>CM057475.1:785599-6425599 GCA_030035585.1 Dugong dugon | reverse complement strand
AGCTTGGCCGAGGGACTTGGGCTGCCGCTGCTGGACGGCAGGAGGTTGGCGGATTGCAGGACGGCTTCCGAGTGCTCGCGGGCCTTCATGCGCAGGGCGGCCACACTGGCGGTGCGGTTACTCTGGCAGCCGTAGGTGGGGAGGAAGGACAAGCCCATGGGGTCCGGGACGCAGCAAGAGCATAGTGGGCTCCCTGGAAAGAAAAACAGCGGGCTCCAGCACCGTCCACAGACTATCTCTCAAGCTTGGCGTGGGGAGAGGAGGGTCTGGGGACCTGAAGGACGGACAGATTTATTCTGGTAGGTTCCAGACACTAATGGGAGAGGTAAGAAGTGTCTGAGACCCCAAAGATGCATAACCCAAGAGATGCAGTTGATAATCCCTGGAATATCAGGGCGTCAGGGCTTGGCCTGGCTTCCTCATTAATAGCTGTGTGGGCTTGGGCTAATTCCTTGGATTCTCCAAGCCTCACCTTCTGCTTCTGTAAAATAGGATAATAGCTACTTCACGGGATCATTATGAGGATTCAATGAAGTAATCCCACACTCCCCAAACCATGTGCCAAGGCACCCCTAAAAATGCACTGTGGGAATATTTTACATTTTCAAACCACCATGCCGTACAAACTACTAGCTTGAGAGCGTTCACAACTTCAGCATTAGATCACACCGCATTCCTTCAACCATGTTACAGCTCTGTGAAGCTAGGTTTTGCTAGACTCCGCCAGCACCACACAGAAATTCACATGGTACATAAAATGCGGGCAGTGGTGTCCAAGAGAATTCCAAGGCTAGAGAAGGCACACAGAGCTCATCAGGCACACACATCCCCTCAGAAAGCAGGATTATTTAACAAAGAAAAAAAAATACTCTTTTTCTTTCAATTTGTAAATTTTATTTGTTTCAAACGGCTGCTAAGCTGTTGGGACATAAATGCTGACTGAGCTGTTTGGACTCAACTATTCAATGAACAAAATGACTGGGTATTTCTCATGGCCTAAGGGTGTCTCGAAGAGTCCTTCGGTGCAGCAAATCGTTACTGCACTAGTCAAAAAGTTGGAGATTCGAGTCTACGCAGAGGTGCCTTGGAAGGGAGGCCCTGGGATCTACTTGTGAAAAATCAGCCATGAATATGCCATGGATCACAGACCTACTCTGACACACACAGGGTGGCTAGAGTCGACTGGACAGCAACTGGGAGGGGAGTCATGGAAGGTAACTGATCTCCTGCAGATACCGGGAATGGAGAAGTTTGAGAACCTCTGAAAGAATCAATTTGGAAAGCACTTTGCACAAGGTCTAATGTGTAGAATGTGGCCTAGGAGAGACTGCCGGCTCTGAGCTGGCCAGCAGTGTCACGCGGGCCTCTCTGTCACACCAGTGTGAGGGCCCCAGCAGTGCCGCAGGGACCTGTCTGTCACACCAGTGTAAGGGGCCCCAGCAGTGCCGCGTGAGCCTCTCTGTCACACCAGTGTAAGGGGTCCCAGCAGTGCCGTGTGGGCCTGTCACACCAGTGTAAGGGGCCCCAGCAGTGCTGCGTGGGCCTCTCTGCCACATCAGTGTAAGGGGCCCCAGCAGTGCCGCGTGAGCCTGTCACACCAGTGTAAGGGGTCCCAGCAGTGCCGCGTGGACCTCTCTGTCACGCCAGTGTAAGGGGCCCCAGCAGTGCCGCGTGGGCCTCTCTGTCACATCAGTGTAAGGGGCCCCAGCAGTGCCGCGTGAGCCTCTCTGTCACACCAGTGTAAGGGCCCCAGCAGTGCCACATGGGCCTCTGTCACACGAGTGTAAGGGGCCCAGCAATGCTGCGGGGACCTCTCTGTCACACCAGTGCAAGGGGCCTCAGCAGTGCTGGTTCGCTCCCTCTTGCCATCACGCATTTATCCAGTGAGGCCTCTACGAGCACCAGGCACTGTCAGGCCCTTGTGAGTCCGCCCGAGTCCTGGAGGGAGCATGCAGCAGGGAAGCCCCCAAGAGCCCAGTCCATGGAGACAGCCATGATTTGAAGCCTGGCCATTGGGTGCTGTGCAGAAAAGTGCAGACCAGGTGAGGGAAGTTTTGACATCCAGGATGAGGGCATCCAGGGTGTTAAAGCACAGAGCAAAACAGAGCTTGCTCGTTCCAGAAGCAATGGGACATTCACAGTGACCAGAGTTTAGTGACTGCGGGGAGGGGGTGGGAAATGGGTCAAGGGGCCACCAGGGCCAGAATGCCCTGCAGTCGCAGCAGACAAGGGAAGGGAAGCCCTTATTGGGTTTTGAACAAAAGAGTCTGATCTTATCCACACCAGGGAGAGTGGAGGGTGGAGAGGTGACGGGAATGCCGGCACAGCCGATGGCGGTTGGACCAACATGGCAGGAGTGAGGTGGGTGAGGTGGTCGGATGGGTTCATGCTGACAGCTGGGGGACCAGAGGTAGCACATGAGAGAAAGGACTCACAGGTTATGCCTAGGCCCTGGCCTGAGCAGCTAAGTGAACGGAGGCACCACTTCCAAAGTGGGGACAAACAGAGACAGGTTGTGGGGGAGGGGAATGACAAGGGTCCAGTCTGGGCCCAGGAACTCGGAGGTCCTGCTGACCTGTCCAGAAGTGCGCAGCAGTGCTGACGTCACCCCGTCCTTCAACGGATACCCACAGACTGCAGCAGTTCACCAGCAGGCAGGTGGGCACAAGAACAACTACAGGAGCGCAGAGCCCCTCGCCCAGGCCAGGAGGTGGACTCAGCTGCCTGCGTGACGTGATTGGAGAGCTTCTCTAACCCTCTTGGCAGGTCAAGGGCAGGCCTCCACATGCAGTCCCTTGAGGAGACGCCTGTGGCTGTAGCCTTGGCATCCCGGCCAGCCTGGACACAGCCGCAAACCGTCACTGGTCGCAGACACAGTAGCACGCTGACACAGGTCGCGGACACAGCCGCACACCAACACCGGTCACGGACACAGCAGCACGCTGACACCGGTCACAGACACACAGCCACACACTGACACCGGTCACAGACACAGCCGCACACCGACACCAGTCACAGACACAGTGGCACGCCAACACCAGTCACGGACACAGCTGCACACCGACACCAGTCACGGACACAGCCGCACACTGACACCGGTCACAGACACAGCCGCACGCTGACACCGGTCACAGACACAGCTGCACACTGACACCAGTCACAGACACACAAACACACAGACACACACAGGAGTGGAAGTTTTGGCTGTGCTGAGAAGGAAGCTGCCAGCACCATGGGCCCCAGGAGCTATCCTGAAGCCAAGCGCTACACTCTTAGAGGGAAGGCATTCTCACCACCCCACCAACCATGGCCCCAGGTCTCCCTCCCAGATGAGCTCACACATGAAGACATCCAAAGATGAAAAGATCAAAATATTAAGAATGGAGATCTCTCTTGGGAATGGTGTTGCCATGATCTATTTTCCTCACTGTTTTTATTCAGAATTTTCCTTGTTTTTCTAAGATGAACATGAATTTTTTTTAAATGCAGAGGCATAATTTTTTTTTTTTTAAAGTTAACATTTAACAGAGGGGAGACTGAAGATAAATCTCTCGGCACATCTGAGGGACAGTGGCTCAGCCAGCCCCAGACAGCAGGCCAGGTCAGGCCAGCCCGAGAAAGGGGGCTAATGCATCTTAGGCTGATCCTTATCCCAGCCAAGAACTCACTCCAGTGTGAACATTGAGTGCATCAGGTGGTCTGTGACCCAGAGGTGGATGTGATATCCTGCAGGGGCAGACTGCCATGTGGACAAGACAGAGCCTCCTTCTTTGGACTCCTGCCCTGTGTCTGATAGGCCACATCACAGCGGGCTCTCAGGACACCACCAATAAGTACCTTCCTGACCCCCAAGGCCCAGGCTCAGAGGCTCAGAGAAATGAACTAATTCACAGAATCAAGAAGACAGAAGAGAGAGGAGTCTGTGTAGATCACCTAGGTCACCACCCCCATACACGGAGGGAAACTGAGGACTGAATGAACCTGATGACCCTAAGGGACTCTGTGGTCAGAACTCTAAGTCCCTTTGCAGGGTATACCTTCTTTCCTCATCTACTGCCCAAGTC
The DNA here is from genome assembly GCA_030035585.1 of Dugong dugon. NCBI lineage: Eukaryota > Metazoa > Chordata > Mammalia > Sirenia > Dugongidae > Dugong > Dugong dugon. Next base: position 6,421,535 of record CM057475.1, on the reverse strand, counting down.
TGAACAACCATCAAAGTGTCACCAAAGGAGACTGAAGCTTATGGGTGGGCTTGTAAATATCTGAACGGCCACATCCAAGAATGTCAGTACTGGAGCACTGGGGGTCTGGAGGGAGATCTTCCGAGGACTCTCCTCCCTGCCTTGCCCTGCCCTAGGTGAGGACACAGAAAATTTGTTGATTACAGAAATAGACATAGGCAAGACTGAGAGAGGTAATCTGTGTACCAGACAGGATCAGAAGCAAGTGAGGAGACAAATCTAATGAGATGACATCGAACCGAGAAAATGGAAAGTCCATGATCTGCATCCTAGAGTACAACCGTTCAGAGGGAGATTGGCTCAGCAGCTCTGCGTATGGTAAATGGGGCTTTGCAGTGAGTGTGCTGTGGCCCAGTACAGTATGGGTTGCCTTAACAGAGGCAGAATCTGCATAAAGAGAAGCCTTCTCTGGGTGGTGCAAATGGTTAACATACTGAGCTGCTAACCAAAAGGTCCACCCAGAAGCACCTCAGAAGAAAGACCTGGCAATCTACTTCCGGAAAATCAGCCATTGAATACCCTATGGAGCACATGAGTCAGAGTCAACTTCACAGCAACTCGTTTACAGCCTTCTCCACTCCGTGATGGTCAGACCACTCCTAAAGTGTCCCATCCACAGACTTGTCTGTCACTACCCCAGGGCAAGGAAAGGGGATGGGAAGGACAGTGTACTGGGCACACACACACACATATAATGTCATTCAGTCTTCTCAACTATCCTGAAAGTAGGTGTTATCATTCATATGGAAGCAGCAGTTAAGAAATCAAATGACGTATTACATTGGGCAAATCTGCTGCAAAAGACTTCTTTAAAGTGTTAAAGAGCAAAGACATCACTCTGAAGACTAAGGTGCACCTGACCTAAGCCATGGTATTTTCAATCACCATGTATGCATGTGAAAGCTGGACAATGAATAGGGAAGAACAAAGAATAACTGATGCATTTGAGTTATGGTGTTGGCAAAGAATATTAAATATGCCATGGACTTCCAGAAGAATGAACAAATCTGTCTTGGAAGAAATACAGCCAGAATGCTCCTTAGAAGTGAGGATGGTGAGACTTTGTCTCACATACTTTGGACATGTTATGTAGAGGGATCAGTTCCTGGAGAAGGACATCATGCTTGGTAAAGGGTCAGCGAAAAAGAAGACCCTCAAACGAGATGGATTGATACAGTAACTACAACAATAGGCTCAAACATAGCAACAATTGTGAGGATGATGCAGGACCAGCCAGCATTTCATTCTGTTGTACATAGGGTTGCTGTGAGTTGGAACTGACTCAGTGGCACCTCACAATAACAACAAAGATTAAAAGACTTAAGAGACTTTCCTTAGATCCACTGCCAAGATTGGAACCCAGAACTATGTTAAATGCCCAGTAGACCAAAACATTTCACCCAAGACATCTGCTTCCTGCCCCTAGGACTGCCATGTTCTTCTCCAGATCTTCACACACCTGGCTCCTGCTCACCACTCGGCCCTCAGCCCAAATGTCACCTCCTCAGAAAGGAGTTCGCTGTTCCCCTGGTGAAGTACTACCCCACCACCATGGCCCCAGCATGCTCATTAGAGCCTTCACTGCATTTCTCACTATCCAGTATGGAGCATTTATTTTCTTGTTTATTGTTTCTCTTAACTTATTCTGTAAAAGCAAGCAACTTCTCTTGTTCATCTCTATTTCAGGGCCTAGACCAGGGGCTGTACATAGGAGGTTCTCCAGAAACATCCCACGGAAGGAAGGAATGGGAAGATGGAGAGAGAGATGAAGGAATATGAAAGGAAGAAAGCAAGGAAAGAAAGAAGGACTGAAAAGTTGAAAGAACGGGCTGGTGAGCTGGAGGTAGCCACCAGACACATGGATATGTGGTCACTGCCTCGAGATAGCTAAAGGTGGTTCTTCAGAAGAGTCATGTGCTCTCTCTAGGTGGCCCAGAGTGGGATGGAAGCAAAAGGTTGGGGCTAAAGGAAGTGGGGTTTTCTTTACTTCACCACCAGCATAGTATGCATACACCGTGGGCTCTCTGGGGGGAGATGAGGAGCTCCTGCCCCCCTGGCAAGGATCCTATAGAGAATCTTCATGCATGGAGAAGAATATGGACTACTGGACAATTCTTAAAATTCCTTTCAACAACAAAATCCATGTTTTTACAATGGGATGTGAATTACAAAACCCAGTTCTGCTTACAACTGTAGCATATTTTTTTCAGGATTTCCATTCTTTGCAACTAACTTAAAATGTCCAATGACCAGCATGTCCCTAGATTCTACAACCATTTTTTTAACAAATTAAAAAATGGAAAATGATTTCCACAAATAGGATCCTTATAAAGCTAACTCTTGCCCTCTGTTATCCCAAAGTATTAATAGCATCATTATGCTTCTCCATATGCTACCTGCCCGTACAGCCTCATCTAGCCTGAGCAACTACTGAAAAACTACAAGTAACAAAAGGAAGCTTTTTCTTTCGTGGCTTCCAGTAGGGCTGTGGTGAAACGAGTTCCGTTATGTGACCTTTTGCCTCAGTTCTTCAGAAAAAACAGCTTGAGAGATTTTTCCCATAAGCCCTGAGGAGTTACCTTTGTCCTAGTCTTCTACACCAGAGGGTTTGTTACTTTTGTCCAGGTTGAGTGGCATTTCCTGCGTAAGTGTAAACAATTTGGTTTTGATACATTTTGTCCAGTCCTGGGCTGCAGTCTGCCCTGTGATTGGTACGTCCTTTGCAGAGATTGGTCAATAGAATATGTAAATGAAGTGAGCTGGAGCCTACTATGCAAATGAAGTATCTGTGGGATTGGTCAGTTCATGGCCCCGGTGGGAGTGACATGCCTTGAAATTGACAAGGAGTTTGTATATTTAAGCAGCCAGCCTCACAGAGATTTTTGAGACAGAAAGAAGCAGGCAGAGAAGCAGCAGGAAGAAAGAGAGAAAAACCAGAGAGAGGAGTCAAGGACCTTCCAAAACGAGCTGTAACAAGGGTCAAGGGCTGTAACACTGAAGATAGCAACAGGCCCAGAAGAGGCCCAGTGGCAGAACCAGTGGTGACAGATTGCAGGACCAAGAGGAGCCTGTCCTGAGGGGCCAAGAAGAACCTGTCCTCAGGGGGCCGAGAGGAGGCTTGCGTGGCCAAGAGGACTTGAGAGAGCTGTCCTGCAGTGAAGAAGGGTGACTTTGCCTACATGTTTCCTGATCTAGATCCTGAGTTGAAGCCTGCTGTTTTCTTAATAAACCACTTAACTATAAGTATGGTCTGTGAGTTCTATGTGACCATTGCAATGAATTATTGAAGCGAACAGAGAAGTAGAGTGTGCCATGGGAGGGATGGCTGGTGTCAAAAATGATAAAGAAGTTGGAGAGTGGAGGTACATCTGACCTCCACCTCGTGGGAATCATTTTTGGGCTGACCCTGGTAATTATACCCCTGAAGTTAAACAGGTTGTGACACCGCTACTCTCACCATTTTATAGGGGGCTTATTGACAAATATTCTCTGAGTAAAAAGGCAGAGCCTGAAGCTCATGTGCTTTGCTCATAAAAATATGCTCAAGGCCCTTGCCAAGCGATTGACGGTTCTTACGTTAAGCACATTTCTAACGTAAGTTGTCTGACTTACAAGACTGCCACCAGCTAGAAGGCAATGTGGCTGCTCATGGCAGATACAATGACGGATATATTGAGAAAAGAGACAAAATTTTATAAAACTTAGCCTGCGTGAGACACAATACCTACGCCTCTTTTCACAACTATTCCTTGTGAAGCCTTTCCCATCTGACCAAAAAGAAGAATGACTTATCCTGCCAAAAGAATGCTGAGAAGTACGTCAAACAAACTGTAAAAGCCCCGTCTTCTAATTATTACTCGATGCTCAAACTAAGCGCTCTAGAAGAGTTTTCCTTTTTTTTTTTAATCTGTCAAAAAGTGATAATCATGAATGTGTTAAAAATCAAGCTAGCTACAAAGGAGATGTGGCATATAGCAAGAAAAAACTGTAAATAACCTAAAGGTCCAATAACGGGAAATTTGCTGAATAAGTCATCCTCACCCATATAGAATGCATGGTAGCTATTGTGAAATTACATTACAGAAGAATATTTAGTGCCATGAAAAAGTATTAATAAAGCAGGCTAATAAACAGTAAGTTAATATGATCACATTTTGATGTGTGTGTGTGCATACGTATGTGTATAAAATATATGTACACACATACAAATATACATACAGGTAGTCTCCGACTTACAACATATGCAAGTTACAACAAACCATACTTATGACTGTCTTTTTTTTTTTTTTTGGTTTTGCGTCTTTTTTTTTTGTACGTTTTATCATTAGTAATATGTACTACATACAATGTTGCAGCACGTAATTTGCTAGTGTTATCATTCTCAGATGTTCATTCACAGATATTCAAAAATCAGATTCATAAAGATACTGATAATAAAATGCAGTAATAATGGAAACAAAAAGAAAAGAGGTATCCGACTTACATCAGAACTAACTTACAACAGAGTCATCGTAACAAAACCCCGTCGCAAGACAGGGACTACCGGTACATGTATATAAATATATACACATATATGCGTCCATATACATGAATATATATGTATATACACACACACATATATACCAAAATGGAATGATTATGTTTATGTGCTTGTGTATGGTATGTATATATATTTTTATGTATTTATACATATATTCATATTTATTTAAAAATAGAAAATGTCAAAAGTGTTTAAATTTATAATTTATTAAAACATATAAATTTATTGGCTATATATATATATATATATATATATATATATATATATATATATATATATGACTATGTTTATTTTAAAATGGAAAAAAAGACAGATATACCAACACCAAAACATTTATAGTGGTTTCTGTGGGCTAAGGTTATAAATGATTTTTGTCTTTGAGCTTTATCGTATTTCCCAGTTTTTCTAAACGGACCAGGTGTTGCTCTCATAAAAAGCCTGTCCGTTTCTGATCTGCGATTTCATTGCTCCTATCAGATGATGGGAACAGATGCTCCCCTTTAGAACAGAGCTACACTCAAGTTGCTAGGGAATATAGAGTGTGTCTTCAGTACCAGCTAAGATTCCTAGACAACTAATGACTTTCCAGAGTGGGTACTGACTGGCAGGGAAGGGGCTGAGGACTCACCAGGAAGAATTCACCCAGGAGCACTTGCGCCCATCTCCTGGACTGGGGAGATCAATGCCATTGAGTACCTTTGAATGGGACCTGACCAACCCATCAGCCAGAAAAGGAGGTCTTTCCTCTATCCCTGCCAGCATTTGCCATCACCAAAGCCTAATAGTAAGAGTCTTCCTGGCCCTTAAACGCAGCCTGAGATCTGTTTTGTTTGCAGAACATACTACCTTCTGAACGCTAAATTAAAACACACAATTAGATTTCCATTAAGTTACAGCAAATCCTGCTGAATTGATCTAATCGGCCTGCATTCCTACTGACATCATGCTTTAGAGGCTTGGCCTGAACATAAATACTTAATGGAATAAATACAATCTGAAATATTTGATCTCATTGGCAGTTTAATTGATCTACTACAGAGACTGACAGGAAAAATTAAGTTATTTCTGTCTCATCTCTGCCTGTCGACAGCACACTTTCCTCAGAAACGAACGTGAACCATGATTTTCATTTCAAGGGGAACCCTGTGTACCGCTTTCCTTTGGAAGGTTAAGGGCAGCACAGCTGATGAGAAATGAATCCCTGGACTGACGTGATGTTTAACGTGAATACTGTAGTCCATTTCTTTCTGCTTTATAGTAAAACAAAAATAAACATATTTTGTGAGTCACAATACCAGCGCCTCACATTCACAAGGAGTGTTTAAGCAGGAATTAATCAGATGCCCAAAAGGAAACTCCAAAACCGGAAGCATTGTCTTCTACTTTGTAACCCCTCACGTACCTCTTCCTGTCCTTCTTTAAGGCTTTATATCACCTTTTCACCATGAACTGTGACTGTTCTGTACACATCTCCCGCCCAAACTTGTGTATAAGGTCTCTACTCCCACCCTTGCCCACACTCCTGACGCAAGGACCAAATTGTCCTGATTTGGCACAAAGTAAACATTGAACCAATACCTGGAGGAGGAAGGAAGGGAGAGAAAGTCTCTTCCCTGAGGAGCTAGCGTACTTTAGTTCTTAGAGTTACACCTCCATCAGGTTCTAAGTTTCCTCAATGCCCGTGGAAAGAAAAGCTGTGGCCATGGCAAAGTTACCCAATCTGATTAATGCCAAAACCCCCAGGTTAATGCGGGGCTGCTCTGATGGCCTTGACCCTGCATTCCGCCCTCTCACAAGGACACTTACTGTCTGGGCATTTAGATTTGCTCAGCAAACACGTGATAAGAGGAGCCAGCTCAGCTAAACATCCCGGCCAAGGCCTGGGCTGTGATACTGTCTTGGCCAGTGCCAGTGGCTCTATTTTGCTTGGATGTCTTTGAAACAAATCATGACTGCACCTGAATCCAAGAACGCTGGCACAATAAGCATAGCAGCAGGAACACGTGATCTGGGAAGTCCATCAGGGCAGCACAGTCTGATAGCAGTGAGTTCAACACTCCCTCCTTCCAGCCTCAGTCAGGACGCGGGACATGGCACGGCTGCTTCTCCTGCCACCTCTGGGCATGAGCCAGAGCCTCTGCGCAGCTCCCTGTGCTCCAGGGCCCCATTGATCAGCGGGAAGGGCAAACCTATCAGCACCCATAGGAAATGGCTTGTAGAAAGTGAGTTGCTGTTTTTAAAGCCAGAGAATGAGAGTAGGTGTCTGGAAAAGGAACAGAATCAATACCTGGTGTGGTGGGCTGGAAGGTGGGACACCTGGGTCATCTATCAGACATACTATGTGACCTTGGGTAGGCCCATGCCCTCTCCTGGCCTCAGTTTCTCCCACTGTATGCTAGAGAAGCAATGGTAACAGGCTCATGAGGAGACTCCTTACAAATCTTAACTTCTGGGATTCTCCACCCCTGCCCTCTGGACGTCAAGAAGATGTGAGTGTGCAGTTTCTCAGCAAGGTATGGAAAGGCTGGTGCTGCCCAAACCACTTTCCCTGTGAAGACTGACCTGCTCCCCAAATGTCTTCACCCTTGGAAATGAGTCACCACCCCAGAGAGCTATGCTGTTTCCCTGGAGCATCTGAGCTGCCCACACACCATGGGCCACATTAAACTGTGCCGCAGAGGTGGGGAGACTCTCTCATGGGGAGCAGAGACCAGCAGAAGCCAGGACACTCTGCTCCAGAGAACCCATTTCAGAAACCCAAATCCTCACCAGGTCCCAAGGGACCTCTTCTGCTCCATCATAACCACACACAGCATTTACTGGCCACTTCAGTGTAACAAGCACAGAGCCACACAAGACATGCCACAGGCACATACCTGCCACAGTTATGGTTATTGTCATCCTCATTTCACAGGCAAGAAGACTGAGGCGTGCCCTAAGTTGAGCCAGTCCCAAGGGGGGAGGCAGGGTTGGGCCATGGCTGGTCTAACCCTGGAGCCTAGGCTCCCCCAAGACATAACGTCCTCCTCCCCCAGAACTGTGCTCCATCCAGACCTCAGGCTCTACCTTTGCTCATGCCACTCTCTCTGCTTACAGTGCCTTCACCCGGCAGCCATTCCTGCACAGCCTTCAAGTCTCAACCTGAATACACCCTCATTCCTACAGACAGAGCACCCCTCCTCTCCTCTGCTCCCCAAATTCTGCCTGCTTTTTCTTACCTCTAGAAGAGCACCTGACTGTGTCTCATTAGACAGAAATTCTTTGTTTTCCTTTGTGTTTCCCTCCAAGCCCAGCCCCCAGCCTGTAAGCCCCTTGCAGTAAGAATATGTCTAATCCATTGGTGGATGCCTGACCACTAGTTCAGAGTCCAGCAAAGTGTAGTGCTCATGGGGCTGAGTGAAGCACAGGAGGGCCCAGTGCATTCTGGGGTCCAGCGAGCAGCCAGCAGCACAGGGCCAGGCCAGTCCTCCCCCTTCCCAAGCATTTCTCTCTGGCCCAAAGCAGCATGACCATCTTTCCTTCTTTACCCAACTTCATTTCATTTCATTCTGTACTAGACTCTGTGTTAGGGTCAAACAGAGAGGCTTGCAAGGACCTAGAGGTGAGTCAGGTATGGCCACTACCCTTAAAGTGCTTGGAATCAGGATTGGGAGATAAGGTAGGTTCAAAACATACACCCCCAACTCATGTCATGGGGCCAGCATGACTTTGATACCTGCCACAGTTAGTCTCAAAGATGGCCTTCAATGAACCATACCTCCCTGTCTTCATGCTCTTGTGCAGTCCCCTCCCTAGAATCTAGCCTGACCCTGTGACATGCTTTTATCAATAGAATGCAGCAGAAGTGACACTCTGCCAGTTCTGGGTTTAAGCCTCAAGAAGCTCTGGCACCTTCTGCTTTTGCACTCTTGGGAACCAACTGCTATCCAACCCCAACCCGAGCTAGCCATGGGAAGACACCACGTGGAGAGAAAGAGAGGTCCAGCCTTCCAGCCATCCTTGTTTCACCTGTAAGTGAAGCCCTCTTGTATGTATCAGCACCAACTGCCATCTGACTGCAATCTCAAGAGAAACCTCAAGTGAAAGCAGCAGAAGAACTGCCCAGCTGAGCCCAGTCAATCCTCTGAATCATAAAAGGCAATAAAACAGCTGTTATTATCTTGTACTAAGTTTTGGGGTAACCACCATTAAGTGAAGCCATACCAAAACCTGGAATGGAGATTATAAGAAAAGAAAATTACAGGCCAATCTCCTCATGATCATAGATGCAAAAACCCTAAACATTAGCAAACCAAATCCAGCAATGTATAAAAAGGATAACATGTCACATCTAATTTGGGTCTATTTCAGGAATGTACAAATGGTTTAACATTTAAAAAATCAATCAATGTAATTCACCATATAAATATATTTTTCTTAAAATCATGTGATATGATCATCTCAACAGATACAGAAAAAGTATTCAATGAAATTCATCATCCATTCAGATTCATGATTTTTAAAATAATAATTAAAATAAAACTCCTAGAAAACTAGAATAAGAATGAAATCTTTACCTGAAAAAGGAATATCTAAAAAGAAAGACAGCTAATGTGATGAAACATTGAGAGCTTTCCCTCAAGATCAAGAATAAGGCAAGGATAGTTGTTGTTGTTGTTAGGTGCCATTGAGTCAATTCCGACTCATAACAACCCCATGTATCACAGAACGAAACACTGTCCGGTCCTGCACCATGCTCACAATCATTATACTTGAGCCCATTGTTGCAGCCACTGTGTCAATCCATCTTGTTGAGGGTCTTCCTCTTTTTCGCTGACCCTCTAGTTTACCAAGCATGATGTCCTTCTCCAGGGACTGATCCCTCCTGACAACATGTCAAAGTATGTAAGACATAGTCTTGCCGTCCTTGCTTCTAAGAAGCATGCTGGTTGTACTTCTTCCAAGACAGATTTGTTCATTCTTTTAGCAGTCCATGGTATATTCAATATCCTTTGCCAACACCACAAGGATTAGAGAAATGCAAATCAAAACCACAATGAGATACCATCTCACCCCGACATTACTGCTGGTGGGTACAACCATTCTGGAAAATGATATGGTGCTTCCTTAAAAAGCTAGAAATAGAAATGCCATATGATCCAGCAATCCCACTCTTAGGAACATATCCTAGAGAAATAAGATCCGCCACAAGAATAGACATATGCACACCGATGTTCATTGCAGCGTTACTCACAATAGCAAAAAGATAGAAACAAAGTGCTAATCAACACATGAATGGATGAACAAACTATGGTACATACACACAGTGGAATACTATGCAACAATGAAGAACAATGATGAATCTGAGACACATCTCACAACATGAATGAATCTGGAGGGCATTATGCTGAGTGAAATAATTCAATCACAAAAGGACAAACACTGTATGAGATCACTATTATAAAAACTCATGAAAAGATTTACACACAAAAAGAAACAATCTTTGATGGTTATGAGGGAGGGGATATAGATATAGATAAGTGGTAACTATGGTGAAGGGTAAGACAGAACACAACACCAGGGAAACCAGCACAACTTGACCAAGGCAAGGTCATGGACGCTCCATTGACACATCCACACTCCCTGAGGGACCGAATTACTGGGCTGGGGACCATGGTCTCAGGGAACATCTAACTCATTTGACATAACATAGTTTATAAAGAAAATGTTCTACATCCTACTTTGAGTAGCGTCTGGGGTCTTAAAAGCCTGCAAGCGGACGTCTAAGATATTCCACTGGTCTCACCCCATCTGGAGCAAGAGAGAATGAAGAAAACCAAAGACGCAAGGGAAAGATTAGTCCAAAGGACTGATGAACCTCCACTACCACAGCCTCCACCAGACTGAGTCCAGCACAACTAGATGGTATCTGGCTACTACCACCGACTGCTCTGACAGATCACAATAAAGGGTCCCAGACAGAGCTGGATAAAAACATAGAACAAAATTCTAACTAATTTAAAAAAAATAAAAAAAGACCAGACTTACTGGACAGACAGAGACTGGAGAAGCCCCTAGAGTATGGCCTCCAGACTCCCTTTTAACTCAGTACTAAAGTCACTCCTGAGGTTCACCTTTCAGCCAAAGATTAGACAGGCCCATAAAACAAAACAAAACTAAATGCACACACCAGCCCAGGGGCAAGGACGAGAAGGCAGGTGGGGGACAGGAAAGCTGGTAACGGGGAGCCCAAGGTGGAGAAGGGGTGAGTGTTGACACGTCATGGTGGCAACCAATGTCACAAAACATTATGTATATTAATTGTTTAATGGAAAATGAATTTGCTCTGTAAACCCTCATCTAAAGTACAATAAAAAAGGTATAAAAAAATAAAGCATCTTTTAATTAAAAAAAAAAAAAGAAGGCAAGGTACCTCAAAAAGTTAAGTACAGAATTATCATATGACCAGCAGTTCCACTCCAAAGTATATTCCCAAAAGACTTTTAAACAGGGACTCAAATGGATACTTGTACACCAATGTTAATTTCAGTATTATTCACAGTAGCGAAAAGGTGGAAACAACTCAATTGTCCATCAACAGATGACTGGATAAACAAAATGTGCTATATCCATACAGTGGAACATTATTCAGCCATAAAGAGAAACCAAGTCCTGATACACGCTAACATATGAAGGAATCTTGAGAACATTATGCTGAGTGAAATAAGCCAGACAAAAGGATAAACATTGTGTAATCCCCCTTACGTGAAATATCTAGAATACACAAACGCATAGAAACAGGAGTTTATTAGTGGCCACCGGGGCTGGGGGCAGAAGGGATACAGAGTTAATGCTTAAGGGGCACACAGCTTCTGTTTAGGAGGATGAAAGCCATTTGGCAACAGATAGAGGTGATATAGCTGCACAACATGGTAAGTGCAATTAATGCCATCAGATTGTACACTTGAAAATGATAAACATGTTTTGTTCCTAGATTTTACCACAATAAATTTTTTTTAACTCCCAAAAAATAAATTAAAAAAAGAAAAAAAGAAGGCAAGGATCAGTCACAAAAGACCATATATTTTATGATTCTGTTTATACAAAACATCTGGAAAAGGCAAATCAGTAAAGACAGCAGAATAGTGGTTGCCAGGGTCTGGGGGAGCTGGGGAGAAACAGGAAGTGACTGTAAAGGGGTACAGGGTTTCTTTTTGGGGATGATGCAAATGCTCTAAAATTGATGGTGGTAATTGGTTGCACAACTCTGTGAATATACTAAAAATCATTGAATTGTACACTTTAATGGGTGAGCTGTATGATATGTGAATGATATCTCAATAAAGCTGTCATAAAAAAATAAATAAAAAGGCAAGGATGCCTGGACTGAGTCCTCGCCGGCACAGTCAGACAAGAAAGAGAAATAAAAAGTCTAAGGGTTAGAAACGAAGAGACAAACTGTCTTTACTGCAGATGATATGATCATGTGCATAGACTATCAGAAAGAATCTACAGCTAAGCCTAAGTGCACGCAAAAATCTCACATGCATAATGCTGAGCAAAAGAGGGCACACACACCAAAAGTACCTACTGTGTTATTCCATCTATATGTATGTATGTGTATATACACACACACACACACACACACACACACACACACACACACACACACACACACACACACACACACACACACACACACACACACACACACACACACACATATATATATGTGTGTGTGTGTGTATGGAGCCCTGGTGGAGAGGTGGTTAAAGAGCTTGGCTGCTAACCAAAAGGTCGGCAGTTGGAATCCATCAGCCACTCTTTGGAAACCCTATAGGGCAGTTCTACTCTGTCCTACATGGTCACAATGAGTCAGCATCGACTCACTCGCAATGGGTTTTTGTTTTGTTTTGTTTTGTTTTTTGGTGGGGGAGGTTTATATGTATACATGTGGGTGACTCAAACAATTAAGAGCTTGGCTACTAATAGAAACGTTGGCAATTCAAAGCCACCCAGAGGCTACTTGGAAGAAAGGCCTGATAACCTGCTTCTGAAAGGTCACAGCCTTGAAAACCCTATAGAGCAGTTGTACGTAGAGACGTAGACAGGTGTAGATACAGATGCCAGGCAGAGACGTAGATACAGGTGTAGATACGGACACTAGACAGAAACGTAGATACGGACACTAGACAGAAACATAGATACAGGTGTAGATACGGACACCAGGCAGATACGCAGATACAGGTGTAGATACGGACACTAGACAGAGACGTAGATACAGGTGTAGATACGGACACTAGACAGAAACGTAGATACAGGTGTAGATACGGACACTAGACAGAGACGTAGATACAGGTGTAGATACGGACACTAGACAGAGACGTAGATACAGGTGTAGATACGGACACTAGACAGAGACGTAGATACAGGTGTAGATACGGACACTAGACAGAGACGTAGATACAGGTGTAGATACGGACACTAGGCAGAGATGTAGATACACAGACATAGATTAGATATACAAAGTTTTAAAAAGTCAAGACTAAACTACAGTGTTTCAGAATGCCTACTTAGGAGGTAAGTCTTAAATGTCAGCATGGGGGTTCAGTTTTGGGGAGGAATAGAGATGGGAGGGGAAAGGGGGACATGGTATCAGGCATGTGGGGGGCCAGAAAGGTCCTATATCTTGATCTGGATGGTGCTTACATGTTGTTTTTGTGTGCCATCCAGTCAATTCCAACTCATGTGACCCTACAGGACAGAGTAGAACTGCCCCATAGGGTTTCTTAAGCTAAAATCTTTATAGGAGCAGATCAACAGGTCTTTTCTCCTGAGATGCTGCTAGTGGGTTCAAACCTCCAACCTCTCAGCAGCCAAGTGCTTAACCATTGCACCATTGGGGCTTCTCAGTGCTCACAGAGGTGTTTAAAATCATTCACTAAGCTCTATATTCATGTCGTTTGAGTCTTTCTAATGAATATTATATTTCACAATAAAACAGTTTTTAAAATTCACAACACAAGGAAAAGAAGTGATTAAAGAGAAAGAGGAGGAAAATGCTTTCAGGGATTCTGAGGAGGAAGATGTCACCTCCAGCTCTGGGCTTAGCCCAGGGCTTCAAACAGGTTGTTCTGGTTTGAACCCTTGCTGAGAATTTGCATTTCTAACAGGTTTCCAAGTGATGCTAATGATGCTGGTTAGGGACCAATTCTGAGAACCACTAGCAGAGCAGTGGGTCTCAAGATTTATTATACATAAGAATGATCTTGTTAGAATGTAGATTCTGATTCAGTATATCTGGGGTGGAAATGCAAATTTTCAGCAAGGGTTCGAACTGGAACCAACCGGTTTGAAGCCCTGGTTTAGCCTTCGTGGGTGAATGTTTAGTGATAAATAAAGTAGTCTCCGTCCTGTCCTGGGACTCGCCCTGAGAAAGAACCTGGGTTCCCCTCCCCCACACCCTCTGCCTTTCTCCCCCGCCCCGCCCCGGGATCAGCACTGCTACCCCAATTTAGAAGCAGCTAGCAGCTGCAGGATCGCATGAGTCGGAAGCGACTCTGCGGCAACAGGTTTGGTTTGGTTTTAGCATCTATTGGGAGTCCCTGGGAGGTGCAAATAGTTAATGCAATTGAATGTTAACGGGAAGGGTGGTCTTTCGAGTCCACCCAGAGGCACCTGGGAAGAACAGCCTGACAATCTACTTCGAAAAATCCGCGATTGAAAACCCTGTGCAGCACAGCTCTACTCTGATACACATGGGGTCACCATGAGTCGGTTCAAAGGCAACTAGGGAAAAAAAAGCATCTATTAAGCACCTACTGTGTGCATTACATACTAGCTCACTTGTTGGGTTGTTACAACCACTAAGGCCTGAATTGACTGAGCCCACGGGGGGTGGGGGGCAGGATTCCCACCACAGCCTGTCTGCAGGCTCCTCCCAGGGTGCCAGTCCAAGGCTGGGTGCTGAGGAGAGGGAGGGCAAGAAGGGGTCAGACCTCACTTCACGGCTCCGCTGCTGCTTTCTCCGCTCAGACCGGACTCCAGGACAGCAAAATCAAAGCACATCAGGGCCTGAGTAATTCCCCCCACCCTGCCCGCCGTGACCAGCAGGCTACCCTTCCTAGGCCCACTAGCCAGCGGGCTGCTGCACCCCAATGCGGGGGAGCAGGCTGGGAGCCCACGGAGGAGAACTGTACCCCGGCAGCTGTAATGCTCTCCACCTCACACCCGGCACTGCGAATCACAGGTTAGAGGCAGCCGGCTAAGTGCACCAGAGAGAGACGGGCTGCCTGTGGCTCTCCGGCTTCGCAGGTGCGCCCGCCCATCCTGCGGCCAGCACTTCCCCAGAACAAACCCCAGTGCCTCCCCCAGCCATTAATAACCTCCTCTGTGTTAATGGTGAGCACTGGGCTGGCCAACAGTGCAGGCCAGGAAAATTCTTTGTGTTGCAAAGGCTTTTTCTCTGAATCTACCGTATTGTTTTGCAAACACTCCCTGCATGGGGCAGAGTCCTGCTGCCTTTCTGTTCGAGTTTCTGTGAAACACTCAGTGAACCCAGCCTGCCTGGGTTCTCTCTAAGCACCCTTAGGGCCAAAGCACATTCCCAGGTAAAGCCCCAGGAGGAAATGGGTGCTCTGAGCAGGAAATCCTAGAGGGACAGAAAAAATTCCCAATATTCCAAAAATTGAAGCAATGGGGGCAACAAGGAAATGGTGACACTTCAGCCTCAATAAAAGCAGAGAAATGGGAGAAGTTTGGGGAAAGTAGCCACTTCATTAGTCCTTTAAAGTTAAGTAAGACTCACTTGGCAAGGAGAAGGAAGGAGCATGGTTAATAATAATAGCGTTTGTCGAGCACCCCAACTGAGAGAGCTTAGATGTGTAACATACATAACATACCTCAGGCAGTAGCTCTGGGACCATTGGTTGGGGTCCTCCATATGCCCGCTGGAGAGCAATGATTCAACTCCGGAGCACCAGGCACCTGCCCTTCCCCTCCACCCTCGCTTGCGAGGCTGCACAGGGTAGCCTTTGCTCGGCATCGCAGGACGCTGGCCTGGAGTCCCAGGGGAGTGGCACCCAGAGTGCTATTAGGGCTGAACCAGAACTGCCTTGCTGTCTTCAAGGTAATGTTCCCCACCTGGACCACCACTCCTAGGGAGGGCAATAGGAGCTCTGGTTGGAACCTGAGAGCTGGAATCAGTTTTGATTCACTTCTTCTGTGTCATTTGCAAGCTTGCACACAGGCCTGGACAAGTGGGCTGGGATGCCTGGGCTGGAAGGGGCTTAGCTCACATTGGTCTGGGACTCTGGTGGACCTGGTGAGTCCAGACCCTCACCCAGGGCTCCCACCAGTGGGCTCATCGCTGTCCTGCGTGCTGGGGAGAGGAAGGGGGTTGGTCCAAGTGCCCTCCTTGTCCCCTCCACCAGCAAGTGCTGATCCAGAGGAACAGAAGAAGAAATGGTGTCTGGGTGCCAGGCAAAGAGGGATGAGGGGCCATTGGGATCCCACAGAGAGCAGCCTAGACCTCAAAGGGGAGACCTAGCTGAGTAAGCAATGTTTGAGAGCATGGCCTCAGTTTCCCGTTTGTGAAAGGACAGGTGGGCTTAGACCAGTCAGATGCCTCCAGGCACTGGCATGGGTGACACTCCTCCCAGCAAGCTGAGGCTGTCCCCTTGTAGGCCAGCAGCTCCAGGGAAGCAGAGTCCAGGCCCAAGACAGAGAGAGAGAGAGAGAGAGGTGGCTGCTTCCCAGGTGCAGGGAAGGGAGGGGACTCCTGCCCTTGAAGATGGGGGTCACTCCTCTCTGGGCCTAGGCCAAGCTATGCCCTTAATTTCTGGAGCTTGGGGACAAGGCCATCCTGGCCCCAACCCACAGGTTCCACACCACGACCACGCATGAACCTGGCTGTGGGCAGGCACACACTTCGCCTCCTGGGACCTGAGAGGGGCTTGGTCCCCTAGCACCTCCCACCGAACACCCTTGGGTTGGCCCAGCCGGCTCAGAGGCAGCCCTAGAGACTTCTATCTCAGAGTCCCTCCCCTGCAGAAGTGCCCACGTAAGTCAGATCGCTTTTATAACAACGTAAAGAGACTACAGCATCGTCAGCCATTAGCGCCGAGACCCTAGCTGCACCTCCTATCGATGCCACCCTGAACCTGCTCCTCTGCGGGACCCTCACTGGGCTGCATGGGGACCCCATGAGATTACAACTTAGCTAGCCTTGCAGGGACAGAGGAGCTATCAACAATTGCCCATCTCCCTCCCTTCCAGCATCTAGTTTGCCACAGACTAAGAAGCCAACTGCTTCGTGAGGCCACGAGGTCAGGGTGTCAGACAAGCTGAGGGAGAGGACAGAGAAAGTACCAGGCAGGACCTCGCTGGGGTGAAAAGCCTGAAGAGGGGCAAGGTGGGGAGGGGAGGATGGAAGCAGGGCTGGGAGGGGTAGGGAAAGCCGCAGCTCCCTCACTGTCTCTAGTGGAGCTCACAAAGCTGCAGACTGGCCGCGTCTGACCCCAGACTTGCCAGTCTGGCCCAAAGACTTGGAGGCAACATTTTAAAAATGGGACTATTTCCAATAAAAATCCAGATTTCCAGCGTCTCTTGAAAGTCAGGAAATCTGGCAATACTTCATCCTCACTCCACTCGGCCGCAGTCTACTGAGCCGAGCAGCAGCCAGCCCAGAGATGGACCGGGCTCCCCGGCTCCCTGTCCCCGCCTCCGCCCCCTCGAATCCCAGGGGGCCTGCTAGGATCACTTGTTGCGCTGCTGTTTCTTACAGTAGAGAAATATGTCTCCTACCCATGCCCCCATCAGCGGTGAGGAAACCAAAGACAGGCCAGGAGGGCGTGTGTTTCCAGAGAAATGAGCAAGAGTTCCTTTGTATTTGAGGAAGTGACGGCCGTTCCCCCACGTGCCCACTTCACTCGCGGTCAGTCCCCACCTGGTCTGCAAACATCTGAAAGCATCACCAGCTCTAAAACAAGTCTTGCCCCTTGATGCCAAAGCGGCCCCACACAGCACGCTTTGGTGAACGCACTTGGGATTTCAGCCACTTGCGCAGGTCCCACCTGCCCCAAGGCCACGGGTGGCCAAGGCAGCATCAGAGGAAGGTCTGATTCCCAGCAAGGCGGCCCCAGGGCCGCAGCCCACACAGAAAGGTTGAGGGAAGGGGCGGGGCGCACCGACAGGAAAGGAGGGGAAGGGCTAGAGAAGGGGCTGGGATGGAACAGGTTTGTGAGATTTTTCGCATTAGGCCCTCCCACCAGCCCGAGGCTCTTTGCCTTCTGGGTCGTTGCTGCGCTGGGAGCTCCGATAGCACGAGGGTCAGGATCGTAGTTCTGGCCCCACCCCTATCTCCCACTCACGCACTGACCTGATGGCCCCTGCTCCCAGCCATAGCCACTCTCCTGCCCACTCTGCCCGGCAGGCTGGCCCAGCCCTCCCTTCAGCACCTCAGGCCTCTACCCACGGGCTCCCACAGCAAAGAGACCTCACAGGGCTGGAGCAGGACCAGCGAAAGACATTTACAGAAGAGGTGGTTCCTCTCAGGAGCTGGACTGCGGCTTTGATGGGGGATGCTGGGATTGCTCCTTTGCCAAAACTGGCTTCTCAGATGATGCCTAAATCCACTGGTCATCTTCTTCCAGGCTGGCCTACCTCCATGGTGCCCGTCAGCCCACTGTGTCCTGAGGTCACGTCCTGGGACCGCTCTGTGGTGCTCTACCTGTTCCCTGACCAACTACCTGGACCCTGGAGCTGAAGGAGAGGGCGTGGTGTCTAGGCTGGGGCAGAGCTGACCTTGGCTACCCACTCAGCCTATGAAGCAAGGAGATTCACCCAACTCCCCAGATGGCTCACAAGTGGCTCCAGGTCCTGGGGATTCAGAGGTCCAGCCTGCTACCATGGAAAGCCCAAAGCCAGAAGCCTGGCATTCAGAGCCCTGTAGCTCTGGCCATGTCCTGACACCCTCTGCCTGCCTCCTGGCGCTCAGTACACACTGCCCCCTCCCTGCCTCCTTCATCCTGGAGAAACCTGGCCCTGGGTGACTCGGCACACACTGCCCCCTGCCTCCTTCATCCTGGAGACACCTGGCCCTGGGTGACACATGCACACTGCCCCTGCCTCCTTCATCCTGGAGACGCCTGGCCCTGGGTGACTCGGTCAGGCTTTCATTCAGACTCAAGAAACCACATCTGCAGTGCAGATTGCCACGCTCCATGTGTGTGTCTGCTGACTTGCTGGAGGGGCCCCCTGGAGGGCAGGGAGACCTCAGGCCCTCACACAGGGCAAGCAGGAGACGCCACAGGATGCCAACCCCATTGCCTGTGTCACAGGAAACTTCTGGTTTGTTTACTCAGAGAAAACAGTTACAGCCCGCATCTGCACCCACCTCCCAGATCCTGAACACAGGAGCTCCATGTCGGAGCACCAGCACCTGCTCCTCCAGGCTGGGGCCCAGCCTGGCCCTGGCCACAGGACAAATGGGCTTAGGCAACATTGGATGGGCCCGTTCATTCCAGTGGAGCTCCCAAGAAACCCCTGGGGGACAGGTCCACAAGGGGTTCCTCGTTCTGAGCCTGACAAAAGTCCCTAAACATTTCCTTCCTTCAGACCTCAATAGACACTGAGAAGGCAGCAAACCTTGGAAAACCACAAACACTAATGGCTCAGACCCCAACATCGGGAGTCCTCGGGAAAGGCAAGTGGGCCATCCGCACACGTGCGCTGGCCCCCACAGCCCTCACCAGGGGCTGCTGCTTAGCACCTAAAGCCGTCCCCAGTTAGATGAAGGTCTCTGTGAATGAGGAGAGCGGCAGTTTTAGAAACAATCGCCTCCTGGACAAGCCGTTTGGTCAAGCGGAGCCATGCTTTCTATTTCCACCTCCGTCACCAGCCATGTACAGTCAAATGTGTGAAAAACGGTGCCGTCCTTAACTCTGGCCACGACTTACAGTGGAGGAAGGGGGCTGTGCTGTCCAGGGGTGCAAGATTGACCCAGAACGCAGGACAGTCAGATAGCCATCTCCATGAACCCACTGGGACCAAGCCAGCCAAGCCCAGCCCCTCCTGCCAGCTGGCCCAAAACTTACCTTTCAGAGAGGCGACGTGTGACAAGGCCTGGGCATATGTGGCTGTGTTCAGGAGGGTCCCCGGCAAGCAGGAGGGGAAGAAAGGTCCCGTGGGACCCACCGTTCGCCCCAGGCTGGCAGAGAGAGAAAATCACACTGAGTCTCTGGCCCATGTCGTGGCCACTGCCAGTGACCTCCCCGGGCCACCCTCACCTCTGCTGGGCCTCCAGGGTGTCCTTCTTGCTCCGGGCCTGGTCCCCAGGGGGTGGGGAGTTGATGTTTCTCACTGGTGGGGGCGTCACCTCTGCCATGGGCTCCTTGGCGCCAGGCTCCTGGTCCGAGGCCCCTCGTTCGGTTTTCCGCCACTTGGCCCTTCGGTTCTGGAACCAAACCTGAGTGCCCAGTGGAAACACGTCAACAGAGGCAGAAACCAGGCGGGAGGAGGGAACCGGAGCCCAAAGCAAACGTCCTTGACCCCCGCCCAGGGCTCTGCGGCACCTTGCAGCCAGGTGTGCAGTAAGCAGAACCTCGTTCTCCAAAGGGCCTCCCAAAGCTGGGCTCTGGGAACTGCAGCTTCCAACCATCGATGGGTCAGAAAATCAATTCAGAAGGCAGCAGCAGGCTTTTTTAAAAGAAATGTTAAATAACGGAAAGCATTCAATGCATTGCTCATCGGAAGGGGAAAAGTGTTCCATCTTGTGAAAACTGTCCACACTGACTTGCATGCAAGTACATTATGTGATGTGAAATGGATTTCCTTCCAGGATCATGGTCAAAGCAGTTTGTAAAGCACTGCCCTCGGGCTTCCTCATCAAAAGGACTCAGTCACTCTTCCAGCAAGCTTTACCTGAGCAGTCTGTTGTTGTGTGTCAAGCCTCACACCTGGGATTTAATCCTGAAATCATCCAACTACACATCATGACAAGTTCATGACCAGTGTACCTACTAGAACACGGACTCTAGAATCCCAGAGCTTCGTAAATCCACCACTGCAACCCTAGGAGGTAGGTAGTTCTATTACCCCCGTTTTACAGATGAAAAAAATATGCACAGAGAGGCTAATTAAGTTGCCCACGGTCATCAGGTGGTAAGTGGCAGCTCCAAGATTTGAAGCCCTGTGTCCCGGCTGGGAACCGTGATCCAAACTGCTAAGGGATAGTCGTGGCCACCCCAAACGTTGTTAGGAAGATGCTGCAAAGCACTGAACCCAGCACTCAGCAGTCGATCACTCAGTGAACACAAGCTGACGTTGTCACCTCCATCATGCTCCGTTCCGGAGGCCTGAGCACCTTCTTAGAGGCAGGTGTGAAATGCTTTAAGCCTTTGCAGAAGGACTGCCTCGTGGAAGCCAGGCAGCCCAGCCCCAGGGCGTTCCCAGAGGTCAATGAGATCCTGCAGTTCTTTACCCCGTCCAGCAAAACCTCTCCGTTCTGCCCCCCGGGAGATGATTCCTGGCTTAAAAAAGGCTGGCCAGAGCCCCTCGCCGTTCCCTCGGGCAGTCCTCTCCTCCTCCCCAGGCCGCCTGCAGACCCACTGGCCCCAGAGAAAACCTGGGGGCCCAGCCTGAGCCCACCCCGCCTCTTCATTCTCCTTCTCCTTTAACTGCGTCTCTTTCTTTTTTAATTTAGTTGGCTTTTAATTGCACATATCAACAACCATTGAATAATGATTTTATCTATATTCTAAATTTAGGGCAGTTAAATGCAAAGCAAAATGCAGACACTTTCTTGTGTCTTAATTGAATGAAGGTCACAGCTATAACAACATTTAATTGAGCTATTTTTCATTATCATATTCTAATGACTTTGCACTGACAGTTCGCCTGCTTCTGAGGAAGGAGCATGATGGAGTCGTTTATTTCCCTATTTAGTTATTGTTTGACAACATCAGCTTCGATTAAGACCCTGCTTTATAGAACATTAATCATATTTGAATGAGCAAGGGGTATAAATGTAAACACATCCCCCTTCCCGCCACCGAAGCCATGTCCCCACATGGAAGCTCACTAAACAAATGCTTCACAGCCATTGTCTGTTTGCATAATAGCCAACAACGGCCTGAACAACAATTCCTGGCTTTAATTGTCACCACCCCTATCTCACCCTTGCACCTTTCAGGGAGAAGTTATGATCTTCCACTTCTGAATGCCCAATAATTGTGTCATTTATCTCAATTTGCAGTTCAGTCTTTAGGCAGCTATTGGCAAGCTGGCATTAAAAAAGAAAGGAGCGACAGCATCCTGGCCAAGGGAGATTTTCATTTCCAAATAATAATCAGTTTAATTTGCCTGCCGATGACCAACGATTCATGTTCAGATTTAATAATCAGGATCACATAATCTGATTATCGGGGAAATAATTTGTTTACAACCCCCAATTTACTGCTCAGAATTCCATTATTTCTCTCTAGCCATTGGTTTTTAAGAGATACTAACATGACCCAGGGGAGCCGAAAGCAAACTATTATATTTCCTACAATTAGATCTCTGCACAGTCTTAACCCCAAGCCCCTACATTAAAAAAAAAAAAAAAAAAAAAACAACCAGAAACAGCATGGAGGAAACCCCATAAATAAAATAAATATATAATTGTGCTCAAAGAATAGCTCGCCCGTGAGTCGGTTCCTCCCGAGCTCAGGCACATCTGGTGGGCTCAACGGGTTTGTGCACTTAAACATAATCACCATGTTAGCTTCTAAAAAAGAAATCGAGCTTCCAGACCGTCACCGTGGGCCAGGCTCGTCTTGAGGGCCTGCCCTTGCACTGTTGCTGCTTAAAGATTTTTAAATTGCACAGGTTCTTTGGATCCACTTCTCTGAAACTGTCCACATACTTAGGAAAAGTTGGCCATGATGCAATTTCTGGAAAACAGCTCCTACTCGGCTTCCCATCTGGAAACTCAGTTCTCTACATTGACCCGTCTTACCCCAGAGCGGTCAGAGCTGCTTTGAGAATAGCATCTCAGCTCTTTCTTTTTTTTTTCCAAAGCAAGGAAATGGATGTGCATTGATGTAATTTAGTACCTTAGAGACGCGGACAAATTAGTGTAGAACATTATCACTAGTTAATTATGAATGACCGATTAATCAACCTAATCTAATATTCCACATTATGTTGATGTTATTAAAGTGCATCATGAAAATGACAGATAGTCTTCATTTGCTTTCTTTGGCCAAATGTGCACTCTGCAGTCATGATGTCAAAAAAAAAAAAAAAAAGTTTGCCAGTTGTAATATTAGAGAGTTAAATAATTAAGAAGAATGTTTACCTGCACTCTAGCTTCTGTGAGGTTTATCTTCATGGCTAGCTCTTCTCTGGTGAAGACATCTGGATAGTGCGTTTGGGCAAAAACTGCCTCGAGAGCTTCCAGCTGATAAAAGGAAAAAATATTTACTGGTGAGAGGCTGTGGTTCCGTGGGGGGAAGCAGACGTGTCTTTCCAGTTGGCTACGAGCAGCGAGGAAGCAGCTTCACAATCAGAGAGAAAGGGGAGCCGGAAAAGATCCCACAGAATTAAAAGTTCAACCACGGATGACTTAGGAGCTAAGATTTACTAACAGCCTCAGTGCTCTCCAAAGAAGGAGAAAGGAGAGAGGAGTAAGTAGTTATATGCATTTACATTTAAATCCATTTCTAGGAATCACAGATCTGAGGATGGCATTATGAATGAGAGTAATTCACCAAACTGACTGTAGGGTGGCGGAGAATGGAAATAACTCGCAGGTGCCCTCACTGCATCAGTCCTACAGAAATCACTTTGGGATATTTGGGTCATCATCCCAATTGCCCCAGATTGCTCCAGGAATAGGACAGAGGCTGGTCTAAGGAAAAGAGCCCTGGTTTATTGTGAGGTTCACATTATATTGCTGATATGGAAATGTTCCCCAAATATAAAAACTAAGGCAAATGGGATGGTCATCTGCCATCCCCTCACACAGATTCCTTGACATATAAATTGCTCAAGAAAACAGAAAGATCCAGTTAACATAATCAGTTGGCCTTATTTTAAAAGATAAGAGTTACTCAAATTCTGATTTTTTTGGAGGCAAGAGGTAGCAGTTCTCAGAAGGAGGAGGCATTGTTACCTGCTGAAGAGTGAATGTTGTTCGGTTCCGGCGCTGTTTTCTGCGCAAAAACCCATCATCGAAGTCCCCTGTTGAGTGGTTGCCAAAGGATGCGGTGCCTACTGGGAACAAACTGGGTCAGCCTGAGCAGAGGGCTCCCCAGTCCTCACACCACCCCTCACAGCAGCCAGGCCGTGCACGCGTTCAGAGGGCTCCAACCACAGCCCCCTCAATTGCTCCAGTTTGCCCCAGGAGAAAAGCCCTGTCTGTCCCAGAGTTTCTCTCTCTGCTCCTCTTATTATAAGCAACCAGTTGTTGTGAAGTCGACTCCAACTCATGGCGATCCCAAGTGTGTCAGAGTACAGCTGCACTCCAGAGGGTTTTCAGTGGTTGATTTTTCAGAAGTAGATTGCCAGGCCTTTCTTCTGAGGTGTCTCTGCGTGGACTGGAACCTCCAACCTCTTAGCTAGCAACCAAGTGCCCTAACTGTTTGCATCATCCAGGGCCAACTCCTCTTATTAAGCCCCCTCTTTTCATCTCTCTCACGGTCTCTCTCCCTCTTGTTCTTTCACTCTGTCCCCAAAATCTTTGACTTCAGGCCCCGCTATGCTTACTGCATAAGAGCTCTGGTGGTGCAGTGGTTAAAGCACTTGGCTGCTAACTGAAAGGTCGGCGGTTTGAAACCACCAGCCGCTCCACTGGAGGAAGATGGGGCAGTCTGCTTCCGTAAACATTACAGCCTTGGAAACCCTACTGGACAGTTCTACTCTGACCTATAGGGTCGCTGTGAGTTAGGCTCAACTCGACAGCCATGGGTTTGGTTTGGGTTTAGATGCCTGCTTCATAGGAATGGTGGTGGCCTTAACCCCCAAGGTGGCCACTTCCTGTGAAACTCTGGACTCCGAGCCAGGAAGGGCCACTGGCTTGAGGTGGAGCCTTCGTCTGCCCTCTGGTTCCCAGCTGCACCCTTGCCCAATGCTCCTTAGCTCATCCCCCTACTTCTGATCTTTTAATGCCAGCTTCTATGTCTTTGGCCAGCGTGTGAGTCCACTTTCCCTTACTTCTCTAAGCAACCAAGGTGAAAGGCTGGGGACTGGGGAGGGTGGAAAAGCAAAGGAAGCACTGAGAGTGTTTGCAACACTTTCCTCCTAGAACTGCAGGCTCCTATGAGGTAAGAAGTTTATAAATGAATATTAATCACCATTCGTCACAGCTCATCAGCACCATAGTGGATCTGTTATGTAGATGTCAATTAACAAAAGATGTGCGCCAATAGCAGCTGTCTGAATTCCAAGCAGACTTAGAAGTGGTTACTCTCAGAGGACACCCCACCCTCTGGCCAGGCCTTAGAAAGGACAGACAGCTCCCTCTTCCCTAGCAAAGAAAGGCGTTGTCCTCCCTGGCAGCCTCCAACGCTTGCTATAAAGCCAGAACAGAGTCTGGCCCCAAATGTGCACTCAGATCATTTTCCAAATGTGCACTATTTACTTGATAGTCCACAATGGCTTCTTAGGAAAACAAATGAGCACGTTTCCATTAACCAGTGAGGGCTCTACCTGCCATGGGCTCTGTCCTTGGAATCTCTGCAAGGCCAGCCTCAGGAGCTAACACACCCAACTGGCCAAACAACGTCCCTCAGAAGGACCTCGGCCCCAGAGCCGTCCCCCAGGCTTTCTAAAATCTGTCTACTAAACAAGGCCCTCCTGCTTCTTAGTGCGCTATCCACAGCCACCACACCCCTACCCTCTGCCAAGCCTCCCCCTCACATCACATGCTTCTTCAAAACCCTCGTTACAAACATTTCTCTCCAGCTCCTGGGAAACTTAAAAAGGAGAGCCTCAAAGCAATCTTATTGCCATTGTTTTGCAGGAAGCCAAACTGTCTCCTTTGGAAACAAAGCACATGGTGGTGGACAGCATGCGGTCTCAGAGGCCCTCCAACCACCATTTTTCCCAGGCCTCTGACTTACACCTTGCAGCCCAAATTCCTTCACCACATACACCCATGAACACATAAAATATCTTGAAGTGAAACACTGCATGTCAACGTTTATCCTGAAGAAGGCTGATGGCTCATCAAATTGAGAAGAAAAAAGATGACCAACACAACACATAACTGGGGGGGAAATGGGAATGGGCTTTTTCCTTAAAAATAAATATAACAGTTGACAATGTTATGAAAATGCTAAACCTCACTGATAATTAGACAAAACAAAACAGAGCAACAATAAAATACTATTTTCACCCTCTTGGAAAAACGATGAAGAGCATTGTGATTCCCAGAGCAGGTAACGGTGTAATAAAGCACACACTCCCTTCACCATTTGTAGGAGCACCAGTTGGTACCACCTTTTTGGAGAGCAATTTGATAATACCCGTCAAAAGCAGTATTTAATGTATAAACATGTCAAAATGTGCCAAAACACTGTTCCTGACGACACTGTACTAGAGGAATTTCCTAAGCAAGTGCATGCAGTGGTTTTTAATTTCATATCAGCAACATTATCTGAGGGTTGAGATTATGAACGCTGCTTTGCTGTCTTCTTTATGCCTCTCTGTATTAATAAAAATATAAATTAATAGCTGGCAGGCTATCATGAGATGTCGTAGTCCAAAGTCTGCTCTCAGTTTTCCTGTCTGCAGCAGATCACCTCCTCCCCAGCAACATTAAACTAACATAAACACCACATTGTGCAAAACTGGAGTAGAAACTCATCTGCAAAGGGAGAAAAAGGCTCCTGAAGACGGATCTCCTGTCCTTCTGGTCATATCAATCAGAACGAGTAGCCGGGTTGGGATGTGCACAGGGGTGAGGATGGAAGATACCCTATGGGCTGAACTGAAGGCAGCAAGCTGCTCAGTCCATGGGGCTCCAGCTCTCCCTAAGTGACTCCTGAAACCTGCAGGGCCTTCGCTTTCAGACACCCAGGAAACCTGTCACCTGCTAAGCGCCCAGGCCTCTGCCTTCCCACTTGACCAGAAGGTGGGCCCCCCTGAGCAATCATTCCAGATCGAGGGTTCAGTAGCGCAGAGAAGCCTCACCCTGCATACCTGCAGATGGCCCCTGCAGTCTGGCGATACACTCACTGTCAGAGATGCACCTCTCCGCCCTGTTCATAAAACCCACCTGTCTGGGTCATTGGAGGCCAGAGGGTGCGAAATGCAAATAAGTGCCCAGACTTCCCTTCTCAGGAATGTTTCCAGAGCTGGCGGGCTTCAACAACGGTCCTCATTATCCTCCTTTAGAAAAACCCTGCTGAACTCTTAAGATCTTTCATGGGAAAAACAACCACACAAACTTTCTGAAATCACTGTGCATGTTTGCCAGCTGAGGTGCGGCTACTGCGGCAGGTAGCCTGATGCTCAGGCCCTCACCTTCTCATTTCCTTTTGTCCTGCCCCATGGCTCCCTCAATTTCTTTGCCTCCAAAATTCCCCCACCCCACAAAAAACCCAAAGGAGTAGGTTGCCAAAGTGCAATCCTAGTATCGCATCCACCACGACATCCCCAGACCCGAGGAAGGTGTGTTAAATAAAGGGTCGAGTCTACAGCTGCCACAGTCACCTGCCAATATTAACCACGTGGAGGGACCACCCCTGGGTCCCCTAGGCCCTAGGTTGGGGCACCCCCTTCCCACCACCCCACCCCTACTTGACAATCCAGGACAGAGACCACATTAGGGCTTCTAATGAGAAATTTCTTCTAAGGCCTGGAGACCCTCAAAGGCGTGAACTGCCCCTTGGAACTTGGAAAGGGTGGGGAGTGACTGGTATCTGGGTCAGAAGCATCGCCAAACACCGAGAAACAGCCACGTGGGAAGGACGCACCTGGCTCTGGGGCTGCGTCGCAGGCACCCGAGGATGGACCCTTGGGTGGCCCGGAATTGCCGGCGCAGCCTCGCCCTCCGCTCCTAGTGAGAACGGCCCAGGAACGGGTTCCCGGCTCTCGGTCGGGCCCCGGACGCGGCAGCCCAACTCCCGAGTCGCCTTGGCTTTCTGGGATGCTGGCAAAACCCCGTAAAAGATTGATGCGGCCCCCTGGGGAGGGGAGCCCCGATTAAAGGCGTGACACCAGCATCTGTGCTGGGAGCACCCGGCCGGTCCCCGCGACACGCATAGCCTGGGGCAGCCCCGGCCCAGGAGGGGAGGGAGGTGGGAGGCAGGTGGCGACCGGGCGGAGGCTGGAGCGGGGTGTGGGGAGGGGGCCCGGGGTGGCCCTACTCACCGCCTGGCGGCTGCGTCCCTGGTGAACTGAGGACCCCACCACCCACCAATCCCGCTGCCGCTCGAGTCCTCTCCCGCCGGCGCCGGCAGACTCTTCGGCCCCGGGCAAGGCGCTTACTCACCCTCTAGCTGTGGCGGACAGTGGAAATAAAACATCGCCGACGGCCCAGTCAGCTGGACGACTGTGTCTTCGGAGGTGGTCGTGGGACGGACCGGTGCGCGCACCCCCGGCCTGGCTGCAAAGCAAACAGCGACAGAACCTAAGTCTCCCTCTCCCTGCGCCCCAGCCCGGCCCCGGGGCGCACCGGCGCTCATCTCCTGGAAAAACCTCTCCCAACGTCCTCAGCCCACTGCGGGGACCGGGTGGGAGTTGGCAATGTCTTCTCAAGCCGAGCCCCCGCGGGGCAACCCCTCTGGTCTGGTCCACCTCCCTAGTCGTGCTCCCACCCCTGCCCAATACCAAACTCCGCGGGCGGCTTCCCGGCTCTCAGGGGTCCCCGCCGCAACCCCTGCAGCCCGGGCACCGCAGCCGGGTCAGGTGGGCGCGCAAGGCCACCTGCGTGCTCAGCAGCTCGGGTCAGGAAGGCAGCCGAGCCCCAAAGCCCGGGAGCGCGGGGCCCGGTCGGCTGGGAGCAGCGCGTACCTCGGCGGGCGGCCGGCGGGTAAGAAAGGCCGGAGCGTGACCGCCTCCCGTCAACACTCCCGGCTCTGCTGGAGGCGGGCGGGGCTCGGCGCGGCTGGCGCCCGCAGGACCAGAAAAGTGACTCGGGAAGTGGCCAGATGTCTTGCTGTCTGTCTACAGCGCGCGCCGCCGCTCGGCATTCGCCTTTATAATCTCACGCATAATTGGCCTTAATCTGATTATTTCCAGCGCTGTCTACAGCGAGTAACTTGGATAGGTCTATTGGGCCTTACAAATGGCCCACGTGGTGTAAAAAAAAAAAAAAATCAGTCATTTCTCAGCAAACATCAGGAATGTTTTTCCTCTTTTAAAGAGGATAGAAATAACCGCCTTTCCACCCTCACCCTTCCCAAAAAAGGGCGTTCTTCTCTAAACACTCCGGCCCCTCCCATGCCCCCTCTGACTCAAACCTTCTTTCTCCGGGAAAGCTGGGATTTGGGCTCGTTCTTGACAGAGGCCCGGCGACTGCGGGGCTGCGAATTGAAAAAGCGCTGCTAATTGTCGCCGCCGGATGGGTTTTGGGGCGACTCTTTGCACACGGCTTCCCTTTCCAAGCGATCGTACAAAAGGAAAGTTTGATTTTGTTCTCAGCAAGGGGTCCCTGAATTTATGTTGCTTCTCGATGCAAATGATATGCGGTGGGACCCTTCGCAATTACTTTTAAAATGCATCCGAGGCAGACGCTCAGCGGAAAGAGACCGCCCTTCCCTCTGCCTGGGTGAAAATTAAACTCTAAAGTGCCGGGCTGAAATTTTCAAGTCCAGGGCGCGGGATTGGATCAAATCACATAAACTGCAAAAAAGCAAGCCTAATGGCGCATAATTGGTTCTGTAATAGCATTACACCAGGATAATAGCCCGTTACGGCCCCCTGCACTATTAAGTGCTTCCCTGGCGGAAAGCCTTTATGATATTAAAGGGGGGATATAATGATATTTTAGTTATTAAATGCGTGTAATTAATTTATGCACCACTGAAAATAAAGTTGGTATTATGACCCACTCAAGATGCATCAGAAGATGCAAGTCAGACAACTGTTGCTAAGTTCTGGTG
Source organism: Dugong dugon (assembly GCA_030035585.1). Taxonomy (NCBI): domain Eukaryota; kingdom Metazoa; phylum Chordata; class Mammalia; order Sirenia; family Dugongidae; genus Dugong; species Dugong dugon. Next base: position 6,391,886 of record CM057475.1, on the reverse strand, counting down.
TCTGTGTTCCGTCTAGACTGTGATTTTATTTTGGGACGATGGCTTCTTGGACAGACTGCATAAATTGAATATTTTATAAACATTCTAATGTTGTCTTCGAGAGCCTCAGCGAGGCGGTGGGTCGGGTCCCTTTGCTCTTAAAGACACAGCGCGTTGGAAACAAAAGGCCTGGCGGGCCGCACGTGGACACCCGCACCGCGCGAGGCGCGTCGAGCTGGAGCGCCGCGGGTGCACACCTCTCCGAACCTTCCCGGAGGAAGGCGCTGCTCCGGCCAAGGCAAGTCAGGGCCAGCTGGATCTGAAGCGGCCTCTCCCGGGGTCAGCCGGCCCTGGAGAGGGGAGTTGGCCCAGCCGCGCACAAGGAGCCTCTGGAAACTCAGGCTCGGTTCAGACCAGAGAGAGTTCGCGGCGCCAGCTCCGCTAGGACTACCGACTCCGCTAGTCCAGGCGGCCGGACTCCGGGAAGCACGCTGGCAGGTCCTGGAGGCGGGTGCGGTGGCAGGCGCGGGGCCGGCAGGGCCAGAGAGGCGGAGAGGGCCGTTTCTGCTTCATCTAGAGAAGGCTGGAGCCCCGGGGCCGATCGGCGTTCTCTGTCCGGACCAAGAGTCTGGCTGGCGCTCGCGCTCTGTGTCTCCCTGTCTCCCTCAGAGAACCTCTGCTCTCTGGAGCCCTTCTCAAGAGCCTGCAGTTGCCTTTACGCGCCCGGAGCTTCTAAAGGCCCCCTCAGGCTGCCACCCGCCTGCGTGCCCTGGGCGCTCCGGAGCCAGGCTGTGGAGCGAGGCGAGGAAGGCGTCTGGGCCGGCTCGGACAAGATGCCACCGCGCACCTAGTGATCTCTGCGGGAGCCCTCCGCACTCGCAGTCCAACGCCGGGAAACGCTGGGCCCCAGAAACCAACAGGGCACAAGCCGCGTCTCAGCTCCCCATCCTTGACATCCTCTGAAGCAAGTTCCTATCGAGGCCCGGAGCTGGACCTGGCTCACTCAGGGTTTGCGGGCCGGCGCGCTCCTCGCGCCATCCGGCCGGTCAGAACCCTGGACAGCGGCGCCGGCTCCACCCAGGCTGCTGAGCGGAAACAAGGCTCTGCCCTGGCCCCGCGCTGCCCGGCGGTGGGACCCGCCCGGCCCGATCCCGACCTTTCCGGGACCAACCCCAATCCTCTCCCAATCCAAATCTGTGCAAGTTCCTTAGGACGCGCTGTCAGCGCTCGCAGCAGGGACCGAACCCTCTGCACCCCAGTATGCGGCCCCTGTCCCGCAGCTTCAGCGGGAAGTACCCTGCGGTCCCTCACCGTCTGGCTCGGATCCGCCAGGCGTTCTCCGACGCGAGCCTGGCCGCGCCCCCAGCGGGACAGCCGGCTGGACTCCCAGAAGACACCCACCTCGCGCGGGACTCGGAGCCAGCTCGGGACCCTCGGCCTCACCTCGCCCAACGTCTCTCTGTCGGAGCTGTGAGGCTCGGCTGCTTCCCGCTGAAAAACAGCGAATAAACCACCAACCAAACGGCTGTAGAAACGAAACTTTGATGACGCGAGCTCCCCTTTTCCCCCCAATTGTTTCCTACACTCGGACCCCGAGGAGGTGACTAATCATAGATCCATTAGTGTCCCCCTTCTCCCAAAAAAGGGTGTTAGTAAGGAAAAGGATTTTCCCCCTTTCCCCTTAATTCTTGGGCAACAAAATGTATTTTCCAACTAACCAAACTCTCTGATCTGTCCCGCTTGGACACTCTGATAATTTACAACCTAAAAGTGTACTTTCTTTATCTAAAGACCAAGGTGACTGCTTTTAATTTTCTCTAACCTCTTTACACTTGATGTTCACCAGACTCATCATGTTAATTGGCTTCATATACGGATCATCAGTTTAATGAAGAAATAAATCCTGTGTTGCTTTATGTTTTAACAGTGATTGCTTTAATGAGGAATGTGACGTGTTCCAAAATCAAAGCTCCAGGAGACATTAGAGGGGGTTCTATTAGGATGGAAAGGCTTATTTAAAGTTAAAACCATGGCCACATCATATTTCAACAGATTCTCTCATCGCCCCCATGCCCCTACCCCCATCTCGGTGCTTCTAGCCTAGGAGGAGACAATTCTGTGGTCCTCAGCACTCCTGCTCTCAATATTTAAATCACAACAGCTGCAGAGCCTGCAGTCGGGATAAGAATCGTTTTCCGGCACTGAACAGGGTGCACTAATTTACCTCCAGTCCAGCGGGGCAGAGAGAAGCCAGAACAGGTGGGAAGTTCAACTCCCAAGGTTGTTCACTTTAAAGAATAAAATAAAGTGGGTAGCAAGTGCATTGCTCCCCCAAACTTGAGCGCAGATTTTGCTGGGGAAGCGGCTCCTCTAGTGTCGTCCGTCCCAGAGCTGAAAACTCAAAGTCCTGGCTCCCCAAAGCAGACGTCCAGCTGCCCAAGTAGGCTGCTGACCATGCAGGCTCCAGCCCCTGAAAATGCCTGCAAGGAGGCTCTGGGCTCCGGGGCGAGGGGAGCTTTACTGCTCTACATCAATTAATAGGAGAGTAACTCTGCCTTATCTGATGGGTGTTTGATTTTTCTAATTTTAAGCTTGTTCTGTGAAGGGAAAGATGTCATCTCAAAAGCACCGAGAGCAGCAATAAAATGCTGGAAATTGGAGCATCTATACATGTAAGCTCTAAATTGTCTTCAGTTGACTTATGAGTGATCTTAAATTGATTCCTGAAAAGAGTATCGAACCAAAGCAAATCCCAAATCATTAGAAAATGTGGGGGTATTACGCTCAGGGTTGATGTTTCAAACATCACACATGGTAGTCATCGCTAATCTTTGGTTCTGTTCTAGGAAAATTGGAGAAATACTTGCAGACTTCACTGTCAACAATGTATGAGCCCAAATACATGAATATATGTTGGACTTGACCTCTCAGTTGTGCTCAGAAGGGATTTTCCCAACCTCCCCCTTAAAATTTTTCGTTAACAGAAACAATTTTAGTAAATATGGTTTCAGTCCATGATAATTGAGTAAAGGAGATAAAATACTTCAATTCTCAGGGGGAAGAAAAGTGCATTGAATTCCTAATTATGTGTTTTGGAAGAGTCCAGGTGATTTCAGTGTTCTTCTTTTGTTGTTAAGTAGCAAAACGCTTCTCTAGTGCAATCCCTGGGGACACACAGCTTTCCTAAGGCAGAAGGGACGGCATGTGTGTGCTCAGTGTGACACCATACGCTCTCAACTTGTCAGCAAATCTATTGTCATTTTGTAGTTTTGGAAATTGTCAAGCAAAGCTTGGAGTAACTAAGTACAATAGAATATGTGAAAAAATAACAGTTAATTGAAATTCCAGATGAACAGGGGACGTATGAAGAGAAAATATATACACACAACAAGGGATAGATATGCATTTTATTATCTTGGAAATTCACTATAATTTGCTAATTATACTGCCATGCAAAAGTAATAGCTGTTTATTAAATGCAAGCCACCTTCCAATAACTCCACCTCCAGTGGACACAGGACAGAGTGGATTCCCGTGTGGTTCCCGTGGATCCCACAGGCTCAGCTCCAGCCCTTTGCCCTGTTCTCCATCAAGGTCTCTGCGCCCTCACGAGGCAGCAGGCTGGGATGAGGCCCCACTGCAGAGTCCATGCAGACCTTGCTTCATTCAAAGCAGGCTCCAGTCCTCACGGGCTGTGTGAGCTTGAGCAGGTCACTACTCTCTCGGGAGCTCCTGGGAGCCACTGTGAAGCGGACATACTAGTCGCAGTGTTGGCGGGAGTGTTAAAAGGCAGTGTCTGAGCTTCTGCTAAGGATGATGGGAAACTTCAGAAACAATAGCGGTGATGGATGCACATGATGAATGTAACTGTGTATGTAAAAAATGTTGAATGGAAAATGTCTTGTTTTATATATATACTTACACAATAAAAAGTAAAGTGCTGAACACAATGCCCAACACGTAGTAAGCGCTCCGTAAACACAAGATACAACTGCTCTTTTATCATTATTATAGTTTTATTAGTGAGACGTTGGCGGTTTAGCGGTAGAATTCTCTCCTTCCATGCAGGAGAGCCAGGTTCAATTCCCAGCCAATGCACCTCATGTGTGTGTCCCAGGATGGTGCAAATGATTAAGCACTCGACTGTTAGTCAAAAGGTTGACAGTTTGAATCCACTCAGAGGTTCCTTGGAAAACAGGCCTGGTGAGCTGCTTCTGAAAGGCCACAGCCTGGAAAGTCCTACAGAGCGGTTCTACTCTGCACCTGTGGGGTTTCCAGGAGCGAAAATTGGCACAACAACAAGCTCTTGGTGCTCAGCCACTATCTGTCTGTCAGTGAGAGTTAGTGCGTTGCTATAATGCTGAGCAGGTTTCAGCAGAGCTTCCAGACCAAGGCTGACTAGGAAGAAAGGGCTGCTGATCTACTTCAGAAAATCAGCCAGTGAAAACCTTATGGGTCACAACAGACCGACTGAAACCAATCGTGGGAATGGTGCAGGACTGGGCAGTGTTTTATTCAGTTGTGCATGGGGTCGCCTGAGTCCGGGGCTGACTCAACAGCTAACAACAACAGAAATTGTTTTACTTGATTGTTGTGGTTATTGTCTGTCCATTACTGCAGTATTGAACTCTCAGGTTCCCGGCCCTGCAAAGGCCACGTTCCTGCAGAGGTGTTACCATGAATGCTTTGGGCACCCATCCACGGCCCCTGACTCCTGGTTACCGCTGGGAGGAGTCTGCCTGATGGAAGAGCACTGTCCTCGAAGAGCTCCTCTGTGTTCCCCCACTCCAGCCCTGCTCGCCAAGCCCGCCGTGCTTGCTTGCTTACATTTTTCCATTCTTCACACCTCATTTCCTGGTTTGTTGAGCATTAGTCAGCATATCTACTTGGCTAGAAAACCTAAACCCAGGATTCTGGAGCTGAATCAGAGATGTTTGGTTTGGCCAGCAGAAATGTAGAAATTTAAACTGATGGCCTTTAGACAGAGCACATCAGCTCCACTTGGCCACAGGCCCCACTCTTCCTTACCCCCCTGCACCACCTCACCTGTCCCCCTGGTGTGACCTACCTGGTTCCTGCAGCCATCTGACTTCCCCGCTCCTGAAAAAATTCTGTGTGAGCCTCTCATCATTTCTTGGCTGATAATGACTTCTTAGCTAGTGTTAGGATGGGAATGGGTGTATTCAGGGAGACCAAGTTCATCGCCTCCAGAGTCTCAGGGTCTAGTTCAGTCCATTTCAACAAGCACTTGTCTAGCACCTACTCTGTGCAGGGGCAGGAGACACAAACTGGGCTCTTGGCCTCAGGCCTAGCCCCTAGAGATTCTGACTAGGAAAGGAGATGGGGGTGGCAGGAAGAAGGGAAGCTGGAACCTTCTGGAAATCACTCCAGAAAGCACTGGATTCACTGGAAGATCTGTCTCTCAGAATACAGCCCTCCCTCAGTAATGGGATGGGACTCTCACCCTCTCTCCCCAGAGGCCATAAACAGTCTCCTCTCTGTCCACAGTGTTCAGGCCATCGCCCAGAGCTGAGGGGTCTTGACAGGGCTCAACCACCAGTCTCCTGATTCCTGGTTGTAGCTGCAGTGAAAATCTTGGGGGCCTGGGCCACACATAAGTCTGGAATCCATGCTACAGGTGCATTTCACTTACGGGGTTCAATCTCTAGGATCCCAACATCCAGGACTATTCTGATGTTTCTGCTGAAGTTGCTGACTGGGAGCAAATCTTTCCGTTAACATTTGTCAGTAAGTCTGGTTGACTATTAGTAAGATGGTGATGTTCTGTTTAAGGTGATGGGAAATTTGGCAGTGATTACGGGTGATGATTGCACAACATGGTTAATGTAATTGATGTCACTAAACTGTACACCTGACAACTGCTGAGCTGGCAAATATTGTGTTATATAGTTTTTACAACAATAAAATAAAATGAAAAGATGGTGATAATGATTCGCTAATAAGAAAACAAAATCAGTTCAAGCAAATCTCAAATAGGATCAGGCCAAACAAGAAGAAAGGTCTTAATCTCCAGATCAAAATGATCTCACCAATAAACCTCTAGGAAAAATCACTTGGAAGGTCGGCTGTTTGGCACAAAGAGCTCTCAGTGCAGATGAGAGAACACAGTGGTAGGAAGCTAGGAGTGGGGCCAGGGAGGTGACAGCCGGCCAAGCTGGAGAACAACAAAGGCAGGACAGGAACCCAGGCCTCCCGACTCCAGGTCCAGCGCTCTCTGCTGCACCCTCTGTAATAAAGCACATTTCCCTGAAACAAACCACACAGCCGATTGTTCATGCTAAAAACTTGACAAACGGGAGGAACTCCCTGAAACAAACCACACAGCCGATTGTTCATGCTAAAAACTTGACAAACGGGAGGAACTCCCTGAAACAAACCACACAGCCGATGGTTCATGCTAAAAACTTGACAAACGGGAGGAACTTAATAGAAAGGACTATTTCAAGGAATGAAATAAGTTTGACACATGAGTTGCTAGTAAACTCAATGAAAGTCTTCTAGTTTTTATCAGATTTGAATTATGCGAACAGCTACAGTGGAAAGGCTTTAAATCAGAGGGACTCGGGATCAAATTTGGCTTCTTCAAAGACCTCTGTCTCTCTGTCTGCAAAGCGGGGTTGGAAGTGTCTTTCAGCACCTGACCTGCAGTCATCAGTACCTTATCTTCTTATCCTCCTTCTCTCTGTCTCACACACAAACCCCCCACCAAAAAAAACCAAACCCACTACCATTAAGTTGATTCCGACTCATAGTGACCCTAGAGGACAGAGTAGAACTGCCCCATATGGTTTCCAAGGAGAGGCTGGTGGATTCGAACTGCCAACTTTTTGATTAGCAGCCGAGCTCTTAACCACTATGCCGCCAGGGTTTCCCACACACATACACAGTAGGTACTTAATACCTGTCACTTTTCTGGGATGACCTTGCTAACCTGGCTTTGCAGGACCGTCCCTGCTCCCATCTGACCAGTGCCACCTGTCCACAGTCAGGCTCCACCTCACCTGGAAGCTGCCCCCCCACTCCCCACACACACCCCTCCAGCTCTGAGCTCTGTGCTCCAGCTGTCTAGTTCCATATCTGTGACTTGGTCAGCCACCGCCTTGCCCAGCACGGATAGGCCATGTGTGTGCACAGCACGATTTCTCAGCTCACTCCCACCGCTCTCGGTGGTCTCAGCCTCACCCAATAGCAGGCTCTTAGAGCTCACTTAGGTCCCAACATAAATATTTGTTGAATGAAATTGAGTGGTATCTGAGAAGGCTGGTGTGGGCAATCCCCACCCTTCGGCCCAGCCAGTCACAATCGGCCTGCAGCCCCTACAGCCTAGTCCGGTGGGTCGTTATCCATCCTTCACACATTTCTTACTTCACTCCACAAATAGCAATGAGGCACTAGTTTAGATAACGTGCTGGGGATGCACCTGTGGACACGACTCTCAGAAGTAGGGAGGGTGGAGCGTCAGGAGAGCATCTCAGAGCCAGTGGCCTGCAGACTGCCACAGCCAGGTCTCCAGTGCCAGCAGGGGGTCTCCAGGCTGCACCCCTTGAGAGGACACGGACTGTCCAGAAGCTGCCCTCACAACCCTCAGCAGCTCGGGCTCATGGAGTCGCAGGCAGAGCAGGGCCACAGCACCCCAGGCCCCAGCTGGGCAGGGGCAGCTGGACAGGGGAGGGCCTTGCCTCTACCTTTGCTAAGACAAGGGATACCCAGCACAGCCCTCCAGGTGACCTTCCTGTGGCCCACACTTTCTTCCCCTCCTTCGCCTCCCATTCCTTCAACAGATGCTCACAGAAAACCACGTCTGTATCAGCCTTATCCTGGGGCAAGAGAAAAGAGATGCCTGTTCTTTCACGGTGCTTACGACCTTTTAATATATTTGTGCAATTTTTTTTTACTAATACTATCTCCCCTACTAGACTGCCACCACCTATGTGTCAGTTTGTTGTTCTGTGGTGGTTTGCATGTTGCTATGATGCTGGAAGCTATGTCACTGACATTTCAAATACCAGCAGGGTCACCCATGGTGGACCGGTTTCAGTGGAGCTTCCAGACTAAGACAGACTAGGAAGAAAGGCCTGGTGATCTACTTCTGAAAATTAGTCAATGAAACCCCTATGGATCGCAACAGAATATTGCCCCATATAGTGCTGAAATACGAACCCCACAGGTTGGAAGGCACACAGCAGCCACAACAATGGACTTGAGCATTCCAACGATCATGAAGATGGTACAGGACTAGGTAGTGTTTTGTTCTGTTGTACATGGGTTCCTCATGAATTGAAGCTGACTCAATGGCAACTAACAACAGCAACTAGTCTGAAAATTCCTTGAGGGTAGAGAGCAGTTCAATACAGACTTATTATAGACTCAGCGCTTAGCTCAGTGCCAGGCACACAGTAGGTGTTCAACAACTATCTGTGGAATGCATGAATTAGTGAGGCAACATCCATGGCCTCAAACCACAGAGGACATAGATGTAAACAAAGCTCTGGCTATTGATGCCTCACACACATGCAAAGCAAGCCCCTCTCCCCGTGCTGAAAGTGAGCACCGTGCTGGCCTGTGGCCATAATCCTCTCTGGGACAAGGCAGAGCATAAAAATGGACGTGAATTAAAGGGGGTGACAGGGAGACACCTCCAGGATGAACACAGTGACACAAGGTTGGCAGATCTTGGTGGACACACTGTCTAGTTGTACAGGAAAGGCCACAGCAATAGGAAAGCACTTGTCCCTATCCTGTTTCCCCAACCTTAACTCGCAGATCATCCTAGATCCTTCTCTTCCCCCACTCTGCAGCCTGACATGGTGGAATGAGTGTGGTGTTCACACCCAAGGTCCCTGCTGCTATTGCTCAGCTGTTTGACTCTCGTTTTTTCAATATCATTTTCTCCATCTGAAAAAGAGAAATAATTCGCATCATGGGAGTATGTGAAAGTACTTTGAGAAATAGTAAAATACTCCATAGACGTGGTGATGGTGGCTCACAAGTATCGTCACCCTTTCATAACCCTAAAGTTGGATGGGAAGACAGCCCTTCCACTTACGCACTTCTGTCCTTATTCCAGAAACATGCCTGTTCTCTGGCTCTCTCTCTCCCTCCCTCCTTCTCTCTCTCCTCTGGCTGTCTCCCCTCAGCCCTAAAATGCTCTCCCACCCAGCTGCCCCACGGTGATCTGGCAGTGCCTATGCTAAACCTGCTGTGCCAAGAGATGCCTAGTTCCTCGCCTCTGGGCCGTAGTCACCCAGGAACATCTGGCTGACGCTGACCCCGCCGCCTTCACCTCTTGATCCAGATAACAGTGTTTGGGGGAGGGGGAGGAGGGGTGAATGGCAGAAGGGGAGGAGACCCTCAGTCTTACTTTATGAAGAGGTCACCAAAAGTTGTTTTGTCTGGCCAGAATTGGTATTGATTTTGTTTTATATTGTTTCAGATGTGGAGTCCATTGTACAGAATACCGGTAACCATAGTTCACCTCCGCCCTTGGGTAACATCTTGCCCCTTTCTACAAAGATTTCTGTTCCACACCTGAAGGCATCTGAATTTACAATCCCTGAAGAGATCTTTTCTTTAAGTGCTAAGTTTATGGCTGACTTTCCTTTTTATCGTGCTCTTCAGAAAAAGTTGTCTGAAGGAAAAATAATCAATGAATTAAATGTTAAAATGTTTTTAAAAAGCCAAAAAAATTAAAATAACTCATAATCCCACAACCTAAAGATAACCATTATTAACATTTACCAATATTTCATATGAATTTATTATATGCATACTTTTTAAAGAAAAAAATGGGATCACACTATTACATGATTTTGTAGTTTTTATTCACTTAGTATACTGTGAATCTCTTTCCATATCACTAAACATCCCTCTATAGTATTGTTAGTGGTTCTATACGTAATTAGGATATAAGTCCAGTTGCTATAACAGAGACCCATAACAGTGGCTTAGATAAGACACGCATTTATTTCCCTCTTAGGTAAATGTCCAGTCTGGCAAGGTGGCTCTGCCCAATGAGGATGGCAGAACGCCCTTCAGTCAGGTTTCTCCAGCATCCCTAGGGTGTGGCCCTTGTCTACATGGTCCAGGATGCCCCTCACCATGTCTGCATTGCCCCTAACAGGGAGGTTAGAAAGGAGAGTGGGAAGGCTCACCCCTTCCTTTGAAGAACAAGACCCAGACTTTGCACATGGCCCTTCTGCTCTCATCATTGGCCAGAACTTGGTCACATGGCCACACCTAGCCATTAGGGAGACTTAGAAACATGGTTTCTAACTGGACGTCTACATGCCTGGATAAATATCAGGGCTTCTGTTATTATGAGGAAGTATCTGGGTGGTGCAAATGGTTAACATACTCAGCTGCTAACTAAAAAGTTATAGGTTTGAGTCCACCCAGAGGCACATAGAGAGAAAGACCTGGTGATCTACTCCAAAAAAAAAAAAAAAAATCAGCCTTGAAAAACCCTATGGAGCACAGTTTACTCTGACACACATGGGGTCACCATGAGTCAGAATCAACTAGATGGCAATTGGTACTGGTTTTATTACTATGAGAGGAAGAAGAATGTATATTGGGGGACAACTGTCAGAATCTGCCACAATCATGTTTTATTGGGGGGGGGTCTATTATGGGACATTAATACTTCCACTGCTATATTCTTAAGATAAGTTTTCAATAGGGAAATTCTTTGTTCAGAGAATAACCATATTTAAGGCTCTTGACAATCATGCACACTGCTTCCCATTTCTGTGAAAGTCCATTGATGGCCAATATCTACCTAATATTTTCTCTTTTGGCTTCCTTTCCACCTTCAGCACCTTTCAGCTCACCATCCTTCAATACAGGGACCAGCCTGCACATGCAATAGACATCAGTGAACATATCCTAGAGCTGAAAACCACATGTATAACCCAAATCCCACAGGCCTCTGTATCTGCCCCCTCTACTCCTGGGGAGACAAGGTTGGAGCTGGGCAGGGTCTCAGGCACAGTCTGGGACGTTAGATACTGCTGGTGAGGACATAGGGGCCAGAGGAAAGAGGTCTGGATGGAAGCCCCTGAATCCACAGACAGATAACATGGGGAAAGAGGCTAATTGGGGGCAGCAGTCACGATCAGGAAACCCAAGACTAAAGGATACTGGGGTTGGGAGCTGGAATGCTGTGGAGGCGGGTCCTGGAACAGGTATGAAGTCAGGGCTGTGTCCTCCAGGGCTGGGGAGGGGAGTGGTGGGTATCATCAGAGATATTCATAGGGTCAAATAGCAAGGGAGCCAAGATCTCAGACCACCTGCTGAATTCTCCCCCAGGCAGGGTCATCTAGCAGGCCCTCAAGACCTCCTCTGAGCCTACTCAACTCATCCCTCTGGGTTTTAGAGAACTGCAGCTAGCAGATGGGGTTCTCTCCTAGGCCTCCACAGAGAGACCTCAGTGGTCATACTTCCTGGGTCCCTAGATAAACTCCACAATTATGTCAAAGCAGATTAGCAACTGGTGCCTTAAAGGGAGAAGAGAGGAAGGAGGAAGGCCAGGCAGGAGAAACAGTAGGCCACCCCATCTTGGGAAGGAGGGAGTGGATGGGGGGAGTCTCTGCGTGCCCAGTATTCTCCCAGCCCTATCTCCTCAGATTGGGCTGAGAAAGAGGTGCCAACTAACTCGGCCACTATTTTTTTGTCTAATAATATTTTATTGTGTTTTCTGTGAAAACTTACTCAGCAAATTAGGTACTCACTTAAAAACTACTACACAAGTTGTTTAGACATTGATTACATTTTTCACAATGTGTTAACATTCTCATTAATTCCTTTCTGGATATTTCACTTCCGGTAGTCTGGTTTACCTGTCCCCTTACTTTTCATCTTTCCTTTAGAGTAATTGTTGACCATTTGGTCTTATAGAGATGATTTTTTTAAGGTGCACATTACTCGCTGGTAATATTCTTTATTTTATGAGTCAATCTGTTATTTAGTTAAAAGGTGGTCTCAGGGGGTAGTTCAAGGTTTATAGAGTATCTCAGGGCGATAGTCTTAAGGGGTCCTCTAGTCTCAACCAGTTCAGTAAGTCTGGACTTTTTAAGAATTTGAGTTTTGTTCCACATTTTTCTCCCCTGTGACCCTGATCAGAGCGGTCATTAGTGGTAGCCAGGCACCATCCAGTTCTTCTGGTCTCAGGGTGGATGAGGCCATGGTTTGTGTAGATTTTATTAGTCTTAGGGCCCTGGTGGGACAGTGGTTAAGCATTTGGCTGCTAACCAAAAGGTTGGCAGTTAGAATCCACCAGCTGCTCCTTGGAAACTCTATGGGGTAGTTCTGCTGTGTCCTATAGGGTCTCTATAAGTTGGAATCAACTCGACGGCAATGGGTTTGGTTGTTTGTTTGGGTTAGTCTTAGAGACTAGTTTCTTCTCTGGGTCTTTGGTTTCCTTCTTTCTCTTTTGCACTGGACAAGAAGAGACTGATAGTCATCTCTTAGATGGCCTCTCACAAGCTTTTAAGACCCCACGTGCTACTCACCAAACTAGGAGGTAGAACATAAACTTTGTGAACTATGTTATGTCAATTGACCAAGTTGTTTCACAAGACTATGGTCCCATAAGGTATTTAGGTATGTCGAAGAAATATTTGTAACTGTGCCCCCTATGTGATTTATTATACATGTGAACATACATGCATGCACACACACGTACATACATACACATATAGCTACATGTATACACGCACACATAACACCTATACACATGTGTGCATACATATACACATATGTAACTCCACATATATATTTTGGTTGTTGTTGCAAAATTATGTATGTCCTAGCTTTTATCAAAAATGTCCGTGTGTGTGTGTGTGTGTGTGTGTGTTTCTTAGTGACATCATCTATCTTGGTCAAGCTGTGTGCATTTCACCCTCATTCGGTGTTACCTTTCCCATCACCAAAAATAACAAGTGTCTGCTATCTAAAGAGTGATTCCCCCTCTCGCCATCCACCCATCCCTGGTAATCACCAAAGAACATTGGTTTCTGTATGTAACTTGGCTACTTTTGAAATCGCTACTGCTGTCCTGAAGTCCCCCAACCAGAATTACCCCCATCAATGTAAGCCAGAGCCAACAGCTGCCACCAGGTGGCACCAAACTGCAAAGGGAGCAGTTTCTCTTCAGCCGTGCAATGCTGAAAGTCTGAATACAGCTTCTACCAAGGCCCTGGCCCAGAGTGGCAGCTTATAACATGTGCAAATGTTTGTGAGTTGGAGGATGGAGACGGATGAGTGGATGGACAGATGGAAGGATTTTACTTCCCACATGGGAGACTGCTTGAAATAAGTGCTGCTGATAGAGCTTGAGAGTCCCCCACAGGCAACTCCAACTCAAGAATGGACATTCCCAGATACTTCTGCCTTCTGTCTCCACCTAGGGTACAGAGCCTGGGAGAGGGTCTTTGCTGCACAAATTGGTGGAGACCAGGTCTACCCTCTGTGCTAGGGGGGTCCTTGGGGAAGTCCTCACACTCTGCACCTCACCCTGGTGCAATCAAAGAGAAAACTCCTTCCTGTACCCAGTCCCTCCCCAGACTGACCAGCCCTGTCAGCCACCTTCCCACCCTTGTCCTTGCTATCCTATCTGGGAAGCCCCCTCTGGATGTCCTTCAAGACTCTGGCCCTCACTTCATTCTGCTGTCTGCTCAGAGAAGACTTCTCGGACCACCACAGCCCACTCCCTACACCCATCGCTCTCCATCTCTTCTCCAGCTTTATTTTCCTTCTTAGCTGCTGCCACCTTCTGAGGTGTTTTATTGGGGTGTCTTCCTGTCTGCCTCCCTGCTGGCCGCAGGCTCCACAGTGCCTCCTGGTGCCTGGCACACCTGGTCCCCTGCCAGCCAGCCCAGGCCAGGACTCCCTCCAAAAGAGAGTTCATTACCCCTGAGAAGTGTACCTTCGCACTAAAAAGGCAACACTCCTTTATTACCTTTCTAATTACAAGTCCTGGTGTCCTCAGCTCTGTGCCAACACCATCGCAAATCTCATTTCCTTACAAAGTTGAGGATAAACAATTCCAGTATGTTTTGTTTTAATTATCGCTGCTTAATGGACAATAATGAAGCCATGGTGAGGGTGCACAAGAGGAGATAATTCAGAGTTTCCACCAGTGCCAGGCAGCCGTCGAGTACAGCCCACCAGGCGGGCTCCATTTCCTGTCAGCCCGGCTGCGTTGCCATGCCCAGAAACTCCATCACTTATTCACCCACCTCTGCCTTTGCTCTGAGCCTGCACCCCAGCATGATGCCTGCCCTCTGGAGAGCCACCAGGAGCCTACGGACCACAGGGACAGTGGATATTCCCTATCTGGATTTTGTCCCCATTTTCATGGAGCTGCTGGTAACTTTTCAAAATCATTTCTGGCAGCCTGATAAGCCACACAAAAAGGTATTACGTTGTTTTACCTTGTATTTCTTCCATTTTGGGGTGGGGGGGCTAAGCAGTTTATCACATGTATATTGACTGTTTGTATTTCTCCTTTTTTTTCAGTACTTCTTATTTTATGCCTAGAAGGTTCATCACTAGTCTGTGAGAGCCCTTCACATGCTAAGATCTTGAGTTTTTTAAAATATTTTTTTACTGTACGTTAGGTGAAGGTTTACAGAACAAATAGTTTCTCAATAAACAGTCAGTACACATACTGTTTTATGACATTGGTTAACAACCCCACACCATGTCAACACTCTCCCTTCTCGACCTAGGAGGACCTTTTTTTTGTTGTTGTTGAAAATATACATAGCCAAAGACGCAGAATTTCAGAAATTTCTACATGTACAATTCAGTGACATCAATTACATTCTTCCAGTTGTGCTGCTATTCTCACTATCCTTTTCCAAATTATTCCATCACCATTATCTTTAACTCACTGGCCCCTAGGCTTCCCATCAAACCTTTTGAGTTGCTGTTGTCAATTTGATCTCACATAAATAATTTTTTTTTTTGTACCTTAGATGAAGGTTTACATAACAAATAGTTTCTCATTAAATACTTAGTACACATAGTGCCTTATGAAAATGGTTAACAACCCAACCACATGGCAACACTGTCCCTTCTCAACCTTGGGTTCCCTACAACCAGTTTTCGTGTCCCCTTCTGCCTTCTAGTCCTCGTCCCTGGACTGCTGTGCCTCATTAGTCCCATTTTGTTTTACAGGGCTGTCCCATCCCTGGCTGAATGGTGAACCTCAGGAATGACTTCACCTCTGAGCTAAAAGGGTGTCCAGGGGCCATACTCTGGGAGTTTCTCCAGTCTGTCAGGCCAGTAAATCTGGTCTTTTTTTGTGAGTTAGAATTTTGTTCTAAGTCCTTCTCCAGCTCTTTCCAGGGCCATCTGTTGTGATCCCGGTCCGAGCAGTCGCTGGTGATAGCCGGGCACCATCTAGCTGTACTGGACTCAGTCTGGTGGAGGCCATGGTAATTGTGGTCCATTAGTCCTTTGGACTAATCTTTTCCTTGTATCCTGTTCTCTTCATTCTACCTTGCTCCCGAAGGGGTGAGACTAGTGGAGTATGGCTGCTCACAGGCTTTTAAGACCCCAGACGCTATGCACCAAGGTAGAATGTAGAACATTTTCTTTATAAACTGTGTTATGCCATTTGAGCTAGGTGTTCCCCAAGACCAGGTCCCCACAGCCCTCAGCCCAGCAACTTGGTTACTCAGGGAGTTTGGATGTGTCTATGGAGCTTCCACAACCTTTCCTTGTACAAACTGTGTTGGCTTCCCCAGTATTGTGTACTGTCTTACCCATCATCAAAGCTACCACTTATCTATTGTCTGTTTAGTGTTTCCCCCTTTCACCCCTCCCATCCCTCGTTAACCAGCAAAGATTATTTCTTTTTGTGTGTAAACTTTTTCATGAGTTTTTACAGTAGAGGTCTCATACAATATTTGTCCTTTTGTGATTGACTTATTTCACTCAGCATAATGTCCTCCAGTTTCATCCATGTTATACTTCACAGATTCATCATTATTCTTTATCATTGCATAATACTCCATTGTGTGTATGTGCCATAGTCTGTCTATCCATTCTTCTGTTGATGGGCATCTAGGTTGTTTCCGTCTATTTGCTATTGTGAACAGTGCTGCAATGAATATGGGTGTGCATACGTCTCTTCGTGTGACAGCTCTTATTTCTCTAGGATATATTGCCAGGAGTGGGATTGCTAGACGTTATGGCATTTCTATTTCTAGCTTTCCAAGGAAGCACCATATCATTTTCCAAAATGATTGTATCATTTTGCATTCCCACCAGCAGTGCATAAGAGTTCTAATCTCCCTGCAGCCTCTCCAACATTTGTTATTTCCAGTGTTTTTGATTCATTCCAGTAATGCCGGGGTGAGATGGTATCTCATCGTGGGTTTGATTTGCATTTCTCTAATGGTTAGTGAACCCGAGCATTTATTTCCTCATGTGTCTATTGGTCACCTGAATGTCTTCTTTGATGAAGTGTCTGTTCATTTCCTTTGCCCATTTTTTAACTGGATTATTTGTCTTTTTGTTGTAGAGGTGTTGGATTTTCTTGTAGATTTTAGAGATTGGACCTTTGTCTGACTTGTACTGTCCAAAAATTTTTTCCCAGTCTGTAGGTTCTCTTTTTAGTCTTTTGGTTAAGTCTTTTGATGAGCATGAGTGTTTAATTTTTAGAAGATCCCAGTAGTCTAGCTTATCTTCTGGGGTTTGTATGTTGTTGGTTATGGTTTGTATCCTGTTAATGCCCTGCATTAGGGCCTCTAGCATTGATCCTATTTTTTCTTCTGTGAACTTTAGAGTTTTGGGCTTTATATTTAGGTCTTTGATCCATTTTGGATTAGTTTTTGTATATGTTGTGAGGTATGGGTAGTTTCTTTTTTTTTTTTTTTTTTTTTTTGCAGATGGACATCCTGTTTTGCTGGCACCATTTGTTAAAAAGACTGTCTTTTCCCCCATTGGATGGACTTTAGGCCCTTGTCAAAGATCAGGTGACTGTAGGTGGATGGATTTACATCTGGGTTCTCAATTCTGTTCCATTGGTCAGTGCATCAGTCATTGTACCAGTACCAGCCTGTTCTGACTACCATATCTGTATGGTAGGTTCTGAGGTCAGGTAGTGCGAATCATCCTACTTCATTCTTCTTCTTCAGTAAGAGCTTTACTTATCTGGGGCTTCTTCCCTTTCCATATAAAGTTAGTGATTAGGTTTTCTGTCTCTTTAAAGAATGTTGTTGTTGTTTGGGTCGGGATTGCATTGTACTTGTAAATTGCTTTGGGTAGAGTTGTCATTTTCACAATGTTGAGTCTACCTATCCATGAGTATGGTATATTTTTCCATTTATGTAGATCCCTTTGGGTTTCTTGCAGCAGTGTTTTGTGGTTTTCTTTGTATAGGCCTTTTACATCCCTGGTTAGATTTATTCCTAAGTATTTTACTTTTTTAGGGGCTATTATAAACGGTATCTCTTTCCTGATTTCCTTTTCGTCGTTCTCTTTATTGGTGTATAGGAATCCAACCAATTTTTGTATGTTTATCTTGTATCCTGGTACTCTGCTGAATCTATTAGTTCCAGTAGGTTTCTCATGGAGTCTTTAGGGTTTTCTATGTATAGTATCATATTATTCGCAAACAGAGACAGTTTAACTTCTTCATTACCAATTTGGATGTCCTTTATTTCTTTTTCTTGCCTTATTGATCTAGCTGGAAATTCCAGCACAATGTTAAATAGGAGTGGTGATAAAGGGCATCCTTGTCTTGTTCCGTTCCTCAAGGGGAATATTTTCAGCCTCTCTCCATTAAGAATGATGTTGGCCATCAGTTTTCCATAGATGCCATTTATTATGTTTAGAAGTTTCCCTTCTATACCTATTTTATTGAGAGTTTTTATCAGGAACGGGTGTTGGACTTTGTCAAATGTCTTTTCTGCATCTATTGAGATGATCATGTGATTCTTTTCTTTCCTTTTATTTATGTGGTGGATTACATTGATTGATTTTCTAATGTTGAACCATCCTTGCATACCTGGTGTGAATCTTACTTGGTCATGGTGTGTTATTTTTTTTGATATGATGCTGAATTCTATTGGCTAGAATTTTGTTGAGAATTTTTGCATCTATATTCATGAGAGATACTGGTCTGTAATTTTCTTTTTTTGTGGCATCTTTGCCTGGTTTTGGTATCAGGGTTATGCTGGCTTCTTAAAATGAATGCAGAAGTATCCCTTCCTTTTCTATGTTCTGAAATAGTTTGAGTAGTACTGGTATAAGCTCTTCTCTGAATGTTTGGTAGAATTCTCAAGTGAGGCCATCTGGGCCGGGGCTTTTTTTGTTGGGAGTTTTTTTTTTATTACCTTTTCAATCTCTTCTCTTGTCAACATCACTTTGTGGTAGTTTCAGAAGGTATTGTGTTTCTAGAAATTTATCCATTTCCGCTAGGTTTTCAAATTTGTTGGCATATAGTTTTTCATAACACTGTTATAATCCTTTTTATTTCAGTTGGGTCTGTTGTAATGTCTCCCATTTCATTTCTTATTTGGGTTATTTGTGTCCTCTACTGTTTTTCTTTTGTCCATCTGGCCAGAGGGTTGTCAATTTTGTTGATCCTTTCAAAGAACCAGCTTTTGGTTTTTTTATTCTTTCTACTGTTTTTCTATTCTCTATTTCATTTATGTCTGCTCTGGTCTTTATTATTTCCTTTCTTCTAGTGGCTGTGGGCTTTTTTTGCTGTTCTCTTTCTATTTGTTCAAGTTCTATAGTTCACATTTTGATTTTGTCTGTTTCTTCTTTTATGATGTGTGTGTCTATTGCTATAAATTGTCCTCTAAGGATTGCTTTTGCTGTGTCTGAAAGGTTTTGGTATAATGTGTTTTCATTCTCATTTGATTCTAGGAATTTTTTGATTCCATCTCTGATTTCTTCTATTACCCAGTGATGTGTAAGCAGGGTGTTAATGGGTGTAGGCAGTTTCCATGTAATTGATTTTTTTCCTTGCTCTTCCTGTTGTTAATTTGTGGTCAGAGAAGATACTTTGTATTATCTCAAAGTTTTGGATCTTGTCGAGGATTGCTCTGTGGCCTAATATGTGGTTTATTCTGGAGAATGTTCCATGTGCAGTGGAAAAGAATGTGTACTTTGCAGCTGTTGAGTATAGTGTTCTATATATGTCTACGAGATCAAGTTGGCTGATTGTGCCCTTTAGGTCTTCTGTATCTTTGCTGAGTTTCTTTTTAGATGTTCTGTCCTTTACCGAGAGTGGTGTGTTGAAGTCTCCTACTATTATTGTGGAACTGATCATTTCTTTTTTCAGTGCTGTTAGAGTTTGTTTTATGTATTTGGGAGCCCTGTCACTGGGTACATAGATGTTTGTTATGGTTATGTCTTCATTATGGATCGTCCCATTAATCATGATATAGTGTCCTTCTTTGTCTTTTATGGTAGATTTTGTTTTAAAGTCTATTTTATCTGAGATTAGTATTGCCATTCCTGCTCTTTTCTGGTAGCTGTTTGCTTGATATATTTTTTCCATCTTTTGATTTTTAATAAATATATATCTTTGTTTCTAAGATGTGTCTCTTGTAGACCATATATTGATGTATCGATCCTGTTATTTTATCCATTCTGTCACTCTCCATCTCTTTATGGGTGCATTTAGACCGTTTACATTCAGTGTAATTATTGATAGGTGTGAGTTTATTGTTGTCATTTTGCAGTGCTTTTTTTTGTGGTGCTGACATTTTCTTTGCTCCTCTCGTTCTCCTGTGCTGAATTCCTTTTGCTGGTGGATTTTTTTCATTTCTTTTGTTTTTGTAGTTTTTGTTTTTACTGAGACTTTATGTTTTTCTTATTTTGATGAGTAGGTTTGTTAACATTCTTTGTGGTTACCTTGAAACTTATCCTTATCTTCTTAGGTTGGAACCAGTCTATTATTACTTGGTATCGCCTTGCCTTCCTCTCCATTAGAAGGTTTTATACCTACACCATTTATTCCCTCTTTCATTGCTCTGATGTTGTTGTCGTTTACAGAGTAACCTCTCTGGTTCCCTGTTGTAATTCTTTTGGTTTTGGATAGTCCTGAAGAGTTCATTTCCTAGGTTAATATCTTGCTAGTACAATCCTGTGTTCTAGATTCAGCCTGTGGTCTGAAGTTGTTTGTTCTCAGATCAAAGGACTCCCTTTAAGAAGTCTTGTAAGTTTGGTTTGGTTTTTACATAGTCCCTTAATTTCTGTTTATCTGGAAATGACCTAACTTCTCTATCATATTTAAAGAGAGTTTTGCAGGATATATTATTCTTGGCTGGCAATTTTTTTCTTTCAAGGTTTTGTATATGTCATCCTATTGCCTTCTTTCCTGCATGGTTTCTGTTTAATAATCCAAGCTTAGTCTTACTGTTTCTCCTCTGTATGTGACTTTTCGTTTTTCTAGAGCTGCTCTCAGGATTCTTTGTTTGTCTTTGGTTTTACCGAGGGTGATTATGACCTGCCTTGTTGATTTTCTTTTGGGGTCTATCCTATATGGGGTTTGTTGAGCTTCTTGGATGGTCAGCTTTTCATCTTTCATGATATTGGGGAGGTTTTCTGTCAGCAATTCTTCAATGATCCCTTCTGTGTTTTCTGTTTTATCCCCTTGCTCTGGAACTCCAATCACTCACAGATTTTTGCTCTTGATTGTATTCCACATAATTCTCAGGGTTTCTTCATTTTTCTTCATTCTTTTTTCTAATGTTTCCTCAAACAGAGTTGTAGCCAAGTGTTTGTCTTCAATTTCACTGATCCTTTTTTCCATCATTTCATACCTGTTCCTCAGCCCTTCTGTGACACTCTCCATTTCTGAAATCTTGTTGTTTCTCTTTTGGATTTCTAATTGTTGTTTTTGTATGATTTCTAGTTGTGAATTTATTTTAGCATTTTGTTCCCGTATTATTTTCTTAAATTCTTCCATTTTTTGTCTGTATTTTACATGAATTTGTCTGCCTTTTCCTTGAATTTGTCTATTTTTTCCTCATTTTTGTATGCTTTTTGCTTCCAGTCTTGGATCATTCTGAATATTAGAGATTTGAATTCCCTATCAGGTAGTTCTAGTGCCTTTTCTTCTACTGGAAAGTCATCTGGTGTTTTATTTTGGAAGCCTACTGGAACCATCCTGTCCTGTTTTTGTATATGTTTTGATACTGTCTGCTGTCTTCAGGGCATTCAGTAGTTATTGTCCCCTTTATTGATTGTAGATTTGTTTATTTTGTCCTGCTTTTTTGTTTTATTTGGTTATGTCTGAGCAGGTGGGCTGTGCATTTTTTGTTGCTTGCTCGTCTGTGGGTTCAATACTTTTCACCTCCTTTTCCAATGGGCAGGGTCACTCAGGTATGGTACAGCAGGGCAGGTCCAGCTGAAGGGGAGTTGCTGAGATGGGTTGTTTGTGGCATGTACTAGGGTCAACAGGGAGGGCTAGGAATCAGTGCAGGGCAGGTTCCAGTAGGTTGTGCCTGTGCTGCTTGGGAGTGTGGTGTTCAGTGCACAGTGTCGGTAGGCAGGAAAGAGGGGGGAGATTGTGATGTGTGGAGTTAAAATGGGTGTGGGAAAGAGGAGAGAGAGGAGAGAGGAACAGGAGTCAAAAACATATACACAAACAAAAAAGAGTGCTAAGGGAGCTTGCTATTGGAGCGGAGAGATGAGGGACTGAGAAATGGAGAAAAATAAAAATGAAAAAAAAAAGAAAAGAGGTAAAATAAAAAATGAATAAATTGAGAAAATGGAAATGAAGAAAGACAAAAAGGGAAAAAAAGAGAGAAGAAAACAAAATAAACAAAAACAAAAAACAAAAGCAAGTAAAAAGAAATGCCTCCAGGTATGTCACTGTGTGTTTGAGCAGAGTAAGGGAGTATCTCCCAAGCCGCATGGCACTGCCAGGGCCAGAAGGGGCTCCCAAGCCTAGAAAAGAAAAAGAAAACAATCAAACAAACAAATCAAAACAGAACAGATCAGAACAAACCAAAAAAACCTGGGGGTCCCACCTGCATGGTGGCACAGGCTGGGAAGCAGTTCCACAGTTGAGCGGTGCCTTGCAGCCCCCCAGGAAGAAGCAAAGATGGCCACAGACCCAGATATTTGAGAGAAAGGAGGGGGAGGTGGTGAGAGGTAAGGAAGAAATCTAATGAAGCAGAAAAGAGCAACATCAGCAGCCAACAAATGGCACTCAGGGAGCCAGCAGTACAGGCAGGGGGAATCCAAGCTAAACTGAGGTGAAGCCAGTGCTTCCTGGCCAAGAAACTGTGGCCACAGAAAGCAGAGGCGGTCGAGTGTGGGTGAAGAAGTGTGGGGGGGTGGGAAAGCGTGTATTATTGGTTACCAGTTGTTCTGTCTCCTGCTGGAAACTCTGTGAAGCTGCTTTCTCGTATTGCCTGTTCACCAGTCTCTGATAGGAGTCCAAGATGGTGGATCCATGCTGAGTTAGCTGATAGGGGACCTCTGCATGCATCTCTCCTTGCTCTCTGTTCTCGGTCAGTTTCTTATTCTATTCGGTGCTTGGCTGAGTTCTTTATCTCTTCTTCATTTGATGCTTAAGGTTTCAGGACTGATGTGTGACTCTATTTGACTTAGTTTTTTGGATCTTTGCCGTGGAGGGATGGCGTGGGGCTTCTGACTATAGCGCCATATTGCCCGTAAGTCACATGCTAAGATTTTGATCTTTTGTTTGTTGTCTGGGTTGCAAAAGTTTTTCTTAGCTTACTGTGTGATAGTAATGTTGTCCACTTACTTGGTGAGGGCCAAGAGGCTGGCTCCACAGCCCTGGTGCCACCATGAGGTGCCCACGGCGTGAGGGCAAAGGCTCTGGATGGCAGTCCACAAGCCAAGGAGGCAGCATGCTCATTCTTTGGTGCTCGGTAACTTCCACTCAGTTCTCTGGGCCCCTGGAAGGGTGGCCCCTTCTCCTCCCCTTACCCCCAGGGAGGACTCTCATCTCACCCACCTTATGCCTCAGTGGCCCCTCCTCCTTCTTGCACACCCCTGTCCCCCCCACCCCGTCTTCTCCAGCCTTGTTATTGTTAGCTGCCTTCCAGTCGGCCCCCAACTCACCGTGACCGCATGCACAACAAAATGAAACACTCCTGCCAGGTCCTGCGCAGTTTCGGATTGGATCTTTGTAATCCATAGGGTTTTAGTTGGCTGATGTTTGGAAGTAGCTCATCAGGTCCTCCTTCCTAGTCTGTCTTGGACTATTTCAGCCCTGAATTTAGGCTCCTGGCTGCTTTTTATCTTTGTTTCTGCTTTAAAGGGGACTGGGAGAGGAAAACACAGCCCTGAAGTACCAGTGAGAGAATTGAGGAGCAAGGAAATACGCAGGAACAAATGCACAGATCAATACTGGGAGACACCCCTGCTGTGGTGGTGTGACTTTTGCTTGTGTTTATGGTGTTTTTGATGGAAAGACTTCCAAACATTTTGGTGGCAGATGTATGAGAGAGAAGCTGATCTCCACCCTGGTCTGTAAGCAGGGGCTCCTTCCCCCACCCACTGAGGGTGTACCTGGGAGGGTGTGTCAGGCTGTAGAGAAGTGGGGGGCTTTGGAAAGATCTGAGTCTTCAGGTCTCATCTCAGCTTCCAGAGCCACATCTGGCTGTTCACAGACTTCCCTGACCCTTGAGGGCTAGAGGCTTCTCTCAGGGGACTTCATGACTCTGCCTGGGCTGGCCCTGGGCAGGGGGACCTGGGAGGGGAGGGGAGGGGAGTGCACTCAGCAGCCCACCCTGGGGGTCCTGTCTGGCTCTTCACCACAGCCCTCGGGTTATCTGGAGAAAAAGGGTATCAGTTTTGCTTCCATTTGTTCAATCAACAAGCTGTCCCTGAGCATGACATACTCCCAGGAGGCCCAGCACACTCGTTCCTGCTTAGTTGCGTTTTCACTGCAGAACAAGGAAGCCCATCCCTGAGGTGGGCTCAGGGGACACCGGCAGTTGGCAGCTGCAGGACCATGGGCCAGGGCCTCTGAACACCACAGGCTCTGCAGGCCGCAGACCCCAAAGACTGTCAGAGAGACAGGTAAAGCTACAGGACTGCAGGGTGACCCAGCTGGGGCCCACGGGGCATCACCGACTCCCCCAGCCTCACCACCATGGACCCAGCTGGGACTAGAATCCAGGTATCCAGGCCCAGGAGTGGGGGCCGAGTGGCCATGTTCTGGCAGGGGTAAGGCAGCAGGAGAGAGAAGAGGGGCTGAGGCCCAGCAAGGGGAGGATACTGAGCATGGCTCCCTGCCATGCAGCACCCCTGGGCTGTGGCCTTGCTCATTCAGACAGCAGGCCTGCACACCCCCACCCCACCCCCCAGCTGGGAGAAGTCCCGCTCATCCTCCTAGACCTGTGGTTCTCAGCCTGGGTGATTCTGCTTCCCAGGGGACATCTGGCAGTGTCTGGAGACATTTTTGATTATCATGATTTGGGGGATGGTGTACTGGCATCTAATGGGTAGAGGCCAGGGATGCTGTTAAACATCCTACACTGCACAGGACAGCCACCACACACATACAGCAAAGAATCATCTGGTTCAAAATGTCAGTCAGGCTGAGGTTAAGAAACCTCATTCTAGGCCCAGCTCATCCATGTATTCATCTAACACGTGTTTGCTGGGTGCCAGATGTGTGCCAGCTCCAGTGTCCTCTCTGTTGACTTGCTTCCCTGACCCTCCTCTTTGTCCAGTTATCTCCCCCAGGCCTTCATTAATCCACAGACATGTACCCAGCCCAGCTCTGTGCCAGGCCAGGCACTGCTAGGCACTCCCAGCCCAGACCCCCACCAACATCCTTGCCACCTCTCATGTTAACTAGTGTGGATTTTGTCTCCCCCACTAGAAACTTCTTTTTATTTGCCTATTGCACCATTCAATGGGCTCAAGCATAACAACAATTGTGAGGATGGCGCAGGGCCGGGCAATGATCATTCTGTTGTACGTAGGGCCGCTATGGGTTGGAACTGACTCAACAGCACCTAACAACACTGTACTATTCACACCTCCATAAACCCTTTGAGAAAGATATCATTCCCCAGTTTGTACGGATAAGGAGCCTGCAGCTCACAGGGGAAGGAATTGTCCGAAGGTCACGTAGCCAGCAGCCGGTGGCAGAGCCGGGGCTCAAACCACTTTCCCAGTGTGTGGAGGGCTGAGACCTGACTGTCTTCTTCTCTGGGTCTAGAGGTCACTGAGAAATGGTCCCTAAGCTGAATCTTAGGCTGCTCTGGGAACCGCAAGTTGGGAGAGGTCCAGCAGAACCTCATGGCTATAAGGCAGGACCTTCTATAGGCTGGGCAGGGACATCCCTCCCAGGCCCTCCTTGCTTTTCCCCTGTTCAGACACACCTCTCCCAGTCAGTGTTCTCTGCTACCCAGATCAGAGACACACCTACTTTCTTCTTCTTTTAAGATTTATCCATTTATAAATTTGTGACCTTCGGAAATCAATTAACTTCTTTAGATCTCAGTATGCCCATCTTAGGAGTCCCTGGGTGGTACAAACGGTTAAGCACTTGACTACTATCTGAAAGGCTGGCAGTGTGCAACCACCCAGAGGTGCCTCGGAAGACAGGCCTGGCGATCTGCTTCTGAACAGTCACAGCCTTAAAGACCCTATGGAGCAGCTCTACTCCAACACACATGGGGTTACCAGGGGTCGGAATAGGCAACAATTACAACCATCTTTAAAAATGGGATTTTAAAGTCTTCAACTTCATCATTTATTTCTATTTTCAAAACAGCTTGTAAATATCTGCCTTAACCCTACGACTTACCTTCTCTCTGCCTTGTTATTGTAGCTGCCGTCCAGCCAGCCCTGACCCCACAATGCAGCAGACATCGTCTGGTCCTGAGACAGCCTCATGATCATCCGAAGATCTAACAGCGTTCCACTGTGGACCATAGGGTTTGCACTGGCTGATTTCCAGAGGTAGATTGCCAGGCCTTTCTTCCCAGTCTATCTTGGTCTGGAAGCTCCACTGAAACCTGTTCAGCATCTTAGCAACCCGAAGCCTCCACTGACAGATGGGTGGTGGCTGGGCATGAGGTGCATCAGCTGGGTGTGTATTTTTTAACTTTTTATTGTGGTGAAATAGATGTAACAAAACATTTGCCATTTCAATCATTTTCACGCATACAATTCAATGACATTAATTATATTCAGCATATTGTGCAATCATCACCACTATGCTTTCTTTTAAAAGTAATTTCAATTGTTTATTCTCCTACATAAAATCAGTATACCTTCATTTTAGAAAATTTAGAAGTATAGCTAAGTGAGGAAAAAATAAAAACCACACGTGATCTCACTAACCAGAGGAAAACAATTGTTAAGTGCAATATATTTCCTTCTGGTGTTTTTCCTGGGCATGTATTTGTAAACAAAACTAGGATCATACTGTGAAGACTTCTGTAACCGTTTTTTTTTTTTTAATCCAGCAATATGTGGTGTACATCTTGCTATGAGCATCCCAGACCATCACAGAGAGAACCTACACCTTGCCCGAGATACCATAAGGAGCTCAACATCCGTCAAAATGAGAGCCAGCTGGTACTGCTTCTCCCCACAGTCCCCACCTCCTCCCCCAGCCAGTGGCACCTGGGAGCCACCGCCCACAGGGGCAGCCACAGCTGTCCACAGTCATGTCCGTGCAGTGCCGCAGTACCACCACCTTCTGCTCATTGAAGTAGAGGAGATTGATGGAATTGAGCTTGTTGGGGACACAGGAGGGTCTGGAGATGTTGGGGTTCATCTCGAAGTGGCAGAGGAAGGACACAAAGGAGGCATAATTAGAGGCGTTGCTCCTGTGACCCAGCGGGTAGATGCACTGGCCCTTGCAGTAGTTAACCTGGTAGCCAGGAGGCGAGATGACCCAGCTCCTCCAGCCGATCGTCTGGAAGTCCACATACAGCGGGTACCTCTGGCAGCCCACAGACCTCCTGGAGCTGTGTCTCACACCCCGTGGTTGCCTGGGGTGGCCAACGGTGTAGTTTGAAGGTGGCTCCCACAGGGGCAGACGCTCTCATTCCAAGGGCGGCCACAGAACTGTGGGGGCATCCATGGTGAGCATGGTGGTCTGCACTGAGACCTGGTCGGAGCCCTGCTCCCTCCACCCTGCCCCCCAGCCCACACATGCCACCTCTGCCCTCAAGCGGGGAAGTGCCCGCAAGCAGGACCAAGCACATCTACCGCCTCGTAGGTGCTGGCCCCACTGCTCTCTGCTGAGTGGCTGCAAGCAACGGCACTGCCAGACACAAGTCTGTGTGTTGTACCTGCCTTAACTCATCTCCTTCACTCAGCCTGCCGAGAGAGGGGCCAAGACTGACCCCGCGTTACAGAAAAGCAAGTAAAGGGCTAGTGGTTGAGCAGGTTAACCAGTTACGAGGCAAAGGGCAGAGCTAGGGTCTGAACCCAGGCAGCGCAGCTTTACAGCCCACGTTCTTAACCCCTGCAAAGTACTGCCTCCACCTGACCTGCCTGTGCCTCAGTTAGTCTCCTCACTTGTGAAATGCAGACACCACCACCTACTTGGCAGGATTTGGGTGCTGATACCATCAGAGAAGGGGTATGGAGGGTGCTGTGGACTGCTGCTCAGGCAGGTGCCCTGGGTCTCTCTGGCCAGGGTCCCACCCTAGCCTCCCCACCCGCCACCATGCACTCTGTGTCTGATGCCTTCCCCGTCTTCCAGGGGCCCGGGGAGCCCCCTAGGAACGGAGCTCGCCCCTCTCAGACTGAGCAGGGAGTCACCTCACCAGTGGGCAGGGTGGTGTAGTCCTTGCGGGGAGGCTCCTTGCCCTGGTTGTTGGTATAGATGACCAGCAAGGAGTTCCTGTTGTCTTTCCCATTCCACTTCCGGTTGATCCCGCCATAGCTGTATGTCAGCAGCTTGCCCACGTTCTTTGTGGTCAGCACCAAAAAGCTCCTGGCCAAGTCCTGGCCCTGGATCCAAGAGGCCACCTGGGAACAACATCTGAGCGGCAGGGTCCAACCAGGAGGAGTTAACAGGATGGCCCTGCGGCCGCACTGCCAGGACTCACACTCAGGCTCCAGCCCTTACTAGCAGAGCAGCCTTTTTTGTACCTCAGTTTCCCCATCTGTACAACAGCAATAATAGTGGTATAAACCTTGTAGGTTTGCTGAGAGCATTCAACGACGGCACGTAGAATGAATGAGTCACCTTTCCTAACCCAAGTCACTTTCCCCCAAGCTGGGCCATCTCCACATTAGTGTTTGGGGATGACAAAGTGGCCCTTGGTGTGCAAAGCCAAGTCTAAAGCAACATGGCACAGGGTATCTATGACTCCACACAGCCTCATCACACCCCCACAGTGTTTGTTTGATCCAGGTTCATGCTGACTGAATATGTGGGTGTGTGCAGAAAGAGAGAGAGGCAAGGGAGGGGGGATAAAAGGTAGAGAGAGCGAGCGAGTGACAACAGATTACACAGTAAATGGGGCAAAAATGTAATGTGAATCTGGGTCAAGGGCACATGAGAGTTCTCTGTACCGTTCCACAACTTTTCTGTAACTTTGGAAATACGTCAAATAGAAAGATTTCTCTGTGTGCTGACCCAGATCCTCTGCTTTGGGAAACACTGACAGAGTGAAGAGGGTGTGGCAGACAGCCCAGGGCTCCAATCCCACCCCGCAGCACACGCCCTGTGCTCGCCAGGACTGACCTTCAAGCCGAGCGAATTGGAGCCCACCAGCCTGAGCCTGAGGTCGTGGAGAGTCTGCGGAGGCTCCCGTGGGACAATGCGCACGGCAGAGAAGAGGTAGTGCAGGGCACAAAGCAGGCCCTTGACAGTCTGCTTCCCTCACCCCCAGGTCCCTGCAGCCTGGCCACTGAGCCCCTCCCCGTTACTGTCTGGGTGACATCAAACACCAGCCAGCCATAGGAGGTGAGACGTAGGGCCCTGGCGGAGAGAAGGCTCCCTCGCTTGGACTCCAGGGTGGAGCCCAGGATCTCGTGCACTTCCACCTAGGAACACAACAATGGGCCGTGAGCTGAGCTCACAGTCCCCAAGAGGAGAGAGCCTGCCCGCCCCCGCAGCGCCAGTAAGAATTAAGACCCACATGCTGAGAAGCATTTACACTACACCAGCCAGCGCTGGAGACCTGGCCTCCTCCTCCTTTCTGGAGAAGGTTAAGGATCTCTGACCTGGGAATCCTTCCAAGAAACTGACCCAAAATGAGAGGGGAAAGAAAATCCTCACGCCCAGGAATGTCCACCAGCTATTTCCAACAGCAGAAAGGGGCAGACAGAGAGATGTTAAGTCAGTTACAATCCATCTGCATGATCCACTGTTAATGACAAAAACATTCTTAATGTGGTAAACGATTGGGTTAGGACACCAAGTGAAAAAAAATATGTGTAGTATGATCTGCTGTGAAAAATATTTGCAAGAATAAAAGACTGGAAGGACATACATCTAGAGGTCAATCAGGGTTGCCCACGAGTTGTGTGATTATGGGCTATTTTATTCATTCTTTATACTTTAAGTAACTTCCCCATCTTCTCCTGTGGGCATGTGTCAAGTCTCCTCACTCCCCACAGAATAAAATCCAGCTCTTTAGCTGCCATCCTAGGCCTTCTCCAGTTACCGCCCCCCGGCCCTCCACAACTCACTTTCCTACAGGACCTGCCTTGTTCCTGCTGTTCCCTCTCCTAGCATAAACCAGTGGCCACTGAGTCGACTCCAACTCATGGTGACCCCATGTGTGTCACACTAGAACTGTGCTCCATAGCTTTTTTAATAGCTAATTTTTTGAAAGCAGATCCCCAGGCCTTTCTTCCTAGGCATCTCTAGGTGGATTCAAACAGCCAACCTTTAGGTTAGAGCCGAGGGCGTTAACCGTTTCCACCACTCAGGGACCCCTAGAATACCATCTATCTATCAGGCTCAGCACAAAAGGTAGGACTCTTCTGCTCAAGCTCACCATAGTCCCAGCATCAGGGTGAAGCCCAACTTACAGCAGATGCTCGAGAGATAGCAGTGAAATGAACAAGCGAAACACTCAGGTGTTCCTCGGATCCCTGCGGGAATTCATCCCTGTCTCTGAGACCCTCACCAGAGCTTTGGTTCATTCTGCCTCCCGATAGTTCGTCGTGAGCCTGTCCCTCCTCCGACCCCAGATGAGGACTTCTTGGGGAACAGAGCCCCTAAGTTATCCATCCTCAGAGAACAGATTAATGATATGTCCAGCTGACGGTCAATAATCAAGACTAGCTGGAAGACAGAGGTAGAGGAGGAGGGAGGGAAAGGAAAGGGTGTACCTTGGGACTTGTTAAATTCTCCTTTGGGTGGTGCAAATGGTTAAGCACTCAACTACTGACCAAAAGGTTGGCATTTCGAACTCACCCAGAAGCACCTCAAAAGAAAGGCCTGGCGATCTGCTTCCAAAAGGTCACAGCCTTAAAAACCTTATGCAGCATAGTTCTATTCTGCACACATGGGGTTGCCGTGAGTCAGAATAGCCTTGGCAGCAACAGACTTGGTTTTCTGGTTTTTTAATGCACCCCAGAAACCCTGAACCCCACCCTGAGTGGCTCTATGGGGAGGCTGCGGGAGACAGCAGAGGCCCTGCTCTGGCCCCCTGGCCAGCCTACCCGGCTCCTTCACCTCCTTTGGAAGGAGGCCCTAAAGCCAGAGAAACTTCCCTCCGTGCTTTCTCTCCCCCTCGGGCCAAGAGGAGACTCCGGGGGAGATGCATTGGACAGGCTAAAGCTAGTTCCCTTCCCAGACACTTTGTCTCTCGGCAACTGGGGCCAGCGCAGATGGGGAGCAGGCTCCCCACCCATCTCCCTGCCCCTGGTGGGCACAACCTCTCAGCAGCCCCACTCACCCTGTGGTAATGGTGGGCCTGGCCAGGCACGGGGGTCTTTTGCACATGCTGGAGTTTGAATACATGGAGCTCAGCTCTCAGAACCTTCTCGTGCTTGCCCACAGAGGAGATGTTGAAGAAAAAACAGGAATGGTTTACGTGCACTGCAGAAGACAGGAAGGGCGGGGAGAGGTTGCAGTCAGCCCTGTCACAGAGCCCATGGCCCTTGCCTCACCCTTGGATAGTGGCTTGGGAAGAGAAGGATAAGACACAGGGTGGGTAGACCAGTGGGAGAGAAGAGCTCAGTCCAGAGGTAGAGCTCCAGGCCCCACAGATGGGGAGACCTGGCTGCCCAGCTTCCCTGCCCTCCACTCATCCCTCCCCCTGCAACCTAGCTCACCCTTCTCCTGGAAGCACCGCACCATGTTGCCTATGAGGATGTGTGGGTCCTTGGTGATCCCATTGGGGTCGGCCACCCTCTGGAAGTGATCCAGCATAAATCCCGGCGGGCTTTGGGGTGGGCCCTGAGCGTGGCCAAGCTCCTCCATCGTGAACAGGTGCTCCATCTCCTACACCAGCTTCTTCTTCTTCCAGGCCTGGTCTCTGGCCGCAAGCACCCCCAGGCCCAAGAGAAGCAGAGCCAGCCACACCCAGCGCCCCATGGTGAGCAGGTCTGGGGCAGCCCTCCAAAGCCTTGGCTTTATGTACCCTGGGCCCTGGGGTGGGCTCACTTGGTGGGTAGGCACCTCTTGGTGGTGATCAAGGGGCTGGGAGGGGCCAGGCCACCCCTCCCTGGTAGGAAGAAGTGACTCTGCCTCTTGTAGGACAGGGTGGGGATGGGCATGCTCCATGGCCTTGGGTCTTGCTATGTCTGGGCCTCAATTTCCCCATCTTCAGGAGCCCTTGAAGCTATTACAGGGGGTACCTGACGGGCAGTTGGAGGCTGTGTGTGGGATGCCAGCAAAACACAGGCACCAAATAAAGCTAGTTGAAAGTATTTCAGGTTGGGTATCTCAAAAACAAATTCAAAAAGTGAACAAGGGCAGATTAGTACTGTGCGGGCCTCTTCATGCTTCATTGAGTGTCATTTTTATCTTGAAGTTCATTGCAGGGAAGGGCCATTAAAGGTCCTCATGGGTCCCGCCAGAAGAATCCCTCTGCCTCAGTATCCCGCATGGAGGCAAGAGTGGGGTGCCCACTGGCGTCACCCCCACAGGCAGAACTGGGGTGAGGGCTCTCTGTCCAGGCTTGAAGGCCAAAATCAGGGCTCAGATCCTGGCCCTACCACCTACCAGGAGTGGGCAAGTCACTTGGCTTTGCTGTGCCTCAGTTTCTCCATTTCCAAATGGGGACTAGCATGTCACCCCCAGGTCTGTTACACAGCACATCGTCCACCCACTTCAAGCCCAGATCTGTGGGGACAGAGGTGTCTGTCAGGGTCATCAGACCAGCAGGGTTTGTCTACAGTGCTGCTAAAAGGCTTGGTTCATCCCAGCCTCAGCTCTTGCCCTGGTGGAAATTGCCTCAAACAGCCTCTTGTTTCCAGAGAACCTGTGAGAGTCCAGCCGGAAGAGGCCTGGGCCTGGGGCAGTGCAGAGGCCACTGAGCTGTTGGGAGGATTCAGAGTTAGGGGCCGCTTCAGGCCCCTCATCCCACCTTCACCACAGAGGCATGGAGGAGAAACCTGTCCCGGGGCAGGGGACAGTCTCTAGACCCCCCACCCCACACACCCTCTGGCATTTGCCCAGCATCTCTTAGCCCTGGGCAGTGACTGTCCTGGGTGGGGCCTGAAGCTGCTGGGGGTGGCCAGTGCCTAATGCCCATGCCTCCGAGCCACAGCCTGCACACGCGCCCGCGCCCGCGCCCGCACCCGCACACGCACACGCAGCGGCACTGCGGTGAGGGCTCTAATCCTGCTGGGAGTGACCAGCGCTTAATGCCGATGCCTCAGAGCTACAGCCCGTACACGCACATGCACCCGCACACGCAGCGACGCTGCCGTGAGGGCTCTAATCCTGCCGGAAGCTCTTCCGGTATGA
This sequence comes from Dugong dugon, assembly GCA_030035585.1. Classification (NCBI taxonomy): domain Eukaryota; kingdom Metazoa; phylum Chordata; class Mammalia; order Sirenia; family Dugongidae; genus Dugong; species Dugong dugon. The sequence goes on along the minus strand of CM057475.1, from coordinate 6,359,029 downwards.
AGTCACTGCGGAGGCTTGCGATTGGCTAAAGGCGCCAGACGGCCCCAGGCCATTAAGGCAGAAACCCGACCAACCAACCAAGCGAGGCTTCCTGGTGCTTCTAGTGGTCCCCCAGCCCCTCTCCCCAGTCAGTCACTCAAAGGCCCTGCCAGAAGAAAAGGTTCTGAGTGACTTCGATATTCTAAAAAAAGCAGTGAAGCTGTCATCCTGAGGAAAAGCCGCTGGACCTCCTTCTATTACAATACAGCTTTCCATCTGGAATCTCATATTGTGGGGGAGGCTCCATTTTCAGTCCTGTCCTTGGGGCCTCTGAAGTCCTACCTGGCCCTGGGGGCAGTCTCTTGGAGGAGCCTCCAGAACCCACCATTCAGCTTGGGTATTTCCCCAGTGACCATCAGGGAGGCCCAGGGCCCCACAGTGGGTGAGACCCCGTGCTCCTCACCTCATACAGCACCAGACCCTCACAAGGCAGGTGTTTGACAAAGAACGTCTGTGAACGATGGTCATTGATCCTTACAGTGACATTATCATTCCTTTTTACAGATGGATGACTTTGAGCTCAAATCGTGTGTCTGAATTTCCCTACATGGTACAGGCAGAATAAGAAGGTAGGTCTATCTGACTCCAAACCATGTTCTTTTTACTCATCCAAATTAGTGCAAGTCACGGCACAGTTTCTATATTTCCCCTGAATCAGTGCCTGCCAGACTTTGATTTCACAGGTCAATTTAAAAGATATTTGGGACCAACAAGGTTTGCCAGCCTTTTATGTTGCCAAGTCAGGAAATTTGAAAGAACCAACTAGAAACCCCTCCTTCCTAATTCGTATTGATCATCACCATCATTTTGTAAAAGCAAGACCGTGTTAAAACCAGAAGTCAGGCTGGTCAAAATCTCCAAATCCAGGACAGTGCTATCTAGGAAAAGACAGACAGCCACCTCCCGCCAGCATCGTCTTGTGGCACCTGCAGATGCTAAAGTGAGTCTCTTGCCAAAAATCAAGTGTAAATAAAAGGTAGAGCAAGAATTTGAAGCCAAGCTGTTGGAGTCAGCATCACGCTCGTCACAGTAACCACCGCTGATTTCTCTATGTCCCTGGCACTCACGGTCACGTCAACTAATGTCCACAGCAACCGGGCAAGTAGACATGTGACTTCTGCCATAAGCCTCTGTGGTTATGGAATGGTCTGGGACACAGGGAGGAGAGCACTGCTCTGCCCTCTCTCCTAGAGCCTCACTGGGACCGTGCCCAAGCCAACATTCCCAGTGACCTCACGTTACCCTCACGCTGTTGGCCAGGAAGTCAGTGCCCACAACAGCTGCCTCCTCCTCCAGAGCCGGCAGCTGCCACACACACAAGCTCTCTTTGCCTTAAATTTTAAAAAATGATATACATACATCTATGTGTATGCATTCAAACCTTACGGATAAAACAAATGTTTCCTTGCCTACTAACCCTCAGTCCTGATCCACTTTGTTCCTGATAAGTAAACACTGATGTCACTTGCTGAGCGACTGTCCAGACCCAGCCACGCACACTAAGTACACAAAGAAGAAGAGAGCCCTGTGTGCATGCGTGTGGATAGTTTTTAATGTTTTATTTTAAAAGAATTTCAGTCTTAACAGAAGAGTTGAAAGAACAGTACACGGAACTCCCATACGCCCTTCACCCAAGTTCACACTTGGAGAATTCACCTACTTCTGTTCTCTCCATGCACATCGTGTTTTTTCCTCAGGATCATGTAAGAAGTAGCTGTGGACGTGATGGATGACCTTCACCCCTAAACACCCCAGAATGCTTCTGAAGAAGAGGGCATTGTCTTATATAACCACAGTCTAATTGTCAAGTTTGGGAAATTTCAGTGATGTGATATTGATATCTAATGCATAGTTATGTTCAAATGTGAATGTCAAGCTTCCCTTTGCTCCGGGGTCTTGCATTACATTTAGTCCTTGTGTCTTTTTAGTCTTCTTCCATCTAGAACAGTTTTTCAGCTTTTCTCTGTCTTTCATGACATTGATATTTTTGAAGCATCCAGGACAGATGTTTTTTAGGAAGTGATTTTTTTTCATTTGTTTTTTTTTAACAGAAATGATACAATACTGTATGTACTGTTTCACAAGCTTATTTCCACTTAGCTGTATGTTTCTGAGATATTTCCGTGTTAGTAAACATCAGGCTAAGGAACGTTGGTGGCACACTGGTTGAACATTCAGCTGCTAACCTAAAGGTTGGCACTTTGGACCCACCAGCGGCTTCAAAGGAGAAAAGACCTGGTCATCTACTCCCATGAAGATTAAAACCAAACCAAATCACAGAGCAAGATGGTGGGTTTGAACAGTCGACCTTTTGGTTAGTGGTCGAGTGCTTTAACCACCTCGTCCCCAGGGCTCCCCATAAAGATTACAGCCTAGGAAACCCTATGGGGCAGTTCTGCTCTGTCCTGTGGGGTCACTATGAGTCGGAATCAACTCAGTGGCACACTACAACAATATCAATCTCCCACATTCTTTGTTAAACTGCTGTGTAGCGTTCAACGCAGTTCCCAAGTGGTTCAAATGGTGAACACGCTTGCTGCTAACAGAAAGTTTGGTGGTTCAAGTCCACCCAGAGGAAGAAAGGCCTGGTGATCTACTTCTGAAAAATCAGCCACTGAAAACCCTAAGGAGCACAGTTTTACTCAGACACACACGGGGTCGCCGTGAGTGAAATTCGACTCGATGTTAACTGGTCCCTGGTCATAGCGTTTAGTAGCACAACGAAATCATTGTTTGATCATTCCTGCGCTGATAAACCGTAAGTTGCAGTAATTTTCAAATAAACGCCCTCGTATGTGCTTCTTTGTGTACTTGTCCACACGACTGTCGAGAGCAGAAGCCTAGACTTGGAACTGCTGGGCCAAAGGGTATGTTCATTTTTAATTTAAATAGACATAGCAAAATTACCACTGTAAATGCCGTGTCAGTTTACGCTTCCCCCAACAGATCACTAGCGCACCCCTCCCCATGTGGTGGAAATTGTCAGTCTTTTGCTATTTCTCTGGGCAGCAGCTCACACATGCAGATCACACAGCTGCTGTGGTCTGCCGAGATTGGGCCTCTTTTCCTGCTACCAGCCCCGTGGACTTTCCTCTCTGGGAAGTGCGTGTTCCTAACCTTTTCCCGCTCTGCTGATTAGTCTGTTTCTTGTTCCATCGCTGGTTTTCCATATTTTGGATACAGATCTTGGGTTGTAGAAGTTGCAGATTTTCGCGGCCTCACCTCTTCTTTTTATCTCTGCTTATAGTGTCTATTGTTGTTCAGAGTTTCTAAAATTTTGACAGTCACATTTATCGATCTTTTATATCTTCTGTGTTTTATATTTTCTTTTGTGTAAGTGGGTGTGTCTTGCTTTTGAAAGCCTTTCCTATTCTAAGTTTATACACTAATTATTCAATAATTTCTCCTAACACTTTTACAGGCTTGTTTGTTTGTTTACATTTGGTTTTTTAATTTGAAGTTTTGTTTCACATGATTATCTATTATTTTTAAATGTTCATCTAGGTTTCCAGAACCATTTACTAAATGATTCATTCTTTTCTTTTTGGTCCCATCAAGTGTATACTAATTTCCCTTGTATATGTATGGGCTCTTACTGGGCTCTATTGTGGTTCACTAATTTTTTTTTCTACACCAATGACATTTTTTATTAGTATTAGTATTATCACTATAACTTTGTAATCTGTTTGTCCGGTGGGGCTGGTCTGCTCTTGTTGGTCCTCTTTTTCAAAGCTTTCTTAGCTAACGCCACTGCCCTGCAGCCCAGTGCACCTAATTGGGTTGGAGTCTCAAAGGGATCCCAGAGGGCGGAGCCCTCCCTAGAACCTGGCCAGTTCTCCCAGCGTGGGGTCAGGCCACCCGCCTCTAATGCCCACGGCTGAGTTTCTGTGCTGGGAATTCCCCTCCTCACTCCCGAGTCGCAGCTGATCAATGAGTCCTGACAATTAGCATAATCTTACTTAATCTCCTTGGCTAGAATTTGTATCTTCATACCCAGAGAAGACAGCCGAAGGCCAGGCAGCCCCTTCTGAGCCGAAAAGAAAGCTGAGCATCATCCAGGAACCCCGGGAAGGGCAAAGAGCAGCGGGTGCAGGGAGGGAAATATTGCTGGGCTCATGACATGGAATCTTGGTTTTTACAGACTCTGAAGACAGCGCAGGGCCCAGAGAGTAGAAGAGACTTGCCCCAGGTCACCAGCAAAGAGCTCCTGACTCCTGCCAGGGCCTCCCTCCATCCCACTTGTTGAAAAATGCCCTGCTTTCCCTCCAGGTAGGCTGTGCCCACCTCCTGCCTGGCCTGGCCATAGAGCCCCTGACCCCAGTGCTCTCCTTGGCTGGGATTCCCCCTTGCCTCTCACACTGCTGTTTCTAGACTGCACCCTTGCCAGGAAACCCTCACTGTCGCCTCCAGCCAGTCCTGCTTGTGCTGCACAAGATGGGACTCCAGGAGTCGACCTGACCTAGCTCTGCCCCAGTCCCCTATCCCATCCATCACCCAACTGCCTCCCTTTGAACCATAGCCCTACTTCTTACTAGGCAAGGTATTAGTATCTCTGTGCCTCAGTTTCCTTGCCTGTCAAATGGGACAGCAGTCACAATATCTCATAGGGTCGTTGTGACTATTAAATACAGCAGCTGGCGTGAGCTCGGACTTGTGAGCCCGTTGCTGTCCTCGCCGGCATCACTGCTCTTGGCCACTGGACCCTTCAAAATGCAAAGCCTCCCCTTTCCCCTCAGGATAAGAACTGAGATCTGCTGGGACCAGCAGAGCCTGCATGGTCCCCCAGACTCCCTGTAACATCTGTGCACACTGTTCTGCCCTGTTTGGGGACCTCTGCCCTCCTGGGGCCCCTCTTCACACCCCCGCCAGTGTCATGACCACCTCCTGCTCCCACTGCTGACCTCCCCAGCTTGCCCCACCCCAGCTCGTATCACACTTGCTGCCGTCCTTCCTGGCACCTTTCTCAGGTGTGATGCCCCAAACCAGAGCCCAGCCGTGCCCCTTACGCTGGCACTGGGCCCAGGGGGGCACTCAGCAGATCCTCAAGGACTGAAGCAACCCATGCCCAGGCAAAAACCAGGATTGGCTTCTAAACCATCCATTCTGAACACGGTTGGATATATCTGCATGCTGGCGTCCATTAAACAAATACATAACCATTTCATTTATTCACCCATTTGACAGACCCGTGGGTCAGCCTTGTGAGGGGAGTGGCAGGCACGGAGCCCAGGCTCAGGAAATGTCTGAAGGATGAGTAAGCAAAGGAATGAGTCAGTATGAAGAGTGTATGAAGAATGAGTAAACACAGGAAGGAAGGGCGCCTGAGGCCATGAGAGGCGTGTGTTTCCTAGGTCTCAGTGCCCCAGGGCTCATCTTCCACAGGAGAAACCACTGGAGGCACACAAGTGGAGTGAACACCTCTGCAGCTACTGACTTAGCTGCTTCTGCCCTGCCTCTTCCCAGCTGGATGTGAGCCCCGCAAATGGTGATGGTGTTAGACTGGGAACAGAACACCACCTTCCTGAGGGTGAGGGAGTGAGGGCTGGAGGGGATAGGAGGAGGAGCTGGCTACTGACTGAGGGGACAGCCATAACACTCATCGGGGGTGAGCTCCCTGTCATCAGAGGCATTCAAGCACAGGCTGGGTGAGAAAGAGTACTGTAAAAGGGGTGAGTAAAAGGTTTGTCTTTGTGAGTCTTTGCATTTTAGTTGCTGGCACACTCCAGATGCCATGTGGCCTCAATCTATGTGGCTTCCCAGCCTCAACCCCTGGAGTCACCAGCACAGCTCACAAGGCTGCAGTGGGCTCTGGTGGCCCTTTGAAAGGAGAGGTCTGAAAGCTGAAGTGAAGCTAGCAGCAAGATAGGAAGTAGCTGGGCCCCTCAAGACCCAGCCCATGGAGCCTGTCACCCCCACCCCACCCCATGACCTTTGGGGACCCAACTTCAGAGAAGCTGTAAAGTAACAATAGAACAAAGAACTCCCATACACCCCTTACCAAAATTCACCATTTGTGCCCCATTTACTTTGTCCTATTCCCGTTCCCTCTCTTCTCTAAGCCAATGTGAGAGAAGGTTGCATTCCTGGTACCCCTTTGATCCCCAACACTTGTGTGTATTTCCTAAGAAGAGGAATTTTCTTACATAACCACAGCTCAGCGATCAGAACCAGGAGACTTGGCATCAACATAATGCTTTTAGGTGATCCACAGTCCTTAACCCAAGTTCATCAGTGGTCCCAATAATTTCCTCTATGGCACCGTCTCCTCCCAGTCCAGACTGTAGTCCAGGGCACACACACTGCCATTGGCTGTTGCGTCTCTGGAACAGCCCCTCAAGCCTCACTTTGCCTTCTGTGACACTGACATGTTTGAAGAGCACAGGCCAGTGATTGGCAGACTGACCCCAGCTGGGGCTCCCTCAGGTTATGCATCCTTGGCTGCTTGCTACACCAGTGATGTGTGCCCCTCCCACCGTCACATCTGGAAGGACATGATAGTCATCTAACTCTTGTGGGTGGTATTAATTTTTTAATGCTTCATTTTAGAGCAATTTTAAATTTACAAAAAAATTTGCAGGAAGTACAGAGAGTTCTCTATACCTTGCTCCTCCCTGCACACTCTTTCTGTTATTAACATCTTGCATCCGTGTGATACCTGTGTTACAATTGATGAATGAATTATTGACACATTAATATTAACTAAAGTCCATACATTACATGAGGGTTCACTCTTTGTATTGTACAGCCCTATGGATTTTCCCATACGCGTGCTGTCATGTGTCCACCGTTAGGTATCACGCAGAATAGTCGCACTGCCGTAAAAACGCCCTGTGCTCCACCTGTTCACCCCACCCCACCCCCAAGCTCCTGGTACCACTGGTCTTTTCACTCTCCTTACAGTTTGTGTCAGTTTGTCATACTGTGGTGACCTCTGGGTGGCTGTGATGCTGGAATCTATGCCACCAGTATTTCAAATGCCAGCAGAGTCACCCATAGTAGACAGGCTTCAGTAGAGCTTCCAGACTGACTACAGAGAAAGGCCTGGCAATCTACTTCTGAAAATTAGCCAGTGAAAACCTTATGGATCAGAACAGAACATTGTCCAACTCATTTGCTTTGGACAAGTCATCAGGGATCAACTGCTAGAGGAGGCCATCATGTTGGTGAAGTAGAGGGCCAACGAGGGAGGGGGACCCTCAGTGAGATGGACTGGTACAGTACCCTCAATGATGGACTCAAACATGGTGTTGATCATGAGAATGATACAGGACCAGAAAGTGACTCCTTCTATCGTACGTAAGATCGCTGTGAGTCAGAGTCAACTCAACGACTATCTGTATCTGACTATGGTTTTAGTGATATTAATTTTGATTCCTTGGCAAGGAGTGGCCCCATATCTCCACGTTGTTGTTGGATGCTGTCCAGTGGTTCCAACTCATAGCGACCCTATGTACAACAGTTATTATTATTTTTCTTCGATAAGTAGTAAGTGGTTAAGTGCTCAGCTGCTAACAGCAAGGTCTGTGGTTCGAACCACCAGCCACTCTTCGGGAGGAAGATGTGGCAGTCTGCTTCCATAAAGATTACAGCCTCGTAATCCCTATGGGTCAGTCCTTCTCTGCCCTGTAGGGTCACTATTGACTCAATGGTAATGGGTTTGGTAATTAGTAAGTGATTTGTGGGAACATACTTTGAACAAGTAAATATCCTTATCTCATCAGAGTGCTGCCTCTCCAGATTTAGCATCTATTGGTGGCTTTTGCCTGAATCGGTTTTTGCTAGTATGGCTGCAAAATGGTTTTGAGGGGTTTTTTTTGGTTTTGTTTTATTTTCCCCACATTTAATAGTTGGCATTCTATGATAACAAAGAAATTTTCCTTCTCCTCTACTTATTTGCCTATTTATTTATTATCGATCTCCGATTTAATATCCACGTGGGCTCATGAATTCTTATTTTATTTAATAGGTTATAATCCATTACTGCCATTATTTATCTCAGTGCTCATGTTGTCACAGTTTGGCCAGTGGGAGATCACTCAAGCTGGCTTCTGTGTCATTTAGTATTGTCTCTGTTATTTTGGGGGCACTTTCTTTCTTATTCGGCACAAGATGTTACAAGCTCATCTTGTATTGGACTTGCCCAAGCCCTGGAACAAGCCGCTTCTCCGAAAGCCTGGCTTCTCTTAGTGGGGGTGGTATTTAAAGACCAAGGTCGGGGTATTCAGTGTGCACATGGCTACACTCCAGGTCTCTCAGGAAGAATCTTCAGAGCTAGCTGAGCATGTCCTACCTGGAAGCAGGTCCTGGGCTCTGCCCCAACCTGATTCCAGAGTCTGGCCCCTTGGCTGAGCCAGGCCAGCACTCTTCGTGCAGGACCACGGAGCTGACTCCAGAAGGTAGCTGTCCCGTCCTTGCAGGACCGTGGGGGCTGTCAGGCCCAGGACTGCGCAGCACAAGCTCAGGCTCTGCTTCCACCAGCACAGATAGAAGGGCTTGCTGGGGAGAAAACCGAGCGGCCAATATGTGCTGTGGGGGTGGGAGGGTCAATGTGAGAGGGCTCTTTTGGCTTCTCTGTGTCAAGTCCGCCTTTGTTTGGGAACATAACAAACCAACAAGCCCCCTGCTGAGAGTTCAGATGCTAGCTCCCTGCCCCTGGGCCCCTCACTACTGCCCTGGCCAAGGTCCCGGTCCCCAGGCCTGGTGCTTACCTACCAGAAAAGGCCAGAGCAAGTGGAGTTGCTGACAACCGTCTACTTTCTCCATTCTCCAAGCCCGCCCCAGCCCAAGGTGAACAGGGTCTTGTGACTGAAGAATTGGGATCCAATTCACTGAGGGTCTGTGTGTAGTTTGAAGAAATGAAGGAGTCCCTCAGCACAACTTTTTGTCTGTCTTCAAATTTGATTTCAATGTTTTAACCAAGGAATATACGTATATAGTTTTAAAAGTCAGATACTAACTAAAGCTTAGAATTAAAAAAACAGCATCCCCCATGGCAATTGGGGTGGGGGCACACAGGTGTCTACTTTGCTCCTCGGATTTGGGGCCCTTGCCTGCCCATGCTCACTGCAGCGTGAGGAGGCCTGGGGAGTTGGCTGGAAGCTGTGTGCAACAGGATTATCTGTTCTTATAAAAACCAGGAGGGGCTGGGCCAGGACCTGCCATTCACTGGAGGACTTGAAAGGGTGGAATCCTCTCTCTGGGTCATTCAGGTTTTCCAGAGTGCAATCCATCAATTTCCTGCCTTGGCGGTTAAACTGGCTCCCGAGACTCTGGGCCCAGGTTGGAGAAGGTGCTCAGGTCTCACTATGTCCACATAAACTTCCACTGGCCCCTCCTTAGACTAGCCTCCACTGTGTCCTGTCCCAAAGCCCAGAGTTCCTCGGATTCATTTCCTCCAGAGGGTAAACAGGCATCCCCACAGGATCTGGAATTTCAACCACTCCTTATTCAGACTTTGAGGCAATTCCCTGGGTTCAGCCTGCAGCCCCACCTGAGCCTTCTTGGCCATTGTCAGCCTATTGCCTCCCTCCCCCTTCAACTTCATTCTGCTGCATTCTTTACTGCCCCCTCCATCTCTGCTGTGCGCTTTGAATTTTTTTTTTATACTGTATTATTTCTTATCTATGATTTCCTCTCCTGTTCTCTCTGCCCTTGTGGGTTTATACAGTGGGATTTCAGGAAGGAGGGGAGACAACTGAGTGTTCAAGTTGCCCTTTCTAAGTGGAAGCCTCAGGTTTATTGTCTAAGTTGATGCTCTGGGCGTGAGCAACCACGCTTGTAAGCCGGGAATGCTGACCTTCAGGTGTTCAGAAGCTGTCCGAAGTATTGATGGCCACGTGCCCCCAAAGTGCTCCGTAGGCCAGAATTGGGCAGTTTGGGGTGGACAATCTCTTATGACTTCATAGTAGAACAAAACACTGGATCGCAGCAGGGGCAAGATCTCTGCACTGCTATTGCCATAGTGACGCTAAAGAGAGCACGGAAAAAAGGGAAAGAAAGTAATTGCCTTTCTGTGGGCTCACAGTCACATGCCCCCTTGTCCCACACTACTGAACATAAGTCAACAGCTTTCTGAATTTGCAGCCAGGAGAGATTTTAAAATGAGACATGGCAAGCACTAACTATAAGAGATCAATAAACTTGACTATATCAAAACTGAGGATTTATGGTCATCAGTAAACACCTTAAAGGAAAAGAAAAGACAGGTTACAAACTTGGAGCAAATAGCTGCAACATAGATAACCTCCACAGAATCAGTATCAAGAATATATGAAGAATCTCTACAAGTCACTGCGAGAAAAACAAACAACCCAATAAAAATCAACAGGAAAAAGAAAGAAACAGTAAAGCAAACACAAATGAAGGAATGTTCAAAATCATTAGTAAATGGGGAAAAGCAAATTAAGATCAGGATGAGACTTTATAGTCATTTGATTCTTAAAAATTAAGAAGTCTGATAGGATCAAGTGTTAAAAAGTATATGAATCGAGAGGATTTCTTATCCATTGCCTGAAGCGGTGGCAGGTGGTACAATTACATTCCTGGTTATATGTCCAAGAGAGTCTTACTCATAAATACCACACAACATAAGAATGTTCATAGCCATATTATTTATAGTATAAAAACCTGGAAATAACCTAATGCCTTTCAGTGAGAGAATGGATAAATTGTGGGATATTCACAAAATGGCGTATCATACCATAGTGAAAATTAAAGTACAGTTTACACACAATATTGACTTCAAAAAAACAAGTCTTAGACCCACAGGGTCCTGGACCATAGTTTGAGAGCCACTGATCTATGCCACACCCCTGCTTCCAAGACTATGGTGCTTAGTATGACCACTTGGAATAAAAATTTGGCAGTAACGAGTGAACTTGAAGAAGCGCATGTCTGGGATCCTAGCAATTCTATTCCTCGGGGTACATCTTAAAGAACTCTTGCACGTGTACACCAGAAAGTCACACACACGAATTTGCTTTGGAACACTGTTGCCTTTCACAAATGGGAAACAACCTAAATGCCCATCAACAGGAGAACAGATAAATGAATTATGCTACATTTATACAATATTATACAGTAGCTAGAAGTATTGATAAATAAGTCCCCAAAACAAAATTGAATGAGAAAAGCAGGCTGTAGAAGAAAAAGATCAGTAGGAATCCATTTGGTTAATTTAAAAGTATGCAAGACAATGTTACATATTATTTATGGATACACATATATGTTGATGGACAAACACAAAATCCAACATAGTGGTTATCTACTGGGGGGCAGGAGAGGGGATGAGGAAGCGAGGACACATAGGGGTTTTTATTTTATTTCATAAAATAATATTAAATATATGTATCTGAGTTTTGGAGCCCTCGTGGTGCAGTGGTTAAGAACTCAGTTGCTAACCAAAAGGTTAGCAGTTCAAATCCATCAGCAACTCCTTAGAAACACTATTGGGCAGTTCCACTCTGCCCTATAGGGTCGCTATGAGTCAGAATCAGCTCGACGGCAATGGGTTTGGTTTTTTGGTTTTATCTGAGTTTTAAAAATTGTCCCAGAATATCATGTAACGCAAGAGGCCCTTTTTATTAAATTAAGAACAGCTAAAAATAAATAACATAATTTTTAGGAACACACACACACGCAAGCAAAGGAATGAAAAACACAAGATTCAGGATAATGGTTATGCAGTTGGGGGAGAAAAGGGGATGGAACGGGGAAGAATAAGTAAGTAGTTACGAGTTGTTGGACGTGTCCTCCTCACACTTGGGTAGTGGGCTCACAGGTGCTTATTATCACATAGTAAACAAAAGAAAAGAGGGCCCGCACAAGCCCGCAACGAGCATCTTGCACCAAGAATTATGATCTATCCAATTCTCAGCATCTGAGGTCCATCAGAAAATTAATAACATAGTTATCAAAGAAATAACGGAGAGGATGCCAAAACCCAAAAGCTGGTTCTTTGAAAACACTCATAAAACAGACAAGTCTCTCCCATTTTCATCAAGGGGAGGGAAATAAAATCACAAAAACAATCTTAGAAACATAAAGGAACATAATCACAGGTACAGTCAAAATTTAAATAATTATTTGAGAATAAGGTGAGCAAGTTTATGCTGATAAATATTAAAGTCTAGATAAAAGGAAAGTTTTTCTACAAAAATATAACCTACTATAAGTAACCAAGAAGAAACTGAAATCCAGAATAGATTCATATCTAATTTTTTAAAAGTGAAATTAGTAGTTAAAACTTCTTCCACAAATATAGACATTTAAACAAGTGGGTTCTTTCAAAATTTCAGGGAATCAATAATCTTATGGAAATTGCTCCAAAGAGTAGAAAAAGCAGGAATTCTTCCCCAACTCAATGTATGAGATGAGACCAGTATAATCTTAATTCAAAAACCAAACAAGAAAGATATAAGAAAGGAAAATTGCACTCCAACTTCATTTATGAACACAGATGCAAATATCCTACATAAAATACTGGCAAATTGAATGCGACAGTACATATGGGAATAGTGACCGGGACACAGTCATGGTTTCACCTAGGGTGACAGAGTGACACTCCATCCCATCAAAAGATTAAAGGAGGAAATAAAACCAGAGTCATCTCAACAGACGTATGAAGACCTTTGATAACATTCAACGTCCATGTATGATAACAGCTCTCAGTAAAATCAGAGAAGAAAATTCCCTTAGCCTAGGAAAAGCCAGTTATCAGAACCTAAACCAAACAGCATACGTAATAGTGAAACTTTAGAATTGTTTCCTTTAAAACCAGGAATCAGAATTTTCTACAAAAGAAAATCAAGAGACTTTATAGATAAAATTTACACAACTAATATTGTTGTGAGGATTCAATTACCAACCGATAAATACACAATTAAGAAATGTAATTTTTAAAAAGGCATTATTCACAAAAGAAATAAAAGCTATAGATACCTTTAAATAAATCTAACAAAGATGTGTTTGAACCTTTATTGCTAAAGATATAAAACTTCATTGAAGGATATAAAAGGAGATGTACATAAATGGAGAATATACTGTGTTTGGATAGACAATTCAAAAGCATAAATATAGCAAGTCTCACTAAATTAATCTATAAATTTCCTGCAATTCTGATGTAAATCTTAGCAAGATTTTTCATAGAACCCAAAGAGCTGATCTTAAAATTCCAATTAGAAAAAAAAGAGCTAAGAACAGCCAAGTCAAATCTGAAGAAGGAAATTGTGGGTTTTCTATCCTATGTATTAAGGTTTATCATAATGCCGCAGAAATTGAAACAGGATGTATTGATGCTAGCTAGACAAATAGCAAAGAAACAGAAACATACACATATATATGCATGTGTGTATAAAGTCAGGGAAGGGGTACATCAGGGTTTTATCTTTTCACCGTACTTATTCAGTGTGTATGCTGAGAAAATAATCTGAGAAGCTGGACTATATTAAGAAGAATGGGGCATCAGGATTGGAGGAAGACTCATTAACAACCTGCATTATGCAGTTGACCCAACACTGCTTGCTGAGAGAGAAGAGGACTTGAAGCACTTACTGTTGAAGATCAAAGACCACAGCCTTCAGTATGGATTACACCTCAACATAGAGAAAACAAAAATCCTCACAACTGGATCAATAAGCAACATCATGATAAACGGAGAAAAGATTGAAGTCGTCAAGGATTTCATTTTACTTGGATCCACAATCAACACCCATGAAAGCAGCAGTCAAGAAATCAAACGACACATTGCATTGGGCAAATCTGTTGCAAAAGACCTCTTTAAAGTGGTGAAAAGCAAAGATATTACTCTGAGGACTAAGGTGCACCTAACGCAAACCATGGTGTTTTCACTTGCCTCATATGCATGGGAAAGCTGGACAATGAACAAGGAAGACCAAAGAAGAACTGACGGCACAGGACCTGGCAGTGTTTCATTCTGTTGTACGAAGGGTCACTATGAGTCGGAACCGAATCGACAGCACCTAACAGCAACAACAACACGACAGTATACATAATTTCTAAAATGTGCTAAATAATATTATATTTTGTGTATAGATATATACCTATATAGTCCAAGTGTCAACTTTAGAAGAGTGGTTACCTCTGGGGAGAGGGGAAGTGATAAGGGAGTATTGTTGTTTGCTGCCATTGAGTTGGCCCCTAGTCAGGGTGACCCCATGCACAATGAAACAAAACGCTCCTGGTCCTGTGACAGTCCCATGATCAGTTGTGGATCAGACTGTTTTTGGTTTTCATTGGTGGATTTTTTAGAAGTAGATCGGCAGGCCTTTCTTCCTAGTCCATCTTAGTCGGGAAGCTCTGCTGAAACTATTCAGCATCATAGATAGCAATACAAAGTCTCCACTGATTGACAGGTGGTGGCTGCACATGAGATGCATTGGCTGGGAATTGAACCAGGGTCTCCTACATGGAAGGTGAGGATTCTACCACTGACCCACCAATGCCCCCACATAAGGGATTAAAAAAAGTTGAGGTGGTTAGTTCTTTTTGTCACATTAATTTATTTAAGAAAAATGATCTGAAACAAATTTTACATAATCTTGATATTTGCTCAATCTGGGCAAAAGAGCCATGGATGAAATATCATAATTTAAAATAATAATTACAAATCCCTCCAGGTATCTTTTCTGCCTTCATGAAGGAGTATAAGCCTAAATGATAGTTCTTTGAAAACTAGTAAGAATTTACTTAGAAATGGGGGGGGAAATGCAGCAAAAAAAAAAAAAAAAAGCATAATATGAAGGAGGGTGTATCCCAGGGAATGAGGCTTGATTGGGAGGGTACTAAAATCTCTGAGAGAAGAAACTTGGGAGCAACAGGCTAGGAGGTGGGGGTGCCACCAGAAGCAGCACCTGGAAATTGCCAGAACCCTCAGGAAGGCTTATTACAAATATTGTCTTTCCACCTTGACATCTCAGAAACGTTTCTGCTTCCACACTGTGCTTATCAAATGAAGGAGGGAGGCTTCTTTTTAATGCAAATTATAATTATTCTAAAAATGTGATTATTATAAAAGTATGACTAATGAAAAAACGTTTTAAACCCGCATTACCCTCGTAGGAAAACCAGAACAGCTGTTTGCATTTTTCTGTCTTCCTTTGCTTGTTTATCTGGATAGAAACCCATTGTACACGCTGTACAATTTTGCTTCTGATTTCATGACAAGAGTGTTTTCCGGGTTGTCCCAAGGTTGCCGGAACCCTCTCCGCCCTTCTCCCCACGGTTGCGCTTTCCTCGGTCCTGGCGTCTCGCAGCGCAGGAGCGCGCGTGCGTTCGCGTCCCTGGGCCGCTGTGCGCCGCCTTCCAGCCCGCGGCCCCGTCACCACCGCCTCCGCCATCAGCTACAGCACCACTTCACAAAGGCGTTTAACAGGAAGGAAGAAAGAAGCAGCCAGAAGAGGTGCTTACAATCCAGAATTGTAAAGTCAGATAAGCTGCGGCGCTCCCGAGCAGAGGAAGCCCGAGGGCCTCTCCGCCCTTTCACCACAGTGTGCTTTTCCGCTTTAGCTCCTGCCCACCCCTGGGTGTTTGCATCCAAACAAAACTTCCGTCCCGCGGGTTTCGCTTACCGGAGAAAAACAAACAATCTCCGAGTTCCAAACCTAAGACTTTTCCTTCCCCCAGGCGCCGGGGTTAAACAAATGCCTAGTTTTCCTAATCTGCATCACTGTCCTCCAAATTAGAGTTACCCTCGGTGTGCGCCAAGGTTTCCGAAAAATGTGGACCACGCCCCTCTCCCGCTGCCCGGGTGTGGGGTCTGGACGCGGACCGCCAGACCCTGTCTTCTAGTTTACGCTGATTGTCTTGAAAAACAAAAAGTGAAGTTGTAGGCTTCCTTGTGCAATAATTTGAAGGCCACCCAAACTCACTAACATGGGGTCGATTCCAACTTGTAGCGACCCTATAATACGGAGTAGAACTGCCCCATAGGATTTCCAAGGAGCGGCTGGTGGATTCCAGCTGCCGACCCTTTGGTTAGCAGCGAATCTCTTAACCACCGCGCCACCAGGGCTCCTCAGTTTGAAGGCAGAGGGTACCAAATTTATTGTGAAGAAGAAAATGATAAATGCTGGTGGTTTCTGCAAACAAGGTACAAAGCTACAGAGCTGCCATTTCTCCGCCTCCAAGGACACTACAAGAAGCAATTTAGAAATACTTGACAGGGAAAACGCTAGGGAAATGCATTAGTCGAATTTTACTCCGTCTTAAATCCAGAAATTAACCAAAGCAATAACCTCAAAGTGGTTCCAGTCTTTTTCAAACCTGAAATCCACAATACCTGTCAGGGGAAATATGCAAAACAGAAGGTTTTCTAATCTGAAATCCCAGCACACCGGAAGGAAGCTAGAACAAAAGGTTTGGGGCAGGGGCTCCCTTCCACGCCCCCTCGTGCGTGAACCTAATAAGTGGCAGGTGGTGTGATGATGGAACTATGAAGAATTTCATCTGTTAAAATGGACTGAGATTACTTTCCTGTCACCCTTGCTATATAATTCTTTAGATTCTTCTCCCTCTGTAATTCTCCCTCCTATTTTTAGTGAAAGATATTTTTCCATTTTATTTTCAGGTTGCTTACTCAGCAAGATGAAATTTTTATTCTCCATATAAAACAATTTCAAAATTCTCCAACTATCTGAGGACTTGAGGATTAAAACGTATTCAGTAGACTGAAAATGTTGGAGTGTAATTTTTTTTCTTTTCTTTTCTTTTTTTTTTTTTGTCTCCAGATAGAGTTACTTTGTTTCATTCATTTCTGACATTTGTGCCAATGGGGATGTAAAATGTACCCTTGGTGTGATTTGGTTGGCAAGAGGTTACTTCCCTTTCTCCCTTTTCGCAGATGATGTTCCCCCCTATTTCCCAGAAGAAGACATTGAATGGGAAAATGAAATTCAAGTTCTGAAAGAACCATTTGCCATTTGGGCCAGAGAGTAAGATTCAGATTTTTTTTTTTAAAAAAGTGTGTTCCAAAATTACCTCACATGAATTAAATGTTTAACATGTAGAGTTAAATTAGCACCAATTATATTAAGATAGGATCAAGTGGTAGACTAAGCATAAATGCTCAACTCTCCTTCCGAATGAAACTCAGACAACAGAAAAATAAAACAAAATAAATACATTGCTGTTAGCTGCCATCAAGTTGGCCCCCAACTCATGGCAACTCCAGGCACAGTGGAACAAAGCACTGCCCAGTTCTTCACCATCCCTGTGACTGGTTGCAGATAGGACTGTTGTGACTCACAGGGTTTTAATTGGCTGATTTTCAGAAGTAGATTGCCAGTCCTTTCTTCCTAGTTTGTCTTAGAGTGGAAATTTTGCTGAGGTGCATTGTCTGGGAATCAAACCCAGATCTCCACCACTGAACCACCACTGCCTCAAAATAAATTATATACATATAAAAATGCTCATATATAGTTGTCTGATTTATATATATTTATGAGTATTGGAAGACAAGAAAAGGAATACCATTGGTAAATCAGAAATTTCAGAGTCCCTGAAGGACAGACACGATGGAATAACGTAAGAAATCAAATATGCAGCAGATGATGGCTGCCCAGGTGGGCCTACCTGGGGAAGAGAGGTGTGCTAAGCAGCGGTTCCAGGAGCAGCAGCAGGTCATTGCGTTAAAATCAGGCAGGGATTGGGCCCTCTCCCCCTCACTTTTGCAAAGCAGAGGCCCTTGCCCATCCCCACCACTGGACCTTTGCTCAGCACTTGGACAGAGAGGCTTTGCCATGCGCTAGTGGTTGGAAGCAGCGAGGAGAAACAGGACGCCCCAATGCTGAGACTTGCTTCTGGGCTCCTCCCTCCCCAGCAGCACAGGACAGCTCTGTCCACAGTGCTGAAGGAGGCTACCGGGTTGTTTTCAACAGTGGCTAATCATTTTACATTCCCACCTGCTGTGTATGAGGGTTCCAATTTCTCCACATCTCTGCCAATGCTTATCATTTATTTTTTATTTCATTTTTGGATTTTTCATTGGAAGTATGTAAAAATACAATTGAAGTTAGTATATTGATTTTGTATACTGCAAACTTCCTGGACTTGTTTATTAGTTGTAATAGTTTTATCCCTCAGTATCACAAACGACTAAGTGCTTGACTACCAGCCAAAAGGTTGGCGGTTTGAACTCATCCCGAAGTGCCTTGGGAAACAGTCCTGGCGATCTGCTTTCGAAAGGTCCCAGCCTTGAAAACCCTGCGCAGCAGTTCTACTCTGCACACTTGGGGTTGACATGAGTCAGAGTCGACTTGACAGCAACTGACAACAATTTTTAGTTGTTTCCTTTGGATTTCCCATTTACAAGAACATATCTCCAAATTGAGATAGGTTGACTTCTTCCTTTCCAATCTGGACAACTTGTACTTCATTTTCTTACCCAATTGCCCAGGCTAGAACCTCCAGTACAATGTTCAGTAGAAGTGGTGAGAGTAGACATCATTCTCTTGTTCCTGATGTTAGGAAGAAAGCATTCAGTTTTTCGCCATTAAGTATAATGTTAGCTGTGAGTTTCTTGTAGAAGTCCTTCCTCACAATGAGGAACTTCCATTCTACTCCTATTGTGTTGAGTGTTTTTATCAGGAAGGGGTGTTGAATTTTGTCAAATTCTTCTTCTCCTCTATAGAGTTGACCACGTGTTTTTTTGTCTTTGTTCTATTGGTATGGTCTATTGCATTGACTTTTGTTCAGATGTTAAACCAAACATTCCTGAGATAAATCCCGATTTGTCACGGAGTATAACCCTTGATATATGTTGCTGGATTTAGTTTGCTAGATTTATTGGGTATTTTTGTGTTTGTATTCACAACGAATATCGGTCTACACTATTCTTTCCCTTTGATGTCTTTGTCTGATTTTGCTATTAGGGTCTCATAGAATGAGTTGAGTAGTGTTCCCTCCTCTTTTTTTTTTTTTTCTTTTTGAATAATTTGTAAAGAATTGGTATCACCACAATTCTTTTTAAATGTTTGGGAGAGTTCACCAGTGGGGCCATCTGGACTTGAGCTTTTCTTTATGGGCAGTTTCTTTTTTCATTATTACGAATTCAATCTCTTCACTAACTGTAAGTGTAATCACATTTCCTATTCTTCTCCAGTAAGTTTGGGTAGTTTGTGTTGTTCTAGGAATTTATCCATCTCATCTAGATTATCTAATTTGTTGGCATGTATTTATTCATATGTTCTTATAATCCTTTTTATTTCTGTAAGGTCAGTAGTAAGGTCCCATCTTTCATTCCTGATTTTAGTAATATGAATCTTCTTTCCTTTTATTTTTGTTCAATCTAGCTAAAGTTTTTTCAATTTTCTTATCTTTTCAAAGAATCAACTTTTGGCTTCATGGATTTTCTCTACTCTTTTTCTATTATCTATTTCATTAATTTATGCTCTAATCATTATTTTCTGTCTTCTACTTGCTTTGTGTTTAGTTTGCTATTATTTTCCAGTGTCCTAAGGTGGAAAGTTAGGTTACTGATCTGAGATCTTCTGTTTTAAATGTAGGTATTTACAGCTGTAAATTTCCTGCTAAGCACTGCTTTAGCTGCATTTCATAAGCTTCAGTATGTTGTGTCTTCATTTTCATGCATCTCAAAATATTTTCTAATTCTCCTAATTTCCCTGTGATTTCTTCTTTGATCTATTGATTATGTAGGAATGTGTTGTTTGATTTCTACATAGTTGTGAATATCCCATATTTCTTTTTGATATTAATTTCTAATTTTATTTTATTGTGGTCAAAGAACATACTTTGTATTATTTTAATTCTTTAAAATTTATTGTGGCTTATTTTATGACCTAGATAATGATGTATCCAAGGTCCCCCAGTAGCATAACTGGTTTGTGAATGACTACTAACCTAAAGGTTGGCAGTTGGAACCCACCCTGCAGCTTCCTGAAGAAAGGTCTGGCAATCTGCTTCTGTAAAGATTACAGCCAAGAAACCCTATGGATCAGTTCTACTCTGTAACACATGGGTCTCTATGAGTCAGAATCAATTCCATGGCAATAAGTTTGGTTTTTAATGGTCTATCCTGGAGAAATTTTTATGTGCATGTTTTAGTTTGCTAGTGCTGCTGTAACAACAACAACAACAAAAATACCACAAGCATGTGGCTTTAAAGAACAAAAATTTATTTTCTGACAATTCTGGAGGTTATAAGTCCAAATCAGAGTCTCAGCTATGTCAGTTCCTTCTGTGGTCCTCTCTAGTTTCTGGCAACTGCCGCAATCCTTGGCATTCTTTGCTGCCTATAGATGCATCTGCCTCTGTCATCACATGGCACCTTCTCTCATGTGTCTGTTCTGCTCTTTTTATAAGATACCACTCAGTAGGGATTAAGCTTACTACCCACCCTAGTCCAGTATGACATCATTAATATAACAAAAGAAAAACCCCTATTTCTAAACAGGGTCATATTTACAGGTAAAGGGGTTAGGACTTCCACATAAGTCTTTGGGGATACAATTTACTCCATAACAATGCACTTGAGAAGGTGTGTGTTCTGTTGTTTTGGGGAGAAGTGTTATATACATATCCATTAGGTCTAGTTGGTTTACAGTGTTGTTCAAGTCTTCTATTTCATTGTTGATCTTTTTCCTGGGTGTTCTATTCATTATTATAAGTGGCGTATTGAAGTCTCCAACTACTATTGTTTAATAGTAGTTCATCAATTCTGTAAGTTTTTGCTTCATGTATTTTGGTATTCTGGAGTTAGCTGCATATATGCTTAGAATTGTTAAATCTTCCTGATGGTCAATCCTTTTACCATATGAAACATCTCTCTTTATCTCTAGTAACTTTTTGTTTTAAAGTCTATCTTATTAGGTGTTGGTATAGCCACTCCACTTTCTTATTGTTGTGTTTGCATGATATATCTTTTCTCACATCGTTTACTTTCTTCCTATTTGTATCTTTTAATCTGACAATCTCTGCCTTTTAATTGTATTGATTAATCCATTCACCTTTAATGTTATTGTTGATATAGTTGGACTTACCTCTGCCAATTTACTTTTGTTTTCTGTGAAATAGATGGGAAATCTACCAAATATTCACTTGATCTGTACAAGCAGATTTCTAAGTCTAGTGAATGGCAATCTAACTTGAATCACCAGAATAGAGAGTCACGGCCCCTCAATCAATTCCCAGATGAGCCATTTTACAGGCCCACAACCCCTTGAATGAAGGAGAGGCTGGGTCCCCTTGAGGAAGGGCCCCAGTACATTGCCAAAAATTTATACTGTTAATCTTTCTCCCACCCTTCCCCAAAGTGATCTATGGCATTTATGAGAGTGATTGTTCATTGGGAAAAGGAAATAATCAGACTTTTTGAGAATTACTGGATACTGGCTCTGAACTGATACTAATTCCAGAAAACTCAAAATGTCATTGTGGCCCACCAGTCAGAGTAGGGGCATATAGAGGTTAGGTTATTAATGGAGTCTTAGCTCAGGTTTGTCTCACTGTGGGTCCAGTGGGTCCCCAAACCCATGCTGTATTGATCTTCCCAGTTCCAGAATGCAGAATTGGACTAGATATACTCAGAAACTGGCAGAACCCCCACATTGGATCCCGGACAAGTGGAATAAGGGCCATTATGGTAGGAAAGCCAAGTGGAAGCCATTAGAATGGCCCCTA
Source organism: Dugong dugon (assembly GCA_030035585.1). Taxonomy (NCBI): domain Eukaryota; kingdom Metazoa; phylum Chordata; class Mammalia; order Sirenia; family Dugongidae; genus Dugong; species Dugong dugon. Next base: position 6,337,336 of record CM057475.1, on the reverse strand, counting down.
CCTAGGAAAATAGTAAACCAAAAACAACACTGCATTCCTGGAAGGATTGCAGAGATTACTACCACCATCAAGGACTTGAAGGATGCAGGGATGGTGATTCCCACCACATTCCCATTCAACTCACCTCTTTTGCCTGTGCAAAAAAACAGATGGATGTTGGAGAATGACAGTGGATTATTAAAAACTTAACCAGGTGGTGACTCCAATTGCAGCTGCTGTTCCAGTTGTGGTTTCATTGCTTGAGAAAATAAATACATCTGCTGGTACCTGAAATGCAGCTATTCACCTGGCCAGTGCCTTTTTCTCAATTCAGGTTTTGAAGGAACACCAGAAGTAGTTTGCCTTTAGCTGGCAAGGGCAGCAATACACCATCACTGTCCAACCTCAGGGGTATATCAACTCTCCAGCCCTATGTCATAATTTAGTCCACAGGGACCTTGGTTTCCTGTCCCTTCCACAAGACATTAACACTGGCCCATTACATTGATAACATTATGCTAATTGTACCTAGTAAGAAAGAAGTGTCAATGACTCTGGATTTATTGTTAAAATATTTGTATACTGGAGGGTGGGAAATTTATCCAACAAAAATTCAAGCACCTTCCACTTCAATAAAAATTTCTAGGGGTTCAGTGGTGTGGGGCATGTCAAGATACTCCTTCTAAAGTGAAGGATAACTTACTGCATATGGTCCCTCTCACAAATGAAAAGGAGGCACAACATCTGGTGGGCCTCTTTGGATTTTGGAGGCAACATAGCCCTCATTTGGGTGTACTGTTTTTGTTAGGTGCCACCGAGTCAGTTCCGACTCATAGAGACCGTATATAAAACAGAACAAAACACTGCCAGGTCCTGCATCATCCTCACAATCATAGTTATGCTTGAGCACACTGTTGCAGCCACTGTGTCAATCCATCTCATTGAGGGTCTTCCACTTTTTCGCTGACCCTCTACTTTACCAAGCATGATGTCCTTCTCCAGGGACTGATCCATCCTGATAGCATGTCCAAAGTATGTGAGACGTAGTCTTGCCATCCTTGCTTCTCCTTAGCATTCTGGCTGTACTGCTTCCAAGACAGATTTGTTCATTTTTTTTGACAGTTCATGGTATAGTCAATATTCTTCGCCAACACCGCAATTCAAAGGCATCAATTCTCCTTCGGTCTTCCTTATTCATTGTCCAGCTTTCACATGCAGGTGAGGTGATTGAAAACATCATGGCTTGGGTCAGTTGCACCTTAGTCTTCAAGGTGACATCTTTGCTTTTTAACACTTTAAAGAGGTCTTTTGCAGCTCTGGTGTATTTGTCAAGTAACTCAAAAAGCTGCTAGTGTTGAGTGGGGCCTAGAGCAAGAGAAGGCTCTGCAACAGGTTCCAGCTGCTGTGCTAGCCACTCTGCCACTTGGCCCATATAATATGGCTGATTCAATGGTGCTTGAAGTGTCAGTGACAGATGGAGATACTGTTTAGAGTCTTTGGCAGGCCCCTATTGGTGAATCACAGTGCAGACCCTTAGGATTTTGGAGCAAAGCCCTGCCATCCACTGCAGATAACTACTCTTCTTTTGAGAAGAGCATTAGTAGAGACTAAATGCTTAACCATGGGCCACCAAGTCCCTATGTGGCCTGAGTTGCCCATCATGAACTGGGTGTTGTCTGACCCACAGAGTAATAAAGTCAGATGTACACAGCAGCTCTCCACCATTAAATGGAAGTGGTATATATGAGATCAGGCCTGAACAGGACCTGAAGGCACAAGTTGCATAAGGAAGTTGCCCAAATGCCCATGGTCTCCACTTCTGTCACATTATCTGCCCTCTCCAAGTTTGCTCATATGGCCTCATAGGGAGTTCCTTATGATCAGTTAACTAAGGGAGAGAAAATTTGTGCCTGGTTTACAGATAGTCCTGAGCGATATGCAGGCACCACTCGAAAGTGGACAGTGGGCAACACTACAGTCCCTTTCTGGGACCTCCCTGAAGGACAATGATGAAGGGAAATCCTCCCAATGGGCAGAATCTCAAGCAGTGCATCCGGTTGTTCACTTTGCTTGGAAGGAGAAATGGCCAGATGTGTGATTGTATACTGATTCATGGGCTATGGTCAATGGTTTGGCTGGATCATCAGGGACTTGAAGGAACATAATTGGAAAATTGGAGACAAGGAGCTATGAGGAAGAGGTACATGGATAGACCTCTCTGAATGGGCCAAAGAAGTGAAGATAGTTGTGTCTCATGTGAATGCTAACCAAAGTTTGATCTCAGCAGAGGAGGATTTTAACAATTAAGAGGATAGGATGATGTGTTCTGTGGAAACCAGTTATCGTCTTTCCCCTGCCACTCCCTTCATTGCCCAATGGGCTCATCGACAAAGTGGTCATGGTGGCAGGGATGGAGGTTATGCATGGACTCAGCAACCTGGACTTTCATTCACCAAGGCCGACTTGGCTACAGCCACTGCTGAGTATACAGTCTGCCAGCAACAGAGACCAACAGTGAGTCCCTAATATGGCACCATTTCTCGAGGTGATCAGCCAGCAACCTAGTGGAAGGTTGATTACACTGGACTACTTCCAACACGGAAAGCACAGCATTTTGTTTTTACTGGGATAGACACTCACTCTGGATATGAATTTCCCTTCCCTGCATGCTAGGCTTCTACCAAAACTACCAATTGTGGACTTACAGAATGCCTTATCCACCGTCATGGTATCCCACACAGCATCACCTTGGATCAAGGAGCTCACTTCACAGCAAATGAAATGGAGCAATGGGCCCATGCTCGTGGAATTCCCTGGTCTTACCACATTCTGCATCATTCTGAAGCAGCTGGCTTGATAGAACAATGGAATGGCCTTCTAAAGACACAATTATGACACTGGCTAGGTGGCAATGGAGCCCTGGTGGTGCAATGGTTAAGAGCTTGACTGCTTTCCAAAAGGTCGGCAGTTCCAGCAACTGCTCCTTGGAAATGCTATGGGGCAGTTCTACTCTGTCTTATAGGGTTGCTATGAGTTGGAATCAACTCAACGGCAATGGGTATGGTTTAGATGACAATCCTTAGTGTTGGGCAATGTTTTCCAGAAGGCTGTATATGCTGTAAGCCAGGGTCCAATATATGGTGCTGTTTCTCTCATAGTCAGAATTAATTGGTCCAGGAATCAAGGGGTAGAAATGGGAGTGGCACCACTCACTATTACCCCTAGTAATCCACTCATAAAAATTTTGCCTCCTGTCCCCACAACCCTACGCTCTGCAGGTTTAGAGGCCTTATTTTCAAAGGGAGGAATGCTCCAACCAGGAGACACAACACTGATTCCATTGAATTGGAAATTAAGAATGCCACCTGGCCACTTTGGGCTCCTCAGGCCTCTGGATCGACAGGCAAAGAAGGAAGTTACTATATTGGCTGGTGTGAGTGATCCTGATTACCAAGGGGAAAATGCATTAATATTACATAATGGAAGTAAAGAAGAATATGTCTGGAATAAAAAAGATCTCTTAGGACATCTCTTAGTACCATCATGCCCTGTGATTAAAGTCAACAGAAAACTACAGCAACTCAATTCTGACATGGCTACTAATGGTTCAGATCTTTCAGGAATGAAGGTTTGGGTCACCCCACCAGGCAAGGAACCACAACCAGCTGAGGTGTTTTTTAAGGGCAAGGAGAATAAGGCATGGGTGGTGGAAGAAGGCAGTTCTAAATACTAGTTATTACCACGTGATCAGTTGCAGAAACTAGGACTGTAATTGTTATATGAATATTCCTTCCTTGTGTGTATCAAATATTTTTGTTTTCTTCACTTATAAAATCTAAGATGTAAATGGGGCTAGTGCGTTTTTGGTTGTATGCATGTTAGTTGTATCATGTTAGGCATATGGCTTTGTAATTGTCTTTATTTAGAGATTGTGTATGGTTTGGAAACCCTGGTGGCATAGTGGTTAAGAGCTATGTCTGCTAACCAAAAGGTTAGCAGTTCGAATCTACCAGGCGCTCCTTGAAAACTCTGTGGGGCAGTTCTACTCTGTCCTATAGGGTTGCTTTGAGTCAGAACGACTCAATGGCATCCGGATTTTTTTGGGTTTTTTTTTTTTTTTTTGGGTGTATGGTTTAAGGAGATGTGTATAGGTGCCAAGTTGACAAGGGGTGGACTGTGATGGTTAAGGTTGTGTGTCACCTTGGCTGGGCCATGATTCGCAGTGGTTTGGCAGTTACATAATGATGTCTATTGGCAGTTATGTAATGATGTAGTTACCCTCCATTTTGTGGTATAATGTAATCATCTCTATGTTGTGATCTGATGTGATCAATCAGTTGTAAGGGGAGTTTCCTCAGGGTTGTGGCCTGTATCCAATATATATGGACATTCTGACAAAACTCGCTGGCTTTTGCTCCACTCTGGATGCTGCATTTGTCTCGTCATCATCTGACCACTGATTCTTGGGATTTGAGCCAGCTGTATTACTTGCCAATCTTGAGATCTGTTGCCTCCAAAGCCTATGAGCCAGCAACCTACCATCTGACCTGCTGATCTTGGGTTCTTCAGCCCCTGCAATTATGTGAGTCAGGAGAAGCCTCCAGCCTCATGCCTGACCCATGGAATTGGGACTTATCAGCCTCTACAACTCCATGATCCATTTCCTTAAGATAAATCTCTCTGTCTCTTTCTCTCTCTAGGAACCCAACCTAAGACAGCATTATTCTATTGTATGTATGTACCACATTTTGTTTATACAGTCATCTGTTGGTGGGCATTTAGGTTGTTTCCACCTTTTGGCTATTGTGAATAGTGCTGCAATGAACATTGGTGTACAAGTCTCTTTTTGAGTCTCTGCTTTCAAGTCTTTTGGGTATATACCTAGAAGTGGAATTGCTGGGTCATACGGTAGCTCTATTTTTAATGTTTTGAGGCACCACCACACTGTTTTCCACAGCAGCTGTACCATTTTCTATTCCCATCAGCAATGGATAAGTGTTCCAATTTCCCCACATCCTCACCAACATTTATTATTTTGTTTTTAATCTTAGCCATCCTAGTGGGAGGGAAATGGTATCTCATTGTGGTTTTGATTTGCATCTCTCCGATGGATAATGATGATGAGCATCTTTTCATGTGTTTGGTGGCCATTTGAATGTCCTCTTTGGTGAACTGTCTGTTCAGGTCCTTTGCTCATTTTATGATTGGGTTGTCTTTCTGTTGTTCAGCTGTCAGAGTTTTACATATATTTGGTTATTAGATTTTTGTCAAACATATGGTTTCTGAAGATATTCTCCCAGTCAGTAGCTTGTCTTTTCATTTTTTTTTGTAAATTCTTTTGATGAGCAAAAGTTTTTTTTTTTTTTTTTGCATTCTTTTTTATTGTAGTTTAGGTAAAAATTTACAGTCAATTTGTTCCTCGTTAAACAGTACACAAATTGTTTTGTGACATTGGTTGCCAACCTTGCAATGTGTCAACACTCTCCCCTTCTCCATCCCAGGTTCCATGTTTCCATTCATTCAATTTTCCTGTCCCTTCCTGCCTTCTTGTCTTTGCTTTTGGTCTGGTGTGCCCATTAGTCTTATATACATTACTGAACTATGAAGTACGTCTCTCACGTGTGTTATTGTTGGCCGTATAGACTTGTCTAAACCTTGACTGAAGGGTGAACCTCAGCAGTGACTTCGGTACTGAGTTAAAAACGTGTCTGGAGGCCATACTCTCAGGGTTTCTCCAGTCTCTGTCAGACTAGCAAGCCGGATCTTGTGTGTGTGTGGTGTGTCTGAATTTGAATTTTTTCTACATTTTTCTCTCTCTCTGAGACTCTCTATTGTGATCCCCACCAGAGCAGTCAATGGTGGTAACCAGGCACCATCTAGTTGTTCTGGGCTCAGTCTGGTAGAGGATGTGGTAGTTGTGGTCCAATAGTCCTTTGGACTAATCTTTCCCTTGTGTCTGGTCTTCTTCATTCTCCTTTGCTCCAGCCAGGATGTGACCAGTAGATGTATCTTAGATGGCTGCTTACAGGCTTTTGAGATCCTGGTCACTACTCACCACAGTATGTAAAACATTTTCTTTATAAACTGTTATGCCAATTGAGCTAGATGTCCCCCAAGACCATGGTCCCCAGCACTCAGCCTAGTAGCTGGGTCTCTCAGGACGTTTCAATGTGTCTGTGAAGCTTCTGTGATTTTGCCCTGGTCAAGTTGTGCTGACTTCCCCAGTATTGTGTACCATCTTACACTTGACCAAAGTTACAAATTATCACTATCTAGTTGGTGTTTTTCCCTCCCATACGTCCCCTCCCTCGTAACCATCAAAGATTGTTTCTGTGTGGAAACATTTTCATGTGTTTTTATAATAGTGGTCTCATAGAATATTTGTCCTTTTGTGATTGACTTATTTCACTCAACATAATGTCCTCCAGATTCACCGTGCTGTGAAACGTTTTGCAGATTCATCACTGTTCTTTATCATTGAGTAGTATTCTATTGTGTGTATGTACCATAGTTTATCCATTCATCGGTTCATGGGCACTTAGGTTGTGTTCATCTTTTTGCTACTGTGAATAGTGCTGTAATGAACATGGGTATGCATATGTCTATTCATGTGATGGGTCTCATTTCTCTAGGATAGATTTCTAGGACTGGGACTGCTGGATCTTATGGTATTTTTATTTCTAGATTTTTAAAGGAAGTGCTCTATCATTTTCCAAAATGGTTGTTCCATTTTGCATTCCCACAAGCGGTGCATAAGAGTTCCAATCTCCCAGCAACCTCTCCAATATTTGTTATTTTCTGTTTCTTTGATTTATGCCAGTAATGTCGAGGTGAGATGGTATCTCATTGTAGTTTTAATTTGCCTTTCTCTAATGGCTAGTGATCACGAGCATTTCCTCACGTATCTGTTAGCCGCCTGAATGTCTTCTTTGGTGAAGTATCTGTTCATAGCCTTTGCCCATTTTTTAATTGGATTATTTGTCTTTTTATTGTACAGGCGTTGGATTTTCCTATAGATTTTAGAGTTTACACCTTTATCAGATATGTCATAGCCAAAATTTTTTTCCCAGTCTGTAGGTTCTCTTTTTACTCTTTTGGTGAAGTCTTTTGATGAGTGTAAGTGTTTAATTTTTTAAAAATATGGAACGCTTCATAAATTTGTGTGTCACCCTAGTGCACAGGCCATTCTAACCTTCTCTATATCCTTCCAATTTTACTATATGTGCTTCGAAATGAGCACCAAAGGTTTTTAATTTTTATGAGGTCCTATTTATTTTGTCTTTTGCTGTTTGTGCTTTTGTTATTAGACAATCCATTGTTGAAAGCTAGGCTCGACAGCATTGCCCCTGCTGGTTCTTCTAAGAATTTTATGGTTTTAGTTTGCACATTTAGGGCCTTAATCCATTTTGTATTTGTGTATGGTGTGAGGCATGGATACTGTTTCATTTTTCTGCAGTTGGAAATCCAATTTTCCCAGTACCATTTATTGAAGAGACGCTTCTCTCTCGCATCAAACAAACCTAGCACCCTGTCAAAAATCAGTTGACCATAAATCTGTGGGTTTTATTATCCAGACTCTCAATTATAATCCATTGGTCTATGTGTCTATTGTTACTCCAGTACCAGGCTGTTTTGATTACTGTAGCTGTACAGAATGTCATAAAGTCAGGAAGTGTGAGACCTCCTTTGTTCTTCTAACATTTTTTTTTTTTAGCTATTCAGGCCCTCTTGCCATTGCATATAAAGTTGAGGATTGGTTTTCTATTTCTGTAAAGAAGGCTATTGGAATTTTGATCGGGATTGCATTGAATCTATATCGCTTTGGGTAGTATTGACATCTTAACAATACTAAGTCTTCCAATCCATGACATAGAACATCTTTCTATTTATTTAAGTCTTCTTTAACCTCTTTCAGGGGTGTCTTATAGTTTTCATTGTATAAGTCCTTCATGTCCCTGGTTAGAGTTATTCCAGAGTATTTTATTCTCTTAGATGCTGTGGTAAATGGAGTTGTTTCCCGAATTTCCCTTCCAAATATCTCATTGTGGTTGTACAGACACCCAACTGATTTTTGTTTGTTGACCTTGGTACCCTGCAACTTTGCTAAACTCCTTTATTAGCTCTAGAAGTTTGAGAAATGGGTCCTTTTATGGAGTGTAAATTGAAGGAAGCAAATTTACTACATCCACTAAAAATTTAAATCTACATAATTTTAATCCAGAAATTCCAATAAGTAAGGCAAAGCTATAATACAGGATTGAAAAGGTGTCTCACATATAATATTAAGTGAAAAGTTACAAAATAATACCAGAACCAGCTGTCCTTGAGTTGAATCCAACTGATAGCGACTCCATGTGTCACGGTAGAACTGTTGCTCCATAGGATTTTTAATGGCTGATCTTTCAGCAGATTTGCCAGGCCTTTCTTCCAAGGCACCTCTGGGTGGACTAAAACTGCAAACCTTTCAGTTAGGCAAAATAATAAAGATGGCAAGAAAAACAAAAAGTCACATACAGACAAGAAACGACAAGACTAAGTTCAGATTATTCAGCACGAACCATGCAGGCAAGAAGGCAATGAGATAATATATATAAAACCTTGAAAGAAAAAAATCGCCAGCCAAGAATAATATATCCTGCAAAAATGTCATTCAAATATGATGGTGAAATTAGGACATTTCCAGATAAACAGAAATTAAGGGACTATGTAAAAACCAAACCAAACTTACAAGAATTACTAAAGGGAGTCCTTCAGTCTGAGAACAAACAACATCAGACCACAGGCTGAATCTAGGACGCAGGATCGTAACAGCCAGATATCAACCTAAGAAATGAACTCTCAAGGACTGTCTAAAACCAAAAGAATTACAACAGGGAACCAGAGAGGTTAACCTGTAAATGACAACAACATTAGAGCAATAAAAGAGGGAATAAATGGTGTAGGTATAGAACCTTCTAATGGAGAGGAAGGCAAGGTGATACCAAGTAATAATACACTGGTTCAAACCTAGGAAAATAAAAGTAAATTTCAAAGTAACCACAAAGAAAGTTAACAAACCTACTCATCAAAATAAAGAAAAACTGAAAGTCTCAGTAAAAACAAAATCTACAAAAACAGAAGAAATGGAAAAAAAACAATCCACAAACAAAAGGAATTCAGCACAGGAGAGTAAAAGGAACAAAGAAATCATTAGCACTACGAAATGACAGCAATAAACTCACACCTATCAATAATTACACTAATTGTAAATGGCCTAAATACACCCATAAAGAAATAGAAAGTGACAGAACGGATAAAATAACAGGATCCATCAATATGCTGTCTACAAGAGACACACCTTAGAAACAAAGACATAAATTTATTAAAAGTCAAAGGATGGAAAAAAATTAGCAAACAGCTACCAAAAAAGAGCAGGAGTGGCAATACTAATCTCAGATAAAATAAACTTTAAAACAAAATCCACCATAAAAGACAAAGAAAGACACTATATCATGATTAAAGGGACGATCCATCATGAAGACATAACCATAATAAATATCTACGCACCCAATGACAGGGCTCCAAAATACACAAAACAAACTCTAACAGCACTGAAAAGAGAAATTGACAGTTCCACAGTAATAGTAGGAGACTTCAACACACCACTCTCAGTAAAGAACAGAACATCTGGAAAGAAACTCAGCAAAGACACAGAAGAGCTAAAGGGCACAATCAGCCAACTTTACCTCACAGACATATATAGAACACTACACTCAACAGCTGCAAAGTACACATTCTTTTCCAATGCACATGGAACATTCTCCAGAATAGACCACATCTTACGCCACAGAGTAACCCTCAGCAAAATCCAATACACTGAGATAATACAAAGTATCTTCTCTGACCACAATGCCATGAAGGTAGAAATTAACAACAGAAGAGCAAGGAAAAAAATCAATTACATGGAACCTGAATAACACCCTCTTACAAACCACTGGGTAATAGAAGAAATCAGAGATGGAATCAAAAAATTCCTAGAATCAAACGAGAATGAAAACACATCATATCAAAACCTTTAGGACACAGAAAAGGCAGTCCTTAGAGGACAGTTTATAGCAATAGATATACACATCAAAAAAGAAGAAAGGGACAAAATCAAAACATTAACTACAGAACTCGAACAAGTAGAAAGAGAACAGCAAAAAAAGCCCACAGCCACTAGAAGGAAATAATAAAGATCAGAGCAGAAACAAACAAAACAGAGATAAAAAAACAATAGAAAGAATCAACAAAACCAAAAGTTGTTTCTTTGAAAGGATCAACAAAATCAACAAACCACTGGCCAAACTGACAAAAGAAAAACAGGAGAGGACGCAAATAACCCAAATAAGAAATGAAATTGGAGACATTACAACAGACCCAACTGAAATAAAAATGATTATAACAGAGTATTATGAAAAACTATATGCCAACAAATTTGAAAACCTAGAGGAAATGGATAAATTTCTAGAAATACAAGACCTACATAAACTAACACAAAGTCATGTTGAAAATCTGAATAGACTATAACAAGAGAAGAGATTGAAAAGGTAATTAAAAAAACCTCAACAACAACAACAAAAAGCCCTGGCACAGATGGTTCACTGGAGAATTCCACCAAACATTCAGAGAACAACTTATACCAGTACTACTCAAACTATTTCAGAACGTAGAAAAGGAAGCAACACTTCCAAATTCATTCTATGAAGCCAGCGTAACCCTGATACCCAAACCAGGCAAAGATGCTACAAAAAAAGAAAATTACAGACCAATATCTCTCATGAATATAGGTGCAAAAATTCTCAATAAAATTCTAGCCAATAGGATTCAGCATCATATCAAAGAAATAATACACCACGACCAAGCAGGATTCATACCAGGTATGCAAGGATGGTTCAACATTAGAAAATCAATCAATGTAATCCACCACATAAATAAAAGAATCACATGATCATCTCAATTGACACAGAAAAGGCATTTGACAAAGTCTAACACCCATTCCTGATAAAAACTCTCAATAAAATAGGAACAGAAGGGAAATTTCTCAACATAATAAAGGGCATCTATGTAAAACCAACAACCAAAATCTTTCTTAATGGAGACAGGCTGAAAATATTCCCCTTGAGAACAGGAACAAGACAAGGATGCCCTTTACCACCACTCCTATTTAACACTGTGCTGGAAGTCCTAGCTTGAGCAATAAGGCAGGAAAAAGAAATAAAGGGCATCCAAATTGGTAATGAAGAAGTTAAACTGTCCCTATTTGCAGATGATATGATACTATACATAGAAAACCCTAAAGACTCTAGGAGAAAACTACTGGAACTAATAGAAAGACTCAGCAGAGTAGCAGGATAGAAGATAAACATACAAAAATCAGTTGGATTCCTATACACCAACAAAGAGAAAAATGAAAAGCAAATCAGGAAAACAATACCATTGATAATAGCCCCTAAAAAATAAAATAATTAGGAATAAAGCTAACCAGGGATGTAAAGACTTATACAAAGAAAACTATAAAACACTACTGCATGAAACCCAAAGGGATCTATGTAAATGGAAAAACATACCATACTCATGTGCTCAACATTGTGAAAATGACAACTCTACTCAAAGCAATTTACAAATACAATGCAATCCCGATCCAAATACCAACAACATTCTTTAAAGAGATGGAAAAACTAATCATTAACTTTATATGGAAAGGGAAGTGGCTCCGGATAAGTAAAGCACTATTGGAAACTCTGATGGTGTAGTGGTTAAGTGCTACAGCTGCTAACCAAAAGGTTGACAGTTCAAATCCACCAGGCGCTCCTTGGAAACTCTATGGGGCAGTTCTACTCTGTTCTATAGGGTCGCCATGAGTCGGAATAATTGACTCGACGGCAATGAGTTTGGTTTTGTTTTTTTTTTGGTATTGAAGAAGAATAAAGTAGGAGGACTTGCACTACCTGACCTCAGAACCTACTATACAGCTACGGTAGTCAAAACAGCCCGGTACTGGTACAACGACAGGCACATTGACCAATGGAACAGAATCAAGAACCCATATGTAAAGCCATCCACCTATGGTCACCTGACCTTCCACAAGGGCCCAAAGTCCATCAAATGGAGAACAGTCTTTTTAACAAATGGTGCTGGCAAAACTGGATGTCCATCTGCAAAAAAAATGAAACAAGACCCATACCTCACACCATATACAAAAACTAATTCAAAATGGATCAATGACCTAAATATAAAGCTAAAAACTATAAAGTTCATACAAGAAAAAACAGCGTCAATGCTAGAGGCCCTAATACACGGCATTAATAGGATACAAACCATAACCAACAACACACAAACTCCAGAAGTAAGCAAGATAACTGGGATCTTCTTCTAAACATTAAACACTTATGCTCATCAAAAGACTTCCCCAAAAGAGTAAAAAGAGAACCTACAGACTAGGAAAAAATTTTTGGACATTGCAAATCAGACAAAGTTCTAATCTCTAAAATCTACAAGAAAATCTAACACCTCTACCACAAAAAGACAGATAATCTAATTAAAAAGTGGGCAAAGGATATGAACAGACACTGCACCAAAGAATACATTAAAGTGGCCAACAGACATGAGAAAATGCTCCTGATCACTAGCTATTAGAGAAATGCAAATGAAAACCACAATGAGATACCATCTCACCCCAGCATTACTGGCACGAATCAAAAAAAAAAAAAAAAACTGGAAATAACAAATGCTGGAGAAGCTGTGGGGAGATCGCAACTCTTATGCATTGCTGGTGGGAATGCAAAATGATACAACCATTTTGGAAAATGATATGGTGCTTCCTTAGAAAGCTAGATATAGAAATATCATACAACCCAGCAATCCCACTCTTAGGAATATACCCTAGAGAAATAAGAGCTGTCACACGAATAGACATGCACACCCACGTTCACTGCAGCATTGTTCACAATAGCAAAAGGATGGAAACAAGCTAGATGCCCATCAACAGAAGAATGGATAAACAAACTATGGTACATACACACAATGGAGTATTATGCAACGATAAAGAATAATAATGAATCTGTGAAGCATCTCACAACATGGTTGAAACCGGAGGATGTTATGCTCAGTGAAATGTCAATCACAAAAGGACAAATATTGTATGAGACCTCTACTGTAAAAACTCACGAAAAAGTTTATACACAAAAAGAAACAATCTTTGTTGATTATGAGGGATGAGAGGGGTGGGAGGGGAAAATACTAAATAGACAATAGGTTAAGTGGTAACTTTGGTGAAGGGTAAGACTTGGGAAGCCAGCACAACTTGTACAAGGGAAGGTCATGGAAGCTCCATAGACACATCCAAACTCCCTGAGGGACAGAATTGCTGGGCGGAGGGCTGTGGGGACCATGGTCTCGGGGAACATCTAGCTCAACTGGCATAACATAGTTTATAAAGAAAATGTTCTACATTCTACCTTGGTGCGTAGTGTCTGGGGTCTTCAAAGTCTGTAAGAAGCCATCTAAGATATTCCACTGGTCTCACCCCTTTGGGAACAAGGGAGAATGAAGAAAACAAGATAAAAGGGAAAGATTATTTCAAAGGACTAATGGACCACAACTACTACGGTATCCACCAGCCTGAGTCCAGTACAACTAGATGGTGCCCGGCTACCATCACTGACTGCTCTGACAGAGATCACAAGAGAAGTTCCCGGACAGAGCTGGAGAAAATGTAGAACAAAATTCTAACTCACAAAAAAAGACCAGACTTACTGGCCTGACAGAGACTGGAGAAACCCCGAAAGTATGGCCCCCAGGTACTCTTTTAGCTCAGTAATGAAGTCACTCCCGAGGTTCACCCTTCAGCCAAGATTAGACAACCCCATAAAACAAAATGAGACTAATGGGGCACAACAGCCCAGGGACAAGGACTAGAAGGCAGGAGGGGACAGGAAAGCTGGTAATAGGAACCCAAGGTTGAGAAGGGAGAGTGTTGACATGCTGTGGGGTTGTTAACCAATGTCATAAAACAGTATGTGTACTGTTTAATGAGAAACTATTTTTTCTGTAAACCTTCATCTAAAAGAAAAAAAAAAAAAGATGGTAGAATCCCATTTGTGTAAAGCGCAGATGTAAAATAAAACTGCTGTAATAAAGACTCCAAGACAGTGGTTTAAGTGAATCAGAAATGTATTTCACTCTCAAGGAACAGATCAAAGGACAGCAGCTGAAGATTGGTCAATTTCTAAATCCTGAACACCTGATTTCTGTCACACTTCCACTGGCATCCCAGTCAGTGACAGGGAAAATGTCAAGTGGAGTGTAACCTCAATTCCTTATTTAAAGGCTCGATGTGTAAGTTTTTCACACGTCCCATTGCCTAAAACTTACTCAAGTGGTCATAACTAACTGAAAGAAAGGTGGGAAAGAGTCTTTAGCTGAGCAGCCATGTGCCCAGGGAAATCTCATAGTTTTACTGGTAATGGGAGAAGGGGAAACAGACATTATGGCAGCAGTCTCTGCTGTATGTATTGATGCCTGTAAATGCCTAGAAAATAGCCTGCAAGAATACACTCCAAATAGTACTTAGTGCCAGAATAGAAGATTGGTGTGGGGAGGCAGAGTATTCTTTGAAATTTTTTATAGTAATGATACATTCATGAATTAAGGAATTTAAAAAATGTAGTTTATTTAAAAGTTTTTCATTTGTAGCCTAATACTGATAGAGATATTAAATACAGTAAATCTATCTACATTGTACAAAGTTTTTAAAATTCCAAAAACTAGATTTCATCTAAATGTGTAAGTTATGCTACATTGCTAAAACCATTAAAGCATTTTCCATTAAGTCCCTCAACCAGGGAGGCATGATGACAATGTTTACAGATATCCACGTGGAGACACAGGCAGAGCAATGATCTACCCAGGGTCTTGGCATGTCAGTGGCAGAGCCGAGTCAAGAACTGTGATGAGGACCACCTGCTCTTCCTGCATCGTAACTTTTGACAGTATTTTTTACTCGAAGAGGTTACAACTTCTCTAGTTCAACATAATTTAGATTTTAGATAATATAGAGTAATAATTGCATATGATGTAATAGAGTAATAATTGGGTATGATAAACCCTTCATACTAGTGAACTGGATCAGTATTTTACCCCAAGAACGTGGGGGTACAATTTTCTCATCAGCTGAAAATTACAACAAAAATTAAAAAAAAAAAAAAAACCCCAACTTCCTAGAAACAAAACAGTCATTAATTTTGACTGCCCCTGAGCTGAGTACTCAGATTTAGGATTTACTGACTTGTTAAAAAATTCCTACCATTAGAAGAATTCGATCAAAAGGTGGGAAATGCAGAACAGAATTTCAAATTCTCATGGACTCCAGACTTCTTGGAGCCATGAAGGTTGGATGAACCCCTGAAACTACTGCCCTGAGATAATCTTTGAACCTTAAACCAAAACTATCCCCTGAAATCTTAAAATCAAGCAACAGTTTAGCTTATCTAGTAAAAAATGTCTGCCTTCAGCATTACGGTCTTTTAAAAACTACCTATATGGGATCAAATTGGTATCAGTGACTCTAAAGATTAGACAGGAAACTTAGCGGGCAGTGAGTTTATGTTAATGGGGGAGGAACAACTCAGAAAAGGAGAGTGAGAATGGTTACACAACTTGAAGAATGTAATCAACGTTACTAAATCGTACAAGTAGAAACTGTTGAATTAGTGTATGTTTGGCTTTGTATATTCTCAACAACAAAATTAATAAAATTATTAAAAAAAAAAATCCCTTGAAGGCAGGGCCAAGCTGGCGGAGTAGTCAGATGCTTCCTGTGGACCCTCTTACAATAAAGACCCGAAAAAACAACTGAATCAATTATATATGACAATCTAGGAGTTGTGAACATCAAAGGCAAAGTTGAGGATTCAGAAGAGTGGCAGGGGGATGGAGAGACGGTTCGGAAGCAGCGAGGAGTTGTCAGACCTGACCCGGTGGGAGCCAGCACCCTTCAGGCCGGATAGGCTGGCGTCCATGGTGAGGCAACCGTGGCGCTTGCGATGTATTTTCCACACTGGGAGAGACCGAGCAGCGGAGAGTCTACTCACGCCTCCAGAACCAGTGAAAAGAGGCACTCAATTGGCAAAAGAAAAGTACATGCATCTGACCTACCGCACGGATCAAAAAACATCCCCTTTGGAAAAAACCTCTTTCCCACTTACCTGACCCCTCCCCACTCTGCACTGGGTCCCGGACCGGCTTCAGTGATTGCTGAATCCCCTGGGCTGGAAGTAGGACCCATCACATGCCCTGAGCCATTCTCCCAGCCTTGGAGAGGGAACAAATTAACAAAGATGGAAAAAATAATCTGCCAGCTCCCCTAAGCAGGGAACACAGGGTGGGCACAGCTCCTTTGCCTAGGCACAAGCATAAAGATTCCACAGACTTTGAATGCTTTTCACCCCTGCATAGACCTGAGTGGACCCACTTCACAGCATAGGTCCTCATTACCACAGTACAACAGGGTATATTCCTGAAGCCTAATTTCAACTGTATCAGCTATAAGGTGGAGTGGCAGATTCGTGACATTTGACACTGCTCTGTGCATTAAGCAGGGTCCTCACCTACCCCCATTAGGGGCCTGAGGACTGGTGGCTCCACCCATGCCACCTAGCCACCCTCGACAGGGGTCCAAGAATAAGTGGTGCCTCCCAGTCCTTACAGCCGACAGCACTGGATGCTCATAGTCCAGCTGCAAAACCCACCCACCTATGCACTGTAGAATACAGGGACATGATTTCCTCCCAGACACTCAGGGTCAGCTGTTAACTCCGTGTTGCTCGGTGTGTGACCCCCTACTGTAGCCAGATACCTGAGCCTACACCAATCACCCCTGTCTGTCTATGACTATAGGTGAAAGCTTGCACCACACACTTGGTGACCAATTCCCTGGACACCTGAGCTGAATCCATACAAGAAAAGTAAACAGACTCCTAGGCTCACATACGTAGTAACAGATCTAACCAACTGGTGACAGGACTTTAGACTTCAAAGGTGCCAATAATCAAACTAGCTCATACGAGCAGCCTATTTGGGAATATAAAAACCAAACAAAACAAGAAGCTAGGACACAGTAAGCAAACATAAAATAAATAAACATAATAATTTATTGATGGCTTGGAGACAACAGTCAATACTAAATCACATAAAGAGGCAGACCATGATGGCTTCAGTAAGCTCCCAAAACAATGAGTCAAGAAATCTTATAGAGCAAGAAAACTTCTAGGAATTACTGGAGGTAGAATACAAAAGATTAATATACAAAACTCTTCAAGAGATCAGGAGGGAGATCAGGCAAATGCAGACCAAGCCAAGGAACACACAGACAAAGTGACAGAGGAACTTAAGATTAGAGAAGAGCATAATGACAAATGTAACAGGCTGCAAGAATCCACAGAGAGACAGCAATCAATAATCCAGAAGACTAACAATAAAATTTCAGAATCAGACAACTCAATGGAAAGTCATAGGAGAAGAATTGAGGCAATGGAAGTCAAAATTAGTGAGACTGAAGATAAAGCACTTGACACCAACTTATTTGTGGAAAAATCAGACAAAAGAATTAAAAAGAATGAAGAAACCCTAAGAATTATGTGGGATTCTATCAAGAGGAATAACCTATGAGCAACTGGAGTACAAGAACAGCGAAGGATAACAGAAAATACAGAGAGAATTGTTGAAGATTTGTTGGCAGAAAACTTCCCTGATATCGTGAAAGATGAGAAGATATCTATCCAAGATGGTCATCAAATCCCACATAAGGTAGATCTCTAAAGAAACTCACCAAGACATATTATAATCAAACTCAGTGAAACCAAAGATAAAGAGAGAATTTTAACAGCGGCTAGGGATAAATGAAAAGTCACCTAAAAAGGAGAGTCAGTAAGACTAAGCTCAGATACCTCAGCAGAAACCATGTAAGCAAGAAGGCAAAAAGGAAAAAAACTGCCAGCTAAGAATTATGTATCCAGCATAACTGTCTCTCGAACATGATGGTGAAGTGAGGGCATTTCCAGATAAACAGAAGTTTAGGGAATTGGCAAAAACTAAACCAAAAATAAAAGAAACACTAAAGGGAGTCTTCAGGTTAGAAAATCAATAACATCAGAAAACAACCCAAGACTAGAACACAGGACAGAGCAACCAGGTATCAACCCAGACAGGGAAGTCACAAAAATAAATTAAAGCTAAAACACTGAAAATAGGGAAACAGAGACATTAATATGTAAAAAATGACATTAAAACAAAAAAGAGGGACTAAAAAATGTAGTCATAGATCTTTCATATGGAGTGGAAGACAAGGCAATATACAGAAATAAAAGACTGGTATAAACTTAGAAAAATAGGGGTAAATATTAAGGTAACCACAAAGGAAATTAACAATCCTATACATCAAAATAAAAAACAAGGAAAATATAAAGACTCAGCAAACACAAAATCATTAACAATGAAAAAGATGAAAAGAAAATAAAAATGACTCAGCACAGAAAATTAAGTGAAACAAAGAAACTGACAACACACACAAAAAAGACATCAAAATGACAGCACTAAACTCATAACTATCAATAATTATGCTGAATGAAAATGGACTAAACGCACCAATAAAGAAACAGAGAGTGGCAGAATGGATAAAAAAACACAATCTGTTTATACGCTGCCTACAAGAGACACACCTTAGACTTAACGACACAAACAAACTAAAATTCAAAGGATGGAAAAAAATGGATCAAGCAAATAACACTCAAAAAAGAGCAGGAGTGGCAATATTAATCTCTGACAATATAGACTTAAATTAAAATCCATCACAAAGGATAAGGAAGGACTCTTATATAATGATTAAAGGGTCAGTACACCAGGAGGACATAACCATAATAAATATTTACGCACCCAATGACAGGGCTCCAAAATAGATAAAATAAACTCTAACAGCATTGAAAACAGAGATAGACAGCTCCACAATAATAGCAGGAGACTTCATCACACCACTCGGTGAAAGATAGAACATCCAGAAAGAAGCTCAATAAAGACACAGAAGATCTAAATGTCATAATCAACCAACTTGATCACATAGACATATACCGAACACTCCATCCAACAGCAGCCAAGTATACTTTCTTTTCCAACACACATGGAACATTCTCTAGAATAGACCACGTATTAGGCCTTTAAGCAAAGCAAGCCTTAACAGAATTCAAAGCATCAAAATATTACAAAAGATCTTTTCTGACCATAAGCCATAAAAGTAGAAATCAATGACAGAAAAAACAAAGAAAAAAAATTAAACACGTGGAAACTGAACAACACCTTGCTGAAAAACTACTGGGTTATAGAAGAAATTAAGGATAGAAAAAGAAATTCACAGAATCAAATGAGAATGAAAACACATCCTACCAGAACCTTTGGGACACAGCAAAGGCAGTACTCAGAGGTCAATTTATAGCAATAAATGCACACATCCAGAAAGAAGAAAGGGCCAAAATCAAAACATTAACTCTACAACTTGAACAAGTAGAAAGAGAGCAGCAAAAGAAGCCCTCGGGCACCAGAAGAAAGTAAATAATAAAAACTAGAGCAGAATTAAACACAATAGAAAATAGAAAAACAACTGAGAGTTAACAAGACCAAAAGCTGGTTCTTTGAAAAGATCAACAATATCGATAAACCACTGGCCAAACTGAAAAAGAAAAACAGGAGAGGAAGCAAATAACCTGAATAAGAAATGAGATGGGCAATATCACAACAGACCCAACTGAAATTAAAAGAATCATAACAGAATACTATGAAAAACTGTACTCTAATAAATCCAAAAACCTAGAGGAATGGACAAATTTCTGGAAACTCACTACCTACCTAAACTAACACAAACAGAGGTAGAACAACTAAATAAACCCAAAAACAAAAGAAGAGATTGAAGAGGTAATAAAAAAACTTCCAACAAAAAAAACCTTTGGCCCTGATGAATTCACTGAAGAATTCTTCCAAACTTCCAGAGAAGAGTTAACACCACTACTACTAAAGGTATTTCACAGCACAGAAAAGGATGGAATACTTCCAAACTCATTCTATGAAGCCAGCATAACACTGATACGAAAACCAGGTAAAGATACCACAAAAAAAGAAAATTACAGACCAATATCCCTCATGAACATTGACACAAAAATCCTCAACAAAATTCTAGAATTCAACAACATATCAAAAAAATTATTCACCGTGATTAAGTTGGATTCATACCAGGTATGCAGTGATGGTTCAACATTAGAAAAACAATCAATATAATCCATCACATAAATAAAAGACAAAAACCACATGAT
The DNA here is from genome assembly GCA_030035585.1 of Dugong dugon. NCBI lineage: Eukaryota > Metazoa > Chordata > Mammalia > Sirenia > Dugongidae > Dugong > Dugong dugon. The sequence continues at coordinate 6,316,982 of CM057475.1, read as the reverse complement.
CTTATCAATTGATACAGAAAAGGCATTCGACAAAGTCCAACACACATTCATGATAAAAATTCTCAGCAAAATAGGAATAGAAGGGAAATTCCTCAACATACTTAAGGGCATTTATATAAAGCCAACAGCCAACATCATCCTAAATGGAGAGACTTTGAAAGCATTACCCTTGAGAAAGGGAATCAGACAAGGATATCCTTTATCACCACTCATTCAACACTGTGCTGGAGGTCCTAGCCAGAGCAATTAAGCTAGAAAAAGAAATAAAGGGCATCCAAATTGGAAAGGAAGAAGTAAAAGTATCTCTATTTGCAGATGACATGATCTTATATACAGAAAACCCCAAAGAATCCACAAGAAAACTACTGGAACTAATAGAAGATTTCAGCAAACTATCAGGATACAAGATAAACATACAAAAATCAGTTGAACTCCTCTACACCAACAAAGAGAACTTCAAAGAAGAAATCACCAAATCAATACCATTTACAACAGCCCCCAAGAAGATAAAATACTTCGGAATAAATCTAACCAGAGACGTAAAAGACCTATATGATGAAAACTACAAGATGCTACTGCAAAAAACCAAGAGACCTGCGTAAGTGGAAAAACATACCTTGCTCATGGACAGAGACTCAACATTGTGAAAATGTCAATTCTTCCCAAAGCAATCTACAGATACAGTGCAATCCCAATCCAAATTCTTATGGTATTTTTTAATGAGATGGAGAAACAAATCACGAACTTCATATGGAAAGGGAAGAGGCCCCAGGTAGGTAAAGCATTACTCAAGAAGAACAACGAAGTGGGAGGCCTCACCCTACCTGATTTTAGAACCTATTATACTGCCGTGGTAGTCAAAACAGCCTGGTTCTGGTACAATAAATAACTAGACCGAAGGAACAGAATTGAGAATCCAGACATAAATTCATCCACCTATGAACAGCTGATATTCGACAAAGGCCCAAATTCTGTTAACTGACAAAAAGACAGTCTCTTTAACAAATGGTGCTGGCATAACTGGATATCCATCTGCAAAAAACTGAAACAAGACCCATACCTCACACCATGCACAAAAACTAACTCAAAATGGATCAAAGACCTAAATATAAAATCTAAAATGATAAAGATCATGGAATCAAAAATAGGGACAACGCTAGGAGCCCTAATACATGGACAAACATTATACAAACTGTAAGTAACAATGCACAAGCACCAGAAATTAGGTAACTGGGAGAGCTCCTAGTAAATCAAACACTTATGCTCATCAAAAGATTTCACCAGAAAAGTCAAAAGACAACCTACAGACTTGGAAAAAATTTTTGGCTATGACTGATCAGATCAGTGTTTAATCTCTAAAATCTACCAGATACTGCAAAACCTCAACAACAAAAAGATAAACAACCCAATTAATAAATGGGCAAAGGATATGAACAGGCACTTCACCAAAGAAGACATTCAGGAAGCTAACAGACACATGAGGAAACACTCACGATCATTAGCCATTAGAGAAATGCAAATTAAAACTACAATGAGATACTATCTCACCCCAACAAGGCTAACATTAATCCAAAAAACACAAAATAATAAATGCTGGAGAGGTTGTGGAGAAACTGGAACACTTATACGCTGTTGGTGGGAATGTAAAATGGTACAACCACTTTGGAAATTGATTTGGCACTTCCTTAAAAAGCTAGAAATAGAAGTACCATATGATCCAGCAATCCCACTCCTTGGAATATATCCTAGAGAAATAAGAGCCATCACACGAACAGATACATGCACATACATGTTTACTGCAGCACTGTTCATGATAGCAAAAAGACAGAAACAATCTAGGTGCCCATCAACGGATGAATGGATAAACAAATTATGGTATATTCACACAACGGAATACTACGCAATGAAAAAGAACAACGATGAATCCGTGAAACATAACATGGAGGAATCTGAAAGGCATCATGCTGAGTGAATTTAGTCAGTCGCAAAAGGACAAATATTGTATAAGACCACTATTATAAGAACTCAAGAAAAGGTTTAAACACAGAAGAAAGCATTCTTTGATGGTTACTAAGGTGGGGAAGGAGGGAGAGGCGTATTCACTAACTAGATAATAGACAAGAAGTATCTTAGGTGAAGGGAAGGACAACACACAGTACAGGGGAAGTCAGCACAACTGGACTAAGCCAAAAGCTAAGAAGTTTCCTGAATACAACCAAACACTTCGAGGGACAGAGCAGCAGGCGTGGGGGTCTCGGGACCACACTTCCAGAGGACATCTATGTCAACTGGCATAACAAAGTTTATTAAGAATATGTTCTGCATCTCACTTTGGTGAGTGGTGTCTGGGGTCTTAAAAGCTACCGAACAGCCATCTAAGATGCATCAATTGGTCCCAACTCACCTGGAGTAAAGGAGAATGAAGAACACCAAAGACACACAGAAAATATTAGCCCAAGAGACAGAAAGGGCCACATAAACCAGAGACTCCATCAGCCTGAGACCAGAAGAACTAGATGGTGCCTGGCTACCACCACTGATCACCATGACAGGGAACATAACAGAGAGTCCCTGATGGAGGAGAAAAGTGGGGTGCAGAACTCAAATTCTAGTAAAAAGACCAGACTTAATGGTTTGACTGAGACTGGAGGGACCCTGGAAGACATGGTTTCCAGACTCTGTTGGCCCAGAGTTGAAACCATTCCCGAGGCCAACTCTTCAAAGATTAGACTGGACTGTGGGACATAAAATGATATGCGTGAAGAATGTGCCTCTTAGCTCAAGTAGATACATGAGATTAAACTGTCAGTTCTGGTGGTCCACAGACAAGACGAGTAGGCAGAGAGGGTCAGGAGGTGGTTGAAATCCGGGAAATCTGGGGTGAAAAGGAGAAGTGTGCTGTCACAGTATAGAGAGAGCAACTAGGGTCACGTAGCAATGTGTGTGTAGATTTTTGTATGAGAAACTGACTTGAACAATTGTAAACTTTCACTTAAAGCATACACACACACACACACAAAAAAAAAAAAAAACCCTTCCATGACTTCTAGATAATGACAGAGGAATAGAGAAAAATAGTTTCCTTCCTTAATATTAAAAGAATCCAACTAAAAGAGAGAGGGAAAAAAAAAAAAGTACAAGCCAGAATCTAAAAAAAGAAACAGAATATTCTGGTGGGAATCTTGACTCCTGACTAGGCCATATGTTGTCTAAAGGGAGTGATTCTTGGCACAAACGATTTAACAAAATCTCAGAACAGAGAAAGCAAACCCCAAGCCCTCCATCCCCAGCACAGGCAACCACGCGGCAACTCCTCCTCATCCCACCCCAGGCCCTTTTGTCCGGTCTCAGAGAAGAGCAATCGGAAGATCTGAACACAGCTGCCCACTTTAAGAATGAGCAAGCTATAAAGAAATGGCATGAGAGGAAGGAAAATGTAATACAGAAAAAAGGATAGTAAGCAAGAGAGAACATAATCCACGAAACAAACAAAATGTGTATGACTGCTGTGGAAATTTAAGGAGTACGATGAATTCAAGGAAACAAGACTTCAAGGATGAGATGATAAAATAACAGTAGGAAGGAAATAAGCAAAGCAAGGCTAAGAAAACTGAAGATCAAAACATCACCGTCACAGAACTATACACACACAAGCAACATCCAGAAATGAACCAGAAATCAAACCACTAACACAGGAAAGGGTCGCAGTGAATGAAAGGAAAAAGCGAAGAAAGCAGTTAGAAGGAAGACCACAGGTAAGGAGAACAATGATGCTCTAATATAAAATAATCAGCATCCTTAGCAAAGTAAGCTCAACAAATAAACAGAAAAATTTCAAAGGTATCTATCAGCATTTAAACACAGAGGAGAGGGATGCCAGTCACCCCATGGTAATGATGGTTACGTCTCGGCTGTGAGTTCTAGAGTGATGTTAGTGTGTGTGGGGGGGTTGTTTTATTTGTACTTTTTGGTTCTGTTTGAATTTTTTTTAATAACTCATTTCTTTTTCCTAAAACCAACAGTCACCATAGGGGGAAAAGACAGCCTTTGCTTAAAGTAAAGCCAGTGTAAACTGAGTACTTTCTGCCAAACACGTGTCTTGCCATTTATGACCAAGCTACTTTGTTCATTACTAATGAGATCTGCCAGTTGAACAGTACCTTACAAGGAGGGTCATTTAAAGGCAATTAGTATGATCAGATCTGATCCTTTCCTTAGTGGCAAACAATAAATTTAAACATTTAAAACTTATACATCAAAATAATGCTTCTATCAGATATTGCTGAACAGGTCTGATTGAATATAAGACATGTTCTTTAGCACCAGTATTAACAAAATTCTTGAGACTTCTGTTTTACTAACTTGTGAAAGAGCAGCAATATGCTCCCTGATCACCTCTTTTAGGTGAAGAACAAATGTGTTCCAAAGAGTAACTGTTAGGTCCCTAATTTTTGACATAATTCATAGTGGAAAAAAAAAAAGAAAGAAAGAAATCAATTCAAGAATTTTCTACTTTACTTAACATTATTAAAACTTCTAAGTTTTGGGGGAGAGTTTCTTCTTCCTTAAAGTTTTAATTATGAGGTAGTCATCGCTCAAAGGAAACATCAAGTGCAGCCAACTTCCATTGCCAAAAACATGAAATCACAAGATTAATAATTAGAAACTTCCATTACAAAAAGTCAACCAGAAGTTTTAGAAAGGAATGTTAATCAGCAGTACTCTGGCTTAAGTTTCCAAATTCCTTCACCACCTGAAGTTCTATGAAAAGTGCAAAGATTTCTCAATAGTTCTCGAAACACACAAGACTGTGATGCTGATAACTTGGACTCAAACTCCTGCAGGATCTCCTGGGTGCTGGCCTGGCCATCAACACGGGCCTGAAATGCAATGAAGTTTCTCATTTCTACCAAAAGGTCATCATGTTCTGTGGCAGAGGGCTGAGGGGCAGAAGCCTCAGGAAGAGACACATTTTCACTTTCCAAACGCTCTGGCAAAATCAGGTGGTTTCTAGCTCTCATTTTAGCCAAGAGTGATGATGAAGTGGGAGCCCCAGACAGAGCGTCTGCATCCTCTGCTTTTCCACTAAAATGCTCGGGAACATTATCTTTTTTCTCCTTCTTCATAGCGCCATCCTAGAAAAAGAAGATAGTGGTACTGATATGTTTAATTTCTAATTTATGCCCCCAATTAGTTCCCCAAAGGCTTTGAAATGCCATGAAATATATACATGTGGTCAGGGTAGTGAAGCTAACAAAGAAAGGAATGAGAATCCATCTAATACAAGGGAAAGAAGGAGAACTAAGAACCAAAATCCACTAATCATAGAAGAACATTTACCTAAAAAAAAAAGGAAAAACTAAAATATTCACTTCATCATCATTTTGAAGGGAAGACAGAGAAGTAGGAAGGCCTGGCTCCAAGCAAGGGTCCAGGGAGGACAGACTCTCCGGGAAGCACGGACCACCTCCTGTCTCTGTGCTCTTCTCCATCTTTCCTCCTGATGACGCTGTGCTCACCTAGGCACCGTGGAGGAAGGCACAACAGCCTGGCTGTACTTACTCTACCTCACTTTCAAAACTTCTCGCTCTTTCTTACCTATGCTTCATATATGTTTCCTTAGAACAACACAAATCTGACCTTGAAAAGGTCTCAAACCCTTCTCCTAAAAGAATATAGAAGTCAAAGAGGTTCTCTATTCCTAAATGTGCTCATATTGATCTAAGATTAGATTCTGGTAGTTTTTTTTAATCACTAACATAAACCCCAGGCAGAAAAGACCAAGGAGACTCTTTAATGATGAGGCTTGGCCTACTGGGCTAGGTTCAGGAGCACTGCTGCTTGCGGAAGCACTAGCCCTCAGGGGAGCGCTGGCCCTTGCTGGAGCACTAAAGGTATGCAGGGTGCAGTAGAACAGAGGAAGGCACTGCTCCAGCTACTACAAAATTATGGGTGACAACATTCAAGGTGGTTTTCTGGGTCTTCATTCTACAGAGCATATCGTCTCTGATGCTGGCACTTCACCTCTGGTCATGGCACGCTGCATTGACAGTGACACACATCACCTACATATCTTGGATTAAAGACTTTATCTTTAAGGAAGTTAGCTGGTCTTCTTAGATTCACGTGGAAGTACCTCCTAACTCAGAGCATACACCAATATATCAGGGTGTCACTATGCCATTGATAACCATGCTCCTGTGACAGCCGGAATGAGGTAAAATTTCAAGGCATTTCAATCAAGCAGGTCACTCATGCAAACACACACGGCTACCATATTACCTGGCATTTCTCTTTTGGAGATGGTGAGGAAGGACGCCGGACAGAGAAGTTAGACTTCCTCTTCTGACCAAATCTGCTCCTACATAAGGAGAATTACAGCAGATACAATGTGCGTGTTTGCTTCTGTGACTTAAGAGATCAAAACAACCTTTCAACAACTAAACTCATCCTGGAAGAACTTTCATCCACGAGTTTCCTCTTTCCTAGCCATGGCCTTTCCGTCCTAGCTCCTTAGATTCTTCCCCTTTACTCTCCTTGGAAATAACTGCTGCATCTCGGGGAGTGACGACCACTCCGTGTCCTCAGTCAACACGTGATGGAAATCGCCCTCAAACCCTAGGTAGAAAGATTACTCTAAAAGGGCATACTGAAAACCAGAGCAATTATTGATTGTTGTAAACTGGCTAATTGTCTTATTACAGTTTAATGATTATTCTCTATCTCTATTTTTAATGACACCATCTTCTACTTCCCTGGCTCGTCCAAATCGGGCTGATTAAAGCTCAGCTCACAACCCTCCCTGAGGATTTTTCTAGGCTTCAGATACTCGAGGGTAGGCAGCCACACCTGCCTCGACTCTATCTCAGGCATGAACATCTGGCCTTCTCACAGGCACTGGGGTAGCAATCTCTTACTTTACTCCGGCTGGAGCACCAGAAATCCCCCGCTGGCCTGTCCAGGTGGGCATTCCGGATGCTGCTCCCAGACACCGCTGACGAGACAGCCTCAGTGTTTTCAAGGCGTCCTGGGCCACTCGCGTGGCCTCGGCCTCCACCAGCATATAATCTGCGCTGGCTCCATCCATGATGGCATCATGCTTCATAACACTGTGCACGCCGACTAACAAAGGAAAGAGCACAAGCCACATTTTCGTTTGTACAAATACCATTATGCTTTTCTGTAATATTCTATTGAGTTGCAATGGAGACTAATGAATACTTTTCACTGCTATTTACTAAGTGACGGCATGACCCAGGAACTTGACAAATGCCGTTTCTATTCACCTCACCACCACCCTATGGAGTGGAGTCTATCACTATCCCTGTTTTAAAGACAAGCGCACAGTGAATCAATCAGCCAAGGTCCCTTGCTCCAACGGTGGCAAAGTTAGGATTCCAATCCACTGCTGGCTCAAGCCTGTGTACTCTCAAACTGAGTATTTTTCCATATAAAAGAATTTTCCAAATACTGTAATTGAAGCCTAACGCTTTAACCACAACTTTAACATTTAACCTCTTTCCTGCTGCTACCTGGACGTTTTTAAAGGCTTCTATTAACAACCTCTTAAGGGAGAGATGCAAACGGAAATTATAGAATTTCTAAAACATAATGATCATAAAAACACACCATATCAGAATCTACAGGATACTTTTAATGCAGTGATCAGAGGAAAATTCATAGCCTAAACACTAATGATAAAAATGAGAGGAAAAAAAAATAAGTGAATTAAATTTTCAACTGAAAGTTATAAAAAGGACAAATTAAGTCAAAACAAAAACAACAAAAGCCCAAGGAAGAAAGTAATAAAGATAAATATAAAAATTAATGAGGTAGAGAAAAAAGCAACCATGGATCTAATAAATCAAAATCCTGGTTTATTTAAAAAAAAAAAAAAAATATATATATATATACACATACACATATATATAGCCCTAAAAGTTGTTTAATTTCACTCATAATAAAATCAATGCAAATCCAAACCCTAATAAGATGCTATTTCTCACCTATCAGACTGGCCAACATTCAAACCATAACAACACACTGTTCTGGCAAGGCTATGGGGAACAGGCACTCTCATACACTGCTGGTGATAATCTCATACAAACCTTATGGAAGAGGGTTTGGCATTATCTAAAAAAAAAAGAAAACTACATATGTGTTTACCTTTTATCTCACTTCTAGGAATTTCCCATGAAGATATATTTCCAATAATACAAAAACATACAAGCACAAGATTGTTTATTGCAGTGTGGCTAGCAATTGAAAAAAGCTATAAACGATCTAAATGACTATATGTGAATAAACCAAAGTACATCCACATAATAAAGTGCTCTAGCTGTAAGAATGAGGAAGCTCTCTATGAACTAATATGGCGATTTCCAGAATACATATGCATATTGCTACCTTTTGTGTTTAAGAAAGGAAAAAACACATGTATCAGTTTCTCTTTCTCACACACACACACACACACACCCACACCCCAAAACCACAGAAAGGATAAACCTGAAACTCCTGAGACTGATTACCCCTGGGGGCTGGTAGGTGGGACTCGGAAGGATGGGGTTGGGCTGGGAGAGTTACATATCTCTGAGAATATGTTATATATAGTTTTACTTTTATAACTATGTTAATGCTTCACATATGCCCCCCTAAATAAAATAAAATCAACAAGGATGGGGTGGGGCCCTAAAAAGAACACAAACAGAAAAAAATGAACCTAACTATAGTTTAAATGGATAACACCACAATGAAGGGGGAGAAGAACCCACCCAAATAACTCTAGAACAGAGTATTTTGACTATATACTCCACCACGAATCTGTCAGTTTGTTGTACTGTGGTGGCTTGGGTATTGCTGTGACACTGGAGGCTATCCCACTGGTATTTCAAATTATCAGCAGGGTCACCCATGGTAGATAGGTTTCAGTGGAGCTTCCAGACGAAGACAGGCTAGGAAGAAGGACCTGGTGGTCTTACTTCTGAAAATACTGGCCAGTGAAAACCTTACGAATAGCAGCAGAACGTTGTCTGATACAATGCCAGAAGATGAGCCCCTCAGGCTGGAAGGCACTCAAAATATGACTGGGAAAGAGCTGCCCCCTCAAAGTAGAGTGGACCTTAATGATATGGATGGAGTCAAGTTTTTGGGACCTTCATTTGCTGATATGGTACGATTCAAAATAAGAAGAAACAGCTGCAAAGACCCATTGATAATCGGAATGTGGACTGTATGAAGTATGAATCTAGGAAAATTGTTTAAGTTGTCAAAAATGAAATGTAATGCATAAAGATGGATATCCTTGGCATTAGTGAGCTGAAATGGACTGGTACTGGTCATTTTGAATCAGACAATCATATGGTCTACTATACTGGGAATGACAAATTAAATAGGAATGGCACCACATTCATTGTGAAAGTAACATTTCAAGACCTATTTTGAAGTACAGCACTGTCAGTGACAGGATGATATCCATACTCCTACAAGGAAGACAAGTTAGTATGACTACTATTCAAATTTACACACCAACCACTAATGCCAAAGATGAGAAAACTGACAATTTTAAAGAACTTCTGTAGTCTGAAATTGGTCAAACATGCAATCATGATGCACTGATGACTGGAATACAAAAGTTGGAAACAAAGAAGGATCGGTAGTTGGATAATATGTCCTTGGTGATAGAAAACGATGCCAGAGTTCACATGATAGAATTCCGCAAGACCAGTGACTTATTCACTAAATACCTTTTCTCAACAACATAAAAGGTGACTATACACATGGACCTCACTGGCTGGAAGACACAGGAATCAAACTGATTATATCTGTGGAAAGAGACAATGGAAAAGCTCAATATTGTAAGTGAGAACAAGACCAGGTGCCGACTGTGGAACAGATCATCGATTGCTCATATGCAAATTCAAGTTGATGCCAAAGAAAACTAAAACAAGTCCACGAGAGCCAAAACACAATCTTGAGTATGTCCCACCTGAATCTGGAGACCATCTCAAGAACAGATTTGACACACTGAACACTAATGACTGAAGATCAGTCGAGTTGTGGAATGAAATCAACTATATTATACATGAAGAGAGTAAAAGGTCATTAAAAAGACAGGAAAGAAAAAAAAACCAAAATGGATGTCAGAAAAGACTCTGAAACTTGTTCTTGAATATCGAGTAGCTAAAGCAAAGGGGAGAAATAATGAAGGAAAAGAGATGAACAGAAGATTTTGAAGGGCAACTCGAGAAGACAGAGTATTATAATGAAACCTGCAAAGACCTGCAGTAAGAAAACCAAAAGGGAAGAACATGCTCAGCATTTCTCAAGCTGAAAGAACTGAAGAAAAAATTCAAGCCTCAAGTTACAATTTTGAGGGATTCTGTGGGCAAAATACTGAATGACGCAGGAAGCATCCAAAGAAGGTGGATGCTGAGTGAAATAAGTCCATCACAAAAGGACAAACATTGTATGAGACCTCTATTGTAAAATCCCATGAAAAAGTTCACACACAAAATGTAACAATCTTTGTTGGTTACCAGGGATGGGAGGGGTGGAGGTGGGGAATACTAAACAGGCAACAGGTAAGTGGTAACTTGGGTGAAGGGTGAGACAGTACACAATACAGGGGAAACCAGCACAACTTGTACAAGGAAAGGTCATGGAAGCCCCATAGACACATCCAAACTCCAAGGGACTGAATTGCTGGGTGGAGGGCTCTGGGGACCATGGTCTCGAGGAACATCTAGCTCAATTGGCATAACACAGTTTATAAAGACAATGTTCTACATTCTACCTTGGTGAGTAGTGTCTGGGGTCTTAAAAGCCTGTGAGTGGCCATCTGAGATACTCCACTGGTCTCATCCCTTCGGGAGCAAGGGAGAATGAAGAGAACAGGATACAAGGAAAAGATTAATCCAAAGGACTAATGGTCCACAGCTACCAAGGCCTCCACCAGACTGAGTCCAGTACAGCTAGATGGTGCCTGGCTACCACCACTGACTGCTCTGACCAGGATCACAACAGAGGGTTCTGGACAGAGCTGGAGAAGGATGTAGAACATAGTTCTAACTCACAAAAAAAAAAAGACCAGATTTACTGGCCTAAGGCAGACTGGAGAAACCTCAAGAGTATGGCCCCCAGATACCCTTCTAGCTCAGTGGTGAAGTTATCTCTGAGGTTCACCGTTCAGCCTGGGAGTGGACAACCCGGTAAAACCAAATGTGACAAATGAGGTACAGTAGTCCAGTGACAAGGGCCAGAAGGCAGAAGGGGACAAGGAAGCTGGTGATAGAGAACCCAAGGTTGAGTAAGGATATTGTTGATGGGTTGTGAGATTGTTAACCATTGTCATAGGGCAACATGTGTAGTAACTGTTAAATGAGAAACTATTTTGTTCTGTAAGCCTTCATCTTAAGTGAGAGCACAATTGGAAGAGCGTAGTCAATGTCACTGAACTGTGCATGTAGAAATTTTTGAAACGGTGTATCTTTGGCTATGTGTATTTTCACCAAAAAAAAAGGTTGAGAAGTTAGAGGGTTGACATGTTGTGGGGTTGTTAACCAATGTCATAAAACAGTATGTGTACTACTGTTTCATGAGAAACTATTTGTTCTGTAAGCCTTCACCTGAAGTACAATAAAAAAAGAAAAAAAAAAAAAAACAGGAAACAAAAATAATAAAGCTTTCAGAAATAAAAAAAAAAGAAGGTGGAAGGAATACAGTCATTGTACCAAAAAGAACTGGCTAACGTTCAACCATTTCAGGAGGTAGCAAATGATCAAAAGCCAATATTATCGAAGGAAAAAGTCTAAGATGGACTGAAGACATTGTGAAAAACAAGGAATACCAACTGAGATGTTTCAACAAACAGATGCAACGTGGGAGGTGCTCACTTGTCTATGCCAAGAAATCTGGAAGACAGCTACCTGGCCAGCCGACTAGAAGAGATCCATATTTGTGCCTATTCCAAACAAAGGTGATCCAACAGAAAGCAGAAACTATCAAACAGTATGATTAATATAACCCACAGGTAAAATTCTGCTATAGATCATTCAAAAGAGAATGCAGTAGTACATCGACAGGGAACTGTCATTAATCCAAATTCAGAAGAGGACATGGAAAGAGGGATATCATTGCTGATGTCAGATGGATCTTGGCTGAAAGCAGAGAATACCAGAAAGATGTTTACCTGTGTTTTATTGACTATGCATACGCACTGGAATGTGTGGATCATAACAAATTATGGCTAACACTGCAAAGAATGGGAATTCCAGAACACTTAATTGTGCTCATGTGGAACCTGTACATAGACCAAGAAGCAGCTGTTTGCATAGAACAAGGGGACACTACATGGTTTACAGTCAGGAAAGGTGTGTGTCAGGGTTGTATCCTCTCACCATACTTATTCAATCTGCATGCTGAGCAAATAATCTCAGAAGCTGGACTATATGAAGGATTGGTGGAAGACTCATTAACAACCTGCAATATGCAGATGGCACAATCTTGCTTGCTGAAAGTGAAGAAGATTTGAAGCACTTACTGATGAAGATCAAAGACTACAGTCTTCAGTATGGATTATACCTCAACATAAAGAAAACAAAAATCCTCACAAACAGACTAATAAGCAACATCATGATAAATGGAGAAAACACTGAAGTTGTCAAGGATTTCGTTTTACTTGGATCCACAATCAACACCCATGGAAGCAGTGGTCAAGAAATCAAAGAACATACTGCTTGGGCAAATGTGCTGCAAAAGACCTCTTGAAAGTGTTGAAAAGCAAAGATGTCACTTTGAGGCCTAAGGTGTGACTGGCCCAAGTCATGGTATTTTCAATTGCCTCATGTGCATGTGAGAGCTGGACAATGGGTAAGACCAAAGAACTACTGATGCCTCTGAATTACGGCAAAGAATACTGAATATACCGTGGATTGCCAGAAGAACAAACAAGTCTGTCTTGGAAGAAGTACAACCAGAGTGCTCCCAGGAAGCGAGGATGGCGAGACTTAGTGTCATGTACTTTGGACATGTTATCAGGAGGGACCAGCCCTTGGAGAAGGAATCATGCTTGGTAAAGCAGAGGGTCAGCGAAAAAGAGGAGAATCCTTAACAAGATGGACTGACGCCAGCGGCTGCAACAATGGGCTCAAACACAGCAACAATTGTGAGGATGGCACAGGAGAGGGTATGAGTCACCATGAGGGTGGCTATGAGTTGGAACCAACTTGATGGCATCTAACAAGACTTTCAGACTAAAGATGAAAAGAGACGTAAACAAATAGTGAACTCTAGATAGTATGATTTTTTTTTTTTTTTTGCAGTGGTCGTTGTTAGTTGCCACTGAGTCAATTCCGATTCATAGCGACCCCATGTGTGCAGAGCAGAACTGCTCCATAGGGTTTTTAAGGCTGTGACCTTTTGGAAGCAGATCACCAGGCCTGTCTTCTGAGGAACCTCTGGGTGGTTCCAACCACCAACCTTTTAGTTAGTAGTTGAACACTTAACTATTTGAGCCATTTAGGGATTTCTTTCTAGTTTTTACTGTACTTTAGATGAAGGCTTACAGAACTAGCTTCTCATTAGTACGTACACATAATGTTTTACGACACTGGTTAACAACCCCATGACATGTGAACATTCTCCCTTCTTGACCTTGGGTTCCCTGTTAACAGCTTTCCTGTCCCCTCCTGCTTTCTAGTCCTTGCCCCTGGGGTGGTGTGCACCTGTAGTTTCGTTTTGTTTTATGGGCCTGTCTAACCTTTGGCTGAAGGGTGAACCTCAGGAGTGACTTCATTACTGAGCTAAAAGGGTGGCCAGGGGTCATACTCTTTGGGGTTTCTCCAGTCTGTCAGACCATTAAGTCTGCTCTTATTTTTGTGAGTTAGAATTTTTTTCTACAGTTTTCTCCAGCTCTGTCCAGGACCCTCTACGTGATCCCTGTGAGAGTAGTCAGTGGTGGTAGCCAGGTACCATCTAGTTGTACTGGACTCAGTCTGGTGGAGGCTGTTGTAGTTGTGGTTCATTACTCCTTTGGACTAATCTTTCCCTTGTATCTTTGGTTTTCTTCATTCTCCCTTGCTCCCAAAGAGGTGAGACCAGCGGAGTATCTTAGATGGCTGCCCACAGGCTTTTAAGACACCAGATGGTACTCACCGAAGTAGAATGTAGAACATTTTCTTTATAAACCATGTTATGCCAATTGAACTAGATGTTCCCTGAGAACAGTGGTATGGGTTAATAATTCTAAAACTACTATCTGTGCATCCTATATAAGTCAATATATTGAGAATAATGGCCAACAGGTTTCTCACTTTTGGAGAAGGGAGCTATAAATAAGTAAAGGGTCTTAAGGTGTTCAACTAAAAACAAGAGATAACGATACAAACTCCTGGTTTTTGTTATTCTTCCCCAGAGGGATAATTGAGGAATAACGCACCTATTTAAAGTATATAATTTGTTAAGTTTTGACATATGTATATATCTGGGAAACCATTATTGCAGTCAAGATAATGAACACATCCATTAGCCCAAGTTTCCTTGTGCCCTTTGAAATCTCATTCTCCCACTCCATGTCAATTCCCCCCTATTTCCAGGTAACTACTGATGTGCTTTCTGTCACTACAGACTAGTCTGTATTTTTTAGAATTTTATATAAATGGAATCACAGAATGTGTAATTGCTCTTTTTCGTCTGGCTTGTTTTACTCTGTACAATTATTGAGATTCATCCATGTCGCAGGGTGTATCAATAGTTCATTTCTTTTTCGTGCTGAGGAGTATTCCATTGTAGAGATATACCATGGTTAGCTTAACCATTCACCTGCTGATGGACACTGGGTTGCTTCCAATTGTTGACTATTCCTAATAAAGCTGCTGTGAACATTCACACACAAGTCTTTGGACATGCATTTCCATTTCTCTTGTAAACACATACCTAGGAGTGTAAAGCCTAGACCATACAGCAGTGTATTTTTAATTTTTTAGAAACTGCTAAATTGTTTCAAAAAATGGTTGTACTCTTTTACAGTCCCACCAGGAGTGTATGAGAATTCCAACTGCTTCATGTCCTTGCCAAAAAGACTGGTAAGGTCAGTGATTTTCACTGATCTGTTACTCCCCATGATCTGTTACTTGAATCTATTATGATTGGAAAATTATGTAACAAAGTTCATCCATCAGGAAAGCTCCTAAAGTAGGCTTTCAGTGAAGGCCTGATTGCATCTTCTGCGAATCAAATGCACAGGCATGAAAGCACAGGTATCTATGTTAACTGCTCAGGGGTCTTTTTTGTTTTGTTTTGGCCTGGATTTTAGTTTCTTCTTCTGCTGCTCAGGACAGCTGTGACTATTATAAGGGATCCCAGGTGAGCTGCTACTGTAGTAGAATCAACAAATAACTAAACTTATATACCAAAATCACTTATAAATTTTAAGTTTTATAATAAATAGCAGAAAGTCCAGAATGATGTAATATTATTTTTGTTAAAAACAGCATGTAGAGAAATTGGCTATTAATGTTCAGGTAGTATAAATCAATTTAAAGCATGCAGCACTCCTATTAGTAGTTATAAGTACTACTGTTCAAAGTTTCAAATTTTCCTCTAAGTCTTCAGAAAAGAGGGCTTTTAGAATTTTCAAAATGTCAATACATCTGAAATAGGAATTTTAAAAGAAAAACTGTTTTAGGTTTAAAGCCTACTCTGTACCATCATTAAAGGCCACAACTTCTAGAAATACTGGCTTCTATTCCTAGCTCACCTGTGGAAAATGCATCAAAAGGATTACCTGCTTTTTTGAAAAGCTTTTCCAAAACATAATCATCATTGTTTCGTTCCTTTGCCTCACTCTCGTCTGCACTGTCTTGCTTCTGGAACTGCCTTTTCTTCACCAAGTGTGGAATTCGAGTTCCTTCAAACTTGGCGTCTTTGCAAAGCTTAGAACACTTAGGCTTCTCCTTCTGTCTGAGGCGTTTCTTCAGGGTCCCGTCTTCTACCACATCATGATGTTTTGTTTTTGACTTGTGCTTATAAAAACTATTCCCCATTTGTGCATTCTCTGAAAAAGGCTCTTTCTGAACCTGGCAGCTCTGTCCTTCACACTGAACCTGGCAGCCCTCTCCTTTACAAGAAAGATCTTGCTTTTCATCAGTGCCTTCCTCACCAGGTGTCCTGCATGTTTCACTATCTCTTGGAGAATCTGAACATTCCCTGTTTCCACTCATCTTCGATGACTCCTCTAGTCTGGAAACTGCATTCATTTGCCAATACTTCTCTTCTAAAAGCGCATCACTGCTAGTTAGATTATTACTTGTTTGAGGGTCATCTTTGAAAGGATCACTGTAATTAGCAGTTACTGCAGGTACTTCAGCTCCTATAAACTTAGACTTCTCTTCAGGTGACGTGGCATCATTTGCAGATGTATTAGAATCTGGTAATTTTTTACAATTCAGAGCGCCATGTTCTGTCCCAAAGGCTGGTTGGATTTTTCTTTTTAAATGGCGTTTGGGTGTCTGAACATCTGAACCAGTTCCTTTAAAGGAGAAGAACACAGTTAATGTTATCTTGCAAAACTGTAAGGTTTATGACTTTAAATTAAGTGACTTTATGTAATACCTGCAAAAATAGCACTTGTCTCAGTGCTCTGGGACGTGTCGGGGCTAGTCAGGGTGAACAGCTCATAAAGATCGTTGGATTTGAAGAATCGCCTTTGTTTAGGATCTTTTAGCACTCTATTTGTTAAAAATTGCTTGAAGATTTGTCTAAAAAGATAAAAAATAAACTGATATTAAACAATGTTTAGCTGTACCTCAAAATTTAAGTTACAAAACAATATAAAAGAGGTACGTTAACTGCAGTTGCATAAATGTCTAAACAATCCCCAAAACTTTTAGCCTTTAAAAATCACAATTCAGGAATTACATAGTACATCAGGTGGGTTGGTCTTCTGTAAATTACAGAATTTAAATTGGAAATAAAACCTTATTTACATCCAATGAGCGTTTTCAACCTCCCAGAGTCATCAAATGTCAAGAAAACACCTTTTTCCACACCACTCACATGACTCACAGCCTCTCAGCTGGAAAGGGTGGGTCTCCCTGACTCCGGGACATGGGGTCCTCTGCCCTGCCCTACTTGGGAGCCTATGATGGGCTCAGGAAACCACAACCTGTGCTTTCGAAGATTTCCCTCTGACCCATCTCCACCCGTTCCGACCTGCTGATCCACTCTCTACGCTAAGGCTCCACACCACCATCACTCTTGCACAGGGACCTCGACAGAGCAGCCCAGTCCCCTCCTGGCCGTCTACTCTTCAGGCTAAAGCATGGCTCTCTAAGAGATGCTTTTCTCTCAACAGGATCCAACTCGTCTCCAGCTCTCCCTTAACAAGGGTCCCCGAAGAACATGCGGTATTCCAGGAGTGGCTCCGCTGCACGTGTAGAGCAGGCACCCCCTGGTCCCCAACTGAGGAACTGGGGTTGAGCTCAAAAATAAAATCTTTGGTGGGGGATGGGGGAAGCTAACAGTACCCTGACACTAACCACCGTTGTCTAAAATTCCCTAGTCGTCATATAGAGAGCTGGAGCAACCAAACAGTGGGCCCTCCTGGTCAGCCTCTCTCTAAGGGCAGCGGAACCACCAGGGCACACACACCAAGTACCCTGCATGGTGTCTGAAAATGCCAGCATACTAGCATTTCAAGTTTGTCACTTTAAAACATTTTCTGAAAAAGGAGACACACTATACTAGGCAGGAACATTTGTCTCAGATAATGATTAATATAAAGTTTACACATAAGTAGTCCTCAAAGTATAAAAGCAAAAAATTATCAAGTTTGAAGATATTTAATAAAAACTCACATTAAAGCCACCTAAGCTTATCTGAATGACAGAAAAAAAAAAAGAAAAAAACCTCCACATCCCTTAAGTTCTATCAATTATTGCTCTTAGATGAAAAGACCTTTTAAAAATAACACTTCAAAAAAATCCCTTGCTCAAAACCCTGGTGGCCTAATTTCTGTATCCCCCATCTGCTGCACCAGGTGCGCAGAGGTGAGCCAAGGAGCAGCAACCCAGAGTACTGACCGATGGTAAATCTTCTCCTCAATGGTGCCCGCAGTCAGGAGCCTGTACACAGTCACCTGCTTCTTCTGGCCTATTCTCCACGCTCGCTCCCGGGCCTACGGCAGAGACACAGCTCAGCAAACACCTCCCCAACAAGGAGGACTGAATGGAACAGTGATGAGCTGGGAGATTCCTTTCACTCCCAAAGTGAGAATTTGGGCTAACGAGGCCAAGCACACTGAAGCCCTATATTAAGGAAGATAACAGCCAGGCAACAAAGACAGGACTGAGACATCTCTTCTTGAAAACAAAGACAAAGGGTGTTCGACACGTCACATACTCCCTTTTTACCCCAAATCTAGCAATGAATGCTATGAATAAACTGCTGAAGTCTCTGTGTGAACCTGGAGGGCGCTTTCCATGATGAAGACTAGGAAAAAACCAAGGACATGCGCTATGGGCTGACGCTAACTAGAACATCAAAAGACAACCACAAGTGCTAATAATTAAACCATATTTCTACCGATATGTTAACAAATAACAGACCTGTGTGTCTGTGCTTGGATTCCAGTCGGGGTCATAGATGATGACTCTGTTTGCCCCTGTCAGGTTGACTCCTATGCCGCCCACACGCGTGGTCAGAAGAAACACAAATATGGATGTGTCCTAGAGGTAACATACGACATGCAGTATGCACACTGAAGACCCGCCACAGCTCCTTACCTCTGCTTTTACATATTCTACATACAGCAATCTGTCCCAGTATAAGGAATCAGTTATATCCTAGAGATCTTCGGTGAATCAAGATCCTACCTCAGAGCTCTTTTTTAATACCACTAATATTAGCAATATTTAAAAGTTGGGTTTTAAAGAAAGAACACACACTCTTTGCTTAAATATGCACATGCGCACGTGCACACTCACACACTCAATAATCCAGAAAATTCAGAAACAGAGTTAAAAGCAAAAAATCCCTTTCATAGCCTGCTCAATCCCAGATATAAACACCACTCAGTCTGGTGTGGACTTGCTCATTCCTCTTCCTCTGCAGTAAAAAAAAAAAAAAAAAATGCTGTTGAGTCAACCTCTACTCAGGACAATCCTATGTGTGCCAGAGTAGAACTGTGCTCCACAGGGTTTTCAACAGCCGATTTTTCAGAAGCAGACTGCCAGGCCTTCCTTCTGAGGTGCCTGTGTGTGGACTTGAACCCCAGATCTTTTGGTTAGCAGCCGAATGCATTAAATGTTCGCATCCCCCAGGGGCTCTTCCTCTGCATGCAGCAGCACTAGCTGACTTCACCGTAAACATTTACCCATTACCTCATTGTAGCGTGTAATCAGTGGCTGTCTTGAAGCTATGGTAGTGGTACCGTCCATCTTGACATAGGAATACTTTTGTGCTCTAAGGAATACTTCAAGTATGTCCAGCATCTATTTGGGGTGGGGTTGGAGAGAAGGGTTTAAAAATCCCATAAATATTCCCAGGGAGTGCCTCTACATTTGTGTCCACAGAGTCATATCTTCACCAAACAACCTTACATTACAAGGGGTTTCTTGCTTTCAGGCAGATAAATATAATTGGTACAAGAGTATACTCAGTATTTCCTTACTGTTACTTCTTACAAGTTTCATAAGTAGCCTGGCGATAATTTTGTTCAGGTCCAAACTGACCTGCACACAATCACACAGTTAATCTTTAAGAAACCAACTTCTGGGACCAGCTCTACAGAACCTGAGCTCCCAAAGAGATCTGCAGGCGGCCACCTAACTTTTGAATTAAGTGATATAAATCATAAAGAACCAACTCGTTTCTTATATGAGGTTTGTTCACCCACCTGTCTTGACTGAGAAAACAGCAATACTCGCTGGCCCTGCTTGTGCCATATTTTCAACAAGGACTCAACCACTATCATTTTCCCAGAGCGCCTCCAGTATCCAAACTGATCTTCCTCTAATTCATCATCTGGGAGACCTCTGAGATTCCTGGGACCTCCAGAGAAGAGATCTGGGTGGTTGCATATTTTCCTTAGGGCTACAAGTCCAGAGAAAATCTATGGTGTAAAAGAACACATGAACTCAGGTTACCCCACGTAAAATAATATTTACTTAAGAAGGGAGGGAGGGAAGCTGTTCAATGTGTAACACGAGATAAAAAGTAATTCTTCACCAGCTTCTCAGTTTATTCCTGAATCACAGCATATTAAGAGTTGGAAGAAATCAACCTTCATTCATTTTCTTTTCTCATTAGGGCAAGTTCTCTGGAAAAAGAATTCTATTGGACCAAGCATGTCTATAGGGGCCATATTCAAATGCTGAAAATTTATTTTTCTTCACTAGAAAAAGGTTAAGCAGTTCACAGCATTATACATTTGATATAGAAAACAAGACATCTTTCAAAGAAATGGGCACTGAAAATATCACACCAACTTAGATTTGGAGAAATCAGTCATGTGACTTAACATTACATTCTTAAGTACTCCACTACAAGTTCTGTAGCTCAGTAATAAGTCAGAGATTGACGTTCCATTCACCTTCATATTTTTATTACATCAGAAAACATATCTGCACGAAAAATGCAATCATGGGAACGATGAGGAGGATGGCCTGAACAGCAGAAGGGCACAGCAGACCAGGGTGTGGTGCCCTATCTCCAACAGGGTATTAACGAAACCTTAACCAAGGGCTCTTTCACAGCTTTCAGACGACGACTCAAATGAAGCCACCAGTAAAGAAGCTCAAGTAGGAAAAGACAGATCACAAATTAAGCCAATCATCAAAGGATCTGGTAGTTTTAACTAGTAAACTACAGCCAAATAAGTAAACAATAAAGGATATGAACAAGTCAGAAGCACTGCCAAACTCCCCTCCGAGCCACCTGTAAGTGACTTTTCCTCCTCCAGACCTGCACTGTTCAGTACAGTACCCACCACCACTGGGCAACTGAGCTCGCGAATTGTGGCTAGTCCAAACCGACACGTGCTGTAAATGTAAAATACACACCCACTTTCAAAGACTTAGTACAAAATTCTTTAAATATTTCAGTAATATTTGTTCATTTTGATTACATAATGAATTAATATTTTGAAAATGCTGTGTTAAATAAAATATATTATCAAAATTAATTTCACCTGTTTTCCTTTTCCCTTTTCTAACGTGACTCTAGAAAGCATAAAGCTACCTGTGTGGCTTGTGTTTTGTATCTGTTGGACAGTGCTGACCTAGACGATCTAAGGCTTCACAACTCGGAGGCACGTGAAGGAGTTAAGGGGAGATTGAGGGGAGATGAACAGATGCCAGTGTTCAAAAAATCTCCCAGAGATACCAATGACGGACGAGATAAACTGTGAGGGATGGTTAAAAGAACAGAAATTACTTATCTGGGAAAGAAGCATCTAGATTCTACAGAAGCATGTCACCATTCCTCTCTGTCTACCTAGAAGCACGCGACGCAGAAAGTGTGCAGAGGACACAGTGCTCTGCCGCCAAGGAGGACAAAGGGTCCTGGGCCACAGGACCAACCTCGGTTACAGGACACGTGAGGATGACCTTGCTGACACAGGACCTATACACGGCAGACGAGACTTTCAAGGCCAATTGTGAAAGCATCTCTTAGAAACAATTCCACCTGGACGACAGCAAGGAGAGCATGACCCCATGGCCACAAAGCCCCTCCGGCCCTCGGAAGCCCTATGTGGCAAGTAAACAGAACACAAACAGGTCAAATAGCTTCCCTGGCGCTCTAAACGCTGATTATAAACCCAGTACATGCACTTACTGAACAGACTATACCCTCACGTATTGCTGAGTACTGTCAATAGCTAAATGCTGTTATTTACTTACAGAAAATTTTATAAAAATAACTCTTCCTGGTGTACCTACTAACCCCAAGAAAGCAGGGCTGTCTTCCCTAATCCCGTACAGGCTCACCAATCCCTACAGGATTCATCGCTGCAGACTAGACCACAGCGTGGGATTCCAGGGTTACAATGCTGCAGTGCAGAGAAAAGGGAGGGTACGGAAACTGAACCATATCTCTTACTTCTGGAAGGGCCCCAGATTAAGCTGAGGTTCTCACTGAAGAGTTTCAACAGGATAAGAGACTCCCTGACCTAGTGGCCAGCACATGCATCTGAGTGAAACCAACGCCCAGATTCCAGCGCAGCCTTGGCCCTGCCTGGGAATTTCTGTCACTTGTGTACAGCCGGCCCTCTGTATCCGCATCTGTGGAGTCAACCAACCACGGATCAAAAACATCCAGGAAAAGAAAAGTTCCAAAAAGCAAATCTTGAATTTGCCACGCGCTGAACACTATGCTGACTCCACAGGAACGAAGGGATGTGCAGGCAAACCCTGCTGTAGCCTCGAGCCGTTTCTCTCCACCA
This sequence comes from Dugong dugon, assembly GCA_030035585.1. Lineage (NCBI taxonomy): Eukaryota > Metazoa > Chordata > Mammalia > Sirenia > Dugongidae > Dugong > Dugong dugon. Next base: position 6,294,544 of record CM057475.1, on the reverse strand, counting down.
CTTGTTGTTTAAGCATTGTGCATCTCACATCCTGTCAGTATTCCCTAAACAGTACAGTACTGCACCACTGTTTATCTAACATTCACACTGTATTAGTTATTGTAAGTAATCTAGAGATGACGTAAAGTTTACCGGAGGATGTGCGTTAAGTCCCATGCAAACACTACACCACTTTATGTAAGGGACTTGAGCAGCCACGGATTTTGGTATCTCCAGGGGCTCCTGGAACAAATCACCCACGGACACAAAGGGACGACTGTATTCCAACCAACTCATTGTTATTTAAAGTGCTTTGGGATACTCTGTGTGGAAAGGTGTTCCAGAAAGCCAAATTCTATGACACTCCCAATTATTTTTATAATGGGGCTTTTCTGAAAAGATACGATTTAGTAACTTCTGAACTCTGTGCAATAGAAAGCAAGCCTTCTCAGTATAAGAACAGAATGACCACACACAAATTCCTTTTACACATTGGGGACAATGAAAATTGGGGATATTGTTGTTGTTAGGTGCTGCTGAGTTGGTTCTGATGCATAGCGACCCTGTGTACAGCAGAACAAAACACTGCCCCATCCTGCACCATGCTCACAACTATTACTATGTTTGAGACCATTGTTGCAGCCACTGTGTCAATCCATCTCATTGAGGGTGTTCCTCTTTTTCGAAGATCCTCCACTTTACCAAGCATGATGTCCTTCTCCAGGACTAGTCACTCCCGATAACATGCTCAAAGTACGTGAGACAAAGTATCGGCATCCTTGTTTCTAAGGAGCATTCTGGCTGTACTTCTTCCAAGACAGATTTGTACATTCTTCTGGAAGTCCGTGGTATATTCAATATTCTTTGCCAATACCATAATTCAAAGACATCAGTTCTTCTTTGATCTTCCTTATTCACTGTCAAACTTTTGCATGCATATGAGGCAAATGAAAACATCATCATAACCCTCGTTCTATGCTAGGGATATTAGAATCAGAGATTACACCTGGTTTCTAATATCATAGTGGTAAAAAACTTTTACTGGGATCTGGAGCTCCTTTAAGAAGTTGATGAAAGTTATAAAACTCCCCAGAATACATAATTTTGGTCATAATTTCTGCAAAAACCCAACTGCATACCCAACACCTACTCATAAAGACAACTTCTGGAGTCACAGAAAATGCATGGGCTTTGTAGTCAAACTTGAGTCTGAATTCTAGCTCCATAGCTCATTCACTATGCAACCTGGGACCAGTTACTTAATGTCTCTGAACCTGAATGTCGCCAAGCTGTGGCTCGATACCTATCATACGAACTGCAAGACAATGAGTTGCAATAACATTACGTGAAAAGCGAGGAACATTCTAGGTACTTAAAGGTTAGTTTTCTCTCCTCCCCACTCCCTTGGTGCACAATTCATCTCTTCAGGTATGATCGTGTCTATCCTTTGGCTGACCTGCAACTCTCCATTGAGAATCCTGTGAACTTCTTTGGAATCAATGAAATTTTGGTAGACTTCATGCTGTTCATCTGTAAGACGGCAAAATAAAACCTATGGGGGGAAAAACAGAGAAACTATAATTGAAACAAAAAACTTTTAATTGATTAAAATATCAAAAGTTCCCAAATCAAAAAAAAACAGTGTTTACAATTTTAACAATGTACTCTTTTTACAAAAACAAACCCAGAAATGACTGTACATTATATAGTGAACCTAGACGAGAGGCCACTCCCCTCAGCAGCCCTCTCCACCTCTCCAAAGGCCGCCCCAACGGCCCGCCTCGCCGAGGGCCCTCCCCCACAGCCCACTTCCACAAACCTGACCAGGGACCTGCCTGCGACTCGGAGAGCCACAGCCGCACTGGTTGGCCTTGTCAATCACACACATGAAAATCAGAATGACGGAGCAGGTGCTCATGTGCTTTCAGAATGTTCCGTCAACTCCCGGATTTACTGACCTGCTCATTTTTATCTGGTAAAGAAAGGCTCCTTTTGACATCGGACTTCATTCTCCGCAGCAGGTACGGATTTATGGTATCTCGTAAGACACATGCACACTTATATGCAGTTTTCACCTTTAATAAAAAGGAAAAAAAATACTTTTTAAGTAATGCATTTGTTCTTACCTCCCAGCTGATTCCAGTGCTTTAAAAAAAAAAAAAAAAAAAAGGCCAATGGCTGTAGAAAATTGGTTGGAAAAACCAGCATAGGTTCCATATACTCCAGTGGGTGCTAACTTTCATGTTAATATTATCAGTAAAGAGATTTATCACATTAACCAAAATGTACAACAAAATAAAAACTGGCAATTTTTGTGCCTTAGTCCTTTTCTATAGTTTGCTTTAATTATTATTACATAGTTAAGCCCTAAAGTAAAGATTTATTTGGCTCCTGACCACTCTCTAGGGGAAAAATGCTTTAAAATGATTCTCTGTTTATAATCTCGTATTCTCCAAACACTACAAAGGAACAGCTAACCTGCAAGACTAAAGATCAAAAGCTAACTCCAGGGGAAAGCCCAGCAATGGGAGCGACCGGATAATAAGCAGAGATTACTGCTCACTGGAGACTTATGAGAGTAAGTTCAATAAAATCCCTATGATCCCAGAAATGAAAGGTCACACTGGCCTAAAATGGAGCATATGGCTCTGTAATGGAGCATGGCCACACGAGATGGGTTTCAACTGTACAAAGACCCACAACCCAGGAAAACCACTCCCTTTGCAATTCACTTACAGTAAACAAAGAATTCACTAAATTACTGATATTTTAAAACAAACCCAAAAATAAAACCCTAAATAGGCTTAACAACTTAGTAAATTACTATTCAATGAAACAAGAAAAATTCCAAAGTTTAAATTTAAGAAAGTTAGCTGCAAAATGAATGATAATTTAAAAAAAAAACTTGGCCATAATAAATACAGAAAAATTCATGTTAAAAAAATTTTCTAAAAGACACCAAGAACACCTAACTTGAGTCTGTATGCATGTATATACATGTATATATATGTCGTGTATGTATAAATACTTAAAAAAAAAAAAGGTTTTGCCTGGCATAGCAGGTAATAACAAAGAAGTTCAACTAATCACCAACTTTTAGTTATATGTAACCTCTTAAATGTGTCCTTCAGACATGGATAAAAATTACCTTTAAGATGGTAAGGTAAATATTATGATCTGTAATTCAGAGATGATTAAATTTCAGAATTTAACGCTACAGTCCCACCAAAAAGTATATTGTTTAAATTCTTCTTATAAACATATGCAGTGTGTTAAAAAATGCTCTCGCCTCTCTCCACAGACTAGCAACTCCAGCCCCGTCCCTCCTCCAGGAGGAGTGAGCGGGTCGGTGACGTGCTTTCGAGTGGCCCAGCCTCTAGGCTAGTGCGGTCTCCCTCCATGTCCATCTTTGTGGAGAGCGCCCCCTCCCTCTCCCTCCTCTGCTCCTGGACCACGGCAGTGAACTCACAAGGGTCAGAGCCCAGTGGCTGGAGACTGGTCTGCTTTCCAAAGGAAGATTTTAAGCTCTAGACCGGGGTGGGCTGGCGGAGCAGGGAAAAGCAGGAATAAGAACAGAATAACCAGCTGCCATCAGATGACTCCAGCTCATTTGACCTCAGGTGTGTCAGAGCAGAACTGCGCTCCACACAGTTTTCAATGGCTGATTTTTCAGAATTAGATCACCAGGCCTCTCTTCTGAGGTACCGCTGTGTGGATACTAACTGCGAACCCTCCAGTTAGCAGCTGAGTACATTAAGCATCTGCACCACCCAAGGACTCCGGGAACAGAATACCCGTTGCTGTTGAGTCAATTGTGACTCATAGTGACCCTACAGGACAGACTAGAACTGCCCCATAGGGTTTCCAAAGCTGTAATCTTTATGGAAGCAGACTGCCACATCTTTCTCTTGAAGAGCAGCTGGTGGGTTCAAAATGCCTACCTTTCAGTTAGCAGCTGAGTTCTCTAACCACTGCGCCACCAGGACTCCTTGAGGAACAGAATAGGAAGCCCTATTTCAGCCTTCACATGAAGCCCCGTTCTCCAGCCCAGCAGATTCACAAGGAATCCTGTGCCTTGGGCAATAAACCAAAAAAAACCAAACCTGCTGCCATTGAGTCGATTCCAACTCACAGCGACCCTATAGGACAGAGTAGAACAGCCCCATAGGGTTTCCAAGGAGCAACTGGTGGATTTGATCTGCTGCCCTTTTGGTTAGCAGCTGAGTTCTTAACCACCGTACCACCAGAGCAATGAAGCCAATCCTTTATTTCATTCCCACCTGGCTCCTGTGTCTGTTAAAAACACATGACGGGAGATGCAACTGTATTTCTTTAACGATCACTCCTGACAGCCCCCAACCCGTGTTGTGGGACGCAGATACCTAGCAGTGTGCCCATGCTGGGGTAGGTACAGCCCCAGTTCTGCCTCCTCAAGAGCTGAATAACCTCAGGCAAGTCTCCTAAGCACTGAGTCTCAGTAACTTTCAGCATGAAACGAGCAGGTTCAACTAGATGACTCCTCTGGTTCGTTTTAGTTCTGAGGTTCCCTGCACACAGTTAACATACAAATTCCAGAAGCAATCCATATTTTTGGCTGGTAATGCTCCTCCCCCTCACCTTTCTCAGCCTTATAGCTTAGGTAGTCATCCCCGTCCACGAAATCTTTCTTGACCCCCACAAGCTCTGAGTACTGGACAGCTCCCCTGATCAAAGTCCTCACTACACTGTACTGTAGTTCTCTTTTCTTATCATGCTCCCCACTGCCCACCTCTCACTACACTCTTTTTAGCCCCAGCCTGACACCAAAACAAACCAATCTTGTTGCCGTCAAGTCAACTCCAACTCATAGCGACCATATAGGAGAGTAGAACTGTCCCATAGAGTTTCCAAGGAGTGCCTGGTGGATTTGAACTGCCAACCTTTTGGTTAGCAGCCATAGTACTTAACCACTATGCCACCGGGGTTTCCCAGCCTGACACAATAGCTGCCAAATGACTATCTTCTTGTGATTCAAGAATGCATGGGAACCACACTCTTAAACAAAAAGGAGCAAATAAAAGCAACAAGCCATAGTTTTTCAAAATGAATCATAGATCCTATTGCCTACTTATTAAAAGAAAAAAAAAAAAGGTTCTGTGTTGGACATGTCACCTCTGCTCCCAAGGAGCTTACAATCTAGAAAGGGAAAGAGAATAATGATACAAACTCATGACACAAGGACCTCAAGGAAGAAAGACCATACTTGCACGGTCTCTAAGTATCTCCCCACAATTTACTTATTGATTCCAAAGGGAAAATGGTCACTTTACAGCTTAGAAATCTGGCAAACACCACCTTACCCAAGTAATCAGAGTTAAATGTCGCCAGCAATGGCACACACTGACAGCATGTGCCTCTGGATATGACGCCCCAAGACACACTGCTTCCGTGAAAGTCCTGCCAGAACCGCAAACCTGAATCTAATCATGAAGAGAAAATGAGACAAACTCAAATCAAGGTACATTTTACAGAATAGCTGGCCCATCGTCTTCAAAGATGTTAAGGTCGTGAAAGGCAAAAGAACGATTAGAGGAACCATTCCAGATTAAAGGGGACCAAAGAGACATGGAAACTACTGGGACAACTGGCAAAATCTGAATGACTACAGATTAGACAACAGAACTGTAAGAGTGTTAAATTTCCTGATTTCAATATTTACACTGTGGTATGAAAGACGATGTCCTTGTTCTTAGGAAATACAGTAGTCCCCCCCTTACCCATCGTTTCAATTACCTGAGGTCAACTGAGGTTCAAAAATGTTACATAACACAGCATGATGAAATTGCACGCCATCCCATTCCATCATTCACATAACTTTTATTACAGTATATTGTTATAATTGTTCTACTTTATTATTAGCTCTTCCTGTGCCTAATTTATAAATTAAACTTTATCATAGGTATGCATGTATAGGACAAAACATAGTATATATAGGGTTCAGTAATATCCGAGGTCTCAAGCATCCACGGTGGGTGGTTTAGAACATATCCCCCACGGATAAGGGGGGACTACTGTACACACTGAAGCATTTGCAGGAATAAGGGGCATGATGCCTGTAACTTTCAAACGATTCAGAGAAAAAATAACAGCATTAATTTGTGTACAAAAATAAAGTGGTGGAGAAGAATGGTAAAGTAAATGTGGCAACATGTTAGCAAAATGCTGACAACTGGGGAATCTACTGGAGTTTTTTTTTTTTTCTTCTTCAATTCTTGCAACTTTCTGTTAAGTTTGAAATTATTTCAAAATAAAAAGTTAAAAAAAAAAAAAAAAGAATGCTATAAATGAAAGACAACAGGGACTCAGAGAAGAAGAAAGGATCCTTACTCACAAAGTCAATTAAAAATAGTTGTTGATAATTCTCTAATTTTAGAGGTCTAAATTTTTTTTTTTTTTAAACATTTTACTGTGATTTGGGTGAAAGTTTACAGAGCAAATTAGCTGCCCATTCAACAATTTATATACATTTTGTTTTGTGACAGCTGCAATTCCCTCAATGTGACAGTACTCTACCCACTTCCTCCTTGGGTTCCCCATTTCCATTCGCCCATCTTTCCTACCTTCCGAACTTTATTTCTGGGCAAATGCTGCCCTTTTGGTCTTGTGAGGCTGATTGTTCTGAGAAGCACGTTCCTCACAGCTGTTCCTGTTCACTTTATAGGCCTGTCTCCTGTTTGGCTGAAAGGTGATCTCCGGGAGTGGGCTCAGTTCCAGCTATGAAGGGTACCATAGTTTTGGGGGTTCCAACAGTCTCTATCAGACCAGTAAATTTAGTCTTTTTTATGAATTTGGATTTTGTTCTACATTTTTCTCACACTCTGTCCAGGATCTTCTATTGTGATCCCGATCAGAGCCGTCGGTAGTGGTAGCTGGGCACCATCGAGTTCGGAGACTGGTGGAGGTTGTGGTTCATGTGGCCCGTTAGTCCTTTGGACTAATTGTTTCCTTGAGTCTTTGATTTTCTTCATTCTTCTTTGCTCCGGACAGGAAAAGACCAATAGCTGTATCTTAGATGGCTGCTAGCAAACTTTTAAGACCTCAGCTACTACTCACCAAAGTAGGATATAGAACCTTGTCTTTATGGACTACGTTATGCCAATTGGCCTAGATGCCCCCCAAGACTATGGTCATAAGCCCTCAAGCCCAGTGACCCAGCCCCTCAAAGTGTTTGGTTATGGCAAAGAAGTTTTCATAACTTCGTCCCCTGTATGCTCTACTATATATGCAGATATATTTGCAGCACACACAAATACCCATGCAGAAATATCCTCTGCTACATCTACATATTCTCGTGGGTATATCCCCATATGCCACCCCACACCTGTTCAGCTTACACATCTACCTATGTACCCACTCATAACTTGTTGGTTATTACTGGTATTGCATGGTAGTGTATGTTAAAGTACTTATCATCATTTCCTTTTACTTGTGTGTTCCTCCCACCGTCTTCCTTTGCCTTAGTCACATTGTGCTCACATCCTCCTTACTGTGTACTGCCTTTCCCTTCACCCAAGTTAATACGCGTCTACTCTCTGAAGAGTTAGTGATTTTCCCTCCCTCCCCGCCCATCCCTGGTAACCATCAAAGAATGTTTCTTTCTGTGTGTAAACTTTTCTTGACTTTTTATAATGTGGTCTCATACAATGTTTGTCCTTTTGTGATTGACTTATTTTACTCAGCGTGATGTCCTCCAGGTTTATCCATGCTGTGAGAAGTTCTGCGGATTCACCGCTATTCTTTAATGCTGTGTAGTACTCCACTGTGTACATGTACTATAGTTTGTCTATCCGTTCATCCACCAATGGGCACTTTTTGCTATTGTGAACAGCGCTGCGATAAACATGAGTGTGTATATGTCTACTCTTGTCACGGCTCTTATCTCTCTAGGATATATTCCTAGGAGTGGGATTGCTGAATCATATGATATCTCTGTTTCTAACTAAAATTCTTTCTCTAATTATACTTTTCAAAACATTGGAACTTCTCTCTAGGTGGAAAGCTTCCTTTCTGGCTCAACCACAACCTGTCAGGTGCAGGCCCCACCTGAGCAGAGCTTTGCAGAGGCCCCACCCTCACCATGGCTGGAACCTGCCCAAGTTTAGTACACATCCTTTCTTAGTACCTTACTACCAATTAGAGTGCAAATACCCCAAACTGCCCTCAGGTCGGCATCACCTGCTGATGTTGCTTCCTGTGCAAACCCATTCTACCAGCCACCTGGGCCTAAAACCCCAGGGGTCTGCTGCAGCAGCCTCCCACCTCCCTAATTTCCTTTACCTTAGCAGTTTCCACATTTTGATTGTTCTGCCTAAAAAATGCCACTTGGGCCTCTTGCTCTTCACCTTCCTTCTCAGGACCACCATCCAAGTCCAGGTCCCAGTCCCCACCACCCTCACCCCCATCAATTCCTGCAGGTCCCTCAATGCCAGGCTCGCCTCCTGTAAATGCCCTGCAACCCGAGGAATCCTCCTACGGGAGCACTCTCCCAGCCTCCTGCTCAAATCCGTCAGTGGCTCCTCACTACCTGAGCCCTCCGCCTCCCTCCCAAACTCCGCTGGCAGCATCCACAGCTTTCCCATAGCTCCCCCACAAACATCTCCAGCCCAAAGGAGTGGTCTCGTCACTGCCCACGGCCACACAGCATGGCTGCGGCCACATTCTTCCCTCATCCTTTCTCCTCTTGGCCTATTTTCTAAGAACCAGGTTAAAGTATGCATATCTCACAAGTCTTCCTGGAAGAATCCAGTCCTCCCTGCCGTCCTATTTTCTAAGCTTTTGCACCACCTTATGAGATGCGCCACCCCAATGTGCACTAAGTTATAAGCTGTCCAGAAACTGATTCACTCTTGATTACAATTTCTGACTGCTCCAAGGACAATCAACACCAAATTATTTAATTCTATTTTATAAGTTTCATTCTATGTGAATATTTTACATGATTTTAAAAAACTCATCAGGAAAAATATGATCTATCAAGCAAAAACAACTTTATAATTTTATCAGACACCAATTTACAAACCTGAGCATTTCCCTTACATTCTGAATGACTTAGCTACAAAGTTATTTAGTCGGAATATTTTAAATATTAAGATGCCAAAAGTATTAGCTGCCTAGTAGTTACCTGTACCATGGAAGCGTTGGAATATCCCCCCATGGTGATGGGAACAGAGAACTGCTCCATGAACACCGGCAGCGTTCCTAACTTGCCCGGGAAGACAAAGTCGAAGAGCGACCACAGCTCTCGCAAGTTATTCTGCATCGGTGACCCCGACAAGATGATGCGATGAGGGGTGCGGAACTAGGTGGGGAAGCAAGAGACCCGAACAATCAGTTCACCTTTAGCAGAGAGCCGTCACTCCACCCCAAACACCCCTGCACACTACTGCTGTTGAGCACATCTGTATCACGTTAGCTCTTATGTCACTTTGGCCCCCTCCAAAAGATAGACGTTTTATGTACTTAAAATTCTTCAATTACATGTAGATGAACAAACGGGGAAAAGTGTTTTCTTGATGTTCAAGGTGAATACTAAGGAGTAGGGTTGGATTTGGTAACATTCTAACAATCGGCTGCTACAAGAGACATTAGGTATTGTGAGCACTGAGAATGAAAAACACAGGAGGAAGGGCAAGAACACAGAATTTTCTACATTATGACGAAAATGTGTATCTTACATTTCTTATGCAAAGGCACAAGATTTAATAACTGTATTACTAAGAGCAGACAGTTCATCCACCTGGAAATCCCCGTTCTAAGAGGCCACACCTGTTTGCAAGCAAGGGTAATGGCAGCATTTGGATTTCGAATTTTGTGTCCTTCATCCAAGATCACGTAATGCCACTCATGTCTGCTGATGTCATCTTGCATCAGTCGAATGTAGGAGTAAGAAGTGATCAGAATTCCATGATAATGAGCAATATCTCCAATTAGTTTCTCCTAAAACCATAACAAAATGGTAAAGTCAATTTTAAATAAGAAGTTAATTGAGCATGACCCTTAAAATGACAACTTTTCATCATAACACAGTCTAAAGCATTTTGTAAATGCTTACCAACATGAACACACTACAAACCATCATGATTACATACTAATGGAAGTTCCCATTAGTTCACAAAGTGGTTAACACTGACTAATATTTATCCACTGATGTAGGGGCTCTCAAAATAAGCCCAGTACAAGTTAGAACATGTATACACACCTGTTTTTATTTTTCTAAGACGTCATTTGTGTCCACCCTTATTAAACTTAAAACAAGGTAAACGGAAAGGGATTTATTAAAGCAAAAGAAGGAAAATGAGAGAAAAGCCCAGAAGACAAGAAGATAAATCTAGGAGTTCTAACAATGTTTAACGTGAATTCCAGGAGGGCAGAGTGGAAAGGATGTACAAGCAATTTTTTTTTTTAAATGACAGCAGAAAAATGCTATAAAATGAGGATAGACTTGAGTCTATAGAGCAAAACACCACACAGAGTACCAGAAGAAGCATGGAAAAAAGACATACACCTAGGCATATCCTACTTAAATGTCTGAATTCCAAAGATATAGAAAAATAAAGAGAAAATGTCATAGCTCCTAGTCAGAACAAAACAGAAAAAGGAAAAGATTCCCCACAGAGTGAAAAGAATCTGCCTGGACTGGGCGTCTTTTCTGCAACACTAAAAGTGTCAGAAAGCAAAGAGAATGTTATGGATTGAACTCTGTCCCCCAAAATACATTTTGAGAATTCTAACCTCTATGCCTGTGGTTATAATTCCATTTGGGAATGGGCTGTCTTTGCAATGTTAATGAGACAGGATTAGTGTAGGGGTGTCTTGAGTCAATCTCTTACAAAATATAAAAAGAGCAAATTAGGACAAGCAAGCAAACAGATATGGGGGAAGATTGATGCCAAGTCACATGGAGATCTCCAAGAAACCAGGAAACAGAAGCTAAAGAGACAAAGACCCTCCCCCAGAGCCGACAGAGAGAAAAAACATTCCTCTAGAGGTGGCCCCTTAATTCAGACTTCTAGCCTCCTAAACTGTGAGAAAATAAATTCTGTTTGTTAAAGCCACCCACTTGTGGCATTTCTGTTATTAGCAACACTAGATGACTAAGACATAACATCTTTCCTTAATTCTAAGGGGGGAATAATGGTGGCCCTGGAATTCTGTGTCTAACCAAGTAGCAGTCATGCTCGACAGAAACATAGATATATACATCCCGTTTTCAGACATGCCAGGACTCAAAAATAAACTACCAAGAGATTGGTGGTGCAGACAGTTAACATTCTTGGTCACTACCCGAATACCCAGTCCACCCAGAGATACCTCAGAAGAAAGGCCTGGTGATCTAGTTCCAAAATGACAGCCATTGAAAACCCTACGGAGCGCCGTTCCACTCTGACACACACAGGCTTTCCATGAGCTGGAACTGCATTGACGGCAACTGGCTATAGACAATGGAGTAGTGCAGTCATGAAAGAACACGAGAGCAGCGTGCGGGCTGCAAAGGAAGACGCTCAGCGGACGCTGTCAGGAGAAAAGGCCTTCTGTACAACAGCACACACAGCAGTGGCTCACAGCCCTGGACGCTCTCCAGGGAGCCCCTGACTTACAATGTATTTGAGCCACAATCAACCACACTGATGACCACCTTTTTTTGGGTACATCTTGTTGTTAGTAATGGAGCCCAGGTGGTGCAGCGGTTAAGCACTCAGCTGCTAACCGAAAGGCCGGTGGTTTGAACCCACCAGCCACTCTGAGGGAGAAATATGTGACAGTCTGCTTCTGTAAAGATCTACAGCCTCAGAAACCCTACCGGGCAGTTCTACACTGTCCTATAGGGCAGCTTTGAGTCATAATCAACTCGACAGCGATGGATGGGGATCATTAGTAATACGTATGTACGTATATATTAAGATATATTTGTAAGCATACATGTAATGTTTCCAGCCCCGAAAGACAAATAAAGATCACATTTATAAAGACACTGATAATAAAAGCAATAATAATGAAAACTAAAAAAAAAAGAGGTATTCAACTTATATTAGAACAGACTTACGACAGCATCGTCAGAACGGAATTCCATTGTAAGTCGGGGACTACCTATATATTCTGTGAGATATATTTCTCATAGAAACTCTTTGAGAAAGGGCACAGGTACTGTCACTAACCCTCATTTTAAAGGAAACAGGTTTAGAGATCATAAATAGCATACCAGTTCATGCAGCTGGTAAATGGTGAAGTCAGAATTTAAATGTAGAAAGGCAGTCAACTCCAGAGCTAGCAGTATTAAATATTAGGCTACACTGTCTCTTATTAAACTATAAAAGAAAAAAATTTGAGAGGAAATTGTATTTAATATACATATTATTTTTTAAAATAAATCAAAACAAAATTAAGCCTAAATGAATGTTAAAACACTGTTTTAAATATTAATGAAACTGTTAAGAAAGCGTAGCCCTAGTGGCGCAGTGGTTAAGAACCTGGCTGCTAACCAAAAGGTCAGCAGTTCAAATCCAGCAGCCACTCCTTGAAAACCCTATGGGCAATTCTAGTCTGTCCTATAGGGTCGCTATGAGGCAGAATCGACTCGATGGCCACAGGTTTGGTTAAGAAAGGATTTTAAAATACAAAGAGGTATATATTATCAAGTGTTACTATAATTTCAGTTTAGTTTAACATAGCTTAGGGTGAGATTAGAAGACAATAAAAGAGTACAAAGAACGCATCTCGTGCAAGCATGGAAAGGGGGTTAATAGATACTGCTTAACTCTTAAGCTCAGCAGAAATATATGTTCAAATACATTTCTGAAAAAAAATATCAAGCCTATCTACTGATTGACAGTTGCTATTTCAGTATGTGGTGTTGTTGTTAGACACCGTCAAGTTGATTTTCAACTCAAAGCAACCCCATGTGACAGAGCAGAACTGCCCCATAGGATTTTCTAGGCTATAATCTCTACAGAAGCAGATTGCCAGGTCTTTCTCCCGTACAGCAGATGGGTGGGTTTGAACCACCAACCGTTTGGTTAGCAGCCAAGCACTTAACCACTGCACCACCAGGGCTCACTACAGGTAGTCCCTGACTTACAACATACTCGCGTGACTACGAACTGCACTTATGACCGTCTGATTTTTGGTGCACGTTATCATCATAATATGTACTACGGGCATCTTATCATTGTTATATGTACTACGGGCAGTGCTGCAGCGTGTAATTTGCTGCTATTATCATTCTCAGATGTTCAGTCACAAATGTTCAATACTATGATTTATAAAGATACTGACAATAATGTTGAAAACTTTAAAAAAAAAAAAAAAAAGAGGTATTTGGCTTACGTCAGAACCAACTTAACAATGGAGTCGTTGGAACGGAACCCTGTCGGAAGTCAAGGACTACCTATGTTAGAAAAGAAATAGAATGTAGAACTATTAAATCAACAAAGGGGAAAAGTAACAGAAAATAGCAAAAAGCAGGAAAAGAAAATAGAAAACAAGAAAATATAATAGACAGAGAGTAGGTTTTTTTAAGACCAGCCATATTGGGGGATCACCTGTAAAAGTGAGTTATAACAGAAGAGTTCCCAATGGTAAGTGAGACTTTAAACAGACTGGCACTGAAAGCTGAAAATAAGGAAATGATCAATGATACACCAAGGAAATGCAAACAAAAAGGGTAGGATTGACAATGTAAATATAAGACAAGAACCCAACAGAATAAAGAGGCTGCTTTGTATTTTAAAGGAGATACCATGCTGACAAAGGAGTGTCAAGACCCTCTACCTATCAAAAAGCACTACAACACAACAGAAAAGCAAACTCTACAACTGTATGGACAAACCCATGTGGCCACAACCCTGCTGGGAGGCCCACAGACAGCCTCTCTCAGAATTTGACAGATCAGAAGAGACAAATTAACACTAAAGAAAATTAAAAGTTTAAAAATGAGGCTATGAAGGATTTGGATAGCACCATCAGCAAGCTCCTTTTAATAGCTGTCATAAGAGCTTCCGAATATTCATTCTGTTTCAGTACTCTATTAAGAAAGGCTTAAATCAAACTAAGCAGTCAACGGAAGCTGCTAAAAAAGAAACAGAAAATTAATAGGATAAAAACAAAAATTAGTTATTCTTAAAGAGAAAAACTGGTAACACTGATCAAGCAAAAAACTCAGAAAGACCAAACAAAAGAGACAAACGTGTGAAAAGACTCAGACATACAGCATTAAAAAGGTGAGAGGGATGTACACACAGATACAGAGAATACATGTGTCAGCAAATAACCACATCAGTTCAATGGCTCCCAAATCTGAACAGTTTAATGAAAGACAATTTCAAAAAAGTAAAATAACAAAATGAACTCAAGAAAAATTAGACAAACCAAACAGATGAACAAATAACTTGAAAAGGATGTTACTCTCAGCCCACTAGGAGTGTACCAGACCCAAATGGTCTTGTGAGTGAAATGGGAAGAGACAGTTTATTTAACTGTTCCCAACCACAGAAAGACAGAATGCATCCCAAATCATTGTTATAAGACTCACAAAGCCTTGTTTTCAAAGTGGACAAGTGCAGTACCCTGCACGCGCGTGTGTACCCCCCAAACTAGACTCATTACTTTACAAATAAAACCTAGTGTCATGGTTTGAATTATGTCCCCCAAAAATGTGTGTATCAGTTTGGCTGGGCCATGATTCCTGGCACTGTGTGATTTTCCTGTATGTTATAAACCTGCCTCTATGATGTTCATGAGGGAGGATGGGTGGCAGTTGTGTTAGTGAGGCAGGACTGGATCTACAAGACTGGATGGTGTCCTGAGGCAATGTCTTGAGATAGAAAAGACAGAAGTGAGCAGTGAGACAGGGAGATCTCACACCATCAAGAAAGCAGTGCCGAGAACAGAGCGCGTCCTTTGGACCGGGGTCCCTGCGCCGAGAAGCTCCTAGTCTGGGGGAACACTGATGAGAAGGCCAAGAGACAGAAAGCCTTCCTCTGGAGCTGACACCTTGAATTTGGACTTTTAGCCTACTTTACTGTAAGGAAATAAACTTCTCTTCGTTAAAACCATCCACTTGTGGTATTTCTGTTGTAGCAGCACTAGATGACTAAGACACGTAGCAAAACCATAAACCTAATAAGGTTTATCACGTGAATACAAGAATAGCTAAATATTAAGGAATCTAATAACATTATTCATGCAATCACAATTGTAACAATGTTATAAATTTAACATCTTCAAAAATAATAATCTTATTAATATTACTTAATAAACTAGGATTTGACTATTTCTTAAATCAATAGTAATAATAAACAGTACAAAAGCCAAGAAAATTTTGAAGGAAAAATATAAAGAAGGGGAAATTATCCTCTCCCTATATCATAATACACTAGAAACTTAATAAAATGGGTGTTGGAAAACAACTACACTACTTGGCACTATTAAAGACTTGATCAGTGGTATCCATGTCATTATTATTACTATTTTGCCATCTTCCTAGTTATAACTTTCAGTGACTGCACAACATTGCACTGAAGGCACAACTGAGTTAACCATTTCGTGATTTTTTTCACCTTGTGTCTATGGCCCAGTAAGTACCTCAGGGCACACAGCCTTAGCCACATCCACGTATCTCTTCTCAGGACCGGGAGCCATGCCCACTGCTGCCTCACTGCACAGCGACTCCATCACCACTGGCCCTACCTCAACTGGTAAGCTGGGTGAAGGGGGCAGGATGCCCAGAAGCTGCACTGCTCCACCTCCGCCACCCCCGGCCAGGCCTGTGGCGACTGTCAGAAGCCAGAGCTGACTTCAGTGTTCTCCACATCTCAACTATTCACCTGGGTGCTGGGCAGGCAGCTACCCCAACTCTCCTCCCACTCTCGCCTCCAGGAGAGCAGTGACTGTCAGCCCATGACAGCAGGGGCGTGTGAGGTGACAGCAAACTGAAACGTGGGAATACTCCACACCAGATTCTGGATCCATCTGTGTTGACAAAGAGAGGTGTAAACAACTACAACTGTTCTGGGGCTTGAAATGTAGCAGAAGCTAAATTATCACTCACTTCTATAAAATGTCCACTATATTAGAGCCCAACCCTGCAATCTGGGTAACTCAGCCTGCTCATGGGCCCCACAAGTCCTAACTGCTGGATGTACAGACTTGCTATTAACCTTCACAGAACTTAACGCTGACCTGAATTTTGGATACCACTTAGGGTGTAACTGGGAAGCTGTACTAGACTGAAACAAATGAGCTACCAAGACTCTCAAATACACAACACGAGAAAAATGTTTAGCTGCTTTTGCTTGTTTAACGGTTCAGGTTTATTTGGAAAATTCTGTAATGTTAGTCACAGAAATACAGAATTTATACCATGTTCAGAAAGATGTATAATAACTAATAAAAAATACATGACACTTTTTTAAAAAGAGCAAGAATTTTTTTTTAAAACGTCCTCATGGAAAATATAACCTCCACTTATCAGCCACTGAGTAGGAGCACATCTCAGACTATTCGTTTTCACCCGATTCGATCTTGGAATTCTAGAACTGCCTAGACTGGAGTTTCAATAATGGTGAATTGTTGAATATTATGGACGTCTCTATCCAAACACTTAAGACAAATCATCTCGGGTGGTTTCAAATTAAAAGCTTGTAAAATATGTAACCTCGCCTAGTTTTTGCAATTAATAGGGTACATCTGCAATTAGCCTGACTTACTGAATGCAGTGCTGCTGTCATTAAAAGATGTCTGTGAAAGCACCGCTGTTATTACGGAGGCTCAGGAGACCAATCCTTCCTAGAGGCCAACAGTGGACTGGTGGGAAACAGCAGCCATAAATCACACTGTCAGGCAGGGGGGTGGCAGTGGAGCACAGGCACATGAAGGCCATTCACAGTAAACACAGCACAGCAGCTTCCCGGGCAGGAGTTACTGCACCTGTAATTAATTAAAATTTCCTTCAAGCTAAATCTTTAATAAACAAGGATTTGTGCTGACAACGAAGAAAAAAAAGGACTCTAGCAACATAGTTTTACAATATGCCTCAGAAAACAAGCGTAACATCTATCATTTCTTGTATCAGGTGTATATACCAACTCTAAAGTTCATAGCAATTACATCATTTTGTGTTATAATTTGTGTACTTGGAATGGGGTTGAGATATTTAGGATGCTTGTGGGACCATGTGGCCCTTTCCTATCTTTATTTATGTTGTTTACTTGACTCTCCCAGTTTTTTAAAAAGCCAAGGCTTCTTGCACTAGTGTTTCAAAAAATAGGCCTTTTTAAAGAGCATTATGACGTCACTTACATTATCAGATGGTCCCATTTTTGTGTGGCTTGTTTTTTAACCACACATTACACTTCCCAAAAAGAATTTTAATATTTTATTTCACTGTTTCCACTTGGGGCCAAATGTATCTAAACATGAGAAAAAAAGGTCTACATGCTGACTGAAGGTATCATTCATGAACATTTTTGGTAAAGCAGGTTGAATCTTCTCTCTTGAATAGACTTATATTGAATCAATCAAAACCGCCTCTTCCAGCATCTCTCCTCAACTACTAACATGAAGAGGTCCACAATATTCTTTGTTTCTAACAACAGTGAGAACTACTGGGGTAAATATTACATGCTGGGGACCACACTAAGCTCTTCATACAGGCATACTAACTCAATAAACTCTCACAAGAACCCCAGCATCGTTATTCCCATTTTACAGGTGATGAAACTGGGTTCAGGGAAACTAAGGGACTTGCCCAATGTCACAAAGCTATTAAATGGCAGAACCAAGAATCAAACCTTGGTCTGGTAACTACAGAACCTATTCTCTTAAAATCTGATGCCATAATTGCTTCTCCTACTCTTACGATTCTACTTGGCATGACCAGAATGAGACAAAAAAATGAATTACCAAAAATATTCCACAGAATTTCTAGATTCTACGTAGCAGAAAACAATCAGGGAGAGAGAGAGTGATAATGTACAAGTAAGAAATTTCTAATCACACATCTGCCAATAAACTGAAAAAGGGTCCTTAATCATTAAACTTTAAAACATAAAGTGCTAAAAATGCTACCACCCACTGTGAACTACATAAGTATCACAAACTGCCATCTCTTATTATCTTTTCATTGAAATACCGCTAGCTTTTCAAGGCCAGTTAACAACATCATATCCATTTTTTTTTAACACTAACGGCATCAAACACCTTGAATATGGTGTTTATAGTTATTCAACAACAAATATTTGTTGAATAAACAAATATTAATTGGCTCATACAATAATTTCCTCCATGTTAGAGAAAAGAGATCATAAAAAATGAGAAAAATCTTACATCCTAATAAATGAGATTTCAATTAACCATTAAAGAAGATTCAGAAGGCTGAAAATTTCTTTATCTGACTTGACTGGTTGAAAATATTAGCTGGACAATTTTTCACGATTGCTGGGTGTTCATAATTCTAAATTATGCTGCCAATCAAAAAAAAATTAACAAAGACAATATGGGATCAAATGGTAAGAGAGATGAAAGGCTCAAAGGCAATTTGGGGAAAAAACATGATAAATGTGCTCTATTTAGAAATTCTTTGATCATTTGGTATCTGCTCTTTAAAAATTTTTCAAAATGTTATGTCATACTAGTCACGACAATTCATTAGGAAAATAAAGATAATCTACTTGACTGATAAACAAAACGATTCTGGCATTATTCTTTTAAGTATTTCTAAAGAGACATTTTGTTCTCTTCCCTACTTTCTCTAGCACTGAATGGCCTATGTCTGAGCTTCAGTTTTCAATTCAGACCGGACAGTCAGTGGGCACAGAAAGCTCCCTCATGGAAATGGGGAATCTCAGCTGATAAGGATGAGAAGGAAGCCAGGCATTAGATTACAGGTCAGCACAGAATGGCCTTGAGAGAGTATTTGAAACATAAATGAAAAATGTAAACTCTACACAAATGTCACACACATACGTAAACCAGCAAGTGGGCGTGGGGTGGTGCACAAAGATCTGCACATACAAGTAAGAAAGGAAGAAGCAGAGGATCCAATGCCATTTTGGTGATTTAGTCCAGAAGCCACAGTTGTTCTCTTAGAATTGTCACTGACAAGGCCTATGCAAAGGAAACATGGCAAATTTATCATCTGTGATGACGACACATTTAGAGTGTGTTAATAGTTCCTTTGTGCAAGAATATGACTTTTCCTGAAAAGTTAAGAAACTTCAAGTTAAAGTCCTTGGTAAACTGTAAAAAAACAGAAGGAACCATCATCTATATGCATGTGTCTGTAAATGCAAAACAATCTCAGAAGGTGGAACAATCATAACGAAAAGTGAAATCTCTATTATTTTAAGGTTTCGCCCTACAAACAAGCCAAGGAAGCCAAGTCTCATCAGCAGCTTCACTGTCAATTCTATTTCCATTAAGGAGTCAACTGACTTCAGAGCCCATCTACCTGAAGGTAGTTCTTCATGTTTTAGTAACAGAGTGAATGAAAGTAAGCCAGGATCTAGGTAAAGGTGTGAGATACACACTTCACTACTACAAAAGAAAATTAAAAAATGAAAAGGAACACATGACAATTTTGCCTTTTTCAGGCAAACATAAACTACTGAATCCTGCTAAAGGATTTTGTAATACAAAACACTGAGAGATGTTACTAGACAATAGAAACAAAAAAAGGAATTAAATTGTTTTAAGTAAGGGTGATGACAGGAGAGCTGGAAAGTTACAATAATTTAGAGTTTAACTAGAAA
The DNA here is from genome assembly GCA_030035585.1 of Dugong dugon. Classification (NCBI taxonomy): domain Eukaryota; kingdom Metazoa; phylum Chordata; class Mammalia; order Sirenia; family Dugongidae; genus Dugong; species Dugong dugon. The sequence continues at coordinate 6,274,781 of CM057475.1, read as the reverse complement.
AATAATGAAAACTCTTTTGTTATTTTCCTGATGCTTTGGTTTCTTATCACAGCATTTACCCTACTTCACTAATTACCTTAACTCAGTCTGTTTTCCATCCTTCATTTAAAATTCAGGACAAAGTCACTTGGTTTTAACAACAGCTCATATAAGCAAGATTCCATCTCACCTAACTTAGCTACCAAATTATAGATGCTTCTAATGCACTTCTATCAAAGTTCTGCTTAGCCAGTGATCACAGAATAAGAATTTGTAGGAAAAGGCGTATCAGCAACACTACGGAGGGAGTTCAGTGCCTCGTGTGTCCATCTCAATGAGGCAAACATTCAACAGCTCTTTGCAGCCAGCACTCTCTTCATGAGAAAAGAGTCCACGAGAGCTCACTCAGGAGTTCAGCAGACTCAGAAAAGAAAGAACTCAAAACAAATGCATACTCTTTATTGATAAAGTAACCTGCACATCCACAGTGAAAGTGTGTGTCTTAGTTATCCAGTGCTGGCTTTAACAAACAGAAATTTATTCTCCCATAGTCTAGGAGGCTAGAAGTCCAAACTCAGGGCACCAGCTCCAGGGGAAGGCCTTTACTCTCTGTAGGCTCTGGAGGAAGGTCCTTGCCATGAATCTTCCCCCGGTCTAGCAGCTTCTTAGCACAGGGACCGCAGGTCCAAAGGACGTGCTCTGCTCCTGGCTCTTCTTTCTTGGTGGTAGGAGGTACCACTCTTCTCTGCTTGCTTCCCTCTTTTAAATCTCAAAAGAGACTGACTCAAGACACAACCTAACCCTGTAGATTGCGTCCTGTGTCGTTAACGTAACTGCCTCTAATCCTGGCTCATTAACATCACAGAGGTAGGATTTACAGCATATAGGATAACCACATCAGATCACAAAATGGTAGACAACCACACAATACTGGGAATCATGGCCTAGCCAAGTTGATACACATTTTGGGGGGACACAATTCAATCCATAGAAATGTGTAATTAGTATTTGCTCAGCAAATGCTTACGGGGCACTAGGGATACTGAAACGAGTAAGATACAGTCCCTACTCAGACAGAGCTCACAGTCTAGATGGTGAGACAGAAATGACAATAAAAAAACCATAATGCAACATAGTTTAAGTTCTGCCCATAGAGGCATAGATAAACCTCCTTTCTGGTAACAGAACTATAAATAAGGGAGGAAATACAACTTTCAAAATACGCTGATTGTTGTTATATGATAATCAAGGATTCAGAGAACAAAAAGCAACTTAAATAAAAAGCAACAATACAAATTATAACGTTCTCAAAATGGCATGTTGCTTCTTTTGTTCAATAAAAGCATGTTCTAAAAGCACATTAACAAACGCATTTACTAATTAAACTTACTTTACTTTTTGTATTCACATTCCTAAAGCTGTTTAAAGTTGCTAATGCCCTAAGTCCGGCCAGTAAATGTTACTTAAGCCACCTGATTTCTACTTCTATTTATACTGTTAGGTGATGGCACCTTGTCTGTGCCCAGTTTTGTTACTCTGGACAACAAACATGTCACAACACCACAAACGGCTGTTAGAACAATAAAGCCTATATTTATAATTGTTTTGAAAATACAGAATTCTAAATTTAGCCAATAACAACAGAATGATTTTAAAAAAGAAACACAGGAATATACATTTGAAAAAGACATGGATCAAAGAAAAACTAAACTATAAAATGGAGGGCTTTAAAACAAAACAACAAAAAGGTACTGCAGCATTATAAACATTATTACCTTTTTGTGGGTATAGGAACCGGTATCATGCAGTATTGCCACTCTGAATGGAGGCCACCACGTGTGAAATTCTTTCACCCACTGATGCATCACTGTCGTTGGACAGACAATTATAGTTGGACCTAACCCCTCGAACCTGTGCCCAAAACGTTCAAGAAGAAAATACAACCATGAAAGACAGTAGTATACTGAGTGATCATGCCCCCTCCACCCCCGCCAAATCTTAACAGTTCAAAAAAGAAAATCTAGCTATGGAAATTTACTGGTATTTCCTTTAAAGAGAAAGCTTTTGAGGTTAAAACACACTAAGTGAACTCTCTACAATCCCATTCATCAATTATGGATGCAGGTATTCAGAGAAAACTGCAGGGCATTAAAAGATAACATCTAGGATAAAGGAAATCAAACCAAATTACTTAACAAAATAGTTTTCTCTCCCCTGCTAGTCCAGATTAGCGAAGTTATCATACAGTGTATCTCAACCTAAGTGAACATCAGAGTATCTTAAATGTGTTTGAAGCTTTACGGTCTACCCCGAGATTCACACACAGAATTTCAGCCTTCACAGCCCTGGGAAGTGGCAGGCTAGGGCTACTTCCTGTGTGTGGGGCTCTGGAGGGCAGCATACCCAAGATGCTGTGGCTACAGGTGGCGAGCAATGACCAGAGTACAGTCTTGTCCCCGCTGCAGCCCGTCCTCCAGCTACACTGTGCTGTTGCTGCTCCTCCACACGTTCAAGCCCAGGGGAGGGACATCACAATGTTGCTTTCTGTGGGAAAGCCCATACTGAGAGTACTCACTGGCCCTACTCCTGTGGAGAGCAGCTTAGCCATACAGTGCAAGAGCCTCAAAAACATAACAGGGTGACCCAGAAAGCCCAACGCAAAGACTTACATACCAGAATACACATTGCATTATTTATACTGCAGGAAAAGTGGACACTACCTCCATGCCCATAAAAACAGAGGGCTGAATAAACCATGCCAATGCTTTAAGACAGCACAGGCTAGTGGTTAGAAGCAGTGCCCTGAACGGATCCCAGCTTCTGTAACACTAGCTGTGTGATCTCAGGCACATTATTTAACCTCGCTGAACCTTCCTTCTCATCCTAAAAAGAGAATAATAACAGTTCCTATTACAGGATTATTATGAAGATTAAATCGTTTAATACCTATAGCGCTTAGAACAGGGCCTGGTATATAGTAAATATCATGTAAGGGTTTGTTAAATAAGATGGAATATCATATAACCATTAAATATCTGAAGAATATTTAATGACATGGAGAACTGCTCATAAGTTAAAAAAAACAACAACAGAGATTTATGGAATCACCCCAATTCACGGACACAGAGGCAGACCGTAGACTTTCACAGCCACTATCTCAACATCCATGTCCCCTCTCTCTTTCCTACAAGTCACACATTTGTGCAGCACCCTACTTCTCCTCCCCATGACAGGCACTCTCCCCCACCCCGTGACAGGCCCTCTCCTGGCAACGATCACTCATTAACAAAGCTGAGAGGGAGGACTTACGTTCTCAGCTTGGGGAGATTCATAAGGAGAACCGGCCTCAGGAGGAAATCAAACACCTGGACCCTTGATGGCATCACTGAGCTGCTGATCATGTTGCCTCTACAGCCCACCCTTTCTGTAGGTTTCCAGGTGTATCATAAATTTCATTCAACCCAATTCGAGGCCAGGTTTTATTTACCTGCAGCCAAAGTATCCTAATACATTACACACCACAGGGACCTGTCTAAGTCTGCACTCATCCTTCCCTCCTGTTATAATGCAACAAGTCCGTTTTCTTGTCTGAGACCAACCCCATTACCTAGGCTCATGAGCCCACATCTCCACCACATCAATGTTCCCATGCCCTGTAGCCTTCAAGCTTGCTGAGAGCTGGATGCTAGTCGGTGCACAGACGAAAATTAAGGCAAAGTCAAAACCATTGGTGGTGGCTGTGAGCTGATTCACTCAGCTCATGCTACAAGAGGCCACTGGGAACCAAGGCTGACTGAGGCAGCCACGGCTCACACAGCCTGTCTCGCCCTCCTTCAGGAGTGGCCACCAGCACTGCTTAAACTGTTACGCTCCCCTTCCTCTACCTTTTCTGGCCTACAAGTATCCTGATATGTGAAATGTGAGGGTATTACTACACTGTGCACACTTTCCCTGTATTATCTCATTAACTCCCAAAGTTTCAACTACTGTCTATACACTGTTGTAGTTGTTAGGTGCCATGGAGTCAACTCCGACTCATGGCGACCTTATGTATAACAGAACAAAACGATGGCCAGTCCTGTGTATCCAATAATGGCTAAATCTATGCCTCCAGCCCAGATCTCTTTCCTGAACTCCCAACTAACCACATGCCTCTATATCTAACTGCCAGCTAAAAGGCAACACACATCACCCTCCCCACCCCTTGCCCTCTGTGCTTCTAGTTCAATGAACAGAATCGTCACCCATTCTCCATGTGCTCAAATTGGAAATCTGGGCCTCATCCTTACCGCTCCCTCTTGATCTCTACCACATGCAACCGATACCTAATTCATGCCACTTCTATCCCCTAGATCCCTCTCAAAGTCACCCATGTCTCTCCTCCTACACTGTCACTACTCCAGTTCAGGCTACTATCATCTCTCACCTGGATTGCTGGAACTTCCAGCATGATTACTACCAAAAAAAAAAAAAAATCTGAATGACTCATCCCTTTGCCTAAAAGCCTTCAATGGTCACCCGCTGCTCTTGGGACAGAGTCTAACCCCCTTAACCTGAACTAGGAGACCATGAGCATCTGACCTCTGCTCACCCTCTAGCCTCATCTCTCACTTTTGGTTATGGATTGAATTGTGTCCCTGCCAAATTATGTGCTGTAAATCCTAACCTCTATGCCTGTGGTTATAATTCCATTTGGGAATAGGTTGCCTTTGTTATGTTAATGGACGAGATTAGTGTAGGGTGTGTCTTAAATCAATCTCTTTTAAGAAATAAAAGATCAAACAAGCAATCGAAAGAAGCGGAGACCGGGGAAGAGAGACGCCAAGCCACATGAAGACTGCCCAGGAGCAGAAGCTCAGAGGAGACAAGGACCTTCCTCCTGAGCCGACAGAGATAGAAAGCCTTCCTCTAGAGCCGGCACTCTGAATTTGGACTTCCAGCCTCTTAAACTGTGAGAAAATAAATTTCTGTTTGTTAAAGCCATCTACTTGTGGTACTTCTGTCACAGCAGCACTAGATAACTAAGACACTTCCCTAACCCCACCACGCGCACCCACGATTCAGCCTCCCACTACTAACTCGAACTTCCTTCAGTCCCTAGAAGATGGGTACTTCTCTGGCTTCTCCTCTTTTGCCTTGTTCCTACTTAGCCTCTTATCCTAACTAACTTCTATTCACCCTTCAGATCTCAGCGGGGATGTCACTTCCTCCACAAAGCCTTCACTGTCTTTTTCTCTTCAGGTGGGCTAAGGACCCTTCCTGGTGCCTCCATGCTAGGGAGTACCCTACACCAGCCCTGTCGTATCACTTAGCACCCTTGTTCTAACTGTTTGCTTCTATCCCTTCTGAGCTCCATGAAGGCAGAGACAGCCTCTTCTTTTATCTCAATGCCTAATCCACAGTGCCTGAAATATTAAAAATGATCTTCTGCATACCTGAAAAATAATCTGTAATTCTAATAGAAAAAGAGTGAAATTTTAGTCAAGCCATATCATAACTTAAATAAGGTTTACCCTTGTACTATGTCCAAAAAGATGCTACCCCATGTCCTGGGTGACTCCAATGTAAGACAATGCCTCCCTCCATCCACTTCTACATCCTCTCTACCTCTCACCTACAATCACGGCCACTCATTTTGCTTAGTAGGAAGGGTCCAGACGACAAAAAGCCAGAGGCTACAGCAGATTGTTACATCTTCCTGCAGAAATTCCAAGCCATCATTCTCACCAAGGGGTGGGGAATACACTCAAGTGGTACCACCTTAAAGTTCCCTGGGAAGAGCAGTGACTGAGCCCTGCCCCCTTATATAATACTCCCTTCTAAAAAGGATTAAATGGACTAGCTTCTCTACGCCATCCAAGGGGAATAAAAGAGAGTTACCTTCAGTATGTGCTTAGCAAGGATTAGGAAACAACCAGTGAAAGGCTGTCTAAAAAATGCAAAAACACACTCAGATAAGCATGAATATAAACAGGTTTTTTTCAGGTTATACATCATTTTTTCTTTTTAACATACCTTCTGTAAACTTCCATGGTGATGATTCATAATTTGTCATTTAAGGTCAATGTTTTATTCAGGCTAAACATCTATGGGCATTATTATGCCCTTTAATTTATGCTGTTCTCACACTAATATAAGAATACGGGTATTTTTATAGGGCGTTGAATTCTAGGAGCAGACCTAGATTGCTCTCGGGCCACAGCACGGGTAATAAGGTCCATTAACAGTTTCCTAAGCTGAAGTACCCTTTTTCAACCCTCAAAACCAGTGAAATAGCGTAAGCAACGGCTAAACGCACTAGAGTGATCAGCATCAATTACTAAACTGGCTACAATTCCTTTCATCTTCGATTATCATTGATTACCTAATGAATTCAGGACAAGCCAATATCTCCATGGTCAAATACTTCAACCAGCAGGATGGAAATCTGCTACTCATAGTCTAGAATTTAGAGGGAATTACAAAGTAAAATATTTACCTCTGAAAGTTTATGAACTTTTTCAGGCTACTTATTCATAATTAGGAATTTAGTAAATGGTATCCAAGACGTTAAAGCACTAACTGAAGTCTGAAAGGTAAATAATTTATGTCCTCTCCATCATAAGATTCAGGGGGCCTATCAATATAATAAAGGAGCCCTGGTGGTGCAGTGGTTAAGCACTTGACTGCTACTCATAGGGTCAGCGGTTCGAACCCACTAGCTGCTTCGCAGGAAACAGACCTGACGATCTGCTCCCATAAAGATTACAGTCTAGGAAGCCCTACGGGCATTTCTACTTTGTCATATGAGGTCACTATGAGCTGAAATCAACTGACAGCACACCAATCTAATATGGATAACAAAGTAAAAAGAAGGTAGCATATAAATCAGGAACTGCGAACACAAAACCAGCATAGGTTTTTATTAACCTATATAATATGCTTCTGGGAGTCCCTGGTTGGTGCAAATGGCTAAGCACTTTGCTGCTAACCGAAAAGGTTGGTGGTTCGAGTCCAACCACCCACTTACCCTGGAAGAAAGTCCTGTCGATCTACTTCCAAAAAATCAGCCATTGAAAACCCTACGGAGCACAGTTCTACTCTGACACACATGCGGTTGTCGTAAGTCAGAATTAACTTGACAGCAACTGGTTTGGTTTTTGAGATGCTTTTGCCTCCTTTTAAAACAAACACACCTACAAAACACATAAAACACTTCTTTTTCCACCAGACTTACTACCTTAAAGACTTACACTGTTTCAATGTTCATGATCCTTAAAACTGTAACCTAAGACCATCTCAAACTGGGCCCCAAACATCTACAACTTGCAAGACTTCAGGGAAAATATACATAGCCAATGAAGCAATGCTAGCTTACACAGAACTTCATTCGATATCAAGGGCTGACAACTTTTCTTAGGACATAAACATAGAGGAGAACTCTAAAATCATCTAGTGTACAAGAGGACATGTCATAAAATAGTTATAAACATGTTATAAAATTCACTCTGGACATTTAAGGAGAGGCACTAAGCCCCTGAGTGCACCCCCATTCATAAACAGCCCAGTTGTTTGTTTGACGTAGGATCACATCCTGGGAAGCCATTTCTACCAACACTATTTCAATAAAGATGATCTGGGCTATAATCCAACATGCCACACTATTTCATTATGGAAAAGAGGAGATGAGCATTGATAGTTAATTGATTACAGCTGCTGCTCATTATTAGCCCTGCCTTCACTCCTAGTAGGATTGTCACTACTTGAGAGAGCACGTTTTAATTTTTAGATCAAAACTACACTGTTGGGATGACTTTAGGTTTCCTAGGCCCAGAGTATTAGACTCCACACAAGCTTCATGATAACAGGAAGGGAAGGGAAGAAAAGAGACGGGAAATAAGAAAATCCCAGAATCATTAAAGGAAAGAAAGACAGTCCTAAAAACCATCGGAGGTGGCCTGGGGCATTTCAGTTACCAAAAGCAAACAAAAACCCGGCAGAGTCACAGACACCGAACCAACCAAAGACTTATTAAGAACAGAGCAAGTATTTTTAAAATGCTAGACTAATGACACCCATAGCTAGGAAAACACTAAATGCCCACTTTCAATTTTGACTTTTCCTTTGGGGTGGAATGTTTCCAGGCAAAATACAACAGAATTCTAATCTGTGAAGAAAATCCCCTGCTTCTACACAACTCCTCTGTAAGTAACAACAACAAAACATTTAGCACTTAAAATTATCGAAATGCTTTTTTCCCTTACATCTATATAAATGCAACTGGAATGTCTAAAATATTCTACAACATCAACTCCTCTCACAGAAGTGTCGATCTGCTAAATTAATGAACGAGTAAGGAATAAACACAAAGCACTGAACTCTGAAGACTAAAACGGCGTCCGTGAGTTTGCATTTGGCTCTCTGGTAGTGGACCAAAGAGCAGGACTGCGACCTGCTGCCTCAACTTCAGGCACATTGACACTATTTAAAAGGTGTCTCCAAATTAGGTCTAGTGAGTGGCTAAGGCTTCTACAACATAACAATCTGATGAATAAATATCTTGCTGTTACTTACTAGATAAGCCTACTGAAACCCAAGAAGCTCTTGGATTATCTGGGTTCAAGAATAAATATTCTACAGAATTTATCCAGTAACATTTTTACCTAAACTGATTTACAGAAAGTAATTTACACCTTAAATATGGAGATGCTCACAGTACCTCAAAATAAAAGTATTTCAGTCCTACCATACTTAACACAGATTAAATGCTTATTATTTCAGAATATGAAGGCCCTAATAGTTTATTTAAATTTCTAAAGAAAATAAGGGGCCCTGGTGCTGCAGTGGTTAAGAACTATGGCTGCTAACCAAAAGGTCGGCGGTTCATATCCACCAGCTGCTCCTTGGAAACCCTATGGGGCAGTTCTACTCTGTCCTATAGGGTTGCTATGAGTTGGAATCGACTCGATGGCAATGGACTTTTAACTGGTTTTTAAAGAAAATAAAGATTAAAATCTAAACATAGTTTTCTTTTCTTGGATAGCCAGTTAGGCTTTGGCCTTAGAATTTATATAAAATTCTCAAAGACTGGGGAGGGGAGTAAAAATCATACTGAGCAGACTATTTTAGAAAGGAACCTCATTTAAAAAAGAAAAAGGAAAAAATAAGTATCTACAAATGCTATAATACATACTGATTATCAAAGAAACTCTGGAGAACGGCTTCTCCAAAGCTTCTCCAAGGTTGGCTTCTCCAACTTTCCCCATGAACAGACTTTGTACTTACTGTAATGCTCACCTGGTCTCCTGCCAGAACAAATATTTTAATGTAAAATTTAATAAATGGAACTAAAGTTATTATGTCTAATTTAAAATTCCATATTGTGTAAACTATTGATATTAACATAATTGAGTTTGTAAACAATCCATTTGTAGAAGCTAACCTTAGACATCGTATTGACCCAAAATATCTAGTGGGGCTCATCTGCAAAATGAAGCATCAATGCCTGGAATTCATTAAAAGTGTTACATGTTTAATTTCTCCTGCCCTACAGCTCTATTGTCTCGTAAAAATTTTCCTTTGATGTCCCCCACTAAAAGAATTAAAGGAATATTGTAATTGAAATGTCATCAATAATTCACAAGTCCCTCCTCCACAGCAATACATCTGATGAAATATTAATTGAGCTCCACAGACTGACAGTCTGCAGAGGAGCACTTGCCTGTAATTTGAACCACGAGTCCTGATCTTGCTGTAGCTCAGACCTGCCAAGAAGGCGATTATCTGGATGGTCTTGCCCAATCCCATTTCGTCTCCCAGAATTCCTCCTGCCTGCTGGCAGTGCAATTCCCACAGCCACCTGACACCTGTCTGCTGGTACCTACAACAAACACCAACAAGGACAAGGAAAATAGCAAACGTTGGATAATACAGATCTCAACAGAAAGTACTCATGAATTAATCATCTGGCTAGGTTCTAGCCTAGTCGCAGCAACATGCCGGATGTGTGTTTTACATGAGTATTATATTTATAAGGTCATACATTTTTGATCACCTAGGCATAAAAACACAAATTTTTCTTTATAGAACATTAACACATTTCTAATTAAACTGATAGATGGGGTAGTTAGGGGGTTATTTCATTTCTTTTTCAACATTAGAAATAGCTTGGTAAACAAGCACAAACTTATTATCTTTTATTCGCCATCTTTATGGAAAAAAACCTAAGTATTTTTAGTATGTAAAGTTCCATTAATTTTTCCACAAAAAAGAGGCATTAATGCTTATTTCTGCAATCTGATTAGCATCAAAAAAGCAAGACAGAGAACATTATAATTTACAGCTTATACTGTTAAAAGTCACTTGGCAATCATATTATCCTTTCATAGGAAAAATTAAATTAAATTTTAAGGTCATAAACAAGTCTGAATAATAGGCTACTCCCAAAATTAGTACATAACAGATGATCATTATATTACAAGCTGATACAAAAACAGAACAGTGTGAAGACTCAGCAGTACAAAATGAGATAAAGGCTACAGAAGGTCTTTGAAAGGCTAATTTGGAAAAGGCCTTTTTAATATTTTAAAGTAAAACTTGATTCAGGGACTCTATCGTAGATACAAAAAGATCAAAGCTATTAACATTTTAAATAAAGACTACAGATCAAGGGGAAATAATATATTCCCCTGCTCAAAATAGATAGATAGATAAATAAATAAATAAATAACACAGGAGGTGGTATTTTCCTTTCTCCATCAAAGCATCTTTAATCTATATCCTAAAAAGGAAATAAAAAGGAATAACGCAAAAAAATTTTCAGGAGCAAAAGAAAGATTGATTTAACATTATGGAATGATATGAAGATTACAGGCCATGTAAAAATATCTAAAACAAAATACACTTGAAAGATAATGAAAGCTAAAGGACTTAAGACAACAACAAGGCTAATGAGCACCCACATTTGAAAGAAAAATTGTTTGTTGTTGTTGCTGTTTTACTGCCCAAATGTATACTATCTGCTACCTGATATGTCTAGCTAAAGTCTCCTTTTGGATTTCAGTTCATACTGACCTGGTTTTACCTGATCCTTCCTTAGTGAAGATGTCATAATTAACACCCTCCCCCAACCACCCAGGGCTCTGGAATCAATTCTGAAGTCTGGCTCTACTATTGCCATAATTATCTATCATACACAGAAGACACCGACTTGTTACATTTGCTTAGTGCAGACATTGGGTACGCAACTCGGAAAAGATTAAAAATCAAAACAAGATGAAATCTAGTATGGATATAAGATCATTTAATTCAGGAAGGGTAGGTTCTATCAATATGTGGTGCGTAGCCAGAGAATAATGGCTACCACTTAGGAGGCTACGGCCAGGACGCACTAGGCCAAATGCTTTGGATCACAGCCTCACAACAAGCCCACACAGAGATTATCAGCCCATTTTACAGGGAAGGAAACGAAGGCTCAAAGAGGTTAAGCAGTTTGCCAAAGGTCACACTGGCAAAAAAATGAGCAAGCAGAATTCAAATCCAGAACCACCTGGTTCCAAAGTTTACTTTGGAGATAATCTAGACCAGCAGTTCTCAGTTAGGGGAAATTCTGCTCCCCAGAGAACATGTGGCAATGTCTGGAGACATTTTTGTCTGTTACAAGCAGGGGAGTACAATTGTCATCTAATAAGTAGAGGCCAGTGATGCCGTTTGACATCGTACAATGCACAGGGATAGTTCCCACAACAAAGTATTATCCGCCTAAAATGTCAGACGTGCTGAGGCTGGGAAACCCTGACCTAGAACAAATGCAGGTTCACCAACTGGCTACAGTGGAATAATCTCAGCTCTGGAAAAATACACATTCTGAAAAAGTACTCCAAATGGTTTTGATGTACAGTTTCCAGAATTGCTAAACTCTAGTCAATCGACCTCTGTTCACTGAGGTTCACAACAAGGATGGGACCAGTTCCTCGAGTTAGAGCAGGGACCAAGATGTTCCAGTGGTCACTGCAGCATCTGACCATTACACTACACTGCCTCTATCCAACACAGGCCCAATACTACTCTGTGTTTGGGTCCAATCAACTTAATTAACACGGGAAGGACTGGTAGAGGAGGTGTCATGAAATCGTAAGAAGAGTAAAAAGCAGGACTAATGTGGTATCTAGAAAGAGTCCAGGAGGGAGTTAGGACATCTGGATTCTACATAACCCAGGAGAAAAAGTAACACTTTGCTGGGTGTGTTTCCTCATCTACAAATGTAATCTCCAAGGACTTCCAAACAGCACATAGTTGTGTGTTTACAAGAGGATGATTAGCACTAAAGAAATGACTTAAAAAAAAACTACTAGGTAGCCGTAAGTCACTTCACTAAATGGAAATCCCCAACAACTAGGGATACTGCACAAACATGGGCAAGAGCAGCCCCTTCTTCCCACCCGTGACAGTGAAGGCCCTCAGACTGCAGTTTAAAGAAATTCACTTGCACACCAGAAGTCACCAGACACACCGGTAGGTGTGCATCTCTAGGGGAACCAGTGGGGAGTCTGAGGTCTGGCTCCAGCAGTGCCACTGACGGACTGATTTCACCGCTTTAATTTCCTAATAACAAACACAGTACAACAAATACATAGTTTAAACTAAAGTAGGTTTTAGAATCTAGTTTTCAGAAACTTTGAGAGGTAGATTAAAAAAATCACTCTTTAGAAAGTCAAAGACTTTTACAAATTACTGTATAACAATAAAAAAAATTACTGTACTCTGCTATCCCCATCAGATAGAAATACCACCAAATAGCCACAGTGGCACTGCCACATTAACCCAAAGTTGCACTTGCTACTGTGGCTGAAAGTAAGGTCAAAAGATTGAAGTTTGTCATTTGATTGCTTAATTATGCAGATGAATGTATTTGCTGGGCAAACTTTCAAAACAGGATTTTGGAAGTTAAACATTATCTTGCAGAAAATAGCTCTTAAATGGATAATTGTACCTTCTGTCTCCCTTGAGTACGACTATACCCTGTTAATTTAATTCCACAGAGTGTAGTGAATACAATAAAAATACATCTATAGTTTAAAATTAAATTGGCGTAGCTAAAACCTAATCACAGGAGAAATGTAGACTCTAACAATCATATTAATGTTTTGATATGACAGAAGAAAAGAAATAGAAGTTTTATAACATTTATAAATATTTAAAATACTGTTTTTATAGAGATGAAAACAACAAAATGGTTTCCAGGAAAGTGCAATTAAGACTAATTTAAAAAAAACATGTATTTGTATTAACTACTAGAGGGTTAATACACTGAATCCCATCTACTTTTAGTAAGCAAAGTGGTTCTATTAACTATGAATGTCTCATGCTAGAAAATCTGACATTTAAACAAAAATACACATTCGACTTGACTCTTGAGGGTATATTTGAAATCACTTACTACAAACGCAGAAGTATCTTGTTTTTGTTAAATCAATTTAATCTATAATCTGGGTATTCCTTTCGCTAGTACAACGCTGATACTGTTTGGACCGTTCCTTAATAAGCTATCACTTTAGAGATGATGAAAAGAGTTGTCAATAAATTACCTTTCATAGTTACTTTTCATTTGGGAGAGGCAACAAATAAAGTAACCACCTCTCAGGGCGATAAAACGATTAGTCTGCAAAAACTAGCACTGCGATTCAAATTTGAACTTTTAGACAGTTCTTCTGCCTTGCTGGAGCCCTGGTGATGCACTGGTTAAGTGATACGGCTGCTAACCAAAAGGTCAGCAGTTCAAACTCACCAGCCACTACCTGGAGTTCTACAGACCTACAGTCCTGTAGAGTTCTATGGGGCAGTTCTACTCTGTCCTCTAGGGTCACTGTGGGTCGGAATCAACTCGACGGCAAAGGGTTTGGGTTTTGTTTTGATTATCTGCCTTGTTATAGCAACCCAACCAAGTCACTTCCCATCTTAAGGATTCAACTTTCCTGTATGCTTAGAGGGATAAAACAGCTATCCTTCAGCACCTCCTTGTCCCTGAGATAGAACAATTAAAACTATAAGATAAGTTCTTTGAGAGGAAGTACAACAGCATGCTATTTTTAAGCAGACATCTTGCACCAGTTTAGGGCATGGCTGACAGATGAAGCTCAAGAGAAAGCAGCTTGGATCCTGCTCTCAACTACCAACTGATGATACAAAGGTGGCAGAAAGAAGCTGCTTAATGGTTTACCTTCCTATACACATCTAAGAAGGCTTCCAGAGCATCTTGTTAAGTAAATCCCAGGAGTGATGGGAGTGAAAATGCTCCTCAGTGCTTACACGCAGCATCAGAGACTCCTCAGGCCACACAGAGGAGCACACCATCTATCCCACAGCATCCCGTTTACATTACACTTGCCACCTGACAATTGAAACTTAGTTTCAATCAAACAGCAACTTAATCCTGAAGGTGTTTGACTATACATCCTCCTCTTTTGACATCAGAACATCTACATAAAATATTTAGATACACATTTGGTCTGCTCAAAAGTATTATACCCTTAGGTACACTATAAAACAATTAGAAAATAATCTCAACATTTTTTATTTCCATGTAGAATTAAAAAGCACCCCCCCATTGATTTTAATATTAAACTGACCTATTAAATTAATCTGACTTAAGGAATTAGAGGTTGGTCCCTTAAAATTACTAAGAACAACGACAACAAAATTGAACATAGATGGCTTTTAAATGTGTTGTTCTTAGTCAGCTGAAATAGGCCCATATAGATTCATCAGTTTGCAAACATACCCAATATGCACTTTAGTCAATTTATTATCATCTAATTTTAATGAACAGCAGGTGGCTAAAATGTCATTTGACAGTGTCTATATTTGCAATAAATTGCTGCAAGTACCTTAAGGCCCATAGGTAACTACTGTGTGAGTCTTAAAATATTAATTTGTACATAATGGCTTGACGATGAATACAAAGGACCCAGCACACGATACATACTTAAAGAGCTTTCTGAACAGGAAACCTGGCACTTTAAAGCCTTCGTCAAAGTCAGCGTCGCTGTCCTCCGAGTTGCCCTCCAGCTTTAGACACTTCTCTCGGTCGCGCAGTCTCAGTTTATTCCATCTCCTACGTGAAAATTAATATTTCAGTGTTTCGGTTACGAAAAGATTAAAACACGTAGTTACAGATAATGCAAAGAAAAAACAGCAAAACAGAATGTCTTAGGTTTCTGCTGCCATCATTAACCAAAACACTGATATTCAAAGAAGAAAAACAATTCTCCTTTCCTTCCTTTTCAATTCAATTCTTATTTGAATCATTACAGCTGCTCTAGATATATTTCTTTAAGGCCTCATTTCATTATCAAAGCTACTTGCTTCTCTTCTGGCAGACCCTAAGGAAAATTTCTCTGCTAGTTCCTAAGATACATGAACTGAGTTCTAGAAATGATTCAGTGAGTATCTTAATATAACTAAATATCTCTAAAATGGGCAATACAGTATAACATAAAATAGATTTTATTTATAATTACCATTTCCATGCCAAAGATATGACAGTCATAGCATAAAATAGCATAATATTTTGGTCAAAACTGCTATAGATCAGAATCACATACTCATTAGTTAATGGGGGAGGGACTCACAATATAAACGTAATAATTATACCACTTAAAAAAAAATGTGTTCAGTGAAGGTCTAAGTTATGAATTTAGAAAAGATGTTGCTTTTCAGATATAAAATAAGATGGAACATTTATATTTCAGAAAAGTGACGCCATGTATTTTTAACAAAAGAAATACCAGTACTCTACAGATCTGAAAGACTGAGCAATAAGCCAAGATTGTTAAGAAAGTGCAGCCATTTAACCAGTTATTTTGCGTTCATATAGTTATAATGGACACTGGTATCATGATCAAAAAAAAAAAAAAAATTCACAAAGGTCAACAGCCTCATTCTATTCACTTTCAAAATAAAAAGACAACTTTCTTTCAGCACGCATGCAACTGACACTCTGAATCTCACTAAATGGTAGAAATGGAATAAAGCAATACAGATGAATGCCTTCAAAATAAAAAGCTCCAAGGAGCGGAATGAGAGCAGCAACACGTATAAGAAGGCATTTACCTGGAACTGGCTATGCAAGAATAATGAAATATCTAAGGGAAAGCGAAGGAGAAAATGAAAGGGTAATATTGCAGAAATAAACCATACACCACCCGGTGGGAGCTTTGGTATGTTTTCCAGCACCAACTACAAAACCAGCACCAAGGTAAAAGAGAAGTGTCACAAGCAGCACCATCCAGTTAGCTGCTTGAGGACCTTGAAGCAGATGTCTGATAAATTCTTGCTTTGTTGGAAATTTCAACTCTTCAAAGTAACAAAACAAAAACAAACAAAAAAGAGTTGAGACTTAATTGTAATTGATAAGGAAGAACTAGTTGATGTTCTGAAATTGTAACCCAGGGTAGGAAGAGAACCTGTAAGATCACTGAAGCCCTGCTGATAATTTCCAGAGCAGAACAGAAATGAAGAGGCAGGATACGGCCAAGTCTACGGGGAATAGCTACCATACAAACATAAGACTTTTTGTACATAATTTTTTTTACATAAAAATTGTAATGATCTTTCTGTACTTCTAACGACAATCTCTTCCTCTCTGTTATTATTTTTCTTCCTTGAATGTTATCTTCGTGCAATTGATGAAATGCGGTACCTCTAGGTGGCTACAACAGTCTTTGCTAATGTTCTGAGTTTCTGGTTTAAAGAAGTGGTTCTCGACTAGGGCAACTCTGACACCCTCACCCCCTCCCCAAAACAGGACATTTGACAATGTCTGGACATATTTTTGGTTGCCACATTTTCGGAGAGAGGAGGACATGCTACCAACATCTAGTGAGCAGAGGTCAGGGTACTGCTAAACATCCTACAATGCATAAAACAGTCCTCCCCCCCTCCAAAGAATTATCCAGCCTCGAATGTCAATAGCGCCAAGGCTGAAAAATACAGCTATCCCCTACTATTGGAACTCAGTAACCAAAAAGAATGAATATACATTTCCCTGATGTATAAAACTGAATTCTTGCTATTGCCTATCTGAAATGCAGGAAGAATCCAAATTCTGACTACTAGAATTCAGAACCAAACAGATCCGCACAACAAAGATGACTTGTTCTCAGCAAATCTGGAGGTGACAGGAAACCCAGAAGAAGGGCAAAAACAAAGATCACAGCCACTTAAAAATATGTCATTTTGTGAACACTCAAAGATGGTTTTCTACAGGAAAAATACCCGAAGATACTGGTTTTAGGAGACCGACACGAAAAGGTCATTAAATATTTTACATATTAAAAATCACATAATAAACTTAGACTCAGCCAGTAAATCTTTGTAGCTGTTAAATTTCCCAACACATCACTCTGCATCAACAAGGTTTCACCTTCCTCCTTCCCATTCCCTCCCTCCTAAAATACACCAGCATTGTGCTGTCCTCAGAGCCCAGCACCTAGTGAACCACAGAAACCACTACAAAAATGACCGCATTCCAGAGCCTTCCGCTCCTTAAAGGAAGATGAAAAGAACCAAACATTTACTTAGTTTAGCTAAAGGATGACTAAAGGTGGTGGGGAAAAATCATTACTGTCTACAAGTACATGAAGTATTGTGAAGACAAATCACCCAGTAGAATCGTACACACATATTAAAGACAGAAAACATCAGGGTTATAAAACCACATACATATGTGGCTCAGGCTAAAACAGATTCTTCTGTTACAGAAAACAATCATTTCTCAAGCGGCTTGTGGCCAAAATATACCTGATTGTCTCTAAATACTGCCCACCGAGAAGCAGTTCAGCACAGAGGCGCTGGTCAACAAAAATGCGACAGACACGCTGGGGAGCTCAAGGAGAGCCAGGTTCACCTGCCCTCTGGGAGGGACAATGCTTTCCCCGTCCTAGACTCAGTCAAGGATTTTAAAGCTGCTCTCTTCTGAGTGCTTACAGGCTTGTCCTGTGACAATGGAGGCTGAGCAATCTGTCCCACCAGCAGATGTAAAGGGAGGTCATGGGGTAGATGTCAACTAGGTGTGACACATGCAGTAAAGGTAAACTAAAGCCCAGCGACTGATTGCCAGTTAGGAGCTTTTAACCCTCAGCAAGTACCGTGACCTCTTTAGTGCCTCAGCTTCCTCAATGTGAGACAAGAGGACAACAGCATCTACTTCACTGGGTTCAGGGGAGAATGAAATAAGGGGCCACACATAAAGCACTCAGCACGGAGCCTAGAATATAGGAAGTGCTTTTACGAAAACGCTGTTATATATAATCATATATTAATGTTGTTATTAACACTGCCATTAAATCCTCACAACAACCCTGCAGCCACTACAGTCACCATTGTCAGAGTTGCAAACAGAGGGGATTTGGTCCCATGCAGCCTGCAGGTGTGGGTGCAATGCACCAGAGACGTCTGCCAGACCCACCTGAGCATATACATTTGAACAAAAACTATGAGAGTGTATCAAATGGGTGCTCAGTAAATGATTAATGTGAACAGAGTAATCACTATACGAATAAAGACATCTAGCCTTCAGAAAGTGCCTGCTGGAATATGGCAATTTTTTAAAAAATGTAAAAATTGTCATAAAATGAAGTATGGCCAGTAACAAAAATTAGATACAGAATGATTTAAAATTGGTTAGGTGTGGGGTCAAAGTTGAGATCTGTGTCCAAGTGATTTAAAAATATTAAAAAATAGAAATGGCCCTAAAATGTCTAAATTCTGTTATTTCAATAAATAAATAAATAAAAACCAGAAAACTGATTTAAGGGGGGGAGGCAGTAAACAGTTCAATAGTTCAGTATTTACATTTTCAGAAAAGAAAAACTTTTTAATTGTTCTCCACCCTCTCATTTTACAAAATCCACACATGTAATAGTCACAGCTGCAACCAAATCAATGAAGTGGGCCTGGCACTGTTCCAGCTTCTCTGACTCGCCACATCCAGCCACTGCCACCTCCACTGGCAGCCACTTAGAAGAGAAGCCTGTAATAAACATGAACTTGTAATTCAAATCGGATGCAAGCAGAGAAAATACTCCCTGGCTTCCCTACAATCCTGCAGGAATGTGAACCTGGCTTGGGCTGTGGGGCCTGGGGCTGCTTTTGCAATAATGATCTGTCAGAAGCAACTTGGATGCAGGGCAAGACAGCTAACAACATGCACAGCATAACCAGTTGAACTGCAGCAGGAACACTTCCTCCAGCTGTAATGTACTTGAGTGCCTTGTCAACAGAACACTGAGATACCCCTGAGAGCCAGTTACTGCCATTTACAGTTAACTTATTTTAGGAGAATTTCCAGCAGGCCAAGGAAGTTCAAAATACATAAGCAGAAAAACATGGCTGGTTGCTATTATCTGTATCTGTGGCCTCCCTGTCTCTGTACATCTGCATGCTCTACACTGTCCCCAGCCCACATTCACATACCTAGGGGCCCTCAGGCCTCCACTCAAGCAGCGCCTCCCGAGGAAGCCTTCCCTGATCAGCCCAGAATTAGGCATCCTGTCTTCCAAACATCCTCCACCTAATGGCATCTCTACTAGAGCACTTTATCCGGTGTTAGCATGTTGTAAAATTCCTATGTCTCCCCTGTTAGATAGGGAGCCACTGAGGAAAAAGACTGAGTTGCTTTATATCTCTAGAGAGTCACATAATGCCTGCCTCGTGGCAAACACACAATACATAATGAACAAATGAATGACGTTCAGATTTGAGCTGGCCGTAAGGAAGACATCAGGGACAGAGAAACATGGCCTGAAAATGGTCAGAGTGGGCCACCCAGAACAGATTTCTGGAAATTTCCTGTCCACCTCATTTATAATTTATTAACTGCTGCATCTTCCTATTCCTCTACCCAAATGACTTACATGAGCTACACCCACTGGATAAACACGGTTAAGGCCCACGACAAAGAAGCACTCACTGTAAATGGCAACTGCAAACAGTCTATCCAGTGTCAAAGAAGAAAGAGTCCTAGTCTGGGGACAAGCTTCTCCAGGGGCTAATTAGGAACCATTGGACAGAAAACTTCAACTTCTATGAAAGAATTCCTCTTACAACAAAAGAAAGACGAAGTTTAAATAGCTGTAAACTACACTTCCATTACTAGAAATGAAAACATGGTTCTTTATGGTCCCACCTTCACATTTTTTCTAATTTATACTCGTAATCATCACAGCTGCAACCAAATAAAACAAAGTGAGTGTGTCATTCACTGGCAGGTTTTTCAACTCCCACAGTCCCTGTCAGACTATGGTGGCAGCCCCCTAGCAGACAGCCCAGTAATAAACACAGATGTAAAATACCCACTGAGAAGTAAAAACCGGATGGAGGCAGAAGTTGTATTACCGGGGCGGGCGGGGAAACTTCAAACTTAAGAAATGTCACTTGATGTCGCTGCACTTATTTCTTCAGCTGCAAAATGAGCCAAATTAAATAATAGGTTCTTAATAGGACTAATTGAGATAATATTTACAATATACTTTGGAAACTTTTTTATACTAGATGAACATCAGATACTATCTTATAATCACTGGCAGGAGATAACATAAAAAATAAAATGGAGAGACTTTAGTTAACTACAGGTTAAATGTGAATAAATAACAAAGGTGAAGACACCTGTTGCAACCTTGGGCAGGCACAAGTTAAGCTCAGCCCTCAAACTGCGAAGGCAACCGTGCTACTCTACCCTGAGAGTAGTCAGTGAATACGCCATCCTATGCATCACAACAGCTAGAGGTCCGAAATCAAGCCATATGAGGAACAACAGAAGAATCTGGAACGTCTACCTTAGAATAGAGAGAATTGGGAGGAACCAAAATGTAATCCTGACCTACCTACACTTATAACTGAGAAGTAGGTTGTGAAGTTTTGGTCTCCTAGGCAATATCTAGTGCCCCCTAGTGTGTTTAAACGAGAAATAATTTACTTCTCCCCTAACCTTCCTCCAAAATAAACCAAACCCATTGCCATGGAGTTGATTCCAGCTCAAGGTGACCCCATGTGTTATACAGTAGAACCGCTCCGTAGAGTTTTCTTAGCTGTAATCTTGACGAAAGCAGATTGCCAGGCCTTTCTTCCACAGCATCACTGGGTAGGTTCAAACTGTCAACCTTCAGGCTAATAATCAATTGCTAGCTGCTTGTGCCACCTATCGCCAAACAACTATTAATACTGTACATTTATTCACATAGATATTTTATCACTAAGTGGGCCTTAATTACATTAATAAGAACTATATAAAAGGTATGAGAAACAAAATATCAACAAGACTAAGTTTATAACAGCTAATGGCTTTGGCTTGCATGCTAACACCAACTGCTCCTCTGCCTTTTACTCTTCGTATATAGCAATATTTACAAGCTCTTCTTCACAGTTCTCATGCACCCATTTTTTTCAAGCATCTTACTGCCCTGATGAAATCTCTGTAACAACTGTTTTAGCTAGTAGACATGTGAATAACAAGAGTAGCTACATTTACTGAGTGCCTGATACATACCAAATGTTTTACATGTATTCTTTCATAATCTTCATATCATCCTTTGAAGAAGGTACTACTATGATCCCCACTTTACAGATGGAGAGAGTAGATACATTGCATGAGGTCTCATAACTAATAAGCAACGCCTTGGCATTCTGACTCCATGGCCTGAACTTTTTAGTCCTTATGCTATACATTGCCTCCTTAGGTAAAGTCAGCCAGCTCTGGCCAAGTTTTGTTTTGAGATTATACATATACACATACATTACATACACACACATCTAATTTAGAGTCTGAAAACTAAGACTAAGAAGTACTGTTACTAATGCTCCAAAGTGTGTCAGGCACTGTTCTAAGTATTTTATACCCAGTGCCATCAAGTCGACTCACAGTGACCCTATAGGACAGAGTAGAACTGCCCCATAGGGTTTCCAAGGTTTATGGAAGCAGACTGCCACATCTTTCTTCCACAGAGGTGCTGGTGGGTTCGAGCCACTGGCCTTTCCGTTAGCAGCCAAGTGCTTAACCACTGTACCACCAAGCCTCCTTGTAAGTATTTTACATGTATTAATTCATTTAATCCTTACAACCCTAATGGTTTCTTCCTTTCTCCGTCTCTCCCTCTCTTTTTCAGTTTTTTACAGTTAAGAAAATGTAGGTAAGGAGAGATAAAGTAGCCTGCCCTAGTTCAGCAATGAGTTAGTGGTGAAGTCAGCATTTCAAACCAGATAATCTGGCTCCAGAGTCTGCACCCTTAACTGTTACATAATACTGACTCTCAAGAAGTACTTTTCAACCAATGGAATGAAACTGACAGTCCAGAAACAAACCCACACATCTCCTGCCAACTGATCTTCAACAAGGGTGCCAACTCCACTCAACAGGGAAGAACAGTCTCTTCAACTAACGCTGCGAGGACAGCCGGATCTCTGCCGCAAAGACAGAAGTTGGATCCATATCTCACACCATATAAAGAACTTAACTCAAAATGGACCAATGACCTCAATATAAGAACTAAACCATAAAACTCCTAGAAGAAGGCATAGGGATAAAGCTTGAAGACTTTGCTTTTGTCAATGGAGTCTTAGATACAATACCATAAGTATGACCAACAAAAAAGAGTAGATAAATTGGGTTTCATCAAAACCAAAAACTTTTGTGCATCCAAAGTCATTATCAAGAAAGTGAAGAGACCACCTACAGAATGGGAGAAAATATTTGGAAATCATATGTCTGACAAGGGTTTAATAACCAGAATCTATAAAGAACTCCTACAACTCAATATTCAATCATTTCAGGAGGTAGCATATGGTCAGGAACTGATGGTACTAAAGGAAGAGGTCCAAGCTGCACTGAAGTACTGGCAAAAAACAAGGCTCCAAGAACTGACAGAACACCAACTGAGATGCTTCAACAAACAGATGCAGCACTGGAAGCGCTCACTCATGTATGTCAAGAAATTTGGAAGACAGCTACCTGACCAACCGACTGCAAGAGATCCATATTTATGCTTATTCCAAAGACAGGAGATCCAACCAAATGCAGAAATTATCAAACAATATCATTAATATCACACACAAGTAAAATTTTGCTGAAGATCATTCAAAAGCGGTTGCAGCAGTACATCAGCAGGGAATTGCCAGATATTCAAGCCAGATTCAGAAGAGGACATGAAATGAGGGATATCACTGCTGATGTCAGATGGATCCTGACTGAAAGCAGAGAACACCAGAAAGATGTTTACCTATGTTTTATTGACTATGCAAAGGCATTTGACTGTGTGGATCATAACAAATTATGCGTCACATTGCAAAGAATGGGAACTCTAGAACACTTAATTGTGCTTATGAGGAACCTGTACATAAATGAAAAGGCAGCTGTTCAAACAGAATAAGGGGATAGTGTGTGGTTTAAAGTTAGGAAACGTGTGCATCAGGGTTGTATCCTTTCATCATACTTACTCAATCTGCATGCTGGGCAAATAATCCGAGGAGCTGGACTATATGAAGAAGAACGTGGCATCAGGATTGGAGGAAGACTCATTAACAACCTGTATTATGTAGACGACACAACCTTGCTTGCTGAAAGTGAAGAGGACTTGAAGCACTTACCGATGAAGATCAAAGACCACAGCCTTCAGTATGGATTACATCTCAACATGAAGAAAACAAAATTCTTCACAACTAGACCAATAAGCAACATCATGATAAACGGAGAAAACACTGAAGTTGTCAAGGATTTCATTTTACTTGAATCCACAAACAACACCCATGGAAGCAGCAGTCAAGAAATCAAACAATGCATTGCACTGGGCAAATGTGCTGCAAAAGACCTCTTTGAAGTGTTAAAAAGCAAAGGTGTCATCATGAAGACTAAGGTGCGCCTGACCCAATTCATGGTGTTTTCAATTGCCTCATATGCATGTGAAACCTGGACTGTGAATAAGGAAGGCCGAAGAAGAATTGATGCCTTCGAATTATGGTGTTGGCAAAGAATATTGAATATACCATGGACTGCCAAAAGAATGAACGAATCTATCTTGGAAGAAGTACAGCCAGAATGCTCCTTAGAAGCAAGGATGGCGAGACTATGTCTTGCATACTTTGGACATGTTATCAGGAGGGATCAGTCCCTGGAGAAGGACATCATGCTTGGTGAAGTAGAGGGTCAGTGAAAAAGAGGAAGATCCTCAGCGAGATGGATTCACACAGTGGCTGCAACAATGGGCTCAAGCGTAACAATGACTGTGAGGGTGGCACAGGACCAGGCAGTGTTTCGTTCTGCTGTACACAGGGTTGCTATAAGTCAGAACCAACCCAATGGCACCTAACAACAACAACAACAACTCAACAACAATAAGGCAAACAACCCAATTAAAAAGCGGGCAAAGGACTTGAAAAGATATGCAAATGGCCAACAAGGACGTGAAAAGATGTTTAACATTGTTAGTCGTTAGGGAAACGCAAATCAAAATGAGATATCACTTCACATCCACTGTTGTTGTTGTTAGGTACCATCGAGCCGCTTCTGACTCATAGCAACCCTATAGGACAGAGTAGAACTGCCCTGTAGGGTTTCCGGGGAGTGGCTGCTGGACCTGAACTGCCAATCTTTTGGTTAGCAGATGAGCGCTTAACCACTGTGATAGTGGGGGGCTCCTCACATCCACTAGGATGACTATTATCTGAAAGATAGAAAAGAACAAGTGTTAGAGAGGATGTGGAGAAATTGGAACCCTTATCCATTGCTAAGGAGTCCTGGTGGTGCAGTGGTTAAGCGCTCGGCTGCTAACCAAAAGGTCAGCAGTTGGAACTCACCAGCCGCTCTGTGAGAGAAAGATGTGGCAGTCTGCTTCCATAAAGATTACAGCCTTGGGAACCCTGTGGGGCAGTTCTACTCTAGCTTATAGGGCTGCTATTAGTCGGGATAGGCTCGAGGGCAGTGGGTTTTTTGGTTTGGTTTTATCCACTGCTGGTGGGAATGTAAAATTCTGCAGCCACGGTGAAAAACTGTTTGGCAGTTCCTCAAAAAATTAAACATAAAATTAACATTTGACCCCACAATTCCACTCCTACATTTACACCAAAAAGACCTGAAAGCAGGGACTCAAACAAGATACTTGTATACCAAGGTTCACCGCAACATTATTCAAGAGCTGAAAAAAACCCAACATCCATAACAGATGAGTGAATAAATAAAATGTGGTATGCAGACACAATGGAGTATTACTCAGCCATAAAGAGAAATGAAATTCTGATACATGCTACACCACAGATAAACCTCGCAAACATTACGCTAAGTGAATAAGTCAGACACAAAAGGACAAACACTGTATGATCCTACTGAGATGAAATACCTAGAAGAGGCAAATGCACAGAGACAAAAGGTTATCAGTGGTTACCAGCGAGAGATGAGGAATGACTGCTTAAAAGGCACTGAACTTCTGTTTGGGCTTATGAAAAACTTTCGGGAAATAGTGGGGTGGTTTGCACAACATGGTGAATGCAATTAATGTCACTGAATTGTACACTTAAAAATGGTTAAAATGGCAAAAGTTTTGTTATATGTATTTGACCACAGTAAAATTAAAAAATTAATCAGTTAAGAGCGGAAAAAAGAATTTTCCAAACTTCTAGAACTGTCCCTTTTCTCACAGTGCCAGTCAAAGGGTCAATAATTACCTCCTTTAGTTGCCACATAATGAAAACCATAGAAGAACAAACCAAATTCCAAAACTTCAATTCAAATTTGGTCTTAAAAAATGTCAGTGTAAAAAATTAAAGAGGGAAAAGACTACCTTCATCTCTGTGGAATAAACTGATTCCCTCCCCCTCCAACACTGTGCGGGCTAAGTCAAAACCCACTCTTCACCAGACACCTGCAGACTTTTCCAAGTAACAGCACAATTGGTTTAGAAGTTCTTTTGACTACATATAATCCAGGCTGAGCAATCACAGAAGATACATTTAATACCAGATACACGAACGCACACAAACACTGAAACAGCCCACAAACAGATAAAACAGACATATTAACGGCAGCTGTCGAACATCAGTAGCCTAAGATCATATAATAATAAAATGGACACGCCCTCTCCAAAACATCAAGGGGTCCCATATTGAGCGGCCTGAAATTAAAAAATGACCCGACTGTGATGTCTTTACTTCAATGTTGCAAGAGTCACTAACCCCAGAGAAGTATAAATCTACATCGACTGTGACGGAAAAAGCTATATATCATACAGTTAAATCACTCTTAACATAAGGTAAAATTTAAATCTCAAGATCATTCTCCACTTATTGCAATATCCATGAAAGAAATTCTACATCAGAAGCACAATGAGTACAATCTGATTTTTTGTAAAATATATTCAGGCACCAAGCTGGGTATTTAATATAGTTTGCAATTCTGTAGTGCAATGGGTTTTTCTCTTCCAGACAGCTAGGAATCCCTTACAGATTAGTCTAATTTGCTAAATTGAGATACTTGGTGTTTTACTTTTCTTATCTGCCTTTTTATGGTCTATTTGGGTGAGCTTAACTTGCACATCCTAGCAGATGAAATACCCTCAGTTAGGGCCCAAGCCTCACAGAGTAAATTAAGACTGAAGGCGACAATCATGCAAGGGAGCTGAGAGGGGAAAGGTGTGTGCAGGGCAGGAAGTGTCTTAGCTTTGTCATTTAAAAGAAGTCAACACGCTCTCTAAGAAAACATCCTTAAGGGAATAACTTTTTCTTCTCTCTTGAAAATACAGAGTCCTAGAAGAAGAAAAAAATGAACACAAGCTTATTTCTTGAGGAATAAATTACCTCCCAGAAACTGGTAAGAACAACCTTCAAATCACTGTATTTTTCAGGATCAAATCTAGATTTAAACTTTTACTAAATTCAGTTGTTCAGAGATGGACTTGTTAGGGTTTAAAAGAGTAAAGCAAATCAAGCTCTACAATGTAATTTGGCCTTTGCTTCTGTATAGCTTCAAGGTCCGGAATCTACACCAAGTGCAAACAAGGATGCAATGAAGAAGAGATGGGAAAATACCAGTGCACGTGGTGTCAGGAGCCAGCTCTAGGCAAAGGGAAGGAGAGGTTCCATGAAGACTATAAAATGGAGACAGGGTGGTTAGGAGAGCAGTGGTTTTCTGCTGCATGGCCTTTAGCATTGGTTGGGGCTAGGAATGGAACCCCAGAATGTACTAGAATTGGTCCCCATCAAACAATGGGAGAAACCAGTCACTGAGGCAATGCTCTTCCAAGTCCATTTCACAAGGCCAAGCTGGTGGGCTTCACTCCCACCTGACCCAAACCATCCTCAGATCTCTCCCCTTCTTGAGGCTCCGCTACTTACTCGTTAGGAGATTTTGGGCAAATCACTTAATCTCTCTGGGCTCAGGTTCCTATCTCCTAGGTGGTTGTGAAGGTTAACAATTCATCCATACAAAGTGAAGCTCTGCCACATGGTAAGCACTCAAAAACACTAGCTGTGATGGTGGTCATTACACAACCCCACAGATGCCAACCTTGTTCAGCCCATCAAGGCCTCCAAATTTCCAAAGCCATTAGACTCTCTTTAACATTCATCCTACTTTGGCTTACCTCTCGCAGCATCTGAAAACGCTGAAAGCCTCTCCCTTCTCAGAACTGTGCACAACTAAACCCGCAACACCAGGATCCAGCTCACCCCTGGCCACAGAAACTCCAGTGCTGAAGTGGGAGGACACTGAAGACTATTATTTGCCAGAGGATAAGCCTTGCAGACTATTAGAAGATATTCTGTAATATTTACACCAAAAGGAAACCTCATCAGCCCTTTTTACACAGTTATTCATGTAAAATATGGCACAGAAGTAAAGAAAAACGTTTAGGATAAAAAATGTATTAAAAACCAGTTACAACAACAGGCATCATGATTAGAGATTCAGATGACACAAGACCATGAGGCAAATTCTACCCTCATTCTCACCATAACCATCAGGTCTTCTAGACTCCCTAGCAATCTCCCCGACTCCTCAACCAACTCCCAGGGCCCTGGCTTAGGTTTTCGGCTTGCTTTCCATTTTATGGAGGTGGAGGCTCCGTGTGCTGATTTTTGCCACCATCTGGTGGTCACATCTAGATACTGCCCATTCTGCCCAATTCAACGAACGGAAGAAAACTGACATTTTCACAAATGGGCCCTGGCTTCAAATCCCAGCTCTACCTCTTAACAGTGAGACTGTGGGCAAGACGATTAACTTCTCCAAGCCTCAGATAATTGAGATATTATCTCATACAAGTAATATTTATCTTCTAAGGTTGTTGGGAGACTTTAACTCTGAAGAATCATGACAAAATCTGTGTGCAGTCTATCATCAGAGCAATGCAAAAGATAATGTACACACGGGACCAGAGTGCACTGAAGTGTCGAAAAACAAAAAACAGTAGAGGAGTAAGTAGTTGTTTTCATCTTAACATTGTCATCATATTTCCACAATTCAAAAAACAAGGAAACATCACAAGTCTTGCAAGGTGAGGGGCTGGCTGGGTGGAAAGCCTTCAAACCACTTGCAGGTAAAACTCCAAATCGACTTCTGTCTGGGATCTCAGCAGTTCAATGTACCAGATCATCTGAGGAGATTCAGGCACCACCTACCAAAGAGGCTGCTTCTGAACTCTCTAACATCTTTCACTGGCTAGAGATGGGGATGGGGATTTATCTCAACAGCAATACCAAGCTGACTTTGGGCTAGAGTAAAGAAAAAAGCATGGAAATTCTCAAACCCCAACACCCTTGCCAAAAATTCTTCCCAAATGCCTCTGAGGTCTCTTAGACAGGAACATAGCAGTTCTTTATAAACAACCCCGTTGCCGTCGAGTCAACTCCGAGTCATAGCGACCTTATAGGACAGAGTTCTAAGGAGCAGCTGGTGGTTTCAAACTGCCGACCTTTTGGTTAGCAGCCGAACTCTTAACCACTGTGCCAACAGGGTTCCTTCTAAACAAGGACCTGTGAAAATGAAGTCACAGACCTCAACTCAGAACCCAAGAGCTAGGTCAAAGCACAAGGGCAGTGCCCAGCTCCACCAACCCTGACCTACCTACCGCCTCACACCCTCCAGGCTGAGCCCAGGAACCTGCATTCTAAAGATCCTCTCCAGATGATGCTAATGCACAAGCCCTGTAAGAACCAGAAGATCTCTTAAGTACAGCATTTAGCCAAAGGAACAGACCCTGAGGTTCCCCCTCCAGCCCTTCTTCTATGTAAACACAATTGTGCAGGTACCTAAAATAGGATTCTAGAGAAACTGGTGACAAAGAGAATCTGCCAAAAGCCACAGCCTTAGACAGGAAGAATATATAACATTGACTTATATAAACCAAGTAGTTCCCAAGCAGAATCAACTGGAAAGGTTTTTAAAAATTCCTGCCTGGTAATCCCACACTAGACTTAATGAATCCGAATCTCCGGTGACAGGGCTCCCAGGGAGTCTGGCAGGATCGGTCTGTGGGTTGGGAACCTCTGCTTTGGTGTCTACTCATTGCCAGAAATATGAGCTGTTAAGTTAGCAACTTAAACAGCTGGAAAATGGAAACAGAATAAGAGCTTCAGGGTATGGATTTAAGTCAAACAGTAAATGCTAACGCTAACCCTGGTCCTGCTAGTGAGGAGAGATGAAAGCTTCTTGTTAAGTGGACCCCCCCCCGTTCAGAATGTAACCTGACCTATGCCACCAGTATGACCCACACAGTTCTGATCCTGACTGCTGCTGGGACAAGAGGCAAGAGCTAATGACACTGTGTATTGGTTTTACTCTTTCGAGATTGGCAAGCAGCTGGCAGGAACACTGCTGCATCCCCCTCCTGTGCCCACGGTAGACAGCACAAATAGATTATGGCTCTCTCTCCCACGGAACCCAAACAGGGCCTCAGTCTCCATCTGAACATAGCGGATCAGACAACCATGACCAAGAGACAGGAGCTAGCTGGCCGGTGAGGAGAGGGCCACATGCCCTCCCTGTCCTAACATTGACAGCTTAGAAACCAGGGCTCCTCGCAGACTGTGGCTACCACACCAATTTCCACAGCATGAGACCCCTAAGGAAAGAATGCACCTTCAAGGCAAAGCAAGTTCTTCCCTTCTCAATGACATGCCTGCAGTTTTTAATCAAATGTGGAAATGTTTTATTTACATTTATCATGGTCCATATCAATGTATCTGAACTACACAATAAACAAGACCCTAGGCTGGGAAGGAGCTTCCCCTACGATATCTTCCCTAATTACCTTAGTCTGAATTCATTACTCCTTTTCCCACTTGGTTTAGATCCTATTTGTGCTCAAGCCCCTAAGAGACTGCAAGTTCCTTCCCAGAAACCCTAGGACCCAGTTCTATAATGCAGACATGCATTCATGCAGTGAAAGCAAATATGAAGCAATGGAGTTGACCTCACATCTCAACTGGGAAATGAGTCAAATTACCAATACTGAAGAAACCACCACGCAAGAACAAGGCCTCACTGATCTCTATCACCTTCAGGGAACAGGTATACCCAAGCTCTTCTGGTCCAGCCTAGGCCATCTGGGCTGAAGAGGCTGGACAAGTGGCATGTCATTGCTCACCAGGGACATGCATCAAGCAAGCACTGCACATGTGTTATTCCGTATTAAGTCTTTATTTGGCTCCTCAGACTCCCAGGTTCTGCTTTCTAAAGCTGCAACATATTTTAGGAAAGAGCTAAGCCTCACGACTGAGAGACATACCTTAATGAAAACTCTGGTAGCACAAAAGTAAAATTAAAAAAAAGTTTTCAAAGACCTGCGTACCACTGACATGAACAAGGACTGACAAAATATTTACTTCTAAGAAATGGTGCGTCCATCTTGGTATGTTTACAGAGGTATGAAAATCGGGAAACGCCACTGAGGAAACGGCCTCCAAATGCAATTTTGTACACAGAAGGAAGGAGGATTAAAAATGTAGGAAAGGTAAAGTGAATAGGAAGTTTAAAAAACAACTTAAGACTTTGAAAACTAACCTGAGGTCTTGGGCTAAACCAGACAGCAGAATCACGAGTATTGCTACCCAGCTCCAGACAAGGTTAAACTGTAGGAAAGGCTCAACAAGAAATTCCCACTGAGTGTCAGTTAACAGATGCCTAGTTAGGATTAACATAGAGCTAGCGAAAGACTTATGGCTCCAAAGTTGAGAGAATAAAGGGATGAGATGTCTAGGAATCACCCACATTTACTTCCAAGAGTTTAAATTCAATGTAAGTGTCTAACCTGGGTATATATTCCTGAATTCTAATCACTAAGAAAAACTCATTTTCTATATTGTAAACTATATGGCTTTATTCTGATCATCCACCATTGCACCACTGCTAAGAAGTAATCCTAAGCGTCTTTTTTTTCATTCGTGGGAACACCATTATAATTTCAATCAGTCTACAAACAAAAACAAGCGACAAAATATAAAGAAGAATGTCTGGCAGCTCTAAAATGTTCTGAATATGCTTCTCAATCCTGAACGTTCAATTTTCTTTAGCATGCCCCTACTCAAAGGGAACCAAAAGATATTTAGTACTAACGTTTCAATATGGATAGCTGCAATTTAGAAGACTTAACAACTGCAGCTATAAAATTTTAAGAGCTATAGTATTTTGGTGGTAATTAGTTATTGATATTTCTAAAAATTCCTTTGAAATTTCACTACAAATTTAGCAAAAAAAAATGGCTTATGACATGGTTTTGGAAATAATAAATTATTTTACAATCTTAACATTGTTAAGAAAAACTTATTGCCATGAATTTGAGCTAAACCCCTATTTAAAATTCAATCAAAATAAACTGCACTTGATCAAATTACTGATATATATAAATACATCTAATACTGACCCAATTCGGTGGGAAGACTATATCACTCCATTTACAATCAATAATTCAAGAGTGACACTTTTATTAATTCTCTACAGTAGTTTAGAAAAAGGCTGACACTGATCATCGTTAATCAGTATGTGAGTAATATTCCTCAAACAACTTTACGATATTAAATGTGAGAAATAACTTCACAGTTGCAATGAGAAACGACAAAGTTAAGTGACCCCTCAACTTCACATTCCTGCATAAGGCAGAGCTAGAATGTGAACACAACACCTCGAAAGAACTGAACTTAGGCCATGGGTCATTCTAGCAAACACATTAGGTCTTCAAATTTTTTTTTAAAGCACAATATTTAAAAAAAATAATTTGAAGACTTAATATATTTGTCT
Organism: Dugong dugon; assembly: GCA_030035585.1. Lineage (NCBI taxonomy): Eukaryota > Metazoa > Chordata > Mammalia > Sirenia > Dugongidae > Dugong > Dugong dugon. Next base: position 6,242,551 of record CM057475.1, on the reverse strand, counting down.
CACATACTTTGGACATGTTACCAAGAGGGACTAGTCCCTGGAGAAGGACATCATGCTTGGTAGAGGGTCAGCAAAAAGAGGAAGACCCTCAATGAGAGGGACTGACACACTGGCTGCAACAATGGGCTCAACCATAAGCATGGCTGTGAGGATGGCGCAGGACCGGGCAGTGTTTTGTACTGTTGTACATAGGGTCACTGAGTTGGAACCAACTTGAGGGCACCTAACAACAAAAATATATTTGCTACAATACCTTTCTTAAAAAACATCTACTTTAAAAACGTTATAGAATGTGTGTGGCACCCAGGAGAAAAGGCATCAGCAGTTCTAAATAACAGAATAAAACTATCAGCTCAGACTTCATTCACTGAGGCCAGAGGAAAGCTATGACAAATACAATAAACTAGGTTTCCCCAAATAGAGAAGTAAAACTGCTGAGAACAGAAAGAAGCCATCCTGGGAGCAAATATAAAAGAATAATCGGCTAAAAAATTAAACAGATTTTTCACAATAAGTTTCTTAGAGTTCTTAGTAAGCAAGCGCGTAAGACTCGACAGGCGGCAGTGTAACTGCAATGGAGAGACTGGAAAAACCTGCAAGATGCTGTTTCTCATGGCTCACAAACATCACACGGCAATACAGTTTTGATTTCCGATACACGTGCATTCACCACATATACGTTACCTGTATCATACACTGACAAAAGTCACTGGAGTAAAAGCAAGGTCAGTCGCTGGCATAAAACTGACCATGAAAAGAAAGCATAAACTACACACTAGGAGCAGAGTGAAAAGAAGGCACGCCGTACACTAGGAGCACAGAGAAAACGGGGCCAGCTGTAGACTAGGGGCACAGTGTAAAGGAGGCACACTGTACACTAGGAGCACAGTGTAAAGGAGGCACGCTGTACACTAAGAGCACAGTGTAAAGGAGGCACACTGTACACTAAGAGCACAGTGCAAAGGAGGCACACTGTACACTAAGAGCACAGTGTAAAGGAGGCACACTGTACACTAAGAGCACAGTGTAAAGGAGGCACACTGTACACTAGGAGCACAGTGTAAAGGAGGCACGCTGTACACTAAGAGCACAGTGTAAAGGAGGCACACTGTACACTAGGGGCACAGTGTAAAGGAGGCACACTGTACACTAGGAGCACAGTGAGGAGGCACACTGTACACTAAGAGCACAGTGTAAAGGAGGCACACTGTACACTAAGAGCACAGTGAGAAGGAGGGACGCTGTACACTAAGAGCACAGTGCAAAAGAGGCACACTGTACACTAAGAGCACAGTGTAAAGGAGGGACACTGTACACTAAGAGCACAGTGTAAAGGAGGGACGCTGTACACTAAGAGCACAGTGCAAAGGAGGCACACTGTACACTAAGAGCACAGTGAGAAGGAGGGACGCTGTACACTAAGAGCACAGTGAGAAGGAGGCACACTGTACACTAAGAGCACAGTGTAAAGGAGGCACACTGTACACTAGGGGCACAGTGTAAAGGAGGCACACTGTACACTAGGAGCACAGTGAGGAGGCACACTGTACACTAAGAGCACAGTGTAAAGGAGGCACACTGTACACTAAGAGCACAGTGAGAAGGAGGGACGCTGTACACTAAGAGCACAGTGCAAAAGAGGCACACTGTACACTAAGAGCACAGTGTAAAGGAGGGACACTGTACACTAAGAGCACAGTGTAAAGGAGGGACGCTGTACACTAAGAGCACAGTGCAAAGGAGGCACACTGTACACTAAGAGCACAGTGAGAAGGAGGGACGCTGTACACTAAGAGCACAGTGAGAAGGAGGCACACTGTACACTAAGAGCACAGTGTAAAGGAGGCACACTGTACACTAAGAGCACAGTGTAAAGGAGGCACACTGTACACTAAGAGCACAGTGCAAAGGAGGCACACTGTACACTAAGAGCACAGTGTAAAGGAGGCACACTGTACACTAAGAGCACAGTGTGAAGGAGGCACACTGTACACTAAGAGCACAGTGTGAAGGAGGCACACTGTACACTAAGAGCACAGTGTGAAGGAGGCACACTGTACACTAAGAGCACAGTGTGAAGGAGGCACACTGTACACTAAGAGCACAGTGTGAAGGAGGCACACTGTACACTAAGAGCACAGTGTAAAGGAGGCACACTGTACACTAAGAGCACAGTGTGAAGGAGGCACACTGTACACTAAGAGCACAGTGTGAAGGAGGCACACTGTACGCTAGGAGCACAGTGAGGAGGCACACTGTACACTAAGAGCACAGTGTAAAGGAGGCACACTGTACACTAAGAGCACAGTGTGAAGGAGGCACACTGTACGCTAGGAGCACAGTGAGGAGGCACACTGTACACTAAGAGCACAGTGTAAAGGAGGCACACTGTACGCTAGGAGCACAGTGAGGAGGCACACTGTACACTAAGAGCACAGTGTAAAGGAGGCACACTGTACACTAAGAGCACAGTGTGAAGGAGGCACACTGTACGCTAGGAGCACAGTGAGGAGGCACACTGTACACTAAGAGCACAGTGTAAAGGAGGCACACTGTACGCTAGGAGCACAGTGAGGAGGCACACTGTACACTAAGAGCACAGTGTAAAGGAGGCACACTGTACACTAAGAGCACAGTGTAAAGGAGGCACACTGTACACTAAGAGCACAGTGAGAAGGAGGCACACTGTACGCTAGGAGCACAGTGAGGAGGCACACTGTACACTAAGAGCACAGTGTAAAGGAGGCACACTGTACACTAAGAGCACAGTGTAAAGGAGGCACACTGTACACTAAGAGCACAGTGAGAAGGAGGCACACTGTACACTAAGAGCACAGTGTAAAGGAGGCACACTGTACACTAAGAGCACAGTGTAAAGGAGGCACACTGTACACTAAGAGCACAGTGTGAAGGAGGCACACTGTACACTAAGAGCACAGTGTGAAGGAGGCACACTGTACACTAAGAGCACAGTGTAAAGGAGGCACACTGTACACTAAGAGCACAGTGTAAAGGAGGCACACTGTACAGTAAGCACAGTGAGAAGGAGGCACACTGTACACTAAGAGCATAGTGAGAAGGAGGCACACTGTACACTAAGAGCACAGTGTAAAGGAGGCACACTGTACGCTAGGAGCACAGTGAGGAGGCACACTGTACACTAAGAGCACAGTGTAAAGGAGGCACACTGTACACTAAGAGCACAGTGTAAAGGAGGCACACTGTACACTAAGAGCACAGTGAGAAGGAGGCACACTGTACACTAAGAGCACAGTGTAAAGGAGGCACACTGTACACTAAGAGCACAGTGTAAAGGAGGCACACTGTACACTAAGAGCACAGTGTAAAGGAGGCACACTGTACACTAAGAGCACAGTGTAAAGGAGGCACACTGTACACTAAGAGCACAGTGTAAAGGAGGCACACTGTACACTAAGAGCACAGTGTAAAGGAGGCACACTGTACACTAAGAGCACAGTGTGAAGGAGGCACACTGTACGCTAGGAGCACAGTGAGGAGGCACACTGTACACTAAGAGCACAGTGTAAAGGAGGCACACTGTACACTAAGAGCACAGTGTAAAGGAGGCACACTGTACACTAAGAGCACAGTGTAAAGGAGGCACACTGTACACTAAGAGCACAGTGAGAAGGAGGCACACTGTACACTAAGAGCACAGTGAGAAGGAAGTGCACAGTATATCCCATAAGTTCAGTTTTGGCAGAACAGCGGTTTATAATTCTGTAGAAGAGCACCTTCTCAAGACAAGGTAGGAGGGTCTTAAGTAAGCAAACTTACTCTTTCATACACTAAAGGTTAAATACATTTTAGTTCTTTTTTGAAAGAAAGTCTTTGAAAATGATTTAAACACTTTCCTGCTTTAAAAGAAAAATTTAAAAAGAAAACCATATATACAACGTAAGTCAACGGTTCCCTCCTCCTGACGTTTGTTCAGGGTGACCATTCTCAAGGTGAAGGGTACCCAGCCTACGCTTCAGGCCTCCGTGTGCCTCCTGCCCCAGCCCCTCCCCTCAGCTGTTCTTCCCCTAAGCTTTGCCCTCCAGCTCTGGATGATGACCTACAAGTACACGCACTTTGTTTGCGTCAGCTCTACTGAGGACTCAGGGTGTCTGCTGGTTCCAGCAGGCTGAGGCTGCCGAAGTCCAAGGTCTGGATAAATCTGGGGGTGGGGAGACTAGTATCTTTAACTGCATCTAGAATTCTTATTTATTAATAACCTGCTGCCCGAGGCACAAGCAGCAGCTGTCTGCAAACTGCGGGCTGACCTTAAGCGCTGCTTGTAACAATCCTCATCCCCATCGTCTTGCCATCTCACTGCCTTCCGACTTCCTCTTCCTCCGGCCTCACTGTCTTCTCTGGCACTCGGGAGAAAGTCTTCATTAATCTCCTGCACCGTGACTTTCTTCTGCCGTTTCCGACCTTTGAGCGGAGGCTTCAGTTCGTAAGCGGCGCCCCCTTCGGACAGGTCGGCCTCAGCCACCTTGTCCTCCTCCTCCTCGGGTAAATACTCCGACTCTTCGCTCTCAGAGGCTCCCTCCTCCCTCTTGATAGCTGCTTCCAGGGGTCTGGCTCTCTTTTGCAACCCCACCTTCCCCTGGAACTGAAGAGCCCTCCTCTGGAGTTTCTTGATATGCTTTTTCAACCGCTTATCCATTTTCGAAGGAACTTTGCTTCTCTTGCTTTGCTGGTTTTCATTTAGTGTTGGATTCGACTCAGAAGTAGCCGAGGCTGGAGCTTTTCTCGTCAGTCTTTTATTACGAGCTTGCTTCTTCCTTTCAAAAGACAGTTTTGCTTGATCTGCCAAATACTTTTCAAAGCCTGACGCTTCATTAAGCATCAGTCTTCTAGGCTTCCTCTCCTGTTTCTGAGGGATCTGGGTACCAAAAGGCGTCATCTGGCCTGTGCGGATGAGCTCCTCCCACGCAGTCTCCTGAGCTGGCATGAGCATGCTGCCCAGGGAAGACGGCCCCGGCTCTGCAAGAGCAACAACAACGCATGGGCATGAGGCTAAGTTTGCCAAGAGAACACCAGAAAGAGTCACTTATTCAATACATATTAAACCTGTTGCCACGGAGTCTATTCTGACTCAACAGCAACTCTATAGGACAGGGTAGAACTGCCCGATAGGTCTCGAAGGCTGTAATCTTTACAGGAGCAGACGGCCACATCTTTCTCCTGCAGAATGGCTGGTGGGTTTGAACCACAGACCTTTCAGTGAGCAGCCAAACACTTAACCACTGTGCCACAAGGGCTCCTTTCAATATATACTAGGCACCTGCAAACAACTCACATAAAAAAGAAAACATCACTGATATACCAAAGCATAATACATGTGCAGAAAAGAGTATAATTTATTACGGTATTTATCATGATACATTTAATATATTCCTGTTCAAAAAGATTTCTCAATACTTTTTCTGCAAAATACTGTATTATAAATATACACCCCTGTGCATCCAAAGACAAACCTATTTATATATAACGTACAGTCATAAATAGATGAATTTAGTCATGTGTTTCCTTATCCGTGAGGAGTAGCCTATAAGGAAATAATCTCCTAAATTTCCATGTCATTGCTAATGCTAGCATTCAGATGGACTTAAATTCAACAGACGGTAAGACTGAAAACCTACATCTAAAGAATCAGCATGCACCGAAGTAGGAAAAACATAAACATTAGCTCTACACTGCTCAACATGGTTGTCATCACTCACATGTGGCTGCTTAAACCTAAATTAAAAATTCAGCTCCTCAGTTGTACTCGTAACATTTCAGGTCCTTGACAGCCACATGTGGCTGATGGCCATTACACTGGACAACACCAATACAGAACATTTCTACCATGGCACAAAAGGTCTACTGGACAGCACGGTATTAGATGTATGAAGTTAACTGATGGAAGTGATGACCTAAAATTGGAAGTTATGCCATAATAAGTATAAAGTAACCCAGAAACAATCCCACTTTCATTAGCTAAGATTAATCTCTGGCAAAATTAGTCTGCTATATAGCTAAAATACCAAAAGAACTAATGGCTTAAATCGGAAGGAAGCCATATTCTAAAATGTAGGATTCTTGCAGACCAGATTTTTATGAAACCTGCAGTGAAGTAAAATGTACATCAGAAAAGTGCACAAATCCTAAGTGCATAGCTCAGTGAACTGTCAGGGAGAACATACCCACACACCAGCATCCAGACCAAGAGACAGAAATGACCAGCACCCCCGGACAAGCCTGTAGAGCCCCCGTCCAGTCACGACCTCACCTCACGAGTCATGACTACCCTGACTCCTAACACTACAGATGAGTTCTGTCTGGCTTTGAACTTTATATAAATGGAAATGTTTGTATTCTTCTGTATCTGGCTTCTTTTGCTCAACTTAACGCTTGTGATATTTATACTTGTTGAATATAACTGGAGTGTGTTGATACTCGTTGTTAGCATTCTATTATATGAATATACCACAATTTTTCCATTCCACTGTTAATGGACATTTGGGTAGTTTCCAGGTTTTGCTAATGCGAATAGGGTTACTATGAATATTCTGGTATACGTCCTCTGGGAATGTATGCACACGATTCTCTGGGTATGTTAAACTGTAGTATACGCTGCCAAAGAGTTTTCTAAAGTGGCTGCATTAATTTTCAGTTACACCAACAGCGTCTGAGAGTTCCAACTGTCCCACACTGTTGCATGTGTAGAGGTATCACACTGCGGCTTTAATTTCCATTTCCCTGGTGACTAATGAACTTGAGTACCTTTTCACAGGTTTACTGATCTTTTGGATAACTTCTTTCACAAAGAAAATGTTTAAATATTTTGCCCACTTTTCTTTTAGGCTATCTGCCTTCCTAAAAAAAATTGATTGCTAGGAGTTCTTTACCCATTCTAGATACAAGTGCTTTGATTGATAAATGTATTACAAATGCCTTCTCCCATACTGCAGCTTGCCTTTTCACTCTCTCGGTGCTATCTTTTGATGAATAGATATTCTTAGTTTTAATGTAGCCCATTTAACAAATCTTTTCTTTTATAGTGAGCATTTCTGTGTCCTGTTTAATAAGTCTTTACCTACCCCAAGATCACAAATATGTTTTCCTATGTCATATTCTCAAAGCTTTGTTTTACCATTCACATCCAAATCTACAATTCATTTGGTATTTTTTTTTACACAGAGTGAAGGGTCGAAATTCATTTTATTTTCATACGGTTTAACCCAACACCATTTATTGAAAACACCATTCTCCTTCACTGTACTCAACTGCCCCCTCTGTCATAAATCACGTGGCCATATATAGGTGGCTCTCCTTGCTGGACTCTCCTGTCCCATTGGTCTCTCATCTATCCTTGTACCAACACCATACTATCTACATTACCATAAAACCCACTGCTGTCGAGTCAATTCCAACTTACAGCAAACCTACAGGACAGAGTAGAACCACCCCATAGGTTTTCCAAGAAGTGGCTGGTGGATCTGAACTGCCGACATTTTGGTTAGCAGTCATAGCTCTTAACCATTGTGCCACCAGGGCTCCTTCATTACTATAGCTTTATAATAAGTTTTGAGATTTTGTTCTGCTTCAGGATTCTCTTGGCTATTCTTGGCCCATTGCATTTCCATGTAAATTTTAGAATCAGCTTGTTAATACCTCACCCTAGTCCACCTCTGCAAAAAAAACCCCTGAAATATATATATTTATTCTTTTTCTAAAATGATATTACAGATCCAGGGGAGGCAGTGGCAAGATGGCGGGCTAGGCAGATGCTTCCGGTGGTCCCTTTTACAACAAAGACCCGAAAAAACGAGCGACTTGACTATATATGACAATCTATGAGCCCTGAACATCAAAGGCAAAGCTAAGGAATTGGATTGAGTGGCAGGGGGAGGGAGAGACGATTCAGAAGCAGCAAGGAGTTGCCAGACTCAATCCGGTGGGAAATGGCACCCAGCGGGCTGGATCCGTTGATGTGCGCTGTGAGGCAAGCAGTGGCGTTCGGGATGCGTTTTCCACGTCAGGAGAGACCAAGCAGCAGAGAGTCTACTCACACCTCCGGAAACAGTGAAAAGCAGTGCTCAAATGGCAAAAGATAAGTACATGTGTCTAACCTACCATGCAGATCAAAAACCACCCCATTTGGAAAGAACCTCTCTCCCATTTATCTGTTCCCTCCCCGCTCTGCACCAGGTCCTGGGTCTGCTTCAGGTATTGCCGAGCCCCCTGGGGTGGAAGTAGGACCCATCACGCACCCTGAGCCATCCTCCCAGCGTGGAGAGGGAACAAATTAATAAACAGAAAAAATAATCTGCCAGCTCTGCTAAGCTGGGAACTCAAGGCAAGCACAGCTCCCTGGGCACAGGCATAAGGGATCCACAGACTTTGAATGCCTTTCACCCCTGCACAGACCTGCATGGGCCCATTTCAACAGCGAAGGCCCTCATTAGCACAGTACAACAGGGTATACACCTGAGGCATAACTTCAACCGTATCAGCTATATGGTGGAGTGGCAGGTTTGTGACATTTGACGTTGCCCTGCCCATTAAGCAGGGTCCTCATGTACCCACATCCGGGGCCTGAGGACTGGTGGCTCCACCCACACCTCCAAGCCACATGAGACAAGGGTCCAAGAATAAGTGGTGCCTCCCAGTCCTTACAGCCAACAGCATTGGGTGCCCATAGTTCGGCTGCAAAAGCCACCCACCTACGCACTCTAGAAAACAGGGACATACTTTCCTCCCAGACACTTGGGCAACCCTTAACCCCATGCCTTGCTCAGCATGTGACCCCTAGTGCTGCCAGATATGTGTGCCTACTCCAATCACTACTGTCCATCTAGGACTGTAGGTGAGAGCCTGCACCACACTTGATGACCAACTACCTGGGCACCTGAGCTGAATTCATACAAGAAAAGTAAACTGACTCCTGGGTTCACATACTTAGTAACAGATCCAATCAACTGGCAACAGGACATTACAGCTTCAAAGGCACCAATAATCAAACTAGCTCACATGAGCAGTCTATCTGGGCATATCAAAACAAAGCAAAACAAGAAGCTAGGACACAGTAAGCAAACATAAAATAAATAAATATAATAACTTATTGATGGCTCACAGACAACAGTCAATATCAAATCATATAAAGAGGCAGACCATGATGGCTTCAACAAGCTCCCAAAACAAAGAATCAAGAAATCTTATGGAGGAAGAGAACTTCTAGGAATTACTGGGGGTAGAATACGAAAGATTAATATACAGAACTCTTCAAGAGATCAGGAAGGAGAACATGTAAAACGCATAACAAGCCAAGGAACACAAAGACAAAGTGATAGAGGAACTTAAGAAGATTAGAGAAGAGCAAAATGACAAATTTAAGAGGCTGCAAGAATCCACAGAGAAAGAGCAAACAGAAATCCAGAAGATTCACAAAAAAATTTCAGAATTAGAAAACTCAACAGAAAGTCATAGGAACAGAATTGAGGCAACGGAAGTCAGAAGTAATGTGACTAAAGATAAAGCACTTCACACTAACTTATTTGAGGAAAAATCAGATAAAAGAATTTAAAAAAATGAAGAAACCCTAACAATTATGTGGGAATTTATCAAGAGGAATAACCTATGAGTGATTGGGATAACCGAAAACACAGAGAGAATTGTTGAAGATTGGTTGGCAGAAAACTTCCCTGATATCGTGAAAAATGAGATTTCTATCCAAGATGCTCATCGAACCCCACACAAGGGAGATCTCAAAAGAAAGTCATCAAGACATATTATAATCAAACTTGCCAAAACCAAAGATAAAGAGAGAATTTTAAGAGTAGCTAGGGATAAATGAAGAGACATCTACAAAGGAGAGTCAGTAAAACTAAGCTCGGTCTACTCAGCAGAAACCTTACAGGCAAGAAGGCACTGGGATGACATATATAAAGCCTTGAAGGAAAAAAATTACCAGCCAATAATTATATATCCAGCAAAACTCTCTCTCAAATATGATGGCAAAATTAGGGAATTTCCAGATAAACACAAGTCTAGGGAATTTGCAAAAACCAAACCAAAATTATAAGCAATACTAAAGGGAGTCCTCTAGTTAGAAAATCAATAACATCACATAACAACCCAAGACTAGAACACAGGACAGAGCAATCAGATATACACCCACATAGGGAAATCACAAAAATTAAGTTAAGATGCTGAAAATAGGGAAACAAGAGATGTCAATATGTAAAAGATGACAACATTAAAACAAAAAAGATGACCTAAAAAATGTAGTCATAGATATTTCATACAGAGAGGAAGTCGAGGTGATATAAAGAAATAAAAGATTGGCTTAAACCTAGAAAAACAGAGGTAAGTATTAGAGTAACCACAAAGGAAACTAACAATCCTATACATCAAAATAAAAAACAAGAAAAACATACGGGCTCAGGAAATACAAAATCAACAACAATGAAAAAGATGAAAAAAATATATAAAGAAAAATGACTCAGTACAGAAAATTAACTGGAACAAAGAAACTGCCAACAACACACACAAAAAGACATTAAAATCACAGCACTAAACTCATAACTATCAATAATTACACTAAATGAAAATGGACTAAATGCACCAATAAAGAGACAGAGAGTGGCAGAAAGGATTAAAAAATACGGTCCATCTATATGCTGCCTTCAAGAGACACACTTTAGACTTAAAGACACAAACAAACTAAAATTCAAAGGATGGAAAAAAAAATATCAAGCAAATAATACTTAGAAAAGAGCAGGACTGGCAATATTAATCTCTGACAGTATAGACTTTAAACTAAAATCCACCACAAAGGATAAGGAAGGACACTATATAATGATTAAAGGGTCAATACACCAGGAGGACATAACTATAATAAATGCTTATGTACCCAACGACAGGGCTCCAAAAAACATAAAACAAACTCTAACAGCACGGAAAAGAGAGATAGACAGCTCCACAATAGTAGTAGGAGACTTCAACACACCACTTTCAGTGAAGGACAGAACATCCAGAAAGAAGCTCAGTAAAGACACAAGATCTAAATACCACAATCAACCAACTTGATCTCACAGACATATACCGAACACTCCACCCAACAGCAGCCAACAACCAAGTATACTTTCTTTTCCAAAGCAATGGAACGTTTTCCATAATAGACCACATACTAGGCTGTAAAGCAAGGCTTAACGGAATACAAAGCATCAAAATATTACAAAGCATCTTTTCTGACCATAAAGCCCTAAAAGTAGAAATCATTAACAGACAAAGCAAGGGGGAAAAAAAAAAAATCAAACACATGGAAACTGAACAACACCCGGCTCAAAAACTACTGGGTTACAGAAGAAATTAAGAACGAAACGAAGAAAATTCACAGAATCAAATGAGAATGAAAACACATCCTACCAGAACCTTTAGGACACAGCAAAAGCAGTGCTCAGAGGTCAATTTACAGCAATAAATGCACACATCCAAAAAGAAGAAAGGGCTAAAATCATAACAGTAACCCTACAACTCAAACAAATAGAAAGAGAGCAGCAAAGGAAGCTCTCAGGCACCAGAAGAAAGCAAATAATAAAAATTAGAGAACAATTAAATGAAATAGGAAATAGAAAAAAATTGAAAGAGCTAATAAGACCAAAAGCTGGTTCTTTGAAAAGATCAACAAAATCTATAAACCACTGGTCAAACTCACAAAAGAAAAACAGAAGAGGAAGCAAATAAACTGAATAAGAAATGAAATGGGCGATATTACAACAGACTCAACTGGAATTAAAAAAAATCACAACAGAATACTATGAAAAACTGTACTCTAACAAATTTGAAAGCCTAGAGGAAAGGGACAAATTTCTAGAAACACGCTACCTACCTAAACTAACATAAACAGAGGTAGAATAACTAAATAAACCTATAACAAAAGAGGAGACTGAAGAGGTGATAAAAAAAGTTCCCAACCAAAAAAAAAAGCCCTGGCATTTATAGTTTCACTGGTGAATTCTACCAAACTTTCAGAGAAGAGTTAACACCACTACTACTAAAGGTATTTCAGAGCATAGAAAAGGATAGAATACTCCCAAATTCATTCTATGAAGCCAGCATAACCCTGATACCAAAACCAGGTAAAGACACCACAAAAAAAAAATTACAAGACCAATATCCCTCAAGAACACTGATGCAAAAACCCCCAACAACATTCTAGCTAACAGAATCCAACCACATATCAAAAAAATTACTCACCATGACCAAATGGGTTTCATACCAGGTATGCATGGATGGTTCAATATTAGAAAAACAATCAATGTAATCCATCACATAAATAAAACAAAAGACAAGAACCACACGATCTTATCAATCGATGCAGAAAAGGCATTTGACAAAGTCCAACACACACTCATGATAAAAACACTCAGCAAAAGAGGCACAGAGGAGAAACTCTTCAACATAATTAAGGGCATTTACACAAAGCCAACAGCCAACATCATCCTAAATGGAGAGAGTCTGAAAGCATTCCCCTTAAGAATGGGAACCAAACAAGGATGTCATTTATCACCACTCTTATTCAGCGCGGTGCTGCAGGTCCTCACCAGAGCAATTAGGCTATAAAAAGAAAGAAAGGGCATCCAAATTTGTTAAGGAAGAAGTAAAAGTATCTCCATTTGCAGATGATATGATCTTATACACAGAAAACCCCAAAGAATCCACAAGAAAACTACTGGAACTAATAGAAGATTTCACAAAGTATCAGGATACAAGATAAACATACAAAAATCAGTTGGATTCCTACACACCAACAAAGAGAACTTCAAAGAGGAAATCACCAAATCAATACCATTTACAACAGCCCCCAAGAAGATAAAATACTTGGAATAAATCTAACCAGAGACGTAGAAGACCTACACGATGAAACTTCCACACACTATTGCCAAGAAACCAAAAGAGACCTAAGTAAGTGGAAAAACATAACTTGCTCATGGATAGGAAGACTCAACCCTGTGAAAATGTCAATTCTACCCAAAGGAATCTACAGATACAATGCAATCTCAATCCAAATTCCAATGGCATTTTTTAGTAAGATGGAGAAACAAATAACCAGGCCCCAGATAAGTAAAGCATTACTGAAGAAGGGGAACAAACTGGGAGACCTCACACCACCTGATTTTAGAACCTATTATACTATTATACCGCCACGGCTGTCAAAACATGGTACAACAACAGATACACAGACCAATGCAACAGAACTGAGAATCCAAATGTAAATTCATCCACCTATGAGCAGCTGATATTTGATAAATGTCCAAAGTCCGTTAACTGGGGAAAAGACAATCTCTTTAACAAATGGTGTTGGCCTAACTGGATATCCATCTGCAAAAAAATGAAACAAGATCCATACTTCACACCATGCACAAAAACTAACTCTAAATGGATCAAAGACCTAAATATAAAATCTGAAACAATAAAGTTCATGGAAGAAAAAATAGGGAGAATGGTAAGAGCCCTAATACATGGCATAAACAGAATATAAAACATTACTAACAACGTACAAACACAAGAAGAGAAACTAGATAACTGGGAACTCCTAAAAATCAAACACTTATGCTCATCAAAAGACTTCACTAAAAGAGTAAAAAGACAACCTAAAGACTGGGAAAAAAATTTTGGCTACAACAAATCGGATAAGCGTCTAATCTCTAAAATCTACAAGATACTGCAAAAACTCACAACAAAAAGACAACCCAATTTAAAAATGGACAAAGGACATGAACAGGCACTTTACCAAAGAAGACACTCAGGCAGCTAACCAACACATGAGGAAATGCTCACAATCATTAGCCATTAGAGAAATGCAGATCAAAACTACAATGAGATACCATCTCACCCCAACAAGGTCAGCATTAATCCAAAAAACACAAAATAATAAATGTTGGGGAGGTTGTGGAGAGACTGGAACACTTATACACTGCTGATGGAAATGTAAAATGGTAGAACTACTTTGGAAATCAATTTGGCATTTCCTTAAAAAGCTAGAAATTGAAGTACCATACAATCCAGCAATCCCACTCCCTGGAATACACCCTGGAGAAATAAGCGGTCACACAAATAGATATACGCACACCCATGTTCACTGCAGCACTGTTCACGATAGCAAAAAGATGGAAACAACCTAGATGTCCATCAACCGATGGATAAACAAATTATGGTGGTATATTCACACAATGGAATACTACACAACAGTAAAGAACAACGATAAATCCGCGAAACATCTCATGACATGGATGATTCTGGAAGGCATTACGCTGAGTGAAATCAGAAAGACGCAAAAGGACAAATACTGCATGAGACCACTATTGTAAGAACTCAAGAAAAGGTTTAAACACAGAAGAAAACATTCTTTGATGGTTATGAGGCTGGGGAAGGAGGGAGAGGGGTATTCACTAACTAGACAGCGCACAAAAATTATCTTAGGTGAAGGGAAGGACAACACACAATACAGTGGAAGTCAGCACAACTGGACTAAACCAAAAGCTAAGAAGTTTCCTGAATACAACCAAACACTTTTAAGGACAGAGTAGCAGGGGTAGGGGTCTGGGGACGATGGTTTCAGGGGACATCTAGTGAGCAGCCATCTAATAAGACGCATCAATTGGTCCCAACCCACCTGGAGCAAAGGAGAATGAAGAATACCAAAAGACACAAGAAAAATATTAGCCCAAGAGACAAAAAGGGCCACATAAACCAGAGACTCCATCAGCCTGACACCAGAAGAACTCGATGGTGCCTGGCTACCACCAATGACTGCCCTGACAGGGAACACAACAGAGAACCCCTGATGGAGCAGGAGAAAAGTGGGGTGCAGAACTCAAATTCTAGTAAGAACACCAGACTTAATGGTCTGAATGAGACTGGCGGGACCCGGAAGACATGGCCCCTGGACTCTCCGTTAGCCCAGAAACTGAAAACATTCCTGAAGCCAACTCTTCAGATGATGATTTGACCGGACTATATGACATTAAATGATACTCGTGAAGACAGTGCTTATTAGCTCAAGTAGATACCTGAGACTAAATGGGCAGCTCCTGTCCAGAAGCGAGATGAGAAGGCAGAGAGGGTTAGGAGCTTGTTGAACAGATAGGGGAAAACTGTGGCACAAAGGAAGAATGTGCTGTCACATTATAGGGACTGCAATTAGGGTCACATAACAATGTGTGTATAAATTTTTGTATGAGAAACTAACTTGAACTGTAAACTTTCACTTAAGGCACAATTAAAAAAAAAAATTTGTTTTCAATAACACTTTACACAGCAAATTAGGTTCCCATTTAACAATTTCTACACAAACTGTTCAGTGACATTGGTTACATTTTCCACAATGTGTCAACATTCTTATTATTTCCATTCTTGTTATTCAGTTTCCAGTAACCTATTTTTCCCATCCCATTATCTTCTCAGCTTTGCTTTAGAGTAACTGTTGACCATTTGGTCTCCTTTAGATGATTTTTTTCTTTTTTATTGTACTTTAGATGAAGGTTTACAGAACTAGTTTCTCTTTAAACAGTCAGGAGACATATTGTTTTATGATACTGGTTAACTACCCCACAACATGTCAACACTCTCCCTTCCAGACCTTGGATTCCCTATTACCAGCTTTCGTGTCCCCTCCTGACTTCTAGTCCTTGTCCCTGGGCTGTTATGCCCCTTTAGTCTCATCTTGTTTTATGGGCCTGTCTAATCTTTGGCTGAAGTGTGAATCTCGGGAGTGACTTCGTTACTGAGCTAAAAGGTTGTCTAGGGGCCATACTCTCGGGGTTTCCCCAGTCTCTGTCTGGCCAGTAAGTCTGGTCTTTCTTTGTGAGTTAGAATTTTGTTCTACATTTTTCTCCAGCTCTGTCCAGGACCTTCTTGTGATCCCCGACAGAGCAGTCAGTGGTAGTAGCTGGGCACCATCTAGCTGTACTGGACTCAGTCTGGTGGTGGCCATGGTAGATGTGGTAGATTAGTCCTTTGGACTAATCTTTCCCTTGTATCTTTAGTTTTCTTCATTCTCCCTTGCTCCCAAAAGGGTGAGACCAGTGGAGTATCTTAGATGGCTGCTCACAGGCTTTTAAGACCCCACACACTACTCACCAAAGTAGATGTAGAACATTTTCTTTATAAACTATGTTATGCCAATTGAACTAGATATTCCCAGACTATTGTCCCCACAGCCATCAGCCCAGCAATTCGGTCCCTCAGAGAGTTTGGATATGTTTATAGAGCTTCCATGACCTTGCCTTGTACATGCTGTACTGGCTTCCCCAGTATTGTGTACTGTCTTACCCTTCACCAAAGTTATCACTTACCTATTGTCTGTTTAGCTTTCTTCCATCTCCACCCCACCCCTCCCCTCCCTCAAATCCATCAAAGATTGTTTCTTTTTGTGTGTAAACATTTTCATGAGTTTTTACAGTAGTGGTCTCATACAGTATTTGTCCTTTTGTGATTGACTTATTTCAGTCAGCATAATGTCCTCCAAACTAATCCATGTTATGATACACTTCACAGATTCATCATGGTTCTTTAACCTTTTGTAGTACTATACTGTATGTACCACACTTTGTTTATCCAGTCATCTGTTGATGGGCATCTAGGTTGTTTCCATCTTTTTGCTACTATGAATAATGCTGCAATGAACATGGGTGTGCATATGTCTACTCGTGTGATGACTCTTATTTCACTAGGATATATTCTTATGAGTGGGATTGCTGGATCATATGGTATTTCTATTTCTAACTTTCAAAGAAAATGCCATATTGTTTTCCAAAATGGCTATATCATTTTGCATTCCCACCAACAGTGCTTAAGAGTTCTGATCTCCCCGCAGCCTCTACGTTTGTTATTTCCTGTTTTTTGATTCGTGCCAGTAATGCCGGAGCGAGATGGTATCTCCTTGTGGTTTTGATTAGCATTCCTCTAATGGCTAGTAATCACAAGCATTTCCTCATGTGTCTGTTGGCCACCTGAATAAGTCTTCTTTGGTGAAGTGCCTGTTCATTTCCTTTGCCCATTTTGTAATTGGATTATTTGTCTTTTTGTTGTAGAGGTGCTGGATTTTGTTGTAGATTTTAGAGATTAGACCTTTGTCCGATTTGCAATAGACAAAAATTTTTTTCCTAGTCTGTAGGTTCTCTTTTAACTCTTTTGGTGAAGTCTTTCGGTAAGTTTTTAATTTTTAGAAGATCCCAGTTATCTAGCTTATCTTCTGGAGTGTGTGTATTGTTGATTATGGTTTGTATCCTGTTAATGCCATGTATAGGGCTTCTAGCACTACTCCTATTTTTTATTCAATGAACTTTACAGTTTTGGGCTTTATATTTAGGTCTTTGATCCCTTTTGAATTTGTTTTTGTACTATGTTGTGAGGTATGGGTCCTGTTTCATTTTTTTGCAGATGGACATACAGTTTTGCCAGCACCGTTTGTTAAAAAGACTGTCTTTTCCCCATCTGATGGACTTTGGGCCCTTGTCGAAGATCAGGTGACCGCAGGTGGATGGATTTACATCTAGGTTCTCGATTCTGTTCCATTGGTCAATGTATGTTGTTGTACCAGTACCAGGCTGTTTTGACTACTGTAGCTGTCTGGTAGGTTCTGAGGTCAGGTAGTGCGAGTCCTCCTACTTTAGTCTTCTTCAGTAGTGCTTTACTTATCCAGGGCTTCTTCCCTTTCCATATAAAGTTAATGATTAGTTTTTCCATCTCTTTAAAGAATGTTGTTAGTATTTGGATCTGGATTGCACTGTATTTGTAAATTGCTTTGGGCAGAACTGTCATTTTCAAAGTGTTGAGTCTACCTATCCATGGCATGGTACCTTTTTCCATTCACGTAGATCTCTTTTGGTTTCTTGCAGTAGTGTTTTCTAGTTTTCTTCATACAGATCTTTTACATCCCTGATTAGATTTATTCCTAAGTATTTTATTTTTTTAGGAGCTATTATAAATGGTATTGCTTTCCTGATTTCCTTTTCATCTTTCTCTTTATTGGTGTATAGGAATCCAACTGATTTTTGTATGTTTATCTTGTATCCCGCTACTCTGCTGAGTCTTTCTATTAGTTCCAGTAGTTTTCTCATGGAGTCTTTAGAGTTTTCTATGTATAGTACCATATCATCCACAAATAGGGACAGTTTCACTTCTTCATCACCAATTTGGATGCCCTTTATTTCTTTTTCTTGCCTTACTGCTCTAGCTAGGACTTCCAGCACAATGTTAAATAGGAGTGGTGATAATGGGCATCCTTGTCTTGTTCCTGTTCTCAGGGGGAATGTTTCCAGCCTCTCTTCATCAAGAATGATGCTGGCTGTTGGTTTTGCATAGATGCCCTTTATTATGGTGAGAAATTTCCCTTCTATGCCTATTTTATTGCGAGTTTTTATCAGGAATGGGTGTTGGACTTTGTCAAATGCCTTTTCTGTGTCAACTGAGATGATCATGTGAATCTTTCCTTTTATTTATGTAGTGGATCACGTCGATTGATTTTCTAATGTTGAACCATCCTTGCATACCTGGTATGAATCCTCCTTGGTCATGGTATATTATTTTTTTGATATAATGTTGAACCCTATTGGCTAGAATTTTGTTGAGAATTTCTGCATCTATATTCATGAGAGATACTGGTCTGTAATTTTATTCTTTTGTGGTGTCTTTGCCTGGTTTTGGCATCAGGGTTATGCTGGCTTCAAAGAATGAATCTAGAAGTGTCACTTCCTTTTCTATGTTCTGAAATAGTTTGAGTAGTACTGGTGCAAGCTCTTCTAAAACCTTGAAATTTTTATCGGGTTGCACTGAAACCGTAGATTGATAGAAGAACTGACATCTTTACAATACTGTGTCTTCCAATCCATGACCATAATGTACCTCTCCATTTATTTAGGTCTTTAATTTCTCACTGACATTTTGTAGTTTTCAATGCAGAAAACACTGCAGAAAACTACATTTTTTGTTAAGACCTCTTTCTAGGTATTTTATTTTTATTGTATTTGGCATCTTTATTAAATTTTATTTTTTCTTTTTGTTGGTATATAGAAATACAATTGATTTTTATATATTGACCTTGTATTCAATGATATTGCTAAATTCCTGTATTAGCTCCAATAGTTAGTTGATTCTTTTGGATTTTCTACATTAACAATCATGTAGTCTGTAAATACTGATGGTTTTATTTCTTCTTTTTCAATCCATATGCTTTTTATTTCTTTTTCTTCCATTACTACACTGGTTAAGAGCATCTAGTAAAATGCTGAACAGGAAGGGTGACAGCAAGCACCCTTGTCTCATCCCAGACCGGTCTCATCCCAGGTCACAGATGGCAAAGCCAATTTTTACAAGGTTTCTTGTTTTTGTTTCAACTTTTCTTCATTGGATCTAATTCCAGGAAAGGATTCCTTGTCAGGTAATCCTCACAACAAACCCCTGCAAAGGATCATCATGTAGAGAAGAGGGGAAAGGAAACCTCAGGGAAGCATGTGAGCAGAGAAGTGAAGGTCAACTATACTTAAGCCTATTTCACGGGTACAAAACAGACTTAGCAAGCTTAAGGAACAAAGCCAAGGTCCATACCTAGGAAAAGCAGAGCTGGGCACACAAAGCCTAGGCTCTTACACACTAGGTTCTACAGCCTCCCCAGAGGGCATAGGGCACCATGGAAGGAGAGAAGGCACCGGGGTGGGGTGGGGGGAGGCCAAGAGAGGCCATGAGTCTGAAGGGTTTGCTGGTGCCCAGATGAAGAGCTATATTAGCAAGCAGGAGCTCAGACAAAGGTCAAGGCCAGAGGTCTGCAGATTTGTTAGATACTAGAACACTGGGACTACAGAAGCCACGGTGAACAGATGAGATTATTCGGGGAGAGGACCAAGAAGAGGGCTCTGTAAGAAATCCTGACAAACATCAAAAGTGATGATAAAGCCAGAACAGCTGGCCAAAAATAACTCAACAGAAGCAGTCAGAAGACTGAAAGGAAAATCAGAGGACGGGGGACTCCAAAGGGCACAGGAAGTGTCACGTGCTGCAGAAAGGCCAAGGGGAGCAAGGGTGAAAGGGGAGTTTGAATTTGGGGAGGTAACTATTAACCCTAGGCAAAGCTGGACTAAAGTGGCAATATGACGTGAAAGAGAGTAGCTTTCAGACAGCTAGATTGGAAACAAAACTGTTCCTGATAAGAAAAACAGTACTCAGCAGCAGAAGGCACTGGTTATAGGCCTAGTGAATTCTGACACTGAACTTTAAAAGCACATCTCTCTAATATTCTTTCT
Organism: Dugong dugon; assembly: GCA_030035585.1. Lineage (NCBI taxonomy): Eukaryota > Metazoa > Chordata > Mammalia > Sirenia > Dugongidae > Dugong > Dugong dugon. The sequence continues at coordinate 6,222,248 of CM057475.1, read as the reverse complement.
ATTGCCTCAATGAATTCTTCATAATTCTCTTGTCTTACTGTAATGAACTTCTGGAACTAGTAGAAAATATTTGCTTGAAGGTCTTAAATACTAAGAAGCCTTAATATGTATTTCAAGCAGTAAATGACTAAGCAGCTACAAATAATCTCTATTCTGTCTACACACACACACACACACACACACAAAATGACAACACAGATACTTAGTTCTGGAGCCTGCTATTTTTCCAAAAGGTTTTTCAAAAGATAACCATTCAACGCAGTGATATAGGCAGATGGTATGGCCATGGTATAACCTGCATGAAGATGCTTACAATATGTAATGTTAGTTGTCTTTATCAAGTTAACTGCATAAAACATGTTAAGATTTCCAATTTATTAAACACAATACTAAACGTACACCAGCAGCCTCTAGTAAATTAAGTTAAAAATTTACTTTCATTCTCTAAAAACCCCATATGACTTAAGAGATTTGGTTCTACAGGTGTGGAGAATGAAATTTTCCTAAACCCATTTTGACAGTAAAGGCAAAGAAATGTACTTTCCTCAAAACCCAGCAAAGACTGAACAGATACCCTCCACTGGGTAGAGACATCCAGCATCAATTCAAGAACACAGAGAAATGGTTCACAGAATCCTCACCTGCATCCTCCTCCAAACTGGCAGAATCTATTTCAACTTTCACCTCTGCTCCTCCAAGGATGGCCTGAAGACGTTTTTGTTTTGCTGTGATCTTCTTTAGCTGTTGTTCCTTAAATGGCAAATACCAAATATACAAAACAGCAATGAAGTTACTGCTAAATACAAAAGACAGCATTAGAAACTTAAACACTTTAATCAAGAGTAACACAGAAATAAAACAGAAATTTCATATATTACCACACTATACAGAGCCTTGTTAGAGTAACTACCACTTTCCTAGCAGCAACAACGTCTCAAGGCATTCCCATCAGGCAGGCCCACTGTCCCCACACTTCTCCTGACCGAAGCAACTCATAGCTTTACACGCACTCAAACACTTAGTTACAAACATACTGACTCTCCACTGACGCAGGAGGTGAAATTGTCCTACTTTGTTTTTCCCATGAACACACTGGGTAAACTACAAAAATGCCTCTGTCTCTGATCTTAGCAGTTAATGGGCTATAAGGCCAACAGACTGTAGGGATAAGAAACAAGCACAAATGTTCACATGATCTAAAAAGGCAGCCCCCTTTGATAACTACCATATTTATATTTTCCTTGATAGTATTCAACTCTGTCACAAAATTTAAAAAGAAAAATATATTTTACCCCTTCATGGGTGTGTAGCCACTCCTAGAGCCTCCCCCATTAACTGAGCCTGTGGTACACAGTCTTCTTCCCAAGGTCAAGAATGTCTAAACTACAAACGGAAGCATGGGCAGAGGGGAAATCCTGAATATGAACATTACATTGCCATAACTGGCAATTCACTTTCCCTTGCAATCTTTCTCTCTCAGCCTTTCCCTTTAGTCTTTCCCTTTAGTCTATCTCTAAACATAAAAGAGTTGCTGAAGAAAAATAGAAATATATAATTATGTTAGACTAGTATCTAATTGGCCTAAAATCTGGCCTTCTCCAGCCCTTGAAATCCCAGCCCACCAGAAGCCCCAGAAGGTCAGAGAAGGTCTCTACACATAATTCACAGGCTCCCACACAAGCCAGATGATCCGTCTCTGACTCTGGGAGGGGACAAAATCACCTCTAACCTTTGGGCTGCTATGTGGAGCTGACTGAGCAGAAGACGGTGGGGCAGTGACGATAATGGACTGGTGTGTGGAAAGCAAAAGGAGAGCAACACAGACCAAGTCTATACACCCTCTCCTCACTTACCAACGTGGTTAGGTTCCAAAGACCAGGTCGTTAATCTGAAATCAGCGTTATGCAAAAATGGAGGATGATTACATCAGATCACAAAATGTAGGATGACTACATCATTACATAACTGCCAAATCACATCACTGCATAACTGCCAAACCAATGAGAATCAAGACCCAGCCAAGCTGACACATAACTTTAACCAACAAAGCCAGAATTACTCTCGCCTCGCACCTTGGCATTTGTTACTGCCAGACATATGCCATTAATGCGCAAAATTGTCAGACAGTAGATTTTTTTACTATTGTCATAAATGCGCAATGTCAGATAATGAGATAGTCGATAAGTGAGGAGAAGGTGTATATCCACCCTCACTACTAGAATGTAAATGAAAGATTCAAGGACTCCACTTGCTGCAATGAACCTACTGCAAGCCAAGGATATGTGTTAGTCATTCTGGATGGCAGGACCGAAATGATTGAAACTAGTCATTCCTATCTACAATGTACTTTCATAAAGTGCTGCATAAATCCTGAAAAATCCTTCAAATCTCACAAAGCTGTACATAAACCCTAAAATATGCTTCAAATTCACAAAACTATATATGATTCCTTAAAAAAAGTTCAGACCTCATAAAAACAATGGCCTAAGTAACATATGTTCCCTACCCTTAAGTTCTACAACCCTAAGTGCAGTCCCACGGTGGCCGCCATGAAGACTGTAAGACCTAAGGTCGTGATCCCTGAGGGGGCCAGCCCCTACAACCAGTGACCACGAGTGTGGGAGGGGCAAGGGTTGTATCAATGGGAAGCAGAGTGTAGGTAATCAGCATGAACAGGAGCTGAGCAGGAAAAAAGCAAGTTCATACAAAACAAGGAGACTGAGTCAGAGGCCAGCACGTCCAGCAAGAGCCTGAGCTGTGTGAGGGAAACTGGGTGACGCAAGGAAGCCTGTGACAGTGCACGTGAGTGAGGAGGCAAGCAAAGCCAAAACAGAACTCGTTTTCACACAGGGGTGGGCGTGTGTGTGTGTATTTTTTTTTTAATGTTGTATAACAGAGCATGTTAAAGGGAAACAGATAAAAAATTAAACGTACAAAAGCAATTCTACATTTCTCTATTGCAATTATAAATATTTCCTTCACATCATATAAGTAGTTTCAAAATACTAAATTATTAAATGAGTCTAAATGATGACTTTTTCAAAAACTGCAAAACTTAATATGTTATTTTGAATCACCTTATTGTACTTCTGTCGTTTTACAGAATCTAGTTTCCTGTTGATGTCTCTGTTGGTGGGAGCTTGAGGGCTAAGCTGTTCAATAATTTTATTGATTTGCCTGAGGGATGTCGTACATGACCTGAAAAATAAGATAAACTGTCTAGTTCCCATTCTGGTAACATTTTTATAGTATAAGAAACAAATGCTAAAAATATAAAAAACTTTTCCTTCTTATTAACTAAAAGATAAGAAAAACTCAACCAGAATGAATATTCCTGTTGGCTACAAATATAACTTGAAGGGTCGTCAGAGGTTGAAGACTGATTACTAGTATTTTTCATTTATCTGGCTGATTGAAATCAGCTCGTTCCCATTTGTAAGCTGATTCATTCAGTCAACATTTTTTTAAGTGCTTAATTTATTCAAGACACTGTGCTAAGACAATGCATAATAAACTGTCCTTCGATATGAAAAAACGCATGCATGGGTTTTTTTAAAGCCCATTACGGAAGCCTCCCAAAGCTTGAAGAAGTCCTAAAAATGTTTAAACATTTACTTACATAAATTAGATATGTGGGACCATATTTTTCTTTCACACAACTGGAAGATTTACTGACTAGCGTTATACTTTCTGGTGAAAATGGAAAAAATCAATTTATGATAAATTACTCCTAAAACAGACACAGAATTGTAGCTTCCAATTTTTAAAATACAAATTCAATCTTCCTGACACTTGTGTAATTTGCTGTTTGTATCCTGTTTGTGAATTTCAGAATAAAATTTGTTTTCTAAGAAAGTCACTGGTTGTCTAAGGCACCACGTGTAACCATCCGTCTAATGCTACCTGCTCTTGTGACACTGCAGCACCCTCCTATCTGTCACCTCTGCAGAAAGTGGGCACATTACACGGACTAGAGGTCCTGAACACACCTGAAGGACAGACTGCACCTATGCAAGGACACCTGCTACTCAAGAGTCCAAGAGAACCCGTCAGGGAACTGTTAGGAGCCCATCACAGAACTGTCTTTGGAACTGGTGAGTGAGAGAGGGATGTGGGTGACTGACACACACACACACTCAATCCTCTCCTTCCCTCACCCCTACTTTAGCCCAGGTCCAGAGCTTCTCCCCAGCCCCACCAATATGTTATGCTAAACAGAGCCCAAGTCATTTCTCCTCTAAATCACAAATAGTCTGACTTCCGCCTTAACCATCTCCTGGCAACTTCATCTTTACTTAGAGGCAAAAACGGGGGAAGAAAGGAAAAGGCGGGAGTCCTTTTTTTCCAGCTATCTCTCTTTATTCCTACAACTTCAAAGATGAAAAATTGTCAAAGGACTGAACATTCAGTTTAGGAACAGGAGGCTGAAAAGAAATTACAGGACAGAGAATAACCTGAGGGCAGGGACTGTGCTCCTGGTATCCTGAGTAGAACACATCAGAACTTTAAATGTACTTCTCTTGAGAACTATGTTAACACGTGCTGCTAAGTTCTAGGGAAATCTTAGAACAGCACTTTTCTTCAGGACATTATGGGTGAAACAGGCTTTTGTGAGCTCCACCGAGACCTAACTACTGTATACAATCTTGCTCCTGAGAGAAAGGGCTGGTGTTCAAACATGAAGGTTGATGACTGCCTTTACTGACTTTTATCCCCTCAATACGAAGTTTTATAAATCTCCTGAATTTCTAGAATACCCCATCCCTCTACTATCTAAGTTTCTCACAGACTATGAAAGAGAGATGCTGGTACACACTCACGTGAGGTCATCTAGGACTGACTGGTACTCTTTCTCTGTGTCAGCAAGCTGGGCCACACGGCGAGCTTCATGGATGGCGTCATCCACCTGCTGAAGCACACCCTGCTCCAGCACATCCTGGTCATAGACGTCCACACCCAGACCCTGCAGTTCAAGGGCCTGAGCACTCTGCTCCACCGCCTGGATCTGATGCCTGTCAATCTGCAGCAGGGCCGGCCCTCTCCTTGGAACTCCCAGTGCACACCCCTCAACCGAAGCAGACAGCCCATTATCAGAAGAACAAGAGGCGAGGCTCTCCTCCACCCCCGTGGCTGGCACATCATTTTCTTGTTTGACTGCCATTTCTTCATCATCACCGACATACTGACTTTGTAAACAGTCTTGCTCCTGAGTTTGACCTGGGTGGGGGATTCTCTCATTTGGCATTCTCCAGACTATCTAAAAGGAAAAAAAAAAAAAAAAAAAAAACTGATAACCCTTTTGGTTATACAGAATTGATGTTTACATAGTTTAAGTATTTTATAACTAAAGCAAACTGATTTCTCAAAAGATCAAGTAATAATCCTTCAATTACATAAAATCAAGTTTCTACATATTAATTTTCTTACAAGGGCACAAACTATATATCTTCTTAAGTTCTGATAATAAATAAGAAAAATTAACAACAAAAAAAAAGAAGAGAAACGTAGCATCAACAAAGGACATGTAGGTAGCCAGCTAACAAAGCCAGCAACCAGAATCCTGAATGACACCCACAGAGTCTCCAGAAGAGCCGAAGACATCTGGCCACTGTCTGTCAACTTAGCAACTTCATTGTGTTATGGCACAAATGATTTATATTATAGTGGCAAGATCAGCTGTAATGTACAGATTTAGTGATGTAGGTAAAGAGCTTCTGTACGAATCTGACATTAGAAACTTCCTGGTTGAACATCTACTCAAATAAACAGAAAACGTAAACAAGAAATAATCACACTAACCAAATCAGAATCTGATAAAGATCAAAATATTCTCAAAAATAACTGTACTTCAGTACGCAATATTGTTTCTTACCCATCAGTTTGGCAAGAATATAAAGTCTGATAATATCCAGTGTTGAGCAGGAGGAGGGTTCACCCACATGGACTGCTGGTGGGAATGTAAATTAGTAAAACCATTCTGGAGGGCAATTCAGCAATATTTATCAAAATTTTAAATGCACATAACCTTTGCACTCCAAATTCCAACTCCAGGTATTTATTCCAAAGAAATACTCACACATATGTACAAGAATGCTTACTTTGCATGTTTTTAATAGTTTAATGGGGCCATTTCGGTGTTCCAATGGTACTGACATAAAAGCCACGTTAAATGAAAAGTCACATAGTATGGAATCATTTACGTTGAAAAAAATGTTATACCTGCAGCTGGGTGTATGAAAAAGATCTGGAAAGATACACACTGAACCTGCGGCAGCCGGTGGTATCGATGGGTGCTGAAGGAACAGGCAGGAATACACAAAAATGTTCCCATTTTACCCCACATGCACAGCGACTGCCGAAACGGGAACGTGTCTGCTACATAACCTGTTTAACCATAAAAAACCGGAACCCAAACCTGCTGCCATCAAGTCAATTCCAATTCATAGTGACCCTACAGAACAGCTCAGAACTGCCCACAGAGTTTCCAAGGAACAGCTGGTGGATTCGAACTGCCGACCTTTTGGTTAGCAGCCAGCCGTAGCTTACCATAGCTCTTAACCACTGCACCACCAGGGCTCCTGTATAACTATACTATCTAATAAATACATTAAAAAGCAACCTAGTAATCAAGAGACAGCCTTGCTTTTCATTGAACTACTGACAGAAACCTGCACCAATGATTGCTAAGTAAGGCAACTCAAAATGTAGGATCACAGTTTCTAGCCAATCTGTGAAAAGGTGAAGCTTTCGAAGGTTTTGCCCCTTTGTAATGTTAACATATACTGATGACTCTGAAAGTCCCTTGGACTCGGGCAGACAGGGCTGTGGCAGCGTGCTTGTCTGATTTCCTACTTTTGCCTCTCTGAATATATGCTGAATAAAAGTTTCTTTTTGCTTTAAAAAAAAAAAAAGAAAGAAATGCAAATCTGGAAGTCCAGAGAAAGGTGCGGACTAGACTTGGACGTCCTTAGTAGAGTGAGCAGCCGCAGGCTTGCCCAGGGCTATGACAGGCACCGGAGGTCATTTCAGACGGCAAGAAGAGGCTGACACTGAAAAGGCTGGAAGTGAACACCACAGTGAGAAAGTCACTCCTTTTTAGGTCCTTTGCATTATTTCCAGGAAAAACGATTAGCCTGGTGTTCTATCATTAGCTAGTCTACTTTTTCAACAGGGGGGCAGATATTGGCTCAGATCCTTCCCGTTCTTGTTGCTAGCTGCTGTTGAGCTGTCCCCGACTCGTGGGCACCCCATGGACAAGTGAACAAAATGCCGCCTGGTCCTGTGCCATCCCCATGATAGGTTACAGGTCAGACCATTGTGATCCACAGGGTTTTTCACTGATTGATTTTCAGAAGATTACCAGACCTTTCCTCCTGGTCTTAGTCTGTAAACTCCACTGAAAACTGTTCAGCATAATAGCAGCATGCAAGCCTCCACTTACAAACAGGTGGTGGCCATGTATGAGGGGCACTGGCTGGGAACTGAACGTGGGCCTCCCGCATGGAAGGTGGGAATTCCACCACTGAACCACTAATGCCTTCATACCTAGATGAATTTAAAAATCCTGTTTTCATTTTTCTTATTTGTATGTGAAAAAGGATTCCTTTTAAAGTTAAAAAAAAAAAAAACTATCAATTCAACCAAAAATATTAAATAATAGCACCGTAGTACAAAGACAAGGTTAAAAATAAGGAAGTTTTGGGAAAACTTCTAATAATAAAAGAGGAGCCAGAGAGAATGGTGAAAACAGGAAAATAATATGGCAAGGTACCATAGGAAGCCAGGAAGGGTCCAGTGGATTGGAAACTAGCAGGTCACTGGTTATCTTAGTAGAAAAAGCTTCAGTGGAGCAAAAGGGACAAAACCCAGAGTGTAGCGGATTAAGACATGAGTAGGAGATGAGGAAATGGAAGCCTGGCTGTGGATGAGAGACAGCTAGAATGACATGGTAATAACGAGTTGGCACAAGAGAAGGAAGTTAGGACCACAAAAACTAGAGAATGTAGTAACTGGAAGAGAAATCGGGAAATGATATACAGGAAGTTGTACAAGAAGAGTCAGGAGACAGGAAAGACACGGAGTAGAAGGCATATCACACGTTTCTCTGACTCTGGCAGGAGGACTCCGGATATGCCTAAATCTGTGGGTGGAAAGGGAAGAAGCTGAAGTGGACAATACAGAAAACATCCTATAAGGGAGGAAGTTTGGGCATTTGCTAAGTCAGCGGACCAAGCTGGGATGGGGGCTAGAGAAGAGTAACAGTTCGGAACAAATGTCATGTAGAAGGGAAAAGCGAGCTGATGAAGAAGAAACGGGTGAAAGGTGTGATGGGTCCACCTGAAGCTGGACCCCAAAAACCTAGATTTGCCAACAATTACCAAGTATGTACAATTTCCTCCTTCAGTAATTAGCAGTCTTGGAGTAAATGTTACTTGGGGCTTTTCAGATTAGAAATGGCAGAAGGACAAAAGGGCCATTGGGTTGAAGATGCCGAGAAAAGTAGTTGAAGTAACTGACCTTTGGATCCAAGCTGGATAGGTTAACAAAAAAAAAAAAAAAAAAAAAAAGAAGGAAGAAGCCAGAAGGGGCCTGGACCTGGGAGAAATAAAGAGGTCAAGACATCGGAAGTCGGGCTGTGGCCTGAAGGGCCAGTATCCTGGGAGTGAGAAGTGGGAACCCGGAGGCTGTCATCAGAAGGTGAAGTAAGAGTTTCAGAAGTGAGATAAATCATCCAGTCAACAAATATTTATTGAAAATAAATTACACCAGACAATGTTCTAGGTTTAGCCCTGGTGGCACAGTGGTAAAAAGCCACAGTGAGCTGTGGCTGCTAACCAAAAGGTCGGCAGTTTGAATCCACCAGCCAGTCCTTGGAAACCCTATGGGGCAGTTCTACCCTATCCTACAGGATTGCTACAAGTCAGGATCGACTCGATGGCAATGGGTTTGGTTTTTATTTTAATGTACTAGGTTAACTAGTTTCTGGCCCACAGAGCTTAGAGTCTCTTGGGGAAGACACACATTAAAAATGTCAGATGTATACATATGTAAATGTAACTGCTAAGAGGAAAGTACAAGATTGTTTACACATCATCGTGGAGGCAGGTGTGAGGTCATGGAGACGTCTCTCTGATAAAGTGACATCTAAGCCGGTATCTGAAGGATGAACAGGAGTTAATCAGCCTGTAAGTGGTGTGAACATCTTAGAGCAAAGAAACATGTGCAATTCGTCAGACGAGAAAAGAGACGGTGCATCTGGGAAAATGCAAGAAGGCTGGAACACACTGAGAATTTGTTTTTACCTTATTTTACATGAGTAACTTCGAGTTGAAAAGAGCTAATAAGGACTCCATTCATTGTGTAAACCTTACAGAGTATCTTTTAATGGTCTGCTAAGCTTAATCATCAGAGCAAACAACAGTCTTCCTTATGCTCTCCCTTGAGCACTAGGGCGTCTGTGGCCAGGGGCAAGCTGGATCCTGGCGAGGAAGGCTTGGTTGTATAAGCTCACAGTTCTGGGGGGCAGGGGGGAGATGGTGCAGATGGAGCGGTAGACAAGGGCCAGATGGCACAGGGCCTGGCAAAACATGAGCTTCAATTTTACTGCAAGCGCAATGGAGTGACTCTGGAGAGTTTTAAGCAGGGTGATGATGGCATGATCAATTTGTGTTGTACAAGAGGGGCTAGGCTACTGTACGGAGAATGGACTGGAGGAAACTATGTATTCAGGAGATGCTGCTGGACATTCGGGTGAGAAGTGACAGCGCCTTGGAACAGGGCGAGAGAGCTCCAACTCATGAATGGCTCGATCCTCCCTCACGTGCTCCTACTCGACTGACACGTATTTACCCCGATTCTCTCTTTCAAATAACAACTAACTCCAGTACTCCAATCGAGATCAAACAGACCTGAGCTGATCCTGCGCCCGAGGGCCTGACACGAAGGCGGAGAAGCTGATGCGAGGGGAAGAAACGTCAGGCCTGCCAAGTCGCTGCACCGCCGGGCCCCCAGCCGCGCCAGGTGAGAGCGCGCGTGGCGACGTCACTTCCTGCCGCAGGTGAGCCAAGCGGAAGGCACCCGCCGCCCCAGGGTCGCTCCCGATCGTCCGCGCGGATCGGCTACGTTCCGGTGGTCAGAGCCTAGCGGCTCGGGACGGGGTCTGCGGCCGCCCGGGAGACCAAGCAGGGGCCCAGACACCGCCCGCTCGATATTTCAGTCGGGCCGCGCGAATACTCACCTCACGGCCGCGCGGCCCCTACGGAAACTGAAACGTCGCCGCCAACCGCCGCCAAGGAGCCCGTCTGCGATCGCCGAGGCGCATGCGCCCTCCGGTCCGCCGTAACACCGCCCCCAACAGTGACAGACTCGGGCTTCCGTTAGTGAAGCCGGATAGCGCATGCGCCGGTTTGTCTGTGCGTTTGGAAGTGGCAGTGTTGCTACGTAGCTAGAGGAAGAAGCGAGCCAAACCTTCCTTATCTGCAGATCTGGTGGGAATATCGTCTAGGCAGCTGACTAGCTGTGTGGCTTTGGGCTAGGCTGGTGGAAACTACCTCGCTAGTACGGCGGTTATGAGAATTAGAGACACGTATCGAGAGACTCTACGAATGTAACTGCTTACAGTTAACCAAGAACTATGAAGAGAAAAGAAGCTTGAGAAAGGGAGCTAACTCCTATTAAGAGCCGCATATGTCAAGAGTCACATGCAGTAGGCGTTATCACGTGTCTTGGGCGTCTGGCACGTCTGTAACCGGGTGAAGAATAGGGAGGTGTTTATCTATTTCTATACGCACGCTCCGCCTACCCACACACGGAAGGGTGGAGGTGTATATGGTGGGCGTACAAAAGTGTCTTGAATTGTATTAGTCAGTCATTTCATTTCTGTTCTCAGATCTCAGAGGTAGGGAGGATTTTGAGCCAGATGAGAATTTTAATTTGGAGTATCTCAAGAATCTGCCCACAAGTAGTTTCAGTCAGAACAGAGGCGGGAAGTTGAGCTTCATCTGAGGTAAGAGTAGCCCAGGATGATGGTGGCTGAACTACAAGGCAGCTTGAGAGGGTGCTTACACATGGGCAGGAGCCAGAAAGTCCTCTAGGAGTGGAGGTGGCTGGAGGAAGGATATTTGGGGCCTGAATAGGTAAGCCTTCCTCATTTAGAAGCTTTAAGTCAGACAATAAGAAGAAGTATTGGCTGTACAAGGCAAGGTCGTGGAAGCTCCATAGACACATCCAAACTCCTTGAGGGACCGAATTGCTGGGCTGAGGGCTGTGGGGGCCACGATCTCAGGGAACATCTAGCTCAATTGGCATAACATAGTTTATAAATAAAATGCTCTGCATTCTACCTTGGTGAGTAGCATCTAGGGTCTTAAAAGCCTGTGAGCGGCCGTCTAATATACTCCACTGGTCTCACACCCCTTCGGGAGCAAGGGAGAATGAAGAAAACTAAAGACACAAGGGAAAAATTAGTCCAAAGGACTAATCTACCACATCTACCATGGCCTCCACCAGACTGAGTCCAGTACAACTAGTTGGTGCCCGGCTGCCACCACTGATTGCTCTGACAGGGATCACAACAGAGGGTCCTGGACAGAGCTGGAGAAAAATGCAGAACAAAATTCTAACACAAAAAAAGACCAGGCTTACTGGCCTGAGGGAGACTGGAGAAACCCCGAGAGTATGGCCCACAGATACAATTTTAGCTCAGTAATGAAGTCATTCCCGAGGTTCACCCTTCAACCAAAGATTACACAGGCCCATAAAACAAAATGAGACTAAAGGGGCACGACAGCCCAGGGACAAGGACTAGAAGGCGGGAGGGGACAGGAAAGCTGGTACTAGGGACCCCAAGGTCTAGAAGAGATAGTGTTGATATGTTGTGGGGTTGTTAGCCAGTGTCATAAAACGATATGTATACTGTTTAATAAGAAACTAGTTTGTTCTGTAAACCTGCATCTAAAGTACAATACAGATAAAAAGAAAAAGGGTTGGGAAGCAGATTTTGTAATGCTTGGTAATACCACCATAATACCCTGTCATTGATGTCAACCTACAGCTGCCTCAGGTCATCTCACATAAAAATGTAATTTTTTTTTTTTTTTTTTAAGTAAGGAAGACCCTAGTGCTCTCTTGAATAAAATATTGAAAATAGAAAGGCAGTTATTAGGGTATCCGTTTCAATGCTTGAAAATAAAAGCAGAGTTTTCCTGCTAGATATACAGTGGCTCCCCACCCTTTTGAGAAAGAGGGCCCGTTTATAATACATAGATACTACACCCAAACTGGGTAGTTGAGAAGAGTTAAGAATAAGGAGCCCTGGTGGCGCAGTGGTTAAAACACTCACCTGATAACTGAAGGTTGGTGATTCCAACCTACCAGCCGCTCCACAGGGGAAAAATGTGACAGTCTGCTTCCATAAAGATTTACAAGCTTGGAAACCCTATGGAGCAGTTCTTCTCTGTCCTATAGGGTCGCTATGAGCCAGAATCGACTGCACGAAAGTGGGTTTTGGAATAACAACTTTTACGGTGGGCATTAGGAAAACAACTGAGGGTGGTGCTAACCCCAGGGCTAGCAAGGAACATGGAGCTGTTCCCATCCCTGAGGGGGCAATGGGAGGGGCACTTAACAGAGGGAATGCTTCAACCCATGGTCACCCAGCAGGGGGAGAGCTGGGGAGATAAAAACCCAGACCTCACTTTTCCTCCATTTTGTCATCTACTGGTGCCTCCCATTGGTGAAAACCAACTGACAGCCAGAAGGCAAGGAGCCCGTTGACACTATCCGGGTACGTCAGCTTTCCAGGGCACAGAGCTGAGTGGAGAAGGATGGAGCCACAGACGGAAACTGTGCATCATAGCCCACACAACTGTAATTATCCTTTTAGTATCACTTTAATTTGAAAAGGTGTAATGACAGAGTCATTATTAATTCAGTAATGCTTTTCAGATTGAATTCTTGTTTTGGTAATTAAAGGATCTACATACTTTTCTCTGAGCCAAGTTTCCCCCGACCTCTCTAGCCTGAGAGTAGTAACATCAGATTCTGATGATTCATGTGCCCATCTGAATACTAAGAGTCCTCTCTTCACTGGCACACTCACTGCCAATCTCACTCGGTTATTTCTGGAGTTTTCAGAGTGTGTCCAGTATGTGTATCTGCTCAGACCACCTTCATTTCTCTCTGCTGCTCTCAGATCCTTTTGAGGGGGACATCTGCTGCTATTGCTTGCCACCATGTGGACATGTCATCATATGTGTGCAGAGGAACTATGCTAAAGCCACCCCTTTGTTGGCATTCCCTGAGATCCTCATTGAACCTGGCTCCAGGCCGTGATGGGGAATAGACACCCCTCTGTCACCTGAGCCCACAGCAGCTGTGCCTGCACCCCCAGTGTCTCAGGTCCCCCTTTAGCCTCTGCATCTTACATGAGCACATGTTACCCCACTGGGGACCACTATACAGTACAGAACCATGCCATTCACCCTTCCATCCAGTTTCTCCCCTAAACACACGCACACTGGCACCCTTTAGTCCCTCTTCAGCGCGTCCTTAAAAACATGCAGATGGAATTGTGGAGGCTGAGCCTAGAGTTTCATCAGATGGGTCTGACTTCCAGTTTAAGCCTCAGGTAGGAAATCTCTCTGTGGTTTGGAAGCTGTTAGCATTTACCGGTGGGACTCACTGTTTATTCAGTTTTCAGACTGCTCACTGGATGAAGGTGTGGGTGCACAGCTTCTTTGCACAGAACTGTCTGGATGGTCCATGAAGCCAGAACCTCCTTAAGGAGGCCTGAGATGGACTGAAAAGAGCTGGTGACTCAGCACCAGGATGCCCAAAGCACCCAGGTTCAGGTCAGGTTTTTTTTTTTTTTTTTTTTTAAAAAAGAAGCCAGTGTGCCAGGGGCAAGAATGGGATAAGCCAGTTGTCAAGATAAAAAATGTTCAAAGAGTCTCCTGTTCCTCCAAAACTCTTTAATAAGACACCAAACCTTTCTGAGAACGGAAATATTCAGAGCACTGTTTGAGTTGACAACAGCTTCCAGATGATAAATTCTGTCTTCTGCTTGATCTTTCAAAAAATACAAAATTGGAGATGTTTCCGCCGTCTATGGTCATAATGAAAGAAAGGGAACATAGGATTCAGCTGTAAACAGCTTCCTTTCATTGGAATGTTGTCAGAGATGTGGCAGCTTTCATTTCAACAGATTCGTGTTACTTATTTTCTTGAATAGCTACTATGAACCAGGCACTCTCTTGGATGTAGGGGACACAGAGGTGAGCGCTGCAGACAAGGTTCCTGCTCTCGAGGGACTTACACTGTAGCAGAGGGAGATAGTAATAAATGCATTAAACAAATACAAATACCATAAAGTAGTGAATACTATTAAGGACAATAAAATAGAATAATGTGTTAGAGTGACTGCGCTGCCACTTCAGTGGGTGAGAAGTGGTATCTGAAGAAGGCTACCCGAATAGGAGACATTTAAGCAACAATCTGAATGACAGGAAGAAACAAGCCATGTGGAAATCAGGCAGAAGAGGATTCTCAACAGAGGAAACAGTAATGCAAAGAGGTGAAGGAAAACACAAACTTGACAAGTTTACAGACTTAGAAATGGATCCATTGGGGCTGAAGCAGAGATAGGCAGGGCCAGACATCTAGGATTCTGTAATGTAGGCTTGGAGTTTGGATTTTATTCTAAGTACAGGACAAATCCATTGGGGTGTTTTAAGTAAGGATGTGACATGATTGGATTTACATTTTAAAAATACAACCCTGCATAACAATATCCATAGAGATCAATGAAGTAGAATTGAGAGTCCAGAAATAAATCTATATATCAATGGCCAATAGATTTTCAACAGGTGTGACAAGACCATTTAATGGGGAAAGAATAGTCCCTTCAACAAATGGTTCTGGGACAACTGGATAGCCACATGAAAAAGAATGACATTGGAGCCCTACCTCACGTCATAAAAAACATTAACTCAAAACGGACTAAAGATCTAAAGGTGAAAGCTAAAATATAAAACTATAAAAATTGTCATGACCTTGGATTTGGCAGTGGATTCTTAGATATATCGAAAGCACAGGCAACAACAACAATTAAAAAATAGATAAATCAGACTTCATCAAAATTAAAAACATTTGTACATCAAAGGACTATAAAGAAAGTGAAAAGACAACTCACAGAAGGAGAGAATATTTGCAAGTCATATTTCTGATGAAGAGCTGGTATCCAGATTATATGAAAAACTCAACACATCAAAAATACAATTCAGTTTAAAAATGGGCAGAGGATTTGAATAGACATTTCTCAAAAGAAGATATACAAATGGCCGACAAGCACATGAAAAGTTGTGCAACATAACTATCCGTTGTTATTAGCTACCATTGAGTAAACTTTGACTCATGGCAATCTTATATACAGTAGAACAAAATGTGGCCCATCCTGCCTCATCCCTACAGTTGCCAGTATGTTCGAGTCCAACGTGGCACCTCTTGTGCCAATCCATGTCACTGAGGGTCTCCTACGCCTCATTAGCCCTCTACTTCATCAAACATGATGTCCTCCAGCTATTGATCTTCCTGATGGTATGTCCAAAGCAAACAAGTTGGACAATGTTCTGTTGTGATCCGTAAGGGTTTTTTTTGGCTAATTTTTGGAAGTAGGTCACCAGGCCTTGCTTCCTAGTCTGCCTTAATCTGGAAGCTCTGTTGAAACCTGTCCACCATAGGTAACCCTGCTAGTATTTGAAATACCAATGGCATAGCTTCTAGTATCATAGCAACATGCAAGTCACCACGGTACACAAACTGATAGATGGGTGGTGGAATTAGTCATTAGGGAACGTAAATGAAAACCACAATGCAATACTACTTTAAACCCACTTGGATGGCTGTAATAAGAAAGATACACAATAACAAGTCTTGGCAAGGATGTGGAGAAATTGGAACCTTCCTACGTTGCTGGTGGCAATGTAAACTGCTGTAGTTGCTTGGAAAAGAGTTTGGCAATTCCTCAAAAGTCAAACGTAGAATTACGATGTTGTTGTTAGGTGCCGTTGAGTAGATTCCAAGTCATAGCGACTCCAAGGGACAGAGTAGAACAGCCCCATAGGGCTTTCTAGGCAGTAATCTTTATGGGAGCAATTTGCCTGGTCTTTTCTACTTTGGAGCCACAGGATAGATTAGAAGCATCAACCTTTCCATTAGCAGCCGAGTGTTTAACTGTTGCACCACCAGGCCTCATTCAAGTTACCATATGGCCTAGCAATTTCACTCCTAGGTTTATAACCAAGAGAACTGAAAATATATGTCCACACAAAAAGTTGTTCATAGCAGCATTATTCTTAACACCCAAAAGGTGGAAACAACCCAAGTGTCCATCAACTGACAAATGGATGAACGAAATACTGTGTAGCCATGCGATGGGATATTATTCAGCAATAAAAAGAATGAAATACTGATTCATGTACAACATGGATGAACTTTGAAAAAATTATACTGTGTGAAAGAAGGCAGACATAGGCCACATATTGTGTGTTTCCCTTTACATGAAGTGTCCGGGGTAGGCAAATGCCTAGAGATAGAAAGTGGATCCAGGGTTGCCAGGGGCTGCGGGAAAAGGGGACTGGAAAGTGACTGCTAACAGACACAGGTTTGTTTGGGGGGTGATCATGATAATTTGGAATAGTGGTGATGGTTGCACAATTTTGCCAATATACTAAAAACCACTAAACTTTACACTCTAAAGGTGAATTTTATGGTGTGTGAGTTATAACATAAAACAAAAGCTCTGGTGCATTGGGGCTTGAACTCCTGTTTCTCTTGGAAATCTTGTGACCACTGCCAAGTGGACAAGCCCAAGCTGGGTGACGGGAGGAAAGTGGTCCCTGTCCCCCAGTGGACATCAGGCCAACCTCAAGACATGTGAGTGATGCCGTTCAACCCCAGCTGAGCCTTTTGCTAACCTCAGACATCAACTGAGCTAACCCAGACCAGAGAAATTCCTAGCTGACAATTTTAGAATTGTAAGAATTAATAAATATTTACTGTTTTCAGCACTAAGTTTTGGAGATTTTCTTAGTATCATGGATTGAATTGTATCCCCCCAAAATATATGTCAACTTGGCCAGGCCATGATTCCCTGTATCGTGTGATTGTCCACCATTTTGTCATCTGATGTGGTTTTTCCTATATGTTATAAATCCTACCTCTATGATATTAATGAAGCAGGATTAGAGGCAGTTACGTTAATAAGGCAGGACTCAATCTACAAGATTAGGTTATGTTCTAAATCAATCCCTTTTGAGATATAAAAGAAGCTAGCAGAGAGACACGGGGACCTCATACCACCAAAAAACAAAAGCCAGGAGAATAGTGCATCCTTTGGACCCGGGGTCCCTGTGCTGAGAAGCTCCTCAACCAGAGAAGATTGATGACAAGGACCTTCCCCCAGAGCCTACAGAGAGAGAAAGCCTTCCCCTGGAGCTGGCACCCCGAATTCAAACTTCTAGCCTCATAGACTGTGAAACAGTAAGTTTCTCTTTGTTAAAGCCATCCACTTGTGGTATTTCTGTTATAGCAGCATGAGATAACTAAGACAGGCAGCAAAAGCTAACTGATATGGAAGGGGACCCAGAAGGCTGTCATGATCCACAGTGCCAAGGATGTAGAAGACAGTATGGTGGCTCCTTCTGAGGACTCACAATACCAGAGAGGACACCAGACAGCCAGCAGTGCCCTGCAGAGCCACATACAAAGCCAGTAGATCCATGGACGTTGAAGGCTGCACAGATTGCCGTACGGAAGGAGATACAGGTATGAGCAACAAAGAGCCATTTCTGCTTTCACTGAGAGCAAGTGGTCGCTAAGTGGGACCCTTCCTCACGCCTCCCCTGTGTACTGCCAAGAGTGGACACACACACTGGGACAATGGGGAGAGGAGGAGGGGCAGGAAGGGAGGGCAGGCCACAGCGTTCTGCTCTACTAGAAACACACTGATTCTGAAGACCAGGGAGAGGATCATATCCCTCCCCCTAAAAAAAAACCAACCCTGTTGCCATGGAGTCAATTTTGACTCACAGAACCCCATGTGTGACAGAGTAGAAATGCTCCCTAGTGTTTTCTTGGCTGTAATGTTGACAGAAGCAGATCACCAGGTCTTTTCTCTGCAGTGCCTCTGGGTAGGTTCAAACCGCCAACCTTTAGGTTAGTAATTGAGGGCAAACCATTTGCACCACCCAGTGAGTCGAATATTTATGGGCAAGGACACAAAGGTTTTAACCCTGTATTAGCATACAGGCCAAACTTATCAGACATGACCTGGTACTGTTACCTGGCAAGAGACCAGGTTTTCTTTCCTCCGCACTTTCAGGAACAGAAAAAGGCCCCGAGAAAGCAAACTTGTTGGGAGTTATGAGTTATGGGGGTGGAGGAATCACGTGTTTGCACATTGCTGGGTTAAACCTGCCCCATTCAGCTGGTTATATTCTCTTACTCACTTTTCCTGCCTCAGTATTTGGGGCCTGCAGTGTGCCTGGCCCTTGGACAGTGAAGGGATCGATGTCTGAGTCTTGACTCATCCTTCTTCCCTTCAGTTTTCAGGCTGGTGATACGCTTCAAGTCCTCCGTGACTGAGCTCAAATCCCACCCGTTTTATAGGCTTTCCCGGCACCACCTTCCGCTCTCTGTTCACTAACCTCCCACAGCGCTGACCACACTGTTCTATCCCTGGCTGGTCAGTGTCCATTTCTGTCACTGATGGAGGAACCTGGATCTCTGCCACCCCTACAACTCAGCCCTTTTCCTCCAGAGACACAGAATATCACCCCACCCTGTCCTCCCACAGCCCCCAAAACCGTCAGATGCTGCAGATAGAAAGCCACTGCCTCTTCACGCATCAGCCACCAGGGGCTGCAGACCTCAGCCCCACTGGCTGATCTGAGACTGTAGAACGTCGAGAGGCTTCAGAAACCTGCCCAGTTCTGTGCCTCATCCAGCCCACAGGAGGCTCACCACCCACCACCCTTCTGTGGGGTCCACGTTCAGAGACCAATAGCTTTCTCAAGGTGCTTTTTCAGACTTCCTGCTCTAGGCTGGCAAATTGTTAATCAGTTTGTGGCAGCATAAATAAAATTAAAGGGTTTAATTAGAACTAATGAACAAGTGAGTGGAGACCAGCCTGGTGCTTTGCTCTCTGAGCCTCAGCACAGTAAATAATCAAAGTGCCTTGAGTGATGTGTCTTAGCAGAAGTTGGGGTGGGGGGCACAGAGCGCTTCCCCACCCAAACCCCCGACACAGTTTGCAAGTTGGTGGAATCCCCAATATTCCTGTGAAATTATTCCAGTTCAAGTTAAAGGTTCAAACCAGAGGCAGAGCCCAGTTTCAGCATTCCAGGAGCTTAACCCTGGTGTGTGGGGAGGAGGTAGACTGGAGGGCAGGCGGAGGGGAGGGCTGCATTAGAGGCTGGTGGGTGAATGACTGTAAAAAAACAAAAAAGGCAGCAGGCATGACGTGTTCTTTGCACATCTGTAGCACAGATGCCCCTAAGGCCACAGCGCTTATGGTTCAGAGCAACAGGCACAGGATATGGGCAGCAGGACAAGCGTTTAGAGGGCAGGGATCAGGAATTCTAACATTCTGCAATATGCAGGATGGAATTTCAAAAGGAAGAATTTCCCCTCATCGACTTGACTTTCAAATGCTTTCCCAGGTGAAAAACGTGTTTATAATGATCTGAGCTTGGATCTGAGCTTCATGAAAGCAAGAAGTCCTATTGGCACAGTTTTACTATGTAATGAATTTCCCAGACACATGACTACTGTGTAAAGTGAAGTGAGCAGGGACTTTGTTGGGAAATATTTTCTAAGTCACATCATTGATGGCAACACTCCTGCTAGTGTCCAAGCCTCTGGTACACATGGGGCCAGTTTGCATTGTAGCTTGTCACGTTCAAGACGATTCTACATGCAAATATGAGCATCTTACTGTTCAGTTTGTCTTCAAGTGTAGGGCTGCCCAAGCATTTACACAGTGAAATGTATATCATTTTATAAATTACTTTTTTCCTTTTATTTAGTTAGGGCATTGTCAGAATTCAGAAAACTCTGTGTGTGTGTGTGCGTGTGTGTGTGTGTGTGTGTGTACAGGGTGTTATGAAATATTTCCTATAGAAATAGGTGCACTGGATCAGATGAGTCTGCGAACCACTGCTCTAATCTCTTTCATGTGGGGGCTGTGGTGGTTCAGTGGTAGAATTCTCACCATGCAGGAGACCCAGGTTTGACTCCTGGCCACTGCAACTCATGTGCAGCCACTACCCGTCTGTCAGTGGTGATTTGCAAGTTGCTATGATGCTGAGCAGGTTTCAGTGGCACTTCCAGACGAGGCGGACCAAGAAGAAAGGCCTAGTGGAAGCTCAGCCAATGAAAACCTTATGGATGGCAATGGTCCAATCTGCAAACAATCATGGAGGTGGCGCAGGACTGGGCAGTGTTTCGTTCCATTGTACTAGGGGTAGCCATGAGTCTGGGCCAACTCAGTAGTGGTTAACAACAATACAATTATCTTTCATACCAACACATGACCATAAAAATTGTTGAGAGAACTTTGAAGAATGTGCTCTCCCATTGCTCCTCCTGTTCCCTGTCCCATCGTCCCCTCAGCTCTGATTAAAGTTCCAGAAGACTACCAGAGCCATTTCCCAGCCCCTGGAGCAGCTCATCAGCCTGGGCAAGCTGTCCCAGGTCTAAACGCTCCATCCAGCTGCCTGCTGTGTTCAGTTATTTCTCCAGCTCTCTGCCCCAGCAAACCCCAGCCCTACTCCAGCCCAAGAGTTTTTCCTTATAGGTTTTTCTTACTCTTCCACTTCCTATTATGTCCAGGGGTGGGGGGCCATCAGGGTAGGGGTGCTGGACCTGAATGGACACTGGGGAGTGTGGTAGGCAGGATTCGAAGATGACCCTAAGATTTCCCACCCGCTGGTGGACACACAGAAGCCCTGGTGGCACAGTGGTTAAGCACTTGACTGCTAACCAAAAGGTTGGCAGTTCAAACGCACCAGCTGCTCCATAGGAGAAAGATTGGTCAGTCTGCTTGCATAAAGATTTATAACCTTGGAAACCCTATGGGGCAGTTCTACTCTGTCCTCTAGAGCACTATGAGTTGGAATCAACTCGACAGCAGCAGGTTTGTTTTTGGGTTGGTGGACACACCCTGTATACTCCCCAGGACTGTGAGTATGATGGATTTCACTCCCGTGATTAAACCAGTTGCTGTCACTTCCGACCCATGACGACCCTATGTGTGTCAGAGTAGAGCTGTGCTCCATAGGGTTTTCAATGGCTGATTTTTCAGAAGTAGATACCCAGGCCTTTCTTCCGAGGCACCTCTGGGTGGACTTGAACCTCCAACTTTTTGGTTAGCAGCTGAGCGCATTGCCATTTGCACCGCCCAGGGACTCTTTCCTGTGATTAGGTGATGTTATATGGAAGATTTGGCCTTAAGAGAGGGAGATTAAAGGGCTCACCAAATCACGGGAGCCCTTTAAAAGCAGAGTTTTCTCCAGCTGATTGCAGGAAGGAAGTCAGAGATTCCAAATGCATTGCTGCTGGCTTGAAATGGAGGAAGTCACATAGCAAGGGACACAGGTGGTCTCTAAGAGCAAAGAGCAGCCCCCGTCTGACATCAGCATGGGTACAGATACCTCATTTCTAAAACCATAAGGAACTGAATTCTGCCAACACCTAGAATGATCTTGGCAGCAACAACAATGAAAAATGACTTGGAAGCAGGTTTTCCCCCCAGAGCCTCCAAATGAGAACTCGGCCCAGCCAATCCCTGGATTTCAGCCTGTGAGACCCTGAGCAGAGACCCCAGTCACACCTTGCCAGACTTCTGACCCACAGAATTAGGAGCTAATACAGGGATGCAGTTTCAAGGGGCTAATTGTGGTGATTTGTTATGTAGAAATAGAAAATTAACACAGGTAGGCACTGTTTCCCTGGGGACAACAGGATGAGGTGATTGGGAGGGTGATCTAAGAAGTAGCACCTTGTGGAGGAGCTGAAGGCCTGACAGAGAGGGAACTTCCCGGCACAGGGCACCGGGCAGGAACCAGAGGCCGGGATGAGATGGAAGTGGAAGGTGGAGTCAACCCTGTGTTCCCCGCAGGGACGTGATGGAAGTAGAAGTGACTTTATCTTTCTTAAATTTTTTTTTCCTCTCTCTGTAAAAATAGTACTTCCTTGTTGTGGAAATTCAAATACCACAAAAATGTAGTGAGAAAAACCCAGAAATCCCAATACTGAGAGACAATCACTATCAACCTTGGTTTGTATCTTTCAGGTGCCTAGCATATATGAAGACAAATAATTTTACGTAATTGCAACTAATTTTAATCAAGGGTTTGCCAAGGATCACTTCTGTGCTAAAAACTTTACTCATAATAACTCATTTAATACTCACAATAATCCTGTCAGATACATACCATTATTATTCCCATTTTACAACAAATTCACTGAGGCCCAGAGAGCTTAAGCAACTTTTGGTCACCCAGCTGGTAAGCATCAGAGCCTGGCTTGGAGCTCAGGCAGTTGGCCTCCCAAAGCTGTGGTCTTAACCGTTACTGCTCTACCACCTCACATAAACCGGCTTGCATAATGGAGGCTATTACACAGACTGCGTGGAGCCCCTGTGTGGTGCACAAGGTTAACATGCTCTGACACGTATGGGGTTACCATGAGTCCAAGTCAATTTGGTGGCAACTGGGTTTTTTTTTGTTGTTGTTGTTAGTAATATGGAGCCCTGGTGGTGTAGTGGTTAAGAACTACGGCTGCTAACCAAAGGTTCAGCAGTTCAAATTCACCAACCACTCCTTGGACACCCTATGGGGCAGTTCTACTCTGTCCTATAGGGTTGCTACGAGTTGGAATTGACTCAACACCAATGGATTTGGGTTTTTTGGTTTCAGTACTCAGTAATACGGCATAAACAACATCTTAGGTTGGATTCCATAGGAACCACGCACTGAGGCAGAGATTTGTTGTGCTGGAGGTTTGTGGGCAGTTTGGGAAGCAAGCTTGGGTAGAGGGAAAAATTGAATTTCAATGTAGTTTCAATACAAGCCTTGGCTAATGCCATGAGCCCTGGATCAAGGATGGCTCTTTAGATTGTCCCAGGTTGAGGCAGGCGAGCACAAATTTTTGCCATTTTCCCCAGGATACAACCATGTTTTTTATTTACTATCTTGGCTAGAGTTTGGTGGGGAAGCAATTTCAGAAGCTTCTACTTGGCCTTATCCCATAGGCCAAGGAACCACTATGGGAATCCTGTCAACTGCCAAGTACGTCTTTTCCAATTATCCTTTGCATTTGGGGGTTGGGGAAGTGACCACTGCGTGGGTCTGTGAGTCCTTCTGCAAAAATTGTCCTCAGCCAAAAGGAGCTACCTTGTCTAAAGTTACTGTTGCTGGCTGCCATTGAGTTGGCCCTGACTCCTGATGACCCCATGCACAATGAAACAAAACACTATCCGGTCCTGAGCAATCCCCATGATCACTTGCAGATCAACCCTTGTGATCCATTGGGTTTTCGTTGGCTGCCTTTCAGAAGGAGGTCACCAGGTCTTTCTTTCTAGTCCTTCTTAGTCTGGAAGCTGCACTGACGCCTGTTCAGCATTATAGCAACACGCAGGCCTCCACTGACAGATGAGTGGTGGCTGCACATGAGGTGCACTGGCCACGCATCAAATCCTGCATGGAAAGCGAGAATTGTACTACTGAACTAACACTGGCTGGTCACTGTAGGAGAACAAAGCCCAGTTTCCATGCCTCAATTCAAAGTGTCTGTGAAACGCCAGCCCAGCTCCAGTGCTCTGAAGGGATTAGCTCTGCCTTTCTTGCAACTGCATTCCAGCTGAACTTCCTCTCTTTGCCCATCCTGCTGCCCTCACTCTTACAAGGTGCTCTTCCCAAGAGCACTCCTCAATAAACTTCCTCTACCTCAGAGTCCACTCCCAAAGGAGGTTGACCTAAGTTGGAGTGAGGTGTGGTCCAAGGGAGCAGACTCTAAAATGAAATTGCAGAGTTGCATCCCCCACTGACTGACAATGAGGACCCCAGAGCTGGGACAGGTGGAGTAGAGAGCCCTTAGCATGCTGGAGCAGGGTGATTGTTCAAACTTAACACCAGCCATGAACTGTAATGGGACACTAGTGAAGGAATATTGCACTGTCAGATGCAACATGTTGGGCATCTGAGAGATTCAGAAGAAGGGATCATTAAAAAGACAATGGAATTGGTTGGCTGAGTGCCACTGAGGCATTGGAGAAAGGCTATGAAAGGCTTAGGGTGATTAATCATCAACTAAATGCACAGCATCAAAGGGCCTCATTGGCAACATACAACTCAGAAATTCTCATCTCTCACAGAAAAAGCTGAGATGAGGTCCAGGAATTAATTATAAAAGCAGTGGAACTCAAGGCAGGTAGATCCTCAGCCCCAGGAAGTTTCCTATGGTGAATTCAGAGCCAGGGATGGAAAGGTGGGGGCCCTGAGACTTAGGATTGGGATGCATGGGTTGATGCATTTGAACTTTGAAACTCCATGTCCTTCTGAACTCTCAGGTCATTAGAAGTGACCCCTACTCCTTATTAAAGGCTAGAATTCCCCCTTACTTAAAGATAAGGGGAAGGTAACTTCCTTGCAAAGTAACACACATCTCCTCAGGATCTATCCCCAATTTCTCTCCTAACCACCAGACCAATAACTAGGGTCAAGTCACAGCATAACCTGTCCAGGAGAGGGCTAAGTCTAGTAACGGAGGAAAGGGCTTATATGCCAAAGGAAAAGTAAGACCTAGCCAACATATACCAACAGGAGCTGGGAGAGTGTGGCCAAGGGGGCCTGACCTACGGAGAGCTATGGAAATGAGGCAATAGAACATGGAAATCCTAAGGAACAAGAGAGGTGGTCAGTCAATGAGGGTATTGATTGATCAAGCTATACAATTTTTAAAAATCCAGGATGAATGAGCAAAAGCCTGAGGGCATCTACTCCAATAAAAGTCACAATCTTTTGTCCAGTTTCTGTATCGGAGTCAGTTTTTGGACCTGCAACCCACTGACTAAAGGAGACACCTGGGTTTCCTTGGGTGCTCTATCTCAGTCCTAAGGGTAGTGGCTGTTCCTTATGTCTGCTAGCCTTGTATTCTTTAGAGTTCTTCTTATTGTTTGCTGGCCAATTCCTTGTTGCTTTATTCCTCTGCTATAGTTAATAATTATTTATGTAATATATATTAAATGAATATATTAATTATATTCATATTCAAATTACTGTATGACTTCTGTCTCCTGATTGGCCCCTAACTGATACAGAATTGGAATCAGAAATGGTTTTATCTCCCACCCTCTAATTTGCATGTGTTTTATGAAGGCATCTTAAGTACTTGCTATTTCCCACCCACCAGATCCGATTAGCGTAATATTGTCAATGTAGTGGACCACTATGATGTTTTGTCAAGTGTCAAGGTGATCAAGATTTCTGTTGACTATAATATGACAGAAAGCATGAGAACTGATGTATCCCTGAAGTTAGAATCAGCAAACTGATTGTGGTGATCTTCCTAAATTGGTATGGAGATAAAATCATTAGCCAGGTCAATAGCTGCATATCAAGTGCCAGGAGCTATGTTTATTTGTTCTAGTACACATCTGGGACAGAAATTGAAATTGGAGTCACCCCATGATCAAGTTTAAAATAGTCCACCGTCATTCTCAAAAATCCTTCTTTCTTCTGCACAGGTCAGACTGCTGAGTTAAATGGGGATGTGATAGCACTCACCACCTCTACTTCTTTCAAGTCTTTTATGGTAGCACTAATCGCTGCAGTTCTCCCAGGGATTTAGTATTGCTTCGAGTTTGCTAGCTTGGAGTGAGTGAAAGTTAGTCCTTAGCCATTTTATCACAATGGTCCCCACACCGTAGCTCAAAGAGTCCATGTGGGAACTCTACCAGCTGCTAAGCATGCCTGTACAAATCATACTTTCAAGAACTGAGGAAATAACTACTGAGTGGGTCCATGGACCAATAGGGACCAATAGGGACTACCATGAGTCAGACCTGGGCTAGGATTCCATATAAATCCCCACTTTGCCTGAGGGGCCACTGTGACATTTTGAGTCCCCAGGAATAACTGTCAATTCAGAGTGACTGTCTACTAATCCTGGTAAGGTCTGAGAATTTCCTTTTCCCCAAAGCTGTAGGTCTTCTGGGGGAAAGCTTGGATTAAGATGAGTAGTGTATATTTGTGGCAGTGGTGCAGGCTCCTTCCTCAAGGAGACCTGACTTCTCCTTCAGTCAAGGGACTCTGAGTGTGTGAATTGACTTAGGTTTAGAAGCAGGGGGAGAGGCTGTGACTCTCCACTCTCGTGACACAAGTTGGGTTTTTGGCCACCAGACCTAGAGTTTTTCCTGTTATATGAATCAAGCAATATTGTAGTAGGCTGTCCATCTATTTCATTCCTAGGGATACAATGACCAGTGAATCACTGCCAAAGATCTCTGGGAGTCTTTGGCAATTACCTGCTACCTCTTAGCCTCTGCAAATCTGTGATCTCATCTCCATTGAAATCCGGGGCTCCTCTCAGTGGTGGCGTTCCCTAAAGACATAATTGACCTACGATGGAAAGCAACCACAGAGCTTTTCAAGTGCTCTGTACATTGATGTATTTCTCAATGCTTTGGTGAAGGAGATGTCTTCTAGGCTTCTCCGGGAACGCAGGTGCACATGATAAATCCAATTCAACATTCCAATCCCCCTAGCCCTTGGATTACTTTCTTTGCATCACGTCAGGGCAGCTCTAGCATCCCAGTTTCATTAACTACAGGCCACCACTGAGTCCAAGTTTCAGTCAGCGAACCAAGTAAGCTGTTAGAGCCACCTCCAGTTGCATGAGCTAAATCCAGAATTTCTAGTAAGTACACTCACATCACTGAATTAGGTCTGACCTAGCGTTGTATCTGGCTCTCCTTGGTCTAACACCCTTAAAGCCCACTCCCATGTATGTTCTCCAGGTTTCTGCCAATATATATTAACAAAATCTTGTAAACCTTTAGGTGTATTAGCTATTTCCTTCTACATCATAGTGTGTACCCATTACTCTGGAGCATGCTGGTATTTCACACTAGTTATAGGTCTAGTGGCAACAAAGGTTGGTTGGGTGGGTCTCGAGGAGAAGGGGCATCTCCTTCCAAGGCATCTGCCTCAGGTGAGGTTATCACAGGGTTTTCAAGCAAAAGAAGGCTAATCTCTTCAGACACCAAGGGGCAAGTTATTTCCGTGCATGGGGAGGCTCAGATCGATTTGAAGAGTGAAGATTTTCAGTTCCTCTGGGTCCACCCAGATGCTCCCATTCCAAGTTTCAGAATCCCATTCTTTGACAATCAATGCCCTAGAGCAGAGTAAGACTCACACCAGCTGCGGTGAGCCTAGACCCCACTTCAGACCCTGAAATGCTCCAGCCTGGGATGAGGGAATAGATCCCACATCCCTGAACTCGAGACCAGCTCTGGCCAGAGTCCATGGGGTCTATCGCATCTGATTCTGTCGCTCTCTGAGAATGAGGCAAGCCTCAGGAACTATGCAAGTGTGGAGAGGATTGGAATGTAGCCCTGTGGGACTCCAAAGCCTTTGCTCTTCTCTCTGTGTCCCTGGCAGGAGAACCTCAGGGGTCAAGAGGTGCGCTGGGGACTATTTTCAAGGCTGGACTTTGAGAAACACAGAATAGATAAACATGGCACTGGTTTTTTGTTTGTTTATTTGTTTTGTTTTGTTTTGATTAGTAGCTTCTCCCCTACTTCAGAATAATATTTTTTATCTATTTTTTTTACTTCTAAAAAAAATCAAAATTTTTATGCAATTACAAAGAAAACGTTGCAAGAATACAAAGAATTCCTGTATATCCTCCATCCAGATTTCCCATATATGAACATTTTACCATAGTTTCTTTTTCTTTAATATTATCTCTGTATCCGTGAACAAATATATATGCATATATATATATATATCTATATATATAAATTACTTGAGAGTAAATTGTAGACATAATGCCCATTTACCTCTAAAAACTTCAATGTGTATCTTCTAAGAACAGCACATTCTTTTATCAAAGTCAGGAGTTATTGAACTAATACTATCTGTTCGTCTAATGAGCAGAACTAAGTCACATTTCACCAAGGGAAAATAAAAAATATTCTGCTCTAGGAGCCATTCCAGAATCACACATTGCATTTAAGGTTTTTTTTTTTTTTTTAATAATACATAATATTTTTTAACTACAGCATGACACTATCAGTGTGATCCTGGATTGCACTGTGTTCCAAGGCCTGTTTATGTGCTGCATTTTTACACACCCTGGGGGCAGAGAGGGAACTTCAGGTACCTTCAATTCTGTTTGGCATTTATTAAATGGTTTGGGAGCTCACATGTGGGGTGGGCTGGGAATGAGCCTGGCTCCCGGGCTCCCGGGGACCAGACATAAGCTGACCAGTGACACATGTCTGACCCCTCCTCCCCTTGGGAAGCTCCTCTGCCCTTTCATTGTTCATCCTCAGCACACTGCCCTGGGTGTGGTCAACATCTGCTTTCCTTACGTTCACTCCAGCCTCCTGGCTATTTCCCTACTATCAGCTTGACTCATTTTACACACTAGAAATAACCACTGTGGATTGGTAGTATTTTTCAAAAACTTACCTTATTTCACATCTCCCACTTAAAAAGGTAGCATTTTAGTTGTACCTGGCTGCTCTAGTCTGTGGGTCCATGTAGACATGATACAGCGAGGAGCAAAGGCACAGCAATCAGCAGTTGTCCCGGGGTCGGGGGTGGGGGGTGGAAATCCCAATTTAACAAAACAATATGCAAGAAAAGAATGCAAAACCCTCTCAAACAATTAATGCCTTGGGATCACAGCCTTAATTAAAAAATTTAAAAATCTTATTGGAGATGAGTGTTAGGGATCACAGCCTGTGTGGTGTGGGTTGTTTTCTGATGGATAAAGGAATTGAGGCCTTTGGTCCAGCAGAGAAAATGCCCGGCTCAGCAAGTTTCCAAAGTGGAAGCAATTTGGAAATGGTTTGGAGGAGATCAATTCCCTGCCCAAAAGGTCTAAACAAACTCAAACTAGGGCTTTCTACACAAATGATTAGAAATGAAAGCAAAAATTTCATCAAAGCAAAGGTGTTCGTGCAACATATTGGCCCCTTGGTGTCATTTGAAGAAAATTAAAGCGAAGGGCCAAAGAGATGGCGTCTGCAATATGCAATGCTCCGGAGACCTGCCTGTGAGTTTGTTCCTGGTGTAGCAGAAATAAATACTCCAGCAAGCCTTCTGGGAGAAACAAGACATGTGCATAAATAAGATTAATCAGTGGAGCTAGTGTCGACCTAATGAGTCATCTTTGACATCATAAAACTTGAAAAATACAAGGTGGTGGCATGTCAGATCTGGGCAGTCTCGGAAGAAGCAAAACAGGTCTGCCCAAGTGCACAGCAGAGGCAGCTACTGGGCACAGGAGGCTTGGCCGAGAGGACGCAATGTAAAGACGGCTGCGTGATGGGTTTTATTGACCTGGCCTAGGTCTGTTTCTGTGAGGAGACTGGGTGTGAGTGCTGAGTGGACACAAACAGAGGTCTGAGGGCTCATGCACCTTCACGCCTCAGGAATCCCCTTCCTCCTAGCCCAGTGAAGCTCCCCAAGGGGGTTGTGTCTCCATCCAAACCAACTGCCAGCCAGGGTTCCCCTGTGATGCAGCATCGGCTTCCAGAAGGTTGGAGGAAGGAGGGGCATGGAGCACAGCCAGGACCCGCCCCACTGTTTCTGCCTTTGGACTCACGAAGGCAACTCCTGTGTGTTCAGTGTGTCCTCTCTGTACTTCCACACAGATCCTTCCGCCAGCCGTCACCTGGAATTAGCCCTTCCTGTCTGCCATGCATCTGCACCTACTCACACACCTCTTTTACTTCCGTTGAGCCTGAGACTCTCCCTTACCTCTGTTGACTACTTCTGTTCGGATGAGTAGACAGCAGGCCCCAAGGTCCCTAAAGATGACCCTGTGGTTAGAGCCTCCGGAAAGAACAGCCAGACCACTCCACTGCCACAGCCAGATTCTGTGAGAGAGGTGCTCCGTACAGCTGTGGGGCCCACACCACCTCCTGCCAGTGCTGGATCCTGCACCAGAACCCTCCAGCCCACTGCATGCACTGTTGGCCCTGTGCCGGCTGGTTGCCTGGCCTTTCCTCAGGATTCAGCTGCAATTGCAATATCATGGGCATACACCCCTTCCCCTCAGAGTCTGGTCCTGGGACAGTCATTGGCAAAGGCATCAGATCTGGCCCTCTTTCTGGCATCATTTGTGTGCTCTCTGTTTGTCTTAGTTACATAGCACTGCTTAACAGAAATAGCACAGGTGGGTGGCTTAAAAGAACAGAAATTTATTTTCTCAAGTTCAGGAAGCTAGAAGTCTGAATTCAGAGCATGGCTTAAAAGGGAAGTTCTTTGTCAGTAGCCCTGTGAGTTCCTTGGTGTTCCTTGGCGTTCCTTGGAGTCTGTCTTCCCCCCATGTGTGTTTCTGTGTCTATTCTGCTCTTTCTAGAACTTATAAGTGATTAAGTTTAGGTTCCACTCTACTCTGGGTCATATTTACAGGTACAGGGTTAGGATTTCAACACATAATATTGAGAGTCACAATTCAATCCATAATACTGTCCATGCACAGAGCTAGAAGAGAAGTTTTCATATTCTTCCTCATTAAAGCCATTGAATGTGTGGAAAGGCACCAGCATGGGAGCAACTTGCCTGGGTTTCTGTCCTGGCTCAGTCACTGACTGCGCCTTTGGCAGGTGAGCTAATATCGCTGAGTCTTAGTTTCCTCATTTTTCACTCACTCAATGAGTATTTACTTGTGCCTACTACTTGTACCTTCACTATTCTAGGCACTGAGGATACAGCAGCAAATAACAAAGATTCAGTCTCTACTCTCTTTCTACTCTCTTGGAGGTTACATTTTGATAGGGGAAGGAAGACAAACAATAAATGAGTAGACCAATAAATGTATGAGATAAGTCCAAAAAAAAAAAAAAAAAAAACCAAACCCGTTGCCGTCAAGCAGATTCTGACTCATAGTGACCCTATAGGACAGAGTAGAACTGCCTCATAGGGTTTCCAAGGAGTGGCTGGTGGATTTGAACTGCCAACCTTAGGTTAGCAGCCGAAGTCTTAAACACACACCACCAGGGTTTCTGCGATAAGTCTAGACAGCGACAAATGGCATTAGGAGAATCAAGGAAGACAATGTGACAGAGTGGCTGTGACTGGGCAGACCTTGTCCAGAGGGACCTCTCTGAGAATGGGATATTTGAGCTGAGGCCTGATAACCAAGAGGAAGCCAGTCATGGGAAGATCTAGAGTGAGGTGACTGCATCTCAGACAGGAGCAGTTTAAGGTCACCTGAGGTCAGAAGGAAGCAGACAGATTTAAGGAGCAGAGGGAAGCAATCAGAGTAAGCGGTTGCAGGGGATGGTATGCAACTGAGTAGTGGGCAGGAGCTGGGTCATGTACAATCTTGTGGGCTGCAGAGAGGAGTTTGAGGTTTATTCTAATTGTAACAGAGAACTAGAAGCTGCACTATATGAAGAAGAACACGGCATCAGGATTGGAGGAAGACTCATTAACAAATTGTGATAAGCAGATGTTACAACCTTGCTTGCTGAAAGTGAAGAGGACTTGAAGCACTTACTGATGAAGATCAAAGACTACAGCCTTCAGAATGGATTACACCTCAACATAAAGAAAACAAAAATCCTCACAACTGGACCAATAAACGACATCATGATAAACAGAGAAAAGACATAAGTTGTCAAAGATTTCATTTTACTTGGATCCACAATCAATGCCCATGGAAGTAGCAGTCAAGAAATCAAACAACGTATTGCATCGGGCAAATCTGCTGCAAAAGACTTCTTTAAAGTGTTAAAAAGCAACGCTGTCACTTTGAGACTAAAGTGTGCTTGACCCAGGCCTTGGT
Organism: Dugong dugon; assembly: GCA_030035585.1. Classification (NCBI taxonomy): domain Eukaryota; kingdom Metazoa; phylum Chordata; class Mammalia; order Sirenia; family Dugongidae; genus Dugong; species Dugong dugon. The sequence continues at coordinate 6,190,163 of CM057475.1, read as the reverse complement.
ATTTTTAATTGTCTCATATGCATGCAATGAATAAGGAAGACTGAAGAAGAATCGATGCCTTTGAATTAAGGTATTGGCAAAGAATATTGAATATTATGGACTGCCAGAAGAACAAACAAATCTGTATTGGAAGAAGTACAGCCAGAATGCTCCTTAGAAGTGAGGATGGCGAGATTTCGTCTCACATACTTTGGACATGTTATCAGGAGGGATCAGTCCCTGGAGAAGGACATCATGCTTGATAAAGTACAGAGTCAGCAAAAAAGAGGAAGACCCTCAATGAGATGGGCTGACAAAATGGTTGCAACTATGGGTTCAAACACAGCAACCATTGTGAAGATGGTACAGGACTGGGCAGTGTTTTGTTCTGTTGTACATAGGTTGCAATAAGTCAGAACTGACTTGACAGCACCTAACAACAACAATAGAGAACTGCTGGATGGTTTTCAGTAGAACAATCTCAGATTGAGGTTTTCAGAACTTTGCTCTGTCTGTCACTTGATGAATATGGGGGTGAGGTGGGGACGTGGAGTAGAAGAGGGGTGACTACTTAGGTGGCTACTGCAGTTGTCCAGGAGGGAGATCAGGGTGGAAGTAATGGAGATAGAGAGCAGGGACAGATTTGGGATATGCTTTGAGATAACTCAACAGATCTTGCTGATGGATTTGATGAGAGGGGTAAGAAAAGAAAAATTAAGGAGGAGTCTAAGAATTTTTGCTTGCACCCTAGCCGGGCAGAGATATCACATACTGAGATGGGGAAGAAGGGAGAGATGCAAATATATGCAGGTGGGGGTAGAAGCAGGAAACTCTTTTGGTCAGGTTATGTTTGATAGACATCCAAATGGAAATATACATGTATGTGTGTATGTATGCATGTATGTTGTTTGTGTGTGTGTATGTGTGTGTGTGTGTGTGTGTGTGTGTGAAAAGAGAGAGAGATTGATTTACTTCAAGGAATTGGCTCATGTGACTGTGGGGACTGGCAAGTCAAAAATGTGTAGGTCAGGCAACAGGCTGGAGCCTCTTACTGGCTCATGTGGTTGTAGGGGGCTGGCAAGTCCAAAATCTGTAAGTCAGGATGGAGACTCCCTGCAGGCTTTCATCTGTAGGTCAGGTGACAAAAAGAGCAAAAAGAAAGAGTTCTGCCAAATATCTATGTATAGTCTGGTGGCAGAACACACCATAAGGAAATGCCCTTTTCAACTGATTGATTGATTGCATTAGGTTACATATGGAAGGTGATTACATTACATTGCATTACATTACAGTATGGAACAGCACTAGACTAATGTTTGGTCAAACCACTGGGAACCGTAGCCTAGCCAAGTTAATACATAAAATTAACCATCACATCAGACTATGGATGGTATATGAAATCATGAGACCAGAGGAGAGCACCTTGAGACATTGTGTAGTAGACAAGATAGACCAAGCTCTGGAGCCTCCAACATTTAGAGGTCAATCAAGGAGAAACCAACAAAGAAAGACTGAGAAAGCACAGGTAACTGGGATAAGAAAGAAATTAGGGAACAGCAGTGTCATGCAAGCCAAGACAGGAGAGTCTTCCAAGAAACAGGGCATGATCCAGTGTGTTTATGCCACTTCATGTGAGGGCTTCAAGGACTGAACAAAATAATGTATGTGAAAGAACTATGAATGTGCACTGTAACTATTACTATTAAAAGAGCTATTATTTTTGCCTCCAGAGCCCACTGATCTCATGAGGCTGCCTGTGTTATCCTGTGGGCCACTCTGTTCCAAATTGAAGTGACTTCTGTAAAAGGAAGAGCAATTATAGTATTCTTTCCCTTCTCTCATGAAGTCCAGTATAAATTGTTTGTAGTCATTGTGTAACAGGAAATTTTCAGTGAAGTGTACCCAAGAGGATCAAATGAGAGAGGAGAATAGAAAGAAGGAATGAAGAGTTTACAAAGATAGTGCCTGAGAACCAGAATTTTCACCAAGGATGCAGAAAACAAGACTTGCCAAAGAAAGAGCAGAGGATTACTTAAAACTTCATTAGAACAATGGGACCAAACATTACATAGTTAGTTCTGGTTGCACATTAATCGATAAAATGGATTATTAATAAAGAAGTTAGATTAACAGAGAGGTCTGAGTAACTTCTTGGGCTTTCTATAAAAGAGCATGCAATATGAAATCAGTATTTCAAAAGGTAAAACAGCCCAGTTATCACCAAAAATCTCTATTGCTTTTCTAGGTCTTGAACAAGTCACAATAAAAGATTCAAAACAACCATGACCTTTAGGTGCTTGACTGAGCACGTGTGTGCATGCATGTGCACGTGCGTGTGCACGTGCGTGCGTGTGTGTGTGTGTGTGTGTGTGTGTGTGTGTGAGAGAGAGAGAGATCAAAAGCACAAAAGAAAGTCAGAGATGGAGACAAGTCAGATAATTAAACTTGGAGATTAATTAACCTTTTAAAAATCAGATTTCCATATGAAATAGTGCTGTGTCATAAATCTTTCTAAGTCTCAGTCTTTCCCTGTCTCTCCCTCTAAGTACTATTGGCTTTTAAAATTTGCTATTGCACATACAACTCTACCTGGTTAAACATATCCCATATGTAAGCAAACAGAAAACTCAAATAAATAGTGCAGATTATTTTCAATTCTCATTGGCCCCTAAACTGGCCCCAGTATCTAATCTGTTTAAAAAGATCAAGGCCCAAAGATAAGAATTAGTGGCTGTTGCTCATGCTTGCTAACCTAACTGTCATCTTGGGAGGAAGTACAGAGATGCCTGTGGGGCAGGCCCTGAAACTTCATAACCAACGCTACCACATCAGAACTTCATACAGTCCTTACACTCACACAGCTTAGTTCCCCTTGTCTTGCTTCTTCGTTAAATACCACAGTGCTGCCTTGACTGGTTCTTGTGCCCACTCCAGCTCTTTGGCTGATTTTTGAGTGGCTTTTTCTCTGTCATTATACTCCACTCTAGCAACCAGTCCAGTGTTCTCCAGACTTTCCTCGGTCCCTGGTTCTCAGCTTTGTCACCCTGTGCTGGCACTTTAAAGGGACCTTGTTCTGGTTTTAATCATCTAATAATTCACTAACCTATGCACCAGCCCATCATCCATCCACTCACCCACCCACTCATTCAACCATTAAATGAACATTTGTTGATCACATTTATTGATCAAACACAAAATCCTGTGCTTGATGCTAGAAATTCAGGAATAAATGAGAAATTTAAAACAAAACAAAACCAGATTTCAAGATGGAGTAACAAGGACTAGATGTATTCTCCCACCTGAAACAACCAAAAAAAGTGAAAATGTATGAGACAATGGTTTTCAATATTGGACATCAGGCAACAAAGAACAGTGATTCCTAGAAAATGGGAAAAAATTGAGATGAGCCCTACAATTGTCCAGATTACCACAATTCAAGAGAGGCCAAGTGATAAGGAGAGAGAAGGAACAGAAAGAAGGAACCCAAATAAAGTCCAGAAGACTCCCTGAGTTTAAAAACATGGAGCTGAGAGTTCAGGGCAACCAAGACAAGCTGGAGTTCACAGGACAGAGTACCAGAGAGAAAACTACACAAAGCAAAAACTCCAGGGACCTACAAAGGATCCCCCTTGAGTATTTAGCAGAATATTGATCAGTACGTGTGTGTAAGGAAATTACTCAGGTCTGGGGAAAGAGCCATCCAAAAGGATTAGGGGTAACAATGTCCAGCATTCACAGAGGGCCCAGAATAGCAACTGCTCCTACCTTCTAATCAGAAAGGAAAACCTCATAATTCACAGCAAGAAGTACACAGGAAGTTCATGCCATGATAGTGTGAAATAATCAGTCCAAGACTGGGTATTGCTCCAGACCCACCTAACAAATCATAAAATCAAGACTTGAAAGATCAAACTGTCTACAAGTATATTAAATGTGTCTCGGAACAAAACTCAAGATGATTTATAGGAAAAAAAAAATTATTTAGCAATCAAAAATGTAAACTCCACAATGTCTGGCATCCAAGCAAAGATTACCAGACATTCAAAGAAGCAGGAAAACATGGCCCCTATTGAGGACAATAATCAATCAAAAGAAAATGACCCAGAAATAAAACGGGTGTTAAAATGAGCAGATAAGGACATTAAAACAGTTATTATAACTATACTTCATATGGGAAAAAAGTTAAGTAGAAGTAAGGAAGTTATAAAAAGCAGTCCCAACTCAAATTATAGAGATGAAATCTATAATGCATGAGATAAAAAATACCATTGATGGGATTAATGGCACAGTAAAAATTAAAGAAGATTAGTGAACTCAAAACACTGCAATAGAAACTATCAAAAATGAAACACACAGAGAAAAATGAATTTAACTTGATGAAAACTATAAACCCACTTATCTTTGAAGCTCAAAAAACCCCAAGCACAAGACACATGAAGAAAACTACACCAAGGCATAACATGATCAAATTACTCAAAACCAGTAATAAGGAGAAAATCTTAAAAGCAGCCAGAGGAAAAAGACATGTTACATACAGAGGAACAAAGATAAGGATGACAGCAGATTTCTCTTTGGAAACAACGCAAGAAGGAATACATTGGAACAACATCTTTAAAGCACTGATTTTTTTTAAGTCAATCTAGAATTATGTACCCAACAAAAACATCTTTCAAGAACAAAGGTGATATACCAATGTTCATTACAGCACTATTCACAACAGCTAAAAGGTGGAAACAACCTAAATGCCCATAAACAGACGAATGGGTAAACAAAATGTGATACAAACATACAGGGGAATATTACTCAGCCTGCAGGAGAAATGAAGTCTTAATACACGATACAATATGGATGGAGCTTGAAGACATTATGCTGAGTGATATAGGTCAATCACAAAAGGACAAATTTGTATGATCTCGCTTATACAAAAAGACAATAAAAAGCAAAGGTATACAGATCAAAGTTTGTTAGTGGTTGCCAGTAGTGGGAGAGAGGGGAAAAGGGGAGATTAAGGGGGATGAAAAGTTGCACTGATTAAGGGTAGGGTTGCACAGCCAATTATTTCAACTGTTGTCAATAAGTTGTACACCTGTAAAGAGTTGAATTGATAAAAGTTGTGTGATAGGTATATTTACAACGACAAAAAAAAAAAAAGAGTAGCTGCTGAGGCTACTTATGTTCAACCAAACACCTCATGTGATTTGGTTCCTTGGTTTGGGGTCATGGTTTAAGGTCATGGTTTCATGGAATATCCCAGTTAATTGGCCAAATAATGTGTTTAGTGCTTCTGTTCTACCTCCTAGTTCGTTGCACAGTGACTGGGGTCTTAAAAGCTTGCAAGTGGCCATCCAAGGCACAACAATCGGTCTCTATTCACCTGGAGCAACAAAAGAAGAAGGAGTGTCAGGAATAAGAAGAGGATATGGAATGTGTGGCTAACTGCCTCCATGAACAACTGCCTTCTTTACAGTGACACCAGAAGAACTGGATGGTGCCCAGCTACCATTGCTGAACATTTTGATCAAAGATTCTGTAGGAGAATCCTGATCAAAATGGGTAAAATGCAGAACAGAATTCAAATTCTCATGGACTCCAGGCTTTCTGGAGCCATGGAAGGTGGATAAACCCCTGAAACTATTGTCCTGCGATAATCTTTAAACTTTAAACCAAATATATTCCCTGAAATTTCTTCAAACCAAACAATGGTTTAGCTTAACTAGTAAGAATGTCTGCCTTGAGCACTGTGCTCTTTCAAGATCTATCTATATGGGATCCAATTGGCGACAGCAACTAGGAAGATTGGATAGGAAACTTAGAGGGAAGTGAGTTCATGTTAATGGAGGAGGGACAACTCAGAAAAGGAGGATGAGAATGGTTACACAACTTAAAGAATTTAATCAATGTTACTGAATTGTACATGTACAGAGTGTTGAATTGGTGTATGTTTTCTTGTGGATATTCTCAACACCAACAAAATAAAAAAAAAGAACAAAGGTGAAATAGACTTTTTCTGACATATGAAAAGCTGAAAGAATTCACCATGGGTAAATATATATGACTTTTTAATTATTAAATTGCTTTAAAAGATAGCATTGTTTAAACAAAAATAATGACAGTATCTTATCAGGTTTATAATGTTTGTAAAAGTGAAATGTATGATAACAGTAGTATAAAGGCCAGGAGGGAAAAATGGAAGTATGCTCTTATAAAGCTCTTATACTACATGTCAGTTTTCTCAACCACAACTCTATTGATGTTTGTTGTTGTTAGGTACCATTTAGTTGGTTCCAACTCATAGCAAATCTATGTACAACAGAACAAAACGCTGCCCTGTCCTGCACCATCCTCACAATCATTTCTGTATTTGAGCCCATTGTTGCAGTCACTGTGTCAATCCATCTCACTGAGGGTCTTCCTATCTTTCATTGATTCTCCACCACGCATGATGTCCTTCTCCAAGGCCTGGTCTCTCCTGATAACGTGTCCAATGTCCAAAGTACGTGAGACAAAGTTTTGCCATCCTTGCTTCTAAGGAGCATTCTGGCTGTACTTCTTTCAAGACAGATTTGCTCATTCTTCTGACAGTCCATGGTATATTCAGTATTCTTCACCAGTACCATAATTCAAAGGCATCAGTTCTTCTTCAGTCTTCCTCATTCATTGTTCATCTTTTGCATGCATATGAGGCAATTGAAAATACCATGGCTTGGGTCAGGCACACCTTAGTCCTCAAAGTGACATCTTTGCTTTTTAACACTTTAAATAGGTCTTTTCCAGCAGATCTGCCCAATGCGATACATCATTTGATTTCTTGACTGCTACCCCCATGGGAGTTGGTTGTGGATCCCAGTAAAATGAAATACTTGATGTCTTCAATCTTCTCTCTATCTATCATGATGCTGCTTATTGGTTCAGTTGTGAGGATTTTTGTTTTCTTTATGTTGAGGTGTAGCCCATACTGAAGGCTGTAGTCTTTGATCTTCATTAGTAAGTGCTTCAACTCCTCTTTGTTTTCTGCAAGCAAGGTTGTGTCATCTGCATATCACATGTTATTAATGAGCCTTCCTCCAACCTTGATGCCATGTTCTTCTTCATATAATCCAGCTTCTTGGATTATTTGCTCAGCATACAGATTGAATATGTATGATGAAAGGACACAAACTTGATGCACACCTTTCCTGATTTTAAACCGTGCAGTATTCCCTTGTTCTGTTTGAACAACTGCCTCTTGGTCTAGGTATAGGTTCCTCATAGGCACAATTAAGTGTTCTGGAATTCCCTTTCTTCGTAATGTTATCCATAATTTGTTATGATCCACACAGTCCAATGCGTTTGCATAGTCAATAAAACACAGGTAAACATTCTTCTGGTATGTTCTGCCTTCAGCCAGGATCCATCTGACATCAGCAATGATATCTCTTGCTCCACATCCTCTTCTGAATCCAGCTTGACTTTCTGGCAGTTCCCTGTTGATGTACTGCTGCAACTGCTTTTGAATTATCTCCAGCAAAATTTTACTTGCATGTGATATTAATGATATTGTTTGATAATTTCCCCATTCTGTTGGACCACCTTTCTTTGGAATGAGTGCAAATATGGATCTCTTCCAGTCAGTTGGCCAGATAGCTCTCTTCCAAATTTCTTGGCATAGAGGAGTGAGCGGTTCTAGTACTGCATCTGTTTGTTGAGACATCTCAGTTGGTATTCCATCAATTCCTGGAGCCTTGTTTTTTGCCAGTACCTTCAGTGCAGCTTGAATTTCTTCCTTCAGTACCATTGGTTCTTGATCATATGCTACCTGTGAAAATGGTTGAATGTAAACCAATTCTTTTTGATACAGTGACTCTGTATTCGTTGCACCTTTTTAAAAAAAATTATACATATACATTTTATTATATCATTGTATTTATTATATTACATTGTATTATTGTATTAATGTATTATTGTACTTTACATGAAGGTTTACAGAACAAACTAGCTTCTTATTAAACAGTTAGTACACATATTGTTTTGTGAAATTGGTTACCAACCCCACGACATGTCAACACTCTCCCTTCTCAATCTTGGGTTCCCTATTACTGGCTTTCCTGTCCCCTCCTGCCTTCTGGTCCTTGCCCCTGGGCTGGCGTGCCGCTTTAGTCTCATTTTGTTTTATGGGCCTGTCTAATCTTTGGCTTAAGGGTGAGCTTCAAGAGTGACTTCATTACTGAGCTAAAAAGATACCCCGGGGCCATACTCTGTGGGCCTTCCACCTTTCTTTTGATGCTTCCTGCAACATTCAATATTTTGCCCGTAGAATCCTTCAATATTACAATTCAAGGCTTGAATCTTTCTTCAGTTCTTTCAGCTAGAGAAATGCCATGTGTGTTCTTTCCTTTTGGTTTTCTAACTCCAGGTCTTTGCACACTTCATTATAATACTTTACTTTGTCTTCTCAAGCCACCCTTTGAGATCTTCTGTTCAGCTCTTTTACTTAATCATTTCTTCCATTTGCTTTAGCTGCTCTACATTCAAGAGCAAAGTTGAGAGTCTCTTCTGACATCCCTTTTGGTCTTTTCTTTCTTTCTTGTCTTTTTAATGACCTTTTGCTTTCTTCATGTATGATGTCCTTGATGTCATCCCACAACTCACTTGGTGATGTTTAGGGCATGAAAATTCTTTGGTGTGAAGGGCTGTCCTGTGCGTTACAGGATTTTAGCAGCATCCCTAGCCTCTATCCACTAGATATCAATTTCAATCCCTCTCCCCCTAGCCTCTAGACGTTCCCCTTGTCCTGTGGGGGAGAAAACTACCCCCAGCTGAAAACCACTGCTAAATGTGAAAAGGTTTAATATCATCTGAATTCAAACTGCAATAAGTTAAAGATGTATACTACAACTTTAAAGCAACTACTAAAATAACGAAACAGAGAGTTATAGCTAATAAGCCAAAAGAGGAGATAAAATTGAAAATTAGAAAATATTCAACCCAAAAAAAGACATAGAAAGAGTTAAAAGGGAACAAAGAATAGATAAGATAAATAGAAAACCAATGATAAGATGATACACTTAAACCTAATCACATCAAAAAAGTAAATTAAATGTAAGTGATTTAAACATCCAATTAAAAGACAGAGATTTTCAGAGTGGATAAAAAAGCAAGACCAAACTGCATACTGCTTACAGAAAACACACTTTATATATAAAAAAGAAACAGCTTAAAAGTGAAGGGATAAAAAAAATAGACCCTGCTAACACTAATTGAAAGAAAGCTGGAGTAATTGTATCAATATCAGACAAAGATTTCAGAGCAAAGTATAATATCAGGGATAAAGAAGGTCATTTCATAAATGAAAAGGGGCCAATTAACCAAAAGGATATAACAACACTCAATATTTATGACATTAATAATGGAGCTTCAAAATACATGATATAAAAACTGATAGAAATGTAATGAGAAATAATCAAATGCACAATTATAGTCATAAATTTCAATATTTCTCTCTCAATAATTGATAGAGTAAGCAGACAGAAAATTAGCAAAGTTAACTAGACTTGATCACTATCAACCAGCTTGACCTGACTGACATTTATAGAACACTCCACCTAGAAACAGCAAAATATTCCTTCTTCTTAAGTGCACATGGAACATATTCTGGGCTAGAAAATAAGTCTCTGTGCCACTCCCTTCCTGCCGGCACACCCTGCTGCACAGGATCACGTGAATTAGCTGCACTTCCCTCCCTCCTTGTCGGCTCTGCCCAGCTGTGGTGCAGCTGAGAGAACCGGCCCCATCACCCCTCCCTCTGCACTGGCTCCACCCTACTGCACTGCAGCTGAGCATCTCAGCCACGTGCCACTCCATTCCCACCAGCTGTGTCCAGCTGTGCTGCAGCTGAGCATCCCAGCCCTGCATCCCTCCCTCCCCACTGGTCCTGTACAGTTGCACTGCAGCTGAGCATCCCAGCCCTAAGCCCCTCCCTCCCTGCTGGCCCTGATAGCCCTGCCCTGCTGCATCACAGCTGAGTGATCTGCTTTGCCAATCAAGACAAGGTGGTGAAAGCTACAGTACCCACAGACAAGCAAGCAACAAAGCATGCCTGGACATCTTGCCCAGACATATTAAAAAAAAAGAAAAAAGAAAAAAAGAAACAAAAAAGCGGGACAAAACACACATACAATCAATAATAAAGAAAATAATACCTGAATCTCTCATAGACAGTAGACAATACCAAAACAAAAAAACAGGACAAGATGACTCCAGCAAGTGAAAAAAATAAAGCATCAGATAACTGTCCAGTAGAAGAAAAATAATTGGAATTACCTGATACAGAATTCAAAAGTCTAATATTCAGGGCTCTCCAAGAGATTATGAAAGAGATCAAGGAAAATACAGACAAAACTAAGGAAAAAAATAGAAAAAATAATGGAAAACAAAGACAAAGCAATAGAAGAAATCAGAAAAATAATACGAGAGCAAAATAACAAAATACATAAACAATTAGAAATCATACAAATACAACAACTAGACATTCAAAAGATAACAAAATTTCAGAAATGGAAAACACAATAGAAAGTTACAGGAGCAAATTTGAAACAATGGCAGACAGAATAAGTGAGACTGAAGACAAATCCATTGATGCCAGTTTGTTTGAGGAAAAATCAGAGAAAGAATGAAGAAAAATGAATAAAACCTAAAAATTATGTGGGATGCAATCAAGTGAAAAAATTTGCACATGATCAGAGTTCCAGAACAAGGGGAGAAAGTGGAAAATGCAAAGAGGATAGTTGAAGATTTGCTGATATAAAACTTCCCTAATATCATGAAAGTTGAAAAGCTGATCATCTAAGAAACTCAACAAACCCCCTACAGGATAGACCCCAAAAGAAAGTCTCGAAGACATATCATAATCACACTTGGCAAAGACAAAGACAAAGAAAGAATCCTGAGAGCAGCTAGAGAAAAATGAAAAGTCACTTACAGAGAGGAAACAATAAGACTAAGCTCTGATTACTTGGCAGAAACTATGCAGACAAGAAGGCAATGGGGTTACATACATAAAAATTTGAAAGAAAAAAACTCCCGACCAATAGTAATATATCCTGCAAAATTCTCTCTCAGATATGATGGCAAAACTAGGTCATTTCTAGATTAAAAAAAAAAATTAAGGAAATTTTAAAAAACTAAACCAAACTTATAAGAAATACTAAAGGGAGTCCTTTGGTTAGAGAATCAACAACATCAGACAACAACTTGAGTCTAGGACACAGGACAGCATCAGCCAGATACCAACCAAGGTAGAGAATTCTCAATAATAAAACAAAACTAAAAGATTTAAAACAGGGAACCAAAGATGTCAATTTGTAAATGACTACAATGTCAAAACAATAAAAGGGGGAATAAATGGTGTACGTATAGAACTTTCAAATGGAGAGGAAGTCATGGCAATATCAAGTAATAAATAACTAGTTTAAACTTAAGAAGATAAGTGAAAATTTCGAGGAAACCACAAAGATAGTTAACAAACTGTCTTAGTGATCTAGCGCTGCTCTAACGGAAATACCACAAGTGGATGGTTTTAACAAAGAGAAGTTTATTTCCTTACAGTAAAGTAGGCTAGAAGTCCAAATTCAGGGCGTCAGCTCCAGGGGAAGGCTTTCTCTCTCTGTTGGCTCTGGAGGAAGGTCCGCATCATCATCAGTCTTCCCCCAGACTAGGAGCATCTCTGTGCAGGAACCTTGGGTCCAAAGGATGTGCTCTGCTCCCAGTGCTTCTTTCTTGGTGGTATGAGGTCCCCCACTCTCTTCTTGCTTTTCTTTCCTTTTATCTCTTACAAGAGATAAAAGGTGGTGCAGGCCACACCCCAGGGAAACTCCCTTTACATTGGATCAGGGATGTGACCTGGGTTAGGGTGGTGTTACAATCCCACCCTAATCTTCTTTAATGTAAAATTACAATCCTAAAATGGAGGACAACCACACAACACTGGGAATCATAGCCTAGTCAAATCGATACACACATTTTTGGGGGGACATAATTCAATCCATGACACAAACCTACTCATCAAAATAAAAAAGAAAAATATAAGAACTCAATTAACACAAAATCTATAATAATGAAAGAAATTTCAGCACAGGAAAGTAACCAACTTTTGGTCTTGTTGATTCAAAGAAAATGTCAGCACCACAAAAAACAAAAAACAAAATGAAAGCAATAAACTCACAGTTATCAATAACCACACAGAATGTAAATGGATAAAATGCTCCCATAGAGAGACAGAAAGTGACAGAATGGATAAAAAAACACGACCCATCAATATGTTGCCTACAAGAGATACAACTTAGACACAAAGACATAAATATATAAAAAATCAATGGATGGAAAAAATATATCAAGAAAACAGCAAACAAAAAAGAGCAGAAGTGGCAATACTTACCTCAGATAAACTAGACTTTAAGGCAAAATTCACCAAAAAAGACAAGGATTAAATTATGAAATTGATGATGATTAAATTAATGATTAAAGGGATGATTGACTGATAAGAAATACCTTAATAAATATCTATGCACCCAATGACAGGACTCCAAGATACATAAAACAAACTCTAACTGCATTGAAAGGAGAAATAGTTCCACGATAATAGTAGGTGACTTCAACACACCACTCTCGATAAAGTACACACCTAGAAAGAAACTCAGCAAAGATACAGAATATTTAAAGGCCACAATCAACCAACTTGACCTCATAGACATATACAGAACACTCCACCCAACAGCAGTAAAGGATACATTCTTTTCCAATGCATGTGGAACATTCTCCAGAATAGACCACATTTTAACCCACAAAGCAACCCTAAATAAAATCCAAAACATTTAAATAATACAAAGCATTTTCTCTGATCACAACACTATAAAAGTAGAAATTAATAACAGGAAGAGCAAGGGAAAAAATTGAAAACATGGAAACTCAATAATGCCTTGGTTACAAATCGTTGGTTAATAGAAGAAATCAAAGATGGAATAAAAAATTTCCTAGAATCAAATAAGAATGAAAGCACATCATACTAAAACCTTTGAGACATGACGAAGTCACTGCTCAGAAGTCAATTTATAGCAATAAACACACATGTCAAAAAAGAAGAAAAGTTCAAAATTAAAATGTTAGCCCTACAACTCAAACAAATAGAAAGAGAATAGAAAAAAAAAGTCCAGAGTCACCAGAAGACAGGAAATAATAAAGATCAGAGAAAAAATAAATGAAATAGAGAACAGAAATACAAAAGAAAGAATCAACAAGACCAAAAGTTGGTTCTTTGAAAAGATCAACAAAATCAACAAACCACTGGCAAAACTGACAAAAGAAAAACAGGAGTGGAAGCAAATAAACCAAGTAAGAAATGAGATAGGGGACATTACAACAGAGCCAACTGTAATAAAAAGGATCATAACGGGGTACAATGAAAAACTGCAACAAATTTGAAAATCTAGGGAAATGTACAAATTTCTAGAAACATACTACTTACTTAAACTAACAAAAACTGAAGTAGAAAATGTGAACAGACCCATAACAAGAGAAGAGATTGAAAAGATAACAATTAAAAAAAAATCCCAACAACAAAAACAAATGCCCTGGTCCAGATGGCTTCACTGGAGAACTCTATCAAACATTCAGACAAGAGCTCACCCCAGTCTTACTCAAACTATTTCAGAGCATAGAAAAGGAAGCGATATTTCAGAATTCATTCTATGAAGCCAACATAACACTAATACCAAAGCCAGGCAAAGACACCACAAAAAAAGGAGAACTACAGACCAATCTCTCTCATGAATATAGATTCAATAATTCTGAACAAAATTCCAGCCAACAGAATTCAGCATCATATCAAAAAAATTACAAATCATGACTAAGTGGGATTCATACCAAGTATGCAAGGGTGGTTCAATATTAGAAAATCAATCAATGTAATCCACTACATAAACAGAACAAAAGAAAAGAATCACATGATCATCTCAATTGACACAGAAAAGGCATTAGATAAAGTCCAACACCCATTCCTGATAAAAACTCTCAATAAAATAGGAATATAAGGGAAATTCCTCAATATAATAAAGAGCATCTATACAAAGCCAGCATCATTCTCAACAGAGAGAGGCTGAAAGCATTTCCCCTGAGAACGGGAACAAGACAAGGATGCCCTTTATCACCACTCCTAATTCACATTGCACTGGAAGTCCTAACTAGAGCAATAAGGCAATAAAAAGAAATAAAGGGCATCCAAATTTGTAAGGAAGAAGTAAAACTATCCCTATTCACAGATGATATGATACTATACATAGAAAACCCTAAAGATTCAACAAGAAAACTGCTGGAACTAATAGAAATATTCAGCATAGTAGCAGGATACAATATCAACATACAAAAATGAGTTGGATTCCAATACACCAACAAAGAGAACCTCGAAAAGGAAATCAAGAAAACAGTATCATTTATAATATCCCTAAAACAAAAACAAAAACTTAGGAATAAATCTAACCAGTGATATAAAAACCTATACAAAGAAAACTACAAAACACTACTGCAAGAAACCAAAAAAGACCTATATAAATGGAAAAACATACCATGCTCATGGATAGGAAGATTCAACACTGTGAAAATGTCAATTATACCCAAATCCATCTACAGATATAAAGCAATCCAGATCCAAATACCAATGGCATTCTTTAACAAGATGGAAAACTAGTCATTAACTTTAATGAAAAGGAAGGAGGCCTCAGATAAGTAAAGCATTACTGAAGAAGAAGAACAAGGAAGGAGGCCTCGCATTACCTAATCTTAGAACCTACCTTACAGCCACTGTAGTCAAAACAGCCTGGCACTGGTACAACAACAGACACATATGCCAATGGGGTGAACAGAATTGAGAATCCAGAAGGAAATCCATTCACCTACGGTCAGCTAATCTTTGACAAAGACCCAAAGTCCATTAAATGGGGGAAAAGACAGTGTCTTTAGCAAATAGTGCTGGCAAAACTAGATGTCCATTTGTAAAAAAACAAAATAGGACCCATACCTCCACACCATACACAAAAACTAATTCAAAATGGATCAAAGACTTAATATAAAACCTGAAACTATAAAGATCATGGAAGAAAAAATAGGGACAATGCTAGGGTCTCTAATGCATGGCATAAATTCAATACAAACCATAACTAACAATTTGCAAACACCAGAAGATAAACTAGATAACTGGGAGCTCCTAGAAATCAAACACTTATGCACATCAAAAGGCTTCAGCAAAAGAGTAAAAAGAGAACCTACAGACCTACACCGTATCCAACAAGGGTCTAATCTCTAAAATATGTAACAACAACAGAAAGACAAATAATCCAGTTAAAAAATGGGCAAATGATATGAACAGACACTTCACCAAAGAAGACATTCAGGCGGCTAACAGACACATAAGGAAATGCTCATGATCACTAGCCATTAGAGAAATGCAAATCAAAACTACAGTGAGATGCCCTCTCAACCCAACATCACTGGCACTAATCAAAAACACAGAAAATAACGAATGTTGGAGAGATTGTGAGAAGACTGGAATTTTTATACACTGCTAGTGGGAATATAAAATGGTACAACCACTATGGAAAACAATATGGTGCTTCCTTAAAAAGCTATAAGTAGAAATACCATATAATCCAGCAATTCCACTCCTAGGAATACATCCTAGAGAAATAAGAGCCATCACACAAATAGACATGCACACCCATGCTCTTTGGACCACTATTCACAACAGCAAAAGGATGAAAACAACCTAAGTGCCCATCAACAGATAACTGGGTAAACAAATCGTGGTACATACCATGGAATACTACTCAATGATAAAGAACAATGATGAATCTGCAAAACATCTCACAACATGGATGAATCTGGAGGGCATTATGCTGACTGAAATAAGTCAATCACAAAAGGACAAATACTGTATCAGATCACTATTATAAAAACTCAAGAAAAGGTTTACACACAGAAAGAAACAATCTTTGACAGATATGAGGGAGGGGAGAGGGTGAGGGGAAATCACTAACTAGATAGTAGATAAGTGGTAACTTTGGTGAAGGGAAAGACAGTACACAATGTAGAGGAAATTGGTACAACTTGACCAAGGCAAAGTCATAGAAGCTTAAAAGATGTGTGCAAATACCCTGAGGGACCAGGTTACTGGACTGAAGCCTGGAGACTATGGTCTCAGGGGACATCTAGGCCAATTAACATAACAAAGTTCATAAAGAAAATGTTCTACATCCAACTTTGGTGAGTAACATCTGGAGTCTTAAAAGCTCACCAGCAGCCATCTAAGATACATCTACTGGTCCCATCCTGTCTGGAGCAAAGGAGAATGAAGAAAACCAAGTACACAAGGAAAATATCAGTCCAAAAGCCTAATGGACCGCAACTACCACAGCTTCCACTAGCCTGAGCCAAGAACAACTAGATGGTGCCACCACCAACTGCTCTGACAGGGATCACAAAAGAGGGTCCCAGAGAGAGCAGGAGAAAAATGTAGAACAAAATACAAATTTGAAAAAAAAAAAAAAAAGACCGGACTTACTGGTCTAACAGAGATTGGTGGAACCCTGAGACTATGGCCCCCAGACAACCTTTTAACTCAGAACTGAAGCCACTCCCAAATTTCACCCTTCTGCCAAAGATTAGACAGGTCTATAAAACAAACAATAACACATGTGAGGAACGTGCTTCTTAATTCAACCATGGATATGAGACCAAATGAGCAACATCTGCCCAGAAGGAAAGACAAAAAGGCAGGAAGGGACAGGCAAACAGGACAAATGGAAACGGGAAACCCAAGGTGGAAAAGGGGAGAGTACTGACACATCATGGCGATAGCAACCAATGCCACAAAACAATTTGTGTATAAATTGTTGAATAAGAAACTAATTTGCTTTGTAAACTTTCACTTAAAGCACAATCAAAAGAAAATAAGTCTCAATAAATTCAAAACTATTTACGTCATACAAAATATATTCCCTGACCACAATGGAATTAAATTAGAAATCAATAACAGAAAGATATCTGGAAAATCCCCACATATTTGGAAACTAAATAACATACTTCTAAATAATCCATGAGTCAAAGAAAAAATCCAAAGAGACATAAGAAAATATTTTGAACTAAATGAAAATGTAAAAACAACATATCAAAATTTGTGAGATACTGCTAAAGCTGTACTCAGAGGAAATTTATAGCTCTAAAAGCCTATATCAGAAAAGAAGCCTATGTGAAATCACTTACCTTATCTTCCACTTCATGAAACCAGAAAAAGAAGATAAAATTAAATCCAAAGTAAGCAAAATAAATGAATTAATGAAGGTCAGAGAGGAAAGTAATAAAACAGAAAACAGAAAAACAATACAGAAAATCAATGAAACAGAAACCTGATTTTCTGAGATCAGTAAAACTGATAATCTGCTAGCCAAACTGATCAGGAAAAAAGAGAGAGAGAGGGAAGACACAAATTGCCAATATTAGGAGTGAGAGAGCTTTTACTATTACAAATTCTACAGATATTAAAAAGGATAATAAGGGAATATTAGTGTTAGGGTGGCATATCTTTCTCGATCTCTTTACTATGTGTGTGTTTTTAATTTAAAGTTGGTTTCTTGTAGAGAGCACAATTGTCCCACAGGTCTTGCTTTTTTATCCACTCTGACAGTCTCTGTCTTTTAATTGGTGTATTTAGACCATTCACATTTAAAGTGATTACTGATATTTGTAACTGTTTTCTATTCATTGCCCTTGTTCTTTCTTTTGGTTTTTGTCTTCCACTCTTTTTCTGTTTTCTCTGGTTTTAACTGAGCATTGGGTATGTGTCCATTTTCTGACCTATCTTAGCATGTCAGTTATAATTAAAAAAATATTTCAGTGGTTTCCGTAAAGTTTGCAGTATACATTTACAACTAATCTAGTACCATAGTCAAATAACACTATACTGCCTCTCAGGCATATAACAGAATATTCACAATTCCTCCCCCCACCATCCCTCATAACTATTGCTGTCATTCATTTCACTTATCCATAAACTATAATCACCCGATACATTGTTGCTATTATTATTTTTAGAAAACTGTTGTCTTTTAGATCAGTTAAGAATAAGAAGAATAAAAACAGCCTTTTATTTTATCTTTGTTTATTCCTTCTCTAGTGCTCTTCCTTTGTTTATTTAGATCCACATTTTGGAGCTATACAGTTTTTCTTATCTCTGAAGAAATTTTTTTACCATTTGCAAGGCAATTCTGCTGGGGACAAATTCCTTCCATTTTGTCTGTTTGAGAAAGTACTTTTCCTTCACTTTTGAAGTGTAACTTCACTGGATACAGAACTCTAGGTTGGTGGTTTTTTTCTTTCAACACTTTAAATATTTCACTCCACTCTCTTCTTCCTTGCATGGTTCTGAAGAGAAGTCTGACATAATTCTTATCCATGCTCCTGTAGAGATAAGGTGTGTTTTTTCCTTCAGCTTCTTTCAAGAGTTTCTCTTTGATTTTCTGCAGTTTGAATATGACATGGCTAAATGTCATAGTTATCCAGTGCTGCTGTCTTAGGCAGCTTGTGCTGCTACAACAGAAATACCACAAGTGGATGGCTTTAACAAAGAGAAATTTATTTCCTTACAGTAAAGTAGGCTAAAAGTCCAAATTCAGGGTGTCAGCTCCAAGGGAAGTCTTTCTCTCTCTCTCAGCCTTCTCATCAGTGTTCCCCCGGACTAGGAGCTTCTCGGCCCAGGGACTCCAGTCCAAAGGATGCACTCTGCTCCCGGCACCGCTTTCTTGATGGTTTGAGGTCCCCAATTCTCTGCTTGCTTCCCTTTCCTTTTATCTCTTGAGACGTAAAAGGTGGTGCAGGCCACACCCCAGGGAAACTCCCTTTACATTGGATCAGGGATGTGACCTGGGTTAAGGGTGGTGTTATAATCCCACCCTAATCCTCTTTAACATAAAATTACAATCACAAAATGGAGGTCAACCACACAGTTCTGGGAATCATCGCCCAGCCAAATTGATGCACACATTTTTGGGGGGACACAATTCAAACCATGACAGCTGCTATAACAGAAATATCATAAGTGGATGGCTTTAACAAACCAAAATTTATTTTCTCACAGTTTAGGAGGTTAGAAGTCAAAATTCAGGGTTCCAGTTCTAGGGGAAGCTTTTTTCTCTCTGTCGGCTCTGGAAGAAGGTCCTTGTCTCTTCTGAGCTACTCCTGGGTGATGTTCACGTGGTTTGGCATGTGCCTTCCCCCGTCTCTGCTCTGCTCGCTTGTTTAATCTCTTTTTATATTTCAAAGAGATAGATTCAAGATACACCCTACACTAATCTTGCCTTATTAACATAACAAAAAACCCATTCCCAAATGGGATTATAACCACAGGCATAGGGATTACATATTCGGGGGGGGGGGGGCATAATTCAATCCACAGCGCTAAGTGTATTTCTTGTTTTGTTTTGTTTTTATCCTGTTTAGTGTTCCTTAAGATTCCTGCGTCTGTGGTTTGGTGTCTGTCATTAATTTTGAAAATTTCTCAGCCATTGTTACTTCAGATATGTCTTCTGTTCCTTTCTCTCTTTTCTTCTCTTGTTATTCCCATTATGTATGTTATACGTTTTGTAATTGTTCTGCAGTTCTTGGATATTCTGTTCCATTTTCTTCATTCTTTTTTCTCTTTGCTTATCAGTTTCAGAAGTTTCTATTGACATTATCTTCAAGCTCACTGATTCTTTCTTTGGCCACATCCAGTCGTACTGAGGAGCTTATCAAAAATATTCATTTCTGTTATGGTGTTTTTTTACTTCTAGTGTTTCCTTTTGATTTTTTCTTAGCGTTTTTATCTCTCTGCTTACATTGTCCATCTATTCTTGCATGTTGTCCACTTTTGTTATTAGAGCTTTAGCATTTTAATCATAGTTATTTTACATTCTGATATTCTGATACCAGTCTGATATTCCCAAAATCTCTGCTGAGTCTGATTCTGATGCTTGGTTTGTCTCTTCAGATTGTGTTTTTTGCCTTTTAACATGTCTTGTAATTTCTTGTTGAAAGTCAGACATGATGTATTGGGTAAAAAGAGCTGAGGTATTAGGTCTTGAGTGTGAAATTTTATTCTTATCTGGCTGGAATTTGATTGTTTTTACTGTCTGCCATATTTTGGTATAGATGTTAAATTTCCTCTAACGTCCTCGTTTTTGTCTTCCTTGTTATCTTTGGTTTCCCTAGAGACTTCTAAAATGGGGTCTGCTGTTTGCTGTTCTTTCAGCTTTAATCCTGTTTATGTAACGGAAGTATGTAGGGGGAGCAGACATGTTCTATGATCCTATGATTAGGTCTTAGTCTTTTAGTGGGCCTGCCCTGGGCTGTGATCTTCAAAAGTGCTTCTCAGATTTTTCCCACTCACCACCTTAGGTAAGATAAGAAGGCTAGAGAGGACTAGACGAGTATTTCTCATTGAAGGCTAGAGGTGGCTGGAGTTGGATAGTTCCCTTTCCCCAAGTCAGTCAGGCTTTGATAAAACCCAAGTCAGTTAGGCTCTGGTAAAACAATTTCCTTTAAAGGCAGGCCTTGTTAAGGAGGACAGAGAGATCTGGGCTCATTTCAGAATAGTTACTTTTCCCTTCCCACTGTTGGAAGCATGAGGGGAATTTTCTCTGAGCTTCATGGTGATAACCTAGTGGGGCTCCTGGAGGTAAAACTCATAGGAGTGTGGGGTTTCCTCTAAGATTGATCCCCAGAATTTTTAATTCTCAAGCTGTTCTATACTGAACCTTCAGCAATTTTTCAACTACAGTTTAAGTGTTTCTACTGGTACTGGCTTCAGCTGGACTTTCTTCTTCTGGATTTCTGCTCCAGGAAAGCTGTGATTCTGTCATCCATCTGTATCTCTAGTTTTAGGGGTAGCAGTTTGCCCTATAACCTCAATTCTCTGGTGGATGTAAGAAGAGCTATTGATTTTTAGTTTGATCAGCTTTTTTCTTATTTTAAGATGTAAGTGATGACTTCCAGACCAGATACCAGAAGTTTCTCTACTTTCACTTTTAATGTGATCTCATCTAATCCTATATCTTTAGTCAACATCTAAATGCCAATGACACCATAATTTTTTTCTCCAGCCTGACCTCTCCTCTGATCTCTAAACATGTGTACTCAGCTTTCTACTCAAGAGTCCCACTATGATTTCTAATAGGCACTTCAAATTTAACAAGTCCAAAACTAATCATCTGTTTTCCTCCCACTCAATTAAACAACTAGTCCCTCTCTCAGGCTTCCCCATCTCAGTAAACAATACCACCCTTTTCCAATTGTTTTGGACTAAAAACCTAGGAGCCATCCTCAATTCCAGTCCAACAACAAATCCTCTTTACTCACCTTCAAAATATATATTAAATCTACTGTCTATCTCCACCATTACTATCCTGGTCCAAGCCACCATATCTTGCCTGAACTTCTGCAATAGCCTCTTTATTAATATTCCTACCTCTCCTCTTGCTCACTCCCTACCATCTATCCTAATGGTGTAGACGTTTAATGTTTATAGAATATATATGTGCTCCTTCACACTTTCAAGCATCTTTGTAATTGAGCAAGGCTGTAAGCAGAGGTGATGAAGGTACTACCAAGCTGAAACAATAAAAAGCCCCGGTCTGACCCTCCCATTCCTCATCTTCTGCCACAATGTTTGGTCATCCTGATGTTCACATATTGAGATAAGCCCTCAACAAGATAAAGCCAGCCTGCATGCCTGAGCCTCAGCTTAGAAGGAAACTTCCCCAGAGAGTCACCAGACTGGCAGTGGACATTGTAATATCAAGAAATAAACTTTTACGCATTCAGACACTGTGGTTTGGGGGTTTGTTACTGCACCATAGCCTATCCTATCCTGACTAATACAACCCTCTACACAGCAAAAAGTGAGAATCAGCCTTTTACATAAACTGGATTCAAAAAATGTAAGCAGAAACCAACTTTACACTTTTTCTCATCTACCTTTATACCTACTCTGTAGACTATTATTTTTATAACCCTTGGGAAAAACGTTAGATACCATAACTTTTCTGGTTATACTTAGATAGTAAGTAAATACACCCTTGGTTTTGGCATTAAATATCCAGTCCAGTATAATAATTACATAATTCCAGTTCATCCATTTCATTTGGGTCTATTTCACTTAAATTCATCCAATTTAAAACTACCTCCTGGCTTTGTTCTTACCTGTTCCAGACTAGGAAGCCTGGACAAACGGGTATATGTGAAGAGAAACATGGTACTCTTCTTTACTATTTCCTAGCTCTACACCCACCACCACCACTGGCTAGGCAGGGTTGAACCCAGACAGAGAGATAATTAACAGAAAGGCACAAAGTCCATGGTCATCTGGTACAAGTAACCTCAGGATGCCAAATGTATAATCACTGGTGTTTTCTCTTACTAGGTGATTATGTAGATTCAGTGTAATCCCCTGCTGGAGTCATCCCCTTAAAAGCCCAATAGGAATCTGGAGGATAATGG
Source organism: Dugong dugon (assembly GCA_030035585.1). Classification (NCBI taxonomy): domain Eukaryota; kingdom Metazoa; phylum Chordata; class Mammalia; order Sirenia; family Dugongidae; genus Dugong; species Dugong dugon. Next base: position 6,167,630 of record CM057475.1, on the reverse strand, counting down.
CAAAAAAACAACCAGAGCCTTGGAATCCGAAGAGATGACTCACTTTCCCTTTCCAAAGATACAACCCAGATAGGGCAGGGACCCACCTTCAATCATAAAACTAGGGCAATGGTTCTCAAAATGTGGTCCCAAACCAGCAGCATCAGCATCACCTGGGAATTTTCTAGAAATTAAGTACTCAAATACACACAGACCTATTGAATTAGAATCTTTGGGTGTGGGGCCCAGCTATCTGTGTTTAATAAGCCCTCCAGGTAATTCTGATGTATGCTTAGATTGGAGAATCGTTGATCTAAGATAACCCTTTGAACAGTGTTTCTCAAATATTAGAGTCACATGGGAAACTTTAACAAATACAGATACCTAGGTCCCACCCTGGAGCCCTGGTGGCAAAGTAGTTAAGAGCTCAGGCTGCTAACCAAAAGGTTGGCAATTAAAATCCACCAGCCACTCCTTGGGAACCCTATAGGGCAGTTCTACTCTGTCCTATAGGGTGGCTATGAGTAGGAATCAACTTGAAGGCACACAACAACAACAACAGGTCCCACCCCTAGAGTTTCAGATTTGATTGCTCTGGAGTGATACCTGGGTACCAGAGTTTTAAAAATCCACCTGGTGATTTTAATGTACCATCAAGGTTGAGAACCACTTACCTGTAGGATGGTAAAGATTTAGGATAGAAGGATCCTGAATGGCCACACGGAACATTTACTTGGGACTGAGATGTAAGAGAGAAACTTCTTTGTTCTTTAAGCCACATAATTGTTGGGTGTCCTATTTCAGCAACTTTGGCTTAACTAATACAGGGCTCTATAAGGATGTTGCTCAGAGTTGGTGGTCTCCCAGGCCCCCTGACTTTGCTCCAGTGTGTCTTCTCTTGTCCACTTAGATAGGTTGTCCACCTCGGCTTAAGCTCCTGGGACCCAAACTCCAGCTCAGGCCCACCTGATCTACCTCAGCTACCATGGGAAGGGCTTCAAGCTAAGAGAGTGACTGATACATGAGGGAAAATAGAGGAAACTACAGGTCTACATAAGCTGAAAAGCAGATGGAACGAGAAGAGAGTAGGTGAGCCCTAGAAATTGGAGGTCCTGTTCAGAGAGTAGGACCCAGCAGAGAAACCAACCCAAGGTGGACACCTGGGTGGGCAGATGGATGGGTAGACAAGTCAATGAATGAATGAATGTACTATGGCTCCTTCAAGCAAGGTAAAGCAGACTCAGGGAACACAGAAGAAGTAAATTCAAATCTGTAATGCAGGCAAGCTAGACTCCAACTCACCCTTATCTCCTGCGGTTCCTCCTCTGGACTTCAGCTAATGCTGTTCCCTCTACCTAGAATGCCACCCTCCAAACCTCAGTGTGATGAACTCCAGCTCAGGCTGAGGGCTAGTGTGGGGTAGGGGATGCCCAGGCATTAATTCAGCCCCAGCTTCCTTCTCCGCCCTCTCTCACCACCCAACCGTCTCCCTCCATCCCTGCTCAACTCTGCCTGGGTCTCTGAGTGGGCAGGAGCCCTGTCACGTGAGCTGTGCCTCCTCCTGCAAGATCATTCCCCTCTCACACAGGTCCTGTTCTTGTGTCCATTTGAGGACCCAGGAAAGAGGCTGTACTACAGTGTATGGGAAAGTTTCCTGTTCCTACCACTATCTGGCCGTTGGGAGATTAGTTCTCCACTTTCTTATTTGATCTTTCACCATCCCTTCAGGACATGTAGCATCATTTTACTCTATTTGGGATATTCTAAAAGCCAAAGAAATAATCCAAACTACCTCTCACAAAGCAAGAGGAGCAGCATCACCCATTGTCAGAAAATGAAGCCTACAATAGGATGTGTGCACACATCAGTTGAAACTTGATCCCAGGGGAGGCAGGTTGGGCTGCTCTTTGCCCTGCCTGCACTTCCATAGGGTTTTCAGTGACTGCTTTTTTTGAAGTAGATCACTCGGCATTTCTTTTGAGGTATCTCTGTGTGGACTTGAAACTCCAATCTTACAGTTAGTTAGCAGCATGCTAACCGTTTGCACCACCCGGAGATTCTCTACCACCACAAACATTCTGCATAAAACAACCCCAAACTCAGTGGCTTACATAAACCAGCATTTATTTCTTTCTTGATCTGTGGGTCCACTGTGGGTCTGCTGGGCTCAGCAGGGACCAACTGAGTGTGGCTCCAGGCTGGGATCGCCAACCTTCAGGGCAGGACCTTCTCACAGGGAAGGTGAAGCACAAGATTCTAAGCCAAACCAACCAAGCACGTGAAAGCCTCTGATCTCAACCCCATCAGCCAAAGCAATCACAAGGCCAAATCCAACTCCAGTGGGGCAGGGAAGGACACACCTCCCACAGAGAGCTGCAGCAAGGGCAGAGGGGGAGATGGTGCACACATAGTACAGTCTATCACAGAATTCAACAAAGAGCTAGCCTTTTTTTTGACCACTCTCAGTAAATCATGAGAACAAATGAAGAGACTGGGTATCGCACTTTTGTTGACCTCTACCTTGCCCCCAGCAGCTAGCTCAGTGCCACACTCACAGTTCGTTAATGAAGGGATAAGATGATTTCAGGCAAGGGCAAATAAAGTCCTGCTTCCTTGCCCCAAAACTGGAGAAGCCAACCAGACCACTGCATTTTAGAGACTCCCTGCCTCTCGAGCCAGCAGACACACTTCTCCTAATCTTCTCTATAGGGTCAAACCCTCCCAGGGGCTGGGGTGATCACTGCGTGGTTGTGGATCAAAGGGGAAAAGGTCAGGTCTTCTTCAAGAAACCTGGGAACACGGAAGGGTCACAGAGAAAATCATTCCTGAATGTGACAGCGTTCTGTCCTCTTTGATCCCCAAGTCATTTCTTATCAGATCAGCGTTTCAAATATTCACCCCTTAAGATGATCCTCAAAACTCATTGGCTGTCGAATTGATTCTAACCCTATAGGATAGAGTAGAACTACCCCCATAGGTTTCCTAGGCTGTATATCTTTCAGAAGCAGACTGCCACATCTTTCTCCTGCAGAGCAGCTGGTGGGTTTGAAGGCAGACCTTTTAGTTAGCAGGCAAGCACTTAACCATGGTGCCACCAAGGCTCAAGAGAAGTGAATGTGTGGGGTGGTCAAATAGGAAGAGGCTGCATAGGTCTGGCTCACTATTATTACTCCCCGTTGCTAACCCCCGTATTGTCTCATGATCTTGTTTTTCCCTCCAGTTCCAGTCTCTACAAAAGGTTTAAGATTAACCGATGTTCCTCCTTGGAGGGTGGAAAACAAGTGATAATGATCTAGGAATGACAAACCGAGAAAAGCAGCCATCTTGGGATAAGAAAACCAGGATGTCGCCAGATAACCCCCAAGAAAAGATAAACTCATCTGGGACATGACTACCTCAAGAGGGAACTAACACAAACTTCTAAGACCCATAATCCTGTCCACGTAAGAGTCTTTGGCCAATCCCCAGTTGGGAGACAGGTTTCTTGGAAGAATCTACTCCACCTCTGTCTCCTATATATATTATATATATTATATTTATATATTATAAAACTCTTGCTGCTCACCTCACCCCTGTCTCAGAATTGGCTATTGTGGCCGGCAGCTCCAATCCATGTTATTGCAGTAACAAAATAAGTTTGGAAAAGTTTATTAATGCTCATTACAAGTTTCTGAGTTCTTCAGGAAAGCAAGACAAAACACAACAACAAAACCAAAGAAAACCCAACTTGTTTAACTTTGTTGCCCCTCACCTTCAGTCTTTATTAATTTCCAAGATACCAGTAGCTCCATAGGAATCATTTTAGAAAATGATGCACTGACTGCTAGAAATTGGGAAATTAGAAGTTTGACAAACCAAAGTCAAATTTCTCAATAATTTGACATTCAGTGTCAGGTAGCACTTCCCGAAGTATTAATAAAGTAATAATAATGCTTTTTGCACTGGGGGACTCCAACGAAAACCCGTGAGTGGGGCCATGCTGCCTAGCACAGCCAGGAAACCATTCTTCTCCTGGTAGTGGATAGACAATGGACTGTCCATGTTTCTTAGGGAGGCCCGTCAAGACCTGTGTGTCTTCTGAAAGGGGGTCTATGACTTGCTCTGAGGGGAGAACATGCATTTTCTGCCTCAAACAGATGCTTGAAAGTCTCTTTCTTTAGAAATCTTGCTTGGTCTATTTATGGGCCACTGAAGTTTGAATGCAGTATATAATAAAGACATGAATAATTCATTTTTAAAATACTACTTGCTTAATTTTTTGGTATATGTCTCAATAAATAAAATGAGGGGGGAGCTCTTTATGCCCCCAACCAGGCTAAAGAATATTTTCTGGTGGTCACTATGGACTTCCAATTTCTGCCCAAAGGAGGACAATAAAGGTCAGAACATTCCCACCTTCTGCTGGGACACTTGCCCAGTTGTCCTTAGCAGAGCTTGACTTATGGCTGCAGGAAAACCACCATGCCCACCACCATGGCCAAGCAAGCCCACCAGCTCCATGGACTAGGACCACAGGGATCCCCTTGGGATCCCACCTGTACCTGCAAATCACACCTGGGTGTTCAGTGGAGCTGTAGATGACTAAGAATAACCCTCAGGCTGCCCTCTGGCTCTGGAGAGCCTGCTATTTCCATTTCAGAAAGAACGAAGTCATCAAAGGCAGCCTAAGCAGAGAGAGGAAGCAGCCTAGGTCTTTGCTGGCCCTAAAATGCCTACTATGTGCCAGGTGCTTTACAGACATGATCTCACCTAATCTTCAGGAAAATGAAAGTCATTAACATGCCCAAGATCACATAGTAAGTGGCAGATCCTGAATTCAAATCTAGATCTTCTATCTCTAATGTTTTCAGGTTTGTTAGTTGTTAGAAAGAGGTCAGTTCATAACCCTGAGGTGACCCAGAGAGAGCAGGAGATGTTGACCCTGACATTTTAACTCCGGTGACGTTCTCAACAAATTGCCTGAAAAAAAGAAAGATTTATTAGAAATAATCAACAAAAAGTACAATAGGTAAAATAGCATAGATAAAATTTTTAATTGCCTGAAAAATAGGTAAGCAATAGATGATAGATGAATGGATGGATAGACAGATGGATAGACAACTGCCTCCAAGTTGACTCCAACTCATGGCGACCTTATCTACAACAGAACGAAATGTTGCCGGGTTTTGCGCCATTCTCATGATTGTTGGTAGGTTCAAATCCATCACTGCAGCTGTTGTGCCAATCCATCTCACTGAGGCTCTCCCATGCCCTCACTGGCCCTCTGCTTCACCAAATATGATGTCTTTCACCAGCAATTAATCCCTCCTCATGACATGTTCAAAGCAAGCAAGTTGGACAATGTTCTGTTGTGATCCGTAAGGTTTTCATTGACTACTTTTCAGAAGTAGATTATCAGGTCTTTCTTCCTAGTTTGTTTTAGTCTGGAAGCTCTGCTAAAACTTGTCCACCATGGGTGACCCCGCTGGTATTTGAAATGCCCGTAGCATAGCTTCTGCCATCACAGCAACACATAAGCCACAATAATAGGGCAAAATGAAGACAGGTAGTTTAAAAAAATAGACTAATTAATAATAATAACCATAGTCCCTAAATAAATCTCACAGAGGAAGAAGTTATACTGAAAAATTTGACCGAAAAATTTGACCAAAAAATTTCAGATTCTACTCCGGATTCTTTTTTAAATTCTTTGTTGTTTTTAGGTGCCGTCAAGGCAGTTCCGACTCGTAGCAACACTATGTACAACTGAAAAAAACCCTGCCCAGTCCTGTGCCATCTTCACAATTGCTGCTATGCTTGAGCACATTGTTGCAGCCATGGTGTCAATCCATCTCGTCAAGGGTCTTTCTCTTTTTTGCTGACCCTCTACTTTACCAAGCATGATGTCCTTCTCCAAGGATTAGTTGCTCCTGATAACATGTCCAAAGTATGTGGGACGAAGTCTCACCATCCTTGCTTCTCCTTAGCATTCTGGCTGTGGGACTTCTTCCAAGTTCATTCTTCTGACAGTCCATGATATATTAGTATTCTTTGCCAACATCATAATTCAAAAGTGTCAATTCTTCTTCAGTCTTCCTTGTTCATTTGTCAGCTTTTTCATGCATATGAGGCAATTGAAAATACCATGGTTGAGTCAGGCATACCTTAGTCCTCAAAGTGATAACTTTGCTTTTGAACACTTTAAAGAGGTCTTTTGCAGCAGGTTTGCCCAATGCAACGCATCCTTTGATTTCTTGACTGCTGCTTCCAGGGGCGTTGATTGTGGATCCAAGGAAAATGAAATCCAACTTCAAATTTTCCTCCATTTATCATGATGTTGCTTGTTGGTCCAGTTGTGGGATTTTTGTTTTCTTTATGTTGAGGTGTAATCCATACTGAAGGCTGTAGTCTTTGGTCTTCATCAGTAAGTACTTCAAGTCCTCTTCACTTAGCAAGTAAGGTTGTACCATCTGCATATCGCAGGTTGTTAATGAGTCTTCCTCCCATCCTGATGCCACATTCTTCTTCATATAGTCCAGCTTCTCAGATTATTTGCTCAGCATACAGATTGAACAAGTATGGTAAAAGGAACAATTCTGACGCACACCTTTCCTGACTTTAAACCACACAGTGTCCTCTTGTTCTGTTTGAACAACTACCTTTTGGTCTATGTATAGATTCCTCATGAGCACAATTAAGTGTTATGGAATTCCCATTCTTTGCAATACTATCCATAATTTGTTATGATCCACACAGTCGAATGCCTTTGCATAGTCAATAAACCACAGGTAAACATCTTTCTGGTATTCTCTGCTTTCAGCCAAGATTCATCTGACATCAACAGTGATAGCCCTTGTTTCACATCCTCTTCTGAATCTGGCTTGAACTTCTAGCAGTTTGTTGTTGGTATATGCTGCAACTGCTTTTGAATGATCGTCAGCAAAATTTTACTTGCGTGTGATATTAATGATATTGTTCAATAATTTCCACATTCTGTAGGATCACCTTTCTTTGGAACAGGCACCAATGCAGATCTCTTCCAGTTGGTTGGCCAGGACGATGTCTTCCAAATTTCTTGGCATAGACGAGTGAACACCTCCAGCAATGCGTCTGTTTGTTGAAATATCTCAATAGATACTCCATCAATTCCTGGAGCCTTGTTTTTCACCATTCTCTTCAATGCAGCTTGGACTTCTTCCTTCACTACCATCGGTTCTTGATCGTATGCTACCTCCTGAGATGGTTGAATGTCGACCAATTCTTTTTGGTACAGTGACTCTGTATATTCCTTCCATCTTCTTTTGCTGCTTCCTGTGTCGTTCAATAATTTCCCCTGTAGAATCCTTCAATATTGCCACTCCAGGCTTGAATTTTTTTCTTCACTTCTTTCAGCTTGAGAAATGCTGAGCATGTTCTTCTCTTTTGGTTTTTCTAGCTCCAGGTCTTTGCATATCTTATTATAACACTTTAGTTTGTCTTCTTGAGCCACCCTTTGAAACCTTCTGTTCAGCTTTTTTACTTCATTATTTCTTTCGTTTGCTTTAGCTGCTCTACATTCAAGAGCAAATTTCAGAGTCTCTTCTGACATCCATTTTGGTCCTTTCTTTCTTTAATGTCTTTTTGATGACCTTTTTCTTTCTGCATGTATGATGTCCTCCCACAACTCGTCTGATCTTTGGTCATTAATGTTCAATGCAGCAAATCTATTCTTCAAATGATCTCTAAATTCAGGTGGGATATACTTAAGGCCATATTTTGGCTCCCGTGGACTTGCTCTAATTTTGTTCAACTTCACCTGATGGAAAACACAGGAATCAACTCGACCACATCTGTGGAAAGTGACAGTAGAGAAGGTCTATCTCATCAGTCAGAACTAGGCCAGGGGCCAACTTCAGAACAGACCATCAATTGCTCCTATGCAAGTTCAAGTTGAAGCTGAAGAAAATTCTAGCAACTCCATGAAAGCTTAAATATGAGCTTGATGCCATCACACAAGCAGACATGCACACTCATGTTCATTGCAACATTATTCATAATAGCAAAAAGATGGAAACAACCTAAGTGCCCATCAACAGGTGAATGGATAATAAATTATGGTACATACACACAATAGTATACTACGCAATGATAAAGAACAATGATGAATCTGCAAAACATCTTAAAACATGGATGAATTTGGAGGACATTATGCTGAGTGACATAAATCAATCACAAAAAGGCAAGTATTGTATGAGATCACTATTATAAAAATTCATGAAAAGGTTTACATACAAAGAGAAACAATCTTTGATTGTTACTAGGGAAGGGAGGGGTGGGAAGAGAAAAAAGTTCAAAAAAGGTATTTGCAATGAAGAAGTTGCTGGTCTTGCAAAATTCTGTCATGCAATCTCCAGCATTGTTTCTATCACCAAGGCCATATTTTCCAACTACTAATCCTTCTTTGTTTCCAACTTTCGCGCTCCAATCACCAGCAATTATCAATACATCATGATTGCATGCTTGATCAATCTCAGACCACAGAAACTGGTAAAAATCTTCTATTTCCTCAACTGTGGCCTCGGTGGTTGGTGCGTAAATTTGAATAATAGTCGTATTAACTGGTCTTCCTTATAGGCATACGCATATTATCCTATCACTGACAGAGTTGTACTTCAGGATAGATCTTGAAATGTTCTTTTTTGACACTGAATGCTACACCATTCCTCTTCAATTTGTCATTCCTAGCATAGTAGACCGTATGATTGTGTGATTCAAAATGGTCAATACCAGTCCTTCTCAGCTCACTAATGCCTAGGATATCGATATTTATGCGGTCCTTTTCATTTTCAACAATTTCCAGTTTTCCTAGATTCATACTTTGTAATTCCATGTTCTGATTACTAATGGATATTTGCAGCTGTTTGTTCTCGTTTTCAGTCATGCCACCGCAGCAAATTAAGGTCCTGAAAGCTTGACTACAACCACATCATTAAGGCTGACTCTACTTTGAGGAGGCAGCTCTTCCCCAGTCATATTTTGAGTGCATTCCAACCTGAGGGGCTCATCTTCCAGCACTATGCCAGGCAATGCTCCTCTGCTACTCATAAGATTTTCACTGGCCTGTTTTTTTCAGAAGCAGTCGGTCAGGTCCTTCTACTCTGTCTTCGTCTGGAAGCTCTACTGAGACCTGTCCACCACGGGTGACCCTGCTGGTATTTTAAATTCCTGTGGCATAGCTTCCAGCTTCACAGCAACACACAAGCCACCACAGTGGCTGTCTGTCCTTTTGTGTGTCTGTTTTCTTTTTTAGGTAACATTTATTGAACATGTAATACATGGCAGGCAGGGTCTTAAGCTTTTTACACTTTTTAAAAAAATAATTTTACTGTGCTTTAGGTGAAAGTTTACAGCACAAGTTAGTTTCTCTTTCAAAAATTTATACACATATTGTTTTGTGACATTGGTTGCAATCCCCACAATGTGACAGCACACTCCCCCTCTCCACCCTGGGCTCCCTGTGTCCGTTCTTCCAGTTTTCCTGTCCCTTCCTGCCTTCTCATCTTGCTTTTGGGTGGTTTTGCCCATTTGGTCTCGTAGACTTGAAAGAACTAAGAAGCACGTCCCTTAAGTGTGTTACTGTTTGTTTTCTAGGTCTGTCTAAGCTTTGTCTGAAAACTGGGCTTTGGGAGTGGCTTCAGTTCTGAGTTAGCAGGGTGTCTGCGGGCCATAATCTCAGGGGTTCCATCAGTCTCTATCAGACCAGTAAGTCTAGTCTTTTTTGTGTGTGAATTTAAATTCTGTTCTACATTTCTCTCCTGCTCTGTCCAGGACTCTCTATTGTGGTCCCTTTCAGAGTGGTCTATGGTAGAAGCCTCACACCATCTAGTTATTCTGGGCTCAGGCTGGTGGAGGCTGTGGTTCATGTGGTCCATTAGACCTTTGGACTGATATTTTTCTTGTGTCTTTGGTTTTCTTCATTCTGCTTTGCTCCAGATAGGATGGGACCAATAGATGTATCTTAGATGGCCACTCACAAGCTTTTAAGACTCTAGATGCTACTCACCAAAGTCAGATGTAGAACATTTTCTTTATGAACTATGTTACACCAATTGACCTAGATGTCCCCCAAGACTATGGTCCTCAGCCCTCAGCCCCAGTAACTCGATCCCTCAAGGCATTTGGATGTGTCTAGGAAACTTTTATGACTTTGCCTTGGACATGTTGTGTTGACTTGCCCTATATTTCACGTTGCCTTTCCCTTCACCAAAGTTGATACTTGCCTGCTATCTAATTAGTGATTTCTGCCTCCCACCACTCCCCTCCCTCATAACCATCGAAAATTGTTTTTTCTGTGTGTAAACATTTTCTTGGGTTTTTATAATAATGATCTTATACAATATTTGTCCTTTTGTGATTGACTTATTTCACTCAGCATAATGCCCTCCAGATTCATCCATGTTATGAAATGTTTTGCAGATTCATCATTGTTCTTTATTGCTGCATAGTATTTCATTGTGTGTACGTACCATAGTTTGTTTATCCATTCATCTGTTGATGGGCATCTAGGTTGTTTCCGTCTTTTTGCTACTGTGAATAATGCTGCAGTGAACATGGGTGTGCATACGCCTATTTGCGTGATGGCTCTTATTACTCTAGGATATATTCCTAAGAGTGGAATTGCTGGATCATATGGTGTTTCTATTTATAGTTTTTTAAGTAGACATTACTTTTTTTAAATTGTGGTGAAAATATACACACCAAAACATTTGCTAATACAACTTCCACCTTTACAATTCAATGACACTTCTCACATTTTTCATGTTGAGCCACCATTATCGCTATCTTGGCAAGGATTTTTAAAGCCCAAAGGATAAATCAAAGCTTCATTGAGAAATTTACAAGGTAAAGTATTCATCCCAGTGAAATAAAAATTAAAATGAGCAGCCAGGTGGGTGAACACGTACTTGACACAGCCTGAGTAAGAGTACGCCATTCTCAAGTGTGGACAGACGATGGCAGCAAAGACTAGTGCTGCATCCTCCCGGAGTAGGTGGCTCTCCAAGTGTGGTCTCCTGACCAGCAGCACGTTACGGGAGGTATAAACTAATCTCAGTCAAGGGCCAGTAAAGCTCTGCTGAGAAACTGTTAAAGCCCCCCTGGGAACTTATTTGAAATACAAATCCCAAGCCCAATGAATCAGAAACCCAGGAACGGGGTACAGCAATCTGTATTTTAACAAGCCCTCCAGATGGTTGAGATGCAGCTAAAGAACTACCACCTAGCTGTGAGCTTGTCATACTGTGGTGGCTTGCATGTTGCTACAATGCTGGAAGGTATGCTACTGGTATTTCAAATATCAGCAGGGTCACCCGTGGTGGACAAATTTCAGTGGAGCTTCCAAGACTAAGGTGTACTAGGAAGAAAGGCCTGGTGACCTACTTCTGAAAATTAGCCAGTGAAAAGCCCGATGAATTAGAACAGAATATTGTCTGATGTAGTGCTAGAAAATGAACCCCTCAGGTTGGAAGACACCCAAAATATACAGTGGCCACCACAATGGACTAGAACATACCCACGATCATAAAGATGGCGCCGGATGGGGCAAGGTTTCATTCTGCAACACATAAGGTCGCCATGAGTCGGAATCAACTTGAGGGTAACTAACAACAACCGGGTTTGGGAACCACTGCCTTTTGGCAAACTTTCCTGCCAAGTGCAGGTCATTTTTCTCCAAAATTAGCAGGCACTCCCCTCAGAGTTGATTTAAGTGTTTATTTCACCAGCTTCTGCCTAGCCACTAGACTGCTCCTTTTTGAAAGCAATAAAATGCCTGCAACCATCTCTGAACCATGATAGACGGGGTCTGACTCCTGTGTCTCCAAGGACAGCCCCAGGGCCAGCCCTCCTTGCGCCCAGTAGGTGTCTTCCTGCTGCAGCCTGGTCTCCAGTCTCGCCCCTTTGCCTTGAAGCTTCCCACACTGATGATCTGGAGACAGAGGTTTTCTCCTCTGCCTGAGGGTCTCCTCTTGGGAAGGGACCCCATGATCAACAACCCCAGGCAACAGGATCTGCATTTCTGAGCCGTGGCTCCTCCCAGCGCTGGCACTGGAGGTCAGACATTACACACCATCGAGTTCTCGCTGCATATTTCCCGCAAGCCTCTGTATATTCCACCAGCTGTGCCCTGCTTTCTCCTGTGACAGCCTGGGCTGAGCCAAGAGTCACGCCCACGAGCATATTCCACCAGTTAGGGAGGACGGGCAGGGGGTGATGAGATAATATTGTCCAAAGGGTCCTGACATGAAAGTCTGGATGCAGTCGCCGAAAGAGCATGGGCTCCAGAAGAGGCAGACCTGGTTTCTGTGCCAGCTCCAACACTTCCGGCAGGGCTTGGACAAGTCACCAAACCTCTCCAAGCCTCGACGTGCACATCTGTAAAATGGTGTTAATAGTACAGTTCTCACGGCTCGCTAGGTGAAAATGTCTAAATGGAGCCTAGTACATAGCAGGCACGCAGTAAGGGGCGCTATTCCTCCTTCCCTCATGAAGTAGCGAGCGCGGCCGCTAGGTGGGGCCTGAGAAGAACAGGAGGCCTCATACCCGGTCCAAAGGGGTGGGGCGGGGCTGCCACTCACCTCAGCCGGCTGCTGCCGGGTAGAAATGGGCCTAGAGTGGTCAGATTCTTATTTTTCAGGAGAAACTGGAAATGTGGGCTTTGAGGTGAAGTCCAGGCTGACTTGCCACTTAAGGGCTTCTGTAGGGGAGGGGACCACTGGCACAGGCCACTCCCAGCTCTGACATGAAGAAACTCTCTTCCCTGGAGGCCTTGGGGGGTTTCACCGGAGGAGGACCGAGGACAGAGGACGTAAGAGCCTGGTCCTGGCCTGCAGAGTGAGTGTGCGTCTTGGCTCCACTACGCACTCACAGCAATAACCAATACGGGCCTCTTTTCCTCCATCTGTAAAACGGGAGCTGATCTGGTGCCGTCGTTAAGAGCTCAGCTGCTAATCAAGAGGTTGGCAGTTTGAATCCACCGTATGGGGCAGTTCTATCCTGTCCTATAGGGTCACTATGAGTTGGAATCGACTCGACGGCAATGGTGTTAGGGTTTTTTTTTTTTTGTAAAGAAGCCCTGGTGGTGCAGTGCTTAAAATGCTTGGCTGCTAACTGAAAGGTAGGTGGTTCAAACTCACCAGCTGCTCTGCAGGAGAAAGATGTGGCGATCTGCTTCTGTAAAGATTACAGCCTTGGAAACCCTATGGGGCAGTTCTACTCTGTCCTATAGGGTTGCTATGCTTTGGAATCGCCTCGACTGCAATGAGTTTTTTAATAACGCCTAAGGAGTCCCTCAGAGCTCTGGTTGCACAGTGGTTAAGTGCTCAGCTGCTAACCAAAGGGTCAGCAGTTTGAATCCACCAGCCGCTCCTTGGAAACCTTATGGGACAGTTCTCTGTTCTATAGGGTCACTATGAGCTGGACTTGATGGCAACGGGTTTGGTTTTAAGGAGTCCCTGGGTGGACAGTCAAGCACCCAACTACTAACTGAAAGGTTCAACCCCCTAGAGGCACCTTAGAAGAAAGGCCTGGATCTTCCAGAAGGTCACAGTTTTGCAAACCCTACAGAGCATTGTGCTATTCTGACACACCTGAGGTGGCCATGAGTCAGAATCAATGCGAAGACAACTGGTTTGGTGGTCTTTTTTTTTTTTTTTTTTGTAGCACCTACTTTGCCACCTTTCGTGGAAGTTAAAGGAACTAGCATGTGTGACAGGTTCTGGAGACTGAAGTGTGAAGTGTTTCTGTTCATCAGTAATTGCAAAGCTCGTAACACAAACTACTGGGGACACACCAACAAAATCCAGCAAAGTCAGGGTTACTCACTTGCTGCAGCAAGGAGACTGCACACGGGCACGTGTAGTGTCCTACTAGAGCCAATGACACCATTGTCATAGGGTTTGGGGAAGGTTGGGAGCTTAGACCAAAATTTAAATGAAGCAGTATTTGACACGCTCAAGGTGAAGCAAGACTGTCTGTGAAGTACATTCTGAGAAGTGGACCCGCGCCCTGTCTCCTTGGAAACTACAAAGTTCGGATCAGTATGGAATACTGTCTGAAAACCCCTGACGCCTGAGTAGGAGATGGAGCCTGAGTCAGGAGTCTGGAGTAGTGCAAGTAGTTAATGCACTCGACTGCTAACTGAAAGGTTGGCCATTCACGTCCACCCAGTGGTGACTTGGAAGAAAGGCCTGTTGATCTACTGAAAAATCAGCCATTGAAAATATGATGGAGCACAGTTCTACCTGGACACGCATGGGGTCGCCATGAGTCAGTCAACTTGATGGCAATTGGAACTGGTCTCTGAGTCAGAGCGAAGCCTTGGGTGTCCCAGAGAAGCTGAGTTGTCCTGATCTCGCATGATTTCAACCAGCAAAGTTTCTGGAAGCTCTGATCTTACAGAACGCATTTTCTCCATCCCTTGCCTTGATGTGGATTACAAAGCAGCACTTACAGAGGTGGTGTGGTGCCAATCACAGATGCTCTCGTAGGCGGCACTGGGAAGAACCTGTATGCTGGAGCTGGGAAGACCCGGACGCAGCCCAGCTCTGCCACTTCCTAGCTATGATCTTGGGTAATCGCTTCATCTCTCAATTTAGGGATGAGTACAGCCTACCATCCTTTATCTGCAATTTCAAAATCTAAAAGCCCCAAAAGCCAAAATATTTTTTGTAACTCATATGGCTGCAAAGACTGCCATGACCTAAACTCATTTGGTGGCAAAACCTAACTGTCTTGTCTTAGTTATCAGTGCTGCTATAACAGAAATACCACAAGTGTGTGGCTTTAACTAACAGAAATTTATTCTCCCAGAGTCTAGAAGGCTAGAAGTCCACATTCAGAGCGCCGGCTCCAAGGGAAGGCTCTCTGTCCACTCTGGGGGAAGATCCTTGTCTCGGCTTCTCTAGCGTTCTCCTCCATGCTCCGTGGAGGTCTCCACATGACATCTGTCTTTTCCCTGCTCGTCCTCACTTCTCTGTGCCTACTGTTGTTGTGTGTTAAGTTGATTTCGATTCCTAACGACCCCATGTGACAGAGTAGAACTGTCCATAGAGGGTTCTAGGATGTACTCTTTACAGGAGCAGATCACTGGGTCTTTCTCCTGAGGAGCTGCTGGGTGTGTTCAAACCACCACGTTTGGTTAGCAGCTGAGCGCTTAACCATTCTGCCACCAGGGCTGCTTCTCTGTGCCTAATCTGCTCCTTTTACATCTCCAAGTGAGTAGATTTAACACACAGCCTAAACTGATGAAGCCTCATCAACAGAACAAAGCAAACCCTATTCCCAACTACATCCACAGGTACAGGGCTTAGCTTTCCAACACATGTTTTGGGGGACACAGTTCAATCCATAAGTCTATTTATAGTCTTTACTGATCCATGAAGTGTGAATATTCACGCATTTCTCTGTGAAAAATATTAATGTATTTGATTATGGAGTGCTTGCCCCAGACCGTCCTGGGAAGTAATAAAAGATACAGTATATGCTCCAACTTACCTTCCTAAAACATGAAAGATTCTGAATTCCAAACCCACCAGGCCCAGGGTTTCAAATACGATTTCACAGGTGGTTGCGGGTTAGCCCTGGTGCTGTGGGTGAAGCTATTGCACGTGGCAGCCAGCATGTGGAAAGTCTCAGTGAATGCCGGCAGAGACAAATATGGCTACGTATTGGTAGTGTATTCTTCCCTCCCCAGGTCCCACCCTGACGCCCCCTCTTTCTCAAGGCTCCTGGGAGCTATGCTGCTCCCTCTGGGCATTGCCAGCCCTATGCTGTCCTCACTGGGTGAGCGCCCTCCACAGGACAGGTGGATCACCAGGTTGGCCTCCGCCTCCCCAGGGCACCCCAGATACCACTTGGTTAGCCCCAGCCCTGGCCTTTTTCTGTCTCCTAAACTCAGGAGCTCAGCCAACCTGACTCTTTGCTTGAAGCTTTCTCCTTCCCACCCTGACCTCTGCACCCACCCTGAAGGTCCAACTGAAGGGAGGGTCTCATGCCCGACTCGTTAGGGGACCTATCTCTCCCACTGCGACGAGCCAGGACCAGCTCATCCAGTTTGTCCTGGGAGCAGAAGGCCTGGTGATTCAGCATGGTGTGAGGCCTGCAGTCCCCTGCTGGTTGTCCCTGGGTCTTCTGGGCTTCCCTGAAAAACCCATTCAAGGACCCCTGTGGTGCTCATGATTAAGCACTCAGCTACTAATCAGAAGTTTGGTGGTTGGAATCACCCAGAGGCACCTCGGGAGAAAGGTCGGGCGATCGATCTACTTTTGAAAGGTCAGAGCCATTGAAAACCCTATGGAGCATGGCTCTGCTCTGGCACACATGGGGTCACGTGATTCTGAACTGACTCCACATCAAATGGTTTGATCTCCTTTGCTTCTATGTGTGGCCCTCCTGGGTCTGGCTCACACTGCGGAGGACTCTGCCTTGTCATCCTAATGAAACCAGGCACTTTCTCCTTTTCAGTAGCTCAGGGTGGGGGTGTCAGTCACAAGGTGGCGATCTCATGATGTTCCGCAAGAGGCAGCCCACCCCGGCTTAGCACCCTGGGGCCAGGCCCTGACGGCCTGTCCTCCAGGGAGCCCTGTGGTTGGGCTCTGCTGACGCAGTTGCCAGCCTAGGCAGTCATGAGCAGTGTGGGAGCAGCTCAGGAAGGCAGGGCTACAGCCCTAGGGGAGACTGGTCCAGACTCCCAGCCAGAGGGAATGCCAGCATCTCCAAGATGGCTTTACTGGAGGAAAACCAATTTGTACCTCTCTGACCCTGGACAAGCCAAAGCGAGGTCTGGAAGTCCAGTGACTCTTGGATGAGAGGTCACAGTCCAGGGCCAGATGTCAGTCTCCCGGGGCTGAGGTCATGATGCAGGTCATTTGAGAGGAATCTGAAGCATCTTCCCCAGTCCCAGTCGTGAATAGATGGCCTGACCCTCTGCTCCTCTCTGTCTCCCTTCTCAGAGGCACATGGCGTCCACTCAGCCTTGCCATGAACCACCGACTCCTTCATACAGCCCACTTGCCTCAAACACCTCCACCTCTGAGCCCTCCTGAGTCCTGACTTTCTCCAGGGACGCCGTCTCTTTCCAGCCGTCCCTCTGGACTAATTCAACAGTCCCCTAGACTTCGTTTGCCAGCACTGGCACACATCCAGGACCTGACTCCCCCTGGCCCCCATAAGACGACATGAGATGTATGCAGCCATTGCTTCCTTCAGGGACTGTCGCCTAAACCTACCTGAGGAAGATGGCCCAGAGGTCTCTGCTTTAACGTGTGTGTGTGTGTGTGTGTGTGTGTGTGTGTGTGTGTGTGTTTTGCCTCCCTCCCTTCCACCAAGGGCAGCAGTGGGGTCAGACACCGAGAGGCACCCCAGTTCTGTCCTCCAGCAGGGTCCTCAGCACTCCTCTCCCCGAGCCCAGCACTGTGCCCTAGAGTGGGGGCTTCTCCCCACCTTCTAGCCGACATTGACATTTAGCTCCGCGCTCCCCACGCTGTCCCCTTACCAGGTGGGAACTAGAAGAAAAAATAACCTGTGTCTTCGTGGAGCTTCCATTCCAGGGAGAGGAGACAGACAGTAACATAATGTAAATTATGCAGGATGTCAGGTGGGGACACATACATTGGGAAAAAAACAAAGCAGCAAAGGGGATAAGGCCCATTGGGGGCACGATTTCAGATAAGGAGGTCTGGGAAGTTTTCATGAAGAAGTGCAGCCTGGAAGGAGATGAGGGAATGCGACGGGCAGAGCGGTCTGCTTCCAGCCAGAGGAGAGAGCAAGTGCAAAGGGCCTGGGGTGGGACGGGGCTGGCACGCTGAGGACTACCAAAGCCTCAGGAAAGGGCCACAGGGCCACTGTGAGGGCATGAAGCTGGCATCACTGATCATCAAAGGGCAGTAACCACACAAGAGGTCACTGTTCACTTACTGGCTTGCTTAGTTTTTTTGATATAATTTTTTTGTTGTTGTTGTGTTGTTGAGAATATACACAGCAAAACATACACCAATTCAACAGTTTCTACTTGTACCGTTCGGTAACATTGATTACATTGTTCGAGTTGTGCAACCATTCTCACCCTCCTTTTCTGAGCTGTTCCTCCCTCATCAACACAAACTCATTGTTCCCTAAGGTTCCTATCTAATCTTTTGAGTTGTTGTTGTCAATTTGATCCCATATAGATAGACTGTAAAAGCGCATCCTGCTCACAGCAGGCACTCTTTAGTAGTTAAGCTAAACTATTATCTGGTTTTAAACTGACTTCAGGGGATATTTTTGGTTTAAGGTTTAAAGATTATACCAGGGCAATAGTTTCAGGGGTTCATCCAGTTTTTTAAGGCAAAGACATTGGGAGCTGAGGTGAAAGTGGTGCCTTTCACAGCTGGGGAGAGCGAATGCTGGCCGCATCCTTTTGGGGAGGCATTAGAATTGTGCCTCAAGAGGTATGAAAATGGCCCTACCTTCTGGACCAATAATTCTGCATCTGCAACTGCATCCTTAAGAAAATTCCCAAACATGGGAATTCTTATATTGACCCCTTCACATCAGCTGCGGAGAGCCAGTTGGAGTCCCCAAGCCCTGCACGCCCTCCCTCCAGTTCCCGGGCACCGCACCTTGGTGCCCTACCGCCTCCCTCGGCCCCTCCCCCAGATTCCCACCTGAAGCACCTGCCTCACCCCCACAGCACCACTCAGGGTGCCTCCCTGCCAGCCTTCCTACAGGCCTCCACCCCCTACCCCCAGGACCTGCCCCCAGGAAAGGGGTCTCTTCTTCTCCCTTCCCTTTGCAAGTGCCCCCAGTCCTGGACCAGGTGCCTCTCCTTCCCACCTACCCGTCTGCAGCTGGCTGGTCTGACGGAGAAGGAGAGGCCCAGCTGGGGGAGCTCTCTCCCAACATGAGTGAGAAGGTCTTTTCTGGTAGCCCTCCAACTGGGCCTAGAGCCGGGTCCCCTCTGGAGCCTCTAGAGGAGCCTCACCAGTGATGGCCTGGCCCTGCTGGTCCTCCCTCCCTCCAGTCACCAGGGGAAGGGATGGAGGCTTTCTGAGCTAACCAACTGTGCAGACTAACCACTCCACCAGCGTTGAGTCTGGAATCTGCTCAGTATCTGGGCTCAGCTGAAAAGAACGTTCCAAGTCATGCCGACTCTGCCAGATGGCATCTGAGAAGTTCAAGTGAGGAGATAGCAGCTGGCCTCTCATCACTCTGCCGTTCAGCAGCCCACAGGTCTCCGGGCAGCTCCCGTGGGAACCAGGACTCGCGGAGGGCTAAAGCACCCCCTTCCGGGACCTTGGCGCCCAGGGGAGACAGGCTCAGTTCATAAGAGGGATTCACTTGCATGTGTCATCAAGAATTAGTTTGAAACTAGCTTTAAAGGAAGCGAATCAATAGCATTTTAATTAGTGGGGAAACAGTGCTCTTGTTATTTGTCTTGATACGCAAAGTGGATCATGTTTCAGCTGAGTCTAATGCCGGGTTGACTTTGTCCAAGCACCATCTCCAGCTGCCTGGCTGCCTGCGTCCATGGGGCTGCTCTTCACACCCGTAGGGAGACGGGGCCCACACCTGCATTTACCTCTTAGGTCACGAAGTCCCACATCACATCCCCTCTACCACTTGGAGAATTTTTCAGGAAACTGCCCTCTCCCTTGGATAACCTGAATTGGGGGTCACTGTACAACTTGGTGGACGTGGCCAGAGTTGGGTCCAGCAGGGAGGTTCCACAGCCACCTGCCTATGCTCCAAGGGGTCCAGCTCTTCAAGTCAAAGTGAAGGCCCTGTCCCAGCTGCTCCCAAGGGCACCTGGACACCTCAAGGTCTCACCTCATGGAGAGGTCCTTTCAGAGCTCTTGTCATTCTGTCAGTATGGCCACCCCAGGCACCACGGCACACCAGCTGTGCTGTGACATCTCTGTGCCTTGGGAAGAGGGTGAGGACGCCAGAACTCACTTCTCCACATGTGAGTGCACCCACTTGGGTGTAGCCTCCTCCTAAACCAGCCGCAGTGGGGTACTGGGGACACAGTGCTGCCTGGCTGGTGTTGACTGGAGGGGTCCTAGATGATGTACGCAGAGCATAGCCCATCACCGGTAGTGATCAGGAGAGCCACTGTCCTGTGGTCTGCTCCCCACTCATCCGCCAGCCCTTGGGAGATCCCTGCTTTGCTGGCAGCCCCTCCGGTTCCACTGTCCTGGTCCCAGCTTTGCCCCTTGAACACAGATCAAGGATGAGGAGGGGATCCTGATACCCCTCATGTCAACACAGGGAGGTCCAGTGAGCAGCTAACTGCCCATTACCCTTGGAGGGGCAGAGCGCACTCTGGGCAGGGGCCCCCCTGCAGCTGAAGATGGACCCCTACGTGCAGTGGGGGAGGGGAGGACAGGTGGGGCACTGGGAGCCACTCTGGTCAGGGGCCACCTTCCCATCCCCCTATGGTCTCCTGAGCTACGGAGTCACCCTCATTCCCTCATCAATCATCAAAGCCTTGTTTATGAGGGTTAGAAGCATGCTCTGGAACCACCCTGCCTGGGTTCAAATCTAGCTCTGTTGCTTACTAGCTATGTGACCTTGAGTAAGTTCTTTAACTTCTCCGTACCTCAGTTTCTTCAGCTATAAGATGGGAGAAAATAATAGCATCAGCATGGTAAGTTGGTTCTGAAGAATTAATGAGTCAATGCAAAGCTTTTCAAGCTGCAGGTCACCAGCCATTCACTGGCTGTAAAATCCATCAGTGGGCGTGAGCAGCACTTAACATTAGCAGACTAGAGAACGAGTGTGCCTCCCTTGGGAGGGGTCCATACCACACATGTGTATGTGGATGTGTGTGCAAACCATCCCTGGGTGCTGCTCTGCTTCTCAGGCCTGCTCAGGGCTCTGGAGATGTGAGACGGATTAAACAGGCTGTGGCAGTGGGGGAGCTCCAGCCCTGGTGGGGAGAAGTCACTGTCAAGCCCAACAATTCCTCCTGGGGGGAGGTACGTGCTAGTGGGCTGAGGCACTCCCCCTGGTAAGTGCCCATTCTGCAGGGAAGTGGGAAAAACTTTACCCAGCACAGGATTTAGGTTAAACATCGAAGAGCACACGGACAACAGCCAAGTCAGGAATGCAGGACCCAGGCATCCTGGGAAGGTAACCAGGAGGGTGTGGCAGGAAGCCTTAGGAGAAGCAGCGTGGAGAGGGCGTGGGGTCACCCACCCAGGGCCTCAGAAGCCATGTAAGCTTGTGAACTTGACCCTCGGGCAATGGGAATTGAAAGCAGGAGGATGACATGATTTAACAAATATCTATTAAGTGCCTATGCTGGGGAAGATTTATGTTTCAAATCTCTCTGTTCCGGAAGCTGTCTGAGGGATCAGGACTTGGTGGTGACACTGGAGGTAAGAGGTCACTGCAGAAGTCCTGGTAGGGAAGCAGGAGACACACCTGGGATGATGGTCCCCAGCACGCAGGGGAGGGTGGCAGCCACGACCCTGACACAGATGAGGTCGTTCAGTGGGAGAAGCGGGGCTTTGAAGGCAGCAGCAGAATTCCACAGGCCCCCAGAGCCCAGGAGCCACAAGGCCTCGTGCTCATCACCTGGGCATGAGTCAGACAGCTGAGCGACCTTGGCCCATTACTCAGCCTCCCTGAGTTGCCTATTTCCAATTTACAGAATGAGGCCAGTAATAGAACTTACCTCACAGGGTGTCATGAGGCAGAAAGCTAATCTTCATAAAAGCTTCCTGCCGGGTCTGGCACATAGCAGTGGCTCTCTGACCACCCTGTGACAGCACAGGCATGCCACAAGTGGGCACTGGAGAGCAGCCTGAGAAAGGACAGCTTCAGTTACGCAGACACAGTCATCAAAACTGGCCTGGGCTCTGTAGACACCCCTGCCCCTTTCAGGCCAATGCTGAGCCTCAGGAGGGTGAGTGAATGACCCTGAAGGGCCTGTCTTCTCCAAAGATGGACCCCCTCCTCCAATGTTTACAGTCTGCACCCAGAGCCCTTTAGAGAGGACTGCCGTAACAGAAATACCACAAGTGGGTGCCTTCAAAGAACAGAAATTTATTGTCTCCCTGTTCTGGAGGCTAAAAGTCCAAGCCAGGGTCTTGGCTGTGTGAGTTCCCTCTGTGATCCTCTCTCCTAGTTTCTGGTGTCTGGGGGCCACCCTTGGCATTCCTTTGCTTGTAGACAAGTCCTCACATGGTGTCTGTCTTCCCCTGTGTGTACCTCTGTGTCTGCTCTGCTCTTTCTTCTTATATTTTATTGTACTTCAGGTGAAGGATTACAGAACAAATAGTTTCTCATGAAACAGTAGTACACATGTTGTTTTATGACATTGGTTAACAACCCCACAACATATTAGCCCTCTAACTTCTCAACATTTTTTTTTTTTTTTGGTGAAAATACTCATAGCCAAAGATAAACCGTTTCAAAAATTTCTACATACACAGTTCAGTGACATTGACTACACTCTTCCAATTGTGCTGTTATTCTCACTCAAGATGAAGGCTTACAGAACAAAATAGTTTCTCATTTAACAGTTACTACAAATGTTGCCCTATGACAATGGTTAACAATCTCACAATACATCAACAATATCCGTACTCAACCTTGGGTTCCCTATCACCAGCTTCCTTGTCCCCTTCTGCTTTCCGGCCCTTGTTACTGGACTCCTGTACCTCGTTAGTCTCATTTGGTTTTACGGGGCTGTCCACTCCCAGGCTGAACCGTGAACCTTGGAGGTAACTTCACCACTGAGCTAAAAGGGTGTCTGGGGACCGTACTCTTGAGGTTTCTCCAGTCACCTTTAGGCCAGTAAATCTGGTCTTTTTTTTGTGAGTTAGAATTATGCTCTACATCCTTCTCCAGCTCTGTCCAGAACCCTCTGTTGTGATCCTGGTCAGAGCAGTCAGTGGTGGTAGCCGGGCACCATCTAGCTGTACTGGACTCAGTCCGGTGGAGGCCTTGGTAGCTGTGGACAATTAGTCCTTTGGACTAATCTTTTCCTTGTATCCTGTTCTCTTCACTCTCCCTTGCTCCTGAAGGGTGAGACCAGTGGAGTATCTTAGATGGCTGCTCACAGGCTTTTAAGACCCCAGACACTACTCACCAAGGTAGAATGTAGCGCATTGTCTTTATAAGCTGTGTCATGCCAATTGAGCTAGATGTTTCCCTAGACCATGGTCCTCACAGCCCTCAGCCCAGCAATTCAGTTCCTCAGGGAGTTTGGATGTGTCTATGGGGCTTCAATGACCTTTCCTTGTACAGGTTGTGCTAGTGTCCCCTGTACTGTGTACAGTCTCACCCTTCACCCAAGATACCACTTACCTATTGCCTATTTAGTATTTCCCCACCCCCACCCCTCCCATCCCTGGTAACCAACAAAGATTGTTACATTTTGTGTGTGAACTTTCTCATGGGTTTTTACAATAGAGGTCTCATACAATATTTGTCCTTTTGTGATTGACTTATTTCACTCAGCATAATGTCCAGTTTCATCCATGTTATGAGATGGTTCACAGATTCATTGTTGTTCTTTCTCGTTGCATAGTACTCCATTGTGTGTATGTACCATAGTCTGTTTATCCATTTCATCTGTTGATGGGCATCTAGGTTGTTTCCATCGTTTTGCTATTGTAAACAATGCTGCCATGAACATAGGTGTGCATAGGTCTATTCGAGTGAGGACTCTTATTTCTCTAGGATATATTCCTAGGAGTGGGATTGCTGGATCGAATGGTATGTCTATTTCTAGCTTTCTGAGGAAGCACCATATCATTTTCTAAAACAGTTGTATCATTTTGCATTCCCACCAGCAGTGCATAAGAGTTCCCATCTCCCCGCAGCCCCTCCGACATTTGTTATTCCCAGTGTTTTTGATTCGTGCCAGTAATGCCGGGGTGAGATGGTATCTCATTGTGGTTTTAATTTGCATTTCTCTAATGGCTAGTGATCATGAGCATTTCCTCATGTGTCTGTTGGCCATTTGAATATCTTCTTTGATGAAGTGTCTGTTCATTTCCTTTGCCCATTTTTTAATAGGATTGTTTGTCTTTTTGTTGTAGAGGTGTTGGATTTTCTTGTAGATTATGGAGATTAGACCTTTGTCTGACTTGTACAGTCCAAAAAATTTTTCCCAGTCTGTAGGTTCTCTTCTTACTCTTTTGGTGAAGTCTTTTGAAGAGCATAGGTGTTTGATTTTTAAAAGATCCCAGTTATCTAGCTTATCTGTTGGGGTTTGTGCGTTGATGGTTATGGTTTGTATCCTGTTAATGCCATGTATTAAGGCCTGAAGTGTTGGTCCTATTTTTTCTTCTATGAACTTTATAGTTTTAGGCTTTATATTCAGGTCTTTGAACCATTTTGAAGTAATTTTTGTATACGGTGTGAGGTATGGGTCCTGTTTCATTTTTTTGCAAATGGATATCCAGTTTTGCCAGCACCATTTGTTAAAAAGACTGTCTTTTCCCCATTTCATGGACTTTGGACCCTTGTCGAAGATCAGGTGACCGTAGGTGGATGGATTTACATCTGGGTTCTCAATTCTGTTCCATTGGTCAATGTATCTGTTGTTGTACCAGTACCAGGCTGTTTTGACTACGGTAGCTGTATAGTAGGTTCTGAAGTCAGGTAGTGTGAGTCCTCCAACTTTATTTTTCTTCTTCAGTAGTGCTTTACTTATTCGGGGCTTCTTCCCTTTCCATATCAAGTTAATGATTAGTTTTTCCATCTCTTTGAAGAATGTTGTTGGTATTTGGATAGGGATTGAATTGTATTTGTAAATTGATTTGGGTAGAATTGACATTTTTACAATGTTGAGTCTGCCTGTCCATGAGCATGGTATGTTTTCCCATTTATGTAGATCCCTTTGGGTTTCATGCAGTAGTGTTTTGTAGTTTTCTTTGTATAGGTCTTTTACATCCCTGGTCAGATTTATTCCTAAGTATTTTATCTTTTTAGGGGCTATTGAAAATGGTATTGTTTTCCTGATTTCCTTTTCATTGTTCTCCTTACTGGTGTATAGGAATCCAACTGATTTTTGAATGTTTATCTTGTATCCTGCTACTCTGCTGAATCTTTCTATTAGTTCCAGTAGATTTCTCATGGAGTCTTTAGGGTTTTCTGTGTGTAGTATCATATCATCTGCAAACAGGGAGAGTTTAACTTCTTCATTACCAATTTGGATGCCCTTTATTTCTTTTTCTTGCCTTATTGCTCTAGCTAGAACTTCCAGCACAATGTTAAATAGGAGTGGTGATAAAGGGCATCCTTGTCTTGTTCCTGTTTTCAAGGGGAATATTTTCAGCCTCTCTCCATTAAGAATGATGTTGGTCGTTGGTTTTGCATAGATGCCCTTTATTATGTTGAGAAATTTCCCTTCTATACCTATTTGATTGAGAGTTTTTATCAGGAATGGGTGTTGGACTTTGTCAAATGCCTTTTCTGCATCAATTGAGATGATCATGTGATTCTTTTCTTTCCTTTTATTTATGTGGTGGATTATGTTGATTGATTTTCTAATGTTGAACCATCCTTGCATACCTGGTATGAATCCTACTTGGTCATGGTGTATTATTTTTTTGATATGATCCTGAATTTTATTGGCTAGAATTTTGTTCAGAATTTTTGCATCTATATTCATGAGAGATATTGGTCTGTAATTTTCTTTTTTTGTGACGTCTTTGCCTGGTTTTGGTATCAGCATTATGCTGGCTTCATAGAATGAATTTGGAAGCGTTGCTTCCTCTTCTATGCTCTGAAATAGCTTGAGTAGAATGGTACAAGCTCTTCTGTAAATGTTTTGTAGAATTCTCCAGTGAAGCCATCTGGGCCAGGGCTTTTTTTCATTGGGAGTTTTTTTTATTACCTTTTCAATCTCTTCTCTTGTTATGGGTCTGTTCAGATATTCAACATCACTTTGTTGTAGTTTGGGTAGGCCATGTGATTCTAGAAATTAATCTATTTCCTCTAGGTTTTCAAATTTGTTGGAGTATAGTTTTTCATAATAGTCTGTTATAATCCTTTTTATTTCAGTTGGGTCTGTTGTAGTGTCCCCCATTTCATTTCTTATTTGGGTTATTTGTGTCCTCTTCTGTTTTTCTTTTGTCAGTCTAGCCAGTGGTTTGTCGATTTTGTAGATTATTTCAAAGAACCAACTTTTGGTTTTGTTGATTCTTTCTATTGTTTTTCTGTTCCCTATTTCATTTATTTCTGCTCTGATCTTTACTATTTCCTTTCTTCCGGTGGTTGTGGGCTTTTTTTGCTGTTCTATTTCTATTTGTTTGAGTTCTGTAGTTAATGTTTTGATTTTGTCCCTTTCTTCTTTTTTGATATGTGCATCTATTGCTATAAATTGTCCTCTGAGGACTGCTTTTGCTGTATCCCAAAGGTTTTGGTATGCTGTGTTTTCATTCTCATTTGATTCTAGGAATTTTTTGATTCCATCTCTGATTTCTTCTATTACCCACTGATGTGTAAGCAGGGTATTATTCAGTTTCCATGTAGTTGATATTTTTTCCTTGCTCTTTCTAGTGTTAATTTCTACCTTGATGGCATTGTGGTCAGAGAAGATATTTCAAATTATCTCAACGTTTTGGATCTTGTTGAGGATTGCTCTGTGGCCTAAGATGTGGTCTATTCTGGAGAATGTTCCATGTGCATTGGAAAAGAATGTGTACTTTGCAGCGGTTGGATGGAGTGTTCTATATAGGCCTATGAGGTCCAGTTGACTGATTGTGCCTTTTAGGTCTTCTGTATCTTTGCTGAGTTTCTTCTTAGTTGTTCTGTCCTTTACTGAGAGTAGTGTGTTGAAGTCTCCTACTATTATTGTGGAACTGTCAGTTCTCTTTTCAGTGTTGTTAGAGTATGTTTTATGTATTTTGGAGCCCTGTCATTGGGTGTGTAGATGTTTATTATGGTTATGTCTTCATGATGGATCGTCCCCTTAATCATTATATAGCATCCTTCTTTGTCTTTTATGGTAGATTTTGTTTTAAAGTCTATTTTATCTGAGACTAGAATTGCCACTCCTGCTCTTTTCTGGTAGTTGTTAGCTTGATATATTTTTTTCTAACCTTTGCTTTTTAATAAATTCACATCTTTGTTTCTAAGGTGTGTCTCTTTTAGACAGCATATTGATGGATCCTGTTTTCTTATCCATTCTGCCACTCTCCCTCTCTTTATGGGTGCATTGAGTCCATTTACATTCAGTGTAATTATTGATAGATGTGAGTTTCTTGCTGTCATTTTGTAGTGCTTTTTTTTGTGGTGCTGAAGTTTTCTTTGTTCTTACTCTCTTGTGCTGAGTTACTTTTATTTGTGGATTTTGTGTTCATTTCTTTCATTTTTGTAGGTTTTGTTTTTGCTGAGACTTTATGTTTTTCATCTTTATTTTTATGAGTTGGTTTGTTAACTTTCTTTGTGGTTACCATGAATTTTACCCTTATCTTTCTAAGTTTGAAGCAGTCTACCCTTACTTGGTATCGTCTTGCCTTCCTCTCCGTTAGAAGGTTCTATACCTATGCCGTTTATTCCCTCTTCCATTGTTTTGATGTTGTTGTCATCCTTTGATTGATTGCTCTGATTCCCTGTTGTATTTCTTTTGGTTTTGGATAGTCCTCGATAGTTCCTTTCCTAGAATGGTATCTGGTTCGTATGAACCTGCGTCCTAGGTCCTGCCTGAGGGCTGAAGCTGTTTGTCCTCAGATCGAAGAGCTTCCTTTAATAATTCTTGTAACTTTGGTTTGACTTTTGCATATTCCCTTAGTTTCTGTTTATCTGGAAATGACCTAATTTCACCATCAAATTTGAATGAGAGTTTTGCCGGATATATTATTTTTGGCTGACAATTTTTTTCTTTCAAGATTTTATATATGTCATCCCACTGCCTTCTTGCCTGCATGGTTTCTGCCAAATAATCTGAGCTTAGTCTTATTGTTTCTCCTCTGTATGTGACTTCTTGTTTTTCACGAGCTGCTCTCAGGATTCTTTGTTTGTCTTTAGTTTTTGCGAGTGTGACTATGATATGTCTTGGTGATTTTCTTTGGGGTCTCTTCTATATGAGGTTCGTTGAGCTTCCTGGATGGCCATCTTTTCATCTTTCATGATATTGGGAAAGTTTTCTGTCAGCAGTTCCTCAATGATCCTCTCTGTGTTTTCTGTTTTCTCCCCCTGTTCTGGGATGCCAATCACTCGTAAATTTTTGCTTTTAATTGTGTCCCACATAACTCTCAGGGTCTCTTCATTTTTCTTTGTTCTTTTTTCTGAGTTTTCCTGAAGCAGAGTTGTATCCAAGTGTTTGTCTTCAATTCCACTGATCCTGTCTTCCACCATTACAAATCTGCTTCTCAGCCCTTCAACGACATCATCCATTTCTGAAATCTTGTTGTTTATCTTCTGGATTTCTAATTGTTGTCTTTGTATAATTTCTAGTTGTGTGTTTATTTTGGAATTTTGTTCCTGCATCATCTTCCTGAATTCTTCCAATTTTTTGTCTGTCTTTTGCATGAATTTGTCTATTTTTTCCTCATGTTTCTCAGCTTTTTGCCTCAGTTCTTGGAGAATTCCGAGTATTAGATATTTGAATTCCTTATCAGGTAGTTCTAGTGCATTTTCTTTCACAGGAGAGTCATCTGGTGTTTTATTTTGGATGCCTACTGGAACCAACCTGTCCAGTTTTTGTAAATGTTTTGATATTGTTTGCTGTTTTCGGGGCATTCAGTAGTTATTTTACTCATTTATTGATTGTAGATTTGTTTGTTTCGTCCCTTTTTTTAAAAAAAAATTTGACTATGTCTGAGCAGGCAGACTGTGTGTTCTTGTTGTTTGCTCGCCTGTGCGCTCAATACTTTTCGCCTCCTTCTCCAACTGGCAGGGTCAGTCACTCAGATATGTTACAGCAGGGCAGGTCTAGCTGAAGAGGAGTTACTGGGACGGGTTGTTTGTGGCACTTACTACAGCCACCAGGGCGGGTTGGTAATCAGTGCAGGGCAGGTTCCAGTAGGCCGTGCCTGTGCTGCTTGGTGGTGTGATGTCAAGCGCACGGTGCTGGTAGGCAGGATGCAGCGGGGAGACTGTTATGTGTGGAGCTAAGATGGATATGGGATAAAGAAGAGAGGAACAGGAGCCAAAAACATACAAACAAACAAAAAAGAATGCTAGGGGAGCTTGCCATTGGAATGGAGAGATGAGTGACTATGAAATGGAGAAAAACAGAAAGGGGAAGAGGAAGAAAAGAAAAGAATCAATAAATAAAAATCAGAAAGGTTAAAGAACCACAAAGTTCCCAGGGATCCCACCAATGCAGCTATGAGGTCTGGGGAAGTCGCTCTCAGGTGTTGCAGTACAGCCTGGGCAGAAGGCGTAGAGGTATACAATGCCTGGTATTCAGGGATCAGAAAGAGAAGGAAGATATAGAGAGATGAGAAACTGAGCAATGAAGAAAGACAAAAGGGGGAAAAGAAAACAAAACAAATTAGAAAAAAAAAAGAACAAGAAAGGTCCCCCCAAAAAAACAGAAAAAAAAAAAAAACCAACAAAAAAAGAAATGTTCTCAGGGATCCCTCTGCACGTCTGTGAAAGCTGAAGGGGAGTTCCTTGCCATGCAGCTCCGCCTGGCCAGAAAGGGCTCCCAACTCAAGAAAAGGAAAAGAAAACAGACAGACAATTCAAAACGAACAGAAGCCCCGGGATCCCACCACTGTGGTAGCCCAGACCGGGAAGCAGCTCCACACTCGAATGGAGCTCCACAGCCCCTCAGGAAGAAGCAAAGATGGCGCACAGAGCCAGGCACTCAAGCGAAACAGGGGGAGGTGGCGAGAGGCAAGCAAGAAATCAAAAGAAGCAGGGGGGAAAAAAAAAAAAAGCAACACCAGCAGCCAACAAATGGCACTCAGCCAGCCAGCTAGTGTGGGCTGGTGTTTCTGGACAAGAGACTGTGTCCGCGGGAAGGAGAGGAGGCCGAGTGTGGGTGAAGAAGGGTAGAGAGTGGGAAAGCGTATATCACAAATTGCCAGTGCTCTGCAGCCCCTTAGGAAGAAGCAAAGGTGGTGCACGGAGCCAGGCACTCAAGTGAAAGTAGGGAGAGGTGGCGAGAGGCAAGTGAGAAATCAAAAGAAGCAGAAAAAAAAAGGAACACTAGCAGCCAACAAATGGCACCCAGAGAGCCGCCCGCTTGGGTGTGTGGAATCCAAGCAGCCAGCACTTCCCGGTCAAGAGACCGTGGCCACGGGAAGCAGAGGAGGCAGAGCCAGGGCGAAGAGGGGTGGGGGTGAGGAAGCGCACACTGCAAATTACCGGTTGTTTTTTCTCCCGCTGGACGCTCCGTGAGGCTGCTTTCTCATACCCCCGTTTGCTGGTCTCCGATAGGAGTCCAAGGTGATGGATCCGCGCTGTGTTAGCTGGTAGGGGACCTCTGCATGAATCTCTCCTCGCTCTCCGTTCTCTGTCAGTTTTCTCACTCCATTTGGTGCTTGTCTGAATTCTTTATCTCTTCGTTTGATGTTTTAGGGTTTCAGGATTGTTGTATTCTCTGTTCGGCTTAGTTTTTTGGATCTTTGCTGTGGAGGGACAGCGTGGTGCTTCTGCCTAGAGTGCCATTTTGCCGGAACTCTGCTCTGCTCTTTTTATAACTTAGAAGTGATTGGGTTTAGGACTCACCCCACTCTGCTATGACTTCATTAACAAAACAAAAGAAACCTCCTCTTTCTAACCAGGGTCATATTTACAGGTACTGGGTTAGAATGTCAACACATATTTGGAGGGGCACAAGTCAAGCCATAACATTCCACCCTTTGGCCCCCCAAAATTCATATCCTTCCCATGTGCAAAACACATTCACCCTATCACATTACCCCCCCGAAGTCTTAACCCGTTCCAGCATCAACTCTAAGTCCCAAAATATAATCTTCTGAATCATCTAAATCAAGTATGGGAGAGTCTCTGGGCATATTGCATCCTGGGGCAAACTTGCTTTCCATCTGTAGACCAGTGAGACCTAGAATACAAGCTATCTGCTTCCAAAGCACAATGGTGAAGCAGGCATAAAGTAGACATTTCCCATTCCAAAAGGGAGAAATTGGAGGAAAAGAAGGGGTCACAGGTACTAAGAAAGTCCAAAAACCCATCAGGGAAAATTTCATTAGCTCTCAAGGCTTGAAAATAATTCTCTTTTTACCCAGGCACATCTGGGCAATGGCCTTGCCTTCTGGATCCTGTGCATTGGTCATGCTCTTCAGATTCTGGGTGGAGGCCCCTCTGCCCTGGAAATCAGCCCCATCTTCCAGACCCACTAGAACAGTGATCCTACTCTTGTCTTTGGGTGGCCCCATTCTCCCAGCTCACTGGCATCATAGCCCCATCTCCTCAACTTTGGGTAGTGATCTTATTCTGTGGGCCACTGTAGGGCAGTCTTACCCACCAGAACTGAGGTGGCAGCAGCCTTACTCTTCAAAACCTAGGTGGTAGCCCTATGCTTTAAAACCTAGTGAGCAGCCTGAGCCCAGAAGAACTAGATGGTGCCTGGCTACCACTACCAACTGTTCTAATCAGGCCCACAATGGATGGACACTGATAGAATGGGAGAAAAATGTGGAGCAGAATCACGAATTCTTAAACAAACAAAAAACCCAGACTTACTGGACTGGTTGAGACTAGAGGACTCTCCGAGACTATTGCCCTGAGATACTCGTCAAACCTTGAACTGAAACTAACCCCTGAGGTCATCTTGTAGCCAAATGACAAATTGGCTCAAAATATAATGAATATCACCTGTAAGTACTGTGCTCCTTTAAAAATCACCTATATGAGACAGAACGGTCAACAATTACTTTAAAACAAAGATGAGAATGTAAGGGGGGCAGGGAAACTAGACAAATGGAAATGGAACAACCAGAACTGAAGTAATGAGAACATTCATGCATTGTGAAGAATGTAACCAATGTCACTGGACAACTTGTGTAAAAATCATTGAATGGGAACCTAATCTGCTGTGTAAACCTTCACCAAGAACATAGTAAAATAATATTAAAAAAACCTAGTGAGTGATGGCTCTGTCCTTTGAAGCCAAGAAAGAGGTGGCTCTGTCCTTTGAAACCAAGAAAGTGGCTCTGTCCCCACATGCTCCTTCTGAAAGTGCAGCTGATCCTTGAACTGCTCCCAGAATGGTCCTTTCCTTTTCTTGGAGGACAGCAGATGTTTGCAACCAGCTAAGTACATCGGACTATTTCCTGCTTATAGAATTTCAGAAGACATATAGTTTTCCTTCATTTTGTCTTATCTCTGTCCTTTTCAGTATAAGCTGGCAAGGTTTTTTGCTGAGATGGCTGATTAGATCCATTGTCACAGGCCTAATATCTAGCAAATGGTTGTGTATCCATAGCCTTGGTGTCTTTTCCAAGATAAGCTTTCTTAGTTTTTACAACAGAATTTTCCAGAGATTTAAGTTTTATTTTTTTGGGTTTTTTTGCACAGTTCATTTCTCGATCTATCACTTTCCTCCCACATTTTACTATCAACAAGGACAAACTACACCACAACTTCAAGATCTTGCTTAGAAATCTCCTCAGCTAAATATCTAATTCATCACTTATAAGCTCTACCTTCCACAAAACATCATTCCATAATTTAGACAAGTTCTTTACCACTTTATAACAAAGACTGTCTTTCCTCCTTTGTCCAATAATATGTTCATCATTTCCTTTTAAAACCTCACCACAGGTACATTTTAACATCCACACTTCCAGTAACATCCTGTTCATGACAATAGAAGCTTTCCCCATGGTTCTCAATTCTTTCTGAGCCCTCATTAGAATCACCCTTAATGTCTATAATTCTACCAACAGTCTCTTCTAAGCAGTCTAGAATCTCACTATCAAGTGTATCAAAATTCCTCCAGCGTCTACCCATTACCCAATTGCAAAGCCACTTCCACATTTTAGGTATTTGTTAGAGCAGCACCCCCACTCCCTGGTACCAAATTCTCTCAGGTTGGTAATGCTGCTGTAACACAAATACTATAAGTGGACGACTTTAAAGAACAGACATTTATTTTCTCACAGTTCAGGGGGCTAAAAGTCAAAATGGAAGTTGTGGCTCTAGGGGGCAGTTCTTCCTTGCTGGTAGCCCTGAGTTCTTTGGCATTCTTTGGTGTTCCTTGGCAATCCTTGGCATTTCTCTCCCCCCTGTGTGTATCTCTGTGTCTTTTCTGCTCTTTTTAAAACTCAAAAAAGATTAGGCTTAGGAGCCCTGATGGCGCAGTGGTTAAGAGCTCAGCGGCTAATCAAAAGTTCAGCAGTTCGAATCTACCAGCAGCTCCCTGGAAATCCTATGGGGCATTTCTACTTTGTCCTGTAGGGTCACTATGAGTAGCAATCCATCATCAATGGCAACTTTTTTTTTTTTTTTTTAGGACCCACCCTACTCTGGTATGGCCTCATTAACATAAAAAAAGAAAGCCCCTATTTCCAAACAAGGTCATACTTACAGGTACAGTGGGTAGGATTTCAACACATATTTTTGAAAGACACAATTCAATCCATAACAGAACCTGTTTTCAGAAACTCAAGACAGATGATCTTGAACCCGTGGCCATGTTAACCAGGCACATAGGGTTTCCCTAGTTTTTAATAAAGATGATCACCACATACCCATTTGGAACAATTTTCTCCAAAACGAGCATCTTCTTTGGACTTTCATTAAGGCCTTCTATGTGCCATACGGAAACTCTGGTGTTGTACTGGTTAAGTGCTATGGTTGCTAACCAAAAGGTCAGCAGTTTGAATCCACTAGGCAGTCCCTGGGAACTCTGTGGGGTAGTCCTATACAGTCACTGTAAGTCAGAATTGACTCGACAGCAACTGGTTTATGTGCTAGGCACTGTGCTAGGTGCTGGAGCTACGCTGACACAGGCGTTTCCCTCTGAGCGATGGAGCAGGTTGCAGCCCTGTATACACGCATCTACGTGGAGCATCCTTCCCATACACTCCTCTGTCTCACTGCCTTGTCCTCCCTCTGTGGCTGCCTCCTGGGATCTCCCTGCCCCAAATCAACCCTTTTCAAGTTTGAAAATGGAAGGACCTCTGGCTGATCAGTGCTTGCTTTTCCAATCAAGACAAGCCTCCCAAACCAGAGGAGACTGCCAGCAACCTTCATCTGTCTTCCCAACGGAGCCACTTGACTGTAAAATGCAGAGTTTTTCTTAACTTTTTGTCCACCTGACTAGGGGATTTTTTTTTAGCAAGGCAGCAGTGTCCGTGCACCTTTGAGAAGATCTCTGGATCTCTGAACTGCCAAATGTGTATCTGGGATATTTCTCAGGAACGCTTCAGTTCCCACTAAGTGTCCCCCTGCCCACTCCAGGCTCAGGAGGATTTTGACACAGTTGAGGAAGTCTTATTCTTTTCAAAACTGGCAAACGGGTATTTTGTTCTACTCTTCAGTCATGTGTTGAGTATGTATATGCCAGGTGGTGAGTGGGACCCAGCCACCTCATATTCTACCTTCAGGGGTATACAGTGTGTAGAGTAGACAGTCATGTGAATACACACTGGTGAGGAGATGTGATAAGTACTGTAATAGAGGCATGGTGGTAACACAGAGGAGTGAAAGATCAGTTTAATTTGAGGGAAGGACAAAGAGGCTTGATTTGATCATAGAAGATGAATAGGAGTCATCTAGGCAGATGAGAGGGGGTGCAACTAACAACGGCATCCATTTACTTAGCACCTACCATATGCCAAAGCACTTTACAAGTATTCTCATTCTGCCAATACCAAGCCCTAAGAGGTAGCTGCCATTGCGCCCATTTTATAGATGTATGACTGAGGTTTGAAGAGATTAAGTAATTTTTACAAGGCCAGAGAGTTAGAAACTAACGGAGAAGGGACACCTTTGTAAGGTGGTACATTTTAAAGATGAGGGAACCGATGCACTAAGTATTGAAACAAACGTGCTCTGAATGGACACGGAAAATCAGGGGAGGAAAGGAGGAGTGTGCTGTCACCATTTAGGGAGAGAAATTAGGGTCACATAACAATGTATGCATAAATTTTTCTATGAGAGACTAACCTGAATTGTAAACTTTCACTTAAAGTACAATAAAATAATTTAAAAAAAAGAGAAACGCGCTCAAGGTTAGACAGGTAGTAGGTGGTAGAATCCAGAATCCAATCCGGGCGTCACAATGAGGCTATACAGATAGATGGATTATACCAACCAACCAAGCAGTTGCCATCAAATCGATTCTGACTCATGGAGACCTCATGTGTTTCAAAGTAGAACTGCACCCCACAGAGTCTTCAGTGGCTGTGATCTTTTGGAAGCAGATCACCAGGTCTTTTTCCTGAAGTGCCTCTGGGTGTACTTGCACCACCAATATTTCGGACTGTAGAGACCCTTTTATGTCATGCTAAAGAATCTGGACTCTCTCCTGTGGATGGTGAAGTAGCCCTGAAGGACTTTAATTGGTCTGGCAACCTCACACCCACTCTAACTTATCCTGTCCAATAAGTATGCATTATAAAACCCAATAGTGAAGAAGTGATCATAGTTTTCAGCCACATAGACATGTCTGGGGCAAAGATAATTTTTTTGAAAAATATTGAGAATTCCTACAAGCCAGGAAGAAAAAGATAAACAACTTAATAGAAAAATAGGGAAAGAAAATAACAGGCAATTCACAAAGAAAATAAAGAAAATACAAATGGCCAATAAACACATGAAAATGTACTCAGCCAATTAAAACAATCGAAACAATAACAAATAATTTTTCTCCCACCAGATTCACAAAAAAAGGAAAAGGACTGACAATAGCATGTGTTGGCAAGGGTGTGGGAAATCCTGCACTCTCACCCACTGCTTGTGTGAGTTCACATCTAAGCAGCCACTTTGGAGCAATGTGGACATTTCTTTTAAAATTTGAAATGTACAAACCCTATGACCCAGCAATTCCACTTGCTGGGACATCTTGTAGAGAGGCACTTCCACACACACTCAAGGAGGCTATTCACTGCAATATTCTAACACCTAAAAATTACAAACAGCCTACATGCCCATCAGTAGCGAACTATCTGAAAACCCTTGTCTGTTCGTAACCAAAAATACCATGCAGCAGTTAAGAAAATGAGATATTTCTATATAGACTAAAATGGATATATTATTGAGAGGAGAAAGAGAGAAGTACAGAATGATTTCTATATAGAAACATTTATGTTAAAATATACTTATTTAAACATTAATGCTGTTTATGTTACATTTTATATGGGTCCACAAATGTGTATAAAAAAGGGTTTAGAAGGGGCTTGGAAAATACACATAAAAACAGTTACAGTGGTCACATCTGACAGGTGGCAGAAGAGACCAGGGTTGGGTGCCAGGAACAAACATTGATCATGTTCTAATTTCTACAGGAAGAATTCATTTATGTATTACTTTATGTGATTGATTTTCATTTTAATAAATGTAGAAATGGATTTAAGAACCACTGACACTGGTTCCTTTGCAAAGTGCTATGGCCAGTGCAATGCAGAACATATAGCAAGTAAGATGCGGATCCTGCCTCCAAGGAACTCTCAGGGCAGTGCAGGATGAATTCCAGAATAGGAGTACAAGAAAATGCAATGGAATTCGGGGGCAGGGGCATGTTCACAATATTTCAGGGATTGGGGAAGAGTTTATGGCAACCAAGGAGAGGCAAAACTGGGTGGGGTTCAAGAGAACCTCAGGCTGAAAGGAGTTCCAGGGGTGGGAGCTCCTGGAGCCTGCTTAGAGAAGGAGGAGAAAGCAGGAAAGGCAGGGTGGAGCCAAACTGTGGAACGCCATGATGGCTGAGAGAAGAGGCTGGACTCCAGCCCCAAGCAGCAGGGGTCCCTGATGGGTTTGTGAGCAGACTAGGAACCAGCCTGAAACTTTACCAAGAAAAGTAGTTTGGCGTTTGTGCCGGGGTGGATTGGCCAGGACAGGAGGCGGGGGACAAGCTGGGAGGTAACTAATTGCCACAGCGCAGAGGAAGCTATAGGGTCTGAGCTGGAGCAGGACAGGTGGTCTTGGAGGAGAGAGACTGATTAGGTTGGGATGCAAAGTGAATGGAGGGAGCAGAAACCAAAAGGGATTTCAAGGCCATGAAGTGCCCCGGCGATTCATGGGCAGTTTCAAGAAGGATAGCAGCTCCCCTTTCCCTGGGTAGCTGTAGAGAGGAGCACAAGGCCTGCCCACAGGGCCAAAGCCATGGTCCCCCTTTTTTCCCTAGGAACACATCTGCGTTGGGGCCTGGGAGGATGGAGCTGGCCAAGGGCAGCCAGGCACTTAGTCTCTCTGGCTTCCAGCCACCAGACTCACAGGCAGCCAGGAAAGGCTGCCATGGGCTGCTCTGTTCCTTTGAATCTGAAAATGTGGCTGGGGAAGCCTAACGTAATAAAGTGATGGTGAGGCCCTCTTAAGGCAGCACCGGGGCCGGGGAGCGAAGGCCTGGGCAACTGCACCCTGTCTCCAGTGCTGGAATCCAAGCCTCCTGTGCTTCACTGGAACTAAGCCTGCACTTAAGTGCTGCCAAGGAGACAAAGAAACAATAAACCAGGAGTGGGTGCCCCACCCACACATGCTGCGACCAACAGCAACCTGCTTCTCTGCAGAAATACGGCTGTTTCTCCTCTCTGGGGCCAGACGTCCCGGGGAAGCAACACATGGCAAAGCCCTGGAACTCTCTCTGCCCCATGACCTTCTCAGAAATGAGGCCAGGCTGGGTGATGACTCCCTCTACAGCAGTGCCCCCTCACCACCCGACCAAGACCCTCACACACACCAGACCTCACCTGGCCCTGGGGCTGCCTGGCTATCCCTTTTCCCACACACACACTCCCATGCACCAGCACTGCCTGGGTCCCCAACAAGCTCCTCCTATGGCACCGGTCCAGGATGGAACAGACTGTTCCATCAGACTGAGGCCACAGCTGTATCTAGTGGATAAAATGAGAAGAAAGTTGTCAGCCAGAAATCACCAAGCTGTCTCTATCCATACAAAATAACAATTAAGCTCATACTTAGTGTCAGGCATGGGGACACTGGTGGTTCAGTGGTAGAATTCTTGCCTTCCATGAGGGATTCCTAGCCAATGCACGACATGCTCAGCTACCACCCATCTGCCTGTGGAGGCATGCATGCTGCTATGATGCTAAATAGGTTTCAGCAGAGCTTCTAGGCTAAGACGGACTAGGAAGAAAGGCTTTGAGATCTAGTTCCAAAAGTCACCCAGTGAAAACCCTACGGATCACAACAGTCGTCCGATCTGCAACTAATCATGGGAATGATGCAGGAGTGGGCAGCAACCAGTTCCATTGTGCATGGGGGTGCTATGAGTCAGCGGCCAACAACAACAAAGTGTAAGGTATGAAGCTAGTTGCTTTCACATAAGTTGTCTCATAACCTTCAGCAGTCCTGAAGCAGGACAGCATAGTAGTTAGGAGCTGGATGCTGGAGCTAGATCACCTGCGTATGAATCTTGTCTCCACCACTTGTGAGCTCTGTGACCTTGGATAAACTACTTTGCCTCTGTGTCCTTGTCTATAAAAAGGTAGTATGAACAGTGCCTACCTCATAAGGCTGGTGAGAGGATTAAATGAGATAATATCTGTAAAATGCTAAGAACTGCCTGGCACAGTTTAAGTCCCTCTACGTGTCTAGTTAATTGTGTTTATGAGAAACCTGTACATAGACCAACAGACAGTTGTTTGAACAGAACAAGGGAACATTGCCTGGTTTAAAGTCAGGACAGGCGAGAGTCAGGGTCGTATCCTTTCAGCATACTTATTCAATCTGTATGCTGAGCAAATAATACAAGAAGCTGGACTATATGAAGAAGAACTCGGCATCAGGATTGGAGGAAGACTCATTAACAACCTGCAATATGCAGATGATACAACCTTGCTTGCTGAAAGCGAAGAGGACTTGAAGCACTTACTGATGAAGATCAAAGACTACAGCCTTCAGTATGGATTGCACCTCAACATAAAGAAAACAAAAATCCTCACAACTGACCAATAAGCAACATTATGCTAAATGGAGAAAAGATTAAAATTATCAAGGATTTCATTTTACTTGGATCCACAATCAATGCCCATGGAAGCAGGAGTCAAGAAATAAAATGATGTATTGCATTGGGCAAATCTGCTGCAAAAGACCTCTTTAAAGTGTTGAAAAGCAAAGATGTCACCTTGAAGACTAAGGTGGGCCTGACCCAAGCCATGGTGTTTTCAGTTGCCTCATATTCATGCAAAAGCTGGACAATGAATAAGGAAGACTGAAGAAGAATTGGTGCTTTTGAATTATGGTGTTGGTGAAGAATATTAAATATACAATGGACTGCCAGAAGAACAAAGAAATCTGTCTTGGAAGAAGTACAGCCAGAATGTTCCTTAGAAGGGAGGATGGTGAGACTGTCTCACTCACTTTGACATGTTATCAGGAGGGACCAGCCCCCTGGAAAAGGACACCATGCTTGTTAAAGTAGGTTAGTGAAAAAGAGGAACACCCGCAACAAGATAGATTGACACAGTGGCTGCAACAATGGGCTCAAGCACAGCAACAATTATGAGGATGGCACAGGACCTAGCACTGTTTCGTTCTGTTGTATGTGGGGGCACCATGAGTCAGAATTGACTCAACAGCGCCTAACAACAACAATGTGTCTAATAAATAAATTCCTTCCTTTATTCATTTAGATTAAATTGAGTACCAGTTATGTACTTTGTA
Organism: Dugong dugon; assembly: GCA_030035585.1. Lineage (NCBI taxonomy): Eukaryota > Metazoa > Chordata > Mammalia > Sirenia > Dugongidae > Dugong > Dugong dugon. The sequence goes on along the minus strand of CM057475.1, from coordinate 6,127,928 downwards.
GCAACAGTTTCTGTATCTGGCTGAAAAAGGAGAGAAAAGTGTTTCCATGTTCTATGGGATTGGATGGGAAGTTTTGCCTGTAAGTTATGCTCAGACAAAGGCATTCAGGAAAGGAATTTACCAAGAGGTCAGTTTGGTGCAGTGGTTAAAAGCTTGGCTGCTAACAGAAACGTCGGTGGTTTGAACTCACAAGCTGCTAGAAGGGAAAATGTGGCAGTCTGTGAGTAAAGATTTACAGCCTTGGAAACCCGACGCTGCCCTGTGGGGTCACTAGGAGTCGAATCGACTTGTTGGGTTTAGTTTCCAGTTTAAGAGGAAGCCAAAGGAGCAGGAAGATGGAGGGAGCATGGCCCTCGTGGGAGGCTGGCTAGCTAGCAAGCAGCAGAGCCCAGCGGCCAGCACCACGGACAGCTCCCTGCGCACCAAGGCAGGAACAGAGGTTGTTCCCAAGTCCCGCCAAGTCTGAAGCACTAGCCTTTGGTGGCAGGGCGTCCTCGGCTCCACCCCCATCCCTACTCCCACATTCTAATATTTGGGGGCTACTGATGGATGGGGGTTGCCTTCTGAGCTGGCAGGTGGAGAGTGAGGAAGTTCGTGTCTTTGGATCTTCATCTGCCCCTCTTCTCCACACTGCCAGGGTGTGATCACCTTGGGCAGCAGGAATCAGGGGCCAGCATGAGGACCACAGGACAGGCTCTGCTGCTGATGTCTGGGCCCACACAGGTTCCTCATCTGTAGGATGGGGAAAATAGCACCTACACTGCAACAGGATAGAGTGAAGACGAAATAAAAAAGCATAAATAATGGCCCTCGGACAAATAAGTGCTTAATAAATGAGTCTGCTTCCTGCCGCAGGGGGTCTGAGGACTGAAGAGGTAGGCCTGAGCCCAGAAATGATGTGGCTTAGTGCTCAGGAACCACCATGAATTATGTGGGCCAGAGGCGATGGGGCCTGCCACGTTGGAGGCCCTGGGAAAAGTTGCTCTTCACTAAGATTTCACTGTTCTCAGTCGCTAGACGGAAAACTGCCTCAAATCCTTTCCCCCTTCTTTAATCAGACAGGGCAAGCAATAAATAATCATAATTGTCATAACAGTAAAAAGTAATCATTGTTGTGTAGGCTGGAAGACTTCCCCTTTAAAAGCCTCATAAGGAGAGAGGGAGAAGAACCCAGAGGTCTCAAACTCAGTTGGGCAGGCAGGTAACAGGCACGTGAGAAACTAGCTGGGGGGCGGGAGTGGGCTTTGGAGAGAGTGTGTATGCCCTGAGTAAAGGTCTTCAAATAAAAGTGAAGAGAATTCTCCCACCCACACAAAGCCCTCTGCAGCTCTGGGGGACCTCTTTCCTAATTCCTTACTTAACACAGGCCAAAGCTGGGGCCCAGAGAGGGGCTGGGACTAGCCCAAAGTCACCACAGGGGCCCTTCCCCGCCTCTAATGGGAACAGCAGACAGAGGGCGGTGTGACCATGGCAGAGCGGGTGCTCCAGTTCCTTAAGTGGATGACTTTCTCAGCCTTCCCTGGGGTGCTTGGGTGGGTGGAAAGATTTGGCAGTATGTGGCAAGGCTGCTGCCTTCTCACCCTGACGCACTGGTCTCCATCACCTCACCCCACAGCCCTCTCAGGGACAGAAGGCAACTTTCCAATGCCCTCTAGGCCCCACCAGTCAGGACACAGCCCAGGCTCACAATGCCCACCTAACCAGATGGAGCAGCTAGGAAGCCAGTGTGCCATGTGCCTTTTACCTGCCCTTCACAGATCACATAACTGTAAAATGAAGCTAACACAGGACATGTTACAGATAATAACAAGTGCTCACACCACTCCTACTACATGCCAGCCACCCTGAGCAGTAGGTACTATTATTACCCTGCTTTATAGATAAGGAGACTGAGGGACAGAGAAGCGAAGTAATTCTCCCAGGCATCCCTAACTTGAAGCGGCAGAGCTGGGCGTCATCCCAGTTGTCTGCCTCTAAAGCCACGTTTTTTTGCACTGCATCGTGGTACTCTTGGGGAGTGGGAAGCACGGAAGGTGTGGATCTAATGCTACTTTGCTTTTGAGGCCAGAAGAATGGGGAGGCTCCTGTCTGACTCTGGAAGAGAAAGATAAACTGTAATTTCAACAACAAAAGCCCCTCAACCGATCCAACTGCTACCGAGCCTCTCGCCTGCCAGCCAGTCCGCGGACCAGGGCACAGGCTTCGCGAGCCATCCAGGGTCAACTCTCTCCTGGGTACGCATCTGGCCCAGCGCACAGTCTGGGCGGCTCCCATTTGTCTATCGAGAACTGGGCGCCTCAGCGGGAGCGGCCCTCACGGAAGGTGAGCCTTGGATGAAAGCAAAGCTGCCGGGCCCTTCTCGAGGAGCAGGCAAGGCGTCCGTGTGGGGTTTCCTACAGCTCTTAGAGAGGACTCCGGCAACATCACTCCCGGAGCCCACCCGCAATCCAGCTCTGAAGATGCGGGGGGAAGGGGGGGAAAGGGGCGGGGCCTCGCAGGACCCGATAGAAGGTTTGGTCCCTTGGGAACAGAGCTTGGGAGGAGTAGGGAGGAGGCTAGGGGCGGAAAGGGAGAGGAGGAGGGAGCTGGGGGACCTGGACAGTTCCAGCGGAGAGGCCAAGTCCATGCTGGGGGAGGGAGAAGGGGAAGTGCGGGAGGGTGGGAGAGATAGGGCTGATATTCGGGGCCCTGGGTGGGGGCGAGGAGACTTCTCTCCATCCCCAGATCTTCACAGTCGGAATTCGCTGCCCTGACAATCTCCCATGGGTCGGAACCCGGCCCAGCAGTCTCTGCGCCTCCCTCTCCGTTCCCGGGGGTGAAAGGGTCCAGGGGCGGGGCCAGAGAAAGGGTTGCGGGATCCGTGCTGGGAGCTCCTCTGGTCGCGGCTGGCACTTCAGCTGCGAGAACAGATGGACGCAGCCGCGGCTCACCTCGGGGGCTCCCTGCCCGCTGTGCGCCGAGATCCAGGCAGAGTCGGAGATCTCGAGCCCCCGGCGCCCCCGTCTCCCGCGGGGCCGCGGGGAGCCGGCTGACGCGCCCCCCTTCCCCGGGGGAGAAGAGCGAGCGTTGACCCCGCGGGTCCCGGAACTGGGGGCAGAGAGCTCGCTTCTCGCGCGCTGCACCCGTTCCCAGAGGCTTGGCCAGGACTCCTTCTGCACCAAGACCCCCTCCTGGGGCTTTTAGCCCTGGCACATCTGGGGAGGGGACCCCCGCCCGGCCGCGCCCCGCCCTCGGCCCCCGCCCCGCCGACGTCGCATTAGCATGAGCGACGCAAGGGGCCGGGGCACCACTCGGGGGCCGGAACTCACCGCGTCACAGCCCCGAGTGGAAGGAAAAAAAGAGGAGGCGGCGGCGGAGGAGGCAAGAGCCGACGCGAGGGGAGGGGAGCGCCGCGGCGGGGCGAGCAAGCGAGAGGGCGGCGGGCAGCAGCATGCCCCTCGGCCCGCGCGGGCGGTCTCTTGGCGCGGCGGGGGCGGCTCCCAGCGCGCCCCGGGCGCAGCACATTCCATCTCCAGCTCCAGCCCCTCCGCGCGCCCGCCACTCCGGCCGCTCCTGAGTCCAGCGGCTCACAGTCCCGGGCTCGGCTCGGAGCAGCGGCGGCGGCTCGCCGGACGGTGTCCTTGTCTTTCCCGGGGTGAGGGGCCATGAGCCCTCCGGCCACCTGAGACACAGAGGGCTCTGTACCGCGCGGACCGCACCCTGAAATCTCGCACCCTCCTCTGTGCACTGTGGGGCGCCCGTGTCCCGCCCGGCGGAGGCGTCCTAGGAAGAGCGGCGGGGAGGGGTGGGGGCCATGGAGACCGCGAAGACCGCGGGCCAGGCCCGGGCGGCAGCCACCAAGCTGTCGGAGGCGGTGGGCACGGCGCTGCAGGAGCCCAGGCGACAGCGGCGCCTGGTACTGGTCATTGTGTGTGTGGCGCTGTTGCTGGACAACATGCTGTACATGGTCATCGTGCCCATCGTGCCCGACTACATCGCTCACATGCAAGGGGGCAGCGAGAGCCCCACACCGACCCCTGAGGCGTGGGCGCCCACCACTCTGCCGCCCGCTCCAGCCAATGCCAGCGCGGCCACCGCCAACACCTCGGCGCCCCCGACGGCTGCGCGGCCTTCCAGGTCGGTCCTGCGGCCTCGCTACCCCACGGAGAGCGAGGACATGAAGATCGGGGTGCTGTTCGCCTCCAAGGCCATCCTGCAACTGCTGGTGAACCCCCTGAGCGGGCCCTTCATCGACCGCATGAGCTACGACGTGCCGCTGCTCATCGGCCTGGGTGTCATGTTCGCCTCCACGGTGCTGTTCGCGTTTGCGGAGGACTACGTCACACTGTTCACCGCGCGCAGCCTGCAGGGCCTGGGCTCGGCCTTCGCCGACACGTCCGGCATTGCCATGATCGCGGATAAGTATCCCGAGGAGGCCGAGCGCAGCCGCGCGCTGGGCGTGGCACAGGCCTTCATCAGCTTCGGCAGCCTAGTGGCGCCACCCTTCGGGGGTATCCTCTATGAGTTCGTGGGCAAGCGCGTGCCATTCCTTGTGCTCGCCGCCGTGTCACTGCTCGACGCGCTGCTGCTGCTGGCGGTCGCCAAGCCCTTTTCGGCCACAGCACGGGCGCGGGCAAACCTGCCGGTGGGCACGCCTATCCACCGCCTCATGCTGGACCCCTATATCGCCGTGGTGGCTGGCGCGCTCACCACCTGCAACATCCCGCTCGCCTTCCTCGAGCCTACCATCTCCACATGGATGAAGCACACGATGGCGGCGTCCGAGTGGGAGATGGGCATGGCCTGGCTGCCCGCCTTTGTGCCTCATGTGCTAGGCGTCTACCTCACCGTACGCCTGGCGGCGCGCTATCCACACTTGCAGTGGCTGTACGGTGCGCTCGGGCTGGTCGTGATCGGCGCCAGCTCCTGCGTCGTGCCAGCCTGCCGTTCTTTCGGGCCGCTAGTGGTCTCGCTCTGCGGCCTCTGCTTCGGCATCGCGCTGGTCGACACCGCGCTGCTGCCCACACTCGCCTTCCTCGTGGACGTGCGCCACGTCTCTGTCTACGGCAGCGTTTACGCCATTGCCGACATCTCCTATTCTGTGGCCTACGCGCTCGGGCCCATCGTGGCCGGCCACATCGTGCACTCGCTGGGCTTTGCGCAGCTCAGTCTTGGTATGGGCCTGGCCAACCTGCTCTACGCGCCGGTCCTGCTGCTGCTGCGCAACGTAGGCCTCCTAACGCGCTCCCGCTCCGAGCGCGACGTGCTGCTCGACGAGGCGCCGCCGGGGTTGTACGATGCAGTGCGCTTGCGTGAGCGCCCGGTGCGGAGCCCGGACGGCGCGCGGGGCAGGCCACCTGGCCCCTTTGGCGAGTGTGAGGACGACTACAACGACTCCTACATCCGCAGCTAGCAGCCCCGCTCTTCCTCCTAGTCGCCCCTGCGCCCCCAGTCAAGGTGGCTGCCCTGCGAGCGCACTGGCCAACTCCGGCTCTGGGCCCGCCCCCTCCAGCGACTACCCCAGCCTCTCTCCCGTCTTGGCTACCCCTGCCCCAGTTCCCTCTCCAAGCCCCTTTCTGCACCTCCCCCCTCGCCCTCCCCACCCCCCCCCCCGGCGTGGAGCGTGGAAGCACGCGAAGCGAATGTGCTGCTTGCAGGGAGGGAGAGGCACACGAGCCGCCACCTCGGGGCTCCCCTGCGTAGAGCTGTGCGTCCATCTGTCTTTCCTTCCATTCCTCCCAGTGCCAACTTGGCCCGCCAGCACCGCGGTGTCTCCGGCCCAAATCAATAAACCATGTCTGTCGGAGACCGAGTCTCTTTCCTGGTGGAAGTGGGGGGCCAGGCACAGGGCCCCGGGCAGAGGGGAGGGTGAAGTGGGTCTCCAAGGCCCAGTCCAGGCGTGAGCGCCTGAGGAGCCTATGGCTCTTTTGCTACCTGGAAGAGGGAATGAATGAATACTCAACAGGGACTCTCACCCCCAGAGGTTCCTGGCGCATCCCCCTCCTCCTCACACAGCCCCGCCCACCTAGGCCCGGCGCAGAGCCGGTGGGGGCCTTGCCCCGGGAGGGGAGAGGACCTGAGGCCCCGCCCCTCAAGGACACGCCCTGCACCAGCTTCAGAGCTCGGAAGCGCCCGGCCGGGCTTTACTCCCGGCTATGCATCCTTCCCAGTCCAGTCTTCCAGAAAGGAGTAGGGGCTGAGCTGTTCAGGGCAGAGGAAGAAAAACAGGCCCTGTCTTTCAGGGTTCGCCCTCTGGATGAGCGCGTGTGTGATGTGTGTGTTCGTTAGAGAGCTAGTTGTCGTGTGCTTGGGCTCTTCGCGGGAGATCGCGCTGTGTCCCGGCAGACAGGCGCGGGTTTGAGTAGGAACCCGAGGGCGTGCGAGTTTGGGAGCTGGTGCCCCCAACTCCCCCCACCCCACCCACACCCCCACCCCCCTGCAGTGGAAGCTGCGGCCCAGGACTGTCGGCGAAGTCTCTAAGGCCGACTCAGCCCGGCCTGGAATCCCGGGAGCCCCAGGCCGCGTTGGCGGCCACTCATAGTCCCGGAGCCCGCAGCCTGATGAAGGCCACACGGGGTTCGGATTCCGGTATGGAGAGACCGCGGAGTTCGGGTCAGTCTGTGCGTTAGACTGCGCCTGTGGTGGGTCTGCACTGCTGGCGTGCACGTCTGTTCTTGGTCTGCCTGTGGGACTGTTTTGTGTGGGGACCTGTATCTTGGGGAGGGAGCCTTTTGTCTGCAGGGGGTGTCATCCTCTGGCTGTGTGTCCCTATGCATCCCCAGGTCTGTCGTCAGGATCAGTCTGTTTGTACTGTCCCCTCACCTACCCCCCACCCCCACCCCCACTCCCACCCCACAGTGCCAGCAGTGATGGGATGGGAATAGAGAAGGAGGGAGATCCTGCGGTGATCAACTAACAGGATTATTATTATTATTTTGAAAGGGGCTGTAGCCGGGTTTGAGCCCCGCCGGGGCTAGGGAGGGCACAGGTTTCCGGGCCCCGCCTCCGCAGGGTTAGAGGCAGGGCTAATGGGGTTGCGTGAACCGTGTTGCGGGGATAAGAGGGAAAGCTGGCTGGCGGCAACCGGCATGGGCCGGCGAACGTTCCGCGCCCCTTTCTCCGGTCTGGATTCTGCCGTCCAGCTCATGAGGCCGTCCGGAACGCCGTCCAGGCTGGTCGGAGACAGCCCCCCACCCCGTGGATAGTGTGAGGCGGCGGGCGGGAGAAAAGAAGACCCGGAAGAGAAAGTGGGGGAGGGATGGGGAGGAAGGAAAAAGAGAGAGAGGAGGGAGGGGCACGGAAGGGAGGAGCCGAAAGGCGCGGCCGGCTGGTTCCCAGCCAGTCCCGGGCCACCTGGGCAGAGGCGGCCGCCCCCTCAGCCGCGCTGCTGCTGCTCACACCCCCCGCCCCACTCCGCCAGCCCCGTCCGTCCGGGGACAGCTCAGCGGCGGCGAGCAGGTGAGGCGGGTTCGGGGAGCGGCGTGCGGGGGAGAGCGGGCCGGGAAGGAGCGTCTATCCGGGGGCCGCGCTAGGCCTGAGAGGTCCCCCGTCCCAAGAAGCTCTGTGAGTCCCGGGCCGCCGCCGCCGTCGGGGCCAGCGAGGGAGCCGCTGCCGGCAAGCCGGTGCCCAGTGCCTTCTCCGGGTCGGCGGCGGCGGTGGTGATGAAGATGAGAAGCGAGGAGGAGGGGCTTGGAGAGGCTTGATCGTCACGGACCGGTGGCTGACGATCTAACTTCACCTGGACCGCACCGCTCACTGCGCTTTCTGAGCTCGGTGGGTTTCGCGCAGACCCCAGAGAGCCCGCGCGGGGGCGGAGAGCGGGAGGTGGCTGTAGGTGCCAATTCCGAGCGGGGTCGCTGGGGGTCCCTGGAGCGCTCAGCCTGAGATGTGGGGCCGGGCTGGGGCTGGACTTCCAGGGCAGAACTGGGACCCTTCCTGGCCGCCTTCGAAGCCAGGCCGGCGGGAGTGTGGACGGGGGCGCACCAGACAGACGGGAAGAAAGACACTTTCACACATAAGTGCTCTGGCACAACAGCCAAGAGGAGTGGGAGATGGCAGGCCGGGACCAAGCCCTCTCCCTTGGCCTCCGTGCTCCACTCCTCGGGCGCTGGGGATGCTACTAGGTAATCATTCCCCTCCACTACGCCTCTCCAAGCTGCGGGGTCTCTGAAGCCAGGCTAGTGTCTTGTCTCTGTGCGTCGGGCACCTGGGCCAGAGCAAGAGAAGGCATCGGCCGCATGGGGCTCTAGGGCTTCTACCGATCTGACCCTGCCCTCTCTGCCCCAACCAAACACTGCCGAGCTGGACTGGACTCTCACCTAGATTCCTATGCTTTCGCTCTGCGGGTCGGGCAGTCCCTACGCTCCCGCGGCGCGGGCAGGCCGGGAGACCCCCGCGGTTCAGAGTGCCCTTGCTCAGTGCGTGCGAGCGCTCTACTTTCGCTGCCCGGGGACACCAGGTAGCCTCAGGCTCCTCCGTCTTTGCGCCCTTGTCATCCATCTTTCTGCATGTTCCATCTTGGAGGAGAACTGGGCGGTGGAATGAGGAAAGCATCAGTTTTAAGCTCTTGTGGGAGAGCAGGGTTAGGTGGTGGAAATCCTGGGTGTGTGCCTCTGCAGGCTTAAGTTTAGAGGGATCTCGGAGGGAAGGAGTTGGGCCACACCAACCTTAAAAACTGGCCTTTACTCTGCTTAGCTCACTTCTACTGCAACTTCTAAAGTAATTCGAGCTCTCCGGGCTGGGCCAGTGGTCTCTAGGGCCCCCAGCTGCCCACCTTCCCTGCACCACACTCTTCAGCATCCCCACATTTCAGCTACTGACACTGGGAGCCTGCAGACCAGAGGCTGCCCAAGTCCCCAGCCTCTCCGTCAGGTCCCCGGGTCCTCCCTGCTCTGGTCACAGGCCAGTCTGCCAGTCAGCCCAGGGTACATCCGGATCCCAGGGCCTTAAAGATCCCTGTGCGCATTCATTCACTCACTTGTTCATTTCATCATACACACAAGCTGCCTGCATTCCTTTGTTTACTCAGCTAACAAACATTGGTCCTTTTACATGCTGGGCACCTTGCTAGGTCTCAGAGATGAAGCACTGGCCACTGCAGGTATGGTCTGGCTCTCATGGAGCTCACGGTCTAATGGAAAACAGAATGTAGTCAGCAAAGCAGATACCATTGGAGTCCCCAAACAGGAACACAAGTGCTCTGCCAATGACCCCTGGTGGAGGTGGAGGTGGAGGTGCATCCAGCTAGGAGTGGATCAGCGTGGGCAAGCCCAGCCCTGCTCCTGCCAGCACTGCTGGGCATGGTCTCCGGGATGGCTGGGCTGGACCTGAGTACAGCAGCCTCATGGGAGCAAGTCCCAGGTGAAGAGTCACTTCAGGACCCACCCGCTCCCATCTGGAGGTTCAGAGAGGGCGCTATGGTCAGGGAGGCTGGTCCAGGGACCAGGAGATTGGGGCTGGCCTGCAACACAGGCCTTGTATACTCCTGTCCCTCTCTGGCCTCCTCACAGGTTGGTGATGAAGGGCTCATGGCAGGTCTATGGGGCTGTTATGCTGATAACCCCCTTCTCTGTCCCCAGGTCTGCACTTCTGTTTCCCCAGACCAGGAGTTCCCAAGATGCCCATCCTGGAGAAAGACCCCCATCAGACGGTGGCAAACCTCCCTGGGGGTGCAGAGGAGCCTGTGAGTGACCCCTGGAGCTCCTTCCCTCATGCCTGCTCTCCCCATGCACATGCCCCAACTCCCAGAATAGTCCTGAGGGGCACAGTCCCTGCCCTGTCCCAGGCATGAGGCCCAGGCAGTAGCCCTGCCCTGAGCTTGCTAAGGAGCCTGGGAGTACCTGGAGGGACTGGGAGTGTCCTCGGGGGGTGCTAAGGGAATGCTGACGGTGACACCTTCCTAATCCTCAAGGTCAGAAAGAGGCCTTGACCTGGGCCAGGTACCAGTCTTTTCTCCCAGGGCTGCTCACCACTTCCAGTGGGCCCAGAGCCGGTAGCTTGGAAGAGCCTCTCCCCAACCCTGACCCAAAGGCTCATCTCCCCCCTGTAGTGGCTTTAGAGCCCAGTGGGGTTGCCATAAGGTGAGGCTTAATTCTCTACCCGAACCCTGCCAGGCCAGCCCCTGGTGTGGCTAGTTCACCCTGGAGCCCGAGGCACATCTTCCCCAGTGGCTGGAGGTGAGGCCGCCCCACCTTTGGCAAGCATCCTCCCTTCAGAGGGACAGAGCAGCACATCTTTTTTTTTTTTTTTTAATTGTGTTTTTGGTGAAAGTTTACACAGCAACTTAGGTTCCCATTTAACAATTTTTATGCAAGTTGTTCCGTGACATTGATTACAGTTTTCACACTGTGCCAGCATTCTCGTTATTTCCATTCTGTTCTTTCTGTTTCCATTACTCTAGTGTCCCTGCCCCTCCTCACCTTCTCATCTTTGTTTTAGGGTAAACGTTGATCATTTGGTCTTGTATACTTGATTGTTTATAGGCGCACATTCCTCTTGTGCGTAATTGTTTATTTTATAGGCCAATCTATTATTTGGCTGAAAGGTGACCTCTGGGAATGGCTTCAGTTCCAAGCTTAAAGGCCATCTGACGGTGATAATCTCGGGGTTCCTCTAGTCACTATTGGTCCCCTAAGCCTGATCTTTTTAGTTTTGTTCTCCATTTTTGTCCCTTTCTATCTGGGACCTTCCATTGTGTACCTGATCAGAATTGGCAGTAGTGGTACCGGGCACCATCTAATTCTTCTGGTCTCAGGCTAGATGAGGCCATGGTTCATGTGGGGTGGGGTATTAGTCCTATGGACTAGTTTCTTATTTGAGTCTTTGGTTTCCTTCATTTTCTTTTGTTCCAGACCAGCAGAGACCAATAGTTGTATCTTAGATGGCTGCTCACAAGCTTTTAAGACCCCAGATGCTACTCACCCAACTAGGATGTTGAATATTATCTTTCTGAACTGTTATGCCAATTGACGGAGTTGTCCCATGAAACAATTGTCCCAAGACGTCACAGCCAGTAAACCAGTGCTGTAAGACGTCTGGTTGTGTCTGGGAAGTCTCTGTAACTGTGCCCCCTGTGAGAGCAGCATCTCTTCTCTCCAGGGCCTCGCACGTGCTGGTCCCTCTGTCACAAACGCCTTCTTGCCACCCTTGCCAACCGTGACCATAGCTCTCTGGCTCCCCACGCCCCCAGTTGCTCCCCAAGTTCCCTTGGCCTCTGCAGCTGTCCAACACCTCTGTTGTTCTTTCTGGTCTCAAGCATGTCTCTGCCTCTGGCTTCCTTGGGAGCAGGCCTGTCTCTCCATCATTCCTTGCACGAACTGATCAGGAAATGTGTTTTAACTGAGACCCCAGGGTCCAAAGACCCTCATTAGTACAAGTCCCTGTCTCTGGTCCCAGGCCTGGGCCAGAAGCCACTGAGAGTTTGGGGAGGAACTCCATGGGGCTGAGACCTGGAGCTGAGATGTCCCACCTTGGTCCTTTTTACCCATCACCCAACTTCCTCTTACTCTAAGCTGAGTCCCAGCTCACTGTCAGAGACCTGAAAAGGGTGGCCTAGTCTTGGCAGGGGTGCCAGGCTACCGGCTGGGCAGGGCTTTCCGTAGGTGCTTGTCTGCCCACCCACTACTCAACTTCCCCAGTCCCCAAGAGAAGGAGGAGGGAACCAGAGCACTAGGTGGGGGGCTTGACCCCTCCGCCCCTGCCCCGGGAATGGGCTTGGCAGCCTGGGGTGCTGCCCAGACCCGTCTGGTGTCATTCTCCTGCCAGGAGCTTCTGCAGTGGCCCTGACACCCTCCTCTCACCTGAGGCAGTGAGCTCTAGAGACAGGATCAGGCCGGTGGGGATTCCCGTTCATCCATCAGCGCTTACACTCACACCACCATGCAACCCTCCACCTCTGCCCAGGGCTGTGTCGGGCCTCCAGAGTGCAGCCAGTGAGAGCAGACCAGAGACATGCTCTTAAAGGCGGCCTGCACTTCTGCAGCCACCCCACCACTCGCAGAGGAAGAAACTCCTAGAAGGAGGTCGCCCATCCTCAGCCAACTTTTTAAAATTTAAGCAAAAATATTAAAAGCACTAGTTTTCCTATTAAGATCAGCTAAGTGAGGGAGGGAGTCCCTGGGTGGTGCAAATGATTAATGCTCTCAGGTCCACCCAGAGTTTCCTCAGAAGAAAGGCCTGGCAATCTACTTCTGAAAAATCAGCCATTGAAAACCCTATGGAGTGCAGTTCTACTTTGTCACACCTGGGGTCTCCACATAGATGAATTGACCCCACAACTGGTTTAAGTGATGGAAAGGAAGGGGATGGAAGAGGGAGCAAGGGGGACACTGAGAGAATGATCAAGGAGACAGAAGCAAAACAGAGGTTGGATGAAGACTTGATTTCTGGTTCCAGCCCTGCCACCACACTGCTGTGTGACCTTGGACTAGTCCCTCCACTCTCTGGGCCTCAGTTTCCTCATCTGTAAATGGGACAAAAATTCTTGCTCTGGCTAAGTCACAACATTGTTGCAAACACAGATGAGATCCTTATGTGAACACAGCTGGCAAACAGGGAAGGATGGTGTCCCTATGGGGCGGGTGTGGGTGGGGATCTCTGTACAGACTCCACTCGCGCTCTGGGGGCCCCAGACCTGCAGGCTTTCCTCTTAGGGAATTCCTCTAGAGGGATAAGAACAGTCACGGTATAACCGTCTGTGATGTGCCCATTTGGGACCAGTTGTTGACCTCGTGTAATTCTCTTGCATCCCCCTCAGGCAGAGTCCTACTCATTCAGTGCCGCTATGACAGAGCTACCACAAAGGGGTGGCTTTGACAAGCAGAAATTTATTTTCTCACGATTTAGGAGGCTAGAAATCCGAATCCAGGATGCCAGCTCTAGGGGAAGGCTTTCTCTCTCTGTTGGCTCTAGAGGAAGGTCCTTGTCTCTTTGGACAATCTTCATGTGGCTTGGCATCTCTTTCCCCCCTCTCTGCTTCTTAGCTTGCTTATTTAATCTCTTTTATATCTCAGAAGAGATTGACTCAAGCTACACCCTACACTAATCCTGCCTCGTTAACATAACAAAGACAACCCATTCCCAAATGGGATCATAACCACAGGCATAGAGGCTAGGAATTACAACACATATTTGGAGGGGGGTGGGGCACAGTGCAATCCATAGTAGGTAGGAATGGTTATTTCTGCCATATGGATGAGGAAGCTGAGGCTTGGAGAGGTTGGGCAGAGGAAGAACTCTCCCCTCCACAGACACATGGAATGATAACTCTGGCATGGATTTAACAAGGAGCTCAGGCCACGTGTTACCTGCCCAGGAAACTTTTTGCAGAATTCTGGTCGTTACAGCAACGCTGAGATATGGTTCCTCCCCTCCAAAAACATCACTCACCTGTGTGAATCTCCCTTCAGAGCAGCATCCTATGGGTCCAAAGGATTCATTAGATTCTGGAGCCCCAGCTGGGAACAAGTCCTAAATTAAGAGTGACCAGCAGCCAGCAATACCAATAATAGGAATGTTTAACCGTAGCCCCATCCTTTATGGTTTATAAGCACCTCCCCCTTCAGTGTCTCTTTGATCCTGTGAGAGGTGAGCTTATTAGCCCCATTTTATAGGGAAAGACAATGAGGCTTCGAAAGGTGAGGTGACTTGCCCAAGCTGGTCAGTGGCAAGGTCAGGGTATGAACCCAGGTCTGTCTGATGCCAACATCCAGGTTTTTCCTCTGCACTTTGGCCCCTCCTGGGGGTGGGGGTGGAGAAGGAAGGAGAGAGCAAATAGGAGTTTCTGAGGTCAATAATTCTGCCACGCCGTGTCTTGGACGCACACAGGTCCCAGGATAGGAAACAAGTGTAGGGCACATGGAGACAGACACTGGGGAACAAGTCAGGGCTGTGGGCGGGCCACACATAAGGCCAGGCCCAGCTTTACCCTTCTTTTCCAGAGCCTGCCCAAACTGCCAGTGCCCCCTCTGCAACAGACCCTGGCCACCTACCTGCACTGCATGCGGCACCTGGTGCCTGAGGAGCAGTTCAGGAAGAGCCAGGCCATTGTGCAGCAGTTTGGAGACCCTGGTGGCCTCGGGGAGGCCCTGCAGCAGAAGCTTCTGGAGCGGCGGGAGAAGACAGCCAACTGGGTAGGAGCTGTTAGGCTGCTGGGGCAGTGTGGGTGGCCTGGGAGTGGGCAGACAGGGCAGACCATGGACCCATGCAGGAGGAGCAGGAGGCAGAAATGGGAGACAGATAAATGAGTGTGGATGGGGGCATCAGATAGACTAGAAGGATGGGGCAGAGGGGGGGACAAGAGTGGGGGACATGGATGGAGGAGAGACAGGGGACAGCAAACGGCAAGGGTGAAGGACAGACAAGACGTGGGGTTGGGAGCTAGAGATGGAGAGAGAGGGGAAGAGATGGGAATAAAGATGGGGGGACACACAGGAGAACAAGGAGGGGAGACGGAGATCGAGATGGGGATGGGCAGAGACGGGACAGAGATGGGGGACAAACGGGAGGACATGGATGGGGCAGCAGAGGAAGAGATGGGGACAGAGACAAGGTCAGGGCAATGGACAGGGACTAAGGGCAGGAACAGGACACACACAAGGACACGTGTGGGGACAGGAGTGAAGAACTAAAGAGCCAAGGTGGGAAACTGTGACGAAAGAGAGGAGATAGGTATGGGGCAGAGATGAGATCAGGCGTGGTAGATTGGGGTGCACGTGGTGCCTAGAACATAACTGGGGCTCTGTGTATGTTTGTGGAGTGAATGAATGAATGAAATGGATGATCAAATGAAGTGTCTCAGTTGTCCCTGGGGACTGACAGAATGGGAACTGGTGCCCTTACTTGGGAGGGGGCTGTGGCCCCTGGGATCATCAGCCGAGCAGGTCATGATGCCCCTCTGCCTTCCCTCCCCGGCAGGTGTCTGAGTACTGGCTGAATGACATGTATCTCAATAACCGCTTGGCCCTGCCCGTCAACTCCAGCCCAGCTTTGATCTTTGCACGGCAGCACTTCCAGGATACCAACGACCAGCTAAGGTGAGGCCAGGTGCTCCTGGGCTCAGAGCTTGGGAACCTCCAGGTTAGAGGGCCTGGTCAATGTCCCTGGGACAGTGGCTGTTCCAGGCAGCCTGGTTCGGGAGGAGGTGAGGTGAGGCTGCAATTGATCGTGAACACTGACCTTCCCCATAATATGTTTATTTGGGGAAGGGGACGCTAATGGAAGTTGTGGGCCCCCAGGCATCCTCAAGCCGGACTTGACCTGGCTAAGGCCTGAGCGTATGCATGTGCCCTCAGACCCCACTGGTGCTTGTCACTGGGGCCATGCTACCCCATCGGTCTGAGAGGACCTCTGCTGCCCTCCAAAGCCCCCAGCTCTAAACAGAGGCTCCTGAGGGGGATGGACCCCTCCCTGCCAGCCTCTGCCACACCAGGGCTTCACCATCTGCTGCAATTACAGAGCTCAGTGAGCCGCGGGGAGGGCTGACTGATGATGGTGGGGGCCGTACATGCAGGGATGGGGTGAGGGGAGGGTCTCCCTGCAGGCGTCTCTCAGAGACATACCTGAGTCCCTGGTCTCATGACCAGGATGGGGGAAGTTCAGAGGGAGGAGAAGGGACAGATGCCACCCCTAGACTAGTCAGGGCCCACCCCTCCTTCTCTGAGTGCGGCTCTGCCAGGCTCAGATGGCCCCCTCCCCCTTCCTCAGCCTGACTGAAGAGTGGGAACGGATGAACGACTTCTGAAAACAGTTCTCAGAATTGCATCCAAGGGGCCATTTCCTCCTGATGCAATTAAGCCCAGGCTCATCATCTGTGGACAGTTAAGATGGGGCAGTCCTGTGGCCCCCGTCTTGGGTGGCTTTTTTCCCAGCACCCGCTTTCCTTTTCATTAGCACTAACCAGTTGCCACAGAGTTGATTATGACTCATGGCGACCCCGTGTGTGTCAGAGTAGAACTGTGCTCCATAGGGTTTTCAGTGGCTGATTTTTCAGAAGTAGATCACCAGGCCTTTCTTCTGAGGCACCTCTGGATGAACTT
The DNA here is from genome assembly GCA_030035585.1 of Dugong dugon. NCBI lineage: Eukaryota > Metazoa > Chordata > Mammalia > Sirenia > Dugongidae > Dugong > Dugong dugon. Next base: position 6,111,915 of record CM057475.1, on the reverse strand, counting down.
AAACTTCCAACCTTTTGGTTAGTAGCCAAGTGAGTGTGTTAACCATTTGCATCACTCAGGGACTCCTCATTAGCATTAAAAACCAAAAAAACCAAACCCATTGCTGTTGAGTTGATTCCGAACGGGACCAAATTACTGACTTTCTCAGGAGGCTCTATTCCCCAGAATCCCAATATCCCCCTTCCAGTCCAGCCCCAGGACTGGCCACTTCCAGGAAGAGCCCTACCCCACAATTTACCCCCTTCCTGTTGCACTGTGGCCTTGGCTGGCTTCCTCTGCCTCGTTCACTCTCGGATTTCCTTTCCTCTCTCCCAGAACTGCACCACCCCCAGCTCTCTCCACGGGACCATTTTTAGTCCAAGGCTTGTGAAGGGCTGACAGCATCTTGAGGGGCAGGAACCACATCTGAGTAGTGCCCCACCCAGGCCTGGCCTAAGTTGGGGGATCATTGCATTTAAAGCGGAGGGAGGGAGGAAGGAAGGAAGGAAGGAAGGGAAAAAGGAGAAGGAGAGAAGGCGGACAGGAGGGAGAGGAAGAAGGAGGAGTGTGAGGGAGGCAGGGAAGCCGGGCCCCTGAGAGGGCGGCCTGAGGCCTCATCTCTCTCTGCAGGTTTGCAGCCAGCCTCATCTCTGGTGTGCTCAGCTACAAGGCTCTGCTGGACAGGTAGGACTGGGACCAGCCTGGGAAGGGTAGTGCCCTGCTTCACACAGCTGTTCCTGCCGTTGCCTCCCGGCTGCACTGGACAGGGAGCACCCTGCCTTCTGGATCCCCCAGTATCCTGATGAGCTTTACCCCAGCTGGCCCACCAGGAACATCCCCTTTTCCTGGGGTAGCATCTCCTTACTTCATTTCTGTAAAATGCCCGCCTCCCTCCATGCCTCCTAGGTTCACGCTTGGCCTGAATTAGTTTGTCAGGAACCAGAGAACGCATCAGAAGGGAGAGAAGGAAAAGTTGTTGGAGTGAGGAGATGGGAGTTGAGCGTTCCTACGTGGGCAAGTATGGTTTCCCTGCCCTGAGCCTCTGTCTCCTCAGCCCCACAGAGCTCGAGGGACAGCAGAGATGACTCAGTGGACACAAGGGTGTTCTGACAGGTACAGAGAGCTGCATAAACTCAGTGCAGTATTACAGATTTAAGGAAAGCCCCTTTCCTGGTCAAGGGGCCTGGGGGCAGCAGCAAGAGGGAGAGTGCCTGGAGAAGCCGGGGTCCCTGGAGGCAGAGAATGTAAGGGCATCAGATGCTTGGATGTGAGAGAGCCCCAAAGCAGGATCCACTTCACAGATGAGGCAGCCAAGGCTCAGAAAGGTTAAGCGGCTTTCCCATGGTCACACAGCCAGGAGACGGCAGAACCAGGAGGGCAGAAGAGGCTAACTTCACTCTCTTTTCAGCTTGGGTCCAACTAAGTCTCTGCCCAGCCTTGGGGCAGATGCTCAGACTCACAGCTGCTCCACGGAAGGATAGGGCCCCAAGACCCAAAGGCAGAGCAGCTCAGGGCTCGGGCCCTGGAGTGGGCAGACCTGAGTTTGAATTCCGACGCCCACAACACTGGGTGTGTTAACCTTGGATGGGTCTAATCAGTCCCAACTAGAGTCCCTCGTCTTTCCAGTGGGAATAGTAAGAGCAGCTGCCTCAAGGAGGACTCTCTCCTCCAGCTCAGGACACCGAGTATCTGATTTCCTCTGATTCCCAGTCTCTGATTTCAAAGAGCCTCAACCCTCACAATGTCACAGCTGGGCAGTGGAGGAAGGAGGGCCTGGGCCCTGCCACTGGAACTGGGGCCTTTTGTTCCATCCATCACTGACAGTTTAAACCCCAGACTCACATGTGCATGCATGTGTGTGTGTGCATGCACGAGTATGTGTGAGTGTGTGTACATGTGTGTGTGCCAGTGTGTGTGTGCATGTATGTGTGTGCACTCACACTCATACCACTATACACATCCACACATACCCCATTTGCCTGAGTAACTGTTTTGGGCCTCTTGTTCACTCGCTCATTCATTCTTTCACTTTGCAATGCATTGACACTGGAAAGATGAAGCTAAATAAGGCTCCATCCATGCCCTCAGAAGGTTCTCAACTACTGGGCAAGACAGACATAAAATATAGCTCCATCCCCTCCATCAAGCTCCTGTCAGTTCTCCGGGACATCCCAGTCACTGCGAACTGAGCTTGTCTCCATTGGATCTTTGGATGTCCTCCCAAGTGCCCAGATTACCCTCACCCTGCCTTGTCAGTTCAGTAAATGTGCCCACACACCCAGTTGGTAAATCCAGAACCCTAGACTCACCATGGTTCCTCTTCCTCCAGGCTCCTCTCGTCTCAGGTGCTGTCAGCCAGCCCTCCTCCCCACAGCCCACATCACCTTCCCATCTCGGCCCCAGCCTCCTGCCTTCTTCTTCCTGTGCCTCCCTTCGGTCCATTCTACACATATAACCAGGTTCATTAAAAAAGCAAAATATAAGTGAAATCATGCCACAAAACACTAAAGCTTTCCAGTGGCCTTCATTGCATGGAGAATAAAATACAAACTCCTTACCTCTACTGACGAGGTCCTGTAGGAGCTGGCCCTTTCCTACCTCTCTGGCCTCCTCCTCAGGCTGCTTCAACCCACTGGCTTCCTTTCTGCCTTCCGTTAGTGCTTCTTAAACTGTTTGCACTGAAGGACCTGTTTGCTGTGTTTATAATTTTGTAAAATTTTTACATAACTAGTAACTTAAAAAATGGTACAAAGAAACAAAACACGAGCCCAAATATTTTATTCTTAGATTCAACAGACAGGAAATTCCTCTATCAAACTGCCACAAAAGTTTCTGAGTGCTTCCTCTCAATTTTAGCCCTCATCCTCTTATGGGTTTGTTATGAACAGTTGGGTCCAACACCAGTGGCACCCCACTTCCCCTGGCTCTTCTTAGGGCTGCCACCTACCCTAAGAGTGCAGCTCAAACATCCAGTCTTCAGTGAGATCAGCCCTGGCGCTGCCTCCTGCCTCCTGCCCCTCCAGTCACTACCTCATCACTCTCTGTCACTACTGGACAGTCTCTTGCTCACTGGTTGGCTATTTGTTGTCTACTCTTTGTCTACACATCCTAGAACCTGCGCCCAATTAGAGCAGGAAACTCATCTGTCTTGTTTGTTGCTGTATCCTCAGATCACAGAATGGTGTCTGGCACAGAGACGGTGCTCAAAAAATATTTGTTGGCTGAAAGGGTGGATGGATGGATGGACGGACGGACAGATGGATGGAAGGATGGATGGATGGATGGATGGATGGGTGGGTGGAAGGAAAGAAGGAAGGAAGGAAGGAAAACAAATGGAAAGAAGGACTGAAGAAAAGGAAGGAGGGGAGGGAGGGAGAAAAGAAGGAAAGATGGGTGGACACCAGATATACTGAGATCACAGAGGAAAGCAAACTTTCTGCCTTGAACTCAGAGGAGGCTTCTAGAAGAGGTGATGAAAGAGTAGGCTTTTGAGGAAGAAGGAGTTTTCTAAACAGATTAACTAAGTGCAGGGGTGGAGGCGAGGGCATGCCCAGCCAGAATTGGCCCCAGCAAGCAAAGTCACGGAGGGCCGAAATGGCAGGCCTGCCTACACAGTACATAAGACAGGGTGAGAGTGGGCTGATGGAGCCTTGAGAAAATCCTGAAGTCTCCAAGGGCCACAGAAATGGGGCACTCCTCTACTGTAAGAAAGTGGGGGCTGATCTTCCCATGGTAATGCCAGTACAGTTTTTGTGCCCTGTTTTGCCTGATCTAGTGACAGTAGACCCGATTCTGATTCCCTCTCCCTTCCATCCTCTCATGGCTGCCTTTTCTTACCCATCTGCCTGCCAGCCACTCCCTCCCCACCGACTGTGCCAAGGGCCAGCTGTCAGGGCAGCCCCTCTGTATGAGGCAATACTATGGGCTCTTCTCCTCCTACCGGCTCCCTGGCCACACCCAGGACACGCTGGTGGCCCAGAAGAGCAGCGTCATGCCTGAGCCTGAGCACATCATTGTGGCCTGCCAAAACCAGGTAGGCAGCCCTTCCCACCATGGCTCCTCGGGTCAGGGCGGGTCACGGGGCCAGCAGTGGCCACTAGTGCTTATCCCTTTCTGCTGCCTTCATCCCAGAGTGAGCAGGGGCAGAGAGGCCCAGAACTTGGGTCTCCTGACCTCGTCCACTCCATTGCTCTCCACTGATTGACTCCAAGAACAAGGAGAACCATGAGTTAGAGAATGCTCCCCTGGACTCGCATCTGAGCCCCCAAGAGCCAGGTCAGGTTGGAAGAAGACCATGCTGGGCTGAGGGTCCTTAATGAGAGCCCAGCATGGCTACGGCCCCTCCACCTGCAGATCATCACCCAAGCCATGACCCTCCATGACCACACACAGACAGAGTTACAGATGGCCCAACTGGATGAACCATGTGCCAGGTGTGGGCTCATCACTTACGTGCATTCACTCCGTGGGATCCCACAGTGATCCTGCTGGCTTCCGCAGGAGGACATGAGATGCAGAGAGGTTAGGTGGCTTGTCCAGGGTGGCAGGACTCAGGTCTGTCCAGTGCCTGAAGCCCAGCTCTGTCCCCTGCAGCTGAGGTTTTCAGACTGGGTTCCTGGAGCCAACAAGGGCCCTGTGGGGCCGGGGGACAGGCTGAGCATGAGGGCTCCAGACCCCTTCCCATTGCCCTCCAGATGGTAGATTCTACATATCGAGACTCCACATAAGTATTTCATCAGACAAAAAGGTGGAATTCACTTGGTTTTGTTTCGTTTTTGTTAAAAACCACAATTGATGCCAACGAACCGATTTCTTCTCAGGCTAATCTCATGTTTTTAGTAAGTTGGGAGCTCAGTGAGTGTCTGCCACGTGAAGGCAGCTGCAGCCCCATTCCAGGTCTGAAGGCCAACTGGAGGCTTCCCAGTCCACCTCACACCCAGGCTGGCTGGCCACGAAACAAGGACTTTCCTCTCAAAAGTCCAACCCAGCTCTTCCCAGCCACCACCTGCCGCAGCCTCTGTCCCATCCGGAAGTGCTCAAGGAGTGCTCTGGACTCAGCCACATGTGCACGGCTCACGCTGAGCAGAGAACTCATTCAACTGGGTCAAAAGGGCATCTTGACCTGTGCCAAGGAATAAGACCCTTTCCATCAAAGCTACAGCCTGAGGCCCCACAGGTTTACACATAAAGCACATGGAGGTATACAAATGCATGTGCACAAGGATGCATAGAGCGTTTTGTGTGTTGATTTTCACTCTTAATCTTCCTCTGCATATTATTCACTGGCTTGCTTTTGTTGTTCACTCACCAGTGTGTTTGTGCTAAACCTGTGGCTCTACCTAGAATGAGTTCATTCCTTTTAAATGCTGGGTAGAAATGCATTGGACAAGTACACTTTACTTAGCCATTCCCTAACTGAAGAACATTTAGGCAGTTTCTACTGTTTCACTGTGGCAAACAAGGTTGATATGCACATTCCTTTATGTATCTTCTGGGGCACACAGGTGGACGTGTCTCTAAGCCTTAGACTAAAGTATGTCTTTACAGTACAATTGCTGAGTCATAGGGCAGGCACATTTTTAGTTTTGATAGACACTGCCTTCCAAAAGGGCTTTTTACCAATTTACACTCCTCCAGTAGTATCTTAGAGCTCAAATCCCCACAAACACAGTGGTTTTACATAAATTAGGAACTACAAAAACAAGCTTTCTTTTAGCGAAGTTTAATCTTTGAGTGGGGGTCCATCCTGGAGTCCAGCACAGTCAACTGCTTTGCAGTTGGCCCCCAAATTGTGACCACCTAGAATATGAAATCCTTTGGAGACTTGGGTCTGAGTATCCCCTGGCCCAGCAAAAGCTGGCACTTGGGTCCCCGTGGGGAGCTCTGCAGCCTCGACTGACATGTTTGACTTGTTTCCTCCACAGTTCTTTGTCTTAGATGTTGTCATTAATTTCCGCCGTCTCAGTGAGGGGGATCTGTTCACTCAGTTGAGAAAGATAGTCAAAATGGCTTCCAACGAGGACGAGCGCTTGCCTCCGATCGGCCTGCTGACGTCAGACGGGAGGAGCGAGTGGGCCGAGGCCAGGACGGTCCTCATGAAAGGTTAGCAGCAGTGCCTGACGCCTGTCCATGCTCATCTCATCCTCATCCCCCAGGGTCTGGGGCCATGGACTCATCCCTGTGGGCTGCAGCGCAGGACAGACGGCCAGTCCTGCTGTCAGCCCAGGGGCCTTTACGCTGAGGGTCAAATCCTTTGTGCCCACATGTGTCCTCCTGCATATCCTAGCTTTCTGGATGAGGCTAACTAGAGCTGGAATTGTGTGTGCAGCTGTTCTGGGATGTGGGGCAGGGGCTGTTTGAGCTGGAGGAAGGTGGGTTGCAGTGAAGCCCTGCTGGTTCCTGGAGGGCAGGAGTGGTGCTCACTCTGGAGGCCTGGTCACCAGGGATCCAGGATGGAGCCCACCTCTGGAGGGTAGTTGGCCATCTCTGTCACGTGATCTCTTGGTCCTGGGATTTTTTTCATCTTTAAGTGGACCCGTATCCCTCTGGCTGGCTGCTGCTTTTGTGAAGGTCTCCAGGCATTCCTGCAAGAAAGTAATATTCTGAAGCTACTTTTCAAATCAAGAGCCAGCCCTGGTCCAGACACTGGATAGAGTGCCTTCTAGGAGGTGAAGCAAGGCTTCTGTGAATCTCCATCTGCCCCTTGGCTTCCATTGGGCTGGGCAGTCCATTCAGACTTTCCAAGAGTCTATCAGTGAGGACCTGGGCCAGGCCTGGGGGTGTATGAGACAGAGAGGATGAGGCACCTGCCCCTAAGCAAGCTGGGAAGAGAGGGCATTGGGGGAGATTTCAGCACCTGGTAATGTGATGTCTATCCACATAAGGCAATGTAGACAGCAGGTGCCAAATAAGTGATCCAGGACTGCAGAGAGGGGAGGAGCCCCTGCAATTGGGAAGGTTTTGAAAGTCTTCTTTGGAAGAGGTGGGAGTTGAGCAAGCCGTGTGACATAAGTAAGAGGGGTGGACGGGAGGGACAGCACCCAGGCAGGTGGACACTCTGGGCAAAGCTGCCAGCTCAGCAGGAATTTGACCACCCTGCTTGGGGGTGGGGAGGCTACCAAGAGGAGCTTGTGCTGGACGTCCTAGGAGGATGAGAAGGAGGTGGGGCCTGGCTCTCTAACAGTCATATGCCCTTTCTAGTCCCTCTCCCTAGAAGGTTCTCTCCCCAGACCTGGCTGGCTCCTTGCATCATCCAACCTTAGCTCAGGGACCAACACCCCAGGTCTCCCCTGAACGTCCCTCCCTCATACCCACACACTGTCACACACAGGGCCCTGTGTCCTTGTCTTGGTTTTATTTCTCACTCTCTGAAGTCTGATTTTCATTCATTTGAATAATGTTTACCGTGTGTCGCCTTCCCCTTGTCTCTAAGGTCCGGGAGAACAGCGACCTTGTTTGTTTGGTTTAACATGTGAGACTTTGTACCCAACACAGTAGGGGCCCAATTATACTTGTTAAATAGAAGGATGAAGTGTTACTGATGGCACTGGGCCCCAAATTTGTTTCCCAGTTGTCAGTTAATTCTTCTTACCTTTAATTCTTGGGCACCTGCTCAGTTCTCGTAGCAGGCGGCACAGGCCACGGGGAGGTGACACTGACCCTGTTGCCATGGACTTGACCACCAAGTTGAGAAATTAGTAACTCGTTTGAAAAAGGAGCCCTGGTGGCCTAGTGGTTAAGTGCTCAGCTGCTAACCGAAAGGTCAGCCGTTCAAACCCACCACCTGCTCCATGGGTGAAAAAAGTCCACTGCTGTCATTTTGAACCACTGACATTTCAGTTAGTAGTCAATCAATTTAACCACTGCACCACCAGGGCTCCTTAGGAGAAAAGACTTGGCGATTTGCTCCTGTAAAGATTACAGCCTAGGAAACCCTATGGGGCAGTTCTACTCTGTCACATCGGGTTGCTATGGGTTGGAATTGACTCAATGGCACACAACAACAACAACATCATTTGAAAGTGAGTTCATTCCCATGGGAGATCCCAGTGTGATCTAATCCCACTCCTCTCCCCTCCAGGGCCAGAGACAGGCATAATCACTTCAGCTTCCAATATGGTCTCTACTTTATTAGCAGCCAGGCCCACAACGTCTCCCTGCAGGACTGACCAGGATCGTCCTCAGTCCTGAGTGCTTAGGCGGAACTAATTGGAATTAATTTGTTAATGGCATTTGATCTGGCTTTCTGAATGGAAATGCTATTTCTGAGGAAGGGCAACAGCAAGGAGGGCAAACCTGGGCATTCCCTCTGGAAACCCAATTAATCCAGTTAGCGATGACTGTGTTATTGGCACTGCAGGGAAGCCCTTGCCCGTCCCTGAAGCAGCCCCTGTCCACAGAAAGGGAACACAGAGACCATGCAGGAGACTATTTCAGCTTAGAAGTGAAAGCTTGTGACAGCTTAATCTAGAGTTGAGAGTGAAGATGGAAAGAGATGAATGGAGTCTAGATATATTTTGAAGTTGATGCAACAGGAAGGAAAAGAGAAATGAGAAAGGTACGTAGGGTTTTTTATTTAAGCAACTGAGTGGATAGTGGTACCATTTACTAAGATGGGAAACAGGCTGGGGGAGTGGCTATGGAATGGAGAAATTTTTTCTGACTATGTTAGGTTTGAGATTCCTTGAGACATCTAAGTGGAGACGTCAAGTTAGATCTATGTGTCTGGAGCTCAGAGGAGAGGTCGAGCCAGAGAGATAAATCTGAGAGTCATCAGCACATAAGTGGTATTTAAAGTCATGAGCCTGGATGAGATCATCTAGAAATGGAAGCACAGGGGCCTGGAGGTCAGGTAGCGAAAGACGTGAAAGGGATGGAGAAAGAACAGCCACAATAGCAAAAGGGAAAGCCAGGAGATGAGTCACAAAAAACCAGCAGGGAAGAGCGCTTTGGGGAGAAGGAAGTGGCCAGCCACATGGAATTCTGCTGAGAGGTCCAGGAAGAACAGAACAGAGAAGAAACACTGAATTAGCAACCCTGAAGTTATTGGTCACCTTGACCAATGATTCAGACTGGTATATTTTGAAGAATGAAAGGTTGGATGCTAATGGAATGGTCTAATGTTGTTGTCAGTTGTCATCAAGTCAGATCTGACTCATGGTGACTTTATCTATAACGGAATGAAACATTGACTGGTCCTAGCCATCTTCATGATCTTTGATGTTTGTACCCATTGTTGCAGCTACTGTGTCAACCATCTTATCAAGGGTTTCCTTCAATTTTGCTGACCTTCTACCAAACATACAAATGCTGGACGATGGAATGATTCAATAGCAGAAAGAAAGTGTTGGTGAGGAGGTCAGTAAGTTGAACTAGAAAGTGTAGGCGACTCTTTTCAGACAATTTGGTATTAAAGGGAGCAGGGAAATGGAGGAGTCACTGGAAGAGGGTAGGGGTCAAGGGAAGTTTTTTAGTAGGAGATGTAAGTACATGGTTGTATGCTGATGGAAATAATGCATTAATAGAAAGGAATTGTTGATGAGGAGAGAGGAGATGAATGTAGGACTAGGGTTCTTGCAAAGGCAAAAGAAGATGGAACCCAGAGATTGAGAGGCCATTGATTGATGCAGGGAAAACAGAAAACTTGGGACAGATGTCTGCGGGACTTTAGCTGATGGAGGGAGGCTCCTGACTAGTCACTTCTGAGGTGGGGGGAGGAGGTACTCTGAGGACAACAGAAACTAGTTGCCATAGAGTTGACTTTGAATTGTGGTGACTGCATGTGTGTCAGAGTAGAACTGTGCTCCATAGGTTTTTCTTTTTTTTACATTTGCCTTTTTTTTGTCTTTTAACATAAGTAAGGTCATACAATATTTGTCCTTTTGTGAATGGCTTATTTCACTCAGCATAATGTCTTCAAGCTCCATCCATACTGTAGCATGCATCAAGACTTCATTTCTTCTACTGGCTGAGTGAATGTATGTACCACATTTTGTTTATCGATTCTTCTGTTGATGGACATTTAAGTTGTTTCCACCTTTTGGCTATCGTGAATAGTGCTTCAGTGAACATCACTGTAAAAGTCTCTTTTTGAGTCTCTGCTTTCAAGTCTTTTGGGTATATACTTAGGAGTGGTATTGCTGGGTAATATGGTAGTTCTGTTTTTAGTTTTTTTGCAGAACTCAAAGGATAAGGGTTCCAATTTCCCCACATCCTTACCAACGTTTGATATTTTCTGGGTTATTATTATTTTTTTTAATCTTAGCCAACCTAGTGGGAGCACAAAGGTATCTCACTGTGGTTTTGATTTGCATTTCTCTGATGGCTAATGATGCTGAGCATCTTTTCATATGGTTGGTGGCCATTTGAATATTCTCTTTGGTGAAGTGTCTATTCAAGTCCTTTGCCAATTTTATGATTGGGTTATTTGTCTTTTTGTTGTTAAGTTGCTGAAGTTTCATATATATTTTGGTTATTAGATTCTTTTTGGATATATGTTTTCCAAAGATACTCTCCCAGTCAATAGCTTGTCTTTTCACTTTTTTTGGTAAAATCTTTTGATGAACAGAAGTTTTTAATTTTTATCAGGGTCCATTTATTTATTTTGTCTTTTGTGGTTTGCACTTTTGTTATTATATTAGACAATCCATTGTTGAAAGCTAGGCCTGACAGTGTTGCCACTGCTTTTTCTTCTAAGAATTTTATGGTTTTATTTTGCACGTTAGGTCCTTAATCCATTTGGAATTTGTTTTTGTGTATGGTGTGAGGCATGTGGAAATCCAGTTATCCCAGCACGATTTATTGAGAAGACTTTTCTTTCACCACTGAAGGGACTTAGCACCCTTGTCAAAAATCAGTTGACCATAGATGTGTTGGTTTATTTCTGGATTCTCAATTCTATTCCACTGGTCTATGTGTTTATTATTATACCAGTATCAGGCTGTTTTGACTACTGTAGCTGTATGTTGTTGCATTAGGTGCAGTTGAGTTGGTTCCGACTCATAGCAACCCTACGTACAACGGAACGAAACACTGCTGGGCCCTGCGCTCTCCTCACAATTATTGCTATGCTTGAGCCCATTGTTGCAGCCACTATGTCAATCCATCTCCTTGAGGATTTTCCTCTTTCTCACTGACCCTCTACTTTACCAAGCATGATGTCCTTCTCCAGGGACTGGTCCCTCCTGATAACATGTCCAAGTGTGTGAGACAAAGTCTCACCATCCTCCCTTCTAAGGAGCATTCAGGCTGTGCTTCTTCCAAGACAGAGTTGTTCCTTCTTTTGGCAGTCCATGGTATATTCAGTATTCTTCGCCAGCATGGTAATTCGAAGGCATCAATTCTTCTTCTTCGGTCTTCCTTATTCATTACATGCATATGAGGCAATTGAAAATACAATGGCTTGGGCCGGGTGCACCTTAGTCTGCAAAGTGACATCTTTGCTTTTTAACACTTTAAAGAGTTCTTTTGAAGCAGATTTGCCCATGCAATACATCGTTTGATTTCCTGACTGCTGCCTCCGTGGGCATTGATTGTGGAGCCAAGTAAAATGAAATCCTTGACAACTTCAGTCTTTTCTCCATTTATCATGATATTGCTTATTGGTCCAGTTGTGAGGATTTTTGTTTTCTTTATGTTGAGATGTAATCCATACTGAAAACTGTGGTCTTTGATCTTCATTAGTAAGTGCTTCAAGTCCTCTTCACTTTCAGCAAGCAAGGTTTTGTCATCTGCATATCACAGATTGTTAATGAGTCTTCCTCTAGTCCTGATGCCACATTCTTCTTGGATTATTTGCTCACCATACAGATTGAATAAGTATGGTGAAAGGATACAACCTTGATACCCACCTTTATTTATTTTAAACCATGCAGTATCCCTTTGTTCTGTTCAAATGACTGCCTCTTGGTCTATGTACAGGTTCCACAGGAACGCAATTAAATGTTCTGGAATTCCCATTTTTGCGATGTTATCCATAATTGGTTATGATCCACACAGTCAAATGCCTTTGCATAGTCAAGAAAACAGGTAAGCATCTTTCTGGCATCCTTTGCTTTCAGCCAAGATCCATTTGACTTCAGCGATGATATCTGATGTATTATGTTGATTGATTTTCTACAATTGAACCATCCTTGTATTCCTGGAATAAATCCCATTTGGTCATGGTGTATGATTCTTTTAATATGCTGTTGAATTCTGTTTGATAGTATTTTGTTCAGAATTTTTGCATCTATATTCATAAGAGACATTGGCCTGTACCTTTCTTTTATTGTGGTGTTTTTGTCTGGTTTGGGTGTTGGGGTTATGTCTGCTTCATAGAATGAATTAGGGAGTATTCCTTCCTTCTCTATCTTTTGGAAGACTTTAAATAGTATTGGTGTCAATTCTTCTCTAACTGTTTGGTAGAATTTCCCCAGTGAAGCCATCTGGTCCACAACTTTTGTTGTTGTTGTTGTTGTTGTTGAGAGGTTTTTGATCACTGATTCTATCTCTTCACTTGTTATGGGTCTGTTGAGACTTTCTGTTTCCTCTTTAGTTAGTTTGGGTAGGTTGTGTGCATCTAAGAATTTATCTATTTCATCTAGGTTATCTAGTTTGTATACCATACAGTTGTTCATAATATTCTGTCATAATTCTCTTTATTTCTGTCTTAGTTATCTAGTGCTACTATAACAGAAATGCCACAAGTAGATGGCTTTAAATAAACAGAAATTTATTCTCTCACAGTATAGGAGGCTATAAGTCTGAATTTAGGGCACCAGCTCCCAGGGAAGGATTTCTCTCTCTGTTGGTTCTGGGGGAAGATCCTTGTTATCAATCTTCCCCTGGTCTAAGAGCTTCTCAGTGGAGGGACCCTGGGTCCAAAGGACGTGCTCCACTCCTGGTGCTTCTTTCTTGGTGGCATGAGGTCCCCCTCCTCTCTGCTGGATTCTCTCATTTACGTCTCAAAAGAGACTGACTCAAGATACAACCTAATCCTGCAGATTGAGACGTGCCTCATTAACTTAACTGCCTCTAATCCTACCTCATTAACATCATGCAGGTAGGATTTACAACACAGGAAATTCACATCGATCATAAAATGGTGGACAATCACACAGGACTGGGAATCATGGCCTAGGCAAGTTGCTACACATTTTTGGGGGACACAATTCAATCCATAGCAATTTCCATCAGATCAGTTATAATGTCCTCTTTTTCATTTTTTATTTTGGTTATTTGCGCCTTTTCTTTGTCAGTCTGGCTAAAGATTTGTCAATTTTATTGATCTTTGCAAAGAACCAACTTCTAGTTTTATTGATTTTCTCTATTGTTTTTTGTTTACAAGTTTATTTATTGTTGCTCTGATCTTTGTTATTTCCTTTATTAGGCTTAGCTTTCTCGTCTGTTCTAGTTCCTGGAGCTGTCCAGTTAGGCTGTTAATTTGAGATCTTCTTTTTTTATGCAGGCATCTATTACTATAACTTTCCCTCTGAGTAATGCCTTCACCACATCCCACAAGTTTTGGAATGTTGTACTTTTGTTTTCATTTGACTCCAAGAAATTTGTGATTTCTTCCTTGACTTATTGGTAGTTTAATAGCATGTTGTTTAATTTCCATATGTTTGTATATTTTCCAGGTTTTTTTCTATTATTGATTTCTAGCTTTAGTCCGTTGTGGTCAGAGAAAATACTTCGTATGATTTCAATCTTTTAAAATTTATCAAGACTTGCTTTGTGACCTAAAATATGGTCCATAGGGTTTTCAATGGCTCATTTTTGCAAGTAGATCACCAGACCTTTCTTCTGAAGCTCTTCTGGGTGGACTCAGACCTCCAACCTTTTGGTTAACAGCTGAGCATGTTAATCGTTTACACTATACAGGGACTCAGAAGGCAAAAGAGAACATATGAAGTAGCCTCTTGAAAACTGGGAAAGAGATTTACTCAGAAACTTGGTAAGATTTCTGGACTATGTTGAGCTCATGTTTATGAGAGTTTGGGGTCATACATTTTAGAAGAAACTAATTAGCATTGTTATGTGATTTTCCCCCCACGATGTTCAGCTTCTCAGGATTGGGCAAGGAGAAGGTGGGTTGTTGGGTTTAGCCGGATGAATGCAACCAAGTGAGAGGAGAAAGGTGTGGCCAAGGAGTGGTTGCAATGTTGGAATCTAAACTGAGTAAGGAGAGAAGTGAAAGACAGGAGGAGGATGGATAGTACAGTAACCCTCCCTTATCCGTGGTTTCACTTTCCGCGGTTTCAGTTACTCGTGGTCAACCGCGTTTCAAAAATGTTAAATGAGTACGAAGCATGATGAAATCTCACGTCGTCCCACTCCATCATTAACATAACTTTTATTACAGTATATTGTTATAACTGTTCTATTTTATTGTTATTGTTGTTAATCTTTTATTGTGCTTAATTTATAAATTAAACTTTATCATAGGTGTGTATGTATAGGACAAAACAAATTATATATAGGGTTCAGTACTATCTGTGGTTTCAAGCATCCACATGAGGTCTTGGAATGTATCCCTGAGGATAAGGGGGGTTACTGTAAAATAAGTTGTGGGCCGATGGGTTTTGGAGGTCTCAGTGAAGGCTGTGAAAAGTTTGTGAATTAGAAAGTTAAGAGTGTGGTCAGAGTGTGGTAGACTTGAAACAGGTTTCAGAGATGGCCAGTTCCTGGAAATGAGAGGTTCCAAGATGTGATTATAGAAGTGGGTGGCTGATGTAGAGATGAGACTGTTACAGGTGGGTTTGTTGAGGCATTGAGAGATGAGAATGTTGGCTGGGTCATCAAGATGGATGTCAAGCTTGCCAAGAATGATGATATGAGCAATGATGGGAAGGAAGAAGGTGAACGAGGAGCCTAAATCTCCACGACGGGTAGTTATGAGGTGGTCAGTAGAGCACAGCAACAGGATGAAGTCTAGTGGCCCACTCCAAAGGGAAAGAAGAAGGAGAATGGTTTAGAAGTGAAAAGAGAGAGCAAGGAAGCCCCTGTCCCAACTTTCCTGCCCCAGGTCAGAGAGTGTGAGAGGCCACAGGGGAGGTGGGCCCCCAGAGGAACACCATGCCCCATCAAAGCTGAGGTGAATGGAATATTTCCAGAAGAGGTGAGTAATGCAGGAGAACAGGCAGTCCCAAGGCAGGCACGGTGAAGGGTTTAGGAAGGAGAAAACGAGAGGTGGTGAAGTCTGAGTTCATTCAGGGATCACATGGAGCAGCATGAGGGTGACACCCAGCAGGCTAGGGCTTCTGACAGTGTCACAGGTAAATGGATAAGTGGCATGAGATGGGATTGTCCTGCTGGTCCCTTGGGGTGTTGGGCAATCATTGCAAACAATAGCCCAGATTCTTTTTTTCCCATACAAAAATTTATACAGACACTGTTATGTGACTCTAATTACTCTCCCCATAGTGTGACAGCACACTCCTCCTTCCCACCGTTGATTCCCCATGTCTATTCAGCCAGCTCCTAACCCTCTCTGCCTTCCCATCTCACCTCCAGACAGAAGCTGCCTGTTTAGTCTCTTGTATCTACTTGAGCTAAGAGGCACACTCCTCACGAGTATCCCTTTATGTCCCACAGTCCAGTCCAATCCCTGTCTGAAGAGTTGGCCTTGGAAATTGTTTTAGTTCTGGACTGATAGAGAATCCAGGGGCCATGCTTTCTGGGGTTCCCCCAGTCTCAGTTAGACCTTTAAATCTGGTCTTCCTACTAGAATTTGAGTTCTGCACCCCACCTTTCTCCTGCTCCATCCAGCACTCTCTGTTGTGTTCCTTGTCGGGGCGGTCATTGGTGGTAGCCAGGCACCATCTAGTTCTTCTGGTCTCAGGCTGATGAAGTCTCTGGTTTATGTGGCCCTTTCTGTCTATTGGGCTAATACTTTCTTTGTGTCTTTGGTGTTCTTCATTCTCCTTTGCTCCAGGTGGTTGGGACCAATTGATGCATCTTAGATGGCTGCTTGCAAGCTTTTAAGGCTCCAGACGCCACTCACCAAAGTAGGATACAGAACATTTTCTTAATAAGCTTTCTTATGCCAGCTGACCTAGATGTCCCCTGAAACCATGGTCCCCAGACCCCTACTCCTGCTACTCTGTCCCTCAAAGTGTTTGACTGTATTTAGGAAACTTCTTAGCTTTGGTTTAGTCCAGTTGTGCTGACTTCCCCTATAGTGTGTGCTGTCCTTCCCTTCAGCTAATATAATTCTTATCTACTATCTAGTTAGTAAATAACCCTCACCCTCCCTCCCCACCCTCGTAACCATCAAAGAATGTTTTCTTCTGTGTTTAAACCTTTTCTTGAGTTCTTATGATAGTGGTCTTATACAATATTTGTCCTTCTGTAACTGACTAAATTCACTCAGCATAATGACTTCCAGCTTCCTCCATGTTATAAGATGTTTCAGGTCTTCATCATAGTTCTTTATCGTTGTGTGGTATTCCATTGTGTGGATATAACATAATTTGTTTATCCATTCGGCCATTGATGGGCACCTAAGTTGTTTCCATCTTTTTGCTATTGTGAACAGTGCTGCAATGAACATGGGTGTGTGTATACCTATTCATGTGATGGCTCTTATTTCTCTAGGATATAGTCCAAGGAGCGGGATAGCTGGGTCGTATGGTACTTCTATTTCTAGCTTTCTAAGGAAGCGTCAAATCGATTTCCAAAGTGGTTGTACCATTTTATATTCCCACCAACAGTGTTCGTCTCTCCACAACCTCTCCAGCATTTATTATTTTGTGTTTTTTGGATGAACGCTAGCCTTGTTGGGGTGAGATGATATCTCATTGTAGTTTTGATCTGCATTTCTCTAATAGCTAATGATCGTAAGCCAACAGTGTATAAGTGTTCCAGTCTCTCCACCACCTCTCCAGCATTTATTATTTTGTGTTTTTCGGGTTAATTCTAGCTTTGTTGGGGTGAGATGATATCTCATTGTAGTTTTGATCTGCATTTCTCAATGGCTAATGATCGTGAGCATTTCTTCACGTATCTGTTAGCCACCTGAATATCTTCTTTGGCGAAGTGCCTGTTCGTATCCTTTGCCCATTTTTTAGTTGGGTTATTTGTCTTTTTGTTGTTGAGGTTTTGCAGTATCTTGCAGATTTTAGAGATTAGACACTGATCGGATTTGTCATAGGAAAATTTTTTTCCCAGTCTTTAGGTTGTCTTTTGACTCTTTTGGTGAAGTTTTTTTTTTTTTTTTTAATTGTAGTTGAGGTGAGGGTTTACAGAACAAATAGTTTCTCATTAAACAGTCAGGACACATGTTTTTTTATGACATTGGTCAACAACCCCACAACATGTCGACCCTTTCCCTTCTCGACCTTTTTTTTTTTTTTGGTGAAAATAGAAAATATACATAGCCAAAGATACACCATTTCAAAAATTTCTACATGCACAGTTCAATGACATCGATTGTGTTCTTCCAGTTGTGCTGCTATTCTCACTTTAGATGAAGGTTTACAGAACAAAATAGTTTCTCTTTAAATGGTTAGTACACATGCTGCCCTATGACAATAGTTAACAACACCACTACATGTCAACCCTGTCCTTACTCATTTTGGTGAAGTTTTTTGATGAGCATAAGTGTTTGATTTTTAGGAGACCCCATTTATCTAGTCTCTATTCTGGTGCTTGTGCGTTGTTATTTATGGTTCATATTGTGTTTATGCCATGTGTTAGTAGCCCAAATTCTTAACTTCTGGGAGGCTGCAACAGTTTGACTGGCTGGCTATAGTGTTAGGGGGTCTCTCTGGTCCATAGCAGTGTCCCAGTTAACATGTGGACTTACAGGTTGAGCATTTCAGGGCATCATAGTCCCCAGGCCCTCTCAGTTGAAGCCCTGAGGTCCTCAGCTCCTTCCCTAGGGTTTGGGACTGGGGCAGTGGATCCTAAGGCAGGCACTGTCCAGCGGGAGAGAGGATTCAAGTGTCTGAGTCCTCATGCTGCCAAATGAGGCCCAGAGGGACAGGGCTTGTCCACCCTAGTCCTTCATTTCATCAACCCTCTCTCTTTTGAGAGCCTGCCCTGATCCTCTGCATCACCCCTCACCCCCAAGCAGGACCTCTCTTTTCAGGAGCCCCCAGGATGCTCACCCAACCTGACCCCACTCCATGACACTGAAAGCTGGCAGAGCTCACAGAGGCAAGTCACCCTCGGGTGGTGAAGCAGGGCTGTCCGCCCCTAAAGCCCCTGACCACCACCCTCTTGTGCTTCTGTGTCCTCACATCCCCATGGCCCCTCGCATGTGCTTTCTGCTCAGAGCTCACTCAGAGTATTGTGCAGAATGAACATGGGCATTGTTCCCACCATCAGCACCTGATCATCCACAAGTGACACAAATGGCCTTCTCGAGTGTCCCAGGCACTGAGTGCTGGGGGGTACAAGACCCATAAGGACTGTCACTGCCCTTGAGGAGCCTATGGTCTTGTTGGGGAGTCAGGAACAAATAGCGCACTAGGCTGCTAACCAGAAGTTTGGAGGTTTGAGTCCACTCAGAGGCTCCTTGGAGGAAAGCCCTGGTGATCTGTTTCCCAAAAAATAGGCCATTCTCATGGGATTTGGTTCCTTGGTTTGGAAGTTTAGGGTCAAGGTTTCATGGGACATCCCAGTTAACTGGCCTAATAATGTGTTCAGTGCTTCTGTTCTACCTCCTGTTCTGTTGCGTAGTGCCATCCAAGGCACAACAATTGGTCTCTACTCACCTGGAGCAACAACCTGGAGGAAGAAGGAGAGTCAGGAATAGGAGGGGAAAATGAAATGTGACTAACTGCCTCCATGAACAACTGCCTCCTTGTCATGAGACCAGGAGAACTGGATGATGCCCGGCTACCATTACTGAATATTTTGATCAAAGATTCTATAGAAGAATACTGATCAAAAAAGGGAAAATGCAGAACAGAATTTCAGAACTTCATGGAGTCCAGACTTTCTGGTGCCATGGAGGCTGGATGAGCCTCTGAAACTATTGCCCTGAGATAATCTTTAAACCTTTAACCAAAAATATCCGCTGAAATCTTGTTAAAACCAGACAGTAGTTTAGCTTAACTAGTAAAGAATGTCTGGCTTGAGCATTGTGCTCTTTTAAGCTCTATCTGTATGAGATCAAATTGATAGCAACAACTCAGAAGATTAGATAGGAAATTTAGGGGACAGTGAGTTTATGTTAATGGAACAACTCAGAAAAGGAAGGTGAGAATGATTGTACAACTTTAAAAATGTAATCAACGTCACTGAATTGTACAAGTAGAAACTGTTGACTTGGTGTATGTTTTGCTGTGTATATGCTCAGCAACAACAATAAAATAAATTATTTAAAAAATCAGCCATTAAAAGCCCTTTGGGGCACAATTTTACTCTGACACGCACGGGGTTGCCGTGAATCAGACTCACTTTGATGGCAACTGGTTATTAAGACAAGAGTGTCCAAGATAAAAACCAAGGGAATGTCTCAGCAAGTCTCTCTGAGTGGACGCAGAGTCCTCATCCCTCCCACCGGCCATAACCCAGGCAGGCTTCCTCTAGGAAGTGAACTTAAGGTAAAACCAGGCGGGTTTAGTTCAGTGTGACTTGCCCCTGGCTGCACACTCGGGTTGCCTGACTACATCAGAATTATCTATAGAGTTTCTTAAACAGAAACAAAAACAAATTCCTGAGTCCGACTGATCCTCACCCACTTGGGCAGGAATGGGGCCCAGGAGTCTGTACTTCTAAAGCACCCTGGTGTTTCATGTGCAGCCAGCTGAGACCCTGCTCATTCAGTAACATTGTGGTTAGCATGCATCACGTTCCCGCTTGGTGCTTGGCCCTGTTCTCGGTGCTTTCTGCCCTTTGGTGACGTAAGTCTTCATTACAACCTGACAGGAGGGTACTTACCACGGAACACAAGAGGAAGTTGCATGCCCCAGAGGTCTGGTCGAACACCACAGAGGTGTTAACACCTTCTTGTTAAGCAGCAGAGCTGGGGTTAACTTCTAGAAGCATCTGCCCAAAAGCCTATGATCTACTGGGCCCAGCAGGTCGAGTGGGCTTCCCAAAGGGGCTAAAGAAGAGCTGGGGGCCTCAGAGGGAACTGTACGACCTCTCAGGACTTCCCTCCCACAGAGCCTTCCTCATCCCAGGAGGAGCCAACAGAGTTATCCTGGTGTGGAAATTTAATTAGGTACTTGGCCCTGAGTCTGGAAGACTGCAGCGCTTGTCAATTTGTAGGAAAAGGATGACGGCTCGGAGAGCCCCCGAGCTGCTGGCCTTCCTGGGTGTCCGCCTGGACATCCCGAGCAGCAGACTTGTGAGAGACAGATGCTCTGCATTGGCACAGACCCGTCAATATTTATGCCCAGTAGCCAATCAGAGCCAAGCTGGGTCTTCAAGGAGAGCTCTGGCAGAGGTGGCAGCAGCAGAAAGCCTCAGTCATGGTTTCCAGAGGCACTCAAGATGAGGGCATTTTTCTATTCAAATATCCTCATCCAGGCCTCGCCAAGTCTGCTGGCTTTAACACGAACTACATAGTAGCAATCACAGTCTCTCCAGTTTAACTGGCCCAGAAATACCTCCTGGGCTCTTGAGTCGGAATACTGTTGTCTTTCTTTTGGGAGGAGTTGTGGACAATGCCTCCCTCCCACAATAGAAGCATGAATTATACGTTTTTATGTATCAGGAGGAGTCTTGGAGTGGTGCAAATGGTTAACACACTCAACTGCTAACTGAAAGGTTGGAGGCTCAAATCCAACCTAAGGCACCTCAGAAAAAAGGCCAAAGATCATCCATTTAAAACGCTTTGGAGCACAGTTTAATTCTGACACACATGGGGTCGCCATGAGTTAGAGTGGGCTCAATGGCAAATGTTTTTTGTTTTGGTGTTTTATGCATCAGGAAAAGAACATCCAGACAAGGAGAAGCAAGTGGTCCAGGGCAAGAGGCCTGGCCTTGAGTGGCCCCTTCCTGCTGGTCCTCTTGATCCTCAGCTTTCTAACCTGCAAAATGGAGACAGCATCCTGCCACACGGGGAGGACATGGGATGGTGAGCAGCTGTCAACAGGTGGCCTGGAGCCTGGCACATGGAGGGTGCTTGCTAACTGGTGGCATTTACTTGATTTGAGGAAACACTCTGGGGAGGCTTTGGCCAAGGCCCACAACCTCTTTGGAAAAACTGACCATCTGAAAACTGATACTGCTGAATGGGTGCTACATGTGGTCAGTGACACAGGCCCAAGGCCTGCAGGCTGAGTGGCCTTTGCCCTTCGCGTGGAGCCCCAGCCTCTATTACCTCTGGGGGCGGTGGCCCCCACACACCACATGCTCCCTACACACCCCAGACGCTGTCTTCTGTGGGTGATCCCTGGCTGTTCCCTTTCTTATCCTCACTTTCCATTATGTACGGCACAATAATATGTGGCGTACGAGACAGCCGGTGATGTTTCTTTGTGTCCTCTGCCCTTCTTCAGCCGCTGTGCACCCCCACTCCCAATTCTCGCTGCGTGATAGCACTTTACATTCTCTGCCTTTGTGGAGAGGGTGGATAGAATCCAGAGAAAAGAGCAATTGTTGCCTCTTCAGTTCTTTTCCTTTTAATTAAACTTTTTATTTTTGGATAATTGTAGATTCACAACTGGCACAAACAGTTTGTGACCAACTACTGACGTAAAAGTTGGTAGCTCAAACTTACCCAGTGGTGCAGTGAAAAAGGCCTAGTGATCGGCTTCTGTTGCAAAGATTGTTGTTGTTAGATGCTGTTGAGTCAGTTCCAACTCATAACAACCCTATGTAAAACCGAATAAAACTCTGCCCGGTCCTGCGCCATCTTCACAATCATTGTTATGCTTGAGCCCATTGTTGCAGCCACTGTGTCCGTCCATCTCCTTGAGGGTCTTCCTGTTTTGCTGACCCTCTACTTTACCAAGCATGATGTCCTTCTCCAGGGACTGGTCCCTCCTGATAACATGTCCAAGTGTGTGAGACAAAGTCTCACCATCCTCCCTTCTAAGGAGCATTCTAATTGTACTTCTTCCAAGACAGATTTGTTCCTTCTTCTGGCGGTCCATGGTATATTCAATATTCTTCGCCAACACCATGATTCAAAGCCATCAATTGTTCTTCCGTCTTCCTTTTTCACTCTCCAGCCTTCACATGCATATGGGGCAATTGAAAATACCATGGCTTGGGTCAGGCGCACCTTAGTCCTCAAAGTGACATCTTTGCTTTTTAACACTTGAAAGCGTTCTTTTGCAGCAGATTTGCCCAGTGTTATACGTCATTTGCTTTCTCAACTACTGCTTCCGTGGGTGTTGATTGTGGATCCAAGTAAAATGAAATCCTTGACAACTTCAATCTCTCCATTTATCATGATGTTGCTTATTGGTCCAGTAATGAGGATTTTTGTTTTCTTTATGTTGAGGTGTAATCATACTGAAGGCTGTGGTCTTTGATCTTCATCATTAAGTGCTTCAAGTCCTCTTCACTTTCGGTAAGCAAGGTTGTGTCATCTGCATATCACAGCTTGTTAATGAGTCTTCCTCCAATCCTGATGCCATGTCCTTCAAGCAGTCCAACTTGTCGGATTATTTGCTTAGCGTACAGATTGAGTAAGCATGGTGAAAGGCTACAACCTGACGTCCACTTTTCCTGATTTTAAACCACGAAGTATCCCCTTGTTCTGTTTGAACAACTGCCTCTTGATCTATGTACAGGTTCCACATGAGCACAATTAAGTGTTCTGGAATTTCCATTCTTCACCATGTCATCCATAATTTGTTATGATCCACATAGTCAAATGCCTTTGCATTGTCAATAAAACACAGGTAAACATCTTTCTGGTATTCTCTGCTTTCAGCCAAGATCCATCTGACATCAGCAGTGATATCCCTGGTTCCACATCTTCTTCTGAATCCGGTTTGAATTTCTGGTGGTTCCTTGTACTGCTGCAATCACTTTTGAATGATCTTCAGCAAAATTTTACTTGCATGTGATATGAATGATAATTTCCGCATTCTCTTGGATCACCTTTCTTTGGAATGGCGACAAATATGGATCTCTTCCAAGTCATTTGGCCAGGTAGCTGTCTTCCAAATTTCTTGGCATAGATGAGTGAGTGCTTCTAGCACTGCATCTGTTTGTTGAAACATCTCAGTTGGTATTCCATCAATTCCTGGAGCCTTGTTTTTCACCAGTGCTTTCAGTGCACCTTGGACTTCTTTCAGTACCGTTGGTTCTTGATCATATGCTATCTCCTGAAATGTCTGAATGTCAACCAATTCTTTTTGGTGCAGTGACTCTGTGTATTCCTTCCATCTTCTTTTGATGCTTCCTGTGTCGTTCAATATTTTTCCCATAAAATCCTTCAGTATTGTAACTTGAGGCTTGAATTTTTTCTTCAGTTCTTTCAGCTTGAGAAACGCTGGGTGTTCTTCCCTTCTGGTTCTCTAACTCCAGGTCTTTGCATGTTTCGTTATAGTACTCTACTTTGTCTTCTCCAGCTGCCTTCTGAAATCTTCTATTCAGTTCTTTTACTTCATCATTCCTTCCTTTTGCTTTAGCTGCTCTATGTTCAAGAGCAAGTTTCAGAGTCTCTTCTGACATCCATTTTGGTCTTTTCTTTCTTTCCTGTCTTTTTAATTACCTTTTGCTTTCTTCATGCATAATGTCCTTGATGTCATTCCACAACCCCTCTGGTCTTTGATCAGTAGTGTTCAATAAGTCGAATCTGTTCTTGAGATGGTCTCAAAATTCAGGTGAGATAGACTCAAGGTTGTACTTTGGCTCTCATGGACTTGTTTTAATTTTCTTCAGCATCAACTTGAACTTGTATATGAGCAATTGATTGTGTGTTCTGCTGTCGGTGCCTGACCTTGTTTTGACTTATGATGTCAAGCTTCTCCATTGTCTCTTTCCACAGATGTAGACGATTTGATTTCTGTGTATTCCATCTGGCAAGGTCCACATGTATAGTGCCTTTTGTTGAAAAAATGTATTTGCAATGAATAGGTCGTTGGTCTTGCAAAAATCTATCATGCAATCTCCAGCATTGTTTCTATTACCAAGGCCATATTTTCCAACTACTGATTCTTCTTCTTTGTTTCCAACTTTCACATCCCAATCATCAGTAGTTATCAATGCATTCTGATTGCATGTTTGATCAAGTTCAGACTGCAGAAGTTGGTAAAAAATCTTCAATTTCTTCCTCTTTGGCATTTGTAGTTGGTGGGTAAATTTGAATACGAGTCATGTTAACTGGTCTTCCTTGTAGGTGTATGGATATTATCCTATCACTGGCAGTGCTGTACTTCAGGATACATCTTGAAATGTTCTTTTTGACAGTGAATGTGATGCTGCTCCTCTTCAATTTTTTCATTCCCAGCATAGTATACCATATGATTGTCTGATTCAAAATGGCCAATACCAGTCCATTTCAGCTCACTAATGCCTAGGATATTGATCTTCAAGCATCCCATTCCATTTTTGACAACTTCAAATTTTCCTAGATTCATACTTTGTACATTACACATTCTGGTTATTAATGGATTTTTGCGGCTGTTTCTTCCCATTTTGAGTCATGCCACATCAGCAAATGAAGGTCCTGAAAGCTTGACTCCATCCATGTCATTAAGGTTGACTCTACTTTAAGGAGGCAGCTCTTCCCCAGTTGTGTTTTGACTGCCTTCAACCTGAGGGGCTCATCTTCTGGCACTGTATCAGACAGTGTTCTGCTGCTATTCATAAGGTTTTCACTAGCTAGTTTTTTAAGAAGTAGATCGCCAGGTCCTTCTTCCTAGTCTGTCTTAGTCTGGAAGCTTAGCTGACACCTGTCCACCATGGGTGACCCTGCTAGCACTTGAAATACTAGTGGTATAGCTTGCAGCATCATAGCAACATGCAAGCCACCACATAACGACAAACTGACAGACTAGTGGTCAGTGTAAAGATTACAACTAAGAAAATCCTTTGGAGCAGTTCTATTCTGTAATACATGGAGTTGCCAAGAGCTGGAACTGACTCAGTAGCAACAGGTTTTGTTTGTTTGTTTTTGGTAGATTCACATGCAGTCGAAAAAAATAATACAGAGAGATCCCATATACCCTTTACTCAGTTTCCCCCAAAGGTAACATCTTGTAAAACTATTGTACAGTATGACAACCAGAATATTGACATTGATACAATCAAGATACAGAATATTTCCATCACCACAAGGGTCTCATATAGCCACCCCTACTTCCCTCCCATCCCCACTCCCTCCTTAACTCCTGACACTCATTTGTTCTCCAGTTCTATAATTTGCCATTTCAAGAACGTCATATATAAATGGAATCATATGGCGTGTAACCTTTGGGACTGGCTTTTTTCACTCAACATAATTCTCTGGAGGTTCATTCAGATTGTTGTCTGCATCAGTACATTCCTTTGTATTGCCGAATAGTAGTCCGTAGTATAGATATACCAGTTTTTTTAACCATTCACCCGTTGAAGGACATCTGGGTTGTTTTCATTTTGGGGCTATCATGAATAAATCTGCTACTAACTTTCGTGCACAGGCTTTTAGTGCGAACTTTAAAGTTTTCATTTCTCTGTGGCAAGTGCTCCAGAGTGCCATTGCTGGGTCAAATGATAGTTGCAAGTGTAGTTTTTACTTCTTTTTTTTTTTTAAGAAACTGCCAAACCATTTTCCAGAGTGGCTGTAGCATGCAATGCTAAACCAGCCACATATGAGTGACCTTGTTTCTTCATATCCAAACTAGCGTTTGGTGTTGTCACTATTTTTTATTTTAGTCATTCTGATGGGTATGTAGTGATATCTTATTGTAGTTTAAATTTACATTACCCTAATGACTGACAATGTTGAACATCTTTTCATATGCTAATTTGCAGTCTATATATCCTGTTCAGTGAAATGTCTGTTCGTGTGTTTTGCCCATTTTCTAACTGGATTGTTTGTTTGCTTTTTTTACTATTGAGTTTAGAGAATTGTTTATGTATTTTAGATACTAGTCTTTTGATGGATATGTGGTTTACAAATATTTTCTACCTGTTTGTAGCTGGTATTTTACCAAAATACCCTTCTTAATAGGGTAATATTTTTAATTTTGATGATGTACAATTTTTCATTTTATGGATCATACCTTTGGGGTCAAATCAAAGAACTCTTTGCTATCCCTAGATTCGAAAGATTTTCTCCTATCTAAAAGTTTCATGGTATTACACTGTACATTTAACTTGGTAATCAATTTTGAGTTAATTTTTGTATAAGGTATGAAGTTGTTGTTGTTATTGTTTTGTGTTGTTTTTGTCTGTGGATATCCAATTGCTCCAGCACCATTTCTTGAAAAGGCTATCTTTTCTCTGTTGAATTGCTCTTCCATCTTTGTCAAAAATCAATTGGTCATATTTATGTGAGTCTATTTTTGGGTTCTCTATTCTGTTATTATTCTATGTGTATATCCCTCTGCCAATACCACTCATTCTTGGTTACTGTAGCAATGTAATAAGTCTTGAATTAACATATACTGATTCCTACAACTTTACTCCCCAACGTGTCTGTCAGTTTGTTGTACTGTGGTTGCTTGTGTGTTGCTGTGATGCTGGAAGCTATGCCACCAGTATTCAGATACCAGCAGGGTCACCCATGGTGGACAGGTGTCAGCTGAGCTTCCAGACTAAGAAGAAGGGCCTGGCAGTCTACTTCTGAAAAGAATTAGCCAGGGAAAACCTTATGAATAGCAGTGGAAGATTGTCTGATATAGTGCTGGAAGATGAGCCCTTCAGGTTGGAAAGCACTCAAAACACAACTGGGGAAGAGCTGCCTCCTCAAAGTAGAGTTGATCTTAATGACGTGGATGGAGTCAAGCTCTTGGAATCTTCATTTGCTGATATGGCATGACTCAAAATGAGAAGAAATAGCTGCAAACATCCATTAATAGTTGGAACATGGAGTGCATGAAGTATGAATCTAGGAAAATTAGAAATTGTCAAAAATGAAATGGAATGCAAACACATTGATATCCTAGGCATTAGGGAGCTGAAATGGACTGGTACTGGCTGTCTTGAACTGCACAATCATATGGTCTACTGTGCCAGAAATGAGAACTTGAAGAGGAATGGTGCTGTATTCATTGTCAAAAAGAACATTTCAAAATCTATCCTAAAGTACAATGCTATCAGTGATAGGCTAATAGCCATACTCCTACAAGGAAGACCAGTTAATACGACTATTATTCAAATTTATGCATCAACCACTAAGGTCAAAGATGAAGAAATTGAAGATTTTTACTAGCTTCTGCAGTCTGAAATTGATCGAACATGCCATCAGGATACATTGATAATGACCGGTGATTGGAATGCAGAGGTTGAAATAAAGAAGAAGAATCAGTAGTTGGAAAATATAGCCTTGGTGATAGAAATGATGGTGAAGATCACATGACAGAATTTTGCAAGACTGTCAACAACTTCTTCATTGCAAATACCTTTTTCACCAACATAAACGGTGACTATACACATGGATGTCACCAGATGGAGTACACAGGAATCAAATCGACTATATCTGTGGAAAGAGACAATGGAAAAGCTCAATATCATCAGTCAGAACAAGGCCAGGGGCTGATTGCAGAACAGACCACCAATTGCGCACATGCAAGTTCAAGTTGAAGCTAAAGAAAATTAAAACAAGTCCATGAGAGCCGAAGTATGACCTTGAGTACATCCCACCTGAATTTTGAGACCATCTCAAGAACAGATTCGACTTATTGAACACTACTGATCAAACACCAGAGGGGTTGTGGAATGACATCAAGGACATTATACATGAAGAAAGCAAAAAGTCACTAAAAAGACAGGAAAGAAAGAAAAGACCAAAATGGATGTCAGAAGAGACTCTGAAACTTGCTCTTGAACATAGAGCAGCTGAAGCAAAAGGAAGGAATGATGAAGTGAAAGAACTGAATAGAAGATTTCAGAAGGCAGCTGGAGAAGACAAAGTAGAGTATTATAATGAAATGTGCAAAGACCTGGAGTTAGAAAACCAAAAGGGAAGAACACCCAGCATTTCTCAAGCTGAAAGAACTGAAGAAAAAATTCAAGCCTCAAGTTACAATATTGAAGGATTTTATGGGGAAAATATTGAACGACACAGGAAGCATCAAAAGAAGATGGAAGGAATACACAGTCATTATACTAAAAATAATTGGTCTACATTCGGCCATTGCAAGAGGTAGCATATGATCAGGAACCGATGGTACTGAAGGAAGAAGTCCAAGCTGCACTGAAGGCATTGGTGAAAAACAAGGCTTCAGGAATTGATGGGATATCCATTGAGAGGTTTCAACAAACGGATGCAGCACTGGAAGTGCTCACTCGTCTATGCCAAGAAATTTGGAAGACAGCTACCTGGCCAACCAACTGGAAGAGACCCATATTTATGACTATTCCCAAGAAAGAGGATCCAACCAAATGCTGAAATTATCAAACAATATCATTACTATCACACAGAAGGAAAATTTTGCTGAAGATCATTCAAAAGTGGCTGCAGCAGTATATCAACAGGGAACTGCCAGAAATTGAGACTGGATTCAGAAGAGGACGTGGAACCGGGAATATCATTGCTGATGTCAGATAGATTCTGGCTGAAAGCAGAGAATACTGGAAAGATGTTTACCTGTGTTTTATTGACTATACTAAGGCATTTGACTGTGTGGATCACAACAAATTATGGATAACATTGGGAAGAAGGGAATTCCAGAACACTTAATTGTGCTCATGTGGAACCTGTACATAGATCAAGAGGCAGTTGTTCAAACAGAACAAGGGGATACTTTGTGGTTTAAAGTCAGGAAAGGTGTGCATCAGGGTTGTAGCCTTTCACCATATCTGTTCAATCTGTATGCTGAGCAAATAATCTGACAAGTTGTACTACATGAAGAACATGGCATCAGGATTGGAGGAAGACTCATTAACAACCTGTGATATGCAGATGACACAACCTTGCTTGCCAAAAGTGAAGAGGACTTGAAGCACTTACTGATGAAAATCAAAGACAGCAGCCTTCAGTATGATTACACCTCAACATAAAGAGAACAAGAGTCCTCATCATGATAAATGGAGAAAAGATTGAAGTTGTCAAGGATTTCATTTTACTTGGATCCACAATCAACACCCACGGAAGCAGCAGTCAAGAAATCAAACGATGCATTGCATTGGGCAAATCTGCTGCAAAAGACTTCTTTAAAGTGTTGAAAAGCAAAGATGTCACCTTGAGGACTAAGGTGCACCTGACCCAAACCATGGTGTTTTCAATTGCCTCATATGCATGTGAAAACTGGGCAATTAATAAGGAAGACTGAAGAAGAACTGACACCTTTGAATTGTGGTGTTGGCGAAGACTACTGAAGATACTATGGACTGCCAAAAGAATGAACAGGTCTGTCTTGGAAGAAGTACAACCAGAATGTTCCTTAGAAGCAAGGATGGTGAGACTATATCTTACATACTTCAGACATGTTGTCAGGAGACATCAGTCCCTGGAAAAGAACATCTTGCTTGGTAAAGTACAGGGTCAGCTAAAAAGAGGAAGACCCTCAAGGAGATGGATTGACACAGTGGCTGCCACAATGGGCTCAAGCATAACAACGATTGTGAGGATGGCTCAGGATCCTCTGTTTCTTTCTGTTGTTCATAGGGTCGCTATGAGTTGGAACCGACTTGATGGCACCTCACTACAACAACAACAACTTTACTCTTCTTTTTCAAAAGTGTTTTTAGTTATTCTAGTTCCTTCGCCCTTTCTTATAAATTTTAAAATAATCTTGTCTATATCTACAAAAAATCTTGCTGGAATTTTGGTGGGAGCTTTGTTAAATGTGTATATCAGTTGAGGGGAAGTGACATCTTTATTATGTTGAGTCTTCAAGTGCATGGACACAGTATATCTCTCCAACTGTTTAGATATTCTTTGATTTCTTTCATTAGTGTTCCGTAGTTTCCAGCATACAAGTTCTGTATGTTTTGTTAGATTTACAGTGAAGTATTTCATTTTCTTTGCATGATTGTAAATGGTATTGTATTTTCAATTTTGGTGTCCACATGTTTATGTATTTGTTGCTAGCATGCAGAAATACAATTGCTTTCTGTATGTTGATCTTGTGTCCTGCAACCTTGCTGAACTCACTTATCATTTCTGTTGTTGTGATTGTTGTTGTGTGCCATTGAGTCAGTTCTGACTCATAGCAACCCTGTATGACAGAGTACAACTGCCCTATAGGGTTTCCCAGGCTGTAATCTTTACTGGAACAGATTGCCTGGCCTTTTCTCCTACGGAGCCACCAGGCAAGTTCAAACGGCCAAACTTTCAGTCAACAGTCAAGCACTTAACCTTTTTATTTTTTACTTTTTTGCAGATTACTTAGGATTTTCTACATAAATCATCACGTCAGGTGAAAATAGGGACAGTTTTATATTTTTCTTTCTGACCTATATGCGTTTTGTCCCCTTTTCTTATCTTATTCCACTGGCCAGAACTTCTAGTAATATGTTGAATAAGAATGGACATCTTTGCGTTATTCCTGATCTTAGGGGAGAATGCATTCAGTCTTTCACCACAAAACATGGTGTTAGCATGGTTTTTATAGACGCTCTTTACCAACGTGAGGAAGTTCCCCTCTATTCTAAGTTTTCTGAGAGATTTTGTCATGAATGGATGTTGAATTTTGTCAAATGCTTTTACTGCATTAAATGATAGGATCATGTGATTTTTTTTCTTTAGCCTGTTAATATGGTGGATTACATTGATTGATTTTCAAATATTGAACCAGACTTGCAACCCTGGAATAAGCCTCACTTATGGTGTATAATTTCTTTTATATATTGCTGAATTCTACATGCTAATAATACATTGTCATGTTTTTTTTGAATCTGTTGATGAGGGATATTGGTCTATAGTTTTGTTTGTACTGTCTTTGTCTGGTTTTGTTATCAGTGTAATATTTAGTTCATGAAGTAAATTGGAAAGTGTTCCTTCCTCTTCTATTTTCTGGAGAGATTGTGTAGAATTGGTGTTAATTCTTCCTTAAATGTTTGGTAGCATTCTCCAGTGAAACCATCAGGGCCTGAGATTTCTTTTTGGGGGGTTTTAAGATTAAAAATTCAATTCCCTTAATATTTATAGGGCTATTCAAATAATTGGTTAGTTTCATATTCAGTGAGTTGTGGTAGTTTTATATCTCTAGGAATTAGTCTATTTAATTTGTCAAATTTATGTTGTATAAATACTATTGCCTTCTTACCCTTTTTTTGTCTACAGGGTCTGTAGTCATATCCCCTGTTTAGCAATTTGATTGATCTTTCCAAGGAACCAATTTTCTTTCTTTCATTATCTTTTTTTTTAAATTTCATTTCAATTTCATTGATTTCCGCTCTTATCTTTATTATTTTCTTCCATCTGCTCGTTCTGGGTTTATTTTACTCTTCTTTTTCTACGTTTTTGAGGTGAGAGCTTATATTATTGAGATTTTTCTTCTTTTCTGATGTAAGCTTTTAATTCTATAAACTTCCCCTCTCATCAGTCCTTTAGCTGTGTCTCACACATTTTGATATGTTGTATCTTTATTTTCATTTGGTTCAATCTCTTTTTTTTTTTTTTTTTAATTTCCCTTTAGACTTCCTTTTTGACCCATGGATTATTTAGAACTATGTTGGTTAGTGTCTTAGTTATCTAGTGCTGCTGTAACAGAAATACCACAAGTGGATGGCTTTAACAAACAGAAATTTATGCTCTCACAGTTTAGGATGATAGAAGTCCAAATTCAGGGCATCAGCTCCCAGAGAAGGCTTTCTCTCTCTGTTGGCTCTGGTCCTTGTCATCAATCTTCCCCTCGTCTAGGAGCTTCTCATTGCAGGGACCCTTGGTCCAAAGGGCGAGCTCCCCTCCTGGTTCTTCATTCTTCGTGGCAAGAGGTCCCTTCTCTTCTCTGCTGGATTCTCTCTTTTATATCCCAAAAGAGATTGACTCAAGATAAAACCTAATCCTATAGACTGAGTCCTGCCTCATTAACATAACTGCCTCTAACCCTGCCTCATTAACATCATAGAAGTAGGATTTACAACACATAGGAAAATCACATCAGATCACAAAATGGTGGAAAACCATACAATACTGGGAATCATGGCCTAGCCAAGTTGACACACATTTTTAGGGGGCACAGTTCAATCCGTAGCAGATAGTTTTCAAGTGTTTGGAAATTTTCTTGTTATTTTTATGTTATTTATTTCTACTATGATTCCATTGTGGCCAGAGAAAACACTCTGTATGGTTTCAATTCTTTAAAAAATTTTGAGGTTTGTTTTATGGCCCAGGATATGGTCTATCTTGGCATATGATCCATGGGCACTTGAAAAGAATGTGCATTCTGCTGTTTTCGGGTGGAATGTTCTCTAAATGTCAACAAGATCTTGTTCATTGATTGTGTTGTTGGATTTTTCTCTATCTTTGCTGAATTCTTGTCTAGTTGTTCTGTCAGTTGTTGAGAGAGGGATGTTGAGGTCTCCAAATACATTTGTGTATTTGTCTATTTCTCCTTTCAATTTTTGCTTCACGTATTTTGCAGTTCTGTTGTTTGGTACGTACACATTTAGGATTGCTATATCTTCTTGGTGGATTGACCCTCTCTGACTCTGTTGATTTTCTTTTCTCTGAAGTCTGCTTTATCTGACATTAATATAGCCACCACCTACTTTGTTTTGACTAATGTTTGCATGGTGTATCTTTTCCCATTCTTTTACTTGCAACCAATCTATATCATTATATTTGAAGTGAGTTTAATTATTGATATGTTAATGCTTAAGTCTGCCATATTTTTTTTTATTTTGTTTGTTTTCTCTGTTTTTCCTTTCCATTTTCTTTTCCTACTTCCTATCAATTACTTGAACTTATTTTAGAATTCCATTTTGATTTCTCTCTCTATTTTTTTTTTTTAGTGTTTTTGTTTGTGTTGTTTTTTTTAATGGTTTCTCTAGGTATTGCCTTATATATACATCACTTATCACAGTCTATCATTGTTGACTATTTACCAGTTCTAGTGAAGTGCAGAAGGCTTATTGCATTTATACCATAATTGTTTTCAATATTTCCTCTACATACATTTATAACCATGTTAGGCAGTGTTATAATTTTGCTTCAGCCATCAAACAATTTAGAAAACTCAAAAGGCGAATGAATATGAATTGTATATACCCAAATTTTTACTCTTTCCATTGTTCTTTCTTACTCCTGATGTTCCAATATTTCTCATTTTTATTATTCCCTTTCTTTTTAGGAAACTTCCTGTAGCTATTCTTTTAGGGTCTGTCTGTTGTTGACAAATCCTCTTACTTTTCATTCATCTGAGAATGTCTTGATTTTCCCCTTCATTCCTGAAGTATATTTTTGCTGGATATGTGATTCTGGATTGACAGTTCATTTAGCACTTGAAAAGTGTTGTGCCACTTTCTTCTGCCCTCCATGGGTTGTGTTGAGAACTCTGCTGTCAATCAAATTGTTTTTCCCCTATAGATAAGGTGTCATTTCTGTCTTGCTGCATTCAAAATTTTTTCTTTGTTTTTAGTTTTCAGAAGTTTGACAATGATATGTGTTGGTGTGGAATTCATTGGATATATCCTGTTTGTGGTTCACTCAGCTTCTTGAATCTGTAGGTGTATGTCTTTTTCCAAATTTGAGAAATTTTCAGCCATCATTTCTCTGAGTACTTTTCTACTCTTTCCCTCTTTCTGCTCTCTTTCTGGGGCTGCAATGACACACCTGTTAGATCTATGAACAGTTCCCTGAGCCTCTGTCTATTTTTTTTTCTTTAATCTATTTCCTCTCTCTTGTTCAGATTGGCTAATTTTTATTGTTTAATCTGAAAGGTCAATGATTCTTTTCTCTGTCTCCTCTGTTCTGCCGTTGAGTCCTTGCACTGAGCTTTAGATATGGGTTATTATATTTTTCAGTTCTAAAATTTCCATTTGGTTCTTCTTATAGCTTTCATTTCTTTGCTGAGACTTTCCTTTTTATCATTTAAGTGTATTTATATTTACTTTTTTGAAGCATTTTTATGATGAATGCTTTAAAAATCTTTGTCAAATAACTGTAACATCTCTGTCATCTCAGTGTTGATTATCTTTTTCATTCAAATTGAGATCTTCCTGGGTCTTGATCTGACAAGTGACTTTCTATTGAATCCTGGATATTTTTGTATGAAGTTATGAGTCTGGATCTTATTTAAACTGCCCTCTGTTTTAGCTGGCTTCTTCTGACATTGCTCCAGCAGGGGAAGGGTAAGCACTGCTTTGTGCTAGGTGGGGTTAGAAGTCCAGGTTCCTCACTTGCCCTCTATTGACACCCCTGGGCTGGGGGTAAAGTGGGGAGAGCCCCTCGTTACTGCTGAGTGGGGGTAGGAGTTCATGCTCTCCACATGGTCTATACTGATACCATGGGGTGGGGGCCTGCCTTCTCTGACAACATCAGAGGTTGGGATGCCTCATTACAGCCTGGTGATGGAACAGGTCTAGCTAGGCCTTTGCTGGCATCAGGGTTAGGAGGCACAGTTTTATCTGTGGTGTTTGGTTGAAGTAGAGTGATTTTTATCTAAAAGTATTCTGTCTTGCTAGGGTGTCCCTTTCCTGTTCTTTTGGCTAGAGAGAGGATGCTTTTGTTAGGGCTTTCTTTGTTTGGGCTTTTTGTTTGTTTGCACCCATTTGTGTCTCTGTGTTGCTGGCTTCTTCAGCTCCAAGTCTGGGTTATGTGAGGCTAAAAGAAACCCCAGGGAACTCACCACCATGTCTTTCCTTGAGTCCTGACAGCCCTACTGGTCCTCCTCCCTCTTTTCATTTTTCAGAGTCTTCCTGTATTTGTTTTATATATGATGCAGGAATTGTAGAGGGAGAATTAGGGAAAAGTCTACTTCATCTTCTAGGAAGCAGAAGACCCTCCCTCTTGAGTTCTTTAAAAGAAGCTTCTGTAATTCATGCCAAATCAGTTCTGATTTCTAAGAGCAAGGTTTCTATGGACCAGAAATACTTTTGCTGGAATCCTCACAGTTGGTTTAGCCTCTGGAAACTGGGAGTATAAAGGCTGTAAGGTCCCTAAACTCAAAAAACAAACTCATTGCCATTGAGATGATTCCAACTCATAGTGACCCCATTGCACAGAGTAGCCCTATAGGGTTTCCAACCAGCAACTGGTGGATTTGAACTACCGACCTTTTGGTTAGCAGCTGTAGCTCTTAACCACTACATCGCCAGGGCTCCATAAGGTCTCTAGGTGGTGCAAATGGTTTGTGCTTGGCTACAAACCTAAAGGTTGGTGGTTTGAACCCACCCAGTGGTGCCATGAAAGAAAAGCCTGGCAATCTGTTTCTGTAAAGACTACAGCCAACAAAACCTTATGGAGCAGTTCTGGTCTGTAACACACGGGACGCCATGAGTCAGAATCGACTTTATGGCAATGCATTTCACTTTTGGTTTTATAGGCCGTAGAGTAGGGAAGAATATGGGATGTGTGATGGCAGGTTTCCCTCGAAAATGGAGAGAAACCCCTTTCATTTGGGGAAGGAAGATGCTCAGATGGGATTGACAAAGGTTTAGAAACTCTAAGCACCCAGAAGGAACCCAGTGCCACCATCTCCAGGGTCCATGTGAGGAGGACGAGCAGGACAGTAGAAACCTGAGGCATTAAAGACTTGTGCCAACTTCCCAGGAATTAGACTGGAGAGGACTGTCTGTCTAGGTGGACACAGTCGGGGTGTGTCCGTGTGTGCGCACACCCAGGTACAGGCTGGTGGAAGCACCTGTGAGATCTCCAGCTCTCTGGTGGCAGAGGCGCTAAGTGTTCACTTTATCTTTGCTCACCAGAGTCATAGTCTGAATGTTTTCAGCCTCTGACAGAAACATCTGGGCCCTCGAAGGTCTCATGGCCTCTGGAATTTCTACACTGCCAAAGCTGTCTACTCTGGTGGATGTGGGTGGCAAAGCAAGCTCTTCCTATTACCCAGCTCCCATTTCTCACTATTAAGTGGGGGCTCCTTGAGGAAGATTGATTTGCCACATTAAGCCAACTTCAATGTGCTCGATGAGGATGTCACAAGACAAATGGCTTCCGTGGCGTGCCTCCAGCCCACCGCCCAGTGTTTCCATTACATTTGGGCCAGAGTCATGGTGCCTGAGTTCGGGTGTAGTTCATTTTCTGCCTTACACGATAAACTTGTCAGCATTTGACCGATCAGCTACTTGTATGCAGGGAGTTCATTTGCAAGGCCACCTGGCTCCCTGGCGCTGCTGTCCCGCTCCCATTTCACTCTGTCTAATGAGCCAGGGCCTGGTTCCTGTCAGTTGGCCCTGAGCTTCTGAGCCCTGCGGAGCCTGCATGTCTTCCAGTGGCAAAGAGACCTTGGCCCCAGCTCAGGAATCCCTCTCTTCTGCCTGGAGGCTCAGGGCATTGCCGCCTAGGGGAGCTGTCCTTTCTGGCTACCAGCCTCCTGCTGTCCCCCAGCCTCCACTCACCTGCCTCCTGGCTGGACAGGCTTGCTATGGGCTTCCCAGGGAGCTGCAGTCTGCCTTCTGTGGCCCACGCCCTCCTGGTCTGGGCAGATAGCTTTTTCTAAGGAGACCTTGGCAAAGGCAGACACCAAGCCTGGGCTTATTGAACTGACTTCACTGCATGGACTAGGGCATTGAAGTCCAAGAGGCCCAGAGGAAAGTTACAGGGCCCCTTCGCTCCCCAGGTACCAAATGTGTCCTGCAACTCCAGTGCTCCCTGAACCCTCACCCTAGAGAGGAAGGCGGAACTGACTTGCTAGCCACCCCCATCCCCAGAGTAGACACATGAAGGCCTGTGGGGGGACCCTGACATCTCCTTTCCTTGGGATTTGCAAGTATGCGGAGAAAGGGGATGAGCAGTGAACTTGGAGACTGCTTTCACTCAAGGACCTCTGTAGACACCTAGAACCTGGAGAAATCATCCGTGCAGAGCAGGGCTCCACATCCACGGCTGTGTGCTCTGCGCGCATTGAGGAGACCCCCAGGAGGCCCTTAGGGATTACAACAGGCAGGGTAAGGGTAGGTCTACCCTCTGAAGGCTGACTGCAGGGGAGGAAGCAGCTCAGGGAGACAGGGGCGAGGCCAGGGACTGGGAGGAGCAGGCAGGGCCTCACTAGCTGGATGCAGAGAAGGGCAGCACAGGCAGTTCCGGTGTGAATGGGGCCACTGTTGGGCTGTGCTCAGAGCTGTGGGAAGAACCTGGCTGGTGAACAGAGACAGAAGGGAGTGTCCGTGATTGAGTGAAGACCCTGAGCATGAGGGTGTGGACACCTGACTTGCTCTGACACATCCCTTGACCTCAGGAAGACGGATTTTCAAAGACTCAGAGAGATGATGGTCTTGAGGCTCATCATCTAGGAGTGACGCCTCCTGGGCAGGGGGCTCTGGAAGGAGGAGTTCCAACTCAGCAGTCACAGGGAAAGGGCAGGAGCTGAGAGAGGTGTGGGGTCACGCAGGGCATACCCTGGCAAGCTGCGATCTCAAAGTGTGGTGCACAAAGCTTGCACAGAGGGCTGTGGGCCTGGGCCCAGAATCCGAGGGCACAAAGCTGGCGTGGGAAATAGGAGGAGGTCGTACTCGGGCCAAGCTGGAAACCAGAGAGGGCAGGGAAGGACGCGACTGC
Source organism: Dugong dugon (assembly GCA_030035585.1). NCBI lineage: Eukaryota > Metazoa > Chordata > Mammalia > Sirenia > Dugongidae > Dugong > Dugong dugon. The sequence goes on along the minus strand of CM057475.1, from coordinate 6,074,270 downwards.
CATCTGGGGAGAGCCCACAGCCCCCGGAGGTTTTTCTCTGACAAAGAGAATGACCAGCCCCAGGGTGTTCTCAGTGTAGGAGTATGAGCCCAATATTACCACATGGTAAAAGTTAGGATTAGTTTAGGCACATATGGCAGAAAACTCAAAATAATGGTGACTTAAAGAAAACAGAGGTTTCTATCTCTTTCATGTGGACCAGAGGTGAACTGCTGGCAGCTGATACATGGTGGCTCAAGAGGTCATTAGCAATCTGGTGTTCTTCATCTCACTGCTTTGCCATCTCTAGGGTGTGGCCCTCATCCTCATGGTCCAGAATGGAGGCTAGAGCACTGGTTATCACACCTGTATTCCAGGCAGCAGGACAGAGGAAGGTGGGAAGATGGGCAAAGAGCAAATGCTGTCTATCTTTAAGGGGGTTCCTTGGAGCTATAATATGGTGTTTCTAGGTCTTCTTGGCGGGATTTAGACACATGGTTACTGCTTGCTGTAAAGGAAGCTGGGAAATGTAGCTTTAGTTCTGGTTGTCCATGTGCCAAGATAAAAACCAAGGGTTCTATGACTATGGGGAGAATGGATATGGGGTATGCAACTAGCAGTCTCTGCCACATAATGCTTCTTTGCCTTCAAATATCTATGCACCCCATCTTCGCATGCATACAGCACTCCCATCCCTGACCCTGGGGGCAATCTTGTGCCTCCTCCTGGTACAGCATCCAGCCCAGAGGTCAGAGTCTCTGGGCAAAGTGCAATCCTCACCATCAGGCCCTGATGGGACTCTTTGTGATTTGTGACCTTGTGATTCTGTCCCACATGCCAGCATCTGATAGCAGAGAAAGAGCACACCACAATAAAGACTCCTGTATGAGAGAAGGGAAACCAGGAAACACCCAGCAGTTACCAGCCACGGCCGTGATCAGTCCCACTGGGCAGGCTTCCAAGCCTCCCGTGCGGACTGGAGCAGGTTCCCTGGGGCAGCCCACCTGGCCGTCCCCAGGTCTACTCTCCGGGAGGAACCTGCATGTCCAGTGTCCCCCAGGGAGGACTCAACATCGTTGTCCATATTCCTCAACTGCCACACCAAGGTGGGCATTGGGGGCTTACCTTCTGGGGGCCACAGAGCTTTCGAAACCCCTTCCTGTAGGAGCAGGACTGGGGTTCTGGGCATTGTTTGGGGTTTAGTGTCAGATGCAGGCCAGGCTTAGGGTCCCGTTGGCAACGTGTCTCCTGCGCAGCTCAGTGAGTATTTGTCCAGCGAGCTCCATGCACGTGAAGCACCCCCAACAAGCTGACACTGCAGCCTGGCCCTTCCTGCCCCGCCCCTGACACTGAAGCAACAGCTGAACCGCTGTGGGAGGGCAACACCCTGACTTCAGAATTTCATGTGAAATTGGCTGATTTTTAGATTCTGACAGCTGATTTGAACGTTTGAAAACCATCATTGAGGACAAATAAAACTGTCTCTGAACCAGAGATGCCAAGATGCGGGTGGTGCTGAATGGGGAATTTGAGCCCCATCCACGGAGGGGGGTTACCTAGAGGTCCAAGCGACCATGGAGTAGGCCTTTGTAGCTACCCCTGCATGAGTCTACGTGGTCCTGACAGGCAGGAACCATGACCCCACAATCTGGGGGGCTCCTGCAGGGACACCGAGGGTGAGCTGAGTCATTGTGGCCAGGGAGAGGCTCAGGACAGGTGGGCACACTTCAGCACCCACACACTGGGGCTGGGGGTCAGGCCTGGCTCTAGAGGTGGGTATGTGTGTGCAGGGAAGATGGGGAGCATTGGCCCTGGAGCGTGTGGGGCTCCGGAAGGAGACCTCAGGCCCAAGGCAGGGCAGGTGCTCAGCTCCTGCCTGTCCTGCCCCCCAGACTCCACCAACCGAGACTCACTGGACATGATTGAGCGCTGCATCTGCCTGGTGTGCCTGGACACCCCAGGGGGTGTGGAGCTCAGCGACCCCAACATGGCCCTTCAGCTCCTCCATGGCGGAGGCTGCAGCAAGAATGGGGCGAATCGCTGGTACGACAAGTCCCTGCAGGTAAGTGCTGCATGAGCATGGCCTCCCAGTGGACGACACAGCCAGTCCCAACAACAGTGTCGTGTCTGGTGGGGGCTCTTGCTGGCCTCGGCCACCCAGGATGCCGGACTGCCGGGGCTAGGGGAGCTGAAGGTACAGGGATGCTGTACTGGGTCAGCGTCCTCACTGGCCAGGATTCTCTGGGCGCAAGGGGCTAAGCTAAACTCAAACTACCCTAAACTCCTTGAAGCCTGTAGTCAGACCTGGGGCCCATGCCCCACACACCTGTCACACACACCGCAATGGGTGTCGTGTCAGGGGTCATCGAGCCCAGCAGCCCCTCCCCAACGAGCCCCCAACACATTCAGCAAAAATCACGTTTGATGCACAGAGATGTTGGCTTTTTTGCACGTCCACCACCCTGGCCTGGCCATTTCAGCACACCTTCCTCAGCCCCTGTGAGGAAGGAGCAGCCCAGCATCTCCATGGAAGAATAGCCATAACACAAAATAAAACCATTTCTGTTTTTTTCATTCCCATGACATCAGACTAGAAACAAACTGCCCCGCACATCTGTTTGGTCTAGAGAGAAATAACCGTGCAGATGGTGATGAAGGTGAAGTCGGGGCTTCCTCCCTGCTCCTCCACCTTTCCCCCCAACTTGCGAGTTCTGAATCTAATCTCATTCATTTGTAAAGCCACCACACTTTCATGATGACCAGATTAACGGGCAAACGATCTCAATACTTTGAGTTAACAGCTCACACTTATGAGCATTTCTAGGCAACATCTCATTTTTTCTCCTTCTCTGTCCCTTCCATTCTGCAGGAGATCCTCTATTCATTTACATATTGATTCTGTTATTTCTAATGAGTTCTCTTGCTGCTGGGCTGGCTGTTTTAGCCTCTGTCTGGTGCTAATGGCTTGTAATCTTTCATGGAGCAGCTGTGGAAATGAAATAAAATAATGGATGCTCAGGACCTGGGACAGAGTAAACCTTGGTCGCAGTTATTTAAAGGCACCATTTCCACCTCCCCCTTTCTTTTAGTGACAGGGACAGAAAGCAGTAACAAGAGGGTGGACACAGCCCCCCATGCACACCTGGGCAAGGGACCTCTTGGTATGCTCACAGGTGCCTACCTCCTGCATCTTTTCCTAGGCTGCATAGATTAACAGGCGAGTTGAGAAGCTAAAGAGGCTGTATGGACCTGAGTTTGAAAGGATCGAGAGCTAGTCTTAGTACAGGAGAAGCAGGGGACAGAGAGAAGCACCTGCAAGGGATGAGTTTTAAGAGAAACTTTGTGGGAGGTTTATGTGTTTGCCCGTTTGAAGAATGGGACTGAAGATTTGGATAACTGCCACCCTCTGCGGGAAACTGGGGAAAAGCTGTGGAGAAAGGCAGGTCAGGGTGTGTGCTGTGTATTGTGATTGGCCCTCTGTGCCTTGGAGGAGATTTCAGGAGAGATTTCCAGGCTCATTTGTTTGTTTATGGATACTGGAAGGATCTCTTGAGTGTGATGCTGTGCTGAGATAGGCCACAAGGCAGCCCAGCTTTATTTGGGTTACACTTTAAGAACCAGAACTTGTCCTTATTATTTTCTGCCAGTACTTTTGTGCACTGTGTATGTTTCTTTTCCAAGTCAGCTCAACACAGGCTTTGTAAAGAGGTCATAGAAAGTCGTAACTAACCTTGACAGTTCATATACATCTTTCATATACATTATCTCCTCATATCAGTCCTGTGAGCTGGGCATTAGTAGACCCATTTTAAAGGAGAGCAAACAGAAGTCTAGAGAGTTGAAGCATCTTGAAGGTCACACAGCTGTCAGGAGGCAGTGGCAGAACTAGAATCCTGGTCCCAGGCACAGGCATCAAGTTAAGGAGTGTCCTTAGTACACCTTTCCTTTACCCACGCTGAGGGGTATTTTGTTTCTTCCCAGGAATCTGCATGCCATCCAAATTGAGTAGCTCTCTTTCATTCATTTGTTAAACAAAGCTGTGGTGCACCTACTATGGGGTGGACAGTCGTGTAGATTCTGGGAATATGATCAACAGTGGCCAAAACCAACAGGGTCCATCAAATGAATACTCACATGAGGACAGCCAAGAGTGTGGCTGCAGTGGCCCCATGGAGGGGAAATAGGGCTACAGGAAGCCTGAGGAGCTTGTCCACAACCTGAGAGCGGTGTGTGTAGATTCGGCTTGAGCTCATCAAGAGTCACTAGACTGTTTCCACTGGGGAACGTTGGGCTTCACCTTCGCTACTGAGAACATTGATTGGAAGGAGGTTGCACAGTTTAGAGCTGCTTTGAGACTCCCGTAGTCTCAGGCTGCAGTGATTGTACACAGCCTTCTTTTCAGGAGATGATTTTTTGGTGTCTTGGGAGCAGACCTGGTCCGGAGCCAAGGGGCTGGTTTGGAATGCTGACCACCCAGCTGTCCTGTCACTGCCCTCTTTCTCTCTGCAGTTCGTGGTGGGCAGGGACGGGGTCTGTGGCGTGGTGTGTGAGCACTCGCCTTTTGACGGCATCATCCTGGTGCAGTGCACGGAGCACCTGCTTAAACACATGTAAGTCTAGAGGGGAGGGCCCTTCTGGAGCAGCCATGGGCAGAGCCCTGCTGGGCCAGGGATTCAGGTGGCCACTGGGGGGCTGCGTTAGTCTAGAAAATCTCCTAGCAAAAGGTGAATTTGAAAACCAGCTTAATGTGACACCACATGCTCTGTCAGTCAGGGCGAGCAGGGGCCAACTGGGCCGCAGATTTGGGCACTTAGGCAGAGGCTTGGCAAAGAATTTCAGCAAAAAGGAATGTCTGCTTTAGTCCAGGAATGCCCCCTTCAATACCTATTGCTTGTCCTGGGCCAGGGCCCTGGCAGCTGATGACCCAGCACAGAGGTGAGGTCTCTGAGTTGGGCCCCCTTTGCCCTCCTCAGGCTGGGTCTCTTTCTAGCTTCAGAGCTAGCCGGACTGTGAGGGCTTCCCTGTCCCTTAGACACCCCATTTTTTCCTGCAGTCACCATGTTGCTCATTATCTCCTAGAATACCCTCCCTGCCTCTAAGTTCTAAATCTCCTCCACTCTTCAGGATCACTGAAACTCAAGCCAGGAGTCCCTGGGTGGCACAAACAGATAAGCACTCGACTGCTAACCAAAAGGTTGGTGGCTCAAATCCACCCAGAGGCTCTTCAGAAGAAAGGCCTGGCAATCTACTTCCAAAAGATCTCAGCCATTGGCAGGGGGGAAACAACCCTGTAGACAGAACAACACCGTTTGCGTCTTAAATACTCTACGGATTGTTTAAGTGCTAATGGTATAACATGGGCTAGCAGGAAGAAGGAAAAAGACAGAACAGGCCCTAGATTCAGACGGGGCTCTGCTGCTCGCTCATTCTGGCGGCCTCTCTGAGCATGTTTCTTCTGTGTAATGGCTTGGGGCAGCTCACACCCAGTGCAACTCCATGGTTACATACACCAACAGTTACAGCGATGGCAGAGACCACTGCCTCTCAGCTTGCAGGGCCCCAGGATGTCCCCTCTGTGCCTGCAGGAAGAAAAGCACCCAGAAGCTGGTCCGAGCCGACTCTGTCAGCGAGCTCCCGGCCCCCAGGAGGCTCCGGTGGAAATGCTCCCCGGAAATTCAAGGCCACCTAGCCTCCTCTGCAGAAAAGCTTCAACGGTAAGGAAAAGCCTCAGTCTCCTCAGAGGTGCTCCTCTGGCGGTTCCTGTGACCCCCAGCAGCTGCTGAGGCACCTCAGAGTTTCCAAAGAGCCCAGCTCCTCTCTGCCGCTCTCACTGCCCCCATCACGTAAATATAGTCCAACTGCAAGGGGAGGTATAACTCCCGGGGAAGTAACCTTGCTGAGGCATCCATCATTTCCATAAAATGCAAACAGGCAGCTATTTTCTTCCACAGGCTTCACCTGACTGAGCAGAGTCAAGTCCAGGAAATCTCCTGCTTTTGGGGGAGTAGTAAACAATTGGTTTGAATGGGTTATTTGAATCCAGGCGATTTCAATTTGCTTGAATTTAGACTGCAACTTGACAAGTGGGCCTTTTTGCCCGAGGAGAGGCAGGCAGTTCAGGCCCTAACGGGAACAGATGGGAGGGCTGGGGACGGTGTGGGCCATCTGGGGGTTACCGTGTTCCTGCCATTGAGCTGGCGCTGGGGACAGTGGCAAGATGTGGAGGGAGCCAGAGGCTGGCAAGCAGATCTGGTCCCTAATGGTTCATTCCTTCATTCCGTAAGTTAGCACTGTGACCTGGGGGCAAATAGCTTCATTCGTTCATTATTAATTCGTTCATCAATTCACTCTTTCGTCAAACGTGTGGGGCTCTAGTGAGTGCCAGGCTCTGTGGCAAGGCTCTGGGAGCACAGAAATGAATACACCAAGGGGCCTGCCCTCAAGGAACTTACTTGTTAGCGGAGGATGGAGCCCTCCAGGCTAAAACACACAGGCTACAATAAGCTAAGTGCCTTAGAGCCAAACCAAAGACCTAACAACCCACAGAGGAGGCGAGAGCTGAACCCAGACTGGAGAGTGAGGAGGCTCCACAGGAGAGCTGGGCCTGAAGAACGTTTGGAGGTGTGTGGTGCAAGGGAATGGGTAAGAGGCAGAAGGCAGCTTGCTCAGTCCTGCAGGTTTATAGACAGTCCAGGCTGGTTTGGAGACCAGTAAGCAGGAGAATGGCCTGAGATGGGGCACAAAAGAGAAAATGGGGCCAGACCGTGAAGAGCGTCACTGCCCTAACCTTATGGGGCCTGGCAGTGAGGAGCCCTGGAGGACTTGGGGTTCTGGAAGCCAGTGATCATGGCTCTGGAGGGCAGGATGGAGTGGGGCCCCACACGGGGGCAGAGAGGTGGGGCGTACAACCCCCCTGCAAGTGGCTGTGGAGTGGTAGCAGGCTTCCGTGGGGCATCTGTAAAACGGGTTGATCTCTCAACCCTGACAGAGTCGTTCTGGGGACAAGTCCGCCGCCAGGTGAGTGGGTTGGTGGGTCAGCGAGTCTTGGGCTGAGGGCGAGCCTGCTCACTTGCAGGGATTCGAGCAGGCGTCATGTGTTCCCAAAGCTCTCGGCTTCTCTTCTCAGAGAACAGGGGAACCAGGAGAGTCCTGTGGGTGGGGAGCAGGAGGACCCTGGGGGCTTGAGCCGCCCGTGGAAGCGTGAGTAGGTCTGAGTGCGCAGGGGCTGTGGGGAGGGTCAATTCAGACTCATGGCGACCTCATGTGTGTCAGAGTAGAACTGTGCTCCACAGGGCTTTTGGTGGCTGATTTTTTGATAATAGATCAGCAAGCCTTTTCTTCGTGGAGCCTCTGAGTGGACTTAAACCTCCAACCTTTCTGTTAGCAGCCAAGCATGAGCACAGGGTGGTGCAAACCGTTACTGAGGAACAACTCGAGGAGGGGCAGCAGGGAGGGTGAGGGGGCTGGGACTGCACCCCCACCTCCACCCCCACCCCGCACTATGGACTCACCCTGCTGGATGTGGCTCAGAGAGTGTCATTATGAAGGTCAAGAGGTCAGTCGGGGGTCGGGGGGGCGCTGGAGAGGAGTGCACCAGAGTTCCAGAAAGTTTCAGGGCAGATGCAGGGAGTTTTCCTTTATGCTGGCAATGATCTGAGGATGATCATGGAGGGAGAGACTACCTGAACTAGACTTCAAAGTAAGAATCCAACCTCAGATAGGAGGAAGAATGCTCCCATCTGAAGAAGTGCCTGACAAGAGCCTAGAGGCAGGCGACCAAAGTGGCTGAGAGCAGAGGTAAGGAGGGCCAGGTAGGCGGTGAGGACCTCGAGGTAGGTAGGACCAGATCAGGCAAGGGCAGCAGCTTCTGGATAAAGTGGGTTTTCGGTTGCTGGCAAAGCCACAGATGACCCACCCGTGGTGACCGTGGCCACCTATCCTCCCTAGGCCTCTCACTTCCACAGCAGAACGGCAGGAGTCTGTGGGCTTCTCCCTGGACAAAGGGGATTTGCCATGTTCCAGCAGAACAGCTGGTTGCCAAAAGGATCCTTGGGGATGCTGGACACACCTTCTCAAACACACCCAATGAATGCCCTCTTTCAAGCCACTTATGTGGGCAGCGGGCTTCTAGAATTTTCTTTGTGGGCAGGGCCCATACAAATGTCTCTCATTCTCCCATGCCCCTCCCTGCTTCACTGCTGCAGCCAAGCCCACCTGTGCCCCTGCCCGCCCCCCCCCCCCCCCGACCAGAGCACAGCCCACCCTGCACGGCGAGCCTCACCCTCAGCTCAGAGTCACCCATGGTGCGGTGCGCCCCTGCCACAGCTCTACGTCAAGGCCTGTCTCTGACTGCCAGCTCGTTCCTCGGGCAAAAGGACTGGTCCTCATCTTCAGGGTGCTAGGACATCAGCTGTGCTAGAGAAAGCTGGTCAGACTCAGGGATGTGCACATTCTCTTCTACATGCAACTAAAGCATCTTCTCTTCCTCCCACAGGATCGTGAAGAACCTTGATTTCACTGTTCATATGTTTAACTACTACGGGAAAACATTCATTAAACAGCAGAAATGCAGCCCAGATGCCTTCATTCAGGTGGCCCTCCAGCTGGCCTTCTACAGGTGAGCCAAACCTGACAGCGGAATAGGTCTTTGCCAAGTGGGCTGGCAGACAAGGTGCTCAAGATCCTAGTGTCTAGAAGCACAGTTGTGGGAGTAAGGGCCTTCTGTGGGCGTAGAGGAGGGGAGGATGATCATGGAGGGAGAGGCTTCCTGAACTAGATTTCAAAGTAAGAATCCAACCTCAGATAGGAGGAGGAAGAATGCTCCCATCGGAAGAGCTGCCTGATAAGGGCCTAGAGGCAGGTGACCCAAAGTGGCTGAGAGCAGAGGTAAGGAGGGCCAGGTGGGCGGTGAGGACCTCGAGGTAGGTGGGACCAGATCAGGGGGGCCCAAGGAACTGGGTTAAGGAGCTTGCTCTTCATCTTGATTGTGCCCTTACCTCTCTCCACCAGCTCCCGTAGTTATAACCTGTTCCTTCCCAGTCTTTCCAAACATGATAACTAAATGGAACCAGATCCATCAAGTTGGACAAGTCAAAGATTTTGGACTCATCCTTGATTCTTCTGTTTCTCTCACTCCCCACACGCCCATGTCCATCCTCCTCCAAAGTATCTCTCCAATCCGTCCTCTCTACCTCCACTGCCATGGGCCTCTCCCAAGCCACCAGCAGCTCGTGCTTCATCTGCAACACTCTCCCAGCTAGCTGGTCTCGGCACTTCCACTCCTGCCCCTATAATCCTGTCTTCATCAAGCTGTAAGAGCAAACTCCAAAATAGGCAAATCAGATTATCACTTACCACCTTAAAACCTTCCAACGGCTTCGCACCTGCTCAGAACAAAATCCATGCTTTGGAAAAGCCCCTGATGAGCTGGCAACTGCCAGCCTCCCTGGCCTCACCTGGGGACCCTCCACCCCCAGCCCTCTCTGTCCTCCAGACCTTGCATTCGCTGTTCATTCTGCCCATTCACCAGTTCCTACCTCTCCTCAGCTGGCCGGTTCTTTCTCAGCACAGGTGTCATCTCCTCAGAGGCCCTTCCTGACCACCTGATCTAAAGCAGTCACCTAATCTCCCCTTGACACCCAGCTCCATCACATCACAGGTGTTTTCTTTTCCTTTTGTGCAATCATTATGAATGTGATGTTGTGTGTTAGGTGCCATTGAGTCGATTCTGACTCATAGCAACCCTACAGGACAGAGTAGAACTCCCCCAATAGGTTTTCCAAGGAGCCCTGGTGGATTTGAACTGCTGACCTTTTGGTTGGCAGACGAGTTCTTAACCACTGCACCACCAGGGCTCTTATTAATGCGAGGGGCCTTATGAATTGATTTGTTGACTGTTTTCTAGACTGTCTTCCCCAGCCATGACATTTTGGGCATCTTGGGTACCTCTTTGTCTCCAGGGCCTCACCATGCCTGGTACAGACTAGACCTGCAGTCAGACTAGCTGAGCCACGGAGATGTGATGACACTACAGAAGCACAAGGGTGGCTGGGTGAGGTCTGTGAGTCAGAAAAATCCCCACGCTGTTAGCTGTGTGTTGGGGGAGGGGAGAGAAGAGCAGGGAGGTAAAGACTGAAGGCAAAGGTAGGGAACAAGGTGGCCTTTTATAAGGAACTAAAACCAAATGCAAAATAGACCTTCCTCGAGGCAGGGGTGGCTCAGTTGGCTTCCGAAGCCACGGCTCATAAATTGCCTGGCACAGGCAGTAAAGTGCTGTCCCCACCAGTACCAGCCTTCAGTTTGCCCGAGAAGGAAACTGGCACACCCATGGGGGCATATAGTGACCTTGCAGTAAAGCTGGGGTAGGGAGGCCTCACCAAGGAGCAGCAGCCCTGTGTCCACGGCAGCCCCCATGTCCACGGCAGCACCTGTGGTCCACGGCAGCCCCTTGTCGCCCGCAGGGCTGTAACTCGCAGGGATGTGCATGGACCCACACTGAGCCTCCTCCCTGCAGAGCCCTTGGGGAAGGCAAACGTCACCCCACATGATGTCATATAGACACTGAAGCCTCACTGGCATGTGAGATGGCGGGACCTGGACTTGCAGCTGCAAGCCGTTCTGATGGATACTCGGACGGCACGTGGCTAAAATGGGCCACGAGGTAGGGGTCCTGCTGGAGCTGTGATTGGGGATGCTGCTTGGACCAGCTTCTTGGACCCCTCGGCTGAGAGGGCTTGGTGGACTTACCCAGAGCACCCCGCCACAGTGTCTGGATAGGGCCAGGAGCGGGCATGGCCAGGAGTGAGCATGGCCAGGGGCTCCTGGGCTCCTGAAATAGCCAAAATATGATCTGTTTCCCAGGGATAAAATCCTTCAGAGTCTAAGCTATAACAGAAATATTTTTAACCTATTCTTAGATTCGGCAGAGACCTTGAAGCCACCTAAGTGGCAGCCTAAAAGCAGCCAGTGACAGTGTCCACTTTTGTGCTCAGCATAGTATTTGCCTCTAGGTACCATGAAAATCCAACCAAACCTGTTGCCATCAAGTCAGTCTTGACTCATGGCAGCCCCACGTGTGTGAGCGTAGAACTGTGCTCCATAGGGTTTTCAGTGGCTGTTTTTTTTTTTTTTTAAATTTTTTTATTGTACTTTAGACGAAGGTTTACAGAATAAATAGTTTCTCATTAAACAGTCAGTACACATATCGTTTTATGACATTGGTTAACAACCCCACAACATGTCAACACTCTCCCTTTTTGACCTTGGAGGGCCTTTTTTTTTGGTGAAAATATACACAGCCAAAGTTACACCATTTCAAAAGTTTCTACATGTGCAATTCAGTGACATCAATTACATTCTTCTAGTTGTGCTGCTATTCTCACTGTCCTTTTCCAAATTATTCCATCACCATTATCTTCAACTCACTGTCCCCTAGGCTTCCCATCAAACCTTTTGAGTTGCTGTTATCCATTTGATCTCACATAGATAATTCTTTTTTTTTGTACCTTAGATGAAGGTTTGCAGAACAAATAGTTTCTCATTAAACAGTTAGTACACATATCGTTTTACGACAATGGTTAACAACCCCATGACATGTCAACACTGTCCTTTCTCAACCTTGGGTTCCCTATCACCAGCTTTCCTGTCTCCTCCTGCCTTCTAGTCTTTTCCCTGGACTGCTGTGCCTCATTAGTCCCATTTTGTTTTATGAAGTTGTCCAATCCCCAGCTGAACGGTGAACTTCAGGAGTGACTTCACCACTGAGCTAAAAGGGTGTCCGGGGGCCATATTCTCAGGGTTTCTCCAGTCTGTCAGGCAGTAAATCTGGTCTTTTTTTTTTTTTTTTTTTGTGAGTTAGAATTTTGATCTATATCCTTTTCCAGCTCTGTCCAGGACCCTCTATTGTGATCCCAGTCAGAGCAGTCAGTGGTGGTAGCCAGGCACCATCTAGCTGTACTGGACTCAGTCTGGTGGAGGCTGTGGTAGCTGTGGTCCATTAGTCCTTTGGACTAATCTTTTGCTTGTATCTTGTTCTCTTCATTCTCCCTTGCTCCCGAAGGGGTGAGACCAATGGAGAATCTTAGATGGGTGCTCACAGGCTTTTAAGACCCCAGACGCTACTCACCAAGGTAGAATGTAGAACATTGTCTTTATAAACTGTGTTATGCCAGTTGAGCTAGATGTTCCCTGAGACCATGGTCCCCACAGCCCTCCGCCCAGCAATTCAGTCCCTCAGAGAGTTTGGATGCGTCCATGGAGCTTCCATGACCTTTCCTTGTACAAGTTGTTCTGGCTTCCCCAGTTTCGTGTACTGTCGTGCCCTTCATCAGTGGCTGATTTTTTTGGGAGTAGATCTCTAGCCCTTTCTCCTGAGGTACCTCTGGGTGTACTTGAACCTCCAACCTTTTGGTTAGTAGCAAGCACATTAACTATTTGCACCACCCAGGGACCATCAGGGATCATGAGACATGGAAAACATGCCTCTGCCAGAGTCTTCAGGAGACCAGACATAAACGTCCACGCAATTTATTCACTCATCCCCAAGTAATACAGTGCCAGCACAGTGCTGAATCAGACACAATCTCTGTGTCCCAGAACTCACTGTGTGGGGGGAGGTGTGCAGAGAGGGCCAAGATGCAGGGCCCGCTACGTGCCTCTGTCTGAGCTGTGTGTCTTTCTCCTCCCCCACCTCCATCACCAAGGGACTTTACTGACTGGTGAGAAAGGAGTGTGCGAGCTGAGGAGGGCAGGCTCAGCCCATGGGCTTCAGGAGAGAGGCTTTCTCTGGCTGAAGGTGGAGAGGTCACTGCTACTCTGGTCCCAGGAAGCGGGTGTGGAGACAGGTCTGCTGGAAGTCCGACTGCCCCTGTGTCTTCGTTCCCTAGAGCTGCCATGACCAAGTACCACTAAGTGGGTGGCTGAAAACAATAGGAATTTATTGTCTTACAGTTCTGGAGGCTAGAAGTCTGAGATCAGGGTGTCTGTAGGGCCATGAAGGCTCGGAAGGCTCTAGGGGAAGATCCTTCCTTTTCTCTCCCAGCTTCCAGTGGCCCCAAACTTCCTTGGTTTGAAGGTGCATCTTCTCAGGGTAGTCATCCCTCTCTGTGCATCTCTCTGTGTCTCTTCTCTCTCATGAGGACATCACTCAGGCTGGATTAGGATCCCCCTCCTCCAGTAGGTTGGGGCTATTTTATTAGCTGCTGTCAAGGTGGCCCCCAACTCATGGCAACCTCATGCACAACAGAATGAAATGCTACCCTGTACTGTGCCGTCCTCATAATTGGTTACAGATTAGACTTTTGTGATCCACAGGGTTTTCACTGGTTGATTTTTAGAAGTAGATCCCCAGGCCTTTCTTTCTAGTCCAGCTTTAATCTGTAAGCTCTGCTAAAACCTATTCAACATCACAGCAACATGCCAGCCTCCACTGACAGATGAGTGGTGGCTGTGCCTGAGGTGCATTGGTGGAACCCGAGTCTCCCCTATGGAAGGCGAGAATTCTACCACTGAACCACCAACCTGAAGGCCAGTATAGCTTCATTTAGCTTAAATGATAACATTTTCAGAGACCCTATTTCCAAACAAGGTCATGTTCACGGGGGTGGGGGTGGGCAGTTGTACTTCAGCTTGTATTTTGTGGGGATACAGTTCAGTCCATAACACGCTGGAGACATGGACCTGGGCTGCAGTTCACATTCCAGAACCACTAAGCCCCCTCCCTGCCTAGAGGCATAGGCTATGCTTGAATTGTTTTAAATTAAGCACAATTCCCTCAAGAGTGTGAATGATTAATTATACAATTATTACATTCTGTGATATTAATCAAACACTCATCAGATTATCACAGAAAAGTCTAGATTTCCTATTAGATCTGGATTTTTTCAAAGCTACCAGTCACACTTAAAAATTTTTATATCCATGCAGAATCACAAATATGTATAAGTGTGTACCCAGCTCTTCATATTAGAGACTTTCCATCATTGATCTTTGGGAAATCCCCTCTAGAATCCTGTTAACATTAAAATGAAATACTATGCCAACCAAAGTCGGGCTGTGAAAATAAAACTTGCCGCAGCTATCTTTCTTTCAGCGTTTATGTTTCCCCAGGAATAAATTACTGTTTGCCATTTCTACTTCATCTCATGCAGGTGCCACGGGAGACTCGTACCCACCTACGAGAGCGCGTCCATTCGCCGGTTCCAGGAGGGACGGGTGGACAACATCCGATCAGCCACTCCAGAAGCCCTGGCTTTTGTGAAGGCCATGACTGACCCCAAGGCAGCCACCTTGGTGAGTCCTGATGAGTCACTCAGAGAAGCTGGCACAGCAGCTGGAGGGCTGCCTGCCTGTTTGGCTCCTGGACGACCAGCTCCTTTGTTCTGTTTCTTGTTAAGCCAACTTCTAAAGCCTTGTGTGCTCCCTCTCTGGTCTGTTGACAGGATTCAGAGAAGCTGCTGCTCTTGAAGGATGCCATCCGGGCACAGACCGAGTACACAGTCATGGTGAGTGGCATGGCACAACCTCAAGCTTGAGCTTATATCAGCGTGTGGTGCCTGGGCCTCCAGGAGTGGTGGCATGGCACCACACCGTGTATGAGCTCGGCCACCAGCTGCCCAGTGACGGCAGTGCCACTCCACCCCTCGTGGTAGTAACACCACTCTTTTCTTTTATTCCACACGAATCTCCCAAGCATACAGTGAGTGATTTTCGAACAGCAATGGTAATAATGGCACCCGATATACATAGCACTTTACAGTTTATACAACAAGAGAAGTCCAACGTGAGGGGACGGGGCTAGAGCCTAGCAAAGGATGGAGGCTTGCACACCTGGCACAATCACAGGTAGAGCAGTATTTGTTCCCCACCTAGGGGAGGTGTACCTTCTGGTTCTCCATGTATGTATTTATCCTACCTAGGAATTAAAAAAATTTGCTTAAAATTAATAGTGAAATCAAAATTGGAAAGGAAATGTTTCCCTAGTTTAGGGAAATAATTTACTTTCTAGCCCTGCAAAGCTGTCATTTGCATACAAACAACAGAGAATAAGCTACTACTTACACTAGTGATCGATGTGTTAATTGAAAATCGTTCTGATATAGTTTTTGAAGGATCATATATTCTGTGAAAAAATCTTGACTGCATTTCACTCTGTCTACTTGACAACAAGGAGAATGCATCTCTGGCTGTTAGAACTAGCCAATTTTGATGTTTCTCTAAAGCAGTTGCTAGGTCCCTCATTCATCTGAACAGTTAAGTGTTTGTTCTGCTTCAGGAAAATAAAGCACACTCTCGTGTACCCAACAAGTATGTTTTGTTCTCCTGCTTTATGGCAGGCCAGTCCCTGGGTGCTAAGAAACTAAAGATGAAAATCCTCATGGCTTATCCTTAGGGGGTTTATCATCTAGTTGGGAGGAGAGCCTTTATGCTGGTAAGTGCAATCCCTTATGAAGAGAGCCCCTGTGGAAGTGATAAAGGGCACAGAGGACGAGCTCTTCACCCTTCTTGGCGGAGACGTCACAGAGGATCTGGTGCTTCACGTGAGATTTGAAAGACGAAGAGGTATTTGTTGGGCAGGCATAGAAAGGGAAGGATGGCCCAAGAAAAGAACAGCACATGTGAAAAGTGAAAGAGTCTTGAGAAAATAAGACATACTCAAGGAAAAGGAAGAGGTTCAGGATGTGCACTTTGCAAGGGAAAGAGAAGCAGGAAAGTTCATGATTTCAGATTTCCCTCTTACAAAGCTTACTCTGATAGACCAGGTAGAAGAAGGATTGGTTGAGGTATCGGGTTGATTTTCCAAGAGGCAGAGACATTAATTAGGAGCCTATATAATATTCAGGGAGAGCTGGTATAGAGACTGAAGTAGTGCAGGGGGTTGCCATGAGTCGGGCCACTCAAAGCCAGCTAACAGCAACAGGGCAGGGGCAGTGGGGGTTGAAGAGGAAGAGACAAACTTCTCATTAAACATAGTGGATTGAATATAAGCATTTACTTTCACTCCATCTTGAACCCCTCTAAAACAATAGCAAAGCCATAAATCCACTAAGACAAATAGAATGGGAAGGGAGGTAACAGAAAAATTCTAGAACTGAAAGTAGAACAGATGGTAACTAACTTAGCAGACCAGGGAAAATGGAAATCCATGCAAACAATGGGGGTAGCTTAAGAGCCCAATGAATTGCCCTGCAGGACTTCAGAATGGTTCAGGCATTGGCATCCACAAAAAGTGCGGTACATGTAAGGCTGAACAGAAGAAGATCGCTTGATGATCTATATAAGAAGCAATTAGGCCCTCAGATCCTCTCCACCACCACATGTAGCCAGGCTACTACCCTTCCCCATCCTCAGTGGTGAACTAGACATTTATTCTCTGGAGAGACTGAACAAGAGGAACTATAGACTTGGGGATACCAGGTACAGCTGAAGGAGAAGATACTGTACAGAAAATAGAGAGATTAATGAAAGTCTACTTATTCAATAGTAAGCCTCCCAGCCATCCAGCTCCAGGTGTACTAGGGACCAGCTTTATTAGCACCCTCTCCCCCAAGCAGGAGATTAAAAGATTTCTCCGTGGCAAAACTCATCAGGCCAAGAGAACAGACTTACAGGTACTGAGAGTTGAGGTCCTCTAATGAAAACACCCAACCAGCTCACCCCACAGTGAAGCCCACCAGTTGACAAGCACATTCTCACACACATATAATTTAATCATCTTTTCAGTGCTTTATTATTAAATATAGACAGATAGCCATAGATCACCAGACATCGAGGAAAGCTACTAACGTGAAAGACTGAGACCAATAAAAATAAACAGATATTTTAAAAGGAACTCAAAGGAAATGAAAATAATACAGGAAACAGAAAAAAAATTTTTAATTATAATTGAGATCCTCTAAAAGATAACGAAATTATTTGTATTCATAAATAAGAACCAAAACCCATTGCCATCAAATTGATTCCAACTAATAGCATCCCTATACGACACAGTAGAACTGCCCCATTGGGCTTCCAAGGCTGTAAATCTTTATGGAAGCAGATTGCCACATCTTTCTCGCGAGGAGCGCCTGGTGGGTTCAAACCGCTGACCTTCCGGTTAGCAGCTGAGCACATTAACCACCGTACCACCAGGGTTCCTTATAAATAAGAACAGGAAACCCTCTAAATCTTTTTCAGGAAATAAAAATAACTCTTGGGGAAAAAAATACGATAGTAAAAAAAATTCAGTAGAAGGATTAGAAGATAAAGCTGAGACAATCTCCCCCAAATACCAACAAAATAAAGAGATGAAATATAGGAGAGAATACAGGCTCAGTTCAGGTGGACCAACATCCCAAATAATAGGTGTTCGGGAAGAGAAAACAGGGCATATGTGGTGGTGGTGAGGCTGATGGGTAAGGGGGTGAGAGCAACCAAATAATTCAAGAACATTTCCCAGAACTGAAGGACATGAGTTTATACATTGAGAGAGCCTACAAATTCCTTCAGTAATAGGTTAAAATACTCATACCAAGGAAATTTCACAATATTAAGAGATCCTAAAAAGAGAGAGAGATCCTAAAGTCTCTCCGAAAGGAAAAATAAATCAAATACAAAAACCAGGAATCAGAATGGAATTGAATTTCTCAACAGCATCACTGAGATGGAAGACAGGGGAGAAAGGTCTTCAGTTTCTGAGGGAAAATTATGTTCAACAAATGTTCTACACCCAGCTAAACCATCACCAAGTGTGAAGGTAGAATGAAGACATTTTCCAACAGACAAGGTCTCAAAAATTTTTACTTACTAAGTACTTTTTCTCATAAAGCTACTGGAGGATATAGACCACTAAATTGAGAGAATAAAGCATAAAATAAGTCATAGGCTCCAAAAAAAATCAGAAGATTCAGCACAAGAAAGAGATAAAGGGACTCCAGAGGATGAAATAAAGTTAGCAGCTGTTCAGCAGACCTAGGGAGCAATCATTTCATAGAGGAGCAAGAAGTAAGCAGAGGAATGAAATTGATAGATTATCTGATGATGTATTTTAATGTATTAAGGGAAGCTTTACACTTCTGGCTGAATATTTGGGAAGCAACTAGTAACAGATACTTAGAAAGCTAAGCAAGTTAAAAAAAAACCCACAATAGTTTAAAAATTATCAATTCTAGGTAAAACAAAAAATTGAATAAGAAAGGAAATCTAATTATAGTATACTACATGGCTCAGTTGTGAATATTTGTGTAGTTATAATCATGTAAACACTGAGTGTTGATCAAACAACAGAGTTAAAATGTAACTCTATTGGGAGAATGGGATAGTGGAAGTGTGTTTGGGGGAGAAGGCTACAAAACAGCTAAAGCTTCATCTATCGTCAGAAGATTATATGTAAAACTGAAAAAATACAGTAATGGCAGTCTAATCCTGTTATTTAAAGCTATGGAAGTAAATACCAAAAGAAGTAGCTAAAAGGGTTGAAAGTGGTTGCCTCTGTAGATAGAATGAGAATTAGCGACGGCAAAGTGATGTAATCCATTGGTTTCCTTTAAACTATATAAATAATTACATGGCCTCATTAACATAACAAAAAACCCTATTTCCAAATAGAATTATATCCCCAGGTATAGGAGTTAGGATTCCGGCACATATTTTGGGGGGAGATAATTCAATCCATAACAAATGGTAACAAAAAAAGGGAATTCCAGAGATGGAGCAAGTGTGGTCCATGTCCCCTGTCATGGGCTCTCCCAGCCCCCATCCTCTTCTTTCATAGCACTTGCCTCAATTTATGATCACATATTTATTTGTATGAATGATTACTATCTACCCCCCAATGACACCATAAGCTCCATGAGGGCTGAGTCTACAATGGCATTGTTCTCTATTGTAGCTCCAGAACCTGACAGCATCCGACACATAGTGAGCACTCAGATTCCCAGAATGAATGAGACTGAATGATGAGCCGTTTTACTCATTGCTACTCATGGCTTTAATCCAAATAATCTGTTAACTCGACTCCAGGTGTTACAGTCAGTTCAGAGCTGGTAAAAACGGGTGGCTTGACTGCTCCACAGAGCAGCTGCTTCTGTGTACCTTCACAATCCAGGGATTAAACTGAGGAAACAAGAGAAAATTAACAGTGAACTTTACTTCTTACATCAGCTCATAGTTCTCCCCCTCTATCCTAATGGGGCCACGTCTAAAATGAACTGTGGTTGTATAACTTATTTTGTTCAGCATATAATTAGGTGCATTTGGAGTGACTGGGGCCTCACATTCATCTCTATACATTCATTCTCAACTGAAAGGAACAGCTGTCAAAACCCAAAACGTGCCTTGTAAAACTAAAACAAAGTTAACTGTGATTGGAGGTTTCTCTCTTTGTGAGTTTTAACAGCAAATTGGTCATCTTATATAACTATTAAGCTCACAAGAGTTTAACTTGTAAAGTCAGCCCTCATGGGGCTTATGGTGTCATGGGGTGTGAGGGCGGTGCTTATAGAGTTATCATTCATTACTCTAATTTTGACTCAAAGGTTATTGCTAGAAGCCAGGGGTGGCCTCCAAATCTCCACCACCCCCCAATGTGACCCTAAATAAACATATGACCCAAGCAAGAACAATATGCCTACTATGGAAGAAGTCTAAAACACTCTTATGAGTAGTGTCTGGGGTCTTAAAAGCCTGCAAGCAGCCATCTAAGATACGTCTTTTGGTCCCACCCCATCTGGAGCAAAGGAGAATGAAGAAAACCAAAGACACAATGGAAAGATTAGTCCAAAGGGCCAATGGACCACAACTACCACAGCCTCCACCAGACTGAGTCCAGAACAACTAGATGGTGCCCAGCTACCACCACCAACCACTCTGACAGGGATCACAATAGAGGGTCCCGGACAGAGTGGGAGAAAAATATAGAACAAAATTCAAACTCACAAAAAAAGACCAAACTTACTGGTCTGACAGAGACTAGAGAAACCCCAAGAGTACGGTCTTTGGACACCCTTTTAACTCAGTACTGAAGTAACTCCTGAAGTTCACCCTTCAGCCAAAGATCAGACAGCCCTATAAAACAAACAGTAACACATGTGAGGAAGGTGCTCCATACTTCAACCGTGTACATAAGACTAAATGGTCACACCAGCCCAAAAGCAAAGACGAGAAGGCAGGAAGGGACAGGAAAACTGGATGAATGGAAATGGGGAACCCAGGGTGGAGAAGGAGAGAGTGTTGACACATTACAGCATTGGCACCCAATGTCACAAAATGATTTGTATATTAATTGTTCAATGATAAACTAATTTGCTCTGTAAACTTTCACCTAAAGCACAATTAAAAAAAAAAAAAAAAAGTACCGTAGCCCTACTTCCAGCCACACTCCCATTCCTGAGCCCCTCCTATGCAGTGATTTGGGATCCAGCTCTGCTATTATCCTATCCTTTGAGAAGAACTTAAATATCTTGTAATAAAAAGGGGAAACCCTTTCATCATTCCACTAGATTTCCCTTGAAAATATCAAGTGAGACTCTAGTAAAGTGTCTTGTTCCTGCTTCAAAATAATTTCTTAGATTATGAATCCAGTTTAGCTGAATTGATTCTGGGCCCATGAAATAGCAGACAAGATTCGGGAGCACTGCCCCCCACCCCAGGAGGTAGAGCTAAGGTGGCCAGGTCCACACTCTTTCCCATTAGAGCACCATTGGGTTGTTCATATGTCAGGTCAGCAACACAAGCTTTGTGTGTGTGGAGATGGGGGAGGGAGTGTCTCAGTGACCTTTAACTGGAACATCCTGAAGGTAAAACCCAAGTAGCTCTGCTCATTCCATGCATGTAGAAATGTGCGGGCCCACGGAGCACAGGCCACACCACAAGCTGTGAACAGCAGCACTGGGTAACCGCACACCATCATGCTGTGCCCATGAACTGGAGAGAGGGGAGGAGGGGGCGAGTGGATCCCTCCTCACCTTTCTTGTTCTTTGTCCCCAACTCACAGGCCTTAACAGGCATGGCCATCGACAACCACCTGCTGGCCCTGCGGGAGCTGGCCCGGGAAGTGTGCAAGGAGCTGCCCGAGATGTTCACGGAGGAAACGTACTTGATGAGTAACCATTTTGTCCTCTCCACCAGCCAGGTACAATCCTAGCACAGCCAGCGCTGAGAGGCCTGTGCACTTGGCATCATGAGTTAACTTTGTGAGGGGCTTGCTGCCCACATGGGCATCTCAGGGCTGCCGGAACAAAGCACCACAACCTGGGCATTTAAAGAACAGAAATGTATTGACATCTGGAGGCCGGATGTCCGAATTCAGGGTGTGAGCAAGGCCATGCTCTCTGAAGGCACTAGGCGAGGGTCATTTCTTGTCTCACCCAGCTTCTGGCAGCACCACGCATTCCTTGGCTTGTGGCAACATCACTCCAATCTCTGCCTCCATCATCATGTGTCTTCTCTTCTCTTCTTAGAAGGACACCAGTTGTATTGGCTTAGAGCGCACCCTGCTCCAGTATGGCCTAATGTTGACGTAACTAACACCATTTGCAAAGATCCTGTCTTAGTCTCCCAGCGCTGCTGTAACAAATCCCACCGGGGGTGGCTTTAAAGAACAGACGTTTATTTTCTCACAGTTCAGGAGGCTAGAAGTCCGAATTCAGGGCCCCGGCTCTAGGGGAAGGCTCTCTGTTGGCTCTTGGGAAAGACCCTTGTCTCCTGGCATTCCTCAGCTCTTTGGTGGTCTCCATGTGGTATCTGTCTTTCCCATTTGTGCTTACCCTCTGTGTCTCATCTGCTCTTTTGTAACTCAGGAGTGGTTGCATTTAGGACACACCCTACCAAGAAAGCCCTATTTCCAAATAGGATTATATCCACAAATATAGGGGTTAGGATTCCAACACAGAGTTTGCTATAGGGGTTAGGGTTCCAACACAGAGTTTGCGGGGACACAGTTTCATCTATAACTTCCAGATAAGGTCACATTCATAGGTACCGGGGATTAGGAATTGAACATATCTTTTGAGAGGACACAATTCAGCCCCTAACACATGGCTTCTTATGAGCCATGTGACCTTCAGCAACATGACTGAAACTCAGCACACTGGTGTCCCCACCTTCTAAACAGGAGAATCCTAGCTCTACCCCAGCAGAGGTGGAGACAGCCTGGGAGCCCACCCAGCCTGATGCCTTAACCCTTATGCTGTATACCTTTCAAACCATGGCCTAAGAGGTAGCATTACATCATGGTGACCACAAGCTCTGAAGCCCCCAGGTTAGAAGTGAAGTTCTGGCTCAGCCAGATGCAACAAAGTGAGTAGAAAGCCGAGCACCGTGCCTGGCTGGACGAGGCCCTCCAAGCCAGCCTCGAGCATTATTACAAAGGGTGTGCAGCCAACAGCCTGGGAAGATGAGCTACCCAGCCTGGTGTTTCCTAACCAAGGCTGTGGCTCGTTCTGTTGGAGGACCACTGTCCCAGTGACAGAAAGAACTCCACTAGAGAGGCAAGAGTTTACGAGAGGAAGTAAACCAGCTGCTGTCGAGTGGATTCCAACTCATGGCGACCCCATGTGTTTCAGAGTAGAACTGTGCCCCATAGGGTTTTCAGTGGCTGTGATCTTTCAGAAGCAGATCGCCAGGGCTTTCTTCTCAGGCATCTCTGAGTGGGTTTGAACCGGCAAACTTTCGTTAGTAGTCAAGTACTTAATCGTTTGCGCCAACCAGGGACTCCTAGGAGAGGAACTACCCCCACTGTAATTTGCTAAAGCTCCACCTCATCCGGAAAAGGCTGGACATTGGCCAAGGGGCTGATAAAGTTGTGCCAGCAGATAAAGGCCCACTCAGGCATTCACTTTTGCCATGGAGGCAGTGAGTTTGCAGACATGAATGAGGGAGGGCAGGGTACAACGTCAGTTCTTTAGGAAACCATTCACAGGCAAAAGGTGCTTCCAAAGGCTCTGTGGCCGGCGGCTGCTGCACGGCAAATTTATCTGACAAGGCGGCGACTCTATTAGCAAGACTAATGGCTTGTTCTGTCCCATTAAAATGGTCAGTGTCACTTCCGAAGGCCCAAGCACACAACACCACAAAGCTGTGTGTGTTTAAAACAAACGCCACCCTGCACCTGCCCATGGATGCTATTTTCCTCCTAGGAACAGCTCATAAATTTAATTTGGGTTGTGGTGGTATTTTTCAACTGGAAAGAAAAATAGCACCTAGAACTTGAATACCTTCAGAAACACATTTCCTTGGTTTGTGATCCCAGATTACAAAATCTCAGAACTGTAAATTCAAAGTATATTAGGCGCATAACTAAAACTCCAGTTAACGGCAGTCTTCCAAATCCCCAATGCTGGGTAATTGTGTGTGGCCAGGCTGTGGGGGAAAGCAGACCAGCCAGGCAGTCCTGACAGTAATTAAGGATCTGGGGAAGAGTGTCAGAGAAGACAGGCCAGATTTCCTCCAATTCTTAAATGATTCCCTCTGGGAAGTCATTCAACTGTCAGGTGCCATCAGAGGGCCATTTAGTAAATTACCTTGATTGCTCGGTGCATCAAATGGCCCGCAAATGAAGGAGACACTCAACCCAGACCCTGCTCAGCTCACTCCTGGAGCGGCTGATTCCTCAAGGAAAGCTGTTCACTGCGGGGAGTGGCTTGTTGCTCTTCTTCCTCTGATCTCATGCAGGTGAATTTCTAAAAGTTAAGTTAGACAGGCTTCTGTTTCTGAGCATGGCTGTGCTCAGACAGTTGGTGGATCTGGTTAACTCAGTCAGACACACAGTGGGAAAGAGTCATCAGAGGAACAAAATATGAGGTTGAGGCTCCCGCATTGTCTGAGCACCCACATTGTTCCCATGCCCACACTGTCCGAGTATCTCGCTTTGCTCCAGCACCCCAATTCTATCAGGCTCTCAGGCTGTATTTCAGAACAAGCACCCCTGACCTGTCTTCCCCTGCAGGTGCCCACAACCATGGAGATGTTCTGCTGCTATGGTCCTGTGGTCCCCAACGGGTATGGTGCCTGCTACAACCCACAGCCTGAGAACATCCTCTTCTGCATCTCCAGCTTCCACAGCTGCAAAGAGACCTCTTCCAGCAAGCTTGCAAAAGCGGTGGAGGAAAGCCTCCTTGAAATGCAAGCACTCTGCCTCCTTCTGCCTCCTGCCACCGACAAGCCACTGGTAGCCAAGGATAAGGCCGCCAGGCCTAGCCCTTGACTTCTTCTACTAGGTTTCACTTCCCCCACACTCCACATGCAGCTGCCAGACCCTTCCAAACCCCTGCTCCCACCCTTCACCTTGGCTTTCTGCAGCCCACCAATCCTCAGGCCCAACTCACAGACTACATGGAGGCATCACAAAAGCTGAAGTTTTAGGAGAAAACTTGTGCATGGACATCGTCATTTCTTGTCGAGGCTCCCTCTGGCCTGGGCATGGGAAGTGAGCCCAGCTTGGCTCAGGTTGGCCTGGGGGGCAGAGGGTAGGGCTTGTCCTTGCCCTTCTGGAAGCCTAGCACTCCTGTTCCCTACCTGGCAGGTCCCAGCATGTCCAAGTGATGTTTTTGCACAAAAAAAGAATGAGTCACCCTATTACATGCAATGTACTAAATGAATCACAGAGAAAGAGCAGGTAGGGGGCTTTGTTTGCAAATTTCAAGCAGTCTGATCTTGGCATTAAGGATGGCTTCTGCTGGTGCAGTGGTTAAGTGCTAGGCTGCTAACTGAAAGGCTGGTGGTTCTAACCCCCCAGCCACTGCTCGGGAGAAAGATGTGGCAGTCAGCTTCCATAAAATTACAGCCTTGGAAACCCTATGGGACAGTTCTACCCTGTCCTGTAGGGTCACTATGAGTCGGAATCTACCCGAGGGCAGCGGGTTTGGTTTGGTGTAGGTTTTTACAGTGTACGCACTCCCTATACACACACACCCTTAAAGTCCAAATTAATTGAAAGAATAATGACCTGGGCCTATGAATGCATTTCTCTTTTCCTCTCCAAAGGTAGCCTTCAGCTGAGTTCAGAAAACCTGGCCGGGCTGTTCTGAAAGGAACATGAAGGAAAATTCCTTTAAACATACAGTCAAGTTCAAAAGAATAGTCTGCTGCTGCCCCAGAGTCATTGCCAGCTCTCTGCTCCTTGGGGGGGGCCTCAGGGACAGCCAGGGACTGAGGGAAAGGAGCCAACAGCCCCAGCAGGGGGCACCTTGTAAGGATGTAGGGGTCAGCACTTCCTGAGGGTCCCGCCACTGTGCTTTTTCTGGTTGTTTTCCACTCCTCTTCCCATGAAACATGCCCCCGAGGTGGTCTGTTAGTTTCAGCGGAGGAGGACGAAGAGAGTTGCTTTAGGCTTGCTTTCTTCTGTTTTGGTTTATTTTTAAGAAAACAACTGTGATGTTAATTTCAGAAAATGACCTCAGTGGCCCAAACATCTTTACTTGGAGGGTG
This sequence comes from Dugong dugon, assembly GCA_030035585.1. Lineage (NCBI taxonomy): Eukaryota > Metazoa > Chordata > Mammalia > Sirenia > Dugongidae > Dugong > Dugong dugon. The sequence goes on along the minus strand of CM057475.1, from coordinate 6,048,890 downwards.
TTCAGGGGTTCAGACTACAAGTGGGGTATAGGGGCACAGAGCAGGGCTCCTTGCCGGCTGGCGGGGGGCCTGAGCAGCAGCTGGCTTGAGAGTGGCTGGGAGGAGGGGATGGCCAGGCCCAGAGCCAGCACTAACGGGGCACCCCAAGTGTCTGCACTAATGGGGCACCCCCAGCGTCTGCACTAACGGGCAGCCGGGCAGAGCGGGTGGTTCGGAGAGAGTCAGAGATGGGATTGTCCTGAGGGGCTGTGATTGCAGAGGATACTTCCTCTCAGGGTATATTTTCTTGGGAAACCTGAAAGGGCAAGAGAAAGGAAGTGGCGAAGCAACCAGCAAATTAAAATTGCACAAAGCAAAGGGCAGCCTACATCTGCCCAGAGGAGACGCAGAGCCAGCCCTCGCCACCACTGCGAGTTCCAGTAGACCGCTGCGTGGGGTCCTGGCCCCCCATCCTGCCATGCTCTGTGCCATTCTGAGCACTCCCCTGGCCGATGAACCTGTAGGTGTCTCCTCCTTCAGCCGCTGTGAAAGCACTCTGCACTTTGACCTGGACTGAAGCAGGTGGGGAGGCATTTTGATCTTTGCTCAGCTTTTTAAAAAACTAAACCCGCTCAAACCAATGAATTCCTTAAGCCCTGGTTTTGATTTCAGGCTCAAAGAGAGTTTGGAAATAGGATTTCTATTAGATAATCTAGGTTCATGCTCCCTCCCTCAGGCATCCAACTCCCCCCTGCCTTTGGGAAGTTGCAGGGAGTATCTGGGAGTCGCTGTCTACCTGCTGGAAGTTGAAACAAAGCCACTTATCTGTCCTTACTGAATAACCAGATGGAGGCCTAAGTTGTCTGGTTCACTGGATTGCTGGGCAGGCAGAGAGCTCAGTCTCTGGGGTCAGGAAGTCCTGCTGAAATACCCAGAGACTCAATTCTCTTCATTGACAAAGGGAGACAAGAACAGCCCTTACCTTGCAAGGTGGTGAGGGTCAGGGAAACGTACATGAAGGACCTTGCACGGGTGAGCAGACAGAGGTGTGTGCCGTTAGGAGGCTGACTCCCCTTGCAGGCACTGTTTGGGTAATTTTTCTTTAAATGATTCACTCTGGTCTACAGAACCAAATTCCTATCTGCTACTCTCCAAGCACAGGAAAAAACTCACTCTGTATATTCAAATAGCAAAGGAAGCACTGCGAGGGCTTCCAGAAGTGTGGCTGGCAGGCACTGGGCAGGAGGGGACACCTCCTGTCTCTGAGGAAGGGGCTGGAAGCTGGTCTTCCCCCTCCATGAGTAGGCTGGTGAGTCTTTATGCAAAGGCAACACTGAGCCATAGCCCTGGGCATCTCTGCGGGGATGCCAGGAAAGGAGGCTACTCCAGGTGTCCCCAGAGAGACAGAAAAATGAAATGTGGCAAAGGTCATTTCAGAGCCGTGATGCATAATGAAAATGTATGTGGCCACGTTACAATACTGCTAAGTTGCCAAAATATATAAAGTTGTTATTTTAGTTCTATTTTTATAAAATAGTTCTAGATTTATGGCCATATGTACTTGTGTATTTATAGCCTTCCAAGTTTATGTTATAGTTTTGTGCTGCAAAGAAATATATGTATGATTAAAGAACTATATATTGAAAGCATTATATTCAAATTATTTAAACACTGTAATGGTAAGCCTGTACTCAATAAAAAGTAATGCCAAGAAAGATGACGTTGGCCATTGTTTCTCGCCCAAAATGCTATGAAATATTTTATTGTTCAGTCTGGAGCTGGGTCACCTATTCATTTGCCTTTGTGTGGTGTCTGCCAGCAGCAGAAGTGGGTGTCTAAGAGATACAGGGGCAGGGAGACACAAAGGAGAGGAGAACGTACTATCTCTCCTACCACATGGCATGAAGCCATGGGGCGGGTAGAGGTGGGCAAGGAGGCTTCGTGGGATGTTTGTGATCAGGCTGGCAGAAACTTGCGTGTTGGAACAGGCGCCTCCACCTAAGTCTGCAAAGTACACATAGGCAGCAGGGGGCGGGTGGCAGGCACCAGGCTAGGAGGCTGGATACCTGGACTATACACCCAGCTCTCCCTCCAACTTGCTATGGACTTTGGGTAAGTCACTTCAGGTCTCTAAGTCTCAGTTTCCCCATCTGTAAAATGGAGTACTGATACCCACACCACCCCCTTGCAGGGATGTGGTGAGATGACCATTGCCGGAAAACATAGGAAGTGATGCGAAACCCGAGCGCTCTCTGTCCAGGCTCACAGACAGGTGTGCACACAGCTTCCTTCCTTGCACACACACCCTCCGGAGCTGCGACAGTCTGTGAGCCAGAACTGAGATGACTCCAGTTGTAAGCCCCAAGTGCTCTCCACTCAGAGCCTAAAAGGAACCTTGAATTGTCCAGGGGGCGGGGGAGTGGGAAAGGGAGGAACAGAAGCAAAACTACTTGGGTTTGTTCTCATTTATCACATGTGGTTCCAAAATAACCAGGTATAGAGAGACGGCCAACAGAACGAGGAGAGTACAGACAGGTACGTCAACCCCCAGTATAAAAAATAAGGCCACTCCTCCTCATCTCTGAAGTTCCTTGTAAGGTAGATGTTGATTACCAGTTGCCTTCGAGTTGACTTTGACCCATGTGTGTCAGAGTACAACTGTGCTCTGTAAGGTTTTCAATGGCTGATTTTTTGGAAGTAGATCACTAGACCTTTCTTTCAAGGTGTCTCTGAGTGTACTTGAACCTCCAACCTTTGAGTTAGCAGCCAAGCATGTTAATCGTTTGCACCACCTAGGTACTCCTTGGATGTTGGTACATTCAGGTAAAAATGCAGGGAATACTCTACATTGTTGTTGTTGTTAGGTGCCGTCGAGTTGGTTCCAACTCATAGCGACCCTATGTACAACAGAAGGAAACACTGCCCGGTCCTGCACCATCCTCACAATCATGGTTATGCTTGAGCCCGCTCTTTACATTAGCAAGCAGTTAACAAGAGCAGTCAGATGTTTCCAAATTACACTTAAGCAGTTCTCCTTAAAGAGATAGCTCAGTGCTTTTGGGCCTCTATAAATTTAGCCTACCTCCCTGCTTTTGTCTTTCTCTGCGTTTTCCTTCCAAAGAAATCTCTTGAGCCTGCAGGATGAACAATATGCCACTCCTGGGAAAATCTAACCTCACATCACATTAGAGGACCTTTCTAAAAGCTCTGTGCTCCCAGTTCTCTCCTTGTTCTTCTACCTTCTGCTTCTTCCAACTCTTTCAAAAGTGTCTCTTCTTATTTTTATTCCTTATATGTGAATAGACTCCAGGGTTCCATCCTTGGTCTCTCCTCTATTTCTTATGTTAAGGAGCAGCAGGCTGAGCTGATGCAGAAGGGCCCCCTCCACCTACCAAACATAGACATGAAGGGAAATTCCTTTGAACATACAGTCAAGTTCAAAAGAAAGTAATTCTCACATTCCAGGGAAAAAAATAAGGCTGTCCAAGACAAAGCAGTCAGCAGGAGCTAAAGGTGTATCAGACCAGACCCAGACCCTGGTGTCTGACAGCTGGGTTCACCACCCCTGCAAGGTAAGAAGACATAAGCTTAGTCCATGCAAAGTGGGGAGCTGTAGCCAAAGTCCCTGAACAAAACCAGAACCTCATACAAGGGTCCCAACCCTATAAAAAGGACTAGAAAAACTCTTCCCATCAGCCATCACTCAGGGCTGTAGATGGGGGGGGGGGGGGGGAAAGATATCCATGAGGATTAAAACCCTAAGCTTGTGCCATATGTGGATGTGGAGTCTGAATTTACACAGCCATAGGATTACTATGAGTCAGAATTTACTTGACGGCAAGGGGTTTATGCATAATGCAGGAACTCCAAGCCAATAATTAAAAAAAAAAAATTGGCTTAGGTCAGGAAGACCCAAAAGTTCTCAGCAGAATCAAATACAAAACCACTTCCCCCAACTCTGGACATGTCTTGTTGTTAGGTGGCATTGAGTCCATTTTCAACTCATAGCGACCCCATATAACAGAGTAGAACTTCCCCATAGGGTTTTCTAGGCTCTAATCTTTATGGAAGCAGATCATCAGGTCTTTCTCTCACAGAGCCGCTGGGTAGGTTCAAACTGCTAGCCTTTCGGTTAGCAGCCGAGTGCTTAACTGTTGTACCACCAGGGCTCCTGGATATAGCAGAGGGCCCTAAATAGCCAAAGTGATCTTAGAAAAGAAGAGTAATCACACTTCCTGATCTCAAAACATATTACAAAGTTACAATAATCAAAACAGTCTGGTACTGGTATAATGATAAACATATAGACCAGTGGAATGAACTGAGTCCAGAAAAAAAAAAGTACATCTTTAGTCAACTGATTTTCAACAAGGGTGCTAGGTCCATGCAATGGGGAAAGAATAATCTCTTTAATAAATGATGCTGGGACGCTTGGAGTTCCACAAACAAAAGAATGAACCAACCCTGAAAACACAAACCCCCACAGGGGTTTAAAAAGGAACTCAGAGTGAAAAATACAAACCACACAACAAACAACTCACACAGAAGGAAAAGTCTGCAAATAATAGATGAACCGGAGAGAAGCAATAAAATAGACACGTTTAAAATTATTAAAGAAAGAAAAATGCAGGCGATAGAATAAAGAGTCTGACATATATTTGGGACTTCTGGAAGGAGAGATTAGAAAGGATGGAGGAAAGGCACTATTCAAAGACATAGGAATATTCCAGAATTAAATAAACTTATACTTCTAAAACTTAGAGGTCAAAGAAGAAATCATAATGGAAATTTTAAAATAATTATAGCAGAATGATAATAGAGACGCCCTGTATTAAAACCTCTAAGATACAGAAAAAATGGTGCTTTGCTGGAAATTTATAGCCTTAAATACTTACATCAGAAAGACTCAAAATTGATGAGCTAAGTGTAAGTTAAAAAACAAGAAACAGAACCACACAGTGAACTCAAGGAAAGTAGAAAAAAGAAGACAATAAAGATAAAAGCAGCTATCAGCAAAAGAGAGAAGAAGGAAAAAAAAAAAAAGATTCGGTACTTTGAAAAGACTAACGAAACAGACAAGCCTCCAGTAAAACCAGTCAAGAAGAAAGAAGGCAGAAATAAATACCATTTTGAATAAAAAATTGCATAACTACATAAAGTATATATTAAAAGGATAGCAAGAGAATACGTTAACCAATGTGTGAAAGTGAATTTTAAAACTTAGGTAAAATAGAAAAATTCTTAGAAAAGTATAATTTACCAAAAACTGGGGCAGTTTCTTAAAGAAACTGAAAAAGTATTTAAAAGGAGGGGGGAGAGGGTACAGAAAATTTTATGTACAAGTTACACCAGGCTTTCAAGGAGTGATCATTTCAATTGTATACAAAATACATAAGGGGTAGTCCCTCTTTTCTATCCTCCTGTATTTATTCACAAAGACTAGTATAACTTTAATACCCAAACCAGACTAGGACAGCATAAGAAAGAAAAACTGCAAGCCCATTTCACTCATGTAAATATATTCAGGGAGCCCTTCTGGCGCAGTGGTTACGAGCTCAGCTGCTAACCAAAAGGTTGGCAGTTTGAATCCACCAGCCACTCCTTGGAAACCGATGGAAACGTCTACTCTGCTCTATCGGGTCGTTATGAGTCAAAATTGACTCGATGGCAACTTTTTTCTTTTTTTTAATATATATGCAGAAATCCTAAACAATATTAGCAAATAAATTCCAACAGTGTGTAGAAAAGATAATACACCTGAGACCAAGTTGAATTTATTCAAGAGCATGAGATAGTTTAATGTTAGAAAGTATCTAAATGTCATTCACTCATTAACAGCTTAAAGATAAACATAATAGAATCATTCTAATAGATCATTTAAATGCATCCAATAAAATTAAGCAGTTATTCATAATTTTTAAAAAATAGCTCTTAGTAAAATAGAACTAGAAAAAAACTTTCTTACCTGATAAAGAAGATCTACAAAAAAGAAAAAAAAAAAAAAGAAACCCTACAATAAACATCATCCTAAATGAGGAAATGCTTAAGTATTCCCTTCTCTCTAAAATCAGGATAAAGGGAAGATGTACACTATTACCACTTCTAGTAACCTTTGCACTAGAGATTCTAGTCAGTGCAATAAGATAAGAAAAAGAAAAGAAAGCCTTTAAAAAAACAAAACATTAGTCCTATTTTGCAGACACTGTGATAGAAAACTCAAAAGAATCTACAAATAAATTAATAAATAACTTTTAAAATAATTTAGAAGGCCAAAGTACCTTATATAAGACCAATATATAAAAGCCAATTTCATTTTATACACCAGAAACAAACAATAAAAACAATATAAAAATATCTGTTTTAAAACAGTTGTTGTTGTTAGGTGTCATCAAGTCAATACCAACTCATAACAATCTTATGTACAACAGAACGAAACACTGTCATGTCCTGCACCATCCTCATAATCATTGTTATGCTTGATTGAGCACATTGTTGCAGCCACTGTGTCAGTCCATCTCATCAAGGGTCTTCCTCTTTTTTGCTGACCCTCTACTTTACCAAACATGATGTCCTTCTGCAGGGACTGGTCCCTCCTGATAACATGTCCAAAGTACATGAGACAAAGTCTTGCCATCCTCACTTCCAAGGAGGACTCTGGCTGCATTTCTTCCATGACAGACTTGTTCGTTCTTCTGGCAGAGACTGGCTTAAGACACTATCTAATCTCGTAGACGTCATCAACATAACTGCCACTAATCCATCTTATTACATCATAGCTATAGAGTTTACAACACATAGGGAAATCACATCAGATGATAAAATGGTAGACAATCATACAATCCTGGGAATCATGACCTAGCCAAGTTGATACAGACATTTTTGGGAGGACATAATTCAATCCATGACAGAGACCAAGTGGGATTCAAACCAGGTATGCAAAGATGATTCAACATTAGAAAAGCAATAAATGTAATCCACCACACAAATAAAATGAAAGAATCACATGATCATCTCAATCAACACAAAAAAGGCATTTGATAAAGTCCAACACCCATTCCTGATAAAAACTCTCAATAAAATAGGAATAGAAGGGAAATTCCAGGGTTGCTATGAGTCAGAATCAACTCGACAGCAATGGGTTTGGTTTGGTTTTATACAGATAACATCATTCTCAACAGAGAGAGGCTGAAAGCACTCCCCCTGAGAACGGGAACAAGACAAGGATGCCCTTTATCACCACTCCTATTTAACAGTGTGCTGGAAGTCCTAATCAGAGCAATAAGCAAGAAAAAGAAATAAAGGGCATCCAAATTGGTAAGGAAGAAGTAAAACTATCCCTATTCGCAGATGTATGAATCTATACATAGAGAACCAGGAAGATTCCATAAGAAAATTACTGGAACTAATAGAAAGATTTAGCAGAGTAGCAAGATACAAGATCAACATACAAAAATCAGTTGGAATCCTATACACCAACAAACAGAACTTCAAAAAGGAAATCAAGAAAACAACACCATTTAAAATCACCCCTGGAAAAATAAAATACTTAGGAGTAAAGCTGACCAGGGACATAAAAGACCTATACAAAGAAAACTACAAAACACTACTGCAGGAAACCAAAAGAGACCTACATAAGTGGAAAAACATACAACGCTTATGGATAGGAAGACTCAACATTGTGAAAATGTCAATTCTACCCAAAGCCTTCTACGGATAAAATGCAATCCTGATCCACATACCAACAGCATTATTTAATAAGACAGAAATGCTAATTACTAACTTTATATGGAGCCCCAGTGTCAAAGTGTTTAAGAGCTCAGGCTACTAACCAAAAGTTCAACAGTTCAAATCCACCAGCAGCTCCTTGGAAACCCTATGGGGCAGTTCTACTAGCTTCTATAGGGTCACCATGAGTCAGAATCTACTCAATAGCACACAACAACAGCAAATACTTTATATGGAAAGGAAAGACGCCCCAGATAAGTAAGGCATAATTGAAAAAAGAAGAACAAAGTAGGATGCCCCGCACTACCTGATTTCAGAACCTACTATACAGCCATGGTAGTCAAATCAGCCTGGTACTGGTACAACAACAAACACATGGACCAATGGGACAGGCAGAAATCCATCCACTTATGGTCAGCTGATCTTTGACAAAGGACTGAAGTACATTAAATGGGGAAAATACAGTCTCTTTAACAAATGGTGCTGGCAAAACTGGATGTCCATCTGTAAAAAAAATGAAACAGGGCCCATATCTCACACCATACACAAAACTAACTCAAAATGGGTCAAAGACCTAAATATAAAAGCTAAAACAAGATCATGGAAGAAAAAGAATAGGGACAATGCTAGGAGCCCTAATGCATGGCATAAATTCAATACAAACCATAACTAACAATTCACAAACACTAGAAGATAAACTAGATAACTGGGAGCTTCTAAAAATTAAACACTTATGCTCATCAAAAGACTTCACCAAAAGAGTGAAAAGAGAACTAAAAGACTAAGAAAAAAAACTGGCTATGACATATCCAACAAGGGTCTAATCTCTAAAATTTATAGGATACTTCAACAACTTACTAGCAAAAAGACAAATAATACAACTAAAAAGTGGGCAAAAGATATGAACTGTCACTGCACCAAAGAATACATTCAGGTGGCTAACAGACACATGAGGAAATGCTCATGATCATCAGCCATTAGAGAAATACAAATCAAAACCACAGTGAGATACCATCTCAACCTGACATTACTGGCACAAATCAAAAAAACAGAAAATAAGTGTTGGAGAAGTTGCGGGGAGATTGGAACTCTTACGCACTGCTGGTGAGGAATGTAAAATGGTCCAACCGCTATGGAAAACGTTATGGTGCCTCCTTAAAAAATTACTGTTTGTTGTTGTTAGGTGCCACTGAGTTGGTTCCGACTCATAGTGACCCTGTGTACAACAGAATGAAACACTGCCCAGGTCCTGCGCCATCCTCACAATCATTGTTATGCTTGAGCCCATTGTTACAGCCGCTGTGTCAATTGACCTCATTGAGGGTCTTCCTCATTTTCGCTGACTCTCCACTTCACCAAGCATGATGTCCTTCTCCAGGGACTGGTCCCTCCTGATAACGTGTCCAAAGTATGTGAAACAAAGTCTCGCCATCCTTGTTCTGTTGGAATGACTGTCTCTTTGTTTAAGTACGGTTCCACGTGAGCACAATTAAGTGTTCTGGAACCCATTTTTCACAATATCTTCCATAATTTATTATAAACCATATAGTCTAATGCCTTTGGATAGTCAATACGACACAGGTAAACATCTTTCTGGTATTCTCTGCTTTCAGCCAGGATCCATCTGACATCAGCAATGATATCCCTCATTCCACTTCCTCTTTTGAATCCTGCTTGAATTTCTGACAGTTCTCTGATGATGTACTGCTGCAAACGTTTTTGAATGATCTTTAGAAAAATTTTGTGTGTAATATTAATGATATTGTTTGATAATTTCTACATTCTGTTGGATCACCTTTCTTTGGAATGGGCACAAATATGGATCTCTTCCAGTTAGCTGGCCAGGTAGCTGTCTTCCAAATTTCTTGGCATAGACGAGTGAGCACTTCCAGCACAGCATCTGTTTGTTGAAACATCTCAATTGATATTCTGTCAATTCCTGAAGACTTGTTTTTCACCAATGTCTTCAGTGAAGCTTGGACTTCTTCCTTCAGTGCCATTGGTTCTTGATTATATGCTACCTCCTGAAATGATTAAGGATGACCAATTATTTTTAGTTTAATGACTGTGTATTCCTTTCATTTTCTTTTGATGCTTCCTGCGTCATTCAGTATTTTCCCTGTATATCCTTCAATATTGCAACTTGAGGCTTGAATTTTTTCTTCAGTTCTTTCAGCTTGAGAAATGCCGAGTGTGTTCTACTCTTTTGGTTTTCTAACGCCTGGTTTTTTCACATGTCATTATAATACTTTACTTTGTCTTCTCGAGCTGCCCTTTGAAATATTCTGTTCAGCTCTTTTACTTCATCATTTCTTCCTTTTGCGTTAGCTATTCTATGTTCAAGAGCAAGTTTCAGAATCTGTTCTGACATCCATTTTGGTCTTTTCTTTCTTTCCTGTCTTTTTAATGACTTTTTGCCATTGATTAAGGGTAGAGTTGCACAGCCAATTATTGTAATTGCTGTCAATAAGTGATACATTTGTAAAAAGCTGAATTGGCAAAAGTTGTGTGATAGATGTATTTACAACAAAGACCAAAAAAAAAGAAGAAAAAAAAAAGAGTAGCTGCTGTGGCTGTTTATGTGTGTATGGCTCCTTGATTTGGAGGTTTATGGTCATGGTTTCATGGGACATCCCAGTTAACTGGCCTAATAATGTTTATTCTGTTCTACCTCCTTGTATGTCGCATAGTTCCTTAAAAGCTTGCAAGCGGCCATCCAAGGCACAACAATTGGTCTCTATTCGCCTGGAGCAACATAGGAAGACGGAAAGTCAGGAATAGGAAGGGGATATGGAATGTGTGGCTAATTGCCCCCCAGAACAACTGCCTCCATTGCCATGAAACCAGAAGAACGGAATGGTGCTCGCCTACCATTACTGAACATTGTAATCAAAGATTCTATTGAAGAATCCTGATCAAAAGGGAGAAAATGGAGGACAGAATTTTAAATTATCATGGACTCTAGACTTCCTGGAACCATGAAGTTTGGATGAACCCCTGAAACTATCTCCTGAGACAATCTTTAAACCTTAAACCAAAAATATTCCCTAAAGTCTTCTTAAAACCAAATAGTTTAGCTCAACTAGTGAAAAATGTCTTCATTGAGCATTATGCTCTCTTAAGAACCATCTATATGGGATCAAATTGGTAACAGCAACTCAAACAATTAGATAGGAACCTTGGGGCAGTGAGTTGATGTTAATGGGAGAGGAGAAACTGAGAAAAGGAGGATGACAAGGGTTGCACAACCAGAAGAATGTAGTCAATGTCACTAAACTGTATACTTGTAGAAACAGTTGAATTGGTGTATATTTTGTTGTGTATATTTTTAACAATAACAAAACAGTTTTAAAAAATTTTAAATCATAAACAGTACATATTGAATCAGTTCAGAAAAAATCGACAACGAAGTAGAGGAAACATAAGAATTTTTCAATCCATGCTATACTTCTAGCTAGCTTGGGAAAGTTACTCATCCTGTCCCAGCCTGTCTTATTCACAGAGGTAGTACACTAATTAAATGAGATAACCTATGGAATGAGCTTAAGGAGCCCGGCGGCTCAACGGTTAAGCCCTTGGCTGCTAACCAAAAGGTTGGCGATTGGAACTCACCCAGTGGCTCCGTGGAAAAAGACCTGATGATCTGCTCCCATAAAGATTACAGTCTATAAAACCCTATGGAGCAGTTCTACTCTGTCACATGGGGTCACTGTGAGTTGAAATAGATTCGACAGCATCTAACAACAACGTGGGAAGAGCTTAGCATGTTGCTTGGTACATAAGTAACTGGTCTGTAAAAATGCTGGTTATTGTTGCTATCATCATTAACACTTAACATGCCAGCTAGAAATGGGTTTACCTGACCATGAGGACCTCGAAAGCAACTCGCCCCCAAACACCGCACTTCCTTCACACCCAGAGTCGCTGGCGCACAGTAGGTGGTTCAGGAACCTTGGAAGGGAGATCATGGAGCAATTCAGCAGAGAATTTGGGCTGGGAGGATGCCGGAGCCCCACCCTCACCCCGAATTGGCCCCACCCACCTGCTCGTGACCACGCCCCACCCGCCCAAGGGCAAAAGAGCGGTTGCCCGTAGCTCTCGTTGGCAGTCACCAGAGAAGGAGGCCAAGGGCAGGCCGCCAGCGGGCCATGCCGGAGAACGCGGTGGTCTTTATGCGCTACGGGCCATACAGCGCTCTTGGCCTGTCAGTGGAGCACCGCACCTTCCGCCTGCAGGGCCTGCAAGGTGGGCGGTCAAGCGCTGGTGGGCCGCTCCTGCCGAGTGTGCCTCTGAGCACCCTGCAGGCCATACTCTCTGCCTCTTTCTCCTCTGTCCTCAAATCCAGATCAAGTGCCCCCCCCCCCAGGAAGACATCTTTGAGCCCATCGCCCCCTAGGGTGGTTTAGCATCTTCCGTAGTGCTTCCACTGCTTCAATATGAGAGCGGAGCAAGCAGGAGCAGGCATTATAAACCTGGCTTTGCAAATCGGGCACTGAGGATCCTGTGGCTGGTAAATGGCAGAGCTGAGGTACAGTCCCTTGATCACTCATTCGTGCAACAAACCTTCACTGAGCACCTAGTATGTATCTGGCGCTCTCCCAGGTCCTGAGGCCACACTGGTGAACAAAGATGTATGTCCTTGAGGTGACCTCCACATTGACTGCTAAATCACAATTGCGCCAAGGTGCTGACAGAGAGTAGAGGGTGCCATGGGGATGTAATCATAATGGGACCGGATTAGTGGCCATGACTTGGGGGGGTGGGTCTGGAAAGGAAATTGCAGCTGAGCTTGAAAGAGTAAGTAGAAACTAACCAGGTGAAGAGAAGAATGAGCATCCCAGGCGGAGGGATTAGTATCTGCAAAGGCTGGTGTCATGAACAGGTGATGCGTTTGTTGAACTCATGGGGAAAAGTGCTCCAGGATGAGTCTGCAGAGGTAGGCACGGGCCAGGTCATGCAGGGCCTTGGACCAAGAAAGAGTTTTAGGCAGGGGATGATACTGTGGCTGCTGTGAAGAGAATAGGGGAAGGCCAAGAGTGGAAGCAGAAAGACAAATCGGGGGCTGCCGCCGTGGTCCAGGGGAGACATGACAGTGGCTTCCACTGAGGGTAAAGAGGATGTCACAGTGATGGAGGGAGGACACCAAAAACAAACACAATTCGGAGGGAACATGTTCCATTCTGGACATATTAAGCTTCATGTGGTTATCCCTGGTGATGTAGTGGTTAAAGTGCTCAATGGTTCAAACCCACCAGCTGCTCCTCCAGAGAAAGATGTGGCAGTCTGCTTCCAGAAAGATTTACAGCCTTGGAAACCCTATGGGGCAGTTCTACTCAGTCCTCTAGGGTCACTATAAGTCAGAATCCACTTGACAGCAGTGGGTTTGGGTTTTCTAGGGAAGCTTCATGTGCTTTCAGCTACCTAGATGGAGGTGTTAGTCAGCTCTGCAGTTCTTGAGTTCAGAGGAAAAGTCTGAGCTGGAGATAGAAAGGTAAGAGTCACTGACTTGGGGCAAACATGTAGAACGAGAAGAGAGCCAGGACTGAGCCTTGCCACACTCCACTACATGAGCTGAGACCAGGGTCTTCCAGGCAAAATGCTGGAGGAGTCCAGAGGAGACAACATTAGCTCTGGTCCAGCAGTCATGGAAGGTCTGTGGAGGAGGTGGCATTGAGTTAGGTTTTGAAGGGTGAGTAGGATCTCAGTCAGCAGAGAAGGTTGGTATACTCTGTCAGGGGACTTAGGTTACTGGGATTCACCAATTTTCTCAAAGAGCGAACACAGTTAATTAAGAAATTTCTGTTGTAACAGCTCAGTATAAAGCAAAAAACAAAAAACCCAAACCTGTTGCTGTTGAGTTGATTCTCACTCATGGTGACTCCATGTGTTACAGAGTAGAACTGCTCTATAGGATTTTCTTGGCTATAATCTTTATGGAAGCAGATTGCCAGGCCTTTCTTCCATTGCATCACTGGGTGGGTGCAGACTGCCAACCTTTAGGTTAGTAGTCAAGCACAAACCGTTTGTGCCACTTAAAATGCTTCGTAGTCTTGGCATAAGGACACAGCCTAAATGACTGACTTTGTCTTCGTCCCTGTCTTAGTCATGGAGTGCTGCTGTAACAGAAATCCCACAAGTGGCTGGCTTTAACAAAGAGAAATGGATTTCTTCACAGTTAAGTAGGATAAAAGTCCCGAATGCAGGGTGTCACCTCCAGGGGAAGGCTTTCTCTCTCTGTCGGCCTTCTCATCAGTGTTCCCCGGGACTAGGAGCTTCTCTGTGCAGGGACCCCAGGTCCAAAGGACACGCTCTGCTCCCGGCACTGCTTTCTTGGTGGTATGAGGTCCCCTGTCTCTGTGCTCGCTTTTCTCTTTTATATCTCAAGAGATTGCCTTAGGACACAATCCAGTCTTGTAGATTGAGTCCTGCCTTGCTAACCCAACTGCCACCCATCCTTCCTAATTAACATCATAGAGGCAGGATTTACAACATATGGGGAAAATCACACAATACCAGGAATCATGGCCCAGCCAAACTGATACACATATTTTCAGGGGGACATAATTCAATCCATGACAGTCCCCCTTTGACAGGCCCCATCCACCTTCAGTTGATGCTCATAAAGCTCCTTTAATTGATGCTCATTGAATGGGCAGGCTGAGCAACTACACCATTTCTCTACAGATAAAGTGGGTCTGAGGCCTCTGGAAAGAATTTGCATTCAAGAGGTTCCCAAGTCTTCTTCCTCTCCCTGTCCCCAACCTCTTGACTTTTTCAGACACCTTTAAATTGTGTTTCTTACTGCTGCCACAATCAGCATGACAGTATAGAGTCCAATTAGATCATCTACATACCAAGAGTCAGACTAAAGCAGAATGGACAAATGAACAGGTTATAATTTTCTTATAATCTAACATTTGCAGGTATTAGGGGAAATAAACCTACCCATCTGGTCTGTCACCAAGCCCTGCTGGCTGTACCTATCACCTCTCCCTGGACCTCTCACCCCCTCAGCCCCTCACTTGTCTCTGGCTTCCACTCTTGTCTCTGTGGGTGGGGGGATGGCATGTGCAGAGGTTAAGCAAGGGGCTCTGAAGTCCAGGAGCTCTCCTTTTGAGTTGGTCTCCACCACTTAGGAACTGTGTGGCCAATGTCAAGATCAAGTTATTTACCCTTCTGAGCCCCATTGTCTTATTGGTAAAAGGGAATGAGAATCCCTACCTAACTGATGTGAGATTCCAAAGAAAATGCACGTCAGGTATTGAACACTGTGCCTGCACGTAGCAAACGCTCTGTTCTGGTTCGCGGCCGTTGAGTTGGTCCTCGACTTATCACGACGGAACAAGGTGCTGTTTGGCCCTGCACCATCCCCATGATCAGTTGTGGATTGCACTGTTGTGATCCATAATGTTTTTACTGGCAGATTTTTGGAAGCAGAGCCTCAGGCCTTTTTTCCTAGTGTGTCTTTAGCTGGAGCTCTGCTGAAACCTGTCCAGCATCATGGTGACATGAAAGCCTCCACTAACAGACAGGGGGTGGCTGTGCATGAGGTGCACTGGCTGGGAACTGAACCTGGGTCTCCCACATGGAAGGCGAGAATTCTACCACTGAACCACCAATGCCCTATGCATGAGACAGAGCCCCATTATCTGGTGCCTTCCAACTCCTCTGTTGTTCAGTGGATCAAATCTTTCCAGTCCATTGAAACCTGTTCAGAATCATAACAACATGCAAGCCTCCACCGACAGATGAGTGTTTGGCTGTGTATGAGGTGCATTGGCAGGGAATTGAACCTGGGTCTCCTGCATGAAAGGCAAGAATTCTACCACTGAAAGAGCTCGTTTTTATTATTCCTGAGGGGAGTCAGTGGGAAGGGGAGGAGGGGACAGCTGGGGGCATGTTTAGGTCTGACTGAAGTCAGGTCTGGCTGGTTTATTTTTGGCAACAGGGAGTCAGCAAAGGTTTTTGAACTAAAGAATGATGAGATCAAGGATGTGCTTTAACAGACCAATTCTGAAAGAAGAGATTTAGGGAGGGGAAGTAGGAGAAAAATAATTCAGGTGGAAATACTGAAAAGTCAGTGGTTAGAGATTATGTTCTGGAGTTTAGAACAAAAATAAGGCAGGAGATTTGAAGCAGAGGTCAATTATGGCTTTAAATGCCATCTCTATTTTAAATTGGAGCCCTGGTGGCGCAGTGGTTGGCAGTTCAAATCCACCAGCTGCTCCTCGGAAACCCTAGGGGGCAGTTCTACTCTGTCCTGTTGTTGTAGTGTGCCATCGGGTCAATTCCGACTCATAATGACCCTATAGGACTAGCAGCCTGAGCTCTTAACCACTTCACCACCAAGGCTCCACTGTGTCCTATAGGGTCACTATGAGTCGGAATCGACCCGACAGCAACGGGTTTTTTTATGCTGAATATTTATATCTAAAACTGGGACCTCTCCTTGCCAGCAGGATGTTTCATAGGTGTCTCAGACTTTACATGTCCAAATTTCCTGATGCTCCCAAGCTGACTTCTGCTTATCCCCCATCTGAGGTGACAGCACCTGCCCCTTTCAGCTCCACAGTCCAGAAACCTTGGAGTCAGTTTTCTCTCCTCTGTTCCTCTCACACTCTCCATTTAGGCTGTCAGCAAATCCTGTCAGCTCTGTCTTCAAACCGTGTCTAAAATTCAACTACTTCTTGCCACCCACCTCCCCTCTTCTATCTAAGCCACAACCATCTCTTGCCTGGATTACTGCCCTGGCCTCCCCACTAATCTCCCCGCCACTACCCGTCTCCCTGCTGTCTATTCTCAGCGCCAGAGCCAGGGGATCCTGTTAACCCCAAGTCAGAGCATGGCGCTCGCTCCTAAGAACGTTCCAGTGGCTCCCAGGATAGAAGCTGAAGGCTTACGATGGCCTGTGAAGCTCCTTAGGGCCTGGCTGGCCTCGTTCCTCCCACCTCGCTCACTCTGCTCCAGCTGGGGCCATTGCTCTGCCGAGAACACTCTTTCCCCAGATACCTGCGAGCTCTTTACTCTTCCCTCTCTTTCAGCCTTCAGTGCTTTCTCAAAAGCCACATTCCCAGGCAGGCCTTCTTGCTCATCCCAATCTAAAATGTCCTTGCTTCCCTCTGCCTCCCTCTTCCTTATCTCCCATCCCTCCTTTCTTTTTATGCTCATAAGTATCGACTACATCGTGTTGTTAGTCACCATCGAGTGGGCTGACTCATGGAGATGCCACGTAGAACAGGAAATGTTGCCCCGTTCTGCGCCATCCTCATCATCACTGGCATGCACAAGTCCACTGCTGTGGCCACTGTGTGTTCTGAGTGCCTTCCAACATAAGGGGCTCATCTTCCAACACCATAAAAACCCCGTTACTGTCAAATGTGCTCGGATTCATTGCGATTCCGTGTGTTACAGAGCTCCATAGGGTTTTCTTGGCTGTAATCTTTACAGAAGCAGATTGCCAGGCCTTTCTCCTGTAACACCACTCAGTGGATTTGAACTGCCAAGCTGTTTGTGCCATCCAGGGACCTACTCTAGCACTATATCAGACAATGTTCAGTTGTGATCCACAGAGGTTTACATTGGCTAATTTTCGGAGGTAGATCACCAGGCCTACTTCATAGTCTGTCTCGTCTGCTTTGCTGAAACTTGTCCACCGCGGATGACCCTGCTGGTATTTGGCATACCAGTGACATAGCTTCCAGCAGTACAGCAATGTGCAAGTCACCACAGTATGACAAACTGACAGAGGGGTGGTGGTAATACATCATATATTTTACTCAATTACCTTATTATCCTTCTCCCCTACTTGGGTGTATGCCTCAGAGGGCAGGGATTCTTGTTTGTTCTGTTCTCTGCCGCATCCAAGCACCTAAAAGAGTGCCTGGCATGTCATAAGGATTAGTAAATACTAGTCAAGCAAAGGCACCTACATGGAGCTGAACACTGGGACGACAGGAGATGAGGTTGCCAAGGAAGCAAGACAGAATACTGGAGGAGGCCCCTCTGAGGGGTGCAGCCCGAGCAGGAGCGGGTGCAGAGTTCACAGAGACTGTGGAGGCGCGCGGGAGGAAGCGAGAGGAGAGCTTCAGAAAGAAAATGGCTAACAGGCACCAAACTGTAGAGCAGGAGTTAGCTCTAGAAAGAGACTAACTCACAGTCGATACGAAGTATTCGCCTACACTGCTGGGGAGGGTAAACTGGCAGCCACTTTGGAGGTGACATGGCAGTGTCAAGTAAAAGTGAGCCACAAACTGCAGGGTCCAGCTGTCTCATTTCTCCAAATCCTCCTTATAAAAAGTTCCCAGATGCACAAGGAGACATGCTCAGGAATATTTGCAGCAGTGTTCCCCCCGATAGTGAGAAGGTGGAAACAGCCAGAAAAAGGAAGGGCTATGTAAACTGTGGAGTCCCTGAGAGGTGCAAACAGTTAAGTGCTTGACTACTAACGGAAAGGTTGGAGGTTCGAGCCCACCCTGAAGCTTGTTGGAACTTCCAAAAGGTCACAGTCTTAAAAACTCTGTGGAGCACAGTTCTACTCTGGCACACCTGGGATGGCCATTACTTGGAACTGACTTGATGGCAGCTTGTTTGGTTTTGGTTTTGGTTACATACACTGCAGTCCCTCCGCCCGTGGAGTGGATGCAGTGCAGCAGTGAGGAGGATGCAGGGGGCGACATTCCCAACACACAGTGCTTGGGGGAAAAAGCAGGGAGGGGGCTGAAGCCCAAGCACAGTATGATCCTGTTTCCATTGAAAACGACAAAGGGCGAGAGAGATGGAAGAACTATGAGTGATGGTTTTCTTTTTTTATTTTGTTCTTTACTTTCCTATAATGTCTCAGGTATTTTTTTAAATACCATGAGTTTGTATTTTATTTATAATCTGATAAAATTTTAGAGTTTGAAACAATTTTTACCAGCAAAAGTACGTTAGAGAAGTAGGAAAGGTTCAAGGTGGCAGTGTCACTCTGCTGAGTGGGGTCGGGGGAGCCAGTGATGCCATTCATGGTGATGGTGGGTTCTGAGCACTGCAGGGTGGGCTCAGAAGATGGTGGCAAAGGCGCATCCGCAGGAGGTGAAAAAGACCAGTAAGTGAAGAGTAAGGCAATGGGCGCAGGCTGGTCTTCCGGCAGTCAGAGAGGGGCACAAGTATTCTGAGATCGAGGGGAGAATTATTTTGGCTGAAGGAGACCTGAGTATGTTCAAGGTATCAGCAGGCGGTTGGTTTTAAAAGTTAGTTCTGCATAGCCATGAATGATAACTCCTGTAACACTGGCAGCCGACATTTACTGAGGGATGATGATGGGGCGGGGTGGGGGGAGGAGGGTGGCAGGGTGTTAGTAGTGACAAAGCAGAGTGGGCAGCACCTGCCCCCACCCCTACCTTCAGCCTTAGACCCAACACTGATGTCACAGCGAGAACAAAGCCTTGTACTTGCAGGCCTTCATCTGTAAAGTCTGCATCTGAATTCTGTGTGTTTCTTTAAAAACATAGCCCTGACTTCTGGGCAACATGGTGCTATACTCAGAAGCACCACGCCATCCCACCGCAGCAAAGTTCAGAAAAACTAAGTCAAACAGAGTCACACGTCAGTCCTGAAACCCTAAGCATCAAATGAAGAGATAAAGAACTCAGCCGAGCACCAAATGGAGTAAGAAACTGACCGAGAACAGAAAGCAAGGAGAGATACATGCAAAGATCCCTATCAGCTACCACAGTACAGATCCTCCAACTTGGACTCCTATCGGAGATCAGCGAACAGGGGGTACGAGAAAGCAGTTTCACGGAGCTTCCAGTAAGAGACAGAACAACCAGTAACCAGCAATATAAACTTTCCCACCCCCACCCTTCTTCACCCCACTTAGTCTCCTCTGCTTCCTGCAGTCATAGTCTTTTGGCTGGGAAGCACCCCGGTGTCACTTGGATTCCACTGGCCCACACTGGCCGGCTCCCTGAGTGCCTTTTGTTGGCTGCTGGTGTTGCTTTTTTCCCCTTCTTTAGATTTTTTCCTTACCTCTCACCGCCTCCTCTTCCTTTCTCTCAAATACCTGGCTCCATACACCATCTTTGCTTCTTCCTGATAGGCTGCAAAATACCACTCAAATGTGAAACCGCTTCCCGGCCCATGCTGCCATGCTGGTAGGACTCCCAGGGCTTTTTTGTTTGCTCTGATTTGTTCTGTTTGTTTGTTTTTTTCCTGTCTCTGCTTCGGAGCTCCTTCTAGCTGGGCAGTACCACGCAGCTTGGAAGCTACTCCCTTACTCTGTGCAGATGCACAGGGACATCCCTGGGGGCATTTCTTTTTTTGGTTTTTTTTGTTTGTTTGTTTCTTTGTTTTGTTTTCTTCTCTCTCTTATTCCCTTTTTGTCTTTATTCATTTCCAGTTTCTCGATTTATTCATTTTTTTTTTTACCCTTTTTCTTTTTCTTATTTTTGTTTTTCCCCATTTCCCAGTCTCTCATCTCCCCACTCCAATAGCAAACTTCCTGAGCACTCTTTTTTGTTTGTGTGTATGTTTTTGGCTCCTGTTCCTCTCTCCTCTCTCTCATCTTTCCCATACCTATCTTAGCTCCACAAATCACAGTCTACTCCCTACTTCCTGCCTACCTGCACTGTGCACTGAACATCACACTCCCAAGCAGCACAGGTACAGCCTACTAGAACTTGCCCTGCACTGATTCCCGGTCCACACTGTCAGCCCTGGTACATGCCACAAACAACCCATCCCAGCAACTCCCCTTCAGCTGCACCTGCCCTGCTGTACCATACCTGAGTGACTGACCCTGCCCATTGGAGAAGGAGGTGAAAAGTATCGTGCCCACGGACAAGCAAACAACAAAGAATGCACAGCCTGCCTGCTCAGACATAACCAAATAAAACAAAAAAGCAGGATGAAACAAACAAATCTACAATCAATAAATGAGGAAAATAACCACTGAATGCCCCTAAAGACAGCAGACAATATCAAAACATTTACAAAACAGGACAGGATGGTTCCAGTAGGCGTCCAAAATAAAACACCAGTTGACCTTCCAGTACAAGAAAAGGCACCAGACCTAACTGATAGGGAATTCAAATCTCTAATATTCAGAATTATCCAGAGTTGAAGCAAAAAGCAGACAAAAATGAGGAAAAAATAGACAAATTCATGGAAAATACATACCAAAAAATGGAAGAATTCAAGAAAATAATACAGGAACAAAATGCTAAAATAAATTCACAACTAGAAATCATACAAAAACAACAATTAGAAATCCAAAAGGTAAACAGCAAGATTTCAGAACTGGACAGTATGATAGAAGGGCTGAGGAGCAGGTTTGAAACAATGGAAGACAGGATCAGTGAAATTGAAGACGAACTCTTGGATACAACCCTGTTGGAGGAAAAATCAGAAAAAAGAACAAAGGAAAATGAAGAAACCCTGAGAATTATGTGGAATACAATCAACAGCAAAAATCTGCGAGTGATCGGAGTTCCAGAACAGGGAGAGAAAACAGAAAACACAGAGAGGATCATTGAAGAATTGCTGACAGAAAACTTCCTCAGTATCATGAAAGATGAAAAGCTGACTATCCAAGAAGCTCAACAAAACCCATATAGGATAGACACCAAAAGAAAATCGCTGAGGCATATCATAATCACACTTGCGAAAACCAAAGACAAAGAATCCTGAGAGAAGCTCAAGAAAAACAAAAAGCCACATACAGAGGATAAACAATAAGTCTAAGCTCGGATTATTTGGCAGAAACCATGCAGGCAGGAAGGCAATAGGATGACATATATAAAATCTTGAAAGAAAAAAATTGCCAGCCAAGAGTACTATATCCTGCAAAACTCTCATTCAGATATGATGGTAAAATCAGGTCATTTCCAGATAAACAGAAATTAAGGGACTATGTAAAAACCAAACCAAACTTACAAGGATTATTAAAGAGAGTCCTTCGATCTGAGAACAAACAGCATCAGACTGCAGGCTGAGTATAGGACACAGGATTGTACTAGCCAGATACCAACCTAGGAAATGAACTCTTAAAGACTACCCAAAACCAGAAGAATTACAACAGGGAACCAGAGAGGTTAATCTGTAAATGACAACAGCATCAGAACAATAAAAGAGGGAATAAATGGTGTAGGTATAGAACCTTCTAATGGAGAGGAAGGCAAGGTGATACCAAGTAATAATAGACTGGTTCAAACATAGAAAGATAAGGGTAAATATCAAGATAACCACAAAGAAAGTTAACAAACCTACTCATCAAAATAAAGAAGAAAAACATAAAGTCTCAGTAAAAACAAAACCTACAAAAACAAAAGAAACGAAAAAAATCCACAAACAAAAAGAACTCAGCACAGGAGAGTAAGACGAACAAAGAAAACGTCAGCTCCACAAAAAAAAAGCACTGCAAAATGCAATCCCACTCCTAGAAATACATCCTAGAGAAATAAGAGCTGTTATACGAATAGACATATGCACACCCATATTCATTGCAGCATTGTTCACAACAGCAAAAAGATGGAAACAACCTAGATGCTCATCAACAGATGAATGGATAAACAAACTATGGTACATACACACAATGAAGCATTATGCAAAGAACAACAATGAATCTGTGAAGCATCTCATAACATGGATGAAATGAGGACATTATGCTGAGTGAAATAAGTCAGTCACAAAAGGACAAATACTATATGAGACCTCTACTGTAAAAACTCATGTAAAAGCTGACACACAGAAAGAAACAATCTTTGTTGGTTATGAGGGATGGGAGGGGTGGGGGGAACTAAACAGACAATAGATAAGTGGTTAACTTTGGTGAATGGGTACAACAGTACACAATACTGGGGAAACCAGCACAACTTGTATGAGGAAAGGTCATGGAAGCTCCATAGAGCTTTCCAAACTCCCTGAGGGACTGAATTGCTGGGCGGAAGGCTGTGGGGACCATGGTCTTGGGGAACATCTAGCTAAATTGGCATAACATAGTTTATAAAGAAACTGTTCTACATCCTACTTCGGTGAGTAGTGTCTGGGGTCTTAAAAGCCTGTGAGCAGCCATCTAAGATACTTCACTGGTCTCACCCCTTCGGGAGCAAGGGAGAATGGAGAGAACAAGATACAAGGAAAAGATTAGTCCAAAGGACTAATGGACCACAGCTACCACAGCCTCCACCAGACTGAGTCCAGTACAGCTAGATGGTATCCGGCTACCACCACTGACTCCTCTGACAGGGATCACAACAGAGGGTGCTGGACAGAGATGGAGAAGGATGTAGAACAGAATTCTAACTCACAAGAGAAACACCAGATTTACTGGCCTGACAGACTGGAGAAACCCCAACAGTATGGCCCCCGGACACCCTTTCAGCTCAGTGATGAAGCTCCTCCCGAAGTTCACCGTTCAGCCGGGGATTGGACAGCCTCATAAAACAAAACGGGACTAATGAGGCACAGCTGCCCAGGGACAAGGACTAGAAGGCAGGAGGGGACAGGAAAGCTGGTGATAGGGAACCCAAGGTTGAGAAGGGACAGTGTTGACATGTCGTTGAGTTGTTAACTATTGTCATAGGGCAATATGTGTACTGTTTAATAAGAAACTATTTGTTCCGCAAACCTTCATCTAAGGTAGAAAAAAGAAAACAGAATTATCTATGTGAGATCACATTGACAACAGCAACTCAAAAGTTTTGATGGGAAGTCTGGGGGCAGTGAGTTCAAGATACTGGTGATGGAATAATTTGGAAAAGGACAATGAGAATAGCAGCACAACTGGAAGAATGTAATCGATGTCACTGAATTGTACATGTAGAAACTTTTGAAATGGTGTAACTTTGGATGTGTATTTTTTCACCAAAAAAAGGTCCTCCAAGGTCGAGAAGAGAAAGTGTTGACATGTCGTGGGTCTGTTAACCAATGGCATAAAATGATACGTGTACCGACTGTTTAATGAGAAACTATTTTTCTGTAAACCCTCATCTAAAGTACAATTAAAAAAAAAAAAAATCATAGCCCTTTATCATCTCCTGAAGCCCTGCTGACTTTGGAAATGTACCCAATCTTCTCTGAGCTTACCATTGCATTACACAATATGACCATTTTTTCCTCTTCCTTTACTATCCACAAATTATAATAGCTAAGGAAAAATGTCCCCACTAAGGCCTCAATATTGATAAGACTAGACAAATGCTTAATAAAAGATTTTAAGAAATTTCCCTGGCCCTGGTTGTTTCTGGCCTGCTATACTTACATCTGTCAATGACCCACTAAAGGAACTAGAAGGAATTTAAAATGACCCTTAAAAGTAAAACCAAATAAACCAAACCAGTTGCCACTGAGTCAATTCTAACTCATGGCAACCCTATGTGTGCCAGAGTAGAACTGTGCTCCATAAGGTTTTCGATGGCTGGAGTGTTTTTTTTTTTTTTTTTTTGGAAGTAGATCGCCAGGTCTTTCTTCCAAGGTGCCTCTGGGCAGACTCAAACCTCCCAACCTTTTGGTCAGCAGCCAAGTGAACTGTTTGCACCACCCAGGGACTGGTTTAAAAGGAAGATACCCACTGTATTATACAATAGAAATTATTGAACTGCTATATGTTTTGTTGTGTATATTTTCACCACAATACAAAAAAAAAGGAAGAGATACTTTTACTTAGCTAAGACCCCCATGTGCCATTTTCCCACCCCTAGCTCTGCATTCTCCACACTCGTTAATTGTCCTTGTCATTACGTCTGTGCCTGGCAGAGGAGAGATGAAGTTCTGTCCGTAGACCTGGCTTCCTAACCAGCAGTGTTTACATCATCTGCAGACCGGTCCAGTTCCAGGACCCCTGAGAGGAGGGAGACCTTTCCATGTCCGTTCAGTTCATCCAGATCCCCCCTGAAGAATGACGTGCCACTTCAAAGAGGTGTGTGTTCTGTAGGTGGCCTTATAGCTTCTGGTTGATTTATGCTGGAGCTTAGCCCCTGCCTTTGCAAAGACTTTGTTTCAAGGAGTATATTTATCTGACCTTTCTT
Source organism: Dugong dugon (assembly GCA_030035585.1). Taxonomy (NCBI): domain Eukaryota; kingdom Metazoa; phylum Chordata; class Mammalia; order Sirenia; family Dugongidae; genus Dugong; species Dugong dugon. The sequence continues at coordinate 6,024,177 of CM057475.1, read as the reverse complement.
TGACTAGATAGCCCATAGCAGCACATAGGAAGAGACAGGTGCTCGGTGGAGAGAGGTGGCGTTTTGATGAGCAGCAGGAATCCTGGGGCTTCTCTGTGTTTTATCCCTTAAGCCTGCACTGGACACCCTACAGCTGGTCTCAGCACATCCCGGGCAGAAGAGAAGGGGACAGACGTCATGGGCGGGGGTGGGCAGTGGTGTAGAAATGTAGACTCTAATGCAGCTTGTCACTTTAGTGAATGAGAACTGGACTTGAGTCACTCGGTATCCAAGTCATGGGGGGTGGGTAGAAATGTAGACTCTAAGGCAGCTTGTCACTTTAGTTAGTGAGAATCAGACTTGGGTGGCTCGGTGTCCAAAAACACTGTTGGAAGTGCCCAGTGGCCCAGTGCCCTGATGAGCTGTTTATTCCGTGAGCATGGTGTGGGGGGAGCATTTGTGGTGAGGGAGAGTCATGCCCGATGAGGATTTCTTCCTGCCCCACTTTATTTACTTACCCATACGGCTCTTGTTGTTTTTAGCTGTCATCAATCGGCCCCTGATTCGTGGTGACCCCACGCGCCATAGAACGAAACACTGCTAGCTCCTGTGCCATCCCCATGATTGGCTATAGATCAGACTGTTGTGATCCATAGGGTTTTCATTGGCTGATTTTCAGAAGCAGATCAATAGGCCTTTGTTCCTAGTCTGTCTTAGTCTAGAAGCTCTGCTGACCTGTGTTCAACATCGCGGCAACGTGCAAGCCTCCACTGACACACGATGGTGGCTGAGCATGAGGTGCATTGGCTGGGACTCGAATGGAAGGCAGTAATTCTACCACTGAACCACCAGTCCTTTATGTATGAGGCAGATTTCCGTTATTTGGCACCCTCCAACTCCTTAGGGTGGGTTGTTTGGTGGATCAAATCTTATATATACCATGCCATATAGGAGTGATGCTGTTGGCATAAAACAAACCCCAGACCCACGTGAGATGTGAGGCGAGGGCAATGAGGCCTGAAGGGACAGGGCCCCGGGCCAACTGTGCAATCACAGTGAGCAGCCCCAGGCAATTCCTGTGCCCTCTCTCTCTCTCCAGAGCCTTCCAGGCCTTAGACAACTGATGCTTGATGTTAACAGGAGAGTAGACCCACTGTCCCCAAAGGTGTAAGGTGGAGGTGGAAAAGCCGTTTCGTTCCTGATTTCTCCCCATCAAATTAAAATACAATTCCCAGAAAAGTCTTCAGACAATGGGATGCCGAAGTGGAGGCCAGGTTGTAGTACCCACTTGCAGCTTTTCCCTTCCCCTGAGGGGGTGCTGCTAGGGGACGTGTGATGCCCCAGAACTCTCTGGTTATAGCCTGCCATTGTGCTTCCTAGAAGACCAACCAGCCATTCCAAACTGGCTGCACTGCCTCCTTTAAACAAGTCACTGGTCAAAGCTGAGTGCCTTCTTTCAAGGGTGTTTCAGAACAAGGCATCTAATAGGAGACAATAACATCGCTGTGCCAAACAAAAAGATGAGGGTGTTCTTTCCTGAAAGGTGCGGGCTGGGCTGCCGTGGGGTCAATTAGGGCCACCACTGGATGGCCCAGGAGCACTGTCTTGTTAATGAGGATCCTCGCCGAGTTGCTTTCTGAAATTCCTTTCCAGAAGTGAAATTAAAATCATGCAATTAAAATGTTCACAGTTGGGGCTGGATGTTCTCGAACTGATTGAGAGGTGAAGTGGGCATGCCAACATTTTGAAACAGCAATTGTCCCCGTGATTAAATGCAATTAACTGCATAGCTGGCTGCTCTTCTCCACCCAAGACTGATTGAAATGCTAAGACTTTTAAAAGCATGCCTCCCCATCTGACTTCTCTTTCCATCCCGACCCCAATTCTCACCAGTGAGTGAAGACTACAAAGGCTGAACAACTTGGCATAGCATCTCTAACACCAGCGCTCCAGAGTGGGCGTGCCAAGGAAACTGGGGGACATGTTGCAGAAAATAGAACTCTGGGCTGTCCGATACACAGCATTTCTCCTAAACCCAAACACCCTCCGTTTGCCAGAGATTAGACCCGACAAGTCTCCCTGGCTGACCTCTGGGAAAAGAGGCGTGGAACATACGTGATAACCAAAATGCAGATTCTATAGGTGCGAATGAAAGTTGCAGCCCATTAGCCTCTGTAATAACATGTTTTTCTGATTATTACAGAAGATCTGAAAAGTGCTGAAAAGAATAAAGAGGAAAAAGTTCTACATAATCTCACCTTAGAGAGACAATAACTAGGTATTTTATTCCTCTTTTCCTACTTCATACACATGTTAATTAATATTAAATATGGATGTCATGGTTTGAATGATGTCCCCCAAAAAACATATGTTATCAGTCTGGCTGGGCCGTGATTCCCAGAATTGTGTGGTTGGCCTCCATTTTGTGATCGTAATTTTATGTTAAAGAGGATTAGGGTGGGATGGTAACACCTCCCTTACCCAGGTCACTTCCCTGATCCAATGTAAAGGGAGTTTCCCTAGGGTGTGGCCTGCACCACCTTTTACCTTACAAGAGACAAAAGGAAAGGCAAGCAAGCAGAGAAGTGGGGACCTCATACCACCAAGAAAGCAGTGCCAGGAACAGAGCGTGTCCTTTGGACCCGGGGTCCCTGGGCGGAGAAGCTCCTAGCCCTGGAGAACATTGATGAGACGGCTGACAGAGAGAGAAGGCCTTCCCCTGGAGCTGACGCCCTGAATTTGGATGTGTAGCCTACTGCACTGTGAGAGAATAAACTTCTCTTTGTTAAAGCCATCCACTCGTGGTTATTTCTGTTATAGCAGCACTAGATGACTAAGACAGTGGATATGTATATATATACGCACGCATACATGTATATATATCTCTCCTGATTTTTCACTTATATCACAAGTATTTTTCTTGCCATTAAATAAGTTCATAAACATTATTTTAAAACTCTACATGAAATCTCATTTTACAGACCTACCACCATTTACCCGCCTACACTCTTATTATTGGATATGTAAGTTATTTACAGTATTTTGCTATTATAATAATACAGAAAGGAATATCTTGTTGCAAAAATTTCCCTGGGTTTCTGGTTTTTTCTCCTTAGAAAGCTTTCTTTTAAGTGGAATCCTCTGGGCCAAAACTTAGGATCTTTTTTTGAGGCTTTTGTATGTCTTCTCAACTTGCCCTCTAGAAAGGTAAACAATTTATATTTCCATCAGTAGGGTCACAAACTGTTCAATCCGCTGAGTGCACTCCTGAACCTTGTAGAGTGTTGTCCCCATAGGATTGGGCCTTTGGAATACCCAAAAACTCCTTCCTGGAGAAACCTCCTTTCACAGATAATATGGGTCTGGAGGCAAATCTCAGCACAAACCTGATTTGCTCAGCCTCTGTGTGTCCTCACCCCTGCCAGGATGGGGCCATGGGGGCCAACAGAGGCCAGAGGACCCCTAGGGCAGCTGAATTATACCTGCGAATAGCTAGAGACTAGCTGTTCATCGGTGAGGACATCTGCATATTGGGCTAACCTGGAGTCTGCGCCATCTCACCTCCCTCCCCACCTCCTTCCCAGCTGTGCTGACCGCAGATGGGCACCAGGTCATCTTAGAGAAGATAGACGACTGGAACGTGGTGGAGCTGGTGGTGAATGAAGACGTCGTCTTCCGCTGCAACATCAATGACCTGGAGTTTGGTAAGCCCTTCTCGACATTTCCAACCTGCACTTTGCCTTCCCTGGGGTGTCCCTCAGTTTCTACTTGACATGTCAGGGCCTCGAACCCAATTCAGATCAAGTTCTCTTCCAAGCTTTAACTCCTTACTAAAAGCCCTGTGCTCTGTGGCACACGAACACATGGTAGGTGCTTCAGACTCTTCCCAGGAGATTGGAAGCAGAAGAGGTGACGGCAAGAAAAGGAAATTATGCCCTAGACTTCAAATGGGAGGATGGGAATTTAGGGATAACAGAGTTCTGTTTTGCCTTTTTGTTCGTTCGTTTGCTGTGCTTTAATAATGTATGCCGTTATTTTTGCTTTCAAAACAGTTCTTTTCCCATTTTATTATTATACCTAGGCTTGCTAAGACACTTGAAGTCAATAGGCCACTAGTGTGGCTTTGGCTTTAGTGTGCTAGGGATTTCCTGCTTTGCCCTGGAGAACCTCTGGCTTGGTCAGCTGGCACTATACAGGTGTCCCTGAGCTCAATTCACTAATTGTGCAATCCACTAAATCTCTACTAAAGATTAGCTAACATTTCACACGCATGGGATCTTTGCATGTCTAACATGACATCAAATTGTATATAAAGCTGACCAAAAGAAATTAATTATATTCCCTAGGAGTCCCTGGGTAGTGCAAATGGTTAAGTGCTCAGCTACTAACCAAAAGATTAGCAATTTAAATCCGCCTAGAGGCACCTCGAAAGAAAGTCCTGGCGATCTACTTCCAAAAGATCACAGCTATCACAAACCCTTATAGAGCACAGTTCTACTGTGACACACGTGGGGTTGCCACGAGTCAGAATGGACTCAGTGGCAACCGGCTTGTTGTTGGTTTTTATTTGTTTGCTTGTTTTAGGAGGCGATGGTAAACTGGACCCGCTCTGTGAACAGGCCAGGATAGCCGTGCTAGACGCCTACTGATAGCGTCAGCCCGGTCATCTCACAGCAACAGCCTCCTGTCCTCTGTGACGCAGCCTAAGAGGGCCTTGCCAGGGCCAGGCCAGTCAGAACACGGCCACTCCAACCCGACCTGCAGCCTGGCTGTAGGGAAACGGGGACCCCACAAATAATAAAATCACAGCATTGGTAGCATCTCTCAGTCTTGACCCATAGGGAGAACTCTCCAATATCAGGCACACGCTGAGCTGAAGGAAATAATCAAATGGAATCTAATAACAAAGTACCATCCCTTACTAATAACGAGTAGTTGCCAGAAGCATTAGCGATTCCATTCTACAGGAAGCAAAGAGCAAGGAAGAGCTGAAATTAAAGATGGGGGTTGGGACTGTAGACCTTTGAAACACTGAACTGAAGTTAATGTCAGTGTTTGGAAGCCTGGATATTCCCTACACATTTATTTCTTGCTCTCAATGGAATAAATGTTTAAAATTGCTGAAATAACCTTACCAAGAGCCAAACCTTCAGTTATGCTCACTTAAAACAAGAAAATTATCTGCCTTCTTTTGCATTAACCAGTCCAACAGGATGTCCTCAGGAGGCCAGGGGAGGGCATAAAATGGCTTCCTTGTGCCTTGGAAGACACAGCCCTGGAGAGTTAAAGAAGAGCTCTCTTGGTGGTCAGTGTAAAACTGAGCCCCGTCAAGATGAGATTATTTTACTTTCAGGGCCTGTGCACCAGGCTATAGTCTACATCCCCTTAGGTGTAGAGTAAGGGACAAGGAGCCCCGGTTAGCTCAACGGCTAACCGAAAGGCTGGTGGTTCGAACCCAACAACGACTACGTGTGAGAAGAAACCTGGCGGTCTGCTCCTGTAAAGATTACAGCCTAGGAAATCCTATGGGGCTGTTCTACTCTGTCACACGGGGTCCCTGTGAGTTGTAATTGACTCAGTGGTACCCAACAACAGCAGAGTAAGAGAAAGGGGAGAAATGCAGATATGGATCTAATGATGCTGAATGTGAGTTCTTGGTAAGATGGCATCACAGCTTTTAGAAAAAAGATGATTCCTTAACAAGAGACTTTCTGGAAGCCTAGGTGGAAAGAGAAGAGCTTTCAGAAACTGCAGAAACCACCTCGCCCTCTCCTGCCCCTTGCTCCCCTGTGGAGCAATCCTTTCAGTTGTGCGGAGTCCTCCCAAGTCCTCCTTTGCACCAGAACTTAAAAGGCCACAGGGACTCCATGAAAGCCCCTGTACAAGTTTTTTCTCTTACTAAATAACACCAACAGACCGACCCATTGCTGAAGAGTCGATTCCGACTCATAATGACTCTGTTGCTGGGAACTCTAGGTTCTGTTTGGCGAGACTCCGTCCAGGGCCAAAATAACAGAGACCAAGCTGGAAAGAACGAAAGGCAACTTTATGGTTGCCAAGCAAGGAGAAAAGATTGAAGTTGTCAAGGATTTCATTTTACTTGGATCCACAATCAACACCCATGGGAGCAGCAGGCAAGAAATCAAAAGACTCATTGCATTGGGCAAATCTGCTGCAAAAGACCTTTTTAAAGTGTTAAAAAGCAAAGATGTCACCTTGAAGACTAAGGTGCGCCTGACCCAAGCCATGGTGTTTTCAATGGCCTCATATGCATGCAAAAACTGGACGATGAATAAGGAAGACAGAAGAATTGATGCCTTTGAATTGTGGTGTTGGTGAAGAATATTGAATACACCATGGACTGCCAAAAGAACGAACAAATCTGTCTTGGAAGAAGTACAACCAGAATGCTCCTTAGAAGGAAGGATGGCGAGATTACGTCTTACATACTTTGGACATGTTGTCAGGAGGGATCAGTCCCTGGAGAAGGACATCAAGCTTGGTAGAGGGTCAGCAAAAAAGAGGAAGACCCTCAACGAGATGGATTGACACAGTGGCTGCAACAATGGGCTCAAGCATAACAATGATTGTGAGGATGGCGCAGGAACAGGCAGTGTTTCGTTCTGTTGTACGTGGGGTCACTGTAAGTCAGAACTGACTTGACAGCATCTAACAACAACAACAAGCAAGGAGACAGTTGGGGCTGCGTGCAGTTGAGGCTGGTTTATATAGGCAGGATAAGTTTCAGAATACAAACTGGCTCATGCACAGGCACGGAGCATCTTAGAATGAGTAAGCATTTTTTAAGCCGTGGGTTCGACTCCGGCGCAGGAGGAAGTTAGCCATTTTTGTTCATTAGCGTGTTAGCTCTCCACCCAGGGATGGAGAATTTACTATGCATGAGGCAGTTAATGAGCTAAAGGTCATCTGGAGTGCCAGGATGGAGGGTAGGACCTGTTTCAGCCAATTCTGGCTAGCTGGTGGCTATTTCTTTTCAAAGAAGTTCTGAGGAGAAAAACAACTTCAGGAAATGGGCCAAGTGGGGCTGTCCTGAGGAGACAACGATTTTAAGAAAATGGCTCTTGCCCTGTCTTAACCCTACAGGACAGAGTAGAACTACCCCACAGAGTTTCCAAGGAGCAGGTGGTGGATTTGAACTGCCAACCTTTTGGTTAACAGTCAAGCACTTAATCACTGCACCACTAGGGCTCCAGTAGATGACACAGAGAACATAATTCAAAAACTCCAGCCGAAGCTTCGCTTGTCGGATTTGATTCTCAGGTTATGAATCACTTAGGATTTATTGGAAATACTTAATCTTCCTTATTGAGAAACTGAAGCTAATAGAAATAATTCTTCCTCCAGGTGTCTGGTGCTTGTTCCATGTGTCTCTAGTAACCCTAAATTTAACCTACTTTTCTCAAAGACCACTACAGATGTAGCATCCTATCTTTATTTTAAGATGAAAATTTTAAGAGAAATACCTTTCATTAAAGAAAAATGGAAAAATGCAGGTAAGAATAAAATTTAAAATTAAAATCCCTAACATTTTTAGATACAGTGAAACCTGTGAGACTGGAACTCCTTGGGGTTGCCTTGTTTTTCTGGGTCTCGTAAGTTTTCTGCCCTTGACAGGGTGCAGTCTTACACTTTTCTATCATTCTATATTACATAATGAAAAATATTTGAGTTTTCCTTCTCTGACAGGTTTCCGCCTTACACAGGTTCCGGCTTTCACAGGTTTTACTGTATTTCAATTCTGTTTATGCTTGCATGCATGAATAGTCATAAAGAGATAGGGATAGAAATTGATTTTACCAATTTGGAATCACATTTATGTACACAATTTTGTATTGTCGAAGAGGAAAATTAGTAACAGACATCTTACTTTGATTTTAAGGTTTTTCTTAGCCACAAACCAAATATTAACCAGAAATTGCCATACAGCCATGTAAATTTGTCTTATCCTGCTGGAAAAGGATAGTCAACAAACCATCACCTCCTAATTTAAATCTCAAAGTCTCTTGGCTGCAGATGGGTGCAGGGCCAAATTATTAGCAGCCAGGGCAGAAGTAAGCTGATGTGGTGGATCTCAGTAAAGGGGGAAGGCTACCTTGTTGAGATCAGCCAGTTGTTGATCTTCTATATTTCTCCCTCCTCTCCTCTTTATAAACCCTAGTGTAACTAACTTCTTCAAGCCATTTGCTTTTTCTGGCATCAGAATGACCTCCTTATATGCAGATAGAATAACTGTTCAGAATAAACCTTATATTCAAATTGTGGTGAGTTTTGATTATTTTTCAGTAGTATCTTTTTTAACTTAACATTTTATGTTGAGCCACTTCCCATGTTACTAAAATAATTGCTGTCTAAGCATTCTGTCTTGAATCAGGAAATTTCCTCCTTCTTGAACAGTGGTTCCTACTGCCACAATTTTTCTGCTTAGAACTAAACTTTCAGGCTTTCCCCCATCAGCTTTCCATGTCCTAACTTCAGACGACTGTGCAATCCGGAAATCTCAACCCGGAACTGCTACCCAGCGCTCTCCACGGCAGTCCCTTTGCCCCCCAACCCCCCAGCCTGTATTTGTGCTCTCGGGGCAGACATTCCACCGCGCCTCCCCACCACCTCACCTCCCCACCACCCGTGTGTCCCACACTTCCTCCAGGACCCGCCTCCTTCTCAGCAGCGGAAAGGCAGATGGATTGTAGATAAACTGGACTGTGTGAAGTCATCTGGGAGATGCCTGCGCCCCAGAGGGTTCCTAGATCCAGGCACTCCCCAGGTTGCCAACCAGACACATTCCTAAGTCTGTCTTTAAGTCAAATTTGTAGGGAAATTGGAAGCGGTACATATGGCTCTTATTTAGCGTCAGTCAAATGTTTGTCATAATATATATTTACCTTTCTATGCATCTAAAGGAGCCCTCTGGCGCAGTTGTTAAGAGCTAGCTGCTAACCAAGAGGTCGGCAGTTCGAATCCACCAGCCTGTTCTTTGAAACCCTATGGGGCAGTTCTACTCTGTATTATAGGGTGCTGTGAGTCAGAATTGACTCCACAGCAACAGATTTGGGTTTCGTGTTGTTGTTTTTTTAAATGCATATAAAACACCGCCAAACCGCACGATGTTTTCATGCGCGTCACAAAGTGGTGCGTGCTTTCGTTATCACGAACCATTATAGTTAACTCAAAATTTTCATATGATAGGCTTTATGGCAGTCCTTTATAAATTCGAGTTGTCCTTAAGTTGGGCGTTTGTAACCCCGGGGACTGCCTGAAAACTGGACTGTGAAGTCATCCGGGAGAAGGCCGTGGCCCAGCACTGACTTTCGGCCGGCTTGGAGCAGAGCTAATGAGTCGTGATTTGGCATCTACTTACAGGGTCCCTATGAGTCCCAATCGACTCCACGGCAAGGGGTTCGGGTTTTGTTTTTTAAGCCTTGGGAAAAGCCATAGAGGTCGCCCCCAGGGGACGGGATTGGAGAGGGAAATGCAGAGGGCAGAGGGAGGAGCCTGTATGAGGGTCATTTCTTCCATATTAAAATGTGGTTAGTGCTGGGATTGGTTTTTACTCTGTGGGAGGAGGGAACAGTATTTTCAAGTAAACATTTAAAAATAAAATAAAAAATTCAACATGGAGGTCACCTGTCTATGACCTAGCCCCTCAGTGTCGGTGATTGGATTGGGAAAGTGGAGAGAACTTTCTCTTTGGAAATGTAATTACTTTTTCAGTCTAAAGAAACGTACCGTCTTTCCTGGAAGGCCCTCTCTCTGTCCCGCCCTCTGTCTCAAGTCTGTTGGAGAACAGCCCTCACCGCGGAGCAACAGGAAGCACCTGCCCTTTACTGACGGCAAACGAGCACTGTGCTTCAACAAGCTAGACATGGGGCCTTTCAAAGCCTCTAAAAGGCGGTTTCATTAAATCACATTTTACGTTTTATAAGATGCTAAATCCGTTTTATTCTTATCCGAACATATGAAATATCTTTTCAGAATAAAATTAGAAGTATAGTTCTGTCTTACTAATTTCTAAATGAAATTTGGAATCTCTGAATTTTTTTTCATCTGGTTTTAAAATTTTTAAAAAAGGTTTCTGGGGGCCTTGATTGGGTCCTCAGGGTCCCCAGGTGGCACAAGAGGTTTGCCATCAACTCTAACATAAGGTTAGTGGTTGGAATCCACCCAGTGGCACCACAGAAGAAAGGCCTGGCAATCTGCTTTTGTAAAGATTACAGCCAAAAAAACCCTGTGGAGCAGGTGTACTCTAACACAGAGGGTTGCATCAACTCTCGACAATGGGTTTTGCCAGGGTCTTCACGGGGGCTCCCTACGCTCACTGCCTGGGTCCTCACAGCTGTACCTTGGTCCTTGGTGGTTTTACCTTTTAAAAAACTTGGAAAAAAGTACCTTGCGACAAGGCCATGTATCAGAAACTGTGAAAAATAAGTTCCCAAGGTAAGTTGCCAGGACATGTCAGAGGTTGGAGGTAGAGGGATGACCCTGAGCGACTCCTCCTACCCCCAGTAGCACTCACTAGTCCCTTGGACACACCTCCTAAACTAATCCCAGGATCCGACACACCCCTATCCTGCGTGTGGGCTCTGCGGGCATTACCGGGAGGACACCTCAGGTGACGACATGCCTGCATCCTGTGGTGCCAACTTTCCAAGGGAAATACAAAACGGCAGAGTGCAGGTGAAAGGCAGAAAAATGCTAGCTCGAGCCTCTGGCATCAAGCACAGCGGAAAATTTCTTCCCAAATTGTTTGAACATGTAAAGAGATAAGAGTCTTAAAAGAGAGTATTTGTGGGGACTTAGATACTAAAGCAAAGACGCTCTGGCAGTGCAACGGTTAAGCAGTCGGCTGCTAACCAAAAGGTTGGCTGTTTGAACCCCATCTTGCCGCTCCAGGGGAGCAAGACCTGGCAATCTGCTCTGTTAAGATTACAGCCAAGAAAACTCTATGGAGCAGTTCTACTCTGTCACATGGGGTCCAGCATTCAATGATAACAACAGATACTAAGGTAATGGAGAGCTCCAGCGTGGTCTTGAAGAGCTGGGAAAGCTGCCATTTCAGAGCCATTTGCTAAGGCCCTGGCTCCTGGGAAGGAGACCCGAACTCTCCTCTGAGGGAGCCAGAGGTTATATGTCACAAGGCCTACGGAGGCCATCAAGGCCACAGTGAGCGGCACTAAACTGGGGTAAGGAAACAACAGGGCAAAGGGCATAATGAATGCCATGGCCACAGGCCTCGTTGAGGAGACTGTGGGGAGGGGCGGGCAGTGGGGTGGATTGGAGAACAGGAGGGGGCAGGCCCCGTGTTACCCAGCTTCTGAATTTTTTCCAGAAAAGTTGGAAATCTAGATTTTCCTTTGAAACTGAGTTTTAAAATGGTGACTCAGTTTAAAAAAAAATAAAAAAACACACAATGCCAACCAGAAACAAAACAAAACAAAACAAAAAAATAAACACGTGTCTGTGGCCTGTCAGTAAGGTGACCATCTGTTCCTGTCTGCCTGGGACTGCTGTACTTTGTACCTTTGGACTGGGTGTCATCATCCCAGTAATCATATGGTTACCCTTCCCTTTGGGCCCCAGCCCTCCTGTCCTTGACTGTCCAGTGAGTAGACTCTTCTTTGTTCTAGAAAAAACCTGTGACTCAACTATTTGGTTATGCAAATGAAAAACAAATGCTCTCTTTGCAGATCTTTGCAAAGAAGACATTGGAGAAGCCAAGGCCCTAAAAAGTCTATTGTTCTGTGTGATCAGGCACAGGAGGCCAGCCGTAGGCAGAGCAGCATTGCCCAGATCACAGTGCTGATAGGAAAGGCTTCTTTTCCAGGTGTGCTGATAGCTGACATTTGCCTGCACAGTTATGTACCTTCGTGAAAATGTGTTTTCCCGTTTGAGTGATTGTTTGCTGGAGGTCAAAAGCTGGGACCCGGAAGACTAACGAAGAAGGATAAGTCCCTGCCCTCTTCACGCAGGCGCGGCAAGCTGGGGGAAGCTCAGTCTAGCTTGTATTACTGCTGTACCCAGGAGGTAATGTTCAGGTCCAAAAATGCTGGTTCAAGGAATGCACTGATATAGCAGTCTCTTGCCTGCAGATTCTGGGCCCCATTCCCACTTCTGATGTAGTGGGCCTGGCAGGGGAGCCAGGAATCTGCATTTTTAACGTGTGCTTCAGCTGATTCTGATGCAAGTAGGCCATCTGCGCTTTGGAAAAGGACATTGGAGCCTTAGGGCAAGATTATGGCCCTTTAGGTTGTTGTTCACATCAAGTCGAGTCCAACTCATGTGTTACAGATTAGGACTGCTCCATAGGGGTTTCTTGGCTGTAATCTTAACGGAAGCAGATTGCCAGGCGTTTCTTCTGTGGTATTGCTGAGTGGGTTTCAACTGCCAACCTTTAGGTTAGCAGTTGAGAATAAACATTTGCACCACCCAGGGACCTTCAGCTCTGCAGGTAGAGGTGGGGATGTACCCCGGAAGGAATGGCCTTTCCCTGTCAGTCATCTGGGGAGGGACTAGAAAGACTATTCTTATGCAGGGGAAATGGGAAGGTTCTCCCCTCTGGGCCTCATGCTCTCAAGCCTGGGTTCTAGGGAGTCTAGAGGGGCTTGGAAGTACTCCTGGGTGCTGAGACAAGGGGCTAGGCTGGGAAGCGGCCTATGGCGTGCGCCTAATGAGTGTGGCCAGTTGTCCCCGAGCCTTCAGTAGCTCTTGCTAATAGTTACAGCCCCATCTGAGCCCTGAAGTGGGGACTCTTCTACTCTGTCTGTGTCTTCTCTTGGTCTGGAGGCAAGGTAAAGGGGCAGGGGATAGACCCCGAAGGGGGCCCAGCAGCAGCACTGGCCTTAGGAGTCGGTGGTCCTGGAATCTGTGGGAGGTGACACTGGGCAGTCTCGGGGACCTCCTGCAGGTCCGGAGCAGTGTGGGGCCTTTGGAGCACACCTCCCCTATCAGTTCTGCTCCGGAGGAGTGGGGGGCATTAAAGGGGGCATGATATCCTGTGACCAGCAGGACACTTTTGAGTAAACTTGAGCTTTTTCTGCTAATCCTTCTCTTGTACCTAAGAGGAGCCAGGCTGCATTTGGGTTACACATGGAAAAAGTTCTTGCCTTTCAACAAATATCTGTTTATTAAAAATTGACACATTTACCCCAATATTCATAGCAGCAGCATTCACAATAGCCAAATGGTAGAACAACCCAGGTGCTCATCGACAGATGAACGGATAAACAAAATGTGGTGTATCCATATGTCATGGATTGAATTATGTCCCCCCAGAAATGTGTGTATCAATTTGGCCAGGCCATGATTCCTGGTATTGTGTGGTTTTCCTATATGTTGTAAACCTGCTTCTATGATGTTAATGAGGGAGGATGGGTGGCAGTTGTGTTAGTGAGGCAGGACTCAGTCTACAAGACTGGATTGTTCCTGAGGCAATCTCTTGAGATATAAAAGACCGAAGTGAGCAGAGAGACAGGGGGACCTCATACCATCAAGTAAGCAGTGCCGGGAGCAGAGCGCGTCCTTTGGACTGGGGTCCCTGCGCCGAGAAGCTCCTAATCTGGGAACACCGAAGAGAAGAAGGCCGACAGAGAGAAAAAGCCTTCCCCTGGATCTGATGCCCTGAATTTGGACTTTTAGCCTACTTTGACTGTGAGGAAATAAACTTCTCTTCGTTAAAACCGTTCACTTATGGTATTTCTGTTATGGCAGCACTAGATAACTAAGACACCATACAATGGAGTGTTATTCAGCAATAAAGAGAAATGAAGTTCTGGTACTTGCTACCGACATGGATGAACCGTGAAGACGTTGTGCTGAGTGAAATAAGTCAGACGCAAAAGGAGAAATGTTGTATGATCCCACTTATGTGAAATATCTAGAATAGGTCAGCGCATAGAAACAGAAAGTAGCTTAGTAGTTACCCGGGGCTGGGAAGAGGGGAAGTGGGGAATTAATGCTCAGTGGGTACAGAGCTTCTGTTTGGGCTAATGAAAAAGTTTTGGAAACAAATAGCAGGATGGTTGTACAGCACTGTGAATGTAATTAACGCCACTGAACGGCACACTTAAAAATGGTTAAAATGGCAACTTTTATGCTATGTATATTTTACCACAATTAAAAAAAACCAACATACTTACGTTATTAGATCTTCCAATTTGGAGAAAAGGGGTGCAGTGATCCTGCTGAGGAGGGGTGCTGAGGGAAGGAAGGGGAAGGCGCACCTTCCTAAGTGTGAAGCAGCTGCGGCGAGGGGCTTGTTCAATCTGCAGACACCTTCCCCGGAGACTCTGGATTGTGCCATGATAGACTGCTCCTTCCAGGGGAGCAGACCTGCAGCTAACTGATCTCTAGCACTGATGTGAGCAAGAATTAAAAAGGGGAAAAATAAGTTGAGAACTACAACTACAGAGTTAATGTCTATAAAGTGCTTCTCTTTCCGCTAACCTTTATTTTAAAACTTCTATTTTATTTTGTACTGCAAGTTGTTCACCAAATTTATTATGGTGTTTCCTGCCTTTTGAGTTTTACCACTGACCTAGCCTTATCCGGAGCCCTTGGGTGGTGTAAACAGTTAACGTGCTAACCAAGAAGCTGGAGGTTGGAGTACACCTAGAGGTGCCTGAAAGAAAGACAGGGCCATCTATTTCCAAAAAAATCAGACACTGAAAACCCTACGAAGCATGGTTCTACTCTGACACACACGGGGTCACCATGAGTTGGACTCAACCCAACAGCAACTGGTTTCGGTTGCCTTATCCCACACACATACAATCGGGTTACATCAAATTTCTCATCATTCCTCAACATAACCCATGGTCTTTCCATTTCTCTGCCTTTCTCGGGCTATTCTTCCTGAAATGCCCTCGCTGTGTTCTTTCGTTGACAAAATCTTACTCAGCCTTCAGGCCTCCGCTCACCTCTCAGACCCTCCTCTAAGCCTTCGGTGGCTCCCTGGCCCGTAGCACCAGGCACAAGCTTGTGGGGGCTTCCTAGAATGGAGTACGACATGCCCTAAAATGATGAACTCATCAGTGAAGGACTCTTCTTTGTCTTTGTACTCTGGATTAATAAGAGTAAGTCCAGCAACATATTGGAGAAAATGCCAACATAACAGTCCTCACTCTCAGACGCACAGGCTTCTTCTACTGCACCACTCGGCTATCTTAGCCTGAGCCTCATGGTTCAGTGTGGCTGTTGGCGTTCCAGCCATCAGGAGTGTGTTGCAGGCAGCAGAAGGAAGGAAAGGACAGGAAGAAGAATTCATTCCTTCTCTTTTAAGAAGAATTCTGAGAAGCGACATATGATTCTCCACTTACATGGCCAAAACTTAGTTGCTGTGCCACATCTAGCTCCAAAAGGGACTGGGAGGTGCAGGTGTTCAGCTTAGTAGCACTGAGCAGGTAAAAACATCTTGTTACTAATGAAGATGGGAAGAACCGCTAACATGAGGCAACTAGCCACCCAGCCGCTTATTTCTAACCAGATGCTGACCCTAAGTAGGTACGCACAGATCTCTGTTACATGTATTAAAGGGGACTTGGTCAGCTGAGTGTTGTAGGATGGGGAGCATTTTCAGACAGTTCCAAAGCCTTCTGGGTTCAAGCCCGTCTCATCATACTGCCTCTCTCCTGCTGGATAATATAGGCAGACTCAACATCATAAAACATCAACTCTTCCTAAGTTATCCTATAAGTTTAAGGTTATCCCAATAAAAATGCCAGCAAGACTTTTAGGGAACAAGACAAGTTGATTATAAAGTTCATATGGAAATATAAACAAGCCATAATAGCCAAGAATAGAATAGAAATCCAAATACTGACAAATAAGTAGAGGAATGTAGTATGTACAGATAAAGGACTTTTCACATCAGTGGGGAGAGAGCTTACTCTAAAAATGTGTTGGCACCACTGGAGAGCCATCTGGAGGAAAGCTGGACTCCAGCCTGACATTACCCCAGAATAAATTCCAGACGGATCAAATATTTAAATGTAATAAATAAAATCATAAACTTGAGATGTTCTATAAGCTTGGAGTCAAGAGGGCCTTTCTAAGTATGACTCAAAGC
Source organism: Dugong dugon (assembly GCA_030035585.1). Taxonomy (NCBI): domain Eukaryota; kingdom Metazoa; phylum Chordata; class Mammalia; order Sirenia; family Dugongidae; genus Dugong; species Dugong dugon. The sequence continues at coordinate 6,008,117 of CM057475.1, read as the reverse complement.
CCAAAAGGCAAACAGATAAATTCAACTCCATAAGAATAAAAAAGTTTAGTTTGGAAAGAAAAAAATAGCATCAAAAGTTAAAATATAGAAGAGGGAAATCATTTTCAACTCATTACCTTAATCAATACAGAGCTCCCATAAATCAATAAGAAAAAGACTAACAACCCAACTGAGACAAGATAAAGGATATGAAGAGACAACTCACAGAAAAGGAAATAAAAATGGTTCTTAAACACATGAAAACAAGTTTAACCTCACCCATAATAGGGTCAATGCAAATTGAAACTGAGATATTAAATCAAAACAGGTAATAGAATTCTACTTTGGTGAAGATGTGGGAAATAGGTACTCACGCATTACTGCAGGTGGTATAAATCAACCCAATGTCTGCAGAGCAATTAGCAATATTTGTCAGGAATTTCAAAGCATATACCCTTTGATTCAATAGATTCCTCTTCAAGGATTTATCCTAAAGATATACTTCTCCACATACAAATTTATATAGGTACTGGGAAATTCTTTATAGTGTGGCTTGTAATAGCAAACAGCTGGAAGCTGCTTCCTGTTCACTAACAAGGGATTGGTTAAATAAATCGTGATTTATTCATACAATGGAGTGCAATGAGTCCGGTCAAAAGAATGAGACAGATCTTTAGGGTACTGTATGGAAGGATCTCCAAGATACATTATGTCAAGAAAAACATGGTACAGAAGAGTGCATATACTATGTTACTGTTTGGGGGGGTGGGGAGGAGCATATATATATACATTGAATCTTCATAAAATACAGAGAGACTGAATGTAGCTACCTCTAGAGAGGAAGACCTGGGGTGGCAAAGGGGCAGCAGTTACAGGGAGAACTTGTCATGCTACACCCTCTCTATCTTTGAATTTATATTATGTGTACATACTCTGTTACCTATTCAAAAATTAATATTTAAAAAATAGAGCAATTGTGTTTAGATTAACAGAAAAACCAGAACTTGGCATAGGAGAGGGGTCATCAAAGACATGAGAAACAAGAATCAGCTGAAAGACTAAGATCGGAGTCCACCTCCATGGGACCACACCAAGGGTTTCCCACTCCACAACCTTCCACTGCCAGAATGAGACTCAAGCTGATTTTCCCAAAACTGACCTCTGGGAGTCTACTTCACCAACAATGTATGACAACAATTCTCTAGCTAAAGTGTCCATATAAAATAATGTAGATTTGTGCAACAAATTTCAAGGTTCACCAAAATTTAAGCTAGAGTCTTAAAGGAGGCTCAGAGCAGCTGGTAATCATGCTCCAAGGCTTGACCAATTCTTGTCTTTAAAACGTTCCATCCATTTAAATATTCATTAGGGATGACGCACCATTGGGGAAAGGGGAGAGTAAATACCACAGTTCACAATGGAAAAAATATCTGAAACGACTTGTTGATGACTGCACTTTCTAAAGCAAGGAGAGGAGCGGCACTAAAGCCAAGCAGCTCAATGGCATTTAAAAGTCCACACCTGCTTGGAAATGGTCTGGGGAGAGACATACATTTTCCCTTGTTTTGAAAATATTTCCAAAACATCTAATAGTACCTCAGTGGTTTTCTTTAAAAAGAAAAAATCACTGTCTCTGTGTTTTTAACTGTCATAGATAATGCTTTTCTCAATCTGCTACAAACCATTAGTACTTTATAAAAAGAATCCCAGCATTAATGCTTTGAAGTTATTTATCAGTGTTTCTAAGTGTATCTCTGTGCCAATGTTGTTAGCTGCTGTCAAGTCGAGTCAGCCCCTGACTCATGGCAATCCTATGCACAAGACAGTTGTGATCCATCGAGTTTTCATTGGATGATTTTTGGAAGTAAATTGCCAGACCTTTCTTCCTAGTCTGTCTTAGTCTGGAAGTTCCACTGAAGTCTGTCTGGCATCATAGCAACATGCAAATCTCCACTGACAGATAGGAGGTGGCTGTGTGTGAGGTGCATTGGCCAGGAATCGAACCTGAGTCTCCCACAGGGAAGGTGAGAATTCTACCACTGAACCACCAGTGCCTCATACTTCTGTACTTGCAGCCAAATATGGGCTCATCAGTGAGGCAGCACCAACATGGCACTATAGACAGAAGCACCATGCCATCCCTCTGCAGCAAAGACCTGAAAAACTAAGTAAAACAGATACAAACATCAATCCTGGAGCCCTAAGCATCAAATGAAGGGATAAAGAACTCCATCAAGCACTGAATGGAATAAGAAACTGACAGAACAGAGAACAAGGAGAGCTACGGAGTGGAGGTCCGCTACCAGCTAAAGTGGCATAGATTTGCCATCTTGGACTATCAAGGAACGCAGTCAGGAAGTACAGGAAGGCAACTTCATGGAGTGTTCAGCAGGAGACAGAGCACCTGGTAACCAGGTATACATGCTTCCCCCCACCGCCTTCCCTGTACGAGGCCTCCACCGCTTTCCAACGGGCCACGGTCACTCAGCCAGAGACACACCATCTTACCGCCACCCAGATTCACCATCTTGGACTTCAGCCACCAAGGACTGCAGACAGGGAGTACAAGAAAGCAACTTTGCGGAGCTTCCAATAGGAGACAAAGCACTCGCTTAACACATCACATCCTCTCTCTTCCCTCCTGCCTATCTGCATTATGTGACAAACACCACATCCCAAGTGACACAGGCACGGACCACCTGACCCCACCCTGCACTGCCCCCTGGCCCTAACCTATTGGCCACAGTACATGGTGCAAATGACCCATGCTTGCTCCCCTGCCCCCCGCTGGACCTGCCCTGCTGCACCATAGCTGAGACACCAGCCCTGTTCACCTGGACAAGGTGGTGAGAAGTATCGTGTCCACAGACAAGCAAGCAACAAACCACACCCGGCCCACCTGCCCGACATAACCAAATAAAACAAAAAAGCAGAACAAAACAAACAAATCGACAATCAATAAACAAAGAAAATAATTCCTGAATGTCCCGAAGACAACCGACAATACGAAAACATATTAAAAAAACAGGACAAGATGGCTCCAGAAAGTGACCCAAATAAAATACTAGTTGGCCTTCCAGTAGAAAAGGCACTGAAACGAATCACACTAAATTTAAATGGCTTAAATGCACCCATAAAGAGACAGAGAGTGACAGAATGGATTAAAAAAACAGGACCCATAATTATACTGGCTACAAGATACGCACCTTAGAAACAAAGACATAAATTATTAAAAATCAAAGAGTGGAAAAAAAAAATATATCAAGCAAACAGCAACCAAAAAAAAGCAGGAGTGGCAATACTAATCACAGATAAAATAGACTTTAAAACAAAATCCACCATAAAAGACAAGGAAGGACATTATATAATGATTAAAGGGACAATCCATAATAAGGACATAACCATAATAAATATCTACACACCCAATGACAGGGCCTCCAAAATACATAAAATGAACTTTAACAACACTGAAAAGAGAAATTGACAGTTCCACAATAATAGTAGGAGACTTCAACATACCACTTTCGGTAAAGACAGAACATCTAAAAAGAAACTCAGCAAAGGTAAAGAAGATCTAAAGTCCACAATCAACCAACCTGACCTCATAGACATATATAAAACACTCCACCCAACAGCAGCGAAGTACACTATCTTTTCCAATGCACATGGAACATTTTCCAGAATAGACTACACCTAAGGCCAAAAAGTAACCCTCAACAAAATCCAAAACATTGAGATAATACAAAGCATCTTCTCTGATCACAATGCCATCAAAATAGAAATTAATAACAGGAGAAGCAAGGGAAAAAAATCAAATACTTGGAAACTGAATAACACCTTGCTTAAAAATCACTGAGTAATAGAAGAAATCAAATATGGAATCAAAAAATTCCTAGAATCAAATGAGAATGAAAACATCATACAAAAACCTTTGGGATACAACAAACGCAGTGCTCAGAGGTCAATTTACAGCAATAGATGCACACACCAAAAAGGAAGAAAGGGACAAAATCAAAACATTAGCTATACAACTTGAACAGATAGAAAGGGAACAGCAAAAGCAGCCCACAGCCACCAGAAGAAAGGCAATATTAAAGACCATAGCAGAAATAGACGAAATAGAGAATAGAAAAACAATAGAAAGAATCAACAAAACCAAAAGTTGGTTCTTTGAAAGGATAAACAAAATCAACAAACCATTGGCCAAATTGACAAAAGAAAAACAGGAGAGGAAGCAAATAACCCAAGTAAGGAATGAAATGGGGGACATTACAACAGAGCCAACTGAAATAAAAAGGATCGTAACAGAGCAATATGAAAAACTATACTCCAACAAATTTGAAAACCTAGAGGAAATGGACATATTTCTAGAAACACACTACCTACCTAAACTAACACAAACTGAGGTAGAAAATCTGAACAGACCCATAACAAGAGAAGCAACTGAAAAGGTAATACAAAAAAAAAAAAAAAAAAAAAAAAAACTCCCAACATAAAAAGCCCTGGCCCAGATGGCTTCACTGGAGAAGTCTACCAAACATTCAGAGAAGAGCTCACACCAGTACTACTCAAACTTTTTCAGAGCACAGAAAAGGAAAAGATACTTACAACCAGCATAATCCTGATACCAAAACCAGGCAAAGACACCACAGAAAAAGAAAATTACAGACTAATATCTCTCATGAATATAGATGCAAAAATACTCAACAAAATTCTTGCCAATAGAATTCAGCATCATATCAAAAAAATAATACACCCTGACCAAGTGGATTCATACTAGGTATTCAAGGATGGTTCAACAATAGAAAATCAATCAACATAATCCACCATATAAATAAATGAAAGAAAAGAATGATCATTTCAATTGAGGCAGAAAAGACATTTGATAAAGTCCTACACCCATTCCTGATAAAAACTCTCAATAAAGTAGGTATAGAAGGGAAATTCCTCAGCATAATAAAGGGCATCTATACGGAGCCCTGGTGGCACAGTGGTTAAGTGGTACGGATGCTAACCAAAAGGTCGGCAGTTCGAATCCACCAGCTGCTCCTTGGAAATTCTATGGGGGCAGTTCTACTATGTCCTGTAGGGTCACATGAGTTGGAATTGACTCAATGGCAACGGATTTGGTTCTTTTTTTATACAAAACCAATAGCCAACATCATTATTAATGGAAAGAAGCTGAAAACATTGCCCTTGAGAACACAAACAAGACAAGGATGTCCTTTATCACCACTCCTATTTAACATTGTGCTGGAAGTCCTACCTAGAGCAATAAGGCAAGAAAAAGAAATAAAGGGCATCTAAATTGGTAAGGAAGAAGTAAAACTCTCCCTAAGTGTGGATGATATGATTCTATACACTGAGAACCCTAAAGACTTCACAAGAAAACTACTGCAACTAATAGAAAGACTCAGCAGAGTAGCAGGATACAATATCAACATACAAAAATCAGTTGGATTCCTATACACCAATAAAGAAAACTACGAAAAGGAGATCAGGAAAGCAATACCATTTATAATAGCCCCTAAGATACTTAGGAATAAATCTAACTAGGAATGTAAAAGACCTGTACAAAGAAAACTACAAAACAGTACTGCAAGAAACCAAAAGAGACCTATATAAATGGAAAAACATACCATGCTCACGGATAGGTAGATTCAACATTGTGAAAATGTCAATTCTACCCAAAGCAATCTACAAATACGATGCAATCCCTATCCGAATACCCACAGAGTCTTTAAAGAGATGGAAAAACTAATCATTAACCTTATATGGAAGGTGAAAAGGCCCCAGATAAGTAAAGCACTACTGAAGAACAACAATAAAGCAGGAGGACTCGCACTACCTGACCTCGGGTCAAAACAGCCTGGTACTGGTACAATGACTGCCACATTGCCCAATGGAACAGAATTGAGAACCCGGATGTAAATCCATACACCTACAGTCACCTGATCTTCAACAAAGGCCCAAAGTCCATTAAATGGGGAAAAGACAGTCTTTTCAACATATGATGCTGGCAAAGCTGGATGTCCATCTGCAAAAAAATGAGACAGGACCCATACCTCACACCATACACAAAAACTAATTCAAAATGGTAAAAAACATAATTACAAAACCAAAAACTATAAAGATCATAGAAGAAAAAATAGAGTCAACACTAGAGGCCCTAATACATAGCATAAACAGGATACAAACCATAACTAACAATCCACAAACACCAGAAGATAAGCTAGATAACCGAGATCTTCTAAAAATCAAACACTTATGCTCCTCAAAAGACTCCAGCAAAAGAGTAAGAAGAGAACCTACAAACTGGGGGAAAAAATTCGGCTATGACATATCTGACAAAGGTCTAATCTCTAAAATCTGTAGGAAAATCCCACACCTCTACAACAAAAAGTCAAATAATCCAATTAAAAAATGGGCAAAGGATATTAACAGACACTTCACCAAAGAAGACGTTCTGGTGGCTAACAGATGTATGAGGAAATGCCCACAATCACTAGCCATTAGAGAAATGCAAATCAAAACTACAATGAAATATCATCTCACACTGACATTACTGGCATGAATCAAAAACATAGGGAATAATAAATATTGGACAGGCTACAGGGAGATTGGAACTCTTATGGTACAACCATTTTGGAAAATGATATGGTACTTCCTTAAAAAGCTAGAAATAGAAATACCACATTATCCAGCAATCTCACTCCTAGGAATATATCCTTGGGAAATAAGAGCAGTCACACAAATAGACATATGCACATCCATCTTCATTGCAGCATTATTCACAATAGCAAAGAGATGGAAACAACCTAAGTGTCCATCAACAGATGAATGGATAAACAAACTATGGTGTATACACACAATGGAATACTACTCAATGATAAAGAACAGTGATGAATCCAGGAAACACCTCACAACATGGATGAATCTGGAGGGCATTATGCTGAGTGAAATACGTCAGTTACGAAAAAACAAATACCGTATGAGAACACTATTATAAAAACTCGTGAAAAGGTTTACACTCAGAAAGAAACAATCTTTAATGGTTACGAGGGAGAGGAAGGGTGGGGAGAGAAAAACACTAAATAGACAATAGGTAAATGGTAACTTTGGTGAAGGGTAAGACAGTACTCATTACTGACAATCCAACACAACTTGACCAATGCAAGGTCATGGAAGCTTCATAGACACATCCAAACTCCCTGACGGACCAAATTACTGGACTGAGGGCTGGGGACCGTAGTCTCAGGGGACATCTAGCTCAACAACATAGTTTATAAAGAAAATGTTCCACATGCTATTTTGGTGAGTATCATGTGGGATCTTAAAAGCTTGTGAGCAGCCATATAAGATACTCCACTGGTCCCGCCCCATCTGGAGCAAGGGAGAATGAAGAAAACCAAAGACACAAGGGAAAGATTAGTCTAAAGGACTAATGGACCACAAGAACCACGGCCTCCACCAGACTGAGTTCAGAGCAACTAGATGGTGCCCAGCTGTCACCACAGACTACTCTGACAGGGATCACAATAGAGGGTTCCAGGCAGAGCTGAAGAAAACCTTTACCTAAAGCACAATAAAAAAAAATAAAGTAAGCAAGACCAAGTCTCAAAAAAAAAAAAAAAGACAAATATTTGTTCATCCAGTGGTTCTGTCCACAGCCGTCTTCTCCTACACACTCTGAGATCATATCCACAACTTCAGCTTTAATTTTCCCACATCTTTCTCCTACTTTATTTCTTTTCTGAGATAGACTCCAAATTTCAATGGTCTAGTCATAAAATTTTCATCTTTAAGTGATTTAAGCCAACTCATACATATTGGTTCACATAACTGAAAAGTCTACCTACAGCTTCTAGCATATGGCTGATATAAGTGCTCAATGAATGGCAGCAGACTCTGTCCCATCTCATGACTCTGCTTTCTTCTGTGTAGGCTTCACTCTCAGACAAGCTTGCCCAAAGTATGACAAGATGACCACCAACAGCTCCAGGCTGACATAGCCCTGGTAGAAAGCTTCACCCCCGCAATGGCTCCAGCAGAAGTCCCAGAGCCTGACTTTCATTGGCTCATTTCAGGATCTTCACAAACTTCTTTGTTTCTACTTCTGAAATATGGCTGTTTTTCCCCTTCCTCAACAATGCTAGCTCTAGTTTAGAATTTAGACATCTCTAACATAGGCTATTTCACTCGATTCCTATCTTGTTACCTGTCCATTATCTCCTCCTGCAGACCATTAGCCACATTACTGCTAAATAGTAGTCCTAAAATAGATATCAGGCCATTTCTTCTCTGTGCAGTTGTTGTTTTGAGTTTTTTGTCCTTTTTTGTTTGTTTGTTTTTGGCTACCCATCATCAGACCCCGTTCTTATGTTCGAGGACCTCCCCACATTATGGATCGTGCCGGGAGCAGAGTCTTGACATGAGCAGGTTACCCACACTTGGTCAATTGGATGCCCCTGCCCCAGCCTTGTCCTAGAGCTTGTGACACAGGTTGCTGAGAGAGAGGATGTTTTCTTGTAGCTCCACAGTGGCAGCTGGGTCCCGTGTCTGGGGTTCAGCCAGGGCAGTTGGGGCAGCTGCGGCATCCAGCATCCTGTGAGGTGAGCAGTGCAGGCTACCTCAACAGCAAGGACCATGGGTTTTGTGGTGTGACTCTGGCTATACTTACAGCTTTGTTGCCTCTCTTTGTCCCTGTCCTTTATCCAGCCTGCTTCTTCAGCCTTCCTGGCCATTAATTCTTTAAGTTCCCTGGTTTCCATTCAAACAATTCCTTCTCAGCCAGAGTCAGCTTCTGTTTCTCACTGCTAAAAATCTTGCCTGAGATGCCCCAAATGCCTTCAGAGTAGAGTCTCAACTCTTCAGGCAGGCCTAAGAGACCCTCCGTGGTCTGGGCCTTACTGACCTCTCCACTTGCTCACTGCTCACCCCATAGCCCTGAGTGACCACCAAACCAGGCCCTTTAAACTTACAGGTGGGCCTTTGTCCTCTCGTCATCCTCTACCTCAGCTGGCAGCATTCTGCCCAACTCAAACAGCTCTTCTTGGCGTAATCTCTCCTCATCCCCTCTCACAGCAGCACCCCTGGTCTCCTGTGGCCCTCCCTCTTCACAGGTGCTGTAGGAATGTCATCCCCTAACGTCTATGTGTGTCGGTCCCGTGGGAGACTCACGGCACTCCTCAAAGCAGGGGCCGTCTGTCTGTTCCATCTTTGTGCCTCCACCCCAGAGCCTAGCATAGCACCCGTCACGTAGTGAACCCTCCACAGACATGACAGTCAACAAATGAAGGCTTACAAAAAAATAAATAAAAACAGTTGCTGTGGATTCAACTCTGATTCATGGCAAACCCACGGGTGTCAGAGTAGAACTGTGCTCCCTAGGGCTTTCAGTGGCTGATTTTTTAGAAGCATATCGCCAGGCCTCTCTTCCAAGGTGCATTTAGGTGGACTCCAACCTCCACTCTTTCGAATTAACATTCCATCCTGCGGGGGCTGGACACCACACCTGGCTCTTCCTTACAAGGCAGTGTGGAATTCTTGCTTGATTCCTGCGTTCTGCTAAGTGTTTAAATGCCTTGGGGGAAAGCACTTAGAACAAATTGTTGCTGACTTTATCATAGCATCTCCCTTAGGGAATCAGTTGACTTGCTGGGGAGAACTGTCTCCCTCAGGTTCCTCATGGCTGACAGAGCTCTGAGACCGTGAATCAGGGGGACTTGGTGCTCTTCCTTGGTCACTGTGGTGGACAGTGGCTGTTTGTCCTGCTGCCTTCCTCCACCTTCTTCTGGCGGCAGCCCTGTTGTTTTAGGACCTCCACTCCTAGTCCATGTGGTCCCTCTGGGACTCCCCACCCTGCCCTGCTATAGCTGAACCTTGTGTGTTCAGCCATCAGAGCACGATTTCCCATCTCTTGGAACCAAAATGTTTTCCTCTAGACCAGCCACCAAACACACAGCAGGTGCTCAGCAAGATTGAATTGGCCACTGCTCAGAGCAGCAGAGGGCCTGCCAGCTCTCCACTCTCCTCCCACGCTCCCTGCACTCTTGCACACCCTGCTCCAGTCTGGGCTTTGAGTCACTCACTGCTCCCGGCATGTGTTCATTCCCTCTCCTGCAAGAGCTGACTGTCGTTCCCTTCATCTTCCTCTTGGGCTGCCCTCAAATAAACCCAGTCACCCAGAGGAAGCAGTGCACAAAGTAGAATTTATGGAAGAGTCCATGGAGGGGGTGGTGAGGGCAGGGTGTTGCAAAGGATTAACAGTGCTCGGATGCAAACTGAAAGGTTGGAGGTTTGAGTTCACCCAAAGGCACCTTGGAAGAAAGGCCTGGATATCTACTTCCCCAAAAATCAGCCATTGAGAACCCTATGGAGCACATTCTGCTTTGACACACATGGGGTCGCCATGAGTCAGAGTTGACTTGCATGCAAATGGTTTTGGTCCACAGGGAGAGAGGAGCAGACTTTTATCACATACCCCACAGCAAGTGCCTTAAACGTCCTCCTCAAACAGACAGTGGTGGTGGTTACACAGCAAGATGAAAGTAATTGATGTCACTGAATCACACATGTGAAAAATGTCGAAATGGCAAATTTGTTGTTATATACATACTCACCAAAAGAAAAAAATTTAATTTAAAAAAACAGTCCTCAACTCTCTTGCCTGGCCTCCTCCCCAGCCAGCCCAGCCCTTCCCTCCTTCTCCCATCTCCCCATGGGCACTGTCTCTCCGCCTTTCCAGAAGCAAAAGCTTTCCTATTTTCTCCCCAGGCAAAAAATGGACCACAGGCCTGGCACCTTCACTGTGTTAACCTGTTTTGAGCCAAGAAAATATGCTGTGCTCATCGTGTATGTTAATGAGTTACCAACATCCTGTAAACCTGCAAGCCTTGCTGTCTGAATTTTTTAGACTGTGATTCAGTGGAATAACTTGACCAAGGCCACAAGACTGGTGTGGGGCAGAGGCAGGACTCCAGACCCAGCCTCTGTGTCCCAGACTGACCTGAGAAGGCAGCATGGACCAGCTGTGTGCTGATGAAATGGGGGAAGGGGAGGCAGTGGAGGTGGCTGAGAACACTTCCATTCGTTTCATGAGATACGGAGATGGTGTTAGAACATGTCAGAGCTTCTGGCAAAGGTACAGAGATATATGCTGTAGAGTTTTTCCTGAGGAAAATGATTGTAACAGTGATGTGTTTGAGAAAATAGCCTCCTTTCCCAACTGGTTGTTTAGTTTGTCACGGTGATCGCTACTGTTTTCCAGGAAACTTGACTTGCACAGTCGTATGAGTTATGGCCCAGCTCTGGCGTGGAGCTCCACCAGCATGGACGGCGGCTTCATCGAGCACACACAGGTTCCAACAGGCTGTAAGAGCCCAGCGAAAAGCACTTCAAAGTCTTTTTACTGAACAAGACCATTTTGGGCACAGGTACGTTTGAAAAAATGCTTTGATGGTTGCTAAAATGGAAGGATGTGTGTCATTTTATGGAAGAGGGGCAGAGAAAAAAGAACAGATTTGCTATTCTCTTAGTCAACAAAGCAGTATGTACAGTTCAGTGGTGGAGATACAGAGCCAGGGTGAGAATCCTAGCTCCCCTCTTACCTTCTGTACTACTTGGAAACATTACTTAGTCTTTGAAGTCTCAGTTTTCCTGTCTATAAAATGGGGATGGTAGTAACAGCACATTCCTGATAGGACTATTATGAGGATAAAATAAAATAATATAAAGAGCAGAGCCCAGACCCCAACACACAGTTAAGCTATCAGTGAAGGTTAGCAATTATCATTCTTTATATTTTTCTGTGCTTTCTCATTTCTACTCAAAGGACAACTGTTGCTTTTTCATCAGGAAAACTTGAAGTCTGGATTTTAAGATCATCTGCAGTAAAACAGCAGCATTTGCTTTCTTTGGCCTTCCTTCTTTGGCCCAGCAGCCCGAGAAGGAAGTGACTGCGGGGTATTTTCAGTTTGTACTTCAGCTGGAAAGAGAAGTGACTTGCAGAGCATGGGGAGTTAGATGTTGTAACATGGTTCCACCCTAGCCTTAAAATTTTGACAGTTCCTTCCTATTATGTTTTGCATACTCAAGTTGAGTTTCCTTTGATATCCAAAGAGAAAGTAGCTCCCGTCATCCCCTCTCATTTGCGCAGATATGGAGAAAACCTAACAAGCACCAATTGGATGCACACAGACCAGCCTCGCTGGGCATTCATTGATGACTATGGGCTAAGCACTGTGCCAGGTGCTTCTGTCTCACTTAATTTTCACAACAACCTTATGAATAAGTGTCTGAATCCCAGCTACTAGACCTTAGGAAAGTTACTTAGCATCTCTGAACCTCAGTGTCATAATCAGTAGCATGAAAGTAACACATGCCTCAGAGGGGTTCTGACTCATGGCAACTCCACGTTTGTCAGAGTAGAACTGCTCCATAGGGTTTTCAATGGCTTCAATCCTTATGGAAGCAGATCACCAGGATTTCTCAAGAGGCACCACTGGGTGGAGTTGAACCGCCAACCTTTAGGACAGAAGTCAAGCACAGACTGTTGGCGTGACCCAGGGACCTTCATAAGATTATAGTGAGGATTAAAGATGTTGTTAGGTGGAAGGGACCAAGAACAATGCCTGGCACGTTGAAAGCATTTGAGAGTATTTGATAAATGTCAGCTGTTATTATTGTTCTCACACCCATGGAGTGACAGAGTAAGTAGAATGGGCATTTACAGTTCATTCCACCTCTCAGCCATGGCTACTTCTTCTGATAACCGCAGTCCAGTTTCATTTTCGGATTCTTCCCCTGCTCGTTGCACACAGTCTTGGGTAGACAGTCAATCAAGTTACACCAAGAAAGATATGGATGGCCCAAGAAATGCCATCAAATATTCTTTCCTGGAATTAGACTCTTAAAGATAGTGCCAAAATGACTGAAAGTGATTGGAGACTGAGGAATCCATCTTGGGAACAGAGCATAGATCAAGCTACGCATTAGTTCCTGTGGCCTAGATCTCACATCTATTCTGGTCACATCCTTTCATGCCATTAGCTACTTCCCAGTCTTTCTAAGTGCAAATTCCAGAGGTCATTTTTGTGGCTTGCAACAAAAGAACTCTAAGAAGTCCTTCAAGAACTCTTTCTACTTCAGCACGACTCTCTGCTCCAAATACATAACAAGTACAGATAAAACCTAACTATAAGTACACTCTAAGATATAGTCAGGATTAAAAAAAAAAAAGATAAATACTTTTGGGATCAGGAACAGGACAGAGATGCAATGTACTAGATGGTACAGAAGTCAAAGCCTGTTGAGCACTGGAGCCAGAAGCAAGCAAGATACCCAGGATCTTGGCTTTTGCAGGTAACAGGACCAAAATATTCATGTTAGATGGGAGACTGGCTTCAATCTCTCTGCTTAAAGTTGAGGTCAGGAAATATGGCTGAAAAAAAACTTGACCCACTGCTTGGGACATCAGCTTTATTCGAGGTTTTGGACCTAGAGAGGAAACTGGACAAAGAGTGAGCCTCACAACCTAGAATTAATCATAGCCACCTGCTGACTTCTTGTCTGGGTCTAGGATATCTCCAGCATCAACACAGAATAGGAGCCTTAAAACACCACTATAATGCTTAGTCCAAATGGGATTTCAGGCAACTTAGTGAAGACAAACTGTGAGGGTCAGAAAGCAATTTGGTCTTTTGTTCTGGGTTCCTGAGAGCCCCAAGGACAGAGGCTCACCTGAGGACATGATGTAATCTATCATGGCCATGTGGGGAGGCTGATAAAAGCCCTGAGCCCAGAGGCTCAGATGGAGCTTCCCAGTCAGTAAGAGTGAACATATGCCCTCAGGAGGGTAGGGCATCCCCTGGGGACAAGGAAGCTCCACACTGGGACCCCTCCCAGACTCTGCCCTATGCATCTATTCATTTGTATCCTTTTTTGTTAGATTAAAGCTGTTATTGAATGTATGGTATTTCCCATGAGCTCTTTGAGTTGTTCCAGTGAATTACAGGACCCAAAGGAGTAGCAGGTGCTGGCAGATCTGAAGTGGAGAAAATCATGTGGACTCCTGAGCTTATGTCTGGTATGCACTGACCTAAACCCTGGTGGCTGCAGATGAGAGAGAGAAGGGGTCAGCTAGTCTGAAGTGAAAAGAGTCACGTGGAATCCCAAGCTTATGGCTGGCACCCACTGACCTAGCCCCAGTGGCTGGGGATGAGAGAGAGAAGGACAGAGTGGGAAGCTGGGGTCTGAACAGAACAGAGAAGGTAAGCTGAGATTTCCACAAGATGCAGGCGGAATATGAAGTGAGATCTGTCATCTGCCACACAATTTAACATCAGAAGTGGGTGATCTCAGTCTCCTTGAACTGGTTTGCACAATTGGTGACAAAGATGGGATTTGCTAGGGTGGCCCTCACATCACACAAACATAAAAGTGAAAAACTGATGGACAAAGCAGGAGAGAGAAGGGAACAAACCAAAACAAAACAAAAGTCATAAAACATTCCACACAAAATAAACCAGCAAATCAAAATTCCAAGATATAAAGGAGACTGCAAATACTGAAAAAGATAATAATTGGAACATACATTTACTCCAGATAAAATTAAGTTTGTAAAACAGTCAGACAAATACTTTAAAATTAATATAAACTGCTCAGAGATTTTTAAAAGAATAGCACTAACTAAAATAAAATAAAATTTTTTTCTTAAACAGGCAGAAATAAAATATCAAGTAGATGTAATGAATAATTTAGAAATCTTAGAAATTAAAAACATAGTCATTGAAAATTTTTAAAAATCAATACATTAAATTCTAGACATGTTAGTTGCAGAGAACATTAATTAATTAGAAGACAGTATTGAGGTATTCACCCATGACATAGGATAAAAAGACAAGTAAATTAAAGGATGTTTTTGAAAAAGAAGTTATAAGACATGAAGGCTACTTTGAGATGTTCTAACATATATTTAATAGGGGTTCCAGAAGCAGGAAATGGGGAAAATAGCAGAAAATACTTATCTGAAGAGATATTTAGCTGAAATTTTCCATAACTGAAGAAGGTCCTCAGAACAAGAGTGTACTATGAGTACTGAACAGGATAAAGATAAAAATTTACACCTAGAGAAATTGTAACAAAGCTGCAGAACATCAAGAGTAAAGCCTACCACAGAGAAAAGACAGCTTGCTAATAAAGTAAAAAGTAGGCTGATGGTGGACTTTCTATCAGTAACAATGAGGGTCAAAGACAATGAAGTAATATCCTCAACAGGGCTGATGGAAAATAACTGTCAGCTTAGAATTTTATGCCAGCTAAACTATCATCTGTGATTGGGATTAAAAATTTTCCTTTAAACATACAATGACTAAGAGGGTTTACCACTTACACACTCACACTAAAGTAATTTTTAAATGTTTTATTTCAACCCAATGAAGAATTAACCCAGAGGGAAGTTGTGGCACAAGATACTATGATGAATACACAGGATGAATAAAACATGTCATTAAATTTAATTCACAATAAAATGGCAATATAGTAATATAAAAATAATTTTAAAATTGAACAAAATTGTTTTTAGACAAGAAAACCAAAATGAGGTTAATCAATGAGTAATTTTGCAAAGTTCTCTTGTTAATGAGGTTAGAAATACTAAATAACTTAAGATTTTTAAGTAAATGTATACTTCAGAATGAATACTAAAAAGAATAGAAATATTTGTATCTTCCAAATCAGCAGAGGATACATCAGATACAAGAAAATTTAAGACTTGTATTCAAAAAAAAAAAAAAAAAAAGCGTGAATAAAACGAAAAGATAAGCCACAGTGTGGAAAAAGATATTTGTAATACATATAACTATAAAGGATTAGATTCCAGAAGTCATCAAAAGTCTTAAAATTCAATACAAAAGAGAAAAAATAACAAGGAGTTTCAACTGTAATTGTTATGTTTTATTGTTCTAAAAATATGTAAAGCATGTATGGCAAGATGTTAGGATTTGATCAAGGGAGGTAGTTGATGGGTACACTGATGTTATTCTCATATTCTCTTTACTTTTCTGTACATGTTTTTTTAAAAAACTTGTTTTTTAAGAATTAAAAAGAGACTTCCGGGCAACATGGCACTATAGTCGGAAGCACCACGCTGTCCCTCAGCAGCAAAGATCAGAAAAACTAAGTCAAACCGAGTCATACATCAATCCTAAAACCCTAAGCCTCAAACGAAGAGGTAAAGAACTCAGCCAAGCACCGAATGGAATAAGAAACTGACTGAGAACACAGAGCAAGGAGAGATACATGCAAAGGTCCCCTATCAGCTACTGCAGCATGGATCTGCCATCTTGGACGCCTATCTGTGATCAGTGAACAGGGGGTATGAGAAAGCAGCTTCATGGCACTTCCAGCAGGAGACAGAACAACCAGTAACCAGGGATATAGGCTTTCCCACCTCTCACCCTTCTTCATCCCCACTTAGCCTCCTCTGCTTCCTGCAGCCACAGTCTCTTGGCCGGGAAGCACCAGCTTCCCCCCGGTGTTGCTTGGATTCCACCTGCCCGCACTGGCTGGCTCCCTGATTGCCTTTTGTTGGCTGCTGGTGTTGCTTTTTTCCACTTCTTTAGATTTCTTCCTTACCTCTCACCACCTCCCACTCCTTTCTCTCAAATACCTGCTCCGTGTGCCATCTTTGCTTCTTCCTGAAAGGCCGTGAAACACGGCTTGACTGTGAAACTGCTTCCCGGCATCTACGGCCAAGCTGGCAGGACCCCCAGGGCTTTCTTGTTTGTTTGCTCTGATTTGTTCTGTTTGTTTGTTTTCTTTTTCCTTTCTCAGCTTGGGAGCGCCTTCTAGCCAGGCAGTACCACAAAGCTTGGAAGCTACTCCCTTACTCTGCTCAGACAAATAGGGACATCTCTGGGGGCATTTCTTTTTCCTTGTTTTGGTTTTTTTGTTTGTTTGTTTCTTTGTTTTTTTTTTTTTTTTCTTCTCTCTCTTATTCCCTTTTTGTCTTTCTTCATTTCCAGTTTCTCGATTTATTTATTTTTTCTTTTACCCTTTTTTTTTTCCTGTTTCTCAGTCTCTCATCTCTCCACTCCAATAGCAAGCTCCCTTAGCACTTTTTTTGTTTGTGTGTATGTTTTTGGCTCCTGTTCCTCTCGCCTCTCTCTCTTCTTTCCCATACCCATCTTAGCTCCACACATCACCATCTACCCGTTTTCCTGCCTACCTGCACTGTGCACTGAACATCACACTCCCAAGCAGCACAGGCACAGCCTACTGAAACCTGTCCTGCACTGATTCCCGGTCCACACTGTCAGCCCTGGTACGTGCCACAAACAACCCATCCCAGCAACTCCCCTTCAGCTGGACCTGCCCTGCTGTACCAAACCTGAGTGACTGACCCTGCCCATTGGAGAAGGAGGTGAAAAGTATCGTGCCCATGGACAAGCAAACAACAAAGATTGCATAGCCTGCCTGCTCAGACATAACCAAATAAAACAAAAAACCAGGACAAAACAAACAAATCTACAATCAATAAACGCAGAAAATGATGGAATGCCCTGAAGACATCAGACAATATCAAAACATTTATAAAAACAGAACAGGATGGTTCCAGTAGGTGTACAAAATAAAACACCAGATGACCTTCCAGTAGAAGAAAAGGTGCTAGACCTGATAGGGAATTCAAATCTCTAATATTCAGAATTATCCAAGAGTTGAAGCAAAAAGCAGACAAAAATGAGGAAAAAATAGACAAATTCATGGAAAAGGCAAACAAATTCATGGAAAATACAGACAAAAATGGAAAAATTCGAGAAAATAATACAGGAACAAAATGCTAAAATAAATTCACAACTAGAAATCATACAAAAACAACAATTAGAAATCCAAAAGATAAACAACAAGATTTCAGAAATGGACAGTGTAATAGAAGGGCTAAGGAGCATGTTTGAAACAATGGAAGATAGGATCAGCAAAATTGAAGACAAACACTTGGATACAACCCTGTTGGAGGAAAAATCAGAAAAAAGAATGAAGGAAAATGAAGAAACCCTGAGAATTATGTGGAATACAATCAAAAGCAAAAATCTGTAGGTGATTGGAGTTCCAGAACAGGGGAAGAAAACAGAAAACACAGAGAGGATCATTGAAGAATTGCTGACAGAAAACTTCTCCAATATCATGAAAGATGAAAAGCTGACTATCCAAGAAGCTCAACAAACCTCATATAGGATAAACCCCAGAAGAAAATCACCAAGGCATATCATAACCAGACTTGCTAAAACCAAAGACAAAGAATCCTGAGAGCAGTTCAAGAAAAACAAGAAGTCACATACAGAGAAGAAACAATAAGACTAAGCTCAGATTATCTGGCAGAAACCATGCAGGCAGGAAGGCAATGGGATGACATATATAAAATCTTGAAAGAAAAAAATTGCCATCCAAGAGTACTATATCCTACAAAACTCTCATTCAGATATGATGGTAAAATTAGGTCATTTCCAGATAAACAGAAATTAAGGGACTATGTAAAAACCAAACCAAACTTACAAGGATTATTAAAGAGAGTCCTTGGATCTGAAAACAAACAACATCAGACTGCAGGCTGAGTATAGGACACAGGATTGTACTAGTCAGATACCAACCTAGGAAATGAACTCTTAAAGACTACCCAAAACCAGAAGAATTACAACAGGGAACCAGAGAGGTTAATCTGTAAATGACAACAGCATCAGAACAATAAAAGAGGGAATAAATGGTGTAGGTATAGAACCTTCTAATGGAGAGGAAGGCAAGGTGATACCAAGTAATAATAGACTGGTTCAAACATAGAAAGATAAGGGTAAATATCAAGGTAACCACAAAGAAAGTTAACAAACCTACTCATCAAAATAAAGAAGAAAAACATAGTCTCAGTAAAAACAAAACCTACAAAAACAAGAAACAAAAAAAAATCCACAAACAAAAAGAACTCAGCACAGAAGAGTAAGAGGAACAAAGAAAACATCAGTACCATAAAAAAAAGCACTGCAAAATGCAATCCCACTCCTAGAAACACATCCTAGAGAAATAAGAGCTGTCACAAAATAGACGTATGCACACCCATATTCATTACAGCACTGTTCACAATAGCAAAAAGATGGAAACAACCTAGATGCCCATCAACAGATGAATGGATAAACAAACTATGGCACATACACACAATGGAGTATTATGCAAAGATAAAGGACAATGATGAATCTGTGAAGCATCTCATAACATGGATGAAACTGGAGGACATTATGCTGAGTAAAATAAGTCAATCACAAAAGGACAAATATTGCATGAGACCTCTACTGTAAAAACTCATGCAAAAGTTTACTCACAAAAAGAAAAAATCTTTGTTGGTTATGAGGGATGGGAAGGGTGGGGGGGACTAAATAGACAATAGATAAGTGGTGACTTTGGTGAAGGGTAAGACAGTACACAATACTGGGGAAACCAGCACAGCTTGCACAAGGAAAGGTCATGGAAGCTCCATAGACACATCCAGACTCCCTGAGGGACTGAATTGCTGGGCGGAGGTCTGTGGGGACCATGGTCTCGGGGAACATCTAGCTCAACTGGCATAACATAGTTTATAAAGAAACCGTTCAACATCCTACTTCAGTGAGTAGTGTCTGGGGTCTTAAAAGCCTGTGAGCAGCCATCTAAGATACTCCACTGGTCTCACCCCTTAGGGAGCAAGGGAGAATGGAGAGAACAGGATACAACGAAAAGATGAGTCCAAAGGACTAATGGAGCACAGCTACCAAGGCCTCCACCAGACTGAGTCCAGTATAGCTAGCTGGTACCCGGCTACCACCACTGACTCCTCTGACCAGGATCACAACAGAGGGTTCTGGACAGAGCTGGAGAAGGATGTAGAACGAAGTCTAACTCACAAAAAAAGACCAGATTTAGTGGCCTAAAGGAGATTGGAGAAACCCCGAGAGTATGGCCCCGAGACACCCTTTTAGCTCAGTGGTGAAGTCACTTCCAAGGTTCACCGTTCAGCCAGGGAGTGGACAGCCCCATAAAACCAAATGGGACTAATGAGGCACAGCAGTCCAGTGACAAGGGCCAGAAGGCAGAAGGGACAGGAAAGCTGGTGATAGGGAACCCAAGGTTGAGTAAGGATAGTGTTGATGCGTTGTGAGGTTGTTAACCATTGTCATAGGGCAACATGTGTGCTAACTGTTAAATGAGAAACTATTTTGTTCTGTAAGCCTTCATCTAAAGTGAGAATAGCAGCACAATTGGAAGAGCGGAGTCGATGTCACTGAACTGTGCATGTAGAAATTTTTGAAATGGTGTATCTTTGGCTATGTATATTTTCACAAAAAAAAAAAAAAAGGTTGAGAAGGGAGAGTGTTGACATGTCATGGGGTTATTAACCAATGTCATAAAACAATATGTGTACTGACTGTTTAATGAGAAGCTGTTTGTTCTGTAAACCTTCACCTAAAGTACAATAAAAAAAATATTAAAGAAAAAGTTGATGCAAAAAATAAAGGAGAAATTGTATCTGGAAAAAAAAAAAAAAAAGCCTGTCAGCAGCCATCTAATACCCTCCATTGGTCTCACCCTTTCGGGAGCAAGGGAGAATGAAGAGAACAAGATACAAGGAAAAGATCAGTCCAGGGGACTAATGGACCACAACTACCAAGGCCTCCACCAGACTGAGTCCAGTACAGCTAGATGGTGCCCGACTACCACCACTGACTGCTCTGACCGGGATCACAATAGAGGGTCCCCAACAGAGCTGGAGAAGGATGTACAACAAAATTCTAACTCACAAAATAAAAGACCAGATTTACTGGCCTGACAGACTGGAGAAACCTCGAGAGCATGGCCCCCGGACACCCTTTCAGCTCAGTGGTGAAGCCCCTCCCGAAGTTCACCATTCAGCCAGGGATTGGACAGCCTCATAAAACAAAACAGGACTAATGAGACACAGCAGTCCAGGGACAAGGACTAGAAGGCAGGAGGGGGCAGGAAAGCTGGTGATAGGGAACTCTAGGTTGAGAAGGGAAAGTGTTGACATGTGATGGGGTTATTAACCAATGTCATAAAACAATATGTGTACTGACTGTTTAATGAGAAACTATTTGTTCTGCAAACCTTCATCTAAAGTATAATAAAAAAATTTTTTTTAAAAGAATTGAAAAGAGCCCCATATGTTAAAGCAGAATCAAATGCATATCCCTTTGATTTCCAAGTCTTTACTTTAATCACCACACTAGACAGTTCCTTGCAACTTCCCATAAGTGGTGTCAACAGAGACCTAGCAGGCCCAGTATGGTGGAGGAAGGGAGATTTGTGGACATGGTTGGTGCCAAGCAGGGGGAGATTTTGCCTCCCTCCTGGGAGGGAGTTCCTTTCTTTCCACTGCTCAGAAAGAGCTGAAGATTCCACACAGGGTCTTAGGTGTGGTTCTCCAGCTGGCTTCACTCAGGAGATTAAGTCCCCTTCAAGTGTGCTTCCCACTGAGCCTCCCATACTGTGTTTAACTACAGGGAACCATGGGCTGCTGCCTAGGGCTCACAGGAGGTGGAAGAAAGGGTGATGCTGTCATTCCTGCCACTTGAGCCCCATTTCCACCGGCTTCTCAGGACTGCTTAATCCCCAGAATTTCAGGACCTTTGGGCTAGAGATTTCAATCGAAGAAAACCCTGTGCAGCACTTAGCTGGAGGAAGATTGGCAAATTGCAGTGGCATTAAGCGCATGGGAGGTTTCAGATCCCACATCCTACACTTCTTCGTCTACTGCAAAAGACCTTCTTAAAGTGTTAAAAAGCAGAGCTCTCACTCTGAGGACTAAAGTGCACCTGACCTAAGCCATGGTATTTTCATGTGTCTCACATGCAAGCGAAAGCTGGACAATGAACAAGGAAGATCAAAGAGGAATCGATGCCTTTGTATTACGGTGTTGGCAAAGAATGTTGAATATACATTATGGACTGCCAGAAGAACAAACAAATCTGTCTTGGAAGAAGTACAGCCAGAATGCTCCTTAGAAGCAAGGATGGCAGGACTTTGTCTCACCTACTTTGGACATGTTATCATGAGGGACCAGTCCCTGGAGAAGGGCATCATGCTTGGTAAAGTAGAGGGTCAGTGAAAAAGAGGAAGACCCTCAACAAGATGGATTGACACAGTAGCTGCAACAATGGGCTCAAGCATAACAAGGATTGTGGGGATGGCAAAGGACCCAGCAGTGTTTCATTCTGTTGTATGGACATAGGGTTGCTATAGGTCGGAAGTGACTCAATGGCACCTAACAACAACAATGCACTATTCAGGGGATTTAGCCTTCAAAGATATAAAATTTATAGAGGTTGCACTTTAAGAGACAACTCAGGAGTCCCAAGTGAGCCAGCTGTTCCAATTTAAAGCCAAAAAGCACATCAGTTCAATCAGTGTGTTCAACCCATAGCTTCCTGCTTTCATTGATTACAAAGAACTTACCTCTTGGGTGGATCTCATGGTCATTATGCTGAGTGAAAACAGCCAATCTCAAAAGTTAACATACTGTATGATTCCATTTATATAGCATCCGGGAAATGGCAAAATCATACAGATAGAGAAGAGATTGCCAGGGGCCAGGGATGCGGGGGATGGGGGGCGAGGTGGTTGTGACTATAAAGGGGTATCAGAGGGAGGTTTTGTGGTGGTGGAATAGTTCTGTATCTTAAATGCAGCGGTAGTTACACAAGTCTACACGTGATAAAATGACACAGAACTATATACAAACATTGTACCAATGTCAGTTTCCTGGTCTTTATATTGTGCTTACAGTTATATAAAAAGTACCTGTGGGGAAAACTATGTGAAGGGTACATGGGACCTTTCTTACTGTATTTGAAATAATCTATGATTATTTCAAAATAAAAAGTAAATTAAAAAAAAGTACATACTTGACTATAAATAGTTAAACCTATAAACCAAGGGTCAGCAAACTATGGTCCAGAGCTCAAATCCAGCCCACTGCCTAGTTCTGTATAAGAATAATTTTTACTTTTTTTTTTTTTTTTGCTTTAGATGAAGGTTTACAGAGCAAATTAGTTTCTCATTATACAATTAGTACACATATTGTTTCGTGACATTGGTTGCCAACCCTGTGACGGGCTAACATTCTCCTCTTCTCGACCTTGGGTTCCCCATTTCCATTCGTCCAGCTTTCCTGTCCACTCCTGCCTTCTCTCCCTTGCCGCTAGGCTGATGTGCCCATTTAGTTTCGAATACATTGTTGAGTAACTTGTATTATTGTTTGCTTTATGGGCCTGCCTAATCTTTGGCTGAAGGGTGAACCTCAGGAGGGAGTTAAAGGGGTGTCCAGGGGCCATACTCTCAGGGTTTCTGCAGTCTCTGTCAAACCAGTAAGTCTGGTCCTTTTTTGTGAGTTTAAATTTTGTTGTACATTATTCTCCAGCTCTGTCTGGGACCCTCTATTGTGATCCCTGTCAGAGAAGTCAGTGGTGGTAGCTGGGAACCATCTAGTTGTGCTGGACTCAGCTGGGTGGAGGTTGTGGTAGTAGTGGTCCATTAGTTGTTTGGACTAGTCTTTCCCTTGTGTCTGTGATTTTCTTCATTCTCCCGTGCTCCAGATGGAGTGAGACCAGTGGAGTATCCTAGACAGCCACTCACAAGCTTTTAAGACCCGAGACACTACTCACCGAAGTAGGATGTAGAACAGTTTCTTTACAAACTATGTTATGCCAATTGAGCTAGATGTTCCCCGAGATCATGGTCCCCACAGCTCTCAGCCCAGTAATTTAGTCCCTCAGAGAGTTTGGCTGTGTCTATGGAGCTTCCACAACCCTGCTTTGGTCAAGTTGTGCTGGCTTCCCCAGTATTGTGTACTGTTTTACCCTTCACCAAAGTTACTACTTATCTATTGTCTAGTTAGTGTTTTTCCCTCACCACCCCCTCCCCCCCTCATAACCATCAAAGATTGTTTCTTTCTGTGCATAAACCTTTTCATGAGTTTTTATAGTAGTGGGCTCATACAATATTTATCCTTTTGTGATTGACTTATTTCACTCTACATAATGCCCTCCAGATTCATCCATGTTGTGAGATGTTTCACAGATTCATCATTGTTCATTATCGTTGCTTAGTACTCCACTGTGTGTAAGTACCGTAGTTTGTTTATCCATTCATCTGTTGATAGGCGTTTAGCTTGTTTCTGTCTTTTTGCTGTTTTACACAATGCTGCCGTGAATATGGGTGTGCATATATCTATTCGTGTGACATCTCTTATTTCTCTAGGATATATTCCTAGGAGTGGGATTGCTGGATCATATGGTATTTCTATTTCTGGCTTTTTAAGGAAGTGCCATATTGTTTTCCAAAATGGTTGTACCATTTTGCTTTACCACCAGCAGTGCATAAGAGTTCTAAACTCCCCGCAACCTCTCCAACATTTGTTATTTTCTGTGTTTTTGATTCGTGCCTGTAATGTCAGGGTGAGATGGTATCTGTTTGTGGTTTTGATTTGCATTTCTCTGATGACTAGTGATCAAGAGCATCTCCTCATGTGTCTGTTAGCCGCCAGAATGTCTTCTTTGGAGAAGTGTCTGTTCATATCCTTTGCCCATTTTTTAACTGGATTGTTTGTCTTTTTGTTATAGAGAAGTCAAACTTTCCTATAGATTTTAGAGATTAGAACTTTGTCAGATTTGTCATAGCCAACAGTTTTTTCCCAGTATGTAAGTTCTCTTGTACTCTTTTGGTGAAGTCTTTTGAGGAGCATAAGTGTTTAATTTTTAGAAGATCTCATTTATCTAGCTTATCTTCTAGTGTTTGTGTGTTGTTAGTTAAGGTTTGTGTCTTGTTTATGCCATGTATTAGGGCCTCTAGCTTTGACCCTATTTTTCTTCTATGATCTTTATAGTTTTTGGTTTTATATTTAGGTCTTTGATCCATTTTGAATTAGTTTTTGTGCATGGTGTGAGGCATGGGTCCTGTTTCACTTTTTTGCAGATGGACATCCAGTTTTGCCAGCATCATTTGTTAGAAAAGACTGTCTTTTCCCCCATTTGATGGACTTTGGGCCTTTGTTGACAATCAGTTGACAGTAGGTGGATGGATTTACATCTGGGTTCTCAATTGTGTTCCATTGGTCAAAGTATCTGTCGTTGTACCAGTATCAGGCTGTTTTGACTACTGTAGCTGTATAGTAGTTTCTGAGGTCAAGTAGTGCAAGTCCTCCTACTTTATTCTTCCTCTTCAACAGTGATTCACTTATTCAGGGCCTCTTCCATTTCCATATAAAGTTAATGATTAGTTTTTCTGTCTCGTTAAAGAATGCTGTTGGTATTTGGATCAGGATTGCATTGTATTGGTAGATTGCTTTGGGTAGAATTGACGTTTTCACAATGTTGAGTCTATGTATCCATGAGCATGGTATGTTTTTCCATTTATGCAGGTCTCTCTTTTGGTTTCTTGCAGTAGTGTTTTATACTTTTCTTTGTATAGGTCTTTTATATCCCTGGTTAGAGTTATTGTTAAGTTTTTTTTTTTAGGGGCTATTATAAATGGTATTGTTTTCCTGATATCCTTTTCATCGTTCTCTTTGTTGGTGTATAGGAATCCAACTGATTTTTGTATGTTGATCTTGTATCCTGCTACTCTGCTGAGTCTTTCTATTAGTTGCAGTAGTTTTCTTGTGAAGTCTTTAGGGTTCTTAGTGTATAGTATTATATCATCTGCAAATAGGGAGAGTTTTGCTTCATCCTTACAAATTTGGATGCCCTTTATTTCTTTTTCTTGCCTTATTGCTCTAGGTAGGACTTCCAGCACAATGTTAAATAGGAGTGGTGATAAAGGACATCCTTGTCTTGTTCCTGTTCTCAAGGGAAATGTTTTAAGCCTTTCTCCATTAAGAATGATGTTGGCTGTTGGTTTTGTATAGATGCCCTTTATTATATTGAAGATTTTCCCTTCTATACCTATTTTATTGCGCATTTCTATCAGGAATGGGTGTTGGATTTTATTGAATGCCTTTTCTCCATTGAGATGATCGTGTGATTCTTTTCTTTTGTTTTATTTATGTGGTGGGTTACACTGATTGCTTTTCTAATGTTGAATCCTCCTTGCATACCTGGTGTCTTAGTGCTGCTATAACAGAAATACCACAAGTGGATGGCTTTAACAAATAGTTTATTCTCTCTGAGTCTAGTAGGCCAGAAGTTTAATTCAGGGTGCCAGCTCTAAGGGAAGGCTTTCTCTGTCAGCTATGGATGAAGGTCCTTGTCATCAATCTTCCCTCGGTCTGGGAGCTTCTCTGAGCAGGAACTCTGGGTCGAAAGGATGGGCTTTGCTCCCAGCACTGTTTTTTTGGTGGTGTGAGGTCCCCCATCTCTCTAATCACTTCTCTCTGTCTCAAAAGAGATTGCCTGAAGACACAATCTAATCTTGTAGATCTCATCGACATAACTGCCACTAATTCCATCTCATTAACATCTTAGTGATAGGATTTACAACATATAGGAAAATCACACCAGATGACAAAATGTTGGACAATCACACATGATACTGGGAATCATGGCCTAGCCAAATTGATACACATATTTTTGGGGGACACAATTCAATCTATGACACCTAGTATGAATCCCACTCGGTTGGGGTGTGTTTCCTTTATTTATTTATTTATTTATTTTTAATATGATGCTGAATTTTATTGGCAAGAGTTTTGTTAAGAATTTTTGCATCTATATTCATGAGGGATATTGGTCTGTAATATTCTTTTTTTGTGGTGTCTTTGCCTCTTTTTGGTATCAGGGTTATGTAGGTTTCATAAAATGAATTTGGAAGTATCCCTTCCTTTTCTATATTCTGAAATAGTTTGAGTAGTACTGGTGTGAGATCTTCCCTGAATGTTTGGTAGAATTCTTCACTGAAGCCATCTGGGGCAGGACCTTTTTTTAATTGACTTTTTTTTTTTATTACATTCTCAATCTCTTTTCTTGTTATGGGTAAGTTCAGATTTTCTACCTCAGTTTGTGTTAGTTTAGGTAGGTAGTGTGTTTCTAGAAATATATACATTTCCTCTAGGTTTTCAAATTTGTTGGAGTGTAGTTTTTCATAGTAGTCTGTTACGATCCTTTTTGTTTCCTTTGGGTGTGTTGTAATGTCCCCCATTGCATTTCTTATTTGGGTTATTTGCTTCCCCTCCTGTTTTTCTTTTGTCTATTTGGCCAGTGGTTCATCGATTTTGTTGATCCTTTCAAAGAACCAACTTTTGGTTTTATTGAGTCTTTCTTTGTTTTTCTATTCTCTATTTCATTTATTTCTGCTCTGATCTTTATTATTTCCTTTCTTCTGGTGGCTATGGGCTTCTTTTGTTGTTCTATTTATATTTGTTTGAATTGTATAGCTAATGTTTTGATTTTGTCCCTTTCTTCTTTTTTGATGTGTGCATCTATTGGTATGAATTGTCCTCTGAGCACAGCCTTTGCTGTGTCCCAATGGTTTTGGTATTATGTGTTTTCATTCTCATTTGATTCTAGGAATTTTTTGATTCCATCTTTGATTTCTTTTATTACTCAGTGGTTTTTAAGCAAGATATTATTCACTTTCCATGTATTTGATTTTTTTCCTTGCTCTTCCTGTTATTAATTTCTACATTTATGGCATTGTGATCAGAGAAGATGCTTTGTATTATCTCAATGTTTTGGATTTTGATGAGGATTGCTTTGTGGCCTAAGATGTGATCTATTCTGGAGAACATTCCATGCAGGTTGGAAAAAAATGTATATTTTGCCGCTGTTGGGTGGAGTGTTTTATATATGTCTATGAGGTCAAGTTGGTAGATTGTGGCCTTGCATCTTCTGGATCTTTGTAGAGTTTCTTTCTAGATGTTTTGTCCTTTACTGAGAGTGGTGTGTTGAAGTCTCCTACTATTATGAAGAACTGTCAATTTCTCTTTTCAGTGCTGTTAGAGTTTCCTTTATGTATTTTGGAGCCCTGTCACTGGGTGTGTAGATATTTATTATGGTTATGTCCTCATGGTGGAGTGTCCCTGTAATCATTATATAATGTCCTTCCTTGTCTTTTATGGTGGATTTTGTTTTAAAGTCTATTTTATCTGAGATTAGTATTGTTACTCCTGCTCTTTTTTGGTTGCTGTTTGCTTGGTATTTTTTTCCATCCTTTGATTTTTAATATATTTCTGTTTCTGTTTCTAAGGTGTGTCTCTTGTAGACAGCATATTGATAAGTCCTGTTTTTTAATCCATTCTGTCACTCTCTGCCTCTTTATAGGTGCATTTAAGCTTTTTACATTCAGCGTTATTGTTGATAGTTGTGAATTTATTGTTGTCATTTTATTGTGCTGTTTTGTGTGTGTGTGTGTGTGTGTGTGTGTGTGTGGTGCTGAAGTTTTCTTTATTCCTCTTATTCTCCTGTGCTGAATTCCTTTTGTCTGTGGATTTTCTTCTTCATTTCTTTCGTTTTTGTAGATTTTGTTTACTGAGAATTTGTTTTTCTTCTTTATTTTGATGAGTATATTTGTTAACTTTCTTTGTTGTTACCTTGAAATTTACCCCTATCTTCCTAAGTTTGAACCAGTCTTTTCTACTTGATATCGCTTTGACATCTTCTCCATTTGAAAGTTCTATACCTACCCATTTATTCCCTCTTTTATTGTTTTGACACTGTTCTTATTGCAAATTAACATCTCTGGTTCCCTGTTATAAATCTTTTAGCTTTTTTTTTATCCTTGAGAGTTCATTACCTAGGTTGGTATCTGGCTGATGCTATCTTTTGTCCTAGATTCAGGTTATTGTCTGATGTTGTTGGTTCTGGGGGACTCCCTTTAATATTTCTTGTAAGTTTGGTTTGGTTTTTGCAAATTCCCTTAATTTCTGTTTATCTGGAAATATCCTAATTTTGCCATCATATTTTAGTGAGAGTTTCACAGGATATATTATTCTTGGTTTGCATTTTTTTTCTTTCAAGGTTTTATAAATGTCATCCCATCGCCTTCTTGCCTGCATGGTTTCTGCTGACTAATCAGAGCTTAGTCTTATTGTTTCCCCTTTGTATGTGACTTCATTTTTCTTGAGCTGCTCTCAAGATTCTTTCTTTGTCTTTGGTTTTAGCAAATATGATTATAATATGTCTTGGTGATTTTCTTTTGGTCTATCCTATATGGGGTTCGTTGAGCTTCTTGGATGGTCAGCTTTTCATCTTTCATGATATTAGGGAAGTTTTCTGCCAGCAAATCTTCACTGATCCTCTGTTTCCCATTTTCTCCCTCTGTTTTTGAACTCTGATCACATGTAAATTTTTGCTCTTTATTTTACCCCAAATTGTCTCAGATTTTCTTCATTTTTCTTCATTCTTCTCTCTGGTTTTTCCTCAAAGTGGTATGCAAGGATTTGTCTTCATTTTGCTAATGCTGTCTTCCATTGTTTCAAACTTGCTCCTAAAACCTCCTATTACACTGTTCATTTCTGAAATCTTGTTCATCTTTTGGATTTCTAATTGCTGTTTTTGTATGATTTCTAGTTGTTTATTTATTTTGACATTTTGTTCCTGTATTATTTTTCTGAATTCTTCCATTATTTTGTCTGTGTTTTCCCTGATTTTGTCTTATTTTCCATGATTTTGTCTATTTTTTCCTTGTTTTTGTCTGTGTTTTCCTTCATCTGTTTGCTAATCTCTTGGAGAGCCCTGAATATTAGAGTTTTGAATTCCCTATCAGGTAGTTCCAGTGCCTTTTCTTCTACCAGAAGGTCATCTGGTGTTTTATTTTGGTCACTTACTGGAGCTCTCCTGTCCTTTCTTTTTATATGTTTTGATATTGTCTGCTGTCTCTGGGACATTCAGGAATTATTCTTTGTCTATTGATTGTAGATTTGTTTCATCCTGCTTTTTTGTTTTATTTGGTTATATCTGGGCGGGCAGGCTGGGCGAGTTTTATTGCTTGCTTGTCTGTGAGCATGATACTTCTCACCACCTTGTTCAGGCTGGCAAGGCTAATAGCTCAGCTACGCTGCAGCAGGGTAGGTCCAATGGGGAGGGGGATCGGTCATTTGCAGCAAGAACTGGGGCCAATGGGGGGCAGTGTGGGGTAGAGTCTAGGGGCCCAGGGTTCCACACTAGTGCAGCTTGGGGGTGCAGCATTTGGCACATGGTGCAGATGGGCAGGTGGGAAAGGAGAGGATATGATGTGAAGAACAGGTACTCTGTCTCCTGTTGAGGGCTCTGCGAAGTTGCCTTCCTGTACTCCCTGTCCATGGTTCTTGATGGCTGTAGTCTAAGATGGCGAATCTGTGCTGCGTTAGGTGGTAGGGGACTTCCACTCTGTAGCTCTCCTCATTCTCTCTTCTCTGTCAGTTTATTTCACTTGGTGGTTGATCAAGTTCTTTATCCCTTCATTTGATGCTTAGGGTTCCAGGATTGATGTTTGTATCTGTTTTAGTTTTTCGGGTCTTTGCTGCAGAGGTGCTTCTGTTTATAGCATCATGTTTGCTTCGCCTCCAATTTTTACCTTTTTAAGTGGTTGAAAAATATTTAAAAAATAATAATTTGTGACATACAAGAATTATGTGAAATTCAAATTTCACTGTCCGTAAATAAAGTTTTATTGGCACACAGCCATGCTCATTCATTTATATATTGTCTATGGTTACTTTCACATTACTTTAGCAGACTTCAGTTGCTGTTACAGGGACTCTGTGACCCACAAAACCTAAATTATTTACTATCTGGCCATTTACCAATAAAAAGTTTGCCAACTCTAGATCTAGAATATTTAGAGTTCCTAAATATCAGGAAATATTAGGGTGGCACAGTGGTTAAGAGTTCATCTCCTAACCAAAATGTCAGCAGTTTGAATCCACCAACTGCTCCTCGGAAACCCTATGGCCCAGTTCTACTCTGTCTTATAGGGTCATTATGAGTGACTTGACAGCAGTGGATTTTGTTTGGGTTTTAGTGTTATTTCATTACTATGAACAATGCTGAAATGAACATCTTTGTACTCACTTCTATGTGAACATGTGTAATAATATCTCTAGGATAACAATCTGTTGCCATTGAGTCAATTCGGACTCATAGTGACCCTACAGGACAGAGTAGAACTGCCCCATAGGTTTCCAAAGAGTGGCTGGTTGATTTGAACTGCTGACCTTCCATTTAGCAGCTGAGGTCTTAACTACTTTGCTACCAGGGCTAGGATAGACACCCAAAAATGTAGGCATTTATATTTTTAATAGATATTGCCAAATTACCCTTCAAAAAAAGTTGTTCTTGGGAATGTCTTCTGGTAATGTGGGAGGAGCTTGTATCCTGCTGATAAAAATTTAAAACTCTGAACAAAATGTATAAAAAAACAAACTACCAAAAAAAAAAAACCTACAGTGAAACCTGTCAGAGCTGGAACTCGACAGGAATGCCTTGTTTTTCCAGGTCTTCAAGTTTTTTGCCTTTGACAAATTCCAGCTTACCACTTTTCTATTGCTGTTAATGGAAAATACTTGAGTTTTTCTTCTCTAACAGGTTTCTGCCTTACACAGGTTCCAGCTTTGTGGCTTTTACTGTACTTGACGCACTGAAAATCAACCGAAAGTAAGCAGAAATTTGTTGGAGTATGACCTTTATATGAAGAAAAACAAACTAAGTGAGAGGCCACATTTAACCAGCTTTCCCCCCTGAAATGCCCCCTGCCTACAGGACAATATAGAACCCAAACAGCAAATGACTGTCTTACAGAGCTAAGAAATAATAAATCAGATTTTAGGGCTGATAGCAGGGCTGAAAATTGCGGGAGAAGTCCCAGCAAGGAGGGAGCCAAAGATGGAGAGCACCAAAATCTGCATACGAACTCCCCTCAAATCCTTGGCTGACTTCTAACCTGCAAATGCATGGGGTCAGATTTCAAGAAACCCAGTGGAAAGCAATAGCTAGAAGGTTGAAGAGCTGAGCAGAGACTTCAACAACTGCCTGGGGTTGGGAAGCTGAAGTTTGGAGTTCAACTTTTGCAACTTAAAAAGGCTTGGTGAACTCCTCAGGACTTCCAGTGAAACTTCAGAAGGACCACAACTAAGGAAGTGTCACCTACCAGGACTAAGAACTACACCTTAGGACAGTTTCTTGGCCTTTTTTCTTTCATTATCTCTCCCTACCCTGAGGAGAAATATTAAATTTAATTTAAATTCACCCTAATGAGAGAAATTAAATACTAAGAGAAAAGATCTTGTTGCATAGGATTGAGCTTTGGAGGGCCACAAATCATTGTAATATCTAAGCGTTTTTTAGTTTTGTTTTTACTTCCACCAAGAACCAATTTTCAAGCTGTTGAGGGCAATAATGCCCCTTTTGAGAATACATCTCCTAGTCCCAGAATACCTGAAAAAAACCTACTCTAAAAAACCAAGCCTTCACTGAAACATATTGATCCACCAATAATTTAACTGCCTGCTAGATCAAAACTCAACCTTCTTCAGAGAAAGATAACAGAATCCAGAGTCTCTACCATGTATCATTCATAATGTGTAATATTCAATTTAAAAAAATGTGAAGAAGTCAGAAGAAGAGACCCATAACCAAGAGGAAAAATAATTAATAGAAGCAGAATCGCAAAAAAAGTTGGAATTAGCAGACAATGGTTTTAAAACAACTATTATAAATATGTTAAGCAAATTGTCACATACAAGGGATCCTCAATAAGATTAAGTGTCACCTTCTTTTCAGATACCTTGGAGGCCAG
Organism: Dugong dugon; assembly: GCA_030035585.1. Classification (NCBI taxonomy): domain Eukaryota; kingdom Metazoa; phylum Chordata; class Mammalia; order Sirenia; family Dugongidae; genus Dugong; species Dugong dugon. The sequence continues at coordinate 5,975,396 of CM057475.1, read as the reverse complement.
AAGGCAGAGGAATGACGTATTTAAAGTACTGAAAGAAAATAACTATAGAATTTTATATCTGGTAAAATGAAGACATTCCCAGATAAACAAAAGCTGAGGGAGTTCATTATGACCAGATCTGCCCTACAATAAGTGCAAAAGAGGGTCCTTTAGATTGAAAGGAAAGGATGCTGAACATTCAGCAGCTGAATGTAATATGAAGAAAACAAAGAAGATATCTGGTAAATGTAATTTTGTGGACAAATATAAAAGCCAGTTTTATATTTTTGGTTTGTAACTCTAGTAGTTGTGTCCTACATGATTTAAAATAACAAACACATAAAAATTATACATTTATCTTATTGGCCAGTAATGTATAAATGTGTACTTTGTGATAACGACTTATATGGAGGAGGAGCAATATAGGAATAGATTCTTGGTATACTATTGCAGTTAAATTGGTATCCATTAAAATAGGTTATTATAATGTTAGAATGTTAAATGTAATCCCTGTAACTACAAAGAAAAAAATATACATACACACACACACACACACACACACAAGGAAATGAGAAGGGACTCAAAATGGTGCACTATAAAAAAACATCAACTAAGCACAAAGAAGGTAGTATTGAAGGAAATGGACAGAAAAGGTATAAAACACACACACACACACACAAATAGCAAAATGGGAGAAGTCCTCCTTTATCAGTAATTAAATGTAAATGGATTAAATTCTCCAATCCAAAGGCAGATAGTGGCAGAATGGATTTAAAAAAAAAAACTCATCAATATGCTGTCTACAAAAGACATACTTAGACCCAAAGATACAAAGAGTTGAAACTGAAAGGATAGAAAAATATATTCCATGCAAACAGTAACCAAAAGAGAGCTGGAGTGGTTATATTAGTATCAGACAAAATAGACTTTAAGTCAAAATCTATCGTAAGAGACAAAGAAGGACATTATATATTAATAAAGGGTCAATTCATCAGGAAGATATAACAATTATAAATACATATGCATCTAATATCAGGGTTTAAAATGTTCTGCTCTAGAAGTAGATATCACCATTTTCTTATTGGTGGTTATTATCATTATTAACTCATTATTTTGCATTTCAGCTGTGTCTGTTCTGCTATTTAGCCCATCTATTGAGGTTTTTATTTTGGCAATATTTGGTATTTTCTAAATAGCTAATTAGTTATTTTTAAGACAGCCTGTTATTGTTTCACAGTAGCAATTTCCTCTTTGCTCTCAAAAGTTATCACACTTCATTTTAAACCATTCTGTTTGTTCCATGAGCTCCCTTCCCTCTCCCTCCCCACCCTAATCCCCAGTGTTAGTTCTTATGTTTGTAGATTTTTTAGCCGAACTTTGGTTTTCCGCAGTCTGGTGATCTTGGTTGCTCATCTTTCTGCAGGAGGTCCTTCGTCAGCCTGTCTGCTGCTGGGGCAGGACATGCTACTGGCAGGATGAGCCAACCATCCAACTCCAGAGCATGAGAGACCCCTGACCAGCCCAGGGGTTCAACCCACTGCCCCTCTCAAGGCAGGATCCTGTGCATGGTACAAGCGGGGCAGGGAGGGGCCAATCCCTAGGCTGTTTTGGCTGCAGATCCCAAGGATCCCTCTTGCTCACCTTGCCACACCCTCCCCAGACCCATCCTCCAATTTGATCCATCTTCTTTATGGCCTCATAAATTCTAGTCCACTGAAACATTTCCTTCTTCGTTTTCACTGCTACTATAGACTTTTTAAAATATACTTTCTTGTCATTTCTAGGGATCTGGATCCAGGGAGAGGAAGGGGGTGCTGGAGCCCATGCTCCTATTACCACTTCCATTGACTTTCCCGTTATTACATTGCAGCCAGACCAAGCAAAGATTTAAAACAATGTCAGCACTTACATCAGGAACGTAGATTGGAGGACTGCACCTCCATCACAAGTCTCATGTCAGAAGCACAGAGTCTAAGAGTCACTGGGGGAAGAAGGGCTCTGAGTCATTTGAGTTCCCAGGCACCAGTCCCACCTGGGGTCTTCCAGCCTCTGCATGGAACCCTTTAGTAACAGCTTCCCATCCCATCTTTAGGGCACACAGCTTAAGGTGTACTTCCTTATACTCTTCATATACAACCTGCCTGAACTGTCCCCCACCAGTCCTATTCTCAGGAACCCTGGGTGGCGTAGTGGTTAAGTGCTACAGCTGCTAACCAAAAGGTCAACAGTTAGAATCCACCAGGTGCTCCTTGGAATCTCTATAGGGCAGTTCTACTCTGCACTATAGGGTCGCTATAAGTCGGAAGCGACTTAACAGCAATGGGTTTGGTTTTTCAGTCCTATTCTCACCTTGGGGCCCCCCAGACCCTGTGATGGTCCTCAGATGCAGGAAGAGGGCAATCCGCCGTGCAGGGTGTCTCCAGGCTCAGAACCCAGGTGTCTCACCCGCTGTGTCCCAGGGCCATCCCTGCCCACGGCTCCAGCCCAACTGCAGGGAGAGCCCACACCACCATATTACACCAGGAATGCATAATGTGGGAAGCACTTCTTTTCCAAGAAAAGCAACATGGTCTTGTAAAAAGGGGCCAAGTCCATACCCCCACTTCCTAGGTGAGTGCAAATAACTGCATGTGAACCTCAATTTCTTCAACTATAGAATGGGCCTATTCCCAACATTTAAAGCTATGGCGAAGATTAAACAGCATTTAATACTATATGCAAAGCACCCAGCAGAGAGCCCAGGATACAAAAGACACACTGTAGATTGTAGCTCTGATTACTCTTTACTTTATATCATTTAGAATGCTTGGAGTGCAACTCAGAGTGTACTGCAACAAGCTGTGTTTAAGGCTGAAGAAACGTAACACTGTCTTCTCCAAACTCAGGCTGACTTTTCTTTAGGCTGCCCTACCCTGATCCTGCAGTCATTTTTCTGGATCTGCTCCACATCTTCCTTGGTTCTCCTCTAGGGACTTCTCTTCCTTCAGACATCATTTCTTCCAGGGAAACTTCCTTGACCCCCCGCCCCCCGCCACCAGGTTGTGAGTGGCACTCTGAGGCAGATGTTTTATCCTCCACAGTTTCTGCTTCTTTCTCCCACCTCCTGCCCACTCTAAAGCACATTAGAACATGAAATGAAAACAGAAAAGTCTCCTAAGCATTTTTTTTTTTTTTTATTTCTCTGTTATTTGGTTTTCTACTTTGGTGCACATGAGCTGTGGCTGTATTTCACACAGAAGCTGACATGTTTCATACGACATGCCCCATAAAACAGAGCACACATAAATCACTCAGCATGGTTTTGCTTCACCTGGCTGTTATTGCTGAAATCTCTATTTCTAAGACCACGAAGAGAACATTCTCTTTGAATCTACAAACGAACAAGAATAGGGAGACAGGCAGTTGGATCTGCCAGGATGGGTGAGCCCAAAGAAATGGGTCTCCCAGTGGCTGTGTTTACAGACATTAGCGACAGAGAAGTCACATAAAAATTCCAGAAAAACCATGAATGACAATCACATACAAAATTCCAGAAAAACCCGGGCAGCTGGGGAACACTCAGGACTGACATGCTATCTCTCAGACCCCTCTGGCTTTCTCAGTCCTGACAGATCCTGAAATATACATGGAAGGCCAAAGTCAGCATAATATGGAAGCCAGCTCCTGGGCCTCAGTTGCTGAGTGAGTGCATTTTATCACAGGGCCTCTGTGCAGCCCAGGTGTCCCTCTCCTAGGCCAGAGGCACCGAGCTTCCCTACACCAGCCCCCTCGGCCCCAACCAACCCCATGGCAAGACCAGGCAGGCCTTGCCAAACGCTAAAACATCTTGCCCTCAAAGGCCTGAAGACTGAAGGCAGTGTCCAGAAACTTCTTCAGTGACACCAGGTGAGTGTTCCTGTTTCCTGTGGCCGGTGCAGCTGCTGGGTCACGGCCAACATACCTGGGGAAGGCAAGACAAGGTAAGAGGGGGATGGGCCCCGCATTCCCCACCCCACGCCCACCCCAGGACAGCAGGGTGGGAATCTACCTGAGGAAGTTGCAAAGCCTGACTTCCTGCCCCAGCACACTCCCAGTGAGCGTAGGCCCAGGGCAAACCTGGCTGCCAACCACAGATCTGGGAGAGGCAGCTGTACCCTCTGTGCCACTGGACCCCAAAACGCCCATGGGACAACAAAGACTGCCACGACCCAAAGGCTTCTGAGTTTCTCATGCTCCTCTCCCGTCTTCCCAGGCACCATGCGGGCCTTACGGGCATCACGCCTCCCTGTGACCATCCTGCTCGAGAGCTGAGGGCCTGAGGCTACAAGAGGCTAAGTAATTGGTCTAACCACTAATGGCAGAAGGTTTGAGAAAGACGCTCTAACTCCGTTCTGGTTGCAGAACAGAAACAAATGTTTGCTGTCGTAAGGTGTTACTGGCGATCCTTGATGCTGGACAGGAAAACCAATCTGTCAGTGACAGAGCCGTGGTCAAAGGCCCAGCCCCTCAGTTTTCAAATGCATCCCAGAGAAGGCAATGGCTAGTTCCAGGCCACACAGCCAATGGGGTGTGCACAGCCTGGATGGGAGGTGGGACTCCTTTCCCTGCCCTGGGTGCATAGGCCAGCCTGGCAGGGTGGCCACGGCCCCAGTCTGTCCTGTACCAGATGGGCCGTGCGCGGCTCAGGATGGTCATGAAGCGCGGGCTGATGTAATCATAGTAGCCCATGTTCTTGTGCTCCTCCTGGCACCAGACCAGCTCTGCGCCTTGGTACTGGTCTGCCTCCTGCTTGACCAGGTCAAAGGGGAATGGAGAGATCTGGAGCAGGTAGGGAGAAAGGGGCATGGGCAAGAGAAGCAGAAGCCACAGGGACCCCACCCACCACCCCCAATGGCCTTGGCCCCAGCACCAGGCAGGGGCTGGAACCTGACTGTGCCCGCCACTCTGGCTGGGCGAGGGGCTCAGACGCACCTGCTCCAGGCGAGTGATGGCCACCTGCTCCTCCAGGCCCTGGCTGCTCCGCTCCTTCACCAGGTCATAGTACACCTTGCCCGTGCAGAAGATGAGCCTCCGCACCTGCTCAGGGGCCCGCGCTGCGGCCCCATCTTCAGGGATCACCCGCTGGAAGCTGGTCCCTTGGGGGACCAACAGGGCATGGCAGGGACATCAGTACCCAGAGGGGCACCAGACCCAGAGGCACCAGCACCCAGGAGACATCAGTACCCAGGTGTATCAGCACCCAGAGGGGACAAGACCCAGAAGAGCATCAGCAACCAGAAGGGCACCAGACCCAGAGGGGCATCAGCACCCAGAGGGGCACCAGACCCAGAGGAGCATCAGCACCCAGAGGGGCATCAGCATCCAGAGAGGCACAAGACCAGGAGGGGCATCAGCACCCAGAGGGGCACCAGACTCGGAGGGGCATCAGCACCCAGAGAAGCACCAGACCCAATGGGGTATCAGCACCCAGAGGGGCATCAGCAGCCAGAGGGGCACCAGACCCAGAGGGGCATCAGCACCCAGAGGGGCATCAGCACCCAGAGGGGCACCAGACCCAGAGGGCTGGGCGACTCTGGAAGCAGGCCTGCATCTCCAGTGTTAGACCTGTGGCTACAATGGGCACCCTGGAGCCAAATGATGCCACAGGGACAGGGGTAAAGACAGATGCTATAGCCAAGACAGAGCCCTGGGGAGCATCAACACTTCAGCTTAGGGTGGGGGGTGACAGGGAGGCCTGGGAAGGAGATGGAGAAGGAGGTGAAGTCACACCCTACCTAGCGACATCATCACCTGCCCCAAACTGCTCTCCTCAGTTGCGTCCATCTCCTGTGGGCACACCAGCCCCCCAGTCTCCATACCAGAAAGGAGGGGATGCCCCAGGAGGCACCTGCACATTCCTCCCTTGGTCCCTGCAGCCAACCCATCATCTGTAAAAACTAACAGGCACTTCCTGAGCTCACACCACATGCCAGGTGCCGCACCAGGCATGGAAGAAAAACCTCTGACGAAGCTACTCATCATGCCCCTCAACCCCAGATGAGAACACCGAGGCCAAGTGAGGCCAGGTGGTCCCCTCCCAAAGCACAGCTCTTACCTGCCCACGCTGGCAGGGGACTCAGATGCACACAGGCTGGAACAAACTCCTGAGCCGCCCTGGGGTCCTGCCTGACCCGCCCACCCCACTGCCCAGGGACCAAGCTCCCAGGCAGCTCTGTTTGGAGCCTCTGGGACTCCTGCACCCCGCTGACTCTTCAGCTAGCCCACACCTCCTCATCTTTCACAATTCTAATACCTTGTTCTCCAGGGGCTTCATCTGACCCTGACCCCCAGGTGAGTTGGGCTGGGAGAGCTCAAGGACCAGTCATATCCATCTGGCTCATGGGTGCACAAATGGGTGGATGGATGACTGACTGAGCCCACAAATCCCCCTGGAACTAGGCAGACCTCCACTAGGCCTCTTGCCTCTAGGCTCGCCTGCCCTGCTGGTGGCTTCTGAGAGGCCCGGCGCACTCCTCTGGCCCCAGTGTCCAGCGCAAATGACCCCAGGCCAGCCAGCCACCATACCAGCCTCCGGCAGCTGGAGGGCACTGTGCCAGGAGCTGCTACATGGCCAGCAGCTGCAGACAGAGGGGAGGACAGAAGAGCCCCAAGAGCAGAGGACCGGCCGTGGGCTACCAGGTCCCATGTTGGAGGCCTTCCTGAAGTGAGCCACTCCCTGCTCCAGTCACATACCAGACACCATCTGGTCAAAGCTGGACTTGGCTTCCGGGTGCCTCAGCAGAGATTTGGGTGTGAAGATGATAAGCTGGAAGGAAAGCAGGTGCCCAGCTGCCACTTCTCCCCCTGCCCGGCCCACGGGTCTCCCCCAGCCCGGCCCATGGGTCTTCCCCCAGCCCACGGGTCTCCCCCCCCGCCCAGCCCAAGGGTCTCCCTGAGCCTGGCCCACAGGCCTCCCCGCCTGGCCCACAGGCCCCTCTGCTGGCCCTCTCAGTGGAGTGAGGGGGACTCACAGGCTTGCGGAAGGGCAGCAGGATCTGCCGGCGCAGCACGTGGAAGTAGTTGGCTGGCGTAGAGCAGTTGACCACGATCCAGTTGCAGTCATAGAGTTGCCTCACCTCAAAGTCCTCGGTGAAGGCCTGAGGGAAGGGGGAGACAGCTAGGAGCAGTGGCTGGGAGCGGCAGCCTGCAGCTCCACACGCCCCGGCCGCTCTGGGCAGGGCAGGTCCCTGTCCTGGGGGACAGGGGGCAGCACTCACAGGGTAGGCATCCGAGTCATCATTGCTCATCTGCAGGAACCTCTCGGGCCTCGCTGAGGAGTGCTCCGGGCCCTGAAATAAACACCGGATGCCCTGGGCTGGCCCGAGTGGGGAGCAGGGTCTGTCACACTGGACAGATGGCCTGACCTTGCAGGGTCCCTGGGCGCAGGGAGAGCAGGGGCACCCAGAGGAGTCTGGGAAGGCTTCCCAGAGGTGGTGACTGAAAGGAGAAGAGCACACCCTCGGAAGGGGCACGGCCAGAGCCCACATGTGCGGGGAATGAACACGCGGGGCAGGAGGAAAGGGTGAAAAGGCCCCTCCCTCAGTGGGGACACCCCACGGAGCCCACGCCACAGATACTGGCCAGGCCAGACCAATCCTCCCTACCCAGCCTGACCCAAGCTCCACCTCCTGAGAAGCCGGCCTTTACAGCTGGGAGACCTTGGACAAGTCATGTCACCTCTGTGCCTCATCTCACACTAACACAGCAGCTGACGGGTCTGACCTCCTGGACTGCTGTGAGGTCTCCCCCACACGGACGTGTGAAGTGCTTAGAAGAGCGAGTGCCTGGCTGTCAACAAGCCACTCAGAGACAATGGAGACTCTGGTTTGCTGAACAGATGACTGGTCTACGCTGAGCAGGACCTGAGACACCCACTGCGGCCCACAGTCCAGGGCTAGGCAAGCCCGGCCAGGGTCACACAGCCAGGCGGTGGCCGAACAGCTGCATGCCTGCACCTGCCACTCCCGCAGCTGCCACAGCTCTTTGCCCCTCTGCAGCACCCCCGCCTGCCTGGTCAGGCTGCACCCTGACAAGCGGCCCCAGGGGACCCTCTGCCCCTCCCCTCTTCCCCCCATCAGCCCAGGAGCCCCCACCAGCGGCCCCAGCCTGTACACCCTACTTCCGCCATGTGTGGCTAAACAGGCAGGACACACCACAGAACCAGAAGGCAGGCAGGGGAGCAAGCAGAGGTTCAAATCCTGGCAACCCGCTGTGTGACCCTGGGCGAGCTACTCCACGTCTCTGTGCCTCAGTTTCCTCATCTGGAAAGCGGCAACAGCATCTCCTTCATCAGGCTGTTGTCAGGATTGAGAAAGTTAATGTATTACATAACCAGTGGCTGCTGAGTTGACTCACTCATGGCGACCCCACGTGTATCAGAGTGGAACTGTGCTCCGTAGGGTTGTCAATGGCTAATTTTTCAGAAGTGGATCACCAGGCTTTTCTGCCAAGGCACCTCCGGGGAGACTTGAACATCCAACCTTCCAGTTAGCAGCCGAGAGCACTGACTGTTTGCACGACCCAGGCACTCCAAGAGGGCTCTAGAAGTGCTGGTATAGAGTGAACCTTCAACGCACGTTCTTCCTTCTCTCACTAGGACCATCAGCACCACCCCCAGCACCGCTGTGGCCTCACCATGCCCTCCATGCCATGCGGCAGCAGCAGGACGATGCCGTTGTGCCGCACCCACTTGGCTTGGCCAGTACTGATGAATTGGTCGATGATGCACTGGGCCGTGTTGTGGAAGTCACCAAACTGAGCCTCCCAGAGGACCAGGGCGTTGGGGCTGGCCATGGCGTAGCCCAGCTCAAAGCCTAAACAGAAGTCACCAAGTCAGAGCCTGCCACACACTGTCACCAGATGTCACCATCCCTACCCCAGCCCACCCTTCCCAACGGGCCAGCGAGAGCCCAGGGACTCCTGGAGAATCAAACACCAGGATTTCTCAACACGTCCGGAGACGCCACCCTCAGCCCTGACCCTACGCATGGCCAGGCTCAGCCACGTCCAGACCCAGAAACCCCTGCCGTCAAGTTGATTCTGACTCATAGTGCTACTACAGGGCAGAGGAGAACCGCCCCAGGGGTTTCTGGCACACCTTTCAGACCAGGAGTCAAGTCGTAAGACAGCCTGGGGAGACGTGCAGGCTGCCTGACAAGCAGAGTCCTCACAACACATGCAGGGCAGCTGAGGGGAAGGGGCAGGCACAGCCCCAGAGGTAACCCTGGCTTAGATGGGGAACTTCCAGAGGGGCTGGCTGGAACCCTAGCAGAGGAAGGGTCGGGCCAGCTAATGGTTGAGCCAGGGAGGCCCAGTCTAGGAGTTAGCCCAGAGCCGTGAGGGGACCTTGGGGCAGGGCTCCTGGGGTGTGGGGCAGAAGCGGTGAGATGTGAGCTCAGGAACGGCTGATCTCAGGGCCAGCTGGTACTGCTTCCCATGGTGGACTCTGGCGGGCCTTCTGTATGGCCTACGGGGACCAGTACCCAGGGAAGGGGGCTCTGGTACCCACAGAGCCCCACCCAGGCAGGCAAGACCACTCCCTCAGTTTTCCCCAAGGGACCAGATGGGACAGGAATCATTTCCAGGTGACCTCAGTCCCAGGAAGCACTGCAAGCTGTAGTGAGGACAGCCTGGTCCCTGGGTTCACCCTCCCAGGTCCTCATCCGCTCCCTCTCAGCCCCAGTCCCAGGACATGGTCAAACACAGATGGGCCACCTAGGGGTGCCGAGTCCCTCACTAGCCCCCAGGCACCCCAGGGCCCACGGACCTGCAGGTGGAGCCATAACCTACCCAGGACTCCATATTCCGAGAGGGAGCTGTTGCACACAGTGTAGGGGGCCTGATTAGGCCAGAGGTGATTCATGGGGACACACGTCCTCCGGTCAATGTCCTGGTCGTGGAGGACATGGTGCCGGTGGCTAAAGAGAGAGAGGTGGATGGGCAGGGCCCCCAGCTGGGACACAGCTGCCCATCACTGCCCTAGGAAGCCTGGCCAGAGTCCCCACAGGATGGAGATGCCAGGAATGCCTTGGAAAGCCAGGGCCCCTGGTCTGCTCCTCCAGGCAGCCTCTCCTCTGGGCGCACCAGTTGGGGGCCTGAGCCCTGTCTCCACTGCCGGGGCCCAAAGACAGTGAATCGAGGTCCTGGAGAACAGACCCAGGTTGCTTTCACAGAGAGGGCCCAGTGAGACCTGCCCTGCCTTGAGGAGCTGAGACAACCTGGAAGCGACTTGAAGGTGAAGGTTGTCCTTCAGCTCCCCAAACACTGTTGGGGAAGAGAAGACAGGGCAGCTCCACTCCAGAGGGCCCCATGCAGACTCTGGAAGACCCCAAGTGCAGCTCCGAGCTCTCAGTTCCCCCACCTGCTCACTGGGGACAGTGAGGCCCAGTCTGCCAAAGAAGGACACAGGCCTGAGAGCCCCGCCCTCACCTGAATGTGCCCCTCTCCACGTCCTGCCCGCTCAGCCGCACGTGGATGCCCTCCTGAAGGAGGGAGCCGAAGGCCATGTACTCTGCCAATGCCCAGTCCACTGTCCGCTTCTTGGTCATGTCTGCCCGGCCCCGCAGGATACGAGAAAGGCCTGCGGGAGGCAAGCACTGACCGAGGGCCAGCAGGGCCTGGCCATCCACCCTGGAAAGCAGCAGCACCAGGGCCCTGGCAGGCAGAGGGGCCCAGCACCAGGTGCCCCCACCCCCCAGCAGCTCCCACCCCCGCCTCCAGCCAATATAGCAGTCCCCTCCTTGAGTCACCACCTAGCAGCACAGATGCCCTGCAGACTGGCCAGGGCATTCCCAAGGACACCTGGGACTCCTTCCTTTCGCTTCTCCAGGCTTGGCGGGAGTGTGCAGTCACCTCTCTAAGGACCCAAGGCCCTCCAGGCTTCCCGGGCACAGGCCACTACGGCCACAGGCAAGGAGTGTCCCCAGCGACCACCACTCTCGCAGGCTCGCCCGGAGGCAGGAGAGCAGGGAGCAGGCAGGTTGCCTGTCATTGCTCCCGGCCACAGACGGGCAAGCTTCCCACTCCCACTCCACCCTCCCCGCTTGCAGAACCTGCCCGCTTGCCGGTCCAACAGCCTCCACTGGACACCATCACTCCTGCTCTCCCTGACGCAGGCACGCCCCAGCAAGGATGTACGGAAAATCCAAGGTGCTTGACTTACCACTGGTTACCAAGCCCCAGCTGGGAGGGTGCTGTCCAGGCCCGCCCGACCCTCCACCCTCCTGACAGGCACCACCATCACAGCCCCCCACAAAGCAGCAGGCAGCACTGAATGAGCTGGCCTGCGCAGGGCAGGGCGCACACACGGGCCAGCTGGGCATGAGGGCCAGATCTGGGCAGCCGCCTACAGGCAGCACTGAGCAGCGCCTCACCCGTGTGGATCCTGAAGCCCTCCAGGGGCACAGAGCTGGCCACGGTTCCAATGTGGATCAGTGTGTCCTCAGGAATGCCAGTGGCTGGGCATGTCATGCTCTTGGGCTCTCCGTCCACATTGAAAAAGCCTGCAGGGCAGACTCCACTGTCCACTTTCCGGCTGGGGAGGGGTCCTCAGATTGCCCTGGTCAGCCCATCTTCCTGGGACCGAGGGACCCGTCCCCCTCCTTAGCCCCACATGGCATTCAGATGCCCCACTAAGCCCCAAGCCCCCCTACCCTGATCCCACCCGCGGCACCTGTGGTGACTAAACAGCCAGGGATGCAGCTCCAGCCTCTGCCCAACACCTTCCCTCTGGGCCTGGGCTCCTGCCCTTGCCTGGACCAGGGGTGACAGCTGACCTAGCCACTCCCATTCTAGCCCAGCTTCGCCAGGGAGGCAAGGGTTTCTCGTGGAGGGGACAGCTGGGCCTGGAAGGTGGGCAGCATACTTCAGGCAAGGACAGGGCGGGAGCACCTGAGCACCACACCCCCACCCCGGGTCTTCTCTCCCTTGGTGCCAATCCCAGCCCCATCTTTCCAGGGAGCACCTGGCCTCTCTCTCCCTCCCTAACCTGGAGGAGCCAGCTGCCCACACAGCCTCCAGGCCCCGGGAACACAGGCGGCAGCCTCTGGGCCTCAGGGACATGGGCGGCAGCCTCCAGGCCTCGAGGACACGGGCGGCAGCCTCTGGGCCTCAGGGACACAGCCTGCAGCCTCTGGGCCTCGGGGACACAGCTGGCAGCCTGTGGGCTGTGCAGGGCTGCCTTTGCCCAGGACCACTCCAGTCCTCGTCCCCATGACCCAGGGGAGGGCCAGAGCCCAAGGCCCAGGCAAATCACTCTGAGCCGAACACTGCTTGCTCACCGGGCCAGGGGGAGTCCAGCCAATGCTTTATATCCAGGATCTTCTTGTCCTTGGATCTGCCGTACGCCTCCTCACAGATCCGGTCATACTTGGCAATTTCCTCCTGCAATCAGGACAAAGGTGTGGGTTGAGGGAGTGGTGCCCTGGGTGGCCAGGGCTGCGTCTGCCCAGATTCATAAGCCCTGATCCCCCTCACCAACTTCTGTAATGTTCTCCACTGGCCTGCAAGGATCTCACAGCCAGGGGTCAAAGTCTCAGAGTTCAGGGGGCTCCTGGTAGGCCTGTGCTCAGCTAGGGACTGGGCAGAGACACAGGAAAGACTCAGAGCTCCCCAAAGGTGGGAGACACGTCCACAGAAAACAAAGCTAGGGTGGGCCACCTCCTACAGGAAGCCTGCCCTGATTCCTGCTGAGACGGGTCTCCCTGCATTGCAGCACTCATCACAACAGGCCACTGGTCACTGTATTCCTGGCCCCTCCCCGCCAGCACAACCACCACAGAGGCCACTTGTTTAAATCCCCAGCGCTCAGCGGTCACCCCAGGGTTCCCCTCCACCCCTAGGCTCCATCCAAGGCCTGTCCCAGGCGCCCACGCTTGCCTCGAATTCCTGAAGGGTGACTGTGCCCTCAGCGATGAGCCTGTCCGCATACTTCTTCAGCACGGGCACCTGTCTGTGGATCTGCTTGTACATGAGCGGCTGTGTGAACATGGGCTCGTCCATCTCATTGTGGCCGCGCCGGCGGTAGCAGACCTGCAGAGGCCACGGGACGGCTGAGTCCCTGCCCCAGGCTGTGTGGCTGCTGCAGCCCTGGGCCCGTGGGGTGCCGAGCAGGGCACACCCACCCACCTCTGGATGTCCCAGACCCTGGCCTCTGCACAGGTCACTGTCGTGGGCACTAAACACTCCCTGTCCAAGAAGTTGTCCTAGACCTAACTGCCACGGACGCTGAGACCCACCTGGCCCCGCTCTGCACGGCAGGGACAGGCATCCACGCCCTCACCTAGGCCTCGCCTAGACCCACCTGGCCTCGCCCTGCACGGCAGGGACGGGCATCCACACCCTCACCCTCAGCCTCCACCAGACCCACCTGGCCCCGCTCTGCACAGCAGGGACGGGCATCCACGGCCCTCACCTCGGCCTCACCTAGACCCACCTGACCCCCAGTTCTGCATGGCAGAGACGGGCATCCACGCCCTCACCCCGGCCTCCCCTAGACCCACCTGGCCTCGCTCTGCACGGCAGGGAAGGGCATCCATACCCTCACCCTTGGCCTCCCCCAGACCCACCAGGTCTACAACGACATCTTTGTTGAAGGTGTTCCTCCACTCAGCTGCCACACTGCACACATATATCACCGCCTCTGGGTCATCTGCGTTCACATGAAAGATGGGTGCATTGACCACACGGGCCACATCAGTGGGGTATGGTGAAGAGCGGGCCATCCGGGGGTCCGTAGTGAAACCAATCTGAAGAAGCAGGAGGAAATGGCAAGGCAGAGCTAGACAGGCAGGTGCGTGCCTCGGACCCAAGCAGGTCTTGGCCAAAGGGTTGGCCAAGTGTGCTCAGGTAAGACAGGGAAGTGTATGGTGAACAGCCGCCGGCAGAAACAGCAGCAGCTCCTGTGGGGATCGGCCAGCAGCAGGGGAATCGTGCCTGCTCTCCTTTTTCGTAATCATTTCCATTCCGTGGAAAGAGTCCCTGGGTGGGGCAAACAGTTAACACACTCGGCTGCTAACCAAGAGGTTCAAGTCCACCCAGAGCCACCTCCGAAAAAAGGTCTGGAGAGCTACTTCTGACAAATTAGCCATCGAAAATCCCATGGAGCACAAATCTACTCTGACACACGTGCACGGGGTCGTCATGACTCCGCATTGACTCAGTGGCGACTGGTGTAGTTAGGGCGGCAGGCCTCGGTCAGTCCAGTTACTAACTGTGCCATCTCGGGCGAGGTACTTAAATTCCCAAAGCCTTGGTTTCCTCGTCTATAAAAAGGGTTTATTGCAATACCTACCTCTCAGGATGCAAATAAAGTAGTTAAGACAGGTTTTACAGGCTCACAAGAAGAGCTGTTACTAATCACAGCTGCCTTAAACAAAGGCCTTGAAACCAGGAGACAGACAGCAGCCCAGTGGTTGCCAGGGGCTGGAGGAGAGGGAAAGGGGAGGAACTGCTTCACCGGTACGGGGAATTCCTTCTGGGGTGATGGAAACGTCTTGGAACTAGATACAGGTGATGTTTTCATAACACTGTGGATGTACTAAATGCCAATAAACAGTACATTTTAAAATGGTTAAGTTTATGTTACGCAAATTTCACCTCAGTAAAAAGTAACGCAAAATAAAAAAGGAAGACACTGTTACAGTTATGTTCTAAAACCTACTTCTTCATATACATCTAGAAGTAAAATCTAGCTGCACACTCAATTTCCACGCTAGGGACTTGTTATACGGGTATTCACTTCATCTTCACATCTTTCTCTATGCTCTATGTATACCCAAAAACCTACTGCCATTGAGTCGATTCCAACTCATAACGACCCTATCAGACAGAGTAGAAGTGCCCCATAGGGTCTCCAAGGAGTGGCTGGTGGATTTGAACTGCCGACCTTTTGGTTAGCAGGCAAGCTCTTAACCACTGTGCCCCCAGGGCTCCCTGTGTATGTATACTGGGAACCAATTTCACACAGACCAGGAAACGGAGGCTGGGGGGATCAGGTGACTCGCCTGAGGCCACACACTGGGAAGTGGCAGAGGGGGGATTAGAACAAGGACCGTCTTACTCTTCCCACCAAACTGCAACTGCTGCCTGGATTTCAGGGGCAGACGCTGACCGGACCCGGCGTGGAGCCCTGCCCTCACCTGGTTGTTGACGACAACGTGCACAGTGCCATTGGTGGTGTAAGAGGGCAGGTCACTCAGGTGGAAGGTCTCGTAGACCACGCCCTGACCGGCGAAGGCGGCATCTCCATGCACCAGAATGGACATGACCTGCAGGGCCAGGATGTGAGCCAGAAGGAGCGCCTGGTCCCAGCCCTGCTGCTCCACTTCTGAGACCCTGAGCCTGGCTCCCCAGATCCCAGACATCCCAGGATCCCAGCCCTGCCTCCCCCGGAGCCCAGACACCCCAGGAACCCAGCCTCACCTCCCCCGGAGCCCAGAATGAGCTCACCTTCTTGCCCTCTGAGTCCCCGCGGTAGAACTGCTCAGCCTTCGTCTTCCCTTGCACCACAGGATCCACAGCCTCCAGGTGGGAGGGGTTGGCCACAAGTGACAGAGTGATATTCCTATTTGTGGCCCGATTGATCCTCTCGTGGTACATGCCCAGGTGATATTTGACGTCCCCAGAGCCCTGAAAGTTGAAGACAGGTGGATGGACAGAGAGATACCTAAGCCAACAGTTGGCTGGGACATTCCTACAATGCTCACAAAGGCCTGGATCCTGCTCTAGGAAGGCTGCACAGTCCCTGATCTGCATCCTCTCCCCATACCACTCCCTCATCACACTTCCCCTCACCACCCCTCCAGGCTGGTCTGAAGGAGGCTGGCTCCCCCTGGGCCCATACCGCACCACCCCCTCATCAGACTCTCTGAATTATCCACCACCGACCTCTCAGTGGTACCGACGGCAGCGCACCTGAGAAAGGTAACAGCAGTGAGTGGTGAAGAGCCGGTAGGAAGGGCCCAATTACAGTGGACATGAAAGTAAGGGAAGGAAGGAGACTCATAAATGGTGCTGAGCCCCCTGGCTGGGCCTCTGGGAAAACAAGAAAGCTGAATCCCTACCTCACTCCTTACACCAAAGTGATTTCCAGATGGATCAAAAACGTGCACACAAAAGATGAGTCCATCACAGTATCAGAAGAAAACATGACAGACATGTTTTGTGATCTTGAAGTAGGAAAGAGCTTCCTAACCAACACGCGAAACCCAGCCACCATAAAAGATGTTGTTGCTGTTAGTTGCAGAGTAGAACTGTGCTCCATAGTTTTCAAGGTTGTGACCTTTCGGAAGCAGATCACCCCACGTGTCTTCCAAGGCACCTCTGGGTGGGTTCAAATCACCCATCTTTGGCTAGTAGTTGAGTGCTTAAGTGTTTGAGCCACCCATGGAAGACAGCTAAAGTCTAACAGATTTGTCACAAAGGAGGCAAATCCATGTACAATGCTGGGGGGGAAATCAAGCTGAGAAAAGTACTTATAAAATAAACGAAGGCATGGGGCTAGAGTTCCTCAAAATACAAAGCACCTTTACGAATCAGTAAGATAAATGAACAAAAGCCACAAAGAGGAACTTACAGAAAAAGAAATATAACTGGCTTTAAAACATATGAAAAGATATTCAACTGAATTGATGACAAGGTGGTGTAAGTTAAATTTTTCATCGATCAGACTGGCAAAGATAGAAAAATTTGGGAGAAGCCATGGGTGGGCTCACTGAGGCCTGGAGGGTAACTGTCTCACACACCTCAGCCACCACCGAACAGGTGTGCTCACTCATACCTGTGTGCAAGCAAGCTGGCTACTGCAGCCTTACCATCCGTCTCTGAGGACGGTAAGTCAACGCTATACTCGGAAGCTGTGAGAAGAACCCAGACAGCTCTCCGTGGGCTGGTGTGAACAATGACTAACTGCCAAGGGAAAGCAGGTGCCAGGCTGTGACTCAGTGCGCTCCGTGGCCTTCTGCAAATCAGGCTGCCTGGAACGTGTGTGTGTGCGTGTGTGTGTGTGCGCCTGTGTGTGTCTGTGTGCATCTGTGCATGTATGTGTGTGCGTGTCTGTGTGCATGTCTCTGTGTGTGTCTGTGTGCGTGTGTCTCTGTGTCTCTGCAGGTGTGTTTGTGTGTCTGTATGTCTCTGTGTATGTGTCTGTATCTGTGTGTCTGTGTGTCTGTGTGCGCGCGTGCATGGAATCTTTCTGGAAGCACGGGCCACAACACAAACACAAACTCACCCACAGACGCTGGCTGCGGTGAAACCTTGGGGGCAGGAATGGGGTTTCACAATGGAAGCTGACTCTCGCTGTATTATCTTTTTTTCAAAAACAATGACCACATTTCTTTTTCAATTAAAAAATTTTTTTAAGCTTATTCTTTGACCAGATCTTACAGTTCACACACACAGACCATCTCCTCAGCTTCTCACACCACCCTGGGGCAGGTGCCTTTCTCTCCATTTTACAGAAGAGCAAACTGAGGCTGGGAAAGGTGAAGTTGCTTGGGAAAAAGGAAGAGGACTGTGGAGATTCTGGGCTGGGAGCCCACAGGCAGGTTCTCGTCCCAGCTCTGGGGCAGTCATTCAGTGTGACTCGGTTCAACACGCTGAGCCCCTGCGTGGGCCCTGCCCTCGCCCTGCTACCGCCTGGAGGGAAGAACAGGCAGAGACACACACGTATGTGTGCATACATGGATGCACAGACATATACACATGTATGCACACACTCATACACACTCATGCACACACACGCACACAAGCAGGCTGGAGAAGGCCAGAGCAGACACAGTTCTGAGGGCAAGGGAGGCAGGGCTTTGAAGAAGAGAGCAGAGGAGAGGGAAAAGCAGCGTGAGCTGAGGGCCCAGCACCAGCAAAGGCCTGCGGTGTGAAGCAGCAAGACATGTATGTGACACCGGAAGGGCCGTGAGCAGAAAAATGTCCCCTCGGCTCTTCAAAGAGTACACGAGACTGTCCTGACTCCCAAGGCAAAATGAATGAGGGGCAGTGGGCAGGACTCTGGGCACAGAGGCAGGACCACACTTGCTTCACTGAAGTCCCAGCCAACTCCTGCAGCTCCGGGCCTCAGTCTCCCCGGCCATCCAGCCAGCTCCTGCAGCTCTGGGCCTCAGTCTCCCCGGCCATCCAGCCAGTTCCTGCAGCTCTGGGCCTCAGTCTCCCCGGCCATCCAGCCAGCTCCTGCAGCTCTGGGCCTCAGTCTCCCCGGCCATCCAGCCAGTTCCTGCAGCTCTGGGCCTCAGTCTCCCCGGCCATCCAGCCAGCTCCTGCAGCTCTGGGCCTCAGTCTCCCCGGCCATCCAGCCAGTTCCTGCAGCTCTGGGCCTCAGTCTCCCTGGCCGTCCAGTCAGCTCCTGCAGCTCTGGGCCTCAGTCTCCCCAGCCATCCAGCCAGGTCCTGCAGCTCTGGGCCTCAGTCTCCCCGGCCATCCAGCCAGCTCCTGCAGCTCTGGGCCTCAATCTCCCTGGCCATCCAGCCAGCTCCTACAGCTCTGGACCTCAGTCTCCCCGGCAATCCAGCCAGCTCCTACAGCTCAGGAGCAATCCAGCTGGCCCAGGTATCCGAGAAGCCCCAGCTATCAGACTATAGCACTTGCTCCAAGAGGCCATACAGGCCTCACACAAACACCCCCAGGCTCTCACCCGCTCTTCTGCATGTCTGTCCGTCTCAGAGGCTGTCTGAGCCTGGATGCTCCTCTGCTCCTGACCCAGCCCCTCCCCTGACCCCTCCCAAACACCCTGCTTTTCAGGGGCTCCAAGACCCAGTCCTGGCACCCACCTCGTCCGCTGCTTCCAACTTGGGGTCAAACTGGCAGAAGATCTGCTCCAGGTCCTTGCGGATCACGTTGGCGAGCACGTTCAGCCTGCCCCTGGGGCCAGAGGGGCTGTGGTCTTACCTGGCACAGAGGCTGCCTCCCCTCACTGGCCCAGCATCACCCCACTCCATCAGGGAAACACCAGTCTGTACATCTCAGACCCAGGCAGGTGGGCCAGGCCCTCATAGCAGGGAAGCCACTCACCCCATCCCAAAACCCAACACAGTACCTCAGCCCTCCTCATCCCAGTCTGCCAGTGCATCCCAGCTGTCCACACATACCCCACCCCTAGCCCAGCTGCATCTCGAAAGAAGACATGGAAAAGAGGACTCGGCTGATCCTAAGGGGGCTGTCCTAGGCACTGACGTCTGGGGATTCAGAAGGCAGCCAGGAACCTGGAATTCTCCAGTCCTGCCTGAATATCCAGACCTTCAAGGGGCACTTTAGCCAGGGGTGGGCACCAATCCAATGAGGGGGGAGGGGATGGCTCAGAACATGCCCCCCAGTCCCCTAGCAGACACCAGCAGTAGGCCCACCCAAAACCTTGGCTGACCTCCAGTCCGCCTGGCCCGGAGTAGAAGGCTGGCCCTCCCAGAGGCAGGCCTCACTCCTGCTCTATGGGGGCAGGGCTTGGGGGCTACCGGGAACCCTCTGCACAACATCAGCCCCTCTGGGCAAGCCCTCTAGCCTCTGAGTCCCCTCCCGTGCTGTGGAGGCCTGGCCTGGAACGGCCCGTTGACCTTCCAGAGCCTACCTCAAGGCTGAGAGACTGCCCATGGACACCACGGGCCCAATTCCGCCCCTGATCGCCAGGACCGTCCTACTCTCCCAGTCCCTAGACTATGTGAGTCCATTCTACCCCAGACCCCCAGGCTGGCTCTGCCTGACCCCGCTGACCAGACACTGGGTGTTTCTGAGCCCTCAGAACAGACAGCCTGTGATAGGCAGAACCCCATGCTCCTGACAGCCTAGCCCACAGGTCAGGGACTCTCAGCACCTGGGATCTGGGTGCCCCTCATGCCGACATGGCCCCAGACTGCCCCAACCGCAATTAATGGCTCCATCTCTACCTCTGTCCCAGGAGGATTTGCCACCAAAGAACTGCTCATTACGTCCTCACGTGCCCCACCCAGCAAGGCTCTGACCTCTGTGGTCTCCAGCCTCCCAGGCATCACTCCCCCATAGCCCTCAGGCTCCAGCTCCAAGGAGTGAGTCTTCAAGTCCTCATCACAGTCCCAGCCAAACATCAAGCTTACAGGAGGACAGAATCCCTGGGCTCAACTCCAGAGACCTCCTCAGGGGATGCCAGCCCTGGGCCACCTGCCCTTCCACATCTCCTCATCTACAGGAACCCCAAGAAACACAAAAAAATCCTCCCTAAAATCCTGCCCCTTCTAGGGGCGGCAGCAACATGGCAATAGGGGATGTGAGTCTGAGAGAACTGTTACCCTGGATCTGTGGTGCTGGTCACATGCCAGCCCTTTCTGTGACAGGCAGGCCAGGGCCCAGGGACAATGAGGATTTCCCAGGCCACACCCTACCACCCCCAGGTCCCACCAACAACTCTCCTCTGACTGCCATCTCCTCCCTTCTGCCTCAGCCCTGTGGGACTGAAGGAGAATGGGCAAGGCTGGGGGAGGGAAGGGGAGTGAGGCCCACCTGTGGGGCATCCCCAGGATGACATTCTCGATCCCCATCTCACTGGATTTGTCGATAATGGTCTTGAGGGCAGGAATCATGACCTCACAGCCCTCCAGGCCGAACCGCTTCTCTGAGGACCACTTGCGGGCCAGGAAGTCTTCAAACCTGTGTGGGGAGAGAGTAGGGAAGGGCTGGGGCCCACAGGGGCTGTTCACGAGGCAGGTTGCTGATGTCCAGGACAGAGGATGCTGAAAGCCACCTCCTTCTACTGAGTCTAGGACTCGACACAGACCCCATGTCACATACCCAGCAAGAAGCACAGGGTCAGGGGCAAGGCTTGGGGACCCCAGCTTAATCAGAGGCCCCTGCATGCACCACCACACAACCTCGCCTAGCTGCCTCTCCCTCCTACTTCACAGTCAAACTTCTCCAAGGAATCATCTCCATGGGATGCCTTTTGGCCCTCTCCCCTCCTACACACCCCAGAAAGGGCACTCTCACTGAGGCCCCAACCCCTCCATGCTGCTGAATTTGGATATTAGCCTCTCCTCCACCTCTCAGGAAGCCGTCTTTGCACCTGGAGGTGGGCCAGGGGCTCCTCCAAGCCCTTGCAGCCCTGGGCAGATGCAGCTTCAGAGAAGGCTGATGGGCAGAGCCAGCGAGTGCCCCATCCACTGGGAGGCGCTGCCGCATGCACTCCCCACCTAGGGCCATGTTTCTGCCCACACATTCCCACAGCCGTTCCTGTCCCCTCTGCCCTTGCTCAGGGTGCAGACTGAGCCCCCCACAGCCCCTGCTGTCATGGTCTACCAGAGCCCAGCACTCCCCATCTGCCCAGCTCTACCTGAGGCAGCTCTCCTCCAAACTACCCAAGCACCTGGTGCCTGTGCCCCTGTGAGGCCCCATGCCAGGGGTACGGCTGCTCCAGTCCTGCCCTTCCCTAGCAGACCCTGGGATGCTCCATGCAGCCGTCCACATGGCTGGGGGCTGACCTCATGGAGCGCACCAGCCGAGCCAGCAGGGTCCGTTTCTCCTGGCTGGAGAACTGCATGATGCCAGGTGTCTCAAACTTCTGCCGGATCCACTGGCACTGCTCCACATCATTAATGAACATGAACTCCAGGCCGATGTGCTGGCAGTAGGTGTTCTGGGGGGACAGGTGGGGGCTCCACGAGGAGTGGGAAGAGGCACAAGGCCCCTGGAATCTGAAAAAGAAAACGCAGCACCCTCCCTCCCTGGGTGGCTCCAGGGAGCTCCACCCAGTAGAGCCCAACACCCTGGCTGGGCTCACCTCTAGGCGCCGAATGATCTCCCGCAGAGAAAGGGTGCTTTCCGTGCCCCCAATGAAGGTGGTGGTGGGCAGCTGGAACTCTTTATCTAGGTCAGTCTCCTGCAGGTCGTAGAAGGCTGTGAAGAGGTGTGGCAGACCCCAGGCGGCAGAGCCCGGGCAGCAGAGCATGAGATCAGGCCTGAGGGGCCCAGCAGTATCCCCTCATCCCACTGACAGCCTCCCCAGCACCCTCCCTCTGGCTCCAGCCAAGAAACCCAAGGACCCTCTTTCAGCAGGGACAGTAGGTGTGAGTCAGAGACCAGCCCTGCCACCATGCAGTAGGGCTTGTACAAGTTTCTTAACCACACCGAGAAGATCCCCCAGCTCGGCGAGATTTCAGGTGAGACACCATGCAGAGGTGGGCAAGGGACAGAAAGGAGTCAGTGGTCTGGTCTCTGGGCCACACAAACCCAGAGGCACTGGCTCAGTCTGCCCTCCAGAGCCCAAGAGCCTCTCCCCCAGGCCATGTGCACCAGCTCTCCAGCGCTGCAGGAGGAGGGGAAAGGGTAAGGATGCTCACCCAACTTATCAATGGTTGTGATTAAATCTGAGGGCACGAAGGAGTCCAGGTCTGCATCCAGAATGCCCAGGGGGTCCAGCTGGGCCACGTGGTGTCCTCGGATCTAGGAGGGAGGGGAAAAAGCCAGGGCTGGGACCCAGCTGGACAGACCCTCACCAAGAGTGAGGTTCTGTGCCCCCGGCCCTCGCTTCTGGCTTCAGAATTCCAAGTTTCGCGTCTCCATCACCCAGTCACTGCACCACGGCCTATGAGGCCCGACACAGGCACTAGAGTGGCCTCCTGCTCAACACAAAGTACAACACACAGCTGGAAAAAAATGAAAGGACACATACACAATTGTGTTCACTGCAGTACTACCAGCAATCGCAAACTTCTAGGAAGTTCTCAAGTGTCCATCAAGAGAGGGCTGGCATATGGATACGGTAAATCCACACAGGGTAGTACTACAGAGATGTTAAAAAGGAATGAGGAGAATCTCTATCCACTACTGTAAGGTAATCTCCACAAAATACCGTGAAGTAAAACAGCAAATTATAGAAAACTGTGTGTGGTACACATATATATACACACAAATTCTTCTGATGTTTGTATACATACACACACACAAACATCAGAAGAATAAACCATAAAATAAAAAAATGATTTTCACTTGGGGAACATCTAGCTCAACTGGCATATATAGAAAAATATTTCACATTCTACTTTGGTGAGTAGCATCTAGGATCTTAAAACCTTGTGAGCAGCAATCTAAAATACTCCTAAGGTCTCAACTCGTCTGGAGCAAGGGAGAATGAAGAAAACCAAAGACATAAGGGAAAGATTAGTCCAAAGGACTAATGGACCACAACTACCACGGCCTCCACCAGACTGAATCCAGCACAACTAGATGGTGCCCGGCTACCACCACTGACTGCTCTATAACAGGGATCACAACAGACGGTCCCATACAGAGCTGAAGAAAAATGTAGAACAAAATTCTAACTCAAAAAAATAAATAAAAAAAAAAAGACCAGACTTACTGGTCTGACAGACTGGAGAAACCCAAGAGTATGGCCTCCGGACACACTTATAGCTCAGTACTGAAGTCACTCCTGAGGTTCACCCCTCAGCCAAAGATTAGACAGGCCCATGAAACAAAACGAGACTAAATAGGCACACCAGCCCAGGAGCAACGACTAGAAGGCAGGAGGGGACAGGAAAGCTGGCAATGCGGAACCTAAGGTTGACAAGGGGAGAGTGTTGACATGTCATGGGGTTGGCAACCAATGTCACAAAACAATATGTGTATTAATTGTTTACTGAGAAGCTAGTTTGCTCTATAAGCCTTCATCTAAAGTACAATAAAAAATGTGGGGGCAGAGAGGGCCAGGAGCTGGGTGAATGGACATGGGAAATCCAGGGTGGAAAGGAGGAGTGGGCTGTCACTGTATAGGGAGAGCAACTAGGGTCACATAACAATGTGTGTAAAAATATTTGTACAAGAGACTAACTTGAACTGTAAACTTTCACTTAAAGCACAACAATAAAAATAAAATAAAGTACAATAAAAAAGAAAAAAGAGGAAGAAGAAAATGATTGTCATAGATTGAATTGTGCCCCCAAAAAATATCTGTCAACTTGGCCAGGTCATGATTCCCAGTATTGTATGATTGTGTACCGTTTTGTAATCTGATGTGATTTCCTTACATGTTGTAAACTCTATCACTATGATGTAAAAGATGGACTAGCAGCAGTTATACTGATGAGGTATACAAGATTAGATAGTGTCTTAAGTCTATCTCTTTTGAGATATAAAAGAAAGAAGTGAGCAGACACACTTGGGGACCTCATACCACCAAGAAAGCAGTGCTGGGAGCAGAGCGCGTCCTTTGGACCTGAGGTTCCCGCGCTGAGATGCTCCCAGACCAAGGGCAAGACTGACGCATCCCAAGACCTTCCTCCAGAGCCGACAGAGAGAGAAAGCCTACTCCTGGAGCTAATGCCCTGAATTTGGACTTGCAGCCTACTGGACTGTGAGAGAATAAATTTCTCTTTGTTAAAGCCATCCACTTGTGGTATTTCTGTTAGAGCAGCACTAGATGACTAAGACAACAATTATCAGTCAAGAAGAGATGAAATAGGTTGCAGTGTTAGGGATAGAAACTAGACATTTTAGAATATATCTTGCTTGAAAGATCTGATTTTGAACCTTGTAAATATTTTACATTATTACAGAACAAAATTAAATTTCAAAAATTCAAAGTTAAAATGAAACAAAGGGATAAATGTATCCATTTGGTGGCATAACTACATAGAGAGGGATGATCCCGATTGGCTAATGGAGTATTCCCTAAGGACAAATAGAACTGCAGAAAAAAATTCCTAAGTTCTTTTCTATTGCTAAATCAGTAGTGGTCACATTAGGACTTATTCTATGACTGTTACATGTGGGTTGTGGGATAAATCAAATAAGCAATTGTATCAGTGTCTCTGAGAACCTCTATTTTTGGCATGTTTTAAAAGGAGGTCTTGACATAAGAGCGATGAGGTTAAGAAAACCCTGAGTCCCAAATGTAAAGTATCTACAAGTATCAGTAGAATAATCCCATAACATGTTATCTTTTAAAAAGTACCTGTGTCCTGGCTCTCACCACTGAAAAGGCCTGAAAGTAATGACCGATCCAAAGCAATGGACACTCCTAGTGGCCAGATTATGGACTGAAAATACCATTTCCCAGGGACAGGAGCCAGAGCTCCTCAGAGAACCAGCTGGGGCAGAAAACGTACAAGATGAGCTTGGAGCATCTTGTCATGTCAGACAGCAAGGGTGCGCTCCAACACCGCAGGACTGTGGAGAAGGGCCACATTTTGAGTATCAATAAATCTGTAACAGATTGCAACTCATCAAATGTGTTTAAATTCATGCATTTGTATGATACTAAAAAGAGAACAAAACTTTCACTGATCACCTTTGGAGGATGCTTCATAATTTAAAACATCTTAAAGTCAGGAAAAACCAAGCTGATCCTGCCTTCCCTAGAGTTTGTTCCTCAGGATAAACAAAGAGTTGACAAAAGGAAGTTTCTCTTAATAGAAGTATTTCAGGTCATAAAGAAGGTACAATAGAATTAGAGTATCACCAGTTCTGCAACCCCTAATGAATTAAAGGAGTCCCTAGTGGTGCAAATGTTTAACTCACTCAGCTGCCCAAAGGCATCCTAGAAGAAAAGCCTGGCAATCTACTTCTGAAAAATCAGCCACTGAAACCCTATGGAGCACAGTTATACTCTGACACACATGGGGTCACCATGAGTTGGAATCAATGCAATGGCAACTGGTTTTTAATAAATCAATGGATCTAGCCAATAACTATCCATGGCCACCAGCTGATGAAGCACCCATCACTACCTATGAAGCAGTTTTGAACATCGGAATCTGATGGAGCCTCTAGATCTACCAATTTACAGAAATGACACGGGACAAAGGAACAGGCTAAGTGGTACCATGAGGGTGCAACCATCAAAACCAGACTTAGGAAAACCACAGCACAAACATCAGACAAGCAAGGGACACAAAAGGAAACTGACCGAGAGGAGTCTACAGAGTGGAGACCAGCCTACCACAAGCTGTGTGTTTATCTGGATCCTGATTCAAAAAAACAATAAAAATAAATCATAAGAGCAATAGGCCAATATGAATACCAACCAGATGTCTGACAACACTAAGGATTATTGTTATTACGTTTAGGTGTGAACATGTTATTATGTTGTTTTTCTTTAAAGAGTCCTTATGTCTAGAATATTTCTCATTGAAATAGTTAATGAATGGCATTATATGATATCTAGGATTTGCTTCAAAATAATCTAGCGATGAGTGAAAGAGGGTAATAGAGGAAACAAGATTAGCCAAGGATTGACAGGTGTTGGGGGTTCACTATTCTCCTACGTTTTAAATGTTTGCAAATGTCCACAAAAGTATGTCAGTCTTTTCCAACACCGTGCAGCTGAGTCCAAGCAGACCCCGCCTCCCACAGCCCTGGGAGGGGCATCAGCCCTGGGGGAAGCCTCCGCAAATCACGACAGGCTGGAGCGGGCAGTTGTGTTTGTCTTCACCTTTGGCAGATGTTCACCAGGCAAGTGCAGGGAGTGCTGTGCTGGGAGGGCGCTAGTGCTTGGTCATGGCGAGGTAAAGAGGAAAGAGGAGTGGAAGGGCTGGCAACTCTGCTCAGAAGAGAAGGCCCCCAGCAGCACCTGGATGTTAACTGGTTGCCATCGAGTAGATTCCAACTCATGACAACGCACATGTGTCAGAGCAGAACTGTGCTCCATAGGGTTTTCAATGGCTGGGTTCTCAGAAGTAGAGTGGCAGGACTTTCTTCCAAGGGACCTCTGGGTGGACTGAAACCCACCAACATTTCCGTTAGCAGCTGAGTGCACTAACCATTTCCACCACCCAGGACTCCACTCAAATGTTACTCTGCATTTAATGTTGTTAGTTGCTGTCAAGCTGGCTCTGACTCATGGTGACCCTGTGTGCAACAGAACAAACCGCTCCCAATCGGCACCACCTGCATGATCACTGGTATGCTGGAGTTCATTTTAGTGTCTTTTGCTTGCCTTCCAATCGAGGGGACTCATCCTCCGTCGTGTTCCATCCTCTGTCGTGTTCCATAAGGTCAACACTGGCTAATTTTCAGAAGTAGATCACCGAGCCTTTCTTTCTAGTCTGTCTTAGTCTGGAAGCTCCACTGAAACCTGTCGACCATGAGTGACCCTGTTGCTACTGGAAAAACTGGTGGCATAGCTTCCAGCATCACAGCAACATGCAAGCCACCACATGACGGCAAACTGACAGAGGGGTAATGGGTATTTAATACACAGTTTTACATTTCCTGTTCTTCCTTTTCAAAGTCAATGGTTAGATCAATTTCTGCTTCTTTCAACCAGCCATGAAAAACACAATGACAAGTAGGTAGCTGTGTGCTCACAGAAGACCCCCGATGCATTAGTACTCGGCCATTGAGGGGCCAGCCCTGCACCCTTGCTCCTCCATCCAGACTGGCTTCAACTGTGGTGGTGCCCAGGGCACTGCGTGCCTGCCCACACACAAAGCCTGCCTCACCCAGGCAAGGTTCCTTGCCTTTCCATTTCCTAATGCTGCCCCTCAGCCCAGCCCAGCCCTGCTCCTGCAGCAGCTTGCATGCCCTCCCACAGTCTCTGCCAAGAGGCCGGGGAACCCCCTGTCCTTCCCCCTGCATGACAGATTTCCCTGGTGAAACACCTTCTGCCACTGATTCCCAGAGAGATTCAAATGATTACACTTATTGTGCAGTGAACACCCAGAGCAGCCCTCCAATTAATCCTGTCTGGTCAAGACCAAGAATTCAGACATCATTAGGAATCTTCCAGAGAGTGGGGGCCCAGCTGGGGACCCACTGAGGAAGAGCTCAAGTCTTCAGATGAGAGCAGAGGCGGTGACGCAGCTGTTTCCTGAACTATGTGTTCATCCCATTAGCACTAATTAAGCCCCTGCTGTATATCAGTCCCTGTCCTCTTGCAAGGCACAGTTTAGAGAACAGACATTAACCAGGATCAGCCTACCCAGCTTTCATTCAACACACATTTAGGGAAATTGACACTAAATTACTCTCTAGACACTTGGACAGGGAGATGTGGGAAATAAAGTCCCTGTTCCATGGATCAGACGTTCCCTGAGAGGGACCACAAACAAATCAGCACACACAAAAGTACCGGGGGGGGGCAGTGAGTGCTATGAACGGTAATGTGACAGAGTGGCAGGGGAACAGGTACCACTTGACAGAGAAGTCAGAGGGCTCTCTGCACAGACGACACTCGAGCTGAGCGAGAGCCCTCCCCATCAGCACCAGGCCATGCCCCGGAGCCAGCTCTGCCTCCCCGCCACCCTGTGCCCTCCCTGCCCCTACCTGGTAGGCCCGGATCAGGGACTGCACTGCCAGGTGGTCCTCCACCAGCTTGCTGGTCTTGGTGCCCCTTGAGAGTGCCGGTCTGCTCTCGGGGATGATCGATGGGGGCTGTGGCTGCACCAGGCCACAGGAAGCCCCCTCACTGGCTTTCTGGAAGAAGCTGTCCCAGGACTGGGCAGGGCAAAAGCAAGAACACAGCCAGGTCAGGGCCTGGGAGGAGTGGGGGTGGCCCAGGCTGAGCCCTGGGGGGCACTGGGTGTTCCTTCGGTTCCATGGTTCTCAGGGTCTTCCTTCCCAATATCCTGCTGAGAGGACCCCTCACAACCAGCCCAGGGTCCTCTTCAGAGCCCAGATCTCCCAGGACACAGCCTTGGAGGAGGGGGCTGGAACTGTGATCCAGGGTGTTCAGGGGAGGGGGCTTCTTGTCATGGGGGAAGCATGCCCTCACACCATGGGTTAGGGGAAGCCTTTGCAGAGGGCAGTTTGGCAGGCAGGCCCTCCACGCTTCAAATGCACGCATATTCTGAACCAGCGATTCCACCGCTAGACGTTTACTCTACAGATGCGCTTGTACGTGTGTGCCTAGATGTATGTATAGACTGCTCCTACAAGACTCCTGATAAACATAAAAATGCAAAAACACCTAAATGGTGGAAACCGGTGAAATAAATGATTGTGCATCTAGAACCTGGACAATGGTGCAGCCTTTAAAGAAATAAGGTGCATGTGTTATTGCTGATACGGAAGATCACTAGGATATGCTGTAAAGAGAACCAGGCAGAAGAGGAGAGGTGCTTTCCTACCGTGTAGAAGCAAAAAACAGACACAGATATTCACAAGCAGATATTCACACACATATGGAGGTACCCCCCCACACACGCATTCTCAGACAGTACTGGTGGGACAATAATCTGGCCCAAGCTCAGGTGAGAGCAACATGGAATACCCATCAGAATTGAAGATGCCAGTAATCTTTGACTCAACAATTCACTTGGGGAATTTATCCCACAGACGGCTGCACGCTTGCAAGATGACGCACCGACAGGCTTATTCGCTGCGGCACTGTTCAGAATCTCCCAGACTGGAAACAAACTAAGTGTCCACCAGTGGGGACCAGTTAAATGAATTACGACACAGACAGAGAATGGAATACAAGGCAGGGGGGAGGAAGAACAATGAAGCTCTTTATGTGCTGATGTGGGGAACATCTTGGCGAGAGAGATCGCTAAGTGATGAAAGCCAGGCGCTGCTTTTGTGTAAACAGGGGGTAGAGTTAGGTTTGTAATCAGGTTTGCAGAAGGGAGCTCTCTGAGAGGGAGCAGAAGAAACTAAGACTAGGTTGGGGAGGATGGGAACTGAGCAGATAGGGGATGGACGGGGAGGGTGTAACTTCCTGCTTTTTGGTGTTGGATCATGTGATGTGTTACTTTCCGGGGGGGGGGGGTGAGTGACAAAGAGGGAGAGAAGCTTCACTTCTCACGTTCACCCTGCCATCGGACTTTTTCTCATCAGCAGCTGCCTGTCTTAGCAGATCGATACGTACAGAAATCCTCTCACCCCTGCAGACAGCACACGAGGACAAGGGGGCAGGGTCCATACCTGGGCCAGGGCATGGTCAGGCTTCTCAGGCAAGACCACCACTGCTGGCCGGTACAGCAAGAGGAAAGTGACAGGCTCTTCTCACCCAAGGTGAGGACATGGCTCTTTTGCAAACAGGGGTGACTGAGGGCCTGGGAGGCAGACAACTGGCCCCCATCCTACAGCACACAAGCTGCTTTTCCCCACTCCTCCACCCACAGCCAGACCCATCTCCCCCCAGGCAACAGGCAGGGCGGGCAGGGGGCTGACCTTGTGGACACTCCGGGGGTTTTCCAGCCAGGCAAAGTACATCTCCTCCATGTAACTGGAGCCACCTCCACCTCTGCTGATAGGAAAGGTGGCTGGGGGCCCAGAGGACCTGCGCTGCCAGCTGACCACCTGGACATCACATGGGGCCAGGAGCCTCGCGGCCTGCGCACCAAGCCGGGACATCAGCAGCCGCAGTGGAGTCATTCTGGACACAGCAGCGAGGAGAAGACACCAAAGGAATTAACGTGACCGAGCCCAGGGCAGAAGGAAGCCTGACAGCTGATGATCCGCAGTCCTACTAGGGGTGGCCCTGGGCTAGGAGGGACAAGACAAAGGTGAACAGGACACTCTCCCAGCCCCCCAGAGTTCACTGGCTAGTGGGAGTTATCAACTCACTTAACTCCAGTCCCAGCTCCACGCCTGCCTGACACAGCCATCTTGCCCAAGTCACTGCCTAGCTGTCAACTGGGCAGTCATGCCCCGTCCCGGGGCCACCGCAGGAATCACGGAGGCATCTTATTAAGTCCCTGGCATGCAGGGGCAGGAGTTAAGTGTATGCTGCCTTGGCTCCAAGTTCTCACGGTTATGAGCATGTGGCACGGCTCTGTTTACAGTCATTGTGACCAGAAGTAACCAGTGGCTCCCTCTCACTGAGGCACCAGCCCAAAGAGCTCCCTCCCTCCCTCCCGGGAGGCTGGTGACCCAGGCCTCAACAGCCCCACTCCACAGACCGTGGCTCTGAGAGGTGAAGGGCTTCTGATGGGGCGTGGTGGAGGAAAGACCCCACCCAGGGCTGACACATAAGCCCAAGGTGACTGAGGACAGCTAACAGCCCAGGGAAGCAAGAACAGGCTGGAAGTCCACTCAAGCCAGGGAGGAATGAGAGCCTGGGGCTCATTTCATCCCCCCCCCCAATTTGTTACTGTCTTTTCCCAGGGAAAATGTCTGAATAATGGGCTCCCCCAGCAAACAGGGGCTCTAAGACCCCCCAGTCCTGGAGAGCCTCCAGGGCTCCTGACCCAGGCAGTCTGAGGTTGATGCAGCGCTGTGCTCCCTGCTGCCTCCAATGCCCACACTTCATCCTACACAGGATGTAGACAAAGGGCAGTCTCTGCCCCCTACTCCACCCCACCCCATGACTGTGGGCTCTGAAAGGGCGGACTCCCCCTGTACCAGCTCACAGATGAGCTTCGCTGGAATGCCCAGTCCTGTGAGTGGTGCAAGGCCAGAGCCACCCACCAGGGGCCCCACAGGCAGGGGGTCCCTGCTCTCCCTTGCAAAGGCCAGTCCCAGAAAACCTGCATTCTAGGGCATAACTGGCTCCCGGGTCCTGCCCACGGGCTAGGTGTGCTCAGCCAGCAGGGCCCCCCCACCATGGGCTCACCTGTCAACAAGAACCTGGCCAGCTGCTTCCTCACTAGGGATCAGACCCCGAGGCAGGGCAGGGCAGGACCCTCTCAGCCACCTCTTCCCTCCCTTCCTCCCTCCCTGCCTCCCTCTGAACTCACTTGAGGCAGAAGGGAGGTGGTCTCATCAATCACAGGATGGTGCTTTACTGTTCAGCAGCAGGTCTGAACAGAGAAGAATTAAAAAACACAAATATATTACACAGCAGGGAGGAAGGAGGTGGGCTCAGCTGGAGCGTGAGCCCCAAGCTTCTCTCCCATGTGCCCAGTTTCTGAGGCCTCCGCCTAGCCAGCCCTGCCAGCCAGCACCTTTCCAAGCACTGCAGGGCTTGGGATGGGGTCAGATTGCCGGGCTTCCAACCATCAGGGTTCTACGTCTGACAGCCCCACCCAGCTGGCCACCCCCCCCCCCCAGAGCCACTGGCCTGGGGCATCAAGATCTACACCACAACCTTGTTCTCCAGCAACCCAGATGCAGAGAGCTACCTATCACGGGAACAAGAGCAAACAGTTAGTGAGCACTGATTGGGGCTGACAGTGTGCTCATTTAACCCTCAGCAATCCTATGAGGTGGGCACTTGTGTCAGCCCCACCTTAGGAACAGGGCATCTGAGGCACAGAGAGCTTAAGCCATCTGCCCCACCTCCCAGCCCGTGAGTGACGGAGCTCAGTGTGGTTCCAGAGGCCGTGTCCTCCACACTGCAGGGTCCAGACATAAACTCCGGCTCCTGGTCACTACAATGCACTTCCCACCAGCTGTAGCCACGGCCACTCCCTTTGCTGCTCCCGCCCCCACAGGGGAATGGACAGCTCAGGCCAGGGCAAGGACAAACCCTGGCTGTGCCCAGCCTGGCCCAGTACAGGGACACTGCATTTCACAAACACTAGACCATGCAGGGCAGCCGCTGGACACTGCTTCACACAGCTTGGCCGGAGGGCAGCCAGCCAGCCACCCCAGCCCCCATCCCTGCAGAGGCCTGAGGACCCAGGCGCCCTGGAGTGCTGGGGACAAAGCAGACGTCAGTATCTTGCACTAGGGGTCCAGTCAGCCCTGCCAGGCAGGCGCAGGCAGCAGGGAAGAGCCCAGGGGCCCCCACCCCCAGCTCAGTCCCCAGCAGACTAACACAAAGTTGCTCTGGGCAGTCAGTCTCCTCTCTAGGGACAAGGTCATGCACTGACTCCACAACCACAGCTGGAGGAAGTCCCTGGAGGCTAAGACTCCCCACACAGGGCCCTGTCTGAGCTGTCCTGGTGAGGGTGGATCTGTAATGCTCCCATTTTAAAGATAGGTCAACAGAGGTCGGGAGACAGTAAGGGCCCTTCCCAAAGGCACCTGGAAGCTGGGAAGTAGCAGAGCCTGGACTCCCGCTGGGGGGTCTCCTCTGGCCTCGCGTTCTGAGAATTGGGGAGATTCTACTCAGGAGTAAACCTGAACTCTAGTTTGCTGAACCAAAGAGAATGTAGGAGGCGGGGCGGGGCAGGGAGGACGAGTGCTTGCATTAGAGACACAGGAGAGAACGAGGCCCTGAGCCAAAACCCAGAGGTGGGAAAAGTACAAAGGTGGACCAAGGCTGTTCCAGGGCGCCACAGGATGGGTGGCAGGGGCTGCAAGGGCAGGCTTAGGGCCTGTGGAGCAGGGGCATCAGGGTGGGGGCCAGCGGGGTCGGGTCAATGCCCAATGGGGCTTGCTGGAGCCTACGGGTTTTCCCACCCCTCACTTCGTGGGAGTGTGGTAAGCACTCGGACGCCGGCTATGACCTCGAGCCAGCCTCAGCCTCTCTGGGCCTGTTCCCTCATCTGTGAGCGGAGAGTGGGGTTAAAACTGGTTCTAAAGGCCCTGCCCCCCTGAGACTTCTTCGAGGCTGCCTGCGGGTCCCGCCCGGAGGACCACGCGGCGGCTGGACCCTCCCCCCTCCCCGACGCGGCTCTCCGCAGCCCGGAGCCCCTTTGAGAGGGCGAAGAGCAGCAAACCCTCCCCAAGCCACGACAGGCAGCGTGGACAGTCTGTAGTCTTCGGGCTGGAGGAAACCCCAGTGATGTCTGACATCCCACCGTTAGCTTGTCACTCCTTTATGCCAAGCTGCACTCGCCAGCGCAGACACGCGCTAAGAGCTGGGGGTCCTTGGGGAGGCGCCACAGCCACCCAAGGGCGGAGCCAAGGTCACGCTCCCTCCTACCTCCCCCCCACCCCTCCCCGCAGGCGGCCCCGCTCGGCACCTGCGGGAAGCAGCGCCCCAGGACTGGTGAGAATAGAGCCGAGGGGCCCGGCCCCCAAGTCGCAGGAGGAGAGAGGAGGCTCAGAGGCCTGAAGGGGAGGGGCTGCCGCGCTCACCCGGCCGGGCGGGAGTCGGCGCGGCCGCGTGCTCCGGGGGCTGCTGGGCAGGGGGCTGCGCAGAGGGTGCGCGGCACGCAGTCACCGGTACCTGGGTCACGTGACGCCACCGCCTCCGCCGCCGCCCGCAAGCGCGCGCCCCGGAGTCCCCGCGCGTCTTGGCGTCACAGTCCCCGCCCCCATTTGGCGCTGTCCTCGGTTCTGAGGGCCCAGGCCGAACCCTCCTGGGGCCGGAGGAGCGGAGGAGTGAAGATCCTGGAGACCTCCTGACAGGCAGAGCCCCTTACGGGCGAGGCGACCTTGACACACTGTTGAGCATCTGAAGCCCAGTGTCCACGTCAGAAAACTAAGGAGGCTCTAGCAGGAAAATAAGCAGCCGGTTTTTTTTTTAGTTTTTTTTTTTTTTTTTTAGTTTTAAAGTAATGACTTTATTAATAAATATACATCCATATGATGATGTAGATACAAATCATGAACACTACTCCATTCCATACACATAATTGCACACCAGTAGCTCAAGTTCATGGACAGAAAAACATACACAGTATTTATTCAGACTTTTTACAGCAGAGGATAGCGTGCTTGTATCAGTTAATTGGTAATTATTTTCTCTATAATTATCTGTGGAAAAGGGTATTGTGAAAACTTAAAGAATCAGAGTGGTCTGATTACTATAAATCACACACTTGATTTACTATAGCATCAAAATTTCCAAAAACTAAATACATTTATATGTGAAAGCACAGATTTATCTACTTGGTGGGGAGGAAAAGCAAAGTAAAGATTTAGATACATCCTAGAGTTTAATAGCATATAATTAAAAACAAAAAAAAGTCAAAAAAATGTTATGTCCAAGGAAAAAATGTTTTGAATAACTGTTGTGAGTCCTTGTATTTCACTATAAAGGGATCATAAAATTTTACTGCATATAGATACAATGACTGACAGAATAGCAGTTATCAGCATCCCCTGAATTATTCTGTTAAAGGTTCTTATAATACAAAGAAGTTTGATTTTGTTTTCTTTAGCTGCTATACTGTGGTTATTCTTCCACTGGATGAATCACTCTTGGCCTAATAATAAGCAGCCGTTTTTATGTAGGAAATAGTCTCCCTTTTATTATCTGTAAAATGGAAAACCTGTTGCCGAGGTAATGGGGAAATCGCATTGATTAAGGATAGGGTTGCACAACCCATTAGTGTAATTGCTGTCAATAAATAAGTTGTAAACCTGTAAAAAAAAAAAAAAAGAAAAAGAAAAAAAAAGCGTAGCTGCTGAGGCTGCTATGTGCAACCAAAAGCCTCATGGGATTTGGTTCCTTGGTTTGGATGGAGGTCTAGAGTCATGGTTTCATGGGACATCCCAGTTGATTGGCCTAATAACGTGTTTAGTGCTTCTGTTCTACCTCCTAGTTCGTAACGTAGTCGCTGCAAGGGGCCATCCAAGGCATAACAATTGGTCTCTATTTGTATGGAGCAACAGAGGAAGGAGTCAGGAATAAAAGGAGGATGTGAAATGTATAGCTAATTGCCTCTATGAGCAACTGCCTCCTTTGCCAAGAGACCAGAAGAACTGAATGGTTCCTGGCTACTATTACTGAACATTTTTATCAAAGATGCCATAGAAGAATCCTGATCAAAAGGGTAGGAATGCAAAACAGAATTTCAAATTCTCATGGACTCTAGACTTTCTGGAGCCAAGGGGGCTGGATGAACCCCTGAAACTATTGCCCTGAGATAATCTTTAAAACTTAAATAAAAATATCCCCTAAAGTCTTCTTAAAACCAAATAATAGTTTAGCTTAACTAGTAAAAACTGTCTGCTTTGAGCATTATACTCTTTTAAGAACTATCTATATGGGGTCAAAATGACAACAGCAACTCAAAAGATTAGATAAGGACCTTAAGTGATGGTGACTTCATGTCAGTGGGGAGGGGACAACTCAGAAAAGGAGAGTGAGAATGGTTGCACAACTCGAAGAGTGTCATCAACATCACTAAACTGTACATGTAGAAACAGCTGAATTGGTGGGTGTTTTGCTCTGTATATTCTCAACAATAACAACAAAATAAATTTTTTTTAAAAAAGAACAAAAAGAAAACCTGTTGCTGTCAAGAATGGGGTTGCTATTAAAATTTCCTCAGTCTAGGGCTGTTTAGAAAAAAAGATGAGACAATGCATATAAGTGTTTAGCACAAAGCCTGACACCTTGAAAATGCTTAATAAACATTCCTTACTATTACTAGTGTTATTTTTATAATCACTAATAACTACAGTCATAATTTCTCAGTTCCCATCTTACTGACCTATAGTATTCGACACAATTGATTATTCCCTTCTCAATACTGTTTCTGCACCTGGCTTCTGTGACAATGCCCCCTCCTGTTTGCCTCCTGCCTCACTGGTCACTCCTCTCAGATTCCTTTGCTTGTTCCTCTTCATCTCCCTCCTCCTAATATCCAATGCCCTGGGACTCAGTCCTTGATCCTTTTAGATTCTCTCTCTACACTCTTTTTCTTGGTGAGCTCATCTGGTCTCATGGCTTAAACACCAGAAATCCAGAACCTTATATCCAGTTGCTTCCCTGACATCTTCCCTGGTGTATTAGTTACTATTGCTGCATAACAAAATCCCACAGACTTAGTGGCTTAAAACAACACACATTATCTCTTAGTTTCTTTGGGTCAGGACTCCAGGCATGGCTTATCTGGGCCATTTGCAAGGCTGCAATCAAGGCATCATCCTGGGCTGGGTTCTCATTTGGAGACTCAACTGGTGATGGATCCACTTCCAAGCCCTCTCAGGTAGTTGGCAGAATTCATTTCCTTGTAAGGAAATGAGGAATAAGCCTCTTGCAACCTGTCAGCTAGAGACACCCCACAGCTCCTAGAGGATGCCCTCAGCTCCTTGCCATGTGACCTCCTAACATGGCCACTTCTTCAAAGCCATCAGGAGAGATGGTCTCTAGAGCCAGTGAGCTAGCAAGACAGAATCTTATATAAGATAACATGGCATGTGCCATTCTCACAATCCTTGCTATGTTTAAGCCCATTGTTGCAGCCACTGTGTCAATCCATCTCATTGAGGGTCTTCCTCTGTTTCTCTGACCCTCTACATTACCAAGCATGATGTCCTTCTCCAGGGACTGGTCTCTCTTGATAACACACCCAAACTACATGAGACAAAGTCTTGCCATCCCAGCTTCTAAGGAGCATTCTGGCTGTACTTCTTCCAAAACAGATTTGTTTGCTGTTCTGGAAGTCCATGGTATATTCAATATTCTTCACCAACACTGTAATTCAAAGGTATATATATATGTATTTATGTATATATATATGTATATATAAACCAAACCAAACCAAAGCCATAGCCGTTGAGTCGATTCTGACTCAGCGACCCTATAGGATAGAGTAGAACTGCCCCACAGGGTTTCCAAGGAGCATCTAGCAGCTCTTAACCACTGTTCCATACGTACATATATACATATATATGTGTGTGTGTGTGTTGTTGTCGTTGTTAGTTGCCGTCAAGTTGATTCCAGCTCATGTGTGCAGGGTAGAACTGTGCTCCATAGGGTTTTCAAGGCTGTGAACTTTCAGAAAGAGATTGCCAGCTCTGTTTTCCAAGGCACCTCTGGGTGGGTTTGAACTGTCAACCTTTCTGTTAGTAGTAGAGTGCTTAACTGCTTGTGCCACCTAGGTATCCTGTAGTTATTGTTACAGTTATACAGAGAGAGATTTACTTCAAGTGATTGGCTCATGTGATTGTAGAGGGCTGGCAAGTCCAAGATCTGTAGGTCAGGCAGCAGGCTAAAGACTTCTGTAAGCTGGTATCCCAAGATCTGTAGGTCAGGAGGTAGAAAGAGTGCAGAGTGAAGAGAGGGAGCAAGTTATGCCAAAATATCTATTTATAACCTGGAGGCGGAACACATCCTAAGGAAACTCCCTTTTCAACTGGTTGATTGATTACATTAGCTTACATTGTGGAAAGTGATTATATTACATTACATTACATTGTATTATGGAACAGTAACTAGACTAGTGTTTGGCCAAACCACTGGGACCCATAGCCTAGCCAAGCTGACACATAAAATTAACCAACACAACCAGGTATGAGTGGTAGGAGCCATGATAACTCACAGGTTTCTCATTTTAGTGACTAAGGAAGAGGATGCCAGTAGAACCTCTTGGTGAGCTGGGAAACAGGAGGAGACACAGGTTGTGGGGAAACACAAAGGTTACAAGTTGGAGCCACCGATGAACCACTTAAGAAAGATGAAGAAGAGTTTCACACAGAGTAGGAACAATGCCCAGCAAATCAAAAGGCTCTGAGATACTGAATATATAAATAGACGATGGCTAGGCCATATAAGAAAATAGAACTCAGACCCGTAACCTCTACCACAGCCACCTAGGAAGCCAAACCACAGCTTCAGCAATAATCAGCCCCAAATGGTTAGCACTTGGTCAGTAACTGCTAGCTTCCCTAAGTTTTGCCCCCACTTCCAACTCAGGACCAACCAGAGAAAGCCACACAAGGATGCTCTGTTTCTAGTTAGCCTGCCTCCAACTTCCCCATGCCAATGGCCTCGAATCAGGGCATACCTGAAGATTCCCCCTTTTTCCTCTGTAAAACTTTCCTGCTCCTCTGCCTGCTTTTGAGTCTCTGCCAAAAGCAAATGATGGTGGCTGACCCTCTTGCCAGCTCTGAATAAATAGCCTCTGCATGTTCTCATCTGGGTGATTTTTGTTTATTTCCCATTTACCCACAAGTGGTCTTCAGAGTTCCTGAGAGGAGACCAGACCCATGAAGGGAGGGAGAGCCTCACACTGTGGACGGACAGGAACTGAGTTCCTGAAGGGCATGTGTGGGCAGCCAAGGGCAGAATCCACCGCTGTGGAAGCCTGCAGGGGCTGCCGGGGCGTTCAGCCTAATTGATGCTCTGCTAATTAGATTGATTAAAGCAAACATTTGGGGCAATCAAGGCTCCTGTGAGTGTAGCTGCCATTCTCAGAAACCTGAGGGGACTTGAGGTAATGGCTGTGGGCTCTGCAAAGATCTTCAGAAGAAACAGCTTTCTTTTCTTCTTTGCTCATGTGTGTGACAGAATGTATGTGTTTTTATTTATTCTGTTTGCACAGAATTTAAATAACACAGAAGGGTGCAGAGTCAAATGTGAAAATCCCCCTTTCTCTTACCCCCTTTCCACTTTATCCCCCTCCACCCCAAAAATAATGACCAACCACAGTTTTATGAACATCTTTACAAAACTCTATGTATTTATGTATGTATATTTATAAAAACGTTGTTGTTAGCTGCCATTGAGTCAGCCCTTGACTCATGGTGACCCCATGCACAACAGGACTAAACACTGCCTGGTCCTGTGCCATCTATGATCGGTTGTGGATCAGACTGTTGTGATCCATGGGGTTTTTATTGGCTGATTTTTGGGGGGAGTAGATTGCCATGCCTTTCTTTCTAGTCCATCTTAGTCTGAAAGCTCCACTGAAACCTGTTCAGCTTCATAGTAACACACAAACCTCCACTGACAGACAGGTGATGGCTGCGAATGAGGTGCACTCGCTGGGAATTGAACCCAGGTCTCCCGAGTGGAAAGCAAGAATTCTATGACTGAACCACCACTGTCCCCCAGTTTGTACAAATACGCACTTATAAAAACAGAAAATGGGTCACCCATTAAAACCCATTGCCAATTAGTTGATTCCGACTCATAGCAACCCTAAAGGACAGAGTAGAACTGCCCCATAGGGTTTCCAAGGAGTGGCTGGTAGATTCAAACTGCTGACCTTTTGGTTAGAAGCCAAGCTCTTAACCACTGTGCCACCAGGACTCCAAAATGGGTCATACTAGAATATAATTCCAAGACTTACTTCTTTTTTTCTTGGTCTTGGAGATCTTTATTTTAATCTCAGTCCACATAGCACCTTGTCTTAGTGATCTAGTGCTGCTCTAACAGAAATGCCACAAGT
Source organism: Dugong dugon (assembly GCA_030035585.1). Taxonomy (NCBI): domain Eukaryota; kingdom Metazoa; phylum Chordata; class Mammalia; order Sirenia; family Dugongidae; genus Dugong; species Dugong dugon. The sequence continues at coordinate 5,935,593 of CM057475.1, read as the reverse complement.
GGATGGCTTTAATAAAGAGAAATTTATTCTCTCACGGTCTAGGAGGCTGGAAGTCTGAATTCAGGATGCCAGCTCCAGGGGAAGGCTTTCTCTTTCTCTGTCAGCTCTAGGGGAAGGTCCTTTTCATCAGTCTTTGCCTGGTCTGGGAGCTTCTCAGCACAGGGACCCCAGGTCCAAAGGACACGCTCCCCTCCTGGTTCTTCATTCTTGGTGGTAGCAGGTCCCGCTGTCTCTCTGCTTGCTTCTCTCTTCTATATCTCAGAAGAGATTGACTCAAGATACAACCTAATCTTGTAGATTGAGTCCTTCCTCATTAACATAACTGCCTTTAATCCTGCCTCATTAACATCATAGAGGTAGGATTTACAACACATAGGAAAACCACGTCAGATGACAAAGGATGGACAATCACACAATACTGGGAATCATGGACTAGCCAAGTTAACACACACTTTGGGGGGACAATTCAATCCATAAAATACCCCTTTTTCTTTGTAATGGGTGTATTGTATTTATTGTAGAGGTGCACAATGACAGTATTAGACTTCTCCCCCATGAAATGGATATTTACTTTCTTTTTTAATTTTTGTACAACAGCAAAAATAAAATCATTGTCTGCATGTGTTTTAGCATATGTACAACTATTTCTGTAGGATTCAAATCTTAGAAGTAGTGTAACACTGGGTCAAATGACATGCATATTTTATATTTTAAAAGGGGCATTGGTGATTCAGTGGTAGGATTCTTGCCTTCCATGTGGAAGACCTGGGTTCAATTCCTAGCCAATGCACCTCAAGCACAGTCACCACCTGTCCATCAGAAGAGGCTTATGTGTTGCTGTGATGCTGAAAAAGTTTCGGTGGAGCTTCCAGACTAGGCAGACTAGGAAGAAAGGCCTGGTGGTCTACTTCCAAAAAATTAGCTAATGAAAACCCTATGATCACAATGATCTAATCCCGTTGTGCATGGGGTCACCATGAGTCAGGGGCTGACTCGAAGGCAGATAACAATAACACTATTTTAAAAGGACTGTTCTCAGCAAGACCATCCCAATTTTTGCCTCCCCATTAGCATTTGAGTTCCCATTTCCTTACATCCTTGCCAAGACTTGTTATTATCAGTCTTTTTAATTTGTGTCAATCTGATAGGTGTAAAAAAAATCTTATTTAGTTTTAATTTGCATTAAAACTAATTATAAATGAAGTTACATTTTTCTTATTGATTCACATAAACTCTGAATATGTTCTGGATAATAAAACTTTGTATGTCATAAATATTGCAAATATTTCTCCCAGTCTGTTGCTTGTCTTTCAACTTTGTTTATGGAGACTTTTGACATAGTAATTTACGTTCTTGCTTGGGGGCTTATTCCTTGATTTGAGGACTCAGAACTCCAGGTTTCCCCCTCAATTCCAGCTGTGTATTTGCTTATCCTTTCTCCTGGCTGAGGGCTTCTGCACACTGGAAGCTGTCCTCCTCTGGAGGGACGAGGTGGCGCCACTTACCCTCTCAGACCAGTAATAGTTGTCATCGAGTGGATTCCAACTCATGGTGACCCCATGTGTCAGAGTAGAACTGTGCTCCAGAGGGTTTTCACTGGCTGATTTTTTGGCAAGTAGATCGCCAGGACTTTCTTCTGAGGTGCCTCTGGGTGGACTCAAACCCCCAAATTTTCAGTTAGCCATCAAACACTTTAACTGTTTGCACCACCCAGGGACACATTCTCCAACTGTTATTGGTAGGTCCGTTGAGTCAGTTCCTACTCACAATGACCCTGTGTACAACAGAACCAAACATTGCCCAGTCCTGCGCCATCCTCACAACCGTTGTTATGCTTGAGCCCATTGTTGCAGCCAATGTGTCAGTCCATCTCGTTGAGGGCCTTCCTCTTTTTCAGTGACCCTCTACCAAGTATGATGTCTTTCTCCAGGGACAGGTCCCTCCTGATAACATGTCCAAACTACATGAGACGAAGTCTCACCATCCTCACTTCTAAGGAGCATTCTGACTGCACTTCTTCCAAGATAGATTTGTTCGTTCTGCCAGTCCATGGTCTGTTCAATATTCTTCACCAACACCATAATCCAAAGGCATCAATCCTTACTCAGTGTCCAGTTTTCACATTCATATGAGGCAACTGAAAATACCATGGCTTAGGTCAGGCACACTTTAGTTCTCAAAGTGAAATCTTTGCTTTTTAACACTTTAAAGAGGTCTTTTGCAGCAGATTCGCCCAATGCAGTATGTCATTTGATTTCCTGACTTCTGCTTGCATGGGTGTCTGTTGTGGATCCAAGTAAAATGAAATCCTTGACAACCTCAATACTTTCTCCCTTTATCATGATGTTGCTTATTGGTCCAGTTATGAGGATTTTTGTCTCTACATGTTGAGGTGCAATCCATGCTAAAGGTTGTAGTCCTTAATCTTCATAAGTAAGTGCTTCAAGTCCTCTTCACTTTCAGCAAGCAAGGTTGTATCACCTGCATATCACAGGTTTTTAATGAGTCTCCCTCCAATCCCGATGCCACATGCTTCTTCGTATAGTCCAGCTTCTCAAATTATTTGCTCAGCATACAGATTGAATAAGTATGGTGAAAGGATACAACCTTGACACACACTTTTCCTGACTTTAAACCATGCAGTGTCCCCTTGTTCTGTTTGAACGACTGCCTCTTAGTCTATGTACAGGTTCCTCATGAGCACAATTAAGTTTTCTGGAATTCCCATTCTTCACAATGTTATCCATAATTTGTTATGATCCATACAACTGAATGCCTTTGCATAGTCAATAAAACAGGTAAACCTCTTTCTGGTATTCTCTGTTTCAGCCAAGATCCATCTGACATCAGCAATGATATCCCTTGTTCCAAGTCCTCTTCTGAATCCAGCTTGAACTTCTGGCAGTTCCCTCTGGATGTACTACTGCAACCACTTTTGAATTATCTTCAGCAAAATTTTACTTGTGTGTGATATTAATGATATTATTCAATAATTTCTGCATTCTGTGGGATCACCTTTCTTTGGAATGAGTACAAATATAGATCTCTTCCAGTAAGTTGGCCAGGTAGCTGTCTTCCAATTTTCTTGACATAGATGACTGAACACCTCCAGCACTGCATCTTTTTGTTGAAACATCTCAGTTGGTATTCCTTCAATTCCTGGAGCCTTGTTTTTCGCCAATACCTTAAGTGCAGCTTGGACTTCTTCCTTCAGCACCATTGGTTCTTAATCATATACTACCTCCTGAAATGGTTGAATGTTATCTAATTCTTTTTGGTATAGTGACTCTGTATAGTCTTTCCATCTTCTTTTGATGCTTCCTGCGTCGTTCAATATTTTCCCCATAGAATCGTTCAATACTGCAATTCGAGGCTTGAATTTTCTCTTCAGTTCTTTCAGCTTGAGAAATGCCAAGTGTGTTCTTCTCTTGGTTTTCTAACTCCAGATCTTTGCACATTTCATTATAATACTTAATTTTGTCTTCTCAAGTCACCCTTTGAAATATTCTTTTCAGCTCTTTTACTTCATCATTTCTTCTCTTCGATTTAGCTACTTGATATTCAAGAGCAAGTTTCAGAGTCTTTTCTGACATTCATTTTGGTCTTTACTTTCTTTCCTGTCTTTTTAATGACCTTTTGTCTTTCAAGCATGCTGTTCTTAATGTCATCCCATGACTCATCTGGTCTTTGGTCATTAGTGTTCAATGCATCAAATCTGTTCTTGAGATGGTCTCTAAATTCAGGTGGGATACACTCAAGGTCATATTTTGGCTCTCTTGGATTTGTTTTAATTTTCTTCAACTTAACTTGAACTTGCATAGGAGTAATTGATAGTCTGTTCCACAGTTGGCCCCTGGCCTTGTTCTGACTGATGATATTGAGCTTCTCCATCGCTTCTTTCCACAGATGTAGTAAATTTGATTCTTGTGTTTTCCATCCAGTGAGGTCCACGTGTACAGTCGCAGATTATGTTGTTGAAAAAAGGTATTTGCAATGAAAAAGTCATTGGTCTTGCAAAATTCTATCATGTGATCTCCAGCATCATTTTTATCACCAAGGCCATGTTTTCCAACTATAGATCCTTCTTCCTTGTTTCCAACTTTTGCATTCCAATCCCTAGTAGTTATCAATGCATCTTGATTGCATGTTTGATCAATTTCAGACTGCAGTAGCTGGTAAAAATCTTCAATGTCATCATCTTTGTCATTGGTGGTTGGTGCTTAAATGTGAATACTAATCTTATTAACTGGTCTTCCTTGTAGGCGTATGGATGTTATCCTGTCACTGACAGCATAGTACTTCAGGACTGATCTTGAAATGTTCTTTTTGATGATTTCCGGTCAATGCATCTCATGCATAGCCACCACCTTCCCTCTGTCAGTGGAGGCTTGCATGTTGCTATGATGCTGAACAGGTTTCAGCAGAACTTCCAGACTAAGATAGACTAGGAAGAAAGGCATGGCAATCTACTTCCAAAAATCAGTCAATGAAAATCCGATGGATCACGATGGATCACAATGGTCCAATCTGTACAACCCACCATGGGGATGGCACAGGACAAGGTATGTTTAGTTGTGCATGGGGTCACCATGGGCTGGGGACAGACCCCACAACAGCTAACAATAACATGTATTCTATGATATGAAAGTACCAAAGTTTGTATCTTTTGACCATTCATCCATGGAAGGACATCTGAGTTGCTTCCAGTTTTGAGCTATCATGAATAAAGCTGCTATGAACATTCATGTACAGTGTTTTGTATGAACATATGTCTTCATTTCTTTAGAATAAATGTCCGGGAGTATAGTTGCTGGGTCACATGGTAGTTGTATTCTTAGTTTTTAAAGAAAATGCCAAAATTATTTTTCAGAGTGGCTTTACTATTTTCCCACCAGCAATGTATGAGTGATCCAATTTCTGCATACCCTTGCCAGAATTTGGTTTTGCCAGTAGTTGTTATTTCAGTCATTTTAGTTGGTGTATAGTGATATCTCATTGTGGCTTTAATTTGCGTTTATCTGATGGCTAATGAGGTTGAACCTTTTTTACGTGCTTATTTGCCATCTGTATATCCTTTTAAGTAAAATGTCTCTTCATGTCTTTTTGCCCATTTTCTGGTTGAATTGTTTGTTTTTTTTACTGTTGAGTTTTGAAAGTTCTTTTTATATTCTAGATAGTAGTCTTTGATTGGATATGTGGTTTGCAAATATTTTCTACCAGTCAGTAGCTTGTCTTTTCATCCTCTTTATAGGATCTGTCACTGAGCAAAGTTTTAAATTTTGATGAAGTCCAATTTACTGATTTTTTTATGTTATGGGTCTGCTTTTGGGGGCAAGTCTAAGAACTCTTTGTCAAGCCCTATATCCTAAAGATCTTCTCCTGTATTTTTTTCCTAGTAGTTTTATAGATTTACATTGTACATTTAAGTCCATGATCCATTTTGAGTTAATTTTGTATAAGGTGTGAGACTTAGCTTAAGGTTCATTTCTGCAGATAAATGTCCACTTGCTCTAGCACCATTTATTGAAAAGACCATCTTTCCGCCATTGAATTGTTCTTGCACCTTGGTCAAAAATAAGTTGGGCTTATTTGTGTGGATCTAGGATGGAGAGACTTCAGTTCACTTATTTTGGACACATCATTAGGAAAGACCAGTAGCTGGAAAAGGACATCATTGTTGGTAAAGTGAAGGTTCATCCAAAAAGAGGGAAACCCTTAATGAGATAGATTGACACAGTAGCCACAACAGTGAAGACAGCGCTGGACTGGGCAACATTTCATTCTGTTACACACAGGGTCACCATGAGTCAGATCCAACTTGACAGCAACTAACAACAATTTCTAGGTTTCACCACCCATCTGCCACTTTGTCATTCTGTAGTGGCTTGTCTGTTGCTGTGATGCTAGAAGCTATGCTACCAATACTTCAAACATCAGGTTACTCATGGTGGACAAGTTTCAGAGGAGTTTCCAGACTAAGCCAGACTGGGAAGAAAGGCCTGGCGATCTACTTCTGAATATTACCTAGTGAAAACCTTGTGGATCACAACAGAATATTGTTCAATATAGTGCTGTGTTATGGATTGAATTGTGTCCCCCAAAAATATGTGTTGTAAGTCTGCAGTGCAGTGAATTACTTAATACGGCCCTTCTAGCCATAGTCTTTGTAACTCCCACCAAATGACTGGGTCAGACTATGCAAATGAGGTGTATGGAACCCTAATGAGGCCATTGGTCAGTTTTGCCATCCCAGAGGCATTAAAGAGAGGATCTCATCACCACCAAGAAAGAAGAGCCAGGAGTGGAGTGCACCCTTTGGACCCGGCATCCCTGTGCTGAGAAGCTCCTGGAACCAGGAGAGTGAGAGAGAGAGCTGTTAACACCAAAGACTGTGAGAAGCAGCAGCAGAGAAACAGTGGCAGCAGAGGAGATCGACAAGAGATGGCCTGGTGGCCTTCCTGGCCCACAGAGTGAGAAAGCTGAGTGCCTTCAGGCAGGGGGCTTGCTGGCAGAGTAGGGTACCTCCAGGCACTTGGTGGAGCTAGGTTTGCCAATCCATACAGCCAAAGCTGAGATTCTTTGGGCCAAGATTTACTGGTGGAGTGGGGTGCCTCTAAGTAGTTATTGGCAGAGCTGAAAGAGCTTTGGAACAGTTGCCTGAGCAGGACAGAGGCCAGGCCGAGGGGCTGAGGGCCAGAGAGAGGCCTGCCTGTGGCACGGCTGGGAAGAGGCTGTCCTGATAGAAGAACTGTATCCTAAGTCGTTTCTGATCCCGAATTGTAACCTGTTACTTCCCTAATAACCCCCATAACTGTGAGTATGGTCTGTGAGTTCTGTGTGGCCATTGCAATGAATTATCAAACCTAGCAGAGAAGTAGACAGTGCCATGAGAGGGACAGTTGGTGTCAGAATGTGTAAATGTGTTGGAAAGGGGAGGTATGTCTGACCTCTGCTTCATAGGAAGCAGCCTTGGGCTGTTGATCTTGATTCTCCTTCCCTCTTGTGAGGTTAGATGAGGAGGTCAGATGTCCCTGCCACGCCGTTTTTACAAAATCCTAAACTCTGCCTATGGTTATAATCCCATTTGGGAATGAGTTTTGTTCTGTTAATGAGGCAGGGTTAGTGTCTTGAGTTAATCTCTTACAAGAGATAAAAAGAGCAGATTAGGCAAGCAAAGATGGGGGAAAGATAGGTACCAAACCACATGGAGATCTCCAAGGAACCAGGAAACAGAAGCTGAAGAGACAAGGACTTTCCCCCAGAGCAGCTAGGGAGAGAAAGCCTTCCCCTAGAGCCAGCGCCCTGAATTTGGACTTGGAACCTACTGGACTGTGAGAGAATAAACTTCTCTTTGTTAAAGCCATCCACTTGTGGTTATTTCTGTTATAGCAGCACTAGGTAACTACGATAAGCTGGAAGATGACCCCTAGTCGGAAGGCACTCAAAATACACTGTGGCGGTAACAGTGAACTTGGCAATGATCCTGAGGATGGGGCAGGACCAGGTAATGTTTTGTTCTGCTGTACATGGGCTCACCATGAATTAGAAACTACTTGATCGCAACAATTTCTAGGCTGAAAGGGGAACTTACATATCAGCTTTATTTTATATAATTCACATACTATACAATTTACCCAATTAAGGTAGATAATTCAGTGGTTTTTAGTATATTCTCAGAGTTGTACAATCATTGCCACAAACCATTTCAGAACATTTTCATCACCCCAAAAAGAAACTGAAAGGGGAACTTTTACCACTTTAAGAAAATACTTGTTCCAAGAGGTTCAGCATATGAAAATCATCTGTGGGTGCCCCCAAAGTGCAGCACAGCCTCCTCTGATAAGCCTGTGAGATATGCTGAGCGGGGTAAAGAGCCTGGGGAGGTCAGCTCCACCCAGGATCCCAGAGGCACTTGGACTAACTTCCCACACCACAGCCGCCTCCCAGCTGCCTCACCTCCCCCCAGCATTGGGCTTTGGCCCCCCAAACTCCAGAGGACAAGGCAGAGCTAGAAGCCCTGCTGTCTGCCAGCTCTCTGCACCATGCCTTGCCTTTTCCTCTTATCCACAGTGGGATGGGGTGGGGCATGGAGATTGCTGTGGCTCGGTTTGGAGGCAACAGGGTACTGATGCAAGTTCGCCCGCAGCCTCCTCCCCTCCTGCCGCAACCCAGGCCTCCCACCTCACTGAGCAAGCTCCTAGGGGAGGTCACAGGCCGGTTATTAGAAGGAAGGAAACAACATCCCGGTTCAGGCTTAGGCATTTGCAGATCCGTGCCTGGCCCCACACACCCCTGACCCACAGCTCACAGGTGGCTGGACTCTCAGGTCCCTCTGCCGCAAGCCTCCAGGGCTCTGATAGCCTTCTGCCCTTCTGGGTCCTGTTCAGCAAGGGAAGCTCTCCTCCGAGGAGGCCTGCATGCCCTTCCCCTGCCCCTGCTGTGGCTGCCCCCTCCTCGGGGAACCGCCTCATCACCACGGGCGGCGCTTCCCTTTTCTGACACTCTGGGTTTGGATTCCGGGTGGCCAGGCATTCTGTGGGCGAACCTTTCTCTTTCCCTGGACAAGGGCACGGTGGCCAGCGGATGTCCAGGTGAGGAACCTTGGCCGCCCGCCGGCAGAGCAGTCTGTGAAACTGGAAGCTCGGGAGGCCCTAAGCCGGAGTGGGGTGGAGGGCAAGCGATCTTTTGGGCTGGGATCCTAAACGATAAGTAAGAAGTTTACAGGCGTGTAAGAGATGAGCGCAGGCAGAAGCAACAAGAGGAAACCCCCTTCCCGTGGGTTTAGGGCCGCTGGGGGTGTCCCAGGGCAGGCTTTAGGGAGGGAGGGAGGGCAGGCAGCAAACGCCGGCTGGGGCCAGACCCAGACCTGCGCCCGGGGTGTGGAGGGACGCGATGCAACCACGGAGCCGTGGCGGCAGCTGCACTGGGCTCGGCCGCCGGACCTTGGCCAGCCGAGGTGCAGCGGCGGGTTCCCCGGCTCTGGGCTCGCGCGGTTCTCCGGGGCGGGCCTCGGGCGCCCCCTGGCGGTGATGGCCGCAGTGCTCAGTGCGCGCCCGGGGCCCGGGATGGGACGTCTAGGTTCCGGGGTCTTCCCCCACCGCTCCCCTCTTCCCTCCTCCATTAGCAAGGCCTAGCCGGGAAGGTTTCTCTTAATGAGGCCCCGAGCCCTGGGGCAAGGTAATTACTGCAGGCACTTGGCACAGCGCGGGGCCGACTAATCAGCACCACGTTGTGCCTCGGAGCTAAAGGGCTCTCAGGAACAGGTCCGCCACCGGGCAGTCGCTCTCCCCTGGAGCTGCGCCCTGCTGCTCCGCGGTGGGGGCGGGAAGTCGTCCGCATTTGTTGAAAATGGGCTTCCTGGAGGCAGGTCTGCCCCACCCTTGATGAACATCCTCGGGGAACTTGGGGGAAAAGATCTAATCCAGACCCCGACTCAGTGGCTAGACGGCCTGAGCTGTGAGACCGCGGGCTGAGTTTCCCGGACTGTAAAACCGGGACAGGCCGCCGGAAACCCCACACACCATGTGAGCTTTCTGTATGGGCTCAGTCCCAAAGACAGGGCCAGACAGCCCGACAGCCACGCCTGCCCTTGAGAGGACTCTTCTGTCAGCTCTCCATCGGGGAATCCGGGCACGGGACCAGGAATATCAGGGAGGGCTTCCTGGACAAGAGGGAAAGGATGTTGGTGCTACAGGAGTCTGGTGGGTGAAGGCCTGGAGGCAGGGACGGATTACCCAATAAGCAAGGTATGCACGGGTTTAATTGTGCTTACTAAACAATAGTGCACAATTTCACCTGGTTTTCAGTTGTACGCTGCAGATTAGTAAGTGTCATGGACTGAATTGTGTTCCCCAAAAATATCTGTCAACTTGGCTGGGTTATGATTCCCCGGTATTGTATGATTGTGTACCATTTTGTAATCTGATATGATTTCCTTATGTGTTGTAAACTCTATCACTGTGATGTAATAAGAGGGATTAGTGGCAGTTATACTGATGAGGTATTCAAGATTAGATAGTGTCTTAAGTCTATCTCTTTTGAGATATAAAAGAAAGAAGCAAGCAGAGACAAATGGGAACCTCATACCACCAAGAAAGCAGTGCCGGGAGCAGAGCGTGTCCTTTGGACCTGAGGTTCCCGTGCTGAGATGCTCCCAGACCAAGGGAAGACTGATGCATCACAAAGACCTTCCTCCAGAGCTGACAGAGAGAGAAAGTGCTCCCCTGGAGCTGATGCTCTGAATTTGGACTTGTAACCTACTGGACTGTGAGAGAATAAACTTCTCTTTGTTAAAGCCATCCACTTGTGGTATTTCTGTTAGAGCAGCACTAGATGACTAAGACAGTAAGTAAGCACAGTTAAGCCTAGCCTTCCTTGCTTACTGTAAACCGGGGCATACCATGCTTACTGATTAATCCACCACTGCTGGGGGGCAAGCGAGGCCTTGGGGTGTCTGGGGGTGCTGCGGAGTTCTCTGTGCCAGTGGTGGCTACCCTGAGGAAGGCTGGAGTTAGAATGGAAACATCCGCCAGCCCGGATGCCAAGCTCTACCCTGACATTTGAGTCCTCAAAGCCTCGTGGCGCCTCGGCAGGGTTTAAGTAGGAGACACGGTCAGATTTTGTTGTAGAAAAATTAATCTGAAACCTGGTAGAGGAGCGGTAGGAAAGCAGGCAGTGGCAAGGAGGGTGCTCCCCGAATCCGGGAGAGATAATAAGGCACTGAGATAAGGCCCTCCACTGTGGCAGCGGGAACCGAGGAGGAGGGGACCGGGCACAGAATTATGGAGGTGGGACCAGTTGAGGGCGGGTTGGGGCCGTGGGAGCAAGGAAGACTCAAGCGTGCTTTCTAGGCTCCTGGAGGTGTGCCCAAGGCACCTCATACCTCCGTGGGGGACAGTTACCACCTCTTACGCAGCCCTGCCTGGAGAAGCGCTAGGCCCTAATGTTTCCGCTCACTGGGGAGAGAGATCCAAGCAGCCTGGCTTTCCAGGTTGTTTCGGGGTGCAGGTCACTCCCAGCAGGTTCAGGGAGAGCCCCTAGCCCTGAAGGGGAAAGGAAGGCAAGACGGCCATAAGGGATAAAACGAGAAGAAGGAACGCTGAAGGGGTTAACAACTCAGGCAGAAGGCTGGGGCTCTTGGCTGAGGGTTTTTTTTTTTTCCTATGAGGTTTGATTTTTTTAAAAAATATTTTATTGTGTTTTAGGTGAAAGTTTACAAAGCAAATTAAATTCCTGTTCAACAATTCATACACAAATTGTTCTGTGACGTTGGTTACAGTTCCGGCAATGTGTCAGCGCTCTACCCATTTCCGCCCCGCCTGCCCCGTTTCCATCCATCCGATTTCCCCGCCCCTTCCTGCTTTCTCATCTTTGCTTTTGGGTAAATGTTGACGGCTTGGTATAGCTGATTGTTCTAAGGAACACTTTCCTCACGGGTGTTATTGTTTATTTTACAGGTCAATCTATTATTGGCTGAAAGGCGACCCCCCGAGAATGACTTCAGTTCCACGTTAAAAGAGTATCTTAGGGTGATAGTCTCGGGGGTTCCTCTAGTCTCTATCAGTCCAGTAAGTCTGGTCTTTTTTATGAATTTGAGTTTTAGTCTACATTTTTCTCCCATTCTAACCAGGAACTTTTATTGTGTCCCTGGTTGAAATGGTCGGTGATGGTAGCCAGGCACCATCTAGTTATTCTGGTCTCAGACTAGAAGAGGCCGTGGTTTCATGGGCCATTAGTCCTGTGGACTGATTTCTTCCTTGAGTCTAGTTTCCTTCATTCTCCTTTGCTCCAGATGGGAAGATACCAAGAGTTGTATGTTAGATGACTGCTCATAAGCTTTTAAGACCTCAGACGCTACTCACCAAACTAGGACTTAGAACATTATCTTTATGAACTAAGTTATGCCAGTTGATCTGATTGTCCCACGAGACTATGGTCCTGAGCCTTCAAACCCAGTAAATCAATCCCACAAGATGTTAGAATATGTCTTGGAAGTATCCCTAACTGTGGCCCCTACGTGCTTTATTATATATATGAGTATATATGCAGCACAAACAAACATGTATATACATACGCCCATAAATATAGCTACATATGCACACGCATGTACTTCCATACATCTTCCCACACCCATATAGCATATATCTAACTATGTAACCACTCAAATATTTTTTTTAACTGTTTTTTTTTTTATTTTTTATTGTGCTTTAGGTGGAAGTTTACAGAGCGAATTAGTTTCCCATTTGATAGTTTGTACATAAAGTGTTCCATGACATTAATTGCATGCCCCACAATGTGTCAGCACTCTCCCTATTTCCGCCCTAGGTTCCTTTCATCTGGATTTTCTACCCCTTCTTGCCTTCTCATCTTTACTTTTGGGCAAATGTTGTCCCTTTGATCTCGTATAATTGATTGTTCTAAGGAACACGGTCCTCTTGGGTGTGATTGTTTATTTTATGGGCCTACTGTCTGGCTGAAAAGAGATCTCTGGGAATGGTTTCAGTTACAGGTCAGAAGGACGTCTTAGGGACGTAGTCATTGGGGTTCCTCCAGTCTCTGTCAAGCCAGTAAGTCTGCTCTTATCTGTGAATTTGATTTTTTGTCCTAATTTTTCTCCTGCTCTGTCTAGGACCCTCTGTTGTGATCCCAGTCAGAGTGGTTGGTAGAGGTAGTCAGGCACTATCTACTTCTTCTGGTCTGGAAGTCAGGCTATAGTTCACGTGGTCCATTAGTTCTTTGGACTAATTGCTCCCTGGAGTCTTTGGTTTTCTTCACAGTCCTTTGTTCTGGACTGGGAGAGACCAATAGCCGTATCTTAGATGGCTGCTTGCAAGCTTTTAAGACCCCAGACACTACTCACCAAAGTAAGACGCAGAACATTGTCTTTATGAACTATGTTATGCAAATTGATGTAGATGTCACCCGAGTCTGTGGACCTTCACCTTTGAGCCTAGAAACTTCATCCCGTGAGGGGTTTGGTTATGTCTAAGAAGTTTCCATGACTGTGCCGCTTGTGTGCTGTATTGTCTATAGTAATATACATGCAATACCTACAGTTATGTATGTAGAAATATCCAAAACCAAACCTGTATCTGCATGTAGGTGTGCTCTCTTAAACCCTGCCACACCTCTTCAGTATACCTATCTATCTATGTATCCACTCATAAATTATTGTTTGTTAATACTATTGTTGCAGGATTGTCTATGTTATAGTACTTACCATAGTTTCCCTTTATTCTTGTGTTCATCTCAGTGTTTTCCTTTGCCTTGGTCATGTGGTGCTTACTTCCCCCATTTTGTGTATTGCCTTTCCTTTCACCAATATTAACACGTGTCTTCTGTCTAGTTAGTAATTTCCCCTCCTCCTCTTCCCATCCCTGGTAATCATCGAAGAATGTTTTTTTCTGTGTGTGTAAAACTTTTCTTATAATGGTGGTCTCATAGGATATTTATCCTTTGGTGATTGACTTATTTCACTCAGCATACCCTGTTCCTGTTGCTGTTGAGTTGATTCTGACTCATAGGGACCCTATAGGACAGAGTAGAAATGGCCCATAGGGTTTCCAAGGATCAGTTAGTGGATTTGAACTGTCAACCTTTTGGTTAGCAGCTAAGCTCTTAACTACTGTGCCATCAGGGCATAATGTCCTCCAAATTCATCTATGTTGTGAGATGTTTCACAGATTTGTCATTATTCTTTATCATTGCATAGTATTCCATTGTGTGTGTGTACCACAGTTGGTTTATCTGTTCATCTGTTGATGGGCATTTAGGTGGTTTCCATCTTTTTGTGATTGAGAATAATGCTGCAACGAACATGGATGTGCATATGTATAGTCATATCACTGCTCTTATTTCTTCAGGGTATATACCTAAGAGTGGGATTGCTGGATCATATGGCATTTCTATTTCTAGATTTTTAAGGAAGCACTGTATCATTTTTCTTAGTGATTGTACCATTTTACATTCCTACCAGCAGTGTACAAGAGTTCCATTCTCCCCAAAACCTCACCAACGTTTGTTATTTCCTGGTTTTGTTTTGTTTTAGTACCATTATTGTTGGGATGAGATGGTATTTCATTGTAGTTTTGATTTGCATCTCTTTAATGGCTAATGATAGCATGCATTTCTTCATGGGTTTGTTAGCTGCCTGAATGTCTTCTTTAGTGAAGTATCCATTCATATTCTTTGCCCATTTTTAAGTTGGATTGTCTTTTTGTTGATGAGATGTTGAAGTTTTCTATAATATTAGAGATTAGACCCTTGTCAGATATGTTGGCGCCAATTTTTTTTTCTCAGTCTGTAGGTTCTCTTTTTAGTCTTTTGGAGAAGTCTTTTGATGAGCATAAGTGTTTAATTTTTAGGGATCTCATTTATCTGGTTCATCTTCTGCTGTTTGTGCATTTTTAGTTAATGCGTGGTATTATTTATGCCATATATTATGGCCACAAGCATTGTCCCTGTTTTTTCTTCAATGATCTTTATAGTTCTATGTTTTATATTTAGGTCTTTGACCCATTTTGAGTTAGTTTTTGTGTATGGTGTGAGGTATGGGTCCTGTTTCATTTTCCTACAGCTAGACATCCAGTTTTGCCAGTACCATTTGTTAAAGAGACTGTGTCTTCCCCGTTTAATGGAGTTTAGCCCTTTGTCGAAGATCAGCTGCCCATAGGTGGATGGATTTATTCCTGGGTTCTCAATTCTGTTCCATTGGTCTATGTGTCTGTTGTTGTACCAGTACCAGGCTGTTTGGACTACCATGGCTGTACAGTAGGTTCTGAGATCAAGTGTGAGGCCCCCTACTTTGTTCTTCCTCTTCAGTAATGCTTTATTGTATAAGGCCACTTTCCTTTCCATATAGAGTTGGTGGTTAGTTTTTCTGTCTTGTTAAAGACTGCTGTTGGAATTTGAATCAGGACTGCATTATATCTATAGATCCTTTCAGTAGTATTGACATTTTCACAGTGTTAAGTCTTCCTATCTACGAGCAAGGTATGTTTTTTCCATTTATGTAGGTCTCTTTTGGTTTCTTGCAGTAGTGCTTTGTAGTTTTCTTTGTATAGGTCTTTTACATCCCTGGTTAGATTTGTTCCTAAGTATTTTATCTTTTATGGGGCTATTGTGAATGGTATTGTTTTCCTGATTTCCTTTTTGAAGTTCTCTTTGTTATTGTAGACAAATCCAACTGATTTTTGTATGTTGATCTTGTATCTTGCTACTTTGCTAAATCCTTCTTTTAGTTCCAGTAGCTGTTTTATGGAATCTTTGGGATTTCTGTGTAGAGGATCGTATCAACTGCAAGTAGGGCTAGATTTACCTCTTCCTTATTGTCTTAGTTATCTAGTGCTGCTATAACAGAAATACCACAAGTGGATGGATTTAACAAACAAATTTATTCTGTCAAAGTTTAGGAGGCTAGAAGTCCAAATTCAGGCTGCCACATCCAGAGGAAGGCTTTCTCTCTCTCTGTCAGCTCTGAGGGAAGGTTCTTGTCATCAGTCTTCCCCTGGCTTAGGAACTTCTCAGCACAGGGACCCTGGGTCCAAAGGACACGCTCTGCTCCTGGCTTTTGTTGCTTGTTGGTAATGAGGTTCCTATCTCTCTGCTTGCTTCTGTTTCGTTTTATCTCTTGTAAAATGAAAGGTGATGCATGAGACACATCCCAGGGAAACTCCTCTTACATCAGATCAGAGTTGTGAGCTGAGTAAGAGTGTTACATCCCACCCTAATCCTCTTTAACATAACCTAATCTTGCCTCATTAACCACAGACAGAGATTAGGATTTACAACACATAGGAAAATTCCATCAAATCACAAGATGGAGAACAACCACCTAATACTGGGAATCATGGCTTAGCCAAGTTGATGCATATTTGGGGGGGACACTATTCAATCCAATTTGAATGAGCTTTATTTCCTTTTCTTGCTGTATTTCTCTGGCTAGGACTTCCAGTTCAATGTTAAATAAGAGTGGTGATAAAGGGCATCCTTGTCTGGTTCCCATTCCCAAGGAGAATGCTTTCAGTCTCTCTCCATTGAGAATAATGTTGGCTGTTGGTTTTGTATAGATGCCATTTATTATGTTGAGGAATTTCCCTTCTATTCCTATTTTATTGAGAGTTTTTATCAGGAATGGGTGTTGTACTTTATCAAATGCTTTCTCTGCACTGATTGAGATAATTATATGATTCTTTTGCTTGTTTGTTTTATGTGGTGGATTACGTTGATTGCTTTTCTAATGTTGAATCATCCTTGTATACGTGGTGTGATTCCCATGTGGTCATGATGTATTATTTTTTTGATATGCTGTTGAATTCTATTGGCTAGAATTTTGTTGAAAATTTTTGCATCTATATTCATGGGGGATATTGGTCTGTAATTTTCTCTTTTTGTAGTGTCTTTGCCTAGCTTTGGTATCAGTGTTATGCTAACTTTATAGAATGAATTTAGGAGTATTCCTTCCTTCTCTATGCTTGGAAATAGTTTAAGTAATACTGGTGTGAGCTCTGCTCTGAATGTTTGTAGAATTCTCCAGTGACGCCGTCCAGGCCAGGGCTTTTGTTGTTGTTGCTGGCAGTTTTTTTAAATTACCTCTTCAATCTCTTCTTTCCTTATAGGTCTGTTCAGTTGTTCTACCTCAGTTCATGTTAGTTTAGGTAGAGGTAGTGTGTTTCTAGAAATTTGTCCATTTCCTCTAGGTTCTCAAATTTGTTGTCCCACATAATTCTTAGGCTTTCTCCATTTTTCTTCATTCTTTTTTCTGATTTTTCCTCAAACAAATTGGTGTCAAGGGATTGTCCCTCTATTTCACTGATTCTGTCTTTGTTGATTCAATTCTGCTCCTATGTCCTTCTACTGAGTTGTCTATTTCTGAATTTTTTGTTAATCTTTTGGGTTTCTAATTGCTGTTTTTATATGGTTTCTAATTATCTATTTATTTTGTCATTTTGTTTGTATTGTTTTCCTGAATTCTTCTATTGCTTTGTCTGTTTTCCTGTTTTTTTTCTGTGTTTTTCTTGATCTCCTTCTTGATTTATTGGATAAGCTTATATATTAGTCTTTTGAATTCCTTATTAGGTAGTTCATTACTATTTCTTCCTCTAGAAGGTTTTCTGGTTCTTTATTTTAGTCACTTGCTGGAGCCATCTTGTCCTGCTTCTTTATGTGATTTGAGATTGTCTGTTGTGTCTGAGGCATTAAGGTGTTATTATCTTTATTTATTTTTTGTATGTTTGTTTGTTGCATCCTGATTTTTTGTTTTGTTTTGATATATCCAAGTAGGCAGAGCATGTGTGCTACTCTGGTCACTAGTCTGGCCACACCAGAGCTTTCGCCACTTGTCTCTGGATGGTAGGGGGCAGTGGCTGGGTGTGTGAGGTTGGGTCTCTGCTGGTCTTGCTGGGTGGCTGAGGATGTAGCTGGTGTTGCTGGTGAAGTGATGTGTCCATCTGGCCGGTCACCTAGGCATGGCTGTAGGGAGCATTCTCACTGGTCACTGGGTTGGGTATTGTGTGTGTGCACTGCCGGTTGCCAGGAGGTTGTGATGAGGGTGCCTAGGTTATCTGTGACTGGATGGATAGTACAGAAACTCTCACCAATGGTCCTGGGTGGTAAGAGCTGTACAGGGGTGGTCAGAGCAGGCACAAACCTCTGGTTGCAGAGGGAGGGTAGTGCAAGGGGCAAGGCAGGGAGGATGCTGCCAGTCCATGGGTTCCAGCTAGGAAGGTGTGCCCTGTCCACTAGAGCACAACACAAGGCAGAGTGTGTGCTGCCAGTCCTCGGGCCCCCAGAGCAGGTAGCTGAAGAGAGTAGGAGGTGCCACTGGTCTGTAGGCCCCTGGCATGGGGGACTGGATGTAGAAGTGGGTACTTCCAGTTTGTGGCCTCCTGGCACCAGGAGCTGGGAGGAGGAGCGGGTCGTGCCAGTCCATGGGCCCCCGGTGAGGGCAGCTGGGCACAGGAGCAGGCACTGCCAGTCCTCAGGCCTCCAGTGAAGTTGGCTGAGTGGAAGAGGTGGTACTGCCAGTCCCCAGGCCCTGGCGCTAGTGGCCAGGTCGAGAAGTGGATGCCATCAGTCTGTGGGCCCTGGCTTGAACAGCTGGGCTTAGGAGTGGGTGTCTCCGGTTCATGGGCCCTCAGCATGGGTGGGTGGGTGGGTGGAAGAGGGGGCACTGCCGGACCACAGGCTCCTGGCACAGGTGGCTGGGCAGAGAAACAGGTGCCAGCAGATCACAGACCCCCAGTATGGATGGGTGGTTGGAAGAGGGGATGCCACTGGTCCATGGGCCCCCAGTATGGGTGGCTAGGCAAAGAAGTGGGCGCTGCTGTTCTGCTGGCCCCCACTGCCAGTTGCCAGGCAGAGGGACAGGGGCTGCCAGTCCGTGGGTACCCAGCACGAGTGGCTAAGTGAAGGGGTGGGAACTGCTGGTCTGTGGGCCCCCAGCTCAGTGGGTGGGGTGGTAGTGGGTGCCACCAGATCACGATTGCATGCAGGGTGTCGGATGGATGAGGGGGGTAGGGGGCACTGCAGTTCCACGGGCCTCTGGCACAGGGGTCTGGGGACACGGTGGGTGAGGTGAGTGCACTTAACTTTTGCAGGGTGGGAAGCACTCCAGCCTGGCTCTGGACGTGGGTGTAGAGTCACTCCTGCCTGGTTGTAGTAGATGATGGGGTCTTTGGCTGGGAACACTGATTGCTTTGTCTCAGTATGGCCGCACTATGCAGGTTTGGCTGGCAGGGCTGGTGATCCATAATTCTCCATGTCTGCTGTTTTTGTATGGTCTCTCCTTTTGCTTGACACTTGGTCTGATTCTTCAGCCTTGCCTTTGATGCTCAGGGTTCCAAAGTTGCCATCTATATCCTATTCACTTGTTTCCTGATGTCTTTGTTATAAGAGGAGCGGGACATTATGAGATGTCTGACTATGCTGCCATCTTGGACCCCCTCTCCTTAACTGAGTTGTTTTTGAGAGTCAAGATTTTTCAATTGCAATACTGATACATGCTCACTATAGAAAAACCGAAAAACACAAAATAGTAAGAAGAAAAATATTCATACCCTCCCACTCAGACTCAACCACTGCCAGCATTTAATCTTTTCTTTAGTCTTTCTTCCTTATATACTTTTCAAATTTTTAACAGCGTGGTGGTTATACAGTCATCACTGTTTAAAGAGCCCCTTTTCACTGAAGATGGTATCAAAAGCATTTTCCATTATGTAACACACTGTACTGAGTCACTTTAAACATCACAATGTCACCCAAATCAAAGCAGGTCACCTCATCCTGGCCTTCCAGGCTCAGCGTAATCCCTAACCTCCAAATTCCAGTAAATCTACAATGATGAATCAAATTCCACTGGGCTTACTTGCCTTTTGCATTGTAAGAGAAGTTAAGAAACGGGGCTTCCTGACTCTTATTAATCCTTTTTTTTTTTTTTTTTCATTAAAATCCTCTAGGCAGCTATAAGCACAATGACTTAGAAACTCAAGCAGTATAATTAACTTCCAGCGGAAGCAAAGAGGAAATGTGGGCTAGGGTTACTTAATAAGATTGGGATAGTCTCCTGTTTCCTCTGAAGTGCGTGGGCTAGAGATGATGGCTTTGGGGAATGATCAGTGCCATTTTTTGTTGGGTTCAGATTGATTTCATAAGGAAGAGTTAAGTTATTGAAACATTGTCAGATAGAGACATTGTCTTATTATTTAAACTCCACCCAAAAAGAGTTTGTGACATATTTTCAGTGGTTGACCCAGAACAGAGAAGGAAGTAGTTGCCATTATTAGCAACGTGAATCACAGCTAGAAAGAGTGTCTCTGCTGACCCCTCAGGAAACCACAGGGAACAAGCCTGATGTGTTGAGCTCAGATATCCAGTAGCACAAGTGCTCAGCATCTTCCAGGAGTTGGGCTCTGTCCTCCTTGATATTCAAATTGTGGTCCATAAACCAGAAGCAATGGCATCACCTGGGAGCTCGTTAAAAACACAGAATCTTAGGCCCCACTCCAGACCTACCAAATGAGAATCTGTACTTAAACATGACCCCTAAGTGATCTGTATGCACGTTAAATTTGAGAAGCACTGTTCTCTGTAACATTAAAAGCACTTCAGCCCTTTAGAGAAAAATGATGCCTTAGGTAAGGCTGTCAAAAAAAAAAGAAAGAAACTTAAAGAAAATCAACGTTTTGGCTTAACTTTTGGTAAGCTCGCCTTTACATAATAACTCCATCTGGACTATCTGTGGTGAAGAATTCCAATCTTTGAGAAAATCTTTCCTCCCCCCCCCCACAGGGGGCAATTATTTTTCTCCTAAGTGCCTCTAGGAAATTTTTATACAATGAGTTTTATTGAAGACTGCAGGAATATGAAATGTGTAATTCACAGATAGGCCATTTTTTCATAGGAAGATTTAGCACTATGATTTTAGCATAGGCATTTTAAAATGAAACATTTTTAAGGTTTTTATCATTGTTATTCGTTTATGGCTGCCTTTATTTCTTCCCTTTGGCTTGTTGTCCATCTGGTCATACATGGGCCAGATCCCAACTCAGAGAGAGGAGCCAGGCTGGAGCTGGAAATGTACAATCCCCCTTTTGAGTTTATGACTGAAGAAAGCAATCTCTGGGAAGGCTGATTAATTGTGTTCTTAATTCTTAAAGCTAGTGATTTCAGCATCATCAGTAGGAAATGGGAGGGGGTGCAGTGCTGCATCCTGGAAGAAAGGTTTATGTGCTTGTCCCACTAAGCGTGGGGCCGTGGACAGCGGAAAAGCAGATGAACTGTCAGCACCGAGGACAGCGCCCTGGACGGCAGCTCTAGCGCCGGCTGCTGACCTGAAACCCTGGCAGGGGCAGCATTTTCCATTGCAGGCACAATTCTCAGCTCTAGATTTGCAGCACCACAATGTGCCACAGAATTTTTAAAAGGCTTCAGCTTCAGGGTGAATTCACTTTTAAAAAATTAATGAATGTATAGCAGTTTTCATTAGGGGAAGTAGAATGTTGTAAAAGCCAAATGAACGATACTAAGCTACAAATTCCAAATTGTTGGCAATGACAAGACCGTGTTTAACCACAGCGTCCCAGCCAAGACTAAGCTGGCAATACTCTCCTTTGTCAAGTCTCCTTGCCCTACACGTCTCCTTGCTAGCATCTTTTCTTCCTCTTCTGCCCCAGTGTCATGGGCTCTTAGGGAGTCAATTAATGGGTGACCTGATAAGGACTCTGAGAAGTTTCCTTGGGGCATCCACATTATAAGAGCAGCCATAAAAGCCACTTGGAAATATATTATCAGGAGCTTCAAAATGTTCATTGTGAGTCAGAATACTACGTTGGAGAATCTAGCTTAAAGAAACAAGTTGAGAAAAAAAATTTCACACAGAGATGTTTATTGCAGCATTACTTATAATATCCCTAAACTGGAAACAAAATTCTAATTATAAGGAAATGGATAAATAGAACAAGATACAGTTACGTGGAGGCTTATTTTCTAACCATTAGGAAGTATGTTCATAAAGAGCTTTAAATGACTCTGGGAAATCCTCCTGGTAGAATGCTATTATAGTCAACAAACACTTTTAAAGCACTCCCCATGTGCCAGGCACTGTATTAAGTGCTTTAAATATTTAATTTAACATATTTACTTCTCCTAACAACTGTATGAGGAAGTGTTATATTATTATTCCCTTTTTACACATGAGGAAATTAAAGCATGGAGAGATTAAGTAACCAGCTAAGGTCTGATGTTAGTAAGAGGTGGAAAAAAATTCAGGCTTGTACATATGGTATAAACTTACCAAAATGTAAATTCACAGAAAAGACAAAAATTTAAGAGTTCCCTTCCCCTCCCTTTTTACTTTTTTTGTTGAGTTATAACTTATATACAGTTAAGTGCATAAATCTTTTGTACATAGCTTGATTAACTTTTACATATGCATACACCCATGTAACTACCATCCAGATCAATATATAGGTAATTTCCACATCCCAAAATGCTTCCATGTGCTTCCCCCAATCAATACTCCCAAAACGTAGCCAGCATTCCAACTTCTATCACCATAGACTGACTTTGCTTGTTTTTGACCTTTATGCAAATGGAATAATACAGTATACACTCCCTTCTGTCTGGCTTCTTTAACTCAGCATTATTTCTGTGAGATTCATCCTTGTTTTTGCATCTAGCAGTAGTTCTTCTTTTTCATTGCTATGTAGTATTCCATTGTATGACTATACAACAATTGTTTACCCTCGTTCTACTCTTGTTGACCATTTGGCTTTTTTTGCTATTATGGATAATGGTTCTATGAACACTAGAGTGTCTTTTGGTGCACCTAAGAACTCATTTCTGTTAGGTATATACCCAAGAGTAGAATTGTTGGGTATCAGACTGTAGCAGATATTGCCAAATGGTTTTTCTAAAGTGATTGTACCAATTTTCACTCCCACGTTCTTCTTTATTTTAATTCATTTGTGTAAATTTCACTTTTTTGTGCAAAGGTCATGTAAGAGAAAACAGTAAAACAACAAAATAGCAACTGTGTCATAGAGGGCAGCTAAGCTTTCTGTAGGAGACAGCTCCCTGGGTTTCTTTATCCTGTTGTCTCACAGAGGAGGATGGGTCAGGGAGGGACAAGGGAGCACCTTGGGGGAAGGAAAAGATAGAAATATGATATTCCACCAGGTAGAGATGTTGAACTCATCCCCTCTACCTGCAGGAAGCCCACTGTTCCACAGCTGATCATGGCCTTAATGCTTTATCACAGGAGAAAAGTCACAACAAGGGAGATAACTGAAGGATTAAATCTAAACCTCCGATCTGTCACTGAGTCTACTTGGTCACTTCACAATCTCTACTGTGTAAATTTTGGGGTGCAACAACTCAACGTGAAGTATTTGCCCAAGGAATGGGATAAAGGTGTGCAATAGTCTTATAAGATACTATTTTTTATCATTAAGATCTGGTCACTTCTGCTATGAATGGGTGGAAGATATATGATGGCTTTTGCTTTGATGAATTGTGGTTTTCTTCCTATTTCTGAGAATACTGCAGCTTGGCTGCGTCTGAACACTAAAACCAATTTACAAGATGCATGAGTCATCACGGAAAAACACCCAAAGAGGGAGGCTGGGCCTAATGAACTAGACACTGAAGTCCCTGGGTCAGAGCCCAACACATCCTTCTCCACAGGAGTGAGCTAAGCCTGCAGCCAGGCATCAGTCAGTTACTGTTAAAAAGGCCTGGACTAGACGTGTGAATGCTACCTGTCTTTGTTTCCTAGGGTTGCCATTTAAAAAAACCCACAAATTGTCATTGTTGTTGTTAGGTACCATCAAGTTGGCTCTGACTCATGGCGACCCTGTGTACAACAGAATGAAACACTGCCCAGTCCTTCGCCATCCTCACAAGCATTGTTATGCTTGAGCCCATTGTTGCAGCCACTGTGTCAATCCATCTTGTTGATGGTCTTTCTCTTTTTCGCTGACCCTCTACTTTACCAAGCATGATGTCCTTCTCCAGGGACTGGTCCCTCTTGATAACATGTCCAAAATACATAAGACACAGTCCCGCCATCCTCATGTCTAAGGAGCATTCTGGCTGTACTTCTTCCAAGACAGATTTTTTCGTTCTTCTGGCAGTTCATGGTATATTCAATATTCTTCACCAGCACCATAATTCAAAGGCGTCAATTCTACTTTGGTCTGTCTTATTCATTGTCCAACTTTCACATGCATATGAGGGGATAAAAAATATCATGGCTTGGGTCAGGTGCACCTTAGTCCTCAAAAGGACATCTTTGCTTTTTCACACTTTAAAGAGATCTTTTGCAGCAGATTTTCCCAATGCAATACATCATGTGATTTCTTGACTTCCATGGGCGCTGGTTGTGGATCTAAGTAAAGTGAAATCCTGGACAACTTAAGTCTTTTCTCTGTTTATCATAATGTTGCTTATTAGTTCAGTTAGGAGGATTTTTGTTTTCTTTATGTTGAGGCGCAATCCGTACTGAAGGCTGTAGTCTTTGATCTTTATCAGTAAGTGCTTCAAGTCCTCTTCACTTTCAACAAAATTGTGTTATCTGCATATCACAGCTTGTTAATGAGTCTTCCTCCAATCCTGATGCCATGTTCTTCTTCATATAGTCCTGCTTCTCAGATTATTTGCTCAGCATACAGACTGAATAAGTATGGTGAAATGATACAATCCTGATGCACACCTTTCCTGTTTGATTCAAACAACTGCCTCTTGGTCTATGTACAGGTTCCACATGAGCTCAATTAAGTGCTCTAGAATTCCCATTCTTTGTGATGTTATCCATAATTTGTTATGATCCACACAGTCAAATGCCTTTGCATAGTCAATAAAACACAGGTAAACATCTTTATGGTATTATCTGCTGGTTCACAGTGGAAATATGTTTTCAGTGGCCAAAAGATTAGGAAAAAACGAGTGCCCTCAAGATTTGCTCACAGAGCATAAATTTGAAAGGGAACATTAAAAACAAGAAAAACATTTTCCATCTAAGGACATTTTTTTTTCCCTGAAGGTGATAAGGGCAAGGAAATTATCAATCCCTCTAAACAGTATTGAAACAGAGCACAGCCCCAAGGGACTGGAAATTAATTTTTCTTGTAGGTGAAGAAGCAACTGTTTAATTTTTTAAACAGTCTCATAAAAAGCTAAAGCAGATATAGAACTCTTGCCTCGCTTTAGCTGAAACATAGTTCTAACTCAAGACTCAAAAGTCAGGTTCCGGTCAAGACTGTTGATCGATACCTGGATCAATTGGGTGTTGAACTGTTGCCAGAACCAGGGTCTGGGTGTGATTTACCATCCCCTCTTAGGTCCAAACTTTCTTTTGTCTTCCAACTGGCTGGATCCTCTCAAGGATGAGCAAGAGGAAGCCACAGGACTTTTAAAAATGGCAGAGCATTTATTCTCTTCAGCTATTAAAATGGTTATTGATTTCTTAAGTGGTTCTACGTGTGTGGAATAATATGGCACATCAAATATAGCATGTGAGAACTGACTAGGTAATTCAGGGAGCTCTCATTTTTAGAGATAAAGTATTTCAGACATCTGAAGGTTTGTTATTATAGCAAAAATCCTTATTTACCTTCATCTTATTGAGCCTTTGGGAATGTTGACTGGGGAGAAAAGCGTGTGAGAAGAAAAGGGCAGAGCATTAGAATTAAGAAGTAAATCATGCTGCAATGCATAGAAGTGTCAAAAAAAAAAAAAAAAGGAGGGAGACTCTGGACAGCACGCCATCACCACAGCTGGCAGGCACTAGCACTCAAGGTAGCATTGAGATGAGAGCTTCACAACACTCATCTCTAATCCTATTCTTAAAGGAGATGCCGGGGGCTCAATCAGTGAGGATGGTTGTAGCCAGGCTGGGATTCAAGTGGAGGTCAACCTTGTTGCTGACTTCAGCCCACCACTCCCAACTGCTAGAGTGCACTGCATTGCCATTCACAAGTCTCTAGGAGCAGGGTCTTTGCTGAAAGTTTCCTACCCTTTAGAAAATCCACAAAAAACAGAAAAAATCCACATACATAAAACAGATTAATTTAATAGTCATTGCTAAATTATGTATAATCATAAATAATAGTTATTGTTTACTTTAAAAAGCTTCACTTTTTAAAAGCTTCACCATACATGTTAAATCTCCAGATCCCAAATGCACTTAAAAATAATCTGTTCACAGATATTTGGTTTTTAGTTTTCCTGGAACACAGTTTTCATGACTGTGTTTTACAGATGAATGAGTATTTCACATAAACTTAAATTTATGGATCCATTTCACTCCTTGAGACATTAGTAATAGCAAATCAAAAAGAATTTGTCGATCACTAATTCCTTTAAAGATGCTGTGCTAAATCCTGGAAAAGAAGCAACGGTGAGGGAGACACAAGTCCTCTTCTCAAGAGGTCTCTCTCCAGCAGAGGAGAGAAATCAAACAAGTGGAGAATTAAGTGAAATAGATTTTTTTTCTCTTTATTGAATTGTACTTTAGGTGACGGTTTACAGAACAAATATTTTCTCATTAAACTGTACACATACCGTTTTATGATATTGATTAACAACCCCAAAACATGTCAACACGCTGCCTTCTTGACCTTGGGGGACCTTATTTTTTGGTGAAAATATACGCAGCCAAAGATACACCATTTCAAAAATTTCCACATGTACAACTCAGTTACTTCGATTATGTTCTTCCAGTTGTGCTGCTATGCTCACTGTAGATGAAGCTTTACAGAACAAAATAGTTTCTCATTAAACAGTACACACATCGCCCTATGACAATGGTTAAGAATACCACTACATGTCAGCACTGTCCTTACTCAAACTTGGGTTCCCTATCACCAGCTTTCCCATCCCCTTCTGCCTTCTAGTCCTTGTCCCTGGATTGCTGTGCCTCATTAGTCCCATTTTCTTTTATGGGGCTGTCCAATCCCCGGCTGAATGGTGAACCTCAGGAGTGACTTCACCACTGAGCTAAAAGGGTGTCCTGGGGCCATACTCTCGGGGTTTCTCCAGTCTCTGTCAGGCCAGTAAGTCTGGTCTTTTTTTGTGTGTTAGAATTTTGTTCTACATCCTTCTCCAGCTCTGTTCAGAACCTTCTGTTGTGGTCCCGGAAAGAGCAGTCGGTGGTGGTAGCTGGGCACCATCTAGCTGTACTGGACTCAGTCTGGTGGAGGCCTTGGTAGCTGTGGTCCGTTAGTCCTTTGGACTAATCTTTTCCTTCTATTCTGTTCTCTTCATTCTCCCTTGCTCCTGAAGGGGTGAGACCAGTGGAGTATCTTAGATGGCCGCTCACAGGCTTTTAAGACTCCAGACACTACTCACCAAAGTAGAATGTAGAACATTGTCTTTATAAACTGTGTTATGCCAACTGAGCTAGATGTTCTCCGAGACTATGGTCCCCACAGCCCTCCACCCAATAATTCAGACCCTCAGGGAGTTTGGGTGTGTCTATGGACCTTCCATAACCTTTTCTTGTACAAGTTGTGCTACTTTCCCCTGTATTGTGTACTGTCTCACCCTTCACCAAAGTTACCACTTATCTATTGTCTGTTTAGTATTTCCCCTCCACCCTTACCATCCTTTGTAACCAACAAAGATTACTATTTTTTTTTTTTATTGTACTTCAGGTGAAGGCTTACAGAACAAATAGTTTCTCATGAAACAGTAGTACACTTATTGTTTTATGACATTGGTTAACAACCCCACAACATGTCAACCCTCTAACTTCTCAACCTTTTTCTTGGTGAAAATACACATAGCCAAAGATACACCATTCCAAAAATTTCTACAAGCACAGTTCAGTGACATTGACTACGCTATTCCAATTGTGCTGCTATTCTCACTTAAGATGAAGGCTTACAGAACAAAATAGTTTCCCATTTAACAGTTACTACACATGTTGCCCTATGACAATGGTTAACAATCACACAACACATCCTTACTCAACCTTGTGTTCCCTATCACCAGCTTCCGTCTCCCCTTCTGCCTTCGGGCCCTTGTCACTGGACTCCTGTACCTCATTAGGCCCATTTGGTTTTAGGGGGCTGTCCACTCCCAGGCTGAACAGTGAACCTCGGAGGTAACTTCACCACTGACCTAAAAGGGTGTCTGGGGGCCATACTCTTGAGGTTTCTCCAGTCTCCTTTAGGCCAGTAAATCTGGTCTTTTTTATTTTTGTGAGTTAGAATTATGCTCTACATCCTTCTCCAGCTCTGTCCAGAACCCTCTGTTGTGATCCTGGTCAGAGCAGTCAGTGGTGGTAGCCAGGCACCATCTAGCTGTACTGGACTCAGTCCCGTGGAGGCCTTGGTAGCTGTGGACAATTAGTCCTTTGGAATAATCTTTTCCTTGTATCCTGTTCTCTTCATTCTCCCTTGCTCCCGAAGGGATGAGACCAGTGGAATATCTTAGATGGCTGCTCACAGGCTTTTAAGACCCCAGACACTACTCACCAAGGTAGAATGTAGAGCATTGTCTTTATAAGTAGTGTCATGCCAACTGAGCTAGAAGTTCCCCGAGACCATGGTCTCCAGAACCCTCCGCCCAGCAATTCAGTCCCTCGGGGAGTTTGGATGTGTCTATGGGGCTTCCATGACCTTTCCTTGTACAGGTTGTGTTAGTTTCCCCTGTACTGTGCACTATCTCACCTTTAACCCAAGATACCACTTATCTATTGTCTATTTAGTATTCTCCCCCCCATCTCTGGTAACCAACAAAGATTGTTACATTTTGCGTGTGAACTTTTTCATGGGTTTTTACAATAGAGGTCGCATACAATATTTGTCCTTTTGTGATTGACTTATTTCACTCAGCATAATGTCCTCCAGTTTCTTCCATGTTATGAGATGGTTCACAGATTCATTGTTGTTCTTTCTCATTGCACAGTACTCCATTGTGTGTATGTACCATAGTTTGTTTATCCATTCATCTGTTGATGGGCACCTACGTTGTTTCCATCATTTTGCTATTGTGAACAATGCTGCCATGAACATAGGTGTGCATATATCTATTCGAGTGACGACTCTTATTTCTCTAGGATATATTCATAGGAGTGGGATTGCTGGATCCAATGATATGTCTATTTCTAGCTTTCTGAGGAAACGCCATATCATTTTCCAAAATGGTTGTATCATTTTGCATTCCCACCAGCAGTGCATAAGAGTTCCCATCTCCCCGCAGCCCCTCCGACATTTGTTATTCCCAGTGTTTTTGATTCGTGCCAGTAATGCCGGGGTGAGATGGTATCTCATTGTGATTTTAATTTGCATTTCTCTAATGGCTAGTGATCGCGAGCATTTCCTCATGTGTCTGTTGGCCATTTGAATGTCCTCTTTGGTGAAGGGTCTGTTCATTTCCTTTGCCCATTTTTTGATAGGATTATTTGTCTTTTTGTTGTAGAGGTGTTGGATTTTCTTGTAGATTATGGAGATTAGACCTTTGTCTGACTTGTACTGTCCAAAATTTTTTTCCCAGTCTGTAGGTTCTCTTTTGACCCTTTTGGTGAAGTCTTTTGAAGAGCATAGGTGTTTGATTCTTAGAAGATCCCAGTTATCTAGCTTATCTGTTGGGTTTTGTGCATTTATGGTTATGGTTTGTATCCTGTTAATGCCATGTATTAAGGCCTGAAGTGTTGGTCCTATTTTATCTTCTATGAACTTTATAGTTTTAGGCTTTATATTCAGGTCTTTGATCCATTTTGAAGTAGTTTTTGTATACGGTGTGAGGTATGGGTCCTGTTTCATTTTTCTACAAATGGATATCCAGTTTTGCCAGCACCATTTGTTAAAAAGACTGTCTTTTCCCCATTTGATGGACTTTGGGCCCTTGTCGAAGATCAGGTGACTGTAGGTGGATGGATTTACATCTGGGTTCTCAATTCTGTTCCATTGGTCAATGTATCTGTCATTGTACCAGTACCAGGCTGTTTTGACTACTGTAGCTGTATAGTAGGTTCTCAAGTCAGGTAGTGTGTGTCCTCCAACTTTATTCTTCTTCTTCAGTAGTGCTTTACTTATTCGGGGCTTCTTCCCTTTCCGTATAAAATTAATGATTAGTTTTTCCATCTCTTTGAAGAATGTTGCTGGTATTTGGATCGGGATTGCATTGTATTTGTAAATTGCTTTGGGTAGAATCATCATTTTCACAATATTGAGTCTGCCTATCCATGAGCATGGTACGTTTTTCCATTTATGTAGATCCCTTTGGGTTTCATGCAGTAGTGTTTTATAGTTTTCTCTGTATATGCCTTTTACATCCCTGGTTAGATTTATTCCTAAGTATTTTATCTTTTTAGGGGCTATTGAAAATGGTATTGATTTCCTGATTTCCTTTTCATTGTTCTCCTTACTGGTGTATAGGAATCCAACTGATTTTTGAATGTTTATCTTGTATCCTGCTACTCTGCTGAATCTTTCTATTAGTTCCAGTAGATTTCTCGTGGAGTCTTTAGGGTTTTCTATGTATAGTATCATATCATCTGCAAACAGGGAGAGTTTAACTTCTTCATTACCAATTTGGAAGCCCTTTATTTCTTTTTCTTGCCTTATTGCTCTAGCTAGGATTTCTAGCACAATGTTAAATTAAATAGGAGTGGTGATAAAGGGCATCCTTGTCTTGTTCCTGTTTTCAAGGGGAATGTTTTCAGCCTCTCTCCATTAAGAATGATGTTGGCTGTTGGTTTTGCATAGATGCACTTTATTAGGTTGAGAAATTTCCCTTCTATACCTATTTTATTGAGAGCTTTTATCAGGAATGGGGGTTGGACTTTGTCAAATGCCTTTTCTGCATCAATTGAGATGATCATGTGATTCTTTTCTTTCCTTTTATTTATGTGGTGTATTACGTTGATGGATTTTCTAATGTTAAACCATCCTTGCATACCTGGTATGAATCCTACTTGGTCGTGGTGTATTATTTCTTTGATATGATGCTGAATTCTATTGGCTAGAATTTTGTACAGAGTTTTTGCATCTATATTCATGAGAGATATTGGTCTGTAATTTTCTTTTTTTGTGATGTCTTTGCCTGGTTTTGGTATCAGCATTATGCTGGCTTCATAGAATGAATTTGGAAGTGTTGCTTCTTCTTCTATGCTCTGAAATAGCTTGAGTAGAACTGGTACAAGCTCTTCTGTAAATGTTTTGTAGAATTCTCCAGTGAAGCCATCTGGGCCAGGGCTTTTTTTGGTTGGGAGTTTTTTAAATTACCTTTTCAATCTCTTCTCCTGTTATGGGTCTGTTCAGATTTTCAACATCATTTTGTTGTAGTTTGGGTAGGCCGTATGTTTCTAGAAATTTATCCATTTCTTCTAGGTTTTCAAATTTGTTGGAGTAGAGTTTTTCATAATATTCTGTTATAATCTTTTTTATTTCAGTTGGGTCTGTTGTAATGTCCCCCATTTCATTTCTTATTTGGGTTATTTGTGTTCTCTGCTGTTTTTCTTTTGTCAGTCTGTCCAGTGGTTTGTTGATTTGGTTGATTCTTTCAAAGAACCAACTTTTGGTTTTGTTGATTCTTTCTATTCTTTTTCTGTTCTCTATTTCATTTATTTCTGCTCTGATCTTTACTATTTCCTTTCTTCCGGTGGTTGTGGGCTTTTTTTGCTGTTCTATTTCTATTTGTTTGAGTTCTGTAGTTAATGTTTTGATTTTGTCCCTTTCTTCTTTTTTGATATGTGCATCTATTGCTATAAATTGTCCTCTGAGGACTACCTTTGCCGTGTCCCAAAGGTTTTGGTATGATGTGTTTTCATTCTCATTTCATTCTAGGAATTTTTTTATTCCATCTCTGATTTCTTCTATTACCCACTGATGTGTAAGCAGGGTATTATTCAGTTTCCATGTAGCTGATATTTTTTCCTTGCTCTTTCTAGTGTTAATTTCTACCTTGATGGCATTGTGGTCAGAGAAGATACTGTGAATTATCTCAACGTTTTGGATCTTGTTGAGGATTGCTCTGTGGCCTAAGATGTGGTCTATTCTGGAGAACATTCCATGTGCATTGGAAAAGAATGTGTACTTTGCAGTGGTTGGATGGAGTGTTCTATATATTTCTATGAGGTCCAGTTGGCTGCTTGTGCTGTTTAGGTCTTCTGTATCTTTGCTGAGTTTCTTCTTAGTTGTTCTGTCCTTTACTGAGAGTGGTGTGTTGAAGTCTTCTACTATTGTGGAACTGTCAATTTCTCTTTTCACTGTTGTTAGAGTTTGTTTTACATATTTTGCAGCCCTGACATTGGGTGCGTAGATGTTTATTATGGTTATGTCTTCATGATGTATCGTCCCCTTAATCATTATATAGTGTCCTTCTTTGTCTTTTATGGTGGATTTTGTTTTAAAGTCTGTTTTGTCTGAGATTAGAATCGCCACTCCTGCTCTTTTTTGGTAGTTGTTAGCTTGATATATTTTTTTCCAACCTTTGACTTTTAATAAATTCACATCTTTGTTCCTAAGGTGTGTCTCTTCTAGACAGCATATGATGGATCCTGTTTTTTTATCCATTCTGCCACTCTCCGTCTCTTTATGGGTGCATTGAGGCCATTTACATTCAGCGTAATTATTGATAGATGTGAGTTTGTTGCTGTCATTTTAAAGTCCCTTTTTTTGTGTGTGTGTGTGGTGCTGACATTTTCTTTGTTCTTCTTATTTTCCTATGCTGAATTACTTTTATTTGTGGGTTTTTTTTTCATTTCTTTTGTTTTTGTAGGTTTTGTTTTTATTGAGACTTTATGTTTTTCCTCTCTATTTTTATGAGTATGTTTGTTAAGTTTTCTTGTGGTTACCATGAAATTTACCCTTATCTTTCTAAGTTTGAAGCAATCTATTATTACTTGGTATCACCTTGCCTTCCTCTCCATTAGAAAGTTCTATACCTACACCGTTTATTCCCTCTTTTATTGTTCTGATGTTGTTGTCATTTACAGATTAACTGCTTTGATTCCCTGTTGTATTTCTTTTGGTTTTGGATACTCCTTGGGAGTTCATTTCCTAGATTGGTATCTGGCTGGTATGATCTTGCGTCCTAGATTCAGTCTGTCAGCTGAAGTTGTTTGTTCTCAGATAAAAGAACTCATTTTAATAATTCTTGTAAGTTTAGTTTGGTTTTTACATATTCCCTTAGTTTCTGTTTATCTGGAAATGTCCTAATTTCATCATCATATTTGAATGAGAGTTTTGCAGGATATATTATTCTTGGCTGGCAGTTTTTTTCTTTCAAGGTTTTATATATGTCATCCCATTGCCTTCTTGCTTGCATGGTTTCTGCTGAATAATCTGAGCTTAGTCTTATTGTTTGTCCTCTGTATGTGACTTCTTGCTTTCCACGAGCTGCTCTCAGGAGTCTTTGTTTGTCTTTGGTTTTGGCAAGTGTGATTATGATATGCCTTAGTGATTTTCTTTTGGGGTCTACCCTATACGGGGTTCATTGAGCTTCTTGGATGGCCAGCTTTTCATCTTTCATGCTGTTGGGGAAGTTTTCTTTCAGCAGTTCTTCAATGATCCTCTCTGTGTTTTCTGTTTCTCCCCGTGTTCTGGAACTCCAAGCACTTGCAAATTTTTGCTTTTGATTGTATCCCACATAACTCTCAGGGTCTCTTCATTTTCCATTGTTCTTTTTTCTGAGTTTTCCTCAAACAGAGTTGTATCCAAGTGTTTGTCTTCAATTCCACTGATTCTGTCTTCCACCATTTCAAATCTGCTCCTCAGCCCTTCTATGACACTGTCCATTTCGGAAATCTTCTTGTTTATCTTTTGGACTTTTAGTTGTTGTTTTTGTATAATGTCTAGTTGTGTATTTATTTTGGCATTTTGTTTCTGCTTTATTTTCCTGAATTCTTCAATTTTTTGTCTGTATTCTCCATGAATTTGTCTGGTTTTTCCATGAATTTGTCTATTTTTTTCTCATTTTTGTCTGCTTTTTGCTTCATCTCTTGGATAATTCTGAGTATTAGAGGTTTGAATTCCCTATCAGGTAGTTCTAGTGCCTTTTCTTCCACTGGAAAGTCATCTGATGTTTTATTTTGGACTCCTACTGGAACCAGCCTGTCCTGTTTTTGTAAATGTTTTGATACTGTCTGCTGTCTTCGGGGCATTCAGTAGTTATTTTTCTCATTTATTGATTGTAGATTTATTTTGTCTTTTTTTTTTTTTTATTTGGCTATGTCTGAGCAGGCTGGCTGTGTGTTCTTTGTTGTTTGCTCATCTGTGGGTATGATACTTTTCACCTCCTTCTCCAATTGACAGGGTCGGTCGCTCAGATATGGTACAGCAGGGTAGGTCTAGCTGAAGAGGAGTTGCTGGGATGAGTTGTTTGTGGCACTTACTAGAGCCACCAGGGCAGGTCGGTAATAAGTGCAGGGCAGGTTCTGGTAGGCCGTACCTGTGCTGCTTGGTGGTGTGATGTGAAGTGCACAGCGGAGGTAAGCAGGATGGAGAGGGGAGATTGTCATGTGTGGAGCTAAGATGGCTATGGGAGAGAGGAGAGAGGAACAGAAGCTAAAAACATACAAATAAAAAAGTGCTAGGGGAGCTTGCGGTTGGTGTGGAGAGATGAGAGACTATGAAATGGAGAAAAACAAAAAGGGGAATAAGAAGAAAAAAGGAAAAGAATGAGTAAACAAAAATTAGAAAGAAACAAGAACAGCAAAGCTCCCAGGGATCCTACCAGTTCGGCTATGAGGTCTGGGGAAGTTGTTCCCAGGTGTTGCAGTACAGCCTGGCTAGAAGGCATAGAGGTATTCAGTGCCAAGTATTCAGGGAACAGGAAGAGAAGGAAGGTATAGAGATGAGAAACTGAGCAATGAAGAAAGACAAAAAGGGTAAAAGAGGAAAAAGAAAACAAAACAAATTAAAAGAAAAAAAGAACAAGAAAGTCCCCCCAAAAAACAGAAAAAAAGAACAATAAAAAAAGAAATGCTCTCAGGGATCCCTCTGCAAGTCTGTGCAAGCTGAGGGGGAAGTCTCCTTGCCACGCAGCACCGCCTGGCCAGAAAGGGCTCCCAACTCAAGAAAAGGAGAAGAAAACAAACAATTCCAAACAAATGAACGAACAAAAGCCCTGGCATCCCACCAGCGCGGCAGCCCAGACCGGGAAGCAGCTCCACACTCGAACAGAGCTCCACAGCCCCTCAGGAAGAAGAAAAGATGGTGCATGGAGCCAGGCATTTGAGCGAAAGGAGGGGGAAGTGGTGAGAGGTAAGGAAGAAATCAAAAGAAGTGGAAAAAAGCAACACCAGCAGCCAACAAATGGAACTCAGAGAGCCGGCCCATTCAGGTGTGTGGAATCCAAGCAGCCGGTGCTTCCCAGACTAGACTGTGGCCGTGGGAAGCAGAGCAGGCCGAGTGGGGGTGAAGAAGGGTGGGGGGTGGGAAAGCATATATCACAAATTACCAGTTGTTTTGTCTCCTGCTGGAAGCTCTGTGAAGCTGGTTTCTTGTACCCCCTGTTTACTGGTCTCTGATAGGAGTCCAAGATGGCAGATCTGCGCTGCATTAGCTGGTAGGGGACCTCTGCATGAATCTCTCCTCGCTCTCCATTCTCTGTCAGTTTTATCACTCCATTTGGTGCTTGGCTGAGTTCTTTATCTCTTCATTTGATGTTTTAGGGTTTCAGGATTGTTGTATTCTCTGTTTGGCTTAGTTCTTCGGATCTTTGCTGTGGAGGACGGCATGGTGCTTCTGCCTAGAGCGCCATTTTCCCAGAACTCCTGTTTGATTTCTTCACTGCTGCTTCTATGGGTGTTGATTGCAGATCCAAGTAAAATGAAACCCTTGACAACTTTAATATTTTCTCCATTTATCACGTTGTGGCTTATTGGTCCAGTTGTGAGGACTTTTGTTTTCTCTGTGTTGGGTGGTGGTTATGAAGCCCTCTCTAGTTCCTCTCTGCGTTCCTGGCAGTATAGAGCAACAGAACCCAACCCCCTACCTAGAGGAAATGTGGAAGCCAGGGCAGTGCTGGGAACAGACAAAAATTGCATGCAAATTAAATCAAATCTATTCAGTGTTTTCCATGAAAGACTGAAAAAACATTTCCTGCATTTTGGTTTAATGAGATGGTGGCTTCCTTTCTATTCATTCATCGTCATTCAAACAGGGTAGAGAGGGACACCAACTGTGAGCCTGGTACACAAAGCCTGCACTGAGGAGAGCAGGCACAGGCCACCGCACAGGGAGCTCTGCCCTTGGCTGTGCGGATGTGTGCCAGGTGGTGCTGAAATTCCCACTCTCCCTTGTGGAGGGAATGCTAAATCCCTGGACACAGCACATGCATGAAGGCTGGATGATAGCATGCGATGAGCATACTCTTGCTGGCGCTTTTCAGTGAAAGGAATTCAGGCTTACACTGTTCAGGGGCTAAGCACGGCTCTGCCAGTGACTGACCAGAGCAAGGTGAGACCTCGCCTAGGCAGCTGTTCTCAGGTGCCGGTCTCTGGTGAAGGCGAGAAAACACGCACCAGTACTTCTGCTCATCTTGGGAGATTTGTGTACAGAGAAATACGTAAATCCCTAAGCCTTCCTTTCGAGTGGCTCCCCATCTATGAAGTTCCAGCCACGTACCTCATTCTGGTCCCAGGGAAGCCGGAGGGCATCCTCCCCACTGGCTTCCCCAGCTCCATCTGAATGGTTACAGCGCCACTCGCTCCCTGGCCCCCACCATCCTACATGAGTAGTAACTGGTATTATTGTTTCTGTCATTAGAGCATTTATCACCCAGTGCTGCATACCTCTGGGACATGTCTGTCCACACTGTGAGCCCTAGGACTCCTTGAGGGCAGGGAGCACACCCATTTGACTCCTTCCCTGCAGTGCTGGCTCGCAGCAGGTGGAAGCTGTGGAGTGAGCAAAGGCCGTTCATCTGAGGGTCTGTGTTCCCACAGACGTGGGATAGAAACGCCACCTCTTCTGCTTGAGGGTTGAAGAGAGAGTGGGACACAGCTGCAGCCATGCGTACTGGTCACATCATGGGCACCAGCCACACTGTGGATACTGTCACACCGTGGGTACTGGCCACAATACACTGATCATGCCATGCACATTGACCACTACGAGCACTGGTCAGACCATGCACTAGCCACACTGTGGCCACTGACTACACTGTGGTCACTAACCACACTGTACTCATGACCATGCCATGTGCACTCACCACACTCTAGGCACTGACTAAACTTTGGGCACTGACCACACTGTATGCATTGACCATGCCATGTACACCCACCACACTGTGGGCTCTGACAGCACTGTGAGCACTAACCACACTGTAAGCATCAACCATGCCATGTGCAGTGGCCACACTGTGCACACTGAATACACTGTGGGCACTAACCACACTGTGTGCATTGACCATGCCATGTGCACTGGCCACACAGTGGGCACTGACTACACTGTGGGCACTAACCACACTGTACACATTGACCATGCCATGTGCACTGGCCACAACGTGGGCACTGATTACACTGTAGGCACTAACCACACTGTATGTGTCGACCATGCCATTTGCAC
This sequence comes from Dugong dugon, assembly GCA_030035585.1. Classification (NCBI taxonomy): domain Eukaryota; kingdom Metazoa; phylum Chordata; class Mammalia; order Sirenia; family Dugongidae; genus Dugong; species Dugong dugon. The sequence goes on along the minus strand of CM057475.1, from coordinate 5,898,577 downwards.
TGTCCACCCTGTGGGCACTGACTACACTGTAGGCAATAACCACATTGTACACATTGACCATGCCAAGTCCACTGGCTACACTGTGGGCTTTGACTACACTGTGGGTAATGGCCACACTGTACGCATTGACCATGCCATGTGCACTGGCCACACTGTGGGCTCTGACTACACTGTGGGCACTAACCACACGGTACACATTGACCCTGCCATGTGCACTCACCACACTGTGGGCACTGACTACATTGTGGGCACTAACCACACTGTACGCATTGACCATGCCATGCGCACTAACCACACTGTTGGCTCTACTACACTGTGGGCACTAACTACAATGTATGAATTGACTATGCCATGTTCACTCACCACACTGTGGGCACTGACTACGCTGTGGGCACTAACCACACTGTACGCATTGACCATGCCATGCGCACTAACCACACTGTTGGCTCTACTACACTGTGGGCACTAACTACAATGTATGAATTGACTATGCCATGTTCACTCACCACACTGTGGGCACTGACTACACTGTGGGCACTAACCACACTGTACGCATTGACCATGCCATGTGCCCTCTCCACACTGTGGGCTCTTTCTACACTGGGCGCACTGGCCACACTGTACGCACTGACCATACCATGTGCGCTCACCACACTGTGGGCTCTGACTACACTGTGGGCACTAACCACACTGTACGCATTGACCATGCCATGTGCACTCACCACACTGTGGGCACTAACTATACTGTGGGCACTAACCAGACTGAACCCATTGACCATGCCTGGTGCACTGGCACACTGTGGGCTCTGACTGCACTTTTGTCACTAAAAACACTGTATGCATTGACCATGCCATGTTCACTCACCACACTGTGGGCACTGACTACACTGTGGGCACTGGTCACACTGTATGCATTGACCATGCCATGTGCACTCACCACACTGTGGGCTCTGGCTACACTGTAGGCACTAACCTACTGGAACTATCCTGTCCTGTTTTTGTAAATGTTTTGGTATTGTCTGCTGTCTTCAGGGCATTCAGTAGTTATTTTTCTCATTTATTGATTGTAGATTTGTTTATTTCATTTTTTTTTTTAATTTGGCTATGTCTGAGCAGGTTGGCTGTGTGTTCTTTGTTGTTTGCTCATCTGTGGGTATGATACTTTTCACCTCCTTCTCCAATTGACAGGGTCGGTCGCTCAGATATGGTACAGCAGGGCAGGTCTAGCTGAAGAGGAGTTGCTGGGATGAGTTGTTTGTGGCACTTACTAGAGCCACCAGGGCAGGTCGGTAATAAGTGCAGGGCAGGTTCTGGTAGGCTGTACCTGTGCTGCTTGGTGGTGTGATGTGAAGTGCACTGTGCAGGTAGACAGGATGGAGAGGGGAGATTGTCATGTGTGGAGCTAAGATGGATATGGGAGAGAGGAGAGAGGAACAGGAGCCAAAAACAAACAAATAAAAGAGTGCTAAGGAGCTTGCTGTTGGAGTGGAGAGATGGGAGACTATGAAATGGAGAAAAACAAAAAGGGGAATAAGAAGAAAAAAAAGAAGAGAATGAATAAATAAAAATTAGAAAGAGAAAAGAACAGCAAAGCTCCCAGGGATCCCACCAGTGCGGCTACGAGGTCTGGGGAAGTTGTTCCCAGGTGTTGCAGTACGGCCTGGCTAGAAGGCATAGAGGTATTCAGTGCCAAGTATTCAGGGAACAGGAAGAGAAGGAAGGTATAGACAGATAAGAAACTGAGTAATGAAGAAAGACAAAAAGGGTAAAAGAGGGAAAAGAAAACAAAACAAATCAAAAAAAGAATGAGAAAAGCCCCCAAAAAACAGAAAGAAAAAAAAAACCTACGAAAAAAGAAATGCTCTCAGGGATCCCTCTGTGTGTCTGTGCAAGCTGAGGGTGTAGATCCCAAGCCATGTAGCACTGCCCGGCCAGAATGGCTCCCAAATGGAGAAAAGGCAAAGAAAACAAACAATTCAAAACAAACAAACAAAAGCCCTGGGATCCCACCAGCGTGGCAGCCCAGAACGGGAAGCAGTTCCACACTTGAACGGAGCTCCACAGCCCCTTAAGAAGAAGCAAAGATGGCTCACAGAGCCAGGTATTTGATTGAAATGAGGGGGTGGTGGTGAGAGGTAAGGAAGAAATCAAAAGAAGAGGAAAAGAGCGACACTAGCAGCCAAAAATTGCACTCAGGGAGCTGGCAGTGTGGGCGGGTGAAATCCAAGCAGCCGGTGCTTCCAGGCCAAGAGACTGTGGCTGTGGGAAGCAGAGGAGGCCGAGCTGGGTTGAAGAAGGGTGGGGGATGGGAAAGCATATATCACAAATTACCGGTTGTTTTGTCTCCTGCTGGAAGTCCGTGAAGCTGCTTTCTCGTACCCCTTATTTGCTGGTCTCTGATAGGAGTCCAAGATGGTGGATCCATGCTGTGTTAGCTGATAGGGGACCTCTACATGAATCTCTCCTCGCTCTCCATTCTTTGTCAGTTTTTTCACTCCATTTGGTGCTTGGCTGAGTTCTTTATCTCTTCATTTGATGTTTTAGGATTTCAGGATTGCTGTTTTCTCTGTTTGGCTTAGTTTTTGGGATCTTTGCTGTGGAGGGACAGCGTGGTGCTTCTGCCTAGAGCGCCATTTTGCCAGAACCTCTGGAACCATATCTTAAGGTCTATTTTGTAGGATTTTAATAATTTTCTCTAGCTTTCATTTGGTATGTTTCTAGCATATCTTTTTCCTTATTTTACTTTCAACTTTTCTGTATCCTTGTGTGTGTGTGTGTGTGTGTGTGTGTGTGTGTGTGTGTGTTTTAAACAGTATTGCAATGTATTTTCATTGGAAGTGTACACAGCAAAGCAGGTTCCCATTCAACAATTTCTACACATACTGTTCAGTGACATTGATTACATTCTTCACATAATATCAACATTCTCTTCATTTCTGTTCTAGTTGTTCATTCCCATTAAACTAGTCTCATATCCTCCCAACCTTCTCATCTATGCTTTAGAATGTTTGTTGACCATTTGGTCTCATACAGATGATTTTTTAAAAGAGTGCAAAACTCAAGGGTGATATGCATTACTTTATGAGCTAACCTACTATTCATCTAAAACATGATTTGAAAGGATAGTTTCACCTTAAAGAATATCTCAGGGCAATAGTCTCAGGGATTTTTCCTGTCTCAGTGAATCCAGTAAGTCTGGATTTTTTGAGGATTTGAAGTTCTGTTGAACATTTTTTTCCCTTTCTATCAGGATCCATCTATTATGTTCCTGATCAGAACATATCGTAGGGTAGCTGTGCACCATCTAGTTCTTCTGGTCTCAGCTGTGTCTTAAGATGTCTCCAGTATGGTGTATAGCTGCATTTTTGTTTTTTGAATTCTGACTTTTTTCCTTTTAATTCACAGGTTTAGCCAATTTATGTTCATTGTGATTATTGATATACTTAAACTTTTTTTAAAACAATCTTATTTACTTTTATTTGTCCCATTTTTGTTATGCATCTTTTCTTTCATTTCTTGCCTTTAAAAAAAATTGATTGCACTTGTTTGTTTCCTCACTCTATTTCTTCCTGCACTAATTGTTTAGAATATCTATATTCTATTCTCATTTTTTCAGTGGTTGAAATCTTTTACATCCATATTAAATATTTATATTTAACAGTGTCTCATACACCCACTTTGAAAATACAAGAACCTGAGAACATTAATTCTGGCCCTCCCAATTTACATGCTATTGCTATTCAATTTTTAAAATTTAGTTTCCATTTTTAACCTCACAAATTAGACATTAATATTATTCCTGTTATGCCAATTTTTTTAATTTAAATACACATTACTATTTTATTTATCAGTCCTGCTTGCATCTTGGACCATCCTTCTGGAATCATTAACTCTTTCACTAAAGTATATTCTTTGAGAATTTGCTTTAGTAAAGTCATGTTACAGTTACATTCTTAATTTCTGTTTCATCTAAAAATGTCTTTAGGTACCTTCATTATTGAGAGATGAAATTGTCATCTGGGTTGGCAATTATTCTTCCAGCATTTAAAGATATTATATCATGAATTTTCATTTACTAAATTATTATTTCACTTATTACCATCATACATAATATATGCAGAAATATTATTATAATGTAATGTAATGATAATATATAATTACTATAATACAATATTACTATCATAAAGATGTTATTATAATGTCTCCATTTCACTGAATTTGCATCTTTTCAGAGGATCACTTTTTTCTATCTTGCTGCATTTAAGATCTTCTGTTAGTCTCCACTCTTCTGCAATTTCACTGATGTGTTCAGGAGTGGTTTTCTTTTATTTATTCTCTCTGGGATATACTGTGGTTTCTTGAACTTGTGGATTAATGTATTTCATAAGTTCTGGAAAATTCTCTTCAAATCTTATCTCTCTTCCATTTTCTCTATTATATCCGGAGACTTTATATTAGATTTCTTTCAGTCCTCCACTTCTCTTAATTATTTTAAATTTAAAATGTTTTTCTACAAAAAGAAGCTTTATTGTTTTCTCTTGGTCTTTGACTTAGAAAGAGTCTGGTGAGTGCATAAGCAACTTCCCTGGGGCTGGGGACAGAAATTCAGGTGGAAGCTTTGAGGCAAGGGGCTGCAGCAGAGCCCCTCAATGGTCATTGGACTCGAGGCCCCTAATTATGCTTGAGAGTGGGTCTCAAAGAGTTTCTACCGAAGCCTGGTTTGTGGAGGTTGGTCAGGTAATCATCATCATTGAGAGGCCCAGAAATAGCAGGCATGTAGGCACAGAACCTTCACACTGGGCATTTCGTCAGACTTAACAGGACCTTAAGTCCTGGCAGTGGCTCCCCATTGTTCTTAGAGACAGAAATCCTCAATATGGCTCAAAACCCTACAAAATCTGGCCCAATAATCCATTCATAGTATTCTCATCTCTTTAAAAATTGTTGTTGTTAGCCGCCATCCAGTAGGCCCCCAGCTTGTGGTGACCCCATGCACAAAGTAACAAAATGTTGCCCAGTCCTGTGCCATTCTCATTATCAGTTTCAGATCGGACCATTGTGATCCGTAGGGTTTTCAGTGGCTGATTTTTGGAAGTAGATCTCCAGGCCTTTCTTCCCAGTCCATCTTAGTTTGGAAGCTCCACTCAAACCTGTTCAGCATCATAGCAAAACACAATCCTCCACAGACAGATGGTTGGTGGCTGCACATGAGGAACATTGGCCAGGAATCAAACCCAGGTCTCCTGCCTGGAAGGTGAAAATTCTACCACTGAACCATCACTGCTTCCTTTTCTAAATTAGTGGACTTTATTGGTTAATGTTGTTGTGTGCCGTCAAGTAGATTCTGACTCACAGCTACCTGGTTGTGCAATGGTTAAGCACTCAGCTGCTAACCGAAAGGTTGGTAGTTTAAACCCACCTAGCATCTTAAGGGAGAAAGACCTGGCAATCTGCTCCTGTAAAGATTACAGCCTACAAAACTCTACTCTGTCACATGGGGTTGCAGTAAGTCGAAATCGACTCGATGGCACCTAAGAACAACAACAGACTTTATTTTCAGAGAAGTTTCAGGTTTATAGAAAAAATGAGCAGATAGTACAAATTGGTCCCGTGTACCTCCTCTCCTGCACAGTTTCCCCTATTATTAACATATTGCGTTAGTGTGGTACATTTGTAACAACTGATGAACCAATACTGATACTTTAGTATTAACTACTAAAGCCAATAGTTTACATTAAGGTTCACCCTTTGTATTGTACAGTTCTAAAGATTTTGACAAGTGAATAATGTTATGTATTCACCATTACAGTATCATACTAAATAGTTTGACTACCCTAAAATTCCCCTGTGCTCCACCTATTCATCTCCCACAAGCCCCTAGGCAACTACTGATCTTTTTACTGTCTCTATAGCTGTGCCTTTTCCAGAATGTCGTATAGTTGGAATCATACAGTATGTAGCCTTTTCAGACTAATGTCTTTCACTTGGCAATATCAATTTAAGTTTCCTCTGTGAGACTTTTGTGGTTTGACAGCTCATTTCTTTTCATCCCTAAATGTTGTTGTTAGGTGCCGTCAGTTTGGTTCCCACTTGTAATGACCCTATGTATAACAGAACAAAATGACATCCCTGAATAATATTCCATTATTGGATGTACCATGGTTTGTTTATCCATTCACCTATTCAAAGACATCTTGGTTGTTTCCAGAATTTGGTAATTACGAATAAAGCTGCCATAAATATTCATGCACAGATTTTTGTGTAGATGTAAGTTTTCAACTCAGTTGGGTAAATACCTAGGACCATGATTGCTGGATGATATGGTAAGATGATGTTTAGTTTTGTAAGAAACTTTCAAACCGTTTTCCAAAGTGGCTGTACTATTTGGCATTCTGAACAGCAATGAATAAGCATTCCTATTGCTCCACATCCTCTCCAGGATTTAATGTTATCAGTTTTTTGTTGTTTTTTTTTTTTTTAATGTTAGCCATCTAATAGGTGTGTAGTAGTATCTTATTGCTGTTTTAATTTGCAATTCTCTAATAGTCATCTTTTTATAGGCTTACTTGCCATTCATATATTTTCTTTGATGAGATGTCTATTCGGATCTTTTGCCCATTTTTTTATTTGGGTTGTTTCATTATTGTTGTGTTTCAAGAGTTATCTGTATATTTTGGATACAAGTCCTTCATCAGATATGTCTTTTGCAAACAGTTTCTCCTAGTCTCTGGCTTGTCATTCTCTTAATAGTGTCTTTTGTAGAGAAGTTTTTAATTTTAATGAAGTCCAGTTTTTCTAAATTTTCTTTCACTGAATGTGGTTTGGTGGTTCTCATGAATTGAATTGTATCCCCTAAAATTATGTATCAATTTGGCCAGGATTCCCAGGATTGTGTGATTGCTCACCATTTTGTCATCTGATTGGATTTTCCTGTGTTGTAAATCCTACCTCTATGATGTTAATGAGATGGGATTAGCAGCAGTACATTAATGAGGCAGGACCCAATCTACAAGATTAGGTTGTGTTTTAAGTCAATCTCTTTCGAGATATAAAAGAGCATCGAGCAGAGAGGCAGGGGGACCTCATACTACCAAGAAATAAGAGCCAGGAGAAAAGCACGTCCTTTGGACCTGGGGTCCCTAAACTGAAGAAGCTCCTAAACCAAGGGAAGATTGATGACAAGGATGTTCCTCCAGAGCCGACAGAGACAGAAAGCCTTCTCCTGGAGCTGGCACCCTGAATTTGGACTTCTAGACTACTAGTCTGTGAAAGAATAAATTTTTGTTTGTTAAAGCCATCCACTTGTGGTATTCCTGTTATACTAGCACTAAATAACTAAGACAGTGGTGTTGTAGCTAAAACCTCATCACCAATTTCAAGGTCACCTAGATCTTTACCTACCTTATTTTCTAGAAGTTTCATAGTTTTGTGTTTTACATTTAGGTCTATAAACCATTTTGAGTTAATTTTTGTGAAAGATGTAATGTCTGTACCTAGATTCATTCATGTGTGGATTTCCAATTGTTCCAACACTATTTGTTGAAAATACTATCCTTCCTCCCTTGAATTGTCTTTGTTCCTTTGTCAAAAATCTGTTGACTGTATTTGTGTGCATCTGTCTCTGAGATCCTATTCTGTTGCATTGATCTATTTGTCTATTCTTTCATCAATACTGGAAACCCTGGGTGAGTAGTGGTTAAGAGTTCGGCTGTTTACCAAAGGGTCAGCAGTTCAGATCCACCAGGCAATCCTTGGAAACTTTGTGGGGCAGTTTTACTCTGTCCTATAGGGTTGCTATGAGTTGGAATCAACCCAACGGCAACAGGTTTGGTTTGGTTTTTTTTCATCAATACCAGACTGTCTTAATTACTGTAGCTTTATATTATAGTTAAGTGTTGAAGCCAGGTACTGTCAGTTCTCTGACTTTGTTCTTTACGTTCAGCATTGTGTTGGCTATTCTTTTTCCTTTCCATGTAAACTTTATAATCAGTTTGTCAATATCCACAAAATAAGTTGCTGGGATTTTGACTGGGATTCCATTGAATCTATAAATCAAGTTGGGAGTAATTGCCATCTTAACAATATTTAGTTTTCCTAACCATGCACATGGAATATTTCTATATTTATTTGGGTCTTTGATTTTTTTTTTAGCAGAGTTTTGTAGTTTTGCTCCTATAGATCTTGTACAGATTTTATTAGACATATATCTAAGTATTTCAATTTTTGGTGCTAATGTAAATAGTAGAAGCCCTGGAGGTGTGCAGTGGCTAAGTGCTTGGCTGCTAACTGAAAAGTTGGTGGTTCAAACTCACCAGCTGCTCCACTGGAGAAAGATGTGGCCGTCTGCTTCTGTAACGATTTACAGCCTTGGAAACCCTATGGGGCAGTTCTACTCTGCCCTACAGGGTCACTGTGAGTTAGAATAGACTCAAGGGCAATGGGTTTTAATGTAAATAGTATTGTGTTTTAAATTTCAAATTCCAATGGTTCATTACTGATATATTAGGAAAGCAATTGACTTTTGTATTATAACGTTGTATCCTGCAACTTTCTGTAATCACTTTTTAGTTCCAGGATTTTATTGTTGTTGATTGTTTGAAGTTTTCTACATAGATTATCATGTCATCTGTGAACAAAGGCAGTTTTATTTCTTCCTTCCCAATCTGTGTACCTTTTATTTCCTTTTCCTGCCTTATTGCATCAGCTAGGACTTTCAATATGCTGTTGAATTTGAATGGTGAGAGGGGACTTGTCTTGTACTCAATCTTAGGTGAAAAGCATCTAGTTTCTCACCATTAAGTCTGATGTTACCTGTCAGTTTTTGTTTTAATAAATGTTCTTTGTCAAGTAGAGGAAGTTCCCATCTATTTCTAGTTTGCTGAGAGTTTTTTTAAAATCATGAATGGACGTTGGATTTTCTCAAATGATTTTTCCACATCAAATGATTTTTCTTCTTTAGCTTGTTAATGTGATAGATTATATTCATTGTTTTTCAAGTATTGAACCACTCTTGCATACCTAGGATGAATCCCACTTGGTCATGATGTATAGTTCTTTTTACACATTGTTGGATTCAGTTAGCTAATGTTTTGTTGAGAGTTCTTGGCATCTATACACAGGAGAGACATTGATCTGTAGTTGTCCTTTGTGTAATGTCATTATCTGGTTTTGATAATAGGGTAATGCTGACTTCATAGAATTGGTTAGGGATGTTCCCTCTGCTTCTATTTCCTACAAAAAATTGTAGAGAATTGGTATAATTTCTTCCTTGAATGTTTGGTAGAAGTCACTAGTGAAACCATGTAGGCATGATTATATTGGTTTTTGAAGGTTGTTGTTAATTGTTGATTCAATTTATTTAATAGATATAGACATATTCAGATTATCTATTTCTCCTTTAAATTTTGGTAGATTGTGTATTTCAAGGAATTGGTTCTTCTAAGTTATCAAATATTTTGGTATAGAGTTGTTCATAATACTCCTTTACTACCTTTTTAGTGTCTATGTGATCAGTGGTGATGAGCCCATTTTAATTTTTTATATTAGTAATTTGTGTCTTCTCTCTTCCTCTGTTAGCCTGGCTACAAGTTTATTAACGTCATTGATCTTTTCAAAGAAACAGCTTTCGATTTCATTGATTTTTCTCTATAAATTTCCTGTTTTCAATTTCATGGATTTCTGCTCTAATTTTTATCGTTTATTTTCTTCTGGTTACTTTAAATTTAATTTGCTCTTCTTTTTCTAGTTTTCTAATGTGGAATCTTAGATTATTGATTTCCAATCTTGTTTTCTAACATGTGCATTCAATGCTATACGTTTCCCTCTAAGCACTGCTTTCACTACATGTCACAAATTTTGATAAGTTGTATTTCCATTTTCAGTTAGTTCAAAATGTTTTAAAATTTGTCTTGAGACTCCTTCTTTGGCACTTGTGTTATTTAGAAGTGTGTTGTTTAATCTCCAAATATTTTTGGATTTTCCAGCTATCTTTCTGTTACTGATTTTTAATTTAATTTCATTGTGGTCTGAGTACTTGCTTTGAATAATTTTTATTCTTTTAAATTTGTTAAGATGTGTTTTATAGCTTAGGATATGGTCTGTCTGAATAATGTTCAATGTGAACTTGAGAAGAATGTGTATTCTGCTGTTGTTGGATGAGGTATTCTATAAATGCCAATTAGACCCAGTTGATTAATGGTACTGTTCAGTTCAACTATATCCTTACTGATTTTCTGCCTGCTGAATCTGTCAATTATTGATAAAGGGGTGTTGAAGTCTCCAACTATAACAGTGGACTTGTCTGTTTCTCCATGCAGTTCTAACAATTTTTGCCTCACATATTTTGATGATCTCTTGTTAGGCACATACACATTCAACATTGTTATGTCTTCTTGTAGATTTGACCCACTTTTCATTATGTAGTGCCCCTCTTTATCCCTGATAATTTTCTTTTCTCTAAAATCTACTTTGTCTAAAATTAATATAGCTACTCCAGCCCTGTGTGGGTGTGTGTGATTAGAGTTTGTATAGTGTATCTTTCACCATCCCTTTACTTTTAATCTATCTGTGTCTTTATATTTAAGGTGGGTTTCTTAAAGTCAACATAGAGTTGGGTCTTTTTTTTTTTTAATCTATTTTGATAGTCTCTATCTTTTAACTGGTATATTTAGACTATTCACATTTAAAGTGATTATTGATAGTTGAATTAATATCTACCATATTTGTAACTTTTCTGTTCCTTACACTTGTTCTTTGTATCTTTTTAAAATATTCAACTTGCTTTTCCTGTGTTTTTTGGTTTTGAGTGTTTTATAGGATTACATTTTCTCTTTTTTCTTAGCCTATCAATTACACCACCGGTGTTTTTTTTTTTTTTTCCTCTTGATTTAATGAACTGCTTTTATTAGAAAGAATAAAGCAACATAAGAAGAATATAACATTCCAGGGGGGAAAAAAACAGCCAATGTGGCTGCTTTGTCTCATTTGTCATCCCTGTTCTGTGGAAGCTGAACATGCATTGCTCCTCTTCTGTTTGTCTGAGGAGCCATCATGATCAATAATTGCTTCTTCTTTTTTTTTTTTCTAAATTTTATTTATTTTGTTGTTGTTGTTGAGAATATATACAGCAAAACATACACCAGTTCAACAGTTTCTACATGTACAATTTAGTGACATCGATTACGTTCTTCAAGTTGTGCAACATTCTCATTCTCCTTTTCTGAATTTTTCCTCCCTCATTAGGACAAACTCACTTCCCCCCTAGGGTTTCTATCTAATCTTTCTAGTTGCTGTTGTCCATTTGATCCCATATAGATAGTTCTTAAAAGAGCATAATGCTCAAAGCAGACATTTTTTACTAGTTAAGGTAAACTATTGTTTGGTTTTAAGAAGATGTCTGGACATTTTTGGTTTAAAGTTTAAAGATTATCTCAAGGCAATAGTTTCAGGGGTTCATTGACTCTCCATGGCACCAGAAAGTCTAGAGTTCATGAGAATTTGAAATTCTGTTCTGCATTTCCCCCTATTGATCAGGATTCTTCTATGGAATCTTTGATCAAAATGTTCAGTAATGATAATTAACACTACTTCAAAAAAATTTTTAGTTGTTGCTTTAGTGTCATAATATATATTTATAATGAATCTAGTCTACTTTAAAATAAAATTACATCACTTCATGCGCAGTGCAATTACCTTATAGCAGAGTATTCTCAACTCCTGTCCTTACCATTGCTGTCATTCATTTCACTTATCCATAACAATGATCACATTTTTGTTGTCATTTTGAACAAACACTTATCTATTAAATCAATTAAGAATAACGAAAATAAGATTTCATCATCGTTTATTCCTTCTCTAATACTCTCTTTTGTTTGTGCAGATCTCTGTTTCTGACTTACATCATTTTCCTTTACTCTAAAGAGCTTCTTTAAACATTTATTACAAGTCAAGCCTACTAGTAACAAATTCCATCAATCTTTGTCTGAGAAAGTCTTTATTTCTCCTTCATTTTTGAGGGAGAATTTCACTGATACAGAATTCTAGGTTAGTGGTTATTTTCTTTCAACACTTTAAATATTTCTCTCCACTCTCTTCTTGAATGGTTTCTGAAGAGAAGTCCAATGTAACTCTTTTCTTTGTTCAATGTATAGATAAGGTTCTTCCCCAGCTCAAAGCTGCTTCTTTTTTTTTTTTTTTAGGTGAAAGTTTACAGCTCAATTTCTCATACAAAATTTTATACACATATTGTTATGTGACATTAGTTGTGATCCCTATAATGGGACAGCAGAGTTCCACCCCGGGTTCCTTGTGTCCATTCAACCAGTTCCTGTCCCTTCCTTCCTTCTCATCCTGACTCCGGACAGGAGCCACCTACGTGGTCTCGTGTATCTGCTTGAACTAAGAAGCACACTCTTCACGAGTATTATTTTATGTTTTATAGTCCAGTCTAATCTTTGTCTGAAGAGCGGGCTTTGGGAATGGTTTTAATTCTGGGTTAACAGAGCACCCAGGGACCATAGCTTCGGGGTTTCCTCCAGTCCCAGTCAGACCATTAAGTCTGGCCTTTTTATATGAATTTGAGTTCTGCACTGCACTTTTCTCCCACTCCTTCAGGGACTCTCTGTTGTGTTAACTGGCAGGGCGCTCATTGATTATAGCTGGGCACCATCTAGTTCCTCTGGTCTCAGGTTAATGGAGTCTCCAGTTTATGTGGCCCTTTTGTCTCTTGGGCTAATATTTTCCTTGTGTCTTTGGTGTTCTTCATTCTCCTTTCCTCCAAGTGGGTTGGGACCAACTGATGCATATTAGATGGCTGCTCACTAGCTTTTAAGACCCCAGATGCCACTCACCAAAGTGACATGCAGAACATTTTCTTAATAAACTTTGTTATGCCAATTGACCTAGACATCCCCTGAAACCATGGTCCCCAGGCCCCAGCCCCAGCTACTCTGTCTCTCGAAGTGTTTGATTGTGTTCAGGAAACTTCTTAGCTTTTGCTTTGGTCCAGTTGTGCTGTCTTTCCTTGTATTGTATGTTGTCCTTCCCTTCCCCTAAGATAATGCTTGTCTACTATCTAGTTAGTGAATTCCCCTCTTCCTCCCTCCCCACACTTGTAACCATCAAAGACGTTATCTTCTGTGTTTAAACCTATTCTTGAGTTCTTATACTAGTGGTCTCATACACTATTTGTTCTTTTGTGACTGACTAATTTCACTCAGCATAACGCCTTCCAGATTCATCCATGTTATGAGATGTTTCAGGGATTCATCATTGTTCTTTATCGTTGTGTAGTATTCCATTGTGTATGTATCATAATGTGTTTATCCATTCACCTGTTGATGGGCACCTAGGTTGTTTCTGTCTTTTTGCTATCGTGAACAATGCTGCAATGAACATAGGTGTGCATGTATCTATCTGTGTGATGGCTCTTATTTCTCTAGGATATATTCCAAGGAGTGGGATTGCTGGATCATATGGTAGTTCTATTTCTAGCTTTTTAAGGAAGTGCCAAATCAATTTCCAAAGTGGTTGTACCATTTTATATTCCCACCAGCAGGGCATAAATGTTGCAGGCTCTTCATTACCTCTTCAATATTTATTATTTTGTGTTTTTTGGATTAAAGCCAGCCGTGTTGGGGTGAGATGGTATCTCATTGTAGTTTTGATTTGCATTTCTCTAATGGCTAGTGATCACCACCATTTCCTCATGTATCTGTTAGCTGCCTGAATGTCTTCTTTGGTGAAGTGTCTGTTCATATCCTTTGCTCATTTTTTAATTGGGTTATTTGTCTTTTTGTTGTTGAAGTGTGCAGTGTCTTGTAGATTTTAGAGATTAGACTCTTATTGTATATGTCGTAGCCAAAATTTTTTTCCCACTCTGTAGGTTGTCTTTTTACTCTTTTGGTGAAGTCTTTTGATGAGCATAAGTGTTTGACTTTTAGGAGCTCCCAGTTATCTAGTTTCTCTTCTGGTGTTTGTGCATTGTTAGTTATGGTTAGTATTCTGTGTATGCCATGTATTAGAGCTCCTAGTATTGCCCCTATTTTTCCTTCCATGATCTTTTTTGTTTTAGATTTTGTATTTAGGTCTTTGATCCATTTTGAGTTAGTTTCTGTACATGGTGTGAGGTATGGGTCTTGTTTCATTTTTTTGCAGATGGATATCCAGTTATGCCAGCACTATTTGTAAAAGAGACTGTCTTTTCCCCATTTAATGGATTTTGGGCCTTTGACAAATATCAGCTGCTCATAGGTGGATGAATTTACATCTGGGTTCTCAATTCTGTTCCATTGGTCTAGGTATCTGTTGTTGTACCAGTACCAGGCTCTTCTGACTACCGTGGTGTTATAATAGTTTCTAAATCAGGTACTATGAGGCATCCCACTTTGTTCTTCTTCTTCAGTAATCCTTTACTTATCTGGGGCCTCTTCCCTTTCCATATGAAGTTGGTGATTTGTTTCTCCATTTTGTTAAAAAATGCCTTTGGAATTTGGATTGGGATTGCATTGTATCTGTAGATCACTTTGGGTAGCATTGACATTTTCACAATGTTGAGTCTTCCTACCCATGAGTATGGTATGTTTTTCCACTTATGTAGGTCTCTTTTGGTTTCTTGCAGTAGTGTCTTGTAGTTTTCTTTGTATAGGTCTTTTATGTCTCTGGTTAGATTTATTCCTAATTATTTTATCTTCTTGGGGGCTATTGTAAATGGTATTGATTTGGTGATTTTCTTTTCAAAGTTCTCTTTGTTGTTGTAGAGGGATCCAAAGGATTTTTGTATGTTTATCTTGTATACTGATACTTTTCTCAAATCTTCTATTAGTTCCAGTAGTTTTCTTGTGGATTCTTTGGGGTTTTCTGTGTATAAGATCATATCATCTGCAAATAAGGATACTTTTACTTCTTCGTTACCAATCTGAATGCTCTTTATTTCTTTTTCTTGCCTTATTGCTCTGGCTAGGACCTCCAGCACAATGTTGAATAAGAGTGGTGATAAAGGGCATCCTTGTCTGGTTCATATTCTCAAGGAGAATGCTTTCAGACTCTCTCCTTTCAGGAAGATGTGGGCTGTTGGCTTTGTATAAATGCCCTTTATTATGTCAAGGAATTTCCCTTCTCTTCCTATTTGGCTGAGAGTTATTACCATGAATGGGTGTTGGACTTCGTCAAATGCCTTTTCTGCATTGATTGATAAGATCATGTGGTTCTTATCTTTTGTTTTATTTATGTGATGGATTACATTGATTGTTTTCCTAATGTTGAACCATCCCTGAGTACCTGGTATGAATCCCACTTGGTCATGATGAATTATTTTTTTGATATTTTGTTGAATTTTATTGGCTAGAATTTTGTGGACGATTTTTGCACCTATGTTCCTGAGGGAGACTGGTCTGTAATTTTTGTGTGTGTGTGTGTGGTATCTTTACCTGGCTTTGCTATCAAGGTTATGCCAGCTTCATAGAAAGATTTCAGGAGTATTCCATCCTTTTCTATGCTCTGAAATACATTAGTAGTACTGGTTTTAACTCTTCTCTAAAAGTTTGGTAGGGAGTCCAGCAAGATGGCGCTCTAGGCAGAAGCACCACGCCGTCCCTCCACAGCAAAGATCCGAAAAACTAAGCCAAACAGAGAATCAACAATCCTGAAACCCTAGAACATCAAATGAAGAGATAAAGAACTCAGCCAAACACCAAATGGAGTGAGAATACTGAAAGAGAATGGAGAGCGAGGAGAGATTCATGCAGAGGTCTCCTACCAGCTAACGCAGCACGGATCCACCATCTTGGACTTCTATCGGAGACCAGCAAACGGGAGAACGGGAGAGCAGCCTCGCGGAGCATCCAGTGAGAGACAAAACAGCCCCTAATTTGCGATGTGCGCTTTCCCACCCACCACCCCTCTTTGCCTCGGCTGGGGCTCCCCTGCTTCCCGTGGCCAAGGTCCCTGGGCCGGGGGGTGCCGGTGCTTGGATTCCAAGTGCCCGGGCCGGCGGCTCGCTGGGTGCCATTTGTTGGCTGCTGGCATTGCTTTTTCTGCTGCTTCCCCCTCCTTTTGCTCGGGTGCCTGGTTCTGAGTGCCATCTTTACTCTCTCCTGCTGGGCTGTGGGGCTGCGTTTGGGTGTGTGGCTGCTTCCAGGTCTGGGCTGCCGTGCCATTGAGATCACGGGACCTTTGTTCGTTCACCCCTCTGCTTCCCGTGGCCACAGTCTCTTGACCCGGGACCGCCGGCTGCTTGGATTCCGCGTGCCTGTGCGGGCGGCTCTCTGGGTGCCGTTTGTTGGCTGCTGGTGTTGCTTTTTCTGCTGCCTCCCCCTCCTTTTGCTCGTGTGCCTGGTTCCGAGTGCAGTCTCTGCCCTTTCCTGCGGGACTGTGGGGCTACGTTCGGGTGTGTGGCTGCTTCCAGGTCTGGGCTGCCATGTTGGTGAGATCCCGGGGCTTTTATTCGTTTGCTCCTCTGCTTCCCGTGGCCGCAGTCTCTTCACTGGGGTCTGCCAGCTGCTTGGATTCTGCGCACCCGGGTGGGCGTCTCTCTGGGTGCCATTTGTTGGCTGCTGGTGCTGCCTTTTTTTTTTTCTCCTGCTTCTTTTGGTTTCTCGCTTGCCTCTCGCTGCCTCCGCCTCCTTTCACTCAGGTGCCTGGCTCCTTGAACCCTCTTTGCTCCTTTCTGAGGGTCCCCAGAGTGCAGGCAATTTGTGATATACACTGTCCCACTCTCCACACTTCTTCACTCACACTTGGCCTCCTCTGTTTCCCACAGACACAGTCTCTTGTCCAGAAACACCAGCCAGCACTGGCTGGCTCTCTGAGTGCCATTCGTTGACTGGTGGTGTTGCTTTTTTTTTTTTTTAATTTTATTTTTTTCTTTTTTGATTAGTTTTGTTTTCTTTTCCCTCTTTTTCCCTTTTGTCTTTCTTCATCGCTCAATTTCTTGTCTCTCTATCTCTTCCTTCTCTTTCTGATCCCTGAATACCAGGCATTGTATGCCTCTGCGCCTTCTGGCCAGGCTGTGCTGTGAAACCTGAGAGCGACTTGCCCAGACCTCATAGCTGCATCGGTGGGATCCTTGGTAACTTTGCAGTTCTTTAACTTTTCTGTTTTTATTTCTTCATTCTTTCCTTTTCTTTCTCTTCCCCCTTCTGGTTTTCTCCATCCCATAGTCTCTCATCTCTCCATTCCAACGGCAAGCTCCCCTAGCATTCTTTTATGTTTGTATGTTTTTCGATCCTGCTCCTCTCTCCTCTCTCCCATATCCAGCTTAGCTTCACACATAACCATCTCCCCACTGCATCCTGCCTACCTGCACCATGCACTTGACATCACACCACCAAGCTGTGCAAGCATGCCCTATTGGAACCTACCCAGTACTGACTACTGACCGTCCTGGTGGCTGCGGTGAGTGCCACAAACAACCCATCCCAGTGGCTCCTCTTCAGCTAGACCTGCCCAGCTGTACCACAAGGATGAATCAAAAAAAATCTACAATCAATAAACGAGAGAAATATCTACTGAATGCCCCGAAAACAGCAAACAATATCAAAACAGTTACAAAAACAAGACAAGATGGCTGCAATAGGCGTCCAAATTAAAACACCAGATAACTCTCCTGTGGAAGAAAATGCACTAGAAGTACCTGATAGGGAACTCAAATCACTAATACTCGGAATTTTCCAAGAACTGAGCCAAAAAGCTGACAAACATGAGGAAAAAATAGACAAATTTATGGAAAATACAGACAAAATATTGGAAGAATTCAGGAAGATGATGCAGGAACAAAATGCCAAAATAAATTCACAACCCAAAATTATACAAAAACAACAATTAGAAATCCAAAAGATAAACAACAAGATTTCAGAAATGGATGATGTCATAGAAGGGCTGAGAAGTAGATTTGAGACCGTGGAAGACAGGATCAGTGGAACTGAAGACAAACACTTGGATACAACTCTGTTTCAGGAAAACTCAGAAAAAAGAACAAAGAAAAATGAAGAGACCCTGAGAGTTATGTGGGACACAATTAAAAACAAAAATTTACGAGTGATTGGCATTCCAGAACAGGGGGAGAAAACAGAAAACACAGAGAGGATCATTGAGGAACTGCTGACAGAAAACTTTCCCAGTATCATGAAAGATGAAAAGATGGCCATCCAGGAAGCTCAACGAACCCCATATAGAAGAGACCCCAAAAGAAAATCACCAAGACATATCATAGTCACACTCGCAAAAACTAAAGACAAACAAAGAATCCTGAGAGCAGCTCGTGAAAAACAAGAAGTCACATACAGAGGAGAAACAATAAGACTAAGCTCAGATTATTCGGCAGAAACCATGCAGGCAAGAAGGCAGTGGGAAAACATATATAAAATCTTGAAAGAAAAAAATTGTCAGCCAAAAATAATATATCCAGCAAAACTCTCGTTCAAATTTGATGGTGAAATTAGGTCATTTCCAGATAAACAGAAACTAAGGGAATATGCAAAAGTCAAACCAAACTTACAAGAATTATTAAAGGAAGTTCTTCGATCTGAGGACAAACAGCTTCAGCCCTCAGGCAGGACCTAGGACGCAGGTTCATACGAACCAGATACCACTCTAGGAAATGAACTATCGAGGACTATCCAAAACCAAAAGAAATACAACAGGGAATCAGAGCAATCAATCAAAGGATGACAACAACATCAAAACAATGAAAGCGGGAATAAACGGCATAGGTATAGAACCTTCTAACGGAGAGGAAGGCAAGGCGATACCAAGTAAGGGTAGACTGCTTCAAACTTAGAAAGATAAGGGTAAAATTCATGGTAACCACAAAGAAAGTTAACAAACCAAATCATAAAAATAAAGACGAAAAACATAAAGTCTCAGCAAAAACAAAACCTACAAAAACAAAAGAAATGAACACAAAATCCACAAACAAAAGTAACTCAGCACAAGAGAGTAAGAAGAACAAAGAAAACTTCAGCACCACAAAAAAAGCACTACAAAATGACAGCAAGAAACTCACATCTATCAATAATTACACTGAATGTAAATGGACTCAATGCACCCATAAAGAGATGGAGAGTGGCAGAATGGATAAGAAAACAGGATCCATCAATATGCTGTCTACAAGAGACACACCTTAGAAACAAAGATGTGAATTTATTAAAAATCAAAGGTTGGAAAAAAATATATCAAGCTAACAACTACGAGAAAAGAGCAGGAGTGGCAATTCTAGTCTCAGATAAAATAGACTTTAAAACAAAAGCTACCATAAAAGACAAAGAAGGACGCTATATAATGATTAAGGGGACGATCCATCATGAAGACATAACCATAATAAACAGCTACACACCCAATGACAGGGCTCCAAAATACATAAAAAAAACTCTAACAGCACTGAAAAGAGAAATTGACAGTTCCACAATAATAGTAGGAGAATTCAACACACCACTCTCAGTAAAGGACAGAACACCTAAGAAGAAACTCAGCAAAGATACAGAAGACCTAAACGGCACAAGCAGCCAACTGGACCTCATAGAAATATATAGAACACTCCATCCAACCACTGCAAAGTACACATTCTTTTCCAATGCACATGGAATGTTCTCCAGAATAGACCACATCTTAGGCCACAGAGCAATCCTCAACAAGATCCAAAACGTTGAGATAATTCACAGTATCTTCTCTGACCACAATGCCATCAAGGTAGAAATTAACACTAGAAAGAGCAAGGAAAAAATATCAGCTACATGGAAACTGAATAATACCCTGCTTACACATCAGTGGGTAATAGAAGAAATCAGAGAAGGAATAAAAAAATTCCTAGAATGAAAACACATCATACCAAAACCTTTGGGACATGGCAAAGGCAGTCCTCAGAGGACAATTTATAGCAATAGATGCACATATCAAAAAAGAAGAAAGGGACAAAATCAAAACATTAACTACAGAACTCAAACAAATAGAAATAGAACAGCAAAAAAAGCCCACAACCACCGGAAGAAAGGAAATAGTAAAGATCAGAGCAGAAATAAATGAAATAGAGAACAGAAAAACAATAGAAAGAATCAACAAAACCAAAAGTTGGTTCTTTGAAAGAATCAACAAAATCGACAAACCACTGGCCAGACTGACAAAAGAAAAATAGCAGAGGACACAAATAACCCAAATAAGAAATGAAATGGGGGACATTACAACAGACCCAACTGAAATAAAAAAGATTATAACAGAATATTATGAAAAACTATATTCCAACAAATTTGAAAACCTAGAGGAAATGGATAAATTTCTAGAAACACACGGCCTAGCCAAACTACAACAAAGTGATATTGAAAATCTGAACAGACCATAACAAGAGAAGAGATTGAAAAGGTAATAAAAAAAACTCCCAACCAAAAAAAGCCCTGGCCCAGATGGCTTCACTGGAGAATTCTACAAAACATTTACAGAAGAGCTTGTACCAGTTCTACTCAAGCTATTTCAGAGCATAGAAGAGGAAGCAACTCTTCCAAATTCATTCTATGAAGCCAGCATAACGCTGATACCAAAACCAGGCAAAGACATCACAAAAAAAGGAAATTACAGACCAGTATCTCTCATGAATATAGATGCAAAAATTCTGAACAAAATTCTAGCCAGTAGAATTCAGCATCATATCAAAAAAATAATATACCACAACCAAGTAGGATTCATACCAGGTGTGCAAGGATGGCTTAACATTAGAAAATCCATCAACGTAATTCACCACATAAATAAAAGGAAAGAAAAAAATCACATGATCATCTCAATTGATGCAGAAAAGGCATTTGACAAAGTCCAACACCCATTCCTGATAAAAGCTCTCAATAAAATAGGTATAGAAGGGAAATGTCTCAACCTAATAAAGGGCATCTATGCAAAACCAACGGCCAACATCATTCTTAATGGAGAGAGGCTGAAAACATTCCCCTTGAAAACAGGAACAAGACAAGGATGCCCTTTATCACCACTCCTATTTACCATTGTGCTGGAAGTTCTAGCTAGAGCAGTAAGGCAAGAGAAAGAAATAAAGGGCATCCAAATTGGTAATGAAGAAGAGAAACTCTCCCTGTTTGCAGATGATATGCTACTATACATAGAAAACCCCAAAGACTCCACGAGAAATCTACTGGAACTAATAGGAAGATTCAGCAGAGTAGCAGGATACAAGATAAACATTCAAAAATAAGTTGGATTCCTATACACTAGTAAAGAGAACAATGAAAAGGAAATCAGGAAATCAATACCATTTTCAATAGCCCCTAAAAAGATAAAATACTTAGGAATAAATCTGACCAGGAATGTAAAAGACCTATAGAAAGAAAACTATAAAACACTACTGCATGAAACCCAAAGGGATCTACATAAATGGAAAAACATACCATGCTCATGGATAGGCAGACTCAACATTGTGAAAATGGCAATTCTACCTAAAGCAATTTACAAATACAATGAAATCCCGACCCAAATACCAGCAAAATTCTTCAAAGAGATGGAAAAACTAATTATTAACTTTATATGGAAAGGGAAGAAGCCCCAAATAAGTAAAGCACTACTGAAGAAGAAGAATAAAGTTGGAGGACTCACACTACTTGACTTGAGAACCTACTATACAGCTACAGTAGTCAAAACAGCCTGGTACTGGTACAACAACAGAGACACTGACCAATGGAACAGAATTGAGAACTCAGATGTAAATCCATCCACCTACGGTAACTTGATTTTCGACAAGGGCCCAAAGCCCATCAAATGGGGAAAAGACAGTCTTTTTAACAAATGGTGCTGGCAAAACTGGATATCCATTTGCAAAAAAATGAAACAGGACCCATACCTCACACCGTATACAAAAACTACTTCAAAATGGATCAAAGACCTGAATATAAAGCCTAAAACTATAAAGTTCATAAAAGAAAAAATAGGACCAACACTTCAGGCCTTAATACATGGCATTAACAGGATACAAACCATAACCATCAACACACAAAACCCAACAGATAAACTAGATAACTGGGATCTTCTAAAAATCAAACACTTATGCTCTTCAAAAAACTTCACCAAAAGAGTCAAAAGAGAAGCTACAGACTGGGAAAAAAATTTTGGACAGTACAAGTCAGAGAAAGGTCTAATCTCCATAATCTACAAAAAAATCCAACACCTCTACAACAAAAAGACAAATAATCCTATCAAAAAATGGGCAAAGGAAATGAACAGACACTTCACCAAAGAAGACATTCAAATGGCCAACAGACACATGAGGAAATGCTCGCGTTCACTATCCATTAGAGAAATGCAAATTAAAACCACAATGAGAGACTATCTTACCCTGGCATTACTGGCACGAATCAAAAATACTGGAAATAAGAAATGTTGGAGGGGCTGTGGGGAGATGGGAACTCTTATACACTGCTGGTGGGAATGCAAAATGATACAACCATTTTGGAAAATGATATGGCTTTTCCTCAGAAAGCTAGAAATAGACATACCATTCGATCCAGCAATCCCACTCCTAGGAATATATCCTAGAGAACTAAGAGTCGTCACTCGAATAGACATATGCACACCTGTGTTCATGGCAGCATTGTTCACAATTGCAAAACGATGGAAACAATGTAGGTGCCCATCAACAGATGAATGGATAAACAAACTATGGTACATACACACAGTGGAGTAGTATGCAATGAGAAAGAACAACAATGAATCTGTGAACCATCTCATAACATGGATGAAACTGGAGGACATTATGCTGAGTGAAATAAGTCAGTCACAAAAGGACAAATATTGTATGAGGCCTCTATTGTAAAAACCCATGAAAAAATTTACATGCAAAATGTAACAATCCTTGTTGGTTCCCAGGGATGGAGGGGTGGGGGGGAATACTAAATAGGCAATAGATAAGTGGTATCTTGGGTGAGAGGTGAGACAGTACACAATACAAGGGAAACTAACACAACCTGTACAAGGAAAGGTCATGGAGGCCCCATGGACACATCCAAACTCCCCGAGGGACTGAGTTGCTGGACGGAGGGCTGTGGGGACCATTGTCTCGGGGGACATCTAGCTCAATTGGCATGACACTACTTATAAAGATAATGCTCTACATTCTACCTTGGTGAGTAGTGTCTGGGTTCTTAAATGCCTGTGAGCAGCCATCTAAGATACTCCACTGGTCTCTCACCCCTTCGGGAGCAAGTGAGAGTGAAGAGAACAGGATACAAGGAAAAGATTAGTCCGAAGGACTAACGGACCACAGCTACCAAGGCCTCCACCAGACTGAGTCCAGTACAGCTAGATGGTGCCCGGCTACCACAGCTGACTGCTCTGACCAGGATCACAACAGAGGGTTCTGGACAGAGCTGGAGAAGGATATAGAGCATAATTGTAACTCACAAAAAAAAAAAAGACCAGATTTACTGGCCTAAAGGAGACTGGAGAAACCTCAAGAGTATGGTCCCTAGACACCCTTTCAGCTCAGAGGTGATGTTACCTCCGAGGTTCACTGTTCAGCCTGGGAGTGGACAGCCCAGTAAAACTAAATGAGGCTAACGAGGTACAGGAGTCCAGTGACAAGGGCCAGAAGGC
This sequence comes from Dugong dugon, assembly GCA_030035585.1. Classification (NCBI taxonomy): domain Eukaryota; kingdom Metazoa; phylum Chordata; class Mammalia; order Sirenia; family Dugongidae; genus Dugong; species Dugong dugon. The sequence goes on along the minus strand of CM057475.1, from coordinate 5,875,003 downwards.
AGAGGGGGAGTAGGAAGCTGATGATAGGGAACACAAAGTTGAGTAAGGATACTGTTGATGTGTTGTGAGATTGTTAACCATTGTTATAGGGCAACATTTGTAGTAACTGTTAAATGGGAGGCTATTTTGTCCTGTAAGCCTTCATATTGGGTGAGAATGACAGCACAATTGGAAGAGCATAGTCAATGTCACTTAAACGTGTACATAAAAAGTTTTGAAATGGTGTAGTTTTGGCTATGTGTATTTTCACCAAAAAAAAAAAAAAGCTGAGAATTCAGAGGGTTAAAATGTTGTGGGGTTGTTAACCAAAGTCATAAAACAGCATGTGTACTACTATTACATGAGAAACTGTCTATTCTGTAAGCCTTCACCTGAAGTACAATAAAATATTTTAAAAAAAAAAAGAAAAGTTTGGTAGAATTCTCCAGTGAAGCCGTCAGGGCCAGGGTTTTTTTTGTTGGAAGTTTTTTTTTTTTTTTTAATTGCCTCTTCAATCTCTTCTTTTGTTATAGGTTTATTTTTCTATCTTTGTTTGTGTGTTAGTTTAGGTAGTAGTGTGTTTCTAGAAATTTGTCCATTTCCTCTAGGTTTTTGAATTTGTTGGAGTACAATTTTTCATAGTATTCTGTTATGGTCCTTTTTATTTCAGTTGGGTGTGTTGTGATATCACCTGTCTCATTTTTTTTTTAAATTTTTTTTTATATATATTTATTTGATTGTACTTCAGGTGAAAGCTTACAGAGCAAATAGTTTCTCATGAAATAGTAGTACACATGTTGTTCTATGACATTGGTTAACAACCCCACAACGTATTAAGCCTCTAAATTCTCAACCTTTTTTTTTTTTTTGATGAAAATTACAGATGGCCAAAGATACACCGTTTCAAAAATTTCTACATTCACAGTTCAGTGACATTGACTATGCTCTTCCAACAGTGCTGTTATTCTCACTTAAGATGAAGGCTTACAGAACAAAATAGTTTTTCATTTAACAGTTACTACACATGTTGCCCTATGACAATGGTTAACAATCTCACAACACATCAAGAATATCCTTACTCCACCTTGTGTTCCCTATCACCAGGGGGCTTCCTTGTCCCCTTCTGTCTTCTGGACCTTGTCAGTGGACTACTGTACCTCTTTAGTCTCATTTGTTTATTTTTATTTTATTTTATTTTATTTTATTTAAACACCATTTCAAAACTTTTTACTTACACATTTAAGTGATATTGACTATGCTCTTCCAATTGTGCTGCCATTCTCGCCCAAGATGAAGGCTTACAAGACAAAACAGCCTCCCATTTAATAGTTACTACAAATGTTGCCTTATAGCAGTGGTCAACAATCTCACAATACATCGACAGTGTCCTTATTCAATTTGTGTTCCTTATCATCAGTTTCCTACTCTCCCTCTGCCTTCTGGCCCTTGTCACCGGACTCCTGTACCTCGTTAGTCCCATTGAGTTTTACTGGGCTGTCCATTCCCAGGCTTAACATCGAACCTCGAAGGTAACTTCACCTCTGAGCTGAAAGGGTGTCTGGGGGCCACACTCTTGAGGTTTCTCTAGTATTCTTTAGGCCAGTAAATCTGGTCTTCTTTTTTTTTTTTTTTGGGAGTTAAAATTATGCTCTACATCCTTCTCCAGCTCTGCCCAGAACCCTCTGTTGTGATCCTGGTCAGAGGAGTCATTGGTGGTAGCCGGGCACCATCCAGCTGTACTGGACTCAGTCCCGTGGAGGCCTTGGTAGCTGTGGACCATTAGTCCTTCGGACTAATCTTTTCCTTGTATCCTGTTCTCTTCATTCTCCCTTGTTCCCAAAGGGATGAGATCAGTGGAGTATCTTAGATGGCCGCTCATAGGCTTTTAAGACCCCAGACACTACTCACCAAGGTAGAATGTAGAGCATTATCTTTATAAGTAGTGTCATACCAATTGAGCTAGATGTTCCCCGAGATCATGGTCCCCAGAGCCCTCCGTCCAACAACTCAGTCCCTCGGGGGGTTTGGATGTGTCTATAGGGCCTCCATGTCACCTGTCTCATTTTTATATGGCTTATTTGCTTCTTCTCCTGTTCTTTTTTTGTCAGTTTTGTCAATGGTTTATCGAAGTTATGTTGATCTCTTCAAAGAACAAGCTTTTGGTCTTGTTGACTCTTTCAATTGTTTTTCTATTCTCTATTTCATTTATTTCTGCTCTCACCTTTATTATTTCCTATCTTCTGGTGCCCGAGTGCTTCTTTTGCTGCTCTCTTTCTATTTGTTTGAGTTGTGGGGTTAATGTTTCGATTTTGGCCCTCTCTTCTTTTTTGGATGTGTGCATTTATTGCTATAAATTGACCTCTGAGCACTACCTCTGCTGTGTCCCAAAGGTTCTTGTAAGATGTGTTTTTATTCTCATTTGATCCTTTGAATTTCTTTATTCTGTACTTGATTTCGTCTATAACCCAGTATATTTTGAGCAAGTTGTTGTTCAGTTTCCATGTATTTGATTTTTTTTTTTTCTGTTATTGATTTCTACTTTTATGCCTTTATGGTCAGAAAAGATGCTTTGTAATATTTCAAAGTTTTGGAGTCTGTTAAGCCTTCCTTTGTGGCCTAATATGTGGTCTATTCTGAAGAATGTTCCATGTGCATTGGAAAAGAACGTATACTTGGCTGCTGTTGGGTGGAGTCTTCTGTATATGTCTATGTAGTCAAGTTGGTTGATTGTGGCATTTAGATCTTCTGTGTCTTTATTGAGCTTCTTTCTAAGTGTTCTGTCTGTCACCAAAAGTGTTGTGTTGAAGTCTCCTACTATTATTGTGGAGCTTCTATGTCTCTTTCCAATGCTGTTAAAATTTGTTTTATGTATTTTGGAGCCCTGTCTTTGGGTGCGTATTGATTTTTTATGGTTATGTCCTCCTGGTGTTTCGACCCTTTAATCATTATATAGTGCCCTTCTTTATCCTTTGTGGTGGATTTTTCTTTGAAGTCTTTTTTGTCAGGGATTAATATTTCAACTCCTGCTCCTTTTTGGTTGTTGTTTGCTTGATATATATTTTTTTCCATCCTTTGAGTTTTAGTTGTTTTTGTCTTTAAGTGTAAGTTGTGTCTCTTGTAGGCAGCGTATAGATGGATTGTGTTTTTTAAACCATTCTGCCACTCCCTCTCTCTTTATTGGTGTGTTTAGTCCATTTACATTCTGTGTAATTACTGATAGGTATGAGTTTAGTGCTGTCATTTTGTTTTGTTTTGTTTTGTTTTTTGGTGGTGTTGACAGTTTCTTTGTTCCACTTAATTTTCTGTGCTGAGTCGTTTTTCTTTATGTATTTTCATCTTTTTCATTATTGTTGATTTTGTATTTGCTGAGTCTTTATGTTTTTCTTCTTTTTTATTTTGATGGGTAGATTTGTTAGTTTTCTTTGAGGTTACTTTAAAATTTACCTGTATTTTTCTAAGTTTAAACAAATCTTTTATTTCTTGATATCACCTTAACTTTCTCTTTATATGGAAGTTCTATGACAACACTAGTTCCTCTTTTTTGTTTTAATGTTGTTATCATTTACATATTGACGTCTCTGTTTCCTTATGTTCAGTCTTTTAGCTTTGACTTATTTTTGTGACTTCCCAGTCTGGGTTGATACCTTGTTGTTCTGTCCTGTGTTCTAGTCTTGGGTTGTTACCTGATATTGTTTGTTGTCTAGCCAGAGGATTCCCTTTAATATTTCCTATAATTTTGGTTTGGTTCTTACAAATTCCCTTAACTTCTGTTTATCTGGAAATGCTCTAATTTCCCCTTCATATCTGAGAGACAGTTTTGCTGGATATATAATTCTTGGCTGGCATTTTTTTTTCCTTCAAGGCTTTATATATGTCATCCCATTGGTTTCTGCTGAGTAGTCCCAGCTTAGTCTTATTGACTTTTCTTTGTAGGTGACTTTTCGTTTATCCTTAACTGCCTTTAAGATTCTCTCTTTATATTTGGTATTGGCAAGTTTGATTATAATATGTCTTGGTGACTTTCTTTTGGGATCTACCCTGTGTGGGTTTTGATGAGCTTCTTGGATAGATATCTTCTCATCTCTCATGATATCAGGAAAGTTTTCTGCCAACAAATCTTCAACAATTCTCTCTGTATTTTCTGTTATTCTCCCCACTGTTCTGGTACTCCAGTCACTCATAGGTTACTCCTCTTGATAGTGTCCTACATAATTCTTAGGGTTTCTTCATTTTTTAAAATTCTTTTATCTGATTTTTCCTCAAATAAATTGGTGTCAAATGCTTTATCTTCAGTCTTACTAATTCTGACTTCTATTGCCTCCATTCTGCTCCTATGACCTTCTATTGAGTTGTCTAATTCTGAAATTTGATTATTAATCTTTTGGATTTCTATTTGTTGTCTCCCTATGGATTCTAGCAACTTATTAAATTTGTCATTCTGATCTTGTATTGCTTTCCTGAATTCCTCTATTGCTTTGTCTGTATGTTCCTTGGCTTGGTCTGAGTTTTGCATAATCTCCTTCCTGATTTCTTGAAGAGCTCTGTGCATTAATCTTTTGAACTCTACCTCCAATAATTCCAAGACCTTCTCTTCCTCTGGAAGATTTCCTGGTTCTCTGTTTTGGTCACTTGCTGGAGCCATCTTGATCTGCTTCTTTATGTGGTTTAATATTGACTGTTTTCTCTGAGCCATATGTAAGTTATATTTATTTATTGTATGTTTGCTTACTGTGTCCTAGCTTTTTGTTTTGTTTTGATATGCCCAAATAGGTTGGGTGTGTGAGCTACTTTAGTTATTGGCATCTTTGAAGCTTTCACATCCTGTCACAGGTGGTTAAAGCAGCTACTAGGTGTATGAGTACAAGAGTCTGTCGTGTGAATTCAGCTTAGACGCCCAGGTTGTCAGTCACAGATTGTGTGGTGCAGACTCTTACCTACAGTCTTAGATGGGCAGAGCTACATAGGGGTGATTGCAGCAGGCACAGATATCTGGCTGCTGTTGAAGGATATATGCTGAACAAAGTAGGGGGTCGATGGCTGCCTGAGTGCCTAGGTGGAAGGAATGTCCCTGTCCCCTAAAGCGGGCAGGTGGGTGGGTTTTGCAGCCAGACTTTGGACACCCAGTGCTGTTGGTTGTAAGGACTGGGAGGCACCACTTATTCTCAAACCCCTGCCGTGGGTGGCTAGTTGGAATAGATGAAACCATCAGTCTTCAGGCCCCTGATGTGGGTGGGTGAGGACCCTGTTTAATGAGGAAGGTGGTGTCAAATGTCACAGATCTGCCAGTCCTCCTTGGCTGCTGCAGTTGAAAACAGGTTCAGGTATATGCCCTGTTGTTTTATGCTAATGAGTGCCTATGCTGTTGAATCAGCCCACACAGGTCAAGGCAGGGGTGAAGGGTGTTCAAAGTCCGTGGCTCCCTTATGCCTGTGCCTAGGCAAAGGCGCAGTGCCTGCCCTGAGTTCCTGGCTTAGGGGACATGGTGATTTGTTAAAGCCAGGAGACTGGTTTGGGCATGGTTAGTCCTGAGTACTTGGCTTAGGGGAGTTTGCTTTTTTTTTTTTTTTTCCCCCTAAAGCTGTGAGATTGGTTTGGGTGCCATAGCTCCTATTTTCAGCTTAAGGGGCGTGGCAAATTTTGAATACTGCCAGACTGGTGTCAGAGTGGAACAGGGAGGGGGATGGGTGAGGGGAAAGTGGCAGAGGTGGAGGTGTTATTTGGATCTCGTGCGGTAGGTTAGACACTTGCACTTAACTTTCGCAGATCCAGTGCCTCTTCCCCCTGCCCAGTCTCTCCCGATGTGGTGAAATGCATCCCAAGCACTACTGTTTGCCTCAGCCCACATGCATCAGCCAATCCAGCCCGCAGGGTGCCAACTAGCTCAAGTCTGGCACTTATTTGCTGCTTCTGAACTGTCTCTCCCTCCCCCCACCGCTCAGTCTGACTCCTCAACTTTATCTTTGATGTTCAGGGCTCCTAGATTGTCATATATAATTGATTCACTTGTTTTTATGGGTCTTTGTTGTAAGAGAGACCACAGGAAACATCTAACTATTCTGTCATCTTGGCCCCGACTGCTCGCAGCTTCTTTCAAGACTTCCTCTTTGACTTTCTGAAGTTTTAACACGATATTTGTAAGTGTAGATTTTTTTTGTATTTATCATGCTTGGTGTTCTGTGAGTTTCCTGGATTTCTGGTTTGGTGTATGTCATTAGTTTTAGCAAATTTTCAGCCATCATTCTTCTGCTCATTTATCTCTGTATGTATTGAATTGTTTTTCCTCCGAAATATGTATTGAAATCTTGGTCATATGCTGCTGTGATTTAGTCATGAGATTAAATTGCTGAATTTTATTTGCTAATATTTTGTTAAACGGATTTGTACATCTATATTCAGAGGGATATTGGTCTTTAGTTTTTTTTTCCTTTGTAAACTTTTTGTTTTATACTTGATTACTTAAACCTTTTTTGTTTTGTTTTGCTTTTAAAATTCCATTTTGATATATCTATAGTGTTTTTGAGTGCATCACTTTGTATAGCCTTTCTAGTGGTTGCTCTAGGTATTAAATGGTAATTACATAACTTATTACAGTGTGCTGGTGTCAACATTTTACCAGTTTAAGTGAAGTGTAGAAATCTTACCTCTTTGCCCCTTTACTCTTCCACACTTATAACAGTTTTATTTTCTCTAGATGTATTTATAAAAAAGTGTTATAATTTTTGTTTCAACAATTTTAAAATTCAAGAGAAGTAGAGTCTATTTTATTTGCACATATTTTTGCTCTTTCTTTCTTCCTTCCTGATGTTCCAAGATTCCGTCTTTTATCATTTACTGTTTCAACAACTTCCTTTAGACATTCTTTTAGGCTAGGTCTGCTGAGCAACACATTTTCTTAGTTTTCCTTCATTCTTGAAGGATATTTTGCTGGATATAGAATTCTAGGTTGCCAGTTCTTTTCTTCCAACACTAGAAAAATGTTGTGCCACTTCCTTCTGGCCTCAGTGGTTTCTGATGAGAAATCCCTTGTGAACTGAATTGTGTTTGTCCTATAGGTAATCTGTCATCATTTCTCTCTCACTGTTTTAACTTTTTTTTTCTTTTGCTTTAGTTTTCAGAAGTTTGACTATGATGTGCTTTGGTGTGGATTTCTTTGGGTTTATCTTGTTTGGGGTTCACTCACGTTCTTGAATCTGTATGTTTATGTCTTCTGCCAAATTTGGGAATTTTTCACAAATTATTTCACCCCATCTTCTTTCTCCTCTCTTTTTTTACTCCAATTACATGAATGTTAGATCCTTTGTTGCAATCTCATGTCTCCGAAGCTCTGATTTTCTTCAGTCTATTTTCTCTCTGTTGTTTGTTGTTGTTAGATGACGTCAATTGTGACTCACAGTGACCCTATGTATAACAGAACAAAACACTGCCCAGTCCTGTACCATCCTCACCAAACTCAAACTATGTTTGAGCCCATTGTTGCAGACACTGTGTCAATCCATCTTGTTGAGGGTCTTAACTCTTTTTCACTGACCCTCTGCTTTACCAACACGATGTTCTTCTCCAGGGACTGCTCCCTCCTAATACCATGTCCAAAGCACGTGAGATGAAGTCTCGTCATCCTAACTTTTAAGGAGCATTCTGGCTGTACTTCTTCCAAGACAGGTTTGTTCTTCTGGCAGCTCATGATGGTATATTCAATATTCTTCACCAACACCATAATTCAAAGGCATAAGTTCTTCTTTTGCATGCATATGAGGCAATTGAAAAATACCATGGCTTGGGTCAGGTGCACCTTAGTCCTCAAAGTGACAACTTTGTTTTTAACACTTTGAAAAGTCTTTTGCAGCAGATTTGCCCAATGCAATACATCATTTGATTTCCTGACTGCTGCTTCCATGGGCACTGATTGTGGATCCAAGTAAAATGAAATCCTTGACAATTTCAATCTTTTCTCCATTTATCACGAAATTGCTTATTGGTCCAGTTGTGAGGATTTTTCTTTATATTGAGGTGTAATCCATACTGAAGGCTATAGTCTTTGATCTTCATCAGTAAGTGCTTCAAGTCCTCTTCACTTTCAGCATGCAAGGTTGTGTCATTTGCATATCACAGGTTTTTAATGAGTCTTCTTCCAATCCTGATGCTGTGTTCTTCTTCATATAGTCCAGCTTCTCAGATTATTTGCTCAGGATACAGATTGAGTAAGTATGGTGAAAGGATACATCCCTGGCACATAGCTTTCCTGATTTTAAACCACGCAGTATCCCTTTGTTCTGTTTGAACAACTGCCTCTTGGTCTATGTACAGGTTCCTCAGGAGCACAACTAATTGTTCTGGGATTTCCATTCTTCAAAATGTTGTCCATAATTTGTTATGATCCACACAGTCAAATGCCTTTGCATAGTCAATAAAACACAGGTAAACATCTTTCTGGTATTCTCTGCTTTCAGCCAAGATCCATCTGACGTCAGCAATGATATCCTTTGTTCCATGTCCTCTTCTGAATCCAGGTTGAATTTCTGGCAGTTCACTGTCGATGTACTGCTGCAGCTGCTTTTGAATTATCTTCAGCAAAATTTTACTTGCATGTGATATTAATGATATTGTTCAATAATTTTCACATTCTGTTGGATCACCTTTCTTTGGAATGGGCACAAATGTGGATTTCTTCCAGTCAGTTGGCAAGGTAGTTGTCTTCCAAATTTCTTGGCACAGACAAGTGAGTGCTTCCAGCATTGCATCCATTTGTTGAAACATCTCAATTGGTATTCCGTCACTTCCTGGAGCCTTGTTTTTTTGCCAATGCCTTCAGTGCAGCTTGGCCTTCTTCACTCAGTACCATCCGTTCTTGATTATATGCTACCTCTTGATGGCTGATATGCTAATTTCCATAGTTCTATTTTCAAGTTTACTAATTCTTTCCTCTATCTTCCCCATTTTGTTGTTGAGCCCATCCATTGACTTTTTGAATTTTTTTCAGTTATTGTATTTTTCATGTTCTAAAATTTCCATTTGGTTTTTCTTATATCTTCTATCTCTTTGCAGAGACTTTTTTTGTTGTTGTTGTAATTGCTCATTGCATTTTAATGATGGTCACTTTAAAATCCTTATAATTCTAACGTCTGTGTCATCTTGGTTTTGGTTGGTTGTCTTTTCTCATTCAAAATGTTTTTGGTTTTTGGTATGACGAGTGACTTTTCAATTGAAACCTGGTCATTTTGGGTTTTATGAGACTCTGGAATCTATTTAAATCCTGTGTTTTAGCAGACCACCTCTGATACTGCTTCAGTGGGGTAAAGGGAGTACTACCTCATTACAGCCTGGTGGGGATGGAAATCCAGGTTTTCCTCTCTGCCACTGTTGACATCTGGGCAGAAGGGGCTCCTTGTTACTGCTAGTGTTGGAATCCAGCCTAGACTGTAGACATCTGCTGATATAATCCTTGTTTGGAGGTAGAACAGGATCTTGTTACTCCTCCTGTGTCCTCTATTGACACTCTGGGGGTGGGGAGGCAGTTGTGTATATATGTGGCCTCAGTTTTGGTGAGCAGTGGTCACTAGGTTTCCTCTGACACCACTCAATGGGGAGATGAGAAGTGAGTCTCATTACTCTCTGGTTGAGGTAGAAGTCCAGTTTTCCCATGTGTTCTTCACTCACACTGCTGGGGAGAGGACCTCTTTACCACCCAGCTAGGGGGAGGACAGATTAGGGTGAATCATTACAACCTGAATAGGATGGAAGTCTGGGCTCTCCAACTGGTCTTTGCTGGTGGAGTAGGGTCTCAGTTTTTTCTGTGGTGTTTGTCTAGAGTTATTATATAAAGTTTTCTGTCTTGTTAGGTTACCCCCTTCCTTGTGTTTTGGCTAGAAAGTTGGCTTCTCTTGGGCTTTTTTTGGTCTTAGTATTTCTGGGTTGTCAGCTTCTCCAATAAGTTTGGGATATATGAGACAATAAGAAAACCCAGTCTACTCATCACTGTACTGTTTTTTGGTTTCTAAGGTCCCTGGCCAGTCTGTCTTCCCTTCTCCACCTTTCAGAAAATTGTTTGTTTTATGTATGATGTCCAGGGTTTTTAGCTGTACTTAGCATAAGAAATAGGGAAAAGTACATCTATTCCATCTTTTGGAATCAAAGTCCCTTCCCTGTTATTTTGATATATGTGTGTATGATATGTTGGTCCAGTCTTTTAGAAATATACTTAGATATGAAATATATCTGGCATGAATTTCAAAAGAATTTGGGGTGGGTAGTAGGTAGATAAAAACAATGCGACTTACCATGAATTGATAATTGTTGAAGATAGGTGATGGGTAAATTGAGGTTCATTATTCTATTCTTTTTTTTAATGTCTGAAATTCTCCTTAAAAAGAAAACCACTTCCTGACCTCCCAGTTTAGGTCATATTATAGGCTCATAATAATCACCATTTTATCTATAGGCATTGTGTTCCACCCTACAGTATAAACTTGATAGCAGGGATCCTATTAAGAGAGCCTAATTATAACTCGAGAGCCTAAAAGTGACTGGCATATAGTTCATACTCAAATTATCAAGTTTCCTCACAAATAAGATTCCACAGATTGTAAAATATACCTTTACGTGCCATTAAGAAAAATTATGACACACTATCAATTTTTAGAAATATTTTTATTTCAGAAATGCTATACTGTGAAAACATGTTCATTTTAGAACTGATGAAATATAATATCTGTGGAATAAATTCTATGAAATTATGTGAGGTCAAGATTGTGGTGAAGATGCCTTCCTACATGTTCAAGAGGAGACTGGAGTGTATTTTTCAGGCTACCAGTTACCATTTTTATAGTGGATATATTTCTTCCCAAATATTGAAAATTTATGTCCCATTTTATGTTACTGCTACAAATCTTAAAATGCAACATTCTGACATTATCTCCAATCTTTTCACCTCCACTAAGGTTCTCGTATTTTGAAATACTTTGATTCTAAGTAAACATCATTTGTTAAGCTAATATTTATTCATCTTCCATCAATTAAACATGTACTGTTCAGACTGAGGTAATATAATTCCAGTTAACGTAAAAAAAACAACCACCGACATTTTACCTAGTCTGTATGGACATTGCTAGGGGGAAATGTAATTTTTCCATCAGGAAATCACCACTTAACCTCCAGTGCTACTTTCTCAGAGTCCAGAGACCCACAGAATCTGGATGGCAGGCACTGGTTCCTGGCTTCCTATATTAAGTCAAGAAAGTGCATTTAATCAACCATCTTATGTTATTATGAGTTAGGCCATTTGCTTACACAATTATTCAACAGAAAACATTGTGTAAAGGAGTTCAGCACTGTGCAAGTCAATTCTACTCAAGTTTCTAAACTGAGAGCATAAAAATTCAATTGGGTCTTCTAGGTGGAACTGGAACAGAGTAGTGAAAAGAAAATGCTGTTTGTGGGGTTTAGAGCTCAGTACAGGGGTTAGGTCATTCACCTACGCATCCCCTGAGCAGAGAGCTAAGTGAGTGGCCTGGAAAAGGCACTCCTAAATGTCTGTCATTATGTGAAAGGGAGCAAGGACATGGGCTTTTACTGTAGTCACTGGTGAGACCAAGAGTTGAATAGAGGTCCTCAGAACTTTCAGGACATCTTTTCTGTCACTGATTCAAGCTGTCTTGAAAGAAGATGAAAATTAGGAAAAATGGAGTGCACACCAGGAAAACAACGGGCCCTCAGGAACCTGGCAGGGAAGAAACACTAATGCAGCCAGAATTCTCTTTACCTTTAGAAAGTTCCTCATACCAGTGACTGTCTCAACACAGCAGCCTAACATCTACGGGGAATAACAAATCTACACACAAAAACTTTCACCACATCCCTAAGACACACTCTAAAAATTTTAAATGAGAGCATGCACATGAAATCTCAAGTGACAATGGCATTGTAACTTGAGAAAAAAAGAAGTGGTGACAAGGAGGTAAGAATTTATTTTCTTCCCACAAAAATCATGTAAACGTTATAGCATAGACTTCTCGTTACCACCAAATTCAAAACCATTATGACACATTAACCTTAAGTTTAAAATAAACAGTCAGGAAGAATAAAACCAGGTATCAGATAAACACAGTTTGGGTTGTCTTGACTGGTTTGGTAAATCTTTCCTTCTGAAGGCTTAGTGTGATCTGTTGAGGAGGGACTGAGCGCACTCCACTACTGGAACAGAGAACAACAGAGGTTCGGTGGACTTTAGCAGTTTCAGCAAACATCACATTGTGGCACACCCTCTCTCCCTGCAGCTGCCCTGAGAAAAAGGACAGGATTAATTACTCTGAGCTCAAGTTCCAGCAATGGCAGTCTCCCCTTTCCCTCCAGCCGCAAGGTTGGGGCATTATCCACAGGCTAGTGGATACACTCGATTCAGTCTTCCTTGTATCAGAAAAAAAGCCACGAACACACAGCCACACAGACTGGAGAAGAGGTGAAAATCTTTGCAACTGCTTCTCCTCCTGTTGAGGATGTTTTCAAGAATACAGCCCAACTAATTCTATGTCCTAATAGATTTTTGGAGTGGGATAGCTTAATCAATGTTTGGTTTCTAAAGCAATATATATTGGTAAGAAGTACCTGGTATAGCAATCATGGAGCTTGGTTAGATATCCTTTTCAATGTCCCTTTTAAATACCGATTTGGGTATACCTGCTATAAATGTCACTTTAGCCAACAAGAACAGAGACAAATCTCTGAGAGACAATTTAATGTACTCTGTTGGTAACTATTCACTCGTGATGAAGAATAAGCTATACCAGCAACCTGGTAGAGAATGAGGTTAGGCAGGGCCTTTGCTCTATTGAATCTTGACAGAGATGACAGTTAAGTCCCCTTTCATAATGAGCTCCTGGAGGCCGAGATGGCATGCCCTAACCTTGGAACATCTGATAGCTCATCTGAAAAAGGACTAAAATATGTAAATCAACTAGCATATCATGTAACATACATAGGTGCTCCACAAATGTCTCCTCATCAACTATAATAATAGTTGACATTTACTAAGCACCAACTATGTGCCAGACCCTGTATTCGGTGCTTTATATAAATTATCCCCTGGTAGGTGCTACTAGCTCATTTTCAAGAGCATTAACTAAGATTCCAAAATTCAGTTTATTCAGACAATATCAAAATGTTAGCTGGGGTGTGTCTAGCGTTTGAACCCAGCTTGTCTGATTTAAAATCCCATCTCTTTCCATTACTTCACATTGTCTCCTGAAACTGTTACTGTATCTTTGCGTGAGCCAGAGAGTGAAAAGCAAGTGAACTATATTAAAAACCTAAGAACTCTAAATTAAAAATGTCCTCTCATGCCTTGGTAGACTAAAGAAGGAGGGGAAAGCAAAATGAAATACAAACGTAAACCCCAAATGAAAGAATAAAAACGTGCTGTTAAAGATCTCAGAGTAATACAATTATTTAGATGTCTGATTTTCCCTCCCCCAGAGGGCATTTAAGGAGATACTAATCATGTTCTTTCTACCTTCCTCACTCCTCAAGATTGGACATTAGTTCCATCTGCTTAAGCAGCTCCAGCCCCAGAATGCACTGGGATAAAGAACAAGTCAGGATGTATTCGTGGAAACCCCTCAACAGCAAGAAAGGCAGCTAGGTAGACTGCCTAGTCACTACTCCTGCTCGGCACCAAGGGCCAAGTGTTAGCTTCTGTGTCCTGGAATATTAGGTTGGGTGGTCTTGTTACCTGCATTTTATGATTTGTCTACCACACAAACCATTGTACATTTTAAAGAACTGTTCACTTAGAGACTGGATAGAGAGGAAGAATATGGGGATGGAAAACATAAATGAAATATAATCGTGAATACCTAACCAAAGCATAGAATGGGTTAGAAAGAAAATTTTAGGGCCAGCAGAAATAAAGCCAGACTCCTTGTGCTTTGGAAGATGATTAAAAATCAATTTATCAATAACAAGTGACTGCCTTCAAGTGCTTTATCCCTTTATCCTCTCAATCTCTATACCAACAAAAATGGCCAAGGCCCCATTTTTCTTTTCCAATACTGGTAACAGGAGTTTGGACCATCTGCTATAGCTCTTTATTAATATGATGTGACTCCTATTAGCTTTTCTTGACAGTAAACCGGAATTTCAGTAGTATGTTTAGGATTATTCTGGAAACTGACTAAGTGCTTTTATGATAAAATTCTACTCTCAACTGAGACAGACTGGTATCAGCTTTCCCTGTAACCCCTGGGAGACATAATTATTCATGTTGCTGTCAGTTTTAAATGAACACGATTGCAAATGTAGAGCCCCTGATAAAGCCTAAACCTAATCATTTTCCATCACTCCAGTTTTATTTCGATTTTATGTGCTTACATGAAGATACACTTAAACAACATATATTTATATATGTAAAACACAGATGATATGGGAGTTTCTGACAAATGACTTAATAAAAATTTATTAACTATATAACCTTTCAATACCAGAGAAACATCAATATGTACAAATCAGCATGAAGTTCCCAGCTCTCACACTCTGGTTATATGAATATGCCTTGAGCACCACGGAACAAACATTAATCCTAATTTAAAAAGAAAAATAATCCCAACAAACCAAAAAACCCTTCAACTCTCTTGAATCTGTCTTCTTTACACCATACATAGAAAACACTCTTTTATTCTATTTCCTTCCATCTTGGTCAGCTTCCAAAAGAAGTATCAAGAAAAAGTGACAGGAGGGAAAGGACAGCAAACCACTGTAGGTAAAAGTGATGTCTCAAAAGAACTATTTCTGGAAATTCTTCTTTTTTAAATACGAAATTGTTTTAACCTAGAAGATTTCCATTATGCAACAGGTATGAAAAATTGAAATAGAAAAAAAAAAGAATAAGCCCAGCCCTTAACTTTCAAAATTCAAAAACTCAAAAACTGCAATCGCAACAAGAGCTGGGGTAAAAGGCGCCCAGGGCAATCCTTAGCAAACTCAGTTAAAGAGCCTCCTGGCTTACAGCTCATGCCCTGGAATCACTGCATTTGCTAACTGTAGAGGCAACTGGTATAAAATAAAGGCATCAAAGAGAGACCTGACGGGACCCCACGGTCCTCCATGGGATCTCACATGAACTCGGATGGGGGTGAAAGAAGGAGACATCAGACTGAAGACAGAGACAGAAGAAAAGAAAACACGCCGAGGATGGAGGGGCTTTGACGTACAAACTGAGAAGCCCACAGATGCAGAATGGACTGCGTCCTTGACTACAATGTGGATTATATACACATTTAGATTACGTTAAATCAGTTCCTATATTACCCCTGACAATTCTAACAGAACATCTCTGGTGTGAGGCAGAAGGAGGTGCCATTGTCTCAGCTCCTTAGGTCCCTATCCTTTTCCCAGGCTGGTCGGAGGCCTCTGCACACGAGTCCACAGCATGGTATATGAACGGGTAAAGCCTGACATCCGGTCCGGGAGTGGAGCAGTGTCTGCACTCTTCATTGTAATATCGCAGCAACAGCTTATACACTTCTCCTGGAGAGGCAAACCGATGTATACGTTAAGGTGTACAGATGGAAAAAATTATAAGAAAACACTCTAGATTTATCTTAATCTAAACAGCATATGCTCAAATTTGGCTTTTGAAAATATAGCATGAATTGCATATGCTTGGACAGATTCCCTGACATAAAACTAAGTTATTTTAAAAATGCTCCTAAAAAGCTACTTAATAGCTCATGATTAGAACGGGCTATACATGGTGCCTGGACTCGTTCTGGGAGTTTGTGGCAATCCTAAGGGTACATTCAGCTCCCTACATAGCAAGGCCTTTCAAGTTCAGCTGAAACACCCTGTATGAGCATGCTGGTATGTCTGATAAATACGACTCAGCGTGAGGCCTCTTAAGTTTTAATTTACCCTCACTGTCTTCCCCCTTTTTGTTTTCTGTATACACCAACGTAGAAACTCCAGCTTCTTTGCCTTATTTTAATGAACTGACATACTCATTCAAGATAGCGGATGGAATTGTGCCAGAGTAGAGAAACAGGCCTCTGCAGCTGTTTACCCTCCAAGAGCTTTGCCCTCCCCTCTCAAAGTCACCCTTCTCGTTTCTTCTGATCCACTGTGATCCATCCAGATTGAGCAGGTGCTCCTCCTGGACGGTGCACAATCCATCTAGATACAAATGTCAGGACGATCTCCTACTTACCAACAGTCAGTTTCCTCTCAGTAAGGAAAGTGTGCATGCTATAAATGTCTCTCATCAATTCTGCGTCCCCAAAGGTGAAATAAACCACATCTCGTTCAGCTGCAGCAGCTGCCAGTATCTGTATTAAGGCTGTTGCAAACAGGAAAGACAAAGCTATATGTGACACTTCCCATCAAGATACCTTTAGCTCCTTCCTGGTTTGCCAACAGTTTTATCCTTGATTAAAGATTTATACACCCAATATACACATTATTAGAAATGGAAAATACACGATAGGCATAAATCATCTAGTTGTGTGACTTTTCAGATATGCTGTTCAGAGTATCATTAAACTATGGAATTTCCATTCAGGTGCTTTTTCTGGGTCACAAATAAAGGAAGGTGCATTTGAGCACAATCAAGGCACTAAGGTGGTATTTTTTTTCATTTATATTAATCTGGAATTAAAATTTTTGTGTTTGATTGATTTGTTTGCATTATTTTGTCTTACACATAGTCAGTGGTCTTCTGTATCACAGGAGCTCCCTGATCCCCCTGACCAACGTACTTGGGAGGTTCTGATGCTCTCATGGACCCTACAGCTGCGCCCTCGTCCCTCCTGCACTCCCAACTCCACCCCAGTCACTGCAGCACAGAGACAATGTGACCGAGGACACTATCCAGTAACTCCCTGGTATGCTGGATAGAAAAGTGATTGAGAACCACTGTCCCCAAGAATCAAAGTTAAAAATCACTGAGCCTAAAGTATGTTTCCAAAAATGAAGTTCCTTTACAATCCAATCTTAATCTCAATATATAGGGTTCATTCTAAATAACAATGACAAAAGTGAACAGTTATAATACATGCCCTTCTGCTAGTTACATTTCTCTTCCTTCATAAAGTGGAAAGCAGGAATCAAAAACATTACGGATGCTGTTTGTAGGGTTTTTGACTTTTAAGAGCAATGTTAATATTCTACATATTCAAAAAATAAAAAGTATGAATGGGAATGGGGGAGGAACCTATATTGAAAGCAAACTAAAACAAGTGAGCCTAATTTTGTTTCACATGAATGACATAACCTCACTGAAGCGAAAGGAAGAAAGAACTAATCAAAGCAATTTACAAACAAAGTACCTGATTGTATATCCTCAGTCATGGGCAAGGAGCAAAGAACTGCAAACAAATCCCCAACTCTTTTCACCAGGTTTACTGTGGCAGCACAGGCAAAGCCATTCTGGAACCATCTGTGAATGCACCAGAGGACTGTGCAAACGAGTGTGTTGTTGCTGGGGACCAGGATTCTCAGTGCAGAAGAAGGGGCAGACAAACATGGGATGAGGAAAGACAAAGAAGGACTCTGGGGGGGAGGACTGAAATGCAAGGTGTTGGTGCTTACTCATGATACGGACATTTGTATGTGTGTGTATGTGTATATACGTATATGCCTTTCCTAGCTTTGTCTGCTGCAAGGGCTCCGTAGCAATGAGCACATCTAGCACCCACATCCTGGTTTCCAGTGCATTCCCCACTAAAAGGAACTAAGTTCCTTGGGAAATGGCCGATTCAATGGTTGGGACGGGATAAGTAAAAGGGAGGTCCAGAGCACTTTGCTATACCATAAAGTAAAGAAGTGGTCAAAAACATGACAGAGGATAAATTGATGGGAACTTGTCACAAGGATACAGGAGGGTACTTTGAAGAAGCACCCACTAGCCAAATTTGGGAAAAATTGAACAACAAAATGTTAAGTACAGTAATGACATACAAACCACGGAAAATAAATGAAATCCCGAGTCCACAATGATAATACATAGATAAACAAATACAGGTAGAAGGGCGGGGGCTCTTGCTCACAGAACAGCACCAAGGAATCACTAGCAAATGAGAGGGGAGTGCTGGAGTGGAAACATCTTTCTGCAACCATCATAGTAAAGACTGGGTCAGGCAAAAATCATTAAGGGGTGCTCAGTCTAGGGGAAAAAGAGCTTTTTTTAAAATTATGCTTCAGGCGAAACTTTACAGAACAAAATCAGTTTCTCATTCAACAATTTATACAGAAATTGTCTCGTGACACTGGTTGCAATCCCCACCATGTGTCAACACTCTTCCTTTTCATACCCCAATTCCCTGTTTCCATCCGTCCATTTTCCTATCCCTTCCTGCCTTCTCATCACTGCTTTTGGGCAGGTGTTGCCCTTTGGGTCTTATACACATGACTGAACTAAGAAGCAGTTCCTCACATGTGTTACTGTTTGTTTTATAGACCTGTCTAATCTTTGGTTGAAGGGCGAACTTCGGGAGTGGCTTCAGTTCTGAGTTAAAAGGGTGTCTGGGGGCCATAGTCTCAGGGGTTCTTCCAGTCTCTGTCAGATCAGTAAGTCTGGCCTTTTATTTCTTTTTTTGTGAATGTAAATTTTGTTCTACATTTTTCTCCTGCTCTGTCAGGGACCCCTATCGTGATCCTTATCAGAGCTGCTGTTGGTATCCAGGCACCATCTAGTTCTTTTGGGCTCAGGCTGGTGGAGGCTGTGTTATTTGTGGTCCATTAGTCCTTTGGACTAATATTTCCGTGTCTTTGGTTTTCTTCATTCTCCTTTGCTCCAGACGAGATGGGACCAGTAGATGTATCGTAGATGGCTACTCGCTAGTTTTAAGACCCCAGATGTCACTCACCAAAGGTGGATGTAGAACATTTTCTTTATGAACTTTGTTATGCCAATTGACCTAGATGGCCCCCATGACCACGGTCCCCAGCCCTCAGCCCTAGTAATTCAGTCCCTCAGGACGTTTGGATGTGTCTAGGAAGCTTCTATGACTTCGCCTTGGTCCCACTGTGCGGACTTCCCCTATATTGTGTACCTTCCCTTCATCAAAGTTAACACTTATCTATTACCTTGTTGGTGATTTCTCCTCCCTCGTGGCTATCAAATATTATTTCTGTGTGTAAACTTTTTCTTCAGTTTTTATAATAGTGGTCTCATACATTATTTGTCCTTTTGTGATTGACTTATTTCACTCAGGATAATGCCTGCCAGATTCATCCCTGTTGTGAGGTATTTCACAAAGTCATCATTGTTCTTGACCACTGCGTAGTATTCCATTTAGTGCATGTACCATAGTTTGTTTATCCATTTACCTGTTGATGTGCACTTAGGTTGTTTCCATCTTTTTGCTACTGTGAATAAATGCTGCAACGAACATGGATGTGCACGTATATTCGTGGGATGGCTCTTATTTCTCTAGGATATATTCCTAGGAATGAGACTGCTGGATCATATGGTATTTCTATTTCTAGCTTTTTAAGGAAGCACCATATTGTTTCCTATAGTGGTTGTACCATTTTATATTCCCACCAGCAGTGCATAAGAGTTCTAATCTCCCCACAACCTCTTTAAAACTTACTATTTTTTTTTTAAATTAGTGCCAGTAATGTTGGAGTGAGATGGTATCTCAATAGTTTTGATTAGCATTTCTCCAATGGCTAATTGGGAAGCCCCAGTGGTGCAGTGCTTAAGAGCTCAGGCTGCTAATGAAAAGTTCAGGAGTTCGAAGCCACCAGCCGCTCCTTGGAAACCCTACAGGGCAGTTCTACTCTGTCCTATAGGGTCGCTATGAGTCATAATTGACCTGACGGCAACAGGTTTGGTTTTTTTTTTTAATGGCTAACGACTGCGAGCATTTCCTCATGTCTCTGTTAGCCACCTGGATGTCTTCTTTGGTAAAGTGTCTGTTCATATCCTTCCCTCATTTTTTAATTGGATTATTTGTCTTTTTCATGTTGAGGTGCTACAGTATCTTGTAGATTTTATAGATTAGACCCTTGTCAGATACGTAGTAGCTAAATTTTTTTTCCCACTCTATAGGTTCTCTTTTTACTCTTTTGGTGAAGTCTTTTGATGAGCATAAGTGTTTCATTTTTAGGAGCTCCCAGTTATCTAGTTTATCTTCTGGTGTTTGTGCATTGTTCGTTACGGTTTGTATCCTATTTATGCCATATATTACGGCCCCTATTGTTGTCCCTATTTTTTCTTCCATGATCTTTACATCTTTAGGTTTTATATTTAGGTCTCTGGTCCATTTTGAATTAGTTTTTGTGATGGTGTGAGGTATGGGTCCTGTTTCATTTTTTTATGGATGGACATCCATTTATGCCAGCACCATTTGTTAAAGAGATTGTCTTTTTCCCATTTAATGGACTTTGGGCCTTTGTCAAAGATCAGCTGACTGTAAGGGATGGATTTACGCCTGGCTCCTTAATTCTGTTTCATTGGTCTATGTGACTCCTGTTGTACCAGTACCATGCTGTTTTGACTACTGTGGCTGTACAGTAGGTTCTGAAATCAGATAGCGTGAGGTCTCCTACTTTGTCCTTCTTTTTCAATAATGCATTACTTATCTAGGGCCCCTTTCCTTCCATAAAAAGTTAGTAATTAGTTTTTCCATCTCATTAAAGAATGCTGTTGGTGTCTGGATCGGGACTGCAATATATCTGGAGATGGGTTTGGGCAGAAGATTCACAATGTTGAGTCTTCCTATCCATAAGCATTATATGTTTTTCCACTTACGTAGGACTCTTTTTGGTTTCAGTAGTGTTTTGTAGTTTTCTTTGTATAGGTCCTTTACGTCCCTGGTAAGATGTATTCCTAAGTATGTTATTTTTTAACAGGCAATTATAAATGGTATAGTTTTCTTGATTTTCTTTTCAAAGTTCTCTTTGTTGGTGTACAGGAATACAACTGATTTTTGTATGTCGATTTTGTATCCTGCTACCATGCTTTATCTTTTTATTAGTTCCAGTAGTTTTCTTGTGGAATCTTTGGAGTTCTCTACATATAGAATCATATCATCTAGGAATAGTGATAGTTTTATTTCTTCTTTTCCAATCTGGATGTGCTCTGTTTCTTTTTTTGCCTTACTGCTCTAGCTAGGACTTCCAGCACACTGTTAATAGGAGGGGTGACAAAGGGTATCCTTGTCTTGTTCCCGTTCTCAGCGGGAATGCTTTTTCACAGCCTTCCTCCATTAAGAATGATGTTAGCTGTTGGTTTTGTATAGATGTCCTTTATTATGTTGAGGAATTCGCCTTCTATTCCTATTCTGCTTAGAGTTCTTATCAGGAATGGGTGTTGGATTTTATCAAATGCCTTTTCTGCGTTGACTAAGATGATCATATGATTCTGTTGTTTTATTTATGTGGTGGATTATGATGATTGATTTTCTAATGTTGAACTATCCTTGCCAACTTGGTATGAATCCTGCTTGGTCGTGGTGTATTTTTTTTTTTGATATGATGCTGAATTCTATTGACTACAATTTTGTTAAGAATTTCTGCATCTGTATTCATGAGAGACACTGGTCTATAATTTTATTTTATTTTATTTTTTTGTGGTATCTTTGCTTGGCTTTGGTGTCAGGGTTATGCTGGCTTCATAGAATGAATTCAGGAGTATTCCTTCCTTATCTATGCCCTGAAATAGTTTGAATAGTACTGGTGCGAGCTCTCCTCTGAATGTTTGCCAAAATTCTCCAGTGAAGCCATCTGGGCCAGGCCTATTATTTTGTTGTTGGGAGTTTTGGTTTTTTTTTTTTAATTTTATTACCTCTTCTTTCCTTATGGGTCTGTTCAGTTCTTCTACCTCAGTTTGTGTTAGTTTCGGTAGGTAATGTGTTTCTAGAAATTTGTCCATTTCCTCTAGGTTCTCAAATTTGTTAGAGTAAAATTTTTCATAGTATTCTGTTATGTTCCATTTTATTTCAGGTGACCCTGTTGTAATTTCTCCCATCTCATTTCTTATTTGGGTTATTTGCTTCCTCTTTTCTTTTGTCAATTTGACCAATGATTCACTGATTTTGTTGATCTCAAAGAACCAACTTTTGGTCTTGCTGATTCTTTCACTTGTTTTTGTATTCTCTAGTTCATTTATTTCTGCTCTAATCTTTATTTCCTTTCTTCTGGTGGCTGTGGGCTTCTTTTGCTGTTCTCTTCCTATTTGTTCGAGTTGTAGGGCTAATGTTTTGATTTTGGCCCGTTCTTCTTTTTTGATGTGTGTATTTATTGCTATAAATTGACCTCTGAGTACTGCCTTTGCTGTGTCCCAATGGTTTTGGTATGATGTGCTTTCATTATCATTTGATTCTAGGAATTTTTTGATTCCTTCTTTGATTTCTTTTATCACCTAGTTGTTTTTAAGCAAGGTGTTATTCAGTTTTCACGTATTTGATTTTTTATCCTTCTTCTTCCTGTTATTGATTTCTATTTTATGGCGTTGTGATCAGAGAGAATGCTTTGTATTATTTTGATATTTTGGATTTTACTGAGAGTTGATCTGTGGCCTAAAATGTGGTCTATTCTGGAGAATGTTTCATGTGCATTGGAAAAGAATATATAATTTGCTGCTGCTGGGTGGAGTCTTCTATATATGTCTATGAGGTCCAGTTGTTCAATTTTGGCCTTTAGATCTTCTGTATCGCTACTGAGTTTCTTTCTGGATGTTCTGTCCTTTACCGACAGTGGTGTGTTGAAGTCTTCTATTATTATTGTGGAACTGTCTATTTCTC
This sequence comes from Dugong dugon, assembly GCA_030035585.1. Lineage (NCBI taxonomy): Eukaryota > Metazoa > Chordata > Mammalia > Sirenia > Dugongidae > Dugong > Dugong dugon. The sequence goes on along the minus strand of CM057475.1, from coordinate 5,852,294 downwards.
TTTTCAGTGCTGTTAGAATTTATGTATTTTGGGGCCCTGTCATTGGGTGTACAGATATTAAGGTTATTTCTTTTTGGTGGACTGTCCCTTTAATCATTGTATAATGTCCTTCCCTGTCTTTTATTGTTGATTTTGCCTTGAAGTCTACTTTAACTGAGATTAGTATTGTGACTCCTGCTCTTTCATGGTTACCATTTGCTTGATGTATTTTTTTCCATCCTTTGATTAATAAATTTATGTCTTTGTGTCTAAGATGTGTGATTGTAAACAGCACATTGATGGGTCATGTTTTTTTATCCACTCTGCCACACTCTCTTTATGGGTGCATTTAAACCATTTACATTCAGTGTGATTATTGATAGGTATGAGTTTCTTGCTGTCAAATTGTTTTGCTTTTCTTTTTTCCTGTGGTGCTGACATTTTCTTTGTTCCTCTTACTCTCCTGTGCTGAGTTACTTTTGTTATTGTAGATTTTGTGTTTACTAAATCTTCATGTTTTCCCTTTTTCTTCTGATGAGGTTTGTTAACTTTGTTTGTGGTTACCTTGAAATTTACCCTTATGTTCCTAAGTTTCAACTACTCTTTTATTACTTGATATCACCCTGACCTCCTCTCCATTTGAAAGTTGTATACCTACGCAATTTATTCCCCCTTTTATTGTTGTGACGTTGTTGTCATTTACAGACTGATGTCTCTGTTTCCCTCTTATAAGTCTTTTAGCATTGTTTTATTATTGATAGTTCTTTATGATGGTATCTGGCCGATGCTGTCACTCCAGTTGTTGTCTCATATTGTTGGTTCTCTAAGCAAAGGACTCCCTTTAGTAATTCTTGTAAGTCTGCTTTGGTGTTTCCTAATTCCCTTAATTTCTGTTTATCTGGAAATGTCATAATTTTGCCATTGTATTTGAGAGAGTTTTGCAGGATATATTTTTCTTCGTTGGCAGTTTCTTTCAAGGTTTTATATATGTCATCCCACTGCCTTCTTGCTTACATAGTTTCTGCCGAGTAGTTAGGACTTAGTCTTATTGTTTCCCCTGTGTAAGTGAGTTTTCATTTTTCCTGAGCAGCTCTCAGGATTCTTTGTGTTTTGTTTTGGAAAGTGTGATTATGATGTGTCTTGGTGACTTCCTTTTAGAGTTTATCCTATATGAGTTTGTTGAGCTTCTTGGGTGTTTAGTTTTTAATGTTTTATGATATTTGAGATGTTTTCTCCCAGCAAATCAATAATTTTCTCCGTGTTTTCCATTTTCTTCACCTCTTCTGGAACCTTGACATGCACCAATTTTTGCTCTTGATTGTGTCCCACATAATTATTAGTTTTTCTTCATTTTTTTCTCTGATTTCTTCTGAAATAAAGTGGCATCCATTGATTTGTCTTCAATCTCACTGACAGTGTCTTCCATTGTTTCAGATTTGCTCCTAAAACTTCCTATTGAGTTGTCCGTTTCTGAGATTTTCTTATCCATCTTTTGGATTTCTAGTTTCTGTATTATTTCTAATTGTTTATTTTGACATTTTGTTGTTGTATTATTTTTCTGAACTCTTCTATTGCTTTGTCTGTGTTTTCCTTGATTTTGTCTACGTTTTTGTTGATCTCATTCCGTATCTCCTGGGGGGGCCCTAAATACTAGTCTTTTGAATTTCGTATCAGGTAGTTCCACTGCCTTTTTGTCTACTGGAAGTTAATACGATTCTTTATTTTGGCCATTTTCTGGAGCCACCTTGTCTTTATATGCTTTGACATTGTCTGTTGTCTCCAAAACATTAAGGTATTATTTTCTTTATTTATTGATTGTATGTTTGTTTGTTTTCTCTTGCTTTTTTGTTTTGATATGTCAGGGTGGGTGGGCCAGGCGTGTGTTGCTGCTTATCTATGGGCACGATAGTTTTCACCATCTTGTCTGGGTGGGCAGGGCAGCAACAGGCAGGGCAAGCCTGCTTCACTATACAATGGTTTCACGAGGTGGCTGAGGGCAGACTGGGTGGGTGATATCTCTTGATGTTGGTCCAGTGGTGTGGGAGCTTTCCCAGCCCCTCACCAGATAGGAGTGGGTGTTGGATTGGGAATGGTGGAGGCTCACTTCCCACCATTCAGCTGCTGGTCAAGTGGCGGGAGGTGGGCAGTGTGGGCCTGGTGCGGCAGCTGGACTGAGCACTGTGGGTGCTCTAGCTGAGGTGGCACATTGGGGCCAGTAGGGGGGCGGTGGCGTATGGGGCTCGTTGGTGGGAAGAAAGAAAGATTTTTTAAAAAGTAGCTGACAGGTGGGGGTTAGGTGGCCTTGGAGGCTGCCGGGAAAGGTGGGGAGGTGGCATATGAGGCTAGGTGGGAGGCAGAAAGAAAAGAAAGTAAAAGAAAAAAAAATAATAAAATAAGTGGAGGCATGGAGGGCAGGGCGGACCCCGGACAGCAGCGGGCCAGTGGTTCTTCAGTCATGGTGGTGGGGTAAGGTCTGGCAGCAGGCTGGGAGGTGGTGTACAGGGCTAGGTCTAAGCAAGAAGGAAGAAAAAAGAAACAAACAAACAAAAAAAAAACAGGTAGCATGGTGGGGGCTGGTGGGTGGGGGCAGGGCAAACCCAGGGAGGCTGTGTGCCAGTGGCTCGCTAGCTGAGCGGTGCAGCATGGCCTGCTGAGAAGGAGTGGAGGTCGTGCACAGGGTTAACTGGGAGGGAGAAACAAAAGGAAATCAGAAAGAGAGAGTGGAAAAAAAAGGCACTGAGGGCGTCCGCCGGTGGGGGGTGGGGTGGATTAGGAATGGTGGGGAGTCAGTGTTTCTCTCACCAGGTGGCACGGCACGGCCTGTCAGGACAAGGCAGAGGTGGTGTATGGGGCTAGGTGGGAAGGAGAAAGAAAAGGAAGAGAAAGAAAAAAGGCATGGTGGGAGCTGGCCAGTGGGGGCAGGGTGGACGTGGGGCAGCGGTGAGCTGGTGTCTCTCTGACCAAGTGGTCATGGCCCATTGGGAAGCAGTGGAGGCAGTGTACAGGGCGGATGGGTGAGGGGTTGAAAGCATATTCCTCCGGTTATTGGGTGCTGTCTCCTGTTGGGATCACTGTGAAGTTGCCTTCCTGTACTCCCCGTCTGCGTTCCTTGGTGGCTGTAGTCCAAGATGGAAGAGCTGTGCCGTGTTAGCTGGCAGGGGATCTCCACTCCGTAGCTCTCCTCATTCTCAGTTCTCTGCCAGTTTCTTCTTCCATTCGGTGCTTGATTTAGTTCTTTATCCCTTCATTTGATGCTTAGGGTTCCAGGATTGATGACTGTATCTGTTTTACGTAGATTTTGGGGTCTTTGCTGCAGAGGAATGGCATGGTGCTTCTGTTGATAGAGCTATGTTGGCTCCATCTCTTAGGGGAAACATTGTCTTAAAGTGTCTTCCCACAGACTGATCATGAATTGCAAGGGAGAGAAAAAACCCACTAACAATAGAGAAATGGGGCAATGCCTTGACTGGGTGACCAAAATGAACGTCCCCATGGGGTTAGATGGGCACCAAGAGCGCCTCCAGATGTGATGCCATGAGAAAGACACAACATCACCTGTGCAGGGTGTGACTCAGAATGCACAACCTCAACCTGATCAAGAGGAAACATCAGACAAATGCAAAATAAAGAACACCGTATTCTTCTAAAATGTCAATTCTTTGTCAAAAGACAAAGAAAGGCTGTGGAAATACTCCTAATTAAAAGAAAGGCTAAGGTGGCCCTCAGTAGGGCAAATGCTAAGTGCTCAACTACTAGCAGAATGGCTGACAGTTTGAACCCACCCAGAAGCCACTTGGAAGACAGGACTGCTTCCAAAAGGTCACAGCCTGGAAAATCCTATGGAGCAGTCCTACTCTGCAGACATGGGGTGGCCATGGGTAAGAATCGACTCAACGGCAAATAACAACATGAGAGTCTTACTTATCTTTGTGTTTCATAGCTAGCAAGGTGCCTGATACACAGTAAATGTTCAATAAGTACTTGGGAAGGGGAGGAGACTAAAAGATGTGGCAGTTAAATGCAATACCTGACCCTAGACTGAACCCAGTACTACAGGGGGAAAATGCCATAGAGGGTTTTGTTAGGTAATCTGACAAAATTGGAATATGAGCAATAGATTAGATAAGAGTACTGTATCATTATACATTTATAAATTTAATAAACTATATGTAAGAATATTTTATTCTTAGGAAATACACACTGAAGTATTTAGGAAAAAAGGAATAATAAAAATTGTGTTGGTATGTATGTATACATATATACACAGATAGGTGTGATATTTGAATTTTTTGAAACATTTTATAAATTATTTTCCAAATAAAATATTTCAAAAATTATGGAGGAAGGCAATTTTTTTTTTTAAAGTTGATTGGTACATTTGAAATAGTTGGGCAGTCCCCAGCTTTAGGGGAAAAACTATGACATTAAAATGGAGGTAAGATTCTAAAATAGTATCAGAGTATTTCCTAATTTCCAAACTAATATTTATGGAGTATCTACAACATGTGAGGTGCCATGACTAGGCCTCATTAATCTCAGAGTGTTGAAAGTAATTAATCTCAAGATAGAGATAGGTTTTAATTAAAACTGTTCAACCAACTTATGCATACATTAAAGCTTCAGTACACCAAGTTTTAAAAGGTTCCTAATTAACCTAAACTACACGTAAAAATGGAAACTAATGAATAGTCATCCTCCTCTACCAAGAGGTATCATTTCTTACTTTTCAGTGCAAATTTGGTTATAAGTATTTCCTACTAAAAAAAAGAAAAAACTAAAAGAAAAGTCCTTTTAGTCCTATTTCCTCTTTACTTACAGAATTATTAAGTCACTGGTCATTTGCCATTTATGAAAGTGTAATATTAATAAAAACATTTGAAATGTATCTCCTTATAGTATTTATTTTTAAAAAATGCTCCACAATCCACGTTGTCACTGTGGACAGGTTCTTGTTAAGCTTGATAGAGCTATCAAAGAGGCTGGATTTTAATCCTATATAGATCCTAATATGAGAAAAGTACAAAGTAAAACCAATTCACATTACATTCTTGATTTTACATCCATTTCTGTCTGGGCACATGCAGTGACATAAACGTGTTACAACAATTGGGACGGCTACTACCTAGCTCTGTGACCTCAGTCAAGTGACTTAACTCTCTTGGCCTCATTTTTCTCAGTTGAGCCATCAAGGGGTTGAATCAGATTATTCCTAAAGACTCTTTCAGACTTTAGGATTCCATAATCTCTCTCACAGTCTTTCTTCTTACACTGGATTTTAGACTACAAATACACAAGACTTTCAGAAAGATAAACTAACCATGACCCTGGATACATCAGTAATTTTTAAACATACTAATGTTAAACATCAGACCCGTACTATTTATATAATCCCCAAGATCTCCGCAAATCTAGAGAACTATGCCTCATGATTTAAGTTAACTTTCTTGCATCTCAAGTTAGAGGAGAATAAATCACAAATCTAACAGGGTACATGGACTGACTCCAAGTGTGATACAAAAGCATCAAATTCTAACTTCAAGGACAACTAGGTGCCAAAATAATCACTTAAATTAGCCTGCAGGGAGCTAGGTTTTAATTTTCTTTTTGGCATGAACGTTAGCTATAAAGAAAATATAAATAAATATGACTAACATAAAAAATCAATTCATAGCGTCCTGCTGCAACAAATGAACCAAACAAAAAATGAGTAAAGTGATGGACACTGATACCGCAGGTATAGTCTGGAGACACTGGTGTGGAATATTGGTTACAGTTGCTAACACTGAGCTCCGACAGCGTGCTGAGCACTGATCCAGGAGCTTTACAAGCACCAACTAAGATTTACAGCCACTAACTCATTTAATGTTTACAACAATGAATGAAGTAATTATTAGTATTCTCATTTTCAAAATAAAGAAATTTAGGAACCAAAAGGTTGTTTGTTTATATTATTTAAATGCACGCTAGCAAGGAGGCTAGAATAGTATGGATTTAAAAGTACTACTGATGTCCTGGAGGCTTGGTGGTGCAATGGTTAAGAGCCTGGCTGCTAACCAAAAGGTTAGCAGTTTGAATCCACCAGCCATTCCTTGGAAACCCTATGGAGCAGTTCTACTCTGTCCTATAGGGTTACTGTGAGTCAGAATTGACTCGACGGCAACAGGTTTGGTTTTTTTGGTTTACTGATGTCCTGGTGAAACCCAGTCTCTGCTGAGTGCTCATCCCTTCATCACCCTGCAGGCTCCAGCCCTGCTCACCAGCCCCTATATACCAAAGGCTCCTGCCTGTTGTTCCCACAGCACAGCACTACTCCAGGCCCTCTCAGTCTCTAACTGGTCGTGTGGTGTTATGGCTACCGTTCCTAATCTTGACACCACCTATCCCTCCTCCTCGCATCCCATCACTACTTATGTTACTAAAGACTCAAGCTTTGGTCCTCTGACCTGCTTTAAATACATCCTCTCTTTAAAAAATTCAGCCACCATCTCTAGAATGGCAACTCTCAAATCCAGATGCTGATCTAGAGCACACAGCCAAGGCTGCCTAGGCTGGGATTCTAGCCCTGCCACTTGCTATCTGTGGGACCTTCAGCTATTTACTTACCTCTCTGTGCCTCGGGTGTCTCACCTATGAAGATAAAAATAAAACCCTAATAGGCTGTTGTGAGCTAATACATGTAAGGAATACGCTTAGTACAATGTCTAGAACATAGCATGCACCCAGCATGTTCTTAGCTAATAATAATAGGAAAGGATATGTTAATTAGTTTTTCAGGAAGACAGGGCCAAGTCTGAAGGTTGGTTCTGATACTTAGCGGCTATCTCTCTTTGGGAAGGTTTACTTAAACTCTCTACAGATCTTGTTTTCCTCATCTTAAAAATGGGGTTACAAATTGAAGGTTAACTGCAATCTAAATGAGAAGATACAAGAATTCTTAGACCTGGCTGATCATCAGCAACCCCCAGAGAGTTAAAAAAAAAAAAAAAAAAAAAAATCCCCAAAGCCAGTTCCCAGATCCATTAACTTGGTTGCATCTCCTGAGGTGCTGATAACAAACATTCACCTACTCCAGAAACCTCTGAAAAGCGTACTATCACACAAGACCACATTCTAGGTATTGGGGCCACAGAAGAGGGCAATACAGAAACACTAAGGAAGAAGTATTCTTACTCATACATATAGGAGCAAGTCTGGGAGAGAGATGGAAGTGTGATCTGTTCTGATTGGGGTAGGGGGCAAAGTGATGGGGAACCTGTGGCAGACAAGCTGAGGTGACCTGGCCCACCATTCTATTCTTCTTCCTCTCATTTTTGGTGACTGTTACCCCTTCCCCTCTTCTATAACCATGCCTCCCACAAACCCTAGCCAAAGGGGTAGGCCAGGCCAACCACAGACTAACAGAAAATGGTTTCTTTGTATTGTCTAGGTCCCACCTCTGTAGATTAAATTTTCCTGGAGTTTGGCTATCTTGATTCCAAATTAGCAAAAATAACTAGCAAAGGCATTATTTAGATTTGATATAAATGGGATCATCACGTACGGAAGAAAATGGATTTATAAGAAGTTTTTATCTCTCAGAAAATCTTTCATTTAATATAAATACATCACAGAAGTTAACTGGAAATCCCCTTAATCTTGAAAGGAGATCTGTCCAGTGTTTATTGATTCCCTGGCTATGATGATTTGGTCCAAAGGATGGGAAAGTGATCCAAGTCGGTCCAGTTAGAGTATTTCTATAGAATTTTAAAAACCAAGGAGTCCCTATTTCCTCTTAGGTCACTTGGCTACAACGTTCTAAGCCTGGAGTGATTTGCTCCTGTTTCCTGACATGCAGAGATAACCTGAGGAGAAAAGAATAGGGCCATCATATTGAGAACATAGCAGGAAGGGCAGGGACCATCACACATACTGACTAGAGGGAGCATGTGATCCTAGGATCCCATCTTCCCTGAGGCCAACTCTACTCTGCCCTTCTTGGACCCATCAGCCAGTATGTCCTTACAGGTGTAAGCTATAAGCTACACTGCTGTCTCTTACAACTGAAAGAACTAGAAGAATCCTATTACAGAATATTTTTGGGCAGAGAGTGGGTGAGGAAGGTTAGGGAACTTTCTGGAGTAGTTAACACTGGAGTGGAGTCTTAAAAAACAAAACAAAACAAACAAACAAACAATAACAACAACAAAACCCAGAAGGAATTAGGCAGCTTCAGAAGAATGTGCAAAGCCCTAGATTAGTGAATGGCACGTAGAGGTTTGTGAATAAATCTGTCAAACAGAAATTCATCGAGTATATATTATTTACTAGTCACTGTTAGGCACTGGAAGTAATGAGCAGGGACAGAAAAGAAGACAACCAGGACTACAATTGTTTTAATTATGGTTAACTGGCAATGGCACAATCCTTTCTACAAGTCAAGTAACATACTATATGGAGATGTAAAAAAATAAACACTGAAGGAAATGCATGGAGAAATTGACAAAAACACAAAAAAGAGAACTGTAAAGCAGCACTCAGCCCTTGACAAACAAGCAGATGAAGTCTGAAGAAAGAGGGTCTGGTCTAATAGGTACAGAATCTAATAGACTAATAGAAGCTAGGCTCTATACCCTTCAGAGGCATCTTTCCAAGGGCCAATGTAATATCTTCAAAAATTAACTGTTTAGGCCACAAAGAGCTCAAAATATTCCAAAATTAGAACTAATATTATCTGCATTCTTTGATTACAATACAATAAAATTAGAAATAAGGGACAAAAGAAATACGTTTTTCAAAAAAATCAACCATTTAGAAATTAAAAAGTCTCTTAAAAATCTCAGTGAATCAAAACAAGGGTCAGGTGCCTGGGGTCTAGTGGTAGACTTGAGGCAGGAGCCCACCTCGCAGCCTCTGCTGAGTTGGCATGTAAAAAAAAAAAAAACCCAATTGCATCAAGTTGACTCTGACTCGTGGCTACCCTATATGTGTCAGAGTAGAATTGTACACCATAGGGTTTTCAATGGTTGATTTTTTGGAATTAGATCACCAGGTCTTTCTTCTGAGGAATCTCTGGGTGGATCTGAACCACCAACCTTTTGGTTAGTAGCTGAATGTTAACCACACCACCTACGAGATGGGATGCAGAAAGCTGCAAAAAATGTTGCTCCCATCCTGATGATAAGAAAAAGTCAAATAATATACAATATCAAAATGTTTCCTTACAGCCTAGAAAACCCTGTGGGGGCAGTTCTACTCTGTCATATAGGGTTGCTATGAGTCGGAATTGACTCGACGGCACAACATTTACTGAGTGCTTACGCTGTGCCAGGCCCTACTCTAAATCAGTGGTTCTCCACCATGGGGGATTGTGCCCCTCCAAAGACATCTGGCAATGCCTGGAGACATTTTTTTGTTGTCACAAGTGGGAGGAGGGGGGAGTGCTACTGCCATCTAGGGCTCAGAGGCCAGGGATGCTGCTTAACACCCTCTCAATACAACTACCTGGCCTAAAATGTCAATGGTGCCGAGGTTGGGACGCCCTGTTCTAAGTGAATAAACTCATTTGATCTTGTAAAGTGAGCATTCTTTTTATTCTCATTTTACAGATGAGGTAACTAAGGAACAGAGAGCTTAAACAGCTTGCACAAGGTTACAGCTTGTAACCGGCAGCCCTGGGATTCGAAACCAGGAATCTGGCTTTAGAGTCCACTTTTTAAACTATTACACACTGTTGTCTCAATAAAAAATAATCAGACAATGGATAACTATATAAACATGTGATAATGGTTAAGCCAGTAAAGTATATCAATTAAATGGAATAGTATTATTATTGTGATATATAAAACATATGTTTATAATGTTATATTAAATAAAACCGAGGAATACAAAATTACATGTATGTGATAATTACAAGGAGATAAAATATGAGGGAAAATAGAAACATGTGATGTTTGAGTAGAGGGATAATGGTTCTAAAATTTTATGTCTAGCCTAGGGTCTAGAATATAGAAAGATGCAATGCTGTATTTTTACGCTAATAACACATGCCTTCTACGCTTGGTTGCCAACCATACCCTCCTCCTGTGAGGTATTTCTGTAAGCACGTTACACCAGTTGTTTTTACAGCAACACGTAAAAAAATTTGGCACAGTGCACTTATGAAAATATCTCATGGGGGAGGGGTGCATTTGGCAAACAAATGTAGAAGGCACGTGTTATTTGCATAAAAATATAGTAACTGCTGAATGAATGAATTTATGAACATTCTTCTAACAGTTGTCACAATAATGTACAATTATAGCAGTTCAAAATTAAATTGTCTTAAATTGGAAAACTCATGTACAACAAGCATATGAAAATATATTTAGCCCTATTTCTAATAAAAGAAATACAAATTAAAAAATTTACACAGGCATATGTTCCCCTCCCAAGAAAAAATTGACGATCTTTGTTACAAAAATATACGCTCACAACAGAATAATGCAGATAAAAAGAAAAAGAATACCTATATCACCCACAAACAGACAACCATAGTTAATCTTTGGACACAGATACTGTATTTTTTGCAAATATTGCACCCATACGTATAATGCTTAGGAAAATAACGTGGGGAGCAGGGGTGGGGGGAGGTGGTGGTGTTGCTCAGTTAGCAAAAAATGTGTAATGTGAGCATTATTAACGTGTAAATACAATAAACATAGAGAACCTCGAATCTGGGTGTGTGATATTACATGTATATTCATAACTGAATTTTAGAAGTGGTTTATATGACATATATGATGTTCTCCCCCATCGGGTGGTATTCCAAGAACATCCTTCCATGTCAACAGATATATTTCTGCAATGGTTTTTAATGGCTACATAGTATTTTGTTACACAGATGTACTATAATTTATTTCTTCTCAGAATCACAATTTCAGTAACCATTCCCCCACTGAAGCATATTATGATTGCTTCTCATTTTTAAATGATTATTCAGGTAACGAAAGGCAGGGAATTGTCAAAAAGCCACTCCAAAGTTTTTAAAAATCTCAGTAACTGAGAAAATGAATTATGTACTAAAAATCTTTGAATACTACGCTTGCTAGTCACCGGAGGAAACCAAACTGCAGTCTGAGACAAAGGCTTTTAAGTTATAAAGCAAAGCAAAGAAACCAACACATTTATAAAGCTTCTCAAACTGTCCATCAGGAACGACCAAGGCTCATGGCAGACCTGGTTTCTGGGTGGATGACATGAGTCTAGTCATTCATTTTACTTCAGAGGAAAACAGAAAAAAATTGTCTGTCATAAGATCAATACGCCCAGAGTGAGAAATAGGTTTTCTCAAACAAATTCAGGATGATAAGGAATTTCATAAAAAACTAGAAATTCTTTCTTTTATAGACGTCCAAAAAAACAGAGAAAAGTACCATGCAGTTTTTATTTTTGAACTTGATGAAAATGTGGGTGAAAGTCTTTAGAATAAGGGGATAGAAGAGATTTTTCTAAGCATGTCATAAACATTTTTACATACAAAAATTAACTCTGTATGGCAATAACCCAACAGGTGAAATAAATGAAAAACAAAACTCAGAAAAATACCTGCAACATATGACAGTGGAGTTACTATTTCTTAATACACAAAGAATTATTACTGCCAGTGAAAAGTCAAAACTACACCCAAAGATACAAATGGGCAGAAGAGGTGAAAAAACAATTTTCAAAACAAATAAAAATGGCCAATAAACAAACGAAAATTGTTAAACCTTAGAGAAACTTAAAAATCCCATCCTGGTGACAATGCTCGAGCAGAGGAGAGAAGGTAAACTGACAGAGCCTTTCCGAAGGGCATTTACAACAGGTATGAAAACATAAAGGAGTCCCTGCGTGATGCTGTTAACATGCTTGCTACTAACTGAACGGTTGATAGTCTGAGTCCACCCACCGGTGCCTCAGAAGAAAGATCTCATGATCTGTTTCTAAAAACCAGCCCTGGAAAACCCTATGGAGCACAGCTCTACTCTAATACACATGGGGTTGCCATGAGTTGGAATAGACTCCACGGCAACTGGTTTTCTGGTTTATCAAAATATAAATAATACATATCCTCTGATTCATTCATTTACTTCTAGAACTTTACCCTAAGGAGATAAGTATATCTAACTTACAGATAATTATACACTGCAACATTGCACTACAATTATAATATAAAGGAAACAACCAACTGAACAACAACATATATGTACATGCATTAGAATACTATATAGTCACTAAAAAATGTTGACAGTAAACGCACATTTCTTGGTTTTAAAAGCTATCCATGAGATTGTAGGGTTTTCAAAAAGAAGAGGTTAGAGAATAGAATATATGATATGATCCCATTAATGTCAAATGATTACAGAGCTGTCCAAAAGGATACCCACCCAAAAATTAAGAGTGAATTCTAATGATTTTCACAGCTTTACAGTATCATTTGTACAAGAATAATGTTTTTTTGGGGGGAGAGAGAGAGGGTTCACATTCTGACGTACTCAAGTGTCCTATTCCCTAAAATAAGATGGGTTTTACCTAGTTTGGCTATCAAGACAAGCTGGCTGTTTTATGTTTGCTTTTACTGTTTAGTTGCTACTTTGGTAACTCTTCTAAGCAATGATATAATACTATTTTCTATAACTCATACTTTCAAAAGTAAAGCAAATGTCATAATCTGGTAAATGGTCAATAGCTTTTTGATCAGATTTTGTGAATCTCCCACCATAAACAACCAAATGCTTCCTGACCTGCGCCACAGCCTCTCTCCTAAGCTAGACTCCCACAGCACCATAAGAAAGAATAAGAAAGAAAAAGGGTAGTGTCAACTATTCTTTTTCTTTGTGGTATCTTACTATGACAGAACAATGGAAATTGGGTTTGAAGGACTGACTTTTTTTCCAGTAAAAATGGTGTTATCCTCTCTACAGCAACTCACTCACCTTTTAACCTACAATCACCTCCAAAGGCACCACAGCCCCAGTTTCCCGTGGCCACTGCAGAAAGATGCTCTGAAGAAACTCCAGGGCGGACAAATCCACAGTAAGCCTGAAGGATGAAAGAAACGTTGAAGCATGAGAGTGACCAAACACTGGCAGATTTCTGACTGATGTTCTAGGAGTAACGGTTATCAGATGTATCAAACAAAGAGATAGAGAAAAGCCTGGAATTATATAAGGACAAGAGTAAGAAATGACAGATTCTAACATTTATTTGTTTAATGCTGGGAAAATCAAATACCTTACACTAATACATGTCTCAGTTTCTTTTTCCAAGTCAAACAAACACAAATGGAAATATGAGAGACAGTTCAAGAACTAATGGGATCCCAACCACCAACTCCATGAGCTAAAGTGGAAGAAAGGCATTGGTTACAAAACTTGGTTTTGACGGTTTTGACGACCATTTTTTCATCAAGGCAAAGAATTACTAGCAAGCTTTCTCAGCACCTCTCTCTCTGAAGTATTGGGACTAGATTAATAACTGTGATTAGCTTTTAAGGGTGTTTCCTGCAACAGAAATGCTTAACAAAGAGCAAGCAACCACCTATAAAAAGGATTCCTATACTGAGTAAAAAATAACCTTCAGATCCTTTCCAGCTCCAAGTCTCTAGTTTCACAGTTCTGTTTTAAGCTAAATATTAAAAAATGTGTCAGTAACCTGAGAAAAGTACAATATATCCCAAGTATGCTGGCTGAGTATTAATTACATGAACAGCTGATTTTGTATATGGGTTTATGGTCTCAAAGTTTCTGATTTCCATTTCTTTGCTGCCAGCATAGTTGGCCTTTCTGCCCCCTAAGGGTCCCTAGTTTTCTGAAACTATTGGACCATATTAAAAGGCTTGATATAATAGCAAAGCAAATCTCCCGTGGGTTCTCTCAAGGACCAAATTAAGCCTAAAATATAGCTTATGTATAATAGTAAATAAAATAAAAAGAATGATCTGTGATAAATGTCTCTAGGGAAAAGCCCAGGATAAAGAAAGGTGCTTCTTTGAAACTCACACAGAAATACAGTAAATTGCTCTCTGAATTTTTCACAAAGGTATAAAAATTTATTGTACACCCTGTCTGGATGGATTAACAAGGCTATTCCTTCCACCCCCTCCTAGATTGTAAATCCTGACAGATATTAATTGTAAGTTGGTACCAGACCATTATTCAATGCTTCTGTTATGGAGCTTATAAAAGAACTCACAAACTACCTGCATAATCCGATGCATGGAGCTTCTGAAAATCTCTTTCAGGTCAAAAATATCAGCGAACTCAATTTTTTTTAGCAGGTTCTTCAAAGATAAAAGAGTTGCTACCATGATGCCAACAAAGGAGATACAAACCTGCTGTCAGAACAGACATGCCTTTGCCACTTCACTTCCTGTCAAGTTCTTCTAACTCATCTGGATGACGAGGAAGCTTTCCTAACCTCCTAGCTCATGTCTCTGTTTCATACCATTAAAATGCCTTTTTAGCCTTTTCCTTACTGCTGTCTCTAAATAACCGGGCTAACTTTACTTCAATGAGCAAACACATCTTAGTGAGACTAAAGACGAAAAATGGAGAATTACTTGAAGCAAAATCAAAGTATTAACCAATTTTCCTGAAATGTTCTTGAAAAATGGCCATAACAAAAACAAACTACAGAACTGAAATTAAGCCATATTTAATGTTCCAACCAAATAAAATCAAATAAAACTGTAAGACGTTAATCAAATAGAAATAGATGATATAAAAACGATGGCAGGGTAGTCAGGTATAAACAATAAGCGGTTGTAATTAATATGAATTCTTTTACTCTGCTAAAAGTAAGTATTTCTAAGGTCAGAAATAAGAGACAGAGAATCAGTAAGCTCCTCTGAGTCACCTTTAAAGGGACATCCAAGTCCTGTCCCTTCCTTGGGAAGCGGAGGTATGTATCTCTTAGATGCTGGCGATCAGGCAGGGCCACAAGTCAGGGAATCATTTCCTTTTACAGTAAGAACTGAGCTCCTCACTCGGGAACAAAGATCAGATAAAGGTCCTGAGACCTCAAAAGAGCTGCCAGGTTCTCACTTCATAGGAAAAGGTGCTAGGAGTCCTCGAGGGCTCCACACAGATAAACATGTTTCTTTTTCCCTACCAGAGCCAGAGTACTCGAGGACAGTGATGAGAGGGGTGAGAACAAAGGAAAGCCAGCTCCAACTCTATCCACACCCCAACCCGACTGTCCGCAATGAAAGAGCAATTTATTTTCACTAATAAATTTAAACGGGGAAAAAGAAACAGCAATCAAACCTCAGAACAGGAAGTAGAAGATGCCAATACCAACATACCTATATCTCACAGTGTTACACTGAAGAATAAGCTTTGACGGGAAGGGATAAAGAGGAAAAGATAGAGCAATTTTGGAGTCCTAAAGGCTGCAAAGAGGAGCTCTGAGAAGCAAGAGGCAGGAGGAAATACTGGTATCTAGAGTTAAAAACTAGAGAGCAGGAAATGGTGAAGATAGAGATGCAGGAAAGAAACAAAGAATGTGGAAAAGGGACCAAAGAAAACAGGTGTAAAAACCTACAGGCCCAGAACTGGGCCTAGGAAACAGATGGCACTTACGGGAAGAGCCTGTCACAAGTATCCACACATGCATGTACACACACCCACACCCACACACGCACCCACACACGCACAAGAACTCTGGCTTCAGCATGAATTTTAGCAGGACCAACTAAATATAATTAAACTACATTTCATTATCATATAAATACATTATACTGTTTGTTAGGTTAATAACTTAACAATTATTGCTCCTAAAGAGTTGTTTATTTATATGAGTGACCATACTATATTTGTCTAACTTAATATACACTTGGTACTGACACTTATTTCCTGAGGTTTTAGTATGGATTTCACAAAACAAACATGATATAAAAAGGCCTTTAATGATGTTTTAGAAGGTAAAGTAATAGAAATCAAGAGTCTTAAAATTATCCTTGGATTCAGTGTTAACATTTTTATACATTTTTTTCTAACGATAGCAAAAAATGGTCAACTGTACAAAGACCACACTATCAATAATAGAGAAAAACTTGGAATTACCTAATTATTAAAAAATAAGATAGTTAAAATCAGACTATATCAACTCAACAAATTTTATGGCCATTAAAATTTTATTATGAAGATTACTGGGAAGAATGAAAAAATTTACAATACAGGGGCAAATGAAATAAATAGGTAAAATATAAAATTATAGGAAACTTTTGAGCACATCTATATTAAACTAAATATTCATGAGCAAAGATATACAAAATGAAAACAACTGTCTAAAAGGGAGGATTTTCGATCACCTTTTTATCTTTAAAATAATTGTAATATTAGTAAATACTAATGCTATTTTAAAATGCAATATAAAATGGGCCTCAGTTTCCTCACGTGTAAAATCAAAGATTGGATTAGGTATTTCTACAGTTATTCTGATTCTATATATTGAAGGACTTAAGGGAAGACTCAGTAGGAATGATACTTTTTGGGCAAATATTCCTGAAAAGTAAAGTGACACATACTTAAGAAAATATTATAAATGATTAGATGTTGAACTTCTTAGAAATATCAGCAGCAAGTATGATTAGATTTGATCAAGCTCTGGTATAATAACAACCCCTTTCCAAATTTGGGGTGGGTAATAATAACAAATCAATAAAAACAAAAAGCAAATGGTGGTGATTCCCTCCACGGGCAATATCGCCTCCTTGTTCAACTCTGATCCAGAAGCCTCCATGAAATATACTCATTATTTAATCTTACCTGAATGAGCCTAGGAGCCCTGGTGGTGCAGCGGTTAAGAGCTTGGCTGCTAATCAAAAGGCTGTAGTTCGAATTCACCAGCCTCTCCTTGGAAACCCTATGGGGCGGTTCTATTCTGTCCTATAGGGTGGCTATGAGTCGGAATGGACTCCATGGCAAAGGGTTTGGGTATAGAAATGAGCCTAACATGGCTAAACACAACTCTTCAGAGCTGATTCCTGTCTTCCCATGCAGAGTTAGTTACTTGCCGCGTTTGCAGGCTGGAGTCATAAATCTTTCCAACCACAAAAGAGAATTCTCTTCTAGAATGTCATCTAGCTGATCTCTCACAGGATTAAACACTGCTTCACAGTATCAGTCAGATAAAGGGAGACTGATTCTTCCCTTTTAAAAATCAACTCTACCTGCAAGCCACGATATGGGTCCAAAAGGCTACAGAGCCTGGATGGAGTGACTCTTTCAAGAGGTAGTAAAGTGCTTTGCGGGACTGCCCTTTCAATTACTATCCAGTGAATAATGCCTAACAGTAGTAAACAGGCCTCTAGAGCTCAGAAGTCCATACTGAATTCTGATGGTCAAGCTGGTCTTAATGCGCTGTTGCCTGATTTAGAAAAACGCAGTTTCTATTCCTGCCCACTTTCTATCTAGCACGGAAAAAACAAAAAAGAGAATTATGCAAGTCATCCCTGGAGAGATTTAATAGAGACTTGTGCTTTAGACCTACATGTACAGAACATAATGAGATGGAGAACATTTAGCTTAGTATTCTCTCCAAGTTGTGCTGCCAGTTTATGTAAAGTTCCCTGTTGCTCGTACTAACATTCATAATTCCATTTTAATAGGAAAATGTAATTAATAAACAATGGAATGCTTTCATCTAGAAGGTCCAAAGTTATTTGGATTCGTTTTCTAATTACGTAGTCAATAACAGTTAACAAAAGTTATTTATTGCTTTCTCCTTCTTCAATAAAAAAATTAGAAAACAAATTCTTTACTAACAGAACAATTCTGGAGGGAATAAAGCAGTGAATGAAAGGATACACATTTACCAAATGCCTTCCCAGGTGCGAGGTCCTGAACTAGGTGCTTACTCAATGTTAGCCCAGGTGTTTAATATGGCTATACACCACCTGTGGTATTTCCTTGTCTCATAGGAATTTAATAAATAGACTTGGGGGAAAATCTTCAAATTCTTTGAGAAAGTATATCTTCTGAACCTAGGATTCAAACAGAATAGGATACTGAGAAAAGCATTTAACACGTACCTGGCTCATAGTGAGGAATAAGATTGAAAGAAAAGAGGTGACCCAGGCATATGCTGACAGGAAGGAGATCATGTGTTGACCAAATGCAGGGAATATTTTCAACAATTTGATTGAGCCAGATAAAAAGTCTGGATGTTAAGTGGACTTGGATTCAAGTCCTGGCTTTGTCACTGCCTAGCCGTGTAATCTTGGGCAAGTTATTCAACTTCCTGAGGCTCAATTCAATACACGGAGTCTCTAAATGGGAAATAAGAACAGTATCCACACCTCACTGGGTGACTGGGATGAACTCAGACAATGCATTTAAAGTACTATGCAGATACGGTGAGCAATCATTTAACGACAGCGATTACTTTTACTACTGTTACTTGTATAACCAAAAAATCCCCAAAATCTACCTGCATTTGACTGAAAATAACCTTTTAAGAATTATAAATTAGACCTAACTGCATATCGCCATCAATGATGGCAGGCTGAAAACAAACACAGAACTGCATCACTGTATATTAAAGATCAACCATCCGCTTCAGATGGCTCCATCTGTTGTTGTGCACTTGATGTGACACTGAATTTACTGAGCGTTAAATAAGGACTTGAAGAATGTTGTTGTGGTATGCTGTCGAGTCAATTCCGAATCACAGCGACCCTACAGGACAGAGTAGCACTGGGTCTCCTGGCTGTAATCTTTATGGGTGCAGATCTCCAGGTCTTTTCTCCCACAGAGCTGCTGGCAGGTTCAACCACTGTACCACCAAGGCTTCTTTTGTTTGAAGAATAGGAAATATCAAACAATTTGTAACATTGATGATTTGAGATAATGTACCTATGTAATTTCTAAAAAGTTTATCTTAAAAACTGAGTTAGTATTGTCTAAAGAGTTATTTAATTACTCACTGACTAATTCATTGAACAGTTAATTTTTGAGAAGCTCCCACAAGCTAGGCAGTGTCCTGGTCACCGACTACTCGAATGAAATAAAACTTTTTCTCTTGCCAGGTTATTTATAGACTCATTCTTCTTGTATGAAGTGTGTATCACAAGGACCCTACATTCTACAAATAAATGTTTTTCAATATTGGTAATACTTACAATTAATTTAATCTATTCACGTACACCAAAGCTTCAAATCTTTAAAAAGCCTTGTGTCTTTGAGGACAGGGAACTGAAGGTTAGTGCTATATAAGTAAATGATCTAGCTCCCGCAGAGAGATATAGACATTATCCATTTTAAAAAAATCAGCATTTACATTTGTATTAATATGTGACTATGGCAAAATATGTTTTTGTTTTATTTTCCTTCTCTTATATTTCTCCCCAAACTACCTACTGCTTATGTAAATGTCTTTTAATATTAGTGACCATGTGAAAAATTCACACGTATGCACTTAAAAGGTAACATTTTATAACAGAAACGTATCACTCGCAAGTAATGTGCTCTCTTAAACAATCAACTATATGAGACCTAACAGTCAATATGTACCCAAAAGCAAAGATGAGAAGGCAAGGAGGGGAAGGGAAGCTAGATCAATGCAAACAGAACAAACAGAATGGAAATAAAGAGAATGCTGGCACAGTGTGAAAATTGTAACCAATGTCACGGAACAATCCGAATAAAAATTGTTAAACAGGAACCTAAGTTGCTGGGCAAACTTTCACCTAAAACCCCATAAAATATTGAAAAAAAAAAGTAACACCTGAAGAAAATCTAATCGTCTTATTCAACTTGATATGCTACATCATAAAAACATCATGGGCTTGTAGACAACTGCTTTGAAGCATGAGTTTTGGAATAGTGAAAGCAGGCTTGCATTTAAAATGTACCTAATTACTAGTAAAAGATACTCTTCTGTATATAGGCAACTCTGACTTTCAGAGTCAGGTAAGAGAGAGAAATCTAGAACTGTTGACATACCAAAGAGCAGTGTTTCTGAAACAGCTTTTCTGAGGAATTACCTTTTTTTTTTAATAAAATATGTCTATTATATATAAGCTCAACTTTGGAAAACAGCACATTATTCTTCAAACTTTTTATGAAATTCCTTTGATAACACCAAACATTAAAACAATCTAATAAACTATATATAAGAAAACATGCTCAATAATAAATTAGATTCTCAAATGGATTAAAATATAAGATAATATACATACAGTAATTATATTTAAAATACCTACTAAATTATAAGTGTATTAAAAGCCTTTTTATATTATTTGACTGTTTATTCCACTAACAACATGCAAGGCAAGGCTGTTGAGCTGGGAGAGCACCACCAACAGATTACTTTCATGGTAAGAACCAGGGAAAAGATGTGAAGACAATGCATTTACTGTCAGACTCACTGATCAGAGAGGACTCGCAAACCCGTTGCAATGGTACACTCCAGTCTGCTGTCATTATTAGTCTTTATGTAGGGACTGACACAGGATAGCTATACAAAACCATAAACCTCATGATGTTAATCAATAATCTAATAACCAAATCCTATTCATGGGAGTTAAACAATGGTTTTCGGAACTGGGTCAGTCTTCCTGGCTACAAGAGTATTTGAGGAACTAAAAAACAAACCAAAAAAACAAAAACAAAAACAAAAAAAACCACCCAAAACTCAGATGCGCTGGTAAGGCCCAAAATCCACACTCTATTTTATGATCGAGGTTATTTATTATGGTTAACAATAGTGAAAATATGAACTAACAATAGGTATGGCTCATTTTTACATTTCTGTAACACAATTAAAATGATTATATTAGCACTGTCACTGAAAATCACAGATTCTATCAAAAATGTGTTAAACCACCAAATCAATAAACAATTTACATTTCTCTCTAGTGTCTATGAATTTTACTTATAATAGAAGAATACTACTTTACTTTTTTGATTTATCTGTTTTAATCCTGATAGTATACCTGTTAAAGAAAACACTGCTGGGCAGGTCTGAAGAAAATTTTCAGAGTTCATTCATTTCTATATGGTTTTAAAATGATAATGTTCAAAAGCGGCTAAAAATACTTGTGATAAATATATGTGTGGGGTTTAATATCCAGCAGCAGTAGATCTGGCAGCCTCTGCCAGTAATCAAACAATTACGAAATGGAAAGTACATCTTGTACAAGCTGACAAAGCCATTAAATCAGGAGAGCTGTTGGCAGACTTATTGACACTGCAAGAATGACCAGAAAGCATTAATTTCAACATTAATAAAATGGCAGTCCATGGATGACAGCTGCCAGAGGAACTAAGAAATAAGGTTACTGGCCTTGTTAAGCTCGCGTCTGATTTTCTCCGGCACAAACTGATCGACGTAGCGTCTGAAGTGAAGTGCGTCAATGGCAACAATCTCAGTGCAGCGTCTCTGCCAGTCATCCCTGGACAGGACAGAGAGGAGAAAGATGAGGAATGGGTGAAGCTACACACAATAACACCCACACATGGCTTGGCTTCGAGATTGTGGCACCGTCTGAACAATGGAATGTTCAAAAGTATTAAAAGAAACAAATCAGTGTCCACAGGTCTCAGCAGGAAGCACCATTTTATTTTTAGATTCAGAGGCATACACACTGTGGACTGTCAGGTATTAAACAGTAAACGAAAAATTACCAAGACACAACACAATATGACATGCTGCACACAGGAACATCATGTGCAGTGAGTCTCAGGGGTTAAAGGATTTGGGGGCAAACAAAAGGAATCAATTCTTTGTTCTCCTCTGTAGAGACATGGCATTTGCATCTCAACAAGAGCTCACTCCTCTACTTTTAGAGATCTGATGGGTTTGTAACATCACCACATACTGTCCTGGAAATGATTCTAAGAAGTCGAGTGTCAGAAAGAATGTGTAATGATTCAACACAACACTCTACCTACTGTGCTCAACTGCCAACTGTGGAAAAACTGTTTTAAAAAAAACGGTTGAAGATGGCACAGCAGACAATAACACACTGCCTGTGGAAACAGGAAGGTCTGGATGAGATAATTTTAGAAATGTGAAATTCCAATTATTTCATTTCTTTATTAACTTTCATATACTAACATGCCAAGCAACTTTTTATACTGAAGAATAGTAGTAGAAACCTTCATGTTAGTCTGTAAATAATTACTAGGAACAAACATCTATGTAAATAATTGTTTGCTGTAAATACATATTTTAAACAAAATAAGTGGAAAAAGAAATCAGGGGTTGGACTTAAGACACGACAAAAAATAAGTCTGTGGCACAGACATGGTTACATGGGGAAGAGCTGACTCCTTCTGCCACTGTGGCATAAAAACACATGCTCTCAGGCAGCATTTTGGCGAAAATTTACCCCTAATAAAGTAGACAATTTAGTGTGGAAGCAAGGAGGTCAAAGTATAAAAATATATTTCAGTAAGAGCTAGGAGATGGCAGTAGCAAAGCTCACTGCAGGCTCTGCTGTCAGCTGGTTTGTGGCATTAGGCAAATCGTCCCAACATGGGTTTCTCCCATTTACCTAATCTAATAGTTCTAATTAGAACCTATTCTAATCAGATTTGGAAGTTAACCTCCACTGCTTCCAACTGGCAGCTTAGAGATCAAGAACTATAAAGAGCTCTGCCCTTATGAGCTAATTTGGATAGGTTTTTGGTTTTTATTTTCCTTTTGATACATGGAGAGGGTAATATTGTCTTAGCTGGCAATGAACCTGTAATACTGAGTTTAAGAAGAAAGTTCAATGGCTGCAGTTAGTGTAGGTGGAGACAGTTCAACCAGGGTCAACCCACGTCCCTTGTCTTGTAGCCAGGCAGTACTAAGGTCAGCCACGACTCACCTCTCACTCCCATCTTCGTGGCTCCGCACCCAGCGGTACGTTTCGGCATAGCCCACGTACTCACTGTATTGTTCAGCACCTGAAACAAACCATCCGTCACTACCGTTGTCAAGGAGATTTTCCTTAAAACCAGTGCCTTCTAAAGAGTCATTGTAAATAAACCTATTCCTCCTTTCTGAAATTATCTCATTGACAAATGTCTATTAAAAACAAAAGCAAAACAAAACCCCAGCCTTAGTGACTTGCTATTATTTCCCTCAGACACCGTCAAAAGCCACTATACTGTTTATCATATAAAGAGCGACTGAATGCATCAATCAACATAGAAAACAAAATATGCTCTGTCGTAGTCATTGCTTTTTTTGGATGAGGAATGCATAAAAACTGTGTTTTACAGAAGTCCACTGTTCTCAATGTCAGTAATCTGATAGTAATATCTTATTTATATTGTTGAGAAAAGAAATTCTACACAAATACATTCCCTGCTAAGAAAAGTGACATTAAAATAAAGCCAAGGAGCTGCCTATCAACACGCAAGGTACTTCAAATGACTGTGTAAAGCCAGGATATTATAGCATGAGAAGTGAGAAAGGGAAAAAGCATAATTACCATCCATTTGATGAGAATATGCACCAAAAGCTCCACAGAGCATAGATTTCTAACTCATCAGGCCTGGGCATATCAGCAGGGATGGTGTCATAAGTGCTCCACTATCACTAAGTAAGTTCATTCCAATTCCTGCGGTCAACTTAATAATCACTTGACTTTTCAAAACTCAACAGTGAAATAAAAAGAAAAACTGAAAACCCTCAGCAAGATATTTTTATATATTAAAAAAAAGAGGAAGAAGCAAAGCAACACTGAGAACTATGATTCAAGTTTGTTTTTTTTTTTTTTTTTTTTTTTAGCACAATTGCCCTAATCCTGGCAGTAAATAAAATGCAGGCAGACCGACCATTTCAGACAGCTGAACTATTTAAAGTTTCAAAGTATATAAAATATATAATTACAGATTAAATACAAAGGGAAAAGAGTAACCTGACAGCGGAGAAACCTGGCCTTCACCTTTAACTAAGTCATGGCACCTGACATTGCAACTATCGGAATTAACCGACATCACCTGTTTCCTCA
This sequence comes from Dugong dugon, assembly GCA_030035585.1. Lineage (NCBI taxonomy): Eukaryota > Metazoa > Chordata > Mammalia > Sirenia > Dugongidae > Dugong > Dugong dugon. Next base: position 5,828,368 of record CM057475.1, on the reverse strand, counting down.
AAAGATGGACTGATTAGGACACATCACCACTCCTATGGAATTCTTGCCGTAAATGAATTAACCAAATCTAATAATGAAGAAACATTAGGCAAACCAAAATGAGGGACAGTCTACAAAATAATTGGTTTATATGCTTTAAAACATATCAAGGTGAACAAACACAAGGAAAGGCGAGAAACTGTTCCAGTTTAAAAGACAACTCGATGCAAAGTGTGATCAGGGACTGGATCTTAGACTGGGGAAAAACAGCTACAAAGGACATAACCGGAGTGACTGACAAAATTAAATATTAACTGTTGGGATCGTGTGCCATGGAGTCAATTCTGACTCATAGTGACTCTATAGGATGGAGGAGAATTGCCCCATAGGGTTTCCAAGGAGCAGCTGGTGGATTCAAATTGCTCTTAACCTTGTGCCACCAGGGCTCCTAAGCCATCCTAGCAGGAGTGAAGTGGTATCTCACTGTGGTTTTGATTTGCAATTCTTTGTTGGCTAAGGAGGTTGAGGATCTTTCTATGTGTCTGTTGGCCATTTGAATACCCTCTTTAGTGAAGGGTTTGTTAATGTGCTTTGCCCAGTTTTTGATTATTTGTCTTTTTGTTAATTGCAGAACTTTCTACATGTTTTTAGAGAGTAGACCCTTATCGGTTATATCAGCACACTGCTTTTTTTTTTTTTTTAATTGTGCTTTAGGTGAAAGTTTACAGCTCAAGTTAGTTTCTCATACAAAAATTTATACACACATTGTTATGTGACCCTAGCTGCTATCCCTCTAATGTGACCGTATAATCCTCCTTCCTACCCCAGGTTTCCCATGTCCATTCAACCAGCTCCTATGCCTTTCTGCCTTCTCATCTCACCTCCGAACAGGAGCTGCCCAATTAGTCTCGTGTATCTATCTACTTTAACTAAGAAGCACACTCTTCATGAGTATCATTTTATGTCTTATAGTCCAGTATAATCTCTGTTTGAAGAGTCGGCTGTGGGAATGGTTTTAGTTCTGCGTTAACAGAGGGTCCAGGGGCCATGTCTTCTGGGGTTCCGCCACTCTTAGTCAGACCATTAAGTTTGGTCTTTTTACTAGAAGTTGAGTTCGTACCTCACTTTTCTCTTGCTCTGTCAGGGACTCTCTGTTGTGTTCCCCGTCAAAGCAGTCACTGGTTGTAGCCAGGCACCATCTAGTTCTTCTGGTCTCAGGCTGATGGAGTCTCTGGCTTATGTGGCCCCTTTTGTCTCTTAGGCTAATATTTTCCTTGTGTCTTTGATGTTCTTCATTCTCCTCTGCTCCAGGTGGGTTGGACCAAATTGATGCATCTTAGATGGCTGCTCACTAGCTTTCAAGACCCCAGATGTCACTCACCAAAGTGGGATGCAGAACATTTTCTTAATAAACTTTGTTATGCCAACTGACCTAGACGTCCCCTGAAACCACAGTCCCCAAACACCCACCCCTGCTACACTGTCCCTCAAAGTGTGTGGTTGTATTCAGGAAATTTCTTAGCTTTTGGTTTATTCCAGTTGTGCTGACTTCACCTGTATTGTATGTTGTCTTTCCGTTCACCTAAGATAATTCTTGTCTACTATCTAGTTAGTGAATAACCCTCTCCCTCCCTCCCCACCCTCATAATCATCAAAGAATGTTTTTTTCTGAGCACACTGCTTTTAAAAAATAATTTTACAATAATTTGTATCTTGATTCCTATAAACTCAGCTAGAATTTGGGGCAAGATGCTCATCCTACAAATCAAGAAAATAGCTACAAAATTCATGTTGTCTTCTGTGAAGTCTTTCTTGGTGCCATAAGTAGAGTCAGTGTTCCTTCTTTATGCTTCCACAGTACTTTGCACATAACATCAACATAGGACTTAACATATTAAACTGTTACCTGAAAATCAATTGTATTTCTATATATTAGCAATGAACAATCCATTAACCCATTGCTGTTGACTTGCTTTCAACTCATAGCAACCCTATAGGACAGAGAAGAACTGCCCCATAGGGTTTCCAAGGAGTGGATGGTGGATTTGAATTGCTGACCTTCTGGTTAGCAGCCAAACACTTAACTACTGTGCAACTGGGGCTCCAATGAACAATCAGAAACTAAAATTATAAAAAAATAAAATTTATAATAGCAACAAAAAATATGAAATATTTAGGGTTATATTTAACAAAAAATGTAAAAGATCTATACAATGGAAATTATAAAATATTGCTGAGTGAAATTAAAGACCTAAATAAATAGATATATCATTTTCATGTGTGAGAAGACTTAATACTGTTAAGATGTCAGTGCTCCCCAAACTTATCTACAGATTCAAAGCAGTCTCAATCAAAATAGCAGCAAGCTTTTTTGTATATATTGACAAACTGACTCAAAGGAAAAAGAAGAATAAAGTTGGAGGGTTCATATTACTTGATTTCAAGAATTATTATAAAGCTGTAGTAATTAGAACAGTATAGTATTAGCAAAATGACAGACAAATAATCAGTGGAACAGGATAAAGAATCTAGAGACCACCACAGAGGTAGACAACAGACTTCTGACAAAGACAAGGCAGTGGGGAAAGGATAGTTTTCTCAACAAACGGTGCAGGAAAAATTGAACAGCCAAATGCAAAATAATGACCCTGGATCCACATCTTGTACTATACACAAACATTAACTCAAAATGGATCACAGAAGCCTAAATGTAAACCCTAAAACAATAAAAATCCTAAAAGAAAACATAGAAGAAAATATGTGTTAGGCAAAGATTTCTTGGATACAACATCAAAAGCACAATCTATAAAAGAACAAATTGACAAGTTGGACTTCAAAATTAAAAATTTGTGTTCTTCAAATGAGACTGCTAACATCTAAGGCACAACAATTGGTCTCTATTCACTTGGAACAACAGAGGATGAAGGAGAGTCAGGAATAGGAGGAAAATATGGAATGTGTGGCTAATTGCCTCCATGAACAACTGCCTCCTTGGCCATAAGACCAGAAGAAGTGAATGAGGCCCAGCTACCATTACTGAACATTTTGATCGAAGACTCCACAGAAGAATTCTGATCAAAAGGGGGAAAACATAGAACAGAATTTCAAATTCTCATGGACTCTAGACTTTCTGGAGCCATGGAGGGTGGATGAACCCCTGAAACTACTGTCCTGGAGGGGAAAAAAAAATAAAGACACTGTTAAGAGAATGAAAAAACCAAAATACAGTCTCAGAGAAATTATTTCCAAAGCATCTATCTGATAAAGGACTTATATTCAAAATATATAAAGAACTTTCAAAACTCAGCAGAAGAAAACTAATAACCCAGTTAAGAAACGGGCAAACGATCTGAACAAACACTTCAATGAAGGTGAGAGAATGTGGAGGACTTGTCACTCTTATACAATGCTGGAAAGAGCCCTGGTGGTGCAATGGTTAAGCGCTTGGCTGCTAACCAAAAGATCTGCAATTCGAACCCACCAGCTGCTCCACGGTAGAAAAGACTTGACAATCTGCTCCTGTAAAGATTACAGCCCACAAAACCCTAGGTGCAGTTCTACTCCATCACACTGGGTTGCTATCAGTCTGAATCAACTAGACAGCACACAACAAGAGCAACAACATACACTGCTGGTGGACAAGTAATGGTACAGCCAATGTGGAAAACAGTTTGGCAGTTTCTAAAAAGGCTAAACTTACATCTACCATATGATCCAGTCATTGCACTCCTAGGTATTTACCCAAGAGAAAGAAAAGCATATGTCCATATAAAGACTTGTGTACAAATACTCATAGCAGCTTTATCTGTAACAGCCCAAAACTAGAATCAACCAAATGTCCATTAACAGATGAATAGAAAAAAAAATACTATTCAGCAATAGAAAGGAATGGGCTATTGATATATGCAACGACATAGATCAATCTTAGATTAATTATGATGAATGAAAGAAGACAGAAGGAGAATATACTGTTGTTATTCCATTTATGTAAAACTCTAGAAAATGTAAATTAGACTATAAGACAGAAAACACACCAGAGGTTGCTTGGAGGTTGGAGATAGGAAGGGATGAGAGGGAGAGGTAACAAAGGGGCACAAGGAGACTTCTGGGGGTGACAGATGTCCTCGCTACTTTGATTGTGGTGGTGGTAGTTTCACAGGTATAGCCGTGTGTCCAAACTGAAGTAACGTATACTTTAAACATATAGTTTATTGTATGTCAATTGTCCCTCAGTAAAGCTATCTTAAAAAAAGGGAAATCGAACTACCTCACTGGACTATCAGCTCCTCAAGGGCAGGGATTATAAACTATTAATGTTTGTGTCTACATTAGCATCTTGTAATACAAGAATATAAAAGTAGTTGAACAAATATTTTCTGGAGAAACATATTAATAATTAACAAGCATAACAGGAAGAACATTATTTCACTGAGGTAAGAATAAGTCCAGAAATACTTAATCGAAAGGCACTATGTAATTGACACATATAAAAAATTCTTATCTACAAAACCAGCATGACATGGTAAAAAGAGCACAACACCAAGATTAGGAGACATGAAGAATCCAAAGCGAATTTGCACTAGCTAGGTAAACTTAACTAAGCATAATTGGATCATCTGAAAATCAAGGTTGTTCAATAATTCTTACCTTGTTTATCTCGTAGAATTACTAGGAAAATAGACTTTACAGCAAGTTAAAAAATCATTCAAAACCATAAGGCAGTTAGAATCGGTATCATTAGACTCAACTTTCTAAGCAGGTAGAAAGCCAAACATGTGATTCCATTTATATGGGAGTTAAAAGCAACTGCCCTGACTGGGAATGTAGACAGTAATAATGCTGGTGCTTTCCCTTTGTAAAAAGGAAATACTACCTACTTTGATTTCTTAACCATAAACACCTGATCTGTCTTTTGAAAATAACCCAAACCCACTGCTGTGGAGTCGATTCCGACTCATATAGTAACCCTGCAGGACAGAGGAGAACTCCCCCATAGGGTTTCCAAGGCTGTAAATCTTTACAGAAGTAGACTCCTGCTGAGTGGCTGGTGAGTTCGAACCGCCGACCTTTCGGTTAGCAGCTGAGCGCTTTAACCACTGTTTGTCAACAGGGCTCTCTTTTGAAAATAAAGTGGTTGCCAAATATAAAATGTCAATTATCATGCTTCTATTTCAAGTTAGGATGGTATCAGTCTTTCCTGAGAGGAACAGGTTGGATTGATTTCCTGATGGTACAGAAAGCCAAAATGCACATACAAATGTTTCTGCTCTAAACAAATTAAATGCTGGGTTTTCTAGGAGATGACTTTCAAAATTCTGTCAACTGTCTGCTTTGAAAAATGGATGTTTGTTTTAAATTCAGATTTATTGATGAACTATGATGAATACGCAAAGGTGGTAACAGCAAACGAGAAAGAAGACTGAAAGACCTTTGTGATACTCTCTCTAAGAATAGCCTACAAAACTTTATGCTAAAAGATAAACCTTCACTTAAGGAAAAAAAAGGAGAAACTCATTACACTCTTATCAAGAGTTTATGACAGCAATGTGAGTCTTGAGATTTATTAGTAAGAAACATTCGTGTCTTTGCTTACTAGTAATGAAAGTTTTTGATGAACTTAAGAAAAAAATCTTCAGAGATTAAAAAAATTCTACTTATAACGGGTTGCATCCTTGGAAATGAGGTCTATGTGAAAGCCATCTACCCCATTTTTATTAGCACCACTCATACAGTGGTGATTATGCAGCAGACGGAACACTCTTCCTTTTAATCTTCATGATTAATAAAAATTTAGAAACGACAAAGACAGAAATGCCAATTCCCAAACGTTTTTGGAGAACATCAACTGAATCTGGATCTGTCCCAGTGAGCTGGTGTCATTTAGCAATGGGCTACTTTTGTGGTGACAGGCACTTCTAGTTACTCTAAAAACATGGCACCAGTGCTATACGCAATTGTGTCCACTTGGAGTCATTTCTATTGGTTCTGCTGATACTCAGAAAAGATGTAAGGGCCTGTGCTATCTCGTGGGATCTGATTCATCAGAGGACAGGTTTTATGGTAAGAATACTAGCACTCCGCTCAGTAAAAGTTTTATGTCTGTGTATCTGCTTTATAGACTCACCGAACAGAAACAGCAAAACCACCACCCAGAGCTACTGTATCACCCTTTGCTATTAAAGCTGTTTGCTGGATATTATGGAGGAAAACATGAAGACAGGAGGAAAAAAAAAAAGAAACAAAATGAAAAGTGAAGTCTGGAATTTTAATTTCTCCCCCTGTCTGCATACTTACTGAATGGTTTTAACTCACAGCTACCCCAAAAGGAGAATCACAGCAAACAGAGGGAAAATGCTGTCTGGGTAAAAGTATTTGCCTGTTCGCATGACCTGTTTCATATTCATTTAAAAGTATTTGCCTGTTCGCATGACCTGTTTCATATTCATTTAAAAGTATTTGCCTGTTCGCATGACCTGTTTCATATTCATTTAAAAGTCTGATACCAAGCGGATGCCCCACAATGATGATAAATCTAATTTATTTCCAATTTCTCAAACTATTCTACAGATTTCAGGCAGCACAATCACAGCCATTAGCTCACTAAGCCTGGATGCATCATTGAAGGAATGGAATTGATCAGGCAGATAGATTGCAGTGCATGGGTAAGAGTCTAAGAAGGGAGATGGCAGAAATCCAGACATCAAATAGATGATGAAATGGCCATTTCCATTAAGGGAACATCACATCACAGATATTAATTAGGAGGCACTATAATAAAGTTAAGTGGATTTGGAAAAAAAGGCTGAGTTAAAAGTCACCCCAAATGTCCTTAGCCTGAGGTAATTACAGATCTGAAGGTGAGTCACGGGTCTGCAATTTTCCATTCGTTTTACAATGGCTGCAGGTAAGTTAGAGACACATAATTCCAGAGGGATCCTTTTCTAGGCCGGGAGCAAACCATCTTTAAAAACAAAAAAAATTCTAATGTTCCCAGGGGAAATGACATCCATTATTTTCAGCAACATTAATGGCAGATGACAAGAGACTTACCACTTTCCTAGGGGAAGAGAAATGAAAATAAAACAAATTAGCTACGAGTTTAAATGCCTAGCATTTTACCAAGTTTTTAATTTCAAGGATGTAAATTCATCTTAAACATTGATAGGATTTTTTTGTCAAGTCTTCAGTTCAAGTTTAGCTTAACTGCTAGAAATTAAAAATCTTTTTAAAAACATTCTGTTTATTTTGTTGTTGTTGTTGTTGAGAACATACACAGCAAAACATATACCAATTCAACAGTGTCTACATGTACAATTCAGTGACACTGATCACATTCTTTGAGTTGTGCGACTTCTTATCCTCCTTTTCTGAGTTGTTCTTCCCCCATTAACTTAAACTCACTGCCCCCTAAATTTCCTATCCAATCTTTCAAATTGTTATTGTTGATTTGATCCCATACAGATAGATCAGAATTAAAAATCTTTTAAAGTCATATTGGATATAACCAAATTTTGGGGACAGCCGCATTCCAGACCTTTATAGCTCCCTACAACAGCATGAAACCAAAATTCAAAGTATTTAGTTGTCCAACATTGCTACGGCTTATTTTTAATTTTTTATTTTATAATTCCTTGTACCTTCTCCTCCCGCAATGTACCTGAATTACATCCTTCGTATCTGCACACATAACAAATTCAGAAAGATGGCCAATATGTGCATCGGGAAAGGTTGAGTCTAGAAGGGTTTTGTCTTCCCAAGTTAATACAGCTTGGATCACAACTTCAGCATTCTGGATAAAATGCTTCAAATCATTAATTTCAAAGAGCTGAGACTCTCCAAGCAGAAATTTCTTTGCCAAGGTTCCAATCTTAATTTCTAACATAAACTCAGACAATTAACGATTTTTGTTTTTTGTTTTACTTCACCAAAACAGCAGAATCACAGAGATTTTATAAGAAATAATATGTCTAAATGATTTAGAATAACTTGTTAAAAACTCTTTTACCAATAGATGTTTACAAGATATAGAGACATCAGTATAAAACGGCAGAGCAAACACCTCTGAAATTGTCTCCTCCGTAAAAGCAATGAGTACACTGGCAAAAATGGTCAGGATCAACTTTTTCTGAACTTTGGTGGAAATCAACCAAAGGCTCACAGCAATCCAGGGAGCGTTTATTCAAGGAAAACCATCTGAGTTTTATGGCATTTTAACTTGCCCTATTTCCATTCCCCTCTCCCTAGCTCTGCAGCAGCCCTCAAGACCAGTGGCCTGTAATCACAGTAAAAAACCAGCACTCTGACAGCCACTGGAGGAGGTAAAAGAGTAGAAAACCTCTTTCAAAGTCCCACTCTCAAAGAAATGTCATTATTTGACCTCTGGCGGTTCCCTGGAAGACTCCACTTGTAAAACCGCCTTTATTTGACCTGACTCAGAGCTTGCCCAGTGTGAAAACCCTACTTCGCCCCAGGGTGTTTCTTTAAAGCAATTATAGGCAATTGTTTAACATTGTGGCTGCTTGAGGCAGTGCATAGTGGCTGGGACAAACAATAGGCCAACAAAAAACTTTAAAAGGAAAAGCTAAGGAGTGAGATGTCCATAGGAGGCTTTGAAGAGCTCTAACACATTTCTGGGAATACAGACAGACATGCCCAGGGCTGTGCTTATGATCAGGAAAGACCTGAAAAGACCCTAAGCTCTCACTTCTGGCTGATCTTGAGGTTCTGCATAACCAGGAAGTGAAGGCTAAGGCAGAGTTGTCAACTGCCAGGTAGAATGTTGAAGGTGTGGGCCAACATGCACACAACATATACAAAGTCCCTTGGCAGTCTGGAAGACTTATTGGTTCCAGGCATTTAAGAAAATCTCTGTCCAATCATTAGCTGACACAAATCTAATTGAGCAGAGACTTCAGTAGCCACATAAGACAAAGAATATAAACTCTACAGAATTAGTTCAGGAAAGTCAATAAATAAACAACAGCAACAACAACAAACTCTGGGGAGAGAGAAAAATCTGAATTCCACAGTACCACATTACATTATTTAGATATCTATTTTTCAACAAAAAAATTATGGGACAAGCAAAGAAAGAAGAAAGTTCTTGTTTAAACCTAGGAAAAAAGCAGACAATAGTAACTGTCCCTAAAGAAGCTCAGATGTCTTTAAATCAGCTATTTTAAATATGTTCAAAGAACTAAATGAAAGTATGACAATGATGCCTCATAAATAGAGAACATCAATAAAAAGATACAAATTATATACTAAAAAAAGAACCAAGTAGAAATTCCAGGGTTGAAAAGTACAATAAATAAAAGAAAAAACTCAGTAGAAGGGTTCAACTGAAGATTTGAGGGGGCAAAAAAATTAGTGAACTTAAAGATAATTGAGGTCAATTGAGATTACTCAGTCTGAGAAACAGAAAGGAAAAAAAAATGAAAAATGAACAAAGTCTCAGGGACCTATGGTAAACCATCAAGTGTAGCAACAAACGTGTAACAGGAGTTACAGGAGGAATGGAGAGAAAGGCGCAGAAGGAATATTTAAAGAAATAATGGCCAAAAACTTCTTAGATTTGACGAAAAACATTTCAACATTTAAAAAGCTCAATGAACTTGAAGTAGGATAAAGTCAGAGTCATAATCAAAAGTCATAATCAAGCTATTGAAAGACAAACAGAGAATTCTGAAAGCAAAATGTAAGGAACAAAATTGGGGTACTCTCCTGAGGGTTGCTACAAACGTACCTGAGGCAAAGAGTGGCTTCAAGATTAGACCTTGGAGTCTCAGTTTTGCCATATACCTCTTTGGAGGTAATTTAGTTGAGTACACACTCGATATAACTCACAAGGGATGGTTTTCTCCCATTAGGGTCTTTTGAAATAACAATAAACCAAATTTTCTGACTCAGGTAGAACTTCAGTGTCTTACACCTAATCTCAGAGCAGGAATAGATTTCAAGATGAAATGAGAAACCCACTTTTGCAGAAAAACAAAACAAAACAAAACAAGGTATCAGCAATACATGGCCGATTATGGTTTTACACAGGAATGTTCTTTCAAGCACTCAAATAAAAGGCTTAATTTACCTTTTGTGGCTGATTAAGAGTCCCTTAAGAGCTATGACTTAATCAGTAATTTTTTTTAGTATCTCATTCACAAGGAAATACTGTGACATACTGACACCTCAATTTGAAGAAATTTAAGTAAAGAAAAACAATTTTAAGTTTCTATAACAGGCCTAAAGTATGAGTTTGACTAAATTTCCCCCTTTCCTCTCCCACATTAACTTAAAGAAATCAAGGAGATGCAATAATGTATCACACTTTCTCTCTTAGGACGAAAAATCAGGGTAAACATAATACTGATTTATTTCCCTTCTATAAAGCTCACTGTTGTACTGACTTTCTCCAAACACTATAATTAAGCCTTTTATATTTATACAGTGTCTTCATATTGAACTGTAACACATGACTTTCAAAATCGAAGAAAAACAGAATACATGCTCAAAGGCATACTACTATTTTCTTTTGAAGAGCAGTATTATAAAATTTTAAACTGAAGTGTAACTGAATCATTTTTATCCCTGTTCCTCAGATAAAGATGCCAAAAAAAAAAGTGGGTGTAAATGTCCTTCTCAAAATTAGATTTGAAAAATAAGACTGTAACAATTTCAAAAAACAGGTACAAATAAAAGAGTGAAAATACTTTCACTAATGCCCATAGTAAAGTCACATCTGAATGGAGAAAACTAACACATTGTTCAGACTTCCCAAAACTAACCTGTGATGACAAGACATTCATTGTGATCCAGCACTTCAGTGAAGAGTCGTGACACAATCAGCTCAGGATTGATTAAAAATCGGATTTCTTCCTGGACAAGTCCTGCACTGGTTACACCACCTCCAACAAAACGATTTGCAAAATCCACCTACATTTGAGAAAATGTGGCATGTTAAATGATCTTAAAAACCCACATATATGATAAAGAAGCACACTTCCTCTAAGCTCTAATCTTTTCCTTTCCCATTAAACACAATTCTCAAATTAGTTATCTTCCCTGGCAAAACAGATTACTGTTGCTTGCACTCTTTCATCTCATTGCAATTAATATTTCTGCACGTTTCTTTGTATCTCAAAATATTAGGAGGGACCTGGAAAAATGGAGCTTTTAGGTACTTTTACCTAGTAAGCCTCAATGTATTTTATGGACTTTTATTTATAAACCTTATTTGTGCCTCAGGAGCAAAAATCAAGGGAGATCTTTACCTGTAAAGGTTTCAAGACTATTTCCCAATCATTCACTCAATTTCCCTTTATGTATTTCATATGATTTTAATATAATACCTTTCTTACATAACATATAATGAACATTTGTCCTGTACAAATGAAAGTTCAGTAATTGATCTTTCCTTTTATAACCTTCTTCTTCTGTGGGAAAATAAAAGAATAGAATTTTTGTCCTTCTAAATTCAGTCCCAAACCCCAAATTGCATGAACATTACAAATCATATATAAAAAAAAACTACATCTCCCAACCCCCCAAAAAGGGAAGAAAGACAGAAAACCCAGTTTCACAACAAAGATTCAACTAAATTAATACTTCAAATTTAGTTTAAAACTACACATGAATTTTCTGTGGAGTGCTCTGATGGCATTCCTAAGCTCCTATTAATAAAGGTGAGTTGCATAATCCTCAATAGAAAGCAAACTCAACCTATCAGCATTATTTCAGTTCACCTTAAACTTACTCCACACTACAACATGTGTGACACTATGTCCTCTGGGGCAACACATAAGAAATGGTTTCCGTCTCTGCCTTAGATTACTCTACTTGAGGAGCGAAGACTATACACAGACACACAACTGGTGCATATACAGTCATACACACAAATAAAACAATCTATTAAGTACAGTAAGGGAGGCTTGTATGCTTTCAGACTCTTGTCAAATATAGCTTTAAGCTTGGTTTTGTTTTCTGAAGCAATCATGATATTAAATGATAATCTGAAGCCTATTTGACACACAAAAGAGTAAAACAAGACTATGAACCTTTTGATATGTAAAAATATATGTGAAAGAAACTATTAGAAGACAAAATAAAAATAGTCCTCTTCCACCGAAGAAGAATTTGGAAACTACTGAAAAATACCACTGGACAAGTTCTTGAAATGAGCTACCACAGAGAATACTATATTGGAGTTTATTTTCTGGAGTAGTACATCAATGCCAAAAAGCAGCAACTCTTCAGTGTATATAGAAGAACAGTTTTAGCGAAGCTACTCGGTTGATTAGAATTACTTATCTACTATATATGAAATCTTTATGCACTGGATCATCTATGGCTTAAGCTGTTCCATTCAACAAATATGTACCGACTACTGTACGGAACCAGGGGAAACAAAAATGAGTAAAACCAGGTGCCTGGCCTCACAGCATTTACACTCTAGATAGGAGTTCGGCACATAAGCAGAATGGTAAGATGATTATTAAAGAACCTACAAGTATCTACCTGATACTTCCCAAATAATACAAGTAATTATAATTGGAATATGCAGAGAGGATAGGGAAGCGTTACAGAGAATGTGGCATGTACTCCAGATTTAGCTGCCATGTCGGCTAAGGAAATAATATGCCCAAGGACATAGGGAAAACACAAATGTCAACAGCTATACAAAATAACTGGTCAGCAGATTCCTCATGCTGTCTGCAATGCAGAGTATGCAGAAGGTTACAGTTGGCAATGAGGTGGGAAGAGTGGTCTGGGGTCTAGAATGCCATGCTAAGGAATTTTTACTTAAATCTGAAGGTTCTGGGAAGGACTCTAAAAAGGAAAGTAACAACTGGATCTGTGTTTTAGGAAGATAATTCAGGCAGGAGTTTAAAGAATAGACTGGAAAAGTACAAGATTAAAAGCAGAGAGGCTGGTTAGATGACTACTGAATAGTTAAGACAAGTACTACTAGGATCTCAAACAGGGCTGTGGAAAACCAAGCAGAGGAGAGAGAGGAGGCCTAGCAAAGCATTAAAATGGACAGCACGTGAGAACCGAGAGCCTGCCTAAGCACCTAGAAATGTAACGGTATTGTGAGTGCAAATGAGAAACCAAGGTTTGGGATGGGCCAGACTTAATTTTTACTGGAACAAGGTACAGAACTAAAATAAGGATAAGCTCTATCCATCTTATGTACTACTTGGTAATGATCAATGAAATACATGCAATGTGTATACAATTGTTCACTCTTTGAACAAAAGGCCAACATTTACTACTTGAAAAGTGTGCATAGAATAAATACACTAAACTCAATATGCCTCTAAAAGCAGGGGTCTTTTAGAAAATCGAAGTTTCTACTACTTAAAGAAGTTCTAATAAAAGGCTCGCTATTATAGGTGAGAAACCTGTTCCAGTACATGAAAACAAGCATATAAATGCTTCTATATTTTTAGCCAGTCATTTTCCAACTCACTTTAAAGCTACTTGTTCAGATTACTCAGTTTCTGAATTATAACTTGATGAAAAGAGACATGGTAACACTCCTTAGGTCTTGTTGTTGCCATTCAGCATAATGTAATTTATATTCTACACAAGGAGCTTTGTAGCATTGCAATACAATATTCCCTGATCTCCTGGGGATACATGGCATGGGCAGGGAGAACAATTAACAGCACTAGCAGCTTTTATGGTATTCTTTTAATCTACTGAGGGCTCACATTTCATCTATAATTTATTCCAGGGAAGTGGGGAGAATCTCAACCTTGAATGTTGCTAAGTAATTCCTTGTTGAATTATAGTGTAATGAAAGGTCAGGATTCCTGTGGTGCTAACTAGCAGTGGCTTTGTTTATTTCATGTGTATTAAGACTCCCTCAGTTAATCCATGACATTAAGTAGGAAAAAACTTCATCAAAAAGGAAATCTGAGGAAAAAGTGATATTCATTTGAAAGAATTTTTAAGCATATTTTAAGATTTTTTAAAAAATAAATGTAAAGGTACTCATTTTTTTTCAGAAGTACAGAACATTATTAAGGAATCCTAAGCATTTTTATGAGCTCAAATAATCACTGGAGAAGGTGATTTAAAACAAAACATACTTTCTCTCTTTGAAGATTTTAATTACATACACATTTAAAAAAGGCTGTTCTAAAAAGAATATATTTCACTAGACTCTTGGAGCATAAGTATAAAATAACTAGCCAAATCACACAAATCGGTGTAGTCATTTTACAATAAACATTAAGTACGTATTCAAACAAATCAGCACATTCTCGGGCAACTGCTTTCTCCAGCTTCTGACCCTGATATAAGGCATCAATCATATCAAGAGCTAAGAAGAAAAATCTGCTATCCCTAGTATAAATGATGTGCAAGTTTTTTTCAATAAAAATTAAATTTACAATGCTCTTATAAATGGGACAAGAATACAAAACATTTTGTCTCCAGTGAATTAAAAAAAAAAAAAAAATCACTCGAAAACACATGCTCAGGTTAGGTGATGCAGCATTTTTTAAAAGCTAGATACACAAAGTGTTTTGTTAACTTCTTTTTCCAAAAATATATTTTTTTAAAGTAAAGGCATAACACAAATTAACAGCAAAGATTGAGCAGTGGACAAAACTACCTGCTCTAAAACTGGGAAACAACATTAGCAAGCATAGCTAGCTCACGTCCTAAAACAAACTGTTCTATACGGGAGTGAGGCCTTTCTTATCAATCACTTTTAGACTGTCTGACTCGTAGACCTAAACAAGGCTGTTGGTGGCAGAAAACATCTCAAGTTGGTCATCATTTGGGGCACAGCAGGAACCTTGAAAGAAAAAGAACAAAACTGCCTGGTGACAGCTTGTCAAAAGCATACCCTAGGAACTTCCTTCACTGTCAACCTACAATCAGCGTCTGAACCGAGAAGCCTGATGTTGTCCAGATCCTGGGATTTTCTGTCAAAAGTTCTTTAAAGAGGCACATGTGAGAAACAGAGAGCGTGCGTTGGCAATAACAACATTACCGAGGCTGTCAAAATGATCTGTTGGGTGTTCTTCTCCATTCTGCTATTACGCTTCTTTGCATTAAATCAGCTTAGGAGATAAACAGACAGCTTCTCAAATTTTCTCTGCTGTCAGAAGCTTGACAAGAGAAAACCCCAAACACACACACTGCTATGATTCACCTACCTGCAGCATGCCTTGACCACCTCCTTCTATAGTACCTTCATAAGTGACATGCAACCGAGTCAGGGGCTTTTCATATCTATAATTTAAAAAGATATTCCCTTATTTATTTGTTTAATGACAAGTGATTCACTACAGGAAAATCTGACATTATAGGTAATAATAAAAGAAAAATTGAAACCACCCAAATATAAAAAAACAGAAATAGATGCCTATTAACATTTTTGGTGTAGCTCCTTCAAAGTTTTTTCTTACTCAAATACGTAAATATATGTATTTAAATTAAAAGGGGATTATAAACTCCTCTGAAACCTGTTTTTCCTCTATATGATATCAAAGTCTCTCCTCTTTAAGATAGTTAAAAAAACTTCTCAAAATAGAAAAAAAAATTTAAGGAAGGTCTATAAAATTTGATCATTATGCTAGAATTAGCAACCTAAAGAAAACTGTAGAAAGATTTGGCAATAAACCATACATGATTCTCAGAAGGAATCTCCTTTCAGCAATTTGACAAATGCGTATGTGTGTGGGGGGGGGGGTGGCTTTATGTAAATACATACACACCACAGAAATTCTGATCTATGGTATTTCTATATTAATAAGGTTGACAGATGAACTTAGTACGTATGGGTCATTCAGAAGGCACAGTTATTTTCTTTCCTTTTTATAAACTATGATCACTAAAGTGTTTAGCTGGCTTACATTTAAATTAAAAATCCATTTCATGTTATTGATAGCATTTTATGACATTTTTCCTTATTAGATTTTTTTCCCTCATTTACTGAATAAGAAGTATAAATTATAATTAAATGTAACAGATGAGATCTAAGCTAACTGATGGAAATTATACTATGAGCGGTCATAATTTTGGGGGGGTATTATATTTCTTAAAACCATTTAAGAAGTTAGCTGGGGAAGCACTATTCACTCACTGAGATTTGTTCCCCTCCTGGTTTCAACGAGTCTAAATGTATTTCTGGCAAAGCTCCAGCCCAACCAACCGCTACCTTTAAAGTCAGGAGATAATTCAGTGCAGGCTCTGTTCTAAGGACTTTATTTGCATTAATTAATTTAATCATCACAACAAGCCTATTATTATCTCTTTTTACAGATGAAAAAACAAAAGCACAGAAAGCATTTAAGTAACCTGCCCAAGACCAGTAAAGGAAGCCACAAGGATTTGAACCCAGGAATCCTAACTCCATGGTCCAAGCTCTTAACCACTATGCTGCACCTTCAGAAAAATTACTCTGCAAATCTCATGTAGAAAGTAGTACCTAAGTTTGATTTTTTTTAACTTCCTTGTCTTTGGGTCCTACTTTCCTAAAGATATTACTCAGAGGGAGCCCTCCTATGAGGATACTACTGGAAAGATAAAGCATGATCCAGAAGTCTGGTTTGTCATTCAGAATTTCAAGGCATAATCCCTTCTGTTTTGAACTATTCCCCATGACTAAAGTTGGCAACTTATAGTAAAGTTGTCAATAAAATTACAAAATTGCTAGAAACTTTTTTTTTTTAAGAAGCATCCTCCAACCTCCTGGTAGGTCCGCCCTTATGGTGGCAGCAAATCCTCCACATCCCTGCCCAGGAATCAAAGATGTACACTCCTCTGGCTCTCTATGATTTACTAAGGCTGGCTAAGGTGTTCACTGATAATCAGGGGTTAACTATAACATGCCAGAAAACTCGGAATTCAGAAAAGTCTCCAACTTCCTGGCACCCATTTAGCCCCTTAGTCTTGGGAACACCACAATCCTCATTCCTTCTTCATCCTCCCTCTTTGAGTGAATGCATGTTCTGGCTCAGTGGAGTCTGGGAGACTGATGTTAACTACATTCTCCAACTCACTTACAAAGCAGCTCAAACAAAAAAGAGATCAGTGAAATAAAAGAGTTAGAAAAGGCATCAAGTTAAATTCTATCAAAGTTAAGGGGGGACATCTTGGTCTTACTCAGGGGTAAAGCCATGGCACCTCGTTGACACAGCAGCCTTGCTGATCTCTGCATCTCCACCTATCCCTTCTCTCCCAGATGGTGATCCTGAGCTTATTAAAAATAAGTTCTCTGAATGATCCTTCCAGATCTACATCAAAGTGACATGAACGTCTGCATTCCCATTAGAGACTAATAGAAGAGCCAAGGAAAACAATCCTCTGTGCTCTCTTCTGGTTGGATAACAGAGCAGAGTGTTACTTTGAGTTCTAGGTGCCATATTTTAAGGGGGATCAATAAACAGAAGGTGTATCAGAAGCAGAGATACAGGATTTAGACTATTATATGCAAAATAAAAGGAATGAGTAAGTTTAGTATGGAGAAGAAATGAGTGCACTATTAAGAGGTAGGGGTGGGTCAAGAAAGTATTTTTAAAGAGCGTCTAATGTTAAAAAAAAAAAAAAAAAAGATTTATTTATTGTAGCTCTAGAAGAAAGAACCAGGAATAGTGGGGCAGGACAAGGGAGGAAGAGTCATTTGAAAGACAGACTTTTAGTAAACGAGAACATTAGATAATAACACACGCAGCTAACACTGGAATAGGCAAGGTAAAATGGTGAATTTCCCATCACTGAAACTGTCTAATCTCCATCTGTCACAGGTATTATAGAGGCAACTAATATTTTCAGTAGGCAGCTGGACCAGATGACTTCCTGGGGTCTCTTTCATCTCTAATATGCCATGACTCTAAAATGTTATACATGTTCGCTTCCTTTTCTGGCTCACTTTTTTTTTTTTTCCCCTTCAGGTTACTTAATCTTTTATCCACTTTCCTCGATTAATTATCACCTCAGCCATGCCTTCAGCCTGAACTAAGTTAGTTTTTCTTTCACCTCACAATTAAACATCTTTGATGGCTGAAAACACGACAGGATAACCACCTAAGCAGACACGCCTTCTTGAGTTAATCTCCCTTAAGAAAATTGAGGGAAATTAATTTTCATTAATCTCCTTCATCGCTAATTCCAAACAAAAGGATTACAAACTATAAGAATGATTAGAAAGTGAAAAGGAGAGGCGATGGTTAACATGAACACACACCCAAATACTCATGTCCTCACATGTTTGTAAAAAGTTGATCCACACTTCAAGTGCACTGGGGATTTGCTCTATCTTAGGTACCACGTGAACTATTTCAGGGTACTAAGAATGTTTCGAATCTGATTTAAATCATATTGGTTATTAATATCCTCAGTATTCGTAGATTAAAAAAAAAATCCCCAAAACACTAAATTAGCAACTTCTATAAAATATGCCAGTAGTACACATGGACAACCAAATTTCAAAATTCTTGTCACTCTAGACAAGCACAGTCTATATCATTTTAGTTTAATAAAAAAGGTTCCCCAGAAACTGTAATCCAGACAGAAAAAAACAAATGCTAACCAAAAAAAAAAAAGAGTAAGGAGGAACATTTAAATATTGGTATTCCATTTAATATTAGGGTCTTCACACATTAAACTCCTTAATTTTAACAGGATTTTGTTTCAGAAGACTGCACTAAGGCAAGTCAAAAGGTTGTAGACTTTGATTCAAAAGGAATGACTTCTAACTATGAAAGCTATCAATGAATCATTTATAAGAATGAACCTCATGGCACCAGGGCAATTAGAGATTGAGAAAACATCTTCTAAGGGGCAGCAGAATACAATCCTCTCATAGTAAGACAGACCTTCTAAATCTAAGGCTCTAGGATTATTTTTATGGTTATTACCTTTCCCACTCTGGAAAATCTTCAAGACTCTGTCTTGTAAATGTCACCAACCCAGTAGGTTCTACAAAAGCAATAAAAAAAAAAAACACACACACACACACTCAAAATAAGTTTTAATTTTAAAAAGATCATATATATTCAGTAAAAGAATGGGTCTAACTATGGCTATAAAACTAGTCAAGAAATACCAAGCCTAGTGTTGGAATACAACAGAAGATTGATTTAAAATAATATTATCCTTACATTAGAACCCCCTTCAATAAAATAGTAAGTCCTTGCTAAATAAAACTATATAAATAACAGCACCACAGTAGGATTTGATTGCCAGTACTTTTGGTGTTGTTTTCTAAAATGAATACACTTTAAAAAAAATCCTTATTTTTTAAAAAAAGATGCATAATTGGTATAGGTTATGCAATTAAGACAAAACTGAATTCTAATCTGTAGATTCCTTCTCAAAGAAAAGCCTTAACCCTATACCCAAAAACTAGTGAAACGGATATACATTTACGTGATTTAAAGTAAAATAAAATGTTTAAGATTAAAAAAGAAAATCATTGCCATGTCCTTTGGAGTTAACACAGCTAAATCTTGGGCTTAAACAATAAGCAATTGCTCTACTTATAAGTAGATGCCTTAGCCAGAAGGAGGAATTACTGTGTTCTAGGAGTTTAGAGAAGAAAGATTACATGTCTTTCAAGGAGCAACAGACCTGAGAGGATCAAAATGAAATACTATTGAAACAGCAAATAATTTTAGACGATCCATTTTTTTTTTTTTTTGTTAAATTTATTTTATTTTATTTCTTTAAGCCAGTGGCAAAAACAACAAATAAATCAGCTGTCCAGAAGCAATTTGTTTGATTCAAATCCAAGAAAAAACTAAAAAGATTAGGCCATTTCTGTTTTCTTCTGTTTAAAAGAAAGCTCTTAGGCAGAGAGAGATATGTCAGAAACTATTAGTGATAATGGTGGCACAGTCTCAATGAACGACTAGCAACCCTTTCATTCCTAAGGACGAGTCCACACTTCTTTGTTCTCACTCACAAACAGTAACAACTCAAAAATGGTATGGATTGTAATTCTGGGAAGATGGCGGTATAAACAGACCATCATTTTGACCCTCCCCCACAAACATAACAAGAAATACAACAAGGAAGCAGCACTCAGCTTTGAGGGACCCTGAATCAGGGAGCAGAGGAAAGCAGCGAGAACTGCAGACAGGCAAGAACCAACGAATAAACAATGAATCGCATACGGTAGGAATCACTTTTCCCATGGCCTCTGCCTCTCCCCCTAGCCATGCAGGCTGCCGGCTGTTGTGAACAGGGGGAAGTGGCCCCAGAAAAGGAGCCTGCTTCCCTAACCACCACAGCCCCTGCCTGTACAAAGAGACAGAACTCCAATCTTCTGTTCTAGAATCAACAAGGCAGACCTCCTCAAGGGTCCATCTGAAGTGAGCCAGCACCTCCCCGACCTGGACACTGTCGACTGTAAGCCTACAGGAATTGCTACAGAAAGCCGGTGCAGTGGAGGCTGTTCTCACAGTTAGCACTCTGCTAGCCTCCCTGCACACCCCATAGCTCAGGCTTCTGAAACCAAGGGACAGACCTCCCTGGGGATCAGTTTCGGTCTCTCTGTTCCCCCTTCCAGGTGGTGCTGAGGACTGCTGACTGAGGCTGCTGTGTGCTAGGAAATAGGCATTTTGACTGGCGGCTACACCCACAGCCAACATACTATGGAGCGGGCTCTGACAGTAACAAGGCAGACTTCCCTGGGGGTCCATTTGGAGTGTGGAAACCCCTCCCCCAACTGGTAACAGTTGACTGCTGGACTGATATGAACTACTACAGAAGGTTCCTTCAAGTGGAATCAGGAGGTGGGTTACCTAAGTGGAGACTGCTCCACCACAGGGACACTGGGGCTCCGAAATCAACACCACAGATCTCTCAGAGGTCCTTCTGGGGAGTAACAGTCCTGCTGAAATGGAGGAAAGTCTGCCTGTGCTTCCCCTGAATGCCAGTTCAGATGTAAGGAGCTCCCACAAAGCAGGGAAGGAAGCCTCAGGCAAAATCAGAGGGCAATAGCCAGCCCTGAAGGGGACTCACTGGGTGCAGGTTTTCTGACTAAAAATGTGGTTGCAGAAACAGACAAGAGAAGAGAGTAATAACCACAGAGAGAGGACTGCAACCTGTGGACAGATTGATTAGTACATGATATCTTGCCTGAGTGGTATAAGGCCCAATAGTAGAGACGGACCACAGTGTGTTCTCTGATGTGTTTGGGACAGATTGCAAGTTGAAAATGGAGATCTGGAACTTTCAAATCCTAATTAAACCAAGGAGAGAGAAGGAGCTATCACAGAGAAGAAGAAGAAATGGTAAGCAAAGGTTGAAGGCTTTCCCCACCTAAGAGTTTTTTGCAGAAACTAGTATGGGCAAAAATACCAAACACTGGGGAAAACTGACTAAGTTAACACCCATGAAAATTCTAATGCCCCAACAAAAAATCATAAGACACACAAAGAACAGAGACACAATGGCCCATTCAAATGAACACGAGAAAGAGAGTGAAAGCACATCTAGGGATGACAAAATAATGAAAACAATGGAAGAATATAACACAGCAACATTAAATATAATTAAAGAACTAAGGGAAAACGTAGACAAAGAGCTAAATGACGAAAACTACAAAGAATAAAATAAGGATCTAAAAAAAGAAATATTGCAACTGAAAGGGACAATAACTGAAATGAGAAACACAACACAAAACTTACCAACAGGTTTAATCAGACAGAAGAAAGAATCATTGAATAAGAGGATAAGACAGTTAAAATTACAGATACTGAGAAGTAACAAGAACACAGTTTAATGGAATTATGGGACAACAACAAGAGACCTAATATGCATCATGGGAATTCAGGAAAGAGATGAGAGAGAAAAGGACAGAAAGAATACTTGAAGAAATAATGACAGAAAAGTCCAATCTAACAAAGGACATGAATCTACAAATCCAAGAAACTCAAAGACCCCAAGCAGGATAAACTCAAAGAAATCTTCACCAAGGCACATCACAGTTAGGCTCAAAAAGTAAAGATAAAGAGAGAATCCCGAATGCAGAGAGAGAGAAGCAAACAGTCACATGCGAAGAATCCCCAATAAGATTAAGTGCCAATTTCTTCTCAGAAACACTGGAGGCCAGAAGGAAATGGAATGACATGTTTAAAGTGCTGAAGAAAAAAACACTGTCAACCAAGAACACTATACCCAGCAAAACTATCCTGCAAGAATGAGGGTGACATTAAAACATTCCCAAACAGGGGCTGAGAGAGTTCATATCCACCAGTCCAGCCCTACAAAAAATACTAACGGGAGCTCTGTAGACAGAAGGGAAAAAGTAATTCAAAGCCATAGGTAAAAAGAATGATCCCAACAGGAGCTCTGTAGATAGAAGGGAAAAAGTAATTCAAAGCCATAGGTAAAAAGAATGATCCCTAATAAAGGGAAATGCATGGACAAGTATAAGGTAATAAGTAATAAGGTATTCATGCTTACTAAATCTGGAATGTTTTGTCCTTCATTTTTTAAATAACAAATATATAAAAAGCAGGGATAAAATTATGTTACAGGACACATCAAATATAAAGACACAATTAGTGATGACAACAACAAAAGGAGGGAGAGGAATAGTACAGAAATAGCATTTCTCTTGTTATTAAGTTAAGTTAGTACCAACTTACCCTAGAATGTTAAGAATCAAGTTGTTAAGTGTAATATTCATGGTAAACACCATGAAAATATATTATAAAATACACAAAAGAAAAGGAGAAGGGAACCAAAAAAGTCCACTATGAAACAAAACATAAAATCAAGCAGTTGTGAAGGACAAAGAAAAGAGACACACAAAAAACAAACAAGAAAATGGCACAAATAAGTCACTTCTTATCAGTAATGACAGTGAATGTAAATGGACTAAATGCTCCAATCAAAAGGCAGAGAGTGGCAGAATGGATAAAAACAACTATTTGCTATTTACAAGAGACATAACCTTAAACCCAAGGACACATATAGATTCAAAGTTAAAGGATGGGAAAAATATTCCATGCAAATAATAACCAAAAGACTGCTGGGGTGCCAATCTTAATATCAGACAAAACAGACATTCAAACAAAATCTGTTACAAGAGATGAAGATGGTGACAGTGATAAAAGGGTAAATTAATCAAGAAGATTTAACAATATTAAATATATATGCATCCAACATCAGGGCACCTAAATATATAAAGCAAACACTGATAGAATTGAAGGGAGAAAGACAGTGCTACAGTAATAATTGGCGACTTCAATATACCACCTTCAATGTTGGACAGGACATCTGAAAAGAATACCAACAAGGAAACAGAGGATTTGAATGACACTATAAGCCAACTAGACTTAACAGACATACATAGAACACTCTACCCCAAAATAGCACAATATATATTCTACTCCAGTAAACAGGGATCATTCTCCAGGGCAGACCATATGTTAGGTTACAAAGCAAGTCTTCATAAATTTAAAAAGATTGAAATCACATAAAGTATTTTCTCTGACCACAACGAAGTGAAGCTAGAAATCAATATCATAAAAAAACCCCGGAAGATACACAAACATATGAAAATTAAACAACACACTACTAACCTACCAATGCGTCAAGGAAGAAATCAAAAGAGAAATCACAAATTTGCTACAGTCAAATAAAAATGAAAGCCCAATGTATCAAAACTTATGGGATGCAGCGAAGACAGTACTCAGAGGGAAACTGACAGCAATAAATGCCTACATGAAGAAAGAAAAGATCTCAAATCAACAGCCTAACTCGACCACTCCACGAACTAGAAAGAGAGCAAACTAAGCTTAAATCTACCGGAAGAAAGGAAATGACAAAGAGCAGAGCAGAAATAAATAAAACTGAAAACAGAAAAAACAGAGAGAATCAATAAAACCAGAAGTTGGTTCTTTGAAAAGATCAATAAAATTGACAAACATTTAGCCAGACTGACAAAGAAGAGAAAAGACACAAATCACCAAAATAAGAAAAGAGGGAACGTTACAACTGACCTGACAGAAATAAACAGAATTATGACAGAATATTATGAACAACTGCATGGCAACAAAGCAGATAACCTAGATGAAATGGACAAATTCTTAGAAGCATACAACCTACTCAAACTGAATCAAGTGGAAATAGAAAGTATCAACAGATCCATAACAAAAGATCGAATCAGTAATCAAAAACCATTCAACAAAAAAACAGTCCTGGACCAGATGGCTTCACTAAGGAATTCTACCAAACATTTATAGAAGAAATGACACCAATACTGTTTAAATTCTTCCAAAAGACAGAAGGAAGGACTACTCTCTAATTCATTCTATGAAGCACACATAACTCTGATACTCAAACCAAAAACACAAGAAAAGAAAATTACAGGCCAATAACTCTTATCAATATAGATGCAAAAATCCTCACTAAAATACTAGTAAACAGAATCCAACAGCATATTAAAAGAGTCATACTCCATGACCAAGTGTGATTTATCCCAGGAATGCAGGGATGGTTCCACATTAGAAAATCAATCAACATAATATACCACAGCAATAGAACAAAGGAAAGGAACAACATAATCATCTATATGGAGGCAGAAAAACCATTTGATAAAATCCAATACCCCTTTCTTGATGAAAACCCTAAAGAAGACTGGAATAGAAGGGAAATTCCTCAATATGATTCAAGGCATATACAAAAAGTCAACACTCAACATTATAGTAATGGAGAAAGACTGAGCACTTTCCCTCTGAAATCGGGAACAGGACAAGAAGGCCTGCTCTCATCACTTCTACTCAATATTGTATTAGAAGTCCTAGCCCAAGCAATAAGACAAGAAAAAGAAGTAAAAGTTATCTAGACTGGAAAAGAAGAAGTAAAATTATCTCTATTTGTAAATGATATGATCCCATATACAGAAAATCCAAGCGTTCATAAGAAAACTTCTAGAGCGAATAGAGGAATTTAAAAATGTTGCAGGGTACAAGGTCAACAACCAAAAATCAGTTGGGTTTCTATACACCGGCAAAGAGAAATCTGAAAAAAAAAAAAAAAATTAGGGAAACAATTTCATTTACAATAACATCAAAGATAATAAAATACCTAGGAATAAATACAACCAGGGATGTGAAGGACTTATACAATGAAAATTATAAAACACTGTTGAAAGACATTAAAGAAGACTTAAATAAATGGAAAGGTATTTCATATTCATGGATTGGAAAAACTTAATATCATTAAGATGTCAGTACTACCGAAAGCAATCTATAGATTCAACACAACCCTGATCAAAATCCCAGTAGCTTTCTTTACAGAATTACAAAAACCAATCCTCAACTTTATATGGAATGCCAAGAGGCTCTAAATAGCTAAAGCAATGTTGAAAGAGAAGAACAAAATAGGAGGATTAACACTTCTTGATTATAAAACATACTACACATCCTGGTACTGGTAATAACAACAGACACAGAGACCAATGGAACAGAATTGAGAGTCCAGAAATAAACCCACACACAAGAGTGCTAAGCTCATCTGAATGGGAAAGAAGAGTCTCTTCAATAAATGGTGCTGGGAAAATTGGATTTCCACATGTAGAAAAATGAACGGATTAAGGACCTAAATGTGCAAACTAAAACCATAAAATTCTTAGAAGAGCAGGGGCAACCCTGTCACATCTAGCTTTTAACAATGGATTATCTAATATAATAATAAAAGTACAAACAGCAAAAGACAAAATAAATAAATGGGACCTCATAAAAATTTTTGTTCATCATAAGACTTTACCAAAAAAGTGAAAAGACAAGCTGCCGACTGGGAGAGTATCTTCAGAAACCACATATCAGACAAGAACCTAAAAACCAAAATATATATAAAACTTCGAAACTTAAAAACAAAAAGACAAATAACCCAATCATAAAATGGGCAAAGGACTTAAACAGACACTTCACCAAAGAGGACATTCAAATGACTACCAAACACATGAAAAGATGCTCAGTGTCATTAGCCATAAAAAATAAACTCATTACCATCAAGTCAATTCCAACTCATAGCAACCCTATAGAACAGAGCAGAACTGCTCCATAGGGTTTCTAAGGCTATAAATCTTTACAGAAGCTGCACAGATTTCTCCCAAGCAGCAGGTGGTGGGTTCAAACTGCGGACCTTAGAGTTAGCAGCAGTGAACTTTAACCACTGCGCCACCAAGGCTCTTTCATTAGCCATCAGAGAGATGCAAATCAAAACCACAATGAGATACTATTTCACTCTCACTAGGAAAAAATAAAAATAAAACAGAAAATAACAAATGTTGGCAAGGATATGGGGAAATTAGAACCCTTACCCATTGCTGGTGGGAATGCAAAATGGTACAGCCTTTGTAGAAAACACTGTGGCAACACCACAGAAGACTAAAGATAGAACTACCATAATCCACTGCTGTCGAGTTGATTCTAACTTATAGTGTTTAGTGACCCTATTGAAAAAAACTAAACCCACTGCCATCGAGTTGATCCCGACTCATAGCAACCCTATAGGACAGAGTAGAACTGCCCCATAGGGTTTCCAAGAAGGGCTGGTGGATTTGAGCTGCCAACATTTTGGTTAGCAGCGGAGCTCTTAACAACTGTGCCACCAGGGCTCCAAGAACTACTATATGACCCAGGAATTCCACTCCTAGGTATACACCCAAAAGACTTGAAAGCAGAAACTCAAACAGATACTTGCACACCGGTGTTCACTGCAATACTATTCACAATAGCTAAAAGGTAGAAACAACCTCAATTCCCATCAACAGATGTACGGATGGATAAACAAAATGTGGTACATACATACAATGGAATACTACTCAGCCAGTAGGAGAAATGAAGTCTTGATATATGCTATAATACAGATGGAGCTGGAAGACACAGTGAATGAAATAAGTCAATCACAAAGGACAAATACTGTATGACCTCACTTATATAAAAAAGGCAAATGTACAGAGAACAAAGTTTGTCAATGGTTACCAGGGACGGGAGGGAGGGGGAAAGGGTAGGTTAATGGTGAAGGAAATATTGCTTTGATTAAGGGTAGGGTTGCACAGCCGAATAGTGTAATTGCATTCAAAAATTTGTTCACTTGTAAAAAGATGAATAGGCCAAAGTTGTATGATAGATATATCTACAACAATGACAAAAAAAAAGAGTAGCTGCTGAGGCTGCTTATGTACAACCAAAAGCCTCCTGGGATTTCGTTTCTTGGTTTGGAGGTTTAGAGTCATGGTCTCATGGGACATCCCAGTTAACCGGCCAAATAACATGTTCAGCACTTCTGTTCTACCTCCTAGTTTGTTGTGTAGTGTCTGGGATTTTAAAAGGCAGTAAGCAGCCATCCAAGGCACAACAATTGGTCTCTATCGACCTGGAGCAACAGAGGAAGAAGGTGAGTCAGGAATAGAAAGAAGATATGGAATGTGTGGCTAATTGCCACCATGAACAACTGCCTCCTTTGCCATGAGACCAGAATAACTGGATGGTGCCCAGCTACCATTACCGAACATTTCATCAAAGATTCTTCCATAGAATCAAAACGGGGAAAATGCAAACAGAATTTCAAATTCTCATGGACTCCAGACCTTCTGGAGACATGGAAGCTGGATGAACCCCTGAAACTATTGCCCTGAGATAAAAATATCCCTTGAAGTCTTCTTAAAACCAAACAATAGTTTAACTTAACTAGTAAAGAATGTCTGCCTTGAGCATTATGCCCTTTTAAGAACTATCTATATGGGATCAAATTGAAAGATTAGATAGGAACCTTAGAGGGCAATGAATTTATGTTAATGGAGGAGGAACAACTCAGAAAACGAGGGTGAGAATGGTTGCACAACTCGAAGAATGTAATCAGTGTCACTAAATGGTACATGTAGAAACTGCTGAATTGGTGTATGTTTTGCTGTGTATAGTTTCAACAACAACAAAATAAATAAAATTAAAAATAAATTATATGGAGTATTTGTATTAGAAAACAGAATTTTGTTAATATGAATCTTAATACATTCTTTAGCTATTTAACTTTCTTTAGGAAAAATGACAGGCATATTTAAAAACTGACAAGTTAGAAAATTATTCAAACATCAGAGAAGCAATTCTATTGGAAACTGATGTCAAGTCTCACCATTCAGTAACTTAGTAAAGAAGTAAGAACATTAAATGGGCTTCATATATACTGAGAGAGACCAAGAGTAATTCATTAATAAATGTTGCTAGCAAATCAAGAGAAAAGGCAGAATATAGTTTAGATACAATTTTTAACAAAGATGCCTTGAGAGCATACCTGTTATCTTTCTTCTATATAAAAAGGCACCTTTCACCCCAGAATAGGGTATTTTGGTTAGTCAAACATTTCTCTTAATCACAACATATACTGCATATGAACTACCAATTTTTAAGAACTTTATCTAAAAAATAATTTAAAACTATATTGAAAATAATTAAACCCAGAAGATTCTTTAAAATCGTTCCATCTCGAGATTCTCATTACAAATAGGTATTTGACGACATTGAAAAGTTGGTCCTGATGTAATTAATACCATATTTCATCAATTCTAATAAAAAGCACATTTGTTCATGTATTCAATCTCTGAAACTGGGATACATCTTTTATAATTGAAGGGATCTTGCCATTGCTGTTGGTTTGGATTAAAGCAGAATTTTTCCAGAGAAGATGTACTACATCTGCCTCTGCCAGTCATCTGAGAATACCATTAACCTGACAACAGTCTCAATCAAATCCTCTGTGGCGAGATTTTGTGGCTCACACTGGCGCTATGACTTCCAATACCAAACTGATGGCTCGTCGTTCAAATTCTCAGGGGGGACTTCCTTTCCTCCCTCCACCAGTGCCAAGTTTGAGACTTGCAAGTTTCCTTGTCCCTTTTCTGCACTGCCAGGTGATTTTCTCATTTGTCCTCAGACAAAGGGTACCAGCTTTGTGCCAAAGTTCTTTTTCCTTCTTAGTGGTACATAAAGTATTGGTATTTGTTACCATTTATGATGTCCTAGACTTGATGAAATATGGTACTTTAAATAGGTTTCTAGTCTCTATACTATAGGTTCTAGAACTTCTGTACCACTAATCATTAAATTATAAACTTCTTCTATTACCCTTAGTATTTTCTACTTAAGCCCTTAGCTTTACATCCTGAAAACCTATGGCAAGGTTTCACCATATTTCTATAAAGAATTACATTAACATGTACAGTAAAAAATTCAGAAAATGTCTATTTATAATTTATTTCTTCAATCTAATTCCTAATACTAAAAACAGGATAACTTATGATGATTTTCCCATTTCTAATTAAAAAAACAAACTTTTAGCTTTTTCCTCCAAATATTTAGAATCCTAAAACTTAGAAGGGCAAGTTAGCTTGTAAAGAAGACATACAGGATCTGCCTCTGAATTACTCAGAACAATGGAGTTCACTCTACAGCGAAACCTGTGAGAGCCAGGACACAGCAGGACCACCTGGTTTTCAAGGTCTCCGCCTTTGACAGGGTGCGGTCTTACCACTTTTCTATCACTTGTTTCAGTGGAAAATATTTGAGTTTTCCTCTCTGACGGGTTTCCATCTTACACAGATTTAACTGTATTTAGATTTGAAATATCAAAAGCGTTGTCATCTTTCTAACCATTACTACAAAAGAGCCTACATTTTCCTTAATAATTCATTCAGTACAGAGGACAAAACTGGAATTCAGTAAGGTAAGATAAATAATCCTCTCTCAAAGACGCATATGATTGTTCCCCTTAAATACAGAATCCTAATAATTAATTCTTTCCAAAAACTGGAACAGAGTCCAACAGCAATACATTCATGAGGAAAAAATGCAAAGTACATGGTAATGCAGCAAGATCATACAGCAAAGAAAGGGTATAAGGAAAAACGACCTTAAAATGATTCAATTATATGTTTTAAAACAATCCCACAATCTGGATGACCAGACTGCAAAGAACTCATTTCACTGATCACAGTTGACCTGTCCTACTTCGCAAAAGGAAACTTTTGAGATATTTTGGTTTCCTTTATAATCAACTTGCAGGAAAGGCCACCTTTGATAACAGCTAACATTTATTAAGTACGTAACTTCTCATTAAATGTTTGTGACTACTCTATAATTATCACTATTATTTTATTTTACAGATGAGGAAACTGAGGCTTAGAGATCTTAAAAAACATGTCCATGGCCACCCAGCTCCTATGCTAAAACTGGTAATCCCAATCTGCTATCAGCTGGTGCCTACCAGTGTCAGACATTTACCACTATGGCCTCTGGGAAAGCAAGATGGTCAAGTTCCAACACAGAAAGACAGACACCAAGTATAAGGACCCTACAAAGGGCTCAGAGGGGGAACAAATGATAAGGACATGTAGAAAGGTAATGAATAGTTGACCTACACAAATCAACTTTATTATAGTTAATGTTTCTTTAAATAAAGAGCATTCAAAACATATTTACTGGCCAATATACCTTCTTTGAAAAATATTAAATTAGTTTTTTATTCATAACAATTCTTTCATGTATATTACACTGGTTGGATTTCAATGTATATAAACCCCCGACACACACAGCACACACACACACAGCACACACTTAAGTATGTATACACTGTAACAGTGAATTATTACTGTTTTCAACATGATTTGGGCTGAAGGTGTATTGTGAACACACAATGTTCCTGACATGTCACTTCATCTGAACTGTCCCCATCAGTGAGAAAAATTATAAGAAAAATAAAAGGAATTTACTTTTCTCTGTGACTCTTCTAAAGTAGCAGAAGAGTGTTTTAAGCTTCTCTGGTTTCCTTGATGAACGTCCTTCAAACAACCTGAAAGAGATCAAAAATAAACAAGGTGGAAGATGATTTAAAATGCCTTAATGATTCACAAAAAAACGAAATCTATATTTTTATCAAGGAATAAAAGGAACAATTCTCCTAGGACACAAGTACGTAATGATAGAGAACTGAAACTGGTTTGGATTCAAATGGCATCTGGAGAGGTCTGAAACCAACTTAACACAGGATTCTTCAAAGTTGTACAAGTCAGAGGCTCTCTCTAACACCCTCATCTCTCCAATACATCTTGCCCAGGGAGAGGCACCAGCTGGCTTCCCAAAGTCAATTAGGGTCAGCAAGTTAATACATGGCTGTTTCCCAAAGGCAAATACTATTTATAATTCATATTACTAGGTAGTTAAATGACTGAACAAAAATGGCATCTGAAAAAAATCCACATCTGATTGTGCTGGACACAGAGAAGAAAAGGGTAGGTATGATAAGATATTGAGGGTAATTAGCCTTGGTAATTAAACAAATACGCCCTTTGCATGGTAACAAAAACAGTAAACAGTGCCTACTCTGTGTCATCTAGTTTCCAGCAACCTGGGCTTGCATTACTTAATTCAGTTTTCTTTGAAATGACATGGCATTGTTATTGGTAACACATAATGCAATTTATCCTGAGGAAAGAAAATCAGGGCTGTAGAAGCATGTGACCTGAGTAAGTAGTTCACTGAAAGATTGCAAACACAAAAGCATGCTTTCGGGTGTGAGATCTAATTTTCCAAAGGCATTTAAAAACTATGGAGAGATTCAGTGGCTATAAATGATGAAGTATTATTCATCTGTCTCTAATCATACACTCTGGCTTTAAAACCAGAAACCCTCCAAGTGAAAGTCCACTTTAGTAAGTGCTGAAATGGGTAAAATTTTTCATGGTTAGAAAAGCAAACTTATGTAACTATACAGAGAGGGAAAAACTATTCCATGAAGAAATCCTACTGAGCCACTGAAATGAACTAGGAAAAGGGAAGGAAACGTAGCTTTCAAATGATCTTGTTTTTGATGATCTAAAATATGTATTCAGGGTCAATTTATGAAAAAACAATTCATATGAATACTTATTAAAAAGAACACTAACATCAGATAAAGAAATTCGTATTTTAACCAAATCTAAACACTCAATACTTTAAAGATAGTGTAACAGCACCTGTGTGATAATTTTCACTCATCTAAAAAAACTTATCTTTTAAAAATGTACACATATACTCTTGGAATCGAGCCGCCTGCTGAAAGAAAGGCTCTTTGAGAATGCAGGTTTCAACCTGGTTTCTTCTGTAACATGTCAACCAGAAGAGCGTTTAAGTTAAAATGAAGAAGCCACTTAGCAGTTTGACTGAACATCCTGTATCAAATAAATAATGATTTACTAAATGAATACCTTGGGATCTATTGTAAAATCCCTTTCTAGGCTTAATACTTAATAGAGGGAAGCAGTATGAATATAAAAGCAGCCACCACCTATTTCTAGAGATGAACTTATGTACTACGCAATTCAATTAAGGTGAAAAGTTCCTCTTCAACAGAACTGCTACATAGTGAGGAAAAAATGGCTGTTGCCTTTAAGAAACAATTCCCCCCAAAAAAGAAAACACGTCCCTAGCTTTTCTATGTGTTCAGCTGTTCGTAAAATCACATGAAAGTTCATATATTTCATAACCATGATGAAAATTATTAATCTTAGGAGCCACTCAAGACTGCAGATTTATTACCCCAGCGGTACAGACTTTACTGAACGATTATCTGGCTGTTATTATAACCCACTACAAATGAGTACCATTATTTATTTTCCAGGCCCAAACCTTGTAGGTAGAAATCAAACAGAAACTTAATTTATCCTGTTTACAGTTACTATAAGCCTAATTTCAAATCACTTACGTAACCAAATATGCCTTCCCATCTTCCTAACCAAGCAGGGAAGTGGGGGGAAGGTGGAGAGAAAGTAGGGGGAGGTTAAGTAGGTTTAAAATCTCGTACCAATTCTTAGACTTGTTGTTGTGAAATTTTAAAGTAGTAGGTCTAGCCACTCAAATTAAATGAATTATCCGGTATGACAGCAAGTAAAACAAAACAAAATAAAAAACCAGAAATATGCAGGCAAACAGCATAAGTGAAAGCCTTACAAGAGACATGTACTTTCCGAGGGACAGCGTGTGGGGTGAGGGAAGAGGGACAACACAGAGACAGGGACTGAGGACAGAGCCTGGGAAAGGGGCGAGACAGCCGGATGCGGCAGGGAAGAGAGAGGACAGAGATACGGACAGAAAGGGTGTTGGAGACAGACAGGTAGAGTGGGAGACAGAGAGACTGCATGAGAGAGAGAGAGAGAGACTCAGAGAAAGGGAGACATTCTCATAACACACAAGCACCGTCCAATTGCCTTTTTCTGGAATGCAGATTTTCTGATTTCTGGGTTTGTATATTTGAAGACATGCATGTAAAAATGCACAGAAACTCAGGCCATAATAACCCCTCCACGTTTTAGAGGAAATTTAGGCATTCACCTGAACGGTAAGCACAGATTTTAAAAGAAAGTAAACAGAAAAAGCCAGTCAGGCAACCTCACCATGTTCTAAACAAAGCTGTTTCTATTTTCAAGGGAAGAAGTCAATCAAGGGTCAGATACTTATTAACTGGTTTTTCTATCCATATATATAGAGAAACATAGTTTAATAAAATCTTTCCCTGAAAGGAATATTGATAACATTACTGGAATTGGATTCTAGACACACACACACAACTCCCATGTGATTTCAAGTTAAGGAGTAATCTCATTAGTACATAGTAAATCAAGCCCAAAGCACTATGACCTCCACTTTAAAATGGAAGCAAGCGATAACAGGAACGCAGCCAGAAAGTCGTCCTTGGCTTTTCTGTGAGGCACTCTGCCATATGGCCCACCAGCATGTTCAGTCCAGGGAAGAGGCAGATGTAAAAGCCTGCAACCCACAATTTATCTCTGACCATCTAGTTTCCAAGCAATCTCAGAAGCATCAATGCTAATCACATTGGAAGCCTTTATATGAAGGCTCAGGCCCTGAAAAGCAAGCAGGGGAAAAGGTCAGGAGAATTTAACATAACAAGGAGGGCTGGAAGAACACAACAATAAATTTAAAAAAGGAAGACTTATTGAATTTATTGACGTCAGCCTCCCACCACATGCTCTTACCATGTTTCTTATTCAATCAACTAGCCAGCCATACCTCTTTTTAGATTAAATACACTCACACACACAACACCCAGTGGTCAGAAACAGTAATCATAAACAGCAACTATGTAAACAACAACGACAACGAAATGCTTTATATTCTGCTTACCAAATAGCTCATCACATTAGTACTTAATTTTTCAGAAGCCACATGAAAAAGGAGAACTTCTGGTTGCTTTCCATTTCTGGAGCTGTACCAGATTATTTTGCTTCTGAGAGCAGCTAGACATAATGGAAGGCTCTGAAGAGAAGACAGTGTTCAACAAGCCCCAGGTCTGCTGACAAGTTACTTATCCTCTCTGAACTTTATTAGTATAGTATTAGTACAGAAGCTTTCCTGCTGAGACACTTCACAGACAGAAACAGAGTGAGCTGTCTACAGACAGCATCAGCAGTCACTTACAGTCGCTGGTCCAGTGCTTGCTAGTTGAGGCCTGTTACAGAACACACCATCTCACAGTAAGAGGCAAGTGCAGACATCCTGGCACTGGGGGGCCCTACAACTGGGAAGACAACCACAGGTTTGTCTGCCTGCATTAATGCTCAGTGTTCTGGTGTCCAAAAGAACATGCCATCAGCCAGGAAGAGAACAGGCCTGATGTCAAATCTTCAACGGACCTACTCAAACTACTATTTGGTGAAAATGCTGTTGGGATACTGCAAGCTGAAATCCCTCATGGTTACTCTGGACTGACAAACGGCTTTGGTTCATTTTAGAGATCAAGAATTATTTCTAAGGATAGTCCTAACTAATAGTCCTAATTTCTGATTAACTAAGAGGTAAGAAGCATTAATCTGGTTCATTCAAAGGGAAGCTGTATAGCACACTCATGAAAGGACACAGACTCTAGAGGCAGACTATATCCTGAGTTTGAATCCCAATTCCACCAGTTACTAACTCCGTTAATCTGGTGAAGTTACCTACCTTCTCTAAACCTCTGTCTCCTCATCTAGAAAATGAGAATAATAATAATGCCTAATGCATAAAGTTGATATAAGGATTAAGTAAAAAATGATTTAGCACAGTGACTGGCACATGGTAAATGCTTAATAGATATTAGCTATTGTTATTAATTCTCATGTTAAAAAAAAATTCAGATAATGCTGAGTAAGCAGAGGTGCTTGGGCTGGACCAAGGCATTACATAATACCAGCAAAAAAAATTAATGTTCATTTACATAAAATGCTTGCATGGTTCTAATTCATATTCCCTTCATTAGTAAAAATGGCATGGGCTCTTTTCCTATCAGCCTAACATGCTGACCTCAGAGCCAATTAGCTTATGTCTTCAGGATAAATTACAATAGCACAATGAAAAAGATAAAAGCACAATTACCAAGAAGTCCCAGCATTCTCCTGCCAGAATTGTAGCTGAAAAACACAGATGTTTTAAAATTAAAGCATATACTAAAATTAATATAAATTCTAGTAACTAGAAGCAGAAATTGGGAAGCCACCAACATCAGGACTTGCCAAGATTTCTTGGCGTCTATCTACCAAGCATCCCAAACCTGTGGGTTCATTTTATTGTTAAGAAAAGAAGTCTGTGAGCACTGCAGTCTCCCAGTTATCAGAGAACTCTCTGTTGACTTTTATTTCTTATACATGCTGAACAGAAAAGGAATGGAAGTAATAGGTGAAGTGGGGGCAATGATAATGATGTCTATGGAGGTGTATTTAGGAAGGAAACAGCTACTCTTGAAAAAGATTCAAAAAGTCTGTGGGATTCCATCCTCAAAACCAAATTACAAGAATAACAAAGTAGGAGGACTCACATTTCCAGATTTCAAAACTTACTACAAAGCAACAGTAATTAAAACAGGGTGGACAGACACATAGATTAAAGGAATTGAACTGAGAATCTAGAAAGAGATCCATATATCTATGGCCAACTGACTTTTGACAAAAGTGTCAAGTTCATTTAATGGGGAAAGAACAGTCTTGTCAACAAATGGTGCTTGGACAACCGAATTTCCACAGGCAGAAGAATGAAGTTGGACCCCTACCTCACACCATATAAGAAAATAAACTTAAAATAGATCAATGACCTAAATGTAAGACATAAAACTTCAGAATGAAATATAAAGGTAAATCTTCAGGACTTTGCATTGGGCAATGAACTCTTAGATACGATACCAAAAGCATGAACAACAAAAGACAAAACAAGTAAACTGCACTTTGTCAAAATGAACAACTTCTGTTCATCAAAGGACATTATCAAGAGAGTGAAGAAACAGTCTTCAGAATGGAAAGCAATATTTAGAACTCATATATCTGATAAGGGTTTAATATCCAGCATATATAAAGAACTCCTACAACTTAACAACAAAAAGATAAAACCACACAATTTAAAAACAGGCAAAAGACTTAAATAGACATTTCTCCAAAGAAGATATACAAATGGCCAATAAACACATGAAAAGATGCTCGAAGTCATTAATCATTAGGGAAATGCAAATAAAACCCAGAAAGGGGTACCATTTCACACCTACGAGGGTGGCTAAAATGAAAAAGACACACATTAACAAGTCTTGGCAAGGACATAGAGAACTGGAACCCTCATCCATTGCTGGCAGGACTGTAAAATGGTGCAGCCACTGTGGAAAACTGTTTGGTGGTTCCTCAAAAAGTTAAACACGGAATTACAGCAATTCCATTCCTAGAGTTATACCCAAAAGACTTGAAAGCAGGTATTCAAAGAGATACTTGTACACCATTGTTTACTGCAACATTATTCACAATAGTCAAAAGGTGGAAACAATTCAAGTACCCATCAACAGATGAATGGATAACAAAATGTGATGTATAAATGCAATGGAATATTATTCAGCCGTAAACAGAAGTGAGGTTCTGATACATGCTATAACGTGGATGAACCTTGAAAACATTATGCTACGTGAAAGAAGACAGATGTAAAGGTGAAATATTACAGATTACACTTACACGAAATATTTGTTGTTGTTTTAGGCGCTGATGAGTCAGCTCCAACTCACAGCAACCCTATAGGACAGAGCAGAACTGCTCCATAGGGTTTCCAAGAAGCGGCTGGTGGATTTGAACCGCCGACTTTTTGTTGGTTAGCAGCCGAGCTCTTACCACTACGCCAACAGGGCTCCATATAAAATATTTAGAACAAGCAAATGAGAGACAGAAAGTAGATCAGAGGTTGACAGAGGCACTGGGGAGAAGGGATTGGGCTGTTATTGCTTAATGGATACTGAATCTCTATTTTGGGTGATAAAGTTTTGGAAATAAATGTTGGTGATGGCTGTATGCCACTGTGAATATAATTAATTATAATATTATTAGGAAATAATAAATAATGATAGTATTAAATTGTGACTCATAGAATGAAATAAATATCTCTGAGTCCATAATAATATAAAAAATGGTTGGATTGGAGACCTTCTTCCTTACAGTAGAATTCCAATCAATAAATGTAGATGGAAAGAGGGAAACAGAAAAATCATAATAGGTAAACATCAAAGTAATAACTGTTACAGATAAGACCCAACAGTGGATGCTAAATTTAGTGGAGGTGGGTGAGGGAGATGTGAGGCAAAACAGGATTTGCATAATGCCAAAGTCTCTCCCTCAAGACACTTACTAACCCCAAAGGGAAGGTAGTAATGTTAGAGGGGAAAAACTGGCAGACACCGTCTTAACCAGGTGCTCACCACTAACAAGACATATCCCTTGATTCACTGAGAAGGAAATAACATCATTTTACGGGACAGAAAAAGGCCAGTAGAAAATTGGCTGAACTGAAATAAGTAAATAAGTAGTTAATAGTTTTGTACCAACATTAACATCCTAGTTTTGATAATTGTACTATGGTTATATAAGATGTGAATATAAGGTAAAGCTGGGTAAGGTGTATACAGGCATTCTTGGTACTATTTCTGCAAAACAAAAAGTTCTTTTAAAAAAACTACATTTAAAAAGTGAAATAGAACAAGTGCACTACTCAACTTTGAAGACAGAGTATGGCAGCCACAAGTGTGACCCTGCTCTCTCACAGTACCTTCCCGCTCCGTCACTGCCCACACCGCCCAACTCTCACAGGCCGGAGATGGGTGGGGGAGGACATATGCATAAAGTGCTAAGAAAGAGGAGAATCTATTATAATAACTTTCTGATGACTTCCCCCTGATATTAGGGAAGAAAACTCACATTCTATTCACAGATGTTATAAAGACAATTCTTAAGTGAAGAAAGAAGAACAGAGACAGAGAAAGAGAGCGAGAAAAATGATATTCATTCGCCAAGAAGAGTCCTTACAATATTTTTGTTTGAGCAGACAAGAGAGAGAGTACTCATTTGGGAAAACAGCTGGGATCTAAAACTTTATCAATATCTTCACAATTAAATCGATTCTTTCGAATAGAAAATTAAAGTCAATGAAAGTCAAGTTTCATTCTGCTTTTTATCTTCACAAGTGTGTTTTTCAACCTTAGTTCCATAAGTCTCACAAGACAGTCAGTCTCATGACTTTAGACTCACATTTTATAAGACCTTTACAGAAAGAAGGACTTTTACTCTGCTTAAATATTATATCAGAATATAAAGATTATAATGTACAACTGACATTCCCATGAATAATCAAACTGAAGAGGCCTAATGAGTACAGAGCACTCGGGAGGGGGACGTCTGAGAGGATGGAAAGAACATGGGCCTTGGAGGAAGACAGCCCCAAGATTAACCTTCAGCACCGGGACTTATGGTTACTAGATCCTAAGTAAGTTCTTTAACCCCCACGAACTTTAATTACCTCGCCTGCAAAATAGCAAAATTATCACCTAACTCACAGTATCGTGGCTGTTGTTAGGTGCCGTCGAGCGACCCCAAGAACAACAGAACGAAACACTGCCCAGTCCTACACCATCCTCACGATCGCTGCTTGAGCCCACTGTTGCAGCCACTGAACTCACAGTATTATAAAGATTAAATTAGATAATTGTACATAAAATGCTTGGCTCATGGCAAATTACTACATAAATATCGTTAATTCCTTCCACCCTTCTCTATTTCACTGTTAAAAAGGTGTTCTCTGAAAACATACCGATTGAAGTTAATATCTGGGTAACTAGAATACTCCGATTTCATCTTAGCATTTCGTCGTGGAAACGTGCAGAAAAAAGCATTAGCTAACAGACTGGCAATCTGTTCCTGCGACACTGTGATGGTATGATTCATCTTCTGCTTCAGGAGTGGTATTGGCTGAGAGGGGAAACAAAAAATACAGACAAGAAGAGCAATAATTAGTTTAGCAATTTCAAAAGCAGAAGCACCAAATTGCATTTGCTAAATTAGGGGAGAAGTAATTTCAGGCCACTCCTGAATTCTTAAATCAGCAATACTGTTAAAGTCAAGGGATGTTTATCAAGGATGATTGGAAAAATGCTCTTGTTTGATGAACTGCAGATTGCTAATCAATAATAATGATAGTAAAGAGAACACAAAACATTATTTATTAGTGAAAAACAAGATTGCTTTAGCAAGTAAGAAGTAAAAACATTACTTATGTAATGAAAAATTAAAATAAAAGATGAAACAGAAAACTGCAATACTGGGTTTAGCTATTGTTGCTTATGCTAAATTTTGTTCTCACATTAAAGATTGGACAGAGTAATTTTTCTACTTTACTCCTAAATAAAATGATCTAAGGAAAATATTGAATAAATAAGTCTTTCTCTCTTATTCTGAATCACACTTCACACTGACAATTTCTTTATGAGACCCAAATCTAATTTCATTAAAGCAATTAATGTAACATGGGAAAACTATCAAACAGAATTGGGTGTAACCTGAAATAAGACAGGCATTCACTGCATACTCAAACATTTCAAGTCAAGGACAATGTAAAATGTTTTTCCTCAAAACATTTTATATATGAAATATCTTCTAGCCAAACTCAAATTCATTGACCCTTCATTTTCAGTATAATCCACAGGACTTGAGTATTGTGTTCAGTGGATTTTATTCTATTTTAAATGTTTAAAGCATACAGTTTGAAAGATTTGATGGTAAAACCAAAGACCAACTCTCAATCTACTTATCAATTAAATTTTAAAATGCTCCAATATAATATTTAGAGATGCTTTTTA
Organism: Dugong dugon; assembly: GCA_030035585.1. Taxonomy (NCBI): domain Eukaryota; kingdom Metazoa; phylum Chordata; class Mammalia; order Sirenia; family Dugongidae; genus Dugong; species Dugong dugon. Next base: position 5,788,243 of record CM057475.1, on the reverse strand, counting down.
TTCTCCCTTTCAATAATACCAAGAAGTAAGGATACTGGGTATCTGCACTAATTTAAGCAGCTTGCAGAGAACTGTGCTAACCATATCTCAAGAATGAACATCCAAAATCAAACGGAGGAAAGTCAGGCAAGGGAAATCAAAGCCATAATGCTGTAACAATTAAGTTTTTTCTAAATAACGAGAAACACACATCATGGCTAGAATAAGAGTTTGCTAGGAAGAAGAAAAGGTTAAACTTGAAGTTCGACCATTTCTCTTGGAAAAAATAAAAAGTAAACAAATAACCAAAAGGTAAATAATTTATTTTCACTACCAAAAAAACCAAACCCACTGCCATCCAGTTGATTCCAACTCATAGTGACCCTACAGGACAGAGCAGAACTGCTCCATGGGGTTTCCAAGGCTGTAATCTTTTATGGAAGCAGACTACAGCTGGTGGGTTCAAACTGCTGACCTTCCGGTTAGTAGCTGAGTGCTTAACCACTGTGCCACCAGGGCTTCTTATTTTCACTACAGTATCCAAAATTCTCTCTCCTTTCAGGTCTTAATGATTATTACCATTTCTAAGAAAGAGGAAATAGAGAGCTTATATTCCACCCTACACATTTATTCACAACCCAGCACTGTTTGAAAAGGTGTCAGTGTGTCAATGATTTAAAGCAAACTTATTTGGCTTTAGTGAAAAATGAGTTTTTTAACTACCATTTTCCAAGTTATAAAGGAAAATGATTAAAAAATTAATGATGAATATTTTAGGTTGATTCTAAGCACAAACATTTCTTGTTTCCCAAATAACCAAATATTACAATTTTAATATAGTAAATGATTTCTGTTCTCTTGGGGAAGACAAATGCCTGAAAGTTGATGCCTGGGGAAAATGTGACAAGAGTCTAGTTCCTATGAACCAAGACCTTTAAAAAAGTCCCTGTCCAATGCATCTATGTGATGGTGTTTGCACATATATTCATATATATAATAAAGCACATAAAGTGCATAGTTACTGATACTTCTTAGATATAACCAAATACCTCGTAGGATTAGATTTCTCGGTTTAAAGGATTAGGACCATAGTCTTGTGGGACATCTCAGTCAACTGGCATAATACAGTTCATAAAGTTACATTCTACATCCTAGTTCGGTGAATACTGTCTGAGGTCTAAAAAGCTTGCAAGCACCTTCTAAGATACAACTTTTGTTCTCTACTTGTCCATAGCAAAACAGAAAGAAAGAAATCAAAGACTCAAAGAAGAAACTAGTCTAGAGGACAAACAGTCTACGTGAACCACAGCCTCATCTACCTTGAGACCAGAACCAGATGGTACCCAGCTACAACTACTGACTGTTCTCATGAGGGCCACAACAGATGACCCTAATAGAACGGGAGAAAAATGTGCAACAGAACCTCAAATTCCTTAAAAAGAAACAAAACAAAAACAGACCTACTGGACCAGTTGAGACTAGAGGACTCCCTGAGACTACTGCCCTGAGGTACTCTTCAAACCTTCAACAGAAACTAACCCCTCAGGTCACCTTGTAGCTAAACAACAAATTGGCTCAAAAAATAGTATCACCCGTAAGTACTGTGCTCCTTTAGAAAATCACCTATACGGGACCAAACGGTCAAGAATTACTTTAAAACAAAGATAAGAATATAAGGGGGCAGGGAAACTAGATGAATGAAAACAGAACAATCAGAACAGAAATAATGAGAATGTTCCCACATTGTGAAGAATGTAACCAATGTCACTGAACAACCTGTGTAGAAATTGTTGAATAGGAACGTAAACTGCTGTGTAAATTTTCAGCAAAAACACAATAAAATATTAAACAAACAAACCAAAAAAACCAACTTTCTCTCCTAGGCATAAGGAGAGAGGAAAAAGTGATTCATGTCTAAAGGTTATATACTGTCAACTGTGAACTACACATTAAATTCAAAAAACATTTAACAAGCAGGCCCCATGCTAAACCTGGGGACACAAAGAGGATCTGCCTTCAAAAAGAATACAATCCAGTGAGGGGAGCTATATAAACACATAAATTACAAAACAATGTGCTAAGTATGATCTGAGTGATACAGGAGGATTGATCTTGGCTGGCAGAGTCAAGGAAGGCTTCACAGTGGAAGTAAAAATTAGGCTGAACCTACGAGATAGTGAGAGACATTACTAAGTAAGAAACAAAGCAGGGAGGGAAAGGAAAAAGAATGAACGTGGAACGTTAAGTAAGCAAATAACTTCCAACATAAACAAGAAGATGAGTTTTAAAATATATTTTCCCTTTCCAATAGAAAAACGTACTTCAGACACATGCATTAATGAGGAGAAATTAAAATTACATGAAATTGGGAATATCACAGTAAAATGCTAACAAATACGGCACACTGACAAACATTCAGTGGTTTCAGCTGGAGGTGGCATCTTCCCCAAGCAGGTATTTGGACATGTTGGGAGGTTGTGTTCTGGATGCCCCAATGACTGTGCTTGTGGTTTTTGTGCTGTCCCAACGACATACTACAATGTGCAGGACCATCCCACATATTAAGAAACCGTACCACCCAAAATGTCCATAGAGTGGGTCCCTGGGAATAACAGTGTTAGCAGAACCCTAGCTAACATCCACGCAGCAAGGGGGTTTTCCCCTAGAAATAAAAGACAAAGGCAAATTCAAATCTTCTAGCCACTGTTATGAAAAACACAGAAAGAAAATTATGAGAAGCAAAACAAAGCAGTCCCCTACAAAAATACGTCCACATGTTCTTTCATATTCCTCCCTTTAAGAGGTGAAGTCTAACATCCCCTACCCTTGAGTACGGGCTGGACTTCAGGACTAGCTTCTAATGAACAGTGGAATTGAAGTGTGTGACTTCATAAACTAGGTCATAAAGACACTGCAGCTTCCTCGCTCTCTCCCTTGCATCGCTCACGCTGGGGAAGTTAGCTGCCATGTTGTGAGGACACTCAAGCAGCCTATGGAGAGGCCTGTGGCAAGCAACTGAAGCCTCCTGCCAACAGGCACGTAAGTGAGCCAACTAAGAAGTGGGTCCTCAAGCCCCATTCAAGTCTTCAGAGGACTGCACCCCCAGCCAACATGTGACTGCAAGCACAGAGAGAGCTTCAGCCAGAATCACTCAACTGAGCTGCTCCCCAACTCCTGACAGACTGGAACTTTCAGATAATATATGTTTGTTGTTTCAAGCCACTGAACTTGCAGGTAACTTATTATGCAGCAATACGTAATTGATATACTCCAAATAAAAATGAAATAATAATGGATATACTTTCTTCTACCTTTAAAAGTTAAGAAAGTACCATGATTATTTGTTATATGACACACCACTTTGAGGGGCATGAGGAAAGGTTGGGTGATCTTGAGCCATTTTGAAGACTGCCCCCCTAATGCCACTGAGTCAATTCCAACTCATAACGGCTGTATTAGCACAGAGCAGAGGCGCCCCATAAGGTTCCCCAGACTCTGATCTTTACAGGAGCAGACTGCCACATCTTTCTCCCATGGAGCAGCTGATGGGTTAGAACTACTGATCTTCCAGTTAGCAGCCAAGAACTTTAACCACTGCATCACCTGGACTCCTTATTTTGAAGGTAAAATGTTCTAAATCCATTAGTATGTTTTGAAATAGTAACTCCTTTCTTAAAGTTAAGAGATTATTTAAAGAAAAAGGGAAAGAGAAGTCTGAGTAACCTAACTTCCACAGTGTAAACTGAAGCTCAGAAACTGAATGTTGCATTTTTAATGTCCTTTTGCAACATTCTTTCTAGCCTCTAACCTTTTCCTTAATATAGCAAAATTACCATATTCTTTGGCAAAAACTGTTTCCCATCTCTCTCCCTCTGACCTTGGCCATTAGAATTTAAAGAAATTCAACTGTTTTTGAGGCTCAAGAAAGCTACTGAAGAAGTTATATCCACTAACCTGGGTGCAAATATTTGGCAAACAGAGTGCAAGTTTCACCATATCAGGCAAAATGGACTGATATAAACGTTGAGCTTCTGTTTCTTCGAGTACCTGAAAAATCAATAAAATATGTTAACAGTGAATAATAACCAGCAAATAAATGTTTGTTATGAAATTAAATTACATATGTGCTTTTCATGGAATATTGTGATAAGGCACATTATCAGCACCATCAATCTCATGTAAAACTATACTTACAGTTACACTAATGACCTTACAAATTCATTTCCAAATATACATAATTCAACTTAATGCCCTCTGAAAATGAATTAAGTATTCTAAATATCAAAGACCTCTCATATCAACATTCACAATTAAATAAAACACTTAAAAATGAAGAAGCCCATTCTGCCCTTGCCTACATCAACGAAAAGCTGCCAGACTACCAAGGATTCACTCAGAAGCCCTCAAGGACCCACCTAGAATTTTTAAAAATCATCATAAAAGCCACACTAATTATTCCAGAGCATATTATATGTGCCAAATCTAACCTACAGGGTTGTAAACGATGAGGTTTCCTACTGACCTGAGAATTTTCCTTTTCTAGGCACCCTTGGGAAGTTAAAATCATAATTCCCATATCATAACTTGGAGTACAACAAAGGCAACACTCATGATCCATTTTTGTCTTTTATAATTTCCCATCTCTACAAAGCTTTAGAAATTATTTCATGCCTTTTAAAACTTCAATTTCTCTCTAAATATCAGGGCATTTGTTTAAAAGTACTGAAAACAACAACATTCTTAACTGAGAAATACTACATACACAGTCAGGGTCGAAGTAAATCATTTATCTACTTGAAATTACATTCGAACTAGAAAGGTGTCAGTTATAACTCATCTGATCCCATCATTATTACAGATAACAAAATATGGAGACCAAGGAAGTTACCTGATCTTCCTAGGCTGATGAAGTCAATTACCAACAAAATCAGAACTAGAACCCCCAGTGTTCTGGCCTCTACCCCACAGCTCTCCCCACTTCCTTATGTCACCAATGTTTGACACTGATGAGGATACAGACTCTTCACAAACAGCTATAGATTTTCTTTGCTATCAGGAGACAAGCTGAAGTAAAGGAATATTCGTTTATCTGTGGCTGGATGGAGTATACGCATAAACAGAAAAAGGTATAAAGAAAATTTACCTTCACTCTGGTTTCACAGGCCAGTTTCAACACTAGAATTTTCTTTATACCAAAGCTTTAAAACCCAACGTATGCTTACCTCCCTCTTTAAATCAGGATAATGGGAAAAGTGATATACAGAATGAACAGAAAGATGTTTGCAATTCAGGGAGTTTGGGGTTCAATTAACCATAAACATATAGAAATTTGAGGAAAACCCTCCATGAGATGGTCTGACATGGTGGCTGCAAAAATGAGCTCAAATATACAAATGACTGTAAGGATGGAGCAGAAATGGGCAACATTTTGTTTTGTCTTACATAAGGTTGCCAGAATTGGAGTCAACTTGACGGCAACTAACAACAGTGTATAGAAAACTAAGCAAGAGAAAAACATTAAAAAAATTTTTTTTTTTTTAAAAGCTAAACAGTTCAAAGTTGTTAAGTGGTTGTCTCTTCATAATAACCCTCTTTAACTTTGATAAAAATCAACATGAAATTTAAAAAGACTCATATATTCATAGAAGGTATTCTACTGTTTTAGAGCCACACACTAAAGATACTTGCCTTCCTGTACATAAATACAGAAACTATATTAGTGTATTTGTTTAAAATATTTAAACTCTTTCTGCTTATAACTTACTTTTTTTACTTTTTAAACCTTTTTAATTTTGAAATAATTAGATTCACAGGAAGTTACAAAAATAGTACAGAGGTCCAATGTACCCTTCATCTAGTTTCCCCCAATTTTTCACAACTACAGCACAATATCAAAACCAGGAAATTAGTACCAGTATAATGTGTGTGTACCATTCTATGCTATACTACTGTATGTGTACAATTGGGTAACCACTACTGAAATTAAGATACAGAACTGCCCCATTACCAAAAAGGTCTCCCTCCTGCTACTCCTGCCCACACCCTTGCCCCCACCATCCCTAACCCCTGGCGACCACTAATCTGTTCCCCTTCCCTATTATTCTATCATGTTATATAAACAGAGTCTTACAGTATGTATCCTTTTCAGACTGGCTTTTTTCACTCAATGCAATGCCCCTGAGACTCATTCAAGTTGTTGCAAGTATAACAGTTTGTTCTTCTTCATTGCTGAGTAGCATTTCATGGTATGAACGTACCATAGTTTGTTTAAACACTCACCTACTGAGGGACATTTTAGTTGTTTCCAGTTTTTGGCTATTACAAGTAAAAGTGCTTTGTACTTTCAACCTGCCTACATCATTATAATGATTTCTTGTAGACAGTATACAGTTGTTGTGTTTTTATCCACTCTGTAAATCTCTGCCTTTTCATTGGTATATTTAGACCACCTATATTTAATGTAATCTTTGATCTGTTTGGGCTTAAGTCTGCCATTTTCTTTCCTCTGTTTTCCTTTTCCTGCCTTCCTGTGGGTTATATGAACATTTCTTAGAATTCTATTTTTTATTTAGCATTTTTGAGTGCATCTCCTCAAACAGATACTTCAGTGGCTACTCTAGGCATTACAATATGTATAACTTATCCCTACCTACTGGTGTCAACATTTTACCAGTTCCAGTAAAATGAAGAAATCTTACCTTCCTTCAAGCCCCTTTACCCTCCTCCAATAATTGTCTTAAATATTTCCTCTAATACACTGAGAACCACAATAGACAATGTTATAATTTTTGAAAGCAGTGAAAGGGGAAATGTCAAACTCAATTAAGAAAACTTAAGAAGTCTTTTTTATTTACCCATATTTCTACTCTTTTTGTTGTTCTCTCTTCCTTCCTGATGTTCCAAGATTCCTTCTTTATTCATTTCCTTTGTTTCAAGAACTTCCTTTAGACACTCTTGCAGTAGGGCAGGCCTGCTGATGACAAATTCCCTTACTTTTCCTTCCTTTGAAAATGTCTTAATTTCCCCTTCATTCCTGAACAATATTTTCACCGGATATAGTTCTGTTTGACAATTCTGTTCTTTCAGTCCTTGAAATATATTCTGTTACTTCCTCTAGCCTCCGTGTTTTGTGATGAGAAATCCGCTGTCACTTGAATTGTTTTTCTCTTGTAAGGTGTCTTTTCTCTCTTACTGCTTTCAATATTTTTTTCTTTACCTTTAGTTTTAAGACATTTGATTGTGGTATGTCTTGGAGTGGATTTCTTTGGATTTACTCTGTTTGGGGTTAGCTCAGCTTCTTTAATTTGTAGGTTTATGTCTTTTGGCAAATTTGGAAGTTTCTGCCATGATTTCTTCCAGTACTTCTCAGTCCTGTCCTCTTTCTCCTATCCTTCTGGGAATCCAATGATACAAATGTTAGATCTTTTGTTACAGTCTCACAGGTTCCTAAACTCTCTTCATATTTTTTCCCGTTTATTTTCTCTGTTTTTCACATTGTCATGGATTGAATTATGTCCCCCCAAAAATGTGTGTATCAATTTGGCTGGGCCATGATTCTTGGCATTGTGTGATTTTCCTATATGTTGTAAATCCTGCCTCTATGATGTTAATGAGGGAGGATGGGTGGTAGTTGTGTCAGTAAGGCAGGACTCTATCTACAAGATTGGATTGTGTCCTGAGGCAATCTCTTGAGATATAAAAAAGAGAAGTGAGCAGAGAGACGGGGGGCCTCATACCACCAAGAAAGCAGTGCCAGAAGCAGAGCATGTCCTTTGGACCCGGGGTCCCTGTGCGGAGAAGCTCCTAATCCGGGGGAACATTGATGAGAAGGCAAACAGTGTGAGAAAGCCTTTCCCTGGAGCTTATGCCCTGAATTCGGACTTTCAGCCTACTTTACTGTGAAGAAATAAATTTCTCTTTGTTAAAGCCATCCACTTGTGGGATTTCTGTTGTAGCAGCACTAGATGACGAAGACACACATTAATATCTATTTTTCTTTTTTAAGACCACTGATTCTTTCTTCTGTCCTCTCCATTCTCCATTGAGCTTAACCATTGAGTTTTAAAAATTTTAGATGTTGTATTTTCAGCTCTAAAATTTCCGTTTGGTTCTTCTCTATAACTTCTTGTTGGGACTTAATTTTTTTTTTTTCAATTGTTTGAAGCATGTTTGTAATTGCTCATTGAAGCTTTTTCATAAGGGCTACTTTAAAATCTTTGTCAGATAATTCTAACATTTGTATTATGCCAGGGTTGGTGTCTGTTTACTGTCCTTTCTCATTCAAGTTGAAATTTTCCTGGTTCTTGGTATGATGAGTGATTTTTAATTGAAATCTAGATATTCTGGGTATTGTTACGAGACTTTGAATCTTATTTAAATTTTTTGTTTTAGCAGGCCTTCCGTGACACGACACTAGTGATGGAAGGAGAAAGCCACCACACTACCACCAGCTGGGATTAGACATTCTGGTTCCCTACTTGGGCTTTGTTGACCCCACAGGAATGCAGTGGGAGAGATACCTTCTTACTGCTGGGTAGAGGTCAGAGTTCAGGCTCCCCAGTAGGCCACTGCTGATAGTACTCTGGTGCCCTGTCTTTCCTATGGGCCCATAGTCCCTAGCTACTCTGCCTTCTTTCTCCATATTTCAGAGTCTTCTTATATTTGTTTTATATATTGTGCAGGATTTCTGATTCTACTTTTTGGGAGGGGTAGGAAGAATTGCCTATTCAAACATTTTTTTAACCTTAAGTGTCTGAAAGCTTCTTCTCCATTGGGTATCTATCCTTGCCTTTTAAAACTGACATATGAGTAGCTGCCGCCATACTTTGCTGACTGTCCCAAGCTTTACAATATCACTTATTTCTCTGGTGAAATTTTATTGCACTGGAATTTTTCACAACTGTCAACACGTCAGATCTGTGTTTAATACTGTTTTGGAAACACAAATGAGAACACAAAACATGTCATTCAAGAACAGAACCAATTCAACTACAGTTTAGAATGGAATGCATAACCTAAAAAAAAAACACAACCTTATACCTTCTCACATATTATTAGTATCTTCATGAAAATCTTACCTTCTACTAAGTTACTTATTAATCTTTAAAATTTATTAAAGGAGTAAAAAAGTTTCTTAAAATTGTAAATAATCACTTAACTTTAAGAGAAATATAAGTCGTTGGTCAAAAATTCTATAACAGTTAAGAGAAGTATTCATTTATTAATTATAATAATTATTATGAAGAAAATAACCATTTACATGATGGTAAAAAGCAAAGCTTCATTAAATCTTCCCACAAAGGCAGAGCAAGATGACTAAGTGAGTAGATGCTCCCATTTACTCCCCAAACAACTAACCCACTAAAGAACAAATAAAAACAAGCACAGACTGAGATCTCATAACTTCTGACAGCAGCTAAGGTCTTGGGAGAATCAAGGTGAGTCTAGAGGCACAGGAGAAAAAGAACATGGATGGCACAGAAACTGGGAGAACCTATGTGCTAACACTGAAGTGCTCGCTCATTTGCAGCCATTTTGGGACAGGACTGGGCAACGCACCAAACAGGGACAAAGGAAGGGAGCTAATCTGAGGAAGCCATAGCCCAACTTTGTTAAGGCAGCGCAAACTGGCAATGTGAGTTCGCAGGCTTCTCAACTGGGAGAGGGTGAAGGGAGACACTGATGCTGTGAGAGTTTCGCTGAATCTCACTGAGGCTTGAAACGAACGGCACTAGGACCAGGAGGACGACAAGGGCAGCAGAGTGAGGGGAATACTTCAGACTGACAGGTGTCACAGAGGGAAACATCTGGTTCCCTGCCCACAGCAGGACACTGTGGGAGAGCCTACACAGGGGAGCCTATGAGGGAAAGATATCGAGAGCCCCTTACCTTCACCACAGGAAGGTTGAGCCCTGCTGCTTAAGTCAGTGTCTGCGACCAGATAATCCCCCCTCCTGCACATGTGTATTGAATTCAAAAGATCAAGCATCCAGAACGCCAAAATCAGCACTGAGAAAAAACCTAAGGATAAGCGTAGTCTCTAATGGTTCTCAGGAGACAAAATCAAGCCCACTGCCACTGGGTCGATTCTGAATCATAGCGATCCTGTGGGGTAAAGTGCAGCTGCCCTGTAGAGTTCCCAGGGCTGTGAGTCTTTGCAGAGGTGGCATCTTTCTCCCACAGAGCAGTTGGTGGGTGTGGACCACAGCCTTATGGTTGGCAGCTGGAAGCTTGGCTGCTGTGCCACCAGGGAGTACAATCAGAAAATTTCTGAACAAAATCCAGAATACAAAATTCGAAGTTAAAAAAAAAAAGATAAATGGTCAAAGTTCAACAAAAAATAGCACAACACACAAAATCACAAGAGAAGAAGGATCTATCAAAAACAAAACATGATGAAGCAGAAATTTCTTCTATGGAGGACAGACTAACTCAAAGAATTGATCATTTTCAGACTATGTGCAAAATATGTTTAAAGAAAGCAAAAAACACACAGAAAACAAACTAGTGGAACTCAAGAAACAAATGGAGGAACAAATTGAGAAACTCAACAAGGAAACTGAATATATCAAACAAACAAAACAAAACAAACAAAAATACTCCCCCAAAACAGACTGCTAGTCCTCAAGAATAAAGCAGCTGAAACAGAAAAGCAAGAGAAACACTAGAGTCAAACAGACAGAGGATAGAATAAATGAACTAGAGGCAAAATAACTGAACTTATCAAATGTCAAGAGAAAACAAGAGAAAAGAACAAAGTGAAGAAACCCAAAAGGAAATACGGGATTCAATTAAGAAATCTAACGTTAGACTTACTGGAATCCCAGAGCACCATGACAACAATAAAGGCACAGAAACAATTTTCCAAGAGATAATCAGAGAGAATTTCTCAGACCTGAATGGAGAACTAAGCCTGCAAATACAGGAAAATACATGAACCCCAATCAGAAGAGACACAAAAAGATCAACTCCGCACCATCTCCTAATAAAATTCTTAAAAACAAAAAACAAGAGAATTCTGAAAGCAGCAAGAGAAAAAACACAATATAACATACCAAGGTCTTTCATAAGAAAGAATGCAGATTTCTCCAAAGAAACTCTAGAGGCCAAAAGACAATGGAGCAACACATATGAAATTGGAATGAAAACAAGTGGCAACCAATAATTCTTTACCCAGCAAAGCTGTCAATCAAAAACAAGGGTGAAATCAAGAAATTCCCCAAAAAACAGAAGCTCTGGGAATTTGCCACTATCAGACCAGCTTTGCAAGTACTACTCAAAGGAGTACTCTAAACGGAAAGGCACGAGCATTAAATAAATACTCATATCCATACACAGGAGAAATAAATAATAAGAGAGATCTCTCAAAAAAACGCAAAATATGGACAATCATAAGGATCAAGTACATGATATTTTCAGGGAATGAACTCAATAATTTAATCTTGCAAACAATACAACATTAAGTTTGTAAGAAGCAAGCACAAAGTAAACAACAAATATAGGTTGTATATTGATGTTAATGGAGACACAACAACAAAAATGGGGGAGGTAGAAGCATATCAGGAATAGATTTATTATGTTAAAGTTATATGTTAACTGCTGTTCAGATGTTAGACATTGTTGCAATTGTAAGTTGTGTAATGTAATATCTGTGGTAACCACTATGAAAACACGAAGAAAAAACATTCAGAAGAAAGGAAAGCAAAAAGGCTCATTACAAGAAAGCAGCCAAATACAAACAAAAACAGAAAACTCAGAATAAAAAAAAAATGAAGATATGAAACACTCAAAAAACAAACAGCAAAATGAATCAGGTAGACACTTCATTTTCAGTAATAACCTTAAATGTAAATGGTCTAAACGCACCATGCAAGGGGCAGAGAGTGTCAAAATGGATAAAAACACATGACCCATCCTTTTGCTATCTGTAAGAAACACATCTTAGACATAAGAACACAAACAGACTGAAAATAAAAGGATGGAGAAAAATATTCCATGCAACTAGCAAACAAAAAAAAAGCAGGGGTGGCCATACTGATATCAGATAAAACCAAAAAAGCCAAACCTGTTGCTGTAGAGTCGATTCCAACTTAAAGCGACCCTACAGTACACAGCAGAATTGCCCCATAGGGTTTCCAAGGGGCAGCTGGTGGATTTGAACTGCCAACGTTTTGGTTAGCAGCCGAGTTCTTAACCATTAAAATAGACTTTAAATCAAAAATTATTACAAGAGATAAAGACTGACATTACATAATAATAAAAGGATCAATTCAGCAAGAATACATAACAATTACAAATACATATGTACTTAACAGTAATGCACCAAAATACATGAAATAAATACTGACTAATATGAAAGAAGAAATAGACAAATCCACAATAATAGCAGGGGACTTTAACACACCACTTCCTATTATAGACAGAAAATCTAAAAAGAAGATCACTAAGGACATTGAGAACTTAAATAAAACCATAACCCAAGTGGACGTAACGGACATATATAGAATACTCCACCTAGCATAAGAAGAACAGACATTATTCTCCAGTGTACAGGGATCATTTTCGAGAACAGACCATAGTCAGGACACGAAACAAGTCTCAACAAGTTTAAAAAGACTGAAATCATACACAGCATCTTCTCTAACCATAAGGGCATGAAGCTAGAAATCAACAACAGGAAAAATAAGGGGAAAAAAATACATGGAAATGAAATAATACACTACTAAAAAAATTATTAAGTCATAGAAGAAATCAAAAGTGAAATTTAAAAAAATTCCTAGAATCAAACGAAAATGAAAACACAACATGTCAAAACCTCAGGGACACAGAAAAAGCAGTACTCAGAGAGAAATTCATAGCAATGAATGCCTACGTTAAAAAAGAAGATCCAAAATCATTAACTTAAACTAACAACTTGAACAAATGAGAAAAGAAGAACAAAAGCAGCCAAAAGCAACCAGAAAAAAGGAAATAACAAAGATCAGGACATAAATCAAATGAAATAGAAAAACAATAAAAACCAATCAACAAAACCAAAAGTTGATTCTTTGAAAGGCTCAATAAAATAGACAAATCACTAGCTAGACTGACAAAAGAAAAAAACCAAAAGAGGCAAATAGCCAAATTAAGAAATTAACTTGGCGACATTACAACCTATCCAACAGATATAAAGAAGATCATAACTGATTATTATGAAAAATTGTACAATAAATTTCAAAACCTAAATGAAATGGACAAATTTTGAGAAATACACTACCCACCCACACTAACACAAACAGAAGTAAAAAAATTTAAATAGGCCCATTACAAAAGAAGAGATGAAAAATGTCATTTAAAAAAACTGTCAAAAAAATAAATAAAAGTCTAGGACCAGATGGCTACACTGAAGAATTCTACCAAACATTAAGAAATGAGTTGACACCAATCCTACTACTCAATCTCTTCAAAAACACAGAAGGAACGAACAGTAGCGAACTGTTTCCATCAAGCCAGCATAACCCTGATACCTAACCCAGGCAAAGACATCACACAAAAAAAGAAAATTACAGACCAATATCCCTTATGAAGATAGGTACAAAAAAAAATCATATACCACAATCAAGTGAGATTGAAAAAATCATATACCACAATCAAGTGAGATTGATGCCAGGATTATAAGGGTCATTCAACATTAGAAAATCACTCAATATAATCCACCACATAAATAAAACAAATGAAAAGAATCACATGATCGCATCAATTGAGGCAGAAAAGACATTCGATAAAATCCACCACTCTTTACTCTCAGCAAAATAGGAGTAGAAGGGAAATTCCTCAACATAATTAAGGGCATATATGCAAAACCAACACCCAACATTATATTCAACGGAGAAAGGCTGAGAGCCTTGCCTTTGAGAATGGAAACCAGACAAGGATGCCCAGTATCACCACTCTTATTCAACACTGTACTGGAAGTCCTAGCCAGAGCAATAGGACAAGAAAGAGAAACAAAAGGTATCCAAATTGGAAAGAAGAAGTAAACCTATATTTGCAGATGGCATGATCCTATACATACCCATTGCCATCAAGTCGATTCCAACTCACAGTGATCCTATGTATAACAGAATGAAACACTGCCCAGTCCTGCGTCATCCTCACAGTCGTTGTTATACCCGCACCCACTGCTGTAGCCACTGTGTCAATCCATCTCATTGAAGGTTTTCTTCTTTTTCACTGACCCTCTACTTTACTCCAGGGACTGGTCCCTCCTGATAACATGTCTAAAGTATGTGAGATGAAGTCTTGTCATCTTCGCTTCTAACGAGCATTCTGGCTGTGTTTCCTCCAAGACAGATTTGTTTGTTCTTCTGGCATTTGTTTGTTCTTCTGGCATGCCGTGGTATATTCAATATTGTTCACCAACACATAATTCAAAGGCATCAATTTGTCTTCAGTCTTCCGTATTCATTGTCCAGCTTTCACATGCTTATGAGGCGACTGAAAACATCATGGCTTGGGTCAGGTGCACCTTAATCCCTAACGTGATATGTTTGCTTTTTAACACTTTAAAAAGATCTTTTGCAGGACATTAGCCCAATGCAATGTGTCATCTGCTTTCTTGACTGCTGCCTCCACGGGTTTTGACTACAGATCCAAGTAAAATGAAATCCTTGACAACTTAAATCTTTTCTCTGTTTATCATGATGTTGCTTATTGGTCCAGTTGTGAGGATTTTTGTTTTGAGATGTAATCCGTATTGAAGGCTGTGGTATTTGATCGTCATCAGTAAGTGCTTCAAGTCCTCTTCACTTTCAGTAAGCAAGGTTGTGTCATCTGCATAACACAGGTTGCTAATGAGCCTTCCTCCAATCCTGATGCCCCCATTCTTCTTCACTTAGTCCAGCTTCTCGGATTATTTGCTCAGCATACAGATTGAATAAGCATGGTGAAAGGATACAACCTTGACACACACCTTTCCTGACTTCAAACCATGTAGTATCCCCTTGTTCTGTTCAAACAACTGCCTCGTGGTCTAACTACAAACTCCTCATAAGGACAATTAAGTGTTCTGGAATTTCCATTCCTCACAACGTTATCCATAATTTGTTACGATCCACACAGTCGAACATTTTTGCAGCGTCAATAAAACACAGGTAAACATCCTTCTGGTATTCTCTGCTTTCAGAGATGATGATGATGATGAGCCATCTGACATCAGCAATGATATCCCTTGTTCTACGTCCTCTTCTGAACCCAGCTTGAATTTCTGGCAGTCCCCTGTTGATGTACTGCTACAACTGCTTTTGAAGGATCTTCAGCAAAATTTTAACTTGTGTGTGATATTAACGATACTGTTTGATAATTTCTGTGTTCTGCTGGATCATCTTTCTTTAGAATGGGTACAAGTATGGATCTCTTCCAGTCGGGTGGCCGCCAGTTAGCTGTCGTCCAAATTTCTTGGCGTAGACGGGTGAGGATTTCTAGTGCTGCATCCATTTGTTGAAACATCTCAGTTGATACTCTGTCAATGCCTGGAACCTTGATTTTCACCAATGCCTTCAGTGCAGCTTGGAACTCTTCCTTCAGTATCATCAATTCTTGATCATATGCTACCTCCTGAAATGGCTGAATGTCAACCAATTATTTTTGGTAAAGTGACTCTCTGTCTTCCTTCCATCTTCTTTTGATGTTTCCTGCATTGTTTAAGTCAAGCATATAAGGACAAACTTTGTATGATCCCTCTTTTATAAGAAGATAAGAACAGATATATATAGAGAGAGACGAATGTTCACTGGTGTTTACTGGGGGGGTGGAGGGCAGCACACTTTAGATCACAGAGACTTGTCATTTTTTTTTTCGTGATGGGAAAAGTAGCATCAAATGTAGATGTAGTGAGCACAGCACAATCAAAGTGAAAATGACTCTTTGAGCACATATGGATAAGTACAGGCCTACTGGCATATGCATAAGTACAGGTGTGTACAGATGTAAGAACAGAAGTATCTACAGGTACGAGTAAATACAAATATGTGGGTGCAGGCACATATATTCATTGAAGACACAAATATGGATACTCCACAAACATAACCAAATACCTTCCAATATTGGTTTTCTGAGTTTGAAAGCTTAGGATCATAGTCTTATGGGACAACTCAGTCAACTGGCATAACATAGTCCACAAAAATCATGATCTCCATCCTACTGAAGTGAGTAACATCTGGGGTCTTAAAAGCTTGCAAGTGGCCACAACTATAGGTTGTGCAGGACACAACTACAGGTCTCTACTCATCAGGAGCAAAACAGTAAGAAGGTAACCAAAAGCTCAGAGAAGAAACAAGTCTACATGAGCCACAACCTCATCTACCCTGAGACCAGAAGAACTAGATGCTATCCAGCTACCACTACTAACCTTCTGACCAGGGTCACAATAGATGGTCCTGGACAGAATGGGAGAAAAACATGGAGCATAACTCAAATTTGTATTTAAAAAAAACAAAAACAAAAACACAGACAAACTAGAACAGCAGAGAACAGAGGCTATTGCCCTGAGATACTCTAAACCTAGAACCAAGCCTGCTCCCTTTACTGAAATAGTAGAGTGGCACACAAAATAAAGGACATTACCCGTAAGATCAGTGCTCCACTTAAAAACCATCTGTGTAAGACCAAAAGGTCAACAATTATTCAAAAGCAAAGATAAGAAGAGACAGGGAAATTAAGAATATTGGAAATGGAACAAACAACACAATTAAAGAGAATGCTGACACAGTGTGATAAATATAACTAACATCACTGAACAATTTGGGCAGAAATTGTCAAATGGGAACTTTTTTAGTTCTCCAGTGCTACTGTAAGAGAAATACCACAAGTATGGCTTTAACAAAAAGAAATTTATCCTCTCACAGTCTAGAAGGCTACTACTACTACCCATTGCCGTCAAGTCAATTTTGACTCACAGCGACCCTTCTAGTCTAGGAGGCTAGAAGGCCGAATTCAGGGTGTCACTTCCAGGGGAAGGCTTCCTGTCAGCTCTGCAGGAAGGTCCTTGTCATCAATTTTTCCCTGGTGTAAGAGCTTCTCAGCACAGGGATGCTGGGTCCAAAGGATGCACTCTGTTCCCAGAGCTGCTTTCTTGGTGGTATGAGGTCCCCCTGTCTCTCTGCTGGCCTCTCTTTTATATCTCAAAAGAGATTGGCTTTAGACAAAACCTAATCTTATAGACTGAGTCCTGCATCTTTAATAAAACTGCTGATAATCTCACCTCATTAACATCATAGAGGCTGGATTTACAACACACAGAAAAATCACATCAGATGACAAAACGGTGGACAATCATACAATACTGGGATCACGGCCTAGTCAAGCTGACACATAGTTCTGGGGGATACAATTCAATCCATAACAGGAATCTATCCTGCTGTGTAAACTTTTACCAAAACTTCAATTTAAAAAAATAAAATTCTCCCACAAGTAAAGCTCTGCCTTCTACTGGATGGTCTACATAGATAATTTTATGCAGTGTTTCTCCCTTTCTTTCTCTCTCTGTCTGTATACAGGTAGTCCCCAACTTACAACAGGATTCTGGTCCGATGACTCCATCTTAACTCAGTTTTGACATAAGTGGAATACTTTTTTTTTTTTTTAGTTTTCATTATGACTGCCTTTTATTATCAGTATCTTTATAAATTCGATCTTTACTGTCCCTGGGGGTTGGATACATTACATATAAACTTACAGATATATTTTAATACATATATACATACGTACAAAAATATGCAAATCATAAAAATTTACTGACGATGAAGAAGAGTTGGGCGATGCTGGCATTTTGTCAGTTGCGGTAATAATTCCACTTGTCAAAGTTTCTCGATCATCTGGATTATTCCTGGGAATGGGGATTGCGTTTCTCGCCAGAAAATTAGTAAGAGTTGTCTGAATAGTCCTTTTGTTTTTTTCTTCATATATTTTGCGGCTACATCTCACTGCTTCCCAAATCTGCCTACTGACGTTAGCAAAGCGAACAGCATTTGGGTCCATGTTTTCAAGCAACTGAGGCCTCTGATTTAGTTCAGAAAAAAACGTTAGCTAATCCTTTCACTACGGGCCCTAGTGGCACAGCAGTTAAAGCACTCGAGTGCTAACCGAAAGGTCAGTGGTTCAAATCCACCAGCTGCTCCACGTGAGAAAGATGTGATAGTCTGCTTCTGTAAGGATTACAGCCTTGGAAACCCTCTGGGGCAGTTCTACTCTGTCCTATATGGTCACTATGAGTCTGAATTGACTTGACAGCAGTGGGTTTGAGTTTGGGTTTGAATCCTTTCACTGTAGTTCACAAAAATCATGATCTCCATGACTTCACTGTAAAAATTTTTGACAACTTCTCTCCTTCCTCTTCCTCGTTGTTTCTTTCTTCTTCAGTATGCCTTTCCTCTTCAAAATCCAATGTGTCCTGATCTTTCAATTCCCCTTCTTCCCGATCTATAAGCTGTTCCACACTGCTGACATCAAGTTCTAAATTCAGCATTCTTGCCATATGGACGATTTTTCTACTGATCTCTTCATTATATTATCCTGATCAAATGCTTGGAGCATGTTGACATAACTCAGCAATTTTTTCCAAATACCTTGCACGCATTTTCCCATAACTTCCTCCCAGGAAGATGTAATCTTTCAGGTGAAGAACATTACATACATCTTTGTGTATTTATCTCTATAAGTGTAAACACTAAATCAAAAAGCATGGGCTTTTTTAAAAAGGCTTTTGATACAGGCTACTAATTTGTCCTCCACAAAGGTTCTATCACTTTGTATTCCTACTGGTGCTGTAAAGTATTCAACTCCATATCTTACTAATATAAAGGATGAGCACATTCTTGTTATCTTTGCAATCTGACAGTCAAAAATGACACTTTACTGGCATTTTGTCTTTCTCTGATTACTGATGATGTTGAAACTTTTATCCTCATGTATCCCTCTGTGATGAACCACAAACCCTTCTTTTCTATTAATTTTTAATTAAGCGTGAATGCGTTCATGCTTTAAAAATGTCAATTCAATGAAGTCAAAGTCTTCCTTGACCACAAATCCTCAATTCCAAACTACTTCTCAGATATTAACAGGATTGTCTCCTTCTAAGCATGCATACACACAGACACACACACACACGCACACACACACACACAAATACAGAAATTTAGCTTTGTGTTATGTTAATACAATAATTAAATGGTATACTAAATTTTTCTGCAACTTGTTTTTGTGCCTTAAGAGAAAGCCTTAAAAATCTTTGCATGCAATATAATGATAAATGTTAAACATTTATGTACATGCTCATAATATGGATGTACAATTTCTTTAACCATCCCTCTAGTGATGGCAACCATTTTTCCTGACATTATGAAAAAATTTTTAAAAACACAGCAAAGTTAAAATAACTATACAGTGAACACCCATATACTCAATGTTTAGTTTTTAAAATTAACATTTTACTATATTTACTTTTTTCATGTCTATCCATCTTTTTATTTTTTACTTTTTCCAATACAAAAATTTATACATACATTGTTATGTGACTCTAACTGCTCTCCCCATACTGTGACAGCACACTCCTCCTTTCCACCCCTAAATCCCCATGTCCAATGAACCAGCTCCTAACCCTCTGCGCCTTCCCATCTCAGCTCCAGACAGAAGCTGCCCATTTAGTCTCTTGTATCTACTTGAGCTAACAGGCACACTCCTCACGAGTATCACTTTATTTCCCACAGTCCAGTCCAATCCCTGTCTGAAGAGTTGGTCTAGGAAACTGTTTTAGTTCTGGGCTGAGAGAGAATCCAGGCGCTGTGCTTTCCAGGGCACCTCCAGTCTCAGTCAGACCATTAAGTCTGGTCTTCTTACTAGAATTTGAGTTCTGCACCCCACCTTTCTCCTGCTCCATCCGGGACTCTCTGTTGTGTACCCTGTCAGGGCAGTCATTGGAGGTAGCCGAACACTATCTAGTTCTTCTGGTCTTAGGCCAATGAAGTCTCTGGTTTATGTGGCCCTTTCTGTCTCTTGGGCTACTACTTTCCTTGTGTCTTTGGTGTTCTTCATTCTGCTTTACTCCAGGTGGTTGGGACCAACTGATGCATCTTAGATGGCCGCTTGCAAGCTTTTAAGACCCCAGATGCCACTCATCAAAGTAGGATGCAGAACATTAATAAACTTTGTTATGCCAATTGACCTACATGTCCCCTGAAAGCATGGTCTTCAGACCCCTACCCCTGCTACTCTGACCCTCGAAGTATTTGATTGTATTCAGGAAACTTCTTAGCTTTGGTTTAATCCAGTTGTGCTGACTTCCCCTGTAGTGTGTGCTGTTCTTCCCTTTACCTAAGATAATTCTCGTCTACTATCTAGTTAGTGAATAACCCTCACCCTCCCTCCCCACCCTTGTAACGATCAAAGAATGTTTTCTTCTGTGTTTAAACCTCTTCTTGAGTTCTTATAATAGAGGTCTTATACGATATTTGTCCTTCTGCGACTAAATTCACTCAGCATAATGACTTCCAGATTCCTCCATGTTATAAGATGTTTCATGGCTTCATCGTAGTTCTTTATCATTGCATAGCATTCCATTGTGTGGATATACCATAATTTATTTATCCATTCATCTGTTGATGGGCACTAGGTGGTTTCCATCTTTTTGCTATTGTGAACAGTACTGCAATGAACATGGGAGTGCACATATCTATTCGTGTGACGGCTCTTATTTGTCTAGGATATATTCCAAGGAGTGGGATAGCTGGATCGTATGGTACTTCTATTTCTAGCTTTTTAAGGAAACGTCAAATTGGTTCCTAAAGTGGTTGTACCATTTTACATTCCCACCAACTGTGTGTAACTGTTCCAGTCTCTCCACAATCTCTCCAGCTTTTATTATTTTGTGTTTTTTGGATTAATGCTAGCTTTGCTGGGGTGAGATCATATCTCATTGTAGTTTTGATCTGCATTTCTCTAATGGCTAATGACCGTGAGCATTTCTTCATGTGTCTGTTAGCTACCTGAATATCTTTTGTCAAAGTGCCTATTCATATCCTTTGCCCATTTTTGAACTGGGTTATTCGTCTTTTTGTTGTTGAGGTTTTGCAGTATCTTGTAGATTTTAGAGATTAGATGCTGATCAGATTTGTCGTAGCCAAAATTTTTTTCCCAGTCTGTAAACTGTCTTTTGACTCTTTTGGTGAAGTCTTTTGATGAGCATAAGTGTTTGATTTTTAGGAGCTCCCAGTTACCTAGTTTATCTTCTGGTGTTTGTGCATTGTTACTTATGATTTGTATTCTGTTTATGCCATGTATTACGGCTCCTAGCGTTGTCCCTATTTTTTCTTCCATGATCTTTATCGTTTTCGATTTTATATTTAAGTCTTTGATCCATTTTGAGTTAGTTTTTGTGCACGGTGTGAGGTATGGGTCGTGTTACAGTTTTTTGGCAGATGGATATCCAGTTATGCCAGTACCATTTGTTATAGAGACTGTCTTTTCCCCAACAAACAGACTTTGGGCCTTTGTCAAGTATCAGCTGCTCATAGGTGGATGAATTTATGTCTGGATTCTCAATTCTGTTCCACTGGTCTATGTATCTGTTGCTGTACCAGTACCAGGTTGTTTTGACTATTGTGGCAGTATAATAGGTTCTAAAATCAGGTAGTGTGAGGTCTCCCACTTTGTTCTTCTTTTTGAGTAATGCTTTACTTATTTATTCGGTGCCTCTTCCCTTTCCATATGAAGCTGGTGATTTGTTTCTCCATCTCATTAAAAAATGCCGGTGGAATTTCAATCGGGATTGCACTGTATCTGTAGATCACTTTGGGTGGAACTGACATTTTCACAATGCTGAGTCTACCTATCCATGAGCAAGGTATGTTTTTCCACTTATGCAGGTTGTTTTTGGTTTCTCGCAGTAGTGTCTTGTAGTTTTTGTTGTATAGGTTTTTTACGTCTATGGTTAGATTTATTCCTAAGTTTATTTTATCTTCTTGGGGGCTATTGTAAATGGTACTGATTAGGTGATCTCCTCTTCGAGGTTCTCTTTGTTGGTCTAGAAGAATCTAACATTTTTGTATGTTTATCTCATACCCTGAAACTTTGCTGAAATCTTCTATTAGTTCCAGTAGTTTTCTTGTGGATTCTTTGGGGTTTTCTGTGTATGAGATCATGCCATCTCTAAATAGAGATACTTTTACTTCTTCGCTACCAATTTGGATGCCCTTTATTTCTTTTTCTAGCCTAACTGCTCTGGCTAGGACCTCCAGCACAATGTTGAATAAGAGTGGTGATAAAGGGCATCCTTGTGTGGTTCCCCTTCTCAAGGGGAATGCTTTCAGACTGTCTCCATTTAGGATGATGCTGGCTGTTGGCTTTGTATAAATGCCCTTAATTATATTGAGGAATTTCCCTTCTATTCATATTTTGTTGAGAGTTTTTATCATGAATGGGTGTTAGACTTTGTCAAATGCCTTTTCTTCACTGATTGATAAGATCATATGGTTCTTGTCTTTTGTTTTATTTATGTGATGGATCACATTGATTATTTTTCTAATGTTGAACCATCCCTGCATAGCTGGTATAAATCCCACTTGATCATGGTAACTTATTTTTTTTCTATGTTGCTGAATTCTATTGGCTAGAATTTTGTTGAAGATTTTTGCGTCAATGTTCATGAGGGATACTGGTCTGTAATTTTCTTTTTTTGTGGTGTCTTTACCTGGTTTTGGTATCAGGGTTATGCTGGCCTCATAGAATGAATTTGGGAGTATTCCATTCTTTTCTATGCTCTGAAATATCTTTAGTAGTAGTGGTGTTAACTCTTCTCTGAAAGTTTGGTAGAATTCTCCAGTGAAGCCATCCAGGCCAGGGCTTTTTTTCTGTTGGGAGTTTTTAATTACCTATTCAATCTCTTCTTTTGTTATGGGTTTATTTAGTTGTTCTACCTCTGTTTTAGTTTAGGTAGGTAGTGAGCTTCCAGAAATTTGTCCATTTCCTCTATGTTTTCAAATTTGTTACAGTACAATTTTTCATAGTATTCTGTTATGATTCTTTTAATTTCAGTTGGGTCTGTTGTGATATCACCCATCTCATTTCTTACACAGGTTATCTGCTTCCTCTCCTGTTTTTCTTTTGTCAGTTTGGTCAATGGTTTATCAACTTTGTTGATCTTTTCAAAGAACAAGGTTTTAGTCTTGTTAACGCTTTCAATTGTTTTCCTATCTATTTATCTTTCAAAAAGCCCTGGTGGCACAGTGGTTAAAGCATTCAGTTGCTAACTGAAAGGTCGGCGGTTCGAACTCACCAGCTACTCCGCAGGAGAAAGATGTGGCAGTCTGCTTCCATAAAGATATGCAGTCTTGCAAACCCTATGGGTCAGCTCTACTCTGTAGTATAGGGTCACTACGAGTCAGCAGTGGGTTTGGATTTTTGGTATCCATCCTTCACACACACATCAATCCATGTTTTTACGATTTTGTAGCAAGTTGTGGGCATCCATACATTTCACCCCTGATCAATTCAGTCTGCATGTCAATAACTAGAGTTCAGTACTTTTTTATAGTGTTTTTTCTTTTGAGGTAAAATTTACATTCAATGAAATACACAAACCTTAACCTACCTGTAATCTAGTAGTGTCTGAACTCATCCAACTTCAAAAGGAGGGAGGAGAATCAAGACCAGCACAAACCTGATTCCTATGAGACAGAGGTCAAACAAACCTCCACTCTTGAACTCTTTACCAATTCTCTCACAGTAGTCCTCCCGATGACACTCTCTACTTTTCTGTTGGGTTTGGTAATTCACTGCAATGGCCACAAAGAACTCACAAGCTATACTCATGATTATGTGGTTTATTAGGGAAGTAACAGGCTACAACTCAGGATCAACTTGGAGGTAACAGGATACAACTCAGGAGACAGGATAGAGTTCATCGAACAGAACAGTTTCCAACCAAGACAGCTCTCAGCTCCTTCTCAGCCATGCCAGCAGCAGGCCCTCTGCTAGGGCCTACTGCCACTAGGCCCTTCGCTTGGGCCTACTGCCTCCAAGCCCTGCTTGGGCGAGTGTCACAACTCTTCAGCTCTGCCAACAAGTGCATGGAGGCACCCAACTCTGCCATCAAGACTCCTGCCCAAAGACACTCAGCTCCTCTCTCTCTGTGGGTCAGTAAGCCCACCACAGGCGTCTTGTGCTGGTCTCCTGGTTCCCACTACATCGCACTGTCTTTAGTGTTACAGCTATGTCTCCTGGGTCTAAGAGGTTCTCAATGCAGGGACCCTGGGTCCAAAGGATGTGTTCTACTCCAGGCTCTTCTTGATGATAATGAGGTCTCCCTCAACCTCTGTGGGACTGGCCCTTTTACAAGCTTACTGCTCCCACCAAGACCATGAACTGACCAATCCCCTCAGTAGGTCAATCACCTAATTTGCATAGTAATCGACCAAGCCCTGCAAGGGTTTTACATACACTATTTGCATAGTAGACTAACCAATCCCTTTGCAAGACTGTGGCCTAGCAAATCATCTTGGCAGAACTACAAACCCAGGGTCAGAAAGTCCATATATAAAGAGAAACCCGTTGCACTGTACTACCATTCAACAAGTTTCAACAAATACATACATACACCTTTGTAACCCTAACTCCTATCAAGATACAGGACATTATCATCATCCTAGAGAGTTCCCTCATCTCTCCCAAGGCAACTCCTGCCCCCACACCATCAGGCTACCACTGTTCTAAAGTTTTTCACCATAGATTAGTTTTGTCTCTTGTAAAACTTCATATACAGGAAACATACAGCATGCACTCGTATGTAAGGCTTTTTTTTTTTTTTAAACTCATCATGACCTTTTTGAGATGCATCTACAGTCATGTGTTGTTTAACGTCCGCGACATGGTCTGTGAAACAGGATATTATGTGATTTGGATGTTGTACAAACACCATATTATATACCATGCAGTTCACCTTGAGGCACAGCTGGTGGAAGTGATCTTTGGTTCGCGCAGAGAGCATATCCTGCACAACTGAGTGTGTGTCACAGATCATTCTCTGCATGAGCTGGTTGGACCCCAAAGGCGAGGACTAGATCTTGATATTTGGGTGGACTTAATAACAGAAGGACCTAGTCAAGATGATCATGAACTTGGCTATCACTGCCAGCATCAGGTGCAAAGTTCAGAGAAGGGTCCTGCCCTGGAGGCCGGCACCTGGCAGGCTCCAGACACTGCCCCAGAGGCCAGAATCCATCAGACTCCAGAGGCAGCCCGGGCGGCCGGCACCCATCAGGCTCTGGATGCTGCACAGGTCTGGGTTACGAAGCTTTAAAAGTAGTTTGTGCCCCAGGGCAGGAGCCACGCAGAGGTTAAAGTGCAAGCCCTGTCTTGAACCCTGTTCTTATAGGTCCTGCTTCTACCCCCTGGGTTAAGAATGATGGCTGTTTTTTTTTTTTTTTCTTCTCCTGTATTAAATGTTTGCAAACATGAATTTAAAGAGTTCTAATAAAGACCCAAATTTCAAAAAAAAAAAAAACCCACCACATATGTACATGGAGTCAGACGTTGCCTGAATAGGGTTATATGATGCATGACTATATACTGTATCACTAAAGTGTTTCCAGGTCTTGGCTATTATGAGTGAAGCTGCCCTGAACAGTATTGTATAAGTCTTCTTGTGTACACATATTTTCATTTCTTTTGGGTAGGTGAAACAGATAGGAATGGAATTTATGGGTAAAAGGGTAGGTATATATTTAGTTTTCTAAAGAACTGCCAGACCTTTTTCCAAAGTGGTAGTACCATTTAACACTCCCCAAAACAATGTACGCGAGTTCCAGTTGCTCCACATCTCTGCCTACATGTGGTATTTTTAATTTTAGCCTTTCTAGTGCTCACCACCCATCTGTCAGTTTGTCTTACTGTTGTGGCTTGCATGTTGCTGTGAGGCTGAAAGCTATGCCACCAGTATTTCAAACACTAGAAGGGTCACCTATGGTGAACAGGTTTCATTGAAGCTTCCAGACTAAGAAGAAATGCCTGGAGATCTACTTAGCTGATGAAAACCCTATGGATTACAAAAGAATATGGTCTGACTCGCTTGCTTTGGACATGTCAGCAAGAGGGATCAATCACTAGTGGAGGATGAAATATTTGGTGAAGCAGAGGGTCAAAGAGGGCATGGAGACCCTTGGTGAGATGGATTAGCACAAGAGCTGCAATGATGGACTGGGACATGCAGGTGATCATCAGGATGACACAAGACTGAGCAACACTTAGTTCTGTTGTACACAAGGTCACCATGAGTCAGAGCTGTCTCAATGGCAGCTCTCTCTAGTGCCTGTGTACTAATATTTCTTTCTAGATATAAGTCCTTAGTCAAATAAACATTTTGCAAAAATCCTCTCTCCATCTTTGGCTAACCTATTCATTTTATTAACATCTTTTGATGACAAGTTTTTTACTAGTTTTTTCCTCTATGGTTAATGCTCTCTGTGTCCTAAGAAATTCTCTGCCTACCCCTAAGATGTTTTATTCTAGAAGCTGTGGAATTTCCTGTTTTCTTGTAGAAGCTTTATATAGTTTTAGCTTTTATACTTGGAATTATTTTCAGTATACACTATGTGGGGAGGGTTGAAGTTCAATCTTTTCCCCATGGGGGTATCCAGTTTCTTCAGCACCATTCATTCCCCACTGGATTGCTTTAGCACCTTTGCTGAAAACCAAATGACTGTAAAAGCATGGATCTATTTCTGGGGTTTCTACTTTGTTACATTAATCAATTTTTTTTTTTTTTTGATCAATTGGATTCTTAAGCTAGTACCACACTGTATTCATTTCCTAGGCCTGCCACAACAGAGTACCAAAAACTAAGTGCCCGAAAACAACAAAAATTTATTCTCTCTCAGTTCATATAACCGAGAAGATGGGCTATACAAAGAACGCGACATCAGGATTGGAGGAAAACTCATTAACAACCTGAGATATTCAGATGATACAACTTGCTTGCCAAAAAATAAAGACAACTTGAAGCACTTACTGATGAAGGTAAAAAGAACACAGCCTTCAGTATGGATTACATCCGAACATAAGGAAAACAAAAATCCTTACAACTGGACCAACAAACAACATCATGATAAATGGCGAAGAAACTGAAGTTGACAAGGATTTCATTCTTCTTGGATCAATGCCCATGGAAGCAGCAGTCAAGAAATCAAATGATGTATTACATTGGGCTAATCTACAGCAAAACACCTCTTTCAAGTGTTAAAAAGCAAAGACATCACTTTGATAACTAAGGTGCACCTGGGCCAAGCAGGGTCTTTTCCATTGCCTCATATGCACACAAAAGCTGGACAATAAAAAAGGAAGATCAAAGACAAATTGACACATTCGAGGTGTTTGCAAAGAATACGGAATATACCGTGAACTGCCAGAAGAATGAACAAATCTGTCCTGTCCTGGAGGAAGTACAGCCAGAATGCTCCTTAAAAGCAAGGATGGCAAGACTTCTTCTCATTTACTTTGAATACATCATCAGGAAAGACCAATCACTAGAGAAGGACATCATGCTTCATAAAGTAGAGGGTCAGCAGAAAAGAGGAAGATTCTCAATGAGGTGGATTAACACAGTAGCTCCAACAATGGGCTCAAAGATAGCAATGATTATGAGGACAGTACAGGACGGGGCAATGTTTCGTTCTGTTATGCATAAAGTCCCTATGAGTCAGAGCTAATTCGATGGCACCTAAAAACAACAGTTCTGAAGACTAGAAATCTAAAATCAAGGTGTCATCAGTGCCACGGTCCTTCTGAAGGTTCTAGGAAAGAATCCTTCTTTGCCTCCTCCTAGCTTACGGTGGCTCACGGCAATCCTTGGGGTTCCTTGCTTTATAGATAAATTACTCCAATCTCTGCCTCTGTCACCAAAGGCCCTACTTCCTCTGCGTCTCTGTGCTCTCTCCTTTTCTTATAAGAACACCAGTCTTTGGATTTAGGGTCCACTCTAATTCAGAATGACCTCCTCTTAACTAATCACATCTGCAAAGACCCTATTTGCAAACAAGGTCACATTCTGAGATTCCAGGTGGACACGAATTTTTGGGGGTCACTATTTAATTCACTACACACATTGTCTTGGTAACTGTAGCTTTATTGTAAGTGTCCAAAGCAGTTAGTGTAAGTCTGCCAACTTTGTTCTTTTGTTAGGATTGCTTTATATATTCTAGTTCCTCTGCATTTACATACAAATCTTAGAATCAGCTTTGCATTTTCTACAAAAGTATGCTTGGGATTGCATATGGGGAGAACTGACATCTCAACAACATGGAGTCATCCAGTCTATAAGCTAGGAATATCTCTATTTATTTGGGTTTTCTTTGTCTCAGTAATGTTTTATAGTGTTCAGGGTATAAGTCTTGTCAATTTTTTTTTTCTATTTTATGTTTCTTGCTGCTATTTTAAATGAAATTATTTTTTTAATTTCTTTTTCTGTTTACTGAGAGTATACAAAAATTCAGGGCTTTTTTTTTTTTTTTTTTAAATTCTGCTTTAGGTGAAACTTTGCAGAGCAAATTAGTTTCTCATTCAACAACTGATAGACAAATTATTTTGTGGAATTGGTTGCAATCCCCTCTCCCCTTCCACACCCCAATTCCCTGTTTCCATCTGTTCATTTTTCCTGTCCCTTCCTGCCTTCTTGTCATTGCTTTTGGGCAGGTGTTCCCCTTTGGTCTTGTATACATGACTGAACGAAGAAGCACAGTCCTTGTGTGTGTTATTCTTTGTTTTACAGACCTGTCTAATCTTTGGCTAAAGGGTGAACTTCGGGAGTGGCTTCAGTTCTGAATTAAAAGGGTGTCCAGGGGCCATAGTCTCAGGTGTTCTTCCAGTCTCTGTCAGACCAGTAAGCCTGGTCTTTTTTATGTGAATCTGAATTTTGTTCTACAATTTTCTCCCACTCTGTCCGAGACCCTCTATTGTGATCCCTGTCAGAGCTGTTGGTGGTGGTAGCTGGGGACCATCTAGTTCTTCTGGGCTCAGACTGGTGGAGGCTGTGGTATATGTGGTCCATTAGTCCTTTGGACTATTATTTCCCTTGTGTCTTTGGTTTTCTTCACTCTCCTTTGCTCTGGACAGGATGGGACCAGTAGATATAACTCAGATGGCCATTCACAAGCTTTTAAGATTCCAGACGCTACTCACCGAAGTTGGATGTAGAACATTTTCTTTATGAGCTTTGTTATGCCAACTGACCTAGATCCCATGACCATGGTCCCCAGCCCTCAGCCCCAGTAACTCAGTCCTTCTGTGAGGCTTCTATGACCTTGCCTTGGTCAAGTTCTGCTGACTTCCCCTGTATTGTGCACTTGTATTTCCCTTCACCAAAGCTGACACTTATAATACAGTGCATTTTTATATACTGACCTTATGCCCACTTATTAGTTCTAGTAGTTGTCTTCCAGATTCCTTAAGTTTTTCTAAAACAATCATGTCAACTGCAAATCGAAACAGTTTTACTTCTTCCTTTCTGATCTTTGTATGTTTTGTCTTTCTTGCTTTATTGCATTGGCTAGGATTTCTAGTATAGTGCTGGAAAGAATGAACGTGGGCATCCTTGCTTTTCCCCTAATCATTGAGAAAAATATTCAACATTTCCCCATGAAGTACGATTGTAGCTGTAGGTTTTTCATTGATGCTCTTTATCAGATTGACATTCTAGTCCTAGTGTGCTTACAGCTCTTTATTGTGAATGGGTGCTAAATTTTCTCAAATGCTTATTCTACAACTACTGAAATAATACTATGGTTTTTCTCCTTTATTATGTTAATATGGTAAATTACATTATTGATTTTCAAATATAAAACCAACCTTGCATTTCTGGGATAAGCCTTACTTAGTAGTGACACTTTTTTGCATATTGCTGGATTCAGTTTGCTAATATTTTGTAAAGTCTTTGTCAGATACTAGCATCAGGTGCATACTGGCTTCATAAAATGACTTGCAAACTGCTCCCTCCTTTACTTCATGAAAAAGTTTGAGTAAACCTGGTGTTATATCTTTCTTAAATATTTGACAGAATTTTATCAGTAAAAGGATCTGGATGGTAACCTTTTTAACTTGGCATATGTTATTGAACTATTCATTCTTTATCTCTCATGTGTTAAAATATTCTCTACTATCTGTCATGAAATCATTATTCAGTTTTATTATCTTTATTTTTAGTATCTAGGATAAGTTGTTGTTGTTGTTAGTTGCCATCCAAGTCAATTCTGACTCACGACGAACATTACATATGCATTTCCAAAGCACTGATCCTTTGCCAGTTTTATCTTTAGCCATTCTGTCACTTGTGTGCTATACTCTAGGAGACTGAACTACGCACAAAGAAAAAAAACAAAAAACCTCAAACCTGTTGCCATGGAGTCGATTCCGACTCACAGCGACCTTATTGGACAGAGTACAACAGCCTCATGGGGTTTCCAAGGAGCGCCCGGTGGATTCAAACTGCCAACCTTTTTGGTTAGTAGCCATAGCTCACCGTAGTTCTTAACCACTACGCCACCAGGGCTCCGAACTACCTGCAGCTCCTTAATATAATCATACTGACTTTATCACTGTGGTCAAATCACAGCCTCTTTGAACCTATTCTGTCACCCATATAATGGAAATATCTATCTTGCAGGAATGTGGTTAGAATTAGAAGGGTAAAGAAGCTTTTCAACAAATAGTAGCTACTATTATGATAGTGATGCATATTTTACCCTCTGCCTTGTTTAACACTTTACTATAGTTAAACTGCTAATTATGCTTTAAGACTCAGTTGATATCTCCCTACGAAGCCTTCCCTGACTTGCCTAATTGCTCCTTCCTCTGTGACTGTGTAGCCACATGCACTTATTATAGCTTATTATAATTATTTATTTACATATTTTTTCTCCTCTCCTCTAATCTGTAAACACTGCAAAAGCAAGGATGCCGTTTTTTACATCTTATATCCCAAGTACCAAGCATAGTAATTACTACTCATTATTTGCCGAATGAAGAGTTGTTGGAAAAAAAAATTTTTTTTTTTTTTAATCCTGGAAGTGAGATGGAAAGGATAAGGGCATCTGAAGAATCTCAAAGACACTAAAAAAAATTCCCACGTTCAGAATATTAGTGGTACACTTTGGGGCTAGATGCTAGGGCTTTTCTTCCCAGATTTTCAAGGAAGGGTGCTTTAGGGTAGTGAGCACTGGGCAAAAAATCCGGAAGTTCACAGTTACAGGCCCAGATCTGCATTTACTCTCTGTATTAACATAGAAAAATCCCTAAATTCTTTATTTCCTAATCCATAAACAAGGGTAAGTCTACTATAACTAACTTACGGGGTTGTGATGGCTCAGATGTAACAGTGTTTTAAGAATTCTAAAGCCTCATACACAAAAGCAAAGTATTATTATCTAATGGGCCAATTAACTCACAACCTTTAGGGAGCCTTCTCCTTCTTTCATCACCCCCACGTTCAATTAACTGCCAAGTTCTACTGACCAATCCAGCAGGGCCTCACGTATTTATTACCTCCTCTTAATTACCACTAAGCTACCCTGACTCAATCCCTCATTCAGTCTCACCTAGACTAGGACAATGACCTAACTGCTGCCCTGCTGCTAGCCCACGTTCAATTCCTGTCCAAGCACACCCTGGTGCATCCCTGCTCCACTGGAGAGCTTTCAAGGGCTTTTCACTGCCTTTTAATACAGTACAAACACCTTGAACTAACAGTCAAGTTATCTGGCCCAGATGTTTGTCTAGTCTTATTTAACGTATATACACTACCTTCTGTGCACCTTACATAATACGCGACTCGGCAATTCACTCTTCTCTAGCACCTACTTGTACTTCCACAGGTACATTTAGTTCTCGCTTTCCTTCTCATCTCTAAAATTTACCTAACCTTTTAATGTCTTGCTCAAACAACATTTTTCTCCAAAACTTACCCAAATTTCCTCCCGCTTCTAATTTATCTGTATTTTTTTAATAAGACACTTAAGACTTCCTGCTTTATGTTGCAGTTATGTATGGACATCCCTTTTAGCCCTTACTAGAAGTTCTTTTAAGACAAAATTTATTCTTGATTTTCCATGCCGAGAACAAAACAAAACCAAACCCGTTACCATCAAGTGGATTCTGATTCATAACAACTCTATAGGGCAGAGCAGACCTGCCCCATAGGGTTTCCAGAGAGCAGCTGGTGGATTTGAACTGCTGGCCTTTTAGACAGCGGCCAAGCTCTGTCACTGTGCCACCAGGCTCCATGCCTACAACAGTGATACTCATATATAACAGTCTCAGTAAAAATACTTGTTGATTAACTGACACTTTTTTCCCCGGTTAGCTGATTTTATAAGGCTCATCCTCCTCTTCTCCACTGCCTACCCTAATCTCTGTGGCTTAGCAAAAATCCTACAGTTTTTAAAAAAGTAAATTAAATTGAATATGGGCTGAGCTTTTTATAATATGCCTAAAGCTTACTGGACCTACCTCTAGGGTTTCCCAAGCCCAAAAGACAGGTTCATGTTTCAAAAATTAAAAGAAAAAACATAAGTCAGAATTATTAAGATCTTCCAAATCCACCTATTCTTCAGGTATGTTTTCAACAACTACAACAAAAATTAATCCTTAGAGGAAAAAGAAAAATTCTAGCACTAAATTATGTAAGGATAAAAAAAACAATAACAACAACTGGAGAAGGTGAGTGTTTCTAATATTTATCTGTGCATGACTCAGGCTGACACTTTGAAGAGAACAATGTGACAACTTACAAGAAAACAAACTTACTCATTCCCCTTGATTTCTGAAGGCTCATGCAAGTCTGACAGGCCAACCACAGGGTGATCTCTCATGTGTATCATCCATGACTATTAAGGCCTCAATAAAAATGTTCTCCAAATTTTAATAGTCAAATTTTATTGAAGTCCAATTGGTCTTCTGGAAATGGTCAGTCTAAACTTTCACATTTAAGCAGGCGTACTTGACAAATTAGCAGCTAATTCATGGACCTACACAAGACTGTCCAAAATTGCCATCTCATGACATCGAAAGAGGAACAGAGTTAATTTGGTGGCAGAAGACAAGGTGATGTGAAAGGCTGAGTAAGTAGTTAGCAGGGGTCAGCAGTGGTGACACATGGAAAAGGACCACACTGAGCAGTGAGCCCACCACTCTCTCTGCTTTCTCTTGGCTTTGTTTTATTCTTCAAACAGCTATTAACAGCTTCCTTATGAATTTTCAAAGTGCTATGAAAACAGTTATAAAAATCACAGCTCATTAAAAGCATTTGAAATGATTTGTTCTAAGAATGATAAAAGAGATACACAGTCCTGTAACATACTAGAAGTAATATGCATTTGTCATTATGATAATTTGACAACAGTTTTACGTGGGATAAGTCAGATTTCTACAGAGACTTCCAATTCCTCCCCATCACTAGTTGCTAGCAGGAAAAAGAATGCTAAGTGATGAAATTTCATTTTATTTGTAATCTCCACTTCTAGAGCCAAGATCTTATTGGCCAGTGCAGGAAAAGGGAGGAAGGAATGAAAAGAGAAAGGGCCCTTCTGCCAGTCTTGACCAAAACCCCGTTTCCTATTTCTCCCAATCACTATTCCGTTTCTAAAGACAGAAATCTGTACTAGTTTTTCACCTTAGAAAACAAGCTAGTGGTGGTTTAAAATCTGTAGGCTTTTGTGGATGGGTGTGGAAATTTCACCGTCATGTGCTCCCAATTCCAACCAATTAACAACTATAAGGAGTCCCTGGTGGTGCAAACGGTTAAGGGCTTGACTACTAGCCAAAAAATTGGTTTGAACCCACCCAGAGGCGCCTGAGAAGACAGGCTTGGCAATCTGCTTCTGAAACATCACAGCCTTGAAAACTCTACGGAGCAGCTCTACTCTGCACACATGGCAACTAACAACAATCATCTGGGAATAAAACCAGTTTAGGAGGGACACCTTTACCCAGTTTTTGAAACAAAATATGCTTGTAATCAAAACTAGTCACATTATTTCCTACAAGTTTCATTAGATTAAGCATGAAAAACAGAATTGTATAGATTTATGAAACATGAAGGAAGCTCTTCTCTATACAGTATTTACTGTAGAATCACTGTCTTTTTCATTCTAATAATAAAATGCACAGAGTATCTTACCTTAGAAAGGAGAAAACATTATAATATACCCTCATTGTTCTCTGTCTGTGAAGAATAATTTACTTCTCAATACTGCTAAGGTAAATGATTATTCTTTAGGGAATAATCCCACACTGGCCCAAGACACTCTGATAGGTCTTTCCCATCTCTCACTTCTATTACTGCATGACTACATGGCCATATCCATCAATCACGTCTGCAAACACCACCAAACCACAATGCTATTATATACAAGCCAACAGATACTTTCAATACCATAGAGTCACACTATTATCCATCTTTTATAGACAAGCAAACAAACTCAGCATGACAAGATTTCAGAAAAATGGTTAATGGTAATGTCCTAGAAGCAAAATGATTTAACCTGTCCAAGAAATGTAAGTGAGCAACAACTTCTCTTTTGTTAGATTATTAGTTTACACTTCTAAATTTAATAAGAAGGGCACTAAAGTATAAGAAATGCTTCAAAATTCCTCATTTTTCTAAGTGATTTTCAAGATAGTTCAACAATAGTCTCACACTCACACAACCAGGAAAAGAATTTGCCATACAAATCAAGTAATGTGCATACATACATGTTATAGTACTTAATGTTTAACTCTTTAACTATCCAGTATAAATTAATAATAATATTATAGTCTGAACTTTACTCTTATTAAGACTCAAACAATTTTCCCAAAAGTTTGAGGGCACCCCCTGGTGGCAGATTCTTTGAAGAAAAATAAAAATAGAAATGAATTACTAGTTAAAACAAATGTTGTTGTAATAAAAAATTCTTTCTAAAAAATTGACCAAATTCTACTCAGCGACCCACTTTTCTCAGGTAATATCCAATCTAGGAAAAAATCAAAGTATGATTATAAAAAAAAAAAAGGATAAGAATTATCTGATGCTTCCTGTCAGGAGATCTCTGACCTGTAGCTTCTAGGCAGAAAGATGTCAGACACAAAAAGAACATCAAAGATTACCTATTCCAGTGCTATCCGACAGAACTTTCTGCAATGACGCGTATGTTCTATATCTGCACATTTTCTGCTGCAGAAAATGTTTTTAGGGTGCTTTTCATGTAATCAAAGAGCATCTCAGGCAACAAGATACTATGCCACTCAGCTTACTAAAAACTTCTTTATAAAGAACAATGGCTCAGCTGGTATAAATCTTACTGTCTCACGCAGCTAATCATTATCCGTCATTACTAGGGCGATAAATCATGGGTGAGTACTTTTCACTACTAGTACCAGCACTAAAATAGCGAAGACAGACAAGTGGCTCAGTCCTCACTAGATGCAGCTACCCTGCAGCCACCATGGTGCTAATGGTGTAGTCCCTGCATCAAGAGGATAATGGGGCTATTTAATCTTTTCAACTGAGTTTACTGCTTGTTTATACAGGCTACTGTAGAAACAGTATATAAATTTGTAAAACAGATCTGACATTCTGTTTTCATTTACTTATTGCGTTTATCTTCAGATAATGTATACCACAGTAGCCCTTACAGTGTTAAATATGAGATCTTATACATAGATAAAAGTGTTAGAAGCTTATTCAAAAGGAATACAGAGTTTATTTTTCATAAGTAGGAATATAAAAAGAGTAAATGTAAATTAATTTAGCATCATGTCAAATTCTGTAAATAAAATTAAAAACAAACAAACCAGAGTTAGATGACAGAGACAAATCATGGCAAAGATTAAAATAAGGAATTATTATCACTACTGTAACAGCCTAGATTTCTGGGTAATAAAATCAATGCCACAGCAACAGTGAAAAGGAATGGTTCCCACTGCTATTTGAATCTAATGAATAAATGAAAGGTTGGAGTTACAAGACTTTAATGCACTAGTTGAATTTCATTATTAGAATACATGAGGAATTCTACTGAATGGATTTTCACTTGTGGGCATATAAAGCTTCCAGCCTCTTCCACCTTCACGGTGTTTCGCAAACATCAGACAACCCAAAATAACCACTCTAATTTCATTAGTGATATCGTGCATGGAAGGCTCAAGTAGGACTGATCCTCCATAATAACTCAGCAAGTTTATATAGCAAGGCGTCTACTTCCAACTGATGCAATTAGTTCTATGAGATATAGCACTATTTAAAAGAAATCACAAATATAAGAACATCAAAATATGCCCCAATCCAAAAGCACACACTAACTCAATCAGAGGGGGGAAATTCCACGTATTTCATACAAATCTAAAACTCACATTTAATCTGTTTTAATATTTTAGTGACTCTGATTAGCTCCTTTTGGCTCCTACAGTTCTCGTGAATTAAATTGAGCTGTAAAGTAATGCAGACCTTATTAATTCCAGAGACTGTGAGTCACCAAGGGAAGAAGTCCAAAAAGGTTAAATTTCCACTAAACTCCCAAATCATAGGTTTGAAAGCTAGAGACGTAAAGACATTAGCTGTAGTCTTATGAGACATTCAAGTCTGCTTTCATTCGATTAGGAGTTTGCTACAGGAGCTTTATGACAAATATAACAAGGACACTTGAAAATTTTTAAGCTTTGAAGAAAGACCCAGAAAATAGATTAGCTATGAAGAATTCCAAATCAGAAGCCAAAGAGCAATGTTTTTACACATATTCAGAAACTTACTTTTGCATTACCATTTAAAAAAAAAAAGCTACCCCGGAAGGCCAAAATCCTTATTGATTATTGGTTAAAGAAACTTGTTCTGTGATTTGAAACAGGGCTTACAACAACTTGTTGCCTTATGTCAGCCTTTCCCAAACTGTTCTAAAGAACACTAATGTTCCATGAACTGTTTACAGAGATTCTGACAGGGGAAAAATGAAAAGAGAAATGAAGAGAAAAAAAAATTTCTAATAATACTCTTGTTATAAAATTTTTACTATAAAAAAAAAGTACATTTGATAGTTATTATTATCGCCATGAGATAAAATTCCCTTAGTATACCATGCTCCAGAAAGCCAGGAAGCCCACAAGACACTGCTTATGCTTGAGCAACTGAGTGATGCTCAAGTGATATATAAACATACAACTGTGCTTTATGCTATTTAATGACAGCTGATTTCTACAATCTTTGCCTAATAATTTCAATGTATTACATTTTAACTTGTAGTCACATAAAGAGATACGAATCAAAGCTAAAACAATTTCTTCTAGTCACTGATTTATATATGTGAGATGACCTTTATGGTAATCTCTTTTTATACAAGGTTATGTTGTTTTTTCCTGAGTTTCTACTGATGTTTTGCCAATATGTTATACTTTTTAAAGTTTTCATGGTCACATGAGTTCAAAAAGTGTTATTTTAGTTATTCAGAGGTACAGAGTACATGACTCAATTTCTGGAACAATGAATTACATTGTACCAATTTTTAAAATTTAAAAACTAAATATAAAGAACTCTGAAGGAAAAGATGACTTAGGCATAATAATTTGCTCCACTTAATTTATATACTTCAAAACTCAATATGACCTCTATTTACTTTTTAAAATTAAGTAGCATATAGACAAGAACACAAGTTCATTACTGACAGATTTACATACCCTCATTTATGGGAAAGAGGCTGTAAAAGCCATTCTCTGACAAGTCACAGGACAACAGTTGATATGACAACATGTAGTTAATATTTTCACAACCATAGCAAGGGCAAAAGGATGCACAATTTCTAAGTTGCAATAAAGAACTTATTTTGTGTGTTTGATTTGAAGTATACACTGCATGCTATAAAGTACAGGATGCATTCATAGACTGTGTTTATTTAAAAAGCTGTGGCTTCCAAAGAGTAACGTATTACTAGCCTAGTCACACCAAAGGAGCTGTGGTGGCACAATGGTTAAGCACCTGGCTGCTAACCAAAAGGTGGCAGTTTAAACCCAGCCAGCAGATCCATGGGAGAAAAAGACCTGGCAATGTCCTCCTGTAAAGATTACAGCCTAGAAAACCCTATGGAGGCAGTTATACTCTATCACATGAGGTTGCAATGAGTCGAAAATTGACTCAATGGCACTTAACAACAACAACTCACACCAACAATTCTACTTTAAAGTCTAAATTTTTCAGTTTTTTTATTTTTAAGTATTTTCTTACTTCTCTATCTCTAGCCCTCCACTTTTAGCAGCCATAGACACACACACACACACACACACAAACTCATTTAGCTACTTATGGCAGTCTTTATGGATAAACAACCAACAGAAGGAGGAAATAAGATGCCTATTCATGCCTATCTTTTAGATTTCAGGCATAAAACTAAACATGGGAAGGACGATGAAATAGTCATTAAAATCCTCAGTGTGGACACAGACAGTCCTTACTATTCTATTTCTAAGATTTCTTTAAATAACTAATCCATTTGCTGAAAACATTTGCTATACAAATCAATTTTAGAATGTAAAGTTCTTAATATTGAATAATTTAACATTTTACATTTATTGTGAGATACATAATCAAAAAGTACATATAACATACATGTATAATCTAATGAATAATTATAAAGCAAATACCCATTTTTTTTAACTACCATCTAAGTCAAGAAATAGATGTCAGTATCCCAGAAACAGAAGTAACCCGTTTCCAACATAACCCTCAGGCCATTCTTCAATCACAGTAGCTTTAATGTGTTATATACATTTCACAAGTCAATTCACTAAGAAGAAGAAAAAAAAAAAAAAAAGTACCACAGGTGTCTTTAAAATACCTCTAAAATGCATTAATAGAAAACCTTTTCTAATATATGACATTTTGTTATAAACTTTCCTGTGAAAAACGCCAACAGTCACTGTATTCATTCATTTAGAATATAAATTATAGACAAGTATCTGGATTTAATCTTGTGGAACACCACACAGGAGGGCCATAAAACGAAGATTATTTGTTCCTAGCACTTCCAACAGCTGGCAGTGAGGAAGACCAATATTAACACTCAAGATGCAAAAAACACTAAATAACTGCCATTTCAACTTAGTAGGACCTAAATATATAACATAAATTATAAACTAACAGATTGATCTCTGTGATCTTTGCTTGGCTCTGGCAAAATAATAAAAGCTTAGGGAATACTCCTCACCTCCATCCCAAATGAGGATGTTCACATAGCAGGATTAGCAGAATTCTGGGTCTTGTGCATCCTGTACTGGACATTAGTGTGTAGGCAATAACGGTAACAGGGAATGACACAGTTGATATTAATTCCTCATGTTCTAATGAAGTCTGAATTACAAAATCTCACAGAATTAATGACAAAAGGTATTAGAGATAAGTATCAACGGCCCCCAAATAAACTTAACTGCAAAATGTTAACCTTGATATTATGTTAAGTTTGAACTCGATTTTCTTCTCCTTAGCTAAGCAAGTAACTCAGAGTTGAATGTGGTATTTAAGTAAAGAATTTCCAAATTCCACTACTAAGCTTAAGAATCATTTATAAAGAACCACTCCTACTCCAGAGCGTGGACACAGATAATGCGAAGCAAAGATACAACCTTCTCCTCACTTATCGACTCTCTCATTGTCCAACATTTCACATTTACGACGGTAGTACAGAACCTACTATCCAACTATTTCACACATTACCGACATACGTCTGACAGGAATGAACACTGAGGTACCAGGCGAGATTAATGCTGGCTGTGATGATTAAGTTTGTGTGTCGACTTGGCTGGGCCACG
Source organism: Dugong dugon (assembly GCA_030035585.1). Taxonomy (NCBI): domain Eukaryota; kingdom Metazoa; phylum Chordata; class Mammalia; order Sirenia; family Dugongidae; genus Dugong; species Dugong dugon. The sequence continues at coordinate 5,748,424 of CM057475.1, read as the reverse complement.
ATCCTCAGTGGTTTGGCAATTATGCAATGATGTAATCTGGCAGTTATGTAATGAGGTCCTCCTCCATTCTGTGATCAGATGTTGTCATCCTCCATTCTCCCATAATGCCAATTTCACATAATGACGTGGTCTTTGGAACCTAACTGTGTTGGTAACTGAGGAGAGGGTGTAATTCATTTATCATTTAAAACCTAACAAAACAACTACTTCCCTTGCATTAAACAACTCCCTTTTCTTCCTCCAATCTCACCCACATATATAGCCTAACAGTGGATGGAGAAGCAGGTTTACTTCATGTCAGTATTCATTAGCTTCTTCTTACTAACCAGGTTAAGCCTGGGCAGTGTTGTCCCCAGGGGCTGCGACCTGGTAAAGTTCTATATTAATATTTTGGAGATTTAATGGACAGAACAACACAACTGAATTAAACATTCAAGATCTTTTGTTCAGCACACTGACAATGGCAGAATAGCAAATAGTCACTGGGAAAAATAGCCTTGATACTATATATGCATTACACAAATAGATTTCCCTAAATCTCTGACACAGGAATGGCTGAGCAAATATCAATTTGATCGAATATTATGCGACTATTAATAACTATGTAACATGGACAGATCTTGTCAAAAACATTTAAAACATACATGTGTACCTAGCTGTAACTATGAAATATTACATATATGGGCAAAGGCTTGAATAAAACCAGAGATGAATATTTGGTAGAACTGTGGGGGCTCCTTCAACCCTCTGTATGTTTACAAAGTAAAAAAAAAATCAGAAGGTCAAAAAAGCAATGACTCTCTCTAAAGAACTGTAAAACGATCATCAGCACCTTGGTAATCACTTCATATTTATGATCTACATTAAACATACCCAAACTTGCTATATATCACCCTTCTGGACAAGGTCACTAGCTAAAGGAGAAACAAGGTCCCGTCTGAGTATTCTGATTAAGAAGAGGGAAAAAATGACTCCTTTATCTCATAGCAAGGTGACAGAGGTATTTGAACCAATGGCATGTTTGACTGCCATTTCAAGGTACCGAATTTAATATTTCTTACCAAATTAACCACTGTGACCAGTGGCGTCACTTAGGGACACAGGGAGTGCACACCACACGGAGTGACACTGTCGGGGTGACACCAAAATGACTGCCTATAAAATTTCTGTGCAGTCTTGCAGTAGAAATTTATCATTTTTTTATAAAAATATCCACACAGTTTGTTATAACAACAAAAATATTTTTTGTCAGCCCGACTTACGTTGTCAATACACCTAACAAGGCTGAAACTCCTGCCAGTTGACTTTCTTAACCTTCTAATGCACTTCAGTGAGCGCTGCCATTACTACCCAAGTATAAGGGTGCTTCAGATCACGTGGTCTCATCTGCATGCTCTACAAGCACTGCTGCTGTTTTCGTTCCTGCTAGTGTTTTTATAGTCGCTGATTTAGGGAGGAGGTCCACGGAGGGAGGGGGCAACACCATCCTAGTGACACCGCTGACTGCAACCAGTTAAAGCCCAGGAAATTACAGACGCGACTGGGTCAGCTGTGTGTTATATTCCCATAACGCCAGTGACAAAGAAAAGACTATCAGTCTGATCAGCATTCAATGCATCAGAAATCACATCTCTGCAAGAAGGAGAGGCATTTAGATTCCAGGACACTCTGAGAGTATTTTTCCTTGTCCAATCTCCTGACAGAGGCAGAGGCTTCCATTACTCACTTTATGACTGCCTTTAAACACCACAGGGATGAAAACTCAATAAGGTGACCCTGAAATTACTGGTACTACACCAAGATATAGAATTAGTTTGGATTCTACTACTATAATTATAAAAATTGCTCTTCACAGCTAGCTTTTTTTGCATAAATTGACAAGTCGATCCTAAAATTCACATGGAAATACAAAGGACCCAGATTAGCCAAAACAATCTAGAAAAAGAACAAAGTTGGAGGTCTCACATTTCCTGTTTCAAAGCTTACTACAAAGCTACAGTAATCAAGACTGTGTGGTATTGTCATAAGGACAGATATATAGAAGAATGGAATAGAATTGAGAGAAATAAACCCCGAGATTTATGGTTAACTGATTTTCAACAAGGGTGCCAAGACAACTCAGTGGGTCCAACACAGTGTTTTCAACAAATGGTACTGGGACAACTGGATGTCCACATGCAAAAGAATGAAAATTTATACCTACTTCACACCACATACAGAAACTCAAAGTGGATATTCACACGTAGAAAAATAAAACTGGACCTCTAACTCATACTGTGTATAAAAATTAACTCAAAATGGATCACGGACCTAAATAGAAGTGCTAAAACCATAAAATTCTTAGAGGAAACACAGGATCTTTGTGGACTTGTATTAGTTTCTTAGATATGACACCAAAAATAGAAATGAGAACAGAGCAGGAGAAAAATGTAGAAACAAAATTCAAATTCACAAAAAAATAGACCAGACTTACTGGTCTGACAGAGATTTGGAGGAACCCCCAAGAAAATGATCCCCAGATACCCTGCTAACTCAGAACTGAAGCCAGTCCCGAAGTCTACCTTTCAGCCAAAGATTAGACAGGCCTATAAAACAATAACGCACGTGAGGAAAGTGCTGCTTAGTTCAATTAAGTACACGAGACCAAATGAGCAACACCTGCCCAAAAGCAAAGCCGGCAAGAAGGGACGCGAAAACTGGGTGAGTGGACATGGGGAACCAGGCTGTAAAGGGAAAGCGGAAGAGTGCTAACAAAGTGCAGGGACTGCAACCAATGTCACAAAACAATCTGTGCATAAATTCTTGAACAAGAAACTAATTTGCATGGTAAACTTTCACCTAAAGCACAATGAAAACAAACAACAAAAAAGAAATGAGAAAAAAATAAGTAAATAGACTTCATCAAAATTAAAAAAAAAAAAAAAAAAAAAAATTCTGTGCTTTAAGACACCATCCAGAAAGTGAAAAGACAACCCACAGAATGGGAGAAAATAATCTGCAAATCATATACCTGTTAAGAAGAAGAAAAAAAAACTCTGTTGCCGTCTAGTCGATTCTGACTTACAGCAACACTACAGGACAGAGTAGAACTGCCCCACAGGGTTTCCAAGGCTGTAAATCTTTACAGGAACAGACTGCCACATCTTTCTCTCAAAGAGCAGCTGGTGGGTTTGAACTGCCAACTTTTCAGTTAAGCAGATGAGCACTTAACCACTGCACCATTAGGGCTCCTGTATGTCTGATAAGAAATATATAAAGAACTGCTACAATTCAACAACAAAAAAAAATCACCCTATTTTAAAAAGGACAAAGAATTTGAACAGACATTTCTTAAAGAAGGTAGACAAATGGCCAATAACCACATAAAAAGATGTTCATCATTAGTCATCAGGGAAATGTATTTGAAAACCATGAGATGCTACATAACACCTACTAGGATGGCTATAATCAAAAAGACCTCCATTAGCACGTGTTGCTGAGGGTGTAGAGGAACTGAAACCCTCACACACTGCTAATGGGAATGTAAAATGGCACAGGCACTTTGGAAAACAGACCCTTACCTCAAAAGGACAAAAACAAAAATCCTCACAACTGCACCAATAAACATCATGATTAATGGAGAAAAGATTGAAGTTGTCAAGGATTTCATTTTACTTGGAGACACAATCAACACCCATGGAAGCAGCAGTCAAGAAATCAAATGACAGACTGCACTGGGTAAATCTGCTGCAAAAGATCTTTTTAAAGTGTTAAAAGACAAAGATGTCACTTTAAGGACTAAAGCATGTCTGAGCCAAGTCACAGTGTTTTCAACCGTCTCAATGCATGTGAAAGCTGGACAATGAATGAAGAAGACAGAAGAAGAACTGATACCTCTGAATTATGACGTCAGCAAAGAATACTGAATACAGCATGGACTGCCAGAAGAACAAACAAATCTGTCTTGGAAGAAGTACAGCCAGAATGCTCATTAGAAGCAAGAATGGGGAGACTTCGTCTCACATACTTTAGGCATGTTATCAGGAGGGACCAGTCCCTGGAGAAGGACATCATGCTTGGTAAGGTAGAGGGTTAGCGAAAAAGAGGAAGATCCCAGAGGAGATGGACTGACACAGTGACTGCAACAATGGGCTCAGGCATAACGATTGTGAGGATGGTACAGGACAGGGCAGTGTTTCGTTCTGTCGCTGTAAGTCAGAACCAACTCAAAGGCACCTAACAACACAATACCACAGCCAGAGCCTGAGAATTAGTGTTGTTTAAATCAGAGAACTCTCTTATCCCCTGCTAATATCACTCTAGCTGCTGGAAAATTCATCTTAACCAAAATTTGGAATCCCTGGGTGGTGCAATCAGTTAAGGGCTAGGCACTAGGCTGGCAGTTCAAACTCACCCAGAGGCACTTTGGAAAACAGGTCTGGAGATCTGCTTCCGAAAGGTCATGACCTTGAAAACCCCATGAAGCGGTTCTATTCTGCACACATGGGGTTGCTGTGAGTCGAAATCGACTCAACAGCAACTACAACAACCACCACCAAAATCTGCTTTTGCAAGAGGCTTAAATATCTTAGAAGTACATTTTCTTAGGCAACAAATTTAACAAACTTGTTTAGCCACCACTTTGTACAAGATACTGTGTTTTTATATACTACTACATTTTAGAAGGAAATTTGCTGAGGAGGGCATGGTGAGAAAGGAAAATGGGAACAACCTTCCAGGAAGGTACAGTGGGGGTGCACGTCAAAGGACTCACAATCAGCATCCCTTCCGGTTCAATAATTATACTGCCATGAATCTATTTTAAGGAAATAATCAGTAATACCAAAGATTTAGGTACCAAGATGTTCATTGTAAAATAATAACAACAACAAAATAATCAATCAGTACGTGCAAGAGGACACAATTACATTTTAAAAAATAGTAAGAGGATTATTTCTAGGTGGCAAAATCATGGGTAATTTTTGATGTGGTTTTTGTATTTTGCAAATTTTCTGGGATTTAGATACTTTAATGGTGAAAAAAAAATTTTTTTTTTAAGAGGCAAAACGAAGTGATTTCAGAGGCAGGAAAGTTACAACACATTTGATTATCACTCTACCCTTTTAAAAGTTATTTCAGGAACATCAGGTATTAGGTTCCTTAAAACACATCTAGAAGACAGATAAACGTCCCTAGGTGGTGCAAACAGTTTGCACTTGACTAGTAACCCAAAGTTTGGAAATTCAAGCCCACCTAGTGGTACCGCAGAAGAAAAGCGCTGACAACCTCCTTCTATTAAGATCATAGTCAAGATAACCCCATGGAGAAGTTCTCCTCTGTAATACAAGGGGTCACGATGAACAGGAATCAGCTCGACAACTAATAATAATAACAACAAGGCAGATAAAGAGATTATTCTGTCCATTTAACAAATGAGAAGACTAAGGCTCAGAAGTTATCTGACTTACCCAAGGCTACACAGAGTTGAGACTAAGAACCCATAATTCTTATTCCTAATTCTATGCTGTTATCTCTGCCAATGCTGCTCCCTCACCACCACCAGCAGCAGCAGCACACCTGGGAACTTGTTAGAAATGCGAAGTCTCAGGCCCCACCCCAGAACCACTGAATCAGAAACTGGGAGAGGGTGATGGGCAGCAATCTGTTTTAACAAGCCCTCTAGGGGACTCAGATACATGCTAAATCTGAGAACCACAGCTGTGCAGCACGAAGTCTCGCAAAGACTTGGTGAGACAATCTGACACTTCTAAGAAAAAAACGGGTTGATGTGTTATTTCCACCACTGTCAACTGCATTTTCACATTTTCAGGCTCCTTCAAATTAACAGGAGGTATTAACTATAAGGATTCACAAAAATCTTAATGTTTGATTCCTAACAATGTAATTAACCAACCACTTTCTTTTGAATAAAATTACTACCAGCAGTCCTGGAGGAACAGCACAGCAAGGTCACAGGAAATGAACTGAGGAGAACACTGGAACATTACTGGCTAAAAATGCTCAGAGGAGGAGGAGAATGTTCTATGTGGACATGTCATTTGCACGGGCAGAGAGCAGGGACAGGAATCAGAAACATAATTTTTATTAACTTGGACCATTATTTCTAGAAAACATTCTCTTGACCTTGGTAACCCTGAAGACCAATATGACTGATCTCCTGTTGAAATCAAGTCCATAAATACTGAGCACCTCCTATATATAAGGGACTGTAGGTGCTCTAAGAGACACAAAGCTGTGTATGATACAGTCTCCGCCCCCAAGAAACTTTGCATCTACCAGGTGATGGCAATTTTTCAGGAATAAAACTAGGCAGAGAAGGAGTACTACAAAATAAATTAAAAAAATTCGTAATGGAAATTCAAAGAAAGGTGACATCTCATTTTGGAAGGGGCAGACAGGAAAATGTGAGTTCAAGGAGACAGAATTTCAACAGAGAAAGGTGAAGGAACGGAGGCTTATCAGATCTGTATCCCCAAAGGGAATGAAGGGTGTGTCTGAGGGTGGCATCATTGCATGACGGCACGCAACAGCAGAAAGAACTTGTAGACTGCCTTGCCGCTGACAAACCATATCACCCTGGTCAAGAAACTTCACCTCCAAATCACAACTTGTTCATTTGTGAAAGAGAAATCATAATAATCACCTCATTTATCTCACAGAGTTATTGTAACTAATGAGACAGATCATACAAACCATTACATAAGCCACAAAACATCACACAACTTCTGACGTGGAAAAAGGACAGAGAGGCAAATGCCCTGACATAAAAAAACAGCATAACACATGCGCAAAGTTCAATTCTCTGCTAGGTAATCAAAACTGTGCAATATTGAAAATGTCTCAGTTCAAAATGTTTCCATTTCCAAAATTACTTTCAGTTTTTAGTATTAGCAAATTAGGCATAATTTGGATGACCAAAAATAATGTGAGATGACCAGAAGAGTCAAATTATAAAAATTTAAAAGAAACAGATTATGTTACACCCTACTTTGGTGGGTAGTGTCTGGCGTCTTAAGAGCTTGTGAGTGGCCATCTAAGATGCATCTATTGGTCCCACCATAGCCGCAGCAAAGGAGAATGACGAAAAACCAAAGACACAAGGAAAATAATTAGCCCAAAGGACTAATGGACCTGAACCAGAGCCTCCACCAGTCTGAGCCCAGAACTAGATGGTGCCGAGCTACCCACCACCGACTGCTTTGACAAGGATCACAAGAGAGGGTCCCAGACAGAGCAGGAGTAAAATGTAGAACAAAATTCAAATTCATAAAAAAAGACTAGACTTTCTAGTCTGACAGAGACGGGAGAAACCCCTGAGACTACGGCACCTGGACACTCCACTAACTCAGAACTGAAACCACTCCCGAAGCCCACTTTTCAGGTAAAGATTAGACAGGCCTATAAAACAAACAATAACACATGTGAGAGCGTGCTTCTTAGTTCAATCAAATACATGTGGCCAAATGTGCAACTCCTGCCCAAAAGCAAGACAAGAAGCCAGGAAGGAACAGGAACTGGACGAATGGACACAGGGAACCTAGGATGGAAAGGGGCTGTCACATCACAGGAATTGCAACCAATGTCACAAAACAATATGTACATAAATTTTTTAATGAGAAACTGGAAAAAAAAAAAAAAAACAGATTATGTACGAAAGTATCCTTTTTTTTTTTTTTTAACTCAGCAAAATTATATGGTCATCTGTTCAGCCAGTCTGGGAAATAGTTCAGCAGTTTCTTCCAAAACTACACTTACCATGTGAGTCAGCAATTGCATTCTCGGGTATGTATACCAGAGAAATAAAAACCTATGTTCACACAAAAACCTATACATGGAAGTTCACAGCAACTGTAGTTGTACAGCCAACAACTGGAAACAATCCAAATGTCCTTAAATGAGAGGATGGTTAAACTGCGGAATCCTACTCAGTAATAAAGAGGAACAAACTCAAACTACTGCTCCATGCAACAATCTGAAAAGAACTCAAGGAAGTTACAGTGAGTGACAAAGGCCAGTTTGGAAAGGTTACACACTGTTAACATTCTTGAAGGAACAAAATTACAGACTTAGACAACACATTAGTTGCCTAATATATTCTTACGTCAAGAATCAACTTGACGACACCCGGCAATAAAGACGCTACTAGTGTAATTTAGCTCAGAACAAAACTGGATGCAACCTGAATGTTTGAGGATATGGGAATTGTTAAATCCTCAAAATCTAGTCATGGGATATTATACGTAGCCATTAATAATCATACAAGAATATAACCAAAAAATGCTACTGTAAGAGAATAAAGCAAAATTCAAAATTAACTAATTGTATCTACTTAAAACATGCATATAAAATAAGTGACAGGAAATACACAAAAACAAAAGATGATAACTATGTGTGACAGAACTATGGTTATTTTTTCCAAACCTTCCTATACAGTTGTCATATTATTTTCATAGTTCAAGAAATAAGCATACTTTTACCTTATCCCAGAAATCAACCAAAGCTGTAAAGTCCCATTTCTTAGAATATGCCACATTGTATTTCAGTATAGCATCCTATGGAAAAAGCATAAATAAAATCTTATGATATAGCCAAGTGAAATCTAAGGAAGAGCCTGTCTTCATGAACTACCTCCAGTGAATTTCTTAATGCTAGACAAGCTTCCTCCTACAATCAGCTACTCCATGTCAGTAGCCATGGACACGCAGGATGCACATTAATTTATTATTTGCTTAAGAAAAATGAGATCAGAAAGGTCAAGTAGTGGGGGAAAAACATCATAACTGCATTAAAGTATGCATTCTCAATGGGATGATATTACTCGAAGCAGGTAAAAATGGGATCCTGGGGGATTTAAAAACAAACCAATCAGCCAACCAACCACAAAAAACTTAGTTCAATGTACTCCAAAGGGTTACACTGTATATAGATATTCAGCATATTTGTAATATTAAAATTATGGCAGGGGGTAATTAGAAAAAAAGTCTTAAAAGGCTCTTGTGGGGAGAGCGATAATGAAAAAAGGCATAAAATGGGTCTTTTCCCTTTATGAGCAGCTATTTTCATAAGCTACTTATAAACAGTCATCATCCATCAGCAGTTCACATCCATTACTATTTATGCAGAAGGAAAAGTCAAAATAGTACGCCATCTACCGGTGTAGATTATAACTGTCTGAAAACAGGCAGAGATGTTCCCCTGGCTTCCAGAGTGGGGTATGCATAAGACAAACCATCAGGTGTGCAGACACAACTATTATTTATTATTACATTTGAACTCATCCTTTTTAATTTCTACCTTGATCATATTTTATAATGCATATATTATATAAATAATACACATGAACAATTTGTAAAACTATTTGCACTGGCAATATACACTCAAAAAAATTTTTACTGATGGAATACACAAGTCTGAAAATCACTGCATTGAATTATTACTGTGAACCTTCCAATCTTCCTCAATACTGATAAAGTTTTTAAAAATTAACACTCTTCCAAAGAGCTTCCTGAAAAATACGGCATGCCATAAAAATAAGCACCAAGCATCTAGTAAAAAAAAAAAAAAAAAAAAGTATATTAATTACTGGAAATTAGGGAATATTCAAATTCCTTCAGAAAGGAAAAGAAAAAGTATCAACCACAAAATAACACAGCAAGAGCTTTTATTTTTCCCTCACAAGCTTCTATAAGGAACTAAAAAATGTCAGCTAAATTTTCCTAATCTGATTTTAGAACCTCACATAAAATATTAAACAGCAATGTCCATCAACGGGTGAATGGATAAACAATGCATACACCTGAACACTTACTACTTGGCAATAAAAAGGAATGAACTACTGATACACGTAAAGTGGATGAATCTCAAAAATCTTCATTCTGACTGAAAGAAGCCAAACGCAATAGCATTCATACTATATTATTCTGTTTATGTAAAATATAAAACTAATCTATAGTGAAAAAAAGCAATCAGTAGTTGCCTGGGGCCAGTAGAGAAAAAAGGATGGACTGCAAAGGGGCAAAGGGAATCACAGGGTGGCTTCATGGGTGTGTGCAACTGTCAAAACTCATCAAATTATACACTTAAAAAGATGTACTTCCTCCAAGTTGATAAGGAAAAACATTTTAAATAGCATTTGCACTCTAGTTTTTTAATGCGGTTTTATAACTATCACTAGCTTCTAACTAATATTTACTTTTACTTCAGTCTTCAAGTCTCAAAGTAGCCTATCATGAGGTCTCTTGTCATTAGAAACACTGGGTGCTATTCTGTATTCTTAGCTACCAATTACTGAGTGAGTCTTTTTTAGTTTATAACTCATAATAAGCACATTTAGTTAAAGCCAAAGAAGTCCACTCTGTGTAAATTCTCAGACATATCATTCACAGAAATATTTCTGTTTAAATTAACATTGAGGACACTGTTTTCCTTTCTTAATTTTGAAAGGATTTAACCCCTCTTAATCTACCATCAAATGACATATGAACAGCACAAAGGCCATTCTAGTCAATAAGAGAGATTTAATGCTTCCTCTTCTTCTCAGCAAAGGAAACAATGACCATAAGAAGACAGAAGAAAATCTGGATGGATTACTCTGTTCTATTGTATCCACCGTAAAATGAACAAGAAAGGGAAAATTCAGATTAAAGCAACTACACCTCCCTAAAGTAATCATGGGGCACCAAGGAAAGGCTAAAGAGGCGAGCTGACCATGGAATTTAGAATAATATGATTATTCCATTTATGCTTAAAGAAAAAAATACTGAAATGCTTTAAAATAAACCCTGTTTATAAGGCCATAAAGGACCTGAGACAGTGTCCCCAAAAAAAGTCTGGGCAGTATTTTCAGGTGGCCTGCTTTTGCATTTTGTGAATTTATAATTGGGGTTTTGGAAAACAAAGGCTAAATGACAACACACTTTCAGAATAAAGAACAGGTACTTCAAATAGGTAAAAATGGTGAAAACACTGAGCCATCATAATATATACTACAGTCCAGGGAACCCTGGTGGCACAATGGTTAAGTGCTCAGTTGCTAAACAAAAGGTCCGTGGTTTGAATCCACTAGCCACTCGGTGGGAGAAAAGACCTGCCAGTCTGCTCCCATAATGATGACAGCCTAAGAGACCCTATGGGGCAGTTCCACTCTTGTCATATAGGGTCGCTATGAGTTGGAATCAACTCAACAACACAAAACAATAACAACGCATACGTATGTCAAATTGTAAGAAGTCTGGATCAAAGTGGTCAGGACCGTATTTATTTGCAGGCTGATGTACTGCACATAGATCAAATTTTTGCATCTACCAACAGTTCATGATTAGTAACAGAAGTTGTAAAGTACAAAATAAATACATTTTTCTTTATATGGTATTTTTTTAAAATTTCTCAGCATACTATTTTGGAGTCTGGATCAATGGTTAAAAAGAAGTTCTGTTGCAAAAAAGGCACACTGAACCCAAACTGTGTTCACTGTGATAACGAACACCAATCAAATGATGGCTCATCATGCTTAAAAGTGGAAAAAATCAAAACGACACAGCTGCATAAGCACTATAAGCGTGAGGAGTTTATATTGTTTTACGTCTGTACATATGTAATTAACATTATACTAAAAATAAGTAAACCCTGACAGACCTTGAGTTGTTTTTTTTTTGCCATTTAAAAGTTTAGTTAAAAGAAGTACAATACAAGATTGAGAAACACTTTCCCTAAGGAATGAAACATTCAAAATACATTATGGTACAACATCAACGTTTTTCATGTTAAAAAAAAAAAAGAAAACCCGAAGACACAGAAAGGTCTAAGTGTAGGTGGAAAATACTACAAAACCCAAGAAACTATACAGAGCAATCAAGACTCTCAAAGAAAATGTTCCCATTTTAACTGAAGCATAGAAAATTCTGCTACTGTTCATATTCATAAAAAGCTTGAAATTTTACATGATTATGGTACCATAATTATGCCTTTGAATTATGGGTGTTGACAAAGAATACTGAATATACCATGGACTGCCAGACAAATGAACAAATCTGTCTTGGAAGAAGCACAGCCAGAGTGCTCCTTAGAAGCGAGGATGGTGAGACTTCCTCTCACGTGCTTTGGACATGTTATCAGGAGGGACCAGTCCCTGGAGAAGGACATCATGCCTGGTAAAGTAGAGGGTCAGCAAAAAAGAGGAAGAACCCCAACGAGCGAGACAGACGGACACAGTGGCTGCAACAATGGGCTCAAACATAGCAATGACTGTGAGGATGGCGCAGGACCGGGCAGTGTCTCATTCTGTTGTACACAGGGTCGCCATGAGTCGGAACTAACTTGATGGCGCCTAACAACAACGACATAGTGCCACAAAGAAAAAGAATTCATATTTTAGATATTAGAAAAACAATCTAATGGTTGCCCTACAGTCTCAGATAAAATATTGTTTTAAAAAACAAAAAAACAGCTTACTGCCAAAAGAAAAGATTAATAAATTATTAAACTGCTAGAAGCTAAACTAAGAGCAATAAAAAATAGAATGCTTAATGTATACTTTAATCATTATGAAAGTCAGCTTCCCTTTGGGCAAATATTGCTGAAGTCATAATTATCTCCTGACTTACATTTAAAGGCATTTCAGCAACTTGATAATTTTAAAATAAAAATAAAAGAGAAACTTGGACTGAAGGAAATTGGATGGGGAATCAAGAAACTGAGGTGTTATTCCCGGTTGTGGGAATTATTTTGCGTGGCTCCAGGCAAGTCATTTACAACTCTCAGTTCTTCTACTCATTTCCCTGTGATGGAGTGGAAAGCAAGAATGTCTCTAAGGAGAGTTCCTAAAGGAAGCAAGTACCTTGAATATAAACAATGCTGTTACCTGAGTCCATTAAGAGCAAAAACGTCGTTGAGAGAGGAGACACGAGGCCCGTCTACAGGAACTATGTGTAAGAGACAAGCATGGCAAAGAGAACATACCCTCAGGTTTTGGGGCCGCGTGAATCTGTTGAGAAGCGAGGTCTGAATGAGCTCCCAGCGGCTCCCTGCAGTTCGCTCACCATTCTTTCAGGAAAAAGAAAAACATATGAGGAAACCATGCCCAAGTTCTTTTGCATCATAGAATCAGAAATCAAAACCCAAGTACAGGGATTGCAACTAGGGTCACATAACAACATGTGTACAAACTTCTGTATGAGAAGTTAACTTGAGCTGTAAACTTTCACCTAAAGCACAATTTTAACAAAAGGTAAGCACTAAGCCATCTTTCAGAGACTAACAGAGAATCAGTTTTGTTCTCACCTCATCCTCCACAGGGTACAAGTTCTGTTCTGAACAAGGCATTTTAACATGCTTGTTGTCCCACAAATCTTTATAATGTGTTGGAAAAGGTTTAGGAACTTCTCCTGCTCGCAAAAGATCCACCTGAAATAGAAGATAAAAAAGAAAATTTTAAGTGCATAAAAATTAGGAAGATCTTCTACAAAATGACCTGAAGAAAGTAGCCAATACAAATGCTATATCATAGTAGAGACCAGGCCCTGGGCACGAAATCTCAGAAGTCCTCTTCAGCTGTTCCCACCTCTTGCCTCATTTAATCAGTTCCTAAGTCCCTCATCCTGTGCTTTCTACCTCCATTCCATCTAGGCCCAAGGCCCTCAGCAACCCTTGCCTGCATTATTGTCAATAACCTTGTATCCCTCCCCCTAACTCCAACTGCTCCCACATACATTCATCCTCTATAAGACCCATCTCCCTGCTTGGGAACAACATTAACTTTCTAAAGTACTCCCAGGTTTCCAACCCTTTAATGGCTACCCGCTTACCCTCTGCCTCTGTGTAAGATTCCATACTGATTCCAAATAATATTCCCAGTTTTTTAGCATATTCTTACCCAAACACTATTCATTCTAGACAAGCCAGCAGACTTATAATTTATTAAACATTGTAAATTCATTTTTGTACCTACATGCCTTTACACATATTATCATCTCTTCTCTTTTCAATACCAATTCTATTAATTGCCACCTTCCCATATCCCTTTATTTGGTTAAACACCTCTTTTGACCTTCACAGGTCAGCTCAATTTTAATCTCCTTTAAGGCGTCTTTAGAAACTTTTTATAGGCAGTTAGTTTACTCTCTCCTATTTTACTGAGTCATTAACATACTGTTGCACACTTGTTTTTCATTTCCCCACTAGCGTCTAAACTTCTTGAGAAAAATAACTGTTAACTTTGTGTTCTAAATATTTAGGACGGAGGCCAGCATATGTATATTTATATGTGTGTACATATGCACATATAAACACACATGTGCTACTAACAATAAGTGTTAATGTTTGAGGAAGGAGATATTTTAAATCATAAAAGCTGTAAGTTTTGCCTATTCTGGACATCTCATATAAATGGAATAGAATGCATGGCCCTTTGGGTCTGGCTTCCCTCACTTAGCACTGTTTTCAAGGTTCATTCATATTGTAGCAAAGATAAGTACTTCACTGCATAGAATCAAATTACCACAAAAATGAATATAAAATTTCAACTGCAATACGCTGTGAATGAGAGGTTCATGGTTTTATGAGGACCTGTGCTAGACAGATTTAACTTATTTGGTGACCTTAGGGAAGGCTTCCTTAAGAAAGTGGAATTCAGCTCATCTCCGAAAGAGAGAAAAAGTTAACTAGGAAAAGTAAGAAAGGAAGATTGGTCCTCAAAAAGGTAACACGTTATGGAAAGGAAAAGACTGTCAAACAGGCAGTTTCATAAAAAGGTCTGCAACTCAAGAGAAATAAATTTGTAAGCCATCTATATATACGTGACCCTTGAAGCCATAAATGTGGGTGAGGCTACCTAGAGAGAGACAAAATGGGACCTAGGAAGAAGCCTTGAGGAACTTGAACAACACTTAATGGCCACATATAGAAGAGGAGCCCAAAAGAAACATAAGAATTGGCTAAGAAGGTAGGAAGAAAACTAGGATTACTAGTATATGGTGTCATGGAAGCTAATGGGTGAGAATATTCCAAGGAGAAAGAATGGTCAAGAGTCAAATGTGGCTGAGTCATGAAGTATTCTTACCTTCATAAGGAGGCCCCAAAGGTGAGTTTATAAAGATGTTTCATGTAATCTAAGGTACTGGTCAAGCTTTACATATAGGGGAACACATGTGTAAGAAAATGCTTTATATGAATATTTGTATTTATATACAATCAAGTACTAAATGTCATGGCCACAAAATTTCGTATTACCTTATATTAAGCCAAATAATAGCTTCAGTAGTAATACTTCAACTTCTGTAACTACATATCTGTACTTACTCATCTGGCATCTTAGAAGTATGAGTAAATAAAGACTGTTTATTAAATAACTGCTATTATATTACCATATTCAGCAAAAAAAAAAAAAAATCTAGAAGAATATACAGTACAACAAATTGTTAAACCTGGGAATGGGACTAAGAGGGACTTGGGTTTTCTGAGCATACATTTTTACATAATAGTTACATTTTTTTTTTCCAAAGACCCTGTATCATTTTTGTAATCAAATGATTTTTTTAAAGATTTTAAAAATGCATAGGTCACTGGATATCAAACAAATAAAAACAACAGTAACTGAAGAGAATAAATCATGATGGCATAGGAAACTCTGAGTTTTCTTTGTGGGGGCTGGGGCAGAGAAGAAACAGGAAAAATTAAAATATCACTTAACTTCTCCAAGCAATCTATTCTCCAAATCTTCACTGTTAACATCTTCTCAGACACTCAGCCTAACAAACGTAATTTTACAGACATCATCAACTCCTCCTTTTCCCTTATTCCCTATATTTAACAATTCACTTTCAGCTTTACCTCAAAACAATGCACCATCTATTTTGTTTTTTAATCCCAGGAACATTACCCTATCTCAGTGATTTTCAAAATTTTTTTAATAGCAGAACTCTTTTTCCCCTACAATAATCTGGCATGAAATCATAATATTTAAGTCAGATAAAACTTATTCTTATAAATATAATTTTACAGTAATTCTTACTTACTCTAACCAGGGCTTCCAATCAGTTCAAACCAGCTCAGTCACGGCCAACAAAGTGAAACCAGAAGAGACCCAAATTTTCTAAATTTGGGTGATCTGGACCAGTAACCGGAATGGAAAAAACTGTAAGTCAAAGCTCTGGAATAGGAGATGTGGAAGAGGCATAGTAAGCCCTTGCAGGAGCCTGATACATGAGACTGGATTACCAACAGGACACATTCATAGCTGCGAGGCTGGCTCCCACCTTTCAGTGGGACACAGCTGTTTCTGACTCTGCACAAAATCCCACAAGCAAGAGATCTGGCTGCTATGCAACGTGTGCACTGCCCTTGTTTTCTAAAAGGGAGATTATAAGTTTCTACCAAGGCTTTGAGCCATAATTTTTCCCATTCCAGTTCACCCAAATCTTAAAAATTCGGGTCTGTTCCGGTATTGCTTCCTCGGCCATGACTGAACAGGGCAGAACTGGTTCGGACCCATGACTCTAACATAACTAAATGACAAGGAGGCTATTCTAACAAATACAAAACTTGAAATTCGGAGTTATGGATGACAGCTACAGCTTACATCAACTCATCATTAAATTTATGTTTATATCTTTTACACAGTATTAAGAAAATCCTGATTCACATCACAGCTACAATGGTAACAGATTTTTACTTGTTATTTTGAAGTCTAAGAATACTCTTCAGTTAAATATCAGTGGCAAGAGAACCTTGATTCTATGCTCGGCACACAAATGAGTTCTCTTGACGAATTCCACTGGTATCTATGTGTTAAAATATGATATTAAGCATTTTCAAACTTGAGTGTGTTTGTTAGTTCTCTTATTACTGGTTTTTCAAAGTTAAAAATGTAATTCAGAGAGGAGGGGCCGAGATGGCGGAGTAGTCAGACGCTTCCAGTTGTCCCTCTTACAACAAAGACTCTAAAAAACAAGTGAACTGATTACATATGACAATCTAGGCGCCCTGAACATCAAAGGTAAAGTTAAAGAATCAGACTGAGTGGCAGGGGCAGGGATAGCTGGTTTAGAAGCAGCAAGGAGTTGCCAGACTGGATCCAGCAGAAGCCAGGACCCTTCAGGCTGGATTGGCATGTGCAGTGAGGCAAGCAGTAGCACTCAGGAGGCATTTTCCACATCGGGAGAGACCGAGCAGAGGAGAGTCTACTCACATCTCCAGAACCAGTGAAAAGCGGTACTCAATCGGCAAAAGATAAGTACATGCGTCTGACCTACCGTGCAGATCAAAAAACACCCCCTTTGGGAAAAACCTCTCTCCCATTTGCCTGCCCCCTCCCTACTCTGTACCAGGTCCTGGGTCAGTTTCAGTGACTGCCAAGTCCCCTGGCCAGAAGGGGGACTTGTCACATGCCCTGAGCCATTCTCCTGGCCTTGGAGAGGGAACCAATAAACAAAGCAGGAAAAAATAATCTGCCAGCTCCCCTAAGCCAGGAACTCAGGGTAGGCACAGCTCCTTTGCCTAAGCACAGGCATGAGGGGTCCACGACCCTGTATGTCTTCCACCCCTGCATGGACCTGTGTGGGCCCATTTCAACAGCACAGTACAGCAGGGTATATACCTGAAGCCTAACTTCAACTGTATCAGCTATATGGTGAAATGGGAGGTTCATGACATTTGACACTGCTCTGCTCATTAAGCAGGGACCTTACCTACCCACATCAAGGGCCTGATGACTGATGGGTCCACCCACGCCACCCAGCCACCCGCAACAGAGATCCAAGAATAGGTGGTGCCTCCTAGACCTTACAGCCAACAGCACTGGGTACTCATAGTCCGGCTGCAAAACCCATCCACCTATGTGCTCTAGGGAACAGGGACACCCTTTCCTCCCAGACACTCAAGGGCAGCCATCAGCCCTCTGCCTTGCTCAGTGTGTGACCCCTACTGCAGCCAGATACCTGTGCCTATGCGAATCACCCAGGCCTTTCTAGGACTGTAGGTGAAAGCCTGCACCACACACTTGGTGACCAACTACCTGGACACCTGAGCTGAATCCATATAAGAAAAGCAAACAGACTCCTGGGTTCACATACCTAGTAACAGATCTAACCACCTGGTGACAGAATGTTAGAGCTTCAAAGCCACCAATAATCAAACTAGCTCACTCTAACAGCCTATTTGGGCATATCAAAACAAAATAAAACAAGAAGCTAGGATACAGTAAGCAAAGATAAAATAAATAAATGTAATAACTTACTGATGGCTCGGAGACAACAGTCAATATCAAATCACATAAAGAAACAGACCATGATGGCTACAGCAAGCTACCAAAACAAAGAATTAAAAAACCTTCGGGAGGAAGAGAACTTCTTTGAATTACCGGAAGTAGAATTCAAAGACTAATGTGCAGAACTTTTCAAGAAATCAGGAAGGAGACCAGGCAAAACACAGAACAAGCCAAGGAACAAACTGACAAAGCAACAGACAAAATAAAGAAGGTTATTCAAGAGCATAATGACAAACTTAACAGGCTGCAAGAATCCATAGGGAGACAATGATCAGAAATCCAAAAGATTAACAATAAAATTTCAGAATTAAACAACTCAATAGAAAGTCATAGGAGCTGAACTGAGGGAACAGAAGTCAGAATTAGAGAGACTGAAGATAAAGCACTTGACACCAACTTATTTGAGGAAAATTCAGATAAAAGAATTTTAAAAAACGAAGAAACTCTTAAGAATTATGTGGGACTCTATTAAGAGGAATAACCTACAAGTGACTGGAGTACCAGAATACAGAGGGATAACAGAAAATAGAGAGAGAATGGTTGAAGATTTATTGGCAGAAAACATCCCAGATATTGTGAAAGATGACAAGATATCTATCCAAGATGCTCACTGAACCCCACATAAGGTAGATACCAAAAGAAAGTCACCAAGACATGTTATAATCCAACCTGCCAAAACCAAAAATAAAGCGAGAATTTTAAGAGCAGCTAGAGATAAACACAAAGTTGTCGACAAAGGAGAGTCAATAAGATTAAGCTCAGACGACTCGGAAGAAACCATGCAGGCAAGAAGGTGATGGGATGACATACATAAAGCCTTGAAGGAAAAAAACTGCCAGCCACGAATTATATACCCAGCAAAACTGTCTCTCAAATATGATGGCAAAATTAAGGCATTTCAAGATAAACAGAAGTTGAGGCAATTTGCAAAAATCAAACAAAAATTACAAAAAATACTAAACGGAGTCCTCTGGTTAGAAAATCAACAACATCAGATAACAATCCAAGACTAGAATACGGGACAGAGCCAACTAGGTATCAACCCAGATAGGGAAGTCACAAAAATAAATCAAAGCTAAAACAATGAAATAGGAAAACAGAGATGTCAATATGTAAAAGATGACAACATTAAAACAAAAAAGAGGGCCTAAAAAATGCAGTCATAGATCTTTCATATGGAGAGGAAGTCAAGCCGATATAAAGAAAACAAAGATTGGTTTAAACTTAGAAAAACAGGTGTAATTAAGGTAAACACAAAGGAAACTAACAATCCTACACATCAAAATAAAAAACAAAGACTCAGCAAATAGAAAACACATAAAGAAAAACGACTCAGCACAGAAAATTAAGTGGAACAAAGAAACTGTCAACAACACACAAAAAAAGACATCAAAATAACAGCACTAAACTCATATGTATCAATAATTACACTGAGTGTAAACGGACTAAATGCACCAATAAAGAGACAGAGAGTGACAGGAAGGATAAAAAAACACGATTCATCTATATGCTGCCTACAAGAGACAACCTTAGACTTAAAGACACAAACTAAAACTCAAAAGATGAAAAAAAATATATCAAGCAAACAACAATCAAAAAAGAGCAGGAGCAGCAATATTAATCTCTGACAATATAGACTTTAAAGTAAAATCCACCACAAAGTATAAGGAAGGACACTATATAATGATTAAAGTGTTAATACACCAGGAGGACATAACAATAATAAATACTTACGCACCCAATGACAGGGCTCCAAAATACATAAAACAAACTCTAACAACACTGAAAAGAGAGACAGCTACACAATAATAGTAGGAGACTTCAACACACCACTTTTGGTGAAGGACAGAACATTCAGAAAGATGCTCCATAAAGACACAGAAGATCTAAATGACATAATCAGCCAACTTAACCTCATAGACATATACAAAACACTCTACCCAACAGCAGCCAACAACCAAGTATACTTTCTTTTCCAACGCACATGGAACATTCTCCAGAACAAACCACATATTAGGCCATAAAGCAAGCCTTAACAGAATCCAAAGCATCCAAATATTACAGAGCATCTTTTCTGACCATAAAGTTAGAAAAGTAGAAATCAATAACAGAAAAAGAAAGGAAAAAAAAAATCAAACACATGGAAACTGAAAAACACCTTGCTCAAAAACTACTGGGTTATAGAAGAAATTAAGGATGGAATAAAGAAATTCACAAAATCAAATGAGAATGAAAACACATCCTACCAGAACCTTTGGGACACAGAAAAGCAGTGCTCAGGGGTCAATTTATAGCAATAAATGCATGCATTCAAAAAGAAGAAAGGGCCAAAATCAAAATATTAACCTTACATCTTGAACAAATACAAAGAGAGCAGCAAAGGAAGCCCTCGGCACCAGAAGAAAGCAACTAACAAAAATTAGGGCAGAAGTAACGAAATAAAAAGAAGAAAAACAATTGAAAGAGTTAACAAGACCAAAAGCTGGTTCTTGGAAAAGATCAAAAAAAATCAAACAACCACTGGCCAAAATGACAAAAGAAACGCAGGAGATGGAAGCAAATGACCCGAGTTTAAGAAATGAGATGGGCAATATCACAACAGACCGAACTGAAATTAAAAGAATCATAACAGAATACTATGAAAAATTGTACTCTAATTTAAAAACCTAGAGGAAATGGACAAATTTCTAGAAACACACTATTTATCCAAACTAACACAGAGGTAGAAAAACTAAATCTATAACAAAAGAAGAGATTGAAAAGGTAATTTAAAAACTCCCAACCAAAAAAACCCCTGGCCCTGACAGTTTCACTGGAGAATTCTACCAAACTTTCAGAGAAGAGTTAACACCACTACTACTAAAGGTATTTCAGAGCATAGGAAACGATGGAATACTCCCAAACTCATTCTATGAAGCCAGCATAATCCTGATACCAAAACCAGGTAAAGAGACCAGAAAAAAAGAAAATTACAGACCAATATCCTTCATAAACATAGATGCAAAAATCCTCAATGAAATTCTAGCCACCAGAATTCAGCAACATATCAAAAAAATAATTCACCATGATCAACTGGGATTTATACCAGTATGCAGGGATGGCTAAACATTTAGAAAAACAATCAATGTGATCCATCACATAAATAAAACAAAAGACGAGAACCACATGATCTTATCAATTGATGCAGAAAAGGCATTTGACAAAGTCCAATACCCATTCAAGATAAAAACTCTCAGCAAAATAGGAAAAGAAGAGAAATTCCTCAACATAATTAAGGGCATTTATACAAAGCCAACAGCCAACATCATCCTAAATGGAGACAGTCTGAAAGCATTCCCCTTGAGGATAGGAACCAGACAAGATGCCCTTTATCACCACTCTTATTCAACATTGTGCTGGAGGTCCTAGCCAGAGCAGTTAGGCTAGTAAAAGAAATAAAGGGCATCCAAATTGGTAGCGAAGAAGTAAAAGTATCTCTATTTAGAGATGGCATGATCTCATACAGAGAAAACCCCAAAGAATCCACAAGAAAACTACTGGAACTAATAGAAGATTTCAGCAAAGTTTCAGGACACAAGATAAACATACGAAAATCAGCTGGATTCCTCTACACCAACAAAGAGAACTTCAAAGAGGAAATCACCAAATCAATACCATTTATAATAGCCCCCAAGAAGATAAACAACTTAGGAATAAATCTAACCAGAGACGTAAAAGACCTATACAATGAAAACTACAAGATACTACTGCAAGAAACCAAAAGAGACCTGCATAAGTGGAAAAACATACCATACTCATGGGTAGGAAGACTCAACATTGTGCAAATGTCAATTCTTCCCAAAGTAACCTACAGATAAAATGAAATCTGGATCCAAATTCCAACAGCATTTTTTAAGGAGATGGGGAAACAAATCACTAACTTCACATGGAAAGGGAAGAGGTCCCAGATAACTGAAGCATTACTGAAGAAAAAAACAAAGTGGGAGGCCTTACACTTCCTGATTTTAGAAACTATTATACCGCCACGGTAGTCAAAACAGCCTGGTACTGGTACAACAACAGATACACAGACCAATGGAACAGAATTGAGAATCCAGACGTAAATTCATCCACCTATGAGCAGTTGGTATTTGACAAAGGCCCAAAGTCCGTTAACTGGGGAAAACACAGTCTCTTTAACAAATGTGCTGGCATAACCAGACACCCATCTGCAAAAAACTGCAAGACCCATATCCCACACCATGAACAAAAACTAACTCAAAATGGATCAGACACTTAAATATAAAATCGAAAACGATAAAGATCACGGGAGAAAAAATAGGGACAATGCTATGAGCCCTAATATGTGGCATAAACAGAATACAAATCATAAGTAACAACGCACTAACACCAGAAGATAAACTAGGTAACTGGGAGCTCCTAAAAATCAAACACTTATGCTCATCAAAAGACTTCACCAAAAGAGTAAAAAGACAACCTACAGAGTGGGAAAAAATTTTTGACTACGACAAATCCAATCAGCATCTAATCTCTAAAATCTACAAGATACTGCAAAACCCCAACAACAGAAAGACAAATAACCCAGTTCAAAAATGGGCAAAGGATATGAACAGGCACTTCACCAAAGAAGATATTCAGGCAGCTAACAGACACATGAAGAAATGCTAATGAGCGTTAGCCATTAGAGAAACGCAGATCAAAACTACAATGATATATCACCTCATCCCAAAAGGCTAGCATTCATCCAAAAAACACAAAATAATAAATACTAGAGAGGTTGTAGAGAGACTGGAACACTTATACACTGTTGGTGGGAATGTAAAATGGTACAACTACTTTGGAAATCAATTTGGCACTTCCTTAAAAAGCTAGAAATAGAAGCATCATACGATCGAGCTATCCTACTTCTGGGAATATATCCTAGAGAAATAAGAGACATCACATGAATAGATACATGCACACCCACGTTCATTGCAGCACTGTTCACAACAGGAAAAAGATGGAAGCAACCTAGGTGCCCATCAACGGACGAATGGATAAACAAATTATGGTATATTCACACAATTGAATACTATGCAATGATGAAGAACAACAATGAATCCATGCAACTAAACATGGAAGAATCTGGAGGACATTATGCTGAGTGAACTTAGACAGTCACAGAAGGACAAATATTGTATAAGACCACTATTATAAGAACTCAAGAAAAGGTTTAAACACAGAAGAAAACATTCTTTGATGGTTAGGAGGGTGGGGAGGGAGGTTGAGTGTTATCCACTAACTAGATAGTAGACAAGTATTATCTTAAGTGAAGGGAAGAACAGCACACACTACAGGGGAAGTCAGCACAACTGGACTAAACTAAAGCTAAGAAGTTTCCTGAATACAATCAAACACTTGGAGGGACAGAGCAGCAGGGGTAGGAGTCTGGGGACCATGCTTTTAGGGGACATCTAGGTCAACTGGCATAACAAAGCTTATAAAGAAAATGTTCTGCATCCTACTTTGGTGAGTGGCATCTGGGGTCTTAAAAGCTTGCAAGCAGCTATCTAAGATGCATCAATTGGGCCCAACCACCTGGAGTAAAGGAGAATGAAGAACACCAGAGACACAAGGAAACTATTAGCCCAAGAGACAAAGGGCCACATAAATCAGAGACTTCATTGGCCTGAGACCAGAAGAACTAGATAGTGTCTGGCTACCACCAACGACCACCCTGACAGGGAACACAACAGGGAGTCCCTGATGGAGCAGGAGAAAAGTGGGGTGCAGAACTCAAATTCTGGTAAAAAGACCAGACTTGATGGTCTGACTGAGACTGGAGGGACCCCGGAAGACATGGCCCCCAGACTCTCTTTTGGTTCGGAGCTGAAACCATTCCCCAGGCCAACTCTTCAGACAAGGATTACACTGGACCGTGGGACATAAAGTGATACTCGTGAGGAGTGTGCTTCTTAGCTCAAGTAGATACATGAGACTAAATGGGCAGCTCCTGTCCAGAGGCAAGATGAGAAGGCAGAGAAGGTCAGGAGCTGGCTGAATGGACATGGGAAATCCAGGGTGGACAGGAGGAGTTGTCACTGTATAGGGAGAGCAACTAGTTCCACATAGCAATGTGTGTATAAACTTTTGTATGAGAAACTGACTTCAATGGCAAACTTTTACTTAAAGCACGCTATAAATACACATATATATAACTTAGAAAAGAAATGTAAGTCAAACTTTAAAAGAACCCTCAAAGCACTTGTATGTGGCACAATTTGATAATTACTGTCCTTACTTAGTATCTCTTATCCAAAGTTTTATATTACCTCTTCCTGCATCCAATGCATTCTCGCTTCAATTCTCCTTACATACACCTGTCAGATTCACCTTGCTATAGCACAACCATTGCCTGCACAACTAGTACGTACAGACTCATGTCTTAGCTCCTAGCAGCTGGAGTCCTCCATGATATGGCCCAAACCACTTTTCAAGTCTTCTCTCTCACCATTCCCCATCCAAATTCTAAGCTTAGGCAAAACTACTGTTATTCATTTCTAAAACAAATACTTTTCAACTCTACAGCCTTTTTTTTATAAAGCTTATATATCTATCTGAAATTTTCTTGTCTTCCTACCTCAGAAGTTTCTGGTCATCTTTTAGAGCTCAGCTCAAACTCCACAACCATGTTCAATATCTATCCCACCTCTAAATATAAGAAAGAATTCTGAACTTCAAAACACTAAAAAGTTACATGATAAAAGGGATCATGTCATATTTTTTAGTCCCTATGAAATCTAATAGACAATAATTAATAAGATGGATGTTTTTAAAAACATAGTAAATGGTGGAAATATTCTAAAACTAGATTATGACAGTAGCTGCATAGCTTAGTACATTTACTAAAAAAGATCAGATTAAGTACTCAAAATGAGTGAAAGCTGTTAAACAAACAAACAAACAAAAACCCAACGAGTTTTTTTCTTTAAAAGACTGAAAAATTACATCTCATCATCAGCTGACAGTGATTCATCTTGATTTGTTAAGTACTGTATTAAGGAATCTATCATCGTATTTCTAAATTCTGAAGACTTCTCAGCACTGCGTATGCCTTGGTCTGTTTTTCACTTTAATAAATACCACACTAAATCAGGCTTTCACAGGCAAGTCGTCATACCCACCCGAACCGTTACTGTGTGATTGGCAGAGGGTCTCAAGGGAGGCAGTCGTGTTCCACACCTAGGCATTCTTCTCATCTCCTCAATAGGAGTTCCAAGCCATTTTTTATTTGGAGAAAGGTGAGGCGGAACGTATTTAGGGATCTTTCTTTCTGTTCTTTGATGTTTGAGTTCACATTGTTCTTTTCTAAGGCCAAGACAAATGTATTCAATCATAAATTTATTGTTTAAATTCCCACGGATACACAAATACGAAACTTACCCAGACCTTTACTGTTACGGGAGCCCATCTGGCTCTCTCTCCTCAGTTCTTTTCTGTTTACAAGCAAAAGGAAAACATATAAAGTTTACAGTAAAACCCAAGAGCTTGTTCTCAAGTCTGTAGAAGGAATTTCCAAACCCATGGAAATCACCCTCTGAAAAATGGGACCATGTAAGAATAGGGACACTGCCAAATAAGTCATGGTACATAGTATCCACTGCAAATGCTGACCTGCCTCTCAGGTCCCTATTCAGTAATTTTAAATGAAGTGAACTTTCCATCACATGCTAGAGAACTCTCAGAAATTATGATTTTAAGAATCATATGAAATCATGATTCTGAGAACACATTTTAAAATTCTGTATGGGTTAACGGCAAAAACATAAGCTTTGTAATCATACAGACTAGGGTTAAAATCTCAGCATTACCACCCACAAGTTACATGATTTCAGTACATTCCTTAACCCAAATCTAAGTTTTCTCATTTGTAAACCCTGAAACACCTGGCAGGGTTGTCACTGCGTTTGAGAAAATGTAATATGCAATGGCCTACAACAACGTCTGGCTAAATACATACTAGACACTACTATCAATCTGGAGTCCCTGGGTGGTGCAAACAGTTAAGTGCTCGACTATTAGCCAAAAAGCTCACTGTTCAAATCCACCCAGAGATGTCTTGGAAGACAGGGCAGGCAATCTGCTTCTGAAAGGTGACAGCCTTGAAAACTCTATGGAGCAATTCGAATGTGCACACATGAGGTCGCCATGAGTCAGAAAAGACTGGATGGCAACTAACAACAACTATCAGTCTAATATTTTCATGTTCTGGTAATTCCATAAATTTTAGAAAGAAGCTTATGAAACTAAAAAATCTGATTTCCAATATTTATTTTACTTCTTGTTTTTGCCCGTTTAAGAATTTAAAATTTTGAGTCTACGTTTAAACTCACATAAATAGTTAAAACAAGAAACCCAACTAAGTATTTCTTTGCTTCACTATAAATCATGACTTTGTTAAACCTCCTTACAAAATTATAAAATGAATTACACTATTGAAGAGAGATATCCCTGATGGAAAAAATTACCTTTTGTCCTCTGCTTTGGACATTCTTGGAAAATGATCTGTGATTTTAGAATCCTTTTTTCCAGGTTGCTTAGAATTTCTACATTCTACATTCAGACTGGGAGTACTTCCAGGTAGTCTGGCATTTACATCATTTATTCCAGTGTGACTCTCTCCACCTTCAAACTGGAAATGTAATCTTATTTCCCCTCCCTTAGTAGAGTGCTGTTTCCTAGTCTCAGTGTCAATTTCTCTTGCTTGAAACCTTGAAGGTTTATCTGCTGTTTGGGAAGAAGGGCCATCTTCCTGTTCTTCAGAACCTGGACTTGGTTCTTCATCTCCCTCAGAGTCCTGACAACTATTTTTGGAATTATCTACGTCCATTGGTGACTCGGGTTCACTTTCCTTCTCAAGTGGAAGAGAATTTCCTACGCTACTTTCCTGTCGTCTCAATTTGTTGGCATTTTTCGGTGCAGTTCTGATGTCCTCTGACCCAACATCTGACAATGGACTTTCTGGCATGCCTATCTCTTCTTGCTGACAACTTGCACATTCTTCCACAGCATGACAAGACTTGCTGAACTTCTGGTTGCTTCTGGCTTCTCTGGCCAGTCCACCTTCAGCAGTCTGCTTTGCATTTGCAAACTTTACAGGTGTCAAAAATTGCCGATTATCTCTATTTTCTTCACTATCCGTGTCACTGTGGTCATCATTTTGGGGTGACTGATCAACATTAGCATTACTGAACTGCTTTGGTACCAGAGTTACTGTTGGAGGGTCACTTTCCAAAAGCTGCTCCATATGTTTGCCTTCATTTTGCCACTTACACGTAGTTGCAGTCTGATGCTGGTTCAAATATGGTGTAGTTTTTTCAATGGGTGATTTAGCAAGATTTAACTGAGAAACATTTTCTAATTTTTCCATGTTTTGTTGGTAAAAGTTATCTTTTTGTATAGAACTCATCATGGATTCTACTCTCGTATTGTTGTTTTCTTTACTATGCAAGCTATAAGAGAATAGAAAGAACTAAAAACAACTTATGGTACAAGAAGAATCACTGGCCCAACCACACCCCCACAATGTCCCAGCAATAATTAAACTGCGTATGGTTACCTGAGCACGCATCACGCACCTAATGACTCCATGTCTTGGCACATGGGGCTATAATGCCCTTCCCCCAACTGCGAGCCTGGCAAACACCTGCCCTTCCTTCAAGTCTTAAACATCACTCACTTCCTTGTGCAGTCTTTCCTGATGGCCCACGGGTAAAGCTGATCATTTCTTCTACATGCTAACTACCACTGTACCTTGCTCATACCTTTACTACTGCACATATCAACTATGCAATAATCATGTGTTTCTGTGTCTGTCACCACCACTACACTGTAAATATCCTGAAGCCAGAGACTATTCCTCTGTCATCTCTGTATCCCAAGGATACTGGAGAGTTCCTAGCACATAGGAGACTCTAAAAATTCATTAATTACAAGTTGAAAGAATGAATGAATGTAGAAAAAAAAATGGGAAAGGAAGGAGAGAAAATAGCATGAAGCAAAATAAAACATCCATGTAGGACATTATTTATTTCTTGATATAGGCATGTTTATATACCTTTCTGATTCAGCAGTCTTGATTCCTTTAGTGTCCATCCAACTGGTAATAGTCTTTTGTTTGAGAACTGTAAAAAATAATAATAATAATAATAGATAATGCATATGCCTACATTCCTTCAAATAGAAAATATCTATAGCATATAATACACACAAGGTATTGTGCTAGTTTCTATTGGTTAAACAAAGATTAATCACACCCTTCCACACTCAAGTAATAGAAGCTAAGACAAAAACAAAAACATATATACATGTGGCATAGGGTGGAAAAACTGCCCCTGAAGAGTTGGTATGGTCTAAGGGAGAACAGCACAGGCTCTGCAATCAGGCCACTGGGATTCAGATCCTAGTTCTCACACTGACTTCCATCTTGTGAGAGGTCATTTCTCTCTCTCAGATTCCTTATCTATAAAACATGAAATTAGCAGTACCTGTCACGGGGTTATTTTGAGGTTTAAATAATTTATGTCACATGTTTAAGGCACTATCCAGTATACGAAAGGTACTCAGTGAACTATCTGTATTATTAAAAGAAGTCCTGATAAGGAATTAAAGTATTTCTGAGGTAAAGACTTTCTCTGTTCTTAGGGAACAGGAGTGAGTATAACTGGTCAGGTTTCCTGAAAGAGGTGGTGCTTGAGTTTTGCCTTGAAGGATAAGCATGTAGTCAGTCAGACAGGGAGAAAATCATAAGCAAAAGCACCAATGCCGGGGAAATATGAAGAATTCAGAAAGAAAGCAACAGAAAATATGGTTGAAAAGTCAGGGAGGACCACATAACAGAGGTTCCTGAATCACCCACAAAAGGAGGTACACAATAGTGTTGGAAATCACACCTAGAGTCATGATTATAGAATTGAGATCTAGGAGCCTCATAGCCGATTATTAATGGATGTTTGCAGCTGTTTCTTCTCATTTTGAGTCTTGCCACATCAGTAGATGAAGATCCCAAAAGCTTGACTCCATCCACGTCATTAAGGTCTCTACTTTGAGGAGGCAGCTCTTCCCCAGTCGTATTTTGAGTGGCTTCCAACCTGAGAGGCTCGTCTTCGGGTACTATATCAGACAATGTTCCGCTGCTATTTGTAAAGTTTTCACTGGCTAATTCTTTTCAGAAGTAAACCACCAGGCCCTTCTTCCTAGTCTGTCTTAGTCTGGAAGCTCAGCTGAAACCTGTCTAGCATGGGTGACCCTGCTGGTATTTGAATACTGGTGGCATAGCTTCCAGCATCACAGCAACACACATACCCCCACAGTATCACAAACTGACAGACGCATGGGGGTCTTATTTGCCTATGTCTCCTCAAACACCAAAACACTCCTCAAAACAGATCGTGAGTCAAACATGAAAATCAACAGGCTGTTGATCACTGAGATGATGGCAAAATTAAAGTGCATTTCATATTTTGGGAGAATTTTATATCAGAACCTATTCAAGTGCCATACAATTTATACCTTTGATGAAATACTAATATTCCAACTAGTAAAAATATTTGATTAGTATTTTTAAAATAGCTTCTAAAAAAAGAATACTGAAGTTGATGTTTCTTGTTGTTAAATACTACCACTTCAGTGATTTTATTAAGTTACCGCTTCTGTAGAGAACCAGGCTTCAAAGAAAAAATAAGCTTTAGTCAAAAGGGAGTACGAGGATGAACCACTTGATTCTGAGACTTTTTCTAGAGTTGCATCTTCTCTATTTAGTTTCATTATACCCTGGTGGCACAGTGGCTAAGTGCTCAGCTGCTAAACTAAAGGTCAGTGATTCGAACTCACCAGCTGCTCTGCAGGAGAAAGATGTGGCAGTCTGCTTTCATAAAGATTACAGCCGTGGAAACCCTATGGGACAGTTCTACCCTATACTATAAGGTCACTATGAGTCAGAATTGACTCGACAGTATTGGGTTTTATAACAAAACAAGAAGTACAGTTCGGAAAAAAAATCTTCAAATTATAAACCGGCAGTATGCCAAAAATTTTATTTTTGAGTCAGTTTAGAACCTAAAATATATTTTCCTTCAAATGTAAGGATTAAATACCATGCATTGGCCAGGTTCCTAACATACACAAGAAGCTACAGAACCCAATGACTATAGACTTTACTTCATAAAGAACTAAAGATGAATGTTCCAGCACAGTTTTGGAAGAGGGTTCTCTCCTGCAGCCTTGACAATGAGAAATTGTACTCTCTTGCTTCAGACTTCCTATTACAATTCCAAAAGCCCAAAAAAGGGATGAAGGAGGAGAGGAAAGAGATGATGAACTGATATTTTCTGCGAATAAAACGTTTCTCAGTCCAGGCAGTCCTTCCTTCCTCTTGTAGGTCCCAGATTAAGAATCACCTACTTCTCTTTCCACTACCACTACTCAGACTTCTAAGGGTTTTCTTTCCGAATACATCATATAACTGTTTTAGAGACTCATCTCTCTTGTGTCTGAAGTAAGCATAATCATGCAGAGGGTTCCTGGGGTTTCTTTCTTTTAATTAGTCAGTACAAGTCGGAATTGACTCAATGACAGTGAGTTTGAACCATAGCAAACAAAAAGGGAGGCAATAGGAAATGATGGAAAAGATGCAACGTCTAGAGTCAAATAATCTTGGATTGAAATCTTTGCTCAGACACTTAATAGTATCACCTTAGTCAAGTTATTAACAATACTTCCTTCAAAGGGTTATGTGAATTAATGAGAGAAAATATTACATGTACAGCCTCAGAAAGTAGACACAACAAATTTTCACCCAGTCTCTTTTTTCACTGAGATCAATAGTTTTCCAATTGTATCCTGGTTTCCCATGATTTACACATACTCTCATCAGTAACATCACTCAGTAACTAGACTATTTCAATGAGCAAATCATTCAATTAACCACTATAGATACAGGCAAAAGGCACACATGCAGTAAAATTCACCTGCATTTCAAAGGAACACCCCAACTACACAACCAGTCTCTCTCCTGCAGCAGCAACAACAGCACAGGGACGTAGTGAGACCAAACAGCAATGGCAAGTGGGGGAGCTCAAGATGCGGGAAGAAGTCTGAAGATGGCTTTAGCTGCACTGACGCTGAAAGACTGATAAGGTGATGGAGGCCAAGCCAGCTCCAGCCCTGCCAGCACCGCCTGAGACCAGGACCATCTCTGAAAAGGGTAGGGAGGGAAACTCTAGGTAGTTATAAAGGACAGAAAAAGGAAGCTCCTATAATGACACAACTGGATAAATCATTCCCCATTAGGATGTGACCAGAATGCTGAGTTCTGCTTAGATGCAAATTTACAGATTCCAATTAATACAAGAAATACACCCAGGAAAATAAATGATACAAAATTTAAAAATAGGTGAATAAATAACCATTTACCTACCTCACCTATTTCTCCTTGGATAACCACATATCCTTTTTTTATAAGTATTGAATTCATAACAGAATTCCAAAATATGAAACAATAGTTTCTGATACAAATTTAGACTTCGAACATTGTTAATTGGTATCCTGAGCCATGTACACAGAAAACATTTACACATATGAAATATAGCCCAAGCATTAATTTGGTTCCGCTTCTGCAGAAAACTCAAGAACCAACAAGTGAGGACTGACTAACCACCCTTCCATAACTAACTCCTCCTCCTTTATATGCAAATAAAATTAAAGGGACTACAAATCATATGGTATCAGAAGTCAGATACAGTACCCTGGAGGTCGTCCTCAGTTCCCCCCTCCTACACTCTCCTTCACCAAGTCCTCTAAACTCTACATCCTAAGTCTTCGCTCTATCCCTTCCTCTCCAAAGTCAAAACAGCACTATCATTAAAAGTACAAGTACATCACTTATTGGACAGCTGTACTTGTTTACTCCATCTGGCCCTTCCTGTCTACAGTCTTAATTTCTCTAATCCAGTGTTTTGTAAACTACAAATGACCAGTTTTTCAAATGAAACAATATAATGTAAGAATACATCAGATATAGTGTCATGGATTGAACTGTGTCCCCAAAAAATATCTGTCAACTTGGCTGGGTCATGATTCCCAGTACTGTATGATCGTATAATCTGATGTGATTTCCTTATGTGTTGTAAACTCTATCACTATGATGATGTTATACGTGATCTCCATATGCGTTATAAATTCTATCACTGTGATAAGGTTATACTGATGAGGTTTACAAGACTGGATAGTGTCTTAACCCAATCTCTTTTGAGATATAAAAGAGAGAAGCTAGCAAGAGACACATGGGAACCTCATACCACCAAGAAAGCAGTGCCAGAAGCAGAGCACGTCCTTTGGACCTGAGAGGTTCCTGCGCTGAGATGCTCCCAGACCAAGGCAAGACATCACAAGGACCTTCCTCCAGAGCTGACAGACAGAGAAAGCCTTCTCCTGGAGCTGATGCCCTTAATTTGACCTTGTAGCCTGCTGGACTGAGAGAATAAACTTCTCTTTGTTAAAGCCATCCACTTGTGGTATTTCTGTTAGAGCAGCGCTAGATGACTAAGACACACAGTAATAGCTATAAATATAATTTACCACCAGGTTATTTATATATATTTCTCATTCCATACCAGATAAAGTTTATACTGTGGACTGCGGTCAGAAAGGAACCCTGGTGACGGAGTGGTTAAGAGCTTGGCCGCTAACCAAAAAGTCGGCAGTTCGAATCCACCAGCCGCTCCTTGGAAACCCTAAGGGGCAATTCTACTTTGTTTTACAGGGTTGCTATAAGTTAGAATTGACTCGATGTCAATGGTTTGGTTTGGTTTGGGTTTTGCAGTCAGAAAAAATCCAAAACCTACTGCCTAAGCCAATCTTTCTAAAATATTAATCAAATGGTACTCCCCTGCTTAAAAGCTCTTTAGTGGCTCCCCATATCCACAGAATAAAGTCCAAACTCCTTTAAATGACACTCGAGTTTGTCCATGATCCCACCTTCCCAGACTCATCTATCATCCTATGCTCTATTCTGCCAAACTCTGCACGTGCTGTTCTGTCTCTATAATTCTTTCTCCCCTTGATTTATACAGCAAATCCTGCTCATCATTCAAGAATTAGTTCAAGTCAGCTTCCCACTGCCTCCAAGTCCTGACAGACCTAAGTGTACACTCCCCCAGAGGACCGCCTGACCTCTGCTCAGCTTCTGACAGTTTAGTGATGCATCCTTACTGAAACGCTCACTTCGCTGCCTGACACAACACAGGCCAGGTTTTCCTACCTCTCTGGTCACTCCTCTTCAGTCTAACCTTAAATGTTAGTGTTCCTAAACGTTCTGTACTAGGCCATCTTTACTTCTCTCTACATGCTTTATACGATCTAATCTACTTCCATAGCATCAATCATCATGTTTATGCCGAAAACTCCCAAATCTGTATCTTCAGCACATACATAATTCTTCTGGAGTAGAATAAAACCCAAAAAACCAAAGCCATTGCCTTCAAGTCGATTCCGACTCCCAGCAACCCTGTAAGGCAGAGGAGAACCGCCCCATAGAGTTTCCAAGGAACGCCTGCTGGATTCAAACTGCTGACCTTTTGGTTAGCAGCTGTAGCAGTTAACCACTACACCACCAGGGTTTCCTATTCTCTCGTGAATCCAAGGCCCACATCGAAGTCTAAGCCACCATTATCTCCTATCTAGACTAACTCCTTAACTAGTCTTGGCCTTCCACTTCTGCTCCCTTTCATTCTGTTCTTGATTTTCCGCACACCAGTCACAGGGACCTTTCCCCCTCTCCCTACCCTCCCCAAAATCTGATCAAGTCACTCCCCTACCTAAAACCTTTTGATGACTTCTCATTGCCTTTAGTGATAAAGCTCAAAATCCTTAGCCAGGCCCAGCATGAGCTGACCTTTGCAGCTCCATCTCTCACTACTCTTCCCTGTTCATTCTCTGTACCAGCCAAACTCCTGGCCCACTTTCCCACTTCATCCAACTTCCCTCCCTTCATCCAGCAAACTCCTACTCATTCTTCAGGCCTCAGAATAGCATCCCATCTTCCAAGAGACTATCTTTGATCCCATAGTCTAGGTTAGGTACTCCTTCTGACTCCTACCATAACAATCTGTTTCTTGTGTATCAGAGTATCCATTACCCTTTATTACATTAACGTGTAATTGTCTACCTGTCTTGATAGAGTTTAGGATTTAAAGACAGAAGTCAAGTTCCTCTTGTTCAATACTGTACACAGGAACTAATACACCGCCAGCTAAAATCTACAGCTCTGCGCCTCAGAAAAAAATGGTCTCAGAATCTGGATGACTGAAACTGCAAAAGCTTCCTATCCAGAGGCTGGAGCGCACTGCAGCTCCACGTACACAACCAGACCTTCTTGACTATTAAAGCAATCTCTCAATCAAACCAGAGGAAAGCAAACAGGTGGAGTCTTCTGCCATTTTCCGCCCTATGAGTGTTTGCTCATGAGTTTCTCACACTACCAATCTCACCGAGAAAAATACGGTCCCATTTACCCACTAGTGGCCTTAGTTGCTCAGTAAGGGGACCTCAGAGTGGTGCACATAAGACTAGAAAGGAGTCACTGGAGTCTCTGGGTCCTCAGACTGAGATCAGGAGGTTCGGGCCAGGGCGAAGGACAAAGACTTTTATTTCCCCACGTACCAAGCGAGGTAGCGCTGCCTCTGTGCGGTCCCGCCCGCCCGGGGACGCAGCCTGGCGAGGACGGTAGGACCCTGAACTGCACGGAAGCGTCCTTGGGGTGGAGGACGCGCCTCTGCCTGCCGGGGAAGCTCCGGGCGTCCGAGGGGGCTGGCGGAGAAGTTGCACCGGCGCCCCAGCGGGGTCGCTTGGTGCAGGGCTCACAGCCAGGGCCCGCACTCATGCTGGGATCCGCAACACACAGTCCCCGGGCCGGCCCGGGCAGAGAGCCTCATTCACAAACCCTGAGAGGGTCGGACTGCGCCTCCTTCTAGGCGCATCCCCACACCATTCCCTCTCTGCCACTGCCTGCTTCTGCAGCTGTTGCTCCGCTGGCCTCCCACGCCGGGCCCTAGCCGTCCGCCTTCCTTCCCTCTTCCACAGGAACCCCACCTGCCTCAAGTTGCGCCGCTTTGATTCTGGCTTCGTTCACTTTCCCACCACCGGAGAGCTGCCGTCAGGCACTTCTAGGTTCCGGGGCGTGCACTGTCGCAAAACGGAAATGTGGCGCTTATTGGGCGCCGTCCCCCGGAAGGTCAGCGTGTTAACGAGCCGGTGGTAGCAAGGGTTTCCCCGCCGTTACTGGAAGAGTAACGGCCGAGCAGACGACCCCGGCCTTAAAGGGTGGCGGAAAGCAGACGAGAAGGGAGCTGCGACACCATGGAGGGCGGCGGGGGAAGCGGCAACAAGACCCCAGGGGGCTTGGCCGGCTTTTTCGGAGCCGGCGGAGCTGGTTACTCGCACGCGGATTTGGCCGGCGTTCCCCGTAAGTATCGGGCCTAGCCTGCGAACATTTCTGACTGGCTCCTGCGGCTACGCTAAACGTGCGACTCCCCTCCATCCCACCCTTTTTTTTGGCTGGCATTCAAAAGCCTCGATCAACTGGTGGGGTTAGGGTGCCGGCTCAGCCGCTCTTTCAAGAGTAAACGAATTTTGAGGGCCATGAATTTTCGAGATGCTTTCAGAGGTGTAGCATGTATTCTTCCATCGGTATCCAAGCCTCGTACGTTTTTCCTCATACACATCACTTGTGTGTGGGGCCGTGTGCTTGGCCGTATGTTAAAAGGAGAGTCCAGCTCTGCAAGTAAATGCATCCCATATGTCGGGCCCGTAGTTAACTTATTAGCACAAAGTTATATATTCTAAATCCCAAACTACCCGTTAGGATAAAACTTTCAGTAATAATGCATATAGGAGAGAAAGAAATACGATTTGAAACATACGAGGAATATCTAGAGGAGTTCAAAAGTGAGCTGAACTTCAAAGGTGATTTGTAGACGTGAAGAAAAAAGCCAATTAAGGATTCTAGGAAGGGAAATACACAAGATCAAGGGTGCAGAGACATGAATATCCTGGCTGTGCCCTATCCACAATCCTAGGAATACGTATTCCAGGTCTTTGGGATTTTATGGCTGTAGGTGTCCAACTGGATACATAGCAGTTGGACCTAAACACGGTAGGAAGTTGATGATGGATAAGCCCCTTACTAAAGTTTTTTTCTTTTTTTTGAAATTTTGTACTATTTCTCTAGGACGTTCATGCTCAAAGACAAAGCCTTTTTATAGCCATAGTGTCACCTGCGTCAAAACTGGGTCTAGAACATGGTGTGTATATAATGAGTCTTAGAAGCTCTGAGTTTCAGAGCACAAAGGACACTAATATGACAAAGTATTGGTACATTAATTTGATTAAGATCTGAAGATAAATTGAGGGTCCAGAAGGTGAATATCATTCACAGAGCACCTGCAATTGCCAGATGCTTTTCTGGGTTTGAGACTCCAGCAGTTTAACTTTTATGAAGCTTGCATCCTGCCGAGGTGAGTCAAGCAACAGGTAAAAAAATTTCAGTTAGTGATAAGTGTTGCCAAGTAATATAAGTGAAAAACATTTCAGTTACTGGTAAGTGCTGTAAAGGAAAGAAAACAGGGTCGTGAGATGGCGGTGGAGTGGGAGGGGGGAGCATTTTAGAATGGTTGGTCAGGGAAAACAGCTTAGAGGAGTTGAGCACTGGCCGGAATGCAGAGCTATCCGAACGGTTTTTAGGACAGTGTGTCTGCAGTGTTAAAGAAGTTGGAATGGTAAGAGATAATGAGGTCCGAAAGGCAGGGAATGGCAGCTAATGTAGGGTTTTGTAAGCCATGGTAAGGGATTTGGATTTGATTATATGTGTAGAGAGAAGCCATTAGAGCTGATTTCCTTTTCTTAAAAACTGCTCTAGTTGCTGTATAGAAAGTAAATTGAAGAGGCAGGAGGAAGTAAAGAATCCAGTTAGGTAGGAGGCTGTTGTTGCAGTCAAGTTGAGACTTGGTGGTAGGAGTAGGGTGATGGCAATAGAGATGGTGGTATCATAATTCAAGAAATACAGTAAAACCTGTGAAAGCTGGATAAGGCAAAAACCTGTCAGAGAAGGAAAATGCAAATATTTTCCACTAAAACGAGTGATAGAAAAGTGGTAAGACCACACCCTGTCAGTGGCAGAAAACTTCCAAGACCAGGAAAAACAAGGCTGTCTTGTCGAGTTCTGGCTCTCACAGGTTTCACTGTACGTTGAAAGTAGAATTAACAGAATTTTCAGTTGGTGAAAAGACGAGAGGCACGGGTGCTACGTAAATCTGCGAACAATCAACTGAGGTTACATAAGGATCCAAAGATTAAAATTTACGAAAGTTGGTTTTCCTTGATATATATTTCTCTCTTCAAAATTAGTGGAATCCAGGTCTTGCCCTCTGAAAGTTTATGTTCTCTTTTGCCCCAACCCTGATCTTTATGATAATGACCAAAGAATTCTCTACTTTGCCAAGGTAAATCAAGGAAGCAGCTGTCAGCACTGAAGTCTAAAGGAACTGCCTTTAAATATTTATACACAACACATACACACTCAGAACCCCAACCCAACCACTGTTTTTCCATGGAATTTTTCTCTTGTCAGTCTTATTTTGCAGTTTGTATAATTATCAAGCATTCTTTCAGTAAAGTAGAAGGGAGTTAACCTTAAAAATTGACTTGGGCTATGCATTCCGCTATTTGGTATTTGATCTATGTTACTATCAGTATCTTCTTGGTATGAGAGCCTGGGCTACCGATACAAGACCTGGTTTGAGACTGAGGGCCCTGGAGGAGGCAGCCCCAAAACTGCCACCAAATAAAAGCCAAACCAACCCGTTGCCATCGAGTTGATTCTGACTCATGGTGACCCCACATGTTAGAGTAAAACTGCTCCTTAGAGTCTTCTTAGTTATAATCCAGAGGCATCTTAGAAGACAGGCCTAGCGATCTGCTACCAAAAGATCACAGCCTTGAAAACCCTGTGGAGCAGTTCTACTCTGCACACCTGGGGTCACCGTTAGTTGGAATTGACTTGATGGCAACTAACAACAACAACAATCTTTATGGAAGCAGGTCTCCAGGACTTTTTTTCGTGGTACCACTAGGTGGGTTTGAACTACCAAACGTTAGGATAGTAGTCTAGTGCAAACTGTTAGCACCATCCAAACCCACTGTCACTGAGTTGATTCTGACTCACAGTGACCCTATAGAGCAGAGTAGAACTGCTTTGTAAGATTTCCAAGGCTGTGAATCTTTATGGAAGCAGACTGCCACATCATTGTCCCCCATGTGCCACACAGGGACCTTGAAATTGCCATACAGGGAGGATAGGCATGGAATGAAAAGTGGAAAAAAATTCCCATTCAGTGAGTCTGTAAATCAAAATTTCAAACACATGTAATAGTCAGGAGTTGAATTAACTCTAAATGAAATAACTTTAAAGAATTTTGTTGCAATATGACATTTTGTTTTCTCTCTAGTAACTGGTATGAACCCTCTGTCTCCTTATTTAAATGTGGATCCTCGATATCTTGTGCAGGTAAGATTAAGATTAGTCCTTTTATAATTATCCTAGTTTGCTGCTCTATCTTAACATTGTAAAGTTGGTAATCCCCAGTGTATTCTAGTTAGGACAGAACACACTTATGACCATCCCTTTTTTTTTGGTACATCTTATCATTAGTAATGTGTTGCAGCACTTAATTTGCATCATTCTCAGATGTTCAATTTTATGATTTACACTGCCAGAGAAAGATGGGGTGCAGAACTCAAATTCTAGTGAGAAGACCAGACTTAATGGTCTGACTGAGACTGGAGGTACCCTGGCAAGCATGGCCCCTGGATTCTCTATCAGCCCAGAACTAAAAGTTTCTGAGTCGAACTCTTCACACAGGGATTGGACTGGACTGTGGGACATAAAGTGATGCTCGTGAGGAGTGTGCCTCTTAGCTCAAGTAGATACAAGAGACTAAATGGGCAGCTTCTGTCCAGAGGTGAGACGGGAAGGCAGAGAGGGTTAGGAGCTTGTTGATTGGACATGGGGAATCAGGGATGGAAAGGAGGAGTGTGCTGTCACAGAATGGGGTGAGCAGTTAGGGTCACATAACTATGTATAAAATTTTGTACGGGAGACTAACTTGAAATGTAAACTTCATTTAAGCTACAACAATAAAGTAAACAAAACTGCCAGATTTATAAAGCTACTGATGATAAAAGGCAGTAATAGTGAAAAATAAAAAAATTTTTTTAAAAATGAAGTATTCGACTTAACATCAGAACTGACTTACGATTGAGCCCTCGGACTGGAGCCCTGACGTAGGTTTGGGACTACTTGTACTGCCGGGTACATATGATGACTTACGGAGACACCAAGTCTCTGGTCTCTGGTCCCCCTTTTCTCACAGTATAGCAAAATTAGTTGATTAACTCCCTTTAGAGGCTTATTGTTTAAAACCAACAAGGAATTAAAAAGAACAAATATTGGGATAGGTAGGTACAAAGTTATAAGAAATTGTTGATGTCAAGTGTCATGGATTGAGTTGTGTCCCCAAAAAATATCTGTCAGCTTGGCTGAGTCATGATTCCCAGTGTTGTATGATTGTGTAATCTGATGTGATTTCCTTAGGTGTTGTAAACTCTATCACTATGATGAGATTATATGTGATCTCCTTATGTGTTGTAAATTATATCACTGTGATGAGATTATACTGATGGGGCTGACAAGATTAGTGTCTTAATGCAATCTCTTTTGAGATAT
Organism: Dugong dugon; assembly: GCA_030035585.1. Classification (NCBI taxonomy): domain Eukaryota; kingdom Metazoa; phylum Chordata; class Mammalia; order Sirenia; family Dugongidae; genus Dugong; species Dugong dugon. Next base: position 5,708,348 of record CM057475.1, on the reverse strand, counting down.
AAAAGAAGCGAGCAGAGACACACGGGAACCTCACACCACTCAGAGGTTCCTGCGCTGAGATGCTCCCAGACCAAGGGAAGACTGATGCATCACAACATCTCAACTGGTATCCTGTCAATTCCTGGAGCCTTGTTTTTCACCAGTGCCTTTAGTGCAGCTTAGACTTCTTCAATATCAACGGTTTCAACAAACAAATGCAGTGCTGGAATTGCTCACTCATCTATGCTGAGAAATTTGGAAGACAACTACCTGGCTAACTGGCTGGAAGAGATCCATATCTGTGCCCATTCCAGAGAAAAGTGATCCACACAATGCGGAAATTATCGAACAATATCATTAATATCGCTTGCAAGTAAAATTTTGCTGAAGATCATTCAGACATGGTTGCGGCAGTACATAGGGAACTGTCAGAAATTCAAGCTGGATTCTAAATGAGGCGTGCCATTGCTGATGTCAGATAGATCTTGGCTGAAAACAGAATACCAGAAACATGTTTACCTGTGTTTTATTGACTGTGCAAAGGCATTCGACTGTGTGGATCATAACAAATTATGGATAACATTGTGAAGAATGGGTATTCCAGAACACTTAATTGTGCTCATGCAGAACCTGTACGTAGACCAAGAGGCAGTCAGTCATTCAGACAGAACAAGGGGATACTCTGTGGTTTGAAACTAGGAACGGTGTGCGTCAGGGTTGTATCCTTTCACCGTACATATTCAAACTGTATGCTGAGCACATAATCCTAGAAGATGGACTATGTGAAGAAGAACAGGCCATCAGGATTGGAGGACGACTCTGACAACCTTTGATATGCAGGTGACAGCCTTGCTTCCTGTGAAAGCCAAGAGGACTTGAAGCATTTACTGCTGAACGTCAAAGACTTCTGCCTTTGTCTGGATTACACCTCAACACAAAGAAAACAGAAATCCTCACAACTGGACCAGTAAGCAGCATCACGATAAACAGAGAAAAGATTGGAGTTGTCAAGGATTTCGTTTTACTTGGATCCGCAGTCAGTGCTCATGGAAGCAGCAGTCAGGAAATCAAAACACGCGTTGCATTGAGCTAATCTGCTGCAAATGACCTTAAAAAGCAAAGATGTCACCTTAAAGACTAGAGTGCACCTGACCCAAGCAATTGTATATTCAGTTCCCTCATATGCATGCAAAAGCTGGACAGTGACTAAGGAAGACTGAAGAATTAATGCCTTTGAATTAGGGTGTTGGCGAAGAATATTGAATATAGACTGCCAGAAGAACGAACAAACCTGTCTTGGAAGAAGTAAGCCAGGGTGCTCCTTAGAAGTGAGGATGGGAAGGCCTCATTTCACGCACTTTGGACATGTTACCAGGAGGGACCAGTCCCTGGAGAGGGACATCATGCTTGGTGATGTAGAGGGTCAGCAAAAAAGAGGAGGACCCTCAATGAGATGAATTGACACAGTGGCTGCAGCAGTGGGCTCAAACATGGCAAGGATTGTGAGGATGGTGCCTGGCCGGGCAGTGTTGCATTCTTTTGTACATAGGGTTGCTACGAGTTGGAATCGACTAGACGGCACCTAACTGCAACAGCAGCCTCCTGACTATGTCATTCGGTACATTTTTGTTCCTTCTTGGGTTCATTTCTCTTCTGTGTTTGAAACGGTGGTGCTAATACTATTTTAATGGTGCTGGTGTCCTACCGTGCAGTAGCACAGGTTTAACGTTAACTGTTTAATGTAGCTTTCCTACATGCAATGTATTAACATACTTGGATATCAACCTGTTAGGTGCGTATTTCTTGCAGTTTTTAATTTGGCTTACATCATTTTTTTTTTCTATAATGTAAACTGCTAAACTTATTTTTAAAGCAACAAAGAGCCTTAATTTGATGCTCTTTTCCACCTGAAATTAATATAATTTGGCCAGAGCCCATGAATCTTTGCCGATTTCTCTTAAATGAAACTTGGTACATTTTTATTGCCTTAAAGGTTAAACCCCATGACATGTAACCCTCACGTTGTTTTCAAGTGGCTTTATATGTGAATTGACACACATCTGCTTTCAGCCATGTAGTGTTTTAATTATGGTTGACACTAGCTGAAGAGTGAGTTGGTGTTGATATGCATTTGTACTTGATAGTTTTCGTCACAGCCATCTTTTTTTAAAATTTCCAGTTTTTAATTAGCAGTCCATTTCTGGATTGAAGGATAGTTATTTGCCTACTCTGATGAAATGTAGAATTTCTAAAAACCTCAAGCAAGAAGTAAATTTAATTAACTTAATTAGCAAATTAATTTAAAAGTCAGGAAGCAGCAAAATGTACAAAATGATGTACGTAGAAGTATCAGGGGTCATGGCATGCAGTGTATTCGGAGTTTGCTTGTTGTTGCCCCCACCCTGGCTGTGTGATGAGACTAGACATGCTTGTTTACTTGTGGGATTTTTGGCGAGGATGTACGCACAAGCCAGAATTCAAAACTAGCGCCAAGCTACGGTTTCCTAATCAGCAGTGCATTTTCCAAAGTTCAGTATTTGCCAAAGGGATGAGGGAGAAATGTTACTCTTTAATGTGTTAAATCTGGCACATTTGTGGGTTTTTTGTTGGGGGAATGTGCTGTGGAAAGCTTGGTAAAAGTATATTGTGTTCTGCATAAAAGTGTATTGACTATTCAAGTTCAGTCACCACATTATACTCTTACAGTAGCGTTTCTTTTTTTAATTTAGGAATTTCTGTTTATTAATTGCCTTTAAAACAATAATAAACCAGTTTTTTGTTTGATCATATCTTAAATCCTTGCTAACATAAACATTTTTAGTGAAAAATAACTATTTCCAAAACAAACAATATTTAGTGAGAAGAGTGACGTTGTTTGCGTGTTTTGCAGTTCTTTTTAACGAATGGCCTAATAGACAATTGCCTTTTCATATATGCTTCTGCAGTCAATAAGTTACAGTGTTATTTGGTAGAAATACACGAAGAAAATACACCCTCACACTAATACATAGTTGGGAAGGAAAGGAGTGTTTTATTAGCCTTTGCAGTTGGTTGTGGATGTTCTTTGATACTACACTAAAACTTAACAAGTGATATTTTCTTAAAGGTTAGTTACAGTGTAGAAGCTCCAACTATATCAGTAAATGTTTTGTACTTTGTGAGAGTAAAATCCGTTGCTGTGTCTTGCATTTTGAATGGATCTTTTTCCCCGTACACAATTTCATGACATCATGCATTGGTCATTGGTTTACTGAATTATGCAGAAAACTTCAACTGCGGACATTTCATTATGCAGTATTAAAAAAATCATATCTTTAATATGACCATTGTGCTGTGAAGGTTAACTCCAGCAAGCTTGGAATTAGCCTGAGCTCTTTTGCTGTATGGTAAGATTCTTGTGTGACCTTCAAGGGCTTCATGACAAATTTTGTGTGTGCTTTTACTAGAAAGAGGATTCTCAGAGGATTCTAGGACCCTCTCCCCCAAACAGTTAAGGACTGTTAAGAAGATTATTAGCCCTTACATAACTGATCCGAACTGTTGCGCTTTTATAGTTGTCACTCATTTTTTTTATGAACAGTTGCTCTTACACATAGTAAGATTGTGCTCAGTAAAGTTACTGCAGAATGAAGGTTATTTTCTCCTTCCAGACTGTCTGTTAGCTCTTCCTTCTCCTAGCTTTCAGTGTGCCTTTCTCTAGAGCTATCCTCTCTTTCCTCTTCACTGCTGCTTCAGATGGACCATTAAGGTAAATCCCATACGCTCTGTCAGACTTACATTAAGGAGGAGACAAAGTTCTGAATGAGAATCCTTCCTAGAAACTGAAGATCGTAACTGTAAATGTTGTATATTTACACTTCGATTTAGGTGTTGCTATCACTGCAGAAAATTATTTTTATTTGGATAAGTAGTTTGAGTTCAGGTTTTCCTTCCTGTGAAAAACTATTTTGGAAAATTAAAAACCACTTTGCAAGTACTGTGTCTTTAGGGGAGCTCAGCTCGATTTTTGTTATTACCCCTTTAGGATACAGATGAATTTATTTTACCAACTGGAGCTAATAAAACCCGGGGCAGATTTGAACTGGCCTTCTTTACCATAGGAGGATGTTGCATGACAGGTGGGTTCAGTAAAATTTTTTTTTTTAATTGACCTCAATCTAAGTAGTTGAAGGAAAATTCAAAAAAAAAAACAACTTTTTTTAATCAAAAAGAATCAGAGTATCAGTTTCAGAGTTTTTAAATCATATATATCTTTTTATATTAACTAAAAAATGAAAAAGAGATGCAGTTGTTTGTGAATATAAGACTGTATATTTGGATGAATGTTGTTATTATGATTTATTAGGGGCTGCATTTGGGGCTATGAACGGTCTACGGCTAGGATTGAAGGAAACCCAAAACATGGCCTGGTCTAAACCAAGAAACGTACAGTAAGTCTTATGTCGTTATCTGATGTATTGATGTTTGAATAGTAACCTCTGCTTTGTTGCTTTGATGAGTACAATCTTGAGATTTCAAATGTTTAGAGAGATAGCTTACATTTTTGTCTTTTTTTTTTTTTTCTTTTTTTAAATCTTACTCCAGAGGAACTAAGGGAGCCAAATACTAGTCTAATCTTTTAAAAGGAGTGATTTTTTTGAGTCTGTCAGTGTCCCTCAATCACCTGGTGCTACCCCAACCTAAATGCTCAGCTCAGCAACACCTGTTCCATTTTCCAGGCCTGTATGGCATGCTTTCCAAATCGAATTCTTAATATGACATTTGGATTGTTCAAGAGGGCATGCAGAACCAGAGGACATGGTAGTAAACAAATAAGCAGCTTGTAAGAGTGATTGCTAGATCTGTGACTTTTTTCTTATTGACTTCATTCACCATTTCTAAAATGGACAACTACAGAACATTTACATGACGCTCCTAGAACTTAGAGGTGGCTCCAAAAGAACTAAAATAGTCTTTTCTCAGGAAATTGAAGTTTGCATAGAATGGAAAGTTTACAGTTATAAAAGGATTAGAAAGCATATGTAGTATATATGTTCCCCTTGCTTGAGAAATAAAACATGACCAGTTGCTGTTGATATTCCTTAAATAACATTTTTTAGCTTTGCATTTTTAGGCTTTATGTAAATGGAGTCATATAGGATGTGTTCTTCAGTGGCTTACAGTTTTGTTTTCTGTCCCTTTTTAAAAGTTCGTTGTCCTTATACATTGTTTAACCAGCAGATGGCAGCAGTTGTGCTAGAATTAGACCTGCGGAACCTGAAGGCAGGTCAAGGTTTTGTTACGTGGATGGATATCCTCCTTGACCAGCCCAGATCCTTGAGTATTTTTATATTCCTAATGTTTCTTGTCTATTCATCCAATTTTTTGTTTTTTTTTACTTTTTGTATTCTGGAGAATTCTGAATATACACAAAAGTAGACAGAATAGTATACTGAGCACTATGAATCCATCCTCAGCAACCATCAGCTCATGGCCAGCTGTGTCCCATCCGCTACTTGTGTTCCATATTATTCTGAAACAAATCCCCATTATCATGTCATTAAGTTTTTAAATATCTATTTGAAATTGAAGGTCTCCTAGAAAAGCTAACCTGCTTTGTTTCTTAAAATAATAATAGTTGTTAATGTATTTGGAGAGGACTGAATTGGTTTTCTTTTTTTAAAATTAAATCTTTTAAGTGTTAATATACCATTTTTATCTAACTGTGACCTTCCAACATGTAATAGTGGAAAGGTAAAATTTAAGCTTCGAATCCTAGCTTCGTCACTCACTGTTTGTGATCTTGACCAAGATTTCTCTCATCATTTCTTTTAAGGGTTATTGAGAAATGATACAAAGTGAGAAGTAGATAAGGGGCAAGTAAATGGAGCTACATTGCCAAATTGCATTCCAAAGAACTTTACCAGCAATACATTAATGAAAACTAAGAATTTTAAAAGCAGGTTACAAAAGAAGCAGCAAAGTGCTGAAAAGAAAATATACTAGTAAATATGTAACATTAGAAACAATGTAGTTCTTTTAGATGTACTTTTTAAGCAAGTACAAATTTGAATTATGTTAGAGTGTCACATACATTAGGAGTTTTTTGACTGTTTGTTATTATAATTCCATCATTCCCAGCAGTGGTCATCTGTCCTAACAGACCCATTGCTATGATGGTGTTACACTGCTGGGAGAGAAATGTCTTGTCTTCCTCTGGTGGCCTTTGTCACTCTTCTGGTCACATCTAGCACTGGGGCAAGGCACAGCTGTGCTTCCCTGAGTGTGTGCTAAGCATTCACCTGGCTGCTTAGCTCTAGTCTGGGAGCAGACACAGACTGGGGTTCTCTGGATAGAGTACTTAGGTGGCTTTTACTTTGTCTTTTACTACTTATCTTTGATTCTCTTTATGGTCTAGTTTTATATTCTAAAGTTTGATTCTACTTTATATTCTAAGTGTATACTTTATACTCCTCTCCCAAAAAGAAAATCAAGCTGGTTTGTCATAGTTACAATGACACTTCTTACCTAGATCAGTTTCTGTAAACTTGTTTATAAAATACCTTCCAGGCTGTCATCCACAGCCACTGTAGTTGAGGCTTAAACTTCATATACAGTGAAACACGGGAGAGCCGAGACTCAGTGGGACTGTCTGGTTTTTCCAGGTCTCCCAAGTTTTCTGCCTTTGACAGGATGCAGTCTTAACATTTTTCTGTTGCTCATTTTAGTGGAAAATATTTGCGTTTCCTTCTCTGACAAGATTCCATCTGACACAGTTTCCAGCTTTCGCAGGTTTTACTATATTTACTATATTTAATAAGAATTTTCCAAAACATTGGAAACTTTAACCTAACCTTCATTTATATGGAGTATAAAAGCCATTGGTTTTGAATTCTGAGGAGGTATTAAGATTAATTAAAAATCAAAGAAACTTTGAGGCTTGGGTTTATATATTTTAAATAGCTACCATTATGGTTAAAAAATTCTTTAGAAATAATCATTCTAAATACATGTTCTTCCTTTTTCTTCCCTGGCAGGGTTTTGAATATGGTGACCAGACAAGGGGCACTTTGGGCTAATACTCTAGGTTCTCTGGGTAAGTAGAGAGATTGCTTGATAATAAATTGTCAGTGCAAGGAAGGAATATGTAAGTATCATGAACAATTTAAGCAACCAAAATTCTGGCCTAAGGATATGAAAAAATTGCGTTTCAGTCCACTCAGGTGACTAGTGTAGATGCTACTTGGGAAAAGACCATGAACTGCATCATGAAGTAATTCTAGGTGCTGATACCATACCAAAATCCAAAACCAAACCCATGGCCATTAAGTCATTTCCCACCAATAGCGACCCTACAGGATGGAGTAGAACTGCCCCATAGGGTTTCTAGGCTGCCACATCTTTCTCCCACGGAGTGGCTAGTGGGTTCGAACCACCAGCTTGTTGGTTAGCAACCGACACTTAACCACTGCGCCACCTTTTTGCTGATACCATACTGGATACCATTCCTGAATGTTTTTAATCTTTTTAAACACTATATACTCTTCTTCCCAATACTAAATAAAATCATGTTTTCATTAAATGAGAGCCGGATAATTCAGGCCAAGGCAAAAGGCTTTGTATGCTAGGAAAGGTTCAAGGTCCAGCGATGAGACATGACTGAGTAATTGCTGTTCCCTAATGTCCTTTTCATTAGTCTGTTTACCGGTGAACCTAACTGCCCAGTTGCAGTAGGTCCTTTGTAGATAATGAAAGCATTTGCAGTTCCAGGCAAAGAGTAACTGAGTTGTACTGAGTGCATAAGTCAGAGCTAATGTGTTGGTACCAGCTTGTTCCTTATGAAGGACTGGCCCTTGGCTCTTTATTAGTGATGACACATAATGGACTCGCTTGTGGCCCTTAGGCCCTAATATCCAAGGGTTCTTTGTGAACTTAGTTGAAAGTCTGAAAATCTTTTAATTGTGGCAGATAAAGTAAGAGGAAGCTTAGACATCTCATTGAAGAGATAATAGGAGCCTCTGTAGTGACTGTCGCAGGATGTGGAAGCAGCACATTTTCACACCCTAAAGTCAGATTTGCCTTTCGGGTCCTGAGAGATGGCTGCCTCCCTGTGCTGCTCACTCCTGCGCTCCCCTCACCTACTTTGTTCTTTCTGATTGTTTATCCTGCTTGTTCTGCCTGGGGCTTTCCCGGTATCAGTATTGGCACAGAACGTTTGGCATCCCGGGAAGGCCCTTAGCGGTGAGCATACCGGGATGGCTGCTTTCCTCGTGTGGCCCCTTTATGATCGATCAGTGTTCTCATCATGCTCACTGTCAGTTAAACAAGCTGAAACAAGAAGGTGAGCTTTTATAGAAATACAGAAACATCACGACCAGAGTTTGTTCAGGGGTCAGGTGTGACTATAATTCTGAGGAAAGGTTTACCGTATTCATTGCTGATAACAATCTTTAGAGACACAGGAGAAAAGGGTGGTTTGGGGGACAATCATGTTAAAACTAAATGGTGCTAGTGTTAAATAATTTTTAAATATAAGAACCAAACCTCATATTTTTAAAAATCATATTTATAATTTATAAATTGTATTTATAATAAATATAATTTTTTTTACTTCAAAGTACAGCTGTTATGGGTAAAATATAAGTGGAAATTAAAAATATTTTTCCTGGAACTCCCCAGTGGTACTTTCCAGAAATAGCTACTATTAATGTTCCTTCTGAATCATTCTGGACATTTTTTTTTTTCCACAGCCAGAATCTTGTACACACACGCATGTGCGTGTACTTTTATATGGTGAATATAGCTCTTCCCATTTTGTTTTGGTTTGGCTTTTAAGTGAGTATATAATATTCCATTATATGGAAAGTCCCTTTTGGAATCAGTCCCTTCTTGATGGGCATTTTAGTGCCAGGTTTTTGCTATTACAGTGTTCCAATGTTCATTCCTTATATGTCTTTGAATTCTTATGAATTAATGTCTGTAGGATAAACTCATCTAAATATGATTGCCATGCTGACTTTTAATCCCTGTTCATTACTGATGAGTTCCATTTCCCTAATAGCTTTGCTCTATAGTGCATTTGGTGTCATCATCGAGAAGACACGAGGTGCAGAAGATGACCTCAACACGATAGCAGCTGGAACTATGACTGGCATGTTGTATAAATGTACAGGTAGGTACTGTTGAATGTACAGTTATCTTTTAATACACTTGGAGTGTACTTGTATCCATAGTTCTCAAAGGAAACTTTGTAAGTCCGGTGTAATCTGGTGTTCTCTGAAACAACGTGGTGGTTTTGTGACATTAAAAAGATGTAAGATTCTTTTCTGTACATTTTGGTTCCTTTTTTTTTAAGTTGATTAACCCGATTTTTTTTTTTAAAAAAAAACAATACCTTGTCCTTCGAGACCAGTATCTTACACTATTAAGAGACATAGACAAAGCCAAAGACCAAGAACAGCTTCCCTTAAGTCAGTTGACGGGAGCTTGTTATTCTTGTGAGACTGTTACTCCACTGGGAATGAACATCTTTTGCTGTCATGGATGCAGCTGGTACAAGGGTCAGGTAGTTCTGTGTGTGTTTACTAGTTTGGAAGCAGATGTCCAAATAAACATCTGATGTTCATTTTTTAATGCATTGATCTTTGTTTACTTTTCTTTAGTTTTTATCAGAGTAATCTGTGTAATTTTGAAAGTGAAAATAATACTGAAAGATTTTAATGACACACAATAGTCTGGTGTATTCACTCATCCCCACCCTGGTTCCTAGTTCCCAGAGGCAACAACTTTAACTTTTTGCTATTTATCTTCTTGTTTCTAAATAGCATACTTATCTTGCTATTTGTTAATTTCCCAATCTTAGATATTGTCTGTTGACTTTAACTACTAGGAAAACTATGTTAATTGCTGTAAGAATTGCACAGAACTGTGCTTATGGGGGAAAGAAAGTCACTTGTTGTTTATGGGTTATCTCATTTACAAGTCTGTGAGAGGAATAGGGTCATCCTTGTCTTACAGACGAAGAAACAGATTCAGACAAGGTCACTAGGAGGCTTGTTTTCTGCTTTATTGTTTTTTCATTTTGTTGTATTGTGAAAGAAGTACATGTGACTTTGACAGACACAGCAACTAGCTGTCCTGGGCTTCCCTCACCACTGTCCCATCACCCCTTACTTGCAATTCCAGTTCTTCCGGGCATCACTAGACTCACTAATGGGGAGTGTCCCAGATCCCTTTGAGATTCTTAGGGAATTTTAAAGGGGTTATAAGTCCTGAGTTAAAGTCACTGGGGTTAGACTCTGTACTCATAAGAAGGGTGAAAGTTTAACTCTTTAAAGCTTGTGATTAAATGAGAATGTTCGTATTTATAAGGTGAGAATTAATCAAAGTCCAGTTAAGCCAGATTCTTTACAGTGACCTTCAAGGCTCTATATTCTGTGCGATTTGTTCCCTTGTCACCTTTCGGATTTCAGATTCCACTGCTCTTCCCATTGCCTTTTAATGCCCACTTCAGTGCCTTTGTTCTTGCTGTTACCTTTCCTAGAACAGTCCTGGACCTCTACCATGCTCGCCCCCTGGTCTGTCTGTCTTTGTCTTGTCTTCTTTTTCTTCAAATATCACCTTTTGCTTGAGGCAGTTCTTAAACAGTTACGTACGGATTTGCACGTATGCTTTGCTGTAGGTTGCCAAATTGCTCTTTGAAGTACTTGCTTATCTTTGCCAAGATAAAGTGTTATCTGCCATCACTTTTTTTTAAGCCAGTTGGTGAAAAATGTTAGCTTAATGTTTTACATTGCTTTTCCCTGGCTGCTTGTGAGAGGGAACAATTTCAGTTGTTTAGTGCCATTTGTATTTCTTCCCTAAAGTGCTTTGTAATACCCTTTGTCCATTTTTTATTGGGTTGTCGGTTTAACTGATTTACCTGTTAAGTGTTAAATTTTTACCTACTGGAAGAACATTGATGCCAGTAATAGAAACAAATCATCAAAAAAACCAAACCTGTTGCTGTGGAGTCAAGTCCGACTCATAGCAACCCTATAAGACAGAGTAGAACTGCCCCCATAGGGTTCCCAAGGAGCGGCTGGTGGATTCGAACTGCCGACCTTTTGATTAGCAGCCAAGAGCTTAACCACTCCGCCAGCAGGGCTCCAAAGAAGTCAAGAGGTTCTTCATGGTGTGTGAAGTTTAACGGTGAAGGTCTGGCATTCTATTTTGGTATTGATAAATAGAACCTTTTAAGCATAATGATGGTGATAATTGCTTAATGTGGAGAACTAGATTTTGTTATCCTTTACCTTTTATGAGCCTTCTTTATTGCGAAGGCATAGAATTAACAGACGTGGTTTCTGAGGCCTTGTTTCCTGGAGATACGTGACCAGGCTTCTGAAGATTCCTAAGCTTATGGATGATAGTAAAACTGCAAATGTTCTTGTTCTGGTAGAATTTTGGTCATTATTAAATGGATTCTCATATGTCATAGGGAATCGAATAATGACATTTCATACCCTCTGAAAAATAATTTACATGGCTTATTAAATACAAGCATTAGACCTGAACTAAAATCACATCATCAGAGTTCTTTTTTAAATTAGGCTCTTTTGAGTCTGACAGCTCCTCATCTTCTCATGTATTTTTCCTCATCATCTTCCTACTGAAATAACTCTGCCTGTTGAGTCATACTGGGTTCATTCTAAGCTCCCTTCCTCTTTTCTTTTTCCTATTTTTGAAGAGTAAGTTGGTGATTGGAAACATTTTTAAGAGGAGTTAGCCAGTCCGTAACTAAACTGCTTAACAGTTCATGTTGTTAGGTGCCGTCACGTTGATTTCAACTCCGAGTAACGCGGTGTGACAGAGTGGGACTGTCCCATTGAGTTTTCTAGGCTGTAATCTTTACAGGAGCAGATCGCCAGGTCTTTCTCCCACAGAGCAGCTAGTGGATTTGAACTGCCGGACTTCAGTTAGCAGCTGAGTGTGTAACCATTGCACCCCCAGGGCTCCTTTGGTTCATGTTGGCTCTGTACTAAAACTACTGACTAAGGTCTTTTTCACATCCTTGAATCTGGAAGTTGAGGTTGTATCTGTATTCCTGCCCCTCAAAATTCATAATTCTGTACTGTGTTTTCTTGAGTTTATTCTACATCAGAAATTAATAAAAGGTACTGATATGCCTTCACGAGAGTGATTTCAGTGTGTTGAGCTAAGCCAGGAACGGTTAGCTAATGCCGGGATTCTGAGCCGGCAGAAGATTAGTTACCTTCTCTGTGTTCTGCAGTTGCAGTGGAAACTGAAATTTACTTGTCACTTGACATAGAATTAGTGGGTATCTTCTTGTGTTTTCTCTTCTGGGCTGAGAGCTTTCTCTTCCGTGGTTTATGTTGGAGGTGTCCCAGACTGTGTTAAATGTTATTACTGCAAGGAAGTCCTTGGCACAGAAAATTAGGCTCCCGTTTCTTTTGATAATGTCAAATATTTAGCCTTTTTCTCAATCTTGTAGATAACGCGTTATATGTCTTGAATTAGATGATAATTCGGAACATTCCTAGATTCAGGGCCGCCCTTGACAGAGGAAACGCCATCGTGGCTGATCTTGTGTAAGAAGACAGCGTGGCGGGCACTGTGCAGAGCTGGAGCCAGTGCCTGTCTCGTGGGGTGGAAACAGCTACCACTCGCTTCAGCCATTTGCCACCGTGCATCTGCGGGCTAGGTGTCTTCTGGTGTATTCAGAAGAAGCTAGGATCCTAGATGTTTGTGAAATCTTCTGTTTTTAAATGTTAATTTGATCTTTTCTAAACATAGTTTGGGCCAACAAAACTTTGCTAGCTGAGTGCCACCCTTGTGCTGCTAATTAAAGTTTTAAATTCTTTCATCCAACCCTGAAGACTTTCAATGTAAAAGTATTTTTAGGTGTTTAACAAGGTTTTTCTGTCTATGCCAAGGTAAAATTTTCATGGCCATGAAAGGTATTTAACTCTCCTGGTCTGCCTGGGAGCTGTGCTGGGGGAGTGTGCATGTGCACGCATGCTTCAGGCAGCACTGTGAGTGCTTAGAGAATCCCAGAAGCCATCTGTTCTCACGTAGGAAAGCCTCTCACTCTTAGGGAATCATTTTTCTCAGGAAAACTTGGATTATAAACTCCTTTTGGGACTTCTCTCTTAGGGAGTAAAAATGCTGCCTAGTAACAGTATTTGTGATGGGCGAGTTACATAGACAGCGAGTTGGGTGTCTAATGCATAATAAAGCAATCAGATGGGTAAAGGCATCTTTCGGAGGCATGAATATGAAAGGCATATGGTTATGTAGAACATATATAGTTAAAAATGTAATTTAAAAAAACTTGAATAGCTGTCACTATCTATATGACCTTTTAAAAAAGGTCATCCTAATACTTTGCTCGTCTATAAAATTGAGTGTGACGATTATCACTTCACAGGGTTATGATGAGTTTTAAGTGAAACAAGTTACATAAAGTGCCTATTGCTGAGAGTATACTCATAAGTCATTTGAATGTCAATTCCTTTTCCATGTCAGAGAATCTGGTATTGGATCCTGACCCAGGCCGTGCTGGCCCACCTCCGTGGGCTGTGACGGTTCTTTCCGAGTGGAGTGGTGGTTAGTAGCCATCTCAGTGTAGACCAGGCTCTTCCTTTAAAGCAGGGCTTGCAAGCTCTTCTGCCGGTCACCTGTCTTCTCTACTGCCTGAAGGCTGAGAATGTTTTTCACATTTTTTGAATAGTTATTTAAGTGCATACTAGCCTTTGGCCCTCAAAGCCTGAAATATTTACACTCTGGCCCTTTGGATTAAAAAAGAAGGAGTGCCAAACCCTGTTCTAAAGTACAGTCCACAAACAAGGCACGTAATTCTATGTTCTGGGCCTCACTTTTTTCTCTTTAGAAGAGGTTATACTTGCCCTGTCTCTGTGGAAGAGTGGTGTGTCAGGATCCAAAAGGTAGAAGATAGAACTGAAACAGGAATCTCATGTTTGTTTGGCTTTATAGAGATTGACCGCTGGCCTTATTCGGTGACTCTGTGTCCAAAGCAAGATTATTTGCTGATCTACTTCCTTTGCTTCATTGGACAGAAGTTGTTTAATTATGGAGTGCCTAAAGCAGAGGCTCTTAAACTTTTCACAAATCAAACAGTTGAGAAACCCTGGAATTAGTAGAAAGAGTTAAAATTAAAATCATGGCTGATATGTGATAAAAGTCTACCTTTGAATCATGGCTAGGTATGTGACAAGTAAACAGAACACTGTGCATGTCCCTTGTTGGTGGAAATAACTTTTTTCCAGCCTTGAAAGAAGTAACTTCAGTAATCACAACTAAACGTGAACATCAGAAGGTAGAAAGCTTTCGGGGAATGAATTGCTCCTCAGGGTCACTTGGTTTGCTGCTGGTGTCCCAAGAATCTTAACAGCATTACTGTTCCATCTTCATTATGTTTCCCCCTAATGCGTGGGCCCGAGATGATTCCCTAGGAGGCTTGTTATTTGATAGCTGAGAACTAATGTGAAAATTCTTCCAACTGGAAGAAAGGGTTTGCAGCTCTTTCCAGACCAGTGGGCAGACTCACAGAGTTCGGTAGATCTGAAATGGGGTAGAGGTCCAGGAAGTTAGTCTGAGGTTGAATGTTCAGTCCCTAGAAATAGTGCCTGCAAAGTCATTGTGCTTTGAACTACCTGGCCTCCATCATTTTTCTACTAACAAAGAGCAGTGAGGGTGCCCTAGTTTTTTGCTTTGTTTTGCATTTATTCCAAATGGAGTTGAGTATTACATTTTGGTTACCTTTTTGAAAAAACACATTAAACTCAAAGTTTAGGTCTAATAACCGAGCCACGTTGATGCCATTGCAGAAACTTCAGTGGTGTTTATTCTGCTGTACCTCTTAATAGTTCATTTTTTCCACTTTTGAAATTTGGGCTCATTATAGTTCACTTTCTGCTCCTGTAGCTTTTTATTGACTTGTCAAAGACTGGAGGTTGATTATTACTAAACTGAGCAGCTTGTTTTAAGTTAACAGGTTGAATGTACATTATTTTCCAATTTTTTAAGTTTTTCAACCAAATTATAGTGCCCTGCCTACAGTCTAGATATGGCAAGATGGTAGAAAGAAATGGTATGGATTTCAAGGAGAAATGTCTTATTTAGTTGACTCAGTAAGTTTGTTGTAATGTTTCTGATCCCCCTACCACGTATTTGGCAGCTGTTTATAGATGATGTCTGATGTTTCTCCTTTGGTCTGTTTAAAAGAGATAATTATGGCACTTCGCAGTGGAAGCCAGAGAAGAACCCAGGCAGGCTAGCTATCAGACGTCTTCAGACTAGAAAGATTCCTGGAGGGAGTGGCCCTTTAATCTATCAGCTGAAGCCATCTGGTGGGACATTCAGTACAGAAGGAAGTATCCTAATCCAGCAATGTCAGTGAATTTCTCGGAATTGACTGACACAGAGCTAAAGGGCCTCTAGTAGTAACCACTGGAACCACAACTCCACTCCATCTTTGCCTCTCTAACACATGACTTGGAGCAGATACTCCCTGAGTATTATAAAGTCTGCCCGGAGTTTATGATCCTGCTTCTTTATGGAGCTGATCGAAAACACTAGGTGTTTTTTTTCAAAGCTGCTTTGGGACCCTTGTTCCCGTGGGGTTTCTTAACCTCAGCTTCTTTTCTCATAAAGTTTAAGAGACTGACAGTCTAACCACAAGCAGTTGGGGCATTTTCTGTTTTGAGAAATTTATTTGCAGCTTCCTTTGATTAGATTTGGGACTATTTTCAAATAGCTGGTTTAAATGTTTTTGTTTCTGCATTTCAAAGAAAATGCCTATTGCTAATCTGTTCTTGCACAGGAATAATTGCTCTTTTGTTGTCAAGCAGAAGTAGTTCCAAGTATAGCCCTTGAATTCCTTTTTTTCAACTAGTATGATGATGCTCAGTGGTTATTAGTTGTAGATTGTCTGACACATCAGTGAGGGAGGGAGAGGTCAGCACTTGACACATCAGTGAGGGAGGGGAGGTCAGCGCTTGACACATCAGTGAGGGAGGGGAGGTCAGCGCTTGACACATCAGTGAGGGAGGGGAGGTCAGCGCTTGACACATCAGTGAGGGAGGGGAGGTCAGCGCTTTGGCAGCATCTAACTCAGCTTGATCATAGCCTTCATGTCGCCACTGCTTCTTGAATCTTCGGAGTTAATACATGACAGGCCTGTCTAGAGTTCAATGGCTATCAATGCCACTTCCAAACAGGCTGTCACCTTGTTTGCATTACAGTTTGAACACCTTCAGAGTGCCACTGAAGTTCTAAAACTACAGCCATGCATCATTTCATGTTTTTTATGTACTGTACCATCGTACGCCTGACAGCACAATTGCTTTGTATACAAGAGACATCAGATACTCGTGTTGCTTGCGGAAAGCTGTTGTTTGCTACGTCGCATTCTCAGATCACAGTTTCTGACTTTATGGGACCGTGGACCTATGTGCGAATGGAAGTTACGTAGCACATGACTGTATGTGACTTACAGGAACGATTATCTGGTTAGGACTCCAATAATAATAAACATATGATCTTGTACAACTACTGAAGGAACAAGTCAGATTGAGAGAAATCAAGCAATCATTAATCCTGATGATCTTGAGTACAAGTTGACGGTTATTTCTGAAATTAAAAGTGAAAAAACAAGGTTGTGCAGAGGAAGGAGAGTCAGGAATAGGAGGAAATGGAATGTTGGTTGATTGTCTCCATGAGCAGCTACCTCCTTTGCCATGAAACCAGAAGAACTGTATGGTGCTCAGCCCATTACTGAAGACAATTCTGTAGAAGAATCCTGATTAAAGGGGGAAATATGTGGAATAGAATTTCAAATTCTAATGGTATCCAGACTTTTCTGGCACCATTGTGGCTGGATGAACCCCAAAACTATTGCCCTGAGATAATCTTTAAACCTTAAACCAAAAATATCCCAATATCTTTAAACCAAATGTTGTTGTTGGGTACCATCAAGGCAGTTCTGACTCAGAGACTGTGGTAGAACTGCCGCATAGGGTTTTCTTAGCTATAATCTTTACAGAAGCAGATCTCCAGGTCTTTCTCCCTGCAGAGCCGCTGTGTGAGTTGAAACCACCAATCTTTCAGTTAGTAGCCAAGCACTTAACCATTGTGCCACCAGGGCTTCTTAAGTCAAACAGTGGTTAATCAAAGGGTTGGCGGTTCGAATCCACCAGCCGCTCCATGGGGAGAAATGACCTGGCAGTCGGCTTTTGTAAAGATTATACAGCATAGAGTACGGGGCAGTTGGACTTTGTACCATAGGGTCGCACCTAACAACACAACAGTAGAGAATGTCTCGCCTTGAGCATTGTGCTCTTTTAAAGAACTATAGAGGATCAAATTAACTACAGCAGCTGGAAGGGTTAGATAGGAAGCTTAGGGGGCAGTGAGTTCATGTTAATAGGGAAGAACAATTCAGAAAATGAGGGTGAGAATGGTTGCACAGCTTGAAGAATGCAGTCAGTTTTGCTGAACTGTACATGTAGAAATTGTTCAATCAGTGTGTGTTCTGTATTTTCAACAACAAAACATGAATATGAAAATATGGAGTATATATATTAAACAAGTGATTTGGGCAGTGTGTATCCTTGACTTTTATTACAACTTTGTATTATTTGTTTATTAAAGTGTTTGGGATGGAACATTTCTAAACTTGAATGGTATTTCTCAATTTTATATGACTATCTTGTTTAACCTTTTTATGCTAGGATACTATACAATACAAGGCCATTTCATTTTTTTTTTTTTTTTTCCCCCTCTCTCTCCTAGGTGGTCTTCGGGGGATAGCACGAGGTGGTCTCACAGGACTCACACTTACCAGTCTCTATGCACTATATAATAACTGGGAGCACATGAAAGGCTCCTTGATCCAACAGTCACTCTGAGGATTTTGCCAGCTTGTGAATGGAGGACACTTCAGTAGTCATCCAAACCAGTTTATAAGTCAGTCTGGAGTTATTCTCTATCTACAATTAGTTTAAAAAGTTGGAGATTGTTTTGCCATGATGAAGATCATTGATGGTTACCAGGACTGGCATGTCTAGCCATTTGCGTTGGAGCCAAACTCTTTGGAAGGCTCACTGAGTATATGGTTCTCTTCTCCTTTGGAGACCTTGCACATATTACCCCTTGAACTGGAAAACCACTTCCTCCCAAAATCACCAAGTTTGTTGACTTAATGTTCCCCTGTATTCCCAATAAAAGGTGAAAATAGAACCAGAGTCATAACTCCAACATAAACATAGTGGGTGTCTCCATTTATAAGCATTACCTAGATATAAAGTGAACATTACTCTTGGCATTTTTTTCTGTCCCAGCTAGTCTAAAACATTTTCATGTCTGTGTTGAAATGAAGGGCTACTTGGTGGCATTAAAAGGCAGGATAAGATTTTCCTCCAAGAGTAGATATGTGAAAAAACCTCAGGATTATTTCAGGTTGATCATTCTACAATTAGTGGGTTAAGATAATCTGTCCAGCAGTCATGTTTAATTCTGTGTGCATTAACTCATCTCCTTACTGGGGATAATTAGAAAAAGATGAACTAGATAAGAGCGAGAAGTTTCTGAAGGAAGCCTTTGGGAAAGCTAAACAGATCAAGGACAAATTGAGTTTGTTTTCTCATCTAGACTATGGATTTAATCAACAGGTAACTGCACTGCAGGTTACACATATGCAGAATAAATACTAAACTGGTGGCTGTTATGACTGGGAAAAGTAAACTAGGGCCTTTTGGATGTATCTGGGAGGAGGGAATTAGGTAGAAAGGCACTGAACATCAGCTGAAATCTCCTGTTTATATATATATATCCACAGTTTTAACATTTTATCTGCAACAACAGATTCAAAATTAAAAGGAATGGATGTGAAGAGTTTGCAGGGAAAAAAAATTGAAAATTGAAGCTGTTAATATGACTTATTTGCTGATTTAAGATTCATGAAATAGACATTTTAGTAAATATAAAAACAATTTTTATGTATTCAAGTTGTTTCTCAGCAATGTTCCTAACCAGAGGTTATCACATTTTTAAACTATGCTAGCACGCTCTGTGACAAGGTAGTTTTACAAATACGCCCAACAACTATTGCTGTTTGTTAGGGTTTTAATGAAGAGGTATAAAATGCATCAGTGCAAAAAAATGTTTTACATGATGTTAGCATAGTAATTGATGTAAATTTAGGAATACGAAGTTGTGTTACACCTCAAAAAAAGAAAACGCTACAAAGCAGTTTCCTGCAACCTAAGATCTGGGAAACACTCCTTAAATTGTTTTTACCCCACGCCTTTGTAATTCTAGTTCTAAATGGTATCTGGGGGCACTAAATGGTATCTGGAGACACATGAGGCTCTTTTCAGCTGTAGTCCAAAGAATTCTAGGGAAGCTGTGGGACTGTGAAGTTTCCCCTAAAGGGCCTCTGAGTTGACCACATCACGAACTTCAGTAAAATACTTCCAATAATACACAGGCAGTTAAGTGGTTTAGTAGTTTAAAACCCTGGAAAGAGACTAAGATATTTTATTCTAGAGAATTTGAAAACATTATAAATCCCATTTCTCTCCTACAGAGAAACTTTTTAAAGCATGGACGTAACTTTAAGGATGATGAGGAAAACATCAATAGTTTTTATAAAGTGTCAATAAACAACCCAAGGCACAAGTGTTCAAAACGGCCTGTTCCCTAAAATGTCACTGCATTATACTTGTAAAGGTGTATGTGCATACAGTGTGAAGACATCTAATTTATCCCTAAGTAAGAGCACCAGGTGTCACGCTCAGCTTCCATGTATTTACACAGGATGCACCCATAACCCCCAGGAGAGTAAATAGTTCAAGCACAGTATTTTCAACACATCTTTGCCTTTTGCTCTTTGATTAGTCAGCACTGGGGCTCTTTGGCCTGCAGGATATTTGGAAAGACGCTAGGACTAACTACACTGAATGTGGTCTTGAAACACTACAGCGCACTTCTAAAACAGCTCATCAGATACTTTAATAACATTAAGAGATCAACAAAGAATTTGCAAAAGTTAAATTTCTTTCAAAAGACTACAGAACTAACATGGAAGCTGAATATGCTTTGTAATTGTCAGAAATTGCCAAGATTATTAATACACATTTTGGTAAGAAAAGAAATCACTGTTGGCAAGGTAAATTATTCATGTGGGAAATATTTATATTAATAAAACAATTATTTCAGAACACTAATGGAAGAAAACCCACAGCAAGGGAGCTTCTAAAGGGCAATCAAAAGGCTAGGAAAGCTTACTACCTTTATAACACATCAACACACTGTGATTACAGAAATAATTCATTTTTAAAACTACAGTGCTTTAATGTACTTCTAGTAACAATTCAATCTAAGGAGCTGTGGAGGCTTATGGAAAAGACCTATCCACCAAGATGCTGTCTCTAATGGAGGGGTAAATTAAGTCATACTTCTGTAAAAAGGAACTGAATCTCCTCAACATCAATTTAACAAACTGCCGTTTTTTACACAGTAACTTATAATTTGATGACTTGTTTCTCTTCACTGGTTCAAAGGGAGGCAGGAAGGGAACTAAGCTGACTGGTCAGATTCGGAAACGATTTGGCAAGGCGCGGTCACTCAGCTCATGGACAGGCGATTATCTGCAGAGACGGTGCTCAACTCTAGTGTTCCACTCCTTCACATCTGTAAAGAGAAGCCCACAGATGAAGTCACCTCACTAGGATAAAAGCAAGTTTTTCCCACCTTGACGCTGACTCATTTCTCAATAGGCTACTAGAATCCACAGAGGCTACGGAAATTTCCTTGACAGCTACGTCATCTTGAAAGGTCAGTTTTGAATATGTCCTAGATTTTTCACAAAGCAAAGTGGAAATACATGACATTTTAATGATCTCCCTCTCTTCCACTCTCACTTGCCTAACACACATAACATCAACAGGAATAGAGTTCAGTGGGCAAAGTATGAATTCATGTGTAAGACAGAATATTTACTTTGTAAGCAGCTAAAACCAGTAGTAGTGACACTGGCAGCCCACACCCACCTGTAGAGGAGTGCGATACAACCACTTTTCTTTATCAACTTTAAGCTGCATACAGGCAAAGAGATCACAAACTGCTGGAAGGCCGTAACAGTCTGCGGAAAAGTCACCTTCCTCCTGTAGGGGTGAATTAAGTAATACTTCCTGCAAGTAGACAAAAAGGGTGGGTTACTACATGGTAACTGGGAGTTACGAGACCAACTTAACTCATCTTCCAAATAGTGTCTATAAAGAATAAATGTTGGCCATTCCAATAACTAAGAGCCAAGGTGACAACTGTTTCTTCCACCCCAAATCTTTTCCATCAGAAACAGTAAACAGGCTAGGTTTTTTCTTTTCCTGCCAGGATGGGGAGTAGGGGCCTGAAAAATGGACAAAAATCTCAGTCTGAATAATCATAAATTTACCACACTGGTAAATGTTAGTCTGCCCTCCGTTCTGTTGCTAACGTAGCACCAAAATTAATACCTTAGCCAAATTTAGCATTTAAAGGTCTGGGATTAAGAATGTAAGAATCGATTAAAATATTTCTGACACTGCTATTTTGTATTCTGCTCACCCGGGCCTTTTTCCGAAGTAACCACTTGTCTTTTCCTGAGGATACCTGGCTGAGCTTTCCTGTATTCTTTCTTGGCAAGACCCAGTCAGCTGTGTTAAAGGGACACCAGGAAGTGGCCATGGGGCTCACAAGGTTCTGTTTGTCAGCTTTGTCCTCAGTAATAGGCACTTCCTTGGGACTTCCTTCTTTGCAAGATGGTCTGATGAGCCACCCTGACAAGGGGCTGTTGCTTATGACTTGAAAGGAATCAGCAATTCTAGAAGGAGCCATAGCCTTTGGTGTCTTAGCTCGTTCTGTGGTCTCTTTTCTGGAAGGACAGAGCCACATATTCGGGGAATCCTTAAGCTTCTCAAGCTCAGGTTTTGGATCCACAGGCATCCCGTTTTTATCTTTTCCTCCTTTCTTCAGAAGCCACGTGCACAGAGCTTCCTTCTCACAGTTTTCATCACACACACACTCTGAGAAGCTTGTGCAGGGCTCGTTGGCTCTGCAGACCTCCTCTACTTTATACGGTTCTTGAAGGTTCTGGACAAGCCAATCCACGGGAACCATGCTGGGGGCAGACGATGGTTTCTTAGCCTCCAGGTGGTCATTCAGGCACTTCAGATTGCTCAGGTTTTCAATCTCTACACCTTTGGGCTGGTTGCCTCGACAACTAGTACAGGAATCGGGCTTGACAAGCCAATCGCTTACATGATAGGGCTCCTGGAAAACCTGGAACAAGAGCTTAAACTTCTCACTGGTTTCACAGCTGCCATTCTCAGGCTTCTCCAGCTTATGGGGTTTCTGGGGAGTCACCAGCCAATGGGAAAGGTCCACCTCATCTTGACTAAGAATCTCCAGATCTCCAACCTTTTTATCTTCAATGGAGAAAGAACTGGTAGAAAAACAGCTGTTAGACTTTTGGTAACTTGGTTTTTCAGGAACTTCCTGTTGCTGACTCTTGAGAAGCCAGTTTTCCAAGCCTTTTCGGTTGCCCCAGACATTACTGAAGAAATTGTAGGCTCTGGGAGAAGTCTACACAAGAAGTACACAGTATTAATTCACCTGAACAATTATGACTGCTTTGGGGATTCAACATAAAAGAGCTTTGTTTTCATATTTACTGTTTTGTTAGATGTTTCTAAATTTAAGTATACCAAGGCCAAGAGGCAAGAAAGAAAAAAATATTTGTGGCATATTTGATAGAAAACTGGCTAGTATCCCTTATATGATAAGCCTTTACAAATAAAGAAGACAGAAACAAAGGAGATAATCACACAATTAATCAAAGAAGGCTAATAAACATGAAAATACATAACCTCATTATTAATCAAAGAAACTCAAAGGAAAAAACCTTATAAATGATCCCACTATTAGGGTTCAGGGAAGCAGTGCCCTCAATACTCTACTGGGAGAAACAAACTGATATCAACTTACTGGAAAACCAGAATGACAGTAAGTATCAAAAGTCTTAAAAGAGGATGCAGAATTATACTTTAGGAATGCAATTTCTGGGAATTTATTTCTAAGGAACTAATCAATAATGTGTACAAATAATCAGCTACTTACTGAGTGTTTAGGGAAGCTTTGTTTATATCCAGAAATACTGGAAATTAAGTGATAGTATATAATATTTTTTTGATTGGCTATTAAAAACACTACAGAAGAAATTAACTGGCAGAGAAATATATTCATGATTAGTGAAAAAAATCTGCTTACAAAAACAGGATTTACAGACTAATTTTTTCAAGTATACGTATGCATAGAAAAACAACCAAAAATGTGCATGGTGAGATTATGGTTTTGTATTTCTTTTATAGTTCTTTATTTTCTAAACTTTCTCTCTATAATGAAGAAGTGTCATTATTATAACAAATAATTATTAAATGTTTCCAGACTAGAACTAAAAGCTAAACAAAGACATACACTAGTAGTCACTAGTAACTAACCTCATCTACTACTATATCCACCTTAGAAACGATAAATGCAGAAACATACCTGACTATTCTCCAAGGTCTGCTTTTGGGTGAGCCAGTCCTGGGGGTTGGTGCTGGGTATGTACGGAGCCTGATGACCCTGGGTGGGTTTGCTTCCAAGAAGCCATTCACTGAGAGGGACAGCTGTGGTGCTGGATGATGACTTCTGCTAATCACAGAATCCTCTGTTGCTTAATGGGCAATGTCAACTGCAGGACAAAACTCACCAGGAAAGTAGGAAACCTAAGCTCTCTGATCTGGGCTTAACGTTAACCCTGAACGAGCCTCGGTTTCCACAATTCTAAAATAAGGAGCGCAGTTCATCTCCAGAGGTCTTCTCAACTCTAAAAGT
Source organism: Dugong dugon (assembly GCA_030035585.1). Taxonomy (NCBI): domain Eukaryota; kingdom Metazoa; phylum Chordata; class Mammalia; order Sirenia; family Dugongidae; genus Dugong; species Dugong dugon. Next base: position 5,684,450 of record CM057475.1, on the reverse strand, counting down.
CTAGGATTCTATATTCACACTGCCTTTAGAAGTCAGTCATCTCTATGAATTATAAAGAGAAGGATCCCCAAGAGAGAGCTAACACCAACTAATGATTATCTCCTATGTACTAACTGGAAACAATTATGGTCTTTCAATCTACACCTACAAAAACCTCTAAATTTCTATCTGACATTCAATTCCAAAGAAGTATTTAATTCCATACACTTAACTCATTACCAATGGTGGCTTTTTATAAATAGATGCTAGCTAAAAAGAAAGGGGAGGGGGTAGTCAAAAGAAATACAAGCCAAGTAGTGACTCAGTTACCAGGAACAAAGCCATTTTACCTGCTCTGGCACTGGGATATAACCCCTCTTCTCCAAGAAGGGTCCAATACTTGATGAATTAGTATGAGCCACCAGGTGCTCAGGAATTTGCTATAAAATGAAGGCAATATAATCATATTATTTATGCTATGCTTTCATACCAAAAAGTGAGACTTTAATTCCTAAATTTCAAAAGCATTATGCTAAGTATCACCACTTCGCTAGAATATTCTTCACACTAAACCCGACGACCTACAAAGCAGTTATCAAATCTCAGAACTCTCCACTTCTAAATAATTATCATCACATAAGAAATTTTCACCAGAATTGGTAGTAAAACATTACTACTTTTAACAAGCCCAAATGAAACTTTTTGGTTCTCTATTAAAGACCACTCAAGCCACAAATTTAATAAGAACTATGTTAAAAGCATTTAAAGAGATACAAAATGAATTCCAGAGACTAGCAATGAGTCAATACCACATTGCAAGAACTACCAAACTAATGCTCCAACTATAGACTTAATCAGAACATGAAATTTCTGAAGTTTAACAAATTCTCAAAAAAGTCACTCCTCAGAGTAAAAACGTGCTTTTTTTTTTAAAGACCATCCATGAGGCCACAGGCCTGAGGAGCGCCCCATGAACCACCTGAGATCAACGTTACTCACCACGGTCCTGAGGGACCCAAATGTGGTCATGGTCTGGCGAAGCGCAGCTGTGTCTGCTTCAAAGAGCAGGACGGTGGACTCTTCTGGTTTGAGAGTCAAACTGCCCAGTCTGGGAAAAACAACCAAAACCTGGCTACTTCTAGGAATATCTGTTTCAACTTCATCCAAAACAAAAGCTAAATTGTTTTTAAATGATTATATTTTTCTAAGAAACTATGGCTTTATCATGTATCAGCAGGCATAATATTAAATATATAAAGCAGCATGATCTTATCACAGAAACCAAGAATTCCATTTAAATCAATACATGTAAGGAGTTCAAAAATCTTTTTTTTTTTTTTCTTAATATATCAAAGTCAAGGAGCCAAAAGTCAAAACTAGGAACAAGTGCCTTTACCTCTCCAGGCACACAGAAACTTGATTGGCTAGATCTTTGTTTTGGGAGCACTCCAGCTGATGAATGAGACAATTGAACTGGCCCAATAACTATTAAAAAAAAAGAAAAGAAAAGAACCCATCAAGCCACTAATGATACAAAAGCACCAGGTATATCCAAGTTAACAAATAGCACTTGAGATTAAACTTTGATCTGGTCTATATAAACACTCCATTACAGGGAAGACGTTCTCTAGAAGTCAGTTCAGACCCATCAGAGCCAGGGAGCCTCATTACCCAGTAGAGCTGCTGGGCTTGCTGTTGTAGTGTCTCCTCTTTGAGCTGAGAGACGAGGTCGACCTGCTCATACAGCCACACCTCACGGCTTCGAAGGCATTCCAGGTGACGGCTTATGCAGCTGTGGATCTGAGCTTTGACCTAAGAAACACATACATGTTAGCCTCACTACTGTGAGAAGCTTGAAGCATGGTGTTTCCCCCACAACAGTGAGGTTCTTAAACTTTTGGGGGTCACATATTCTTCTGATAATCTAATGACATCTATGGAACATCTGCCCAGGAAAATGCATACACTAAAAACTTTGTCTATAATTTCAGAGTTTAATAGTGTCCCAAAGCCTACCCATGGTCCCAACAAAGCCCCAAGGACCCCAGTTTAAGAATCCCAGCCAAAGAGGCATATGCCTAAGCTCTAAAATTCTCCTTTAATACCCTGCCTCCTAACAGGATCATGTTTATTTTGGGTGTCCTAAAGTAACCAAGACAAAATGTAAGAATGTATCAAGAGATACTGATCCCCCTCAGTTTTCCATATAATTTTAAAACCTATAGCTTTGCAAGGTTATCAGTGGAATAGGACAGAAAATATTCTGTAGTTATATTTAAAAAGTGAATATTTAACAGCTAGCCCTTATCTCTTTTCCCACCCACAGAATGAGCCAACCACTGACATTATGCCAATTTTAGTAAAGAGACATGCCACTACATCATGTCAATGGCACATAATGGGAGTTTAAGTAAAATTATAAACTATTTCTGAAAACGGTGATTCAAACCGGGGCTAAACATAAAAATCCCAAGACTCCACTCCCCCCAAAAAATTATAGCAGCTATAAATTATCCATGAAAATCCACATAAATTATATTTTAAAACACATTTTTCTGTACAATAAAGTTGTGCTTCAAAATAATCTAAGACTCAGTCTACCCACTCACCAACAGATTCTTATTGATGTTAGTTGCCATCAAGTCGATTCTAACTCATGGCAACCTCACGTGTGCAGAGTAGAACTGCTCCATAGTGTTTTCAAGGCTGTGACCTTTCGGAATCGGATCACCAGGCCTGCCTTCCAAGGTGCCTCTGGGTTAGTTCGAACTGCCCACCTTTGGTTGTGCCAGCAGTCGAGCACTTAACCGTGTGGTCTACCCAGAGACTCCAACAGATTACTATTACATTAATGGACCTAACAGCTTCCATTCTGGCTTGCCTTTACAAATAAAGTCATTTACAGAACCAGGCCACAAAAACCATCACAACAAATGAAAAGACACCTGGGGACATGCAAAGAGCCATCCTTTCCACATCCAAAGGACAGAGCTGAGCAGTACAGCTCCCTGGTTTAGTTATTTTTTATTGATGGCAGTGCATGGCACAGGGACCACACCAAGAGGCAATCAAAAACGCATGCTGAACTGAATTCTCTAGAGTGATACCAAGTTTTCCAGACTCTACTAACATCTGCCTTATTTCCCTATGGGATCAAAGACATCGATTATGTCAGGCAGCTGACTAGGATTAGAAAGATCATAGAAGGCATGGGGTGAATCTGGTTGGCAGTGAGAAGCCGCATCCCTGGCCATGCTCTGATCAGCCCTGTGACGAGTCCAGACAAGGGAAGGAAAGAGCACACATCACACCTCTCGGAGGTTATCTTTGATTTGCTGTTCAGCCTGGAGAACTCCACCAATAGCAAGCTCCAAGTCCCTTCGTGCATCACAACACCTTGAAAGGGGCTCTTGATTAGTGGAGCAGCCACTCTGGTCCTGTGAGGTGCTCATTCTGCTCACTGTGCCTTTAAAAGGAAAACAAAATCAGCAATCAAAATAATATTGTAATTACAACCAAAAATCACCTTTTAACAACCATCCCTCAAATAATCATTCCAGCCAGCTCCCAAGTACTAATTACTTAGTAAATAGCACACTCTTAATAAATATTACCCCCCAACTGTGTTCCCACCATAAAATTCTATACTTTAATGACACTTTACAGGTAAACATATATATTTTTGAAAAAACACATTAATTTTCCTGAATCAAGAGAGTAAAAGGTTAAAAGAACATGGGAGTGTAAGTTTCTATTCATAACACACATAAAGTCACATGGGGCATGTGTTCCTGTTTTGCAGATTTAGAGATGAAGACTAAGAAGTCTGGGAGGATCCATGATTACTTAAAAAATAAGCTGCAAACCAATAACTTGACACACAGACTTTAGAACACTGTTTCGATCCAACATTTGCCTAAATCTATTGGGAGTATGAAATTTTTTTGTCTTCTTGCTTCCCTTTTTAGATGGATTTTTTTTTTTTTTTTTTTTAGGAAGAAGTCAGGGGTGGCTTCATAGCTAGAAGGCTTGCAATAATGTAAATCTGACAAAATAACTTCATAGGATTCTGATAAGGATGTAACAGAGGTATATACAGAAATTTAGGAGGGTATACAGAGAAAGGAGCTCTGGTGGTACAGTAGTTAAAGTACTCAGCTAACTGAAAGGTCAGCAGTTAGAACCCACCAGCCATTCTGGAGGAGAAAAGATATGGCATTCTGCTTCTGTAAAGATTACAGCCTTGGAAACCCTATGGGGCAGTTCTACTCTGTCCTATAGGGTCACGAAGAGTCAAAACTGACTCAACGGCAAGGGGCTTGGGTTTATATATGGAGAATTCTCTAATAAGCTCAGATTTATGAGAGATAAGAAAGAGAAGTAGAAAGAATAGCACATAACCAATGACATAATGATATGAGACTAGGACAAAAGTGTCAGAAAAGCAATGAGGCAAATCTTGACAACACTGGAAGAACAATTTGTGGTCTATCCTGGATAGATCCAGAATCAGAGATGGTTTCTAAATGCTTATAAAAAGAAAACACTGATCACTGTAGCCCAGCATGGGTTCACTAAACCCTATGAAACCAAAGTTATTTCCTTTCTGGATAGTGTTACTAAACTGGCCAGTCAATGGAATGCTGTAGACATAATGTATCTGGACTACAATAAGACTTGTGACAAGGTTTATGTTACCTCTGAGGACAAGGTGAGTACAGACTAAATAGAAGTACTACTGGATCAAATCAACGTTTTTTTTTTTTAGAAGTACTCAAAGGTTAATGGACTGAAGTCTAAAGTTTTTAGTGGCGTGTCTCCACGTTACTCAGCTGTTTTCCATAATTACGTGGATGAAAACATAAAAGACACTGAATTTGGGAGATAACACGGGACTGCCAAAATGTTTTCCATAACATAAATATTTAGATTACAAAACAATCTCTACATAGTTGTTAAATCTAACAAAATACAGATTTTTTTTTTGCAGTGGAATGGGGGAGTACAAGATGGAAAAGAATAAATTGTTTAAAAGAATGGAGAATTTTTTACGGACAGTAACCTCTATGTGAGTTAGCAGTATACTGGGACTGAGAAAAAAAATAACTTACACCATTTGATAGTAGTTAACAAAAGTATAGCATCTGCCACAGACTAATCTTGTTCTGTGCTCATTAGAAACGAAATTTGAAACTTATTTCTGAGTAACACACTTTAGATGAGGACATTCAGAAGAGAGAAAGAGACCTTGAAACCACAAAAAACTTCTCCAGGAAGAGGCTATTTAGCCTAGATAAGAGAAGTCTCTGGGGGGACATGATTACTATTCTCAAGTATCTGGAGAGCTGTCAGGCAGAAGAATAATTAGGCTTGTTCAGAATAGCCCCAAGGAGGAAAAAAGGATAGGCAACATTTCAGACAATATATGAAAAAACTTCCCAACAGTCTTGAAGGAAACGGCCAGAGAAGCCAGCCAAGACCTATCCAGCGTGGAGCCCTCCAAATGGCCAGCTGCCCATTTGAGACAGTGTGGCTAGTGTGGCCTAGCTTTAGAGGCCAGGTGGCTAGCTGAAAGCACAACAGGACAAAACAGGGTGAGCCCTCAAAAATAAAACGATGGGAAAAAAAAGCCCAATAGGCTTTCTTTTGACCATCTCAGCAAAAGATTCCAATTCAGGAACTACAGAGTTCCTATAAGAAACTCAAATATTCAAGAAGCTTCTCACTTCCCCTTGTTAATTTTGTTACCTTAGTTGGTTTCCCAAAGATGATTTGTAAAAAGGATGAGTTCCTTAATCAGGTTTGACAGGGAATCCCTGCAGAAATTGTTTAGTGCTTGGAACAGCAGCTGTGGCTGTTCTGCTGCCTTCTTCACACTGTCAGCGCCCCGTCTGAAGGACTGACGTTAGTGTGCATTTCGGGGCACACTGCAGGGGGTTTGAAAAACAGCTCACAAGCAGGGTGAAATTCTGGCTGAGATTTGGAGAGCCAGTGAGTCAGCTCACTGCCACAAGGTGCTTAACTGTGCACTCAAAAGTAAGTCATGCGATGAAAGCCTCTCAGTTCAATCACAAGTACTCCACAACTGCCTGATGAGAGTGGAACCTGGGAAAAGCACACCAACAGGATTCTCCTCTTACCAGCTACGGACAGAATGCAGGATGAGATTAATGAGTTCCAAAACTGATTCTCCCTTGCTACCCCCATGCACACATTTTTCAAATTCAAGTGAATATCATCTGTCATGGATTAAATTATGTCCCCCAAAAAATGCATGTAAGCAATCTGGCTGGGCCATGATTCCCAGTATTGTATGGTTGTCCATTTTATGACTATAATTTTACGTTAAAGAGGATTAGGGTGGAATTGTAACACCCTTACTAAGGTCACATCCCTGATCCAATGTAAAGGGAGTTTCCCTGGGATGTGGCCTGCACCACCACTTGTCTCTCAAGAGATAAAAAGGAAAAGGAAGCAAGCAGAGAGGGGGAACCTCACACCACCAAGAAAGCAGGGCTCGGAGCAGAGTATGCCCTTTGGATCCAGGGTCCCTGTGCCTGAGAAGATCCTCAACCAGAGGAAGATTGATGACAAGGACCTTCTTACAGAGATGACAGAGAAAGCCTTCCCCTGGAGCTGATGCACTGAATTTGGACTTGCAGCCTACTAGACTGTGAGAAAATAAATTTGTCTTTGTTAAAGCCATCCACCGGTAGTATTTCTGTTACAGCAGCACTAGATGACCAAAACAGTCATCTTGCTGGAACACTTCTCATAAGAATCTTTATACAGCCCATCTGTCAGCCACTGAGACAACCTGTTTTGTTTCTTTATAGCCAGTCCCAGGAGGCTTGTCCCTTTGGCTGCCCATCTCTGTCCCTCCTTCTGGAAGGGCAAAGGGCATTGGCCTCCACAGTCCACGCCCCAAGAAAAGTGCTGAGTAAAAGGCCGTATGTGGCAAGGAGGAAGCCTTTCAGAGCTGAAGTCAAGAACCCCACTACCCAGTGATCTTAAATCACAATGAGTTCAAGCCCCTGTGTAAGCCTGTGTAACAAGCATTACAGTTTAAGGGATCAATCTGGCTAGGGTCTGACAAACTGGAGTTCCAGGCTGCATCTGCAAGCTTCAGACCCGTGTGCTAGTTACTTTATCTCTCCGGGATTTCCTCCGGGAAAACAGAGACAATGACAGCAGCTGCAAAGGGCTGCAGGGAGAATCAAGACATTGTCTCTCTATAAGCACTTAGCCCTGCACACTGCAAGCACTCCATGTTAGTGTCTAACATTGCTGTTATTGTTACCAGGTTTAGTTGAGTGATGGGGACCTGAGTAACCTCCACCTTTTGGAATATACAAATCAGCACAGATGCTGGAAGAGGTTGAAAGGGAGGAGGCCCTGACCCAGAATCCTGTAGTCACTTATCACTGTGATGACCCTGGACCACGTGCACTTACTAAACCTAACTTCCTAATTCCTAAGTGTGGATGGCAATATCCACCTGCCAGTCTTGTGGGTACGGATCCGGTGCTTGTTAAAAAAAAATTAACTCCTCATCTAGTCTTTCACTACACGACACAGCCAAAGGCAAACTTTTCATAGCAAAAATGCAATAATCTGTAATGAATATCAAGTATGCACATTTCTGGAGCCCAGGTGTCACAGTGTTTAAGAGCTCGGCTGCTAACCAAAAAAAGGTCAGCAGTTTAAATCCACCAGGTGCTCCCTGGAAACCCTATGGGGCAGTTCTACTCTGTCCTATAGGGTTGCTATGAGTCAGAATCAACTCGACAGCAACAGGTTTTTTTTTTTAATTTTTTTTATGTACACTTTTGTCTGTTTTCTCACCTGTAAAAAGACTGACCCAAATCAACTCTAAAATTCAAATCAATGAAAGATGACTAAAAATGTCTTATCTTTACCTTTATTATCCAAACACCTGCCCTACTATCTTCAAAAGAGGATTGCCTTAAATTTTTATTTTTTGAGACAGTTAAAACTTTAGGTGCTTTCTAAAACTACTCTGCCTCTGGGATCCACGTTCTAGGTTTCAGAATGAAAAGCAAAAAAAAAAAAAAAAGAGGCGGGGGAAAGACGCGCGCGCGCACACACACACACACACACACACACACACACCTCTCAAGCAAATAACCGCACCTGAGCTCTCCTCAAAGCAGAGGAATCCTACAAAGTATATACGCCATTCTTGCACAAATCTAGTTATGAAGTCCAAAGGTCATGGAAGACCTGAACAACTAACCACAAATGAAGCTGAGTCATTATCAAATGGTTTAACCAAAAAACTTCCAAAGAGCTACAACCTCTTGTGACCCACATAAACCACAATTTAAAGCTGGGAGGGTGGCGGTGGTGGGGTGGTGGTGGAACTTAGCAATCTATTTAGTACGCCACCCTCATTTAATAGATAAAGACACACAGACCCAGACAGGTTAAGTGACCCACTTGTTATGGATTATGTCCCCCCAAAAATGTGTGTAGCAATTTGCCTGGACCATGATTCTCAGTGCTGTGTGGTTGTCCTCCATTTTGACTGTAATTTTATGTTAAAGAGGATTAGGGTGGGACTGTAACACCCTTACTAAGGTCACATTCCTGATCCAATGTAAAGGGAGTTTCCCTAGAGTGTGGCCTGCACCACCTTTTGTCTTACAGAGGTAAAAGGAAAGGGAAGCAAGGGGGGGGGGGGGGGGTCTCTGTGTGGAGAAGCTCCTAGTCCGGGGAAGACTGATTATGACAAGGACCTTCCTCCAGAGCCAACGGAGAAAGACTTCCTCTGGAACTGACGCCCTGAATTTAGACTTTTAGCCTGTGAGAAAAGGTCACAAGCGGTTTTAGACTGTGAGAAAATGTTATTTCTCTTTGTTAAAGCCATCTGCTTGTGGTATTTCTGTTACAGCAGCGCTAGATGACTAATACACCACCTAAATGTAGATTTGGGTTTAGAACTAAGATTTCTAAGGCCTAGTCCTGGATTCTCTACCCTACATTGCCTGTTCTTCCTTTAGTGTATTATCAACCATAAGTTGTTTTTATTTGCAAATACTAGGGTTTAAAATTGACATTCCAATGGAATAACTTCCATTAGGTTTCTTAGTCTGTTTTTATAGCCCTTTTAATAAATTATAACCACAATTTTGCAGATCTTTCTTGCTTGAATAATGCAGTAAAAATAAACAGTACCTTGCATGACTTGACAGACACAGGATCATTGAAACACTGCCAAACCCCAGTGCCAAGTACAAAGAAGCAAGAGCCCTGCATTCTAATCCCACGTGTATATCACAGCCACTGGTCCCTCTGAATGAAGGCTTAAACCAGATCACCTCTAACTGCACCTTCCAGCTCTGGCTTTCCTTGCCACGTACCCAGCACCCCCCCCCAAAAAAAGATATCCACTTTTTACTTATTTTCCTGATATCTGAATCATTGCTAGACAGCCAAGCGCCTAAGAAACAATCTATAGGATACGCATGCATTCTGTGGATTACTGAATTCAAAATATTTCAAGTTTGGATATCTTTGACGAGACAACCTATACTGGACTGTTTGTACCAACTTTCTGTTATAAACATTATTAAACAACACTGTAACATTCCACATTCAATTTTACCTTGATTTCTTCTTTACTTCACTGCTCTTTCTTCCTGTTAGTTAAAAGATTGTTTTTGATATCACAATTCCTTAACACAAAAGTTATATATATCTTACCCTATCCCCAAACCAAAAGAAAGAAACCAACCCACTGCCGTTAAGTCAATTCTGACTCACAACGACCCTATACGACAGAGTAGAACTGCCCCCTAGGATTTCCAAGGAGCGGGTGGTGGACTGGAAATGCCAAACTTTTGGTTAGCAGAAGAGCTCTTAACCACTGCGCCACCAGGGCTCCACCCTATCCCCAGCCCACTTTAAATGCTTTATCGAGTAGTCTCTGAAATCCAGGCTACAGTTCTCCATTTTTTTGAAAAGCATACAAATAATCGTTAATATCTTAAGAGAACTAAAGAAAATAAAGTAATAAATTCACTATAGCATATTCTAAGGTTACAGCACTTCAGAGTCTACTGAGCTTGGATTTGTCTACCTCTCTACAGTAAAACCTGCGAAAGCCAGAACCTGTGTAAGGTGGAAACCTGTCAGAGAAGGAAAACGCAAATATTTTTCCACTAAAACGAGCAATAGCAAAGCGGTGAGACTGCACCCGGCGGAAAACTTGTGAGACCCAGAAAAACAAGGCAGTCCCCGGGAGTTCCGGCTCTCACAGGTTTCACCGTACAAGTAACTGATTTATGAGCGCCAGTAATCCCAGGACATCAACTTTCCGAAGGAGTTTAACTGACAACTGACCCCAAAATTTTACCATCTAACGCCCAGTAAGGCTTTTCTATTTCAAAAGCAACCATGATTCACGAAACTTTCTACGTTTCCCAAATACACTTTCTAAGAGCGCAGTGGCCTTAGGAGACCTCGGGTCCCTTCTCTCTGGAAGCCGCAACCGCCCATTCACACTGGGGCTCTGAACCGGCACTCTGGCTGCAGCACGCGTGTCCGCAGCCCGGCAGCTGCGCACCCTTCTCCGGCTTGGCGCCGGCCTGCCAAGGCTCCCGCAGCGCTCCCCGGGCTGCCGGATGTACCTTGCAGGGCAGGTCCCAGGCTCACGGATTAAGCCAGGAGCAGGTGGCCGCTTTATGTCGGCCTCGGTGCCTGGAGCCCCAGGGCGCACCCCGCCGCGCCGTCACGGGTGGCCCCAGCTCGCAGGAGCCGCACGTCAGCGCCACAGGGGCGGCCCAGGGCGAAAGGCCCCGCCCACCACCCCGCCCACTCCGAAGCGCTTCCGGCCTTCAACGGCTCCAACGGCTCCAACGCCCCCCAACGCCCCCAACGGCCGAGGCTCCACCAGGCCGGTCCTCACCGTGAGACCCCTGGCAGAAGTCCCCAGGCAGGTCCCGCCTGGCCGCTCTGGGTGACGCCAGCTCCCGGGCTCGGGGCGTCTTTGTTTTGGGGAGCCCTGGTGGCTGCTAACTGCTGCTAAGCTCCGCAGAGAAATAAATGGGGTCCGGCTGGAAGGCTTACCAAGTTGTTACTGGAAGGTCCCTGGTCACTGTGGTGAGGTGACCACTTCCAGCCCAGTTTGTCTGAAGCTCTCAGACAGCCCCTCATCTGTGGACCTCCTCCTCCAGCCCCTCTCCCACTCACTCACACAGGGTCTCAGTCCAGGACTGCCTCCTGGAGGCTTTTTATTCACCAAACACAGACTGAGCACCTACCAGCTGCCAGGCACTATTCCCGGTGCCTGGAACACAGTGGAGAAGCTGACAGCCTCTCTAAGATGGGCTGAGGAGCTAGACCGCGTGTATGGGCCCAAAACCTGGCTCCACCACTCATATTCTGTGTAACCTTAGGCAAGTCACTTCCTCGGTGCCTCGGTTCCCCCATCTGTAAAATGGGGGTGATAAAAATGGATTCAACTCAATGAAAGTTAGATGAATTAACATAGAGAGAATGTTTAGGGCAGCTACCTGTCTGCCTAGCATTCTCAAAGTATTTATAGTCCGATGCCCCTTTTCCTGAGAAAAACCACCCTTTACAGACTAAATATCCAAGCTGGCCTGAAGATGAAATCTAGACAGCATTGTCATTCCCTTTCCATTTTTTGAATGTAAAATTCTTGCTCTTGTCTAATGTACGCTAAGTTATTTTTGTAAACAGTAAGAGTAAAGCCAAATCACATGACGAAAAGCAAACAACACGAAGAGCTGTCATCCTAAAACAACCCTGAGGTTTCAGATGAACAGTGTGTGTGGAGGCTCCTGCTTTATCTGTGATGCACACAGTTTCTGGGATCCCCTTTCAGACAGTCATTACCAAAGGTAATGAGAAAATCATTTCTTCCTAATTCAAAATGGGGCAACACATTTTTGTTATCCATCTTTGAAGATAAAAAGATACAAAGAAAACTAGACATACCTCTGAAAGATAAAGTTAAAAATGTATGGCCCTTTCAGAGACAGGAAAGATGGAGCACAATACGAAGTATGTAACCACTGTCAATGAACTCTACATTTAAAAAATGTTGAATGAGTGATTTGTTGTGTATATTTTCACCAAAAATAAAATAAAAAACACACAAAAAAAATGTATGGTCCTTTGTACTTTATGACAATGGCTGGAAGGAAAAAAATTTTAGTCTATTAAAATATAATTGGGGTCAAGAACTTTTCAATTATTTTATGTGCCCTACAAAATGGTCACGATATAAAGACAGTAGAAACTGCTGGCTATCACCTACTTAATGGTCCCTCTTCCCTTTAACCAATGGCCCAGCAACTAATTGCTCCAGCTACTCCCCCTTAAATTCCTACTGAGTTACCAAGAGTCCCTTGTGTTTGTTCTCCAGTGTATGCCTGCTTTGTTACTATGATGATCTAATTTAATTAAATACTAATTGTGTGCCTATCCAGTCAATTCTAGCTCATAGATACTCTCTGACAGAGTAGAACTGCCCCATAGGGGTTCCTAGGCTGTAAATCTGTTTTTTTAATTGTACTTTAGATGAAGGTTATACAAAACTAACTAGTTTCTCATTAAACAATACACATATTGTTTTGTGACACTGGTTGTCAACGCCACATGTCAACATTCTCCCCTTCTTGATCTTGGGTTCCTCATTACCTGCCTCCTCTTCCTTGCTCCTGGGCAGCTAGCGTGCCCATTTAGTCTCATTTTGTTTTATGGGTTTGTCCAATCTTTGGCTGAAGGGTGAACCTCAAGAGTGACTTCATTACTGAGCTATAAGGGTGTCTGGGGGCCATACTCTCAGGGTTTCTCTAGTCTCTGTTCGAACAGTAAGTTTTTTTTTTTTGTTTTTTTTTTTTTTGAGTTAGAATTTTGTTCTACATTTTTCTTCCATTCTGTCCAGGTTCCTCTATTGTGATCCCTGTCAGGGCAGTCATCGGTGGTAGCTAGGCACCATCTAGTTGTGCTGGACTCAGTCTGGTGGAGGCTGTGGTAGTTGTGGTCCATTAGTCCTCTGGATTAATCTTTCCCTGTGTCTTTGGTTTTCTTTTTCCTCGCTCCAGATGGGGTGAGACCATCAGAGTGTCTTATCTTAGATTGTCACTCACAAGCTTTTTAAAACCCCAGATGCTACTCACCAAAGTAGAATGTAGAACATTTTCTTTATAAACTATGTTATGGCAACTGAGCTAGATGCTCCCCAAGACTATGGTCCCCACAGCCCTCAGCCCAGTAATGTGGTTCCTCAGGGAGTTTGGATGCATCTATACAGCTTCCATGACCTTGCCTTGGACAAGCTGTGCCAGCTTCCCCAGTACTGTGTACTTCTTAGCCTTCCCCAAAGTTACCACCTAGATGCTCCCCAAGACTATGGTCCCCACAGCCCTCAGCCCAGTAATGTGGTTCCTCAGGGAGTTGGGATGCATCTATACAGCTTCCATGACCTTGTCTTGGACAAGCTGTGCCGGCTTCCCCAGTACTGTGTACTGTCTTAGCCTTCCCCAAAGTTACCACTTATCTACTGTCTATTTAGTGTTTTTCCCTCTCATCCTTCCTCTCCCTTGTAACCATTAAAGATTGTTTCTTTTTGTTGTGTAAACCTTATCGTGTGTTTTTTTAGCAGTGGCCTCATACATTGTTTGTCCTTCTGTGATGGACTTATTTCACTCAGCATAATGCCCTCCAGATTAATCCACGTTGTGAGATGTTTCACAGATTCATCATTGTTCTTTATAGTTGCACAGTATTTCATTGGAAATCCTGGTGGTGGTGTGGTTAAGAGCTATGGCTGCTAACCGAAAGGTCACCAGTTCAAATCCAGCAGATGCTCCTTGGAAAACCTATGGGGCAGTTCTACTCTATCCTTTAGGGTCACTATAAGATGGAATCAACTTGAAGGCAACAAGTTTTTTTTTAGTATTCTTTTAGTATTCCACTGTATGTATGTACCATAGTTTATCCATTCAACTGTTGATGGGCATCTAGGTTGTTTCCATCTTTCTGGATTGTGAACAGTGCTGCAATGAACATGGGTGTGCGTATGTGTATTAGCGTGAGGGCTCTTATTTCTCCAGGATATGTTCCTGGGAGTGGGACTGCTGGATCATATGGTATTTCTATTTCTAGCTTCTTAAGGAAGCGCCATATAGTTTTCCAAAATGGCTGTACCATTTTGCATTCCCGCCAGCAGAGCATAAGAGTTCCAATCTCCCCACAGCCTCTTCAACATTTGTTATTTTTTGTTTTTTCAACCGTGCCTAGGCTGTAAATCTTTACAGGAATAGACTGCCAGGTCGTTTCTGCCACGGAGCAGCTGGTGGGTTTGAACTGCCGATCTTTTGGTTAACATCCAAGTACTGAACCACTGTACCACTGGGGCTCCCAGCAATTAAATACTACATAAACATAAAAAGACTAGGGAGAAAAAAAAAATCATAAAAATCTAGAATTCTGCACTCTGACCACTTTGCAGGTACCTCTAACTCCACTGTCATTGATTGCCGTTAAGTCCATTCTGACTCATGGCAACCTCATGTACGTACAGTAGAACTGTGCTCCATGGGGTTTTCAAGGCTGTGATTTTCAGAAGCAGATCTCCAGGCCTGTCTTCCATAGTCCCTCTGGATGGGTTCAAGCCACCCAGTTTTGGCTAGTAGTCAAGCGCTTAACCGTCTGCACACCCAGGGACTCCTCTGACTCCATTAAGTTTGGTTATTTGCCCTAATGTCTTTATAAAACGTTTAGGTTCTAAAGGGGGAAATTCATAAAGCATTTTACCTCTCTTCTGCTTCAAGAATTTCTACACTGTCTCAAAACCACAGAACCATCCATTGCTAGCAGATCATCTCATCCTCTAAAGAGAGCGTGAACTTTAATTCTCCAAAGTCTCCCCACCGCCTACAGGTCTTACAAAGACAAAAGGCCTCTATTCCCTGGCCTCCGCCTGACTCTCCTGCCTCTCTCCCCAGTGCAGCCACCACACCCCGATCTACTGGATAGTCCTGGCTGGCTCACTTGGCCAGCCGTGGCTCTCCCAGCTCTCTCTCCCAGCAGTGTCAGTCCTTTCCCTACTGTGAGGACTATGCTCAAGTCAGCACCACTACAAAGCCGTTCCTGATCAAGTACCTCAATCCTCCACAGAGTTGGCAGCTGCCTCTTCTGTGCCCTGTAACCTGAACAGGTTTCCAGCATGACAGCTGGCACACGTGCTGCCCTTATTCTTACCTGCCTGTCTCCTTAGCCTGGGAGCTCCCTGAGACAATGGACCGTGTCTTATTTGACTCTGTAGACTAACGGTGAACAGAGAGCCTGGCATTAGGAATCCATTCCCATTCTATGTGTGCTAGTGAACCATCATAAAGAGAAAGGTGTCCATGGAATTGTGCAAGCTGTGGCACTAAACAGAAGCTTAGTACAGGTTTGCTAAATGGAGGAATGAATAAATGATAAATGGGTGCTGAAGGTCAGACTAGCCACAGTAAGTATGGTGTAGCTCTGCTTTAAATGTAGATTATAATCTTGATGTCTCACTAAGGCCTGCATTAATTCAGGAAGGTTTTTCAGAAGAGATAAAGTTTTCTAGCCATATAGCACAACTATTACTTTTAGTTTTCTTTCCAACGAGACAAAACTGGCAAGGGTATTGCCACTGAGATAGTGTCTTCCTTGATCCCAAGCCTGTCAAAGCTTAGCTCCAAGTCACGCAAGCACCACAGCTTTGTGAGGTGAAGGAGACACATTAATGTATTTACAGCCAACGTTGTACAGTAGTTCTGCCTTATCTACAGGGGATACGTTCCAAGACCTCCTGTGGATGCCTGAGAGGGTGGATAGTACTGAACCCTTTATATGCTATGATTTGTCCTATACGTATATACCTATGATAAAATTTAATTTATAAATTAGGCACAGTAAGAGATTAACAACAATGAAATGCAACAATTAAAACATCATACTGTAATAAAAGTTATGTGAATGAGAGTCCGATGGCATGAGATTTCATCATGCTACGTATTCATTTAATGTTTTCGAACCTCGGTTGACTGCGGATAACCAAAACCTCGGAAAGCAAAACGGCAGAGAAGAGGGGACTACTGTAGCTTTTTCTCTCAGACTTTGCAGTACCACAGAAATTCCAAATGACATCAACAGACGTTTGGTAGGCTTTCAGAACTGGGGTGGTGCCCTCTCTTCAACTTGAAACTTTTTACCATAATATAGTCAAGGACAGGAAAACATGTGACTTAATTACCACCAGAGTAATAACATCATTTCATCCCTGATTTTATATGGTAAACATCTTGTGGTCTCCCCCACAGAAGTACACAAGTGATAAAATACTTGCCCTCCTCTAAAGCCTGGAGGACTAGCAATAATGCCAAACTAAAACTCAAAATAACAGCTGTGATTATGTTCTTATGAAATCTGTAATTGTCTAAGTATTTAAAGACTTAACTTCTTACTTATGACTAAACTTACAATTCAAACAGTTAGCCTATTTTGTCAGTTATTCACTCCCTTCATTGAATTGTCACATTTGTAAAACACTCAAGGCAATGCTGAATAAGGGGAATATTAAGCCTCCAAAGTGCCCCAAACACAATCCTAGCCCCAAAGAGGAACTTCTTGATTCCACTTCATAACAGAGTCAGGCAACATTAGGGATGATGACCTGAGATAAGAATGGCTAAAAGGCTAGAATGAATAATTAATGTCAGAAATTAAGTAAAACCAGTACTCGCAAAATAATTATTTTGTTCACTTGCCAGTGAATCTATCTAATTCTGAGAGTATTTATGACCTGCAAGGCTTTGAGGAATTGTAAGGCTGAAGGCAGGAAGAAAGGCCTGGCAATCTACTTCTGAGAATCTGCTAATGAAAACCCGATGGATCACAACTGTTCAATCTGCAACCAATCACAGGTATGGCACAGGACTGGGCAGTGTTTCGTTCTGTTGTGCATGGGTCTCCACGAATCAAGGGCCAACTCAGTGGCAGCTGACAACAACAACGTTGAAGGTAAGCTTATAAATTATGAATGTAATATTCTGATTTAACAATCAAAAGACACACAGAGAGGGAATATATGGCAGCTCCTCTGACAGCACACAGACACTATCAAAGCTGGTCACCAGAGGAAAAGTGGGCAACTCGGCCCCAGCTCCAACACTGACAGCCAGGCCCAGTCATTTCACCTGGCCACCAGAGTGCTCACCTGGATTCTATGTTGACTGCAATATATTTAAATGTACCTATAATGACTGTGAGCATTGTGCTCTTTTAAAATCTATCTATATGGGATCAAACTGACAACAGCAACTCAAAAGATTGGACAGGAAAGTTAGGGGGTAGTGAGTTTATGTTCATGGGGAGGAACAACTCAAAAAAGGGGGGTGAGAATGAATGGATGCACAACTCAAAGAATGTAACCAATGTCACTGAACTGTACGTGTACAAACTGTTTAACTGGTGTATGTTCTGCTGTGTATATTCTCAACAGCAACAATAACAAAAATTATTTAAAAAATTAAAATAAATGTACCTATAATGAAAACAAAGACAAAATGAAAACCTTGGACAACAATGTTAAAAGGGCTGGAAAGTAGTAAGAGTAGTAAAAATGCCATCGACGTGCACAGTCGCCTCATGAAACTGAAGTTCGCCCGTGTGTGTACATGTCAGTGGTTCCTTACTACAGTCACTTGAGACTTGCCTTTTGCAACCTCGCTAGTACAGAAACAGAGGAACTGACTTCACTGCTGATTTCAATAACGCTTCAGAAAATGCTCTCTGAACCAGGAGCACAGTCCATTGTATACCTTGAATAGTGATGTCTTCGTTCTTGAAGGTTGGGTATACATTTCTGGAAACTGCCCAAGATTAAATATGTAAAGCTCTTAGAATAGCGCCTGTGACATAGTAAAAAGCAATGGTTAAGTGCTCCACTGCTAAGTGATAGGTTGGCAGTTCGAATCCACCCAGTGCCTCTGAGGGAGAAAGACCTGATTATCTGCTTCTGTAAAGACTAAAGTCAAGGAAACCCTATGGGGTAGTTCTACTCTCTAACACATGGGGTCACCTTGAGTCAATCAACTCAACAGCACCTAACAACAATACAGGTATTAGCCAGTTTTATTACTTGTAGTCAGAAAATGGAATGTGACAATTAAAACTTACGTAGTTCATCCATTTAATAGGCCTCCATCACCTCTCGCCTAGATTCCCACAGAAACCTCATGACTGCAGCCCACTCCTCCATTCCTCCCCTCCTTTTCTCTTCAATCCAGCCACAACGGCCTCCTTGTTGCTCCTCCAGTATATCAAGGATGCTTCTGCCCCACGCCCTTTGACTTTTCTCCAGACATCCTCACAGCCCCCTTCCTCACTTCCATAACGTGTCTGCTCAAAGGTCATCTTTTCAGTGAGGCTTTTCCAATCATCTTATATACAATAATCATTCCTTCCTCCACCACCCCGTTAATATGCTTTATTTTCCTCCGTAGTACTCATCAGAATCTTACATGTAGAAACTGTTTATTTTCTGATTCCCCTTCAGAAAACATACTAGCAGGTAAGTTCCATATAGGCAGGGACTCTATGTAGTGTTCACAGACTTGCATAGGAGATGGTTAAAAAGTATTCGTTGAATGCATAGATTCAATAATTACTTCTAGTCTACTAAGTGCCAGGACTTTTTTTTACACACTACCTCATTTAGTCTTCATAAACGTTAAAGTGGGTATGATCACCACCATTTTAAAAGGAGGCTTGGAAATGCTAAATACATTACCTACAAGCTTTTAAGGAGAAGAGCCAAGATGTAATCCCAAGACTGAGTCTAAAGTCCACAACCACACAATGAATGCTGAAGAGACTGGGTATTAAGATTTTATGTATTCATTCAACAAGTATTTATTGTCTAAAACGACATGGACTGTGATAGTCCCTAAGGATACAATGGTAAACCTGCCACCTAGAGGAGGATTTGTGCCACTGACTCACCAAAAAATACAAGTTCTTTGGAATAAGAAAAGTCCATCAGCAGCAACGACTGGCTCTGAATGTCTTCTAGTATGCTAATACTTACTATATGAGGGAAATTATTTATAAAACACTAACCAAGAGGCCCTCAGATGGGGGGAGGAATCCATGTCAGAATATCCTGGTGAGCTTTATGAAACTCCTATACAGGTTCCTGACATTCTGCCACAGCTGTTGTGTTGTTTGGTGCTGTCAAGTAGATTCCGACTCATAGTGACCACCTGTGACAGCACAGAACTGTCCCATAGGGTTTTCTAGGCTGTAATCTTTACCAGAGCAGATCACCAGGTCTTTCTCTCTCAGAGCCACTGGGTAGATTCAAACCCAACAACATTTCAGTTAGCAACTGAGCTCTAAACCACTGCGCCACCAGGGCCCACACTGATCTAATAAAATGGGGGAAGTACTGTGTAATTTGAAAAAAATCTCTCAGGTAATTCTGAAATATGATACCTCCCCCTGCCCCCACCTTGGAGAATCACATCTTCCTTTCCTTACAGAGCTCTTCCTACTTTTGAAATACCTCTGTGCCCTAATGTAATAATGTAATTGGAGAGATTTATTTAGACACAAACTTTCATAAAACTTTATACCCCTAGGATTTGCCTAGAGGCCCAAGGACAAGTGTTCCATGGAAGAGAAGGAAGGAGAAGTAAAACATAAGGCATGTCACTGTGCTAGGCTTTACAAGTATTCTCTCATTTACTTATCTTAACTAATCTGGAAATAGCAAATCCGTGTAAATGCAAACTAAGTGACTTGTCTAAGTCACAAGGTAGTAGTAAATCTTCCTCCAAAGTACCTGCACTTTATATATGAATCCTTCTCCGGAGGACCTCCCACTGCAGCGTCTGAGTCAGCCTTAGTGGAAGGGACTGATGTTCTTTGAAGTTCAGAATGTCACACTAGGGCGCCAGTGTAAAACCAGCCCACTGTGACTACTCAGAAAGTAACTCAAGAGTCCCTACAACCATATTTCCTTCCAAATTATCAAGGGATAAGTGGAAAGCCGTCTAGCCAAAGGTAGTTACACATGATGAACTTTACCCTGATTAGAAAGGGGCACAAAATGGTCTGGAGAAAAAAGCCCTGCCCTCGGGGTCAGACAGACTCTAGCACTCTGAGTCAAGACATTCCTGATCAAATAATCCCGTTTATAGTCACTCAGCACTTAAAGCTACTCTGTTATATGATTATTGTTGTACCCATCACGAGAATTTAGTCCCAGGATTAGGACTTGTGTTCATTTTTTTCATCTTAATACCAGTAACACCTTGAACACATTTTTTAAAAAAAAGGCAAACGCGCTGCCGTCAAGTCGATTCCGACCCAAAGCGACCCTCCAGGATACAGGAGAACTGCCCTATAGGGTTTCCAAGGAGCGCCCGGTGGATTTGAACTGCTGACCAGCCACAGCACTTAACCACTACACCGCCAGGTCTTCCGACCTTCTGGTTAGCAGCCCAAACTGATTGTTGGTGGAATGAAGCAATGAGCAAGGCTCGTTCGTCTCATCTGTAAAACCGAGACAATTAAAACTACCTCTCGAAATTGTTAGAGAATTAAATGTGATAGTATGTAACGCTGGGTCGGCCACGCAGGGCTAGCTAGGAAAGGCTGTGCTCGGACCTGTGCTGGAAAACGGCCCCCGCCCCGCCCCAGAGGCCCCGGCGAGAGGCAAGAGCCAGCGGAACCGCGGAGCTGTCACACCCGGGCCGGTGCCGGCCTGGCAGGCGGGCGAAGGTGGCCCCAGGGCCGGCGTGTAGAGGGGAGGCCAGGCCCCGGCCCAGAGGGCAGGCGGTCCCAGCACCCCCCGCCTCCGGACCGGCCGCGGCAGGAGAGCGGGAGGAGATGCACCGGCCCCGCCGGCCGCTCGCGTTCTTACCGGCTCCTAACGTGACTCCAGGAGAACCGAAAGGACCTTCGGTGAACAGAAACCCTGCCCGACACAAGAGAAGGGCTCAAAGGCCGAGTTCTCGCGAGAACGCAACCTTCCTCCCACGCTTCTCCCCGCAGGTCTGACAGTGTCGCGAGATCGTTTCTCGGGTCAGACGGCAGCCCTTGACCGCCCTCTAGAGGGCGCAGGGCGCAGGCGCACCCCTTTTCCCGCGCAGCGGTCGGTGTCTTCACCCTTCGTGAATAAATTAAATCAAATTAAATATGTTTATTGAAGGCAAATTCTCCGCCGAGAACTATCTTAAGTGATTCGCTCACACCAAATGATCTCACAAGGTAGATATTATTTGGCCTTAACTTACAGATGCAAAAATAAATGTCAGAGCCCAGATTCCCACCGACATCATTCTAATTCCAAAGGATACACAGGTTTGCATCATATCACCCCATACAATTCTCCACACACCGTACCCCATTCCTGCCCCTCCCTGCCCGTTCTCCCCAGTGTGGCATTATCCACATTTAAATTTTGTTTATTTGTGACCACTTGTTATGTGGGATTCTCTCAGTTTTGGACTTAGGTCCCCAATACTCAGTGTCAACCGCCCCCCAAATTTCCCAGCCAGGCAAAGGACCATCAAAATAGGATTTGCAAAGGAGAGGATCATGATAAGGTTTTATGAACCCCACAAGAGTGACTCCTTCAAGGGACAAGCCACACTCAGCCAAAAGACAGGATGCACAGATTGGTCTGCAGATACGCAGAGTGCCTTCCCAGCTGGTGGTTGGAAGAGGAACACAGAGAAAGAGGCTCAGCAGGGGAAAGTCCCAGACACTCATGAGGAAATAGCTTTAAACACCCGCCACAGGCAGAGGTATCCAAGTCTGCATCGTTGCCATTGAGGTAAATTCAGCCAGTCTTAACTTTCCTCTTCCTCTACGCCCTCAGTTCATGTGCAGACTCTGGAATGAGGCATTTTTGTAACTAAAAGCAACCAAAGCACTTTTTTATTATCTGAGGTTAACTGAAAAAGTTAGTGACCTCACAAGGTAGATACTGTTTAGCCTTAACTTACAGATGCAAAGATAAATTTCTGAGCCCGGACTCCAAACACATCATTCTAACTCCAAAGGATGCGCTGGTTTGCACCATATCACCCCAAGAAATTCTCCACACCTGGTGCATGTGGAGAACTAGTCCACAGAGCATAATTGAACAGGTAGGGTTAGGACGCACAGGGGGGATGCTTTATAATGTGCAATATATTATTCCATATATAATTTATGAATTAAAAGTATACACATAGGCAAGTATTTGCTCAAAAAATCTTTTATTGATAGGTAGGGCTACACAATCCTAGACGTTTGGAGGCCACAAGAGAATGAGGACCAACGTGGGAGGGCCTGGGCCCGCCAGAAGCACATTAGATTACCCAAGCACTGACAACACAGCTCTTTTCTGGGTTCTCCAGCTCCACCACGGTATAGCTGCAGGTCTCCTTGTTGAGGACTTTCTTGCACTTGATTGTATCATAACCCACAGGTATAGGAACACTGTTATTGAGACAAGAGCAAGGCCTGTTAGAAGGGAAAAGATGCCCAGCCTCCCCAGGGCCAGCTCTGTGCAGGAAGCAGCCCATGCTCCAGATGGCTAGGGTCCCCCTTACCAGGCCTTGTTGTTGAATGTCGTCTAGTCGATTCTGACTCATAGCCACACGATAGGACAGGATTGAACTGCCCCATGGGGTTTCCAAGGAGCAGCTGGTGGATTTCAACTGCTGACCCTTTGGTTAGTAGCCAAGCTCTTAACTACTTCGTCAGTAGGGAGCCCTTATTCTGACCAGCACCAACTTCAGGGCAGTAGAACTGTCTTACAATAGAGTCACATAGACCATCCCTGACATCATTCTTAAGTTCCATCCTGGATGCACAGAGGACATGGATAAGTTCTGACAGGCCCAGAGGCAGGTCAGTGTGTCCTGGGGTTGGGCCCTTCTTGCTCCAGAAGAGCCAGCAGTGCTGGGGCTGTAACGTGGAGAGGGAACTGCAGCCCCAGGGGAGGCCTGTTAGAAGAGGAGCTGGTGCAGCCAACAGGTGCAGCCATTCCAGTTTAGGGCCACGAAGCCCAGGGAGAAGCTGATGAAACCGGGGATTACCTCCCACGTACTCGATTGTGCAGGCAATTTCAGGACTTTACTGCCCTCCTGAAGCCCAGATTTAAAATGTCTTTACCCAAAGTTTAAGGTCCCTGTATGGCCCAAGCAGTTTTTGATCAGCTACTAACCTAAAGGTTGGAGTTTGAACCCATCCAGTGGTATCATGGAAGAAAAGTCCTGGCAATCTGCTTCTGTAGAGATTGCAGCCAAGAAAACCCCTATGGAGCAGTTCTACTCTGCAACATGTGGGGTTGCCGTGAGTCAGAATCAACTCAACAGCAACAGGTTTGGTTTTTTCCCAAAGTTTACATGGAAGCTGCCATTCCCAGGGCCCTTTGTGACAACTGTTTTTCCAAAAAGTGGCCTCAACTTTTATTTTAACTGAAGAGGACATCTCAATCCTCTTCCAAAAGGGAATTCTGGAAATCAAAGTGATGACCAGGAAAAGACTTCCCTGGAGGTGCTGGGGCCGAGCCTGACTCCAGCTGGAGAAGAAGCATCAGCAGACAAGCCTTAGTACCCACAGGAAGGGATGGAGTTGGGGGAGCCCATAGCGCAAAAACCCTCCCAGACCCCATCCCACAGGGCTCCTCGAGGGATTAGGGCACAGGACACAAGCCGGTAGCCCAAGAGGCATAGACAGGTCCACAAAGTGTTTAATTTGGTTCATAATGGTGAGTTTTCTTCCCATCTTTGTTTCTCCAGTCCCACATTTAAAATTGGGAATTTCACAAAAAAAATCCTTTTTTTTTTTTCCTAGCTGCTCTTGAAAAATCAAAAGATATGAGAATTCTAGACTGGTCTTCCCCTATGACCACAAGCTGAGCCAGGCCTATAGTGTCCCCATTACCACCAACCTCACTGCACCCCATCACCCACCTAAGCCTATGCATCACCTGCCCATTATCATGGAGCTACACTGTGACTTTGTTATTGTAGAGGAATATTATCTGTGTCATGCCAATACGCAAAAACATAAAAACCAATCATCACTGCTTGCCCTGGTGGTGTAGTGGTTAAGAGCTATGGCTGCTAACCAAAAGATGGCAGTTGGAATTCACCAGCTGCTCCTTGGAAACCCTATGGGGCAGTTCATCTCTGTCCTACAGGGTCGCTATGAGTTGGAATCAACTCCATGGCAACAGTTATGGTTTCAGGTTTGGACCAGGGTGTGGGAGGGAGGGAGTAAGGGGGAGTTTTTCCATTGGAGACATTGAATTTATGTTAACAGGGGTGGAATACTTTGGATAACAGTTGATAATAAAGAATGTAATCAACGTCATTGAATTATACATATAGAAATTGTCAAATTTGTGAATGTTTTGTTATGCAGTGAAGAAACATAGGGTTTACAGTACAAGTCAAAGTACAGATAATTTCTTAAGCTTCACATCCATTCCCTCTACCTTTCCTCAAGGCCTCTCCTGTTCCTGCAAGCTTCCACATGCCAAGGCTGAAATGAAGACCTGGCAAACTTCTGGAAGAGCTTTAGACCATTGGATGATGTTATAGATTGAACTGTGTCCTCCCAAAATATATGTTGAAGTCCTAACCCCTGTACCTGTAAATATGATCCTGTTTGGCAATAGGGGTTTTCTTTCGTTATGTTAACGAGGTCATATCAGAGTAGCCCACTGCCGTCGAGTCAATTCCGACACATAGTGACCCTATAAGACGGAGTAGAACTGCCCCGCAGAGTTTCCAAGGCTGTAAATCTTTATGGAAACAGACTACCACATCTTTGTTCCACAGAACAGCGGGTGGGTTGGAGTTGCCGACCTTTTGGTTTGCAGCCGAGCACTTTAACCACTGCGCCACCAGGGCTCCTGCTGGAGTCGGGTGGGTCCAAAATCTAATCACTTCTAAGTGGTGTCTTATAATAAGAGCAGACTAGACAAGCAGGTATGCACAGGTGTTTAAGATAGACACCAAAGAGCTCCTGGGGCTGCCGACAAAAGAAGGGCCTCCCCAGAGCCAGTGCCCTGATTTGGACTTCTAGTCTCCAAAATGGTGAGACAAAAACTTCTGTTCTTTAAAGCCACCCATTTGTGGTACTTCACTTATTTATTTTTTGTCATGGCTACACTAGATAACTAAGCTGTCCTTTCCTGTCTTCAGCAACCCACCTGAAGTTAGGAATTTAATCATAAAGATATTTATTCAAAAGCAACTTGAAAGAAATAGGACTGAAAACGAAATCCCCTGAAGGATGGGATTATGAAGGAGGGAAGAGCTGTTTCTCAGGGAGCATCCCCACAAGAGCCGCATCCCCGTCTTCCTGGGACTCACGTGTTGCAGCACTGAATTCCGTTTGTGCTGCAGGAACACTCCTCACACTTCTCAGTCTTCCACCTCGAGTTTAGCGGGTGACTAACTCCACTGCCATCCTTGCATTCTAAAACAACGCAGATGGCATCTTCAGTAGAGCCCCCAAATCCAGCAACAGGAACAAGGTTTGTCAGGTCGTTGAGGCGATCCCCTGCTACCTGCTCCCCTCCCACTGAGGGAGAATCTCTTGGATTTTAAAAGCTGTTTAAGAAAGGTGCTTCTGTGCTTACCCGTATTCCAGTACTGTCCAGTTCATGCAGGTGATATTTTTTTCTTACAGCAAGCTTAAATTCTTCAAGATTTTATTTCAGAACAGACATGTATGAGTCGGGATTGACTCAATGGCATGCAACAACAATAGCAACAATGTAAGCCCTCCTCGCTAATCAGATCATTATTATAAGCCTATGGAGAATTTGAGGCCATATTCTTTTCCTGCTTGATTATCTCTGCATAAATGCTTCATTTCTCCACTTTCCTTTGTGCTGGAAAAATGCTTCTCAACCCTGGCTCCATGTGCAAAACATCTTGGATATCAAAATGTATATACATTTATCTGGGCCCTGCCCCAGAACACTGAAATCAGAATCTCACTGGGGATATGAAATCCAGAAACAGTGAAGAGGGAGAGTAGATTGTTTATTTTTAAGATGCCTTAATACAGACGGAGATTACCCACTCGGCAATATCTCATGAATCCCTTGTCACTGGCTCCTCTCTCTGGCCCTCCGTTTCTGTATTTTTAAAAAGTTCCTCAAGTGAGTCAAATGTTCAACCAAAAGTGAGACCACCGCTTTAGGTCCTTGATGCTCAAAGTACGGTTGAATTATCAGCAGCATCAGCATTACCTGGGGCCACGTTGTTGATTTTGTTGTTGGGTGCCACTGAGTCAATTCTGACTCATAATGACCTGGAGGACAGAGTAGAACTGCCCCGTAGCGTTTCCTAGGCTATAGTCTTTAAGGAAACAGATTGCCACATCTTTCTCCCAAGTAGCAGCTGGTGGGTTTGAACCGTGGACCTTTCGGCTAGCAGTCTAACAGTTAACCATTGTGCTACCAGGGCTCCTTGGGGCCATGTTAGACAGGCAGAATCTCACACCCTATCCTCGCACCCATTGAATCAAAACCTGCATTTCAACAAGATTCCCAGGTGATGTGTTCGCAGATGAAATTTGAGAAGTACTGGAGTAATCAATGGTTCAAAACCCTGGCTGTACATGAGAGTTAATTGGGGAGCTTGTAAACGTGCAGATCCTACCCCAGAGATTCTTCTTTACCTGGCCTTGGGTGAGGCCTGAACGTCGGTAAATTTCCAAAACTCTCCAGGTAATCTTCATACAGCTAAGTTTGAGAACCACTGTTTTATATAAATTCAGGAGCAGATTAACCAGTAAGCAAGGTATGCATGGGCTTACTGTAAGCAAGGTACACAAGGGCTTACTTGTGCTTACTTACCAATCTGTAGTGCACAAAATTGCGCACTGCAGAATGTGAAATTGTGCGCTACAGATTAGTAAGGAAGCCCATGAATATCTTGCTTATTGGGTAGTCTGTCCCTGTATAAATGGCAATTGAAGTCCCTCATGTTACTCTATTCTGTATCTGCCCAAACCCTCCTTCTCGTGTAGATTCAAAAGCTTCATCCACCAGCAGGGTCACAGCTACCAGGCTGCCGTAACATCATAAACGTTAAACACCCAGGACTTACCAGTGGTTGATTTGCCTGTAATGTTCTCAAGAGGTATGACATAGCATTGGGCATTGCCTAAAGTCACGAAGGTGGCGGAGATCACGAGGCTGCCCAGGAGAGCATTCTGCAATGTAAAGAAAGGGCAGGGATGGAGAAGGAATGAATGCAGACAGAAAACATCGACTGAGTGCCCGCTACAAAGAGCCCTGATGGGCTCTGGAAGGTAGTTGTAAAGTGGAGCTTCTACCCTCCGGTAACGTAGCAAGGGGAACAAGACCTACACGACAAGTCACAAAGATAAACTGTGGGAAGAGCTAGACGAGCCAAAAGTCATAAAGCAAGAGTAACAGTGTGCTATTTTATTCCACAGGAGGTTCTGGAACCTCTGGAGGAAAGGTAATTTTTAGCTGCTCTGCAGAATATGCAGAGTTTAAAGGACAAAGACGGGGGATTAGAAGAGAGTTTCATGAAGAGAATGTAATATTATCAAGGATACAGAGGCCAAGAAATATCAGAGATGTGACTGGGAAGATAGATTAGGACCAGGTTGTAAATATAGACCATGAGGCTTAGAACTTCATTTTCCATGTGAAAAAGAATCTTTGATGGCTCCATGAATAAACCAAGGCTGAAACTGGATCTGTAGGACAAGGAAAAGTGTCAAGTCGCTTTTGTCATCTTTTTGAGATGTGCAAGCTAAAGAAGCAAACAAACCTTAATGTGGGAATTTTCAGAAACCTTTTAAAAAGATGAGAGTGAACTTACTGGTTCTGTAAAATGTCTAAAATTAATCATTGTGTGATGCTACTTGAAATAGTGTGTTACTGATATAAGAATAGAAAGACAAATACGTGGAACAAAATAGAAAATCCAGAAAGTGCATTTATAGAAGTTAATTATAAAATAATCTTGGTTTGAAATCTGTGGAGAGTGATTATTCAATAAATGGGATTAGAACAAGTGGTGGACTATTTGAGGGAAGAAATAAATCTAGTTTCCATCTTTATTCCCCCAATAACATAAATTCTAAAAGAATTCAAGTGTTAAATTTTTACAATGATATTATAAAATAATCAAAGAAAATATAGGTAAAAATCTTATCTAACCATAAAATAAAAAGAAATAGATTTGAGTATATAATTTGATCATATAATTTATAAATGAATATAAAATTTATAAAACCATAAACAAAATTAAAAAGCAATTACCAAATTTGAAGAACAATATATAAAGAGTTTCTATATATCGATGGGAAAAGGAAAAATATCCTAGTAGAAAAATGACAAAAGAAATAAAGTGACATTCCACAGATAAAAATAGAAATGATGAAGAAATTGTTGAAAAGCTCAATTTACTGATAATTAAAGAAATAAAATATCTAGATAAAATCGAATAATAGTGGGATGGCAAAAATGATTATTTAACTTACAGTACCGAGAGGGAAATAGAAACATACATGGAAAGTAATATGCACAAGAATCGTATATGTTGGAACAATTTTTATGGACAGCAGTTTGATAGTTACTAGCAAGTTGTACTGTGGTGACTTGTGTCCTGACATGATGCTGGAAGCTATTTCAAAATGCCAGCAGGGTCAGCCTGGTGGACAGGTTTCAGACTCAGACTAGGAAGAAAGGCCTGGTGATCTACTTCCAAAAATTATTCAGTGAAAACCCTACGGATCACAACAGAATGGTGTCTGATACAGTGCTGGAAGGTGAGTCCCCTAGGCTGGAAGGCACTCAAATACACAGTGGCTGCAACAATGGACTTGAACATCCCAAAGACGGCACAGGACGAGGCAGCATTTCTTTCTGTTGTACACGGGGTCACCGTGAGTCAGAGCCAACTCAACGGTAACAAACAACAGTGAAATCCCAAAGACGGCACAGGACGAGGCAGCATTTCTTTCTGTTGTACACGGGGTCACCGTGAGTCAGAGCCAACTCAACGGTAACAAACAACAGTGAAATCCCAAAGACGGCACAGGACGAGGCAGCATTTCTTTCTGTTGTACACGGGGTCACCGTGAGTCAGAGCCAACTCAACGGTAACTAACAACAGTGAAATCCCAAAGACGGCACAGGACGAGGCAGCATTTCTTTCTGTTGTACACGGGGTCACCGTGAGTCAGAGCCAACTCAACGGTAACTAACAACAGTGAAATCCTTAAAAATATTTACAATATGTGACTTCACCTTTTTACTTCGAAGACTTTACCCTAAAAAGCTTGTCACGGAGATGGGATAACTTCTCTACAATGATGCTTATTGCAGTGGAGGAATGGAAATAGCCTCCAAGTCCAACAACAGGTACTGGTTAGAACATTGTGACTCAGAGAAAAACTATTGAAGTGACAGGGTAGGAGAATATGAAATGACATGAGCAAATGATCACTATGTATCACTAAATGAAATAACCCAAAAAACCCCAAACTAGTTGCCATCGAGTTGATTCCAACTCATGGTGACCCCATGTGTTTCACAGTAGAACTGTGCTCCATAGGGTTTTCAATGGCTGTGACCTTTCAGAAGTAGACCGCCAGGGCTTTCTTCCAAGGTATTTAACAGGTTACAAAACAGTTTGTGCTGTGCGATTCCTATGATGTAAAAAGATACAGAAAGACAGAGATGCTCAGAAACAGACTGAAGGTTGTGTACCAAATTTTAACAACAGTCATTTTGGGTAGTGGGATTATGGCAACTTTCTTCTATGGGCTTTTTCTTTTATCTTCTAAACTGTCTACAATGGAACGCATTCATTTTATAAGCAGATAGAATAAATCAATTCTTAAAAAACAAAACCTCAATCATTTAGCTCACACCAGGCCTGTGGCTGCACCTACTCTCACTGTTTTATTCTTCTTTCACATAATCTTCAGCTCAAAGTTATTGTGGAAATCTGAATTTTTTCACTGAAAAAAGCAGCCTCATTGACAAAATTTCAGCTCCTTTCACACAGAAAGAGGGTTCCTGGGGCTAGTGGTGATCATGAGACTCTTGCGGGTGGGGGGTCCTTGCTCCATTAATAATGAGGACGCAGCAGGGTGGGCCCCCAGGTGAGAGAGGTGCACAGAACGCCTATGTCTCCCGCAGTGTCCCAGCTGCTCTGGAACAGAGCTGTGAGCCTGGAAGGCAGGAGATGGAGTCCAGAAATGGTGATGAGGGAGAGCAGATTATGTATTTTTAACATCTTTTTATACAGACTGAGACTGCCCACTTGGCAATATCTCATAAACAGAGCTCCTCTCTCTTTCTGAGCCTCAGTTTCCTCGCCTGTAAAAAGAGGGGTTCTCTCACTTTCATGCGCATTGGAATCGCCTGGGAGTTAATAAGAAACAAGGTGGTTCAAAGCGATCTACAGATATAATGCAATCCTGATCCAAATTCCAACGGCATTTTTTTGTTTGTTTGTTTAGTAAAGCAAAAGAAAGTTTTATTCGGCATATATTCAAAAGGGTAGAAGTGGGAAACGGACAACCATGCTGCCACAGCCATGTCTGCCCCAAGTCCAAGGAATATTACAGAATAGGCAAGAATGGGAAAACAGACAAGCATGCTGCCACAGCCATGTCTGCCCAAGTCCAAGGAATATTACAGAATAGGCAAGAGTGGGAAAATGGACAACCATGCTGCCACAGCCATGTCTGCCCCAAGTCCAAGGAATATTACAGAATAGGCAAGAGTGGGAAAACAGACAAGCATGCTGCCACAGCCATGTCTGCCCCAAGTCCAAGGAATATTACAGAATAGGCAAGAGTGGGAAAACAGACAAGCATGCTGCCACAGCCATGTCTGCCCCAAGTCCAAGGAATATTACAGAATAGGCAAGAGTGGGAAAACAGACAAGCATGCTGCCACAGCCATGTCTGCCCCAAGTCCAAGGAATATTACAGAATAGGCAAGAGTGGGAAAACAGACAAGCATGCTGCCACAGCCATGTCTGCCCCAAGTCCAAGGAATATTACAGAACAGGCAAGAATGGGAAAATGGACAACCATGCTGCCACAGCCATGTCTGCCCCAAGTCCAAAGAATATTACAGAACAGGCAAGTATGGGAAAATGGACAACAGGCTGCCACAGCCATGTCTGCCCAAGTCCAAGGAAATATCATGGAACAGACAAAAGTGGGAAAACAGACAAGCATGCTGCCACAGCCATGTCTGTCCAAGTCCAAAGACCATTACAGAATAGGCAAGAGTGGGAAAACAGAAACGATGCTGCCACAGCCATGTCTTCCCGAGTCCAAAGACCATTACAGAATAGGCAAGAATGGGAAAACGGACAAGCATGCTGCCACAGCCATGTCTGCCCAAGTCCAAGGAACAGTTACAGAGCCATCAGTATATATTAACATTACAAATGGGCAAAACCATTGAAAGCTTAGCTTTTTCAGATTGGCTAGAAACTGATCCTACATTTTGAATTGTCTTTCTTAACAATCATTGGTACAGGTTTCAGTAACAAGAGACAGGAGGGTCTTCATTGGTCCAACAAATTTCTATTCACTAAATGCTGATAGAAAAAGACAAGAGTGGAAACTCTTTTGTGTTCTGTTTGATTGGCTCTATGTGAAGTTTCCCTAAAAGATATTTTCCAAGATTATTTTAGCTATTGTCTTTATACCTCAGGGCCCAGTTGAAGTGTCCTTGTGAGTCCTTGTGAGTCCAGCTCTAGCTGGGTCACATTCTGTATGCTCAAGGAGAGGGAATAAACGATTCTAATATTAATTTCCTAAATCATTCCCTCCTTTTGATCGGAGATTGGTGATAACACATCGATGGCCAATACCTGGACTTAGTCGAGCTCCTAGATGGCAGCCATTGCAGGCTCTTTAAACTCACGGTGCTGGTTTTCCACCAGATACCATCTGGTTCTTCACCAGGTTATTAAGTAAGAGCAATGTTGTCATCAATTGCATTGTCAGAGTGAGCAGACTCAATGTACATCAGCATTTTAGCCCAAGGCCTTCTTTTGTCTTTTAGGTGTGTAAGACAATACAGGATAAATTTTATTATGCCTAATACTATCAGGATATAGACTAAAAATATTACTATTTCTTGCAGTAGCGATCTAGCCCATGTACTTATTCCTGATAGTAACCAACCAAACAAATCTGGTGTTTATAAGGGTGTTACAGTGTGTAACCAACTAGCTTATTGTCTAATTCTATGTATATCTTGTTCTGCTTCTCCTGTGTTATTTAGCTAAATGTAACAAGAGGTATTTGCTACAGCACAGACTACACTAATAAAAAAATCTAAGGATATTTTGTTATCTTATGTCACCTTGGCTTATGAGATCAGAGATCACTGTTGTGCTTCCATCTCATCTGTTTTTTGGCCCATAGTGACTGACAAATTTTCTTAAAGATTTCTCCACTTCAGATATACCGTAAGTAGGAATTAAAGCTGCCAACCATATCCTGAGTGTTGGACCAATGGGTTTTCTTCTGACTTTCATTTTACAATTTTGACATTACCTTTTCAGTATTAACTAGCATAATTACTATGAATATCTAAAGATTATCCTAAATCTCTCAAAGTGCATTGTCCACACATTCGTCAGAATCTAAACAAGAGATTGCCAACATAAATTCACTATCAGTTGGAAAGGGATCATCTAAATTAGTATAGTTGGATGTATCACACAGAAACA
The DNA here is from genome assembly GCA_030035585.1 of Dugong dugon. Lineage (NCBI taxonomy): Eukaryota > Metazoa > Chordata > Mammalia > Sirenia > Dugongidae > Dugong > Dugong dugon. Next base: position 5,651,667 of record CM057475.1, on the reverse strand, counting down.
TATATCCATAAGGAGTACACAAGTTTGTCTGGAAGAAACAGAAAATATAGAAAAATTTATATGTGACAAACAAGTTTTCATTAAAGAATATGTGATTAGCAAGATGATACAGGATGGACCTCTCCTGTAGGAGGTCTTCAGTTAGTCTGTTTAAAACATACTAAGTGTTCTTCCCGAGGGCAAGCTGCCCCTCCTTGGTTTACCTGTTAACAGTCAGGGGTCACTTTCTCAGAAGCAGAAATGGAACCTAAGACAAAAAAGAGTTTGAGCCATGAGGTCGATCTCCTCTGAGAATCTGGTTTCTTTAAGATACATAATTTTCTGCATCGTAAGAGGGTGACAGTTTGATTACAAACGTTAAACAGGTATTTCATACAACACTGTCTTAAAGACTGATTAAAGTAATTACTAATTCACCCTAAACATAACTCTCAGTCTGATCTTTGAAGTTCGTTTCCTAAGACAGACTGAATGCTTCAAAAAAAAAGCTCAATGCCCAGAGCAAAATGGTCTTATTAGTGTATCTGGACCATTGTTTGACTCAGAGTATCTTCAGGAACCAGTTTTTTTCTCAAAGCTTGAGGTTCAAAAGTACACCCAAAGACAATAACCTCTGCGGGTTACCCCAACCTCCATGAAAACCAGAAATCTTTATTCCAGGAGAATTATATACAACTCTCTCATCATTCTTTCCTTTGGATCATGATCTTGCTATAGAATCTTTTATCAAAAATGCTCAACAAATGGTAATTGGGCATCATCTGGTTTTTAAGATCCCAGGCACCATATAGCAACCTAGGAAACAAAACAGAAACACTAACAATAATATTAGGCCGCTTGTCTGAAATAACCAATGAAACCGTGACCCTAAGGTCTTTGAACAAAGGAAATAAATCTCATGAGGTGTTTGTCTATACATAAGCAACATTAGTGACTTTTTCATGTTCCTCAACAGCAACTACATTCTGCAAAACCTCAGACTGAGTATTAATATAAATACAGCAACATTTATCTATTAAGGCACAAAACTGTTTCTTGGGAGAACTAATAAGAAGGCTGATACTATTCTATTTTGTAAAATCATAGCTCAAATTTCAGATACTTCTCTGGTTATGATATTTACAACTCTGCTAAGTTTACCAACAGGAACTTCTAATTCAAGAGTTACAATATCTAAAACCATTAGTTAGACAATTTAGGAGAAAGGAAGACAGTTTCTTATATCCAGAAAATACAATCTTAAAACATCAGCAATATTAAAAAACCATAGTTTCCTTTCTCCAATGGCATTTTTTAATGAGATGGAGAAAAAAATCACCAGCTTCATATGGAAATGGAAGAGGCCCCGGGTGAGTAAAGCATTACTCAAGAAGAACAAAGTGGGGGGCCTCACACTACCTGATTTTAGAACCTATTATACCACCACAGCAGTCAAAACAGCCTAGTATTGGTACAGCAACAGATACATAGACCAACGGAACAGAATTGAGAATCCAGATGTAAATTCATCCACCTATGAGCAGATAATATTTGACAAAGGCCTAAAGTCCATTAATTGGGGAAAAGACAGTCTCTTTAACAAATGGTGCTGGCATAACTGGATATCCATCTGCAAAAAACTAAAGCAAGACCCACACCTCACACCATGCACAAAAACTGATTTAAAATGTATCAAAGACCTAAATATAAAATTGAAAACGATAAAGATCATTGAAGAAAAAAACAGAGACAACACTAGGAGCCCTAATACATGGCATAAATAGAATAGGAACCATAAGTAACAATGCACAAGCACCAGAAGACAGAATAGATAACGGGGAGCTCCTAAAAATCAAACACTTATGCTCATCAAAAGAATTCACCTAAAGAGTAAAAAGACAACCTACAGACTGGGAAAAATTTTTTGGCTATGATAAATCTGATCAGCGTCTAATCTTTAAAATCTACAAGATACTGCAAAACCCCAACAACAAAAAAACAACCCAATTCAAAAATGGGCAAAGGATATGAACAGGCACTTCGCCAAAGAAGATAGTCAGGTGGCTAACAGACACTTGAAGAAATGCTCATGATCATCAGCCATTAGAGAAATGCAGATCAAACTACAGTGAGATATCATCTCACCCCAACAAGGCTAGCATTAATCCAAAAAAACACAAAAAAATAAATGCTGGAGAGGTTGTGGAGAGACTGGAACACTTATACACTGTTGGGAATGTAAAATGGTACAACTACTTTGGAAATCGATTTGGTGCTTCCTTAAAAAGCTAGAAATTAGAAGTACCATATGATCCAGCAATCCTCCTCCTTGGAATATATCCTAGAGAAATAAGAGTCATCACACGAATAGATATACCCACGCCCGTGTTCACTGCAGCACTGTTCATGATAGCAAAAAGATGGAAACAACCTAGATGCCCACCAACAGACAAATGGATAAGCAAATTATGGTATATCCACACAACGGAATACTATGCAACAATAAACCAGATACTTCATCAGCCCGAGACCAGAAGAACAAGATGGTGCCCAGCTACCACCAATGACTGCTCTGACAGGGAACACTACAGAGAGTCCCTGATGGAGCAGGAGAAAGGTGGGGTTCAGAACTCAAATTTTAGTAAAAAGACCAGATTTAATGGTCTGACTGAGACTGGAGGAATCCAATCCCTCTCTGAAGAGTTGGCCTCGGAAATTGTTTTAGTTCTGGGCTGATAGAGAATCCAGGGGCCATGCTTTCTGGGCTTCCTCCAGTCTCTGGAGGAACGACTGGACTGTGGGACATAAAATGATACTTGTGAAGACTGTGCTTCTAGCTCAAGTAGATACATGAGACTAAATGGGCAGCTTCTGTTCGGAGATGAGTTGAGAAGGCAGAGAGGGTTAGGAGCTGGTTGAATGGATACAGGAAATCGGGTGGAAAGGAGGAGCGTGCTGTCACAGTATAGGGAGAGCAATTAGGGTCACATAACAATGTATGCATAAATTTTTGTATAAGAGACTAACTTGAAATGTAAACTTTTACTTAAACTACAACAATAAACAAAAAAAGAAAGAAAGAAACAGGGTGGTTGAAGAAAGATGTGGCAGGAGACTTTGTATTTTCACACACACCCCAGGTGAGAACCACAGGAAACATTCTGAAAACCAGTGCTTCTTTAATACGAATGTGGCCTACTGGGAGATCTTGTTAAAAATGCAGATGCCGACTCAAGGTGATAGCCGGGATTTAGGATTCTGCTTTTCTGACAAGCTCCCATGTGAAGCTGCTACTGCTGGGCAAGCTCTGAAGTCCCTTCCCTTCCTCCGGCTTTTCTTCCTTCCCAGCATTCAATACTCACGAGCCTCTGATCTGAGCAGCAGGTACAGAGACAGTGCGGCACCAAAACAGGCTTTATAAGGGTTTTTTAGGTGGTACGGCATCAAGCTGGCCTTGGGTGGAGCAAGCTGGCAGTGCCGCTAGAAACCGTGTCCCATTTGGTAAGGTGCTGCTCCTTTCCAGACCACAACTCGTAAAAGGCCTTGTCTTGTCCCGCTCCCCATGACCAAGAGCTGGGCATCGTCAAGGCTTTTTAGCGGGGTGAGGGGAGGGGGGAGCATTGTCAGGCCTGCAGTTTACAAAGTGCGTTCAGCTGCCCTGTGGAGGATGGATTGAAGGCGGAGGCTCTGAGCGAAGGCAGGGAGGATGCCACCTCCACACTCACTCTACCGTTCCCTGCAATGTCCCAGGACAGTTTCTGCCCCACTTCTCCATTACCGAGGCCGTCTCCAAACTCCGTTTGCTTCTCCCATCCCGGCGGCCACGCCTTGCCCTTCTCTTCTCCTTTGTGCCCTTGGAGAGCAGCCTGGTCTATTCCAGGTTACTAGCTCCAACAAAGAATATTTGCAGAAAGATCACGTTGTAATTAAAGACAGATAGGAGGCCTAGACAGTATTTTACAGATTTTGGTGCAAAATTCCTTCTTAACACAACGTGATACAGTGAAAAGGGCCTGGAGCAATGGCTCCCAAACTTTTCTGAACATGAAAATCACCTGGGCAGCTTTTACAACCCATCCCCCGCCGCCCCGTCCATGCCCAGGTCTCATCACAGACCCATTAGATCGGAGTGTCTGGGGTGGGAGCCAGGTGTTAGTATATTTTAAAGATCTCCAGATGATTCCACTGTGCAGCCAAATTTGGGAGCCATTAGCCTTGGGGCTAAGAGCCAGGGACACCTGGGTTCAGGTCTCAGCAAGTCCGCCAGCTTGTGGTGAGACCCCTGCGGCAGGTTCTCCCTCTGTCTAGGCTCAGTTTCCTCATCTGTGAAGTGATGCAATGTTCAGAGCTCTGAGATCATATTTACTTTCACAAATCATTCACTTGGGGCCCCAGAATTAGAGACACATCAGAAACCTGACTGGAGTCCCTGGGTAGTGCAAATGGTTAATGTACTAGGCTGCTAATCAAAAGGTTGGAGGTACAAGTCTACCCAGAGGTGCCTCGAAAGAAATACCTGGTGATCTGCTTCTGAAAAATCAGTCATTGAAAACCCTACAGAAACCTCGCAACCAAATAATAGATTCGCTTATAAAACAAACAATATCACCCGTGAGTAACGTGCTCCCTTAAACAATCAACTATAAGAGACCATGGTCAACATTTACCCAAAAGCAAAGATGAGAAGGCAAGGAGGGGCAGGGAAGCTAGATCAATGGAAACAGAACAAACAGAACAGAAATAACGAGAATGCTGACACGGTGTGAAAAATGTAACCAATGTCACAGAACAATCAGCATAAAAATTGTTCAATGGGAACCTAAGTTGCTGTGTAAATTTTCACCTAAAACACAATAAAATATTATTTAAAAAAAGAAATAAAGAAAACCCTTTGGAACACAGGTCTACTCTGACGTACGTAGGGTAGCTATGAGTCAGAATCAATTCAATGGCAACTGGATGAAACCAGTCTGAATCCCAGTACTACCGGAAGGGACTAAAGCTTAGACCTTGGAGAACAGAAATTGTCCTAAATTCATTAAGGTTTTCCCAGCTCCCAGACTCTCATTATACTCTGCACACTGAATTGCAATTCATATACAGAAGAATAATAAGTAGGTCATATTTACCTTTAAGTAGAACCCTGTAGAAACAGAAATCATAGCATATTAAAATAAGGACTACATACCCTTTCTTTTTTCTCTTTTATTTATAAAACCAGTTACCTACCATTGTGACTGAGCAGGACGCTACAGGGATATGCACCTGGGAAGAGTCACAGCCACCTTATATGAGGGAGAGGACAACCCTCAGTCTGCATCATTAGGAAGGGTGACATGCCAAGAACTCATTGAGTGTTAACAGAGGGTGACTATCAACAGGAAACTACAGTTTCAGATGGTTTATGAGTTATTCAGAAATTAGGTCTCCACCCCAGTTATGTGTTTACCCTTGTCCCCACCCCTTATATGCTTTTGCCCTCTGTCTGTACAAGCAGAGGAGAACTCCTATTTACTGAGCCTTCACTCTATGCTGGGGAATTGCTAGGCACATTACACGTAATCTTATCTGATCCTCACAGCAGCCTGTGATGTGAGGATTATAAATTCACTTCACACACAAAGACACGGAGGCTCGGGATGCCAGTCACACGGCAGGTGGTGAAGCTAAGATTCCTGAAGGCATAAGAAGAGCCCAGTGGGTCAGCCCAGCGGGCCCACCAGGCCTGGGGCTGTGGCTAGAGAGCAGAAATGTGCCAGGCCCACCTCCATGACAGGGGTGAGCAGCACCAGCTGCTCAGCTTTCCTTGGGCAAGCCACTGGGGCTCAAACAGCTGTAAGTTTCTAAAATTATTCTTGAATCTTCAGTCTTTACTCTCTGCTGCATCAAGCAGACCTTCCTTCTTCTCTTTGTTCAACAATGATCTCCTTCCAAAAAACACTGATTGCCTTCATCATGCCTAGGACAGCCTTCAGGGAGTGTCAACAAGCAGGGCCTCCTGGTATACTTGAGGTACTTAGCATTTTATTCCAAAATGCCACCTGCACAGCTCGCTACAGTGCCTGAAATCCCACCATTGCCTCCCTCCGCCCACAGATTAGAGCTCAGACCTGTTTACCAGCTGGCACTGAAAGCTCCTCATCGGTGGGCTACACTGATCCTTCCACTACCCTCCTCCTCCATTCCTGAAACCAGGCCTCCTCCCACCCTCCCCCACCCCAGCTTGGGGGAGCTCCTGGCTCCCTTGGAGAGCTGGAGAACAGGCCACCTCACCACTTGCCACACATTCTGGCCCTTTTCTACTTCCATGTCCACATGGTTAATCTGCCTGTAGACCCAGGAAGTCAGGAGGTCTATTTGCAGGCCCTCAGTTTCTTTTGAAACACCAGGTTTGATGAATTTCTCATAGTGTGAGATCCACCTTACCTAGGCAAAAGCTAGAAACTTGCTTTCCCACTGTGATGGCTAATTTTATGTGTCCACTCGGCTAGGCTACAGTGCCCATTTGTTTGCTCAAATACTAGTCTAGATGTTGCTAATTGTCAATTGTCTTTAAAGGAGATTACCCTCCATAATGTGAGTGAGTCTCGTCCAGTCAGTCGAAGGCCTTAAGAGCAAAAACTGAGGTTTCCCTGGGAAGAAATTCTGCCTCAAGACTGCATCAACTCCTGCCTGAGCTTCCAGCCTGGTGGTCTGGCCAACGTATTTTTGAGCTCAAGACTTCAACATCAACTCCTTCCTGAGTTTCCAGCCTATCCCTAGGGATTTCAGACTTACCAGTCCCCACAATCACATGAGCCAAATCCTTAAAATAAATCTATCAGTCAAATCAAATTTCCACTTTTCACTTCTCTGCCACTTTTGTTCTGACACCAGCTGTACATGCAGCCCTTCCTCCTCTGACCCTAACCACCAAGAGCTAGGTCAGCTCTCTCCAGACTGCCAAGTCAGCCCAAGAGTCGGATACCAGCCATAAGCTGGGGAATTCCCAGGGCTCCTCAATTCTGACCTGCTGGCTACAAATTTGGGGGTTTCCAACTACTCCTTCAGGATGCCAGCCACAAGCTGAGGGACTCCTGCCAGGATCCCTCACTTCTGACCTGCTAGCTATAAATTAGTGGGTTCCCTTTCCCCTCTCAGGATACCAGCCATAAACTCAGGAGTTTCCAGCCCACCTCACTTCTGACCTGCTGGCTCCCATTACTCCCTCAGGTCCAATAATTTGCTGGAATAATTCATAGAATTCACAGAACGCACTATACTTACAATTTCAGTTTTATTAAGCAAAAAGGATACAAATGAAAAGATGCATAGGACTACGTCTGGGAGGGCTCCCAATGCAGAGCTTCCATATCCCAAAAAGGGACTCACTACCCTGTCATGTGCATTGATGTCTTTTACCAAACAGGAAGCCCATGGAACTTCCATGTCCAGAGTTTTAATTGAAGTAGTCATTATGAGGTGGTATTACAAGGTGGGTCCCTCTGATTTGGCCATCCCCTACCCAAGAGTCACCTCATCGACATAATCTGTCAGGTCTGGAGCCCTCTTAGATAATGAAGACACTTCCATTATTGGGGAAATTCCAAGGTTTTAGAAGTTATCTCTCAGGAACCAAGGACAAAGACCAATTTCTTGGGTAAAGTTAATAGTAAACTACACAATGTTGAAAGGGTTGTAGTAACTGTAAAATGTTACGTGGATGGGAGGAGGAAGTTTTTATCACAAGGCTGTTGGTTGATAGCTTTTTTATTCACTAGGTTTCTTGACAAGACTCAGAATTTGTTAATTGTTTGCACCAGCTCCTAAATCTCAACAGAACTTCCAGCCTATTGCAGAATAGTCACAGGCAGATTATTTTGTCCTAAACAGGATGCTAAGCTTCTGCTCCATGTTCTGCCCAGCCAGCATGGGTTATAAGTGCTTGTCGAAGAGCACATGCTTTCCACTTTGCCCCAGTCCTCTGTGTACTCTGATGCCCAGCCTCCTCCTGCACTGGCTTTCCTGAGCATTTGCGACACCCTTGCTGGGGTGTTTCCTACTGCTGCGGTTGAAAAGGACAAAGTGAAGAAATTCTGCTAGGAAGCTGGCTTGTTTTGCAGTAAGGACTTTATGGAAAGCAGCGTCCTGCTGAAGATAATTGAAAAACGACTGTAGTCATACATCAACAGGGAACTACCAGAAGTTCAAGCCAGACTCAGAAGAGGATGTGGAATGAGGAATATCATAGTTGATGTCAAATGGATCTTGGCTGAAAGTAGAGAATGCCAGAAAGATGTTTACCTGTGTTTTGTCAACTACGCAAAGGCATTTGATTGCGTGGCTCATAACAAATTATGGATAACATTATGAAGAATGGGAATTACAGAACACTTAACTGTGCTCAGAAGCCCTGGTTGCATAGTGGTTAAGTGCTCGGCTGCTAACCAAAAGGTCAGCAATTCAAATCGACCAGCCTCTCCTTGGAAACCCTATGGGGCAGTTCTACTCTTGTGTCGGAATTGACTTAACGGCAACGGGTTTGGTTTTTTGGTTTGGTAATTGTGCTCATGTGAAACCTGAACATGGGTCAAGAGGCAGTTTTTCAAATGTAACAAGAGGATATTATGTGGTTCAAAACTGGAAAAGGTGTCTGGCAGTGTTGTATCCTTTCACCTTAATTCAATCTGTATGCTGAACAAATAATCTAAGAAGCTGGGCTATGTGAAGAACAACACAGGATCAAGATGAGAGGAAGAGTCATTAACAAGCTTCAATATGCAGATGACACAACCTTGCTTGCTGAAAATGAAGACATCTTGAAGGACTTACTGATGAAGGTCAAAGACTACAGTCTTCAGTATAGATTATGCCTGAAAATGAAAATTCTCACAACTGGACCAATAAACAACATCATGACAAGTGAAGAAAAAATTGAAGTTGTCAATGATTTCATTCTACTTGAATCAACAATCAATGCCATGGAAGCATTAGTCAAAAAATCAAATGATACTGCATTGGGAAAATCCAAAGCTTTGAACTAATTCATTCAGGCTCAACCCCTCACTGAGAATTTGCATTTCCACCTCAGATATACTGAATCAGAACCTAAATTTTAACAAGATCCCCAGGTGATCCTTATGTATACATGGAAATATTAAAATTTGGCTGTATACATAAGATCACTCAGGGATCTTGTTAAACTGTAGATTCTGATTCAGTATATTTGGAGTAGAAATGCAAATTCTCAGCAGGGGTCAAAAGGGACTAAACTGGTTTGAAGCCCTGGGCAATTCTGCTGCAAAAGACCTCTTTAAAGCTTTAAAAAGCAAAGATATCACTTTGATGACTAAGGTACACCTGACCCAAGCCATAGTCTCTTCAATAGCCTATATACATGTGAAAGTTGGCCAATGAAAAAAGAAGACGGAAGAAGAATTGAAGCATTTGAATTATGGTGTTGGTAAAGAATACTGAACATATTGTGGACCGCCAGAAAAACAAACAAACCAGTCTTAGAAGAAATACAACCAGAATGCTCCTTAGAAGCAAGGATGGTGAAATTTTGGCCCAACTTATTTTGGATGCATTATCAGGAAAGACCAATTACCAGAAAAGGACATTATGTTTGGTAAAGTGGAGGGTCAACAAAAATGAGGGAAAACCTCAACGAGATGGATTGACACAATAGCTGCAACAATGGACTCAAACACACCAAAGATCATGAATATGGCACAGGATGGGGCTACATTTCGTTCTATTGTACTTATGGTCGCCCTGAGTCAGAACTGACTTGACAGCAATTAACAACAACAACACAAGGGCACAAGTGTCCCAGTGTTCTAGGCTGTGAAGGTCTGGGTGAAAGATCCGGACGTATGGACAAAACCACCACTTGTTCCAATCTGTGAACCCATGGGGCTGTATTCAACTCCCAAAAGGCTGATATACAAACGTTGACCTAACAAGACCCCTTGGTCACACAAGGCAGCAGGAAAGGGAAAGGAACAGCATGTAGGAAGACGCTGCTCAGTAGCAGCACTTGAGAGGGATTTTTCCCGTGACGTCTCACAGTATTCCTACTTTATAGATGAGGAGACTGAGATCTTCTCATTACCACACACCTCATAAATGAGAGTGCTGAACTTTTTCTTCAAATTTTTTTTTAGTTGGGGAAAAGTATATATAAAATTTGCTGTTTTAACTATTTTTAAGTGTACAATTCTGTGGCATTAATTTCATTCACCATGTTGTACAACCTTCACCACCACCTATTTCCAAAACTTTTTTTTTTTTAATAATAATATTTTATTGTACTTCAGGTGAAGGCTTACAGAACAAACAGTTTCTCATGTAACAGTAGTACACATGCTGTTTTATAACTTTGGTTAACAACCCCACAACATTTTAACCCTCTAAATTCTCAGCTTCTTTTTTTTTTTTGGTGAAAATACACATAGCCAAAGATACCCCATTTTAAAACTTTTTACGTACACATTTAAGTGACTTTGACTACGCTCTTCTAATTGTGCTGTTATTCTCACTTAAGATGAAGGCTTACAGGACAAAATAGCCTCCCATTTAACAGTTACTACAAATGTTGCCCTATAACAATGGTTAACAATCTTAAAACACATCAACAGTATCCTTACTCAACCTTGTGTTCCCTATCATCAGCTTCCTACTCCCCTTCTGCCTTCTGGCCCTTGTCACCAAAACTTTTTAATCACCTCAGATAGAAACTCTGTATCCATTAAGCAATAACTCCACATTCTCCCTTCTCCCCAGCCCCTGGTAACTTCTTTTTTTTTTACCCCCGTACAAAAATTTATACACACATTATTATGTGACTCTAGTTGCTCTCCCCATACTGTGACAGCACACTCCTTCTTTCCACCCCTGAGTCCCCATGTCCACTGAACCAGCTCCTAACACTCTGGGCCTTCCCATCTCACCTCCAGACAGAAACTGCCCGTTTAGTCTCTTGTATCTACTTGAGCTAACAGGCACACTCCTCCCGAGTATCTCTTTATGTCCCACAGTCCAGTCCAATCCCTCTCTGAAGAGTTGGCCTCGGAAATTGTTTTAGTTCTGGGCTGATAGAGAATCCAGGGGCCATGCTTTCTGGGCTTCCTCCAGTCTCAGGCAGACCAGTAAGTCTGGTCTTCTTACTAGAGTTTGAGTTCTGTACCCCACCTTTCTCCTGCTCCATCAGGGACTCTCTGTTGTGTTCCCTGTCAGAGCAGTCATTGGTGGTAGCTGGGCACCATCTAGTTCTTCTGGTCTCAGGCTGATGAAGTGTCTGGTTTATGTGGCCCTTTCTGTCTCTTGGGCTAATACTTTCCTTGTGTCTTTGGTGTTCTTCATTCTCCTTTACTCCAGGTGGTTGGGATTAATTGATGCATCTTAGATGGCTGCTTGCAAGCTTTTAAGACCCCAGATGCCACTCACCAAAGTAGGATGCAGAACATTTTCTTAATAAGCTTTCTTATGCCAGCTGACCTAGATGTCCCCTAAAAGCATGGTCCCCAGACCCCTACCCCTGCTGCTCTGTTCCTCAAAGTGTTTGATTGTATTCGGGAAACTTCTTAGCTTTGGTTTAGTCCAGTTGGGCTGACTTCCCCTGTAGTGTGTGCTGTCCTTCCCTTCACCTAAGATAATACTCATCTACTATCTTGTTAGTAAATAACACTCACCCTCCCTCCCCACCCTTGTAACCATCAAAGAATGTTTTCTTCTGTGTTTAAACGTTTTCTTGAGTTCTTATAATATTGGTCTTATACAATATTTGTCCTTCTGCGACTGACTAAATTCACTCAGCATAATGACCTCCAGCTTCCTGCATGTTACGTTTCACGACTTCATCGTTGTTCTTTATCATTGCGTAGTATTCCATTGCGTGGATATACCATAATTTGTTTATCCATTCATCCACTGATGCAGCCCCTGGTAACTTCTAATCTACTTTCTGTCCCTATAAAGTTGCCTATTCTAGATAGTTCATATAAGTGGAATCATATAATATTTGTCCCTTTGTGTCTGGCTTATTTCAGAATAATGTTTTCAATGTTCATCTATGCTGTGGCAAGTATTAGAACCTCATTTTTCATTATGGCTGAATATTATTCTGCGGTGTATATATATATACCATATATATATATATATATTGTCCATTCATCTGTTGATGGATATTTGGGTTGTTCTCTACTTTTTTGGCTATTATGAATAATGCTGTAATGAGCATTGTTGTACAAGTATCTGTCTGAGTTACTGCTTTCACGTCTTTTGGGTATATATCTAGGAGTGGAATTGCTTGGTCTTATGGTAATACTATGTTTAATTTTTTGAGGAACTGCCCAAATGTTTTCCACAGCAGCTGCATCATTTACATTCCCACCAGCAATGAGAGTAGTTGGATTTGACTCACCTCTGCTGTCCCCCAGCCTTCACTCTCTCCTGTACTTCACTGTCTCTGTTTACCAGTCTATTTCTTTATAAAAGGCTGTCTGAGGAGCGGCTTAGGGTGGAGGCTAACACAGAAGAATGTTCTAATCCAAGTTCTGCTCCAAGTAGCTGTGTCACTGTAGACAAGTTTCTTAACATCTCTGGCCCTTGTTTTACTTATTTATTAAATAAAGATAATGAACCCCACTTTAAAGGGTTGTTGTGAAAAATAAATGAGAATGTGTATCTAAAGTGTTTGGTGCAGTGCCTGATAAAGGACAATGTCATCATTTTTCATCTATGGCCAGTGCCATCTAGCAAGAGCAGCTTGCTCATCTCCCTGGGAGTCTGAGCCTGAAGCCTCCTCTATCCTGGAAAGTCTAGCAATGCCCTGCTCAGTCCGTCTCTGTGATGTACCATCTGTCTTCAGTCACAAACCTGAGCCCACACTTCCTTGTGAACACATCCTGGCCATTGTGTTGTCTGCAGCTGGTGATTATGGGCAACAGGGAAGGTGGGAGCAGCTACCTTCTCTAGGGGGCTGCTTTCGTTACATGTAGGTTTTCACTTGCTATTTTCTTCTCCAAGGTACATTCAACTTCATGCTGGATTAATACCTGGTGAGAGCCTCACATCTGCTGTGTGAGTACCTTCCCTCAGGATGATTCCCAACCCCCCCTTCTCTGTTGTTTTATTCCTCTTTTGTAATTTCACAGATAGGACTTTGAGAAAAGACGGACTAAGTATTAGTGCACATAGGAATCTTGACTTATATGTTTGACAGGAGTACCTGTTCAACATCTTTTGATCGTACAGCAATCCTTCCTTTTAATCCCAACCCAGGATTATTTTATTTTGAGGAAAGACAGCTTTCTGTAATTTAACCCACAGGGATTCATGTTTGTTAAATTGATAGACGACTGGTCTCTGCATTAAGTAAACTTGGATTCCTGCTCCCTTGGGAGACAGATGCTACAAAAGAAATTTTGCTGGCCCTTTATGTGTATAATTTCTGCCAAGTCGATTTTACAACCGAGCCTTTAAAATATTTCATTATAATAAACCATACCACACTGTTAAGGAGCCCTGGTGGTGCAATGGTTAAAGTGATCAACTGCTAACTGAAAGGTCAGCAGTTCGAGACCACCAGCCGCTCCTCAGGAGAAAAATGTGGCAGTCTGCTACCATAGAGAATTACAGCCTTGGAAACCCTATGGGGTTGCCATGAGTCGGAATCGACCCAATGGCAGTAGAGTTTGGGGAAACCATTAAGGAGCCCTGGTGACGCAATGTCAGTGCTCAGCTTCTAACCAAAAGGTTGGCGGTTTGAACCCACCAGCCACTCCACCAGAGAAATATGCGGCGGTCTGCTTCTGTGAAGATTACAGCCTAGGAAACCCTATGGGGCAGTTCTACTCTGTCCTATAGGGTCATTATGAGCCAGAATCAACTCAATCGCACACAACAATAACAACATATTGTTAAATAGCAACTGCTGTAATCATGACATCTTAAATCTGGAAGGGACCTAAGAGGAATAGGTAGCTTAAATTCTGATTTAAGGCAAGAGGAGGAAGGTGGAGGAGTTGACTGACTTGCTAGTAAGTTGTGGAGTCTATACATTACCAGAGCTTCTAGATGCCCAGGGGAGTGCCAGCATTCTCAGGGAGCAGGGCAGACCGTGAACAGTGAGAGTGGCTGAACTGCAGTTCTCATCTGAAATATAGAAATAGTAGGACCAGCCTACCTTCCTCATGGAGCTATGGAGAAGATTCGTGGAGTTAAGATGGAAAACAGTGAACATAAAACATCATATAAACTAGGCTTTTATTGCTATAACTATGACAAAGAATTTTCAGGAGTTCCTTGTGGACAACTATTGGTCTAATTTTTCATCTCTTAGGATGAGCCATCCTTGAAATGGGAAATACTGGTCTGGATACAGAACCTCACTCTCGCTGACCCATGATTAACTGGGTGTTGTCCTTTATCACAGCCTAAAACCTAATGGGCTGCAAGGTACAACAATTGGTCTCTATTTGTCTGGAACAACAGAGGAAGAAGGAGAGTCAGGAATAGGAGGAGGAAATGGAATGTGTGGCTAATTGCCTCCATGAACAACAGCCTCCTTTGTCATGAGACCAGAAGAACTGGATGGTGCCCAGCTACCATTACTGAAAACATTTTGATCAAAAATTCTATCGAAGAATCCTGATCAAAAGGGGAGAAAAGCAGAATGGAATTTCAAATTCTCATGGAATCCAGACTTTCTGGAGCCACTGAGGCTGGATGAACCTCTGAAACTACTGCCCTGAGATAATTTTAAACCAAAAATATCCCCTGAACAATAGTTTAACTAGTAAAGAATGTCTGTCTTGAGCACTGTAGTCTTTTAAGATCTATCTGCATGGGATCAAATTGACAACAGCAACTTGAATGATTAGATAGGAAACTTAGGGGGCAGTGAGTTTATGTTAATGGGGGAAGAACATCTTGGAAAAGTTGGGTGAGAATGGTTGCAAAAATTGTCCATGTAGAAATGGATGGGTAGGTGTATGTGCTGCTGTGTATATTCTCAACAACAACAAAAATAAAATAAATTAGAAAAAACTAAAATAAATAAATA
Source organism: Dugong dugon (assembly GCA_030035585.1). NCBI lineage: Eukaryota > Metazoa > Chordata > Mammalia > Sirenia > Dugongidae > Dugong > Dugong dugon. Next base: position 5,636,639 of record CM057475.1, on the reverse strand, counting down.
AATAACCTAATGGACTGCTTTAAGATGGTCTCTGGAAGCCGGGCTTTGAAATGGAATTTTAATAACGGATATTGTTCCTGTTGATGCTTTTTCACAGAGCCTACAAAGCCAAACAAGAGTGCTCACCGAGAGAACAATGCACTGTCACTGTTCCCATTTCCCACCGGTGCCTCGGGCACACCCTTTTGTCTTCTGTGTCACTGGCCCTGGGGATTGTGGCTACTGTGGTGAGAGGCGTTGTCTCACTTGACTAAAGTTCACATGCAAAGGATGGTGGACTCCAACATGATATCACGCATAATGTGAGTTTCCTCAGCACTTCACCTTCCAGGGCACCCACCCTGCCTCCGTGTCGGCATCACCCCATGGGCCTGTCTGCTGCATGGGCCTGCCTGCCTCACTCCTGCCCTGGCAGCTTAGCCGCCACAGAGTCACTCGAACCCTTGCACTGATGTCATGGCAGAATTGCAGTGTCCAGTACCAGTGGTCTCCACTCCTTGGTCTTCAAGCTAATCGCTTATCACCTATCTGCTCCGTCTCTCATCCTTCTCCAGAGCTTCCAAATCTTTATCCCTTCTCTTCAGCTTCCATTCAATATATTTACATCCAGATGATAATCTCACTTCTTACCTCACAGAGAAATTAGAGGTGAGAACAAGCCCTCACCCCCTATATGGTGACCTTCAACCTCTGCTATTCCTTCACCTTTCCCTTTGGGTCCTTTCCCCACCTAGATCTGTGATCTGGATCCCAGTTCCCCCACAGCTTCCGAGGGACACCTTCATAAAGGCCAGCCTCGCCAGTGACCAACAATCATGAAGGGGCAAATGGAGAAGAATTCAGTACTTCAGGCTCCCTGAGTCCCCAGTCTGGGAGGCTCAATTTTCACTGGAGGCCCCCTCCCCATGAGCTTTCCATCTGGGGGTTCAATACTTGCCCTGCCTGGTGGCAGGACCAGCTGCTGCACTAGTCAGGACTCTTTCCATCTGGGGGTTCAATACTTGCCCTGCCTGGTGGCAGGACCAGCTCCTGCACTAGTCAGGACTCTTTCACCAGAAGTGCTAGAAACCGAACTCACAAGAGCATAGGCCAAAAGGCAACATTTTTGTTCATAATGTAAAGCCCAGAGGTGAAACAGCTTCTGGATTTGGGGCGTCAAACTTTGTCGTCAGGCTTTATAACAGTTTTCTCTCCAGAAACCAGAAAAAGGAGGCAGTCTCCATTTCATGGATTCATTTCTTCATAATTGGTATTTCCATTTTCTTTTAAAATGCAGTAAGATGAATTCACTTCCTTATGCCATAGGCCTAGCAGAGGGTCTTTTTCCAGTGTCAGAGATGCCAGGGAGTGGGTTCTGCCCTGGGCATGGGGGGTGGGGTGGGATAGAGACTCTGCAGTTCCAGGGAAGGCACTAAGGTGGAAAAGGAAGGCACTAGTAGAAGATTGGAACGATCACAGGTGTGGTTCCCCAGGTGGTCCAGGGATGCTGTAAATGCCATGAGCCACTTCCCCTCTGGGCAGGTGTTGAAAGGACACACTTGAACCTGACAAACGAGGGAACAGGAAGAGCACTAGTGAATAATCTTTGCTATTTTCCATAAGACCATTTGAAAGCATAATCAGAGTGTGAAAACAACAGATAAACCACTGAAGCAAAGAGATGGATCTAAAGCAAACATGTCTGGGATTAAGCACTGGCTCTGAGAAAATATAATTTTGTTCCAGAGAATGGGAGACTCAGGCACCTCCCTGGAGGCCCAGAAGTCTTGTTTGTGTAGTGATTAAAGGCTATTTGGTCAAGGAGCATGTGTTTGCAGCTTGAGCAACTGTGCAAAGAACCGAGGAACCACCTGCCTCTCTAACTTTGACTAGGGCTGTCCCAAAGACCTCACCTTATGGAAAGTCAATGCTTACCTTCTTTTGAAGACAAAGAAGTGACAGAAGACTTGGTGACAGGTAGTTGGTTCCTTCTATCTGGCATTTAAAATGTGTAACAACCTGTGTGGCTTGACCACTGACTGATCAGTACCTTCACTAGCACTCAGATTGAGGGTCCCCTGCTGGGCCTGGTGTTTCCCCTTCTATTTCTGGATCTTGGTAAGATCTACAAGGGCCAGGATATTCAGTGTGGCTAGTGGGACATTCTCGGGTCTCAGGGAAGTAGCCTTTTGCCCGCCAATATGTGTGAACTGGCGCAGACAAGTATTGCTAACCCTGACTGTCTCTCCTCATAGAGTACTTGCAAAGTAAATTCTCTCTAGAATCAGAGAGAAGAAAGCAGCCAACAAACTTCACAGTCTCACTCTAGGCTGTGCCTTCCAGAACCTCTGCAGGATTGAGGGCTGAGAGGTAGGAGTGGAGTGGGAACCAACATGTCACGTCATGTCAACAAGTCATGCTGCTTTACATGCATCATCTTGTTGAACTTTCACTGCAGCACCACAAAATAGGCATTGTCTCCCTCATTTTACCAATGGAATAATTAATGTTTAGGAGGATGGAGAACTCTATTCAGAGTTCTCAAGGTGAAGAGAAAGAGACAGGATTTGAACCCAGGCCTGTGGACTCAAAGCCTGTGCTCTTTCTATGGCTCGAAGCTCCTGTCCTCACTGCCTGCCCAAAGGACCTGCATCATCTGAACCCAAGTGAAGAGAACCAGGCACCATCGAGCTGGGGCACCAGGATGGCAGCTGCCACCAGGATGGGCCTTCAGTCACCAGAGTCCACCGCCCTTCTCCAACCCTTGCCCCCTCCATGAAAACGTGCTTGAAACTCCCATGACCTTGGGCACCAGGAAGTTCCAACAGATGTTAACTAGCCTAGCCATTTACAACAAAGTTAACAGCCCATATGTTTTTATTTTTCATTTTATACAAACCACTTTCCCTTATAGGTGTTTACTGGGAGGAAAATAAGTGCTTGTCAACTGTGGTTACTCATCTTTGCCATGGTAGGTAAGGGGCTTGCTGCTAATTCACTGTGAGGCCTTGGGCAAGCCTCTCACCCTCCCTAGGTCTCAGAGTCCTCTTTGTTAATCAGGCAGCCAGCCCTCTGTCAGAGGCAGCAAGCTTAAGGCAAGGGCTTACAAGGACAAGCCAGGTAACAAACAAGTGCAGTGGGTATGGTGTTTACACATTAAATGCACAGGAAGAGCCTTTCCTTCCCCAAGGAAATACGCTGTCTTCCACTTCTATTGAAATGCCCATCACTCCCAATCTGTTTCTCTTTATCCTGATTTTGACAGAGACATATGTATAAGAAACTACTTTTTTACTCGAAGCAGGAACTGTGCAAATGTAATGATAAATGCCTGCTGACACCTGGCTCCAGTTTTAGAAGATAAGAGGGGAGGTAGGGATTGTACTAACTTGGGAGAGTCAAGAACCTGTTGCCTAAAGGGGCCAGTCACAGCTTCACTCTGGCAATTGTTTCAAGACTTCAGTTATACCCGAGAAATAGGAAATCTAGGTTTTATGAGAAATCTTCCAAGGTTTAAATGATAGAAAATAACTCAATGTTTAAAAATATCTTTCAGGCTAAATAAAATATATCTGTAGGTTAAATCTCACTTAGGAGCTTGCAAATTTGTGATCTCTCTCCTAGGTGACTTCTGAGCCATGTCTGCCTGGGTTCCTTAAAACCAGTTGTCGTCAAGTCGATTCTGACTCATAGCCACCCTACAGGACAGAGTAGAACTGCCCCATAGTTTCCAAGGAGCGCCTGGTGGATTCAAACTGCTGACCTTTTGGTTAGCAGCCATAGCTCTTAACCACCACGCCCCCAGTGTTTCCTCTCACAGTCTAGTAGGCTAGAAGTCTAAATTCAGGGCGTCAGCTCCAGGGGAAGGCTTTCTCTGTCAGCTCTGGAGGAAGGTCCTTGTCATCAAACTTCCCCTAGATTAGGAGCTTCTCTGTGCAGGAGCCCCAGGTCCAAAGGACGCGCTCTGCTCCTGGCACTACTTTCTTGGTGGTATGAGGTCCCCCTATCTCTCTGCTCCCTTTTCTCTTTCATATCCTAAAAGAAATTGGCTCAAGACACAATCCATTCTTGTAGACTGAGCCCTGTCTCATTAACATAACTGCTGCTTATTCACGCTCATTAACTTCATAGAGGCAGAATTTACAACATAGGAAAATCACATCAGATGACAAAATGGTGGACAATCACACAATACCAGGCATCATGGCCTAGTCAAATTGATACACATATTTTTGTGGGACACAATTCAATCCATGACACTGAGTAAGCTGTAAGCAACCTGGCTTGATACTTTTTGCCTGGCCTTGGGCTGCAGCCTGCCCTGTGATTGATATGCAAAATTTAGGCAAATGAAGTGACTATGAACTATGTAAATGAGGTGACTACTCCCTACTACACAAATAAGTGTCTGTGGCCTACTGAGAGGATATTGGTTAGTTTGTGGCCCCACTAGGCGGGTATCCCTTGAAGTTGACACAGAGTTGTGTATATAAGCAGCTGGCCCCATAGAGGTTTAGCAGACAGAAAGAAGCAGGAAGAGAAGCAGCAAGAAGAAGCAGAAGGAAGAAAGAGAGAAGAAGCAGAGAAAAAAAGGAGGCAAGGAACTTCCTAAAAGAGCTGTAACACAGGTCAAGGGCTGTAACACTGAAGATGGCAAAAGACAGCAGCAGGACCTACAGAGGGAGAGTGCTGAGCACCTTCGGGCAGAAGATTTCCTGGTGGAGTAGGGTACCTCCAGGTACTTATGGGCAGAGCTAAAGGGTTTTGTAACGCTTGCAGGGCAGAAGCCTGCCCTCAGGGGGCCAAGAGGAGGCCTGCACTGCCCAGAGGAGCTGAGAGAGCTGTCCTGCACTGAAGAAGCGAGATTTTGCTTCCTGATCCTGATCCTGAGTTGTTGCTTCTTGATCCTGATCCCAAGATGTACCCTGTTCCTTAATAAACCACTTAACTGTAAGTATAGTCTGTGAGTTCTGTGTGGCCGTTGCAATGGATTATCGAGCCCAGAAGAGAAGTAGAGTGCCATGGGAGGGACAGCTGGTGTCAGAATTGGTAATAATTTTGGACAGTGGAGCTGTGTCTGACTTCCACCTCATGGGACTCAGCTTTGGGCAGATCCTGGTCATTATCCTCCCTGAAGTTAGACAGGTTCTGATGACCCTATTATTACTGCTACCTCCACCATTTTACAGAAGAAGAACAAATACAAGGAGTGAGATAATGAGCTAGCAACAGGTTTGCAACAAATGAAGCTGATTTTTCAGTGTTATGAAGAGACCACATGAAATTACTGTGTCTTGGAAGTGTTGAGGAAGGGTGGCATGGAGGAAGGGTGAGTAATGTATCTGCTGGTTTCCTCCCACCTCCTCTCTCCTGTTGATCAAAATCCATCCCATGTACTGAGTTCCTGTTAAAGGTAATGAAAAACAAAAATGGAAATGGATAGTGATGATGGCTGCACAACCTGGCAAACATAAATTAATGGTATTGAATTATACACATAAAATTGGTTGAAGTGGAAATTTAAAAATTTTTTTTTATTGCGCTTTAGGTGAAAGTTTACAGCACAAGTTACTTTCTCATTCAAAAATTTATATACAAATTGTTTTGTGACATTGGTTGTAATCATTTAAATTAAAACTGCTATTTTAATGGAAGCTATTTTCTTCTTCCTCACTATCTGCATCCCTTCTCTGCTTCATTTATATAATCCTAACATCCTTCAGTGCATCAAACCTATTCTTGAGATGGTCTCCACAATCAAGTGGAATATACTCAAGATCGTATTTTGGCTCTCATAGACTTGTTTTAATTTTCTTCAGCTTCAACTTGAACTTGCATGTGAGCAGTTGATGTTCTGTTCCACAGTTGACCCCTGGCCTTGTTCTTACTGACGATACTGAGCTTTTCCATCGTCTCTTTCCACAGACATAGTTGATTTGATTCCTGTATTTTCCAACTGGTGAGGTCTACATGTATAGTCACCATTTATGTTGTCAAAAAAAAGGTATTTGCAATGAAGAAGTCGTTGGTCTTGCAAAATTCTATCATGCAATCTCTGGTGAAGAAAATTAAAACAAGTCCACAAGAGCCAAAATATGACCTTGAGTATATCCCACTGAATTTAGAGACCATCTCAAGAATAGATTTGATTCATTGAACGCTAATGAATGAAGACCAGATAAGTTGTGGGAAGACATCAAGGACATCATACATGAAAGAAAGCAAAAGGTCATTAAAAAGACCGGAAGGAAAGAAAAGACCAAAATGGGTGTCAGAAGAGACTCTGAAAGTTGCTCTTAAACATAGAGTAGCTAACGTGAATGGAAAAAATGATGAAGTAAAAGAGATTCAGAAGATTTCAAAAAGCAGCTCGAGAAGACAAAGTAAAATATTATAATGAAATGTGCAAAGACCTGGAGTTAGAAAACCAAATGAGAAGAACACACTTGGCATTTCTCAAGTTGAAAGAACCAAAGAAAAAATTCAAGTCTCAAGATGCAATTTAGCAGGATTCTGTGGGCAAAATACTGAATGATGCAGGAAGCATCAAAAGAAGATGGAAGGAACTCACAAAGTCACTGTACTGAAAAGAATTGGTCAATGTTCAACCATTTCAGGAGGCAGCATATGATCAAGAACTAACGGTACTGAAGGAGGAAGTCCAAGCTGCACTGAAGGCATTGGTGAAAAACAAGGCCACAGGAATTGACAGAATACCAACTGAGATCTTTCAACAAATGGATGCAACGCTGGAAGTGCTCACTTGTTTATGTCAAGAAATTTGGAAGACAGCTACCTGGCCAACTGATTGGAAAAGATCCATATTTGTGCCTATTCCAAAGAAAGGTGATCAACAGAATGCAGAGATTTTTGAACAATATCATTACTATCACTTGCAAGTAAAATTTTGCTGAAGATCATTCAAAAGTGGTTGCAGCACTACATCGACCCGGAACTACCAGAAATTCAAGCCAGATTCAGAAGAGGGCGTGGAATGAGGGATATCATTGCTGATGTCAGATGGATCTTGGCTGAAAGCAGAGAATAGCAGAAAGATGTTTACCTGTGTTTTATTGACTATGCAAAGGCACTGGAATGTGTGGATCATAGCAGATTATGGATAACATTGTGAAGAATGGGAATTCCAGAACATTTAACTGTACTCATGTGGAACCTGTACATAGACCTAGAGTCAGTCATTTGAAAAGACCAAGAGGATACTGCATGGTTTAAAATCAAGAAAGGTGTGCGCCTAGGTTCATGGCAACATTGTTCACAATAGCAAAACTATGGAAACAACGTAGGTGCCCATCAACAGATGAATGGATAAACAAACTATGGTACATACACACAATGGAGTACTATGCAATGAGAAAGAACAACAATGAATCTGTGAACCATCTCATAACATGGATGAAACTGGAGGACATTATGCTGAGTGAAATAAGTCAATCACAAAACGACAAATATTGTTTGAGACCTCTATTGTAAAAACCCATGAAAAAGTTCATATGCAAAATGTAACAATATTTGTTGGTTACCAGGGATGGGAGGGGTGGGGGGGAAATACTAAATAGGCAATAGGTAAGTGGTGTCTTGGGTGAAGGGTGAGACAGTACACAATACAGGGGAAACTAGCACAACCTGTACAAGGAAAGGTCATGGAAGCCCCATAGACACATCCAAACTCCCTGAGGGACTGAATTGCTGGGCGGAAGGCTCTGGGGACCATGGTCTCGGGGAACATCTAGCTCAATTGGCATGACACAGCTTATAAAGACAATGCTCTAAGTTCTACCTTGGTGAGTAGTGTCTGGGGTCTTAAAAGCCTGTGAGCAGCCATCTAAGATACTCCACTGGTCTCATCCCTTCGGGAGCAAGGGAGAATGAAGAGAACAGGATACAAGGAAAAGATTAGTCCAAAGGACTAATTCTCCACAGCTACCAAGGCCTCCACCAGACTGAGTACAGTACAGCTAGATGGTGCCCGGCTACCACCACTGACTGCTCTGACCAGGATCACAACAGAGGGTTCTGGACAGAGCTGGAGAAGGATGTAGAGCATAATTCTAACTCATACACACAAAAAAAGACCAGATTTACTGGACTAAAGGAGACTGGAGAAACCTCAAGAGTATGGCCCCCAGACACCCTTTTAGCTCAGTGGTGAAGTTACCTCCGAGGTTCACTGTTCAGCCTGGGAGTGGACAGCCCCGTAAAACCAAATGAGACTAATGAGGTACAGGAGTCCAGTGACAAGGGCCAGAAGGCAGAAGGGGACAAGGAAGCTGGTGATAGGGAACACAAGGTTGAGTAAGGTTATTGCTGATGTGTTGTGAGATTGTTAACCGTTGTCATAGGGCAACATTTGTAGTAACTGTTAAATGAGAAACTGTTTTGTTCTGTAAGCCTTCATCTTAAGTGAGAATAACAGCACAATTGGAAGAGTGCAGTCAATGTCACTGAACTGTGTATGTAGAAATTTTTGAAACGGTGTAATCTTTGGCTATGTGTATTTTCACCAAAAAAAAAAAAAAAAAGGTTGAGAATTTAAAGGGTTAAAATGTTGTGGGGTTGTTAACCAATGTCATAAAACAACATGTGTACTACTGTTTCATGAGAAACTATTTGTTCTGTAAGCCTTCACCTGAAGTACAATAAAATATATATAAAAAAAAGAAAGGTGTGCGTCAGGATTGTATCTTTTCACCATACTTACTCAATCTGTATGCTGAGCAAATAATCTGAGAAGCTGGACTATATGAAGAATGTGGCATCAAGATTGGTGGAAGACTCATTAACAACCTGCGATATGCAGGTGACACAACTTTGCCTGCTAAAAGTAAAGGGGACTTGAAGCACTTACTAATGAAGATCAAAGACTACAGCCTTCAGTATGGATTACACCTCAACATAAAGAAAATGAAAATTCTCACAATTGGACCAATAAGCAACATCATGATAAATGGAGAAAAGACTGACATTGTCAAGGGTTTCATTTTACTTGGATCCACAATCAACTTCATGAAGCCCTGAGGTACGTCAGGAATGGGCCAAGCTGAGGTCAGAAGGAGCCCTGAGATGGGGCAGCCATGGGACCCCCCATCTGACCAGCACCAGTGCAGCCCCTTACCCTTCCTCCAAGTCCCCTCCTGGGTGGGCACAGGAGAGGGTGGGGTCAGCAGGTGAGCAGCTAGCTGCAGTTGAAGGTCAAGGGCAGAGTCCAGGCCTGGCCATCATGGCCTCAGAGAAAGCTCTGGATTGTCCATTCTCATGGGGACATGGAGGCAGAGAAGGGCAGGGCCACCCAGCAAGAGCAGGGGATGCTCAGGCGAGGGGCAGGCAGGGGGACCTGTGAGCAGTGTGCACCCTTCGCTGTGGCACCCAGGTCCTCCCATCCACAGACAGGGAGCCCCCTGCCCTGAAAAAGCCACCAAGAGTGTTTTGGGGTCATTGAGGGGATGAGCTGAGGCCATCCATCCTGAAAATACAGTGAGGGTAGGGGAGGGAGGGGACCCTGGAGATGGGGAAGGTGGCAGGGCTTGGGCCATCCAGGCTCTGGAAGACTGGGCAGACCTTCCCTGTGGGCGGCAGTAGGGGCTGAGCTCTCCTGAGGCGACATGGGGGAGGGGAGGCAGCAAGGAAGGTGACCTCAGCAGGGGCTCAGCAGGACATTCACAGTACAGGTGAGGGGGTGAGGTGATGTGGTCATCCTCCATTTTTGCATAACACTGATATTTGCGACCTGGTCTTTGGAACCTAACCATATCGATAAGTGAGGAGTGGGGGTATATATATACAATCAGTTTAGGCATCGGTGGTTCAGTGGTGGAATTCTCACCTTTCATGCAGGAGGCACACTTTTTTTTTTTTTTTTTTGACCAGTTCAACTTTTTACAGGTGCACAATTTATTGACCAAAAACCAGTTGCTGTCGAGTTGACTCCAACTCATAACAACCCTATACAACAGAGCAGAACTGCCCCGCAGGGTTTCCAAGGAGCAGCAGGAAGATTCAAACTGCCGACTTTTTCATTAGCAGCTGTAGCTCTTAACCACTGTGCCACCAGGGCTCCGAATTTACTCACACCAATTACAATAATTGGCTGTGCAACCCTATCCTTAATCACTGCAACATTTCCATCACCATTAACCCCCCTCCCCGCCCCCTCCTGCCCTTGGTAGCACTAATAAACTTTGTTCTCTATATATTTGCCTTTTCTTGTCTTTTTATGTGAGGTCATACTGTATCTATCGTTTTGTGATTGACTTATTTCACTCAGCATAATGTCTTCAAGCTTCATCTATATGTATCAAGAGTTCATTTCTGCTACTGGCTGAGTAGTATTCCATTGTATGTATGTAGCACATTTGTTTTTCCATTCATCTATTGATGGGCATTTAGGTTATTTCCACCTTTTGGCTATTGTGAATAGTGCTGCAGTTAACATTGGAATACAAGTCTCTGAGTATCTGCTTTCAAGTCTTTTAGGTATATACCTAGGAGTGGAATTGCTAGGTTATACGGTAGGTCTATTTTTAGTTTTTTGAGGAACTACCACACTGCTTTCCACAATGGCAGTGCCATTTTGCATTCCCACTTCTTTGGTGAAGTGTCTGTTCATTTCATTTGCTCATTTTTTAATTGGATTATTTGTCTTTTTGTTGTAGAGGTGTTGGATTTTTTTGTAGATTTTAGAGATTAGACCTTTGACCTGTAATGTCCAAAATTTTTTTTCCAGTCTGTAGTTTCTCTTCACTCTTTTGGTGAAGTCTTTTGATGAGCATAAGTGTTTCATTTTTAGGAGATCCCAGTTATCTAGTTTATCTTCTGGAGTTTGTGTGTTGTTAGTTATATTTTGTATCCTGTTAATGCCGTGCATTAGGGCCTTTAGCGTTGATCCTATTTTTTCTTCTATGAACTTGATCATTTTTGGCTTCATATTTAGGTCTTTGATCCATTTTGAATTAGTTTTTGTATATGCTGTGAGGTGTGGGTCCTGTTTCATTTTTTTTTTTTGCAGATGGACATCCAGTTTTGCCAGCACCATTTGTTAAAAAGACTGTCTTTTCTGCATTTGATGGACTTTGGGCCCTTGTTGAAGATCAGGTGACCACAGGTGGATGGATTTACATCTGGGTTCTCAATTCTGTTCCACTGGTCAATGTATCTGTTGTTGTACCCATACCAGGCTGTTTTGACTACCGTAGCTGTATAGTACGTTCCGAGATCAGGTAGTGTGAGTTCTCCTACTTTATTCTTTTTCTTCAATAGTGCTTTACTTACCTGGGGCTTCTTCCCATTCCATATCAAGTTAATGATTAGTTTCTCCATCTCTTTAAAGAATGTGTTTGGTATTTGGATTGGGATTGCACTGTATTTGTAAATTGCTTTGGGTAGAATTGTCATTTAAGCAATATGGAGTCTACCTATCCATGAGCATAGTATTTTTCCATTTATGTAGATCCCTTTGGTTTCTTGCAGTGGTGTTTTTGTAGTTTTCTTTGTATAGGTCTTTTACATTCCTGGTCAGATTTATTCCTAAGTATTTTATCTTTTTAGGGGCTATTGAAAATGGTATTGATTTCCTGATCTCCTTTTCATCATTCTCTTTACTGGTGTATAGGAATCCAGCTGATTTTTGAATGTTTCTCTTGTATTCTGCTACTCTGCTGAATCTTTCTATTAATTCCAGTAGTTTTCTTGTGGAGTCTTTAGGCTTTTCTATGTATAGTATCATATCATCTGCAAACAGGGACAGTTTAACTTCTTCATTACCAATTTGGATGCCCTTTATTTCCTTTTCTGGCATTATTGCTCTAGCTAGAACTTCCAGCACAATGTTAAACAGGAGTGGCGATAAGGGGCTTCCATGTCTTGTTCCTGTACTCAAGGTGAATGTTTTTAGCCTGTCTCCATTAAGAATGATGTTGGCCGTTGTTTTGCATAGATGCCATTTGTTATGTTGAAAAATGTCCCTTCTATACCTATTTTATTGAGAGTTTTTATCAGGAATGGGTGTTGGACTTTGTTGAATGTCTTTTCTGTGTCAGTTGAGATGATCATGTGATTCTTTTATTTATGTGGTGGATTATGTTGATTGATAGTCTAATGTTGAACCATCCTTGCATACCTGGTATGAATCCTGCTTAGTTGTGGTGTATTATTTTTTTTATATGATACTGAATTCTGTTGGCTAGAATTCTGTTGAAAAGTTTTGCATCTGTATTCATGAGAGATATTGGTCTGTAATTTTCTTTTTTTGTGGCATCTTTGTTTGGTTTTAGTATCAGGGCTATGCTGGCTTCATAAAATTAATTTGGAAGTATCCCGTCTTTTTCTGTGTTCTGAAATAGTTTGAGTAGTACTGGTATAAGCTCTTCTCTGAATGTTTGGTAGAATTCTCCAGTTCAAGCCATCTGGGCCAGGGCTTTTTTTTGTTGTTGTGAGTTTTTTTAAATTACCTTTTCAATCTCTTGTTATGGGTCTGTTCAGATTTTCAACATCATTTTGTGGTAGTTTGGGTAGGTAGTGTGTTTCTAGAAATGTATCCATTTCTTCTAGGTTTTCAAATTTGTTGGAGTATAGTTTTTCATAATACTCTGTTATGATCCTTTTTATTTCAGTTGAGTCTGTTATAATGACCCCCATTTCATTTCTTATTTGGGTTATTCACCTCCTCTCCTGTTTTTCTTTTGTCAGTCTAGCCAGTGGGTTGTCAATTTTGTTGATCCAACTTTTGGTTTTGTTGATTCTTTCTATTGTTTTTCTAGTCTCTATTTCATTTATTTCTGCTCTGATCTTTATTATTTCCTTTCTTCTAGTGGCTGTGGGCTTGTTTTTGCTGTTCTCTTTCTATTTGCTCGAGTTCTGTAGTTAATGTTTTGATTTTGTCCCTTCTTTTTTGATGTGTGCATCTATTGCTATAAATTGTCCTCTGAGGATTGCCTTTGCTGTGTCCCAAAGGTTTTGGTATGATGTGTTTTCATTCTCATTTGATTCTAGGAATTGTTTTTTTCCATCTCTGATTTCTTCTATTATCCAGTGGTTTGTAAGCAGGGTGTTATTCAGTTTCCATGTAAATGATTTTTTTCCTTGCTCTTCCTGTTGTTAATTTCTACCTTGATGGTATTGTGGTCAGAGAAGATGCTTCGTATTATCTCAATGCTTTGGATCTTGTTGAGGATTGCTCTGTGGCCTAAGAGGTAGTCTATTCTGGACAACGTTCCATGTGCATTGGAAAAGAATGTGTACTTTGCAGCTGTTGGATGTAGTGTTCTATATATATTTAGGAGATCAAATAGGTTGATTGTGCCCTGTAGGACTTCTGTATCTTTCTTGAGTTTCTTTCTAGATGTTCTGTCCTGTACCGAGGGTGGTGTGTTGAAGTTTCCTACTACTATTGTAGAACTGTCAGTTTCTTTTTTCAGTGCCGTTAGCGTTTGTTTTATGTATTTTGGAGCTCTGTCATTAGATGCATAGATGTCTATTATGGTTATGTCTTCATAATGGATCATCCCCTTAATCATTATATAGTGTCCTTCTTTGTCTTTTATGGTGGATTTTGTTTTAAAGTCTATTTTATCTGAGATTAGTATTGCCACTCCTGCTTCTTTTTGGTAGCTGTTTGCTTGATATATTTTTTTCCATCCTTTGATTTTTAATAAATTTACATCTTTGTTTCTAAGCTGTGTCACTTGCAGACAGCATACTGATGGATCCTGTTTTTTTTTTTATTCCATTCTGTCACTCTCCATCTCTTTATGGGTGCAGTTAGGCCATTTACATTCAGCGTGATTACTGATAGGTGTGAGTGTATTGCTGACATTTTGTAGTGCTTTTTTTGTGGCGCTGATGTTTTCTTTGTTCTTCTTACTCTCCTGTGCTGAATTCCTTTTGTTTGTGGATTTTTTTTCATTTCTTTTGTTCTTGTAGGTTTTGCTTTTACTGAGACTTTATGTTTTTCTTCTTTATTTTGATGAGTAAGTTTGTTAACTTTCTTTGTAGTTACCTTGAAATTTACCCTTATCTTCCTAGGTTTGAACCAGTCTATTATTATTTTGTATTGCCTTGCCTCCCTCTCCATTAGAAGATTCTATACCTACACTGTATATTCCCTCTTTTATTGTTCTAATGTTGTTGTCATTTACAGATTAACCTCTCTTGTTCCCTGTTGTAATTCTTTTGGTTTTAGATAATCCTTGAGAGTTCATTTCCTAGGTTGGTATCTGGCTAGTACGATCGTGTGTCCTAGATTCAGCCTGTGGTCTGATGTTGTTTGTTCTCAGATCAAAGGACTCCCTTTAATAAGTCTTGTAAGTTTGGTTTGGTTTTTATGTAGTCCCTTAATTTCTGTTCATCTGGAAATGTCCTAATTTCACCATCATATTTGACTGAGAGTTTTTCAGGATATATTATTCTCGGCTGGCAATTTTTTTCTTTCAAGGTTTTATATATGTCATCCCATTGCCTTCTTGCCTGCATGGTTTTTGCTGAATAATCAGAGCTTAGTCTTATTGTTTCTGTCTGTGACTTTTTGTTTTTCTCGAGCTGCTCTCAGGATTCTTTTTTGTATTTGGTTTTAGCTATTGTAATTATGGTATGTCTTGGTGATTTTCTTTTGTGGTCTATCTTATATGGGGTTTGTTGAACTTCTTGGATTGTCAGCTTTTCATCTTTCATGATATTGAGGAAGGTTTCTGTCAGCAGTTCTTCAGTGATCCTCTCTGTGTTTTCTTCCCCTGTTCTGGAACTCCAATTACTCGAAAATTTTTGCTTTTAATTGTATCCCACATGAGTCTCAGGGTTTCTTCATTTTCCTTCTTTCTTTTTTTCTGATTTTTCCTCCAACAGAATTGTAGCCAAGTGTTTGTCTTCAATTTCACTGATCCTGTCTTCCATTGTTTCAGACGTGCTCCTCAGCCCTCTGTGACACTGTCCATTTCTGAAATCTTGCTGTTCATCTTTTGGATTTCTAATTGTTGTTTTTGTATGATTTCTAGTTGCGAATTTATTTTAGTATTTTGTTCCTGTATTATTTTCTTGAATTCTTCAATTTTTTTTCCTGTATTTTCCATGAATTTGTCTTTTTTTCCTCATTTTTGGCCGTTTTTGCTTCAACTCTTGGATAATTCTGAATATTAGAGATTTCAAATCCCTATCAGGTAGTTCTAGTGCCTTTTCTTCTACTGGAAAATCATCTGGTGTTTTATTTTAGACACCTACTGGAACCATCCTGTCCTGTTTTTGTATATGTTTTGATATTGTCTGCTGTCTTTGGGGCATTCAGTAGTTATTTTCCTTGTTTATTGATTGCATATTTGTTTGTTTCATCCTGATTTTTTGTTTTATTTGGTTATTTCTGAGCAGGTGGGCTGTGCATTCTTTGTTGTTTGCTCGTCTGTAGGCACAATAATTCTCACTTACTTCTCCAATGGGCAGGGTCAGTCACTCAGGTATGGTACAGCAAGTCAGGTCCAGCTGAAGGGGAGTTGCTGGGATGGGTTGTTTGTGGTATGTACTAGGGCCGAAAGGGTGGGCCGGGAATCAGTGCAGGGTGGGTTCCAGTAGGCCGTGCCTGCGCTGCTTGGTGGTGTGATGTTCAGCGCATGGTGCAGGTAGGCAGGAAGGAGGGAGGAGATTGTGATGTGGAGAGCTAAGATGGGTGTGGGAAAGAGGTGAGAGAGGTGAAAGGAACAGGAGCCAAAAACATACACACATACCAACAAACAAAAAATAGTGCTAAGGGAGCTTGCTATTGGAGTGGAGAGATGAAAGAATGAGAAGTGGAGAAAAACAAAAAGGAAAAAAAAAGAAGAAGGGTAAAAGAAGAAAATGAATAAAAATTAGAGGAAAAAAAAGAGCCCCCAGGGATCCCACCAGTGCAGCTGCGAGGACTGGGGAAGTTGCTCTCAGGCCATGAAGGACAGCCTGGCTAGAAGGGGTGGAGCTGCAACAGAGTGCCAGGTATTTATGAGACAGGAAGTGAAGCTAAGTATAGAGAGAAGAGAAACTGAGAAATGAAGAAAGACAAAAAGGGAAAAAGAGAGAGAAGAAAACAAAACAAGAAAAAAGAAATGCCCACAGGGATGCCACTGCACATGTGTGCAGAGTAAGGGAATAGCTCCCAAGACTCACAGTACTGCCCAACTAGAAGGGGCTCCCAAGCCAGGAAAATAAAAACAAACAAACAAATCAGAGCAAACAAACAAAAGCCCCAGGGGTTCCACCAACATGGCTGCATGGACAAGGAAGCAGTTTCACAGTCGAGCCATGTTTTGTAGCCTTTCAGGAAGAAGCAAAGATTGCACACAGAGCCAGGTATTTGAGAGAATGGAGGGGGAGGTGTGAGAGGTAAGGAAGAAATCTAAAGAAGTGGAAAAAAGCAACACCAGCAGCCAACAAATGGTACTCAGGGAGCCAGCCAGTTCAGGCAGGTGGAATCCAAGCAGCTCTGGGGTGAAGCCAGTGCTTCCTGGCCAAAAGACTGTGGCCACAGGAAGCAGAGGAGGCTGAGTGGAGGTGAAGAAGGATGGGGGATGGGAAAGCATATATCACTGGTTACTGGTTGTTCTGTCTCCTGCTGGTGGCTCTGTGAAGCTGCTTTCTCACACGCCCTGTTCACCGATCTCCGATAGGAGTCCAAGATGATAGGGGACCTCTGCATGTATCTCTCCTCGCTCTGTGTTCTCGATCAGTTTCTTATTCCATTTGGTGCTTGGCTGCGTTCTTTATCTCTTCATTTGATGCTTAGGGTTTCAGGATTGGTCTGTGTCTCTGTTTAACTTAGTTTTTTGGATCTTTGCTGTGGAGGGCTGGTGTGGTGCTTCTGTCTATAGGACCATGTTCCCCAGAAGTCTGGTAAAATCTTTTGATGAACAAATTTTTTTTAATTTTTAGGAGGTCCTATTTATTTATTTTGTCTTTTGCTGTTTGTGTTTTTGTTATATTAGATAATCCATTGTTAAAAGCTAGGCCTGGCAGCTTTGCCCCTGCTTTTCCTTCTAAGAGTTTTATGGTTTTAGTTTGTACATTTAGGTCCTTAATCCATTTTGAATTGTTTTTGTGTATGTTATAAGGCATGGATCCTGTTTCATTTTTCTGCATGTGGAAATCTAATTTTCCCAGTACAATTTATTGGACAGACTATTCTTTACCCATTGAATGGACTTAGCACCCTTGTCAAAAATCAGTTGACCATAGATGTGTGGGTTTATTTCTGGACTCTCAATTCTATTCCACTGGTCTATGTGTCTGTTGTTATACTACCACCAGGCTGTTTTGATTACTGTAGCTGTATAGCATGTTGTAAAATCAGGAAATGTGAGTCCTCCTACTTTGTTCTTGTCTTTCAACATTGCTTTAGCTATTCAAGGCCTATTGCCATTCGATATAAAATTGAGGCTGGGTTTTTCTATTTCGGTAAAGAAGGCTGTTGGAATTTTGATTGGGATTGTGTTGAATCTACAGATCGCTTTGGGTAGTATTGACATCTTAACAATATTAAGTCTTCCAATCCATGAGCATGGAACATCTTTCCATTTATTTAAGTCTTCTTTAATCTCTTACAGCAGCGTTTTATAGTTTTAATTGTATAAGTCCTTCACACTCCTGGTTACATTTATTCCTAGGTATTTTATTCTCTTAGATGCTATTGTAAATGGAATTGTTTCCCTAATTTCCCGTTCAGATTTCTCATTGCTGGTATATAGAAATCCATCTGACTTTTGTTTATTGACCTTGTACCCTGAAACTTTGCTAAATTCCTCTATTAGCTCTAGAAGTTTTCTTGTGGAAGAGACGCAGGTTTGATTCCTGGCCAATGCACCTCATGTACAGCCACCACCTGTCTGTCAGTGGTAGCTTGTGTGTTGCTATCATGCTGAACAGGTTTCATTGGAGCTTGCAGAGTAAGATGGACTAGGAAAAAAGGCCTGGAGTTCTATTTCCAAAAATCAGCTACTGAAAACTCTATGGATCACAACGGTCTGATGAACAACAGATCATGGTGATGGCACAGGACTGGACAGCTTTTGCTCTGTTATGTTTGGGGTCACCATGAGTCAGGCGCAACTCAACGGCAGCTAACAACGACATATGATCAGTCACTCCTTTGATGGTTCTCCATGACACAATACAGCCCGAAGTAATCACCAAGCTCTGTTTCAGCTGGCCACCAGTTTGCTCTCCAATCTCAGGTTCTTTTACTGTTCCCCTGGTTACTCTGATCCAGCACTTTGGCCTTCTTAATGTTCCTTAAACAAACCAAGAAAACTCCCACCCTTGTACTTGCACTTCCTGCTCTTTCTGTCTAGAACACTCTTTCCCCTGTGTCTTAGTCATCTAGTGCTGCTCTAACAGAAACACCACAAGTGGATGGCTTTAACAAAGAGAGATTTATTTCCTCACAGTAAAGTAGGCTGAAAGTCCAAATCCAGGGCGTCAGCTCCAGGGGAAGGCTTTCTCTCTCTGTCAGCTCTGGAGGAAGGTCCTTGTCATCAAAAATCTTCCCCTTGACTAGGAGTTTCTCTGCACAGGAACCCCGGGTCCAAAGGACATGCTCTGCTCCCGGCACTACTTTCTTGTGGTATGAGGTCCCCAACTCTCTGCTTGCTTCCCTTTCATCTCTTGTAAGATAAAAGGTGGTGCAGACCACACCCCAGGGAAACTCCCTTTACATTGGATCAGGGACATGATCTTAGTAAGGGTGTTACAACCCCACCCTAATCCTCTTTAACGTAAAATTACAATCACGAAATGGAAGACAACCATACAATACCGGGTAGCACACCACTCCTTTACTTTGCTTTTTGTTCATAGTGCTTATCATGTCTGATATTGTTTTATGTATTTATTTAATTATCATCTGTCTTGTCCACTAAAGTGCAAGCCCCATGAGGGAAGACATTGTATTGCCAGCAACTAAAACAGTGGCTAGCACAGAGTAAATGTTCATTATCTATTTTTAAATAAATAAATACTAGCAATAGTTACTTTGGGGGGAATGGCTGGAGCAGTGAGGGATGGAGGCTTTTACTTTTCATTTTACACTCTGTACCATTGGAATTTTCTAATATGTGCATATATTCCTTTTTATAAATAAATAGGGGTTATATGGGATGTGGGGTTTAAGACTAAATACTCTTCTTTATGTATTTCTGTAAGTTTAAGAATATTAATAAAAGGTTTTTTTTTTTTTTTTTTATATATATATATTTTATTGTACTTCAGGTGAAAGCTTACACAGCAAATAGTTTCTCATGAAATAGTAGTACACATGTTGTTTTTTGACATTGGTTAACAACCCCACAACGTATTAAGCCTCTAAATTCTCAACCTTTTTTTTTGATGAAAATTACAGATGGCCAAAGATACACCGTTTCAAAAATTTCTACATTCACAGTTCAGTGACATTGACTACGCTCTTCCAACTGTGCTGTTATTCTCACTTAAGATGAAGGCTTACAGAACAAAATAGTTTTTCATTTAACAGTTACTACACATGTTGCCCTATGACAATGGTTAACAATCTCACAGCACATCAAGAATATCCTTACTCCACCTTGTGTTCCCTATCATCAGGGGACTTCCTTGTCCCCTTCTGTCTTCTGGCCCTTGTCCCTGGACTACTGTACCTCTTTAGTCTCATTTGTTTTTTTTTTTTTTTTTTTTTTATTTTATTTTATTTAAACACCATTTCAAAACTTTTTACTTACACATTTAAGTGATATTGACTATGCTCTTCCAATTGTGCTGCCATTCTCGCCCAAGATGAAGGCTTACAGGACAAAACAGCCTCCCATTTAATAGTTACTACAAATGTTGCCCTATAGCAGTGGTCAACAATCTCACAATACATCGACAGTGTCCTTATTCAATTTGTGTTCCTTATCATCAGTTTCCTACTCTCCCTCTGCCTTCTGGCCCTTGTCACCGGACTCCTGTACATCGTTAGTCCCATTTAGTTTTACTGGGGTGTCCATTCCAAGGCTTAACATCGAACCTTGAAGGTAACTTCACCTCTGAGCTGAAAGGGTGTCTGGGGGCCACACTCTCGAGGTTTCTCTAGTATTCTTTAGGCCAGTATATCTGGTCTTCTTTTTTTTTTTTTTTTTTTTTGGGAGTTAAAATTATGCTCTACATCCTACTCCAGCTCTGCCCAGAACCCTCTGTTGTGATCCTGGTCAGAGGAGTCATTGGTGGTAGCCGGGCACCATCCAGCTGTACTGGGCTCAGTCCCGTGGAGGCCTTGGTAGCTGTGGACCATTAGTCCTTCGGACTAATCTTTTCAATAAAAGGTATTTTTAAAATGAGACCACAGGACTGGGCAACATTTCATTCTGTTATACATAAGGTCACTATGAGTCAGAGCTGACTCAATGGCACTAACAACACCTTGTTAAATGTTATTTTCTCTCTTTCCAACAAAGTTCCTACATGCAGAACTGTTTGGAGATGAATGATGGGGCGTAGATAAGAGTCAGGGAGTGCTAGATGTGGGAGAATAACAGTCATATTGAAGTATAAGCAAAGCTCCCACTGTGTTATGCTTTTGAGATGGTAAGGAGCATTTTAATTCTATTTGGTTCATTGTAAACTCCTGTAGAAGGAAGACAACACATGATTAGCTGTTTGCAAATACTGGGAAATCATACTGGGGGGTTTATACCACTAGAAAACGAAAGGAATTTGTCTTAGACAGGAAAGAAAAAACAAAAATGGAGTAGGTAGGTTCATTTTTTAAGTTCAATTAATGTCTGAAGTAATTAACAATAATTATAACTTACAAAGCATTAATATCTCCTACATATCATATTTTGTGATTTCTCATAATTAATTGCTTATGGCTCAAGAGTCCTGACAAACATAAAAGTTTCTATTTTAGAGAGTTTTTTTAAAAAAATGTTTTTGCATTGAACAGTAGAAAAATACAAAAGAGGAAGGTTTGCCACTTAATGATAGATTAGAGTCAAGTTTAGTCTTATTTGAGCCTCGTCTCAACTTATTAACTTAGTTAATAAATAAATTTAGCTAATGAATGAATTTTCAGCTTAGCATCCTAGTTTTAAATATTTTGTATCCTCAACAAGGAAAGGTGATCTGCAACATTGTACCTGAAAGTATTATCCAGTTCAAGTGATTGGTTTTACAGTATTCTTTTAACTGAACATTATTAAACCTTTCTTAAAGAGCTTCATTTATTTTTTGTTTTGTTTTCAAAGACAGGACTTGCTTTATCTTTCTTACAATTATTTACTAAGCACTTCAAGGCAAGCACCTGCTTTTATACTTTTGTGTATCAATCTCATTAAATACTCACAAAACCCTACATTATAATTTCCCCTTTACAGACAGAGATACTGAGACATAGTTTGCCCAAGTACATGGCTACTAAAGGATGAAGTCAATATTTAAACTTACCCAAACTAACCCCAGAGCCCAAATTCTCAGCCACTCTCCTCTCCTGCTTCTCTGTGAGTTTAGGAACTATTCTTTGCCCTTGTTGGCTCTGTGCTATGGTCCTTACCATTATACAAAGGTTGTTTCCCAGGCCTCTGCTTCCACATCTCCCAGAGGCTTTGCTCAAATATTTAATCTTTCCTGTTCCCTGAGAAGAATGAAAATGTGTGCTGACCTCAGCTACAAGAGGGTACGGTCTTCCTGCCCCACCCCCATCCTTCACCATTTCTCCCACCCTTACAAAGCAAGGCTGCATAAAAGACACATACATATGCATGCAAAAGTAGGATAATGAAAAAAAAAGGCAGAAGAATTGTGTTCAAACTGTTATGTTCGTGAAGAATATTGAAAATAGCATGGACTTCCAAAAGAACAAACTGATCTTAGAAGAAACACAACCAGTATGCTCCTAGGAAGCAAGGATGATGAGACTTCAGATTGTTTACTTTGGACATGTCATCAGGAAAGACGAATTACTAAAAAAGGACATCGTGTTTGGTAAAGTAGAAGGCCAACGAAAATAAGGGAAACTCTCAATGAGATGGATTGACACAATGGCTGCAACAACGGACTCAAAGATACCAATGATCATGAAGATAGCACAGAACTGGGCAACATTTTCTTCTATTATACATAAGGTTGCCATGAGTCAGAGCTGACTTGATGGCAGCTAATAATAAAAACAACAAGATAAATGTTTGTCAATGAACAGATCTTTCTAGAAGAAGTTTCTTTGGACTTCTTAAATCCTGGGAATCTTCCATGTGAACATAATTATGGAGTTTATAAGTTGCTTTCACATACATCTGGTTCTTGAATCTCACATCAAACTGCATGGATTGGTAGGGAGGTATTACTTTATTGATCAATAAGTGGCCTTCGAGAGAAAATGCAACTTACCGAAGTTTAGACATCTAGCTACTCAGCATTCAGAAGTATAGAGAACAGACTAAGTCCATCAGACACAACTGGATTCAAATCTTGGCTCTGCTGTATATGACCTTGGACAGGTAACTTAACCTTTATGAGTTTGTTTTCTCATCTGTAAAATAGGTGCATTTATGGCTATTTATCAGGATTGTTGAGAAGGTTAAGATAACCCAGGTAAAGCTCCTACTCATTGTACCTCACAAATTCCAATGTCTCCTGTCATTCTGACTCCAAGTCCAACATCTTTCTCAGAATATCAAATGGCCTCTCTAAGAGATGAGTCTAGTAGGTTCCACCAAATGGAAGCTTGCATATGTAAACAGCTGGGAAACTTTTACATCTATTGCCTTTAACAAGGATGTAAAAGCAAACAGAAACAAACATGAAAACAAGGATGTGCATATCTGTGTAGGCATGAGTGTACAAGGAGGTGGCAGGTGGAGGTGATATTCTTTTACAAGTTTTAAGTAACCTAAGACAAAATTTTAAGCATAGAAAGAGAACTTAGGAGACATATTCAAGCACATGAACCTTTCTGCTAGCTTAAATAGCAATGGGAGTTAATACAGTACTTTGTTGTTTCATCTACCTTGTCTTTCTTTCTTTTTTTAATTCGGTAGAGCAATTATACCCATTCTGCAAACTCAGATGCTGAATGACTTTTTGAGGTCTCTAGCAATTAGGAACTCAAAACCAGTTCTCTTTTTTACAAAATCAGATCTCCCCTTAAACCCCTCCGTTCTGCCTCTCACCCATTACATTCAAGTGCACAGAGATCCTTTTCTCCTACACTGTTTATAGCAATGCCCCAGCTCTCCCCACACAGAAATAGTCCATTTCTTTATGAAGATGTCACAATCACTAGAATCACTAGAATCAAGCCCACACTCTGAGGTCTAGGGTGGATACTGAGAAACTACCCATAAAATTCTGGGAAATATCAAAATGATATCAGAAAGAAACCTTCTCTGACCAGAAAAGGGCTACAATATTTGTGGCACAATCATGCATCTAGGTTGAAATGAAGGTTGAACACATGGGCTTCTTTTCTCCCCAGTTGGCCTCACACTGTTTGGTCAGCAGGTGCATCATCTCCCACACTGCTTGAAGAGATACTTCCCTTTCCCTTGGGGCCCAGGTGTTTGGTTCTACAAAGCCCACATATGCTGTGCCTCCTGTAGATCACTGAGTCTAATCCTCTGTTGCTTCTTCCACTCATCTTGAGTTAACCTTTATCTCTCACCCCACCTGCCACACTACCACAAAAGAAAAATGAAAGTAAATAAAGATATTTCCTTATCTTGTTTGTCCTCCCATTGACAGGAAAAGGTACTAAGATAGATACATATTTAGTTAATAGAGATAAATATGAAGCCCTGTGTTTATTTCCCCAAAATCAACTGCACAAGAACATGTAATGGGACGGTGTTGACAGGTGTTAGCCAATGAAGTTGGTCCCTTCCTCCCACCCTCCTCTATTTCCTGGTACCCTTGAGCTCCAGCCCCAGCCCAGGTGTGTCCTGCATCCTTCCTGGACTCAAGCTAAGGTGCTTCCTGCAGTGATTGAGAAAGAAATGTCTCAATGCTCATCTTTTAATTTCAAAATAGACTTTTGCAGCCTATGGCAGAGATAACAGCTTTAGGAGAAAGGAACTTCTGGAGCATTAAGTCCAATTTTAGTCTGAGCATTAGCCATAAAAGAATATATAACGCCCACCCAGACTAGATGAAGATCCCATAGACCAGGGGAAAGCATAAAGAGTTGGAGAGGCGATCAGTCCAACAATTTCAGGGTCACTGATCTGCATCTCTGAAAGGGAGCCCTGTGCCCTGACCATTACCCAACTTGGGCTGGCTTCAGAGGAAATGGTGCAGGCAATAGAGCCTCCGAATAAGTGGAAGGATCTTCAAGCAGGGGAACAGGACCTGTGCTTGCTTCTCGGTGAGACCCAGGAAAAGCAAGCAAGGTCTTAGAATGCCCCCACGCCAAATGCATGGTAATAGTAGCAGTCTGGGTCAGACATGGGGGCCGTGATGTGTTGGGACAGAGCAGGCCTGTGACTGGCACAGTGCTGCTCCACTTCTCAAGCTTTTGGACTCTGAAGGACTACAACTAAAAGTGCCCCTGTGCCCTGAGAGAGTTCCCTGGACCTGAAAGAGCCTTGAAGTGAGGACAAGGAGAACACAGAGTGCATGGAGGGTGATGTGGAACATTTCCAGATGTGCTTTCATGCCCTGTTGTTGCCTCTTTGGTCTCCCATCCGTTGAGTCAGGGAGGAGGTAGATGCCACCTTGAACAAAGAGGTCGTTGCTCATATTTGGACCCCAAGGCTGGCTTCTGTTTTGTGTTTCTAGCAAGACAGTGATCTTAAAGATCAGGCAACCCTACAGGACAGAGTAGAACTGCCCTAAACGGTTTCTGAGGAGCGGCTGGTAGATTTGAACTGCCAACCTTTTGGTTAGCGGTCAAGCTCTTAACCAGTATGCCACCAGGTCTCCCAGAAAGAGAAAAGATATAAAATTCCTTAAGAGTAGGATAACACATGTCTAGGTTCACGTCTACTGTCTCACAATATTATGAAAAAGTGCCACTTAGGTCAGCTTCGGTGAAGGGAAGGACAACACACAATACAGGGGAAGTCAGCACAACTGGACCAAAAGCAAAAGCAAACGCAAAGAAATTTCCTGGACACATCCAAACACTTTGAGGGACATGGTAGCTGGGGATGGGGCCTGGGGATCATAGTTTCGGGGGACATCTAGGTCAACTGGCATAACGTAGTCTATGGTGAGTGGCGTCTGAGGTCTTAAAGACTTGTGAGCGGCCATCTAATATACATCAATTGGTCCCATCCCACTCGGAGCAAAGGAGAATGAGAAAACCAAAGACACAGGAAAATACTAGCCCAAAGGACTAAAGGACCACGTGAACCAGGGACTCCACCAGCCTGAGACCAGAAGAACTAGATGGTGCCCAGTTACAACCAACGACCACCCTGACAAGGAACACAACAGAGGGTCCTGGACAGAGCAGGAGAAAAAATGTAGAACAAAACTCAAATTCATGTAAAAAGACCAGACTTAACGGTCTGACAGAGATTGGAGGAACCCCTGAAACTACAGCCTCCGGACGCACTGTTAACTCAGAACTAAAACCATTCCTGAACCCCACTCTTCAGACAAAGATTAGACAGGACTACAAAACAAAAAATAATACACGTGAGGAATGTGCTTCTTAGCTCAGTCAGACATATGAGACCAAATGAGCAACTCCTGTCCAAAAGCAGAATGAGAAGGCAGGAAGGGACAGAACTGATCGAATGGACACAGGGAACCCGGGTTGGAAAGGGGGAGTGTGCCGTCACATTGTGGGGACTGCATCTAATGGCACAAAACAATATGTGTATAAATTTTTGAATGAGAAATTTGAAAAAAAATAAGTGTCCCCTACAGGGACTGGACTGGACTGTAGGACATGGAATGATACTTGTGAGGAGTGTGCCTCTTGGCTCAGGTAGACACAGGAGACTAGATGGACGGCTCCTGTCTGGAGGTGAGATGGGAGAGCAGAGAGGGTTAGGAGCTGGTTGAATGGACATAGGGAGTCAGGGGTGGAAGGGAGGACTGTGCTGTCACAGTATGGGGAGAGCAATTAGAGTCACATAACAACGTATGTATAAATTTTTGTATGGGGAAAAAACTAAAAAATTTTTAAAAAGTGCTCCCTAGAGTTATTGCTTAATGGGTGCAGAGTTTCTGTTTGGGGTGATGAAAAAGTTTTAGAAATAAATAGTAGTAACGGTTGTACCACATTATGAATATAAGCCACTTAAATTATTAAAATGGAAAATTTTACGTTGTATTTTATCACCCTAAAACAAAAAAACAAAACAACGACAAAAAAAACTCACAAGTTTTAAGAGCTCAAAAAAAAATTTTTTTTAATTTAAAAAATAAAATGCCCCCTTTCAACTTTTTTGAGGTGATGAAAATTTTTATCGTGGTGATGGTACATGACTGTACACATTTCTCAAAACTCACAAACTGTACACTCAAAATAGGTGAATTTTATTGTACATAAATTATACCTCAAAGCTATTATACCTCAAAGCTGATGTTTAAAAAAGATACAGGATTCTAAAACTGGTGAATGAATGTTTAATCAGGAATAAGACATTACATAGTCTAAAAGAATCTCCCCAAATACCTTATTAATTATTAAGGGAAAATAATATTTTTCAATAGATTAGCTTAGCAACATCACCTTAACCAAGTAATCAAAGCTAATCAGCAAAAATGGGACAAAACTGCACTGCCAACTGTTATGACGCCCTGAGAAAGAGACATATCTCCTTCGGGGTGTTTCTGCCCCAAAACGCATAACTTAATCTAATTACAAGGAAATATTAGACAAACTTATGCTACAACACAAGAAGCCCATACTCTTCAAAAATATCTAAGACATTAAAAATCAAGAAAGACTGAAGGGCTGTATAAGCTAGTAGTGTCAGAAGTCACCTAACTTCACAAGGAAGGGTGAGAATCAAGATTAGCACAAAGCTGATTCCTGTGAGGTGGAGGTCAGACATACCTCCACTCTTCATTTTTTTCACCATTTCTGACACAAGCCATCCTCCCCATGGCAGTCTCCACTTCTTTTCTGGGTTTGATAATTTGTTGTAATGGCCAGACAGAACTCACAGACCATACTCAAGACTGTGTGGTTTATTAGGGAAGTAATAGGCTATAACTTGGGATCAGGATCAGCTTGGAAGTAACAGGATACAACACAGGAGACAGGAGACAATTCTCTAATCAGGAGAGCTTGCAACCAAAACAGCTCTCAGCTTCCTCTCAGCTGTGCCCGCCACTGGGCCTACTCTAGGCCTCTGCCTGTCTCAAGCAAGCATTACAGCTCTCTAGCAACACCGACAAGTGGCGGGAGTCACCCTACTCCACCAGCAAGCCACCAGCCTGAAGGCATTCACCTCTCTCACTCCGTGGGTAACAAGTCCACTACAGCCACCTCGCGCTAGTGTCTTGGTTTCTGGTGCTCATACTGTTGCTGCCATTTCTCTACCACTGTCTCTACTGTGGTTGTTGCCATTTCTTGCTGTCTCATGTCATGTTCAGTGTTATAGCTCTCTCTCTCTCTCTCCTGTGGCTAGGAGGTTCTCAGTGCAGGGAACCTAGGTCCAAAGGACACATTCTGCTCCAGGCTCTTCTTGATGATACTGAAACCTCTCAACCTCTGTGCAATTGGCCCTATGTAAGCTTATTTCTTATCAATTTCAAGTCATGGTCCTCCCACCAGGATCATGAACTGACCAATCCCTTTGGCAGGCCACAGGCACTTAATTCGCATAGTAACTGACCAATACTCACAAGGTCATTTAATCCTATTGAACAGTTTTTCACACCCTATTTGCATAGTAGACTGACCAACCCATGGAAGGTGCATAAAATAGACCAATCACAAGGCAGCCTGCAGCCCCAACCAATTATTTTTGACAGAATTATAAACCCAAAGTCAGAGAGGCCATATATAAGAGAAACCCATTGCACTGCAAGCTGCTTCAGATTAAAGGTGACTAAAGAAATATGACAACTAAATGCAATCTGTGATCCTGGATTGGGACCTGGACTGAAATGTAGAATATTAGGACAACTGATAATATTAGAATATAAACAACGGATTGTACAATATTGTATCAGTGTTAAATTTCTTGATTTTGATAAGTCTGTGGTTATGTAAAAAAAAATTTCTGTTCTTAGGAAATTCACACTGAAGTGTTTATGGATAAAGGGTCGTTATGAATGCAAATCACTCTCAAATTGTTTTTTAAAATTTGGAGATAGAGAGATTGAACAGAGAGAGAGAGGAGAAATGTGATAAAGCAAATGGAAGAAGATGTTAACAACTGCTGAATTTGGGCGAAGGGTATGGTTTGTTTTGTTTTTTTTTAACTATTCTATAATGTTTCTGTAAGTGTGAAAGTTTATCAAAATGAAAAGTTTTTTTAGGTGTCCACTTATGACATATAAGCACATGAAAAGATGCTCAATGTTCTTAGTCATCAGGGAAATGCAAATCAAAACCACAATGAGATGTCCCTTAACACCCACTATGATGGCTATTATCAAAAAACTGGAAGAAAAACAAGTGTTAGCAAGGATGTAGAGAAACTGGAACCCTCATTCATTGCTGGTGGGGAAAAAAGCTACATTGGAAAACAATCTGGTAGTTCCTCAAAAAGTTAAACAGAATTTAACTTTTTACCATATGACCCATATGACCCAGCAATTTCACTCCTAGGTACATAACCCCACCACTTGTCTGTCAGTTTGTCGTACTGTGGTGGCTTGCATGTTACTGTGATGCTAGAAGCTGTGCCATCGGTATTTAAAATGACAGCAGGGTCTCCCATGGTGGACAGGTTTCAGCAGAGCTTCTAGACTAAGACAGAGTGGAAAGAAGGACCTAGCGATTTACTTCTGAAAAAACTGGCCAGTGAAAACCTAGTTGATAGCAGCAGAACATCGTCTGATATAGTGCCTGAAGGTGAGCCATTCAGGTTGGAAGGCACTCAAAATACAACCGGACAAGAGCTGCTTCCTCAAAGTAGAGTCGACCTTAATGACGTGGATATAGTAAAGCTTTCAGGACCTTCATTTCCTGATGTGGCATGACTCAAAATGAGAAGAAACAGCTCCAAACATCCGTTTATAATTGGAATGTGGAACATACAAAGCATAAATTCAGGAAAATTGGAATTGTCAGAAATGAATGCTCAAAGATAGATATCCTAGGCATTAGTGAGCTGAAATGACTGGTATTGGCCATTTTGAATCAGACAGTCATATGGTCTACTATGCCGAGATCCATATTTGTGCCCATTCCAAAGACAGGTGATCCAACAGAATGCAGAAATTATCGAGCAATATCATTAATACCACACATAAGAAAAATCTTGCTGAAGATCATTCAAAACAGTTGCAGCAGTATATCAACAGGGAACTGCCAGAAAGTCAAGTCAGATTCAGAGGAGGACGCAGAATGAGGTATATCATTGCTGACATCAGATAGAATATTGGCTGAAAGCAGAGAATACCAGAAAGATGCTCACCTGTGTTTTACTGACTATGCAAAGGCATACAACTGTGTGGATCATAACAAATTATGGATAATACTGCAAAGAATGGGAATTCCAGAACACTTAATTGTGCTCATGAGGACCCCGTACGTAGATCAAGAGGCAGTTGTTCAAACAGAACAAGGGGATACCGCGTGGTTTAAAATCGGGAAAGGTGTGCATCAGGTTGTATCCCTTCACCATACATATTCAATCTGTATGCTGAGCAAATAATCTGAGAAGTTGGACTATGTGAAGAAGAACGGCATCATGATTGGAGGAAGACTCATTAACAATCTGTGATACGCAGATGGCACAACCTTGCTTGCTGAAAGCCAAGAAGACTTGAAGCACTTACTGATGAAGATCAAAGACTACAGACTTCAGTATGGATTACACCTCAACATAAAGAAAACAAAACTCCTCACCAATAAGCAGCATCCTGCACATTATTATAGCAGACGCTATTGATGTCTGTCCCATATCCCTTCAGCCCCCATCTGAGCTCATCTGTGACTGTCATGCTAACAGCCTCTACTTTTTCCAATTAGCAAAACTTTCAATCACAGGCAAATCTCTTTAACACACACACACAGCACCTGAAAGTAGACAAAAATATTTGCATTCTCAGACCTCAGATTTTGGAGGCAGAAATTAACAAACAGTGCTTTGAATGCAAGGAGTGAACTACCCCTAGGCATTATCAAGGAAAACAAAAACAAAAACAAAAACTCTAACTTCTCTAACTTGTTAAAAAGAAAAAATGTGTACTCATATTTTCCATGAACAAACTTTCATCATCCTGTACTATAGTATGACTGGATAATGATATGTACCACCACCATCCTCCCAACCTTGTTAGCCCTCAATATTAGCATTAGGAATTCTTAGGGCAAAGTCACCCATGAAATACACTGGGCAAACAGGAGTTGATGAAAGAAGGAGGAAATTCTTTACAAGCATTGGGTGTTTATACTTTAGATCTTGATTGTGGTATATACATATTTGTTTCTTCCTTAATCATTGGCTCCTAGCTGAAGTTCATATTAATAAAGGAATGTACTTTCTGTGCAAAGAAAGACAACTTTGTAGGGCGGGCAATTCTGGTATGCATCCACTCCTGACAGCAGTCTACACTACATTCGGACCCTCCTAGCGCCCTCCTTGAGATGTTAGGCCAGGGTTAAGGCCACAGTCTTCAACTACGAATTGGGCTAAGCTCAGTAACATATATGATTGATCTCGTGTGTTTTTCCAAAGGGATTCTAAACAAAACTTAAACAAAGGTCATACATTGACGCTAATTAAATAGAAATGGAAAATCAAGATAAGGAAAAAAGAATTCAAGAGAGTGAAAGGACCATGATAGCTGCATTTATAACTTTAGCTCTGAGTTTCCTTTTTTCTGGGGTAGCAAAGAAAACAAACCAAGTCACGTAGTGCTCAACAAAAAGAAGGCAGCATTCTAAATTCTTAACAGAGATGATTTTTTTTCTCCTGGCAATAAACTCTAACATAAATTTCTCACGTGGAACTATACATTGAAGATATTGAATGATGTAATGCATCACAATTTTGCAGCATAGATAGAAGTGAATTCTACAACTCCTTCACCTCTTATGGGGGAAGAACATGGGTTTTGTTTTCAGAAGACCTGGGTTTGAATAGCAACTCCACCCTTCACTACTTGAGGGATCTGGTGAAATTTTTAATCTCTTTGAGGTCGAGTTTCTCCCTCTGGAAAGTAGAGATGACAAAATCTTCATCACAATGTTGTCTCAAGGATTAAATGAGATGACATACGCAAAACTCAAACAGTAGCTGGCATAGGAGAGATGCTGTTTTCTTTCCCCTGCCAACCTCCTTCTTTTCTCACCTTCTTTTCCTACCCTCTTCTTACTTGGTGCATCAGTTACAGTCCTGTTAGGAAAAAGGTGTAACAGGTAAGAAAGGGACTGTTTACAAAGGTGTATGCAGTGGCTATGCTCCCAGAGACCAGCAATAACAAAGAGGCATTACCATCTCTAGGCCTGAAGGAGTAAGGGGTGAGAGGCCCCAGCAGCAGAAGCCTTTTGTAAAGGATCACAGCTATTGTTAAAACTGTGGCCTGGCAGAGAAGAAGCCAGGAGACTAAAACCCCAGGTACTCTCTCCTCTTCTGATCTCTTGCTGCTACCTCCCTCTGTAAACCAGAGAGAGGGAATCAAAACGAGGCTGTCTGTAATGTTGGCCTCCCAGGGTGCAGCATAGAGTGGGGAAGGGTGGAGAGTGGCTCTAAAGGGGCAGTCTGAGAATATCTAGCACACTTGGATAAGAACCTGGGTGCAAATGACGTAAGTATAGTCAATCTTCATTTTTTGCAGCGGTTATGTTCCATAAAATGGCTGAAAACATTGAATTAGTAAATACTAAGACATTACTCCTGAGGAAATACAGGGTTAGGTTTCTATGAGCCTCTGGTCACAATATTTTCACCAACTAATTAATACATAACTTTATTTCATATGTGTTTCTATTTAAAGATACCTTATTTAATATATACTTCTTATAAATAATTAATTACACGCATTATTCTTTACAATAAAACACTAGCCAAGAAAGACCTAACATTTTCCCAACCTGACAACAATACTATCCAATACGCTTTTTTTAAATTGGTCATCATCTCATGAATCCACAAATTCAGTCACTTTTCCATCTTTCATAGCTTCATCGCACACTGTAAGTATTACTTCAGCAGTTTCTGGAGTGGCTTTATGTACATATTGGTGAATTTCCTCTTCCTTTTTTTGGATGCACCATATTGTTAATTTATTGACATTGAACTCACAACCAACAGCACTGTAACTCATGCCTGAATGAAGCTTATCAAGCACACATATTTTCTCACTAAGGCACATCACAGCCTTCTTGCACTTAGGAACACTGGACAGCACTTCAGCATTATGAAGAGGGCTACTTCAGCTTTGGGGGCCACTTTATACAGTGAAATCACCCACAAAAAGCACAAAAATGCAAAAAACGTGACACTAAATAGACCACAAAAGGACACTTGTTTACAGGATGAGAGCTGAAACAAGAAGGCAGAGCATCATCTTTTACAACCTCTGCTAGGAATGTGCACATCACGTGACTCAAATTTTCACCGCTCTGTGTATGTCCACAATGACTGTGAAAGTCCACAAGTGATGATTGTGGGGTTACAAATAAATTTTAGTGAGTTGGCAAATTCACAAATACAGAATCCACAAATAATGATCCTGTTATAAAGATCAATTACGGTGCAAACTATCCCACTTCTCACACGAACTGAATGAAATCAAATGCCACTTCTCTAACATCAACTAAATTGAAAGACTTTAATTCTAATCAAATCTATTCAATTCTGTTCCACTGCACATGCAGTACTTCTTCCTCTATCTAATCATCAGAGCTAGGTCAGATCTCACAAGTTAAAAGGACACAGTCCTCCAGACTGCCAAGTCTGCCCAAGACTTCAGATGCCAGCTGCAAATCTGGGGGTTCCCATGACATCATCACTTCTGATCTGCTGGCTACATATTCAAGGTTTCCCACTACCCCTTCAGGATGCCAGCCATAATATTAGGGTCTCTAGGTCCCCTCACTTCTGACCTATTGGCTCCCACTATTCCTTGAGTTTGATAATTTGCTGGAACCACCCACAGAACTCATAGAAAGCACTATACTTATGATTCCAGTTTTATTATATAAAAAGGATACAAATGAATAAATACATAAGGCAAGATCTGGTAAGTCTCCCACCACAGAACTTCCATGTGCATCTCTATGCCTGAAGACTTCTTCTGGAACCACAGAAAGCTTCTGACTTCGTGTAAGGGGGGCCAGCAGGAAATAGAGGGTAACTTATACCCCACCACCCCACCTTTCCAGTCTTTATCTGTGACCCACAGTGATTGGGTACATAAATATCCCAGCTCCCTCTTCCCTCCTGAGTGGGACAATTCTACATGCATTTTGTATGATTTTCCAGAGATTCCCTAGAGGATTAAGCTCCAGTCACCCACTGTGGAAGATGGCATAATAAGGTTGCTCTATTCCCTTTGACACAATGGCTGCAACCATGGGCTCAAATATAGCAACAATTGTATGGATGGCGCAGGACCAGGCAGTGTTTCGTTCTGTTGTACACAGGGTTGCTATGAGTCAGAGCTGACTTGACAGCACCTAACAAAAACAACACTCCCTTCCCTGTCTCATTTCCCCACTCCCCACTCCTAGATCCCTACATCTCCTAAATAAATCACTGGCGCTAAAATCATTCAACTCCATGTTTACAAAGCACATACATGAGTGAAATTAATCTACGCTATTAGAAGTCATCATAGATTAATGATGCAGTGTTTAAGAGCTTGGCTGCTAACCGAAAGGTTGGCAGTTTGACTCTGCTGCTGGGTAGAAACCCCAGGTTCTGCTTGGTGCAACTCGTCTCAGCCAATAAACGAGAAGACAGAGGTGGGAGAGTGGAAAGCCACCTTTATTTTGTTGCACAAGGAAAGGAAATAGTCGGGGCTGCTGCCACCAAGACTGCTCCATGAGGGCAAAAGAGAAAGTTACTTTTAAGGGGTTTACAGGTAGGAAGTTCATACAAGTTACATCAGCAACATTCTTAATCATACTACGCAGGCGCAATGGGGTTTACATGTAACTTAATGCATTGTGTGTACAGAAAATGGAGTTTTAAACCCCTCCCAGAGGCGAGGAAGTTACTATGCATGAGATTTAAAAGGTTATCCTGAATGACAACATGGCACCTAAACTGGTTTCCACCAATTTCCTCTAGTTTTGGGCAGCAGTTAAGGAGAGGGGAACCAGGATTTTAATGTAAATCTATGGGGCGTGCCAAGCAAGCTGCTTGAGGCAGTGGAATTGGAAGAGGCTGCACAGGCCTGGCTCACTATTATTTACTCCCCATTGCTAACGGCCAGATTGTGTCATGATCTTGTTTCTCCAGTCTCTACAAAAAAGTTTAAGATTAACTGACATTCCTCCTTGAAGGGTGGAAAACAAGTGATACCAATCTAAGGATGAAAACCAAACAAAGCACTCATCTTGTGACGAGAAAAACCAGGATGTCGCCAGATAATCCCCAAGGATGTCACCAGATAACCCCCAAGAATACCAGTAGAAGATTAACTCATCTGAGACATGACCACCACAAGGGGAAAGTAACACAAACTTCTAAGACCCATAATCCTGTCCTTATAAAAGCCTTCAGCCGATTTCCAGTGGGGGAGACGGGTTTTTTGGAGGAATCTATTCCCCTCTGTCTGTTATATATCAATATATAATAAACCTCTTGCTGCTCACCTCACCCGTCTCAGAATTGGCTATTGCGGCAGGCGGCTCCAATCCGCGTTATTGTGGTAACAGAATTTTCTGTAGCCTGGGGACCTCTGTCTTAAATCCACCAGCTGCTCCTTGGAAACCCTATGGGGCAGTTCTACTCTGTCCTATAGGGTCACTATGAGTCAGAATCAACTAGATGGCAATGGGATTTTGGTTTGGATGAGAAGTCAGGGTAATAGTCACCGTGAGTAGGAGTGAGGTAGTCTGAATGGGGACAGATGGGAGCCCCTGGGGGTGTTGGCAATGTTTCGTTTCTTGATCTGAGTATTGGCTACGGTGTGTTCTCATGAAACTTTGTGAAAATGCATCGAGCTGTATAGTTATAATAAGTGCACTTTTCTATAGGTATATTGTAATTCAATAGAAAGTTTTTTAAAAAATAGAATCCTAATAGTTTTGGCAGATGCAGGAGATTCTTTTTTTTTAGGAACTGTGTTTTTACTCATTGACTTTTACAGTTAAAACAGAGATAATCACAACTAGATGGTGCCCAGCTACCACCACCAACTGCTCTGACAGGGATCACAATAGAGGATCCCGGACAGAACCGGAGAAAAACGTAGAACAAAATTCAAACTCACACAAAAAGACCAGACTTACTGGTCTGACAGAGACAGGAGAAACCCAGAGAGTATGGCCCCTAGACACTCTTTTAACTCAATACTGAAGTTACTCCTGAGGTTCATCCTTCAGTCAAAGATTAGACAGGCCCATAAAACAAAATGAGACTAAATGGGCACACCAGCCCAGGGGCAAGGGTGAGAAGGCAGGAGAGGACAGGAAAGCTGGTAACGGGCAACCCAAGGTTGATAAGGGGAGAGTGCTGCCATATCATGGGGTTGGCAATCAATGTCACAAAACAACATGTGTATTAATTGTTTAATGAGAAACTAATTAGCTCTGTAAACCTACATCTAAAGTACAATAAACAAAGAAAAAACAGAGATAATCTACTTGTGTTTAGAAAAACAGCATATCATTTTTCTCTCATTGTTTTTCTGGTCCATATTGTGATCAGAAAGCAGGAAGAGACACAGGTCAAAGAGATGAGAAGTGAGGCTCGGGGGCAAAGGAGAACACAAGAAAGAGAAGAGATAAAGACGGCAAAGTATACACAGAACAAGAAAGAGATAAAAGGAAGCAAACAACAACAACAACAAATTAATACAGAAACACAGACATTTTTATCTCCATATTGCCAGAATGGGTTATAAAGATTCTTCTCTAAAGTGTAGAAGCACAGGCATTCTTAAAATGACCTATTTTCCCCTACATTTGACAAATAAAAATGTCTAATAGTGTTTTCTTACGTTCAATAAAGAAAAATTTCTTTTAAGAAAATCACAGGCTCAATCCCAGTTTACAGAGGGAAAACGCACCTCTTTTTACAGATTCATGTTTCCACCTTGTGGCCTTTTAGGATATCATTGCCCAAGGGCTCAAGATTTGTAGCCTAGGCAGAGAGGATATTTCCCTTTGGCCTTTGTCCCAAAGTTTGAAACTTAAACCCAGATCTCAGATGGGAGGGTCCCCATTCCTGTTGTTTAGAAAGTTATCTTAACTGATTCTGTGAATTCCATTTTAGGCTGGACTGAACAACAGCATTCACATAAAAAACAAACATATAATCATAAGATTTAAATTCTTTGTTAGTGCCTCCTATTAGGTCTTTCTAACAGATATTAACACAGTCACTGGGTGGCACAGTTAAGTGATCAACTTGTTGTTCTTCTTGTTAGTTGCCAAGGAGTCAATTCTGACTCATGGCGACCCCATGTGTGCAGAGTGGAGCTGCTCCATAGAGTTTTCAATGCTATGACCTTTCAGAAGTGGAGTGTCAGGTCTGTCTAACAAGGCATCCCTGGGTGGGTTCTAACCGCTAACCTTTCAGCTAGTAGTAGAGTGCTAATCATAAAGGTTGACAGTTTGAAACCACCCAGACACACCTGGTGATCTGCTTCTGAAGGGCCACAGCCTTGAAAACCCTATGGAGCAGTTCTACTCTGCATACATGGGGTGACCATGAGTTGGAATTGACTAGAAGCAACTAACAACAATGACAGATACTAACGTTCCTTTTCTTTTTTCCACTAACAACAAAATTAAACTTAGCAGGGATATTCCAGATTGACCTATTATAAATTAAACTTAATTATTTACTGCAGTGACCCTAAAACATTTATTGCAATAAATTATAAAACAAGTTTAAATGCCATATCACACACACAACCATCTACTCTGAACTCATATGTAATATTCTCTACTCTCTAAGACAAAGAATAAAAACTTCGCTGAGATTTTTTAAAGTGTAATTTAGGGCTCTAACATGGTGTAATAAACATAGGCTGAAAGCCACCCCCTTCCATGCTACACAGATGCAAATGACAGAAGAGCTATAGAAAATAAATTACTGACTATATAGCTGGGCTTGAAAATATAAAGGGAATGCTCGAGAATGCAGAAACAAGAAGTCATCCTGTAAGACCAAAGTTGATAAGAAGCCATGGTGAGAAGCCAAGGCTACAGGTAACCTAAGTCTGCACCCACATGGGGATGCTGCTGAGTCTCAAGAGTCAGGTGGGGAATTCTAATTCAGAAAATGAGCACACAATCAAGAAGTACCAAATGTCTGTGGAAGGCCACTGCCAAGAAAGAAATAACAAGCTGAGCAAATGGAAGATCTTACTCCTGATCAATAGATCAATTAAAATAAGTACATCTTCACAACATAAAGCAAAATAAAAACAAAGAATCATGAAAAAGAATCATTAGAGATCTCATAAATGAAAGTCAAAATTATTGAAAGAAAAAACTGAAAAGGCTGAATAACAGAAGGAACAATTTGAAGTGTGAATTAGCAAGGTGGAAGATTAAATTGAGGGAGTCCTGCAGAATTCAGCACAGAGGAAAAAAAAAAGATAGAAAAAGTTGAAAGACATAAAGGATTGATGAAGATGGTCCAGATTTCAGCTGGTGAGAATTCCAAGGGAGAGAATGGGAGAAGGTGATATTTAATCAATGGCCAAGAATTTCCCAGAAGTGAAGAAAGCTATGAAATTTCAGAACATCAAAGAGAAAAATGTTTAAAGCTACCAAAGCAGATAGTTTAACTTAAAGGGAAAAATATTCAGATTTTTATCATACAACTCATTGACTTTATATACAAGAAGATAATGATGCAATATTGTCTATGAACTATTGGAAAATAACTGTCATTTCTGAATTCTATTCCCAGCTATAGTATCATTTAAGAGTATGAGTGAAACAAAGGAATTTTTGCACATTCAGGGTTTATGAAAGTTTACCACCAAAAAAGTCTCTGAAAGAACTCCTTCACATGTACTCAAGCAAAGAAAAAAAAAAAAAAAAAATGAAAGGAATCCAGAGGAAGAAGCAGTATGAATAAGCAATATTTATCTAAGTCATCAGCAAAATCTTATTATTTCAGACTAAATAACTATTGATTACCAAAGATGTTTAAAATAATTTAGAACTAGAATTCCAGATGATAGAGAGTTGGGTGACAAGGGAAGCAGCTGAGGGACGTGAAAATTTCTTGTCTTGTTTGGGAAGAGTCTAAACGTACTGATTACCTTTAGATTTTGTTGGGCAAATATAACACAATCTATGAATATAAAAAATTAAGAGTAACCATTAGAAAAATAGCAACGGAACGTAAACATTTTAAACCAATAGAGGAAAAAAGATGGAACGAAGAAAACTCAATCAACCCAGCAGAAGCAGGAATGGAGACAGAGACAAAAAGAGATCACAGTATATAGACAACAGGAAGTAAGACAACAAGGTTAAGTCCAAACAAATGAGTGCATAATAAACATGCAATAAGAAAAAAATGTAAATGAATAGAAAATGAGCAATTTATATGAACATGTCATTCAAAGAAAATTAAAATTAAAGATAAGCATAAGAGTCTCACCAGTTATCAGGGAAATACAAATAAAATAGCAGTGAGATGACATTTTTAGTGATCAAATTGGCAAATATTTTTAATTTTGATAATATCAGTTGTTAGCAAGGAAGTTGAGCAGTCACCCTCATATTTCACCAGTGGGAATGTATATTGGTACAGTCAATTTATAGGGCAATTTAACAGTATCTATTAAAATAAAAAACATTTGTGTATGTGTGCAAGGAAGTATGGTCAAGGTCATCATAGCAACATTGCTCTTAACAGTGAGATAGTGGAAATACTCCAAATGGGAGAAGAACTAAATAAACCACTGTATGTTCATACTGCAACAGTCAAAATGAGTAATTTACATTCAACTATGACAATATGGGTAGGCATATCATGAATATTTAAAAAGTTGCAGAAGGAAAGGAACAAAATTATTTTATATACGTAAAACCACATAAACAATACTGCATATATTTTTATAGATATACATATGTACATAAGCACCTAGAAAAAGCTCTGAAAATTTAAAACATCAAACTCATAACTGAGATTGCCTCTAAAGAGTTGGGATGAGGCCAGGAGTGGAGTGTGTGGTGTGTGCTGGTTTGGGGGGAAAGTTTAACAGAAGACGCAAAGGATTTAGTCTTATTTCTAAAGTTCAGTTTTATATTAAAGGAAATTGTTTATGTATTATTTTGTTGAATGAGCCTAGTTAAGGATCAGCTCCCACCCACTTCCCCGCCCCTGGAGATAGATGGCAGATTTGCTCAAGCGGCCAGGCATTTAGGACACGGGCTTGTAGGCAAGAATAGCCTGGTATTATAGGATTTATGACCTCTCCCTCACTACTATCCCACAGTACTCACCAGACGCCAGTATCTTAAGGAATGAAAGAGCCTGCCATACTTCAGCTGTGGATTAATGGTAGTAGTACCAACTCTTAAATAAGCAGGTTCCTAGCACCCTAGGAGGCGAAGCTGTGTTTGTGTGTCTGCTGGGAAGTCCCCCTTTTACGTAAGTAGAGTGAAAAATTACACTCTGGGTTAGGTTTCAGGGACACAATGAAGCTTACAGCCTCTAGCCTATTAAACCTCTTCTGTGACCTCCCCTGAGCTATCCACTTTCTGAGCAGTTACCTATAACATCAAGAAAAGAAGGGAATGAATTTCCTTTTCTCTCAAATTGGCCAGTGAA
This sequence comes from Dugong dugon, assembly GCA_030035585.1. NCBI lineage: Eukaryota > Metazoa > Chordata > Mammalia > Sirenia > Dugongidae > Dugong > Dugong dugon. The sequence goes on along the minus strand of CM057475.1, from coordinate 5,596,638 downwards.
AAGTTGGAAACACAACCACAGCTCATTATGTTAATTGCTCCCTATTAGTCATAGATTGACACATTTTGCTATTTAAAATTCTCCATTGTTTTGAGTCAACTTCTTATAAATTAGTTTGTTTGGCAACCTGGAAAAATTTAATTAGGGCCTTTCTGAAATGATGCTGTTGTAAAAGTAAAACACTCATGGCAACAGCGATAGAAATCCTTTCTGAAGATCTGAGTTTCACACTGCAAAGTTCGATGTCATTCCTTTCTCTGACCCCCACAGCCTCAGAACTTTCCCCATGCTCTGAAACTCCAGTAGGAAGTTATAGTCTATATGATGTATTTCTCAGTTATTATACAGAATTCTTAGGATCCCTGGTCACGCAGTGGTTAAGCACTCGACTGCTAACTGAAAGGTCTATGGTTCAAATCCTTCAGCAGCTCTGATGGAGGAAGATGTGGCAGTATGCTTCCATAAAGATTTACAGCTTTGGAAACCTTATGGGGCAGTTCTACTCAGTCTTACTGACAGCAGCAGGTTTGGTTTTATACGGAATTCTTACAGTATTGCCTATTATAACGTACCACTGGTTCTTTCTATTTTTTTCTCTCTCTTTGAAGTTCCTAATACAGTGATTGATTGGTCACTTGATTAGTTAGAATCTGTAAGTAGCTGGTAGATAATCCTCATCAATTTTTGGTTTCCCAAGCCAGCATTGACTCAGTGCCTGGGCCAGCCTCTGGGAAGAACCTTCATCTGCTCCTCTATGGTCCATCTGCCCAGGATACTGCAAAGAAGCTATGGTAAGTCCTGCTAAGTCTGGACCTTACCAAAGCTAGCAGCCCAAGGGAGGGCAGCTTCTTCCTGAACCCTTAAGCACATTTCTTCCAATCACCACCCATTTTCGGATGGCCCCAAATACACTCCACCCCCATCCAAGATAAACTAGATAATTTGCAGAGCCCAGTGTGAAATGAAAATGTGGGGCTCCTTGTTAAAAAATTATTAAGAATTTCAAGAAAGCAACAGCAGAGCATTAAACCAAGAAGGGCTCTTCTAGTGCAGTGCCTTGTGGACTACACAGATTGTATGCCCCTGAAGCTGGCCATGTCCCCACCCTCTGCTCTCCCGCTTCCACCATGGGCCTCCAGAATCAAATCCTGGCCTCTCTTCCCTGGTGACAGGGATTGGGGAGGCTAGCTGAAGTCAGATCTTTCTTAGCTACCTTCCCTATGACACAAGGACACAGTAGCCTCGAGGTTGGCACTATGGAACAGTACTGCTCACCAGGGAACTCTTAGCCTGGCCCTTTACACCAATGTTCCTTAGTGTCAACAACCTGGGCATCACCTAGAAGCTTGTTAGAAATACAAACTCTCAGGATCCACCCCAGACCCCTGAATCAGAATATGCATTTAACAAGATCCCAGGTGATTCCTTACACATTAAAGTGATTGGGACTCTGAGCCTCAGATATGTGATGTTGTTGGGGAAGACAATTAAAAATAAAATCTCCTGCCAACCCAGTAAAACCTCTTCACAAAATGTAGAAAAGAATGAAAGAATTTTATTCTTGAATAAGCATTAAACCAGATTGTGATGTGTATCACAAGCAACTGCCAAGATTGCAAAGAAAGAAATCTTACTCTTTTATATAACCAGGAAGATACAATCTATTATATACATGTTAATTGTCTTTATCCAAAGGTATAATAGTAAAAATTCTCATATCTTTTTGATAAGCAGGAAGTTACTACTTGGAGCTAGGTGCCTGGGATAAACTCCCACAGAGACAGGGAGGCAGGGTGCCAGCCTCACTCATGTTCACATTTCAAAGATGGTTCCAAGGTCCCCAAGAAAGATATTCCTGGGATGCAAAACTGGCACAAGTCTTATTCAGCTTTTAAAAAGATTTACATACACCTCAAAGAGATAGAGAAAGCATTTACAATATCAAGTTTTCTAAAGGAAATGGTAAAGGGGATGGGAGGCAGTTCTTTTTCCCTTTTAGAACAAGGAAATTTGTTGTTGTTGAGAATACATGCAGCAGAACATACAACAATCCGTAGTTTCTGCATGTACAATTCGGTGACACTGATTACATATTTTGAGTTTTGCAACCGTTCTCACCCTCCTTTTCTGAGTTGTTCCTCACCCCATTAACAAAACTCTCTGACCCCTAAGATTCCTATCTAATCTTTCGAGTTGCTGTTGTCAATTTGATCCCATATAGATAGTTCTTAAAAGAGTATAATGCTCAAGGCAGACATTTTCTTTACAAGTTAACCTAAACTATTGTTTGGTTTTAAGAAGACTTCAGGGAATATTTTTGGTTTAAGGTTTAAAGATTATCTCAGGAGAATGGATAAAAAAACACATGATCCAACCATATGCGGTTTACAAGAGACACATCACATCTTAAACCCAAGGACATGAATAGATTGAAAGTAAAAGGATGGAAGAAAATATTCCATGCAAACAATAACCAAAAGAGAGCTGGGATAGCAATCTTAATATCAGACAAAGTAGACTTTAAGACAAAATCTGTTCAAAGCGATAAAGATGGACATTATATAGTGAGAAAAGGGTCATTTCATCAGAAGATTTAACAATCACAAATATATATGCACTCAACAATGGGGCACCTAAATCTATAAAGCAAATACTGATAGAACTGAAGGGAGAAATAGATAGTACTACAATAATTGTTGGAGACGTCAATGCATCACTTTCAATATTGGACAGAACATCTAGAAAGAAGATCAATAGAGGATTTGAATGACACCATAAACCAGCTAGAATTGATGAGCATATATAGAACACTTCAGCCAAACATAGCACAATATACATTCTCCTCCAGTACACATGGATCATTCTCCAGGATAGACCACATTAGATCACAAAGCAAGTCATCATAAATTTTAAAAGATTGAAATCACACAAAGTATTTTCTCTGACCACAATAAAGTGAAGCTAAAAATAAATAACAGAAAAAAACCTGGAAAATACACAAACATATGGAAATTAAACAACACACTATTAAACTACCAATGGGTCAAAGAAGAAATCAAAAGAGAAATCACAAATTTCCCAGAGTCAAATGAAAATGAAAACAAACATATCAAAACTTATGGGATGCAGTGAAGGCAGTAGTCAGAGGGAAACTTGTAGCAATAAATGCCTACATGAAGAAAGAGGAAAGATCTTAAATGGACAACCTAACTCGACAACTCCAGGAAATAGAAAGAGAATGGCAAACTAAGCCTAAACATACCAGAAGAAAGGAAATAACAAAGATCAGAACCAAAATAAACAAAATAGAAAACAGAAAAACAATAGAATCAATAACACAAGAAGTTGGTTCTTTGAAAAGATGAATAAAATTGAAAAACCTTTAGCTAGACCAACAAAGAAAAAGAAAAGATGTAAATAACCAAACTAAAAAAAGAAAGAGGGGACATTACAACTGATCATATAGAAATAAAGAGAATTAGAACAGAATAATATGAACAACTCTATGACAACAAACTGGATAACCTAGATAAAATGGACAAATCTTAGAAGCACACAACCTATCCAAACTGACTCAAGAGAAAATAGAGAGTCTCAACAGACCCATAACAAGTGAGGAGATTGAATCAGTGATCAAAAACCTCCCAACAAAAAAAAAGTCCTGGACCAGATGGCCTCACTAAGGAATTCTACCAAACATTTAGATAAGAATTCACACCAATACTGTTTAAACTCTTCCAACAACTTAACAACAAAAAGACAAATAAACCCATCATAAAATGGACAAAGGACTGTAATAGACATTTCACCAAAGAGGACATTTAAAAGGTCACCAAACACATGAAAGGTGCTCAGTGTCGTTAGCTATAAGAGAGATACAAATCAAAACCACAATGAGATACCATTTCACTCCCACTAGGATAGCTAAGGAGCCCTGGTGGCACAGTGGTTAAGCCTTTGGCAGTTGAAATTTACAAGCTGATCCTTGGAAACCCTATGTGTGAGTTCTACTCTGTCCTATAGGGTTGCTATGAGTCGGAATTGCTTCTAAAGCAATAGGTTTTAGTTTTTTTGAGGATGCCTGTGATTGTTAGGATTGTGTGTCAACTTGGCTGGGCCATGATTCTCAGTAGTTTGGCAGCTATAATACAGTTTGGCAGTTTAATGATGATGTTATCACTTCCATGATGAGATTTGATATAATGTGATCACCTTCATGATAGGATCTGCTGTGAGTGGCCAATCACTTGAAAGGGAGTTTCCTTGTGTGTGTGTTCTGCATTGAATATAAGTGGACATTCTGGCAAGGCTTGGGGGCTTTTGATCTCTCTGGGTCCTGAAGCTGCCTCCTGTTCATCTGACCTCCGGTTCTTGGGACTTGAGCTAGCAGCTTACCTGTGGTCTTGCCTGTGGATCTTGGGATTTGTTGATCTTCCCAGCCTGTGAGCAAGAGCCCTTCTCTCTGACCTACCAATTTTGCATTCACCAGCCCCTGTGGCTACGGGAATCAGGAGAAGCCTCCAGCCTGACCCACGGATTTGGTACTTTCCAGCTTCTAATACCACATGAGTCATTTCCTTTATATAAATCTCTCTATATATATTTATACACTTTACCGGGTTTGCTTCTCTAGAGAACCCAGCCTAAGACATTTGGTACCAAGAGTGGTTCTAGAGAAACAAAATTAAAAGGATGAGTTTTCTAAATGGGTTCTTAAGTCTGGTTAATCTTAAAGATGTTGATGAATCTGCTTCCAGTAGTAAAGAGGGCACTGCTAATGCATGGCATGAGGTGGCAATACAAGTACACAAAGTATCACCACCAATAGATCAAGTATTGGTGAAAGGCAAGGCTCTGAGTGATTGTATGTGTGATACTTTTCTACAATTTTGTTATAATGAGAAGTATAAGCAAGCTGGTTGGTTGGTCCTACTTTCGCTAGATAAACTGTTGAAAGAAAGAGATGAGCTCAGGGCTTCAGACTCAGCTGAACAGCCACATAAATGATCTCAAAGTTTCCACTTGTGCCTTAAAGAAAGGCTTATTTCTTGCAGTAACAGAGCTGATATTGCCAAAACCAAACCCAGAGTCTTATTGTAAGAGTGGCTGAATTACAACACGAACTAAATTCCCAACTTGAAGAAGTGTGTGAAGTTAAAGTGAGGGCACTGATTGGGAAGAAATGGGATCCTGAAACTTGGGATGGGGACATATGGGCAGATAATCTGAAAGCTGGGGACACCAAGGCCCTAAATCCCATTGAATCACTCCTGCCAACAGAACCAGCCCTCTCACTCCCTTCTGAAGAGATTACTCCATGTTTGTCTGCTAAACCACCCTCCCCAGTAAAACCATTAGCCCCTCCATCCCCGTCTAATGAGATTAACTCTACTGTGTCTAAACAGCCTTTGTCTGAGTCATTACCTGGGGCATCGCCTGAGGGAGATGCTTTACAAGACAATGCTGAATGTTCTCTAAACACTTCCTCACCATTGATTTTGGCTTCTAGACCTATAACTAGAGGTTAGTCCCAGGGAGCCATAAATCGTGAAGTACAAAGTGTGGCTCAGAAGGAGGTATGCTACACTCCAAAAGAACTGCTTGACTTTTCTAATATGTACAAACAGAAACCTGGGGAATATGTGTGGGAATGGCTATTAAGGGTGTGGGATAATGGTGCAAGGAACATAAAGATGGATCAGTCTGAGTTTATTGATATGGGCCCATTAATCACAGGTTCTTCATGCAAAGTTTCAGCTCAAGAAGTTGGGAAAGGATTTAATAGTTTATTTGGTTGGGTCACTGAAGCATGGATTACAACGTGGCCTACACTAAATCAAGCTGAAGTACCAGACCTGCCTTGGTGTACCGTAGAAGAGGGTATGCAAAGGCTCAGGGAAACTGGCATGCTAGAGTGGATTTACCAGGTTACACCCATAGACCCACACATGGAGTGCCCAGAAGACACACCTTTCACCACGACGGTGAGGAATAAATTTGTGAAGGGATCTCCAGTGATTTAGAAAATAATATTGGAGTTATTATTCCCTGTCCTTGAGTATACACAGTGTGACCCAGCTGGAGCCCTGAGGTATAAACACAATAGCTAAAATAATCTTGGCAAATATCTTTTAGGGAAACTTTCACATAAAGCCAATCAAACAGAACACAAAAGACTTTCTACTCTTATCTTTTTCTGTTAGCATTTAGTGAGTAGAAATCTGCAGGACCAGTGATGACCCTCCTGACTCTCGTTACTGAAACCTGTACCCATGATTGTTAAGAAGGACAATTCAAAACGTAGGATCACAGTTTCTAGCCAATCTGAAAAGGGCTAGGCTTTTAATGGTTTTGCCCATTTGTAATGTTAATATATACTGATGATTCTGTAATTGTCTTTGAATTTGGGCAGACATAGCTGTGGCAGAATGCTTGTCTGTTTTCTCACTCTTGCCTATTGTGTAATATTCTTTGGACTCGGGCAGACATGGCTCTAGCAGCATGCTTGTCCATTTTCCCACATTTGTCTGTTCTGTGATATTTCCTTGGACTTGAGCAGACAGGGCTGTGGCAGCACGCGTGTCCCTTTTCCCACTTTTGCGCATTTGAATATATGCCGAATAAAATTTTCTTTTTGCTTTACTAAACTTTGTGATGTTCTTTCCCTACAACACCAACATCCTTGAAGACTGCTGTGATTGTTATGTTATGTAAGTCATATTTGACAATGGGAACTGCCCTAACTGAATTAAGATATCTAACTAGAACGAGGCTGATTGGACTCCATGATAGTAGGGGCCAAGTGGCGGCACTCAACGATAAAGACAAGGTGGGGGTGGTTACCATAATGGACAGCAGAGTCAAAGCAGTAATCAGTATAGTCTGACTTGTGTGGACTTATGTTGTTGGCTACTTTTGGTGTCCCTAGGAGTGACATAGATAGGAAATCTACTAAATATTTAAGTGATCTGTATAAGCGGATGAATTCTAGGTCAAGTGAACAGAAGTCTAACTCGAATTGCCAGAATAGAAAGTCATGGCCACTCAATCAATTTTCAGACTTGAGCGAGTTTAAAGACCCACAACCCCTTGAATGAAGAGGAGGCTGGGTCTCCTTGAGGAAGGACTCCAATATACTGCCAAGAAGTTATACTGTTAATCTTTCTCCCAGCATTCCCCAAATGGGTCTACAGCCTTTTACAAAAGTGACTGTTCATTGGAGAGAAGGAAATAATCAGACTTTTTGGGGATTACTGGATACTGGATCTGAACTGACATTAATTCCAGGAGACCCAAAACATCACTGTGGCCCACCCATCAGAGTAGGGGCATATGAAAATCAGGTTATTAATGGAGTCTTGGCTCATGTCTATCTCACAATAGGTCCAGTGGGTCCCTGAACCAATCCTGTAGTGATTTCCCCAGTTCCAGAATGAATACTTGGAATAAATATACTCAGCAACTGGCAGAACCCCCACATTGGTTCCCTGACAAATGGAGTAAGGGCTATTATGGTAGGAAAAGTTAAGTGGAAGCCATTAGAACTGCCCCCACCTAGGAAAACAGTAAACAAAAAGCAATACTGTATTCTTGGAGGGATTGCAGAGATTACTGTAACCACTGAGGACCTGAAGGATGCAAGGGTGGTGATTCCCACCACATCCCCATTCAACTCGCCGATTTGGCCTGTGCAAAAAACAGATGGATCTTGGAGAATGACAGTGGATTATTGAAAACTTAACCAGGTGGTGACACAAATTGCAGCTGCTGTTCCAGATGTGGTTTCATTGCTTGAACAAATTAATACATCTCCTGGTACCTGGTATTCAGCTATTGATCTGGCTAATGTCTTTTTCTCCATACCTGTTTCGAAAGACCAGCAGAAACAGTTTGCCTTCAGCTGGCAAGGCCAGCAATATGCCTTCCGTTGCCTACCTGAAGGCTACATCAACTCTCCAACCCCATGTCATAATTTCTGCAGGGATCTTGATCACCTTTCCCTTCCACAAGACATCACACTGGTCCATTACGTTGATGACATGCTGATTGGACCTCGTAAGGAAGAAGTGTCAATGACTCTAGACTTCCTGGTAAAACATTTGCATGCTAGAGGGTGGGAAATTAATTCCACAAAAATTCAGGTGTGTTCCACCTCAGTGAAATTTCTAGGGGTCCAAAAGTGTTGGGCATGTCAAGATATTCTTTCTCATGAAGGATAAGTTATTGCATCTGGCCCTTCCACAACTAAAAAGAGGCACAATGCCTAGTGAGCCTCTTTGGATTTTGGAGGCAACATATTCCTCATTTGGGTGTGCTACTCCAGCCCATTTATCAAGTGACTCAAAAAGTTGCTCATTTTGAGTGGGGCTCAGAACAAGAGAAGGCTCTGCAACAGGTTCAGCCTTGCAATCTGCTCAGCCACTTGTGTGTTGTCTGATAAAGTTGGATGTGAAAAGCAGCACTCCATCATTAATGCAAGTGATATATATGAGATTGGGCCCGAGCAGGACCTGAAGGAACAAGTAAATTGCATGAGGAAGTGGCCCAAATGCCCATGGTCTCCACTCTTGTCACATTACCTTCCATCTCACAGTCTGCACCTATGGCATCATGGGGAGTTCCTTATTATCAGTTGACTGAAGAAGAGAAAACTTGTGCCTGGTTTACAGATGATTCTGTGCAATATGCAGGCACCACCAGAAAGTGGACAGCAGCAGCACTACAGCCCCTTTCTGGGACCTCCCTGAAGGACAGTGGTGAAGGGACATCCTCCCAATGGGCAAAACTTCGAGCAGTGCACCTGGTAGTTCACTTTGCTTGGAAGGAGAAATGGCCAGATTCATGGTCTGTGGCCAATGGTTTGGCTGGGTGGTCAGGGACTTGGAAGGAACATATTGGAAAATTTGAGACAAGGAGGTATGGGGAACAGGTATGTGCATAGACCTCTCTAAAAGGGCCAAAGAAGTGAAGTTATTTGTTTCTCATGTGAATGCTCACCAAAGGGTGACCTTGGCAAAGGAGGATTTTAACAATCAAGTGGATAGGATGACGCATTCTGTGGAAACAAGTCACCATCTATCCCCAGTCACTCTTGTCATTGCTCAATGGGCTCATGAACAAAGTGACCATGGTGGCAGGGATGGAAGTTATGCATGGGCTCAGCAACATGGATTTCCACTCACCAAGTCCGACTTGGCTACAGCCACTGCTCAATGCCCAATCTGTCAGCATCAGAGACCAACACTTAGTCCTAGATATGGGACCATCCCTCGAGGTGATCAGCCAGCAACATGGTGGCAAGTTGATTACATTGGACCACTTCCCTCATGGAAATGGCAGTGTTTCATTCTTACTGGAACAGACACCTAGGCTGGATATGGATTTGCCTTCCCTGCACACAATGCTTCTGCCAAAACTACCATCCGTGGCCCTATAGAACACCACCATCAAGGTATTCCAAACAGCACTGCCTCAGATCGAGGGACTCACTTCACAGAAAATGAAGTGTGGCAATGGGCCCATGCTCATGGAATTCACTGGTCTTACTATGTTCCCCATCATCCTGAAGCAGCTGGATTGATAGAACAATGGAATGGCCTCCTAGAGACACAATTACGGTGCCAGCTAGGTGGCAATACCTTGCAGGGTTGGGGCAATGTTCTCCAGGAAGCTATATATGCTCTGAACCAGCATCCAATATATGGTGCTGTTTCTCCTATAGCCAGGATTCATGGGTCCAGAAAATTAAGGGGTTGAAATGGGAGTGGCACCACTCACTATTACCCCTAGTGACCCATTCACAAAATTTTTGCTTCCTGTCCCTGCGACCTTTATGCTCTGTGGGTCTAGAGGTCTTAGTTCCAGAGGGAGGAATGCTCCTACCCAGAGACACATCACTGATTTCATTGAACTGGAAGTTAAGAATACCACCTGGCCACTTTGGGCTTCTTATGCCTCTGGATCTACAGGCAAAGAAGGGAGTTACCATATTGGTTGATGTGGTTGATCCTGATTACCAAGAAGAAATCAGATGGATATTACATAATGGAGGTAAAGAAGAGTATGCCTGGAATGTAGGAGATCCCTTAAGGCATCTCTTAGTACTTCCATGCTCTTTGATTAAAGTCAATGGAAAACTACAGCATGACATGACCACTAATAGCCCGGATTCTTCAGGAATAAACGTTTGGGTCACCCCACCAGAAAAAGAACCATGGCCAGTTGAGGTGCTCGCTGAAGTTAAAGGGAATACGGAATGGGTGGTGGAAGAAGGTAGTTCTAAATATCAGTTACGACCACGTGATGAGTTGCAGAAATGAGGACCCTAATTGTTATAAGTATTTCTGCTTTGTATGTGTGCATCAAATATTTTTATTCACTTATAAAATATAAGATGTAAACAGGGCCAGTGCACATTCAGTTGTATGTGTGTTCATTGTATCACATTAGGTGCAAGTATGACTTTATAATTGTCTTTATTCAGAGATTATGTATGGCTTAAGGAAATATGTACAGGTGCTAAATTGATAAGGGGTGGACTGTGATCTTTAGGATTGTGTGTCAACTTGGCTGGGCCATGATTCTCATTGGTTTGGCAGTTATGATGTAGTTTGGCACTTGTATAATGATGTGATCACTTCCATGATGAGATTTGATATAATGTCATCACCACCATGATGGGATCTTCTATGAGTAGTCAATCAGCTGAAATGGAGTTTCCTTGGGCATATGGCCTACATCAAATCCAAGTGGACATTCTGCCAAGGCTAGAGGGCTTTTGATCTCTTTGGGTCCTGAAGCTGGCTCCTGTTCATCTGACCTCCGGTTCTTGGGACTTGAGCTAGCAGCTTACCTGTGGTCTTGCCTGCCAATCTTGGGATTCATTGGTCTTCAAAGCCTGTGAGCAAGAGCCCTGCTGTCTGACCTGCCAATCTTGCATTCACCAGCCCTGTGGCTACATGAATCAGGAGAATCCTCTAGCCTGACCCATGGATTTGGGACTCTCCAACCTCTAATACCACGTCAGCCATTTCCTTTATATAAATCTTTCTCTATATATTTTATGTTTTACTGGTTTTGCTTCTCTAGAGAACACAGCCTAAGACAATGGCTAAAAAATAATAATAATAATAAATGTTGGCAAGGATGTGGGGAAATTGGAACTCTTATCCATTGCTGGTGGAAATGCAAAATGGTACAACCCTTGTAGAAAACAGCATGCATTTCCTCAAAAAACTAAAAATAGTACTACAATACCCATTACCGTCAAGTGAATTTCAACCCATAGCAACCCTATAGGACAGAGTAGAACTGCCCCATAGGATTCCCGAGGCTGAATTCTTTACAGGAGTACCATATGAGCCAGCAATTCCACTCCTAGGTGTATACCCAAAAGACTTGAGAGACTCAAACAGAGACTTGTATACCAATGATCATTGTAGCACTATTCATAATAGCCAAAAGGTGGAAACAACCTAAATGCCCATCAACAGATGAATGGAAAAACAAAACGTGATACATACATACAATCGAATACTACTCAGCGAGTAGGAGGAATGATGTCTTGATACAGGCTACAATGTGGATGAAGCTTGAAGACATTATGCTGAGGGAAATAAGCCAATCACAAAAGGACAGATATTGTGTGACCTCACATATAAAAAGACAAGTATAGTCAAACGTATAGAGAACAAAGTTTAATAGTGGCTATCAGGGGTAAGAGGGAAGCGAAAAGTCAGGGGAAGATTAATGGTGATGGAAATATTGTATTGATTAAGGGTGGGGTCGCACAGCCAATTATTGTAATTGCTGTCAATAAACTGGAAGCCCTGGTGGCACGGTGGTTAAGAGCTACAGCTGCTAACCAAAAGCTCAGTAGTTCGAATCCACCAGCTCCTCCTTGAAAACTCTATGGGGCAGTTCTACTCTGTGGTATAGGGTTGCTAAAAGTCAGAATCAACTCAACGGCCAATGGGTTTTGGTCAATAAATTGTACACCTGTAAAAAGTTGAATTGGTAAAAAAAAAAAAAAAAGTGTGCCTCCTGCATGGACGGTGAGAATCCACCACTGAACTATCAATGCCTCAGATGATTATATATATACCCCCACTCCTCACTTATCAACATGGTTAGGTTCCAAAGACCAGGTCGCAAAAATCAGTGTTATGGGAAAATGGAGGATGACCACACTACCTCACCCCCTCACCTATACTGTGAATGTTCTGCTGAGCCCCTGCTGAGGTCACCTGCCCCACTGCCTCCCCTCCCCCATGTTGTCTCAGGAGAGCTCAGCCTCTACTGCCACCCATAGGGGAGGTCTGCCCAGTCTTCCAGAGCCAGGGTGGCCCAAGCCCTGCCGCCCTCCCCATCTCTGGGGTCCCCTTCTTCTCCTACCCTCATTGTATTTTCAGGATGGATGGCCTTTGGCTTATCCCCTCAATGACTCCAAAACACCCCTAGTGGCTTTGTCAGGGCAGGGGGCTCCCTGTCTGTGGGTGGAAGAGCCTGGGTGCCACAGTGAAGGGTGCACACTGCTTGCTAGGTCCCCCTGCCTGCCCCTTGCCTGAGCATTCACCACTCTTGCTGGGTGGCCCTGCTCCCCTCCACCCCCAAGTCCCCATGAGAATGGACAATCAAGAGCTTTCTCTGAGGCCATGATGGCCAGGCCCGGACTCTGCCCTTGACCTTAAACTGCAGCTAGCCACTCACCTGCTGACCCTACCTCCACCCAGGTAGCCTGTCCCACCCTCTCCTGTGCCCGGCCAGGAGGGGACATCGAGGAAGGGTAAGGGGCCACACAGGTGCGGTCAGATGTGGGGTCCCATGGGCCCCAGGCACCCGAGTGCTCCATCTCAGGGCTCCTTCTGACCTCAGCCTGGCCCATTCCTGATGCACCTTGGGGCTGCAAGATGGGGCCAGGTCCTGGGGTCCTGCTTCCTCCCGGCCCCGAGGACAGCCCACCTTCAAGACACCAGCTGCTGCTGCCCTGGCCTCAGCCCCGTGGGCAACCAGGACCCTCCAGGCAGTGTCCTATACCCGGTGGCCCCCTCTCTGCTCTGCCCGGCATCCCAGCGGCAACTCGGGGAGACCACTTTCCCCCTCTTCCCTGGCTAATGGTGAAATACTATGCAATAAGAGCTTCCTTTCTACGTGCACATGGGGGACACCTCAGTGTTCCTTAATGGCAGAAATAGGTCATTAATACGCAAAATAGTCAGATAGTAGATTTTTTACTGTTGTCATAAGTGCAATTGTTGAATAACAAGACAGTCCATAAGTGATGAGTTGCTGTTAGGTGCTCTCGAGTAGGTTCCAACTCATGGTGAACCTATGTACAATAGATCCAAGTAAAACGAAGTCCTGGACAACTTCAATATTTTCTCCATTTATCGTGAAGAAAGGAGTAGATGTATAAATATGTGTGTGCGTGTGTGTGTGTTAAAATGACCATTTGGGCTGCTATGTAGAAAACAGACAACAAAAAGTGTGAAAGTGGAAGTAAAGAGGACAGTTTTGAGGTTAATTACAGTAGCTCAGGTGAAAGATTATGGCGCCTTGGCTTAGGGTGGTAGCAGTGGAGTTGGTGAGAAGAAGAGGTTGAACAGAGAATGAAGAGAGAAAGTAGAATGAACAGAGATTGCAGATGAAAGAAAGAAGTAAGGAAAAACGGAGACTCAGACAGAGACTTGTACACCAACGTTCATTACAGCATTATTCATAATAGCCAAAAGGTGGAAACAACCTAAATGCCCATCAACAGATGAATGGATAAACCAAATGTGGTACATACATACAATGGAATACTACTCAGCTAGAAACGAGGTCTTAATACATGTTACAGTATGGATGGACCTTGACAACGTTATGTTGAAATAAGCCGATCAAGGAAGGACAAATATTATATGACCTCACTTATATAAAGACATGAAAAGGCAAACGTACAGAGACCAAAGTTTATTAGTGGTTACTAGGGGCAGATGGGACGGGCAAAGGCAGGTTAATAGTGATGAATAAATCGCACTGATTAAGGGTAGGGTTGTACAGCTGATTACTGTAATTGCTGTCAATAAATTGTACACCTGTAAAAATCTGAAGTGGCATAAATTGTGTGATAGACATACTTACAACTATGACAAAAAAAAAAGTAGCTGCTGAGGCTGCTTATGTGCAACCAAACACTTCATGGGATTTGGTTTCTTGTCTTGGAGGTTTAGGGTCATGGTTTCATGGGACATCTCAGGTAATTGGCCTAATAACGTATTAGTGCTTCTGTTCTTTCTCCTAGTTCTTTGTGTAGTGCCTGGGGTCTTAAAAGCTTGCAAGCGGCCATGGGAGTCACAACAATTTGTCTCTATTCACCTGTAGCAACAGAACAAGGAGAGTCAGGAATAGGAGGAGGGCATGAAATGTGTGGCTGATTGCCTCCATGAACAACTACCTCCTTTGCCATGAGACCAGGAGAACTGGATAGTGCCTGGTTATTATTACTGAACATTTTGATCAAAGATTCTATAGAAGAATGCTGATCAAAAGGAAAAAAATGCAGAACAGAATTTCAAATTCTTATGAACTCCAGACCTTCTGGAGCTATTGAGGGTGGATACACCCCTGAAACCATTGCCCTGAGATAATCTTTAAACTTTAAACCAAAAATATCCCCTAAAGTCTTCTTAAAACTGAACATTAGTTTACTTAACTAGTAAAAAACGTCTGCTTTCAGCATTATGCTCTTTTAAGAACTATCTATATAGGGTTGCTATGAATCGGAATCAACTTGACGGCAATGGGTATACTGGATCAAATTGACAATAGCAACTTGAAAGATTAGATAGAACCTTAGGGGGCAGGGAGTTTATGTTATGATGGAGGAACTACTCAGAAAATGAAGGTAAGAATGGTTGCACAACCCAAGGAATGTAATCAATGTCACTAAATTGTATACTTAGAAACTGTTGAACTGATGTTTTGCTGTGTATATTCTCAACAACAAAATATATAAAATTTAGGAAAAAAAAAAGATTTTCTCACAGCAATAGTTTCAGGGGTTCATCCAGCCTCCATGGCTCCAGAAACTCTGTATGAGGAGAATTTGTAAATGAAAAATTTTTTAGATTTGTATTTACCTTGATAGTATCCCTGACCTTGGAAATACCCTGGCAGAAAGCTCCTCTAGGGTTTACACTGGAACCAAGTTCAACTGTGTAGGATAGCAACAGGATGACCAGGAATGGGGCAGGAAGTAAGGGATCTGGTTTACTGATTTATAAGGCACCTCTAGGAATGCCTGTGCTTCTTGAACAGATGCAGAAGGGAACAACTGTGACAATGGGAAACCTCTTGGGGACGTTGTAAGGATTTGGTAGAGATAATAGCAGTGTTGGGTGAGATGTTTTGCCAGATTTTACCTTTGTTCTCTGCCACCCACCAGCTATGCCACCTTGATGAGGATTAAGTGAGATGAATTTGGAAAATGCTGAGCACATTGCCTGGTACATTGTTTATTTGACTATGCTCTTATGTATGGTGTCACTGTCTTTCAGCCAAATACCATTGGGAACATGCCTGTAGTTGAACAACTTGGGTATATCGTTCATTGCAATGAGGAAGCATGCACACCATAGAAATCATGGGGCACCTTAGTAAGAGGTTGTTCAAAACCAAAAAACCAAACCTGTTGCCATTGAGTCGATTTCCACTCTACAAAGAAGTTATTATAGGATTTGGGCTTGTTTTAGGTGATTTAGAGGAAAGTTTAAGTGGACTTTGCACTGGATTGGATGCTGCCAGGAAGCAGAGTAATTGCATGATGGGGGTACACAACTAAGTCCTATATAGAAGGAGGGAAGACTAGTGAGGCTAAAGGTGTAGCTGGTGTTGAATTCTGTCAAATGTTTTTCCTGCACTTATTGCTATAATTTTTCTTCCTGACCTGAAGGATTAATCGATTTTGAATGTTGAACCAGCCTTGCATAGGTGGAATAAATTCCATTTGGGTCATGGTGTACAATTCTTTTTATACAGTGTTGGATTTGATTTGCTGTTATTTTGTTGAGGGTTTTCTGCATCTATGTTCATGAGAGATATTGACCTGTAGCTTCCCTTTTTGTACCACCTTTATGTGAGAATGCCTTTATTTCTTCTTCACATTTGAAAGATAATTTCACTGGATATAAAATTTTAGGTTGGTGATTTTTTTCTTTCAACACTGTAAATATTTCAATCCACTCAGTTCTTGCTTTCATGGTTTTCTCTATAGGTTATTTTACTCTGGTTCCTTTCAAGACTTTGTCTTTGATTTTCTGCAGTCTGAATATGGTATGCCTAAACAAAAAACCGATTGCTGTCAATTCTGACTCACAGTGACCCTACAGGACAGAGTAGAACTGCCCTATAGCGTTTCCAAGGAGTGGCTGGTGGATTCGAACCACTGATCTCTTGATTAGCAGCCTGAGCCTTTAATCACTGAGCCACCAAAGCTCCATGGTATGTCTACACGTAGATTTTTTGTATATCCTGATTGGTAGTCTCTGAGTTTCCTAAATTAGTGGTTTAGCTTCTGTTATTAATTTTGGAAAATCCTCAGCCATTTTTACTTCAGGTATTTCTTCTGATCCTTTCTCTCTCTTTTCTACTTTTGGTATTCCCATTATGTGTGTGTTACATCTTTTTAGTTGTCGAACAGTTTTTGGATTTTTTTTTTTTTTTCAGCTTGTGAAGTTTCTATTGATGTATCTTGAAACTCCCTGATTTTTTCCTCAGACATGTCCAGTATACTGGTGAGTCCATCAAAGGTGTTCCTCATTTCTCTTAGTGTTTTTTTTTAATTTGTAGTACTTTTGGTTCTTTCTTAGAGTTTCCATCTCTGTCCTTACATTACCCATCTGCTCCTGCACATTGTCCACTTTTTCCATTAGAGTTCTTAGCATATTAATCGTAGTTATTTTAAATTTCTGATCTGATCATTCCAAAATCTCTGCCATATCTCTATCTGGTTCTGCTGCTTGCTTTGTCTCCTCATATTGTGTTTTTTTCTTTAGCCTGGCTTGTAATTTTTTGTTGAAAGCTGGACATGTATTAATAGCAACTAAGGTCAATAGGCCTTCAGTGTGAGATTTTATATTTATCTGGCTAGAAAATAGGCTTTCTTTAATGGTTATTGTAGCTTTAAGTGCCAGGGGCTTCAACTTCCTCTAGTGTCCTTGTTTTTGTCTCCTCTGTTGTCTTTGGACTTTCCTAGAAAATCCTTCTTAAAAACAGATTGTGTCTTGCAACTCTCAGTTGTAATCCACTGTTATTATGCTGGAGCCCTGTTGTGGTGGCAAGGTGTAGGGGGTGGAGGAGATGCAGTCTATAACTGTATGATTTGGTAAGTCTTTTTATGTCTGTGTGTCCCTAGGCTGTGACCTTTACAAGTGCTTCTCAACCACCTCTCCTTCAGTGAAGACAGGATGGCTAGAGGGTGCCCAAGTTCTGTAATTTACTTTCCTCCAAGCAGGATAAGGTTCTGGTGAAGTCTTTCCCACTGCTGGTTAGATTTTTGTTGTGGAGAATGCTCTGGGCCAATGCAAGGGGATTTTTCTCTGATCTTCAGTGAGAACCTAGTGGGACTCCTGGAAGTAAAACCCAGGCAAGTGTAAGGACGCCCTATAGAATGGAACACCAGATTTTCTCTCTCAAAGCTAATCCACACTCAGCCTCCAGCAATTTAATTACTTTTAAATGTTCCTACTGGGGTTACTGGCTCCAGTAACTTCTACTTCAGGTAAACAAATCTGTATTTTCTGCAGTCATTTGTCTCTCCAGTTTCCTGAATGTTAGTTTGCCCTTTAACCTCAATTCTCTCAAGGATATAAGAACAGTTGTTAATTTTTTTTTCAGCTTTTTTGTTGTTGTTGTTGTAAGGGTTAGAGTGATGACATGCCAGAGTGGAAAAAATGCTTTCTTTTTATGCATTTAAATTTATCAATTGTTTCTTTTCTTGCCTCTGGATTCTGAGTCATAGAAAGCCTTTCCTTACACTGAGGTAACAGAGGAAGTCAACCACGTTTTTATGCTAGTGCTTGTATGGTGTCATCTTTTACATTTCGATCTCTAATTTGGAGTTTATTTTTATAAATGACTATCCAGTTGTTCCAGTACCATATTTTAAAAACAGTCCATCTTTGCCCCAGCGGCCTGAAATGCCACTTTTATGAACATATTGTTTCAAATGTGCTTGGGCCTATTTTGAGGCATTTTATTCTATTCGTCTATTCATGCACCACTACCACACAATTTTAGTTACAGAGGCTATTTTGGTAATGCTAGTCCCCCCGTCTTTCTTTTTCAGTGTTCGTGGTGAAATGAGTTCCTTTATGTGGCCTTTTGCCTTGGTTCTTTGGAAAAATAGTTTGAGAGATTTTTTTTCCCTCTAACCCCTGAGGAGTTACCTTTGCCCTAGTTTTCTACCCCAGAAGGTTACTTTTGTCCAGGTTGATTGACATTTCTTGGGTAAACCGTATACAACTTGATCATCTGATAATCTTTGCCTGGCCCTGAGCGGCAGCCTGCCCTGTGATTGGTCTATTTTACTCCCCTTGCAGGGATCTTTCAATATACTACAGACTATGCAAATGAAGTAACTATAAACCCAAAACCCAAACCCACTGCCATTGATTCTGACTCATAGTGACCCTACAGGACAGAGGAGAACTGTCCCATAGGGTTTCAAGGCTGTAAGTCTTCACAGAAATAGGCTGCCACATCTTTCTCCCTTGGTGCAGCTGGTAGGTTTGAACTATCGACCTTTCGGTTAGCAGCCAAGCCCTTTAACCATTGCGCCACCAGGGCTCCCTGAAGTAGACTATGCAAATGAAGTGACTATGGTCCACTGAGGGTATTGGCCAGCTCGTGGCCCTGCTGGGAGGGCCATGCTTTGAAATTGACAAGGAGTTTGCTCTTATATGAAGCCAACCCTACAAAGGTTTCAGAAAGAAGAAAGAAGCAAAAAAGGAGAAAAGGCAAGAGAAGCAAGAAGAGAGAAGCAGCAGATAGAGGGGAGGTGAGAAAACTCCTAAAAGAGCTTTAACATGTGTCAAAGGCTATAACAGCGAAGACAGTGAGAGGCCCAGCAGGGGCCCTGTGGCACAGCTCATGGTGATGGCAGAAAAATACTGCTAGGAATGCAGCTAAGAGAGCTGAACAAAGCTGCTACGCTGGCTGGGAGCTGGGCCGGTTAGCAATGGAGGGGCCTCTGGTAGAGAGGCCTGTATGACTGAGAGTGGGCATGCATGGCCAAGAGGAAGCTTGTCCTGAGGGGGCAGAGAGGAGCCTGTCCTGAAGGGGACGATAAGAGTCTGTCCTGAGGGGGCTAAGAGGATGCTTGCAAGGCTGAGAGGGGGTGTGCATGGCAGAGAAAAGGGTTGCTTGCTTGCATGGCCAAGAGGAGGTGAGAGAGCTGCCCTGCACTGAAGAAGGGAGGGATGTACTCACCACTTCCGGGAAGCCTTTTAGGCTTTGCCGACATGCTTCCTGATCCTGATGCAGAGTTGTAGCCTGTTGATCCTGATCCCAAGTTGTACCGTTACTTCCTTAATAAGCCACTTAAGTATGGCCTGTGAGTTCTGTGTGGCCGTTGTAATGAACTATCAAACCCAGAAGATGGGTAGTCAGTGTCATGGAAGGAACAGCTGTGTTAGAATTGGTGAAAAGGTTGGAAAGTGGAGGTATGTTTGACCTCCACCTCATAGGAATCAGCTTTGTGCTGATGGTGATTCTCATCTCTCCCCTGAAGTCAGATGAGGTTTAACACCACCACATTAGTGTTTTTCTGATTAATTAAGACTGATAAGGACCTTCCCCCAGAGCCAACAGAGAGAAAGCCTTCCTCTGGAGATGGTGCCCTGAATATGGACTTGTAGCCTCCTAGACTGTGAGAGAATAAATTTCTCTTAATTACAGTCATCCACTTGTGGTATTTCTGTTATAACCGCACTAGATAACTAAGACAGCAACCATGTGGTTTTAACCACTGTGCCACCAGGGCTCCTAAAAAAAAATGCATAACCTGATTTTAATCATGAGGAAACAAATCATCCCTACCTTGTAGAGTTGTCCTGAGAATTAACTGAATCAAACGTAAAAAGCATTTGGTAAATACTGTGTCCTTCCTAATTTTAGCAATTATTATTGAATGGGAGACAAGTATGCAAATATGTGACTACAATACAATGTAATACTTTATGATACATATTCGTACAAACAGAAAGTAAGTGAGGGTTGTACCTAAGCTGTACTTGATGGGACAGTCAAGGAAGGCTTCACTGAGGTGACAACTGAACACTAAGAGTGCCCAAGAGTTGGAGAAACCAGGGGATGGGGGAAGTGAGTGGCAAGATCTATGCTGAATGCTCACCATATGCCAAGGACCGTCCTAGCTGTTTCACAGATAATACATTTAAGTTCACATCCTTGCAAAATATGTAACTTCATATTACTTAGAAGACAAACTCACAGAGGTTAAGTAACTTGCTTGGTCACAAAGGAATGAAAACAAGTTAGATTTTTATTTAAAAAATTAAGTTTGCCTGACACAAGAGCAACTCAGCAGAAGGAAGTTCAGAAGTGTGAGAGGTCTAGTGGGAGGTAAGGAGCGGGGTCAACTGAGGATGAATTCGCAGGCAAGGATCCGATCATCAAGGGTTTTTGTCTTTGGACTTTAATCTAAAGGCAATGCCAACGTGATAAAAGATTTTAAGCAGGCCCTACACAGTGAATTGAAACAGAGATCAAGAGCACGATGAGGCCCCCAGTTCAGTCACTGTCCATACACTAAGGGCCTGTGCGCCAGTCCTGCGATAGGCAGTGGAGATGTAGCAAGGGAACAGACAAAGGGCTTTTTCTTAAGCCCACATCGCTCGAAGTTTAAACCCCTTGGCTGCTTGTTGCACAGACTCCTTTGGCTCCCCACACCAGTCCCTCCACCTGCAGACCCTGATTATTAACTGGAACTTCGCGTTGAAGCGTCACCGAGCTGACCCTCACCTCCTTAGCGCTCACTGGTGTCGGGTACCGGTTCCAGACCAGCAGGAGGATTCCATCTCCCATTCCCAGCCAGGGGATGCAGCTTCTCCCACAGGCCTGGGTGGACGTGATGGCAACTTACGGCCGGTCACGTGGAGACTCGGTCACGTGATATATGATCACGTGAGGCCGGGTCATCAGCCCGAGCCGCGCCACTGCGCGCTCGGCTTCCGGATCTCTGCGGTGGTCCGCGGGTTCGGGCATCGTAACCCCTGAGCCCCGCAAGCCGTGCGGCCGGGATGGTGAGGGGGGCGGCCCCGGGCTGGGCCGGGGCCGGGCTGGGTCGCGGGTGCCGCCGTCACAGCTCAGCTCCTCTTCTCGTCCTTCCCGCTGCAGATGAACGGAACGATCCCCGACCCAGAACGGGCGCCGGCGTCCGAGCCCGTGTGGGAGCGGCCTTGGTCGGTGGAGGAGATTCGTAGGAGCAGCCAGAGCTGGTCGCTGGCGGCCGACGCGGGCGTGAGCGGCGGGCCCCGGGGCCAGGAGGGGAGGGCGCGCCGTCTGAGGCGCCGGGGCGAAGCCGGGCAAGCGTTTGGGAGGAGCTGGTGACCTCGGATGTCCCCTCGACCCAGGCTGTCTCCCTGCCCCGCTCGGAGGGCCCCGCTTCAGAGGTTCTGTTTGATTCTTCTCAGTAACACGCATTTCCTCCTCATCCTCGAAAACCCTATGGTGACAGTCCCCAGGCACCAGGCAGAGGGGCTGGCCGGTTGGTCTTAGCTGAGAGCTCGGGCGGGGTTCCCTGCCTTGTTTGGGTTTCTTAGGGATGCATTCAACGCCATCCTGAAGGGGCCAGATTTGTTTTCGCCGCCCTATGGCCACTGATGAGGCAATTCCATGTTGGGACCTGGAATGAGTGGGGCGGGAGACAAGCCGTTATGTGGGTAGCCTTGAGGGGGACTCATCAAGCAGGGGGCCCAGGAAACTCAACTCAGAAATGTTGATTCCACGTTCTCATATGAATAGGATTCTTTGATAAGAGTGGGTAGTTATTATTTTACCTGTGCTGCTTTGTGCTGCTTGTGTGTGCCAGCCAAACGGCACTTGGGAATTTCTCCAGAAACGAGATAGCAGGTTTCCACTGATGCGTTGCCACTGTTTTGATGAGCTTTCTTAAGGTTTTTCACACCACTTGGTCTTTGTACTGTCAAAAGCAGCATCACTTTTACATGACTCCCACCCCCCCACACAAAGGTGAAGGGAAATGGTATTTGTTTTGACGTGCGGAATGGATGCGTGTGATACTGATTTTATTGTACATTTATTTTTAAAATAGCTGCTACAGTTTCTACAGGAATTCTCACAGCAGACTATCTCTAGGACCCATGAAATCAAGAAACAAATGGATGGACTAATTCGGGAAACTAAAGCCACAGACTGCCGCCTACATAATGTCTTCAATGACTTCCTTATGCTCTCTAATACCCAGTTCATTGAGAATGTGAGTAACTTAGTTTTATCTGACTTAGAATACTCTTTTGAGAATCTTTAGCGAGCAAGAATTTAGTAATTCTCATTTATAATTTTAAATGAGCTATTATTAGGTTCCCTCCTAAACTTTGGCAGAAGTAGTAGATCTTGGTAATTCTAGATTCTTTCCCTGGGATTAATACCTTTCTTTTTGAATGAAGTTATATGTTTATTTTTACAAGGCCTTTTAAAAAATCTCATGATGTGATATTCTCATATTCCAGTCTTTCAACTACTGTTTTTTTTTGAGAGTCGTCAGCAGTTGTGCTGAATTATTAAGGCATGATCTGTAAGGGGAGCCATATACCTGGTCTGACCCTCAATAGCAGCATGTGGCTGCAGTTAGGGATTGTGTCCATTATGTTGTGGTCAATTATATTAAAAGCTTGTGTATGTCAAATTGGAACATTCTCAGTTAACATTTTATTATGAGAAGTGCACGTATCATACAGAACAAACTCTAGACAGTTTACTGAGCTTTTAACCCAAGTGTGTCTAAATTTATTGTGTTTCTGCTATGTGCCAGGAAGATACAGGTAGATATAGCGTCTGCCTTAGAGAAGATCACAGTCTTCAATAAATAGCTAATTCCAGAATGGAAAGGAAGCCACTGTGGCTGGAGGCCAGTGATTGAGGGGAGAATATTGATGGATGAGGATGGAGAGTACTATAGTTGAGCCGATCTTTAAGTTAGGGTGGCTAACTTCTTGGATATTAGTGTTAATTCATCTGTGAGAGAAGGATTGTTGAAGTAAGCTCTCTTGAGATTGTTAGATACAAAGTAATGCAAAAGAATTTCAAAATGGCAAGATTATGAAAAGCCCAGGGTTCAGCACTGTGAAAAGAAGACCAAATAGTGCCATGATCTTGTGCAGTGTGTGCGTTTTTCAGTAGTTTCTGTTTGAAATGCTACTCTTAGCCATTTGGAGAGAGCTCTGTGTAAAGTAGGTCTTAAAGATCTCTTGACCAGTTATTTTCCTTATGGCAAAACAAAACTTGTAAGCTTCAGATATAACAAGTATTTAAAATCTGTAGTAGTATTCTCATTGTCCTCATGGAGTGTCCGTGCTGGCCCTGAGCATAGCTTTCCCTCTGGAAGAGCCGGTTTAGAGGACTCAAGGCTCTACTTCTGTTGTGTGCAGCTGTCACTTTTTCGTTGAGCTGAATCTGTTGGATTTTTTTTTTTTTTTTTAATGTGCTTGTTGCTTTCATTTTGTGCCTTTCTTGCTGGGCCAGGTGCTCAGTTCTCTTCTCTGAAGCCAACATGGCAGCACTCGACTGGGCAAGAAATAGATTTGGAGGGGTTTCTTTTGGTACCTGACGAGGGTACGTAATTGCTGTGCCTATACCGATCCTTCAGCACTTCAGTGGCGAGGAGAGTAGCCATCATAAACTACTTTTTCTGAATTACGGTCTTCAGGTCTGTCTTCTCATTCCTCCAGCTCTTTTTTTGTAGCCAGTCTTTTCTTAGATTCTGTTTTCCATCCTCTAATGGGGTCTGTTTTGTTTTGTTCTTTAGTTCTGTTCACTTGTGTGGAGTCCTGTGTTCTATCCATCCACTCTCTCTCCATCTCCATCATAAGTCCTGTGCCTCTTCCCCTTCTAATCTGCAGCCAGAATTCCTCTCTGGATGTATCCATTGCCACTTGGCCAAATTTAACTGCTTCCCTGATCTCTCTATAATGCCACATTTCATAGATTCTTTCCATTTGGGGCAGAAAGCATGATGATATTGAAAGAATGGTTAATTTAAATAAAGCTCTGAAAAAATCTACTTGCTGAGAATACATCTGGTTCTTGATGTGTTTTCTTCAAACTCTGACCTTGCTTCTCATGTATTACCAGCTGAGTTGTAGTACATGTGTTAGAATTCAGGCTTGGATGATGGTGCCGTTGGGTTTTCTCGTAGTTTCTCGGAGAGATTTTTTTAAGTCAGGTAGGTTCCTGGGTTTTAGTGACTCACCTCAGAGGCAGCTACCAGGTTGCAAACTGCATTATACAGTGAGTGAGACTGAAGAGCAATCAGGATTTTCTAGGGCAGGAGAAATTAGTACCTTCAGTAAAGGCTCACCAGGGGCTTCTGAAGGAGGAGAAATACTAATTAACCTTGGCCAATGCTTTAGTGTTTCATCAGAAGGGAGCACAGTTTTTAACGCTTCATTCATCTGTTAATTTGGGAATTTTATCCTGAAACATTAAGTCCCATAGTTAATGATTTCAGCTTGTTAAAAGATCTCTAGCTTTGTAAAATTTAAATAATTTCTTTTTAGAATGAGACTTAATTTTCCAGAGTATCTTTCTATCTATGAAAGATGTCTTTTTGTCCCCCACCTCCCTGACCATGAAGAAGCAGATTGAGTTGCTGTAACTGTCAGATCTTCAACGATTAGTGAGATAGGAGAAAGCTCAAAAGCCATATTGGCCAATAACTTTCTGCCCCCCGACCCCCTCTCACCTTATTTTACACAATGGTGTCCCTGGCTTTTGACACGCCAGTCTTCTCATTCCTTGGGAGTCCCATGTGTCCTGCTGCCATGGTGCCTCTGCTCTTTGACTCTGCCTGTCCACCAGGTCCCAGTTGAATCCTTACTTCCCCAGGAAGCCCTTCTTGACCCTCTGCACTGAGCAAACCCTGATAAAAGCTCTTGAAGCACCATGTAGTGCTCTTGAGCACTTTCTACTATTGTAATTTTACATTTATTGATGATTTGATAAGTCAAGCTCCCCTACTAAATCAAGCTCCATAGTTTTGCTACATATTGTATTCCTTGGGCCCAGCACAAGCTTGATATATAGGGACTCAGTGAATATTTGAATGAATAAGAGAACAAATACTGTCAGGCATTGCTTAATGTCTGTAATACGTTTTGAGAAATAGGATGTTATGTGATTTGGCCATTGTGCAAACAGCATATTTATTTATTTTTTCTGTGAATCGTTTTTTTAAATTTTTTCTCATACAAAAATTTATACATACATTGTTATGTGACTCTAATTGCTCTCCCCATACTGTGACAGCACACTAGTCCTTTCCACTCTGATTCCCCATGTCCATTCAACCAGCTCCTAATCCTCCTGCCTTCTCATCTCACCTCTGAACAGAAGCTTCCCATTTAGTCATTTGTATCTATTTGAGCTAAGAGGCAAATTCCTCACGAGTATCACTTTATGTCCCACAGTCCAGTCCAATCCCTGTCTGAAGAGTTGGCCTCAGAAATTGTTATAGTTCTGGGCGGATAGAGAATCCAGGGGACATGCTTTCTGGGGTTCCTCCAGTGTCAGTCAGACCATTAAGTCTGGTCTTCTTAATAGAATTTGAGTTCTGCACCCCACCTTTCTCTTGCTCTGTCTGGGACTCAGCAGTGTTCCCTGTCAGGGAGGTCATTGGTGGTAGCTGGGCACCATCTAGTTCTTCTGGTCTTAGGCTGATGAAGTATCTGGTTTATGTGGCCCTTTCTGTCTCCTGGGCTAATAATTTCCTTGTGTCTTTGGTGTTCTTCATTCTCCTTTGCTTCAGGTGGTTGGGACCAGTTGATGCATCTTAAATGGCCGCTTGCAAGCTTTTAAGACCCCAGACACCACTCACCAAAGTAGGATGCAGAACATTTTCTTAATAAGCTTTCTTATGCCAGCTGACCTAGATGTCCCCTAAAAGCATGGTCCCCAGACCCCTACCCCTGCTACTCTGTCCGTCAAAGTGTTTGATTTTATTAAGGAAACTTCTTAGCTTTTGTTTAGTCCAGTTGTGCTGACATCCCCTGTAGTGTGTGCTGTCCTTCCCTTCACCTAAGATAATTCTTATCTACTATCTTGTTAGTAAATAATTTTTACCCTCCCTCCCCACCCTCGTAACCATCAAAGAATGTTTTCTTCTGTGTTTAAACCTTTTCTTGAGTTCTTATAATAGTGGTCTTATACAATATTTGTCTTTCTGTGACTGACTAAATTCATTCAGCATAATGACCTCCAGCTTCCTCCATATTATAAGACGTTTCACGGCTTCATGGTTGTTTTTTATCATTGCGTAGTATTCTGTTGTGTGGATATACCATAATTTGTTTAGCCATTCTTCCCCAAACAGCGTATTTATACAGGCAGTCCCTGGATTATGAACAAGTTCCGTTCCTAATTCTGTCTTTAAGTTGAATCTGTACATAAGTCAAACAGGTATGGTTCATATCTAACATCCATTAGTCGAATGTTTGTCTTAGTATATGTGTACTTTTCTGTATGTAAAAGAATCAAACACTTCCAGATACACTAAAACATCTTTAATGTGGTGATACAGTAATAATAATGTTTTGATGCACGTTGCAAAGTAGTGCTCACTTGTTATGAACCATTGTATGTACCTTGAATTTTTAATGTAATAGGCTTTATGGCAGTTGGTTCATAACTACAGGTCATACGTAAGTCGGATGTTCGTAACCCAGGAATCACGGAAGTATATGTGGTTGGTCGTTGCCCAGATGGACGTTAAATGATGCATGACTGTAAATGAAATGGACCAGGCCTGCATATAGTCTGTTAAGAAATCCCCAGCCCCTAATGCCTTTTTCCCCAGTTCCCCACCTTCATCTCTCACCCTGCCCGCCAAATGAGGAAAAAATCCTTTGAGGGGAAAGATATCTAACAATTTTGAGTATGGTTACCTGAATTTAAAACGATTTTAAAAACACATGAAGCTCTGCATTCAGACTAGTAAGGGTGGAAAAAGTTGTTGTTGTTATTAGGTGCCGTACAGTCGGTTCCGACTCATAGCGACCCTGTGTACCACAGAACGAAACAGTGCCCGGTCCTGTGCCATGCTCACAGTTGTTAAGCTTGAGCCCATTATTGCAGCCACTGTGTCAGTCCATCTCATTGAGGGCCTTCCTCTTTTTCGCTGACCCTCTACTTTACCAAGCATGATGTCCTTCTCCAGGGACTGATCCCTTCTGATGACATGTCCAAAGTATGTAAGATGTAGTCTCGCCATCTGTACTTCTAAGGAGCATCCTGGCTGTACTTCTTCCAAGACAGATGTGTTCTTTCTTTTGGCAGTCCATGGTATATTCAGTATTCTTCGCCAACACCACAATTCAAAGGCGTCAGTTCTTCTTCAGTCTTCCTTATTCATTGTCCAGCTTTTGCATGCATATGATGCGATTGAAAATACCGTGGCTCGAGTCAGGTGCACCTTAGTCTTCAAGGTGACATCTTTGCTTTCAACACTTTCAAGAGGTCTTTTGCAGCAGATTTGCCCAATGCAATGTGTCTTTTGATTTCTTGACTGCTGCTTCTGTGGGTGTTGATTGTGGATCCAAGTAAAATGAAGTCCTTGACAACTTCAGTCTTTTCTCCATTTATCATGATGTTGCTTATTTGTCCAGCTGTGAGGATTTTTGTTTTCCTTTTGTTGAGGCATAATCCATACTGAAGGCTGTGGTCTTTGGTCTTCATTAGTAAGTGCTTCAGGTTCTCTTCACTTTCAGCAAGTAAGGTTGTGTCATCTGCGTAATGCAGGTTGTTAATGAGTCTTCCTCTAA
This sequence comes from Dugong dugon, assembly GCA_030035585.1. Lineage (NCBI taxonomy): Eukaryota > Metazoa > Chordata > Mammalia > Sirenia > Dugongidae > Dugong > Dugong dugon. The sequence continues at coordinate 5,568,583 of CM057475.1, read as the reverse complement.
TCCTGATGCCTGTTCTTCATATAGTCCAGCTTCTCAGATTATTTGTTCAGCATACAGATTGAATAGGTATGGTGAAAGAATGCAACCCTGACGCACACCTTTCCTAACTTTAAACCACGCAGTATCCCCTTGTTCTGTCTGAACAACTGCCTCTTGGTCCATGTACAGGTTCCTCATGAGCACAGCTAAGTGTTCTGGAATTTCCATCTTTTGCAATGTTACCGATAATTTGTTGTGATCTACACAGTCGAATGCCTTAGCATAGTCAATAAAAGACAGGTAAACATCTTTCTGGTATTCTCTGCTTTCAGCCAGGATCCATCTGACATCAGCAGTGATATCCCTGGTTCCACGTCCTCTTCTGAATCTGGCCTGAAAATCTGTTGATGTACTGCTGCATCTTCTTTTGAATAATCTTCAGCAAAATTTTACTTGCGTGTGATATTAATGATATTTCCACATTTGGTTGGATCACCTTTCTTTGGAATAGGTATAAATATGGATGTCTTCCAGTCGGTTGGCCAGGTAGCTGTCTTCCATATTTCTTGGCATAGACGAGTGAGCACTTCCAGCGCTGCATCCGTTTGTTGATACATCTCAGTTGGTGTTCCGTCAGTTCCTGGAGCCTTGTTTTTCTCCAGCGCCTTCAGTGCAGCTTGGACTTCTTCCTTCAGAGCCATCAGTTTCTGATCATATGCTACCTCCTGAAATGGTTGAAGATTGATCAATTCTTTTTGGTATGATGACTCTCTGTATTCCTTCCATCTTCTTTTGATGCTTTTTGCGTTGTTTCATATTTTCTCCATAGAATCCTTCAGTATTGCAACTCAAGGCTTGAATTTTTTCTTCAGTTCTTTTAGCTTGAGAAATGCTGAGCATGTTCTTCCCTTTTGGTTTTCTATCTCCAACTCTTTGCACATGTCATTATAATACTTTGCTTTGTCTTCTGGAGCCACCCTTTGAAATCTTGCCCCTGGCTCCTGTTCGTCTGACTTGCCTTAGCAGCTCACCTGGAAGTAGTTAACATCGATTGATCTGCTGTGTACTAAGTATTTGAGATGTATCATATTGTTGACCCTCTAAAGATCCAATGGGTTTTAGGTATTTGCTGGTTGGTTTCGTAGATGTCATATTTGAGTTTCCATCTGCAGTCTGCTGATGTCTTTGGGTGGTAGTTTTTATTTTTCCTGGGAAAATTTCTTGGATTATTCATGAGTTTTTGTTTTTTTATAGTTTTATTGTAAAAATATGTATTCGCATGGGTAAAAACTGCCAGTTCACCATTTTTACATGTACACTTCAGTGACATTGATTACATTCTTCATGTGCAACCATCCCCACTATTCATTTCCAGATAGGTCTGCCACCATTAACAGAAACTCAGTACTCAGTATATCCCCTAAGCAAGGACTCCTCCTTTCCCCAGTAGCCGCTACTAAACTTTGGTCTGTATGCATTTGCCTATTTCATATTAGTGGGATCATATCATATTTCCCTTTTCGTGACTAACTTATTTCACTCAGCATATTTTCAAGGTTCGTCCATGTGGTAGCATGTACAAGATTTCATTTCTCTTTATGGCTGAGTCGTATTCCACTGAGTATATGTGCTACGTTTTGTTTACCTATTCATCTGTTGATGGACATTTAGGTTGTTTCCATCTTTTGGCTAGAGTGAACAGTGCTATAGTGAACATTGGTATACAAGTTTCTGTTAAGTAAAAAACAAAATGATCTTCTGTGTCAAGTCTGGACCTTTCCAAGACCAATAAATCAAAATGGCCATTCGTGCCAGGTACAGACCTTGGCAGAACAATAAATAGGTCTTTCCCAGAAAAACAACTTGACACTGAAGGATGTTTCTGAGTCACCATACCAGCCACAAACAAATCCCACCAGACAAGTATACCCATGAAACCAGTGATGGAAAGACCGCTACTTTGTAAAATCCTCCCTCCAATTAAGGATATACCCAAGACCCAGTCATTTAACTTCCCTGCTGGAAACCCCCTAACTGCCTTTAGGAACCCTGTACTTGGGCTGCTAGAGCGAACTCCTTCCTCAGCACTTTCAGTTTTAGACACTCTCTCTGCTCCAACCACTATCTCACTTAGTAAACCCTGTGGATTAATGTGACTAGTTGATTAGTTTTTCCTTTTGACACCAATTGTAAACTGTTGAATTAACCATGGTAGACTTTCTACCATAGAATGCTATGCAGATATTACAAGCAGTGAGTCAAATCTCTGTGCATTGACCTAGGAAGCTGTTCAGGAGAACAGGAAGTGAAAAAGCAGTGCCGAGGAATGTGACTAGTAGGATTCCATTGTTATTTAAAGGTAGGAAGGTGGGAGAACTCTGAATATGTGCATGGTTTACCTCAAGGGGTTAAGATGGAGGTAGGGAGAGAAACTATTTTTCAATATGCCTTCTTTAAATATGTCCTTATATTGATGTAAAAAGAAAAATTGTTGAAATGTAACTTACGTACCATAAAATTCACTCTTAAAGTGCAGTTTGGTGGCTTTTAATACATTGTCAAAGCTTCGTAAACATTACCACTATTCTAATTTCAGAACATTTTCTTTACCCCATTTGTATTGACTTTTTATAATAAGCTTGTTGAACTTTGGTAGTTTAAAAAAGCAGTAAATAGTTAAAAAAAAAAAAAAAAGGAAATCATACTGAGTTACTAACAGATCTATTTTGGAAAAGAGCCCTGCCTGCCTGTGAGGTGAGAGCCTTCTGGCAAATCAGTGATTCGTCTGGACTGTGTTTTAATGTAAACGAGATAATAAAAATCCACCAAGAATATTAAGCAAAAGAATGACGGTAAATTGCATCTTTACTGTTTCCATTGCTCACGGTGTTAGAAGTCTTGTTAGGTAGTTGATAACTCACACCAATAGCCTCACCTGAGAGGACCTGTATCGCTCTCCTCTCCTCAGCAGTAAGCATGATGCTAACAAGGTGTGAAAATGACTACCTTCTTGCTCTTGGAATTCTTGGTCAACCATGAGGTTGAACTTTTTTCATGTTTCCTAGTCATTTGTATCTTTTTTTTTGGTGAATTTTTGGAACTTTTTGTTACTTATCTGTAAGCAGCGTCTGTAGCTGTTTGTTGTATAATCATTTCCTTCCCCATCTTTGTGTTTATTGGATATTGAATTCTTACAAGATAACCGGTTCTAAATTGTGTTTTGACCTTTTTAAAATGACTTCTTTTCCGTATTTAGCGGGTATATGATGAAGAAGTGGAGGAGCCGGTACTCAAGATGGAGCCAGAAAAACCAGAACAGGTACTTGTACTACTTCATCCTTCAGCCGAGTTCCTGACTTAGAGTGGTAGCCGTTTGTAATGTGGCTGGAGCTGTGGGGGTGTGGAGTGGGGTGGCTACTGGGGACATGGGGGAGATAGCTGCTGACAGGCTAACAGTTGGATCCTTGTGTTTGTTTTTGCGTTTTAGTGCATTAGGTAATACGTAGGCTAAGTTCCTGAACCCTGGCTCAAGAATAGAGCAGAGGTCGGCAAAGTTTTCCTGTAAGAGGATAGATAATAAATATTTTAGTTTTTGTGGGCCAAATAGGTCTTAGTCCCATATTCTTCTTTTTAAAGCAACGCTTTAAAAACGTAAAAACCACTGTTAACTCTAGGGCCATATAGCAGGCCACAGTCCAGACTATAGTTTCCCTCTGGAATAGAGTATTATATTAGAGGAGTTTTTTGACTCAGGTTTTCAGAACTACATAGCTAAACCAGTTCTGTGAGTTGATGTTAACAGAATTTCCCCAGGTATCTAAGTGTGCTGTTAATAGCTAATCCAGGAGTCCAGTAATGTTGAAAAGAAAGTTCAAGACTGGCCTTTGAAGACCGTGTTTCTCTCTTCTTCCATGAGTGCTTTGATTCTTAGTATTCCTGCCAGCTGAAATGATAGTAAATGAATACCACTCTGGTCCACACATGTGAGTGCCTCCTGAATGCCACAGGATATGTTAGTACTGAGGATACAGAACACGCAGTGAACAGTTATTGACTCAGTAGTACACCTGCAGGGAGCTGGTGACTTAGACAAGGGGTTCCAGTATAGAATGGGGTGTCAGAGCTGTGTGGCTGCTGATTATTTTGGAAGTTCAGATAAGGAGGAGCTTACTGGTATAAAAGAGCAGAGACAAGCTTCAAGGATGAGACTTTAGCTGGTAAAGCAAGAAGGGCCAGATTTTGAGGTAGTGGCAGGGGTGGAAGGGTAGCATTTCAGCCAGAGAGAATGACGAGAGGTAAGGTTTGAAGATGGGGGATGTACCCGGTATTCTATGGGCTGTGTTTGTGGAAGTTACTGCCAGTAGGCAAGACAAAGATAAAGGGGAGGGCTTCAAGAACCAGGTTAAGGAGTTGAGAGGCAGCAGTTCCTACCTTTCTTCCTGTGGCTTCACATGTTATAGATTGATGAGCATTCTCCCTTGGGTGTTCCTGCACTGTAGGACCCATCAGCCATCCTGACTTGAGCGCTGTAGCAGTGATTCTACCTGTTGCCCCCACGAGGGAAGTGCAGTGGAACGTAAAGAGTAACTTTCCTATGGGAGTAGCTCTGAATCAGCTCGGATTTACTCTGAAAACATAAACAGTTTTAAAAAGTTGGTACTTTGTAACAATTAGTACAGGTCTGCCTATTCCCAGTCTTTTTCGTTTAATTTTTAAAAATCTTTTGATAGTACGCAAGGATTTGCTAACCATTTAAATATAATAGTTTTTGGCTATGCCAAGTCAGGGTTAAAATTTAAAGTGATTGGTATTCAGTGAACAGTGAACTGTTTTTAAAAAGCCACTATATGTTTCTTTGACATTTTTCACAGACTCAATGCAATATTAGCTATTTAACTCAGAACCAAGCATACTGGAGTAGAAAAAGATGCAGTCTGTCCAAAAAACAGTTAAATTAGAAAGACTTCAGGACTTGAGGTAAAAGGGTAAAATACTTGCAGGGTTTTCCCCTTTGGCCTTCAAAACAGTGTATTTTGTTTCGTTCCTTCTACGGGTATGCATCAACTTCCAGAATATTGGTGAGGAGGGGAAAATGACACTAAATATTTAATATTTCTCACACTGATGACAGACACGTTTGTGAGGGACTGTCACTGAGATCTGCTGTTAAAGCAGCAGGAGGCCTGGGGAATGTTTTCAGCAGGTTGGTGATGTGCATGGACTTTTTGAGGCGGGCATTTGTTCTAGGGTGATATTCAAGACAGATTGAAGATGAAAGGGCTTCTCTGGGTTTGAAACTAGTACGATAATTGTCCAGTTGTTGTTTTTTTAACTGCAATTGAAAAAATGGCATTTCCGGCTGGAATATTTTCTTCAGATTCTTCACTCCTAACGTTGTCAAAGGGACCGTTAACCAGGCTGAGTGGGGTTACAGTCAGTGGTCAAGATGGATGTCGAGGCCCCTCGCTCCTCTGGGAGCGGAGACACAAAGTGCTGTCCACTGTTAGAGTACTTGTCTGTGAGTTACCCAGCTGGCTCATCACACAGTGGCTGTACTTCGGATTTTATAGATGATGAACCTGGAGCTCTAGGACCGTAGGTAGTTTGAAGCAGGTTTAGAAAGTGGCAGTGCTGGCATTTAAAACTGGCATCTTACTTGACTTCAAAGTCTGTGTCAAGGCATTCAGAATCTAACTGTTGTTAACATCTTTAAGATTTTTGAAGCATGAGAGGCTAGGTATTAAGAGTATTTTATTAAAAAATACATATGTTTATAAATATCAATGACATTTTAATAAATATTATTAAAAAATATTCTTCAGTATGGGTCTTCGATATTTAATATATTGAAGATCCATGCTGAATAATATATATTTTTTTCTTTTGTAGGAGAAAACCCGGGAACAGAAAGAAGTAGATCTGATTCCTAAAGTCCAGGAGGCTGTGAACTATGGTTTACAAGTATTGGACAGTGCGTTCGAGCAGCTTGATATCAAAGCAGGAAACTCGGACTCTGAAGAAGAAGATGTCAATGAGCGGGTAGAACTGATCCTTGAACCAAAGGTAAAGACTTGCTTGGTTCAGATATTTATTGTTACCTGCTGTGTCCTGGGTGTGCATTAGTAAGATGTGGACTTTTCCTCTGGGAAACGAGTGTGTGTCTCTTGTTAGAAAGACTTGTTTTACATGCGCATTCATTGAGCACTTACTCGGTACAAGGTGGTATGCCAGGTTGGGGGAAACGAAGATGAAGACATGATTCCTGCTGTCGAGATGCTTATTACAGCGTGGTGGGAGAGGAGACATTTACCTGAGTAACCATCATTAGTACTCTGAGAGACAGTTGACTTCTGGCTGAGGAGTTAGGGAGAAGAGGACACCTGAATTGGGTTTTGAAGGATGGAGAAGCCCGTAAGAGGTGGAGATTGTTAGGAGCCTGAAATTCTGTAGCTTGTGCTAAAGGGCATTGCAGAAGAGTTCTGGAAATGGACCTGGCCTTTTCAGAAGGGTCTGAAAATGGGTGCACTGTACATGCAGCTGGTCTTCATCATGGTGTCCTGTCCCTTTGCTGCAGACCAGTTCTTTGAAGTTAATTCTAAAAATCACACCTGTTTTGGTAAATCAGAAACTCTTCATTTCTGTTGACTTTTATCCTAAACCAGGATGTATTGTAGCTGATACTCTGGGAAAGCATTTATTTAAAATCCAGTGGAAACATGATTTATTCACAAGTCAATAGTGATTTAACTTTTTAAGGAACTTTTTATGTTGAAAAAATTTAGACTCAGAAGAAGCTGTGGAAACAGTACAGGAAATGTCCTTGTACACTCTAACCAGCTTCGTGCAGTGATAACATCTTATATAACTGTATAACCAGGGAATTGACCCTGGCACAGTTTAGTTAAGTAGACTACAGGCCTTCCTTGAATTTCACCAGTTTTTGTATGCAGTCATTTTTTAAATATCCTTGTTCTATGACATTTTATCACATGTATAAATTTGTGTGTCCACCACCGCAATCAAGATAAGGAATTCCCTTTTAGCCATCCACCCGTTTGCCTCAGTCCCCAGCCCAGTCCATAGCCTCTGGCAACCATTAATCTGTTATCCACCTCTGTGATTTTGTCGTTTCAAAAATGTGTATGTATGTATGTGTAGAACATATTGTCTTAGTTATCCAGTGTTGCTATAATAGAAACACCACAACTGGATGGCTTTAACAAAGAGAAGTTTATTCTCTCTCAGTCTAGGAGGCTAGAAGTCCGAATTCAAGGTGCCAGCTCCAGGAGAAGGCTTTCTCTCTCCATAGGCCCTGGGGGAAGGTCCTTGTCATCAGTCTTCCCTGGTTGAGGAGCTTCTCAGCAAGGGGACTCTGGGTCCAAAGAATGCACAATTCTCCTGCCTCTTGTTTCTTGGTGGTATGGGGTCCCACTGTCTCTCTGCTCGCTTCTCTCTTTTATATCTCAAAAGAGATTAACTCAAGACACAGCCTAATCTTGTAGATTGAGTCCTGCCTCATTAACATACTTGCCTCTAATCTTGCCTCATCAACATCAGAGAGGCAGGACTTACAACACATAGGAAAATTACATCAGATGGCAAAATGATGGATAATCACACAACACTGGGAACCATGACCTAGCCAAGTTGACGCACATTTTTGGGGGACACAATTCAATCCATAACACATATGACCTTTTGAGATTGGCTTTTCACTCAGAATGATTTTCTGGAGATCTGTCCAAGTTGTTGCTTCTGTCAGTAGCTCATTCCTTTTTATTACCAAATAGTACCCCATGGTGTGGCTGTAGCACTGTTTAGTCTTTCACTTGTTGAAGGACATTTGGGTTGTTTCTGCTTTTTAGCTGTCAGAAATAAAGCTGCTATGAACATTTATGTGTAGGTTTTTATATGCAGGGACAGAATTTTTCACTTCTCTGGGATAAATGCCCAGGAGTGCAGTTGCTGGGTCATATTGGTGATGATTTCACTTCGTAGAGCAGTTCATCAGTGAGGCAGGAAATTGGAGCAGACTTTTACATGTTGTCTTAGTTTCCTGGGGCCGCCATGACAAAATGCCGCAAAGCGGGTGGCTTATGAGAACAGAAATTTGCTGTCTCACAGTTCTGGGGACTGGAAGTCCACATCAGTGTCAGCCGGGCCATGTCCGCTCCCAGGGCTCTGGGGGAAGATCCTCCCTCGTGTCTTCTGGGAGCCCCAGGTGTTCCTGGCCTGCAGATGCACCTTCCCCTGCGTGTCTTTCTGTGACTCACCTCCTTTATAAGAACAGTCAGCTTGGATTAGGACCTGCCCTATGCCAGTGTGACCCCATGTTAACTGATAAGGGCACATTCACAGGTCCTAGGGGTTAGGACTTCAACATATCTTTTTTTGGAGGGGGGTGAAAGCAGAAATCAATCCATCACCGTGTGATAGCTGATGTCATCACAGCTGCGTCATTAGCCTTGCAGGCGTTCATTGCTTTTTTGTTACTTTCTCTCGGATTGGCCAAGGAGACAGTTGGGCAACACGAAGTCACTCATCCATAAACACAAAAGGTTGTCGACCTCGTGACACACAAGTACCTTATGAATTAAAAGATGCCACAAAATCAAACTCTTCTAGTTGTTACTTTAGGTGCACGTTCTAGTTTGAGCTTTGGGACTGATCATTTAGCACTGGTGGATTTTCTTGCTTGCATTTTCACTGTAGGGATTTAGAAGTCAGCAGTGGACCCTGGAAATTTGTTGCCTGGGTCCCACTTGTTTCCAAATCCCGTATCACTTTCTATTTTAATGGAGGATTTGGGAATGCTCTCTAGTCAGCGAGGAATTTGCCCAATTAGTACTTTTGTTTGCACTAAATTGGTTGCTGTTGTATCTTTGACCTTTACGTTAATATTCCCAAACTTCCTGTGCTTGTCTGAAGCATCAGGATTAACACCTGAGCATCTGAGCATTTCCAAGCGTCTTTCAACAGGGAGGAGACATTATGGCTAAAGGGGAATGCTTCACTGAGGGCAGGTCAGCTTTTCCTCCCGCAGGGGAGATACAGGTTGTCCTAGGGTGGAGTTCTTTCTTGACCCTACATTTTTAGTGTGTGTGTGGTGGGTGGGACTTAAAGAAATAGAGGCCTGAAATGGAAGGGCCTCCAAGGTGTGTGACGACAGATAGTCTCCTTCATTTCAGTCTTGTTTTATCAAGGTCACTTTTCTAAATTTTACAGTTGAGAGGAACATTCCTTTGTTCCTTGGGTTATTTTTTCTTCCAGATAGAGATTCTCTTCAGTCCTTTGGACTTGTTCCTCCAGTTCCTTACATCTCCTGTGACGTATTTGTGGAGCTGCCTTCCTGATTCCTTCCATGTAGCTGCAGATGTATGCTCTGTCCAGCCTTCTCTTTGCCCTGGTACAGCGTGAATAAATCCTCCTTGATCTCCTTTGTGCCTTGTTTGACCTGGTTGTCCTCCTGTCTGAGCTACTGGTATTGGATTTATCTTCTCCCCTCCCCCACCTTCTCAAAGTCATGTGAAAAAACCAAAGTCACTGCCGTCAAGTAATTCTGACTCATGGCAACCTTTTAGGACAGAGTAGAACTGCCTCATAGGGTGTCCAAGGCTGTAGTCTTTATAGAAGCAGACTACCACATCTTTCTGCCATGAAACGGCTGGTGGGTTAGAACCACCGACCTTTCGGTTAATAGCCAAGCACTTAACCATTGCGCCACCAGGGCTTCTAGTCATATGAAAGGAACTCGGTTATTTCCTGTCTTCTCTCCAATATTAGTACTATTATTGAGGATTCTCAAGTTTTGTTTTTTGACTCACCAGCAAAGTGAGTTAGGACTCGTATTAAAGCTTGCCAGAATTTTCTATCTCTTTCCTTGATCCTCTTTTTGAACTTTATACTGTGCGGCTGTGGCCTTTGCTTGTTGGCTAACTTCTGGTGATGTGTTTGCAGTTTTTGTTACTATAATTAGACACTCGAGAAGAGTGCTTCTGTGTGAACTAGCTTGACTTTTTTTATCGTGCTTTAGGTGAAAGTTTACAGCTCAAGTTAATTTCTCATACAAAAATTTATACACATATTGTTTTGTGACAGTAGTTGCAATTCCCACAATGTGACAGCACACTTCCGCTTTCCACCACGGGTTCCCTGTGTCCATTTGACCAGCACCTGTCCCTTCCTGCCTTCTCATCCTGCCTCCGGACAAGAGCTGCCCTTTTGGTCTCATGTATCTGATTGAACTAAGAAGCACACTCCTCACGTGTATTATTTTTGTTTTGTAGTCTTGTCTAATCTTTGTCTGAGGAGTGGGCTTTGGGAATGGTTTCAGTTCTGGGTTAACAGACCATCCGGGGCCATAGTTTTGGGGGGACCTAGCTTTACTTTGCCATCTTTACCCAGAATTTCACTTTTTTTTTTTTTTAAATCAGTGAAATTTTTTTTCTTTTGCCTTCAGTCCTGAAGTGTTTCTTATTATCCACTGTTGTTACGAACTTGTTCGGGGTAGTCAGACGGAACAAGAGGTCGAGTGAAGCACCTACTTTTATTTATCAGCCTCTGGAATGACTTTTTCTCTGTTGTTGTTTACAGGACCTGTACATCGATCGCCCCTTACCTTATTTAATTGGATCCAAGCTGTTCATGGAGCAGGAAGACGTAGGTCTGGGCGAGCTGTCTAGTGAAGGTGCTCATTTTTTCTACCAAGTATTTTTGTTAGTTTGAACATTTATATCTTAACTTTTTATTTTAAAATAATTTGAAACTTTACATTGAAGTTGGCAAGTATAGTACCAAGGACCCCTATAAGCCCTTCTGCCAGGTTCACCAGCTGTAGCATTGCACCGCATTGGTTTGTCATCCTCTCTCTCTGGTCATGACATTTTTCTGAAGCTATTTGAGAGACACCACACAGGCACCATGCCCATTACTGCTAAATACATCTGTGTGTAGTTTCTAAGAACAATAAAGGAATACTTTCTAAGAACTCCAAAATATACTGTGGTTCTTCCATAACCACAGTGTCATTATCACGCTCAAGAAGTTTAACTAGATACAGTATGATACAATATGATATGATACCAGTAATACTCAAATTTTTCCATTTGTACCCATAACATCCCTTATAGTCTCTCTCACTTTTTTTTCCCTCTCGTCCAGGATCCAATCTGGGGTGACTCCTGAATTTAGTTATCAGATCTCTCTAGTCTTCTTTTAATCTGATACAACTTCTAGGCCTTTCTTTGCTTTTCACTACCTTAATATCTTTGAAGAGTACTGTCTTAGGCTGGGTTCTCTAGAGAAGCAAAGCCAGTAAAGCACATAAATATAGAGAGAGATTTATATCAAGGAAATGGCTCACACAGTTGTAGAGCTGGAAAGTCCCAAGTCTGTGGGTCAGGCTGGAGGCTTCTCCTGACTCATAGGTAACTGCAGGGGCTGCTGAACCCAAGATAGGCAGGTTAGACAGCAGCCTCTGGCTCACAGGCTGTGGAGGCTGATGAATCCCAAGATCGGCGGGCAAGATGGCAGGTAAGCTGCTAGCTGAAGTCCCTAGAACTGGAGGTCAGATGAATGGGAGCCAGCTGCAGGATCCGGAGTGAGCAAAAGCCTGCAAGCTTTGCCAGAAAGTCCACCTATATTGGATGCAGGCCACACCCCCAAGGAAACTCCTTTTCAACTGATTGGCTGCTCTTAACAGGTCATGGAGGTGATTGGATTATATCAGTTGTCATCATGGAGGTGATTACATCATTACATAGCTGCCAAGCTGCCAAACTACATCATAACTGCCAAACCACTGAGAATCATGGTCCAGCCAAGTTAACACACAACCTTAACAATCACAAGTACAGAGCAATTATTTTATAGAATATCCCTCAATTTACATTTCTTTGATGTTTCCTCCAAACTGGGTTGAGATTATGCATTTTTGAGCAGAATTCTTCATAAGTGATAAGGGCCTTTCTGAGGCTCCGCTTGGAAGGCATGTGAAGTCAGTCTGCCCTTGGCGGTGATCACCTTGATCACGTGTTCAAGGTAGTGTCTGCTTGGGTTCTCCTGTCAAGTTATTTTTTTCTTTGTAATTAATAAATATTTTGGGGGAGATACTTTGAGACTTTGTAAATATCCCTTTCCTCACCGTAGGAAAGATGTTTCTAATTCCAGATAATGATTATAGATGGTTGTATCAAAATCTCTGTGATGCTGTTCCATGGTGGTTTGTGGTCTTGGCAAGGAAGCAAGGATATTTTCTTGCGACTGTTGGTGATCACCCTTCTCTCTCCTAAACAGAAGGTTCGGTTGGCAGTGATCATGGTAGTTCTGTGGACAGTGAAGAAGAGAAAGAAGAGGAGGTAAGGGCTGTTTGGTGCGACTAGACCGTGGTGGGCAGGAAACGTAGGGTGTATTTAGTAGGCTAAGGGAGTAATGTATTTGTCAGTTAGCCATCTCTTTACATGAATTTTTTTTAACAGTGATAGGAGCCTGAAGTTTTTTTCCTTGGAGTAAATTTCCTTTTAGTTTTGTGGACAAAAACAAGGAAAACTGCTTTAAGTCCTTTTCACTGTTACCCTCCTCCCCACCTCAGCACCACATCCCTCCTCCTAGTATTTTTTGAGGGGAGCAGCTTAGATATTTTGGTGGAATCTCTGTCTGAGATACAGTCTTTGAGTAAGTTCTATCTTTGAATCATTCTAGGGGAAAAAAAATCCACATTAACATTTTTTTTGCTGTAAAACCTTCTAGACCAGAAGATGCTTAAAGCATCTGTGTACGTTCTAGCTGTGCTGCCGCCTCCAGTGTCTTCACATTCACTGAGCATAATCTGATTCCCTGGTCAAGGTCTTGCTGTCTGTAACCTTAACCACTGTTGTATCTGGAGTTGTTAATTTAGAAGGCGTTTTCCTAATTCAGAGGGCAGGAGACACTGAAGTGTAGTCCTTGAGTGCGAGATTTCCTAAAGGTGACAGTTTTGAAGGAATGTTCCTCTTTGTGTCCCTTCCCTTCTCTGTAGCCCCCCGCCCTTCCCTCCTCTGCCTGGCCCTCTAAACACAACAAACCCAGCAGCAGGAAATAAGCTTTTCCTAAATAACTTGCTGTAACAGGTGGTCATGAGCAGAATCCTTTATTTTTAGCTATCATTGCAGTTCTTTTCCTAATTGCAGATAGCAAATACTGTTGTTTGCCTTCTTGGCCTGAGGAAGTAGTTCTCCTACCTAGAGGGAGCATAGAAAGTTGAGCACAAAATGTAAAATTTCACAAACCAACTTTGGATAATTTAGTTAATTAAATGTGTACTTGCTACTTTAAATCCACAGGTTCAAGTTGATAGTGCAGATAGATATTTAAATGAACCACAAAAATTGCATGTTAACCTGAACAAACCTTAGTGATATGGCCAGCTACCCACCTAATCTGCACCTTGGTACGTCAGGTGAACAGTAATCCACACAAAAGCTTTTCCTCAACTGGGCAAAGACATCAGTGTGCCCCACAGACTTAGACCTGAAATAGTTCTGTGCTCACAAAGCCTTTTTTTTCTCCCCCAAAGCAGTCAGATGAAGACTTTGCCAATCATAGTGACTGTGACCAAAACCGGGTAAGGCTCATGTGTTGAAGTGACTTTATTGTTTAATTTATTTATTTCTTTAGTGATGGGCATTTTAAATATTTAGTATTTTGCTGTTATAGTCTTGAATTGAAAAAAAATCTTGTGTATTTATTGTTCTAGCATAATTACTGCTTCATAAGTTTTGCTGCTGTTTGTGTTATTATTTTAAAAAGCAGTTACCTTTTTGAAGGAGGAGCCTAAACAGGGTCTCGTTTTCAGCTTGATGACTGTGTCTAATAGTCTGATCTGGTGGTTTGTATCCTTAGCACATAGCACACATGAGTGAGGAGGAAGAGGAGGATGATGGCTGTGACCTTTTCGCTGACTCTGAGAAGGAGGAGGAGGATATTGAGGACGTTGAACAAAGTACTAGACCTGTAAGAAAGACTGCAGTTGCTATCTTTGAGCAGGGTTTAGAAATAGTACCTAGGACTCATCCCTTTTGTGGTCATTGGTATTTGTAACGTTGTTGTTTAGCATCATATTTGTAATTTCATTTATACTTTTGAAAATAGTGCTGAGCACCCCAAATTTTCTTATAAGTACCACATTTTTCTCCAGATGTTGTAGTTTCACCCCTGAGATCACTCAGAATATAGTCAGTTCCAGAAGTTTTGAGTTCCCAATGGTCTTTTTCCCCTGTCTCTCCCTGAAGCACTTATATGCCTAATAGTTTTCTAATCTAATCATTCAAGAATTACAATGAAGTATTAAATAAGGAAATAGAGAACATCTCCCTTTTGCAGGAACATTTTAAGAGTCCTGTTTCTCAAGGGATCTGTACAGTTCATGTAATTAAACCCTATTTTCTCCTCAGTTCAGTTTCTCTGCTGTTTTTTCCATAATTTTGTTAGGTGTCCAAAAGTAAAGTGGGCTGTTGTGTATGTTACCAAAACAGCGGTTCTTTTGATCTCTTCTGCCTGTAGAAAAGAAGTAGGCCTACGTCATTTGCTGATGAGCTAGCAGCTCGAATCAAAGGGGATACCCCTGGCCGAATTGCTGAGAGCCAAACAGGTAAGTCCCTGAGAAGAGTTTATGAGGGGAGTGGTGAGTGAGAGGCGGGGCCCTCTCCTGGGCTTCACTGAGGTCGTGAGTGAGAGGCGGGGCCCTCTCCCGGGCTTCACTGAGGGCGTGTTTCTGCTTTCAGTTACAAGGGCACAAGAGGCTTAAAATAGCACTACCTTTTTTTTTTTTTGGTTTGCAGACTCCTGTTGGTAACAGAATATTGTAGAGCCCCAGGAAAAGTGCATGTATCTAGTAACATATACATTTTTAGGGGCATTATGGATACCCCAGAGGTACACCGTGAACCCAAGAATCCCTGGCTTAATATTCACTCTTGTCCTATATTTTGAATTTAAAAAAAATTGTATACAGTATATTCTAGTCAGTTGTCAAGGTGGGGAAAATAAGTTTCTCAGCAAGTACATTCCTGCTGTGCATGTGACCCTGGCATGTGAGGTGAAGTACGTTCCTGCTGTGCACGTGACCCTAGCGTGAGGTGAAGTACGTTCCTGTTGCGCATGTGACCGTGGCGTGTGAGGTGAAGTAGGTTCCTACAGCACATGTGGTCCTGACGTGTGAGGTGAAGCCTGCTGCCTTGAAGGAGGCACTCTGGAGTGCCTGCTAGGTATGCAGCGCAGAGTGAAGCACTCCATGGAGCTGAAATGCAAGGTGGATGTCTTATTCTCAGCTCATGAGTAATGAGAGTGGCAGACAGACATGTAAAGAGTTAGTAGTTGTTTGCTAGGAGTGGCGTGAGTAACGGTTTAAAGCTGTGAAATATCTTTTAGCCTTATCCTCAGGGGATGCAAAACCCAGGAAGACATTCAAAGAGAAGGAAAGGAGAGCGCCTTCAGACGGTAGGCCTTTTCCCTCAGTTCTGTTGTTTTAGGAGCCTCAACTCCGGAACATTGCTACCAGAGTTCTGTGACATGCCCCTTTGAAGGCTGACGAAGGAGGTTGGTCTCCATTCGCTTTTTCAGAGCGTCTGAAAGCTGACTTCAAGGGAGCAGAGAGGGAGGGGGCGTGGGGTATAAATGCCTGTAAAAATTTAAATGGTTAAATTTTTAGAGATCATTACCTGTCTTTCTAGAATTCTGTAGAAGTTATCTAGGGATCTCTAGTGTTTTTTTCAATATAGTATATCAGGTTCTTTCATATTAAGCTAGTGGTCGTTAGCTGCTGTTGAGTTGGCCCCTGTCTCATGGCAACCCCATGTACAGTGGACCTAATTGCTGCTCAGTCCTGTGCCATCTCTGTGATGGGTTGTGGATTGGACCATAGTGATCCATAGGGTTTTCATTGGCTAATTTTTTTTGGAAGTAGATTGCAGGCCTTTCTTCCTAGCCTGTCTTAGTCTGGAAGCTCCACTGAAACCTGTTGAGCATCATAGCAACATGCAAGCCTCCATTGTCAGACAGGTGGTGTCTGTGCATGAGGTGCATTGGCTAGGAATTGAACTTGGGTCTCCCACATGGAAGGCAAGAATTCCACCAGTGAACCACGACTGCCCCCATTAAGCTAGGAAAGTACTTTATATTCCCACTCCTGACTGTGTCAATCTGAAGATCTCTCTGTTCAGTTTCTCCTTTCTTCCCTCTAATTCTCAGTAAGATGGGTCTTGAATGTGATAACTGAATGCTTTTACGTGATGCAAAAAACATAAATCTAGATGCAGAGGCTGCCCGCTCCAGACTTTAACAGACTGGAGGGCCTTTTCAGGGACTCAGTGGGTCTTTTTAATGGATTTTGTTTGAAATTCAGCAGAATGCCCTTAAGTACTTCTTGTTAAATGTGCTTAAATAAATTGCATGTCAGTTTTGGAGAAGTTGTTGTAGAGGCTAACATCTGAAATTTCAGTTCCAAACTCGTCTGTAACTCTACCTGCAAAACACTGTTTTCTGTTTCTCTAGATGAAGAAGATAACTTATTTGCACCCCCTAAGCTGACCGATGAAGACTTCTCCCCTTTTGGCTCCAGGGGAGGTCTGTTCAGTGGAGGGAAGGGACTTTTTGATGATGAGGAGGATGAGGTGAGTCAGTGGTCCTCAGTGATGCTCCCCACAGCTGTGTCCTCAGTGATGCTCCCCAAGGCTGTGTCCTCAGTGATGCTCCCCACGGCTGTGTCCTCAGTGATGCTCCCCACGGCTGTGTCCTCAGTGATGCTCCCCACGGCTGTGTCCTCAGTGATGCTCCCCACGGCTGTGTCCTCAGTGATGCTCCCCATGGCTGTGGTATCAGTGATCCTCCCCATGGCTGTGGTATCAGTGATGCTCCCCACGGCTGTGGTATCAGTGATGCTCCCCATGGCTGTGTCCTCAGTGATGCTCCCCACGGCTGTGTCCTCAGTGATGCTCCCCATGGCTGTGTCATCAGTGATGCTCCCCATGGTGTCCTCAATGATGCTCTCCACGGCTGTGTCCTCAGTGATGCTCCCCACAGCTGTGTCCTCAGTGATGCTCCCCACGGCTGTGTCCTCAGTGATGCTCCCCACGGCTGTGTCCTCAGTGATGCTCCCCGTGGCTGTGTCCTCACTGATGTGCCCCACAGCTCTGTCCTCAGTGATGCTCCCCACGGCTGTGTCCTCAGTGATGCTCCCCACGGCTGTGTCCTCGATGCTCCCCACGGCTTTGTCCTCAGTGATGCTGTCCACGGCTGTGTCCTCAGTGATGCTCCCCATGGCTGTGTCCTCGATGCTCCCCACGGCTTTGTCCTCAGTGATGCTCCCCACGGCTTTGTCCTCAGTGATGCTCCCCACGGCTTTGTCCTCAGTGATGCTCCCCACGGCTTTGTCCTCAGTGATGCTCCCCATGGCTGTGTCCTCGATGCTCCCCACGGCCGTGTCCTCAGTGATGCTCCCCACGGCTTTGTCCTCAGTGATGCTCCCCATGGCTGTGTCCTCGATGCTTCCCACGGCCGTGTCCTCAGTGATGCTCCCCACGGCCGTGTCCTCAGTGATGCTCCCCGTGGCCGTGTCCTCAGTGATGCTCCCCGTGGCTGTGTCCTCAGTGATGCTCCCCACGGCTGTGTCCTCACTGATGCTCCCCACGGCTGTGTCCTCACTGATGCGCCCCACGGCTCTGTCCTCACTGATGCGCCCCACGGCTCTGTCCTCAGTGATGCTCCCCACGGCTGTGTCCTCGATGCTCCCCACGGCTTTGTCCTCAGTGATGCTCCCCACGGCTTTGTCCTCAGTGATGCTCCCCACGGCTTTGTCCTCAGTGATGCTCCCCACGGCCGTGTCCTCAGTGATGCTCCCCACGGCCGTGTCCTCAGTGATGCTCCCCACGGCCGTGTCATCAGTGATGCTCCCCACGGCTTTGTCCTCAGTGAGGCTCCCCACGGCTGTGTCCTCAGTGATGCTCCCCACGGCTGTGTCTTCAGTGATGCTCCCCACGGCTTTGTCCTCAGTGATGCTCCCCACGGCTGTGTCCTCAGTGATGCGCCCCACGGCTGTGTCCTCGATGCTCCCCACGGCTGTGTCCTCGATGCTCTCCACGGCTGTGTCCTCGATGCTCTCCACGGCTGTGTCCTCAGTGATGATCCCCACGGCTGTGGTGTCAGGGATGTCCCCCAACAGCTGTGGTATCAGGGATGTCCCCCCACAGCTGTGGTGTCAGGGATGTCCCCCCACAGCTGTGGTGTCAGGGATGTCCCCCCACGGCTGTGGTGTTAGGGGATGTCACCCCACCACTGTGGTGTCAGGGATGTCGCAAAGAAGAATTACACTTTTTCTTTTGGTGGGGAAGATATGGTTTCTTAGTTGGAAGTTGCTTTTACTGTCTTATTTTGGGACTTTTTGAAGTAAGAATTTCAGAGTTAGTAAAAACTGTATTCTGATGTCGTTTGTTAGGTGTGGAGAGGATGTTAAACTGTTAATAATTTACCTGATTAGGACATTATTCCTTATTTTTTCTGTTCTCCCTGGTTGATATCGTGGATGGTCTTACATTGTTTGAGGGTCTAACTGTGCCCTTGTCTTCATTTAGGAGCTAACTGATTTTTTGGCAGAACAGTAAATGACCCTTTGCTGTTGAGTTGATTCTGACTCATAGCGACTCTACAGGACAGAGTAGAATTGCCCCATAGGGTTTCCAAGGAGCAGATTTGAACTGCTGACCTTTTGGTTAACAGCTGAATACTTAACTACTGTCCCACCAGGGCTCCAGAACAGTAAATAGGTAACTTTAAACTTTATAGGGTACTTCCCTTTAGAGCTCCCCAACTACAGTTATGTTTTCTGTGCTCTTGTGAATTCTGTGTCGTATACCTTGTTTTAACAGAGCGACCTCTTCAAGGAAGCCCCTAAGGACTGGGAGGCCCCTGCCTGTGTTCATGAAGGTGAGCATGGATTGGGGCTGATTCTGCCGTGTGGTGTGCCCCATTCAAAGTGAGTCTTTCCCATTAGGAGATGTAACATTTGAAGTTATTTGTTTCTTTGCTAGGCAGGAAGCTGTTGTTTGTTTTCCTTGATCTGGTTAAAAGCTGTTCATTTTCACTAATTCATGTTTTGGAAAAAACAAAAAGTTGCATCTGTAAAACCGCATCACAGTTTTGCCTCCTTGTTAGGAAGAATGGAGAAAAAGCCTGACGGGAAAGGCATACTGATAGCAGTGTGGACGATGTTTTGAAATTAATCAGGTTTAATGCAGAGAAACGTTTCTGAAGCCTGCACGTAGAGTGGACATGGTAGTTCCCCAGTCTGGGTCTTAGTGACACGGCTGCCATAGCAAATGCCATGAAGCAGGCGGCTTTAAAGAACCGAGATTTATTTTCTTACAGTGCTGGAGGCTAGATGTCCAGATCAGGTTCTCACTGTGTCAGTTCCTCCTGGCGTCTTTGGGAGAGGAGCTCGCCATGCCCTCTCCTAGTCCCCTGGGTGTCCTGGCCGTTCTCGGCGTCCCTTTGCTGCTTGTAGACGTCCAGATCAGGTTCTCACTGTGTCAGTTCCTCCTGGTGTCTTTGGGAGAGGAGCTCGCCATGCCCTCTCCTAGTCCCTGGGGTGTCCTGGCCGTTCTCGGCCCCCCTTTGCTGCTTGTAGACGTCCAGATCAGGTTCTCACTGTGTCAGTTCCTCCTGGCGTCTTTGGGAGAGGAGCTCGCCATGCCCTCTCCTAGTCCCTGGGTGTCCTGGCCGTTCTCGGCCTCCCTTTGCTGCTTGTAGACGTCCAGATCAGGTTCTCACTGTGTCAGTTCCTCCTGGCGTCTTTGAGAGAGGAGCTTGCCATGCCCTCTCCTAGTCCCTGGGTGTCCTGGCCGTTCTCGGCCTCCCTTTGCTGCTTGTAGACGTCCAGATCAGGTTCTCACTGTGTCAGTTCCTCCTGGCGTCTTTGGGAGAGGAGCTTGCCATGCCCTCTCCTAGTCCCTGGGTGTCCTGGCCGTTCTCGGCCTCCCTTTGCTGCTTGTAGACGCATGTGCTGTCTTCCCCTGTGTGGGACTGTTTCTGTGTCTCTTCCCGCCTTTCTTAAGACACCACTCAGGAGGGATTACGATGAGGACGCACCCTACCCTAGTGTCACCTCATTTAACTGAGAACAAACAGAAGTCCCTATTTCCAAACGAGGCCACGTTCATAGGTACAGGGGTTAGGACTTCAGATCTCTTTTTGGGGGGACGCAGTTCAGTCCATAGCACTAGATATGCATTAAAATCGTCTGAAGTTTTTCAACAATACAAATTAAAAAAAAAATCTCTAAAGATTTTATTCCACTAGCTCTGAAGTTTATCACTTAGGTTTGTGGTGGTTGTTGGGAATTGGGAATTAGTGACTTTGAGGGAGTCAGCATCCCCAGGCCACACATCGTCAGGGTTTGGACCACTTTTGAAGGTGCTCGTTGTTATGCTTGCAGTGCTGCGGCAGACTCAACTGTCAGGCCTTTTCTGCGCTCCGCTGCTTGGCATCTTGCCAGCAACTTGCCTGGTTTCCCTTGCTATTAGTGTCTGGGCTTTTATGACGTCTCAGATTTTCTGCTGTTCTTTTCTATTTGGTTATTCTCATCCAAGCGGAATGAGTAGAGTTAGAACTATTTTAGGAGCCTGGCTGTTGTGCCCCTGCCTCCCCCATGTGTGCTCTGCACCTTCTTTAGCCTCCCCACCCAGCCCCTGCTGTTGTCTGACCAGAGGCAGAGCCATCTTCCATGGAGTCACATCTTAGGTTGTCTCACTCACAAGAAAAGGAGTCTTGACAGCGATCGAAGAGAAGGCAGTCCAGAATTTTAAAATGGCTTTTTTAGGAAAAATTAATTGACAAAGTCTTCTATTGGCTATGTATCTTGATACAAGTATTTCAGAAGGTGGGCCTAATAAGGGAAGTGACTTTCTTTGTGAAATGCTTGTCTGTCTTTCTCATTTTAGAACCTTCATCCTCCAAACCTGGAAAGAGAATCCCAGCAGGAGCTGTCTCTGTATTTTTAGGTATGTCAGCTTTGGGATTATTTTTTTAAAAACTGTTAAGTATTTTGTCATTTTTAAAATTGCTGTCTTCTAAGGACTGGCTTAGGAGGTGTCTAGGTGCTTCAGAGGGTGTTGAAAAGCTTAGGGACATAACTTGGTCACTTATGTTAGCTCGTGTCCTTTTAGAAATCAGTGGCCTTGGATTTTTTAAGTTGGAATGGCCAGGTGATTGTCCATTGTGGGCCTTTCTGTAGCAGTAATGGATGGAGCTGATGGGACCCTGTTAATGTGCTTTGTGAGTGAACTGAAACTAAGTTTTTGGTAAGTGCTGCTTTTTTTTTTTCCTTAAGAGCCCACACTGGCTCACAGTTGTGGCTGTCCTCTTCCTCCATCCACAGGGGACGCTGATGTGTTTGGTGCCACCTCTGCTCTGTCTCTGAAGGAGCCCCCAAAGGCCGAGCAGCCCACTCCAGGGAAAAGCCCACACCTCCCAGCGCCTACTGGCCTGTTTGATGACGATGATGAAGATGATGACTTTTTTGCAGCATCCCACAGCGAACCTTCCCACACCCAGACAGGTATAGGTCCAGCCTCTGTTTCTGAGCATTTAGCTAGAAAAATAACACTGACTTGAAGAAAGACGTGAAGCTTCTCTGGTCCTGTGTCTCTGGCAGTGCAGAGCCCCTCTTACGCGTTCCTGCCCTGGAGCCATCTCATCTTCACCTGGGTGTCAGTCTCTTATTTTAAGAACTGATCTTTCTGTTTTGGAAACTACCAGGATAATCTTCCTTGCAGAGAGCTGAAGTCTGTTCCCTTCTAATTTCTGCTCAGGAGTTTTCGTTGCAACCTTTGGAATTACAGAGAAAGTTTGAACCACACTTTCTTCTAGCAGTCCTTAGTAAGTTATGTGAGCAGAACGTTACATGTTAGCCATTCAGTCCTCAACTTCTCTTCTGTCTGCCTGAAAGCCCAGGTATCCTTGGCTTTTTCTCATATGGCAGGGTTTTCTCCCCTCAACGTTAAGTTAGTGTGTTTGTGAGGTCATTCCTCTAAGTCACTATCCTTTAATGCACAGTCGAATCTGCATGTGATTCTGATTGAGTAGTTGTGGGGTAGGGCCTGAGAGTGCATTTCTAAGTAGTTCTCAGGTGCCATGGAGGCTGCTGGTCTGTGGCTCACACTTGGAGTAGTGAGGGTCTAGGTGACTTAGAGCCACAGGGGCCTCTGCCGAGGACGAGACTAGAGCGCCGAGGTGTCAGTTTTCAGACGCTTGAGGAAGGGCTGTTTCTCATAAGGAATAGGTGGAACCAGAATGCACCGAGAAGCAGGCTACCTGAGTTTCCTCTCGTTTTCGGTGGTAGGTGTAGAAGGTAAGAGGCCCAGGTGTTTCAGAAGGAGTGCAAGCCAGCGCAAAATACACTTAGATCTCTGCACGCTGAAATGACCTGAAACTAAAGGTAGTCATGGCCAGAAGAATTCGTGCTGCGGATATCGTTGAGGACTGACTTAGAGTCACAAATGAGTTGACGCCGCTTTCTCAGACAACTGCTGTTTACTTGGGACACTCATGAGTCAGTGCCCTTGTTTTAATGATGCATGCCTCGTTCACTGCAGCCACGCTTATGGTCATGACAGGTTGGAAACTACCCAAATAGTGATCAATAGGATTATTTGTGGTCCATGTTAAAAAGAATAAGGTCAGTATATTCTGGTATGGGAAGACATCCAAGGTACATTAATTGAAAACAGCAAGTTGTAAGGCACATTGTTCAAATTACTTGTGAATAACTAAAGTAAATGCCTTAGTATATCCTCTGGGGGAATTAGCGTCTGTACCAGACTGTCAGTGATCGTCTTGTTTGGGTTGGGGGATGGAATTCAGGAGAGATTTCAGTGTTTGCTTTCATATGCTTCTGTATAATCTGACTTTTAAAGGCAAATGCCAACCCTTACTTCTCAGAGACACTCCTAGAATAATGGACTTGGTGCCTCTCTTAAATAGTGTCTTCTTTCTGTAGGTCTCTACCAGTTAAGCAAGTCCAAGCAGTAGGTTGATGCTGCTTGGATAAGTGTGTCAGCCAGATGGCTGCACTGTCTGTCCTGTGCTTGGAAAAATTCCACGGGAAGAATTTGTTGTTGTTGTTGTTGGGGCTGATAAGCAGTATAGTTCCGTTTAACACTTTTTTGTAACTAAGCAGGAAATAATATAACTTTTCTGTTCTTTAAGAGTGAAGAATTTTTAATCTTTGAATTTCATGGGAAGATTTTTGACCTTAGTATAATTTTATGCTGTGATATCTTTTTAAAGACAAAGACAAAGCCAAATCCACTGCTGATATCTTTGATGATGAAGGAGATCTGTTTAAGGAAAAAGCAGCAGCTTTGCCGGAAGCTGCTGTGAATCACACAAATGGAAATAAAGCAAGAGCAGAAAAGAAGGTGAGCAGGAAGCAAAGATGGACATAGGAGTGTGGACTCGGGCTATCTTGCCAATTCATCTGGAACCCAGAGGGAAGTAGTGTGTCCTTTAAAATGTATTATGAAAAACTTCAAACATACAGAAAGTTGAAAGAACAGTAATAACGCACACCCAAATGACTACCATCCAGATTCAGCAGATAATGTTTCGCCAGATGTTACGTTTATCTAAACCTAAGTATATTTTTCCTAAACTATTTGAAAGTACGCTGTAGTAATTGTGAGGTTTCACCCCTAAATACTTCATCAAGCATCCCTTACAGACTCCCACGTAACGAAAATACTGTTATCACTGTGAGAAGAACAGTGATTCTCTAGGAGAATCTAACATCTAGTCCATATTCAGATGATTGCAGTTGTCCCAAAGATGTCTTTTTAAAATCACACCCAAGGAATATAATATTGATTTAAAATAATCTCATATGTAGTCATATTCTGATATCCCTACCTGCCCAAAAAAATGTCCTTTATAGCCTCTTTCCTTTTATTTTAAAGAATCCCAGGATCCAGGCATTGTTTATGCACAGACCCGGCTTGCCTCTCCAGTCTCCTTTTCATCTAGAATAATGCCCCCATACCATTTCTTTCCTTTTCACGGCAGGCCCGCTGTCTTGTAGAATGTCTCACATACCACATTTGCCTGATTATTTCCTGTGATGATATTCGTATTAAACACTTTAGGCAAGAATGCCCTTGAGGCAAGACTGCGCGCTCCCTGTCACATCGCCTCAGGAGGGATGTGTGTCCCTCCTGCCACCGGTGGCGATGCTGAGTGTGAGCCCTCAGTTAAGAGTTGCCCAATGTATTGCTCCACTGGAAAGCTACCTGGTTTCCTCTGTCATAGCTGAGTGAGTAATCTCTGAAGAGAGATGCTTTTCTCCTCGCCCTTCCCTTGTCAGCATCACTGTAGGGCCCTGGGTTCTTTAGTCCATGTATTATAACCCGTTACCATCATTATTCTTTCTGATGTTCAAGTTGCCCTGTGTTTGGTCGGTGGGACGTGTCCCCATCAGTCCCTAAGCACTCTGGCTGCTGTCCCTTCCTCTCCTGTCTGCACAGCTCACGGCCTTCTCTTCCTAAAGCTTGTCACATCGTTGCTGTGAAACCCTGACCTGCTGCCGCCCATCTCCTGAGTCCCAGCTCAGAGCCGGCTGGCTCCTGCCTCTCTCCCCCTCTGCCTGTGACTGCGCACCCCCTTGCGCGCCATGTGGTGCTCATGCGTCACTGCCGCCCTCTGCTTTTGCCTGCTTTTCTCACATGGCTCCCTCTGCCTGGAACGTCCTTGCTTTAGCATCTCCCTGTGCCCAGGCTGTGTCCTAGGACGGTTCACGCTTCCTCAAGGAACCGTCTTCCCTCTTTCCTAACTTACACCAGTTTTTTATTCTCTCTCATGATGCTTTTCCTTTGTATTTATATTACGTACATCCAAGGTCCGCAGCTTCTCTGTTCCCCCAGCACATGGTATGCGGTCTAACCGTAGCAGGGACTTGGAGTTTTCTGAATGAATGCTTGAGAAACCCTCATTTCCAAGTGTGTTATTTGTTGGCTCTCACTTTTTTTTTCCAACAAAGGTTACCCTGCCTTCCAGCAAACACCTTAAGCTCATCTCAGAAACAAAGACCCAAAAAAGTTTATTTTCGGATGAAGAGGATTCTGAGGTACAGAATACTTTTTCTTAGTTTTGAGTATTGGTCCGTGAGTGTGATATTTGAAATTATTTTTGAATCAGGTTTTTCTCAGTGAGATACGAGACTTTTTATTAAATACTTCTTTCTTTGAAAATAATTTCTTGAGAACATATGGTCCTTAGAAAGCAGTATATATACAGTACTTTTCACTGTTGGGTTTGAAGCCAGTGCACCTCCTGGGAAGCAAATATTCTCCTCTCGGGGTTGGGTTTTGCACAGGAAACATCCCTGAGAGAATCTTCAAGGGACTCTGGTTCTGATGGAGAAATGGTACTGCTCCAGCTTGTGAGCTGTTCGTCGGCCCACAGTGCAGTGAGGCTCTGGGGCCGGAATGGACGCCAGCTTGCTGCTCCTTCATGGACAGTCTTCCTAGGCAGTGTGCTCAGGGATGTAGCCTCTGTATTCTGGCACGAGATAAAAGACCTTTCCCTTTACCTTGCTGTGGCCCGAGAATGGTTCGGGGGCTGGCCCTGGTTTGCAGACTGCTTCGGCCATTTTGGGCAGGTCAGTGCCAACTCCCAGAAGCCTCACTGCTTTTTTTGACTCCCACAGGACTAGATCTTTCAGAACTAATTTGAGGCTAGCCTTTTAGAGAATTGGAGACCTGTATGAGATGTAATGGGAAGTAGTAAATCTCCTCCTCGGAAAAACAGGTGGACATGCCAAAATTTGCTTATAATTTCAAGAAATTGTGGGCTCCAGATTAAGATTTCATGGTTAGATTTTGCAATAGCCAGGATAAACATGTAACTCTTTGGAAGTAGGGGGATTACCTTAATGTAAGTGAAAGCTCTGAGATGTACATTTCATTGCAAGGCTAGTGTTCTGAAGACAGGAATTAACAGTCCAGTTAAGCCAACCTCCTGCCACACAAGTACAGCACCATGTGGCTGACACACTGGCCCGCTGCTCTCCCTCAGGCACACCCCCCTTGTCACCTTGTGGCAGCCCCGCTGGCCCATTGCTGTCTCTCGGGCACACCCCTTGTCACCTTGTGACAACCCCACTGGCCCATTGCTGTCCCTCAAGCACACCCCCTTTGTCACCTTGTGGCAGCCCCACTGGCCCATTGCTGTCCTTCAGGCACACACCCCTTGTCACCTTGTGGCAGCCCCACTGGCCTGTTGCTATCCCTCAGGCACACACCCCTTGTCACCTTGTGGCAGCCCCACTGGCCCACTGCTGTCCCTCAAGCACACCCCCTTGTCACCTTGTGGCAGCCCCACTGGCCCATTGCTGTCCCTTAGGCACACCAGGGACACTCCCACCCGGGGCCTTGTCCATCTCTTCCCCCTGCCTTGAACACTTTCCAGAATTTGTATGACTCGCGGCTTCCCTTCTTCCAGTCCCTGGAGGGCCCTCCCTGAAGACCCTGTACATGGTAGCAAGCCAGCCAACACATGCCACACTGAACTCCTTATCCCCCGCCTCTGTTTAGTTTTTTTGCCAAAGTGCTTACCACCATATGACATTGTCTATTTACTCATGTGGTGGTTGTTGTCTCTATCCCCAATTAGGATAAACTCCATGAGGGCAAGGACGTTTTGTTCCCTGCCTGTATCTTTAACACCTGGGCTAGTGTGTGGCACGTGGGAAACTGTCAGATAGATGGCGACTGTGTGAGGAAACCCAGTGTGAGCAATTCCGGTGACTTAAGAGGTGTCCCAGCTGTCTGTTGCTGTGGAGTAAGTCACTCCAAAATTCAGTGGCTTCTGAAGCACCAATTGTTTTATTATTAGCTCTTACAGTCCTGGAGGTTGACTGGGCTCAGCTAGGCAGTTCTTAACTTCGGATCTTCCATGTGGTTTCCATCTGAAGGTGGCAAGGTGAGAATTATGTCCTCGTGTGCCTGGTGCCTGGGCTGGAAAGACGTGGACACTGGGGACCTGGCGGCCTGTGTCTCTGTCTCCGTGTGGTCTCGGCGTGGCAGCTTCAGGGAGGTGGGACATCTTACCTGGTGGCTCAGAGCTCCACAGAGAGACTCAGAGCTGAGTGAATGCATTGTTGCTGCTTGGAAGTCCTACGATGTCACTTCTGGCCCATCCTGCTGGTGGAGGTAGTCACAGAGGTCTGCTCAGGGTCAAGGGAAGTGGCAGAGACTCCACTTTCTTAATGGTAGGAGTGTCAAAGAACTTATTTGTGGATGTGTTTCAAAATCATCATTAAAAAAGTAACCTCCTGTGCATTATAGACTGAATGTTTTTATCGGACACCGTCGGGATGTGTAGGCAAGGAGAAGTAAAACAGTGTAGTCTAGGAGATAAAGCTTTGGACCAGAAGGACTGATTCCAGACTCTTGCCTCTGTATCTCAAGCGTGGAGCTGAAGCCTGCTATGTGAAATCGTTTTGGGAATATCTTTGGGAGCATGTTTGAGATCATGGTAATGTCTTATTTTTCAGCATTGAGAAAGGTATTAGTTAAGGGTCCAAAACCATGGTGTTGAAATTTGCTTTTCCTTAATTTTAATTTAATTTTGTTTTTTTAAAGCAGCAGAGTCCTTTCTTTAAGTGGAATCTTGCCAGTGTGTCAAATGCAGGAGGGGCATGGGAGCTTGGGTCCCCCCTCCCCACGGCCTCTTCTCAACAAACCCCGGGAACTCCAGGGAGCGTCAGCAAGAGCTAGGGGTCTGGAATAAGAGTGCTTCTCCGTTAAGGAACTGATTAGGTCTATATTTGAGGAGTGCCTAAGTATATGAGGATCCCATAATAAAAGCAATTATCCAAAGAAGTCTTAGAAAATATGTTCTGGACCTTTCTAATTCTCTGGCTCTTACAGAGTCTGGTTTCCACCCCCAAGGGAATAGTTGTCCCATTTTATGTTTAAATTCAGGCAGCTCAATTAGCAGACCTTCGTTCATAGTATAGGCTGACACTTCTTAGCATTCTGAAGATGTCTTCAGGATCTGTCCCCTGGTTTGTTTTACCCCATGGCTGAAGTTCAAGCTGAGTAGCAGAGATTCTGAAATAAAGATCTAATTTTCATTTATTTAAAGAGACAGCAGTCGTAGCCTCGTAGGGGGAGAAAGGGGGTCGCTGACTAAGGGGTCATAGGTCAGAGTCATAGGGCGAGCCATCTGGGGGTCTGGCCTCTGGTCCATTACAGAATTGTCCAGTCTTCGATTGTTTGGATAGAAAAAAGAGGTCATTGTGTTTTTAGCATGATAGGGCATTGATTGGAAAATTTCCTACTTTGGACATGTTATCAGGAGGGACTGGTTCCTGGAGAAGGACATCATGCTTGGTAAAGTAGAGGGTCAGCAAAAAAGAGGAAGACCCTCAGCAAGATGGACTGACACAGTGGCTGCAACAGTGGACTCAAACATAGCAAATATTGTGAGGATGGCGCAGGACTGGGCATTGTTTTGTTCTCTCGTACGTGGGGTTGCTGTGAGTCAGAACTGACTCGACAGCAGCTAAAACAACAGAGTAATTCAGGTGGTAGTGTAGAAACCTGTGGTTCTCAGGGCCACCTGGAGTTCCCCTGTGGGCCCTTCTGATCCATCAAGCATCGGTCCAGTGTGTGCCTTCAGGACTCTTCCTCAGTCGGCTCCCTCTGTGTAGTCACCAAGATCAACCTGTACCTATGGCAGCCGTCACGTTCAAGTCCTCAGTGCTTTATACTGAACTGATGTCTTTAAAACTGTGTATATCCTTTTTGATCAAAGATTACATAGTGGAATCTTGATCAGAAGGGGGTATCTTAGTCATCTAGTGCTGCTCCAACAGAAATACCGCAAGTGGATGGTTTTAACAGAGAGAAATATATTCTCTCACAGTCCAGTAGTCTACAAGTCCAAATTCAGGGCATCAGCTCCAGGGGAACGCTTTCTCCATCGGCTCTGGAGGAAAGTCCATGTCATTAGTCTTCCTTTGGTCTGGGAGCTTCTCTGCACAGGAACCTCAGGTCCACAGGACATGCTCTGCTCCCGGCACTGCTTTCTTGGTGGTATGAGGTTCCCATGTATCTCTGCTCACTTCTCTCTTTTATATCTCAAAAGAGATTGCATTAAGACACTAATCTTGTCGACCTCATCAGTATAACCTCATCACAGTGAGAATTTACAGCACATAAGGAGATCACATATAATCTCATCACAGTGGTAGAGTTTATAACACATAAGGAAATCACATCAGATAACACAATTATACAATACTAGGAATCATGACCTAGCCAAGTTGATACACACATTTTTTGGGGGACACAATTCATTCCATGACGGGGAAAATGGAGAACAGAATTTCAAATTCTTAGGGACTCCAGACTTCCTGTTGCCATGAAGGTTGAATGAACCTCTAAAACTATTGCTCTGAGATAATCTTTAAACCTTAAACCAAAAATAGCCCTTGAAGTCTTAAAACCAAACAGTAGTTTAGCTAAACTAATAAAAACAGTCTGCCTTGAGCGTTATGCTCTTTTAAGAACTACCTGTATGGGATCAAATTGACAACAGCAACTCATAAGATTAGATAAGAAGCTTAGGGGGCAGTGAATTTATGTTAATGGGGAAGGGACCACTCAGAAGAGGAGGATGAAAATGGTTATCAACTCGAATGTAATCAGTGTCAATAAATGGTACATGTAGAAACTGTTGAATTGGTGTATATTTTTCTGTGTATATTCTCAACAACAGTAACAACAACAAAAAATTATAGTTAAAAAAAAAAATTGTATATCTTGTTAACCAGCAAACTTAATCTTGATCCAGCAGGACTTGTTTTCTTCTCAAAATGCAAGTAAGTTCAAAGGTGCATCTCTCCTGCCCAGCAAACTCCCCACGTCAGTCTCACTTTTTGATGAGGAAGATGAAGAGGTAAACATTGTTATTAAAGCATTAGATAACTAATTTTTAGATTAGCGTAAGACTATTGTTGATCTCGCTTTATAGCCAGAGGCCCATTCGCTAGGGAGAGGCGATAGGGAAGCAGCCCCACCGTCGGGGGCTTATGTCACGCAGATATTTGTGCTTTAATCTCAGGGTCTCCTTTCTTTTCTTAGCTATGCAATGGGGAGGACATGAGATTCTTGACCCAGTTCTTATGGCAGACTTTACAGATTTCATTTTTTGAAATGAAATCTTTGCAGAGAGTATGTCTTTGTTATACCCAGTGACCTACACAGAAAGTGTTAGGTAACGTGGGGTAGAGAGGAGAAGCAGGGTGGGTTCTGAGCTCACCTTTCTGTCTCACCCTGGATTGAGAGAGGGATGTGTAGGAGAGAAATGAGGGATGGCAGACCACACCTTAACCTTTCCACAGTGTTGGGCAGTGACTAAGTTCATGGCCTTTGCAGTCAGACCCCTGGGTTTATACCCCACCTCCACCATTTGCAGACCAGGGACCATGGGCAAGTAACTTAACCTTTCTGAATCTCCCATGATTTAACAGTATGTAGGGTCATTGTGGCAATGAAAACTAAGTAACTCATGTAGAGCGCTTAGCTCATACTGCTATCTCCTGTTGATGTCAGCTCTTTATTCTCGTGACCTTTCTTATTGCACCCTCCCAGAAGGCTGTTTTCATGTCTTTACATTTCAGAACTGTTCCATTGCTGTGGTGTATTGTTGAGAGTGTTTGTCCATCCTAACTCTGTCTTAGGGTCTCTAATTGTTTAGTTCTCATTACCTTAATAAAAGTACCTTAGTAGGTACTTTTGCAGTGCTTGACTGTACCAGAATTTACAAATGACACTGAACCTGTAAGAATCTGCTTTTAAAACAGCTAGTGACTTTAGTAAACAATTTCCTAAATTTGTACTGTCTCTTTAAAATCAACTAGAAACACAGGTCATGCCTTTCCTTGGTCCCAGATGTCTTGTAGATGTGAAAGAGAAGAGAAAGCCCCTATTTTTCTCTCCTGTAACCCATTGCTTCAGTTTCTAATTCATAGAAAGACCAAGTTGCAGATTGCTGGCTGCCACAGGGGGCTTTTCGGCTACCTTGCTAATTCCAGACCATAGACCCTCCTTGATTATGATAGAGGGGCTGCCGTGTTTCCTCGCTGTACCTCTGAGACCTTGTCCTCACTCCCCCCACCACCCAAGTGTTCTACCTTTGAGTTCCGGGGTAATTTCTTTTCCTTCTGTGGTTGGAGACTACAGCTAGAAAAAACTATAGACTGTTGTTGTAGAGTTATACCTAAGATGGGGAGTGGCATTTACTAGCATTCCGTGATTTTTTTCCCCAAAGGTGTTACATTCTGTACCTGACTGGAGACTTAGTACCTACAGTTCGACATGGGGGAATGTCTTAGTCTTCTGATGACTACATGTTCTGTATGTAAAGTTGTCTTACCCTGTCTTTGGTTTTCCAGGATAATCTTTTTGGGGCTAAAGCTGCTAAAAAGCAGACATCATCTCTGCTAACTCCAAGTCAAGAGAAAACAAAGCTTCCTGAGCCCTCCAAGAAGAAAGCATCGGCCTTATTGTTCAGCAGTGATGAGGAGGTACGTGCAGGTCTCTCCTAAAGAAGAGAAGAGGTTGTCTGATGGGATTAGAGAGTTGTGGCTGTCCAAAACCTGTTTTTTGGCAATCTGTTTTGTACCTAAGTGAAGTTCAGTTGTCAAAGACTATGTTCACAAGACTATTTCTTTTCTTAAAGTTATTTAGTAGAGTATATTAATTTACAGATAAATTTTTTCAAAACGGTTAGGAATAAATACAGCCCTGAAACTGTATACTCGTTGCTGTTGAGTTGATTCCCGCTCATAGTGACCTTATAGGACAGAGTAGAAGTGCCCCAGAGGGTTTCCAAGGATAGTTGGTTGATTCAAATTGCCGACCTTTTGGTTAGCAGCAGAACACTTAACCATTGTGCCACCAGGGCTCCCCCAAACTATATAGTATATGGTAATTCAAATGAGTTAGGCCTTATTTTATCTTGTTAACATGTTTTTTGCATTTCATTAATCTAGAGCTGTAGCTAGACATGGTAGGAGTGTCCTGTGCAAGTTTAACTCCTTCATAGACAACAATATTTCCATTTGCCCTCTGGGTACGTATCGGCAAAATCAATGGTGAATATGATCTAGCCTCTTCAAATTTAGCTGTATAGAAAAAGACTTCAAATATAATGATATCGGTACTACTGTATTAATAATATGTAAGTTACATATAATCTTAATTATGTATTACATGTAATTAATAATTGTATAATTAGTTATGTATTATATTAATAATAAAATAATACAGAAAGCCCTGACCATTACAAAATCTTCCTGTATTGTAATAATTGTTCTTTATGACAGTATTGTGGGCAAGATACGAGGGTATGCTGTGATAGCTAAATCTGAGATAGGTTCTTATTGAAAGCAGCTTAGCTTAAAAAGATGCAGCGTAATTTGGTTTTTCTACTGAAACATGAATTTATGATGGCTTATCCTTTTATTTATATTTTAGACAGTATTAGTGGTTGACCTTGTGTAGTCGAGGCCAGTCACAGGAAAGATAAAAATACTAGCTAAAACTGGCAGAAGAAGTACATGCTGGGTGAAGTTAACCTGGGTTCCCGAACAGTGACTGTTAACCTTGGCTGCCCATTGGAATCACCTGGGAACTTTAAAAAGTGCCGCTGCCTGGATCTCACCCCAAGAGATTTCGAATTAATTGGCTTGGTCATTGGGATTCTGATATGTAGTCACTGTTGAGCATCACTGGTCTAAAGGATGCTTCTCAAACCTGGATATGCAAACAGATCACCTGGGGAGCATGGTAAAAATGCAGGTTCTGATTCAGGAAGTCTGGGTGGCCCCTGTGGTTCTGCGTTTCTAACAAGCAGATACTGCAGGTTTGTGGACCTCGCTTTAGTTTGCAAACGTTGAACCTCTAGACAGTGGAGAACCACGGAAACAAGGGACCAGGAGGTGCTGGGTGAGAACAGCCAGGTAGTATTGTATTAGGTGCTTTGAAGACTACACTCGGACTTGTGGTCAGGGCATCATTAGCAGCTTGCATTGTGTCTTCTTTACATGTGAACTGCACGAGCTTTTACACTTTTTTTTTTTCAGCCTGCTTTGGGGTTTCTAAGTTAAAATTTGATTGTCCCCCCAAAGTTAAGAGTTCCTGATTTCTTTTACATTCCTCTTCACATCCCCCTCTATAATTAATCTTGATCTCCTAAAATGGCAATTTCCCGTGTCCTGATATTCAGCAGAACCATAGGAGAGCAACACCATGGTCAGGCAGGCGGGGAAGGCTATGAGAATGTTAGATCAGAGAATTCCGTTTTCTAGATTGGAGTACAAAGAAGAGTATTGGACGGGAATTTCTTCTAACACTGATATGCTTAGTTTAAATACACTGAGTTCAAGTGTTATAAATTTTATTTTACTTACTGTGTTTCTTAATCTCAGTTGTCATGGGATTTTTCGTATGCTCTTTCTTTTTTAAGGACCAGTGGAGTATTACTGATTCACAGACCACTTCAGCATCCGACAGCAGGTCTAAAGGTGAACTTAGGGACTCTGGGACCGCCCCGGACCAAGAAGTTAAGAAGACTGTGAAAAAGACTAGTCTCTTTGAAGAGGATGATGAAGATGATCTGTTTGCTATTGCTAAAGACAGGTAAAGTGGTCATTGCAAGAAACTCTTTAACAGTGTCTGTGGTAAGCAGTGACCAGTATTTGGTGGGCAAGATGTCATTACTTTGGATGACCTGCTAATCGTTCATCACCTAGTAGCCACACAAATGAGAAAGTCTTGGACTGCCTTTTCACTTGAAGGTGCTCTCGATACCGGAAAACTGTTTTTGGTTTTTTTTCCCATATCCTCACTCGTTTTTTCTACCTCTCATGTCTTATTTTCTCTTAACCTCAAAATATTTTTTTTCTTAATTTGTCAGGGGTTTAGGTACAGTTTTTGTTTCCCTGCTAGGCTGCCTGATGAAGTAAAGTGACGTGTGGTCATGTGGACTGTTTCTCACGTTGTCATTGGATGGCACACCGCTCAGCATTGGGCACCGTCCCGCTGGGGGGCCGATTGCCTGCAGAGTCCTGGTGTGCCCTTTAGCTGCACCACGTGCTTCACCATCTTAATACTTGAACTAAAGCTAGAAGGATTTTAGAGTGAGCGTGGGGTATGGCTGATACTATAACTGCTGCCTAATTCCTGTGGATTCAGAATCACTCCCCTGCAAATATTTTTTTCTCTTGAGAGCCTTAAGTGATTGCTTAAGGCAATTGACTGGACATGTAAGTCCTGTGCGCTGGTGTGGTGAAGCTTGAATATCGTTGGCCTCTGGCAGTGTGACAGTGAATCTGAACATAGGCTCTGGAATCGAAATACCGTAATTTAAATTCCAGCCCCACCAGCTCATCTCTGTAAAACGCAAACATCTTGGCTTGCCTGGACAACCCGGCCTATGCTGGTCATTCCAGTATAATGACTGGTAGTGTCCCCTTCACTCTCACAAGTGTCCTGGTTAGACGGTAAGTTATATGACCATCTGTATGTTTTCAAAGAATCAAAACCCTACTGTAATGAGAAATGGGCCTCCTGTCCACTGAGGCTGAATCCCCAGGGGAGGCCCAGAGTAACCAGCAGTGGTCCAGCGTGTGCACTGAGGGTCAAGGGGGCTGCTTAGGGCTCATGGTAATAGCCTCAGCTACAGCCAGAGGGCAAAACAGTGGTTTCTGTACTTTATCCCATCAGAATCTGGCACCATAGTTTTTTGTGGATTTTTTTTTTTCTTAATTATTCAGAAAGTCATGCACAAGATTTTCTATTGTCATAGCTACTTAATGAGGTTTCTGGTATTCTTTGGGTATCTGGTGTAGTTAATTCCTTAATACTATGTGACCTTTTTTAGTTATGTTGCTGTTATTAGGTGTGATCGAGTCAGTTCCAACTCATAATGACCCTGGGTACAACAGAACAAAACACTGCCCGGTCCTGCACCATGCTCACAATCGTTGCTGTGCTTGAGCCCATTGTTGCAGCCACTGTGTCAGTCCATCTCACTGAGTGTCTTCCTCTTTATTGCTGACCTTCTGCTTTACCAAGCATGATGTCCTTCTCCGGGGACTGATCCCTCTTGACAATATGTCCAAAGTATGTGAGATGAAGACTCACCATCCTTGCTTCTAAGGAGCATTCTGGCTGTGCTTCTTCCAAGACAGATTTTTTCATTCTTTTGGCAGTTTATGTTATACTCAATTCTTCCTCAACACTGTAATTCAAAGGCATTGATTCTTGTTTCGTCTTCCTTGTTCATTGTCCAGTTTTCACCTGCATACGAGGCCATTGAAAACACCATGGCTTGGGTCAGCTGCACCTTAGTCCTTAAAGTGACATCTTTGCTTTTGAACACTTTGAAGAGGTCTTTTGCAGCAGATTTGCCCAACGCAATGCGTTGTTTGGTTTCTTGACTGCTGCTTCCATAGGTGTTGATTGTGGATCCAAGTAAAATGAAATCCTTGACAACTTCAATCTTTTCTGCATTTATCGTGATGTTGCTTCTTGGTCCAGTTCTGAGGATTTTTCTTTATGTTGAGGTGTAATCCATACTGAAGGCTGTAATCTTTGATCTTTATCAGTAAGTGCTTCAAGTCCTCTTCACTTTCAGCAAGCAAGGTTGTGTCATCTGCATAGTGCAGGGTTTTAATGAGTCTTTTTAGTTATCTTTTATATAAATATTTCTTGGTATACTTAAAGGCAAATGAGTCACTAAGAATTGCCTCTTTGCTTGTATGACTTCAGGGTGTTGGCTTACGTTTTACCTGCCCTTGAGTGTACATGTCCAGTGTAAGCGCACTCAGCTCCTGGACCACTTGTAGTCGGTGTCCCCCGGGTCTTTTTAAGATGTGGTCAGATGTCAGTATTAAACTAACCAATAAGCTGTGCAGATTGTGCCTGGTTAATAATTAAATTTACAAAAACTAATGATATATATATTTATTGATATATAAAACCCGTTGCTGTCGAGTTGATTCCAACTCATAGTTACCCTGTAGGACATAGTGGAACTGCCCCATAGGATTTCCAAGGCTGTAATCTTGAAGCACTTACTAATGAAGATAAAACATGACAGCCTTCCATGTGGATTACACCTCAACATAAAGAAAACAAAAATCTTCACAACTGGATCAATAAGCTACATCATGGTAAATGGAGAAGAGATTGAAGTTGTCAAGGATTTCATTTTACTTGGATCTACCGTCAACATCCATGGAAGCAGCAGTCGTCAAGAAATCAAACAACTTTTTGTTTATTTAAAAAAAAGCCGATGACTGCTGTCAAACAAGAAAATGGTAGAAAATTGCAACTGCCTTTTGTTACTTAATTTCTAACTTATGCAAGATATGTTTCAGACCTGACATCCATGGCAAGTAGAAGTCTCTGTTTCTCTCTGTCTCTCTTTCTCTCTCTGTATCCCACATACACCACAAGAATTCTTTGCTTGAAAAGAAATCTGGTCAAATATCTACATAAGAAAATTTCGTGAAAAATATTTTTCTTTCTTTTGGGTGAGGGGATATATGTATAGTAGTTTGTTATATAAATCAAAGAAATGCTTTAGACAAAAGAAAAAAGAAACGATTTATTGTGTTGGGCAAATCTGCTGCAAAAGACCTTTTTAAACTGTTTAAAAGTAAAGATGTCACTTCGAGGACTAAAGTGTGCTTGACCCAAGCCATGGTATTTTCAGTTGCCTCACATGCATGTGAAAGCTGGACAATGAATAAGGAAGACCAAAGAAGAATTGATGACTTTGAACTATGGTGTTGGTGAAGAATATTGAATATACCATGGACTGTCAGCAGAATGAACAAGTCTGTCTTGGAAGAAGTGCAGCCAGAGTGCTCCTTGGAAGAGAGGACGGCGAGACTTCGTCTCACATACTTTGGACACATTATCAGGAGAGACCAGTCCCTGGAGAAGGACATCATGCTCGGTTATGTAGAGGGTCACGGAAAAAGAGGAAGATCCTCAACGAGATGGATTTGACACAGTGGCTGCAACAGTGGGCTCAAACATAGCAATGATTGTGCGGATGGCGCAGGACCAGGCAGTGTCTCATTCTGTTGTACATAGGGTCACTGTGAGTCGGAACTGACTTGACAGCACCTAATGACAACAACAATCTTTACGGAAGCAGATTGCCCCATCTTCCTTCCTCTCAGGGACTTGTGGGTTCTAACCATCAACCTTTAGGTTAGCAGCTGAGCACTTAACCACTGTGCCACCAGGGCTCTTTTATTGGTATATATGTGTGTGTGTATATATATATGTATGTATGTATACACATACGCTATGTTGTGCAGTAATTAGGTAGCTATGGTAAACAGTTTACTGAAATGACTTTTATGTAGCTAAAATTGAACTTGAAAAGTATTGCTGGGTTAACTCTCTAGTGTGTGTAAATATTCATTGCTGATATCGGGTGATTCTTTAAAAAACAAACCTTCCATGAAGTCAGTTCTGGCTCATGGCCACCCCATGTGTTTCAGAGTAGAACTTTTCAGAATAGGGTTTTCAGTGGCTGTCATCGTTTAGAAATAGGTCACCAGGCTTTTCTTCTGAGGTGCCTCTGGGTAGACTTAAAACTGCCAACCTTTTGGTTAGTAGCCAAGCCTTTAACCATTTGCAGCACCCAGGGACTCCTGGATGATTCTTCCCCAGTACTGAAAAAACAGAACTTGACTCTCAGTAATTACAATACTTTCTAGTCTGGACTCCCCATGTTCAGTGCTAAGTCTCCCACTGTTTCTTCATTTCTGTTCCCTAAAGGGTCCTGATCAGTATGTGTTTTGGCAAACAGTTATCGACCACCAGGGCAGAAACCTAGGTGAGGAGGCAGGCAAAGACAGACTCAAGGAAGGTAGTGAGGGGGCTGTGGCTGGATTTAGGTTGTGATTATAGCTGGAGAGGAGCCCTGGTGGCGCAGTGGTTAAGATCTCGGCTGCTAACCAAAAGGTCAGTAGTTTGAATCCACCAGCTGCTCCTTGAAAACCCTGCGGGGCAGTTCTACTCTGAGCTATAGGGTCACTATGAGTCGGAATGGACTCAACAGCAATGGGTTTGGTTTGGTGTTATGGTTGGAGAATATCGATATGATGAATGTGAAAATGAGCTCTTAGGCTCCCAGATTCTTAGAGAGGATGGGATGGCAGTGGGTTTAGGGGCTGAAGAGAAGGGCAAACCTCTTCTCATTCAGGCAGGGAAGGGCAGAGAGAGATGCTTAGAAAAACCAGAAAAAGTGGCCAAGGAGGTGCTAGGCCACAGGCTCTTGGCAGAGGTCTACCCAGACCTGTGATGTCCCTTGGCAGCTGCCTTCCTCACCACTCTGGGAACAGGCACCCCATTCTTCTTCTGCTCTAGAAGGTGGGGAGAGAGAACTCTAAGCTTATGGACACTAAGAGATTTCTATGCCTTTGGCAAAACTAACAGCCAGTGTGCCTACACTGGCATTAACGGTAACTGGAAAGGGGCAAGGTTAGGAGGGCTCTGGACTCATCTGCATAAGAATGAGTGAAGGACAGAGGCTGGTGACTCACTAGACACAAATTTCACCCACTTCAAAAGTTTTTCCTATTCATTTCAACTGTGTAAATTCAGGAGACAACTCGGGCATTTCGGCAGTAGGGGAGTTCTGTAAGTGTGATTTAGAAGGAATATAATTATTATTACTTCTGAAAAATCAGATTCACCTTTAATCTTACCTTTTGTTCGTGTAGCCAAAAGAAGACCCAGAGAGTGTCGCTTCTCTTCGAAGACGATGCTGACAGTGGAGGCTTTCTACTTACCTCTCCTTCCACGTCCGTTCCTCCTGCAGCAAAGGTACTCTTCACCTCTTAGATCCAGGAGATAACCCCTAGCTTGTGTTAAATGAATGGTGCTGCTTCCCTGAGTCAGCTCTTCTGACTTCACTTTGTAGGCCGAGTCTTAATGGAAAAACTCATTTGCCTAGTTTAGAAAGAGGTCTGGTAACGGTGTTTTATGGATGAAGCAAAGCCTAGAGGAAGGATTCCTCTGTGTTGTATGGCCGTTCAGTGTCAGATGTAGGGACGAGAAGCCGGAGCCTCGGGGAAAGCGTTGCCCCAGTGCTCAGAGGGGAATTTCCAGTCTAAGCCCCTGTTTGCTTGTCCATTCTGCTGGCATTACACTAGGCCAGTTAATGCACAAATTATGCCTTTTAGGGTCATATTTCAAACACTAGGTCTTCGGCCCTGATTTATATAAACAGATATTCAGTGACTCCATAGCCTAAGTACCCTTCCAGTGATTAAGTCTGAATGACATCGCTACCACAAATCATCTAAACTAAAAAATTCACTTATCCTTGATGTTGAAAACAAACAGTTGCTGTTGTGTCGACGCCAACTAATGGCGACCCCATGTGTGTCAGAGTAGAACTTTGCTCCATGGAGTTCAGTGGCTAAGTTTTTCCAAGTGGCACCTTTGGATGGCCTTGAACCTTCAATCTTCTGGTTAGCAGTTGGGTTTGTTAACCATTTGCACCACGCAGGGACTCCCATTCTTGATGTTAGTTATATCAAAAAGGTGTGTTACGGGATGAGAGTAAGATGGCATTATAATATTCATACAGGGAACCAAGCATACTGGAATCATGTCTGGCCCATCACTCCTTCCTCCCCAACACATTCCCTATATGGGTGGGTGGGTGTATGTGAGTATGTGCACATGGAACAAAGTGAGGCCAAGTAGTATTTTATTGTCAACTGGCAATTGCTAACAGCCTTAAAGGGAATTTAATAGGTTAAACTCTATGGAGACCTCCTTTACCAAAGCTGGGTTAGCCTGAAAGGCCAAAAATCAGAGCAGACTCAAAAGCCTGCTGGGACTGTTTTCAACCACAGCCTCAGACCACTCTAGTGTAATAACGTGTTAAAAGCAGAAAGGTGTGCCAGACAGGGGTGGAGGAATGAGCCCTGGGGCCTCCTCCCATGTGGAAGCAGCCACAGAGTCCAGAAGGGCAGAAGATGATCTTGCCCCTCCCACCATGGTGACCCTGATAAAGTCCCTGACACCTGCACAGCCCTAGGGATTCCTCCTCAGGCCTTCCTTGTGCTCTAGGCTCACCTCTTCTGCTTCTGAGATGCTCATAATCCTCTCCTGGAATCATCTGTACATGCTCTGTGGTTGAAAGAGAAGACTGGATTTTGTTTTCTTTGTAAATTATAACTACTAACTTCTACACTGGATAAATAAGAACTAATGTAGTGAATTTTGAATACTTTAGAAATGTAAAACTTCTATCAACCTGTGATAATTACGATGGTTAAATAAAAGGCCAAGACATACATCTGGGTATCTAAACAACCTACACGCATGGTTTTCAGCATCTGTGAAGTATAATCACCATCAGACAACAGTAGAAAAAAGATATTTTCTTTTTTTTTTTTTTTTTTTTTTTTTTTAATTTTTATATATTTTATTGTACTTCAGGTGAAAGCTTACAGAGCAAATAGTTTCTCATGAAATAGTAGTACACATGTTGTTTTATGACATTGGTTAACAACCCCACAACGTATTAAGCCTCTAAATTCTCAATCTTTTTTTTTTATGAAAATTACAGATGGCCAAAGATACACCGTTTCAAAAATTTCTACATTCACAGTTCAGTGACATTGACTACGCTCTTCCAACTGTGCTGTTATTCTCACTTAAGATGAAGGCTTACAGAACAAAATAGTTTTTCATTTAACAGTTACTACACATGTTGCCCTATGACAATGGTTAACAATCTCACAGCACATCAAGAATATCCTTACTCCACCTTGTGTTCCCTATCACCAGGGGGCTTCCTTGTCCCCTTCTGTCTTCTGGACCTTGTCAGTGGACTATTGTACCTCTTTAGTCTCATTTGTTTATTTTATTTTTTATTTTATTTAAACACCATTTCAAAACTTTTTACTTACACATTTAAGTGATATTGACTATGCTCTTCCAATTGTGCTGCCATTCTCGCCCAAGATGAAGGCTTACAGGACAAAACAGCCTCCCATTTAATAGTTACTACAAATGTTGCCCTATAGCAGTGGTCAACAATCTCACAATACATCGACAGTGTCCTTATTCAATTTGTGTTCCTTATCATCAGTTTCCTACTCTCCCTCTGCCTTCTGGCCCTTGTCACCGGACTCCTGTACCTCGTTAGTCCCATTTAGTTTTACTGGGCTGTCCATTCCCAGGCTTAACATCGAACCTCGAAGGTAACTTCACCTCTGAGCTGAAAGGGTGTCTGGGGGTCACACTCTTGAGGTTTCTCTAGTATTCTTTAGGCCAGTAAATCTGGTCTTCTTTTTTTTTTTTTTTTTTTTTTGGGAGTTAAAATTATGCTCTACATCCTACTCCAGCTCTGCCCAGAACCCTCTGTTGTGATCCTGGTCAGAGGAGTCATTGGTGGTAGCCGGGCACCATCCAGCTGTACTGGGCTCAGTCCCGTGGAGGCCTTGGTAGCTGTGGACCATTTGTCCTTTGGACTAATCTTTTCCTTGTATCCTGTTCTCTTCGTTCTCCCTTGTTCCCGAAGGGATGAGATCAGTGGAGTATCTTAGATGGCCACTCATAGGCTTTTAAGACCCCAGACACTACTCACCAAGGTAGAATGTAGAGCATTATCTTTATAAGTAGTGTCATGCCAATTGAGCTAGATGTTCCCCGAGATCATGGTCCCCAGAGCCCTCCGTCCAACAACTCAGTCCCTCGGGGGGTTTGGGTGTGTCTATAGGGCCTCCATGACCTTTCCTTGTGCAGGTTGTGTTAGTTAAAAGATATTTTCTGTTTAGTGACCGTAGAATATTTTAAACTAAGTTAAAATGTGACTCATGTAAACCTATTTAGAAAATAAATTTTTACATGGCACTATAGTCAGAAGCACCATGCCATCCCACTGCAGCAAAGATCACAAAAACTAAGTCAAACAGAGTCACACATCAATCCTGAAACCCTAAGCATCAAGTGAAGAGATAAAGAACTTAGCCAGGCACCAGATGGAATAAAAAACTGACCGAGAACAGAGAGCAAGGAGAGATACATGCAGAGGTCCCCTATCAGCTAACATAGCACGGATCTGCCATCTTGGACTCTTGTTGGTGATCAGTGAACAGGGGGTATGAGAAAGCAGCTTTATGGAGCTTCCAGCAGGAGACGGAACGACTGGTAACCAGCGATATAGGCTTTCCCACCTCCACCCGTCTTCAACCTCACTTAGCCGCCTCTGCTTCCTGCAGTCACAGTCTCTTGGCCGGGAAGCACCAGCTTCACCCCGGTGTCACTTGAATTCCACCTGCCTGCACTGGCTGGCTCCCTGAGCGTGTTTTGTTGGCTGCTGGTATTGCTTTTTTCCACTTCTTTAGATTTCTTCCTTCTCTCTCACCACCTCCCCCTCTTTTCCCCCAAATACCTGGCTCCATGCGTTGTCTTTGCTTCTTCCTGAAAGCCTAGGAAACACCACTTGACTGTGAAACTGCTTCCCGGCCCATGCCACCACGCAGGTGGGACCCCCTGGGGGCTTTTTTGTTTGCTCTGATTTGTTCTGTTTGTTTTCTTTTTATTTTCTCAGCTTGGGACCCCCTTCTACCCGGGCCATACTGCGTGACTCAGAAGCTACTCCCTTACTCTGCTCAGGTGCACAGGGAATCCCCTGGGGGCATTTCTTTTTTCTTTTATTTTTTTCTGTTTCTTTGTTTTGTTTTTGTCTCTCTGTTATTCCCTTTTTGTCTTTCTTCATTTCCAGTTAGATTTATTCATTTTTTTTCTTTTACTCTTTTTCTTTTCTTTTTCATTTTTGTTTTTCCCCATTTCTCGGTCTCTCATCTCTCCACTGCAATAGCAAGCTCCCTTACCACTCTTTTTTGTTTGTGCATATGTTTTTGGCTCCTGTTCCTCTCTCCTCTTTCCCATACCCATCTCAGCTTCACACATCACAGTCTCCCTGCTCTTTCCTGCCTACCTGCACCATGCGCTGAACATCACACTCCGAAGCAGCACAGGCGTGTCCTACTGGAACCTGCCCTGCACTGATTCCCACTCCACACTATCAGCCCTGGTATGTGCCACAAACAATCCATCCCAGCAATTCCCCTTCCGCTGGACTTGCCCGGCTGTACCATACCTGAGTGACTGACCCTGCCCGTTGGAGAAGGAGGTGAAAAATATCATGCCCACAGCTAAGCAAACAAGAAAGAATGCGCAGCCTGCCTGCTTAGGCATAACCAAATAAAACAAAAAAGCAGGATGAAACAATCAAATCTACAGTCAATAAACGAGGAAAATAACTACTGAATGTCCAAAAGACAGCAGGCAATATCAAAACATTTACAAAAACAGGACAGGATGGTTCCAGTAGGTGTCCAAAGTAAAATACCAGATGACCTTCCAGTAGAAGAAAAGGCACTAGACCTAACTGATAGGGAATTCAAATCTCTAATACTCAGAATTATCCAAGAGTTGAAGCAAAAAGCAGACAAAAATGAGGAAAAAATAGACAAATTCATGGAAAAGGCAGACAAATCCATGAAAAATACAGACAAAAAAATGGAGGAATTCAAGAAAATAATACAGGAACAAAATGCTAAAATAAATTCACAAGTAGAAATCATACAAAAACAACAATTAGAAATCCAAAAGATAACAAGATTTTAGAAATGGACAGTGTTATAGAAGGGCTGAGGAGCAGATTTGAAAGGGTGGAAGACAGGATCAGTGGAATTGAAGACAAACACTTGGATACAACTCTGAGGAAAAATCAGAAAAAAGAACAACGAAAACTGAGAATTATGTGGAATACAGTCAAGAGCAAAAATCTGTGATTGTGATTGGAATTCCAGAACGGGGAGAAGACAGAAGAACACAGAGAGGATTGTTGAAGAACTGCTGACAGAGAACTTCCCCAGTATCATGAAAGATGAAAAGATGACCAACCGTCCAGGAAGCTCAACGAACCCCATATAGGATAGACCCTAAAAGAAAATCATCAAGGCATTTCATAATCACACTTGCTATAACCAAAGACAAACAAAGAATCTTGAGAGCAGCTCATGAAAAACAAGAAGTCACATACAGAGGAGAAACAATAAGACTAAGCTCAGATTATTTGGCAGAAACCATGCAGGCAAGAAGGCAGTGGGATGACATATATAAAACCTTGAAAGAAAAGAATTGACAGCCAAGAGTAATATATCCTGCAAAACTCTCGTTCAAATATGATGGTGAAATTAGGTCATTTCCAGATAAACAGAAATTAAGAGACTATGTCAGAACCGAACCAAACTTACAAGACTTATTAAAGGGAGTCCTTTGATCTGAGAACAGACAACATCAGACCACAGGCTGAATCTAGGTTGCAGGATTGTACTAGCCAGATATCAACCTAGGAAATGAACTCTTAAGGACTATGCAAAACCAAAAGAATTACAGCAGGGAGCCAGAGAGGTTAATCTGTAAGTAACAACAACATCAGAACAATAAAAGAGGGAATAAATGGTGTAGGTATAGAACCTTCTAATCGAGAGGAAGGCAAGGCGATACCAAGTAATAATAGACTGGATCAAATCTAGGAAGATAAAGGTAAATTTCAAGGTAACCACAAGAAAGTTAACAAACCTACTCATCAAAATGAAGAAAAACATAAAGTCTCAGTAAAAACAAAACCTACAAAAACAAAAGAAATGAAAAAAAATCCACAAACAAAAGGAACTCAGCACAGGAGAGTAAGAAGAACAAGGAAAATGTCAGCACCACAAAAAAAAAAGCACTAGAAAATGCAGTCCCACTCCTGGGAA
Organism: Dugong dugon; assembly: GCA_030035585.1. NCBI lineage: Eukaryota > Metazoa > Chordata > Mammalia > Sirenia > Dugongidae > Dugong > Dugong dugon. The sequence continues at coordinate 5,523,693 of CM057475.1, read as the reverse complement.
GATATCCTAGAGAAATAAGAGCCGTCACATGAATAGACATATGCACGCCCATAGTCATTGCAGCACTGTTCACAATAGCAAAAAGATGGAAACAACCTAGATGCCCATCAACAGATGAATGGATAAACTATAGTACGTACACACAATGGAGTGTTATGCAACAATGAAGAACAATAATGAATCTGTGAAGCATCTCATAACATGGATGAAACTGGAGGACATTATGCTGAGTGAAATAAGTCAATCACAAAAGGACAAGTATTGTATAGACCGCTACTGTAAAAACTCATGTAAAGGTTGACACACAAAAAGAAACAATCTTTGTTGGTTAGGAGGGATCGGAAGGGTGGAGGGGAGATACTAAACAGACAATAACTAAGTGGTAACTTTGGTGAAGGGTAAGACAATACGCAGTACTGGGGAAGCCAGCACAGCTTGTACAAGGAAAGGTCATGGAAGCCCCATAGATGCTTCCAAACTCCCTGAGGGACTGAATTGCTGGGCGGAGGGCTGTGGGGACCATGGTCTTGGGAAACATCTAGCTCAATTGGCATAACACAGTTTATAAAGACAACGTTCTACATTCTACTTTGGTGAGTAGCGTCTGGGGTCTTAAAAGCCTGTGAGTGGCCATCTAAGATACTCCACTGGTCTCATCCCTTCGGGAGCAAGGGAGAATGAAGAGAACATGATACAAAGAAAAGATTAGTCTAAAGGACTAATGGACCACAGCTACTACGGCCTCCACCAGACAGTCCAGTACAACTAGATGGTGCCCGGCTACCACCACTGACTGCTCTGACTGGGATCACAACAGAGGGTACCAGACAGAGCTGGGAAAGGATGTAGAACAAATTCTAACTGAAAAAAAAGACCAGATGTACTGGCCTGACAGACTGGAGAAACCCCGAGAGTATGGCCCCTGGACACCCTTTTAGCTCAGTGGTGAAGTCACTCCTGAAGTTCACCATTCAGCCGGGATTGGACAGCCTCCTAAAACAAAATGGGACAAATGAGGCACGGCAGTCCAGGGACAAGGACTAGAAGGCAGGAGGAGACAGAAAAGCTGGTGATAGCGAACCCAAGGTTGAGAAGGGACAGTGCTGACATGTCATGGGGTTGTTAACCATTGTCGTAGGGCAATATGCATACTAACTCTTTAATGATTAAGTATTTGTTCTGCAAACCTTCATCTAAGTTACAGAGGAAAAAAAAAAAAAAAGGAATCTGTGTGAGATCAAATTGACAACAGCAACTCAAAGGGTTTGATGGGAAGCCTGGGTGGCAGTGTTGTGAAGATAATGGTGATGGAATAATTTGGAAAAGGATAGTGAGAAAAGCGGCACAACTAGAAGAATAATTGATGTCACTGAGTTGTACATGTAGTGAAATGGTGTAACTTTGGCTACGTGTATTTTCACCAAAAAAAGCTCCTCCAAGGTCGAGAAAGGGGAGTGTTGACATGTCTTGGGGTTGTTAACCAATGTCATAAAACAATATGTGTACTCACTGTTTAATGAGAAACTGTTTTGTAAACCTTCGTCTAAAGTACCATAAAAAATTTTTAAAAAATGAATATATGTTAAAAAAATTTCATGGTGAAGATGAGTCAGCTTTTCTTTAGGAAGATTTAAAACCAGTAGTTTAGGTGACATTTTTCTAGTTTTAGGAATCAGTTCTATGAAGGGAGAATATGTTTCCCTGTATTTAAGTATCTTTTTTATCCCAATTAACTTGTATCCAACATATATAGTTTTCAGTGAGTTCAGCACATTCCACGATTTTTTTTCCTTTTAATCACTTCATTGTTACCAGATTTTTTCTGAAATTTGTGAGCCTTCAGTCTTCTATATCAAGGTGAACGATTTTCCATTTTAAGGACCTTTTCCCAGCAATACCTGTAAATTCCCTTACTTCATTCTTTTTAACTTCATTCATAACTTTTTTCTCTCCCATACCTAATATTGTCCTTAAGGTTTTCTAAATCTGCCTTCCCAACTAGAGTTAACCAAAAAAAACCTAACCTGTTGCCATCATGTTGATTCTGACTCATAGCAACCCTAAAGTACAGAGTAGAATTGCCCCACAGGATTTCCAAGGAGTGCCTGGTGGATTCGAACTGCCAACGTTTTGGTTAGCAACCTAACTCTTAACCAGTACACCACCAGGTTTTCCCTAACTAGATTTAGACATTTTTAAAAAGCTTACTTCCTCATATCATCTATTCCAGTTAATATGATAGAGTTAGTTTCTCCTCAAGAACTGGCTGAGCAATCACTTGCCCCAGGGATGTCAATAACTCTAGGTAAATCGCGTTTCTCAGTTTCCTAATCGATAACCCCTGCCTCCTAGACAAGCAGTAGATGAGAGGTGGACCAAAGTGTTTGCAGACTTGTGTTGAGCACCTCTTAAACACTGTGACTGGCCATAGAAATAGTTAATACGGTCCTTTCAAACCTGTGAACAAAACAGACCTGGGATAGCTATTAATTTAAGTGAGGAAAAAGTAAAGTGAGGTCACAGTGAAATGTAAATAATATGCTTATCAGTGAAGCAACTGGTAGTTACCGAAGAGAACTGGAAAACCTTCACGAGTTACATTTGAGCTGGGCCTTGAGAGGTGAGGAAGATTTGCTTCTACAAGACAGAGAGAAGCAAGTCTGGAAGTGTGGAAGTACACAGTTGGTATAAGTGGTAGTGAGGCACAGTGGTGATGTGGGAGTGGTGGTGGTGGTGTGGGAACGCTGGCCATGGGGGAGCGGCGGTGGCCGTGGGGGGGCCGCGGCGGCCGTGGGGGGGTGGCAGTGGTGTAGGAGTGATGGTGTAGTGCAGGTGAAGAGAAGGATGGTGCTGAGTGTTTCTTGGCTGACATGTTTAGTATTTGCTAGTGCAAACAGTGCAGGTTTAGGATTGGGATGAAGTGTCTGGTGGATGTTTATTTTAGCAAGACAGCTCTGGCTGAGTTTGATGGCATGATGAAATTTCAGGGGAGGGAGGGAGGCAGAGAGGAAAGACAAGGAATAGTGTGGCAGAGCAAGTACATAAACCAGGGCAGAACCAGTGGGCTTGGCAGAGACGAGGAGATGTGCGGAGGATGGTGGCAGAAACGGTGACGTGCCCTGTTGCAGGTGCAAGGTTGTATCATTTTTTTTGGTCCCAGCTTCACTATCCTCTTTCACTTCCCCATCACCATATCAGCTAACATCATAAGAAGGGCTGTGGTTTTGACTTGATCTGTACAGTGCCATTCCAGTCAGGTATAATTTTTGTTTTTCAGGATGTCGTTTACTCTTCTTCTTTTGGTAGAAAAAAGAGACAGTTGCTCAGGAGCCGCCTCTGCTGTTCAGTGATGAAGAGGAGAGGGAGGCCCCACTTGGAGCGAAGCCTGTGGTTGAGAACGGTGGCAGTGCCATGGGGTCGTCAGATGTTGGGAGAGCTGATGCGGTGGAGGAGTCGGGAAAGGTGGACTTGTTTCCTTCCTATGTAGTCTAATATGTGTGTCTCTCATGTCTTCTTTTAAAACAAGCAAACAAAAAAACTTTTACATTTTCCACCATAGAAAATACAGGATTTGTTTGTAGAAAATTTCGAAAGCATTGGCAAAGATGAAGAAGAAAGTTTACGGTCAGACCTTGAGGGAAACCTTGAACACCTGCTCTTTGTTTTTAGCCATCTTGTAGGCATACGTGCCCACACAGCGATGTGCATTTCTCCTGTTTTACATTCTGGTCGTATTATGTGGGTGTACATTTTGTGTTTTTCTCTCCACATCTTAGTTTTTATTTTGGCTTTCTCTCTGTACATTTGCCATTTCTAATTTGTTCTTCTCTCTCTGTAGTTTTTATGTTACCCTTGGTTCTCTTCTAGTCCCTACCTGTACTTGAGTTAAAATGCATGATCCAGTTGTAAGAGAATTTTAATTGACCATCTTTTTGTATTCATTACGTGTAAAAATGGCATAGTGGTAGTATCAGCATCAGAACCAGTCTAACGTTAGCGGGGATAATGCAAATCAAGATCAGCCCAAGGCTGATCCCTATGAGGTGGAAGTCAGACATACCTCCTTTTGCCAGTGTTTTGCTAGTTCTGACACAGCCGTCCCTCCCATGACACTGTCTGCCTCTTTTCTGGGTTAGATAATCCATTGCAGTGGCCACATAGAACTCACAGACCATACTTAGAGTTAAGTTTTTTATTAAGGAACAGACTGCAACTCAGGATCAGGATCAAGAGGCATGCAGGCGAAGTCTCCCTTCTTCAGTGCAGGACAAGTGTCTCATCGCCTCTCAGCTGTGTAAGCCTCCTCTCAACCCCCTCAGGACAGGCTCCTCTCGGCCCTGTGAGGACAGGCCTCCTCTCGGCCCTGCCGTCTGTCACCAGTGACTCTGCCCCAGGGCCCCTTCTGGGCTGCTTGCTGTCTTCAATGGTATAGCCTTGATCTGTGTTACAGCTCTTTTAGGAGGTTCTCTGCCTCTGCTCTGCTTCTTCTCTCTTCTTTCTTCTGTCTGCTTCTCCCAGCTTTTTTCTGTCTCTGAAACTTCTGTGGAGCTGGCTACTTACATACACAAACTTGTGGTCGGTTTCAAGGCACGGCCCCTCCCAGCAGGGGCCACAAACTGACCAGTCCCCTCTCAGTAGGCCACAGACACTTCATTTGCATAGTAGGCTATCGTCACATCATTTGCATAGTGTGTAGTCACTTTGCATAGTATATTGACCAAGTCCTGCAAGGTGCATACGGATCACAGGGTAGGCTGCAGCCCAGGACCAGATAAAAAGTATCAAGCCACGTTGTTTGCAGCTTACCCAGGAAATGTAACAAACCCTCTAGGGTGGAAAACTAGGGCAAGAATAAGTTCTCAGGGATTAGGGGGAGCACCTCTCCAGCTGTTTGCTTTCCAAAGAACCAAGGCAAAAGGCTTCGTGAGGGAATGCATTTTACCACACTATGAATTACGGAATCAGTAAAATATGTTTTCTTAGTTTTCTTCTCCTGGACTGCCGCCTGTCCTGCAGGAGGCCAGGGGATGGCACTGCTGGCTACGTTTGGGGATCTGATATGCACGATTGCCTTCCATCTCTGCTCACTTTTTTTCTCCCTAACTTTTCTTGTACCCTGTCTGCTGCTCTGTGTGTACCTGCTGAGGTTAATCTCTCTCCTAGAGCCTATGCTGCTTTCACTCTGCTCTCGAACCTCCTTAAGGCTGTTGTGATTCATGCATTTTACTTGTCACTGGGTCATTGTATAACATCGTCTTCCCCACAGTTGCACTATAGACCCTTTTTTACGTTCCTGCAGCACCTGACTTACCCCAGTCATAGCCCACTCCACACTTGGCTCTAGTTGCTGGTTGTACTGCCTGCCCTCTCCTCTGCCTGTGAGCTCTTCGAGGAGTGGCACTAGGTCTGACTGATCACCACTGTATCTGTAACACTTAGCACATTGCCTTGCACACAGTAGGCACTTTGTAAATAACATATTTCTTATAAGAAGCATATTTTTTCACCATTTAGCCACTCTGAAATTGGGACGCATGTCAGAATCGGTGGCATGTTATAGTTTAAATGGGAGCTGTTTTTTCTTTCTTGGTGCTGCATTAATGGTGCTTCTTATGGTCAGTGGTATGTTAGTTGAAATTCAGTATGTGTTCTCTAATGACTGAATGCTGCATTTCAGGATTCTTCTGATATATACAGTGTGAGCCTCCTAAAGTTTATCTCATTTTGTCGATTAGGTTTTCCCTTGGGACTCATATACTAAGTAAATATTAGAAACTTATGATCAATTTCCAGTGATTGGCATTTGTGTTACCTCTGTGACTTAGAAATTATTTCTAGCTCATGAGCAACTATGTGAATCAGGGCTGTAACCTCCCTTCACTTGATGTGGGGGTATACCCATGGCTCAAAACTGATTGGAAAAATTGAATATCTCTCTGAGACTCTCCATTGGAGCAGTCGATCAAGAATTGACCTCAGTGTTTTGTGACCTGGGATTAGGTGTGCTAAGCTGTCATGCAGACGTGGCAGTTAACTAAAGAACTGAGGAGCTTGGGAGGCCCACGAGAGTATTTGTGTTTTTAGGTCTTACTTATTCCTTATTTCCATTTTCAGGAAGGGCCTTTGGCTGCATCTGCTCAGGCAGCAGTCAAACATTCTGATTTATTTTCTTCATCACCGCCATCGGAGAAAGGAGCCAAGGGTAGAACCCAAACCGTGCTTAGCCTGTTTGATGAGGAGGGGGATAAAACCAAAGATCAAAGCAACGTCCGAGCTCCACGGAAAGAGGTAGGAGAGGTGAGCAAAAAGCAAATAAAGGTTCATGTCTTTAGAAAGATACAAGAATGTCATATTATGATGTCAGTTCTGTCATTTGCTGAAGAAATCTTAGCCTTGAGTACAGATTGTGATTCTCTTTAGTTGTATAGATGTTTGGGAATCTAAATCAGTGACCCTTTTCCCAAGTAACATTGCTGTCAGGGGATGAGAATTGTGCCTGCTTCTCCTGGATTTTGTGCCTCCTACAAAACCTTTGCCCCTTGCTCTGTTATAGGGTATAAGCAAAAGGAAAGAGAAGTGAGGCCAGATCTATTTCAAGTGTAGAGTTTTAGAAGGAGATGTTGTAGACGAACCTTTCATGTTTATGAGATGGCAGCAGTTTTTTCTATAAAGGGCCAGATAGTAAATGTTAGGTTTTGCAGGCCATATGGTCTCTCTTGCAGCAGCTCAGCTCTGCCACTGGTATCACGACAGCATCCACAGAACATGTGAAAATGAAAGGGCATCATGGTGTTCCAGTAAAATTCTGTTTATAAAAAGAGGTGAAGCCCGTATTGCCCTGATATCATAACCAGACAGGGATATCACAAGTACTACAGTCAGATATCTCTTATGAATATAGATGCAGAATTCAGCAAAATAGAAAAAGGATTACACACCATTACAAGTGAGATTTATCCCAAGAATGCCAGGTTGGTTTAATATCAGAAAATCAATTGATATGATACACCATATCAATAGAATAAAGAACAAAACTCACACAGTCATCTCAGCAGACACAGAAAAGCATTTGACAAAATCCAACACCCTTCATGATCAAAAGATTCAACATACTAGGCATAAAACCTAATAAAGGGCATCTATGACAGCAACATCATACTCAATGGTTAAAGACCAGATGTTACTGCTCCCTCAGATCAGGAACAAGACAAGGATGTCTGCTTTTGCCACTTCTAGGCAGAGCAGTTAGGCAAGAAAAAGAAATAAAAGGAGTCAAGATTGGAAAGGAAGATAAACTGTATTTTGCAGATGACAAAGAAAATCATTCGGAATCCACTACAAAAATCATTTAGAACATTATGAAGTTCAGCAAGGTTGTAGGATACAAGATCAATATATGAAATTCTGTTTCTGTATACTAGCAATGTATAATCTGAAAATGATAAGGATAGATAGATAAGTCAGTGAGATAGAATACAGAGTCCAGAGACAAACCCTCATGTTTATGGTTCACTGGTTTGGTGCAAAACAAGTCAGTGGGGATAGAATACTGTTTTCAACAACGGTGCTGAAACAACTGGGTTTCCAAATGCAAGAGAATGAAATTGGACCCCGCCTCACACCATATACAGAATAAACTCAGAGTAGACCATAAACCTCAACGTAAGAGCTGAAATCGCACAACTCTTAGAAGAAAATCACGTGCCTAAATCTTCCAGACCTTGGATTAGGCAAAGCTGCCTTAAATAGGACACTGAAAGCACAAGAGACAAAAGAAAAAATAGCCAAATTGGAATCCATCAAAATCAAAAACTTTAGTGCTTCAGGTGACACCATGAAAGTGAAAAGACATGGATGAATGCGAGAAAATGTTTACAGATCATATATTTGATAAGAGACTTAGCTCTAGAATATATCAAAAAAACTCCTACAACTCAGTGTTAAAAAGACAGATATGCCAGTTAAAAATGGTCAAAGAGTCCGAATAGACGTTTCTCTGAAGAAGATCTGCTGATGACCACTACTCACATGAAAAGATGCTCCACACCATTAGCCTTTGGGGAAATGTACATCAAAACCACTGTTAGAAGCCACTTACATCCACCTGGACAGATATAATAAAGAGTGAAAATAACAAGTGTTGGTGAGGGTATGGAGAACCTAGAATCCTCATTCAAATGGTGTTGAAAATTAAATGTAAAATGGTGTGGTTAATTTGGAAAACAGTTTGTTGGTTCCTTAAATTGTTAAACATAAAGTAGTTACCACTTGACCCAGCCATTCTACTCCTGGGTATGTATTCAAGAGAAATGAAAACATGTTCACAAAGAACCTTGTATACAAATGTTCACAGCAGCATTATTCATAATTTGAATAATTTTCCATTTCAAAAAAGTGGAAACCACCTAAATGCCCATCAGCTGATGAATGGCTCGATAGCACGTGGTACATCCACACACTGGAGTATCATTTGGCAGTAAAAAGGAATGAAGTACCGATAATGCTGCCATGTGGGTGAACCTTGAAAACGTGCTAATTGAAAGAAATCAGTCACAAAAGACCAGGTGTTGTACCACTCCATATATGTGAAATGTCCAGAATAGGCAAATTTGTAGAGACAGAAGGTAGATTAGTGGTTGCCTACATTTGGGAGAAAATGGGGAGTGACTGGAAACTGTGGTGGTGTAGTGGTTAAACGTTTGGCTGCTAACTGAAAGGTGGGCAATTTGAATCCACCAGGTGCCCCTAGGAAATCCTGTGGAGCAGTTCTAATCTGACTGCTAATGGATTCAGGTTTCTTTTTAAGGTGATAAAAATGTTCTAAACTTAAGATTGTGGTGATGTTTGCAAACTCTAAATATACTAAAAATTCACTTTGAGTGAATTTCGTGGTATCTGAATTTTATCTTAATAAAGTTGTTTTAAAAAAAACAACAAACAGGTGGCAGTTCGTAGATTGCCAGTCCCTTTTCCATATCAGACTCAAGAAGGTATTTGTTGATTTCTAACAAAAAAGTTTTATGAATATTTTTTATTATCCCAGTAATATAATCCCATTGTATACATGAGAGCTGCATACAGTGAGTATGAATAATTTGCTTCAGAAATGATGGGAGAGCAAAGGAGAGGCTTGTTGGCCCGACCTGTGCCAGGTTGTAGTCCATCTTGGGACTGATGCTGGCGAGTTAGGAAGGCACACTGGACCACTCTGTGCAGTTGCTAGGATTAAGCTAGCTGTTAACTCTTCTTTGGAAAGAAGATAGAATTAGTTTAATTTTGTGTGCTTTTACCCCTAAAATATTTCTCATTACAGAACTAATGGATTTTTTTGTTAACTAAAATGTTCAGATATAAGGTTGAAGGAAGATCTTTCTAGATTATACAGTCATGCGTCACTTAATGTCCATGATACATTCTGTGAAATATGACATTATGCAGTTTGGATGTTGTGCGAACACCACGTTATATACAGGCAGTCACCAGCCCCGCCTGCTGTTCATCCCACCTGAGGAGCGGGAGCAGCCCAGGCCCGCTACCGCCTGCCTGCCTGCCCGACAAAGCCCAAGAGCTGTATTCACTGGATACAGGAGGCTGGCCTTGCTGGGTGTGCCACTGAGGGCCAGGGTACAGGGCAGGGGGCATACGGGGGGCATGGAGAGGTGGCTACGGGGACCTGGTGGGGAGCAGTGCGCAGGTGCCGAGAGTGTGGCTGCTCATGTGCAGCAGGGCAGGTGAATGAAGCCAGGAGGAGGGGGAGGAGTTGCTATGGCAATTGGGATGCGCCCAGGAGCACTGCTGCTCATTCACTCTGGGGGTTTGGGGTCTTTGAAACCATTAGGGGGAAATAATAAACAAAAGGAGAGCTACTTTCCCCTTTAAAGAAAAGAAACAAAAACGTTATGGGAGCACGGACGTATTGCGGTCGGTCGTTGCCCGAGCAGATGTTATGTGACGCATGACTGTGTATATACTGTCGGTATATGTGAATATACTTTTCACTCATTTTGATAGCTGCACTGTATTCCGTTGTGTGAACGTATTCAAGTCCTTACTGATTTGTACTTAGGCTGTGTCCATGCTTTTGCCATTGTAATCAAAACTGCAGGAGACATCTTTACTGCGTCTGTCTATGCATCTCTCTGATTTTCTTGAGATAAGTTCTTACAAGCTTTAAACACGGGTGACTTTCCCTCTGTTTTCCCAGAATCCCGATCCTGATGCCCACCCCAAGAGCACAGGTGTCTTTCAGGATGAAGAGCTCCTATTCAGTCACAAACTGCAAAAGGACAATGACCCAGATGTTGACCTTTTCTCTGGCACAAAAAAGACTGGGGTCAGTTTTCCACATTGTGACTTTGCTATTATATTAGATATTGTCTCGGTAATATCTCATTGTTGCTTAGCTCTCTGTAAATGGTTTTTGTGTTGAGTATTGAATTTGAGTTTTGTCTATTCTAGTTGTTAGTGCCAAGTGTTGGGAGCCTGTTTGAGGATGATGAAGATGATGATCTTTTCAGCTCTGCCAAGTCCCAGCCTTTGGTACCAGCCTTTTGTTCTGAATACTGGGGAGTGTCGGAAGGCCGCTGGGAGAGGAAATTAACGTCCAATCATATGATTAGGGAAAGTCACAGAGAATTATGGGGCTTACCAGTAAAAGAATGGCAACTGAGGTGCTGATGAGAGGGTGACACGGGATGTGACTCTCAGTTCTTATTGTCCCCGTCTTACATTACTTGACTCTTTCCAAATCTACAACACTAATCCAGGCTCTCTCAGTGTGTCTTAAATACGCTTGATTTTAAAATTGTTTATTGAAAGACAAATGCATATAATATGGTGACTAAAATATGCATGCCTTTCAGGTACAAAGCTTTCTATCTGAGTCTGTATGTGTGTGTCATTTTTCCCTGCCCCAGTTGATTTTGTAAGTACCCTCTTCTTCTTATTTAGAGAGAACTCCAGAGAAGGTCACAGTCTTCAGAATGTGCTTTCAGATTAGCTGCCTTTGAGTTAGTCCAACCTTCATTTGAGAAGGAACTTCTCAAACTCAGAAGCCAAGTTCTTTTTTTTTTTTTTGTATTATGATTTAAAAAAAAAATTTCCTAAGATACTTGACAGATTTTGGGTACTCGTTTTCTTTTGAAGATACCAGAAAAGAAGAGGGTAGTGAAAAAAGACCACCCTGTCTCCTCTGCCAAGAACCAGAAACATCCTGAATCCACTCAAGGTATCAAAGAAGAAAACATATGGAAACTGGAAACACCTCAGGTAAGAACTGATTGCTTAAAGGATTTTCAGTTCTTGTTTGCATCTCAGTACAGATAAACTCCGGTAATCAAACCCCAAATTACTGAGTTTTTAGAGTTCTCTTAACAAGGAGGAAGTAGTAACTTGGACTACATATCTTTCTTTACCGTACAGTAAGTCACCAGGTTACGAACGTCCAACTGACAGACAACTCCATCTTGCCCTTTAATGTTATGTAAATTTGTCCTCACTTTGAAACGATTGAACCAGCCCCCACTCTCAGCAGATTTCTCATCACAGTCATCTTCATTTGATGCATGTGCAGCTTTTAAATAACTGAAACTGCTTTGAGCCTTTTCTTGCACTAAAGTAAGGCTAAATGAGAAGTGTATGGACCTGTTCTGACGTACCTGTAATTTTGACTTAAAGGCAGACTCAGGAATAGATCTCGTTGGTGACCCGGGGTCCGCCTGTACCTTTTAACCCCTCTTCATCTCCCCTCTTTACTCCACATTCCAGAGTGTCATGAGTCTCTACTTATCAGGATCATGTTCAGAGTTGTTATTATATTTGATTCCAGGATAGACTTAAGAGAAGATGATAGTCTTCTTCAGGCCAGAACCCCCATTTTTCCCTCTGGGATACCTTGGAGTATAATTAAATGTAAATTAAATCTGATTTCTTAGGTGCCCTTCACTGTTACTTCATCCAGGATTATTTTTGTTAAGACTTCCCTCCTCAGCAAAGCTCCTCTCTGGAACAGGCCAGGGCTGAGGATGTGGGCTCTGGCTGGCAGGTGCCCCTGGATGCATCCCTGAGGCTGCAGTGTCCTAAATGAGACACTTGGACCAGCAGATCTCAAGGGATTCTTCTCAAGCCTCAGGTTCTGTCGCTGCTATACCTGGTGCATTAGGCTGTGGGTGAATTTTTCTGTACTGGTTTTCTGCCAGTTGGTTAGGTTTTGATGCTCTGATAAACTGTAATTCTTGTGAATCTTGTCATCTCTGTCTCTCTTTACTCCATGTAAGATCAAGCTCCTTCCACCTACATTTCAGGTGAGGAGAGAGAAGTGAATTGATGTTAGTGAAATATTTTGAGGCCCCAGGAGAGATTTGAATGCCTTTTGTATTATAGAGCTACAGAGAATGACAGACTGTCTTCCACTCTAGAGAATTTATAGGCATTAGTATAATCCAAGAGACACTTTTCTGGCTGTTGGCTCAGAGGATTTTAACTGAATACAATTTCACACAGGACTCGTCAGGCCCCGCTCCATTTAAAACCAAAGAGCCATCCACTCGGATCGGGAAAATACAAGTAATTATAACACCTCTGGACTCATCATTCCCTGCCTTGTGGCATCTATAAACTTGTTTTGATTTTTACTTTTGTCGGCTGCTGCCAAGCGTTTTCCCGTCTCTTCCCCACCCTCTAGTTGTTGCTTCTCGTGTGCCACGTCTTTAACATTTTCTCTTCGATCCCAGTGGTGGGTACAGTTGTATGATTTTCTGTCTCAGTTCTGGACTAGATCAGATTTCCCTGCATTTCTGTTTCTTCTCTGGTACTATGCATTATGTACACTGAGTCTCTTGTCATATGTCATGGTAATAATAATAGACTGCTGCATTTAAGAAAGAATACAGAGTAAGTTTTGTTTTTCTTCTTCAGGCAAATTTAGCGATTAACCCAGTGGCCTTGCTGCCAGCAGCAGCTCCCCAGGCTCCTGGAGCAAAGCCTGTGCTGCCCAAATTGGCTCTTCCTCCATCGGAACCCCAAAGTGCGGAGGCCGGCGTGAGTTTTGAACTTCCAGCTCAGGCAGACACCTTACACAGTGCAAACAAGGTGATAAAACCATCTTTGCTTTCATTTTTTTTTCCTAACTAGAACAATCTGTATGTCTGTTTCTAGCCCATCAATTACACACGGTCATCTGCCTCCCCATTTGAAGGAAGCACCTCGTGTCATTCCTCTGCTGGCTCTCACAGCCCAGAGGAGAACATTCCACTCCTTGGCTGGTATTAAAGCCCTTTACAGTCCCTGCCAGCCTTTGTTTCCAGCTTCACTCCCTGTCCGTTGCCCACTCACAGCTTGGACTCAGGTCACTCGAGGCACCATTCCCTGGACACACGTGCCCCGTAGTGCTGCCCATCAGCTTATGCCACTTTGTCTGACTGGGTTGCTCTTTCTTACCTAAAGTTCTGCTCAAAGGACACCACTTCTGTAAAGTTTTCCCTCTGTCCCCCCACCCCAGACTCCCTCTGAGATCCCCCTGCAGTCACCCACAGTCTAGTGCAGCCCTGTCACCCCATACCAGTGTTTCCCCAGTGGACTGTTGAACACTCTTTATGCTTTGCTTTCATTTTAGTTGGTTTTCATCTTTTTATCAGATCTGCCTTCTCTAGAAAGTCTTAGCTGATCTCTGAATAAGCGACAGGTTGTAGGATAGCGCTGGAAAATACATTCACACCAACTGTTTCCAAAGCTGTCTTCCCTCTGGAAAGCATGTGAAAAATAAAGCCCCCTGTAGTTTCTGTGTTATATTTTTTTCCCATAAACTTCTTTTGGTTTACTTTAAATTGACTGTTTCTTAAAATTATTTGTAAAATTTCTTTGAAATTGGCAAATGCAGTCCAGTCAAGTACTTCGCCCAAAGTAGGTTGTGCCTTCTCAAAACTCTTCTTAATTGTATATTTTGGAAAATATCACAAATACTATATTGCTGATAACTGACTCAAGTTTTGAAATTATATTAAGAGCTCTGATTTCTAATCCATATTTTTTACATGAAATTTGAATTTAGTGTTTGTTGATTTGAAGAAAACAGCACCCTGGATTACCTCTCTTTCTTGATTGTCTTATGTCTCTCTGCTCCTGGAGCCGGATTATACTACCCAAAAAACTCACTGCCATCGAGTTGATTCCAACTCATAGTGACCCTATAGGATGGAATAGAAATGCCTCAAAGGGTTTCCAAGGGAATTCTTTACAGAAGCAGACTGCCACATCTTTCTCCTATAGAGTGGCTGGTGGGTTCGAACCACTGACCTTTTGGTTGGCAGCCGAGTGCTTTAACCACTGCACCACCAGGGCTCCTGATTTTAGATTAGCTCCTTAATAAAAAGATTACTACCAGAACTCCCCCTGATTCTTTCTTGTTTTGAAAAATACCCAAGTCTACGTTCAGGACAGAATGGGGGCAGGAGGGTTGTAGGACATAGCACCAACATGTCCATTATCTGGGCTTCCAGTGGCAGATGAAGCCATTTGTGTGAATCTGAACTGAAACTACACTCAAAAGACTCAAACATGAGGGAACAGTGAAGGGTTAAGAGTGATTTAGTCTTGGAGCCCTAGTAGCAATGAAAATCCTTCTTCAGAAATAACCTCTTCTGTGTCGTATGCAGTATCTTGATTATAGTGGACTAGATACACTTACACTATTTTGAGTCACTGATTCTTTGCTATGTTAGCTTTGAGTCCTTTTTTTTTGTCACAGATCAACATGTGATTTTATGCCATTGCAGAGCCGAGTCAAAGTGAGAGGGAGACGCAGACCTCAGACCCGTGCGGCTCGGCGGCTGGCTGCCCAGGAGTCCAGTGAGGCAGAGGACATGGGTGTCCCCAGCGGACCGACTGCACAGTTAGGAGACGGCACCGTCTTACCAGATTTCCACCAGCCACAGCCCAAGGCAGCTGATGGAGAAGACATCTCTGTGGCAGCTGCCACTCCGACTTTGGAAGGCAGTCCTGTGCCTGAAGTGGACAGAAGCCCCTTTGCAAAATCTCTGGGTCAGCTTCTTGAGGATGACCTTTTCAATTCTGGGGATATCTTTTCCAAGAGCATTGGATCTCAGTCCACGGGGAGAACAAAAGCCAAGGAGAAGGCAGCAGAGGCCCAGGCCAGCCAGCCAGGGGGGAGTAGAGAACAGAGCAGTATCTTCTCTGCTCTCGATGAGGCAGGCAGTGACGATGATCTCTTCCAGTCTGTCAGACCAAAACAAGCAAAGAAAGCCAGCCTGTTTCCTCTCCTGGAAGATGAAGACAATCTCTTTACAGATCAGAAAGACAAGAAGAATGGGTTAAAATCCAATAGTCAGCAAGATGTTATATTCAAAACACAAGATTTTTTTGAGGTAACAGGACATCATAATACATTTTTATGCCTGGTTGTGTGTCAGTTCATTTGAGCCACAGATCATGTTAGGCTTGTTTTGTACATGCCCGGTGCCTGTTTATTTGGTAATTATAATTAGGATCTGCTAATCTTATTATTACATTATTATTTTTTTTGTTGTTGTATCATTAGGGTCCAGTTCTTGGGTGGTCATAACAATTGATATGGGTCTTGATTTTTATAGATTTTAGCAGACTATTGATATAATTAGCTTCCTTGGAATGGTACTCTGGGACATATATAAAGGTATATTGGTCCAGCTTGAGTGTTTAACCTCTGACCGTGGGGAAACAGGCATTGGCTGGAGGTGAAGGTTGAGTGCCTGCAGGAAGGCCTTCAGAGGCACTTGCTTGCCAGATGCTTGTTGAGCTTCTGGGTGCTGTGGGTGGTACAAGGTGTTTGGCTCTCCCAGAGCTCTCAGGGAGGGAAAGGGGATAGAAACACCACGATAATGAAGATGTTTTCAAATAACCCGGGGCAGTGGGGCAGAAGTGATGATGCCAGGGTGGGCGGTGCTTCTTGAGAGAGAGGATTGGTAGAGTGGCCTCTCTGCAGAGCTGGTGCCATTTGAGTTGAGACTAGGAGAGAGAGAAGGATCCTGCCGTGCAGAGATGTAGGGTGGAACATTCCAGGTAGAGGGGGCAGGTGGAGTGGCTGTTCCAGATTAGAGGCCCAGAACTCTGGCAGTTTGCATTTCAGCAACTTGTTGAAGTAAGTATTTTTAATGAAACAAATTGTTGATTTAAACTTGTTTTCCTTGTTTTTTGGCTAAACAAGGATGATATATTTGCTGCAGAAGCAATTAAACCCGCACAAAAAACAAAAGAGAAGGAAAGAACATTAGAATCCAACTTATTTGATGATAGCATTGATATCTTTGCTGACTTAACTGTAAAACCAAAAGAAAAGTCCAAAAAGAAAGTGGAAGCCAAGTCTATATTTGATGATGATATGGGTAAGTTTGCTTTTCTGCATAAGACATAGAATTGTTACCATTCAGTCTTTGATATTTCTCCTGCTGCTGTCTTGATCCTTTCCTGGAAAATGCTCCCAGTGGGTTTCTTTTGGTTTGCTGTGTAATCCCCCATATTAGGCTGATAAATAAATGGACAACTAGTATTTTAAGTGAAACAACTTTTTGGTATGATGGATGGACATCAAGGAGTTTGAAGGAGCCCAGAATTTGACCTTTAAGTTTAGTAGAACTTGACCTCCGCACACCCTCTCCCAGCCATCTGTGACAAATGTGAACCCCACTCTGACATTATAAAAGTAGTACCAGAAACAACCCAGGTGCTACAGCAGGCTGAAGGTGGATGACTCAGAAGCACTGTGGTTGGCTGCGTTGGAATTCTAGCTGGAGGGTGTCAGTGGCTCAGAGAATCGAGGAGCAGTGCAGGAAGAGTGTAGGAGTCTACAGAAAAGTGGGTTATAAATCAATCAAGCTTTACATTTCAGCAAAGATTTTCAGCATCTGTAAAAATACTTATTTTCCCTTCGTGGTGTATCATCTGTTTTATTAATGGGCCAGACAAATGCCAGGAACACTCATTGTAGAGCTTCCGTGTTTGGTGGATAAGACTTGGGCCTGAGCCAGATACACATCCCTGCCCCCGCCAGTCTGCACCTGGGTCTAACGAGAGGGAAACCGGTACTGAACTGCCAGCTCTGGGCAGGCTTCCCAGCCAGGCGTGTGCTCTGTGTCCACCTGCTTCTCACTGTGCAGGACACCGAAGAGACTTCACGCCTTCTTTTATTATAAAAAAAGTAACACAAGCTCGTTAGTATAGGTTAATACAATTCAGAAAATGTAAAAAAGGGAAATAGAACCCCAGAGGTAAGTAACCATTACTAACAGTTTGGCATTTATCCTTTCAGACATGGTGATATTAATCTATGTCTGTATATATATAAATGTATACCCATTTTTTCAGAAATGACACTGTATTATATCTGTTATGCTGTTCCTTTTAGTCATTTACTATTTTATTTAATAGACATCTTTCATGTCGGTACCTAGCGATCTACTCTTGCTTTTAGTGGGTGTGTAGTATTTTTATGTTAGCCTGTTGGTGCCCATCTAGATTGTTTCTAAGTTTTTACTGTTACATATAATGTGGTCTTTAACATCTGTGTACACATATCTTTATGTACACATGCTAAAGTCTCTGTAGGATAGAATCCAAGCAGTAACATCACTGGGTCATAGGGTAAGGTGGGCTTTAAAGTCAGTGAAGCAGTGAACACGAGTGTAGTCACAAAGACTTAACCATTCTTAGCATTGCAATGCCTCACATAGATGCATTTATTCTGAAAGAGGGTGAGTCCTGTATTGGATTTCCCTTTGCTTATTTTTATTGCCCCTTTAAAATCCAGTGTGAAAAGAATATACAGTAAATATAATGTCACAGGTAGTGAGGTCATGGACTGGACTGGAGATCCAGTTATCCTTCCCCAGTCCCTCTCCTGTGTAAGTGTCTGCATGTACAACCATATACACTTTTGTAGCTGCTAAAATAATAATCAAAGAGAACCTGTGACTTGTATGTGATCATAAAATTAGTGGCAATGCTGGGAGCAGAATCTAAGAGGCTCAACTTCCATGTTAGTGTCTTTTGGTACCCAGTTGTTGTTAGTTGCCGTTGAGCTGATTCTTGGTATTACAATGGTTACCTACCCAGCAGTCTGTGGGAGAAAGACCGGGTGACCTGTTCTCATAAAGATGATGGTCTAGAAAACTCTATGGGGCAGTTCTGCTTTTTCACACGGAGTTGCTCTGACTTGAAATGGACTCGATGACAGCTAACAACAACAGCAGTCTTAATGGAAGCAGATCATGGTACCACTGGATAGGTTTGAACTGCTAACCTTCAGGTTAGCAGCTGAATGCAAACCACTTGCGTCACCTAGGGACCTTAGTACTTTTACTAAAATTGGGTCTTTGGTGGTTTATGTGGATGTGTCTTCAAAGCACTCATTTTCGCACTTGTTAAGTAACTTCTTCCCTTTTTTTTTCTTATTAAAGATGACATCTTCTCCTCTGGTACCCAGGCTAAGAAAACTAAACCGAAAAGCCGGTCTGCACAAGCAGTCCCTGAACCAAGATCTCAACACAAGGTGTCCAACATATTTGATGACCCCCTGAACGCCTTTGGAGGCCAGTAGGATGTACAGGGTATCCAGATCTCACCCTTCAAGCTACAGCCTTGAGTTAATAATGCTGTCTTATATGATAATTGTCTTAACTGATTTACAGAAAGCAAATGCTAAAATAGCTAGCTTACCTCTTATCCAATGTACTTAGTATTTTTTTGCACTGGTTTTAATAATCATGCTTAATACTGCAAAACAAAAATAAATGTTTCACAGTGATGTTCGTTTTTTTAAAACTTTAATTAAGAGGCACAGTATGATTTATGTCATGTTAGAGAACAAACCTGCTTGTGGCTTTCATGGGTGGGCAGGGAATCACGGAGGTAATGGATGCTAGACAGATGGCCAGAGATTCTTCGTGGGCATGTGAAAGAGAAAAACAGGATGAGAGAGATTACATATACTTATGAGAGGAGGTTTCCACTAATTCATGGAATTCTGAAGATGCCTCTTCAAGTCCTCTAAGGCCGGGACCAGCAAACAATGGCCCTCCATTGGCTGTTTTTGTAACTAAAGTTTTATTCAGGTCTTCTAACCAATTCAAAATGGTTCTGTAATTGTGGATGTAAACAAGGGCAATCTCCTCCATGGATAACGAAAGTTTCAGGAGCCTGATGCAGGCGATTGGATTATTGGCATTATTATTGGATTATTGGATTATTATTACTGTGGAGAGCGACACATTCAGAGCAGCCTCGTTAGCCGCCATCTTTGAGTGGGGCATAGCTGTTTCCTACTTGGGTCAGAATCTGTTGGGCAGCAGATACGGTTGTTTTGCAACCCGTACGTTGCCGTTGGTTACGTCCATAATTACCGAACCATTTTGAAGCCCTGGCTTTATTGGAACACAGCCACACCTGTTCGTTTACATATTGCTTATGGCTGCCACGGACTGGAGAGCTTAAAACCCGCCACACCTTTTGCTAGTTTGCGGTCAGTGGATTCCAACTTAGAGCAACCCTGTAGGACACAGTAGAACTGCCCAGTAGGGTTTCCAAGGCTGTACTGTATTTGTACGCAGATAATGCATGCCGTCTACGTTTGTTTGCCAGCTGCGCCTTCCCCCACTTCCCCCCCCCCGCCGTGAAGTATTTTCTTAAACACCGCTATGCTAATTTTTTTACATGTTGCTGTAAAAAAAATTAGCATGCTTATGAAAATACCTCCCAGAGGGAGGGTGTGCTTGGCAAGCAAATGTAGAAGGCATGTGTTACTTACCTGAAAATAAGGTAATCTTTATAGAAGCAGACTGCCACATCTTTTTCCCGAGCAGCAGCTGATGGGTTCAAACCACCATCCTTTCGGTTAGCAGTCGAGTGCTTTAACCACTGCGCCACCAGAGCTTACAAAGCTTAGAAATGTTTTCTGTTGGGCCCTTTAGAGAAGTTGCAGACCATTGTTCTAAAGCATCCTTGGAGCTTTGCATTGTCTTACAGAGGAGGCAGAGTGAACCTAGGTAATAGCAGAGAGAAGTGCTTAGGATGGAAATAAATGCCACACTCCAGAGCAGCCCTGTGAATTTTACTTTCTACACTGATGGGAAGGTTCTGAATCTGTGTTGTTGGATATGGTAGCCACTTGCCACATGTATGGCTGACCCCCATTTTTGTCTGTATTTCCCTGTGGTGTGTTACCTTGGTGCTGAGTGTTCAATCTGGTACCATGACACAATCTTGTAGACCAGCCAGGTTAGCTCACCAATCCTGAAGCCCCTAACTTTGGGCACTTGAGTCTTTATTGCCTCACTATTAAGATAGAACTGGGAGTTGCACAAACCTAGAATAAGCTCCACGGGTCAGCTGTTCCCCCTGCTCTGTTTCACCTGTCTTCTGTTTCCTCCTTTGTAAAGTAGGGGTTTCAATACCAACCTTGCAGGATTGTGATGGGAACAGAATATATAAATATAAGTATCTGGAACTTGAAAAATTGTAGATGATGTTAGAATGATTTGGCCCAGGTAACAGCTTCCATGTTGTAACCCAGGACTTTAACCTGCCTGAGTCTGAAGCCTGTGTTCCCGGTTCTGCCTGTGACTAAAGTGGAGAAACAGGGCTGAGAAGCTGAATTTTTGACCGGTAAGGCTCGGTTCATCACAGGCACTGTTTTAGACTCTGGTCTACAACAGTGATGAAGATCTATCCTCAAGGGCTCCAGTTGGTTTTGCATTAAGCATATATACAGTTTAAGAAGCACCGGTGGCAAGAGACACTGCAGATGATTGAAAGCCCAGTGCCTCACCATAATGCCCCAGTTTGGTGAGTTGTGGATTTAAATTGCTAGGTGGGGTCTCAATCTCAGAGAATGAGATGGGATGAGAGATTAGGTATTGGGGCTCACCTTAGTCTGATTCCTCGAGTCACAAGGTGAGGAGGAGTGAACATGCAGCAGGAGGGAAGATCAGGTTCAACAAGTCAGGTGAGTAATACACCTAGTGAAGGTGTAGGTTAGGTCATGTGGCTTGGGAAGGCTCTAAGGATGGGTTTGGAAGCACCTGTGTGGGGGATGGAACAAGAAGCAGTGGGGTCCCATCTTAGGTTGGACATCATGTGTCATCTTGAAGCCAGTTATGATTTGCAACCCGAGCTCAGCAGCTTGCAAACTGGAGCAGTAAAGAAAGGGTGGCTGGGTTTACCCAACTCTGGAATTTGGCAGTCGAAGTTGCCCACGGTCCTCGTTGAATGCCTGTGGATAAATGGATGAGACCTAAGTAAGTTGTCAGCTTTCACCCTTGTCTTCAAGCAGGCACCCAAAGATGGGCTTGGCAGTTCTCCCATCTTTCAGATGAGGCAGTTGAGGCCAGGAGCGTTAGGGGACGGCGAAGCGCAGACGGGGGAATTTGTTGGGTGCAGACCCAGACCCGGCGCGCGACAGGAGTGGCTTGGGCTGTGGAAGGGCCGCCGATTGCACAGCGGCTGCCCAGAGCCCCGTTCCCCTGACACTCAAAGCACCTCAGGGAAAATGCAGTCCACACCCTTTTCCACCAGCCAGAGGCAAACACCGCCGTTTCCAGCAGGCTCTGCTGCTGGCCTCCAGCACGCACGCCCTGGCCGAGGGCAGTGAGCCCCAATCAGGTGTCTCCTGTTGTTAGTAATAAAGGCTCAACATCCGGGCACCTCGTAACCGACTTCAGCCGCCGAAGTGCGGCGAAATCCCCTGCGTCCGAGCAACCGCTCGCGTAGAGCAACGAAGCCCCGCCCCCGCCCTCGCTGATTGGAGGGCGACGTGAGCGCCGGCGTGCGATTGGTACGTGGTGTCACAAAGGGCGGGGAGGAGGGTGCCTTCGGAGCGACGCTCGCGGGGCGGCGCCTCCTTGTTGGCCTGCGGGAGGGCGAGCGAGCGGACCCGACAGCCGGTAGGGCGAGCGAGCGGGCGAGCTCCTGCTTCCTCCTGGGCCGGACCGGATGAGGAGGACTCCTGGGGCGGCAGGACGCTGAGTCAGGCCGCGCTGCCGCCGCCGCCTTTTCGGGAGGCGGAGAAGCGCGCCGGCGACTCCGCTTAGGGCAGTCGGTGGCGCCCCCGTCGCCGCTCCCTCCGCCGCCCCGCTGTCTGGCAGACGCCAGGTTCGCCGCTACCCGGGAGACCAGCGCGGCGGCCCCGCCGTTCCTGGGGACACGCTCCAGTTTTCGTCCCTCTTGGAGCGCGTCGCAGGATTCCCCACACCACCCCGACGGGTGCTGATCTCCAGATCGCTGGTTCTTACGGGGCGCTTGACCACTGCCCCCCAGTCAGGCCTGTGAGTCTGGGTAGCCGGAGTTTAGCCTGGAGAAGGGAGGGCAGCGCAGGTGTCTGAATGGTCTCCAAGGGTATCTGTCTATGTACAGTGTATACATATGACTTTTGAGTAGATGCTAACCCTGAAGTATTTTTCAATCCTGCATTAGAATTGACTCCAGGCAGGAGTTTAGTACAGATAGATGCATTATATTGTTTGTTTATATGTAGATTTTGTAGCTTGCATCCCAAACTTAAGGATATTTCCCTACTTCAGTAAATATAGGTCTCTATTGTATTTTTAATGGTGCCTGACATTCAGGATATCTTTATGTTGGGGGAAAAGGTTAAAGGATAACTGCTCTTATGTGGCTAAATTTCTTTAGAACAGAGGGTATAGCAAATTCTGAGTTACTGAAACGACTTAATCCCTGCTATCATTGCCGTCTATATTTTTAACTTCCCTTTCATCGTTGCTTTTTTAAAGAACTTTTTTTTAGAAACAATGAGAGAAATGGTTTCGAAATCAGATTTTTTTTTTTTTTTTTGCCATTTAAACCATTTTTAAGTGTACAATTCAATGGCATTAACTACATTCACTCTGTTGTACAACTGTCACCATATCCATTTTCAAATATTTTTCATACCTTTAAACAGAAACTCAGTACCCTTTAAGTAGTATAACTCCCCATTTTCCCTTCCCCCCAGCCTCTGGTAACCATTAATAAACGTTTGTCTCTCTGACTGTACTGAGTATTTGATGTAAGTGGAATCATACAGTAGTTGTCCTTTCGTGCCTGACTTATTTTGCTCAGCATAATGTTTTCAGGGTTCATCCATGTTGTAGCATGTATCAGAACTACGTTTCTCTTTATGGCTAAATAATATTTCATATGGTTGTACGAAATTTTGTTTATCCATTCATTCTTTGATGGACACTTTGGTTTTTGTGAATGATACTGCTACGAGCATTGGTGTACAATATCTGAGTTCCTGCTTTCAGGTCTTTTGAGTAAATACTTAAGAAGTAGAATTGGTAATTCATGTGGTAATTCTGTGTTTAAGTTTTTGAAGAACCACCAAACAGTTTATCACAATGGCTGCAATATTTTACATTCCCACCAGCAGTGGTCGAGGGTTCCAGTTGCTCCACATCCTCTCCAATACTTATTTTCTGTTTTTCTGATATTATCCATCCTAGTGGAGGTGAAATGGTATCTCATTGTGGTTTTTATTTGCATTTCCCTAATGATTTATGATGTTGAGCATCTTCTCACGTCCTTATTGGCCATTTGTGTATCTTCTTTGAAGAAATGTCTCTTCATGTCTGTGATGGTCAAGGTTGTGTGTCAACTTGGCTAGGCCATAATTCTCAGTGGTTTGGCAGTTATGATGTAGTTTGGCAGTTATGTAATGATGTGATCACCTCCATAATGAGATCTGATATAATGTAATCTTCTCCGTGATGAGATCTGTTGTAAGCAGCCAGTCAGTTGAAAGGGAGTTTCCATGGGGGTATGGGCTGCATCCAATATATATGGACTTTCTGGGAAAGCCCACTGGCTTTTACTCTGCTCTGGATACTGCATTCAGCTAATCATGATGTGAACTCCGGTTCTTGGGACTTGAGCCAGCAGCCATCTTAACTGCGGATCTTGGATTCATCAGCCTCTGCAGCCCGTGAGCCAGCAACCTGCTGTCTGACCTGCCAATCTTGCATTTGTCAGCCCCTGCAGCTACATGAATCAGGAGAAGCCTCCAGCCTGACTCTTGACCCACGGACTTGGGACTTTCTAGCCTCTACAACCGTGTGAGCTATTTCCTTCATATAAATCTCCCTCTCTCTTTCTCTCTTTCTCTCTGTGTATACATGTATATGTGTATACACACACAACACATACACACATATACGCAACACTGATTTTGCTTCTCTAGAGAACCCAGCCTAAGACAATGTCTTTTGCCCATTTTTAAATTGTGTTGTTTGCCTTTTTGTTGTTGAGTTGTAGGAGTTCTTTATGTATTTCAGATAGTAAACCATTATCAGATATGTGGTTCCCAAATATTTTCTCTCATTTTTTGAGTTGTCTCTTTGCTTTCTTGATAAGACCCTTTGATGTGCAAAAGTTCTTAATGTTGATGAAGTACAATTTATCATTTGATGCTCATGCTTTTGGGGTCATATATAAGGATCCAGGGTCAAAAACTAAGTCTCAAAGCTTTACCCCTGTGTTTTCTTCTAAGAGCGTTATGGTTTTAGTTCTTACATTGAAGTCCATGATCCATTTTGAGTTAATTTTTCTATATGTTGTGAGGTATAATTCTAGCTTCATTCTTTTGCATGTGGCGATCCATTTGTCCCAGCACCATTTATTGAAGAGACTTTTTTCATGAAGGAACCCAGGTGGTGCAGTGGTTAAGTGCTTGGCTGTTAACCAAAAGGTTCAAACCCACCCAGAAGCTCTGTGGGGTAAAGATCTGGTGATCAGCTCCCATAAAGATCACAGCCTCAGAAACTCCATGAGACAGTTCAGCTGTGTCACATGGGGTCACTATGTGTCAAAATCAAGTTGATGGCACCTAACATCAACAATAGCAACATTCTTTCTAGAAATTTTTTTGATGTTACATTGCTATTGATGGCTAGGTTTGATGCTTTTTTTCTCCCTCTGTCCTCTGTCCTTCTTCCTTTCCTCTGTCCCTTCTGTAAGTGATCGACTGTTAACCGAAAGTTTGCCAGTTTGAAACCGCCAGTGGCTCTGTGGGAGAAAGATGTGACAGTTGCTTCTGTAGAGATTTACAGCTTTGGAAACCCTGTGGGGTCCCTATAAGTTGGAATCGACTCGACGGCAGTGGGTTTTGATTCTGCTTTGTAGCTAACCATATTCTTGCATCATTTCAATGAGTCTTTATTGCCTCTCGTTTTCTAACATCACGCAGTCCCATAATATGCTCAGCCAAGCATGACCACACACCTCTTTCAGAAGCTGTCTATGGTCCCTGCTTTTAAGTACTGGCTTGATCTTCAGCCGGGTGTAGCTTCCGTTTGCTCCTGTGCCATCCTGTATACCTCCATTCTGACTTAACCAAATTTCATGGCCTCATTATATCCTCTGGTACAGTGATCTACTGTTGAGGAGAAGTATGATTATTTTATAGAGGCAGACATTTTCAGTTTTGAATTTGGTGTAACTACCAACCTTAGTTCTTTTTGGATGTTGGAAATTACTCTATTGATTAGGGCCTAAATTTATAGTGAGTGTGACAATGTATTTAGTGCTCTATTGGGCTGTTATTTTTCTTCTAGTCCATAGTCTCTTTTTCCATAGTAACGATTTTCTTATAGTTGAAGGACTTCCAAATCTATCTTTCCATTACCGCTCCCACTTGTTTACTGTTTTCAGAATATTGCTATGGAAAAGCACTATGGTGAAGGGAATGCTCTTATATCCTCTGTCTGTAAATTTCTTGGGCAGGTACTGGTCACCCATGCCTGTATTTCTGGAATGTTCATTTTGTCATTCCTGACTTCTGTTGCTGGAGCTGCTACTATGAGCACTTTTGGAGTGCTATTGGCTTTGGGGAAACAAGGGCCTGCCCACTGATATTTCTGTAGTACACCCTTATTTGATATAACATGACAGATACGTGCTTAAGAATCCACATCCTATCCAAAATCATATTATAAGAAGTTATTTCAATGAGGAGGGAAAAAAAAGGTTAGGGTTCAAGAGCTTCAAAGTTATTTTTCCTACAGCCGTTTTAATACTAAAGATATAAGAATAACAAAATCTGAGCAGTACAGCTTTTTATTTAGTTTTATTTAGGAGCAAAAGCCTCTTACAACTATCACCTGCAGTATAATTAGCACAGTATTTTCTATTACCATATTTATTACTCATTTTGATAAATAGTATAACAGCACTCAGAGCAGCTGTGCTGCGGGCAACAACTTTTCTTCCTACCTGTAATGTTGTCTCTTTAGGACTGTATCAGTCTGTTGTCATTAGGTGCCTTCGAGGCAGTTCCAACTCATAGTGTCCCTATGTACAACAGAATGAAACATTGCCAGGTTCTGCGCCATCCTCACAGTCGTTGCTATGTTTGAGCCCATTGTTGCAGCCACCGTGTCAGTCCATCTTGTTGAGGGTTTTCCTCTTTTTCGCTGACCCTCTACTTTACCAAGCATGATGTCCTTCTCCAGAGACTGGTCCCTTCTGATAACATGTCCAAAGTATGTGAGACGAAGTCTTGCCATCCTCGCTTCCGAGGAGCACTCTGGCTGTACTTCTTCCAAGACAGACTTGTTGGTTCTTCTGGCAGTCCATGGTATATTCAGTATTCTTCGCCAACCCCATAATTCAAGACATCAATTCTTCAGTCTTCCTTGTTCATTGTCCAGCTTTCGCATGCATATGAGGCGATTGAAAATACCATTGCTTGAGTCAGGGGCATCTAAGTCCTCAAAGTGACATCTTTGCTTTTTAACACTTTAAAGAGGTCTTTTGCAGCAGATTTATACAGTGCAATTCAGGTTTCCTAATTAATTGTAAAGGAGCCCTGATGGCACAGTGGTTAAGCGCTTGACTGCTAACCGAAAGTTCGGCAGTTCAAACCCACCAGCTGCTCCACAGAGAAAGATGTGGCAGTCTGCTTCTGTGAAGATTTACAGCCTTGGAAGCCCTATGGGGCATTTCTACTCTGTCCTACAGGATCGCTGTGAGTCGGAATCGACTGCACGGCCAAAGGTTTGTGTTATGGATTGAATTGTGTCTACCAAAAATATGTGTTGTAAATTCTGACCTCTGTGCCTATGGTTATAATCCCATTTGGGGATGGGTTGTCTTTGTTATGTTAATGAGGCAGACAGGTGTAGGGTGTGTATTGAGTCAGTCTCTTACAAGATTTATAAAATGAGCAGATTAAGCAAGCGGAGATGGGAGGAGAGAGTTGCCGAGCCACGTGAAGATTGCCCAGGAGTAGAAGCTCAGAAAAGACAAGCACCTTCCTCCAGAGCTGACTGAGAAATCCTTCCCCCAGAGTCAGCGCCTTGAATTTGGACTTCTAGTCTCCTGAACTGTGAGAAAATAAATTTATGTTTGTTAAATCCACCTACTTGTGGTATTTCTATTATAGCAGTGCTATATACTAAGACAGTTTCTTTTTTCTTTAATTATTGCTGTGCTTTAAGTGAAAGGTTACAATTCAAGTGAGACTTTCATACAAAAATTTATACATACATTGTTATGTGACTCTAGTTGCTCTGCCTATACTATGACAGCACACTCCTCCTTTCCACTTCTGATTTCCCATGTCCATTCAACCAGCTCCAGACCCTCTCTGCCTTCTTATCTTGCATCTGGACAGGAGCTGCCCATTTAGTCTCATGTATCTACTTGAGCTAAGAAGCACACTCTTCAGGAGTCTCATTTTATATCCCAAGTCCAGTCTAACCTTTGTCTGAAGAGTTGGCCTCAGGAATGGTTTTAGTTTTGGGCTAACAGAGAGTCTGGGGGTCATGTCTTCTGGGCTTCCTCCAGTCTCAAACCATTAAGTCTAGTCTTTTTACTAGAATGTGTGTTCTACAACCTACTTTCATCCTGCTCCATCAGGGACTATCTGTTGTGTTCCCTGTCAGGGCAGTCATTGGTGGTAGCCGGGCACCATCTAGTTGTTCTGGTCTCAGACTGATGAAGTGTCTGGTTTATGTGGCCCTTTCTGTCTCTTGGGCTACTACTTTCCTTGTGTCTTTGGTGTTCTTCATTCTCCTTTGCTCCAGGTGGGTTTGGACCAATTGATGTGTCTTAGATGGCCACTTGCTGATTTTATGACCCCAGACGCCACTCACCAAAGTGGGATGCAGAACATTTTCTTCATAAACTTCGTTATGCCAGTTGACCTGGATGTTCTCTGAAACCATGATCCCCAGACCCATACTCCTGCTTCTGTGTCTGTGGAAGTGTTTGGTTGTATTCAGGAAACTTCTTAGCTTTTGTTTAGTCCAGTTTTGCTGACTTCCCCTGTAGTGTGTGTTGTCCTTCCCTTCACCTAAGATAATTCTTGTCTACTATCTAGCTAGTGAATACCGTCTCTCTCCCTTCCCACCCTTGTGATCATCAAAGAATGTTTTCTTCTGTGTTTAAACCGTTTAAGTTCTTTTTTTTTTTTTCTGTCTGGTGATCTACTTTTTTTTTTCCCATACAAAAATTTATACATACATTGTTATGTGACACTAATTGCTCTCCCCATACTGTGACGGCACACTCCTCCTTTCCACCCCTGACTCCTCATGTGCATTCAACCATCTCCTAACCCTCTCTGCCTTCCCATCTCACCTCCAGACAGAAGTTGCCGGATTAGTCTCTTGTATCTGCTTGAGCTAAGAGGCGCACTCCTCATGAGTATCACTTTTGTCCTACAGTCCAGTCCAATCCCTGTCTGAAGAGTTGGCCTTGGAAATTGTTTTAGTTCTGGGCTGATAGAGAATCCAGGGGCCATGCTTTCTGGGGTTCCTCCAGTCTCAGTCAGACCATTAAATCTGGTCTTCTTACTAGAATTTGAGTTCTGCACCCCACCTTTCTCCTGCTCCATCCAGGACTCTCTGTTGTGTTGTCTGTCAGGGCAGTCATTTGTGGTAGCTGGGCACCATCTAGTTCTTCTGGTCTCAGGCAGATGAAGTAAGACTCTGGTTTATGTGGCCCTTTTTGTCTCTTGGGCTAATATTTTCCTTGTGTCTTTGCTGTTCTTCATTCTCCTTTACTCCAGGTGGTTGGGACAAATTGATGCATCTTAGATGGCTGCTTGGAAACTTTTTAAGGCCCCAGATGCCACTCACCAAAGTAGGATGCAGAACATTTTCTTAATAAGCTTTCTTATGCCAGTTGACCTAGATGTCCCCTGAAAGCATGGACCCCAGACTGCTGCTCTGTCCCTCAAAGTGTTTGATTGTATTCAGGAAACTTCTTAGCTTTGGTTTAGTCCAGTTGTGCTGACATCCCCTGTAGTTTGTGCTGTCCTTCTCTTCACCTAAGATAAATCTTATCTACTATCTAGTTAGTAAATAACTCTTACCCTCCTTCCCCACCCTCGTAACCATCAAAGAATGTTCTCTTCCGTGTTTAAACCTTTCCTTGAGTTCTTGTAATAGTGGTCTTATAGAGTATTTGCCCTTCTATGACTGACTGAATTCACTCAGCATAATGACCTCCAGATTTCTCCATATTATAAGGGGTTTCATGGATTCATCATGGTTCTTTATTGTTGAGTAGTATTCCGTTGTGTGAATATACTATAATTTGTTTACCCATTCGTGCGTTGATGGGCACCTAGGTTGTTTCCGTCTTTTTGCTATTGTGAACAGTGCTGCAGTGAACATGGGTGTGCATATATCTATTCGTGTGATGGCTCTTCTCTAGGATATATTCCAAGGAGTGTGGGATTGCTGGATCATATGGTACTTCTGTTTCTAGCTTTTTAAGGAAGTGCCAAATTGATTTCCAAAGTGGTTGTACCATTTTACATTCCCACCAGTAGTGTATATGTGTTCCAGTCTTTGCACAGCCTCTCCAACATTTATTATTTTGTGTTTTTTGGATGAATGCTAGCCTTGTTGGGGTGAGATGGTATCTCATTGTAGTTTTGACTTGCATTTCTCCAGTGGCTAATGATGGTGAGCATTTCCTCATGTGTCTGTTAGCAGCCTGAATGTCTTCATTGGCGAAGTGTCTGTTCATATCCTTTGCCCATTTTTTCATTGGGTTATTTGTCTTTCTGTAGTTGAGGTTTTGCAGTATCTTGTAGATTTTAGAGATTAGACGCTGATAGACTTTGTCATAGCCAAAATTTTTTTTCCAGTCTGTAGGTTGTCTTTTTACTCTTCAGGTGAATTCTTTTGATGAGCGTAAGTGTTTGATTTTTAGGAGGTCCCAGTTATCTAGTTTCTCTTCTGGTGTTTGTGCAGTGTTACTTATGGCTTGTATTCTGTTTATGCCATGTATTAGGGCTCCTAGCATTGTACCTATTTTTTCTTCCATGGTCTTTATCGTTTTAGAGCTTGTATTTAGGTCTTTGATCCATTTTGAGTTAGTTTTTGTGCATGGTGTGAGGTATGGGTCTTGTTTCAATTTTTTGTAGATGGATATCCAGTTATGCCAGCACCATTTGTTAAAGAGACTGTCTTTTCCCCAATTAACGGACGTTGGACCTATGTCAAATATCAGCTGCTAATAGGTGGATGGATTTACATCTGGATTTATTAATTCTGTTCCTTTGGTCTGTGTATCTGTTGTTGTACCAGGATCAGGCTGTTTTGACTACCGTGGTGGTAAAGTAGGTTCTAAAATCCGGTAACATGAGGCCTCCCACTTTTTTCTTCTTCTTGAGTAATGCTTTACTTATTCGGGGCCTCTTTCCTTTCCATATGAAGTTGGTGATTTGTTTCTCCATCTCATTTAAAAATGCCGGTGGAATTTGGATAGGGATTGCATTGTATTTGTAGGTTGCTTTGGGTAGAATTGAGATTTTCACAATGTTGACTCTTCCTATCCATGAGCAAGGTATGTTTTTCCACTTATGCAGGTCTCTTTTGGTTTCTTGCGGTAGTGTCTTAGAGTTTTCATTGTATAGATCTTTTACGTCTCTGGTTGGATATATTCCTGAGTATTTTATCTTCTTAGGGGCTGTCGTGAATGGTATTTAGTGATTTCCTCTTCGAAGTTCTCTTTGTTGGAGGAGAGGACTCCAACTGATTTCTGTATATTTATCTTATATCCTGATACTTTGGTGATATCTTTTATTAGTTCCAATAGTTTTCTTGTGGATTCTTTGGCGTTTTCTGTGTATAAGATCATATCATCTGCAAACAGAGATACTTTTTGTTCTTCCTTATCAATTTGGATGCCCTTTATTTCTTTTTCTAGCCTCATTGCTCTGTCTAGGACCTCCAGCACAATGTTGAATAAGAGCTGTGATAAAGGGCATCCTTATCTGGTTCCCGTTCTTAAAGGGAATGCTTTCAAACTCTCTCCATTTAGGATGATTTGGCCGTTGGCTTTGTATAAATGCCCTTTATTATGTTGAGGAATTTCCCTTCTCTTCCTATTTTGGTGAGGGTTTTTATCATGAATGCATGTTAGACTTTTGTCAAATGCCTTTTCTGTGTCAATTGATAAGATCATGTGGTTCTTGTCTTTTGTTTTACTTATGTGATGGATTACATTGATTGTTTTTCTAATGTTGAACCATCCCTGCATACTTGGTATAAATCCCACTTGGTCATGATGAATTTTTTTTTTTTTTTTTTTTTTGATGTTAATTCTATTGCCTAGAATTTTGTTGAGGACTTTTGTGTCAATGTTCATGAGGGATATTGGTCCGTAATTTTCTTTTTTTCTGGTGTCTTTACCTGGTTTTGGTATCAGGGTTATGCTGGCCTCACAGAATGAGTTTGGGAGTATTCCATCCTTCTCTGTGCTCTGAAATACCTTTAGTCGTAGTGGTGGAATTCTTCAGTGAAACTGTCAGGGGCAGAGCTTTTTTTTTTTGCTGGGAGGTTTTTAATTACTTTTTCAATCTCTTCTTTTGTTATGGGTTTATTTAGTTGTTCTACCTCTGTGTTAGTTTAGGTAGGTAGTGAAGTTCTAGAAATTTGTCCATTTCTTCTAGTTTTTCTGTTAGAGTACAGTTTTTCGTAGTATTCTGTTAGGATTCTTTTAATTTGAGTTGTGTCTGTTGTGGTAGCACCCATCTCGTTTCTCATACAGGTGATTTGCTTCCTGTCCTTTTTTTTTTTTTTTTTTCTTTTTTTCTTTTGTAAGTTTGGCCAGTGGTTTATCGATTTCATTGATCTTTTCAAAGAACCAGCTTTTGGACTTGTTAACTCTTTCAATTGTTTTTCTATTTTCTATTTTATTAATTCTGCTGTATTTCTTGTTATTTTCTTTCTTCTGGCACGTTTGAGGGCTTCTTTTGCTGCTCTCTTTCTACTTGTTCGAGTTGTAGGGTTAATGTTTTGATTTTGGACCTTTCTTCTTTTTGGATGTGTGCATTTTATTGCTATAACCTGACCTGTGAGCACTGCTTTTGCTGTGTCCCAAAGGTTCTGGTAAAGATGTGTTTTTATTCTCATTTGATTCTATGAATTTCTTTATTCCATCCTTAATATCTTCTATAACTCAGTAGTTTTTGAGCAGGGTGCTGTTCAGTTTCCATGTGTTTGATTTTTTTTTTCCTTGCTTTTTCTGTTATTGATTTCTAGTTTTATGGCTTTATGGTCAGAAAAGATGCTTTGTAATATTTTGATGCTTTGGATTCTGTTAAGGCTTGCTTTATGGCCTAATATGTGGTCTATTCTGGAGAATGTTCTGTGTGCATTGGAAAATAAAGTATACTCGGCTGCTGTTGGGTGGAGTGTCCGGTATATGTCAATGAGATGAAGTTGCTTGATTGTGACATTTATATCTTCTGTGTCTTTATTGAGCTTCTTTCTGGATGTTCTGTCCTTCACCAAAAGTGGTGTGTTGAAGTCTCCTATTATTGTGGAGTTGTTGATCTCTCTTTTCAATGCTGATAGAGTTTGTTTTCTGTATTTTGGAGCCCTGTCATTGGGTGTGTAAATATTTATTATGGTTATGTCCTCCTGGTGTATTGACCCTTTAATCATTATATAGTGTCTTTCTTTATCCTTTGTGGTGGATTTTACTTTAAAGTCTATTTTGTCAGAGATTAATAGTGCTGCTCCTGCTCTTTTTTGAGTGTTGTTTACTTGATATATTTTTTTCAATCCTTTGAGTTTTAGTTTGTTTGTGTCTTTAAGTCTAAGATGTGTCTCTTGTAGGCAGCATATAGATGGATCGTGTTATTTTATCTAATCTGCCACTCTCTGTCTCTTTATTGGTGCATTTAGTCCATTTTCATTCAGCATAATTATTGATAGGTATGAGTTTAGTTAGTGCTGTCATTTCGATGTTTTTTTTTGTGTGTTGTTGACAGTTTTGTTGTTCCACTTAATTTTCTGTGCTGAGTTGTTTTTCTTTGTGTATTTTCTTTTCATCTTTTTCACTGTATTTGATTTTGTATTTGCTGAGTCTTTATGTATTTTTCTCTTTTATTTTGATGTGTAAGATTGTTAGTTTCCTTGGTGATTACCTTAATATTTACCCCTGTTTTTCTAAGTTTAAACCAGTCTTTCATTTCTTTATATCACCTTGACTTCCTCTCCGTATGAAAAATCTATAACTACATTTTTCAGTTCCCCTTTTTTGTTTCAATGTTGTTATCTTTTACATATTGACATCTCTGTTTCCCTATTTTCATTGTTTTAACTTTGATTTATTTTTGTGACTTCCCTATCTGGCTTTATATCTGGTTGCTCTGTCCTGTGTTCTAGTCTTGGGTTGTCATCTGATATTATTGAGTTTCTAACCGGAGTACTCCCTTTAGTATTTCTTGTAGTTTTGGTTTGGTTTTTGCCAATTCCCTAAACTTCCATGTATCTGGAAATGCCCTCATTTTGCTGTCATCTTTGAGAGACAGTTTTGCTGGATATATAATTCCTAGCTGGCGTTTTTTATTTTTCCTTCAAGGCTTTGTATATGTCATCCCATTGCCTTCTTGCCTGCATGATTTCTGCTGAGTAGTCAGAAGTTAGTCTTCTTGACTCTCCTTTGTAGTTGACTTTTTGTTTATTCCTAGCCACTCTTAAAATTCTCTGTTTATCTTTGGTTTTGTCAAGTTTGATTATAATATGTCTTGGTGACTTTCTTTTGGGATCTTCTTTGTGTGGGGTTCGATGAGCTTCTTGGATAGACATCTTCTTATCTTTCGTGATATCTGCCAACAATCTTCAACAATTTTCTCTGTATTTTCTGTTATCCTCCCTGTTCTGGTATTCCAGTCACCAGAAATAACCAGTAGGTTATTTGTCTTGATAGAGTCCCGCATAATTCTTAGGGTTTCTTCATTTTTTTAAATTCTTTTATCTGATTTTCCCTCAGATAAATTGGTGTCAACTGCTTTATCTTTAGTGTCACTCATTCTGACTTCTTTTTTCTCAATTCTTCTGCTGTGACTTTCTGTTGAGTTATCTAATTCTGAGATTTTATTGTTAATCTTCTGGATTGCTGATTGCTGTCTCTCTATGGATTCTTGCAGCCTAATAAATTTGTGATTGTGCTCTTGAATAAACTTTTTAAGATCCTCTGTTGCTTTGTCTGTCCGTTCCTTGGCTTGTTCTGCATTTTGCCTGATCTTCCTGATCTCTTGAAGAGTTGTGTATATTAATCTTTTGTATTCTGCCTCTGGTAATTTCAAGAAATTCTCTTCCTCCAGAAAATTTCTTGATTCTTTATTTTGGGAGCTTGCTGAAGCCATCATGGCCTGCCTCTGTATGTGATTTGACTGTTATCTCTGAGCCATGAGCAAGTTATTATATGTATTTATTTTATGTTTGCTTACTGTGTCCTAGCTTCTTGTTTTGTTTTGATATGCCCAAACAGGCTGCCCCTGTGAGCTAGTTTGATTATTTGCACCTTTGAAGCTCTCACGTTCTGTCACCCAGCGCCAGGTGGTTAGAGCTGTTACTAGGTATGTGAGCCCGGGAGTCTGTTTACTTTTCATGTATGAATTCAGCTCAGGTGTCCAGGTAGTCAGTCGTCAAGTGTGTGATGCAGGCTCTCACCTAGACAGGCATGGGTGGTCCTAGACAGGCATGGGTGGTTGGTGTAGGCATAGGTATCTGGCTGCAGTAGGGGTCACACGCTGAGCAAGGCATGGGGCAGATGGCTGCCCCTGAGCATCTGAGAGGAAAGTGTGTCCTAGTTCCCTAGAACACATAGGTGGATGGGTTTTGCAGCTGGACTATGAGCACCCAGTGCTGTTGGCTGTAAGGACTGGGGGGCAGCACTTATTCTTGAACCCCTGTCACAAGGGGCTAGGTGGCATGAGTGGAGCCACCAGTCCTCAGGCCCCTGATGTGGGTAGGTAAGGACCCTGCTTAACAGGCAGAGCAGTGTCACATGTCAGGAACCTGCCACTTCACCATATAGCTGAAACAGTTGAAGTTAGACTTCAGGTATATACTGTGTTGTACTGTGGTAATGGGTGCCTACGCTGTTGAAATGGGCTCACACAGGTCTGTGCAGGGGTGAAGGGCATTCAAAGTCCATAGACCCCGTACACCTGTGCCTAGGTAAAGGGGCTGTGCCTACCCTGATTTCCTGGCTTAGGGGAACCAGCAGATTATTTTCTCTCTGTTTGTTAATTTTTTCTCTCTCCAAGGCCAGAAGAATGGCTCAGGGCGCGTGACAGTTCCCACTTTCAGTCCAGGGAACTCGGCAGTCACGGAGGTCAGGCTGGGACCTGGTGCAGAGCGGGGAGGGTGGAGGTAAATGGGAGAGAGGTTTTTCCCAAAGATGGTGTTTTTTGATCTGCGTGGTAGGCCAGACATGAATACTTACCTTTTGCCGATCGAGTGATGCTTTTCACTGGTTCTGGGTGCCTGAGTAGACTCTCTGCCGCTGGGCCTCTCCTGATGTGGAAAGTGCCTCCTGAGCACCACTGATTGCCTCACCACCCACTCAAGGCAATCCATCCTGAAGGGCGCCAGCTCCCACCGGGTCCGGTCTGGCAACCCTTTGCTGCTTCCGAACCATCTATCCCTCCTTCTGCCACTCAGTCTGACTCTTCAACTTTGCCTTTGATGTTCAGGGCTCCTAGATTGTCATATATAATTTATTCTTTTTTTTTTCAGGTCTTTGTTGTAGTAGGGACCTCAGGAAGCATCTGACTACTCCACCATCTTGGTTCCACCTCGCCAGTTTCATTTTTAATTAATTGTATTTACTGTTAGTGATACCCTTATCTCTAAAACAGAGATAATACGTTACCTATATCACAAGTTTGTTCTAGGGATCAATTGAGATAGTGAATGCTTGTTTATTCTTTCATTGAACAAAATCTTTAAGGAGTACCAGTATGTTCAAAACGCTGTGCTACATGATAAAAAGGTAAATCAGATATGGTTTCTGTCTTAGTCATCTAGTGCTGCTATAACATAAATACCACAAGTGGATGGCTTTAACAAAGACAATTTTTTTTCTCACAGTCTGTTAGGCTAGAAGTCCAAATTCAGGGTGTCAGCTCCAGGGGAAGTCTTTCTGTCTCTGTTGGCTCTGGAAGAAGGTCCTTCTCGTCAAAATTCCTCTGGTCTAGGAGCTTCTCCGCACGGGAACCCCGGGTCGAAAGGACATGGTCTGCTTCTGGTGCTTCTTTCTTGGTAGCATCCAGTCCCCATGTCTCCCTGCTCACATCTCTCTTTTATATCTCAAAAGAGATGCTTAAGACACTGTCTAGTCTTATAGATCTCATCAGTATGACTGCCGCTAATCTATCTCATTACATCATAGTGATAGGATTTACAACACATAGGGAAGTCATATCAGATGACAGAATGGTAGACAGTCATACAATACTGGGAATCATGACCCTAGTCTGGTGACAGATTTTTTTTTTTTTCAATTTTCTTGCAAACATTACAAATTAAAATTAATTTTTTTTCCTTTTATTTTTTTTATTGTACTTCAGGTGAAGGCTTACAGAACAAATGGTTTCTCATGGAACAGTAGTACACATGTTGTTTTATGACATTGGCTAACAACTCCACTGGACTCAGTCTGGTGGAGGCCTTGGCAGCTGTGGTGGTGACAGATATTTTGTGGGGACACAGTTCAGTCAATGACGGTTTCTCCCTTAAGTAGCTTGTAGCTTAGTAGGGTAAGAAAGCCATGTAAAAAATGAAATAGATTGTTGTGGGTACAGTGTATGATGTAGGTTGCAGTACAAAGGAGAGTAAATATGAAAGGCTATGTGGAATAGTTGATATTTGCACTGAGTCTTAAAAGATGATTGAACTGAGTCTTAAAAGGTGCTTGTCAGCTGGTCAAGGGCGGGGAGGGTGGTGTGTAGAGCAGGCTGAGGCCCGAGGTTCATGTAATTAGAGGATAGAGTACTGAAGGTGTTTCAGGGTAGGGTATATGGAGAAGCAATATGGGACTGGAAGATGAGATGCAGGATCTTAAGAGCTTTTCTAAGGAGTGTGAATTTTATTCTGTAAACAGTGGGAAGTCATTGCAGGGTACTGAGCTATTAAATAGCATGACCAGCTCTACATTTTAGAAAGATAACTGTTAGTGTCACAGAGGATAGATTGGAAGAGTGAAGGGCAGGAATCAGGGATCATAGCTAGGCTATCAAAATTGCTCAACTGAGAGATAATGAAGGCCTGAACTAAACCCTAATCAATGTGGATGAAGAGAGTGGCAGATTATGGAAATATTAGGAAGTTGTACTGTCAACTAGATGTCATGGATGCGAAGAGAAATCCAAAATTGTCCCTAGATTTCTGGATTGAGTTACTGAATGTATGGTGGTACTCTTTACCAAGATGGGGAGTGTAGGACAAGAATGAGGTTTGCACGGAAGATGATTATAGTTTTCAACATACTGGATTTCAGGTGTCTTTACAGTGTCCAGATTTCAGATGTCTATGGAATGGACATACAAGTTATGAACCAAACCACAATCGTTTAAAAATACCTGCTTCTTTAAACACATTGCTATGAAAATTGCAGAGACATAAGTAATATCATCATCATTTGGTTAAAAAAACAAATAGTTATGATCCGTATGTCTTCTTGACTCTTGCACCTCCTCAGTGTTCACTTTCTGTTCATGTAGGTTTACTTCTCTGGTATCCTTCTCCCACTCTGAGGCTTTACTCATCCTGAAATACATTCAGAAGTTTACCCACTTCTAGGGAACACTTCCCAACTCATTCTATGTGGCCAGTATTACTTTGATAGCAAAATCAGACAAAGCCATCCAAAGAAAACTACAGACCAGTATCTGTTAGGAATATAGACATAAAAATCCTCGGAAAATACTACCAAACCAAATCCAACAACATATGTAAAAGATTATATCCTGTGTACAAGTGGGATTTATTCCAGGAATGTAAGGTTGATTGAAAATACAAAAATCAATCAATGTAATACAAAACCACATGATCATCTCAATAGACAGAAAAAAGAATTTGATAAAATCCAACACCTCTTCATGATTTAAAAAACAAAACAAAATAACAAAACCTGAACAAACTAGGGATAAAAGGGAACTTCTTCTACCTGAAAAGGGATATCTATGAAACCCTCACAGCTAACGTCATACTTAATGGTGAAAAACTGAATGCTTCCCCTCCTAAGATCAGGAACGAGGAAAGGATGTCCACTCTCACCACTTCTACTCAACCTGTGCGGAAGGTTCTAGGCAAAGCGTTTAGGCAAGTAAAGGAAATAAAAGCATCTAGATTGGAAAGGAAACTAAAACTATCTCTTTTTGCATACAACATTCTCTTGTATATAGAAAATCCACTAAAAAGCTATTAGAACTTCTCTATTTGCCTGGACAGCAGAGGAAGGAGGAGAGTCAGGAACAAGAAGAGGATATGGAATGTGTGGTTGATTGCCTCCATAAACAAATGCATCCTTTGCCATGAGACCAGAAGAACTGGATGGCACCTGGCTACCATTACTGAATATTTTGACGAAAGATTCTATAGAAGAATCCTGATCAAAGGGGGAAAATGCAGATCAGAATCTCAAATTCTCATGTTCACTAGACTTCCTGGAGCCATTAAGGTTGGATGAACCCCAGAAACTATTGCCCTGAGATATCCCCTGAAGTCTTCTTAAAACCAAACAATAATTTAGCTTAACTAGTAAAGAATGTCTGTCTTGAGCATTGTGTTCTTGTAATACCTACCCGTATGGGATCAAACTGACGACAGCAACTCAAAAGATTAGATAGGAACCTTAGGGGGCAGTGAGTTTATGTTAATTGGGGAGGAACAGCGCAGAAAAGGAGGGTGAGAATGGTTATACAATTCGACGAATGTAATCACTGTCACTGAATTGTACACGTAGAAACTTGAATTTGTGTATGTTTTGCTGTGTATATTCTCAACAACAACAAACTAAAGAAAATTATATATATATGTAACTTAAAATAGAACTACTGTATGACCCAGCAATTCTCCTGCTAGAAATATACCCCCAAAACTTGAAAGCAGTGACATGAACAGACTTTGTATACCAATGTTCATTGCAGTATTATTCACAATAGCCAAAAGGTGGAAACAACCTAAATGCTCATCAATGGGTGAATGGATAAACAAAATGTGATACACACATAAAATGAAATACTACTGAGCCTGTAAAAGAAATGAAGTCTTAATACTGCTACAACATGGATGAAGCTTAAGACATGCTGAGTGAAATAAGTCAATCACAAAAGGACAAATATTGTGTGGTCTCACTTTTATAAAAAAACAAAAATAGGCAAAAAATGTATAGAAACCAGAGTTTATTAGTGGTTACCAGGGGTGGGAGAGAGGAGTTTGGTGGGGGGGTGCGGTTATTGCTTATGGAGCACTGATTTCAGTTTATGATGATGGAAAATTCACACTGATAAGGGTAAGGGTTGCTCAGCCAATTAATATAATTGCTGTCAGTAAGTTGTACACCTGCAAAAATTTTGTACCTGTTGCTGAATGGTACCTGTAAAAAGTTGAATTGGCAAAAATTGTGTAATAGATTTAATACTATATTTACAATGTAATACTACATTTACAACAACAACAACAACAACAAAAGAACAGTTGCTAAGGCTGCTTATGTGCAACTGAACGCCTCATAGGATTTGGTTGCTTGGTTTGGAGGTTTAGGGTAATGGTTTCATGGGACATCCCAGTTAATTGGCCTAAGATTGTGTTCAGTGTTTGAGGTCTTAAAAGCTTGCAAGGGGCCATCGAAGGTACAGCAATTGGTCTCTATTTGCCTGGATCAACAGAATAAGAAGGAGTGTCAGTAATAGGAGGAAAACTTAGATTATGTGGTTAATTG
The DNA here is from genome assembly GCA_030035585.1 of Dugong dugon. Lineage (NCBI taxonomy): Eukaryota > Metazoa > Chordata > Mammalia > Sirenia > Dugongidae > Dugong > Dugong dugon. The sequence continues at coordinate 5,483,454 of CM057475.1, read as the reverse complement.
CCTCCGTGAACAACTGCCTCATTTGCCATAAGACCACAAGAAGTGGATCGTGCCTGGTTACCGTTACTGAACATTTTGATCAAAGGTTCTATAAAAGAATCCTGATCAAAAGGGAGAAAACGCAGAACAGAATTTCAAATTCTCATGGAGTCCAGATTTTCTCAAGCCTTGGAGGCTGGTGAACCCCCAAAACTATTGCCCTAATAATCTTTAAACCTTAAACCAAAAATATCCCCTGAAGGCTTCTTAAAACCAAACAATAGTTTAGCTTAACTAGTAAAGAATGTCTGCCTTGAGCATTATGTTCTTTTGAAGATCTGTCTATGGGGGATCAAATTGACAACAGCAACTTGAAAGATTAAATAGGAAACTTAGGGGACAGTGAGTTTATGTTAATGGGGGAGGAGCAATTCAGAAAAGAAGGGTGAGAATGGTTGCTCAATTAAAGAATTTAATCACTGTACATGTAGAAATTGTTGAATCGATGTTTTCTATTCTGTGTATATTCTGAACAATAACAAAAAATAAAAAAACTATTAAAATGATTACAGCAAAAAAGAAAAGCTGTTGGAACTAATAAACAAGTTCAGCAAGGTTGCAGGGTGCAAGAGCAATATGTGAAAATCAGTTGTATTTCTGCATACTACCAGTGAATAATCTGAAAATGAAAATTAGAAAATTTTTCCATTTGCAATAGCATCAAAATGAATAAAGTACTTAGGAATAAATTTAACAAAAGAAGTGCAAGACTTGTGTACTGAAAACTACAAAACTGTTGAAAGAAATTAAAGAAGCTATAAATTGAAAGGAATAAATGGAAAATTCATGGGTCAGAAGACTTAATACTGTTAAAAGAGAATACTCCCCAAATTGATCTACAAATTAAGCACAATCCCTATTAAAATCCAGCTGACTTTTTTGCAGAAATTAACCAGATGATTTTAAAATTCATTTGGAAGGTCCAGGGACTCAGAATAGCCAACAGTCTTGAAAAATGTTAACAAGTTGGAGGACTTAAACTTCTCAATTTCAAAGATTACTATAAAGCTAAAGTAATCAAGGCAGTATGGTACTGGCATAAGGGTAGACGTATAGATCATGGAATAAAATTGAGAGTCCATAAATAAATCCTCATATTTACAGTCATTTGTTTTTTTCAAGGGTGTCAAGACAATCCAACGGGGATAGGATCTTTTCAACAAACGGTACTGGGACAACTGAATATCCACATGCAAATGAATAGAATTGGACCCCTATCTCACACCATACACAAAATTAAAATGGAACATAGACCTAAATGTAAGAACTAAAATTCTACAACTCTTTGAAGAAATATGAGTAAAGCCTTGTGACCCTGTGTTAAGCAAAGCTTTCTAGATACGATTCCGAAAGCACAAACCAAAAGAAAAAACAGCGAAATTAGACTTCATATCAAAGTTAAAAACTTTTGTGCTTCAGAATACACCATCTAAAAAAATTAATAAATGCACCATCTAGAAATTGAAAAGATAGCCACAGAGTGAAAGAAAATAATTGCAAATCATAGATCTGGTAAGAGACTTGTATCTAGAATATATAAAGAACTCTTACAACACAGTTATAAAGACAACCCAGTTACAAAATGGACAAAGGATCTGAATAAGCCTTTCTCCAAGAAGATATGCAAATGAATAATCACATAAAAAGATGCTCAACACCATTCATCAGTCATTAGGAGAATACAAATCACAATGAGATACTGCTTCATACCCACTAGGATAGGTATAATAAAAAAGACATAGAATAACAAGTATTATTGGCGAAGATGTGGAGAAAGTGGCATCCTCATTTATAGCTTGTGGGAATGTAAAATGGTGCAGACCACTTTGGGAAACAATTTGGTAGTTCTATAAATTACTAAACATAGAATTACCATATAACCCAGCAATTCCTGTCCTAAGTATATATTCAAGAGAAAGGAAAACGTGTCCACCCAAAACTTTTATACGAATATTCATCATAGCATTGTTTATAATAGCAAAAAAGGAGAAACAATCCAAATACCCATCATCTGATGACTGGATAAACAAAATGTCATATATCCATGCAGTGGAATATTTAGCAATAAAAAGGAAAGAAGTACCAATACTGCTAGAACATGAATGAATCTAAAAAACATGTTATGTGAAAGAAGTCAGTCACAAAAAACCATATAATGTATGATTTTATTTATATGAAATGTCCAGAATAGGCAAATTTGTAGAGCTAGAAGTAGATTAGTGGTCACCTTGGGCTGGGAGAGGTGACTGGCAGGCAGTGACTGCTAATGGGTACAGGGTTTCTTTATAGAAAAAAATGTTTTAAAGTTGATTGTGGTGATGGTTGCACAACTCTTTGAATATACTAAAAACCAGTGAATTGTATACTTTAAGTGGATGAATTTTATGGTATGTAAATAACATCTCAATAAAGCTGTTAACAAAAAGTTTACCCACCTCTCTAGGAAGATGTGCATTATGCCTTTCTAGTTTAAGTCCAAGGCTCCCTTTTCCATGTTTTCACTGAGTAGTAGCAATTTATCAATTTGATTTTTCCTATACTTCTAATTATACACTTGTAATTTGTCTTACTAAGGTACCCTGCGTGGTACAAATGGTCAAGCCTTTGGCTGCTAACAGAAAGGGTGGCAGTTCAGACCCACCCAGAGTCTTCTTGGAAGACAGGCCTGATGGTCTACTTCTGAAAATCAGTCATTGAGAACCCTGTGGAGCACAGTTCTGCTTAGACACACATGGAGTTGCCATGAGTCAGAGTCACCTTGATGGCAACTAACAACAACAATTTATTTTACTACTACTTTTTGTTGTGTTTGCCTCTCATACTCATTAGCCGTATGTTTGTGAGTAGAGATAATGTTATTGCCAACGTTAACCTCAACATAATGCTATAGTGATAACTGTCCTCTGCAAACCCAAATGCTTACTGATTATTTAGTGAGCCCTATTTTTAAGGAGGAGCCCTGGTGGCACAGTGGTTAAGAGCTATGGCTGCTAACTACAAGGTCGGCAGTTTGAATCCACTAGCTGCTCCTTGGAAACCCTATGGGGCATTTCTACTCTGTCCTATAGGGTCACTGTGAGTCGGAATCAACTCAACGGCAACACGTTTGGGTTTTTTTGGTTTATTTTTAAGGACTATGTTAAGATGATTGACATTCCTTTTATCGAGTGTGATTTAAATGTACAGTGGCTATAAGGTTATGGTTTGTATGGCTTAGAAAACATAATTTACATGTTTTAGAAGGGGATATGCATACGTTTTTCAAAGTCTTGCAAACATCCTCTGACATGTTGAGTTTGTTTAAATACCATTAACAATAAAACAATAAATACTTGAGAATGTACTATGTATAAAGAAATGTACTGAGCTCTAGTAAGATACAGAAAATTATCGACATTATATCTGTTCTTAATGATCTTACAGTCTAGTTGGAAGAGCAATTTCAGAGGCAAACGTAAAATATAAGGATTAAACATAATTAAGCACTAAAATGAGTTCTGGGGCTGTCTGGAAGATTGAAATGGGTCTGAGCTGTTGGGAAGATCTTTATAGAGGAATGAGACTTTCAGATAGACTTGTTAAAAAAATATTCTTGTTTTTTAGGTACAAAACTCAAAACATGAACAACGATATATATAACCAATGTTCAAAGCTGACTTGGCTAGAACTGGAATACTGTTGCTTACAACATATTCCAGAGGAATTAGAAAAGTCAAAGTAATGGATAACAAAAAAGAACCTCCATTCTTCAATGAAGATAACGTGGGACCATTTTACTACAAACTTCCTTTCTATGATACCATGGAGCTCTTCATTGAAACACTGACTGGAACGTGTTTTGAGCTGAGAGTTTCACCCTTTGAAGCTGTCATTTCTGTGAAAGCAAAAATTCAAAGATTGGAAGGTACTAGTCTTTATTTTTAGGATATAAGTGTTAAATTTGTTCATCGAGAGTATAATAATTTTTAAACTTTTCTTATGGAGCAAATTTCAAATATATGAAAGTAGAAAGAAAATAGGATAATGCGCCCCCATATAACTATCACAACTTCAACACTTAAACACTCATGAATTACCTTGTTTCCACTCCTTGGTTTCCCCCAGACCTCCATCTTCTACAAGATTCTTTTGAAACAAATCCAAGGTGTCATGTAAATGATGGGAAATAATATTTTTAAATAGTTTTTCAACAAGTTATAGTGACATGCAAATTCTGCCATAACCATTTTATAGTAAATTGGAAAAATTAATTGCATTCTCTTTTAGTAACCTTGCTTACCTTTTCTGTACACTGTTTTGACAATATTTTTTTTATTTAAATGTAGAGATTTTCTGAGAAGAGTTTTGGCGTTACATTTACATGTGTTTGAATTTCCCTTAGTATATAGCAGGGGTACTAAACATTTTGCAGTATCTCTTGTGATTTGTGTATTTGTGAAAAGTGCCATAAGTTAACTTTGTATTGAAATTAGAATCTTACTTTTTCATTGTACTTTTCAGATTTTTGAAATAAGTGATATTTGCCATTTTTAGTTGTTAAAATGCAGTTTTGACTAGAAAATTGAATTGTTCCATGTAAAACTATATGGTTTTGCTGATAAAGCTGGTTTGAACTAGCTTGTAATATAAAAGTAGTAACTAGGGTTATCCTCCAGCCCAGTTTAAATTCAGAGTTGTAGAAGGATCCAGAGGGTTGGAATGTTTGATCTCTGAAGTCAAGGATCCTGGTACCTGAGGTTCTGAATATTTGCTATTCCTCCAGCCCCAGGGAGGGGCTATTGAAATGAGTGACCAGCTGACTCCAATGACCACATCAGCACATCTACTAATGATACATGAGGCTTTTGTCCCCTTAAATGATTTGGTGAGATCTGGAGTCTGAATAGTTTACTTTGACTTTGTTCTGCTTCTTTATTTGATGGTATAATACCATTTTAGGAGCAGAAAGGTAAAACTCTGTTCTAAATAATCTCTGTTATTTTCCCCTTTCTCTTTCATGTATTCCAAATGATCTCTATGTAGCAAAAGCACTTCAGAGAGCATCCTGTTTAAATCTCTTAAGGTCAGAAGTAGAAATTTGGACTTACAGAAAATTAGCAGATCACCCAAGGGAAATATTTAGTTACTGACACAACCAGGACCAGAGCCAAGATGTAGCCTCCTTGTCTTCAATAGGAGGTGACATTTTTTGGGGTAAAAGCACTGGTTTTGTAGTTACTAGACAGATGAATCCCAGTTTCCAAAAAACCAAACCAAACCAAACCCATGGCTGTTGAGTCAATTCTGATTTGTAGCGACCCTATAGAACAGAATAAAACTGCCCCATAGAGTTTCCAAGGCCATTATCTTTACAGAAGCAGAGTGCCACATCTTTCTCCCCTGGAGTGGCTGGTGGATTCAAACCGCTGACCTTTCAGTTAGCAGCCAAACGCTTAACCTCTGTGCCACCAGGGCTCCTAATCCCAATTTAAATATCTATAAAACAAATACAATTATTGGGAAATTATGTAATTAATTATTGGGTAGTATGTAAAATGCCTACCATTAGTGATCAGTAGATCTTAATTTCCTCCTATTTCCCATTCTCTTATTGCCACACCCAGCCCCTTCTCTCTCCCTTTCTCTTTTTTCTCCCTCCCTTTATTCCTTCTCTCCTGTTCTCCATACTTTATATTTTAATCCCATGGACAGTGGCAGTCATTCTATTCTTTAGGAAGTTTCAAGAGGGCAACCAGCCTTCATGACAAAATAGATTTTAATGTTTTTCTGGGTGATCTTTATATTTCCACTGCCTTGAAAACCAGGAAGACATTTATTTGAAGGTAACATGGTGGGTAAGACCCTCTGAGTTAGATATGAGATAGGGAGGATAGGAAGGAAGAAGTGACACTAATGGGATTAATCCTGTGGGGAAAATGGTTGTTCTGCCAGACTGTGTTTCCTTTTGGGCATATGTTGATGAGTTCAGAACTAGAGTCTGGAGGGGGATAGAAGGAAGGAATGGAAAGAACTGTGGAGAAAGGGTTGAAGGAGTATCGTCCTGGGTTAGGAATGAAGAGGCTGCAAGACAGAAGCAGTGCCTACCAGTGACTATAAATGGGCTTTAAAGGGACAGGAGCACTGAAGCCAGACTGGCAGATTTCAAATCATTAGCTGAGCAAATTCCTTAACCTTTCTGTACCTCCCGGCTGTAAATGGGCAATAATAATAGTACCTGTCTTGAAAGGTTGCTCTTAGATTAAATGAGTTAATAAATATAAAGCACTTAGCAGAGTACCTATGTTCTTTACGAGGAAAAAATGGTTAATCTGTGAAAATAATGGAGTGATTTGCCATTACAGTATAACCTAATTTATTCTGACTCATTATCATTTTTTCTCTATATAGTTATTCTATTGCCTAAATATCACTTACTGTATAGTCTAGTCTTTTCTCACAAAAGTACAGTTGTACATACTGCATTTCTGTATGTGCACAGCTCTCTCTTGATCACCTGATCTGTTTGTCCATTGCTCCCTATGCCAATATCACACCGACTTATTTACTGTAATATAATTTATAATTTTTGATCGGGGATAGTGTGAGTCTTTTTACCTTGTTATGTAAAATTGTCTTGGCTGCTTGCATTGTTAGCTCTGAACTGTTTTGTAGAATTCTGCCTGTAAAATTGTCTGAGCCTGAAGGTTCTGTGTATGGAGAAAAGTACGGGATATGTTTTCAACCCCTTGAGTCAATTATAAAGATATATCATTCTGGCAAACTGTTTTGCCTATATTTTCTGATTTATTGCTATGAAATTTTCAGGTGGTCTCTTGTTTTTAAATTTCTGCTATGTCTACAGTTCTTGTTCTTTTTCATTCTTGGTTTGTGCCTTCTTTCTTTTATATGTATATGTGTGTGTATATATATATATATATGTATGTGTGTATGTATATATATATATATATAGTACTTTAGGCAAAGGTTTACAGAACAAAGTAGTTTCTCATTAAACAGTTAGTACACATATTGTTTTATGACATTGGTTAACAACCCCATGACATGTCAACATTCTCCCTTTTCAACCTTGGGTTCCCTATTACTAGCTTTCCTGTCCCCTTCTGCCTTCTAGTCCTCTTTTCTTATATATTTTATTATAGTAAAATACATATAACATAAACTTTGCCATTTTATGAATTATGTGTACAATTCAGTGACATTAATTACATTCATAATGTCATATAACCTTCTCCACTATCTGCTTCCTAAACTTTTCATCACTACACTTGGAAATTCTGTACCCATTAAGTAGTAACTTCCATTTCTCCCTCCCCTTGCCCCTGGTAACCTCTAATCTACTTTATGTCTCTCTGTATTTGCCTAGTCTAGATATTTCATATAAGTGGAATCATACAATAATTGTCTATTTCTGTCTAGCTTATTTCACTTAGTAAAATGTTTTCAAGGTTCATCTGTGTTGTAGCATGTGCTAGGACTTCATTACTTTTCTTTTTTTTTTTAATTGTGATTTAGGTGAAAGTTCACAGAGCAAATTAGTTTCTCATTCAAAAATTTGTACACAAATTGTTTCGTGGCATTGGCTGCAATCCCGCATTGTGTCAGCACTCTCCCCCTTTCCCTTTCCTGGGTTCACCGTGTCCATTAGTCCACTTTTCTTGTCCCCTCCTGCCTTCTTGTCTTTGTTCCTGGGCAGATGTTGCGCATTTGATCTCATATAATTTGTTTGACCTAGGAAGCATGTTCCTCACGTGTGTTATTGTTTGTCTTATAGGTCTGCCTAATCTTTCGCTGAAAGGTGAGCTTCGGGAGAGTCTTCAGTTCTGAGTTAGAAAGGTGTCTGGGGGCCATAGTCTCAGGGGTTCCTCTAGTCTCTAGTCTCTGTCAGATCAGTAAGTATGGTCTTTATTGTGAATTTGATAATTTGTCCTACATTTTGCTCCTGCTTTGTCCAGGACTCTCTGTTGTAATCCCAGTCAGAGCAGTCGGTGGTGATAGCTGGGCACCATCTAGTTCTGGTCTCGGAGTCGTGTAAGCTGTGGTTCATGTGGTCCAGTAGTCTTTGGACTAATTGCTCCCTTGAATCTTTAGTTTTTTTCCCCTCTCCTTTGCTTTGGACTAGAAGAAACCAATAGTTATATCATAGATGGTCGCTTGCAAGCTTTTAAGACCCCAGAGGCTACTCACCAAAGTAGGATGTAGAACGTTGTTTTTAAGAACTATGTTGTGCCAATTGATGTAGATGTCCCCTGAGTCTATGGTCCTTTGCCTTCAAACCTGGAAACTTCATCCCATGAAGTGTTCAGTTAAGTCTAAGAGGTTACCCCGACTGTGCCACTTGTGTACTCTGTTGTCCATATTAATATATGAGGGGCACCTACAATCATGTGTTCAGAAATTTCTACCTCCGAACCTGTATCTGCTGGTAAGTGTGTTTCCCTATCCCCTCCCTCACCTTTTGGCATGTCTGTGTACCCATTTGTAGATTATTGTTTGTTGAGTCTATTGTTGCAGGATTTTCTACGCTGTAGTAGTTACCATAGTTGTCCTTTATTCCTCCGTTCCTCTCAGTGTCTTCTCTTGCCTTGGTCATGTTGTGCTGACTTCTCCCGTACTATGTATTGCCTTTCCCTTCACCAGTATTAACTTGTGTCTACTATCTCTGGTAATTTTCCCTCCCTCCCCCTCCTATCCCTGGTAACCATCAAAGACTTTTTTTTTTTTCTGTGTGTAAACCTTTTGTTGTTACTTTATAAAAGCGGTCTCATACAATATTTGTCTTTTTGTGATGGACTTATTTCACTCAGCCTGATGCCTTCCAGATTCATCCATGTTGTGAGATGTTTCGCAGTTTCATCATTATTCTTTGTCATTGCGTAGTACTCCATTGTGTATATGTACCACAGTTTGTTAATCCATTCATCTGTTGATGGGCACTTAGGTAGGACTTCATTACTTTTTATAGGTTAGCAATGTTCAGTTGTATATTTGTACCACATTTTGTTTATCCTTTTACTTTCAACTCCTTTGTGTCTTTGTATCTAAAGTGAGTCTCTTTCAGACAGCATATAGATGCATTATGGTTATTTTTTATCCAATCTGCCGGTGTCTGCCATTTTAAGAGGATAGTTTAATCCATTTACATTTAAAGGAATTACTATAAGGATTAACAAAAAGAAAACAAAAATCTTCACAACTAGACCAACAAGCAACATCATGATAATCGGGGAAAATATTGAAGTTGTGAAGGATTTCATTTTACTTGGATTTATAGTCAATGCCCGTGGAAACAGCAGTCAAGAAATCAAACGGTGTATCTCCTTGGGCAAATTTGCTGCAAAAGACATCTCTGAAGTTTTAAAAAGCAAAGATGTTACCTAGGACTAAGGTGTGCCTGAACCAAGCCATGGTATTTTTGGTTGCCTCCTATGCATGTGAAAGCTGGGCAATGAATAAGGAACACTGAAGAAGAATTGATGCCTTCGAATTATGGTGTTTGTGAAGAATATTGAATATACCATGGACTGCGAGAAGAACAAACAAATCTGTCTTGGAGGAAGTACAGCCAGAATGCACCTTGGAAGCAAGGATGGCAAGGCTTTGTCTCACATACTTTGGACATTTTATCAGAAGGGACCAGTCCCTGAAGAAGAACATTATGCTTTGTAAAGTAGAGGGCCAGCAAAAAAGAGGAAGACCCTCAATGAGATGGATTGACACAATGCCTGCAACAATGGGCTCAAACATGGCAATGATTGTGAGGATGGCATAGGTCTGGGTGGTATTTCATTCTTTTCTACCTAGGGTTCCTATAAATTGGAACCAACTCGATGGTACCTAACAACAACACTGATAAGGAAAGATTTACTTCTGCTGTTTAGTTTTTTTTTTTTCTGTATGTCTTCTATGATTTTGTTTCTCATTCTTCCCTTACTGCCTTTTTTCATATTTAGTTGAATTTTTGTAGTGTGCTGTTTTGATTCTCTTCTTTTTTCCTTGTCCCTGTATATTTTTAGTTATTTTCTTAGTGTTTAACTTGGGGATTACAGCTAACACATTAAACTCATAATAACCCACTTTGAATAGCACCAGTTTATTTACAGTGTGGTATACACACACACTGCCCCTGTGCGTTTATCTTCCTCCCATCCTTTTTTTTTATTGTTGTGCTTTAAGTGGAAGTTTACAATTCAAATTAGTCTCTCTTAAAACAAATTTATACGTACATCATTATGTGACACTAGTTGCTCTCCCTATCTGTGACAGCACACTCTTCCTTTCCACCATGAATTTCCCATGTCCATTCAGCGAGCTCCTGACCCTCTCTGCCTTCTCATTTGGCCTCTGGACAGGAGCTGCCCATTTAGTCTCATGTGTCTCCTTGAGCTAAGAAGCACAATCTTCACAAGTATCATTTTATATCCCTTAGTCCAGTCTAATCTTTGTCTGAAGAGTTGGCCTCGGGAATGGTTTTAGTTTTGGGCTAACAGAGAGTCTGGGGTCCATGTCTTCTGGAGACCTTCCAGTCTCAATCAAACCATTAAGTCTGGTCTTTTTACTAGAATTTGAGTTCTGCATCCCACTTTCCTCCTGCTCCGTCGGGGACTCGCTGTTCTGTTCCCTGTCAGGGCGGTCATTGTTGGTAGCCGGGCACCATCTAGTTCTTCTGGTCTCAGGCTGATGAAGTGTCTGGTTTATCTGGCCCTTTCTTTCTCTTGGGCTAATATTTTCCTTGTGTCTTTGGTGTTCTTCATTTTCCTTTGCTCCAGGTGGATTGAGACCAATTGATGCATCTTAGATGGCCGCTTGCTAGCTTTTAAGAACCCAGACGCCACTCACTAATGTGGGATGCAGAACATTTTCTTAATAAACTTTGTTATGTCAGTTGACCTAGATATCCCCTGAAACCATGGTCCCCAGATGCCCGCCCCTGCTACTCTGTCCCTGAAAGTGTTTGATTGTATTCAGGAAACTTCTTAGCTTTTGTTTAGTCCAGTTGTGCTGACTTCCCCAGTAGTGTGTGTTGTCCTTCCCTTCACCTAATATAATTCTTGTCTGCTCTCTAGTTAGTGAATACCCCACTCTCTCCCTTTCCACCCTCGTAACCATCAAAGAATGTTTTCTTCTGTGTTTAAACCTTTTCTTGAGTTCTTATACAATATTTGTCCTTTTTTGACTGACTAAATTCACTTCCAGATTCCTCCACGTTATGTTTCATGGATTCATCGTTGTTCTTTATTGTTGCAAAGTATTCCATTGTGTAAATATACTATAATTTGTTTATCCACTCGTCTGTTGATAGGCACCTAGGTTGTTTCCATCTTTTTGCTATCATGAACAGTGCTGCAACGAACATGGGTTTGCATGTATCTATTCGTGTGATGGTTCTTATTTCTCTAGGATATATTCCAAGGAGTGGATTGCTGGATCATATGGTTCTTCTATTTCTAGCTTTTTAAGGAAGTGCCAAATCGATTTCCAAAGTGGTTGTCCATTTTACATTCCCACCAACAGTGTATAAGTGTTCCAGTCTCTCCACAACCTCTCCAACATTTATTATTTTGTGTATTTTGGATGAATTCTAGCCTTGTTGGGGTGAGAAGGTATCTCATTGTAGTTTTGATTTGCATTTCTCTAGTGGCTAACGATCGTGAACATTTCCTCGTGTGTGTTAGCTGCCTGAATGTCTTCTTTGGTGAAGTGCCTGTTCATATCCTTTGCCCATTTTTTAATTGGGTTATTTATCTTTCTATAGTTGAGGTTTGTAGTTCTTATAGATTTTAGAGATCAGACACTGATCGGATTTCTTGTTGCCAATTTTTTTTTCCCAGCCTGTAGGTTGTCTTTTGAGTCTTTTGGTGAAGTCTTTTGATGAGCAAAAGCGTTTGATTTTTAGGAGGCCCCAGTTATCCAGTTTCTCTTCTCCTATTTGTGCATTGTTAACTTATGCTTCGTTTTCTGTTTCTGCCATGTATTAGGGTTCATAGCATTGTCCCTATTTTTTCTTCCATCATCTTTATCGTTTTTGATTTTATATTTAGGTCTTTGATCCATTTTGAGTTAGTTTTTGTGCATGGTGTGAGGTTTGGGTCTTGTTCATTTTTTTGTAGATGGATAGCCAGTTATGCCAGCCTCATTTGTTAAAGAGACTGTCTTTTCCCCAGTTAACAGACTTTGGGCCTTTGTCAAGTTCATAGGTGGATGAATTTACATCTGGATTCTTAATTCTGTTCCATTGGTCTATATATCTGTTGTTGCACCAGCACCGGGCTGTTTTGACTACCATGACAGTATAATAGGTTCTAAAATCAGGTAGTGTGAGGCCTCCACTTTGTTCTTCTTCTTCAGTAATGCTTTACTTATACAAGGCCTCTCCCCTTTCTATATGAAGCTGATTTATTTCTCCATCTTTTTAAAAAATATGTCGTTGGAATTTGGATTTGGATTGCATTGTGTCTGTAGATCGCTTTGGGTAGAATTGACATTTTCACAATGTTGAGTCTTGCTATCCATGAGCAAGGTATGTTTTTCCACTTAGCAGGTCTCTTTTGGTTTCTTGCTGTAGTGTCTTGTAGTTTTCATTGTATACATCTTTTTCTCTGGTTAGATTTATTCCTAAGTATTTTCTCTTCTTGGGGGCTGTGGTAAATGGTATTGATTCGATGATTTCCTCTTTGAGGTTTTGTTGTTTGTGTAAAGGAATCCAACTGATTTTTGTGTGTTCATCTTTTATCCTGATACTTTTCTAAAATCTTCTATTAGTTCCAGTAGTTTTCTTCTGGATTCTTTGGGGTTTTCTGTGTATAAGATCATATCATCTACAAATAGAGATACTTTTACTTCTTCCTTACCAATTGGATGCCCTTTATTTAATTTTATAGCCTAATTACTCTGGCTAGGACCTTCAGCACAATGTTGAATAAGAGTGGTGATAAAGGACATACTTGTCTGGTTCCCATTCTCAGGAGGAATGCTTTAAAACTCTCTCCATTTAGGATGATTTGGCTGTTGGCTTTGTGTAAATGCCCTTTATTATGTTGACGAATTTCCCTTCTATTCCTCTTTTGCTGAGAGTTTTTATTATGTATGTATGGGTGTTGCACTTTGTCAAATGCCTTTTCTGCATCGATTGATAAGATCATGTGGTTCTTGTCTTTTGTTTTATGTGATGGATTACATTGATTGTTTTTCTAATGTTGAACCATCCCTGCATACTTGGTATAAATCCCACTTTATCATGGTGTACTATGTTTTTGATATGTTGTTGAATTCTATTGGGTAGAATTTTGTTGAGGATTTTTGTGTCAATATTCATTAGGGATATTAGTCTGTAATTTTCTTTTATTGTGGTATCTGTACCTGGTTTTGGTATCAGGGTTAAGCTGGCTTCATAGAATGAGTTTGGGAGTCTACCGTCTTTTTCTATGCTCTGAAATACCTTTAGTAGTATTGGTGTTAACTCTTCTGTGAAAGTTGGGTAGAATTCTCCAGTGAAACTGTCCTGGCCAGGGATTTTTTTTTTGTGGGGAATTTTTAAATTACCTTTTCAATCTCTTCTTTTATTATAGGTGTATATAGTTGTTCTACCTCTGTTTGTGTTCGTTAGGTACGTAGTGAGTTTCTAGAGATTTGTTCGTTTCCTCTAGGTTTTCAAATTTGTTAAAGTCCAGTTCTTCATAGTATTCTGTTATGATTCTTTTAATTACAGTTGAGTCTGTTCTGATATCACCCATCTCATTTTTCATATGGGTTATTTGCTTCCTCTCCTGTTTTTCTTTTGTCAGTTTGTCCAGTGGTTTATCGATTTTGTTGATCTTTTCAAAGAACCAGCTTTTGGTCTTGTTAACTTTTTCAGTTGTTTTTCTATTCTCTATTTCATTTAATTCTGCTCTAATTTTTATTATTTGCTTTCTTCTGGTGCCCGATGGCTTCTTTTGCTGCTATCTATTTGTTCGAGTTGTAGGGTTAATGTCTTAATTTTGGCCCTTTCTTCTTTTTGTATGTGTGCATTTATTGCTATAAACTGACCTGTGAGCATTGCTTTGGCTGTGTCCCAAAGGTTCTGGTAAAGATGTGTTTTCATTCTTATTGGATGCTATGAATTTCTTTGTTCCATCCCTAATTTCTTGTGTAACCCAGTAGTTTTTTAGCAAAGTGTTTTTCAGTTTCCATGTGTTTGATGTTTTTCCCTTGCTTTTTCTGTTGATTGATTTCTACTTTTCTGGCTTTATGGTCAGAAAAGATCCTTTGTAATATTTTGATGCTTTGGATTTTGTTAAGGCTTGCTTTATGGCCTAATATGTGGTATGTTCTGGAGAGTGTTCTGTGTGTGTTGGAAAAGAAAGTATACTTGGCTGCTCTTGGGTGGAGTGTTCTGTACACGTCCATGAGATCAAGTTGGTTGATTGTGGCATTTAGATCTTCCGTATCTTTATAGAGGTTCTTTCTGGATGTTCTGTCCTTCACTGAAAGTGGCGTGTTGAAGTCTCCTACTATTATTGTGAAGTTGTCTGTCTCTCTTTTCAATGCTGTTAGGGTTTGCTTTATGTATTTTGGGGCCCAGTTGTTGGGTATATAAATATTTTTTATGATTGTGTCCTCCTGGTGTATTGACCCTTTAATCATTATATAGTGTCCCTCCTTACCCTTTGCTGTGAATTTTAGATTAAAGTCTATTTTGTTAGAGATGAATATTGCCACTCCTGTTCTTTTTTGAGTGTTGTTTGCTTGATATATTTTTTCCATCTTTTTTTAGTTTCTTTGTGTCTTTAAGATGTGTCTCTTGTAGGCAGCATATATATGGATTGTGTTTCTTTATCCTTTCTGCCACCCTCTGTTTCTTTATTGGTGTGTTTAGTCCATTCAGCATAATTATTGATAGGTATGAGTTTAGTGCTGTCATTTTGATGTCTTTTTGGGTGTGTTGTTGACAGTTTCTTTGTTCCACTTAATTTTCTGTGCTGAGTCATTTTCTTTATGTATTTTCCTGTTTTTTATTTTGATATGTAGGATTGTTAATTTCCTTTGTGGTTACCTTAATACTTACCCCTATTTTTCTAAGTGTAAACCAGTCTTTTATTTCTTTATATCATCTTGACTTCCTCTCCATATGAGAAATCTATGACCACATTTTTTAGTCCCTCTTTTTTGTTTTAATGTTGTCATCTTTTACATATTGACATCTCTGTTTCCCTATTTTCAGTGTTGTAGCTTTGATTTAGTTATTTTGACTTCCCTGTCTGCATTGCTATCTGGTTACTCTGTCCTGCATTCTAGTCTTGGGTTGTTATCTAATGTTATTAATTTTCTAGCTGGAGGGCTCCCTTTAGTATTTCTTGTAATTTTGGTTTGTTTTTTTTTTTTTTACAAATTATCTAAACTTCTGTTTGTCTGGAAATGCCCTAATTTCACCATCATATTTGAGAGACAGTTTTGCTGGATATGTAATTCTTGGCTGGCAGCTTTTTTCCTTCAAGGCTTTACATATGTCATCCCATTGCCATCTCGCCTGTGTGGTTTCTACTGAGTAGTCAGAGTTTAGTCTTATCGACTGTCCTTTGTAAGCGACTTTTCATTAATCCCTAGCTGCTCTTAAAATTCTCTTTTATCTTTGGTTTTGGCAAATTTGATTATAGTATGTCTTGGTGACTTTCTCTGGGGATCTAACTTGTGTGGGGTTCAGTGAACTTCTTGGATAGATATATTCTCATCTTTCATGATACTGGTGAAGTTTTCTACCAACAAATCTTCAGCAATTCTCTCTGTATTCTTTGATATCCCCCCCCATTCTGGTACTCCAGTCACTCATAGGTTTTTTCTCTTGATAGAGTCTCACATAATTCTTAGGGTTTCTTCATTTTTTAAAAATTGTTTTATCTGATTGTTCCTCAAATAAATTGGTGTCAAGTGCTTTATCTTCACTGTCACTAATTCTGACTTCCATTGCCTCATTTCTGCTCCTGTGACTTTCTGATGAGTTGTCTAATTCTGAAATTTTATTGTTAATCTTTTGAATTTCTGATCATTGTCTCCCTACGGATTCTTGCAGCCTGTTAAATTTGTCATTATGTTCTTGAGTAACCGTCTTAAATTCCTCCATTGTTTTTCTGTGTGTTCTGCATTTTGCTTGATCTCCTTTCTGATTTCTTGAAGAGTTCTGTATATTAGTTTTTTGAAATCTACCTTCAGTAATTCCAAGAAGTTCTCTTCCTCTGGAAGGTTTTTTGATTCTTTGTTTTGGTAGCTTGCTGAAGTCAGCATGGTCTGCCTCTTTATGTGATTTGATATTGACTGTTGTCTCCGAGCCATCAATAAGTTATTATATTTAGTTTATTTTATGTTTGCTTACTGTGTCCTAGCTTCATGCTTTGTTTTGTTTTGATATGCCCAAATAGGCTGCTTGTGTGACCTAGTTTGATTATTGTCATCTTTGTAGCTCTCACATCATGTCTCCAGGTGGCTAGAGCTTTTACTAGGTATGTGAGCGCAGGAATCTGTTTACTTTTCTTTTGTGGATTCAGCTCAAGTGTCCAGGTGGTTGGTCACCATCAAGTGTGTGGTACAGGCTGTCACCTACCATCCTAGATGGGCAGAGGTGATTGGAGTAGGCACAGGTCTCTGGCTGCAGTAGGGGGTCATGCGCTGATCAAGGCAGGGGGCTGACTGCTGCTCCTGAGTGGGTGAAAGGTATGACCCTGTTCCTTAGAATATGTAGGTGGGGGGTTTTGCAGCTGGACTATGGGTACCCAATGCTGTTGGCTGTAAGGACTGGGAGGCACCACTTATTCTTTGACCCCTGTCACGGGTGACTAGGTGGCATGGGTGGAGCCACCAGCCCTCAGGCCCCTGATGTGGGTAGGTGAGGACCCTGTTTAATGGGCAGGGCGGTGTCAAATGTCACCAATCTACCACTCCCCCTTATAGCTTATATTGAGGAAAATAGGCTTCAGGTATATACCCTGGTATACTGTGCTAATAGGGGCCTACACAGTTGAAATTGGCCTACAGAGGTCTATGCAGGGGTGAAAGACATTTGAAGTCCATGGACCCCTTATGCCTGTGCCTAGGCAAATGGGCTGTGCCTGCCCTGAGTTCCTGGCTTAGGGGGAGCTGGCTGATTATTTTTTCCTGTTTCTTAATTTGTTCCCTCTCCAAAGCTGGAAGAATGGGTCAGGGCACTGAATGGGTCCTACTTCTGGCCCAGGGAGCACAGCAATCTCTAAAGCCAGACCAGGACCTGGAGCAGAGCAGGGAGGGAGCAGGTAAACGGGAGAAAGGTATTTCCTAAAAGGAGAGTTTTTTTTGGTTAGGTGCTTTTAGTTATCTTTTACCAATCCAGCGCAGTTTCTCGCTGGTTCTGGAGGTTTGAGCTGACTCTCCGCTGCTCGCTGCTCGGTCTCTCCTGATGTGGAAAATGCGTCCTGAATGCCACTGCTTGCCTCACAGCTCACACCAGCAGATCCTGCCTGCAGGATGTCAGTTCCCACTGAGTCAGGTCTGGCACCTCCTTGCTACTTCTGAACTGTCTCTCCCCCTGCCACTCAGTGTAATTCCTCAACTTTCTCTTTGATGTTCAGAGCTCCTAGGTTGTCATATATCATTGATTCACATGTTTTTTCAGGTCTGTATGGTAAGAGGGACCACAGGAAGTGTCTGACTACTCCGCCATCTTCAGAACATGGTTTTTATTATTTCAGTGTTTGAGAATTTTTTTAAGACTTGGTTTCTGGCCTAACGTGGTCTTTCTGGAGCACTTTTCTTTTGCAGTTGAGAAGACTATGTATTCTGCAGTTGTTGGGTAGAGTTTTACAACTTATAGATATCTATGAGATATAGTTGGTTTATCGTGCTGTTCAAATCTTTTATTTCCTTGGTGATCTTCTCTCTAGTTCTGTCTGTGTGATATTGGATGCTCCAACTATTATTTTTGAACTGTCTATTTCTTCCTTCTATTCTTTTCGTTTTTGATTCACATATTTGTGGGCTTTCTTGTTGGGTGCATATATATTTGTAATTGCTGTATCTTCTAATGGAGTAACCTTGTATTATTATATAATTTTGTCTTGTATAACAATTTTTGTCTTAAAGTCTATTTTGTCTGATATTATTATAGCTACTCCAGCTTTCTTTTGGTTACTCTTTGTATGATGTATCTTTTTCTATTTTTTAAATTTTCATCCTGATTTTTTATATATTTTGTCAATCTCTGACTTTTAATTAGAGTGAATTTACATTTAATGTAATTACTGATAAGGAAAGATTTATATTGTTTTGCTATTTGTTTTCTACATATCTTATGTCTTATGTTTCTCTATTATATTACTACCTTCCTTTGTTTTAGATATTTTTTATTGTACCATTTAAATTCTCTTTATGTTATTTATTTTATATTTTTGAGTTATTTTCTTATGTGTTACACTGGGGGTTACAATTAACATCTTAATCTAAAACAACCTTGTTGTTATGTGCTGTCGAGTCATTTCCAACCCACGTGACCCTATGCAGTACAGAACAAAACACTGCCCAATCCTGCACCGTCCTCACAAACATGCTATACTTGAGCCCAGTGTTGCAGCCCCTGTGTCAGTCCATCTTGTTGAGGATCTTCCTCTTTTTGGCTGACCCTCCACTTTACCAAGCATGATGTCCTTCTCTAGGGACGGGTCCCTCCTGATAACATGTCCAAAATATGTGAGATGCAATCTCCATCTTCACTTCTAAGGAGCACTCTGGCTGTACTTCTTCTAAGACAGATTTGGTTCGTTCTTTTCGCAGTCCACGGTATAGTCAATATTCTTCACCAACACCACAACTCAGAGGTGTCAGTTCTTCAGTCTTCCATATTTATTGTCCCACTTTCGCATGTGTGTGAGGCAATTGAAACATCATGGATTGGATGAGGAGCACCTTAGTCTTCAAAGTGACATCTTTGCTTTTCAACACTTCAGAGAGGTCTTTTGCAATAGATTTTCCCAGTGCAATGCATCGTTTAGTTTCTTGGCTGCTGCTTCCCTGAGTGTTGATTGTGGATCCAAGTAAAATGAATTCCTTGAAAACTTCAAGCTTTTTCCCGTTTATCATGTTGCTTATTGGTTCAGTTGTGAGGATTTTTGTTTTCTTTATGCTGAGGTGTAATCCATACTGACGGCTGTAGTCTTTGATCTTCATCAGTAAGTGCTTCAAGTCTTCTTCACTTTCAGCAAGCAAGATTGTGTCATCTGCACAATGCAGGTTGTTAATGAGTCTTCCTCCAGTCCTGATGCCCAAACCCATTGCTGTCTAGTCGACTCCAACTGATAGCAATCCTATAGGCCGGAATAGAACTGCTCCATAGAGTTTCCAAGGGGCACCTGGTGCATTCGAATTGCCGACCTTTTGGTTAGCAGTCGTGGCTCTTAACCACTATGCCACTAGTGTTTCCATTTTGCCCATAGAACCCTTTAATATTGCGACTTGAGGCTTGCATTTTTTCTTCAATTCTTTTGGCTTGAAAAATGCTGAATGTGTCCTTCCCCTCTGGTTTTCTGACTCCAGGTCTTTGCACATTTCGTTATAATACTTTCCTCAAGCTGAAAAATTAAAACAACCTAGTGTGGATTAATACTAATTTAATTTCAGTAGTTTTAGAAAAAGCTTGCTGCTGTATAGTTTTGGTTCTCTCCCTTTATGCTGTTATTGTCACAAATTATCTTTTTACATTGTGTGCCCACCCATCAGTATAGATTTATACATCAGTATAGATTTATACTCATTGCTTTATGCAGTTCTCTTTTCCATTGGATAAGAAAAAAGAGTTGCAAATAAAAATATGTTAGTGCTGTCTTTTATATTTACCTATGTAGTTATCTTTATCGGTGGTCTTAATTTTTTTGTGTGGACATTAATTATTATTTAATGTCCTTTCATTTCAGCCTAAAGGACTTCATTTAACATTTCTTGTATGGAAGATCTACTAGAGTTGAGCTCGCTCAGTTTTTTCTTTCATCTAAGTTTGTTTTAATTTCTCCCTCATTTTTGAAGGATAATTTTGCCAGATACAGTATTCTCGGTTGACATTTTTTTCTTTTGACACTTTGAATATGTCCATCCCACTGTCTTCTGGGCTTCATTGTTTTTGATGAGAAATCATCTGTTAATCTTACTGAGGATCTGTATATGTGATAAATACCTCTCACTGCTTTCAAGATTCTCTTTTCCTTTGTCTTTTGACGTTTTGATTATGATGCGTCTCAGGTGTGGATATTTTTTAGTTTATTCTACTTGGACTTCAGTGAGCTTTCTGCATGTATAAATTAATGTTTTTTATTAAATTTCAAAAAATTTTGGCCATTATATCTTCAAACATTTTTTATGTCTTTTTCTTTATCTCCTTTCTTTCTGGGACTCCTGTTATGCATGTGCGTATGTCCCTGATGGTGTCCTGTAGGTATCTTAGGCTCTGTTCATTTTTTTTTCATTCTTTTTTTGTTTCTCAGATTAAATAATCCCAACTGACCTATCTTCAGGTTTTCTTCTTCTTCCTCTGCCTGTCAAATCTACTGTGGTCTCTTCATGTGACTTTTTTCATTTTCGTTGTACTTCTCAACTTCAGAATTTCTAGTTTTATTTTGATCATTTCTGTATCTTTAATGGCATTCTATATTTGATGAAACATCGTTTTCATGGTTTCTCTTAGTTTTAGATCTATGGTTTCCCTTAGACCTTAGAACGTGTTAGAAAATGCTGATTTAAAGTATTGGTCTTCCTAAGGGAAACTTGCTTTTCTTCTTTGGATAGGCTATACTTTCTTGGGTTTTGTTGTTGTTGTTGTTAATGCCTTCTTATTTTTTTGTTGAAGCCTGAACATTTTGATATTATAATGTGGCTACTCTAGAAATCAGAGTGTTCACCCTCCTCAGGGTTTATTATTGCTTCTTGTTGTAAGTTTTTGTTTGTTCAGTGACTTCTCTGAACTAATTCTATAAAGTTTTTTATTCTTTTACATGTGTGGCCATGAAGTCTTTGTTTTGTTAGCTTAGTGATCAGCTGGTAAGTGGATACACATTTTATTAAACACATGGAATAAAAAAAAATTCTCCTTGCAGAGGGGCTGAGTGTGTGTGTTTGGGCATGCCTTCAACACTCAGCCAGCATTTTAAAAGTCTGTTTTAGCCTTCATATCCTGTTTGTGCAGAGCCTTACTGTCAGTCAGCAGTGAGGGTGTAAGGCCTTCTCAGATATTTTTTGAGCACGTCCACAGACTTGGGTATGCCTGTGGCCTTCTACATTCCCAGGAGTATGCTGAAGCTTTTGAAAGCTCTTATTCACCAAAACCTCTCATTCTCCAGCCTTTCCTCCCAAGCATTTTGGTTAATCTGTTGTTTACTCCAATTTTTATTTGTTCCTTCAAGCTATAGCGACTCAAACATTTGCCTGTAAGTGTTTTTAATGAAAGCGCCCTTGGTAGTAGCTTTACTGCTGTGTGAGACGAAACAAGTCTTTTGAGGGAGTCTTCCCGTGAGGCAGCATATATTTCAATTCTTTGAGAATGAGGTCCATTTTTTTCCTTAAGTACTGGTACTAGGAATGCAGCTATTATTTTTCAAGGCTGCTGCTGTGCTAGGGAGTATGGGATGGGCCAAGGGTAAGTTAAAATGCCACAAAGCTTACTGTTTTTATTGAGACTCATCCATTTTTCTTGAATAAGCACTCCCAGAAACCATTTGGGGCAGTTCTACTCTGTCCTACAGGGTCGTTGCAAGTCAAAATAAACTTGAGGGCAACGGGTTTGGTTTGATTTTTGGATAGCTATAAGCATATGTTTCCAGAGTTCTGAAAAAGTTTATTATGACAGTTTTTAGCCAGTTTTTTAATTTCTTTTGTGGAGGGCGTACTTTTGGAGTCCCTTATTCTTCCGTTGTCACTGATGTCCTTGTCCTTGCCCTTTTTTGATTTTAATAGACTTTAATTATTTTTAGAACAGTTTTAAATTTAGAGGAAAATTGTGCAGAAAGTACAGAGAGCTTCTATATACTCACTCTCCCCCTACATACAATTTCCCTCTTATTAACATCTTGAATTAGTATGGTACATTTGTTACAATTGATGAATGAATACTGATACATAGTTATTAACTAAAGCTCATAGTTTATATTAGGGTTTAATCTTTGTGTTGTACATTTCTATGGCGATATTGGATATAAAATCAAAAGAGGCATCTGACCTAGAAGTAAAATGGCCGAACTAATGCTAAGGGCTCAGTATAACCTTTCACACAGATTCAAACTCTGTTGCTTGGGAACCAACTCTGTTAAGGAAGTGCTTTCTTTGTGGTCAGGTGTCTGTAACCAAATCTTACCGAAACTCTTTGTGTTAGATCTTATGCGCTGAATGAGGTAATGTTTAACAGCCTGTTCCTGAAAATATTCATCATGCTATTGTTTGTGATGAAAGTCCCATCATGCCATCATTTGTGACTGGTCATGAAACCCCCTCCATAACCACATATCTTATAATTATGTCTTTCAGCCAATCAATGTATGCCAGTTGTATTAACATAACCAATAATGTTAAAAATCATGCTTTGCTTTGTCCCACCTTTAATTGACCTCAGTTACTGTAAACCAGTCAGAATATTGAAGCCCCCCATTATTTGTTTCAGCCCTACAAAAATATCTTTGTAACTGCTATGCCTCAGACTTAGTGGCTCAATTTTCATTGTCTTGAATCTTTAATAAGCCTTGTGATAGTTGAGATTGTGTGTCAGCTTGGCTGGGCCATGTTTTAATGTGATCATTCCCATGATTGAATATACTGTGAGTAGCCAGTCAGATGAAAGGGAGTCTCCTTGTGGGTGTGGCCTGCATCTGGATATAAGCAGACATTCTGGCTTTTTGCTCTTTCTGGATCCTGCGGCTGCCTCCTGTCGTCTCATCTCTGGTTCTTGGGACTTTAGCTTTCAGCTTATCTGCTGAACTTGGGATTCATAGATCTTCACAGCTTGTGAGTGGAGCCCTGCTCTCTGACCTGCCGATCTTGGGTTCACCAGCCCCTGCAGCTATGTGAATCAGGAGAAACCTTGTGGTCTTGCCTGCTGATCTTGGGATTCGTCAACTTTCACAGCCTGTGAGTGGGAGCCCTGCTCTCCGACCTGCCATCTCGGGCTCAGCAGCTTCTGCGGCTGTGTTCTTGGGAGAGGCCTCTACCCTTATCCACAGACTTGGGACATTCTAGCCTCTACAATTGCATGAGCTGTTTCCTTGATATAAATCTCTCTCTCTACATATATTTATACGCTTTACTGGTTTTGCTTCTCTAGAGAACCCAGCCTAAGACAAACCTCTTTATTTTAATTCAGTTTAGACTACAGTTTTTTTATGCGTCAACAATAGATCTTGACAAATGTATAATGTCATGTGTCCACAATTACAGTATCATGCCAAATAGTTTCACTGTCCTAAGAGTATTCTGTACTCTACTTATTCATTCCTTCCTCCCTTCCTCCCACTTGAATCCCTGGTTACCACTGATCTTTTTACTGACCCTAGTTGGAATCATACATTGTATAGCCTTTTCAAAATGACTTCGTTCACTTGTTGTTGTTAGGTGCCGTCAAGTCAGTTCTGACTCATAGCAACCCTATGTACAACAGAATGAAACACTGCCCAGTTCTGCGCCATCCTCATAATCGTTGCTATGTTTCAGCCCATTGTTGCAGCCACTGTATCAGTCCATCTCATTGATGGTCTTCCTCTTTTTCTCTAACCCTCTAATTTATGCATTTTAGGCTCCTCCATGTTTTTTTGTGTCTTGTTAGCTCACTTATTACTGAATAACATTCCGTTGTGTGGGTGTACCATAGTTTGTTTATCCACTTGCCTATTGAAGGACATCTTGGTTGCTTCCAAGATTTGGCAATTATAAATAAAGCAGCTGTAAATATTTGTGTGCAGATTTTTGTATAGACATAAGTTTTCAACTCATTTAGATAAATAACAAAGAGCACAATTGCTGGATTGTATGGTAAGATTATATTTAGCTTTGTAAGAAAACTGCCAAACTGTCTTTCAAAGTAGCTGTAACATTTTGCATTCCCACCAGCAATGAATGAGGGTTCCTGTTTCTCCACATCCTCACCAGCACTTGGGGTTGTGAGTGTTTGGATTTTAGCTGTTCTATTAGGCATTGGAGAAGCCCTGGAGGAACAGTGGTTAAGGGCTCAGCTGCTAAGCAAAAGGTCAGGAGTTCAAACCCACTAGCTGCTCTGTGTGGCAGTCTGCTTCTGTAAAGATTTACAGCCTTGGAAATCCTATGGGGCAGATCTACTCTGTCCTATAGGGTTGCTATGAGTTAGAATCGACTTGACGGCAACAGGTTTGGTTTTTTTTTTAAATTAGGTAGTGGTCTTTTGTTGGAGCCCTAGAGGTGCAGTGGCTAAGAGCTCGGTTGCTAAACGAAAGGTTGCCAGTTGAAATCCACCAGTCGCTCCTTGGAAACCCTATGGGGCAGTTCTACTCTGTCCTGTAGTATTGCTGTGAGTTGGAATTGACTCCATGGCATTGGGTTTATAATGGTTTGGGTTTTGGTATCTTGTTTTAATTTGCATTTCCCTAATGACATATGATGTTGAGAATATTTTCATATGCTTATTTTTCATCTGTAGATCTTCTTTGGTGAGGTATCTGTTCAAATCTTTTGCCCATTTTGAAATTGGGTTGTTGATTTTCTTTAGTTGAGTTTTAAGAATTCCTTGTATATCAGATACAAGTCGTTTATCAAATATGTGTTTTGCAAATATTTTTTCCAAGCCTGGCTTGTCTTTTCATTTTCTTAATCACCTTTTTTTTTTAAAAGATATTTTTGCTGGATATAAAATTCTAGGTTGACAATTTTATTTTTTTAATTTCAGTACATTAAATATATTGCTCTACTGTCTTCTTGAATTGTTTCTGATAAGAAATCTGTCATCCTTATTTTCTTTCCTCTGTATGTAAGAAGTCTTTTCTTTTTTTGTTTTTTGGTTGCTGCTTTTAATATTCTCTCTTTTTCACTGGTTTTAAACAACTTGATTATACATGCCTTCTGTAGTTTTCTTTTTCTGTTGCTTGATGTTTTTATTGAACCTCTTAGATCTTTGAGTGTATAGTTTTCTTCTCATTTGCAATTTTTCATCCATTATTTGTTCAGGTATATAAATCCTTGTCTTTTCATGTTCTTAATCACCTTTGGTTTTTCAAAATATTTATTTATTTTGTTGTTGTTGAGAATATACATAGCAAAACATATACCAATTCAACACTTTCTGCATGTACCATTTAGTGACATTGATTACATTCTTCTAGTTGAATCACCTTCATTTTTGAAAGAATTTTTTTTGCTGAATATAGAATTCTACATTGACAGTTTTATTTTTTTTAATTTCAGTACATTAAATATTTTGATCTACTGTCTTCTGTTTCCTCCCCTTTCTCATCTCCTTTGCAGACTCAAATTACTCGTATATTAGGTTTCTTGAGGCAGTCCCACAGCTCACTGATGTTCTCTTCATATTTCTGACATTTTTCTTTTCTTTCCATGTTTTATTTTGCATATTTTCCATAGCTATGTCTTCAAGTTCACCAATCTCTTCTTCTGTAATATCTAATTTCCCATTAATCTAACATCTAGGGTAATTTTTTCATCCCAGCCATTGTAGTTTTCATGTCTGGAAATTTGATGAGTCTTTTTTAAAATCTTTCATGTCTCTGCTTAACTTTTCAAACAGAATGCAGTTATAACTATTAATGACTTTCTTTGGTAATTCTGACATCTATGTCAGTTTTGTGTTGGCTCTGATTGATTCATTTTTCTCATTAAAAGTTGTATTTTCTTGCTTTTTTACATGCCTGACAGTATTTGACTAGATGCCAAACATTGTGAATTTTATATTTTTGGATGCTGGATATTTTTGTATTCTGATAAATCTTCTTGATATTTGTTTTTCATTATTTGATATTTATTATTTTTGGGGTGCTCGATATTTTTGTGTCCTTATAAATCTTAAGTTACTTTGAAACAGTTCGATCTTTTCCGTTACTGATTTATGATTTGTTTTTAGCTGGGACAATCTTAGGGCTCACTTCATTTGCTTTCCCTTTTTAAGGGATTACTTTCTTTTTATTTCTTGGTATTCCAGTATCTTGATGTTCATTGTTTTATATATTTTGACTTCGTTTGTTGTGGTTTTGGGTGGGAAAGTACATCTGGCCCCTGTTACTCTATCCTCACTGCAAGCAGAAGTTCCCTCTGTATGCTTTTAGAGAAGCTTGTCCTTGCCGTAGGTCTGAGGAGGCAATATATTTATTCTCATCGCCGCCCTTAGTTTTGGCTCTCATTTCTCTGCTACATTTTGCAGAAAATCTTCATAGTTTGTGATCTTGGGTTACGGATTTTTTCTTTTGTTTTCTGAAGGTGGAATTTTTTTCTTTCTTTTTGTTTATTTTAATTTCTTTCACTGAATGTTTTGGGAAGGCAATAGAGTAAAACTCTACTGCTTTAACAACTATAACAGGAAGTAACCTCAGTTATTAGAAATGCTTTCTTTATCTTCTACTAATTCTCGTGTATAACCTGGTTCTCTAATGGGAATGTTTTTTCCTGTTTTTGATAGATTCCTTTTTTTTTTCTATTTAAGAAAATATCTTTCTATTATTGGCATAATGGTTTGAAAACATTATTACATTAACAACTGGTTCCAGATTTTTTTCTTTGAGAGAACGTTGGGAAAAATGCCACGATAAGTTTCTTGGAGTAGGAGTGGAGTAGGAGAACATGGGTGTCAGAGGACCACAGTCTTCATTTCCCCCTACTGATATAAAATGATGAAGAAGCTGTTTGTATGAAAAAAATGGGAGAATTTTTTCTTTTTATCTCTGATTGTGATGGAGAAAGTAGAGAATTGAGGGATTGAGGTGGTAAGTTTGAAAAAACAAGCAGTGTGATGGTGTGAAGCTGGGATACTATGTATATTGATGGACCAGTGTGGGAAATCCCCATAACAGGATAGATGAAGTATGTCAAAAATAAAGATGTTGAAGTTATTTGCATTGTTGTAATGTAAATAACTTCTTGTTTTTTAAACAAAAGCAGATCATGTCAATCCCCTGTTCAAAATCCTCCTTTGGCTTATTATCACACTCAGAGTAAAATCCAAACTCCTCCTGTCGCATATAAAGTCTTTCCTACACTTATCTTTTAGTTGATCTTCCATTACTCTCCATCGTATTAATTCTGTTTGAGGTACACTTGCCTTTTTGATCTTCTTCAGCAAGCCCAGCTAATTCCTGCCTGGCAGAATCTCTTCCTCCAGGTATCCTCCATGTTCTTTCTTTGACTTCATTAAGGTTCTTCATGTAATTTCCTTGCACCTTCCTTTACTGCTTTATCAAAAATACATTCCTGCCCACTAGCAATCACTCTTTTTATGCTTACTCTGCTATATTAGTTTTTAAAACATTTATTAACTTGGCATTATATTATAGATAGTATATGATGAATGGATAGAATAGTTTTTTTTTTTTTTCCAAATAAAACCTGAACTTCATAAGGGCAAGGTTTTTTTTACTCAGTGTATTTCTGGCTGAGAGAATAGTGTCTGATATAGAATAGACACTTAAATATTTAGTGAATGAATGAAGCAAATCCAGCATGATGTTTAATAGTTCTTTACTGTATTTAATTGCAATGTGGTTTTCTGGTATATATTATTTTTCTATTTGTGAGGTTACAATATGTAATCTTCTCTAAGTATATACCATTCCTTCTCTGTTTCATTCTCATAGCTCTCTTTATTTCTACCAGTATTTTTTTGCTTTTTGTGAAGTGGCTAAATTCATACAGTATTTTAAAAAGTAATTCCCAGATCTTTGTTTTAAAACTCATATATAACATATACTTACCACATAATGTAATCTTAAGTATTAAAATAGTAATTGTCAATGTTGAGTAGGAGTACGTGTATTCAGTATAATAAGTAACCTAGAATGGACATAATTTTCAGTATGCTGGCTTTCTCAGTTTGTTTTTTAACAAGCTTTTTTTTAGAAGTGTAACATTCATACAGAAATGCATAAAAAGTCATATGAATAGCTTGATGACTTATCACAAGTAAGTGCATCCATGTAATATTGCCCAGAACAAGAAAGAGAACATAAGTCTCTTTTATACCCTTTCTCATTCACTATCCTGTTTGTTCTCCCCAGGGTTAACCTAGACCATCCTGATTTGAAACATCATTGTTGTAAGGGGTCCCCAAGACCATCCACATGTTCAGTAATTCACTAGAAGAACTCAGAGAACTCAGAAAAACTCTGATACTCACTGTCTTAGGCTGGGTTCTCTAGAGAAGCAAAAACCAGTGAAGTGTATAAATGTACAGATTAGATACACAGACAGATTGATATCAAGGAAATGGCCCACATGGTTGTAGAGGCTGGAAAGTCCCAAGTCCATGGGTCAGGCTGGAGGCTTCTACTGACTCAAGTAGCTGCAGGTGCTGCTGAACCAAGATTGGTAGGTCAGACAGCAGCCCTCTTGCTCACAGGCTATGGAGGCTGACAAATCCCAAGAGCAGCAGGTAAGCTGCTAGCTCAAGTCCCAAGAACCAGAGGTCAGATGAACACAAGCCAGCTGCAGGATCCAGAGTGAGTAAGAGCCAATGAACTTTGCCAGAAAGTCCACGTATATTGGATGCAGGCCACACTGCCAAGGAAATTTCCTTTCAACTGACTGTCTGCTCATAACAGATCTCATCATGGAGGTGATTACATTATTACATAGCTACCAAACTATACTGTAACTGCGAAACCACTGAGAATCACAGTCCAGCCAAGTTGACACACAACCTGAACCATCACACTTGCTATTCTGTTTATTACAGTGAAAGGATACAGATTAAAATCAGCAAAGGTAAAAGGCTCATAGGGCAGTGTTCAGGAAAGACCCAGGCACAAGATTCCAGTTGTCCTGTTCTAGTGGAGCTGTATGAAGTACTTAATTCTCCCAGAAATGGTGTATGACAGCACTCGTGAAATGTTCACCAACTCAGGGACGCTCACCTGAGCCTTGATATCTAGGGTTTTTACTGGGGGTCAGTCACATAGCATGGAGTGCTGTCATGGCTGGCCTTACTTATTGACCCTAGGCCCTTAGTATAAATCACATTGTTATCATAAACTGTCTGGCATGGCCCAAGGCCCCAGATGAACATTCTTATCAAGCAGGGTATTCTTAGAGATTATCTCCCAGGACTCTGTCAAGGGCTAGAACTTTGGAATGTGTAGGGTTTGAACATGATGTACAACTGTAGTAGTTTTGACAGTTTCTACACTTAAATGGAATCATGTTCTTTTTTGACTGCTTCTTCCATTTAACATTGGTGAGAAACATCCATTTGGTTGCGAGTAGCTATAATTTGTTCAGTTTTATTGTGATGTAACATACTTTTATATGAATATACCAAACTGACTGATCCATTCTACTCCTAAGTGGACGTTTCTGTTGCTCCAGTTTAGAGCTGTTATGAATAATGCTACTACAAACATCTTTGTACATGGTTTTGTTTGTTTATTTGGCACACATATTTTCACAGACCTTTTGGGTATATTTCTAGGATAGAATTGCAGAGTTTTATGGGTTATATTTAATCTGTTTTAGTAGATACTGTATTTGAACACAAATAATGCATGCCCTTAGCATTTGTTTGCTGGCCGCACCCTCCCCCTGGGAGGCATCCTCACAAGCTCTGCCATGCCAATCCTCTTCCACACATTGCTGTAAAAAAATTAGCATAGCACGCTTATAAAAATACCTCCTGGGAAGAGGGCACGGCAGGCAAACAAATGCAAAAGGCACCCGTTCTTTGCTTAAAAATGCGATAACTGCCAGCTTTCCAAAGTGTTGGAACAATTCACATTGTCCAGCAGTGTTTGAGTTCCAATTGCCCTATACCCTTGCCAACACTTGATAGTTTTAGAATTTTTAATTTTAGCCATTCTGGTAGGAGTGTAGTGTTACTTCATTGTGATTTTAATTTGCATCCCTTGATAAACAGTTCTGTTGAGAAACTGCTCATAGGCTTTTTGACCATTTGAATATCTTCTTTTATGATATTCAGTTATTTTGCTGGATCTTTTTATTGGCCTGTCAGTCTTTTTCATGTTGATTTGTAGGAGTTCTTTATTCTAGATATAATTCCTTGTTGGGTATGTTTATTGTGAATATCTTTTCTCAAACTTTGACTTGCCTTTTTGGTACTCTTTTAATTGTGTCATTTGATGAACAGAAGTTCTTCATTAAAATTAGGTTCAATTTAGAGGTTTGTCATTTTATCGTTGCCACTTTTTGATTTCTGTTTTAAGAAGTAATGCCTGTTCCAATCTCATCAAGATATTCTCCTGTGTTTCCTCTAGAAGCTTAATTCTATGACCCATCTTGAATTAATTTTCCTGTATGATATGAAGTAAATTTGTTTTTTCCAATCAGATAATCAACTGCTCTAGCAGCATTTCTTGAAAAGACCATCTTTCCTCCACTGGATTGCACTGCCACCTTTATTGTGAATCAGATGACCGAATATGTGTGGATCTGTTTCAGAGTCTTCTCTTCCATTGGCCTTTATTTTTTAAATTAAATAAATCTCACTTGATCATTTTGGTTTTTTTCTTCAATATTGGGTTTTATTTTCTCTATTTCATATAAAATTTTTACATCAAGATCCATAAGTAGGATTACTTTGCCATTTTTCATTTTCATCCAATTTTTATTTTGTGTGATTTGTATTATATAAATACTTCTTAAAAATCTAAAGTGAATTTTTAAAGACATTTTTTAGAAATAATTCCAAATTGTGTGGTTTTTTTTAACTTTTTAAGAGCTAATTGCATAGATCATGGCCCCTTTACTCCTAAACAACAGTGTGTATTTCCTAAGAATAGTGATACTTTTCTCCTTGTAAATTTTTTTTTTTTTTAATTGTACTTCAGGTGAAGGCTTACAGAACAAACAGTTTCTCATGAAACAGTAGTACACATATTGTTTTATGACATTGGTTAACAACCCCACAACATGTCAACGCTCTTAACTTCTCAACCTTTTTTTTTTTTAGTGAAAATACGCATAGCCAAGGATATATCCATTGGGCTTCTTGTCTGTCCTTGCATTGTATTATTTTTTCAGTTTCACTTTCTGTTTGCTGAAAGCATATAAAATATAGTTGATTTTTGTGTATTAACCTTGCATCCAGTGACATTGCTAAAGTCACTTATTAATTCTAGTGGTTTGTGGGTTTAAATTTTTTTTTACATATACAAACATGTCTCTTGTGATTAGTGACAGCTTTACTTCTTTTCTAACCTTGATACCTCTTATTTCTTTTTCTTAACTTATTGCATTGAATAGAGCCTCCAGTATAATATTGAATAGGAAGTTGTGACAGTGGATATCCTTGCCTTGCTATTGACCTCTAGGGGAAAGCATTCAATATTTCCTTAAGAATGATGTAGGGTTTTTTTGTTTTGTTTTTTTTTAATATAGATATCTTTTATCAGATTGAGAAAGTTCCTTTCTATTTCTAGCTTACTTTAAGTTGTTTTCCTGAAAATATATCTATTTCATCTTCATTTTTGAATGATTTTTTTGCTCAGTATAGAATTATTTTTCACTTGCTTTTAACATTTTCCCTTTGTTTTTGGTTTTTTAGCAGTTTGACTATTACGTGTTTAGACATGTTTTTCTTTGTGTTTTTCCTTCTTGAAGTTTGCATAAATTTGTATGTGCTTTGATATCTTTTGTCAGTTTTGGAAATTTTTCAACCAGTATTTCTTCACGTACTGTATTTTTATGCAAATAACACACCTTCTATGTTTGTTTGCCAACCGCGCCCTCCCTCCATAAGGTATTTTTGTAAGTGTGCTATGCTAATTTTTTTTACAGCAATGTGTACAAAAAAATTGGCATACCATTGCTTACAAAAATACCTCGTGGGAGGAGGGAGCGGTTGGCAAACAAATGTAGAAGGTGCATGTTATTTGCGTAAAAGTACAGTAATGCTTTTGTCCCATTTTTTTCCTCCTCTGAGGCTCCTCAAAAAAAAACCAAATGCAATGCCGTCCCGTAGATTCTGACTCTCTCCCTGTAGGTCAGTGTAGAACTGCCACATAAGGTTTCCAAGCTGTAATCTTTACGGAAGCAGACCGTCACGTCTTTCTCCCATGGAGTGGCAGGTGGGTTTGAACTGCTGAACTGCGGTTAGCAGCCAAGCGCTTAACCACTGTGCCCCCTGGGCTCCTTCTGGGGCTCCTAGTAGACATATATTAGATTTGTTCACCATGTCCCACATGTAACTTACACACTTTGTCTGTATTCCATTCTTTTTTATATCATTGTAGATACTTACTACTAACCTTCCAGTTCATGAATTCTCTGTTCTACCCTTTTTAATCTGCTATTCAACCCATCTATTATGTCCTAAATTTCAATGATTGTATTTTCAGTCTTATAATTCCCGTTTAATTTTGTTTTACATATTCCACATCTCTGCCGAAATCATATTTTCTTTCATTTTAAAAAACATGTTAATCAAAGTTATTTTAAAACCCATATCTGATAATTCCAATATCAGAAGCACCTATTGGTCTTTTTCTATTTTCTTCTTTTTGTCATGTTTTTCAATCAGTTGGCCCCGTTTTTTAGCATACCTTGTAATTTTGATTGGATGCCCAACATTGTGGATGAAGAATTTTGTAGAGACTCTAGATGAGGTTATTCATTCTCCAGAGATAGTCAAGTCTTCTTTGGGCTGACAGCTAAGTGTGCCAACAGGTGACCTTAATACTGTTGATGGCTAATTTTAGGCTTTATTAGAAGTGTATTTTGATGTGGCCCTCACTCCTACAGTTTGACCCTTATGGAATCTCAGTGGAAAACTTTGATGGTATCAAGACCTCTATAACTTGGTAGATCTCCAATTTCTGTCTCCCCAGAACTAGGTGCTTGCTGAAGTATCTGTTCAACTCTAGCTTCCCAACTGCTGTTTTCCGTTATGTTTCTTGGAGTCTCAGCCTATGTGTGTTTAGCTTAGTACTCAGCCAGTGGTTTGAGGGGAGTTCGTTTGCATATTTTGAACTCATTTCCCTGTTGTTCACTCATCTCTAGGACTTTGTCCCTCAGGTTTTAACTTATTTGTATACCTTGGATTCCAATTTTGTCCTTCTCAGTCCATGAAGACTGGAACACTCTGCTTGGGCTGTATGTCTTCTCTGAATTGGGAGCTCTTAGAAAAAAGCTGGGCCAATGTATAGCTTATCCTAGTATGTTTCCCTTCTCTCAAGGATTATATTTGCTTACGGACTGCCTGTGTTGGTATGTGTGTCTACAATGCCTTCCAAAGTTGTTTGTTTATTTATTTTTGTCTGACCTTTATCATTATTTTTAGTGAAAAGGTTAGTGCAATGCCAACTCTTCTGTCATGTCTGACAGGTAAGTTTTGTTTTTTTTGAATCTTTTAATCTATAAATTCTCCCTTTCTTTTTTACCCTTATAATTCATTTGTTGAAGAAACTGAGGTATTTGTCCTGTAGAATTTCCTGTAGCCTAGATGAGAGTTTCTAACTTTGGTACCATTGACATGCTGGGCAGATAACTCTTTGCAGTGGAGGGTTGTCCTGTGCATGTAGGATGTTTAGCAGCATCCCTGGCCTCTACCTAGGATGCCAGAAGTAACAGCCAAAAATGTCTCCCAGTGTGCAAAACTGTCCCAGTTGAATACCACTGGTGTAGATATTGCTGAATATAGTCCCATGGTATAGTTTAACATGTTCCTTTGCCAACTTTATTACTTGTAAATTCAGATTGGTGGTTGAATCTAGAGACTTGACCAAGACTTTTCCCTTATTAACAGGACTGCTTCATAGCTAGTATGTAGTGTGTACTATGTATTTTTCTTTTGAGGAGACTCATAATGTTTGATTTTATCTCTTTCTCTCCCCTCCTGTTTTTCAACATTAGCAGCTGTTGATATGAAATGTGTAGATCCATTGAATCTTCTTGGGTTTGCAACATGGTGATAGTATAATTTAACCATTCCTTTTTCATTTATTAAGCTGAATATTTTATAAAGTGAAATTCCACTCACTTTTGGTTTCAGTAGTACATTTTGATCTTGAAAGGGAAGATAAATGCTTGACTCTTTATCTCTATTTACTAGTTTTAAAAATAATGAGTTGGTTCATAAACACCTTTCTTTTTTTTTTTTTTTTTAAATATCCCTATGAATTCATGGCCCCTGCACGGCACAGATGGTTAAGTGCTGGACTACTGACCAGAAGGTTGGTGGTTCAAAACCACCCAAAGGTACATTGGAAGTAAGGCCTGGTGATCTTGGTCAGAAAGGTCACAGCCTTGAAAACTCTACAGAGTGCACATATACTCTGCACACATGGGGTTGTCACGAGTCGGAATTCACTCAATGGCAACTCACAACCATGAACTCAGGGATTTAAACATATTTGATGTATTTTTGTTTATGCTGGAGATCCCAAAGACCATCCCCACATTTGAAAATTTGCTAGATTGCAGATCCAAGTAAAATGAAATCCTTGACAACTTCAGTCTTTTCTCCATTTATCATTATGTTGCTTATTGGTACAGTTGTGAGGATTTTTGTTTCCTTTAAGTTGAGGTGCAACCCATAATGAAGGCTGTAGTCTTTGATCTTCAACAGTAAATGCTTCAAGTCCTCTTCACTTTCAGTAAGCAAGGTTGTGCCATTTGCGTGTCACGGGTTGTTAACGAGTCTTCCTCCAATCCTGATGCCATGTTCTTCTTCATATAGTCCAGCTTCTCATATTTGCTCAACATATAGATTGAATAAGTATGATGAAAGGATACAACCCTGATGCACACCTTTCCTGACTTTAAACCACACAGTATCCCCTTCTTCTGTTCCAACAACTGCCTGTTGGGCTATGTACAGGCTCCTCATGAGTACAGTTAAGTGTTCAGGAATCCTCATTACTGTTATCTATAATTTGTTATGATCCAAATATGCACTCAAAGTTGAATGTCTTTGCATAGTCAATAAAACACAAGTAAACATCTTCCTGGTGTTCTCTGCTTTCAACCAAGATCCATCTGACATCAGCAATTATATCCCTCGTCCCACGACCTCTTCTGAATCTGGCTTGAACTTCTGGCAGTTCCCTGTTGATGTACTGCTGGAACTGCTTTTGAATGACCTTCAGCAAAATTTTACTTGAGTGTGATACTAATGATATTGTTCAATAACTTCTGCATTTTGTTGGATCACCTTTCTTTGGAATAGGCACAGATGTGGCTCTCTTCCAGTCGGTTGGCCAGGTAGCTGTCCTCCAAATTTCTTGGCAGAGACAAGTGAGCACTTCCAGCGCTGCATCCGTTTGTTGAAACATCTCAGTTGGTGTTCCGTCAATTCCTGGAGCTGTGTTTTTCACCAATGCCTTCAGTGCAGCTTCTTCCTTCAGTACCATCAGTTCCTGATCATATGCTGCCTCCTGAAATGGTTGAACGTCAACCAATTCTTTTTGGTACAGTGACTCTTTGTATTCCTTCCATCTTCTTTTGATGCTTCTTGTGTCATTCGATATTTTCCCCAAAGAATCCTTCAGTATTGCAACTCCAGGCTTTAACTTTTTTCTTCAGTTCTTTCAGCTTGAAAAATGTCAAGTGTGTTCTTCCCTTTTGATTTTCTAACTCCAGGTCTTTATATATTTCATATTTCTTTACTTTGTCCTCTCGAGTTACCCTTTGAAATCTTCAGTTCTGCACTTTTACTTCATCATTTCTTTTGTTTGCTTTAACTATTCTACATTCAAGAACAAGTTTCCGAGTCTCTCCTGGCATCTATTTCAGTGTTTTCTTTCTTTCCTGTCTTTTTAATGACCTTTGGCTTTCTTTATGTATGATGTCCTTAATGTCATCCCACAGCTCATCTTGTTTTTGGTCATTGGTGTTCAGTGCATCAAATCTATTCTTGAAATGGTCTTTAAATTCAGGTGGAATATACTCAGGGTCGTATTTTGGCTCTTGTGGATTGCTCTAATTTTCTTCAGCTTCAGCTTGAACTTGCATAGGAGCAGCTGATGGTCTGTTTCGCAGTTGGCCCCTGACCTTGTTCTGACTGATGATATTGAGCTTCTCCATTGTCTCTTTCCCCAGATGTAGTCGGTTTGATTCCTGTGTGTTCCATCTGGTGAGGTCCACGTGTATAGTTGCCATTTATGTTGTTGAAGAAAAAAGTATTTGCAATGAAGAAGTTGTTGGTCATGTAAAATTCTATCATGTGATCTCCAGCATCATTTCTATCACCAAGGCCATATATTTTTTTTAATTATTTTTTTCTTTTTTATTGTATTGAAGGTTTATAGGACAAACTAGCTTCTCATTAAACAATTAGTACACATATTGTTTTGTGACATTGGTAACCAACCCTATGACATGTCAGCACTCTCCTTCTTGATCTTGGGTTCCCTGTTACCAGCTTTCCTGTTTCCTCCTGCCTTTTCATCCTTGTCCCTGGGCTGGTGTGCCCCTTTAGGCTCATTTTGTTTTATGGGCCTGTGTAGTCTTTGGCTGAAGGGTGAAACTCAAGAGTGACTTCATTATTGAGCTAGAAGAGTGTCTGGGGGCCATACTCTTGGGATTTCTTCAGTTTTTGTCAGGCCAGTAAGTCTGGTCTTTTTTTGGGAGTTAGAATTTTGTTCTACGTTTTTATCCAGCTCTGTCTGGGACCCTCTGTTATGATCAGTGGTGGTAGCTGGGCACCATCTAGTTGTGCTGGACTCAGTCTCGTGGAGGCTGTGGTAGTTGTGGTCCATTAGTTCTTTGGACTAATCTTTACCTTTTGTCTTTGGTTTTCTTCCTTCTCCCATGCTCCAGATGGGGTGAGACCAGTGGAGTATCTTAGATGGCTGCTCACAAGCTTTTAAGACCCCAGATGCTACTAACCAAAGTAGAATGTAGGACATTTTCTTTATAAACTATGTTATGCCAGTTGAGCTAGATATTCCCTGAGATCATGGTCCCCACAGCCTGCAGCCCAGTAATTCGGTCCCTCAGGGAGTTTGGATGTATCTGTTGAGCTTCTGTGACCTTGCAAGGCTGTATTTTCTGACTACTGATCCTTCTTCG
Source organism: Dugong dugon (assembly GCA_030035585.1). Taxonomy (NCBI): domain Eukaryota; kingdom Metazoa; phylum Chordata; class Mammalia; order Sirenia; family Dugongidae; genus Dugong; species Dugong dugon. Next base: position 5,446,239 of record CM057475.1, on the reverse strand, counting down.
TTTCCAACTTTACATTCTAATCACCAGTAATTATCAATGCATCCTGATTACATGTGTGATCGATTTCAGACTGCAGAAGTTGGTAAAAATCTTCAATTTCCTCATCTTCGGCGTTAGTGGTTGATGCATAAATTTGAATAATGGTCATATTAACTGGTCTTCCTTGTAGACATTTTATGTCATCCTGTCACTGACAGCACTGTACTTCAGGATGGATCTTGAAATGTTCTTTTTGACAATTAATGCGATGCTATTCCTCTTCAATTAGTCATTCTTAGCATAGTAGACCATATGATTGTCTGATTCAGAATGACCAATACCTGTCCATTTCAGCTCCTTAATGCCTAGGATATCGATCTTTATGCAGTCCGTTTCATTTTTGATGACTTACAAATTTCCTAGATTCATACTTCATACATTCCATGTTCTGATAATTAATGGATGTTTGCAGCTATTTCTTCTCATTTTGAGTCATGCCACCTTAGCAAATGAAGGTCCTGAAATCTTGAGTCCATCCACGTCACTAAGGTCAATTCTACTTTGAGGAGGCAGTTCTTCCCCAGTCATCTTTTGAGTGCCTTCCAACCTAAGGGGCTCATCTTCTGGCACTGTATCAGACAGTGTTCTGCTGCTATTCATAAGATCTCACTGGCTAGTTTTTTCAGAAGCTGACTGCTAGGTCCTTCTTCCTAGTCTGTCTTTGTTTGGAAGCTCTGCTGAAATCTGCCCACCGTGGGTGACCCTGCTGTATTTGAAGTACTGGTGGCATAGCTTCTAGCATCACAGCAACACACAAGCCACCATAGCACAACAAACTGACAGATGCATGGGGATATAATGCCTATACAATAATTAATGAGCTTATTCTATTTTTTCTTTCTTTCTCCCTTTCTTCCCTTTTATAGTTGCATCATTTCTGCTCCGTCACAACATACAGCATTTCTACATTAGTCTTCAAACATTTGGCCCCAGTTTTGTTTTAGTCTTTGATGTACATTTATGTATTTTTTAATTCCCACCATCAGCCTTTTTACTGAAGTTTTGCTGGTTATATCTTGGTTGAATAAAGCTCATCCTCTATTAGATATTTTAAGAAGGGCTCATAGGCGCAGAATTCTCCTGTAAGTTCTTCTAAATTGAAATCCTTTTCTATAGATATGGTAGGCAAAATAATGTGTCTTCACCCCCAAAGAAGTTCACATTCTAATCCCCAGAACCTATGAATATGTTCAGTTACATTGCAAAGGGGAAGTAAGGAATCAAGTGACCTTAAAATGGGGAGATTATTCTGGATTAACCTGCCCAAGAGGGAGGCATAAGGGTCAGGGTCAAAAATTGTTTTGAAGATGGTATACTGTTGGCTTTGAACCTGGAGGAAGGGGCCACAAACCAAGGAATGTAGGTATCGTTTGGAACCTGGAAAAGGCACAGAAACAGATTTTCTCCTAGAGCCTCCAAAAGGAACGCAGCCCTGCTGACATCTTAGCCCAGTGAGACTCATTTTAGACTTCTGATCATCAGATCTGTAAGACAATGGATTTGTGTTGTTTTAAGCCACTCTTGTTGTTGTTGTCAGATGCCATCAAGTTGTATCCAACTCATAGTGACCTAATGTATAACAGAATGAAACATTGCCCAATCCTGTACCATCCTCACAATAGTAGGTATGTTTGAGCCCATTGTTGCAGCTACTGTTATAATTCATCTCATTGAGGGTCTTCCTCTTTTTCACTACCCTATACTTTACCAAGCACGATGTCCTTTTGGGATTGGTCCCCCTTGATAACCTGTCCAAAGTAAGTGAGACAAAGTTTTGTCGTCCTTGCTTTCTAAGGAACATTCTGTCTGTACTTCTTCCAAGATAGATTTGTTTGTTCTTCTAGCAATCTGTGATCTATTCAGTATTCTTCATCAGCACCATAATTGAAATGTATCAGTTCTTCTGTGGTCTTTCTTTTTTATTGTCCAGCTTTGACATGCATATAAGGTGGTTGAAAATAACATGGCTTGGGTCAGATGCACCTTAGTCATCAAAGTGATATCTCTGTTTTTAAGAATTTAAAGAGGTCTTTTGCAGCAGATTTGCCCAGTGCAAAATGTAGTTTGATTTCGTAACTGCGTCCTCCCTGGGCATTGATTGTGGATCCAAGTAAAATGAAATCCTTGAGAACATCAGTCTTTTCTCTGCTTATCATGATGCTGCTTATTGGCCCAGTTGTGAGGATTTTTGTTTCCTTTATGTTGAGGTGCAATCCATAATAAAGGTTGTAGTCTTTGATCTTCATCAGTAAGTGCTTCAAGTCCTCTTCACTTCCGGCAAGGAAGGTTGTGTCACCTGCGTGTCGCAGGTTGTTAATGAGTCTTCCTCCAATCCGGATGCTATGTTCACCTTCATATCGTCCAGCTTCTCAGATTATATTCTCAACATACAGATTGAATAGTTATGGTGGAAGGATACAACCGTGACACACATTTTTGGTTTTAAACAATTCAGTATCTCCTTGTTCTCTTCGAAGGACTGCCTCTTGATCTATGTCAATTTCAACATGAGCGCAATTAAGTGTTCTGAAATTCCCAGTCTTCACAGTGTTATCCACAATTTGTTATGATCCACATAATCAGGTGGCTTTGTGTAGTCAGTAATACACATGTAAACATCTTTCTGGTATTCTTTGCTTTCAGCAAAGATCCATCTGACATCAGTAGTGATATCCCTCATTCCACGTCCTCTTCTGAATCCAGCTTGAATTTCTGGCAGTTCCCTATCAATGTACAGCTGCAGCCATTTTTCTGAATTATCTTCAGCAAAATTTTGCTTGCATATGATATTAATTATATTGTTCAATAATTTCCTCATTCGGTTGGATCACTTTTCTTTGGAATGGGTATCAATATGGATCTCTCCCAGTCAGCTGGCTAGGTAGCTTTCTTCCGGATTTGTTGGCATAGATGAGTGAGAGCTTACAGCATTGCACCCATTTGTTGAAGCATCTTAGTTGATATTCTCTCAATTCCTGGAACCTTGTTTTTTGCCAATGTTTTCAGTGCAGCTTGAACTTCATTTACTGCCATGAGTTCCTGAACAGAATATGCTACCTCCTGAAATGGCTGAATGTTGACAGATTCTTTTTGGTACAGTGACTCTGTTCTTTCTATCTTGTGGTAACTTGTTACAGCAGCTATAGGGCACTAACACAATAGCCTCAGTATTTAAAGGACAGTGTGGCTGGACGAAAATCTTTGGTTCACACCTCCTTTTCTTTTTTTTTAAAATACTACAGCAGTGCAGCTTGCTTTGTGTGCTAGTTTTGGAAAGTCTGATACCAGTCTAATTCTTTTACCACTGTAAATTATTTTATTTTTCATGGAGATGTTGAGAATTTTTCATCTTTATCATTGAATAGTTTTATTACTGGGAGATATGTCTTTGAGTTGATTGTTGTTGTTATTTGAGTCGACTCTGACTCCCATGCATAATGGGATCGGACTTTTGTCCGATAGAGTTTTCATTGGCTGAGTTTTCAGAAGTACTTCGCCAGACCTTTCTTCCTAGTCTGTCTTAGTCTGGACACTCCTCTGAAAACTTTTCAGCGTCATAGCAACACACAAGCGTGCACTGACAGGTGGGTAGTGGCTACACTTAACATGCAGTTGCAGGTTAGTTTTCCCAGGTACCCAGTGGACCCTTCCAATGTGTAGATTTAGATCTTTTTGTATTTCTGGAAAATTTTCCAGCATTATAGTTTTGAATACTATTTCTGTACCACTGTTTTGCTTTTCTTTTCCAGGACCTTTGATAATATAAATATTAATCCTTTTTTTTTTTTTTTTTTGGTCTATCTTCCTTCTTCTTTTTTTATGTCATTTTCGTTCTTTTGGTTGTTTTGCTGCCTTGTTCCCTGCTAAATATGTATATTAGTCTGTTATCTCTTGGGTACCTTGTAATTTTTTCTTCATTTCTGAAATAATTTTACCTTTTTCTTGTACTTCTCTTCTGAGTTCAGTCAACTCCCTTTTCATCCCCCCCCCCTTTTTTTTTACGATTTCCAGTTTTAGGTTTTTAATTTCTGATTCAAGATGATTTTTCATATCTTCACATGCTTGTTTGAATGTACTTAACTGTTTGGAGTATGGCCTTACAGTTTTCTTTTACTTCATGATTGCTTTTCAGGGTGAAATTTCCTTGGTTGATACTTGTGGAATTGTTTTCAGTTTGTTACCATTAGGTCTGTATGAATTTGTTAATTTTTCTTTCGTTCATTTTTGTGGTATTGGGGTATTTTACAGAGCCCTGGTGATGCATTGGTTAAGAGCTTGGCCACTAACCAAAAAGTTGGCAGTTGGAATCCACCAGCTGCTTCTTGGAAACCACGTGGGGTAGTTCTACTGTGTCCTGTAGGGTTGCTATGAGTCAGAATCAACTCAACAGCAATGGGTTTGGTTTTGGTTTGGGGTGTTTTACAAGATTCTTGGTTTAACACTGCCCTCTGTTAGTACAGCAAAGACCAGTTTTAAATTTAATATACTTTATTTTTTAGAGCAATTTTAGGTTTACATAAAAATGGTGCAGAAAGTACAGAGTTCCCATAACTCCCTACTCCCTGCACATTGTTTCTGCTGTTAATATCTTGCATTCCTGTGAAACATATATTGCAATTGATGAACCAACATTGATACATTGTCATTAAAGTCCATATTTCACATTATAGTTCACTCTTTGTGTTGGACACTCCTATGGATTTTGGCAAATGCTTAGTCATGTGTCTACCATTAGGTACAGTATCATACAGAATAGTCTCATTACTCTTAAAATGCCCTGTGCTCCACCTATTCATCCTTCTCCCATGCCCCTAAACCCCTGGCAGCCACTGATCTTTTCAAGTCTCTATAGTTTTGCTTTTTCCAGACTGTCATACACATATAACATGTAGCTTTTTTGGATTGGCATCTTGGACTTCGTGATATGCATTTAAGGTTCCTCCATGACTTTTCGTGACTGGATAACTCATTTTTTTTTTATTGCTGTATCATACTCCATTATATGGTTATACCACAGTTTATCCATTCACCTATCGAAGGGCATCTTGGTTGCTTCCAGTTTTTGGCAATTATGAATAATGCTGCTGCTAATATTTGTGTACAGGTTTTTATGTGAACATATGTTTTCATTTCACTTAGGCAGATACTTAGGAGTGCGATTGCTGGATTGAATGATGTCTTAGTCATCTAGTGCTGCTATAACAGAAATGCCACAAGTGGATGGCCTTAACAAAGAGAAATTTATTCTCTCACAGTCTAGGAGGCTAGAAATCCAAATTCCTAGTGCCATCTCCAGGGGAAGACTTTCTCTCTCTGTCGGCTCTGGGGGAAGGTCCTTGTCATCAATTTTCCCCTTGTCTAGGAGCTTCTCAGCACAGGGACCCCCAGGTCCAAAGGATGTGCTATTCTCCTGACTCTTAGTTTCTTGGTGGTATGAGGTCCCAATGTCTCTCTGCTCACTTCTCTGTTTTATATCTCAAAAGAGATTGACTTAAGACACAACCTAATATTGTAGACTTAGTCCTACCTCATTAACGTACCTGCCGCTAATCGCACCTTGTTAACATCATAGAGGCAGGATTTACAACACATATGAAAATCACATCAGATGACAAAATGGTGCCGAGTCACAATACTGGGAATCATGGACTAGCCACGTTGACACACATTTTTGAGGGACACAATTCAATCCATGACAAATGGTAAACCTGGTATTTCGTTTTGTAAGAAACTGTCAGACTATCTTCCAAAGTGACTGTACCATTTTATATTCCCACCAGAAATGAATGAGAGTTCCTGTTGCCCCACATCCTCACCAGCATTTAGTGGTGTCAGTGCTATGAATTTTAGCCATTCTTACAGGTGTTTAGTGATATCTTGTTGTTTTGATTTGAAATTTGTGAATGACATTTGACATTGAGCATTTTTCAAATGTTTATTTTCCATCTGTGGATCTACCTTGGTGAGGTATCTGTTCAGAAGTTATGTCCATTTGTAATTAGGTTGCTTGTTTTCTTATAGTTGGATTTTAAGAGTTCCTTGTATGTCTTGGATACAAGTCCTTAATCAGATATGTGTTTTGCAGATATTTTCTCTCCGTCTGTTGCTTGTCTCTTCATTCTCTTAACAGTTTATTTTACAGAGTGAAAGTTTAAAATTTTAATGAAGTTCAGCTTATCAATATATTTTTTTTTAATGGAATGTGCTTTTGGTGTTAACCTAAAAAGTCATCACCAAACCCAAGGTCACCTAGACTTTCTCCTATGTTCTCTTCTAGAAGTTGTATAGTTTTATAAAAGACTAGGTATTTTAGTGGATGTTTTAATGTTCGCTTTAGGTGGTGGCGATGGTGGAGGAGGAGGGGAGTTGTTAGTCCTCTGATATTGTGGTTCTCTTTTGTCTTGTAGGACTCTGAATTTTCACCTCTTGCTTCTTTTCCCTCTGACCACTGAATTACTGAAAGACACTCCTCTTGTTTTGTTTTTTTCACCTCCCTCAAAAGTTCCTTTAAATGGTGTGACTTTTAAGTGCTTTCGTGGCAATTAGGGATCTGATATACCAGAATCCTTGTTTAAGGAATTTCAGACTTAAAGTGACTTTAGATGGTGGTGATTTTATACCGAGCTTAGGACTACCCTGGCTTCCCTCTCTCTCTCTTTTGGTTTTTCTCCGTCTACTCTGCAGGGATAAAAGCATGAGACATTCTGCACTGGGGTTGGGTTATTGCCCTTTTACTTACAGTTATTTTGAAATTTGGACTTCTCATTTCAAGTTATGCTGAGGTTTCTGTGTTTATTCATTTTCCCTTCATGTTGTTCTGTGTTGTTTTGGGAGGAAATATTGGAAATTAGAAGCTATGGTCCACCATTATCTTTAGTACCCAGAAGTCATATTGATGCAAGTAATATGGAGACATGTGAACATTTAACAACCAACACTACTGAAATATACCACCCAGACAGCTCCTTCTGGTTTATGGAGGCTGGTTTTCTAGAGATTGATTAGCATAAAGAGTGAAGACTCTGCAGTCACCCTTCTGGGGCTTCTCATCTCTGAGCCACCACATACTTGCTGTGTGTTACTTAATCTCTCTGTGCTTCAGTTCTAACACCTGTGAAATGGGGATAATAATTGGTACCCACTTTTTAAGGTTGTTGGGCTTAAACTATGAAAATACAGATTAAGCACTGTCTTAGTTATCTAGTGCTGCTATAACAGAAAATACCACAAGTGGATGGTTTTAATGAAGACAAGTTTATTTCCTCACAGTTAAAGTAGGCTAAAAGTTCAAATTCAGGGTGTCAGCTTCCGGGGAAGGCTTTCTGTCTCTTGGCCTTCTCATCAGTGTTCCCCCAGACTAGGAGCTTCTCTGCCCAGGGACCCCCATCCAAAGGATGCGCTCTGCTCCCGGCACTGCTTTCTTGATGGTATGAGGTCCCCCTGTCTCACTGCTCACTTTTGTCTTTTATATCTCAAGAGACTGCCTCAAAACAATCCAGTCTTGTAGATTCAATCCTGCCTTACTAACACAACTGCCACCCATCCTCCCTCATTAACATCATAGAGGCAGGATTTACAACACTTAGGGAAATCACACAGTACCAGGAATCATGGCCCAGCCAAACTGATAAACACATTTTTGGAGGGACATAATTCAAACCATGACAAGCACTTAGAAGAGTGCCTGGCTTATAATAATAATAAAAGGTAGTACATATAGCACATACTGTTATTATTCAAGACTTATTTTATAATATTAGAAGCAAAAGTAATTTGAGAAGCCAGTGTGCAAGATATTTGTAAAACGTTTTCCTCAAAATCAGTATCCATTAAATGTTCTATCGGGTAAATAATGTTCTCCCCCTTGTAATGTAGTCCAAATTTTCTTTGGACATTCAGATGGGCAGTTTGTCAAAAAATAAAGCTTATTTATGCTAGAGTATGGAATCTGCCTTAATACTTAACATCATAGAAATATAAGGAAAGAAACTGTCATGTATATTGTTCATGATGTGCCTTAGCACTGCGTGTAACTGAGTACAGACTGTATTGTGCAGTGTTCAGAGTTGTTCTCTAAGCCTTGAGTTGGAAACTCCTCAGGGCTGAGTCATGGTATTTTCTTTTTTAAAGGGATCCCTAAACTTGTACTTAATCTCAGAGCTAGAGAGGTACTGAAATGTATGGCTCTAAGCCTCAGTTGCCTCTTTTCTAACGGGAGTGGATTGCCACTGTATCTATTTTTAGGCATGCCTTCTTCCTATGATTTTTTAAATTTAACTAAGCGCTTAGCATCCACTTTAGAAATGTGTTTAATTTATTGGTACTCTTAGTTCTTTAATACAATAGCTTTGTATCACAGTCTTTTGTAGATTTGAGTGAACTTTTTAACACTTTTTTTATAACCTTCCCTTAGGTATTCCCATCTGTCAGCAGCACTTAATTTGGAATAACACAGAACTTGAAGATGATTATTGCTTGAATGATTACAAGTGAGTGTAACTGCATATTAGCTACTTTATAGACTCTCAATATTACAGAACAACAGCTCCAAACACAGTTTTTCTTCTGAATCCTTGGATCATGTCTCTTCTTCTTCTGAATAGTTTTCTGATCTCTTGATTTCAGTATAAATCCTGAACTTTAAGATTTGTTGGCTGGCTACCCAAGACCGCCTGATCCTTATCTTCCTGTACTTTGGTTTTCCTTTTCATTCGATTACACCCAGCTGTTTGTCTCCTGTCTTTTTAGGTCTTGCTATTTTCTTTCTTTATCTTCTTTGAATATTTATCTATTCCCACTTGGCTAAATTCGTTTTCTTTCCATTTTCACAAAGTCTTGGGTAAGAGAGATTTGCTTGTCACTAAGTGTTTAATTTTTCAGTAAGCACTCCTTCTGTTACCAGTGACACTGTGTGTATTAGTGATTGCCGATCATCCCATCTGCCCTCTTGTCTCTCTCCCTTCTCTCACCTAATGCATCATTCTTTACTAGAGGAAAGAGCAAAGGGGTGAGAGGCCATGTGGAGCAGGTCCAAGAGCCCTGGGACTCAGGAAACCTTGTAGATTTGGCTCTGCCTTTTTCTGATACTTTGGGTCTCAGGCAAGACTCTTTTCTTCTCTGGGCCTCTTTTTTCTTATGTGGGAAGTCATTACAGAGGTCCTTTCTAGTACTTTTCGTCTAGGATTTTATGGCAAAGTTAAGGCTATTGAGAACTTTTTCACTATTTATACAGGTAAATGAGTTAACATTACATTTATTCACATTGGTGTATCTTTTTTATATTTTAGAGGGTAGGCGCGATGCCTGATAAACCAGCACATTGTTATTGTATATTTGACACTGAATGGATTTTGATGATTATGGTTTATTTTTTGTGTTAACTGTCCACAGCATTTCAGAAGGTTATACCTTGAAGCTAGTATTGGCTATGCGTGGCGGACCTATAAATACTAGAAAAGGTAGGCGTATATTAAAATCATATATATGCAAGAATCTCATAATGATAATCTTCAAGCCAGTAAGCGTTTTTATAGCCTCGGGTTTTAGTCAGGTCTCTCTCTGCTGTTAGGTGTTAGAAGACTCAGAAAATCTCATGATTCCTGATTCAGTCCAGGAGGATTTCAAAATAAGCCTCACTGGTATAGGAAAGGGAAATGGGATGGTATGTAGTATATTATGTTATCATTGTGTTTAGGTTTATACCAGTCTTGTTGCTTTTTTAATCCACTAAATCTTCAGATTATGGAATAATGATTGTTACGGAAAATTCCAAAGGTGCATGTTGGTCTGGTTGGTGATGCATCTGGGTTTCATGGATATTGTAATGGCCCTGTTGCATCTTTTCTCAGAATGTGGGTGGTCTCTGGGAATCCATTCTTCCATTCAACAGATACACATTGAGCTTTTACTCGATTGCTCAGTATAATGTTTCAAGTGCAGTAAACATGGGAGACAAAGTCTCTGCTCGTATGATGCTGACAATAATAAACATGTAAAGAAATTATGTAATTTCATGTAGTCATAAGTGCTATGGAGGAGACAGGGTAATGTGTCTGTGAAAGTAGGGTGGTAGGAAGACGATTGTGGAGGGGCTCTCAGAGATGAGGTCTAAGCAGAGACTTGACTGACAGGAAGGCTGTAACCACGTGGTGAGCCCAGAGCATTCACGTTGTTCCACGATTCAGACGTGTGACGTGCACCCAAACCAAACGCAGGAGTGCTTGGACTGCTCAGATTCCTGCTCTGTAGATCTCATTTTGGGGAAAGCCTTCAGTTTGTTTGATCATTCACTAACCAGATAACTTAAGCGTAAGTATTGATTCCATTGTTGGCTTAATTCCCCAAGTCAAATCATGTCTCTATGCTTCATAATTTTGATTAGAAAATAGTGTTATTACCATCTTTTTCCTAGCTAACTCAAGAGAATTTTGTGAGATGTGTTACTAGGTTGCTGCACTAGTTTGCATAGGTTAGAAAAAACAAAGGTAATCTTAGAGCTGATTACCTAGCACTCCTGATATGATGGACTTTCTATTAATTGGATTAATGAAATTATCCTATATGACGTAAGGTAATGTTTATAATAACGACTGAGTGTAGTACAAGAACCCTAAGTGTTTACAGAACTATTACATTTACATTGAGTTATAGAGTGTTTAATGACATGTGGATTCCATTATATTATATTCTGAAAGTTGGTTATTTGTGAATAGTACTGTCTTTAAACCAGAATATTTAATCAGAACACCTGGTTTTCTGACTAAGACTAAAATTATTTTGTATGTTTATGAGAAGGAACATAGCTACTGCAGATTCTAAGTTAAATATTTTCTGTATATTTTTACTATTTTGTTAAAACGAAAATTAAAGACATCACAACCCTCTAGTGGCTCAGTGGTTAAGAGCTTGGCTGCCAACAAAAAGGTCGGTCCACCAGCTGCTCCTTGGAAACTCTACGGGGCAGTTCTACTCTGTCCTATAGGGTTGCTACAACCGGAATCAACTCCACAGCAATGGATTTTTTTGTTTGTTTGTTTGTACCCTCTAGTAGTTGAAGCTTTGTAACCATAATTTTTTTTCCTACAACTTTCTATGCCTGGTTTGTGAATTGAAAAATCAGCTAGGACTTATCTTTATTGACGAATCTTCTTTTAATATTGTAGTAAAGTCCCTTCTTTTGGTGGTAGCAACAGCTGATAAATTGGTATGATAGTTCTTATTTCTTTCTCATTAATATAAGGTGGAAAATGTAGCATTAACTTAAAAATGACAAGTTTTTTTTGAAAATATCTTGATATTTACGCATTTTGTGCCTGTGACAGTAACTCAAAACATCAATTATTTTTATAAAATAAGGCAAAATCTTGTAATATTTCTAAGTTTTGTTTTTTTTTTTAATCTTTCAAGAGTTTACTAGTAGTAGTATTGGATTCAAGGAGACTTGGTGGCACAGTGGTTAAGCGCTTGTCTGCTAACTGAAAGATCTGCGGTTGGAACCCACCAGCCACTCCACGGGAGAAAGATGTGGCAGTCTGCTTCCGTAAAGATTTCAGCCTAGGAAACCCTATGGGGCAGTTCTGGTCTGTCTTATAGGGTTGCTGTGAGTCAAAATCGACTGGGTTTCGTTTTTGGGTTTTAGTATTGGATTTAGGATATGGGAACAATTTAATGTTTTTACCTTACTACTTTCAGAGTTTAATAGTTATTAAGCTTTTATTTTATTTTTTTTAAGGCTAATACAGCACTGTGATTCTTTTAGTAAATAAGCTCCTTGAGTAAAAGTTATGCATCTTGGGAAATTATTGCATCTTTTAGGACAGTACAGATGTTTTTGCAGCATAACATGAGTATGTCTTTGGAAGCAAGCTTTTTTTTTTTTTTTTTCCTGGAACCGTTGTTTCAGCTCCCAAGTTCAAGGTTCAGGGGCTGCTGGAACATTCAGCCTATGAGCCGATGATCTCTTGAGGCCCATTCCCATCACAGGAGGAGAATCTGTAGCTGCTTTGGGCTAGAGTATGTTGCAATGGCCCTGAGCATCACTCTGGGCCACTGGAGCCTGTATGGGGCCTTGGAGTGACCCCAGTCAGCCTGTGTACCTTCATGTGCTTTTACTGGACTCCTCACTGTATGCCAGGACAGATAGGGCCCGGGAGGATACTTTCAGCAAATGACTTACCAACCATTTCACGCGTTGCAGTTTTAGAACGCTAGTGGCCCACTTGTGTTCTGAGTTAGGTAATTGAAAGGAGCCCCGGTGGCACAGTGGTTAAGAGCTCGGCGGCTCAAATCCATCATCCCTTTCTTGTAAACCCTATGCGGCAGTTGTGCTCTGTCCTGTAGGGTCGCTATGAGTTGGAATTGATTTGACAGCAATGGGTTTTTAATTACCTAACTTCATGTTAAGGAACAGCTCCAAGAATAATCAGCCTTTTGATAAAAGCAGAAAGAAAAACAGGGGTTCACTTGCTTCTAATTTCATACATATACATCCTAGTTGTATATGTGTATTTTGTTAATCTAATGTATGTGGGAAGTTTCATGTTGCTTTTTGATTATTGATTGTTAGAATCAATATCTGCAAATATAGGAAGCAGAACGTGTACAATGAAAATAATCATAGATAATTGCATATATACCTACAGATAATAATGTCATAGAATCAGCAAATACACTGTACTGCCACAGGAAAATACTCATGTATTTGGACATAACAACATAATAATGTATTTTATTTATTTCATATTAATATAATATAGGGCATGCTATATTAATTATAAAAAACTCAGAAATTTATTTGAAGAATATCATGTTTATGGTATGTACAACATTGTTATTCAAATTCAGTACATTATATTCTGTCACTGTACCAAGATGCATAAAATGATATAAACTGAAAGCTTGTTTATCAATTTTGTCATTTGTAGTTCCTATGGAATATCCACTTAGGGAGATGGCTGAGTACATGGATTCTGGTCGAGATGAGGTCTGGGAGAAGACCTCCTGCAACAAACAAGTTACGTTTTTGGTATACCGAGAAGGAGATCAATTGAATTTCTTTCGTGTGGTAGATAGGGGAGATGGCACTTTAACACCATTATCTGAATCTTTAAGGTAAATAGGTTTTCATTTGCATGTCTTACTTAAAGGAACATCATATGGTATACTGTGTTAACCTTTATATTTACCTTGTATTAAAATAATCTTAGTGTATTTGCAAGACTAAGTTTCATACTTCCCCTTGCTCTGGGTATATAATTCTGACATCATTGTCCTTCATTTTATTGAGACTCAGTAATTTCTAGAACTGAAATTTCTTTATGGAGCAGGATTTTTTTCTACCTATATAAACTATAAAAAAAGATTTGTTTCTGATGCTTTATGAAACTCTAAGATGTGTGCTGGATTATAGAGTCTTGTTATGATAGTGTGTTACTATATAGCCTTGGCGTAATAGAAAGGGTTGACCCTAAAGTTGAGATCTCTTTTCAAAATTCAACTCTACTGCTTAAAGGTGAGTAAGTCTCTACTTCTCTGACCTTGTTTTCATAATCTATAAAATGGGAGTTGGGAGATTTGTATTACTTCTTGTCATGGATTGAATTATGTCCCCCCAAAAATCTGTATATCAGTTTGGCTGAGCCATGATTCCTGGTACTGTGTGATTTTCCTATATGATGTAAATCCTACCTCTATGATGTTAATGAGGGAGGATAGGTGGCAGTTGTGTTAGTAAGGCAGGACCTGATCTACAAGACTGGATTGTTCCTGAGGCAATCTCTTGAGATATAAAAGACAGAAGTGAGCAGTGAGACAGGAGGACCACATACCATCAAGAAAGCAGTGCCAGGAGCAGAGTGCGTCCTTTGGACCCGGGGTCCCTGTGCCGAGAAGCTCCTAGTCTGGGGGAACACTGATGAGAAGGCTGAGAGAGAAAGCCTTCCCCTGGAGCTGACACCTTGAATTTGGACTTTTAGCCTACTTTAACTGTGAGGAACTAAACTTCTCTTCGTTAAAACCGTCCACTTGTGGTATTTCTGTTGTAGCAGCTCTAAATGACTAAGATACTTCTAAAATCAAAGGAAAAAAACCTGAAGATTTTTAGTAGGCAGTAAAAAAATTAGGAAATTAGACTAGATAATTTCTAAGATTCTGTGTACTCTGGCTTTTTATGACACGTTCTTTATCTTCTTTCACTATCAATCACTAAATATTTACTGAACGATTGTAGTAAGTCACCAAGCTAGGCACTGGGGTTATAAAGATGATTGTGCCTATCTTCATGGAGGACACAGTCTACTATAAATAGTAGCTATGATATTATGTTTGTGAGTCTATAAAAAAATATCAAGATCTGTGAAAACAGATGAGAAGGCCTTCATTTTGCCTGAGGGGTGGGGAGTTGGGGACAGCCTCTGAGAGGAAGTAACCTAAGAGAGGAATAGGAGTTTGCCAAACAAAGGAAAGAAAGGTATTACAGGTAACTAAATTTAATCCCACAAAGTAAAAAACTAGCAGTAAAACTGTTCCCAAAAAACAAGTAGCCTATAGTCTGAAGAACAGTGTCTGTGGGTCAGAAGTCTGGGCACGGCTTAGCTGAATCCTCTACCGAGAGTGTCACAAGCCTGCAGTCAAGATCCTGGCCAGTCTGCCTTCTTATCTGGAGGCTTGACTGGGAAGAGTCTACCTTCAAGCTCACTCATAATATTGGCATAATTCATGTCCTTGCAGTTGTTTGACTGAGAGCCCTGGCTTTTTGCTGGCTGTTGGCTAGAGGCTGCCCTCAGCTTCCTTTTGATTAACTCACAATCAACTAATTTAGGGCCTTAATTATACCTACAAAATCCTGCTAGTCCTGCACACACTCAAGGGGAGGAGATTATCTAGTATGTGTACATCAGGGATCAGGAATCATGGGGCCCATCTCAGATTTCTGCCTACCACAGATTGCTGTGTATGTGGAAGAAAGATACACTGTGAGTGTGTGTGTGTGCACGCACGTGTGCACGTGTGTGTGGCTACAGAGAGCAGACCGTGACAAGTGGGTATTGATAGTTGACTAGTACATGTCAGGATCCGTTTAGCACTACAAAAGTGGCATAAACATATGGGCTAGAAGTAAAGAAGAGTGAGCAGGGAGGGCTACAGCCTTAGTTTGATGTCTCTCTCACCTTGGAACTTCTTCACATCCGATTCTCCACGTGCTGGCTCACTGTTAGGGTTTTCTTCCTTAGAACAGATTTGCTTAATATCCTTCTCTTGGCTGTCTTTCCTAAAGGATAAACTCTCAGCTCCTTCGTTCAGCATGGAAGGCAATCTGCGACCTGCCATCATCAATTATTTCTCTTTGTTTGAATGTTGTTTCCTCCTGTTACCCTAGTCCCCCCAGCCAACTTCTGTTTGTGTTTAAAGCAGAGCCCAAATGTTGCCATGAATTTTAATTAAAATTATATTTTTCCTCTCAAGCTAATTCACTTTTCTGACCGTTTCCATGCATGCACCAGAATAGGCACAAGTATTCAAGGGTAACAGTAGGATGAGGTAAATGGCAAAGGGCAGTATAAAACTTTATCTGGTTATCAATTGAAGGACACTTATCTCACCTATTCTAGGAGAGGCTTTCTTACTCTGGAACCGGAGTTAGCAAACCTTTTCTGTAAAAGGCCAGATAGTAAATATTTTAGGCTTTTGGGTCAAGAGATACAATCGAGGATACAGGAATGTTGCAGCTTGCCATTTCAGTGCTAGTTGTCATCAAAATGACTTTACTATGTTGTTGTTAGGTGCCATTGAGTCGGTTCCTGTTCATACCGACCCTGTGTACAACAGAACAAAACAGTGCGTGGTCCTGCACCACCCTCACAATCATTGTTATGCTTGAGCCCATTGTTGCAGCCACTGCATCAGTCCATCTCATTGAGGGTCTTCCTCTTTTTCACTGACCCTCTACCTTACCAAGCATGATGTCCTTCTCCAAGGACTGATCTCTCCTGATCACATGTCCAAAGTATGTGAGACAGAGTCTTGCCATCCTTGCTTCTAAGGAGCATTCTGGCTATACTTCAGTACTACAGTATAAATCTCATATATAAGAATTGTTTTGCCTTATGATTGTAGGTTGAATTCATTAAGAAACATTATCAAGTCCACAGAAAAAACTAATTTCTAAAGGCATCCCGTGTTTGAGAATAGTGGTTGAGGGTGATTTTTCTCATTCAGAAAAATTTTAGTCTTGGCCCTGAACTAAAAAGCTCACAGTAAAATTGTACTATCCCCAAGCCATTGAACTGATGGTAGTTAAGTCCATGAGAGCAAATGCAGTTCATTTAAAATGGAATATCTCATCACAACAGAATTTGACACTGCTGGTTCAGTAATACATGACAGATTCAAATACATCTTACATTTTCATTAGCTTTGTCAATTTGTCTAACTAAGCCTTTTTCTGTTCAACATGTATTTTTATCACCATAAGTCTTAGCAGAATTCACTTCAAGTTGTAGTGAATTAGTGTTTTAGCAACTTCTTTGAAAATATTCTCACCTACAGGTAGGTGTTCCCTACAGACTGTTCATGGAGGCTAATTCTGCAGTCACTTGAGACTTGACATTGACCCCTGAGGAAACAGTAACAAGCAAGCAGCACTGCTCACAAGTGTCAACACAACAGGGGCCTGGGAAACAGCTCGGAATTATTTGCCCTATTTTTTAATTGTCTATTGATGTCGCTTCCAATGTTGTCAACTCTTTTGAGCAGTTGTTTTTGCTAAAAGGCTAGTAGTCTTCAACAACCTTTCTCCCCCCTCTGGACACATTTCTTCACCTGCTGCAATCACACAGTTTAGTTAATTCACTATTGGTAAACAGCTTTCTTTGCTTGGTTAACAAATGAGCCACTTGGAAACTGATTGCAGCCTTATTTTCATTCTTTTATTTTTGTGAAGAAATTCTGTTGTGATGAGATACTCCATTTTAAATTTTCTGACGGTTGCTTTCCTGTGAGTTGGGAATATTGTGATGGATGCTTGGTCTGGCAGTGTTGATATATGATATATTCTTTTAGTATAACTATAGTGTCATTACGTAGTAAATACAATGTTTTACAATCTAGTTGGATAACAAAATAATTCACTGTCTACTGTGGCTTAAAAGTGGAACATTTGAAGTCCATTTTTCTTATTTTGCCATGTTGGGTATGCACTGGTAATTTTAAAAAATGGTACTCAAAATACTGTCAAGTTATGACTGTGCCACTGTGATTCATGGTGTGCTGAGTCACAGTGCAAAGCACTGAGAGCATCACATACAATCTCTGTCACAACTACTCAGTTTTGCCATTGTAGTACAAAAGCAGATGTAGACAATACATGATCAAGTGAACATGGCTGCATCCCAAGAAAACTTTATTTATGAGCACTGAAGTTTGAATTTCATATAATTTTATTGTGTTATAAAATATTATTATTCTTTTGAATTTTTCCCCAACCATTTAAAAGTATAAAAACCATTCTTAGCTTGTAGGCCACACAAAAACAGGTGGTGGGCCAGATTTGACCCATGGCCATAGTTTGCTGATTTCTGCTCTAGAAGGAACAGGGAGAATTGGGTGTTTATTTGATTCATTCTGATGCAGAGTGCATCATCAGTCATTTTTAGTCTCAAACCTTTTAGTGAGTTGTATCACCTTACTATTTTTCTAAATAGAAACAAAATATAAGGAGATATATAGCAAGACTTAATTAAATGATAACTTGTCTGTAAAAGTTACATGAGGACTTGACTTTGGGATGGTATAATCAATATTTAGGTTGAAATAAATATTACATTTATCCATCGCTTATTCTTTGATCACGTTAGTAAACATTTAGAAAACATATTTAGCATTCAGTAAAATTAAGGAATGTATTTTTGGGTTAAGTTTGTAAATTACTGTTATCCTGGTCTAGTTACTATATTTTTACTTAGAAAAAATTTGTGATTGGCTTCTAACTGATCTCAAGAATTCATGGTTTGTGAGAGAAAATACAATAACGTGGTTCTTTGAAAAGATATGTGAATATAAGATGTTTTATATTCTAAAATGCATTCAATGAAATATTTATCATGACTGTCCTTTTTAATTTGTATATATACAATCCATGGGAAAACAGTCAAGGTCTGGGTTTTTATAAGAGGAAGGCTAAACCAGAAACTTCTTTCAGTGTTCAGTATGCGTATTTAAAGGAGCCCTGGTGGTGCGATGGGGAAGCACTTGGCTACCAGCCAGAAGGTTGGCAGTTTGAACCCACCAGCTGCTCTTTGGGAGAAAGATGTGGCAGTCTGCTTCTGTAAAGATTACAGCCTAGAAAACTCTATGGGACAGTTCTGCTCTGTCACATAGGGTTGTTATGAGTCAAAATTGACTCAGCGGCACCTAACAACAACCAAGTTAAAATACTACAGAGTACTTACAGTTAAAATACTACAAGGTAACCGAGAATAGAGTATACATATGTCATTCCTTCCAACTCTACAGGGTGAAGTGGTTAGTCTTCACTCAACCCTCCTTTATAGGTATAGTTGACCTTGACAAAAGAACCTTTGCATAGTATTAGTTCTGTCACTCATTTGGGTGCACAAGCACGAGGCAGTAAGGCCTATTACTTGGTCCTTGAGGAAGCAGTAGGAAGAATGAATAGGCTCTGGAACAGGACAGATGGGGGATTTGAATCTTAGCTCTTTGGTCTGACCAAAATAGCTTTACCTCTCTCAACTGCAGTTTCTTCATTTATACAATGGGATATAATGCCTACCATATATAATTTCTGTGAGCCTTTGAAACAATGTGTGGGAAGTGCCTGGCAGAGTAGGCATCTGGTAAATAGTAGCGATGTCACTACCTTAGTACTGTGCCTGTGGTGTCAGCTGACATCCTGTAGTAGGGCATCTGCAGTAGGTAACAGCAGTAATCAGGTGTCAGGCACTACAGACCAAATCAGTTGTGGAGACCAGTTCCCAACATTCTTCCCTCTGATACCCATGCCTGCCTGCTGTTCATGTAATTAGCCCATGATGTCAAAAGGTCGTCAGTTTCACCATATAAACCTTAGGAATGGGGCTATCCGCTCTCTTCTTTGCCCTTGGTGGTAGTATGTGTTTCAGGTATTATATGCCCTATTAAGATTATCCTTCTAAATTATTTCCATTTCTTACAGCCATAAAGAACAGGACATTTTAACCCTCATAGTTCTTTAGTATAGATGCATCCTTTAGTTTTTCTATAAGTAAATCAAGCATGGTGATTAATACTCATTCCTCTTCTGCAATGTTTAAAATTTCAGTCATTCACCAAATATGCTGAGCTGTTTTATCAAACCCCTTACCATTCTAATTTTCTCATTATTGAAAAAGCTAAATGAAATTTCAATACTGTTTATGATCAGTTCATCAAACATTTATTAGATTGTGCTCAGCACGGTGCTAGGTGCTAGAACTAGGAAGATAAGTGAAGCTAATGTCTGCTTTGAGCTTGCTTAAATATGGGGGAGTTAAGGGAAAAGACAAAATACAAATATAAATACGAGGATAGTATGATAAATACCATGATATTATGCAGTCAAAGAGGAGGAGGTCTCAATGTTAGTTTAATTACTTTAAAGTATATATAAATGTCATGATGATTGATCAGTAATTGAAATGTTCAGCAAACATGTTCAGAAATTTATGTCATGACTTGACTCAGATGGCTTTTTTCATGTTAATATCTATGGTGTTCCAAGTGGATACATTTCCAAATTCACTTAGAAAAACCCTGTTATTCCTTTTGTTGTTGTTGTTACTGTTTTTCCTTTTTGTTCCATAAGAACAGAAAATGTTCTGACATCACCTGTGTATAGTGAGAATCCCCTCAGGATGAATACAAATCTGGACTTCTCTTCTGTGACAGTGTCTGCTTAATGGAGATCTGATCAGCCTGTTGTCTGGGTTTCATAGTTCTCAGCTTTGGCGAGTGAAGTGAAATCAGAGCATTCTTGGGGAAATATATTTTGACCTGTGGGAATGATATAAAACTAAAACCCATTGCTGTGAGTCGATTCCAACTCATAGCGACCCTATAGAACAGAGTAGAACTGCCCCATAGGGTTTCTGAGGAGCAGCTGGTGGATTCGAACTGCCAACCTTTTGGTTAGCAGTCGAGCTCTTAACTACTACACCACAGTGGTTGCCAGAAGATCTTGACTTATGGTACCCTGACTTCAGAGTAATGCTGTATCATGGGATTTATCTTCATTTAGTTTTTTGTCCTGAAAGTACATTTTTGAAATACATTTTCCTTGCATTTCTGTTGACAGGATGAATTTCTGGTTTCCTCATTAGCAGCATCTGTAATTCCTGTTGCACATGTGGTGTTTTTAGTCACTAAGCAGGCATCAAGCACATTTCACTAGCAGTTATTGTCTTCTTTGCAGTGGTGGTTCTGTGTATAATTTGTACACAGATGAGGATGAAGAAATTGAACCTTCTCCTTCTGGGCAACAGATCATTGAAAATTCAATAACTATGAATAAGATGAAGCTGCTGAAGGCTAAGATGGAGAACATGAATCTCAGCAAAAAGGTGAAGCTGTTGACCTTTCTCTAGCTCACTTTATCCTTGGAGGGCTCACAGCAATGAGGCCTGTCAGTAAATGTTAAAAAAAAAATCCATAAAATAATATTTATTGCAAGTTTCTGGTCTTGGTTATTTATTGAGATATTAAAAGTGATAAATTGTTATTTAGGCCAGCAACACATCTAAGATGACTAAATTTAATTTAAAATAATTTATGATTTTTTAAAATTTCACAGCCTTAGAGACAAGAAGGATAATAAGAGGTAGCCTAATCTTAATCATACAGTAATTACCTTTTAAAATGCCTTGTTAATATTTATTTATTATGGTTATCCCCTCTCCTATTCTGGTGTTAACGTGCATGTATATGTTCAGCTTTACTAGATGTTGTCAGTTTTCCAAAGTGATTAAACCAATATACATTCTTTAAAAAAATTTCTTATTTAGTTTTTTGTTGTTGTTATTGAGAATATACACAGCAAAACATATACCAGTTCAACAGTTTCTACATGTACAGTTCAGTGACAGTGCAGCCATTCTTACTCTCCTTTTCTGAGTGTTCATCCCCCATTCACATAAACGCAGTACCTCCTAAGCTTCCTGTCTAATCTTTCTGAGTTGTTGTTGTTAGTTTGATCCCATATAGATAGTTCTTAAAAGAGCAATCAAGGCAGATATGTTTTAATAGTTAAGCTGAACTATATTTGGTTTTAAGAAGACTTTAGGGGATATTTTTGGTTTAATATTTAAAGATTATCTCAGGGCAATAGTTTCAGGGATTCATCCAGCCTCCATGGATTTAGAAGTCTGGATTCCATGAAAATTTGAAATTCTGTTCTGTATTTTCCCCCCTTTGATCAGGATTCTTCTATAGAACCTATGATCAAAATGTTCAGTAATGATACCTGAGCACCATCCAGTTCTTCTGGTCTTATGGCAAAGGAGGCAGTTTTTCATGGTGGCAATTAGCCATACATTCCATATCTTCCTCCTATTCCTGACTCTCCTGCTTCCTCTGTTGCTTCAGGCAAATAGTGACCAATTGTTGTGCCTTGGATGGCTGCTTGCAAGCTTTTAAGAACCCACGTACTTTTCAACAAAATGGGAGGCAGAACAGAAGCATTAAATGTGTTATTAGGCCAGTTAACAGGGATGTCCCATGACAGTATGACCCTGAACCTCCAAACCAAGGAACCAAGTCCCTGGAGGTGTTTGTTCATATGTAAGCAGTTTCAGCTGCTACTATTTTTTTTTTGTCATTGTTGTAAATATGTCTATCACATAACTTTTTCCAATCCAGCTTTTAACAGGTGTACAACTAATTGACAGCACTTAAATAATGGGTTGTGCAATCCTGCCCTTAATTGCTGTGACTTTTTTCCATCACTGTAAACTGAAACTTAGTATTCCATAAGCGATAACTACCACTTTCTCCCTCCCTCCCGCCCCTGGTAACCACTAATAAAATTTGGTGTCTATACATTTGCCTTTTCTTGTCTTTTTATATAAGTGAAGTCATACAATATGTGTCCTTTTGTGATTAACTTATTTCCCTAAGCATAATGTCTTTTAACTCCATCCATATGTATCAAGACTTCATTTCTCCTACTGGCTGATTAGTATACTGTTGTATGTCTGAATCATATTTGGTTTATCCATTCATCTGTTGATGGGCTTTTAGGTTGTTTCCACCTTTTGGCTATTGTGAATAGTGCTGCAGTAAACAGTAGTGTAGAAGTCTCTGTTTGAATCTCTGCTTTCAAGTCTTCGGGTATATACCTCGGACTGGAATTGCTGGGTCATATGGTAGTTCTATTTTTAGTTTTGTGAGGAAGTGCCACACTGTTTTAAACAGCAGCTGTACCGTTTTATATTCCCGCCTACATCCTCACCAATATTTGTTAGTTTCTGGTTTTCTGTTTTTGTGTTTTAAATCTTAGCCATCCTAGTGGGAGTGAAATGGTATCTCACTGTGGTTTAGATTTGTATCTCTCTGGTGGCTAATGAGGATGAGTATCTTTGATGTGTGTGGTGGCCTTTTGAATGTCCTCTTTGGTGAAATGTCTATTCAAGTCCTTTCCCATTTTGTGATTGGTTTATTTCTCTTTCTGTTGTTAAGTTGTCAAAGTTTTAGTATATATATTCTTGTTGTTAAGTTCTTGTCAGATATATAGTTTTATAAGATCCTCTCCCAGTCTGTAGCTTGTCCTTTCACTTTTTTGGTAAAGAGTTTTGGTGAACAAAATTTTTAATATTTATGAGGTTCCATTTATTTATTTTGTCTCTTTTCTGTTTGCACTTTTGTTATTATATTAGATGATCCATTGTTAAAAGCTAAGACCAACAGCGTTGTCCCTGTATTTCCTTCTAAGAATTTTATGGTTCTAGTTTGCACATTTAGGTCCTTAATCCATTTTGAATTTGTTTTTGTGTATGGT
Organism: Dugong dugon; assembly: GCA_030035585.1. NCBI lineage: Eukaryota > Metazoa > Chordata > Mammalia > Sirenia > Dugongidae > Dugong > Dugong dugon. Next base: position 5,423,177 of record CM057475.1, on the reverse strand, counting down.
GTGAAGCATGGATCCTGTTTCATTTTCTGCATGTGGAGGTCAACACCATTTATTGAAGAGATTCTTCTTTTCCCGTGGAATGAACTTAGCACCCTTGTCAAAAATCAGTTGACTGTAAATGTGTTTGTTTATTTCTGGACTCTCAATTCTATTCCATTGGTCTGTGTGTCTATTGTTATACCAGTACCAGGCTGTTTTAATTACTGTAGCTGTATAGTATGTTTCAGAATCAGGAGGTGTGAGTTCTCTTTCAGTTATTTGGGGCCTCTTGCCATTCCATATAAAGTTGAGATTGGTTTTGCCATTTCTGTAAAGAAGGCTGTTGAAATTTTATCAGCATTGCGTTGAATCTATAGATTGCTTTGGGTAATATTAATATCTTATCAATATAAAGTCTTCCAATCCATGAACATGGAACATCTTTCTGTTTATATAAGTCTTCTTTATTTGCTTTCAGTAGTGTTTTATAATTTTTATTATGTAAGTCCTTCACGTCCCTGGTTAGATTTATTCCTAGGTATTGATTGTCTTAGATGCTATTGTAAATGGAATTGTTTCCCTAATTTTCCTTTCAGATTTCTCATTGCTGGTGTATAGAAACCCAGCTGATTTTTTTTATTTTTTTTATTTTTATTTTATTGTACTTCAGGTGAAAGCTTACAGAGCAAATAGTTTCTCATGAAATAGTAGTACACATGTTGTTCTATGACATTGGTTAACAACCCCACAACATATTAAGCCTCTAAATTCTCAACCTTTTTTTTTTTTTTTTTTTTTTTTGATGAAAATACAGCTAGCCAAAGATACACCGTTTCAAAAATTTCTGCATTCACAGTTCAGTGATTTTGACTACACTCTTCCAACTGTGCTGTTATTCTCAATTAAGATGAAGGCTTACAGAACAAAATAGTTTTTCATTTAACAGTTACTACACATGTTGCCCTATGACAATGGTTAACAATCTCACAGCACATCAAGAATATCCTTACTCCACCTTGTGTTCCCTATCACCAGGGGACTTCCTTGTCCCCTTCTGTCTTCTGGAACTTGTCAGTGGACTGTTGTACCTCTTCAGTCTCATTTGTTTTTTTTTTTATTTTATTTTATTTAAACACCATTTCAAAACTTTTTACTTACACATTTAAGTGATATTGACTATGCTCTTCCAATTGTGCTGCCATTCTCGCCCAAGATGAAGGCTTACAGGACAAAACAGCCTCCTATTTAACAGTTACTACAAATGTTGCCCTATAGCAGTGGTCAACAATCTCACAATACATCGACAGTGTCCTTATTCAATTTGTGTTCCTTATCATCAGTTTCCTACTCTCCATCTGCCTTCTGGCCCTTGTCACCGGACTCCTGTACCTCGTTAGTCCCATTTGGTTTTACTGGGCTGTCCATTCCCAGGCTGAACATCGAACCTCGAAGGTAACTTCACCTCTGAGCTGAAAGGGTGTCTGGGGGCCACACTCTCGAGGTTTCTCTAGTATTCTTTAGGCCAGTAAATCTGGTTTTTTTTTTTTTTTTTGGGGGGGGGGAGTTAAAATTATGCTCTACATCCTTCTCCAGCTCTGTCCAGAACCCTCTGTTGTGATCCTGGTCAGAGCAGTCAGTGGTGGTAGCCGGGCACCATCTAGCTGTACTGGACTCAGTCCGGTGGAGGCCTTGGTAGCTGTGGACAATTAGTCCTTTGGACTAATCTTTTCATTGAATCCTGTTCTCTTCATTCTCCCTTGCTCCTGAAGGGATGAGACCAGTGGAGTATCTTAGATGGCCGCTCATAGGCTTTTAAGACCCCAGACACTACTCACCAAGGTAGAATGTAGAGCATTATCTTTATAAGTAGTGTCATGCCAATTGAGCTAGATGTTCCCCGAGACCATGGTCCCCAGAGCCCTCCGTCCAACAACTCAGTCCCTCGGGGGGTTTGGATGTGTCTATAGGGCCTCCATGACCTTTCCTTGTGCAGGTTGTGTTAGTTTCCTCTGTACTGTGTACTGTCTCACCTCTCACCCAAGTTACCACTTATCTATTACCTATTTAGTATTCCCCCCCCGCTCCCCTCCCATCCCTGGTAACCAACAAGGATTGTTACATTTTGCATGTGAATTTTTTCATGGGTTTTTACAATAGAGGTCTCATACAATATTTGTCCTTTTGTGATTGACTTATTTCACTCAGCATAATGTCCTCCAGTTTCATCCATGTTATGAGATGGTTCACAGATTCATTGTTGTTCTTTCTCGTTGCATAGTACTCCATTGTGTGTATGTACCATAGTTTGGGTATCCATTCATCTGTTGATGGACATCGAGGTTGTTTCCATCGTTTTGCTATTGTGAACAATGCTGCCATGAACATAGGTGTGCATATGTCTATTCGAGTGACAACTCTTATTTCTCTAGGATATATTCCTAGGAGTGGGATTGCTGGATCGAATGGTATGCCTATTTCTAGCTTTCTGAGGAAACGCCATATCATTTTCCAAAATGGTTGTATCATTTTGCATTCCCACCAGCAGTGTATAAGAGTTCCCATCTCCCCGCAGCCCTTCCAACATTTGTTATTTCCAGTATTTTTGATTCGTGCCAGTAATGCCGGGGTGAGATGGTATCTCATTGTGGTTTTAATTTGCATTTCTCGAATGGCTAGTGATCGCGAGCATTTCCTCATGTGTCTGTTGGCCATTTGAATGTCTTCCTTGGTGAAGTGTCTGTTCATTTCCTTTGCCCATTTTTTGATAGGATTGTTTGTCTTTTTGTTGTAGAGGTGTTGGATTTTGTTGTAGATTATGGAGATTAGACCTTTGTCTGACTTGTACTGTCCAAAAATTTTTTCCCAGTCTGTAGGTTCTCTTTTGACTCTTTTGGTGAAGTCTTTTGAAGAGCATAGATGTTTGATTTTCAGAAGATCCCAGTTATCTAGTTTATCTGTTGGGTTTTTTGTGTTGATGTTTACGGTTTGTATCCTGTTAATGCCATGTATTAAGGCCTGAAGTGTTGGTCCTATTTTTTCTTCTATGAATTTTATAGTTTGAGGCTTTATAGTCAGGTCTTTGATCCATTTTGAAGTAGTTTTTGTATATGGTGTGAGGTATGGGTCCTGTTTCATTTTTCTACAAATGGATATCCAGTTTTGCCAGCACCATTTGTTAAAAAGACTGTCTTTTCCCCATTTGATGTATTTTGGGCCCTTGTCAAAGATCAGGTGCCCGTAGGTGGATGGATTTACATCTGGGTTCTCAATTCTGTTCCATTGGTCAATGTCTCTGTTGTTGTACCAGTACCAGGCTGTTTTGAGTACTGTAGCTGTATAGTAGGTTCTCAAGTTAGGTAGTGTGAGTCCTCCAACTTTATTCTTCTTCTTCAGCAGTGCTTTACTTATTCGGGGTTTCTTCCCTTTCCATATAAAGTTAATAATTAGTTTTTCCATCTCTTTGAAGAATGTTGTTGGTATTTGTATCGGGATTGCATTGTATTTGTAGATTGCTTTAGGTAGAATTGCCATTTTCACAATGTTGAGTCTGCCTATCCATGAGCATGGTATGTTTTTCCATTTATGTAGATCCCTTTGGGTTTCATGCAGCAGTGTTTTGTAGTTTTCTTTGTATAGGTCTTTTACATTCCTGGTCAGATTTATTCCTAAGTATTTTATCTTTTTAGGGGCTATTGAAAATGGTATTGATTTCCTGATCTCCTTTTCATCATTCTCTTTACTGATGTATAGGAATCCAGCTGATTTTTGAATGTTTATCTTGTATCCTGCTACTCTGCTGAATCTTTCTATTAGTTCCAGTAGATTTCTCGTGGAGTCTTTAGGGTTTTCTATGTATAGTATCATATCATCTGCAAACAGGGACAGTTTAACTTCTTCATTACCAATTTGGATGCCCTTTATTTCTTTCTCTTGCCTTATTGCTCTAGCTAGAACTTCCAGCACAATGTTAAATAGGAGTGGTGATAAAGGGCATCCTTGTCTTGTTCCTATTTTCAAGGGGAATGCTTTCAGCCTCTCTCCATTAAGAATGATGTTGGCTGTTGGAAACCCAGCTGATTTTTGTGTGTTGAGCTTGTACCCTGCAACTTTGCTGAATTCTTCTATTAGCTCTAGAAGTTTTCTTGCAGTCTTTTTGGAATCTTCTATATGTAGAATCATATCATCTGCTAATAGAGATAACTTTACTTCTTTTACAATCTGGATACCTTTTATTTCTTTTTCTTGTCTTACTGCTCTGGCTAGGACTTCTAATACAATATTGAATACAAGTGGTGAGAGTGGGCACCCTTGTCATGTTCCTTATTTAAAGGGGAAAGCTCTCAGTCTTTCTCCGTTAAGTATAGTATTGGCTGTTGTCTTTTCGTATATGCCCTGAATCATATTGAGGAATTTCCCTTCTTTTCCAATCTTTGAAATTTTCATCAAGAAAGAGTATTGGATTTTATCAACACTTTTTTTGTACTTGCAGAGATGATCATGTGGTTCTTTTCCTTTGTTCTATTGATTTTCTACTGTTGAACCATCCTTGTATTCCCAGAATAAATCCCACTTGGTCATGGTGTATGACTCTTTTAATATACTGTTGAATTCCGTTTGCTAGTATTTTGTTGCTATATTCCTAAGGGATATTGACATGTACTTTCCTTTTCTTGTGATATTTTTGTCTTGTTTTGGTATCAGGGTTATTTTTGCTTTATTGAGTGAATTAGGGAATATTCCTTTCATCTCTATATTTTGGAAGAATTTAAACAGGATTGGTGTCAATTATTCTCTTAATGTTTATTAGAATGCCCTACTGAGGCCATCTGGTCCAGGACTTTTTTTTTTGCTGGGAGGTTTTTGATCACTGATTCAATCTGTTTGCTTGTTATGGGTCTGCTGAAATTTTCTATTTTCTTTAGTGTCAGTTAGGGTAAACTGTGTGTTTCTAAGAATTTGTCCATTTCATCTAGGTTATCCAGTTTGTTGCTGAGCAGTTGTTCATAATATTCTGTCATGATTTTTTTTTTTTTTTATTTCTATCAGGTCAGTTGTAATGCCTCCTCTTTCATTTCTTATTTTGGTTATTTGCATCCTTTCTTATTTTTGTCTTTGTCAGTCTAGCTAAAGTTTTGTCAATTTTATTGATCTTTTCAAAGAACCAACTTTTGGTTTTGTTGATACTTTCTATTATTTTTTCATTTTCTGTTTTTGATTTCATACATTTCTTCTCTGATCTTTGTTGTTTTCTTTTCTTCTGGTAGACTTAGCCTTAGTTTGCTCTTCTCTTTCTTGTTTGTGGAGTTGTCGAGTTAGACTTGAGAGCTTTCTTCTTTTTTCATGAAGGCATTTATTGCTGTAAGTTTCCCTTTGATTACTGCCTTTATTGCCTCCCATAAGTTTTGGTATGCTGTGCTTTCACTTTCATTTAACTCTAAGAAATTTGTGATTTCTCTTTTGACTTCTTCCTTAACCCATTGATAGTTTAATAGTGCATCGTTTAATTTCTATAGGTTTATGTATTTTCCTTTTTTTCTTTCTGTTATTGATTTGTAACTTTACTCTGTTGCGGTCAGAGAAAATACTTTGTATGATTTCAGTCTTTTTAAATTTATCAGAACTTGCCTCGTGACCTAATCATGTGGTCTATCCTGGAGAATGATCCATGTGCACTGGAGTGGAATATATATTGTGTTGTTGAGTGTTCTATATATGTCTGGTAAGTCTAGTTGGTTTATAGTGTTATTCAGGTCCTCTGTTTCCTTGTTGATCTTCTTTCTAGATATTCTGTCCAATACTGAAAATGCTGTATTGAATTCTTCACCTATTATTATGTTACTATCTATTTCTCCCTACAATTTTATCAGTGTTTTGCTTTACATATTTCGGTACTCTGTTTTTGGGGGCATATATGAAAGTAGGTCAAAAAGTATTGATACAAAATCATAGAAGACTTTATTAAACTAAAATATCAAAACGTGGGCAGAAGCACCATGCCATCCCTCCACAGCAAAGATCCGAAAAACTAAGCCAGAGAAAACAGCAATCCTGAAATCCTAAACAGTAAATGAAGAGATAAAGAACTCAGCCAAGCACCAAATGGAATAAGAAACTGACAGAGAACAGAGAGTGAGGAGACATACATGGAGAGGTGCCCTGTCAGCTAATGCAGCACGGATCCACGATCTTGGACTCTTATTAGAGACCAGCAAATAGGGGGTACAAGAAAGCAGCTTCATGGAGCTTCCAGCAGGAGACAGAACAACCGGTAAACAGCGATACACGGTTTCCCACCCCCGATCCTTCTTCACCCCCACTAGGCCACCATCTTTGCTTCTTCCTGAGGAGCTGTGGAGCTCTGTTCGAGTGTGGAACTGCTTCCTGGTCTGTGCTGCCATGCTGGTGGGTTCCTGGGGCTTTTTTGTTTGTTTGTTTTCAATTGGTTGTTTGTTTTCTTTTTCTTTTCTCGACTTGGGAGCCAGTTCTGGCAGGGCGGTGCTGCACGGCTTGGGACCTACCCCCTCAGCTTGCGCAGATGTGTAGAGGGATCCCTGAGAGCATTTCTTTTTTCGTATTTTTTTTTTTTCTGTTTTTTGAGGGGTTTTGCTTGTTCTTTTTTTTTTTTTTTTAATTTGTTTTGTTTTCTTTTCCCTCTTATTCCCTTTTTGTCTTTATTCATTACTCAGTTTCTTGTCTCTCTATACCTTCCTTCTCTTCCTGTCCCCTGGATACCTGGCACTGAATACCTCTACACCTTCTAGCCAGGCTGTACTGCAACACCTGGGAACAACTTCCCCAGACCTTGTAGCTGCACCGGTGGGATCCCTGGGAGCTTTGCTGTTCTTTTTTCTTTCTGATTTTTATTTTTTCATTCTTTTCTTTTTTAATTCTTCTTCCCCTTTTTGTTTTTCTCCATTTTATAGTCTCTCATCTCTCTACTCCAACGGCAAGCTCACCTAGCACTCTTTTTTGTTTGTTTGTATGTTTTTGGCTCCTGTTCCTCTCTCCTCTCTCCCATATCCATCTTAGCTCCACACATCACAGTCTCCCCCCACCCCATCCTGCCTACCTGCACTGTGCGCCTAACATCACACCACCAAGTAGCACATGCACGGCCTACCGGAACCTGCCCTGCACGGATTACTGACCTGTCCTGGTGGCTGTAGTAAGTGCCACAAACAACTCATCCCAGCAACTCCTTTTCAGCTAGACCTGCCCTGCTGTACCATATCTGAGTGACTGACCCTGCCAGTTGGAGAAGGAGGCGAAAAGTATTGTGCCCACAAACGAGCAAACAACAAAGAGGACACAGCCCGCCTGCTCAGACATAGCCAAATTAAAAAAAAAGGGACGAAACAAACAAATCTGCAATCAGTAAACGAGAAAAATAACTACTGAATGCCCCAAAGACAGCAGACAATATCAAAACATTTACAAAAACAGGACAGGATGGTTCCAGTAGGCATCCAAATAAGATAACCAGATGACTTTCCAGTAGAAGAAAATGCACTAGAACTAACTGATAGAGAATTCAAAACTCTAATACTCAGAATTCTCTAAGAGTTGAAGCAAAAAGCAGACAAAAATGAGGAAAAAATAGACAACTGAGTCCAGTACAGCTAAATGGTGCCCGGCTACCACCACTGACTGCTCTGACCGGGATCACAATAGAGGGTCCTAGACAGAGCTGGAAAAGGATGTAGAACAAAATTCTAACTCACAAAAAAAGACCATATTTACTGTCCTGACAGACTGGACAAACCCTGAGAGTATGGCCCCTGGACACACTTTTAGCTCAGTGGTGAAGCCCCTCCCGAAGTTCACCATTCAGCCGGGGATTTTATAGCCTCATAAAACAAAACAGGACTAATGAGGCACAGCAGTCCAGGGACAAGGACTAGAAGGCAGGAGGGGACAGGAAAGCTGGTGATAGGGAACCCAAGGTTTAAGAAGGGACAGTGTTGACATGTCGTGGGGTTGTTAACCATAGTCATAGGGCAATATGTGTACTAACTGTTTAATGAGAAACTATTTGTTCTGCAAGTCTTCATCTAAGGTACCAAAAAAAAAAAAAAAAAAAAGAATTATCTGTGTGAGATCAAATTGACAACAGCAACTCAAAAGGTTTAATGGGAAGCCTAGGGGGCAGTGAGTTGAAAATAATGGTAATGGAAGAATTTGGAAAAGGATAGTGAGAATAGCAGCACAACTGGAAGAATGTAATCGATGTCACTGAATTGTACATGTAGAAACATTCAAAATGGTGTAACTTTGGCTATGTATATTTTCACCAAAAAAAGGTCATCAAGGTCGAGAAGAGAGAGTGTTGATATGTCATGGGACTGTTAACCAATGTCATAAAACAGTATGTGTACTGACTGTTTAATGAGAAACTATTTGTTCTGTAAACCTTCATCTGAAGTACAATAAAAAAATTAAAAAAAAAAAGTGAAGCTATTGTTTCTTGGCATATCCTCCATTTAACTCAATATAGTTTTAAGGGCAGTGTTTCCATCTCTCTCATCTTTCCCTGAAGAATTCTACACTCTTCAATTTACGCCAGTCAAAGTGGCAGTTTGGCATCCTCAGGGGACTCAGATCATGTTCCTTTTAAATGTTCTTTGAGTTTTGGGGTTAAAAAAGTCTGAAGGGGTAGTATTAGGGTTGTAGGGTAGATGGGGTAACTTTCCTAACGAAATTCTCGTAGGACAGCCATTGCTACCCTCAAAGGATGAGCAGGTGCGTTGTCATGATGGAAAAAAATTCCTCGACCCCACTTTCCTGGCCTTTTTATCAGCAAAGCAGTTTTCAGTTTTCTTAAAACTTCTTTATAATAAGCCCCCGTGATTGTCCTGTGTACTTCGAGAAAATCTATCAAGATTACCCCTTTAAATCCCAAAAAAACAGCTGCCATAACCTTCTGAGTGGTCTTCCCTCTCTTGGCTCAGATTTGAGGTCTTCCTGACCTTCCTTAGAAAGCTTGATCCATCTAAAAACTGTTGTTTATTGTGGGACAGTATTCCCATAAACTTGTTGCAAAGCTTCAGTGATTTGGGAACATGTCCACTTGAGTTTTGTTAAGAATTTGATATTATCCCAGACCTCAAAATTTTTTTTTCCGTGGCAGAAAAAAGTATCCGTTTCTTTGAAGGCAACCTAAGGAGACTAAGACAAGTGTATTACTGAGAGAAATTGTCTGCAGCCATCCACTGATTGCAGAGACATGTTTAAACATGTTTTGTTTGGAATAAACCCATGTATGTATGAACTGGAACCCTAGTAGCAATAGTTTTTGACTTACCCTCATATATTTATGATTGTTAAAACTTCTTGATGAACTGACCCTTTTATTACTATATAGTGTCCATCTTTATTTCTTCGAACAGATTTTGTCTTAGAGTCTTCTTTGTCTGATATTTAGATTGCCACCACAGCTCTCTTTTGGTTATTGTTTGCATGGAATATTTTTTTCCATCCTTTTTCTTTCATCCTATTTGTGTCCTTGGCTCTAAGAGACGTCTCTTGTAAACAGCACATAGTTGGAACATGTTTTTTTCCATTCTGCCACTCTCTGCCTTTGATTGAAGCATTTAGTCCATTTGCGTTCACTGTAATTACCAAGAAGAAGTGACTTCACTTCTGCCATTTTGTTATTTGTTTTTTGTCTGTTTTAAGCCTTCTTTGTCTTTGTCCCTTACTACTGCTTGCTTTGTGTCATTGGTTGAGTTGTGTCTGTCCAAAATATCTGTCAATTTGGCTGGGTCATGATTCCCAGTACTGAATGATTGTGTATCATTTTGTAATCTGATGTGATTTCCTTATGTGTTGTGAACTCTTATCACTAATGTAATAAGATAGATTAGCGGCAGTTATACCAATGGGGTATACAAGATTGGATAGTGTCTTAAGCCAATCTCTTTTGAGACATAAAAGAGAGAAGCAAGCAGAGACACGTGGGAACCTCACACCACCAAGAAAGCAGTGCCAGGTGCAGAGCGCAGAGAAGCTCCCAGACCAAGAGAAGTTTGATGACACGGACCTTCCTCCAGAGTCCACAGAGAAAGCGTTCCCCTGGAGCTGATGCCCTCAATTTGGACTTGTAGCCTACTGGACTGTGAGAGAATAAACTTCTCTTTGTTAAAGCCATCCACTTGTGGTAATTCTGTTAGAGCAGCACTAGATGACTAAGACACTTTGGGTTTTGTTGGTTTATTATAGTGAGCCATTTAGGGTTCTTTTCTCCTTTTCCTTTTATGTATATTTTTTTCGATATTTTCATGGTGGTTACCATGAATATTAAATTTGACCTCTTGTATTTATAACATTTTAGAGTAAGTTGGTTCCACTTTAACTTCAGTAACATTCAAGAAATTCAATACCTATGCTCTCTTTCCCCCCACATTTTTTGTTGTTATTGCTAATTACCTCTTTATAGTTCATGTGCTCTGTAACATAAATTTATCCTTGATTTTTATATATTTGTCATTAAAAAGCCTGAAGGAAAAAACAATTAGATTATCGAGCATGAATACATTATTTCTAACTCTTATACTTGTCCATGCAGTTCCCTTTACTTAGGGATCTTTTTATGTATGGCTTTGAATTCCTTGCTAATGGCTTTTCCGTCTGCAGAACTCCCATTAGTATTTTTTTGTAGTACCGGTCTGGTGGATATGAACTCTCTCAGCTTGTTTGTCTGGGAATGTTTTAATTTCATCCTCATTCTTTTTTTTTTAATTGTGCTCCAAGTGAAAGTTACAGCTCAAGTTAGTTTATCACACAACAATTATATGTATTGTTCTGTGACCCCAGTTGCTATCCTTGTAATGTGACAGCATATTCCTCCTTTCCAGCCCAGATTTCCTGTGTCCATTCAGCCAGCTCCTATCCCTTTCAGCCTTCTCATCTCTCCTCCAGACAGGAGCCTGCCCATTTAGTCTTGTGTATCTACTTGAACTAAGAAGCACACTCTTCACCAATATTATTTTATTTCTTATAGTCCAGTGTAATCTTTGTCTGAAGGGTTGGCTTCGGAAATAGTTTTAGTTCTGGGTTAACAGAGACTCTGGGGGCTTCTGAGGTTTCTCCAGTCTCAGTCAGACCATTAAGTCTGATCTTTTTACTAGAATTTGAGTTCTGCACCCCACTTTTCTCCTGCTCCATCAGGGACTCTGTGTTGTGTTCCCTGTCAGGGCGGTCATTGGTGGTAGCTGGGCACCATCTAGTTCTTCTAGTCTCAGGCTGATGGAGTCTCCGGTTTATGTGGCCCTTTTTGTCTCTTGTGCTAATATTTTCCTTGTGTCTTTGGTGTTCTTCATTTGCCTTTGCTCCAGGTGGGTTGGGACCAATTGATGCATCTTAGATGGCGACTCACCAAAGTGGCATGCAGAACTTTTTCTTAATAAAATTTGTTATGTCAGTTGACCTAGATGTCCCCTGAAACCATGGTCCCCAGGCCCCTGAATCTGCTACTCTGTCCCTCGAAGTGTTTGGTTGTGTTCAGGAAACTTCTTAGATTTTGGTTTAGTCTAGTTGTGCTGACTTCCCTTGTATTGTGTGTTGTCCTTCCCTTCACCTAAGATAATTCTTGTCTACTATCTAGTTAGTGAATTCCCCTTTCCCTCCCTCTCCACCCTCGAACCATCAAAGGATATTTTCTGTGCTTATACCTTGTCTTGAGTTCTTATAATAGTGGTCTAATACAATATTTGTCCTTTTGCGACAAATTTCACTCAGCATAATACCTTCCAGATTCATCCATGTTATGAGATGTTTTGTGGAGTCATCGTTGTTCTTTATCATTGCGTAGTTTTCTATTGTGTGAATATACCATGATTTGTTTATCCGTTTGTCTGTTGATAGGCACCTAGGTTGTTTGCATCTTTTTGCTATTGTGAACAGTGCTGCAAAGAACATGGGTGTGCATATATCTATTTGTGTGATGGCTCGTATTTTTCTAGATTATATTCCTTGGAGTGGGATTGCTGGATCCTGTGGTGCTTCTATTTCTAGCTTATGAAGGAAGCGCCAAATCAATTTCCAAAGTGGTTGTACCATTTTACATTCCCCCCAACAGTGTATAAGTGTTCCAGTCTCTCTATAACCTCTCCAACATTTATTATTTTGTGTTTTTTGGATTAATGCTATCCTTGTTGGGGTGAGATAGTATCTCATTGTAGTTTTGATTTGCATTTCTCTAATGGCTAATGATCGTGAGCATTTCCTCATGTTTCTGGTAGCTGCCTAAATGTCGTCTTTGGTGAAGTACCTGTTCATATCCTTTGCGCATTTTTTAATTGGGTTATTTGTCTTCTTGTAGTTGAAGTTTTGCAGTATCTTATAGATTTTAGAGATTAGACCTTGATTGAATATGTCATAGCCAAAATTTTTTTTCCCAGTTTGTAGGTTGTCTTTTGAGTCTTTTGTTGAAGTCTTTTGATGAGCGTAAGTGTTTGATTTTTAGGAGCTCTCACTTATCTAGTTTCTCTTCTGGTATTTGTTCTATTTATGCCATGTATTAGGGCTCCTAGCACTGTCCCTATTTTTTCTTCCATGATCTTTATTCTTTTAGATTTTATATTTAGGTCTTTGATCCATTTTGAGTTAGTTTTTGTGCATGGTGTGAGGTATGGGTCTTGTTTCAGTTTTTTGCAGATGGATATCCAGTTATGCCAGCACCATTTATTGAAGTGACTGTGTTTTCCTCAGTTAACTGACTTTGGGCCTTTGTCAAATATCAGCTGCTCATAGGTGGATGAATTTATGTCTGGATTCTCAGTTCTGTTCCAATGGTCTATATGTCTGTTGTAGTACCAGTACCAGGCTGTTTTGACTACCGTGGCGGTATAATAGATTCTAAAATCAGGTAGTGTGAGGCTTCCCACTTTATTCTTCCTCTTCGGTAATGCTTTAGTTATCTGAGTTCTCTTCACTTTCCATATGAAGTTGGTGATTTGTTTCTCCATCTCATAAAAGAATGCATTGTATCTGTAGATTACTTTGGGTAGAACTGACATTTTCACAATGTCGAGTCTTCCTCTCCATGAGCAAGGTATGTTTTTCCATTTATGTAGGTCTCTTTTGGTTTCTTGCAGTAGTGTCTTATAGTTTTCTTTGTATAGGTCTTTTACGTCTCTGGTTAGATTTATTCCTAAGTATTTTATCTTCTTGGGGGCTGTTGTGAATGGTATTGATTTGGTGATTTCCTCTTGGAAGTTCTCTTTGTTGGTGTAGAGGAATCCAACTGATTTTTGTATGTTTATCTTGTATCCTGAAACTTTGCTGAAGTCTTCTAATAATTCTGGTAGTTTTCTTGTGGATTCTCTGGGGTTTTCTGTATATAAGATCATATCGTCTGCAAATAGGGATACTTTTACTTCTTCCTTACCAATTTGGATGCCCTTTATTTCTTTTTCTAGCCTAATTGCTCTGGCTTGGATCTCCGGCACAATGTTGAATAAGAGTGGTGATAAAGGCCGCCCCTCCCGTTCTCAAGGGGAATGCTTTCAGACTCTCTCCATTTGGGACAATGTTGGCTGTTGGCTTTGTATAAATGCCCTTTATTATGTTTAGGAATTTCCCTTCTATTCCTCTTTTGCTGAGAGTTTTTATTATGAATGGGTGTTGGACTTTGTCAAATGCCTTTTCTGCATCAATTGATAAGATCATGTGGTTCTCGTCTTTTGTTTTATTTATGTGATAGATTACATTGATTGTTCTTCTAATGTTGAACCATCCTTGCATACCTGGTATGAATTCCACTTGGTCATGGTGAATAATTTTTTTGATATATTGTTGAATTCAATTGGCTATAATATCATTGAAGGTTTTTGTGTCTATGTTCATGAGGGATATTGGTGTGTGATTTTCTTTTTTTGTGGTGTCTGTACCTGTTTTTGGTATCATGGGTATGCTGGCTTCATAGAACCAGTTTGGAAGTATTCCTTCCTTTTCTATGCTCTGAAATACCTTTAGTAGCAGTGGTGTTAACTCTTCTCTGAAAGTTTGGTAGAATTCTCCAGTGAAACCATCCAGGCCAGGGCTTTTTTTGGTTGGGAATTTTTAAATTACCTTCTCAATCTTTTCTTTTGTCATAGGTTTATTTAGTTGTTCCACCTCTGTTTCTGTCAGTTTAGGTAGTTAGTGAGTTTTTAGAAATTTGTCCATTTCCTCTAGTTTTTCCAATTTGTTAGAGTACATTTTTTCATAATATTCTGTTATGATTCTTTTAATTTCAGTTGGGTCTGTTGCGATAGCACCCATCTCATTTGTTACCTGGTTTATTTGCTTCCTCTCCTGTTTTTCTTTTGTCAGTTTGTCCAGTGGTTTATTGATTTTGTTGATGTTTTCAAAGAACCAGCTTTTGGTATTGTTAACTCTTTCAATTATTTTTATATTCTCTATTTCATTTAATTCTGCTCTAATTTTTATTATTTGCTTTCTTCTGGTACGGGAGGCCTTCTTTTGCTGCTCTCTATTTGTTCGAGTTATAGGTTTAATGTTTTGATTTTGGCTGTTTCTTCTTTTTGGATGTGTGCATTTTGTGCTATAAATTGACCTCTGAGCGCTGCTTTTGCTGTGTCCCAAAGGTTCTGGTAGGATGTGTTTTCATTCTCATTTGATTCTGTGAATTTCTTTATTCCATCCTTAATTTCTTCTGTAACCCAGTAGTTTTTGAGCAAGGTGTTGTTCAGTTTCCATGTATTTGATTTTTTTCCCTTGCTTTTTCTGTTATTGATTTCTACTTTTACGGCTTTATGGTCAGAAAAGAGGCTTTGTAATATTTTGATGATTTGGATTATGTTAAGGCTTACTTTGTGGCCTAATATGTGATCTGTTCTGGAGAATGTTCCTTATATGTTGGAAAAGAAAGTATACTTGGCTGATGTTGGCTGGAGTATTCTGTATATGTCTATGAGATCAAGATTGATTGTGGCATTTAGATCTTCCATGTCTTTACAGAGCTTCTTTCTGGATGTTCTGTTCTTCACCGAAAGTGGTATGTTGAAGTCTCCTGCTATTACTGTGGATCTATTTCTCTTTTCAGTGCTGTTAGAGTTTATGTATTTTGGAGCCCTGTTGTTGGGTGCGTAAATATTTATTATGGTTATTTCCTCCTGGTGTATTGACCTTTTAATCATTATATAGTGTCATTCCGTATCCTTTGTGGTGTCAAGTGCTTTATCTTACTAATTCTGACTTCTATTGCTTCATATATTCTGCTCTTATGACTTTCTACTGAATTGTCTAATTCTAAAATTTTATTGTTAACGTTTTGGATTTCTGTTTGCTGTTTCTCTATGGATTCTTCCAGTCTGTTGAATTTGTCATTATGCTCTTGAATAACCTTCTTAATTTCCTCTGTTTCTTTTTCTGTGTGTTCCTCGGCTTGTTCTGTGTTTTGCATGATCTCATTTCTGATTTCTTGAAGAGTTCTACATATTAGTCTTTTGAATTCTACCTCTGGCAATTCCAAGAAGTTCTCTTCCTCTGGAAGGTTGTTGTGACTCTTTGTTTTGGTGGCTTGCTGAAGCCATCATGGTCTGCCTCTTTATGTGATTTGATATTGAGTATTGTCTCCAGGCCATCAATAAGTTAGCATATTTATTTATTTTATGTTTTCTTACTGTGTCCTAGCTTCTTGTTTTGATATGCCCAGTTAGGCTGGTCACGTGAGCTAATTTTATTATTGACTCCTTTGAAGCTCTCACGTCCTGTCTCCAGGTTGCTAGAGCTGTTACTAGGTGTGTGAGCCCAAGAGTCCGTTTACTTTTCTTGTGTGGATTCAGCTCAGGGGTCCATGTCATCAGTCTCTGAGTGTATGGTGCACGCTTTACCTACAGTCCTAGATGGGAAGGGGTGATTGGAGTAGGCAGAGGTATCTGGCTGCAGTAAAGGGTCATGCAGTGATCAAAGCAAAGCCTGACTGCTGTCCCTTAGTGTCTGGGTAGAAGGCATGTCCCTGTTCCCTAGAGCACGTAGGTGAGTGGGTTTTGCAGCCAGACTATGGGCACCCACTGCTGTTGACTGTAAGGACTGGGAGGCACCACTTAGTCTTGGACCCCCATCGTTGGTGGCTAGGTGGCATTGGTGGAACTACCAGTCCTCAGGCCCCTGGTGTGGATAGGTGAAGACTCTGCTTAATGGGCAGGGCATTGTCAAATGTCATGTATCTGCCATTCCACCTTACAGCTGACACAGTTGAAAAGAGGCTTCAGGTATGTAGCCTGTTGTACTATGGTAATGAGGGCCTATGCAGTTGAAATGGGCCCACACAGGTCTATGGAGGGTTGAAAGGCATTCAAAGTCTGTGGACCCCTTAATGCTTGTGCCTTGGCAAAGGGGCTGTGCCTGCCCTGGGTTCCCAGTTTAGGGAAGCTGGCAGATTATTTTTTTCTGTTTGTTAACTTGTTCCTTCTCCAAAGCTGGGAGAATGGCTCAGGTCGCACGACGGGTCCTGCTCCCGGCCCAGGGAATGCAGCAATCGCTGACGTCAGACTGGGACCCGGAGCAGAGCGGGTAGGGGCAGGTAAATTTGAGAGAGGTACTTCCCAAAGGGCAGGGTTTTTTGATCCGCGTTGTAGGTTAGATGCGTGTACTTACTTTCACCGATTGAGCGCTGCTTCTCGCTGGTTCTGGAGGCTCGAGCAGACTTTCCTCCTTTCAGTCTCTCCCGATGTGGAAAACCCATCCCAAGTGCCACGGCTTGCCTCACCGCATGTGCCAGCCGATCCCTGGCTTGCAGGGTGCTGGTACCAGCCAGGCCAGGTCTGGTAACTCCTCGCTGCTTCTGAACTGTCTCTCCCTCTCCCTGCTGCTCAGTCTGATTCCTCAGCTTTGTGTTTGATGTTCAGGGCTCCTAGGTTGTCACATATGATCGATTCACTTGTTTTTTCAGGTCTTTGTTGTAAGAAGGACCACAGGAAGCGTCTGACTACTCCACCATCTTAGCCCTGCCTCCCTCACCTTCTTTCTTGAAGGACAGTTTCACTGGGTTTAGTATTCTTGGTTGACAGTATTTTTCTTTCAGTACTTTGAATATGTCTTTCCATTGCCTTCTAGCCCCAGTGTTTCTGAGGAGAATTTGGCACTTAATCTTAATGGGGAACCTTTATATGTTTCTGTTTGCTTCTCTCTCAGTGCTGTCAGGATTCTTTCTTTATCTTTACTTTTTGAGAGCCTGTCTATGATGTATAATCTATGATCTTTTTGGCTTTATACTGGTTGGAATTCTTTGAGCTGTTTGGATTTGTAGATTCATGTCCTTCATCAAACTGGGGACATTTTCTGTGATTATTTCTTCAAATATTCTTTCTGTCCCTTTCTCTCATCTCCTTCTGAAATTCCCATGATGACTGTATTAGGTCATTTGATGTTGTCCCATAATTTCATTAAACTGTGCTCATCCTTGTTGAGCCTTCATTCTGATTGCTTTTCAGACTCCGTAGTTTAACTTTCTCATGCTCTGATTCATTGATTATTTCTTCTGCCTGATCAAATCTGTTGTTACATCGTTCCATTGTGTTCTCATTTCAGTTATTATACCTTTCAGTTGCAATATTTTTGTTTGGTTTCCTTTTATCTCTTTTTAGATTTTCATTTTGTTTATGCATTGTTTTTCTTATTTATTTTATATTTTTTATATTTTGTCTACATTTTCCCTTAGGTCTTTAATTATGTTTAATGTTGTTGTATTATATTTTTCCATTCTTTTCATTATTCTATAGATGTATGGAGACCAAAGGTTTGTAGCAACCTGGCAGCTGACAGTTTCTTGGTGGAGGAGCTGCCGTCATGCCACAGGGGAGGTCTGCCTTGCTGATTGTAGAGCAGAAGCTTGACGTCTTGTCTCTTTGTACAGTCAGGAGGTGTGCTGGTTAGAGAAGCAGGCTTTTTACTGTGGTTGCTTCCCCAGTTCACAATATCTGGCAGAGCGCATGGTTGGGGGGCAGGGACAATGAGTGAAGCTATTTTCCTACTGTACACAACTTGTTGATTCATTGGTTCTTGCCTGTCTGTGGTTCCCCACTGCTGTCCTTTAGTCCCCAATTCAGAGTCACTCAAGGCTGAGCACTATTTTCTTGTTATTTTCTTGTTGTACTTGTGGCAGAAAGTTGGAAGGATGGTCTGTTTATGCTGCCATCGTCCCAGCAGCTCCAGTGCGTAGTGGTTTTAATTTACATTTCTTTGATGAGGAATGATGTTGAACTTTTCATATGCTTATTTGTGTATCAGGTATCTTCTTTTTTGAAGTGCCTGTTCAAGTCTTTTGCTCATTTTCCTATTGGTTTGTGTGCCTTTTGCGTATTGATTTGTGGACATTTGTATGTGTAATAGATACAAGTTCTTTGTCGGATATATGACTTGCAGATATCTTCTAACAGTCTGTGTCTTGCTCTTACTCTCTTAATGGTACTTTTTGATAAATATATGATTTTAATATAGTCAAATTATAATATTTTCCTTATGATTAGTGCTTTTTTAAAATAACCATTTAATGAAATCTTTTCCTACCACAACATATTAAAGATATTCTCCTTTTTTTTCTTCCAAAAGCTTTATTATTGTACTTTTCTTATTTAGACTTGCAATCCTGTTTTTTTTTTGTATAATGTGAAGTAGGGTCAAAATATCCTCCCCAGATAGAGAACAGTTGATCCAGCACTGTTTAAAAAAATACATCTCTTATTCCCACAATCCCAAGTATTTAGGTACCTGATAATGGAACTTTAAAATACATGAAGCAAAAACTGCTAAGAGAAATAAACAAATCCATGCTTATATTAAAGGTTTCAACACCCCCATGCTTTTAACTTGATACAAAAAATACACAGAAAATTAGAAAGGATATAAGAAGACCTTAACAACACTATCAACCTTCTTGATCACATTGACATTTATAGAATTATGGAACAACAGCAGCAGACACATTATTTCAAGTGTAGAGGAAATATATACCAAGATAAACCATACTGTGGGTCATTAAACAAGTCCCAATACGTTTTAAAACATTCAGCTTATACAGAATATGCTCTCTGATACCAATGGAGTAGAATTAGATTTCATAACAGAAACATATTTAGAAAATCTAATATTTGAAAATAACACACTTCTAAGTAGCCCATGGGTCAAAGAAGAAATCCAAAGGGAATTTAAAAAGTATTTTGTACTAGATAAAAATATTATGATAATGTGGTGGATAATGTTTTAAAAAATATTAAATGACTTGCCTTTTTTGAATGAACCACTCTGTTGTTACATATTTTCCTTTTTATATCTTTAGATTTATTTTGAATATTTTATTTAGGATTTTTGATCATGAGAGATTGGTTTATGGTTTTCCTTTCTTGTAATGTCCTTATTGTGTTTTGTTATCATGCTTATGCTGGTCTCATAAATGATTTGGGAAGTGTTCCCTCTTAATTATTCTGTAGAACAATTTGTATATTACTCATGTTATTTCTTTCTTAAATGTTTGAAAGAATTCACTTATCTATTATCTAGTTAGTGTTTTTCCTTCCCCACCCCTCCTCTCACTCCTAACTGTCAAGGATTGTTTTTTTCTGTGTGGAAACATTTTCACGTGTTTTTATAATAGTGGTCTCATACCGTGTGTGTCCTTTTGTGATTGACTTATTTCACTCAGCATAATGCACTCCAGATTAACATTTTTTTCTGTAGACTATGTTATGCCAGTTGAGCTAGATGTCCCCTGAGACCATGATTCCTAGCCCTCAGCCCAGTAACTCGATCCCTCAGGGAGTTTGAATGTGTCTGTGAAGCTTCTGTGACTTTGCCTTGGTCAAGTTGTGTGAACTTCCCCAGTATTGTGTACTGTCTTACCCTTCATCAAAGTTACCACTTATCTACTATCTAGTTAGTGTTTTTCCCTCACAACCCTCCCCTCCTTCGTAACCATCAAAGATTGTTTCTTTCTGTGTGTAAATGTTTTCTTGAGTTTTTATAATAGTGCTGTCATTGCAGTCCTTTTGTGATTGACTTACATAATGTCCTCCTGATTCACCCATGTTGTGAGGTGTTTCACAGATTGATTATTGTTCTTTGTCATTGCATAGTATTCCATTGTGTGTATGTACCATAATTTGTTTATCTATTCATCTGTTGATGGACAATTAGATTGTTTCTTTTTGCTATTGTCAATAATGCTGCAGTGAACATGGGTGTGCATATGTCTATTCATGTGATGGCTCTTATTTCTGTTGAATATATTCCTAAGAGGGGGGTTTCTGGATTATATGGTATTTCTATTTCTAGCTTTTTAAGGAAAAGCTTTTTAAGGAAGCACCATGTTGTTTTCCAAAATGGTTGTGCCATTTTGTATTCCCACCAGCAGTGCATAAGAGTTCTAGTCTACCCAAAACCTCTCCAACATTTATTATTTTCTTTTTTTTTTTTTTTTTTTTTACTGCCAGTAATGTTGGGGTGCGATGATATCTTGTTATGGTTTTGATTTGCATTTCTCTAATGGCTGTTGATCACAAGCATTTCCTCATATATCTGTTAGCCACCTGAATGTCTTCTTTGGTGAAGTGCCTGTTCATATCTTTTGCCCATTTTTAAATTGGATAATTTTTTTTGTTGTTGTAGAGGTATTGGATTTTCCTAGAGATTTTAGAGATTAGACCTTTGTTGGATATGTCGTAGCCCAAAGTTTTTCCCCAGCATGTAGGTTCTGTTTTTGCTCTCCTGGTGAAGTCTTTTGATAAGCATCAGTGTTTAATTTTTAGAAGATCGCAGATACCTAGCTTATCTTCGGTTGTCTGTGTATTGTTATTTATGGTTTGTATCCTATTTATTTCGTATATTAGGGCCCCTGTTGTTGACCCTATTTTTTCTCCCATGATCTTTATAGTTTTTGGTTTTATGTTTAGGTATTTGATCCCTTTTGAATTAGTTTTTGTGTATGGTGTGAGGTATGGATCCTGTTTCATTTATTCACATATGGACATCCAGTTTTGTCGGCACATTTGTTAAAAAGACTGTTTTCCCCTATTAATGGACTTTTGGTCTTTGTGAAAGATCAGGTGGCTGTAGATAGATGGATTTACATCTGGTTTCTTGATTCTGTTCCATTGGTCAATGTATCTGTCATTATACCAGTACCAGGCTGTTTTGACTACTGCAGCTGTATAGTAGATTCTAAGGTCAGGTAGTGTTAGGCCTCCTACTTTGTTCCTCTTCTTCAGTAATGCTTTACTTACCAGGAGCCATTTTCCTTTCCATATAAAGTTAATGATTAGTTTTTCCATCTTGTTAGAGAATGCTGTTAGTATTTGGATCGAGTTTGTGTTGTATTTTGTAGATTGCTTTGGGTAGAACTGACATTTTCACAAAGTTGAGTCTGTCTATCCATGAGCATGGTATGTTCTTCTGTTTATGTAGATCTCTTTTGGTTTCTTGCAGTTATGTTTTGTAGGTTTCTTTGTATAAGTCTTTTACATCCCTGGTTCGATTTATTCCTAAGTATTTTATTTTATTTCCATTTCCCTGATGGCTAGTTATATTGAGCATCTGCGATTCAATAAATTACTTAATATGGCCCTTCTAGCCATGGTCTTTGTGACTCATTCACAATGATTGAGTGAGACTATGAAAATAAGGTATATGGAACCTGTGATGGTCGGGGTTATGTGTTTTGGCTAGGCCATGATTCCCAATATTGTGTGGTTGTCTTCCATTTTATGTGTTATGGATCCTGACCTCTACATGTTGATGAGGCAGGACTGGTGTAGGATGTGTCTTGGGTCGCAGCCTTGCAGGAGGACATGACTCAAGTCCCACCCGTACTAAAGTTATGCCCTTCCCTGGCCTGTGGCCTGCATCTAGGGTGTATGTGTGTGTCCTGGCAAGGCTTTCTCTGCATCGGGACCCCATATCTGGTTTGTTATCAGTTGACCTTCGGTTCTTGGGCCTTGAGCCAGAAGCTTGCTGACCGACCTGCTGATTCTCCGCTGGCCTCCACAGCCACTTGGGCCAAGGGCATATCATGTGACCTGATTCGCCAGCTTCTTCAGCCTTGTGACCCAGCAGCCTCTGGTCTGAACTGCCAGTTTGGGTTCATCAGCCCCTGCAGCCATGAGAATTGGGAGAAGCCTACACCTGACCCATGAATTTGACACTTGCCAGCCTCCACAACCATGTGAGCAATTTCCTTTATATGGTTCATGAGTTCTGTGAGACATTGCAGTGAGTTAGGGAACTCAGAGACAGGAGGGAGAGTATCAAGGGGAGAGGGAGTAGTTGATGTTACAGATGATGGAATGGTATAACAGCTTGGAAAAGTTGGATATTTGGAACATCTTTAACCTCTGCCTCATAGGAACCAGCTTTGCGCTGATCCTTATAATTTGGCGATTTGTATATCTTCTCTAGAGAAATGTCTGTTCACATCCTTTGCCCATTTTTAAATTGAGTTATTTGTCTTATTATTGAATTGTAAGAGTTCTTTTTATATTCTGGATCCATTTCCTTATCAGTTATAGTATTTAGCTCCATAAAGGCAGGGACCATATCTGTTCTACTCCTCATTGTGTATATGGCATGGCACCTAGTAATTGCTCGCTAACATTTATTTATTTATAACTAATTTATACACTGCTAAAATATTTTATTGTATTCTTTGTGTTGACTTTTTCCTTTGTGGATGGTGTCCTTTGCAGCACAAAAGTTTTTAATTTTGATGAGGACTAATTTATCTACTTTTTTCTTTTTTTGTGCTTTTGTGCTTTTGGTGTCATAGCTAAAAACATTGTCCAATTCAAAGTCACAAAGATTTGCACTCATGTTTTCTTCTAAGAGTTTTATAGTTTTAGCTCTTACATTTAGGTATTTTATCCATTTTGAGTTAATTTTTATGTGGCGTGAGGTAGGTATACAAATTTTTTTTTTTTTTTACAATCCAGTTGTGCTACCATTTGTTGAAAAGACCTTTCTTTGCCCATCAAATGGTCTCGGCACCCTTGTTCAAAATCAGTTGACTGTAAATGAGAGGGCTTTTCCTGGACTCTTCATTCTGTTCCATTGATTTACATGCCTACCTTTTTTTTTTTTTCCTTTTATTATTTTTTTTATTATTGTACTTTAGATGAAAATTTACATAACAAGCTAACTTCTCATTAAATAGTTAGTACACATATTGTTTTGTGACATTGGTTGCCAACCTCATGACATGTCAGCACTCTCCCTTCTCGTCCTTGGGCTCCCCATTACCACCTTTCCTGTCCCCTCCTGTCTTCTAGTCATTGCCCCTGGGCTAGTGTGCCCCTTTAGCCTCGTTTTGTTTTATTGGCCTGTCTAGTATTTTTTTTAGGGCCTATTATAAATGGTATTGCTTTCCTGATTTTCATTTTTGTAGTTCTCTGCATTGATGTATATGAATGCAACTGATTTTTGTATGTTGATCTTTTATCCTTCTACTCTGATAAATATTTCTATTAGTTCCAGTAGTTTTCTTGTGGAGTCTTTAGGGTTCTCTATGTATAGTATCATATCATCTGTGAATAAGAATAGTTTTACTTTTTCCTTACCAATTTGGATGCCCTTTATTTCTTTTTCTTGCCTTATTACTCTAACTAGGGCTTCCAGCACAATTTTAAATAGGAGTGGAAATAAAGGGCATCCTTGTCTTGTTCCCATTTGAAGGGGGAATGTTTTCAACCTCTCTCCATTGAGAATGATGTTGGCTGTTAGTTTTGTATAGATGCCATTTATTATATTGAGGAATTTCCCTTCTATTCCTATTTTGAGAGTTTTTATCATGAATGGGTGTCGGCCTTTATCAAATGCCTTTTGTGCCTCCATAGAGATGATCATGTGATTCTTTTTTTCTGTTTCATTTATGTAATGAATAACGTTGATTGATTTTCTAATGTTGAACCAACCTTGCATACATGGTATAAATCCCACTTGGTCATGGTGTTTTTGTTTTTGTTTTTTTGATATGATGCTGGATTCTATTGGCTAGAATTTTGTTGAGAATGTTTGCATCTATATTTATGAAAGATATTGTTCTGTAATTTTCTTTTTTGGTGGCATCTTTGCCTGGTTTTGGTATCAGGTTTATTTTGTCTTCATGGAATGAATTCAGAATATTGGTTCCTTTTCTATATTCTGAAGCAGTTTAAATAGTATTGGTGCGAGCCCTTCTCTGAATGTTTGTTAGAATTCTCCAGTGAGACCATCTTAGCCAGGACTTTTTTGTTGGGATTTTTTTGTTACCTTTTCAATCTCTTCTTTTGTTATGGGTTTGTTCAGATTTTCTACCTTAGTTTGTGTTAGTTTAGTAGAGAGGCAGTGTGTTTCTAGAAATTTGTCTGTTTCCTCTAAGTTTTCAAATTTATTGAAGTACAGTTTTTCATAGTACTCTATTATGATCCTTTTTATTTCAGTTGGGTCTGTTGTAATGTCCCCCATCTCATTCCATTCCTTTTTTTTTTTTTTGGCAGTTTGGCCAGTGGTTTCTCAAATTTGTTGATCCTTTCAAGAACCAACTTCTGGTT
The DNA here is from genome assembly GCA_030035585.1 of Dugong dugon. Lineage (NCBI taxonomy): Eukaryota > Metazoa > Chordata > Mammalia > Sirenia > Dugongidae > Dugong > Dugong dugon. Next base: position 5,398,680 of record CM057475.1, on the reverse strand, counting down.
TTGTTGATTCTTTCTACTGTTTTACTGTTCTCTATTTCATTTATTTCTGCTCTGGTCTTTATTACTTCCTTTCTTCTGGTGGATGAGAGCTTCTTTTGCTGTTCTCTTTCTATTTGTTTGCGTTGTAGGACTAACATTTTTATTTTGTCCCTCTTTTTTGATGTGTGTGCCTAATGCTATAAATTGACCTCTGAGCACTGCCTTAGCTGTGCCCTATAGGTTTTGGTCCGATGTGTTTTCATTCTTGTTTGATTCTAGAAATTGTTTGATTGCATCTTTGATTTCTTCTATTACCCAGTGGTTTTTAATCAAGGTGTTATTCACCTTCCATGTATTTGATTTTTTTCCATACTCTTCCTGTTATTAATTTCTACTTTTATGGAATTGTGATCAGAGAAAGTGCTTTGTATTATCTTGATGTTTTGGATTTGGTTAAGGATTCCTTTGTGCTCTAAGATGTGGTCTATTGTGGTGCTGAGGGTTTCTTTGTTACTTTTACTTTCCTGTGCTAGGTTCCTTTTGTTTGTGGAATTTTTTTTTTCCTTTTGTTATTGTAGATTTTGTGTTAGTGAGACTTTATGTTTTTCTTCTTTATTCTGATGAGTAGGTTTGTTTCTTTGTGGTTACCTTGAAATTTTCCCTTATCTTCTTAAGTTTGAACCAATCTTTTATGACTTGATATCATCTTGACTTCTCCGTTTGAAAGTTCTATACCTACACCATCTGTTCCCCTTTTTATTGTTCTGATGCTGTTGTCATTTACAGACTGACATCTCTGGTTCCTTGTTTTAATATTTTAGTTTTGTTTTATCCTTGAGAGTTCATTACCTAGCTCAGTATCTGGCTGATAATGGTCTGTGTCCTAGATTCAAGTTGTTTTATGATGTTGTTGGTTTCTATAACTGAAGGACTCTCTTTAATAATTCTTGTAAGTTTGGTTTTTACAAATTCCGTTAATTTCTTTTTATCTGGAAATGCCCTAATTTCTCCATCATATGTCAGAGAGAGTTTTGCAGGATATATTATTCTTGGTTGGCAATTTCTTTTTTCTTTCAAGGTTTTATATATGTCATCCCTTTGCCTTCTTGCCTGCACAGTTTCTGTCGAGTAATCAGAGCCTAGTTTTATTGTTTCCCCTTTGTATGTGACTTTTCATTTTTCTTGAGCTGCTCTCAGAATTCTTTCTTTGTCTTCAGTTTTGGAGAGCATGATTCGACATGTCTTGGTGTCTTTCTTTTGGGATCTATCTTATATGCTATTTTTTGAGCTTCTTGGATGGTCAGCTTTTCATCTTTCATGATATTAGGGAGGATTTTCTGTCAGCAAATTTTCAATGATCCTTTTTGTGTTTTCCATTTTGTTCCCCATTGTGCAGCTCTGACCACATGCAGATTTTCGCTCTTGATTATATCCCATATACTTTTTAGATTTTCTTCATTCTTTAATTTTTCCTTAAACAAAGTGGCATACATGGATTTGTCTTCAACTTCACTGATTAGCTCTTCCATTTTTTCAAATTTGCTCCTAAAACCGTCTATTGTGTTGTCCATTTCTGAAATTTTGTTGTTTGTGTTTTGGATTTTTAATTGCTGTTTTTATATGATTTCTAAATTGTTTATTGTTTTGAAATTTTGTTCTTGTATTACTTTTCTGAATTATTCCATTGCTTTGTCTGTGTTTTCCTTGGTTTTGGCTATATTTTGATTGGTTTTATCTGTGTTTTCCATGATTTTTAAATTTTTTTCCTAAGTTTTGTCTGTGTTTTCCTTGATCTCTTGGAGAGCCCTGAATATTAGACTTTTGAATTCCCTATCAGGTAGTTTCAGTGCCGTTTTTTTCTACCAGAAGGCCATTTGGTGGTATATTTTGGTCACTTACTGGAGCCATCTTGTCCTGTTTTTTGTATATGTCTTGATACTGTATGCTGTTTCTAAAACATTTAGGTATTATTTTCTTTATTAATTGTAGGTTTCTTTGTTTCCTTTTGGTTTTTTGTTTTGTTTGATTATGTCTGTGTGAGCAGGCTGGGTGAGCTTTGTTTTTTGCTTGTCTGTGGGCACAATAGTTCTCACCACCTTGTCTGGCTGGGCATAGCTGGTCACTCAGCTATAGTGCAGCGGGCAGGTCCAGTGGGGGGAGTGGATGGGTGGGGATGGGTTGTTTGTCTGTGGTGGTAATCAGGCCTGGGACCCAGGGCTGAGGTCTGGGCCAGTTCTGTTCAGGGATTTAGCACACATCAGGCAGGGCCTATGTTGGCGAGCTGGGGGCTGGGGACATGCTAGTTCCACTTGGGCATGGCGTGCAGCATGGCGGTGCCAGAGCCCATGGGCAGGGGACTGGGCGCTAGGCTGGTTTCCCTCGGGGCCATGGTGGCTATAGCACACAACGGGGTGGGGCTGGAGTCAGTGGGGAGGTTTCTGGTGCCTGGGCCAGTTCCACCGTGGCCTCATCACTCAGATCACGCAGTGGGTTGGGGCCAGAGCTGGCACAGAGGGCCTTAGGGCCTGGGCTAGTTCCACTCTGGGCCACGGCAGGCGGCTGAGCAGAGGAGAGAGGCAGGAGGGAGGGGCAGGTGGGGCTAGGTGAAGAGTAATCGGGTGGGTTCATATATTGGTCCCCGGCAGTCAGGGCTGCTGGGTTGGGGCTGTTTGCCACTATTCACCAGATGGGTGGGGGTTGTAGGATTGTGCTCCTGTCGTTAGTGCGTGTGAGTGTCTTGGTACTTCTTTGTGCTGCAGCCAGCAAACATGGTCTTACTTAGCTCTGGGTGTGTGAGTGCACCGTACCTCTATCTCCTATTAGCAATTCCATGAAGATATCTTTTTGCATTCTTTGTACGGGGTTGTTGGCTTTATTTCAAGATGGCCACGCCGTGTCAACGCTGGCTAGCTGGGAACCTCCATTCTGTGTTCACCATTTTCTATCAGTTTCTTCTCAGTGGCTTCTGATCTAATACTTTATCCCTTCATTTAAGGTTCAGGGTTCCAGGACTGATGTCTGTACCTGTTTTACTTGTTTTTTTCTGGGTCTTTGTTGCAGAGGGAAGGCTTAATGTGTCTGACTAGTCCACCATCTTAGCTCTGCCCCTATCTCTGTGTTCTTATACTTAAGGTATGTCTCTTGTAAGCAGCACATAGTTGGGTTTTATTTATTTTTAACCTAAACTGACAAGCTTAGTCTTTTATTCCACTCACATTTAATGTAATTACTGATATATTCTTATTTTTATCTACCATCTTAATATTTGTTTTCTGTTAACCACCTGTTTTGTTTTTCTCTCCTTTTTTTGAGTTAATCTGGTCTTTTATTATTCAGTTGTTTTTTCCTTCATTAATTTGTTAGTTATACATCCTTATACTGGTTTTTTAATGTGATTTTCCTAGAAATTGCAATGTTCATCCTTTACTTATTACAGTCTAATGAAAATGATTTTTGCCACTTCTTTGTTAATACCAGAGTCTTAGAACACTAACTCCATTTACATCCCCCAAACAGCATTTGTGTCATTATCATCATGGATTTTAGTTTTATATATTTTTGAATCCCTGAAATTGTTTAGTATTGCTAATATTCAGTTATTATTCTATTTACCCACATTTTTACCTTTTCTGTTCCTTTTTATTCTTTCTTTATGTATTTCTCTCAAGGATCATTTTGCTTATCTCTGAATTATTTCTTTATTATTTAGGGTTCCTGGCAGTGAATTCTCTCAGTGTTTGTCTGAGAACATATATTTTATTTTTTTATTTTGAATCATGTTCAGTTCTTCAGAAATGTTCTAAGACTAGTGTAGTGAACTGAATACCCACATATACTTTACCTGTATTCACCAAGTGTTACATTTTCCCACATTTGCTCTCCCTATGTTTTTCCTAATCCATTTGGGAGTTAGTTGCAAACATCATGATGCTTCCCCCTAAATACTTCAGTAAGTACCTCCTAGTAACAAGTGCTTCTCCTATATAATCACAATACAGTTATCATGATCATATAATTTATCATTGGGACACATTATGTCATCTATATTCACATTTCTCAATGTCTTAATAATGTCATTGCTAACTTTTTTTTTTTTAATCTGCGATCCAATAAAGAATCAAGCAGTGCATTTAGTAGTAATGTTTTCTTAGTCTCCTTTTATACAAACTGTTTCTTAGCATATTTGGACATCCATGTCAGATATTTTTGAAGAGTGTCGGCAAGTTGTTTTGCAGAACATCCCTCAACTTGGCTTTCCCTAATTGTTTCCTCTTAAGTAGAGTAGATGCAGATCAAACATTTTTGGCAGAAATACTACATAGATGATGAGGTAGTATTGTCAATGCAACATATGAGGAGGCACATAATGTCAATTTGTAGTATTTTCATTATTAATTTTTTAAAAGAAATTCTGCAGTTTTAATTGATATATTCCTTTTTGTCCAAGAGTTGTTTAATAGAATTTGCAAAATATCTAGTGAGAGAGACTTTATATTTTTACTTATTTTTAATTTCTAGTTTTATTGCTTAGAGACAAGAGTGTTGTTTTTATTTCTACTTTTTAGAGTTTGATTTTTTGAGATCTAAAATTACTTTTTGTGAATGTTCTTTGTGTGCTTGAGAAAGTGTTTTATTCTCTATTGTTGGGATAAAGTTTGATAAATAGCTATAAGATATAAATATCTATAAGATAGATTTTACTGATTGTGTTGTGTAGGTCATGTCCTTTGTTCACCTTTTCTTTCTTAACCTTCTACTCTTTTAGTTGCCAACTTTAAATGATGTCTCTTGACTCCCACCTATTAACTGTCAATCAATAAACTTAGTTTCTCCTTTCTCCCTTCTTTTTCCTCCATTTTTAAAATTGCATTATTTCTACTTTTTTTTAGAAAATGTAACATCTGTAAATCATTTTCTTCCCTTGTCGTCATCCCTATTATAGTTTTAGATATTTAATGAAATATAGTTGATCATCATTATTTGCAATTATGTATTTGCAAATTTGCCTAAACGAAAACCAAACCTGTTGCTGTCGATCCAATTCTGACTCATGGTGACCCTATAGGACAGACTACAACTGCCCCATAAGGTTTCCAGGGAGCTGCTTGTGATTCAAACTGCCAACCTTTGGTTAGCAGCTGGGCTCTTAACTACTGACCCACAAGGACTCTTAAAATTTGCCTACTCACTAAAATTTATTTATAACCTCAAAGTCAATACTCACGATACTTTCATGGTTTTCAATATTTAAAGATTTTTTTACAGACGTGCAGAGTGACAGAAAATTTGAATTACTCAGTGTGTGTGTGCCCAGTTGAGTTCAAACAAGGCAGCACTCTGCCTTCTTTTTTTCTGTTCTAATGCTGTAAAGTGTCCTTTCACAATCTATTTAGTGCCATGTTTTTTGCATTTTTGTACTTTTTGTTGGTAGTTTTACTATTTAAAATGGCTTCCAAGCATAATGCTGAAGTACTGTCTAGTGTTCCTAGGGGCAAGAAGGCTGTAATGTGCCTTATGGAGATAAGCTTCTTTCAGGCATAAGTTATAGTACTGTTTGCTGTGAGTTCAATATTAGCAAATCACCAATATGTATTAAGTAAGTCTTTAAACAGAAACACACATAAAGCAAGGTTATATACTGGTCAGTTGATGAAAATGTTGTAACCAGAGGCTCTCAGGAACCTAACCCTAACCCTAGGGGAAACCCTAGGACTAATGGTTCAATATTTGTTAACTCAGTGTTTGTGACAGCTTTATAGAACATAACTGCCGCAAATAATGAGAATTATCTGTGTATTCCATGCTTACCGTCGGCCTTTTTACTGAAGTTTCTCCACATTTTTTGGTTAGAAGACGCTCATGTCTAGTAAACGCCACAAGAAGGTTTTGTAAATACAGTACTTCCTAGTTACTGCATGTTCAAAATTTTTTCTTTAGCCTTGACACTTAAGGAAAGTTTGACTGGATATAAAATCATTGGTTCACACTTCTTTTCTTTGAGTGTCTTTAAAATATCACTCAGCTATTTCTTGCTTTTTATATTGTCATTGAGAAATCTAATTGCCAGTCTGATTTTATTTAGTTTGTAAATGACTTGATCTTTTGTCTGGAGGATGTGAGGATTTTGTTTGTTTGTTTGTTTTACCTCTTTTAAGTCTAATGGTTTTATGAGGGTATATTTTGGAGTTAACCATTCAGGTCAATTTTCATTTTACACTTGAGCCTTTTCAATATGAAGATTCGAGTTTTCTGTTGTTTCAGGATGTTTTTCTGTATTATAGTTTATATATTAATTGGTTTATTTTCTTTTTTAGGGACTTCCCTTTATATATATGTTGGATCTTCTTTGTCTTCTATACAGCCACTTCCTCTCTTATCCTTTTTAATTCTTTATTTTATTTTCATTCTCTTGGCTGTTTTCTTGCCTTTCCTCATTATCCTTTATTAAATACTTCTAGGAGCTTAGTCTCCCTTGGGTACCTTATAATTTAGTCTTCGATTCTAAAGTGATTTAGTTGTTTCCTTTAGATTATTTTCTGGGTTTTGTCAGGTCTCATTTCATATCTATTTTTTGTCCATTTGTTTCTTGAGTTTTTGTGTTTCTTAGTTGATAAGATTTTTTTAAATATCTGAAAATACTAACGTAAGTATATTTAATTCAGGTTGGAGTGTTGTGATGCTGTTTTCTTTTTATAGTGACTTTGTGTGGATTTGTTCTGCCTTTTTCTGTTTATTTTCTGGGTTTTTTTTTTCTTTCTTTCAGTTTACTTGAACAAGCATTGAGAGTTGTATGTAGACAAAAGTGAAGATATTGGGCACCGAAGTAAGTTTCTTACTTCAAAAGCACCGTCTTCTATTGGTATAGTGAAATGCATTTGTTTAAATCGATGGCATCCTTTTTGATGGGAGAGAGGTTGGTATGCCTTCTGATTTTGTGATTCCCTTTTGTTTCTCTAGGACCCTTACTTTCCCCTCTTAACTCTCTGCCTTCACTATCAAGTGCCCAAGAGGTAACATCTTCCAGCTTGTCCCTTTTTCTCCCAAGAAGTGGTGCCTTCCCAAACTTACTTCCTCAGGTCCTGAATAGTTTCAAGTCACTTTCTTTTGATTTCCTAATAACCCTGTTTGAGGTCCTAGATCTTAGATCTCTTTTCAGTATTTTCATAATCAAGTGGGATTTTCTCTTTTGGGGCCTCCACACTCCTGTCTTTCACTACAGGCATAGGCTTAGTAGTTGAGTCTGCTAGATTTGGGTATTTTCCCACTTTCAGGTAATTTGAAGTTTTTGTGAAACTTCAAAGTTTGCTCCTGGATTTGCTGAAAGCATGGGTTATGGGTGATTTTCTTTGCTGTCTTTGTTGATCTGTATGGTTTTTTGGAGGATGCATGAAGAAATTCAGATTTAGGCAACTGCCATTAATCTCTGGTAACCCAGAAGCCATTACCTTCATGTTTGAAGAATATTTTTGTTGGGTATAGAATTTCATGTCGGCAAGACAATGGCCCAAGGATAAAAGCGGTCAGCTCATCTCTGCGTGGTTTTTTCCTCTTGGGATTCTTAGCTCCTCTAGTTCTCCCTACCTTGATAGCTGTGCACTGAATTGTCCGGCTTTTCTTACTGTTCTAGCTGGGAGTGTCCATTTGTCATCGGGTGTCCCATCCTACACTGATACCTGCTGGTTATCATTCTGGTTGTTTTCAAGAGCTAAGGCTTCTCGGTTTTATCCATAATATAATTAATTTTTGATACCTTTATTAAAACCTGCTGTGCTGGGGCCCCCAGGACCACCGCTGGATTTGATGGTTCACTGGAGTTCTCACAGGACTAGCATATAATCATACTCATGGCTAAGATTTATTACAGCAGAAGGATACCAGGAAAAATCAGCCAAGGGAAAAGACTTATGGGACAAAGTCCAAAGGAAACCAGGCACAATCTTCCAAGAGTCCTATCCCAGTGGAGTTGCACAGGATATGCTTAATTCCTCCATTCATGAGTTGTGACAACATGTGAAACGTTGTCTACCAGGGAAGCCTGTTAGTATCTAGGGTTTGTATTGGAGGCTGGTCATATAGGCTTTCTCTGCCAAGCACATACCAACATTTAAACTCCCGGAAGGAAAGCAGGTATTCAGCATTAACCACATTGTTTGTACAAATAGTCTAGCAGAGTGAGTCACTCTTAGCAGTTAGGGTGATCAAAACCTTCCCAAAAATCCAAGTTCCCAGAAGCTAGCCAAGGGCCAACTTTGCAAGCAAGCCTTTTCAAGGATAGCAGTTTAGGCCTGTTAACTCTTTTCTGAACACTTACCTACCTATACACTTATTCATCCTACGGGAAGTATTTTTAAGGATTTAAAATAGGTTTGCAATGTCATACCTAAGATAATCAGTTTTGTTCTCAGTAAAACTAACAGATAATTTCTAGTGAGGAAAACAAAAAAATTATTTATCTTTAACATTCTTGGAAAATGAGACTCAATAAGGAAGATAGTAAAATTGCTCTCAATCGTAAGCTTAAGGTTTTAATTTTTTAAAACATTTTAAATTGAGGTATCACAATGCTAATATGGTAAGTAACATTGTCTTTCTTCATTAATTCTTCTTTTTAATGGGTAGAGAAAATGACTATGTAAAGGAATTACATATTCACTCTTTTCTTTTAGCCTAAGAAAGCTGTCAAGGTAAAACCTCGTCCACCTATAACTCCTCGACCTTCTAGTGGTTCCACGGCAGCAGCTCGCCATAGATTGTTGAGGGTTCTGCCCCACATTGGGCAGTCTTGCTTACCTTCTCCTGGAAATGCATATCTACCTGAAACTTCAAAGAATGCACTTTCAAGTTTGGTGACTCTGCTTCCTGCTGATAGACCCATATCATCTATCACTAGTGATTTTCTTAAGGAAGATGATAACTGGGAGAGTAACACACTGTCTCATTCTAATAGTAGCATCAAACTACCACCTCAGATGTCTCATGTGGAGTTCAAAAATGACAAAGAGCTTACTGATTCTATTCTCCATCTTGAGTCATCCCTGTCTAGGCGAACAGAACACTTTTCGGGAAGCTTGCCACCTAATAATGAGGATGACACTGTCTTATTTTCAACTACAGACCAGTGTGTTACTAAAGAATCCCTTCTACCTAAAGTGGGTTCATTTGCTTCATTAACAGAAGGAAATTCTGATGAACAGAGCAGTGGCTTAGAAGGCATACGAAAGGTAAATCCAGAGTTCTGTGATAAAGGGCTGATAGCTCCAGAACAGCACCTTAAACATGTTGCAGGAGTGTTGAGTGGTGAATCAATAGAGACAGCAGTTCTAAACCACTGTGAATTAAGTGCTCACAAGAATAGACTCTTGTCACCTCTTCGCTGTTCTGCACAAATGTCACTACATAATTCTCTGATGAAACCACAGAGACAGTCCAAATGTTTTGAGTCTGGGAACCTCCAGTCTTCTGCTTCACAGAATGTACTCCATTCATTAGATGTTCGAAATATAACTGATTCTTCTTTCTCTAGGACTACTCACTTTCGAGGTGTTAAAGTTGATTCACCTGGAAAAAGATCTGATATTATTTCTAAAGTTGAGGCTCGGGATATTACAGAAATGGCTAACAAAGCTTCCAAAGAGCCTGTTGGTTGTGTAAATAATATAGGTTTTCTTGCTTCGCTGGCCCGGAGTGCAAGCAGAGACAGTTTACAGAGTACATGTGGGGCAGGCAGGCTTCGAGCTTCTGGAATTGGGCTATCTACAGACCTCCAGCATTTTCAGGAAGAAAGCCTTAGGAAAAGCTCCCCCCAGTTAGAGCCTACAGATTTTTTTCTAGTAAGTATTTGCTTTTCGACATGCTTCACTAGTTATCATTGTATTGATTCAGCATATTTAAAGTTCTTTTTTGTTTCTATAAATAAGGAGGTCAAGGGTTGAATTTTTTCATTTTTATAAGTTTCTCTTCAAATGTTTATCCAGTGTATAGACTAGATTTTTTAACAGTTGAATTTTAAATAATATTTTAGTCCTAAATTGAGAACTGTAATTTGGAAATAATTTCATTAAACAATTTGTCATTCTATTTCTAAATGCTAAAGATTTTTATTAATATTTTTCCCAAATGACAACTTTTATTTGAGCCATCAATTTTTATTCTCTTAAAGATAAATAAGCACAATATTGCTAGATGTCAGAATCAGGTTCCAAGTTAATTAAACAGATTAAATAATTGTAAATGATCACATTTTGATAATAAAACATACAGATTTCTTATTTGGTAGTCTCTTTTTCTAGTCTCCATTGACTCACCTCTGTACATGTTTTGTGTTTTAATTGTAGTCAGCCCGTGGTATTGGAATAAGTGGAAATAATGCAGCAGCAGGAAAAAGAATAGGTAAGCAACAGATACTTTTGAAAACAGCATAAGGCTAATGACATCGTTATTCATACTATTGAATTTTCAAAGAGGAATTGGAAGAACGTTCTTTGTGGTATGTGTAGAGTAAATGCTCTGCTTAAACTTTTTTCCACTTAAGCAAATGATTATGAGAACTAACCATAGGAGATATACGGAGAATAAAACAAAAATAGAAACTGGGGTCTCTGTTTCCTAGAAGAGCTATGGCCTAGGTGAAAAGACATGAAAACTTAACATGTAGTTCCCAGCCCCAGTCACTGGCTGTTGAGCCACGATGGGCTGTTGGAAGGCTTTTGAGGAATTACCCTAGAAAGGTAGTTTCTTAAAGTCATGGTCCAATGTCAAGGGTGGTGGAAAGAAGCTCCTTTTGATAAACTGGTTATTTCTGGATAAGAGAAAGAACCAGCTCTTTCCAAGGCACAGTCGCAGAAATGAGTAAAATGTTAGCACTTCTTCTACCAGTAATAACACCTTAAAGGTGCACCAACTTGTCATTATTCCCAATGTGGAAGGAGTCATTGCTGTCATCTTCTGATTGTTGATACCCAGGCCAGCAATGGGAAACTTGTTTCCAAAGGTGTGCCACCTTTGTAGCCCAAGGTTTTAAAGGATACTTTTATATATTGTGGTTTTCATGCAAGTTTTTTGTTTTTAAAGAAACACTTACTGTTTGTTTTCCATTCCGATGTAAGGCTCCAAGGTTATAAAGTCTTAATATACCCACTTTTAATGTCATAGTTGTTATTTTTCCTTGGCATATACTCAAGTCTCTCCCATCCTAACTCACAGCTAAGCCTCTTGGAAGTTTGCATTCACCTGTCTCTACTGTCTTACCTCTAATTCAGGCTTCACTGCTTCTTCACTTCTGTTTTCACTACTTCTCTGAAATTGCCATTGCTGAGATCACCAAAGATCTCCATATTTTTAAATACAGTGGATGTTTCTCTATACTTATCTTACTTGATTATGTGGCCCTCCTGGAAATAGTTTTGGAGGATTTTTTTTCCTTTTTAAAATTCTAGGTTATATCAGATGATTGTAGATTTTTGGCTCGTTTTGGTTCTGGTTTTTTAACCTCAGTTTTCTTGTTTTACCAGGAGTCTGCTGGTCCCCAGATACATACTCTTTTTGTTGATTTCGTTTAGGCTCAAAGCATCAGCTGCCACCGCAGTGACGATTGCCCAAGCTGTATAATTTTCTGCTGTTTCCTCTTACAGTAATAACTATGTCGTTTTTTTCTGTTGCTTCTGAGTTACCTAGAAGACTCTGTCCACCTTGGTCTAAGTTTGATTTAATTGGCTTATGAAGTTCCTCCACTGGTCCTCTTCTTTTTCTCCACTGTAGGGTCTCCCTTGGTAACATTATCCATTCTTATCTATTCTTGATAGTTTTAGCCTTCATTTGTATACACATATCTACCAAACTTGCATCTTGAACACTAATAATCAATTACTCCTTTGGCTGCCTTTTCTGCTGGGTGAGTGTTTATAGATCGTTGTGTTTAGATCAAATATTAGACTAGGAATGTCTCACAAGTGACTTAATGCCAACTCTACAACAGAACTTTTTTATAGACTTTTTCCTTTTTCATGTGTTTGATACACATTTGAGAGAAGGCTTCAGAGAGGAATTGATGATTGATGATATCTTACAGGATAAGTAGAATTCTACCAGGTTGACAAGGTGGAGTAGAACACTTTTTTTTTTTTAATTGTTTTACTTTAAGTGAAAGTTTGCAGTTCAGGTTAGTCTCTCATACAAAAATTTATGCATACATTGTTGCGTAACCCTAGTTGGTCTCCCTGTACTGTGACAGCACACTCCTCCTTTCCACTTCTGATTTCCCTTGTCCATTCAGCCAGCTCCTGACTCTCTCTGCCTTCTCATCTCGCCTCTGCACAGGAGCTGACCATTTAGTCTCATGTATCTACTTGAGCTAAGAAGCAGACTCTTCACGAGTATCATTTTATATCCCATAGTCCAGTCTAATCTTTGATTGAAGAGTTGGCCTTGGGAATGGTTTTAGTTCTAGGTTGACAAAGACTCCAGGGGCCATACTTTCTGGGGTTCCTCCAGTCTCAGACCATTATGTCTGGTCTTTTCACTAGAATTTGAGTTCTGCACCCCACTTTTCTCCTGCTCCATTAGGGACTCTCTGTTGTGTTCCCTGTTAGGGTGGTCATTGGTGGTAGCTGGGCACTATCTAGTTCTTCTGGTCTCCGGCTGATGGAGTCTCCAGTTTATGTGGCCCTTGCTGTCTCTTGGGCTAATACTTTACTTCTGACTTTGGTGTTCTTCATTCTCCTTTCCTCCAGGGGGGTTGGACCAACTGATGCATCTTAGATGGCCGCTTGCTAGCTTTTAAGACCCCAGACGCCACTCACCAAAGTAGGATGCAGAGCATTTTCTTAATAAAGTTTATTATGCCAGTTGACCAAGATGTCCCCTGAAACCATTGTCCTCAGACCCCCGCCTCTGCTACTTAGTCCCTTGAAGTGTTTGATTGTATTCAGGAAACTTCTTAGCTTTGGTTTAATCCAGTTGTGCTGACTTCCCCTGTAGTGTGTGTTGTCCCTCCCTTTACCTAAGATCATTCTTGTCTACTATCTAATTAGTGAATAATCCTCTCCCTCCCTCCCCACCCTTGTAACCATCAAAGAATGTTTTCTTCTGTGCTTAAACCTTTTCTTGAGTTCTTATAATAGTGGTCTTGTACAATATTTGTACTTTTGTGACTGACTAAATTCACTCAGCATAAAGCCTTCCAGATTCCTCCATGTTATAAGGTGTTTCACGGATTCATCATTGTTTTTTCTTGTTGCGTAGTATTCCATTGTGTGAATATAACATAAATTGTTTGTCCGTTAGTCCGTTGATGGGCACCTAGGTTGTTTCCAACTTTATGCTATCATGAACAGAGCTTCAGTGAACATGGGTGTGCATACATCTATTCGTGTGATGGCTCTTATTTCTCTAGCATATACTCCAAGGAGTGGGATTGCTGTTAAGGTATGATACTTATATTTCTAGCTTTTTAAGGAAGTGCCAAATTGATTTCCAAAGTGGTTGTACCATTTTACATTCCCACCAACAGTGTATAAGTGTTCCAGTCTCTCCACAACCTCGCTAGCATTTATTATTTTCTGTTTTTTGGATGAATGTTAGCCTTGTTGGGGTGAGATGGTATCTCATTGTAGTTTTGATTTGCATTTCTCTAATGGCTAATGATCGTGAGCATTACTTCATATGTCTGTTAGCTGCCTGAATGTCGTCTTTGGCAAAGTGCCTGTTCACATCCTTTGTCCATTTTTTGATTGGATTGTCTTTTTGTTGAGATTTTGCAGTATCTTGTAAATTTTAGAGATTAGACGATGGTCAGGTTTGTTGTAGCCAAAAATTTTTTCCCAGTCTGTAGGTTGTCTTTTCACTCTTTTGATGAAGTCTTTTGATGAGCGTAAGTGTTTGATTTTTAGGAGATCCCAGTTATGTAGTTTCTCTTCTGGTGCTTGTGCATTTTTACCTATGGTTTGCATTCTTTTTATGCCATGTGTTATGGCTCCTAGCATTGTCCCTATTTTATCTTCCATGATATTTATTGTTTTAGATTTTATATTTAAGTCTTTGACCCATTTGAAGTTAGTTTTTGTGCATGGTGTGAGGTATGGGTCTTGTTTCAGTTTTTTGCCGATGCATATCCAGTTATGCCAGCACCATTTGTTAAAGAGACTGTCTTTTCCCCAAATGGACTTTGGGCCTTTGTCAAATATCAGCTGCTCATAGGTGGATGAATTTATGTCTGGATTCTCAATTCTGTTCTGTTGGTCTATGTATCTGTTGTTGTACCAGTACCAGGCTGTTTTGACTACCATGCCGGTATAATAGGTTCTAAAATTAGGTAGTGTGAGGCCTCCCGCTTTGTTCTTTTTCTTCAGTAATGCTTTACTTATCTGGAACCTCTTCCCTTTCCATATGAAGTTGGTGATTTGTTTCTCCATCTCATTAAAAAATGCCATCAGAATTTGGATCAGGATTGCATTGTATCTGTAGATCGTTTTGGGTAGAACTGACATTTTCACAGTGCTTAGTCTTCCTGTCCATGAGCAAGCTATGTTTTTCCACTTATGCAGGTCTCTTTTGTTTTCTTGCAGTAGCGTCTCGTAGTTTTCATTGTATAGGTCTTTTACGTCTCTTGTTAGATTTATTTCTAAGTGTTTTGTCTTCTTGGGGGCTATTATAAATGGTATCGATTTGGTGATTTCCTCTTGGAAGTTCTCTTTGTTGGTGTAGAGGAATCCAACTGATTTTTGTATTTTTATCTTATATCCTGATACTTTGCTGAAATCCTCTATTAGTTCCAGTAATTTTCTTGTGGATTCTTTGGGGTTTTCTCTGTATAAGATCATATAGTCTGCAAATAGAGATACTTAGACTTCTTCCCTACCCGTTTGGATGCGCTTTATTTCTTTTCTAGCCTAATTGCTTTGGCTAGGACTTCCAGAACAATGTTCAGTTAAAGTGGTGATAAAGGGCATCCTTGTCTGGTTTCCGTTCTCAAGGGGAATGCTTTCAGACTCTCTCCATTTAGGTTGATGTTGTCTGTTGGCTTTGTATAAATGTCCTTTATTATGTTGACGAATTTCCCTTCTATTACTACTTTGTTGAGAGTTTTTATCATGAATGGGTATTGGTCTTTGTCAGATGCCTTTTCTGTATCAATTGATAAGATCATGTGATTCTTTCATTTTATTAATATGATAGATTACACTGATTGTTTTTCTAATGTTGAACCATCCCTGCATACCTGGTGTAAATCCCACTTGATCATGATGAATTATTTTTTTGGTATTTTGCTGAATTCTATTGGCTAGAATTTTGTTGAGGATTTTTGTGTCAATGTTCATAAGGGATATTGGTGTGTAATTTTCTTTTTTTGTGGTGTCTTGACCTGGTTTTGGTATCAGGGTTATGCTGGCTTCAAAGAATGAGTTTGGGAGTATTCCATCCTTTTCTGTACTCTGAAATACCTTCAGTAGCAGTGGTGTTAACTCTTCTATGAAAGTTTGGTAGAATTCTCCAGTGAAACTGTCCGGGTCAGGGCTTTCTTTTGTTGGGAGATTTTTAATTACCTTTTCAATTTCTTCTTTTGTTACGAGTTTATTTAGTTGTTCTACCTCCGTTTGTGTTAGTTTAGGTAGGTAGTGAGTTTCTAGAAATTTGCCCATTTCCTCTAGGTTTTCAAAGTTGTTAGAGTACAGTTTTTCATAGTATTCTGTTATGATTCTTTCAATTTCAGTTGAGTCTGTTGCGATAGCACCCATTTCATTTCTTATCCAGGTTATTTGCCTCCTCTCCTGTTTTTCTTTTGTCGGCATGGCCAATGGTTTATTGATTTTGTTGATCTTTTCAGAGAGCCAGCTTTTGGTCTTGTTAACTCTTTCAATTGTTTTTCTATTTCATTTAATTCTGCTCAAGTTTTTATTATTTGCTTTCTTCTGGTGCCCGAGGGCTGTTTTTGCTGCTCTCTTCCTACTTGTTCAAGTTGTACGGTTAATATTTTGATTTTGGCCCTTTCTTCTTTTTGGATGTGTGCATTTATTGCTATAAACTGACCTGTGAGCCCTGCTTTTGCTGTGTCCCAAAGTTTCTGGTAGGATGTGTTTTCATTTTCATTTGATCTATGAATTTCTTTATTCCATCCTTAATTTCTTCTGTAACCCAGTAGTTTTTGAGCAAGGTGTTGTTCAGTTTCCATGTGTTTGGTTCTTTTTTCCTTGCTTTTTCTGTTGTTGTTTTTTACTTTTATGGCTTTATGGTCAGAAAAGATGCTTTGTAATATTTTGATGCTTTGGATTCTGTTAAGGCTTGCTTTATGGCCTAATATGTGGTCTATTCTGGAGAATGTTCCATGTGCGTTGGAAAAGAAAGTATACTTGGCTGCTGTTGGGTAGAGTTTTCGGTATATGTCCATGAGATCAGACTGGTTGATTTCTAGCATTTAGATCTTCCATGTCTCTTTATTGAGCTTCCTTCTGGATGTTCTGTCCTTCACTAAAAGTGGTGTGTTGAAGTCTCCTTCTATTGTTGTGGAGTTGTCTTTCTCTCTTTAATGCTGTTAAAGTTTGTTTTATGTATTTTGGATCCCTGTTGTTGGGTGCATAAATATTTATTGTATTATAGTTATGTCCTCCTGGTATATTAACTCTTTAATCATTATACAGTGTCCTTCCTTATCCTTGTGGTGGATTTTACTTTAAAGTCTGTTTTGTCAGAGATTAATATTGCTACTCCTGGTATTTTTTTAGTTTATTTGCTTGATATATATTTTTCCATCCTTTGAGTCTTAATTTGTTTGTGTCTTTAAGTCTAAGGTGTGTCTCTTGTAGGTAGCAAATAGACGGATTGTTTTTTTTATCCTTTCTGCCACTCTCTTTCTCTTTAGTCCATTTACATTTAGCATACTTATTGATATGTATGAGTTTAGTGCTGTGATCTTGATGTCTTTTTGTGTGTGTTATTGACAGTTTCATTGTTCCACTTCCTTTTTTTGTGCTGAGTCATTTTTCTTTATGTATTTCATTTTCATCTTTTTCATCGTTATTTTGTATTTGCTGAATCTTTATATTTTTCTTGTTTTTTATTTTGATGTGTAGGATTGTTAGTTTCCTTTGTGGTTACCTTAATATGTACCCCTATTTTTCTAAGTTTAAACCAGTCTTTTATTTCTTTATATCACCTTGACTTCCTCTCCATATGAAAAATCTATGTCTACATTTTTAGTCCCTCTTTTTTGTTTTAATATTGTCATCTTTTACAAACTGACATCTCTGTTTCCCTATTTTCATTGTTTTAGCTTTGATTTATTTTTGTGACTTCCCTGTCTGGGTTGATATCTGGTTGCTCTGTCCTGTTTTCTAGTCTTGTTTTGTTATCTGATATTACTGATTTTCTAACCAGAGGATTCCCTTTTGTATTTCTTGTAATTTTGGTTTGGTTTTTTGCAAATTCCCTAAACTTCTGTTTATCTGGAAATGCCCTAATTTTGCCATCATATTTGAGAGATAGTTTTGCTAGATATATAATTCTTGGCTGGCAGTTTTTTTCCTTCAAGGTTTTATATTTGTCATCCCATTGCCTTTTTGCCTGCATGGTTTCTGGTGAGTAGTCTGAGTTTAGTCTTATTGATTCTCCTGTGTAGATGACTTTTCGTTTATCCCTAGCCACTCTTAAAATTCTCTCTTTATCTGTGGTTTTGTCATGTTTGATTATAATATGTCTTGGTGACTTTCTTTTGGTATCTACCTTGTGTGGAGTTCAGTGAGCTTCTTGGGTAGATATCTTCCCATCATTATGATATCGGGGAGGTTTTCTGCCAACAAATCTTCAGCAATTCTCTCTGTATTTTCTGTTATTCCCCCCACTGTTCTGGTACTCCAGTCACTCGTAGGTTGTTATTCTTGATACAGTCCCACATAATTCTTAGGGTTTCTTCATTTTTTTAAATCCTTTTATCTGATTTTTCTTCAGGTAAGTTTATGTCAGGTGCTTTGTCTTCAATCTCATTCTGACTTCATTGCCTCAGTTCTGCTCCTATGACTTTCTGTTGAGTTGTCTAATTCTGAAATTTTATTGTTAATCTTCTGGATTTCTGATTGCTGTCTCTCTATGGATTCTTGCAGCCTGTTACATTTGTCATTATGGTCTTCTCTAATCTTTTTAATTTCTTCTATTGTATGTTCTGTGTTTTGCTTAATTTCCTTCCTAATTTCTTGAAGAGTTCTGTATAATAATCTTTTGTATTCTGCCTGCGGTAATTCCATGAAATTTTCCTTCTCTGGAAAATTTCTAGATTATGTATTTTGGGAGCTTGCTGAAGCCATCATGGATTGCCTCTTTATGTGATTTGATATTAACTGTTGTCTCCGAACCATCAATAAGTTATTATATTTATTTATTTTATGTTTGCTTTCTGTGTCGTAGCTTTTGTTTTGTTTTGATATGCCCAAATAGGCTGCTCATGTGAGCTAGCCCGATTACCGATGCCCCTGAAGCTCCAGCATCCTTCCACTAAGTGGCCAGACCTGTCACTAAGTATGTGAGCCCAGGAGTCTGCCCATGCCTCATGAATGGATTCAGTTCAGGTGCCCAGGTGGATATCCACCAAGTGTGTGGTGCAGGCTCTTGCCTACAGTCTTAGACAGGCCTGGGTGATTGGTGTAGGCACAGGCATCCAGCTACAGCAGGGGGTCACATGCTGAGCAAGGTAGGGGGCCGACGGTTGCCCCTGAGTGTCCGAGAGGAAAGCGTGTCCCTGTTCTCTTGAGCACATAGGTGAGTGGTTTTTGCAGCCGGACTATGAGTACCCAGTGCTGTTGGCTGCAAGGACTGAGGGGCACCACTTATTCTTGGGCCCATGTCACAGGTGGCTAGGTGGCAGTCCTCAGGCCCCTTATGTGGGTAGGTGAAGACCCTGCCTAATGGGCAAAGCAGTGTCAAGTGTTAGGAACCTACTATTTCACAGCTGAAACAGTTGATATTGGATTTCACGTATATACCCTGTTTTACTGTGGTAATGAGGGCCTGTGCTGTTGAAATGGGTCCACACAAGTCTATGCAGGAAGAAAGGCATTGAAAGTCCATGGACCACGTCTGCCTGTGCCTAGGCAAAGGAGCTGTGCCTACCCTGAGTTTCCAGCCTAGGGGAGCAGGGAGATTATTTTTTCTCATGTTTGTTAATTTGTTCACTCTCCAAGGCCAGAAGAATGGGTCAGGGTGCATTATGGGTTCTACTTCTGGCCCTGGAGACTCGGCAATTGCTGTAGCTAGACCTGGACCCAGTGCAGAGCAGGGAGGAGGGAGGTAAATAGGAGAGAGATTTTCAAAGGGGAGTGTTTTTTTAATTAAAAAAATTTTTTTTTTTTATTGTACTTGAGGTGAAGGCTTACAGAACAAATAGTTTCTCATGAAGCAGTAGTACACATATTGTTTTATGACATTGGTTAACAAACCCACAACATGTCAACCCTCTCTCTTCTTGACCTTTTTTTTTTTTTGGTGACAGTATACATATCCAAAGATAAACCATTTCAAAAATTTCTACATGCACAGTTCAGTGACATTGACTATACTCTTCTAGTTGTGCTGCTATTCTCACTTTAGATGAAGGCTTACAGAACAAAATAGTTTCTCATTTAACAGTTAGTACACATGTTGCCCTATGACAATGGTTAACAACCTCACAACACATCAACACTATCCTTACTCAACCTTGGGTTCCCTATCACCAGCTTTCCTGTCCCCTTCTGCCTTCTGGCCCTTGTCCCTGGACTGCTGTGCCTTATTAGTCCCGTTTGGTTTTATGGTGCTGTCCACTCCCCGGCTGAACGGTGAACCTCGGAAATGACTTCACCACTGAGTTAAAAGGGTGTCTGGGGGCCATACTCTCAGGGTTTCTCCAGTCTCTTTTAGGCCAGTAAATCTGGTCTTTTTTTTGTGAGTTAGAATTTTGTTCTACATCCTTCTCCAGCTCCGTCCAGAACCCTCTGTTGTGATCCTGGTCAGAGCAGTCGGTGGTAGCCGGGCACCATCTAGCTGTGCTGGACTCAGTCTGGTGGAGGCCTTGGTAGTTGTGGTCCACTAGTCCTTTGGACTAATCTTTTCTTTGTATCCTGTTCTCTTCATTCTCCCTTGCTCCCGAAGGGATGAGACCAGTGGAGTATCTTAGATGACTCCTCACAGGCTTTTAAGACCCCAGACGCTACTCACCAAGGTAGAAAGTAGAACGTTGTGTTTATAAACTGTGTGATGCCAGTTGAGCTAGATGTTCCCCGAGACCATGGTCCCCATAGCCCTCCACCCAGCAATTCAGTCCCTCAGGGAGTTTGGATGTGTCTATGGAGCTTCCATGACCTTTCCTGGTACAAGTTGTGCTGGTTTCCCCAGTGATGTGTACTGTCTCACCCTTCACCCAAGATAACCACTTATCTATTGCGTATTTAGTATTTCCTCCCCACCCCTCCCATCCCTGGTAACCAACAAAGATTGTTACATTTTGTGTGTGAACTTTTTCATGGGTTTTTACAATAGAGGTCTCATACAATATTTGTCCTTTTGTGATTGACTTATTTCACTCAGCATAATGTCCTCCAGTTTCATCCATGTTATGAGATGCTTCACAGATTCATCATTGTTCTTTCTCGTTGCATAGTACTCCACTGTGTGTATGTACCATAGTTTGTTTATCCATTCGTCTGTTGATGGGCCAAAGGGGGATGTTTTTGATCCACGCGGTAGGTCAGACGCAAGTACTTATCTTTCGCCAACGGAGGGCTGCTTCTCACTCGTTCTGGATTGCTGAGTAGACTGTGCCACTGGGTCTCTCCTGGTGTGGAAAACGCCTCCCGAGCACTGCTGCTTGCCTGCGTCACCATTCACCACAAGCTGATCTGGCCTGGGGGTCTCAGGTTCTCACCAGGTCAGGTCTGGCAATTCCTCGCTGCTTCCGAACCATCTCTCCCTCCCCCTGCCACTCAGTCCCATTCCTCAACTTTGTCTTTGTTGTTCAGGGCTCCTAGATTGTCATGTATAATCGATTCAGTTGTTTTTTTGTGTCTTTGTTTTAAAAGGAAGCACTGGAAGCGTCTGACTACCCCGCCATCCTTGACTTTCCTCCCTGCAGTAGAACACTTTGTAAGAATTTATTTCAGATGTGAATGGGCCTGGTGCATCGTTTAAGTTGGGTGTGATGTGGTAAATGTCAAGAAATGACTCTGGAAAGTTAGAACGGTATTATATTGGATATGTAAGTCCTTGAAAGTCTGTCCAAGGAATTTGGATTTTTCCTGCTGGTGGTAGGTGCCCTATACGTTACTGATGGGGAGAAGTGTTCATAGCATGGATAGATGACTAACATGTGGTTTTTGTTGAATGGGTAGAAGAACATATGGAGAGTGTTCTCATAAGGGGAAGACTGCAGTTACGTTGTTGTGCCCCCTCATTCTGTGTTCTTAAATGAAAAACGTTTGGGAAACATTGAGTTAAACATCCCTAAAGAAAAGAAAAAAGTAAAAATGTGGCCACACTGAGCTAAATTATTATCAACAGATTCTTCCACCATTGTTTAAGGGAGAATATCCTAAGCCTGCATTTCAAATATGGTTGCAACTGGAAGAGCTTCCAGAGGATGTAGCCGCCTTCCCCCAGTGTTCTGAGCAAATGCTTATCTTATTTTCATTTTTATTTTTTTAAGGAGTGCGAAGTACCCCATCATCCTTGCGAAACGTTCTTGGTATTTCTAAGTGTACTAGAGGAAGAAAGCTCTTATTAAAACCTTTTAGTTAATATTGGTTTAACAGCATACCAGCCACTTTTTATGCCCCTGGACCTCCTAGGTGGTACATTATTCTGATTCTAAAGCATTTAGTATCAAGGTGGGTCCGTTTTGAAATGTGTGAAGCTCAGCAGATCAGAGTTGGAGCCTCCTTGTATAAGTTGAGCATTCTATTTATTAGGTGATGCTTCTTGGATGTGTTAGTTTTGTGAACTTTTGCCTTTTTTCCCTTTATTTCTGTGGCATAATGCTTGCAAGCTTAATTATGGTTTTCCTATGTGGTAGTTAGGGAGCCCTGATGGGTTTGTTTTGATTTTTCTGTGTCATATTTGGAAAACCGGAGATTTCCTCATGCAACCTAATGGAAAGGTACCCGCAATAAATTCTCTATTTAGTTCTTATTGTTATATTGTCATACCACAGATCAGTGGCGCCACAATGCCACTCACCTTGTTTGTGGCTTGTATTACCAGATCATATTTCTCAAAATATGTATCACCAACTAAAAGTTTAAATAAACTCACTCAGTAAGCATGCACTCCAATACTGAAAACACATGCCATCAAAAATTTAAAAAAAAAAAAAACTTGGTAACTAAAGTGCACTGAGTTGGTGCCCTGGTGCTCTTAGGAGGCATTCAGTTACTTGTGTCAAAGTTTGTTTCTACTTTTGTGCAAGATCTGGGAGTGTATTTTAGACTGGTAAAGCCGTCTTCATGTTGTCAGGCCTGTGAACCCCTTGGCATCCAGTCTGGGTTGTAGAGAAAGGCATAGCACCACTTATTGTATATCCAGTATTTTTTTGAACCCTTGAAAGATTTTCAGAGACTTTTAGCCGCCAGACAGGCATTAAGCCCCGGCCACCCGTATCCCTCTCAGTAGGTGGAGAAGAGGTGCCAGCAGCACAGACACGCGACCATTTTTCTTCCTTTTCCTTCCATTTTCCTGTTTTCTTTGTTTGCCTCTTGTTTCTTGGCCTTTAGGTTCCCCCTCGCATTTGTGTACCTGTTGTGTTGATTGTAACAACTGTGGACTTTGATAACTAAGAGGGTAACTTTGAGCCTCCCTGCTGGAGTGGGTTAGTTGTAATTTTGGTCAGTTCTAAAAGCCATTTATTTGCCTTAGAAATTAAAGAAACTGGATTAATTATTTCTTATGTAATATCAGATGTGCTCTTATTTTAAAGGCAAAAAATCAAGTTGTTACAATAGTACAGAATTTAGTAAATATTTTTTGAGAAGCTAGTAGTACTGTGAAATCGAGCTGTGTGCCATAGGTTGTCACTATTGACAATATAGTCTATATTATTATAACATTTAAAATGTTATACTAAAATACTTAGTAACCTAGGGATAAAAATACGTGTTCTGTTATTTAACAAAGGAACAGATTGAAGTTTTGAAAGCATAAATAACTTGCTTGTGGTTCGATGAATTTACTTTCTGTGGTGTAATCAGGACGAAAAAACCAGTCTCATAGTACTTTGGTGCTCCTTCTTGGTGATTGTGTTACACATTATGTAGTTCCTCAGAGGCCTCATCAAGTGTGATTTTGAACTAGACGTTTTTCTTGAATCTGTCAAAATTTGGTATACTTTACATAAACTGATTATGCTTAGAAATAATCAGAAAAGTATTGGTGTGTACAAAAAGTCCTAGAAACACACATTCTGATCAGTGGAAACCTACCACATCTTTAAAAATGTAACAGTAAGTACTATCGCAGCTTCACTTGCAGAGTATGTAAATAAATTTAGATATGAAACTAGCACAAATTAATTTTTTATGGAAGAGGTGTTTACTACAACAGGAGTGTGTTTTGCTTCATGGTATTTTACATTTAGAATTTATACTTGGGCTAATCAAGGTGTCCTTTCTCCAAACAGGGGAATGTATGCATCACCTTCCACCTGTGAAAGCCCCTATTCAAACAAGGAAGAAAACAACAAAGCAGTGTTTTCTTTGTGGAAAGAAAACAGGACTGGCTACTAGCTACGAATGCAGGCAGGTTGGCCAGCTGGAGAAGCTGAAATGCTTTCTGTGTGGTGACCCAGTGTGGGGATTATGCAAAATAAAACATTCTTTAAATTGGCTATTCATAATAACGTCGTCATTAAGGTGACGTTCAAGTAGCAGCCCTCATTGAACTCCTAATTGGCTGAAGAACAAGTAGACAGTCCCATGAGTTTCCAGAAAGTGAAAGCAGAGTCTCTCGTGCCCTTCAAATTAGGAGATTTAAACCAATGAGAGAACTAACATTCTTTGTCTTATGAGAGATATATTTGGTTTTTGTTTTAATGTAGCTTGGGAACCCCCTCCCCAAGAATCTATTTTATATTACACAAAAAAGGACTAAATTAATGTACTATAAATTTCAACAATTGAACTTTTATTCCAACAGATGAATAATATATATTTAAGAAATAATGAAAAAGATACTTTTTTCTACCCATAATTCTTTCATTAGCATTTGATTGATTTGCTCCAAGGACGGTGTCTGCCCTTAGGTTGAGGCCAGGCATTGAAAGTAACTGCTGTTCTTTAGAGTGTGCTCTGTTCAAATGAAACTACTTATCTTGTTGCTAGAAATATTTTTTAAAACTTCTTATATCATAGGTAGGTTTTATATAATTTAATTTTCTCATGAGACTGAATTTCTAAAAAAATTCCGAGTTCTCCCAGGTTTATTAGATAGAAGAGAAATGGTGGACGTATTATATCAGTTTTTGCAATTTTACTACTTCCTAAGTCTATATCCTGTTTCATTCCATAGTGGATTTTTTTATTATAAACTGTCATGCCCACCGATAATTAACTTGTTCTTTTGGGGCATGCTTGTACTTGTTTATGAGTGGAAGGGAAAGGTCAGCTCTGAAATTGCTGAAGAGAACCAAAGGGCTCCTGTTGGACTACCTGAAGTCAGGTTCAGATCTCCCAATGAAATGGGCCTTTTACAGACATGTGACAATTCACGTAACCTTTTTTTGTGCTTTAGATGTGGAAACAACTTCTGTGCATCTCATCGCTATGCAGAAAGTCACAGCTGCACCTTTGATTACAAGGGTGCAGGGAGGAGATACTTGCAGGAGGCAAATCCTGTTGTTAATGCACCAAAACTTCCAAAAATCTAACTCCTGCTCTGCGCATAACGGTTCTGCCCGAGGAATCCTATTATAATGACAGAAGAAATATTGTTTAGACTACATTATTTTTGTTCGACTCCAAAAGATTTGCCAAATAACAGAAGCATACAGTGCATACTGTTGGAGAATGAGAATACTACTGTAGTTGACATCTTTATTCTTTCATAAATTGAAAGTCTTAAAAGTAGTTTTAAAAATTTTATACTATAATGATGTTAACATTGTTATTGCATGTCTTGTGTTAAGTGTTTTATATTTGATATTGCAATTTCACTAGACAAGTCTTCAAAAAATACACTTTAGGAAGTTGATATTGACTGTGTAACCAGCTTCCACATGTCCAGTACAGAAACGAGGGTTGTGTAATGGCTTTACTCAGATCTACCACATGGTTGGGTTTTTTTTGGAGGGGGGTGGGGGGGGTTGGGAAAAGGGGAATATTTTTTAAAAATCCCATGTGTGAATGTTTATTGAGTTTATTAGTCAGTTCCTTTTTATTTCAAGCTACTTTTTCTAAAAAGGACATTTCGTTTTCCAGTATGGTTTTTAACACATATCTATCTCTTCCAAATTCAGATTGGCATTCAGATATGTGTGTCCATTCTATGAAACATATCATGTGAATCGTAGTATATATTTCTTAAAATACTACTTTTTGACTGGTAGTTTTAAAATAGAAGATGTCCCACTTATTGTTGTTAAATACGGAAACCAACTTTTCACCTTTTAAAAAATGGCAACATTTAAAACTAAACCTCACAGCTTGGTTTGTTTTTCTTATGTGTTGAGTGCTATTACCAGGAGAAATTCAAATAAATATTCAATTTCATTATGAGTTTGATTATTTACAATAATTTTTCTTTTATAAAACCATTTAATATTAAATAAATCTAATGTATTCTACTTGGAAAATATAACTATCATTATAAAGACATTCTTTTAGGGTATAAAGTCCGTGTTCCCCAGATGCAACCGATACACCATTCCAGCTTTTGGGAAGCCACTTGCTTTACAGAGGGACAGTTGAGGCTGGTGCTGAGCCCTTGTAAACAGCCAACAGGCAGTACAAGTAGACTCTGCAACTCTGGGCTCCCCAGGAGCCGAAAAGGCTCCTTTAGGTGCCCCATATGACCTCTCTCCACCTAAGGCCTAATGAAATGGGGAGTTTGTTATACTTCCCCTAATTCCAGTAAGAGATTAAATGTTGAATAGAGAAAGATGCTGGAGGGAAATATGTTTACAAGACCTAGAGGGGATGGCAAGAAACTAGTGGAGGATTGAAGTAATTGGGGGTTGAAGGAATGGATATTAAGGGAGGTATAACTGGAAAAAAAAAAAAAAAAAAACCCATTGCCATGGAATCGATTCCGACTGCTAGCAGCCCTATATAGGTTAACAAAAAATATGTCCATCTGTAAATGAATAGTTCAGTTTTCCTCCCTTATCAAGAAAATGTTTACTTCAGACATTTAAAATCTAAGAGCCCTATTACATGGATAGACTGCTGGAAAATATACTGAAAACATGCATATATATGTACTTCTGGATGCTTAGGGCATGCAGTGAAATAGGCTTACTGTACCATGCTTTTTAAACGAAGTCTATAAGTAGAAATAAGTCTTGTTTTAAGTTTTACCAAAGATTTTGGGCAAAGTTGAATCTTTTACTAATTTCTAATTTTTCAGCTTTAATTCTGTAGCCGTGTCACAAAATATTAAGATTATTTTATTTACTCAAATTACTGGGAAGTGCACCGCTTTAATTTAGAAGTTAATATCATTATTGGGAGGCATTTCTTTATGTTTTAAATTCTCATAGAGAAGCAATCATAATTTCTACAGATCTCAGATCTGTCTTTACATTCCCAGTAATTAGTAGAGTGCCTTGCTTATAGGCACTGGTTAAACATTAGTTGAATAAGTTAATTGTTGTGTTTGGACAACTTAGCCATAATTAAAAACAAAGACACTGATATTGTTTTATTTAACCAAAATTTTATATGGAAAAATTCAGTTTCCAGATTCTTTTTTTTTTTTTTCAATCAGTAAGCATTTGATTTTAGCAACACTAAAAGTCTGTCTTAAAATTTTTAGTTTTTAGCTATGTGAAACATTTTCAGGTTGTTTAGTGCATTTTAATTATTCCAACGTGGGAAGTTCAAATACTCATTTTTTAAAATTTTATCAGTGGTTTAACTTGTGGAAGGATTTAATTAAAAAAAAGAGAGAGACAGGAATTAATTTTCTAGTATGTGTTTAATATGGCTTTAAGCCATCATGACAAATAATCAAATCTTGTACCTAGCAGTGTTTGGCGAAGTTTGACCTGTATACAACTCCAGGAACATGAGATCATTTTAGATGGTACAAAGACCACAGCCTTCAGCATGGATTACACCTCACACCTCAACATAAAGAAAACAAAAATCCTCACAACTGGACCAATCAGCAACATCATGATAAACAGAGAAAAGACTGAAGATGTCAGGGATTTCATTTTACTTGGCTCCACAGTCAACACCCATGGAAGCAGCAGTCAGGAAATCAAGTGATGCATTGCATTGGGCAAACCCACTGCAAAAGACCACTCTAAAGTGTTGAAAAGCAAAGATGTCACCTTGAAGACTAAGGTGCGCCTGACCCAAGCCATGGTGTTTTCCATGCTTCATATGCATGTGAAAGCTGGACGATGAATAAGGAAGACTGAAGAAGAACTGACACCTTTGAATTGTGGTGTTGGCGAAGAATACTGAATATACCATGGACTGCCAAAAGACTGAACAAATCTGTCTTGGAAGAAGTACAATCCAAATGTTCCACAGAAGCAAGGATGGCGAGACTTTGTCTCATATACTTTGGACATGTTATCAGGAGAGATCAGTCCCTGGAGAAGGACATCATGCTTGGTAAAGCAGAGGGCCAGTGAAAAAGAGGAAGACCTTCAGCAAGATGGACTGACACAGTGGCTGCAATAATGGGCTCAAACATAGCAAAGATTGTGAGGATGGCGCAGGACTGGGCACTGTTTTGTTGTCTCGTACATGGGGTCGCTATGAATCGGAACCGACTGAATGGCACCTAACAACAACATGGATGAACACTTTTTACTTTAATAGTTGTATTTTTAACATGTATTATAAAATATAACTAAAATAACGTAAAATAAATTGATATAGGTTAAAACAAACTTGACTAAAATTGACAAGCAGTAGACATATAACAAAAATCATAAATGTGAACCTGAATTATATTTAGGAAATGCAGGCATAATTCCTTTACTTTTCTTTGAAAATTATGTTAAATTTTTAAAATGTTTGATGAAAGTAATATACAGATTTTTTAGAAACTATATAAGATTAAAAAATGAAAAGGAAAAATTTCACCACAGACCATCCCAACCTTTTCTGATAATTTCTATGTTTTCTAGTAATTACCATCTTAACACTGGTCAGTATGTTGCAGATGTTACTTTTTGGCATACCCTTGTTAAGATGAGGCATTTAACCTAATAACACGACACCTGAATGTTTTACTTTCCAGTTTTTGTCAACTACTGTAGTGATAGTGTTGTTGTGTGCCGCTGAGTCAATTCCAACTCTTAGAGACCCTATTGGGTAGAGTAGAACTGCCCATAGGGTTTCCTAGGCTGTAATCTTTACGGGAGCAGATCGCTAGGTTTTCTCCCGCAGAGTGGCTGGTGGGTTGGAACAGCTGACCTTTCCGTTAGCAGCCGAACGCTTAACCATTGCACCACCAGGGTCCCTTCCAGTTATAGTAGTTTATTTCAAATTCACTCACTCGACTGCAGTTACCTGAGTCCATGTTACCATAGCTTTCACCTGAACTACTGCAATAGCTTCCTAAAGGGTTCCTTGAATTAGTTCTGTCCCCTTCACAACCTGTTTGTTCTACACACTTCAGCCAGAGTGAGTGTTCAGAAATGAAAATTTGAGCATGTCAGTGTTTGAAATATTTTAGTGACTTCCTTTGTTCTTAGGATAAAGACCCAAATTTTTAACTCTTCGTTGTAAGGCCTCTGTGGTTTGGCTTCCACCTCCTCTCCAGCCTCATATTGCACTGTGTTTCCCCTGTGCTTTCTGGGATTTGTCCACACCAAGTTTCTTTAGGTTTTCAAACTCACTCCAGCCTGCTTCACCTTGTTAACGCCCACTCTTCTTTCAGCTGTCAATTCCATCATTATTTCCTGAAGGAAGTCTTTGCTGATATACCCGTCTAGGTCACTCCCAAGAAGCCCTCGTGGCACAATGATTAAGCACTCAGCTGCTAACCGGAAGGTGGGTGGTTCCAACCCACCAGCCCCTCTGCAGGAGAGAGATGTGGCAGTCTGCTTCTGTAAAGCTTACAGCCTAGGAAACCCTCTGGAGCGGTTCTGTTCTATGGGGACGCTATGAGCCGTAATCTACTCGATGGAACCCAACACGTCAGTAGTTTTTCTCTCAGCATCGTGTACTTTGTCTTCATGGAATCTATCTAGTTTTAATTTGACATTTGTGTGAACCTTTGAATTGCACAAGACGGCAAGTCCATGAGAAGGAATTGCCCTTCTGTCCCTCTATCTTCTTTCTCCCAAGCACTGTATCCACCATCACACTGCCAGTGCATTGCATGTGATAAGCCCTTAATTATTTTTGAATGAATGAAGAAGCTTTAAGAATGTACTAAGAGTGATCTATCAACCTTAAGGGGTATCTGTTTGACCTCAAGGTTTGTAACGTAGTATAAACTATGTTAAACTATAGCCTTTTCTGCCTTGCTTTTAGATTGATTTAAAAGTTAAAACCAATAAATAAGTTGAAATTTTATCTCTCTAGAAATAGTCACTGATGATCCAAATAGTATGAGAATATGATATTTTCTTTTCTAAAATTCAGTATCACTAAACCTGATAGGAGGAGTCCTGGGTGGCATAAATGATTAAGTGCTTGTTCAACTACTAGCTGAAAGGTTAGTGGTGCCGAAAGGTTGGTGGTTCAGGCCCACCCCGAGGCACCTTGGAAGAGAGGCCTGGTGATATGTTGCTGAAAGGTCACAGCATTGAAAACCCTATGGAGCAGTTTTACTCTGCACACATGGGGCCACCATGAGTTGGAATCGACTTGACAACAACAACAACAAAAACACCTGATAGGCAAAGGAATGTACTCTAAATATAGAGATAAAATGGATTTCCCTTTTAATTATACCATATTTTACCATATTTTTAAATTATACCATGTTTTATTTTTATTCCTTTTTTTTGTATAGCTCACATTTTTCTTTTTTTTCATAATGGCATAAGAAGAATATACTTTCATCTTACCAGATTTAGAATGTCCAGGTTTTTAATCATATCGTTTGTGCATTGGGAATCAATTCTAAGAAATTCTTACATAATCACTTGACTTCCTATTCTAATTTAGACTGTCATAATTATGTTTATAATTTATTTCCATACAGTTTCAAATTTACTGGAGTTATAAGCACAGAGAAAAGAATTCTCATAGTCCTTTAGTTTAGGTTCCCCAGCTCTTAATATTTCACTGTTTTGATGTGTTCTCACATGCTTGCTCTCTCTCTTTACCCATTAGTTTGTTTTTTTTTGAACATTTGAGAGTAAAGACGCAGGCTTGTTGTCCCATCCACCTTAATCCGCCAGTGTGTATTTTCCCCAAACAAGGACTTTTTCCTATACAATTTCCATCCAACCCTCCAAAAAAGGAATTCAGTGTTGATTGATACAGTGTTACCATCCATTCAGTCTGCAGACCCCATTTAGATTTCACCAACTTTCTCAATGTTTCTTTTCCTCTCTGGTCCACTATCCTTTAACAAAATTTTCTTTGAGGGCCAAAGAGATATAATTTTGAGTCCTTCCTGGTATGTATGTAACATTGTTTGTCATATGCTCTCACTTAATTGTAGGTTTGGCTGGATTAAGAAGTCAAGATTCAAAATCCTTTTCCCTCAAAAGTTTGAAGACATTGAACCACTAGCTTCTGCATACAGTGTTGCTGCTGGAATTTTAATGCCAACTAATACTTATATTTTTGTTAGAAAGGTAATTTGTTTTCCAACAAAGGTAGTTTGTTTTCCTGTTGATTGTTTTCTAGAGACTTTAAAGCCTTTTCTCTTAGCTTTTGGACATCTGAAATTTCACAGGGATAAATCTAAGAATGGGTCTTCTTGCGTTCATTTATTTCATGCCACTTGGTGTGCCCATTCATTCTGAAGTTTCAAATTTTTCTACAGCTTAGGGATTTTTTTCACATTTTTAAAGAAAAGTATTTCTCCTCTCCATTGCCTCTGTTCTCTCATTATGGAAATTCTGTTAGATATTGGGTCCTCTAAACAGATCCTTCACTTGTGAATTGTTTTCCATTTTTTAAAAATTGTGAAATACAACACACATACAGAAAAGTGAATACACACAAAATATGTACAACTCAAAGACTTACCACAAAGTAAATCTCTGTGTAACCATCACCCAGATGAAAAGATACAAAACATTGCCACCACTCCAGAAACCCCATCTTAGTCATCTAGTGCTGCTGTAACAGACATACCACAAGTGGATGGCTTTAACAAACAGAAGTTTATTCTCTCACAGTCCAGTAGGCTAGAAGTCCAGATTCAGGACATCAGCTCCAGGAGAAGGCTTTCTCTGTCGGCTCTGGAAGAAGATCCTTGTCATCAGTCTTCCCCTGCTCTAGGAGCTTCTCTGCACAGGAATCTCAGGTCCAAAGGACGTGCTCTGCTCCTGGTGCTGCTTGGTGGTGTGAGGTCCCCCTGTCTCTCTGCTCTCTTCTCTCTTTTATATCTTAAAAGAAATTAGTTTAAGACACAATCCAGTCTTGTGGATTGAGTCCTGCCTCATTAACATAACGGCCACCTATCCCAACTCATTAACATAGAAGTAGGATTTACAACACATAGGAAAATCACATCAGATGACAAAATAGTGGACAATCACACACTACTGGGAATCATGGCCTAGCCAAATTGATACACATATTTTTTGGGGACACAATTCAATCCATGACACCCTCCTTCTATCTTTTCCCAATCAGTGCTGTCTCCTCTGTAAAGGTAACCACCATCCTGACTTTGTATGGAAATCATTTTCTTGCTTTTCTTTATGGTTTTACCACCTAAGAATAAGGTTTTCTAAGGTTTGCCTTATAAAAACAAAAACTTTTACATAGTGAAGTTGTGTGGTATAGATTCTTCATCTGACTTTTTCAGTCAGTGTTGATTGTGAGGTTTATGTTGCGTATAGTTTTATTGTGGTATTGTCTTCTGCTGTATGAATTTATTAATCCATTGTACTGTTGATGGACATTGGGGTTGATTCTTGCTTTGGGCTATTACAGATCATGCTGCTGTAAACGGTCACGGGCATGTCTCTTGGAGCACATGTGCATGTATTTCTTGTGAGTCTATATCTAAGAGTAGAATTGCTGGATCATAGGATGATATTTATTTGTTCAGCCTATTAGATGATGTTAAACAATTGTCCAAAGTGGCTTTACCCATTTATATCCTTGCCTATAACAATTTGAATGTTCCCTTCTTCTTCACATCCTTACCAATGTTTAGTATCTCTACTTTAGTCATTCTGGTGACTGGCTTTTGTTCACAACTTCTCACATCCTCCCCAAACCCCCTCCCCACAAACTCCAAGGTACTTTTCTTTGTAGCCTTGGGGGTTGGGGAGGTGGAGGGGGATCTCAGCTTTGAGGAGGAGAGAGTGTCTCCCTTGGGTGACACTGAGCTTTGACTTCTGTCTACCTGGCCCTGGGCGGCCATAAGGACCAAAACTCCCGTCTGCCCAGTTTGGCATAAGCACTTATTACAGACAGGATTTTAGTGCTCTGCTTACCTCTTTGGATGCATGCCTTCACTTAGATTTTAGCCCAGTGCTTCTTTAGAATCTTGCCAGTTCTTTCTTCTTTTTTTCCAGTTTGTTGATTCTTTAAGAATATCTATGTAAAAAAATTTTATCCAACCATTTTAAGCTTTAGGAGTGGCTCAAATATCCTATTCAGTCCTATTTCTGGAAACTAAAATTTTTGTTTTTTTAACAGTTTTTCAATTGATTCCCTAGGATTCTTTGTCAGTCTTAATCTGATGATTTTGTATATAGCTATGAAGAATGTGACTGATTAGTGTGGGTAGAGGCTATCGAGAAAAGTAGAAGTACTGCTTAATTTATATGTACTTGGTGTGCTTTATTAGGTAATTTTCTTTTGCAAATTCATTCATTTAAATATTTATTGAGTGCCTCCTGTGTGCAAGGGACTGTATTAGGTGTTTGGAATATAGTAATGAACTAAACAAAAGTAGAGCTTACATTGCAGTACAGATTTTAAATGACTAACCATGTAAGTATTTAATTGTAATTTTAATAAATATTATTAAGGAGAAGTACATGGAGCTATGAAAAGTATGCAATAGACACACCTGACCTAATCCAAGACTCTAAGTTGAAATCTCTCAGAGTGGTAAGTGAGAATTGGCTAGGAAGAGGGGGAGGTGATAGGGGAGAGACTTAAGAGTAAGTGGGTGAGTGAATGAGTGAGCAAAGGAATGAATAAATAAATACAGGCAGTCCCCGGGTTATGAACGAAATCCACTCCTAACTGTGTCTTTCAGTCGATTTGGAGGTAAATCAGAACAGGTGCATAACGTTCTTATTTAGGCTTACTTTAGTGCAGCAGGAGGCCGGAAGCCTTTTCAATGATTTAGAAGCTGCACATGCAGCAAGTGAAGGTGATTGTGATGAAGAATTTGTTGCAAGTATGAGTTGGTTCTGTGTCGTTTCAAAGTGAGGGCAGATTTACATAATATTAAAGGGCAAGTAGGAGTTGTCCTTAAGGTCCTAACCCAAGGACTGCCTGGATTTTCAAAAGGCCTTTTTTCCTAGTGGGGCTTTACCTCTTTATTCAGGGAATGGTGCCCTGCTCAGGGACTTCAGCCTGTATTTCATTAACCAGAACACTGTTACAAGGGTAGCTGGGAGATCAAGGTTCTTGCCTTTCTATTATAGCAGTTTCAGGCAAGGGAGAAGGAGGTTGGAAATGGTGACTGGGTCAGCTAGCTACAGTATCTGCCATAAAAGAATTAGATACCAAAGGAGATGAGAATTTAAGATTGGTTGGGATAGAGGAAAATGTGAAGGACAAAATACTAATGAGAATGCAGGGACACTAGATCAGCCCAAAAGCACATATTCAATATGCCAAGAAGGGATTCAAACATTTTATTCTATTCATAGACTAGAAAAAAAGGAATAAGGCAGACAATAGTTTTTGTTATAATCACATCCCTAACACTTAAATATTTGTTGTTGTTAGGTGCCGTTGAGTCGGTTCTGACTCGTAGCGACCCCATGTACGACGGAATGAAACGCTGCCCGGTCCTGCGCCGTCCTCACAACCGTTGTTATGCTTGAGCCCATTGTTGCAGCCACTGTGTCCGTCCACCTCCTTGAGGGTCTTCCTCTTTTTCGCTGACCCTCTACTTTACCAAGCATGGTGTCCCTCTCCAGGGACTGATCCTTCCTGGTAACATGTCCAAAGTATGTGAGTCGTAGCCTACCATCCTTTCTTCTAAGGAGCATTCTGGCTGTATTTCTTTCAAGACAGATTTGTTCATTCTTTTGGCAGTCCATGGTATATTGAATATTCTTCACCCACACTGTAATTCAAAGGTGTCAGTTCTTCAAATGAGGCGATTGAAAACACCATGGCTTGGATCAGGTACACCTTAGTCTTCAAGGTGACATCTTTGCTTTTTAACACTTTAAAGAGGTCCTTTGCAGCAGATTTGCCCAATGCAATGTGTTATTTGATTTCCTGACTGCTGCTTCCATCGGTGTTGATTGTGGATCCAAGTAAAATGAAATCCTTGACAACTGAAATATATTCATTTATATTTTTACCAAAACCAATGTCAACCAACAAAAACACTTAAGGGGACCTTAAGGGGAAGAAAAGTTGATAAAAGCTGGAATGAATACTAATAGCTTTACATCTTTCATAGAAAGAAAAAGTTATAGGCAGAATAAAAAATAAAATCCAGCACCTTGCTGTCTACAAGAAACACCTGAAGTAGAAAGATATAGACAAATATTAGGCCAATCTTACTTTTAGGCTATCACACATATGCTGGTTGGAGAAGAACAGCAGTTTCCATTGAGAGAGACAATTTAGTGGAGTTTAAAAGCATTGAAAGTTAAAACGTGTACATCACCCATAATTAGAGGGTGAAATTAAAAAAAAAAAAAAATCAGTGGGGATTCCGGATGCTCGCTTAATGTAAATCAAAAAAATAGAGGGGTATATACTAACCCATGTATGAAAAAAAGAAACAAAAAAAGAAACCCGTTGCCATTGAGTTGATTCTGACTCATAGTGACACTATAGGACTGAGTAGAACTGGCCCGTAGAGTTTCCAAGGAGCACCTGGTGGATTCAAATTGCCGACCTTTTGGTTAGCAGCCGTAGCTCTTAACCACTATGCCACCAGGGTTTCCAACCCATATACATATACCAAAAAAACAAAACTGTTGCTGTGGAGTCAATTGTGACTCGTGGCAAGCCCATGTGTTACAAAGCAGATTTACTTCATAGGGTTTTCTTGGCTGTAATCTTTATGGAAGCAGATTGCTATGCCTTTCTTCCACAGAGCTGCTGGGTGGGTTTAGCTCACCAACCCTTAGGTTAATAGCTGACTGCACACTGCTTGTGCCACCCACGCATCTCTAAATATTTTTATATGTAACCATTTGTATCTATGTTAAGCTAAACATGAGTTCACACTGCTGTCTCCAGTTCTAACCCAGTGATTGGTGGATTATTGTAGCCTCTTCCCCTGGGTTATCTGTAAACTCCAACACTGAGGAACCTGGCTCCCACCATCGACCACCCACTTCCTTACTGTTCACTCTCAGTATATATTTACAACAGAATCGTTAACTTGTGATCCTGTGAGAAACAACTTGATAAACTAGACTACAGTCCTTAGGTAAAGTTTCCTTTGCTCTTAGTGTTGCAGACTCCATTCATTTCCAGAGTTACTTAGCTCAGCACCTTTACCCCCACCCCTTTCAGTAGATTGTTTTATACATTTGTAGTATTATGTCATGGATTGAATCGTGTACCTCAGAAATGTGTGTCAGCTTGGCTAGGCCATGATTCCCGGTATTGTGTGACTGTTCACCATTTTGTCATCTGATGTGATTTTCCTATGTGTTGTAAATCCTACCTCTATGATGTTAATGAGGCAGGATTAGAGGCAGTTATATTACTGAGTCAGTCTCTTGAGATATAAAAGAGAAAAGCAAGCAGAGAGGGAGACCTCCTACCACCAAGAATGAAGAACCAGGAGGGGAGCACATCCTTTGGACCTTGGGGTCCCTGTGCTGAAAAGCTCCTAGACCCAGGTAAGATTGATGACAAGGACCTTCCACTAGAGCTGATACAGGGAGAAAGCCTTCCCCTGGAGCTGTCACCCTGAATTTGGACTCCTAGCCTCCTAAACTGTGAGAGAATAAATTCCTCTTTGTTAAAGCCGTCCACTTGTGGTATTTCTGTTGTAGCAGCACTGGATGACTAAGACATATGGTTAGATTGTTTTGTCCCATTCTGCATTCATTCCGGGATTCCCCCAGCCTCCTAAATTATTTTTTTAAAATCTACATGAAGTTCATTTCTTTGTGCTTTAAGGTTCAACGGGTGTTGACAGATGCATAATGTCATATATCCACATTTACAGTATCATACAGAATAGTTTTGCCACCCTAAAAAATCCCCAGTGCTACACTTGTTCAACTCCCACCTCTGAACTCCTGGAAACCACTGATCTCTACATTATCCCTATAGTTTTGCCTTTTCCAGAATGTCATAGATTTATACAGAATGTTGCATTTTCAGAGTAGCTTCTTTTACTCAGCACTGTGCATTTAAGATTTATCCATGTCTTTTTATGGCTTGATAGCTCTTTTTTAAATTGCTGAATAATATTTCATTGTATGGATATATTTTGTTGCTCTATCAGCTGAGGGGGCCTAGAAGCAACAACACTCCAATAGGAAAGTGCATACCTAGCACACAGATCTTGGTTTCCAATACCATGCCCCAATAAAAGGAACCAGGGCTCCTTGGAGAAATGGCTGATTTTAGGACTGGGGCAGGAAATAGACATGATGAGCCTGGAGCATCTTGTAGTGCCACAAAGTAAGGAAATGCTTAAAAAACAAACAAAACAATGATGGGGTATGTCAAAGGGACATAGAAGCCACTGAAAGAGCTTCTGAGAGAGTGGCCAAAGCTGGAACAATTTGAGCAACAAAATAAAGTAGTATTGGCTTATGTCTTAGGCTGGGTTCTCTAGAGAAGCAAAACCAGTAAAGTGTATAAATACATATATAGAGAGATTTGTATCAAGGAAACAGCTCACGTGATCGTAGAGGCTAGAACATCCCAAGTCCATGGATCAGGGTAGAGGCCTCTCCCAAGTCACACAGCCACAGAAGCTGGCAAGCCCAAGATCTGCAGGTCGGAGAGCAGGGCTCCCGCTCACGGGCTGTGCAGATCAACAAATCCCAAGTGCGGCATATAGACTGACAGCTCAAGTCCCAAGAACCTGAGATGAGAGACAGGAGGCAACCGCAGGATCCAGAGAGAGCAAAAAGCCAGAACGTCTGCTTATATTCAGCTGTGGGCCACACCCCCAAGAAGACTCCCTTTCATCTGATTGGCTACTCACAGTATAGTCAACCAGGGGAGTGATTACATTAAAACACTGAGAATCATGGCTCAGCCAAGTTGACACACAATCCTAACCATTACAGCTTATAACTCAAAATATAAATATTCATGAGTCTAGATTGATACAGAGGAGCCCTGATGTCACAGTGGTTAAAGCGCTCAACTGCTAACCAAAAGTTTGGTGGTTCGAACCTGCCAGCAGCTCCGCAGGAGAAAGATTTGGCAGTCTGCTTTAGAAAAGATTTACAGCCTTGCAAATCCTATAGGGCAGTTCTACTCTGTCCTGTAGGGTTGCTATGAGTCAGAATCGACTGGATGGCAGTGGGATACTGATATAAATGACTGAATGAATAGGGAGAAGAGACACATCTCTCCTGCAGATATCCAGTAACGTATGTAGATCCTTCAGCCTCAAGGAGGAGGAGCATAACTCCCCGCACCTTGAATGTGGGATGTGCATTGTGACTTCCTGCCAAAGAGAAGAGTTTGGAGAGAGAAGAAAAAGAGTAACTTTACAGTGGAAAAACCTCTGAAAAACTCTGCCTCAGGCAGGTGATCAAGGACAACATCAACAGTGAGAAGTCATATTGATAGTATACACACTTGATGTGATGAGAATAGCTGTGGTCTTTCTCTCAAATGCCCACAACTCCAGTCTAATAATGAGAAAAACAAACAGTTCCCAACCAAGGGATACTCTACAAAATACCTGACAAGTACTCTTCAAAACTCTCAAGGTCATCAAAAACAAGGCAAGTCTGAGAAGTGTCTCAGCTAGCAGGCGTCTAAGGAGATATGACAACTGGAACAGAAAAGGAACAGACTGGATATTGGAAAATAAAAGAAACATTGGTAAAAACTAAGAAAATATGATTAAAGTATGGATTTTACTTAATAATGTATCAGTATTAGCTCATTCATCATAACAAATTAAGACATTAATAGGGGAAACTAGGTGTGGGGTGTATGGGAGCTTTCTGTATTATGTGTGCAATTTTTTTGTAAATCTAAAACTATTCTAAAAAGCAATTTACTGAAAAGATAAATGCAAGAAGAAATGGGATCGATTCGGCAGCAGGAGCCTTAGTATCCATTGTAGATTTGACAGGACAAGTCAACGGTGAAAAACCAGATGGATTTAGCAGATTTTTGTGGAGAATAAATTGGACAAATAGCGAATATATGTTTTTTCAAGTATTTATGATTTCTTTATAGAAGTTTCACTTTGGGAACAGGAAGATCTATGTGAAGTATAAAAATTAGAAATTTTACACACTACATTCTTAGAACTCCTGTGTAGTAAATGTTGTCATTAAAATGTATCACAATAATTGAAGATTAAGAAATATTCACATTTAGATCAGAGAATTCTAGGATGTATTATTTTTATACAACAATATTTATAAATACTTATTAAATTTTACAGAACACAAAGCTGTAATTATGAGAAAATTCATAATGCTGTATTCCTAATTCTAGAAAGAATTTAAGGCAGAAATGTCTGTGTTACCAAAAAAGAGAAATACACTAACTATACCTAATCTAAAAGTTGGCAAAAGAACTCAGAAAACCAGAAGAAAGGAGAAATGGAAATTAGGAAAAAAAAAAAAACAGTGAATAGTGGAAATTGAATACAATTGCATTTGTCCTGAAAGATTTCAACCAAATTCACAAATACCAACATTACCTTAAGAAAGAAAAGCAAGCCAGCAAAAGTGGAAATAAAAAGTGAACCTTAATTGAGTGGCGTGTTAAAAATACTAGAAAAGGTAGCAAAATGAGTTGTTCTTAAGTGTCATTGAGTCGGTTCTGACTCATAGTGACCCCACGCACAACAGAACCAAACACTGCCCCGTCCTGCGCCATCATCACAATCTTTGCTATGCTTGAACCCACTGTTGCAGCTACTGTGTCAATCCATCTTGTTGAGGGTCTTCCTCTTTTTCACTGACCCTCTACCAAGCATGATGTCCTTCTCCAGGGACTGGTCCTTTCTGATAACACGTCCAAAGTACGTGAGAAGTCTTGCCATCCTTGCTTCCAAGGAGCATTCTGGCTGTACTTCTTCCAAGACAGATTTGTTTGTTCTTTTGGCAGTCCTTGGGATATTCAGTATTCTTCGCCAACACCATAATTCAAAGGCATCAATTCTCTGGTCTTCCTTATTCATTGCCCAGCTTTCGCATGCATATGAAGCGATTAAAAAATACCATGGCTTGAGTCAGGTGCACCTTAGTCCTTAAAGTGACATCCTTGCTTTTCAACACTTTAAAGAGGTCTTTTGCAGCATATTTGCCCAATGCAATACGTGGTCTAATTTCTTGACTGCTGCTTCCATGGGCATTGATTGTGGATCTCAGTAAAAGCAAAATGAGTAGAGCCCCACAAAGATTTTCTTTGAAAAAAATTTTTAAGTACAGTAGTCAATCATTCAGTAAGTATTAGCTGAGCATCTTTTAGATGTCCAGCACTAATTCTAAGTGCTGGGTTATGTGTTAAACTAAACACCATCCCTCCCTGCTTTCATCACACATGTTCTAGAGAAGAGAAACAAAATACAAGATGTTGTATTAAGCTGCAGTAACAAATTAACCCCCAAAGCTCAGTGGTTTAACACACCAAAGTTTATTTCTCACAAATGAAAATCTGACAGACAGGTGGTGATGAAACTGGTAGATTTGGAACTAACTTGTGCCACAGGGCCAGTACTCCTCTTAGGGTGAGGACCTGGTCAGCTGTGAACAATTCCCTTACTGGCAACCTTCCATTCTAAGTGCAAAGGCTTCTTCCTAATTGTGTTGTTTCCATGTTGGCAATCCCACCCTCAACTCCAGTCCAGGGGCAAGAATCCTGACCCTGTACCTGGACACTTTCAAGTTGTCAACCCCATTTCCCTCAGGACTCCTACACTTCTACCCTCTTGCCAGAGGCTTCACATGGTTAACATTTATTAAGTCCTTTATGTTGGGCACTTTAAAGTGTTGTTCAGGCATTATTTCATCTTCATAAACCACTCTGTTCCAGTCAGTATAATCTTTCTTTTAGATAAATGAAAAAAGAGTCTTGGAACCCTCCCCCCCCACCACACACAAAAAAACAAAAACAAAAACCCAAAACCAAACCTGTTACTGTTGATTCGATTCCAACTCATAGCAACCCTATAGGACAGAGTAGAACTGCCGCATAGGGTTTCTGAAGAGCAGCTGGTGGGTTCGAATTGCCCACCTACTGGTTAGCAGCCAAGCTCTTAACCACTGCACCACCAGGGCTCCTTAGGGTCAAAACCAAATCAAACCAACCAAACCAGTTGCTGTCGAGTAGATTTCAACTCATAGCGACGCTACAGGACAGAGAAGAACTGCTCCGTAGGGTTTCGTTAAGCCAGCCTCTTAACCATGGCACCACCAGGGCTCCTTAGGGTCAAAACAGTGGGCTCAAAAGGTTAAGTAAATTGCCTGGCTAGTAATGGCTGTGCCAACACTCACCCTAGCAAACCCTCCATGAGTACACTTCTCAGCTCTTCTGTGCAACTCATAGATCCCTCTGGAGCTAAGAAAGGTTGTCTTCCACTTCCTATAGAAAGATGGCATGATTCCACATCCATGGATGCAGCCAACGTTTTTGCTCACCATAAGTTATACTGATGGAACATATTGTTCCTGCCTTCATAGAATACCTGGGGAGAAGCCAGAAGCAAAAGAAAAAAAGCAAGTTATGGCAACTGACTTTGATAACCTATTCTCTACAGAAAAAGATGAGTATGGAGAAAATTAATCACTATACTTCCTACTCTTCGTGATGTTCCATTCCAGGTGTGTTATAGAAATGAAGAGAATGTTTTGAGCCTGCTGTATTGACCTAGAGGATATTTTGTGCCCACTGTTTTGACCCTAAGGAGCCCTGGTGGCGCAGTGGTTAAGCCCTTGGCTGCTAACTGAAATGTTGGCAGTTCCAACCCTGGAGCCACACCTCTGGAGGAAGATGTGGCAGTCTGCTTCCGTAAATATTACAGCCTTGGAAACCCCATGGGGCAGTTCTACCCAGTGCTATAGGGTCACTATGAGTCGAAATTGACAGCAATCGGTTTTGGTGGATTTTGACCCTGACAATTTGTTCTTGCAAAGTGATTTTTACAATTGTAGGAAAGAACTTGACAACAGAACAATTATGGAATATTTGAGGGGATTTGCTCACAATTCATTCATGAATTTACTAAAAAGTAACAATTAGTTTTTAATATTCTTATAATGAATATTTTGGGAGAAATAAAATTAACAGTGGCTGAAACTTCACTTCTGCAAACTTTGATCCAGGAAAACTGGACTTGGTATAAACAGTCACTAAAAATGACAGAGCTATAATCAGTCAAGTTTGGCCGAATGCCAAATCAAATATTTAGACATGTCTGTATTTCAACATGCAAAGACTAATCCCCATGAAAATTATAATAAAATATAAAATAAAAGTTGGAAGTCCCATAAACCCTTCTCTGGTTTGAAAGGGTAGGCTGTGAGCCACAGTCTTTCACTCCGGATTAAGGAGCTAAAGCAAACAACAGTCCGTGCGCTTAGGTAAAGAAAACCGTTATTAGTCACTTCCCCGCTACCCTTCCATTTGGGTCCATTGGATAAAGAACTGTTTTCCATTTTCTTCTCCAAGTTCAACATAATGCCAGCCCACCTTCCCCTCTCCTTCCGAAATACTAATACGTGCAGCCACGCCCAGGGCCTAAAGCACGAAGCCAAACCCGAGCGAGTCTTTCCCCTGCCTGTCCAAGGTAAACCAAGAAGCTTCAGCTCCCGCCTCCGGGCCGCCCAGAGGCGGGCGCACCTAGCCGCCCAACCACCACAGCCCACCGGCTCCCAGCGCGCTGTCGTTGCCACGGCAACACCTCCGCCCAACCCTCGGGAGACCACGTGAGGCGACCGTCACGTGACGGGCAAGTCGCATCCTCTCGCGGAGGGGTGTAAACAGGCGCCGTGGCGGCCGCGCTGCGCCTTGCTGCGTTCGCGTATCCGGCATGCTGGAGGCTGGCTGGGACCGCCGAGCCGCGAGCTCCGCGCCCCCGTGAGGTAACTTCTGTGGCCTCTCACGGGGCGTCCCAAGCCGCGCGGAGCGGTTGTCGCCGGCTGCCGAGGCCGGGCCGAGCTCCCGGCGCCGGGAGTGGGTGTGGCTGCTGGGTGCGCGGCCCGCGACAGGTGGGCAGGGCGGAGGCGGCCGCCGAGGCCCGGCGCTTGCAGCTCCCGGGTCGGAGTCCAGGCGCGGAACGGGCAGACTGGCGGCGGATAACTGGGCTCGTGGGTCCTTCCGCCCGCGCTCGCGTCTGCCTTTGGGGCGGGCCGACGCGGGCCCGTGGGATCTGTCGGGCGCTCAGCCAGAGGGCCAGGCCGGCGCTGCGGGTGGAAGCAGCCCTGGGCTGGCAGCCTGGGGTTCCACTTTGAGTCTCGTCCCGGACGGGCTGCGAGACCTTGGGCGAGTCATCCTGGTCCTTGGCCTGCGTTTCCACATCTGTAAAATCAAAGTTCGGCTAGGTGATCTGTGAGGACCTTCCCCGTCTGACATTTTGTAAACTCGAGAGAGAGCTGCGTACATTGGGAGCTGCCACAGGGAAAGCCTAGGTAGATATGTTGTCTTTTAATTGCTAAGTTTTTGTTTGTTTTAAAAATCTGTTTTCGTGTGAAACGATTTGGCTTCTTGTTCACCGGGGTGAATTGTTTAATAGGAAACGTATTAAATAGGAAAGTCATAGTGGTTTATATTATTGATTTTTTCCTTTTTTTCTTTCTTTCTTTCTTTTTTTTTTAATGCAGTGGAACCCTCTCTTGAAACAAAACCTTATTTGGAATCGCAGTTTGTAAAAAAGATAAAAATGAAATCTTTGTCTACGTCTATGTTTCTCTTCAGACGACCCCCAAGCCCCCCAGAGATGACAGGTTGAGAACCCGTGCTGAGTTGGGGAAATGTTTTGTGTATTAATGTGATGGGATCTGAAAAATTACTCCTTTCGTGTGTAGAGTTTTCTGTTATTTTTCCCTTTATTTTGTCCAGCTGTATGTCATGCACAATTAGCATATTCTTCATGTATATGCTGGAAAAAGGCTCCCAAGTTTCCAATAAAGAGTTTTCTCTTTCCATCTTTGCTTGTCTCCCAGTCCCAGGGGAAGTTAAGTATGTTTGTAATAATGAGGCCTCTTCTGCTTGTTTCTGAATGAGTGACTGATTTTTTGGAAGGCATGTATTTGAGACCGTGAAACATGAAAGCCGAGAGAGTGTATGAACTAAAATCGTTAGATTCATGGAATGATGTGAACATATTCTTTTACTAACTCTTGAA
This sequence comes from Dugong dugon, assembly GCA_030035585.1. Taxonomy (NCBI): domain Eukaryota; kingdom Metazoa; phylum Chordata; class Mammalia; order Sirenia; family Dugongidae; genus Dugong; species Dugong dugon. The sequence goes on along the minus strand of CM057475.1, from coordinate 5,354,718 downwards.
ACCCTGCAGCAAGGCGTTTTGTATTTTTAGAGAGCTACGTTTAGGAGGAAAGGAGAGCCTTTTTTATACAGTGAAAAATAAACAATATGAGGTGGTGGTGTGTAGGCAGAAAAGTTACAAGGATTGTTTTGAAGTTAAGCGAAGTGCGTAATGTCCTAATTTGTTGCTTTGGGAAACTAGAGTTGATAAAGAATTTACTGAAACTTGAAGCTTGATGTTAAAGAGGAAGACCATACCCTTTCATAGCGTGCCCACTTGGTGGTGCTTCCATGGGATGACAGAATTGGAGATGGAAGGGACTTTGAGTGGAACTGAAGGTGACCTAATGGGATATATTTTCTCTTTTCAAAGCAAACTCGCTTCCTTAATCTTAGTTTAAGCTTAGTTCAGTCACTTTGCTTCCTTGGGTCTCAGTTTCTTCTACAAAGTGAGGAAATTGGATTGAGTGCTGCTCCGTCTTTTTGGCTCGAACTAGGACTGCCAGGTAAAATACAGGGCGTCCAGTTAAATTTGAATTTCAGATAAACAGTAAGTTTTTGTATAACTATTGCGTGGGACATACTTCTACTAAAAATTATTGATTGTTTATCTGAAATTCATATTTAACTGGGTGTACTGCATTTTTATTGCTAAATCTGGCAACCCTAGCTGCAACATTTTTTTACTCTCTTAAGTTAGCTCCAGGAAGAAATCAGCTCAAAGCACAGGTGGGGATGAATTGGTTTAACCAGTCAGAACCCCCTGGTTATTCTCAGTCGTGTCTTCTCCTTGGAGGAGTGTCACTGTTTCATTTGTGGATTCTGTTCTGTGTAGCGGTTTCACTTCTGCAGTAATAACACGATATTTAGGTGTATAATTCATTCGCACATAAACCGTGTAGATATCTAAAAGCAAAACAAATGTGCCAAAATTTCTTGACGTCATCTAAATTTGAGTCTTGAAATGGCATATGTTATTTTTTTCTGTAAAATATATTTTACAACCCCCCCCCCCCCCCCCGTTTTCTAGTTATGTGATTGACGTCAAGACATTTTCTAAACCAGTAGACTGTTCTGGTGGTAAATCTTTCAAGAAGTTCTTATACCTTCTTGTTCTGCCCATTGCAAATATAGAAAATGATCAGTATCTGCACTGTAAACGTTTTATATTTTAGCTGACTGTTGTCAACCTTGTCTTTGCTGTATTGAAGAGTTTCAAGGTTGACATGGTTTTCCAGAGTCAGATTTTAAATCCTTCAGGTTTTGGTTGTGTGTATTTTACAAGACCAGTTCTAGTTTCTCTACTCAACCCACTCTCAATGCGTAAATTTTCTAATTGATTCAGTAGTCAATAACAACAACAAAAAAAATGTGGTGCCTTCTGTAAGCTCAACTCATGTTGTTGTGGCTGGTTTCCTACTTCTCCAGGTGCTTATCTCTGATAGAGAAGTTAAGTCATGTGCAGTCCAAGGATAACATGACGGGGGCCTTGAGGTTACACGAATGCTATGGGCGTTGAGAGGAGGATGAGTACCCACAGGTTGATAGCTTGAATGGTAGAATTTCCTGGATGTGGTGGTGTTTAATCCAGGTCATGGAAGTGAAGGTAGGGTCAGGAAGACAGGCTTATGCAAAGATGGAAAGCAGGAAAGGGGAGGGAATCCATCTTCTCAGTTTCTACAAAGCATATACTTTTTTGGGTTAAAATATTTGATAATATTGTTTACGTATAGCTTTTGGTTCATTGTAATACTCCTGTATTATGTATATAGGGATTGAACTGCTTCAGTGTCTTCCTATATTAGGAATATCTTCAGTTGTCAGTGTAGCTCTTTTAAGTAAGGTTTATGAAGTATATCACAACTTTTGTAATTTGCTGATATAAAGCTCTAAAGGTAGAATACTACCAGTACCGTTGATACTGTGTGTGCCCCTTCCTGATTAGATTCCTCTTTCTTCTCCTCAGATGTAACCACCATCCTGAATTCTATGTCTATCATTTCTTTTCATTTCTTGGTAATCTAACTTTATACTATGCCAAAAAACAGGTTGTTTACTTTTGCATATTTTTGACCTTTATATAAATGGCATTATACTATATTGGTTTTGTTTCTGTTTTTTGGGTGACTTTTTTCACTTATAATTATATTACTAAATTTCATCCATATTGCCTATAGCTGCAGTTCACTCATTTAGTCTGCTGAATAATATTCTGTTATGTAAATATATTTATCAGTGGTCCTGCCTACTGACAGAATTCATTTATAGCTTATTTTTCTCTTTTTCTGTTGTTGGACGTTTGATTGTTTCCTTTTTGGGGGGATCATTACAGACAATGCTGCTGCGCACATTTTTGTAAAATTTTCCAAGTGCAAGAGTTTCTCTTGGGTATACAGGTAGGAGTGGGGTTGCTTGTTGTAGGGTATGTCCGTCTGTAACTTTACTAAATAATGCAAATTGTTTTACAAGTAGTTACACTATTTACTTCCTTCCAGCACTGTATGAGAGTTTCTTTTCCTATCCTGTCTTCATGCTGCCAGGGTTCAGTATAAGCTAATCATATTAATCTGTTGAAAGTCTAGTATCCAGAGTATATAAAGAACTCTTACACTTCAAAAATAAAAAGATAACTCAAAACATGGGAAAAGGATTTGATTAGACATTTCTTCAAAGAAGACATGCAAGTGGCCAGTAAACACATAAAAAGATGCTCTATGTCATTAACCATCTGGAAAATACGAATCAAAACCATAGTGAGATACTGCTTCATACTTACAGGATGGATGTAATCAAAAAGACAGATAATAGCAGATGTTGGTGAGGTTGTAGAGAAAATAGTCAGCAGTTCTTCAAATGGTTAAACGCGGGGATACCACATGACCCAGCAATTCTGCTTCTAGGTGTATACGCAAGAGAAATGAAAACATAAACTCACACAAAAACTTGTACACAAATGTTCATAGTAGTAGTGTTCATAATAGCCCCAAAGTGGAAACAATCTAAATATCCATCAACTGATGAATGGATAAATAAAATGTAGTTTATCCATACTGTGGAATATTAGTCGCCACAAAAAGGAGGGAAATACTGATACATGCTACAACATAGATGAATCTTGAAAACATTATGCTTAATGATAAAAGCCAGTCACAAAAGGCTATATGTTGTATGATTTCAGTTATATGAAATGTCCAACCCAAAAAACCAAACCCATTGCCATCAATTTGATTCCGGCTCATAGCGACCCTATAGGACAGAGTAGAACTGCCTCACAGGATTTCCAAGGCTGTAGTCTTTATGGAAGCAGACTGCCACATCTTTCTCCTGTGGAGCGGCTTGTAGATTAGAACCACCAACCTTTCAGTTAACAGCTGAGCACTTAACCACTGCACCATGAGAGCTTCTTTAGAATAGTTTAAATTTGTTTTATTATACACTCATTCCTCACTTTTTGACATGGTTAGGTTCCAAAGACCAGGTTGTTATGTGAAAGTCGGTATTATGAAAAAACAGGATGACCACATCAGATCACAAAATGGAGGATGACTACATCATTACATAACTGCCTGATTACATCATTACATAACTGCCAAACCATGAGAATCATGGCCCAGCCAAGTTGACACATAACCTTAACCATCACAGCCAGCGTTACTTTCACCTCATACCTCAATGTTCGTTACTGCCAGATGTTCGTTGTTAATGCGAAAAATAGTTGCATAGTGGATTTTTCACTATTGTCGTAAATGTGAAATGTTGGATAAGGAAATAGTTGATAAGTAAGGAGTATGTGTAGTTTTGAAAATTGGTAATCTGTGTATGATGCATTATGAGTCTTTATCAACCAGAACAATCCATGTCCAGTTCATATGTGGTGGTACATAGCATTTTTCATATTGTTGCAGTCTTCTGGTAACTTGTTTATATTTAAAAGTCGTTGGTGGTGTTAATACGTCTTTCCCATTGCCATTGAGTCGATTCCGACCCTAAAGGACGCTATAGGGCAGAGTAGCTAGCCCCATAGGGTTTCTAAGGCTGTGAGGTTTACGGGGGAGCCCTAGTGGCACAGTGATTAAGGGCTTGGCTGCTAACTAAAATGTCAGCAGTTCAAATCTACCAGCCGCTCCTTGGAAACCCTATGGAGCGGTTCTGCTGTGTCCTGTAGGGTCGCTGTGAGTCAGAATCAACTCGATGGCAATGGGTTTGGTTTTTTTTTTTTTGGTTTAATCTTTACAGAAGCAGACTGCCACATCTTTCTGCCCAAGAGCTGCTGGTGGGTTCGACTGCCAACCTTTTGGTTAGCAGTCGAGCACTTAATCACTGCACCAGCAGGTCTTCTTAATATATTCTAGAAAGATTTATCACTATGGCTTTACTAGGAGTCTTGGTGGCACAGTAGTTAAGCTGCTAAATGCAAGGTCAGAAGTTCAAACCCACCAGCAGCTCCAGGGGAGAAAGATGTGGTAGTCTGCTTCTATAAAGATTACAGCCTTGAAAACCCTATGGGGCAGTTTTACTCTGTCCTGTAGGGTTGCTATGTGTCAGAATCGACTCAGTGATAATGGGTTTGGTTTGGTGTGGTGTGCTTATGGCTTTAACACAGGTGCTGAAAAAGTAAATAATTATTGAACCAAAACTGCAGTTCCCTAGAAGGCAGTCTGTTCTTATTGGAACCATATGAAGGAAGGTTAAAGAAGATTTTTGTTCTTTTACTTTGAAATACTGATATCTAAAATACTCTTATGTGTAAAAAGCAGGTCATAGAAATGTTCTTCTATGTTTTTTCCCAGAAGTTTTATAGTTTTAGCTCTTATATTTAGGTCTACAATCCATTTTTAGGGGGCCATGGGGTGTGTGAATGAGACATTGGTGATTCAGTAGTAGAATTCTCACCTTCCATGTGGGAGACCCTGGTTCATTTCCTGGCCAGTGCACCTCATGTTCAGCCGCTACCCATTTGTTGCTGGGGGCTTGTGTGTTTCTATGATGCTGACTAGGTTCCAGTGAAGCATCCAGACTAAGACGGACTTGGAGGAAAGGCGTGGTGATCTACTTCTGAAAATTAGCCAGTGAAAGTCCTGTGGATTGCAATGGTCTCATCTGCAGTTGATCATGGGGATGGTGTGGGACTGGGCAGTGTTTCATTCCCTTATGCGTGGGTCACCATGAGTCCTGGACCGCCTTGACAGCAGCTAACAACACTATGGTGTGTAGTGTGAGGTGGTGGTTCACTGTTTTTGTTTTTATGGACACGCAGTTGTTTCAATCCCGTTGTTGAGAAGGTTGTCCTTTCCCTGTTGCATTTCCTGTCTTTTTCCTCTCCTCTGCCTGTTGAATTACCATGACGTTGTTGAAAATGAACTGAGGATAGTGTGTATGGGTTTATTTCTGTTTTGTTGATTTATGTCTGTCCTTATGCTAACACCATACTGTTATTACTGTAGCTTTGTATAAGGTTTGACATCAGTTAATATAAGTCATTCAGCTGTGTTCTTTACTTTCCAAGTTGTTTTGGGTATTCTAGGTCCTGTGTATTTTCATAAATATTTTAAAGTCAGGTTGTCCGTTTGTTAAAAAAAAAAATTCTTGGGATTTCATTTGGGATTGTGTTGCATATATAGATTAATTTGTGGAGAATTGCTATTTTAACAGTGTTGAACTTTTTAATCCATGAATATGGTATATCTTTTCATTTATTTAATTTCTTGCAACATGTTTTGTAGTTTTGCTGTATTCTACACATATTTGAAAAAAATGTATCCCTAAGTGTCTTATTTTTTTGATGCTGTTATAAATGGGATTTTAAAAGAAATTAGTTTTCTGATTGTTCATTGCTAATATGTAGAGATACGACTTTTTTTATATCGCTTTTGTATCCTGTGGCCTTTATAAATTCATTTATAGTGCTAGTAGCTTTTTGGTAAATTCTGTAGGATTTTCTATATATACAGTCACTGAAGAAAGACAGTTTTACATCTTCCCTTTCCAATCAGTATGCCTTCTGTGTTTTTTCCTCTCCTCCCCCCTTGTTGCACTGGCTAGGGCCTCAGGTCTGCTGTTATTATAGAAGTGGTGATAGCAGATATTCTCGTTTGGTTCCCAGTCCCAGGGAAAGCAGTCTTACGCGTGACATGAAAAGCACTAACTATAAAATTAAAAACATGTTAAACTGCACTTAATAAGATACTGCCTTTCTGTTTTGATATTTAAAGATTATTAAATGCCTCACTTACTTTTTCGTCATTCTTCAGCTATGGTTATAGCCCTGTTTTGAGTGAAATCAATAATGTTTAATCAGTGACCTCTTTGCTGCTATTCAATTGCAGAGCCAAATAAAATTCTGTGACTACTTTCCTTTTTTATGTATCTTTTTAAGTTAAAATTGCCTCTTTTTTTTCACCTGCACAATTTTTCATATACAAATCCTTAACCCTTGCCAGATGCTGTGTCATGTTATCTGCTATATTGTCTGCTCTGTCAAATCTACACTTTTCTGGTAGTCTTTCTTTCTAGAGTCTTCCATCACCCTGCTTTAATCTGAACTAGAATTTGCTGGACTTGCTGCAGTGTTGGAACAATGTGTATGTTCAGAGCTTGTTTTCTGGCAAGTTTTATTCCAGAGAAATCATGAGTGAGAGATGACTCCCATCTCCTCCCCTGTGCCACTGTGTGGGAGGACTTTTGGCAATTCAGTTTCTGCAAAGAATCATCTCTTTCCCTACTGTTAGTCAAGGTAGGTTAGGTTCTTGCTCCTCAAAGTGTATTCCATAGACCAGCCACATTGGTATTATCTCAGTGCTTGTTAGAATGTGGAATCTCGGGCTCCCATCTTAGTTCTGTTGAATCAGAATCTTCATCTTAACAAGATGATTTCTATTCACCAAGGTTTGAGGAGCACTGGGCTTTGCTGTGATAACAACAGCGATAGTAACAGCAAAGTATTTCTGTCATGCAAAATCCAAAGGGAGCTGGATGTAACTACTCCATCTTGTAGCTATGCTGCTGCCAGATTGCTCTAGTAGTGGAAGAAGAGCTGGAGGATCTCAGCCAATGTTTTAAAAAACCAAACCTGGAAGTGGCTGATGTCTGCCTATATTACACTGGTCAGGATTCAATCTGATAGTCCTTAACATAACCACAGGGGAGGCTGGAAAAATTGTAGTCTTCTGATATGCCCAGGAAGAGGAAACCATGTAGAAAATAAATAACATTGACTCTGCTTCGGTCTGCTGTTCTGGTCCCCAGATGGTCTCATTCTTCTTCCCACACGCAGAACACACTGACCCCCTGTCCAAGGAAGGCAACCCCGAGTCCAGCCAGCCCTTGCATTCAGTTCAGAGCACAGGAGCTCTGAGTGCTTGCCAGTTAGCTGTTTGTCATGCCTAGATCAGCTTTTCTTGTTCAAGCGACCCGTGAACTAAGAAGACAGATTATTTATGCCCCCCGCCCCCGTGTTAGAAGAAACACGTGACACACATTTGGAAAGAGCATTTTCCTGTAACAGTTCTTTAAGCCGTCTAGAAAACATGTTGCCATCTAGTTTGTTTTGAGTCATGGCAACCACGTGTGTTACAGAGTAGAACTGTTCTGTAGCGTTTTCTTGGCTGTAATCTTTATGGAAACAGATTGCCAGGTCTTTCTTCCAGGACACTGCTGGTGAGTTCGTACCACCCGACCTTTAGAGTAGTAGTTGATGCATGTTTGTGCTGCCTGTGTTGTTTTTATTAGTAGCTGTTGAGTCAGTTCAAACTCATGGCGACCCCATGTGTGTCAGAGTAGAACTGTGATCCATAGGGTTTTCAAGGCTGTAACCTTTCAGAGACAGATCGCCAGGCCTGTCTTCCGAGGTATCTCTGGGTGGGTTTGAACTGCCAACCTTTCAGCTAATAGTTGAATGCTTAACTGTTTGCACCACACCTAAACGTGTTGTCATTGCATTGATTCCAGCTCATAACGATCCTCTAGGACAGAGTAGAACTGCCCCATCATAGGGTTTCCAGCGAGTGACTGGTGGATTCAAACTGCTGACCTTTTGGTTAGCAGCCAAACACTTAACCACTGCGCCACCAGGGCTAGGGACGTAAAAACCTTTCTGTACAGACATTGTAAAGATCACCCTCCCTGGAGAGAGGATGTTTCTTGATTAGGCCCTGATTCTGTTCCCTGGAGAAACTCTTACCATTTTTCTCCTGGAGGTTCTTTTTCCGTTATTTTATTTGGCCATATCCACGTCTGCAGTGATGTTGGGAGCCTGCTCTCCTTAGGTACTTTGAAGTTGGTCGCCTATTGTAGAGAGTTTGATGTGCAGGAGTTGTTTGAACATTCAGAGACACTCTAAATCTGGGCTTGTGTTTTCTTTGCCAGTGTTTTCCCTCAGGAATTTAGATTTCTTATCCATTTGCTCTTTGTAAGTTCACACTGTGATCTGAACTTCTCTGAACTTCTTTACTGTAATGCCTTGCTAAAAATAAGCAATAGTAGCCAACACACACTAAAGTTTTATTTTCCAGGTTTTTTTGCCTAGATTATAAACTCTTCAGGGATGTGATTTGCCTTCTGAGTTATAGCAAGTAGTAGATTTTCAAATGTTTTGCCATTGGAGAAGATGGATTATCATCTTTCCAGTCTTTTTTTTTTTTTTTTTAGGCTTAAAAAAAATCTTGAGAATATACATAGCAAAAAACACACTAATCCATCAATGTCTACATGTACACTTCAGTGACGTTGATCACATTCTTTGAGTTGTACAGTTATTCTTACCCTCCTTTTTTGAGTTATTTCTTCTCCATTAACATAAAACTTACTGCCTTCTAAGTTTCCTATTTAATCTTTCAAGTTGCTGCTGTCAGTTTGATCCCATATAGATCTTAAAAGAATGCGCTGCTCAAGGCAGATTTTCTTTGGTAGTTAAGTTAATCTGTTGCTTGTTTTTTTTTTTTTTTTTGCTGGCAACAATTTTAATGCTTGTAAGTAAATGCTCTTTTTTTTGTTTTTTATATATTTTATTGTACTTCAGGTGAAAGCTTACAGAGCAAATAGTTTCTCATGAAATAGTAGTACACATGTTGTTCTATGACATTGGTTAACAACCCCACAACGTATTAAGCCTCTAAATTCTCAACCTTTTTTTTTTTTTTTTTTTTGATGAAAATTACAGATGGCCAAAGATACACCGTTACAAAAATTACTACATTCACAGTTGTGACATTGACTACGCTTTTCCAACTGTGCTGTTATTCTCACTTAAGATGAAGGCTTACAGAATAAAATAGTTTTTCATTTAACAGTTACTACACATGTTGCCCTATGACAATGGTTAATAATCTCACAGCACATCAAGAATATCCTTACTCCACCTTGTGTTCCCTATCACCAGGGGACTTCCTTGTCCCCTTCTGTCTTCTGGACCTTGTCACTGGACTATTGTACCTGTTTAGTCTCATTTGTTTATTTTTTATTTATTTTATTTAAACACCATTTCAAAACTTTTTACTTACACATTTAAGTGATATTGACTATGATCTTCCAATTGTGCTGCCATTCTCGCCCAAGATGAAGGCTTACAGGACAAAACAGCCTCCCATTTAATAGTTACTACAAATGTTGTCCTATAGCAGTGGTCAACAATCTCACAATACATCGACAGTGTCTTTATTCAATTTGTGTTCCTTATCATCAGTTTCCTACTCTCCCTCTGCCTTCTGGCCCTTGTCACCGGACTCCTGTACCTCGTTAGTCCCATTTAGTTTTACTGGGCTGTCCATTCCCAGGCTTAACATCGAACCTCGAAGGTAACTTCATCTCTGAGCTGAAAGGGTGTCTGGGGGCCATACTCTCGAGGTTTCTCTAGTATTCTTTAGGCCAGTAAATCTGGTTTTCTTCTTTTTTTTTTTTTTTTTTGGGAGTTAAAATTATGCTCTACATCCTTCTCCAGCTCTGCCCAGAACCCTCTGTTGTGATCCTGGTCAGAGGAGTCATTGGTGGTAGCCGGGCACCATCCAGCTGTACTGGACTCAGTCCCATGGAGGCCTTGGTAGCTGTGGACCGTTAGTCCTTCGGACTAATCTTTTCCTTGTATCCTGTTCTCTTCGTTCTCCCTTGTTCCCGAAGGGATGAGATCAGTGGAGTATCTTAGATGGCCGCTCATAGGCTTTTAAGACCCCAGGCACTACTCACCAAGGTAGAATGTAGAGCATTATCTTTATAAGTAGTGTCATGCCAGTTGAGCTAGATGTTCCCCGAGACCATGGTCCCCAGAGCCCTCCGTCCAACAACTCAGTCCCTCGGGGGGTTTGGATGTGTCTATAGGGCCTCCATGACCTTTCCTTGTGCAGGTTGTGTTAGTTTGCCCTGTACTATGTACTATCTCATCTCTCACCCAAGTTACCACTTACCTATTACCTATTTAGTATTCCCCCCCCCATCCCTGGTAGCCAACAAGGATTGTTACATTTTGCATGTGAATTTTTTCATGGGTTTTTACAATAGAGGTCTCATACAATATTTGTTCTTTTGTGATTGATTTATTTCACTCAGCATGATGTCCTCCAGTTTCATCCATGTTATGAGATGGTTCACAGATTCATTGTTGTTCTTTCTCGTTGCATAGTACTCCATTGTGTGTGTGTACCATAGTTTGTGTATTCATTCATCTGTTGATGGACATCGAGGTTGTTTCCATCGTTTTGCTATTGTGAATAATGCTGCCATGAACATAGGTGTACATATGTCTATTCGAGTGAGGACTCTTATTTCTCTAGGATATATTCCTAGGAGTGGGATTGCTGGATTGAATGGTATGTCTATTTCTAGCTTTCTGAGGAAACGCCATATCATTTTCCAAAATGGTTGTATCATTTTGCATTCCCACCAGCACTGTATAAGAGTTCCCGTCTCCCCGCAGCCCCTCCAACATTTGTTATTTCCAGTATTTTTGATTCGTGCCAGTAATGCCGGGGTGAGATGGTATCTGATTGTGGTTTTAATTTGCATTTCTCTAATGGCTAGTGATCGCGAGCATTTCCTCATGTGTCTGTTGGCCATTTAAATGTCTTCCTTGGTGAAGTGTCTGTTCATTTCCTTTGCCCATTTTTGATAGGATTGTTTGTCTTTTTGTTGTAGAGGTGTTGGATTTTGTTGTAGATTATGGAGATTAGACCTTTGTCTGACTTGTACTGTCCAAAAATTTTTTCCCAGTCTGTAGGTTCTCTTTTAACTCTTTTGGTGAAATCTTTTGAAGAGCATAGATGTTTGATTTTTAGAAGATCCCAATTATCTAGTTTATCTGTTGGGTTTTTTGTGTTGATGTTTATGGTTTGTATCCTGTTAATGCCATGTATTAAGGCCTGAAGTGTTGGTCCTATTTTTTCTTCTATGAATTTTATAGTTTGAGGCTTTATATTCAGGTCTTTGATCCATTTTGAAGTGGTTTTTCTATATGGTGTGAGGTATGGGTCCTGTTTCATTTTTCTACAAATGGATATCCAGTTTTGCCAGCACCATTTGTTAAAAAGACTGTCTTTTCCCCATTTGATGTATTTTGGGCCCTTGTCAAAAATCAGGTGACCGTAAGTGGATGGATTTACATCTGAGTTCTCAATTCTGTTCCATTGGTCAATGTCTCTGTTGTTCTACCAGTACCAGGCTGTTTTGAGTATTATAGTTGTATAGTAGGTTCTCAAGTCAGGTAGTGTGAGTCCTCCAACTTTATTCTTTTTCTTCAGTAGTGCTTTACTTATTCAGGGTTTCTTCCCTTTCCATATAAAGTTAATAATTAGTTTTTCATCTCTTTGAAGAATGTTGTTGGTATTTGTATCGGGATTGCATTGTATTTGTAGATTGCTTTAGGTAGAATTGCCGTTTTCACAATGTTGAGTCTGCCTGTCCATGAGCATGGTATGTTTTCCCATTTATGTAGATCCCTTTGGATTTCATGCAGCAGTGTTTTGTAGTTTTCTTTGTATAGGTCTTTTATATTCCTGGTCAGATTTATTCCTAAGTATTTTATCTTTTTAGGGGCTATTGAAAATGGTATTGATTTCCTGATCTCCTTTTCATCGTTCTCTTTACTGGTGTATAGGAATCCAACTGATTTTTGAATGTTTATTTTGTATCCTGCTACTCTGCTGAATCTTTCTATTAGTTCTAGTAAATTTCTCGTGGAGTCTTTAGGGTTGTCTATGTATAGTATCATATCATCTGCAAACAGAGAGAGTTTAACTTCTTCATTACCAATTTGGATGCCCTTTATTTCTTTCTCTTGCCTTACTGCTCTAGCTAGAACTTCCAGCACAATGTTAAATAGGAGTGGTGATAAAGGGCATCCTTGTCTTGTTCTTGTTTTCAAGGGGAATGTTTTCAGCCTCTCTCCGTTAAGAATGATGTTGGCTGTTGGTTTTGCATAGATGCCCTTTATTATGTTGAGAAATTTTCCTTCTATACCTCTTTTATTGAGAGCTTTAATCAGGAATGGGTGTTGGACTTTGTCAAATGCCTTTTCTGCATCAATTGAGATGATCGTGTGATTTTTTTCTTTCCTTTTTTTATGTTGTGGATTACGTTGATGGATTTTCTAATGTTAAACCATCCTTGTATACCTGGTATGAATCCTACTTGGTCGTGGTGTATTATTTTTTTGATATGATACTGAATTCTATTGGCTAGAATTTTGTTCAGAATTTTTGCATCTATATTCATGAGAGATACTGGTCTGTAATTTTCTTTTTTTGTGATGTCTTTGCCTGGTTTTGGTATCAGCGTTATGCTGGCTTCATAGAATGAATTTGGAAGTGTTGCTTCCTCTTCTATGCTCTGAAATAACTTGAGTAGAACTGGTATGAGCTCTTCTATAAATGTTTTGTAGAATTCTCCAGTGAAGCCATCTGGGCCAGGGCTTTTTTTGGTTGGGAGTTTTTTTTATTACCTTTTCAATCTCTTCTCTTGTTATGGGTCTGTTCAGATTTTCAATATCACTTTGTTGTAGTTTGGGTAGGCCGTATGTTTCTAGAAATTTATCCATTTTCTCTAGGTTTTCATATTTGTTGGAATATAGTTTTTCATAATATTCTGTTATAATCCTTTTTATTTCAGTTGGGTCTGTTGTAATGTCCCCCATTTCATTTCTTATTTGGGTTATTTGTGCCCTCTGCTGTTTTTCTTTTGTCAGTCTGGCCAGTGGTTTGTCGATTTTGTTGATTCTTTCAAAGAACCAACTTTTGGTTTTGTTGGTTCTTTCTATTGTTTTTCTGTTCTCTGTTTCATTTATTTCTGCTTTGATCTTTACTGTTTCCTTTCTTCCGGTGGTTGTAGGCTTTTTTTATTGTTCTCTTTCTATTTGTTTGAGTTCTGTAGTTAATGTTTTGATTTTGTCCCTTTCTTCTTTTTTGATATGTGCATCTATTGCTATAAATTGTCCTCTGAGGACTGCCTTTGCTGTGTCCCAAAGGTTTTGGTATGATGTGTTTTCATTTTCATTTTTTTAATTCCATCTCTGATTTCTTCTATTACCCATTAATGTGTAAGCAGATTATTATTCAGTTTCCATGTGTTTGATTTTTTTTCTTGCTCTTTCTAGTGTTAATTTCTACCTTGATGGCATTGTGGTCAGAGAAGATACTATGAATTATCTCAGCATTTTGGATCTTGTTGAGGATTGCTCTGTGGCCTAAGATGTGGTCTATTCTGGAGAACGTTCCATGTGCATTGGAAAAGAATGTGTACTTTGCAGCGGTTGGATGGATTGTTCTATATATGTCTATGAGGTCCAGTTGGTTGATTGTGTCCTTTAGGTCTTCTGTATCTTTGCTGAGTTTCTTTTTAGTTGTTCTGTCCTTTACTGAGAGTGGTGTGTTGAAGTCTCCTACTATTATTGTGGAACTGTCAATTTCTCTTTTCAGTGCTGTTAGAGTTTGTTTTATGTATTTTGGAGCCCTGTCATTGGGTGCGTAGATATTTATTATGGTTATGTCTTCATGGTGGATCATCCCCTTAATCATTATATAGTGTCCTTCTTTGTTTTTTATGGTAGATTTTGTTTTGAAGTCTATTTTATCTGAGATTAGAATTGCCATTCCTGCTCTTTTTTGTTAGTTATTAGCTTGATATATTTTTTTCCAACCTTTGATTTTTAATAAATTCACATCTTTGTTTCTAAGGTGTGTCTCTTGTAGACAGCAAATTGATGGATCCTGTTTTCTTATCCATTCTGCCACTCTCCGTCTCTTTATGGGTGCATTGAGTCCATTTACGTTCAGTGTAATTATTGATAGATGTGAGTTTGTTGCTGTCATTTTGTAGTGCTTTTTTCTGTGATGCTGAAGTTTTCTTTGTTCTTTTTACCCTCTTGTGCTGAGTTCCTTTTGTTTGTGGATTTTGTGTTCATTTCTTTTGTTTTTGTAGGTTTTGTTTTTGTTGAGACTTTGTTTTTCGTCTTTATTTTTATGAGTTGGTTTGTTAACTTTTTTTGTGGTTACCATGAATTTTACCCTTATCTTTATAATTTTGAAGCAGTCTATCGTTACTTGGTATCGCCTTGCCTTCCTCTGCTTTAGAAGGTTCTATACCTATGCCGTTCTCTCTTTCATTGTTTTGATGTTGTTGTCATCCTTTGATTGATTTCTCTGATTCCCTGTTGTATATCTTTTGTTTTTGGAAAGTCGTCTGTAGTTCAGTTCCTAGAATGGTATCTGGTTCATGTGAACCTGCGTCCTAGGTCCTAGGTCCTGCCTGAGGGCTGAAGCTATTTGTCTTCAGATCGAAGAACTCCCTTTAATAATTCTTGTAAGTTTGGTTTGACTTTTGCATATTCCTTTAGTTTCTGTTTATCTGGAAATGACCTAATTTCACCATCAAATCTGAATGAGAGTTTTGCAGGATATATTATTCTTGGCTGACAATTTTTTTCTTTCAAGATTTTATATATGTCATCCCATTGCCTTCTTGCCTGCATGGTTTCTGCTGAATAATCTGAGCTTAGTGTTATTGTTTCTCCTCTGTATGTGACTTCTTGTTTTTCACGAGCTGCTCTCAGGATTCTTTGTTTGTCTTTAGTTTTAGCGAGTGTGAATATGATATGGCTCGGTGATTTTCTTTTGGGGGTCTCTTCTATATGGGGTTCGTTGAGCTTCTTGGATGGCCAGCTTTTCATCTTTCATGATATTGGGAAAGTTTTCTGTCAGCAGTTCCTCAATGATCCTCTCTGTGTTTTCTGTTTTCTCCCCCTGTTCTGGTATGCCAATCACTCGTAAGTTTTTGCTTTTAATTGTGTCCCACATAACTCTCAGGGTCTCTTCATTTTTCTTTGTTCTTTTTTCTGAGTTTTCCTGAAACAGAGTTGTATCCAAGTGTTTGTCTTCAGTTCCACTGATCCTGTCTTCCACGGTTTCAAATCTACTTCTCAACCCTTTTATGACACCGTCCATTTCTGAAATCTTGTTGTTTATCTTTTGGATTTCTAATTGTTGTTTTTGTATAATTTCGAGTTGTGAATTTATTTTGGCATTTTGTTCGTGCATCATCTTCCTGAATTCTTCCGATTTTTTGTCTGTATTTTCCATAAATTTGTCTATTTTTTCCTCATGTTTGTCAGCTTTTTGCCTCAGTTCTTGGAAGATCCCGAGTATTAGTGATTTGAGTTCCGTGTCAGGTACTTATAGTGCATTTTTTTCCATAGGAGAGTTATCTGGTGTTTTAATTTGGACACCTATTGGAGCCATCTTGTCTTGTTTTTGTAAATGTTTTGATATTGTTTGCTGTTTTCAGGGTATTCAGTATATATTTCTCTCGTTTATTCATTGTAGATTTTTTTTTTTGTTTCATTCTTGTGGTATAGCTGGGCAGATCTAGCTGAGGAGGAGCCACTGGGACGGGTTGCTTGTGGCACTCACCGCAGCCACCAGGACGGTCGGTAGTCAGTGCTGGGCAGGTTCCAATAGGGCGTGCCTGCACCGCTTGGTGGTGTGATGTCTAGTGCACGGTGTAGGTAGGTAGGGTGCAGCGGGAAGATGGTTATGTGTGAAGCTAAGCTGGATATGGGAGAGAGGAGAGAGGAGGAGGAGCAAAAAGCGTACAAACATAGAAGATTGCTAGGGGAGCTTGTCGTTGGAATGTACAGATGAGAGACTATGGGATGGAGGAAACCAGAAGGGGGAAGAGAAAGAAAAGGAAAGAATGACCAAATAAAAATCAGAAAAGTTAAAGAACTGCAAAGTTCCCAGGGATCCCAGCGATGCAGCTATGAGGTCTGGGGGAGTCGGTCTCAATTTTCACAGCTCAGCGTGGCGAGAAGGTACAGAGGCGTACATCGCCTGGTATTCAGGGATCAGAAAGAGAAAGAAGAAATAGAAAGACGAGAAATTAAGTAATGAAGAAAGATAAAAAGGAAAAAGAGGTAAAAGATGACAAAACTAATCAAAAAATGAAAAAGAAAATTGAAAAAAAAAAAGGGCAACATCAGCAGTCAGTGCCTACAAATGGGACCCAGAGAGCCCCCACTCAGGGGCGCGAACCCCAAGAAGCCGGCAGTCTCGGGGTTAAGAGACCATGGCCACGGGAAGCAGAGGGGCCAACGAACAAAGGCCCCGGGATCCCACCCGCACGGGAGCCCAGACCTGGAAACAGCCACACGCCCGAACACAGCCCCACAGCCCCGCAGGAGAGAGCAGAGACGGCACTCGGAACCAGGCACCCAGGCAAAAGGAGGGGGAGGCGGTAGAAAAAGGTTCGCCAGCTGCCAGCAAACGGCTCCCAGAAAGCCGCCAGCCCAGGCGCGCGGAATCCAAGCACCGGCGTCCCCCAGCCCAGGGACTCCGGCCACGGAAAGCAGAGGGGCGAATGAACAAAGGCCCCGGGATCCCACTCACGCGGGAGCCCAGACCTAGAAACAGCCACACGCCCGAACACAGCCCCACAGCCCCGCAGGAGAGAGCAGAGACGGCACTCGGAACCAGGCACCCAGACAAAAGGAGGGGGAGGCGGCAGAAAGAGGTTCGCTAGCTGCCAGCAAACGGCTCCCAGAAAGCCGCCAGCCCAGGCGCACGGAATCCAAGCACCGGCGCCCCCCAGCCCAGGGACCCTGGCCACGGAAAGCAGGGGATCCCCAGCTTAGGCAGAGAGGGGTGGGTAGTGGGAGAGCGCGCAACGCAGTTTACCGGTCGTTCTGTCTCCGACCAGATGCTCTGCAAGGCTGCTCTCCCGTTCGCTGGTCTCCGATAGGAATCCAAGATGGTGGATCCGCGCTGCGTTAGCTGGTAAGGAATCTCTGCCTGAGTCTTTCCTCGCTCTCCGTTGTTTTTTAGTATTCTCACTCCGTTTGGTGTTTGGCTGAGTTCTTTATCTCTTCATTTGGTGTTCTAGGGTTTCAAGATTGTTGATTCTCTGTTAGACTTAGTTTTTCGGATCTTTGCTGTGGAGGGACGGCGTGGTGTTTCTGCCTAGAGCGCCATCTTGCCCCTCTCCCCCTGTTGCTTGGTTTTAAGAAGACTTCAGGAGACATTTTTGGTTTAAGGTTTAAAAATTATCCCAGGGCAGTAATTTCAGGAGTTCAACCAGCCTTCATGGCTCCAGAAGTTCTGGATTCTATGGTAGTTTGAAATTCTGTTCTGCATTTTCTCCCCTTTGATCAGAATTCATCTATAGAATCTTTGATTAAAACGTTCAGTAATGGTAGCCAGGCACTGTCCAGTTTTTATGGTCTTATGGCAAAGGAGACAATTAACCACACGTTCCATTTTCTCCTCCTGTTCGTGACTCTCTTTCTTTCTCTGTTGCTCCAGGAGAATAGAGGCTAATTGTTGTGCCTTGGATGTCTGCTTGCAAGCTTTGAAGACCCTGGGAAATACACAGCAAACTAGGAGGTAGAACAGAAGCACTAAACTTGTTATTAGGCCAGTTAACTGGGACATCCATGAAACAGTGACCGTAAACCTCCAAACCAAGGACCCAAATCCCATGAGGTGTTTGGTTGTACATAAGCAGCCTCAGCAGTGCAGCTACTCAATTTTTTTTTTTTGGTCATGGTTGTAAGTATATCTGTTAACAGGTTTTGCCAGTTCAATTTTTTGTAGTTGTAGAACTTATTAACAGCAATTGCAGTAATTGAACGTGCAACCCTACATTTAATCAGTGCTATTTTTCCATCACTGTAAACTGAAACTCAGTGCTCCATGAGCAGTAACCTCCCTTTCCCCATTCCTCCACCCCTGGTAACCACTACTATATTTTTACGGGAATAATGCGCACCTTCTATGTTTGTTTACTGCAGCATGTTAAAAAAAAAAAAATTGGCACAGCGGCACTTATGAAGATACCTCACGGGGAGGGCACAGTTGGCAAACAGATGTAGAAGGCACGTGTTATTTGCGTAAAAACACGGTAGTAAATTTTAGTCTCTATACGTTTGTCTTTTCTTGTCATACAGTATTTGTCTTTTGTGATTGATGTATTTCACTCAGCATAATGTCTTCAAGGTCCATCCATATTGTAGCATGTATCAAGACTTCATTTCTCCTTCTGGCTGAGTAGTATTCCATTGTATGTATCTACCACGTTTTATTTATCCATTCATTTGTTAATGGGCATTTAGGTGGTTTCCACCTTTTGGCTGTTGTGAATAGTGCTGCAGTGAACATTGATATACGAGTCTCTGCTTTCAAGTCTTTTGAGTATATACCTAGGAGTGGAATTGCTGGGTCATGTGGTAGTTCTATTTTTAGGTTTTTGAGGAACCACGACAGTGTTTTGCACAGCGGCTGTACCGTTTTGCATTCTCACTAGCAATGGATAAACGTTCCAGTTTCCCCACATCCACGCCAACATTTGTTATTTTCTTTTTTAATCTTAGCTGTTGTAGTGGGAGTGGAATGGTATCTATTACTGTTTTGATTTACATCTTTCTGATGGCTAACAGCGTTGATTATCTTTTCATGTGTTCGGCGGCCATCTGGATTTCCTGTTTGGTGAAATGTCTGTTCAGCTCCTTCGCTCGTTTTGTGATTGGTTTATCTTTTTGTTGTTGACTTGTCGATGTTTTATCTATATATACTTTTTGATGACTAATATTCTTATTGGATATATGGTTTCTGAAAATATTCTCTCAATCGTAGCTTGTCTTTTCACTTTGTTGGTAAAGTATTGATGAACAAAGGTTTTTAATTTTTATGAGGTCCCATTTATTTTGTCTTTTGCTATTCATGCTTTTGATATTTTATTAGATGATCCATTTTGAAAGCTAGGTTCGACAGGCTTGCTTCTGCATTTTTTTCTAAGAATTTTATGGTATTAGTTATTAGTAGAAGTTTAACTTATCTTATTAGCCAGTGCTTTACACTACTCTCACACCCTGAGAACTGAGTCCTTCTGGGTCCTATAGGCAAAGTAGCTCATTTTTAATCTAAAATTTGGCTTTCTCTGCCTTGATAAAGTAAGTACAATTTCTCTATTTTCTGTTTCCAAAAAGTGTGTTGAAATCTTTTGTCTGCTAGTATGCTCTCTTCCTACTTCTGTGATCTTGTGTTTATGTCTTTTTAAAATAGCTTTTTACTTTGAGATAATTGTAGGTTGACATGCAGTTGTAAGAAATAATACAGTGAGATCATGTACCTTCACTCAGTTTCTACCAGTGGTCACATCCTGCAGAATTATAGTGTAGTATGGATGGTGCAAATAGTTAATGCGCTTGGCTGCTAACTAAAAGGTTGGAAGTTCGAGTCCACCCAAAAGCGCCTCGGAAGAAAGACCTTGCAGTCTACTTCCAGAAAATCAGCCATTGAAAATCCTGTGAAGCACAGCTCTGCTCTGACACACATAGGATTGCCACTCATCAGCAACTGTTTTTTTATAAATCTCAACCAGGATATTGATACTGATGCAGTCAAGACACAGCAGTGACCCCACATGTTGCTCACTTTTCTCTCACCTCCTAAACCCCTGTTCTTTCTCCCATTTATATAATTTTGTCTTGGGGGTTTTATATAAATGGAATCATACAGTGTGTAACCTGTTTGGATTGGCTTTTTTCACTCAGCATAATTCTCTGAAGATTCACCTGGGTTGTTGTATGTAACAGTAGTTAGGCCTGTTTTATTGGTGAGCAGTATATAGATGTGTCTTGCTTAGATTTCTCGGGCTGCCATAACAAAATTCTACAAAATGCATGGCTTTAAAGAACAGAAATTTATTTTCTTGTAGTTCTGGAGGCTAGCGTCCAAATCAGGGTGCCGGCAGGGTTATGAAGATTAAATGAGTCAGTACTTCTCTGAAGACTTGGAGGAGTCCAGCATCTAGTTAGCTGTTGGTGGTATTTTGCCTGTATATTTATTATAATTGAGAGTACTTATAAGCCTCAGTTTTTCAGCAAGATGGTATTTTTTTATTTGCCAAAACTGAAAACCTTTTTCTATTTTATTATAAAACTTAAAGGAAGAAGTATTATCAGCTCATTTGTTACCACAGTGTTCTCAGCCACAGCCTGGTAGAGTTCTGAGGGTGTTGGACTTAAGAGTTAAGAACCCAGAGTTCCACTCCTGACTCACCTGTGAGTAGCTGTTTGACCTCTGGCAGATTTTTTTGCTTCTCTTTGCCTCATTTTGTTTATTTATAAAATTGGAATTGGATCTCAACTAATTGATGTCTAAGAGTCCTTCAAGTTCTGTCTTTGTGGTTTTTTTGTCTGCCACTGAATAATAATCGTATAGGCTAAAAATTGGGTCATAACACGGTTCAGGAGGAGAGTACACGTCGCATCCTAGGGAAGAAAAAGGCTTGAGGTGGGAAGGGTAAATTGATCTCAAAGAAACTACAGAGAATAATTAGGTCTGTTTCACGGGATTCTTACTTAGGGGTAGAACTACCTCCTGTTGATGGAAGGGAGGTACTCTTGCGTACGTGTAACAGACACATTTCTAACAGCTTCTGTCCACTATTGAAATGGGCCATCCTCAGTGCGGGGTGCTCATTAACCCTGAAAGGACAAAGGTCAGGGTCAGACTGGACAGTGATGCTTTAGTCAGGTCCCAGCCCAGGGATGGCACCGGGTGACTTCTCTAATCTCTGGTGAAATCATGGCACAATGAAGATGTTGAAATAATTGACAGAAACCGTATTACGGTATGACTCAGTAGTCACTGACTCTAACTGAATTCTAATAATGACAGTATACTAAATTGTTTTTTATCTACCGTTTTTTACTTAGTGCAGACTAAGTATTGTTTGCTCTCCATTTTAAACGTGTTGCTCCTCTGAGTCTTGTATGATTTTTGATGATTCATCTGGGAAAAGCACACTATTATTTTCTTCTTTGAGAGCAATGATGCTTGCCACTTTTCTCTTCAGCCAAGCTGGGAACTGTGAGTTTGGATTCTTAGGTTCTGTCAGGCTACACAGCTAAATCTGTCATTGAACACGGGGTGCGTTGCCAACCTCTCTGGAGATGTTTACCAGTCTGGGCGATTTTGATAGTGTTATCTTCTTTACAGCTTCTGCTGTGACGCAGTCATTGAGGGAAACATATTTGGAGGAGTAAGTCCTTGAGGAGAAAGATACTTTTATTACTTTTATTAAATTATAATGCTCTCTATCTCGTTCCTGATTCCTTAGGTAGAATCTTGATCACCAGAGGAACCGTTCTGTCAGCCAGCCTTAACATCTGGCTTTGTGTGTGTGTGTGTTTACATTTCCTAAGTACCTCAGCAGTTCTTTAGCCTACTGGATGTCTTGTTCCTGCTGGGTTGGAGTAGCCTCTACTGAACTGGCGGATAAAGCAGCTTAGGGCAGGTTTTTCATCCTCAGCGCTATTGACATTTGGGGCTGGATAATTCCTTGTGGTAGGGTCTGTCCTGTTCATTGTAGGATGTTTAACAGGATCCCTGGCTTCTTCCCACTAGATGCCAGTAGTACTGGTTATGGCAAACAAAAATGTCTCCAGACTTTGCCAGAAGTGTGCTGGGAGGCACGGTCGTACCAGTCGGGAACCACAGACGTGCTCTGCCGCAGCTGTGGTCGTCCCATTCCCACCTGGTTTCTCCACGCCGCCCAGCCTTGCTCACATCCTCATCTCTGCAGTCGTTCTCTACTCAGCTAATGAGGCTGCAAGCTGCCAAGTGGAAGGTGGACTCACTGGGGCGTAGGGCAGAGCTAGAATCAGGTGTGGCCCTGGGCTGGGCTCCGCAACACACAGATGGGTGTGTTTGGGGGGCAGTTAGTGATTAGATGATTCAAACAAATGTTTCTTGACAGAAAGGGAGCTGACGATGACATTGGCGTTCTGGCACACAACACTGATCAGGTATGTTGTGTCTTCATGTTGTCTGAAGCCCACCTTGGGAGTCTGGGGTTAGCAAAGCTCCGAGGATCCTTTCTCTTTATTGTTTTTATTTGAAAGAAGCAGCAACAGAAAAGAGGACCTCCTTCTTGATGGACTTCCATGTTCAATTTAGATTTAACTTTTGAGGTGACTTTAATTACTAGATAGAATCAAGTAATTTTTTTAAATGCAAGAAATGAGGTTTGTAACTATGAAGCAGCAAATGCTTGTGGAATACAAGTGGGCTGATGCCATGCCTCAGGAAGCTCTCCAAGTGCTGAGGAAGAGACAGGCACACACAGAAGAACACTGCAGGTGTAAGGACAGGGCTGTGTCTTGGGTGGGGCAGGTGAAGGGGTTGGGGAGCGCTCAGAGAGAACTGCAGACGGGATCAGGTGTTCACACCCCTTGTTTGTGTTCATTTTCAGTCACTAATAAGTTTTAGTATTTCAACTGTGGGCTTTAGGAATTTTTCTTAATTGAGATTATGCCAAATCCATTTTTATAAACTTCATTTGCTTGACATTTATTGTATAATGTTTCCCATTTTTAATAACTTCGAATGACTGTGTATTCCATTTTATGGATTTTTCAAAATTGAGTTAACCATTTTTCTTTTGTTTAACATGTAGATTATTTTATAGAATTTTGTTACTGTAGATATCCTTTGATGAATATTTTCGAGCATAAATTTTAATTCATAGTTCAGATTATTTCTTTAGGATAGTGGGTTAAATCGTGTGGGTATTTTTAAGGCTCTCGATTCATATTGCTGAACTGCTATCCTGAAAGGTTCTGATAACACTCCCATTAGCAGGGTGTTGCGTAGCCATTTTAGGACATTCTTGCCAGTATTGGGTGCTTTTTAACTAGAAATTTATTGATTCAGAAACATCTCACGGTTGTCTTTTTTGTCCTGTTTAAATTACTGTGAAGTTGGTGTTTTGTTGTTGATTGTTTTTTTTTTAGCTTTAAAATTTCAGTAGCTTGTTTTGTGAATTGACTGTACATGTCCTTTTCCCATTCATCCATTGGGTGTTATTGTTTTGTTTTGTTTTTTGTTAATTTTCTGTATACGGTTTCTTTATACATTAAGGGCAGTAACCAGAGTGGAGAAACCATGTTGTCATGTTTGTCACGAGTACTTCTCCAGTTTTTCAGTTACGTCTTTTGCTTTATGTGTAGCTTTTTATTTTGATATAACTTAAAACTTACAGAAAAGATAGAGGGCTATAGTACATGGAATCACCACATACCCTTTGCTAAGATTCACTAGTTCTGTACATTTTGCCTCATTAGCTTCTCTACGTGTGTGTAAATATATATATATTTTTGGATTCATTTGAGACTAAGAGTTCCTTTGTGAGTCCACTCCCAGTTTCTCCTCGCGTGCTCTCTCTAGCTGTATTGTTAGTGGTTGAGCATTAACATGTATACATATACGTGTGTGTCACACGCACACACACAGAGCCTGTTGGGGCTGGAGGCAGAGTGACAGCTCCAGCTCCTATGCCGGGCCCTTGAAGCACGTGCAGCCACTGTTGCCAGTGCAAATATCATCTTGTTGCTGTGGCCACCGGGATGGTCATTATCGTCCATGCCGCTGTCAGTATGGTGGCTCACAGCTGCTGCTTCCTGTGCTGCCAATTCCCAGAAATTTTATTATTCTAGAGAGATTTTTGAGAAGCTCCCTTGCTTTAGGTTGGGTGGAGGTCCTGGGGGCAGTATGAGGGATAGAGTGTGATTGACAGATACCGTGTTGTCCTCCAAACTACTACTGTGTTCTTGTGCTGTATAGCTTTCTTTGGATTCATCCTGGACTCTTGCTTTAGAATGAGCTTCCCACCTCCCTCCAGCATATTTCTCAGTCTTTTTTGTAAATAAGCCTTTGGCAGGCCTGACTCAATGTCCTAAGTCATGTATAACATCTCTACCTTTCCTACGTTTAAAAAAAAAAAAAATTTATTCTGTTTATATTCTTGAGAATATAGACAGGATAACGTACACTGGCAGTGTCTGCATGTACATTCTTTGAGTTGTGCAGCTCTTCTCACTGTCCTTTTCTGAGTTGTTCCACATTAAATGCACTGCTCTCTGAGTTTCCTGTCTAATCTTTTGAGTTGTTGTCAATTTGATCCAAATACATAAGATCTTAAAAGAGCACAATTCTGAAGGCAGACGTTCTTTATTAGTTAAGCTATTGTTTAGTTTATATATATATATATAGTATCTTACATGAAGGTTTATAGAACAAATAGTTTTTCATTAAACAGTCAGTGCACATATTGTTTTATGACATTGGTTAACAACCCCACGGCATGTCAACACTCTCCCTTCTTGACCTTGGAGGGCCCCCCGTTTTTTTTTTTTTGTTTTTTTTTTGGTGAAAATATACATAGCCAAAGTCACACCATTTCAAAAGTTTCTACATGTACAATTCGTGACATTGATTACATTCATCAGTTGTGCTGCTGTTCTCACTATCCTTTTCAAAATTGTTCCGTCACCATTGTCTTCAACTCGCTGCCCCCTGGGCTTCCCATCAAGCCTTTTGAGTTATGTTGTCAATTTGATCTCACATAGATAATTCTTTTTTTTTTTTTTTGTACCTTAGATAAAGGTTTACAGAACAAATAGTTTCTCATTAAACAGTCCACATATTGCCCTATGACAGTGGTTAACAGCCCCACGACATGTCAACCACCGTCCCTTCTCAACCTTGGGTTTCCTATCACCAGCTTTCTTGTCTCTCCTGCCTACTAGTCCTTGTCCCTGGACTGCTGTGCCTCATTAGTCCGGTTTTGTTTTACGAGGCTGTCCAATCCCCGGCTGAACGGTGAACTTGGGGAGTGACTTCACCACTGAGCTAAAAGGGTGTCTGGGGGCCATACTCTCGGGGTTTCTCCAGTCTGTGAGGCCAGTAAATCTGGTCTTTTCTTGTGAGTTAGAATTCTGCTTTACATCCTTCTCCAGCTCTGTCCAGGATCCTCTGTTGTGATCCCGGTCAGAGCAGTTACTGGTGGTAGCCGGGCACCATATAGCTGTACTGGACTCAGTCTGGTGGAGGCCATGGTAGCTGTGGTCAATTAGTCCTCTGGACTAATCTTTTCCTTGTATCCTGTTCTCTTCATTCTTCCCTTGCTCCGGAAGGGGTGAGACCATTGAAGTATCTTAGATGGCTGCTCACAGACTTTTAAGACCCCAGACGCTACTCACCAAGGTAGAATGTAGAACATTGTCTTTATAAACTGTATTATGTTAGTTGAGCTAGATGTTCCCCTGAGACCATGGTCCCCACAGCCTTCCGCCCGGCAGTTCAGTCCCTCAGGGAGTTTGGATGTGTCTATGGAGCTTCCATGATCTTTTGTTGTACAAGTTGTGCTGGCTTTCTCAGTATTGTGTACTGTCTTACCCTTCACCAAAGTTACCACTTACCTAGTGTCTATTTAGTTCCCCCTCTCCCCCATCCCTCATAACCAACAAAGATTCTTTTTGTGCATAAACTTTTACATGAGTTTTTACAATAGAGGTTTCATGCAATATTTGTCCTTTTGTGATTGACTTATTTCACTCAGCATAATGTTCTTCAGTTTCACCTATGTTATGAGATGCTTCACAGATTCATCATTGTTCTTTATTGTTGCATAATACTTGCATAATACTCCATTGTGTGTATGTACCATAGTTTATCCATTCTTCTGTTGATGGGCATCTAGGTTGTTGCCATCTTTTTGCTATTGTGAACAGTGCTGCAATGAATACGGTTGTGCATTATGTCTATTCGTGTGACGGCTCATTTCTCTAGGATATATTCCTAGGGGTGGGATTGCTGGAGCGTATGGTATTTCTATTTATAATTTTTTAAGGAAGCGCCATATCATTTTTGAAAATGGTTGTATCATTTTGCATTCCCACCAGCAGTCTATAAGAGTTCCAGTCTCCCCACAGCCTCTCCAACACTTGTTGTTTCCAGTGTTTTTGATTCGTGCCACTAATGCCGGGGTGAGATGGTATCTCATTGTGGTTTTAATTTGCATTTCTCTGATGGCTAGTGATCCTGAGCATTTCCTCATGTGTCCGTTGGCCACTTGAATGTCTTCTTTGGTGAAGTGTCTGTTCATTTCCTCTGCCCATTTTTTAATTGGATTATTTGTCTTTTTGAGGTGTTGGATTGTAGATTGTAGAGATTAGACCTTTGTCTAACTTGTAACGTGCAAAAATTTTTTTCCAGTCTGTAGGTTCTCTTTTTACTATTTTGGTGAAGTCTTTTGATGAGCATAAGTGTTTCATTTTTAGAAGATCCCAGTAATCTAGCTTATCTTCTGGGGTTTTGTGTGTTGTTGGTTATGGTTTGTATCCTGTTAATGCTGTGCATTAGGGCCTCTAGCATTGATCCTATATTTTCTTCTATGAACTTTATAGTTTTTGGGTTTGTGTTTATGTTTTTGATCCAGATTGAATTAATTTTTGTGTATGGGGTGAGGTATGGGTCCTGTTTCATGTTTTTGCAGACGGACATCCAATTTTGCCAGCACCGTTTGTTAGAAAGGCTGTCTTTTCCCTGTTTGATGGACTTCGGGCCCATGTCGAAGATCAGGTGACCTTAGGTGGATGGATTTACATCTGGGTTCTCGATTCTGTTCCATTGGTCAGTGTTTCTATTATTGTACTGGGACCAGGCTATTTTGACTACCGTAGCTGTGTAGTAGGTTCTGAAGTTAGCTAGTGGGAGTCCTCCTACTTTATTCTTCTTCAGTGGTGCTTTACTTATTCGGGGTTTCTTCCCTTTCCATATAAAGTTAATGATTAGTTTTTTCATTTCTTTAAAGAACATTGTTGGTATTTGGATCGGGATTGCATTGTATTTGTAAATTGCTTTGGGTATAATTGTCATTTTCACGGTGTTGAGTCTACCTATCCATGAGCATGGTATGTTTTTCCATTTATGTAGATCCCTTTGGGTTTCCTGCAGTAGTGTTTTGTGGTTTTCTTTGTATAGGTCTTTTACATCCCTGGTTAGATTTATTTCTAAGTGTTTTATTTTTTTTAGGGGCTGTTGTAAATGGTATTGCTTTCCTGATTTCCTTTTCTTCATTCTCTTTATTGGTGTATAGGAATCCCACTGGTTTTTGTATGTTTATCTTGTATTCTACTACTCTGCTGAATTTTTCTGTTAGTTCCAGTTGTTTTCTCATGGAGTCTTTAGGGTTTTTTATGTATAGTTTCATATCATCCGCAAACAGGGACAGTTTAATTTCTTCATTATCAATTTGGATGCTCTTGATTTCTTTTTCTTGCCTTATTGCTCTAGCTGGGACTTCCAGCACAATGTTAAATAGGAATGGCAATAAGGGGCATCCTTGTCTTGTTCCTGTTCTCAAGGTGAATGTTTTCAGCTTCTCTCCATTAAGAATGATGTTGGCTGTTGGTTTTGCATAGATGCCGCTTATTATGTTGAGAAATTTCTCTTCTATACCTATTTTATTTAGAGTTTTTATCGGGAATGGGTGTTGGATTTTGCTGATTGTCTTTTTTATGTCAATTGAGATGATCATGTGATTCTTCTCTTTTATTTATGTGGTGGATTATGTTGATTGATAGTCTAATGTTGAACCATCCTTGCATACCTGGTATGGATCATGTTTAGTTGTGGTGTATTATTTTTTTGATACGATACTGAATTCTGTTGGCTAGAATTTTGTTGAGAAGTTTTGCGTCTATATTCATGAGAGATACTGGTCTGTAATTTTCTTTTTGTGTGGCATCTTTGGTTTTAGTATCAGGGCTATGCTGGCTTCATAAAATTAATTTGGAAGTATCCCTTTTTTTTCTGTGTTCTGAAATTGAGTAGTACTGGTATAAGGTCTTCTCTGAATGTTTGGTAGAATTCTCCAGTGAAGCCATCTGAGCCAGAGGTTTTTTTGGTTGGGAGGTTTTCTTTTTTTAATTACCTTTTCATCTCTTCTCTTATTATGGGTCTGTTCAGATTTTCAGCATCACTTTGTGTTAGTTTGGGGGTAGGTAGTGTGTTTCTAGAAATGTATTCATTTCCTGTAGGTTTTCAAATTTGTTGGAGTATAGTATTTCATAATATTCTGTCATAATCCTTTTTATTTCGGTTGGGTCTGTTGTAATGTCACCCATTTCATTTCTTATTTGGATTATTTGCGTCCTCTTCTGTTTTTCTTTTGTCTTTCTGGCCATTGTTTTGTCGATTTTGTTGATCCTGTCAAATAACCAACTTCTGGTTTTGTTGATTCTTTCTATTGTTTTTCTATTCTCTGTCTTATTTATTTCTGCTCTGATTTTTATTATTTCTTTTCTTCTGGTGGCTGTGGGCTTTTTTTGCTGTTCTCTTTCTGTTTGAGTTCTGTAGCTAATGTTTTGATTTTGTCTCTTTTTTGATGTGTGCATCTATTGCTATAAACTGTTGTCTGAGGACTGACTTTGCTGTGTCCCAAAGGTTTTGGTATGACATGTTTTCATTCTCATTTGATTCTAGGAATTTTTTGATTCTGTTTCTGATTTCTTGTATTACCCAGTGATGTGTAAGCAGGGTGTTATTCAGTTTCCAGGTGCTTGATTTTTTCCTTGGTCTTCCTGTTGTTAATTTCTACCTTGATGATATTGTGGTCAGAGAAGATAGTTTTTATTATCTAAACGTTTTGGATCTTTTTGAGGATTGCTCTGTGGCCTAAGATGTGGTCTGTTGTGGAGAACGTTCATGTGCATTGGAAAAGAAGTTGTACTTTGTGACCGTTGGGTATAGTGTTCTATATATGTCTATGAGGTCAGGTTGGCTGATTGTGCCCCTTAGATCTTCTGTGTCTTTGCTGAGTTCCTTTCTAAATGTTCTTTTACTGAGAGTGGTGTGTTGAAGTCTCCTAGTATTATCATGGAACTGTCAATTTCTCTCTTCAGTGTTGTTAGAGTTTGTTTTATGTATTTTGGAGCTCTGTCATTGGGTGTGTAGATGTTTATTATGTTTATGTCTTCATGATGGATCGTCCCTTTAATCATTATATAGTGTCCTTCTTTGTCTTTTATGGTGGATTTTGTTTTAAAGTCTGTTTCATCTGAGATTATTGCTGGGTTTTAAGAAGACTACAGGGGACATTTTTTGTTTAAAGGTTTGAAGATTATCTCAGGACACTGGTTTTCAGGTGTTCATCCAGCTTCTGTGGTTTCAGAAATTCTAAATCCATGATAATTTTAAATTCTATTCTGCATTTCCCCCCTTTTGATCAGGATTCTTCGACAGAATCTTTGATCAAAATGTTCAGCAATGGTAGCTGGGCACCATCCAGTTTTTCGAGTCTCATGGCAAAGGGGGTAGTTGTTCATTGAGACAGTTAGCCACACATTCCATTTCCTCCTCCTGTTCCTGACTGTCCTTCTTCCTCTGTTGCTCCTGGAGAATGGAACCCTATTAATTTGCCTTGGATGGCTGCTTGCAAGCTTTGAAGACCCCAGGTACTATGTGATGAACTAGGAGGTAGAACAGAAGCACTAAACTCGATATTAGGCCAGTTATCTAGGATGTCCCATGAAAGTATGACCCTAAACCTTCAAACCAAGGAACCAAACCTCATGAGGTGTTTGATTGTACGTTATCACTCTCTTTCTCTCTTTTTTTTTACCAGTGTTGTAAGTACATCTATCACACAACTTCTGCCAATTTAGTTTTTTACATGTGTACAACTTACTGACAACAGTTATGTTAATCGGTTGTGCACCCCTACTCTTTATCAATGCTACTTTTCCATCACTGGAAACTGAAAGTGTTCCATAAGCAGTAGCCCCTCCCACGCCTTCCTGTCCCTGGTAACCACTGATAAAGTATGGTCTGTATACATTTGGTTTGTCTTGTCTTTTTATGTAAGTGAGTCGTACAATATTTGTCCTTTTGTGATTGATTTATTTAACTCAGCATAATGTCTTCAAGAAACCCTGGTGGCATAGTGGTTAAGAGTTCAGCTGCTAACCAAAACGTGAGCAGTTTGAATCCACCAGATGCTCCTTGGAAACCCTATGAGGCATTTCTCTGTCCTGTAGGGTCACTATGTGTCAGAATCGACTTGACGGCAATGGGTTTGGTAATGTCTTCAAGCTCCATCCATGTTGTAGCGTGTATGAAGGCTTCATTTTTTCTAATGCCTGAGTAGTAGTCCTTTATATGTACATACCACATTTAGTTTATTCAGTCATCTGTTGATGGGTGTTTAGGTTGTTTTCATGTTTTGGCTATTGTGAATAGTACTGCAGTGAACATTGGCATACAAGTCTCTGTTAGAGTGTCTGCTTTCAAGTCTTTTGGGTACGTACCTAGGAATGGAATTGCTGGGTCACGTTGTAGTTCTGTTTTTAGTTTTCTGAGGAACTGCCACAGTGTTTTCCACAGTAGCTGTACCATTTTCCATTCTCACCAGCAATGGATGAGGGTTCCAGTTTCCCTTCATCCTTGCCGACATTTGTTCTTTTCTTTTTTTTTTTTAAATTTTAGCCATTCTAGTGGGAGTGAAATGGTATCTCATTGTGGTTTTGATTTGCATCTCTTTGATGGCTAATGAGGTTGAACATTTTTTCATGTGTTTGGTGGCCATTTGAATTTGGTGGCTGTTAGAATTTTGGTGAAATGTCTATTCAAGTCCTTTGCCCATTTTTGGATGGGGTAATTTGTGTTTTTCTTGCTGTTAAAATTTTATATATGATTTGTTTATTAGATTCTTCCCCGATACATGGTTTCCAGAGATAGTCTCCTGGTCGGTAGCTTGTCGTTTCACATTTTGGGTAAAGTCTTTTGATGAATGAAGGTTTTTAGTTTTTACGATGTCCCATTTATTTATTTTGTTTTTCCTTATATGTGGCTTTGTTATTAGATAGCATATTTTTACTCAAATAATGCACATGTTAAACTGCCGATTGCGCTTGTAAAAAAATTAGCATAGCACACTTAAAAAATACCCCGCAGGGGGAGGGCACAGTTGGCAAAAAAAATGTATAACACACACTATTTGTGTAAAGGTAATCCATTGTTAAAAGCTAAGCTGTACAGTGTTGCCTCTGCATTTTCTTCTAAGAATTTTGTGGTTTCAGTTTGCACATTCAGGTCTTTAATCTATTTTGTATTTGTTTTTGTATATGGTGTGAGACATGGAACCTGTTTCATTTTTCTGCATGCTGAAATCCAATTTTCCCAGCACCATTGATTGGAGAGAGTCTTCTTTCCCCATAGAATTGACTTAGCACCCTTGTTGGCGAGAGATGTGTGGATTTATTTCTAGACTCTTGGTTCTAGTCCATTGGTTTCTGTATCTGTTGTTATACCAGTACCAGGCTGTTTTGATTAATGTGTAATGTATTTTAAAATCAGAATATATAAGTCCTCTTACGTTCTTCTCTTTCAACATTATTTTAGCTGTTGGGTTCTTCTTTCTATTTCATATAAAGTGGAGTATGGGTTTTTCTATTTCTATAAAGAAGGCTATTAGAATTTTGATCGGGATTGTGTTGAATCTAATGATCATTTTGGGTAGTATTGATTTTTCTCTGTGTCTTTCTTTTCTGATTGTCTTTTCTTTGCGATGTTGCCACTTGAGATCATTGCTAAGATCCATTATCTAATCAGGGATTTGCAAAATGCTGCTATTCCAATTCCATCATTCCTTCTTCACTTATTAGCTGGAATACTTCTATAGAGAAATTTCTCTTTATCAACTATTTGGTTACCTGGAAGTACACTTCATATAGGAAAGATAGGTTAAGTGAATGATTTTTTTATTGGAGGACCCTTAACGTCTTCCAAAGGTGACTGATGATGTTTTCTTTTTTTTTCTTTTTAATGTATTGTTACGAACTCATGAATTTTAACTTACTTGATTTTTTTTTTTTTTTTAGTCTTTTGAAGTCATTTTTGTTGATGATCAAATTGTTCATTCTTTGGTTAGTGAGAATGTCTTTCTGAAGGAAAAGGATGTGAAATGGTAGCTGACTTTAAAAACAAACGTTTGTTTTTTGGTTTACATTTACATTACTTTTAAATTATGTCTTGGGTTATTGTTTTGATGTTTGAGGGAAACAAGTTGCCTCCAACTATATCCTTTTCACTAGGAAGGTGTTTCCTAGACAGAGAAGATTAAAGAGTATGGTATCATAGATGAAGCAATTAACCAGAATTTTTTGTGTTCCACTACCCTGTGTGCAAGTTATTAAAATGATCAATTCTTAATAAACACGAACTACTTTTGGGATTTGTTCATAGGAAGATGAGGGCAGTGTTGCTTTTCTTTCTTGTAACTTATTGCTTTGCTACATATTTACATGCATATCCCTGTCAGTGGAGCAGGGAGGTTAGGAAACTAGAAGGAGGCAAGTTTTAGAGGAAAAACTTTTAAAACACAGATTAAGCCCCAGAAATATTTCATCCATGCTCTGTATAGAACACTGTAAGGAATAGGAATACTGAAGAAATATATGATGGTCCAGGGAGCAGTTGGCCTTTTTAGTAGGTAATGTTTTACATACTGCAGGGAATAACTTAAAATTATATAGTATATTAAAGATTGATTTTTTTAGATGATTAAATGCCAAACTGTAAAGAATCTTAGGTAAGTGCTGTGGGTGGCAAGGAAGGGAGGGGAGACTTGCATTGCTGCTTATTCGCTCTTAGAGGAGATAAACTTTGAAGTGTACTCTGGAGGCAAGGGAGTTTTTGGCTTGCTGGGCAGTGTGTGGAGGGCATCTCAGGAAGGTGGAACAGAATGAACGGGGTGGATTTGACCTTGACATATGCAGGGCCGTTGAGAAAGTGTGTCTTGGCCAGGCAAACATGTCTTGGACAGTGAGGGAGTAAGAGTGAGTAGGTGCAGCAGACCCTCTTCTGTGGCTGTAAGTGGAGAAGATACTCCAGCCAGGGCTTTGCATCAGCCTGACATGAAGGCTGGCTTGCATAAGCCACTGTGTTGTCCGTGGCGTATGCTATATTTTACAGTGTGATATGCTGCAAATTCCTTTTGCAGGAAACACTTAAAATGAAATATAACTGCCTTAGAGTTTTCTGAAGACCTGGTGGCGTAGTGGTTAAGAGCTTGGCTGCTAACC
The DNA here is from genome assembly GCA_030035585.1 of Dugong dugon. NCBI lineage: Eukaryota > Metazoa > Chordata > Mammalia > Sirenia > Dugongidae > Dugong > Dugong dugon. The sequence goes on along the minus strand of CM057475.1, from coordinate 5,321,343 downwards.
AAAAGGTTGGCAGCTCGAATCCACCAGCTACTCTTTGGAAACCCTATGGGGCAGTTCTACTCTGTCTTTTAGGGTCACTATGAGTCAGAATCGACTTGATGGCAAAGGTTAGATTTTTCCGTTATGAAATTTGACCAGAGTTCTTTTCTCTGTTAGCTTACTAAAGATGATTCAAAAGATCCATGTTTTTGTGAAGAAACATGAGCTCTTCAAATGGTGTGAATTGCTACCAGAAATAAGTCTAATCTCTAATCCTTGACATATCTTGGGATCCCTTATTCAGAAATAGAATTAGCACACAGCAACCTTTTTCTTCCCCACACTACAAAGTAAAGGATATAATTAGTTTTGAAGATGTAATCGTAGTTTTAAAAACTCTACCAGTGAAATTTATCATCAGATAAAAAAAAGCAAAACCAGTGTTGGAAGTTGTTACAAAGTGGCCCCTAATGAATCATACCTCTCCTATCTTACTCATTTAGTGCTGCTCTAACAGAAACACCACAGGTGGATGGCTTTAATAGAGGAAAATTTATTTTCTTACAATCTAGTAGGCTAGAAGTCCAAATTCACGGTGTCAGCTCCAGGGGAAGGCTTTCTCTCTCTGTCAGCTCTGGAGGAAGGTCCTTGTCATCAGTCTTCCCTTGGTCTGGGAGCATCTCAGCACAGAAATCTCACGTCCAAAGGATGCCCTCTACTCCCTGCACTGTTTTCTTGGTAGTATGAGGTCCCCAGTTCTCTGCTTGCTTCCCTTGTTTTTATTTCTTGTAAGATAAAAGGTGGTGCAGGCCACACCTTAGGGAAACTCCCTTTACATTGGATCAGGGGTGTGACTTTAGTAAGGGTGTTATACAATTCCACCCTCGTTCTCTTTAACATAAAATTATAATCACAAAATGGAGAACGACCACACAATACTGGGAATCACGGCCCAGCCAAATTGATACACACATTGTTGTGCGGACATAATTCAATCCATGACATCCATCATGTCTCTGCGTCTTAGTAAAGTGACTTGTTTTTTTCATTGAGAAGGAGGCATCTTCCTCCACCCCTTGACTCTGGGCCTAACCATGTGGTTTGAATTGGTCAGTGGGACATCAGCAGGCAGGATACAAAGAGAAGCATCACAGCCAATGAGCTTGCCCTCTTGGAATGTTGCTTTCATTATGTGAGGAAGCCTGGGGTGAAAGGTCACATGGAAAGAGGCTCAGCCTTACCAGCTGACCAGCCAGCCAAAGGCAGCAGCAAGAATAATCCCGTGGGAGCAGCAGAAGAGCCAGCGAGTCACCTCGTGGAATAGTGAGAAGCAGGAAATTGTTGTTATCTTAAACAACTAAGTTTTGGTAGCTTGTTACACAGCATTAGAAAACAGAAACATCCTTTGGTAAGTGATTACAGTCCACGACTGTAGTTATAATCATAGCTCCGTTGCTGAGCCCTCAAGGAGCCCGTAGTCCAGTGAGGGACACAGAACACAGCTAACAGATAACTTCATTACAGTGTGGTGAATACAACTGTGCAGTTATCCTCAGGGAGCCAGGAGAGCCCAGGAGGGCACTAGGCTGCCACAGCCTTGATCTCTCTTCCAGCCCCCTTTCCTCATTTATAGTAAGGCTCCAATGCTGTTACCTACAGGAAAAGCATTGAAGAGCCTTTGGAGGAACTAGAGAAAGTAGACTCCATATTTCTGTACTTTGTTAGGGGTGTTTCCATCCTTAAAGGCAGTTAGACTCACATTTCCCTTTCTCAGCAGTGAAATGATGAAAGAACCCCTCAAAATTTGTCTTTCCCTTTTTTTAACTGTTTTCAGTATTACAGTCACGTGCCGTATAACGTCCAATTGGGCAACTTCCGTGGTCCTAGAAGGTTATTGGGAAGCATTGCTGGGCACCCCTGGAATATACCCTGCCCCTCCTGTTGGCTGTAACCTGTGAGGCTGCCTTCTGGAAAATTATCTTCAGTAATCTACTGAAATAGTTTAAAGATAAAAAATTTAAGGATATGGGTCATTTTAAAATGCAGTTATTTCCTTTCTGTGGTTTGTGATATCAGTTTGCAGGTGAACTCAAATGATGGAGTTAAATATCTTTTGTAAAGTGGACCCATCTGTTTGAGGCACATCTTACTGCCTTAAAATACTCACTTGTGAAATATTTAAATTATTCTCTTCCTTAAATTTTTAGCAAGTATACCCATTTCTTTGTTCAAAATTTATTTAATATTTCATATGTGAATTCTTTGTTGTCTTTTGTGTCCATGGTGATTATAGTAACACTTCATTACTACAACAAAGCCAGTGGCACATCAGGGGTTACCTTTGTCCTCCATCCTGAGTGCCACAGTGGTGGCAGGGGGGGACCCGTACATGTTTTAGGCTCACCTTGTAAGTCACCACATGCTGCCATATTTAATAAAGTATGAGGTGCATTTTGTTCACATTTAATGTCTTTGAAATTGGAATACCTCTTCATTTTATAGCACCTAGAGTCTCATGTTAGGGGCAATCACGGTCTGGTTGTGTGAAAACATTTTATTGACACCTTTTTTAAGGTGAGCAAAGTGCCAGCCTCTGTGATTCTGTGAAATATGTTTATGAAACCTTAGTCAAGTTGCTTATCTTCTCTCAGCCATTGTGCCCTTACATGTGAAATGGAGATAAAGCAGTATGGCTACCTTCTGGCAGTCCTGTGAGACATCAATGAGATAACAGATGTGAGGCACTTAGGATTTGCGGGTGCTTTCATCTCGTTTTCTTCCTCCAGCATTATTATTCACAAGTGGTATTTCTGGCATTTTTAGTTTGTTTCTCTTTATCGTACATTTAAACCATTTATACTTTGGATTTTATTTTCTGTTTATGTTCAACGTTGTTTATTCTTTATGTAGTATTAATTTTATGCTTTATTATCTCTAGTAACGCTCACAATTTTTCTAGGGGGTTTTAAAACTAACATACTACAGTCCTTTGTTTCTGAGTAAATTTTAACTAGTCTGTGGAATGTGTTTGCATATTTTATGATTTCTTCACTTTTGATACTTGTATATATTCTGGTAGTTACTGATTTGTTCTATTTCTTGCTTTTGAAATTTTAATTCATTCTGATTTTTTTTTTTTTTAGTTAACTCATTGTTCTTGAAGGTAATAGTGTTAACAGATCAAGCCTAAATTACAAAGCTTTATGGCACATGGAAACCTTCTGATGTTACTCTGCCTTCTTCACTGAAATTCCCAGGACTTTAAGGTTGAATTGTAGTCTTCATTTCAGTGAAGGGCAGCAGTAGGGAAATTTTTATATCTTAAGGTTTGTGCCTTGCTACTCAGTGATCTGATGAGGGCAAGACAATGACCCAGACGTGATATGCTTGTAGGGGAGCCTGGTTCTCTTTCTGTCTGGCCAAGTGAAGGGAAGAAGGTTTTGAGGTAATAATATCAGTTTGATAGCATGCATTTTGCTTTTGTTTGACTGTGTGTATATATCTCCAGTAACTGCTATTTATCGAGCATTGGATTTTTGACTCAGAAGTTAAAATTTCTCATCTGTAAGTTATGAAACTTGTTTTCCTCTGACTCAGAAAAGTTTTTATCAGTAATTCTGAACAACCTGTGGACTTCGAAAATTACTCTTAAAAATACTTAGATCACATTTCACTGTATTTGAATTCCTTCACTATTTTGAACTAAATATGATGTATTCAGTCTGTTGTAGATATTTAAAGATCAATGGTTTCTTCCCAATTGATATGAATTGTATCAGGATGAAAATATTGAGTTTTTGTTATGCTTTCTAAATTTCCACTAGGATATTTAATTAGCATTTAAGATAGTGAACATTTTTGTTACAATTTTGAGTTGCAAATGAAATGCTCAGCCAGTTCTGGTTCCTGTCTGAGGAATATTGATTCAGTCAGCATTTATTGAATGGTTTTTATGTGATAGGCATTGGACTAGAGAGGAGATTCAAAGGTGGCCAAAACAAGGTAGGATCTGTGTCTTTGTAGAGTGTCTTAGGCTGGGTTCTATAGAGAAGCAAAACCAGTGAAGCATTTATCTATATGTAGATATAGATATAACCAAACCCATTGTCATCAAGTTGATTCCAACTCATAGTGAGCCCATAGGGCAGAGTAGAACTGCCCCATGGAGTTTCCAAGGAGTGCCTGGTGGATTCGAACTGCCAGCCTTTTGGTTAGCAGCCATAGCTCTTAACCACTATGCCACCAGAGTTTCCATGTATAGATACCGATATGTATATATCTATATAGATTTTTATGTATGTGTATATATAAGTATCAAGGAAATGCATCATGCAGTTATAGAGGCTGGAAAGCCCCAAGCCCGTGCGTAAGGCTAGAGGCTGCTCTGACTTAATGTAGGGGCTGGAGAACCCAAGATCGGCAGGTCAGACAACAGGCCTCTGGCTCACAGGCTGTGGAGGCCAGCACATCCCAAGATCGGCAGGTAAGCTGGCAGGCTGCTGGCTTACGGACTGCAGAGGCTGATGAATCCCAAGATTGGCAGGTAAGCAGCTAGCTCAAGTTCTAAGAACTGGAGGTTGGATGAACAGGAGCCAGCTGCAGGATCCAGAGCGAGCAAAAGCCTGTGAGCCTTGCCAGAAAGTCCACCTATATTGGATGCAGGCCACACCCCCAAGGAAACTCCTTTTCAACTGATTGGCTACTCACAGCAGATCCCATCATGGAGGTAATGACGTTATATCAGATCTCATCACGGAGGTGATCATATCATCTTATGACTGCCAGGCTACACCATAACTACCAAACCACTGAGAATCATGGCCCAGCCAGGTTGATGCAAACCTTAACCATCACAGGGAGTTTACAGTCTGTTAGGGGAGAAAGTTATTAATTAGAGAATTCAAACAAATGTAAAATTCCAACAGTGATAATGATTAATGAAATAGACCATAAATAGTTAATGCCATAAAGACCTGTAAAAGATTTCCTTTCTGTGCAAGGGGTGATACTGACCTGAGGTCAAATGGATTAGCTCATGAGTGGAAGGAAGAACATTGCAGGTAGAGAGAACAGCATGTATACAGGCTCTGAGGTGGGAAGGATCTTAGAAGTCTGAGGGTTCTGAAAGAAGGCCACTGTTGCTGGATGAGGTTGGCTAGATACATGGGGCCAAACCATATAGGGCCTTGTAGGCTATGTTAAACGAGCATCTTGAGGTATAACTTGGACCATTTACCCTCAAGTTGACCCGAACTCATGGTGACCCCATGTGTGTCAGAGTAGAACTGTGCCCCATAGGGTTTTCAGTGGTTAATTTTTCAGAAGTAGATTGCCAGGCCTTTCTTCTGAGATGCCTCTGGGTGGACTCGCACCTCCAACCTTTCAGTGAGAGCCAAGTGTGTTAACCGTTTGCACCACCCAGGTACTCCGAGGTATAATTTAGTTATCATAAAGTTTACCCATTATAAATGTACAATTCAGTGGTTTTAGTAAGTTTATAGAGTTGTGCAGCCATCATCATAATCCAGTTTGAGACATTTTCATTATCTCTGAATGTTCCCACATGCCAGTTTGCAGTTAATCCCTGCTTCCACCCCTGACCCCGGGCAACCACTGATCTGCTTTCAGTCTCTATAAATAATTTTCCTTTTCAAGACACTTCATAAAAAAGTAATCATACCGTATGTAGTCTTTTGCACTGGCTTTTTTTACTTCTTTCATCCTGGTGGCATAGTGTTAAGAGCTCAGGCTGCTAACCAAAAGATCGGCAGTTCAGATCTACTATCTGCTCTTTGGAAACCCTACAGGGCAGTCCTCTTCTGTCCTGTAGGGTCTCTATGAGTTGGAATCGACTCAACGGCAACGGGTTTTGTTTCACGTAGCATGATGTTTTTGAGGTTCATCCTTATTGTAGTGTGTGCCAGTGGTTTGTTCCTCTGACTGATGAATAATATTCCATTGTATGGAAATGCCACTTTTTTTTTTTTTTTGATCTCTTTGTCAGTTGGTGGACATTTGGAATGTATCCAGTTTTTGGCTGTTATGAATAGCCAGAATGCTTCTATGAATAACAGCCAAAATATGAATAATGCTTCTGTCTTAGGCTGGGTTCTCTAGAGAAGCAAAACCAGTAAAGTATATGAGTATATATATAGAAATTCATATCAAGGAAACAGCTCACGCAATTGTAGAGGCTAAAACGTCCCAAGTCCGTGGATCAGGGTAGAGGCCTCTCCCCATTCACGGAGCCGCAGAAGCTGGTGAACCCAAGGTCGGCAGGTCGGAGAGGGGCTCCCGCTCACAGGTTGTGAAGGTTAGCGAATTCCAAGATCAGCAGACAAGACCGCAAGGTTTCTCCTGATTCACGTAGCTGCAGGGCTGGTGAACCCAAGATCAGCAGGTCAAGGAACTGGGCTCTTGCTCGCAGGCTGTGAAGATCGACGAATTCCAAGATAACAGGTAAGCTGCTGGCTCAAGTCCCACAGACCGGAGGTGAGACAGCAAGAGTCAGTTGCTGAGTCTGGACCAAGCCAAAAACCTTGGCAAGGCGAGCAGGCAGAAAGTAACTGGCAGAAGGCAGAGAGATGAAACTGAGAGGGCTGTGAGCTGCCACAGGCTCCGCCTCTGCCAGTACCACTCAGCAGATTCCATCATGGGGGGGATCACAACATTATACAACGGCTAAAACACTGAGAATAGCGGCCTGGCCAAGTTGACATACAGTCTGAACCATCACAGCTTCTGTGAACTTTTATGTATGTGTCTTTGAACGTATATTTTCATTTCTTTTCGGCAGATTCCCTAGTGTGGAGTTGCTGAGTTGTATGATAAGTTTATGTTTAACTTTTTAAGAAACTGTTAAACTATTTTTCAGAGTGTCTATACCACTTTACGTTCTCATTAGCAGTACATGGAAGTTACAGTTTCTTCACGTCCAATATTTGATATTGACTGTTTTTTATTTTAGCCATTGTAATTGGAGTTATAGTGATAGCTCATTGTGGTGTTTATAGCATATTTTCCTGAATTTATTAGGCATTCATACATATTTTCAGGTGAAATTTGTATTAAAATCATCTGCCCATTTAAAAATTAGATTGATTGTCTTACTGAGTTGTAAGAGTTCTTTATATATTCTGGATACAAGTCTTTTATGAGATAGATGTCAAGTATTTTCTCTTGTTCTGTAGCTTGTTTTATTGTTTTGTTAATGGTGTAGTTTAAAATACAAAATTTAAGAAAATGTTGAAGTCCAATTTATCAGTTTTTTTTTTTTTTTTTTTAAGTAATATTAGATGGAGCCCTGATGGCACAGTGGTTAAGAGCTTGGCTGCTAACCAAAAGGTCAGCAGTTTGGATCCACCAGCTGCTCCTTGGAAACCCTGTGGGTGTGGTTCTGCTCTGTCTTATAGGGTCACTATGAGTCAGAATCTAGTCGATGGCAATGGTTAGTTAATATGCATGTAAGTGGTCATTGAAGCCAAAGTTAGGGATGAGATCACCCAGGAAATGGGAGCATAGAATGAAAAGTGGAAGGAGTAAAATAGAGTCTCGAGGAACCCTAACATTTATGTATTGTTAGAGGAGATAGATTATAGAGGTGAAGGCGAAGTAGGAGGAAAACTAGGAGGATGCTGCACATGTAAATCACAAGTAGAGAGTATTTCAAGATTAGGCGGAGTATAAATGTGTCAAGTCACATCACATGAGGCCTGGAAAATGTCCTCTAGGCGCAGCTATGTGGAGATCATAGTTAGCCTTACTGTAGTGAAGCTGGATTGGAGTGAGTTGAAATGTTAAGTGGAAAGTGAAGAAATAATAAAGGTGAATGTGAACCGAGGAGTCAAGTGAGGTTTCTTTCCTTTTTTTTTTAACATTTTTAATCAAACAAGGAAACTTCATACTGAGTGCCTAAACAGTGACCAACCAGGTATAATGCCACTTTTGGAAAATTTGTGGTGCTGATCCATTTGTTTAAGGTCACATGAGTCTCCTGCCAGTTTTTCTCTTTATACTTTCCATTTATTTCTTCAAAACATTTTTAAAAATTTTGAAAATAATACATGCACATAGTTTTTTGAAAAGTGAAACACAGGTCCATACTCTCTTGTCCAAAGCCCTTGGGTCAGAAGTATTTTGGAATTTGAAAATTTTCAGATTTTGGAAAGGTAATTCAGTACACATTCTGAGTATTATTGAATACTACCCCCATTAGGGTCTGGGGTAACACCCCATAATCAACTACATGAATGTTTCTGCATTGAAGTATAATATTTACATTAAGTAGCTTAAGGAAAGACTATAAATAGTCTCTGCTCCACTCATCCACAACCCTTGTCCTCTCACCAGAGGCAGCTGCATATAACTCTTACGGTTGTTTCTTCTGCTAGTTTCCTTCATGTTTTCAAACGACATACTACTGTTTCTTGATTTATAAATGTTAAACATTATCAGTTGACTTCCTGTTATACTATCTCCCTTTTCCCCATCCTCTGGATTTGGTTATATCACAATGTTGCTTATATCATTATAATGTTTATGCTGTTATCAGTAATGAAATATTGTTCATTTTAGAGCTAAGTGATTACATTTTCTTCTGTAGTTTTTTTTGAGTTAATAATTGATTTGTATTTCAGCTTAAGGAAAGACTATAAATAGTCTCTGCTCCACTCATCCACAACCCTTGTCCTCTCACCAGAGGCAGCTGCATATAACTCTTACGGTTGTTTCTTCTGCTAGTTTCCTTCATGTTTTCAAACGACATACTACTGTTTCTTGATTTATAAATGTTAAACATTCTCAGTTGACTTCCTGTTATATTATCTCCCTTCTCCCCATTCTCTGGATTTGGTTATATCACAATGTTGCTTATATTATTATAATGTTTATGCTATTATCAGTAATGAAATATTGTTCATTTTAGAGCTAAATGATTACATTTTCTTCTGTAGTTTTTTTTGAGTTAATAATTGATTTGTATTTCATTGATATGATTTTTTTATCTCTTTTCTTTATTGTGGCGAAAATACACCCACCAGAATATCTGCCAACGCAACAACTTCCACATTTACAGTTCCATGATGTTGATGACATTTTTTCATGTTGTACCACCATTATCTCTATCCTTTCCAAACTACGGCTATTCCTTGACTTGCAGTGGGGTTCATTTCCATTGGCTTCATCATAAGTTGGTTCTCACATAAGTTGGATACCTCCTTTTTTTTTTTTAGGTTTCACTATTATTGCCTTTTGTTATCAGTATCTTTATGAATCTAATCTTTGTCTTTGGGAGTACAAAACATTGCATATAAACTTATAGATATATTTTAATACATACATACTTACATAAAAAAATACACAAATCATAAAAACTTACTCCAATGATGAGGAAGAGTTTGGACGACGTTGGCTTTTTGTCAGTTGTGGTAATAATTCCACTTGTGGAAGGTTCTGGATCATCTGGATTATCCCTGGGAATGGGGATGGTGTTTCTAGTCAGAAAATTAGTGAGACTTGTCTGTATGATCATAACATTGATCATACGTGGGTGGACATCTGAGAATGATAACATCAGCAAATTATGTGTTGCAACATTATATGTAGTACATGTTGCTATCGATGAGATGTACCAAAAAACGGGAAGTCATAGTGTGGTTCGTTGTAATTCGAATACGTTGTAAGCAGGGAACTACCTGTATTCCACTACCATTACCATAAACTCAATACTCCCCGAGCAAAAACTCCCCCTTTCCCCCTCCCTCCCTTTTCTTCCTCCCTCCCTCTTCTGGTAACCATTAATAATCTTTGATTTCTATATATTTGCTTATTTCATATAAGGGAGATCATATAATATTTGTTCCTTTGTGACTGACTGATTTCATTCAGCATAATGTTTTCAAGGTTCATCCATGTTGTGGAATGCATGTGAACTTCATTTCTCTTTACGGATGCATAATAATCCATCATCTGTATATACCACATTTTGTTTATCCATTTATTTGGTGATGGATGTTTCGATTATTTCCACTTTTTGGCTGTTGTGAAAAGTGGTACAGTGAACATTGGTGTATGTTTCTGTTTGTATTCCTACCTTCACTTCTTCTAGGTATATACCTAGGATGGGGATTGCTGGGTCGTATAATCTGTGTTCAACTTTTTGATGAACCACCAAACTTTTCCACGGTCACTGCACCGTTTTACATTCCCACCAGCAATGGATGAGGGTTCTAGTTTCTCCACAGCCTTGCCAACACTTGTTGTTTTTTTGATCATTGCCATTCTAATGGAGGTGAGGTGATATCTGATTGTGATTTTGATTTGTATCTGTCTAATAAAAGGATCCTTGGTGGTGTAATAGTTAAAGTGCTTGGCTGCTAACCGAAAGATCAGAGGTTTGAACCCACCAGCTGCTCCATGGGAGAAAGATGTGATAGTCTGCTTCCGTAAAGATTACAGCCTTGGAAACCCTGTGGGGCAGTTCTACTCTGCCCGGTAGGGTCATTATGAGTCAGAATCACTCGATGGCAGTAGGGGAATGGCTAATGATGTTGAACTTCTTTTCATGTGCTTGTTGGCTATTTGAATATCCTCTTTGGTGAACTGTCTGTTCAAGTCCTTTGCCCATTTTTGGATTGCTTGTTTGTCTTTTTGTTGTTGTGGAAATTTTATATATATTGTGTATATTAGGCTCTAATAGATGGTTCCTGAAAATTTTCTCCCCATCTGTAGGTTATTTTTTTACTTTGTTGATAAAGTTGGCATGATTTTTAATATACTTTCCCTTAGTCCTGCCTAGGTGTCCATATTATCAGCCACTCCATCTTCCCTGCTGAGACTTCTTTATTCCGGAGACCTGTTCCTGGAAGTGGAATATGTCTACTCCATTATGTATTGATACTCTCTAGGCCTGTTGTACGTCTAAAATCCTGGAAATACACTTTGTGCCTTTCCTGAGGTATAATGACTTTTTTCTTTCTTTTTTTTGGTGAAAGTTTACACAGTAGATTAGGTTCTCGTTTAACACAACATTCTATACATTTTGTTTAGTGACATTGATTACATTTTTAACAATGTGTCAACATTCTCATTTTCATTCTGGTTGTTCCGTTTCCATTAAGCTAGCTTCCCTGCTCCCCCCACCCCCGTTACCTTCTCATCTTTCTTTAGGGTAAATGTTGGCTGTTTGGTCTCATATAGATGATTTATATATATACATGTACACACACACATGCGCATATATACGTATATACACATACACACGTGTATGTATGTTTATATATATATAATTGTGGTTTTGGTGAAAGTTTACACAGGAAATTAGGTTCTCATTTAACAGTTTCTGTACATATTGTTCAGTGACATTGGTTACATTTTTCACAATATATCAGCATTTTGGTTGCTTCTGTTTTGGTGCTCTAGGGTAAATGTTAACCATTTGGTCTCATCTAGACGATTATTTTGAGGCGCACAGCACTCACAGGTGATGTTATTTACCAGTCTGTCATTTGGCTAAAAGGTGACCTCTGGGAGTGGTTTGAGTTCTAAGTTTAAAAAGTATCTCAGTGTGATAATCTCGGGGGTTCATCTAGACTCTAGTGGTCCAGTAAGTCTGGCCTTTTTTAAGAATTTGAGTTTTGTTCTACATTTTTCTCACATTGTATCGGAACCATCTATTGACTCCCTGGTTGAAACAGTTGATAGTGGGAGCTGGGTGCCATGTAGTTCTTCTGGCCTCAAGGTGGGTGATGTCATTGTTCATGTAGGCTTCGTTTTGTAGATGTGATGTTAAGGTTGTGTGTCAGCTTGGCTGGGCCATGATTCTCAGTGATTTGATAGTCATGTGATGGTGTGATCACTTCCATGATGGGATCTTCTGAGAATAGCCAGTAGGTGAAAGGGGGTTTCCTTGGATGTGTAGCCTGCATTGAATATAAGTGGATATTCTGGCCAGACTTGTGGGCTTTTGCTCATTCTGGATCCTGCAGCTGGCTCCTGTTCATTTGATATCTGGTTTTGGAACTTGAGCTAGCAGCTTACTTGTGGTCTTGCCTGCCGATCTTTGGGATTTGTCGATCTTCACAGCCTGTGAACAAGAGCCTGCTGATCTTGGGTTCGCCAGCCCCTGTGATTATGTGCATCAGGAGAAGCCTCTGTTCAGACCTGTGGGCTTGGGATGTTCCACTCTCTACAACTGCATGAGCCATTTCCTTGATATAAATTTCTCTCTATTTATGTTTTTATATGCTTTACTGGTTTTGCTTCTCTGGAGAACCCAGTCTAAGTAGAGTGGTTTTTTCTTTGAATCTTTGGTTTCCTTCTTTCTTTTTAGCTCTAGATGAGTAGAGACCAATAGTTGTATCATATAGATGATTTTTTAGAAGATCACAGACTAGCAGGTGATATTGTTTATTTTATGAGCCAAGCTGTTGTTTAACTGAAAGACGACCTCTGGTAGTGGTTTTGGTTCCAAGTTTAAAGGGTATCTCAGGGTGTGACAGTCTCAGGAGTTCCTCTAGTCTCTACCGGTCCAGTAAGCCTGTTGTTTTTTTAGAAACTTGAGTTTTGTTCTGCATTTTTTCTTCCATTCTACCCGGGACCATCTGTTGTGTCCCTGGTTAGAATGGTTGATAGTGGTAGCCAGGCACTACCTGGTTCTTCTGGTCTCAGGATAGATGAAGCCGTGGTTTGTGTGGACTGTTAGTTCTGTAGAGTAGTTTGTTCTTTGAGTCTTGGTTTCCTTCTTTCTCTTTTGTTCCAGATGAATAGAAACCATCAATAGTTGTATCTTAGATGGCCACTCACAAGTTTTTAAGACCCCAGATGCTACTCACCAAATTAGGATGCAGAACATAAGTTTTATGAACTACGTTATGCCAATTGACTGAGTTGTCCCACGAGACTATGGTCCTAAGCCTTCAATCCCAGTAAACCAATCCCTTGAGATGTTTGGTTATGTCTAGGACATCTCCGTAACCGTGCTCCCTGTGTAGTTTATTATATATACAAATACACATGCAGCACCCATAAACATGTATATACATATGCTTACTAAATGAAGAATTTCTTTTACAAGAGTCAGCACAAAGCTGGTTCCTGTGAGGCAGAAGTTAAAGATGTCCTAAATGTCGAACTTTTGTAAACTTCTGTACTGCTCCATCATTTCTGACATCCACTACTCCTTCTTCTCTTAGTACTCTCCTTTCCATCTTTGGGTTCTGTAATTTGCTGCAGTGTCTCTCAGAACTCATGAACCATATCAAGGAAATGGCTCGTGTGGTTGTGGAGGCTGACAAGTCCCAAATCCATGGGTCAGTGTAGGTTTCTCCTGACCCATGTGGCTGCAGGGGCTGACAGTTCAGATCACAGGCTGCTGGCTGACAAGGCTGTGAAAACTGGCAAATCAGGTCAGACGATAGGCCGCCTGCCCATGGGGCTGCAGAGGCCAGTGAATCCCAGAATCAGCGGGTCAGACGGCAGACTTCTGGCTCACGTCCCAAGAACTGGAGGTTAGACGATCGAGAGCCAGAGGCTGGATCCAGATGAAGAGAGAGAGAGCCCCACCAGGGCATCTACATATGTACTTTAGGTGCAGGCCACGCCCCAGGGAAGGGTGTAACTAGTAAGGGTAGGGCTTGAGACACACCCTCCTGCAAGGCTGTGACCCAGGACACACCCCACACCAGTCCTGCCTCATCAACATTTAGAAGTTAGGCTCCACAACACACAAAATGGAGGACAGCCACACAATACTGGGAACCATGACCTAGCCAAGTTGACATACAACCCCAATTGTCACAGGTTCCATATATCTTATTTGCATAGTCCCATCTAATCATTGTGTGTGAGTCACAAAGACCATGGGTAGAAGGGCTACATTAAGTAATTCATTGCACCGCACCTACCTATACGTGCGCATTCATATGCTCACCCATGTCTTCCTGTACACATATACGCATACATCTCTGCCTACGTAACCACACACATATTTTTTGGTTGTTGTTGCAAAATCGTATATATTATACCATTTACCAAAAACGTCCTTTATTCTTATGTACTTCTTAGTGTCATTATTTACCTTGGTCAGATTGTGCAGACTTCACCCACATTCGATATTGTCTTTCCCTTCACCAAAAATAACAAGTGTCTACTATCTAGAAACTGATTCCCTCTCCCATCCCTGATAACCACCAAAGAACATAGCATTCTATATGTATACCTCTTTTTTCTTTTTATAAAAGTGAGATCATACAATATTTGTCCTTATTGTTATTGATTTATTTCACTCAGCATAATGTCCTCTAAGTTTATCCACATTATAAGATGTTTCAATGACTTATCATTCTTTATGATTGTGTAGAATTCCTTTTGTGTCTACCACGTTTTTTTTATCCATTCATTTCATGGATTGGCACTTAGGTTGTTTCCGTCTTTTTGCTGTTACGAATAATGCTGCAGTGAACATAGGTGTGCATTTACATATTCATGTCAGTACTCTTATATCTCTAGGGTGTATACCTAGGAGTGGGATTGCTGGATTATAAGGTATTTCTATTTCTAGCTTTTTGAGGACGCACTATACCATTTTTCATAGTGGTTGTACCATTTTACAGTCACACCATCAGTGGATCAGGATTCCAATCTCCCACAACATTTTTCTGTTTTTTTGTTCAGTGCCATTTTTGGAGGGGTGAGATGGTATTTCATAATGACTGTTCTCTGCATTCTGTGTCCTTTCTCCTAGATTTAGTCTCTTATTTTGCTAGAGAACGTTTTCTAGGAGTTTCCTTTAAAAAGGTACACGGACAATATATTTTCTAAGTTCTCTTATGTTCCAACATATAATTATTCTCTTTTCTCATTTCTTTGATAGTTTAGCTTGATGTAGACTTCTATATTGAAAATATTTTCTTAGAATTTTGAAGGCATTATGCCTTTGTCATGTGGATCCTATGGTGCTGTTGAGAGGTCTGATTCTATTTTGATTGTATCTCTTTGTAATGTAACACCCTCACCCCCAAGCCAGGAAATTTTTCTTTTTCCAATTTTTATCTTTGGTGTCCTAGAATTCTGTAATCATGTGTATGCCTCAATGTGGAGCTCCTTCCCTTTTTAAATTTATTGTGTTAGGTACTGAGTGGACCATTTCAATATAGGGACTTGTGCCTTTCAGTTCTTATGAATTTTTTGTATAATTACTCTTGTCCCCCCCCCCCCCCCCCCGCCCCAGTTTTCCCTGTTCTTTCTTTCTGGAACTCCTTTTGGGTCAGATGTTAGATTTCTGGAATTTTCTGTAGATATTTTTGTATCCACAAATTCTTCTATCTACTCTGTTATTTTATGTCTCGTCTTTTTGTATTACTTTTTTGGCAGTTTCCCCAGTTTTTTAACCCATCTATTGAATTTTTTATTTTGCTTGTCATTTTTGATTTTCAGGAACTTGTCTTTTTTTAATTGTGCTTTTGATATAGGTTTACAGAGCAAATTAGTTTCTCATTAAATAGTTATTACACGTATTGTTTTGTGACATTGGTTGCGAACCCCACAACATGTCAGTTCTTCCTCCTTCTCAACGTTGGATTTCCATTTCCATTCATCCAGCTTTCCTGCCCCCTCATGCCTTCTTGTCCTTGTCCCTGGGCTGGTGTGCTTATTTAGTCTTGTATATATGGTTGAGCAACGTGTATTATTGTTTTATGGGCTTTTCCAGTCTTTGACTGAAGGATGAAACTCAGGAGTCATCTCAGTACTGAGTTAAAAGGGTGTCCGGGGGTGATACTCTTGGGGTTTCTGCAGCCTCCATCAGACCAATAAGTCTGGTCTTTTTTTGTGAGTTTGAATTTTGTTCTCCATTTTTCTCCTGCTCTGTCCAGGACCCTCTATTGTGATTCCTGTAAGAGTAGTTGGTGGTGGTAGCTGGGCATCATCTAGTTGTGCTGGACTCAGCCTGGTAGAGGCTGTGGTAGTTGTGGTCCATTAGTCCTTTGGACTAGTCTTTCCGTTGTGTCTTTGATTTTCTTCTTTCTCCCTTGTTCCCTACGGGGCACCAGGAACTTGTTCTATTTTCTTTTTCATGTTATGTTTTGGCTTATGGATACTCTATCATCTTTATGTCTGAGAGAATATTACTGGACTTATTTAAAAAGGATTTTTTAAAGTTTAAAAAATTACCTTTGTTTTCTCTAGTTTTGTTTTTTCTATGTATTTATTTTGGTTCCTTTTATTTGGAGCTTTTTTAAATATGTCTGAGCATCACCTAAGAAAAGGCCGGGAACAGTTTCTACGAGATAAGGGAACAGAAGCTAGACTGCCGTGAGTTGAGTTCTGAAGGATGAGAGGATTTGAGAATGCTGCTGTAGGTAGACAGACAGCTGGGAAAGTGGCTGCAGAGGCAGAGAGAGCATAGCATTGAAAGCCGCCTTTTTTTTTTTTTTTTTTAAATGGGAAGCCCTTAAAATACTAGAAAACTTCCGTACTGATAATTGAATTTTATCACTTGTTTATAGCGTCTAATGACATAAACTGCTTATTCTATGCATTTTTCGTGGACAACTGATTCTATTATTGTGTTGATTTGAATGAGCGTTTAGGAAAAAGAGAATGAGAATTTGGGGGAGGAGGCTGGCTAATAGAGTGAGGCCCCTAAATAAGCCAGGTGAGCAGGGACAAAAAGCCCAGGAATTTTTCTAGAGTCGGGTTGGGGGTTATCTCTTCCTTTGAACTCTTCCCTTGAACTGGCTAGGGACGGTGGGTAAGTTTTTAGGATTGTTGATGGCAAATTGAGGAACTTTTACAGTAAATACTGTTTAAACAACAGAAGTGCCTGAGCTCATGGTCAGATCCCGGGCATGTGGTCTTCATTCACACAAGGCAATCTGTTGTTAAGAGAGAACAATCTATTCTCTGGTGGGAAGAAGTCTTTCACTGTTTTGGAACAAGGGGTTTCTTTTATAGCCGTGAGTAAAAGAAGAAAATATTTACTAACAGCCCATGTTTAGTATTTTCTTCCTGTGTTCTGTAAAAGATGATGGTTCCTGCCACAGACATGTTTCTCCGATAGTAACAGGGTCAAACACACTGAACAAAAGCAGTGTCAGCACACAGACAGCCTTGTAAGTGCAGTGCAAATACGCAGATGCATTAACAGCGGACAAGGACTAACCTTGCCTTGTCTGCAGGATGACAGTGCTGTGTTTCTGTTTGCTACTAGTTTGTGGTTGGAGCCTCTATTTCTGCTGATGTGTAAAGGTCATTCGAGTGCAGTCACATTTTATGGGAAGTATACAAACTGGAAACAATATGTTGTTGTGCACTGTCAAGTTGATGTGTATATAAATGTATGTATATAGATATAGAGAGAGAAGGAGAGATTTATCTCAAGGAAATGCTCACACAGTTGTAGAGGCTGGAAAGTCAGGTCTGTGGGTGAGGCATCAGGCTGGAGGCTTCTCCTGACTCATGTAGCTGCAGGGGCTGACAAACCCAAGATGGGCAGGTCAGATGGCAGGCTGCTGGCTCAAGTCCCAAGAATTGGAGGTCAGATGATGATGAGCTGAATGCAGGATCCAAAGCAGAGTAAAAGCCAGTGGGCTTTGCCAGAAAGTCCATTTATATTGGATGCAGGCCGTACCCCCAAGGAAACTCCCTTTCAGCTGATTGGCTGCTCGTAGCAGATCTCATCATGGAGGAGATTACATTATATCAGATCTCATCATGGAGGTGATTACATCATTATATAACTGCCAAACCACATCATAACTGCCAGACCACTGAGAATCACAGCCCAGCCAAGTTGACACATGACCTTAATCATCACACCTATGAACCTTTTTTTGGTGTGCGTGGTTTTTTCCTCTGGTTAATTCTAGGTTTAGAAAGTCATTCTCCCTTTAGTTGTTTAATATAGTCATTTGCAATTAAATTTTGTTCTATTTTTCTTTAACTTTCATATTTGTCAGAATTTATTTTGATGAATGAAGTCAGGGTCTTAACTGATTTTTTCCCTTTTAAATTGTTAACCAGTTACCCCAACACCCTTTATTGAATAACATCCCTTTCCTGTAAGTTTGTGCTGCTTCCTTTTTCAGCAATTGTATTCTTTATAACTGAGACAGTTTTTGGGCCGTCTTTTGAGTCTTGTATGTGTACTTGCTGTTTAATCATAATTGTCTTATATGTTTTAACGTCTCGTGGAACTCATTTCCCTGTTGCTTTCTTCTGGAACATTTTATTTGATCATCTCACTTATTCTTACATATAACTTTAGAATCATTTTGTCAAGTAAAAAATATTTCTGGGACTTTGATTGAAATTACATTAAATATACAGTTTAATTTAGGGAGAACAGATCTTTTCTAGAGTATTGAAACATACTCTAAAATCCCTGAATGGAATATGATGTTTTTCATGAAAAGTCCTAAGTAGCTTTTATATCATTTATCTCTAGTTATTTTATGCTTTTTTGTTTTGTCGTTGTACAGGGATATTGGTGATTTTAAAATAACCTTTATACTCTAGAATACATTACTGATTTTATGCAAATATTTCTAACTGATTCCAGTAGTTCTTAGAGAATTTTTTTGGACTTTATTTCTTCCATTGTGTTAGAAAGTTCTCTTTTTATTTTCAAGTCTTATTCTATTCATAGCAAAATCTAATCCTGTTCTAAATAATAGCAGTGATAATGGGCTTATTTTGCTTTTTAGTTTAATTAGAATGCCTCTGACAGTTTTTCCGTTTGAGTATAATGTTACATTTTGGTTTGAGATAGGTATTTTTTAAATTAGGATTTCTAAAAGGTTTTCAAATTCTGTATTGATGTTGGATTTTATTGCTAGTTTATTCCATATAATGATAAAAACTACTTATTTTACAGAGTTTCCTAGGGAAATGGATTCTGTTTGTGTGTGTTCAGGTGTTACAATGTGCTAGTGCCTCCCAAGTCTGCATCGTGAGCATGTCTTGGCTTTCCCAAGGGCCTGTCAAACTCAGCGTGCCCCTGGTGAGCTCACCTCCTCCCCCAGCCCTGCTCCTCCTCTGCATTCCCCATCTTGTGAGTGGCAGGGCCAGAAGCCAGGAGATACCTCAGGTGCCTCACTGGTTATGTCAGGCTTTCTTGTCCAGTTGTCTGTCTCCTCTCTCTGTGTCCGCTACCTTGACTCAGGCCTTGGTCACTCGGCACCGTATATCTACAGCTGGCCCTGGTCACTCGGCACCGTATATCTGCGGCTGGCCCTGGTCACTGGGCACCGTATATCTGCGGCTGGCCCTGGTCACTGGGCACCGTATAGCTGCGGCTGGCCCTGGTCACTGGGCACCGTATAGCTGCGGCTGGCCCTGGTCACTGGGCACCGTATAGCTGCGGCTGGCCCTGGTCACTGGGCACCGTATAGCTGCGGCTGGCCCTGGTCACTGGGCACCGTATAGCTGCGGCTGGCCCTGGTCACTGGGCACCGTATAGCTGCGGCTGGCCCTGGTCACTGGGCACCGTATAGCTGCGGCTGGCCCTGGTCACTGGGCACCGTATAGCTGCGGCTGGCCCTGGTCACTGGGCACCGTATAGCTGCAGCGGGTCTCTTCACTCTTCTTAACTGCTTTTTTCCTTTCTTGGGTCTTCTAACTGCTTTCCACAGGTTTCTCATTTTTTTATAGGAAATGTTCTCGTGATAAAGACGGGCTTAACTTAAAGATGTTTATTCTCACAGTGTCGGTCAAGATGTTAAGATACAACAGATAACAGTGGGGAAGAGCGGTGTACAGCTGGGGCCTGGCACCTTACTAGCAAGGGCACGGGAGTGTGCTGACCGCTGGACTGGGGCCACTGTCCCTCAGGGAGGCTGCAGCTGGCATCTTTGTCTTCTCTAGGCTGTCACTTTGTAGTCTGTATTTCTCCATGGCATTGTTGTTGGAATGGACAGAACCCTTCGTTTATCTTCACCATCTGGAGAACCCATATAACAGTTTGATTGTTAAATCACGTTGGAAAAGAGAGGCCCTGGTCATCTTGGGGATTGGGCCTTCCTACCTCTCCCCATACAGGGATGGCAGTGTCAGCTTTGCTCCCCCTCAGAGTCAAGCTATCTGGAAGTCCTAAGTAAGTGTTGGAAAGGATTTGAGGTACCAGTTGTATAAGTGTTATATCTGACTAAGGCATAAAGGGACAGAAAATAGTCTTGGAAAGACAAAGCAAATAAACAGGGTTTTGTGATGTGGTGAAAGGAGTTATGCAAATGCCTGAAAGAGCGTGCTGGGAAAATGTGCACGTGTACACACTATTATTTCACCTTCCCAGTAACCATGCGAACCGAGTACAGGTTAGTACCCTTCTGTTTTCCAGACGAGGGCACGGGGGTCTCTGAAGTTCACCAGTTTGCTCAACATCACACGGTTAGTATTTAATAGAGCCAGGACTTAACTTAGGTTTCTGATTGCTGATTTTGTACTCTGTCTGTTATCTGTCTCAAAACTGGAAGGGCGATAGGATAATGGTGGCCATCTCCATGTCATCTGGATAAGTTATAGTGTGGATAGCACAAAGGAAAAATAAAACTCTCATTGTTAATTGCTGGCTGCTATGGAGGTGGCTCCTCCCTCATGGTGACCCATGCACAATGGAATAAAACACTGCCTGGTCCTGCACCGTCCCCGTGGTCAGTTGCCGATTGGACCATTGTGATCCATAGAGTTCTCATTTTTGGAAGTGGATTGCCAGGCCTGTCTTCTAGTCCAGCTTAGTCTGGAAGCTCCACTGAAACCTGTTCAGCATCATAGCAACACACAAGTCTGACGGATGGTGGCTGCACGTGAGGTGCATTGACTGGGCATCAGATAATCTGCTTTCTGATTATTTCTACATTGTTTTTGAAAACAACTTTATTGAGATATAATTGTCTTACAATTCATCCATTTAAAGTTTACAATTTAACGGCTCTTAGTATATTCAGAAGTTGTTCGAACATCACCACAATCAATTTGAAAACATTTTCATGACCCTAAAAAACAACCACAACAACAACAACAAAAAAACCTTTAGCTGTCACCCCCTGCCCAGTACCCTCATTGCCCCCAGCTTTTGGCAACCACTAATCAACCCTGCCTCTGTATATTTGCATCTTCTGGGCATTTCATGTAAATGCAGTCAGTACCAGATGTAGCCTTTTGTGACTGGCTTCTTTTATTTAGAACAACGTTTTCAAGGTTCATCTATGTTGTAGCATGTATCGGTACTTCATTTATTTTTATTGACAGTGTTCTACTGTATGGACATGCCACATTTTATTTATTCATTTATCAGTTGATGGATGTTTGGGTTGTTTCCATGTTTTGCCTGTCATGAATAATGTGGTATGAATATTTGTGTATAAGTTTTTGTGTGGCATATATGTTCTCATATCTCTTGGGTGTGTACCTAGGAGTGGAACTGGCAGGTCATATGGCAACTTTAACATTTAGAAGAACTACCAGATTCTTTTCCAAAGTGACTGCACCATTTTACATTCCCACCAGCTGTGTATGAGGTTTCTCATTTCTCCGCTTCTTGCCAACGCTTGTTATCTGTCTATAATTATAGTCATAATTAAAGTAGTATCTCATTGTGGTTTTGATTTGCATTTCTCTCACGACTGATAATAATGTTCAGTGTCTTTTCATGTGCTTATTGGCTCTTTGTGTATCTTCTTTGGAGAATTGTCTATTCAGATCCTTTGCCCATTTTTGAATTGTATTATTTGTCTTTTTAGACAAATTTGTAAGAGTTCTTTATATATTCTAGATACAAATCTCTTATCAGATACTTGATTTACAAATATTTTCTCCTATTCTGTGAGTTGTGTTTTCATTTTTTGGTGGTATCCTTTAGGATATAAAAGTTACTAGTTTTGTTGATACTCTATTTTTTTCTTCTCTTGCTTGTGCTTTTGGTGTGATACCTAAGAATTTATTGCCAAATCTAAGGTCACAAAGGTTAACTCCTATGTTTTCTTTTGAGTTTTATAATTTCGGCTTTTACGTTTAGGTCTTTGATCCATTTTGAGTTAATTTTTATATGTGATTTGAGGTAAGAGTCCAACTTCATTCTCAAATTGTCCCAGCACCATTTGTTGAAAAGGTTATTCTTTCCTGCTTGAATGGTTTTGGTATCCTTGTCAAAAATCAATTGCCCATATATACATGGGTTTATTTTTGGACTCTCAGTTTTATTCCACTGATCTGTATGTCTGTCCTTATGCCAGTACAACATTGTGTTGATTTCTGATCCTTTGTAATGAATTTTGAAGTTGGGAAATATGAATCCTTCAACATTGTTCATCTTTGTCAAGATTGTTTTGGCTAGTCTAGGTTCCTTGCATTACCACATGAATTTAGGATCCGTTTGTCAATTTCTGCAAAGAAGTCAACTGGTTTTTTAATTGGGATTAAGTCAACTGGTTTTTTAATTGGGATTGCATTGAATTAGTAGATCAATTTGGGGAGCATTGCCGTCTTGGCAATATTAAGACTTCCAGTCCGTGAATATGGGATGTCCATTTTCATATTTTTATACAACTAGCTTTGGCAGTCCAGTTCTTCTAAATATGGGTATTTATCTTAGGTGTGCTGTATTTTGCAAGTTAGCAGTAATAAGGCTGAGTTCTAGTAGAATTCAAGTCCTCATGCCTGGATTATCAGGCATAGTGTAAAGATTTAACTTTTACTCTTAATTAAAGATGAGTTGATATCAAACAGATCATACCTGGAAATTATGCAAAGAGGATAGTATGAGTAAATACCTCCTTTATGGTTTTCATATGAATTTTCACATAAAAAGGGGTATGGTTTATTTTCTAAAATTACCATTTTTATTCTAAGTATGTTTGGCATAGGTGAGGGATTGCTTTAGGCAAACATTCAGCCCTAGTACCCAAAGGTGAGGATGCTTATTTATTAGAGAGTAGTGGGAGATAAACTTAGATAGCTGAGGTCCTTCAAAACTCTGCAAATTTAGACTTCTCTGACAGGGATCACAATAGAGGGTCTTGGACAGAGCTGGAGACAAATGTAGAACAAAATTCTAACTCCCAGAAATAGACCAGACCTACTGGCCTGACAGAGACTGGAGAAACCCCGAGAGTATGGCCCCGAACTCAGTTTTGGCTCAGTAAGGAAGTCACTCCTGAGGTTCACCTGTCAGTCAAAGATTAGGCCCGTAAAGCAAAATGAGACTAAAGTGGCACACCAGCCCAGGGGCAAGGACTAGAAGGGAGGGAAGGGGACAGGAAAGCTGGTAGTAGGGAAGCAAAGGTTGAGAAGGGGAGAGTGTTGACATGTCATGGGGTTGGTAACCAGTGTCTCAAAACAATACATGTACTCATTTTTTAATGAGAAGCTAGTTCTGTAAAGCTTCATCTAAAGTACAATAATTAAAAAAAAAAGAAACTTTGCATATTTAATTCTCTAAACAATTAATTTGTTGTTTTTCTTAGTTGTTTTGTATTCTAATTAGAGATTTTTGTTTGGGCTTTTCAGTGAGAATTTGAACCATATTGCTATGCTGCTTAGTTAATTGTTTCTAAGTTTTAATGCAGAAACAATTGAAATGTGTTGCAGATGTCATTAATATCTAAGCCACAGGCAGGAAAGCGTGGAGATGGAGATAGAAATATTTGTCATTCAGGATTATATAAAATATAATACTCATGAGTCTTGATCTAGTCCCTGTTACAGACTGACTTGGCAAGAAGAGATGACCATTTCTTATGCTTTGGGTCTAATACCGGGCACGCTGTTTAATCCTCCAAGTCTGCTAATGATTCTTATAGCTACTTTGTGGCCTGTGCCTTAAAGTGTTCGCTTAAGCCATTTTGTTCTTTATTCCAGACCTGTCCCCCCATGTTCTTGGCTCTCACCCTGTCACTCATTGTTTTTCTTTATGGCCTCATATCATTCTTTGGATTTCATTCTTGGAAAAACCTCTCAACGTTTAATATCCATCCTTGGTCAGGATTCATATTTGCTCTCTTGAATGTGCTGATTCTGCCTTTCCCCAAGCACACTTGTGGTTTAGCCCAGCTTCATGGACTTAGATTGTGGCATGAGCCATTGTTGCTTTTGCCTTGCTAAGTCTGCCCTCCTCCCAGGAGCAGGACTTACACCCTAAGGTGAAGCAGCAACAAGAAAAAGAATGGCAGTGAGGGGCGCAAAGGATAGCAATTGTCAGCTGAAGGTGCGGGTGATACTGGGTTTCTGGGTGGACTAGAGGCTAGGGTGTCAAACCAGGTATCTGGTGTAGTGCTGTCTTCTTGCATCTGTTTCTCTGGCATAAATAGTCCTCTCAGGCTTGTCATGAACATTTCCCAATGATATAATAATGATGATTATACCAGAGCACCAGAGGCTACTATATTGGCATGATATATGGTGGGGGTCTGAGCATGGCTAGTTTAACCAAATATTCCAAGAGGCCACATGGGATTTGTCGTCTGTGACAGAGGACTTTAGTGTGTTAGTAATGGAAAAACTGCTCACCATTGACTATTCTGATCTCCCAGAGAGTGTAAGGCAACTCAGTAAGTAAGTGCCTCTTGTGTGGTTTAATGTGCTTCAATACAAATATTCAGATGTTCCTTGGACACAGTGTTGCATCCTGAGTCAGCCTCATCAAAGGCTTTAAGTGGGGTAGGCAGACGATCTGGAATATCTAGACATGAATGTTTTATTTTCCTGTTTGATTGTTTGATGAACACCTGTTTGATCGTCCACCTGTTATAAAATACTAAGTTTTTTTAAACAGGTTACTTTAGCTTTTTTTTCCCACACATGTTGATCCTTTCCAGTTTCTTGTTCATTTCTGTTTCTTACTGATTAGAGAGTCATGTGAAAGAATCCATTTTGTGGATCCCGTTGCTCTTCAACTTGGTTAGTGACACTGTCAGAGGTAGACACCTCCCTTTGGTCCAGAGCAGAGTTTTGGGAGATTCGAAATAAATGGCTGCTTGTCAGATGTGACCTTCGGTTGTCAGGCCGCACTGTTTACCTTCCCTGCCTATGTTTACCACCAACACATGCATGATAAATGGAAATTCCCGAAGGAGAGATTCGTTCTTTTGGTTTAAGGCTTCCGTCCTCTGTTAAAATTCGAATAGCATGAAACGTCACTATGTTAAAACTTACGGATAACTTGGTTAATTTATATCCAGTTAGTTTTGTATACGGAGTTTGATAAATAGTGGATGGAGGGGGAAGAGAGGGAGAAAAAGAAGGGGGACAGACAGTTAAATAACTAGGCGCTTTAAAGGAATGTGAGAGAAAACCGGAAAAGGGCAAGGGTGCCTGGAATCATTAAAAACAACTTATACAGACACTGTTATTTTATCCAAGGTCAGCCTTGTCATGGTTCCCAGGTGACCAGGTAAACACATCAGTGTCCACGATGACCTTGAAAAACCCATTAGAGCAGAGATTGGCAAACTCAGCCCATGGGCCACATCTACCCTGCCACCTGTGTTTGTAAATATACCTTTATTGGAACATAGTCACTCTCATTCATTTATATACTGTCTATGGCTTCTTTCATGCTACAATAGTAGAGTTGAGTAGTTGCAACAGATATTGGCCCACAGAACCTAAAATATTTACTCTCTGGCCCTTCACAGCTGAAGCTTGCCAACTCCTGGTCTAAAGAGTCTAGACTTTTCCAGTGTTAAGCATGGATCCCAGATATCTTGAATTTATTTTAGACTTCGTAGCTTCTGATCTTACTCCTGTGTGGATTCAAGGGCAGCAGTTTGAAGGAAAAGTTACTACTTTTATCAGGATGAATGCTCGTTCAAGAAAAAAAAATTAACTTCAAAAATATTCTTAAAGTAAAGCATGGCACTGCTGTATTTCAAACCTAGATAGCTAATGGAAAATTAATCTCTGATTATACATGTACCTGTTCCACCAGCCTCTTTCAGGAGCTCCCATCTTATTACATGCGAAAAATATTCCAATTTTTTTTCCTGGACATTCGTCTTCTATGATTTTTGAAGACCCAAGCATTATATTATTTGAATCTAAATATAAAACACTACTCCTGGTGTTATACCTCAGTTTTGTTCTTCTTTTTTCCCCTCTTTCTCTCAGCTTGAAATCCATGGCCCAAAATGACTCTGCCAGTGGAGACTGTCTTCGGTAAAGAAGGCGACCAGACAGGAGGCTGGGATGAGCATGCCACTGCATCAGATCTCTGCCATTCCGTCCCAGGATGCCACCGTTGCTAGAGTCTACACAAGTAAGACCAAAGAAAAGGAAAGGGAAGAACAGGTAATGGGGCTTGCTGATTGAATGTGGGGAAGGACAGGGAGGAATCAGGCATGACTCCCTGCTTTCTGCCTTGCCTTTCCTACGTGCTTTACAAGCATTGGCTCATTTGTTCTCTAAAGTTCCTGTTTTATAGTTGAACTTAATCTTTGCTCAAAACTAGAAAGAATCCTCGTTAAATTTAGAATTAGTCTTGTTTGAGTTTAAATCATTGTAGTTGATGGGACACATTTTTTCATTTTTCTGTAAATAATTTTTTTTTAAAAAACCAAATCTGTCGTATCATAGCTTTTGAAGTACCTGGACTGTGGACAATGAAAGATCCCATATGAATGAAAAGAGTTCACTGTATTGTTAGTTTTGGGTTTTCCTTTTTTGGTTTTTTACATTGTTAACCTGCACCCTTTGTGTCTTACTGAGATCTTGGAAGGGAGGAGCAGTATCACCTGAATTGGTTGAAGTGCCAACTGGGGGTGGTGGCAGGAAGGGTGGTTTGTGGATGTAGTGCTGTTTTCAGTATTTTACTTTTTCCTCAACTTGCTAGGGATGGGAGAATACCCCAAAATATCTTTTCCATGCTCTTTATCCCATCTTAGCCCATCTGGATTTTAAAATACCATTAAACAGAATATTCCCTTAAGCTAGGGTGCTCGCCTACGCCAGATGGAGACTGTCAGTTCCTTGTTCATTGTCGTGTTGAATTTGGACACCAGATGGGAGGGATTCCTTGGTATTTATATGAGGGATCAATATAAACTTGTTTGGGATGGTTAGTAGTAGGGCTGTCCAGGAAAGGAAGATGTCCAAAATTTTAGGCTAGAAAGGGAGATTTTTTTTTTAACCCAAAATCCTACTGCAGCCTGGTCAGTAGTTATTCAGTAAGCATGTATGGAATTGATCTATTTGGTATTCTTAATGTTTAAATAAGTAGCTTTAATGGGCAGTAGTCATAGAATTGGAATTTTGATTGGTATCGGGAAGAAGGGGACTACCGTGTCCCACCTTAGTATGGGGAGTAGTTTGAATAACTGATTGCCATGTGACAATTCTGGGAACCCTGGCGCCCAGGTGAGGCCGCAGGGACTGCAGAGTGGCTAAGACTGGGCTCCTCGAGAACTTCGGCAGCAGCCAGCAACAGCTGAAAACTTTTGTAGATTTCCAGGCTCTGAAGTGTGGCATCAGGACTGGTTTAGAAGGTAAATTTTTGTCCAGTGGAGCCCATTTTCCTTTATCCAGTTCCCCTGGCCCAGCCAGTTTAACCCAAATGTTTTTGGTACAATTTCTGGTCCTTCTGTGTTTGAAAGGGACTGAGAGGAGGAAGTAGAGGCTGTGCAGAGCTCCTGTTTTTTCGTCACCCACTGTCTGAGAACTGCAGACGCAGTTTGCTCTCTCAGCCTTTGGGATAATACAAGACAGTGCAAATGTATCAATAACAGTTTTACTGTGAATCATGTGAGAAGAGAGGAGCCTTGCATTTTACCCAGAAGGTCAGCAGAAACAATCCAGCCATTAACTTAGAGACAGTTTTACCTATGAGTCTCAGATGCAAAATTCCCTTTGTAGTACCGCTTGCATATCCTGTATCTGTAATTCTTCTACAGAGAGTTAATGAATTTTACATAGTAGATAGTTAATATAGTTAATGAACGAGTGAATTCAGTTTCAGTGGTATGGGGACCACAATGAAGATAAGAGGGATGTTTTAGTAATCCATAAAAGGATTTCTGCTGCTGTTAACTTATGAAGTAGGTATGTTTCTTAAAGAGAAGTTTTTTTTTTCTCCTCACCCTAAGGGTTTTTATAAGCATCAATCCATTGGCCTCCAGACTCTAGCCTTCATTTAGAAACCTGATATGGTTGTTATTTGTATTCTTTCAAAAGAAATATGGTTTATAACTTTAGATTTTTGAAGAATATTTTCTTTTTCCTTATAGTTTAAGAGTTATTTGTAAGTATCTTAATATTCTTCATGGCTTTCCTTAGTTCTTGTGGGAGGCTTTCAAGCCTTTCAGTCTTCTTTCATTTCTGAAACCTTTTCTTCTGCTTTTAATGATGAACTCTGTACTCTAGTTCTTTTGAGGATTGCTGGTAGAGGTTAAATCTTCATATTCTCATGGCTATTGTATTTTATCAGATTCTTTCCATTAATTTATTCTGTTCCTGGGCCCTCTGGGATTGGCCTTTTCCAAATTGTCCTGTTTTGCTGACGTGGCACTGCTGATTTCGATTTCTCCTGTATCCAAGTAGTTTCTTCATTGATCTGTGGTCATTCTGATTGCTTTTGTTTTTTTTTATTTTATTTTTGGTGAAAATATACACAGCACATCCTCCAATTGTATAGTTTCTAGACAGAATGATCAATGACATTGGTTAAATTCTTCACATGGTGTCAGTATTCTCATTGTTTCTGTTCTGGTTGTTTCACTTCCATTTACTTAATCTCTCTGCCCCCCCAACTTTTCTCATCTATGCTTGAAAATAGCTGTTGACCCTTTGGTCACGTATATATATATGTATATATATATATTTATATTTTAAGTAACACAGCATTCAGTGGTGACAATCTTTACTCTTTGGGCTAAACTGTTACTCAGTTAAAGTGGACTCCAGGGGATAGTTTCAGTTCAAGATTTGAAGAGCAATGCAAGGCCATAGTCTCGGGGATTCCTCCAGCCTTAGTAGGTCCAGTAAGTCTGGATTCTTTTAAGAATTTGAAATTCTGTTCCACATTTTTCTCCCTTTTTATCAGGATTTCTCTGTTACGCTCCTGATCAGAATGTTCAGTAGTGGTAGCTTAGTACCATCTAGTTCTTCTTGTCTCAAAGTGGAGGAGGCAGTGGTTCATGTAGACAGTCCTGTAGTCCAGTTCCTTCTCTCATTCTTGGTTTTCTTCTTTCTCTTTTGTTCCAAATGAATAAAGACCAATAGTTGTATCTTAGATGGCTGCTTGTAAGCTTTTAAGATCCCAGACACTACTCACCATATTGGAAAGTAGAACATAAACTTTAAGAACTATATGATGCCAGTTGACTGGATTGTCCTACGAGACCACAGCCCTAAGCCCCCAAACCAAGAGAACTAATCCCATGAGATGATTGGTTATGTCTAGTAAGTATCGTCATCTGTAGCCTTCCCTTTTTTTTGCCGGGGGTTGGGGGGCTGTTGTTATTGTTACAAAACCATACACAACCTAGCATTTGCCCATTCATCCCTTTTCCCTATGTGCAACTTATTGACATCAGTTACACTGGTTATGTTATGCAAACTTCACCCATATTCAGTGCCACCATTTTTATAAACAAAAAATGACTACTGCCTAAGGAATACTCCCCCCCATAACTGCTAATGAACATCAGTTTCTGTATATTTACCTATTCATGTCATTTCATAAAAGTGAGAGCATACACTGTTTGTTTTTTTGTGATTGACTTCACTCAGCACAGTGTCCTTTAGGTTCAACCACATGGTAAGATGTTTCGGAAACTCATTTTTCTTTATTGCTGAGTATTCCATTGTTTGTATGTACCACAGTTTACTTATCCATTCATTCATCTGTTGATGGGCATTTAGGTTGTATCTATCTTTTTCCTATTGTGAATAGTGCTGCAATGAATATACGTGTACCTGATTGCTTTCTGATCAGTTTCTTACTTCAACTTGCTCTTTGCCTTGTAAGATCAGATAACTCTTTTTTTTAAATTTTATTTTATTTTTTATTGTACTTCAGGTGAAGGCTTACAGAAAAAATAGTTTCTCATGAAACAGAAGTACACGTGTTGTTTTATGACGTTGGTTAACAACCCCACAACATATCAACCCTCTAACTTCTCAACCTCTTTTTTTTTTTTTTTGTGAAAATACACATAGCCAAAGATACACCATTTCAAAAATTTCTACACGCACAATTCAGTGACATCAACTACGCTGTTCGAATTGTGCTGTTATTCTCACTTAAGATGAAGGCTTACAGAACAAAATAGTTTCACATTTAACAGTTACTACAAATGTTGCGCTATGACAATGGTTAACAATCTCACAAGACGTCAACAATATCCTTACTCAACCTTGGGTTCCCTATCACCAGCTTCCTTGTCCCCTTCTGCTTTCTGGCCCTTGTCACTGGACTCCTGTACCTCGTTAGTCTCATTTGATTTTACGGGGCTGTCCACTCCCCGGCTGAACAGTGAACCTCGGAGATCACCACTGAGCTAAAAGGGTGTCTAGGGGCCATACTCTCGGGGTTTCTCCAGTCTCCTTTAGGCCAGTAAATCTGGTCTTTTTTTTGTGAGTTAGAATTATGCTCTACATCCTTCTCCAGCTCTGTCCAGAACCCTCTGTTGTGATCCTGGTCAGAGCAGTCAGTGGTGGTAGCCGGGCACCACCTAGTTGTACTGGACTCAGTCTGGTGGAGGCCTTGGTAGCTGTGGTCAATTAGTCCTTCGGACTGATCTTTTCCTTGTATCCTGTTCTCTTCATTCTCCCTTGCCCCCAAAGGGATGAGACCAGTGGAGTATCTTAGATGGCCGCTCACAGGCTTTTAAGACCCCAGACACTACTCACCAAGGTAGAATGTAGAGCATTGTCTTTATAAGCTGCGTTATGCCAGTTGAGCTAGATGTTCCCCAAGACCATGGTCCCCAGAACCCTCCGCCCAGCAATTCAGGCCCTCAGGGAGTTTGGGTGTGTCTATGGGGCTTCCATGACCTTTCCTTGTCCAAGTTGTGCTAGTTTCTCCTGTATTGTGTACTGTCTTACCCTTCACCCAAGATACCACTTATCTGTCATCTATTTAGTATCCCCCCGCCCCCATCCCTGGTAACCAACAAAGATTGTTCCATTTTGTGTGTGAACTTTTTCATGGGTTTTTACAATAGAGGTCTCATACAATATTTGTTCTTTTGTGATTGACTTATTTCACTCAGCATAATGTCCTCCAGTTTCATCCATGTTATGAGATGCTTCACAGATTCATCATTGTTCTTTCTCGTTGCATACTACTCCACTGTGTGTATGTACCATAGTTTGTTTATCCATTCATCTGTTGGTGGGCATGTAGGTTATTTCCATCGCTTTGCTATTGTGAACAATGCTGCCGTGAACATAGGTGTGCATATGTCTATTCGCGTGATGACTCTTATTTCTCTAGGATATATTCCTAGGAATGGGACTGCTAGATCGAATGGTATGTCTATTTCTAGCTTTCTGAGGAGGCGCCATATCATTTTCCAAAATGGTTGTATCATTTTGCATTCCCACCAGCAGTGCATAAGAGTTCCGATCTCCCCGCAGCCCCTCCAACACTGGTTATTTCCAGTGTTTTTTGATTCATGCCAGTAATGCCGGAGTGAGATGGTATCTCATTGTGGTTTTAATTTGCATTTCTCTAATGGCTAGTGATCGCAAGCATTTCCTCATGTGTCTGTTGGCCATTTGAATGTCTTCTCTGGTGAAGTGTCTGTTCATTTCCTTTGCCCATTTTTTAATAGGATTATTTGTCTTTTTGTTGTAGAGGTGTTGGATTTTCTTGTAGATTATGGAGATTAGACCTTTGTCTGACTTGTACTGTCCAAAAATTGTTTTCCAGTCTGTAGGTTCTCTTTTTACTCTTTTGGTGAAGTCCTTTGAAGAGCATAGGTGTTTGATTTTTAGAAGATCCCAGTTATCTAGCTTATCTGTTGGGTTTTGTGCGTTGATGGTTATGGTTTGTATCCTGTTAATGCCGTGTATTAAGGCCTGAAGTGTTGGTCCTATTTTTTCTTCTATGCACTTTATAGTTTTAGGCTTTATATTCAGGTCTTTGATCCATTTTGAAGTAGTTTTTGTATATGGCGTGAGGTATAGGTCCTGTTCCATTTTTTTGCAGATGAATATCCAGTTTTGCCAGCACCATTTGTTAAAAAGACTGTCTTTTCCCCATTTGATGGACTTTGGGCCCTTGTCGAAGATCAGGTGACCGTAGGTGGATGGATTTACATCTGGGTTCTCAGTTCTGTTCCATTGGTCAGTGTATCTGTCGTTGTACCAGTACCAGGCTGTTTTGACTACTGTAGCTGTATAGTAGGTTCTGAAGTCAGGTAGTGTGAGTCCTCCAACTTTATTCTTTTTCTTCAGTAGTGCTTTACTTATTCGGGGCTTCTTCCCTTTCCATATAAAGTTAATGATTAGATTTTCCATCTCTTTGAAGAATGTTGTTGGTATTTGGATTGGAATTGCATTGTATTTGTAAATTGCTTTGGGTAGAATCATCATTTTCACAATGTTGAGTCTGCCTATCCATGAGCATGGTATGTTTTTCCATTTATGTAGATCCCTTTGGGCTTCTTGCAGTAGTGTTTTGTAGTTTTCTTTGTATAGGTCTTTTACATCCCTGGTCAGATTTATTCCCAAGTATTTTACCTTTTTAGGGGTTATTGAAAATGGTATTGTTTTCCTGATTTCCTTTTCATCGTTCTCCTTATTGGTGTATAGGAATCCAACTGATTTTTGAATGTTTATCTTGTATCCTACTACTCTGCTGAATCTTTCTATTAGTTCCAGTAGATTTCTCATGGAGTCTTTAGGGTTTTCGTGTATAGTATCATATCATCTGCAAACAGGGACAGTTTAACTTCTTCATTACCAATTTGGATGCACTTTATTTCTTTTTCTTACCTTATTGGTCTAGCTAGAATTTCCAGCACAGTGTTTAATAGGAGTGGTGATAAAGGGCATCCTTGTCTTGTTCCTGTTTTCAAGGGGAATGTTTTCAGCCTCTTTCCATTAAGGATGATGTTGGCCATTGGTTTTGCATAGATGCCCTTTATTATGTTGAGACATTTCCCTTCTGTACCTATTTGATTGAGAGTTTTTATCAGGAATGGGTGTTGGACTTTGTCAAATGCCTTTTCTGCATCAATTGAGATGATCATGTGATTCTGTCCTTTCCTTTTATTTCTGTGGTGGATTACATTGATTTTCTAATGTTGAACCATCCTTGCATACGTGGTATGAATCCTACTTGGTCGTGGTGTATTATTTTTTTGATATGATGATGAATTCTATTGGCTAGAATTTTTTGAGAATTTTTGCATCTGTATTCATGAGAGATACTGATCTGTAATTTTCATTTTTTGTGACATCTTTTCCTGGTTTTGGTATCAGTGTTATGCTGGCTTCGTAGAATGAATTTGGAAGTGTTGCTTCCTCTTGTATGCTCTGAAATAGCTTGAGTAGTACTGGTACAAGCTCTTCTCTAAATGTTTTCTATAATTCTCCAGTGAAGCCATCTGGGCTAGGGCTGTTTTTGGTTGGGAGTTTTTTTATTACCTTTTCAATCTCTTCTCGTTATGGGTCTGTTCAGATTTTCAACATCACTTTGTTGTAGTTTGGGTAGGCTGTGTGTTTCTAGAAATCTATCCATTTCCTCTAGGTTTTCAAATTTGTTGGAGTATAGTTTTTCATAATATTCTATTATAATTCTTTTTATTTCAGTTGGGTCTATTGTAATGTCCCCCATTTCATTTCTTATTTGGGTTATTTGTGTCCTCTGCTGTTTTTCTTTTGTCAGTCTGGCCAGTGGTTTGTCGATTTTGTTAATTCTTTCCAAGAACCAACATTTGGTTTTGTTGATTCTTTCTATTGTTTTTCTGTTCTCTATTTCATTTATTTCTGCTCTGATCTTTACTATTTTCTTTCTTCCAGTGGTTGTGGGCTTTTTTTGCTGTTCTCTTTCTGTTTGAGTGCTGTAGTTAATGTTTTGATTTTGTCCCTTTCTTCTTTTTGATATGTGCATCTATTGTTATAAATTGTCCTCTGAGGACTGCCTTTGCTGTGTCCCAAAGGTTTTGGTATGATGTGTTTTCATTCTCATTTGATTCTAGGAATTTTTTGATTCCATCTCTGATTTCTTCTGTTATCCACTGACGTGTAAGCAGAGTATTATTCAGTTTCCATGAAGTTGATTTTTTTTTCCTTGCTCTTTCTATTGTTAATTTCTACCTTGATGGCATTGTGGTCAGAGAAGATACTTTGTATTATCTCAACGTTTTGGATCTTGTTGAGGATTGCTCTGTGGCCTAAGATGTGGTCTATTCTGGAGAACATTCCATGTGCATTGGAAAAGAATGTGTACTTTGCAGCAGTTGGATGTAGTGTTCTATATATGTCTATGAGGTGAAGTTGGCTGATTGTGCCCTTTAGTTCTTCTGTATCTTTGCAGAGTTTCTTCTTAGTTGTTCTGTCCTTTACTGAGAGTGGTGTGTTGAAGTCTCCTACTATTATTATGGAACTATCAATTTCTCTTTTCAGTGGTGTTAGAGTTTGTTTTATGTATTTTGGAGTCCTGTCATTGGGTGTGTAGATGTTTATTATGGTTATGTCTTCATGATGGATCGTCCCCTTAATCATTATATAGTGTCTTTCTTTGTCTTTATGGTAGATTTTGTTTTGAAGTCTATTTTGTCTGAGATTAGAATTGCCACTCCTGCTCTTTTTTGGTAGTTGTTAGTTTGATGTATTCTTTTCCTACCTTTGGCTTTTAACAAATTCACATCTTTGTTTCTAAGCTGTGTCTCCTGTAGACAGCATATTGATGGATCCTGTTTTCTTACCCATTCTGTCACTCTCTGTGTCTTTATGGGTGCATTGAGTCCATTTATATTCAGTGTAATTATTGATAGATGTGGGTTTGTTGCTGTCATTTGGTAGTGCTTTGTTTTGTGGTACTGATGTTTTCTTTGTTCTTTTTACTCTCTTGTGCTGAGTTACTTTTGTTTGTGGATTTTTTTTTCATTTCTTTTGTTTTTGTAGGTTTTGTTTTGCTGAGAGTTTGTTTTCCTTTTTTTTTTAATGAGTTTGTTAACTTTCTTTGTGGTTACCATAAATTTTACCCTTATTTTTCTGAGTTTGAAGTAGTCTACCATTACCTGGTATCGTTTTGCCTTCCTCTCCATTAGAAGTTTCCATACCTATGCCGTTTATTCCCTCTTTTATTGTTTTGATGTTGTGGTCATTTACTGATTAACTGCTCTGATTCCTTGTTGTATTTGTTTTGGTTTTGGATAGTCCTCGAGAGTTCATTTCCTAGATTGGTATCTGGTTGGTACGTTCCTGTGTCCTAGGTTCTGCCTGTGAGCTGATGTTGTTTGTCCTCAGATCCAAGAACTCGCTTTAATAATTCTCATAAGTTTGGTTTCACTTTTCCATATTCCCTTAATTTCTGTTTATCTGGAAATGACCTAATTTCACCATCAAATTTGAACGAGAGTTTTGCAGGATATATTTTTCTTGGCTGGCAATTTTTTTCTTTCAAGATTTTATGTATGTCATCCTATTGCCTTCTTCCCTGCATGGTTTCTGCCGAGTAATCGGAGCTTAGTCTTATTGTTTCTCTTCTGTAGGTAACTTCTTGTATTTCACGAGCTGCTCTCAGGATTCTTTGTTTGTCTTTGGTTTTAGCGAGTGTGAATATGATATGCCTTGGTGATTTTCTCTTGGGCTCTCTTTTATATGGTGTTTGTTGAGCTTCTTGGATGGCCAGCTTTTCATCTTTCATGATATTGGGGAAGTTTTCTGCCAGCAGTTCCTCAGTGATCCTCTCTGTTTTCTGTTTTCTTCCCCTGTTGTGGAATTTCAGTCACTCGAAGATTTTTGCTTTTGATTGTGTCCCACATAACTCTCAGGGTCTCTTCATTTTTCTTTGTTCTTTTTTCTGAGTTTTCCTGAAACAGAGTTGTATCCAAGTGTTTGTCTTCAATTCCACTGATCCTCTCTTCCACTATTTCAGGTCTGTTTCTCAGCCTTTCTGTGAGATCGTCCATGTCTGAAATCTTGTTGTTTATCTTTTGGATTTCTAATTGTTGTTTTTGTATAATTTCTAGTTGTGAATTTATTTTGGGATTTTGTTCCTGCATTATTTTCCTTTATTCTTCCAATTTTTGGTCCGTATTTTCCATGAATTTGTCTATTTTTTCCTCGTTTGTCAGCTTTTTGCTTCAATTCTTGGAGAATTCTGAGTATTAGAGATTTGAATTCCCTATCAGGTAGTTCTAGTGCATTTTCTTCCAGAGGAGAGTCATCTGGTGTTTTATTTTGGACGCCTATTGGAACCTTCCTGTCCTGTTTTTGTAAATGTTTTGTTATTGTCTGCTGTCTTCGGGGCATTCAGTAGTTATTTTTCTCGTTTATTGATTGTACATTTGTTTGTTTCGTCCCTTTTTTTGAAAAAAAAAAAAAGTGACTATGTCTGAGCAGGCAGACTGTGTGTTCTTTGTTGTTTGCTCATCTGTGGGCACAATACTTTTCGCCTCGTTCTCCAGTTGGCAGGGTCAGTCACTCAGATATGGTACAGCAGCGCATGTCTAGCTGAAGAGGAGTTACTGGGATGGGTTGTTTGTGGCGCTTAACTACAGGTCGGTAATCAGTGCAGGGCAGGTTCCAGTAGGCTGTGCCTGTGCTGCTTGGTGGTGTGATGTCAAGTGCACGGTACAGGTAGGCAGGATGCAGCGGGGAGATTGTTATGTGTTGAGCTAAGATGGATATGGGAGAGAGGATAGAGGAACAGGAGCCAAAAACATACAAACAAACAAAAAAGAATGCTAGGAGAGCTTGCTGTTGGAGTGGAGAGATGAGAGACTATGAAATGTAGAAAGACAGAAAGGGAAGGAGGAAGAAAAGAAAAGAATGAATAAATAAGAATCAGAAAGGTTAAAGAACCACAAAGTTCCCAGGGATCCCACCGGTGGAGCTATGAGGTGTGGGAAAGTTGCTCTCATGTGTTGCAGTACAGCCGGGCTAGAAGGCATAGACGTATACAACGCTTGGTATTCAGGGATCAGAAAGAGAAGGAAGATAGAGAGAGACGAGAAACTGAGCAATGAAGAAAGACAAAAAGGGAAAAAGAAAAAAAGAAAGCAAAACAAATTTAAAAAAAAAAAGAAAGACCCCTTAAAGAAACAGGAGGGAAAAAAAAAAAAAAACGTGAAAAGGAATGCTCTCCGGGATCCCTCTGCACGTCTGTGGAAGTCAAAGGGGAGTCTCCCTGCCACACAGTTCAGCCTGGCCAGAAAGGGCTCCCAACTCAAGAAAAGAAAAACAAAACAAAGAAACGAGCAATAGCCCCGGGATCCCACCAGTGCGGCATCCCAAACCGGGAAGCAGCTCCACACTTGAACGGAGCTCCGCAGCCCCTTAGGAAGAAGGAAAGATGGCGCACAGAGCCAGGTACTTGAGCGAAGGGAGGGGGAGGTGGCGAGAGGCAAGTAAGAAATCAAAAGAAGAAAAAAAAAAAAAAAAGCAATACTAGCATCCAAGAAATGGCACTCAGAGAGCCAGCTAGTGCAGGCTGGTGTTTCTGGAGAAGAGACTGTGTCCATGGGAAGCAGAGGAGGCTGAGTGTGGGTGAAGAAGGGTAGAGAGTGGGAAAGCGTATATCACAAATTACCGGAGCTCTGCAGCCCCTCAGGAAGAAGCAAATATGGTGCACGGAGCGAGGTACTCAAGCGAAAGGATGGGGGGGAGGTGGGGAGAGGAAAGGAAGAAATAAAAAGAAGCGGAAAAAAATCAAGAGAGCCACCCATTCGGGTGTGTGGAATCCAAGCAGCCATTGTTTCCCGGTTAAGAGACTGTGGCCGTGGGAAATAGAGGAGGCCGAGTTGGGGTGAAGAATGGTGGCGGTGAGGGAAGCGTATATCGCGAATTACCGGTGGTTTTGCCTCCCGCTGGAAGCTCCGTGAGGCTGCTTTCTCGTACCCCGTTTGCTGATCTCTGATAGGAGTCCAAGATGGTGGATCCGCGCTGTGTTAGCTGGTAGGGGACCTCTGCATGAATCTCTCCTTGCTCTCCGTTCTCTGTCAGTTTTCTCACTTCATTTGGTGCCTGGCTGAGTTCTTCATCTCTTCATTTGATGTTTTAGGGTTTCAGGATTGCTGTATTCTCTGATCGGCTTAGTTTTTTGGATCTTTGCTGTGGACGGACTGCGTGGTGCTTCTGCTTAGAGTGCCATTTTGCCAGAACCTGTTTTTGTTTTTTAAGAATTTTTTTTTGCTTTGTTTTGTTTTGAAATGACTTCATTGCAGTTCAACTGGCATACATTAAACATATATTTGAGGTGTTCAATTTAGTAAGTTCTGACATATGTACACAGCCATGAAACCATCTCCACAATCAAGATCGTGAACATATCTGTCACTCCCCAAGTTTCCTTGTGCCCTTTGTATTCCCTTCTAGCTGCTTCCCTCTTGTTCCTCTCCCTGTCAATCATTGATCTGCTTTCTGCCACTGTAGATTAGTTAGCATTTTCTAGAGTTTTATGTAGATGGAATCAAACCTTTTGTACTCTTTTCAGTCTTCTTTTCACTCAGCTTAAGTTTTTTGAGATCCATCCGAGTTGTTGTGTGTATCAGTAGTTTGTTCCTTTGATTTTTGAGTCATATTTGTTGTATGGATTTACCAGTTTGTTTATCTATTCTCCTGTTGCTGGACGTTTGGGATGTTTTCAGTTTTTGGCTATTACAAATAAAGCTTTTGTATGGACATACATTTCCTTTTTTCTTGGGTAAATACCTAGAGGTGGGAAAGCTAGATCTTATGGTAGATCTGTGTGTCTTAACTTTTTAAGAAACTACCAAACTGTTTTCCAAAGTGATTGTACCAAT
Organism: Dugong dugon; assembly: GCA_030035585.1. NCBI lineage: Eukaryota > Metazoa > Chordata > Mammalia > Sirenia > Dugongidae > Dugong > Dugong dugon. The sequence goes on along the minus strand of CM057475.1, from coordinate 5,282,458 downwards.
TTACATTCCTACCTGGAGCTTCCAAGAGTTCGAGTTCCTCCACATTTTCACCAGCATTTGACGTGGTCAGTCTTTTTAATTTCAGCTGTTCTAATAGGCATATACTAGTATCTCATTGTGGGTTTCATTTGCATTTTCCACATGAGTAATGATGTTGAGCATCTTTTCATGTACTTATTGACCATCCATATATATTGTTTGTTGGAGTGTCTATTAAATCTTTTGCCCAGTTTTAAAATTTGGTGGTTTGTTTTCTTATTGTTGAGATTTTAGTGTTCTGTATATATTCCAGATACAGATCCTTTATGAGGTACACGCTTTGCAAGTATTTTCTTCCAGTGTCTGGGTTGTCTTTTCATTCTCCTACCAGTATCTTTCCAATATGAAAAGTGTTTAATTTTGATAAAGTCTAATTTATCCATTTTTTCTTTCATGCATTGTACTTTTTGGTGTATATCTAAGAAGTCTTTACCTAACCTAAGATCGCAAATAATCTCTCATGTGTTTTCTTCTAGAAGTTTTATAGTTCTGGTTTTTACGTGATCTATTTTGAGTTAATTTTTGCATATTGTGTGAAGTATATATCCAAGGTAGTTTTTAAATTTTGTAGATGAATATCCAGTTGTACCAGCAACATTTGTTGAATGGACTATCCTTTCTCCATTGCGTTGTCTTTTTTTTTTATTGTTGTGCTTTAAGTGAGAGTTTACAATTCAAGTTAGTCTCTCATATAAAAATTTATACATACATTGTTATGTGACTCTACTGCCGTCCTTATACTGTGACAGCACACTCCTCCTTTCCACCTCGGATTTCCCCTGTCCATTCAACCAGCTCCAGACCCTCTCTACCTTCTCATCTCGCCTCTGGACAGGAGCTTCGCATTTAGTCTCATGTATCTACTTGAGGTAAGAAGCACACTCTTCACAAGTATCATTTTATGTCCCATATCCAGTCAAATCTTTGTCTGAAGAGTTGGCCTCGGGAATGGTTTTAGTTTTGTGTTAAAAGAGAGTCTGGGGACCATGTCTTCCAGGGTCTCTCCTGTCTCAGTCAAACCATTAAGTCTGGTCTTTTTACTAGAATTTGAGTTCTGCACCCTACTTTTCTCCTGCTCCATCCGGGACTCCCTGTTGTGTTCCCCGTCAGGGAGGTCATTGGTGGTAGCTGGGCACCATCTAGTTCTGGTCTCAGGCTGATAAAGTTTCTGGTTTATGTGGCCTTTTCTGTCTCTTGGGCTAATACTTTTCCTAGATTGGAACCAGTCTATTATTACTTGGTATCACCTTGCTTTCCTTTCCATTAGAAGGTTCTATATCTACACCATTTATTCTCTCTTTTATTGTTCTGATGCTGTTGTCATTTACAGATTAACCTCTCTGGTTCCCTGTTGTAATTCTTTTGGTTTTGGGTAGTCCTTAGGAGTTCATTTCCTAGGTTGGTATCTGGCTAGTACAACCCTGTGTCCTGTATTCAGCCTGTGGTCTGATGTTGTTTGTTCTCAGATCGAAGGACTCCCTTTAATAAGTCTCGTAAGTTTGGTTTGGTTTTTACGTAGTCCCTTAATCTCTGTTTATCTGTTTTGCAGGATATAGTGTTCTTGGCTAGCAGTTTTTTTTCTTCCAGGGTTTTATATGTGTCATCCCATTGCCTTGTTGCGTGCATGGTTTCTGCCAAATAATCTGAGCTTAGTCTTATTGTTTCTCTTCTGTATGTGAGTTTTTGTTTTTCTCAAGTTGCTCTCAGGATTCTTTGTTTGTTTTTGGTTTTAGCGAGTGTGATTATGATATGCCTTGGTGATTTTCTTTTGGGGGTGTGTCCTATATGGGGTTTGTTGAGCTTCTTGGATGGTCAGCTTTTCATCTTTCATGATATTGGGCAAGTTTTCTGTCAGCAGTTCTTCAGTGATCCTTTCTGTGTTTTCTGTTTTCTCCCCCTGTTCTGGAACGCCGATCACTCGAAAAGTTTTGATTTTGATTGTATCCCACATAATTCTCAGGGTTTCTTCTTTTTTTTTTTTTTTTTTCATTCTTTTTTCTGATTTTTCCTCAGAGTTGTATCCAAGTGTTTTTCTTCAGTTTCGCTGATCTTATCGTCCATCGTTTCAAATCAGCTCCTCAGCCCTTCTATGGCACTGTCCATTTCTGAAATCTTGTTGTTTATCTTTTGGATTTCTAATTGTTGTTTTTATGTGAATTCTAGTTGTGAATTTATTTTAGCATTTTGTTCCTGTATTATTTTCTTGAATTCTTCCATTTTGTTTTCTGTATTTTCCATGAATTTGTCTATTTATTCCGGATTTTTGTCTGCTTTTTGCTTCAACTCTTGGATAATTTTTCTGAATATTAGAGATTTGAATTTCCTATCAGGTAGTCTAGTGCCTTTTCTTCTACTGGAAAGTCATCTGGTGTTTTCTTTTGGCTGCCTACTGGAACCATCCTGTCATGTTTTTGTATATGTTTTGATATTATTTGTTGTCTTTGACAAATTCAGTAGTTATTTTCTTTGTTTATTGATTGTAGATTTGTTTGTTTCATCCTGCTCTTTTGTTTTATTTGGTTATGTCTGAGCAGGCGAGCTGTGTGTTCTTTGTTGTTTGCTTGTCTGTGGGCACGACGCTTTTCACCTCCTTTTCCAATGGGCAGGGTCAGTCACTCAGGTAATGTACAGCAGGGCAGGTCCAGCTGAAGGGGAGTTGCTTGGAAGGGTTGTTTGTGGCATATACTAGGGCTGACAGTGTGGTTCAGGAATCAGTGCAGGGCAAGTTCCAGTAGGCCATGCCTTTGCTGCTTGGGAGTGTGATGTTCAGTGCATAGTGCATGTAGGCAGGAAGGAGGGTGTAGATTGTGATGTGTGGAGCTAAGATGGGTATGGGAAAGATGAGAGAGGAACAGGAGCCAAAAGCATACACACAAACATAAATAGTGCTAAGGGAGCTTGCTGTTGGAGCGGAGAGATGAGAGACTGAGAAATGGAGAAAACCAAAATTGAAAAAAAAGAAAAATGGTAAAAGAAAAAAATAAATAAATTGAGAAACTGGAAATGAAAAAAGGCAAAAAGAGAATAAGAGAGAGAAGAAAAGAAAACAAAGAAACAAAACAAAAAACAAACAAAAACAAGAAAAAAGAAATGCCCTCAGGGATGTCCCTTTGCGTCTGCGCAGAGTAAGGGAGTAGCTTCTAAGCCGCGTGGTACTGCCTTGCTAGAAGGGGCTCCCCAGCCGAGAAAAGAAAAAGACAACAAACAAACCAAAACAACAAATTGGAGGAAACAAACAAAAAAAAAACCCTTGGGATCCCACCAGCATGGTGGCACAGGCCAGGAAGCAGTTTCACAGTCGAGTGGTGTTTCGCAGCCTTTCAGGAAGAAGCAAAGGTGGCACACGGAGCCAGGTATTTGAGAGAAAGAAGGGGGAGGTGGTGAGAGGTAAGAAGTCTAAAGAAACAGAAGAAAGCAACACCAACAGTCAACAAATGGCACACTGGGAGCTGGTCTGTGCAGGCGGGTGGAATCCAGGTGACACTGGGGTGAAGCCAGTGCTTCCCGGCCAAGAGACTGTGGCTGCAGGAGGTAGAGGAGGCCAAGTAGAGTTGAAGAAGGGTGGGGAGTGGGAAAGCCTGTATCGCTGGTTACTGGTTGTTCTGTCTCCTGCTGGAAGCTCCATGAAGCTACTTTCTCATACCTGCTGTTCGGTGATCTCCGATAGGAGTCCAAGATGTTCGATCCTTGCTGTGGTGGCTCATAGGGGGCCTCTGCATGTATCTCTCTTTGCTGTCTGTTCTCAGTCAGTTTCTTATTCCATTGGGTGCTTGATTGAGTTCTTTCTCTCTTCATTTGATGCTTTGAGTTTCAGGATTGACATGTGACTCTGTTTGACTTAGTTTTTCAGATCTTTGCTGTGGAGGGTCGGCATGGTGCTTCTGACTATAGTGCCATGTTTCCTGGAAGTCTAGTTTTATATTTCTTGTAGATATCTTTTATCAGCTTGGTGAAATTCCCTTCTGTTCCTAGTTTGCTGAGTTTTGATCAGTAATGGATGATAGATTTTCATATTTTTTTCCTGTGTCTATTGAGATGATCATATGATTTTTATATTTTAGCTTCTTAATATAGTGATTTACATCTGTTGATTTTTTTTTTTTTGAATGTTAAACCAACCCTGAATTTCTGGTATAAACCCTACTTAGTTATGAAGTATTATCCTTTTTATACCATGTTGGAATGGAATCGCCAAAATCCTGTTCGAATCTTTACATCTGTGTTTAAGAGGATTATTAGTCTGTAATTTTTTTTTGATTGTAATGTTTTTGTCTGATTTTGTAATAAGGGAAATGTTGGCCTCATTCAATGATTAGGGAATTATTCCCTCCTGTTCAGTATTTTGGAAGAGTTTGGATAGGATGGGTATTCTTTCTTAAAGGTTTAGTAGAATTAGCAAGTGAAGCCACCTACTCCGGGAATTTTCTTTTCAGGAAAGTTTTTATTACATATTCAATGTCTTTAATTGATACAAGGCAATTCAGGTTATTTCTTTCTTCATGAGTAAACTTTGGAGGTTGTGTTTTTCAAGGAATTGATACATTGTTGAATTTACTGGCATAAAGTTGTTTAAGGTATTCTCTTATTATCCTTTTAATATTTGAAAAATTTATAATGATGTCATGACTTTCATCCCAATATTGGTAATTTCTGGCTTTTCTTTTGTTTTCCCTGATCATCTGGCCAGAAGTTTGTTAGTTTTACTGCTCTTCTCAGAGAACCTGCTTTTGATTTTATTGATTTTCTTTACTGTTTTTGTGTTTTCTATTTCTTTGGTTTCTGCCAGTTCTGCTATCTATGACTATTCTGGGTTTATTTTTCATTTGGTATCATCAGTCAGTTTTATTTTTTAAAATCTTTATATTATAGAAGAGTTTTAGATTTACCAGAAAAATTGTGAGGATGATACGAAGTTCCCATATACCCCACACCCACTTCCCATATTACATTAGTACGGTACATTTGTCACAATTAATGAACCAACGTGGATACATGATTATTAATTAAAGTCCGTACTTTTTTCATATATTCCTAGTTTTTACCTGATGCTCCTTTTCCATGTGAGGATCCCGTTTAATATGCCACATTACATTCAGTCATCATGTCTGCTTAGGCTCTGCTTGACTGCGACAGTTTAGATTTTCCTTGTTTTGGATGACCTTGACAGTTTTGAGGAGTACTAGTCAGGCATTTTGTAGGATGTCCTTCTGTTGGGAATTTGTGTCATATTTTTTCATGATTAAACTGTGCTTATGTGTTTTTGGGAGGAGGACCACAGAGGTAAAGTGCCATTCTCAATGCATCCTAGAAAGGATACATACATTAACATGACTTATTGTTGTTGATGCTCATCTTGGCACCTGGCTGAGGTGGTGTTCGTCAGGTTTCTCCACTGTAGAATTACCTCCCCCCCGCCCCCCGCCTTTATATTGTACTCTTTGGAAGGAAGTCATAATGTACATCCTACACTTAAGAAGTGGGGAGTTACTGTCTTCCTCTTTGAGAGTGGAATAGCTACATAAATTATTTGGATTTTTTCCATGTGGGAGATTTATCTCTTCCTCTGCCTTAATTAATTTATTCATTTATTTTATATCAGTATGTACTCATGGGTATTTATTTTATACTTTGGTTTATAGTTTGATACAACTTCATTTTTTTGCTTGAATTATTCCAGTTTTGGCCACTGAGAGCTTTTTTAGTTGGTTCCTCTGTCCCTTTGACATATCCCCCATCATTGTGGTAGTGTTTTTTTTTTTTTTTTTTTTTTTGAGCACTCTCTTATTTCATCTTGTATATTTCCTGCTTCAGTTCTAGAATCAGCCATTTCTCCAAGGAGTGTGGTATGAGAGACCAAGATCTGGGTCCTAGGTGTCTGGGCTGTTTTTTTAATAATTTACTTGCTTTTGTTGTTGTTGTTGAGGGTATACGCAGCAGAACATACACACCAATTGAGCAGTTTATGCATGTACAGTTCATTGACATTAATTATATTCTTTGAGTTGTGCAACCATTCTCACCCTCCTTTTCTAAGTCATTCTTCCCTCATTAACATAAACTCAGAGTCTGGGCTGGTTCTAATTGGTTTTCTTTGTGGGTTGTGTTTTCATGCTTCTTTACATCCCTGATGATGTTTGATTGGATGCCAGACATTATGAACTTTACCTTGTTGGGTGCTGCATATTTTTATATTCCTATAAATATTTTTGACCTTTGTTCCTTGGATGCAGCTTAGTTATTGGGAAACAGTTTGATCCTTCTGCATTGTGCTTTTTTGTAAGATTGGTCAGGCAAAACCAGAGCAGCATTTTGTCTCGATTTAATTATTCTCCACTAATGAGACAAGACTCTTGTGAGTACTCTCCCCAATGTCTCGTAAATTATGAAGTTTTCCAGTCTGTCTCGTAGCTGTAGACGGACACTGTTAGTATGTCTATGTGTGGGCATTTTTCTCTTTAATCCCTTTGGATTATTCCTTCTCTGGCCTTGAGTAGTTTCCTCACTTGCATGCTCCAATCTATGCTTAGCTGGATACGCGAGGGGACCCTCTGCAGATCCCTGGGGTTCTGTCTGTGCAGCTCTCTCCTCTGAAGTGCTCTGTCTTGTGAACTCTTGCTAGCTTGGTCTCCCTGTACCCCCTGGACCCTCAGCCTCATCTCTTCTACTCATGGAGGCCGATAGCTCTGCTTGGCTTCCCTCTATTTGCTGTCCTGCCTGGAAACTCTCTCAAGACAGAAAGCTGAGGCAGTTGTAGGACTTACTTCATTTCCTTCCTGTCTCTCCAGCATCACTGTTCTTTGTTTCTGCATGTCTAGGGATGTAGAAATTTTTGTTTCATAATGTTTTTCTGACTTTTTTTTGGTTGTTTATGGTGGGAAGGTAAATCCAGCCCGTGTGATTCCATCTTGACTGGAAGTAGAATTAATTTTAAATTTGTTTAGTGACAACATGCTTATGTATTCTTTATGGATTTTTTAATTTCAGCATAGTTGTAGTTTCTTGAGTGTGTTTCCGTTTGGTTATCCAGAGGTTTTTTCCCTTTCTTTCCCAGCTGTCTTTTTTCCCACACAAATAATTTTTACCATTTCTTTTATCATTTGTTTCCTTCTGTCTGGTTTGTTCATCATTTGATATCTTTAGGTCTATCTTGAAACATTCTTCTGTATACTCAAGTACAGCTGTTAATGTATTTAAGGCCTACAAGACAGTTTCTGGTTATCCAGTCAGTATTTGGAAATACATGTTTCATTTGACAGTATTTGTACATTACTTTTCATCCCAGAATAATGTCCATTGCACCCAGTCAGGACTCTCAAGGGTCCACTGCAAGCAGCAGCATCATTTCCAGTGAGTTTAAGCAGAGGGGTTTAATATGGGGAATTAGATGCTTACAAAGTACCGTAGTTGGAATGGCTGAAGGAACAGGCTTTCAGCTGAATTGCCAGGAACAGCTAACTCCTAGCACCCAGGACTGCTCTGCTGAGATGAGGAGCTGACAAATCAAAGTTGCTGATGTCACTTCTGATGACAGATCTCACTATCTTTACCATGTTTGTACAAGCTGCTGCTGCTGCTGCAGAAGCTGCTGAATTAGTAAGAAGCATGTGACTCTGGAACCCCACCAGTCTTGCCACGCTCAGACAAACAAAGTGGGTGCTCTGTCCTCTGCCTTTTTCTCCACATATCTCATTTCCAAATCAAAGCCTTGAATGTGAGTGCATTTGGTTAATGGAACCTAGTCGTATCTGGGATTCAACTTACATGATTGTTTAGAAAATATACTTTTTAACTTTCTGGCCTCTACTCTTTCAGAGGAGATTGGTATGGTATTGAGAGAGCCAGTCCCCGTCACGGTATCCCCCGGAGGGGATAAATAAAAAAGCACTTCAGTGATTAGCTTATATTTAGGCAATAAGCTAAATGGGAATTAAAAGTGGTATTTTCTTTTATTTATTTGTAAACAGTCCTGTTTTCGGTCCTGTTGGCCTCCCCATCTTGCTGCTGAGGTCAGCAAAGGGATTTTACCATGAAACGTTAGGATGATGGTCATCTAAATACATTTATATCTGCTCTGAAAATAACATGAATGTTGACAGCTAATACTGTACTCATCTGCACCTAAAATCTTCTGGAAAGATAGCCTCACATTTGTTCAAGTGATAATGGTATTTTGAGGCATAATCATCACACTTTTACTCCTTAATAATTATTTTCTTCTCTCGGCTAGATAAGTTAAATCATAAAAGGCCTATGTATTAAACAAGGGGCACAGTGGGCAGATCCAGTCTGGTAAGGATCAGCATGAATTTAATTCCTAAAATGTGGAAATGGATACACAGTCCTCACGTTCCCGCTTTTCCATCCTCATTGCCAGCCACTCACATGGCACACATTCTGTCTCAACTCCAGCCAACCAGAGCTGGGTCAGAGCTCACAAGTTAGATGGACTCTGTCTTTCAGACCAGCTGCCCATGTAACATTTCTCAGACCCTAGCCACCCAGAGCTAGGTCAGAGTTCACATAATGGAAGGACACCTTCCTTCAGACTGCCAAATAGACAGATGCCAGTGCCTGCTGGTTCTCACTGCGTCTGTGGGTTTGTTATTTCGCTGGAACAGCACACACAATCTCCTGGAGAGTAGACCGTAGTTATGACTACTACAACTTTATGACAACCAAAAAGGATACAAAGAAAGAGACATACAGAGTGAGGCCTAGGAGGGGTCACAGCGCGGAGCTTCCACATCACTAGGGGGGACACGCTATCCTCTCCAGTGCGTGGTCACCAACCAGGAAGCTCAATCTGAGCTTCTTACCAGCCTCACCACAAGGCCATAATAAGATCAAATCATGCCTCCTGAGGCTTAGTCAGCATTGGGCCCCCAGGTGGTCCTCTTGGTCTGGTCAACACCCATTCTTTAGCCTCAGGTGTTGGTATGGCTCCAAAGAACCTGGAACGAAGGCCAGATTGCTTTCTGCAAGGCGATTCTGCACCTCACAGCCTAATATAAGGAACCTGGGGAAAGCCTCCTGAGTTACACCATCCCAGAATTTCCAAAGCTCTCTAGCCCAACTCTTGGTTTCATGCTAGAATCTGCTCCATATCTTCCCAGCCAGTTTGTTCCCAGGGTTCCACTGGGGCATTTCCCATGGTGGTGACCTACTACTTTCAAAGGCAGTTCTTTTGTTCTTTGGGTGTCTTAGTCATCTAGTGCTGCTACAACAGAAATACCACAAGTGAATGGCTTCAACAAACAGAAATTTACGCTCTCACAGTCTAGTAGGCTAGAAGCCCGAATTCAGTGAGTCAGCTTCAGGGGAAGGCTCTCTCTCTCTCTGTTGGCTCTGGAGGAAGGTCTTTGTCATCAGTCTTCCCCAGGTGGAGTGGCATCTCAGTGCAGGGACCCCAGGTCCAAAGGACATACTATGCTCCCAGTGCTTCTTTCTTGGTGGTGTGAGTTCCCCCATGTCTCTGCTCACTTCTGTCTTATATCTCGAAAAAAAGATTGGCTCAAGACACAATCCAATCTTGTAGATTGAGTGCTGCCTCATTAACGTAACTGCCATCTGTCCAACCTCATCAACATCATAAAGGTAGGATTTACAACACATAGGAAAATCATGTCAGATGACAAAATGGTGGACAATCACACAACACTGGGAATCATGGCCTAGCCAAATTGATACACATATTTTTTGGGGACACAATTCAATCCATGACATTGGGCTACCAGAGATTTGAGACACAGTATAAGAAAAAACTCTGTTATTGGTAGTCCTGCTTTTACTTCCTGGAATTCTAAGTGTTAGTTTCGACAATAAAAATTCCTGTTTATGTGTCATATAGATGAATCTCTCAGCATTCTGGTTTTTGTTCTTTAGTCCGTTCCCAGCTGCCTCGTAGAAGTATGTTTAAAAGAAGAGATGACTACGCATCTTTAAAAAATACTTGTTCCAGATCACTGTTTTTGGTTAGGCATCACCTTTTATGAGATCATTTGTGTGGCTTCTTGAATCATCCATTTACCTTGCCTGTGAGGGCCCAAAGAGAGTAATAGTCTCATACCTAGAAACCAGGATTTCTTTTCTCATCTGTTTACCTTTCTTTGGTCCCTGGAGTGATTGTTTCAAATCTACTTTTAGGCATGTTTTTTCCTGTCTGCTAATCACATCTACTGCTGTAACACACTAGGAGCTTTTCCTTGTTTGCTCAAGCACACATAGAAAGTTCTTGCACGCTTACCGTTATAGAACCAAATGTGAATAATTCTATTCTAAATCATTTTAAGTCATGTTCTGGTCATTTTCTGCCTTTAAAGACTTGTTTTCTTTGAGAATGAAGAAGTAAGCCTGAGTGTTTTTCTAGAGATAAAAAAGACCTTACTGTTATTAAACATAAGATGTAAGTTGATTAGTATTAACTGCTACGTTTTCTTTTGCATAGGTAGGTTCTGAAGCTTAAATGCAGATAAAATTACGTGCAACTTTAAGGTCTTGCCATTTTTTATAATCTTAGTCAAAAGCCCACAGTACTGTTTGTGGCCTTTTTTTTTTTTTTTTTTTAAAGTATCAGTTTAACTATCCCAGGAAATTCTCACATAAGACTTGCACTAGAAATGTTTGCTACTCACTTATTTAGGATCTGGAGATGGAGTTGGAAGAATGTGAAGAAGGAGCTGACTGTATCTCTTCTCTGTGGGATGTTGGTTTACTTAGAATTTGCTAGGTAAGTGTCCATGTAATCTCGGTAAAAGCAAGTCTAGTCTGGTTATGTCGTAAGTGAAGCATTTGCAGTTGGTTTGCGTGTGTTGCATTTAGATCGAGTGGAGGTAGTATATGAATACATTTGTCTTGTTATCATTGCCAGACCCACCCACAGCCATCCAGTTGATTCCAACTCGCAGCAACTCTGTAGGACAGAGTAGAACCGTAGGGTTTCCAAGGCTGTAAATCTCTACAGGAGCAGGCTGCCATGTCTTTCTCCCATGGAGTGGCTGGTAGGTTCGAACCTCAGGCCTTTCAGTTAGCAGCCGAGCACTATAACCACTGTGCCACAGGGGTTCCCTGTTACCACTGCAGAGCTCAATATTTATGGTTTGTTGGTTGCCATTACTCTCTTGCAGCTATCCTATGTAAATTAAACAACTAGAAGGCAGATAAGTTTTCAAATTTTCTGTCACTAATCCTGTTGAAAATAAGAAAACCACCCAAAGTTGTTTTTTTTTTAAATGTAGAGATTTCAATAAATATTACCATAGTCATAGTATCCTAGTTGTTAGTGGCTTTTTCTGACATCATTGAGAAGACTCCGTTATTTTATACTAGTGAAGAAACTGAGATCCAAAGATAAATGCTTTGTATGATATTTTTTCCTTTTATTTTGTTTCCTCATTTCATTCATTTATGTATCAAGGGGTCCCTGGTGGTAGAAATGGTTAAGCACTTGACTACTAACCAAAAGATTGGTGGTCCAGACCCACTCAGAGGCTCCTTGGAAGAAAGGCCTGGTGATCTTCTGAAAGGTCACAGCCTTTAAAACCCTATGGAGCGCAGTTCTACCCTGCAACACATGGTTTTTTTTTTTTTGTATGCATCAAGCAAATAGTAGCAGTATACTATGTGCTTAGAAAAAGCCTGCCTGCAGGGCACCTGTAGTACAGCAGGGGGACAGCCAGCACAGCACCCATGTCGCAGAATGCAGTAAGAGCTGTGGAAGCAGGGTTTCTGTATACTGCAGTGATATGTCTAGTTATGCTTTTATTTATCGCACTTATGCTTGGGGTTTAGGTGTGTTCTTATAGTTTGAGGACCTATGCCTTTCTTTACTTCTGGAAAATTCTCACCCATTATTTCCCCAGTTATTGTCTCCCTCATTCTCTTCCTTTATTCTCCCTTTCTGGGAATAAAGCTCATTTTGTCTTCTGCCGTACTTCCTGTCTGTGCTACACTCTGGTGATTTCTTCAGCGTTTTCTTCTGTTCTGTGTCTAGTCCTGTCCAGTGAGGTTTTTATGTTAATGTCTACATCTTTTTATACCATGAGTTTTTGTTGTTTTTCTTCCCTGTAATTTCCTGTCCTTGCATTATGTTTTCTGTTTCCTCCTTATCTCTGTGAACACATAAATAAAGTTTCTTTCCATTTAGCTAAAGCCTCTCTGGCTTTAAATTTTCTCCTTGTTTTGGTCCCTTAGAATTTCTCTTTATTGCTTTTTAGTTTGGCTATGTATTAAAAATTATTTACTTACATTTTATCCAGGATTTCTTTGTGCTTGGAAATGGTAGTGGGATGTTATATTTTTTGTAGCAGCTTAGAAGTTTCACTTTCCACTTTGTATTATCATTGTGTATATACATATAAAAACAGCTCTGCCATAAATATTACCTAAAACTCTAGACATGAAAATTTTTCATCTTTAGCATTAAATGTGCTAAAGATGAAAAATCTCCCTCTGGTAAGCAGAGGTATGTAGTCATTCCATTTATCATTCATTTCACAGATGATCATTTTTATGACGTCTTAATAGACGAAGCTACCAGTAAAGATTTATTTAACATGTTTGTATCATGTTTAGTCTGTGCAAGGCACTGTTTTTCTGCGTACTTTACAAATATTAACTCATTTAATCCTTTTAATCCTCACACGTACCCTAAGAGATTGTTGTTGTTAGGGCGCCATTGAGTTGGTTCTGACTCATAGCAACCCTGTGCATCACAGAACGAAACACTGCCTGGTCCTGCGCCATCCTCACAGTCGTGGTTATGCTTGAGCCCATTGTTGCAGCCACTGTGTCAGTCCATCTTGTTGAGGCTCTTCCTCTTTTTCGCTGACCCTGTACTTTACCAAGCATGATGTCCTTCTCCAGGGAACCGATCCCGCTTGATAACATGTCCAAAGTACGTAAGATGTCATCTTGCCATCCTTGCCTCTAAGGAGCATTCTGGTTGTACTTCTTCCAAGACAGACTTGTTCATTCTTCTGGCAGTCCATGGTATATTCAATATTCTTCACCAACACCATAGTTCAATGTCATCAATTCTTCTTTGGTCTTCGTTATTCGTTGTCCAGCTTTCACATGCATATGAGGCGATTGAAAATACCATGGCTTGGGTCAGGTGCACCTGAGTCTTCAAGGTGACATCTTTGCTTTTCAACATTTCAAAGAGGTGTTCTGCAGCAGATTGTCCTATGCAGCGCGTCTTTTGATTTCTTGACTGCTGCTTCCGTGGGTGTTGATTGGGATCCAAGTAAAATGAAATCCTTGACAACTTCAGTCTTTTCTCCATTTATCATGATGTTGCTTATTGGTCCAGTTGTGTGGATTTTTGTTTTCTTTATGTTGAGGTGTAATCAATCCATACTGAAGGCTGTAGTCTTTGATCTTCATCAGTAAGCACTTCAAGTCCTCTTCACTTTCAGCAAGCAAGGTTGTGTCATCTGCATAATGCAGGTTGTTAATGAGCCTGCCTCCAATCCTGATGTCCTGTTCTTCTTCATATAGTCCAACTTCTTAGATTATTTGCTCAGCGTACAGATTGAATAGGTATGGTGAAAGGATGCAACCCTGACGCACATCTTTCTTGATTTTAAACCACGCAGTATCCTGTTGTTCTGGCTGAACAACTGCCTCTTGATCTATGTACAGGTTCCTCATGAGCATAGTTAAGTGTTCTGGAATTCCCATTCTTGACAGTGTTATCCATAATTTGTTATGATCCACACAGATGAATGCCTTTGCATAGTCAATAAAACACAGGTAAACATCTTTCTGGTGTTCTCTGCTTCAGCCAGGATCCATCTGACATCAGCAGTGATATCCCTGGTTCCACATCCTCTTCTGAATCCAGCCTGAATTTCTGACAGTTCCTGTCGACATATTACTGCAGCCACTTTTTGAATGATCTTCAGCAAAATTTTACTTGTGTGATATTAATGATATTGTTCGATAATTTGCTCATTCTGTTGGATTGCCTTTCTTGGAATAGGCATAAATATGGATCTCTTCCAGTCGGTTGACCAGGTAGCTGTCTTCCAAATTTCTTGGCATAGATTAGTGAGCACTTACTTCCAGCACTGTATCCATTTGTTGAAACATCTCAGTTGATATTCCGTCAATTCCTGGAGCCTTGTTTTTCGCCAGTACCTTCAGTGCAGCTTGGACTTCTTCCTTCTTCCTCTTGAAATGGTTGAATGTCGACCAATTCTTTTTGGTATAGTGACTCTGTGTATTCCTTCCATCTTCTTTTGATGCTTCCTGCTTCGTTCAATATTTTCCCCATAGAATCCTTCCTTCACTGTTGGAACTTGAGGCTTGAATTTTTTCTTCAGTTCTTTCAGCTTGAGAAATGCCGAGCGTGTTCTTCCCTTTTGGTTTTCTATCTCTTGTACATGTCATTATAATACTTTGTCTTCTCGAGCCGCCCTTTGAAATCTTCTGTTCAGTTTTTCATCATTTCTTACTTTTGCTTTAGCTACTCAGTGTTCAAGAGCAAGTTTCAGAGTCTCTTCTGACATCCATCTTGGTCTTTTCTTTTTTTCCTGTCTTTTTAGTGACCTCTTGTTTTCTTCATGTATGATGTTTTTGATGTCATTCCACAGCTCGTCTGGTCTTCAGTCACTTCAGTGCATCAAATCTATTCTTGAGATGGTCTCTAAATTCAGGCAGGATATACTCAAGGTTGTACTTTGGCTCTCGTGGACTTGTTCTAATTTTCTTCACTTTCAGCTTGAACTTGCATAGAAGTAATTGATGGTCTGACCCATAGTCGGCCCCTGGCCTTGTTCTGACTGATGATATTGAGCTTTTCCATCATCTCTTTTCACAAATGTAGCCAGTTTGATTTCTGTGCATTCCATCTGGCAAGGTCCGTGTGTATAGTTTCCGTTTATGTTGTTGAAAAAATGTATTTGCAATGAACAAGTCATTGGTCTTGCAAAATTTTATCATGTGATCTCCGGCATCATTTTTATCACCAAGGCCATATTTTCCAACTACTGATCCTTCTTTGTTTCCAACTTTCGTATTCCAATCACCAGTAATTATCAATGCATCCTGATTGCACATTCAATCAGTTTCAGACCGTGGAAGATGGTAAAAATCTTCAATTTCTTTAACTTTGGCCTCAGTTGGTGCATAAATTTGAATAATAGTCATATTAGCTGGTCTTCCTTGTAGGCATATGGATATTATCCTATCACTGACAGCATTGTATTTCAGGATAGATCTTGAAATGTTCTTTTTGACAATGAATGCAATGCCATTCCTCTTCAAGTTGTCCTTCCCAGCATAGTAAGACCATATGATTGTCCAATTCAGAATGGCCAGTACCAGTCCATTTCAGCTCTCTAATGCCTAGGGTATTGATGTTTATGGGTTCCATTTAAATTTTGACAATTTCCAGTTTTCCTAGATTCATACTTTGTACATTCCACGTTCTGATTATTAATGGATATTTCCAGCTGTTTCTTCTCATTTTGAGTCGTGCCACATCAGCAAACGAAGGTCCTGAAAGCTTAACTCCATCCATGTCATTAAGATTGACTGTACCTTGAGGAGGCAGCTCTTTCCCAGTCATCTTTTGAGTGCCTTCCAGCCTGGGTGGGTGGCGGGGGGCATCTTCTGTTCCACTGCTATTCATAAGGTTTTCAGTGGCTAATGGTTTTCAGAAGTAGACCGTTGGGTCCTTTTTCCTAGTCTGTCTCAGTCTGGAAGCTCAGCAAAAACCTGTCTGCCATGGGTGACCCTACTGGTATCTGAATACCGGTGGCATAGCTTCCAGCATCGCAGTAACACACGAGCCCCCACAGTACGACAGACTGACAGACACGTGGGGGCCCTTTGAGGTAGGTACTGTCATTGTCCTCATTTTATCCATGAGGCACAGAAAGATTGAGTATGTTGCCCATGATTCTCCAGCGGGTGGGTGGTGGAGTTGGTATTCAGTCTCAGGCAGCTTGACCCAGACCTATGCTCTTCACCCCCTTGCTCTTCACAGACTTCTTAGGCCAGCCCATTGGGCTTTATCTTTATAAACCATTCTCAAAGCTCAGTTTCACCTGTCCCTCTCTAATGAAGCTGGTCCACCTCCACTCCCTGTGCCCATGTCTACAAGCCAGCAGCATTTCTATAGCGAGCTTGATGCAGGTGTTCATCTGTTTGCTTCCTTATATCTTTTTTGTGTTTTCATTAATTTATTTGTTCTTTAGACAAATATTTATTAAGTACCTGCTACACAGTGGGTACCATGTTGCGCATTGAGCGTAAATGTGGCATAGCCCAGAGACACTCCATGCTTCCTCGGTCTCTCCCCAGGCCATGTGGTTTTCTCAGTCCCCACTGCCACCACCGTAGCCCAGGCCCAAGTAACCTGTACTGCTGCAGCAGCCTTCCTATTGATGATCTCGCTCCAGCCTCCCTCCTGCTGTGTTATGCTCCTGCTGGTGGGTAAAATGGACAGTGCAGCAGTTTACGGTGGTAAATGCCATGGCCCACACGAGTCATGGCAACAGGATAGAGCTTCGGGAGGAAGAAATGTCAAAGCTGAATCCCTAAGAAGTAGCAGTTAGGTGAAAATTGAGGAGAAGAGTGTGTGGGGCAAAGGGAATAGTCCAGTGCAGAAATTCTTAGGGAAGAAAAGAGCACATCGGATTTTTGAGGGCCTTGAGGTACAAGATAAGGAGTAATGAGCTGAGGCTGGAATAGCTGCTTAGCACAGGACATTCCTTCTGAGGGCAGTGAGAAGTGAGTGAAGGTGGGAAGCAGTGGAGGTGCACAGTGGTATCTGCGTTTTAGGAAGGTCGCTCTATAGTGTAGCATATCAGTTTGGTGAGGAGAGTCGGTTGATGGATCTTGAAGGTTAGGGGTAGATGAGGCCTGGCCTAGACAACAGGGTGGTATCGTTCACTGCAATAGAGGAGGGAGGGAGGTTAGCGGGAAAGATGGTGTGTTTGATGGTGGATGTGGGAGTCTGAAGTACTTAGGGGGATCCAGATGGAGATGCTCAGAATTCAGATGTGTCTGAGTCTCCAGAGAGAAATGTGTCTCAGTTAGAGATAGAAAGATAGAAATTTTGGAGTTGATAGCATAAAGAAAGTAAATGAAGCCCTAGAAGTAGATAAAATTGTCAGTTAGGGTGAGTCACCTGAGAAGAAAAAAGGGCATGTGACAGAACCCCAAGAAAGAGGAGTCACCATCTCCTGTCTCACAGACACCCCTTATCATGGCAGCAAGTATCTGAAAGGTACTTTGGTGCTTGCTACAGTTCTGAATATTTCATATAATTCTTTCATGCCACTTTTGCATAAGCAATGAAATATTACTCCGTTAGCTCATGTTAGTGCTGAGGTTGTGCATTTTTCTTACTTGCTTATGAAGAACTCAGTTTGCCGTATTTCAGAAACGTATCTTTTTTTAGACAAAGCAGGCAACTGATTTTGAGTTCCCATTATTCAGGTAGTATGTGACTAACAAGCAGTGGTTGCAGTTACAAGGAAGTCTCAATAGCATCTTTTTCCTCAGGCTTTTGCTTGCTTTTGAATGGGCTTAACTGATTAGTGTTTTTGTATTATTAACTGTGTAATTAGCACTTTTAAGCAGAGTTACACAATCAAGTGGTTTGTTCTTAGGATTATAATAACCAGAACAAGTCAAATCCTTACTTTTCACTTCTCTGTTCAGTTCTGACGCCAGCTGCCCATGCAGCACTTTCTCCTCTGACGCTAACCACCTCAAGCTAGGTCAGAACCTGCAAGTTGAAGGACACAGTCCTCCAGACTACTGCGTAGGCCCAAGACTTCAGACGCCAGCTGCAAGTTTGGGTGTCCCCATGACACCCACACTTCTGACCTGCTGGCTACAAGTCTTGGGTTTTTCTTCTGTATGTTCAGGGATGCCAGCCTCAAGCTCAGGAGTCTCCAGGAGCTCTCTTTACTTATGACCTACTCGCTACAAGTTAAGGGGTTCCCTCTACTCCCTCAGGATACCAGCCTCAAGCTCCAGAGTCCCTAGGCTCCCCTCACTCCTCATCTGCTGGCTCCTTCTGCTTTGGGTTTGATAATTCCCTGGAATGACTCACAGAACTCATGGAAAGTGTTATGCTTTTGATTATAGTTTTATTGTAGGAAAAAGGATACAAGTGAATAGACACATAGAGCAGAGTCTAGGAGGGTTCCCAATGCAGAGTTCCAATTCCCAAAAAGAGACGCATTTACCTTCCCACATGCATGGATGTGTTTCACCATCCAGGAAGCCCATGGAGCTTCAGTGTCCAGAGCTTTTATCGGAGGTCTCATTATATAATGCCAACTTCAGCCCCACTCCCCTAAGACTGGCTGATATCACGAGGTGGTGTTTCTGTCCTGACCAACCCCTCTTTTCTGAGGTTGGTCGATATCATGAGATGATCATGAGGTATTATGTGGTGAGTCTTTCTGGCCTGGCCAGCCCCCACCCCAGAGTCACCTCATCACCTCACCTAACTTGTTAATTAGTCCTTATCAAAGACACTTAAATTCCAAGGGTTTTTAGAGATCATCTCTCAGGAACTGAGGGCAAAGACCAAATTCTTTGAGTAAGGCTAATGTAAACCCCACAGTGCTGTACAAACAAGATTGTTGATCAAGGTTCATCAGTGTCTGCTCCCTGATAGCGGAGGTCTGTCTTCTAATTTGTTGTGTGATGTAGGGTATTTACTTACCTGGTTAAGTCTCTGCTTATTCCCTGGAAACTGGTGAGATGAAATGGGTCAGTTCGTGGGAGGTGCCTAGCATAGTTCTTACAGCCACTCAGTGAATACCATCCTCCTCTTCCCTCAGCTTCATGGCCTTTGCAATAGCAATGTGCTGGTAGCCATTGTCATCCCAGATCTAACTAAGAGGTGCATGGACTTAGAAAATTTCTCACAGCTAGAATCTTACCAAGTAGTCTTTGACAAAATAGCTTTTAAAAAATTATTGTTAAATTAAGGGTAATACCAAAAGTTTTTTAAAGAAAATCTGAACCTCAGATCCCTCACTTAAAAAGTTGTGTATCATGAAAGCCAGAAGACGATGTGATTAAAACTGCTTTAGATTAAAAGAGACTGAAGAGACATATCAATCAAATGCATGTGTAAACCTTGATGGAATCTGTGAGGAAAAATAAGCAGCTATAAACTATGTTTTTTTGGGACAATTGGGAAATTGGAATATCATTTAGTAGATAATAATTACGGAATTATGGTTAATATTTCTTAGATGCAAAAACGGTATTGGGGTTATGTAGGAGAATGTTCTTATTCCTAGGAAGTACATGCAGAAATATTTAGGGGTAATGTGCATAACGTCTGCGACTTAATTTCAGATAGTTTAGCCCAAAAAAAATAGGGAAAAGAAAAAAAGTATATATGTATGTGTGTGTACACATGCGTACATGTGAGTATCAGAGAGAGAAAGCAAATGTGGGAGATTTTATAACAATTGATAAATCTAGGTGAAGGATGTACAGATATTCATTATACAATTTTTTTTGACTTTTCTGTAGGTGTAAAATTTTTCAAAGTAAAAAGTTTGGGAAATGAAAGAACATGCTGTAGTCAGTTGTGAGATAATACCAGAGTTGCAGTAAACAGTGGTTAGGAATAAAGGCCAGTGGGTGAGTTAGCTAACTCTTCCTAGGTGTTTGCGTGTTTGTAAATCTTATTCCAAATTTTGTATGATGTCTTAGAGTTAGGCAAGCATTGCTTACTGTTCATGCTCAGCTGCTGAATAAGGAGTTCTCTTTTTAAAATGTGGTCATTGCTGATTCTTAATGATACCCTTACCTAGCAGAATGTTCAGAATATGAGTTGTGACTAGATTGGGCTTCTTTATGGTGTATCTTAGAAGATTTTCTTCCTTTGTTAGGTTTTTGGAGGTTGTGCTATTAAATGTACTGTAGGTGTTCTTAGTGCATGTCTCATTCCACCTCTGGTTGCTAATTCTTCTGTGGTGTATTAAAGAATCGTCTTCAGACTGGTGTACCCATGTATCGGGGCTGTGTGAAGACCTAGAACTGCTCCTGTGCACCATCACCACATTTCCCTTCCCAGTGGCTCATCTCCCACTCTGACAAAGAAAGCACACTTCTTCATTTTACTGTGTTGCTTTGTCCTACTTATAAAAAAAACCTTTGCCATCGAGTCGATTTTAACTCATCGCAGCCCTCTAGGACAGAGTAGATGTGCCCCATAGGGTTTCTCAGGCTGTCATCTTTACGGAAGCAGACTGCCACATATTTCTCCTGTGGAGTGGTTGATGAGTGTGAACCACTGATCTTTTGGTTAGAAGTTGAGTGCTTAACCACTGTGCCACCAGGGCTCCTTTGCTTTGTCCTAGGCAATAAAAATCTCAGATCATCAGAAAAGGGACAATTGCAGTTAATTGGGAATTTTCCTTTAAGGATTAATCAAATCAGTGTATACTTGCCCAGGCAGTTTATCTTCCCCTGTCTTTTACAAACTATCTCTGAGACTTCTGAACTAAGGTATTTTGGCCTTGTGATGGTTGGGATTGTGTGTCGACTTGGCTGGGCCATGATGAGTGTGTTAATGTAATCACTCCCATGATTGAATATACTGTGAGTAGCCACTCAGATGAAAGGGAGTCTCCTTGGGGGTGTGGCCCGCATCTGTATATAGGCAGACATTCTGGCTTTTTGCTCTCTCTGGATCCTGTGGATGCTTCCTGTCATCTCATCTCCCGTTCTTGGGACTTGAGCTGTCAGTTTATCTGCTGAACCTGGAATTTGTCGATCTGCACAGCCTGTGAGTGGGAGCCCTGCTCTCTGACCTGCCGATCTTGGGCTTGCCAGCTTCTGCAGCTGTGTGACTTGGGAGAGGCCTCTACTCTGATCCGCAGCCTTGGGACGTTCTAGCCTCTACAGTCATGTGAGCTGTTTCCTTGATATAATCTCTCTCTATGTATATATATTTATACACTTTACTGGTTTTGCTTCTCTAGAGAACCCAGCCTAAGACAGGCCTATATTTAAAAAAACCAAACCCATTGCTGTTGAGTCAATTCCAACTCATAGTGACCCTATAGAACAGAGTAGAACTGCCCCATTGGGTTTCCAAGGAGCAGCTGGTGGATTGGAACTGTCAACCTGTTGGTTAGCAGCCAGCTCTTAACCTCTGTATATTGCAGCTGGATTGGTGAATATGACTTTGCTTTTCTATCCCTACACTACTGGTCTTCATGAAGAGCTTTTGAGGGAGAGACCCTTGAGAGCAAAGCAAAGTGTAACTTTCAAGGGATGAAGATAGCTTTTAAAAAAAATTTGACATATTTAAAGGTAAGCTAATTTTTAGCTATGCTTAGTTCTTAGTTTCTATGATGGGTCATTAGCCAGAAAGCAGTGTGCTTTTGAACATCTGAAGCAGTACTTGTTAGTTACACAGACTGTTTTAAATGTGACTCGAATATTTTCCTGGACTATGAAAGTTTTCAAAATATTCTGGATAAAATACAAGGATACAAATATTTTGTGATATCTTTCAGATAAGCAGTTAACGCCTCCATTTATCAAATAATATCTTGAAATATTTATTCCAGTCCATATTTAATCTTCCTAATAATACTTCCTAATAATAAAATATGAAATTCTATGCTTGCTGCCAGAGTGATTTGTTTTTAGCAGCATGGTCATTGTAGGAGATTTTAGTAATCTCGCCTTGGTATTTGGTCCACACCCTGTCATGTGTAGTTGGATGGAATTCATAGCCTAGGATATTGTTCAGAACATAGCAGAAGCTCATAATTGAGTCCCCCCGGAAGCCTGCTGATTGGCCCTGGGCCAGAATCCTAATCTCATACCTATTTTATACCCTAGTCCCATTCTGAGTCTTAAGTCTGACCTTGCTTTGCCTCAGCCGTACCTGTCTTCATCTGCACTTTTTCTCTGGACCAGCACTACTCCAGCACTGATTTTCCCGTTACTGTCGTTTAGTGTAAGTAGTCCTGTATACTATGTCATGTATTCAAGGATTACTTTAATGCTTGTTGTTGTTGTTGTTTGCCATTGAGTCAGCTCGAACTCATGGCAACCCCATGTGTATTAGAGTAGAACTGTGCTCCGTAGAATTTTCAATTGTCTGATATTTCAGAAGTAGATCACCAGGCCTTTCTTCCAAAGTGCAAACATTTATTATTGTGAATACTGTGGTTTTTTTAAAACTATATTTAAGTAGGCTCACATAGGTATTTATTTCTATAGCTTTTATGATATAGTTATGGATTTAAAAAATAACTTTTGATTCCTGATAATAGCTAACATTTACTGATATATATCATTTACGGTGTACTAGGCATTGTTCCAAGGACTTTCTGTATATTAACTCATTAAATTTAGTCCTCACAACCCTTTGAGGTAGATATTATTATTATCACAACCATTTTATTGATTAGGAAACCAAAGAACAGAAAAGTTACATATCTGGTAATTGATGGAGGTGAGGTTTGAATCTTGGTAGTCCACTTCGAGTCCCATGCTCAGAAATACTGTGCTATGCTGTATTTAGAAATACTCCACTGGGGTGGAGATGCTGTCTAGATGCAGTTATCTTCCACAGATGATGGGAAGGTTGCTTACATCTCTTCATGACATTGCCTCTTAGTCATCTCGGTAGAAACTGAAGAGTTACCTTTCATTTCTTTTTCCTTATCACCCTACCAATCAGTACTACCAGTCACCCCACCTATCATTTCCTGCCTCTGAAGTGTCTTCTCCATCACTACCCCACCTCTCTGACCTGTTAAAGGCAGTAGTCTCGACCTGGTGAATTACATCCCATGGCCAAGTCTGGCCCACTGCTTGTTTTTATATGGCTCACGAGCTGAGAGTGGTTGAAAAAGTCAAAAGAAGAATATTATTTCGTGATACGTGAAGATGATGTGAAATTCACATTTCTGGGTTGATACAGTTTCATGGGAGCACAGCTGTGCTCATTTGTCTGTCTTTTCTATGGTTGTGTTCCCATTTCAGTAGCAGAGTGGAGTAGCTGTGACAGAGAATGTATGGCTCACAAACCCTGAAATATTATTTATCTGGCTGTTTACAGAAAAAGCTTACTGACCCCTGGTCTAGATGATTGTAGTGGCCTACTTACTGGCTCCCCAAACCCTACCTCACTCTCCTCTTCTCCATTCTCCATTGTGGGCGGGTGTGTATATAAAAGGAAGAAAAACGAGCATTTTTCTTACGTGGCACTTGTTTAATTTTGCCATATAGTTGTTGCCTGTTAGTTGTTTACCTGTATATATCCCATAATAGACTATGACCTCCTTTGGGTAGGGCTTATATCCATATTCATTAACAGGAGTCCCCTGCAATAGATAGAATTGTGCTTACCTACATGTTTTCCAGGGCCCTGCTGGTGCAGTGGTTATAAGAGCTTGGCTGCTAACCAGAAAAAAAGGTTGGCAGTTCACGTCCACCAGCCGCTCCTTGGAAAGCCTATAGGGGCAGTTCTGCTCTGTCCTGTAGGGTCGCTATGACTTGGAATAGACTCTGACAGCGGGTTTTTTACACGCTTTCCATGCTGTCCGTGTTTAAGTGAAGACATACAAGATCTTTTGTAAATTATAGTTCTAATTCTTACTCAGATATTCTTATTTTCACTTGAAGAGCAGGCCAAAAAAGTATAAGGTAGCAGTTGGTAAAATCTGGCAAAGATTTTCTTGTGCAGACTGCCTGCCACCATATCTGTTAGAGATTCTGTAGCTGTGGGATCTTTGATACTTCTGTTATAAAACTGTCAAGACCCTAGGTCCTCTGACAGGTACAGTGATTTGAAAGCTGTTGTTTTAATTAGTTTATGATACGTGTTTTAACTTTCTGGACGTTGTGGTCTACAGCAGTGACATGATATTGGTAGCTTTGGGAATGCTCTTGAGTGCAGCACATAAGCTAGCAGAGGACTCTAGGTAGAAAACCATACCAGTATCTGAGGGTACGGCTCACTGTTGAGTGGGGACCAGTCCACCAGGCCAGGACTGGCATTATAGAGAGAGCATGGAGAGATTTGATGGATCCCACAGGGTGCTCCCTTGGGCAGTTTGTTAGGTGTTGAGGAAATCTGGTTTTCTTGAAAGGACCAAAACCAAACCAAACCAAACCAAACCCATTGCTGTTGAGTCGATTCTGACTCATAGCAACCCTGTAGAACAGAGTGGAACTGCCCCATAAGGTTTCCAAGGATTCCAACTGCCAACCTTTTGGTTAGCAGCCAAGCTCTTAACCACTGCACCACCAAGGCTCCCAGAAGGACCAAACCAGCATATATTGAAGGTCAGATTAAAGGTCAGAGCGTTAGGTGTCCTGCCCAGCATTAGGCAACAGTTGAGGTAGTAAGTTTCAAAGGTCGTGGGAAGCAAAAGTTCATCAGATCAGGGTCTTTAGAGCAGCTGCGCTGGCGGGAGAATGTGCACGGGTTCTAGCTGCCGGTAGGCAGTGCTTTTGGTATTCTCCTTTCCTGCTTCCTGCTGTCATGGCCTTGGGTGTCATTGCAGCCGTCTCCAGTACGAAGATCTTGGTTGGAAACGTCAGCAGTGGGGAGAGTATGCATGCAGTCAAGTCACAGACCCTGCACTGTAGCTCATTTGGGGCTCTCTTTTCTGCATTTCACTGTGGTCATAGAATCAAAAGTACTCCGGGGTGGTGCAACAATGAGGCAGGGTTCTTAGGAAAGTTGGAAGGACGTGCCTGACAATCAGTCATTGCCTTGCCCTGTTTCAGAGTTCATAGGAAAGCCTGGCCCTCCGTAATACGGCCTTCCCGTCAGTCCATCGCCTGTTGTAACGGCTTCCAGAGAGGCTAGTCTTTAGGGAAGTGCCTTTAGCAGTACATACGTAGGTTTTAAGGTCTCCGAGAATGGGTCTGTCAGTGGGAATTTTAAAGCCAGAGCACAGATACTTGAAAAGAGGATGTGAGTCAAGGAACAGATGGCAGTGGTTTTGGCACCATAGAGAAACTCATTGACAAATCTCTTCTTATTAGTTTGCTTTTAAAATCTGCCATCACCTTAGATTCCTCAGGCAAAAGGGTGAGCCTGACGGTAATAAGGATCTATTTTTTCAGCAGGGTGAAAGGCTAGGAAGCTCTCTGCAGGGGTAGGGCAGGAGGGGTGTTGGAGGAGAAATAGCCTGAGCTCTTGGCTGCAATATTACAGGAGTCAGACTGGACTGGGTTGCACTAGATGACCTTTATGTCTGTGTTCATACAGAGAATCACTGGTTTTCTCAGTACCCTCAACCCCACTGGATTCTTAATAATTAGTTTGAAGCTTTATGTTAATTTAAAAAATGCACACAACACACAGAGGGTTAAATACTTCAAAGAGATAGTCCAAGTGCTCTCTGTTAGGGTGCTTTCAGCTGCAAGTGACACAGCAACCAACTCCACCTGGTTTAAACAGCAGGAAGATTTACTAGCCCATATAAAGGATGCCCACAGCTGGGGACGGTGGGCTCAGGGCTGGTTGATGCAGCATATCAGAGGCACCCTCAAGGGCCCAGGTTCTGTCTGTCTGCCACATGTAAAAGCAGGCTTCCCCTATGGCTGTAGAATGGTCATCAGGAGCATTCAGGACTGCAGAAGGCCTTGTCCATATCTGCGGAGGAAGAGAAGCTTCCCATTGCTCTTTGAGGTTGAGGAAGCTATTTCCCAGATGCCTTAGCAGATCTCACCTCATGAGCCAGAAGTGGGCTCTTGCCAGTCAGCTAGCTGCAGGGACAAGGATGGTGGTCAGCATCTTGAGGCATGTGATGACTGTAGGGAGGGAGCTGCTGAGAAGAATTAGGGTCTGTTAAGGAGGAGGAGGAAGGGAAGGCTTGGTGTGTAGGCAACCAGCAGTGTATCCACTGGAGTCATTTTGTTAACAGTGCTAGTGTGTTTAAATCCAGTATGCCATACGTCTTTTGAGCTAGAACTATTTTTGAAGGGGGCCATGTCAGGTTTTTTTTTTTTTTTTTTTTTAAGTAGTGTGACTTCTATTTTAAGATGGCAGTGTGAAGCCAGATTTTTAAATATCTGCTGTTGTTTTTAGGCTTAATGATATGAACATAAAGTAGATAAACAATTGACAGAAATATAAACCAGAACCAGTTTCCATCCAGTCCATTCCAGGGAGACTTCATGTGTGTCAGAGTAGAACTGCTCCGTAGGGTTTTCAGTAGCTGATTTTTTTGCAGTAGATCACCAGACCTTTCTTTTGTGGCACCTTTTGTAACTGTTTGCACCACCCAGAGATTCCAGCAAAAATATACCAGCAGCAAATTCAGCAAAAAAAAAAAAAAAATCCGCTAGAGAAATACGAGTTACCAAGAATTCAGAGGTTTGGCACAGGGTTCTCCTAATCTGGTACTCTGCAGCAGCTCTAAGAGAGAAAAGGGGAGGTGAGGAAAATGCCTAAAAATCTCTTAACAGCCTTTGGGAGGAGAGTGGGTATTGGCAGCCCTGGCGGAGCTGTACATCCCCAGGAGACTGGAGCCCTCCTCTGGCTACCTCTCTTGTGACAAGGAAAGCATGCTGGAGATTTCAGTATGCACAGGCAAGGAGAAAAGTAGAGAGTAAAGGTAAAAAAGCGACCAACTGTAGAGCTGATTATCGTCATTAGTAAACTGGGACTTAGCAGACTTCAAGACAGAGGGAACAATCTATAAAGGAAGTCTTCTTGGGGAACAGGAAGTGAAGAGGGGCACATTGTGAGGGCTCCCTTCTCTCTTCACTCATGGCGTGGGGTGAGGTAGGCTGGGGAAGGGTAGTCATGATTTGGAGGAAAAGGAATGACTGCAATGAAGACATCCTGGGCTGACTCTTCCTTTTTACTTGTTGAAAGTATACACAGCAAAACATACACCAGTTCAGCAATTTCACATGTACACTTCAGTGACCTTGCTTACATTCTTCAAGTTGTGCAGCCATTCTCACCCTCCTTTTCTGAGTTGTTCCTCCTTAGTTAATGTAAACTCACTGCCCCCTAAGCTTCCTATCCGACCTTTTGAGGTGCTGTTGTCAGTTTGATCCCATATAGATAGTTCTTCAAAAGAGCACAATGTTCAAGGCACGTGTTCTTTACTAAATAAGCTAACTTACTGTTTGGTTTAAAGAAGACTTCAGGGGATATTTTTGGTTTAAGTTTCAAATATTAGGGCAACAGTTTTGGAGGTTCATCCAGCATCACTGGGTCCAGAAAGTCTGGATTCTGTGAGATTTTGGAATTCTGACCCATATTCCCCCCCCCCCTTTTGATCAGAATTCCTTTACAGAATCTCTAATCAAAATGTTCAGTAATGGTAGCTGGGTACCATCCAGTTCTGATCTGTGGCAAAGGAGGCATTTGTTCATGGAAGCAATTGGGCACATATTCCATTTCCTCCTCCTATTCCCATCTCTCCCTCTTCCTGTGCTGCTCCGGGAGAATAGAGACCAGTTGTACCTTGGATGGCCGCTTGCAAGCTTTTAAGACTCCAGGCTCTATGCAGTGAACTAGGAGGTAGACCAGATGCATTAAAAATGATATTAAGTCAATTACCTGGGATGTCCAATGAAACCATGACTCTAAACCTCCAAACCAAGAAACCAAATTCTGTGAGGTGTTTGATTGTACATAAGCAGCCTCTGCAGCTGCTCTTTTTTTTTGGTAAGAATATATGTCACACAACATTTGCTAATTCAGCTTTTTATAGGTGTACAGCTTATTGACAACAGTTACGTTAATCAGCTGTGTGACCATTACCTTTAGTCAGTGTGAATTTTCCGTCACCATAAACCCAAACTCAATGCACCAAAACAAAACCCCCCCCCTCCCTCTCTCCCTCCCGCCCCTGGTTACCACTAATAAACTTTGGTCTCTATACATTTGCTTATATAAGTGAGGTCAGATGTTATTTGTCCTTTTGTGATTGACTCATTTCACTTAACAGGATGTCTTCAAGCTCCATCCATTTTGTGGCATATATCAGTACTTCATTTCTCTTTTCTGGCTGAGTAGTATTCCGTTATATGTATATATCACCTTCTGTTTATCCATTCATCCGTTGATGGGCATTTAGGTTGTTCTACCTCTTGGCTCTTGTAAACAGTGCTGCAGTGAACATTGGTGTACATATGTCTGATCATGTCAATGCTTTCAAGCCCCTTGGGTATATTCCTAGCAGTGGGATTGCTGGGTTATTTGGAATTTCTATTTTTAGTTTTTTGAGGAATGGCTGAGCTGACTCTGATAGAAATGAAATCTTGTAAGGCATTGAGTGAATTAAAGAATGTTGGGGAAGATAGAGTATACCCTTGATGGTAGGAGAGTTTGGGCTTCCAGCAAGAGCCGCCCATGGCCCCAGCTCTGTGAGAGAAGCCCACGCTCCATGTGCCTCCTCCCCCGCTCCACCCCTGTGGAAAGGTGCTAGAATGCTTTACTGGTTTGTATTGCAGCTTAAAGGAGAGGGAATCTAGGGCGTGTTCACCTGGACTGCGTAGTTACGCACACAGGACGTCTAGCCAGAGCTTCCCCTGTTGAGCACGAGCCAGTGAAGACAGCATGGTGACTGCATGCCCCCTGCAGGGAAGGACCAAAAGGAGAAGCATTGTGTGCAGAAGGAGGAAGAGTATTTTCTGAAGAATTATCTCCCTTCAAAAAAAAGAAGAAAATTTCCTGAGTAGTGTGGAATAACTTAGTAAGAACCTGAATTTTATAAAATGGAAGATCAGAAATTATAAAATAACAAAGAGGTGAGAGGGAAAATACAGGCCCTTAGACACATAAGGAGCCCTGGTGGTGCAGTGTTTAAGAGCTCGGCTGCTAGCCAAAAGGATGGCAGTTCGAATCCACCAGCTGCTCCTTGGAAACCCTGTGGGGCAGTCCTGCTCTGTCCTGTAGGGTTGCTGTGAGTCAAAATTGACTCGACGGCAGCTGGTTTGATTTTTTTGGTTTAGACACATGGAGAACCAGCTGTAGAACCAACAGATAGAAGCAGCTGGGAGCAGAATAGCACGGCTGAAAAATGAACTCTCCGACAGAGTAAAGGCGAGATATCCACAGTAGTGCAGAGGAAAAAGAAAGATTGACACAGTTAGAAGGTAAATGTGCTCGGTGGGGAAAACAGGTGGAGAGCATTACAGGTGATTGGACTTCCTGATGGGGAGCCGAGATGGTGGGAGGAGGGGCCTCCCGTTCTTCTGTTTGTTTGATTTATGTTACTCTTGGAATTACGTTTTTAGTCACAGAAAACTGATTGCTTTAGACATCATGCATAGGAAGGCATTGACAGAACAGTGCAAATGAACGTTCATGTTCTTCCTAGAAGAATACCAATGAGATGAAAGATGTATTTATAGTCTGGAGACCAGGAAAACTCCCCTTTGCAGCAGTTTGTTTCCTGGCATTGTTGTTCAGAGCTCCCTTCCCCCACGATGTGATGGTTTTCTCGGATTTGCAGGGACTGACCTTCTGCTAAACATTAATACCAACCTGCAAGAATTTTGCTGCTTTCCTACAGCCAGAACCCACTGTGCGTGACAGGTTTTGTAGAGAACAGTTTTTCTTCTTTTTGTTCCGGCAGACGTCTCTGGTTAATCATCTACCTTTTCTGCTTTTTTTTTTTTTTTTGGTCTCTCCAGTGAATCTGAGTGATAGGTCAGCATGAAAGAAGCACAAACAGATCCAGTAACATTTACTGTCCACTGGAGAACTGCAGTTTCATTTCTTGCTTGCTAGGAAGTATAGTTTTAGAACCTTCACATCACAAATTGCTGTGGGGAGACTGTAGAGCAGACACGAAATTGGTTGCTGGAATGGACTTGTCATGAATTATTCATTCACTACCTCGTCCATTGGAAATCAGCTGGAGGAAGTAGTTAGTCCAGTTTGATCACAGGAGTGCTGTGCTCAGGGCTTTAGCAAGCCCTCACAAGTCCAGCGGCGCTGAGGTGCTCCTGCGGGCTGCTGTGGGGCCCACAGCTGCTGTGCAGCGGAGTCCGGCCAGCCTGCATGTGGCTGAGGGCGATCATGCCACAGGCACGAGCTGCAGCTGGGACTCACCGATGCGTTCTTGCTGGACAATGAAGCTCCAGGTAGGAGAAGTACCCTGTCAGCAGTAACCGGGTTCTCGTTTACCTTAGGGATGCCAGTAGGCCTTAGTGAACAGATGTGTATGGAACCTGGCAGGTGTCCAAGGGTACCACATTTGTTCAGTTCCTAAATGGAAGCAGTTTCATTTTCATGATGTACGTTGTTTCTGACAGAGCTGATCCTTGAAACTATGAAAAGTATTAAGCATTACCTTAAGCATTTAAATATATAAACTACAGCATGATTTTTTCCATGATAATCCTCCTACCCTTGCTGTGAAAAATGTCTTTTTAATTTAATTAGTATTGCCTATATAAATTTAAATCATGTAGTTATGGCTTTGGAAAGTCCTAAGAAATACAGCTGAGTTGATAAAATTTGAGTACAGCTGCAGGCTCCATTGCTATTTTCTAGAGAAGTATTGTTTTCAGAAGCTACCTTAATTCTTTTGGCTGGAGGGTTCATTCTGGGAAGATGTTTTAGCTTCTCATAGGATGGAAAAAAATGATTAAAAGACGGACCGGTAACAAGTTAGTAGGATTTACTGTGCAGTGCTTTCGGGTGTGAGTGTGTGTGTGTGTTTGAGACGCATGTAACTTCATTTGGCAGGGATGTGCTTAGATGTTGACATTTGCTTTGTCTGTTTTGTTTTCTATGCATGCTGTCTCTAGACGGTTTACTTTGCTGAGGCGATGAGATGCTCTTGAACTGTGGGGACATAAAAATAGTGGAGGTTAGAAGAACCAGAGCAACAAGACATCGGGGCCAAATTGGATATACTGTTTCATCATGAAATAGTCATGTATAGTTTTGAAACCAAAGAACCATTTCTTGAAAATATATACTCTGAGCTCTGAGACAACCAGAGAAGACACAGTTCTATCTCCTCCTAGGGCAGGGATCTTTGTTTTGTTCCCTCATCATTCCCAAGCCTAGAATAGTACGTGGCACACAATCAGGTGGTCAGTAAATGAGTTCCCAGATCGGGTGTGTTCTATATTAAAGACCTTACGTAGCCATCCTACAAAGGTGGCTTATACAGTGCGTAGAAAGTATTTACAGTATTACAATTTCTATAATAATTTTTATAGAAAATATATTCTGATTTTTATTTATATAGATTTTTCTACCTAACTTAAAGGGTTTATGTATTTATTGAATACATAAAGAGTTTTAACATAACAGAAATCAAAATCTGTTCATTTTATTGTTCCCATAATGAAGGGTTTTTTTTTTTTTCTTTTTTCTTTTTTTTTTTTTTTTTAAATCAACAGCAAGTGCAAAGACTTTAGTTTTCATCAAAACCTTCATTTCATGGTCAAAAAATGAAAATGAAAAATACTTAATGGAAAATGCCTTTGAAAAAGACTGTATTTATAAATACATTACTAGGAATATTATGATTCTAATCATACCGTCAAGGAGCCCTGGTGGCACAATGGTTAAGCCCTTGGTTGCTAACCAAAAGGTTGGTGGTTCGAACCTACCAATGACTGTGGGAGAGAAGACCTGGCAGTCTGCTCCATGAAGATTACAACCTAGGAAACCCTACGGGGCAGTTCTGCTCTGTTCTGTAGACTCGGAATTGACTTGATGGCATACAACAATATCATGTATGTAACATTTTAAAAGGCAGTTAATTTAGCAGTCTATGTCGGGAGGGTTTTTGGAACTATGAACCCATTTATTCATAAATTCGAGGGTAAGTTGCCAACTGCAGTATGTGTGGTGCTGAAGGGAGTTAGCAGGCCAGCACACTCTCCATGGTGTGGTGTGATGGATCACTTTTGTGTGGCCGTTCTAGCCATGGTTTTGTAACTCCCAGCCAAGTGATTAGGTGGGACTGTGTGATAGGGTAATCATGGCCCACCAAGGGGATTGGTCAGTTTTGCCATCCTGTTGGGCTTAAAATGAGTCACCCAAGAGGCGGGAAAGAGAAGATCCCACCACCACCCAGGAAGAACAGCTAGGAGCCAGTGTGTCCTTTGGATCTGGGATCCCTGTGCTGAGAAGCTTCTGGACCCAAGAGAAAGAGAGCAAGCTGTAATCCTGAAGACGGCGAGAAGCGGTGGCAGGAGAGAACAGCAGGAGACCGCACAGTGGGCTTCCTGGCCCATAGAGCGAGAAAGCTTAGTGTCTTTGGGTAGAGGCAGAGGGCCAGGGAGGGAAGTGCCTATGAACATGGCTCGGAAGAGGCTGTCCTGTTGGAGGAACTGTCTTCTGAGCATTTCTGAACCTGAATTGTAACCTGTTACTTCCCTAATAAACCCCATAATCATGAGTTCTGTGTGGCCATTGCAGTGAATTATCGAACCCAGCAGAGAAGTAGGGCATGCTGTGGGAGGGACAGTTGGTGTCAGAATTAGTAAAGATGGCGGAGAGGGAGGCATGTCTGACCTTCACGTCATAGGAGTCAGCTTTGGGCTGTTGATCTTGATTCTCCTTCCCCCTTGTGCAGTTAGAGGAGGTCAGACACTGCTCCCACGCCACTTTTTACGTATAGACACACCACACTTAAGAGCTCAGAAGAACCAAAAGGGTCATCTCTGCTAACTCTCTTCCCCTTTCCCTTCCATACAAGCCCACTTTATAGAAGAGAAAACTGAAATTCAGATATTATAGATGAAAGGTCTAAGAACAAGTGACAGGCTGTTACTGTCATGTGGTTGGTTGTCTCATGTTTTCTAGTTGCTCGTTCGTTCATCAGTGCCACGTTGTTGTTGTTGTTAGGTGCCATCCAGTCCATTCTGACTCATACAGACGATGTGTATGACAGAATGAAACACTGCCTGGCCCTGCGCCATCCTCACAATCGTGGTTATGCTTGAGCCCATTGTTGCAGCTGCTGTGTCAATCCATCTCATCGAGGGTCTTCCTCTTTTTTGAGGACCCTCTACTTTACCAAGCATAATGTCCTCCTACAAGGACTCATCCCTCCTGATAACACGTCCACAGTATATGAGACATAGTGTCATCATCCTTGCTTCTAAGGCACATTCTTGGTGTACTTCTTCCAACACAGATTTGTTTGCTCTTTTGGCAGTCCGTGGTATATTCAGTATTCTTCGCCAACACCACAATTCAAAGGCATCAATTCTTCTTCTGTCTTCCTTATTCATCATCTGGCTTTTACATGCATATGAGGCATTGAAAACACTATGGCTTGGGTCAGGCGCACCTTAGTCTTCAGGTGACATCTTTGCTTTTCAGCACTTTCAAGAGGTCTTTTGCAACGTATTTGCCCAGGGCAATGCATCATTTGATTTCTTGACTGCTGCTTCTCTGGGTGTTGATTGTGGATCCAAGTAAAATGAAATCTTTGACAACTTCAGTGTTTTCTCCGTTTATCATGACGTTGCTTATTGGTCCAGTTGTGAGGATTTTTGTTTTCTTTATGTCGAGGTGTAATGCATACTGAAGGCTGTGGTCTTTGATCTTCATCAGTAAGTGCTCCAAGTCGTCTTCACTTTCAGCAAGCAAGGTTGTGTCATCTGCATATCACAGGTTGTTAATGAGCCTGCCTCCAATCCTGATGTCTTGTTCTTCTTCATATAGTCCAGCTAATCGAAGTATTTGCTCAGCATACAGATTGAATAGGTATGGTGAAAGAATACAACCCTGACGCACACCTTTCCTGACTTTAAACCACGTAGTATCACCTTCTTCTGTTCAAACAACTACCTCTTGGTCTAAGTACAGGTTCCACATGAGCACGGTTAAGCGTTCTGGAAGTCCCATTCTTCGCAGTGTTATCCATAATTTGTTATGATCCACACAGTTGAATGCCTTTGCATAGTCAATAAAACACAGGTAAACATTTTTCTGGTATTCTCTGCTTTCAGCCAGGATCCATCTGACATCAGCAGTGATATCCCTGATTTCATGGCCTCTTTGGAATCCGGCTCGGATTTCTGGCAGTTCCCCATCAATAAACTGCTGCAGCCACTTTTGAATGATCTTTAGCAAAATTTTACTTGCGTGTGATATTAATGATATTGTTTGATAATTTCCGCATTCGGTTGGATCACCTTTCTTGGGAATAGGCATAAATATGGATCTCTTCGAGTTGGTTGGCCAGGTAGCTGTCTGCCAAATTTCTTGGCATAGACAAATGAGTACTTAGCACTGTATCCGTTTATTGAAACAGTTGGTAGTCGGTCAGATCCTGGAGCCTTGTTTTTCCCCAGTGCCCGCAGTGCAGCTTGAACTTCTTCCTTCACTACCATTGGTTCCTGATCATATGCTGCCTTCTGAAATGGTTGAATGTTCACCAGTTCTTTTTGGTTTAGTGACTCTGTGTGTTCCTTCCATCTTCTTTTGGTGCTTCTTGCATTGTTCTGTATTTTCCTCATAGAATCCTTCAGTATTGCAACTCGAGGCTGGAATTTTTTCTTCAGTGTTTTCAGCTTGAGAAATGCTGAGCGTATTCTTCCTTTTTGGTCTTCTGTCTCCAGGTCTTTGCACATGTCATTAGAATACTTTATCTTCTCAAGCCACTGTTTGAAATCTTCTCTTCAGCTCTTTTGCTTCATCATTTCTTCCTTCTGCTTTAGCTACTCTATATTCGTAAGCAAGTTTCAGAGTCTCTTCTGATGTCCATTTTGGCCTTTTCTTTCTTTCCTGTCTTTTTAATGACCTCTTGCTTTCTTCATGCATGGTGTTCTTGATGTCATTCCACAACTTGTCTGGTCTTTGGTCATTAGTGTTCATTGTGTCAGATATATTCTTGAGATAGTCTCTAAATTCAGGTGGAATATACTCAAGGTCATACTTTGGCTCTCATGGACTTGTTTTAATTTTATCCAGTTTCACCTTGAGCTTCATATGAGCACTTGATGATCTGTTCTGCAGTTGGCCCCAGGCCTTGTTCTGACCGATGATATTGAGCTCTTTCATTGTCTCTTTCCACAGATGTAGTTGATTTGATTCTTCTGTATTCCATCTGGCAAGGTCCCTGTGTATAGTTGCTGTTTATGTTGGTGAAAAAAGGTATTTGCAATGAAGAAGTCATTGGTCTTGGAAAATTCTATCATGCTGTTTCCAGCATTGTTTCTGTTACCAAGGCAGTATTTTCCAACTACTGATGATACCTCTTTGTTTCCAACTTTTGCATTCCAATCCCCAGTAATTATCAGTGCACCCTAATTGCATGTTTGATCGATTTCGGACTGCAGAAGTTGGTAAAAATTTTCAGTTTCTTCATCTTTGGCCTTCATGGTTGATGCGTTAGTTTGAATAATAGTTGTATTAACTGGTCTTCCTTGTAGGCATATGGATATTATCCTGTCACTGACAGTGTTGTACCTCAGGATAGATATTGAAATGTTCTTTTTGATGATGAATGTAATGCCATTCTTCTTCAAGTTGTCATTTCTGGCACAGTAGACCTTATGATTGTCTGATTCAAAATGGCCAATACCAGTCTATCTCAGCTCATTAATGCCTAGGATATCAGTGTTTATGTGTTCCATTTAATTTTTGATGATTTCCAGTTTTCCTAGATTCGTACATCGTACATTCCACATTCCGATTATTAATGGATGTTTGTAACTGTTTCTTCTCATTTTGAGTCGTGCCACATCAGCAGGCCACATCAGCAGACGAAGGTCCCGAAAGCTTGACTCCATCCTTGCCATTGAGGTCGACTTTACTTTGAGGAGGCAGCTGTTCCCCAGTCATCTTTTGAGTACGTTCCAACCTGAGGGGCTCATCTTCCGGCACTGCATCAGACAGTGTTCCTCTGCTATTCATAAGGTTTTCACTGGCTAATTCTTTTCAGAAGTAAACCACTGGGTCCTTCTTCCTAGTCTGTCTTAGTCTGGAAGCTCAGCTGAAACCTGCCCACCATGGGTGACCCTGCTGGTATTTGAATACTGGTGGCATAGCTTTGAGCATCACAGCAACACACAACCTCCTACAGTACGACAAAGTGACAGTCGCATGGGGGATTGCCACTTTTTTTTTTTTTTTTTTTTACTTTAATTGCCACATTAAAGTAAAAAAAAAAAGATAATCACATTACTGTGAGTTTGGACTGTACTGTTGTATTTAAGACAGTTATTGATTACATTTTGCATTAATTTAAATAAACTACCTTACTCCATTCGTTGAATACAGTTTTACAAATTGTAGGCTTCACTCCCTTAGTTTTTGTGAATTAATTTTTTCCTAAGTTAAAATTCTAATGACTAAATTTGGCCTAAATTTTATTTAATTTTGAGTTTTTGTAAAGGTGATGTTTCGCACCATTTTTATTATTTCCTAAAACTACCTGGTATAATCTGTTTTTATTTTTAAGAGAGATGTAGATTATTATATAATTTTCCTCCCTGACCAAGGCAGTCTTTTTTAAATTTATTTTATTGTTGTAGAAACATATATAACACATTTGTAAGGCAATAATCTTTAAAGATTTCTAATAAGTTTTTTTTGTTTTTTCCTTTTCAATCAAAATAAAGTTTTAAATGAAAATAAAATCTAAAACTGCTTAAACTATCTCTAAACTGAATAATTCTAGTTTCTAGCCTACCCCATGTTAGAATTTTAGAAAAATTTGAGAGATTGTACCATGCCCTCTCATTTCATCTTTTTCTCTGCCCTGCTCCTCAGGTCGGGATTATAGAGAGTGTCCAGTCTGCTGTCCCCAGAATCAGTGGGTACAGGTGGGGTCCAGTTACAGCTGTACTGGGGAAAAGCATAGGCTTGAAATCCCACTGAGCTGAATTTCAGTTCCAACTCCGCCATTTTCTAGCGGGAGGAATTCCAAAAATGCAAATCAAAACCACAGTGAGCTACCACTTCATACTCACTGGGATGGTTATAGTAAAAAAGTAAAATAAGTGTTGGTGAGGATGTGGAGAAATTGGAACCCACATACTTTGCTGATTGGAATGGAAAATGACTCAGCTTTGTGGAAGACAGTTTGATGGTTTCTCAAAAAGTTAAACATATAATTATCATATGACCTAGCAATTCCACCCTAGGTATACACCCCAAAGAATTAGAGAGAGGTATTCAAACAAAAATTTCTATGTGAATGCCCATAGCAGTACTAGTCACAATAGCTCAAAGGTGGAAACAACCCAGATGTATGTGAGTTGACAAATGGATAAACAAAATGTGGTATATCCATACAATAGAATATTATTCACCCATAAAAAAGAATGAAATACTGATGTGTGCTACCACGTGGACAAACCTTGAAAATACTATGCAAAATGAAAGAAGCTACTCTGAAAAGGCTGCTTATTGTATAATTCCATTTACATCAACTATTCAGAGTAGACAAATCCAGAGAGACTGAAGCAGATAAATGGTTGCCAGGAGGTGGGCGGAATGGGGAAAGAAGAACGATTGCTTTTTGAGTATGGAGTTTTCCTTTTGAGGGTGACAGAAATGCTCTGGAACTTGATAATTGTCATGGTTATACAACATTGTGAATATACTAAATACCACTGAATGTTGTTGTTGTTGTTAGTTGCTGTTGAGTTGGCTTCAACTCATAGTGACCTTACGTACAACAGAATGAAACACTGCCCGGTCCTGTGCTATCCTCACAGTCGTTGTTATGCGTGAGCCCATTGTTGCAGCCACTGTGTCAATCCATCTTATGGAGGGTCTTTTTTTTCGCTGACCCTGTTCTTCACCAAGCCTGATAGCCTGTTCCAGGGACTGATCCCTCCTGCTAACATGTCCAAAGTGATACGAGGGAACCAGGCTGAGGTTGTAACTAGTTCAGAGGAAAAGTCAAAACCCCACAAATTTATATGGAGTAAAAGAATTGTCTTAGACTGGGTTCTCTAGAGGAGCAAAACCAGTGAATTGTATATACGTAAATATATAGAGAGAGATTTATTTCAAGGAAATAAATGGCTCACGCGGTTGTGGACGTTGGAAGTCCAAAGTCCTTGGATCATCCATAGATGACAGAAGACTTCAAGCAGCTGTGGTTAATTTATTACTGATAATTTTCAAAAGTGAAAGATCTGATCAGAGTTTATTACAAGAAAATCCAACTGGCAAGGGAATTTGGTTATTTCTGTGGCAAGCAAAACATGATAATGAACTCAGTCCAAAAACAGTTTTATACAAAGTAATTATAAGCATAATTGTTGTTATTAGGTGCTGTCGAGTCATTTCCGACTCATAGCTACCTTATGTACAAATAGTTAACATAATAATGAACCCTATATTCAAAGAATACAGTAAACCTTACATCTGACTTATAAAAACGAATGAACATAATTTTTACAGACAGAGGAAAAAATCTTGAAATAACAGTCCTGAGACTTAACATGCCCAGAATGTATCAGGTGTATCAGGTAGAGATCCAGTAGGTCTGGCGTGGGTCCTGGATGTCTGTGCATTAGTAAGTGGTGTGGCTTCCCAGTTGGAAACACGGTAGAGGAACAAATCTTTCTGATTCTTCAGGGGCCTTCTGTGAAATCTCAAAGACAGCTTTAGGGATAGAAGATACCGTGAAATTTTTATTTTATTTTACACTTACATTTTGATTTTGGGAAGACAATAAAAGTTGTCAGGATATTTGAAACAGTATTTGGTTACTCGTTTCAAAGTGACAAACATTTGAAAATAAACATAGAAGGTAGCATGGTTGTAAAAATCTTAATTTTTCGTAAGTGAGGAGCGTTTGTTTTCTTACTTGATGAAGGACATAATAAAGATAAAATAAAAAGAAAATTATTCTAATAAAACACAGAATCTTTGTTATCCAGGGATGTTACAGAGAAGGTAAGAATAACCTTTTACAATCTCTTACTAAGAGCATACCAATAAACCCAAAGAAGACCAAATTCTGATTTTGCATAAGTATAGTATTTGATACTAAAGAACTACAGGATTTTTAATAAAAGTTTATGAATTAACCCATCAAAACTGAGCCAGCATTGGCCAAGGCAAATAAAAATTCTGTTTCCACAAGCCTTATGCAACTTTCTTTCCCCTTCTCCTTTTTTTTTTTTTTTTAAATTATACTTTGGGTGAAATTTTTCAGTTCAAGATAATCTCTCATACAAAAATTTATACACATATTGTCATGTGACACTAGTTGCAGTCCCTGCAATGTGACTGCAGTCTCCCCCTTTCCACCCTGGGTTCCCCTGTCCATCCAACCAGCTCCTGTCCCTTCTTGCCTTCTCATCCTGCCTCTAGACAGGAGCCGCCCATTTGGTCTCGTGTATCTGCTTGAACTAAGAAGCACACTCTTCACAAGTATTATGTTTTATAGTCCAGTCAAATCTTTGTCTGAAGAGTGGTCTCTGGGAATGGTTTTAGTTCGGGGTTAACATAACTTCCAGGGGCCGTGGCTTCAGGGGTTCTCCAGTCTCAGTCAGACCATTAAGTCTGGTCTTTTTACTTGAATTTGAGTTCTGATTCACACTTTTCTCCCGCTCCATCAGAGACTCTCTGTTGTGTTCCCTGTCAGGGTGGTCATTGGTGGTAGGCAGGCACCATCTAGTTCTTCTGGTCTCAGGCTGGTGGAGTCTCTGGTTTCTGTCTCTTGGGCTAATGTTTTCCTTGTGTCTTTAGTGTTCTTCATTCTCCTTTGCTCCAAGTGGGTTGGGATCAACTGATGAAACCTTATACAACTTTCCGTATCTATTCAAGTTTTGTCCTTCACAAAGCTCTTTCTCATTCTGGAATAACTGGTCTTTTTATTTTAGGACACAAATAGTCTTCTTGTTTTCCTTCTTAATAAACAAAAACTCATCTCATTACATTGCACATAACATTGTACCTCTCTACCACCATTGTTCTAGTAGGTTCATTCACATATATTAATTATAACTTTAAACCAAAGAAACTATTATGCAAAGAAAACGAGGGGTTGGACATTTGTGAACTGTCTGTCACACACCAGTGTTTCAGCAGACTGGCAGAGCTAACTTCCAAAGCTAACACAGCTTTCTGTAGCCACACATATTCCTTATATAATTCTCTAAGTGGTAAAAGTGAACACGCTCAGTAACAGGCCCAAAGACAGCCTTTTTGTAGCATATAGAAACAAGACGCAAAAACATGTACACTTAAAAGTATATTTGGTAATCAGTGTTTCATTATCCCATCCTGGTTGGAAATGATCTAGGTATCTGTCTTAGGCTGGGTTCTCTAGAGAAGCAAAACCAGTGCAGTGTATAAATATATATAGAGATTCATATTAAAGAAATGGCTCACACGGTTGTAGAGGCTGGAAATTCCCAAGTTCCTGGATCACACTGGAGGCTTCTCCTGACTCATGTAAGCTGCAGGTGCTGGTGACTCCAAGATCGGAAGGTGAGATAGCAGGCCTCTGGCTCACAGGCTGTGGAGGCTGACGAATCCCAAGATCATCTTTGAATCCCAAGATAGGCAAGGTGGCAGGTAAGCTGCTGGCTGAAGTCCCAGCAACCGGAGGTCAGATGAACAGGAATCAGCTGCAGGATCCAGAGCGAGCAAAAGCCAATGAGCCTTGCCAGAAGGTCCGCCTGTATTGGATGTACGTCACACCCCAAGGAAACTCCCTTTCAGCTGATTGGCTGCTCACAACCGATCTCATCATGGAGGTGATCACATTATATCAGATCTCATTATGGAGGTGATTGCATCATTAAAAAGCTGCCAGACTACATGATAACTACCAAACCACTGAGGATCACGGCCCAGCCAAGTTGACACGCAACTTTAACCATCACAGTATCCAGTGAGTATACATTAGTTGACTCAATATTAGCCCAAGGTTTAAAGTTACCTAAAGATCTTGGAAATTTATCTTCAAGCTGACACACCACAGGACACGATTACTGTGAAAATACAAGTTGATCAGAATAATTGTTTGATTTGGTTAAACACAAATTTACATTTTTCATCGTTGTAAACATTAAGTAGAATTAATGCTACCTGATTCAATCAGAAAATCTGTGTAAGTTTTAGAAGAACATACCCAAGTAGAATAAAGATCTGTGCTTACATTATACTTAACACTAATAAATCAGAGAAGACACTTAACACTAATAAATCAGAGAAGATATAGCTGTTTTTATTAAACCAGAAATACTAAGCTAGTCTTGTTTGCCAAAGATTTACCTAAATAATGTGAACTTGAATTTCCAACTTGGTTTCTGTGAGGATACTTTTTAAATCTAGCACACTGAAAGTATTAGAAGTTCAGTTTATTTATTTTCTGGAAATTTTAGGAATAATCTACTTGTGTAAGTACTTATTTATCTCTTCAAGTCAGACAGAACTGACTCCTTTAAGAGATTTTATAATCTAATAGATTTTACCTTATTTATGAATACTACCTTAACACAATGAAAGGCAAGAGGTCTTTCTGGATTACAGACACATAGACCTGCAGATGTAGAATTTACAGCTTCAATTCTAAAATTTCAGCCATGAGTCAAGAGAAAACAAAATTATGAAATTCTTAAGTCCATATCAAAGAGCTGTTTTCTTCCCAGTGGATATGAATTCTGAATTGACTTGAGCTCAAAGTAGACAAACAGAAAACACTAACCAGATTTCTTTTTAGTCTCTCACCCATTAATTCGTTTACAGAGGTTACAGAGATTATCACATGGTCAGACTATAAAACCAAATTCCCAGTAGGGAATTTATTTATTGGTGGTAAACCAACTAAAATCAGTTAGTAGAGAGCAAAATTCCTCTCCCTTCCAACCAGGTGCCAAATTTCCTAGCCAAGTAGTTTAAATAGAATAGAAGCACTTCTAGTTGTAGGAGACAGGCCTGATTGGCCTAAAGCAATTAGTGTAATTCTGTACCTCAGCCAATCACTGCAGTAAGTTGTAGGGGAGGAATATTCCTGGGAAACAAATACCCTGGCTCAGAGACAGTGGCTAGACCAGATGTCTGGCATTAGTTACTAGCCTGTGGCATTGATTAGAAACAAATAAATGGAAAGCAATTTAACTGTAACAGAAATCAGTATCAGGAACTAGAGAGTTGCAAGTTACAGACCCTAATGTGTGGAATTGACTACCTGTATATAAATGGGGTATATAAGTAGTTTCTTGTCACATTGATTAATTTTTTTTTTTTTTAATATTTTATTGTACTTCAGGTGAAAGCTTACAGAGCAAATAGTTTCTCATGAAATAGTAGTACACATGTTGTTTTTTGACATTGGTTAACAACCCCACAACGTATTAAGCCTCTAAATTCTCAACCTTTTTTTTTTTTTTGATGAAAATTACAGATGGCCAAAGATACACCGTTTCAAAAATTTCTACATTCACAGTTCAGTGACATTGACTACGCTCTTCCAACTGTGCTGTTATTCTCACTTAAGATGAAGGCTTACAGAACAAAATAGTTTTTCATTTAACAGTTACTACACATGTTGCCCTATGACAATGGTTAACAATCTCACAGCACATCAAGAATATCCTTACTCCACCTTGTGTTCCCTATCATCAGGGGACTTCCTTGTCCCCTTCTGTCTTCTGGCCCTTGTCCCTGGACTACTGTACCTCTTTAGTCTCATTTGTTTATTTATTTATTTATTTATTTTTATTTTATTTAAACACCATTTCAGACTTTTTACTTACACATTTAAGTGATATTGACTATGCTCTTCCAATTGTGCTGCCATTCTCGCCCAAGATGAAGGCTTACAGGACAAAACAGCCTCCCATTTAATAGTTACTACAAATGTTGCCCTATAGCAGTGGTCAACAATCTCACAATACATCGACAGTGTCCTTATTCAATTTGTGTTCCTTATCATCAGTTTCCTACTCTCCCTCTGCCTTCTGGCCCTTGTCACCGGACTCCTGTACATCGTTAGTCCCATTTAGTTTTACTGGGGTGTCCATTCCCAGGCTTAACATCGAACCTTGAAGGTAACTTCCCCTCTGAGCTGAAAGGGTGTCTGGGGGCCACACTCTCGAGGTTTCTCTAGTATTCTTTAGGCCAGTATATCGGGTCTTCTTTTTTTTTTTTTTTTTTTTTTTTTGGGAGTTAAAATTATGCTCTACATCCTTCTCCAGCTCTGCCCAGAATCCTCTGTTGTGATCCCGGTCAGAGGAGTCATTGGTGGTAGCCGGGCACCATCCAGCTGTACTGGGCTCAGTCCCGTGGAGGCCTTGGTAGCTGTGGACCATTAGTCCTTCGGACTAATCTTTTCCTTGTATCCTGTTCTCTTCGTTCTCCCTTGTTCCCGAAGGGATGAGATCAGTGGAGTATCTTAGATGGCCGCTCATAGGCTTTTAAGACCCCAGACACTACTCACCAAGGTAGAATGTAGAGCATTATCTTTATAAGTAGTGTCATGCCAATTGAGCTAGATGTTCCCCGAGATCATGGTCCCCAGAGCCCTCCGTCCAACAACTCAGTCCCTCGGGGGGTTTGGATGTGTCTATAGGGCCTCCATGACCTTTCCTTGTGCAGGTTGTGTTAGTTTCCCCTGTACTATGTACTATCTCATCTCTCACCCAAGTTACCACTTACCTATTACCTATTTAGTATCCCCCCCCCCCCCATCCCTGGTAACCAACAAGGATTGTTACATTTTGCATGTGAATTTTTTCATGGGTTTTTACAATAGAGGTCTCATACAATATTTGTCCTTTTGTGATTGACTTATTTCACTCAGCATGATGTCCTCCAGTTTCATCCATGTTATGAGATGGTTCACAGATTCATTGTTCTTTCTCGTTGCATAGTACTCCATTGTGTGTATGTACCATAGTTTGTGTATCCATTCGTCTGTTGATGGACATCGAGGTTGTTTCCATCGTTTTGCTATTGTGAATAATGCTGCCATGAACATAGGTGTGCATATGTCTATTCGAGTGATGACTCTTATTTCTCTAGGATATATTCCTAGGAGTGGGATTGCTGGATCGAATGGTACGTCTATTTCTAGCTTTCTGAGGAAACGCCATATCATTTTCCAAAATGGCGGTATCATTTTGCATTCCCACCAGCAGTGTATAAGAGTTCCCGTCTCCCCGCAGCCCCTCCAACATTTGTTATTTCCAGTGTTTTTGATTTGTGCCAGTAATGCTGGGGTGAGATGGTATCTCATTGTGGTTTTAATTTGCATTTCTCGAATGGCTAGTGATCGCGAGGATTTCCTCATGTGTCTGTTGGCCATTTGAATGTCTTCCTTGGTGAAGTGTCTGTTCATTTCCTTTGCCCATTTTTTGATAGGATTGGTTGTCTTTTTGTTGTAGAGGTGTTGGATTTTCTTGTAGATTATGGAGATTAGACCTTTGTCTGACTTGTACTGTC
Organism: Dugong dugon; assembly: GCA_030035585.1. Classification (NCBI taxonomy): domain Eukaryota; kingdom Metazoa; phylum Chordata; class Mammalia; order Sirenia; family Dugongidae; genus Dugong; species Dugong dugon. Next base: position 5,238,090 of record CM057475.1, on the reverse strand, counting down.
CAAAAATTTTTTCCCAGTCTGTAGGTTCTCTTTTAACTCTTTTGGTGAAATCTTTTGAAGAGCATAGATGTTTGATTTTCAGAAGATCCCAATTATCTAGTTTATCTGTTGGGGTTTTTGTGTTGATGTTTATGGTTTGTATCCTGTTAATGCCATGTATTAAGGTCTGAAGTGTTGGTCCTATTTTTTCTTCTATGAATTTTATAGTTTGAGGCTTTATATTCAGGTCTTTGATCCATTTTGAAGTAGTTTTTGTATATGGTGTGAGGTATGGGTCCTGTTTCATTTTTCTACAAATGGATATCCAGTTTTGCCAGCACCATTTGTTAAAAAGACTGTCTTTTCCCCATTTGATGTATTTTGGGCCCTTGTCAAAAATCAGGTGACCGTAGGTGGATGGATTTACATCTGAGTTCTCAATTCTGTTCCATTGGTCAATGTCTCTGTTGTTGTACCAGTACCAGGCTGTTTTGAGTACTGTAGCTGTATAGTAGGTTCTCAAGTCAGGTAGTGTGAGTCCTCCAACTTTATTCTTCTTCTTCAGTAGTGCTTTACTTATTCGGGGTTTCTTCCCTTTCCATATAAAGTTAATAATTAGTTTTTCCATCTCTTTGAAGAATGTTGTTGGTATTTGTATCGGAATTGCATTGTATTTGTAGATTGCTTTAGGTAGAATTGCCATTTTCACAATGTTGAGTCTGCCTATCCATGAGCATGGTATGTTTTTCCATTTATGTAGATCCCTTTGGGTTTCATGCAGCAGTGTTTTGTAGTTTTCTTTGTATAGGTCTTTTATATTCCTGGTCAGATTTATTCCTAAGTATTTTATCTTTTTAGGGGCTATGGAAAATGGTATTGATTTCCTGATCTCCTTTTCATCGTTCTCTTTACCGGTGTATAGGAATCCAACTGATTTTTGAATGTTTATTTTGTATCCTGCTACTCTGCTGAATCTTTCTATTACTTCCAGTAAATTTCTCGTGGAGTCTTTAGGGTTTTCTATGTATAGTATCATATCATCTGCAAACAGGGAGAGTTTAACTTCTTCATTACCAATTTGGATGCCCTTTATTTCTTTCTCTTGCCTTACTGCTCTAGCTAGAACTTCCAGCACAATGTTAAATAGGAGTGGTGATAAAGGGCATCCTTGTCTTGTTCCTGTTTTCAGGGGGAATGTTTTCAGCCTTTCTCCATTAAGAATGATGTTGGCTGTTGGTTTTGCATAGATGCCCTTTATTATGTTGAGACATTTCCCTTCTATACCTATTTTATTGAGAGCTTTTATCAGGAATGGGTGTTGGACTTTGTCAAATGCCTTTTCTGCATCAATTGAGATAATCATGTGATTTTTTTCTTTCCTTTTATTTATGTGGTGGATTACGTTGATGGATTTTCTAATGTTAAACCATCCTTGTATACCTGGTATGAATCCTACTTGGTCGTGGTGTATTATTTTTTTGATATGATACTGAATTCTATTGGCTAGAATTTTGTTCAGAATTTTTGCATCTATATTCATGAGAAATATTGGTCTGTAATTTTCTTTTTTTGTGATGTCTTTGCCTGGTTTTGGTATCAGCGTTATGCTGGCTTCATAGAATGAATTTGGAAGTGTTGCTTCCTCTTCTATGCTCTGAAATAACTTGAGTAGAACTGGTACGAGCTCTTCTGTAAATGTTTTGTAGAATTCTCCAGTGAAGCCATCTGGGCCAGGGCTTGTTTTGGTTGGGAGTGTTTTTATTACCTTTTCAATCTCTTCTCTTGTTATGGGTCTGTTCAGATTTTCAATATGATTTTGTTGTAGTTTGGGTAGGCCGTATGTTTCTAGAAATTTATCCATTTCCTCTAGGTTTTCAAATTTGTTGGAATATAGTTTTTCATAATATTCTGTTATAATCCTTTTTATTTCAGTTGGGTCTGTTGTAATGTCCCCCATTTCATTTCTTATTTGGGTTATTTGTGCCCTCTGCTGTTTTTCTTTTGTCAGTCTGGCCAGTGGTTTGTCGATTTTGTTGATTCTTTCAAAGAACCAACTTTTGGTTTTGTTGATTCTTTCTATTGTTTTTCTGTTCTCTATTTCATTGATTTCTGCTCTGATCTTTACTATTTCCTTTCTTCCGGTGGTTGTAGGCTTTTTTTGTTGTTCTCTTTCTATTTGTTTGAGTTCTGTAGTTAATGTTTTGATTTTGTCCCTTTCTTCTTTTTTGATATGTGCATCTATTGCTATAAATTGTCCTCTGAGGACTGCCTTTGCTGTGTCCCAAAGGTTTTGGTATGATGTGTTTTCATTTTCATTCGATTCTAGGAATTTTTTAATTCCATCTCTGATTTCTTCTATTACCCATTGATGTGTAAGCAGATTATTATTCAGTTTCCATGTGTTTGATTTTTTTTCCTTGCTGTTTCTAGTGTTAATTTCTACCTTGATGGCATTGTGGTCAGAGAAGATACTGTGAATTATCTCAGCATTTTGGATCTTGTTGAGGATTGCTCTGTGGCCTAAGATGTGGTCTATTCTGGAGAACGTTCCATGTGCATTGGAAAAGAATGTGTACTTTGCAGCGGTTGGATGGATTGTTCTATATATGTCTATGAGGTCCAGTTGGCTGATTGTGTCCTTTAGGTCTTCTGTATCTTTGCTGAGTTTCTTTTTAGTTGTTCTGTCCTTTACTGAGAGTGGTGTGTTGAAGTCTCCTACTATTATTGTGGAACTGTCAATTTCTCTTTTCAGTGCTGTTAGAGTTTTTTTTATGTATTTTGGAGCCCTGTCATTGGGTGCATAGATATTTATTATGGTTATGTCTTCATGATGGATCATCCCCTTAATCATTATATAGTGTCCTTCTTTGTCTTTTATGGTAGATGTTGTTTTAAAGTCTATTTTATCTGAGATTAGAATTGCCACTCCTGCTCTTTTTTGATAGTTGTTAGCTTGATATATTTTTTTCCAACCTTTGATTTTTAATAAATTCACATCTTTGTTTCTAAGATGTCTCTTGTAGACAGCAAATAGATGGATCCTGTTTTCTTATCCATTCTGCCACTCTCCGTCGCCTTATGGGTGCATTGAGTCCATTTACGTTCAGTGTAATTATTGATAGATGTGAGTTTGTTGCTGTCATTTTGTAGTGCTTTTTTTTGTGATGCTGAAGTTTTCTTTGTTCTTCTTACTCTCTTGTGCTGAGTTCCTTTTGTTTGTGGATTTTGTGTTCATTTCTTTTGTTTTTGTAGGTTTTGTTTTTGTTGAGACTTTATGTTTTTCGTCTTTATTTTTATGAGTTGGTTTGTTAACTTTTTTTGTGGTTACCATGAATTTTACCCTTATCTTTATAATTTTGAAGCAGTCTACCGTTACTTGGTATCGCCTTGGCTTCTTCTCCTTTAGAAGGTTCTATACCTATGCCGTTTGTTCCCTCTTTCATTGTTTTGATGTTGTTGTTATCCTTTGATTGATTTCTCTGATTCCCTGTTGTATATCTTTTGTTTTTGGAAAGTCGTCTGTAGTTCAGTTCCTAGAATGGTATCTGGTTCATGTGAACCTGCGTCCTAGGTCCTAGGTCCTGCCTGAGGGCTGAAGCTGTTTGTCCTCAGATCGAAGAACTCCCTTTAATAATTCTTGTAAGTTTGGTTTGACTTTTGCATATTCCTTTAGTTTCTGTTTATCTGGAAATGACCTAATTTCACCATCAAATCTGAATAAGAGTTTTGCAGGATATATTATTCTTGGCTGACAATTTTTTTCTTTCAAGATTTTATATATGTCATCCCATTGCCTTCTTGCCTGCATGGTTTCTGCTGAATAATCTGAGCTTAGTGTTATTGTTTCTCCTCTGTATGTGACTTCTTGTTTTTCACGAGCTGCTCTCAGGATTCTTTGTTTGTCTTTAGTTTTAGCGAGTGTGAATATGATATGTCTTGGTGATTTTCTTTTGGGGTCTCTTCTATATGGGGTTCGTTGAGCTTCTTGGATGACCAGCTTTCCATCTTTCATGATATTGGGAAAGTTTTCTGTCAGCAGTTCCTCAATGATCCTCTCTGTGTTTTCTGTTTTCTCCCCCTGTTCTGGTATGCCAATCACTCGTAAGTTTTTGCTTTTAATTGTGTCCCACATAACTCTCAGGGTCTCTTCATTTTTCTTTGTTCTTTTTTCTGAGTTTTCCTGAAACAGAGTTGTATCCAAGTGTTTGTCTTCAGTTCCCCTGATCCTGTCTTCCATGGTTTCAAATCTACTTCTCAGCCCTTCTATGACACTGTCCATTTCTGAAATCTTGTTGTTTATCTTTTTGATTTCTAATTGTTGTTTTTGTATAATTTCGAGTTGTGAATTTATTTTGGCATTTTGTCCCTGCATCATCTTCCTGAATTCTTCCGATTTTTTGTCTGTATTTTCCATAAATTTGTCTATTTTTTCCTCAAGTTTGTCAGCTTTTTGCCTCAGTTCTTGGAAGATTCCGAGTATTAGTGATTTGAGTTCCCTATCAGGTACTTCTAGTGCATTTTCTTCCACAGGAGAGTTATCTGGTGTTTTAATTTGGACGCCTATTGGAGCCATCTTGTCTTGTTTTTATAAATGTTTTGATATTGTTTGCTGTCTTCGGGGCATTCAGGAGATATTTCTCTCGTTTATTGATTGTATATATTTTTTTTTTTTCCGTTCTTGTGGTACAGCTGGGCAGATCTAGTTGAGGAGGAGCCACTGGGATGGGTTGCTTGTGGCACTCACCGCAGCCACCAGGACGGTCGGTAGTCAGTGCTGGGCAGGTTCCAATAGGGCGTGCCTGCACAGCTTGGAGGTGTGATGTCAAGCGCATGGTGCAGGTAGGTAGGGTGCAGCGGGAAGATGGTTATGTGTGAAGCTAAGCTGGATATGGGAGAGAGGAGAGAGGAGGAGGAGCAAAAAGCGTACAAACATAAAAGAATGCTAGGGGAGCTTGTCGTTGGAATGTACAGATGAGAGACTATGGGATGGAGGAAACCAGAAGGGGGAAGAGAAAGAAAAGGAAAGAATGACCAAATAAAAATCAGAAAAGTTAAAGAACTGCAAAGTTCCCAGGGATCCCACCGATGCAGCTATGAGGTCTGGGGGAGTCGGTCTCAATTTTCGCAGCTCAGCCTGGCCAGAAGGTACAGAGGCATACATCGCCTGGTATTCAGGGATCAGAAAGAGAAGGAAGAGATAGAGAGACAAGAAATTAAGCAATGAAGAAAGACAAAAGAGAAAAAGAGGTAAAAGATGACAAAACTAATCAAAAAAGGAAGAAAAATAAAATTGAGAAAGAAAAAAAAAAAGGGCAACACCAGCAGTCAGTGCCTACAAATGGGACCCAGAGAGCCCCCACTCAGGGGCGCGAATTCCATGAAGCCGGTAGTCTCGGGGTTAAGTGACCGTGGCCACGGGAAGCAGAGGGGCCAACGAACAAAGGCCCCAGGATCCCACCCGTGCGGGAGCCCAGACCTGGAAACAGCCACACGCCCGCACGCAGCCCTACAGCCCCGCAGGAGAGAGCAGAGACAGCACTCGGAACCAGGCACCCAGGCAAAAGGAGGGGGAGGCGGCAGAAAAAGTTTCGCTAGCTGCCAGCAAACGGCTCCCAGAAAGCCTCCAGCCCGGGCGCGCGGAATCCAAGCACCGGCGCCCCCCAGCTCAGGGACTCTGGCCACGGAAAGCAGAGGGGCGAACGAACAAAGGCCCCGGGATCCCACCCACGCGGGAGCCCAGACCTAGAAACAGCCACACGCCCGCATGCAGCCCTACAGCCCCGCAGGAGAGAGCAGAGACGGCACTCGGAACCAGGCACCCAGGCAAAAGGAGGGGGAGGCGGCAGAAAAAGGTTCGCTAGGTGCCAGCAAACGGCTCCCAGAAAGCCTCCAGCCCCGGCACGCGGAATCCAAGCACCGGCGCCCCCCAGCTCAGGGACTCCGGCCACGGAAAGCAGAGGGGCGATCGAACAAAGGCCCTGGGATTCCACCCACGCGGGAGCCCAGACCTAGAAACAGCCACACGCCCGCACGCAGCCCTACAGCCCCGCGGGAGAGAGCAGAGACGGCACTCGGAACCAGGCACCCAGGCAAAAGGAGGGGGAGGCGGCAGAAAAAGGTTCGCTAGCTGCCAGCAAACGGCTCCCAGAAAGCCGCCAGCCCAGGCACGCGGAATCCAAGCACCAGCACCCCCCAGCCCAGGGACCCTGGCCAAGGAAAGCAGGGGATCCCCAGCTGAGGCGGAGAGGGGTGGGTGGTGGGAGAGCGCGCACCGCAGTTTACCGGTCGTTCTGTCTCCGACCAGATGCTCTGCAAGGCTGCTCTCCCAGTTGCTGGTCTCCGATAGGAATCCAAGTTGGTGGATCCGCGCTGCGTTAGCTGGTAAGGAATCTCTGCCTGAGTCTCTCCTCGCTCTCCGTTCTCTTTTAGTATTCTCACTCCGTTTGGTGTTTGGCTGAGTTCTTTATCTCTTCATTTGGTGTTCTAGGGTTTCAGGATTGTTGATTCTCTGTTAGGCTTAGTTTTTCGGATCTTTGCTGTGGAGGGACGGCGTGGTGTTTCTGCCTAGAGCGCCATCTTGCCCCAAGAGACGATTAATTTTTTTTTTTTTTGAAAGAGAAGGTTTTAGGAAGTGTACGCCACCGAGGATCCAACTCCTTGGGGAGTCCCAGAAGGCATTCTTACATCAGAGCTTACGTATGATTTTTACAAAGGTTGGAAGTGTTGTTTGTTATTCACTCCAAGATAATTACAAGAGACTATCATACTAAAGAGACAGGGAACCGGACATTTCCTCATCAGGCTAAAGATACAGGTCTCTGACATCTGGGCTCTAATCTTCCTGTGGGGGATCCTAAGTCATAAAACAGAGTCATTAGCAAAGGTATGCGCAGAACAAAGCCATTAAGGAAGGTATGCGAAAAGGGAGAAGGCAAAGAAAAAAGAAAAAATACTTACAGGTTCATTATGGTGTTAGTTATGTCAAGCCCTCAGGTGCCCATTCTGAAAAGGAGAAAACATGCTGAACAGGGTCACATATTCCCCCGATTTGAAGCTTGGGTGGTCACATACACCCATACCAAGTTTCAACTTACTCCCTTGAATCTGAAAGTTTCCAGCAAAAGGATTGGGCCTTTTGTCTGTGTCCGGTTTGAGCCATTCCTTGGTTAGTCTGACTGGGGACAGAGAATGCCATCTCACATATAGGCATGGAGACAGCAAGAGATTAACAGGCCTGTAACAACTAAACCAGTTCTACTAACGAATAAGATTTTTAGCCAGGTAAGATCTGGCAGCCAGGAGGTTTGCCAAGAAAAATCAAATCTTTCATGAATCTTTAATCGGCCCCCAACTATAAATATTAGAATATTGTAACTCTTTCTTTGTGTTTAAAAACAGTGAAATTTCTCAATGCCTCTAGGAGAGATGGGACTTGAGGGGCGAATTGGCATGCAACCTCCCCCCGCCCCCAGGCAGAAATCAGTAATGTTTAACACTTCTCTAGCAATATAGATCTAAAAATTTTCATCTTTTAACAAGGCGCTGGGGGAAGCGTTTATCTTGGGACATGGATTCCCCAAGTGGAAGTCTCTCTCGTATCCAGTAGTAATCCCATTCAAGCTAGCATTAAAAACATGTTTACTTCTTAACCCTAGAAAGTCGTAACTTCAGGCCATTTATGGGTTGGGCTTTCCACTCCTTCCTGTCACTGTAGAGCGGACAGGACTTGACGTAAGAATGATGGGTCCACGGTTTGACTCCTGCGAGCTTCACGGCTGTCTGAGTGCTGAGTAGTACAGTGAAGGGTCCAGTCCACTTAGGCTGTAACGGGAGGTCCTTCTGCTTTCAAAGGAGCACCTGGTCACCGGGCTGGAAAGAGTGCGTGGCTATATCAAGAGGGAACTTCTGCTGGATCCACACTACCTGATGTAACATGAACAATGGAAACTTTCTCCCTCTGTCTAGAGGTCGCTGCCATGGAGTCCTTCTCTGTCGCAGGATCTCTGGGCCACCACGGGTTGAGAGACCTCCACAATTCAAGGAGAGATGCACCTTCTCTCTTCCTGGGTCCTTCCCAGGGGTCAGTCCACGAGCCAAGTGTCAGTGTCTTCCAGCTGAAGATCATCTGGAACACACCTGGTCATGTGTTCAGTGGGCTGAGCATTGTCTTATAAAATACCTTCCACTGCACTGGTCTTTCCTGCTCAAATAGACCATTCAAGAGTGTCCAGGCACAGTGGCCGCTGTTCTCACATTGCACTGGACTTACTGAGTTACATGGTTTCATCTCCCCCTTTACACTGGGGAAAGTAGTTGGTCTTTCATCATTAAGTGTGAAGGCAGATGTAGGCTTTCTGGATATGCAAACCGATTTCCTCCTCCCAGGCCGCTGAACCCCAACCTGTGCCCCTGCCCGGTTGCTGCTGTGCGGGCCCCGCCTCAAGGTGGTCGTGGCGGGGAGCCGACCCATGAGGCCGTTGGGGAGGGGGGCAGGGCCCGTCCACATTGATTTATTTTTTAAAAAGATTTGTGCTTACTGTTTTAGGCCAGTCAGAGCACCCATCCCTAGAGCAGGAGGTGCGATCCAGTCCTACTGAAGGCCAGTCAAACCAACCAACCATCCAGTTGCCATTGAGTCAATTCCAAGTCATGGTGACCCTGTATGTTTAGAACTGTGCTCCACAGGGTTTTCATCATGTCATAAAGGAAACAGTATTTCCAGACCCCTCCCCCCCAAAAAATGAAAAATTCATTTTATTCATCGTATTTTTCTCATTTTACACTGGACTGGTATCATTCTAAGTGGCTGTAATCTTTTGGAAGTGGATCACCAGGCCTTTCTTTCAAGGTCCCTCTGAGTGGATTTGAACTGCCCACCTGTTGGTTCGTGGCCAAGTGATAAACCGTTTGTGCCACACAGGGACGCGTACTGAAGGCCGGGGCTGGGGAATTCAGGGCTCTTGAGGTAATGGATGCTGGAGAACTCGATTTGTAAAATGGAGGAACCCAGTTATGGTGGGAGGCCTCGAGTGAACCCCCTGTACTGGGCTGTCAACTTGGCAGTCCTTATGCCATTTTGAAATGGTGGTGAATGACTGCCGTTCACCTTAGGACCGCACAGATGTCAACTAAAACCGAGGCATTAGAGGACATGTTTCTGGAGGCTTGTTTTTCGCCATTCCTTTCAGTGCAGCTTGGACCTCTTCCTTCAGGACCATAGATTTCTTGATCATGTGCTACCTCCTGAAATGGTTGAATGTCTGCCTATTCTTTTTGGTGCAGTGACTCTCCGTGTTCTTTCCATTTTCTTTGGATGACATCGTTCCATATTTTCCCCGTAGAATCCTTCAGTAATGCAGCTCAGAGCTTGAATTTTTTCTTTAGTGCTTTCAGCTTGAGAGATGCTGAGTGTGTTCTTCCCTTTTGGTTTTCTGAGTCCAGGACTTTGCACGTTTCATTGTAACACTTTACTTTGTCTCTTTGAGCCGCACTTTGAAATCTTCTGTTCAGTTCTTTTATTTCATCATTTCTTCCTCTTTAGCTGCTCTATGTTCAAGAGCAAGTTTCAGAGTTGCTCCTGACAAGCATTTTGGTATTTTCTTTCTTTCCTGTCTTTTTAATGATCTTTTGCTTTCTTCGTGTATGATGTCCTTGGTGTCATTCCACAGCTCACCTGGTCTTCAGTCGTTAGTGTTCAGTGCATCAAATCTATTCTTGAAATGTTGTCTAAATTCAGGTGATATATACTCAAGGTTGTATTTTGGCTCTTGTGGACTTGTTTTAATTTTTTCAGCTTCATCTTGAATTTGCATAGGACCAATTGATGGTCTTTTCTGCAGTCAGCCCCTGACTGTGTTCTGACTGGTAATATGGAGCTTTTCCATCATCTCTTTCCACAGATGTGTTGATTGGATTCCTGTGTATTCCATCTGGCGAGGTCCAGGTATATAGTCACCGTTAATGTTGTTGAAAAAAGGTATTTGCAATGAAGAAGTCGTTGGCCTTGCTAAATTCTGTCATGCAATCTCTGGCATCGTTTATATCACCAAGGCCATTAATTTCCAGCTACTGATTCTTTGTTTCCTGCTTTTGCATTCCAATCCCCAGTAATTATCAATCGTATTGATTGCATGTTTGATCAATTTTAGACTGCAGAAGTTGGTAAAAATCTTCAGTTTCCTCTTCTTTGGCATTAGTGGTTCGTACATAAATTTGAATAATAGTCATATAAACTGGTCTTCCTTGTAGATGTATGGATATTATCCCATCACTGACAGTGTTGTAGTTCACCGTAGATCTTGAAATGTTCTCTTTGATGATGAATGCGGAACCATTCTTCTTCAGTTTGTCATTCCTTACATAGTAGACCATAGGATTGTCTGATTCAGAATGGCCAATACCAGTCCATTTCAGCTTGCTAATTCCTAGGATATTGATCTTTATGCATTCCATTTCATTTTTGACAACTTCAAATTTTCCTACATTCATACTTCGTTCATTCCATGTTCCTATTATTAATGGATGTTTGCAGCTGTTTCTTCTCATTTTGAGTCATGCCACATCAGCAAATGAAGATCCTGAAATCTTTACTCCATCCATGTCATTAAGGTCAACTCTACTTTGAGGAGGCAGCTCTTCCCCTTCTACCCTGAAGGGCTCATCTTCCGGCACTATACCAGACAATGATCCGCTGTTATTCAAAAGCTTTCACTGGCCAATTTTTTCAGATGTAGACTGCAGGTCCTTCTTCCTAGTCTTAGTCTAGTAACTCTGCTGATGACATCTAATTTATCCACCATAGGTGACCCTGCTGGTATCTGAATACCAGTGGTATAGCTTCCAGCATCACAGCAACAAGCAAGCCACCACAGTATGACATGTCCCTACCTCCTTCTTAACCAGTGGCAACCACTAATTTTCTCCGTTTCTATAATTTTGTCATTTAAAGCATACAGTGAGAACTATGGGAGGCGGAACTAGACAGGACTGCCTTGTTTTTCGCATCTTGCAAGTTTTCTGCATTGACAGAGTGCATTCTTACCACTTTTCTCTTGCTTGCTTTGGTGTAAAATATTTGAGTTTTCCTTCTCTGACAGGTTTCTGTTGTTAAACAGGTTCTGACTTTCACGGGTTTGACTGTATTATATAAATAGAATCATACAGTATATAATCTTTTGGAATTGGCTTTTTTTTACTAAGCATAATTCTCTGGAGATTCTTCCAGACTGTTGTGTGTATAAATAGATCTTTCTCTTTTACCGCCGAGTGAGTTACCTGTGGTCTGGATGTACCACAGTGTTTAACCATTCACCTGTTGAAGAACATGTGTTTGAATAAAGCTCTTACAAACACCTATGCACAAGTCTGTGTGTGGACCTGTGTTTTGATTTTTCTGGAATATGCCCAGGAAAGTGCAGACTGTTTCTTACGGCTGTTGCATGCTTGGTTTTCAAGGAAGCTCCCAGAGTGTTTTCAAGAGTGACCGTAGCATTTTACATTCCCACCAACAGAGGAGGAGTGAATCAGTTTCTCCACATCCTCACCAGCGTTTGCTGGTGCCACTATTTTTTATTTTAGCCATTTGATAGGTGTGTAGTGATAAATCATTATGTTTTTAATTTGCATTTTTCTAATGGCTAATGATGTTGAACATCTTTTCGTGTGTTTATTTGCCATCTGCATATCCTTTTTGGTGAAATGCTTCATATCTTTTGGTCATTATCTAATTGGATTTTTTTTTATTTTAACTCTTGCATTTTGAGAGTTCTTTTTATATTCTAGATACTAGTCTTAGTTGGATATGTGGTTTGCATATGTTTTCTCCCTGTCTGTAGCTTGCCTTTTCATCCTTTCAATAGAGTCTTTCATGGAACAGATTTTTAATTTCGATGATGTCTGATTTATCAAATTTTCCTTTCTGGCTTGTGCCCTTGGTCTAAGAACTCTTTACGCAGCCCTAGAACCCAAAGATTGTCTCCTGTGTTCTTTTCTTCTAAAATGTTTATAATTTCATGTTGTGCATTTAAGTCCATTATAAATTTTATGTTAATTTTTATGTAAGGTTTGAGGTGCAAGTAAAAAAAAGTTTTTTGGTGTATGTATGTATAATTGCTTGAATACCATTTGTTGAAGTCTTGTCTTTCCTCAGTTGAGTTGTTTTCTCAATAATCAGTTGGGTGTCTTATATGGGTTTATTTCTGGGTTCTCTATTCTGTTCCCTTGATATGTGTGCCTTTCTGCCAATACCACGTAGTTTTGATTACTGTGGCTATATAACATGTCCTTAAATCAGGTAGACGAATTCCACCCATTTTGTTATTTTTGAAAATTGTTTTAGCTATTCTAGTTCCCTGTCTTTCTGTATACATTTTAGAATAATTTTTTCTATGTCTACAAAAACTCTTGCTAGAATTTTGGTAGGAATTGTGTTAAACCTGTATAGCGGTTTGGGGAGAATTGACTGCTTTCCTATGTTGAGTATTCCATTCTGTGAACATTGTATGCTTCTTTGTTTATTTAGATCTCTATGATTCCTTTTTTAGCATTTTTCACTTTCAGTATATAAATCTGGTATATGTTTTATTAGTGTTACCCCTAAATACTTTATTTTCTTAGAATGACTATAACTGTTATTGCCTTTTTAATATTAGTATCCTTTTCTTCATTGCTTGTGTATAGAAATACAGTTAATTTTAGTATGTTTACTTTACCCGACTCACTTATTCTAGAAGTTTTTTGTAGATGTCTTAGGATTTTCTAGATAGACAACCGTGTCATCTGCAAACAGTGAGTTTTATCTCTTCCGTTCTGATACATACGCCTTCTGTTTCCTTTTTGCGTTGGCTGAAGCTTTAAGCATTATGACAGATAAGAACAGTGAGAGTGGACGTTACCAGTCACCCCAATTCTCCTGTAATCCCCCCAGCCCTAGGCAACCACTAATCCACATTTGTCTGTATAAGTTTGCCTGTCCTGGACATTCATACAAACCAAAACAAACCAAACTTGTTGTCATCAAATTGATTTCAATTCATGATGACCCCAGAGTAGAACTGCTCCATAGGGTGTTCTTGGCTGTAATCTTCACAGAAGCAGATCACCAGGCCTTTCTTCTGTGATGCCACTAGGTGAATCCGAACTGCCAACCTCTAGGTTAGTAGCCAAGAACAGACTGTTTGTGCCATCCGGGGACCTTTACATTTCATAGAAATGTATGCAATTCCATAATGGCTAATTATGTTGAACATTGTTTCATATGTTTACTGGCCATTTATATATCTTCTTTGGAGTAATGTCTATTTAGTAGATCTTTTGCCCATTTTTTAACTGATATATATTTGCTGTTGACTTGAATCTATGTATTCTAGATTTTAAAAAACAACAAAAAACCAGTTGCCGTTGAGTCAACTCCAGCACATGGCGACCCTCTGTGTATCAGAGTAGAATGATACTCTTCCACAGGGTTTTCAATGGCTGATTTTTTGGAAGTTGATTGTCAGGCCTTTCTTCCAAGGTCCCTTATCAGATATATGATTTGCAAATATTTTCTCCTATCCTTTGGGTTGTCTTTTTATTTTCTTGATGGTATCCTTTGAAACACAAAAGTTTTTAATTTTGGTGAAGTCCAAGTAATTTTTTTTTTTGATTACTTGTGTTTTTAAAAAGTGTTATATTTAAGATGACTTTGACTAACCCAAGGTCATGAAGATATACTTCTATATTTTCTTTTAAGAGTTTTATAGTTCTAGTTTTCTATGATCCATTTTGAGTTAATTTTTGTATGGTGTGGCAAAGGAGTCCATTCCACTTCATTCTTCTGCGTATGGGATTTCAGTAGGGATTGCTTTCAATCTGTAGATCAATTTGAGTAGTATTGCCATCTTAACAATTTTAGGTCCTCTGGTACATGAACAATGGTGTCTTTCCACTTATCTGGGTCATTTTAAATTTCTTTCAAAAATCGTTTGTAGTTTCAGAGTACAAAAATTTTGTTGAAGCTATTTCTAATTTTATCTTTTTTAAATAAATGCATTGTTTTCTAAATTTTATTCTTGGATTGTTTATTGATAGTGTATAGAAATGCAGATGATTTTTATGTATTGTTCTTGTTGTATCCTGTTTTGCTGAACTTATTTATTAGTTTTAATACATTTTTTTTCAGTAGATTCCTTAGGACTTTCTATGTGCAAGATTATATCGTCCACAAATACAGATAGCTTTACTTCTGTCTTTCCAACTTGGACATCTTCTATTTATTTTTCTTGCCTAATTGACTAGAACCCTTGTCAGTATTACCTAGAAGTGGCAAGAGTGGACATCCTTGTCTTGTTCCTAACTTAACAGTGAAAGCTTTCATTCTTTGACCAGTTATATAATGTTAGTTCTGGGTGTTCTGAGGAGCCCTGGTGCCTTGGTGGCACAAGTGGTTAAGCATTCAGCTGCTAACCGAAAGGTCGGCAGTTCGAATCCACCAGCCACTCCTTGGAAACCCTATAGGGCAGTTCTGCTCTGTCCTGTAGGGTTTCTATGAGTCAGAATCGACTTGACGGTAACGAGTTTGGTGGTGCAGTGGTTAAGGGCTTGGCTGCTAACCGAAAGATCAATGGTTTGAACCCACCAGTGGCTCTGCAGGAGGAAGATGTGGTAGTCTGCTTCTGTAAAAATTTACAGCCTCGAAAACCCTATGGGGCAGTCCTACTCTGTCCTGTAGGGCCACTATGAGTCTAAATCAACTGGATGGCAACAAGTATAGGTATTTTGACAATGTACTTTATGAGGTTGAGGAAGTTCTCTTCTATTCCTAGTTTGTTGAATGTTTTCATTATGAAAGCTGTTAGATGTCAAGTGATTATTTTGTGTTTACTGAGAAGATGATCCGTGTAGTTATGAATTCTATTCATATTTTGTATTACATTGATTTTCATATGTTAAACTAATCTCGCATTCCTGACATAAATTCCACTTGGTCATGGTGTATATTCTTTTTATATGTTGCTGGATTTGGTTTCCTAGTATTTTGTTGAGAAGTTTTGTGTCTGTATTTATAAAGTATATTGTTCTGTAGTGTTGTGTTTTGATGTCTTTGTCTGGTTTTGGTAATACTGGCCTTATACAATGAGTTGAGAAGTCTTCCCTTCTCTTATATTTTTTGGAGGAGCTTTTGTAGAGTTGCTATATTTTTTAAATGGCTGGTAGAATTAACCAGTGATGCCATCTGGGCTTGAATTTTTCTTTGTGAGTTTTAAGATACCAATTTAATCTGCTTTATTCAGATTTCTATTTCTTCTTGAATCATTTTTGGTCGTTTATGTCTTTATATGAATTTCCCCATTTTATCTAAGTTGTCTCAGTTTATGGTATAAAGTTGTTCATTGTATTCCCTTAAAATCCTTTATGTTTCTGAAAGATCAGTAATAATGTCTCCTCTAAACCCTGAGAGTATGGCCCCCAGGCACCCTTTTAGCTCAGTGGTGAAGTCACTCCCGAGGTTCACCGTTCAGCCAGGGATTAGACAGCCCCATAAAACAAAATGGGACTAATGAGGCATAGCAGTCCAGGGACAAGGACTAGAAGGCAGAAAGGGGCAGGAAAGCTGGTGATAGGGAACCCAAGGTTGAGTAAGGACAGTGTTGATATGTAGTGGGGTTGTTAACCATTGTCATACGGCAATATGTGTACTGTTTAATGAGAAACTATTTGTTCTGGAAACCTTCACCTAAAGTACAAAAAAAAATTAAAAAAAAAAATGTCTCCTCTTTCATTTCTAACTGTAATAAGTTGAGTCATCGCTGTCTTTTTTTTTTTTTTTAACTTGGTCAGTCTAGGGAACAGTTTGTCAATTTTACTAATCTTGTCAAAAAACACACTTGATTTCACTGATTTTCTCTATTGATTTTGCTGCTGTTTTCTGTTGAGTCTCCATTTCATTAACAACCCCTGTGATCTTTATTATTTTCTTCCTTCTGGTAGTTTGCTTTTTTCTTACCAGTGTCTTGTTGTGAAAGCTTATTTTATTAATTTGAGATTCTCGGTTTTTATTTTTAATGTTGGCATTTATAGCTATAGCTATCCCCTTAGATACAGTGCTGGCTACATCACATAAGTTTGATATTTTATGTCTTCATTTCCTAGCTTCAAAAACTGTGAGAAAATGAATTTCTGTTCTTTAATATTTTGTTATGGCAGCCCTAGCAAACACATACACAGGAAAAAAGTAAGTAACAGAAGCTACCTTTGAGACGGCCCAGATGTGGCACTTAGCAGACAGAGACTTTAAAGTAGCTGTTATAAATATGTTCATAGAACTAAAGGAAGCCATACATAAAGAAATAAAGGGAGATACGATGACAATGTCCCATGAGGTAGAGGGTAACAAAGAGATAAAAACGATAAAAAAGAAAAAAAGGGAAAATGTAGAGTCCAAATGAGGATAGTAGCCATGTTAGTTCTCCTGAGGGCTTTGAAGGAGGAACTGTTCCATGCCTCTCTTCTTGTTTCTGATGGCTGCCAGCAGTCCTTAGTCATGCTTATAGATATGTCTGCTTCCGTTGTCACATGGCATCTATCTTCCCCGTGTGTCACTCAAGACACTACTCAGAAGGAATTATGTCCACCCTACTCCAGTATGATGTTGAGAATAACAGCACAACAGCTGGATGCAAAGTTGTATTAACCTAAGGAAACAACATGGCATGGCAACTCAGATCAACAGAAACAAAGAGAATGAGAAATGGTTACTATAACAACCCCAGTCCTTTGTGCTGTTATCGTCAAATATATTACATTTCTATATTACATTACTGTAGGTCCAGCAGTACAATTTTATGTGTGTTTGTCTTTGTATGTTGTTGTTGTTAGGTGCCACTGAGTCAGCTCCAACTCATAATGTACCTATGTACAACAGAACAAAACACTGCCCAGTCCTGCGCCATCCTCACAATCATTATGTTCAAGCCCATTGTTGTAACTACTGTGTCAGTCCATCTTATTGAGAGTCTTCCTTTTTTTCGCTGACCCACTACTTTACCAAGCATGATGTCCTTCTCCAGGGACTGGTTCCTCCTAATAACGTGTCCAAAGTACATGAGACGAAGTCTCGCCATCCTTGCTTCTAATGAACATTCTGGCTGTACTTCCTCTAAGACAGATTTGTTCATTCTTCTGGCAATCCATGGTATAGTCAATATTTTTTACCAGTGCCATAATTCAAATACATCAATTCTTCAGTCTTCCTTATTCATTGTCCAGCTTTCGCATGCATATGGGGCAATTGAAAATTCTGTGGCTTGTTAGGCACACCTTAGTCCTCAAGGTGACATCTTTGCTTTTTAACACTTTAAAGTGGTCTTTTGCAGCAAATTTGCCTAATGAAATACTATGTCGTTTGATTTCTCGACTGCTGCTTCTGTGGACATTGATTGTTGATCCAAGTAAAATGTAATCCTTGACAACTTTAATCTTTTCTGTGTTTATCATGATGTTGCTTATTGGTCTAGTTGTGAGGATTTTTGTTTTCTTTATGTTGAGGTATAATCTATACTGACGGCTGTAGTCTTTGGTGTTCATCAGTAAGTGCTTCAAGTCCTCTTCACTTTCTGCGAGCAAGGCTATGTCATCTGCATATTGCAGGTTGTTACTGAGTGTTCCTACAATCCTGATGCCGCATTCTTCTTCATAAGCCCAGCTTCAGATTATTTGCTCAGCATACATATTAAATAAGCATGGTGAAAAGATACAACCCTGATGCACACTTTTCCTGATTTTTTTTTGTTGTACTTTAGATAAAAACTTAGAAAAAAATACGTTCTCATTGAACAGTTAGTACACATATTGTTTTATGACATTGGTTAACAACCTCACAACATGTCAACACTCTCCCTCCTCGACCTTGGAGGACCTCTTTTCTTTTTTTTTCCCTTGGTGAAAATATACACATCCAAAGTTAAACCATTTCAAAAGTTTCTACATGTACAATTCACTGACACTTATTACATTATTCCAGTGGTGCTGCTATTCTCACTGTCCTTTTTCAAATTATTCTATCACCATTATCTTCAACTCACTGCCCCCTAGACTTCCCATCAAACTTTTGAGTTGCTGTTGTCAATTTGATCTCACATAGACAATTTTTTTCTCCTTTCTACCTTAGATGAAGGTTTATAGAACAAATAGTTTCTCACTAAACAGTTAGTCCACATATTGCCCTATGACAATGGTTAACAACACCACGACATGTCAACACTGACCTTTCTCAACCTTGGGTTCCCTATCACCAGCTTTCTTGTCCCCTCCTACCTACTAGTCCTTGTCCCTGGACTGCTGTGCTTCATTAGTCCCATTTTGTTTTATGGGGCTGTCCAATCCCCGGCTGAACAGTGAACCTTGGGAGTGACTTCACCACTGAGCTGAAAGGGTATCGGGGGCCATACTCTCGGGGTTTCTCCAGTCTTTGAGGCCAGTAAATCTGGTCTTTTTTTGTGAGTTAGAATTTTGTTCTACATCCTTTCCCAGCTCTGTCCAAGACCTTCTGTTGTGATCCCAGTCAGAACAGTCAGTGGTGGTAGCTGGGCACCATCTAGCTGTACTGGACTCAGTCTGGTGGAGGCTGTGGCAGCTGTGGTCCATTAGTCCTTTGGACTGATCTTTTCCTTGTATTCTGTTTTCTTCATTCTCCCTTGCTCCTGAAGAGGTGAGACCTTTGGAGTATCTTAGATGGCTGATCACAGGCTTTTAAGACCCCAGACGCTACTCACCAAGGTAGAATGTAGAACATTATCTTTATAAACTGTGTTATGCCTGTTGAGCTAATCGTTCCCCGAGACCATGGTCCCCACAGTCCTCTGCCCAGCAATTCAGTCCCTCAGGGAGTCTGGATGTATCTATGGAGCTTCCATGACCTTTCCTTGAACAAGTTATGCTGGCTTCCTCAGTATTGTGTACTGTCTTACCCTTCACCAAAGTTATCACGTATCTATTGTCTTTTTAGTTCTGCCCCCACCCCTCCCATCCCTTGTAACCAACAAAGATTGTTTCTTTCTGTGTGTAAACTTTTACATGAATTTTTACAGTAGAGGTCTCATACAATATTTGTCCTTTTGTGATTGATTTATTTCACTCAGCATAATGTCTTCCAGTTTCATCCATGTTATGAGATGCTTCACAGTCTCATCATTGTTCTTTATCGTTGCGTAGTACTCCATTGTGTGTATGTACCATAGTTTGTTTATCCATTCATCTGTTGATGGGCATCTAGGTTGTTTCCAGCTTTTTGCTATTGTGAACGGTGCTACAGTGAATATGGGTGTGCATACGTCTATTCGTGTGATGGCTCTTACTTCTCTAGGATATATTCCTAGGAGTGGGATTGCTAGATTGTATGGTATTTCTATTTCTAAGGAAGCGCCATATTATTTGCTAAAATGGTTGTATCATTTTGTATTCCCACCAGCCGTGGATAAGAGTTCCAATCTCCCCGCAGCCTCTCCGACATTTGTTATTTCCAGTGTTTTTGATTCGTGCCAGTAGTACTGGGGTGAGATGGTATCTCATTGTAGTTTTAATTTGCGTTTCTCTAATGGCTAGTAATCGTGAGCATTTCCTCATGTGTCCGTTGGCCGCTTGAATGTCTTCTTTAGTGAAGTGTCTGTTCATTTCCTTTGCCCATTTTTATTGGATTATTTGTCTTTTTGTTGTAGAGGTGTTGGATTTTCTAGAGATTAGACATTTCTCTGACTTGTAATGTCCAGAAATTTTTTCCCAGTCTGTAGGTTCTCTTTTTACTCTTTTCGTGAAGTCTTTTGATGAGCCTAAGTGTTTAATTTTTAGAAGATCCCAGTAATCTAGCTTATTTTCTGGTGTTTGTGTGTTGTTGGTTATGGTCTGTATCCTGTTAATGCCGTGCATTAGGGCCTCTAGTGTTGATCCTGTTTTTTCTTCTATGAACTTTATAGTTTTTGGCTTTATATTTAGGTCTTTGATCCAAATTGAATTAGCTTTTGTGTATGGTGTGAGGTATGGGTCCTGTTTCATTTTTTTCCAGATGGACATCCAATTTTGCCAGCACCATTTGTTAAAAAGACTATCTTTTACCCATTTGATGGACTTTGGGCCATTGTCAAAGATCATAGGTGGATGCATTTCCATCTGGGTTCTCAGTTCTGTTCCATTGGTCAATGTATCTGTTGTTGTACCATTGCCAGGCTGTTTTGACTACTGTAGCTGTATAGTAGGTTCTGAAGTCAGGTAGTGCAAGTGCTTGTACTTTATTCTTCTTCTTCAGTAGAGCTTTACTTATCTGCAGCTTCTTCCCCTCCATATAAAGTTAATGATTAGTTTTTCCATCTCTTTAAAGAATGTTGTTGGTATTTGGATCGGGATTGAATTGTATTTGTAAATTGCTTTGGGTAAAATTGTAATTTTCACAATGTTGAGTCTGCTATCCATGAGCATGGTATGTTTTTCCATTTATGTAGATCCCTTTGGGTTTCTTGCAGTAGGATTTTGTAGTTTTTTTTTGTATAGGTCTTTTACATCCCTGGTTAGATTTATTCCTAAGTATTTTATTTTTTAGGGGCTATTGTAAATCATATTGCTTTCCTGATTTCCTTTTCATCGTTTTCTTTATTGGTGTATACAAATCCAACCGGTTTTTGTATGTTTACCTTGTGTCTGCTACTCTGCTGAATCTTTCTATTAGTTCCAGTAGTTTTCTCGTGGAGTCTTTAGGGTTTTCTATGTATAGTATCATATCGTCTGCAAACAGGGACAGTTTAATTTCTCTGTTACCAGTTTGGATGCCCTTGATTTCTTTTTCTTGCCTTATTGCTCTAGCTAGGACTTCCAGCACAATGTTAAATAGGAGTGGAGATAAAGGGCATCCTTGTCTTGTTCCTGTTCTCAAGGGGAATATTTTCAGTCTCTATCCATTAAGAATGATGTTGGCTGTTGGTTTTGCATAGCTGCCCTTTATTATGTTGAGAAATTTCCCTTCTATACTTACTTTATTCAGAATTTTCATCAGGAATAGGTGTTGGACTTTGTTGAATGCCTTTTCTGTGTCAGTTGAGATGATCATGTGATTCTTTTCTTTCCTTTTATTTATGTGGTGGATTACGTTGATGGATTTTCTAATGTTGAACCATCCTTGCATACCTGGTATGAATCCTCCTTGGTTGTGGTGTATTATTTTTTTGATATGATGCTGAATTCTGTTGGGTAGAATTTTGTTGAGAATGTTTACATCTATATTCATGAGAGATATTGGTCTGTAATTTTCTTTTTTTTTTTTTTTTTGTGGCGTCTTTGCCTGGTTTTGGTATCAGGGTTATTCTGGCTTCATAAAATGACTTCGGAAGTTTGCTTCCTTTTCTGTGTTCTGAAATAGTTTGAATAGTACTGGTATAAGCTCTTCTCTGAATGTTTGATAGAATTCTCCAGGGAAGCTGTATGGGGCAGGGGTTTTTTTGGTTGGGAGTTTTTTTTTTTTTTATTATCTTTTCAATCTCTTGTTATGGGTCTGTCAGATTTTGAACATCACTTTGTGGTAGTTTGGGTAGGTAGTGTGTTTCTAGAAAATTATCCATTTCCTCTAGGTTTTCAAATTTGTTGGAGTATAGTTTTGCTTAATACTCTGTGATAATCTTTTTTATTTCAGTTGGGTCTGTTGCAGTGTCCCACATTTCATTTCTTATTTGGGTTATTTGTGTCCTCTCCTGTTTTTCTTTTGTCAGTCTGGCTAGTTAGGTTTGTCAATCCTGTCAAAGAATCAGCTTTTGGTTTTCTTGATTCTATTTTTTTTCTATTCTCTATTTCATTTTTTTCTGGTCTGATCTTTATTATTTCCTTTTTTCTGGTGGATGTGGGCTTTTTTCTTCTTCTTTTTTTGCTGTTCTCTTTTTATTTGTTCAATTTCTGTAGTTTTGATTTTGTCCCTTTTTTGATGTGTGCATCTATTGCTATAAATTGTCTTCTGAGGACTTTCTTTTCTGTGTCCCAAAGGTTTTTTTATGATGTGCTTTCATTCGTTTGATTCTAGGAATTTTTTTATTCCATCTCTGATTTCTTCTATTACCCAGTGATGTGTCAGCAGAGTGTTATTCAGTTTCCATGTAAATGATTTTTTTATTGCTCTTCCTGTTGTTAATTTCTACCTTGATGGCATTGTGGTCAGAGAAGATACTTTTTATCATCTCAACATTTTGGATCTTTTGGTGGATTGCTCTGTGGCCTAAGATGTGGTCTCTTCTGTAGAACATTCTATGTGCTTTGGAAAAGAATGTATACTTTGCAGCTGTTGGGTATAGTGTTCTGTATATGTCTGTGACATCAAGTTGGCTGATTGTGCCCCTTAGGTCTTCTGTGTCTTTGTTGAGTTTCTTTCTAAATGTTCTGCCCTTTATCGAGAGTGGTGTGTTGAAGTCTCCTACTATTATTGTGGAACTGTCAATTTCTCTTTTTAGTGTTGTTAGAGTTTGTTTTATGTATTTTGGAGCCCTGTCATTGGGTGCATAGATGTTTATTATGCTTATGTCTTCATGATGGATCGTCCCTTTAATCATTATATAGTGTCCTTCTTTGTCTTTTATGGTGGATTTCGTTTTAAAGTCTGTTTTATCTGAGATCAGTATTGCCGCTTCTGCTCTTTTTTGGTAGCTGTTTGCTTGATATATTTTTATCATCCTTTGATTTTTAATAAATCTACATCTTTGTTTCTAAGGTGTGTCTCTTTTAGACAGCATATGGATGGATCCTATTTTTTTTTTCCATTCTTTCACTCTCCATCTGTTTATGGGTGCATTTAGGCCATTTACATTCAGTGTAATTATTAATAGGTGTGAGTTTATTGCTGTCATTTTGTAGTGCTTTTTTATTTATTTATTTATTTTGTGGTGCTCACGTTTTCTTTGTTCCTCTTACTCTCCTGTGCTAAGTTCCTTTTGTTTGTGGTTTTTATTTAATTTCTTTTGTTTTTGTAGGTTTTGTTTTTACTGAGACTTTGTTTTTCTTTATTTTGATGAGTAGGTTTGTTAACTTTCTTTGTGGTTATCTTGATATTTACCCTTATCTTTCTATCTTTGAACCAGTCTATTATTATTTGGTATCACCTTGTCTTCCTCTCCATTAGAAGGTTCTATACTTACACCATTTATTCCCTGTTTTATTGTTCTGATGCTGTTGTCATTTACAGATTAACCTCTCTGGTTCCCTGTTATAATTCTTTTGGTTTTGGGTCGTCTTTAAGAGTTCATTTCCTAGGTTGGTATCTGGCTAAGACGGTCCTGTGTCCTGTATTCAGCCCGCAGCCTGATGTTGTTTGTTCTCAGATCGAAAGACTCCCTTTAATAAGTCTTGTAAGTTTGGTTTGGTTTTTAAATAGTCTCTTAATTTCTGTTTATCTGGATATGACCTAATTTCACCATCATATTTAAATGAGAGTTTTGCAGGATATATTATTCTTAGCTGGCAATTTTTTTCTTTTCAAGGTTTTGTATATATTATCCCATTGCCACCTTGCCTGCATGGTTTCTGCCGAATAATCTGAGCTTAGTCTTACTGTTTTTCCTCTGTAGGTGACTTCTTGTTTATCATGAGCTTCTCTCAGGATTCTGTGTTTGTCTTTGGTTTTGTCGAGTGTGATCATGATATGCCTTGGTGATTTTCTTTTGGGGTCTATCCTATATGGGGTTCGTTGAGCTTCTAGGATGGCCATCTTTTCATCTTTCATGATATTGGGGAAGTTTTCTGTCAGCAGTTCTTCAGTGATCCTGTCTGTGTTTTCTGTTTTCTCCCCCTGTTCTGGAACTCCAATCACTCGCAGATTTTTGCTTTTGATTTTATCCCGCATAATTCTCAGGGTTTCTTGATTTTTCTTCGTTGTTCTTTCTGATTTTTCCTCAAACAGAGTTGTATCCAAATGTTTGACTTCAATTTCGCTGATCCTGTCTTCCATCGTTTCAAACCTGCTCCTCAGCCGTTCTGTGACATTGTCCATTTCTGAAACCTTGTTTATCTTTTGGATTTCTAATTGTTGTTTTTATATGATTTCTAGTTGTGAATTTATTTTAGCATTTTTTTCCTGTATCATTTTCTTGAATTCTTCGTTTTTTGTCTGTATTTTCCATGAATTAGTCTGCCTTTTCCATGAATTTGTCTATTTTTTCCTCATTTTTTGTCTGCTTTTTGCTTCAACTCTTGGATAATTCTGAATATTAGAGATTTGAATTCCCTATCATATAGTTCTCATGCAGTTTCTTCTGCTGGAAAGTCAGCTGGTGTTTTATTTTGGATGCTTACTGGAACCATCCTGTCCTGTTTTTGTATATGTTTTGATATTGTCTGCTGTCTTCAGGACATTCAGTAGTTATTTTCCACATTTATTGGTTGTATATTTGTTTTGACCTGCTTTTTTGTTTTATTTGGTTACGTTTGAGCAGGCGGGCTGTGCATTCTTTGTTGTTTGCTCATCAGTTGGCATGATACTTTTCACCTCCTTCTCCAGTTGGCAGGGTCAGTCACTCAGCTATGGTGATTAGGGCAGGTCCAGCTGAAGAGGAGTTGCTGGGATGCGTTGTTTGTGTCACATACCAGGGCTGACAGTGTGGCCTGGCAGTCAGTTCAAGGAAGGTTCTTGTAGGCTGTGCTGTGCTGTTTGGGAGTGTGATGTTCAGCACATGGTGCAGGTAGGCAGGAAGAGGGGGAAATTGTGAAGTGTGGAGGAAAGATGAGAGAGAGGAGAGAGGAACAGGAGCAAAAAACATACACAAAAATAAAAAGTTCTAAGGGAGCTTGTTATTGGAGTGGAGAGATGAGAGACTGAGAAATGAAGAAAAACAAAAATGAAAAAGAAAAAGGGTAAAAGGGAAAAAAGTGAATAAATCAAGAAACTGGAAATGAAGAAAATCAAAAAATAAGTAAAAGACAAAAACAAAACAAAGAAACGAAAAAATGAAATGAAATAAAAAGAAAGGAAAAAAACGAGAATAAAGAATTGCCTCCAGGGATGTCCCTGCGTGTCTGCGCAGAGTAAGGGAGTAGCTTCCAAGCCACGCTTTACTGCCTGCCTCAAAGGGCCTCCCAGGCCATGAAAAGAAAGAGAAAACAAACAAATCAAAACCAAATAAATCAGAGCAAAGAAACAAACAAAAAAAGCCTCGGGGGTCCCACCTGCATGGCAGCACGGGCCCAGAAGCAATTTCATAGTCAAGTGGTGTTTCACAGCCTTTCAGGAAGAAGCAAAGATGTTACATGGAGCCAGGTATTTGAGATAAAGGAGGGGGGAGGTGAGAGGTAAGGAAGAAATCTAAAGAAGTGGAAAATAGCAACACCAGCAGCCAACAAATGGTGCTCAGGGAGCTAGCCAGTGCAGCCGGGTGGAATCCAGCCAACACCGGGGTGAAGCTGGTGCTTCCTGGCCAAGAGACTGTGGCCGCAGGAAGTAGAGGAGGCTGAGTGGGGGTGAAGAAGGGTGGGGGGGTGGGTAAGCGTATTTTGCTGGTTACTGGTTGTTCTGTCTCCTGCTGGCAGCTCCATGAAGCTGCTTTCTTGTACCCTGTGTTCGCTGATCTCCAATAGGAGTCCAAGATGGTGGATCAGTGCTGTGCTAGCTGATAGGGGACCTCTGCATGTATCTCTCCTTGCTCTCTGTTTTCAGTCAGTTTCTTATTCCATTCAGTGCTTGGCTGTGTTTTTTATCTTTTCAGTTGATGCTTAGAGTTTCAGGATTGATGTGTGACTCTGTTTGACTTAGTTTTTTGAATCTTTGCTGTGGAAGGACAGCATTGTGCTTCTGACTGTAGCACCGTGTTGCCCAGAAGTCCTCCTTTTACTGATTTTGAACCATGCAGTATCCCCTTGTTCTGTTCGAATGACTGCCTGTTGTTCTGTCTATAGGCTCCACTTTAGCACAATTAAATGTTTTGGAATTCCTGTTCTTCACAATGTTATCCATAATTTGTCATGATCTACACAGTCAAATGCCTTTGCATAGTCAATAAAACACAGGTAAACATCTTTCTAGTATTCTTTGCTTTCAGCCAAGGTCCATCTGACATCAGCAGTGATATCCCTCAGTCTCCATCTTCTTCTGAATCCAGCTTGAATTTCTGGCAGTTCCCTGTTGATGTACTGTTGCAACTGTTTTTGAATTATCATCAGCATAATTTTACTTGCATGTGGTATTAATGATATTGTTCAGTAATTTGTGCTTTCCTTTGGATCATCTTTCTTTGGAATAGGCATATGTATGGATCTTTCTCTGTGTGTGTGTGTGTATATATATATATAGATAGATAGATGCATATATAATTTTATACAACTTTTTAAATTATTTAAAAGAAGAATGGACAGGAAATATGCATTTGTGTTGTTTTTTATTGTTATATAAGTCCTTTTGCTGAAATTCTTTGTGTGTCTCTGTGTGTACATGTGTAGTTTCTAATTTCTGTTTGAGGTCACTTGCTTTCAGCCTGAAAAACTTCCTATAGTACTTCTTTTAAGTTGGATATGCTAGTAATGAATTCGGTCGGTTTTTGTTTATCTGGCAATATTTTTATATCTTTTTTTTTTTTTTTTTGCTTTAGTCGTATCTTTTATTTTTCCTCTTAAATTCTGGTAATGTGGTTTTTTTTTTTTTTAACTTCTTTTTTTTTATTGTACTTCAGGTGAAGGCTTACAGAACAAATAGTTTTTCATGAAACAGTAGTACACATATTGTTTTATGATATTGGTTAACAATCCCACAACATGTCAACCCTCTAACTTCTCAACCTTTTTTTTTTTTTTTTTTTTTTGGTGAAAATACACATAGCCAAAGTATATCTTCATTTTTAAAAGATTGTTTTGCTAGATATAGTAGTTTTGGTTGACTTTTTTTCTTCCAGCACTTTGAATATGTCATCCTACTGTCTTCTGGCCTCCATGGTTTCTGGTGAGAAGTCAGCTTGTAATCTTTTTTTTTGTTCCATTGTACATGATGAATCATTTTTCTCTTACTGCTGTCAAGATTTTCTCTGTTTTTGTATTTCAGTATTTGATTTAATGTGTCTGGTTGTGGATTCCTTTGCTGTTTACTTAAGGTTTATATTGCTTCTTGGATGTGTAGATTAATGTTTTCATCAAATTTGGAATGTTTCCAGTCATTTTTTTGAATATTTTTTTCTCCTCCTCTCCTTATTTCTTCTCTTTTTGATACCACCATTATATTTATGTTGGGGCACTTGATCGTGCCCCACGTTTCTCTAAGCCTCTATACATTTTTCTTCATTCTTTTTGCCTTCCATCCTTCAGGTTACATAATCTCTATCAACTAGATTCCCTGATTTTTTTTTTCCCTGTAAGCTCAAATCTGCCATATGTGCCTATAGTGAATTTCTCATTTCAGTGATTATACTTTTCAGTTCCACGTTTTTCATGTTTTTACAGCTTTTATTTCTTTATTGTTATATTCTCCATTTGATGAGACATTGCATCATATCTTTCTTTCGTTCTGTGAACGTATTTATAATAGCGATTTGGAAGTCTTTATCTGCCAAGCCTCATCTGGGCTGTCTCAAAGTCAGCTTCTGTTGCCTACTTTTTTTCCCTTGTATGTGTTTTCTAGGGGTGCCATAACAAAATACCATGAAGGGGATGACTTTAAAGAACACAAATTTATTTTCTCACAGTTCTGGGGTCTAGAAGTCTAAATTGGGATACTGGCCATATCGATTCCTTGTCAGGGCTTTGAGAGAGGAACTGTTCAGTCCTCTCTCCTAGTTTCTGGTGGCTGCCAGCAATCCTTGGTGTTCTTTGCTGCTTATAGATGTATCTGCTTTCATTGTCCCATGGCATCTGCCTTCTCCCAGTGTGTGTCGTTCTTTTTATAAAACACCACTCAGAAGAAACTAGTGCCCACTCTAGTCCAGTATGGTGTTGTTAACTTAATAACATTTGCAAAGAAAAACTCCTGTTTCCCCAAACAAGGTCACATTCACAGGTACAGGGATTAGAACTTCAGCATATCGTTTTGGGGACACAAGTCACTCCATAGCATTATGGGTCATGCTTTTCTGTTTTTATATGTGTCTTGCAATATTTTGCTCAAAAGTGGACATTTTACATAACAGTTTTTAATCTGTGGATAATCTGCTGTCCCCACTGGAGTTGTTGTTTATTTGTTTAATGCTTTGGCTGAACTACTTAGTGAAATATATTTCCGTCAACAATGTTCAACTTTTTGTCATTAATCCTTAGAGGGCACAGTCCTGGGCATGCTTGCTCAAGCTGGGATGACTCTTTAGCAGTGCTCTTTTTGTTTCTTTCCCTAATCTCTCTGTTAAGGTTTCTTCCTCTGTTTGTGTCATACCCGGTTGTTAGCATCCACAAGTTGCAGGCTGAGTGATCTGCTGTTTTTGGCAGTTTCCCAGGACTTATGTTTCTCCACAGTCTGATCTGAATAAATGCAGACCCCTTTGCAGGAGTAGTCTTTGAGGCCAGTGTTTGAGGTTTCTTCCAACTTCAGGAGGGCTTTTCTTACGTATTTCTTTCCCTGGTTTTCTGTCGTACACAATGCCCTGTGAATTATAAGGCTTTCTAATCTGGATTGCGGGACCAGCCATTGCTCCTGGTCCTGTGTGAGCCCCAGGCACTGTTCTCTTCTAATCGTTCAGATGCTTCTTTCCTGGGTCTTGGATACTTTCCTCATTGCCAATACCTTGCTGACTATTAGAGCAGGACTTTCTGCAGATCTACATGGTTTTCTCTCTGAACTGTTCCCTCCTGTCTAGTACTCTGTTACGTGAACCACAGCCTTTGTCTCCTCGGATTCTCATTTGTATCCAACTGCTTCATTGTATCTTCACTGCCATGCACATTCGTTACCAAAAAAAAAAAAGCCAATTTTTCTGACAAAAGCCCATGAAAAACAAATAAAAATTATTTTATTAACTTGTTACTCTTTGATATGTCTTTTTAATATCCTAAGGGAAAGAAGAAGTGGGAGGTAGGCATAAAGCATTTCTTCTGCATACTGAAGTACAATGGTTGCCTCAAAGCATTGCCTTGTAGGATTATTTGAATTACTAGCTGAACTAGCTACTTTTTTGGATGGAATATACCATTTTTGCTTTGAAAGAATGACAGTCAAATTATAGTTATTCTAACTTGGGTATTTGGCACACCTTTCCTTGAAAATGAACAAATGAACCAGTCATTCACTTAAAGAAAAGCAAATTATGGTCTGTTGCCAGTAATAAAATCTGGGGTTTCAAAGCAAACACTAGAATTTTGGAAAATTTGTATCCACTACTGTGAGCTTGGCAGTTTTTCAGTAATTAAAGGCTCTTCTGATGAGATTGGGAGTCCAGGTGGTGCAGTAGTTAAGAGCTACAGCTGCTAACCAGAACGTCAGCAGTTGGAGTCTACCAGCTGCTCCTTGGAAACACTATGGGACAGTTCTTCTCTGTCCTTTAGGGTCGCTATGAATCAGAGTCGACTTGACAACAATGAGTTTTTGGTTCTGATGAGATTAATGGGCATATTAACGAGTGTGATTTTTTTTTTTTTTGGGTATTGTATAATGAAATGTTTAAGTATTTGGAAGATTTGCATAACTCAGTGAACCAATAATTTCTAAATGACCAATGCAGGATTTTGTCAAGTTATGTATGGTTAAGAAAGCCATTCAAAGTACAAGATAAGGCCAACTGATTTTAAGGTAACAGATTGATAAGGTTTCAGATTCCACGTTACAACTATTCACTTGTTGAGTTTTTATGTAATACTGCACTACAGTGGATTTCTCTTTGTATGTGGCCTTTCTGGCCTTGGATTTATAATTCTGCCAAAAATAATTGGTTGAGCCTCAGCCTTCCCTGTGATTGGTCTGTTTTACACATTTACACACCAGGGATTGGTCAGTTTACTATGCAAATAGGGTGCGTAAAACCAGCCAGTAAGGAATAAGTGACCTTGTGGGGATTGGTCAGTTTGTGGCCCAGCTGGGAGGGCCATGCCTTGAAATTGATAAGGACCTTGCTTATATAAGCAGCCAACATGACAGGTTTTCAGAGAGAGGCAATGAGAGAGAGAGGGAACCTCCAAAGGAGAAATTTGGGTCAAGAGGTATAACACTGAAGATGGCACGAGATGGTGGCAGCGGTATGAGCGACAGGAACTATGGAACTGGCAGAGGGCTGTGGTGGTGCTTGCCGGTCCACAAGGAGAGAGAGAGTGCATGAGCTGAGTGCCTTTGGGCAGGGAGCTTGCTGGCAGAGTGGGGTGCTTCCGGGTACTTACTGGCAGAGCCAAAAGAGCTGCAACAGTTGCCCAAGCAGGGCAGAGGCCTAGAGAAGGGCCATCGGCTGGCATGGCCAGGAGAAGGGCCTGCCTTCGGGCATGGCTGAGAAGAAGCTCAGAACAATTCTGATTGACGAAGTTGATCCTGTCTCCTGAGTATCTTGTTACTTCCAAGTTGATCCTGATCCTGAGTAGTTACTTTCCTAATAAATCAAATAGTTGCGAGTATGGTCTGTGAGTCCTGTGTCGCCATTGCAACAAATTATTGAACCCAGCAAAGTAGTAGAGAGTGCGTGGTTAGGATGGCTGGTGTCAAGTGGTGAAAAAATTGAAGAGGGAGGTGTGTCTGACCTTCACCTCTTGCGAACCAGCTTTGTGCTGATCCTGATTCTTTTCTCTCGTGATGTGGACAAGTTCAGACGCTAGAATACAAGTACAGAGAATAATAGTCACAGTTGTTAAAACTGGCTATTAAGATACATATTTCTTTTCTAATTACATAACTGCATAAAGTCAGATTTTTTTCATTTACTTCAATCAAAGCAGCATATTACAAGAGATTGAATGCACAAGCAGATATTAGAATCCAGCTGTCTTCTGTAAACTAGACAATAATGAGATTTACAAAATTGTGAAGCAGTGACACTGCTGATTGACGTTTTTGTTTGGGAAGTTATTTTTTTATAGAAATGTTATTTGTATTAACTAGCCTTATTATTTTTTAATTTTAAACGAATTAAGAAATTAGCATTAAAATTCTCAATTTTAATTTCTAATATGGCAAATATCAATATATGTAACTTACATAAACAAAGGGGCTTTGGGGTCTTCAGTAATTTTTTTACTGTGTAAAGGGATCCTAAGACTAAAAAGCTTAAGACTACTGGTGTATACCATTCCGCCTCTTGCCCCCAAGAGGATTGCTGTACCTCCTGGCATTTCATCTGTATTCCAGGCTGGAAGAGGAAGGAAAAATGCAGGAGAAAGGGGCAATGGCTATATCAGGAAAACAAAATGTTTTTCCAGAAAATCTCCAGATTAGGTTTCATTAGAGAGAACTTTCTTACATCTTCACCCTCAAATGCAGAGTAATCTGGGAAAGTGAGAACTTTCAGCTGGGTTAATTGCTGCTCGGAACAAAGTTGGGGTCCTGTTGGTGGGGAAATAGGGAAGTGAATGTTGGGCAGGCAGTTAGGAATATCTTTACACACAGTTCTTTTGGTTTGTAAAGACTGGCCCTCATCATAGTTTCAGCAAACAGCCACATGAAGTTCTGTTGTTCGACTCTTTTATACTGATTCCCAAAAACTTGCTTAGGCATCTCACCCGATTGTCTTCTTGATAATTCTTGACTTCTGCTTTCCAGGGTGTTTGGTCTCTGTGGGCTCTACGTCTCAGTTCTACCCCCAAAGTACATCTTATTGGAGCCACACATGAACTTGCAACATAGCATTGACAAGACTGTTTAAATTGCAAAATGTCCCTTATTCTTCAACAAAGCTTGTTTTTATCTTTGTGATTTGACACCTCTTACATTAACAAAATTTTGCTTTCTCACACCCTCAGACTCAGTTTTTCCCAATCCATTTATAAATCTGGTTCCTGATGGATTTATCTGTATGGACTCAATTGTGAGCTCACTGTCATCCTTTACACAGAAATGTACTTTCACAATTGTCATACTTTGCCTTTTAAATAACAAGTCACAGCCCTTATGGATTATTCTGGTCCAGGATTTGGAATGGAACTTGTACTTTAAAGTGCATTTTGGGGACCAGCAACATTGAAGTCACCTGGGAGGTTATTGGAAATGCAGAATCTCCACCCCACACCAGGCCTAAGGAATCACAGTCCTTATTTTTACAAAATCCTCAAATGATTCGAGTGCACACATTTGGAGAAACACTGGTCTAAGGAAGACGACAAATGAGAAGAGGGCCTGGGGCTGTGTTCTGAGGAGCCCTATATTTACGGTAGACGACAGGAGCCCCCCACAGAGACTGAGAGATAAGAGAGGGCCAGGGAAAGGTGTGGGATCACAGTGCAGCCTCTCATAGGGCCTTATCTGAGGGAGAAGGGCACGGTAAGCCTTTCATCTCTTTTAAAGTTCCAAGTGATTGTACCCATTAAGCATCGGCTGGAAGAATTAAAGGTCTTAGAAAAATAACTTGTGAAAGTTTTTATTGCTTGGGCATTGAAGCTTGGTTTTGCCTTGAACCGGAACTCTTTTGTTTTTGGCATACCTGCTTCTAGTTCCTGACATTGATGTTTGGCAAGCTTTTCTTTCTTCTCATTCAGAAACATACATTTTAACTGTAGACTGAGTAGTGTTAACTACCCGCGCCCTGATGTATGTTTGTACTATTTTATGGCATTCTTAAGTTTGGCCCTAGTTGTGCTTTCCTTATCAAAACACTAGCTCGGAGTAGCTGTGTGATTCAACCGTCGTTGGCACAGGACTGGGACTCGGGTTGTCTTTGTCCATGTTCGGTGTCTCACGCGGGCTTCACATCTAGTCGGCACACAGCCCGGAAGTGGGAGTGAGTGACTCAGATGAATAAATTGTGCTTTCTGAAAGTAGGTCTGGTGTGCTCCTGTACTTTTTAGACTTTTCTATAAGTCCAAGTAAATGGGCATTAAATAGCAATGTTTGGAAAAAGAAAGAAGTGGTCTGTGGGAACTGAATTATTATGGCCCTACCAAATAGTAAGTAGATTGTTGTTGAATGCCATTGAGTCGATTCCAACTAACAGCAGCCCTGTATAACAGGTAGAACTGCCCCATGGTGTTTCCTAGGCTGTAATCTTTACAGAAGCAGATCCCCATGTCTTTTCTCACACAGAGCTGCTCTTGGGTTTGAACTGCCGACCTTTCTGTTAATAGTCGAGCACTTAACCATTGTGCCACCAGCACTCCTTTAAATAGGGCATAAGCTATCCTAAATATTTTCAGGTTTCTGCCTTTTAAAAGTCTGTGTCTTTAGGGGCTGGTTACTTGTTTAATTTTACCAATGCAAAGTTTTGTTCTAACAAGAGAAAAAGAATAAAGGCTTGCATCAGCGATTGTACGAAGTTCATAAGGTAAAGAGCACCTTTTAGCTCTTTGTCTGCATTTATGTTATCTGGCGTAGCAGCTTGGGCTCTCTCACCTTCAGTCCATTCTTTGCAGAGTAATGAATGTGAGAAAGGTCTAGAGTGTGACTTATAGCTTCTCTTCCTACCTCAGAACTTCTCTGTAGACTTCCAGATGGTGTCAAACTAGCTATTCCTTGTGCGGTAGTGGATAATGTGATAGTTGTTATAGTTGACTTTTCTGTACAAAGAATCCAAGACATACGGTATCTTTGCTTGCGTTTGTTGTTGTTGTGTGCTCTCAAGTCAGTTCTGACCCATAGCGACCCCATGCCACAGAGTAGAACTGCCTTGTAGGGTTTTCTTGGCTGTAGTCTTTATGGAAGCAGATTGCCAGGCCTTTCTTCCGCAGAGCTTCTGGGTGGGTTTGTACCACCAACCTTTCAGTTTCTTCTTCAGCACTTTAGGGTTTCCAGTGTGTTCAGAAGTCAAAGGCAGTTTATATTTTGGTGGGTTGAGAGGAAGTGGAAAATTAAGACTTTGTTGATGGCTAGCTCTCTTTAAGGAGAGCTTTGATGGATGAAATTAATTCTTCCTCAAAGGAATTTTTCAGTGATCCACTAACTCCTTTGTACTTCTAATTGAACAGTACTATTTTACCTACTAATTACACCTTAACCTTTTTCTGGACTTACCAGGGGTTATTTTGCATGGCATGTGAACTGAATGGAGAATAGATATTTTAAAAAATCTAAATAACGTCATTTCCTTTTTTGAAAGCTTTTTACTCATTTAGGTATAGAGCAAGGATGAGTGGATTCAGGAAATGTTCCTTTCATATTTTTAAAGGTCACATTTATGTTTTGGAGTATGCACTTTTTCAAAAAGTAAACGGACTTTCTAAAAAGTACTTTTGTGTACCAGGGAGGTCCACCTAAAGGGCAGAAGGACCAGGTCAGAAGTGAAGAACCTAAAGGAAGGCATTGACAATAGAAGTGCAGATAAGATGTGAGACAGAGGAAGAATTTGATACAAGGCTTTGTGACTGAATGTGGAGGGTGAGAAATGAGAAGTGAGGTGAGGAGCACTCCCAGATTTCTCTTATCTGGGAGGAAAACAGGCTCCAGGGACAAGACGTGGTCTGGGCCATGTCCCTGTTGACTACCCAGGACATAAAACCAAGAAAACCCGTTGCTGTTGAGTTGATTCTGACTCATAGCAACCCTGTAGGACAGAGTAGAACTGCCCCATAGGATTTCCAAGGAGCAGCTAGTGGATTTGAACTGCCCACCTTTTAGTTAGCAGCCGAACTCTTAACCATTACACTACCCAGGACATAGCCAAATCACTCAAGTAGAGTCAGCTGTTCTGCTTTCTTCTTCCCTATTCTGTGTCTCCTCATAATTTAGACTATGTTACCTACAGCTGAATGTGCCCTTCTTTCCTCTGAATCTCCAGTAGAATGTGTCTTAAGGCACTTAGTGCCCTCTTATTGTTACAGTTAATTCCAAACTTCTGCTCTTTCCTTCATCGGATGTTAAGTTCCTTTAGGCCAGGAACTGTTGTTTTATTCACATCTCTGCCAGATTCTCCAACAGCTCATACCTGGCCCAGTGTTTAATAGCGATGTGCTCAGCAAATCTAGTTGAAGGAAGAATTTGTCAGTAGGATTGTTAGGAGCAGTTACTTGTTCTTTGTCCATTGTAATCTTGATACTTAATACCTGTCTGGTTTCCTTGCAGCATGAGAAGACTTTGGGACGTTCCATGAGTCATTCGAGTAACGTTTGTAAGGTACAGTGCCGCTAAGACATTGTTCTTGTAGTCTGGGATGTTTCTGTTCTTATACTGGATGTGTTTATACTCTTTGTTTTAAAGATGTGAAGTGATTGATACATTTCTTTAATGTGCTCTGGGACCATACAGTGATGGGTCACAGTTGTTTTTATAGGGAGACAATTTTACGTGGGTATTAAGTTAAGAGGAGTGACTTAGAGGAGAAAACACGCTTTCTTTCAGTAGAAATCATAGACTTCTGGGTAAAAGAAACCTCAGAGAATCTGTTACTTCAAATAGGAATGCATTTGACTGAAAGTAACAGAAAACTAGCTATGGTGACTTAAGTAATTAGGGGATTATACGGTTCACATGACAGGATGTCTGCAGGTAGGTGGTCCGGGACTGATGAAGTTGCTCAGAGATGTTGCCAGGGGCCCATATGCTCCTAATCTCCCTGGGCCTCCATCCTGAGCACATTGTCATTCTCCCGCTTAACACCACATGATCTCAAGCTGGAAGCTGAGCCTCAGGCACTGTGGAGTCAATCAGCTGAGGCTGGCCCTCTTTAGCAGGAAAGTAAAGCTTTCCCAGAAGCCCCACCCGGCTGGCTAAACTCTACTTATACCTCACTGGCCAGAACTAGATTACAGGGTCACCTCTAACTGGAGTGGGGGCTAGGAAAGGGAACAGTGTGGAGGATGGATCAGCCATCCTCCAGCATCTGCCATACTTGTGGTCACTTAGTTTACTAGGAGCACGCCGCTGGCTAGGGTGACCCAGGAGCCGGCAGATGGCACCCTGCACGTGTGCTGTGGCTCCCCAGCTTACACTGTGCTCCTCTCTCAGCTGTGACGTGGACTCGACCAACTGCAGTCCCTTCCCAGTCCTTGCAGGTAGTGACTTTCTCCCCATTTCTTTGTCAGCCTGCTAAACGTTGACGCGGGTT
Organism: Dugong dugon; assembly: GCA_030035585.1. Classification (NCBI taxonomy): domain Eukaryota; kingdom Metazoa; phylum Chordata; class Mammalia; order Sirenia; family Dugongidae; genus Dugong; species Dugong dugon. The sequence goes on along the minus strand of CM057475.1, from coordinate 5,202,046 downwards.
CTGACAGGAAGATTTGAACGGTGTCACAAAACCTGTACTGTTGTCTCAGGCCTCCTAAATGCATAGCCACGTCATTTATCATTTTTATTTACTAACTGCGCAGGTATTTTCATTCTTTCGTATTAACTTACCTTTTTCAAGTAAAAGTTGAAAATCCTTTTCAAACATTGCTTGCTCTGTCCTCAGGTGTGTTTGTGATTTAATCATACCCCTCTTCCGCTTAGTTTTGTGTATGAAGAAAAGTTCAGACTGCTTGGTGTGATGTTGAAGGCCGCTTAGAGTTTGGTCCTTGACGCCTCTCCTAACCTCATCTCCCACCAGACCTATCGCTCGAGCCGCGTGCTTCAGCCACATCATCTAAGTGCCTTTCACTGACTATTCTCTCCTGTTCCAGCCACTTTTCTTTTGCTCTTCCTGCAGCTGGGAATTCTGGACCTATGGAACGGAGTCTTGGTAGATCATTATTGCCCTACCACTTTTCAAAGGGGTGGTTAATGTGTGAGCAGCAAGAAGGCTGAGAAAGTGTCAGATCCAGATGGCCTGTCTGATTACGTTGAATTAAACCTTTTTTAAAGATGAAGTGGAACTCATTTCCTTGGCAAGTGGCTGGCTGAGGGCATTTCTAAAGGAGGACATCATCCAGTAACTCAGATATGTCTCTCAGTTTGTTTATGGTTTTGGGGTAAGGTTTTATGTGAAGGAAAGGTTCTTCCTACAGTTAAAAAAAGAGTTTGAAAATGACTGACCTGCAGTATCTAGAGGAAAAGCTATGGGCCTGGCACAGGCATGTGGGTATTGTGAGTTGCTCTGTGAAGGTTTTGGGGTCAGATGGACAAGAGTTTACTGGCCATGTAGCCTTGAGGAGAGACACTTCTCTGAGCTTTAATTTCCTCATAAATAAAATTGGGGTGATGATCAGTCTTGAGGATTGTTGGTGCGTCTTAGAGATAGTATTTGTCAGGAATCCGTGGGGCATCTCTCATTGCAGTGAGCCAATAAACCTGACTTTGTTGAGCTTCAGGTTTGTCCCTGGTGGGCTTAGATTGACTGGTCCAGGACAGTCCTTAATGGTAGCCGTTGTGATTGTATTGCTAATCAAGGGCAGACCATTTGTGAAGTGAAAATGAGGAAATCTAACCAAAACTCTGGCTTTTAGTAGAACGACCTCTAAGGCCTTCCCTGGAGTTTTCCTTTCTTCCTTCTTGCACACATTTTCACTGCGTGCTCTTTGGGCCAGGCACTGTGCTGGGTGCTGGCATGAAGTGATGAGCGAGACACACATGACCACAGGCCTCCTGGAGCTTTCCCGTAGGCGGGGCTGGAATGGTCTTTAAAAAGCAGTTCTAGCTCCACACCTTATACTCTCAGGAAAAAGGAACTGGGAAAGCCTCAGCCTTCTGGCAGAGTGGAGTCACGATGATTTAGGCCTTTTCCATTTTCACAGTAGGGGCCCCTGGCCACTTGCTGTGGTCATGGGGACGTCTCAGGAATGGCGTGTGCCTTTGGAACCTCTGACTGTGCCATGTAAGTTCCCAGTGAACCCTGCAGGGCGAAATTTCGCTGCAAACTGTAAGATGTAGCAGTCTGCTTCCGGAAAGGTTATAGCTTTGGACCCTGTGGGCGATTCTACCCTGTGTACTCCAGGGTCGCTGTAGGTCGAAACTGACGCGACAGCAGTGGATGGGTGGCCATGGAGCTACGAGAGCCAGTCTAACGTTGTTTGGTGCGAACTCGTCCAGTGGAGCTTGAGGAGGGGAGGGCAGGACGGCTGTGAAAGCTAACTTTGTTTTTGAGAAGGCAGTTTTTCATTGCAGCATTGTAAAATGAACCTACTGCGTGAGGGCACTTTAGGCCATGACACATCAAGCTGTGTCTTCAGTGTAGCAGGTACATTTAAGCATGTGTCATGTTTTTGAGGCGGAAGGTAAGAGCTGTTTCATAGCACCTGGATCCCCCTATGTTAGGAGGCTTTTCCTGGGACTCTCACTCCCAGGCTGTGTCCAGGACTGGTTTGTGCTGGTCACTTAGTCACCTGCCATCTGCATCCTGCTCATGCAGGCTACCTCTTGCTGACCCTTGTGCAGGATGCTAAGCCATCAAACCTGTCCCATAGTATTCCTTGTGGATCTTGTTACACAGTGACCGGGTATTCCAGTGTGTCTTGGAGGTTCACCACATGCAGACTGACCAGAAGCCAGCCTCAAGTTTCACGGAAGGAAACGGGCAAGTTAGACAGGGTGTACAAATTGCTGCTAGGCCTGCTGTGGCTTAACTATGTGGTCTGTAAAATGGCATCTAGATATGATCACCTTAGAGAGTTTAAATAAAGGAAGAATGTTGGGACATACAGGCAATTCTGGTGGCAAAAATCTTTCCTCAGTACTTCGCTTTGTATTAATACTAACAATATTATATAATTATAAAATACCTAAGTCACATGTTTGATTTGCTGGTTTGTTTGCTAAGATGAAATTAATACATAACTATTAAAAACTATGTTCTCCAGTGTGCCACTGAAAACTGTCTTCTCGCCTACCACTGATTCTCCTGCAGCCCTTTGTGAGATAGAGCTCTGGTGGTGGAGGGAATTTGGGAGGCTGTGTGGTGGAGGAGGAGAGGGAGGTGGCAGGGTGGGGTTGCAAGCAGATGCCATCTCTGCTGTGAGGAGTGTTACGTGCAGCCTCTAGCTGTCAAGTGTCAGCTCTCACAGGTGCGATGTGAGTGTGGGCTGGTTTGGGGAATGCAGTGAAGTACTGATGTGGCTTCAGGGCCACTCATGGGAGGCCTGCCGTGTCAGGAGGAGGTGAGGCCGCCTGTCTCGGGGTATGTGTTACCCCACCCTCCTAGGTGCACTTCACCACCTGCAGGCTCTGTCATCCCTGGGCAAGATGTGTCTTCATCTGTAAGTAGGGACATTGTTGCCCAGGGCAACACTTATGAGGACTACATGAATACATTTATTCCTTCCGGCAGATTTTGTTGAGCAGTTACTGTGTGACAGGTGTTGTACTTTAAAGGCTAAATGAAAAGAGAAGAAAGAAGTAAGCACCAAACCAAAAACTGAACCCGTTGCCGTCGAGTCGAGTCTGACTCGGCGACCCTGCAGGACAGAGGAGAACTGCCCCACAGGGTTTCCAAGGCTGTAAATCTTTACAGAAGCAGACTGCCACAACATAGTTCTATAAAATACCTACAGATCAAAGGGTGAGGTAGAGAACTATAAGGGGCCTAACTTAACAAGGGCTATTTGGGAAGGTGTGGCTAAGGAGGGGAGACCGAAGCCAGGGCATAAGAGATGAAAATGCACCAGCCATGATGGTGTTAAACTAGAGTAGAAACAGAGATTTCCCCTCCTTGGGAAACCCACTACTGTAGGGAAATGATGACAGACAGGCAAATATTTGCAAGCTTAGTTTGTCTAGAGGGATTGATCAGTGGTCACTGTTGCCCAATTACGGGCCTCCTGGGAACTATGGGATCCCAGGGCTATGTGTTGGCTGGAGCCACTCCAATGAGGACCACTGTACTTTGGACTAAAATCCTACAGAAGGAGATTGGAATTTCTGAGGAAGCTTGAAGTCACTCTTTCCAATTGGGATGTCTCTAGACATCCCAGGAATTGGCCTTGGCCAAGCTACTCATAGGGGTCATGCTTTATGGAGACTCTGCTGATGCCTCTCAGGGGAGGTTTGTGGTGCAGGAAGGACAGCAGCAAGCCATGACATGAATTTACCCTGAGGGAGACACTCTGATCCAACCTGGAAACTGGACTTGGCCCAGGCGACACAATTCCTTGGGGCAGCTTGGTGTTTGGCAGCCACTTAGCAGAAGGAGAAGACAGTGGTAAGCTGCACGTCATCGTGAAGCCTGGCATCTGATGCCCTGCTCCGTGCAGCCAAAAAGCACCCTAATCTGAGGCAACTTCTGAAGGCTGGGGCCTTGTAGAATATTTTTAATGCTCTGCATAATTTTGCTCAGATATCACGAGCATTATCAGCCTCCAGCTAATCAAATATTCCTGGGGAGAAGTTGGACTGGATATTTAATGAACACTTAAAATTCTTAAAATAACTGCTGTTGTATTGCTTGGCACACAGACCCCAGCGAATGTGAGCTTTGACTCTTGTAGATGCCTTGAGTGTTTGCCTAGATATTGTTACCGTCAGGCAGGGATGTCATTGTTATTGTTACGGTTGCCATCGAGTCGATCCTGACTCGCGGTGACCCCATGTGTTACAGAGTAGAACTGCTCCATTGGGTTTTCTTGGCTGTAATCTTAATGGAAGCAGATTGCCAGGCCTTTTCTTCCACAGTAGCAAGATAAGATACTTCAGTATGAACCGTGTCAGATATAACCTGCGTAAACAGAAATACAGCCTTCATGAGGGAGGCTTACTGGCCCACTTTCTCAGAGAGGACGGATCTTGGTGTGGTGAAGTCCAGGATTGTCTGGTGTCTGATTCTAAATCCAGAGGTGATCTGTGACAGACTTAGGTTAATCAGACCTCTGGGCTAAGCATAAGGCAAAGTGTTTGCTTCTTATTTCATAACGCAGGGAACAACAATACAATATATTTGTCTTTTAGCAATAAAAACAATGGGGGTGACTTGGAGGAGTTGAGTGGCATTGAAAGGTGACAGTTGGCTTCATTGGTGTGTTGTAGGGGAAAACATCACAAAGTTTAGCAAAGCATAAAGAAAGTTTTATTCAGCGTATATTCAAAGGGGCAGAAGTGGGAAGCAGACAAGCATGCTGCCACAGCTGTGTCTGTCCGAGTCCAAGGCACGTTACAGAGCCATCAGTCTGTATTAAAATGGGCAAAACCATTGAAAGCTTTACCTTTTCACAGATTGGCTAGAAATTGTGATCCTACATTTCGAATTGCCTTAACAGTCATTGGTACAGGTTTCAGTAGACAGTCAGGAGGGTCCAACAAATTTCTATTCACTAAATGCTAATAGAAAAAATTAAGAGTGGAAAGTCTTTTGTGTTCTGATTGGCATTATGTGAAAGTTTCCCTAAAAGATATTTTCTAAGATTAGCTTAGCTATTGTCTTTATACCTCAGGGCCCAGTTGATGTGTCCTCGTGAGCCCTTATGAGCACAGCTCCAGCTGGGTCACATTCTGTATGCTCAAGGACAGGGAATAATAACTCCAATATTATTTCCTAAATCAGGTGTCAAAAACACCACATTCTCTCACTTCAAATCCTAATGGAGAGCCAGGGGTCGTGTTTTGCTAAATTGGCTCACCTTTTGCACATATTCACTGGCCACTTCCCTTCTGGGAGTGGTGGTGGTGGTGGTTGTTGTCAAGTGCCTTCTAGGCTGTTCCAACTCAGGACCCTACATAGGACACAAGGAAAACACTGCCCAGTCCTGCACCATTCTCAGAACCCTTGTCACGCTTGACCCCATTATTACAGCAACTGTGTCAGTCCATCTGTTGAGGATCTTCCTCTTTTTCCCTGACCCTCTATCTTACCAAGCATGAGTTCCTTCTCCAGGGACTCGTCCCTCCTGATAATATGTCCAAAGTATGTGAGATAAAGTTTCGCCATGCTTGCTTCTAATGAGCATTCTAGCTGTACTACCTCCGAGACAGATTTGTTCATTCTTCTGGCAGTCCATGGTACATTGAGTATTCTTCCTGTCTTAGTCATCTAGTGCTTTTACAACAGAAATACTGCAAGTGGATGGCTTTAACAAAGAGAAATTTATTTCCTCACAGTAAAATAGGCTAAAAGTCCAAATTCAGGGTCTCAGCTCCAGGGAAAGGCTTTCTCTCTCTGTTGGCCTTCTCATCAGTGTTCCCCCGGACTAGGAGCTTCTTGGTGTGGGAACCCCGGGTCCAAAGGACACGCTCTGCTCCTGGCACTGCTTTCTTGGTGGTATGAGGTCCCCCACTTTCTGCTTGTTTCCCTTTCCTTTTATCTCTTGTAAAGTAAAAGGTAGTGCAGGCCACATCCCAGGGAAACTCCCTTTACATTGGATCAGGGATGTGACTTTAGTAAGGGTGTTACAATCCCACCCTGATCTTCTTTAACCTAAAACTACAATCACAAAATGGAGGACAGTCACACAATACAGGGAATCATGGCCCAGCCAAATTGATACACACGTTTGGGGGACACAATTCAATCCATGACACTTCCCAACACCGTAATTCAAAGACATCAATTCTTCTTCTGTCTTCCTTACTCATTGTACAGCTTTCGCGTGCATATCAGGCCATCGAAAACACCATGGCTTGGGTCAAGTGAGCCTTAGTCCTTAAAGTGGCATCTTTGCTTTTGAACACTTTAATTGCAACAGATTTGCCTAAAGCAGTGTGCCCTTTGATTTCTTGACTGCTGCTTCCATGGGCGGTGATTCTGGATTCCAGTAAAATGAAACCTTCACAACTTGAATCTTTTCTCCGTTTATCATGATGTTGCTTATTGCTCCAGTTGTGAGGATCTTTGTTTTCTTTATGTTGATGTGTAATCCATACTGAAGGCTGTTTTCTTTGATCTTCATCAGTAAGTGCTTCAAGTCCTCTTCATTTTCAGCAAGCAAAATTGTGCCATCTGCATAACAGAGATTGTAATGAGTCTTCCTCCAATCCTGATGCCCTGTTCTTCATATAGTCCAACTTCTCGGATTATTTGTTCAGTCTACAGACTGAGTAAGTATGGTGAAAGGATACAACCCTGATGCACACCTTTCTTAACTTTAAACCACAGTATCCCGTTGTTCTGTTCGAATGACTGCCTCTTGGTCTAAGTATAGGTTCCACATGAGCACAATTAAGTGTTCTGGAATTCCCATTCTTGCACAATGTCATCCATAATTTGTTATGATCCACACAGTCAGATGCCTTTGCATAGTCAATAAAATGCAAGTGAAACATCTTTCTGGTATTCTCTGCTTTCAGCCAGGATCCATCTGACATCAGCGGTGGTATCCCTTGTTCACGTCCTCTTCTGAATCCGGCTTGAATTTCTGACAGTTCTCTGTCAATGTACTGCTGCAGCTGCTTTTGAATGATCTTCAGCAAAATTTTACTTCTGTGTGATATTAATGATACTATTCGACAGTTTCCGCGTTCTGTTGGATCACCTTTCTTTGGAAGGGGTACAAATAGGGATCTCTTCCAGTTGGTTGGCCAGGTAGTTGTCTTCCATATTTCTTGGCATAAATGAGTGAGTACTTCAGTGCTGCAACTGTTTATTGAAACATCGCAATTGGTATTCTGTCAATTCCTGGAGCCTTGTTTTTAGCCAGTGCCTTCAGTGCAGCTTGGACCTCTTCCTTCAGTAACATCGGTTCTTGATCACATGCTACCTCCTGAAATGGCTGAATGTTCACCAGTTCTTTTTGGTATAGTGACTGTGTGCGTTCCTTCCATCTTCTTTTGATGCTTCTTCCGTTGTTCCATATTATCCTGCTAGAATCTTTCAATATCGCAACTCAAGGCTTGAATTTTCTCCCAGTTCTTTCAGCCTGAGAAACGCTGAGTGTGTTCTTCCCTTTCTTGTTCCTATCTCCAAGTCTTTGCATATTTCATTATAATACTTTACTTTGTCTTCTTGAGCTGCCCTTTGCAATCTTCTGTTCAGCTCTTTTACTTCATCATTTCTTCCTTTTGCTTTAGCTACTCGACATTCAAGAGCAAGTTTCAGAGTCTCTTCTGACATCGCTTTTGGTCTTCTCTTTCTTTCCTCTCTTTTTAATGACCTCTTGCTTTCTTCATGTATGGTATCCTTGATGTCATTCCACAGCTCGTCTGGTCTTTAGTCATTAGTGTTCAGTGTGTGAAATCTGTTTTGAAATTGTCTCTAAATTCAAGTGGGACATACTCAAGTTCATACTTTAGTTCCTGTGGACTTGTTCTAATTTTCTTTCAGTTTCAACTTGAACTTGCATATGAGCAGTTGATGATCTGTTCACAGTCGTCCCCGGCCTTGTTCAGACTGATGATCCTGAGCTTTTCCATTGTCTCCTTCCACAGATGTAGTGGATTGATTCCTGTGTGTTCCATCTAGTGAGGTCCGCATGTATAGTCACCATTTGTGTTGTTGAAAAAATGTATTTGCAATGAAGAAATCATTGGTCTTGCAGAATTCTGTCATCGTTTCTATCACCAAGGCCGTGTTTTCCAACTACCAGTCCTTCTTCTTTGTTTCCAACTTCTGCATTCCAGTTGCCAGTAATTATCAGTGCATCTTGACTGCATGTTTGATCAAGTTCAGACTCTAGAAGTTGTTAAAAATCTCCAGTTTCTTCATCTTTGGTCTTAGTGGTTGATGGGTAAATTTAAATAATAGTCATATTAACTGGTCTTGCTTGTAGGTATATGGATATTACCCTATCACTGACAGCATTGTAATTCAGGATAGATCTTGAAATGTTCTTTTTGACAATGAAGGCAAGTCTGTTCCTCTTCAGTTTGTCATTCCTGGCATAGTAGACGGTATGATTGTCTGATTAAAAATGGCCGATAGCAGTCCATTTCAGCTCACTAATACCTAGGATATTGCTCTTTATGTATTCCATATCATTTTTTGACAACTTCCAATTTTCCTAGATTCCTACTTCGTACATTCCACGTTCTAATTATTAATGGATGTTTGCAGGGTTTTTTTTTCCTCATTTTGAGTCGTGCCACATCAGCAGATGAAGGTCCCAAAAGCTTGATTCCATCCATGTCATTACGGTTTACTTTACTTTGAGGAGGCAGCTCTTCCCCAGTTGTATTTTGTGTGCCTTCCAGTCTGAGTTGGAAACCCTAGTGGCGTAGTGGTTAAGAGGTGTGGCTGCTCACTAAGAGTTTGGCAGTTCAAATCCACCAGGCACTCCTTGGAAACGTTATGGGGCAGTTCTGCTTTGCCCTATAGGGTCGCTATGAGTCGGAATCAACTCAACGGCAATGAGTTTGGTTTGGTTTGGTTTGGTTTCCAATCTGAGGGGCTCATCTTCTGCCACTATTTATCAGACCATGTTCCACTGCAATTCATAAGGTTTTCACTGGCCAGTTTTTTCAAAAATAGACTACCAGGCCTTTCTTCCTAGTCTGTCTTAGTCGTGAAGCTCTGTTGAGACCTGTCCACCAAGGGTGACCCTGCTAGTATTTGAAATACTGGTGGCAGATCTTCCAGTATCACAGCAACATGCAAGCCACCACAGTACAGCAAACTGACAGACACGTGGTGGACAAGTTAGCTATGGCATGTCAAATCCCCGTTTGTGGAATCCCCCTCATGCACTCTTCCTAGACTTCCTCTTCCACCCTCGGCCAGAGAAAGCTCTCTGCTCATGTAAGCTTGTGTAAGATTACTTTGTGCCCGTGTGAATAATCAAAGATAGCTAATCTTCCTATTTTAAAGTCACCTGTGTTGTAGAGCATAACATCATCATTGGAGTGATCTCACATATTCATAGACTCCAGGGATAGGGTGAGACACCTTTGGGGTGTCATTTTAGAAATCCTGCCTCTCAGACCACCTTAAGCTGGCTTCCTGCTCAGGAGGTTGCTAAACGTCACTGCCCTCTCACTTCTGAGGCAGAGACAGAGTGATCTGCTCCTTGGTGCCAGTTCTGCAGGCCTGACCTCATCTAATGAAGTCAGATAAAATCCCACTGCGTTTTAGACACTGCAAGTGCAGGCTGAGACTGCGTTCCAGCAGACTTTCTGCTTAGCACAGAAGTTACTCAGGGACAACCAATGCTTCATTAGTCGAGACTCCAATTTCTATAAATAAACACCCAGTTGCATTCAGCTTCAAAAATGAGCCCCAATTGAAGGAGGAGAGGCAGTTCTGTGGCTGTTCTGATAAATACATGCTGACTCTTGGTGAAGGGATGTGCCAAGAACGAGCTTTTACAAAGGCAATTAATTAAAACTGGCCATCAAAAAAGTAAACATATGTAATATAGGATTCATGGAAAAGAATATGCAGTAAAAACCACTGAATTCTAAAATGATTTCCATTGTAAATGACTCATTAGCATTGCCCAGCAAGTGTCGCTGACGCTGAATTCTTCTAGAGGGAGTTAGAATTTTGATTATCTGTATATCCCAGCACAGTGAGAGACATGATCCACAGCACTGCTCGGGGGAAGTCACAGCCTGAAGGACTTTCTCATGGCTTGTATTCCAAACCAGGTCTCCAGGGTACAGTTGGGTTCTTGAAATTATAATTTGTTTTCAATAAATCACATTGAAGACAGTGATTTCTGAGTCAAGACAAATGGCTTCACGTTGCCAGAACCTAAAGATTTAAACATTACAAAGGTCCAAAATCACCAGAAATAACATTGTAAGAGGCTGTGTTTGCAAGTGAGTTAGCACTCTAAAGGAGCCTGTACTATTATAGACTTTCTTTAAACATTTAACTTTTCAAATACGATCAAAATACATTTTCATTTCCAAGAATTCCCCTTTGAGAGAAATCTGGTGTACTGAATCTAAAGGACTCGGCTTTTGACTCCAAAGCTGTCCATTTGTGTTCTGGGTCCACTCCACCAAGCACCGCATTCCCGAGGGCTCACTCTCTTGGGCTGGTGTCTTACTAATTTAAAAATCAGGCCAACCACCTTGACCTCACAGGCAGCTGCAGAATCAGATAAAATCAAAGGAGAAATGTTGCCTCCAGGACAAAGCAGGCTTACATGGGGACTATTGCAGCTTGCTGACCCAGAGAGTAACCTTACAGGTATCTCAGCTGTAAAACACGATTGCTATAGCAGAGTCCACCACTCGTCCACTTACTTGGTATGAAAGTAGCTTTTGACCAGGCCAGACATCTTGTCAGCCTTGGCCCAAGATGCACAGAGCTTCAAAGGTGACTGGACCGAAACGTGGGATACATAGGATAACCCCCCAAACTTAATGCTGAAGTTCCTCCTCTAGAGTAAAATCAGCTAGGAGATGACAAAGGAAATCAGCACTCTTTTTAAGCAGCCTCTCCTCATTTATAAGTAAGTCCAGAGACCTGCTTGAAACCCCTCCACTGGCTGCATGGCCCCAGGCCTGCAAGTCCGTGCTGACTGGTAGTGCCTGCCCTCAGCCTTTGAGGCTCACTGTCTGTGCTCTGCCCCAGGGGCGCTGTCCATCCACCACCCACAGCCGGTCCCAGACCAGGATCCACACACTCTTGGCTTCTCCCAGGAATGCACCTGCACCCCATCGCAGTGACTGGCCCTTCCTCAGGTTTATTCTCAAAGAGGGACTTTCACCCTTATTCACTGTCTTTGTACCCTGCTCATTTCTTTCATAGCCCTTATCAGGATTTATAAAAAAGATGATTCTGGAACAATATTTTAATTTAGAAGCTGCTGCTGTTTGGCCTCATACAGTGCCTGGCATACAGTGGGTGTTGAGTGCATATTTGTTGAAGGAATTAAATAAGTACACTCTGAGGAGATCTATCTCTGTTAGTGCGTCTAAAACAGAAGTTTTCTAACTTTCTGGTCTCACGGTTCCTTTATACTCTTAAAAATTACTGAGTCCCCAAAGGGTTTTTGTTTATGCAGATTATATCTATCAATATTTATTATATTGGAAATTAAAACAGAGGCGTTTTTAAAGCACAAGAGCACAGCAACGCATTCCATTAGCCATCAGAGAGAAGAGGCCGTCTTGCCTGTCACAGGGCTCTGGAAACTCCATAGTACTTATGAGAGAATGATACTGAAAAAGACAGATAATGCCACTGTTTAATTATGAAATTGGTTTTAACCTCGTCTCCTAGTCATGATCTCCAGGAGACCCTGAACCAAACTTTGAAAACTGATAGACTACAACTTTGGTCAAAAAGTAAACTGTAACCAGTCAGGAGAAAAAAGATATGCTAAACAGAAGGGATTTACTAGTGATTAGAATGCGAAAGTTGGAAACAAAGAAAAAGGATTGGTAGCTGAAAAATAAGGCCTTGGTGATAGAAATGATGCTCAAGATCCCATGATAGAATTTTGCAAGACCGATGACTTCTTCATTGCAGATATCTTTTTTCAACAACATAAATGGCGACTATACACGTGGACCTTGCCAGGTGGAATACACAGAGATCGAATCAACTACATCTGTGGAAAGAGACGATGGAAAAGCTCAGGATCGTCAGTCAGAACAAGGCCAGGGACCAACTGTGGAACACACCACAATCGCTCATATGCAAGTTCCAGTTGAAGTTGAAGAAAATTAAAACAAGTCCACGAGAACCAAAGTATGGCCTTGAATATATCCCGCCTGAATTTACAGACCATCTCAGGAATAAAATTCATGCTTTGAACACTAATGACTGAAGACCAGATGAGTTGTGGAATGACATCAAGGACATCATACATGAAGAAAGCAAAGGGTCATTAAAAAGGGAGGAAAGAAAGAAAAGACCAAAATGGATGTCAGAAGAGACTCTGAAACTTGCTCTTGAATGTCGAGTAGCAAAAGTAAAAGGAAGAAATGATGAAGTAAAAGAGCTGAACAGAAGATTGCAAAGGGCAGCTCAAGAAGATAAAGTAAAGTATTATAATGAAATATGCAAAGACTTGGAGATAGGAACAAGAAAGGGAAGAACACACTCAGCGTTTCTCAGGCTGAAAGAACTGGGAGAAAATTCAAGCCTTGAGTTGCGATATTGAAAGATTCTAGCAGGATAATATGGAATAACGGAAGAAGCATCAAAAGAAAATGGAAGGAACACACACAGTCACCATACCAAAAAGAACTGGTGAACATTCAGCCATTTCAGGAGGTAGCATATGATCAAGAACCGATGTTACTGAAGGAAGAGGTCCAAGCTGCACTGAAGGCATTGGCTAAAAACAAGGCTCCAGGAATTGACAGAATACCAATTGCGATGTTTCAATAAACAGATGCAGCACTGAAGCACTCACTCATTTATGCCAAGAAATATGGAAGACAACTACCTGGCCAACCAACTGGAAGAGATCCCTATTTGTACCCATTCCAAAGAAAGATGCTCCAACAGGTTGCGGAAATTATCGAACAGTATCATTAATATCACACAAAAGTAAAATTTTGCTGAAGATCTTTCAAAAGTAGCTGTGCAGTACATTGACAGAGAACTGCCAGAAATTCAAGCTGGATTCAGAAGAGGACGTGGAACAAGGGATACCATTGCTGATGTCAGATGGATCTTGGCTGAAAGCAGAGAATACCAGAAAGATGTTTACCTGCGTCTTATTGACTATGCAAAGGCATTTGACTGTGTGGATCATAGCAAATTATGGATGACATTGTGCAAGAATGGGAATTCCAGAACACTTAATTGTGCTCATGCGGAACCTGTACTTAGACCAAGAGGCAGTCATTCGAACAGAACAAGGGGATACTGTGGTTTAAAGTCAGGAAAGGTGTGCATCAGGGTTGTATCCTTTGACCATACTTACTCAGTCTGTATGCTGAGCAGATAAACCGAGAAGCCAGACTATATGAAGAAGAACACGGCATCAGGATTGGAGAAAGACTCATTAACAACCTGGGATATACAGATGATACAACCCGGCTTCTGGAAAAGTGAAGAGGACTTGAAGCACTTACTGATGAAGATCAAAGACTACGGCTTTCAGTATGGATTACACCTCAACATAAAGAAAACAGAAATCCTCACAACTGAACCAATAAGTAACATCATGATAAATGGAGAAAAGATTGAAGTTGTCAAGGATTTCATGTTACTTGGATCTACAATCAGTGCCCGTGGAAGCAGCAGTCAAGAAATCAAAGGATGCATTGCTTTAGGCAAATGTGTTGCTAGAGACCTCTTTAAAGTGTTCAAAAGTAAAGATGTCACTTCAAGAACTAAGGTGCGCTTGACCCAAGCCATGGTATTTTCAGTGGCCTCGTACGCATGTGAAAGCTGCACAATGAGTGAGGAAGATGGAAGAAGAATTGATGTCTTTGAATTATGGTGTTGGCGAAGAGTATTGAATGTACCGTGGACTGCCAGAAGAACGAACAAATCTGTCTTGGAAGAAGTACAGCCAGAATGCTTGTTAGAAGCGAGGATGAAGAGACTTTGTCCCACATACTTTGGACACGTGATCAGGAGGGACCAGTCCCTGGAGAAGGACCTCATGCTTGGTAAAGTAGAGGGTCAGGGAAAAGGAAGAAGACCCTCAACAGGATGAAATGACACAGTGGCTGCAATAGTGAGGTCAAGCATTACAACGATTGTGAGAATGGTGCAGGACCGGGCAGTGTTTTCATTGTGTTGTACATAGGGTCACTATGAGTCGGAAGTGACTGAACGGCACTTACCAACAACAAGCTGACTTGGAGGTAGAAGGGGTCGTATGATGAGGAAAGCAGGTGGCCTCTACCAGCTGAGAGCAGCTCCAGCTGACAGCCAGCAAGGAAGCAGGGACCTCAGTCCTGACGCTCATGGAACTGAGTTCTGCTGACAACCGTAATGAACATGGAAGAACATTCTTTCCATGAGCCTCCAGGAAGGAATGTTAGCCCTGCAGACACTTGATTTTGGCCTGTGAGTCCATGAGCAGAGAATCCAGTCACACTGTGCCTGGACTCCTGATCCATAGAAACTGTGAGATATATAATACATTTGTTTAGTGTTAAGCCACCGAGTTTGTGAATTTGCTACACAGCAGTCCCAGGCTGTCCATGTGGAGGAAAGAATTTCTCTTTTGGGAGCTGTCAGAGATGTTCACTTCTGAAGTCTCTGTGCTGACAACGTAACTTAGTGTCTTGATTTAGCCATCTCCTAGTCTCCTCCTTTTGATATTTTATATTGTCTCTATAGAAATACACTAGTGCAATGACTTTCGATTTTTTGACCGTGACCCACTGTAAGAAATAGATTTTGTATCGTACTCATTTTACTCACACACACAACAGAAAGAATTTTCCCCCAAAAATGTAATCCATATTATGTCAGATGCACTCTGACCCTTTCTGTTTTATTCTATTCTGTTGTAAGTGCAAGTCATGACCCACAAGGCAATTTCTTTTTCCATTGTTCCAGAGTTGGAAATTCATTGCAGTCAGTTGTGCTTCTGTTGTTTTACTTTACTTCTTAATCAAACTTGCAATCCTGTGCTATTTTTAAGATTAATTTCTATGTAGGAAATGCCTACTCAGGGAAAAAGGGGTCTAATGGTGTGGAAAGACAGTCCCCTCCCTCCCAGATTCCCTGTCTATGTCCATTTTCCCAGGGGTGCTGTTAAGAACCTGTGAGTGTGTATCCTTCCAGCGACAGTCCACGGCACACAGGCACAAATGGCAGGGTGATCCTCTCTGCTGCTTTCACCTGGTGTATCCATTACAGGACGTGAAGAGTGCTTCCCTTCTCACTAGTGGCTCCCTGGTCATCTGTTACAGAGATGTACCAGTACTGACTCAGCTGGCCCCCAGCTGATGGGCATGAAGATGCCAACCGTCTGTTGTTGCAAACAGTGCTGAACCAACTGTGCACACCTGTGAGGATGGATTCCTAAAAGAATAATTGCTGGCACAAAGTGTGTGTGCATGTGTAGTTCAGAGAGAAGCTGCCAAATTGCCATTTTAGGGAGATTTACCAATTTGCTTTCCCATCAGCAATGTGTAAGCATGCTTGTTACCCCACACTTTTGCCAACACAAGTATTACTGATTTTTAGAAAAAAATTTGCTGATAATGGTATCTCATTATAGTTTTAATTTGTAGTTCTCATTTGAGAGAGGTTAAGCATTTTTATGTATTAATAGCCATTTGTACTTCTTTCCCATTTTTTATTGGGTCATTGATTTGATATACTCTAGTTTGACGTGATTTGTAAACATAAGCCCTATTTACCTTTTGCCAGTCCTTCCTCAAATTCCTCCTGTCTTAAAAACAAACAAATGCGGTCAGACAATTTCATGTGGCCCCACCCCTGTTGATGTGAATCAGATGGGCAAATTCACTTTTGCTAGGAGCCTGAGACCCCCAAGTGTTTCAAAGTAGTTTTGCTGGTAAATGAACAGGAGGAGGAGGAGAGGTGACCCAGGGGAAGGAGCTTGGGGAAGGCGGACAGAGAAATCCACTTGATGAGTCTGTTGTGGCATCCATTCCAGTGGCCGGGAGTTCTCTGGAAGGGAAGCAGAGAAGGGGGAAGGAGGGATGCTAATTTCTGCCAAGGAGATAACACGTGCGCACACACACACACACATATATGTATGTGTGTATGTGTATATATATGTATGTGTGTGTATATATGTATATATATGAAATTTTCTTTCCCCCTGCGTTTTCTTGGGAGCTTGTTAATCATTTAAGCAGTGAGGCTGATAATAGTAAAGGCAGTCTCTAAACAACTTGAGAGCAGCAAAGCAAATTGAGAAGATTTTTTGTCCTTCCTCAGGAGTAAAATCAGCTGGGATTGAGGCTTGGACAGAATCCAAAATTTTGTTTTGGTGTAATCAACTCTGTCTTTAAAGGGGATTTTTAGGAAACATATTTTTGTAGTGAGATGCTTTGCATTTCTTTTCTTGACCCAACTTAAAAAAAAGTCTCTTGGTTGAGAACCAACAAGAGAAACTTCAGGAACAGAGAGGGCTTAAGATTTTTCGGTCACATTTGATTTTTTAATGACTATTTCTCATTATGAACATTTACACCTTTTATCAGTAACCGTGTGGTCTGATCCTGTGCAGAGGAGAGGCATGCATCTGCAGTCTCCTCTCTTGCCCTCTGAGGCTATCACCGTGCAACCTCCGCGGCCACCTGAGTGCCAGCTCCCCACCTGTGCCTGCAGGAAGAACCACAGAGTGAGGCTGGTCTCAGCTGGGTCTAGTGAGATCAGATGCTGCCCAGCCCTCTCAGAGAGCACGTCCGTCCCGTGACTACCTGGACTGGCAGGAGCTGGACCGGGGACTGGAGTTTGAAGCTGGTGGATTGATAGATTTCACTCAGCTTGATTCCAGCAATGAACTGAGCTCTTTAACATTGCTGATGCTGTTTGATGCTCACTCTAGCATATGGACCTGCACTGTGGAAAGTGTACTGTCTCTCCCGTGGTGGTGACAGGGAGCCTCTTAGGGGTACTTTGGTGGCCCCAGGTGCTGCTCTGATTGAGAAGTAGACAGCAAAGATCAGTCATCTGTTGAGATTAGTTTTCAAATGGTTTAAAACAGGAGCCCTCCTTCACCATTTTATGTAGAATGATAATAAGTGGATTTTAAAATTTTACTGGAAACCTGTTGTCTTCCAAAAAGAACCAGGGCTGTTTCTCTGTCGTTGGAGGGCTTGTTGAGGCTTGGGAGGGTGCTTGAGGATGAGAACATAGAGGACGGTGAAATGTTCCTGTTGCCTTGATAAAAATTAAGCCGGGGGATCTCCCCAGCCCTGTCACAATGCCCATTCTCTTCACACTTCTGCCACAGTCACGCGGGCCTCATGTGTGGACACAGGCCTGTCTGCAGGTCCCCCGAGATATGGCTGGGCAAGGAATTGTGTGAACTCTGGTCCTGTGTGTATACCAACAGTCTGGCTGGGGAATGCGGCTTCCTGGATGCAGGCTTTGCCCTGCCACAGGCCCGTTGCCTCCTACCTCCCACCATGGACGTGTGGTTTTGTGATTAACTTCCACCTTCCCTGTTGATGATGTAAGGCTCAGAACTGGAGGGAGAGACCACTTTTCTTTTGATGTCAGCTTTCCATCTGAGACCTGCCTCCCCTCCGCACACTGGGCCTGAGAGGGTCTCATTCTCCAGACAAAACCCCATCTTCTTCCCACGTGCAGTTGCCTTTCCCTTCAGGATACAGAAAAGTACACGTGGTTTCATGGGGGTCATGGCCTTACCAGAGCCAACAGGGAGGAGTGACTCAGCAAGTCTCTGTCTTCTGGGTGAGCAGTCCACATTTCCATCCTGGGGTGGGGTGGGTGCGCTTCCTTCTGTCCCTCAGTGCAGGATCTCCTGGCCCAGTGACATAGAGGAAGAGGTGACCTCATGATTATAGTTGGACACTCCTATCGTCCCTCCCACCAGGGTCTACGTGGGGAGGGGGTGGCACCTCTTCCGTCTCTGTGGTAGACTGTTACCAGCCTGTGGCCTCCAGGATACATCTTGGGCCTTGCTTATGGATGCCGAACAGAGAATGGAAGGGCCGAAGGGCCCTGTGGTCATGTCATAACCCTAAAGGTTGTATCCGAGATTGAGCTCTTGATACATGTTCTGTCCTGTTAATAATTGGACCATCAGCAGACGATTTACCCATTTCAAAGACACTAAAGAGAATAGTGAGGTGTCAAACAAAAAGCAAATCTGGGCTTAGAAGAAGAGATTTTTTTCAAAAGGATTATTGCAAGGGGTAGAAGGGACGATGGCAGTCAGGGAGGGGAACTATTCAGTAGAAAGACCACTTTGACCATGATATCTGCAGGTGGCTCAAGGGTTGGACACAAAGGGGTTTTCTTTAACTGAGGGGTGGACAAGGCTAAGAAGAGCAGTGTGCAGAAGTGGAATGAAAGGATGGCCAGAGTACTGGTAGATTAGAGAGTGTTTTATAGTGAAACCAGCATAAGAGGGGACCAAGCAGTGCAGCTAAGCATTTATGAGATAGAGAGTGGGAATTTGGAGGGTCTGTGTCTGGTCTTGTCGTGGGTAAACAAGGGGGCATCCGTGAGTCTTACCTAAGCCATATGGGGAAGGGTGGTTCTTTGCAGTAAGCCATTACCAATACAAAGGATAGGGGGCTTTCTTTTTCTTTTCTTTTCTTTTTTTTTTGGATTCTAATTCTTTTCATTGTTTTTTTATTTTTTCTTGTACAAAAATTTATACACACATTGTTATGTGATCCTAATTGCTCTCCCGATACTGTGACAGCACACTTCTCCTTTCCACCCGATCCCCCATGTCCGTTCAGCCAGCTCTTAACCCTCTCTGCTTTCCCATCTCACCTCCAGACAGAAGCTACCCATTTAGTCTCTTCTGTCTACTTGAGCTAAGAGGCACACTTCTCACGAGTATAACTTTATGTCCCACAGTCCAGTCCAATCCCTGTCTGAAGAGTTGGCCTCGGAAATTGTTTTAGTTCTGGGCTGATAGAGAATCCAGGGGCCATGCTTTCCGGGCTTCCTCCAGTCTCAGACCATTGAGTCTGGTCTTCTTACTAGTGAGTTCTGCACCCCACCTTTCTCCTGCTCCATCTGGGATTCTCTGTTTTGTTCCCTGTCAGGCCAGTCATTGGTGGTAGCCACGCACCATCTAGTTCTTCTGGTCTCAGACTGATGAAGTCTCTGGTTTACGTGGCCCTTTCTGTTTCTTGGGCTGCTACTTTCCTTGTGTCTTTGGTGTTCTTCATTCTCCTTTACCCAGGTGGTTGGGACCAGTTGTTGCATCTTACATGGCCACTTGCAAGCTTTTAAGATCCCAGATGCCACTCAGCAAAGTAGGATGCAGAATATTTTCTTAATAAGCTTTCTTATGCCAGTTGACCTAGATGTCCTCTGAAAGCATGGTCCCCAGACCCCTACCCCTGCTACTGTGTCCCTCAAAGTGTTTGATTGTATTCAGGAAGCTTCTTAGCTTTGGTTTAGTCCAGTTGTGCTGACTTCCCCTGTAGTGTGTGCTATCCTTCCCTTCACCTAAGATAATTCTTATCTACTGTCTCATTAGTAAATAACCCTCATCCTCCCTCCCCACCCTAGTAACCATCAAAGAATGTTTTCGTTTGTGTTTAAACCTTTTCTTGAGTTCTTATAATAGTGATCTTATACAATATTTGTCCTTCTGTGACTGACTAAATTCACTCAGCATAATGACCTCCAGCTCCCTCCATGTTATGTTTCACGGCTTCATCATTGTTCTTTGCTGTTGCGTAGTATTCCATTGTGTGGATGTACCATAATTTGTTTATCCATTTGTGTGTTGATGGGCACCTAGGTTGTTTCCATCTTTTTGCTATCATGAACAGTGCTGCAGTGAACATGAGTGTGCATTTGTGTGATGGTTCTTATTTCTCTAGGTTATATTCCAAGGAGCGGGATAGCTGGATCATATGGTACTTCTATTTCTAGCTTTTTAAGGAAGCGCCAAATTGGTTTCCAAAGTGGTTGTACCATTTTACATTCCCACCAACAGTGTATAAGTGTTCCAGTCTCTCCACAACCTCTCCAACATTTATTATTTTCTGTTTTTTGGATGAATGCTAGCATTGTTGGGGTGAGACGATATCTCATTGTAGTTTTGATCTGCATTTCTCTAATGGCTGATGATCATGAGCATTTCTTCATGTGTCTGTTAGCCACCTGAATATCTTTTTCAGCAGAGTGCCTGTTCATATCCTTTGTCCATTTTTTAACTGGGTTATTTGTCTTTTTGTTGTTGAGGTCTTGTAGTATCTTGTAGACTTTAGAGAGTAGACGCTGATCGGATTTGTCGTAGCCACAATTTTTTTCCCAGTCTGTAGATTGTCTGTTTACTTTTTCGGTGAAGTCTTTTGATGAGCGTAAGTGTTTGATTTTTAGGAGCTCCCAGTTATCTAGTGTCTCTTCTGGTGCTTGTGCATTGTTACTTATGGTTCGTATTGTGTTTATGCTATGTATTTCGGCTCCTAGCATTGTCCCTGTTTTTTCTTCCATGATCTTTATCGTTTTCGATTTTATATTCAAGTCTTTGAACCATTTTGAGTTAGTTTTTATACCTGGTGTGAGGTATGGGTCTTGTTCCAGTTTTTTTGCAGATGGATATCCAGTTATGCCAGCACCATTTGTTAAAGAGACTGTCTTTTCCCCAGTTAATGGACTTTGGGCCTTTGTCAAATATCAGCTGCTCATAGGTGGATGAATTTATGTCTGGATTCTCAGTTCTCTTCCATTGGTCTATGTATCTGTTCTTGTACCAGTACCAGGCTGTTTTGACTATCATGGCAGTATAATAGGTTCTAAAATCAGGTAGTGTGAGGTCTCCCACTTTGTTCTTCTTCTTGAGTAATGCTTTACTTATTCGGGGCCTCTTCACTTTCCATATGAAGTTGGTGATTTGTTTCTCCATCTCATTAAAAAATGCCGGCAGAATTTGGATCGGGATTGCATTGTTTCTGTAGATCACTTTGGGTAGGATTGACATTTTCACAATGTTGAGTCTTCCTATCCGTGAGCAAGGTATGTTTTTCCACTTACGCAGGTCGTTTTTGGTTTCTCGCAGTAGTGTCTTGTAGCTTTCATTGTATAGGTTTTTTACGTCTATGGTTAGATTTATTCCTAAGTTTATTTTATCTTCTTGGGGGCTATTGTAAATGGTATTGATTGGGTGATTTCCTCCTCGAGGTTCTCTTTGGTTGGTCTAGAGGAATCTGATTTTTGTATGTTTATCTTGTATCCTGAAACTTTGCTGAAATCTTCTATTAGTTCCAGGAGTTTTCTTGTGGATTCTTTGGGGTTTTCTGTGTATAAGATCGTATCATCTCCGAATAGAGATACTTTTGCTTCTTCCCTACCAATTTGGATACCCTTTATTTCTTTTTCTAGCCTAATCACTCTGGCTAGGACTGCCAGCACTATGTTGAATAAGAGTAGTGATAAAAGGCATCCTTGTCTGGTTTCTGTTCTCAAAGGGAATGCTTTCAAAGTCTCTCCATTTAGGGTGATGTTGGCTCTTGGCTTTGTATAAATGCCCTTAATTATATTGAGGAATTTCCCTTCTATTCCTATTTTGTTGAGAGTTTTTATCATGAATGAGTGTCAGACTTTGTCAACTGCTTTTTCTGCATCAATTGATAAGATCATGTGGTTCTCGTCTTTTGTTTTATTTATGTGATGAATTGCATGGATTGTTTTTCTAGTGTTGAACCATCCCTGCATACCTGGTATAAATCCCACTTGACCATGGTAAATTATTATTTTTGATATATTGCTGAATTCCATTGGCTAGAATTTTGTTGAGGATTTTTGCATCAATGTTCATGAGGGATGTTGGTCTGTAATTTTCTTTTTTCATGGTGTCTTTACCTGGTTTTGGTATAAGGGTTATGCCGGCTTCATAGAATGAGTTTGGGAGTATTCCATCCTTTTCTATGCTCTGAAATACCTTTTCAGTAGTGGTGGTGTTAACTGTTCTCTGAAAGTTTGGTAGAATTCTCCAGTGAAGCCATCTGGGCCAGGGCTTTTTTTGGTTGGGAGTTTTTTAATTACGTTTTCAATCTCTTCTTTTATTTCGTTATTCTACCTCTGTTTGTGTTAGTTTAGGTAGGTCGTGAGTTTCTAGAAATTTTTCCATTTCCTCTAGGTTTTCAAATTCTTTAGAGTACAGTTTTTCATAGTATTCTGTTAGGATTCTTTTAATCTCATTTGGGTCTGTTGTGATCTTGCCCATCTGATTTCTTATATGGGTTATTTGCTTCCTCTCCTGTTTTTCTTTTGTCAGTTTGGCCAGTGATTTATCAATTTTGTTGATCTTTTCAAAGAACCAGCTTTTGGTCTTGTTAACTCTTTCATTTGTTTTTCTGTTCTCTATTTTAATTCTGCTCTAATTCTTATTATTTCTTTTCTTCTGGTACCTGATGGCTTCTTTTGCTGCACTGTTTCTGCTTGTTCCAGTTGTAGGGTTAATGTTCTATTTATGGCCCTTTCTTCTTTCTGGATGTGTGCATTTATTGCTATATACTTGACCTCTGAGCACTGCTTTTGCTGCGTCCCAAAGGTTCTGGTACGATGTATTTTCATTCTCGTTTGATTCTATGAATTTCTTTATTCCATCCTTAATTGCTTATATAACCCAATGATTTTTGAGCAAGGTGTTGTTCAGTGTCCATGTGTTTGATTTTTTCCCTTGCTTTTTCTGTTAACTGATTTCTACTTTTATGGCTTTATGGGAGGAAAGATGCTTCATAGTATTTCAAGGCTTTGGATTTTGTTAACGCTTGCGGCCTAATATGTGGTCTATTCTGGAAAATGTTCCATATGCGTTGGAAAAGAAGGTATACTTGGCTACTGTTGGGTAGAGTGTTTGGTATGTGTCTATGAGATCAAGTTGGTTGATTGTAACATTTAGTTCTTCTGTGTCTTTGTTGAGCTTCTTTCTGGATATTTTGTCCTTCACCGAAAGTGGTGTGTTGAAGTCTCCTACTACTATTGTGGAGCTGTCTATTTCTCTTTTCAGTGTCGTTAGAGTTTGTTTTATGTATTTTGGAGCCCTGTCGTTGGGTGTGTAAATATTTATTATAGTTATGTTCTGGTTTATTGACCTTTTAATCATTACATAGTGTCCTTCCTTATGCTTTGTGGTGGATTTGACTTTAAAGTCTATTTTGTCAGATATTAATATGGCACTCCTGCTCTTTTTTGAGTGTTGTTTGCTTGATTTAGGAAATAATATTGGAGTTATTATTCCCTCTTGTTGGGCATACGGAATGTGACCCAGCAGGAGCTGGGCTCACAAAGATTCACACGGACACATCAACTGGGCCCTGAGGTATAAAGACAATAGCTAAGATAATCTTGGAAAACATCTTTTAGGACGTTTTCACAAAAGCCCATGAAACAGAACACAAAAGACTTTCCACTCTTATCTTTTTCAAGTAACATTTAGTGAATAGGAATTTGTTTGACCAATGAAGACCCTCCTGACTTTCATAACTGAAACCTGTACCAATGATTGTTAAGAAAGACAATTCAAAATGTAGGATCACAGTTTCTAGCCAATCTGAAAAGGCTAAGCTTTCAATGGTTTTGCCCATTTGTAATGTTAATATATACTGATGGTCCTGTAACTGTTCCTTGGATTGGGCAGACATGGCTTTGGCAGCATGCTTGTCCGTTTTCCCATTCTTGCCTCTTCTGTAATATTCTTTGGACTCAGGCAGACTTGGCTGTGGCAGCATGCTTGTCCGTTTTCCCATTGTTGCCTGTTCTGTAATGTTCTTTGGACTCAGGCACACATGGCTGTGGCAGCATGCTTGTCTGTTTTCCCATTCTTGCCTCTTCTGTAATGTTCTTTGGACTCAGGCAGACTTGGCTGTGGCAGCATGCTTGTCTCTTTTCTTTTGTCTGTTCTGTGATATTTCCTTAGATTCGGGCAGACATTCTAGCTCTGGCAGCATGCTTGTCTGCTTCCCACTTTTGTCCTTTTTGAATATATGCTGAATAAAACTTTCTTTTTACTTTACTAAACTTTGTGATGTTTTTTCCCTACAACACTTGATATATTTTTTTCCATCCTTTGAGTTTTAGTTTGTGTCTTTAAGTCTAAGGTGTGTCCCTTATAGGCAGCATATAGACAGATTGTGTTTTTTTAATCCAGCCTGCCACTCTCTGTCTAGACACTTTATTGGTGCATTTAGTCTATTTACATTCAGCATAATTATTGATAGGTATGAGTTTAGTGCTGTCATTTTGATGTCTTTTTTTGTGTGTGTTGTTCACAATTTCTTTGTTCCAGTTAATTTTCTGTGCTGAGTCATTTTTCTTTATGTATTTTGTTTTCATCTTTTCCATTGTGGTTGGTTTTGTGTTTGCTGAGTCTATATTTTTCTAGTTTTTTTTATTTTGACTTGTAGGGTTGTTAGTTTCCTTTGTGGTTACCTTAGTACTTACCCCTATTTTTCTAAGTTTATACCAGTCTTTTATTTCTTTATAGCGCCTTGACTTCCTTTCCATATGAAAAATCTGTGTCTACATTTTTTAAGTCCCTCTTTTTTGTTTTAATGTTGTCATCTTTTACATATTGACATCTTTTTCCCTATTTTCAGTGTTTTAGCTTTGATTTACTTTTGTGACTTCCCTATCTGGGTTGATGTCTGGTTGCTGTGTCCTGTGTTCTAATCTTGGGTTGTTATCTGATGTTACTGATTTTCTAACTGGAGGACTCCCTTCAGTATTTCTTGTAATTGTGGTTTGGTTTTTGAAAATTCCCTAAACTTCTGTTTATCTGGAAATGCCCTAATTTTGCCATCATATTTGAGAGACAGTTTTGATGGATATATAATTCTTGGCTGGAAGTTTTCTTCCTTCAAAGCTTTATATATGTCATCCCATTGCCTTCTTGCCTGTATGGTTTCTGCTGAGTAGTCCAAGCTTATTCTTATTGACTCTTCTTTGTAGATGACTTTTCATTTATCCTTAGCCACTCTTAAAATTATCTCTTTATGTTTGGTTTTGGCACGTTTGATTATAATATGTCTTGGTGACTTTCTTTTGGGAGCTACCTTATATGGGGTTCGATGAGCATCTTGGATAGATATCTTCTCATCTTTC
Organism: Dugong dugon; assembly: GCA_030035585.1. Classification (NCBI taxonomy): domain Eukaryota; kingdom Metazoa; phylum Chordata; class Mammalia; order Sirenia; family Dugongidae; genus Dugong; species Dugong dugon. The sequence goes on along the minus strand of CM057475.1, from coordinate 5,176,870 downwards.
ACGATATCAGGGAAGTTTTCTGCCAATAAATCTTCAACAATTCTTTCTGTATTTTCTGTTATCCACCCCCCCCCCCCCCACCTTGTTCTGGTACTCCACTCACTGTAGGTTATTCCTCTTGATAGAGTCCCACATAATTCTTAGGGATTCTTCATTTTTTTTAATCCTTTTATCTGATTTTTCCTCAAATAAGTTGGTGTCAAGTGCTTTATCTTCAGTCTCACTGATTGTGACTTCCATTGCCTCAATTCTGCTTCTATGACTTTCTATTGAGTTGTTCAATTCTGAAATTTTATTGTTAATCTTCTGGATTTCTGATTGCTGTGTCTCTATGGATTCTTGCAGCCTGTTAAATTTTTCATTATGCTTCTCTCTAATCTTTTTAATTTCCTCTGTTGCATGTTCTGCGTTTTGCTTAATTACCTTCCTAATTTCTTGAAGAGTTCTGTATATTAATCTTCCTTATTCTGCCTCCAGTAATTCCAAGAAATTTTCCTCCTCTAGAAAATTTCTAGATTCTTTATTTTGGGAGCTTGCTGAAGCCATCATGGATTGCCTCTTTATATGATTTGTTAGTGACTGTTGTCTTGGAGCATCGGTAAGTTACTCTGTTTATTTATTTTGTGTTTGTTTGCTGTGTCCTAGCTTCTTGTTTTGTTTTGATATGCTGCTTTTATGAGCTAGTTTGATCATTGGCACCTCTGATGCTCTAATGTCCTGTCACCAGGTGGTTAGATCTTTTACTAGGTATGTGAGCTCAGGAGTCCACCCACTCCTCCTCTGTGGATTCAGCTCTGGTGCCCAGGTAGGTACCCACCATGTGTGTGGTGTAGGCTCTCACCTACAGTCCTAGACAGGCATGGGTGATTGGTGTAGGCACAGGCATTTGGCTGCAGCAGGGCGACACACTCTGAGCAAGGCAGGGGGCTGACGACCACACCTGAGTGTCCAGGAGGAAGGTATGTCCCTGTTCCCTAGAGCGGGTGGGTGGGTAGGTTTTGCAGCCGGATTGTGAGCACCTAATGCTGTTGGCTGTAAGGACTGGGGGGCACCTCTTATTCATTGGCCCCTCTGTCAGGTGGCTAGGTGGCATGGGTGGAGTCACCAGTCCTTAGGTCCCTGATGTGGGTAGGTAAAGACCCTGCTTAATGGGCAGAGCAGTGTCAAATGTCAAGAACCTGCCACTTCACAGCTGAAACAGTTGAAGTTAGAGTTCTGGTATATACCCTGCTGTACTGCGGTAATGAGGGCCTGTGCTGCTGAAATGGGCCCACACAAGTCTCTGCAGGGGGAAAGGCACTCACAGTCTGTGGATCCCTTATGCCTGTGCCCAGGCAAAGGACCTGTGCCTACCATGGGTTCCTGGCTTAGGGGAGCTGGCAGTTTAGTTTTTCCCCTGTTTGTTAATTTGTTAACTCTCCAAGGCTGGGAGAATGGCTCTGGGAGTGTTATGGATCCTACTTCCAGCTCAGGGGACTCAGCAATTGCTGAAGCCGGTCCAGGACCCAGTGCAGAGCAGAGAGTGGGGAGGTAAATGGGAGAGAGGTTTCTCCCTACGAGGGGTGTTATTGATCCGCGCAGTAGGCCATACGCAATTACTTAATCTTTCGCAGATCCAGGTCTGCTTCTCACTGGTTCTGGTTGGCCATGTAGAGTTTCTGGTGCCAGGTCTCTCCTGGTGTGGAAAACGCGCCTCGCGAGCACGGCTACTTGCCTGCCTCACCGCTCACCCCCAAGCTTATCAGGCCTGAAGGGCTCAGGCTCTCGCAGGATCAGGTCTGGCAACTCCTCATGCTTCCGAACCGTCTCTCCCTCCCCTGCCACTCAGTCCGGTTCCTCAACTTTGCGTTTGATGTTCAGGGCTCCCAGATTACCATATATGATCAATTCACTTGTTTTTTTGGGTCTTTGTTGTAAGAGGGTCCACTGGAAGTGTCTGACTACTCTGCCATCTTGGCCCCGCCTCTGGGGATTTCTTAACCTTGACTAATATCCGGGGTCACAGGGCTCAGTGAACTTAGCATTGTCAGAGGGGAAGTGAGTTTCATTAGGGAACCTCTGTGATCTCATGCACAGGGATCATGGTATGCAAGGGTAAGCTCCATAGAGCCTTCCCTCCTTCCAGTGGCCCTTCTAGGAATCAGATCCACAGCCATGGTGTCCACTGAGTTCATGTGGCAGGAATTCTTGTACAGAGGGGAAAACACTCATCTCCTTTCTGCTTCTTTAATGACTTACTTTGTAGGGAAAAAAAAATCTTAAATTTCTGTACAAGACCTATTTAATAATTATGTTTGAGTCTTAATACTCATTTGTAAAAGAATATAAATTCTAGTAAATCACATTGTGGTTAGGTGCTTTTGAGTCAGTTCCAACTCGTAGCAACCCCATGTGACAGAGTAGGACTGCCCCATAGGGTTGTCTAGGCTGTAATCTTTACAGGACTAGATTGCCAGGTCTTTCTCCCGTGGAGCCACTGGGTAGGTTCCCATGGGTATGTATACTTTAGTGGTAATTTTATATGTAATCTCACTATCAGCTGTAACAAATTGGAAATGTTTTCTTCTTTGAAGTAATGCCCTTGTCAGCTGAGTGGCTGACAAGGATTTTGTTGCCCCTGGAGTTTGGGTGTGTTTGCTTTGTCAGCACAGGAGAAAAGACCCCGAGGGAGCAGACACTCTGGTTCCTGCCCTGGCTAGACACGCTCAGAAAGGGCCACTCCCAGCCCCTGAGGTCCACAGCATCACCCAGGGTCCTGACTGTTACTGTCGGTATTTTTACCCAGCGTAAGGCTCTGAGGACAGGCTTCTTAAGGAATAAGGCCTATGAAAGGGTCTTCAGAAAGGGCTCCCAAGTGGGGTGAGGTGTCACCTTCAGAAGTAAAGGAACAGAAGAAGTTCAAGGAAGCTGTCAGTCTTAGAATGTTGTTGTTAGGACTGGCAGTGGTAGGTGTTTCGGGACTTCATGTGAACGGTTGGAGGTTTGAGTCCACCCAGAGGTGCCGTGGAGGAAAGACCTAGTGATCTACTTCAGAAAAATCAGCTATTGAAAACCCTGTGGAGCACCATTCTACTCCGACACACATGGGTTGCCGTGAGTCAGAGTGGATGCCACCGCAGCTGTTTTGTTGTTGTTTTTAAGTTGTGGTCACCCTCAGTCTGCTTCTTGATACCAAAGGGCCTATGGGCTCATCTTCAGGGATCAAAAAAGCATAGCCTTTGCCAGATTTGGGGGCAGAGGAACCAGCCTTGCATCCCGGGATGGGGGCTGCTGGGGGACACAGAGGAGGATGGCTTTCAGCCCTGGATTCATAAGAACTCTGATCGGTAATATCTTTAGAGAACACATACTCAATATTCACAGGCACATTCAGTCAGAAAATAAGTGTGGGTTCTTCAGTGACTTAAAAGATGGGATAAGTGAGTGATGCTACTTGATTTTAGCAGGCAGCTCGATGAGAAATAACTTCTTGGGTAGAGTTGGATTGACAATGTTATCAGTCTCTGTTGGGTAGCAGGAACAGCATGATCCCTGAACACTGCAGTTGAGCTGTTCATCTTGGCTCTCTCCAGCTGTTGCATTTGCAGTGGGGGAAGCCGGCCCTTGTGGCAGTGTTGTGCCTGTTCAGGTGGCTGAGCGATTTCAACCATTCTGTAGCCGGGGGGGGGGGGGGGGGGGGGGTGGTGGTGAGGATGAGTGCAGCCTCGGGGTGAGGCTTAGCAAGAGTGGGTGGCAGGCCTTCGCCAGGGGAATTGTGGACCAGGTGGGACTCCACCTTCTTCCAGGAGCAGACCCAAGGCCATTTGAGGGGGACTGGGGAAGGTGGGGAAGCCCTGGGTTCTTCCTCTTGGTAACAGCCACATTAGAACAGTGCTCTGAGTCAGTTATCCAGAGGGAGCCTGCAGAGCCTCCCCAGGATCCCCAGGCTACCTCTTTTAAGGGGGAAGGAGGCATTTCATGTGCATACTTCCGGGTCTGTAAGGACATGGAAACTCTGGAGTCAGTCTTGATGAGGCCCAGGCAGTGTCTCGCAGAGGCCGCAGTAGGAAGTTCGGGGGCCCTCTAGCGGTTGTTTGGCATCCGAAGCTCTAGGTTCTGCTGGCAGCGGAATCCAGCTTCTCTCTGTGTCCCTGGTTCAACCTCCTTGAGCTTTTATGTAATTCGACTTGTTCATGACCCCTCAGAGGCCCTACCCTATCTCAGAACCTCTTGCTATATGTTCTTTCAAATTTAAGTGCTCTTGCTAATTACGCGATTCTCTAAATTTTCTCGATTGTTCTTTTTCATTCAGAATTCCAAGTCTGGACATCTTGGGAGTGTCTGTGCTTAGTCCCCTCCTAGGCCCCTGCTTGATCCGTGGCTCAGCAGTCCTGTAGTCAGTTGGTCTGCCCTCTGTGCTGAGAGCTCTGACAGGGTAGTGAGGCCCCCCGGGGAGCAGAGCATCGCCGCTGCAAGGCCCTGGGGAGCAGAGCATGGCCGCTGCAAGGCCATGAGGTGGGAGAGAAGGTCTCGGGTCCTGCTAGCCTGGTCAGGGTTGTCTTGGGAACTAGTACGAGCATGCTGGGGAGGCACAGTACTCGCTTTCTGAGTTACCTACGAACTCATTAATTGTAGGTGCTATAGAAGTGAACCTAGTTACTGGGTGTTCCGCTGTTGCAAAGATTCCTTGGCCTAGGTTCTTACAGCTGTACTTCCCCATGCAGAAGAAGAAAAGGGTAGTGTTTGCTTTGTTTTGTCTGGACTTGTAGGGACTGAATACTCAGCAGATGCATGTTACTCATGAAGTATTAAGGATGTTCTGGGCTTCCTCCCAACACTGACTGGAACTGTCGTTGCAGGCTGGGAGTCCCCCGTCGACGGCATCTGCCTTCTCCCGCCCCTCTGCTACACCATCCAATCAGGACATCTGCAGGTAACCTCCGCTTCAGGGGCTGTTGTGACCGTGCATCCAGAAATAAGCACTGGCATCTGGGGACTCTCTGGTTTTCCCTTTGCTTGATCAGCACGCCTTTGATCTGAACCATTAGCCCCAGTTGTATGTGCTGTTTGCTCACCAAGTTACCACGCTGGTCTCATTTCTCCACTTTGATGTCTGTTCTCTCTAAACTTGTCCTCACTCCCTGTGCTTTACCCCACTGTTCTGCATGCAGCTCCAGTGCAGTGCTTTCTGAGTGTTGTCACCACAGTCCCGTGCAGTCTGCTGTTGTCTTCAAAGCTCCTCCCTGCCAGAGTTCCCTGACTCCAGGGCTCACTGTGACAGTTATCTGTAAAGACACATCACAGGCATCCAAGAGAAACCTCTGTGGTTCAGAATGGGCCCAGGCCTTGAGGCCTGCTAAGGTTACCAAAGCCGGAAGAACACTGAAGTTCTCAAAATCCCTAAATGATATGGGCGAGAAGGCCCAGGACACCATGGGAAGTTTTGACTATGTGGAAAGGACTTGTTCTGAAGGGAAGTTGCTCTTCTCTCAAGAGCCGTGTCTCAGAATTAGCAGGTTCCATCACAGACAGAAGAGAACGCTGCATCAAAAACCTCTCGGCAATTCCAGATACTCTTGTGTTTCATCCCTTTCTGCCAGTCATTCACCTACTTCAGAGGCGGAAGCTGGCAAGGGGAGCATCCGCGTCCCACTTTTGGAAGAGAAGGCAGATGGTGAGGCCCTGTGCAGGGGCAGACGACTGCTGTGGTACCTCTTCCCGCTCAGCCCGAGTGCCAGCCGCCTGCACGGGCTCCATGAGCTGGAGGGCTGCGCTGCCCGCCGGCACACGGCGAAGTCCTCCAGTGGACTGGCGGCGAGTGCGGGCTTCTGCTCCGATGACATGGGAGATGACGACGTCTTTGAGGACAGTGTGTCCACAGAGCTGAAGAGCCGGGGCCTGCGGGCACCCCTCTGCTCAGTGGAGAAGGACAGCGACCTGGACTGCCCTTCTCCCCTCTCAGAACGGCGCCCCCCCATATCTCCTGGGTCCACATCAGGGGATGCCTGCAGGTTGGTGTGCCAAGAACCACCGTTTGGCCATCTCTGCTTCCCGCACCTCCCTAGTCTCATCTTGCTTTAATATGTGAAGTTTCAGGAAAGCAAAGCAATGGGCAATTGTGGGTTAGTTTCCTCCAGGAGACAGGAGTTTTGATATAATCTGAAAAGCCGGTTTTTATGACATGGGTTCCAGGATAGTTTCACTGATGATAAAAGAGGAAGAAGCTACACATATTAAAGGCCAAGCTGACGCTTCTCCACTAAAAATAGGTGGGCTTTGCATAAAGAAATTGGAAGAAAGAAAATAGTGTCTCCAGTTTTCCAGCTTGATTGTTTTCATTTTCATTTTGCCATCCCTCCCAGCCTCGTTTTCCCTGTGTTCCCTGTGATGGGGCAGGTGTGTGGAGCAGGCGTGAGTGCAGCCCCCTCGGCCCGAGTCTTGGCGTCACTGTCCTTCCTCATCTTCCCAAATCCTCCAGAATCCATTCTCTGTCACCACTCCTCTGCCCTTCCCTTTCTGACCTTTCCTCAGTGACCCTCCTCAGCTCCAGCTGTTACCGTTTCTCATGATTGGATTGGAAACCCCTCAGAGACAAGCTGCCGGAGAGCCGGGCCGGCTCCTCTCTGGACTAGTGTCCCTACCTGTTTTCAGCTGCCAGAAAATACCCTTCTGTTTCTTAAAAGCCTGTTCAATTCCTTGAGGTTAGTTGTGACATCCTGCTGCACGTGCCCTTGGAAATAACGGTTTTAAATTAATTTCCACTTACTGCTGTGGAAAAAAGATGAAATCCCAGCAGCTTGTAATGTGAGTTGTTTAGGTCCAGCAGAGATGCTGTGGTTTCTTTGTCTCCTCCTGGGCAAGAACAGAGATGCTAGTTGTGCTGTGTGTGAGGGTGGGGTCAGCGATTACAGCTGACAGTCACGTCTCATCGTCTTTTTAAGTCACTGTGGTACTGTTGGGAGGTTTTGTTTTACGTTGAAATTTTTCCTCTAGTTGTTTTAACATCTTATGTTTTGGAAAATACTTCCATGTGCCTTAAATTCATCTTTCAACAAAGTTCTTAGGTCTTACCAACAATTTACACCGTATTTTCCTCTCCATTGCCAAATGCCATCCAGACTTTCCATGTTGGTGCGGTAAGCTAGAAGTGCTCAGTTCGTAGCATTTGTTCTCATATGTGTTTGTGTGTTTTTGTGCTTGTAGTCACTTACGTGGTGTGTTTCTGAAAATTTCCTCTGGGGCGATTGGCTTTGCACTGACTCGTCATCTTCCCCATAGTGGTGTTCTCCTTGTAACAACCGGTTTCCCCCGACACAGGATCTGCCACTGTGAGGGTGATGACGACAGCCCCCTGATCACCCCGTGCCACTGCACCGGGAGCCTGCACTTCGTGCACCAGGCCTGCCTGCAGCAGTGGATCAAGAGCTCCGACACGCGGTGCTGTGAGCTGTGCAAGTATGAGTTTGTCATGGAGACCAAGCTGAAGCCTTTGCGGAAAGTACGTGGGAAGACCCTCCCTGATGTGACTGTCCCTGGGAGAGTTAGGGTCTGGGACCTGGGGAAGCCCTAATGCTCCTTTCTTTTAGAAGTAGGGACGGGTGTGTCCACTCTGTTGTCAAGGTCGTTGCTCTCTGCTGTGCTGAGTTCCAGGTCCCCCTCAGAAAGAAGCTCTTTCTAGCCATTCAGTTGTGGAGTTTTCTTTTTCCTTTAGACTGCTGGGTTGTCTGTCAGTCGTTTGTCCTTGACCCCAGAATGTTTTGTGACGTCTTAGTTAGCATTTAACTTTATGTGTATTAACTGTTCATCGTATGGTCCCTCTCCATTTGGGACCATATACTGGAGATCCTTAGCACTTAGCACAGTGAAGCACGTGGGAAACTTATTGTATATACCTGTGATTTGTGTTTGTAGGATGGGAGGGTGGGACCGGGAACAGAAAGAAACCACAGACGTGACGTGCAACCCAGCCCTCGTCGAGAGCAGCTTTGTCAGTGGTGCTCACCTGCTGTCTACGTACTATCTCCTCAGTAGCTTCCTCTGTGCGCCTAGCATGTGAGGTTCTGTGTGGAGAATAGAGAACGTGTTCCTGTCTCAAGAGCTTAATATGTGAATTGCAAGGTGAATCACAGAGTCAGGTAACAGTACAGGGCTAAGTGGTGTGGTGGTGGAGCACGTCAGACGTTCAGAGTAGGGAATGGTCCCGGCGCACTAGAGTTCCGGGAAGTGGAGTGGTGTAGCGGCATAGAATGTTGGGGTTTTGAAGCAGTTCTTGAAGGATCAGTAGGATTTAGAGCCAAAGCAAAGGGACTTTAGAGAGGTCAAGTTGTCTTTGGAGAAAAGCATATGCCAAAAAGAGGTGAGTGAGGATCTTGGGGGAGTGTGAAAGGATTGAACTGAGTGTGTCTTAGGAAAACAGCAGGAGGTGAGGGAGCCTGGGAGACTGAGGCATGGACTGCATTTTAGGCAGGAAGGCAAATGAAGATGTTGTAAAATGATCATAGGAAGCACTCTGGCTGCTAAGAAGGCAGGCACAAACTACGTAGAAATGTTTTGCCCAATAAAAGCCTTATAATTTATTGAGTACCTACTGTATGCTAATCTCTCAAGCGAGCCCTGTGGCCTTTGACCAGTGTAGATAATCCACGAGGCTCTATTTTCAATTTATCCTGCAGAGAACCCATCTGGAAAGAGGCCGTGACTAGGGTTGGCAAAGGAAATGTGGAGTGTTTACACTTTGTTCTTTCTCTCTACCTTTATGTGTTTCTTCTGATTCGGAAACCAGTAAATGAAAAAGAAACTCTGGCTATTTGGAGTAAGTTAATGAGCTCCTAGAGGAGGTGAGACTGGCAGAGGCTGCTTGTACCAGGAGCTCTTAGCATCGCTTCCAAGCTGTTGCTGCCCATAGCAGAGGACCGAAGAGTGAGCTCCTTGTGCCGTTCACTTTCCAAGTGGAGTGTCACCATCGCTGGTGTGCTGTGGCTTCATCACCCTCCGCTTCCCCTTACCATGCCAGTCAGCACGTCACAGTGACTTAGTGTGGCAGCTGGGTCTGGGGCCAAGTGTTTATTATCAGGCCTTTGATTTCTCATTGCAAGAGTAAGCAGAAGGGGGATTGCTGGTGATAGTTCATGGCTCATCAACCCCAGCTTTTCATTGCATAGAAGGTTGGCTGCCAGCAGAATGCCAGTGCTTGGCACCTGGGTGAAGCCAAGTGGTTTAAAGAGAATGACTTTGGGTGTTTGGGGAGATTCATCTAGCTTGGAAGAGGGGAGGAGGGAAGGAAGGCAGTCTTACCATCTGCAGAGCTCTCCCCACATCTTAGCCCCTGTCTGCAGGGGGCCCGAGCCTCACACTGTGCTCTCTTGTCTTCCCAGTGGGAGAAGCTCCAGATGAGCAGCAGCGAGCGCAGGAAGATCATGTGCTCAGTCACCTTTCATGTGATTGCCATCACTTGTGTGGTCTGGTCCTTATACGTGCTCATTGACCGTACTGCTGAGGAGATCAAGCAGGGGCAGGCAACAGGTACGTGTCTGGATGGACATGAGCTCAGCCCAGAGTCTGGGTCACGTCCTGGGACCGTGAGGGTGGAGCTTTATTCCCCATGGCTTTGCAGGTCAGACCTTCAGTGTCTGCATTTCTGAAGGGGATGTCATTAGGAGGCACCAGGTGCCCCTCTTGGATATTTCTCTTGCTGTGGTGGTAGTTTTCGAAACCCAGTCAGATCAACAGCCAGAGTGTCAAGAGTCTCCAGAACCACCTCCTGGAAGAGTGGAAGGGGAGCGGACGCTGTCTTCCACCCCTCCTTTGCTGCAGCAAGATTTAATGAGTTAAAGAATCCACTGGTTACGGGAAATTTAGAAGGTTTAGCTTATTTACTTCAGGTCTTAAACAAGATCTGCCTCTGATAGGCTGACCAGGTTTTTTCTTTTCTAGGAGTCCTTGAGTGGCCCTTTTGGACTAAATTGGTGGTTGTGGCTATCGGCTTCACTGGAGGACTCCTTTTTATGTATGTTCAGTGCAAAGTATATGTACAATTGTGGAAAAGACTCAAGGCTTATAATAGAGTAATCTATGTTCAGAACTGTCCAGAAACAAGCAAAAAGAATATTTTTGAAAAGTCTGCACTAACAGAGCCCAACTTTGAAAACAAAGATGGCCCTGGGGCCTGTCATTCCGACACAAACTCTTCCTGTTGCACAGAACCTGAGGACGCTGGGGCAACCATTGTCGAAGTGTGACCGTCTGGACGTCACCAGGAGCTGAAGGAGATTGTTTACTGCCAGCTGTGTACCTTTTCTTATGTCCTTTACTAGCGTAGAATGGGCAGGTGGCTATTTTTAATGGCTTCTCTTTTTCTAAATCCTCCTTAATGAACCTTCTGGAAAGCCCTCCTCTTGGCCATCCACCTCTGCCATATGCCTGATGGGCAGGGAACATTGAAGAGCCCATGACACGGGAGGTGGGGCTGGCTGAGTTCCCCAGTCATGTTCTTGGGCCGGTGAGAGAATGAAGGGCCGAGGCTGAGGGAAGAGCAGGAGAAGGGTGGGGCCCAGGCCCTGGGGAGCAGCCCCTTCCAGTCAGCGGCTATCCCTGCATGAGGCTTTAGGAATGTCTGCCCGGGATGGGAGGATTTCTGTATTCAGTAAGGAGAGCCCATAAGATGGGGTAGAGACAGCCCCCAAAACACAGACCGTGGCCTCCCTGCCCCTGCAGATGCTGCTCCTGCCGTTTCTCCCAAGCAGACAGGGGAGCAGGTGCTCCATGGGGAGGCGAGTGAGCCACTGAGCAAACAGCACTTTACAAAAGAAAGCCTTTATTTTGTAATACGTGTCCAGTGGGATTGAAACTTAAAAGAATGTCTCATTTAGAAATGTTCCCTTTGTTAGACCTTACTATCTCTTTTGCATTATAGTGTGAAAAACCTTTTCTGCCTTATGAATTCTAACATATGTGACATCCCTCAGTGCCCATAAAACAAACGTGTGATTATAATCAACAGATGAGCCTGAGACTTTTTCTTACCAGGCTTCGTGGGAATGAATGGATGTCATGTGGCAATTGGAACATAGTTCCTGTGGTTTTGAACCTGTTTTAGGGAGTCCTTATCTTATAGGCTTGCCCCGTTTGTTCCTTTTTGTCAGCATTGAAAAAGAACGCTTTTTGAGATCTAAATGGAAGGAAAGGAAGTGAATAATTAGAACAAAATAGAGTGTTTTAAAAATACTCCTTTAGAGAGAGATCGTGCCAGTGTGTGCCAGATTCCTACTAAAGAGTAAGAGTGCCTGTCCTGGTCTGTGTACCTGCCCGCCTTGGCCAGCTTCTGCAGGTGTGCCTGGCAGGGGCTGTGAGGTCACTGCCCACTGCAGAGAAGTGGATGGGCTGCCCTGGCCACTGCCCAGCCACCCACCTGGCCCTTCACTGCCTTAACCAGACTGAGCAGAGAGGATCCTGTGAGGGCCCCAGCCGGCTATTGGTCTGTTCTGTCGTCAGGGTTTACAAACACAGATCACTACCATCAAATGGCCTTTGTTCCTTAAAAAAGGCTGCTTAAACTTCTGTTCTTGGAAGCTCAGTTTTACAGTACAGGCAGCGGTAGCTCCAAGGCAGCAGAGCTTGCGGCTGACGTCGGACACGAGCTGGCCCACGTGGGCGAGGTGCCCGGGGTCCTGCCTGCAACCTTACTGAGCCACAGGCACCCGCTCATCTTAACAGGATGGCTCATTTGCTTTTCAGATTTGGAGTGGTTTTGAAGGCCAGGAGGGGGCCAAGGGGTCTCTCAGCTCCCAGCGAGGGCGTGTGATGGCAGGCTGGCACCACTGCGTCTTTCCACCCCGGTGTCTGCTACACTTGGGACCCTGGCTCCGCCCAGTCTGTGGAGGTTCCCTGTGGTGGCCTCCCTGTGGCCAGGCAGGCACTGTCCAGCCACAGGCTGACCCCTGGAAATGGGTCATCTGCCCTTTCTCTGTCTCCCAGGTCATATCCAGCCCATGCCTGTGTTCACTGTGCCCCAAATTGCAGTTACCTGTGCCCCTTTTCAGCCCAGTGATGCCAGGCAGTTGCAGGCTGTCCACTCAGGTGAGTGGAATCCCACATATGTCCTGCCCAGGCCCCTTAGAAACTGCCCAGGCACGGCCCTGCTTCTGCACATTGTCCCTGTCTCGCTCCAGCAGCAAGGGAGCAGTCAGGTGAAGGTCCGGTGTGATTTAAGTGTGGCTCTCACCTGCCCACTCCTCGAGAAACCCCTATGCTGAACTTGGAAAGCACAGAGGCCCCTGTGTGGAGGGAGATGTGCTGAGGTAGGGGTGTCTCCCGGGCTGCCTGCCTTTAGACCGTGACTGTGTTATCTGTCACCCACGCCCAGACATCCGTATGCAGAGCCCTCTCCCTTCTTTCCAGGAAGGCTGAACACCATCCCCTCACTGCAGGCCACGCTCTGCCAATCCCCTGCCTACAGGCAGTGCTGCCCATGTCCTCGTTTCCTCTGCTGAAATGACACACACACCAGCTGCTGCTGCCTTTCTCTTTTTTTGCAGGCTGTATTTGAGTTCTGACCTGTCAGTCCCACCCCTACCCCAGCTCTCGTTTTACCCGCCAAAGTGACGTTCCCAGGCCTTGCACGTTGTGCAGCACTGCTGTCTGGTCATAGCAGCAGGCCTGCCGGGCCTTCCTCTGGTCCCTGTTCCCCAGATCCCCCTCTTGCACCTGGCCTTAGTAGGAGGATGGCTATGCACCATGTGCACATCCCAGATGGCAGCTGGCTGGACCATCTAGAACCTGGGTCAGCCTGCAGGTCTCAGGGCCAGGAGGAATGGTGCTTGTGGGCCCAGCAGGGCGAGAGGGAAGCTGCCTCTTCCTGATTTGGCCTGTGCTCCCCGAGAAGTCACGGTGGAACTAGGGTGCTTCTGATTTCGTTTGGAGCAGTGGTTTGGTTTATGTGCTCAGATTTAATGCTAGACATTCCTGGGAACCCTGTGAAAGAGCTTTTCCCACTGCAGGCCTTTACTGAGTCTTCTTTTTTGCTCTAGTTCGCTCCTCTCAATCTAGTTTGGCCTTCTTTCCAAACCTGCCAGCGCACCTACCTCACCAGAGATGCACAGGCCCCAGGCAGCTGAGCCTCATGGGATCTTCGCAAGTCTGGGAGCTGCGTCTTCTCCCTTGCGGGCAGGCTGCAGGAGCTGTGGCCAGGGCCACTGGGGAGTGGTCTGGTTCAGGAGAGAAGGAACCACAACGTTGTCGATGCAAATACACATTTGAAATAATTACCCTTTTGAATTTAGTTTGAAATACGCAGCTTCTGCCTCTAGCCCAAGGAAAGACTGAAACACAGGGAAATGGAAGTCCTTATCTTCATTTTGGAAGTCATTGTTCAAGCTGTGCAGCTGATCACCTGTTTAGATGCAATGTTTATAGAAAGTAGATTGTTAATAAAAACCAAATTTACACTGGCTTATGTGGTGTAGTTTCTAAAAAGCACTTCACATTTGTAATTTTTCTTAGAACGTTTCCAGTTATCTGAATGTCTAGTTTTCTATCCTTTTGTGTATGCTCACTCTTTCTCAGTATTACCACTTGAAAATTCTTTGTACAGATGGTTGGTTGTGCTATACATGGGGATGTCTAATTGCAGCAATAAAGCATTTCTTTAAAAAGGAGTTTTGCATGGGACTGTTTTCTTGCAAGGACCCTGGGCACGGTGGTGGGTACTCCAGTGGCTTTGACCTCTGCAGGTTCTCTGGCTTCACATCTGGAAAGCAAATAATGCAACCTCTAGAGGTGTCTCCTTACCGTTGGCTGCCCCTGCCAGGGAGGAAGGCTACCCCCGCGCTGGGTGGTGGGAGGCCTGGAAGGTGTGAAAACAGGTGTTCCACACAGGTGTGTTTGTTTCAACCACTTGGTCTCGCCTTGCGCTCTGGTGGGTACACTGAATTACTTAATATGGTCTTTCTAGACATGGTCTTTGTGACTCGCTCACAGTGATTGGGGGGGACTATGCAAATAAGGTGTTTGAAACCTCTGGTCTTTGGGGTTGTGTGTCAACCTGGCTGGACCATGATTCCCAGTATTGTATGGTTGTCCTCCATTTTGTTATCTGATGTAATTATCCCCCATTCTGTAATGTGAATCCTAGCCTCTATGCCTGTGGTTGTGTTAATGAGGCAGGAATAGGGATGTATCTTGAGTCACCACCTTACTAGAGGGAGTGACTCAAGTCACTGCCTTCTCAAATGGGAGTAGTTTTCTTGAGGGTGTAGTCTGCATTAAATGTGTATGAATGTTCTGATGAAGTTTGCGCTCTCTCACTTTGGATCCCACATCTGGTTCCTGATCATCTGACCTCTGGTTCTTGGAGCTTGAGCCAGCAGCCAGTGTGGCCTGCCAATTCTGGGATTTGCCAGCTCCCACAGCCCCTTGAGCCAGCAGTCTGTCGTCTGACCTGATTACACCAGCTCCCACAGCCCCTTGAGCCAGCAGCCTGTCGTCTGACCTGATTTCACCAGCTTCCACAGCCTTGTGAGCCAGCAGCCTGTCGTCTGACCTGATTTCACCAGCTTCCACAGCCTTGTGAGCCAGCAGCCTGTTGTCTCAGGTGCTGGTTTGGGTTCATCAGCCTGATGCCTGACCCACAGATTTGGGAATCGCCAGCCTCCACAACCCCATGAGCCATTTTCCTGAGATACTTTTGTGAGTTCTGTGAGACATTGCAGCAAATTACTGAACCCAAAGATGGGAGGGAAAGTACTGTGGGGGAGGAGGAGTTGTTGATGTTAGAGATGACGGTCTGGGACATTAGTTTGGAAAAGTTGGACATTTGGGACATCTTTAACTGCCGCCTCACAGGAACCGACTTTGTGCTGATCCTCATAAAAGAAATTATTTGTTCAGTGCTCCCCAGCCCCAGAGGAGCCAGACTACAGGTCAGTGTGTGACAGGCAGCGTGACTGTTGGGCCTTCCTGGTAAGGGAGCACAGTTGCTGTCGACAGCTTTGCCCGACTGTGTCTTCTGGCTGCTGATGGCCGCCCTGAGTAGGGCAGTGCCCTGCTACTCATGTCTGTATGCTCGGCATAGGTCACATGGGGTGAAGAGGGGGGCAAGGATTGCCCAGTTAATCGTACGCAGGGTGAGCTAGGAGAATTCTTCCCGCAGTTACGGCAGTGGGCTGCTGGGATACGGCAGCTAAGCTCCAGCAGGCGTTGCCAGGTGCTTCTTTGTCTAATACCTGCAGAGCCATGGCCATGGCAGAGACTCCTCTGGCCACCGCTGTACTGACGAGCTCTCGGGGCCTCTAGCGTGTGATGTGCCCCAGAACTCAGCTAACTGGTTGGAGGGAGTGGTGAGGAGGGTGGGGCTCGAGAAAGAGTGAAAAGGAGGTGCCTGCCTGACAGGGGCCTCTGCACCTTGGGGACCCAGTGAGTTCTGAGTTTGGCTGAAGAGGCACCAAGTGGTGTCTTGCACAGGCAGGCCTGGGGTGATGTTGCCCACAGGCCTTTCTGCCCTTTGGCTCTGGCCACAAAGTGATGGAGGCGTCAGCTGGCCTGCCACGTGACTCGCCCCCAGGGTCTGACAAATGGCTGCTTACGGCAGCACCTCTTCTTGTGAGCAGTTTCTGTCTGCACAGTCCATGTCTGTTTATTGACACTTCGTGGCTGCTTCCCTGCTGCACTGACTGAGCTGAAGGATTGCGATGTCCGTATCTCTCACCCACTGTCAAGAATAGCTAGTCTTCTCTGATCTCTTATAGCCAAGGAAACTGAGGCCCTAGGACTCTGAGTCACTGAAGGGCCGGGAGTAAACCTCAGCCCCCGACTCAATCCGGGCTCTCCTTCCACGCCCACCCACCAATTCCTGGTGTGTTTGGGAAGGAATGCCACCAATTTCCCCCCACCCCTCTGCATTCAGCCCTGGGGCGGCCCAGGCTCTAAGGACATGGTGGGGATTGCTGGGCTCCTGGCCCTATTTAAGATTGGAGAAAGCAAGGGAGGACTTGGCGTTCCAGGAGCAGGGAGACTGGCCTCACCCTGAACAGTGCCACCGTCTGGGCTAGGCTCAGTTCTCCACAGGCCGTGCAGCCTCCTGTGGGCTCCGGGTCTTCTGAGCTTCAGTTTTCTCATCTGTGGAATGGGGCTGACCTGACATCCCCTTCAAAGGTAGCTTGGGGGATTGAAGACTGTTCCTTGTTCAGAAGCCCTGAGTGAGGTGGTCCTGCTGGTGTCCTCCGAGTGGGGGTTCCCCAAGTCCCATGGTCATGGCCAAATATCCGAAGTCAACAAGGCCCAGCCTGTGTAGCCAGGGAATGAAGGGCGTCCACAGAATTCCCAAGGTCTGGGGGTCTGCCGCGGGGGGAGCGGTGCAGGTGGGGAAGCGGAGCTGCAGCTCTCTGGAAAGTTGTGATGGAGGGTCATCCCCCATTGCCACTCAGGTGGGGGTGGGGGTTCTGTCCAGGTGGAATCATAATGGTGTTTGTCGGTTTTTGTGGAGGGGGGTGTGTGTGAGCAATCTGGGGTGACTGGAACACAGCATGTGGAAAGAAACATGTTTTAAGTGAACTTTATTTTTATGACAGCCAATTCTTAATTCATCCAACAGGAATTTATTTGGGCACCTGCTATAAGCATAAACAGAACAGAAAAAAAAAATGTTTCTAACATGACAGACATCTATCAGCTAGCCTGATGTGCTGTTGCTACCTGGTGTAGACACTGAGCTGGGCACAGGATAGGAAGCCTCACAGGCCTACTCTGTGCAGGAGGGTTCCCTGGGGTGTGTAAGCACTTTGAACAAAGTATGAGATTCACGAAAGAGGAGTAAGTGGGGGAAACAGCTTTGCTACAAGGTGATGCCCTTGGGGAGCCTTTGGTTTACAGCAAATCCGCCTGAGCACAATTCCCAGGAATCATGGCGGGCCTGAGGGGCAAGCTGCACAGGAGGCCTGCCCTGGAGTCTGGGTACCGAGGCCAGCCTCGAGAAGCGGGACTTTCCAGAGTGAGGCCTGGCACCGCTGGGCCACTCAGATGGCCACACTGTTGGGAATCCGGTCGGGAGACAAGTAGTAATAGGGCAGCTTCTTCTTCTTGTTGCGCTCTGCAATCACGCTGACGATGGTGTCGAGGTTCTTGCGGAATCGGGCCATGGCCTCCTTCACAGGCTTCTCAATGAAATGCTCCTCCGGATACATGCCCAGGAACAGCTGAGACCACAACAGGGACAGACAGATTAATCTGTGACAAGGCCACAGACTCACAGGCCTTGTTCTCACCTCCAGGGAACATGGCTCAGGGCACGAGGGAGAGGACATCTCTTCCCCTTCCCATCTCCACCCTCTGCCCCCCACCACAAGTGCCCGGGGACCACGTGCCCCTGGAACCGCTTTCCACAAGGAAGTCTGCAGTGGGCCTCATCTACACCTGGGAACACCAGGGCATGCGTGGTGGTTACCTCTAGGCGCCAGGGGAAAACCACATGAAAGCTTAGTGTCACGCTGGAGGTGACAGCAGTGGAGCTGAGCCCTCTGCTGTCCTGCCTGCCCCTCTGGGCCCCTCCCAGGGCCTTGGAGATCAGGATTCCTGGCCCTGAGTCTCACCTGACGTGGAGGGATCAGCTCACACTGGGCAGCAACATGCTGCTGCAGGGTCCCCAGCCCGCCCCCCACCCACCTCGCGCCCCACCAAGGAGGGGCGTGGGCGGCCAGCCGGCCCTGCCTGGGCCTCACCTCATTCTCCTGGAACTGGCTCAGCGCCCACACTGCGCCCAGATGCCAGCAGGAGCGGCCGCGGTCTGGCAGCGTCTCCACAATCTGCTCGATGGTGACCACGCCCTTGGCCGTGGGAGGCGGGGCCCGCATGGTTGAGGGCGCGTTGGGGATCCAGGAGCACCAGTCGTACTGCCGGGACAGCCGCGAACACGCGTGGGCGCCGATGGCTACTGCCCTCTGCGGCCACTTCGTTCGCCCTCCGTCAGAGAGGCACAACTGGCTTCAGCCGCCCTCTGCCCGAAGGGGCTCCCTCCACTCGCCCCCGCCCCACCCTCCCCTCTCCAGCCTTAACCCCGGCCCTTAGCCCGCCTCGTGCTGGGCACCCGAATCCCTCCCCTGAGGCTGCGCGAGGTCCCGCAGCTTTCTCTGCGCCCCGGTCCGGCCAGGACAACTGAGGCCCGGTGGGCGTGGTGGGCCGCCCCCCAGCTCCGCCTCAGGAGCGGGTACAGGTGACCCTGGCAATTTCGGGCCTAGAGGGGTCTGCGCCTTCAGAGGGTACTCCCCGTCCTTTACCTGGCTGAAGTTCACTGCCGCGTGCTGGGCTGAGGCGGTGAAGATCACCACCGTCAAGTACTCTGACAGCATCTCCCTGGTCTTGATGGAACTGGGGAAGCCTAGGGCGGGAACCAGGGCCTGCTGAGGTCCTCTCCTCCCAGTGGAGGGACGCCTGAGCAGCACATGCCCTGTGCCTGGACCCCTGGCACAGTGCGGGAGGGCTCAGGAGTGGACAAGAAACTCTGGGGGTGGGCATGGATGGGAGGGGACAGAGGCCCGGGCCAGCTTTCTGATGATTCTGACCCTGCTCTCAGGGGCTGCCGGAAGCTGTGTCCGCTGGGCAGACCCCATGAGGCATACTGGTGGGCAGAGGACCCCCGGGCGCTCAGGCCACAGCACGAAGCAGCAAGGGTGATGCTGAGGGCCAGCGTTGCCCAAGGGAAGGTCAGAGGTGCAGGGAAGAGCAGAAGAGAGGGCCGGAGAGTACGTGGGTGTGGCTCTCACCTGAGGACTTCCTGCCCCGCAGGCCGTACACGTGAACGTCCTTCACGAAATTCTGTAGCTCCTGGTCCTCCTCCACCACCTGGTCACTCTCGTAGTAGATGCCTATCACCTCAGCTGTGAACCTGGCTCAGGGGTGAGGGCCCAGCTGGGAGTGGATGACCCAGCCAGGGTCTCCGGAGTTGTGCCCACGGGGAGCCAGGGCCCATCTGTGACCCCATCACTTACTCCTTAAGGTCCAGACTCAGGACCCGACCCCCTCAGTCAATGCCTCCATTACTCCATCAGTGCCCTGGTAACAGAGCCAGGCCCCTGCCAGAGTCACTGAGGCACCCGGCCTGCCCCCCCATGCCCATGCCAGCCCCTCCTCCGGGACCACCTCTGCTCTTGTTCCATAGAGCACCCCCTCCCATTCCTGCCCTACTCCTGCCCCCGGCACACACTCACTTCTTGATTGCTTCCCACACCAGCAGCCCGTCGTCCCGGTAGAAGTAGTAGGGAATGTCCTCTGTGCTGTCCATGCCCCGGGCCTTGATGGCCTCGGGGAAGCACAGGGAGATGTAGGTCAGCTCCTGCATGGCCCGATCCACCATCTGCACGTGCCCACCGCCCCCTGTGGCATTGGCCTGCAATGGAGGGAGAGTGCGCCACGAGCTGAGGCTGTCTCCCAGCGCACAGCTCACCCCTGCATCCACGAGAAACTGTACAGGGCAGCGGGGTGGCCAGGAATGCAGGGGGCAGGCCCTGCAAAGTGGGGCAGGAAGAATGTTTAGCTCAGTGAAGACTCAGGGTGGCCGAGATGCCAAGGCAGCCAGAGGAAGATGCTACAGGGAAGCATCTTTAGACCAGAGTGATGGAAGGTGTTGAAATGACCAGATGTTAGCAGACTAGGGGGCAGTTGCAGGGGAGAGCGAGCTCCCCTCTCGAGGCGTGCAGATTGTGGGATCCCAGCACTGGCTGGGCCTGGCTAGGTGAGGCCCTCAGGCCTATTCTGGTCCCCAGGCACAAAGGTACCCCGAGTCTGCGCTCTGGTCTCACGGGTCTGCTCTTTGGGCTAAAGGAGAGAACAGATGGCAGGCCTCAAGGACCATACACACTGCTGAGGGCCTGCAGTGGTGTGCTCAGGGGAAGCCTGGCGAGATGCACAGTGGGATCTGGGTCCCCCTTCCAGCTGCTAAGACACACACACACACACACACCACACACATACACGCACACAGTGGGGCTGAGCAGACAGCCCATGGAATTCTCAGGGGACAACTTGGGTGCTGGGGTACCAGAGATTGGTCCATGGTGGCCGTGTGATTCATGCAGGACCAAAGCTGTTACCCGGTATTTTCTGTGTGGTTTTACCCCTGGGAGATGAAGTTCACTAACGGGAACATCTGTGACCAGGTCCCTGTCTCCCGAGCCCTGTGGGGAAAGCTGCCTGTGGCTGGAGAGAATGCAGCCATCAGGACTGAAAGAGACAAAGAGCACATGTGCCTTGGGGACAGTATTTGAGTTCCTGGTTCATGCTGATCTGAGGCTCCCTCCACCCCTGTCATTCCCAAGTACATGAGACAATACATCTCCTTTCCAGCTTCAGCTGGTCTCAGTTGGGTTTTGTCACCTGCATCAAATATATGGCTTAACCATACTGACTTTGTGGCCTGGTCCACTAATTGATGTGGGAGAGGAGGGTCAGGGTTGAGGGCTCATGTGAGGGTCCAGGCCTGGTAAGGTGGTAGGGGAGTCAAAACGGGGTGGGGTACTGACAGAACTTGAGGGGTGAGTAGGGACCTGATGCCCTGCTGAGCGGAGAGTGGTGGGAGCATGGAGGACCTGGGAAGGGCAGAGGGGGGCGCTGGGTGCAGAGTGAGGGGCAGGTCCAGGGCAGAAGCACATCAGTGGGGCCGAAGGGGAGGGGTCCCATTCATAAGAGCTCAATGGGTCATGAGGAGAAGGAGGGGCCGAAGATGACTGGGGAGCATGCTGTGTACTTGGGAGAGGAGAGCTCCCTCAGCGCCTGGGTCAAAGGCTTGGGAGACTGGCCACAGAGCTGGGGGCCACCACTCTGAACACAGCCTCCACCCCTCCACTCTTCCCAGGCCTCCACCATTGTGAGGACTAGGGACCTGGTCTCCTGGTCATGGATAGAGGCCAACGAGATTCTGAGGAGGAGAGGGTGCAAGGGGGCACCTACCTTGTCAAAGAGGCCGTACTCACAGATGAGCTGCTCACGGGCCTTGGTGTTGATGGCGATGGTGAACCGTACGTGGGCCACCAGGAGCTGGTGGGAAGAAGCCCCTCAGAGAGGACCTGGCCAGGGCCTCCTGACCAGAGTACCCCAGGGACCCTCAGCACCCACCCCACCTGGTCCACTGTGGAGAGAAGTCAAGGGTGACAGTGCTGACATCATGACTGAGTAGCTGCTCGAGGCCCGGAGGACACAGTGTTGATGCTTAACAAGAGTAACAATGATAATAGCGAACACCTGCATAGTGCTTCACTATGTGCCAGGCACTGTTTAAATGCTCTATAGTTATTAGTTAGTTTTATCCTCACAGTGATCGATGTGGCAGGGTACTGCCTCATCGGGGACCTCATCTGTTTTACATATGAGGAAACTGAGGTACAAAGAGGTTATCTTTAGCCCAAAGCCTGTGGTCACCCCAGTAGTCAATGCCGGTAGAACTTGGAAAGAGGGAAGGGCAGGGCCAGTGGGGGCCACCACCTGTGATTAGCCTATGGCCACATCGAACTTGTGTGCCTTTTCAAAATCTGCTCAGCTGGGAGCTGCTGTCTTCCTCAGGTAGCCCCAGGTGAAGGGGAGGCAACTCTCAGGGGTCCTTCTCAGCTCCCTCCTTCCCCCTGCCCTGTGTACCAGGATGCGCTCCCCATCAGGTGAAACAGTACTTGCTGTACCTTGAAGATGGGATGTACAGCAGGCAGCTGGCGGTACATGGCTATGCCAAAAACCTCAGATAGCAGATGTGTGCGCAAAAGGTGGGTGATGGTCTGGTGGACATGGAAGTCACTGGAACGCACCCAGATTTTGGCCAGAAGCCAGTCATATTTTGCATCCGAAGGGAGAAAAATGGGGTTCTTGTCTCCTGGGACTTGGTTGAGCTGATACATTGGAGAAAGAAAATGCATTGCAATATTTCAGTCTACACTATAGCTGTTGGAGAGCCTGGCCTCTCAGGAAATCCCAGAAGAATCTAAATTCATTCAGTGGTGACTGTCCAATCATGAGAGGAGGGTGGAGGAGGGCAGAGGGCCCAGGTCCCCGCTCCATCACTCACTACCTGCGTGACCCTGGACAATTCACTGAGCCTTTCTGAGCTCCGGCTTCATCATCTTTAAATATGGGGACCATAATCACTCATTATTACAGGGATGGGATAAGACAGCATGAAGGCATTGGCAAGGTGCTTAAGGTGTGTTCACGTGGTCTTCCACATTCCGAAACAAGATGGAACTCCCGTCTTCTTTACCAGAGCCCACCTTCTCCTCTCTTGCCTTCCTTCCCCTGCTGCCTCCTTGTTTCCTCCCACTTCTCTGACTGCTTCTGTTACGCTCTCTATTATGGATTGAATTGTGTCCCCCCAAAAGATATGGTCAAGTCCCAACTCCTGGTACCTGTGAACATGACCTTGTTTGGACATGAGTCTTTGAAGATGTTATCAGTAACGTGAGGCATGTGGAGTAGAAAAAAGGAGGACGACAGAGGGACACACAGAGGGCAGATGGCTACGTGAAGATGGAGGCAGAGACAGGAGTGACACAAGCCTTGGGGAATGCCAAGGATGGCTGGCTGTCACCAGAAGCCAGGAGAGAGGCGTGGAACACACTGCCTCTCAGAGCCTCAGACGGTATCAGCATGGTGACACCCTGATTTTGGACTCCTGTCCTCCAGAACTGTGAGACAGTAAATTTCTGTGTTATGAGCCACCCACTTTGTGGTGTTTTGCTGTGGCAGCCGTAGGAAACTAAGGCAGAATTTGGTACCAGAAATGGGGTACTGCTGTAACTAATACCTAAAAATATGAGAGGGGCTTTGGAAGTGGGTAATGGGTAGGGGCTGGGAGAGTTTTGAGGCGCTTGATAGTAAAAGCCTAGATTGCCTTGAAGAGACTGTTGGTAGAATTATGGGTTGACAGGCCTTCAGATTGTTTTCAAGATTGATTGTTTCTTTGTTTTCGCTTTCATAAACAATGCTGCGTCCACCATCCTTGTACATGTACCCTTCCATACTAGTGCATTTATTTCTACTGAGTGGGTTACCAGAGAAGAGGCTGCTGAGCCAAAGAGCATGTGGATGTTTGACTTGAACAGATAGTGCCCTACTGCTTCTCAGAAAGGCTCATTCAGCTGGAGCACACCTGGTCAGTGGTGCCAACTGTCAGAACATTTCCACACTTCCAGACAGCTGGTGAGCAGTCATGGCCTGGAGCCCCCTTGAGTGTCCCTCCAATTGCTCTGGATACACTAGCCCCGCTCCCAGGACCCTCTAACCATCCATCCAACAATCCAGAACCTCAAGAGGGTGCACCTGGTGTGGAGGTGCTCAGGGACCTACTCAGGTGCTGCACCCAGGTGCCAGATGCCATGCCCATCCAGTTACAAAATACCTCAAACATCACTCCTGGCTGCAACAGTTCCTGGGCGATGACCCCCCCAGCCCCTTCCTAGATAGTGGTTGGGTGTTACCCCTATTTTTTGCCCACCTGAGGGGCAAGAGGAGATATCTCATTGTTACTTTAATTTGCATTGCCCTGACTACTGGTGAGGCTGGGAGATTTTCCATGTTGATCATCTATCCATTTATATTTCCTCTTCTGTGAATAGCCTGTTTTTCTCCTGGGATATTTGTCTTTTGCTTATCATTAGGAAGAAGTTAGAAG
Source organism: Dugong dugon (assembly GCA_030035585.1). NCBI lineage: Eukaryota > Metazoa > Chordata > Mammalia > Sirenia > Dugongidae > Dugong > Dugong dugon. The sequence continues at coordinate 5,153,256 of CM057475.1, read as the reverse complement.
TTATTTGTATATGTTAGTCATCCTTTACCACGTGTGTTGCATTTATTTTTCCCAGTCTATCATTTGCCTTTGGATTTTATATTTTATCATTCAATTATTAAAATAATTATATAATCAAATATGTCTATCTTTTCCTTTATAACTTACTGGTTTTTGCTTTAAAAACTCTCCATAACCCCTACATTATACCTTGTTCTCCTAAATTCTCTTTTAATTTTTTTTACATTTAAATCTTTATCTGGAGTTTTATTTTTGTAAATGGCATGACATAGGGGTCCAATTTAATTTTTTCCTTATGCATAGAAGTTGTGATGAAAACCAGTTGCCATCAAGTTGATTCTGACTCATGGACACCACATGTGTGTCAAAGTAGAACTGTGCTCCATAGAGTTTTCAATGGCTGATTTTTTGGAAGTAGATTGCCAGGCATTTCTCCCAAGGCACCTCTGGGTGGACTTGAACAGCCAACCTTTTGGTTAGGAGCTGAGTACATTAACTGTTTACCCCACTCAAGGACTTCCTATGGAGAAGTTGTGATAACACCATTGAAATACCATTCTTTCCCACTGAGTTGAACAATCGCTTTTGTCATATATTAAATTCCTATACGTAGGGGTCTCTTTCTGGGACCCTTTATACACTGTCCACTAATCTGTGTGTCTGTCCTTGTGCAGAAACATCTGCTTTGAATAGCGTCCTAACAGTATCCTTAACATCCAGCAGAGGAAGCTCTCCCTCTGTGTTTTTCTTTTTCAAAACTTTTTATACAATCTTTGAACATTGTTTTTCCATTATTAACCTTTAAATTCTTTTATTTGGTCTTCTCACTCCCTCATTAAGAAAAGAGAGAAAACCTGATTGAAAATTTAATCAGAAGTACGCTAACTTAGTACAATAAAATTTGGTAGAAATGACATTATTATGATATAAAATTTTCTTATTCAATATCAAATAATGTCTTTATTTGTTGAGATTTCATTTTACATCCTTTAAAATGATTTTACAGGTTTTTTTGTGTGTGGGGGGTATTGTATTTTATTGTTAGCATGGAGAAAAGCTATTGCTGTTTCAAGAAGTATATGTACTAGACACCTTGCTAAGTGAACTTGTTAATTCTAATAGCTTTTAAAAAATTAGTCTCCTTACAGGAGTCCAGTGACAAGGGCCAGAAGGCAGAAGGGGACAAGGAAGCTGGTGATAGGGAACCCAAGGTTGAGTAAGGATATTGTTGATGTGTTGTGAGATTGTTAACCATTGTCATAGGGCAACATTTGTAGTAACTGTTAAATGAGAAACTATTTTGTTCTGTAAGTCTTCATCTTAAGTGAGAATAACAGCACAATTGGAAGAGCATAGTCAATGTCACTGAACTATGCATGTAGAAATTTTTGAAACGGTGTATCTTTGGCTATGTGTATCTTCACCAAAAAAAAAAAAAAAAACCAAAAAGGTTGAGAAGTTAGAGGGTTAATATGTTGTGGGGTTGTTAACCAATGTCATAAAACAACATGTGTACTATTGTTTCATGAGAAACTATTTGTTCTGTAAGCCTTCACCTGAAGTACAATAAAACATAAAAAAAAAAAGAAAAAAATTAGTCTCTTATGCTTTCTAGGTCTTTCTTCATATCATTATCAAAAAAGATAATTTTCTCTGTTCTTTTACAAGATTTTTATTGATTATTTTATTTTCTTGTTTTATTACATGTGCTAGAACCTCCAAAACAGCACTGAATAACAATAGTAATATTAACATTCCTTTCTTATTTATGATTTTAATGGAACTGGCTTTAGGGTTGTACCTTTTGAATGTTGTTTGTTGTCTTTATATATGTAAGCAGTTTCCTTCACTTGCTACTTTATTTAAATTTTGTTAGTTATGGCTACTAAATGTTATTACATTCCCTTTCAGTGTCAACTGATGCAATCAGGAAATGAATTCCACTGGTAGCTTTACTGATACCGACAGACCTCTGCAGTCCTGGAGTAAATCCTACTTGGTTATAACATAGTCATCATTTATTACACTGTTGCAGTCAATTTGCTGACATCTTTTTATATTGTTAAAACAATCTGTATTTGTAAATTGGATTGTTTTTCAGCTTTCTTTTTGGTTCTGCCTGGTGAGGTCTTGGCGCTCAGGCTATGCAGCCACAGAAGGACTCTGCTTAGAGAGCACAGACGTCACTGTCCTCTAAAGGTTGGCCACAATGCAGCCCTTCATCACCGAGCTTCTCGCCAGTCTGGACACTTCATCAGCTTTCCAGTCGCTTCTATGGAAGTTGGTCTATTTTCTACAATTTCTTGTAATAATTTCCTCTGGTTTTTCAAGTTTGTGGCCCTGTAGCTAGTCTCCTTTCTGTCTGTGATCATATCTCTTTTCTTATTCCTAATCTTGTATATTTTTGCTCTCTCTTTTTCTTTCACCAGCCTCATGAGTAAGTTATTTATTTTTTTGGACCTTTCAAAGAACGAGATATCATATTTATTGTCCTCTAGCTTTCCTTTTACATGGGTCTTTATAGTTTCCAAAGAACTTCTACCCAAATTATCAAATCTGATCCTCCATAACTTTGGAAGGTATGCATTATCTCCATTTTCAAGAGAGGAAGAGGCTCTGGAACATTCTGTGACTTGCCCATGGTCCCACAGCCTGCTAGCAAGTGGCAGAGTTAGGACTGAAGCCAGGCCCCTAGCTCGGTAATTAACAGCCACTCTCCTTTGCTCTCCTAGCTGTTTACTTTTCTTATATCACCTATTGCTTTACCTTCCGTTTCAGTCCCTTAGGCACAGGGCTCCTGTCTGATACAGGCCAGGAACTCCTTTCAGGGAGGTGCACCTCCTTTTTGTTTTGAGGTCATGGAGTGCACTGGGGGGGTGCAGACTCTAGAGCCAGGCGGCCCAATTTGAATCCCAGCCCTGCTTGCGTAAGATGCTGCATAAGATGATGGTCATCAGTAGTACCCGCATCCTTGTAGGGTATTGTGATGATAACATGAACAGACGGGTCCTTATCTGATGCCCTTATAGCCAAATGCATTTCAGAATTTTTAGGATTTTAGCAGTGTGTATACAAGTCACTATGTAACACCCCACCAGGTCTAGGGCAACATATTTCACAATCAAACATCCTAATATTTCTGTAGTGACGCTTATGTTTACTCAGACTGGCTGGGATAAACTTGATAGATAGCCTCTCCTATAGCCCTTGGTGGTACAAACAGCTAATGCACACTTGGCTGCTAACCAAAAGATTGGTGGTTCAGGTCCACCCAGAGGTGCCTCAGAAGAAAGGCCTGGTAATCTAATTCTGAAAAATCAGCCACTGAAAACCCTATGGAGCCCAGCTCTACTCTGATACACATGGTGTCACTATGAGTCAGAAATGACTCAATGGTGATGGCAACTGATAAATACCTTCCGGACCAGGTTGCTGCCAACGAATTTGCTGCCAATTTTTGAAAACCTTTGCAGTTTTCAGAATTGTTTAGCTTTCAGAATAAGGGTGAGGGATTGTGATCTGTGCATGTTAACCCATAGAATCATGCTTAGCACATGGTAAGTGCTTGATAAATGCCAGCTGTTGTTCTGCCCCAGAGCACCCGATGTCTGGGGGTGGCTGATGCCTGTCCCCCATGGGGGCCTGCCACGGCCCCTCCCCCACCCACAGACCTACACAGGGCCACCTTTGGTCTGTCCCTGCGGCCTCCCTCCCTCTCCTGTCCCTGGGAGGTGTATCTGACCCTGGGTCCTGCTTCTGTTGCCTATATTCCAGCTCCCACCGCGTCCGAGAGGGTTGGCACTGTGAAGAAAGCAGCTGGGGGTGTGTAGACAGAAGCTCTGCCCCAAACTCCTCCACCAGGCCCTTGATGGAGACAAGGGCCGTGGGCACTTGGGAGGCAGCACTCCCAGGCTCATCGCCGTCCTGACCCTCGGCCCCGATGGTGCGCTGGTGGCCCCAGTCTCCAGCTCAGTTCACAGGTGTCCTTCCCCTGCTGGGCCCCGTCGGTGTGTGGATTTGGGGCCTCTGATCAGGGGTGCCGGGCTGAGGGCAAGGCAGGTCCCCCACAGAGCAGTTCCCCAAGCTGGGAGCTCCTCTAGGGCATTTTGGGGAGCGGAGACCTTTCCGCCCCTTATGGACACAGCTCCCCTCCTGCCGGCAGGAAGCCCCGTGGGGTACAAAGGAGCAAACACAATTCTTTGTTTCTCCTGTTCAACACCTCTCCGCTGGAGATGTGAGGCCAAGGTACGGGTGGACTCCCCATTCCTCCCAGAACCCTGGACCATGGGCGGGGCCCAAAGTGCACCCAAGAGGACTGGGTGGGGCCTACCTGGATGGCTATGGGGACTATCTTGTTGGCCAGGTTCTTGTACAGCAAGCAGATGGGCGCAGCCAGGAACTGGTGTGTGCACGGGTCTGTTTTGTTGGCGCTGATGCCATCCAGCAGCTCAAAGTCCACGATGAAAATGTTCCCTTGCTACGGGAGGCGGGAGGAGATACGTCCACCTCAGTTTCACCCAGAGATGGACCAGAGAATCAGTCCCCAGGAAGGGTAGGACAGACTTTGTAGGGCCTGGGAAGCTCAGGGGAATTCAGAACTTACTGGTTTTGGTCCTTATTCAAAGGCTGATGTTAGACCAATCAGAGCCATGGAAGAGTTTCCATGGGTCGGGATGTCCTTCAGTACGGTGATAATAGACCAAAACTAAACCTGTTGCTATTGAGTCGATTCCAACTCGCAGTCGATACAGAAGCATACTGCCACATCTTTCTCCTGCGTGGTGCCTGGTGGCTTTGAACCACCGACCTTCCGGTTAGCAGCTGAGTGCCTAACCACTGCGCCACCAGGGCTAAATAGTAGTGGGTAGTTCTGTTTTGAAACTTGCTTGACCCTCATGAAAGATGTTGGAAGCCTACCCAGCCTGGCAGTTTGCTAAGAAGAGAGCAGATAGCGTTTACATGACAGACGAAAAAGTCAAATACAAGGGTAATGCTGCAGGACTTCATTTACATCAAGTTCAACACTTGGCAAACTAGTCTCAGGGATCAGAAGTCAGGGGATGGGTCACCCTCAGGAGGAGGGGCCTGGAAGGGGCTGCCAGTAGCGGGGTGCGGGGCGGGGGGCTCTAAAGGGCTGTGCTCTGGGACGTGATCTGCAGCTGGTTACACAGGCGGGCTCACTCTGACAATGCGTTGAGCTTGCTGACTGTTGTGAGTTGAATCATGTCCCCAAAAAGATACATTCAAGTCCTCACCTCTGGTTCCTTTGAATGTGACCTTGCTTGGAAATTGGGTCTTTGCAGATGTCATTACTTAAATTAATATGAGGTCATACGGGAGTAAGGTGGGCCCTAGTTCAGTGTGACTGGTGTCCTTGCAGAAGACGAGAATAGACAGACGCAGAGGGCAGATAGCTGTGTGAAGACCGAGGCAGAGACTGGGGCTACGCTGCAGACGCAAGCCAGGGAGCGCCTGGGGCCTCCAAAGGCTGGGAGAGAGGAGAACAGAGCTTCCCTAGAGCCTCTGGAGGGTGCAGGCCCCGCCAGCACTGATTTTGGACTCCATGCCTCCGGAACTGTGAGAGAATGAGTTTCTGATGCTTTAAGCTGCCCAGTTTGTGATGCTTTGTTATGGCAGCCATAGTGAGTGATTAGTCTGACACTCATGGTTTGTACTTTTTCTATAGTTATTATACTTCAGTAAAAAACTTCACATGACTGTGATTTGGAGAGAGAGACAGCTGTCCTTTTATAACTACACCTTGGGTCCTCTAGACGGAGCCCAACCTGCAAGTTTCCTTTAGCAAGGTCAGGACCCTGCTCAGATCAGAACTTGAATTGTTCAGGTAGAAGGCAAGGGACCCTTCTTCTAAGGCCATTTTTATTTCAAGCAAGTTATGATGGAAGGGCTTGTGGGTCCCGGCTGGGGGCAGTGTCAGGGTCTTCCACATTGGGAGAAATTACAAAGTGGTCAAGTTAGGAGGAGGGCATTGGTGGTTCACGGTCAAAGTCTCGTCTCCCATGTGGGAGCTGTGGGTCAACTCCCAGCCAGCGCACCTCATGTACCTCAGTTGGTGACCACCTCAGGTGGTGACCTGTCTGTCAGAGGTGGCTGAACACGCTTCAGCGGAGCCTCCAGACTAAGGCAGACTAGGAAGAAAAGCCTGGCAACCTAGTGCCAACAATCAGTCAGTGAAGCCCTATGGATCACAACAATCCAATCTGCAACTAATCATGGGGATGGCGCAGGACTGGGTAGCGCTTCATTCCATTGTGCACGTGGTCGCCATGAGTCAGAGGTTGACTGGACCGCAGCTACCAACAGCAGAGTTAGGAGAGATGGGTCAGCAGATGCTCAGGTGAGATGCGTGCATGCTTGTGACTCTTCCTGCAGAATCACATCATGGACGACTACACACATTCTTCATTAGCCCCAACAGGGCTGTTGAGGGCTTGTCACTGAGAACAGTGGCTGTGGGTCAAGGACGGGAGGGTTCCCCACCGGGTGGCCAGCCGTCATCCTCTCAGACGTGGACACCCTCCCAGGGTGTCTGACAACTGGTAATGAACTCCAGCAGTCCTCTCTGGACGCATGTGGCGTCAAGGTGAAGAGGGAGGCAGAGACAGAGTGGGAGAGGCGGCTCCAGGAGAGTCTAGAGGTGGAGAGCCGCAGGTCCGTGGGTCAACAGGCTGTCTGAGGCCTCCCTGGCCAGCTGGACAGCTGGGCCTTCAGAGCCAGTGTGATCATCACCAACTGTTACGTAGAAGAAATGGCTGCTAGTCAAGTCTTCAGATGACACAGTCTGGCTCCTGTGATGAGGGACAGGATAAGGAGAGGCACTGGGGACCCAGGCCTCGGACCAGGAGGTCCCAGCTATTTCCTTTCCCTGGGCCTCTGTTTCATGCTTCTGGAAAATGGGGACTGGACGCTGTCTCTCACTCTGCCATCCTAGGATACTGTGGCAGACACCGGTGTTCTTCCCTGTCTAGTGTCCCTGTCCTCTTGGCTAACAGCCACCTCCTGTCAGCATAGTCCATTCTCCTGCCCACAGGGATTAGTTCAGGGAATTCTTTCATGACTCAAGCTGGGCCCATGAGCACCGGCCCTAAGACATCTGCTGGAAGTGCTGGGAAAAGGAATTCTTCTTTCTGGGAGTGGGTGTTGTCTTAGTCATCTAGTGCTGCTCTAACAGAAACACCACAAGTGGATGGCTTTAACAAACAGAAATGTATTTTCTCACAGTTTAGGAGGCTAGAAGTCCAAATTCAGAGCACCAGCTCCAGGAAATGCTTTCTCTCTGTCAGCTCTGGGGAAAGGTCCATGTCTATCAGGAGAGCCTCTTCTTAGCTGTGCCCACAGGCATGCCTCTCTCTGGCCCTTGGCCCCCTGGCCCCACATCCTAGCTTCTGCCCTGCTCAGTTAAGTGTTACAAAGCTCTTTAGTTTCACCAATAAGTGTCCAGAGGCACCCTACTCTGCCAGGAAGCCTCCTGCCCGAAGGCACTCAGCTCTCTCACTCTGTGGGTCAGCTCCAGCGTGATCTCATGTCCGTCTCCTGGTTCTGCTGCTGCCATTTATCTGTCTCTGCTTCTCACTGTCTTGCACTATCTCCCATGTTACACTTCTCTTTCTGTGTTTCCTGGTTCTAGGAGGTTTTCAACGCAAGGACACCGGGTCCATAGGACGTGCTCCACTCCCATCTCTTCTTGGACACATTGAGGTCTCTATCTCTGCTTGCTTCTCTCTCCTTTTATCTCTTGTAAGATAAATCATGTGACTCAAATAAGGGTGTGACTTGAATAAGGGTGGTAAGGGTGGTGACTTGAGTCATACCTTCTAGTAAAGTGGTGACTCAAGATACATCCCCTCCTAATCCTGCCTCATTAACATAACAGACAACTCACTCCCAAATGGGACCATAACCACAGGCATAGAGGCTAGGATTTACAACACATCACAAAATGGAGGATAATTACATTAGACCACAAAATGGAGGACAGTCACACAATACTGGGAATCATGGCCTAGCCAAGCTGACAAATATTTTTGGGGGACAAAATTCAATCCATAACAGTGGTGTTTGCTGAGTTGGTGGAAGGTGAGTCTGAAGCTGTTGGTGGTCATATTTACCTCCACTTAAGGAGGCCCTGCCTAAGAAAAGAGCCAATGAAGGAAGACAGAATTGAGCAACACGCAGAGACAATGCCAGTGGCATCATCTGAGTCCCTGGATCCAGCTATGCCTGAAGCTAGTTATAAATTTCTTGGATTAAACCAGTTTGAATTGATTTTTGTCACTTGAAACCAAAGAATCCTAAAAAGAACTAAAACAATCTTGAAGAGTTGTAACAGTGAGTCAAAACCAACAACAGGGGTAAAATTTCTCTATTCATGTTCCAAGAAATAATTGACAGGTAAATATTTTTTTAAACCCCTAGTTTTGCAGTTTTAGCAGGCCACAGGTTTACTGTAGGTCACTAAGATGCTGCCAAAGAAAGCTTGCACAAATGACTGTAGGAATTAAGAAGAATTGTACTAGGGTGTGTGTGCAAGAGATGGGGCGACATGTGTAAGGGGTGATGTGTGCAAGATGGGGTGATGTGTGTAAGGGATGAGGTGATGTGTGTGCAAGAGATGAGGTGATGTGTGGAAAAGATGGGGTGATGTGTGTAAGAGATGAGGTGATCGGTGTGGAAGAGATGAGGTGATGTAAGAGATGAGGTGATGTGTGTGGAAGAGATGGGGCAATGTGTGTAAGAGACGAGGTGACGTGTGTGGAAGAGATGGGATGATGTGTGTGTAAGAGATGAGGGTGATGTGTGTGTAAGAGATGGGGTGATGTGTGTGTAAGAGATGGGGGTCATGTACGTGTGTAAGAGATGGGGGTCATGTACGTGTGTAAGAGATGGATATGTATGTGTGTAAGAGAGGGGGTGATATGTGCAAGAGATGAAGGTGATGTATATGTGTCATATGGGGTAATGTGTGTGGAAGAGATGGGGTGATATGTGTGGAAGAGATGGGGTGATGTAAGGGATGAGGTGATGTGTGTGCAAGAGATGGGGTGATGTGTGTGTAATAGATGGAGTGATGTGTGTAAGGGATGAGGTGATGTGTGTGCAAGAGATGGGGCGATGTGTGTAAGAGATGAGGTGATGTGTGTGTAAGACACAAGGTGATGTGTGTGTAAGAGATGGGGTGATGCGTGTGTAAGAGATGGGGTAATGTGTGTGCAAGAGATGGGGTGATGTGTGTGTAATAGATGGAGTGATGTGTGTAAGGGATGAGGTGATGTGTGTGCAAGAGATGGGGTAATGTGTGTAAGGGATGGAGTGGTGTGTGCAAGAAATGGGGTGATGTAAGAGATGAGGTGATGTGTGTGCAAGAGATGGGGCGATGTGTGTAAGAGATGGGGTGATGTGTGTGCAAGAGATGGGGCGGTGTGTGCAAGAGATGGGGTGATGTGTGTGTAAGACACAAGGTGATGTGTGTGTAAGAGACGGGGTGATGTGTGTGTAAGAGATGGGGTGATGTGTGTGCAAGAGATGGGGTGATGTGTATATAAGAGATGGTGTGTGTGTAAGAGATGGGGTGATGTGTGTGTAAGAGGTGGTGTGTGTGTCTAGAAGTGTGTTAGTGGAGGCTATTAGATTATTGCTTCGCTGCCAAAACCACAACTGAGTGTCGAGACCATGAGGGGTGGGGTATTAGCTCAAAGGACTGGTAACCATTATGACAAAGGTGCCCAGACTCCCGACCCCTGGGCCCAGGGAGGTGCAAAGGACTCCTCAGGCAGGCTGTCTCCCTGCTCAGGTGCGAGGAGGGATGCACTAGGTGGCTGTTCAGTCCCTTCCAATTCTCCATTCTCTGTCTTTTAAGGGTCCATGATTCTCTGGTTTGAAATGTGAAACCTATCGCTCCTGACTCGATGTCAATCATCAGTCAGCAGTGGAATCTGCAGAGAACCACCACTGTGTGTGGTAGTGTCCTGGATGCCTGGACTGGGGCAGGGGCCTTCAGCTGGGCAGGTGGCCCGGCACAGTCAGGTGGGCAGGGGTTGGGAGATGGGCCCACAGCTGGCACTGCCTATCCCTCTCTGGCTGGGCTCCGAGGCAGTCCTGAGCAAGCAAGACAGGGTGACTGGAAACACAGGAACCTGCCTAGGTACCTGGGGGCAGGTGGGGCTGGGCCGGGTTGTCCTGGTTTTGGTAGGAAGGGGCCGACTGATGGAAAACCAAGGGCCATTCCTTGGGCCATGTCCCACTAGATCCAGGTGGGGGCAGATTAACCCCTTTCTGTCTCAAGACCAGGTAGTCCTGGAACTTGGCAGGGCGGATCCAGCAGGTAAGGCAGGGGAGAGCGTGAGGGCAGCAGCAGGTGACATCAGCGGTTCTAATCAGGGAGTCCAAAATTCCCTTTTTTTGTTCTGGTGCAGGATCTGACTTTCTCCAGTTTCCCCAGTTTTGCAAGCTAAGTGACAGAATGTGATAATGATGATGTGTGGGAAGCCTGTCCACCATGTCTGATGCACGTAAGACCCGAGTGAGCGGGAGCTCTTCTGTGGTTATTACGGTCCAGGAGTCCCTGGGTGGCACAAACAGGTAAGTGCTCGACGACTAGCCCAAATATTGGCAGTTCAAACCCACCCAGATGGCCTCAGAAGACAGGCCTGGCCATCTGCTTCCAAAAGGTCACAGGCCTGAAAACCCTAGGGAGAAGCTCTACTCTGCACACATGGGGTCACCATGAGTCGGAACCAACACCAGCCACCTTATGTTTCCAGATCCCAGTACCGTGGAGAATGTCACCTGGTTTCCTACCCCTCGATGCTGCACAAGACAGTTTGCAGTTGCACCCAGGATGCCCCCTGGGCACAGACTGCAAGGGAGGAAAATGAAGGGGCTATTTCACCAGCAGCCAGACAGCTGAACCAGGAGATGGAGTCCAGGGGCCAGGGAGAGCTGGGCAGCGGGAAGTGCTTTCTGCCCCCAGGAGGTTGGACCAATGCCACCCGGGGCCTTTGGCTTTGGCGCAGTCAGTCCCCAGCCAGCAGGCCTACCTCGATCTCCTCCTGCAGGGTGAGCTGTCGCTCCAGGCTGCACTCCACCATCTCCGTGGTCACTGGGAGCTTCTCAGGCAGCTTCCTGCACCGCTGGATCAGCACGGGGTTGCACCCGTTCAGGAACTGGTAGCCGAACATGGAGTCTTCCTGCCACTGATTCATGACCTGCTCTAGAGGGGAGAGCGAGCTCTGAGCAGAGAGCAGCCCTCATGGTCAGGGGACAGCTCATGCACCAGGGTCTGCCCCTGTCCTGGGTGCTCCCTGATGGCTGGGGACAGCTCACACTCTGAGGTCTGCCCCTGTCCTGGGTGCTCCCTGACGGCTGGGGACAGCTCACACTCCGGGGTCTTCCCCTGTCCTGGGTGCTCCCTGACAGCTGGGGACAGCTCACACTCTGAGGTCTGCCCCTGTCCTGGGCGCTCCGTGATGGCTGGGGACAGCTCACACTCTGAGGTCTGCCCCTGTCCTGGGTGCTCCCTGATGGCTGGGGACAGCTCACACTCTGAGGTCTGCCCCTGTCCTGGGTGCTCCCTGACAGCTGGGGACAGCTCACACTCCGGGGTCTGCCCCTGTCCTGGGCGCTCCCTGATGGCTGGGGACAGCTCACACTCCGGGATGTGCCCCATCCTGGGTGCTCCCTGACGGCTGGGCCAAGGCTCCATGCTGAGCTGCTTGTCCCCTGCCCATCACCACCTCATCTGTCCTCTCTGAACTGGGCCCTTGTGACTCAGATGACTCCTGGGGCGTCCTCTTTCCAGAACTCAGGTCCTCCAGCCGGATGGAAGGGGACTGGCGAGAAGTGGGGTGGTTCTCCCCATCTTTCCACACTTCCTCTGTGTCAGTTGTTTGTCTCCTGGTCTTCCTGGCAATGCTGTCCTTCCTCTGCCATCACTGTCCCCAGGAGCCCAGTGTCACTTTTATGAGAGCTTAAAACACAAGCTCCACCTGCCTCTCCTCTGCTCAGAAGCATCACAAGTGATTCTTGTAGAGAAAAACAGCTGCTATTTCTCAGACCTCTGATGCTGTAGTGAGGTGGAGGGTGCTCCACCCTGAATGTCCCAGTAGGGCAGCCCTCTGGGAAGGAGGGTGATCGCAAGTAGCACAAACTGCCACGGGACACGGGGGCCCTGCCTGGGATGGCCCCAGGTGGGACAACCCTCTGCCAATCTCCAGGCCGGTCACAGACAGGAGAGTGACAAGCCTGCTCCCCACACCCCGAGAAGTCCCCCAAAGGCATCCTCACCGGAAACAGTGTTGCTGATCTTGACGAAGATCTTCTCAAAGTCAGCGAAGTCGCTCCAGGAGGACTGGAACATGTGCATGAAGCAGTTGATGAACAGATTCTCTATCCTGCAGAGGGGAGAGGCGTCACTCCCTGGCCTGTGCCCGTGCCAAGCCTCCTCTGCAAAGCCCTTTCATCCCCAGATCTCACACCCTGGGGCACCAGGGAGGTTCCGGGCGGGTCTTGTGGAATCAGGACAGGAAGCACCCCCGTACCCTCACCTGCTGCTCCTCCCCCTGCACCTCACCTACCGAGGGTCTGCCCCCGACAGTCCACATACAGTGCTTCAAAGGCCATCCATGCACGCCTGCATTCAGTCAGTCACCCATTCCTGCACCTGCTGGCCAGCTCCTGTGTGAGCGTCCCTGTCCAGGGAGCCAGCTCAGTGCCTTCTATGCAGCTGCTCCTCCCTGCCTCCTGGAGTGGGGGTTGGGCAGTGCAGGTCACAGTCACCCTCACTGATTTCTGCCTAAGCCTGGGTGTGTGTCTGGTGCTGAGGAGGACATGAGAATTTTCCACATGCTCCTCACACAGGATGGCAGAACAGAAATCCAAGGCAGGAGATCATGACATTCACAATGCAGGCTGCAGAGAGCCAGGAGTGAGACCAAAGGGGCCTGAGCCACCCAAGGGCTTCCTGGAGGAGGCAGGGCCTGGGATGGGCCTGCGAAAGGTGGTAGAGAGGGGAGAGGCTCCCCCATAACCTGAGCAGGGTGCACCAGGATGGAAGGCTGGGAAGTCTGGCCTGTGTTCACAGTGCCACCTTTGCTTGGGTTTCTCCATCAGGCATGCGTGGCTGACAGCTGTCCTGTTTCCTCCCACTGTGAGGGCCTGTGCTTGCTCCCTGGCCTCGGCCCCGCACCTCAGGGCTCAGGCCTCCCCACCTTCTGTGCCTCCTGACTCGGGGCTTTTGCACATACAGTGCCCTCTGCCTGGGGTGCTCTGCACCCCTCTTTCTTCTACTGAACACATGGGGTGATTGGATCTGGAGGATCCCCACTCCTTCAGGGAAGGCTGCCCTACCCCAGACTGAGCCAGGCCCCTGTGTGTGACGTGACCTCCTGTGGCACTTATCACGGTTTAGGGGTTTAGGGGCAGGTTCACTTGTGTGAGCAGTGCATAGCTGTCTACACAGCTGTCTGACCCTCATGGGGAGAGGAGAGCCCTTTCCAGGCCCCAAAGTCCCTGGTGTCTGCAGGATGACTTGGCACCAGATAGGGGTCCTGGAAAGAGGTCTTTGCCTGGGCTGCCTGCCTCAGTGATCTTGTGGGGAACTGGGAGCGGGTCAGCCTGCAGGACCACGTTTCCTCACCTGAATCTCTGACCTCAAAACAGAAACTGACACTGAAATGCGCGTGGAGTGTGGCAGCTCTAGAGGAAGCCATGGATCCAGGAAGAGTGAAGTTAGGAGGAAAATATTTGCATGTCATCTAGGGGCAGATATTTCTACATGTTTGTAGACAAGCAGATTATTCAGGACTTCAAAGATCTGTTATTGCACAAAAGAGTAACCTGTGACCCAGCCGCGACTTGCCCCAGGTCATCCAGCCCGGCTGCCAGCCCCCAACCTCCTCTGGGCTGGGCACAGCTGAGGGCCATGTGCCCGGGAAGTGGGGGTCTTGGTCCCTCTGCTTTCCCTGCCACTCCCCTTCTTCTAGCAGCTTCTCCATTTTCCATGTCACAGGGTGGCTGTCTGGGGGGGATGGGGGCAAGGTTTACAGAGGAGAGCTGGCCCTGCTCCAGGAAGAGCAGGTGGCTCAGAGGAAGCCAGCCACCAGAGTTACCCAGAATTGGTGAGGAACAAAGTGGCCTCAGTGACCTCAGCCATGCCTTCCAGATAGTCAGGGGCAGGCCTGGGTTTGGCCATGGCAGAGTGGCACTGCCTTAACAAGAGCAGAGGCACAGGCCCAGCCTGGGACTGTCTAGGACCGCTGGTGAAGCCGGCAGTCCTGCACTTGCGGGCACAGTTGCCCCTGCAGTTTGGAGCCCCCCCACGAAAGGACCCCTGGAGTAGAGCTGGGAGTTCAGGTGAGGTGAGATGGGTGCAGGTCAGCACCGAGCTCAAAGGGCCTGAAATCCTAGCTCCAGCCCCTCCCAGCTATGGAAAGGGCAAGTCCCTGAGATCTCTGGGCCTTGTTTTCCTCGACTGTGAAATGGGGATAGTGACTGTTCCTGCCTCATAGGGTTGACATGATATAAAGCATTGGTACATAAAAAGAGTTCCCTGAATATCAGCGACTATGGCATAATCACTGATTTCTGTTAGTGTTTGGGTCTTGAGCAGAGGACATGGCGCTCGCTCTGGGGGGACCAGTAGGCACATTTACACCTGGTTGGTCGCAGGCTTACCCTGCCCCTTCCCTGGGTCCTTCCGTGTAATTCCTGCACTTCTTTCTTCCTTTCACACCCACTTCACGAAAGAATCTTCACCTACCAGCCCCCGTCTCTCGGTCACTGCCAGCCCTCTCTGCCCTGCCTGCTGACGCTGCTCTCACAGAGGGTGCCAATGGCTTTCGAGAAGCAGCATCCAAAGGGCCCTGGTCAGCCCTCCGCTCCCGTGATTTCTCTGAAGCATGTGGCAACTGACCCTCCCTTCTTGACACTCTAAACTGCAGAGTCCCCCATGGTCCTGCCCACCCAGGCAAACTTTCGGCACTCCTTACCCAATGAAGCTCCACTGCTAGGATGGTGATGAGCTGTCCACAGCGCTGGTCCCCACAGACTGTGAAAGCCCAACTTCCAGCCTGTCTACCTCCCTACTCGTCAGCCCCAACCCCCCTCCCATCCTCTGACCATGAGGGGAGTCTCACTGCCAGGCCTTTGTCGTCACGCTGCCCAGAATACTTCCCCTCCCCTCTTCCCATCAGCGTGGGACTCCTATGCATTCTCAGAGACCCAGGTTGAGTGTCTTCTCTCCAGGAAAGCATTTTCTGATGCTATCCCCCAGAGCTACCGTCCTCCTTCCTCAAACGTCCCCAGCACTCCTTACCCAAGGAAGCTCCACCACCATGATGGTGATGAGCTGTCTACAGCGCTGGTCCCCACAGACTGTAAGCTTCCTGGCCCTGGATCCGAGGGGCCACTTTTGATCCATCTCACTGCCACCCACACATCCTCAAGCCCAGGAGCTCAATAAGCAATTGTCAATGGAGGGGCGGGTACCCTCCCGAGGCCTCTCCCCCTGGGTGGGGTGGAAGCCCAGAATAGCCAGTAAGCAGGCAAGTGACAAGGGCGTTCACCAGGCTCATCAGGAACGCAGAGGCCATGGAAAATCCCCCCAGTGCAGATACTAGAGGGAAACTCCGTGCCAGACATGCTGGGGCACTGCATGATCAGTTCATTTAAATCTCGTAACAACTCTACTGGGTGGGCATCATTAAGTTCATTTTATAGGAAGGAAACTGGGGGTTGGGAAAGTTAAACAACTCTCCCAAGATGGTGCAGCTAGAGTCTGAATCCAAACCCCGGGCAGCCAGGCTCTAAAGAAAACAATCTTTTGCTTTTAAGGGTTAATTTAAACTAGTTGCTGTCAAGTCAACTCTGATTCATGGCAACCCCTTGTGTGTCAAAGTAGAACTGTGCTCCACAGGGTTTTCAATGACTGATTTTTCAGAAGTAGGTCACCAGGCCTTTCTCCCAAGGTACCTCTGGGTGGACTCAAACCTTCAACCTTTTGGTTAGGAGCCGAACATGTTAACTTTTTGCACCACCCAGGGATTCCAAGGGATAATTAGAGATGAGTTAATACATTTTGCTATAACTTTAATAATTTTTTTTCCAAGAAAGCAGAGTATAACCTGCTACTCAAAGTGTAGTCTGTGGTCTGGCACCTTCAGCATCACCTGGGAGCTGGGTGGAAGTGCAGACTCTTGGGCCCCCTGCAGACATACTAGTAAGAATGTGACAGGACCCTTCAGTGATTCACCTGCATGTTAGTGTTTGAGAGATGCTGTCTGGGCCCATAGCCCCTCCCCTAGGGAAGCCTGGCTGTTGGGTCCTTGTCACCCTAAACAAGGCTTGCCAGTGCAGCTGCCCCATCCACAGGCCCAACGTCATCGCTGCTCTACAGCTGGCCTTGTTAAAACAGCTACAGTAAATTAAATGCGCACCTTCCTCTTGGAGTTTGTTTCAGGGCAGGGATCAACATTTTCTTTCTTCTTGTCCCAAGGGCAGGCTTAAGACAAGTGTAGGGGATGGGCATGGGAAAACGAAAAGCAAAAAGGAGCTGGTGCCTCTGACACTTCCCAGGACTGGCAGGGTGCCAGGCACAGAGCAGGTCTTCTGTAAAAGCCACTGAACTACTAAGAGTGGAGAACGACACAGGGTAGAGAGGAAACAATATGGCAGAAATGGCCAGTGCACCTTTAACAGTGTTCTCCAAAGTGGCTCTGAGGAACCCACCTCTGCGTCCTCCAGCCAGCCCAGGGCAGTCTGGTCAGGAGTCCAGAAAACACGGGGACAACGGTAGGCAGACTTCTTATGTCAAGACTTCTCAAATCCTTACAACCCGGGAGCAGTGGTTCGCAAAGTGTGGCCCCTGACCAGCAGCATCAGCATCACCTGGAATTCGTGAGGTCCCAGAGCCATTCCACATCTGCTGAATCAGAAACTCAGGGTGGGGGCAGCAATCTGAGGTTAACAAGTCCTCCAGGGGATTCTGGTATATGCAAAAGTTTGAGAACCACTGCTGAAGAATTTTCAAAGTTTTCCAAATTAATTTGACCATAGAACAAACCCTTCCTGAGGGAAACACCACTTTTTGCCGTATGTTAACTCTTGCTCTTATTTTATAATTGAGTTTTAACAAAAACATATGATACTATAGCAAATATAGTTAAAATTTTCCAGATTTCTCTAACTTTTAGGTGATTTTTTTCCCCTACATTTCCCAACAAATTTATTTTCCAATGTAACATTTCTCTGATTCTATAACAAAATTCAGTGAAGACAAATAAGGTTGATATACAGAAATATATTTTGTTGGCATTGGCTATCAGGAGGGCATACTTTGAAAATTTCTAAGAAGTCCAGGCATGTTCTAGTAGCATTAGTGAGTTTAAGGGGAAAATCCTATTTTCAATGGCAGGAGTTGGGGTGGCAATAAGAAGGTATGGTCTTTCTTCCCAGCAAAACTCAAGGGTTTGGTCTCCAAAGCCATCTGAATGGGCTCCCTCAACTTCCCTCCTCTCCATCTCTTCATCGTAACCTCTCTTCTTTCCCAGCCCCCACTCCCCAGAACAAATGACTCACCTATCCCTCCCCACCATGGTCTGTTCTGGGCCCACCTCTTCCTCCGTCCACTATAGCTTCCAGCCCTGGATGATGCCCAGTCTTCCTTGCATTTCCCACCTCTGTCTCTCTAGGCTCTTGCTCTTCTTCAGGCATCCTTACATAGTTGGCCCTTCCCTTCCCTTCACTGTCATCTCCATTCCAGGAGATACTATATATGTAATTTTGCCCAACCTCAAATACACCGTGGGTGGCCTGTCTGTGAGGCCAAGAGCAAGGGCTGCTGGGAGGCATGGCTATGAAACCACACTCCTCTCCTCACCACCTTCCAACAAAGCCTCCGTCCTGGCCCTCTGCTATCTCTCCCCTGCCTCTCGCAGGGCTCCCAACCACTGCCTGGGCCTCAATGCTTGCTGCAGCCTCTTGGCTTAGCTTCAAGCCTGCATGTCCCACCGGCTGCAGGAGCTGGCCACCGATAATCCACCAAAAACCAGCCGCTATTGAGTTGATTCCAACTCATGGCAACCCCGTATGTGTGAGAGTAGAATTGTGCTCCATAGGGTTTTCAATGGCTGTGGTCTTTCAGAAGTAGATTGTCAAGCCTTTCTTCTGAGGCACCTCCGGGGGCACCTGAACCTCCAGCCTTCAGTCAGTAGCCAAGTGTGTTAACTGCACCACTCATAGCCTCCTAAGATGTTCCACAGGGCTCTCAAACTCAACGTCCCAAACTGGATGCATCTTCCCATCCAAGCCTCTTCTTCCTCAGCTCCCCTTTTTAATGACACCCCACTTTCCCTACAAGCCAGATTCCCAACTTCACAGTTGCCTCAGGTTCCCCCACTGCCCTCCCCCTGCTATGACCTGAACTTTGTTTGGATCCTGAGCTGTGTCACTCCCACATCCCGCGCTCGTCCCTAGCCGTTGTCTTCCCTCACCTCCTCCCCACCCCTGGGTCCCTCCTCTAAGCCTCAAAGGCTGTCAGGTGAGCTTCCCACATGGCAGCTCCACCCCTCCTCCTCACAGAACCTCTCACAGCTCTCCATTTTTCACTGAATATTTGAAATCCAGATGAACAGTGGCTGACTCCAGATCATGGTAGCATTTCTGATGCTGCTTTTCCAGAAAGACGGCCATGGGATGGGTGAAGTGCCTTGTGGTGCCCTGCCCACAGTCCCCTCAGGGAGCTGTCACCTCCTTGATCTCATGTAATGGGAAGTGCTAGCTGGTGGCCTGTCTGTGAGGTGCAGAGAAGCCCGGTTGCCATGTGAGGCTGGCCCTTCACCCCTCCTAGAAGTCAGTACCATTTCTACACTGCCTTGTTCTACCGGGCAGGAAGCTCAATTTTTTGAAACAAAGACATTCCCTTATCAGCCCTGCCAAGTCTGAAGCTCAGGGCCATGACATAAATGGTGCGTGGTCAGTAATCACAAGCTACTTCTCCTTTGAAGCCACCAGGAAATATCACAACTCCCTTGGTCCTTTGAGCAAGCCACACCACAGAATACCTGGGCACATAGTGCCCTCTCGGCCGGGGTAGCCCTTTCTCCTTCTCTGGGCCCCACTTCTGTCTGCCTGGCTAATAACAAGTCAGGCCTATTGCCCCCACTGCAACAAAGCCTTCCTGAACCCCATCAATGACATAACGCCCCTCACCATGTGCCCTCTACAAGCTGTGGAGGGCAGAGAGTGATCAGAGGGAGCAGGCGCTTGGCAGCATGTGATGGTGGAGAGGTGCAGATCCTGGCTGGCCTGACTCTGTTCCCATTCCCAAGAAAGGATGAAGACAAATGCTGTCCTTGTTGAGAACTTCTCTGTGTGGGGTTCACATAAGTGGTCCCTGAGGAGGAGCTAGGGTCTCATCTTTCAGCAAAGGCACAGCTCTCCCTCCAAGTTCATCCTTCCATCCATCCATACATTCATTCATCCATTCCTCCATGCGTCATCCCTCTCTCCATTCCTCCTTCCCTCCATCCATCCATCCCTCCAGCCTCCCTTCCTCCATCCTTCCTTCCTTCCATCTATCCACCCACCCCTCCCTTATCCATCCATCCATCCATCCATCCATCCACCCTTCCACCCACCACCATTACTAAGCCCAAGTGCTACTTCTCTCCACAGCAGCATCATGCTCCCCTGATCTCACAGCCTCTCCATCCCTCTCATTCTCTCTCCAAACTGCCCCTCTTACAAGGGCCTTCTGTCCTGCTTGTCCCACCCTGGTCTGGACTCTGTCCTGATAAAGCTATACGCCTTTGACTCAAAAATGCCAACCCCTGGGTAGAAAGTGAAACATTTATCACTATGATGTTTCCAGGTAGCTAGATGTTTGGGCACTGCTTCATTATGAATCCAGATATTTGATTTTAATTTTTCTCTCCAGTTTGGAGCTGAACAGACCTGGATTCAAATCCTAGTTTTTGTCAATTCCTACCTATACGACCTCAGGCAAATTCCTTGACCTTGACCCATCTGAGCTAGAGTTTCCCTCAGCTCGAAACTGTCAATAATATTATCGACCTCCCAGGGTTGCTGTGAGGGTCAAAATAGATGACTCTTCCCAGAACACACCCATGCAGTGCCTGCACTAAGGAGGGGCTTGATAAACAGCAGTCCCTTTCTCTTTCCAGAGGTAAGTACATATGGTCTTTCTGACTCAAGGGATTCCCTGCAGAGGCTGACTGCAAGGCTGTAGGGTATATGTGCGTGGGGGTAGTGTTCTTCCAACATGTCCAAAGGAGCCAGGGCCCAGGCTCAGGCCTGGGAGTGTGTGACCACTGGAAACCTGCCAGACCATGGCCTCCCGTGGCTTTCCTTTGAGAATCCTGACCAAATGAGGTGCCCTTCTCCGAGGCAGCCTCTCAGTTATACAAATGTCACCACAGAAGGCTGACCAAGCTAGTGTTTCTCCACCCTATCTGACTCTTGGAGATCTGGTCAGCATTTTCCAGACACGCATGATTCTAAGAATCCCCTGAGGTACCAAAGTGCAGGTTCACTAGCCCTGGCATGGGGCCGGGGAGTCTGTATTCTTAACAAGCACCCAGATGAGCCTCACAATTCAGGAAGCTTTAAAAAACCCTGCAACAGTTCAAACTCAACCCCAGGTGCACCGCAACTCTGCCATTTGTTAGCAAGGGCTCCTCACCTGTAAAATGTGGACAGTAGCTGTGCCTACCTGGGCAGGTGAGGGTGCGTGCCCAGGACTCAGCAGAGTGTCTGGGCCATTATGACCCCAGAGCCCTGCCATGGTGAGGCTTAGCCTGGACACTGACCACATTCAGATTGGCCATGAGGGGTCAGGTGGATGGGGATGGGGCATTCCAAGTACAGACCTGAGCTTCAGGGCTGAAAACACAGCTACTGCTGGCTGTCTGGTGTCCCCCAGGTGGTAACTTTGCTGAGATACAGGTTATCTTGTGACTATGTATTCAGAAGCCACTCTGTGGCCACGATATAAAATGTTTGGGGACAGTTGCTTGGCAGAGCTGTTCCCCACCCAAGGCACTCACTAGAAAAAGAGTGAGGGACCTGCTTCCCACCCTAGTCCCTGCCGAGGCTGCCCAGAGTCCTTGCATTCTTGTGAACTTACGCTTTGGAGTAGTTCAGCACAAAGTCTACTCCTTTCTCACAGTCAAACTGGATGTCACGAGGTAAATCCTTGTGGCATTTGGCATCAATACTTAAGGGGAAGCCAGGGTTCCACTCTATCCACCTGAGCATGAAAGAGGAGGAGAAAATCGGGTTAAGCATCTGGCCTTGGCGTTGCTACCCTCAGGTGAGGCGGCCTGTGTCGTCGTGACAATGTGACATGAGGCAGCTGACGTGTCCACCATCAGTTCAACATGTCACAGGCTGACCATGCTTCCAGTGTAGGGGTACCAGGGGTGTGAACTTTGCTGTACCCTGAGCTTCACAGTGGGAGGCCTGAGGCTGGGATTTACCGCAAAAGGCTAGGGAATGGTAGGTGTGCACCAGTGAGTAAAGGAGTGAAGAAGTAAGGCTCATGAGACTCCATCTGTTTAAGGCAATGTCTCCCACTGCCCTGTCTTGCTGGCCACGGGAAGGAGAAGTGGTCACGGCTGCCCCATCACACATGCCCCTGGGCATCCCACGTACCACCGGTTCAGCCAGGGCTCATGTTTTGCATGTGGTGGTCAGCGGAAATGGGACAGTTGTCATGCCTTAGCATTGGGGCCCACAAGGCAGCCAAGAGGCTGAGCAAGGACCCCCAAAGCACAGACCATTGGAGGTCTGCCCTCTTGCTAACTTGCTGGCTGGTCTCAGGCATAGAGGTTCTTACAACAAAAAAAAAAAACAGTGACTGCTGAGTCAACTCCATTTCATGGTGACCCCACGTGTGTCAGAGTAGAACTGTGCTCCCTAGGGTTTTCAATGCCTGATTTTTTGGAAGTAAATTGCCAGGTCTTTATTCTGAGGCAAACCGCCAATCTTCTGATTAGCTGCCAAGTGTGTTAACTGCACCACCCAGGGACGCCAACAGACGTCCAAAATTGAGCCACTCATTCGACAGTCCCATTAGTGTTAACTATCAATTTAACAAAAGGGAAGAACACCCTTGGCATTTCTCAAACTAAGAGAACTGAAAAAATTCAAGCCTCGAGTTGCAATTTTGAAGGATTCTGGGCCTTGGTGGTCCATTGGTTAAGCGTTTAGCTGCTAACCAAAAGGTCAGCAGTTCAAATCCACCAGCTGCTCCTTAGAAACCCTATGGGGGCAGTTCTACTCTTTCCTATAGGGTTGCTATGAGTCAGAATTGACTCAATGGCAATGGGAATGGTTTTTTCTTTGGTTATGGGCAAAATATTGAACAACACAGGAAGCATCAAAAGAACCAAAAAGTACTGGTTGATGTTCAGCCATTTCAGGAGGTAGCATATGATCAAGAACTGATGTTACTGAAGGAAGCGGTCCAAGCTGCACTGAAGGAACTGGCTAAAAACAAGGCTCCAGGAACTGACAGACTATCAATTGAGATATTTCAACAAACAAATGCAGTGCTGGAGGTGCTCATTAATCTATGCCAAGAAATTTAGAAGACAGCTAACTGGCCAACTGACTGGAAGAGATCCATATTTGTGCCCATTCCAAAGAAAGGTGATCCACACAGTGCAGATATTATCCAACAGTATCATTAATATCACACACAAGTAAAATTCTGTTGAAGATAATTAAAAAAATGGTTGCAGCAGTACATTGACAGGGAACTGCCAGCAATTCAAGCTGGATTCAGAAGAGGATGTAGAATGAGGGATATCATTGCTGATGTCAGATGAATCTTGGCTGAAAGCAGAGAATGCATAAAGATGTTTACCTGTGTTTTATTGACTATGCAAAGGCATTTGACTGTGCAGATCATGACAAATTATGGATAACATCGTCAAGAATAAGAATTCCAGAACACTTTAAGAGGCAGTCGTTTGAACAGAACAAGGGGATAATGCATGGTTTAAAACCAGGAAAGGTGTATGTCACAATTGTATCCTTCCACCACACTTATTCAGTCTGTATGCTGAGCAAATAATCCTTGAAGCTGGACTATATGAAGAAGAACACGACATCAGGGTTGGAGAAAGACTCATTAACATCTTGAAATATGCAGATGACACAATCTTGCTTGCTGAAAGTGAAGAGGACTTGAAGAACTTACTGATGAAGATTAAAGACTACGGCCTTCAGTATGGATTACACCTCAGCATAAAGAAAACAAAAATCTTTACAACTGGACCAATAAGCAACAACATGATAAATGGAGAAAAGATTGAAGTTGTCAAGGATCTCATTTTACTTGGATCCACAATCAACATCCATGAAAGCAGCAGTCAAGAAATCAAAGGACATATTTCTTTGGGCAAATCGGCTGCAAAAGATCTCTGAAGTGTTGAAAAGCAAAGATGTTACTTTGAGGACTAAGGTGAACCTGATCCAAGCCATGATATTTTCAATAGCCTTATATGACCAAAAGAAGAATTGATGTATTTGAATTATGGTGTTGGTGAAGAATATTACTGAATATACCATGGACTGTCAAAAAAACGAACAAGTCTATCTTGGAAGAAGGACAGCCAGAGTGCTCCTTAGAAAATGGTGAGACTTTGTCTCACGTATTTTGGACATGTTATCAGGAGGGACCAGTCCCTGGAGAAGAACATTATGCTTGGTAAAGTTAAGGGTCAGCAAAAAAGATCCTCGATGAGATGGATTAACACAGTGGCTGCAACAATGGCCTCAAATATAGCAAGGATTGTGAGCATAGTGTAGGACCGGGCAGTGTTTCATTCTGTTGTAAATAGGGTCTCTGAGTTGGAACCGACTCAATGGCACCTAACAACAACAACATCATCAATTTAAATAGTGCTAACAAATTTTCTCCATGCCACTGGGAAGTTCAAGGACTCTAATTCATTTTAAGAGCCAGTGGGGCTGAACTTTTTCAGTGTGCAAACATTGAGCCCAGTGAGGAGAAAGGTGTTAGCCTTTCACGCCATTCACACATTTTTATGTGTAGTGTTCACTTGGAAAGATGTGGGCCACATTTCCTCACCACAGAGAAGTATCTCCCCTTCTCACCTTCTTGAGGGTGGCAGTGCTAATGGCCTCATCTTGCAGGGCTAGGAGAAGATGGCCTTCCCAGTTCTGGGATCCGGAGAACTGGATAATCCCTGCCTTCTTCTGCAGAGATGGGCAGTGTTCTGAAACCAGACACTTCCATCCCTTCCACTGCTGGTTGGTCACAGACAACCTGACCTGAATCAGGGCCCAAGGACTTCATACCACAGACATGAAGAGACAAAGGAAAAATCACAATCCATGGAGGATGATCTAGTTGGCAACCAGGTGGAAATAAAGAAGCAGCAGAAAAGATACTTATTTTTAAAATAATAAGAATTCTTTTTTAAAATTTTATTTATTTAGTTGTTGTTGAGAACATACACAGTGGAACATATACGAATTCAACAGTTTCTACATGTACAATTTAGTGACATTGATTACATTCTTCAAGTTGTGGCAACCATTTCACCCTCCTTTTCTGAGTTGTTCCTCCCCCATTAACATAAACTTACTGCCCTCCTGAGGTTAAAAATACTGAAAATTCTTAAGGAGATACAAGTCAAATAGGAAAAGACTTTCTGTAATAACAAAACATAATTTCTGAGTTGATAAATTCAATAAAGAAAAGGAAGAAGAGACTGGTCCCTGATGAGAACTGACTGGTCATCTGGAAGACAAAATGTCTTCACTCCACGAATAATTACTGAGCAATTACTGTGTGTTAGGCACTACCTTATACAAAGCGGAAAAAATGTAACACAGCACAGAGCAAAACCACAAAGAACGGAAAAGCCTGAATGAAAATACGAGACAGGGGAGTCAGATATAGAAGATTTAATATGCAAAGAGTAGATGTTCCAAAAGGAAGAAAAGGAATATATGGACAGGCCAAAAAAAAAAAAAACCAAAAAAATTAAAAGAAAAAGTTCTTAAGCTAAAAGACCTGAATTTTCTGATTGAAAGCAATTTCTAAATTCTAGGTAGAAGAAAAAAAGAAGGTGCACCTAGCTTATGTACTGATTAAATTTTAAAATGGCAGAGAGAGAAGAGAACATGTGAGAGAAAAGGAGAAAGGGTGAGGGGCTAGGAAGGGAGAGAAATGTACCCAAAAGCTTCTGGAAAAAGAAAAAGAATCAACTGTCATTAGATTTATCAGTTGCCACACTGAAAACAGGAAGATAGTGTAAAGTGTTCACAGGATATCCTTTGAAAGATCATTATCTAAGATTCTTAGAAGAAGCCAAGTAATCGGTGAGGATAGGAGAAAAAAAATTCTTTTTGAAAAGCCAGGACTCAAATACTGCATCAATCCCCCACATACCTCTTCTGAGGAAATTAACTGAAGAGGTTTAGCCAAATAAATTTTAAATTAAAAAGAACCAAGACTTTCCTAAGTATAATAATGGGTATCAGAAAACAAAAGTGAATATTAAACAAAACAGAAATATCAAAGGAATTGTCTTAAGAATTAAGGCTAAGAGATTAGAGTATTAATCAAGGCTAATTAGTACTACTATTCCTTGTTTTTTGTGTTCCAGTCATGCAATAAAAAAGACCAGTGGTGTAAATAACAGAAAATAAGACGCAAAAGTACCATTATTTAGATAAGATGGTTGAATAACTAGGTCATAAAAAGACTCAGTTAAAAAACTATTAGGGCCAATAAATGCATTTAGTAA
The DNA here is from genome assembly GCA_030035585.1 of Dugong dugon. Classification (NCBI taxonomy): domain Eukaryota; kingdom Metazoa; phylum Chordata; class Mammalia; order Sirenia; family Dugongidae; genus Dugong; species Dugong dugon. The sequence goes on along the minus strand of CM057475.1, from coordinate 5,127,436 downwards.
GGCATCAATTCAAGGTAAATATTAAAAAACAAGTATTTATCCCAGCAACAATTATTTAGAAACAGAAAAATATCCCACTCAGAGTGGCAAAGGCTATAATATCTTTTGCTATGAAGTAATTAATGCACAGCCACCACCCCTCCATCAGTGGAGGTATATGTGTTGCTATGACGCTGAACATCTTTCAGTGGAGCTTCCAGACTTAGACAGACTAGGAAGAAAGGCCTGGTGATCTACTTCTGAAAATCAGGCAGCAATGAAAACACTATGCATCATAACAATTTAATTCACAACCATTCATGGGGATAGCACATTTTGTTCCGTTGTGCATGGGGTCACCATGAGTCAGGGGCCAACTGGCTGCAGCTAACAACGACAACATAAAGTAAGTAGGAAGGTAGAAGACCTGCATGAGGAAAGCTAACGAGTCTCTTGAAGGACATTACCCCAGGTCTATATGGAAAGAAGTGTGGGCCGTGTTCTTGGATGGAAAGATGTAATATCCTAAAGAGGCCAAGACATAACACATTTATCTATAATTCAAAGCTATTCTCATCATGAAACTTAAAAAGAACAGTGAGATAGTAAGCAGATATTAGTAAACTTAGAAAGTTGTGATAATCAAGAGTAGGGTGCTGGGCCCTGGGACAGAAAACAGACCACACGCCAAGTCTAGAAACAGATGCCGGAAATGTGAGACTAATAGAAAACCAGCAACACTCACTGTGTGCTTTCTCTGTGCCGAACGTGATTCTAAGTGCTTTTGTGGTTTAACCCATTTAATCCTCTCAAAAACCCTGTGAGAGAGGGACTATTCCCCCCATTCTACAGGCAAGGAAACTGAGGCACAGAGAGATTAAACCACTTTCAAAGGACACAGACTAAGTGGCAGTGAATGGAGTTGGACTCAGGCGCTGGGGTGCAGAGTCCCTGCCCACGACCACCACTGTATGATGCTCTGGGTGACGTGGGGTCATCACAGGTCAGTGTGGAAGGATGCATCACATAACAGATGACGCTGGGAGAATCTGGCCCTTCCTTCACATCACGTATGAAGATACATGGCGGACGAAGCAAAGCTCTGAACTCAGAGCAGAACTGTAAAAGCATTACGGAAAATATAGGCCTTTTTTGTATAAAAGTAGGGTGAGGAGGGCCTTCTTAAGCGAACCCAAAGTCAAATGGAAAAGCAATACACATAGTTAAGTAGAGAACTAAAACCTTCTTTGTGAAAAAAGCAACGGAAAACAAATGATGTATGCAATACATATAACAAAGGGATACCATTCAATGTAGAAAGAGCTCCTTGAAATTAATAATAACCCCCCACACAAAACCAAACAAAATCAAACACACACACGCACACAAGAAAACAAAATCTTTGCATAAAAACAAAGCATATACATAGGCAATTCAAAGAAGACACAATACAGGCAGAAAACAACTGAAGGAAAAGATACTTAGCTCACCCGTAGTCAGGGGCATTCAGGTTAAAACCACAATGCGGCCTCCCTTAGGAGTTATTAGATTGTCAGCCAGACTGCAGATCAGTGACATCAGGTGGAAGTGAAGGTAAAAGCGTACTTTCATAGACAGTTGGCTGGACTGAAAATTACTGTAGCATTTTGTGAGAGGATGTTTACCAGTGTCTGTTAAAATGAAAAATGCTGACTTGACTCAGCCATCTGAGTTCTGGGATTTGATCTGGGAGTGACTGAAGCACCAGCACATAAGATGTTCACACAAGTTGCTTCTTGCAGTGCTGTTTGTAAGACCGCGAGCACACACACACACGCACACACGCACACACACGCACACACACGCACACACACACACACACACACACGCACACACACACATGCACACACACACACAGACACACATACGCACACGCTCACAGGCACATGCACACACACACACACAGTACATCCAAATAAGACAAGAAATATGTAGCAATTTAAGAGAGAGGAAAACAAGGAGACACTATCTCACTCGCATCAGATTGACAAGAATGAGCGTGTCCCAGGATGAGAAGTACACTGGTGACATAGGGAAACAGCAACTGTCAAGAGGCGGCTCGGGGTGGAAATTGGCAGAAGCCTTTTGACAAACAATCGGCACTATCTAGTGACCTTAAAAGCGCATATGGGCCTGGGTCTCTGCAAGTCTCCTTGGGGCTATTCCCAGAGTAACTCTTCAATGAGAGCACCAAGAGAGATGTGTGAGGAGCCCACTGCAGATCTATTTGTAACAGCTAAAAATTAAAGGCAGCCCAAGGGCCTGTCAACAGGAGTGCAGGTAAGTAAGTGGCAGTTTGTTCATATATTGGTGCACTAGACAGAAGATAGATGAATGCACTATGTCTGTATCTACTGGACACTCTTCAAAACACAACCATGAATGAAACAGCAAGTTATATACTGATTAGATTAGACACCACACAAACTACACTACATTGCAGTGTGTGCACACACACAAGCACAGTAACAGTGAGAGCACAGGGCTGAGGGGTTATCACCTGTGTGGGTTTCTCCATCGTCCTGCATGTCTAACTGTGTAAGGATGGTCAGCCAGACTCACAGGCTTTCTGCCATCCTGGAGACTACTCTTAGCTGTGGCTTTACTTCCGAATTCTAATCCAAATGCCTGAAAGCTCATGTGAAAGAGGAAGCTCCAATATTGTGCAGACAGTGCAAAGTGTAATGTTTCCTGAACCAAGAGCTGAAGAGGAAGCAGAGGAGGGCTCTGAAAAGGACAGATGAGTGGAAGGAGGAAGACAAAATGACGATTAGATGATTAGATCTAAGAGAGGGGCAAAACACCTCACCAGAAAATCTCTCTATCTCCCTTGGCCCTGCCCTGGCTTAAACAATGCAAACTAAGAGAAAAAATTATCATTATTTAGCTAGCATGACTGAGTAACTGTTGTGGTTGTAATGCACCATCCAGTCGGTTCCAACTCACAGCAACCCTATAGGACAGAGTAGAACTGCCCCATAGGGTTTCCAAGGAGTGGCTGGTGAATTCGAACTGCCAACCTTTTGGTTAGCAGCCAAGCTCTTAACCACTGCACCACCAGAGCTCCAACTGAGTAACTAGGTAACTAAAAATACTCAATTAAGAAACACATGCACGGACGACTTCTGGCAACATGGTGCTTTGGGCAGAAGCACCAAGCCGTCCCTCCACAGCAAAGATCTGAAAAACTAAGCCAAACAGAGAAAACAGCAATCCTGAAACCCTAAAACATCAAATGAACAAATAAAGAACTCAACCAAGCACCAAATGGAGTGAGAAAACTGACAGAGAACAGAGAGCGAGGAGAGATTAATGCAGAGGTCCCCTATCAGCTAACGCAGCATGGATCCGCCATCTTGGACTCCTATCAGAGACCAGCAAATAGGGGGTACAAGAAAGCAGCTTCACGGAGCTTCCAGCAAGAGACAGAACAACTGGCAATTGGTGATATACACTTTCCCACCCCCCACCCTTCTTCACCCCCACTCGGCCGCCTCTACTTCCCGCAGCCACAGTCTCTTGGCCGGGAAGCACCAGCTGCTTGGATTCCACCCGCCCGCACTGACAGACTTCCTGAGTGCCATTTGTTGGCTGCTGATGTTTCTTTTTTCCACTTCTTTTGATTTATTCCTTACCTCTCACCATCTACCCCTGCCTTCACTCAAATACCTGGCTCGGTGTGCCATCTTGGCTTCTTCTTGGGGGGTTGCAGAGCTCCGTTCGAGTGTGGAACTGCTTCCCGGTCTGTGCTGCCATGCTGGTGGGATTCTGGGGCTTTTTTTGTTTGTTTGTTTGTTTTCTTTTCCTTTTCTCGAGTTGGGAGCCCCTTAAGGCCAGGCAGTTCTATGCAGCTTAGGACCTACACCCTCAGCTTGCGCAGACCGCAGAGGGATCCCTGAGAACATTTCTTTTTTTTCCGTGGGGTTTTTATTTTCCTGTTTTTTGGGAGGCTTTTCTTGTTCTTTTTTTTTTTTTTAATTTGTTTTGTTTTCTTTTCCCTCTTTTTCCCTTTTTGTCTTTCTTCATTACTCAGTTTCTCATCTCTCTATACCTTTCTTCTCTTCCTGTCCCCTGAATACCTGGTGCTGAATTCCTCCATGCCTTCTAGCCAGGCTGTACTGCAACCCCTGCGGACATCTTCCCCAGACCTCGTACCACACCATTGGGATCCCTGGGAGCTTTGCTGTTTTTTTTTCTAATTTTTATTCATTCTTTTCTTTTTTTTATTCCTATCCCCCTTTTTGTTTTTCTCCATTTCATAGTCTCTCAGCTCTCCACTCCAATGGCAAGCTTCCCTAGCTTTTTTGTTTGTTTGTATGTTTTTGGCTCCTGTTCCTCTCTTCTCTCTCCCATACCCATCTTAACTCCACACATCACAATCTCTCCCCTCCATCCTGCCTACCTGCACCATGTGCTTAACATCACACTACCAAGCAGCACAGACATGGCCTACCAGAACCTGCCCTGCACAGATTACTGACCCATCCTGGTGGTTGTAGTAAGTGCCACAAACAACCCATCCCAGCAACTCCTCTTCAGCTAGACCTGCCCTGCTGTACCATATCTGAGTGACTGACCTTGCCAACTGGAGAAGGAGGCAAAAAGTATCGTGCCCACAGGCGAGCAAACAACAAAGAACACACAGCCTGCCTGCTCAGACATAGCCAAATTAAAAAAAACAAAAAACAAAATCACAGGATGAAACAAACAAATCTACAATCAATAAATGAGAAAAATAACTACTAAATGCCCCGAAGACAGCAGACAATATCAAAACATTTACAAAAACAGGACAGGATGGTTCCAATAGGCATCCAAAATAAAACACTAGATGACTTTCCAGTAGAACAAAAGGCACTAGAACTACCTGATAGGGAATTCAAATCTCTAATACTCAGAATTATCCAAGAGTTGAAGCAACAAGCAGACAAAAGTGAGGAAAAAATGGACAATTCATGGAAAAGGCAGACAAATTCATGGAAAATACAGACAAAACAATGGAAGAATTCAGGAAAATAATGCAGGAACAAAATGCCAAAATAAATTCACAACTAGAAATTATACAAAAACAACAACTAGAAATCCAAAAGATAACAAGGTTTCAGAAATGGACAGTGTCATAGAAGGGCTGAGGAGCAGATTTGAAACGGTGGAAGACAGGATCAGTGGAATTGAAGACAAACACTTGGATACAACTCTGTTTGAGGAAAAATCAGAAAAAAGAAAGAAGAAAAATGAAGAGGCCCTGAGAATTATGTGGGATACGATCAAAAGCAAAAACCTGTGAGTGATCGGAGTTCCAGAACAGGGGGAGAAAACAAAAGACACAGAGAGGATCACTGAAGAATTGCTGACAGAAAACTTCCCCAAGATCATGAAAGATGAAGAGCTAACTGTCCAAGGAGCTCAACGAACCCTATATAGAAGAGACCCCCCAAAAAATCACCAAGACCTATCATAATCACACTCACTAAAACCAAAGACAAACAAAGAATCCTGAGAGCAGATCAAGAAAAAGAAAAAGTCACAGACAGAGGAGGAACAATAAAACTAAGCTCGGATTATTCAGCAGAAACCATGCAGGCAAGAAGGCAATGGGATGACATATATAAAACCTTGAAAGAAAAAAACTGCCGGCCAAGAATAATATATCCTGCAAAACTCTCGTTCAGATATGATGGTGAAATTAGGTCATTTCCAGATAAACAGAAATTAAGGGACTATGTAAAAACCAAACCAAACTTACAAGACTTATTAAAGGGAGTCCTTTGATCTGAGAATGAACAATATCAGACTACAGGCTGAATATAGGACAAGGGATTGTACTAGCCAGATACCAACCTAGGTATGTGGTATCTCTTAAGGACTATGCAAAACAAAAAGAATTACAAAAGGAAACCAGAGAGGTTAATCTGTAAATGACAACAGCATCAGAACAATAAAAGAGGGAATAAACAGTGGAGATATAGAACCTTCTAATGGAGAGAAAGTCAAGCGATACCAAGTAATAATAGACTGTTTCAAATCTAGGAAGATAAGGGTAAATTTCACAGTAACCACAAAGAAAGTTAACAAAGCTACTCATCAAAATAAAGAAGAAAAACATAAAGTCTCAGTAAAAACAAAACCTACAAAAACAAAAGCAATGGAAAAAATCCACAAACCGAAGGAACTCAGGACAAGACAGTAAGAGGAACAAAACTGGAGGACATTATGCTGAGTGAAAATAAGTCAATCACAAAAGGACAAATATTGTATGAGACCTCTATTGTGTAACTCATGTAAAAGTTTACACACAAAAAGAAACAATCTTTGTTGGTTACGAGGGATGGGAGGAGTCGGGGGGAACTAAATAGGTAAGTGGTAACTTTGGTGAAGGGTAAGACAGCACAACTTGTTCAAGGAAAGGTCATGGAAGCTCCATAGACACTTTCAAACTCCCTGAGGGACTGAATTGCTAGGCAGAGGGCTGTAGGGACCATGGTCTCAGGGAACATCTAGCTCAATTGGCATAACACAGTTATAAAGACAATGTTCTATATTCTACCTTGGTGAGTAGCGTCTGGGGTCTTAAAAGTCTGTGAGCAGCCATCTAAGATACTCCACTGGTCTCACCCCTTTGGAAGCAAGGGAGAATGAAGAGAACAAGATACAAGGAAAAGATTAGTCCAAAGGACTAATGGACCACAGCTACCAAGGCCTCCACCGGACTGAGTCCAGTACAGCTAGATGGTGCCCGGCTACCACCACTGACTGCTCTGACCGGGATCACAATAGAGGGTCCTGGACAGAGCTGGAGAAGGATGTATAACAGAATTCTAACTCACAAAAAAAGACCAGATTTACTGGCCTGACAGACTGGAGAAATCCCGAGAGTACAGCCCCTGAACACCCTTTTAACCCAATGGTGAAGCCCCTCCTGAAATTCACCATTCAGCCTGGGATCGGACAGCCCCATAAAACAAAACAGGACTAATGAGGCACAGCAGTCCAGGGACAAGGAGTAGAAGGCAGGAGGGGACAGGAAAGCTGGTGATAGGGAACCCAAGGTTGATACGGGACAGTGTCGACATGTCATGCAGTTGTCAACCATTGTCATAGGGCAGTCTGTGTACTGTTTAATGAGAAACTATTCTGCAAACCTTCATTTAAGGTACAAAAAAAAAAAAAAAGAATGATCTATGAGATCAAATTGACAACAGCAACTCAAAAGGTTTGATGGGAAGCCTAGGGGACAGTGAGTTGAAGATAACGGTGATGGAATAGTTTGGAAAAGGATAGTGAGAATAGCAGCACAACTGTAAGAATGTAATTGATGTCACTGAATTGTACACGTAGAAACTTTCAAAATGGTGTAACTTTGGCTATGTATATTTTCACCAAAAAAAGGTCCTCAAGGTCGAGAAGGGAGAGTGTTGACATGTCGTGGCGTTGTTAACCAATGTCATAAAACAATATGTGTACTGACTGTTTAATGAGAAACTATTTATTCTGTAAACCTTCATCTAAAGTACAATTTAAAAAAAAGAAAAAGAAACACACACAACACTAAAGCCACCGCTCCTCTTCCCAAAGGGCATTCTGTAGAACCTCCTTCTGCGGTACACTGATAGTTGTACGTCACAGGCTTTTGGGGAAAACTGGTAAAACAATTGACCATGGTTCATTACTATAGAACTTAGACTATTTAATGCTTATGTGCATTATGAACCTCCAGGAAGGGGGTGTAATACACAGGTTTCCAAACTTATTTTACCACAGGATCCTTTTTTTGGCAGAGGGAGGAAGGTTTGGGGCCAAAATTCTAGGGCACACTTTGGAACATGCTCTTACCAACCTGCAGAATTAATTTAATTTGTCACCAGCCACTAACACCTTAGTTTGATTAGTGGGGCATTGATAAGACTCACTGTCCACTCACCAGACAGGACACAAACTAGCCTGATTGTATGGGAGCTGCATACATCGGTGCAACAGAGGACACCTTCCCTCCACAAAGCTAGAAGACGCCAAGCGCTTGCTGTGGGGGGCTGTGACATGGTAGCTGAGGGTGGCAGGACAGCAGAGGAAGGAGTGTAGAAACAAGCACCCTTGGGAGGGAGAGGCAGAGCCCTCAGATAATGCATGTGCTCTGGACCAAGTGTAAAAGTCTCAAAAGACATCATAGGGTGCCTGAAGTGAGAGGCTTCCACAGAAATATTCTAAAACTAAGTGTGAATTCATATATCCTTAACATTATTCATAGCATAAAATCATATTACTTTCACAACATCTGGTGCTAAAGAAAGGAAAGTTTTATTTTTCAACATTTTTATGGTGAAGTATAATAGATATGATTGGGCATAATACGTGTCCACCACCTGTCTGTCAGTTTGTCTTACAGTGGTGGTTTGCCTACCACTGTGATGCTGGAAGCTATGCCACTGGTATTTCAAATACCACCAAGGTCACCCATGGTGGACAGGTTTCAGACTAAGAGACTAGGAAAAAAGGCTTGGAAATGTACTTCTGAAAATTAGCCAGTGGAAACCGAATGGATCACAACAGAATACTGTCCGACATAGTACTGGAAGAAGAGCCCCTAGGTTGGAAGACACCACAATGGACTCAAACATGCCAAGCACGTGAAGACAGCACAGGACTGGGCAACATTTTGTTATGTTGTACATAGGGTTTCCACAAGTCAAAGCTGACTTGACAGCAACTAACAACTATAATAATGTGTAGCGCTGCGTATCCCCAAGATGCAGTCATGGGCAGTTCTCTGGGGGCCTGAGTGGAGGCACAGAGTTTGGCCACGACACGGAGCTCATCGCCGCTACCCCCCGGAATGGAGGAGTCTGGATGCCCAGCCACTGGTGGGCTGGTCTGTGGAGGCCAAGTTCAGGGTGTCTGTGCACTGGGGTGTGCGCTCGGCACCAGCCTGGGGCAGTGAGCTGTTCTGGTGGCAGTGGAAGGGCGAAGGGCGGTCCCAGTATGAGTTCTTCATGAGGAACAACTACACCCCCAGCTTCAGCTATGCCGACTTCAGGCCGCAGTTCATGGCCACCTTCTTCCACCCGGAGGACTGGGCCAAACTATTCTGGGCGGCAGGGGCCAGGTATGTAGTCCTGACCACAAAGCATCACGAAGGCTTCACAAACTGGCTGAGTCTGGTGTCATGGAACTGGAACTCTCAGGACCTGGGACCCGGTTGTGATTCTGGGAACAGCTCTTTGGAAGAAGAACATACTCTATGGACTTTATCATTCACTCTTAGAGTGGTTCCATCCACTCTACCTACTTGATAAGAAAAATGGTTTCAAGACACAGTATTTTGTGAATTGGAAAACCATGCCGGAGATATATGATCTCATTAATAGGTACAAGTGTGACTCAATTTGGTCTGACGGAGAGTGGGAATGTCCTGATAACTTACCGAAACTCCACAGATTTTCTTGCTTGGCTCTACAGTGATAGCCCAGTCAAGGATCAGGTAAATTACCAGTGGGGTCACCATGGAGGATTCTACAACTATCAAGATAAACACATGCCAGGGAGCTTGCCAGATCACAAGTGGGAGCTATACACCTCTGTGGACAAGTCATCCTGGGGCTATCATCGCAACATGAGGATGGCAAGCCTTGCAAGCGAAGAGGACATCATTTTGGAACTGGTTCAGGCAGTAAATCTGGGAGGCAACTATCTTCTCAACATTGGACCAACTAAAGATGGAGTGATTGTTCCCAATCTTCCAAGAAAGGCTTCTTGCTGTTGGAAGTGGATGAGCACCAGCAGGGAGGCTATCTGTTCCTCTAAGCCTTCGAGGGTGCATGCAATCAGGTAAGAACACGACATCTGTCTGGTATACCTTGAAAGAACCAGATGTTTATGCCATTTTACTGCACTGGCCAAAAAATGGAGTATTACATCTTGCATCCCCTAAAACTACCTAGACTACAAAGGTAAGAGTGGTGGAACTTGAAGCCAATCTGAAATGGTCTCAAGATCCTGTCCAAAGCCTCCTCATCTCCCTGCCTCAGTCGCCACCCTCTGCTCTCCAGTTAATTTTGCTTGGACTCTCCAGCTGATGAGAGTGGAGTGACTGATTTGAGTTCCAGAGGAAAGGGACACTATTTGCTGATCCCTGCTAAGGATAAAGAATAAGCCAAGTCACACTGTGTCTGTGCGAGGAGGTGGACTGGATTTGACAAGCTATTTATTTAGCGTCAATTGTCACCAACTCGTCCCCCACCCCTTCCAAAGGGCTGGGGAGCCTGGAGGGGGAGGAAAAGGCTTAAGGGGGTTACTGGTCAATTCTAAAGCAAACTAAGAGCTCTTAAATTCAATCTATTTACAATGATACTGTTAAGGAAGTGAATGTGATTCTGCCCTGTGCCTTTTTAAATATGATCAAATAAGTAAATTTATATGTCAAATCATTTCTGTCAAAAAACCCAGTAATAACGTGTGTGTGTGCAAACACACAGAAAAATTCATAAAATGCTAGTGTGACCACCAGCCAGGTCAAGAATCAGAACATTGCCAGTAGCTTATAATCACACACACACACACACACACACACACACACACACACACACACACACCCCTCCCCATGGCCCTTCCCTATCATGCATACTAGGTGTCATCCCCATCCTGGCTTTTCTGATAATAATTTCCTTGCCTTTTTTTTTTTTTTAAAAGTAGTTTTACTACTATGTTACCCTAAATAATATACTTTCGAACTTTTTATGGATTGAACAGACATTTTGTGTCTGGATCCTTTCCTTCAACATTGTATTTGTGAGGTTCATCCATGACATGTGTTGGAAGGTGTTCACCAGTTTTCCTTGCTGTGTAGAATTTTCCACAATTTATCTAGTCTACTGTTGATGGCAATTGGCTATCATAAATACTGCTGCTGTGAACATCCACACACGTGTATCCAGGTGCACACGCACATAAATGTGTATAGGGTATATATATCAAGGAGTGGAATTTCTGAGTTATGGATTATAATCTAACTTCAATTTTACTAGATATTGCCAAATTGCTTTCCAAAAGAGGTTGGGTCAATTGATAGTCCTACCAGCAGTGTGTGTGAGCGTTCTTGTCCCTCTACGTCTTAACACCTAGGTACGTCAACATTTTTGTTCATCTGGTGTGTGTAGTAACTGTTCACTGTGATCTTACTTCTGATTTTCCTGGCTACTAACGAAATTGAGTCCCTTTTTTGTACATTTGCTTCTCACGTTTCATGCAGGGCCTGCTTAAATCTCTTGTCCATTTTTCTACTGAATTGACTTTCCTCCTCTCATAGGTTTGTAGGGGTTCTTCACGTATTATGAATAATAATCCATGCCAGTCACTCTGTGACATCTTCACTCCCTCTGTGGCGTCTTTTAAAGAACTGCAGTTCTTCATTTCAAGGTAGTTGAACTTATCAATCTTATCTTTTATGGTTAATGCATTTTGAGTCTTGTTTGAAAATCTTTACCTTGAGGCCATGAAGAATAATCTATATTCTAAAAGTTTTATAGTTTTGCCTTTAACATTTAAGTCCAATAAACCCGAAACCGAGTTTTCTGTATGATGTAAGGTAGAGTCCAAGTTCTTCTGTTTCTCTTTCTCTTTCTCCCTTGGACTTTGCCCTTCCATCCCCTCCCTCTTCCACACGATGGCCAACAGCCCCAGCACCATTTATGAAATGACTGTTCTTTCCTCACTCATCAAACAGTGCCCTTTGTAACCAAGTATCTATATATGTGTAGATCTGTTTCTGGCTTCTTCTGTTTCATGGAAATGTAAGTTTTTGATGGAAAAGGAGATGGAATTAAGGATAATTTCAAGTCTGGGGCAATCAGTAGTCTCAATAGGGGATTTATCAACAGCTTGAGCAGTGGATTCCCAAGAACAAGGGGAAGGATAAGAAGCTAAGAGAAATGCCTTTACAAATTGCTGTTGTTAGCTGCCATCGAGCTGACTCCGACTCATGGTGATCCCATGTGTTACAGAGTAGAAATTCTCCATAGGTTTTTCAGCCAAGAAAATCTTTACAGAAGCAGTTCACAGTGTCTTTCTTGTGCAGAGCCACTGGGTGGGTTCGAACCGCCAACCTTTAGTTTAGCAGCCAATCACAAACCATTTGCACCACCGAGGCTCCTCCTTTTTATAAATTATAAATTAGCAAAGTTAAAAAAAAAAAGATAACTGCCCAGCTATGGCAGGTGTTTGATAAAATAGGTTCCCATACGCTGCTGGTAAAATGGGTAAACATTTTGGGAGAGAAGTTTCTCAGTATATACTAAAAACTTACATTACTTGATTTAGTAATTTCATTTGTGGGCATCTATCCAAAGGAAATGGAGCCCTGGTGGTGCAGTGGTTAAGTGCTTGGCTGCTAACCAAAAGGCTGGCAGTTTGAATCCACCAGCTGCTCCTTAGAAACCCTATGGGGCAGTTCTACTCTGTCCTATAGGGTCGCTACGAGTCACAATCGACTTGACAACAACGAGTTTGTTTTTATCCTAAGGAAATACTCAATAGTACATAAAAAGTTTCATGCACAAAGGTTTTTATTATTTATAATAATAAAAATTAGAAGTGTCCTAAATATTCAGTCAGGCTGGGTGCTTAAGTAAATTATGGTGCATCCCTACAATGGAATATTAATTAAAAACTAGAATGATGTTTATGACGAGATTTTTAAAACCACACTGCTAAGGGAAAAAAAAAAAAAGATGTAAAGTCATACATTATTGTTGCTAGGTGCCGTTGAGTTGATTCTGACTTATAGTGACCCCATGTACAACAGAACGAAACACTGCCCAGTCCTGTGCCATCCTCACGATCGTTGTTCTGCTTGAGCCCATTGCTGCAGCCACTGTGTCAATCCATCTCCTTGAGGGTCTTCCCTAGTCATATATACAATAAAATCCCAAACAAGTAAGAGTGAAAATGCATGAATTATGGGTATTTTTCTTTTCTGATAAATTTCTGTATTTTCTACTATGATCGTGCACTTTTTCCCTTCTTTTGCTTTACTGTATTAAAAAAAAAAAGACTATTAACATATTACATGTTTCTTGCAATAAGTTAAATTATAGAGGGTTATGTAGAAAAGTGTGACAACCCCACCAGCAATGTACGAAGGTTCCAATTTCTCCACACCCTCAAAAACACTTATTATTATCTGTCTTCTTTATTATAGCCATCCTAGTAGGTGTGAAGTAGTATCTCACTGTGATTTTGATTTCCCTAATGAGGGGCCCTGGTGGCACAGTGTTTAAGAGCTTGGCTGCTCACCAAAAGGTCAGCAGTTTGAATCTACCAGCTGCTCCTTGGAAACTTTATGGGGCAGTTCTATTCTGTCCTATAGAGTCGCTATGATCAGAATCGACTAGAGGGCAAAGGGTTTGGTTTGGTTTTGGTTAATGACTAATGATGTCGAACGTCTTTTCATTTGCTTATTGGCATTCATGTATCTTCTTTGGAGAAGTGTCTATTAAAATCCTTTGCTAATTTTAAAATTGGGTTATTTGTATTTTTATTATTGAGTTGTAAGAGCTCTTTATATGTCCTGGATACAAGTCCATTATTAGATATATAATTTGCAAATATTTTATCCCATTCTGTGAGTTGTCTTTTCACTTTCTGTACAGTGACATTTTAAGTACAAAAGTTTAAAATTTTATCTTTTTTTTCTCTTATTGCTTGTGCTTTTGGTGTCATATCTAAGAAATCATTGCCTAGTCCATAGTTATGAAGATTTACTCTTAGGCTTTCTTCTATGATTTTTATAGTACTAGTTCTTATATTTAGGTCTATGATTAATTTTGAGTTAATTTTTGCATTTAGTGTGAGGTAGGGGTCCAACTTTACTCTTTGCATGTGGATATCCAGATGTCCCAGCATCATTTGTTGAAAATACTATTCTTTTCCCACTGAAATGTCTCTGTACACTTTTCAAAAATTAATTGACCACAAATATAAAAGTTTATTTTTGGACTCTCAATTCTATTCCATTGATCTATCTGTCTGTCCTCATGCCAGTACCACACTGTCTTGATTACAGCACATGTGTAGTAAGTTTTTATAGAGGGAAGCGTGAGTACTTTGTTCTTGTTTTTCAAGATTGTTTTGGTTACTCTGGGTCCCTTGTAAATTGTATAATCAGCTTGTCAATTTCTGCAAAAAAGCCAGCTGTCATTTTGCTAGGATTGTGTTTATTCTATTGGTAAATTTAAGGAGTATTACCATCTTAACAATATGAAGTTTTTGATCCATGAATATGGAATGTCTTTCAATTTATTTGGATTTCTTCCACGTTTTGTAGTTTTCAGTGTACAAGTCTTGGACTTTTGTTAAATTTATTCATAAATATTTTATTTCTTTTAGTGTTGTTGTAAATGCAATTGTTTTCTTAATTTTATTTTTCAGATTGTCTATTGCTAATATTTAGAAAAACAATTGATTTTTGTATATCGATCTTGTCTCCTGCACCCTTGCCGAATGTATTTATTAGTACTAACAGTTTTTTAGTAAATTCCTTAGGATTTTCTATATACAAGATGATGTTATCTGCAAATGTTGATAGTTTTACTTATTCTTCTTCTATTTGGATGCCTTTCATTTCTTTTTATTGTCTAATTGCACTGGTTAAAACCTCCAGTACAAGTTTAAATAGATGTGGTAAGGGTGGGAATCCTTGTCTTTTTCCTGATCTTAGGGGCAAAGCATTCAGTCTTTCACCATTAAGTATGATGTTAACTGTGGGAGTTTTGTAGGTGTCCTTTATTAAATTGAGAAAGTTCCCTTCTATTCCTATTTTTTGAGTGTTTTTATCGTGAAATGTTGTTGGATTTTTTTCAAATGCTTTTTCTCTGTCTAGTGAGATAATCATGGGTGTTTTTCCTTTATTCTATCAATATGATGTTTATATTGATAGATTATTTTTATGTTGAGCCAACACTGCATTCTTGGGATAAATTCCACTTGGTCATGTTGTACAGTACTTTTATGTATGTTGCTGAATTCAGTTTGCTAGTATTTTGTTGAAGATTTTTGTGTCTTTATTCATAAGGTATACTGGAAGGTAGTTTCCTTTTTTTGAGACGCCTTTGTATGGTATGGTAACGGTAATACTGGCCTTATAAAATGAGTTGGAAAGTGTTCCCTCCACTTCTATTTTTTGGAAGAGTTTATGCAGGATTGGTATTAATTATTTAAATATTTCATAGAATTCACTGGTGAAGCCATTTGGTCCAGGGGCTTTTCTTTGTGGAAGTCTGTAAATTACTAATTCAATCCCCTTACTTGTGATTGGTCTCTTCAGATTTTCTATTTCTTCTTGAGTCAGTAGCTTGTGCCGGTCTAGGATCTATCCACTTCATCTAAGCTATCTGATTTATTTCCATACAGTTGTTCACAATATTCCCTTTTATCCATTTTAATTTCTGTGAGGTCAGTAGTTATGTCCCCTCTTTCGTTCTTTAATTTTAGCTACTTGAGTCTTTTCGCCTTTTCTCTTGGTCAGTGTAGCTAAACATTTGTCAGTTTTGTTGTGGACCATGTATCACTTTTATAAGAAGACATATGAAGTGAGGGGTACATTCATCCAGAAAACTACCCCTCTTCCACACAGACAGAAGAGAGAAGGCTGACTCCCTGGGAAAAGGGAAAAAGCACAACTCCTGCTTTGGGAACAGCAGGAAGGCAGAGCACTACAGTGAGACAGCATGTTAAAATGAGTGGGATTACATAAGAATCTGTTTTCTAAGTCTTGGTTTATGTCTTTTAAGCATGAGTTTGAGGGTTAGCAAACCCAAGACTATTTAGAGAACACAAAAACTCAAAAGCAAAACAAAAACAAGAGAAAACATATACTCATAGTTTTAAATTTGGCAGAAGAAATCAAGTAAAATGACAACTTAAGAATGTCCTTGGAATGTGATAGAAAGCCATTTGCACCTTCAAATTAAAAAAAAGAAGAAAGATGAAGTGGATTTTCTTGAAAATATTATGCTGAGCGAAATACATCAGTCACAATAGGACTAATATTGTATGATCCACTGATATGAAATAGGTAAATGTATGGAGACCAAAATTTATCAGTGCTTAGCAGAGGTGGGAGGAGGGAGGAAGGAGGAGTCTTTGCTCAGAGGGCACTGAGTGTCTTTTAATGGTGGTAGAATAATTTGGAAATGGATAGTGATGATAGTTGTACAACATGGTGAACATAACCTATGTCATTGAATTGTACATGTAAAAAATGTTGAATTGGCAAATGTTTTATTATATATATATTTTACCACAATAAAACAATTTAAAAAATAGTGAGGAGTAATCCCCAGAAATGGAGATGAGAGGATAATAAGATAAACTCCAGCTTTTGTTGCCTCATTCCCCTAACTGCCAATATGGTTGACTCCAAGTATGTCCATAATCCCCATCACCACCACCACCATCTCTGCCTGGAGTGGCAGGTAAGGTGAAGCCTGGGATATGAGGGGCCACCTCAGGGAGTCAGTGCCTTAGTGACTTGCCAGCAGTGAAGGGCCGTGAGCTGTGTGTAGACCAAGCACCAGTGACAGAAGAAAGCATGGTCCCAGGGCCACTGTGTCTGATACCGTAACTCACCGATACTGTTTTTGCCGTGTTTCCAGTTCCTTACGTCTGTGCTGCTTGAGAATGTGAATTTGGTCATCTCGGGCCAATTTTGCTGTCAAGAAAGGCAAGTATGAGAAGAGCCTAAGAAAGAATGTTAACGATGTCCAATATGCAGGGCCCCCTTATGCATTCTGCCCCGTGCTGGATGCATTACATACACTATCTCATGTAAGCCACAGAACACTCTCCCCTATTTTACGGCAAGGAAACTGTGGCATGGGGAGGTTGAACAGCTTTTCTCTTGAACCTCGACCAAGGTCACACATCTGATTAGTGAATTTTCAACAAAAGGCTCAAATCCCATGCTCTCAATCACTCCCTTTAACAAAAGACAAATCCAGTCCATCATCCTCCTGCCAACCCACTTGTCGAGCCTCAGGATCCCTCCACCTTAGGGCTCATAGAACAACGTTCAGGCTCAGGGGCCAGGCTTGGTTCCCATTCGGCTTTACAGGGACCTTTGGCCTTGATTTTCTGGCCCTCTCTGGTGAATGTGTACATGCCCATGTCTGGCTTGCCTGTGCATCTCCACTCAGGGCCTCTGACAGACTTTACTCTGCAAAGAAACATGGGGGCCAGGGACAGAGCTGCCTTTCACTCCAGGGGAAAGGGAGTTTATGGTTCTTGGTGGATTTTTTTTTTTTTTCAGACCACTTTGGAAGAGTTCCTTCCTCTCCCCTGTGCAGTTCTTATACTTCTTATGCCACAAACAGCAGTGACTGGGCTTCAGCGTTGTCTTGAGAGAGGGGCAGGGACTTTTGGCTCTCATGTTCCTCACTCTGCTTAATGAAAAAATCTGTGACTTAAGATCCAATATACAGATCCCAACACTGTTGCGTTTCCTGTAGTGCCTACATGGAGGGGTGAGCAAGAAGCTCTATTCTGAAACAGTGCAGTGACCTAGAGTGTGGACTGTAGAAGAGACACAGCTGGGCTGGACTTGGTCCTGGTCACTTAAAGCTAAGTGACCTTGAGCAAGTTGCCTTGGCCTCCTCCTATGTAAAATGAGGACAATAGTACCTATGTATCAGAGGCATGGTGAGAATTTAATGAGAGACTGCAGCAGAGCACTCACACTGTGCTAAGCACACATAAAACCAAACCCGTTGCTGTTAGGTCGATTCTGACTCATAACGACCCTATAGGACAGAGTAGAACTGCCCTATAGAGTTTCCAGGGGGCGCCTGGTGGATTCCAACTGCCAACCTTTTGGTTAGCTGCCGTAGCTCTCAACCACTACGCCACCAGGGTTTCCGAGCACACATAAGTGCCCAATAAATGGGAAAACCAGTTATTATCATCATTCTTATAATTGTACTGGGCCAGAGGTTTCCCTCCCTCCCCCTAAGCCCAAGCTTCGGGGCATCTCATCTCTTAGCTCCCTCTGCTGCCATGTCTCATGTCAGAAGTGAGGCAGTGGGCTAAGGGCAGTGTCGCGCTTCTCTGGGCCTTTAGAAAACAAGACGTTGTATCATCATCACTCTATATACGGTTGTTTAAGGTTGTTTAAGGTCAAGCCAGTGAGGAGTCACAGTCAATGGAGTCCTGGGTAGGAGGAGACTGGAGCATCTCCCTCCAAAATAGGGGAACTATCACATGCTTCTCCAGCTACTTGTGGTGAGGGAGCCGGTATTTAAAACTTCCATTCTATCACAGACTGGTATTTTTGTAAAATGTAATAAAAATTAATTGCTAGGAAAAGGACATTCAAAATACAAGCTGAGCCAAGGTTTTTAGTATTAGATTAAATAATCAATTATTCTGTCAAATTGTTATAAAAGTTTCTAAACGCCCATGCTCAGTCTCTGTACTTACCCCATTGCAGACCAGTACCCACAGTTCAAAAAGAACATTTCAAGATCTATCCTGAAGTACAACGCTGTTAGTGATAGGATGGTATCCATACGCCTACGACGAAGACCAGTTAATACAACTATTATTCAAATTTACGCACAACAACTAAGGCCAAAGATGAAGAAATTGAAGATTTTTACCAGCTTCTGCAATCTGAAATTGATCGAACATGCAATCAGGATGCATCGATAATTACTGGTGATTGGAACGTGAAAGTTGGAAACAAAGAAGAAGGATCGGTAGTTGGAAAATAATGGCCTTGGTGACAGAAATGATGCCGGAGACCACATGATAGAATTTTGCAAGACCAATGACTTCTTCATTGCAAATACCTTTTGTCACCAACATAAATGGCCACTATACACATGGACCTTGCCAGATGGAATACACTGGAATCAAATCGACTACATTTGTGGGAAGAGAAAAGCCCAATATCATCAGTTAGAACAAGGCCAGGGGCCGACTGTGGAACAGACCATCAGTTGCTCATATGCAAGTTCAAGCTGAAACTGAAGAAAATTAGAACAAGCCCACGAGCCAAAGTACAACCTTGAGTATATCCCACCTGAATTTAGAGACCATCTCAAGAATAGATTTGATGCATTGAATAGTAACGACTGAAGACCAGATGAGTTGTGGAATGACATCAAGGACAGCATACATGAAGAAAGCAAGAGGTGATTAACAGACAGGAAAGAAAGAAAAGACCAAGATGGATGTTAGAAAAGACTCTGAAACTTGCTCTTGAATGTCGAGTAGCAAAAGTAAAAGGAAGAAATGATGAAGTGGAAGAACTGAACAGAAGATTTCAAAGGGAAGCTCGAGAAGACAAAGTAAAGTATTATAATGACACCTGCAAAGACCTGGAAATAGAAAACCAAAAGGGAAGAACACACTTGACATTCCTCAAGCTGAAAGAACTGAAGAAAAAATTCAAGCCTCAAGTTGCAATAGTGGAGGATTCTCCGGGGAAAATATTAAATGACACAGGAAGCAGCAAAAGAAGATGGAAGGAATATACAGAGTCATTATACCAAAAAGAATTGGTCGACGTTCAACCATTTCAAGAGGTAGCATATGATCAGGAACCGATGGTACTGAAGGAAGAAGTCCAAGCTGCCCTGAAGGCACTGGTGAAAAACAAGGCTCCAGGAATTGACGGAATATCAATTGAGATGTTTCAACAAACGGATGCAGCGCTGGAAGTACTCACTGGTCTATGCCAAGAAATTTGGAAGATAGCTACCTGGCCAACTGACTGGAAAAGATTCATATTTATGCCTATTCCCAAGAAAGACGGTCCAACCGAATGGGGAAATTATCGAACAATATCAGTAATGTCACATGCAAGTAAAATTTTGTTGAAGATCATTCAAAAGAGGCTGCAGCAGTATATCAACAGGGAACTGCCAGAAATTCAGGCCGGATTCAGAAGAGGATGTGGAACCAGGGATATATCACTGCTGATGTGAGATGAATCCTGGCTGAAAGCAGAGAATACCAGAAAGATGTTTACCTGTGTTTTATTGACTATGCAAAGGCATTCGATTGTGTGGATCATAAGAAATTATGGATAACATTGCGAAGAATGGGAATTCCAGAACACTTAATTGTGCTCATGAGGAACCTGTACATAGATCAAGAGGCAGTTATTTGGACAGAACAAGGGGATACAGCGTGGTTTAAAGTCAGGAAAGGTGTGCATCAGGGTTGCATCCTTTCACCATACCTATTCAATCTGTATGCTGAGCAAATAATCTGAGAAGCTGGACTATATGAAGAACAGGGTATCAATACTGGAGAAAGACTCATTAACAACCTGTGCTATGCAGATGACACAACTTTGCTTCCTGTGAAAGCCAAGAGGACTTGAAGCACTTACTGATGAAGATCAAAGACCACGGCTTTCAGTATGGATTACATCTCAGCATAAAGAAAACAAAAATCCTCACAACTGGACCAATAAGAAACATCATGAAAAATGGAGAAAAGACTGATGTTGCCAAGGATTTCACTTTACTTGGATCTACAATCAACATCCATGGAAGCAGCAGTCAAGAAATCAAAAGACGCATTGCATCGGGCAAATCTGCTGCAGAAGACCTCTTTAAAGTGTTGAAAAGTGAAGATGTCACTTTTAAGACCCAAGCCATGGTATTTTTAATTGCATCATATGCATGTGAAAGCTGGACAATGAATAAGGAAGACCAAAGAACTGATGCCTATGAATTGTGGTTTTGGCAAAGAATATTGAATATACCATGGACTGCCAAAAGAATGAGCAAATCTGTCTCAGAAGAAGTACAACCAGAATGCTCCTTAGAAGCAAGGATGGCGAGACTATATCTCACATACTTTGGACATGTGTCAGGAGGGACCCTGAACCGACTCGATGGCACCTAACAACAACAAGAACATCCACAGTTCTCAGACCATACTCTAAGCCACTCTGGCTCAGGCACCTCTGGCCTGAGGCAGCTCCAGGCCTTGGGCCTGTGATTATTATTATTTTTTTTTATTGCACTTCAGGTGAAGGCTTACAGAACATATAGTCTCATTAAACAGTAGTACACATATTGTTTTATGACATTGGTTAACAGCCCCACAACATGTCAACCCTCTCCCTTCTCGACCTTTTTTTTTTTTTTTTGGTGAAAGTATACCTATTGAAAGTATACCTATTGTATAAAAGTATAAAGTATACCTATTGAAATGGTGAAAGATACACCATTTCAAAAATTTCTACATGCACAGTTCAGTGACATCGACTATGCTCTTCCAATTGTGCTGCTATTCTCACTTTAGATGAAGGCTTACAGAACAAAATAGTTTCTCATTTAACAGTACACATGTTGCCCTATGACAATGGTTAACAACCTCACAACACATCAACACTATCCTTACTGAACCTTGGGTTCCTTATCACCAGCTTTCCTGTTCCCTTCTGCCTTCTGGGCCTGTGATTATTATTAGCTGCTAGTTACCACTGAGTTGGATCTGACTCATGGCGACCCCATGCACAACATAACAAAATGTTTTCTGGTCCTGCACTATCTGCATTGTTGATATGCTTGAGTCCATTGCTGCTGCCATTATGTATTTTGAATGTCTTCCAACCTAGGGGGCTCAGCTTCCAGTACTATGTTGTTGTAAGGTGCAGTCGAGTTGGTTCTGACTCGTAGCAATCCTGTGTACAACAGAATGAAACACTACCTGGTCCCGCACCATCCTCACAATCGTTATGCTTGAACTCATTGTGGCAGCCGCTATATCAATCCATCTTGTTGAGGGTCTTCCTATTTTTCGCTGACCCTCTATTTACCAAGCATGATGTCCTCTTCCAGGGACCGATCTCTCTTGATAATGTATCCAAAGTATGTGGGACGTAGTCTCACCATCCTTGCTTCTAAGAAGCATTTTGACTGTGTTTCTTCTAAGATTTGTTTGTTCTTTTGGCAGTCCATAGTATATTCAATATTCTTTGCCAGCACCATAATTCAAAGGCATAAGTTCTTCTTCACTCTTCCTTATTCATTGTCCAGCACTATATTGGACAATATTCTGTTGTGATCCATAGAGTTTTCATTGGCTGATTTTTGGAAGTAGATCACCAGCCTTGCTTCCTAGTCCATCTTACTCTGGAAGCTCCACTGAAACCTGCCCACTGCTGAAAACTGCTGGTATTTGAACTGGGGCCCAAAGATCAAGAGGACACATCTGCATTTTCCCCTGAGGATGTAAAGCCAGCTACTAAGGGAGGATTAAGGCCACTGAAGGCAAAATGAATATTAATCTTAACAGTGACAGCTGTCACTGTCTCTATGGGCACTGTTTTAGGTACTCTCCATTCATCATCTCTAATTTACCTCAGGGAACTGGCCTTTCTCCGGGGCACCTGAGCTCTGAAGAACTGAATCTCTTCAGCCTCACGGATAGGAATAAGTTAGAACAGGTAGAATTGCAATATGCTAAGTTTCAACAGTTGCACTTCTCCTGGCCCTGAGGGTGTTGGGACATTCTTCCTAATGACTGATGTAACGTCTAGGAACATGGCATGATGACAGAGTCTGGACTTAGTGCAACAGAGTTCAGAGAGCAGATTTCAAAAGACTGATGTGGAGTGTCTTCATGAAGCTGTCCCATCACCTAGATGCTCTGGATGCCGGAGACCACAGTGAGAGCTTCTGACTTTTATGTTCACCCAAGATGCAGTGGTGAAATATGAGATTTAAGAGGTTACCTTGGGGTGAACAATTGAATTGCCTGTGGGCTGGGTTCCCTCATTTTCAGGTTGTCCAAACCACTGGTTATTGAGTATGTGGTGGCTGGAAGATGGCCACAAATTCTCTAACACTCCTCGCATCTAAGGTGGGGTCTGTCACCCTCTCCTGAATCTAGGTGGGCTCTGTGACTGCTCTGACCAACAGAATATGGAGAAGCTACACTTTGCCGGTCTCCAGGCCCAGGCCTTAAGAGATTGGCAGTGTCCACTTTCTTTTAGAATACTTGCTCTTGGAAGGGAGCCACCATGGAGAAGAGCAAGTATGCTGAGTCCACCATGCTATGAGGAAGCCCAAGCCATGTGGAGAAGAAGCCTTAAAGAATGAGATGCTATGTGAAGAGAAAGAGGCCAAGGAGAACTAAAATGTTCAACATGAGGAGAAGAAACCTTCTTAGAAGTGAATCCTCAAGCCCCTCTGCCTCAGCTGATGCTATATGGATCATAGATGAACTGCCCAGCTGAGCCTTTCCCAAATTCCTAACCCACAAAATCATGGCTTGGTAAAATGTAATGGTTGTTTAAAGTCACTAAAATGGTTACACAGCAATAGATAAGTGGATCGTGCTGGAGAGCTTCTATGTGCCCCTCCAGACCCAGCCTTCTCTACCCTGTCTGCCTCTAAATGTGATTGGAATAGATTGCCCCAATGGGTTCCCACTGGGTTCAGACAATGGGGATCCTGACTGGAGCCTGAAGGGCATGGGAAAAGTGAGGTTATTCCCCAGCTCCTCTCTGCAGTGTCCCCCAGGCTATCTGAATCTCTGCTGAAGGCCACAGCTCCTCCCCAGGGAGCTCTCTCTCCAGGACCCTCTTTTTCTGGGTTCTGGCATTCCTTCTCCCCTGGGCTTCCCCCTCATCTCAACAGGTCTAGTGGTAGCAATGGCCTGTGGTTCTCCTACACCTTTCTAGTCCCTTTCTTATACGCTGTTTGAATTATCCTAATTTGAGTGTGCCATCTGCTTCTTGATACGAAGATCTACAAGAGTCTATGGGAAGAAGTGCTACACACCTGAGTGCTTGGTTGTGGTGGGGGAGGGGTGGGCAAGAAGGAGATTTGTAGCTAGTGTCTTTCAACTACTGGAAAGCAGAATAGCCCTGTCTATGACCTTCCACATTCTGGCCATCACAAAGCAAAATGTGTTTTGTGATCTTTTTTCCTGCCATGAGGTACAGGGACAAAGATCCTCTTAGCTCCAATCATTCAGCTCAGAAATATTGATGAAATTTGGTTTCTTAAGTCAAATTCCATGTCAGAAACCATGGGATGTGGCCTGATAGACTAAGAACACCAGGTGGAGAAGAATTTTTCATTTGTCTCCATTCTCTTAACTATAAGATGGAGATAACAATCATTCTTGTTTTACCCACCTCACTAAACTTGTGCGAAGAGCAAATGAATGAGTGATAGGGAATGCTTTGTCAACTAGGAAAAGTTAAAACCCTTTCATGAACGAATTATTTTATGTTTGTAATTTTTTGGTGATACGTTTTTTCACTAATGGAATACATACAGAATCACTGGGTATTGGTAATCTTCTGTTATGTAATATAGCTTTTTTAATTAATATTATGTGGTACCCATATATACCAGTAAACTCTGGAGATAAGATAGGTGGAATGAAGCAGGGATAAATTGTTTTTTCTTTTCAATTTTTGTTGTTGTTGTTGAGTGGAGCTTTTTAAAATGTGAGTTAACCCATAAAGACATCATTGCATAACTGCCTTTACAATTGATTGGCTGATCACATTGGATCACATCAAGGAGATTGATCACATCACTGCATAACTGCCAATCTACATCATTACATAAATGCTAAACTACATCATTACATAACTGCCAAACCACTGTGAATCATGGCCCAGTAAAGTGGACACACAACCTGAACCATCACAACAGGATAATACAAATACCACACCTTCAAACCAATATGAGAATACAGAGGGGGGATATTGTGTAATTCCTGCCTCCTGTAAAACTAAAACTCCAAAAGGAAGTGCTGTCATGGGAACAATACCACTGCAGTAAATTACTTCTTACTGCAAAACATATACTTACAGCTGAGAAACTGGAAGATAGGTCCTTGACGATTGCCATATGTCGTGCGGTATGTCAAGGATGCTACAATGTGTGCGTACACTGTATTTCTCCTAAAAATACATTTTTTGCATGCATATTACCTAGTCCTGAAAACCACACCTACCCAATAACACAAAGAAAACAAGGTTTATCTCGCTGTTCAGAATTCTTAATGGCCAGAAAATGTAAGTGGTATTTATTTGTACTTATGTACATGAAGTACATCAAGGATGCGTGTTTACAATGTTTTTTTGCCTGAAAATAACTTAAGTACTTGAAGATTACCTAATGCCGAATACTGTACCCTCACAATAATACAAAGGAAACAGTAAATGTACTTACAAGCCTTATCTCCACTGTAGAGAGAGAAAAAGACAAAGTCATTCACGGTCACTCCTCCCGTCTGCAACACCTCCTGCAGCAACCTCTCAGCACAACTACATGGCGCCCGCAAACTTCCTACCAGTTTACGCAGTTACAGAAGTCCCTGCCCTGACACCAAAAAACCAAAACCAAACCCATTGCCTTCGAGTTGATTCCCACTCATAGCGACCCTGTCAGACGTACTAAACATGTTACAAAAGCACACCTATAAACCCCAGAGCCAGGAAGTGTGAGTGGTACATATGCATATAACAGTATACATGAGAGGCATTATTAAACGCTATCCTCCTTATGATTATAGTGGATGCTTGGTATTTGGAGATTTATCATTCCAGGTTTAGGCTGTGAGCATGGAATTGACTCACTTGTGCCAAAAGGCAGACTCTCTCGTGCAAAAGAGAGTCATTCGGGGAGACCGGCCTTAACTGACCTCGGATGTCTGCATCTCTCTCTGATACTTCTTACCGGGCAAGCTGTGGGCCTCTTTACGAAGAATGACCTCCTGAGGAAGTGCCAGATTGGGGTCTGCACATTGGGAATCACGCTTATTAGGGTGGATTTTAGGTTCTTTCCTCTTTCAGCAGTAAATGGGAAATGGGGTTCAACGAATGTCCACATGAACACCGGGTCTGCCTTGTGGCCCCTCTAAGCTGGCACTCAGGCACTCCTGGTCAACCCCTTCACTTCCCAGGTCTGAGTGAGGTGTCCTGGAGTCCAGACGCTACTGTGACCTCACAGTGGGCAGTCTGGACCTGGACGTCTGTGAATCTGGAAAAGGCCACTTCAATGACCAAGTGAGGCACAACACTGACTACTGTAGAACTGTCCATCTACATGTATGTCCCATGGATATTTGCTACTAGGGACCCTAGTTACCCTCTGATGAAAAGGGGGTCATGCTCCCTCACCTGTAGGATGGCAGGGCATGGCTGGCTGTGTGAAGGGGGCCACTCACTCAACCTCTGGGCCAGGGCCTATTAATACACCGAGGAAGGCCACACCTTCTCTGCAGGTGCGCTGGATCACAGTGCTGGGGCACTGTGTTATTATTTCCACGAATAACAGTTCCTTGAGGAAGGAGGGACATCAAACTCTTTCGGTTCCTGAGCAGCCCGGGGATGGAAGGGGCCCCAGGTGCTCACCTCGGCCGTCTCGCAGGACGATCTCGCCGTCGCCTGTGATCCAGCGGTAGCAGGGGAACTCAATGTAGTCCCCGTAGGGCGTCTTCAGTGTGATGTACTTCAGGTACCAGTCATCACGGAGCCAGTACTTGCGCTTCTCAATTTTTACCAGCTGGATCTCACCCAGCTCTTCATCCACTGTCACATTGTAAGAATCGACCTGCAGAGGAGAAACGGCAGATCATAGTGATGCAGGGTCCCCTGAGCCCTCATGTCACCACTAGCCCATTTAACCAAGACATTCACTGGATTCCTGCTATTGACAAGGCCCTGTGCCAGGCCCTGCATGACAGAGATGAAAACCTAGTGAGGGACTCTGGTGTCTGCACACAGCTCAGGCTAGAGGACTGGACACTCCCAGGCAAGTGCCCGTCCCTGCTACTACCTAGAGGCCCTGCTTGGCAAGGTTCCTTTTCAGCTGCCACTCTCACAGCGAGGGCAATGGAGGCTTCTGGCCCTTCTCCCCTGCCAGGCTGCAGGGACAAACTGGCTCTCACTCCTGGGCAGCCCTTTACCACTTGCAAAGGGCCCGCTGACAATTACTGTGTGTCCCCCACAACAATTTGGGAAGGGGGATAGAGTTATGACCTGTTTTACACCCCAGCTGCTAACCAAGCTGGACTTCACACCCAGACTGTCCACTATAGCCATGTAATCTCTCTCTAGTCCTCAGCAGGGCAGCAACTAAGTGACCACGGAGAGGCTTAGATACAACTGAAGTAGCACACACTCAAGTCCTCTGAATTCCAGCCCTTCGGGAACAACTGCAGTTCCTGGGCCAGCACAGTACTGCCGTGAATCATCAGACCCAGGTTCCCACTACCTCTGTGGCTCTGGCGGTGGGTGGAGGCTGGCTGTGCTGCTGGAAGGTAGCACCCCAGGCCTGTGTGTGGCACTGCTCCCAGACCTCTGGGACAGAGCTGTCCTGGCCCCAGGAGATGGGGATCTCTGGGCAACCCTGACAGCTCCTAGACCATCTGCATCTCTGCAGCTTTCCACGGCAGACAGGGAGGAAGAATGAGGGGCACAGGTCCTCCAGGATGCGGAGGAAGGATGAGGGGCTCCAGCATCACATCGGGCGGTTCACTGACCAGCAGGTGCTCCAGGATGGGACGGTTCACTGACCAGCAGTTGCTCCAGGACAGGGAGGAAGGATGAGGGGCTCCAGCATCACATCGGGCAGTTCACTGAACAGCAGGTGCTCCAGGACAGGGAGGAAGGATGAGGGGCTCCAGCATCACATCGGGCAGTTCACTGAACAGCAGTTGCTCCAGGACAGGGAGGAAGGATGAGGGGCTCCAGCATCACATCGGGCAGTTCACTGAACAGCAGTTGCTCCAGGACAGGGAGGAAGGATGAGGGGCTCCAGCATCACATCGGGCAGTTCACTGAACAGCAGTTGCTCCAGGACAGGGAGGAAGGATGACGGGCTCCAGCATCACATTGGGCAGTTCACTGACCAGCGGGTGCTCCAGGGCCTTTCTAAACCACATGTCACCAATCCTTGAACTTCTTTGGCAGCAGAACCCAGAGTTCTGAACATGAAGTACATGGGACAGGGCAGGGGTACTTTCCTTCACGTGGTCCCATGCACCCCTTCCTTATCTCCACCCTTTCCCTTTGGGCAGCCAGGAGCCCCCTATTTTCAGCAAACCCTCAGCTCTGAACACAGTGAGCAACTTGCATGCTGTGGCTTCCACAGAGGCCAGACACTTGTGGACAGAAAGAGGAAGCTTCCTCCTGGGCCCTGTGGTCCCCGGGGCCTCGGCTCAGCGCAGCTTCCCAGGTAAGTGAGCTGGGATGGCATCTGCCCAGTTCCTACCATGTGCACATGTGCATCTTCTCACCTGGCATGCCTGCCCTGCCTGCCTCTGTCTCCCGGCTGCTGCAGGGAAAGAGCTCCCCTACCCCAGTGTGCCCAGCAGGAGGAGAGGGGGCTGCAAGGCGGCCACTAGGACAGCACTGGGCCCTGGGTCCTGGGTGGGGGGCAATGTCTGTACCACGGGGGTGAGCCTGTGGCAACACCAA
The DNA here is from genome assembly GCA_030035585.1 of Dugong dugon. Taxonomy (NCBI): domain Eukaryota; kingdom Metazoa; phylum Chordata; class Mammalia; order Sirenia; family Dugongidae; genus Dugong; species Dugong dugon. The sequence continues at coordinate 5,098,965 of CM057475.1, read as the reverse complement.
GAAGATGCCAGCAGGCCTGGGCTGGGGTGCAGAGTTGGGGAAAGAAAGGCTGCTGAAGAGAGGAGCCCCAGTGAGGAGCTGGAGAGGGAGGCCAATGGCCAGAGGGGTTGGGAGGAGGAGAGGCAAGGCAGGACAGATTTCTTATGGGTCGGGGGAAAAGGGTGACCCCTGGGCTGAGGTGTCACTGGGGCCAAGGACAAGGCAGGCAGGTTCTCTGGACAAGTGGCCCAGCAGTCCTTGTCCAGGGGGTCGGGACCCATCTGAAGGGACAGAGTGGGGAGCAGGTGGCCCAGGACTCTCTGGGCCCTGACACTTGGATCTGCAGAGGCCTCAGCAGCTCCTCATGGGGCCAAGATGGAGATCCTACTCAAGTGGGGCAGAGAGAGGAGGAGGCGGACAGCTTGGCGGGGCAGGTGAGGGCTCTGAATGCACATTCCAGCTCCAGAGGGGCCGGCTATTGGGCCTCAGTGAATTGCTTGGCTCCTAGGCTCTGCTTCTTCCTCTCTCCAGAGACCACACCTGACCTGTGAGACCACTGAGAAACCTGAGTGAGGTAATGCCTAAGTAGGTCTTGTGAAAGTTAGAACTTGACCAGGTTCCTTTCTCCAAGGCACAAGTTACTGGCTGGCTGTGTTTCCTGTGACCCCCACCTCTCTCCTGTATTTAGGAGGGGTCCTGGGTAAGCAGCCCGGCTGGGAACCAGCATGGGCTTGTGCCCAAGGCTTGTCCCTGATGCCACACACCAGACTGAACAGCAGGAGGACAACACTGAACTTTGGTGCAACAGAGGGAGAACGGGAGGCATTTTCGGCATTGGCACAGGTGGGGCAAAGAGAAGTCAGCACCTGGAGGCCTGGGGCTGGGCACGAGGGTGGCTGCTCTGGAGGAAGTGGCTTTCCTGTGGCTCAGAGGGGTGGGAGGGGACATTGATGCCAGGAAGGCTGGGTTGGGGGAGAGGATGACTGTTCTAGTCTCAGGTAACCTGAGGCTCTGAGGTGGACATTCCTAGGGGATGGAGAAGCACATGGACTAAAAAGGAAGCAGACGGGGCTAATGGAAGCTCTTCAGGCCTGAGGCGATTCTCAAAGGGAAGGCCAGATGTCCAGCTGGGGGTGGTGTCCCCAAGGAGGAGACAGGAGCACTTCTCTGAGGAAGAGGATAGCAAGTACACCCTTCGGCACACCTGTAGTAAAGTCACAGAAGAATGGGCCCTCCAGATGCCCCTTCCTCCTGCCCACTCACCCCTGCAGAAGCTGGCAGAGATCCTAGAGTCTCGACTGGGATGAACTCACTGGGCAAACATACAGAGACTCAGCATGCCAGCTGATGGGGTCTTCCATGGGGCATGGGAAAGCCTGCCAGTCTGGCCTTGTCTCTGTCAGCCCAGGGGCTTTGCTGGCTCTGGCTCCAGGCCTGCAGTGGCAACAGATGAACGAGGGACTGGGGAGTCCAGCCCGGACCCACTGAGGGTGTCTTTGGGACAAAGTCTCATGGCTGTAGCTCTAGCATCCAAGGAAATAACTCTGGGAAGAGTCACAGAGGACAAAGAAAGGCCTCCAGGTAGACATCAGGGTCACGTGGGCCAAACAGCAGGATACGGTCTCAGGAAGGCCCAAGAGCTACAAGGTGTGACAGCTTCCCTCTTCTTCGTGTGCCGGGTCTGCTGGCCTGCTCTTCTCTTTCTGTCCATCACAACTTGCTGAACTCTGACGACCATTTTGTATTGGAGGCTCTGTAAGCAGTGAATGGCCCATAACAGGCCCTCAATAAATACTCCAAGTGGATGATGACCTCATTGTACAGGTGGAAACTGACACTCAGCGAGGCAGAGTAGCTACTGTGGTGGCACTGGGATTAGCACCCACGCCTGTCTGACTGCCAATGACACAGGGGAAACGCCTGGGGCTGGCCCAGAAGGCTGGAGTAGGAAGGGGCCTCATGGACCGAGGGGGAAGGACATGGACTAATTTCATGAAAGAGTGGTATCTGAGGCAGCTCTTGGGAGTTAGTAAGGTTCCTGTGGTGTGGTGAGTGGAGAGGAGGGGGAGCCCCATTTCAGATGGTGAGCTATAAGAATAAAATCCCCTAGGTGGGGCATTCACCTGGGAGGAGGGAGGCAGAGCACAGAGTTCCTAGGGGTGGTGCTGGTGGGTGCAGTGGTCCTGATGCTGGAAACAGGGACAGAGTGAGGGAAACAGGCCAATTCACTATCTTCCATTCACTGAAGTGTTGGTTGGCTGATTTTACTTGTTGCTTTCAACTACTTATTGGACATACGATTTCAAAGCTTTTGAATATTTCAGCGAAGTATTAGTTGATCAGTTTTCATTTAGTCTTCATATCAAAATTTTAAGAAAGGTTCCATCTGTCTCGGCCCTAGATCCCTGCTGCTGCTGGACAGGGAGAAGGGGCTCTGCTGGAGTAAACACAGAGCAGAGGCGGCAGTGAGGGGCTGGCAGGGAGGGAGAGAGAAGAGCGAAATGTGGGACAGAGAGCCAGGGACTGAGGGAGCAGAGAAGAGGGAGCTGGGGGAGACTGGAAGACAGAATGGAAGGGAGAAGTCAGAGCAGAAAAGAAGGGAGATTTATGTGTCAGAGAGTAGTAATGAAGGACATTGGGGGACCCTGGGGAATAGCGGGTGGAGGAAGGACGAGAGGGAGGAAGAAGAGGGTAGAAGGTAGGGAAGAGATGGGACAGACAGGGAAAACTGGAGGAACACAAGGATTGAGGGTCCTAAGAAGGAAATATTTATTCTTCATTAATATATTCTTATTCCTGAAAAAGGAGGTGTTCTAGAACGTATTTGTCATGAATATATTCACCTCTAAATATATTTAAGAAGCATCACTGGTTAAGAGCTTGGCTGCTAGCCAAAAGGTCAGCAGTTCAAATCCACCAGGCACTCCTTGGAAACACTATGGGGCAGTTCTACTCTGCCCTATAGGGTCGCTATGAGTCGGAATCACCTCGATGGCAACGGGTTTGATTTTTTTTGGTTTTATATAGTTATGACTTTGTTGACGTTTACTGAATATACTCAAGGATAATATATAAAACATCACCTTCTTGCCTTTGGTATTCCTGAAAGTGCTATCATGAAATGAAAATGAGCCAACTAAACTTTCCCAGAAATCTGTTAAAGTCATCCCATCTGACTTGAATTACTTTAAATTTGCAGAGATAAAGGAACAAATCAACTCATCAAATTCGCCTAACTTGGGGTAGCCTTCAGGAATGGGTCCCTTGGGCCCACAGTCTGGGCTTTCCCCAGTACATGGAGGAGCTAATCAACGTTTGACTGCTTTCACGAGAGTCTCGCTCATAAGGACTCTGATCCCAGCCCCGTACTGAATCACTATGCAGAACTCTGATGAGAATAGTTAGGGATTCTTCACTCAATTTATTGACAAAAACTCAGTCATGGCTGTTATTTGACTGAATTGTGCATTGGGATGGGGTGGGGGAGGTATGGTGACCTGCCAGTTCCACAGAAGAAGTTGAATTGGTTTTGTTACTTCTTATTGTTGAATGACAACAACTGCTATACACTTCTCTAAGTGAAACAGGATAGACTTTCTTCTCAGCAAACATTTTCTCTAAGGTTTAGCTTTCACCTTTACCCAAATGGGACGGCCAGGCCCTACAGAGAGGCTGGCTGGAGGGTGAGGAAGTGGCTCTGGGTTGTGTAAGACCAAGTGTGGAGTAAGTTTGCATCAAAAGGAAATTTCTCAAAAGCTGACTTTTGCGAAGAGCGGGTAGGAGCCAGCTGATCTCTTGCCGTGCTCAGCCCTCCGGACTTGCGGCTCTCTTACCAGAATGGAAATGGTGACATGCAAATCTCTCCTAACATTTGCCTCTGGACACTCAGTGAGGTGTTTAATCACCGGTGTCATTTGAATGAATTACCAGGGCAGGGAAGATGGACGGAGAGAGGGAAATCAATGAACAACGCAGGGCCTTCACGTGTAGGGCCACCCACTGTCTCCTCCACAAAGAAACCGCTGTAACTGGCAGTGCCCAAGAGGCACAGCATGGCACAACTGTGGCCTCTGCTGTCTAGAGCCCAGCCATGGGTGAGCCGGGCTCACTGCCACCCATGTATAAACGGGAAGTCATCTGCACCCTGTCCCCCCCCTACAGGCTCTGGGAGGAGAACCCAGGAAATAATGGAATAAATGAAGGTGCTTTCAGAAATGTCAGAGGGTGTCATAACCTCAAATCAATGACTTATTAACCTCCCTGCACCACCAGCACCCTGACTGGGAAACCTGGTTGCGAGGTGCTGGTTCTTATACTCAACCCCCAAATCTTGAATATAGCTCAAGACAGGTTGATGCCATGCAGAACTTCGATCAGTGCCAAGGTGGGTTACAGCAAGGTCCTGAAGCTTCTTAAGTTTGGAATCAAGAAAAGGAGTGCATTATTATTTAATCAGCTTAGGATCTGCAGACCTCAAACACACATCATGAATTTTATACAAGATGTATTTGGTTGAGCCATATTAAATTTCCAATTTTTTAATGGAAAAAATTGTCAAATAGGAGCAATTTCATACGGTTCAACCTAATAGTAAAAATTGGCAAGAAAGCTTCCTAAAGTCAGAATCTTTTTGGTCCAGTTCAGGGGCTGGGGTTAGGGGAAGGGAACTGACAGTCCCTGCAGGGTGTCTGGTACTAGGCACATCGCAGTGTACAAAGGACAGTGATCATTTATAGGGCGCTTCCTATGGGCTGGGCACTGGCTGCTGCAGACAGTTAATGTGCTCGGCTGCTAACTGAAAGGTGGGTGCTTTGAGTTCACCCAGAGGCACTGCTTCCAAAAAACCAGCCATTGAAAACCCTATGGATCACAGTTCTACTCTGACACATATGGGGTCACCATGAGTCTGGGTCAGCTAGATGCTAACTGGATCTCTACTGAGGTGTTGTGGAGGGATGCTGTCCTCCCTTCTTCCTCCCTTCTCTTCTTCCACCTTGGGTGGGAGGGTTCCCTGGTATATACTCTGCTGGGAGCAAGTAACAACCCCCAGGTTTTTAAAGGGTCTGGCCTTGTCTGGGTTCTCTTGTTCCTTCCAAATACCTAAATACCTGTGGGGCTTCGTCCTGAGACTCTAAGCTTCCCAGGTGTGAGGACAATCGCTAGTACGGCTGGAAGCTCAGCTTGACTCGTGGACCAGCCTAAAGCTAATCCTTTCATTTACAGCTGGGGAAACTCAGACCCAGAGGGGCACAGAGTGAGCTAGTGGTCAAGCCCAGATGAAACTCAGGCCTCTCGACCGCCTGTTCCTCTTGCTCCCCACACAGCTCCCAGGGCACCTCCGTCTGTGCTTCACGAGCAGGGCACGAGCCGAGCTACCCCCCTCCTCCACGTGCCACCTGCCCAGGGAAGAGGCTACACGAAGCAGGGCGCAAGAACTGCGGCCGCTGCACCGCTCTGTCCGGAAGGGGCCTCTCCGAGGCTCGGGGTCCCCGCCGCCCCGCCGGGCTCCTAGACCCCCTTGCGTCTCCCCCTCGGGTCCTGGCCGCCCGCCTCACCGCGCCGCGCTCGAAGTCGTTGTAGAAGGGCTTGTCCAGCAGATGCTTCTCGCTGCAGCCCGCGGTGCCCACCAGGGTGAAGTAGATGTAGTCGTCGGTGCCAGCGAACCACTGGCTGCCGGTGGCCACGGTGACTGTGTAGGAGGGCATGGCAGCGGCAGCGAGAGCGACAGGCAGGGTAGGGCAGCGAGCGCAGGGAGCCTCGGTGCGCCCGTCCGTGCGTCCCCGCTTCTGCGGGGACCAAGGGCTGCGCCGCCTGCTTCCGCCTCGCGCGGGCTGCGGCCCCGCCCCGCCCCAGCACGGCGCCCCAACCCCTGTTGGGCCCCCCACCGCCGCCCGACCCAGTCCCCGGCCTGCCGGACCCTCCACCCACAGCTCCTCTACCCCCGCCCCTCGGGAGCTCTGGCCAAGCTAAACCCGTTGCCATCAAGTTGATTCTGACTTACAGTGACTCTACAGGACAAAGTAGAACTGCCCAGTAGGGTTTCCAAGGAGCACCTGGTAGATTCGAATTGCTGACCTTTTGGTTAGCCGTGGAGCTCTTAACCACTGCATCTTCAGGGCTCCCTGGCCAAGCTAGGCCCTGCCTTCCATCAGGGCAGGGGACACCCATTCCCCTGTCTCACCTCCTTGGCTTGGTGTCTGTTCTATCAGTCAGGTGCCTGGGGCAACCTCAGTTTCCTTCCTTCCTGCCTTCCTGCCTGCGCACCTTCCTTCCTTCCTTTCCTCCCTATTTCCCTCTCTCCCACCCTTCCTTCCTTCTTTGCTTCCTTCCTTCAGTCTCTTGCTCATTGCTCCCACCCTTTACACCCGCTTCCTGCCTTAGCCTCCTTCAGTGCCAGGCTCCTGCTGAGGGGCTGGAGTTGGGACCAGGGACCCCTAGAAAACTAGACAGAGTCCCTGCCTTCAGCAAGTCCCATTGCGAGAGGGAGGCGTGTCTGAGTGGGAGAATTCCCCATGCTGTGGTAACTTCAAGTGGGGTGCTCTGGGAGTGTAGAGGGAGAAGAGGGGCCCAAGTGGGGAATCAGAAAGGCTTCCTGGAGGAGGAGGCCACACCCGAGCTGCCACTGAAGGTGGAATCTGAAGCACAAAGACTTCAGCAGCTTTGCTTTTTTCACAGGCTTAAAATGTCCACTCTGGGTTATGCTGAGGGGGTGGGTGCTGGTGGTACTGAGGTGAACCAGATGCCAGCCTTGCTCATGCTGTGAGATTCAGTGTACAGCAGCCACAGAGCAGGGAGGCCCGGAAAAGAAATCCCAGTTTCCGGATCCCAGGGGTTGTCTGGAGGAGGTCAGCTCAGTTGGGGAAGTGGAGAGCTGAGGAAGCTAGCACGGGCACTAGGAGATTGGGAGTGTGGTGGGAAGGGAGTCAAGCTTGTTTGGAGATGGCTCACTGGTGCGGACCCATGGCTGTAAGCCACAGAAAAGAAAAGGCAGACTCTACAGAAAAGATGTTTCAAAAGTTAGAGTCCAGTGGCTGGGGAATGGGCTACTCTGTGGGATAATGTTCAGCTTTCTAACCGTTGATGAGCAGAGGTTTTTATGAGATAGATGGAAGCTTCCTGAAGGTCATAAGCTTCCCAATGGCTGTGATCCTATCTCAAGTCTTTAGTATCCCTCATACCATCTACTCTGTCCTATGAGTCACTATGAGTCAGAATGACTTAGAATCCACTTGACGGCTCACTATGAGTCAGAAACGACTTGACGGTAATTTTTTTTTTTTTTAAATACCATCATCAAGGAGCCCTGGTGGCATAGTGGTTAAGAGCTCAGCTGCTAACCAAAGGTCAGCAGTTCAAATCCACCAGCTGCTCCTTGGAAACCCTATGGGGCAGTTCTACTCTGCCCTAGAGGGTCACTATGAGTCGACAACATCTAACAACAACATACCATTACCAAAAGAGCCCTGGTGATGCAGTGATTAAGTGCTCAGCTGCTAACCAAAAGGTTGGCTGTTCTAACCCACCAGTGGCTCTGTGGGAGAAAGATGTGGCAGTTTGCTTCTGTAAAGATTACAGCCTTGGATACCCTATGCGGCGGTTCTACTCTGTCCTATAGGGCAACTATGAGTCTGAATCGACTCAACAGAAATGGGTATACCATCACCAACACCACCATCAACACTCACGTCAGCACTGGGTCTGACTGTGGTACACATTCAGTAGTGTTTACTGAGCTGTCCTAAATTAAAACTGTGTGAGCCCTTGGAAATGTAAAGTCACCTGCTTTGTACATTCATCTTTGAGGAAGGTCAAAAAGGCAGGCTAACAAGCAGGCCAAAGGCAGGCTCTCCCTGGTGGCAAACCTGCTTCCCCCTCCGCCCTGCAGGACCACCACTCAGTGCAGAGAGGTGGGAACTGCCATTCCAGCTCTAGAGGTGCGAGATGAAGGAGCAAACTATTAAGTGATGGGCTGCTAACTGAAAGGTTAGTGGTTCAAACCCACTCAGGGGCACCACCGGAGAAAGACTTGGTGATCTATTTCCATAAAGATTACAGCCAAGAAAATCCTATGGGGCAGTGCTGCTCTGTCACGTGGGTCACTATGTTTGACTGGACTATGACTGGAAATTGACTCAACAGCACCTAAAAATAACAACAGGTGGGAGATGAGGGTAGATTTCAGTGAGACTGACTCATCAAAAGACAGGCAATAAGGGGGTGAGTTCTCTGAGTAGCAGACTGTGGTATGGGAAGGGCTCTGGGCACAGTTGAGATGGGGTATATGGAGAGAGCATAAGAGTGGAGAGATCTTCAGGGATTCAGTCCCCAGAGGCATGATACATGCTCCAGGAGACCCTGGAGGACACGTGTTGGATGGCTATGGAATTGCCCTTCAAATCTTAAATGACTTTTTTTTTTTTTGAAGAAAAGTAAATGCGTATTTTCTTCTGACAAAAGTAATGCACTATCATTTTAGAAAATGTAGAAAACATAGGAAAGTTTAATACAGAAATAAAATTCATAATAACACCCAGAAAAAGCAGCTAGTAATAATTTGCTATGTTGGATTTTATCCAATGTCTTTTTTCTGCATTTGTTGAGGTCATCATACCTTTTTTCCTTTACTGATAAGAAGTACTACATTAACTGATTTTTTATTTTAAATGAACCTTGCGTTCCTGGGATAAATGCCATTTGGTCATATTCTATAATACTTTTTATATGTTGTTAACTTCAGTTTGCTAGTATTTTGTTCAGGATTTTTGTGTTTATATTCATAGGAATTATTGTTCTGTAATCTTCTGTCATGATATCTTTGTCTGGTTTGGTACCAGGGTAGTACTGACCTCATAACATGAGTTAGGAGGTATTCCTTCCACTTTTAGTTTTTGGGATAGTTTATGAGGGATTGGTATTAATTTTTCTTTAAATATTTGGTAGAATGAGCCAATAAAGCCACCTGGGCCAGAGCTTTTCTTTGTGATAAGTTTTAAAATTACTAATTAATCTCTCTACTTGCTATAGGTCTATTAAGATTTTCTATTTCCTCTTGAGTCAGTTTCAATGTGCCTTTCTAGGTTTGTCCATTTTATCTCAATAATCTAATACATTGGCATAGTGTTGTTCATAGTATTCCCTATAACCCTCTTTATTTCTGTAAGATTACTGGTGCTGTCCCCTCTTTCACTCCTGATGTTAATACTTTCAGGTCTCTCTCCCTTTATGCCTAGGTAAAGGTTTGTCAATTTTGTTGATCTTTTCAAAGACCAACTTTCGTTTAATTGATTTTCTCTATTACTTTTTACCCCCATGTGTTCTGTCAGTTTCTTACCGTGGGGGCTTGCATGTTGCTGTGATGCTGGAAGCTATGCCACCAGTATTCAAATACAAGCAGGGTTAACCATGGTGGACAGGTTTCAGCAGAGGATCCAGACTAAGACAGACTAGGAAGAAGGACCTGGTGGTCTACTTCTGAAGAGACTTAGCCAGTGAAATCCTTATGAATAGCAGCAAAACGTTGTCTGATATAGTACTGGAAGATGGACCCCCCTGATTGGAAGGCACTCAAAATACAACTGGGGAAAAGCAGCCTCCTCAATGATGTGGATGCAGTCAAGCTTTCCAGACCTTCATTTGCTGATGTGGCACCGCTCAAAATGAGAATAAACATCTGTAAACATCCATTAATAATCAGAATGTGGAATGTATGAAATATGAAGCTAGGAAAATTGGAAATCTTCAAAAATGAAATGGAACCCATAAACATTGATATCCTAGACATTACTGAGCTGAAACGGACTGGTATTGGCCATTTTGAATTGGACAATCATAAGGTTTACTGTGCCAGGGATGACAAATTGAAGAGGAATGGCGTTGCATTAATTGTCAAAAAGAACATTTCAAGATCTATCCTGAAGTACAACACTGTCAGTGACAGGATAATATCCACATGCCTGCAAGGAAGACCAGTTAACACGACTACTGTTCAAATTTATGCACCAAACATGAAAGCCAAAGATGAAAAAATTGAAGATTTTTACCAACTTCTGCAGTCTGAAATTGATCGAACATGCAACCAGGATACACTGGTAATAACTGATGATTAAATGTGAAAGTTGGAAACGAAGAAGGATCTATTTTTGGAAAACAGGCCTTGGTGATAGAAATAATGTTGGAGATTGCATGATAGAATTTTGCAAGACCAACAACTTCTTCATTGCAAATACCTTTTTTTCAACAACATAAATGGCGACTATACACATGGACCTCTCCAGATGGAATACACAGGAATCAAATGGACTACATCTGTGGAAAAAGATGATGGAAAAGATCAATATCATCAGTCAGAACAAGGCCAGGGGCCGACTATGGAACAGACCATCAATTACTCATATGCAAGTACAAGTTGAAACTGTAGAAAATTAGAACAAGTCCACAAGAGCCAAAGTACGTCCTTGAGTATACCCCACCTGAATTTAGAGAATAGATTTGATGCATTGAATACTAATGACTGAAGACCAGACCAGTTGTGGGAGGACATCAAGGACATCATACATGAAGAAAGCAAGAGGTCATTAAAAAGACAGGAAAGGAAGAAAAGATCAAAATGAATGTAAGAAGAGACTCCAAAACTTACTCTTACACATTGAGTAGCAAAAGTAAAAGGAAGAAATGATGAAGTAAAAGATCTGAACAGACGATTTCACAGGGTGGCAAGAGAAGACAAAGTAAAGTATTATAATGACATGTGCAAAGACCTGGAGATAGAAAACCAAAAGGGAAGAACAGCTGGGCATTTCTCAAGCTGAAAGAACTGAAATAAAAATTTAAACCTCAAGTTGCAATAGTGAAGGATTCTACAGGGAAAACATTAAACGACACAGGAAGCATCCAAAGAAGATGCAAGTAATACACAAAGTCACTATACCAAAAAGAATTGGTCGACGTTTAACCATTTCAGGAGGTAGCATATGATCGTGAACCAATCATACTGAAGGAAGAAGTCCAAGCTGCACTGAAGGCATTGGCGAAAAACAAGGCTCCAGGAACTGAAGGAATATCAGATGAGGTGGTTCAACAAATGAATGTTTCAACACTCGCCTATGCCAAAAAATTTGGAAGACATCTACCTGGCCAACTGACTGGAAGAGATCCATATTTATGTCTATTCCCAAGAAAGGTGATCCAACAGAATGCAGAAATTATCCAACAATATCATTAATATCACACACAGCGAAAAGTTTGCTGAAGGTCATTCAAAAGCAGCTGCGACAGTAAATCGGCAGGGAACTGCCAGAAATTCAAGCCAAATTCAGTATACAACGTGGAACCAGGGATATCATTGCTGATGTCAGATGGATCCTGGCTGAAAGCAGAGAATACCAGAAAGATGTTTACCTGTGTTTTATTGACTATGCGAAGGCATTCGACTGTGTGGATCATAACAAATTATGGATAATGTTGCAAAGAATGGGAATTCCAGAACACTTAATTGTGCTCATGACGAACCTGTACACAGATCAAGACGCAGTCGTTCGAATAAAACAAGGGGATACTGCGTGGTTTAAAGTCAGGAAAGGTGTGCATCAGAGTTGTATCCTTTCACCATACTCATTCAACCTGTATGCTGAGCAAATAATCCCAGAAGCTGGACTCTATGAAGAAAAACAGGGCATCAGGATTGGAGGAAGACTCATTAACAACCTACAATATGCAGATGACACAACCTTGCTTGCTGAAAGTGAAGAAGACTTGAAGCACTTACTGATGAAGATCAAAGACCACAGCCTTCAGTATGGATTACACCTCAACATAAAGAAAAATTCCTCACAACTGGACCAATAAGCAACATCATGATAAACAGAGAAAAGATTGAAATTGTCAAGGATTTCATTTTACTTGGATCCACAATCAACACCCATGGAAGCAGCAGTCAAGAGATTAAAAGATGCATTGCATTGGGTAAATCTGCTGCAAAAGACCTCTTTAAAGTATTAAAAAGCAAAGATGTCACTTTGAAGAGTAAGGTGCGCCTGGCCCAAGCCATGATGTTTTCAGTGGTCTCATATGCATGCGAAAGCTGGACGATGAATAAGGAAGACTGAAGAAGAAAAGACGCCTTTGAATTATGGTTTTCGTGGAGAATATTGAATCTAACATGGACTGCTAAAAGAAAGAACAAATCTGTCTTGGAAGAAGTACAACCAGAATGCTCCTTAGAAGCAAGGATGGTGATACTACATCTCACACACTTTGGACATGTTATCAGGGGAATCAGTACCTGGAGAAGAACCTCATGCTTGGCAAAGTAGAAGGTCAGTGAAAGAGAGGAAGACCCTCAACGAGATGGATTGACACAGTGGCTGCAACAAGGGGCTCAAGTAAAACAATGATTGTGAGGATGGCGCAGAACTGGGCAGTGTTTCGTTCTGTTGTATATAGAGTCGCTATAATTCAGAACTGACTCAACGGCACCTAACAACATTACTTGTTAATCTCTATTTTATTATTTCCTTTCTTCTTTTGCTTTAGGTTTAGTTTCCTTTTCTTTTTGTAATTTTAAGGTGAAAAGTTAGGTTTGTTATTTGAGATCTTTTTTACATAGACATTTGCAGCTATACATTTCCTCTAAGTATTGCTTTAATTAAATTTCACAAGTTTTCATGTTATATTTTCATTTTCATTCATCTCAAATTATGTTATAATTTCCCTTGTGATTTCTTCTTTGACCTATTGGTTATTTAGGAGTATTTTTAATTTCCAAGTTTGTCAGTTTTTCAAATTTCTATCATATTGATTTCTAATTTCATTCTATCATGGTTGGAGAAAATACTTCTTAAAACTTCAATCTTTTAAAATTTATTGAGAACTTGTTTTGTGGCTTGACATATGATCTATTCTGAGGATGTTTTCTGTGATTTTGAGAAGAATGTGTATTCAGCTGTTTTGGGTGGATTTTTCTATAGATGTCTGTTAGATTTATTTGTTTTATATTATTTTTCAAGTCTTCTATGTCTTTGTTGATCTCCTGCCTAGTTGTTCTATCCATTACTGAAAGTGGCATATTGAAGTTCCCATTTTTTTCTGTTGTTGTTATGTTATTGTAAGGTGCCATCGAGTCGGTTCCAACTTACAGAGACCCTGTGTGCAACAGAATGAAACACTGAACAGTCCTGGGTCATCCTCACAATTATTGCTCTGCTTGGGGCCATTGTTGCAGCCACTGTGTCAATCCATCTCGTTGAGGGCCTTTCTCTTTTTCACTAATCCTCTACTTTACCAAGCATGATGTCCTTCTCCAGGAACTGGTCCCTCCTGATAACATGTCTAAAGTATGTGAGATGAAGTCTCCCCCTCCTCACTTCTAAGGAGCATTCTGGTTGTACTACTTCCAAGACAGATTTTTTCATTCTTCTGGCAGGCCACACTATATTGAATATTCTTCTCCAACACCACAAGTCAAAGGCATCAATTCTTCTTTGGTCTTCCTTATTCACTGTCCAGCTTTGTCATGCATATGATGCGATTGAATGTACTATGGCTTGGGTCAGGTGCACTTTAGTCTTCAAGGTGACATCTTTGTTTTTCAACACGTTAAAGAGGTCTTTTGCAGAAGATTTGCCCAATGCAATGTGTCTTTTGGTTTCCTGACTGCTGCTTCCATGGGTGTTGATTGTGGATCCAAGTAAAACGAAATCCTTGGCAACTTCAATCTTTTGTCTGTTTATCATGATGTTGCTTATTGGCCCAGTTGTGAGGATTTTTGTTTTCTTTATGTTGAGGTGTAATCCACACTGAAGGCTGTAGTCTTTCATCTTCATCAATAAATGCTTCAAGTCCTCTTCGCTTTCAGCAAGCAAGATTGTGTCATCTGCATATTGTAGGTTGTTAATGAGTCTTCCTCCAATCCTGATGCCCTGTTCTTCTTCATATTGTCCAGCTTCTTGTATTATTTCCTCAGAATGCAAACTGAATGAGTATGGTGAAAGGATACAACCCTGATGCACACCTTTCCTGATTTTAAACGATGTTTATCCTCTTGTTCTGCTCCAACATTGAGCGACTGCCTCTTGGTCTATGTACAAGTTTCACATGGGCACAAATAAGTGTTTTGGAATTCCCATTCTTCGCAGTATTATCCATAATTCGTTATGATCCACGCAGTCAAATGCCTTTGCATAGTCAATAAAATACAGGTAGCATCTTTCTGATATGCTCTGCTTTCAGCCAAGATCCATCTGACATCAGGAATGACATCTCTTGTTCCACTTCCTCTTCTAAATCTGGCTGGAATTTCTGGTATTTCCCTGTCAATGTACTGCTGTAACCATTTTTGAATTATCTTCAGCAAAATTTTACTTGAGTGTGATATTAATGATATTGTTTGATAATTTTGGCATTCTGTTGGATCATCTTTCTTTGGAATGGGCACAAATATGGATCTTTTCCAGTCAATTGGCCAGGTGACTGTCTTCCAAATTTCTTCACATAGACAAGTGACTGCTTCCGGTATTGCATCTGTTTGTGGAAGCATCTCAGTTGGTATTCCATCAATCCCTGGAACCTTGTTTTTCGCCAATGCCTTCAGTGCAGCTTGGACTCCTCCGTCAGTACCATCAGTTCTTCATCATGTGATACTTCCTGAAATGGTTGAACATCAACCAGTTCTTTTTGGTTCAGTAGCCCTGTGTATTGCTTCCATCTGTTTTTGATACTTCCTGCATCGTTCAATATTTTGCCCATAGAATTCTTGATGTTGTAACTTGAAGCTTGAATTGTTCCTTCAGTTCTTTCAGCTTGAGAAATGCTGAACATGATTCTTCCTTTTTGGTTTTTTATCTCCAGGTCACATTTCATTATAATACTTTACTCTGTCTTCCTGAGTCCTCCTTCAAAAGATTCTATTCAGCTATTTTACCTCATCATTTCTTCCATTCACTTTAGCTACTCTGTTCAAGAGTAAGTTTTGGAGTCTCTTCTGATGTCCATTTTGGTCTTTTCTTTCTTTCCTGTCTGTTAGTCACCTCTTGCTTTCTTCGTGTATGGTGTCCTTGATGTCATCCCACAACTAGTCTAGTCTTCAGTCATTAGTGTTCAATGTGTCAAATCTATTCTTGAGATAGTCTTTAAATTCAGCTGGGATATACTCAAGGTTGTACTCTGGCTCTCGTGGACTTGTTTTAATTTTCTCCAGCTTCAGGTTGAACTTGCATATGAGCAATTGATGATCTGTTCCACAGTCGGGCCGCTGGCCTTGTTCTGACTGTTGATATTGAGATTCTCCATTGTCCCTTTCCACAGATGTCATTGATTTGATTCCTGTGTATTCTGTTTGGCGAGGTCCACGTGTGTAGTCGCCGTCTATTTTGTTGAAAAAAAGGTATTTCCAATGAATAGGTTGTTGGTCTTGAAAAATTCTATCATGTGATCTCCAGCATTGTTTCTATCACCAAGGCCATGTTTTCCAACTACTGATCTTTTTTTTTTGTTTCTAATTTTTGTATTCCAATCCCCAGTAATTATCAATGCATCTTAATTTCGTGTTTCATCAATTTCAGATTGCAGAAGTTGGTAAAAATCTTTAATTTCTTCATCCTTGGCATTAGTAGTTGGTACATAAATTTGAATAATAGCTGTATTAACTTGTCTTCCTTGTAGGTGTATGGATATTATCCTATCACTGACAGTGTTGTACTTCAGGATAGATCTTGAAATGTTCTTTTTCACAGTGAATGTGACGCCATTCCACTTCATTTTGTCTTTCCCAGCATAGTAGACTGTATGATTGTCTAATTCAGAATAGCCAATAGCAGTCCGTTCAGCGCACTAATGCCTAGGATATCTATCGTCAAGTGTCCCATTTCATTTTTGACAACTTCCAAATTTTCCTAGATTCATACTTTATACATTCCATGTTCTAATTATTAATGGATATTTGCTACTGTTTCTTCTCATTTTGAGTCATGGCACATCAGCAAATGTGTAGTCAAAAGCTTGACTCCATCTACGTTATTAAGGTCTACTCTACTTTGAGGAAGCAGCTCTTCCCCAGTCATATTTTGAGTGCCTTCCAACCTGAGGGGCTCATCTTCTGGCAGTATATCAGACAATGTTCTGCTGCTATTCATAAGGTTTTCACTGGCCAATTTTTTTAGAAGCAACATGCAAGCCACCACAGTATGACAAACTGACAGACTAGTCATGGTTTTTCTGTTGAATTATCTAGTTCTGTTAGTTTCTGCTTCATGTATTTTGGGGCTCTGTTGTTAGGTACATATATACTTTCAGCATTTTCTCTTTGTCTTTCAATATGATGATGATTTGTCTGAGCATGGATCTCTTTGTGTTTATTCTATTTAAAGTTCAATGACCTTCTTGGATTGGTAGATTAATATTTTCCATCAGATTTGGGGTGTTTTCAGCCATTATTTCTTTGATATTTTTTCAGCTCCTTTCTCTCTCTCCTGTCCTTCTGGCACTCACACTAAGTGTATTTTGGTGCACTTAATAGTTTACCACATTTCTCTGAGGTTCTGTTCATTTTTCTTCATTCTTTTTCCTCTCTATTTTTCAGATTTCATAATTTCAATCAATTTATCTTCAAGTTTCATGATCATTTCTTTTGCCAGCTCTAATCTACTAGTGAACACCTCTAGTGAAGTTTTCATTTTATTATTGTACTTTTTACATCCAGAATTTCCATTTTTCCCTCTTTATTCATATTCTCTGTTGGATGAGGCATTGTCATCAAAATTTCCTTTAGTTCTTTAAACATGGTTTCCTTTAGTTCTTTGAACATATTTATAATAGCTGCTGTTAGCTTTCACTAGTTGCTAGCTGATTGCTGTATTGTTTTCAACAGTTTCTTGGGGGAATATATTGATACAAAGTGTGATCCAAATAAATTTGGACCTCTTTTAATGAGTAGTCTTTGAGGCCACCTCAGGAGGGCTCTTGTTAGCTGTTGATTTCTTTGGTTTTCTGTCATATGCTTTTAGCTGGTTTACAGTTTAGCTTGTTGCTCTCATGGAGCTACCAGTGTCCTCTTAATTGCTTCCCACCAAAATCGCCATTATTATTATTTTTATTGTTGTACTTCAGGTGAAGGCTTACAGAACAAATAGTTTCTCATGAAACAGAAGTACACATGTTGTTTTATGACGTTGCTTAACAACCCCACAACATATCAACCCTCTAACTTCTCAACCTCTTTTTTTTCTTTGGTGAAAATACACACAGCCAAAGATACACCATTTCAAAAATTTCTACATGCACAGTTCAGTGACATTGACTACGCTCTTTGAATTGTGCTGTTATTCTCACTTAAGATGAAGGCTTACAGAACTAAATAGTTTCACATTTAACAGTTACTACAAATGTTGCCCTATGACAATGGTTAACAATCTCACAACACATCAACACTAACCTTACTCAGCCTTGGGTTTCCTATCACCAGCTTCCTTGTCCCCTTCTGCTTTCTGGCCTTTGTCACTGGACTCCTGTACCTCGTTAGTCTCATTTGGTTTTACGGGGCTGTCCACTCCCAGGCTGAACCGTGAACCTCGGAGGTAACTTCACCACTGAGCAAAAAGGGTGTCTCGGGGCCATACTCTCGAGGTTTCTCCACTCTCCTTTAGGCCAGTAAATCTCTTCTTTTTTTTTTTTTTGTGGGTTATAATTATGCTCTACATCCTTCTCCAGCTCAGTCCAGAGGCCTCTGTTGTGATCCTGGTCAGAGCAGTCAGTGGTGGTAGCCGGGCACCATCTAGCTGTAATGGACTCAGTCTGGTGGAGGCCTTGGTAGCTGTGGACAATTAGTCCTTCGGGCTAATCTTTTCCTTGTATCCTGTTCTCTTCATTCTCCCTTGCTCCCAAAGGGATGAGACCAGTGGAGTATCTTAGATGGCTGCTCACAGGCTTTTAAGACCCCAGACACTACTCACCCAGGTAGAATGTAGCGCACTGTCTTTGTAAGCTGTGTCATGCCAATTGAGCTAGATGTTCCCCGAGACCATGGTCCTCTGAGCCCTCCTCCCAGCAACTCAGTTCCTCAGGGAGTTTGGATGTGTCTATGGGGCTTCCATGACCTTTCCTTCTACAAGTTGTGCTAGTTTCTCCTGTATTGTGTACTGTCTCACCCTTCACCCAAGATACCACTTATCTATTGCCTATTTAGTATCCCCCCCCCCCATCCCTGGTAACCAACAAAGATTGTTACATTTTGTGTGTGAACTTTTTCATGGGTTTTTACAATAGGGGTCTCATACAATATTTGTCCTTTTGTGATTGACTTATTTCACTCAGCATAATGTCCACCAGTTTCATCCATGTTATGAGATGGTTCACAGATTCATTGTTGTTCTTTCTCATTGCATAGTACTCCATTGTGTGTATGTACCATAGTTTGTTTATCCATTCATCTGTTGATGGGCATCTACGTTGTTTCCATCGTTTTGCTATTGTGAACAATGCTGCCATGAACATAGGTGTGCATAGGTCTATTCGAGTGAGGACTCTTATTTCTCTAGGATATATTCTTAGGAGTGGGACTGCTGGATCGAATGGTATGTCTATTTCTAGCTTTCTGAGGAAGCGCCATATAATTTTCCAAAATGGTTGTATCATTTTGCATTCTCACCAACAGTGCATAAGTGTTCCTATCTCCCCACAGCCCCTCCAAAATTTGTTATTTCCAGTGTTTTTGATTCGTGCCAGTAATGCAGGGGTGAGATGGTATCTCATTGTGGTTTTAATTTGCATTTCTCTAATGGCTAGTGATCACGAGCATTTCCTCATGTGTCTGTTGGCCATGTGAATGTCTTTGGTGAAGTGTCTGTTCATTTCCTTTGCCCATTTTTTAATAGGATTATTTGTCTTTTTGTTGTAGAGGTGTTGGATTTTCTTGTAGATTATGGAGATTAGACCTTTGTCTGACTTGTACTGTCCAAAAATTTTTCCCACTCTGTAGGTTCTCTTTTCACTCTTTTGGTGAAGTCTTTTGAAGAGCATAGGTGTTTGATCTTTAGAAGATCCCAGTTATCTAACCTATCTTTTGGGGTTTTGTGTGTTGATGGTTATGGTTTGTATCCTGTTAATGCCATGTATTAAGGCCTGAAGTGTTGGTCCTATTTTTTCTTCTATGAACTTTATAGTTTTAGGCTTTATATTTAGGTCTTTGATCCATTTTGAAATAGTTTTTCTATACGGCGTGAGGTATGGGTCCTGTTTCATTTTTTTGCAGACAGCTATCCAGTTTTGCCAGCACCATTTGTTAAAAAGACTGTCTTTTCCCCATTTTATGGACGTTGGGCCTTTGTCGAAGAACAGGTGACCGTAGGTGGATGGATTTACATCTGGGTTTTCAATTCTGTTCCATTGGTCAATGTATCTGTCGTTGTGCCAGTACCAGGCTGTTTTGACTACTGTAGCTGTATAGTAAGTAGGTTCTGAAGTCAGGTAGTGTGAGTCCTCCAACTTTATTCTTCTTCTTCAGTAGTGCTTTACTTATTCGAGGCTTCTTTCCTTTCCATATAAAGTTAGTGATTAGTTTTTCCGTCTCTTTGAAGAACGTTGCTGGTATTTAGATTGGGATTGCATTGTATTTGTAAATTGCTTTGGGTAGAATCATCATTTTCACAATGTTGAGTCTGCCAATCCACGAACATGGTGTCTTTTTCCATTTATGTAGATCCTTTTGGGTTTCTTGCAGTAGTGTTTTGTAGTTTTCTTTGTATAGGTCTTTTACATCCCTGGTCAGATTTATTCCTAAGTATTTTATCTTTTTAGGGGCTACTGAAAATGGTATTGTTTTCCTGATTTCCTTTTCATCGTTCTCCTTATTGGTGTATAGGAATCCAACTGATTTTTGAATGTTTATCTTGTATGCTGCTACTCTGCTGAATCTTTGTATTAGTTCCAGTAGATTCCTCATGGAGTCTTTAGGGTTTTCTGTGTATACTATCATGTCATCTGCAAACAGGGACAGTTTAACTTCTTCATTACCAATTTGGATGCCCTTTATTTCTTTTTCTTGCCTTATTGGTCTAGCTAGAACTTCCAGCACAGTGTTAAATAGGAGAGGAGATAAAGGGCTTCCTTGTCTTGTTCCTGTTTTCAAGGGGAACGTTTTCAGCCTCTCTCCATTAAGAAGGATGTTGGCCATTGGTTTTGCAGAGATGCCCTTTATTATGCTGAGAAATTTCCCTTCTATACCTATTTTATTGAGAGTTTTTATCAGGAATGGGTGTTGGACTTTGTCAAATGCCTTTTCTGTGTCAATTGAGATGATCACTTGATTCTTTTCTTTCCTTTTATTTATGTGGTGGATTATGCTGATTGATTTTATAATGTTGAACCATCCTTGCATACCTGGTATGAATCCTACTTGGTCGTGGTGTATTACTTTTTTGATATGATGGTGAATTCTATTGGCTAGAATTTTGTTGAGAATTTTTGCATCTATATTCATGAGAGATATTGGTTTATAACTTTCTTTTTTTGTGACACCTTTTCCTGGTTTTGGTATCAGCTTTATGGCGGCTTCATAGAATGAATTTGGAAGTGTTGCTTCCTCTTCTATGCTCTGAAATAGCTTGAGTAGTACTGGTACAAGCTCTTCTGTAAATGTTTTGTAGAATTCTCCAGCGAAGCCATCTGGGCCAGGGCTTTTTTGGTTGGGAGTGTTTTTTTTTATTACCTTTTCAATCTCTTCTCTTGTTATGGGCTGTTCAGCTTTTCAACATCACTTTGTTGTAGTTTGGGTAGGCTGTGTGTTTCTAGAAATTTATTCATTTCCTCTAGGTTTTCAAATTTGTTGGAGTATAGTTTTTCATAATATTCTGTTATAATCCTTTTTATTTCAGTTGGGTCTGTTGTAATGTCCCCCATTTCATTTCTTATTTGGGTTATTTGTGTCCTCTCCTGTTTTTCTTTTGTCAGTCTGGCCAGTGGTTTGTTGATTTTGTTGATTCTTTCAAAGAACCAACGTTTGGTTTTGTTGATTCTTTCTATTGTTTCTCTGTTCTCTATTTCATTTATTTCTGCTCTGATCTTTACTATTTCCTTTCTTCCGATGGTTGTGGGCCTTTTTTGCTATTCTCTTTGTATTTGTTTGAGTTCTGTAGTTAATGTTTTGATTTTGTCCCTTTCTTCTTTTTTGTTATGTGCATCTATTGTTATAAATTGTCCCCTGAGGACTGCCTTTGCTGTGTCCCAAAGGTTTTGGTATGATGTGTTTTCATTCTCATTTGATTCTAGGAATTTTTTGATTCCAGCTCTGATTTCTTCTATTACCCACTGATGTGTAAGTAGGGTATTATTCAGTTTCCATGTAGTTGATATTTTTTCCTTGCTCTTTCTAGTGTTAATTTCTACCTTGATGGCATTGTGGTCAGAGAAGATATTTCGAATTATCTCAACGTTTTGGATCTTGTTGAGGATTGCTCTGTGGCCTAAGATGTGGTCTATTCTGGAGAACGTTCCATGTGCATTGGAAAAGAATGTGTAGTTTGCAGCGGTTGGATGGAGTGTTCTATATATGTCTATGAGGTCCAGTTGGCTGATTGTACCCTTTAGGTCTTCTGTATCTTTGCAGAGTTTCTTCTTAGTTGTTCTGTCCTTTACTGAGAGTGGTGTGTTGAAGTCTTCTACTATTATTGTGGAACTGTCAATTTCTCTTTTCAGTGCTGTTAGAGTTTGTTTTATGTATTTTGGAGCCCTGTCATTGGGTGCAGAGATGTTTATTATGGTTATGTCTTCATGATGGATCATCCCCTTAATCATTATATACTGTCCTTCTTTGTCTTTTATGGTAGATTTCGTTTTAAAGTCTATTTTGTCTGCGATTAGAATTGCCACTCCTGCTCTTTTTTGGTAGTTGTTAGCTTGATATATGTTTTTCCAACCTTTGACTTTTAATAAATTCACATCTATGTTTCTAAGGTGTGTCTCTTGTAGACAGCATATTGATGGATCCTGTTTTCTTATCCATGCTGTCACTCTCCATCTCTTTATGGATGCATTGAGTCCGTTTACATTTAGTGTAATTATTGATAGATTTGGGTTTGTTGCTGTCATTTTGTAGTGCTTTTTTTTTATGGTGCTGACGTTTTCTTTGTTCTTCTTACTCTCTTGTGCTGAGTTACTTTTGTTTGTGGTTTTTTTTTTTTCATTTCTTTTGTTTTTGCTGAGACTTTATGTTTTTCCTCTTTTTTTTTAGTGAGTATGTTTGTTAAGTTTCTTTGTGGTTACCATGAATTTTACCCTTATCTTTCTAAGTTGAAGCAGTCTACCATTACTTGGTATCACCTTGCCTTCCTGTCCGTTAAAAGGTTCAATACCTATGCCGTTTATTCCCTCTTTTATCTTTTTGATGTTGTTTTCAGTTACTGATTAACCGCTCTGATTCCCTGTTGTGTTTCTTTTTGTTTTGGATAGTCCTCAAGAGTTCATTTCCTATATTGGTATCTGGCTTGTACGATCCTGTGTCCTAGGTTCTGCCTGTGAGCTGAAGCTGTTTGTCCTCAGATCGAAGAACTTGCTTTAATAATTCTTGTAAGTTTGGTTTGACTTTTACATATTCCCTTAATTTCTGTTTATCTGGAAATGACCTAATTTCAGCATCAAATTTGAATGAGAGTTTTGCAGGATATATTATTCTTGGCTGGCAAATTTTTCTTTCAAGATTTTATATATGTCATCCCATTTCCTTCTTTCCTGCATGGTTTCTGCTGAATAATCTGAGCTTAGTCTTATTGTTTCTCCTCTGTATGTGACTTCTTGTTTTTCATGAGCTGCTCTCAGGATTCTTTGTTTGTCTTTGGTTTTGGCAAGTGTGAATATGATATGCCTTGGTGATTTTCTTTTGGGGTCTCTTCTATATGGGGTTCGTTGAGCTTCTTGGATGGCCATCTTTTCATCTTTCATGATATTGGGAAAGTTTTCTGTCAGCAGTTCCTCAATGATCCTCTCTGTGTTTTCTGTTTTCTCCCCAGTTCTGGAATTCCAATCACTTGCAGATTTTTTCTTTTGATTGTGTCCCACATAATTCTCAGGGTCTCTTGATTTTTCTTTGTTCTTTTTTTCTGAGTTTTCCTGAAACAGAGTTGTATCCAAGTGTTTGTCTTCAATTCCACTGATCCTGTCTTCCACCATTTCAAATCTGCTTCTCAGCCCTTCTGTGACATTGTCCATTTCTGAAATCTTGTTGTTTATCTTTTGGATTTCTAATTGTTGTCTTTGTATAATTTCTAGTTGTGAATTTATTTTGGCATTTTGTTCCTGCATTATTTTCCTGAGTTCTTCCAAATTTTTGTCTGTATTTTCCATGAATTTGTCTATTTTTTCCTCATGTTTGTCAGCTTTTTGCCTCAGTGCTTGGAGAATTCTGAGTATTAGAGATTTGAATTCCCTATCAGGTAGTTCTACTGCATTTTCTTCCAGAGGAGAGTCATCTGGTGTTTTATTTTGGCTGCCTGCTGGAACCTTCCTGTCCTGTATTTGTAAATGTTTTGTTATTGTCTGCTGTCTTCGGGGCATTCAGTAGTTATTTTTCTCATTTATTGATTGTAGATTTGTTTGTTTCATCCCTTTTTTTAAAAAAAAAGTGACTATGTCTGCACAGGGAGACTGTGTGTTCTTTGTTGTTTGCTCGTCTGTGGGCACAATACTTTTTGCCTCCTTCTCCTGTTGGCAGGGTCAGTCACTCAGATATGGTACGGCAGGGCAGGTCTAGCTGAAGAGGAGTTACTGGGATGGGTTGTTTGTGGCACTTAACTACAGTCACCAGAGCAGGTCGGTAATCAGTGCAGGGCAGGTTCCAGTAGGCCGTGCCTGTGCTGCTTGGTGGTGTGATGTCAATCGCATGTTGCAGGTAGGCGGGATGCAGTGGGGAGATTGTTATGTGTGGAGCTAAGATGGATATGGGAGAGAGGAGAGAGGAACAGGAGCCAAAAACATACAAACAAAAAAGAATGCTAGGGGAGCTTGCCATTGGAGTGGAGAGATGAGAGGCTATGAAATGGAGAAAGATAGAAAGGGGAGGAGGAAGAAAAGAAAAGAATGAATAAATAAGAATCAGAAAGGTTAAAGAACCGCAGAGTTCCTAGGTATCCCACCCGTGCAGCTATGA
Organism: Dugong dugon; assembly: GCA_030035585.1. Lineage (NCBI taxonomy): Eukaryota > Metazoa > Chordata > Mammalia > Sirenia > Dugongidae > Dugong > Dugong dugon. The sequence goes on along the minus strand of CM057475.1, from coordinate 5,074,859 downwards.
GGTCTGAGGAAGTCGCTCTCAGGTGTTGCAGTACAGCCTGGCTAGAAAGCGTAGAGGTATACAATGCTAGGTATGCAGGGAACACAAAAAGAAGGAAGATATAGAGAGATGAGAAACTGAGCAAAGAAGAAAGACAAAAAGGGAAAAAGAGGAAAAATAAAACAAAACAAATTAAAAAAAAAAACAAGAAAGGCCCCCAAAGAAACAGGGAATAAAAAAAAAAAAAACCCAACATAAAAAGAAATGTCCTCAGGGATCCCTCTGCACATCTGTGGAAACCGAAGGGGTGTCTCCCTGCCACACAGCTCAGCCTGGCCAGAAAGGGCTCCCAACTCAAGAAAAGGAAAAGAAAACAAACAACAATTCAAAACAAACAAACCAACAAAAGCCCTGGGATCCCACCAGTGTGGCAGCCCAAACCCGGAAGCAGCTCCACACTTGAACCAAGCTCCGCAGCCCCTCAGGAAGAAGCGAAGATGGCGCATACAGCCAGGTACTTGAGTGAGGGGAGGGGGAGGTGGCGAGAGGCAAGTAAGAAATCAAAAGAAGCAGAAGGAACAAAGCAACACTAGCAGCCAACAAATGGCACTCAGAGAGCTAGCTATTGCGGGCTGGTGTTTCTGGACAAGAGACTATGTCTTCAGTAAGCCAAGGGGGCTGAGTGTGGGTGAAGAAGGGTAGAGAGTGTGAAAGCGTATATCACAAATTACCAGAGCTCTGCAGCCCCTCAGGAAGAAGCAAAGATGGTGCACGGAGCGAGGTACTCAAGTGAAAGGAGGGGGAGGTGGGGAGAGGCAAGCAAGAAATAAGAAGTGGAGAAAAGCAACACCAGCAGCCAACAAATGGCACTCAGAGAGCCACCCATTCTGGTGTGTGGAATCCAAGCAGCCGCTGTTTCCCGGTCAAGAGACTGTGGCCGCGGGAAGCAGAGGAGGCCGAGTTGGGGTGAAGAAGGGTGGGGGGTGGTGGGAAAGCATATATCACCAATTACCGGTTGTTTTGTCACCCACTAGAAGCTCCGTGAGGCTCCTTTCTTGTACCCCCTGTTTGCTGGTCTCTGATAGGAGTCCAAGATGGCAGATCCACGCTGGGTTACCTGGTAGGGGATCTCTGCATGAATCTCTCCTCGCTCTCCATTCTCTGTCAGTTTTCTCACTCCATTTGGTGCCTGGCTGAGTTCTTTATCTCTTCATTTGATGTTTTAGGGTTTCAGGATTGTTGTATTCTCTGTTTGGCTTAGTTTTTCGGATCTTTGCTGTGTAGGGACGGCATGGTGCTTCTGCCTAGAGCGCCATTTTGCCGGAACTCCAAAATCGCCATTATTTTTGATAGCATCCTTAGTCTTGATCTTTTCCATGTTCTGTTCCAAATAAAGTCAGTCCCCTTAGGGAGATGTATGGAACTTTCTGTTCTTATGGCCTGCCTCTCCCCTCTGTGGCACTGCTCTAGAACTGGGGTAGGGAGAGTGGTATAATTTTCTCAGATGACACCCTTTCTCTATGAGCAGGCCACTGGGAGGGGCAGTAGCCCCTGGATTTCTTGTCTTCCTTCTCTTGGCATGGAGCCTCTACCCTATGAGAGAGCTGGAATGAAGACATTAGCGGCCCAATATCTTTGGCCAGTCCTACCTGGGGTAGAGCTTGTGCCTTTCAAGTGCAGGCTGAGTGCATGAAAGGAGGCTCAGACCTCTTGGATGTAGCTTCTGCAACATGGAGCTTGGAACGGGAAGATAAATGCTGGTGAAACTGTAGGGAGAAACTGTAGCCCTAGACTAGGAGTTGAGAGTGTGGGTGGTCCTGCCTTCTTGGCTGCATCCAACCGAGGTAGAATTTTGGTCTTGCTGAGCTGAGTGGGGTGGTGGTGGTGGAGCAAGTTGGTCATGGCTTAAATGTCACAGACTCTGTTCTTACTGAGATTTAATAGAACAAATGTTTATCCATTTTCTGTATGCTTTTAGGACAATTTTCATGGACTTTAACTTTTTAAAAATAATTTTCACCAGTTATGGTTATTTCCCTCCAGAGAATGTCCATGGAGCTCCTCATGCTACTGTTCTAGAAGTGCTTATCCCATATCACTTTCTAATACCTGAATAGTAAATCCCTTTGTCAAATGAAATATTACAAGGAAACAGATAAAAGTGGAGATGCTTCTATTAAACATAAAGTGAACTAATGAAGGAGGCTGGAAGTCCTGATTAACTGGCTTTTCTCTTGTTTCAGCCCCTCTCTTCATCTCATCCTCTAAGCCCTTGATGCAGGTGGGACCACATTTGAGAATGATTTGTCTTTAGGTTTAAACACCAACCCCATGCATTGGCCCTTCATAGTCTCACTCTGCCTACCTTCTGAGCCTGTCCTCATCTACTTACCCCTCTGCACTCCCCATGCCTCAACCACAATGCTGTTTTCTGAATGGTCTACATCTTCTCATTCCCAAAGAATCTTGGCACATTCCCTTCCCTTGGTCTGGAGTGCCCCTATCCTCCCTCTCTATCTCCTAATATCCTCCTCCAAGAAACTGCACAAATGTTGCTTCCTCCATGAAGCCCTCCCTGACTCACCCAGGCATAGTTGTTTCTCTTTCATGCTCCCACAACTTTTGCTCATGCCCATCGTACTCTGAGGTACTTGAGGGCAAGTCTCCAGCACCTATCACAATGACAGACACTGAGAAATTGCAAATAAGTCCTAGGCAGGTTGAGTTAATAGAAAACCTGCAACTTGCTAGGAAGTATGGTTTTTATGATTGGCCTAGCAGACAGACAGCACTAGCCTAAGCTCAAGAGAGTAGCTCAAACTTCCCCTTTAGCTGGTCGCGTGATCCCCTGACTCATGGTTTGGGACTTGTGGGATGTCCACAGAAGAGCCTAGAGCACACACAAATGCAGGACAAGCATGACCCTGCAGCAGGACAATGCAGCCCTGCTTTCCTGGCTGGCCAGGGAAGTGACTGGGTGCAGATCCATCTGAGTAGCCATTTTCCTCTGGAGAGTGCTTTCATTTGGTCAACTCCAAGAATTTACAATCTATTTCAGTTTCTCCCAGTCCATTTACATAGTTGAAATGAATTAAGCACTGTCTACCACTGAGCACTAAAAAGAAAAGTGCATTCATTGGGGTTTTAGAAAAAGGAAGAAAAAGAAACAAACTGTTCAGAACCCCATTTCCCCACTCCTGCCCCAGGAGAGAGGATGCTAGTGGTCCTGGCCAACTTCTCCTTCTCATGGGTGTGAACAGCTTCTTCCAGCCCATTGTTTGTTTAGTCTCCATTTGTCCTATCCCAGGAAGAGTCGGAGAGGGATTGTAACTTCATGCAGGATCCTGCTGAAAGGATAATGATGAAGTGCCAATTGCAGCTTCTTTAAAGCCTGATATCAGAGCTCAGACATTTGAGTATGATGATCCTACTCTCCTCCTCCCACTTGTGCTCATCAGAACAAGACCAAACTTTTGGGTGGGTGTCTCTCCCCTTCTTCAAGGCTATATAGTGTAAGAGGTTAGGGCTGGGTATCTCTTACTACCTTACACTGGCTTATCTTCTCCTCAGACCCAAGTAAGTTTAACATCTATGGTTCAACCTAACTATATTTTCGTGGGAAGACAAAGTTAATGAACACTCTTCCCCTTGTAACTTCTTGACTAAGTACAAAGATACCTTTCAGTCTATGATGCACATGAGTCAAATAGACATGTATATTTGTAATTAATTGCTAGAAAAGGAAATCATATTTGGTAGAGGGCCAGTGAAAATGAGGGAAACCGTCAATGAGATGGATTAACGTAACAGCCTCAACAATGGGCTCACACGTACCAACTATCATGAAGATAGCTCAGGACTGGGCAGTGTTTCGTTCTATTAATCATAAGGTCGCTATGGGTTGGAACTGACTCAACAGCGACAAACAACAACGTTTGTTATTACTGTGATCTTGATTCCTATTTTTTCAAAAAGGAGAAAAATTCCCATATTCAGGCTCAACCTGCCTGATATTTTTATCCCGAGATTAGATAATCACAGAAGACTACCTCCATAGACCCCTACTTAACAAGAATAAGAGAAAGAATTCATTCCAAGTGGTCTGAGTGTGAGTTGCTCCTCAAAGAGGCTGCCCTAACCCCCTCTGAAAGGTCAACTGCTTGCTCTCTCTCCCTTTATGCTGTGTAAAGTTTCTTCATTGCACTTATAACTACTTGACATTGGTTTTATCTATTTCCTTATTTATTATCTGTGTCTTCCACTAGAATATGAACACTTTGAATTCTTGTCAGTTTTGTTCACTTTCACATATGTCATCACCACAAAAAGATTTTGTGGTAAGGCAGGGGTGGGAAGAAGGGGAACTAAACTTTTTTTTTTTTTTTTTTAGCACTCTGTGCTAAGAAATTTTACATGATTTATTTCATCTACTCTTACAACAGCCCCAGGCAATAAATTTCAATTAGTGAAGTAAGGAAGTTCAAATGTCTCCTAAATGACATCGTGTGTGTGTGTGTGTGTGTGTGTGTGTGTGTGTGCATGTGTGTGTGTGTGTGTGTGTGTGTATTTAATCTCTCAATTACGTGAGGACTGCAATCAGTATCCAAGAAAGTGTGAAAAGTCTTAAAGAAGGAAAACGTTCTAGTATGATGAAAATCCAATATATGAAGTTGTCAGTGAGGAATGTGATGTTGGCTAACCTTTACTGGTGTCTTCATGCTGCCTGGCACTGTACTGAGCTCCTTAATTGGATAGATACTATTCTTATTCCCATTTTGAAAATGGAGTAACTGAGGCAAGGAGGGATCAAGTAACATTCCCAAGGTCACATAGCTAGTTAGTGGTGGAGCTGAGATTTGAACCTTGGTAGTGTGACTTCAGGATTCCAGCTTTTAACCACAGGTGTACAGGAGAAGGGTGGTGTGATCTGTAGAATAAGTGCAAAAGGATATTTTCCGTTCAAGGGTTAGCTTTAGAATTTAAACATTTCTGATCCATGAGATTAATGATAACAGTATCAACTAACATTTGCATGGCACTTTGTGGCTTGCAAAGCATTTTTATGCAGGTGGCCCCAATTTACTGCTCCCCATGACTTTGAGAGACAGGAGGGGTGTTGATTGTTACTCTCAGTTGACAGCTGGGGAAAGAGACTCTCTGAAAGGTGATGTAACTTGCTCAATGCTTACACAATATGTCTATTCCACGAGACCACCCCTATGACTCATGCTCACCCTGCTCACCTGCTCTCAGGGTTGCTGTTGTTTTAGTTGTCATTGAGTCGGCTCCAACTCATGGTGACCCCATGACAACAGTACATGCCTTGTCCTGCACTATCTTCATCATCACTGGTATGCTTGAGTCCATTTTTGTGGCCACTGTGTATTTTGAGTGCCTTCTAGCCTAGAGAGCTCATCTTCCAGCACTATGTCGGACAATATTCTGTTGTGATCCATAAGTCTTTCATTGGCTAATTTTTGGAGTAGATTGCCTGGCTTTTCTTCCTAGTTGGTCTTAGTCTGGAATCTCTACTGAAACCTGCCTACCATGAGTGATTCTGCTGGTTTTTAAAATACCACTGGCATCCTTCCAGTATCATAGCAACATGCAAGTCCTGTCAGTACAACAACCCGACAGGTGGGTAGTGGCTCAGGACTGTAGGCTGGTAGAATTTCAGACATGACACCAGCTCCTCAGCCCAGGAGTTCCCTCCAGACCAAGTCTGGAGCTAAAGGTCTTGCACTGGGAGATAGAGGAGGGGGGCCTGAGTTTGGAGGAAGTAAGATAGGAGGTAAGGAGGCACGCACCCTTCTCCTCACCCAGCCTTGGGGGCAAGAATTTTGTTTATTTATTTACATTCTGCTTTAAGTGAAAGTTTACAATTCAAGTCAGTTTTTCATATAAAAATTTATATACACATTGCTGTGTGACCCTAGTTGCTCTCCATATACTGTGACGGCACACTCCTCTTTTCCACCCCAGATTTCCCATGTCCATTCAACCAGCTTCGGACCCTCTCTGCTTTCTCGTCTTGCCTCCGGACAGGAGCTGCCCATTTAGTCTCATGTATCTGCTTGAGCTAAGAAGCACACTCTTCACAAGTATCATTTTATGTCCCATAATCCAGTCTAATCTTTGTCTGAAGACTTGGCCTTGGGAATGGTTTCAGTTCTGGGCCAACAGAGAGTCCGGGGGCCATGTCATCTGGGGTCCCTCCAGTCTCAGTCAAACCATTAAGTCTGTTTTTTTCTTTTTTACTAGAATTTGAGTTCTGTACCCCACTTTTCTCCTGCTCTGTCAGGGACTGTCTGTTGTGTTCCCTGTCGGGGTGGGCATTGGTGGTAGCCAAGCCTCATCTAGTTCTTCTGGTCTCAGGCTGATGAAGTCTCTGGTTTATGTGGCCCTTTCTGCCTCTTGGGCTAATGTTTTCCTTGTGTCTTTGGTGGTCTTCGTTCTCCTTTACTCCAGGTGGGTTGGGACCAGTTGATACATCTTAGATGGCCACTCACTAGCTTTTAAGACCCCAGACGCCACTCACCAAAATGGGAGGCAAAACATTTTCTTAATAAACTTTGTTATGCCAATTGACCTAGATGTCCCCTGAAACCATGGTCCCAAACCCCTGCCCCTGCTACTCTGTCCCTGGAAGTGTTTGGTTGTATTCAGGAAACTTCTTAGCTTTGGTTTAGTCCAGTTGTGCTGACTTCCCCTGTAGTGTGTGTTGTCCTTCCCTTCATCTAAGAGAATTCTTGTCTACTATCTAGTTAGTGAATACCCCATTCCTTCCCTCCCCACCCCCATAACCATCAAAAAATGTTTTCTTCTGTGTTTAAACCTTTTCTTGAGTTCTTATAATAGTGGTCTTATACAATATTTGTCCTTTTGTGACTGACTAAATTCACTCAGCATAATGCCTTCCAGATTCCTCCACATTATAAGACGTTTCACAGATCATCCTTGTTCTTTATCACTGCATAGTATTCCATTGTGTGACTATACCATAATCAGTTTATCCATTCATCTGTTGATGGGCACCTAGGTTGTTTCCATCTTTTTGCTATCATGAACAGTGCTGCAATGAACATGGGTCTGCATAAATCTATTTGTGTGGCAGCTCTTATTTCTCTAGGATATATTCCAAGGAGTGGGATTGCTGGATCATATGCTACTTCTATTTCTAGCTTTTTAAGGAAGCAGGGGGCAAGCGTTTTATATCTATGGTTTCAGAAGACTTGTGTGGCCAGTGCTTAGGCTGGTGAAAAGTAAACTGCTGCTCCAGATTAAGTAGGGAGGAGAAGGAGCAGGATGCAGGAGATTGACCCTCCTGGTTTTCATCTCAAATTAGGCTTCCAAATGGTGGTAGTGAAAGGAGAAGACTACCCGGGGTGAATCTAGGGTGTGGCCTCCTCTGCCATGGGCCACAATGTTTCTTCACTAACCCAAATTGCTCTCTGAGGTACCAGAAATTTCTCTGAAGCTTCCTGCCTTTTGAGAAGAGGCTGACTGTAGAACGAACCACTCAGTGCTTGGCCCTGGGATTTGTACTTAGTAGCTGCTTAATAAATGTTGAACCAATTAATTTGCATCTTCTTTAAATCCTGAATTATGTAACCAGGCAAACCCATTGGTCCTTTGATTATTTTGCGTTTTGTCACTTCTCATTTAATCTTGTCTAATAAACTCCAGTATTTTACTTATGGGCTAGTGAGCTAACTACAGTACATATAAGTTGCTTTACCAGTATTGTGACTCAGTTTGCTGAGGCACAATGTATCTTCCAGATATGAGATGTCTGAATTCAGATTTCTTAAAGTGAAGGACATCATTTCTCACTGAGAGGAACCATGGCTATCTAGAGAAGTGGCTGAGTTCAGATCTGGGGCAGAAAATGTTCAAGATGAACCTGAAACATCTTGTGGAATCAGAAATCAAACTGTCTGGCTCCCGGGAATAGTAACTAAAGTAAATGGAAACACATGAGCTGGGTTAAAAATCCACAAATTCACCATGATATGAAAAGTCCTCACGAAAACAAATGCTTGTTGGTCACTGTCTTAGGCTGGGTTCTCTAGAGAAGCAAAGCCAGTAAAGTGTACAAATATGTATATATGGAGAGATTTATATCAAGGAAACAGCTCATGCAGTTGTAGAGGCTGTAATGTCCCAAGTCCGTGGGTCAGGACAGAAGCTTCTGCTGATTCACGTAGTCACAGGGGCTGGCGAACCCAAGATCAGTAGGTTGGAGAGCAGGGCTGTTGCTCACAGGCTGTGAAGATTGATGAATCCCAAGACTGGCAGGCAAGACCGTAGGTAAGCTGCTAGCTCAAGTCCCAAAAACTGCAGTCCGATGAACAGGAGCCAGCCGCAGTATCCAGAATGAGCAAAAGCCCTAGAGCCCTGCCTGAACATCTGCCCACACGTGATGCCGGCCACACGCCAAGGAAACTCCCCTTCAACCGATTGGCTACTCGCAGCAGATCCCATCATGGGGGTGATCACATATCAAATGTCAACAGGGAAGTGACCATAACATCACACAACTGCCAAAGCACTGAGAATCATGGCCCAGCCAAGTTGGCACACAATCTTAACCATTACAGTCACCTTTGGAGTTTGCTAGGGCATCTATTTATTATTTTGAAAACAGATGAATAAAGGATAAAAATAAAGTGAGTATACCAGCTTCAGAGCCCTGATGGTGTAGTGGTTAAGGAGCTCAGCTGCTAACCAAAAGGTCGGCAGTTCAAATTTACCAGCTGCTCCTTGGAAACTCTATGGGGCAGTTCTACTCTGTCCTATAGGGTTGTTATGAGACAGGATATACTTGACCTCAACAGGTTTATTTGTTTGTTTTTGGCTTATACCAGTTTTATGATGACCTAAAATAAGAACATAATTGCTTACAGATGCTACACCAGTTCAGAACTCTCACTAGGGCCTGTGATAAACAGTGGACATTTGAGGTCCACAAACAGGAGGAACTTTAAGGATCACTTAATCTCACCAGCTGGTACTTTTAGTCTCTTCCATAAAATCTCCATTAAGGGTCTGCCTAGAACACTCTTGAACACTTCTGGAGAGCCTATCCCATCTCTGAGCTGCTCTGATTATTTGAAAGTCTTTCCTTATGGTGAACCAAATCTGTCCCTCTGAAACTTTCACACATTGTTCCGAATTAGTTAGACCCCTTAGGGCCTGCCTTGGTTAGGGTTCTCTAGAGAAACAGAACCAGAAAGATATAGATGATGATGATGATGAGATATATATATGTATGTATATAGAGATAGAGAGAATTAGTGTTTGACCGAACACTAGTCTAGATGATGTTATGAAGTATTTACATGTGATTAGGTTTTAAATCAGTTGGCCTTAATTAAAGCAAATTACCCTCCATAATATAAGTGGGCATCATCTAGTCAGTGGAAGGTCTTAAGAGCAAAAAAGGAGGTTTCCTGAGGAGGATTCTGCCTCTAGACTGTAAATACACATCTCCATAATTCCTCTCTCTCCCTCACCCTCTGACCTACTCATTTTTGGGACAAAGACTGTCAGAATTTCTATCCTGTCACCTGATCTACATATTTTGAATTTGTCAGCCCCCACAATCATGTAAGCCAATTCCTCAAAATAAATTTCTCTCTGTCTCTCTTTCTCTCTCTCAAGAGTTAAAGCATCATCTAGACTAGCCCTTTCATGGGCTCTGGGACATAGACAGCCTTGTAACGTTTTCCATCCCTGGAGGTTTACTGGCAGGTATTTGAGCCACTTCAGTACATCCTGGTGTCATAGATACTGGAGGGTGCAACTGCCTAAGAAACAAGCAAGTTGGTCTGTACCACATTTGAGTGTTGAGAGCCATTCATATGAGGGGATGTTTCCCGGAGGAGTGATTGATTTTGTGAAACTTTCGTGTCTTTTGGCTTCAGTACAGCGAGATAAGGCTTGCAAGTATGCTTATTATTTCCTTTGTGTGACTGGGAAGGTCTGGTTACTGGCATTTGGAAATATTCAAGTAAATGAGTTACTTTTTGGGTGAAAACAGTTTGTGATGCACTTCCTGGGCCATGGGACCAACATGTACTGCATTTGTGATGTACTGGGTGGGGTATGGGACCAATATGGCTTGCTTACAATTGGCACCCCATTTTTTCATATAATAAAAAACTACCAACAAGTAATGATTCACCATCCATTCCATTAGTGAAAAAACATGGCATCATCAAAAGAAAAAGAATCATCCTCGAGAGGGCTAGTGTTTGACCAAACAACTGGGCATCATAGCTGTCTTAGGCTGGGTTCTCTAGAGAAGCAAAACTAGTAAAGCATATATATATATATATATATATATATATATATATATATATATATTTATATTAAAGAAACAGCTCACACGATTGTAGAGGCTGGAAAGTCCCAAGTCCATGGATTGAGATAGAGGCTTCTCCTGATTCCATAGCCTCACGGGCTGGTGAACCCACGGTTGGTAGGTCGGAAAGCAGGGCTCGTGCTAACAGGCTGTGAATATCAACAAATACCAAGGTTGGCAGGCAAGACCACAAGGCTTCTCCTGATTCATGTAGCTGCAGGGGCTGGCAAACCCAAGATTGGCAGGTCAGAGAGCAGGGCTCCACTTACTGGCTGTGAAGATTGACAAATCTCAAGATTGGCAGATAAGTTGATAGCTCAAGTCCTAAGAACCGGAGGTCAGACAAACAGGAGGCCGCCACAGGATCCAGAGCGAGCAAAAAGCCAGAATGTCTGCTTATATTCAGATGCAGGCCACACCCCCTTGGAAATTCCCTTTCAACTGCTTGGCTACTCACAGCAGTTTCAATCATGGAAGTGATCACATATAAACACTGAGAGTTATGGAACACTGAGAGTTATGGCCCTGCCAAGTTGACACACAATCTTAACCATCACAATAGCCTAACTAAGTTGACACATAAAATTAACCATATACACTCACAATACTAGCTTTTAGACTTTACCAAGACCCCTGGTTCTCTGTTGTCTTCTCTATGGAGAATTGATAAAGTAAGACTATGGGCTCTTGCATCATCAGACCACCTGGGTTCAAATCATAGGCACACTAGCTGTGAGCCTTTGGGAAAGTTTTTTTTAACACTCTAAGCCTCATATTCTTCATCTGAAAAATGGAGATAATAATTTCTACATCATAAGCTTGTTATAAGGAGAACAAGCATACACAACACACATTACAGTACTCACACTCTGCAAACCCTCAGGAAATGTTTGTGTTTTAATTGTGATATTAAATATTGCATAGATACAATTTTAATAAAATATGAGTACAGTATAAAATTAACAATTAAGTGCATAACTCTGTACCCAGCACCCAGCTTAAGAAACATCAATATTGTCTTTGAAGACTCCTGGTATGGTGACCATTCTCTTGAATTTTCTATTTATCTTAGTTATCCAGGGCTGCCCATAACAGAAATACCACAGTGGGTGGTTTTAAAGAACAGAAATGTATTTTCTGGTAATTTATAAGGCTAGAAGTCCACAATCAGAGCTCTGGCTATAGGGGAAGTATCTCTCTCTCTGTTGCCTCTAGGTGAACATCCTTATCTCAGCTTCTGTAGTCCCAGCATTACTCAGTTCCTTGGTGAACTTTGTGTGCCATCTATACTTCCCATTTGTGCTTCCTTCTGTGTCTATGCTGCTGTTTATATCACTCAGAAGTGATTAGATTTAGGGCACAACTTACATTGATATGGCCTCATTAACATAGCAAATAAAACCTATTTCCAAATAGGATTACATCTGTCATGGATTGAATTATGTCCCCCCAAAAATGTGTGTATCAGTTTGGCTGGGCCATGATTCCCGCTATTGTGATTTTCCCATGTGTGGTAAATCCTACCTCTGTGATGTTAATGAGGGAGGATGGGCAGCAGTTGTGTTAGCGAGGCAGGACTCAATTTATAAGACTGGATTGTGTCCTGAGGCAATCTCTTGAGATATAAAAGACAGAAGTGAGCAGTGAGATAGGAAGATCTCATACCATCAAGAAAGCAGTGCTGGGAGCACAGCGCGTCCTTTGGACCGGGGTCCCTGAGCAGAGAAGCTCCTAGTCCTGGGGAACACCGAAGAGAAGAAGGCTGACAGAGAGAAAAAGCCTTCCCTTGGAGCTGACACCCTGAATTTGGACTTTTAGCCTACTTTGACTGTGAGGAAATAAACTTTTCGTTAAAACCATCCACTTGTGGTATTTCTGTTATAGCAGCACTAGATAACTAAGACAACATCCACAGGTATAGAAGTCCGGACTCCGACACATATTTTGTAGGGACACAATTCAATATGTAACAGTGTTTACCATTCCCTTGATTTTCTTGGTAGTTTTGTGTCATATGTTTTCTTTCTTTTTTTAAGTAATATTTTATTGTGTTTTTGGCGAAAGTTTACACAGCACGTTATGTTCCCATTTGACAATTTCTACACAAATTGTTTAGTGACATTAGTTACATTTTCTGCAATGTGTCAACATTTTCTTTAATTGAATTCTGGTTATTCCATTTTCAGTATCCTAGTTTTCCTGCCCCCTTATCTTCTCAACTTTGCTTTAGAGTAATTGTGGACTTTTGGTCTCATATAGATAGTTTTTTAATGGAACATCATAGTCACAGGTAATACCCGTTATTCTTGTGCCAATCTGTTATTTTGCTAAAAGGTGACCTCAAGGGATAGTTTCAGTTCATGGTGTAAAAAGTATTCAGGATGATAGTCTCAGGGAGTCCTCTAGTCTCAAATGGTCCAGTAAGTCTGGACTTTTTAAGAATTTGAGTTCTGTTCTGCACTTTTCTCCTGTTCTATCAAAGTCCATCTATTGAATGGACTTTGACCCCTTGTCAAAAATCATTTGTTCATAGATGGCTGGATTTATTTCTGGGTTCTCAATTCTATTTCATTGGTCTATGTGTCTATCATTGAACCAATAACAGGCTCTTTTGAGTGCATGGCTGTATATTATGTTTTGATATTGGTGAGTGTGAGGCCTCTTTGTTCTTCTTTAACATTGCTTTGGCTATTTGAAACCTCTTTCCTTTCCATATAAAGTTAGTCATTCGTTTTTCCATTTCAGTAAAGAATGTTACTGACATTTGTATTGGGTTTGCACTGTACTTGCAGATCAGTTTAGGTAGTATTGACACTTTCACTATATGAAGTCTTCCAGTCCATGGGCACAGATATTCTTCCATTTATGTAGGTTCTTTTAGTCTTTTGTAGTTTATCATTTTCATCTTGTAAGTCTTTTATGTCCCTGGTTAATTTCTAGGTATTTTATAAATTTTGTGGCTATTGTAAATGGTATTTTTTTTTATTTCCTTTTTGGAATACTCCTTGTTAATGTAAAGAAATCCAATTGATTTTTTTGTATGTTGATCTTGTACGCTGCAAGGTTGCTTAATTCTTCTATTAGATCCAGCAGTTTTCTTATGGAATATTTAGGGTATTCTATGTACAGGATCATGTCATCTGCAAATAGAGGTAGTTTTACTTCTTCCTTTCCGATTTGAAAATCTTTTATTTCTCTTTTTTTTCCCCTTATTGCTCTGTACAATACTGAATAAAAGTGGTGATAATGGGCATCCTTGTCTCGTTTCTGTTCTCAAAGTAAAGGCTCTCAGTCTTTCTCCATTGAGAATAATGTTGGCTGTTTGTTTTTCATAAATGCCCTTAATTATGTCGAGAAATTTCCCTTCTATTCCTATTTTGCTGAGAGTTTTTATCAGGAAAGTGTGTTGGATTTTATCAAATGCCTTTTCTGCATCAATTGATATGATCATGTGGTTCTTTTCCTTTGTTTTCTTTATGTGGTGAATTGCACTGATTTTCTAATGTTGAACACCTTTGCAATTCTGGTATGACTTTCACTTGATTGTGGTGTAGGATTCTTTTTGATATGTTGTTGAGTTCTGTTGGCTAGAATTTTGTTGAAAAATTTGCATCTATATTCATGAGGAATATTGGTCTGTAATTTCTTTGCCTGGCTTCATAGAATGAGTAGGGAGTATTCTTTCCTCTTCTATGTTTTTGAAGAGTTTGAGTAGAACTGGTGTCAACTCTTCTCTGGATGTTTGGTAAAATTCTCCAGTGAAGCCATCTGGTCCTGGTTTTTTTTTTTTTTTGCTGGCAATTTTTTGATGGCATCTTCAAGCTCTTCTTTTGTTATGGGTCTGTTTCTCTTTTCTACCTCTATTTGCATTAGTTTGGTTAGGCAGTGCGTTTCTAGAAACTTGTCCATATCTTCTAGGTTTTAAAATTTATTGGAGTACAATTTCTCATAGTATTCTGCTATGACCCTCTTTATCTCAATTGGGTTTGTTGTAATATCTCCAATTTCATTTCTTATTTTGATTATTTGTCTCTTCTAGTTTTTTTTTTTTCCTTTTATCAGTCAAGCCAATGGTTTGTCTATTTTATTGATCCTTTTAAACAACCAACTTATGGTTTTGTTGATTTTTTTTTCTATTTTTTTTCCTATTTTGTTTATTTCTGCCCTGATCTTTATTATATCCTTTCTTCTGGTAGCTTTGGAAACTCTGGTGGCGTAGTGGTTAAGAGCAACAGCTACTAACCAAAAGGTCGGCAGTTCGATTCCACCAGGTGCTCCTTGGAAATGGTATAGGGCAGTTATATTCTGTCCTATAGGGTCGCTATGAATTGGAATTGACTCAATGGCAATAGGTTTTGGTTTTGGTAATGTCATGGATTGAATTATGTCCCCCCAAAAATGTGTGTGCCAGTTTGGCTGGGCTATGATTCCTGGTATTGTGTGATTTTCCTATATGTTGGAAATCTTGCCTCTATGGTCTTATTGAGGGAGGAAGAGTGGCAGCTGTGTTAGTAAGGCAGGACTCAATCTACAATATTGGATTGTGTCCTGAGGCAATCTCTTGTGATATAAAAGAGAGAAGTGAGCAGAGAGACAGGGGGACCTCATACCACCAAGAAAGCAGTGCCAGAAGCAGAGCACGTCCTTTGGACCTGGGGTCCCTGTGTGGAGAAGCTCCTAATCCGGGGGAACATTGATGAGAAGGCCGACAGAGGGAGAAAGAATTTCCCTGGAGCTGATGCCCTGAATTTGGACTTTTATCCTACTTAACTGTGAGGAAATAAATTTCTCTTTGTTAAAGCCATCCTAGCAGCAGTAGATTTGTAAGACAGGTAGCTTTGAACTTCTTTTGCTCTTCCTTTTCTATTTGTTCAAGTTGTTGGTTTAAGTTACTGACTTTGGATCTTTCTTCTTTTTTAATGTAGGTATTTATTGCTATGAATTTCCCTCTGAGCACTGCTTTTGCTGTGTCCCAAATGTTTTGCTAGGTACTGTTTTCATTTTCATTTGATTCTAAGCATTTTTTAATTTCACTTTTGATTTCTTCTATGACCCAATGGTTTTTTTTAGTAGTGTGTTATTTAGTTTCCATGTAATCATTTTTTCCCCCTTATTCCTCCGGTTGTTGATGTTTATGTTGTACCATTATGGTCAGAGCAGATGTTTTGTATGATTTCACTCTTTTTAAAAAATTGGAGACTTGTTTTGTGGCCTAACATGTGATCTGTTCTAGAAAATGATCTATGAGCACTGGAGAAAAAAGTGTGTATTGTTTTGATGATGGGTGGAATGTTCTGTATATGTTTGTTAGGCCAAATTGGCTTATGGTTTTATTTAAGTCCTCAGTGTCTTTACTGATCTTTTTAGATATTCTGTCTAGAATTGAAAGCAGTATGTTGAAGTCCTCAATTACTATTGTGGGTTTATGTGTTTCTCCTTCATATTAGTATTTGTTTCATGTATTTTGTAGCATTGGCTAGGTGCATAAATATTTATAATTGTGTCTTCTTGATGAATTGACCCTTTTATTATTATGTAATGTCCTTCTTTATTTATTTTATTGTACTTCAGGTGAAGGTTTACAGAACAGTTTCTCATTTAACAGTAGTACGCATATTGTTTTATGACATTGGTTAACAACCCCACAACATGTCAAGCCTCTTCCTTCTCGACATTAAAAATTTTTTTTTGGTGAAAATACACATAGCCAAAGATACACCATTTCAAAAATTTCTACATGCACAGTTCAGTGACATTGACTACGCTCTTCCAGTTGTGCTGCTATTCTCACTTTAGATGAGGGTTTACAGAACAAAGTAGTTTCTCATTAAACAGTACATACATTGCTCTATGACAATGGTTAACAACCCACAACATGTCAACACTGTCCTTACTCAACCTATCACCAGCTTTCCTGTCCCCTTCTGCCTTCTAGTCCTTGTCCCTGTTTTATGGGGCTGTCCAATCCCCGGCTGAATGGTGAACTTCGGAAGTGACTTCACCACTGAGCTGAAAGGGTGTCTGGGGGCCGTACTCTCGAGGTTTCTCCACTCTCCTTTAGGCCAGTAAATCTCTTCTTTTTTTTTTTTTTGTGAGTTATAATTATGCTCTACATCCTTCTCCAGCTCAGTCCAGAGGCCTCTGTTGTGATCCTGGTCAGAGCAGTCAGTGGTGGTAGCTGGGCACCATCTAGCTGTACTGGACTCAGTCCAGTGGAGGCCTTGGTAGCTGTGGACAATTAGTCCTTCAGATTAATCTTTTCCTTGTAACCTGTTCTCTTTATTCTCCCTTGCTCGTGAAGGGATGAGACCAGTGGAGTATCTTAGATGGCTGTTCACAGGCTTTTAAGACCCCAGGTACTACTCACCAGGGCAGAATGTAGAACATTGTCTTTAGAAACTATGTTATGCCAATTGAGCTAGATGTTCCCCGAGACCATGGTCCCCAGAGCCCTCCGCCTATCAATTCAGTCCCTCACGGAGTTTGGATGTGTCTATAGAGCTTCCATGACTTTTCTTGAACAAGTTGTGATGATTTCCCTAGTATTGTGCACTGTCTCACCCTTCACCAAAGATGCCACTTATCTATTGCCTATTTAGTATTCCCCCCCACCCGTCCCATCCCTGGTAACCAATAAAAATTGTTACTTTTTGTGTGTAAATTTTTCATGGGTTTTTACAATAGAGGTCTCATTAAATATTTGTCCTTTTGTGATTGACTTATTTCACTCAGCATAATATCCTCCAGTTTCATCCGTGTTATCAGATACTTCACAGATTCATCATTGTTCTTTATGATTGCATAGTAATCCATTGTGTGTATGTACCATAGTTTGTTCATCCATTCATCTGTTGAACATGGGTGTGCATATGTCTATTTGAGTGATGACTCTTATTTCTCTAGGATATATTCCTAGGAGTGGGATTGCTGGATCATATGGTATTTCTATTTCTAGCTTTCTAAAGAAGGGCCGTATCATTTTCCAAAATAGTTGTATCATTTTGCATTCCCACCAACAGTGCATAAGAGTTCTGATCTCCCTGCAGCCTCTCCAATATTTGTTATTTCCAGTGTTTTTGATTCATGCCAGTAATGCCAGGGTGAGATGGTATCTCAATGTGGTTTTAATTTGCATTTTTCTAATGGCTAGTAATCGCAAGCATTTCCTCATGTGTCTGTTGGCCACTTGAATGTCTTTTTTGGTGAAGTGTTTGTTCATTTCCTTTGCCCATTTTTAATATGATTATTTGTCTTTTTGGTGTAAAGGTGTTAGATTTTCTTGTAGATTATGGAGATTAGACCTTTGTCTGACTTATACTGTCCAAATTTTTTTTCCCAGTCTATAGGTTCTCTTTTTACTCTTTTTATGAAGTGTTTTGAAGAGCATAGGTGTTTGGTTTTTAGAAGATCCCAGTTATCTAGCTTATCTTCTGGAGTTTGTGCATTGATGGTTATGTGGTTTGTATCCTGTTAATGCCGTGTATATGGGCCTGTAGGGTTGGTCCTATTTTTTCTTTTATGAACTTTATAGTTTTGGGCTTTATATTTAGGTCTTTGATCCATTTTGAATGAGTTTTTGTATACGGTGTGAAGTATGGGTCCTGTTTCATTTTTTTGCAAATGGATATCCAGTTTTGCCAGCACCATTTGTTTAAAAGACTGTCTTTTCCCCATTTGATGGACTTTGGGCCCTCGTCGAAGATCAAGTGACTGTAGGTGGATGGATTTATGTCTGGGTTCTCAATTCTGTTCCATTGGTCAATGTATCTGTTATTGTACCAGTACCAGGCTGTTTTGACTACCATAGCTGTATAGTAGGTTCTGAGGTCAGGTAGTGTGAGTCCTCCTACTTTATTTTTCTTCTTCAATAGTGCTTTACTTATTCGGGGCTTCTTCCCTTTCCATATAAAGTTAATGATTAATTTTTCCACCTCTTTGAAGAACGTTGTTGGTATTTGGATCAGGATTGCATTGTATTTGTAAATAGCTTTGGGTAGAATTGTCATTTTCACAATGTTGAGTCTGCCTATCCATGAGCATGGTATGTCTTTCCATTTATGTAGACCCCTTTGGGTTTCTTTTTTTTATTTTTTTTATTGTACTTCAGGTGAAGGCTTACAGAACAAATAGTTACTCATGAAACAGTAGTACACATATTGTTTTATGACATTGGTCAACAACCCCACAACATGTCAACCCTCTAACTTCTCAACCTTTTTTTTTTTTTTTTGGTGAAAACACACATAGCCAAAGATACACCATTTCAAAAATTTCTACATGCACAGTTCAGTGACATTGACTACGCTCGTCCAATTGTGCTGTTATTCTCACTTAAGACGAAGGCTTACGGAACTAAATAGTTTCTCATTTAACAATTGCTACAAATGTTGCCCTAGGCAAATGGTTAACAATCTCACAACACATCAGCAATATCCTTACTCAACCTTGGGTTCCCTATCACCAGCTTCCGTGTACCGTTCTGCCTTCTGGCCCTTGTCACTGGACTACTGTACCTTGTTAGTCTCATTTGGTTTTACCGGGCTGACCACTCCCAGGCTGAACGGTGAACCTTGGAAGTGATTTCACCACTGAGCTGAAAGGGTGTCTGGGGGCCATACTCTCAGGGTTTCTCCAGTCTCCTTTAGGCCAGTAAATCTGGTCTTTTTTTTTTTGTGAGTTAGAATTATGTTCTACATCCTTCTCCAGCTCTGTCCAGAACCCTCTGTTGTGATCCTGGTCGGAGCAGTCAGTGGTGGTAGCTGAGCACCATCTACCTGTATTGGACTCAGTCTGGTGGAGGCCTTGGTAACTGTGGACAATTAGTCCTTTGGACTAATCTTTTCCTTGTATCTTGTTCTCTTTATTCTCCCTTGCTCCCGAAGGGATGAGACCAGTGGAGTATCTTAGATGGCTGCTCACAGGCTTTTAAGACCCCTTTGGATTTCTTGCATTAGTGTTTTGTAGTTTTCTTTCTATAGGTCTTTTTCATCTCTGGTTAGAATTATTTCTAAGTATTTTATTTTTTTAGGGACTATTATAAATGGTATTATTTTCCTGATTTCCTTTTCATCATTCTCTTTATTGGTGTATAGGAATTTAACTTATTTTTGTATGTTTTTCTTGTGTCCTCTTATCCTGCTGAATCTTTCTATTAGTTCTAGTAGATTTCTTGTGGAGTCTTTAGGGTTTTCTATGTATAGCATCATATCATCCACAGGCAGGGACAGTTTAACTTCTTCATTATCAATTTGGATGCCCTTTATTTCTTTTTCTTGCCTTATTGCTCTAGCTAGAACTTCCAGCACAGTGTTAAATAGGAGTGGTGATAAAGGACATCCTTGTCTTATTCCTGTTCTCAAGGGGAATGTTTTCAGCCTCTCTCCATTAAGAATGATGTTGGCATCTGGTTTTGCATAGATGCCCTTTATTATGTTGAGAAATTTCCCTTCTATACCTATTTTATTAGAGTTTTTATCAGGAATGGGTGTTGGACTTTGTCAAATGCCTTTTCTGCATCAATTGAGATGATCATGTGATTGTTTTATTTATGTGGTGGATTACGTTGATTGATTTTCTAATGTTGAACCATTCTTGCATACCTGGTATGAATCCTACTTGATCGTGGTGTATTATTTTTTTTATATTATGCTGAATTCTATTCGCTGGAATTTTTGCATCTATATTCATGAGAGATATTTTCCTTTTTTTGTGGCGTCTTTGCCTGGTTTTGGTATCAGATTTATGCTGGCTTCATAGAACGAATTCAGAAGTGTTGCTTCCTTTTCTGTGCTCTGAAATAGCTTGACTAGTACTGGTACAAGCTCTTCTCTGGATGTTTTGTAGAATTCTCCAGTGAAGCCATCTGGGTCAGAGCTTTTTTTTTTTTTTTTTGGGATTTTTTAAATTACCTTTTCAATCTCTTATTATACGTCTGTTCATATTTTCAACATTACTTTGTTATAGTTTGGGTACATAGTGGTTTCTAGGAATTTATGCATTTCCTCTAGGTTTTCAAATTTGTTGGAGTATAGTTTTTCATAATATTCTCTTATGGTCCTTTTTATTTCAGTTGGGTCTGTTGTAATGTTCCCCATTTCATTTCTTATTTGGGTTATTTGCATCCTCTCCTGTTTTTTTTTTTTTTTGGTCATTCTGGCCAGTGGTTTGTCAATTTTGTTGATTCTTTCAAAGAACCAACTTTTGGTTTTGTTGATTCTTTCTATTGTTTTTCTATTCTCTATTTCATTTATTTCTGCTCTGATCTTTATTGTTTCCTTTCTTCTGGTGGCTGTGGGCTGTTTTTTTTTTTTTTTTTGCTGTTCTCTTTCTATTTGAGTTGTGTAGTTAATGTTTTGATTTTGTCATTTTCTTCTTTTTTTATGTGTGCATCTATTGCTATAAATTGCCCTCTGAGGACTGCCTTTGTTGTGTCCCAAAGGTTTTGGTATGATGTGTTTTCATTCTCATTTGATTCTAGGAATTTTTTGATTCCATCTCTGATTTCTTCTATTACCCACTGATTTGTAAGCAGTGTGTTATTCAGTTTCCATGTAATTGATTTTTTTCCTTGCTCTTCCTGTTGTTAATTTCTACCTTTATGGCATTGTGGTCAGAGAAGATACTTTGCATTATCTTGATGTTTTGGATGTTGTTGAGGATTGCTCTGTGGCCTAAGATGTGGTCTATTCTGGAGAACATTTCAGCTATGATGGGTATGGGAGAGAAGAGAGAAGAACAGGAGCCAAAAACATACAAAGAAAATAGAGTGCTAGGGGAGCTTGTTGTTGAAGTGGAGACCTGAGAGACTATGAAATGGAGAAATACAAAAAGGGGAAGAAGAAGAAGAAAAAAATGAAAAGAAATAATAAATAAAAATTAGAAAGAAAAAAGAACAGCAAAGCTCCCAGGTATCCCACCAGTGTGTCTACGAGGTCTGGGGAAATTGTTCCCAGGTGTTGAAATAAAGCCTGGCTAGGAGGTGTAGATGTATTCAGTGCTAGGTATTCAGGGGGACAGGAAGAGAAGCAAGGTATAGAGAGATGAGAAACTGAGTAATGAAGAAAGGGAAAAAGAGGGAAAGGAAAACAAAGAAACTTTTTTTTTTTTTTAAAAAAAAGAACAAGAAAAGCCCCACCAAAAAACCATGAGAAAAGAAATGCCCTCAGGGATCTCTCTGCAGGTCTGCACAACCTGAAGGGGTAGGTCCTAAGCTGCATAGCATTGCCTGGCCAGAACGGGCTCCCAACTTGATAAAAGGAAAAGAAAACAAACAAACAATTCAAATCAAACAAACAAACAAAAGTCCCAGGATCCCACCAGCCTGGCAGCCCAGAGTTGGAAGCAGTTCCACACTTGCACAGAGCTCTGCAGCCCCTTAGGAAGAAGCAAAGATGGCACATAGAGCCACGTATTTGAGCAAAAGGAGGGGGAGGTGGTGAGAGGTAAGGAAGAAATTAAAAGAAGCAGAAAAAAGCAATAGCAGCAGCCAACAAATGGCCCTCAGGAAGCCGGCCAGTGCGGGCAGGTGGAATCCAAGCAGCCAGTTCTTCCCGGCCAAGAAACTGTGGCTGCTGGAATCAGAGGAGGCCATGTGGGGGTGAAGAAGGGTGGGGGGTGGGAAAGCATATATTACCAATTACCAGTTCTGTCTCCTGCTGGAAGGTCCATGAAGCTGCTTTCTCATACCCCTATTTGCTGGTCTCTGATAGGGGTCAAGATGGTGGATCCGCACTGCGTTAGCAGATAGGGGACCTCTGTACGAACCTCTCCTCGTTCTCCATTCTCTGTCAGTGTCTCAGTCCATTTGGTGGTTGGCTGAGTTCTTTATCTCTTCATTTGAAGTTTTAGGGTTTCAGGATTGCTGTTTTCTCTGTTTGGCTTAGTTTTTCGGATCTTTGCTGTAGAGGGACAGCATGTTGCTTCTGCCTAGAGTGCCATGTTGCCTGAAGTCTCTGTAATGTCCTTCTTTATCTCTTATAATAGATTTTGATTTAAAGTCTATTTTATTTGATATCATTATGGCCACGCATTTTTTTTTTTGTTGTTGTTGTTACTGGTTGTGTGGAACATATTTTCCAACCCTTTTATTTTCAATCTGTTTGTGTCCTTATGTCCAAGGTGTTTTTCTTGTAGGGCAGCAAATGGATGGATCATGGGTTTTTTTTTTTTTTTTAATCCATTCTGTCACTCTCTGCCTTTTGTATGGGGGAATTTAGATCATTTATGTTTAAGGTTATTACAGAAAATTAAAATCTACTTCATTCACTTTGCTAATTATTTTTTGAGTATCATATATATTCTTTGTCTTTTGATTCTCATTTTTCTGTCATTTTTGTGTTTAGCTGCTTTTTTTGTGATTAGCCTTTTTGATTTCTTCCTTCTCTTCTTTTGTTCATTTTTTCTGGGTGATTTCTTAGTGCTTACCACAAATATTACATTACACAACTTTCCATTGCAAAATTTGACATACAAACAATTAACATACAACATTAAGATACTAAAACTGTTCTTGTTTTTCTCCTCCCTTACCCCTTTCTGTTGGTGAGTTTCCATGGATGTCTTTGTAATACTATATTTGGTAGTTTCAATTTGTACTATTTCTTATACCTTTGATGTATTTCTTGTGAAACGTAACTACTGAGTTTATTCTCTGAGAATATCAAATATTTGGTTCTTATACTTGCCCATGCTGTTACATTTTTTTGGACATCAATCTTTCTGTCCTGTGTCTTTCTCTTTATTTCTCATGCATAGATTAGATTATTTGTTTAATGTTCTTTCCTCTCCATTTGGAGTACTGCCTTAAGTAGTATTTGCAGAGCTGGTCTCCTGTTGCTATTGAGTCAATTCCAACTCATAGCGACCCTATAGGACAGAGTAGAACTGCCCCACAGGATTTCAAGGAGCAGCTGGTGAATTTGAACTGCTGTTTTGGTTAGCAGCCAGGTTCTTAACCACTGCACCACCAGAGCTGGTGTGTTAGTGGCAAATTCCCAGAGCTTCTGTTTATTTGGGAATGTTTTGATTTCCCCCTCATTTTTGAATGACAACTTTGCTGGGCAAAGAATTCATGGTTGGCAATTGTTTTCCTTCAAGATTTTGTATATGTCCTCTGGCTTCCAGGGTTTCTGGACAGAAATCTGCACTAATTATCCACCCACCCACCCCTGGCTGTAATCTTTTTTTTTTTTTTAAATTGTTCTTTAGGTGAAGGTTTACCAAGCAAATTAGTTTCTCATTAAACAATTAATACACACATTATTTTGTGACATAGGTTGACACCACCAAGACTTGTCAATGCTCTCCCCTTCTCAATCTTGGATTCCCCATTTCTGTTCATCCAGCTTTCCTGTTCCCTTCTGCCTTCTCTTCCTTGCCCGTGGCCTGGTGTGCTCATTTAGTCTCCTATATATGGTTGAGCTACATGTGTTATTGTTTTATGGGCCTGTCTAATCTTTGGCTGAATGGTGAACCTCAGGAGTGACTTCAGTACTGAGTTAAAGGGTGGCCGGGGGCATACTCTCGGGATTTCTCCAGTTTCTGTCAGACCAGTAAGTCTGGTCTTTTTTTTATGAGTTTGAAATTTTTCTACATTTTTCTTCAGCTGTGTTCAGGACCCCCATTGTGATCCGCTTCAGAGCAGCCAGTGGTTTTAGCGGGACATCATCTAGTTGTGCTGAACTCAGTCTGGTGGAGGCTGTGGTAGTTATGGTCCAGCAGTCCTATGGACTAATCTTTCCCTTGTGTCTTTGGTTTTCTTCATTCTATCTTGCTCCAGATGGGGTGAGACAAACAGAGTATCTTAGATGGCTTCTCACAGGCTTTTAGGATCCCAGAAATGCTACTCACCAAAGCAGAAAGTAGAACATTTTCTTTATAAACTATATTATGCCAGTTGAGGTAGATGTCCCCCCGAGACCATGTTCCCCAGCTCTCAGCACAGTAACTCAGTCCCTCATATAGTTTAGATGTGTCTATGAAGCATCTATGACTTTACTTTGGTCAAGTTGTGCTGACTTCCCCAGTATTGTATAGTGTCTTAACCTTCACCAAAGTTACCACTTATCTGTTGTCTAGTGTTCCCTCCCCATCACTCTCCCCTAGTAACTATCAAAGATTGTTTCTTACCTTGTGTAAACACTTTCAGGCGTTTTTACAATAGTGGCCTCATTTAATATTTTTCCTTTTGTGATTGACTTATTTCACTCAGCATAATGCCCTCCAGATTCATCCATGTTGTGAGAAGTTTTGCAGAATCATCATTGTTCTTTATCCTTGCATAGTATTCCATTGTGTATAAGTACCATAGTTTGTTTATCCATTCGTCTTTTGATAGACACTTAGATTGTTTCCATCTTTTTGATATTTTGAATAATGCTGCAATGAACATAGATGTTCATATGTCTATTCCTGGTATCTCACTGTAGTTTTGATTTACATTTCTCTAACGGCTAGTGATCACGAATATTTCCTCATGTGTCTGTTAGCCATCTGAATGTCTTCTTTGGTGAAGTTTCTGTTCATATCCTTTGCCCATTTTTTAATTGAATTATCTGTCTTTTTGTCGTAGAGGTGTTGGATTTTCCTACAAATTTTAGAGATTAGACCTTTGTCAGATATGTCATAGCCAATTTTTTTCCCCCAGTCTGTAGGTTCTTTTTATTCTTTTGGAGAAGTTTTTTGATGAGCATAGGTGTTTAATTTTTAGAAGATCCCACTTACCTAGTTTATCTTCTGTTGTTTGTGTATTGTTAGTCATGGTTTGTATCCTATTTGTGCCTTGTATTAGTACCTCTGGCATAGACCCTATTTTTCCTTCCTTGAAATTTGTAGTTTTGGGTCTTATATTTAGGTTTTTGACCCATTTTGAATTAGTTTTTGTGCATGGTGGAAGGTATGGGTCTTGTTTCATATTTTTACAGATGGACATCCAGTATTCTCCAGCATCATTTGTCAAAAAGACTGTCTTTTCCCCATTTAAAGGACTTTGGGCCTTTGACAATGATCAGTTGACCATAGGTGGATGGATTTACATCTGGGTTCTTGATTCTGTCCATTGGTCAATGTGTCTGTCGTTTTACCAGTAACAGGCTCTTTTGACTACCATAGCTGTATAGTATTTTCTGAGGTCAGGTAGTGCTAGACCTCCTACTTTACACTTCTTCAATAGTGCTTTACTTATCCAAGGCCTTTTTCCTGTCCATATAATGTTAATGATTATTTTTTCCATCTCGTTAAAGAATGTTTTTGTTATTTGGATCAGGATTGCATTGTATTTGTAGATTGCTTTGGGTAGAATTGACATTTTCACAATATTGAATCTACCTATGGTACGTTTTCCCATTTATGTAGGTCTCTACTGGTTTCTTGCACTAGTGTTTTGTAGTTTTCTTTGTATAGGTCTTTTACATCTCTGGTTAGATTTATTCTTAAGTATTTTAATTTTTAGGGGTTATTATAAATGGTATTTCTTTTGTGATTTCCTTTTGTAGTTCTCTTTAATGGTGTATAGGAATGCAAATGATTTTTTATGTTTATCATGTATCCTGCTACTTCGCTGAATCTTTTTATTAGTTCCAGTAGTTTTCATGTGGAGTCTTTTGGGTTCTCTATTTATAGCATCATATCATCTGCAGATAGGGACAGTTTTACTTCTTCCTTGCCAACTTAGATGACCTTTATTTCTTTTTCTTACCTTATTGCTTTAGCTAGGACTTCCAGCACAACGTTAAATAGGAGTGGTAATAAAGGGCATTCTTATTCATATTCTCAGGGGGAATGTTTTTAGCCTCTTTCTGTTGAGAATGATGTTGGCTTTTGTGTGTGTGTGTAGATGCCCTATATTATGTTGAGGAAATTCCCTTCTATTCCTATCTTATTGAGAGTTTTTGTCAGGAATTGTTGTTAGACTTTATTGAATTCTTATTCTGCCTCGACTGAGGTGATCATGGGATCCTTTTCTTTTGTTTTATTTATGTGGTGGATTACATTGATTGAATTCCTAATGTTGAACCATCCTTTCATTCATGGCATGAGTCCCACTTGATCATGGTGTATTATTTTCTATATGCTGTTGAATTCTATCAGCTAGAATTTTGTTGAAAAATTTTGCATCTATATTCATGAAAGATATTAGTCTGTAATTTTATTTTATTTTTGTGATGTCTTTGCCTGGTTTTGGTATCAAGTTTATGCTGTCTTCATAGAATGAATGTGGAAGTGTTACTTCCTTTTTTGTTTTGAAATAATTTAAGTGTACTGGAGTGAGTTCTTCTCTGAATGTTTGGTAGAAATCTCCCATGAAGCCAACTGGGCCAAGACTTTTTTTGTTGTGAGTGTTTTTTACCTTTTCAATCTCTTCGCTTGTTATGGGTCTGTTCAGATTTTCAAACTCAGTTTGTGTTAGTTTAAGTAGGTAGTGCGTTTCTAGAAATTTGTCCATTTCCTGTAAGTTTTCAAATTTGTTGGAGCAAAGTTTTCCATAGTACTCTGTTATGATCCATTTTATTTCAGTTGGGTCTTTTGTAATGTTCCCCATTTCATTTCTTATTTATTTGTGTACTCTCCTATTTTTCTTTTGTCAATTTGGCCAATGATTTGTCAATTTTGTTGATCCTTTCAAGGAATCAACTTTTATTTTTGTTGATTATTTCTATTGTTTTTCTATTCTCTATCTCATTTATTTCTGCTCTGATCTTTACTACTTCCTTTCTTCTGGTGGCTGTGGGCTTCTTTTGCTGTTCTCTTTCTCTCTGTTTGAGTTGTATAACTAATGTTTTGATTTTGTGCCTTTCTTCTTCTTTTGATGAGTGCATCTTTTGCTACATATTGACCTCTGAGCGGTGCCTTTGCTTGTCCCAGAGGTTTTGGTAGGATGTGTTTTTGTTCTGGTTTGATTCTAGGAAATTTTTTATTCCATCTTTGATTCCTTCTATTACCCAGTGGTTTTTAAGCAAGGTGTTATTCAGTTTCCATGTATCTGACTTTTTTCCTTGCTCTTCCTGTTATTAATTTCTACTTTTATGGCATTATGATCAGAGAAGATGCTTTGTATTATCTCAATGTTTTGGATTTTGTTGAGAGTTTCTTTGTGGCCTAAGATGTGGTCTATTCTGGTGAACATCCCATGTGCATTGGAAAAGAATGTATACTTTGCTGCTGTTGGGTAGAGTGTTCTATATATGAGTTTAAATTGGTTGCTTGTGGCCTTCAGTTCTTTTGTATATTTGTTGAGTTTCTTTCTTGGTGTTTTGTCCTTTACTGAGAGTGGTGTGTTGAAGTCTCTTACTATTATATTGGAACTGTCAATTTCTCTTTTCAGTGCTGGTAAAGTTTATTTTATGTATTTTGGAGCCCTGTCATTGGGTGTCTAGATATTCATTATGGTTATAGTCTCATGGTGGATCGTTCTTTTAATCATTATATAATGCCCTTCTTTGTCTTTTATGGTGGATTTTGTTTTGAAGTCTATTTTATCTGAGATTAGTGTTGCTACTCCTGCTCTTTTTTGGTTGCTGTTTACTTGATATATATTTTTTCCATCGTTTGATTTTTAATATATTTATTTCTTTGTTTCTAAAGTGTGTCTCTTGCAGACAGCTTATAGAAGGAGTTCTTTTTTTAAAATCCATTCTGTTACTCTCTGTCTATTTATTTGTGCATTTAAACCATTTATGTTCAGTGTGATTTTCAGTAGATGTGAGTTTATTGCTGTTATTTTGTTGTTTTTTTGTGGTGCTAACATTTTCTTTGTTTCTCTTACTCTCTGATGCCAAATTCCTTTTGATTGTGTATTTTCTTTTCATTCATTTTGTGTTTACTGAGACTTCATGTTTCTCTTCTTTATTTTGATGAGTAGGTTTGTTAACTTTCTTTGTGGTTACCTTGAAATTTACCAATTTTCCTAAGTTTGAACCAGTTTTTTATTACTTGCCATCACCTTGACTTCCTATCCATTTGAATGTTCTATGCCTACGCCTTTAGTCCCTCTTTTATTGTTCTGACTTTGTTATCATTTACAGATTGACGTCTCTGGTTCCCTGCTGTAAATCTTTTGGTTTTATTTTATCCTTGAGAGCTCATTACCTAGGTTGGTATCTGGCTGATGCTGTCCTGTGTCCTAGATTCAGGTTTTTGTGTGAAGTTTGTTCTCTAACCAAAAGGCTCTCTTTAATAATTCTTGTAAGTTTGGCTTGATTTTTACTTAGTCCCTCAATTTCTGTTTATCTGGAAATATCCTAATTTCACTATTATATTTGAGTGAGAGTTTTGTAGGATATATTATTCTTGGTTGGCAATTTTTTTCTTTCAAGGTTTTATATATGTCATTCCATTGCCTTCTTGCCTGCATGGTTTCTGCCAAGTAATCAGAGCTTAGTCTTATTGTTTCCTCTTGGTATGTGACTTTTTGTTGTTCTTGATCTGCTCTCAGGATTCTTACTTTGTCTTGGTTTTGGCAAGTCTGATTATGATATGTCTTGGTGGCTTTCTTTTGGGGTCTATCCTAAATGGGATTCATTGAGCTTCTTGGATGGCCAGCTTTTTATCTTTCATGATATTAGAGAAGTTTTCTGTCAGCAAATCTTCAGTGATATTCTCTGTGTTTCCATTTATACCCCTGTCCTGGATCTCTGATCATGCACCAGTTTTTGCTGTTGATTGTATCCCACATTGTTCTCAGGTTTTCTTCATTATTTTCTCTGATTTTTCTTCAAACAAAGTGGTATCTAAGGACTTGTCTTCAGTTTCACTGATCCTGTCTTCCATTGTTTAAAATTTGCTCCTAAAACCTTCTGTTGTGTTGATTATTTCTGAAATTTTGTTGTTTATCTTTTGGATTTCTAATTACTGTTTTTGTACGTTTTCTAATTATTTATTTATTTTGACATTTTGTTCCTGTATTATTTTCCTGAATTCTTCCAATGCTTTGTCAGTATTTTTCCTGGTTTTATCTGTATTTTCCACTATTTTTCCTTAGTTTTGTCTGTGTTTTCCTTCATCTTTTTCCTAATCTCTTGGAAAGCCCTGAATATTAGACTTTTGAATTCTCTATCAGGTAGTTCTAGTGCCTTTTCTTCTACTGGATGGTCATCTGATGTTTTATTTTTGTCGCTTACTGGAGCCATCCTGTCCTGTTTTTTAAAATATATTTTGATATTGTCTGCTGTCTGTGGGACATTCAGGAATTATATTCTTAGTTTATTGATTGTAGATTTGTTTATTTCATTCTGCTTTTTTATTTTATTTTATTATGTCTGGACAGGCTGGCTGGGCTTGTTTTGTTGCTTGTTCTCTGTAGGCATGATACTTCTCACTACCTTGTCCAGGTGGGCAGGGCCAGTCGCTCAGCTGTGGTTCATCAGGGCAGGTCCAGCAGAGGGTGAGGGATGGGGATGGGTGGTTTATTGCATGAACTGAGGTGGCGGGGCGGGGCCGGTGTGCAGCACACTGCAGTGTCTGGGGTTCGGGACTCCATGTTGGTGCCCCTTGGGGGAGTGGCATTTGGTGCATGGTGCAAATAGGAGGGAAGGGAGAGGATGTTACGTGTGGAGCTAAGTGGGAGAGAGAAAAAAGAGAAAGAAGAGAGAGAAACAGAGGCAAAAAATGAAGAAAAATAGAATAAAGGTAACTAATGTGGCAACACAGTCATATTTGATGAGTGGGGGCAGGGCATACCCAGCAGGCCATGTGCTGGTGGCTCTCTAGCCCAGCAGTGTGGCTCGGCCTGTTGAGAGGTGGTGGGGGCAGCTCTTGGGACTATGGAGGTTGGAGAAAGGAAGGAAAAATGAGAAAGAGAGAGAAGGAACCAAAAAAACACAATAGCAACCAAAAAAAATATGGTGCTGAGGGAACCAGCTTCTGGGGGTGGTGCAGAACCTGGGTGGTGGCGAGGTGGTGTCTCTCTTGCTGGGTGGTGTGGCACAGCCCTTCAGAAAGGGGTGGAGGCAGCACAGGGCCTAGGTGGTAGGGAGAACAAAAAGGAAGAAGGGGAAAGATAAAGAAAAATAAAATATGGCACTGAGGGAGCTGGCCAGTGACAGTGATGCAGACCTGGGGAGGCCGTATGCCAGTGGCTGTCTAGCCAGATGGTGCAGCATGGCCAGTTGAGAAGGGGTGGGGCGGTGCACAGTGCTAGGTGGGCAGGAGAAAGGAAAAAAAGGGAAGGAGAGAGAGAGAGAAGAAACTACAATAAGAAAGCAAAAATGAATATAAAAAAATATGGCACTGAGGGAGCCAGTCGGTAGTGGCAGTGTGGATCCAGGTAGGCCATGTGCCAGTGGCTATCTAGCCAAGTGGTGCAGCAAGACCCTTTGAGAAGAGGTAAGTATGGTGTATGGGGCTAGATGGGCAGGAGAAAAGAAAGGATAGAAGGGAGAGAGAATAAAACAAATAAACAAAAATGGTGCTGATGGAGATGGCCGATGGGGGTAACATGGACCCAGGGAAGACATGTGCTGGTGGCTCTCTAGCCAAGGTGTGGCATGGCCCATCAAGAAGGTGTGGAAATGGCACACAGGTCTAGGTCAGCGGGAGAAAAGAAAGGAAGGAGAGGATAGAGAGAAGAAACAACAACAAAAAAAAAACCCAAACAAAAAAATATAGCATTGAAGGAGCTGCCTGGTGGAAACAGTATAGGTCTGGGGAGGTCATATGCCAGTGGGTCTCTAGCTGAGCAGTGCGTCATGGCCCATTGAGAAGGGGCAAGGGTGCACACAGGGCTAGGTGGGCAGGAGAAAGGAAAGGAAGGAATGGAGAGAGATACAAAACAACAAGAAGAAAAACAAAACAACAAAAAACATGACTCTGAGGGAGCTGGCTGGTGGGGCCAGTGCAGACCTGGGAAGGCTGTGTGCCAGTGGCTTTCCAGCAGAGTGATGTGGCACAAGTCATCGAGAAGGGGCAGGGGCAGTGCCTGGGGCTAGGTTGGCAGGAGAAAGGAAGGGAAGGGAGAGAGAGACAGAAGTAAAAATAATGACAACAACAAAAACAAAAATGGTTCTGAGGAGGCGGCCAGTGGGAGAGGCATGGACCAAGGAAGGCCAATGGCTCTCTAGTTGAGTGGTGTGGCACAGCCTTTCAAGAAGGGGCAGAGATGGTGCACAGGGATAGATGGGGGTGGGGGGAGAAATGAAGGAAGGGAGAGAGAGGGAAGACACACACACATACACAAAACAAAAACAAACAAAAAATGACACTGAGGGAGCTTGCTGGTGAGGGAGGCACAGAACTGGGGAGGCTGTGTCCCAGTAGCTCTCTAGCAGAGCAGTGTGGCACAGCCATTGAGAAGTGGTGGGGACAGTACAAGGGGCTAGATGGGAGGGAGAAAGGAAAGGAAGGAAGGGAGAGAGAAAGAAAAAAACAAAAAGCAGAGCACTGAGGGAGGCTGGTGGGGGCAGCACAGAACTAGGGAGGCTGTGTGCCAGTGGCTGTCTAGCTGAGTGGTGTGGCACAGCCCATCGAGAAGGGGTGGGGACAGAGCATGGGGCTAGGTGGGGTGGAGAAAGGAAAGGAAGGGAGAGAGAGAGAGGAAACAAACAAAAAATACAATAACAAATATGGCACTGGGGGAAATGGCCTTTGGGGGCGGGGTGGACCTGGGGTGGCAGTGAGCTGGTGTCTCTCCTGCCAAGTGATTGTGGCCTGCCAGAAAGTGGTGCAGGCCTTGTGCAGGGAACAAGGGTGGGTGGGGTGGGAAAGCATATATCTCTGGTTAACAAACAGGTGCTCTGTCTCCTGTTGGGAGCTCCATGAAGTTGCCTTCCCATACTCCCTGTCTGGGGTCTTTGGTGGCTGTGGTCCAAGATGGCCAATCTGTGCCCTGTTAGCTAATAGGGAACCTCCACTCCATAGCTCTCCACATTTTCTTTGTTGGTTAGTTTCTTCTTCATTTGGTGCTTGATCGATTTTGTTATCTCTTCATTCGATGTTTAGGGTTCCAGGATTGGCGTTTGTATCTGTTTTACTTAGTTTTTTTTTTTGGTCTTTGCTGCAGACAGACGGCATGGTGCTTCTGTCTATAGCGCCATGTTGGCTCCGTCTCCCGCACTAATTCTTATGATGGACAGTTGACATGTTATACTGTGATTTTTTCTTGCTGCGTTCAGAATTCTCTCTTTGCCTTTGATATTCAAGAATTTTATTATAACGTGTCATGGGGTGGATCTCTCTGTATTTCTTCTGTTTGGAGTTCATGTAGCTACTTGTATTTGCAGGCTTGGTTCCATATTTAGGTCTGGGAAATTCTCTATAATCATAACTTCAAAAATTCTTTCTAAATTTTTATTATTGTCATGATGCTCTGGAATTCCAAAAAATTCTAATGTTAGATTTCTTAATTGAGTCCCACATTTCCATTTGGCTTTGTTCATTCTTCTTTGTTCTTTTATTTCTCTTGAGATTTAGTAAGTTCATTTACTCTGTTTTCTAGTTCACTTACTCTATCTTCTCTCTGCTTGAATCTACTGTTGAATATTTCTCTTTCATTTTCTAATTCAATTATTTTATTCTTCAGTTACAGTATTTCTCTCTCTCTTTTTAAATGTTTTCAATCTCCTCATTGAGTTTCTCATTTTGTCTCCTTATCTCCATTAGTTTGTTTTCTGTGTTCTTTGCTTTCTTTAAACATATTTAACACTACTGTCTGGAAGTCTTCTATTTTTTCATTATCTTCATCTCCATAGGAGAAATTTCCACTTCTTCATGTTTTTCTTTTGATTGGGACATCTCTTGTGATCTCGTAAGTTTTATTATTTGTTGAACATGGGACATTTTAGTACCTTGTTATGATATTCTGGAAATGAGTTTTCTGTGTTTCAAGGAATTATTTTTCTTAGATTAACTTCCACTATTTTCTGTGGCACAGTGGTTAAGAGCTTGGCTGAACCAAAAGGCCATTCAAATTCACCAGCCACTCCTTGGAACCCTATGAAGCAGATCGGAAATGACTCAATGGCAACAGGTTTGGCTTTTGTTTTTATCTTCTGCTAACTGAAACGTCAGCAGTTGGAAACCAACAGCAGCTTCGCAGGAGAAAGATGTGGCAGTCTGCTTCTATAGAGATTTACAGCCTTGGAAACCCTTTGTGGTTGCTCTGAGTCGAAATCAACTCAACAGCAGTGGCTTTTTTTTTTTTTTTTTTAATCTTCCCCTAAGTTTCACTAGAGGGCACTCTGGCTCTTTATTTATTTATTTATTTTTCCAGCACTGAGTCAGCAGTTCTGTCTGAAGATTTATCTCTGTTACTATCAGATTGTATTCTATCTCCAAAGTTTTTAGACTTTTTGGAAAGTTTTAAGTTTCTTGGTACTTACTCTGGCTGATTTTCCCTAAGGTGGCTGACTTTACTGGTGTGTGAGGATCCCTCTGTCTTCTCTGGATTGGCTGTAGCCTTCCCCAAATGATTGTACTCCTGAGGCTGGTTTCCTCCACTTCCCTTTATAGGACTGGGACATGGCTTTCCCTCTGTTACCGATTGTACGTGTGCAAGACTTGTCTGCTGGCCATGGGTAGAAATGGCGGGACTTAGCTTTCCCAAGGTGAGGCTGGTGAGTGCTTTATTTTCTTCACTCATGGGCGACATGGGCGACCCTAAGCAGGTTTTCCTACAGTGCCTAGTTGTGAGTAGGGAGCTAGTTGTTTCCCCCTGTGTAGCTTTTTTGATGTATTTTTTTTTTTTATCATGCTTTAGATGAAGGTTTACAGAGCATGTTAGTTTCTAATTAATCAATTAATACACATATTGTTTTGTGACGTTTTGTTGCCAACCCCACTACATGTCAACACTCTCCCTTCTTGACCTTGGGTTTCCCATTACCAACTTTCCTGATCCTCCTGCCTTCTCATCTTTGCCCCTGGGTTGGTGTGCTCACTTAGTCTTGTTCCATTTTATGGTCTCTCTACTCTTTGGCTGAAGGGTGAACCTCAGGAGTGACTTCAGTACTGAGTTAAAAGAGTATCTGGAGGCCATACTCTTGGGATTTCTCCAGTCTCTGTCAGGCTAATAAGTCTGGTATTTTTTTGTGAGTTAGAATTTTGTTCTACATTTTTTTCCAGCTCTGTCTGGGTCCCTCTATTGTGATACCTGTCAGAGTAGTTGGTGGCAGTAGAGAGGCATCATCTAGTTGGGCTGGACTAAGTCTGATGCAGGCTATGGTAGTTGTGGTCCATTAATCTATTTGATGTATTTTTTCTCACTCAGGCTGATGGTTGGGTCCAGTGGCTCTTCTGCAGACCAGGGTCCTAGTGCCTGCCTGCCTTTGGTCTTGGTAAGATTCAATAGCACTCACTAACAGCATCTTGGCTTTCCTGTACCCCTTCCCAGGTGTGTGGCTTGTGAATTCCCATAGCCAATCTGTGCCAACTTAATTGGATTACACTTTTCTCAGGTTAGCTCCTGTCCTACATTCTTTTTTCAGGGTGTTGCCTGTCCCCATCCCAAAATGGCAGCAGTGAGTCAAGTCCTCCAGATACCAGCGGCCAGAAACTCTAAGCTTCTCTGCTGACCCTACTCCTCCTCTCCACTGTTTTGGGACTCACCATGGCTCTCCAACACTTCAACTGCCATCCTGAGCTCTGATATGTCAGTCTGTGCTTGTTTTTATTCGTTGTTCTGTTGGTTAATTGCAGGGGGATAAATGGGATCAACTGTTTACTCCTCCGTCTTGCCTCACCCCCTCATGTGTCTTCCTAATTAATGTTTTATTTAGTTTTACATGATTTTGAACATTCTTAATCACACTGCATTTTTCTGTGACATATAATCACAGAAAGGCTTAACATATAGTCCTGAAATTCATGTAGTACAGCTTGTAAGCTGTATTTCATTTTCTTTACAATCAACTTCATAATTGGCAAAGGCTGATGTGACCATCTCTGAATACCTGAAATGAAATGAAAATGAGGAATTTATTGCTTCCTATTCTAAGGTAGAACTATACTGGTCAGGCACAGTTTCCATGAACAGAGCAGACAGTTGACCTTATATGGAGTGCTACAGATTGAATTGTGTCCTTCCAAGAGATATATTGAAGTCTTAACCCATGTACCTGTAAAAGTGACCCTGTTTGGAAATAAGGTCTTTGAAGATGTCATCAGTTTTATTAACATGAGGTTATACTGGAGTAGGGTGGTTCCTAATCCTGTATGGCTGGTGTCCTTATAAAAGAGAAGATATACAATCTATTAGAATCTACAGATCATTTAGAGGGAGATGAACTTGACATTTTAAAGATACAGATCCTCCTATTCATGAATATTTTATCTTTCTATATTAATTTGTCATCTTTAATATCTTTTAATGTCATTTCAAAGTTTTATATTTTTGCTCCTTAAGACCTATCAAATGTTTTGCTACATTTTATTCCTAGGTACTTTTAAAAAATAATAAATTATTATGTTTAAGGTGAATGTTTACACAGCAAATTAGGTTCCCATTTAACAATTTCTACACAAATTATTCAATGATATTGATTACATTTTTCACAATGTGTCATCAATTCATTAATTCCATTCTGGTTGTACTATATCCAGTACTCTAATTTCCCTGCCCCTTACCTTCTCATCTTTGATTTATGGCAATTTTTGACCATTTGGTCTCATATAGATGATTTTTATTTTTTCCCTTTTTTATCATATAGATGATTTTTAAAGGAGTGAGATTGCTGGATCATAAGGTATTTCTTTTTCTAGCTTTTTTGAGGAAACACCATACCATTTCCCAAAGAGGTTGTACCATTTTATTCCTAGGTACTTTGTCTTTTGTTGCTATTAGATATGGTATAAAAAAATGATATTATATTTTTTAACTAGCTGGGTGGTTGTATAGGAATGCAGTGGAATTTTTAAAATTTATTTTGATTACAGCAACTTTAACAACTCATTTATTAATATAGTGATTTATAGGTAGATTTTCAATGAATACAATAGGCAATAATATAATCTGCAAAGAATAAAAATTATTTATTTCTCTCAAACCTTCATACACTTCATTATTTTTCTTGTCTTACAGCACTGGCAAGGATCTCTAATCGCATAATAAATACAAGCAATATAGCAGGAACTTTGTCTTGCTTTGATGTTGAATATTTCAACATTAAGTATGATAATTTCGTTGTTTTTTCAGAGAAATGTTTTATCAGGTTTTGAAAATTCCTTTATTAATTTGCAAAGATTTTGTATCATGATTGGGTGTTGAATTTATAAAAATATTTTGTTCTGTGCTTACTGATGTAGGGAGATTATCCTAGATTATCTAAATGGATCCAATCTAATCATACATACCCTTAAAATCACCAAAATTTCTCTGGATAGAGGCAGAAGAAAGATGAGGCAGAAAGAGAATTCAGAGATATTCCAAATGTGAGAAGGATTTCTAATGCATCGTTGCTAGTTCTGAGATATAGGGGCCCATGTGTAAGGACCAGAGAGAGGCATATAGGAGCTAAGGGTGGGCCCCCTGCTGCTAGCCTGCAAGAAAATGTGGACCTCAGCCTAAGAACCTCAGGAACTGAAGTCAGCGAACAATGTAAATAAGCTGAGAAGCAGATTTTTCCATAGAGCCTCCAAAAAGGGCAGAGTCCTGCAGACACCTTGATTTTGCTTTTGAGCTTTGAGTTCCATTCATTCAGTTCTTGGACTCCTGACTCATATGTATTATGAGACAGTACGTTTGTGTTGTTTTAAGCTGCTAAATGTGTAGTATTTTTTCACAGCAGCAATAGAAAACTAATAATAAGGGTGAACATATATGTAATTTTGTTTAAAAAAAAATTCCTCTCCTTAGGAATTGTACCATTTTGCATTTCCACCAGCAATATGAGAGTACCTGTTTTCACACAGCATCATCAATAAAGTTATTATTAGGCTTTTTAATTTTCCAATCTAATGGGTGAGAACGTTGTCCAAGTGTACTTTTAACTTGAATTTCTCTTATTAAGAATGGAATCGAACAACTTGTCATATGTTTAAGCGCCATTTGTATATATTTTTTGTGAATTGTTTGACCAGGTTATGCCTATTTTTCTGTAGCATTTTTTGGTCTTTTTTCCATCAGTTTTTACATATACTTTATAATTTGAGATGTTAGCCTATGATCTGTGACATACTAACAAATATATTAACAAACAAAAGCCTTTGTCTTTTTGACTTGCTCTTTGTTAACAGAAGTTTAAAATTCTTTATGTAGTCATATTTATCCATCTCTTTTTACATCTGGATTTTTAGTCTAATTAGAAAGTCTTTCCATTCCCTTAGATTTAGAGGAATTCACACATGTTTTCTTCAAGTACTTGTGAAGTTTCTCTTTTTAAACTGAGATTTCTACTCCTTTCAGAGCTTATTGCTATATATAATGTGATGTATGGATCTACTTTTATCTTTATACAGATGACTGTCTGGTTGTCCAACACCATTTATTGCAAAGACCATCATTACACCAGTTATATGAGAAACCACTTGTGATGGTTAATTTTACCTGTCAACTTGGATAGGCTATGGTGCCCACCAGTCATTTGGTCAAACGCTAGTCTAGATGCTGCTTGAAGGTACTTTGCTGATGTAATTAACATTTATAATCAGTTGACTGTAAAAGAGTCAAAAAATAATATAGGTGTGCCTGATCCAAGCAGTTAAAAACTGAGGTTTTTGAGAGGATAAGACATTCTGCCTCAAGACTGTAATGTAGATATCCTCCCGGAGTTTCCATCCTGTGGTCTGACATGAATTTCAGACCCAAGACTGCCAGAGTTTCCAACCTGTCACCTGATCTACAGATTTTGTGCTCATTAACCCCACAGTTGCACGAACTAATTGCTTAAAATATATCTCTCTGTCTATCCTACACACACACACACACACACACACACACACACACACACACACACAATGTATCCTGTTCTATTTCTCTGGAGAACCTTGACTAATACAGATTTTGGTACTGAAAGTGGTTCTTGAGGAACAAAATCTTTTTTTTAATTGTACTTTAAATGAAGTTTTACAGAACAAATAGTTTCTCATGAGGAACCAAATCTTAAAGATGAGTTTTCTGAATTGGTTCTGAGATTATTTGGAATTGGTTCTCTAATCTGATTATACTTAAAGGCATTAATGAATCTCTTTCCAGTAATAAAGAGGGCACTGTTTGTCCTTGGCGTTATGTGGCAATGGAGATACACAAAATATCATCACTGGACACTCCTAGTCAAATATTTTTCATAGACAAGGTTCTGGGTGATGCTGTATTTGATATCTTAGAATATTTTTGCCAAACTGATGAGTATAATGATATTGACTAGTTGCTCCTAATTTTGCTGTACAAAGTGGAGAAAGAAAAAGATGTGCTCAAAGTCACAGCTCAAGCGTTGCATATGTTCTTGTATATGACCTGAAAGAAACACTTATGTTCTGTAACCACAGAGCTGAGATTGAGGAAAACCAAACCCAGAGTTTTATCCTGTGAGTAGTTGAATTACAACACAAGTTGAATTTCCAACCTTGCAAGGTGTCTGATGTTAAAGTCAGGGCATTGATTAGGAAGGAATGGGGTCCTGAACACTGGTGTGGGAACACATGGACAGATACTGATGAAGCTGGGGAATGAATATTGAACCCCTAAATTCTTCTGAGTTTTATTTACCAGTAGAATTAGTCCTCATTTGAAAAGATTAACCCTGCTTTGCCTGAGGAAACTGTAATGACCTCCATTGAGGTAGTTGCCTTGAAAGACACTGCTGATTTGCCTCAGGACCCACCCTACCACCCCTCTTTGCTTATAGACCTATAACTAGACTCAAGTCCCAGCAAGCCCCAAAAGGCAAAGTACAAAGTGTGACCCATGAGGTACTGCATTACACTCCAAAAGAACTAAACATCATTGGAAGGGACACTGGAAAATTGGTGAAGTGGAGGTTTGAGAAAGAGACACAATGGATAGAGCTCTCTGAATGAGCAAAAAACATGAAGATATTTATGTCCCGTTTGAATGCTCACCAAAAAGTTACCTCAACAAGGAGTCTTAGTAAGTGAATAGGTTGACTCATTCTGTGGATACCAGTCAGTCTCTTTCCCCAGGCACTCCTGTCATTGATGCAGAGATTTAGGTTACGCACGTGTTCAGCAACATGACTTCCACTCACAAAGGCCAATCTCACTACAGTCACTTCTCAGTGCTCAATCTGCTAGCAACAGAAACCAACACTGAATTCCTGATATAGCACCATTCCCTGGAGTGTTCATCCAGCTACCTAGTAGCAGACTGATTTCATTGGACTGCTTCCATCACGGAAGGGGCTGTGTTTAGTTCTTACTGGAACAGACACTCAGGATACAGATTTGCCTTTCCTCATGCAATGCATCTTCCAAAACTACCATTAAGGGACTTACAGAATGCCTTATCTACTATTATGGTATTCCACACATTACTTCTGATCAAAGAACTCACTTCACAGCAAATGAATTGTGGCAGTGGGCCCATGCTCATGGAATTCACTGGTCTTACCATATTCCCCATCATACTGAAGCTGCTGGCTTGATAGAATGGTAAAATGACCTTTTAAAGATTCAATTATGGTGCCAGCTAGGTGGTAATACCTTGCAAGGCTGGGCCAGTGTTTTACAGGAGGCTGCATCTGCTTTAAACCAGTGTCTAAATGTATGATGCCGTTTGTCCCATAGGCAGGATTCATGGGTCCAGGAATCAAGGGGTGGAAATGGGAGTAGCACCTCTCACTATTACGCCTAGTGATCCACTTGCAAAATTTTTGCTTCCTGTCCAAATGACCCCGTGCTCTGCTGGTTTAGAGGCTTTAGTTCCAAAGGAGGGAATGCTTCCACCAGGAGACACAGCAATGATTTCATTGAACTGAAAGTTAAGACTGCTACCCAGACACTTTGGGCTCCTTATGCCTCTGAATCAACAGCCAAAGAAAGGTGTCATTGATCCTGATTATCAAGGGGAAATTGGACTTTAATTACACAATGGAGGTAAAGAAGAATAT
Organism: Dugong dugon; assembly: GCA_030035585.1. Taxonomy (NCBI): domain Eukaryota; kingdom Metazoa; phylum Chordata; class Mammalia; order Sirenia; family Dugongidae; genus Dugong; species Dugong dugon. The sequence continues at coordinate 5,034,524 of CM057475.1, read as the reverse complement.
GTCTGGAATTCAGGAGATTCCTTCAGGTGTCTCCTAGTACTACCATGCCCTGTGATTAAAGGCAATGGAAAACTCAACAACTCTATTCAGGCTACTAAGGGCCCCGACCCTTCAAGAATGAAACTTTGGGCCAGGCAAAGAACCATGACCAGCTGAGGTGCTTGCTGAGGGCAAAGTACTATGGAATGAGTAATAGAAGAAGGTAGTTATAAATACCAGCTATGACCACGTGACCAGTTGCAGAAACTAGGATTGTAATTGTTATGAATATTTCTTCTAAATTTTGTTATGAATATGTTTGTGTTGTATCTTTGTTTTCTTCCCTCTCATATCGCCTTATCATATAACATAAAAGATGTATTAACTTGACACTGTAGTATTTAAGTAGTGTTAACTTTATATCACAGTATTTAAGTTACAAGGCATCAAAGAGAAAAGTGAACATCATTCAAGTACTTTGCATCCTCTTCTGGGGAAAGGTTTAGCATGCTTTTTTGTTGTACACAAGATAGTGGCATCATGTTAGGTGAATGTATGATATTTTTATTGTCTTTATTTGTAGATTAAGTTTAACGAGATGTGTATAGATGTCAAGCTGACAAGGGGTAGACTGTGGTAGTAAATTTTATGTGTCAACTTAGCTAGCGTGTGGTGCCCAGTTGTTTGGTCAAGCTCTAGTCTAGATGTTGCTTTGAAGGTATTTTGTTGATGTGATTAACATTTACAATTAGTCAACTCTAAGTAGATTACACTTGATAATGTTGGTGGGTCTGATTCAATCAGTTACAGGCCTTAACAGCAAAAAACTGGTCTCCAAAAGGATAAGAAATTGTGCCTCAAGATTATAACACAGTTATCCTCCCAGAGTTTTCAGTCTGCTGCCCAAACTAAGGAATTTGGACTCAAGACTGTGGGAGCCTCCAGCCTGTTGCCTGACCTACAGATTTTGAACTTGTCAGCCCCCACAATCTCAAGAGCCAGTTGCTTAAAAGAAATCTCTCACTCTGTCTTTCCCCTCCTGCTTCTCTCTCTCTCTGTCTATCTCTCTCTGTCTCTATCTCTCTATCCATCCATCCTCCTACTTGTTCTGTTTCTCTGGAGAACCCTGACTAACACACTGTCGTTGTTAGGTGCTGTCGAGTTGGTTCTGACTCATAGCGACCCTATATATAACAGAATGAGACATTTCCCATCCTGTGCCATCCTCACAATCGTTGCTATGCCTGAACCCATCATTGCAGCCACTACGTCAGTCCATCTCGTTGAGGGACTTCCTCTCTTTCACTGACCCTCTACTTTACCAAGCATGATGTCTTTCTCCAGAGACTGGTCCCTCCTGATAATATGTCAAAGTACATGAGACAAAGTCTCACCATCCTCACTTCCAAGGAGCACTCTGGCTGTACTTTTTCCAAGACAGGTTTCTTTGTTCTTCTGGAAGTCCATGATATATTCAATATTGTTTGTCAACACCGTAATTCAAAAGCATCAATCCTTCTTCAATCTTCCTTATTCATTGTCCAGCTTTCACATGCATATGAGGCAATTGAAAATATCATGGCTTGGGTTAGGGGCACCTTAGTTCTCAAAGTGACATCTTTGCTTTTTAACATTTTAAAGAGGTCTTTTGCAGCATATTTGCCCAATGCAATATATTATTTGATTTCTTGACTGCTGTTTCCATGGGTGTTGATTGTGGATCCAAGTAAAATGAAATCCTTGACAACTTCAATCTTTTCTCCTTTACCATGATGTTGCTTATTGATACATATGCAAGGATTTTTGTTTTCTTTATGTTGAGATGTAATCCATACTGAAGGCTGCAGTCTTTGACCTTCATCAGTAAGTGCTTCAAGTCCTCTTCGTTTTCAGGAAGCAAGGTTGTGTCATTTGTATATCTCATGTTGTTAATGAGTCTTCCACCAATCCTGATGCCATCTTCTTCTTCATATAGTATAGCTACTTGTATTATTTGCTCAGCATAGAGATTGAATAAGTATGGTGAAAGGATACAATCCTGATGCATAGCTTTCTTAACTTTAAACCACACAGTATTGCCTTATTCTGTTCAAATGACTGCCTCTTGGTCTATGTACAGGTTCTGCATGAACACAATTAAGCGTTCTGAATTCCCATTCTTGGCAATGTTATCCATATTTTGTTATGATCCACACAGTCAAATGCCTTTATATAGTCAATGAAACACAGATAAACATCTTTCTGGTATTCTCTGCTTTCAGCCAAGATCTATCTGATGTCAGCAACGATATCCCTCATTCCATGTCCTCTTCTGAATCAGGCTGAAATTTCTGGCAGTTCCCTGTCGATGTATTGCTGCAACCATTTTTGAATTATCTTCAGCAAAATTTTACTTGTGTGTGATATTAATGATATTGTTCAACAATTCGGCATTCTGTTGGATCACCTTTCTTTGGAATGGGCACAAATATGGATCTCTTCTAGTCGGTTGGCCAGGTAGCTGTCTTCCAAATTTCTTGGCATAGATGAGTGAGCACCTCCAGCACTGCATCTGTTTGTTGAAACATCTAAATTGGTATTTCATTAAATCCTGGAGCTCTGTTTTTCACCAATGCTTTTAGTGTGGCTTGAACTTCTTCCTTCAATACCATTGGTTCTTGATCATATGCTACCTCCTGAAATGGTTGAATGTCAACCGATTCTTTCTGGTACAGTGACTCTGTGTATTCCTTCGATCTTCTTTTGATTCTTCCTGTGTCTTTCAATATTTTGCCCATAGAATCCTTCAAAATTGCAACCAGAAGCTGGAATTTTTTTCTTCCATTCTTTTAGCTTGATAAATGTTGAGTGTGTTCTTCCCTTTAGGTTTTCTAACTCCAGGTCTTTGTATATGTCATTGTAATAATTTACTTTGTCTTCTCAAGCCACCCTTTGAAATCTGTTCAGCTCTTTTACTTCATTATTTCTTCCTTTTGCTTTAGCTACTCTATGTTCAAGATCAAGTTCCAGAGTCTCTTCTGACATCCATTTTGGTATTTTCTTTGCTTCCCATCTTTTTGGTGGCCTTTTTCTTTCTTCATGTATGATGTCCTTGATGTCATCCCACAATTAGTCTGGTGTTTGGCCATTAGTGTTCAATACATCAAATCTATTCTTAAGATGGTCTCTAAATTCAGGTGGGATAAACTCAAGGTTGTATTTTGGTCTCATGGACTTGTTTTAATTTTCTTCAGCTTCAACACAAACTTGCATATAAGCAATTGATTGTTTTGCAGCTGGCCCCTGCCTTCTTTTGACTGATGACATTGAGCTTCTCCGTCATCACTTTCCACAGATGTGGTTGATTTGATTTCTGTGTTTTCCATCCAGTGAGGTCCACGTGTATCATCTCTGTTTATGTTGTTGAAAAAAAGGAATTTGCAATAAGTCGTTTGTCTTGAAAAATTTTATCTTGTGAACTCCAAGGTCCTTTCTATCACCAAGGCCATATTTTCCAACTACTGATCCTTCTTTGTTTCCTACTTTCACATTCTAATCACCAGTAATTATCAATGCATCTTTATTGCATGCTTTATCAATTTCAGACTGCAGAAGTTGGTAAAAATCTTCAATTTCCTCGTCTTTGGCATTAGTGGTTGGTGAGTAAATTTGAATAATATTCATATTAACAAGTCTTCCTGGTAGATGTCTGGATATTATCCTATCACTGATAGCATTGTACTTCGGGATATATCTTGAAATATTCTTTTTGACGACGAAAGTGACACCATTCCTCTTCAATTTTCCATTTCCGGGATAGTAGACCATATGATTGTCTGATTCAAAATGGCCAATACCAGTCCATTTCAGCTCACCAATGCAAAGGATATTGATCTTTAAGTGTTCAAATTAATTTTTGATGACTTCCAATTTTCCTAGATTCGTTTTTCCTACATTCTATGTTCCTATTATTAACGGATGTTTGCAGCTTTTTATTCTCATTTTGAGTCATGCCACCTCAGCAAATGAAGGTCCCGAAAGCTTGACTCCATCTACGTCATCAAGGTCTCTACTTTGAGGAGGCAGCTCTTCCCCAGTCGTATTTTGAGTGCCTTCCAGCCTGAGGGGCTCATCTTTTGGCACTATATCCAACAATGTTCCGCTGCTATTCATAAGGTTTTCACTAGCGAATTTTTCAAAAGTAAATTACTATATCCTTCTCTCTAGTCTGTCTTAGCCTGGAAGCTCTGCTGAAACATGTCAACCACGGGTGACCCTGTTGGTATGTGAAATACACTATCTTATCATACATTAAATTTAGATGCAGAAAAAGCATTCAGTAACATTTGCATATATTTCTGATAAAATTTATCAGCAAACTAGGAATAAATGAGAACTTCCAGAATCTGATAGAGGGCATCTGTTAAAAAATACAGCTAAAGTATTATTAATCCTGAAAGACTGAATTCTTTCTACCTAATATTATGAACAGAGTCCTGGTGGCACAGTGGTTAAGAGCTCAGCTGCTAATCAAAAGGTCGACATTTTGAATCCACCAGCGGCTCCTTGGAAACTCTGTGGAGCAGTTTTACTCTGTCCTATAAGGTTGCTAAGAGTCTGAATCGACTTCATGGCAGAGGCTTTTGGGTTTTGGAATATCATGAACAACACAAGGATGCCAGCTCTTGACATTTCCATTCAGTTCAACTCAACTCTATTGTGCTAGGGGTTTGAGCCATGATAATTAGGCAAATAAGTGCATAAATAAATACATAGAAATAAAAGCATCCAGATTGAAAAGAAGTAAAACTGTCAGGAGTCTCATAACTGTGTTCTGTGGGCCAAATTCAGTCTACTACCTGTTTTATTAATTTATTTTTAAATTGAGGTGAAATTCATATTACATAAAATGAAGAATTCAGTGGCATTTAGTGCATTTGCAATGTTGTATAATCACGTCTATCAACTTTCAAAACATTGTATCACTCCAAAATAAAACCCCATTCACATAAAGAAGTTACCCCTACGCCCCCCATTTCCAACTCTCCCAATGCCACTGTTCTGCTTTCTGTCTCTGTGAATTTACCTATTCTTGATATTTAATATAATTAGAAACATACAATATGTGACCTTTGGTGATTGACTTCCTTCACTTAGCATAATGTTTTTGTGCTTCAGCCATGTTGTAGAATGTACCAGTACTTCATTACGTTTTTATGACTGAATAATATTCCATCGTATGTGTATACCACAATTTGTTTATCTATTCATCCACTGAGGTAATTTCGGGGTTGTCCACCTTTTGTGTATTTAGAATAATGCTGCTACAAACATCATGTACAAGTTTTTGTTTGAATACCTATTTTCAATTATTTTAGTATACATATACCAAGGAAAAGAATTGCTGGGTTATATGGTAATTCTATGTTTAACTTTTTGAGAAACTATCAACACAGTGACTGCATCATTTTACATTCCCATCAACAATGTACAAGGATTCCAGTTCTCCACATCCTCCCCCAACACTTGTTCTTTTCATTTTTTATTTTTATAAGAGCCATCCTAGTGAGTGTGTAGTGGTATCTCATTGTGATTTTGATTTTGATTTCCCTAATGACTAGTGACATGGAACATCTTTTCAAGTGCTTGTTGACCATTTGTACATCTTCTTTGGAGAAATGTCTATCCAGTCCTTGGCCAGTTTTTTAGTTGGGTTGTTAGTCTTTTTTGTTGTTGAGTTGTAGGAGTTCTTTATAAATTCTGGATACTGAACTCTTATCTGATATATGATTTCTAAATATTTCCCCCATTCTTTAGGTTGTCTTTTCATTTTCTTAATAATATCCCTTGATGTGCAAAAGTTTTTAATTTTGATGAAGTCCACTTTATCTCTTTTTCTCTTGTTTTTCGTGTAATATCTAAGAATCCATTGTCAAAAATTAGACCTTGAAGCTTTATACTTATGTTCTCTTCTAAGAGTGTGATGGTTAGTGTTATGTGTTAACTTGACTAGGCCATGCTTCTCAGTGGTTTGGCAGATATTATGTAATTATCTTCCATTTTGTGATCTAATGTGAGCAGCCAATCAGTTGGAAAGGGAGTTTCTTTGGGGATGTGGCCTGCATCCAATATATGTGGATGTTCTGGCAAAGCTTACTCTCTCTCTCCATCCTGCATTTGTCTTGTCATCCTCCGACTTCTAGTTCTTGGGACATGAGAAGACTTTAAGCTGCTGCCTGACCTGCAGATTTTGTATTCACCAGATCCGGCAACTCTGTGAGCCAGCAACCAGCTGCCTTACCTGTAGATTTTGTGTTTGTCAGCCCCTGCAACCATGTGAGAGAGGAGAAGCCTCCAGCCTGATGCCTGACTCATTTTAGGATTTAGGAATTACCAGCCTCCACAACTGCATGAGCCATTTCCTTGAAATAAGTCTTTATATATTTATATATATGCTTTACTGGTTTTGCTCCTCTAGAGAACCCAGCCTAAAAGAGTTGGTACCAAGAGTGGTTCTAGAGAAATGAAATCTTAAGGATGAGTTTTCTGAATTGGTTCTCAAGTCTAACTAGTCTTAAAGGCACTGATGACTCTGTTTCCAGTAGTAAAGACTGCACAGCTAATCCATAGCATGAGGTGTCAATAGAAATATGCAAAATATCACCACCATTGGATCAAATATTTGTGAGAAACAAGGCTCTAGGTGATTGCATATTTGATACTTCTCAACAATTTTACCAGACTGAGAAGTGTAAGGAAGCTGGTTAGTTGGTCCTACTTTTACTATAAAAGTGGTGAAAGAAAAGGATGAACTCAGGGCTTCAGAGTCACAGATCAAGTGCTGTATAAAAGGCCTGAAAGTTGCCACTTGTGCCCTGAAAGAAAGTCTTATTTCTTGTAGTAACAGAGCTGATATTGCCGAAAACCAAACCCAGAGTCGTATCTTAAGAGTGGCTGAATTACGATGCCAATTGAATTACCAACCTTGAACGGTGTCTAAAGTTAAAGTGAGGGCATTGATTGGGAAGAAATGGGATCCTGAAATTTGGGATGAGACATATGGGCAGATATGGATGAAGCAGGAAACATTGAGCCTCTAAATTCGATTGAATCACCTTTGACAATAGAACCAGTCATTTAGCCCCCGCCTGAAGAGATTAACCCAGCTTTGTCTGCTAAATCACCTTTGCCAGTAAAATCAGCCCCCCATGGGATGATATTAACCTAGATGCCTCTGAGGAGTCCTTGCTTGAGGCGTTGTCTGGGGAATTGCCTGAGGCAGCACCTGAGGTGTAACCTGAGACAGATATCTTGTTGAATGTCCCCAGAACCCACCCACACCACCCATTTTTGCTTCTAGACCTATAACTATAGTCCCAGTAAGCTCCAAGAAGTGAACTACGAAGTGTGACCTATGAGGAGGTATGCTATACTCCAAAAGAACTGCTTGATTTTTCTAATATACACAAACAGAAACCTGGGAAATATATGTGAAAATGTCTATTAAGGGTGTGGGATAATGGTGCCAGGAACATAAAGTTGGATCAGTTTGAGTTTATTGATATGGGCCCACAAATAACAGATTCTTCATTTAGTGTTTCACCTCGAGAGGTTAAGAAAGGATCTAATAGTTTATTTGTTCACTTAAGCATGGATTTAGTAGTGGCCTACACTAAATCAAGTTCAAGTACCAGGCCTGCCTTGGTATACTGTAGAAGAAGGTGTCCAAATGCTTAGGGAAATTGGAATGTTAGAGTGGATTTATCAGGTTGGAATCACAGACCACCCAAGGAGTGCCCAGAGGACACACATTTCAGCACAATGGTGTGAAGGGAGCCTCAGCACCCTTGATGACTGCTGATTGCTAGATTATGTAAGTCAGATTTACAGTGGGAACTACCTTAACTGAATTAAGAAATCTAATTATGATAGGGCTGATTGGGCCCTTGGGTGGTAGGGGCCAAGTGGTGGCACTCAATCTTCAAAGACAAGTTGGGCGTGGTTATCGTAATGGACATCAGGGTCAAACCAGTAATCAGAATAATCTAACTTATGGTGTTGGTTACTTAGTCATGGTGTCCTTAGGAGTGAAATAGATAGGAAATCTACTAAATATTTACTTGATCTGTACAAGTGGAAGAATTCTAGGTCAAAGGAATATCAGTCTAGCTCAAATAGGCAGAATAGAGTCATGGCCCTCAACCAATTCCCAGACCTGAGCCAGTTTACACACCCATAACCCCTTGAGTGAAGGGGAGGCCAGATTGCTTTGAGGAAGGCCCCACTAAACTGGCAAAAGTTTATACCATTTATCCTTCTCACAGCCTTCCCCAAAGGGGTCTACAGCTTTTTAGAAGAGTGACTATTCATCGCGGAAAAGGAAATAATCAGAATCTTAGCTGTTACTGACCCTGAACTGACACTAATTCCAGGACACCCAAAACATCACTGTGGCCAACTAGTCAGAGTAGGGCCGTATGGAGGTTAGGTTATTAATGGATTCTTAGCTCAGGTTCATCTCAGAGTAGGTCCATTGGGTCCATGGAACCCACACTGTAGTGATTTCCCCAGTTCCAGAATGCATAATTAGAATAGATATTCCCAGCAACTGTGAGAACCCCCACATTGGCTCCCTGACAAGTGGAGTAAGGGGTATTATGGTAGAAAAAGCCAAGTGGAAGTCATTAGAACTGCCCCTACCTAGGAAAATAGTAAACCAAAAATAGTACTGCATTCCTGGAGGGATTGCAGAGATTACTGCCACCATTAAGGACTTGAAGGATACAGGGATGGTGCTTCCCACCACATCCCCATTCAACTCACCTATTTGGACTGTGCAAAAAACAGATTAATCTTGGAGAATGACAGTGGATTATCAAAAACTTAATCAGGTTGTCATGGAATGAATTGTGTCCTCCCAAAATATCTGTCAACTTGGCTTGGTTATGATTCCCAGTATTGTATGATTATCTACCATTTTGTAATTTGCTGTGATTTCCCTGTGTCCTGTAAATTCTATCACTATGATATAATAAGATGGATTACAAAAACACAAGATTAGATAGTGTCTTAAGCCAATCTCTTGTGAGATATAGAAGAGAGAAGTGGGCAGAAAGATAAGGGGTCCTCATACCACCAAGAAAGCAGTGCCGGGAGCAGAGCTTGTCCTTTGGATCTGAGGTTCCTGTGCTGAGATGCTCCCAGACCAAGAAAAGATTGATGACAAGGACCTTCCTCCAGAGCCAACACATAGAGAAAGCTTTCCTCTGGCACATATGCCCTGAATTTGGACTTGTAGCCTACTAGACTCCGAGAGAATAAGTTCCTCTTTGTTAAAGCCATCCACTTGTGGTATTTCCGTTATAGCAACACTATATGACTAAGACACATGGTGACTCCAATTGCGGCAGCTGTTCCAGATGTGGTTTTCTTACTTGAAAAAATTAATACATCTCCTGGTCCCTGGTATGCAGTCATTGATCTGGCTAATTCTTTTTTCTTCATACCTGTTTTGAAGGATCACTAGAAGCAGTTTTCCTTCAGCTGGCAAGGCCAGCAATACGCCTTCACTGTCCTACCTCAGAGGCATAGCAACTCTCTAGCCTTATGCTATAATTTAGTCCACAGGGAACTCGGTCACCTTTCCCTTCCACAAGACATCACACTGGTCCATTGTACTGATGACATTATGTTTATTGGAACTAGTAAGGAAGAGGAGCCCTGGTGGTACAGTAGTTAAGTGTTTAGCTGCTAACCAAAAGGTTGGCAGGTCTAACCTACCAGCCACTCCTTGGAAACCCTATGGGGCAGATCTATTCTGTCCTATAGGGTCACTATAAGTTGGGATAGACTCAACTGCAATGGATTTTTTTTTAGTAAGGAAAAAGTATCAATGCCTCTTATTTGTATGCCATTTGTATGCTAGAGGGTAGAAAATTAATCTGACAAGAATTCAGGCACCTTCCACCTCAGTGAAATTTCTAAGGGTTTAGTGGTGTGACATATGTCAAGATATTCCTTTTAATGTGAAGAATAAGTTGTTGCATCTGGCCCCTCCTACAACTAAAAAGGAGGCACAACATTTGTGGACCTCTTTGAATTTTGGAGGCAACTTATCCCTCATTTGAGTGTGCTACTCTGGTCTATTTATCAATTGACTAAAAAAACTGCTAGTTTTGAGTGGAGCCCAGAACAAGAGAAGGCCCTGCCACAGGTTCTGGTTGCCATGAAAGCTGCTCTTCCACTTGGGCAGTATGATCTGGCTGATCCAATGGTTCTTGAAGTGTCGGTGGCAGATAGACGTGGTGTTTGGAGTCTTTGGCAGGTCAATATTGGTGAATTAAAGTGCAGACCCTTAAGATTTTGGAGCAAAGTTCTGCCATCCTCTGCAGGTAACTACTCACCTTTTGAGAAACAGCTTTTGGCTTGTTACTTGGCCTTAGTACAGACTGAACTCTTAACCATGGGCCACAAAGTCACCATCAGCCTGAGCTTCCCATCATGAACTGAGTGTTGTCTGACCCACAGAGTCATAAAGTTGGATGTGCACAGCAGCACTCTATCATTAAATGGTAGGGGTATATATGAGATCAGGCTTGGGCATGGCCTGTAGGCACAAATAAGTTACATGAGGAAGTGGCACAAATGTCCATGGTCCCCACTCCTGTCACATTACCTTCCCTCTCTCAGTTTGTACCTGTGCCCTCTTGGGAAGATCCTTATGACCCATTAACTGAGGAAGAGAAAATACATGCCTGGTTTACAGGTGGTTCTGTGCGATATGTAGGCACCACTTTAAAGTGGGCAGCGACAGTACTGCAGTCCTTTTCTGGACCTCCCTGAAGGACTGTGATGAAGGGAAATCCTCCCAGTGAGCAGAACTTCTAGGAATCTACCAGGTTGTTTATTTTGCTTGGAAGGAGAAATAGCCATATGTATGATTGTATACTGATTCATGGGCTGTGGCCAATGGTTTGGTTGGGTGGTCATAGACTTGGAAGAAATATGATTGGAAAATTGGTATGAGGAAGAGGAATGTGGATAGACTTCTCTGAATGGGCCAAAGATGTGAAGATATTTGTGACTCATGTGAATGCTCACCAAAGGGTAACCTCGGTAGAGAATTTTAACAAGCAAGTGAATAGGATGACATTTTCTGTGGATACTTGTCTTCCTCTTTCCCAAGTCACTCTCGTCATTGCCCAATGGCCTCATGAACAAAGTGGCCATGGTAGCAGGGATGGACGTTATGCACGGACTCAGCAACATGAACTTCCATTCGCCAAGGCTGATTTGGCTACAGCCACTGCTGAGTGCCCAATCTGCCAGCAGCAGAGACCAACACTAAAGTCCCCGATATGGCACCATTCCTAGGAGTGATCAAGCCAGCAACCTGGAAGCATGTTGATTACATGGGACCACTTCCATCATGGAAAGGGCAGCATTTTGTTCTTACTGGGATAGACACTTACTCTGGATAAGGATTAACCTTCCCTGCATGCAATACTTCTGCCAAAACTACCAGAATGCCTTATCCACCATCATAGTACCCCACACAGCATTGCCTTGGATCAAGGAACTCACTTCACAGCAGATGAAGTACAGCAATGGGCTAACTTTCATGGAATTCTCTGGTCTTACCATGTTCCCCAACATCCTGAAGCAGCTGGTTTGATAGAACAATGGAATGGCCTTCTAAAGACACAATTTCAACCACAGCTAAGTGGCAATACCATGCAAGATTGGGGCAATATTTTCCTGAAGACTGTGTATGCTCTAAACCAGCTTCCGATATATGGTGCCTTTTCTCTCATAGCCAGGATTCATAGGTCCAGGAATCAAGGGGTGGAAATGAGAGTGGCACAACTCACTACTACCACCTATTGACTCACCTGTAAAATTTTTGCTTCCTGTCTCTGCAGCCCTGTGCTCTGCGGTTCCAGAGGTCTTTGTTCCAAAGGGAAGAATGCTCCCACCAGGAGATACAACACTGAGTCCCATTGAACTGGATGTTAAGAATGCCATCCAGCCACTTTTTTCTCCCTATGCCTCTGGATCAATAGGCAAAGAATGAAGTTACCATATTGGCTGGTTTAATTGATCCTGATTACAAACAGGAAATTGGATTGATATTACATAATGGAGGTAAAGAAGAGTATGTCTGGAAAACAGGAGATCCCTTAGTACTACCATGCCCTGTGATTAAAGGCAATGGAAAACTACAGCAACCCAATTGCAACATGACTACCAATGGCCCAGACCCATCAGGAATGAAAGTTTGGGTCACCCCACAAGGCAAACAACAAGGACCTACTGAGGTGCTTGCTAAGGGCAAAGGGAATAAAAAAATGAGTGGTGGAAGAAGGTAGTTCTAAATACCAGCTACGATCATGTGACCAGTTGCAACAATGAGGACTGTAATTGTTATGAGTATTTCTTCCGTGTTTTATTATATGTGTATGTGTGCATACATATAGAGAGAGCAAATATCTTTGTTTACTTGCCTCTCTTATTCCATTACTTATTATAAAATATAAGCAGTATATGGGGCTAGTCCATTTTTGGTTGTACATATGTTAGTTGTATAACATTAGGTGGAAGTATAACTTTATAATTTTCTTTATTTAGAGATTTTTATCATTTAAAGAGATGTGTACAGGTGCTAAGCTGACAAGGTGGACTGTGATGGTTAATGCTATGTGTCAACTTGGCTGGGCCATGGTTCCTAGTGGTTTGGCAGATATTATATAGTCATCCTCCATTTTGTGATTTGATGTGAACAGCCAATCAGTTGAAAGGGGAGTTTTCTTGGGGGTGTGGCCTGCTTCCAATATATATGGATGTTCTAGGAAAGCTCCCTCTCTCTCTCCATCATGCATTTGTCTTGTTATCCTCTGACCTCTGGTTCTTGAGATGTGAGAAGCCTTTTGCCTGCTGCCTGACCTGCAGATTTTGGGTTTGTCACCCCCTGCAACCACATGAGTTAGGAGAAGCCTCCAGCCTGCTGCCTGACCCAGGGATCTGGGACTTGCCAGCCAGCCTCTACAATTGCATGAGCCATTTCCTTGAAATAAATCTATGTACATTTATGGAGCCCTGGTGGCTCAGTAGCTAAGAGCTCAGCTGCTAACCAAAAGGTTGGCAGGTCGAATCCACTACCTGCTCCTTGGAAACCCTATGTGGCAGTTCCACTCTGTCTTACAGGGTTGCTATGGGTTGGAATTGACTCCACTACAAAGGGTTTGTTTGTACGTATGCAGATTTATATATACGCTTCACTGGTTTGTTTCTGTAGAGAAATCAGCCTAAAACAAAGAGTTTTATGGTTTTAGTTCTTATATTTAGGTCATTGATCCATTTTGAGTTAGTGTTTTGCCATGGATCTAATTTTGTTCTTTTGCATGTGGAAATCCAGTTGTCCTACCGTCATTTGTTTAAGAGACTATTCTTTCCCTATTGAGTAGTTTGGAACTCTTATTAAAAATCAGTTGTTCAGAGATGTATGGGTGGATTCTAAATTCTATTTCATTTGTCAATATGGAAGTCCCTATATCAGTGCCACACTGTTTTTTATGACTGTAGATTTTTAGTAAATTTTAAAATTTGGTGTGTGAGTCCCCCTGGTTTGCTCCTTTTTTTTTAAAGTTTGTCTTGGCTATTCAGTCCCCTTGTCATTCCGTATGAATTTAAGGATTGGCTTTTCTAATTATGCAAAAAGCTGTTGGAATTTTAATAGAAATTGTGTTATATCTGTAGATCACTTTGGGTGAAATTGCCATCTTAACAATATTAGGTTTACCAATCCATGAACACAGAATATTTTTCATTTATTTTGATCTCCTTTGATTTCTTTCAGCAGTGTTTTACAGTTCTCAGGAGCATAGCATGTTTTTAAAATGCTCCTACATTTTATTTGCTATTTTTTATTGAGATTTTTGATCAATATTTACTGATGCATTTTGTCTGTACTATTTGTGTGTATGTATGGGTGTGTGTGTACATGCCATCTTTGTCATCTTTACTTGAATGTCTCTCAGGCACTTCAAATTCAACATGTTCAGATTAGACTCATAATTTTCCTTGTCCATTGTTCCCTATCTCACTAATAATTACCAATGCTTACTCAGGTCATCAAGGCAGAATTATGGGAGTAAACCTCAAATTCTGCCTCTCTCATCTCACCTACTACATCCAATCAGTTACAAATGCCTGTTGATTCTGCTTCCTAAATATTGCTTAAAATTGCCCACATCTCTGTATACCCACTGCTATAACTTTACCTTTTTTTAACATGACCACTCTGCCTCTAGTCTTAGCCCCTTTCAGGTTACTCTTCTGTCTTCAGCAAGACTGACAGTCTACAACTGAGAATCTCACTATATCACACCATCATTACCACCAACACTGCCTGCTTAAAATGCATCAATGTTTCCACCATTCATTTGGTATAAAGTTTACTACAGACTTCATGATCTGTCCCCTGTCTGTTTCTCCAGCATTATCTCATAACACTCTCTCCAACGCTAATATTCAAGCACACTTTCTTCAACTCTTCAAAATTGTCATTCTGATTTAGAATTGGTTCTTAATTCAGAAACTTTACAATGCTGTTCTCTGTGCCTAGGACATTCTTCTCCACATCACCAGTCTTTACCCGATCAGCTCCTACTGCTCATCTTTTAACTCTCCACCCAAACATCATTTTCTATGACTTTCTTTACAGAACATTAATTTAGAAGCACTATAGATGCTATCATATAAAAGATCGGGAAATTAGCACAATTACCTCCCTCTCACCTCACACATTCCACTACACATGCCTTGGTTGGTGTGAACATATTCTTGGATTTTGGTGTGTTTATAATAATGTTTTAAATTATGAAGTTTTGTCAAGAATTGCACAGTTGCATTTTAAATCGTAACTATTATTTAAATGTAATTACAGCTTAAATGTATTCAGTGCTCAAGACTAGTTATTTCATATCGTGACTTCACCATATGTAACAATATTTAGTTTATTTTTATTTTTTAAATTTAGTCTGTTATGTATGCAGGTACACTTTGTGCGAAGATAATTGGGTGCTATTTTTCAGTTTTTGAATAATGGAGACTTTGTATATTGTCCTTATGTTTGAAGAATAAATTCCTGGGTCAGATTTTTTCCACCTTAAAACTCTGTGGACATTACTTCATTATGTTATGGAATCTAATGTTATTGGGAAGATGCCTATCATCAGCTTTAGGAATGATGAGCATTTTTAGCTAAGATTTGGGTGTTCTTTTGGTTCTTGAAAGTTTTCTTCAAGATTTAAAAATTTGTTCTATTCCACTTTTTGGTTTCTTTTTCAGGAACACCAAGTATCCATATAATTGTTTACCATTGTTTCTTCCTATGTCGATCATTTTATTCTAATAACTTTCATTTTTTGATAAGCTCAACCACAGTCTTTCAACTTTGCTCAAGACTATACTACACGTCATTCATTTAATTTTCGGTAGTGCAGTTTTACTCCTTACACCTTCTTAAATGTGATCTGTATGGTTTTCATTTTTCTTTCAAACGTTTTCCCTAATTTTTATCATCTCCTTTTCCACCTTGTAACATAGTTTTATTATCCTTTCTCTGATCTCTTGAATCTATTCTCTGATGTTTTATTTCATAGAGTTTACGTTCCCTTCACTTTTTTTGGTCAAAAACTGTTCGGAACCTAGAATGAGATTTCTTTCAAAGTATATTAACTATGTCCTTTGTGTACTGTGTTCTTTTCTTCAATTTCTGAGCAGAATGTTGGCATAGGTCTTATTTTGTTTTTCCTGAAAGTTCATCTTTTTGGGTTTACTATTTTTACTTTACAGTAATTATTGTATTTAATCAAAATGCTACCACTACTATTATATTGTCATATGGCTTATAATAAAAGTACAGCAGAAAGCATAAAATAAGGCCTATTATGACCTTTTGTATTAGAAACAGTAACATCAACAATGGAGATCTAACTTCAAGTTTTGATGTCCTAAATAATATAACACTCATTTTATAAGTATGATTATAGAGAAAGATCAGGTTTTCAAATTTATAACAGCCACAAACAGACAAAACTTAGAAATAAAACTAATGATATACTTTCAAGAACCATACGTAAAAAAACCTTTAACCCTTTCAAGGTCCACTTATTTTCTGTTTTGAATTTTTTTTTTGATACCATGTATTTTCATTAATAGAAGCATGCCGAGTCATGGAGTGTGTTTAAATTTTTGGTTGGTAATATGGATTTTGAGAAATATTATCTGGTACTACATGGTTAGGAGCCCTGGAGACAGTGGTTAAAGTGCTCAACTGCTAACTGAAAGGTCAATGGTTTGAACCCACTAGCCACTCCCCTGAGAAAGATGTGGCAGTCTGCTTCCATAAAGAAGCTGTAAAAGTCTAGGAAACCCTGTTGGGCAGTTCTACTCTGTCCTGTAGGGTTGCTACTAGTTGGAATTGACTCTATGGCAGTGGGTTTGGTTTTTGGTTTTGACTACATGGTTACCATAGAAATTTTAAGGCTCTTGAACCCATACTTAGCAGTTTCCCATCTTTACCACTGACCTTGGTTGCTGGTATTTTTCATGGCGCCTTCCATTACGTTACACGGGGAACCTCTGGTTTTCCAAATATCACACACACACCCACACACACACCCACACACACAAAACAAAACTCTCCAGGCTCCCTAACTCTCACACAGGAAACCATAAATATGTTTACAAAGCTTATCTAGGGGTATAAAAGCAAAAAGAGACAAAAGTTTTTACCCACTCACACTACCTGGTTGCACTACCATACTTGCAAGTCTCATACCTCAGCTATTTGGCTTCAACTAACATTTCGTTTACATTTTGCTATTATGCAAGTCCCTACTGGAGGACAGCAAATATTTTCAGTGATAAAAGTATACTACCAAAGAACCTGAGAGGCAGAAAAACTGGGAGTATACCATATATACCACAGACCATGAAAGAGTTTTCTTTTACCGAGAAATATGAAACAAGACATAAACATGAAAAGACATAGCTAGTTCTTGGAGAGGAGGATAGAATTATAAAAATTTTTCATCATTCTAAATTAATCCATAAACTCAATATGATATCAGTAAAGATACTAAGATTATTTCTTGGAACTATACAAGCTAGGTGCTCTGGTGGTGCAGTGGTTAAGAGCTTGGCTGCTAACCAAAAGTTCAGCAGTTTGAATCCACCAGCTGTTCCTTGGAAACCCTATGGGGCAGTTCTACTCTGTCCTATACGGTTGCTATTAGTTGGAATTGACTCGATGGCAATTTTTTTTAATATAAGCTAATTCTGAAGTTTACACGGGTAAAAATAAGGTAATTATAAAAAAATTCTGGAAACTATACTAAAACATAGCATTAATCTACAAAAAGTATGATAATGAAGCAGAAATAGGCAGGTACAACTTTGGTGTCTAAATATAGAATCAAACAACTATGGGAATTTGAAGTAAGATAAATATAGCATTTCAAAGTTGTAGGGAAAGATGGATTTTTCAATAAATAGACTAGAACAATGATTGCCATTTGGAAAAAACAAACCCAAATTCTCATCTTACTACTTACCAGATGAACAGTAGTTTCAAATATGAAATATAAGAACTTGAAAGTACTAAGTAAAAACATGAAATATTTTTAACATCCTAGAGCAGAGAAGATTTTTCTTAGAAAGATGGGAAAGCCAAAACTCATAAAGGGAAATGATTACCTATTTAACTAGATAAAAAATTCAAAATTTATGCACACACACAAAAAGCTATTTGTAATGTGTGGTAGTTGAAGGAATAGTTTCTTAATATCAAGCATCCTTGAAAATAATTAATAAAAAGAATAATCGTACAAATTTAATATATATGAAAAGCTGCTCAGTCTCTCTAATTAGTTAAAGCAATAAAATATAAAACAAAAACATAGCTCTTTTCATTTAACAAAGATAAACTACCAAAAAATAGTATGGTGTGGTTGTAGAAAAAACTTCCTTGATTGGCAATTAGGCAATATCTAGCAAAGCCTCTTGTCACAGTAATTTAAGTTCTAGCCATTCATATTAGTATATTTATTCTTACCTGTAACCTTAAATTCCACAGTTGCTTATTGATGTCTGTATGCTTAAATGGATTCAATGCTTACTATCAGTATTTTTTCTTCTAGATTTTATTTATTTTGCTGTTGTTGTTGAGAATATACACAGCAAGAAATACACCAGTTCAACAGTTTCTACATGTACAATTTAGTGACATTGATTATATGATTTGAGCTGTACAACCATTCTCACCCTCCTTTTCTGAATTGTTCCTTCTTTGTTAACATAAACTCACTGCCCCCTAAGGTTCCCATCTGATATTTTGAGTTGCTGCTATCAGTTTGATTCCATACAGACAGTTCTTAAAAGAGCATAATGCTCAAGGCAGACCTTGTTTACTAGATAAGCTAAGCTATTGTTCGGTCTCAAGATGACTTCAGGGGATATTTTTGCTTTTATGTTATCTCAGGGTATTAGTTTCAGGGGCTCATCCACCCTCCATGGCTCTAGAAAGTCTAGAGTCCTTGAGAATTTGAAATTCTGTTCTGCATTTTTCCTTTTTTGGATAGGATTCTTCTACGGAATTTTTGATCAATTATTCAATAATAGTAGCCAGGCACCATCTAGTTCTTCTGATCTCATGACAAAGGAGGCAGTTGTTCATGGAGGCAATTAGCCACACGTTCCATGTTGTTGTCGTTTGTTGTTAAGTGCTGTCAAGTGGATTTCGACTCATAGCAACCCTACAGGACAGAATAGAACTGCCCCATAGAGGCAGGGCTCACGTAGAATTTTATACTCCTCCTATTCCTGCCTCTTCTTCTTCCTCTGTTGTTCTGGGTGAATAAAGACCAATTGTGCCTTGGATGGCTGTTTGCAAGTTTTTAAGGCCCCAGGCACTATGCAACACCGTAGGAGGTAGAACAGAAGCGTTAAAGATGTTATTAGACCAATTAACTGGGAAGTACCATGAAACCATGACCCTAAACATCCAAACCAAGCAACCAAATCCCATGAGGTGTTTGGTTTGTACATGCGCAGCCTCAGCAGCTACTCTTTTGTAAATATATCTATTATACAACTTTTTCCCATTCAACTTTTTACAGTTGTACAACTTACTGATCAAAATTACAATAATCAGCTGTGCGACCCTACCATTAATCAATGCGATTTTTCCATCACCATTAACCAACCCTCTTTGTCTCCTCCCTCCTAACCCTGGTAACCACTACTAAACTTTGTTCTCTGTACATGTGCCTTTTCTTGTCTTTTTATATAAGTGAGATCATACAATATCTTCATTTGCTGTGAAGAGAGTCCCTTGATCTGAGGCAATGCTGTGTGGGATACCATGACAGTGGATGTTTCACCACAGTTTCTTCATTCTAAGTGTTTTATCTTGATCAATCTCTTAAGTGGATGGAATTTATTATCAAGTAGTTTTTTTTGCATTTATTTTAAACACATATATTGTGATATAACTGACCTACAATATACTGCCCATATTTAATGTGCACAATATTAAAAGTTTTGGCACTTGTGAAACCATCACCAAAATCAAGATAATTAACAAACATATTACCCTGATAAGTTTCTTGATGTCCCTGTTTAATCACTCCTAATGGTTTCCTCAGACAACCACTGGTCTGCTTTCTGTCACTACAGACTGGTATGCATTTTCTAGAATTTTACATAAGCGGGATCATATAGTATGCATTCTTTTGGATCTGGCTTTTTTTTTCTCCTAGTCAACATTGTCACTTTGAGAATCACTCATGTTATAGCATGTATCTGTAGTTTATTCTTTTTGTTATTGTATGACTATATCACAGTTAGTTTATCCGTTCATCTGTTGATGGATATTTCAGTTGTTTCCAGTTTGCAGCTATTAAAATAAAGCATGCTTCATGTACTTATTAGTGCTTATTTGCTATCCATATATTTTCTTTGGTGAAGTATTTGATCAAATATATTGCTCATTTTAAAAAATTACATAGTTTGTTTTCTAATTGTTGAGTTTGAATGTTCTGTCTATATTCTGTACACAGATCTTTCATTAGGTATGCAATTTGCAATATTTTATCTCAGTCTGGGATTTGTCTTATTATTCTCTTAACAGTTTCCTTTGAAGAATAGAACTTCATAATTTTGATGAAGTTCAATTTATTATTTTTTTCTTTTATGAACTGTGCTTATGGTTATTGCATGTAAAAGATTTTTGCCTAACACTAGTCAAAAAAAGACTTTTCCCCATATTTTCTTCTAAAATTTTATAGTTTTAGATTTTATAAATTTAGGGCTATGATCCATTGAGTCAATTTGTGTATTCAAAGTTCATGTCTTTGCATACAGATATCCAAGTTTCTTAGGCTGGATTATCTAGAGAAGCAAAACCAATAAAGTGTATAAATAAATAAATAAATTTATATCAAGGAAACAGCTCATGTGATTATAGAGGCTAGAACATCCCAAGTCTGTGGATCAGGGTAGAGGCCTCTCCCAAGTCACACAGCTGCAGAAGCTGGCAAGCCCAAGATCGGCAGGTTGGAGAGCAGGGCTCCTGCTCACAGGCTATGCAGATCGACGAATCCCAGATTCGGCAGGTAAACTGACAGCTCAAGTCCCAAGAACCAGAGTTGAGACAACAGGAGGCAACCACAGGATCCAGAGAGAGCAAAAAGCCAGAACGTCTGCTTATATTCAGACGCGGGCCACACCCCCAAGGAGACTCCCTTTCATCTGATTGGCTACTCACAGTATATTCAATCATGAGAGTGATTACATTAAAACACTGAGAATCAAGGCCCAGCCAAGTTGGCACACAATTTTAGCCATTACAGTCCACCCCTTGATAACTTGGCACATGTACACATCTCCTTAAACCATACATAATCTCTGAATAAAGACAATTAGGAAGTCATACTTGCACATAACATGATACAACTGACACACGTACAATTGAAAATGCAGTAGTCCCATTTACAGCTTATATTTTATAAGTGAAGCAAACAAAAATATCTGATGCACACATACAAAGCAGAAATACTCATAACAATTACATCCCCATTTCTGAAACTGGTCACTTGGCTGTAACTGGTATTTAGAACTACCTTCTTCCACCACCCATTCTGTATTCCCCTTGCCCTCAGCAAGCACCTTGGCTGATCGTGGTTCTTTGCCTGGTGGGGTGACCCAAACCTTCATTCCTGAAAGGTCTGGGTCATTAGTAGTCATGTCAGAATTAGGTTGCTGTAGTTTTCCATTGACTTTAATCACAGGGCATGGTAGTACTAAGAAACGCCCTAAGGAATCTCCTGCATTCCAGACATACTCTTCTTTACTTCTATGATGTAATATCAGTTTGATTTCCTATTGGTAATCAGGATCAATCACACCAGCCAGTATGGTAACTCCCTTCTTTGCCAGTTGATCCAGAGGCATAAGGAGCCCAAAGTGGCCAGGTGGCATTCTTAACTTCCAGTTCAATGGAATCAGTGATGTATCTCCAGGTGGGAGCATTCCTCCCTTTGGAACTAAGACCTTTAGGACTGCAGAGCACAAGGTCGAGGGGACAGGAAGCAAAAATCTTGCAAGTGGGTCACTAGGGGTAATAGTGAGTGGTGCCACTCCCATTTCCCCCCCTTGATTACTGGACCCATGGATCATGGCTACGGGAGAAACAGCACCATATATTGGATGCTGGTTTAAAGCATATAGAGCCACCTGGAGAACATTGCCCCAACCCTGCAAGGTATTGTCACCTAGCTGGCACTGTAATTGTGTCTTTAGAAGGCCATTCCATTGTTCTATCAAGCCAGCTGCTTCAGGATGATGGGGAACATGGTAAGACCAGTGAATTCCATGAGCATGGGCCTACTGCTGCACTTCATTTGCTGTGAAGAGAGTCCCTTGATCTGAGGCAATGCTGTGTGGGATACCATGACAGTGGATAAGGCATTCTGTAAATCCACAGATGGTAGTTTTGGCAGAAGCATTGTGTGCAGGCAAGGCAAATCCATATCCATAGTAAGTGTCTATTCCAGTAAGGACAAAATGTTGCCCTTTCTGTGATGGAAGTGGTCCAATGTAATCAACTTGCCACCAGGTTGCTGGCTGATCACCTGGAGGGATGGTGCCATATCGGAGACTTAGTGTTGGTCTCTGCTGCCAGCAGATTAGGCACTCAGCAGAGGCTGTGGCCAAGTCAGCCTTGGTGAGTGGAAGTCCATGCTGCTGGACCCATGCATAACCTCCATCCCTGCCATCATGGCCACTTTGTTCATGAGCCCATTGAGCAACGACAGGAGTAGCTGGGGAAAGAGGATGACTGGTTTCCACAGAACGAGTCATCCTATCCACTTGATTGTTAAAGTCATCCTCTGCTGAGGTCACCCTTTGGTGAGCATCCACATGAGACACAAATATCTTCACTTCTTTGGCCCATTCAGAGAGGTTTATCCACATACCTCTTTCCCATAAATCCTTGTCTCTAATTTTCCAGTCATGTTCCTTCCAAGTCCCTGACCATGCAGCCAAACCATTGGCCACAGCCCATGAATCAGTATATAATCGCACATCTGGCCATTTCTCCTTCCAAGCAAAGTGAACAACCAGGTGCACTGCTCGAAGTTCTGCCCACTAAGAGGATTTCCTTTCACCACTGCCCTTCAGGGAGGTCCCAGAAAGGGACTGTAGTGCTGCCACTGTCCACTTTCGAGTGGCACCTGCATATTGTGCAGAACCATCTGTAAACGAGGCACGAGTTTTCTCTTCCTCAGTCAACTGATCATAAGGAACTCCCCATGAGGCCATAGGTGCAGACTGGGAGATGGAAGGTAATGTGACAGGAGTGGAGACCATGGGAATTTGGGCCACTTCCTCATGCAACTTACTGGTGCCTTCAGGTCCTCCTCAGGCCCGATCTCGAATATACCACTTCCATTTAATGATGGAGTGC
Organism: Dugong dugon; assembly: GCA_030035585.1. Lineage (NCBI taxonomy): Eukaryota > Metazoa > Chordata > Mammalia > Sirenia > Dugongidae > Dugong > Dugong dugon. The sequence goes on along the minus strand of CM057475.1, from coordinate 5,011,534 downwards.
TGCTGTGCACATCCAACTTTATGCTTCTGTGGGTCAGACAATACCCAGTTCATGATGGGCAGCTCAGACCTCATGGTGACTCAGTGTCCCATGGTTAATCATTCAGTCTCTACTAAGGCCCAGTAACAAGCCAAAATTTGTTTCTCCAAAGGAGAGTAGTTATCTGCAGAGGATGGCAGAGCTTTGCTCCAAAATCCTAAGGGTCTTCACTGTGACTCACCAATAGGGGCCTGCCAAAGACTCCAAACAGCACCTCTATCTGCCACTGACACTTCAAGCACCATTGGATCAGATGGAGTAGATGGTCCAAGTGGTAGAGCGGCTTGCACAGCAGCCTGAACCTGTTGCAGAGCCTTCTTTTGTTCTGGTCCCCACTCAAAACTAGCAGCTTTTCGAGTCACTTGATAAATAGGCCAGAGTAGCACACTCAAATGAGGAATATCTTGCCTCCAAAATACAAATAGGCCCATTAGGCATTGTGCCTCCTTTTTAGTTGTGGGAGCAGCAAGATGCAATAACTTATCCTTCACTTTAGAAGGAATGTCTCGACATGCCCCACACCACTGGACCCCTAGAAATTTCACTGAAGTGGAAGGTGCCTGAATTTTTGTGGGATTAATCTCCCACCCTCTAGCATGCAAATGTTTTACCAATAAGTCCACTTCTTCCTTACTAGGTCCAATCAGCATAATGTCATCAGTGTAATAGACCAGTGTGATGTCCTGTGGAAGGGAAAGGCGATAAAGGTCCCTGCGGACTAAATTCTGACATAAGGCTGGAGACTTGATGTAGCCTTGAGGGAGGCAAGTGAAGGTGTATTGTTGGCCTTGCCAGCTGAAGGCAAACTGCTTCTGGTGGTCCTTTGAAACAGATATGGAGAAAATGGCATTAGCCAGATCAATAGCTGCATACCAGGTACCAGGAGATGTATTATTTGCTCAATCAGTGAAATTACATCTGGAACAGCAGGTGCAATTGGACTCACCACCTGGTTAAGTTTTCGATAATCTACTGTCATTCTCCAAGATCCATCTGTTTTTTGCACAGGCCAAATAGGTGAGTTGAATGGATATGTGGTGGGAATCACCACCCCTGCATCCTTCAAGTCTTTGATGGTGGCAGTAATCTCTGCAATCCCTCCAGGAATGTGGTATTGCTTTTGGTTTACTATTTTCCTAGGTAGAGGCAGTTTTAATGATTTCCACCTAGCTTTTCCTACCATAATAGCCCTTGCTGTATTTGTCAGGGATCCAATGTGGGGGTTCTGCCAGCTGTGGAGTATATCTATCCAATTATGCATTCTGGAACTGGTGAAATCACTACAGGTTGGGTTCGGGGACCCACTGGACCTACTGTGAGGTGGACATGAGCCAAGACTCCATTAATAACCTGACCTCCATAGGCCCCCACTCTGACTGGTGGGCCACAGTGATGTTTTTGGTCTCCTGGAATTAGAGTCAGCTCAGAGCCAGTATCCAGTAATCCCCCAAAAGTCTGATTGTATCCTTTTCCCCAATGAACAGCACTCTCATAAAAGGCCATAGATCCCTTTGGGGAAGGCTGGGACAAAGATTAACAGTAAAAATTTTTTTTTTTTTTATATATATTTTATTGTACTTCAGGTGAAAGCTTACAGAGCAAATAGTTTCTCATGAAATAGTAGTACACATGTTGTTTTTTTTGACATTGGTTAACAACCCCACAACGTATTAAGCCTCTAAATTCTCAACCTTTTTTTTTGATGAAAATTACAGATGGCCAAAGATACACCGTTTCAAAATTTTCTACATTCACAGTTCAGTGACATTGACTACGCTCTTCCAACTGTGCTGTTATTCTCACTTAAGATGAAGGCTTACAGAACAAAATAGTTTTTCATTTAACAGTTACTACACATGTTGCCCTATGACAATGGTTAACAATCTCACAGCACATCAAGAATATCCTTACTCCACCTTGTGTTCCCTATCACCAGGGGGCTTCCTTGTCCCCTTCTGTCTTCTGGACCTTGTCAGTGGACTATTGTACCTCTTTAGTCTCCTTTGTTTGTTTATTTATTTATTTATTTTTATTTTATTTAAACACCATTTCAAAACTTTTTACTTACACATTTAAGTGATATTGACTATGCTCTTCCAATTGTGCTGCCATTCTCGCCCAAGATGAAGGCTTACAGGACAAAACAGCCTCCCATTTAATAGTTACTACAAATGTTGCCCCATAGCAGTGGTCAACAATCTCACAATACATCGACAGTGTCCTTATTCAATTTGTGTTCCTTATCATCAGTTTCCTACTCTCCCTCTGCCTTCTGGCCCTTGTCACCGGACTCCTGTACATCGTTAGTCCCATTTAGTTTTACTGGGGTGTCCATTCCCAGGCTTAACATCGAACCTTGAAGGTAACTTCCCCTCTGAGCTGAAAGGGTGTCTGGGGGCCACACTCTCGAGGTTTCTCTAGTATTCTTTAGGCCAGTATATCTGGTCTTCTTTTTTTTTTTTTTTTTTGGGAGTTAAAATTATGCTCTACATCCTACTCCAGCTCTGCCCAGAACCCTCTGTTGTGATCCTGGTCAAAGGAGTCATTGGTGGTAGCCGGGCACCATCCAGCTGTACTGGGCTCAGTCCCGTGGAGGCCTTGGTAGCTGTGGACCATTAGTCCTTCGGACTAATCTTTTCCTTGTATCCTGTTCTCTTCATTCTCCCTTGTTCCCGAAGGGACGAGATCAGTGGAGTATCTTAGATGGCCGCTCATAGGCTTTTAAGACCCCAGACACTACTCACCAAGGTATAATGTAGAGCATTATCTTTATAAGTAGTGTCATGCCAGTTGAGCTAGATGTTCCCCGAGATCATGGTCCCCAGAGCCCTCCGTCCAACAACTCAGTCCCTCGGGGGGTTTGGATGTGTCTATAGGGCCTTCATGACCTTTCCTTGTGCAGGTTGTGTTAGTTTCCGCTGTACTATGTACTATCTCATCTCTCACCCAAGTTACCACTTACCTATTACCTATTTAGTATCCCCCCCCCCTCCCATCCCTGGTAACCAACAAGGATTGTTACATTTTGCATGTGAATTTTTTCATGGCTTTTTACAATAGAGGTCTCATACAATATTTGTCCTTTTGTGATTGACTTATTTCACTCAGCATGATGTCCTCCAGTTTCATCCATGTTATGAGATGGTTCACCGATTCATTCTTCTTTCTCGTTGCATAGTACTCCATTGTGTGTATGTACCATAGTTTGTGTATCCATTCGTCTGTTGATGGACATCGAGGTTGTTTCCATCGTTTTGCTATTGTGAATAATGCAGCCATGAACATAGGTGTGCATATGTCTATTCGAGTGATGACTCTTATTTCTCTAGGATATATTCCTAGGAGTGGGATTGCTGGATCGAATGGTACGTCTATTTCTAGCTTTCTGAGGAAACGCCATATCATTTTCCAAAATGGCTGTATCATTTTGCATTCCCACCAGCAGTGTATAAGAGTTCCCGTCTCCCCGCAGCCCCTCCAACATTTGTTATTTCCAGTGTTTTTGATTCGTGCCAGTAATGCCGGGGTGAGATGGTATCTCATTGTGGTTTTAATTTGCATTTCTCTAATGGCTAGTGATCGCGAGCATTTCCTCATGTGTCTGTTGGCCATTTGAATGTCTTCCTTGGTGAAGTGTCTGTTCATTTCCTTTGCCCATTTTTTGATAGGATTGGTTGTCTTTTTGTTGTAGAGGTGTTGGATTTTCTTGTAGATTATGGAGATTAGACCTTTGTCTGACTTGTACTGTCCAAAAATTTTTTCCCAGTCTGTAGGTTCTCTTTTAACTCTTTTGGTGAAATCTTTTGAAGAGCATAGATGTTTGATTTTTAGAAGATCCCAATTATCTAGTTTATCTGTTGGGTTTTTTGTGTTGATGTTTACGGTTTGTATCCTGTTAATGCCATGTATTAAGGCCTGAAGTGTTGGTCCTATTTTTTCTTCTATGAATTTTATAGTTTGAGGCTTTATATTCAGGTCTTTGATCCATTTTGAAGTAGTTTTTGTATATGGTGTGAGGTATGGGTCCTGTTTCATTTTTCTACAAATGGATATCCAGTTTTGCCAGCACCATTTGTTAAAAAGACTGTCTTTTCCCCATTTGATGTATTTTGGGCCCTTGTCAAAAATCAGGTGACCGTAGGTGGATGGATTTACATCTGAGTTCTCAATTCTGTTCCATTGGTCAATGTCTCTGTTGTTGTACCAGTACCAGGCTGTTTTGAGTACTGTAGCTGTATAGTAGGTTCTCAAGTCAGGTAGTGTGAGTCCTCCAACTTTATTCTTCTTCTTCAGTAGTGCTTTACTTATTCGAGGTTTCTTCCCTTTCCATATAAAGTTAATAATTAGTTTTTCCATCTCTTTGAAGAATGTTGTTGGTATTTGTATCGGAATTGCATTGTATTTGTAGATTGCTTTAGGTAGAATTGCCATTTTCACAATGTTGAGTCTGCCTATCCATGAGCATGGTATGTTTTTCCATTTATGTAGATCCCTTTGGGTTTCATGCAGCAGTGTTTTGTAGTTTTCTTTGTATAGGTCTTTTATATTCCTGGTCAGATTTATTCCTAAGTATTTTATCGTTTTAGGGGCTATTGAAAATGGTATTGATTTCCTGATCTCCTTTTCATCGTTCTCTTTACCGGTGTATAGGAATCCAACTGATTTTTGAATGTTTATCTTGTATGCTGCTACTCTGCTGAATCTTTCTATTACTTCCAGTAAATTTCTCGTGGAGTCTTTAGGGTTTTCTATGTATAGTATCATATCATCTGCAAACAGGGAGAGTTTAACTTCTTCATTACCAATTTGGATGCCCTTTATTTCTTTCTCTTGCCTTACTGCTCTAGCGAGAACTTCCAGCACAATGTTAAATAGGAGTGGTGATAAAGGGCATCCTTGTCTTGTTCCTGTTTTCAGGGGGAATGTTTTCAGCCTTTCTCCATTAAGAATGATGTTGGCTGTTGGTTTTGCATAGATGCCCTTTATTATGTTGAGAAATTTCCCTTCTATACCTATTTTATTGAGAGCTTTTATCAGGAATGGGTGTTGGACTTTGTCAAATGCCTTTTCTGCATCAATTGAGATAATCATGTGATTTTTTTCTTTCCTTTTATTTATGTGGTGGATTACGTTGATGGATTTTCTAATGTTAAACCATCCTTGCATACCTGGTATGAATCCTACTTGGTCGTGGTGTATTATTTTTTTGATATGATACTGAATTCTATTGGCTAGAATTTTGTTCAGAATTTTTGCATCTATATTCATGAGAGATATTGGTCTGTAATTTTCTTTTTTTGTGATGTCTTTGCCTGGTTTTGGTATCAGCGTTATGCTGGCTTCATAGAATGAATTTGGAAGTATTGCTTCCTCTTCTATGTTCTGAAATAACTTGAGTAGAACTGGTACGAGCTCTTCTGTAAATGTTTTGTAGAATTCTCCAGTGAAGCCATCTGGGCCAGGGCTTTTTTTGGTTGGGAGTTTTTTTATTACCTTTTCAATCTCTTCTCTTGTTATGGGTCTGTTCAGATTTTCAATATCACTTTGTTGTAGTTTGGGTAGGCCGTATGTTTCTAGAAATTTATCCATTTCCTCTAGGTTTTCAAATTTGTTGGAATATAGTTTTTCATAATATTCTGTTATAATCCTTTTTATTTCAGTTGGGTCTGTTGTAATGTCCCCCATTTCATTTCTTATTTGGGTTATTTGTGCCCTCTGCTGTTTTTCTTTTGTCAGTCTGGCCAGTGGTTTGTCGATTTTGTTGATTCTTTCAAAGAACCAACTTTTGGTTTTGTTGATTCTTTCTATTGTTTTTCTGTTCTCTATTTCATTGATTTCTGCTCTGATCTTTACTATTTCCTTTCTTCCGGTGGTTGTAGGCTTTTTTTGTTGTTCTCTTTCTATTTGTTTGAGTTCTGTAGTTAATGTTTTGATTTTGTCCCTTTCTTCTTTTTTGATAAGTGCATCTATTGCTATAAATTGTCCTCTGAGGACTGCCTTTGCTGTGTCCCAAAGGTTTTGGTATGATGTGTTTTCATTTTCATTTGATTCTAGGAATTTTTTAATTCCATCTCTGATTTCTTCTATTACCCATTGATGTGTAAGCAGATTATTATTCAGTTTCCATGTGTTTGATTTTTTTTCCTTGCTCTTTCTAGTGTTAATTTCTACCTTGATGGCATTGTGGTCAGAGAAGATACTGTGAATTATCTCAGCATTTTGGATCTTGTTGAGGATTGCTCTGTGGCCTAAGATGTGGTCTATTCTGGAGAACGTTCCATGTGCATTGGAAAAGAATGTGTACTTTGCAGCGGTTGGATGGAGTGTTCTATATATGTCTATGAGGTCCAGTTGGCTGATTGTGTCCTTTAGGTCTTCTGTATCTTTGCTGAGTTTCTTTTTAGTTGTTCTGTCCTTTACTGAAAACAGTAAAAATTTTTGGCAGTGTATTGGAGTCCTTCCTCAAGGGGACCTAGCCTCCCCTTCATTCAAGGGGATGTGGGTCTTTAAACTTGCTCAAATATGGGAATTGACTGAGGGACCTTGACTCTCTATTCTGGTGATTTGAGTTAGGCTACTGTTCACCTAACCTAGAATTTGTTCATCTGTATAGATCAAGTAAATATTTAGTAGATTTCCTATCTATTTCACTCCTAGGGACACTATGACTAAGTAGCCAAAGCTGTAAGTCCATACGAGTCAGACTATTGTGATTACTGCTTTGACTCCTCTGTCTATTACTGTAACCACGCCCACCTTGTCTTTGTCGATTGAGCGCAGCCACTTGGCTCCTACTACCATGGGGTCCAATCAGCCCCATTGTAGTTAGGTGTGTTAATTCAGTTAGGGCAGTTCCCACTGTCAAATCTGACTTACATAAAATAGCAATCACAGCAGTCTTCAAGGATACTGAAGCTCCCTTCACAAATTTGTTCCTCACAGTTGTGGTAAAAGGTGTGTCCTCTGGATACTCCATGTGTGGGTCTGTGATTCTAACCTGATAAATCCACTCTAGCATGCCAATTTCCCTAAGCCTGTGAATACCTTCTTCTACAGTATACCAAGGCAGCTCTAGTACTTCCACTTGATTTAGTGTTGGCCACCTCATAATCCATGCTTCAGCAACCCAACCAAATAAACTGTTAGATCATTTCCTAACTTCTGTAGCTGAAACATTGAATGAACAATCTGTGCTTAGTGGACCCATATCAATAAACTCAGACTGATCCATCTTTATGTTCCTTGCACCATTATCCCACACCCTTAATAGTCATTCCCACACATATTCCCCAGGTTTCTGTTTGTACATATTAGAAAAGTCAAGTAGTTCTTTTGGAGTGTGGCATATCTCCTCCTGGGTCACACTTTGTACTTCACCTTTTGGGGCTTGCTGGGACTTAAGCCTAGTTATAGGTCTAGAAGCCAGAATCGGAAGTGTGGAATTGTTTTGAGAACATTCAGCATTATCTTGTAAAACATCTGCTTCAGGCAGTGCTCCAGGCAAAGACTCAGGCAAGGGCTCTTTAGAGGCAGCTGGGCTAGGGATAATCTCCTTAGAAGGGAGTGGAGGAGCTAATGGTTTTTCTGGGCAGGGTGGTTTATCAGACAAACATGAAGTAATCTCTTCAGATGGGACTGGTTCTGCTGGCAGGAGTGATTCAATGGGATTTAGGGCCTCAGTGTCCCTAGCTTCCTGATTATCTGCCCATATGTCCGCATCCCAAGTCTCAGGATCCCATCTCGTCTCAATCAATGCCCTTACCTTAACTTCAGACACCTTTTGAGGTTTGCAATTGAGCTGGCATTGTAATTCAGCCACTCTTACAATAAGACTCTAGGTTTGGTTTTCAGCAATTTCAGCTCTGTTGCTACAAGAAATAAGGCTTTCCTTCAAAGCACAAGTGGAAGCCATGAGCCTTGACTCTGAAGCCCTGAGCACATCTCTTTCCTTCACCAGTTTGTCTAGCGAAAGTAGGACAGACCAACCAGCTTCCTTTTACTTCTCATTCTGACAAAGCTGTAGAAAGATATCACACATGTGTTCACCCTGAGCCTCACCTTTCACCAATACCTGATCTACCGGTGGTGATATTTTGTGTATTTGTATCGCCACCTCGCTCCATGGACTAGCAGTAATCTCTTTACTGCTGGAAGCAGAGTCATCAACGTCTTTCAGACTAACCAGACTTGAGAACCAATTTAGAAAACTCATCTTTACAGTTTTGTTTCTCTAGAACCATTCCTGGTACCAAATGTCTTAGGCTGTGTTCTCTAGAGAAGCAAAACAAATAAAGTGTATAAATATATACATATAGAGAAATTTATATTAAGGAAACGTGATTGTAGAGGCTAGAACGTCCCAAGTCCGTGGATCAGGGTAGAGGCCTCTCCCAAGTCACACATCCACAGAAGCTGGCCAGCCCAAGATCGGCAGGTCGGAGAGCAGGGCTCCCTCTCACAGGCTGTGCAGATCGACGAATCCCAGGTTCGGCAGGTAAACTGACAGCTCAAGTCCCAAGAACCAGAGATGAGACAACAGGAGGCAACTGCAGGATCCAGAGAGAGCAAAAAGCCAGAACGCCTGCTTATATTCAGACGCGGGCCACACCCCCAAGGAGACTCCCTTTCATCTGATTGGCTACTCACAGTATATTCAATCATGGGAGTGATTACATTAAAACACTGAGAATTATGGCCCAGCCAAGCTGACACACGATCTTAACCATCACACCAAGTTTTTCAGAACTATTTGCTGAAAAGGCTATTTTTTATCCGTTGAAATTCCATTGCACCTTTGTTCAAAATCAATTTACTCTATGTATGCTGATCTATTTCTGGACTCTCTATTCCATTCCATTGGCTTATGTATCTATCTTTTCACCAATAGCACATCGTCTTGATTATTGTAGCTTTACAATAATTCTTGAAGTAAGGGTTACAGCTGGGTGATAAAGAATAATCTTTCAACTTTGTTATTTTTCAAAAAAATTTTTTTTGGTTGTAATAAGAGTTTCAATCAATCACGTCTTATTCACCCCATTGGTGAGAGAGGGATTTCCACCTTATGGTTATGGCGATGACTGAACACACAACACCCAGTATAAGACAGATGAGGTAGATGGCAATTTATTAGTCATCTATACTCACAGCCCCAGGGTCACATGCAGGGCCATACCAGGGTTGCACTAGGGAAGAGAGTGATCAACCAGGGGAGTGGGAGGAAGGCTTTATAGTATCAGGAAGATGAGATGCTCCTTGGTTCCCATGAGATGTTGTGATTGACTTTAAGTAATTCTGCAGGCTAGCAGGGAACTGAAACTCACAGCTCAGCGATAATCAGGAACAGTGCATAGTTCCTTGATAAGAAGGGTTATTTAGCTAGGGGACCTAATCTGTGGGAGCAGAGTGAGGAGGGAAACTTGTGGTTAAGCCATTTGAGGCCCTCCCAATTTTACCATATGTCAAGGCAGCCCAACATTTTCCTTCTGAATGTGGAAGAACATCCTTTAACATTTTTTGTAGTGAATTTGATACAAATGCTGGTGATAATTATTTCAACTTTTATATTTATAAAATATTTTTTCACTATAATTTTTGAAAGATATTTTTGCTGGATATAAAATTCTACAGGACCCCTGGTGGCAAAATGGTTAAATGCTTGGCTGTTAATTGGAAAGTCAGTTTGAACCCACCAGCTGTTCCATGGGAGAAGGATATGGCAGTTTGCTCCCATAAAGATTACAGACTTGCAAACCCTATGGGGCAGTTCTACTCTGTCCTATCCTGTTGCTGATGACCCTTTTGGACAGCGTAGAACTGTCCCATAGTATTTCCAAAGAGCAGCTGGTGTGTTCGAACTGCTGACCTTTTGTTTATCAGCCGAACTCCGAACAACTGTGCCACCAGGGCTCCCTCTGTCCTATGGGGTCGCTTTAAGTGGGAATCGACTCGACAGCAATGGTTTTGGTATAAAATCTACATTGACAGTTTTCTTTTTCTTTCAGTACTTTAAAGATGTTGTTTTATTATCTTACCACTTCCATTGATTATGAAAGGAAGTCTCCTGTCATACTTATCTTTGTTTCTCTGTACCTAATGTCTTTTTATTCTTTGACTTTTTTTAAATCAAAACTTTTTTTATTGTTGAAACCTATATATAATACAACATTTGCCAATTCAACTTTTTCCAGGTGTACAGTTTAGTGTCTTCAATTATATTAATCATCTTGTGCATCGATCTCCCATAATCATTGCCAAACGTCCCATCACCATAAACAGAAACTCACTGCTTCCTAAACAATGACTCTCCATTACCCTCTCCCTCCGTTTCCTAAAACAAAAAAATAAAATAAAATAAAACCTGTTGCCATTGCTGTCAAGTCGATTCTGACACATTACAACGCTATAGGACAGAGTAGAACTGTCCCGTAGAGTTTTCAAGGCTGTAATCTTTGTGGAAGCAGACTGTCACATCTTTCTCCCATGGAGCGGCTGGTGAGTTGAAACTGCCGACCTTTTGATTAGCAGCTGATCGCTTAACCACTGTGCTACTAGGGCTCCAGTCCTGTTCCTGTTGGTGCTGTTGTCAAATGCTGTCAAGTCGGTTCTGACACATAGCGATCCTATGTACCACAAAACGAAACACTGCCCGGTCCTTCACCATGCTCACAATCCTTGTTATGCTTAAGCCCATTGTTGCAGCCACTGCGTCAATCCATCATTGAGGTTCCTCCTCTTTTTCTCTGACCCTGTACTTTACCAAGCATGATGTCCTTCTCCAGGGACTGATCTCTCCTGAAAACATGTCCAAAGTATGTAACATGTAGTCTTGCCATCCTTGCGTCTAAGGGGCATTCTGGTTGTACTTCTTCCAAGACAGATTTGTACATTCTTTTGGCAGTCCATGATATATTCAATATTCTTCACCAACACCACAATTCAAAGGCATCAATTCTTCTTCAGTCTTCCTTCTTCATTGTCCAGCTTTTCCATGCATATGATGCGATTGAAAATACCATGGCTTGGGTGAGGCACACCTTAGTCTTCAAGGTGACATCTTTGCTTTTCAACATTTTAAACAGGTCTTTTGCAGCAGATTTGCCCAATGCAATGCATCTTTTGATTTCTTGACTGCTACTTCCATGGGTGTTGATTGTGGATCCAAGTAAAATGAAATCCTTGACAACTTCAATCTTTTCTCTGTTTATCATGATGTTGCTTAGTGGTTCAGTTGCGAGGATTTTTGTTTTCTTTATGTTGAAGTGTAATCCATACTGAAGGCTGTGGTCTTTGATCTTCATCAGTAAGTGCTTCAAGTCCTCTTGACTTTCAGCAAGCAAGGTTGTGTCATTTGCATAACGCAGGTTGTTAATAAGTCTTCCTCCAATCCTGATGTCCCATTCTTCATATAGTCCAGCTTCTCGGATTATTTGCTCAGCATACAGATTGAATAAGTATGATGAAAGGATACAACCCCGATACACACCTTTCCTGACTTTAAACCATGCAGTAGCCCGTTGTTCTGTCCAAACAACTGCCTCTTGATCTATGTACATGTTCTTCCTGAGCACAATTAAGCGTTCTGGAAATCCCATTCTTCGCAATGTTATCCGTAATTTGTTATGATCCACACAGTCGAATGCCTTTGCATAGTCAATAAAACACAGGTAAATATTTTTCTAGTATTCTCTGCTTTCAGCCAGGATCCATCTGACATCAGCAATGGCATCCCTCGTTCCACATCCTCTTCTGAATCTGACCTGAATTTCTGGCAGTTCCCTGCCCATATACTGCTGCAGCCGCTTTTGAATGATCTTCAGCAAACTTTACTTACATGTGATATTAATGATATTGCTTGATAATTTCTGTGTTTGGTTGAATCACTTTTCTTTGGAATAGGCATAAATGTGGATCTCTTCCAGTCAGTTGGCCAGGTAGCTGTTTTCCAAATTTCATAGATGAGGGAGCACTTCAGCGCTGCATTCATTTGTTGAAACATCTCAATTGATGTTCCATCAATTCCTGGAGACTTGTTTTTCACCAATGCCTTCAGTGAAGCTTGGACTTCTTCCTTCAGTTCCTGCTAATATGCTACCTCTTGAAAAGGTTGAACGTCTACCAATTTTTTTTGGTATAATGACTCCATGTATTCCTTCCATTTTCTTTTGATTCTTCCTGTGTCATTTAATATTTTCCCCATAGAATCCTTCACTATTGCAACTTGAGGCTTGAATTTTTTCTTCAGTTTTTTCAGCTTGACAAATGCCGAGCATGTTCTTCCCTTTTGCTTTTCTATCTCCAGCTCTTTGCACTTGTCATTATAATAATTTACTTTGTCTTCTCTAGCCGCCCTTTGAAATCTTTTGTTCAGTTCTTTTACTTCATCATTTCTTCCTTTTGCTTTAGCCACTCCACGTTCAAGAGCAAGTTTCAGAGTCTCTTCTGACATATGTTTTGGTCTTTTCTTTCTTACCTGTCTTTTTAATGACCTCTTGCTTTCTTCATGTATGATGTCCTTGATGTTATTTCACAGCACGTTTGGTCTTTGGTCATTAGTGTTCAACGCATCAAATCTATTCTTGAGATGGTCTCTAAATTCAGGTGGGATATACTCAGGGTCCTACTTTGGCTCTCGTGGACTTGTTCTAATTTTCTTCAATTTCAACTTGAACTTGCATATGAGCAATTGATAGTCTGTTCTGAAGTCAGCCCCTGGCCTTGTTCTGACTAATGATCTTGAGCTTTTCCATTGTCTCTTTCCACAGACGTAGTCGATTTCATTCCTGTGTATTCCATCTGGTGAGGTCCATGTGTATAGTCGCCGTTCATGTTGGTGAAAAAAGTATTTGCCATGAAGAAGTCGTTGGTCTTGCAAAATTCTGTCATGTGATCTCCGGCATCGTTTCTATCACCAAGGCCATATTTTCCAACTACTGATCCTTCTTCTTTCTTTCCAACTTTCGCATTCCAATCACCAGTAAATATCAATGCATCCTGATTGCATGTCCGATCAATTTCAGACTGCGGGGGCTGGAAAAAAATCTTCAATTTCTTCATCTTTGGCCTTGGTGGTTGGTGTGTAAATTTGAATAATGTAATAGTCATATTAACTGGTCTTCCTTGTAGGCATACGGACATTATCCTATCACTGATGGCGTTGTACTTTAGGATAGATCTTGAAACGTTCTTTTTGACGATGAATGCAACGTCATCCCTTTTCAAGATGGCATTCCTGGCATAGTAGACCATATGATTGTCTGGTTCAAAATGGCCAATAGCGGTTCATTTCGGCTCACTAATGCCTAGGATATCGATGTTTGTGCGTTCCATGTCATTTCTCCAATTTTCCTAGACTCATACTTCATACATTCCACATCCCGATTATTGATGGATGTTTGCAGCTGTTTCTTCCCACTTGTCTGTCAGTTTGTCCTACTGTGGAGGCTTCCTTGTTGCTGTGATGCTGGAAGCTATGCCACTGGTATTCAGATACTAGCAGGGTCACCCTTGGACAGATTTCAGCTGAGCTTCCAGACTAAGACTAGGAAGAAGGAGCTGGCAATCTACTTCTGAGAAGAAACAGCCAGTGAAAACCTTATGAATAGCAGCAGAACTCCTGTTCCTAGTAACCACTAATAAATTTTGGTCTCTATACATTTGCCTATTCTTGTTATTCATATAGGTGAAATTACACAATTTTTGTCCTTTTGTGATTGACTTATTTCACTCAGCATAATGTTTCCAAGGTTCATCCATTTTGTAACATGCATTAGGGCTTCATTTTTCTTTTCTTTTTATTGTGCTTTAGGTGAAAGTTTACAGAGTGAATTAGTTTCTTACTCAACAATTAATACAAAAATTGTTTTGTGACATTGGTTGCAATCCCCATGACATGCCAACACTCTCCCTTTCTCCACCCCAAGTTCTCCATTTCCATTTGTCCCATTTTCCTGTCCATTTCTTACTTCTTGTCTTTGTTTCTGGGCAGGTGTGCCCATTTGGTCCGTGTACATGATTGAATTAAGAAGCACATTGCTCACATGTGCTATTGTTTGTTTTATAGGCCTGTCTAACCTTTGGCTGATCTTCTGGAATGACATCAGTGCTGAGTTAAAAGGGTGCCAGGGAACCATAGTCTCAGGGTTCCTCCAATCTCTTTCAGACCAGTAAATTGTAATTTTCTTTTTCTTTTTTTTTTGTGGTGTCGTTGCCTGGTTTTGGTATCAGGGTTTCATAAAATGAATTCAGAAGTATCCCTCCCTTTTCTATGTTCTAAAATAGTTTGAGTAGTACTGGTGCAAGATTTTTTCTGAATGTTTAGTAGAATTCTCCAGTGAAGCCATCTGTGCCAGGGCTTTTTGTTGTTGTTGTTGTTGGAAGTTTTTTTTAAATTACATTTTCAATCTCTTCTCTTGTTATGAGTCTGTTCAGATTTTTGACTTCAGTTTGTGTTAGTTTAGGTAGGTAGTGTGTTTCTAGAAATTTATCCATTTCCTCTAGGTTTTCAAATTTGTTGGAGTATAGTTTTTCATAGTACTCTGTTATGATTCTTTTTATTTCAGTTAGGTCTGTTGTAATGTCCCCCATTTCATTTCTTATTTGAGTTATTTGCCTCCTCTGCTGTTTTTCTTTTGTCAATTTGTCCAATAATTTGTTGATTTTGTTGATCTTTTCAAAGAACCAACTTTTGGTTTTGTTGGTTCTTTCTATTGTTTTTCTATTCTCTGTTTCATTTATTTCTGCTCTGATCTCTATTATTTCCTTTCTTCTGGTGGCTGTGAGCTACTTTTGTTGTTCTCTTTCTCTTTGAGTTGTATTGCAAACGTTTTCATTTTGTCCCTTTCTTCTTTTTTTGATTTGTGCATTTGTTGCTATAAATTGACCTCTGAGCGCTGCCTATGCTGTGTCCCAAATGTTTTGGTATGATGTGTTTTTGTTCTCATTTGATTCTAGGAATTTTTGATTCCATCTTTGATTTCTTCTATTACCTATTGTTTTTAAGCAAGATATTATTCAGTTTCCATGTATTTGATTTTTTCCCCTGCTCTTCCTGTTATTAATTTCTAGTTTGATGGTATCATGATCAGAGAAGATGCCTTGTATTATCTCAATGTTTTGGATTTTGTTGAGGGTTGCTTTGTGGCCTAAGATGTAGTCTATTCTGGAGAACGTTCCTTGTGCATTGGAAAAGAATGTATACTTTGCTGCTATTGGGTGGAGGTTCATACAGAACACTCTATGAGGTCAAGTTGGTTGGTCTGTAGATCTTCTGTATCTTTGTAGAGTTTCCATCTAGATGTTCTGTCCTTTATGGAGAGTAGTGTGTTGAAGTCTCCTACTATTATTGTGGAACTTTCAATTTCTCTTTTCAGTGCTCTTAGAGTTTGTTTTATGTATCATGGAGCTCTCTCATTTGGTGTGTAGATATTTATTATGGTTATGTCCTCATGGTGGATTGTCCCTTTAATCATTATATAATGTCTTTTCTTGTCTTTTATGGTGGATTTTATTTTAAAGTCTATTTTATCTGAGATTAGTGTTGTCATGCCTACTCTTTTTTTGTTGCTGTTTGCTTGATATATTTTTTCCATCTTTTGATTTTTAATATATTTATGTCTTCATTTCTAAGGTGTGTCTCTTGTAAACAGCATATTGATGGGTACTGTTTTTAAATCTTTTATATCACCGTCAGTCTCTTTCTGGGTGCATTTAAGCCATTTATTTTTCAACGTGATTATTGATAGATGTGAGTCTATTGCTGTCATTTTGTAGGGTTTTTTTTTTTTTTTGTGGAACTGATGTTTTCTTTGTTCCTCTTACTCTTCTGTGCTGAATTCCTTTTGTTTGTGGATTTTTTTTTTTCCCGTTTCTTTCATTATTGTAGACTTTGTGTTTACTGGGACTTTATATATATATTTTTTATTTTGAAAAGTAGGTTTGTTAATTTTCTTTGTGGTTACCTTGAAATTTACCCCTGTCTTCCTAAGTTTGAACCAGTCTTTTATTACTTGATATCACCTTGACTTCCTCTGCGTTTGAAAGTTCTCTGCCTATATCTTTTATTCCATCTTTTATTGTTCTGATATTGTTGTCATTTACAGATAGACCTCTCTGATTCCCTGTTGTAAATCTTTTAGTTCTGTTTTATCCTTGAGAATTCATTACCTAGGTTTGTATCTGGCTGATTCTGTCCCATGTCCTAGATTCAGATTGTTGGCTCTCTAACGGAAGGACTCCCTTTAATAATTCTTGTAAATCTGGTGTCGTTTTTACATTTCCCCTTAATTTCTGTTTACCTGGAAATGTCCCAATTTTGCCATCATATTTGAATGAGAGTTTTGCAGGATGTATTATTGTTGGCAATTTTTTTTTTTATTTTCAAGGTTTTATATATGTCAGCCCATTGCCTTCTTGCCTGCATGGTTTCTGCCAAATAATCAGAGCTTTGTCTTATTGTTTCCCCTTTGTATGTGACTTCTTATTTTTCTTGAGCTGCTCTCAGGATTCTTTGTTTGTCTTTGGTTTTAGCAAGTGTGATTATGATATGTCTTGGTGATTTTCTTTTGAGGTCTATCCTATATGGGGTTTATTAAACTTCTTGGATGATCAACTTTTCATCTTTCATATTAGGGAAATATTCTCTCAGCAAATCTTCAATGGTCCTCCCTGTGTTTTCCTTTTTCTCCTCCTTTTGTGGAACTCTGATCACATACAAATTTTTGCTTTTGATTGTATCCCACATCGTTCTCAGGGTTTCTTCATTCTTTTCTCTGATTTTTCCTCAAAATGGTATCCACGGGCTTATTTTCAATTTAGCTAATCCTGTCTTCCATTTCAAATTTGGTCCTAAAACCTTCTGTTGCACTGTCCATTTCTGATATCTTGTTGTTTATCTTTTGAATTTCTAATTGCTGTTTTTGTGTGATTTCTAGTTGTTTATTTATTTTGACATTTTGTTCTTGTATTATTTTCTTGAATTCTTCCATTGTTTTGTCTGTGTTTTCTCTAATTATGTTTGTATTTTCCATGATTCTATTTTTTTCCTTATTTTTGTCTGCATTTTCCTTCATCTCTTGGAGAGCCCTGGATATTAGAGTTTGAATTCCCTATCAGGTAGTTTCAGTGTCTTTTTTTCTACTGGAACATAATCTGATGTTTGGTTTTGGTCATTTTCTGGAGCCATCCTGTCTTTTCTTAAAATATGTTTTGATATTGTCTGCTGTCTCTGGAACATTCAGGAATTATTTTCTTTGTTTATTGATTGTAGATTTGGTTATTTACTCTTCCTTTTTTGTTTTATTTAGTTATATCTAGGCAGGCGGTCTGGGTGTATTTTGTTGCCTGCATGACACTTCTCACCACCTTGTCCAGGTGGGCAGGGCCAGTCGCTCAGCTATGGTGCAGCAGGGCAGGTCCAGTGGAAGGAGGGATGGGTGGGGATGGGTCATTTGCAGCATGAACTGGGGCTGATGGGGCGAGGCTAGGGGGCAGTTCAGGGCAAGGTCTAGGAAACCGCATTGGTGTCACTCGGGGGTGTGGTGCTCAGTGCTTAGTGCAGATTGGCAGTAGAGAATGGACAGGATGTGATATGCAGAGCTAAGTGGGTGAGACGAAGAGAGAGAAACAAAAGCAAAAAAAGAAAAAAGAAGAAGAAAAGAAGAGAAAAAGAAAGGAGGAAAAAAAGAAAAGGAAAAAAAATGGCAGCAGAGTAGGATTTGGCTGTTGGGGCTGGGGCAGACCCAGTGAGGCATGTGCTGGTGGAGCCTGTTGGTGGCAGTGGTATGGACTCAGGATGCTATGCTTGGTGGCTCTCTAGCAGAGTGGTGTGACACAGCCTGTCAAGAAGGGGAGGGGACAGCACACAGGGATAGCTGGGTGGGAGAAAGGAAAGGAAGAAAAGGAGAGAGAAGAAACAACAAAACAAAACAAATAAAAAAAAAAAACAACAGCAGCAACAACAAAAAACAAAAAGAAACAAAAATAATAGTAATAATAAAAGAAACAAAAAATGGCACGGAAGGAGCCAGCCAGTGAGGGCAGGGCAAACACGGGCAGCAGTGAGCTGGTGTCCCTCTGACTGAATGGCTGTGGCCTGTTGGAAGGTGGTGGACCCCTTGTACAGGGAAGAAGGGTGAGGGGTGGGAAAGTGTGTATCCCTGGTTACTGGGTGCTCTGTCTCCTGTTGGGAACTCCATGAAGTTGCCTTCCCATACTCCCTGTCCTTGATTCTTGGTGGCTGAGGTCCAAGATGGTAAATACACGTGACAGTGGGCTGGTGTTTCTCTGGTCAAGCAACCGTGTCTCACTGGAAATCTGTGGGGGCCTTGTACAGGGAAGAAGGATGTGGGTGGGAAAGTGCACATCCCTGTTACCAGGTGCTCTGTCTCTTGTTGGGAACTCCATGAAGTTGCCTTCATGTACTCCTCATTCCTTTGTAGCTGTAGTCCAAGATGGTGAATCCCTGCTGCGTTAACTGGTAGGGGACTTCCACTCTGTAGCTCTCCTCATTCTCTGTTCTCTGTCAGTTTCTTCTTCCATTTGGTGCTTGATTGTGTTCTTTATCCCTTCATTTGGTACTTTGGGTTCCAGGATTGATGTTTGTATCTATTATACTTAGTTTTTCAGGTCTTTGCTGCAAAGGGACAGCATGTGCTTCTATCTATAGCACCATGTTGGTTCCTCCCAGACCAGTAAGTCTGGTCTTTATTTATTTATTTTGTGAATTTGAATTTTGTTCTATATTTTGCTCCCACTCTGTCCAGGACCCTGTATCGTGATCCCTGTCAGAGCGGTTGGTGGTGGTAGCCAGGCACCATCTAGTTTTTCTGGTCTCAGGCTGTTGGAGGCTGTGGTACTTGTGGTTCATTAGTCCTTTGAACTAGAATTTCCCTTGTGTCTTTGGTGTTTGGAGCCCTGTGTCACAGTGTTTTAAGAGTTCGGCTGCTAAGCAAAAAAGCTGGCAGTTCAGATCCACCAGTCTCCACTTGGAAACCCTATGGGGCAGTTCTACTCTGTTTTATAGGGTCACTCTGAGTCAGAATTGACTCAATGGCAACAAGTTTTGTTTGATTTTCTTCATTCTTTGCTCCAGACAAGATGGGACCAGTATGTGTATCTTAAATGGCTGCCAGCAAGCTTTTAAGGGCCCAGACATTACTCACCAAAATCAGATGTAGAACATTTTATTTACGGACTCTATTATGCCAGTTGACCTAGATGTTCCCTAAGACCATGGTCCCCACCCCTCAACTCCAGCAGCTCAGTCCCTCAGAAAGTTTGGATGTATCTATGAAGCTTCTACGACTTTGCCTTGGTCAAGTTGTGCTGACTCTCCCTATACTGTGTACTATCTTTCCCTTCATATAAGTTTCCACTTAATTACTATTTAGTTAGTGATTTCTCCTCCCCACCCCTTCCCTTCCTCATAACCATCAAAGACTGTTTCTTTCTGTGTGTAAACCTTTTCTTCAGTTTTTATTATAGTGATCTTTTCCTTTTGTGATTGATTTATGTCACTCAGCATAATGCCTTCCAGATTCATCCATGTTGTGAGATGTTTTAAAGATTCATCATTGTTCTTTATCATTACATAATATTCCATTGTGTGTGTGTTCCATAATTTGTTTATTCATTCATCTGTTGAAGGGCACTTAGATTGTTTCCATAGTTTATCCATTCATCTGTTGATGGGAAGCTAGGTTGTTTCCGTCTTTTTTGCTGTTGTGAATAATGCTGCACTCAACATAAGTGTGCATATTTCTATTTGTGTGACAGTTCTTATTTCTCTAGGATATAGTCCTAGGAGTGGGATTGCTGGATTGTGTGGTATTTCTATTTCTAGCTTTTTAAGGAAACACCATAGAGTTTTCCATAAAGGGTTTTATTTTTCTTGATGGCTAAGTCCTCTGAATGTTTTTAAGACTTTCTCTTTATCACTGGTATAAGTAACTTAATT
Source organism: Dugong dugon (assembly GCA_030035585.1). Lineage (NCBI taxonomy): Eukaryota > Metazoa > Chordata > Mammalia > Sirenia > Dugongidae > Dugong > Dugong dugon. The sequence continues at coordinate 4,991,541 of CM057475.1, read as the reverse complement.
GTGATGTGCCTTAGTATGGTTTTTGTTTCTTTTGCTTGGGATTCCCTGTACTCATTAGGTCTGTGAGTATATATTTTGCAACAAATTTGGAAAAAATTCAGCCATTATTTTTTAAAATATTTTTTCTTTCCTCCCTGTGCTCCCCATCTACTTAAGGGGATCTAATTGCACATATATTTCACCATTTGAAGTTGTCTTACTCCTCACTGAGGCACTATTCTTTTGTTTTTTTTTTCCTGTGTTTTTCCCCCTTCATGACTCATTTGGGTAGATTCTAGTGCTGTTTATTTCGAATTCACTAATCTTTTCTTCTGCAATGTCTATCTGTTGTTAATCCCATCCAGTGTATTATTAATTTCAGACATTGTAGCTTATATCTCTAGAAATTCAATTTGGGTTTTGTGGTGCAATGAATTACTTAATGTGGCACTTCTAGCCATGGTTTTTGTGGGGATTGTGTGGGACTGTGCAAATTGGGTAATTGTGGCCCACTAAGAGGACTGGTCAGTTTTGCCATACCACTAGACTTGAAATGAGCCATTGCAGAGGTGGGAAAGAGAGGATCCCACCGTCACCAGGGAAGAACAGCCAGGAGCAGAGAGTGGCTCTTTGGACCTGGGATCCCTGTCCTGAAAAGCTCTTAGGCCCAGGAGACAGGGAATTAGCTGTAACCCTGAAGGCTGTGAGAAGCGGTGGCAGAAAAAGAGCAGTAGGAGAGACTGGCAGGAGATCGAGCATTGAGCTTCCTGGCCCACGGAGTAAGAAAGCTGAGTGCCTTTGGGCCAAGGCTTACTGGTGGAGTGGGGTGCCTCTGGGCATTTATTGGCTGGGGCTAAAGGAGCTTTGTAACACTTGCCTGATCAGGACAAAGGCCTAGGACCAGAGAGAGGTGTGCCTGTAAGCACAGCTGAAAAGAGGCTGTCCTGATGGAAGAACTGTATCTTGAGTGTTTCTCAAATGGAATTATAACCTATTACTTCCCTAATAAACCCCACAGTCATGGGTATGAGTTCTGTGTGGGCATTGCAATGAATTATTGAACCCAGCAGAGAAATAAAGAGTGCCATGGGAGGGATGGTTGTTGGTAAAGATTGCAGAGAGAGGAGGCATGTCTGACCTCTGTCTCATAGGAATCAATCAGCCTTGGGCCGTTGATCTTTTTTCTCTTTCCGCTTTGTGAAGTTAGAGGAGGTCGGACACCGCCTTCATGCTGTTTTTAGTTTTTTTTTTTTTTTTATATCTTTGTTTTTAATAACTTGCTTAATCTTTCCCCTAGCTTCCTTTTTGATACTGTTGTGAAGATATACACACTAAAACATTCACCAGCACAACTTCTGCATTTACAATTCAATGGCATTGATTACATTTTTCATGTTGTGCCACCATTATGGCTATCCTTTTCCAAAATATTCAACAAACGTTAACATAAACTCAATGCCCCCCAAACAAAAAAACACTTTACCCCTCCCTTTCTATATATTTGCTTGTTTCATATAAATGAGATCATACAGTATTCGTCCCTTTGTGACTGATTTATTTTGTTCAGTATGTTTTCAAGTTTCAGTCACACTGTAGCATGCATCTGAACTTCATTTCTCTTTATGGCTGCACAATATTCCATCATATGTATATACCATGTTTTGTTTATCCATTCATCTGATGACGGATGTTTTGGTTGCTTCCATTTGTGGGCTATTGTGAAAGGTACTGCAATGAACTTTGATGTACAAGTTTCTGTTTGAGTTCTTGTTTTCATTTCTTCTGGGTTTATACTCAAGGAATGCGATTTCTAGGTTATATGGTAATTTTGTGTTCAACTTTTTGAGGAACTGCTAAACTGTTTCCCACAGTGGTTGCACCATACTACATTCTCACTAGCAATGGATAAGGGTTTCATTTTCTCCATAACCTCTCCAATACTTGTTTTTTGTTTTTTTTTTATCATTGCCATTGTAATGAAAGTGAAGTGTTACCTCATTGTGGTTTTGATTTGCATTTCCCTGATGGTTAACGATGTTGAGCATCTTTTCATGTGCTTGTTGGCCATTTGAATATCCTCTTTGGTGAACTGTCATCTGTTTAAGTCCTTTGCCTGTTTTTGATTGGATTTTTTGTCCTTTTATTGTTAAGTGGTAGAAGTTTTACATATATTTTGGATATAAGGCCGTTACATGATATATATTTCCCTAAAATTTTCTCCCAATCTGTAGGTTGTCTTTTCAATTTGTTGATAAAGTCCTCTAGCTTCTTGAATGAATGGAATATAGTTATAATAACCCTTTTAACATTCTTCTCTACTAATTCTATTATTTTTGTCACTTCTAAGTTGATCTTGATTAATTGTTCTGATTATAGATTATATTTTCCTGCTTATTTGTATGTCTTGTATGGAAATTATGCCTGGCATGGGAAATTATTTTAGGATTTTGTGACAATATGAACGTCTTAAAGAAAATAACAATGCTCATTCAAAAGTGTGTTCTAGGGAAAAAAGAGCCTTTTCTGGTTTATTTTCTCATAACACCTGCAGAGGGAACAGTCTTCAGGAAAGACTGAGGACAAAGTGGGGAGGAACAAAGTTGAGGAGCTCTGATAGGATGGCATTTCTCTCTCAGGAAGGTAAAAGGCTATAGTTGAGTGTGAGGGAAAAGTAAAAGTGGAAGAACTTGAAGAGTACGAAAATGCTCAGGAATATGGCTAGGTGATAAGGAATCAACCAAAAAGTAATGGAAAGATTATTTTAATAGACGCTCCTAGCTGAGGCAAGGAATAGGCCTAGGAAAAGTGGATAGTGGAATTTTTCAGGCAGGACTCCTCATGACGTTATCTAGCTCTCCAAGTTTGCCCAAGTTTCTAAGCATCTGCTTGTCCAGCATGACTCCCTTGACTCTCCTTCAGCCAATTGTGCTACACCTCTTGTTGGCACTGTTCCCCTTCAGATGCAGTTGGTTAGGGATCTGCATAACCTTTCAGAGTCCACCACTCGTGGATTCTTTCTGGATAGTGCACAAGAATATTAGAGCTCTTAAATTCATTTCTGCACTTTTCTTTTAAATTTCTTCTTTTTTTTCAAAACATGAACCCTCATGTAGTCACACCTGGATCTGATGTCCAGCCTGCCTACTCACTTGCTGTGACAATATGGACTAATTTCTTTCTTTTTTTAAAATTGTACTTTGGGTGAAGGTTTACAGAACAAACTAGCTTCTCATTAAACACTTAGTACACACATAGTTTTATGACATTGGTTAACAACCCCAAGACATGTCAACACTCTCCCTTCTCCACTTTGGGTTCCCTATTAACAGCTTTCCTGTCCCCTCCTGCCTTCTAGTTCTTGCCCCTGGGCTGGTGTGCCCCTTTAGTCTCGTTTTGTTTTAAGGGCCTGTCTAATCTTTGACTGAAGGGTGAACCTCGGGAGTGACTTCATTACTGAGCTAAAAGTGTGTCTGGGGGCCATACTCTTCGGGTTTCTCCAGTTTCTGTCAGGCCAGTAAGTCTGGTCTTTTTTTAGGATTAGCATTTTATTCTACATTTTTCTCCAGCTGTGTCCAGGACCCTCTATTGTGATCCCTGTCAGAGCAGTCAGTGGTGGTAGCCGGGCACCATCTAGTTGTGCTGGACTCAGTCTGGTGGATGCCGTGGTAGTTGTGGTCTATCAGTCCTTTGGACTAATCTTTTCTTTGTATCTTTAGTTTTATTTATTCTTCCTTACTCACGAAAGGGTGAGACCAGTGAAGTATCTTAGGTGGCTGCTCCCAGGCTTTTAAGAGCCCAGATGCTACTCACCAAAGTAGAATGTAGAACATTTTCTTTATAAACTATGTTAAGCCAATTGAGCTAAACGTTTACTGAGACCATGGTCCCCACAGCCCTCAGCCCAACAGTGTGGTCCCTCAGGGGGTTTGGATGTGTCTATGGGCTTCCATGACCTTGCCTTGTACAAGTTGTGCTAGTTTCCCAGTATTTTGTACTATCTTACCATTCAACAAAGTTGCCACATATCTATTCTGTAGTTAGTGTTTTTCCATACCTACCCGTCCCCTCCCTCATAACCATCAAAGATTGTTTTTTGTTTGTAAATCTTTTCATGAATTTTTATAGTAGTGGTCTCATACAATATTTGTCCTTTTATGATTGACTTATTTCACTCAGCGTAATGCCCTCCAGATTTATCCATGTTATGAGATGCTTTGCAGACTGATCATTGTTTTTTATCATTGTATAATACTCCTTTGTATGTGTGTACCATAGTTTATCCATTCATCTGTTGATGGGAAGCTAGGATGTTTCCATCGTTTTGCTATAGTGAACAATGCTGCAATGAACATGGGTGTGCATATGTCAGTTCATGTGAAGATTCTTTTTTCTCTAGGATATATTCCTAGGAGTCGGATTGCTGGATCATATGATATTTCTATTTCTAGGTTTCTAAGGAAGCACCATATCATTTTCCAAAATGGTTGTATCATTTTGCATTCCCACCAGCAGTGCATAAGCGTTTCGATCTCCTCACAGCCTCTCCAACATTTGTTATTTCCTGTTTTTTTGATTCATGCCAGTAATGCCGGGGTGAAATGGTATCTCGTTGTTTTGATTTGCATTTCTCTAATGGCTAGTGATCGCGAGCATTTTCTCATGTATCTGTTGGCCATTTGGATGTCTTCTTTGTTGAAGTGTCTGTTCACTTTCTTTGCCCATTTTTTAAATGGATTATTTGTCTTTTTGTTGTAGATGTGTTGGATTTGCCTGTAGATTTTAAGATTAGATCTTTGTCTGACTCGTAATGTCCAAATTTTTTTTCCCGGTCTGTAGGTTCTCTTTTTACTCTTTTGGTGAAGTCTTTTGATGAACATAAGTGTTTAATTTTTAGCACATCTCAGTTATCTGGCTTACCCTCTGGAGTTTACGTGTTGTTTATTATGGTTTGCATCCTGTTAATGCCATGTATTAGGGCCTCTAACATTGATCCTATTTTTTCTTTTATGAACTTTAATTGATCCATTTTGAATTAGTTTTTTGTACATGGTGTGAGATATGGGTCCTGTTTCATTTTTTTGCAGATGAACATCCAGTTTTACCAGCGCCATTTGTTAGAAAGACTGCCTTTTCCCCATTTGTTGGACTTTGGGCCCTTGTCGAAGATCAGGTGACCATAGGTGGATGGATTTATATCCGGGTTCTCAATTCTGTTCCATTGGTCAATGTATCTGTCTTTGTACCAGTATCAGGCAGTTTTGACTACTGTAGCTGTATAGTAAGTTCTGAAATCAGGTAGTGTGAGTCCTCCTACTTTATTCTTCTTCGGTAGTGCTTTACTTATCTGGGACTTCTTCCCTTTCCATATAAAATTAATGAATAGTTTTTCCATCTCTTTAAAGAATGTTGTTAGTATTTGCATCCGGATTGCATTGCATTTGTAAATTGCTTTGGGTAGAATTGCCATTTTCACTGTCATTTTCACAGTGTTGAGTCTGCCTATCTAGGAGCATGGTGTGTTTTTCCACTTATGTAGCTCTCTTTTGGTATTTTGCAGTAGTGTTTTGTAGTTTTCTTTGTATAGGTCTTTTACATCCCTGGTTAGATTTATTCCTAAGTATTTTTTTTTTAGGGGCTATCATAAATGATATTGCTTTTCTGATTTCCTTTTAATCGTTCTGTTTATTGGTGTATAGGAATCCAACTGATTTTTGTATGTTTATCTTGTATCCTGCTACTCTCCTGAATCTTTCTATTAGTTCTACTAGTTTTTTCGTGAAGTCGTTTGGGTTTTCTATGTATAGTACCGTATCATCCACAAATAGGGACAGTTTAACTTCTTCATTACCAATTTGGATGCCTTTTATTTCTTTTTCTTGCCTTATTGCTCTAGCTAGGTCTTCCAGCACGATTTTAAATAAGAGTGGTGATAAAGGGCACCCTTGTCTTCTTTCTGTTCTCAACGGGAATGTTTGCAGCCTCTCTCCATTAAGAATGATGTTAGCTGTTGGTATTGCATAGATGCCCTTTATTATGTCAAGAAATTTCTCTTCTATACCTATTTTATTGAGAGTTTTTATCAGGAATGGGTGTTGGACTTTGTCAAATGCCTTTTCTGCATCAATTAAGATGATCATATGATTCTTTCCTTTCCTTTTATTTATGTGGTGAATTAGGTTGATTGATTTTCTAATGCTGAACCATCCTTGTATACCTGGTGCGAATCTTACTTCGTGGTGGTGTTTTTTTTTTTTTTTTTTTGATATAATGCTGAATTCTATTGGCTAGAATTTTGTTGAGAATTTTTGCATCTATATTCATGAGAGATATTGGTGTGTAATTTTCTTTTTTGGTGGTGTCTTTGCCTGGTTTTGATAGCAGGTTCATGCTGGCTTTATAGAATGAATTTGGAAGTATAACTTCCTTTTCTATGCTCTGAAATAGTTTGAGAGTACTGGAATAAGCTTTTCTCTGAATGTTTGGTAGAATTCTGCAGTGAAGCCGTCTGAGCCAGGGCTTTTTTTTTTTTTTTTGTATGGAGTTTTTTTTTTTTTTTCAAATTACCTTTTCAATCTCTTCTCTTGTTATGAGTCTGTTCAGATTTTCAATATCATTTTGTGTTAGTTTGGGTGGTGGTGTGTTTCTAGAAATCTATCCATTTCCTCTAGGTTTTCAAATTCGTTGGAGTAGAGTATTCTGTAGTACTCTGTTATGATCCTTTTTATTTCACTTGGGTCTGATGTAATGTCCCCAATTTCATTTCTTATTTGGGTTATTTCCATCCTCTCCTGCTTTTCTTTTGTTGAGTTTGCCAATGGTTTGTCCATTTTGTTGATCCTTTCAAAGAACCAACTTTTGGTTTTGTTGATTCTTTCTTTTGTTTTTCTATTCTCTATTTCATTTGTTTCTGTTCTGGTCTTTATTGTTTCCTCTTTCTGGTGGCAGTGGGCTTTTTTCGTTGTTCTCTTTCTGTTTGATCGAGTTGTGTAGCTAATGGTTTGATTTTGTCCCTTTCTTTTTTGATTAGTGCATCTATTGCTATAAATTGACCTCTGAGGACTGCCTTTGCTATGTCCAAAGATTTTGGTGTGATGTGTTTTCATTCTCGTTTGATTCTAGGAATATTTTTATTCCATTTCCGATTTATTTTATTACCCAGTGGTTTTTAAGCAGGGTGTTATTCAGTTTCCATGTAATTGTTTTTTTTCCCTTGCTCTTCCTTTTGTTAATTTCTACTTTGATGGCATTGTGGTCAGATAAGATACTTTGTATAATCTCAATATTTTAGATTTTGTTGAAGGTTGCTCTATGGCCTGAGTTGGTCTATTCTGGAGAATGTTTCGAGTGCATTGGAAAAGAACGTGTACTTTGCAGTGGTTGAGTGGAGTGTTGTATATGTGTCTATGAAGTCAAGTTGGCTGATTGTGCCTTTTAGGTCTTCTGTATCTTTATTGAGTTTCTTTCTAGATGTTCCATCTTTTACCAAGAGTGGTGTGTTGAAGTCTCCTACTATTTTTGTGGAACTGTCAATTTCTCTTTTCTGCCCTGTTAGAGTTTGTTTTATGTATTTTGGAGCCCTGTCTTTGGGTGTGTAGATGGTTATTATGGTTATATCTTCATGATGGATCATCCTTTTTATCATTATATAGTGCCCTTCTTTGTCTTTTATGATGGATTTTGTTGTAAAATCTATTTTATCTGAGATTAGTATAGCCACTCCCGCTCTTTTTTGGTAGCTGTTTGCTTGATATATTTTTTTCCATCCTTTGATTTTTAATAAATTTATGTCTTTGTTTCTAAGATGTGTCTCTTGTAGACAGTGTACTGATGGATCCTGTTTTTTTAATCCATTCTGTCACTCTGTGTCTCTTTATGGGTGCATTTAGGACATTTATGTTCAGTGTAATTATTGATAGGTGTGAGTTTCTTGCTATCATTTTGTGGTGCTTTTTTTGCCGACATTTTCTTTGTTCCTATTACTCTCCTATACTGAATTCCTTTTGTTTGTAGATTTTTTCATTTCTTTTGTTTTTGTAGATTTTGTTGTTACTGAGACTTTATGTTTTTCTTCTTTATTTTAATGAGTAGGTTTGTTAACTTTCTTTGTGGTTACCTTGATGTTTACCCTTATCTTCCTAGGTTTGAACCAGTCTATTATTACATGGTATCACCTAGTGTTCCTCTCCATTAGAAAGTTTTATACCTACACCATTTATTCCCTCTTTTATTGTTCTGACTTTGTTATCATTTGCAGATTAACCTCTCTGGTCCCTTGTGTAATTGTTTTGGTTTTAGATAATCTTTGAGAGTTTATTTCCTAGGTTGGTATCTGTCTGATATGATCTTACTTCCTAGATTCAGGCTGTGGTCTGAGGATGTTTGTTCTCAGACTGAAGGACTCTCTTTAATAATTCTTGTAAGTTTGGTTGGGTTTTTATGTAGTCCCTTAAAATTCTCTTTATCTGGAAGTGTCCTAATTTCGCCATCATATTAGAACAAGAGTTTTGCAGTATATATTATTCTTGGTTGGCAATTTTTTTCTTTCAAGATTTATGTATGTCATCCCATTGCCTTCTTGCCTGAATGGTTTCTGCTGAGTCATCAGAGCTTAGTCTTATTGTTTCCCTTTTGTATGTGACTTTTCATTTTTCTTTAACTGCTCTCAGGATTCTTTGTCTTTGGTCTCGGCGAGTGTGATTATGATATGCCTTGGTGATTTTCTTTTGGGGTCTATCCTATATGGGGTTCATTGAGCTTCTTGGATGATCAGATTTTCATCTTTCATGGTGTTAGGGAAGTTTTCTGTCAGCAATTCTTCAGGGATCCTCTCTGTATTTTCTGTTTTCTCTTCCCTGTTGTGGAACTCCAATCACACTCAAATTTTTGCTTTTGATTGTATCTCACATAATTATCAGGGTTTCTTCATTTTTCTCTGTTCTTTTTTCTGATTTGTCCTCAAACAGAGTTGTATCCAAGTGTTTGTCTTCAATTTTGCTGATCCTATCTTTCATCGTTTCAAACCTACTCCACAGCCCTTCTGTGACGTTGTCCATTTCTGAAATCTTGTTGTCTATCTTTTGGATTTCTAATTGTTGTTTTTGTATGATTTCTATCTGTGAATTACTTTTGACTTTTTGTTCCTGTATTATTTTCCTGAATTATTCCATTTTTTCTCTATATTTTCCATGAATTTGTTTGCCTTTTCCATGAATTTGTTTATTTTTTACTCATTTTTGTGTGCTTTTTGCTTCAACTCTTGGATAGCTCTGAATATTAGAGATTTGAATTCCCTATCAAGTAGTTCTAGTGCCTTTTCTCTGCTGGAAAGTCACCTGGTGTTCTATTTTGGATACTGCTGGAAAAATCCTGTTCTGTTTTTTCGTACGTTTTGATATTGTCTGCAGTCTTTGGGACATTCAGTAGATATTTTCTTCATTTATTGATTGTAGATTTGTTTATTTCGTCCTGCTGTTTTATTTGTTTATGTCTGAACAGGTGGGCTGTGCATTCATTGTTGTTTGCTCATATGTGGTCATGATATTTTTCACCTCCTTGTCCAAAGGGCAGGGTCAGTCGCTTAGCTATGGTGCCATAGGACAGGTCCAGCTGAAGGGAAGGGTTTGGGATGGGTTGTTTGTGGCACGTACTTGGGCTGATAGGGTGGTTTGGGAGTCAGTGCAGTTTAGATTCTGTTAGGTTGTACCTGTGCTGCTAAGGGGTTTGATGTTCAGTGCACAGTGCAGTTATCCAGGAAGGAGGGGAGCAATTGTGATGTGGCACTAAGATGGGTATGGGAAAGAAGAGAGAAGAGAGAAACAGGGGCCTAAACAAACAAACAAAAAAGTAAAAAAAAAACAATGCTAAGGGAGGTTGATGTTGGAGTGGAGATACGAGAAACCAAGAAATGGAGAAATACAAAAAAGAAAAAGATAAAATAAATAAGTAAAAATTTAGAAAACAAAGAAAAGCCTCCAGCAATCCAACCAGTTTGGGTACAACTGGGAAAGTGCCTCCCAGGCTGAGCAGTACCTCCTGGCTCAAAGGGCAGAGATGTGACACAATGCCAGGTGTTCAGGAGACAGGAAAAGAAGGTAACTATAGAGAGATAAGAAACCGAGAAATGAAGAGAGACAAAAAGGAAAAAAGGGCCTCCAGAGATCCCACGGATGTGGCTACGCAGACCCAGGAAGTGGCTCCCAGGCCATGCAGTACAGCCTGGCTAGAAGGGCCTCCCAAATCGCAAAAAGAAAAGAAAACAAACAAATAAACAAAATAAAACAGAGAAAAACAAAACAAAGAAAAAAAAGAAAAGCCCCAAAGATCCCACCAGCGTGGTGGCACAGACCAGGGAAGCAGTTCCCCAGCTGAGTGGTGCTTCACAGCCTTTCAAGAAGCATAGATGTCATATGGAGCCAGGTGTTCGAGTGAAAGGAGGGGGAGGAGGTGAGATGCAGGGAAGAAACCAAAAGAAGTGGAAAAAAGCAACACCAGCAGCAAATAAATGGCACTGACAGAGCCAGCCACTGTGGGCGGGGTGAATCCAAGTGGCATGGAGCTCCAGCTGGTGCCTCCCTGCCAAGAGGCTGCAGCTAATGGGAAGCAGCAGAGGCCGAGTGGGTGAAAGAAGGGTGGGAGCTGGAAAAGTGTATATTGCTGGTTACCAGGTGCTCTGTCTCCTACTAGGAGCCCCATGAAGCTGCTTTCCCATACTCACTGTCTGCTGATCTATGATTTGGGCAGGGTGAATCCAAGCAGCATGGAGCTGGCATTTCCCTGCCAGCTGAGTGACCACAGCCCACTAGGAAAGTGGCAGAGGCTGATCAGGGGGAAGAAGGATGGAGTGGGAAAGCATATATGGCTTGTTACTTGGTGTTCTGTCTTCTGCTGAGAGCTGCTTTTCTGTACTCCCTGTCCACTGCTCTTCAACATGGGCAGGGCTAATCCAAGCGGCATGGAGCCTGCACCTCTTGGCCAGCCAAATGACCACAGCTAGCTAGAAAGTGGCAGAGGCCCAGCAGTGGGAAGAAGGGGGTTGGGAAAGCATATATTGCTGATTAGTTGGTTCTCTGTCTCCTACTGTGAGCTCCATGAAGCTGCTTTCCCTTACTTTCTGTCTGCTGATCTCCAACAGGAGTCTCAGATGCTGAATCCGTGCCGCATTAACTGATAGGACACCTCCGCTGGTATCTCTCCACTTTCTCTGTTCTGTGTCAGTTACTTTTTCCTTTCGGTGCTTGGCTGAGTTTATTTCTTCATTTAACACTTAGGGTTCCAGGACTGACATTTGTCTCTGTTTTACTTAGTTTTTTGGGTCTTTGCTGTGGAGGGACAGCATGGTGCTTCTGTCTATAGAGCCATGTTGGCTCCGCCTCCTCTAAATTTCTTCTTTTTTGATGTGTGGGTTTGTTGCTATAAATTGACCTCTGACTACCTTTGCTGTGTCCCAAAGGTTTTCATATGATGTGTTTTCTTTCTTATTTGATTCTAAGAATTTTTTAATTCCCTGTTTGATTTCTTCTATTACCCAGTTGTTTTTAATCAAAGTGTTATTCAGTGTCCATGTATTTGATTTTTTTATCCTTATTCTTCCTGTTATTGATTTCTTCTTTTATGGCATTGTGATCAGAGAGAATGCTTTATATTACTTCAATGTTTTGGATTTTATTGAGGGTTGCTTTGTGGCCTAACATGTGGCCTCTTCTGGAGAATGTTCCAGGTTCATTAGAAAAGGACGTATATTTTGCTGCTGTTGGGTGGAGTGTTCTATATATGTCTATGAGATCTAGTTGTTTGATTTTGGCCTTTAGATCTTCTGTATCTTGGTTGAGTTTCTTTCTAGATGTTCTGTCCTTTACCAAGAGTGGTGTGTTGAAGTCTCCTACTGTTATTGTGGAACTGAATTCTCTTTTCATTGTTGTTAGAGTTTGTTTTCTGTATTTTGGAGCCTTGTCATCGGTTGCATAGATATTTATTAAGATTATGTCTTCTTGGTGGATTGTCCCTTTAAACATTATATAATGTCCTTTGTCTTTTACGGTGGATTTTCCCTTAAAGTCTATTTTATCAGAGATAAGTATTGCCACTCCTTCCTTTCTATGGTTATCATCTGATTGATATATTTTTTCCATCCTTTGATTTTTAATAAATTTATGTCTTTGTGTCTAAGATGTGTCTCTTGTAGGCAGAATATTGACGGGTTATGTGTGTGTGTGTGTGTGTGTTTTAAATCCATTCTGCCACTCTGTCTCTTTATAGGCACATTTAATCCATTTACATTTATTGTTATTATCGATAAGTATGAGTTTATTGTTGTCTTTTCTCTGTTTCCCTTTCTTCCTTTTCTTTATCCTCCCACCTAGCCTCCTATGCCACCTTTCCTCGTTACCACCAGCCCCCAGGTCACCCAGCCCCCACCTGCCAGCTACTTTTTTAGTCTTTCTCTTTTCTTGTCTTTCTACCCCATGCCCAGCCCCATATGCTCCCCTTCCCACCAGGCCCCCACATGCCACTGTGGCTACAGCACCCTTGGTGCTCAAGCCAGTGACCACACTGGGCCTGCATGTCCCCCTTCCTGTCACTTGACCAGCTGCTGTACAGTGGGAAAAGGGCCTGCTCCACTTCCCATCCAAAACGCTGGTGAGGGGCTGGGATGTGCTGATGTTTTCTTTGTTCCTTTTAGTTTCCTGTGCTGAGTTCCTTTTGTTTGTGGATTTTCCTTCATTATAGTAGACTTTGTGTTTACTAAATCTTAATGATTTTCTTCTTTTTTATTCTGATGAGTAGGTTTGTTAACTTTCTTTGTGGTTATCTTGAAATGTACCCCTATATTACTAAGTTTGAACTAGTCTTTAATTACTTGACATCATCTTGATTTCTTCTCCATTTGAAAGTTTTATACCTATACCATGTATTCCCCCTTTTATTGTTTTGGCGTTATCATCATTTACAGATTGACATCTCTGTTTCTCTGTTTTAAGTCTTTTAGCCTTATTTTATTATTGGGAGTTCTTTATTTAGGTTGGTACCTGGCTGATGCTGTCCTGTGCCTTAAACTTTGGTTGTTGTTTGATGTTTTCATGCTCTAGCTGGAGGACTTCCTTTAATATTTCCTGTAACTTTGGTTTGGTTTTTGCAAATTTCCTTAATTTCTGTTTATCTGGAAATGTCCTAGTTTCACCATTGTATTTGAGAGAGTTTTGCAGGATATATTATTCTTGGTTGGTAGTTCTTTTCTTTCACGGTTTTATACATGTCATCCAACTGCCTTCTTGCTTGCGTAGTTTCTGTCGAGTAATCAGAGTTTAGTCTTATTGTTTCCCTTTTGTAAGTGACTCTTCCTTTTTCTTGAGCTGCTCTCAGAATTCTTTCTTTGCTTTTGGAAAGTGTGATTATGATGTGTCTTGGTGACTTTAAAAGAGGGTCTATTGTATATGGGGTTTGTTGAGCTTCTTGTATAGTCGGCTTTTTGTCTTTCATAATATTTGGAAAGTTTTCTGCCAGCAAATCTTCAACAATCTTCTCTGTGTTTTCCATTTTCTCCTCCTGCTCTGAAACTCCAATCACATGCAAATTTTTGCTCTTGATTGTGTTCCATGTAATTCTTAGGTTTTATTCATTTTTCTTTATAATTTTCTCTGACTTCTCCTCATAGTGGCATCCATGGATTTGTCTTCAATTTCACTGATTCTGTCTTCCATTGTTTCAAATTTGCTCATAAAACTTTCTATTGAATTGTCCATTTCTGACATTTTGTGGTTTATCTTTTGGATTTCTAGTTGCTGTTTTTGTATGATTTCTAATTTTTTATTTATTTTGGTGTTTTGTTCTTGTATTATTTTCCTGAGTTCTTCTATTGCTTTGTCTGTGTTTTCCTTGATTTTGACTATGTTTTCATTGATTTTTTTTCTGTGTTTTCCTGGATTTCTTTCCTTATCTCTCTGAGAGTGCTAAATATTAGTCTTGTGAATTCCATATCAGGTAGTTCCACTGCCCTTTTTTCTACTGAAAGGTCATATGATTCTTTATTTTGGTTATTTGCTGGAGGCATCTTGTCCTGCTTTTTTATATGTTTTGATATTGTCTGCTGTCTCTGAGGTATTAAGGTATTATTTATTTATTTATTTATGTTCATTTGCTTCATCCTGCTTTTTTGTTTTGTTTTAATATGTTAGGTTAGGCGAGCCAGGTATGTTTTGCTGCTTGCTCATCTGTGGGCACGATAGTTCTCACCACATTGTCTGGGTGAGCAGGGTGAATCTGCTTCCCTGTACGCTGGTTCGGTGAGGTGGCTGAGGGCAGATTGGGTGGGCACACTCTGTCTCCTGATGTTCTTCCAGCAATTTGGAAACTTTCCCAGCCCCTCACCAGAGAGGCAGGGGTTTTGGATGGGGAGTGGTGTAGGCCCATTTCCCACTGTACAGCAGCTGGTCAAATGACAGGAAGGGGAAGTGCAGGCCCAGTGTGGTCACTGGCTTGAGCACCAAGTGTGCTGTAGCCACAGTGGCATGTGGGGGCCTGGTGGGAAGGGGACTATATGGGGCTGGGCAGGGGTGTAGAAAGACAAGAAAAGAGAGAGAAATATTAAAAAAGTAGCTGGCAGGTGGGGGCTGGGTGACCTGGGGGCTGGTGGTAAAGAGGAAAGGTGGTGTAGGAGGCTAGGTGGGAGGATAAAGAAAAAGAAGGAAGGGAAATAGAGAAAAGAAAGAAAAAAACAGTGACATGGCAGGAGCTGTTGGGTGAGGGTGGGGTGGACCTGGGAAGACTGTGTCACTGTCTCTCTTGCCGAGTGGCAAGTATGGTCTGTCAGGAAGGGGCAGAGATGATGCATGGAGCTAGGTGGGAAGGAGAGGAAAAAAAGGAAGAAAGGGAAAGAGAGAAAAAAGAATTTAAAAAAATCACTCAGCAGGAGCCTGCTAGTGGGGGCAGAGTAGACCCTAGGGTCAGTTGGAAGGGAGGGGGTGTGATGTGTTGAGCTAGATGTCTGGGAGAAAGAAAGGAAAGAAGAGAGAGAAGCAAAAGCAAAAAAATAAAAAAGGCAGCCTGGTGAGAATAGGCAGACGGGGGTGGGGCAGACCTAGGGTGGCCGCGTGGTGGTGGCTCTCTAGCTGAGCAGTGTGGCATGTCCAGTTGAGAAGGAGCAGAGGTGGTTCACAGGGCTAGGTGAGCAGGGGAAAGAAAAGGAAGGAAGGGAGACAGAGAAAAAAATATGGCAACGGTGATGGCCAGTGGGGGCAGGGCAGAACTGGGGTGGCGGTGAGCTGGTATCTCTTTCACCGGGTGGCATGGTTTAGCTCATCAGGAAGGGCGCATAGGGCTAGGTGAGAGGGAGAAAGAAAAGGAAAAAAGGGAAAGAGAGAGAAAAAAATGGCACTGAGGGAGCCATCCAGTGGGAGTAATGTGGGCACAGGGTGGTGGTAAGCGGATGTCTCTCTTGCTGAGTGGCATGGTGAAGCCCATCAGGAAGGGGCAGAGACAGTGCACAGTGTTAAGTGGGAGGGAGAGAGAAAAGGAAGACAGAGAGAGAGAAAATGGCACTGAGGGAGCCTACCAGTGGGGGTGGGGAGGACCTGGGGTAGCAGTGAACTTGTGTCTGTCTGGCCAAGCCACCATGGACCATTGAGAAGAGCTGAGGCAGCATACAGGGGTGAAGGGTGAGAGGTGGGAAAGTGTCTTTTTCTGGTTACCATGTGCTCTGTCTCCTGTTGGGAGCTCCGTAAATTTACCTTCCATACTCCCTATTTGGGGTTGTTGCTGGCTGTGCTTCGAGATGGCAAAGCTGTGCCTCATTAGCTGGCAGGGGTCCTCCACTCAGTAGCTCTCCTCTTTGTCTGTTCTCTGTCAGTTTTTTCTTCCATTCAGCGCTTGATCTAGTTCTTTATCCCTTCATTTGATGCTTAGGGTTACAGGATTGACATTTGTATCTGTTTTACTTAATTTTTTGGGTTTTTGCTGCAGAGGGACAGCATGGTGCTTCTGTCTATAGTGCCATGTTGTCTCTTTTAAATTTCAATGTGTTGATCATTAGCCTTTCTACTTCTTTCAACTTCCGTTCACCTTCCCTTTCTTTCCTGTATAACTGTATAACTATTCCCTCTTTCCTTCCTGAATCTCCATTCTATGGAGTAACATTTAAAATTCACTCTGACCCTCAGTTTTCTCTAAAATCACCTGTCTTTTGTATCTGTGGCAATTGTTAATTTTCCCCCAAGATTCATTCTGCATTCTCTTCGTACATGTGGCATCCCACCTTAACTATGTTTCCCAGCTTCCCTTGTAGCTATATGGAGCCATGCAATTAAATTCTTGCTAATAGAATGCTAGCAGAATTATTGTGTGCAACATCTGCTTCACTTGCTTGTAGATTTCTTTTCTCTTGCCTTCCTATAGCCTTGCAAAACAACTTTAATCATGCAGATGAGAATAATGGCCTAGGAGACTGAGAATCATTGACTTGGGAAGAACCTGGATTCTTAAATCATTTACTGTAGCAAAGCTACCCCATCTACCTGGAAACTACCCCTACCACTGACATACATCTTTAGATTGTTGAGTGAAAGAAAAAAAATTAAGCTACTGTATTTTCAGGTCTCTTGGTGGTGCAGTGGTTAAAGTGCTTGGATGCTAACCAAAAGTCAGTGGTTCAAACCCACCAGATGCTCTGTGGGAGAAAGAAGGGGCAGTCTGCTCCCATAAAGATTTACGGTCTTGAAAACCCTATGGGGCAGTCCTACTCTGTCCTATAGGGTGGCTGTAAGTCAGAATTGGCTCGATGGTAATGGATTTGGTTTTTTGGTTTTGTTACAGCAGTTTAGTCTTTAACATAACCCATAAACATCTATTCCTGAATGGAAACATAGCATTAACATCACAAAAATGAAGTTCCCTATTCATGTATCTTCTTTTGTTTTTCATGTATCTTTTATTTTGTTGAGAAAAAAAAAGGTAACTGCTTGGGTTTAATGCTGCCAAGGTAGAATTTTTTGTGTGTAATTCTCTTGACCAATCCATGACGGCAAGTAGCATGATTTCTAAAATGAATTCATATTCATCATCTTGTTTAGTCCAAAGAACAATCCCAAAGACAAGTATTATTTTTTCCCATTCTGTAGGTGAAATAATTGGGTTTCAGAGAGGTTACAAGACATGCATAAATTCACAAAGCTAGTTAAGTAAGAGAGTCAGCTCTCAAAACCAATTGTCAACTATTTAGTTCAGTGCTTGTTTCAAGCATATCATGCTGCTTAGTAAAACTAAAACTGTTTGAAGTGGCTTTTCATAACAAACACACTTAACTCTCCAACTAAACTGATTAATCGCTTAATCAATAATTACTTGTTCAGTATCAATTATGTTCAGGGAAATTTCCTACTATGGTAGAAAACAGATCTCTAACCTGTTCCCTGCTTGCTAACTAATATATGTAAATGGTGGCAAATTAGGGGAAGAGGAAATAAAATATTGCCAACCTCTTTTCATGTATCAGGTACTGTGATAATGAGGTAGGCCTTATTATTATTATAACTGAGTCCTGGAGAGGTAAACAAATCTGCCCAAGGTCACACAATGAGTACCTTTCAGGGTTGGGATTTGACTCTGTGAAGACTCTAAATCCCATGTTATTGCCACTAAAGCATGATGTGGAACCCCTGGATGTGACAGAAGTTCAGCAGAGGGATTGATTGTTTCCCTCCACTGAGTCAGGGAAAGCGTGATCCAGGAGATGGTGGTAGATCAAGGCGAGATTTGGATAGGGAGGGAAAATATGAGGTGGGGAAGGGAAGTAGTAGAAGATAGGGGGGCCAAGATGTGAGTGAGGGAGTGTAAGGGGACCAGCTCTGTTAGAGGGGGTGGTTTATTTGTGGACAGGGAATATTTGCTCCATGCTTCTAGTCTTCCATGCAAGGCACTCTAGAAATGCTAGCTGCCTGGTGGACATCTTTTCTCCAGCCTATGTGTATGAGCACATTATTCTGAGTCTGAGAGTCTGGTCTGCCTGCTCCAGAGTCTGAGCTGGGGGAGAGGTTGCACCCTGTCCCCCTGCTCTGGATCAGATCCTTTCATACAGGTTTGAATAAAAGTCTGAAATGGCCTTTCTGTGAACACTGATAATAGCCAAGTCTCCAGCAAAGAGACACTTAATTTAATAGCTCCTTCAGGGTCCACTTAGAGTAATAGTTGTGAACATCTCTCCCAGGTGTCTCCCACAGGCAGTGACAAACTTTGCTGAAGGTGAGTCACAAATTCTTGGCAGGATCATCTTAAATAGGGGAAGAAAGCCTTCATCCTGTCTGGACTGATCTTGTCATAGACTGCATAATACCTCAGTGTCTTCATGTTTACAACCTTAGTTGTGGTTGATAGAGAAAAGACTTCCACAAATAAAATTTATTAGCTGCAGAAAGGTGAAAGAATTTTTCCAAGGTAACTATGACTATTCTTAGAACAATTTGTTCCATTGGATGATATAAGAAAGACAAGCAAATTTCTGTTCATAATTCTAAGTCTGCTTACTTTGGATCATTAACTGCATAAAAGACGATATATTTTTGTTCAGCTGACCTAGGATCAGTAACATTGTGGATTTCTTACTGCTATTACTGTATTATTACTGTTGGATCAGTAAATGAAATAATAGAGCTAAATGGAGTGCCAAAAGTGGTTGAGAGTTTAGGGTTCTCATTTCACACCTCAGCCATAACAAATGATCATATAAATTCTTTGTTGATTTTTCTTTTTCTTGATTTTTCTTTGACATTTGACTGAGTTGGATTTAGAGAAGCAATTAACAACTTACACAGAAGAAAATTCTGGACTGGAATTTCAAATCTCTGGGTCTAGCTTTGCCAGTAGTATTTTGTGTGACTAGGGGTTAATCACTTAGATTCCTATTGGACTTTAAAATAAATAGATTGCACTAGGTGATCTCCAAACTGTGTTTCATATTTAAATCTTGAAGTGTGAGATTTTGACATTTTCGATTTTTAGGTTTCTATTCTTTAAATAAGTTTTCAATAGGTACATTTACATAATTAGCATAATATAAGAGTATCAGCTTAATTATGTGTTATCTATGAAAATCCTCCAATCTCTTTAAAGATAAAAATAATACAAGTAATCAAGTTATCTATTATTGATTATAATACTTTAAAACAATAATAACTTTCCATTTGTGAAAGTCTGAGAAATAAATTGGAACTAAGATAATACTTTACTAAAAGTAAATTGTCTTCCCATAAAATTCAAGAAAACTGGGAAAAAATGCAATGAACATTTTAATTTCAGAGGTTTTGGGAAGACACTTATTGCTGTTTCCTTAAAATAATGAAAATCATGCAAGATGAATTTTCATTCTTTCTGAAATTTGGGTGCTGTTAGGTTTGATAATTGTGGAAAATAACCGTTGCTGAAGGGGAATCACTGTGTTGTTGAATACAGTGTTTGTTTAAACTTGGGAGTTGTTTCTTGAAATCTTTCTTTCCTCCCTCATGTCTTTAGTAAAAATCCCATCATGTTTGATGAGAATTAAAGCCAATGCTCTATGAACCTCGGGGGACAAAGTTTTTTGTTATTTTCGGAAGAGGAAACGACAGGCTGAGGTCCAACAGAGATTTCATGATCATTCTCACCGAAAGAGTCTTAGTGTCTTGATTCTTTGATCTCCTTGTTGACCAATTGTATGAGAAGACTGTCTACCTGTCCTGGAAATTACAGTGAGTGGGTAATTACCTGAAAAGGTAATTTGTTCCATGAATGTGAATCAGGTTGTTGAAGCTTTCTTGTGCTCAGCATGTGTTCAAAACCATTTACGCTGTTGGTGTTTTCTATTATTATTCTGGAGCTGACTTAAAGAAAGATCAGTTTAAGGTTTACTTTGTAATAGGTTCTTTTGATACCCCAGTAGGGTGTGTGATAGACCTGGCACACTTAGTAATGTTTGGTGATAGACATATTTGTCTCTTGTATTATGACTCTCTGGTATTGCTTGTAATATGTACTGTAATATGAGTGGACGGTGGATGATGGTGGGGGGTTCAGGTGGTGAGAATCCTAGGGAAGACATTAGTGGGAAGTGCAGAAACCTTACATTGAGACGTCGTCCTCAGCTTTTCATCCTCATAAGACTCCCTGGAGTTAAACAGGGATCACTTACTTGAATGTGGTGAGGAGGAAATAAAGTCACACAATTATTTCCACAGATCCTAAACTCAAACTGAAAAAAGTAATTATTCAATGCTTTTATCCCTTTCACAAATAAAAATGAAATAAACCAGAGAATATGTTATTTATTATACCCACCAGCATGATTTAGCCAACCTGATTTGATACTTTGCTGCTGGGAAGGTACACGGGTAGAATTTTATCATTTTCATCCATTTTGAACAGAATCCACATGAATATAGCTATATTGCTCAGAACCATGGAAATTTCATGTTCTTCAAAGAAAAGCTTTTGTCTTCACCTTATAAAATGGTGATATGACCTGAATTATAGGCGAGATTTGACCATTTTATATAAACCTTTTAATGCTTCAGTGGTGAATGCATTTCTTGAAGTTTAACAAAAAGCAGAATTCTTTATTAAAAATGAACATCTTAACTCTTTTAGTTGAAAGGAAGGAGAAAGTGAGTGTGATACTCTACTGATTTCATCTTAAACAATACAGAATGTGTACTATCTTGAGAATAGAAAGCATTCTACTTTTATTAGTACTTGATTGTTCCTCAGCATTCTTTCAGCAGATGTAATTGAGTGCCTATCCACTCCATGCCAGTCATAGTCCTAGGTGCCAAGAAGGGATATCCAGAGATGAATGAGGTGTATGCAGCAACCTAAGGGGAGATCGTCTGTAACCTGGTCATGTAGGATGGTCAAGTCAGTGCAGAATCTGGTGGGACACAGAAAGGGAGCAGCCCTTTTTCTCTAGGGAAGGAGTGCCAGGAACGGAGAAAGCTGCTGATTGACCTTGTTCTTGAGAAGAGGACATTCCTGGCTAAGGGAGCTACAAGAACAAAACCAAAAAACCTTGACATGGGTGGGTGCATTGGCAAGCTTGAGTGCTGGGTGGGTCTGGAGCTTTGGCTTGGAGGGATAGGAAGAGTTGGAAGAGAGGCTGGAGAGGAGGCAGACCCAGAAGAAGCAGCTGGGGAGCCTGTATTTTGTCAGCAATGGAGAGTCACAGAAGAATTTTTAGGAGAGTTACATGATAGATTGGCTATTTAGAAAGGTCACAGAACAGAATATTCGGAAAAGGCACATCAATACAAAGAAGGAAATACAAATCAACCATAATCCATCCCCACTCACCAGATGTTTTTCCTACATCTTTTTTAAAAACCTAAGATGGGATCCTATAGTGCATACTATTTATAATATTTTTCCATTCTACTTTATAAGCATCAATAAAATATTCCTAAAGCATAAATTTGGTAATTACACAGCATTCCATTATATCAATATATCATAATACTCACCCTTCAGAATACAGACTACTTTAAAATTTGTCACTGTTTTAAATAGTGCTGAGATGACACCTTGAAGATATTCATAATTATTTTTTTAGGGTAAATTCCTAGAAGTGAAAGTTCTGACACAAATGGAATACATATTTTAAAAGGTCTGCATCTTAGCACCCATGCTACTGATGGTCATTATCATGTCTATTTAACTTTGCCAAATAAAGGATGATAAAGAGTGAATCATTGATTTAATTTACATTTATTTGATGTTTCATGAGTTTAATTGGCCATTTGCATTTGCTTTTTATGAACTGCACGTTCATGTCCTTTGTCTACTGTTATATTGGTATATTTGTCTTCAATAGTAAGTCCTAGTCAGTCCATATAAAATTGCTCATGCAATGATGTCAGGTATGAATGCAACATGGTAGCAGCTTTCCTAAGACGGTTCTCATTTCTCTCCCAAGCCCTGAAATCACATGAATCTGTGGGTAGAGATTCTCCAGATAGTCCCCAAAACACCTCTCAGCTTGAGGACCATGAGTAACCAGACACAGGTAACAGAGTTTATTCTGCAGGGCTTCTCAGAGCATCCAGAATACTGGATGCTCTTATTTGGCTGTTTCCTCTCCCTCTACTCTGTGGCCCTTACAGGTAATGTCCTCATCATCTTGGCCATCACTTTCAACCTGGGGCTCCACACCCCCATGTATTTTTTCCTGTTAAACTTGGCTACTATGGACATTATCTGCACCTCCACCATTATGCCCAAAGCACTGGAGGGTCTGGAGTCTGAAGAGAGCTCAATCTCCTATGGAGGTTGCATGACCCAGCTCTATTTCCTCACATGGTCTGCATCCTCTGAGCTCCTCCTCCTCACGATCATGGCCTATGACCGGTATGCAGCCATCTGCCACCCCCTGCACTACAGCACCATGATGAGCAAGGCATTCTGCAGCAATCTGGCTGCAGGTGTGTGGGGTCTCCGTGCCTTCAACACAGCCATCCAACTGGGCTGATGCTGCACTTGAATTTCTGTGGCCCCAATGTAATTACTCATTTCTTCTGTGAGATTCCTCCTCTGCTACTTCTCTCCTGTAGCTCCACCTATGTAAATAGTGTCATGATTGTCCTGGCTGATGCCTTTTATGGCATCTTGAACTTCTTGATGACCATTGTGTCATATGGCTTGATCATCTCCAGCATTCTAAAGATGAGGACCAAGGAAGGGAAGAAAAAAGCTTTCTCCACCTGCTCTTTCCATCTCATTGTGGTGTGCATGTACTACACTGCTGTCTTCTATGCCTACATAAGCCCAGTCTCCAGCTACAGTGCAAAGAAGAGTAAGTTGGCTTGCGTGCTCTACACTATGCTGAGCCCTACCCTCAACCCCCTCATCTACACTTTGAGAAACAAGGAGGTCAAAGCAGCCCTCAGGAAGATTTTCCCCTTCTGCAGAAACTAGTTTGTGCCTTCTGATGCTCTTTCCTCAGAGATTGCAGATGTAGTTGGGATTGGCTCTTCTGTTAAGGGTCAGATGAGTGAGTTTTTGGACTGGAAGATAAGTAAACCTGGCTTTTCCATCCTAGTGGAACATCTTCATGGACGAGCTTGGAATTCTGAGTGTCCCAAGACTGGCTGATGTGAAGATTGTGGTTGGTGTGATCCCACATGTCTCTGACAAATTGTGTCTCATGGTCTGTCATGGATTGAATTGTATCCCTCAAAAATATCTGTCAACGTGGCTGGATCATGATTCCTATTGCATGATTGTGTAATCTGATGTGATTTCCTTATGTGTTGTAAACTCTATCACTATGATAAGGTTATATGTGATCTCCTCATGTGTAGTAAACTCTATCACTATGGTGGGGTTATACTGATGATGTCTACAAGATTGGACAATGTCTTAATCCAGTCTCTTTTGATATATAAAAGAAAGAAGCAAAGCAGTGCCAGGAGCAGAGCGTGTCCTTTGGATCAGAGTTTCCTGCGCTGAGATCCTCCCAGACCAAGGGAAGACGTATGCATCACGAGGACTTTCCTCCAGAGCCGAGAGAGAGAAAGCCTTCTCCTGGAGATGACATCCTGAATTTGGACTTGTAGCCTACTGGGCTGTAAGAGAATAAACTTCTCTTTGTTAAAGCCATTGACTCAAGGTATTTCTGTTATAGCAGCCCTAGATGACTAAGACAGAATTTGGTACCAAGAGTGAAGTGCTGCTCTAACAGATACCTAAAATGTGGAAGCGGCTCTGAAACTGAGAATAGATAGAGGAGCAACAGCAGCAGAGGACCACCAGCAGCAGAGAACCTCCAGTGGCAGAGAAGCAGCAGCAACAGCAGAACCAGGAGACGAGTGCCAGACAGTGCTGGAGCCGACCAACGGAGCGAGAAACCTGAGTGCCTGTGTGGAGGAGGCCTCCTGGTGGAGTGAGGTGCCTCAGGGCACTTAATCAGTGGAGCTACTGAGCTTTGGAACACTTGCCCCAGCAGGGCAGATGTGGTCGTGAGGCCTGAGGGTCAAGAGGCCACAGGAAGTGGAAGCTGAAGAGACAAAGAACACAAGAAGCCAAGCTGCCTCAGTCTCAAAGGGTATGGCCATGACCTCTGGGATTTCAAAGGGTGAAGCCAGGGCCTCTGGTGTTTCTAAAGGTGGAGTTGCCACTCCGATGGACCAGAAGAATGGTGCGCCTAAAGCCAAGGGTGCAGAGTTGCTGTCCCAGTGGTCCTGGAAAGTGGAGCTGAAGCCCAGGGCCGAGGGGTCTCCACTCAGAATCGGAATCCAGAGACTGTAGCCAATACCTACAGTCTAGAGGGCAAGGCTATTGTGTGAATTGTCTCAGACGACAGAAGATTATTTTCAAAGCCTTGAGGGCTAATGTAATGTGTTCTGCTGACTTGGTTGGTACCTGTTATCCCTTCTTCTCCTCCAGTTTCTCCCATTTGTAATGGAAATATCTAGCTTGTGCTTGTTCTGCCGTTGTACCTTTGGAAGCAGAAGACTTGTATTCTAGATTTCACAGATGAAGAGGAATTTTTGGATTTTGGACTTGGAGTTAAGACTTTTGCTGTGACATGATGAGATGAATATGTTCCACATGTTGCAAGGACATGAATTTTTGGGGGTCAAAAGGTGGAGTGTCATGGATTGAATCGTGTCTCCACAAAATATCTGTCAAGTTGTCTGGGTCATGATTCCCAGTACTGTATGATTGTGTAATCTGATGTGATTTCCTTATGTGTTGTAAACTCTATCACTATGATGAGGTTATACTGATGACGTCTACAAGATTGGATAGTGTCTTAATCCAATCTGTTTTGAGATATAAAAGAGAGAAATGAACAGAGACACATGGGAATCTCACACCACCAAGAAAGCAGTGCCAGGAGCACAGCGTGTCCTTTGGATCAGAGGTTCCTGAGCTGAGATGCTCCCAGACCAAGAGAAGACGGATGCATCACAAGGACCTTCCTCCAGAGCTGAGAGAGAAAAAGCTTTCTCAGGGAGTTGACACCCTGAATTTGGACTTGTAGCCTACTGGACTGTGACAGAATAAACTTCTCTTTGTTAAAGCCATCCACTTGTGGTATTTCTGTTATAGCAGCACTGGATGACTAAGACATGGTCTGACCCCAAGTTAATGTGAAGGCTAGGTTTGCGGGGAAGAAAAGCTCTCTAGGAGAGGAAAATGCTTCTCGTGGTTTATAATTACAGGTATATGAAAATGTTTTCCTTTTCTCCTTCTCCGCTTTCTCCTCCTCCCCCCTTTCTTCTACTCTTTCTCCTTCCCTTTCTCTTTCCCCTTCCCCTTCCCCTTCCCCTCCTTCTTTCCTCCCTTTCCCATCTGCCTCCTCCTTCCCTTTTCTTCTTCTATATGTGCAATGTTCAGACTGTGAATCCTAAAATCACACCTAGACTTTAGGTGTGCAGGCCTGAAAAGAATTAGGCAGGCTGTGTGTACCTCATAGCACATGGAAGGGGAGAGTTTTCAGACTGAAGAATTGTTTTAAGGTGACCCCAGGTCCCTAAGAAAACTTCTACCTCTATTATCTTACCTCATGTATTTCCTCTGGAGCCGGCTAGACTTTAACAATAGTTTATGATTCTAGGGAAAACTGTTGTTTCTGTTTTCCCCTTATCTTATCACTAACACTTAAGGTAAATTGTATTATTAAAATCATCACTTTATTTTGAATGTAGAAATTCCAACTTTAAAACTTGATGAATGGGTTATGCATCTCATCCCTCCTTGATTTTGTTTTGAGAGAGGATTTGAGGATTTGACCTACCTCATTGGTCTGGAGTGTGGACAACTGCTATGATTCAGCTCTAAGAAGTTACACAGCATTGCAAGAAGGCAATGCTATCCTTCCATTGTTTCAGAATAAAACTGGGTAGATTAATCCTCCGTGTCTACTGAAGACAGGTCTAAGGACTTATGCTCCATGCTATTAAAAAACTAGACTGGGAAATCCATTTCTTTTTATAATGATCTATTAAACAGGACAGAGGCAAGATATGAATGTTCACTTGTATCTTTGCGATTGAATAAAGGCACATATTGTTTGCTACTGTAGGTGGAAGCTGAGAGTAGATGTTGACATTTGATTTACAAAGCATGAATTGTCTATGGTTCTTCATCCAGTATTCTCATCGTCATTCACCAGAAGTACACAGATTTTGGGCATGAAATTCAAGAATTTGATGAACTGTGGACTGACTGACTGTGGCACTGGCACACAGGTTATTATCTAATATCTTCTAATGGAATTCTGAACCCTAAATAACATGTCAAAGCCCCCAGTGGTCTCGGAGACTTTGCAAATGAACAAGGTTTTGAAAACCACTAATGGCTCAACATGATTATTAATAGATTTTCAACACGTCAGGAAGAACATTCATCATGTTGTTCATCTTGGTTTCTTACAATTTTTACATTTTGTACATTTTATAATGATTTAAAAAAAGTACTTAGACAAGTACTGAGTGTTTAAGAAAGCATTACTAATTTGACATAATAAATATGAGACTTGATCCATACCCTTGCAAACTGATAACCCAGTTAAGAAGACACTGGCACACATGTTGATGAATAGTAGGAAGAAACGGTATGAAGAATGCTGCATTCCAGGGTGTGCAGTAATGGTGTGTGGTTGCTCAGCAAGGTGGTGGTGTAGTGAGGAAAGAGCCCTGAACTTGGCATGAGGTGTTCTGGGTTAAAGTCCAGGCTCTCTCAGAAGCACTCAACCCACTTGTGCCTTAGTTTCCTTCTAAATATGATAAGGACAATAAATCGATCTCAGGATGCTGCCAAGATAGAATAAGAGAATATTAGCCCTTAAAATTAGTCCTTGCAATTTAACGTAGACAAACTCATGACCCCACAGGCATCTCGCATGCAGCACCTTCTATGATTGGCTGACTACCTCAAATTATCAACTCTTTAAGCCACATACTCTTGAGAACTACAAAGAGAAACTAAGAGAACTTTCCCTTCACCAATCTCTTGGCTCTTTATCTCTGATAATGTGTGTCAGTCAACGGAAGTACATTATTTCTTTGAATGATTCATAAACCACAAACCCTTGCCATTTTGGTTTCCCTGAGTAAGCAGAACCCCTCTAGGTGGTGGAAACCAGAGGGGTTTGCTAACACCAGCGACCACATGATGGGAAGAGTTTGGCTGTTGGAAATATGACACAGGTTCTGCAGTGCATCCAGGTCCCTCTGTGTGGAAGCTGCTTCATGAACTGAAGTTTTAGCCACATTCCTGTCTTTTGGCCCCAGACAATAGAGTTGTGGTATGCTAGTGTTTTATATTGGCTTTTCTTTGTTTAGTTTAGGAATTAACCTTTGGATGCAACTAGGGTTTGTCAGTATTGGCACTTTTGACAATTCTTTGCTGTGAGGAGCTATTCTGTGCACTGCAGGAGTTAGGCAGCATCCCTGGCCTCTCTACTCACTAGATACCAGTAGCACCACATTCTTAGTGGTGACAACCAAGAATGTCTACAGATAGTGTCAAATGTCTGCTGGGGAGCAAAATTACCCCTGAATAAGAACCATTGAACTAGAACCAACCAGAGACAGTCTTTTTTTTTCCCTCACATTTGGAAGGATTTGTTCTTGCTGCTCTTCCATTTCTACCACTATGGCTACTGCCTCTAGGTAACATTCATTAGAAACTTCTATCTGCCAGGCCTGGGACTATTGTCAGACATTGTCTCTAGATTTTCAATAACACTCTGAGAGGTTAGTTACTTGTCCAAGACATACATCAAGTGAGCAGTGGAGGTGGGATTTGAATGTAAAGTCCATGGATCCAGAGCATAAGACCATAACCACCAAAGTATATTATGGACCGTCATGGACTCCAGCTTCTGGTGCTGTCCATAGCTGAAGCAAAGAGAAACTTCAAGTCTCCTCCTACTTTGTTAACAAGCAGCAAGCCTGCCACAGCTCCTGTCCAACCTGACCCTTTTGTCTGGAAGAACAATCTTTTTGAAAGGTAACACTGGCTTCAGCACCAGTAAGATTAGGTCCTACCAACTTTTGTCAGAGCTACTAAGTTGATGCAGTGATCTGTCTGCCACATAATTAACAGAGATGGGAGACCAGGGCCACTTTCCCTGAAGCAGGTATCTAGGACTCTGTCCAGCAGGTGCAGGCATTTATTCCAGAGAACGGGTATCTCCAGAAGATGGAGAAGTACCATCACATTTAATCTCCATTACATGGAACAGATTCTTATTTTATCTTTTAAATTTAATCTGAAGATCCTCTTTCTCTTGGAAAAGGAGGCTGGAGGGGTTAGTTTTTATTAAAGGCAAGCAAGAAGGCATTTGGCTCATCCTGTCTGGGAGGGGACATAACCCAGACGCAGGTTAGATCTTAGTCCTCCAACCCCAGCTGCAGAGAGCCCATACCCTTCTGGGATGAGAGCTGTAAACAAAAGCCAGACCTCAGAGCTGGGTCAGAACCACAATAAGATACTTCTATTTCACACCCACTAAGATGGCTGTAATACAAAAGACAGATAAGAACAAGTGTTGGTGAGGATGTGAAGAAATTGGAACACTCATACACTCCTGGTAGGAATGTAAGATGGTGCAATCACTTTGAAAAATAGTCAGGAAGGTCCTGAAATGATTAAATACAAAATTACCATATGATTCACCAATTTAACTGCCAGAAGAAATGAAAACATATGCCCACACAAAAACTAGCATACCGATGTTCATAGCAGCAACATTCATAATAGGCAGAAAATGGAAAAAACCCAAATGTTCATCAATGGATAAATGGATAAATAAAATGTGGTATAGCTATTCAATGGAATGTTGTTCAGCAATAAAAACATAGATAAATCTTGAAAATATGTTAAGTGAAAGAAGTCAGTTAGAAAGGAATTATATTGTATGATTCCACTTATATGAAATGTGTAGAAAAGGCAAATCTATAAAGACAG
The DNA here is from genome assembly GCA_030035585.1 of Dugong dugon. Taxonomy (NCBI): domain Eukaryota; kingdom Metazoa; phylum Chordata; class Mammalia; order Sirenia; family Dugongidae; genus Dugong; species Dugong dugon. Next base: position 4,962,636 of record CM057475.1, on the reverse strand, counting down.
AAAGTAGATTAGTGGTTGCCTAGGGTTGGGGGTAGGGTGGGTGGGTGAGTGGTGATGGCTAAAGGGTGCAGGGTTTCTTTTTAGGGGTGATGAAGATTTTCTAAAATTGATAGTGAAGATAGATATACAACTCTTTGAATGCACTAAAATTCATTAAAATATATGCTTTAGATGAGGGACTTGTATGGTATGTGTATTTATACCTCAATAAATCTGTTTAACAAAAAATATGATGAGCAGCAGACAGTGAAAGTGCATCTGAGACATAAAGAGTTTCTTTTCTTAGAATTTAATAGTATAGTTAAGTGAGCAAGTTGGATACGGATACCCACAGATCACAGGAATGATCTCTGCCTGCCTGAAAGCACATATTTTCCATTTCTTTTTAAAGAGAGAAAAGGTTACTGATCAGAATGATCACTAACATTTCTGGAAAAAGTCCTGCCCGCCCTTATGATCATTGAGGAGCCAGCTACAGTATTCCCCCTCCTTTTTTTTTTTTTACAAACATAAAAATATCATTGCTTCTTGGTTTTGACCCATACTCCGGAATACCTCTTCTTTGCTTTGGTCTTTCTTTGCTCCTAGCAGTTTGTGGAACTGGCTGTGCAATGGTGTACTTTAACCATTAAGAGGAAATGGAGGCTTATCATATCTTGCTTGCCTCTATATTAACCAACCTGGGTAGCACAAACAGTTAAATTCTCAACTACTAGTCAGAAGGTTCGTGGTTTGAACTCACCCAGCGGCACCTCAGAATACAAGCCTGGTGACCTGCTTCAGAAAGCTCTCAGCCTTGAAAACGCTATGGAGTAGTTCTCCTCTGCATACAGAGGAATATATAAACCCCCAGCCCTAGGCAACCACTAATCTATTTTCTGTCTCTATAAATTTGCCTATTCTGGACATTTCGTATAAGTGGACTCATGCGATATGTTGTCTTTTCTGACTAACTTCTTTCACTTAACATAATGTTTTCAAGGTTAATCTGTGTATAGATATACCATATTTATTTATCCAACTAGACTTATTTTTACTTAACAATGGGTAAAAACTACACATAAAATGCATTTTAAAATAATAAACATTTCTAATCACCATGCCTGCACTATTGTACATGTTTGATACAACACAGTTCTTCATTCATGAGTCATGACACTCTCTGAAAAATAGCTCAAAGAGAATTGAATGAATAAATGGAAAAGTTGATGAAGATGGATGCCTGGAATGAGACAAATGTCCAGGAATTCATCCTGGAGGGGTTTTATGCTGTCCAAAACCTGGAGAAAGTCCTCTTCCTGGTGTATCTGCTGGCATATCTGGCCTCCATCACAGGAAACACACTCATAATCACCATCACCTGGGCTGACCGTCACCTCCAGACACCAATGTACTTTTTCCTCAGCAGTTTCTCCTTTTTTGAATGCTGTTTTATAACCACTGTTATTTCTAAATTGCTGGCCATCTTCCTGTCAGGAAAGCAGACAATTTCCTTTGCTGCCTGCCTCACGCAAGCCTTTCTTTCTTTTTCTGGGAGCAACTGTTTTCTTCCTTATGGCTGTGTTATCCCTAGACCGGTACCTGGCCATTTGCAGACCTCTGTATTACCCCACCTTTATGAACCGAAGAATGTATTTCTGCCTGGTCACTGCCTGCTTAGCTTTGGGATTCCTCCTCATGATAGTTCCAGTTATAATGCTTTCCCAGTTATCTTTCTGTGGCCCTAACGTCATCCCTCACTTCTTCTGTGATTTTGGGCCCTTGACTAATCTCTTTTGTTCTGACATCAATTCTGTTGAAATACTGGTCTTCAGTCTGGCTTTGTTCAACCTTTTTACATCCCTCATTACAACTATCATTGCATACAGCCACATAGTAATCACAATTGTTCATCTCTCATCAGCCAAGGAGCGACACAAGGCTTTCTCCACCTGCTTGTCTCACCGCATGGTCCTCTCTCTGTTGTACAGCAGCTGTGTCTTTGTATATGTGAAACCAAAACAAACCACCAGGCTGGACTGCAACAGGGAGGCTGCTCTTGTGAACATTTTAGTGACCCCAGTGCTGAACCCTGTCATCTACACACTGCGGAACAAGCAGGTCCATCAGGCTCTGAAGGATGCTCTGTCCAGGGTGAAATTGCAGAAATAGGATCACAGACTCACAGAGGGGAATGCACCTTCTCCATCTAATTCTGGAATCTCCTACATAGACATGCAAATGTAGTTTTTAAGGTTCTGCTTGTTTATTTTTAAAACAGAGGATACTTTATCTCATAATTCAGTATATTCCAGTATTTGACTGCTTTAATATTTTTCTTTGCATTGAGATGATAGTATCTTCCTGTGTCTTCTATTCATTGGTTTTAGACTAATTGAATTCCACAAGTTCTAATGAAGAGCCTCTTATGCATGAATCTGTTTAATGCATTTGGAATATCAAAGCTAGGAAGATGCAGTGTCTAGAATCTACCTGTGGTAAGTGCAAGGGGGCAGAGAATTCAATTCACAAGCATTAAGAATACCAAATTGGTTCAAGGGTAGCTGCAACATGGTCATTATTTTGTGTTGAATTTTAAAGGACATTTATGTATATATAACTGTCATGATAATTAATAAAATTCCTTAAAAGGAATCAATACATGTGTTTTCAATGTTGAATATTCTCTCTACAAAATATAACAGAAATATTTAAAATTCTCATTCCCACTATCAAGAAAAGATATAAATATCCCTAGCTGAAATCAAAAGTCTCCATTGGTTGGCTAGGTGATTTCAGTACCAAAGCACTGAAGATGAAACCACAGACAGAGAGAGAAACATGAGATTGGAACATGAAATTGAATAGATAAGAGTGTTTCCCAGCTACCAATTACCCACAAACACTTTCAGAAAATAGAGGAGAAAGAGGAAAACTTCAAAACTACATTATTCAAGATAGTGTAATATTAGTGTAAAGACTGACAAATGTATCAGTGGAACTGAATAGAGAGTGCAGAAATAGATCTATACATATATGGCTTGATTTTGACGTAGACACCAATGCACTTCAGTGGGGGAAAAATGTCTTATCAAAAATGTTGCTGGAGCAACTGGTTATACATATGGAAAAAAAATGAACCTTAGCCTGTACTTCAGGTTATGTACAAAACATTAATTTGAGGCCAAAACTAAAAAGCTTCTGATGAGTGAAAATTGAAGTACCCATAAAAGAAAAAAAAAAAAAGATACAGTAAACTTCATCAGATTAAAAAAAGTATGTCTCTCCAAAGACATCATAAAGAAAGTAAAAAGCAAGCCACAACCTGGGAGAAAATATTCGCAGTCCTGATATGTCAAATATCCGGAATACATAAAGAAGTCTTATTTAAAAAGAAGAAGAAAGAAAGGAAATAATAACCTGACAATTAAAAATGGTTAAAAGACTTTAACAACACTTCACAAAAGAACATTTCAAATGTGCAATAAGTATGTCAAAAGATAGTTTAGGAAACATTAGTAGTTGTCAGGAAAGTGCAAAGTAAAATAAAGAATGAGATACTTCTAGACACCAACCAAAACGCTTCCAATAAAACACAACTTACAAGACAAAGTGTAAGAATGTGGAGCAACTTGAATTCTCATACATTGTTACTGTGAGCATAAAAACAATTTTTGAAACTGATTTGCAATTTCTTCTAGAGTTAAACTTACACCTATTCTATAACCTAGCACTTCCACTCCAAGTTATATTCCCATGAGAAATAAATGCTTCCATCTTATTAAAGACTTGTATAAAAATACTCAAAGCAGCTTTATTAATAAAACCTTCAAATTGGAAATGACTCTAATGTCTTTCATTGAAAGAACAGTAAACTGTGTTGTACCCATATAATGGACTACCAAAAAGCAATATAAAAGAATAAATCAATGATACATGAAACAACATGGATGAATCTCAGAAAAATGTTGAGCAAAAGGAACCAGACATCCCATTTTTATAAAGCTCGTGAATAGGCAAAGGTAATTTTCAAAGATAGATACTAGTTTTCTTTTGTTGCATGCTATTGATGAACTGAACAGAAGATGTCAAAGGGTGGTTAGAGAAGACAAAGTAAAGAATTATAATGACATGTGCAAAGAGCTGGAGATAGAAAAACCAAAACAGAAGAACACGCTTGGCATTCTTCAAGCCGAAAGAGCTGCAGAAAAAAATTCAAGTATCGAGTTGCAGTCCTAAAGGATTCTATGGGGAAAATATTAAAAGACGCAGGAAGCATCAAAAAAAGATGGAAGGAATACACAGAATCACTATACCAGAAAGAATTGGTCGACGTTCAACCATTTCAGGAAGTAGCATATGATCAGGAACCTATGGTACTGAAGGAAGAAGTCCAAGCTGCATTGAAGGCATTGGTGAAAAACAAGGTTCCAGGAATTGACGGAATACCAACTGAGATGTTTCTATAAATGGATGCAGCGCTGGAAGTGCTCACTCGTCTATGCCAAGAAATTTGGAAGACAGCTATCTGGCCAGCTGACTGGAAGAGATCCATATTTATGCCCATTCCCAAGAAAAGTGATCGAACCAAATGTGGAAATTATTGAACAATATCATTAATATCACATGCAAGTAAAATTTTGCTGAAAATCATTCAAAAGTGGCTATAGCAGTATACAGACAAGGAACTGAGAGAAATTCAACCTGGATTCAGAAGAGGATGTGGAACCAGGGATATCATTCATGATGTCAGATGGACCCTGGCTGAAAGCAGAGAATACCAGAAAAATGTTTACCTGTGTTTTATTGACTAGCAAAGGCATTCAAATGTGTGGCTCATAACAAATTATGGATAACATCGCAAAGAATGGGAATTCCAGAACACTTAATTGTGCTTAGGAGGAACCTGTACATAGATCAAGAGGCAGTCATTCAAACAGAACAAGGGTATACTGCATGGTTTAAAGTCAAGAAGGGTGTGTGTAAAGATTGTGTCCTTTCACCATACTTATTCAATCTGTATGCTGAGTAAATAATCCAAGAAGCTGGACTCTATGAAGAAGAACGTGGCATCAGTGCTGGAGGAAGACTCATTAACAACCTGCATTATGCAGATGACACAACCTTGCTTGCTGAAACTGAAGAGGACTTGAAGAACTTACTGATGAAGATCAAAGACCACAGTCTTCAGTATGGATTACACCTCAACATAAAGAAAACAAAAATCTTCATAACAGGATCAATAAGAAACATCATGATAAATGGAGAAAAGATTGAAGTTGGATATACAATCAATATCCATGGAAGCAGCAGTCAAGAAATCAAAAGACGCACTGCATTGGGTAAATCTGCTGCAAATGACCTCTTGAAAGTGCTGAAAAGCAAAGATGTCACCTCGAGGACTAAGGTGCACCTGACCCAAGCCATGGTGTTTTCCATTGCCTTATATGAATGCAAAAGCTGGATGATGAATAGGGAACAGTGAAGAAGAATTGACGTCTTGAATTATGGTGTTGGCAAAGAATATTGAATATACCATGGACTACCAAAAGAATGAACAAATCTGTCTTGGAAGAAGTATAACCAGGATGCTCCTTAGAACAAGGATGGCGAGACTATGTCTTACATTACTTTGGACACGTTATCAGGAGACACCAGTCTCTGCAGAAGGACATCATGCTTGGCAAAGTCGAGGGTCAGTGAAAAAGAGGAAAACCCTCAATGAGATGGATTGACACAGTGGCTGCAACAGTGAGCTCAAGCATAATTATGATTCTGAGGATGGCGCAGGACTGGGCATTGTTTCATTCTGTTATGCATATGGTCGCTATGAGTCGGAACCGACTCGATAGCACCTAACAACAACATTGATGAGGAGGAGCGAAAGTAATTGGTGAGATGGAAATGTTTTAGATTTTGATTTGATTGGTGGTTACATGACTGTTTACATATTAAAAAAATTATCCATCTACCCAATTAAGATGTGTGCATTTTATGGTATGTAAATCATACTTCATAAAGAAAGTCCTAATTTGAAAAGAAAAAACAAAACAAAAAACAAGTCAACTGAATTGTAAAAAGTATGTTTGTTTAAGCCTGTCTTCATTCACTGTGATGGTTAAGGTTATGTGTCAATTTGGCTGGGCCACAATTCTCAGTGGTTTGGCAGTTATGATGTAATTTGGCAGTCCTATGGTAATGTGATCACCTCCATGATGAGATCAGATATAATGTGATCACCTTCATGATAGGATCTGCTGCAGGTATCCAATCAGTCGAAATGGAGTTTCCTTGGGGGTGTGGCCTGCATCCAGCATAGGTGGACTTGCTGGTCACTGGTAATCAGTGCTGAAATTTTCCCTTTCCAACAATAAATAATTAAATGTCTCTGGGGAATCTGTTGTGATTTTAGTTTCTGCTCTCTTTGTTTCACACTGCTCCTAACGAAGTCTGAATGTTCCAGGGGTTTGTCCTTTGGACTTTGTGCATTCTCTTTGGTGATGATAAATAACCCCTTGGAAATTTATCATAAGGGAATTTGAGTGTATTCTCATTTATGACCACAATGATCCTCACCTACTCAGGTGAGGAGCAACTGTTAGAAAGGACAGTGAGTAAAAACAGGGTCCATGAGCAAGTTAATTTAACCTTTGGTGTCTTCTTCCTGACTCTTTCTGGGATGGATGCACAACCAAGTTTGCTGTTCTCGATCAACTATGCCATTGTGTCCCATAGAACAAATGTGAATATGTGCAGGAATTTTCAATAGTTATACAGATTTGGGAAAGTTTGTATTGCCTTTATGGTCTAGGATTTACCAGCAAGATTGGCATGGATGAAACTCTATGACTGAATCCTTTAGTTTCCTTGAAAAAAAAATAGCCTTAGTAATTTGTAAATGATTTAAGAGACAAGGCATGCATTGACATTTGTAGGTCAAAGATAGATTTTTTTCCACTTACAAGTGTTCTCTCTCTCTCTTTTTTCTTTTCTTGATGTTAGCTTAGGAGAAACGTCTTGGATTGTTGGAGGGAAAAAGAAACATGTAATCAGAGAAGATCTGTTTCCTGTTAGCTGCTTCTTGGTGAGTACTTGACCTTGGGGATGATGTGCCATCTTGCAAGTCAAATATTTAAGCCAGAAACTGGTTATGTTGAGGTTATTTTGTGTGTTATGCATAGTTAAAGCAAGAGGTTTGGCCAAATTAAAAGACTAAGTCAAATACAATTTAATTATCTTATTTTATTTTTTTCCCATACAAAAATATATACTTACATTGTTATGTGACTCTAATTGCTCTCCCCATAGTGTGACAGCACACTCCTCCTTTCCACCCTGATTCCCCATGTCCATTCAACCAGCTCCTAACCCTCACTGCCTTCCAATCTCACTTCCAGACAGAAGCTTCCAATTTAGTCTCTTGAATCTACTTGAGCTAAGAGGCACATTCCTCACAAGTATCACTTTATGACCCACAGTCCAGTCCAATCCCTGTCTGAAGAGTTGACCTCAGAAAGTGCTTTAGTTTTGGGCTGATAGAGAATCCAGGGGCCATGCTTTCGGGATTCCTCCAGTCTCAGTCAGACCAATAAGTCTGGTCTTCTTACTAGAATTTGAGTTCTGCACCCCACCTTTCTCCTGCTCCATCAGGGACTCTCTGTTGTGTTCCCTGTCAGGGCGGTCATTGGTGGTAACTGGGCACCATCTAGTTCTTCCGGTCTCAGGCTGATGAAGTCTCTGGTTTATGTGGCCCTTTCTGTCTCTTGGGCTAATACTTTCCTTGTGTCTTTGGTGTTCTTCATTCTCCTTTACTCCAGGTGGCTGAGACCAATTGATGCATCTTAGATGGCCGCTTGCAAGCTTTTAAGACCCCAGATGCCACTCACCAAAGTAGGATGCAGAACATTTTCTTATTAAGTTTTGTTATGCCAATTGACCTAGATGTCCTCTGAAAACATGGTCCCCAGACCCCTACCCCTGCTGCTCTGTCCCTCAAAGTGTTTGATTGTATTCAGGAAACTTCTTAGCTTCGGTTTAGTCCAGTTGTGCTGACTTCCCCTGTAATGTGTGCTGTCCTTCCCTTCACCTAAGATAATTCTTATCTACTATCTAGTTAGTAAATAACCCTCACCCTCCCTCCCCACCCTCGTAACTATCAAAGAATGTTTTCTTCTGTGTTTAAACCTTTTCCTGAGTTCTTATAATAGTGGTCTTATACAATATTTGTCCTTCTGTGACTGACAGAATTCACTCAGCATAATGATCTCCAGCTTCCTCTATGTTATGTTTCATGGCTTCATCGTTGTTCTTTATCATTGTGTAGCATTCCATTGTGTGGATAAACCATAATTTATCCATTATTTCCGTTGATGGGCACCTACTTTGTTTCCATCTTTTTGCTATTGTGAACAGTGCTGCAATGAACATGGGTGTGCATATATCTATTCGTGTGACGGCTCTTATTTCTCTAGGATATAGTCCAAGGAGTGGGATAGCCAGATCATATGGTACTTCTATTTCTAGCTCTCTAAGGAAGCGCCAAATCTATTTCCAAAGTGGTTGTACCATTTTACATTCCCACCAACAGAGTATAAGTGTTCCAGTTTCTCCACATCCTCTCTAGCATTTATTATTTTGTGTTTTTTGGATTAATGCTAGCCTTATTGGGTGAGATGATATCTCATTGTAGTTTTGATCTGCGTTTCTCTAATGGCTAATGATTGTGAGCATTTCTTCATGTGTCTGTTAGCCACCTGAACATTTTCTTTGGCGAAGTGTCTGTTCATATAGTTTGCCCATTTTTTAATTGGGTTATTTGTCTTTTTGTTGTTGAGCTTTTGCAGTATCTTGTAGATTTTACAGATTAGACATTGATCGGATTTGTCATAGCCAAAATTTTTTTCCCAGTCTGTAGATTGTTGTTTGACCCTTTGGTGAAGTCTTTTGATAAGCATAAGTGTTTGATTTTTAGGGGCTCCCATTTATCTAGTCTCTCTTCTGGTGCTTGTGCATTGTTACTTATGGTTCGTATTGTGTTTATGCCATGTATTAGGGCTCCTAGTGTTGTCTCTATTTTTTCTTCCATGGTCTTTATCGTTTTTCATTTTATATTTAAGTCTTTGATCCACTTTGAGATAGTTTTTGTGCATGGTGTGAGGTATGGGTCTTGTTTCAGTTTTTTGCAGGTGGATATCCAGTTACGCTAGCACCATTTGTTAAAGAGACAGTCTTTTCCCCAATTAATGGACTTTGGGCCTTTGTCAAATATAGCTGCTCATAGGTGGATGAGCTTATATATCTGGATTCTCAACTCTGTTCCACTGGTTTATGTATCTGTTGTTGTACCAGTACCAGGGTGTTTTGACTACCGTGGCAGTATAATAGGTCCTAAAATCAGGTAGTGTAAGGCCTCCCACTTTGTTCTTCTTCTTGAGTAATGTTTTATTTATTCGGGGCCTTTTCCCTTTCCCCATGAAGTTGGTGATTAGTTTCTCCATCTCATTAAAAAATGCTGGTGGAATTTGGATTGGGATTGCATTGTATCTGTAGATTGCTTTGGGTAGAATTGACATTTTGACAATGTTGAGTCTACTTATCCATGAGCAAGGTACATTTTTCCACTTATGCAGGCATCTTCTAGTTTCTAGCACTAGTGTCTTGTAGTTTTCTCCATATAGATCTTTTACGTCTCTGGTTAGATTTATTTCTAAATGTTTTATCTTCTTGGGGGCTATTGTAAATGGAATTGGTTTGGTGATTTCCTCTTCAAGGTTCTCTTTGTTGGTGTAAAGGAATCCAATTGATTTTTTTAATATATATATTTTATTGTACTTCAGGTGAAGGCTTACACAACAAATAGTTTCTCATGAAACAGTTACACATGTTGCTTTATGACATTGGTTAACAACCCCACAACATATTAACCCTCTAAATTCTCAACCTTTTTTTTTTTTTTGGTGAAAATACACATAGCCAAAGATACACCGTTTCAAAAATTTCCACATACACATTTCAGTGACATTGACTACACTGTTCAAATTGTGTTGTTATTCTCACTTAAGGTGAAGGCTTACAGAACAAAATCGTTTCTCATTTAACAGTTACAACAAATTTTGCCCTACGACAATGGTTAACAATCTCACAACACATCAACAATATCCTTACTCAATCTTGGGTTCCCTATCACCAGCTTCCTTGTCTCCTTCTGCCTTCTGGCCCTTGTCACTGGACTCCTGTACCTCGTTAGTCTCATTTGGTTTTACGGGGCTATCCACTCCCTGGCTGAACCGTGAACCTAGGAGGTAATTTCGCCACTGAGCTAAAAGGGTGTCTGGGGGCCATAGTCTTGAGGTTTCTCCAGTCTCCTTTAGGCCAGTAAATCTGGTCTTTTTTTGTGTGTGAGTTAGAATTATGCTCTACATCCTTCTCCGGCTCTGTCCAGAACCCTCTGTTGTGATCCTGGTCAGAGCAGTCAGTGGTGGTAGCTGGGCACCACCTAGGTATACTGGACACAGTCCGGTGGAGGCCTTGGTAGCTGTGGACAATTAGTCCTTTGGACTGATCTTTTCCTTGTATCCTGTTCTCTTCATTCTACCTTGCTCCCGAAAGGATGAGACCAGTGGAGTATCTTAGATGGCCGCTCACAGGCTTTTAAGACCCCAGACACTACTCACCAAGGTAGAATGTAGGGCATTGTCTTTATAAGCTGTGTCATGCCAATTGAGCTAGATGCTCCCCGAGACCATGGTCCCCAGAGCCCTCCACCCAGCAATTCAGTCCCTTAGGGAGTTTGGATGTGTCTATGGAGCTTCCATGACCTTTCCTTGTACAGGTTGTGCTAGTTTCCCCTGTATTGTGTACTGTCTCACCCTTCACCCAAGATACCACTTATCTATTTCCTATTTAGTATTTCGCCCCCCACTCCTCCCATCCCTGGTAACCAACAAAGATTGTTACATTTTGTGTGTGAACTTTTTGATGAGTTTTTACAATAGAGGTCTCATACAATATTTGTCCTTTTGTGATTGACTTATTTCACTCAGCATAATGGCCTCCAGTTTCACCCATGTTATGAGATGCTTCACAGATTCATTATTGTTCTTTATCGTTGTGTAGTACTCCATTGTGTGTATGTACCATAGTTTGTTTATCCATTCATCTGTTGATGGGCATCTACGTTGTTTCCATCGTTTTGCTATTGTGAACAATGCTGCCATGAACATAGGTGTGCATAGGTCTATTCGAGTGAGGACTCTTATTTCTCTAGGATATATTCTTAGGAGTGGGACTGCTGGATCGAATGGTATGTCTATTTCTAGCTTTCTGAGGAAGTGCCATATCATTTTCCAAAATGGTTGTATCATTTTGCATTCCCACCAGCTGTGCATAAGAGTTCTGATCTCCCCGCAGCCCCTCCAACATTTGCTATTTCCAGTGTTTTTGATTCGCGTCAGTAATGCTGGGGTGAGATGGTATCTCAATGTGGTTTTAATTTGCATTTCTCTAATGGCTAGTGATCGCGAGCATTTCCTCATGTGTCTGTTGGCCATTTGAATGTCTTCTTTGGTGAAGTGTCTGTTCATTTCCTTTGCCCATTTTTTAGTAGGATTATTTGTCTTTTTGTTGTAGAGGTGTTGGATTTTCTTGTAGATTATGGAGATTAGACCTTTGTCTGACTTGTACTGTCCAAAAATTTTTCCCACTCTGTAGGTTCTCTTTTCACTCTTTTGGTGAAGTCTTTTGAAGAGCATAGGTGTTTGATTTTTAGAAGATCCCAGTTATCTAGCTTATCTGTTTGGTTTTGTGGGTTGATGGTTATGGTTTGTATCCTGTTAAAGCCATGTATTAAGGCCTGAAGTGTTGGTCCTATTTTTTCTTCTATGAACTTTATAGTTTTAGGCTTTATATTCAGGTCTTTGAACCATTTTGAAGTAGTTTTTGTATACGGTGTGAGGTATGGGTCCTGTTTCATTTTTTTTTGCAAATGGCTATCCAGTTTTGCCAGCACCATTTGTTAAAAAGACTGTCTTTTCCCCATTTGATGGGCTTTAGGCACTTGTCAAAGATCAGGTGACTGTAGGTGGATGGATTTACATCTGGGTTCTCAATTCTGTTCCATTGGTCAAAGTATCTGTCATTGTACCAGTACCAGGCTGTTTTAACTACTATAGCTGTGTAGTAGGTTCTGAAGTCAGGTAGTGTGAGTCCTCCAACTTTATTCTTCTTCTTCAGTAGTGCTTTACTTATTCGGGGCTTCTTCCCTTTCCATATAAAGTTAATGATTAGTTTTTCCATCTCTTTGAAGAATGTTGTTGGTATTTGGATCGGGATTGCATTGTATTTGTAAATTGCTTTGGGTAGAATTGACATTTTCACTATGTTGAGTCTGCCTATCCATGAGCATGGTATGTTTTTCCATTTATGTAGATCCCTTTGGGTTTCATGCAGTAGTGTTTTATAGTTTTCTTTGTATAGGTCTTTTACATCCCTGTCAGATTTATTCCTAAGTATTTTATCTTTTTAGGGTCTATTGAAAATGGTATTGATTTCCTGATTTCCTTTTCATCGTCTTCCTTACCGGTGTATAGGAATCCAACTGATTTTTGAATGTTTATCTTGTATCCTGCTACTCTGCTGAATCTTTCTATTAGTTCCAGTAGATTTCTTGTGGAGTCTTTAGGGTTTTCTATGTATAGTATCATATCATCTGCAAACAGGAACAGTTTAACTTCTTCACTACCAATTTGGATGCCCTTTATTTCTTTTTCTTGCCTTATTGCTCTAGCTAGAACTTCCAGCACAATGTTAAATAGGAGTGGTGAGAAACAGCATCTTTGTCTTGTTCCTGTTTTCAAGGGGAATGTTTTCAGCCTCTCTCCATTAAGAATGTTGTTGGCCGTCGGTTTTGCATAGATGCCCTTTATTATGTTGAGAAATTTTCCTTGTATACCTATTTGATTGAGAGTTTTGTCAGGAATGGGTGTTGGACTTTGTCAAATGCCTTTTCTACTTCAATTGAGATGATCATGTGATTCTTTTCTTTCCTTTCCTTTTATTTATGTGGTGGATTATGTTGATTGATTTTCTAATGTTGAAGCATCCTTGCATACCTGGTATGAATCCTACTTGGTCATAGTGTATTATTTTTTTGATATGATGCTGAATTCTATTGGCTAGAATTTTGATAAGAATTTTTGCATCTGTATTCATGAGAGATATTGGTCTGTAATTTTCTTTTTTTGTGACATCTTTGCCTGGTTTTGGTATCAGCGTTATGCTGGCTTCACAGAATGAATTTGGAAGTGTTGCTTCCTCTTTTATGATCTGAAATAGTTTGAGTAGAAGTGGTACAAGCTCTTCTGTAAATGTTTTGTAGAATTCTCCAGTGAAGCCATCTGGTCCAGGGCTTTTTTAGGTTGGGAATTTTTTTTATTACCTTTTCAATCTCTTCTCTTGTTATGGTTCTGTTCAGATTTTCAACATCACTTTGTTGTAGTTTGGGTAGGCTGTGTGTTTCTAGAAATTTATCCATTTCCTCTAGGTTTTCAAATTTGTTGTAGTATAGTTTTTCATAATATTCTGTTATAATCCTTTTTATTGGGTCTGTTGTAATGTCCCCCATTTCATTTCTTATTGGGGTTATTTGTGTCCTCTCCTGTTTTTCTTTTGTCAGTCTGGCCAGCGGTTTGTTGATTTTGTTGATTCTTTCAAAGAATGAACTTTTGGTTTTGTTGATTCTTTCAAAGAATGAACTTTTGATTTTGTTGATTCTTTCTATTGTTTTTCTGTTCTCTATTTCATTTATTTCTGCTCTGAACTTTACTATTTCCTTTCTTCCGGTGGTTGTGGGCTTTTTTTTTTTGCTGTTCTCTTTCTATTTGTTTGATTTCTGTAGTTAATGTTTTGATTTTGTCCCTTTCTTCTTTTTTGATGTGTGCATCTATTGCTATAAATTGTCCTCTGAGGACTGCCTTTGCTGTGTCCCAAAGGTTTTGGTATGATGTATTTTCACTCTCATTTGACTCTAGGAATTTTTTTATTCCATCTGTGAGTTCTTCTATTACCCACTGATGTGTAAGCAGGGTGTTATTCAGTTTCCATGTAATTTTTTTTTCCTTGCTCTTTCTAGTGTTGATTTCTACCTTGATGGCATTGTGGTCAGAGAAGATACTTTGTATTACCTCAACGTTTTGGATCTTGTTGAGGACTGCTCTGTGGCCTAAGATGTGGTCTATTCTGGAGAACGTTCCATGTGTAGTGGAAAATAATGTGTACTTTGCAGCTGTAGAGTGGAGTGTTCTATATATGTCTATGAGGTTAAGTTGGCTAATTGTGCCCTTTAGGTCTTCTGTATCTTTGTTGAGTTTCTTCTTAGATCTTCTGTCATTTACCAAGAGTTACACTGTTAACTTCTGAGCCTAACCTAGAGGTCGGTAAAAGCTGAGAGAGCTGACAATGTGCACCTCCATCTCTCAATGTCGGAACTGGCTGAATTCTAGTAGACCTCACAATCATGGTGGAAAAAGTAACCATAAGAATCCAAGGGGATGTGTCAAGCATTCTAGCACTAAACACAATGACCTTTTGGTATAGCTCCTTTTCTTTCCCCTTATTAGTGATATGGATACCAAGACTTAGAATAATTCATCGTTTACCTCAGTATGATGCGATCATTCAGAAATATAATAGTTAGATTAAAATTATTCCCTCAATGTGATATTGGTTAGGTTTTCAAAATGTCAAGAACTAAAGTTAAAGTGAATATTAATGGGATACTCAATTTGTTATTTTACCCATGCTTCATTCCTAAATAATGTTTGTCTAGCACTGTGTTGTTAGTTGCAGTCAAGTCTGCCCCGACTCATACTGACCTCAGTAGAATGGAACCGAATGTTGCCCAGTATTGCATGATTCATTGCTGATGTTATGATTGTGATTCACAGGGTTTTCACTGGCTCATTATTGGATGTAGATCACCAGACCTTTCTTCCTAGGTTTTAGATTGGAAGCTCTGCTGAAACTTCTTCAGCACCATAGCAACATGTAAGTCTCCACAGACAGACAGGTTGTGGCTGTGCATGAGGTGCACTAGCTGGGAATTCAACCTGGGTCTACTCATGAAAGGTGAGAAATCTATCACAGAGCACCAAGGCCCCAATGTTTGGCACTAATAGTTATTAAGAACAGCATAGAACTCATGTTTTACCCACTCTTCTTTGTGCATATCTTTCCTAAGAAATTACCTGAAGAGAGTTTGTCCTGTCCAGCCTGGTGTTCCTGAGTCCCTTGGCCTGATGCCTTCCAAGAATATCTTCATATCGTGGCAACTTAAGCATGACCTAGCTGAATAATTGCATATACAAAATAAACATTATGCAAATATTTAAAACCACAATAATAAAAATAATAAAGGCTATATAATAATTAGAAGTGTTTAAGATATGATGTCAAATTAAAAAAAAAATCTGAGTACAAAATTTTACAAAGTTAACCAGGGCCCAAGACTCTTCCCCTGACCCTTGATGATTAATCATGTGGTGTTATGGTGAGTAAAGGAAAAGATCCTGGAAGAACCTCATCTCCATTCTCTAACTGGAGATGAATATGTCTCACTGCAGACACTTCTTTATGAAGGTTTATCCTTGAACATTTAAGACCCTATGCATCTAAAATTACAGAATAATAAATGGATAGAAATACAAGAAAATGTTAGATATCCTATATTAAAGTGTAATATTTTAAAACAATTCTTTCTTCCTTGATGGACTTAATATACACCAGTGGTGGGTCTGAGTAATATATAGACAATGCCTGCTTAGTGTCAGTAATTCATTTCTGAAAATCAGATACGGTTAGTGACTACACAAACTGGGATCTTACTACCCATTATTTTAAATGAGAAAAATTATAGCCTGTAATAAATCATCTCCAAACTTCCAAGTCATTTTCTAAAACAGTAAAATGACTCTACATTAATAATGACCGTCATGTTAGGATATTATACACTTAACACTTTGCTTCATGATTTCCCAGAACTGTTGCTTTCTCTGAATTAACATGGTGTTTTTTAGTATCAGCAAAACCCAAAAATCACTATCACTTTGTTGACACTCTGTCAATTTTCAAATATTCACTTTTATATGAACTTGAGTCTTTCCTTGCACATAATTATGTTTAAATTTTAAAAAATATTTTATTGTGGTAAAATATATATGACAAAATATTTGTCATTTTAATTATTATAATAAAGTGTACAATTCATCGACATTTATTACAGTCATCATGTTGTACAACCATCACCACTGTTCATTTCCAAACTTGTTTTTATTACCCTAAAGAGAAACTCAGTACCCTTGAAGCATTAATTCCCATTCCTCCTTCCCCAGCAACAGTGATTATACCTTTTCACAATCCCACCAACAATGGATGAGGGTTTCAATTTCTCCACAGCCTCATCAATACTTTGTGTTTTCTGTTTTTCTAATAATAGACATCCTAGTGGGTGTAAAGTGATAACTCATTACGGTTTTGATTTGAATTTCCCTAATTACTAATGATACTGAGCATTTTTTTCATTTGCTTGTTAGCCATTTGTATATGTTCTTTGGTAAGATGTCTATTCAAGTCCTTTGCTTATTTTTAATTGGGCTATTTGTCTTCTGCTGTTGGGTTTGTGATCTAATACTCCTCACAATATTTTCTCCTTTTCAAAATGGGCGACTGAGAGCTTGACATAACTAACGCCATGATGAACCTATCCTTTTTTCCCGCCCTTTTTCTTTGCCTTCTCCTTTTCTCCTATCTTTGTTAATAAGTTTGTTTTGCTCTGTCCGGCTACCTGTGGCTTATGACCCCCTACAGGAAGATTAGAGCCCAGATGTCAGATAAGGAATCTCCAGGCAAGTGTCTCTTTAGTATGATAAAGAGTCTCGTGTAATTACTTTACAATGTATAACAACATGTTTAACCTTTGTAAAAGTCATATATAAGCTCTGATGTAAAAATGCCTTTTGGGACTCCCTAGAGACAGCCTGTGCTGCTGTTGGATACCCAGTGGTGTACACTTCCTAAATTAAAACTTTCCCACTCTTTCTGACTTGGGGTATGTTTCATTGGCTCGACTGCTCCAGGGCATGGACCCTATTCGGGTAACAGGTTGTAGGAGTTCTTTATATATTCTAGATAATAATAAATCAGTGTCAGATGTATGGTTATCAAATATTTTCTCTCAATCTGTAGGTTGTCTTTTCACTTTCTTGGTAAAGTTCTTTGATGTACAAAAGTTCTTAATTTTAATGAAGTCCATTTTATCTACTTTGTCTTTTGTTGCTTATGCTTTTGGTGTCATATCTAAGAATTCATTGTCAAAAACTAGGTCCTGAGCATTACTCCTATGGTTTCTTCTAAGAGTTTTGTGGTTGTAGTTCTTATATTTAGATCATTGATCCATGTTGAATTAATTTTCATATATGGTGTGAGAAATGGGTCTTACTTCATGCTTTTGCATGTACAGACCCAGTTGTCCTAGCACTATTTATTGCAGAGACTATTCTTTCCCCACTGAATGGACAAGTCACCCTTATCAAAAATCAATTGACCAAAGATTTCTGTATATGTTTATCTCACAATTCTATTAGTCTATATATCTATCTATCCTTATACTGGTACCAAGCTGTTTTGACGATAGTAGTACATTTTGAAATTGGAAAATGTGAATCCTCCTACTTTGCTCTTTATCAAGATTGCTTTGGCTTTTTAAGGTTATTTTGGCTATTAGGTGCTATTAGAAATGAAATTGATTTCTTTATTTTCTTTTCAGATCGTTCATTGCTGGTGTATAGAAACAACATATTTTTATGTGTTGATCTTGTACCTTGCCACTTTGCAAAATTAGTTTATTATCTCTAATAGTTTTAATTGTGGAATCTTTGGAATTTTCTATACATAGGATCATGTCATCTCTGAATCGAGATAGTTATACTTCTTGCTTTCTGATTTGGATCCCTTATTTCTTTTTCTTGCCTAATTCTCTGGCCTGAACTCCCAGTTCAATATTCAATAGCAGTGGTGAAAGTGTGCATATTTGTTTTGTTTTTGATTTTAAGTGCAAAGCTTCCAGTCTTTTATCACTAAGTATGAAGTTAGCTGTGGGTTTTTCATAAATACTCTTTATCATATTGAGGAATTCCCCTTTTATTCCTAGTTTGTTGAGTACTTTTATAGAAAAAGTGTGTTAGATTTTGTCAAATGCCATTTCTGTGCCAATAGAAATGATTCTATGGTTCTTTTCCTTTATTCTACTGATGTAGTGTATTACATTGATTGGCTTTCTTATCATCCTCCATCTTTTCATTCCTGGGGTTAATCTAACATGTTCATGGTGTGTAATCCTTTTAATATGCTTTTGGGCTGGTTTGCTAGCATTGTTTGGAGAATTTTTGCATCTTTTTTTAAATAAGGAATATTTTTCTGTAGTTTTCTTTCCTTTTGGTGTCTTTATTTGGCTTTTAAAACTCAGGGTAATGCCTGCATTATAGATTGAGTTAGGAAGTAGTCCCTCCTGATCTACTTTTGGAATAGTTTCACCAAGACTGGTATTAATTCTTCTTTGAATATTTGGTTAGAATTTACCAGTGAAGCCATGTCATCCTGCACGTTTCTTTGTTAGGGAAGTTTTTGATAACTGATCCAATTTTTTCACTTGTTATAGGTGTTGATATTTTCTATTTCTTATTGAGACAATTTAGACAGTTTGTGAATTTCTAGGAATTTGTTCATTTCATCTATGCTATCTAATTATTTTTGATGCATTTGTCTTTAAAACAAGTAGTACATGTTGTTGTTAGGTGCTGTGGAGTAGGTTCCGACTCGTAGCGACCTTATGTACCACAGAACGAAATACTGCGGGGTCCTGTGCCATGCTCATAATTGTTGTGATGCGTGAGCTCATTGTGTCCATCCATTTCATTGAGGGTCTTCCTCTTTTTCGCTGACCCTCTACTTTACCAAGCACGATGTCCTTCTCCGGGGACTGATCCATCCTGACAACAAATCCAAAGTATGTAAGACATAATCTCGCCATGCTTGCTTCTAAGGAGCATTCTGGTTGTACTATTTCCAAGACAGATTTGTTCGTTCTTTCGGTAGTCCATGATGTATTCATTATTCTTCGCCATCATCACAACTCGGAGGCGTCAATTCTTTTTCGGCGTTCCTTATTCATTGTCAAGCGCTTGCATGCATATGATGCGATTGAAAATACCGTGGCTTGGGTCGTGGCTTAGTCTGAAAGGTGACACCTTTGCTTTTAAACACTTTAAAGAGATCTTTTGCAGCAGATTTACCCAATACAATGCATTGTTTGATTTCTTGACTGCTGCTTCCATGGGTGTTGATTATGGATCCAAATAAAATGAAATCTTTGACAACTTCCATCTTTTCTCTGTTTATCATGATGTTGCTTATTGGTCCAGTTGTGAGGATTTTTGTTTTCTTTAAGTTGAGGTGTAACCCATACTAAAGTTTGTAATCTTTGATCTTCATCAGTAAGTGCTTCAAGTCCTCTTGACTTTCAGCAAGCAAGTTGTATCATCTGCATAACGCAGGTTGTTAGTAAGTGTTCCTCCAATCCTGATGCCCCGTTCTTCTTCATATAGTCCAGCTTCTAGGATTATTTTCTCAGCATATAGATTGAATAGGTAGATACAAGACTGATGCACATCTTTCCTGACTTTAAACCACGAAGTATCCCCTTTTTCTGTCTGAACAACTGCCTCTTGAATCTATGTACAGGTTCCTCATGAGCACAATTAAGTGTTCTGGAATTCCCATTCTTTCCAATGTTATCCATAATACACACTATCTGAGGTAGTTTTCCAAAGGGAATTCTAGATGCCCTTGTTCAAAATTCTGTGGTTGCTTCTGCTAAGTACCTATGAATTTCACTTGTGCTGGAATAGGGTGTTTTACTTTTTAATTTATTTTTGTTAGAATTTCAGTTTGAATGTTTTACTTTCCATGAATAGTGCAAATTCTGAATTGTTATCTGCAGATGAATCAGGCTCATGATCTCAATTTTTCACGCACTACCAAGTAACACAATCTTGCTTTAATGTCTCATCTCTGGGCTAAGTTATTTTAGCCCGCTCTTCAGAATATTTTAGCCCTTCCTGAGTTCTGACTTTTTTCTAGAGACTTCAATTTTAGTTCCTATGATCATGGGTCTCATTGATCTGCAGTCTGGATCAATGTTCTTATGTACTGGTTAGACCTCAACATTGAGATGTATGAGTGTGTGTATATATGTGTATATGTACAATATTTCCAATATTCTGTTGGACCATTTGCCTTTAAATTGCACTTACTACTCTAGTTTTAAGTTCATTCTTATTTTTTTCTTTCCTTTTAGTTTATGTCCCATGTATGCTGTGTCTTTTTTTAAATTACATTTTTGGTGAAAATTTACACAGCAAATTAGATTCACCTTTAACTGTTTTTAAGTACTGTTCAGTGTCATCGGTTAAATTTTTCACAATGTGTCAGCCTTCTCATTATTTCCACTCTGGTTGTTCTGTTTCCATGAATCTAGCTTTCCTGACCCACTTACATTTTCATCTTTGCCTCAGGGTAAATTATTGACCATTGTCTCATACAGATGATTATTTAAAAGGAGCACAGTACTGGCAAGTGATATTGTTTATTTATGAGCCAACCTATTATTATTATTAAGGCAACCTCTGGGACTGGATTCAGTTTCAGACGTAAAGAGTATCTCAGGGTGATAATCTTGGGGAATTCTCTAGTCTCTGCTGGTCCAGTAAATTTGGCATTTATTAAGAATTTAAGTTTTCTTTTACATTTTTTCTCCCATTCTATCTGGGATCATCTGTTGTGTCCCTAGTCAGAACAGTTGTTAGTGGTAGGTGGACACCATCTAGTTCTTCCTGGTCTCAGGATAGATGAGGCCTTGATTTGTGTGAGCTACTAGTCTTGTAGACTGGTTTCTTCTTTGAGTCTTTGGTTTCCTTCTATCTCTTTTGCTTCAGATGAGTACAGACCAATAGTTGTACCTTAGATGGCCACTCACAAGCTTTAAAGATCCCAGATGCTACTCACCCAACTAAGATGTAGAACAATATCTTCATAAACTATGTTATGCCAACTGATGATGCAGTCCCCCGAGCTGTATTCATTTCTTACCATCTTGATTTGAAGCTCAGCTAAGAACTTAATGTTTTTTCCCTAATATTTTATACAGGATTTTTATGTTTTGGAAACAGGATTATTAGTATTTTTTATTGTTCTAAAATACATGTAACACAACGTTCAGCTTTTTAGGTGTGCAATTTTGTAATATCAATTACATTAATCACTTTTTTAATCTGTCTTTTTTTTCTCAAAATTGATTGGAAATGTGGTCTTCCCATTGGTAGGCATTTAAACCTCATCTTCTCAACACATGGAGAATACATCAGGTAGTCTGGGACATGTTCATGCTCACAAGTTCATAGGAATGAACCAACATGCTATATATACCACCATGCTAAGTTCTTCTTCATCCATGATGAAAAAAGAGCCTGTTAACATTTTCAATTGCCTCATATGCATGCAGAAGTTAGACAATAAATAAGGAAAACTGAAGTAGAATCGATGCCTTTGAATTATGATGTTGGCAAAGAATGTGAACTGTACCATAATCTTCCAGAAAAACGTACAAACTTATCTTGGAATAAATACAGCCAAAATGCTCCTCAGAAGGGAGGATGATGAGGCTTCGTCTTATGTACTTTAGACCTGTTATCAGGAGAGACCAGGCTGTGGCGAAGGACATCATGTTTGGTAAAGTGGCCAGTCAGCAAAAAAAAAGGAAGAACGTCAGTGAGATGGATTGACACAGTGGTTGCAACAATGGGTTCAAACACAGCAATAATTGTAAGGATGGTGCAAGACTAGGCAGTGTTTTGTTCTGTTGCACATAGGGTTGCTATGAGTCAGAACCAACTCGGTAACACCTAAGAACTACAACAATATTGAAGTTACAAGTGCCATAAAATTTTAACTAGTAGTATCTTTGTCAAGGAATTATCTCAGGAGATTTAGCTCAATAAAATGTTTCAGGGTTCAGCCTTCATTGGGCACCATCAATGACTGGTAATGACCAGCTTGGGCACACTGATTCAACTTTTGGATCTCCACTATTCATTTTTCTATTTTTCAAAATCTCATTAAGTGTCAATCATATTCTCTATCCAGGTAATATAACATGTATGTGATTAGTTTAAGCACAATAAATTGTCATCTAATCTTGGTTCAAGCCTGGATGAGGATCACACTCTTTTTCATCAATTGACCTCAGTCCCTTGATTTATTCCTACAGTTCCTGGACCTCATCTATTTCAACACACTTTTCAGTAGTTCAACTCTCAGGGTAGAACATAAATTCCAAGCTCCTGCAGCTTCTTGATGCTTTCCCTATGTGGAATTTTAGAAGTGGACTCTAGAGGTTATCTGGCTCAATCTCAACATATTATGGGTAAATTGACTTAAGTGTTTTGGGTAGTCTAACAGTTAGTTGAAGGCAGCAGTATGCAAAATGACTCAGAGACTATTATTATTAGTTCTTTGTATCCCATTCCATTCCTTAAGCTATCATTAGCTCTCTCCCAAATTGTTGTAGCTGTCTCTGAACTCACTTTCTTTCCCTGATCTTCACTTCCAATCTCTACTTCATATAACTTTCACAGCTATGTGGTATAAAATGAAACTAATCATAATGCATCTTTGACTTTTTAGAGCACTTTTGACATGTCTTTACTGTCAATAAGATGAAATCTAAACTTTGTAATATGACCTTCAAGGCCAAGTATGATCCAATCATAGTGTAGAATATATTTCATAAAATTTTATTTGTGATTATGTAACATAAATACCTACTTACGTTTGTTCTAAAAACAAATAAAAGGAAACAAATGTCAGCCTTTTTAGAGGCATTTCCTCTGAATATAAAATAGACACATGTGTATTCTTGGAAACAGGAGCTGAAATCACACAAAGGTTAAGGACTGAGGAAATGGAAATATTTGTTTTAAAATAGATTATCAATTAGAATATAATCTTGTAGATGACAAGTCCAACAAGACAACAAAATTTATATTTTAAAATTATTTTCATTAGTAATACAAATTAGATAAGCAAATAACAGATTCCATAACCTTCTTATGAAGATACCAGGCAAATGATAAAAAGTACCCCACTTCCTTTAATCCCACACACACAATATATATAACTTCTGTTTTAACAACTTTAGGAAGGGGACTAATCAGAAGTACAAACTGCTCTGAGGGACTCATGCTAGAAAGAAATAACTAAGAAAAATAGGAACATTGGTCAATTGTGAGATGCTATATTTACTTCTTCTTCTTAGATGATGGCTTGAGACACAAAGCAGTTCTACTTCTTCCCAGCATGAGAATGATGCAGACATGTGTAACTGAGTAAAGGTACAAGTACAGCAATTAAAAGCACATCTGGTGTAAGCCATATATATACCAAGATTAAAGACACCATGACCGTATTTTCCTTGGACTAGGCATGGAGAGAATGTGGACCTGATCACTGATGCAATTTATATCATTTCTTTTCATAATCACAGCCCAATATACAATCTTCCTTTATTTTATTTATTTAAGTGCCTTTTGGCAAATAGTTATGAATTTTGTTGAGCCATGTTTATGGCCATAGAGGAGGGAAATAAACAGAGTGCAAATCATTAAATTTTGGTGACTCCAAGCACATAGTTTATATAAGAGGGAAAACAAAATTTCAGAAAATATTTTTTTCAATTAAAATTGATTGTCATCAATATATAGGAGATTTAGGAAAGAGCTAGCTGTACAGAGTAAGGTAAAATGTGGCCTCAAAAAAACAGAGATTTCCATTTTGCTAGAGATGTGCAAACAAGTATTATGTGAACTCTGCCAGGTTCTCTCCACTAGAAATTTTGCCGATTACCACATCAGCTGGAATGGTGACAAATGATTCTCAGACACTTTCCACTTCAAGGTCATGTGATTTTACTTTACCTTGCTATTTTCATTCTACACGTAGTCTCTTTCAGATCCTGATGGACCTGCTTGTTCAACAGTGTGTAGATGACAGGGTTCAGCAGTGGGGTCACCACAGTGTTTACAAGCACAGCCTCTCTGTTGGAGTCCAGCCTGTTGGTTTGCTCTGGTTTCACATATATAAAGACACAGCTGCCATAGAACAAAGAGAGGACCATGAGGAGAGATGAGCAGGTGTAGAAAGCCTTCTGTAGTTCCTTGGCTTTTGGGAGGTGCACAATGATTAGTACTATGTGGCTGTATGCGATGAGGGTTATAATAAGGGATGTCAAAAGGATAAACAAAGCCGGGATGAAGGCCAATATTTCAACAGATTTGGTGTCAGAACAGGAGAGCTGTATCAGAGGGCTGAAGTCACAGAAGAAGTGAGGGATCGCATCGGGGCCACGGAAAATAATTGAGAAACTTTTACCACTGGACCAGTGATGAGAATGAAGCTCAAATCAAAGCAAGCACTGACCAAGAGGAAACAAGTCCTCTTATTCATGATGGTTGGGTAGTGCAGCAGTCTGCAAATGGCCATGTAGTGATCCAGAGACATCACAGCTATAATGAGGAAACCTGCTGATCCCACAAATATAAAGACAAAGCCTTGTATGAAACACACAGCAAAGGAAATCTTTTGCCTGCCTAAAACAAAGATGACCAGCAACTTAGGGATAAGAGTACTTGTGAAGCAACACTCAAAGAAGGATAAAATTGCTGAGGAAAAAGTACATAGATGTCTGGAGGCGGGCATCAACACAGGTGATAGGACTATGACTGCATTTCCTGCAATGGAAGCCAGGTATGCCAGCAGATGCACCGGGAAGAGGACTTTTCCCAGGTGCTGGACAGCAGGAAATCCCTCCAGGATGAATTCCTGGACAGTGGTCCTGTTCCCCATTTCCACAAGCATCTCTTTCCACAGCAGCACCACCCAGTCCTTTTAACCTACAATAGAGTTCATAGCTGAGCACTGAGTTTTTAAGAGAGCACAAGATCAATTTATTTGATTAATTACTGAGAATAAGGTTAGGCAGAATAGTGAAGTGGTATGATGAGTTGGTTCTGGAATTTGAAGGACCTGAATCCAATAGTACCTATACCTATACCTCTGAGAGCTGGGTCATCTTTAGAAAGTTTTTATTAATTTTCTGAACTCCATTTTCACCTACTACGTCATGGATTGAATTGTGTCCCCCCAAAACACGTGTCAACCTAGCTAGGCCATGATTTCCAGTATTCTGTGCTTTTCCACTATTTTGTGATTTGATGTGATTATCCTATGTGTTGTAAATCCTAACCTCTAATGACGTTAATGAAGCAGGATTAGAGGCAGTTATGTTATTGATGCAGGACTCAATGTATAGGATTAGGTTTTTTTTTTTTAATTGTACTTTAGATAAAGGTGTACAGAACAAACTAGATTCTCAATAAACAGTTAGTGCATATATTGTTTTGTGACATTGGTTAACAACCCCACGACATGTCAACACTCTCCATTCTCGACAGTGGGTTCCCTATTATCAGGTTTCCTGTCTCCTCCTGCCTTCGAGTCTTTGCCCTGGTCTGGTGTGCCCCTTTAGTCTCCTTTTGTTTTATGGGCCTTTCTAATATTTGGCTGAAGGGTGAACCTCAAGAGTGACTTTATTACTGAGCTAAAAGGGTGTCTGGAGACCATACTCTCAGGGCTTCTCCAGTCTCTGTCAGGCCAGTAAGTTTGGTCTTTTTTTGTTGGAGTTAGAATTTTGTTTTACGTTTTTCTCCAGCTCTGTCCGGGACCCTCTATTGTGATCCCTCTCAGAGCAGTCAGTGGTGGTAGCCAGATACCATCTAGTTGTGCTGGACTCAGTCTGGTGGAGGCCATAAGTTGTGGTCAATTAGACCTTTCCCTTGTGTCTTTAGTTTTCTTCATTCTCCCTTGCTCCCAAAGGGGCAAGACCGGTGGTGTGTCTTAGATGATCACTCACAGGCTTTTAAGACCCTAGACTCTACTCGCCAAAGTAGAATGTAGAATATTTTCTTTATAAACTATGTTATGCAAATTGAACTAGATACAGGATTCTATTTTATCTCTAATCATTTTCTTCTGAGACACAAAAAAGAAAATCTCTAAGAGAGGAGGGGGCCTCCTACCACCAAGAAAGAAACTCCAGGAGTGGAGCAAGTCCTTTGGACCTGGGGTCTCTGTGCTGAGAAGCTCCTAGACCAGGGAAATATCAGTGGCAAGGATCTTCTCTCAAAACCAACAGAGAGAGAAAGCCTTTGCTTTGAGCTGGTGCCCTGAATTTGGACTTCTAGACTCCTAGAGTGTAACAGAATAAATCTGTTTGTTAAAGCCATCCACTTGTAGTATTTCTGTTATAGCAGCACTAGATAACTAAGACACTTTATAAAGTGAAGATAATGATAGGACCAACCTGTTCACGTGCTTGTGAGAATGAAATAAGATAAAGCTTGTAACTCACTTGGCATGTGATGTCAATGTTATCTATGTGTTCCTCAAAGCCTAATTTAATATTAAAATCATTAGTGTATTATTAAATATAGTGTGTTCATAAGATGGGATTATTGACATTTGCATAGTTACAAAACATTTTATTGTGATTTATCATGTAATCTATTTATAAGTAAAACCTAACTGTGATATTAGTAATATTCACTTTGAACAGATTAAAAAAAAATGTGTCAAGTTCTTTGGTCCAAATCATCATCATTATCATCATCATCATCATCATTTGCTGAGAACTGTACTAATACTTGATACTACGCTGATCACATAAATTAATTATTCTGTTAATCTCCACAATAATCATGAGTGGTTTATACCTCTGCCCCACCATGCCTTCTTTTACAGAAGCAGAAGTTGAGGCTCAGAGAGGTCAGGTCACACAGCTTGGACATGCAGCTGGTCTCCAGCTGCGTCTTCCTGAATGAGGCCCCTGATACCATAACAGGTGAGTGACACACTCTGCACTGCAGACATTCATCTCAGTGTTAAGACATTTGAGCTAATCACCATCATAAGGGTTTGCTGACAGTACTAAAGATAAGGAGACGGTTCATTAAACTTTGGTATAAATGAGTAAGAGGGTTCCAAGTTCCAGGAATGTCCTTTCTACGTGAGCTAATCCCATCAACTACTGTGACACAGGATCTCTATTATATGCCAGCCTAGAGCCTTGGGAAAATGGAAGATTGATGACACGGACCTTCCTCCAGAGCCAACAGAGAAAATGTTCCCCTGGAGCTGATGCCCTGAATTTAGACTTGTAGCCTACTGGACTGTGAGAGAATAAACTTCTCTTTGCTAAATCCATCCACTTGTGGTATTTCTGTTAGAGCAGCGCTAGACGACTAAGACAAGCAGAGAGCACAGGCTCCCAAACCTCATTAGGAGTTAAAGAACACTGGGCAGAGAGTAAGGGCAGGGCTGGTTCCCCAGAGACAGCTAATTGGCCACTTTTGAAAACAAAGGAGCTATTGGCACAATCTTTGTATATATCTTTCCATTGTCTGTGGTGACATTGGCTCTCAGATGCTCACATTGTTCTCTGCCAAGACTTTTCAGAGATTATATGACTTAATTTCTCACGGGTTTTGACAATCCTAATTTGAATTTTGTTACTGAATTGAGGTAGAAGTCCAGACTGAAGTTTTATACATGTGCTTCAAGCAACCCAGCTCTTTCTCACAATCAGATCTGTGCCTTTAACCAAAGGATATAGGTTAAAAGCACAGAACTGAGTGTGAAAAAGAGCTGGGTTGCTGTCAGGTGCATAGGAAGAGAGTGGCTGCTGGGGAAGGAAATGGGGAACCTTCCTTCCTCTCTCCACCATTCTTCATGCCTCCACCAACATTATGATCATTTTCCTTGGATACTGTTGTCGGCAGAATATTACCCTCTCCAACATCCTTTGAAAACAGAAAGTGCACATTTCTTCCTCTTCAGGACGACCCCTGTATCTTAAAAAAAATACAGCTATGGAAAGTGAATCTTCAGATTCCTTTAGATGCAAAAGTGGAAGGAAGGGATATGATACTCAGTATTTATTTATTCTTTTTAGTGATAACTTGAGATCTCATTTATCTTGAAACTTTTCAGAATTCCTTGTGCTTTGAGGATCTAGTTAGTCAATTAAAGTAAAAAGGTTGCAGTTCTTGAAAGTTTGTTTGTGGTTATCTAAACGTGGGGAAATAAAACATATGTCAGCTAGTGGATTTTGCTCTATGTTTACCACCCTTCCCCTGGGCAACTTGAAAGATTAGGCTACATCCATATTCAGGCTTTAGACAATAAGAATGTTTTTTTTTCTTGGACACCCTTTTAGCTCAGTAATGTAGTCACTCCTGAGGTTCACCCTTCAGCCAAAGACTAGACAGACCCATAAAACAAAACAAGACTAAAGGGGCACACCAGCCCAGGGGCAAGGACTAGAAGGCAGGAGGGGCCAAGAAAATTGGTAATAGGGAATCCAAGATCGAGAAGGGAGTGTTGACATGCCGTGGGGTTGGTAACCAATGTCACAAAACAACATGTGTACTATTTAATGAGAAGCTAGTTTGTTCTGTAAACCTTCATCTAAAGTAATGCTTTTCTTACCAATAAGAAATGTATCTGGTTAACATGATTTGATCACAGGACAGTTTTGATTTTTTAGTATTATGTTCCTAAGTAAGAGAGCTAAGTAATACCTAAGGAAAGATAGGCCCTATGATATAATAGGAAGGGTGCTAGGGGATGTTAAGCTCTTCTGATGGATAGGAAGTGGGTATGAGGATAGAGAGAATCATCATAAGCAGGCTGAACCTTAGTCTGAGAGTGGGACTGATGTGGTACAAGTTATGCTTTGAGAACAAACTGTCCATAAAAATAAGACAAACAATCCCAACTGGAACCCAGCACATCTTAGTTCTGATCCAACGGGTTAATTAACATATCTAATGTTCAACCATCCATGTGAAGAAAATCATATTGGTGTTACTATATTCAAACTTGAGACCAGGAGCGGAAACTGAATAAATTGGGCAATTTGTCATATATGGAGCTCTATCTCTTCTCCCACTGCCCGAAACTTTTTGTTTATGATGTTAAATATATATATGTGTATATATGTATATATATATGTATGTGTGTATATGTATATATATATATATATATATATATATATATATATAAAACAAAATATTTGCCATTTTGGCAGTTTTTACACATACAATTCATCAGCATTAATTACATTCATAATGCTGTGCAACCATCACAGCTATCCATTTCTAATTTTTTCCATCTTCTTTAACAGCAGCTTAGTGCACCCTAAGAAATTACTCTCTCTTTCCCTCTCTGACCCTCCCTTGGTAACCACTAATAAAATTTGGTTTTTATACATTTTCCTATTCTAGATATCTAAGTGTGATCATACAATATTTGTCCTTTTTTTGCCTATTTCACTCAGCATAATATTTTCAAGGTTCATGCATGTTGTAGTATGTGTTAGGATTTCATTTCTCTTTATGGCAGACTAATACTCCATTGTAGGTATGTACCATATTTTATTTATCCATTCATCTGTTGCCTATCTTTTCTTTTTTTAAATCTGTGTGTGGAAAAAGATATCTTTTTTTTATCAATCGCCAACTATAGAATGATTAATTAAGTTGACTTATATGCGTGGAATAAGAAGAGTTGGAATACACTATCTGTAAATTTTAGAAGTTAATTATGAAGTTATTTTGTAAGGTTCTGGATCCTTCACTTCTCATTTTGTTGGTAGTATTTCTGTTGTTTGTCTAACCTCTGATGTGTGATGCTCCATGTGTTGGGGAGAACAAATGTGGTTCTAAGTGGTGTCTTCAGTGCCAAGTTTCTTAAGCAACATTATCAGTCTCAAGACTTCTCCAGCATAAAATGGTGACTGTTATATTTCACAAGCTTCAAGATCTTATACAAAGTTAATAAGAGACCTTAGTGAAACTTATGAAAACATACTCCTTTGAAGTGGAGGCAAAGCTCATATTCATAAGTTAATGCCTCTCCTGATAACATCCGCACAGCTTATTACATGATATATAGTTTTACTGTCATGGGAGGAGACCCTATGTAGAGGAGAATAGAAAAGATGTTGCAAAGTGGAGAGAGAACTAATTTATACAATCCATTTTTAAGGACTGAGTTTGAGGCATCACCTCACCTATTAGTAATACATGGATGTGTGTCACAAAGTCACTTTCTAAGTTTCCTGAGATTCAATAAACCAGATTGATCTCCTTATACACTGTATAATTATGAAGATTTCAGGCAATCAGATTTTGTCTGCTAGTTCTATACTTGTCACTGCTGGAAGACAAAGATCTTGAAATGAATTCTCAAGAGCCAAAGTAGAGTACACTAGCCTGTTGTACACCTCAACCTGCTGACATGACTGGATTCTTCAACTTCAGGTGGTGGTAGCTGTCTCTCTCTTCTTCTTTACTCAGAAGATCAGGCTACCTACAAGGCAAGGAATAAAAGGTGCCAGTGTAGTGAGGAGGCATGTGCTCAGGATGATTGAGAAGCACATTGCTAGGGCAAGCACATGCTTGCATCCTCAGAAAGTTGGCTTCTTCTTGTAGTGCACCTTACTGCAAAAAGTGTGCCGGTCTGAAAAGCAGAAAGACTAAAGAATGAAGAAAAATAAACAGAGCCTAAGAGACATATATTTATGGTGTCCATAAAGCATACAAACATTTGCATAATGGAAATTCAAAAAGGAGAGTAAGGAGAGAAAAAGAAAAAAAAATTTGAGGAAATAACGTCCAAAAACTTCCAAATATTGATGAAAGACAAGAATTTCCACATTTAAGAAGTTCAACAAAATCCAAGTAGGATAAACTCAAATAATCCACTCTAAGACACATTATAATCAAATTGTTGAAAGACTAAAAAAGAATCTTGAAGCAGCAAGAGAGAAGCAACTCATCACATACTAGGAATGTTCAGGAAGATTAACAGTTAATTTCTCCTCAGAAACCATAGTCCAGAAAGCAATGGGATTACATATTTAAAGTGCTGAAAGGAAAAAAAACAAAAAACAAACAAACAAAAAAAGTCATCAAAGAATTTATATCTGGCATGACTATCTTTTTTCTAAAAAAAGTTGAAATGGCAAATTTTGCCATATGACTGTTTTTTCTTAAAGGTTGGCTTGTGATTATCTGAGCTTGGCTTCTGAAGAAGGAAATGGGGGATAAAATGAAGGAGAAATTAAGACATTCCAAGACAAAATGTGAGGAAGTTTATTGTTAATAGGCATGCCCTACAACAGTGCTAAAGGGAGACCTTCAGACTGAAATGAAAGAACACTGGACAGTAGCTTAAAGTTATATGAATAAATAAAGAACACCAGTAAAGCTAACTACATATAGAAAAATCAGTATTATTATTTTTTAACTCTTCTTTTTTTCTTACATAATTGAAAAACAAATGTATTAAACAATGATTTAAAAACTATGTTATTGGGCAATGAAAGTATAATGTAATTAGTGACAGTAGCTATATAAGGGGTTAAGGACAGAGTTGCATAGGAGAAGGGATTTTTTATATGATTGAAGCTGAGTTTTTATAGTTTATTATAAATTTATTAAAAATAAATTTATAATTTGTTATAAATTTTATTAATGTAATTTGTTATACATTTAGGATGTAGCTGTAATTCCTATAGTGATCACTAAGAAAATAACTAAAATGAATACATGCAAAGGAAATGATAAGGGAATAAAAATGGTACACTGTGATGGTTAAGGCTTCTTGTCAACTTGGCTGGGCCATGATTCTCAGTGGTTTGGTAGTTATGATGTAGTTTGGTAGTTGTATGATGATGAGATCACTTCCACTATGAGATCTGATATAATATGTAGATGACACAACCTTACTTGCTGAAAGTGAAGAGGACTTCACTTTCACTTCACTTCATTGCTAGTGAAGATCAAAGACCACAGTCTTCAGTATGGATTACACCTCAACATAAAGAAAACAAAAATCCTCACAACTGGACCAATAAGCAACATCATGATAAACGGAGAAAATATGGAAGTTGTCAAGGATTTCATTTCACTTGGATCCACAATCAACGTGCATGGAAGCAGCAGTCAGGAAATAAAAAGACGCATCGCATTTGGCGATCGGCTGAAAATGACCTCTTTAAAGTGTTGAAAAGCAGATATGTCACCTTGAAGACTAAGGTGCGCCTGACCCAAGCCATGGTATTTTCAATCACATCATATGCATGCGAAAGCTGGGCAATGAATGAGGAAGACCGAAAAGAATTGACGGCTTTGAATTGTGGTGTTGGCAAAGAATATTGAATATGCCATGGATTGCCAAAACAACAAACAAATCTGTCTTGGAAGAAGTATAACCAGAATGGTCCTTAGCAGGAAGGATGGCGAGACTATGTCTTACATACTTTGAACATGTTTTCAGGAGGGAGCAGTCCCTGGAGAAGGACATCGTGGTTGGTAGAGGGTCAGCGAAAAAGAAGAAGACCCTCAATGAGGTGGATTGACACAGTGATGCACCAATGGGCTCAAGCATAACAACGTTTATGAGCATGGTGCAGGACTGGACAGTGTTTCTTTCTGTGGTGCATAGGGTCGCTACAAGTTGGAACTGACTTGACGGCACCTAACAACAACAACTACAATGGGGTTGATTGGACCCCGTGGTGATAGGGGTCAAGTGGAAGCACTCAATCTGCAAACAAAAGGTAGGCGTGGTTACATTAAAGGACAGCGGAGTCAAAGCAGTAATCAGAATATTCTGGCTCATATGGACTTATGGAGTTGGCTACTCAGTCAGGGTGTCCCTAGGGGTGAAATAGATAAGAAATCTACTAAACATTTACTTGATCTGTACAAGCAGATGAATTCTAGGCCTAGTGAATAGCAGTCTAACTCGAATAGCCAGAACAGACAGTTATGACCCCTCAATTTCCAGAAATGAGCAAGTTTAAAGACCCAAAACCCCTTGAATGAAGGGGAGGCTGGTACTCTTGAGGAAGGACTCCAGTACACTTCCAAAAACTTGTAACTGTTAATCTTTCTCCCAGCATTCCCCAAAGGTGTCTACAGCCTTTTACAAGAATGACTGTTCAACGGGGAAAAGGAAATAATCAGATTTTTCAGGGATTACTCTATACTGGCTCTCAACTAACAGTAATTCCAGGAGACCCAAAAAGTCACTGTGGCCCACCAGTCACCGTGGGGACATATGGAAGTCAGGTTATTAATGGAGTCTTAGCTCATGCTCATCTCACTGTAAGTCCAGTGGGTCCCTGAACCTATCTTGTAGTGATTTCCCCAGTTCCAGAATGCATAATTGGAATAGATATATTCAGCAACTGGCAGAACACCCACATTGGATCTCTATAAATGGAGTAAAGGCTAATATGGTAAGAAAAGCCAAGAGGAAACCATAAGAAAGCAAAACCAATTCCTGGAGGGATTGCAGAGACTACTGCTGCCATCAGGACTTGAAGGATGCAGGGGTGGTGATTCCCACTACACCCCCACTTAACTTGCTTATTTGGCCTGTGTAAAAAAACACAAGGATCTTGGAGAGTGACAGTGGGTTATCGAACACTTAACCAGGTTAAGACTCTAATTGCAGCTGCTGTTCCAGATGTGGTTTCATTGCTTGAGCAAATCAATACATCTCCCAGTACCTGGTATGCAGCTATTGATCTGGCTAAAGGCTTTTTCTCCATACCTGTTTAGAAGAACCACCAGAAGCAGTTTGCCTTCAGCTGGCAAGGCCAGCAATACAGCCTCAGTTGCCTGCCTTAGGGCTACATAAGCTATCCATCCCTACGTCATAATTTAGTCTGCAGGTATATTGATCACCTTTCCCTTCCACAAGATATCACACTGGTCCATTACATTGATGACATTACACTGATTGACCCTAGTAAGGAAGAACTGTCAATGACTCTGGACTTACTGGTAAAATATTAGCGTGCTAGAGGGTGGGAAATTATTCCAACAAAATTCAGGCAACTTCTACCTCAGTGAAATTTCTAGGGGTCCAGTGGTGTGGGGCATGTTGAAATATTCCTTCTAAAGTGAAGGATAAGTTATTGCATATGTCCTCTCCCACAACCAATAAGGAGGCATAATCCCTCCAGCCTGACCCATGGATTTGGGACATTTCAGCCTCTACAACTGTGTAAGCCATTTCCTTTATATAAATCTCTCTATATATCTATATGCTTTACTAGTTTTGCTTCTCTAGGGAAACCAGCCTAAGACATAAACTAAAAAAAAATCAATTAAATGGGAAAGAGTGCAGTAATGGAGGAAAAGAGGAAGGAAAAAGGTAGAAGACCTACAGAAAACAAATAGCAAAATGTCAGAAGTAAGGTCTTCCCTATCAGTAACGATTTAAATATAAACTCACTCAACTTTCCATTGAAAATGCAGAGCCTGAAAGAATAGATTTAAACACATGATCAAAGTCCACTCAGTCTAGAAGAAACTCACTTTAGATGCCACACACAAATAAGTTGAAAGCAAATTTCTGTAAAGAGATATTCATGCAAATAGTAGCCAAAAGATAGCTGTGGTGGCTACACAAATATCAGACAAAATAGACTTCAAGTAACACATTGTTACTAGAGACAAAGAAGGATATTATATATTGATAAAAGAGTCAATTCATCAAGAAAATATAAAAATTATACATATATGCATATACAGGAATTAAAGTATTTTTAATGGGAATAAAGATTCAACTATGAAAATGTGTAGTAATACAGCTAATGGAGTGCTTAGAAGGAAATATATACTAGAAAGTAAGTAACGCTGAAAAAAAAAAAACAAAGACCTAATCTTCTGTTTCTTTAAACTAGGAAAGAAAGAACAAATTCAAATGAGATAAGTGGAGGAAAATTAATAATAATGATAAGAACAGACATCAATGAAATAGAAAACAAACACAATACAAAGAAAATCAACGAAGGCAAAAATTCTTTGAAGTGACTAATTAAACTGATAATTCCCAAGAAAGACTAATCAAAATGAAAAAGAGAGAAACACAAATTACTAGACTAATGCTGGAGTCCGAATCAAGTTGATGACAATGGGTAAAGAACAACTCTTACAGATATTAAAAAGTTAAGAAGAGCATATTATGAACAATTTTATGCAATTAAATTCAACAATTTGGAAAAAAAGGACAAATTCCTTGAAAGACTCAACTTATCAAACTGACCAAATGTCGTATGAAACCCAAACTCCATTTTTTGATGCCTCAGCATCCCTTTTCTTCCAGCCTTTGCTTAAACTTTATTTCAAAATAGCAGGCCTGCTTGTCTTCCTAATCAACTCTCACCTGCCACAAAATCCTAGATAACAGTCCAGAGACGTTCCTCCCCTAGCAAGCTTTGCCTTGCCCCACCTACATGTCACATATGGGAATCCATATAAGGACCCTCTGCCCTCCCTGCCAAATTTGCACCCACAGACCCCCAGTTTCCCACCACTTGCTTTAAACTAGTCAATAATCCCTGTTGTTACTGTTGTTTGGTGCCTTAGAGTCAGTTCCTGCTAATAGCGACCCTATGTACAACATAACTAAACTCTACCTGGACCTGCACCATCATCACAGTTGTTGCTATATTTGAGTCCATTGTTGCAGCTACTAAATCAATCCATCTCATTGAGGACCTTCCTCTTTTTCACTGACCTGCTACTTTTCCAAGAATGATGCCCTTCTCCAGGGATTGGCCCCCCTAATAACATGTCCAAAATACATGAGATGAAGTCTTGTAATCCTTGCTTCTAAGTAGCCTTCTAGCTGCACTTCTTCCAAGATAAATTTGTTTGTTCTTTTGACTAATAGTCCCCAAACCCTCGAAACCCCCCAGAACACTTAATTGTGCTCACGAGGAACCTGTACATAGATCAAAAAGCAGTTGTTCAAACAAAACGAGGGGATATTGTGTGCTTTAAAGTCAGGAAAGGTGTGCGTCAGGGTTGTAGGCTTTCTCCATCCTTATTCAATCTGTATGCTTAGCAAATAATCTGAGAAACTGGACTATATGAAGAAGAACATGGCATCAAGATTGGAGGAAGACTCATTAACAGCCTGTGACATGCAACCTTGCTTGCTGAAAGTGAAGAGGACTTGAAGCACTTACTGATGAAGATCAACGACTACAGCCTTCAGTATGGATTACACCTCAACATAAATAAAACAAAATCCTCACAGCTGTATCAATAAGCTACAGCATGATAAACGGAGAAAATATTGAAGTTGTTGAGGATTTCATTTTACTCAGATCCACTGTCAACACCCATGGAAGCAGCAGTCAAAAAATCAAAAGAGGAGGGGTGGCCAAGATGGTGGAGTAGTCAAACGCTTCCAGGGGTCCCTCTTACAGCAAAGACCTGAAAAAACAAGTGAATCAATTACATATGACCATCTAGGAGCCCTGAACATCAAAGGCAAAACTGTGGAATCAGACTGAGTGGCAGGGGGAGGGAGAGATGGTTTGGAAGCAGTGAGGAGTTGCCAGACTTGACTCAGTGGGAGCCAGCACCCTTCAGGCTGGATAGGCTGATATGCGCAGTGAGGCAAGCAGTTGTGCTCAGGAGGCGTTTTCCACATCGGGAGAGACTGAGTGAGTGGAAGAGAGTGTATTCATGCCTCCAGAACCAGTGAAAAATGGCCATGAATCAGCAAAAATAAGTACATGTGTCTGACCTACTACACGGATCAAAACACACCCCCTTTGGGAAAAAAATCTCTCCCATTTACCTGCCCGCTCCCACTCTGCACCAGGTCCTGGGCCAGCTTCAGTGATTGCTGTGTCCCCTGGGCCAGAAGTGAGACCTGTATCCTGCCCTGAGCCATCCTCCCAGCGTTGGAGAGGAAACAAATTAACAAAAAGGAAAAAATAATCTGCCGGCTCCCCTAAACCAGGAACTCAGGGTAAGCACAGCTTCTTTGCCTAGGCACAGGCAAAAGGGGTCTATAGACCAATTCGAATGCCTTTCACCCCTGCATAGACCTGTGTGTGCTCATTTCAACAGCATAGGCCCTCATTACCACAGTACAACAGGGCACATATCTGAAGCCTAACTTCAACTGTATCAGCTATGTGGTGAAGTGGTAGGTTCTTGATATTTGACATTGCTCTGCCCATTAAGAAGGGTCCTCACCTACCAACATCAGGGGCCTGAACATTGGTGGCTCCACCCACATCACCTAGCCACCTGCGACAGGGGGCCAAGAATAAGTGGTGCCTCCCAAACCTTACAGACAGCAGCATTGGGTTCTCATAGTCCAGCTGCAAAACCCACCCACCTATGTGCTCTAGGGAACAGGGACAGTCTTTCCTCCCAGACACCCAGGGGCAGGCATCAGCCCCCTGCCTTGCTCAGCGTGTGACCCCCCCCCCCCCCACTGCAGCTAGATACCTGTGCCTACACCAGTGACCCCTGCCTGTCTAGCACTGTAGGTGAGTGCCTGCAGCACACACTTGGTGACTGACTACCTGGACACATGAGCTGAACCTATGCAAGAAAAGTAAATAGACTCCTAGGCTCACATACCTAGTAACAGATCTAACCACCTGATGACAGGACGTTAGAGCCTCATAGAAGCCAAGAATCAAACTAGCTCACATAAGCAGCCTATTTGGGCATATCAAAACAAAACAAAACAATACAAGAAGCTAGGACACAGTAAGCAAACTTAAAATAAATAAATATAATAACTTATTGATGACTCATAGACAACGGTCAATATCAAATCACATAAAGAGGCAGACCATGATGCTTAAGCAAGCTCCCAAAACAAAGAATCAAGAAATTTTCCAGAGGAAGATAATTTCTTGGAATTACTGGAGGTAGAATACAAAAGATAGGTAGAATACAGAACTCTTCTTGAGATCAGGAAGGAGATCAATCAAAATGGAGAACAAACCAAGGAACACACAGACAAGGCAATAGAGGAACTTAAGAAGATTAGAGAAAAGCTCAATGACAAATTTAACAGGCTGCAAGAATCCGTAGAGAGATAGCAATCAGAAATCCGGAAGATTAACAATAATATTTCAGAATTAGACAACTCAATAGAAAATCATAGGAGCAGAATTGAGACAATGGAAGTCAGAATTAGTGAGAATGAAGACAAAGTACTTGACACCAACTTATTTGAGGAAAAATCAGATAAAAGAATTTAAAAACTGAAGAAACCCTAAGAATTATGTGGGACTCTATCAAGAGGAATAACCTACAGTGATTGGAGTACCAGAACAGGATTGGGGGGGGGTGATAGAAAATACAGAGAGAATTGTTTAAGACTTATTGGCAGAAAACTTCCCTTATATCTTGAAAGATGAGAAGATATCTATCCAAGATGCTCTTTGAATCCCACATAAGGTAGGTCTTAAAAGCAAGTCACCAAAACATATTATAATCAAACATGCCAAAACCAAAGGTAAAGAGAGAATTTTAAGAGCAGCTAAGCATAAATGAAAAGTCATCTACAAAGGAGAGTCAATAAGACCAAGCTCAGACTACTCAGCAGAAACCATGCAGGCAAGAAGGCAATGGGATGACATATATAAAGCCTTGAAGGAAAAAAAATTGCCAGCCAAGAATTATATATCCAGCAAAACTGTCTCTCAAATATGATGGCAAAATTAAGGCATTTCCAGATAAACAGAAGTTTAGGGAATTTGCAAAAACCAAACCAAAATTACAAGAAATACTAAAGGGAGTCCTCTGGTTAGAAAATCAATAACATCAGATAACAACCCAAGACTAGAACACAGGACAGAGCAATCAGATATCAACCCAGATAGGGAAGTCACAAAAATAAAACAAAGCTAAAACACTGAAAATAGGGAAGAGAGATGTCAATATGTAAAAGATGAAAACATTAAAACAAAAAAGAGGGACTGAAAAATGTAGTCATAGATCTTTCATATGGAGAGGAAGTCAAGGAGGTATAAAGAAATAAAAGAATAGTTTAAACTCAGAAAAATGGAGTAAATATTAAGGTAACCACAAAGGAAACTAACAATCCTACACATCAAAATAAAAAACAAGAAAAACATAAAGACTCAGCAAATACAAAATCAACAACAATGAAAAAGATGAAAAGAAATTCACAAAGAAAAACGACAGCACAGAAAATTAAATGGAACAAAGAAACTGTCAACAACACACAAAAAAAGACATCAAAATGACAGCACTAAACTCATACCTATCAATAATTATGCTGAACGTAAACAGACTAAATGCACCAATAAAGAGACAGAAAGTGGCAGAATGGATTTAAAAAAACACATTCTGTCTATATGCTGCCTACAAGAGACACACCTTAGACTTAAAGACACAAACTAAAACTCAAAGGATGGAAAAAAATATATCAAGCGACTAACACTCAAAAAAGAGCAACAGTGGCAATATTAATCTCTGACAAAATAGACTTTAAAGTAAAATCCACTACAAAGGATAATGAAGGACACTATATAATGATTAAAGGGTCAATACACCAGGAGGAGATAACCATAATAAATATTTACACACCCAATGACAGGGCTCCAAAATGCATAAAACAAACTCTAACAGCATTGAAAAGAGAGATAGACACCTCCACAATAGTAGCAGGAGACTTCAACACGCCGCTTTCGGTAAAGGACAGAACATCCAGAAAGAAGTTCAGCAAAGACATGGAAGAGCTAAATGCTACAATCAACCAACTTGATCTCAGACACATACCAAACACTCCACCCAACAGCAGCCAAGAATACTTTCTTTTCCAATGCACGTGGAACATTCTCCAGAATAGACCACATATTAGGCCATAAAGCAACCCTTAACAGAATCCAATTGCATTGAAATATTACAAAGCATCTTTTCTAACCATAAAGCCATAAAAGTAGAAATAAATAACAGAAAAATGAAGGGAAAAAAATCAAACACATGGAAACTGAATAGCACCTTGCTGAAAAACTACGGTGTTATAGAAGAAATTAAGGATGGAATAAAGAAATTCACAGAATCAAATGAGAATGAAAACACATCCTACCAGAACCTCTGGGAGACAGCAAAAGCAGTGCTCAGAAGTCAGTTTATAGCAATAAATGCACACATCCAAAACAAAGAAAGGGCCAAAATCAAAACATTAACCCTACAGTAATAAGAATTAGAGCAGAATTAAATGAAATAGAGAATAGAAAAACAATTGAAAGAGTTAACAAGACAAAAAGTTCGTTCTTTAAAAAGATCAACAAAATCAATAAACCATTGGCCAAACTGGCAAAAGAAAAACAGGAGAGGACACAAATTACCCGAATAAGAAATGAGATGGTCAATATCACAACAGATCTGTGATGGTTAAGATTGTATGTCAACTTGGCCAGGCCATTATTCTCAGTGTTTTAGCAGTTGTGTAATGTTGTGATCACCCCCATGATGGAATCTGCTGAGTGGTACTGGCAGAGGCGGGGCCTGTGGCAGCTCACTGCCCCCTCATTTTCATCTCTCTGCCTTCCACTGGTTACTTTCTGCTGCTTGCCTTGCCAAGGTATTCGGGTTGTTCCAGACTCAGCAGCTGCCTCTTGTCTCACCTCCAGTTCTTGGGACTTGAGCTAGCAGCTTACCTGTTGATCTTGGAATTCATCAAACTTGTCAGCCTGTGAGCAAGAGTCCAGTTCCCAGACCTGCTGACCTTGGCTTCGCCAGCCCCTGCAGCTACATGAATCTGGAGAGACCTTGCGGTCTTGTCCGCTGATCTTGGAATTCATTGACCTTCACAGCCTGTGAGAGGGAGCCCCTCTCTGACCCACCAACTTTGGGTTCACCAGATTCTGCGGCTCTGTGAGTTGGGAGAGGTCTCTACCCTGATCCATGGACTTGGGACATTTTAACCTCTATGATCGCATGAGCTGTTTCCTTGATATAAATCTCTCTCTATATATATTTATATGCTTTACTGGTTTTGCTTCTCTAGAGAACCCAGCCTAAGACAAGACCTAACTGAAATTAAAAGAATCTTAACAGAATACTGTGAAAAATTGTACTCTAACAAATTTGAAAACCTAGAGGAAATGGACAAATTTCTAGAAACTCACTACCTACCTAAACTAACACAAACAGAGGTAAAACAACTAAATAAACCCATAACAAAAGAAGAGATTGAAAAGATAATTTAAAACCTCCTGATAAAAAAAAGTCCTGGCCTGGACAGTTTCACTAGAGAATTCTACTAAACTTTCAAAGAGGAGTTAACACCACTACTACTAAAGGTATTTCAGACCATAGAAAAGGATGAAATACTCCCAAACTCATTCTACGAAAACAGTGTAACCCTGATACCAAAACCAGGAAAAGACACCACAAAAAAATAAAATTACAGACCAGTATCCCACATGAACATAGATGCAGAAATCCTCAACAAAATTCTAGCCAATAGATCTCAACAACATATCAAAAAAGTAATTCACCATGACCAAGTGGGATTTATACCAGGTATGCAGGGATGATTCAACATTAGGAAAACAATCAATGTAATCCATCACATAAATAAAACAAAAGGCAAGAACCACGTGATCTTATCAATTGATGCAGAAAAGGCATTTGACAAAGTCTAACATTGATTCATGATAAAAACTCTTAGCAAAATAGGAATAGAAGGAAAATTCCTCAACATAATTCAGGGTATTTGTAAAAATCCAATAGCCAACATCATCCTAAATGGAGTCTGAAAACATTCCCCTGGAGAACGGGAACCAGACAAGGATGCCCTTTACCACCACTCTTACTCAACATTGTGCTGGAGGTCCTAGCCAGAACAATTAGGATAGAAAAAGAAATAAAGGGCATCCAAATTGGTAGGGAAGAAGTCAAAGTATCTCTATTTGCAGATGATATGATCTTATACATAGAAAAGCCCAAAGAATCCACAAGAAAACCACTGGCACTAATAGAGGATTTCAGCAAAGTATCAACATACAAAAATCAGTTGGATTCCTCTACACCAACAAAAAGAACTTCCAAGAAGAAATCACCAAATCAATACTATTTACAATACCCAAAGGAAGATAACATACTTAAGAATAAATCTAACCAGAGACATAAAATACCTATACAATGAAAACTACAGTACTGCAAGAAACCAAAAGAGAACTGCTTAAGTGGAAAAGCATACCTTGCTCAAGGATAGGAAGACTCAACATTATGAAAATGTGAATTCTACCCAAAGCGATCTACAGATACAATACAATCCTGATCCAAATTCCAACAGCATTTTTTAATGAGAGGGAGAAACAAATCACCAACTTCATATGGAAGGGCAGAGGCCCTGGATAAGTAAAGCATTACTGAAGAAGAAGAGCAAAGTAGGAGGCCTCACACTACCTGATTTTAGAACCTATTATACCGCCATGCTAGTCAAAAAACCTGGTACTAGTACAACAACAGATGCATAGACCAGTGGAACAGAAATGAGAATCCAGACATAAATTTATCCACCTTTGAGAGGTTGATATTTGCCAAAGTCCAAAGTCCGTTAATTGGGGAAAAGAGAGTCTCTTCAACAAATGGTGCTGGCCTAACTGGATATCTATATGCAAAAAACTGAAACAAGACCCCTACCTCACACCAGGCACAAAAACTAACTCAAAATGGATCAAAGATCTAAATATAAAATCTAAAAAGATAAAGATCATGGAAGAAAA
This sequence comes from Dugong dugon, assembly GCA_030035585.1. Taxonomy (NCBI): domain Eukaryota; kingdom Metazoa; phylum Chordata; class Mammalia; order Sirenia; family Dugongidae; genus Dugong; species Dugong dugon. The sequence continues at coordinate 4,919,828 of CM057475.1, read as the reverse complement.
TATAGGGACAACACTAGGGGCCCTAATAAATGGCATAAACAGAATGAAAACCATAAGTAACAATGTACAAACACCAGAAGAGAAACTAGATAACCAGGAGCTCCTAAAAGTCAAACACATATGCTCATCAGAAGACTTCACCAAAAGAATAAAAGAACAACCTACGAACTGGGAAAATTTTTGGCTATGACAAATCCAATCAGCATCTAATCTCTAAAATCTACAGGATACTGTAAAACCTCAACAACAAAAAGGCAAATAACCCAATTTAAAAATGAGCAGAAGATATGAACAGGCACTTCACCAAAGAAGACATTCAGATGGCTACCAGACACACGAAGAAATGCTTATGATCATTAGCCATCAGAGAAATGCAAATCAAAACTACAATGAGATACCATCTCACCCCAACAAGGCTAGTATCAATCCAAAAAACACGAAATAATAAATGTCAGAGAGATTGTGGAGAAACTAGAACACTTATATACTGTTGATAGGAATGTTAAATGGTACAACCACTTTGGAAATTGATTTGTCACTTCCTTAGAAGTAGAAGTACTTTACAATCCAGCGAGCCCACTCCTTGGAATGTATCCTAGAGAAGTAAGAGCCTTCACACGAATAGATATATGCATACCCATGTTTATTGCAGCACTTTCACGATACCAAAAAGATGGAAACAGCCTAGGTGCCCATCAACGGACAAATGGATAAACAAATTATGGTCTATTCACACAATGGAATACTATGCAATGATAAAGAACAACAATGAATCCGTGATACATCTTATAACATGGAAGAATCTGGAAGGCATTATGCTGAGTGAATTTAGTGCAAAAGGACAAATATTGTATAAGACCACTATTATAAGAACTCAAGAAAAGGTTTAAACACAGAAGAAAACATTATTTGATGGTTATGAGGGTAGGGAGGGAGAGAGAGGGGTATTCTCTATTTAGATAGTAGACAAGAATTATCCTAGGTGAAGGAAGGGCAACACCAACTACAGGGAAAGTCAGCACAACTGGGCTAAACGAAAGCTTAGAAGTTTCCTGAATATAATCAAACACTTCGAGGGACAGAGTAGCAGGGGTGGAGGTCTGCAGACCATGGTTTCAGGAGACATCTAGGCCAACTGGCATAGCAAAGTTTATTAAGAAAATGTTCTTCATCCCACTTTGGTGAGTGGTGTCTGGGGTCTTAAAAGCTAGTGAGTGGCCATCTAAGATGCATCAATTGATCCCAACCCACCTGAAGTAAAGGGGAATGAAGAACACCAAAGACACCAGGAACATATTAGCCCAAGAGATAGAAAGGGCTACATAAACCAGAGACTCCATCAGCCTGAGACCCGAAGAACTAGATGGTGCCTGGCTACTACCAATGATGGCCCTGACAGGGAACGCAACAGAGTCCCTGACAGAGCAGGAGGAAAGTGGGGTGCAGATCTGAAATTCTAGTAAAAAGACCAGACTTAATGGTTTTACTGAGACTGAAGGGACCCCTGAAGACATGGCCCCTGGACTCTCTGTTGGCCCAGAGCTGAAACCATTCCTGAGGCCAACTAGTCAGATGAAGATGAGACTGGACTATGGGACATAAAGTGATACTCGTGAGCATAACAATGACTGTGAGGATGGCATAGGGCTGAGCACTGTTTCGTTCTGGGCAGTGTTTTGAAGGGTTGCTATGAGTTGGAATCAACTCAATGGCACCTAACAACAACAAACCCCCAAAATAAAATGTGCTCCTCCTGTCATACCCTATTAAAGGCTGAGCCCAGATCCTTCATGCTCTCTCTGATTGTCCTTTTCTTCAACACTCATGTGAACTCTGTGTGAAGTCCTTGACTATGCTCCCTTCCAGAACCTGTGTGCAATAAACTGTCATTTCCTTGCCTTCATTGTTGAATGTCAAAGCGCAGCTTCATATCCAAATAAACCTCCACTTAATATCCATGCAGGTGGTTCCACCATCTGACCCCCTCTGGGTGGCTGTGTGTTTCCTCCTGCAGTGGGCTGTCATTTACCTATTAATATTAGTTTGATATCAACATAATAAGAGAGATAGAAAATCTGAATAATCTGATATCTAGACTAGATACTGGATCCTTTAATTTTAACCTTCCCACAAGGAAAACTTCAGACACAGATGGTTTTACTAGTAGTCCACCAAATATTTAAGGAGGAAATGATACTCATCTGAACCAAATTGTTGAAAGTCCAAAAAAGAATCCTGAAGCAGGGAGAAGTAATGTATCACATACAAGGAATGCTCAGTAAGATTAACAGAAACCATAGTCCAGAAAGCAATGGGATTACATATTTAAAGCGCTGAGAGGAAAAAATTAAAACACAAACAAAAAAATGTCAAAAAAGAACTTTATATCTGGCACAACTATCCTTTTTCTTAAAAAACTTTGAAATGGCAACTTTGTCATATGACTTTTCTCTTAAAGGTTTGCTTGTGATTATCTGAGCTTGGCTTCTGTGATGGTTAAGATTGTGTGTCAACTTGACAAGGTCATGATTCTCAGTGTTTTGGCAGTTGTATAATGTGATCACTTCTCTGTTGAAATTTGATATGTGATCACCCTCATGATGGAATCTGATGAGTGTTACCAGTGGGAGTGGGGCCTGTGGTGGCTTACCGCCCCCTAGGCCTTCGTCTCTCTGCTGTCCACCACCTAATCCCTTTCTTCTAGCCTTGCCATGGTTTTTGGCTTGCTTTGGATCCCGTGGCTGCCTCCTGTTCATCTGACCTCTTGTTATTGGGACTTGAGCTAGCTGCTTACCTGGCCAATCTTGGGATTCACAGACCTTCACAGCCTGTGAGCAAGAGTGCTGCTCCCCAACCTGCTGATCTTAAGTTTGCCTGCCCCTGCAGCTATATGAATCAAGAGAAACTTTGCAGTCTTACCTGCTGATCTTGGGTTCGCCAACTTCTGCAGCTCAGTGAATTGAGAGAGGCTTCTATCCTGATCCACAGACTTGGGAATTTCCAGCTTCTACAATCCGTGTGCTGTTTCCTTGATATAAATCTCTCTTTATATATATACTTATATGCTTTACTGGTTTTGCTTCTCTAGAGAACCCAGCCTAAGACATTTGATACTGAGAGTGGTTTTAGAGAAACAAAATTGTAAGTATGAGTTTTCTAAATTGGTTCTTAAGTCTGGTTAGTCTTAAAGATGTTGCTGACTCTGCTTCCATTAGTAAACGGGGTACTGCTAATTCAACGCATGAGGTGGCAATTCAAATATGCAAAATATCACCACAGATAAATCAGGTATGGTGAAAGGCGAGGTTCTGGGTGACTGCATATAAGATATCTTTCTACAATTTTGTCATAATGAGAAATATAGGGAAGCTGGTTGGTTGGTCCTACTTTCGCTAGACAAACTGGTGAAAGAAAGAGATGTGCTCAGGGCTTCAGAGTCAAAGGTAGAGTATTGCAGAAATGACCTCAAAGCTTCCACTTGTGCTTTGAAAGAAAGTCTTCTTTATTGTAGTAACAGAGCTGATATTGCTGAAAACCAAATCCAGACTCTTACTGTAAGAGTGGCTGAATTACAATGCCCAGCACGACTGTCAACCTGAGAGGTGTCTGAAGTTAAAGTAAGGGCATTGATTTGAAAGGAATGGGATCCTGAAACTTGGGAGGGGGACATAAGGGAAGATAAACAGGAAAATGGAGACACTGAGCCACTAAATTCCGTTGAATCACTCCTGCGAGCAGAACCACTCCTAGCTGAAGAGATTACTTCATGTTTATCTATTAAATCACCCTACCCAGAAAAACCATTTGCTTCTCCACTCCCATCTAATGAGATTAGCCCTAGCCCAGCTGCCTCTAAAAAGCCCTTACCTGAGTCATTGCCTGGGGCATCACCTGAGGCAGATGCTTTAAAAGACAATGCTGAATGTTCTCAAAACAATTCCCCACTACCTATTCTGGCTTCTAGACCTATAACTAGACTTAAGTCCCAGCAAGCCCCAAAAGGTGAAGTACAAAGTGTGACCCAGGAGGAGGTACCATACACCCCAAAAGAACTACTTGACTTTTGAAATATGTACAAACAGAAAACTGGGGGATATGTGTGGGAATGGCTATTAAGGGTGTGGGATAATTGTGCAAGGAAAATAAAGATGGATCAGTCTAAGTTTATTGATATGGGTCCACTAGGCACAGATACTTCATTCAGTGTTTCAGCTTGAGAAGTTAGGAAAGGATCTAACAGTTTATTTGGTTGGGTTGCTGAAGCATGGATTATGTGTTGGCCTACAATAAATCAAGTTGAAGTGCCAGACCTGCCTTGGTATATTGTAGAAGAAGGTATCTAAAAGCTTAGGGAAATTGGCATGGTAGACTGAATTTAACAGATTAGACCCATGGACCCACACATGGAATGTCCAGAGGACACATCTTTGACCACAACTGTGAGGGACAAATTTGTGAAGGGAGCGCCAGCATTCTTGAAGACTGCTGTGATTGCTATTTTATGTAAATCAGATTTTATAGTGGGAACTGCCCTAACTGAATTAAGACACCTAACTACAATGGGGCTGATTGGACCCCTTGGCAGTAGGGGCTAAGTGGTGACACTCAATTGACAAAGACAAGGTGGGTGTGATTACAGTAATGAACGGCGGAGTCAAAGCAGTAATCAGAATAGTCTGACTTGTATGGACTTACAGCATTGACTACTTAGTCATGGTGTCTCTAAGAGTGAAATAGATAGGAAATCTATTAAATATTTACTTGATTTCTACAAACGGATGAATTCTAGGTCAGGTGAACAGCAGTCTAACTCGAATTGCCAAAATAGAAAGTCAGGTTCCCCAATCAATTCCCAGATTTGAATGACTTTAAAGACCCACAACCCCTTTGAAAGAAGGGGAGGCTGGGTCCCCTTGAGGAAGGACTCCAATACACTGCCAAAAAGTTTTATTGTTAATCTTTCTCCTAGCCTTCCCCAGAGGGATCTATGGCCTTTCACGAGAGTGACTGTTCACTGGGGAAAAGGAAAAAAATCAGACTTTTCAAGGATTACTGGATACTGACTCTGAACTGATGCTAATTCCAGGAGACTCAAAATATTACTGTGGTCCACCAGTCAGAGTGGGGACATATGAAGGTCAGGTTATTAATGGAATCTTGGCTCATGTCCATCTCACAGTAGGTCCAATGAGCCCCTGAACCCATCCTGTGGTGATTTCTCCAGTTCCAGAAAGCATAATTGGAATAAATATGCTCAGCAACTGGCAGAACCCCCACGTTGGATCCCTGACAAATGGAGTAAGGGCTAATATTGTAGGAAAGGTCAAGTGGAAGCTATTAGAAATGCCCCTACCTAGGAAAATAGTAAACCAAAAGCAATACCTCATTCCTGGAGGGATTGCAGAGATTACTGCTGCCATCAAGGACTTGAAGGATGCTGGGGTGGTGATTCCCACCACATCCCAACTCAACTCGCCAATTTTGCCTGTGCAAAAAACAGATGGATCTTGGAGAATGACAGTAGATTATCAAAAACTTAACCAGGTGGTGAGTCCAATTGCACCTGCTGTTACAGATGTGGTTTCATTGCTTGAGCAAATTAATACATCTCCTGATACCTGGTATACAGCTGTTGATCTGGCTAATGCCTTTTTATGCATACCTGTTTCAAAAGACCATCAGTAGTAGTTTGCCTTCAGTTGGCAAGGCCAGCAATACACCTTCACTTGCCTACCTCAGAGCTACATCAATTCTCCAGTCCTATGTTATAATTTAGTCCTCAGGGAACTTGATAGCCTTTCCCTTCTACAAGACGTCACAATGGTCTACTACGTTGATGACATTATGCTATTAGACCTAGTAAGGAAGAAGTTCCAATGACTCTGGACTTATTGGTAAAACATTTGTGTCCTAGAGAGTGAGAAATTAATCCCACAAAAATTCAAGCACCTTCCACCTCAGTGAAATTTTTAGGGGTCCAGTGGTGTGGGGCATGTTGAGATATTCCTTCTAAAGTGAAGGATAAATTATTGCATCTGGCTGCTGCCACAACAAAAAAGGTAGCACAGTGCCTAGTGGGCCTCTTTGGATTTTGGAGGCAACATATTCCTCATCTGAGTGTGCTACTCTGGCCTATTTATCAAGTAACTCGAAAAGCTGCCAGTTTTGAGTGGGGCCCAGAACAAGAGAAGGCTCTGCAACAGGTTCAGGCCACCATGCAAGCCATTCTATCACTTGATCCATATGATCCAGCTGATCTAATGGTGCTTGAAGTGTCCATGGAAGATAGAGATACTGTTTGGAGTCTTTGGCAGGCCCCTATTGGTGAATCACAGCACAGACTGTTAGGATTTTGGAGGAAAGCCCTGCCATCCTCTGCAGATAACTACTCTTATTTTGAGAAATAGCTTTTGGCTTGTTACTGGGCCTTAGTAGAGACTGAACCTTTAACCATCTGGCCAGAGCTGCCCATCATGAACTGGGTGTTGTCTGACTCAAAGAGTCATAAAGTTGGATGTGCACAGCAGCATTCCATCATTAAATGGAAATGGTATATATGAGATCGGGCCTGAGCAGGACCCAAAGACACCAGTAAGTTGCATGAGGAAGTGGCCCAAATGCCCAGGGTCTCCACTCCTGTCACATTACCTTCCATCTCCCAGTCTGCACCTATGGCCTCATGGGGAGTTCCTTATGATCAGTTGACTGAAGAAGAGAAAACTCGTGCCTGGTTTACAGATGATTCTGTGCAATATGCAGGCACCACCAGAAAGTGGAGAGCAGCAGCACTACAGACCCTTTCTGGGACCTCCCTAAAGGACAGTGGTGAAGGGAAATCCTCTCAATGGGCAGAACTTCGAACAGTGCATCTGATTGTTCACTTTGCTTGGAAGGAGAAATGACCAGATGTGCGATTATGTACTGATTCATGGGCTGTGGCCAGTGGTTTGGCTGGATGATCAAGGACTTGGAAGGGACATGATTAGAAAATTGGAGACAAGGATTTATGCGGAAGAGGTATGTGGATAGACCTCTCTGAATGGACCAAAGAAGTGAAGATATTTGTGTTTCATGTGAATGCTCACAAAAGGGTGACCTCTGCAGAGGATAATTTTAACAATCAAGTGGATAGGATGACTTGTTCTGTGGAAACCAGTCATCCTCTTTCCCCAGCTACTCCCGTCATTTCTCAAAGGGCTCATGAACAAAGTGGCCATGGTGGCAGGGATGGAGGTTATGCATGGGCCCAGCAACATGAACTCCCTCTCACCAAGGCTGACTTGGCTACAGCCGCTGCTGAGTGCCTAATCTGCCAGCAGCAGAGACCAACACTAAGTCCCCAATATGGCACCATCCCTCGAAGTGATCAGCCAGCAACCTGGTGGCAAGTTGATTACATTGGACCACTTCCATCATGGAAATGGCAGCGTTTTGTCCTTACTGGAATAGACACTTACTCTGGATATGGATTTGCCTTCCCTGCAAGCAATGCTTCTGCCAAAACTACCATCCATGGACTTACAGAATGCCTCATCCACCATCATGATATCCCACACAGCATTGCCTCAGATCAAGGGACTCACTTCACAGCAAATGAAGTACAGCAGTGGGCTTATGCTCATGGAATTCACTGGTCTTACCATGTTCCCCACCATCCTGAAGCAGCTGGCTTGCTATAACAATGGAATGGCCTTCTAAAGACACAATTATGGTGCCAGCTAGGTGGCAATTTCTTTCAGGGTTGGGACAGTGTTCTCCAGGAGGCTATATATGTCTAAACAAGCATCAAATGTATGGTGCTGTTTCTCCCATAGCCAGGATTCATGGTTCCAGGAATCAAGGGGTGAAAATGGGGGTGGCACCACTCACTATTACCCCAGTGACCCACTGGCAATATTTTTGCTTCCTGTCCCCACGACCTTACAGAATGAGTGGTGGAAGAAGGTAGTTCCGAACACCAGCTACAGCCACATGACCAGTTGCAGAAACCTCCGGTTCTTGTGACCTGAGCTAGCAGCTTACCTTGCCAATCTTGGGATCCATTGAACTTCACAGCCTACGAGCAAGAGTCCTGCTCCACAACCTGCTGATCTTGGGTTCACCTGCCCCTGCAGCTACGTGAATCAGGAGATGCTTTGCAGTCTTGCCTGCTGATCTTGGGTTCGCCAGCCTCTGCAGCTCCATGAATCAAAAGAGACCTTTATCCTGATCCACAGACTTGGGATGTTCCAGCCTCTACAACCTCGTGAGCTGTTTCCTTGATATACATCTCTCTCTATGTATATATTTATGCCCTTCACTGGTTTTGCTTCTCTAGAGAACCCAGCCTAAGACAGCTTCTGATGAAGGAAATGGGAATAAAACAAAGGACAAATTAAGACATTCCAAGACAATAAAAGGTAGGAACAATACCCTGCAACAATGCTAAAGGGAGATCTTCAGACTGAAATGAAAGAATACTAGACAGTAGCTTAAATTCATATAAATAAATAAAGAACACCAATAAATGTAGCTTTGTATACAAAAATCAGTAGTATTATGTTTTTTATTTTTAACTCTTCATTTTTTCCTACATAACTGAAAAACAAATGTATTACACAATGATTTAAAAACTAGGTTATTGGGCAATGAATGTATAATGTAATTAGTGATAACAATATAAGGGGATAAGGACAGAATTACATAGGAGAAGAGAGTCTTTATATGACTGAAACTGAGTTTTTATTAATTTATTAAAAATAAATTTTATTAATGTGATTTGTTATAAATTTAGGATGTAATTGTAATTACCAGAGTGACCACTAAGAAAATAACTAAAATGAATACATGCAAAGGAAATGAGAAGGGAATAAAAATGGTACACTGTGATGGTCAAAGTTGTGTGCCAACTTGGCTGGGCCATGATTCTCAATGGTTTGTCAGTTATGATGTAGTTTGGTAGACATATGATGATGTGATCACTTCCATGATGAGATTTGATATAATGTGATCACCTCCATGATGGGATATGCTGTGTGCAGCCAATCAGTTGAAAGGGAGTTTCCTTGGAAGTGTGGCCTGCATAGAATATAAATGGATATTCTGGCAAGGTTCATGGGCTTTTTTTCATTCTGGATTCTGCAGCTGGCTCTTGTTTGTCTGACCTCTTGTTCTTGGGACTTGAGCTAGCAACTTACCTGCTTTCTTGCCTGTCAATCTTGGGATTTGTCAGTCTTCAAAGCCTGTAAGCAACAGCCCTGCTGTCTTACCTGCCTATCTTGGGTTTGTCAGCCCCTGCGGCAATGAGAATCAGGAGAAGCCTCCAGCCTGATCCACGTACCAGCCTCTACAACAGCATGAGCAGTTTCCTTAATATAAATCTCTCTGTGTACTTTACTGATTTTGCTTCTCTAGAGAACCCAGCTTAAGATATTTGGTACTGAGCATCGTTCTAGAGAAACAAAATTGTAAGAATGAGTTTTCTAAATTGGTTCTTAAATCTGGTTAGTCGTAAAGATGTTGATGACTCTGCTTCCAGTAGTAAAGATTATTGTTGTGGCTGTTGGGTGCTGTTGAGTCGATTCTGACTTATAGCGACCCTATAGAACAGGGTAGAAATGTCCCAAAGTGTTTTCAAGGAGTAGCTGGTGGATTGGAAGTGTGGACCTTTTGGTTAGCAGCCTGAGTTCTTAACCACTTTGCCACCAGGGCACTGCTAACCCATGGCATGAGGTGGCAATAGAAATACGCAAAATATCACCACCAATAGACCAGGTATTAGTGAGAGGTGAGGCTCTGGGTGATTGCATGTTTGATACCTTTCTACAATTTTGTCAGAATAAGAAGTATAAGGAAGCTTGTTGGTTGGTCCTACTTTCGCTAGACAAACTGGTGAAAGAAAAAGATGTGCTTAGAGCTTGAGAGTCAAAGCTCGAGTGCCGCATAAATGATCTCAATGTTTCCACTTGTGCCTTGAAAGAAAGCCTTATTTCTTGCCGTAATAGAGCTGATATTGCTGAAGACCAAACCCAGAGTCTTGTCCTAAGAGTGGCTGTACTACAATGCCAACTCAATTCCCAGCCTTGAGTGGTGTCTGTAGTTAAAGTGAGGGCATTGATTGGGAAGAAATGGGATCCTGAAATTTAGGATGGGGATATATGGGCAGATAATCAGAAAGCTGGGGACACTGAGCCTCTAAGTTCCGTTGAAACACTACTGTTAACAGAACCAGCCTTCTCACTCTCATCTGAAGAGATTACTCCATCTGTTTTTGCTAAGCCACCCTCCCCAGTAAAACCATTAACCCCTCCAACCACACCTGATGAGATTAACCCAGCTGTGTCTAAAGAGCCTTTGCCTGAGTCATCGCCTAGGGCATTGCCTGAAGCAGATGTCTTACAAGACAATGCTGAACATTCTAAACACATCCCCACCACCAATTTTGACTCCTATACCTATGACTAGACTTAAGTCCAGTGAGCCCCAAAAGATGAAGTATGAAGTGTGACCCAGGAGGAGGTACACTACACTCCAAAAGAACTCCTTGATTTTTCTAATATGTACAAACAGAAACCCAGGGAATATGTGTGGGAATGGCTATTAAGAGTGTGGAGTAACAGTGCAAGGAACATAAAGATGGATCAGTCTGAGTTTATTGATATGGGCCCACTAAGAACAGATTCTTCATTCAGTGTTTCAGCTTGAGAACTTAGGAAAGGATCTAGTTTATTTGTTTGGGTCACTGAAGAAGGTATTGAAAGGCTCGGGGAAATTGTCATGTTAGAGTGGATTTATCAGGTTAGACTCACAGACCCACATATGGAGTGCCCAGAGGATATACCTTTTACCACAATGATGAGGAACAAATTTGTGAAGGGAGCCCCACTATCCTTGAAAACTGCTGTGATTGCTATTTTATGTAAGTCAGATTTGACAGTGGGAACTACCCTAACTGAATTAAGACACCTAACTACAACAGGGTTTATTGGAGCCAGCGATGATAGGGCCAAGTGACGTCACTCAATTGGCAAAGACAAGGTAGGCATGGTTGTGATAATGGACAGAGGAGCCAAAGCAGTAATCAGAATATTCTGACTCATATGGACTTATGAGTTGGCTACTTACTCCCGCTGTCCCTAGGAGAGAAATAGATAGGAAATCTAAGTATTTACTTGATCTGTACAAGTGGATGAATTCTCGTTCAAGTGAACAGGAGTATAACTCAAAAAGCCAGAATAGAGGGGTTTTCCATTAGAGGGGTAATCATTTTCCCCTTCTTTTAGACATTGTTCCTCTTAAATTCATGGGCCGGGTAGTTATGAGATATTATGAGGTACTAGCTTTACTGCTTATGCTAGAGTTTTGAGTCAAAGACTCATGTTCAGTGGAGCCTCAGAAAAATGACTGGGATGGAATATTGTGATAAGATTAACGGCTTTTTTACACTTTGTGTTTTCAAAGGGTCAATGTCAGTGCATAAGAGGGCTTCAAATACTGCTGTCATGCCCATTAGGGACTATTTTATAGTGATTATAGCATTCATTGTTATCTGTTAGTTGCATATGTTGTCTGTAAAAAATTATTATTTTCATTTTGCATTATTTACTGCATGCACTATTACTCAAAGGTATTATTTTCCAGAAAAGTTAAATTGCACATTTAAAATCATTCTTAACAACAACACCAACAAGAAAGAACCCTTGAATTTTTAAACTTTAATAATGGGAAAAGTTCAAAACATTTATCATACGATATTTTAAAAGCAGAGCATAATTTCTTATCAAGAATGATAGCTTCAAGTAGTTTTTTTTAATGGAATCACTATTACATAAGTTTAAAAGAAAAAAAGAATGTGGTAATTAAAAAAAAGGATTAAATCAAGTCAGTCATTGTGTTTGCATGTGCATTAAGAATGTCTCACCTGAAGACAATTGAACCAAGTGGGAAATAGGTTCCTCCCACCTCTGACATAACATGTGTATGCCAATTTATCTGGTTTCTATCTAGGTGTTGACATTAAAATTTAAAAAAAAATTCCCAGACACACTGTTAAGCCAAAATTGAAACCATTCCTGAAGCCCATTTTTTAGACAAAGATTAGACAGGACTATAAAACAAAAAATAATACATGTGATGAATGTGCTTCTTAGTTCAATCAGATATAGAGACCACATGAGCAGCTCCTGTCCAGAGGCAGGATGAGAAGGCAGGAAGGGACAAGAACTGGTCGAATGGACACAGGGAACCTGGGGCAGAAAGGGGGAGTGTGTTGTGACATTGTGGAGATTGCAACTAATGTCACAAAACAATATGTGTATACATTTTTGTATGAGAAATTAACTTGAGCTGTGAACTTTCACCTAAAGCACAATAAGAAAAAAAAAAAAAAATTTACTGAAAGAAAAAAAATTGTTCCTCTAGTGATGGCAATGACATCTAGGTATGATTCCACCACACCAGAAGCTTCCAATATAATAGTAATTTCTTGGAAAAAATGCAATTTTTCTTTTCTGCTTGAAATGAGAATTATTATATTTAAAGCATAATATGACTAGGAAGAATTTTAGACTTCCAAAGAGTCTGGGTGATTTAGGTTTTAGTGTCTCAGAATGACTCTCTTATAAGGTACACTGAGAGTCATAATTGGCCAAGAAAAGCAGTGTCTATGTCTCTCCTTTTTCCAAAAAAAAAAAAAGTTACACAGATCATTTCTGAGCCTAATATAGAGATTGAGAAATCCCAAGAGTGCTCACAATGTATACCTTCATCTCCGGATGCTGGAACTGTGACTGCATTCTAGCAAACCTCACAATCAAGCAGGAAGAAGTGACCATAAGAATCCAAGGGGAAGTGTCAGCCACTAGAGCACTAAGCATAATGACCTTTTGGGGTAGTTCATTTTCTTTCCCCTTATTACAGATATGGATGCCAAGACTTAGTATAATCCATTATTCACCTCAGCAGGATGTGGTCATTCAGAACTGTAATAGATTAAATTATTCCCTAAATGTGATATTGGTTACGTTTTCATAATGTTAAGAATTAAGGTTTAACGAATAACACCCTATTTAGTACCTTACCCATGCTTCATTCCTAATAAATATTTGTCTGGCACTGTGTTGTTAGCTGCTGTTGACTGCCCTAACTCATGGTGACCCTGTGTACAATGGAACAAAATCTTACCCAGTCCTGCATGATTGGTTGCTGGTAGTATCATTGTGTGATTCATAGGGTTTTCATTGGCTGATTTTTGGCTGTAGACCATCAGGTTTTTCTTCCTAAGTTCTTAATTTGGAAGCTCTGTTGAAAACTTCTTCAGCATCATAGCAACATGAAAACCTTCACTGACAGACAAGTGGTAGCTGTGTATGATGTGCACTGGCTGGGAATTGAACCTGGGTCTACTTATGAAAGGTGAGAATTCTACAAATGAACCGCCAATGCCTCATTGTCTGGCACTAATAGGTATTAAATGAACAGCAAAGAACTACAAGTTTTACCTGTACTTCTTTGTGCATGTCTTCCCCAACAAAATTAACTGAAGAGAGTTTATCCTGGCCAAACTGGTATTCCTGAGTCGATTGGCCTAATACCCTCCAAGAGTATCTTCATATCATGACAATTTAACCGTGACCTATAACGTTTTACAACTGCAGAATAATTAGCTGAATAATTACATATACATTACACAAGCATTATGCTAACATTTAAAACCACAGTAATGAAAATAATAAAGACTATATAATAATTAGAAATTTTTAAGATATGATGCTAAGTTTAAAAAAAAAAGGGAATACAAAATTTTACAGAGTTAAACTGGGCCCAAGCCTCCTCCCCTGATTCCTGATGATTAATCATGTGCTGTTATGGTGAGTAAAAAACGAAGATCCTAAGGCGAGGCCATGATGGCAGAATAGTCAGATGCTTTCTGTCTTCGCACTTACAACAAAGACCCGAAAAAACAAGTGAATTGATCAAACATGACAATCTAGGAGGCTTGATCATCAAAGACAAAGCTGATAAGTCAGACTGAGTCGCAGGGGGAAGGAGAGACAATTCAAAAGCAGTGAAGAAGTGTCAGACGTGAGGTTGTCAGCACCCTGCTAGCTGGGTTAGCCAGCACCTGCAGACTGAGGTGAGCAGTAGAGTTCAGGACGCGTATCACGACTCCAGGGGAGGCTAGATGGCAGACAGTCTGCACAAGCCTCTGAAACCAGGTGGAAGCAGCGCTGGAACTGCGAAAGTTAAGTGCAAGTGTCTAACCTATTGCGCAAAGTCAAAATAAACCCACCCCCCTGGGATTTTCACAGAGAGAAGTGCCTCTTTCCCCACCCCCACCCCCACCCCCACCCTCCTCTGCTCTGACACCAATCCAGCAGTATTCAACAACTGCCATGCTCCCTAAGCCAGAACTCAGGGCTATCTGTGCCCAAACCAGTTTCGCAGCTTTAAAAAAACACCACACCCCTTAAGCTGGGGACTCAGGGCAAGCCCTGCCCCTTTGCCTAGGCACTGGCATAAGGGGTCCATGGACTGTAGTGCCAGTCACCTCTGGCCTAGATCTGTGTGGGTCGATTCAACAAGGCATGCCCTCATTAGCATAAAACAACAGGGCATACACCTGAAGCCTATTTTCAACTGCAACAGCCAAGGGGGAGTTGCAGATTCATGACATTTGATGCTGCCCTGCCCATTAAACAGGGACCTCACCCACCAATAGCAGGGGCCTGAGGCCTGGCAGTATCACCCACTCCATCTAGTCACCCATGACAGGGGTCTGAGAATAAGTGTTGCATCCCAGTCCTTCCAGCCAACAGCATCAGGTGCCCTAGAACAGGCTGCAAAACCCATCTCCCAGTGCACTCTAGGGGACAAGGACACACCCTCTACCCAGACACCTGGGGGCAGCCGTCAACCCCCTGCCTTGCTCAGCAAATAGCCCCCAGAGCAGCCTGATACCTGTGCCTGCTATGGGCACCCCTACTCAGCCCTGCCCATCGAGGACTGTAGATGAGAGTCTACACCACACACTTGGTGACCGACAAAGTGGACACCTTTACCACATTTGCACAAAAGAAAATGAACAGACTCCTGGGCTCACACATCTAGCAGCCGCTTTAACCATCTAAAGTCAGGACGTGAAAGCTTCAAAGACACCAATAACCAAAGTAGATCACATGCCCAGCCTACTTGGGCATATCAAAACAAAACAAAAAGCTAGGACACAGTAAACAAACATACAATCAGAACCAGGAAACCTTCCAGAAGAAGATAAGATCTTGGAATTATCAGAGAGAGAATTCAAAAGATTAATACACAGAGATCTTCAAGAGATCAGGAAGGAGATCAGGCAAAACTCGGACCAAGCCAAGTAATACACAGAAAAAGCCATAGAGGAATTCACGAAAAAATGCAAGAACAGAATGAAAATTTAACAGGCTGCAGACTTCCAGGTAACATGACGCTATAGACAGAAGAACCACGCCATCCCTCCACAGCAAAGACCTGAAAAACTAAGTCAAACAGAGACAAACATCAATCTTGAAACCCTAAGCATCAAATGAAGAGATAAAGAACTCAGCAAAGCACAAAATGGAATAAGAAACTGACAGAGAACAGAGAGTGAGGAGAGATGCCTGCAGAGGTCCCCTATCAGCTAACGTTAGCATGGATTTGCCATCTTGGACTCCTGTTGGAGATCAGTGAACAGGGAGTACAGGAAAGCAGCTTCACGGAGATCCCAGCAGGAGAAAGAAAAACTGGTAACCAGCTACAGATGCTTACCCACCCCCCACCCTTCTTCACCACCACTTGGCCTCCCCTGCTTCCTGTGGCCACAGTCTCTCGGCCAGGAGGAACTGGCTTCAGCCCTCTGTGGCATGGGTTCCACCTGCCCACACTGGCTTGTTCCCTGCATGTCATTTTTCTGTTGCTGGTGTTGCTTTTTTTCCCCTTCTTTTGGTTAGCTTAAGAGCTACTTGTCAGTCTGCATAACTGCACAAAATCATTAAAGGGAGCCCTTTGGTCTAAGAACAAGCAACATCAGACCACAAGCTGAATCTAGGATGCAAGATCACAGCAGCCAGATACCAAACTAGGAAATGAACTCTCAATGACTATACAATACCAAAAGAATTACAACAGGGAACCAGAGAGATTAATCCATAAATGACAATAACATCAGAACAATAAAAGAGGGAATAAATGGTATAGGTATAGAACCTTCTAATGGACTGTTTCAAACCTAGGAAGATATGGGTAAATTTCAAGGTAACCATAAAAAAACTTAACAAACCTCTTCATAAAAATAAGAGAGAAAAACATAAATTCTCAGTAAAAACAAAACCTACAAAAACAAAACAAATGAAAAAAACCACAAACAAAAGGAATTCAGGGGAGGCAGGGCCAAGACAGCGGAGTAGTCAGACACTTCTAGTGGACCCTCTTATAACAAAGACCCAAAAAAACAAGTGAATCAATTATATATGACATTCTAGGAGCCCTGAACATCAAAGGCAAAGTTGAGGAACTGGACTGAGTGGTAAGGGGAGGAGAGATGCTTTGGAAGCAGCAAGGAGTTGCCAGACCCGACCCTGTGAGAGCGTGAACCCTTCAGGCATGATCAGCTCATGCGTGAGCAGTGAGGCAGGCAAGCTGTGGTGCTTGGGAGGCGTATTCCACACCGGGAGAGACCCAGCGGCAGAGAGTCTACTTGGCCAACCAGAATCAGTGAGAAGCAGCCCTCAATCGACAAAAGATAAGTACTTGCATATGGCTACCGTGTGGATCAAAAACACCCCCTTAGGGAAAAACCTCTCTCCCATTTACCTCCCCAGTCCCTGCTCTGCACTGTATCCCGGACCAGCTTCAGCAATTGCAGAGTCCCATGAACTGGAAGTAGGATCCATCACACGCCTCGAGCCTTTCTCCTGGCCTTGCAGAGTAAACAAATTAACAAACAGGGGAAAAAATAAACTGCTGGCTCCCCTAAGCCAGGAACTCAGGGTAGGTACAGCTACTTTGCCTAGGCACAGGCATAAGGGATTTTCAGTGCCTTTCCCCCTGCATAGACTTGTGTGGGCCCATTTCAACAGCCTAGGCCCTCATTACCGCAGTACAACAAGGTATATACCTGAAGTCTAACTTCAACTCTTTCAGCTGTGAAGTGGAAAGTTTGTGACATCTGACACTGCTCTGCCCATTAAGCAGGGTCTTCACCTACCCACATCAGGGAACTGAGGACTGGTGGCTCCACCCACACCACCTAGCCACCTGTGATAGGGGCCCAAGAATAAGAGGTGCCCCCCACTCCTTACAGCCAAAAGCATTGGGTGCTCATAGTCTGGCTGCAAAACCCACCCATCTATGTGCTCTAGGGAACAAGGACATGCCTTCCTCCTGGACACTCAGAGGCAGCCGTCAGCCCCCTGCCTTGCTTAGAGTGTGTCCCCCTGCTGCATTCACATGCTTATGCCTACACCAATCACCTATGCCTGTCTAGGACTGTAGGCAAGAGCCTGCACCACACACTTCGTGGCTATCTACCTGAGAACCTGAGCTGAATCCATAAAGGAGGAGTGTGCAGACTCCTGAGCTCACATACCTCGTAACAGATCTAACCACCTGGTGGCAGGGCATTAGAGCTTCAAAGGTGCTAATAATCAAACTAGCTCACACGAGCAACGTATTTGGGCATATCAAAACCAAACAAGAAGCTAGGACACAGTAAGCAAACATAAAATAAATGAATATAATACCTTATTGATGCTTGGAGACAACAGTCAATATCAAATCACATAAAGAGGCAGTCCATGATGGCTTCAGCAACCTTCCAAAATAAAGCATCCAGAAATTTTCCAAAGGAGGAAAATTTCTTGGAATTATTGGAGGCAGAATACAAATAATTAATATACAGAACTCTTCAAGAAATAAGGAAGGAAATTAAGCAAAACACAGAACATGCAATAAAGGAAATTAAAAAGATTAGAGAAGAGCATAATGACAAATTTAACGGGCTGCAAGCATCCATAGAGAGACAGCAATCAGAAATCCAGAAGATCAGCAATAAAATTTCAGAATTAGACAACTCAATAGAAAGTCATAGGAGCAGAATTAAAGCAATGGAAGTCAGAATTAGTGACATGGCAGATAAAACACTTGACACCAACTTATTTAAGAAAAAATCATATAAAAAATGAAGAAACCCTAAGAATTATGTGGAACTCTATCAAGAGGAATAAACTACGAGTGATTGGAGTACCAGAACTGGGGCGGGGGGGTGGGGGTGGGGAATAACAGAAAATTGTGGAATATTTGTTGGCAGAAAACTTCCCTGACATCATGAAAGATGAGAAGATATCTATCCAAGATGCTCATTAAACCCCACAAAAGGTAGATCTCAAAAGAAAGTCACCAAGACATATTATAGTCAAACTTGCCAAAACCAAAGATGAAGAGAGAATTTTTTTTAAAATAGTACTTCAGGTGAAGGTTTACAGAACAAACAGTTTCTCATGAAACAGTAGTACACATATTGTTTTATGACATTGGGTAACAACCCCACAACATGTCAACCCTCTCCCTTCTCGACCTTTTTATTTTTTTTGGTGAAAATATACATTGGCAAAGATACACCATTTCAAAAATTTCTACGTGCACAGTTCAGTGACATCGACTATACTCTTCCAATTGTGCTGCTATACTCATGTTAGATGAAGGCTTACAGAACAAAATAGTTTCTCATTAAACAGTACACATGTTGCCCTATGACAATGCTTAACAACCTCACAACACATCAACACTGTCCTTACTCAACCTTGGGTTCCCTATCACCAGCTTTCCTGTCCCCTTCTGCCTTCTAGTCCTTGTCTCTGGACTGCTGTGCCTCATTAGTCCCATTTGGTTTTATGGGGCTGTCTACTCCCCAGCTGAACGGTGAACCTCGGGAGTGACTTCACCAGTGAGCTAAAAGGTTGTCTGGGGGCCATACTCTCAGGGTTTCTCCAGTCTCCTTTAGGCCAGTAAATCCGGTCTTTTGTTTTGTGAGTTAGAATTTTTTTTCTACATCCTTCTCCAGCTCTTTCCAGAACCCTCTGTTGTGATCCTGGTCAGAGCAGTCAGTGGCGGTAGCTGGGCACCATCTAGCTATACTGGACTAAGTCTGGTGGAGGCCTTGGTAGGTGTGGTCCATTAGTCCTTCAGACTAATCTTTCCTGTGTATCCTGTTCTCTTCACTCTCCCCTGCTGCCGAAGGGATGAGACCAGTGGAGTATCTTAGATGGCTGCTCACAGGCTTTTAAGACACCAGACACTACTCACCAAGTAGAATGTAGAACATTGCCTTTATAAACTGTGTTATGCCAATTGAGCTAGATGTTCCTGGAGACCATGGTCCCCAAAGCCCTCCGCCCAGCAATTCAGTCCCTCAGTGAGTTTGGTTGTGTCTGTGGAGCTTCCATGACCTTCCCTTGCACAAGTTGTGCTGGTTTCCGGAGTACTGTGTAGTGTCTCACCCTTCAGCAAAGATACCACTTATTTATTGCCTATGTAATATTTTCCTTCCAACCCTCCCATCCCTAGTAACCAACAAAGATTGTTACTTTTTGTGTGTGAACTTTATTTATTTATTTATTTATTTTATTGTACTTCAGGTGAAGGCTTACAGAACAAATAGTTTCTCATGAAACAGAAGTACACATGTTGTTTTATAACATTGCTTAACAACCCCACAACATATCAACCCTCTAACTTCTCAATCTTTTTTTTTTTTGGTGAAAATACACACAGCCAAAGATACACCATTTCAAAAATTTCTACATGCACAGTTCGGTGACATTGACTACACTCTTCCAATTGTGCTGTTATTCTCACTTAAGATGAAGGCTTACAGAACAAAACAGTTTCTCATTTAACAGTTACTACAAATGTTGCCCTATGACAATGGTTAACAATCTCACAACACATCAACAATATCCTTACTCACTGTTGGGTTCCCTATCACCAGCTTCCTTGTCCCCTTCTGCTTTCTGGCCCTTGTCACTGGACTACTGTACCTCGTTAGTCTCATTTGGTTTTCGGGGCTGTCCACTCCCAGGCTGAACAGTGAACCTCAGAGGTAACTTCACCACTGAGCTAAAAGGGTGTGTGGGGGCCATACTCTCGGGGTTTCTCCAATCTCCTTTAGGCCAGTAAATCTGGTCTTTTTTGTGTGGGTTAGAATTATGTTCTACATCCTTCTCCAGCTCTGTCCAGAACACTCTGTTGTGATCCCGATCAGAGCAGTCAGTGGTGGTAGCCGGGCTTGTGTGTGAACTTTTTAATGGGTTTTTACAATAGAGGTCTCATACAATATTTGTCCTTTTGTGATTGACTTATTTCACTCAGCATAATGTCCTCCAGCTTCATCCATGTTATGAGATGCTTCACAGATTCATCATTGTTCTTTCTTATTGCATAGTACTCCACTGTGTGTATGCACCATAGTTTGTTTATCCATTCATCTGTTGATGGGCATCTAGGTTGTTTCCATCTTTTTGCTATTGTGAACAATGTTGTAATGAACATGGGTTTGCATATGCCTATTCATGTGATGGCTCTTATTTCTCTAGGATATATTCCTAGGGATAGGGTTGCTGGATCCTATGGTATTTATATTTCTAGCTTTCTAAGAAAGCGCAGTATCATTTTCCAAAATGGTTGTATCATTTTGCATTCCCACCAGCAGTGCATAAGAGTTCTGATCTCCCCGCAGCCCCTCCAACATTTGCTGTTTCCAGTGTTTTTGATTCGCGCCAGTAATGCCGGGGTGAGATGGTATCTCATTGTGTTTTTAATTTGCATTTCTCTAATGGCTAGTGATCGCGAGCATTTCCTCATGTCTCTGTTGGCCATTTGGATGTCTTCTTTGGTGAAGTGTCTGTTCATTTCCTTTGCCCATTTTTTAATAGGATTATTTGTCTTTTTGTTGTAGAGGTGTTGGATTTTCTTGTAGATTATGGAGATTAGACCTTTGTCTCACCAGTACTGTCCAAAAATTTTTTCCCACTCTGTAGGTTCTCTTTTTACTCTTTTGGTGAAGTCTTTTGAAGAGCATAGGTGTTTGATTTTTAGAAGATCCCAATTATCTAGCCTATCTTCTGGGGTTTGTGTGTTGATGGTTATGGTTTGTATCCTGTTAAAGCCATGTATTAAGGCCTGTAGCGTTGGTCTTATTGTTTCTTCTATGGACTCTATAGTTTTTGGCTTTATATTTAGGTCATTGATCCATTTTGAATTAGTTTTTGTATATGGCATGAAGTATGGGTCCTGTTTCATTTTTTTACAGATGGATATCCAGTTTTGCCAGCACCATTTGTTAAAAAGACTGTCTTTTCCCCATTTGATGGACTTCGGGCCCTTGTCGAAGATTAGGTGACCGTAGGTGGATGGATTTACTTCTGGGTTATCAATTTTGTTCCATTGGTCAAAGTATCTGTCTTACCAATACCAGGCTGTTTTGACTACCATAGCTGTATACTAGGTTCTGAGGTCAGGTAGTGTGAGTCCTCCAGCTTTATTCTTCTTCAGTAGTGCTGTACTTATTTGGGGCTTCTTCCCTTTCCATATAAAGTTAATGATTAGTTTTTCCATCTCTTTGAAGAATGTTGTTGGTATTTGGATTGGGATTGCGTTGTATTTGTAAATTGCTTTGGGTAGAATTGTCATTTTCACAATGTTGAGTCTACCTACCCACGAGCATGGTATGTTTTTCCATTTATGTAGATCCCTTTGGGTTTCTTGCAGTAGCGTTTTGTAGTTTTCTTTGTATAGGTCTTTTACACCCCTGGTTAGATTTATTCCTCAGTATTTTATTTTTTTAGGGGCTCTTATAAATGGTATTGTTTTCCTGATTTCCTTTTCATCCTTCTCCTTATTGGTGTATAGGAATCCAACTGATATTTGTATATTTATCTTGTATCCTGCTACTCTGTTGACTCTTTCTATTAGTTCCTGTAGATTTTTCATGGAGTCTTTAGGGTTTTCTATGTATAGCATCATATCATCTGCAAACAGGACAGTTTAACTTCTTCTTTACCAATTTGGATGTCCTTTAATTCTTTTTCTTGCCTTATTGCTCTAGCTATGACTTATAGCATAATGTTAAATAGGAGTAGTGATAAAGGGCATCCTTGTCTTGTTCCTGTTCTCAGGGGGAATGTTTTCAGCCTGGGGAGAGAATTTTAAGAGAGACCATGGATAAACAAAAAGTCCTCTACAAAGGAGAGTCAAAAAGAATAAGCTCGGACTACTCAGCAGAAACCATGCAGGCAAGAAGGTAATGGGATGACATATATAAAGCCTTGAAGGAAAAAAACTGCCAGCCAAGAATGATACATCTGGCAAAACTGTCTCTAAAATATGATGGCAAAATTAGGGTATTTCCAGATAAACAGAAGTTTAGGGAATTTGCAAAAACCAAACCAAAATTACAAGAAACACTGAAGCAAGTCCTCTGGTTAGAAAATCAGTAACATCAGATAACAACTGAAAACTAGAACACAGGACAGAGCAACCAGATGTCAAGCAAGAAAGGGAAGTCACAAAAATAAACCAAAGCTAAAACACTGAAAATAAGGAAACAGATGTCAATATGTAAAAATGACGACATGAAAACAAAAAAGAGGGACTTAAAAAATGCAGACATAGATTTTTTATATGGAGAGGAGGTCAAGGCGATATAAATAAATAAAAGACTAGTATAAACTTAGAAAAATAGGGGTACATATTAAGGTAACCACAAAGGAAACTGACAATCCTACAAGTCAAAATAAAAAAAAAAAAACTAGAAAAATACAAAGACTCAGAAAATACAAAATCAACAACACTGAAAAAATGAAAAGAAAATACTTAAAGAAAAACGACTCAGCACAGAAAATTAACTAGAACAAAGAAACTGTGAACAACACAAAGAAAAAATATCAAAATGACAACACTTAACTCATATCTATCAATAATTATGCTGAAAGTAAATGGACTAAATGCACCAATAAAGAGACAGTGAGTGGCAGATTAGATAAAAAAGCACGACCTGTCTATATGCTGCCTACAAGAGACACACCTTAGACTTAAAGACACAAACAAACTAAAACTCAAAGGATGGAAAAAAAATATATCAAGCAAACAACACTCAAAAAAGAGCAGGAGTGGCAATATTAATCTCTGACAAAATACACTTTAAAGTAAAATCCACCACAAAGGATAAGGAAACACACTATATAATGATTAAAGAGTTAATACACGAGGAAGACATAACTACAATAAATATTTATGCACCTAAAGACAGGGCTCCAAAAAACACAAAACAAACTCTAACAGCATTGAAAAGAGAGATAGACAGCTCCACAATGGTAGTAGGAGACTTCAACACACCACTTTTGGTGAAGGACAGAACATCCAGAAAGAAGCTCAACAAAGACACAGAAGATCTAAATGCTACAATCAACCAACTTGATCTCATAGACATATAGTGAACACTCCATCCAACAGCAGCCAAGTATACTTTCTTTTCCAATGCACATAGAACATTCTCCAGAATAGACCACATGCTAGGCCCTAAAGCAAGCCTTAGCAAAATCCAAAACATCAAAATACTACAAAGCATCTTTTCTGACCATACAGCCATAAAAGTGGAAATGAACAACACAAAAAGCAAGGAAAAAAAGAAAAATCAAACACATGGAAACTTAACAACACCTTGCTCAAAAACTACTGGGTGGTTATAGAAGAAATTAAGGATGGAATAAAGAAATTCATAGAATCAAATGAGAATGATAACACTTCCTACCAGAACATTTGGGACACAACAAAAGCAGTGCTCAGAGGTCAGTTTATGGCAATAAATGGACACATCCAAACAGAAGAAAGGGCCATAATCAAAGCATTAACCCTACAACTGGAACAAGTAGAAAAAGAGCAGCAAAAGAAGCCTTCGGGCACCAGAAGAAAGGAAATAGTAGGAATTAGAGCAGAATTAAATGAAATTGAGAATAGAAAAAACAACTGAAAGAGTTAACAAGACCAAAATCTGCTTCTTTGAAAAGATCAACAAAACTTATAAACCATTGGCCAAACTGACAAAAGAAAAACAGGAGAGGAAGCAAATAACCTGTATAAAAAATGATGGGTGATACCACAACAGACCCAACTGAAATTAAAAGAATCATAATAGAATACTATGAAAAATTGTATTCTAACAAATTTGAAAACCTAGAGAAAATGGACAAATTTCTAGAAACTCATTACCTACCTAAACTAACACAAACAGAGGTAGAACAACTAAATAAACCCATAACAAAAGAAGAGATTGAAAGGGTAATTAAAAAACTCCCAACAAACAAAAGCCCTGGCGGGGATGGATTACAGGAGAATTCTACAGAACTTTCAGAGAAGAGTTAACACCACTACTACTAAAGTTATTTCAGAAAATAGAAAAGGATGCAATACTCCTAAACTCATTACATGAAACCACGCATAACCTTGATACCAAAACCAGGTAAAAATACCACATAAAAAGAAAATTACAGACCAATATCCCTCATGAACATTGATGCAAAAATCCTCAACAAAATTCTAGCCAATAGAATCCGGCAACTTATCAAAAATATAATTCACCATGATCAAGTGGGATTTACACCAGGTATGCAGGGTTGGTTCAACATTAGAAAAACAATCATTGTAATCCATCACATAAATAAAACAAAAGTCAACCACATGATCTTATCCATCGATGCAGAAAAGGCATTTGATGAAGTCCAACATCCTTTCATTACAAAAACTATCAAAAAATAGGAATAGAAGGGAAATTCCTCAATATAATTGAGGGCATTTATACAAAGCCAGCAGCCAACAGCCAACACCAACCTGAATGGAGAGACTTTGAAAGCATTCCACTTGAGAATGGGAAGCAGAGGATGCCCTCTATCACCACTCTTGTTCAACATTGTGCTGGGGGTCCTAGCCAGACCATTTAGGCTAGAAAAAGAAATAAAGGGCGTCCAAATTGGTAGGGAAGAAATCAAAGTATCTCTATTTGCAGATTATATGATCTTATACGCAAAAAACCTTAAAGAATCCACAAGAAAACTACTGGAACTAATAGAAGATTTCAGCAAAGTTTCAGGATACAAGCTAAACGTACAAAAATCAGTTGGATTCCTCTACACCAACAAGAGAACCTCAAAGAGGAAATCACCAAATCAACACCATTTACTATAGCCCCCAAGAGGATAAAATACTTAGGAATACATCTAACCAGAGATGTAAAATACCTATACAATGAAAACTACAAGACACTACTTCAAGAAACCAAAAGATACCTGCATAAGTGGAAAAACATACCTTGCTCATGGATAGGAAGACTCAACATTGTGAAAATGTCAATTCTACCCAAACCGATCTACAGATAATGCAATCCCGATCCAAACCCCAATGGTAATTTTTAATGAGATGGAGAAACAAATCACCAACTTCACATGGAAAAGGAAGAGGCCCTGAATAAGTAAAGCATTACTGAAGAAGAACAAAGTGGGAGGCCTCACTCTACCTGATTTTAGAACCTATTATACTGCCATGGTAGTCAAAACATCCTGGTACTTGTACAACAACAGATACATAGACCAATGGAACAGAATTGAGAATCCAGATATGAATTCATCAACGTATGAGCAGTTGATATTTGACAAAGGCTCAAAGTCTGCTAACTGGAGAAAAGACAGTCTCTTTAACAAATGGTGCTGGCATAAGTGGATATCCACCTGCAAAAAACTGAAACAAGACCCATACCTTACACCGTGCACAAAAACTAACTCAAAATGGATGAAAGACTTAAATATAAAATTGAAAACTGTAAAGATCATGGAAGAAAAAACAGGGACAATGCTAGGGGCCCTAATACATGGCATAAACAGAATACGAACCATAAGTAACAATGCACAAGCACCAGAAGAGAGACTAGATAACTTGGAGCTCCTAAAAATCAAAAAATTATGCTCATCAAAAGACTTCACCAAAAGAGTAAAAAGATGACCTACAGACTGGGAAAAATTTTTGGCTATTACAAATCCAATAGTGTCTAATCTCTAAAATCTACAAGATACTGCAAAACCTCAGCAACAAAAAGACAACCTAATTAAAAAATGGGCAAAGGATATGAACAAGCACTTCACCAAAGAAGATATTCAGGTGGCTAACAGACACATGAAGAAATGCTCACAGTCATTAGCCATTAGAGAAATGCAAATGAAAACTACAATCCTCTCACCCCAAAAAGACTAGCATTAATCCAAAAACACAAAATAATAAATGCTAGAGATATTGTGGAGAGACTGGAACCATTTACTCTGTTAGTGGGAATATAAAATGGTACAACCACTTTGGAAAACGACTTGGCACTTCCTTAAAAAGCTAGAAATAGAAGTGCCATAAAATCCAGCAATCCCATTTCTAGGAATATATCCTAGAGAAATAAGAGAAGTCACACAAATAGACATGTACACCCATGTTCATTGCAGCACTGCTCACAATAGTAAAAAGATTGAAACAACCTAGTTGCTCATCAGCAGACAAATTGATAAACAGATTATGGTACATACACATAATGGAGTACTATACAACTATAAGGAACAATGATGAATCCTGGAAACATCTCACAACTTGGATGAACCAGGAGGACAATACGTTAAATGGAATTAGTCAGTCGCAAAAGGACAAATATTGTATGAGACCATTATTATAAGAACTCAAGAAAAGGTTTAAACACAGGTAAAAAAGCATTATTTGATGCTTAAGAAGGTGGAGAGGGAAAAGGAGCGGTATTCACTAACTAGATAGTAGATAAAGATCAACTTCGGTGATGGGAAGGACAATACACAATACAGGGGAACTCAGCACAACTGGACCAAAGCAAAAGCTAAGAAGTTTCCTAGACACATCCCAACTCTTTGAGAGACAGAGTAGCTGGAGTAACGGCCTGGAGACCATATTTTTTGGGGACTTCTAGGTCAATTGGTATAAGAAAGTTTGTCAAAATGTTCTGCATCCCACTTTGGTGAGTGGCGCCTAGGGTCTTATAAGTTGGTTGGAGGCCACCTAAGATGCAGCAGTTGGTCCCATCCCACTTGGAGCAAAGGGGAATGAAGAAAAGCAAAGACACTAGGAAAATATTAGTCCAAGAGACCAAAAGACCACATAAACCAGTGACTCCACTAGCCTGAGACCAGAAGAACTAGATGGTGCCCGTCTACCACCAATGACCGCCCTTACAGGGAACACAGCAGAGAGTCCCAGACAGCGCAGGAGAAAAATGTGGAGCAGAATTCAAATTAATGTAAAAACACCAAACTTAATGGTCTGACAGAGTCTGGAGGAACCCCTGAAACTATGGCCCCGAGATGCTCTGCTAACCCAGAACTGAAACCATTCCTGAAGTCCACTCTTCAGACAAAGATTAGACAGGACTGTAAAACAACAACAAGAAAATTCACATGAGGAGTGTGCTTCTTAGTTTAATCAGATACACGAGACCAAATGGGTGGCTCCTATCCAGAGGCAGGATGAGAAGGCAGGAAGGGGCAGAAACTGGTTGAATGGACACAGGGAAACCAAATTGGAAAGGCAGAGTGTGCTGCCACATTGTGGGGATTGCAACGAATGTCAGAAAACAATAGGCGTATACATTTTTTATGAGAAATTAGCTTGAGTTGTAAACTTTCGCCTAAAGCAGAATAAAAAAAAAATTTTTTTTTTAAAAAGGAACATCCTGAGAGAACCTCGTCATCATTTTCTAACTGGAGTTGAGTGTGTGTCATTCATTGCAAACACTTCTTTATGAAGGTTTATCCCTGAACATTTAATACCATATGCGTCTAAAATTACAGAATAATAAATCGGTAGAAATATAAGAAAATTTTAGATATCCTATGGTACATACACATAATGGAATACTATACAACTATAAAGAACCTATTTTAAAACAATTATTTCATCCTTGATGGACTTACTATACACCAGTAGTAGGTCTGAGTAATATATAGGCAATGCCTGCTTAATATCAGTAATCCATTTCTGAAAGTCAGGTATGGTTAGTGAAAACACAATCTAGGATCCTACTATCCATTATTTTAAATGAGAAAAATGATAATCAGTAACAAATCATCTCAAAACCTCCAATCAATTTTCTAAGACATAGTAAAATGCCTTGACATAAATTATAACCATCTTGTCAGAATATTATACACTTTACACTTTGTTTCATGTTATCCCAAAACTGTTGCTTTCTCTGAATTAACATGACATTTTTTAGTACCAGCCAAAACCAAAAACTATCACTTTGTTGACACTCAGTGGCTTTTCAAATATTCACTTTTGTATATGAACCTGAGTCTTTCTTGCATATAATTATGTTTAAATTTAAAAGAATATTTTCTTGTGGTAAATTACATATAACAAAACATTTGCCATTTTAATCATTATTAAGTGTACAATTCAGTGACATTTATTACAGTCACCATGTTGTGCAACCATCACCACTGTTCAATTCCAAATGTATTTCATCACCATAACAGAAACTAAGTACACTTGAAGCATTAATTCCCATTCCTCCTTCCCCCAGATCCTGGTAACCACTAATAAAACTTTTGTCTGTATGCATTTCCCAATTCTAGATATTTCATATAAGTAGGACTGTGATGGTTAAGATTGTGTGTCCATTTGGCTGGGCCATGATTCTCAGTGTTTTGGCTATCATGTAATGTGATCACTTCCCTGTTGAGATTTGATATGTGATCACCCTCATGATAGGATCTGCTGTGAGTAGCCAATCAGTTGAAAGGGAGTTTCCTTGGACATGTGGCCTGCATCAAATAGAAGCTGGCATTCTTGCAAGGCTTGTGGGCTTTTGCTCGCTCTGGAATCCTGCACCCGGCTCCTGTTCATCTGACCTCCAGTTCTTGGGACTTCAGCTAGCAGCTTACCTGTGGTCTTGCCTGCCAATCCTGGGATTCGAGGCTCTTTGCAGCCTGTGAGCAAGAGCCCTGCTCTCTAACCTGCCAACCTTGGGTTTGCCAACCCCTGCGGCTATGTGAGTCAGGAGAAGTCTGCCTCTATCCTGACCCACGGACGTGGGACGTTCCAGCCTCTACAACGCGTGAGCCATTTCCTTGACATAAATCTCTCTCTATATATATTTATACCCTTTACTGGTTTTGCTTCTCTAGACAGCCTAAGACAAGGACCATACAGTATTTGTTCTTTTGTGTCTGACATTTCACTCAATGTAATGTTTTCAAGGTTCATCTAAGTGGTAGCATGTATCAGAACTTCATTTCTCTTTATGGCTGAATAATATTCCATTGTATTTATGTACAACTTTTTTTATCCATTCATCTGTTGATAGATACTAAGGTTGTTTCCACCTTATGGCTAGTGTGCATAATCTTGCAATGGAGATTGGTGAGCTGTTTGAGTCCCCACTTTCAATTCTTTTGAGTATATACCTAAGAGTGGTATTGATGGGTCATATAGAAATTCTATGTTTAACTTTTTGAGGAAACACCAAATTGTTTTCCACAGTGGTTGCACCATTTTACAATCCTACCAACAAAGGATGAGGGTTTCAATTTCTCCATATCCTTACCAATACTTACTGTTTTCCGTTTTTCTGATAATAGACATCCTAGTGGGTGTAAAGTGATATGCCATTGTGGTTTTGATTTGTATTTCCATAATAATTACTAATGATATTGAGAATATTTTTCATTTGTTTGTTGGCCATTTGTATATATTCTTTGTAAAATGTCTATTCAAATCCTTTGCTTATTTTTAATTGGGTTGTCTTTTTGTTGTTGAGTTGTTGAAGTTCTTTATATATTCTGGATGATAATAAACCAGTATCAGATATATGGTTATCAAATATTTTCTCCCATTCTGTAGGTTGTCTCTTCACTTTCTTGGTACAGTGTTTTGATGCATAAAAGTTCTTCATTTTAATGAAGTCCATTTTATCTACTTCGTCATTAGTTGCTTGTGCTTTTGGTGTCATATCTAAGAATCCATTATCAAAATCTAGGTCCTGAAGCATTACGCCTACGTTTTCTTCTAAGAATTTCATGGTTTTAGTTCTTATATTTGGATCATTGATCTATGTTGAATTAATTTTCATGTATGGTGTGATGAATGGGTCCAACTTCATTATTTTCATTGTAGACCCAGTAGTCCTAGCACTATTTATTAACGAGACTATTCTTTCCCCATTGAATGGACAAAATATCCTTATCAAAAATCAATTGACCAAAGATATATGTATGAGTTTGTTTCTCAATTCCATTCCATTAGTCTATATTTCTATCCGTATACCAGTACCAAACTTTTTGATTACTGAAGTACATTTTGAAATTGGAAATTATGAATCATCTTACTTTGTTCTTTATCAAGATAGTTTTGGCTGTTAGGTGCTATTATAGATGGGATCGATTTCTTTATTTCCTTTTCAGAATGTTCTTTGCTAATGTATAGAAACACAGCAGAATTTTGTGTGGTGTTCTTGTATCTTGCCACTTTGCTAAACTAGTTTATTATCTCTAATAGTTTTATTGTGGAATCTTTGGGATTTTCTATATAAGGATCATGTCATCTCTGAATTGAGATTGTTATACTTCTTCTTTTCTTATTTGGATGCATTTTTTGTTCTTCTTGCCTAATTTCTCTGGCTAGAATTCCCAGTTCAATATAGAATAACAGTGGTGAAAGTGTGCAATTTTGTCTTGTTCTTGATCTTAGGGGGAAAGCTTTCAGTCTTTCACCATTGAGTATGATGTTAGCTATGGGTTTTTCATAAATGCTCTTTACCATATTGAGGAATTTCCCTTCTATTCCTAGTTTGCTGAGTACTTTTATCATGAAAGGGTGTTGGATTTTGTCAAATGCGATTTCTGTGCCAATCAAGATGATTATATGGTTCTTTTTCTTAATTATACTCTTGTGGTTTATTACATTGATTTGTTCTCTTATGTTGATCCATCTTTTCATTCCTGGGGTTAGTCATGGTATGTAATCCTTTTAATATGATTTTGGGCTTGGTTTGCTAGCATTTTTTGAGGATTTTTGCATGTATTTTCATAAAGAATATTGGTCTGTAGTTTTCTTTCCTTGTGGTGTCTTTATCTGGCTTTTTAAAATCAGGATAATGCTGGCCTTATAGAATGAGTTAGGAAGGGTTCCCTCCTATTCTATTTTTGGAAGAGTATGAGCAGGACTGGTATTAATTCTTCTTTTATATTTGCAATAATCCGCCAGTGAAGTCATGTCATCCTGCACAATTTCTTTGTTAGGAAGTTTTTGATAACTGATTCAATCTTTTCACTTATTATAGGTGTTGATGTTTTCTATTTCTTCTTGAATCAATTTAGGCGGTTTGTGGTTTCTAAGAATTTGTTCATCATATCTATGCTATCTAATTATTTTTGATATATTTGTCTTTTAATCATGCAGGACATATAAAGTAGCCTTACCTCACTAACAAAACTAACCATTATATTTACTTATGAAATTACCTTTACTGGAGATCTTTTCTTCTTCATATGTTTCCAAGTTACTGTCAACTGTCCTTTCATTTTACCTGAAAGCCCTTAAGCATTTCTTACAGGGCAAGTTGTGTAGTAACAAACTCCTTCAGCTTTAGTTTATCTAGGAATGTCTTAATTTTGCCCTCATTTCTTGAAGGACAATTTTGCCAGATATAGAATTCTTGGCACTTTCAGTACTTCAAATATATCATCCACTACCTTCTGGCCTCCTTGGTTTATGAAGAGAAATCAGCACTTAATCTTATCGAAGATTCCTTTTATGTAAAGATTCACTTCTCTCTTTCTGCTTTCTAGATGGGTTCCCTAACTTTGGTTTTTGAGAGTTTGGTAATAATGTGTCACATTGTTAGCCTCTGTGAGTTTATACTACTTTGAATTCCTTTTTGGATAGGTATAGTCATGAATTTCATCAGATTTAGAAGTTTAGGAATTATCTGTTCAAATATTCTATCTCTTTATGTTTTTCTTGTCTTTATGGGACTCCCATAATTTGTATATTGATCCACATGATGGTTTCCTACAATTCTTCTAAGCTCTGTCCATTCTTGTTCATTATTTTTTCTTTTTGCCCCTCAGGTTCAATGATTTCAATTGCTCTGTCTTCAAGTTCACTGATTCTTTCTTCCACCAGCTCAAACTGCTATTGAACCCCTCCATTAAATTTCTCATTTCAGTTATTGCTGTTTTCAGCTTCAGTATGTGTTTGTTTCTGTTTTAAAATGTCTATCTCTTTATTGAAATTTTTGTTTCATTCCTGTATAATTTTTCTGATTTTCTTTAGTTCTCTATTGTAATTAGCTTTAGCTCTTTGAGCACATTTAATATTGTAGTTTTACAGTCTTTGTCTAGTAAGTCTATTATGTGTGCTTCCTCAGTTTGTTCACTTTAGTTTGTTCTTTTTTATGAACTGTCCTTTCCTACTTCTTTTTAACTGTGGTGATTTTTTGATGAGATGGGGAGACTTCTGACTATTATAATGTGGTAACTCTGGAAATTGGATTCTTCACCTTCCCTACGGTTGCCCCTTCATTTTTAAAATAGTTTAAGACTATAGTCTTCTGTTTATTTAGTGATTTACCCTAACTATTTTTGTGACCACTGGCTTTGTGGACGCTATAGGCAGTTTTCCTTGTTTCTTAGCTTGTCTTCTACTAGCGTTTTGACAGATATTTCCTTGAATGCCAGGGAAAATACAATACAAAACAAACAAAAATACATATTCAAGTCTTTGCAAATTGACTCTATGCTGGTGCCCTCCTTCTGCACTTTTCCAAGCTTGCACTGATCCTAGGGATAATTTCGAAGTGAACACATAGGGTCTTCTATGTTTGTGCATCTTGCCCTGATCATATACGTGTATTTCTCAATTTCCTCTTATACAGAGTAGTATTGAAAGTCTTAATTTTCACCACTGTTATAAAAAGATCAGACTTCCTGTCTTGGAGTGCTGATAATTGACTCTTCAACTCTAGGCTCTCTCTCTGGGACTTCCAGCTGCTGTGCTTTAACACCAGGCTTGAAGTGCTGGCTCTCTGGAGTGCTGGCTCCCACTCTGGGCGTGCTGGCTACTGTAGCCACGTGAAGAAGGCTATGCTGAGCTGGGGAGATTTTGGGACACAGCCAGGTGGAAAACCAAGGCTTATCTATTGTATATATGCCACCTTTTTCTTGATTTATCATTCTCTTAGATGCTGTGACCCTTTGACTGATTTCCAGAGTTCTAAGACCATTGATTCCATCAGTCTGTACTTGTTCTTTTTGTCGTTTTGTTGTGGGGGAATGGGAACATGTAGCTTCTTATGCAACCATCTGGTTCTGCCTCTCCTAGAATTATATCTTAACAGTTAATTTTCTCTGCAATTTGAAGATTGTGTTTCACTGAGTTTGACTTATTATTGCTAATGTTTGCTCTCAATCTGACTATTATTTTCTTTGAGTAATCAATTTCTCTCTGCTAATTTATTTTACTTACATATTTACTTACATATTTTACTTTTGTTTTGCTTTCTGTAATTTCACTATATCTAATTTCATTTAGGACTTTTTGTATTTTTATCATTCTGTAGAGGCATGTCTATCTATGACATTATCTTTTTTCCTGTTATCTTGTCCTTAGTTGGTCTCATTTCACTTTCTCAAAATCTTTTTAGGACATTCCCTAAATCTATTCATTTTCTCCTCCATGTTGCTTAACTTCTCTTTTACATTTTCATTGCTTTACTCCTGTGTAGTTTTCTAAATAACGTCTTCAGAATCATTTAAGTTTCTCATTAGAGGTCTTGAGCTGTTTTACTCCTCTATTTATTTATAGAATTGCTTTTTTAAATAAAATATGCCTGTTATTTTTTTTGTTAGCTGTTCTTGTCTTTTACCTCTTAAAAGTTTGAATATATTTTTTAGTCTTGTTCAAAATGTTTTCCTGTATCTATTTTATAAAAAATGAGTCTGTAATTTCTGTCTCCTGATTCTCTTCTATGGTGGTAAGTTTCCTCTTGTGTGTTTTAGTTTTCCATTATATTGTTAACTTTACTGGGGGTTGTTTTCCATGGGGTTTCTAGATGCTCTTTTACATAATTCTGTGGTTGCTTCTGTTATGTACCCATGAGTTTCACTGATGCCGGATTCAGGTATTTTACTGTATTTATTTTTTGTTGTTAAAATTCAATTGAGGGTTTTACATTGCATGAATAATGCAAATTCTGAATTGATATCTGCAGATGATTCGAGTTCATGAACTCAGTTTTCCACACACTACCAAGTAAACATGCTTGCCTTAATGTCTCATCTCCTGCTAACTTATTTTAACTCCCTCTTCAGAACATTTTAACCCTTCCTGAATTCTGACATTTTCTTTACAAGAGACCTCAAATTTTAGCCCCCATGAGCAACGGTCTGCAATCTGAATCAATGTTCTTGTGTTGTAGTGAGACCTCAACTTGTAGTTGTGTGTGTGAGTACACACAATATCTCCAATATTCTGGTGGATAATTTGCCTTAAATTCCACTTACTACTCTAGTTTTGGAGCCCTGGTGATGCAGTAGTTAACTTGGCTGCTAACCAAAAGTTCGGCAGTTCAAATCCACCTGCCACTCCTTAGAAACCCTACGAAGCAGTTCTACTCTGTCCTGTTGAGTCACTATGAGTCAGATTGACTTGATGGAAATGGGTTTTTTTGGACTCTAGTTTTGAGTTCTCTATTCATTTCTTTCTTCTTTTTTTTTTATGTTCCATGTATAGTGTGTCTTTTTTTTTTGTGTGTGTTTTTGGTGAAAATCTACACAGTAAATTAGATTTTTCTTTAACAATTTCTATATATATTGTTCAGTGTCATTGGCTACATTTTTCACAATGTGTCAGCATTCTCATTGTCTCCTTTCTGGTTGTTCTGTGTCCATTAATCTAGCTTCTCTGGCCCCCCATCATCTCATCTTTGCATTAGAATAAATATTGAACTTCTTTTCTAATATAGGTGATTATTTAAAAGGAACATAGTACTCATGGGTGATAGTCTTTTTTCTATGAGCTGTGATGGTTAAGGTTGTGTGTCAACTTGGCAGGGCCATGATTCTCAGTGGTTTGGCAGTTATGTAATGAAGTAGTTTGACAGGTAACTAATGATGTAGTTATTCTCAGTTTTTTCATATAGTGTAATCACCTCCATGATGTGATCTGATGTGATCTGCCAATCAGTTGTAAAGGGAGCTTCCTTGGGGGTGTAGCCTGCATCCAATATATATGGATATCTGGCAAAGCTCGCTGGCTTTTGCTTCTTATGGATTCTGCATCTGGTTTATCATCATCTGACCTCCAGTTCTTAGTACTTGAGCCAGTGGCCTGCTGTGTTGTCTGCTGATCTTGGGATTCCTCAGCCTCCACAGCCTGTGAACAAGCTGACTGTCATCTGATCTGCTGATCTTGAGTTTGTCAGACCCTGCAGCTAAGTGAGTCAGATGTGTCTAGCCTGATGCCTACCTACGGACTTGAGACTTGTCAGGCTCTACAACTGCATAAGTCATTTCCTTGAGATAAATCTCTGTGTTTCTGTTTTTGTCTGTCGGTCTCTGTCTATATACGTTGTTGTTGTTAGCTGCCTTCGAGGCAGTTCCGACTCATAGTGACCCCATGTACTACCGAATGAAACACTGCCTGGTCCTGCGCCATGCTCAAAATCATTGTTATGCTTGAGCCCATTGTTGCAGCTATTGTGTCAAATCATCTCATTGAGTGTCTTCCTGTTTCTCACAGACCCTCTACTTTACCAAGCATGATGTCCTTCTCCAGGGACTGATCCCTCCTGACAACATGACCAAAATATGTAAGATGTAGTCTTACCATTCTTGCTTCTAAGGAGCATCCTGGCTGTATTTCTTCCAAGACAGATTGTTTTGTTCATTTGGCAGTCCATGATATATTCAATATTCTTCACCAACACCACAATTCAAAGGCATCAATTCTTCTTCAATCTTCCTTATTCATTGTCCAGCTTTTACATGCATATGATGCAATTGAAATTACCATGGCTTGGATGAGGTGCACCTTACTCTTCAACGTGACACCTTTGCTTTCAACACTTTAAAGAGGTCTTTTGCAGAAGATTTGCCCAATGCAATACATCTTTTGGTTTCTTGACTGCTGCTTCCATGGGCGTTGATTGTCGATCCAAGTAAAATGAAATCCTTGACAACTTGGATATTTTCTCCGTTTTTCATAATGTTGCTTATTGGTCCAGTTGTGAGGATTTTTGTTTTCTTTTGTTGAGGTATAATCCATACTGAAGGCTGTGGTCTTTTATCTTCATCAGAGAGTGCTTCAAGTCCTCTTCACTTTTAGCAAGCAAGGTTGTGTTGCCTGCATAGCGCAGGTTGTTAATGATTCTGCCTCCAATTCTGATGCCTTGTTCTTCTTCATAGAGTCCAGCTTCTTGGACTATTTGCTCAGCGTACAGATTGTATAGGTATGGTGAAAGGATACAAACCTGACACACATCTTTCCTGACTTTAAACCACACATTATCCCCTTGTTCTGTCCAAACAACTGCTTCTTCACCTATGTACAGGTTTCTCATGAGCACGATGTACAAAGTATGAATCTAGGAAAATTGGAAATAGTCAAAAATGAAATGGAATGCATAGACATTGATATTCTATGCATTAGTGAGCTGAAATGGACTGGTATTGGCCATTTTGGATTGTACAATCATATGGTCTACTACGGCAGGAATGACAACTTGAAGATGAACAGCAATGCATTCATTGTCAAAAAGAACATTTCAAGATCTATCCTGAATTACAATGTTGTCAGTGATAGTATAATATCCATACGCCTACCACGAAAACCAGTTAACACGACTACTATTCAAATTTACGCACCAACCACTAAGGCCAAAGATGAAGAAATTGAAGATTTTTACCAGCCTGTTTATCTTTAGCAGTACAAATATATACCACTTTGAAAGCTCTCAGATCAATATTTAAAGCAACTTCTTTTTTTTCCTTTTTTTATTGTACTTTAGATGAAGGTTTACAGAACAAATAGTTTCTCATTAAACAGTACACATATTGTTTTATGACACTGGTTAACAACCCCATGACATTTCAACTCTCCCCGTTCTCGACCTTGGGTTTTCTATTACCAGCTTTTCTGTCCCCTCCTGCCTTCTAGGCCTTGTCTCTGGGCTGTTGTGCCCCATTAATCTTGTTGTGTTTTATGTGCCTGTCTGATCTTTGGCTGAAGGGTGAACCTCGGGACTGACTTCATTACTGAGCTAAAAGGGTGTCCGGAGGCCATACTTTCAGGGTTTCTCCATTCTCTGTTAGGCCAGAAAGTCTAGTCTTTTGTGAGTTAGAATTTTGTTCTACATTTTTCTCCATCTCTGTCAAGGACCCTCTGTTGTGATCCCTGTCAGAGCAGTTGGTGATGGTAGCTAGGCACCATCTAGTTGTATTGACTCAGTGTGGTGGGGCCGTGGTTATTGTGGTCCATTAGTTCTTTGGACTAATCTTTCCCTTTTGTCTTGTTTTCTTCATTCTCCCTTGCTCCTGGAGGGTGAGACCAGTGGAGTATCTTAGATGGCTGCTCACAGGCTTTTAAGACCCCAGACACTACTCACCAAGGTAGAAAGTAGAATATTTTCTTTATAAACTATGTCACTCCAATTGAGCTAGATGTTCCCTGAGACGATGGTCCCCACAGCCCTCTGCCCAGCAATTCAGTCCTTCAGGGAGTTTGGATGTGTCTATGGAACTTCCATGACCTTGCCTTGTACAAGTTGTGCTGGTTTCCCCAGTATTGTGTACAGTCTTATCCTTCACCAAAGTTACCACTTATCTCTTGTCTATCTAATGTTCTCCTGCACCACTCCCCTCCCTCGTAACCATCAAAGATTATTTCTTTTTTTGTGTAAATCTTTTCATGAGTTTTTACAGTAGGGGTCTCATACAATATTTGTCCTTTTGTGATTGGCTTACTTCACTCAGCATTTGCCCTCCAGATTCATCCATGTTATGAGATGATTCGAAGGTTCATCATTGTTCTTTATTGTTTCATAACACTCCATTGTGTGTATGTACCATAGTTTATCCATTCGTCTGTTGATTAGCATCTAGGTTGTTTCCATCTTTTTGCTATTGTAAACAATGCTGCGATGAACATGGGTGTGCATATGTCTATTCGTGTGACGTCTCTTATTTCTCTAGGACTGGGATTGCTGGATCGTATGGTATTTCTATTTCTAGCTTTCTAAGGAAGCGCCCTATCATTTTCCAAAATAGTTGTATCAGTTTGCGTTCCCACCAGCAGTGCATAAGAATTCTGATCTTCCCGCAGCCTCTCCAACATTTGTTATTTCCAGTTTTTTTGATTCGTACAAGTAAAGCCTGGGTGAGATGGTATTTCATTGGGTTTTTTTATATTGTACTTTAGGTGAAGGTTTAAAGAATAGTTTCTCATTAAACAGTCAGTACACATATTGTTTTATGACATTGGTTAACAGTCCCATGACATGTCAACCCTCTCCCTTCTCGAACTTTTTTTTTTTTTTTTGGTGAAAATATACATACCCAAAGATACACCGTTTCAAAAATTTCTACATGCACAGTTCAGTGACATCAGTTACTTTCTTCCAGTTGTGCTGCTATTCTCACTTTAGATGAAGCTTTACAGAACAAAATAGTTTCTCATTAAAAAGTTAGTACACATGTTGCCCTATGACAATGGTTAACAACCCCACTACATGTCAACTCCGTCCTTACTCAAACCTTGGGTTCCCTATCACCAGCTTTCCTGTCCCCTTCTGCCTTCTAGTCCTTGTCCTTGGACTGCTGTGCCTCATTAGTCCTATTTGGTTTTATGGGGCTGTCCACTCCCCAGCTGAACGGTGAAGCTCTGAAGTGACTTCACCACTGAGCTAAAATGGTGTCTGGGGGCCATACTCTCGGGGTTTCTCCAGTATCTTTCAGGCCAGTAAATCTGTTCTTTTTTGTGTGTGTTAGAATTTTGTTCTACATCCTTCTCCAGCTCTTTCCAGATCCCTCTGTTGTGATCCTGGTCAGAGCAGTCAGTGGTTGTAGCCGGGCACCATCTAGCTTTACTGGACTCAGTCTGGTGGAGGCCTTGGTAGCTGTGGTCCATTAGCCCTTTGGGCTAATCTTTTCCTTGTATCTTGTTCTCTTCATTCTCCCTTGCTCCTGAAGTGTTGAGACCACTGGAGTATCTTAGATGGCTGCTTACAGGCTTTTAAGACCCCAGACACTACTTATCAAGGTAGAATGTAGAATATTATTTTTATAAACTGTGTTATGCCAATTGAGCTAGATGTTCCCTGAGACGATGGTCCCCACAGCCCTCTGCCCAGCAATTCAGTCCCTCAGGGAGTTTGGATGTGCTTATGGAACTCCATGACCTTTCCGTGTACAAGTTGTGCTGGCTTCCCCAGAATTGTGTAGTGTCTCACTCTTCAGCAAAGATACCACTTATCTGTTGCCTATTTAGTATTCCCCTCACCCCTCCCATTCCTCGTAACCAACAAAGATTGTTACGTTTTGTGTGTAAACTTTTTCATGAGTTTTTATAATAGAGGTCTCATACAATATTGTCCTTTTGTGATAGACTTATTTCACTCAGCTGATGTCCTCCAGTTTCATCCATTTTATGAGATGCTTCACAGATTCATCATTGTTCTTTCTCATTGCATACTACTCCATTGTGTGTATGTACCGTAGTTTGTTTATCTATTCCTCTGTTGATGGGCATTTAGGTTGTTTCCATCTTTTTGCTATTGTGAACAATGCTGCCACGAATAGGTGTGCATATGTCTATTCGAGTGACGACTCTTATTCCTCTAGGATATATTCCTAGCAGTGGGATTGCTGGATCGTATGGTATTTATATTTCTAGCTTTCTAGAAATATCTATTTCTATTTCTGGAAATTTCTAGCCATATCATTTTCCAAAATGGTTGTATCATTTTGCGTTCCCACCAGCAGTGCATAAGTGTTCCGATCTCCCTGCAGCCTCTCCAACATTTGTTATCTCCGGTGTTTCTGATTCGTGCCAGTAATGCTTAGGTGAGATGGTATCTCATTGTGGTTTTAATTTGCATTTCTCTAATGGCTAGTGATCTCTAGCATTTCTTCATGCGTCTTTTGGCCACTTGATTATCTTCTTTGGTAAAGTGTCTGTTCATTTCCTTTGCCCATTTTTTAATAGGATTATTTGTATTTTTGTTGTAGAGATGTTGGATTTTTGTGTAGATTTTGAAATTAGACCTTTGTCTGATAGTAATGTATAAAATTTTATCCCAGTCTTTTGGTTCTCATCTTACTCTTTCGGTGAAGCCTTTTGATGAGCAAAGTGTTTAATTTTTAGAAGATCCCAGTTATCTAGCTTGTCTTCTGGAGTTTGTGTGTTGTTGATTATGGTTTGTAACCTGTTAATGCCGTGTATTAGGGCCTCTAGAGTTGATCCTATTTTTTCCTATTTAATCTTTATAGTGTTTGGCTTTATATTTATGTGTTGGATCCATATTGAGTTAGTTTTTGTATATGGTGTGAGGTATGGGTATTGTTTCATTTTTTTTGCAGATGAACATCTAATTTTGCCAGCACCATTTGTTAAAAAGACTGTTTCCCATTTGATGGTCTTTGGTGCCTTCTTGAAGATCAGGCGACTGTAGGTGGACGGATTTATATGTGGGTTCTCAATTTTCTTACATAGATCAATGTATCTGTCCTTGTACCAGTACCAGGCCTTTTTGTTTACTATTGCTGTATAGTAGGTTCTGAGGTCAGGTAGTGTGAGTTCTTCTGCTTTATTCTTCAATAGTACTTTACTTATCAGAAGCTTATTCCCTTTCCATATAAAGTTAATGATTAGTTTTTCCATCTCTTTAAAGAATGTCATTGGTATTAGGATTGGGATTTCATTGTATTTGTAAATCACTTTGGGTAGAATTTTCATTTTCACAATGTTGAGTCTACCTATCCATGATCATGGTATGTTTTTCCATTTATGTAGATCTCTTTTGGTTTCTTGCAGTAGTGTTTTGTAGTTTTCTTTGTATAGGTCTTTTACATCCTTGGTTAGATTTATTGCTAAGTATTTTATTCTTTTAGGGGCTATTATAAATGGTATTGTTTTCCTGATTCCCTTTTCATCATTCTCTTTATTGGTGTATAGGAATCCAACTGATTTTTGTATGTTTATCTTGTGTCCTGCTACTCTGCTAAATCTTTCTATTAGTTCCAATTGTTTTCTCGTGGAGTCTTTAGGGTTTTCTACGTATAGTATCATATCATCCATAAACAGGGACAATTTAGCTTCTTCATTACCAATTTGGATGTACTTTATTCCTTTTTCTTGCCTTATTGCTCTAGCTAGGATTTCTAGCACAATGTTAAATAGGAGCGGTGATAAAGGGCATCCTTGTCTTGTCCCTGTTCTCAAGGGGAATGTTTTCAGCCTCTCTCCATTAAGAATGATGTTTGCCTTTATTATGTTGAGAAATTTCCCTTCTATTCCTATTTTATAAGAGATTTTTTTTTTATCAAGAATGGGTGTGGACTTTGTCAAATACCTTTTCTGTGTCAATTTACGTGATCATGTGATTCTTTTCTTTCTTTTATTTATGTGGTGGATTACGTTGATTGATTTTCTAATGTTGAACCATCCTTGCATACCTGGTATGAATCCTACTTGGTCGTGGTGTATTATTTTTTTCATATGATGCTGAATCCTATTGGATAGAATTTTGTTGAGAATGTTTCCATCTATATTCATGAGAGATATTGGTCTGTAATTTCATTTTTTATGGTGTCTTTGCCTGTTTTTTGTATCAGGGTTATGCTGGCTTCATAAAACGAGTCTAGAAATGTCACTTCCTTTTCTATGTTGTGAAATAGTTTGAGTAGTAATGGTGTAATCTCTTCTCTGATTGTATGATAGAGTTCTCCAGTGAAGCCATCTGGGCCAGGACTTTTTTTTTTTTTTGTTGGGAGTTTTTTAAATTACCTTTTCAATCTCTTCTCTTCTTATTGGTCTGTTCAGATTTTCAGCATCACTTTGTGGCAATTTGGGTTGGTAGTGTGTTTCTAGAAATCTATCCATTTCCTCTAGGTTTTCAAATTTGTTGGAGTATAGTTTTTCATAATACTTTGTTATGATCATTTTCATTTCAGTTGGGTCTGTTTTAATCTCCCCCATTTCATTTCTTAATTGTGTTATTTGCATTCTCACCTGTTTTTCTTTCGTCAGTCTGGCCAGTAACTTGTCAATTTTGTTGATCCTTTCCAAGAACCAACTTTTGGTTTTTGTGATTCTTTCCATTGTTTTCTGTACTCTAGTTCATTTATTTCTGCTCTGATCTTTATTATTTCCTTTCTTCTGGTGGCTGTGGGATTTTTTTTTTGCTGTTCCATTTCTATTTGTTTATGTTGTGTAGTTAAAGTTTTGATTTTGTCCCTTTCTTCTTTTTTGATGTGTGCGTCTATTGCTATAAATTGTCCTCTGAGGACTGCCTTTGCTGTCTCCCAAAGGATTTGATATGATGTTTGTTCATTCTCATTTGATTCTAGGAATTTTTTGATTCCATCTCTGATTTATTCTATTACCCAGTGGTTTGTAAGCAGGATGTTATTCAGTTTCCATGTAAGTGTTTCTTTTTCCTTGCTCTTGCTGTTCTTAATTTCTACCTTGATGGCATTGTCATCATAGAAGATGATTTGTATGATTTCAGTATTTTGGATTTTGCTGAGGATTTCTCTGTGACCTAAGACATGGTGTATTCTGGAGAACGTTCCATGTGGGTTGGAAGAAAATGTGTACTTTGCAGCTGTTGGGTGGAGTGTTCTATATATGTCTATATATGTCAAGTTGTGTGATTGTGCCCTTTAGGTCTTCTGTATCTTTGTTGAGTTTCTTTCTAGATGTTCTGTCCTTTACTGAGAGTTGTGTGTTGGAGTCTCCTACTATTATTGTGGAACTGTCCATTTCTCTTTTCAGTGCGGTTAGAGTTTGTTTTATGTATTTTCGAGCTCTGTCACTGGGTGCATAGATGTTTATTATGGTTATGTCCTCATGCTGTATCATCCCTTAAATCATGATATAATGTCCTTCTTTGTCTTTTATGGTGGATTTTGTTTTAAAGTCTATTTTATCTGAGATTAGTATGCCATTCCTGCTCTTTTTTGGTAGCTGTTTGCTTGATATATTTTTTCCATCCTTTGGTTTTTAATAAATTTACATCTTTGTTTCTAAGGTGTGTCTCTTGTAGACAGCATATTGACAGATCATATTTTTTTAATCCATTCTGTCACTTTCTGTCTCTTTATGGGTGCATTTAGGACATTTACATTCAGTGTAATTACCAATAATTATGAGTTTATTGCTGTCATTTTGTAGTGTTTTTTTGTGATGCTGACATTTTCTTTATTCCTCTTACTCTCCTGTGCTGAATTGCTTTTATTTGTGGATTTTTTAATTTCTTTTGTTTTTTTAGATTTTGTTTTTACTGAGAGTTTATATTTTTCTTCTTTATTTTGATGAGTAGGTTTGTTAACTTTCTTTGTGGTTACCCTGAAATTTACCTTTATCTTCCTAGGTTTGATCTAGTCTATTATTACTTGGTATTGACTTGCTTTCCTCTCCATTAGAAGGTTGTATACCTACATCATTTATTCCCTCTTCTATTGTTCTTATGTTGTTGTTACTTATAGATTGACCTCTCCAGTTCCCTGTTGTAATTCTTTTGGTTTTGGATAGTCATTGAGAGTTCATTTACTAGGTTGGTATCTGGCTTCTTGATCTTGTATCCTAGATTCAGCCTGTGGTCTGATGTGGTTTGTTCTCAGACCGAATTACTCTTTTTGATAATTCTTGTAAGTTTGGTTTGGAGTTACACAGCCCCTTAATTTCTGTTTATCTGGAAATGTCCTAATTTCACCATCATATTTGAATGAGAGTTTTTCAGGATATATTATTCTTGGATGGCAATTTTTTTCTTCCAAGGTTATATATATGTCATCCAATTGCCTTCTTGCCTGCATGGTTTCTGCCGAATAATCCGAGCT
Source organism: Dugong dugon (assembly GCA_030035585.1). NCBI lineage: Eukaryota > Metazoa > Chordata > Mammalia > Sirenia > Dugongidae > Dugong > Dugong dugon. The sequence goes on along the minus strand of CM057475.1, from coordinate 4,875,669 downwards.
TAGTCTTATTGTTTCTCCTCTGTATGTGACTTCTTGTTTTTCATGAGCTGCTCTCAGGATTCTTTGTCTTTGGTTTTGGCAAGTGTAATTATGATATGCCTTGGTGATTTTCTTTTGGGGTCTATCCTATATGGGGTTCGTTGAGCTTCTTGGATGGTTGGTCATCTTTTCATCTTTCATGATATTGGGGAAGTTTTCTGTCAGCAGTTCTTCAATGATCCTCTCTGTGTTTTCTGTTTTCTCCCACTGTTCTCAAACTCTGATCACTTGCAAATTTTTGTTTTTGATTGTATCCCACGTAATTATCAGGATTTCTTCAATCTTTTTTAATTTTTTCTCAGAGTTGTATCAAAGTGTTTGTCTTCAGTTTCGCTGCTCCTGTGTTCCACTGTTTCAAACCTGCTCCTCAGCCCTTCAATGACACTGTCCATTTCTGAAATCTTGTGGTTTATCATTTGGATTTCTAATTGTTGCTTTTGTATGATATCTAGTTGTGAATTTATTTTGACATTTTGTTCCTGTTTCATTTTCCTAAATTCTTCCATTTTTTTTGTCTGTATTTTCCATGAATTTGTCTGCCTTTTCCATGAATTTGACTATTTTTTTCTCATTTTTGTTTGCTTTTTGCTTGAACTCTTGGATAGCTCTCAATATTAGAGATTTGAATTCCCCACCATGTAGTTCTAGTGCCTTTTCTTCTACTGGAAAGTCACCTGGTGTTTTATTTTGGATGCCAACAAAATTTCCCATCTTTTTTTTTTTTAATTTATGTTTTGATATTTTCTGCCATCTTTGGGCCATTCAGTAGTTATTTTCCTCGTTTATTGATTGTGGATTTGTTTGTTTTGTCCTGCTTTTTTGTTTTATTTTGTTATGTCTGAACAGGTGGGCTGTGCATTCTTTGTTGTTTGCTGGTCTGTGGGCATGATACTTTTCACCTCCTTGTACAATGGGCAGGGTCTGTCCCTCAGTTATGGTGCAAAAGGGTAGGTCCAGCTGTAGGGGAGTTGCTTGGATGGGTTGTTTGTGGCATGTACTCGGGCAGAAAAGGAGAGCCAGGAATCAGTGTAGAGCAGGTTCTGGTAGGTCATGCCTGTGCTGCTTGTAGGTGTGATATTCAGAGCATGGTGCAGATAGGCAGAAAGGAGGGGAGGGATTGTGATGTGTGGGGTTAAGATGGGTATGGGAATGAGGAGCAAGAGGAGAGAAAAACAGGAGCCAAAGACATACACACAAACAAAAAAGAGTGCTAAGGGAGCTTGCTGTTGGAGTGGAGAAAGAAGAAACCAAGAAATAAAGAAAAACAAAAGGGGGAAAAAAGAAAAGGGTAAAATAAAAAAAAAAAATTTAAAAAATGAAAAGGAAAACTACCAGAGATCCCAGTGGTGCAGCTGCAAAGGCTGCAGAAATGGCTCCCACGCTGCGAAGTACAGCCTGGCTAGAAAAAGTAGAAGTGTCACATAGCACCAGGTATTCAGGAAACAGTAAGAGAAGTTAAGTACAGAGAGATAAGAAACTGAGAAATGAATAAATACAAGAAAAAAGAGAGAAAAGAAAACAAAAACAAAACAAAAAAGAAATGTCCCCAGGAATCCCACCACAGGCAGGGGAAGTAGCTCCCAAGTCACTCAGTACAGCCCAGCTTGAAGGGGCTCCCAAGCCAAGAAAAGAAAAAGAAAACAAACAAACCAAAACAGAACAAATCAAAACAAGCAAACAAAAAAAAAAAAAGCTCTGGGGATCCCACCAGGGTGGTGGGGTGGGCTGGGAAGCAGTTCCACAGTCAAGTGGCATTTCACAGCCTTTCAAGAAGAAGTAAAGATGGCACATGGAGCCATGTATTTTAGACAAAGGCGGGGGAGGTGGAGAGAGGTATGGAAGAAACCAAAAGAAGTAGAAAAATGCAACATCAGCAACAAACAAATGGCACTCAGGGAGCTGGCCAGTGTGGGTGGGTGGAATCCAAGCAGCACAGGGCTGAAGCCAGTGCCTCCTGGCCAAGAGACTATGGCCATAGGATGCAGAGGAGGCTGAGTGGGGGGTGGGAAAGAGTATGTCACCGGTTACCTGTCTCCTGCTGTGAGCTCTGTGAGGTTTCTTTCCTGTACTCCCTGTTTGCAGATCTCTGACAGGCGTCCAAGATGGTGAATCCGTGCTACGTTAGCTGATAGGGGACCTCTGCACGTATCTCTCCTTGCTCTCTGTTCTCTGTCAGTTTCTGATTCCATTCATTGCTTGGCTGAATTCTTTGTCTCTTCATTTTAAGCTTAGGGTTTCAGGATTGACGTTTGTCTGTGTTTGACTTAATTTTTCGGGTCTTTGCTGTGGAGGGTCGACAGCATGGTGCTTCTATCTATAGTGCTGTGTTGCCCAGAAGTCTCCTAGGCTGCAGTCTTTGATCTTTATCAGTAAGTGCTTCAAGTCCTCTTTGCTTTCAGCAAGTAAGGTTGTGTCATCTGCATATCCCAAGTTGTTAATGTATCTTCCTCCAATCCTGACGCTATGTTCTTCTTCATAGATTCCAACTTCTCAGATTATTCATTCAGCATATAGATTGAATATGTATGGTGAAAGGAACAGTTGTGATGCACACCTTTTCTGATTAAACCATGCAGCATCCATCACCTTATTCTGTTCCAATGACTACCCCTTGGTCTATTTACAGGTTCTGCAAGAGCACAATGAATTTTTCTGGAATTCCTATTCTTTGCTATGTTATCCACAATATGTTAAGATCCAGACAGTCTAATGCCTTTGCATAGTCAATAAAACACAGGTAAACACCTTTCTGGTATTCTCTGCTTTCAGTTAAGATTCTACTGACATCAGCAATAATATTTCTCATTCCATATTCTCTTCTGAGTCTGGCTTAAATTTCTAGCAGTTTCCTGTCAATGTACTGCTGCATAAATTTTTAAATTATCTTCTGCAAAACTTTACTTGCTTGTAATATTAATGATATTGTTCGATAATTTCCACATTCTGCTGGATCACCTTTGTTTGGAATGGGTACAAATGTGGTTCTCTTGCAGTCAGTTGGCTAGGTAGCTGTCTTCCAAATTTCTTGGCATAGATGAGTGAGCGCTCCCAGTGTTGCATCTGTTTGTTGAAACATCTCGATTGGTTTTCTGTCAATTCCTGGAGCCTTGTTTTTCACCAATGCCTTCAGTACAGCTTGGACTTCTTCCTTCAGTACCATAGGTTCTTGATCACATGCTACCTCCTGAAATGGTTTAACGTTGACCAATTCTTTTTGGTATACTGACTCTGTATATTTCTTCCATCTTCCCTTGATGCTTCCTGCATCATTCAGTATCTTGTCCACTGAGTTCTTCAGTACTGCTACTTGAGGCTTGGATTTTTTCCTTCATTTCTTTCAGCCTAGGATATGCCGAGTGTGTTCTTCCCTTTTGGTTTTTTACCTCCAGGTCTTTGCAGATTTCATTATAATACTGCGTAATACCCCTGTGCTTTCAAAGGGATATATTAGAAATATTGACAATGGTCAATAGCCTGTCCTTTAAAAGAGAGAAAGCACACAGCCTAGGAAATAAGCTCTTTAGAATGGGTCAGTGGGGGGTTAAAAATTTGTAGACTCCACAGTACTACCCTACATCTGTGAGCACAGAAGCCCTCTCCATCTCCTCTCAACAACAGTGCTGGCTCCATAAACTGCAGGCAAATAAAACCTTTTTGTAAAGAAAGGAACGTTGCCTTTTTGGAACAAAGTTTTGGTTGTGTCACTTCCTATTTAAAAAAGTCTCACAATTTCTCATTGACTATAAAATAAAACTTAAGTCCTGGACAGGGAACACAGCTCTTCATGCCGAATTCTCATCCTGCCATTAGAGCCCGACTTCTCCTCCATTGAGCCATGTTGCTACACCAGCTTTCAGGCTTCCAGGGTGGACCCAGAACCTTCCTGCCTTTAGGTCTTTGAATATGCCAATTTTCTTTGCCCTGAAGGTCCTTCACCCTTGTCTTCTGGCAAACTACTATTTACCCTCAAGGGCCAGTAAAATATTATCTCCTGTAGTAGGTGAAATAAAATGGCCCTAAGGTATTTTCATTTCTGGATCCTCCACCACTTGCTAATGTGTGTCAGAGTAGAAATGTATTCCATAGAGTTTAAATGGATGATTTTTTGGAAGTGGATCCCCAAGCCTTTCTTCCTAAGTGCTTCTGGGTAGACTTGAACCTTCAGCCTTTCAGTTAGCTGCCAAATGAGTTAACTGTTTGCAGCACTCAGGGACTACTTTGGGTCCCCAGAACCTGTGACTATTACCTTATAAGGTAAATGGTACGATTAAGTTAAGGATCTTGAGAAAATACATTTATCCTGGATCATCTGGGTGGTCTCTGTTATGGATTGAATTCTGTCTCCCAAAAGTATGTGCTGTAAATTCTGTGGTTATAATCCCATTTGGGAAAGGCTTTTTCTTTGTAATGTTAATGAGACAGTATTAGTGTAAAGTGTGTATTAAGTCAATCATTTTTGAGATATCAAAGAGGTTAAACAAGGAAGTGAGCAAGCAGAGATGGGGAAGAGAGATGCCAAACCACATGAAATCACCCAGAAGCAGAAGCTCAGAACAGACAAGGACTGACAGGGAAAGCCTTCCCCTAGAGCTGGCACCCTAACTGTAAGAAACTAAATTTCTGTTTGTTAAAGTCACACATTTGTTGTATTTCTGTTATAGCAGCACTAGATAACTAAGACAGTCCCTAAAGCAATCACATGTATCCTTGTAAGAGAAAGGCAGCGGGAGTTTTGAGAAACATACAGAAGAGAGGGTAATGTGAAGATGGAGGTAGAGACTGGAGTGACGCGGCCAGAGGCCAAGGAATGCTAGCAGCCACTAGAAGCTGGAAGTTATACTGGAGGGAGTACAAATCTGCCACCACCTTGATTTCAGACGTATGACCTGCCGAACTGTGAGATAATAAATTTCTGTTGCTTTAAGGCAAAAAAAAAAAAAAAAAAAAAAAGACATGAAGGAGTCTTAAATACATATTGCTAAGCAAAAAATGTCAGTCTGAAAAAGCTACATTATGTATAATTTCAAATATCTGACTTTCTGGAAAAGGCAAAACTATAGAGACAGTAAAAATATCAGTGGTTCACAGAGGCAGTGGGTGAAGGATGAATAGATGCAGCACAGGGCATTTTTAGGGCAACGAAGCTATTCTGTATGATACTGTAATGGTGGACCCATGACATTATGCATTTGTCAAAACACAAAACACTGTACAACACAGAGTGAATCCTAGTCTAAACTATGGACTTTAGTTAATAATAATGTATCAATATTGGCTCAAGAGCAATAAATGTACCACACGAATGCAAGATGGTAATAACAGGAGAAACAATGTTTAGTAGGAAGGATAGTATGTGAAAACTATATACTTTCTGCACAATTTTTCTGTAAACTTAAAACCGTGTTAAAAAATACTGTCTATTAAAAAATACAAGAAATAAAAATTGGAAGAACTAAAAGGAGAAGTTGAAAAATCCACAGCTGTAGCTGGATGTTTTAACACCACTGTCTCAGTAATTAATAGAGCCAAGACACACACACACACACACACATACAATCACTGAATATATATATTTTTATAATTTTGTCAAGTGGACTTACTTGATAATTACAGATTATCACATTGAGCACCTCATACATGGAATTCTTACCAAAATAGACCTTATCTTTTGTTATAAAACCAGTAAATACATTTCAAAGCACTGAAAAAGTATAGAGTATGTTCTTCAGCCACAATTCAAATAAAAAAGAAATCAATACTAAGTTATCTAGAAAAGTCTCCAATACTTGGATACAAACAATATTTCTCTAAATAGTTCATGGATAAGAAAAAATATTATTAGGAAATCAGAAATATTTTAGACAAAATAAGAATACAACCTCTTAAAAATACGGAATGCAGCCTAAACTCTTTCTTAGAGGCATTATTGAACAATTGATGCACATATTAGAAAAAAATAAGATATAAATTATATAAGTGTCCAACTTTAAAAATAGAAAAAGAAAAGGAAATTAAACCCAAAGTATGCATATAAACATGCATAAGTATATGTATATATGAGTCAATTAAATATAAAGAAAAAATAGAGAAATTGACAAAGTAAAAAATTCTGCGAAATAATTCATAAAATTGTTGAAGTCCTAGTAAGACTGATCAAGAATAAAAGAGAGAAAAGAAATTTCTATATCAAATGGAAGCGTGATCAAGACAAACCCTACATCTATTCAAAGCATAATAAGGTAATATTATGGTCAATTTCATGCTAATAAATTTGATAACTTAGGTAAAATAATGTATTTCCTTGAAAAATACCTCCTACCAAAGGAACACAAGAAGAAATAGAAAACTGAAATAGCTTTTGTCTATTAAAGAAATTAAGTTTGTAATTAAGAACGCTTTCTTCAAAGAAAACTTCAGGCTTTACTGGTGAATTCTTTAAGGATTTTAAGTATTTAAGGAATTGATTGATAAATATTAGAAATAATGTTAATCATCCACAAACACTTCCAAAAAATAGGAATGAAAAAGGAAACACTTCCCAACTACAGTAATTAAGATAGTGTAATATTAGTGTAAAGATAGACAAATATATTAGTGGAACTGAATAGAGAGTGCAGAAATAAACTCATACTTACATGGCTTGATTTTGACATAGGCACCAATGCACTCCAGTGGGGGAAAATGTCTTTTCAAAAATGTTGCTGGAGCAACTGGTTATCCCTATGGGGAAAAAAAGAACCTTAATCTGTACTTCAGATTCAATGCAAAACATTAATTTGAGAACAAAACTGAAAAGCTTCTGGTGGGTGAAAATTCCTTCAACAAGATGCAGAAAGAAATACCCACAAAAGAAATATACATATATATTGGAATTCTGAAAAACGCAAGTCCTTCCAAAGACATCATAAAATAAAGAAGCAAGCCACAATCTGGAAGAAAATATTCTCAGTCCCGACATGGACAAATATCCACAGTATATAAAGAAGTCTTATTTGAAAAAAAGAAGAACGAAAAAATAACCTGACAACTAAAAATGAGTAAAAGACTTTAATGGTCACTTCATAAAAGAGTTAAAATGGCCAATAAGTATGTCAAAAGTAGTTATCAGGAAACAGTAGTCATCAGAAACATGAAAAACAAAATAAAAATCAGATAACACTAGACAACAATTGAAATGCCTCCAATTAAAATGAACTATAAGACAGAGTGTTTGTCAGAATGTAGAACAGCTTGAATTCTCACACATTGTTACTGTGAGCATAAAAACAATTTTGGAAACTGATTTGCAATTTCTTATAGAGTTAAACACATACCTATTCTATAACCCAACACTTCCACTCCAAGTTATAACCCAACAGAAATGAATGCTTATGACTTCCAGAAGACTTGTACAAGAATACTCAAAGCAGCTTTATTAATAAAACTTTCGAATTGGAAATAACCCTAAAGTCTTTCAGTGAAAGAATGGCAGACTGTGTTGTACCCATATAATGGACAGTTACAAAGCAATATGAAGGAATAAATCACTGATACATGAAACAACATGGATGAATCTCGGAAACACGTTGAGAAAAAGAAACCAGACATTCCATTTTTATAAAGCTCAAGAATAGGCAAAGGTAATTTTCAAAGATAGATAGCTGTTTTGTAGTGGTTAAGAGCTCAGCATCTAACCAAAAGTTGGCAGTTCAAATCCACCAGCCGCCCCTTGAAAACCCTGTGGGACAGTTCTACTCTGTCTTATAGGGTCACTATGAGTCTGTAGCAACTTGAGGGCACCTAACAACAATATTGACTGAGAAGGAGCAAAAGGAATTAGTGAGATGGAAATGTTTTATATTTTTATTTTTTTAGTGGTTATATGACTGTTTACATATGTGAAAAAATTATCCACTTATACAATTAAGGTGTGTGTATTTTATGGTATGTAAATTATATCTCATAAATAAAGTCTTTTTTTCCCCCTTTTAATTTTGCTCACATATCTTTAGCACTCCCTCTCTGTCAGGCACTGTGCTAAGTCCTTGACTTTGACATTCTGCAAGTGGGGATGACAAATGGACCACATCATAGTGTTGTTTTGAGAATGAGATGAGACTATCTGCGTAGACTGCTGAGCACAGTGCTGGCCCAGAAAACACACTCAGTAAGTATTATTGTTAGTTGCCATTGAGTCAACTCCGACGCATGGTGACCTTATGTACAATAGAAAGCAATGCTGCCCGGTCCTGCACCATCTTCATGCTGCTTGGTATGCTTGAGTCCATTGTTGTAGCCACTGTGTATTTTGAGTACTTCCAACCAAGAGGGCTCGTCTTCCAGCACCACGTCAGACAATATTCTGTCGTGATGTGTAGAGTTTTCTTTGGCTAATTTTTGAAAGTAGATCACCAGGCCAGAGAGTCTTAATTTAAAAAGAAAGGAAAAAAAAAAAGCAAGTCAACTGAATTGTAAAAAGTATGTCTACTTAAGCCTGTCTTCATTCACATAATGCAACTTGGGATTTTAGAACCCTGGGGCAGTCATGCCAAATCTACCTCTGATGACTTTCAAAGAGGACATACATGCAGTGAAATGGTCACTGGTTATGTGTGCTAAAATTTTCCCTTTCCAACAATGAACAATTAAATGTCTCTTGAGAATCTGTTGTGACTTTAGTTTCTGCTCTCTTTGCTTCACACTGCTCTTAATGAAGTCTGAATGTTCTAGGGGTTTGTCCTTTGGACGTTGCTCATCCTCTTTGGTGATGATAAATAATCCTGTGGAAAATCTATCAGAAGGGCATTGAAAGTATTCTCATTTTTGACCACAATGATCCTCACCTACTCAGGTGGGGAGCAACTGTTAGAAAAGAAAGTGAGTAATGAAAGGATCCATAAGCAAGGAAATTTAACCTTTTGTCTCTTCTTTCTAACTCTTTCTAGGATGGATGTACTACCAAGTTTACTGTTCATGAGAAACTATGCCATTGCGTCCCATAGAATGAGTATGAATATGTTCAGGAATTCTCAATAGTGACTCAGATTTGGGAAAGTTTGTATTTCCTTTGTGGTTAGGATTTACCAGCAAGACTGGCATGGGGAAGACTTTATCCTTAGAGTCCGGAAATATTTGTTTTCCTGGAAAAATTAGCCTTAGTAATTCCTCATTGATTTAAGAGACAAGGCGTACATTGATTTTTCTAGGTTAAAGATAGATTTTTTTGAATTACAATTGTTCTCTCTCTCACTTTTTTGTTATTTTCTTCACATTAGCTTAGGAGAATCATCTTGGATTGTTGGAAGAAAAAAGAAGCATGTAATCAAAGAAGCTCTGTTTCCTGTGAGCTGCTTCTTGGTGAATACTTGACCTTGGGGAAAATGTGTACTTGACCTTGGGGAAGACGTGACATCTTGCAAGTCAAATATTTAAACCAGAGACTGATTATTTTGTGGGTTACGCATACTAAAAGCAATAGATTTGGCAAGGTTAAAAGGTTAAGTCAAATACAATTTAGTTATGGTGGCTTATTCATTAGAGTACTGATTTCCAACAATTGGGCAGACCCCTTCCCCAAAGATTAGGTATCGATTTATCGGATTTTAAATAAATGTTCCTCTAGTGGTTGAAATGGCCTTCAGGTGTGATTCTACCGCACCAAAATCTTTCAGAGTCACAATAATTTTCCTAGGAAAAGGAATATTGAAGAGTGATTTATGAATAATAGCAGAAGGAAACACTTCCATTCTTCTATGTTGCTGGAGTGAGAAGAATGCTGATTTACCTGTTAAATACTTGTTCATTGAGTCTCAAAAAACAACCCATGTAATCATTTTTTCCCAGTCCTTTAGCCATGGTTCCTTTTAAATTCATGGGTGGGTTAGTTATGACATATTATGATATGCTAGCTTTATCACTTAGTTTAATGTCTTGGGTAAAGAACTTATGGTGAATGGAGCTTCAGAAAAATAACTGGGTTGGAATATTGTAATACTATTAATGGCTTTTTAACACTTTCCATTTTCAGAGGGCTGAGGTCAGTGCACAGGAAGCCTTCATAAACTGTTGTCATGGCTCCACGAGAGAATGTTTTACAGGGATTATAGCCTTCATTGTCACCTGCTAGTCGTATAAATTATCAGAAAAAAATAATTATTTTCATTTTGAATTATTCGCTGCATGGACTATTATTCAAAGATATTATTTACCAGAAAAGTTAAGTTGCATATTAAAACTCTTTCTCAAAAACAACAACAAAACGCAAAGACCCTTCAAATTTTAAAAATTTAACAATGGGAAAAGTTCAAAATTATTTATAATAAAATATTTTAGAAAACAGAAAACTGTTTCTCATTAAGAATGATAGCTGTAAGTAGTTCTTTTTTTTTTTAAATTAAGTGCTTTATTCTTCAGCAATGGTGTTTTCTGTCCAAATAATGAAAGAGAGTTGATGACAGAGAAAAGGAAGTAACTACAGTATAGAGATGATAAATGGGACTGCAGTCCAAGAATTCATTGTGGAGGGGTTTCCTGCTATCCAGCATCTGGGGAAAGTCCTCTTCCTGGTGCTTCTGCTGGGTATACCTGCGCTCTATCACAGGAAATATGGTGATAATCACCATCACCTAGGCTGACCATCGCCTCCAGACACAGATGTATATTTTACTCAGCAATTTCTCCTTCTGTGAATTCTGTTTTATCACTAGGGTTATTCCTAAGCTGCTGTCCATCTTTCAGGAAGGCAAACCATTCCCTTTACTGCTTGTGTCATACAAACCTTTTCCTTTCTATTTCTTGGGTCAACAATTTTCTTCCTCATGGCTGTAATGTCCTTGGACCGGTACCTGTCTATTTGCAAGCCTCTGCATTATCCTACAATCACGAACCTGAGGGTTTGTTTCTTTCTGGTTTTATTCTGCTGTACTGTGTCTTTTATCCCCATCACTGGTGTAGTGGTGAAAATTTCTCAATTATCCTTCTGTGTTCCCAAATTCATCCCCCACTTCTTCTGTGACCTTGGCTCTCTGATCTATCTCTCGTGCTCTGACACCAAATCTGTTGAAATGTTGACTTTCAGCCTTGCTTTGTTCATCCTTTTGACATCCCTCATTATAACCATCATCACATACAGCCACATAGTAGTCACAGTTGTGCACCTCCCAACAGCCAAGGAATGACAGAAGGCTTTCTCCACCTGCTCATCTCACCTCACGGTCCTCTCTCTGATGTACGGCAACCATGTCTTTATATATGTGAAACCAAAGCAAACCAACAGGCTAGACTCCAACAGAGAGGCTGCTCTTGTGAACACTGTGGTTACCCCACTGCTGAACCCTGTCATCTACTCACTGCGGAACAAGCAGGTCCATCAGGCTCTGAAGGGTGCTCTGTCCAGGGTGAAATTGCAGAAATAGCATCATGGACTTTCAGAGGGGAATGCACTTCCTCCTTCATCTAATCCAATTCCCTCCTAGTTCTGAAATCTCCTACATAGATTGACATTTGGTTTTTAAGATTCTGCTTGTGGACTTCCAGCAAAGTGGCACTCTAGGCAGAAGCACCATGCCGTCCCTCCACAGCAAAGATCTCAAAAACTAAGCCAAACAGAGAAAACAACAATCATGAAACCCTAAAACATCAAATGAAGAGATAAAGAACTCAGCCAAGCACCAAATGGAGTGAGAAAACTGACAGAGAAGGCAGAGCAAGGAGAGATTCATGCAGAGGTCTCCTAACAGTTAACGCAGCATGGATCCGCCATCTTGGACTCCTATCAGAGAACAGCAAACAGGTGGTACGAGAAAGCAGCTTCATGGAGGTTCCAGAGGGAGACTAAACAACCATCTCTCATCTCTCCACTGCAACGGCAATCACCCCTAGCACTCTTTTTTGTTTGTTTGTATGTTTTTGGCTCCTGTTCCTCTCTCCTCTCTCCCATAACCATCTTAGCTCCACACATAACAATCTCCCCACTACATCCTGCCTACCTGCACTGTACGCTTAACATCACACAACCAAGCAGCACAGGCACGGCCTACTAGAACCTGCCCGGAACTGATTAACAACCGGCCTTGGCGGCTGTAGTAAGTGCCACAAACCACCTGTCCCAGTAACTCCTCTTCAGCTAGACCTGCCCTGCCGTACCATATCTGAGTGACTGACCCTGCCAATTGGAGAAAGAGGCGAAAATATTGTGTCCACAAATGAGCAAACAACAAAGAACACAGAGCCCACCTGCTCAGACATAGCCAAATTTAAAAAAAAAGGATGAAACAAACAAATCTACAATCAATAAACGAGAAAAATAACTACTAAATTCCCCGAAGACAGCAGACAATATCAAAACATTTACAAAAACAGGACAGGATGGTTCCAGTAGGTGTCCAAAATAAAACACCAGATGACTTTCCAGTGGAAGAAAATGCACTAGAAATACCTGATAGGGAATTCAAATCTCTCATACTCAGAATTCTCCAAAAGCTGAAGCAAAAAGCAGACAAAAATGAGGAAAAAATAGGCAAATTCATGGAAAATACAGACAAAAATTTGGATGAATTCAGAAAAATAATGCAGGAACAAAATGCCAAAATAAATTCACAACTAAAATTATACAAAAACTACAATTAGAAATCCAAAAGATAAACAACAAGATTTCAGAAATGGACAGTGTCATAGAAGGGCTGAGAAGCAGATTTGAAATGATGGAAGACAGGATCAGTGGAATTGAAGGCAAACACTTGGATACAACTCTGAGGAAAACTCAGAAAAAAGAACAAAGAAAAATGAAGAGAACTTGAGAGTTATGTGGGATACAATCAAAAGCAAAAATTTGCAACTGATTGGAATTCTAGAACAGGGGGAGAAAACAGAAAACACAGAGAGGATCATTGAGGAACTCCTGACAGAAAACTCCCTCAATATCATGAAAGATGAAAAGCTGGCCATCCAAGAAGCTCAACAAACCCCATATAGGATAGACCCCAAAAGAAAATCACCAAGGCATATCATAATCACACTCGCCAAAAACAAAGACAAACAAAGAATCCTGAGAGCAGCTCATGAAAAACAAGAAGTCATATACAGAGGAGAAACAATAAGACTAAGCTCAGATTATTCAGCAGAAACCATGCAAGCAAGAAGGCAATGGGATGACATATATAAAATCTTGAAAGAAAAAAAATTCCAGCCAAGAATAATATATCCTGCAAAATTCTCATTCAAATATGATGTGAAACTAGGTCATTTCCAGAAAAACAGAAATTAAGGGAATATGTAAAAGCCAAACCAAACTTTACAAGAATGATTAAAGGGAGTTCTTCAATCTGAGAACAAACATCTACAGCTCACAGGCAGAATCTAGGATGCAGGATCATACCAGCCAGATACCAATCTAGGAAATGAACTCTCTAAGATTAAAAAAACCAAAAGAAATACAACAGGGAATCAGAGCAGTTAATCAATAAATTACGACAACATCAAAACAATAAAAGAGGGAATAAACGGCATAGGTATACAACCTTCTAATGGAGAGGAAGGGAAGGTGATACCAAGTAATGGTAGACAGCTTCAAACTTAGAAAGATAAGGGTAAAATTCATGGTAACCACAAAGAAAGTTAACAAACATACTCATAAAAATAAAGAGGAAAAACATAAAGTCTCAGCAAAAACAAAACCTACAAAAACAAAAGAAATGAAAAAGAAATCCACAAACAAAAGTAACTCAGCACAAGAGAGTAAGAAAAACAAAGAAAACGTCAGCACCACAGAAAAAAAGCACTACAAAATGAGAGCAATAAACTCACATCTATCAATAATTACACTGAATGTAAATGGACTCAATGCACCCATAAAGAGATGGAGAGTAACAGAATGGATAAGAGAACAGGATCCATCAATACGCTGTCTACAAGAGACACACCTTAGAAACAAAGATGTGAAGTTATTAAAAGTCAAACGTTGGAAAAAAATATATCAAGCTAACAGATACCAAAAAAGAGCAGGAGTGGCAATACTAATCTCAGATAAAATAGACTTTAAAACAAAATCCACCATAAAAGACAAAGAAGGACACTATATAATGATTAAGGGGACGATCCCCCATGAAGACATAACCATAATAAACATCTACGCACCCAATGACAGGGCTCCAAAATACATGAATAAAACCCTAACAACGCTGAAAAGAGAAATTGACAGTTCCACAATAATAGTAGGAGACTTCAACACACCACTCTCAGTAAAGGACAGAACAACTGAAAAGAAACTCAGCAAAGATACAGAAGACCTAAAGGTACAATCAGCCAACCTGACCTCATAGAAATATATAGAACACTCCATCCAACCGCTGTAAAGTACACATTATTTTCCAATGCACATAGAACATTCTCCAGAATAGGAGAATATTAGGCCACAGAGCAAGCCTCAACAAGATCCAAAACGTTGAGATAATTCAAAGTATCTTCTCTGACCACAATACCATCAAGGTAGAAATTAACAACAGAAAGTGTAAGGAAAAAAAATCAATTACATGGAAACTGAATAATACCCTGTTTACACATCACTGGGTAATAGAAGAAATCAGAGATAGAATCAAAAAATTCCTAGAATCAAATGAGAATGAAAACACACCATGCCAAAACGTTTGGACTCAGCAAAGGTAGTACTCAGAGCACAATTTATAGCAATAGATGCACATTCAAAAAGAAGAAAGGGACAAAATCAAAACATTAACTACAGATCTCAAACAACTAGAAAGAGAACAGGAAAAAAAAGCCCACAACCACTGGAAGAAAGGAAATAGTAAAGATCAGAGCAGAAATAAATGAAATTGAGAGCAGAAAAACAATAGAAAGAAGCAACAAAACCAAAAGTTGGTTCTTTGAAAGAATCAACAAAACGACAAACCACTGGCCAGACTGACAAAAGAAAAACAGGAGAGGACACAAATAACCCAAATAAGAAATGAAATGGGGGACATTACAACAGACCCAACTGAAATAAAAAGGATTATAACAGAATATTATGAAAAACTATACTCTAACAAATTTGAAAACCTAGAGGAAATGGATAAATTTCTAGAAACACACTACCTACCCAAACTACAACAAAGTGATGTTGAAAATCTGAACAGACCCATAACAAGAGAAGAGATTGAAAAGGTAATAAAAAAAAGCTCCCAACAAAAACAAGCCCTGGCCCAGATGGCTTCACTGGAGAATTCTACAAAACACAGAAGACCTTGTACCAGTACTACTCAAGCTATTTCAGAGCATACAAAAGGAAGCAACACTTCCAAGTTCATTCTATGAAGCCAGCATAACACTGATACCAAAACCAGGAAAAGATGTCACAAAAAAAGAAAATTACAGACCAATATCTCTCATGAATATAGATGCAAAAATTCTGAACAAAATTCTAGCCAATAGAATTCAGCATCATATCAACAAAATAATACACCACCACAAAGTAGGATTCATACCAGGTATGCAAGGATGGTTAAACATTAGAAAATCTATCAACGTAATCCACCACCTAAATAAAAGGAAAGAAAAGGATCAGATGATCATCTCAATTGATGCAGAAAAGGCATTTGACAAAGTCCAACTCCCATTCCTGATAAAAACTCTCAATAAAATAGATATAGAGGGGAAATTTCTCAACATAATAAAGGGCATCTATGCAAATCCAATGGCCAACATCATTCTTAATGGAGAGAGGCTGAAAACATTCCCCTTGAAAACAGGAATAAGACAAGGATGCCCTTTATCACCACTCCTATTTAACATTGTGCTGGAAGTTCTAGCTAGAGCAATAAGGCAAGAAAAAGAAATAAAGGGCATCCAAATTGGTAATGAAGAAGTTACACTGTCTCTGTTTACAGAAGATATGATACTATACATAGAAATCCCTAAAGACTCCACGAGAAATCTACTGGAACTAATAGAAAGATTCAGCAGAGTAGCAGGATACAAGATAAACATTCAAAAATCAGTTGGATTCCTATACACCAATAAGGAGAACGATGAAAAGGAAATCAGGAAAACAATACCATTTATAATAGTCCCTAAAAAGATAAAATACTTTGGAATAAATCTAACCAGGGATGTAAAAGACCTATACAAAGAAAACTACCCAACACTACTGCAAGAAACCCAAAGGGATCTACATAAATGGAAAAACATACTATGCTCATGGATAGGTAGACTCAATGTTGTGAAAATGACAATTCTACCCAAAGCAATTTATAAATACAACGCAATCCCAATCCAAATACCAACAACATTCTTCAAAGAGATTGAAAAACTAATCATTAACTTTATTTGGAAAGGGGAGAAGCCCCAAATAAGTAAAGCACTACTGAAGAAGAAGAACAAAGTTGGAGGACTCGCACTACCTGACTTGAGAACCTACTACACAGCTACAATAGTCAAAACAGCCTGGTACTGGTACAATGACATATACATGACCAATGGAAGAGAATTGAGAACGCAGAAGTAAATCCATCCATCTACGGTCACCTGGTCTTTGACAAGGGCCCCAAGCCCATCAAATGGGGAAAAGACAGTCTTTTTAACAAATGGTGCTGGCAAAACTGGATATCCATCTGTAAAAAAAAATGAAACAGGACCCATATCTTACACCGTATACAAAAACTACTTCAAATTGGATCAAAGACCTGAATATAAAGCCTAAAACTATAAAGTTCATAGAAGAAACAATAGGACCAACACTACAGGCCTTAATACATGGCATTAACAGGATACAAACCATAACCATCAATGCACAAACCCCAAAAGATAAGCTAGATAACTGGGATCTTCTAAAAATCAAACACCTATGCTCTTCAAGAGACTTCACCAAAAGAGTAAAAAGAGAACCTACAGAGTGGGAAAAAATTTTTGGACAGTACAAGTCAGACAAAGGTCTAATCTCCATAATCTACAAGAAAATCCAACACCTCTACAACAAAAAGACAAATAATCCTATTAAAAAATGGGCAAAGGAAATGAATAGACACTCCACCAAAGAAGACATTCAAATGGCCAACAGACACATGAGGAAATGCTCGCAATCACTAGCCATTAGAGAAATGCAATTAAAACCACAGTGAGATATCATCTCACCCCGGCGTTACTGGCACGAATCAAAAACACTGGAAATAGCAAATGTTGGAGGGACTGCGGGGAGATCAGAACTCTTATGCACTGCTGGTGGGAATGCAAAATGATACAACCATTTTGGAAAAAGATATGGTGCTTCCTCAGAAAGCATACCATTCGATCCAGCAATCCCACTCCTTGGAATATATCCTAGAGAACTAAGAGTCTTCACTCGAATAGACATATGCACACCCATGTTCATGGCAGCATTGTTCACAATAGCAAAATGATGGAAACAACGTAGATGCCCATCAACAGATGAATGGATAAACAAACTATGGTACATACACAAAATGGAGTACTATGCAACGAGAAAGAACAATGATGAATCTGTGAACCATCTCATAACATGGATGAAACTGGAGGACATTATGCTGAGTGAAATAAGTCAATCACAAAAGGACAAATATTGTATGAGACGTCTATTGTAAAAACCCACGAAAATGTTCACACACAAAAAGTAACAATCTTTGTTGGTTACCAGGGATGGGAGGGGTGGGGGTGGGGGAATACTAAATAGGCAATAGATAAGTGGTATCTTGGGTGAAGGGTGAGACAGTACCCAATACATGGGAAACCAGCACAACTTGTACAAGGAAAGGTCATGGAAGCTCCATAGACACATCCAAACTCCCTGAGGGACTGAATTGCTGAGTGGAGGGCTGTTGGGACCATGGTCTCGGGGAACAGCTAGCTCAGTTGGCATAACACAGTTTATAAAGACAATGTTCTACATTCTACCTTGGTGAGTAGCGTCTGGGGTCTTAAAAGCCTGTGAACAGCCATCTAAGATACTCCACTGGTCTCATCCCTTCGGGAGCAAGGGAGAATGAAGAGAACAGGATGCAAGGAAAAGATTAGTCCGAAGGACTAATGGACCACAGCTACTAAGGCCTCCACTGGACTGAGTCCAGTACGGCTAGATGGTGCCTGGCTACTACCACTGACTGCTCTGACCAGGATCACAACAGAGGGTTCTGGACAGAGCTGGAGAAGGATGTAGAGCAAAATTCTAACTCACAAGATAAAGACCAGATTTACTGGCCTAAAGGAGAGTGGAGAAACCCCGAGAGTATGGCCTCCAGACACCCTTTTAGCTCAGTGGTGAAGTCATCTCCGAAGTTCATCATTCAACCTGGGAATGGACAGCCCCATAAAACCAAATAGGACTAATGAGGTACAGCAGTCCAGGGACAAGAGTCAGAAGGAAGAAAGGACAAGGAAGCTGGTGATAGGGAACCCAGGGTTGAGTGAGGATAGTGTTGATGTGTTGTGCGGTTGTTGGCCGTTGTCGTGGGGCAACATATGTGCTAACTGTTGGATGGGAGGCTATTTTGTTCTTTGGGCCTTTATCTAGGGTGAGAGTGGCAGCACAATTGGATTGGCGTGGTCGATGTCACTGAACTGTGCATGTGGAGGTTTTTGGGATGGTGTGTCGTTGGCTGTGTGTGTTTTCACCAAGGAAAAGAAGTCGAGAGGGGAGAGGGTTGACATGTTGTTGGGTTGTTGACCAATGTCATGGAACAATGTGTGTGCTGCTATTTCGTTTGAAAGTATTTGTTCTGTGGGCCTTCGCCTGAAGTACAATTAAAAAAAAAAAAAAGATTCTGCTTACTTATTTTAGAACAGGGAAAATTTATCTTATAATTAAACATATTCCAGTGTTTGACAACTTTAATATTTTTGTTTATATTGAGATGAAAATATCTTCCTAGGTATTATACTCATTAGTTTAAGATTAATTTGATTCACCAGTTCTAATGAAGAGCCTCTTATGGATGAATCTGTTTGACGCATTTGGAATATCAGAACTAGGAAGATGCTCTGTCTAGAATCTACTTGTGGTAAGTGTAAGGGGGTGGAAAATGAAACTCACAAGCATTAAGAATATCAAATTGATTCAAGGATAGTTGTAACTTGGTCACTGTTCTGTATTGAATTTTAAAAGACACTTATTTATACATAACTGTCATGATAATAAAATTCTTTAAACGGAATCAATACAAATATTTTAAATGTTGAATATTCTTTATATAAAATAGAATATAAATATTTAAAATTTTTCATTCCCGTTATCTTGAAAAGCTATCGATATCTCTAGCTGAAACTGAAAGTCCCCATTGGCTTGTCAAGGTGATTTTATTACCAAAGCCCTGAAGATGAAGGAGCACAGAGAGAGATACTGAGAGAGAGAGATATTACGGGCACTGGAATAAGAAATTGTATAGTTAAGATTGTTTCCCTGCTACAGAAAATTTAAAGGAATTGGATAAAATATAAGCAGAGTGGGAAGAAGTGTAAATGTGACTGTGTCTCTCTAAAAATGCATCATTATCTCTGATATGGTGGACTATTTTTGAAAATCTACTTTGAAATAAATGGAAATAATCTACAATATTTTTATTTCTGTAAATATGCAGGCACATCATTTCAAAATAATCACATAGTTCTAAAAGTTTTATGACTGTTGAATGTTTTATAATGAAAAATAATACTCCCCTTTTACATTCCTTGCCAGTTCCCTGTTCCAGTCCTGAGAGAAGCCACTTATTTTTTTTTTGTTATTTACATCCATATTTCTAAATAATATGCCGACACTGTCATCTATATAGTGCAATGGTTAACAGCCCAGGCTGTTAACCAGAAGGTTGACAGTTCAGATCCACCAGCTGCTCCTTGGAAACCCTATGGAGCTGTTCTACTCTGTCCTGTTGGGTTGCTATGAGTCGGAATCAACTCGAAGGCAACAGGTATGAATTTTTTTTGGCCATAAATATTGAACTTTCTATTAGGATAAAATGTCTAAAGCAATTTAAGGGGTACTGGTGGCACAGTGATTAGGAGTTTGGCTGCTAACCATAAGGTCAGCAGCTCGAATCCACCAGCCGCTCCTTGGAAACCCTATGGGGCAGTTTTACTTTGTCCTATAGAATCGTTATAAGTTGGAATCTACTCAACGGCAATAGATTTGCTTTTGGTTTTTATTAGGATAATTATTACTTTCAAATTTGGGAGTGATGTGTATTTTATTAACTTCATTGTGGTGGTGATTTCACCAGGTGTTTACATATGTCAAATTTTGTCAAACTGTACACTTTAAATATGCGCAATTTATTGTACATCATTAAACCTCAAAAAGGTGTTAAAAAGACAATAGAATTAATAGAATAGAATATTAAAATGCTTGATTAATTCAAAATAAGGCAGGGAAGGAGAAACAAAAGAATATATATTAGAGATGACAAATACAAACAAATATCAAGATAGTAGAGTTTAGCCTAACTTTACAGAAATGACATAAATGAAAATGGACTAAACACTCCAATTAAAAGACAGAGATTATCATATTAGATAAAGAAGCAATAGCCTTATTTTGCTTATAATAATATTTAAGTACCTAGGCAGAGACAGGTTGAAATTAAAAGACTGCAAACACCAAGCAAAAAGAAGTTGCTATGAATATAGTAATATCAAATAAAACAGACAACACAGCAAAGTGTATTTTGAGAAATAAAGAGCTTAATTATAATCATAAAGAGGTCAAATCATCAAGAAAACATAATAATAGAGCTTAAAATACATCAAACAGACTTCCAGTTTCTCTCCATCAAGTAAAGAGCTTGGAAGACATATCTCATATCCTTACAAGAAGAAAAAGTGAAAGGTTAGAAATCAGCAACTCTTCATCGATTTAACAGAGACTTAAGGTCACAGAACAAACTGCTGCCCCCCAAACTGGAGAGGCAGGATAATACAGAGAATCACTGATTACTATACTATTTGAAAGTGGACTTAGATTATTTATTAATGTACACTGCAAATTCTAGGGTAACCACTAAAACATTTTTTATAAAAGTATAATTGATATGCTAAGAGAGGAAGAAAATGGAATCATACATAATGCCCAAATTAAGACCAGAGTAGGCAGAAAAAATAAAGAAAAATAAACAAAGACCAAGAGCAATAAATAGAAAACAGACACAAATATGGTAGACATTAATTCAACTATATCATAAATGACTTTAAATGTAAATGGTCTAAATATACCAAATAAAATACAAAGTATTTGGGTAGATAAAAGAAACAAGAACCAATTATAAATTGCCTACAGAAAACCCACTTTAAATACAAAGACTCGTATCCCGTTGCTGTCCAGTCGATTCCAACTAATAGGGACCTTATAGGATAGAGAAGAACTTCCCCTTAGGAAGGAGACTGCCACAACCTTCACCCACGGAGAGCCTGGTGGGTTCAAACTGCCAAACTTTCCATTAGCAGCTGAGTACTTAATCACTGCACCACCAGGGCTTCTTAAATATAAAGCCACAGACAGATTAAAAGTAAAAGGATGGAGAAAGATATACTATGCTAACACTAATCAAAAGATACCTGAAATAGCTGTATCAATTTCAGGCAAAGCAGATTTCAGAGCAAGGAAAATTATCAGGGATAAAGAAAGGCACTACATAATGGTAAAGGGGTCAATTCTCCAAGAAGACATATCAATCCTGAATGTGAATGCATCTAACAACAGAGCATCAAAATATGTGAGGCAAAAATTGATAGAATTGCAAGGAGAAATAGACAAATCCACTGTTATGGTTAGAGACTTCAACACCCCTATATCACTAATAAACGGATCTAGCAGGCAGAATAGTAGTACGGATGTAGTTGAACTGAACATCATCGTCAATCAACTGGAAATAATGGACAAGTATAAGATACTTTATCAAAAAAAAAAAAGGTAGAATACACATTCTTCTCAAGCTCACACGAAATATTCACCAAGATAGACCACATCCTGGGACATAAAACACACCTTAACAAATTTAAAAGAATAGAAAATATGGTCTCAGAGCACAATAGAATTAAACTAGAAATCAATAAAGGAAAGATAGTGAGAAAATTCCAAAGTATTTGGAGATTAAAGAACACACTTCTAAATAATACATGGGTCAAAGAAAAAAATCTCAAGAGAAATTAAAAAATATTTTTAACTGTGAAAATGAAAATACAACTTATCAAAATCTGTGGGTTGCAGGAACAGCAGTGCTTAGAGGGAAATTTATAGCATTAAATTCATACATTACAAAAGAAAAAAATATTTAAAATAAAAAAAATCTTAGGAAACAAAATAAATAAAGAAGGGCAAATTAAACTGAAAGTAAGCAGGAGAGTAGCCAAGATAGAGACCTAGTCAGACACACCACACCATCCCTTTACAGCAGAGACCCAAAAAACCAAGTGAAACAGATGGAGATGACAATACTGGAATGCTGAACATCAAAAGGAAGGATAAAGTATTGACTTGAACACCAACTGGAAGGAGAAATTGAACAAATGCAGCCAATGAGAAGTGACATGGAGCAGAGGAACTCTGCCAGCCATCCTGATTCAGCGTGGCCATCTTGAGACAAAGCTATTAGCGATCCTGGATGAGGAGCACAGGAAGGAAACTTCACAGCATTCCCAATAAGAAACAGAGAAACTGAATAGACACACCTGGAGGGAAGCAAGGTGAGTGGAATAAAATCTGGATCTAAGGAGGGAAAGCACAGGAAGGAGGGTAAGAGTTCCAGGGATCCTGGTGCCCACAGAGTAAGGAAGGAGCTAGGATCCAGAGGCAGGTTTACTCAAGAGCAGCTATTGCTGGCCATTAGGGTGGGTGGCATGCACCAAGCAATAGATTCCCCACCTGACCAGACTACAGGCACCTCCCACCTTGCACTTGAGTGGGGCCAGGTCACGATAGCTGACTGCAGCCAATGGGAAGTGCCCAGAGAATTTCACCTTTCACCTGAGGAGCATGGTTCCCCTTCACCTCACACTCCTGATGACTAGAGGCACAGATCTCACTATCCCCCCAGCCCAATCCACTGGGGACTGCAGTTCCAGCCCCCTATTTTTACCCCCTACCCAGCGCATCTGACATTCCCCCTTGCCACCCACCAAGTGACTGAGGCCATGGTGCCCACATCCACCTGGACCCCGACAATCACCCCACCACTCGCTCCCCCCAAGAAGCATGGGACCACTCTGGTGACACCGCCCCCAATCCTACCCCCATCCCACAGCCAGCTACCCACCCCCACCCAGTTACATACTACCCCCCTTAGTGGCACATGACCACCCAGTGACCCCACCCATCTGACCTTGACTCCTGCTTGGTGACCTGCCCCCACTGTGGCCCAGACCACTCTGGTGAAAGCACAACCCAGTCCAATGACCCACCCTTCCAAATGGTGAGGGGCCGCTTTGGCAACATCAACCCTGCCTGATGACTTGCTACCTCCTGGAAGTGCAAGAGCACTCCAATTCCCCAGTGAACAGCAAAAGGAAAGCATGCTCCTGTATGCCTGCTTTCCTGACACACCCACCACATTTACTGCACCACCCACTTGATGAGGACCATTGTCTGCTTCCATGCCACTGAACCGATGACAGAGGGTGGCCAGTGCCTACTCACCTTGCCCTCAGCCACCTCACATGAACAGTGAATAGAGACCCATACTCACACTACCAGTTGCTGACTCACCCACCCGGAGACAGGTGGTAAGAGCTCCAGCACTGCCAGACTACTGACCAGTGTAGTATGCCCTCACCACCCACCCAGATATATCAAAACAAAACAAAAAATCAGGATAAAGCAAACAGACAAGAAATAAAATGACAACTTAATGCTTTGGAGACAACAAGCAATATCAAATCACATAAAAAAGCAGAACAAGATGGCTCAAACAAGCAACCAAAATAAAGGGCCAGAAAACCTTCCTGGTGAAAATATGGTAATGTAACTGCCTGTCTTAGTTACCTAGTGCTGCTATACCAGAAATACCACAAGTGGATGGCTTTAACAAAGAGAAATTTATTCTCTCACAGTCTAGGAGGCAAGAAGTCTGAATTCAGGGTGCCAGCTCCAGGGGAAGGTTTTCTCTGTCAGCTCTAGGGGAAGGTCCTTGTCATCAATCTTTCCTAGTCAAGGAGCTTCTCAGTGCAGGGACCCCGGGTCCAAAGGATATGCTATTCTCCTGGCTCTTGTTTCTTGGTGGTATGAGGTCCTACTGTCCCTCTGCTCACTTCTCCCTTTTATATCTTAAAAGAGATTGACTTACGACACAACCTAAACTTGTAGATTGAATCCTGCCTGATTAACGTAACTGATGCTAACCCCACCTCATTAACTTCATAGAGGTAGGATTTACAACATGTAGGAAAATCACATCAGATGACAAAATGTTAGACAATCACACAATACTGGGAATCGTGGACTAGCCAAGCTGACATATAGTTTTTGTGGGGACACAATTCAATCCATAACACTACCCAATAAGGAATTCAAAAGACTTATACATAGAATCCTCAAAGAGATCAAGAAAGAGATAAACGGAAACAGACAAAATTAAGGAAAACACACATGAAACACTAGAAGTATTTGTGAAAACAATACAAGAACAAAATGACAAAATAAATCAACAATTAAAAACCACACAAAAACAGCAACTAGAAATCCAGAAGATTAACCATAAAATATCATAAACAGAGAACTTGCTAGAAGGACATAGAAGTAGAATTGAATCAAAGAAAGGAAGAATCAATGAAATAGAGGACAAAACCCTTAATACTAATGTGACTGAGGAACAATCAGAAAAAAAGAAGAAAGCCTAAGAGTTATGTGGGACACTGACAAGAGGAATAAAAATCTAAGCCTGATTGGAATTCTAGAACAGGAGGGGACAAAAGCACAGAGGGAATCTTTGAAAATTTGCTGGCAGAAAACTTCCCTAATATCATGAAAGACAAGAAAATTTCCACCCAAGAAGCTATACAAACCCCATACAGGTTAGACCCCAAAAGAAAGTCACCAAGACATATCATAATCAAACTTTCTAAAACCAAAGATACCACAGGGTCCAATCAAGCTCCATTGTAGTTAAATGTCTTAATTCAGTTAGGACAGTTCCCACTGTCAAATCCGACTTCCATAAAATAGCAATCACAGCAGTCTTCAAGGATGCTGGGGGTCCCTTCACAAATCTGTTCCTCACTGTTGTGGTAAAAGCTGTATCCTCTGGGCACTTCATGTGTAGGTCTGTGAGTGTAACCTGATAAATCCACCCTAACATGCCCAATTTCCCTAAACCTTTTGATAACTTCTTCTGCAGTATACAAAGGCAGGCCTGGTACTTCAACTTGATTTAGTATAGACCACCGTGTAATCCATGCTTCAGCAACCCAACCAAATAAACTGTTAGATTTTTTCCTAACTTTTCAAGCTGAAACATTGAATGAAGACTCCATGCTTAGTGGGCCCATATCAATAAATTCAGAGTGATCCATCTGTATGTTACTTGTACCATTATCCTACACCCTTAGTAGCCATTCCCACACATTCTCCAGGTTTCTGTTCGTACATATTGGAAAAATCAAGCAGTTCTTTTGGATTGTAGTGTAACTCCTTCTGGGTCACACTTTGTACTTCACCTTTTGGGGCTTGCTGGAACTTAAGTCTAGTTATAAGTCTAGAAGCCAAAATCGGCAGTGTGGAAATGTTTTGAGAACATTCAGCATTGTCTTGTAAAGCATATGCCTTGGGCGATGCCCCAGACAATGACTCAGACAAGGACTCTTTAGATGCAGCTTGGTTAATCTCATTAGATGGGAGTGGAGGTGCTACTAACGGTTTTACTGGGGAGGGTGGTTTAGCAGACAAAGATGGAGTAGTCTCTTCAGATAAGAGTGACAGGGCTGGTTCTGTTGGCAGAAGTAATTCAATGGAATTTAGGGGCTCACTGTCTCCAGCTTCCTGATTATCTGTCCATATGCTCCCATCCCAAGTTTCAGGATCCCATTTCTTCCCAATCAATGCCTTCACTTTAACTTCAGACACCTCTAAATGTTGGCAATTGAGTAGGCATTGTAATTAGCCACACTTACAATAAGACTCTGAGTGTGGTTTCTGGCAATATCAGCTCTGTTACTACAAGAAAAAAGGCTTTCTTTCAAAGCACAAGTGGAAGCTTTGAGGTTGTTTAAGTAGCACTTGAGCTTTGACTCTGAAGACCTGAGCACATCTCTCTCTTTCTCCAGTTTGTCTAGTGAAAGTAGGACCAACCAACCAGCTTCCTTATACTCCTCATTCTGACAAAATTGTAGAAAGGTATCATACACTCAATCATCCAGAGCCTTGCCTTTCACCAGTACCTGATCCATTGGTTGTGATATTTTGGGTATTTGTATTGACACCTCATGCCATGGATTATCAGTGTCCTTTTTACTACTGGAAGCAGAGTCATCAACATCTTAAGACTATCCAGACTTGAGAACTATTTTAGAAAACTCATCTTTACAATTTTGTTTTTCTAAAACCACTCTCAGTACCAAATGTCTTAGGCTGGGTTCTATAGAGAAGCAAAGTCAGTAAAGTATATATATATATACAGAGAGAGAGAGAGAGAGAGAGATTTATATCAAGGAAATGGCTCACGCAGTTGTAGAGGCTGGAACGTCCCAAATCTATGGGCCAAGATAGAGGCTTCTCCTGATTCACATAGACACAGGGGCTGGTGAACCCAAGATCTGCAGGTCGGAGAGTAGGGCTCCTGCTCACAGGCTGCAAAGACTGATGAAACCCAAGATCAGCAGGCAAGACCACAGGTAAGCTGCTAGTTCAAATCCCAAGAACCAGATGTCAGACAAACAGGAGACAGCTGCAGGATCCAGAGTGAGCAAGAAGCCCCCAAGCCTTGCCAGAATGTCCACTTGTATTTGATGTAGGCTACAAACCCAAGGAAGTTCCCTTTTAGCTGATTGGCTACTCACAGCAGATCATATCATGAGGGTGATCACATATCAGATTTCAATAGGAAAGTGATCACAACACTATATGACTGCCAAAACACTGAAAATCATGGCCCAGTCAAGTTGACACACAATTTTAACCATTGAAGGGATTGTTACCTTCATTGTTATCTGTTAGTTATATAAGTTGTCTACAAAAAATAATTATGTTCATTTTGCATTATATTATTCAAAAATACTGTTTTCCAAAAAATTTAAGTTGTATATTAAAAACCATTCTCAAAAACAACATCACCACAAACCAAAGATTCTTCAATTATTAAGAATTTAACAAAGGGAAAAATTCAAAATCATTTATAATACTATATTTTAAAAATAGAAAATTATCTCTCATTAAGAATGATAGCTGCAAGTAGTTTTTTTTTTTTTTTAAATTATGGTCACTAATTAAGTGCTTTATTCTTCAGCGATGGTGTTTTCTGCCTAATTGATCAAAGAGAATTGATGACAGAGGAAAGGAAGTAACTACAGTATGGAGATGATAAATGGGACTGCAGTCCAGGAATTCATCCTGGAGGGGTTTCCTGCTGTCCAGCATCTGGGGAAAGTCCTCTTCCTGGTGCATCTGCGGGCATATCTGGACTCCATCACAGGAAACATGGTGATAATTACCATCACCTCGGCTGACCATCCCCTCGAGATGCCAATGTTTATTTTACTCAGCTATTTCTCTTTCTGCAAATGCTGTTTTATCACTACAGTTGTTCCTAAACTGCTGTCCATCTTTCTTTTAGGAAGGCAAACCATTCCATTTATTGCCTGTGTCATACAAGCCTTTTCCTTTTTACATCTTGGGTCAAAAATTGCTTTCTTCAGGGGTGTGATGTTCTTAGGCTGGTACCTGGCTATTTGCAATCCTCTGCACTATTCTACCATCACGAACCTGAGGGTTTGTGTCTTATGCTGGGTTCTCTAGAGAAGCAAAACCAGTGATGTATATATATATATATATATATATATATATATATATATACACACACACATATATACAGAGAAAGAGAGAGATTTATGTCAAGGAAGTTGCTCACATGGTTGTAGAGTCTGTAAAGTCTGAAGTCCATGGGTCAAGAATCAGGCTAGAGGTTTCCCCTGACTCATGTAGCTGCAGGGGCTGATTAACTCAATCTCTGCAAGTCAGATGGCAGGCTGATGGCTCACAGGCTGTGAAGGCTGATGAATCCAAGATTGGTAGGTAAGATGGCAGGCTGTTGACTCACATCCCAAGAATGGAAGGTCGGACTAGGAGGAGCTAGATGCAGGATCCAAAGCAAGCAAAATCCAGAAACTCTTCCAGAAAGTCCATATATATTGGATGCAGTCCACACTCCCAAAAAAACTCCCTTTCAACTGATTGGCTGCTCATAGCAGATCTCATCATGAGGTGATCACACTATATCAGATCTCATCATGGAGGTGATTATATCCTCACGTAACTGCCGAAATACATCGTAACTGCCAAACCACTGAGAACTGTGGCCCAGCCAAGTTGACACACAACATTAACCATCACAGTTCGTTTCCTTATGGTTTTCTTTTGCTACACTTTGTCCTTTATTTTCATCATTGGTCTGGTAATGAAGGTTTCTCAGTTATCCTTCCATGGCCCCGATGTTATCCCTCATTTCTTCTGTGACATTGGACTCTTAACTCATCTGTCCTGTTCTAACACTCATTCTTTTGAAACATATGTCTTCTTTATTGCAATATTTGTCATTCTGACATCCCTCCTTATAGCCATCATCACATACAGCCACATAGTAGTTACAATTGTGCATCTCCCATCAACCATGGAGCAACAGAAGGCTTTCTCCACCTGCTCATTCTATCACATGATTCTCTCTCTGACGTACAGCAGCTGTATATTTATCTATTTGAAACCTAAGCAAACCAACAGGCTGGACTCCAACAGAGAGGCTGCTCTTGTGAACACTGTCGTGACCCCACTGCTGAACCCTGTCGTCTACACACTGAGGAACAAGCAAGTCCATCAGGCTCTGAAGGGTACTCTGTCCAGGGTGAAATTGCAGAAATAGGATCACAGAGCTTTGGAGGGTTAAGTTGATTTGCCTGGTCATCTAATTAAATTTTCCCCTATTGCTGGAGTCTCCTGTATAGACTCTCCACATATGGTCATCTAGCTTCTGATAATTCTCACTATTCTTTATTTGAAAACACTAGATAGTTCTTGTTTATACTGAGCTGAAAAATATATTTCTTTATTTTCTACTCATTGCTCTTAGATAAATTCAATTCAAACAATATTCATGGAGAACATAATATACATAAATCAAATAATATAGTGTCTTTCAGCTAAGAAACAAAAATATTCCCCAATAAGATTTAAAATTGCTATTCATTATACAATTTTATGCCTGAATGTCCTGATATGTAATAAAAAATGGATAGAAACCCTTCTTTATATCTTCTTTATTTGTTCAAGATTTGCACCGCATTGTTTTTGAAAATTGCATATTGTCATAATAAAATGGAAAAGTATTGAATGTGCCATGGACTTCCAGGAGAACAAACAAATCAGTCTTTGAAGAAATACGACCAGATGCTCCTTAGAAGTGAGGATGGTGAAACATCGACTTGCTTACTTTGGACACGTCATCAGGAAAGACTAATCCCCAAAATGAGGAAAAATCGCAATGAGATGGATTGACATAATAGCCGCAACGATGGGCTCAAACATATCAAAGATCATGGAGATTGTTCAGGACTGGACAACATTTCATTCTGTTATATGTAAGGTCTACATGAGTTGGAGTCTAATCCAAAGTAAATAACAAATACGGCAACTTCTGTTTATGTAAATAAATCTCAGTAAGCTCACTGAGTTTCTCTCTTTGGGTATATTGTTTCTAGAGATACTAACACACGTTGCCTTCAAGTCAATTCCGACACATAGCGACCCTATAAGACAGAGTAGAACTGCCCCACAGGGTTTCCAAGGCTGTAACGTTTATGGAAGCAGATAGCCACATCTTTCTCCTGCAGACAGCTGGTGGGTTCTAACTGCCAATCTTTTGGTAGCAGCCGAGTGCTTAACCACTGCTTCACTAGGGCTTTTTAGAGATATAAATAGGTCACTGTAACTTCAAGAAGTTGAGATGGACACCTTAACTTTATCTTCTTCCAGCTGCATCAAACTTCATTATTAAAATTACTTCTAACTCTTTCTTGGGGTTAGAATGCAAAGATTTATTTATTTTTATTGTACTTTAAGTGAAAGTTTACAATTCCAGTTAGTCTCTCATACAAAAATTTATACACACATTGTTATGTGACCCTAATTACTCTCCCTATACTGTGATGGCACACTCCTCCTTTCCACTTCAGATTTCCCGTGTCCATTCGTCCAGCTCCTGACACTCTCTGCCTTCTTCTCTTTTCTCCAGACAGAAGTTGCCCATTTAGTCTCATGTATCTACTTGAGCTAAGAAGCACACTCTTCACGAATATCATTTTATGTCCCATAGTCCAGTCTAATCTTTGTCTGAAGAGTTGGCCTCGGGAATAGTTTTAGTTCTGGGTTGACAGAGATCTGGGGGCCATCCTTTCTGGGGTTCCCCCAGTCTCAATCATACCATTGAATCTGGTCTTTTTACTAGAATTTGAGTTCTGCAGTCCACTTTCCTTCTGCTCCATCTGGGACTCTCTGTTGTGTTCCCTGTCAGGACGGTCATTGGTGGTAGCTGGGCACCTTCTAGTTCTGGTCTCAGGCTGACGCAGTCTCTAGTTTATGTAGCCCTTTCTGTCTCTTGGGTTAATACTTTCCTTGTGACTTTGGTATTCTTCATTCTCCTTTACTCCAGGTTAGTTGGGACCAATTGATGCATCTTAGATGGCTGCTTGCTAGCTTTTAATACCCCAGACGCCACTCATCAAAGTGCGATGCAGAACATATTCTTAATCAACTTTGTTATGATAATTGACCTAGATGTCCCCAGAAACCATGGTCCCCAGACTCCCGCCCCTGCTACTCTGTTCCTCGAAGTGTTGGGTTGTGTTCAGGAAACTTCGTAGCTTTAGTTTAGTACAGTTGTGCTGACTTTCGCTGTAGTGTCTGCTGCCCTTCCCTTCAGGTAAGATAATTCTTGTCTCCTGTCTAGTTAGTGAATAACCCTCTCCCTCCCTCCCCACCCTCATAACCATCAAATACTGTTTTCTTCTGTGTTTAAACCTTTTCTTGAGTTCTTATAACAGTGGTCTTATACAGTATTTGTCCTTTTGTGACTGACTAAATTCACTCAGCATAATGCCTTCCAGATTCCTCCGTGTTATAAGATACTTCACGGATTCATTGTTGTTTTTTATCGTTGCGTAGTATTCCATTGTGTGAATATACCATAATTTGTTTATCCATTTGTCCGTTGATGGGCACCTAGTCTGTTTCCATCTTTTTGGTATCGTGAAAGTGCTGCAATGAACATGAGTGTGCATATATCTATTCGTGTGACGGCTCTTATTTCTCTAGGATATATTCCAAGGAGTGGGATTGCTGGATCGTATGGTACTTCTATTTCTAGCTTTTTAAGGAAGTGCCAAATCGATTTCCAAAGTGGTTGTACCATTTTACATTCCCACCAACAGTGTATAAGTGTTCCAGTCTCTCCACAACCTCTCCAACATTTTTTATTTTGTGTTTTTTGGATGAATGCTGGCCTTGTTGGGGTGAGATGATATCTCATTCTAGTTTTGATTTGCATTTCTCTAATGGCTGATGATCATGAGCATTTCTTCATGTGTCTGTTAGCCGCCTGAATGTCTTCTTTGGTGAAGTTCCTGTTCGTATCCTTTGCCCATTTTTTAAATTGGGTTATTTGTCTTTTTGTTGTTGAGGTTTTGCAATATTTTGTAGATTTTAGAGATTAGATGCTGATCGGAGTTGTCATAGTCAAAAATTATTTCCCAGTCTGTAGGTTGTGTTTTTACTCTTTTGGTGAAGTCTTTCAATGAGCACAAGTGTTTGATTTTTAGGAGCTCCCAGTTATCTAGTTTCTCTTCTGGTGTTTGTGCATTGTTACTTATGGTTTGTATTCTCTTTATGCCATGTATTAGGGCTCCTAGCGTTGTCCCTGTTTTTTCTTCCATGATCTTTATCATTTTTGATTTTATATTTAGGTCTTTGAGAATGCAAAGCTTTTTAATTTGTGTATTTTTTCCCCCTGAAATTGATGTTGCCAAACCCTTGACCCAATAGGTTGCTGCAAGGTAGGTGGTCCCAATACCCAATTTTCTCATCCTTTTTAAGAGACATCCTCTCCAAATGTGAATTTGATGCCAGTGTCTTCCAGGTTAGGCTACATTCTGGTTGAAATTTTATGTTGTAAGAACTAACAGAACTCACCATTATATAAGTTTAAATGAAAAAAGAATGCAGTAATAATAAAACAAATGGACTAAATCAAGTCAGTCATTGTGTTTACAGGTGCAATGAAGAGTGTCTCTCACCTGAAGTCAATTAAACCAAGTGGGAAGTAGGTTCCGCCCATCTCTGACATAGCATGTGTGTTGTGTCAATCTATCTGGTTTCTATCTAGGTACTGGCATTAAAAAAAAAAAGTTCCTATAGTGATTGCAATGACATCTAGGTATGATTCCACCACAAAAAATCTTTCAATGTAATGATAATTTTCTTAGAAAAAAAGTGTAATTTTTCTTTTCTACTTGTTTTAAGAATTAATTATTTTTAAGGCATAATCCGATTGGGAGGAATTTTAGACTGTCAAAGAGTGCTGGGTGATTTAAGTTTTTGTGTCTGAGAATGACGGTGATGGTTAAGATTGTATGTCAACTTGGCTGGGCCATAATTCTCAGTGTTCATATGTGATCACTCCCATAATGGGATCTGCTGTGAGCAGCCCATCAGTTGAAAGGGAGTTTCCTTGGGCGTGTGGCCTGCGTCTGAATATAAGCAGACTTTCTGGCTTTTTGCTCTCACTGGATCCTGCGGCTGCCTCCTGTTCATACCACCTCCAGTTCCTGGGACTTGAGCTATCAGCCTATCTGCCAATCTTGGGATTCGTCGATCTTCACAGCCTGTGAATGGGAGCACTGCTCTCCAATCTGCAGATCTTGGATTTACCAGCCCCAGCAGCTACATGAATCAGGAGAAGCCTTGTGGTCTTGCTTGTCAACTGGGATTCGTGGATCTTCACAACCTGTGAACAAGAGCCTTGCTCTCTGACCTGCTGATCTTGGGTTTGCCAGCCCCTGTGGGTACAAGAATCGGAAGAAGCCTCTATTCTGATCCATGGACTTGGGACGTTCCAGCCTCTACAATTGTGTGAGCCGTTTCCTTGATATAAATCTCTCTCTATAAATATTTATATACTATACTGATTTTGTTTCTCTAGAGAACCCAGCCTAATACAATGACTTTCTTATAAGGTGTCCTGAGGGTCATAATCTGCCAAGGACAGTAGTGTCTATGTCTCTCCTTTTCCCAAAAAACTGTTGCTGTCTAGTTTCTGACTCATAGAGACCTTATAGGACAGAGTAGAATTGCCCCATAGGTTTTCCAGCAAGCCACTGGTGGATTTGAATTGCTGTCCTTTTGATTAGCATCCTGAGCTCTTAACCACTGTGCAACCAGGTCTCTGAACCTAACCTAGAAGTCAAGAAATCCCAAGAGTGCAGACCATGTGCACCTTCATCTCTGGATGTCAGAACTATTACTGCATTCTAGTAAACCTCACAATCAAGCTGAAAAAAAGACCATAAAATCCAAGGGGGAGTGTCAGCCATTCTAGCACTAAGCACAATGACCTTTTAGTGTAGTTCATTTTCTTTCCCCTTATTACTGATATGGACACCAAGACTTAGAATAATCTGTTATTTAACTCAACAGGATGTGGTCATTCAGAACTGTAATATTTGTACGTAATTATTCCTTTAATGTGATATTTAGTTTCGTTTTCATAATGTCAAGAATTAAGGTTATACATGGTACTCTTGAAAGTCTTAATTTTTGCCACCACTGTTATAACAAGATCAGACTTCCTGCTGGCTGCGACCACTTTACCCCTGGGCTCCCTCTCTGGGACTTCCAGCTGCTGTGCTTTAGCCCCAGCCTCCCTCGCTGGGAGCTCTGGCTACTGTAACCATGAGCAGATGGCTATGTTAAGCTGGGGAGAGTGTGGGACACAGCCAGGTGGAACACCAAAGCTTACCTACCACATATATGCTGCCTTTTTCTTGATTTAGCATTCTCTTAGATTCTGCGAATCTTTGACTGATTTCCAGACTGATTCTAAGACGATTGACTCCATCACTTTCTGCTTGTTCTTTTTGTGGTTTTGTTGTGCAGAAATGGGAGTGTGTAGCTTCTTATGAACCGTCTCGTTCTGTCTCTCCTGGAATTATATCTTAACAGTTAATATTCTCTGCAATTTGAAAACTGTGTGTCACTTACTGACTTTGGCATATTATTTCTAATGTTTGCTCTCAGCCTCACTATTTTTCTTTTTGAGTAATTGATTTCTCTCTCATAATTTATAATATTTTACATTTTGCTTTAAGTATCATTTAGGACTTTTTTTTTCTTTTATTGTACTTCAGGTGAAGGCTTACAGAACAAATAGTTTCTCATGAAACAGTAGTACACATATTGTTTTATGACATTGGTTAACAACCCCACAACATGTCAACCCTCTAACTTCTCAATCTGTTTTTTGGTGAAAATACACATAGCCAAAGATATACCATTACAAAAATTTCTACCTGCACATTTCAGTGACATTGACTACGCTCTTCTAATTGTGCTGTTATTCTCACTTAAGATGAAGGCTTACAGAACTAAACAGTTTCTCATTTAACAGTTACTGCAAGTGTTGCCCTATGACAATGGTTAACAAACTCACAACAAATCAACAATATCCTTACTCAACCTTGGGTTCCCTATCACCAGCTTCCTTGTCCCCTTCTGCCTTCTGGCCCTTGTCACTGGACTACTATACCTCGTTAGTCTCATTTGGTTTTATGGGGCTGTGCACTCCCAGGCTGAACAATGAACCTCGGAGATAACTTCACCACTGAGCTAAAAGGGTGTCTGGGGGCCATACTCTTGGGGTTTCTCCAGTCTCCTTTAGGCCAGTAAATCTGGTCTTTTTTTTGTGAGTGAGAATTATGTTCTACATCCTTCTCCAGCTCTGTCCAGAACCCTCTTTTGTGATCCTGGTCAGAGAAGTCAGTGGTGGTAGCCGGGCACCATCTAGCTGTACTGGACTCAGTCCGGTGGAGGCCTAGGTAGCTGAGGACCATTAGCCCTTCGGACTAATCTTCTCCTTGTATCCTGTTCTCTTCATTCTCCCTTGCTCCCGAAGGGATGAGACCAGTGCAGTATCTTAGATGGCCGCTCACAGGCTTTTAAGACACCAGACACTACTCATCAAGACAGAATGTAGAGCATTGTCTTTATAAGCTGTGTCATGCCAATTGAGCTAGATGTTCCCCAAGACCATGGTCCCCACAGCCCTCCACCCAGCAATTCAGTCCCTCAGGGAGTTTGGATGTGTCTATAGGACTTCCATGACCTTTTCTTGTCCAAGTTGTGCTAGTTTCCCCTGTATTGTGTACTGTCTCACCCTTCACCAAAGATACCACTTATCTATTGGCTGTTTACTATTTCCCCCCCACCCCTCCCAGCCCTGGTAAGGAACAAAGATTGTTACATTTTGTGTGTGAACTTTTTCATGGGTTTTTACAATAGAGGTCTCATACAATATTTGTCCTTTTGCGATTGACTGATTTCACTCAGCATAATGTCCTCCAGTTTCATCCATGTTATGAGATGGTTCACAGATTCATTGTTGTTCTTTCTCGATACATAGTACCCCATTTTGTGTATATACCATACCTTGTTTATCCATTCATCTGTTGATGGGCATCTACATTGTTTCCATCGTTTTGCTATTGTGAACAATGCTGCCATGAACATGGGTGTGCATATGTCTATTCGAGTGACGACTCTTATTTCTCTAGGATATATTCCTAGGAGTGGAATTGCTGGATCGAATGGTATGTCTATTTATAGCTTTCTGAGGAAGCACCATATCATTTTCCAAAATGGTTGTATCATTTTACATCCCCACCAGCAGTGCATGAGAGTTCTGATCTCCCCGCAGCCCCTCCAACATTTGTTATTTCCAGTGTTTTTGATTCGGGGTGAGATGGTATCTCATTGAGGTTTTAATTTGCATTTCTCTAATGGCTAGTGATCGCGAGCATTTCCTCATGTATCTGTTGGCCATTTGAATGTCTTCTTTGGTGAAGTGTCTGTTCATTTCCTTTGCCAATTTTTTAATAGGATTATTTGTCTTTTTGTTGTAGAGGTGTTGGATTTTCTTGTAGATTATGGAGATTAGACCTTTGTCTGACTTGTACTGTCCAAAAATTTTTCCCCAGTCTGTAGGTTCTCTTTTAACTCTTTTGGTGAAATCTTTTGAAGGGCATAGATGTTTGATTTCTAGAAGATCCCAATTATCTAGTTTATCTGTTGGGTTTTTTGTGTTGATGTTTATGGTTTGTATCCTGTTAATGCCATGTATTAAGGCCTGAAGTGTTGGTACTATTTTTTCTTCTATGAATTTTATAGTTTGAGGCTTTATATTCAGGTCTTTGATCCATTTTGAAGTAGTTTTTGTATATGGTGTGAGGTATGGGTCCTGTTTCATTTTTCTACAAATGGATATCCAGTTTTGCCAGCACCATTTGTTAAAAAGACTGTCTTTTCCCCATTTGATGTATTTTGGGCCCTTGTCAAAAATCAGGTGACCGTAGGTGGATGGATTTACATCTGAGTTCTCAATTCTGTTCCATTGGTCAATGTCTCTGTTGTTGTACCAGTACCAGGCTGTTTTGAGTATTGTAGCTGTATAGTAGGTTCTCAAGTCAGGTAGTGTGAGTCCTCCAACTTTATTCTTCTTCTTCAGTAGTGCTTTACTTATTCGGGGTTTCTTCCCTTTCCATATAAACTTAAAGATTAGTTTTTCCATCTCTTTGAAGAATGTTGTTGGTATTTGGATCGGGACTACATTGTATTTGTAAATTGCTTTGGGTAGAATTGTCATTTTCACAATGTTGAGTCTGCCTATCTATGGGCATGGTATGTTTTTCAATTTATGTAGATCCCTTTGGGTTTCATGCAGTATTGTTTTGTAGTTTTCTTTGCATACGTCTTTCACATCCCTGGTCAGATTTACTCCTAAGTATTTTATCTTTTTAGGGGCTATTGAAAATGGTATTGTTTTCCTGATTTCTTTTTCATCATTCTCCTTATTGGTGTATAGGAATCCAACTGATTTTTGAATGTTTATCTTGTATCCTGCTACTCTGCTGAATCTTTCTATTAGTTCCAGTAGATTTCTCATGGAGTCTTTAGGGTTTTCTATGTATAGTATCATATCGTCTGCAAACAGGGACAGTTTTACTTCTTCATTACCAATTTGGATGCCCTTTATTTCTTTTTCTTGCCTTATTGCTCTAGATAGAACTTCCAGCACAATGTTAAATATGAGTGGTGATAAAGGGCATCCTTGTATTGTTCCTGTTTTCAAGGGGAATCTTTTTAGCCTCTCTCCATTAAGAATGATGTTGGTCGTTGCATAGACGTCCTTTATTACGTTGAGAAATTTCCCTTCTATACCTATTTGATTGAGAGTTTTTATCAGGAATGGGTGTTGGAGTTTGTCAAATGCCTTTTCTGCATCAATTGAGATGATCATGTGATTCTTTTCTTTCCTTTTATTTATGTGGTGGGTTACTTTGATTGATTTTCTAATGTTGAACCATCCTTGCATACCTGGTATGAATTCTACTTGGTCGTAGTGTATTATTTTTTTTGATATGATGCTGAATTCTATTGGCTAGAATTTTGTTCAGAATTTTTGCATCTATATTCATGAGAGATATTGGTCTGTAATTTTCTTTTTTTGTGACATCTTTTCCTGGTTTTGGTATCAGCGTTATGCTGGCTTCATAGAATGAATTTGGAAGTATTGCTTCCTCTTCTATGCTCTGAAATATCTTGAGTAGAACTGATAGAAGCTCTTCTGTAAATGTTTTGTAGAATTCTCCAGTGAAGCCATCTGGGCCAGGGCTTTTTTTGGTGGGGAGTTTTTTTTTTTATTACCTTTGCAATCTCCCCTCTTGTTATGGGTCTGTTCACATTTTGAACATCACTTTGTTGTAGTTTGGGTAGGTAGTGTGTTTCTAGAAATTTATCCATTTCCTCTAGGTTTTCAAATTTGTTGGAATATAGTTTTTCATAATATTCTGTTATAATCCTT
The DNA here is from genome assembly GCA_030035585.1 of Dugong dugon. NCBI lineage: Eukaryota > Metazoa > Chordata > Mammalia > Sirenia > Dugongidae > Dugong > Dugong dugon. The sequence goes on along the minus strand of CM057475.1, from coordinate 4,837,339 downwards.
TTTATTTCAGTTGGGTCTGTTGTAATGTCCCCCATTTCAGTTCTTATTTGTGTCCTCTCCTGTTTTTCTTTTGTCAGTCTGGCCAGTTTTTCAATTTTGTTGATTCTTTCAAAGAACCAGTTTTGGTTTTGTTGATTCTTTCTATTGTTGTTCTGTTCTCTATTTCATTTATTCTGCTCTGATCTTTACTATTTCCTATCTTCTGCTGGTTGTGGGCTTTTTTCGCTGTTCTCTTTCTATTTGTTTGAGTTCTGTAGTTAATGTTTTGATTTTGTCCCTTCCTTCTTTTTTGATATGTGCATCTATTGCTATAAATTGTCCTCTAAGGACTGCCTTTGCTGTGTTCCAAAGGTTTTGGTATGTTGTGTTTTCATTATCATTTGATTCTTGGAATTTTTTGATTCCATCTCTGACTTCTTCTATTACCCAGTGATGTGTAAGCAGGGTATTATTAAGTTTCCATGTAATTGATCTTTTTCCTTGTTCTTTCTGTTGTTAATTTCTACCTTGATGACATTGTGGTCAGAGAAGTTACTTTGAATTATCTCAACGTTTTGGATCTTGCTAAGGATTGCTCTGTGGCCTAAGATATGGTCTATTCTGGAGAACGTTCCATGTGCATTGGAAAAGAATGTGTACTTTGCAGTGGTTGGATAGAGTGTAGTATATATGGCTATGAGGTCAAGTTGGCTGATTGTGCTCTTTAGGTCTTCTGTATCTTTGCTGAGTTTCTTCTTAGTTATTCTGCCCTTTACTGAGAGTGGTGTGTTGAATTCTCCTACTATTATTGTGGAACTGTCAATTTCTCTTTTCAGTGTTGTTAGAGTTTATTGTACGTATTTTGGAGCCCTCTCATTGGGTGCGTAGATGTTTATTTTGATTATGTGTTCATGATGGATCATCCCCTTAATCAGTATATAGTGTCCTTCTTTGTCTTTTATAGTAGATTTTGTTATAAAGTCTATTTTATCTGAGATTAGAATTGCCACTCCTGCTCTTTTTTGGTAGTTGTTAGCTTGATATATTTTTTCCAACCTTTGACTTTTAATAAATTCACATCTTTGTTTCTAAGGCGTGTCTCTTATAGACAGCATATTGATGGATCCTGTTTTTTTATCCATTCTGCCACTCTCCGTCTCTTTATGGGTGCATTGAGTCCATTTACATTCAGTGTAATTATTGATAGATGTGAGTTTGTTGCTGTCATTTTGTAGTGCTTTTTTTTGTGGGGCTGAAGTTTTCTTTGTTCTTCTTACTCTCTTGTGCTGAGTTACTTTTGTTTGTGGATTTTGTGTTCATTTCTTTTGTTTTTGTAGTTTTGTTTTTGCTGAGACTTTATGTTTTTCCTCTTTATTTTAATGAGTATGTTTGTTAACTTTCTTTGTGGTTACCATGAATTTTGCCCTTATCTTTCTAAGTTTGAAACAGTCTACCCTTACTTGGTATCGTCTTGCCTTCCTCTCCATTAGAAGGTTCTATACCTATGCCGTTCATTCCCTCTTTCTTTGTTTTGATGTTGTTGTCATCCATCGATTGACTTCTCTGATTCCCTGTTGTATTTCTTTTGGTTTTGGATAGTCCTCGAGAGTTCATTTATTAGATTGGTATCTGGCTCATACGATCCTGCATCCTAGGTCCTGCCTGAGGGCTGAAGCTGTTTGTCCTCAGATCGAAGAACTCCCTTTAATTATTCTTGCAAGTTTGGTTTGATTTTACATACTCCCTTAGTTTCTGTTTATCTGTAAATGACCTAATTTCACCATCAAATTTGAACAAGAGTTTTGCAGGATATATTATTCTTGGCTGTCAATCTTTTTCTTTCAAGATTTTATATATGTCATCCCATTGCCTTCTTGCCTGCATGGTTTCTGCCGAATAATCTGAGCTTAGTCTTATTGTTTCTCCTCTCTATGTGACTTCTTGTTTTTCTCGAGCTGCTCTAAGGATTCTTCGTTTGTCTTTGGTTTTGTCGAGTGTGATTATGATATGCTTTGGTGATTTTCTTTTGGGGTCTCTCCTATATGGGGTTCATTGAGCTTTATGAATGGCCAGCTTTTCATCTTTCATGATATTGGGGAAGTTTTATGTCAGGAGTTCTTCAATGATCTTCTCTGTGTTTTCTGTTTTCTCCCCCTGTTCTGGAATTCCAATCACTTGCAGATTTTTGCTTTTGATTGTATCCCACATAATTCTCAGGGTCTCTTCATTTTTCTTTGTTCTTTTTTCTGAGTTTTCCTGAAACAGAGTTGTATCCAAGTGTTTGTCTTCAATTCCACTGATCCTGTCTTCCACTGTTTCAAATCTGCTTCTCAGCCCTTCTATGACACTATCCATTTCTGAAATCTTGTCTTTTATCTACTGAATTTCTAACTATTGTCTTTGTATAATTTCTAGTGAATTTATTTTGGCATTTTGTTCCTGCATTGTTTTCCTGAATTATTCCAATTTTTTGTCTGTATTTTCTATGAATTTGTCTATTTTTTCCTCATGTTTATCAGCTATTTGCCTCAGCTCTTGGAGAATTCTGAGTATTAGAGATTTGAATTCCCTATCAGGTAGTTCTAGTGCCTTTTCTTCCACTGGAGAGTCATCTGGTGTTTTATTTTGGATGCCTACTGGAACCATCCTGTCCTGTGTTTGTAAATGTTTTGATATTGTCTGCTGTCTTCGGGGCATTCAGTAGTTATTTTTCTCGTTTATTGATTGTAGATTTGTTTGTTTTGTCCCCCCCCCCCTTTTTTTTAAATTTGACTGTGTCTGAGCAGGTGGACTGTGTGTTCTTTGTTGTTTGCTCGTCTGTGGTCACAATACTTTTCTCTTCCTTCTCCAATTGACAGGGTCAGTCACTCAGATATAGTACAGCAGGTCAGGTCTAGCTGAAGAGGAGTTACTGGGACGGGTTGTTTATGGCACTTACTACAGCCAGCAGAGCGGGTCGGTAATCAGTGCAAGGCAGGTTCCAGTAGGCTGTGCCTGTGCTGCTTGGTGGTGTGATGTCAAGCACACGGTGCAGGTAGGCAGGATGTAGAGAGGAGATTGTTATGTGTGGAGCTAAGATGGATATGGGAGAGAGGAGAGAGGAACAGGAACCAAAAACAGACAAACAAAAAAAGAATGCTAGGGGAGTTTGCTGTAGGAATGAAGAAATGAGAGACTATGAAATGGAGAAAAACAGAAAGGGGAAGAGGAAGAAAAGAAAAGAACGAATAAATAAAAATTGGAAAGGTTAAAAAACTGCAGAGTTGACAGGCCTCCCACCAGTGCAGCTATGAGGTCTGGGGAAGTCGATCTTAGGTGTTGCAGTACAGCCTGGCTAGAAGGCGTAGAGGTATACAATGCCAGGTATTCAGGGAACAGAAAGAGAAGGAAGATGTAGAGAGATGAGAAACTGAGCAATGAAGAAAGACAAAAAGGGAAAAAGAAAACAACAAATTAAAAAAAGAAGAAAGAACAATAAAAGCCCCCTAAAAAACAGAAAACAAAAAAAGAAATGCCCTCAGGCATCCTCATGCATGTCTGTGCAAGCCAAGGGGGAAGTGTCGCTTCCACGCAGCACCGCCTGGCCAGAAAGGGCTCCCAACTCAAGAAAAGGAAAAGAAAAAAAACAAACAATTCAAAACAAATAAACAAACAAAAGCCCCGGCATCCCACCAGCAAGGCAGCCCAGACCAGGAAGCAGCTCCACACTTGAATGGAGCTCCACAGCCCCTCAGGAAGAAGCAAAGACGGTGCATGGAGCCAGGTATTTGAGCAAAAGGGGGGGGGGAGGTGGTGAGAGGTAAGGAAGAAATCAAAAGAAGCAGGAACAAAAGAAACACCAGCAGCCAACAAATGGCACTCAGAGAGCCATCTAGTGCGGGTTGCTGTTTCTCGGACAAGAGACTGTGTCTGCAGGAAGCAGAGGGGGCTGAGTTTGGGTGAAGAAGGGTAGGGAGTGTGAAAGCATATATCTCAAATTACCAGAGCTCTGCAGCCCCTCAGGAAGAAGGAAAGATGATGCACAGAGCCAGGTATTTGAGCGAAAGGAGGGGGAAGTGGTGAGAGGTAAGGAAGAAATCAAAAGAAGCGGAAAAAAGCAACAACAGCAGCCAACAAATGGCACTTAGAAAGCCGGCCCTTTTGGGTGTGTGGAATCTAAGCAGCCGGTGATTCCCGGTCAAGAGATCGTGGCCACAGGAAGCAGAGGAGGCCAAGTCGGGGTGAAGAAGGGTGGGGGGTGGGAAAGCGTATATAGCAAATTACTGGTTGTTTTGTCTCCCGCTGGATGCTCCGTGAGGCTGCTTTTTCGCACCCCCTATTTGCTGGTCTCTGATAGGAGTCCAAGATGGGGGATCCCCACTGCTTTAGCTGGTAGGGGACCTCTGCATGAATCTCTCCTCGCTCTCCATTCTCTGTCAGTTTTCTCACTCCATTTGGTGCTTGGCTGAGTTCTTTATCTCTTCATTTGATGTTTTAGGGTTTCAGGATTGTTGTATTCTCTGTTTGGCTTAGTTTTTCGGATCTTTGCTGTGGAGGGACAGCATGGTGCTTCTGCCTAGAGCACCATTTTGCTGGAACTCCTCATTTAGGACTTTTTGTATTTGTATCATTCTGTAGAGTTATATCTATCTATGACATTATGTTTTTTTACTGTTATCTTGTCCCCAGTTGGTCTCATTTTACTTTCTCAAAATCTTATTGTACATGCCCTAAATCTACTCATTCTCTGTTCCATGTTGCTTAACTTCTCTTTTACATTTTCATTCTTTATTTCTTATAAGAAATAAACTGTATTTTATTTATTTTTGTATGCAGAGGACACAACCTTGCTTGCTGAAAGTGAAGACGACTTGAAGCACTTACTTATGAAGATCAAAGACCACAGCCTTCAATATGGATTACACCTCAACATAAAGAAAACAAAAATCCTCACAACTGGTCCAGTAAGTAACATCAAGATAAACAGAGAAAAGATTGAGATTGTCAAGGATTTCATTTTACTTCGATCCACAGTCAACACCCATGGAAGCAGCAGTCGAGAAATCAAAAGACTCATTGCATCGGGCAAATCTTCTGCAAAAGACGTCTTCAAAGTGTTGAAAAGCAAAGATGTCACCTTGAAGACTAAGGTGCACCTGACCCGAGACGTGGTATTTTCAATCACATCATACGCACGTGAAAGCTGTATGATGAAAAAGGAAGACTGAAGAAGAATTAATGTCTTTGAATTGCGGCATTGGCAAAGAATATTGAATATACTATGGACTGCCAAAAGAATGAACAAATCTGTCTTGGAAGAAGTACAACCAGAATGCTCCTTAGAAACAAGGATGACTAGACTACGTCTCACATACTTTGGACATGTTATCAGGAGGAATCTGTCCCTGGAGAAGGACATCATCTTGGTAAAGTAGAGAGTCAGTGAAAAAGAGGAGGACCCTCAACGAGATGGACTGACACAGTGGCTGCAACAATGGGCTCAGGCATAGCAACTGTTGTGGGAATGGCGCAGGACCGGGCAGTGTTTCGTTCTGTTGTGTGTAGGGTCGCTATGAGTTGTAACTGACTCGACGGCATCTAACAACAACAAATCTACTCATTCTCTCCTCCATGTTGCTTAACTTCTCTTTTACATTTTCATTTTTTATTTCTGTATAGTTTTCTAAATGATGTCTTCAGAATAACTTACATTTCTCCTTAGAGTAGTTGAGCTGTTTTACGTATCTATTTATTTCTAGAATTGTTACATACTTATGTAGTTGTAATAAATTGTTATAAATATGCCTGTTATGTTTTCTAGTTTGATGTACTTATGAATTCTATGTCTGTTTTTATCTCATAAAGTTTGAACATATTTTTTAGTTTTATTCAAAATGTTTTCCTATATCTATTTTATGGAAAGTGAGTCTTCCTATAATTTCTGCCATCTGATTCTCTTTTATGGTGGTAGATTTCCTCTTGTGTGTTTTAGTTTTCCCTTATAAGGCGAACTTTATCAAGGGTAGTTTTCCATGGGAATTCTAGATGTCCTTGTTCATAATTCTGTGGTTGCTTCTGTCAAGTATTTATGAGTTTCACCAGTGCTGGATTCGGGGTTTTTGTTTGTTTTTGCTTTTGTTACAATTACAATTAGAAGATTTTTACATGCAAATTCTGAACTGATATCTGCACACGAATCAGGTTCATGAACTCGGTTTTTCACATGCTACCGAGTAACATATGCTTGCCTTAATGTCTCATCTCTGGGCTAAGTTATTTTAGCTCCCTCTTCAGAATATTGTAGCCCTTCCTAAATTCTGACTTTTTTCCACAGACCTCAACTATAGCCCCTCTTAGCATGGGTCAGTCATCTGGATCAATGTTCTTCTGTACTGTTGAGACTCAACATTTCCCCATACACACAACATTTCCTATATTCTGTTGGACAATTTGCCTTTAAATTCCATTTACTACTCTAGTTTTGAGTTGTCTGTTCATTTCTTTCTTTTATATTTCGAATATTTTATTGTATTTTTGATTGACACAGCAAATTAGATTCCCCTTTAACAATTTCTATGCATTTTGTTCAGTGTCATTGGTTACGTTTTTCACAATGTGTCAGCATTCTCATTATTTCCATTCTGGTTGTTCTGTTTCCATTAATCTAGCTTCCCTGTCTCCCTTACCTTCTCATCTTTGCATTAGGGTAAATATTGACCGTTTAATCTCATAAGATATTTATTTAAAAGTACCACAGTACTCATGGGTGATGTTGTTTATTTTATGAGCCAATCTATTATTTGACTGAAAGATGATATCTGGGAAAGCATTTGGTTCCAGATTTAGAGACTATCTGAGGGCAATAGACTCAGGGAATCCTCTAGTCTCTAACGGTCCAGTAAGTCTGACGTAAGTTTAGGGTTTTTCTACATTTTACTCCCATTCTATCCGGGACAATTTATTGTGTCCTTGGTCAGAACAATTTTTAGTGGTAGTTGGACACCATTTAGTTCTTCTGGTCTCAGGATAGATGACACGTTGGTTCGTGTGAATTATTAGTTCTGCAGACTGGTTTCTTCTTTGAGTCTTTGGTTTCCTTCTTTCTCTTTTGCAACAGGTGAGTATAGACCAATAGTTTTATGTTAGATGACTGCTTGCAAGCTTTTAATTCTCCAGACATTACTCACCAAACTAAGAAGTAAAACAATACCTTTGTGAACTATGTTATGTCAATTGGCCAAGTTGTTCCCTAAGATCTATTGATTTCTTACCATCTTAATTTCAAGTTCAGCTATGAAGTTAATTCTTTGTCTTATATTTTATACAGGATTTTTATGTTTGAGAAGCATTTTGATTGTCTTAAAATATAATACAACATATAGCTTTTTAGGTGAACAATTTAGTCATATCAATTAGATTAATCATGTTTTTTTAATTCATCAGTTTTTTTCTCAAAATTGATTGGAAAAGTGGTCTTCCCATTTGTAGACTTTTAAACTTGATCTTTTCAACACATAGAGAAAACATCAGACAATCCTTCATCCTTACAAGTTCATAGGAATGGATGTATATTCCAGCACACTAACTTCTTCTTGATCCATGATTAGAAAAGAGACTCTCCACATTTTCAATCCATCATATACATATGAAAGCTAGACAATGAATAAGGAAGACTGAAGAAGAATTGATGCCTTTGAAGCATGGTGTTGAGGAAGAATATTGAATATACCATGGATTGCCAGAAGAATGAACAAATCTGTGTTTGGAAGAAGTACAGCCAGAATACTGCATAGAAGCGAGGATGATGAGACTTCATCTTACATACTTTGGACATGTTATCAGGAGGGACCAGACTCTGGAGAAGGACATCATGCTCGGTAAAGCGAGGGTCAGTGAAAAAGAGGAAGACCCTCAATGAAAAAGATTGACTGAGTGGCTGCAACAATGGGCTCAACACAGCAACCACCAAGAGGATGATGCAGGGCCAGGCAGTGTTTCATTTTCTTGTACACAGGGTCTCTATGAGTGAGAACAACAATATATGAAGTTACAAGTGTTATAAAATTATAACTAGTAGTATCTTTAACATGAAGTTATCTCAGGGGATTTGTCTCAAAAAAGTGTTTCAGAATACCAGAGACTAGTGTATTCATCTCTACATTAGGGTTCAGCCTTCATTGGGTATCATTAATGGCTGGAAATGACCAACTTGGATACACTGATTCAACTTTTGGATCTCTGGTATTCTTTTTTCTATTTATTTAAAATCACCGTTACCTTTCAATCATAGTCCACCTTCAGGTAATATAACATGCATGTGATTAATTTAAACATAATAAATTACTATCCAATCTTGGTTCAAGCCTGGATGAGGATCACACTCTTTTTAGTTAATTGACCTCAATGCCTTGATTTATTCCTACAGTTTCTGGACCTCAACCATTTCAGCACAGTTTTAAGTAGTTCAACTCTCAGGTTGGGACATTATTTCCAAGTTCCTGCTGCATCTTGATGCTCTCCCCATGACACATTCTTTAAGTGGACTCTAGAGATTGTCTGGCTCAATCTTCACATATTATGGATATGGTGACTTGTGTTTTGAGGAGTCTAACTGTAAGGCAGCACTGTGCAATATGACTCAGAGACTATTATTACTTCTTTTGTATCCCGTTGCATTCCCTAAGCCATCATTAGCTCTTTCCCAAATTGTTGTAACTGTCTCTGAACCCACATTCTTTTCCTGATCTTGACTTCCAATCTCTTCTTCCTACAACTTCCACAGCTATGTACTATAAAATGAAGCTAATCATAACACATCCTTGATTTTTAAAGCACTTTTGATGATTTTTCATTGTCAACAAGAAGAAATCTAAACTTTGTAGTAAGATATTCAAGGCCAAATATGAGTAGAATATATTTCATAAAATTTTATTTATGATTATCTAACATAAATACCTAATTAAGTTTGTTGTAAAATAAAACAAACAAAATAAAAGGAAACAAGTGTCAGCCTTTTTAGATGTATTTCCTCTGAATATAAAATAGATACATTTTTATCATTGGAAATAAAAGCTAAAGTCACCCAAAGGTTAAAGATTGAGAGAATGGAAATGTTTGTTTTAAAATAAATTATCAATTAGAAAATAATCTTGTAGTTGACAAGTCCACCAAGAAAAAAAATTTAATTTCTTTAAATTTTGTTTAATAGTAATGCAAAGTAAATAACTTAGCAAAAAACTTAGATTCCATAACCTTCTTAGGAAGATATCATGCAAACGAGAAGTAAGTATCCCGTGTCCACTATGTATACATGCACACACAACTTCTGTATTAACAGCATTAGGATAGGGACTAATTAGAAGCACACACTGCACTGAGAGACACATGCTGGGAAAAAATAATTTTGAAAAATAGGAACATTGGTCAGTTATGAGATGTTGTATCTATTCCCTCTCCTTAGATGATGGGCTGAGACATAAAACAGTACTATTTCTCCTCAGCATTAGAATGATGCAGACATGTGTAACTGAACAAGGTACAAAAACAGCATTTAAGAGCACCTCTGGTGTAGGCTATGTATATCTCAAGGTGAAGGACACCATGAGCATATTTCCTTGGACTAGGCAGGGAGAGAATGGACTTGAGTGTTGATACTATTTACATCATCTTTATTAATAATCACAACCCAATATACAACCTTCCTTTATTTTATTTATTTAAGTGTCTTTTGGCAAATAGTTATTAATTCTGTTGAACCATGTTTAAGTCTAGAGAAGAGTGAAATAAACAGAATGTAAATTACTAAATTTTTGGTAACGCCATGCACGTGGTTTATATCAGAGGGAGTAAAGAATTCAGAAAAGTTATTTTCAATTAAAATTATTGTCATCACTATGTGGAAGATTTAGGAAAGAGATGTTATACACAATAAAATAAAATGTGGCCTTGAAAAAGAGAGATTTACATTTTGCTGGAGATGCACAAAGAGGAATTAAATGAACTCTGCCGGGGTCTCTCCACTAGAAATTTTGCAGATTGCTACATCGGCTGGAAAGGTGACAGATTGTCCTCAAACGCTTTCCACTTCAATGTCATGTGATTTTATTTTATCTTGCTATTTTCATTCTATGCGTAGTCTCTTTCAGAGCCTGATGGACCTGTTTGTTCCGCAGCGTGTAGATGACAGGGTTCAGCAGTGGGGTCACCACAGTGTTTACAAGAGCAGCCTCTCTGTTGGAGTCCAGCCTGTTGGTTTGCTTTGGTTTCACATATATAAAGACACAGCTGCCATACAACAGAGAGAGGACCATGAGGTGAGATGAGCAGGTGGAGAAAGCCTTCTGTAGTTCCTTGGCTGTTGGGAGGTGCACAATTGTGACTACTATGTGGCTGTATGCAATAAGAGTTATAATAAGAGATGTCAAAAAGATAAACAAAGCCAGGATGAAGGCCAATATTTCAACATATTTGGTGTCAGAACAGGAGAGATGCATCAGAGGGCCAAGGTCACAGAAGAAGTGAGGGATTACATTGGGGCCACAGAAGGATAATTGAGAAATTTTCACCAGTGATGAGAGTGAAACTCATAGCAAAGCAAGCACTGACCAAGAGGAAACGAGTCCTCATATTCACGATGGTTGGGTAGTGCAGAGGTCTGAAAATGGCCACGTAGCGATCCAGAGACATCACAGCTATAATGAGGAAACATGCTGACCCCACAAATACAAAGACAAAGGTTTGTATGAAACACGCAGCAAAGGAAATCGTTTGAGTGCCTAAAAGAAAGATGACTAGCAACTTACAGATAACAGTGCTTGTGAAGTAACACTCACAGATGGAGAAAATGCAGAGGAAGAAGTACATAGGTGTCTGGAGATGGGCATCAACAAAGGTGATAGTGACTAGGACTGCATTTCCTGCAATGGACACCAGGTATGCCAGCAGATGTACCAGGAAGACGACTTTTCCCTGGTGCTGGACAGCAGGAAATCCCTCCAGGATAAATTCCTGGACACCAGTCCTATTCTCCATTTCCACAGGTATCTCCACAGAAGTACCACTCACTCGTTTTAACCTATAATAGAGTTCAGGGCTGAGCATTGAGCCTTAAGGGGAGCACAAGATCAAGTTATTTGATTAATTACCTGAGAATAAGGCTAAGAAATCTAGTCCCTGTTATTTCTAAAATGCTGCAACAAAGTAGTTTCTAAAGGACAAGATCTATTCTTTTTTTTTTTTTTTTTACTTTTTTTTATTGTACTTTAAGCGAAGTTTTACAGAACAAACAGTTTCTCATTAAAGAGTCAGTACACATATTATTTTATGACATTGGTTTACAACCCCATGACATGTCAACACACTCCCTTCTCAGGCTTGGAGGACCTTTTTATTTTGGTGAATATATACATAGCCAAAGGTACACCATTTCAAAAATTTCTACATGTACAATTCAGTGACATAGATTATGTTCTTCCAGTTGTACTGCTGTTCTCACTTTAGATGAAGGTTTACAAAACCAGATAGTTTCTCATTAAACAGTACGCATATTGCCCTATGACAATGGTTAAGAACCCCACTACATGTCAACACAGGACAAAATCTATTCTTGACCTTCTCTCAATCTTAAGGGAAAGTCAAGCTCTATTTTCTTAATTTCTTATATATTCCAGTTAATATCACTGATGAATTATTGGCTCACAAAATGACCCTCAGCAAACCCTTATGATGGTGATTGGCTCAAGTGTCTTAACACTGAGATGAATGTCTGCAGTGCAGAGTGTTTCACTCACCTGTTATGGTATGAGTTCTCCAAACACGCTGCTAATGCAACCGAACTCCCACCCATGAGCTGCCTTGACTGCAGAGCTGCCTGAAGTAGCCTCTGCCTCTCTGGTCACAGTGTCAGGAGCACTAAGTCTCCATGGTTCACTGAGGACAGGCACTGACAAAAATCACCTCACGGGGGCAGGGTTTCCTCCGAGTCCAACTATTCTCTTCCAAGAAATCAAAAGCTTGCGCTGGGCTGAGGGAAAAGGAGAGGAAAAGGAAACTCATCTGCCATAGGCTGTTGTCCCAGAAGGTGGTGAATCTTCATCCCATCTTCCCAACACCCCAGACTGACAAAGCCTATCTCTGTGTTTTCTACAGCCCAGAATGTTTCACACTCCAGTAGGGGTGTTGGCTACAAGCAGCCTTGACTACTGAAGCCCCATAAAGGAACAAAGTGTATAAGACAGACACATTCCACTATCCCCAATTCTTAGCTAGAGCTTGACTGAGACTTCTTAGGGTTCTGGTGAAAAGGCTGGCTCTGCCTCCCCACTGTGGGTACAGGGCCAGCCTCACATGTAACACCACTGTTCACCTCCTGCACTAGCTAACCTAAACAGGCTACTTCTTCTGAGGGTCCATCCCTGAGAGCTATGGAGACAAGGCTGCTGCCAAAGATGTCATCAGCCCATCTGCTCCAAGACAATTTTGGTTACACAACATTACTCCATCGTATCCTCACCTTTCCATGTGGAGGAATATCCTTATTCTATTGCATCAAGGATGAGAATCTCTCAGAATGCTGATCTAATACCATTGCAATAGTTTGCCCACAGGACGGTCTTTGGTCACAGAGCAGGAAGTGCCAGGCCAATGAGCAGAGAGCACAGCCTCCCAAACCTCATTAGGAGTTAAAGAACACTAGGCAGAGAGTAAGGGCAGGGCTGGTTCCCCAAAGGAACCAGCCACTTTTGAAAACAAGAGTTATTGGCACAATCCTTGTATTTATCTTTCCATTGCCTGTACTGGTGTTGGCTGCCAGGTGTCCACATTGTTCTCTGCCAAGATTTTTCAAAGAAATTATATGACAATTTCCTGAGGGTTTTGAAAATCCTAATGTGAGTTTTTGTTACTGATTTGAGGTAAAAGTCCAGACTGAAATGTTATACATGTGATGTGTGCATCAAATCAGAACATATGGGTTAAAAGTATGGATTTTATTGGGAGAAAGAGCTGGGTTTTTGTCAGGTGTACAGGAAGAGAGTAACTTCTGAGGAAGGAAATGGGGGACCTTCCTCTGGCCACCATTCTTTGTGCTTCACCAACATTATGATATGTTTCCTTGGATATTGTTGTCAGCAGAATATTGCCATCACCAACTCCCTTTGAAAAAAGGAAGGGCATATTTCTTCCTCTTCAGGGAAGAAAAGGGAACTCTAACATGGCTGGCCCCTTTATCTTTAAACAGGCAGCTGTGGGAAGTGAATCCCCAGATTCCTTCTAGATGCAGAAGTGGAAGGAAGGGAGATGATACTCAGTATTTCTTTATGCTTTTTAGTGTTAACTTGAGATCTCGTTTATCTTTGACAATTTTCAGAATTCCTTGTGCTTTGAGGATTTAGTTAGTCTATTAAAATAATAAAGGAAGTAGTTAAATGTTTTCTTATGATCATCTAAACTTGGGGATATGAAGCAAATGTAAGTCTGTGGATTTTGCTCTATGTTTACCATCCTGCCCCTGAGCAACTTGAAAGATTAGGCTACATCAATATTCAGGCTTTAGACAATAAGAATGTTTTTCCTATTAATAAGAAATGTAACAGCTTAATATGGTTTGATCACAGAAAGGTTTTCATTTTTAATATTATATCCTTAAGTAAGAGAGCTAAGTAATACCTAAGGAAAGGTAAGTCCTATGATATAATAGGAGAGATACCACGGGATACTAAGATCATCTGATGGATAGGAAATGGATATGAGGATAGGGAGAATCATCATAAACAGGCTGAACCTTAGTCTGAGGGTGGGGTGATGCAGTAACGATTATGACTTGAGAATCAAATTGTCCATAAAAATAAGCCAAAAAATCCCACCTAGGACCCAGTGTGCCTTAGTTCTGAACCAAGAGGGTGAATTAACATCCTATCTAATATCCATTGATTCATGTGAGGAAAATCACATTGGTGTTACTATATTCCAACTTGGGATCAGGAGTGGAAGCTGAAGGAATAGGGCAATTTGCCATATTAGTATCTCTATTCTCCCCCAACATACATTTTTTTCTTTATTATGGTAAATATATGCATAACAAATATTTGACATTTCAACCATTTTTACATGTACAATTCAGTGTCCTTAATTACCTTCATCATATTGTTCAACTATTACAACTGTCCATTTCTAAATATTTCCATCACCCTTAACAGAAACTTGGTGCATCCTAAGCAATGACTCCTTCTTTCCCCCTCTGAACCGCCTCTGGTAACCACTAGTAAACTTTTGTTTCTATACATTTTCCTATTCTAGATATCTCATATAAGTGAGAACATGTTCAGCATTTCTGAAGCTGAAAGAACTGAAGAAAAAATTCAAACCTTGAGATGCAATATTGAAGGATTCTAAGGAGAAAATATTAAAAGATGCAGAAAGCATCAAAAGAATATGGAAAGAATACACAGAGTCATTATATCAAAAACAATTGGTCAACATTTAACCACTTCAGGAGGTAGCATATGATCAGCAACTGACAGTACTGAAGGAAGAGGTTCAAGCTGCACTGAAGGCATTGGCGAAAAACAAGTCCCCAGGAACTGAGGGAATACCAATTGATGTGTTTCCACAAATGGATGCAGCACTGGAAGTGTCCATTCATCTATGCCAAGAAATTTGGAAGACAGCTGCCTGGTCAACCGACTGGAAGAAATCCATATCTGTACCCATTTCAAAGAAAGGTGATCCCACAGAACATGGAAATTATCGAACAATATCGTTAATATTACACGCAAGTAAAATTTTGCTGAAGATCATTCAAAAGCGGCTGCAGCAGTACATCAACAGAGAATTGCCAGAAATTCAAGCCATATTCAGAAGAGGGCATGGAACAAGTGATATCATTGCTGATGTCAAATGGATCCTGGTTGAAAGCAGAGAATACCAGAAAGATGTTTACCTGTGTTTTATTGACTATGCAAAGGTATTTAACTGCGTGGATTATAACAAATTATGGATAACATTGCGAAGAATGGGAATTCCAGAAAACTGAATTGTGCTCATGAAGAACCTGTTCATAGACCAAGTGGCAGTCGTTCGGACAGAATAAAGGAATACTGTGTGGTTTAAAGTCAAGAAAGGTGTGCGTCAGGGTTGTATCATTTCACCATACTTATTCGATCTCTATGCTAAAGAAATAATCCGAAAAGCTGGACAATATGAAGAAGAGCGGGGCTTCAGGGTTGGAGGAAGACAATAACAACCTGTGTTATGCAGATGACACAACCTTGCTTGCTGAAAGTGTAGAGGACTTGAAGTACTTAGTGGTGAAAATCAAAGACTACAGTCTTCAGTATGGGTTACACCTCAACATAAAGAAAACAAAAATCCTCACAACTGGACCAATAAGAAACTTCATGATAAATGGAGAAAATATCGAAGTTGTCAAAGATTTCATTTTACTTAGATCTGCAATCAACATCCATGGAAGCAGCAGTCAAGAAATCAAAGGACATATTGCATTGGACAACTCTGGTGCAAAAGACCCCTTTGAAGTATTAAAAAGCAAAGATGTCACCTTGAAGACTAAGGTGTGCCTGACCCAAGCCAAGGTGTTTTCAATTGCCTCATATGCATGTGAAAGCTGGACAATGAATAAGGAAGACTGAAGAATTGACGCCTTTGAATTGTAGTGTTGGCTAAGAATATTGTATGTACCATGGACCACTGAAAGAACAAATTCTTCTCGGAAGAAGTACAGCTAGAATGCTCCTTAGAAGCAAGGACGGCAGGACTACGTCTCACATACTTTGGACATGTTATCAAGTGGGAGAAGTCCCTGGATAAAGAAATCATGCTTGGTAAAGTGGACGGTCAGCAAAAAAGAGGAAGACCCTCAACGAGATGGATGGACAGTGGTTGCAACAATGGGCTCAAGCATAGCGATTGTGAGGATGGTGCAGGACCAGGCAGTATTTCCTTCTGTTGTACAGAGGGTCACTATAAGATGGAACTGACTCAATGGCACCTAACAATAACAGCAACAATGATTCTATACATAGAAAATCCTAAGGAATACACAAGAAGTCTATTGGAACTAATAGAATCCTTCAGCAAAGTGGCAGGACACAAGATTAACATACAAAAATAAGTTGGATTACTCTACTTCAACAAAAAGAACTTCAAAAAGGAAATCAGGAAAACAATACCCTTTACAATAGCCATCCCCCATCAAGAGATAAAATACTTAGGAATAAATCTAACCAGGGACATAAAAGACTTATACAAAGAACACAACAAAACACTACTGCAAGAAACCATATGAGGTGGCTAATAGACAAATGAGGAAATGTTCACAATCATTAGCCATTAGAGAAATGCAAATCAAAACTACAATGAGATACAATGTCACCCCTACAACACTGGTGCGAATCCAAAAAACACAAAATAACAAATGTTGGAGAGGTTGTGCAGAGATTGGAACACTTATGCACTGCTGGTGGGAATGTAATATGGTACAACCACTTTGGAAAATGATATGGCACTTTCTTACAAAGCTAGAAATAGAAATACCATATAATCCAGAAACCCCACTCCTAGGAATACAACAGAGACAAATAAGAGCCATCTCAGGAATAGACATATACACAGCCATGATCATTGCAACACTATTCACATTAGCAGAAAGATGGAAACAACATAAATGTCTATCAACAGATGAATGAATAAACAAATTATGGTCCATACACAAAATGGAATACTATGCAATGATAAAGAACAATGATGGACTTCCAGGCAACATGGTGCTATAGACACAAGCACCACACTGTCTCTCCACAGCATATCAGAAAAACTAAGTTAAACAGAGACACACGTCACTCCTGAAACACTAAGCAACAAATGAAGAGATAAAGAACTCAGCCAAGCACTGAATGGAATAAGAAACTGACAGAGAACAGAGAGTGAAGAGAAATACATGCAGAAGTTCCCTATCAGCTAAGACAGCATGGATCTGTCATCTTGTACTCCTGTTGGAGATCAGCGAACAGGGGGTACAAGAAAGAAGCTTCATGGAGTTTCCAGCAGGAGACAAAACAACCAGTAATCAGTGATATACACTTTCCCACCCCCCACACTTCTTCACCCCCAGTTGGCCTCCTCTGCTTCCTGTGGCCACAGTCTCTTGGCTGCGAAGCACCGGATTCACCCCATTGTCACTTGGATTCCACCTGCCTACACTGGCCTGCTCCCTGAGTGCCATTTGTTGGCTGCTGGTGTTGCTTTTTTCTGCTTCTTTAGGTTTCTTCCTTAACTCTCACCACCCCCCTTTTCTCTCAAATACCTCTTTCTGTGTGCCATCTTTGCTTCTTCCTGAAAGGTTGCGAAACACTGCTCAACTGTGAAACTGCTTCCCAGCCCATGCTGCCACACTGGTGGGACTCCCAGGGGTGTTTTTTGGTTTGTTCTGATTTGTTTTGTCTTGGTTTGTTTGTTTTCTTTTTCTTTTCCCCACTTGGGAACCACTTCTAGCCAGGCAGTACTGCGTGGCTTGGGAGCTACTCCCTTACTCTGTGCAGAAGCACAGTTACATCCCTGGGGGCATTTCTTCTTTCTTTCTTTTTTTTTTTTTTTTGTTTCTTTGTTTTGTTTTCTTCTCTCTCTTTTTCCCATTTTTGTCTTTCTTCATTTCCAGTTTCTCCTCTCTCTATACTTACCTTTTCTTCCTGTCTCCTGAATACCTGGAGCTGTGTGACACCTCTACCCCTTCCAGCCAGACTGTACTTTACAGCCTGAGAGCAACTTACCTAGTTCTACCAGCCACACCGTTGGGATCCCTGGGGGCTTTTCTTCTTTTTTATTTCCTCTAATTTTTATTTATTAATTTTTTCTTTTACCTCTTTTTTTTTTTGTTTTTCTCTATTTCTCAGTCTCTCATCTCTCCACTCCAATAGCAAGCTCCCTTAGCATTCTTTTGTGTTTGTTTGTGTGTATGTTTTTGGCTCCTGTTCCTCTCTTCTCTTTCTCCTCTTTCCCATACCCATCTTAGCTCTGCCCTTCACAATCTCCCCCCTCCTTTTTGCCTACTGGCACCATGCGCTGAACATCACAATGCCAAGCAGCACAGGCATGGCCTACCAGAACCTATCCTGCACTGATTCCTGGCCCACCCTGTCAGCCCTAGTATATGCCACAAACAACCTGTCCCAGCAACTCCTCTTCAGCTGGACCTGCCCTGCTGTACTGTACCTGAGTGATTGACCCTGCCCATTGGAGAAAGAGGTGAAAGGTATCGTGCCCACAGATGAACAGACAACAAAGAACACACAGCCTGCCTGCTCAGACATAAAAAAAGCAGGACAAAACAAACAAATCTATAATCAATAAATGAGGAAAATAACTACTGAAGGCCTCGAAGACAGCAGACGATATCAAAACATATACAAAAACAAGACAGGAAGGATCCAGTAGATGTCCAAAATAAAACACCAGCTGACTTTCCAGTAGAAGAAATGGCACTAGAACTACCTGATAGGGAATTCAAATCTCTAATACCCAGAATTATCCAAGAGTTGAAGCAAAAAGAAGACAAAAATGAGGAAAAAATAGACAAATTCATGGAAAAGGCAGATGAATTCATGGAAAATACAGACAAAAAATGGAAGAATTCAAGAAAATAATACAGGAACAAAATGCTAAAATACCTTCACAACTATAAATCATGCAAAGCAACAATTAGAAATCCAAAACATATATAACAAGATTTCAGAAATGGACAGTGTCATAGAAGGGCTGAGGAGTTGGTTTGAAATGATGGGTTATAGGATCAGCAAAATTGAAGACAAACACTTGGATGTACTCTGTTTGAGGAAAAATCAGAAAAAAGAATGAAGAAAAATGAAGAAATCCTGAGAATTACGTGGGATACAATCAAAAGCAAAAATCTACAAGTGATCAGAGTTCCAGAACAGGGGAAGAAAACAGAAAACACAGAGAGGATCATTGAAGAATTGCTGACAGAAAACATCCCCAACATCATGAAAGATGAAAAGCTGACCATCCAAGAAGCTCAACAAACCCCATATAGGATAGACCTCTGAAAGAAAATCGCCAAGGCATATCATAATCACACTCGCTAAAACCAAAGACAAAGAATCCTGAGAGCAGCTCAAGAAAAACAAAATGTCACATACAGAGGAGAAACAATAAGACTAAGCCCGGATTATTCTGCAGAAACAATGCAGGCAAGAAGGCAATGGGATGACATATATAAAAAATTGAAAGAAAAAAATTGCCAGCCAAGAATAATATATCCTGCAAAAACTCTTATTCAAATATGATGGTGAAATTAAGTCATTTCTGGATGAACAGAAATTAAATGACTATGTAAAAACCAAACCAAACTTACAAAAATTATTAAAGGGAGTCCTTCTATCTGAGAACAAACAACATCAGACCACAGGCTGAATCTAGGACACAGGATTGTACCACCCAGATATCAACCTAAGAGATGAACTCTCAAGGACTATCCAAAACCAAAAGAATTACAAAAAAGAAGCAGATAGGTTAATCTGTAAATGACAACAACAACAGAACAATAAAAGAGGGAGGGGCGTGGCCAACATGGCAGTGTAGTCAGATGCTTCCTATATCACTCTTACAACAAAGACCTGTAAAAACAAGTGATTTGATTGTATATGAATATCTAGGAGTCCTGAACAAGGCCAAGTTGAGGAATCAGACTGAGTGGCGGGGGGAGAGCGAGACAGTTTGGAAGAAGCGAAGAGCACCAGAGCTGCGGCAGAGAAACTGCAGCTTTGCAGCCACTCTGGGTCCACAGTGAAGCAGACAAACAGCTGTGTTGTGCGCGTGCTCAGGAAGCAGTTTCCACATTGAGAGAGATCCAGCAGCAGAGATTCTGCTAGGACACTCCAAACCAGTGAAAAGCAGTTCCCAAGTGGCTAAAGATAAGTACAAGCCTGCGGCCTTCCGCGGGGATTTTTTTTTTTTTGTTAAAGCCCATTTCGGAAAAACCTCTCTCCCTTTTACCTCCTCCGTTGGTGCTCAGCACCGAGAGTCCGCTGGGCCCGAAGTAGATCCCATAAGGTGCCCTGACCCATTCTCCTGGCCTTGGAGAGGGAACAAATAAGCTACTGGCTCCCCTAAGTCAGGAAGACAGGGTTGGCACAGCTCCTTTGCTAAGCACACGTCCACAGACTCTGAGTGTCTTACACCCCTGTATAGACTTGTGGGGACCCATCTCAACAGCGTTAGCCATCACTACCACAGTACAAAAGAGCAAACATCTGAAGTTTAACTTCAACTGTTTCAGCTGTGAAGTGGCAGATTTGTGACCCTTGAAACACCCCTGCCCCTTAAGTAGGCACTTTTATTGATCTGCAGCAAGAAATTGGGACTGGTGATGGCACCTAAACCTCGTAGTCACCTGCTACAGGAGTCCAAGAAAAAGTGGTGCCCTCGAGTCTTTATAGACAGCAGAGTGGGGTGCTCATAGTCTGGCTGCAAAACTCACCTGCCTATTCACCCTAGAGAATAGGGACATGCTTTCCTTTCAGACTCTCAGGGGCAGCCGTCAGCCCCCTGCCTGGCTCAGTGTATGATCCCCTACCACAGCCAGAGTCCAGTGCCTGCACCAATCACCCATGCCTCTCTAGGACTGTGGGTGAGAGCCTGCACCAGACACTTGGTGACTGACTGCCTGGTCACCTGAGCTGAACCCATATAGGAAAATTTAATGGACTGTTGTGTGCACATACTTAGTTACAGAACTAACTACCCAGTGACAGGAAGTTACAGATTCAAATGTGTCAGTAATCAAACTAGTGCACATGAGCAACCTATTGGGGCATATCAAAACCAAACAAAACAAAAAGCTAGGATTCATTAAACAGATATAAAATAAAATTATAATAACTAATTGATGGCTCGGAGACAACAGTCAATATCAAATCACATAAAGAAGCAGTCCATGATGGCTTCAGAAATCTCCCAAAATAAAGACTCAATAAATTCTATGGAGGAAGAGAATTTCTTGGAATTACCAGAGGCAGAATACAAAAGATTAATATACAGAACTCTTCTAGAAATTAGAAATTCCATAGAATGCAGAAACTTCCAGGGAACATACAAAGTAGTAGCAGAACTTAAAAAGTTATTCAAGAACATAATGAGAAATTTAATAGGCTGCAAGAATCCATAGAGAGACAGCAATCAGAAATCCAGAAGATTAACAAATAAAGTTTCAGAATTAGACAACTCAATAGAAAGTCATAGGAGCAGAATTGAGGCAATAGAAGTTAGAATTAGTGACATTGAAGATAAAGCTCTTGATGCCAACTTACTTGAGGAAAAATCGGATAAAAGAATTAAAAAGAATGAAGAAACTCTAAGAGTCATGTGAGAGTCTATCAAGAGAAATAACCTACAAGTGATTGGAGTACTAGAATGGGGTGGGGGGGATAACAGAAAATACAGAGAAAATTGTTAAAGATTTATTGACAGAAAACTATCCAAGACGCTCATCGAACCACACATAAGGTAGATCCCAAAAGAAAGTCACCAAGACATACATATTATAATCAAATGCACCAAAACCAAAGATAAAGAGAGAATTTTGAGAGCAGCTAGGGATAAAAGAAAAGTCATCTACAAAGGAGAGTCAATTAGAATAAGCTCGGACTACTCAGCAGAAACCATGCAGGCTAGAATGCAATGGGATGACATATATAAAGTCTTGAAGGAAAATAACTGCCAACCAAGAATTATATATCTAGCAAAACAGTCTCTCAAGTATAATGGCAAAATTAGGGCATTTCCAGACAAACAGAAGTTCAGGGAATTTGCAAAAACCAAACCAAAATTACAAAAAATACTACGGTTAGATAATCAATAACACCAGATAACAATGCAAGACTAGAACACAGAACAGAGCAACCAGATATTGACTCAGATAGGGAAATCGAAAATACATCAAAGCTAAAACATTGAAAATAGGGAAACAGATGTCAGTATGTAAAAAAGGACAACATTAAAACAAAAAGAGGGACTTAAAAAATGCAGACATTGATTTTTCATATGGAGGGGAAGCTATGGCAATATAAAGTAATAAAAGACTGGTATAAACTTAGAAAAATAGGGGTAAATATTAAGGGAACCACAAAGGAATCTAACAATCCTACAAATCAAAATAAAAAAGTAGAAAAACATAAAGACCCAGCAAACGCAAAACCCACAACAAAGAAAAAGATGAAAAAAAAAATACGTAAAGAAAAACGACTCAGCTCAGAAAATTGAGGGGAACAAAGAAACTGTGAATAACACACAAAAAGAGATATCAGGATGACAGCACTAAACTCATATCTATCAATAATTATGCTGAATGTAAATGCACTTAATGCACCGATAAAGAGATGGAGAGTGGCAGATTGAATAAAAAAGCATGATCCATTTATATGCTGCCTACAAGAGATACACCTTAGACTTAAAGACACAAACAGGCAAAAACTCAAAGGATGGGAAAAAATATATCAAGCAAACAACACTCAAAAAAGAGCAGGAGTGGCAATATTAATCTCTGACAAAATAGACTTTAAAATAAAATCCATCACGAAGGTCAAGGAAGGGCACTATATAATGATTAAAGGGTCAATACACCAGGAGGACATAACTATAATAAATATTTATGCACCCAACAACAAGGCTCCAAAATATATAAAACAAACTCTAACAGCTCTGAAGAGAGAGATAGCTCCACAATAGTAGCAGGAGACTTTAACACGTCACTTTCGGTGAAGGACAGAACATCCAGAAAGAAGCTCAACAAAGACACGGAAGAGCTAAATGCTACAATCAAACAACTTGATCTCATAGACATATACCAAACACTGCACCCAATAGCAGCCAAGTATACTTTCTTTTCCAATGCACATGGAATATTCTCCAGAATAGACCACATATTAGGTCATAAAGCAAGCCTTAACAAAATTCAAAACACCGAAATATTACAAAGAAACTCTTCTGACTGTCTTAGTCTTCTAGTGCTGCCATAACAGAAATACCACAAGTGGATAGTTTAACAAAGAGAAGTTTATTTCCTCACAGTCATAGTGGGCTAAAAGTCCAAATTCAGGGCGTCAGCTCCAGGGGAAAGCTTTCTCTCTCTGTTGGCCTTCTCATCAGTGTTCCCCTGGACTAGGAGCTTCTCAGCACAGGGACCCCAGTTCAAAGGATGCGCTCTGCTCCCGGCACTGCTTTCTTGATGGTATGAGGTTCCCCTATGTCACTGCTCACTTCTGTCTTTTATATCTAAAGAGACTGCCTCAGGACACAATCCAGTCTTATAGATAGGGTCCTGCCTTACTAACACAACTGCCACCCATCCTCCCTCATTAACATCATAGAGGCAGGTTTACAATATACAGGAAAATCACACAGTACCAGGAATCACGGCCTAGACAAATTGATACACACATTTTTGGGGGGACATAATTTAAACCATGACATTCCACCCTTTGGCCCCCCAAAAATCACATCCTTGCAACATGGAAAACATATTCACCCCATCATACCATAGCAAAAGTCTTAGCTCCAAGTCTAAAATCCAAAATTCCTCTTCATCTGTGATATCTAGAATACAAGTTATCTGCTTCCAAAGGTACAACGGCAGAACAGGCACAAACTAGACATTTCCATTACAAATGGGAGAAACTGGAGGGAAAGAAGTGATAACAGGCACCAAGCAAGTCAGCAGAACACATTACATTAGCCCTCAAGGCTTTGAAAATAATCTTCTGTTCTCTGAGACAATTTACACAATAGCCCTGCCCTCCAGACTCTAGGTATTGGCCACAGTCTCCGGAATCTGAGTGGAAGCCCCTCGGCCCTGGGCTTCAGCTCCGCCTTCCAGGCCCACTGGAACAGCAACTCTGCTCCCTTGGCTTTAGGGACACCATTCTCCTAGTCAATCGGAGTGACAACTCCACCTTTAGAAACACCAGAGGCCCTGGCTCCACCCTTTGAAACCCCTGAGGTCATGGCCATACCTTCTGAGACTGAAGCAGCTTGGCTTCTTGTGTCCCTTGTCTCTTCAGCTTCTGCTTCCTATGGCCTCTCGGCCCTCGGACCTCATGCCTGCATCTGCCCTGCTGGGACAAGTGTTCCAAAGCTCAGTAGCTCAACCAGTCAGTGCCCAGAGACAGCCCACTCTGCCAGGAACCCTCCTGCTCACAGGCATTCAGCTCTCTCGCTCCGTGGGTCAGCTCCAGCACTGTCTTTCACCGGTCTCCTGGTTCTGTTGCATTGGTTCTCTGCTGCTTCTGCTTCTCTGCTGCTGTAGGTTCTCTGCTGCCTCTGGTCCTCTGTCACTGCCGCACGTCTATCCATTCACAATTTTAAAACCGCTTCCACATTTTAGGTATCTGTTAGAGAAGCACCCCACTCCTAGTACCAAATTCTGTCTTAGTCATCTAGTGCTGCCATAACAGAAATACCACAAATGGATGGTTTCAATAAAGAGAAATTCATTTCCTCACAGTCAAAGTAGGCTAAAAGTCCAAACTCAGGGCGTCAGCTCCAGGGGAAGGCTTTTTCTCACTGTCAGACTTCTTCTTTTTGGTGTTCCACTGGACTAGGAGATTCCCTGTGCAGGTACCCCAGTCCAAAAGACGCTCGCTGCTGGCACTGCTTTCTTGATGGTATGAGGTCCCCCATCTCACTGCTCACTTCTGTCTTTTATATCTCAAGAGATTGCCTCAGGACACAATCCAGTCTTGTAGATCCAGTCTTACTAACAAACTGTCACCCATCCTCCCTCATTAACATCATAGATGGCAGGATTTACAACATATAGGAAAATCACACAGTACCAGGAATCATGGCCTAGCCAAATTGATACACACATTTTTTGGGGGGACATAAGTCAAACCATGACACTGGCCATAAAGCCATAAAAGTGGAAATCAACAACTCAGAAAGCAAGGAAAAAAATAATCAAACACATGGAAACTGAACAACACCTTGCTCAAAAACTACTGGGTTATAGAAGAAAGTAAGGATGGAATAAAGAAATTCATAGAATCATACGAGAATGAAAACACATCCTACCAGAACTTTGGGGACACAGCAAAAACAGTGTTCAGAAGTCAGTTTACAGCAATAAATGCACACATCCAAAAAGAAGAAAGGGTGATAATCAAAGCATTAGCCCTACAACTGGAACAAGTAGAAAGAGAGCAAAAAAGAGGCCCACTGGTGTCAGAAGGAAGGAAATAATAATTAAATTAGAGAAGAATTAAATGAAATAGAGAATAGAAAAACAATTGAGTTAACAAGTCCAAAATCTGGACCTTTGAAAAGATCAACAAAATTGATAAACCTTTGGCCAAACTGACAAAAGAAAAACAGGAGAGGAAGCAGATAACACGTATAAGAAGTGAGATGGGTGATATCACAACAGAGCCAACTGAAATTAAAAGAATCATAACAGATTACTATGAAAAACTGTATTCTGACAAATTTGAAAACCTAGAGGAAATGCACAAATTTCTAGAAACCACTACCTACCGAAATTAACACAAACAGAGGTAGAACTACTAAATAAACCCAAAACAGAAGAAGATGTTGAAAAGGTTATTAAAAATTGCCAACAACAAAAAAAAGCCCTGGCCCAGATGGCTTCACTGGAGAATACTACCAAACTTTCAGAGAAGAGCTAACACCACTTCTACAAAAGGTATTTCAGATCATAGAAAATGATGGAATACTCCCAAACTCATTTTATGAAGCCAGCATAACCCTAATACCAAAACCAGGTAAAGACACACACACAAAAGAAAATTACAGACCGATATCCCTCATGAACATTGACGCAAAAATCCTCAACATAATTTTAGCCAATAGAATTCAGCAACATATCAAAAAAATAATTCACCATGACCAAGTGGGATTTATACCAGATATGCAGGGATGCTTCAACATTAGAAAACAATCAATGTAATCCATCAGATAAATAAAACAGAAGACAAGAACTGCATGATCTCATCAATCGATGCAGAAAAGGCATTTGACAAAGTCCAACACCCATTCATGAAAAAAACGCTCAATAAAATAGGAATAGAAAGGAAATTCCTCGATATAATTAAGGGCATTTATACAAAACCAACAGCCAACATCATACTAAATGGAGAGACTTTGAAAGCATTCCCCTTGAGAACAGGAACCAGACAAGGATGCCCTCTATCACCACTATTATTCAACATTGTGCTGGAGGTCCTAGCCAGAGCAATTAGGCTAGAAAAATAAAGGGCATCCAAACAGGTAGGGAAGAAGTCAAAGTATCTCTATTTGCAGATGATATGAGAACCCCAAAGAATCCACAAGAAAACTGCTGGAACTAACAGAAGATTTCAGGAAAGTTTCAGGATACAAGATAAACATACAAAAATCAATTGGATTCCTTTACACTAATAAAGAGAACCTTAAAGAGGAAATCACCGAATCAATATAATACAATATCCCCCAAGAAGAAAAAATACTTGGGAACATCTAACCAGAGACGTAAAAGATCTATACAGAGAAAACTACAAGACACTACTGCTAGAAACTAAAAGAGACCTGCATAAGGGGCAAAATATACCTTGCTCATGGATAGGTAGACTCAACATAGTGAAAATGTCAATTCTATCCAAAGCAATTGACAGACACAATGCAATCCCGATCCAAATTCCAGCATCATTTTTTAATGAGATGGAGAAACAAATCACCAACTTCATATGGAAAGGGAAGAGGCCCCCAATAAATGAAGCATTACTCAAGAAGAAGAACAAAGTGGGAGGCCTTACACTACCTGATTTTAGGACCTATTATACTGCCAGGGTGTTCAAAACAGCCTGGTACTGGTACAACAACAGATACATAGACCAATGGAACAGATTTGAGAATCCAGATATAAGCTCATCCACCTATGAACAGCTAATATTTGACAAAGGCCCAAAGTCTGTTAACTGGGGGAAAAGACAGTCTCTTTAACAAATGGTGCTGACATAACTGGATATCCATCTACAAAAAACTGAAAGAAGATCCATACCTCACACCATTTACAAAAACTAACTCAAAATGTATCAAAGACCTAAGTATAAAATTGAAAACAATAAAGATCATGGAAGAAAAGATAGGGACAACACTAGGAGCCCTTATAAATGGCATAAGCACAATACGAACCATAAGCACCGGAAGAGAGACTAGATAAATGGGAGCTCCTAAAAATCAAACACTTATGCTCATCAAAAGACTTCACCAAAAGAGTAAAAAGACAACCTACAGACTGGGAAAAAAATTTTGGCCACGAGAAATCTGATCAGTGTCTAATCTCTAAAATCTACACAATACTGCAAAACTGCAACAACAAAAAGACAAATAACCCAATTAAAAAATGGGCAAAGGATATGAACAGGCACTTCATCAAAGAAGATACTCAGGTGGCTAACAGACACATGAAGTAATGCTCACGGTCATTAGCCATTAGAGAAATGCAGATCAAAACTACAATGAGATATCATCTCACCCCAAAAAGACTAGATTAATCGAAAAAACACAAAATAATAAATGCTAGAGAGATTGTGAGGAGACTGGAACCCTTCGTGCTGTTAGTGGGAATATAAAATGGTACAACTACTTTGGAAATCTATTTGGTGCTTCCTTAAAAAGCTAGAAACAGAAGTACCATACTCTCCAGCTATCCTGCTCCGTACAATATATCCTGGACTGGACTGTGGGACATAAAGTGATACTAGTGAAGAGTGTGCCTCTTAGTCAAGTAGATGCAAGAGACCAAAGGGATAGCTTGTGTCCAGAGGTGAGATGGGAAGCCTGAGAGAGTTAGGAGGTGTTTAAATGGTCATGGGGTATCATGGGTGGAAAGGAGGAGTGTTCTGTAGCATAATGGGGTGAGCAAGTAGGGTCTTAGAACAATGTATGTAAAAAAAACTTTACTTAATTAAAACAATAAAAAAAGGAAAAAAGAACAATAAAAGAGGGAATAAATAATGTAGGTATAGAACCTTCTAAAGGAGAGGAAGGCAAGGCAATATCAAGTAATAATTGACTGGTTCAAACCTAGGAAGATAAGGGTAAATTTCAAGGTAACCACAAAGAAAGTTAACAAACCTACGTAACAAAATAAAGAAGAAAAACATAAAATCTCAGTAGAAACAAAACTACAAAAACAAAATAAATGAAAAAAATCCATAAACAAAAGGAATTCGGCACAGGAGAGCAAGAGGAACAAAGAAAACGTCACCACCACAAAAAAAGCACTACAAAATGACAGCAATAAACTCACACCTATTAATAATTACACTGAATATAAATGGCTTAAATGCACCCATAAGGAGACAGAGAGTGGCAGAATGCATAAAAAAACAGGATTCATCAACATGTTGTCTACAAGAGACACACCTTAGAAACAAAGACATAAATTTATTAAAAATCAAAGGATGGAAACAAATATATTAAGCAAACAGCTACCAAAGAGGAGCAAGAGTGGCAATACTAATCTCATATAAAATAGACTTTAAAACAAAATCCACCATAAAGGACAAAGAAGGACACTATATAATGATTAAAGGGATGATCCATCACAAAGACATAACAATAATAAACATCTATGCACCCAATGACAGGGCTCCAAAATACATTAAAAAAAACTCTAACAGTACTGAAAAGAGAAACTGACAGTTCCACAATAATACCACTCTCTGTAAAGGACAGAACATCTAGAAAAAACTCAGCAAAGATACAGAAGACCTAAAGGGCACAATCAGCCAACTTGGCCTCATAGAAATATATAGAACACTACACCCAACAGCTGCAAAGTACACATTCTTTTCCAATACAGACGGAACGTTCTCCAGAATAGACAACATCTAAGGCCACAGAGAAATCCTCAACAAGATCCAAAACGTTGAGAGTATCTTCTCTGACCACAATACCATCAAGGTAGGAATTAACAACAGCAAAAGCAAGAAAAAAATTACGTGGAAACTGAATAACACCCTGCTTACAAACCATTGGGTAATAGAAGAAATCAGAGATGGAATAAAAAAATTCCTAGAATCAAACGAGAATGAAAACACATCATATCAAAACCTTTGGGACACAGCAAAGGCAGTCCTCAGAGGACAATTTATAGCAATAGATGCACATATCAAAAAAGAAGAACGGGACAAAATCAAAACATTAAGTACACAATTACAACAAATAGAAAGAGAACAGCAAAAAAAGCCCACAGCCACCAGAAGAAAAGAAATAATAAAGAGCAGAAACAAATGAAATAGAGAATAGAAAAACAACAGAAAGAATCAACAAAATCAAAAGTTTGTTCTTTGAAAGGATCAACAAAATCATCAAACCTCTGGCCAGACTGACAAAAGAAAAACAGTAGGTGGCACAAATAACCCAAATAAGAAATGAAATGGAGGTCTTTACAACAGACCCAACTGAAATAAAAAGGATTTTGACAAAGTATTATGAAAAACTATACTCCAACAAATATGAAAGCCTAGAGGAAATGGATAAACTTCTAGAAACACAATACCTACCAAAACTACCACAAAGTGTTATTGAAAATCTGAACAGAACCATAACAAGAGGAGATTGAAAAGGTAATAAAAAAAAAATCCCAACAAAAAGAAAGCCTTGGCCCAGTGGCTTCACTGGAGAATTCCACCAAACATTCAGAGAAGAGCTTGTACAAGTACTACTCCAACTGCTTCAGAACATAGAAAAGGAAGCAACACTTCCGAATTCATTGTATGGGGCAAGCATAACCCTGATACCCAAACCAAAGATCTCACAAAAAAAGAAAATTACAGACCAATATTTCTCATGAATATAGACGCAAATATTCTCAACAAAATTCTAGCCAGTAGAAATCAGCATCATATCAAAAAAATACTACACCACCACCAAGTAGGATTCATACCGGGTATGCAAGGATGGTTCAACATTAGAAAATCAGTCAACATAATCTATCACGGAAATCAAAGGAAAGAAAAGAATCACATACATGATAATCTCAATCGAGGCAGAAAAGCACTTGACAAAGTCCAACACACGTTCCTGATAAAAATTCTCAATAAAATAGGTATAGAAGGGAAATTTCTCAAAATAATAAAGGGCATCTATGCAAAAACCATGGCCAAATGATTCTTAATGGAAAGAGGGTGAAAACATTTCCCATGAGAACAGGAACAAGGCAAGGATGCTCTTTTTCACCACTCCTATTTAACATTATGCTGGAAGTCCTAGCTTGAGCAATAAGGCAAGAAAAAGAAATAAAACGCATCCAAATTGGTAATGAAGAAGTTAAACTGTCCCTGTTCGCTGATGATATGCTATTATGCATAGAAAACACTAAGGACTCCATGAGAAAACCACTGGAACTAATAGAAAGATTCAGCAGAGTAGCAGGATGCAAGATAAACATACAAAAATCGGTTGTATTCCTATACACCAATGAAGAGAACAATGAAAAGAAAATCAGGAAAATAATACCATTTACAATAGCCCTTAAAAAAATAAAATACTTAGGAATAAATCTAACCAGGGACGTAAAAGTCCTATACAAAGAAAACTACAAAACACTACTGCAAGAAACTCAAAGGGATCTACATAAATGGAAAAACATACTGTGCTCATGGATAGGTAGACTCAACATTGTGAAAATAATAATTCTACCTAAAGTAATTTACAAATACAACACAATCCCAATCCAAATACCAACAACATTCTTCAAAGAGATGGAAAAACTAATCATTAACTTTATATGGAAAGAGAAGAAGCCCCGGATAAGTAAAGCACTATTGAAAAAGAAGAATAAAGTAGCAGGACTCACACTATCTGATCTCAAAACTTACTATACAGTTACGGTAGTCAAAATGGCCTGGTGCTGGTACAACAACAGATACATTGACCAATGGAACAGAATTGAGAAGCCAGATGTAAATCCATCCACCTACGGTCACCTGATCTTGAACAAGGGCCCTAAGTCCGTCAAATGTGGAACAGACAGTCTTTTTAACAAATGGTGCTGGCAAAACTGGATGTCCAGCTGCAAAAAAAAATGAAACAGGACCCATACCTCACACCGTATGCAAAAACTAATTCAAAATGGATCAAAGACCTAAATATAAAGTTAGTAGAAGAAAAAATAGGATCAACGCTAGAGGCCTTAATACACGGCATTAACAGGATACAAACCATAACCAACAACACACAAACTCCAGAAGATAAGCTAGATAACTGGGATCTTCTAAAAATTAAATCCTTATGCTCATCAAAAGACTTTACCAAAAGGTAAAAAAAGAACCTACAGACTGGGAAAAACTTCTGGACATTACAAGTCAGATAAAGGTCTAATTTCAAAAATCTACAAGAAAATCCAACATCTCTACAACAAAAAGACAAATAATCCAATTAAAAAATGGGCAAAGGAAATGAACAGACACTTCACCAAAGAAGACGTTCAAGCGGCCAACAGACACATGAGGAAATGCTCGAGATCACTAGCCATTAGAGAAATGCAAATTAAAACCACAATGAGATACCAACTCAGCCCAGCATTACTGGCATGAATCAAAAACACTGGAAATAACAAATATTGGAGAGGCTGCAGGGAGATCAGAACTCTATGCACTGCTGGTGGGAATGCATAATGATACAACCATTTTGGAAAATGATATGATGCTTCCTTAGAAAGATAGAAATAGGAATACCATATGATCCAGCAATCCCACTCCTAGGAATATATCCTAGAGAAATAAGAGCCATCACACGAGTAAACATATGCACACCCATGTTCATTGCAGCACTGTTCACAATAACAAAAAGATGGAAACAACCTAGATGTCCATCAACAGATGAATGGATAAACAAATTATGGTGCATACACGCAATGGAATACTACACAATGATAAAGAACAATGATGAATCTGTGAAGCATCTCATAACATGGATGAAACTGAAAGACATTATGCTGAGTGAAATAAGTCAATCGCAAAAGGACAAATATTGTATGAGACCTCTACCATAAAAACTTATGAAAAAGTTTACACACAAAAAGAAACAATCTTTGTTGGTTATGAGGGATGGGAGGGGTCCGGGGGAAACTAAATAGACCATAGATAAGTGGTAACTTTGGTGAAGGGTAAGACAGTACACAGTACTGGGGAAACCAGAACAACTTGTATAAGAAAGGTCATGGAAGCTCCATAGACACATCCAAACTCCTTGAGGGACTGAATTGCTGGACAGAGAGCTGTGGGGACCAAGGTCTCAGGGAACATCTAGCTCAATTGGCATAACACAATTTATAAAGAAAATGTTCTACATTCTACCTTGGTGAGTAGCGTCTGGGGTCTTAAAAGCCTGTCAGCAGCAATCTAATATACTCCACTAGTCTCACTCCTTTGGGATTAAGGGAGAATGAAGAAAACAAGATACAAGGAAAAGATTAGTCCAAAGGACTAATGGACCACAACTACCAAGGCCTCCACCAGACTGAGTCCAGTACAGCTACCACCATTGACTGCTCTGACCGGGATCATAACAGAAGGTCTTGGAGAGAGCTGGAGAAGGATGTAGAACAAAATTCTAACACATAAAAAAAGACCAGATTTACTGGCCTGGCAGAGACTGGAGAAACCCCGAGAGTATGGACCCCACTTACCCTTTTAGCTCAGTAATAAAGTCACTCCCGACATTCACCGTTCAGCCGGGGATTGGACAGCCCCATAAAACAAAACGGGACTGATGAGGAACAGCAGTCCAGGGATGAAGACTAGAGGGCAGGAAGGGATAGGAAAGCTGATGATAGGGAACCCAAGTTTGAGAAGGGACAGTGTTGACATGTCGTGGGGTTGTTAACCACTGTCATTGGGCAATATGTGTACTGTTTAATGAGAAACTATTTGTTCTGTAAACTTTCATCTATAGTAAAAAAAAAAAAAAAAAAGAATTATCCATGTGAGATAAAATTGACAACAGCAACTCAAAAGGTTTGATGGGAAGCCTAGGGGACAGTGAGTTGAAAATAATGGTGATGGAATTATCTGGAAAAGGATAGTGGGAATAGCAGCAAAACTGGAAGAATGTAATCAATGTCACTAAAATGTACATGTAGAAATTTTTGAAACGGTGTATCTTTAGCTATGTATATATTCACCAAAAAAAAAAAAAAAAAAAAAAAAGGTCCTCCAAATTCGAGAAGGGAGAGTGTTGACATGTGGTGGGGTTGTTAACCAATGTCATAAAACAATATGTCTACTGACTGTTTAATGAGAAGCTATTTGTTCTGTATACCTTCATCTAAAGTACAATAAAAAATTTGAAAAAAAAAAAAAAAAGAACAATGATGAATCCAACAAACATCTCACAACATGGAAGAATCTGCAAGACACTATACTGAGTGAAATAAGTCAGTCGAAAAAGGACAAATATTGTATGAGACCATTATTATAAGAGCTCAAGAAAAGATTTAAACACACAAAAAAGCATTCTTTGATAGTTACGAGGGTGGGGAGGGAGGCAGAGGGGAAATCACTAACTAGATAGTAGACAAGGGTCAATTTGGTGAAGGGAAGGACAACACACAATACAGGAGAAGTCAGCACAACTGGACCAAAGCAAAAGCAAAGAAGTTTCGTAGACACATCCAAACATTTTGAGGGACAGAGTAGCTGGGACTGGGTCCTGGAGACCATAGTTTTGGGGGACATCTAGGTCAATTGACACAACATAGTTTATAAGAAAATGTTCTACATCCCACTTTGGTGAGTACCATCTGTGGTCTTAAAACTTGTAAGCGGCCATCTAAGATACATCTATTGGTCCCATCCCACTCGAAGCAAAGCAGAATGAAGAAAACCAAAGACACAAGGAAAATACTAGCCCAAAGGACTAAAGGACCAAATGAACCAGAGACTTCACCAGCCTGAGACCTGAAGAACTAGATGGTGCTTGGCTACCACCAATTACTGCCCTGACAGGGAACACAACAGAGAGTCCTGGACAGAGCAAGAGGAATAGTGTAGAACAGAATTCAAATTCATGTAAAAGACCAGACTGAATGGTCTGACAGAGACTGGAGGAACCCCTGAAACTGTGACCCCCGGATGCTCTGTTAACCCAGAACTGAAACCATTCCTGAAGCCCACTCTTCAGACGAAGATTAGACAGAATTATTAAAAAAAAAAAAAAAAAAAAACACACACATGAGGAATGTGCTTCTTAGTTCAATCAGATATATGAGACCAAATGGGCAGCTGCTGTCCAAAAGCAGTAAGAGAAGGCAGGAAGGACAGGAACTGGTTTAATGGATACAGGGAACCTGGGGTGGAAAGGGGGAGGGTGCTGTCACATTGTGGGGACTGCACCAATGTCACAAAACAATATGTGTATAAATTTTTGAATGAGAAATTAACTTGAGCTTTAAACTTTTACCTAAAGCACAATAATAAAAAACAAAAACAAAAAAAACCCCAAAGCCATGGGGGGGAAACCAAAACAGACCTACATAAATGGAAAAACATATCATGCTCTTAGACAGGAAGACTTAACATTGTGAAAATGTCAATACTACCGAAATCAATACATAGATATAATGCAATCCTGATCCAAATCCCAACAACGTTCTTCACTGAGATGGAAATGCTAATCAGTAACTGTATATGGAAGGGAAAGAGGCTCCGGATAAGGGAAGGCTTATTTAAAAACAAAAAAACAAAAACGATAAAGTAGGAGGCCTCATAGTACCTCATCTCAGAACCTACTATACAGCCACAGTAGTCAAAACAGTCTGGTACTGGTACAACAACAGACAAAGAGACCAATGGAACAGAATTGAGAACTCAGACATAAATCAATTCACCTATGGACAAATGATCTTTGAAAAAGTACCGAAGGTTATTAAATGGGGAAGAGACAGTCTCTTCAACAAAATGGTGCTGGCAAAATTGGATATCTATCTGTAGAAAATGAAACAGGATCCGTATCTCACACCATGCACAAAAACCAACTCAAAATGGATCAAAGACATAAATATAAAACATAGAACTAAAAAATTATGGAGGAAAAATTAGGGACAACACTAGGGACCCTAATATATGGCGTAAATAATATATGGCATAAACCAGACATAACTAAAAATACACACATGGAAGAAAATGAACTAGATAAATGGGACCTCTTGAAAATTAAACTCTTATGCTCAATAAAAGACTTCTCCAAAAGACTAAAAGAGAACCTACATATTGGAAAAAAATTTTGGCTATGACATATCCGACAAGGGTTTAATCTCCAAAATTTATAGAAAACTTCAACATCTCAACAACAACAAAAAGACAAATAATCAAATTTAAAAATGGTCAAAGAATATGAAGAGATACTTCACCAAAGAAGACATTCAGGCTGCTACACGAATATATAAAGAAATGCTCGTATCAGTGAGATTACTGACACTAATCAAAAAAACAGAAAATAACAAATGTTGGAGAGTATGTGGGAAGATTGGAATTCTTATACACTGCTGGTGGGGATGTAAAATGGTACAACCACTATGGAAAATAGTGTGGCGGCTCCTCAAAAATCTAGAAATAGAAATATCATATGATCCAGCAATCCCACTCCTAGATATACACACTAAAGAAATAAGAGCCATGACACGAATAGACATATGCCCACCCAAGTTCATTGCAGCATTATTCACAATAGCAAAAAGGTGGAAGCAACCTAAGTGCCAATCAACAGATGAATGCATTAACAAACTGTGGTACATACACACAATGGAATACCAAGCAATGATACAGAATAATGACAAATCTGTGAAACATCTCACAACATGGATAAATTTAGATGTCATTATGCTGAGTAAGTCAATCACAAAAAGACAACTAGTGTATGAGACCACTTTTATAAAGTAACAATAAAAGGTTTGCACATAGGTAAAAAAAGAGACTCTTTGCCAAAGAGATAGTTGTTCTTGTTAGGTGCTGTCTAGTCGGTTCTGATTCATAGCAACCCTATAAGACAGAGTAGAACTGCTCCATAGGGTTTCCAAGGAGCAGCTGGTGGATTTGAACTGCCAACCTTCTGGTTAGCAGCCGAGTTCTTAACCACTACGCCACCAGGGCTTCAAAGAGATAGTAGACACTAGTTAATATTGGTGACGGGATAGGCAATACACAATATGGGAGAAATCAGCACAACATGACCAAGACAGGAGAGGACACTGAGAGGAACTCAGGAACAAAGAACAACTATTGGAAACCCTGGTGGTGTAGTTGTTAAGAGCTATGGCTGCTAACCAAAAGGTCGGCAGTTTGAATCCACCAAGCCCCCCTTGGAAACTCTATGGGGCAGTTCTACTCTGTCCTATAGGGTCACTATGAGTTGGAATCGACTCGACGGCAACAGGTTTGGGTTTTTTTGGGTATAGTAACTACTATAGCATAGACAATCCTGCAACAATAGAATCAACAAATAATATATGAATGGATACATAGATAGGTAGATACATAGATATGCCAAGAGGTGAGGGAGAGGGTAAGGGAACACACCCACTGGCAGATACAGGTTTGGAGGTGGAAATTTCTAAATACATGATTGTAGGTGCTTCTTATATATCAATATAGATAATAGAGCACACAAGTGGCACAGTCAGGGAAACCACTTAGACATAACTAAACACCTCACAGAATGAAGTCCCAGGCTCAAAGGCAAAGGACAATAGACACCGGGACATCTATGTCAACAGGCACAACATAGTTCTTAAAGACAATTGTCATGGATTGAATTGTGTCCCCCCAAAATATGTGTCAACTTGGTTAGGCCATGATTCCCAGTGTTGTGTGGTTGTCCTCCATTTTGTGATTTTCCTATGTGTTATAAATCATAATCTCTGCCTGTGGTTAAAGAGGATTAGGGTGGGATGTAACACCCTTGCTCAGGTCACATCCTGATCCAATGTAAGTTTCCCTGGAGTGTGGCCTGCATCACCACCACCTTTTTCTTACAAGAGATAAAAGGAAAGGGAAACAAGTTAGAGAGTTGGGGACCTCATACCACCAAGGAAGCAGTGCCAGGAGCAGAGAGTGTCCTTTGGACCTAGGGTTTCTGTGCGGAGAAGTTCCTAGTCCAAGGGAAGACTGATTGCAAAGACCTTCCTCCAGAGCCAACAGAGAGAGAAAGCTTTCCTCTGGAGCTGGCACCAGAGGAAGCTCACTAGACTGTGAGAAAATAAATTTATCTTTGTTAAAGCTATCCACTTGTGGTATTTCTGTTATAGCAACATTAGATGACTAAGACAACAGTGTTCTACGTTCTACTTTGGTGAGTAGCATCTGAGGTCTTAAAAGCTTGCAAGAGGCCATCTAAGATAGAACTATCAGTCTCTTCTAATCCAGAGCAAAGGAGAGGGAAAAAACCAAAGGCTCAAGGGAGCAATTAGTCCAAAGGACTGATGGATCACATGAACCACAGTCGTACACGACCCCAAGACCAAAAGAACTAGATGGTGTCAGGCTACCACTACAGACCACTCTGACTGGGGTTACAAGAAAGGGTCCCAGAGAGTGGGAGAAAAATGTAGAACAAATGATCAAATTCACAGAAAACACCAGATTTACTAGTCCGACGGAGACTAGAGGAATCTCCTAGACTATGGCCCTCAGACACCCTTCTAACTCAGAACTGAAGCCACTCCTGAAGTTCACCTTTCAGCCAGATAAGGCAGGCCTATGAGATGAACACGTGAGGAATGTGCTTCGTAGATAAATCAAGTATATGAGAGCAAATGGGTAACACCTGCCCAGGAACAAAGACGAGAAGGTGGGAGGGGACAGGTAAACTGAACGAATGGATACTATTAACCCGGGGTTGAAAGGGAAAGAGGGAGAGTGCTGACATAATGGGGGATTGCAGCCAATGCCATGAAACAATGTGTGTATAAATTTTTGAATGAGAAACTAATTTACTCTGTAAATTTTCACCTAAATCACAATAAAAAAAAGACACTACTTTTCAAATTCCTTCTTAGACTTCACTTTATCTGAAGCCCTGCAAGTGTTTACCATTCTCTGGGTTGATCTTTTGGGCTCTTTAGCATCTCTTATTATCCCACTGCTATCAAAACCATGGATTGACTAACCACTTATACTTTCATCACCCCCATATTGAAATTGGTAGCCCAGCCTGCTCATAGTTCAGCCTCCATCTTGTAACATTTTTTGACTTAAAATCTCTTTTGTCTGATATTAATATAGCCACCCCAGCTCTCTTTGGTCACTGTGTGTGTGTAATATCTTGAGCCAAGGTACAAGGTCACCAACAAATACATGACTCACAAAGGCACTGGTTAGAGTAATGCTTTACTCACACAGAGAAGAGACAGAGCAAAGTCTGCTGCAATAGTGGGCATCAGTCCCCCATTGCCAGTGGGTCTCACTCTGCTGCTGATACAAGGCTGGTTGTCTGTATTCACCCCCCTTGTACTGCAGGTGAAGGATTCAATTCCTTCCCCACCGGGAACAGATATAGAAGTGTAGTTGGCCAGGTGCCATACACACACACATAAACAATAAGGACAGTACAGCCAGACAGGAAAAAAGAAGAAACTGGGACTGAGGGAGACTCAGTTTCCAGCCTCCATTATTAGGGAATGTTCCAGGTTCAGAGATCTGATTAGGTGATCCAGGTGAGAATCACAAGAGCATGTGCCAGACTACCCTCCTAAACAGAACATTTTCCCCATTTTTTAACTTCCAATCTGTTTGAATCTTTGGATCGAAAGTTGGTCTGTTGTAGACACATACAGTTGGATCAAGTTTTCTCATCCATTCTGCTAATGTCTCCTCATGATTGGAGAGTTAGATTAATTTATATTTGAAGTAATTACTGATAAGGAAGGACTTACTTCTGCCATTTTGCTATTTGTTTTCTGTGTGTCTTCAATCTTTTTTTGTCTTTCATTTCTTCCGATAGTGCCTTTTGTGTTTACTTGATTTTTTGTAATGGCCGCTTACAAGCTTTTGTGTGTATTTTTAAAGATAATTTCTTTGTGTTTACCATGCAGGTTACATTTAACATCCTAAATTTATAATACTTTAAGTTGATACTAACATAACTTCAATAACATAAAAAACTCTGTTCCTATATCACTTGTGCCCCCCTTATGTTGTTGTCACAAATTATGTATTTATACATCATGTACCCAATAACATAGATTTATAAATAATGTAGTAAATAAAAAAGTAGAATTACAAATAAAAAATAGAATAATACTGGTTTATATATTTTCCTATGTGAGTACCTTTATTGGAGATCTGTATTTCTTCATACAACTTCAAGTTACTGTGTAGTAGCCTTACATTTCAACCTAAAGGATTCCCTTTAGAATTTCTTGTAGGGCAGGTCTCATGGCAACAAACTCCATCAGCTTTTGTTTATATGGGAATATCTGAATTTTGCTCTTATTATTGAGAGGCAGTTTTGTTGGATATATAATTCTTGGTTGACAGGTTGACAGTTCCCCCCCGCCCCCAAGCCCTTTAAAATATATAATCCTACGGTCTTCTGGGCTCCATGGTTTCTGACGATAAATTGGCTGTTACTCTTACTGAGGATTCCTTGTATGTGATGAGTTACTTTACTCTTGCTGTTTAAGATTCTCTTTTGTCTTTTCCTTTTGACAGTTTGATTATAATGTGTACTGAAGTGGATTGCTTTGAGTTTATCCTGCTTAGAGTTTGTTGAAAGAGATGTAGATTTGTGTTTTTCATCAGTTTTGGGAAGTTTTCGGCCATTGTTTCTTCAAATATTCTTTCTTACTGTTTCTATTTTCTTCTTCTGGGACTAGTGCATGTATGTTGGCCTGCTTGATGATGTCCCACAAGTCCTTTACACCCCTTATTTTCTTCATTATTTTTATTTTCTGCTCCTCAGATTCAATAATTTTTATTTTTCTATCTTTAAGTTCATTGATTGTTTTTTTTAATGCCAGCTAAAATCTGCTGTTGAATCCCTCCAGTGAATTTTATTTTTGTTATTTTACTTTTCAGCTCCAGAATTTCTGTTTGGTTCCTTTTAATAGTTTCTGTATCTTTATTGATATTCTCATTTTGTTCTGAGATTGTAATCCTGGTTTCCTTTAGTTATTTGTCTATTTTTTTCTTTAGCTCTTTGAGCATATTTAATACAGTTGTTTTAAAGTCTTTAGTAAATCTATTGCATGGGATTCCTAAGGGAGGGACAGTTTCCGTAGTTTTATTTTGTTCTGTTAAATGGTCTAGCCTTTCCTATTTCTTTGTTTGCATTGTGATTTTTTGTTGAAAACTGGAAGTTTGTATACTATAATCTGGTAACTCTGGAAATAAAATCTTCCTTTAACCAAGGTTTTTTTTTTTTTTTTTTT
Source organism: Dugong dugon (assembly GCA_030035585.1). NCBI lineage: Eukaryota > Metazoa > Chordata > Mammalia > Sirenia > Dugongidae > Dugong > Dugong dugon. The sequence continues at coordinate 4,796,925 of CM057475.1, read as the reverse complement.
TAAATTGTTGAAGGCTGTAGTAGTATGTTTGCTTAGTGAATTTCCCTTTTTTTTTTTTTTTTTTTTTGCAAAGACTGCCTACCTGTTTGTGTGGGGTAATTGAACTCTATGTTCCTTAGCTTGCTTTCAGCCAGTGTTTAGACAGGCATTTCCCTGAATGCCACGTGTAAAAACAGAAAACAAACAAAAGAAAAACCAAAAAAAAAACCCTCTGAAAAACAAAATACAGAAACAAACAAAACAGAAAACAAAACACATCACTTCCAGTCTTTAAAGTTTGGCTTTTGCAGATCACTCTTTCAACTCTTAGCCTTTCACTTACGCTTGTACTGAGCCTCGGAATTAGCCTGAGGTAAAAGCAAAGGGTCTTGTCTTGTATTTTCTTTGCACGTATCTTGCCTTGGGCATGCATGCACCTTCTAAATTCACCCATATACACGGACGATTTTTGATCTCCAGATTTTCCAGAACAACTCTACCTGGTTATTTCTCCCAGACTTTACTTGGTATATTGCATGTTTTGACCGTGAGCTTTTGTCCCAGGCATATACAGGTTGATAGTTTGGCTTGCAGTTTTTCTGATCCATGTCTGACACTTTTCCAATCTGAGTTTTTAGTTGGGAAAAACAGAGATAAATGCCTTGAATCAGTCCTTCAGGTATCCCCCAGACTGGTTGGAACAGAAATAATAATTTGTGAATAAGGTCTGCTCTGCTCTCTTTGGAGGCAGGAGTCGGGATATCTGCCTGGGAATGTAAACTGCTGATGCTTTAATACTGCCATTGAGCCAGGGAAGTGATGTGACGTGGACAAGTAGAAAATGCCCCAAAGCTTCCCTAAAATTTGGAAGTGATCTTTTTCTTGATTCAGCATTTTCTTGGTTGCAGTAAACTTTTGATTGGTTTCCAGAGTTCTCACAAAATTGGTTCTTCCAGTTTCTGCTTATTGTCTGGTGTTTCTGTGGGGGAATGTAGCATGGAGTTGCTTACACCACCATCTTATCTTGAGAGATAGACTTTTAACAAAGCTTCTAAGAATTGCCTTTTTAACAAATAACAGCTTAAACAATTGGACATGACCATCATTCCTTATTTTACTTCATATACAAGAAACAACTCAAAATGGATTACAGACTTAAATATAAGTGCTAAAACTATGAAATTTTTAGAAGAAACTAAGAAGAAATATTTGTGACCTTGGGATAGGCAAGTATTTCTTAAATTAGACAAAATAACCACAGAATGTCTAAGTAAAAATTACACGGTTTTGGACCTCATGAAAATTTAAAACTTAAGCTTTTCAAAAGACATTCTTGGACTTATGGTTCCAGTCAAGATTAAGTAGCCCTATTCTTTTACATTCTTTTTACAATTAAAAGTCTCTGGACACAATACAACAAACAACTATTTTGTGTTGTGGAAGAGGAAGACTCTGAAAGGTGGTTAGAAGACATCTGATTGGCTAGGGAACAAAGGACTTGAAGAAAAACATAACAGTGAATTGTGTTTTTACCTGCCATATATCTCTATTGGGGTGCAACAGAAACCTGCAACCAGGTACCACTAATAATCATTGACCAAATAAAAAGCTCCAAGTAAAGCCTCTTCCTTTTAGGCAAAGACTGGGGAAAGGGTCACCTAGAAAAAAGCTATTTTATAATATCTGACCTACTCCAATCAAACATCAAAGAAAAATTGCATTCCTTCTCCCCACAGGGTCAGAGGGGATGAGTGGAGAGCTGGCCTTCAGATCCCCACCCAGTGACAGTGATGTGGGAAAAATCAACCCTCCCTCTCCCTCCCTGGAGTGGCTTCAGCAGGGCCAAATGCGGAGCTAAACTTTCATCCCCATCTGTCAACAAAGCGATGGAATGAAGTGGTTCTGGTTGTTACTCCTCTTTCCCTGAAAGCAATGAGGCATCAAGGCCCAGTGGTATGTTGGACTACCCTACCCCAATGGTAATGAACCAGTGTCAGGCAGTGTGAGTTGTTGCTGCCTTTTTGCAGGGGTGGTATCAGTGCGACTCAGTGGGGATCTGAATTTTCATCTCCATCTTGCAGCAATAAGACATAATGAGGACTGGGAGACAAGATGGCAGCATAGCTGGTCACACAATTGCATTACCATGCAGCTATGTCAGAAGTAGACAACTAAGAAGTGATGTAACCAAAGATCTTGGAACCTAAGACAGCAACTGAAGAGTTGGAGAATCAAAGAGAATGCTGAATCAACAGGAAGTAGAATACACACAGTGGTAAAGCAAAGTCTGGCACAATGTTCACACCAGAATCAGCAGCCTGGCTCAACATGACCATACTGGGACAAAGACAAAGGGCATCTCTGAAAAGAGAGCACAGGGAGGGAGAAACATGGAGAAAACAGACTGAGACAGAGAAATCAAGAAAATGGTCCTGGAATGGAGTGACAAGATGGGTAGGGCACATACTGGGAATGGGACAGATCTAGGAGAGAGCGTGGCTTGGTTGTAGCATAGAATGAAGTCCCAGGAACTCCAGGGTAATGCTACACGAGGAAAGTGGTGCAGACTGAACTGTAGGAAATCCCAGACAAAGACTAGGAAGGTTGGTACAAGTGCCACTTGGGAGAAGTGCAGAGAAAGTACAACAATGTGTGTTTGTGCTCCCCTAGTCCAGGGGAGTGCAACAAGGTGTAATTACCAGAAATTGGCCCCACGGACACACATCACCCAAACCGCCCACATCACCCAAACATCCACTGAATCTATGGCAGGAGGCACCCACAGGCTGAGCTCCCCACCAGGAGCCTCATGGCCTGAAGTGAGAATTCCACCCAGGCATCCATGGCAGGAACAATGCCCAGATGGTCTGCATCAGGCTTGGCCCACACCCTTGAGGTCTGCCTGCCACAACCTGATGTCATAAACAGGATCACCCCAGCCCAACACTGCAAGAGAAACTGCCTCAATGCTGTAGACATGCCCACCTAAATCCAACCCCACAGGCACACGTGCCCAACCCAGAAGCTTGAAGCACTCTGTCCAGGGAAGCACAGCACCTGCAGCCCCATCTGACATGAGTAGAGTCAGCAGCCTTGCTCTTGGACCTGAGTAGTGCCTGCAGCGTTGCCCTCAGAATCCCCCTGCAACCTCAGCTCCCTGCCAATGGACCTGTATGGTGCCTGCAGCATCCTAGCTCTGGACCACTGCAGCGCCCTAGGTTGCACTCCTAGACCAGTGCTTTATCAGCTGGCCTGCCCTGGGCTGGTGTAGCAGCCATGCCCCACCCAGCCCAGCACCTCTGACACCCCCTTTCAAGCCCAACACTACTAGCACACAGAGCCTGCCCAATGCCAGAAGTGCTAAAACACAGAGAAGTGAGGTGAATGTAGCACAGGACAAGGCACCACAGCAATCTTTCCTGGGATGAATATGGCTAGGATGGGCGATCTTACAAACACCTGGAAAAAGCAATGAGCATGAAGCAATCTAAAAAGAAGGGGAAGAAGCTAGTGTCCTGGTCTACTAAAGCAATAAGCAAACAAAAAAATAAATCTTAATGTACCATGGACAACATACGAGTACAAAACATACAAAGAGACAAAAGGATGGAACAAACGAACAAAGCAGAGGATCAAAAACAGTCCCTGAGGAAGAACAAATAATGGAAGTACCCAGCAAAAATTTAAAGCATTAATACTAATAATGGTCAAAGACATAAAGGAAAACACAGAAAAAACATCTAAAGTAAATGAAGAAAACAATACAAGAACAAAACAAAAATTTCAATAAAAAGATGTTGTTGTTATGTGCTGTTGAGCTGGTTCAGACTCATAGCGACCCTATGTAACAAACTGAAATATTGCCCAGTCCTGAGCCATCTTCATGGCCATTGTTATGTTTGAACCCACTGTTGCAGCCACTATGTCAGTCTGTCTCGTTGAGGGTTTTCCCCTTTTTTTCTGACTCTCTACTTGACCAAGCATGATGTTCTTCTCCAGGGACAGGTCCCTTCTGATAATATGACCAAAGTATGTGAGATGTAGTCTCGCCATCCTTGCTTCTAAGGAGCATTCCGGCTGTACTTCTTCCAAGACTGATTTGTTCATTATTTTGGCAGTCTGTGATGTATTCAATATTCTTCACCAACACCACAACTCAAAGGCATAAATTCTTGGATTATTTGCTCAGCAGTAAACTATACCTATCAATAATTATACTGAATGTAAATGGCTTAGATGCGCCAGTAAAGAGACAGAGATTGGCAGAATGGATTAAAAAACATGATCCATCTACATGCTGTCAATAAGAGACATGCCTTCGACACAAAGACTTAAAAAACTAAAACTCAAAGGATGGAAGAAAACATATCAAGCAAACAATAAATAAAGAGCAGGAATGGCAATATCAATCTCCGATAAAATAGACTTCAAAGCAAAATCTACTATAAATGATAAGGAAGGACACTATATAATGATTAAAGGATCAATAAACCAGGAGGCCATAACCATGACAAATACATACGCACCCAATGACGGGCACAAAAAATGCATAAAACAAACTAACAGCATTGAAAAGAGAAATAGACAGCTCCACAATAATAATAGGAGACTTCAATACACGACTTTCAGTGAAGGACAGAACATCTAGAAATAAACTCAATAAAGATACAGAAGATCTAAATGCCTCAATCAACCAACTCAAACTCATAGACATATACAGAACACTTTACCCAAGCAGGAGCAAAGTACACATTCTTTTCCAACAGACATGGAACATTCTCCAGAATAGGCCACATTTTAAGCCACAAAGCAAGCCTCAACAAAATCCAAAACATTGAAATAATATAAAGCATCTTCTCTGATCATAATACAATAAAAGTAGAAATCAATAACAGAAACAATAAGGAAAAAATTAAATACGTGGAAACTGAAATCAAGAATGGAATAAAAATATTCATAGAATCAAATGAGAATGAAAACACATCTTACCAAAACCCTTGGCACACAGCAAAAGCAGTGCTTTGAGGTCAATTTACAGCAATAAACACACACATAAAAAAAGAAGAAAGGGCCAAAATCAAAACATTAACCCTACAATTCTAAAAATAGAACAAGAGCACCAAAAAAAGTCCTCAACACCAGAAGAAAGGAAATAATAAGAATTAGAGGTGAAATCACTAATAGAGGATTTCTGCATATTAGCAGGATACAGGATAAACATACAAAAATCAGTTGGATTCCTCTACACCAACAAAGAGAACTTTGAAAAGGAAGTCACTGAATCAAAACCATCTACAATAGCCACCAAGAAGATAAAGTACTTAGGAATATATCTAACCAGGAACATAAAAGACCTATACAAAGAAAACCATAAAACACTACTACAAGAAACCAAAAGAGATGTACATAAATGGAAAAGCATACCATGCTCATGGATAGGTAGGCTCAACAATGTGAAAATGTCAATTTTACCCAAAGAGATCTAGATCAGATGCAATCTCAATCAAATTCCAACAGCATTCTTTAACAAGTTGGAGAAAAAATCACCAATTTTATATGGAAAGAGAAGAGGCCCCGGATATGTAAAGCATTACTGAAGAAAAAGAAGAAAGTGAGAGGCCTCCCACTACCTGATTTTAGAAACTTTTATTCTGCCACGGTAGTCGAAACAGCCTGGTACTAGTACAACAGACACATCCACCAATGGAACAGAATTGAGAACCAAGACATAAGTCCATCCATCTAGAAGCAGTTGATATTTGACAAAGGGCCAAAGTCTGTTGAATGAGGAAATGTCAGTCTCTTTAACAAATGGTGATGCCATAACTGGATGTCCACTTGTAAAAAAATGAAACAAGATCCATACCTCACATCATACAGAAAAACTAACTCAAGATGGATCAAAGACCTAAATGTAAAAATCTAAAACAACAAAGATCATGGAAGAAAACATGGGGAAAATGCTAGGAGTCCTAATACACGGCGTAAATACAATACAAACCATAACTAACAATGCACAAACACCAGAAGATAAACTAGATAACTGGCAGCTCCTAAAAATTAAACACTTATGCTCACCAAAAGATTTCACCAAAAGAGTAAAAAGAGAACCTATGGACTGGGAGAAAATTTTGGCTATGACATATCAGGCAAGGATCTAATCTCTAAAATCTACAAAATACTTCAACACCTCTACAAGAAAAGACAAATATTCCAGTTAAAAAGTGGCAAAGGATATGAACAGACACTTCACTAAAGAAGATATTCAGGTGTCCAACAGGCACGTGAGGCAATAATCGTGATCATTAGCCATTAGAGAAATGCGATTCAAAACTACAATGAGATACCATCTCATCCCGACATAACTGGCACTAATCCAAAAAACACAAACTAACAAATGTTAGAGAGGTTTTTGGGGAGATTGGAACTCTTATGCACTACTAGTGGGAATGTAAAATGTACAACCACTTTGGAAAATGATATGGGCTTCCTTAGAAAGCTAGAAATAGAAATAGCATATGATCCAGCAATCCCACTCCTAGGAATATACTCTAGAGAAATAAGAGCCGTCAAGTGAACAGACATATGCACACCCATATTCATTGCAGCACTATTCACAATAGAAAAAAGATGGAAACAACCTAAATGCCCATCAACAGATGAACGCATAAGCAAATTATGGTGCATACACACAATGGAATACTACACCGTGTTAAAGAACAATACTGAATCTGTGAAACATCTCACAACATGGATGAATCTGGAGGGCATTATGATGAGTGAAATAATTCAGTCAGAAAAGGACAAATATTGTATCAGACCAGTATTATAAGAACTCCAAGAAAAGGTTTGTACACACACACACACAAAAAAAATTCTTTGAAGGTTACAAGAGTGGGGAGGGAAGGAGAGGGGAAATCACTAACTAGACAGTAGACAAGTGTCAACTTTGGTGAAGGGGAAGACAACACACAATATAGGCAAAGTCAGCACAACTGGACCAAAGCAAAAGAATATAAGTTTCCTAGACATATCCAAACAGCTTGAAGGACCGAGTAGCTGGGGCTGAGGGCTGGTGACCACAGTCTTAGGAGACATCTAGTTCAGTTGGCATAAAATAGTTCGTAAAGAAAATGTTCTACAACCCACTTCGGTGAATAGAGTCTGAGTCCTTAAAAGCTTGCAAGTGGCCATCTAAGATACAACCCTTGGTCCCATCCTGTCCAGAGCAAAGAAGAATGAAGAAAACAAAAGACACAAGGAAAATATTAGCCCATAGGACTAAAGGATCATATGAACCAGAGACTCCACCAGCCTGAACCCAGAAGAACTAGATGGTGCCGGACTACCACCACCAACTGCTCTGACAGGGATCACAACAAATAATCCCAGACAGAATTGGAGAAAAATGTAGAACAGAATTGAAATTCACATAAAAAGATCAGTCTTATTGGTCTGAAAGATACCGGAGGAACTCCCAAGAATATGACCCTGGGACACTCTGCTAACTCAGAACTGAAACCATTCCTGAAGCGCACTTTTCAAACAAAGATTAGACAGGCCTCTAAAACAAAAATAACAACGTGAGGAACGTGCTTCTTAGTTCAATCAAATAAACGAGACCAAATGGGCAACTCCTGTCCAAAAGCAAGATGAGAAGGCAGGATGGGACAGGAACTGCATGAATGGTCACAAGGAATATGGGGTGGAAAAGGGGAGCAGGCTGTCATGTTGTGGGGATTGCAACCAATGTTGCAAAATGATAGGTGTATAAATTTTTAAATGAGAAGTAAACTTGAGCTGTAAACTTTCACCTAAAGCACAATAAATTTTTTAAAGGAAAAAGAAAAGAAATATTTAAAAAGAACTGAGCACTGATGGTAAAGAGGAATAAAATAGACATTTATCTAAAAGAAATTATAATAAAATGGCAGATGTAAATTCTCCCCTATTGATAATTGCAGTGAATATAAATGGATTAAATACTCCAGCCAAGAGACAGAGTGGGAGAATGGATTAAAAAAAAAAAAAAGGCCCGTTCATATGTTGTCTATAAGAGACACATCTTAGGCACAAAGACATAAATTAAAAGTCAACGGATGGAAAAAAATTCCAAGCAAACAGTAATCCAAAGAGCAGGAGTGGCAATATTAATATCTGACTAAATAGACTTTAAGTAAAAAATCTATTATAAGAGACTAAGAAGGACGCTCCAAATCAAAAAACCAAACCCGCTGCTGTAGAGTTAATTTTGATTCATAGTGACTCAGCAGGGTTTCCAAGGCTTTAAATCTCTACAGAAGCAGAGTGCCACGTCTTTCTCCCTTGGAGTCACTGGTGGTTTCAAAACACTGACCTTGCAGTCGATTGGTTTAACCGCTGCACCATCAGGGCTCCTAGAATGACACTATATAAAGATAAAAGGATCAATTCACTAAGAAGATATTACAATTATAAATATCTACACACTTAATGTCAGAACCCCAAAATTATAATGCAAACTCTAACAGAATTAAAGGGAGAAACAGATATATTTATAATAATAGAAGGAGACCTTAATACACCACTTTCTTTTTTTTATTGTACTTTAAATGAACGTTTACAGAATAGCTTCTCATTAAACAGTACACATTATTTTATGACAATGGTTAACAACCTTATGATATGTCAACACTGTCCCTTCTTAACCTTCCCTTCCCTATTACCAGCTTTCCTGTGCCCTCCTGCCTTTTAGTCCTTGTCCCTGGACTGTTGTGCCAACTTAGTCTTGTCTTGTTTTATGGGGCTGTCTAATCTTTGGCTGAATGGTGAACCTCAGGTGTAACTTCATTGCTGAGCTAAAAGGGTGTCTGGGGGCCACACTCTCAAGGTTTCTCCAGTCTTTGAAAGGCCAGTAAGTCTGGTCTTTCTTTGTGAGTTAGAATTTTGTTCTACATTTTTCTCCAGCTCTGTCTGGGACCCTCTGTTGGTCAGAGCAATCAGTGGTGGTAGCCGGGCACCATCTACTTGTACTGGACTCAGTCTGGTGGAGGCTGTGGTAGTTGTGGTCCATTAGTCCTTTGGACTAATCTTTTCCTTGCATCTAGTTTTCTTCATTCTCCCTTGCTCCCAAAGGGATGAGACCAGTGGAGTATCTTAATGGCTGCTCACAGGCTTTTAAGACCCCAGATGTTACTCACCAAGGTAGAATGTAGAACATTTTCTTTATAAACTGTGTTATGCCAATTGAGCTAGATGTTCCCTGAGACCATGGTCCCCACAACCCTCTGCCACAGCAATTCAGTCCCTCGGGGAGTTTGGATGTGTCTATGGAGCTTCCATGACTTTCCTCGTACAAGTTATTTTGTCTTCCCCGTTATTGTGTACTCTTACCCTTCACCAAAGTTACCACTTATCTATTGTCTATTTAGTATTCTCCCCACCCCTCCCATCCCTACTAACCAACAAAGATTATTTCTTTTTGTTAACACACTGCTTTCGATGATGACTAGAACAACTAGAAAAAACTCAATAAAGAAACAGAAGAATAGCACTATTAAGCAATTGGACCTAAAAGACATATATAAAACACTCTACACAGTAAACACAATGTACATTCTTCTCCAGTGCACATGGGCTATTTTCCAGAATAAACCATATTTTAGGACACAAAGCAAATCTCAATAAATTTTGAAAGATTGAAATGATACAAAGCATCTTCTCTGACCATAATGGAATAAAACTAGAAATCAGTAACAGGAAGAATAAGAGGGGGGGGTGGAAATGAACATGTAGAAACTACATAACACACTACTAAAAAACTAATGTGTCATACAAGAAATCAAGAGAGAAATGAAAAAGACAAAACTTAGAATCCAATGCAAATGAAAACACAACATACCAAAACCTGTGGAATGCAGTGAAACCAGGGCTCGGAGGGAAGGTTATAGTAATAAATGCCTACATTAAAGAAAGAAAATCAGAGATCAATAGCTTAACTCTACAACTTGAGGAAATAGAAAAGCAAAAGGAGCCCAAAACTACCAGAAAAAAGGAAATAATAAAGATCAGAGCAGAAATAAATGAAATAGAGAATAGAACAACAATAGAATCAATGAGATCTAAAGTTTGTTCTTTGAAAGGATCAATAAAATAGAAAACCCACTGAATAGACTGACAAAGGAAAAAAGTGAGAGAATGCAAATAACCAAATAAGAAATGAAATTGGAGAAATTACAAGAGATCCAAATGAGACAAAGAGGATCACAACAGAATACCATGAAAAATGGTGCTCCAGCAATCTTGAAAATTTAGATGAAATGAACAAATTCTTAGAAACATACAACATACAACGCATGTCTGTCAAATTGTCATACTGTGGTGGCTTGCATGATACTGGAGGCTTTGCCACTGGAATATCAAATACCAGTAGGGTCACCCTTGGTGAATAGGTTTCAGCTGAGTTTCCAGACTAAGACAGGCTAGGAAGAGGGACCTGGCAGTCTACTTCCGAAAAAAATTGACCAGCGAAAACCTTATGAATATCAGCAGAACATTGTCTGATATAGTGCTGGAAGATGAGCCCCTCTGGTTGCACTCAAAATATGACAGGGGAAGAGCAACCTCCTCAAAGTAGAGTCGATCTTAGTGGTGTGGACGGAGTCAAGCTCTCGGGATTTTCATTTGATGATGTGGCAGGGTTCAAAATGAGAAGAAACAGCTGCAAACATTCATTAATATTCAGAACATGGAACGTACAAAGTATGAATCTAGGACAGTGGCTGCAACAATGGGCTCAAGCACAACTATTGTGAGGATAGAGCAGGACTGGGCAGGGTTTTCTTCTGTTGTACATAGGGGTTGCTATGAGTCAGAACTGACTTAACAGCACCTAAGAATAACAACAACAACACCTAAACGAAAACAATGGTAGAAAATCTCAAGACTCATTAGCAAAGAGATTGAATTAGCTGTCAAAAACGTCCCAACAACAACAACAAAACTCCTGAACCAGGTGGTTTTACTGGACAATTTTACCAAACATGCTGAGAAGAATTGGCACCAATCCTACTCAAACTCTTCCAAAATATGGAAGAGGAAAGAATACTCCCTAACTTCTTCCATGAACCAGCATTACCCTGATACCAAAGCCATATAAAGACATCAGAAGAATAGAAAATTGCAGACCTATATCCTTCAGGAATATAGATGCAAAAATTCTCAACAGGAGGGTGGGGCAAGATGGCGCTCTAGGCAGAAGCACCACACCGTCCCTCCACAGCAAAGATCCGAAAAACTAAGCCTAACAGAGAATCAACAATCCTGAAACCCTAGAACATCAAATGAAGAGATAAAGAACTCAGCCAAACACCAAACGGAGTGAGAATACTGAAAGAGAATGGAGAGCGAGGAGAGACTCATGCAGAGATTCCTTACCAGCTAATGCAGCGCGGATCCACCATCTTGGACTCCTATCGGAGACCAGCCAACGGGAGAACGGGAGAGCAGCCTCGCGGAGCGTCCAGTGGGAGACCGAACGACCGGTAATTTGCGGTGTGCGCTTTCCCACCCCCCACTCCTCTCCGCCTCGGCTGGGGCTCCCCTGCTTCCTGTGGCCAGGGTCCCTGGGCCGGGGGGCGCCGGTGCTTGGATTCCACGCGCCCAGGCTGGCGGCTCTCTGAGAGCTGTTTGTTGGCTGCTGGCATAGCTTTTTCTGCCGCTTCCCCCTCCTTTCGCTCGGGTGCCTGGCTCCTTGAACCCTCTTAGCTCCTTTCTGAGGGTCCCCAGAGTGCAGGCAATTTGTGATATACGCTTTCCACTCTCCACCCTTCTTCACTCACACTCGGTCTCCTCTGTTTCCCACGGACACAGTCTCTTGTCCAGAAACACCAACCCCCACTGGCTGGCTCTCTGAGTGCCATTCATTGACTGCTGGTGTTGCTTTTTTTTTTTTTAATTTTATTTTTTTTCTTTTTTGATTACTTTTGTTTTCTTTTCCCCCTTTTTCCCTTTTGTCTTTCTTCATTGTTTAATTTCTTGTCTCTCTATCTCTTCCTTCTCTTTCTGATCCCTAAATACCAGGTGATGTATGCTTCTACACCTTCTGGTCAGGCTGTGCTGTGAAACCTGAGACCGACTCCCCCAGACCTCATAGCTGCATCGGTGGAATCCCTGGGGACTTTGCAGTTCTTTAACTTTTCTGATTTTTATTTGTTCATTCTTTTCTTTCTCTTCCCCCTTCTGGTTTCCTCCATCCCATAGTCTCTCATCTATCTATTCCAACGACAAGCTCCCCTAGCATTCTTTTATTTTTGTATGCTTTTCGCTCCTGCTCCTCTCTCCTCTCTCCCATATCCAGCTTAGCTTCACACATAACCATCTCCCTGCTGCATCCTGCCTACCTGCACCATGCACTTGACATCACACCACCAAGCTGTGCAGGCACGCCCTATTGGAACCTGCCCAGCACTGACTACCGACCGTCCTGGTGGCTGCGGTGAGTGCCACAAACAACCCATCCCAGTGGCTCCTTTTCAGCTAGATCTGCCCAGCTGTACCACAAGGACGAAACAAAAAAAAAATCTACAATCAATAAACGAGGGAAATATCTACTGAATGCCCCGAAAACAGCAAACGATATCAAAACATTTACAAAAACAAGACAAGATGGCTCCAATAGGCGTCCAAATTAAAACACCAGATAACTCTCCTGTGGAAGAAAATGCACTAGAAGTACCTGATAGGGAACTCAAATCACTAATACTAGGAATTTTCCAAGAACTGAGGCAAAAAGCTGACAAACATGAGGAAAAAATAGACAAATTTGTGGAAAATACAGACAAAAAATTGGAAGAATTCAGGAAGATGATGCAGGAACAAAATGCCAACAATAAGATTTCAGAAATGGACGGTGTCATAGAAGGGCTGAGAAGTAGATTTGAAACCGTGGAAGACAGGATCAGTGGAACTGAAGACAAACACTTGGATACAACTCTGTTTCAGGAAAACTCAGAAAAAAGAACAAAGAAAAATGAAGAGACCCTGAGAGTTATGTGGGACACAATTAAAAGCAAAAACTTACGAGTGATTGGCATTCCAGAACAGGGGGAGAAAACAGAAAATACAGAGAGGATCATTGAGGAACTGCTGACAGAAAACTTTCCCAATATCATGAAAAATGAAAAGCTGGCCATTCAAGAAGCTCAACGAACCCCATACAGAAGATACCCCAAAAGAAAATCAACAAGACATATCCTAGTCACACTCGCCAAAACTAAAGACAAACAAAGAATCCTGAGAGCAGCTCATGAAAAACAAGAAGTCACATACAGAGGAGAAACAATAAGACTAAGCTCAGATTATTCGGCAGAAACCATGAAGGCAAGAAGGCAGTGGGATGACATATATAAAATCTTGAAAGAAAAAAATTGTCAACCAAGAATAATATATCCTGCAAAACTCTCGTTCAAATTTGATGGTGAAATTAGGTCATTTCCAGATAAACAGAAACTAAGGGAATATGCAAAAGTCAAACCAAACTTACAAGAATTATTAAAGGGAGTTCTTCGATCTGAGGACAAACAGCTTCAGGCCTCAGGCAGGACCTAGGACCTAGGACACAAGTTCATACGAACCAGATACCATTCTAGGAAATGAACTACTGAGGACTTTCCAAAAACAAAAGAAATACAACAGGGAATCAGAGCAATAAATCAAAGGATGACAACAACATCAAAACAATGAAAGAGGGATCAAACGGCATAGGTATAGAATCTTCTAACGGAGAGGAAGGCAAGGTGATACCAAGTAAGGGTAGACTGCTTCAAACTTATAAGGGTAAAGTTCATGGTAACCACAAAGAAAGTTAACAAACCAACTCACTAAAATAAAGACGAAAAACATAAAGTCTCAGCAAAAACAAACCCTACAATAACAAAAGAAATGACCACAAAATCCACAAACAAAAGTAACTCAGCACAAGAGAGTAAGAAGAACAAAGAAAACTTCAGCCCCACAAAAAAATGCACTACAAAATGACAGCAACAAACTTCCATCTAACAATAATTACACTGAATGTAAATGGACTCAATGCACCCATAAAGAGATGGAGAGCGGCAGAATGGATAAGAAAACAGGATCCATCAATATGCTGTCTACAAGAGACACACCTTAGAAACATAGATGTGAATTTATTAAAAATCAAAGGTTGGAAAAAAATATACCAACCTAACAAATACCAAGAAAGATCAGGAGTGGCAATTCTAATCTCAGATAAAATAGACTTTAAAACAAAATCTACCATAAAAGACAAAGAAGGACACTATATAATGATTAAGGGGTTGATCCATCATGAAGACATAACCATAACAAATATCTATGCACCCAATGACAGGGCTCCAAAATACATTAAAAAAACTCTAACAGCACTGAAAAGAGAAATTGACAGTTCAACAATAATAGTAGGAGACTTCAACACACCACTCTCAGTAAAGGACAGAACAACTAAAAATAAACTCAGCAAAGATACAGAAGACCTAAAGGACACAATCAGCCAACTGGACCTCATAGACATATATAGAACAACCATCCAACCACTGCAAAGTACACATTCTTTTCCAATGCACATGGAACGTTCTTCAGAATAGACCACATCTTAGGCCACAGACAAATCCTCAACAAGATCCAAAACGTTGAGATAATTCACAGTATCTTCTCTGACCACAATGCCATCAAGGTAGAAATTAACACTAGAAAGAGCAAGGAAAAAAAATCAAACACATGGAAACTGAATAATAATCTGCTTACACATCAATGGGTAATAGAAGAAATCAGAGATGGAATTAAAAAATTCCTAGAATCAAATGAAAATGAAAACACATCATATGAAAACCTTTGGGACACAGCAAAGGCAGGCCTCGGAGGACAATTTATAGCAATAGATGCACATATCAAAAAAGAAGAAAGGGACAAAATCAAAACATTAACTATAGAACTCAAACAAATAGAAAGAGAACAGCGAAAAAAGCCTACAACCACCGGAAGAAAGGAGATAGTAAAGATCAGAGCAGAAATATATGAAATAGAGAACAGAAAAACAATAGAAAGAATCAACAAAACCAAAAGTTGGTTCTTTGAAAGAATCAACAAAATCGACAAACCACTGGCCAGACTGACAAAAGAAAAACAGCAGAGGGCACAAATAACCCAAATAAGAAATGAAATGGGGGACATTACAACAGACCCAACCGAAATAAAAAGGATTATAACAGAATATTATGAAAAACTATATTCCAACAAATTTGAAAACCTAGAGGAAATGGATAAATTTCTAGAAACACACGGCCTACCCAAACTACAACAAGGTGATATTGAAAATCTGAACAGACCCATAACAGGAGAAGAGATTGAAAAGGTATTAAAAAAAACTCCCAACCATAAAAAGCCCTGGCCCAGATGGCTTCACTGGAGAATTCTACAAAACATTTACAGAAGAGCTTGTATCAGTTCTACTCAAGCTATTTCAGAGCATACAAGAGGAAGCAACACATCCAAATTCATTCTATGAAGCCAGCATAACGCTGATACCAAAACCAGGCAAAGACATCACAAAAAAAGAAAATTACAGACCAGTATCTCTCATGAATATAGATGCAAAAATTCTGAACAAAATTCTAGCCAATAGAATTCAGTATCATATCAAAAAATAATACACTATGACCAAGTAGGATTCATACAAGGTATGCAAGGATGGTTTAACATTAGAAAATCAATCAACGTAATTCACCACATAAATAAAAGGAAAGAAAAAAAATCACATGATCATCTCAATTGACGCAGAAAAGGCATTTGACAAAGTCCAACACCCATTCCTGATAAAAGCTCTCAATAAAATAGGTATAGAAGGGAAATTTCTCAACATAATAAAGGGAATCTATGCAAAACCAACAGCCAACATCATTCTTAATGGAGAGAGGCTGAAAACATTCCTCTTGAAAACAGGAACAAGACAAGGAGGCCCTTTATCACCACTCCTATTTAACATTGTGCTGGAAGTTCTAGCTAGAGCAAGAAGGGAAGAAAAAGAAATAAAGGGCATCCAAATTGGTAATGAAGAAGTTAAACTCTCCCTGTTTGCAGATGATATGATACTATACATAGAAAAGCCTAAAGACTCCACGAGAAATCTACTGGAACTAATAGAAAGATTCAGCAGAGTAGCAGGATACAAGATAAACATTCAAAAATCAGTTGGATTCCTATACACCAGTAAAGAGAACGATGAAAAGAAGATCAGGAAATCAAGACCATTTTCAATAGCCCCTAAAAATTTAAAATACTTAGGAATAAATCTGACCAGGAATGTAAAAGACCTATACAAAGAAAACTACAAAACACTGCTGCATGAAACCCAAAGGGATCTACATAAATGGAAGAACATACCATGCTCATGGATAGGCAGACTCAACATTGTGAAAATGGCAATTCTACCTAAAGCAATTTACAAATACAATGCAATCCCGATCGAAATACCAGAAACATTCTTCAAAGAGATGGAAAAACTAATTATTAACTTTATATGGAAAGGGAAGAAGCCCCGAATAAGTAAAGCACTACTGAAGAAGAAGAATAAAGTTGGAGGACTCACACTACCTGACTTGAGAACCTCCTATACAGCCTCAGTAGTCAAAACAGCCTGGTACTGGTACAACAACAGAGACATTGACCAATGGAACAGAATTGAGAACCCAGATGTAAATCCATCCACCTACAGTCACCTGATTTTCGACAAGGGCCCAAAGTCCATCAAATGGGGAACAGATAGTCTTTTTAACAAATGGTGCTGGCAAAACTGGATATCCATTTGCAGAAAAATGAAACAGGACCCATACCTCACATCGTATACAAAAACTACTTCAAAATGGATCAAAGACCTGAATATAAAGCCTCAAACTATAAAATTCATAGAAGAAAAAATAGTACCAACACTTCAGGCCTTAATACATGGCATTAACAGGATACAAACCATAAACATCAACACACAAAACCCAACAGATAAACTAGATAACTGGGATCTTCTAAAAATCAAACACCTATTCTTTTCAAAAGACTTCACCAAGAGTCAAAAGAGAACCTACAGACTGGGAAAACATTTTTGGACAGTACAAGTCAGACAAAGGTCTCATCTCCATAATCTACAAGAAAATCCAACACCTCTACAACAAAAAGACAAACAATCCTATCAAAAAATGAGCAAAGGAAATGAACAGACACTTCACCAAAGAAGACATTCAAATGGGCAACAGACACATGAGGAAATGCTCGCAATCACTAGCCATTAGAGAAATGCAAATTAAAACCACAATGAGATACCATCTCACCCCGGCATTACTGGCACGAATCAAAAATACTGGAAATAACAAATGTTGAAGGGGCTGTGGGGAGATGGGAACTCTTATACACTGCTGGTGGGAATGCAAAATGATACAACCATGTTGGAAAATGATATGGTGTTTCCTCAGAAAGCTAGAAATAGACATACCATTCGATCCAGCAATCCCACCCCTAGGAATATATCCTAGAGAAATAAGAGTCGTCACTCGAATAGACATATGCACACCTATGTTCATGGCAGCATTGTTCACAATAGCAAAACGATGGAAACAACGTAGGTGCCCATCAACAGATGAATGGATAAACAAACTATGGTACATACACAAAATGGAGTACTATGCAACGAGAAAGAACAACAATGAATCTGTGAACCATCTCATAACATGGATGAAACTGGAGGACATTATGCTGAATGAAATAAGTCAATCACAAAAGGACAAATATTGTATGAGACCTCTATTGTAAAAACCCATGAAAAAATTCACATGCAAAATGTAACAATCCTTGTTGGTTACCAGGGATGGGAGGGGGGGGGATACTAAATAGGAAATAGATAAGTGGTATCTTGGGTGAGAGGTGAGACAGTACACAGTACAAGGGAAACTAACACAACCTGCACAAGGAAAGGTCATGGAGGCCCCATGGACTCATCCAAACTCCCCGAGGGACTGAGTTGTTGGATGGAGGTCTCTGGGGACCATGGTCTCGGGGAACATCTAGCTCAACTGGCATGACACTACTTATAAAGATAATGGTCTACATTCTACCTTGGTGAGTAGTGTCTGAGGTCTTAAAAGCCTGTGAGCGGCCATCTAAGATACTCCACTGGTCTCATCCCTTTGGGAGCAAGGGAGAATGAAGAGAACAGGATACAACGAAAAGATTAGTCCAAAGGATTAATTGACCACAGCTTCCAAGGACTCCACCGGACTGAGTCCAGTACAGCTATATGGTGCCCGGCTACCACTGCTGACTGCTCTGACCAGGATCACAACAGAGGGTTCTATGTTCTATGTTCAGAGCATAATTCTAACCCCCCCCCCAAAAAAAAGACCAGATTTACTGGCCTAAAGGAGACTGGAGAAAC
Organism: Dugong dugon; assembly: GCA_030035585.1. Classification (NCBI taxonomy): domain Eukaryota; kingdom Metazoa; phylum Chordata; class Mammalia; order Sirenia; family Dugongidae; genus Dugong; species Dugong dugon. The sequence goes on along the minus strand of CM057475.1, from coordinate 4,778,489 downwards.
CTCAAGAGTGTGGCTCCCAGACACCCTTTCAGCTCAGAGGTGAAGTTACCTTCGAGGTTCACTGTTCAGCCTGGGAGTGGACAGCCCAGTAAAACTAAATGAGACTAACGAGGTACAGGAGTCCAGTGACAAGGGCCAGAAGGCAGAGGGGGAGTAGGAAGCTGATGATAAGGAACACAAGTTGAGTAAGGATACTGTTGATGTGTTGTGAGATTGTTAACCACTGTTATAGGGCAACATTTGTAGTAACTGTTAAATGGGAGGCTATTTTGTCCTGTAAGCCTTCATCTTGGGCGAGAATGGCAGCACAATTGGAAGAGCATAGTCAATGTCACTTAAATGTGTAAGTAAAAAGTTTTGAAATGGTGAAAAAAAAATTGACTTAAGATATAACCTAATCCTATATATTGAGTCTTGCCTCATTAACGTAACTGCCTCTAATCCTGCCTCATTAACACCATAGAGATTAGGATTTACAACACACAGGATAATCACATCAAATCATGAAATGGAGAGCAACCACGCAATACTGGGAATCATCGCCTAGCCAAGCTGACATATATTTTTGGGTGACACAATTTAATCCATGACAGGATGATACACACAAAATTCATCTTGGACGATCTTGGCTGTTAATGGTGATAGAGGTCACCTCAAAGAGTGGGCAGTCATCCATAGGTGTAGCTAAAAGTGAAACCCTTGGGGCTGCTATGGATAGAGAAAACAGTGATTTCAAATATGATCCCCAAAAAGCAGGGGTTGACTTGCAATTGGGCTGCTTCTTTGTGAACATTCCCATAGATGAGTAACAGCAGGTATTTATACATTTAATGATCATTTTTTAAATACATCTAAGCACTTATAGTCCTTTATAATTACCTGGTATAAGACAATGCCATATTGTAACTAACTTTCTAAAATAAAACTATTTATACTCTATTTTCAAAGTGAGGTGAATGGATACCTTTATATTGTTTCACGTTTTGACCAAAATATTTCTGGGGAAGAATCAATGTAAATGCCTGGAGAATAAAGTAAGTCTTAAAGAGTTCAAAGTCACTAAAAAAAATAAAAAAAAATTCTCAACAAAATTCTAGCAAACAGAATCCCACAATATATTAAGAAAATTATACACAGTGACTAAGTGATATCATTCCAGGAATGCAAGAATGTTTCAGCATTAGAAAACAATCAATATAACATACCATACTAATAAAGGAAAAGAAACACATGATCAATAGATGCAGAAAAGGCATTTGATAAAATCCAACACCATTTCCTGATAAAAGCTCTCGAAAAAATAGCAATGCAAGGGGAATTTCTTAACATGATTAAGGGCATCATGAAAAACCAACTGCAAACATTATACTCAATGGAGAAAGACCAAGAGCCTTTCCCTTAAGAACAAGAATGAGTCAAGGATTCCCACTATCAGCACGTCTATTCAATATTGTACTGGAAGTCCTAGGCAGAGTAATAAGGCAAGAAAAAGAAATAAGGACTTCTGGGTAACATGACGCTATAGACAGAAGCACCATGTCATCCCTCCACAGCAAAGACCCGAAAAACTGAGTCAAACAGAGAGAAACATCAATCCTGGAACCCTAAGCACCAAATGAAGAGATAAAGAACTCAGCCAAGCACTGAATGGAATCAGAAAGTGACAGAGAACAGACAGCAAGGAGAGATACGTGCAGGGGTCCCCTATCAGCTAACACAACACGGATTCACCATCTTGGACTCCTGTCGGAGATCGGCGAACAGGGAGTACAGGAAAGCAACTTCACAGAGCTCCCAGCAGGAGATAGAACAACCAGTAACCAGCGACATACACTTTCCCACCTCCCATTCTTCTTCATCCCCACTCAGCCTCCTCTGCAACCTGCGGCCACAGTCTCTTGGCCAGGAGGCACCGGCTTCAGCCCTGTGCTGTTTGGATTCCTCCCACCCACACTGGCCAGCTCCCTGAGTGCCATTTGTTTGTTGCTGGTGTTGCTTTTTTCTGCTTCTTTTAGTTTCTTTCATACTTCTCACAATCTCCCATTCCTTTCTCCATATGCAATCTTTGATTCTTCCTGAAAAGCTGTGAAATGCCGCTTGACTGTGGAACTGCTTACCAGCCCACAACGCAATACGGGTGGAATCCCCGGGGCTTTTTTGTTTGTTTGTTTTGATTTGTTCTGTTATGATTTGTTTGTTTGTTTTCTTTTTCTTTTCTCAGCATGGCAGCCCCTTCTAGCTGGGCTGTACTACATGGCCTAGGAGCTACTTCCTCAGTCTGTGTATCCACACAGTGGGATCCCTGGGAGTTTCTTTTTTATTTTTCCTTTTTTGGTTATTCTGTTTTTTGTTTTCTCTTTTTCCCTTTTTGTCTTTCTTCATTTCTCAGTTTCTCATCTCTTTATACTTACTTTCACTTCCTGTCTCCTGAATACCTGGTGCTGTGTGACACCTCTACCCCTTCTAGCAAGGCTGTACTTAGTGCCCTGGGAGACACTTCCCCAGTCTTCGCTACCACATTTGTGGGATCCCTGGGGGCTTTTCTTTTTTTCTAATTTTTATTTATTTATTTTCTTTTACTCTTTTTTTTTTCTTTCTTTTTCCATTTTGTTTTTCTCCATTTATATGAATCTCATCTCTCCACTCCAACAGCAAGCTCCCTTAACACTCTTTTTTGTCTGTTTTTGGCCCCTGTTTCTCTCTCCTTGCTCTCCTCTTCCCCATACCTATCTTAGCTCCACACATCACAATCTCCCCCCTCCTGCCTGCTTACCTGCACTGTGTGCTGAACATCACACCCCAAGCAGCACAGGCACAGCCTACCAGAACCTGCCCTGCACTGATTCCCAGCCCACCCTGTTGGCCCTAGTATGTGTCACAAACAACCCATCCCAGCAACTCCCCTTCAGCTGGACCTGCCCTGCTGCACCAGAGATGACGACTGACTTTGACCATTGAACAAGGAGGTGAAAAATATCATACCCACAGATGAGCAAACAGCAAAGAATGCACAGCCCTCCTGCTCAGGCATAACCAAATGAAACAAAAAAAGCAGCACATAACAAAAAAATCTAAATAAGTAAATGAAGACAAAAACTATGGAATGGCTCGAAGACAGCAGATAATATCAAAATATATTTTAAAAAGGACAAGATGATTCCATTAGGTGTCCAAAATAAAACACCAGTGACCTTCCAGTAGAAGAAAAGGCACTAGAACTACCTGATAGGGAATTCAAATCTCTAATACTCAGAGTTCTCCAAGGGTTGAAGCCAAGAGTAGACAAAAATGAGGAAAAAGTAGACAAATAAATGGAAACAGCAGACAAATTCATGGAAAATACAGACAAAAAAATGGAAGAATTCAGGAAAATAATACAGGAACAAAATGTCTAAATAAATTTGCAACTAGAAATAATACAATAACAACAATTATAAATCCAAAAGATAAACAAGATTTCAGAAATGGACAGTGTCGTAGAAGGGTTGAGGAGCAGGTTTGAAATGATGGAAGACAGGATGAGCGAAATTGAAGGCAAATACTTAGATACAACTCTTTTTGAGGAGAAATTAAAAAAAGAAAAAGAATAAAGAAAACTGAAGAAACCCTAAGAAGTATGTGGGAAACAATCAAAAGCAAAAATATGCAAGTGATCAGAGTTCCAGAACAGGGGGGAAAAACAGAAAACACAGAGAGGATCACTGAAGAACTGCTGACAGAAAACTTCCCCAACTTCATGAAAGATGAAAAGCTGACCATCCAAGAAGCTCAACAAACCCCATATAGTATAGACCCCAAAAGCAAATCACCAAAACATATCATAATCACACTAGCTAAAACCAAAGACAAAGAATCCTGAGAGAAGCTTGAGAAAAACAAAAAGTCACATACAGAGGATAAACTACAAGACTAAGCTCGAATATTCAGCAGATACCTTGCAGGCAAGGAGGCAATGGGATGACATACCTTGAAAGAAAAAAATTTCCAGCCAAGAATAATATATCCTGCAAAACTCTCAATCAAATATGATGGTGAAATTAAGACTATTCCAGATAAACAGAAATTAAAGGACTATGTAAAAACCAAACCAAACTTACAAGAATAATTAAAAGGAGTCCTTCAGTCTGAGAACAAACAACATCAGACAACAGGGTGAATCTAGGATGCAGGATCATACCAGACAGATACCAACCTAGGAAATTAACTCTCAAGTTCAGTCCAAAACCAAAAGAATTACAACATGAAACCAGAGAGATTAATCTGTAAATGACAACAGCATCAGAACAATAAAAGAGGGAATAAACTGTGTAGGTATAGAACCTTCTAATGGAGAGGAAGACAAGGCAGCACCAAGTAATAATAGACTGGTTAAAACCTAGGAAGATAAGGGTAAATTTCAAGGTAACCACAAAGAAAGTTAACAAACCTACTCATCAAAATAAAAAAGAAAAACATAAAGTCTCAATAAAACAAAACATACAAAAACAAAAGAAATGAAAAAAAAAATCCACAAACAAAAGAAATTCAGCACAGGAGAGTAAGAGGAACAAAGAAAACATCAGCACCACAAAAAAGCACTACAAAATGACAGCAATAAACTCACACCTATCAAGAATTATACTGAATATAAATGGCCTAAATGCACCCATAAGAAGACAGAGAGTGGCAGAATGGATAAAAAAACAGGATCCATCAATATGCTGTCTACAAGAGACGCACCTTAGAAACAAAGACATGAATTTATTAAAAATCAAAGGATGGAAATAAATATATTAAGTAAACAGCTACCAAAAAGGAGCAAGAGTGGTAATACTAATCTCAGATAAAATAGACTTTAAAACAAAATCCATCATAAAATAAAAAGTAGGACACTATATAATGATTAAAGGGATGATCGATCATGAAGACATAACCATAATAAACATCTACAAGCCAAATGACAGGGCTCCAAAATACATAAAACAAACTTTGACAACACTGAAAAGAGAAATTGACAGTTTCATAATAATAGTAGGAGACTTCAACACACCACTCTCGGTAAAGGACAGAACATCTAGAAAGAAACTCAACAAAGATACCGAAGACCTAAAGGGCACAGTCAGCCAACTTGACCTCATAGACATATATAGAACACTACACACAACAGCTGCAAAGTACATATTCTTTTCCAAAGCACATGGAACATTCTCCAGAATAGACCACATCTTAGGCCACAGAATAATCCTCAACAAAATCCAAAACATTGAGATAATACAAAGTATCTTCTCTGATCACAATCCCATCAAAGTAGGAATTAAGAACAGGAAGAGCAAGGAAAAAAAATCAATTACATGGAAACTGAATAACACCCTGCTTACAAACCACTCGGTAATAGAAGAAATCAGAGATGGAATAAAAAATCTCCTGGAATCAAACAAGAATGAAAACACATCAGACCAAAACCTTTGGGACACAGCAAAGGCAGTACTCAGAGAACAATTTCTAGCAATAGATGCACACATCAAAAAAGAAGAAAGAGACAAAATCAAAACATTAACTACACAGCTTGAACAAATAGAGAGAAACCAACAACAAAAAAAAGCCCACAGCCACCATAAGAAAGGAAATAATAAAGATCAGAGCAGAAATAAATGAAGTAGAGAATAGAAAAACAATAGAAAGAATCAACAAAATCAAAAGTTTGTTCTTTGAAAGGATCAACAAAATCGTCAAACCACTGGCCAGACTGACAAAAGAAAAACAGGAGAGGACGCAAATAACCCAAATAAGAAATGAAATGGTGGTCATTACAACAGACCCAACTGAAATAAAAAGATTATAACAGAGTATTATGAAAAACTATACTCCAACAAATTTGAAAACCTAGAGGAAATGGATATATTTCTAGAAACATACTACCTACCTAAACTACCACAAAGTGAAGTTGAAAATCTGAACAGACCATAACAAGAGATTGAAAAGGTAATTTTAAAAACTCCCAACAAAAAAATGCCCCAGCCTAGATGGCTTCACTGGAGAATTCTACCAAATAGTCAGAGAAGAGCTTATAGCAGTACTACTCAAACTATTTCAGAACATAGAAAAGGAAGCGACACTTCAGAATTCATTGTATGAGGTCAGCATAACCCTGATGCCAAATCCATGCAAAGATGCCACAAAAAAAGAAAATTACAGACAAATATCTCTCATGAATTTAGATGCAAAAATTCTCAACAAAATTCTAGCCAGTAGAAGTCAGCATCATATCAAAAAAATAATACACCACGACCAAGTAGGATTCATATCAGATATGCAAGGATGGTTCAATATTAGAAAATCAATCAACATAATCCACCACATTAATCTCATAATAGGTAAGAAAATAATGACATGATCATCTCAATTGAGGCAGAAAGGCATCTGACAAAGTCCAACACCCATTCCTGATAAAAATTCTCGATAAAATAGGTATAGAAGGGAAATTTCTCAACATAATAAAGGGATCTATGCAAAAACAATGGCCAACATAATTTTTAATGGTGATAGACTGAAAGCTTTCCTCTTGAGAACAGGAACAAGACAAGGATGCCCTTTTCGACCACTCCTGTTTAACATTGTGCTGGACGTCCTAGCTAGAACAATAAGGCAAGAAAAAGAAATAAAGGACATCCAAATTGGTAATGAAGAAGTTGTTGTTAGGTGCCATCACATCGGTTCCAAGTCATAGTGACCCTATGTACCACAGAACGAAACACTGCCCAGTCCTGCACCATGCTCACAATTTATGTTATTCTCGAGCCCATTGTTGCAGCCACTGTGTCAATCCATCCTATTGAGGGTCTCCCTCTTTTTCGCTGACCCTGTATTTTACCAAGCATGATGTCCTTCTCCAGGGACCGATCCCTCCTGACAACATGTCCAAAGTATGTAAGACGTAGTCTCGCCATCCTTCCTTGTAAGGAGCATTCTGGTTGTACTTCTTCCAAGACAGATTTGTTCATTCTTTTGGCAGTCCATGGTATATTCAATATTCTTCGCCAACACCACAATGCAAAGGCGTCAATTCTTCTTCAGTATTCCTTATTCAATTTCCAGCTTTCGCATGCATATGATGCGATTGAAAATACCATAGCTTGGATCAGGTGCACCTTAGTCTTCAAGGTGATATTTTTGCTTTTTAACACTTTAAAGAGGTCTTTTGCAGCAGATTTGCCCAATGTAATGCATCTTTTCATTTCCTGACTGCTACATCGTGGGTTTTGATTGTGGATCCAAGTAAAATGAAATCCTTGACAACTTCCATCTTTTCTCCATTTATCATGATGTTGCTTACTCGTCCAGTTGTGAGGATTTTTGTTTTCTTTATGTTGAGATGTAATCCATACTGAAGGCTGTGATCTTTGATCTTCATCAGTAAGTGATTCAAGTCCTCTTCAGTTTCAGCAAGAAAGAGAGTGTTACCTGCGTATCGCAGGTTGTTAATGAGTCTTCCTCCAATCCTGATGCCCCTTTCTTCTTCATATAGTCTAGGTTCTCAGATTATTTGCTCAGCATACAGATTGAATAGGTATGGTGAAAGGATGCAACCCTGACGCACACCTTTCCTGGCTTTAAACCACGCAGTGTCTCCTTGCTCTGTCTGAACAACTGACTCTTTATCTGTATACAGGTTCCTCATGAGCACAATTAAGTGTTCTGGAATTCCCACTCTTTGCAATATTATCCATAATTTGTAATGATCCACACAATTGCATGCCTCAGCATAGTCAATAAAACACTTAAACATCTTTCTGGTATTCTCTGCTTTTAGCCAAGATCCATCTGACACCAGCAATGATCTCCCTGGTTCCAAGTCCTCTTCTGAATCTGGCCTGAATTTCTGGCAGTTACCTGTCGACATACTGCTGCAGCCACTTCTAAAAGATCTTCAGCAAAATTTTACTTGTGTGTGATACTAACGATATGGTTTGATAATGTCCATGTTCAGCTGGCTCACCTTTCTTGGGAATAGGTATAAATATGGATCTTTTCCAGTCAATTTACCAGGTAGCTGTCTTCCAAATCTCTTGGCATAGACGAGTGAGCACTTCCAGTGCTGCATCCATTTGTAGAAACAAATGAAGAAGTTGAACCGTCCCTATTTGTGGATGATATGACATTATACATAGAAAACCCTAAAGACTCCACAGGAAACTACTGGAATGAATAGAAAGATTCATCATCGTAGCAGGATACATGATAAACATACAAAAATCAGTTGGATACTTATACACCATTAAAGAGAATGATGAAAAGGAAAGCAGGAAAACAATACCGTTTATAATAGTCTCTGTGATGGTTAAGATTGTGTCAGCTTGGCTGGGCCGTGATTCTCAGTGTTTTAATGTAATCACTCCCATGATTGAATATACTGTGAGTAGCCAATCAGATGAAAGGGAGTTTCCTTGGGGGTGTGGCCCGCATCTCAATATAAGCAGACTTTCTGGCTTTTTGCTCTCTCTGGATCCTGCGGCTGCTCCTGTCACCTCATATCCAGTTCTTGGGACTTGAGCTGTCAGCTTGTCTGCCGAACTTGGCATTCGTCAATCAGCCTGTGAGTGGGAGCCCTGCTTTCCAACCTGCCGATCTTGGGCTTGCCAGCTTCTGTGGCTGCGTGACTTGGGAGAGGCCTCTACCCTGATCCATGGACTTAGTAAGTTCTAGCCTCTACAATTGTGTGAGCTGTTTCCTTGATATAAATCTCTCTCTGTGCATATTTATACACTTTACTGGTTTTGCTTCTCTAGAAAACCCAGCCTAAGAGTCTTTAAAAAAATAAAATACTTGGGAATAAATCTAACTGGGGATGTAAAAGATCTATACAAAGAAAACTACAACACACTACTGCAAGAAACCCAAAGGGATCTACATAAATGGAAAAACATACCCATGCTCATGGATAGGTAGACTCAACATTGTGAAAATGACAATTCTACCTAAAGCAATTTACAAATACAATGCAACCCCCATCCAAATACCAACAACATTCTTTAAAGAGACGGAAAAACTAATCATTACCTTTATATGGAAAGGGAAGAAGCCCCGGATAAGTACAGCCCTATTGAAGAAGAAGAATAAAGTAGGAGGACTCGCACTACCTGATCTCAGAACTTACTATACAACTACGGTAGTCAAAACAGCCTGTTACTGGTACAACGACAGACACATTGACCAATGGAACAGAATTGAGAACCCAGATGTAAATCTATCCACCTATGGTCACCTGATCTTTGACAAGGGCCCAAAGTCCCTCAAACGGGGAACAGACAGTCCTTTCAACAAATGGTGCTGGCAAAACTGGATGTCCATATGGAAAAAAATGAAACAGGACCCATACCTCACACCATATACAAGAACTCACTCAAAATGGATCAAAGACGTAAATATAAAGCCAAAAACTATAAAGTTCATAGAAGAAAAAATAGGATCAACGCTAGAGGCCCTAAAACGGCATTAACAGGATACAAACCATAACCAACAACACACAAACTCCAGAATATAAACTAGATAACTGGGATCTTCTAAAAATTAAACACTTATGCTCATCAAAAGACTTCACCAAAAGAGTAAAAAGAGAACCTACAGACTAGGTAAAAATTTTGAACATTACAAGTCAGACAAAGGTCTAATCTTTAAAATTTATAAGAAAATCCAACACCCCTAGAACAAAAAGACAAAGAACCCAATTAAAAAATGGGCAAAGGAAATGAACAGATAATTCACCAAAGAAGGCATTCAAGTGGCAAGACACAAGAGGAAATGCTTGTGATCACTAGCCATTAGAGAAATGCAAATCAAACTCACAATGAGATACCACCTCATCCTGGTATTACTGACCAGAATGAAAAAAACTGTAAATAAATGTTGGAGAAGCTGTGGGGAGATCAAAACTCTTATGCTCTGCTGGTGGGAATGCAAGATGATACGACCATTTTGGAAATGATATGGTGCTTCCTTAGAAAGCTAGAAATGGAAATACCATACGATCCAGCAACCCTACCCCTAGGAGTATATCCTAGAGAAATAAGAGCCGTCACACGAATAAACATATCCCCACCCATGTTCGTTGCAACATTGTTCACAATAGCAAAAAGATGGAAACAACCTAGATGCCCATCGACAGATGAATGAATAAAAAAACTGGTACAAACACACAACGGAGTATTATGCAACAGTAAAGAACAATAAAGAATCTGTGAAGCATCTCATAACATGGATGAAACTGGAGGACATTATGCTGAGTGAAATAAGTCAATCACAAAAGGACAAATGTTGTATCAGACCGCTACTGTAAAAACTCATGAAAATGTTTACATGCCAAAAGAAAAAATCTTTGATGGTTATGAGGGAGGGGAGGGGGGAATAATAAATAGGCAATATTTAAGTGGTAACTTTGGTGAAGGGTAAGACAGTACACAATACTGGGGAAGCCAGAACAACTTGTACAAGGAAAGGTCATGGAAGCTCCATAGACACATCCGAACTCCCTGAGAGACTGAATTGCTCGGCAGAGAGCTGTGGGGACCATGGTATCAGGGAACATCTAGCTCAATTGGCATAACACAGTTTATAAAGAAAGTATTCTACATTCTACCTTGGTAAGTAGCATCTGGGGTCTTAAAAGTCTGTGAGCAGCCATCTAAGATACTCCACTAGTCTCACCCCTTCAGGAGCAAGGGAGAATGAAGAAAACAAGATACAAGGAAAAGATTAGTCCAAAGGACTAATGGACCACATCTACCACAGCCTCCACCAGACTGAGTCCAGTACAATTAGATGGTGCCCCGCTACCACCACTGACTGCTCTAACAGGGATCACGACAGAGGGTCCTGGACAGAGCTGGAGAAAAATGTAGAACAAAATTCTAACTCACAAAAAGAGACCAGACTTACTGGCCTAAGAAAGTCTGGAGAAACCCTGAGAGTATGGCCCCCGGACACCCTTTTAGCTTAGTAATGAAGTCACTCCCGAGGTTCACTGTTCAGCCAAAGATTAGACAGCCCCATAAAACAAAACGAGACTAAGTGGCCACAACAGTCCAGGGACAAGGACTAGAAGGCAGGTGGGCAGGGGCGGGGGGGGGGGTGGACAGGAAAGCTGGTAATAGGGAACCCATGGTCGAGAAGGGAGAGGGTTGACATGTCGTGGTGTTGTTAACCAAAGTCATAAAACAATATGTGTACTAACTGTTGAGTGAGAAACTAGTGTGTTCTGTAAACCTTCATCTAAAGTATAATAAAAAGAATTGTAAAAAATTAAAAATAGAGTTGTCATATGGCCCAGCAATTCCATTCTTAGATATATATCCTAGGGAACTAAAAGCGATGATACAAACAGGCATATGTACACCAGTGTTCATTGCAACATTATTCATAATATCAAAATCTGGAAACAACACTAGTGCTCATCAACAGATGAATGGATAAACAGAATATGGTACATACATACAATGGAATATTACTCAGCCTTAAAGAAAAACAAAGTCCTGATACATGCTACAACATGGATGAGCCTTGAAGACATTATGCTGAGCAAAATAAGTTAATCACAAAAGGACATATATTGTATGGTCTCACTTATGTGAAATGACAATAATAAGCAATTATACAGAGACCGGTGGTTGCTTGTGGTTTTGAGGGGCAGGGTAGAAGGGAGGAAAAAGGGAAATCACTCACTGGGAAGTAATGAATTTTTTTTATTGTTGTGCTTTAAGTGAAAGTTTACAATTCAAGTTAGTCTTTCATACAAAAATTTATACATACGTTATTTTGCGATCCTACTTGCTCTCCCTATACTGTGACAGCACACTCTTCCTTTCCACTCTGGATTTCCTGTGTCCATTCAACAAACTCCTGACCCTCTCTGCTTTCTCATCTCACCTCCGGACAGAAGTTTCTCATTTAATCTCATGTATCTACTTGAGCTAAAAAGCACACTCTTCACGAGTATCATTTTATGTCCCATAGTCCTGTCTACTCTTTGTCTGAAGAGTTGGCCTCTGGAATGGTTTTAGTTTGGGGCTAACAGAAAGCACGGGGGCCACTTCTTCCAGAGTCCCTCTAGTCTCAAGTAACCCATTAAGCCTGGTATTATTACTAGAATTTGAGTTCTGCACCCCACTTATCTCCTGCTCCATCAGGAACTCTCTGTTGTGTTCCTTGTCAGGGAAGTCATTGTGGTAGCCGGGCACCATCTAGTTCTTCTCGTCTCAGGCTGATGAAGTCTCTGGTTTATGTGGCCGTTTCTGTCTCTTGGACTACTACTTTCCTTATATTTATGGTATTCTTCATTTTTCTTTACTCCAGGTGGTAGGGACCAATTGATACTTCTTAGATGGCCGCTCGCTAGCTTTTAAGAACCCAGACGCCACTCACCAAAGTGGGATGCAGAACATTTTCTTAATAAACTTTGTTATGCCAATTGACCTAGATGTCACCTGAAAGCATGGTCCCCAGACCCCTGCCCCTGCTACTCTGTTCCTTGAGGTTTTTGGTTGTATTCAGTAAATTTCTTAGCTTTGGTTTAGTCCAGTTGTTCTGACCTTCCCTGTAGTATGTACTGTACTGTCCTTCCCTTCACCTAAGATAATTCTTATCTACTTTCTAGTTAGAGAATACCCCCCTCCCTCCCCACCCTCGTAACCATCAAAGAATGTTGTCTTCTGTGTTGAAACCTTTTCTTGGGTTTTTATAATAGCAGCCTGCTACAATATTTTTCCTTTGCGACTAAGTTCACTCAGCATAATACCTTCCAGGTTCCTCCATGTTTTAAGATGTTTCACGGATTCATCGTTATTCTTTATAATTGCATAGTGTTCCGTTGTGTTAATATACCATAATTTGTTTATGCATTCGTCTGTTGATGGGCTCCTAGGTTGTTTCCATCTTTCTGCTATCGTGAACAATGCTGCAATGAACAAGGGTGTGTATGTATCTATTCGAGAGATGGCTCTTAATTCTCTAGGATATATTCCAAGGAGCAGGATGGCTGGGTCCTATGGCACTTTTATTTCTAGCTTTTTAAGGAAGCACCATATTGATTTCCATAGTGGTTGTACCATTTTACATTCCCACCAAAAGTGTATGAGTGTTCCAGTCTTTCAACAACCTTTCCAACATTTATTATTTTGTGTTTTTTGGATTAAAGCTAGCCTTGTTGGGGTGAGACGGTATCTCATTTTGATTTGATTTTCTCTAATGGCTGATGATGGTGAGCATTTCCTCATGTTTCTGTTAGCCACCTGAATGTCTTCTTTGGCGAAGTGCTTGTTCTTATCTTTTGCCCATTTTTTAATTGGGTTGTTTGACCTTTTTTTGTTGAGGTTTTGCAATATCTTGCAGATTTTAGAGATTAGACACTGATCGGATTTGTTATAGCCAAATTTTTTTTCACAGTCTGTAGGTTGCCTTTTGACTCTTTTGGGAAAGTCTTTTGATAAGCATAAGTGTTTGAATTTTGTGAGCTCCCAGTTATCTAATTTCTCTTCTGGTGTTTGTGCATTGTTACTTATGGTTCGTATTCTGTTTATGCCATGTATTAGGGCCCCTAGCATTGTCCCTATTTTCTCCTCCATGATCTTTATCGTTTTCAATTTTATACTTAGGTCATTGATCCGTTTTGAGTTAGTTTTTGTGCATAGTGTGAGGTATGGTCTTGTTTCAGTTTTTTGCAGATGGATATCCAGTTATGCCAGCATCGTTTGTTAAACAGACTGTCTTTTTGCCAATTAACGGACTTTGGGCCTTTGTCAAATATCAGCTGCTCATAGGTGGATGGATTTATGTCTAGATTCTCAATTCTGTTACATTGGTCTATGTATCTATTGTTGTACCAGTACCAGGCTGTTTTGACTACCGTGGTGGTAGAACAGGTTTTAAAATCAGGTAGTGTGAGGCCTCTCACTTTGTTCTTCTTCTTCAGTAATGCTTTACTTATCCAGGGCCTCTTCCCTTTCCATATGAAGTTGGTGATTTGTTTCTCCATCTCATTAAAAAATGCCATTGGAATTTGGATTGGGATTGCTTTGTATCTGTACATCACTTTGGGTAGAATTGACATTTTCACAATGTTGAGTCTTCCTATCCATGAGCAAGGTATGTTTTTCCACTTATGCAGGTCTCTTTTGATTTCTTGCAGTAGTGTCTTGTAGTTTTCATTATATAAATCTTTTACATCTCTAGTTAGATTTATTCCTAAGTATGTTATTTTCTTGGGGGCTATTGTAAATGTTATTGATTTGGTGATTTCCTCTTGGAGGTTCTTTCTGTTGGTGTAGAAGAATGCTACTGATTTTTGTATGTTTCTCTTGTATCCTGATACTTTACTGAAATCTTCTATTAGTTCCAGTAGTTTTCTTATTGGGGTTTTCTGTGTATAAAATCATATCATCTGCAAATAGAGATACTTTGACTTCTTCCTTACCAATTTGGATGCCATTTATTTTTTTTTCTAGCCTAATTGCTCTGGCTAGGACCTCCAGCACAATGTTGAATAACAGTGGTGATAAAGGGCATCCTTGCCTGGTTTCCATTCTCAAGGGGAATGCTGTCAAAGTCTCTCCATTTAGGAAGATGTTGGCTGTTGGCTTTGTATAAATGCCCTTAATTATGTTGAGGAATTTCCCTTCTATTCCTATTTTGCTGAGAGTTTTTAATCTTGAAAGTGTGTTGGACTTTGTCAAATGCCTTTTCTGTATCAATTGATAAGATCATGTGGTTCTTGTCTTTTGTTTTATTTATGTGATGGATATTACATTGATTGTTTTTCTAATGTTGAACCATCCCTGTATACCTGGTATAAATCCCACTTGATCTTGATGAATTATTTCTTTGATATGTTGTTGAATTCTATTGGCTATAATCTTGTTGAGGACTTTTTGTCAATGTTCATGAGGGATATTGGTCTGTAATTTTCGTTTTTTGTGGTGTCTTTACCTGGTTTTGGTACCAGGGTTATGCTGGCCTCATAGAATGAGTTTGGTAGTATTCCATCCTTTACTATGTTCTGAAATACCTTTAGTAGTAGTGGTGTTAACTCTTCTGTGAATGTTTGGTAGAATTCTCCAGTGAAACTGTCTGGGCCAGGGCTTTTTTTTGTTGGGAGTTTTTAAATTACCTTTTCAATTTCTTCTTTTGTTATAAGTTTAGTTAGTTGTTCTACATATGATTGTGTTAGTGTAGGTAAGTAGTAAGTTTCTATAAATTTGTCCATTTCCTCCAGGTTTTCAAATTTGTTAGAGTACAATTTTTCCTAGTATTCTGTTATGATTCTTTTAATTTCAGTTAGGTCTGTTATTTCCTTTCTTTCAGCACCGGAGAGTTTCTTTTGCTGATCTCCTTCTACTTGTTCCAGTTATTGGGGTATTATTTTGATTTTGGCCCTTTCTTCTTTTTGGATGTGTGCATTTATTGCTATAAACTGATCTCTGAGTACTGCTTTTGCAGTGTCCCAAAGGTTCTTGTAGAATGTGTTTTCATTCTCATTTGATTCTATGAATTTCTTTATTCCATCTTAATTTCTTCTATAACCCAGTAGTTTTTGAGCAAAGTGTTATTCAGTTTCCACGTGTTTGATTTTTTTATTTGCTTTTTCTGTTATTGACTTCTACTTTTATGGCTTTATGGTCAGAAAAGATGCTCTGTAATATTTCAATGCTTTGGATTCGGTTATGTCTTGTTTTATGTCCTAATATATGGTCTATTTGGAGAATGTTCTGTGTGCATTGGAAAAGAAAGTATACTTAGCTGCTGTTGGGTGGAGTGTTTGGTATATGTCCATGAGATCAGGTTGGCTGATTGTAGCATTTAGATCTTCGTGTCTTTACTGAGCTTCTTTCTGAATGTTCTGTCCTTCACCAATAGTGGAGTGTTAAAGTCTCCTGCTATTATTGTGGAGCTGTCTATCTCTTTTTCCAGTGCTGTTAGAGTTTATTTTACGTATTTTGGAGCCCTGTCATTGGGTGTGTAAATATTTATTATAGTTATGTCCTTCTGGTGTACTGATCCTTTAATCATCGTACAGTGTCCTTCCTTATTCTTTGTGGTAGATTTTACTTTAATGTCTATTTTGTCAGAGATTAGTATTGCCACTCCTGCTCTTTCCTGAATGTTGTTTACTTGATATATTTTTTCCATCCTTTGAATTTTAGTTTGTTTGTGTCTTCAAGTCTAAGGTGTGTCTCTTATAGGCAGCATATAGACAGATCTTGTTTTTTAATCCAATCTGTCACTCTCAGTCTCTTTATTGTTGCATTTAGTCCATGAATATAAACACATTCAGCGTAATTATTGATAGGTGTGAGTTTAATGCTGTCATTTTGATGTCCTTTTTGTGTGTTGCTGATAGTTTCTTTGTTCCATTTAATTTTCTGTACTAAGTCGTTTTTCTTTATGTATTTTCTTTTCATCTTTTTCATTGTTATTAATTTTGTATTTGCTGAGCCTTTATATTTTTCTTGTTTTTTTATTTTAATGTGTAGGAGTGTTAGTTTCCTTTGTGGTTACCTTAATATTTACCCCTATTTTTTTAAGTTTATACCAGTCTTTTATTTCTTTATATTGCCTTGAATTCCTCTCCATATGAAAAATATGTGTCTACATTTATTAGTCCCTCTTTTTTGTTTTATTGTTGTCATCTTTTACATATTGATATCTCTGTTTCCCTATTTTCAGTCTATTAGCTTTGATTTATTTATGTGACTTCCTTATCAGAGTCAACATCTGGTTGCTCTGTCCTGTGTTCTAGTCATGCGTTATTATCTGATATTATTGATTTTTTAACCAGAGGACTCCCTTTAGTATTTCTTGTAATTTTGGTATGGTTTTTGCAAATTCCCTAAACTTCTGTCTATCTGGAAATGCCCTAATTTAGCCATCATATTTGAGAGACAGTTTTGCTGGATATATAATTCTTGGCTGGCAGTTTTTGTCTTCAAGGCTTTATATATGTCATCCCATTGCCTTCCTCCCTGCATAGTTTCTGCTGAGTAGTTGAAGCTTATTCTTATTGACTGTCCTTGTAGATGACTTTTCATTTATTCCTAGCCACTCTAAACATTCTCTGTTTATCTTTGTTTTTGGCGAGTTTGATTATAATATGTCTTGGTGACTTTCTTTTTGGATCTACCTTATGTGGTGTTCGATGAGCTTTTCGATCTTGGATCGATATCTTCTCATCTTTCACGGTATCAGGGAAGTTTTCTGTCAACAAATCTTCAACAATTTTCTCTGTATTTTCTGTTATCCCCCCCGTTCTCTTACTCCAATCACTCATAGGTTATTTCTCTTGATAGAGTCCCACTTAACTCTTAGAGTTTATTCATTTTTAAAAATTCTTTTATCTGAGTTTTCCTCAAATAAGTTGGTGTCAAGTGCTTTATCTTCAATCTCACTAATTTTGATTCCACTGCCTCAACTCCGTTCCTATGACTTTCTATTGAGTTGTCTAATTCTGAAGTTTTATTGTTAGTCTTCTGGATTTCTGATTGCTGTCTCTATGGATTCCTGAAACCTGTTATATTTGTCATTATGCTCTTGAATAAACTTTTTAAATAGTGCTACTGCATTTTCTGTATGTTCTTTGAATTTCTCTGCATTTTGTAGAATTTCCTTCCTAATTTCTTGAAGAGTTCTGTATATTAATCTTTTGTATTCTGCCTCTGGTAAGTCCAAGAAATTCTCTTCCTCCAGAAAATTTATTGATTATTTTGGGAGCTTGCTGAAGCCATCATAGTCTGCCTCTTTATGTGATTTGATATTGACTGCTCTTGGAGCCATCAATAAGTTATTATAATTTTTTATTTTATATTTGCTTGCTGTCTCCTAGCTTCTTGTTTTGTTTTGTTTTTATATGCCCAAATAGGCTGCTCGTGTGTGCTAGTTTGATTATTGGTGCCTTTGAAGCTCTAACGTCCTGTCATCAGGTAGTTAGATCTGTTACTAAGTATGTGAGTCCAAGAGTCTGTTAAATTTTCTTGTATGGATTCAGCTTAGGTGTCCAGGTAGTCAGTCACCAAATGTGTGGTGCAGGTCCTCACCTACAGTCCTAGAGAGGCGTGGTGATTGGTTTAGGCACAGGTATCTTGCTGCAGTAGGGGGTCACTTGTTGAGCAAGTTAGGGGGCTGATGGCTGCCCTTGAGTGTCTGAAAGGAAAGTGTGTCCCTGTTCCCTAGAGTGAGTAGGTGGGTGAGTTTTGCAGCCACACTATGAGCACCCTACTCTGTTGGCTGTAAGGACTTGGGGGGTACTACTTATTCATGGACCCCTGTCGCAGGTGGCTAGGTGACATGGGTGGAGCCACCAGTCCTCAAGCCCCTTGTGCGGACAGGTAAGGAGCCTGCTTAATGGGCACAGCAGTGTCAAACTTCACAAACCTGCCACTTCATGTCTGAAACAGTTGAAGTTAGACTTCAGGTATATGCCCTGTTGTACTGTGGTAATGAGGGCTTACGCTGTTGAAAGGGGCCCACACAAGTCTATGCAGGGGTGAAAGGCATTCAACTCGGTGGACCTCTTATGCCTGTGCCTAGGCAAAGGAGCTGTGCCAACCCTGAGGTCCTGGCTTAGAGGAGTCAGTAGCTTATTTTTTCCCTGTTTGTTAATTTGTTCCCTTTCGAAGGCCAGGAGAATGGCTCAGAGTGCCTTAAGTGACCTACTTCTGACCCAGGGGACTCATCAATTGCTGAAGCTGACCAGGACCCGTGCAGAGCAGGCAGGGGGGAGGTAAATGGGAGAGAGGTTTCTCCCAAATGGGGTGTTTTCTTTTTTATAATCCCCGCGATAGGCCCCATAGAAGTACTTATCTTTAGCCACTAGAGTGCTGCTTTTCACCGGTTCTGGGTGGCCCTAGTAGACTCTCTGCCACTGGGTCTCTCCTGATGTGGAAAATGCATCCTGAATGCCACTGTATGCCCGCCTCACTGCGCAGCCTGACCTGATCCGGGCTGAAGGGTTGCAGCTCCCACAGGGTCATATCTGGTAACTCCTCGCTGCTTCGGGACTGTGTCTCCCTCCCCTGCCACTCAGTCCAATTCCTCAACTTTGCCTTTGATGCTCAGGGCTCCCAGATAGTCATATACAATTGATTCACTTGTTTTTCGGGTCTTTGTTGAAAGAGGGACATAAGAAGCTTCTGAGTACTCAGCCATCTTGGCTCCGCCCCAAGTAGTGAATTTTTGTCTATGGTGATGGGAAAATTGACATTGATTAAGGGCAGTGGTTACACAACCAGACTAATGTAGCTATTACCATTAAGTGTACTCCAGGAAAAAAGTGGATGAAAATGACCAATAAAGTGTTTTATATAATTTTAAAATTACAACAGCAGCTCAGAAAAAATAAAAAAGATTGTGCCTGTTGATACTACTTAGGTACAACTAAGCACTTCATGGGATTAGTTCTCTTGGTTTGAATGTTTAGAGTTATGGCTTCATGGGTCTATCCAGTCCATTGGTCTAACATTGTTTTTAGAGTTTCTGTTCTACCTCCTAGTTCAGAGAATAGAGCCTGGGGTCATAAATGTTTGTAAGTAGCCACCTAAAATACAACAATTGGTCTCTATTTATCTAATATAGCAGAGGAAGAAGGAGACCTAGGAATCAGAGAAGGTTATAAACTGCAGATTTAATTTCCTCCATAAACTACTATCTTCATTATCATGAGACCAGAAGATAGGGATGGTGCCAGGCTAACATTACTGAATGTTTTGATCAAAGACCCTATAGAAGGATCCTGATCAAAAGAGGAAAAGTGTGAAATAGAACTTTAAATTAATAGATACCAGACTTACTGGATCTATTGAGACTAGGGGAACCCCTGAAGTTAGTTCCTGGAAATAATCTTTAAACCTCAAACCAAAACTATCCCAAGAAGTCATCATTAGCCTAGTCTAATTAATAAAGAATGTTTGCCTTGAGCATAGAAATTAATCTAAAGCACAAAAGAGATTCAGGAACAAGGCAAGGTATAAGCAAATCAATATACTGGATAACTGCAGGCTCAAAGGAAGGCCTTATTAGAATTGAGATGTTTGTAGACAGTGAGAATAGGATGAATGAAGAGGCAAGGGAAAGAGGATGGAAAACATTTATTTATTTATTGCCTACTTTGTGCCAGGTGTCTCTGAGGGCCATGAGTAGAAGTGGCTTCAGAGCTAGTTAATGGTGATTGTGATAGAACGTTTTCAGGAAATTCTCTAGGGCTTCCTAGAACCCCTGTCATCCCTGACCACCGTGCGTAAGGAGCTACCACACAAAATTTGTTTGCCCGCTTGGGCTTCAGATATAAAGTTATAAATTCACTTCCTAGACTATTGGTCACTCCAGTGGGAATAAATTAGCAGGTAATTAACCCATCAGGGAGTAGCTTTTCTATTGTTTAGTTAAAGTTAAAAATGTTTTTTGTGAAACTTACACAGCTGGGGGAAATTATAAAATCTCACCTTCATTATCTTGCAAATGTACTAAGTAATTAATGCAGGAAAGTAGTTACCAGGCATTCCCCAGAAGTACCTCAATGTGTCTCCCCTTTGAACTCAGGGAGGGGTGGACAGGCAGCTACAATTTAAAAAACATCTGAGTCATTTAACAATATAGTGACTGAATACAGAGTCCTACCTTGAGAAGAAGGAAAATGAAGGAAAACCAAAAAAAGCTTCAAAAACTGGAGGTCCAAGATTGGGTACAGGTAATGTGTGGAAATAAAGGAGTAAATAAGTAATGGTAAGTCCTGGTTCTAGGAAAGATGGAGAAAACACATCCAACCCTCTCTCTCCCAGTGAATTCAGTTCTAAAACAAAATATACGGAGTAGCTATTAGAGGAGACAAAAAAGTGAATAGTAGCAAGAGAGTTGGAAATAAGAGTAAAATTTAAAGTGCCACCAAATCAGTGGTGAGTTTACAATGTTCTTTATCCCTCAATCTTCTC
This sequence comes from Dugong dugon, assembly GCA_030035585.1. Lineage (NCBI taxonomy): Eukaryota > Metazoa > Chordata > Mammalia > Sirenia > Dugongidae > Dugong > Dugong dugon. The sequence continues at coordinate 4,757,547 of CM057475.1, read as the reverse complement.
ATCTTTGGTCCAGGACACAGATGCTGTCACAAAAGTGTACAGCAGAAAAGAGTAACTAAAGTCCTATGTTTTTGGACATAAAACTTAACAGGGGAGCCTCAGGGAAATGAAATATACTGGGTGAATCATGAAGATGGGGGACCTCAGGAAAGTAATTCCAATAATTGTTAAATAATTCCTAGGTTCATCCCTAAACTGTGCATGATTGTATCTGATCCTAATCAGCACACCAAAAAATGTTCAAAACTGTACTAAAGACTTGAAAGCTGAACTAAAAATGACCAGAACCCAGACTGGCCAGTGAGTGGTGCACATGTGGGACAGATTTGAATTACACTGCAAAGGGTATCAACTGAACTGGCATTCAAACCACAGCCCATAGAAGATAGGGTGGATCTTATGGCCTGAACCTATCAGGTCAAATTCTTGCTAGAAAATAAAAAACTAAAATTCTCTAAAGGACTTAAAAAGGATTCATATTCTCAAAATATGATATTCCAAATGTTTAGGACACAATCCAAAATCATTAATCGTATGAAAAACCAGGAAAATCTCAATTCTTATGGAAAAATCTCATGCTAGGATGACACAGATGTTGGGATTATCTAGCAAAGACTTTAAATCAGTTATTTAAAAATGTTCCAACAAGAAATTTCAAGTACTTCAAATAAACAGAAAAGTAGAAGGATTCAGCAATGATACAAAATATATGAAGAAGAACCAAATTGCAACTGTATAACTGAAAAATGAAATTACCACCAAAATATGAAACTCATTGAATGAGCTCAAGAGCAGAATGGAGATAAGAGATAAAATGGTCAGTGACCATTTATTGAAAATAGATCAATAGAAATTTTCCAAACTGAAAACCGAAAAGTAAAAAAAGAAGATTAAAATAAATCAACATGTTAGAAAGTAACAAAAAGTGCAATATTTTTGTCATCAGAGTCCAAGAATTACAGCAGAGATAGTTCATTGCTGAAAAAAAATTTTTTAAAATAATGGCTGAAAACTTCCTAAATTTGGCATATTACATAACCTACAGATTCAAAAAGTTGTGGATACGTTGAGCATAACTCTCCACTCCTTAAGTTTGGGCTGTACATAGTGACTTTCTTTCAAATAGTACAGTAGGAAAACTGGGGAGCATAACTCTCCACTCCTTAAGTGTGGGCTGTACATAGTGACTTTCTTCCAAATAGTACAGTAGGAAAACGGGGGAGCATAACTCTCCACTCCTTAAGTGTGGGCTGTACATAGTGACTTTCTTCCAAATAGTACAGTAGGAAAACGGGGGAAAATTGTTACTTTATGGTGGAGAAACCTGACAAACACTGCCTTAGCCAGGTAATCAAGGTTAATATCAATATTGGTAAGTCATGGTGGAAGTATGTACCCTTGATATTATGTTATGAGAATGGCACTTTATCTCTGTGGTCTTTCTTCCAAAAAACCTATAAACCCAGTCTAATTATGAGAAAAACAGACAAATCTCAACTGGGGGACAAAATATATGACCAGTACTCCTCAAAACTGCCAAGGTCATAAAAAACAAGTAAAGTCTTTCATAGTCAAGAGGATTCTAAGGAGGAATGACAAATAAATATAATGTGGTACCCTAGATTGGCTCCTGGAACAGAAAAAAAAAAAGCAAAAGTAAGGAAATATGAACCAAGTATGGACTTTATTTAAAAATAATGCATCAATATTGGTTTATTAATTGTACAAATGTACTAAATCAATGTAAGATGTTAATAATAGGGGAAACTGGATGTGGTGTGTATGGGAACTCTCTGTATTATCTTGATGTATTTTCTGTAGCTCTAAAACTATTCTAAAATAAAAAGTTTATTTTAAAAAAATTCCAATAAAAAACCTCCAGGCCTGGATGGTTTCTGGTAAATTCTACCAAACATTAAAAGAAGATGTAACACTGAATATACAAATGTCTTCCAGAAAATAAAAGAGGAGAAAATAATTTCCAACTCACTTTATGAGCCCAGCATTACTCTGATACTAAAATTAGACAAGGACATCATGAAAAGAAAACCATTGACAATAGGTGCAAAAAAACTCAACAAAATATTAGCAAATTGAATTCAGTAATATATTGAAAGACTAATAAACCACCTCTGTCAAGGATTAAATTGTGTCCCCCCAAAATATGTGTTGGAATCCTAGCCCTTATACCTATGAATATAATCCTGTTTGGAAATAGGGTTTTCTTTGTCATGTTAATAAGGCCCTATCAGTGTAGTGTGTGTCTTAAACCTAATCATTTCTGAGTTATAAAAAAAGCAGATTAGACACAGAGGCAAATATCCATGGGGAAAGACAAATGCCATGTGAGGATCACCAAGAAACCAAGGATCCCTGGGGCTACCGAGAAGGAAGAAATCAACATGGCTGAGATCCTAATTTGGATTTTTAGCCTCCAGAACAGTGGGAAAATAAATTTCTGTTCTTTAAAGTCACCCACTTGTGGTGTTTGTGTGATAGCAGCACTAGGAAACTAATATAACCAACATGTGGAGTTTGTTCTAGGAATTCAAGAATGGTTCAATTTTGAAAATCAATCAGTATAATCCACTATATTAAGTCAAGCAAAAATCACATGATGATATCAATTAACCAAGAACAAGTATATGATAGAATTCAGCATGTATTAATCTTAATAATGCCTCAGCAAGCTTCTTCATTTACATTTAAAGTGATTAATAATAAAGAAGGAATTACTTCTGCTATTTTGTTATTTATTTTTTGTGTGTCATATATTTCCATTCATTTCCTCCAACAAAGCCTATTTTTGTGTTTAGTTGATTTTTTTTGTAGGGAGCCATTTTGATTCCCTTCTTATTTATTTTTGTGTATTTTTTTAGGTATTGTCTTTGTGGTTACTATGGGAATTACATTTAACATCCCAAATTTTTAACAAACGATTTTAAATTGATACCAATGTAACTTTAATAATAAACAAAATCTCTAATGCAACTCTTCCTCCTTCTTATGTTGTTGATACAATTACTTCTTTATACACGTGTGCCCAATAACATAGATTTATAATTATTTTTATGTATTTGTCTTTTAAATCACGTGGGGCAGAGCAAATAGAGTTACAACACTAAAATATGTAAAACTGACCTTATAGTAGCCATGAAATTACTTTTATTGGCAATCTTTTTTTCTTTATAAGTCTGCAAATTACTGGCTTATGCACTTCCTTTTCAACCAGGACTCCCTTTAGTATTTCTTGTAGAGCATGTCTCATGGTAATGGTCTCTCTCAGCTTTAGTTTATCTAGGAATGTCTTAATTTCACTCTCATTTTTAAAGGAGAGTTTTGCTCGGTGTAGAATTGATAGTTCTTTTCTTTCAGCATTAAAAAAAAGTCATGTCATTGCTTTCTGGCCTCCATGGTTTCTGAGGATAAATTGGTGCTTAATCTTACTGAGATTCCTTGTATGTGACAATTTGCTTCTCTCTTGCTGCTTTCAGGATTCTCTATTCATTTTTGGTTCTTGAGACTTTAATTACCATGTGTCTCAGTGTGGATCTCTTTATCATTCATTCTTGGAGTTTGTTGAGATTCTTGGATATGTAAATTAATGTCTTTCATCAAATTTGGCCATTATTTATTCAAATATTCTTTTCACCCCCTTCTCTCTCTCTTTTCCTTCTGGGACTCCAATATTGTGCACGTTGGTCTGCTTGATGATGTTTCACAAGTCCCATAGCCTCTGTTAACTTTTCTTCATTCTTTTTATTCCTCAGGCTTTTTTCTTACTGCTTGTTCAGTGCCCTATTTCAAGATCACTGATTATTTCTTCTGCAAGCTCAAATTTACTATTGAACCCTTCCAATCAATTTTTCATTTCCTTTATTGTGCTTTTTTGTTTGATTCTTCAAAAAATATTTCTTTATTGAAATTCTTATTTTGATCTTGTATTGTTTTATTGATTTCCTTTAGTTCTTTCTTTTCCTTTAGCTCTTTAAGCATATTTAATACTATTGTTTTAAAGTCTTTGTCTATTAAGTCCATTTTTGGTGTATCTTCAGGGATGTTTTATGTCACTTTATTTTCTTCTTTTGCATGGACCATTCTTTCTGCTCTCTTTGTATGCCTTGTTATTTTTTTGTTGAAACCAGAACATTTGACTTTTATGTGGTAGCTCTGGAAATCAGATTCTTCCCCTTCCACAGTGTTTGCTCTTTTGTTGTTGTTAACAGCTATAATTTTCTGTTTATTTAGTTACTCCAAGTAACTGTTTTTGCAAAGACTGCCTTCCTGTGTGCTGCAAAATGGTTAGGTACTTGACTACTAGCTGAAAGGTTGGCAGTTTGAACCCACCCAGAAGTGCCTTGGAAGACAGGCTCGGCAATCTGTTCCAAAAGGCCACAGCCTTGGAAACCCTATGGAGTAGTTCTACTCTGACACACGTGGAGTCTCCATGTGTTGGAATCAATTCAACACCAACTAACAACAACAGCCTTCCTGGATATGTGCGGATAGTGAAGACTGTTTCTTCTCTCTCAGTTTGTGTTCAGCTAGTGTTTTTTTTTTTTTTTTTTTTTTTTTTTTATTGTACTTTAGGTGGTTTACAGAACAAATAGTTTCTCATTAAACAGTTAGTACACATATTGCCTTATGACAATGGTTAACAACCCCACTACATGTCAACCCTGTCCTTTCTCAACCTTGGGTTCCCTATCACCAGCTTTCCTGTACCCTCCTGCCTTGTAGTCCTTGTCCCTGGACTACTGTGCCTCATTGGTCCTGTTTTGTTTTATGGGGCTGTCCAGTCCTCGGCTGAATGGTGAGCCTCAGGAGTGACTTCACCACTGGGCTAAAAGGGTGTCTGGGGGCCGTACTCTCGGGGTTTCTCCAGCTTCTGTCAGGTCAGTAAACCTGGTCTTTTTTTGTGTTAGAATTTTGTTCTACGTCCTTCTCCATCTCTGTCCAGGACCCTCTATTGTGATCCTGGTCAGAGCAGTCAGTGGTGGTAGCCGGGCACCAACTAGCTGTACTGGACTCAGTCTGGTGGAGGCCTTGGTAGCTGTGGTCCATTAGTCCTTTGGACTAATCTTTTCCTTGTATCCTGTTCTCTTCATTCTCCCTTGCTACCAAAGGGGTGAGACTGGTGGAGTATCATAGATGGCTGCTCACAGGCTTTTAAGACCCCAGACACTACTCACCAAGGTAGAATGTAGAACATTTTCTTTATAAACTGGGTTATGCCAACTTAGCTAGATGTTTCCTGAGACCATGGTCCCCACAGCACTCTGCCCAGCAATTCAGTCCCTCAGGGAGTTTGGATGTGTCTATGGAGCTTCCATGACCTATCTTGTACAAGTTGTGCTGGCTTCCCCAGTATTGTGTACTGTCTTACCCTTCACCAAAGTTACCACTTAGCTATTGTCGATTTAGTTTCCCCCCTCACCCCTCCCATCCCTCATAACCAACAAAGATTGTTTCTTTTTGTGTGTAAACTTTTTCATGATTTTTTACAGTAGAGGTCTCATACAATATTCAGCTAGTGTTTTGATAGAGATTTTCTTGAATGCTGGGGGAAGAAAAAGAAAAAATGCTATCTCATTCTTTGCAAATTTTCTCTGTGCTGGTAACCTCTTTTAGCACTTAGCCAGGCTTTCACTGAGCTTAGGGATCAGCCTGAGGCGAATGTGTAGGGTTTTCTCTGGTAATTTCTGGGGGTATGTCTTGCCCTGAGCTAGTGTGTGATTTTATCCATTCCTCCTTATATATAGTGTTGCTGTTGTTTTTAAATAATATTTTGTTGTGTATTTGGTGAAAGTTTACACAGTAAATTGTGTTCCCATTTGACAATTTCTATCTAATTCGGTCAGTGACATTAGTTACATTTTTCACAATGTGTCAACATTCTCTTTGATTGCGTTCTGGTTGTTCCATTTCCAGTACTCTAGTTTCCCTGCACCCTTATCTTCTTGTCTTTCCTTTAGAGTAAATATTGATCTTTTGGTCTCATATAAATAATTTTTTAGTAGAGCACCATACTTACAATTAACATCCTTTATTTTGTGTGCCACTCTGTTAATTCACTTAAAGGTGATGTCAAGGGATAGTTTTTGTTCAAGGTTTAAGGAGTATCTCAGGGCTATTGTCTCAGGGAGTCCACTAGTCTCAACTGGTCCAGTGAGTCTAGACTTTGTAAGAATTTGAGTTCTGTTCCATGTTTTTCTCCCTTTCTATCAGGATCCATCTTTTGTGGCCCTGATCAGAATGGTAGGTAGTGGTAGCCAGGCACCATCTTGTTCTTCTGGTCTCAAGGTAGATGGCTTGTGCAAGCTATTAGCCCTGTATGAGGCTTAATTTCTGCCACTTCTGGTTCAGGAGACCATACTTTCTCTCTGGGAGTGTAGGCTATCATGACTTTAACACCAGGCTTCCTCTCTGCAAGTAACAACAATCACCACTTTAACACCCAGCTCCCTCCCTGGGAGTGCCAGCCATTGCCACTGCTTCAATATGACCATGTCATGATGGGGAGTGAGCAGGGTGCAGGTGGGTGGAAAACCAGAACTTTTCTGCTGTTTACATGTCAACTTTTTCATGATTCAGTGTTAGATGCAGTAAAATTTGACAGTTTCTGGAGCTCTGAAACCAATGATTCGACTTTTTTTCATTTTATTTTATCGTGTGGAGTTGTGAGCATAAAACTGCTTATGGCACTGTTTTGCTCCATCTCTCCCTGTTATATTTATTTTATCACAACAAAATTAAAAAATATTTTATTTGACGTTTCACCTTTAAATAATTTCAGATACAAAAATGTTGCAAAGTTGGTACAAAGAATTCCCATATACCCTTCACACAATTTCTTCAAATATTAGCATATTATGTAACCACAGAACAATGAACAAAACCAGGAAATCAATGTTGATACAAAATTATTAATTAGGAGCCCTGGTGGTGCAGTGGTTAAGAGCTCAGCTGCTAACCAAAAGATCAGTAGCTCGAATCCACCAGCTGCTCCTTGGAAACCCTATGAGGTAGTTCTACTCTGTCCTATAGGGTCACTATGAGACGGCAATAGGTTTGGTTTGGTTTTGGTGTTATTAATTAATGCAATTTTTTAAATTAAAATTTTGTCAATTTTTCCACTAATGCCCTTTTTCTGGTCAAGATTCAATCTAAGGGTATATTTGGCATTTAGTTGTCTTGCCTCTTAATCCTTCTCAAATCTGGAACGTTCTTCTATCTTTCATTGTCTTTCATGACTTTGATACTCTGGAAGAGTACTGGCCAGTTATTTTGTAGAATGACTCTTAATTGGGATTTATCTTATCTTTCCTCATGATTAAAGTTAGATTAGGCATTTTTGGCAAGAATACCACAGAAATGATGTTATGCATTTCTCTATCCATTATGTTAAGAGGCATATGATGTCACTAAGACTTATTACTGGTGATGTTAATTTTAATCACTTTAGTAAGATGGTGTTTGTCAAGAGTTCTTTTCTGTAAACTCACCAGTTTTCCGTTTGTAATTAATTATTATCAGATAGTAAGATGCATTGAGACTATATAAATATTCTGCCACTATAGTTTTGCCCACTAATTTAGTATGCAATGATGATTCGTATTGGAAACAATTATTTACTGTAGTATTTTCCAAATGGTGATTTTCTATTTCCATCATTACTTCTACATTTATTAGTTATAATTCTATTGTAATTAAATGATTTTCTCCTCCTTCCATTTATTTATTTACTCACTTCTTTATTCATATCAGTATGGACTAATGGAGTTTTGATGGTTTATTATCTATTGCTAAAATTATTTATTTTGTTGATCAACATTTTCTCATATTTGGTCGCTGGGAGTCCCTTCAAGTAATTTCTTGTGCCTTTTTGATGTATCTCCATTATTTTTTGAACACCTCCTTATTTTTTGACATCAGTGTTCCAGGCTCATCTTGTGCTTCTTTTGTCACAACATTGTAATCAGGTATTTTGTAAAGAGTCTTGATTCCTTTTATTGTGTAACTTCAAACACATCAGTTTTATTATGGGTGGATGAGTGCTCCCTGTGGTAATACGAAGCTTTGAATTTTTTTTATAGAACCTTTTACCACTGAATCTAGCTGAATTTATTTTGTTTTCCTAGGATTGATGTTAGATCTTTGTGCACTCCCATATGCTCTTTTTTGATTCCTGAATCTTTGAAAATTGAAAATAGATAGGAATTTTGTGATAAAAACTTCTCCTCCTTGGAGAAATACTGCCCTTCCATCCTGTCACTTTTACTTACCAAGTTTTGAAATCATTTGTGTTTCTCTTATTTGGTTGCTTAAATCCTAGTTGAAAGGAAAACTTCTGAAGGATGAGGGAGTTATATAGACTTTCTAAGTCACCATCCAGCAGATCTTGTGAGGCCAGCTTTTGCTTACTGGAACAAAAAATTCTTCCCTGAGTTCATCTAAAAATACTGATGGGAAGATTCTGTCTTTACTGTTTAAAATTAATTCATTTTGTTTAACATAAGAGGTATTATTTCTTAATTTTTCTACACCAGAGCTAATAATTTCTAGACTATTAGTCATATAAGTTATTATTATTATTCACTGTGGTAAAAATATACACAACAAAACATGCTTCAACAGTTTCTACATATATAATTCAGTGACATTGATTACATTCTTCAAGTTCAAGTTGTATAACTACTGCTGGTATCCTTTTCTAAGTTACTGCACACCATTAACATAAACTCAGTGCCCTTTAAGCAAAAACTCCCCCTTTTCCCTTCTTTCCCATACATGGGAACCATAATCATCTTTATTTTTCTATATATTTGCTTATTTCATATAAGTAAGATCAGATAATATTTGCCCTGTTGTGACTAACTTATTTCACTCAGTTTTCAAGGTACACCCATGTTGTGGCATGCATCAGGACTTCATTTTTGTTTATGGCTATGTAATATTCCATTGTATGAACCATACAGTTTAAAAATCAAAAGCCTGAGATAATATTTTACAACTATATTGTAATACAAGGGCCAAATGGATGAGACTGTAGCTTTGTGCAAGATAGGTGTCTTAGTCATCTAGTGCTGCTATAACAGAAATACCACAAGTGGATAGCTTTAACAAAGAAATTTATTCTCTCACAGTCTAGGATGCTAGAAGTCCAAATTCAGGGTGCCAGTTCTAGGGAAAGACTTTCTCTCTCTGTCGGGTCTGGAGGAAAGTCCTTGTAATCAATCTTTCCCTGGTGTAGGAGCTTCTCTGTACAGGAACTCCAAGTCCAAAGGACATGCTCTTCTCCCGGAACTACTTCCTTGGTGGTATGATGTTCCCCCTCTCTGCTTGCTTCCTTTTCCTTTTATATCTTGTAAGATAAAAGGTGATGCAGGCCACACCCTAGGGAAACTCCCTTTACATTGGACCAGGGATGTGACCTGAGTAAGGAAGGGTGTTACATCCCACCCTAATCCTCTTTAACATAATCTAATCTTGCCTCATTAACCACAGGCAGAGATTAAGATTTACAACACATAGGAAAATTACATCAATCACAAAATGGACAACCACACAATACTGGGAATCATGGCCTAACCAAGTTGATACATATTTTAGGGGACACAATTCAATTCATGACAATTTGTGCAATTAATAAAACAGTTATGCTTTGCTTTCTATTAGCTGATTAAAACATCATGTTTTCCTCAGTCTTATAAAATAAATTCTTCACTAAGAAAGACTTGTATTCAGCATTCTTTATTATCCTAGTAGATAAAGATAGTGAGTTTTGATATATTGCTACTGGAAAAAAAACCAAAGCTTAAAATACACTTGGATAGTAATGACTCTGTAATATTTTACTGAGGCTCCATCTCATGCCTCTCCACTTTTAGATAAAAATGTCTAAATCAGAGTTTCCATTTTTATATATCTTAATACAATATGTACATGATCTTCTATGATTCACTGATTCAGATTCTTCTAAAACTGACTCTACATATCTATTGATTGAATTGGTTTAAAAGGGATACCAAGTTTTTAAGAATAGTTTCAATCTTAAAAGTCTACAGTTCATTACTTCAATCACAGTTTGTCAGCTAAAGATAGGACAATATTTGGGGGTAGATTGTTGACTATTCAAAATTATCCAAAACTATTTTCTAAAAGACAATTGAGATAATTTATTGGATTTATTGTTTATTGTAGACAATGGGTACTCAATTTTTCTGAAATAGCAAAGCCTTTTTAAAAAATTCCACTTCTTTGGAACTCAGAAACTAAAGCTGTCTCCTTCTATGTCCATTTTCTAGCAGCCTGAATGTACAAACACACTGCCTATAACCTGACTCTTGACCTAGTAGCCAAGGCTTATTCTTCCTGCCTCCAAGTAAATGCAGCTTAAGATAAAATTTTCTACTAGTGAAGTCAATGTCTTTTCCCCCTTACTTGATGATTGGGCTATGATAGTGTTATTAACAGGAAAAACCTATGTCCAAAGCTGATCGTCTGAATACTCTTTTCAAAATCTTGATGTGATATTATTTGTTTTAAAAATGAAAAAGGTCATTACTGCTTGTGGTTTCTCCTTTGCTCAAGCAAGAAGTTTGAAATAAATTCAATATTTTTGATGTTAGAATTCGAGATTTCCTTGAATAAATTGTTGCACAATATCCCATTATATGAATGTGCCATATAGCTTTGTAAACAAGAGAAGAAACTCATAAGTCATGAAATTAATTATAAAAGAAAACTAAACTAAAAACTGCAGATTTAACTATAAAAAAGGTTAAGATTCTGCTATATATATGTGCATATCTATATATACACAGACACATAGACACAAAAATCAAGTGCAAAATGATAATTTGGAATAAAATATTTACATCATATCTGAAAGAAAAAGTTTAGCATTCTTAATATACAAACTACTTCTAAAAAAAGACAATCCAGCAGAAAAAACTTGATAAAAATGTAAAGGAAATACATGTCCAGTAAACATAAAGTATGGTCAACTACACTGTAATACATAAAATGCAAAGTAAAATAATGGTGAAATAGCATTTTACCCATCATATTGGCCAACATATAAAATATTTGTAACAGTCAGTACAAGGAAAGGATTTAGGAAAAAGGCTCTATTCCTTTGCTGGTGAGTCTGTGAATTGCTACAGTCTTTGTGGAATAGAACTTGGCAGTACCTATTAACATTTAAAACATATATACCCTTAGATCCAGCAACTATACCTGGGGGATGTGTCCTACAGAACTTCAAGCCCCAGTACATGAAGATCTAAGTGCAAAGATTTTTATTCCAGGCTCAGTCTCCACATTGGTAAATTGTTGACAGTGATGTGTACTTCTTGTGGTCATTGTAAGGATGAAAGATAATACACAGGAAATGCATTGTGCATGTTAGTTATTGATATGGAAACACATAGTGTTGTGGAAAATACTATGGGATCTTTAAAAGCGGACCCCAGCTGTCCTAACCTGGTTTCTCATACCTCATCCTCTGTGCTTGGTGTTCCCCACAGCACAGCACTCAGATGAGAGAGTATTGTAAAGCAGTAAGGGAAATAAGAGAGGCAAATGTGGGAGTCCAGGAAAGAAACTCAGGAATAAGCCACCCGGGAGGGCCTTTTGCAACTATGGCTAAATAGTCTGTTGATGCTTCTCTCGGGTATTAATTAGTCCCAGAAAATTTGGAGTGAAGGAGAAAAGAAGCCATTGGATCTTGGAGGTAGAGAGCAAGCTGTGTCTGCAGGGATCACTGAGTTTGGTCATTACCTGCTCGTTTCTGCAGGCTTCATTATCTCACCGAGGCAGACCTCCCCATAGTGCTTCCATAAGTTTGAAGACTGCTGGGGCAACTTTTCAGGGAGCACTTCTAGCCGCTGGTGACTCTGGGAGCCTTTGTTAAATCCCCCCTATTAAACCCGGGACAGATAGGTTCCAGGGCAACTGTGATAACTAACAGAAAAGTCTGCAGGCTGGAGCCAGTATGCACCAGGAGAAATAGAGGCTGCAGAAGACTTTTCTTAGGCAATTACTACACCTCAAGTTATGACCAGGTTTTTATAAATGTCATATCTGCGGGTTAGAATGCTCTGTGTGCATTAATAGAAGAGGTGTAGTGTTTACAGGGTGTTCTTTCCCCTACCCTGTTCTAACATTTATCCTCCTAACTCCATCTCCAATCCCCTTCATCACCATCTTACAAACTCTCTGGGTGGTATTGTTCTTTTTAAAATATAAAATGTAGAGAAAATGCTATTAAGTTAGTGTGATGAGGTGAGGTAAGTAGAAATCTCACTGGAATTAACTCTAAGAGATACTGTGCCTGTATAAAGAGGCAGGAAGATGTAGTGAAAGTGGAATCAGATGGCCCAAGGACATCTCTTTACCGCCTGCCTGTCATGGCATGTCATGAGTTGCTGCACCTCTGAAATCTCTTTCTTGTGTGAAGTGGCCAGAAACAACCAAGGAGCTCAACACTTATCAGTTCCCTGTAACTTTGAAATAAATGCTGTACTACTGAAAGTTTGTGTGATGGAATTTGGCATCAGGCTAAGGTTTCCAAATAAAATTATCATAATTAATAGAAAAGAAAAATAGGTTCCAAATAGACCCTAGTATATTTAATAAATTAACAGGTAGTAAATATAGATTTGAGGAGCCCTGGTGGCACAGTGGTTTAGTGCTTGGCTGCTAACCAAAAGGTTGGCAGTTTGAACCCACCAGCTGCTCCATAGGAGAAAGCTGTGGCAGTATGTTTCTGCAAATATTTACAGCCTTAGAAACCCAATGGGGCAGTTCTACTCTGTCCTATAGGGTGGCTATAAGTCAGAATCGACTTGAGGGCAGTGGGTTCAGTTTTATTTTGGGAGGGGGGTTAAATATAGATTTACAAATAACTTCTGATGTTTGAACAATTAATTATTTACAAAAATAGCTACTGACCTCATATCATAAAATAAATTCTAGTGGAATTTAATAGTAAAATATGAACAGTGAAACCATGGGAAAGTATGGTGAATATTTAACTCATCTCTTAATGGCAAAGAGCTAAAGCACAAGCATGAAGAAGAAGAAGAAGAAAAGAAGAGGAGGAGGAAGAGGAAAGAGAAGAGAAGAAGGCTGAAAGGAGAACTAAGTGAGAGTATGAATACATTTAACTATTTAAAATTTAATTATCTGTATATTGAAAATATTGGAAATATATGGAAGAAAGAATTAATATTCTTAACATGTAAAAAGACCATTCAAGTCAATAAGTACAATATAAGTATAAGTACTCTAAAAGAAGTATGGTCAAAGGACAGGATAAGAAGATAACAAAAGAAGGATTTCAAGTGACAATAAACGTGAAAAATTCAACTTACTATAACTTATTTAAAGAGCAAGATCTAGATGTTGCCTATAAAATGACAAAGGCCAAGGTGTGTGTTACTATTCAGTGCTGGTGAGGGTGCAGGGAAATGGGCCGTCTAATGCTTTGCTGGAACTGAGGGGCACAATGTCCTCATGGAGGGGACCTGCCAGTGGAGAAACAAGGAAAATGTGCTAATGTAGGGCAGCTTGCTTCTAAGAGAAAGGAGAAAGGAAAGGACTGGGACATTCCTTTCCAGTTTTTCCTTCATAATTCACCAGTAAGATATGTTATCCTTGCCACCCACACCTCCCTGAGGAAGACTGAATGAGGTTGGAAGAGGGCAAAGATAGTATAGCTACAGGAGCTCTCTCAAGAGTTGAGAAGTCCTCCATTCAACAAGGGGGTTATTACTAAGGAATAGAGAACAAGCAAAAACTCTGTCAATATTCTAGAGTTGAAGAAGAAAAATTAAAGACTAGAAGAACCAAAATTTTAATGATGTTTGAAGGAAAGAGAACTAAGCTTGACAAATGGACAATTTTCCCCTCAAGACACTTGATGAATTCAGGGAAGGAGAAAGAAAAGTCTCTGAAAAGTGGAGCAGCATAGTCAGCAAGTTTGACTTGTTGAGGTGAGAAGGTAGTTCAGGAACGTCCAAGAGGAGGGGCCCAGGTGAACACACTAGAATCTTAGTTGGAATCCCTGGAGAGCTATGCCTAGGAATATGGGTTAACCAGAAGTAGATAGAGCCTTTCTAAACTGCAAAAAAACCTGACTCAGTATAATTCTTGATCAGATTACAGTGATCAGCCAGCACCTATCTGCCTAGCTAAGAAAAAGAAACATGTTATCTGGAACCTTTCCACTTATTTTACACACATGTCTATCATTCAATCAAGACACCTTAGGAGTAAATGACGAAAAATCTAGAGGAAAAAAAAAAGAGAGATAATTTAAAAAGCACCTTAGGTAACCTAGATATTGGAGTTAATAGACAAGAACTTTAAAATGGATTAATTAAAAATATAAACTTAGTCCTCAATGTGACGTCTTTGCTTTTTAACACTTTAAAGAGGTCTTTTGCAGCAGATTTGCCCAATGTAATACATCTTTTGATTTCTTGACTGCTGCTTCCATGGGTGTTGATTGTGAATCCAAGTAAAATAAAATCCTTGACAACTTCAATATTTCCTCCATTTATCATGATGTTGCTTATTGGTCCAGTTGTGAGGATTTTTGTTTTCTTTATGTTGAGGTGTAATCCATACTGAAGGCTGTGGTCTTTGATCTTCATCAGTAAGTGCTTCAAGTCCTCATCACTTTCAGCAAGCAAGGTTGTGTCACCTGCATATCTCAGGTTGTTAATGAGTTTTCCTCCAATCCTGATACCATGTTCTTCATACAGTCCAGCTTCTCAGATTATTTGCTCAGCATACAGATTGAATGAGTATGGTGAAAGGATACAACCCTGATGCACATCTTTCCTGATTTTACACCATACAGTATCCCTTGTTCTGTTCAAACAGCTTCTTCTTGATCTATGTACAGGTTCCTCATGAGCACCATTAAGTGTTCTGGAATTCCCATTCTTCATAAGTTATCCAAAACCATACCTAAATATACTATAGAAAAACTGCTGAAAATCAAAGACAAAGAGAAAAATCTTAAGAACAGCTAGAGGAAATTAACTTCTAAGGAGCATCAATATAACTGAAGTTGAATTTGCAAAAGAAACATCGAAAGATAGAAAGAAGACAAAAAAATAATATCTTCAAAGCGCTGAAAAAAATTGTCACCTTAGAATTATATATCCAGAAATATATTCTTCATAAAAGAATATGAAATAAAGACATTTTCAAACAAACAAAAACTGAGAAAATGTATTGACAAAAGAACTGCACTAAAAGAAACACTAAAGGTAGTTCTTCAGGCAGAAGGAAAATGATGCCAGATGGAAATGTGGAAATGCAGGAAGCAATAAGGCAACATATTAGTAAATATAAATGAATATTTGTTATACAAAACAATAGTAACAGTTTCTTACGATGTTTAAAATACACATAGCATTAAAATGCATGACAAACATAAGGCAAAAGTCTAGGGGGTGATAGAAATGTGAAATTGTTCTAAGGTACAAGTATTATCAGGGAAATTATAAAAGTAATAATTTATATTTGACTGTAATAAGCTAAGAATACACATTTTAATTGATAGGGTAAGCACTAAAAGGGTAGTAAAATATTGTATTACTAACAAGTAAAGAGAGGGAATAATACAATATATATATATATAATTAGACCTCCCAAAAAAAATGGACAAAAGGGAAAATAACTTATGTCAAAAAAATTAAGACGGTAAATATAAAGACATATCTGCTGAATTGATCCAATTAAACAAAGTAATTGATCCAATTAAAAGAATAAGACTACCAACTAAATAAGAAAACAGAATACAACTATATGCTACTTATAAGAGACCACCTTGTTAAGCATACAATGTTTGAAAGTAAAAGGGTGGAAAAAGTTATATCACACAAACTGTGGGAAAAAAAAAAGAAAATTCATGTAGAAACTGATCTACTTACAATAAACGTAGACTTTAAAGCAAAAAATTTACTAGAAATGCAGAAGGATATTTCATAATGATAAAGGGGTCAATCCACCAGGAGGATATAGCAATTCTGAATCTCCATGAACCAAATAACCATAGTTTCTAAATATATGAAACTAAAATTGACAGAACTAGAATGATAAATAGAAAAATCCACTATTAAAGTGTAAAACTATAATACACCCTCTCAATAACTGATAAAATAATCTTAAAAAATTATATATACTGAGGATATAGAAATTCCGAATAATACAATTAACAAATATGACCCAATTGATGTATATAGAACCCTGCATCCAACAACAACAGAATATAAAAGTCTTTCAGGTATACATGGAACATTCACCAAAATTGGTCATATTTTGGGCATAAAGCAAGTCTCAATAAATTTAAATGATTGGGATTATTCAAAGCATGTTTTCTAATCATGATTTGTAGAGAAAATTTTATGGTATTAAATGAACATATTAGAGAAGAAACAAATTTGAAATGTATATATTTAGTTTCCATTTATATAAGCTAGAAAATTAAAAGTAAATCAAACTCAAAGAAAGGAAAAGGGAAGAAATAATAAATAAAATAGCAAAATTCCATGAAATATAAAACAAATGCACAGTGGAGAAACTCAACAAAACCAGAAATTGTTGTTGTTGTTGTTGTTGTTGTTTTTATAAATTGATAAAGCTGATGTGTCCCTAAGAAGACTGATAGAGAAAACACAAATTACCAATAACACGAATGAAAAATGGGATATTGCTACAAATGCTACAGATATTAAAAAGATAAGAGGATATTACGAACGTTATACCAAAACATTTGCCAATTTAGATAAAATATTTAAATTTCTTGAAAAATTTACCAAAATTAGCATAAGAAGACATAGAAAATTTGAATTGTCTTATACGGTAAAGTAGAGGGTCGGTAAAAAAGAAGAAGACCCTTGTTTAGGCTGGGTTCTCTAGAGAAGCAAAACTAGTAAAGCATATAAATGTCTATATAAAGAGATTTATATCAAGGAAATGGCTCACACAATTGTAGAAGCTGGAATGTCCCAAATCCGTAGGTCAGGCTGGAGGTTTCTCCTGATTCATGTAGCCACAGGGGCTGGCAAACCCAAGATCATCCAGGTCCAACAGCAGGATTCTTGCTCACAGGCTGCAAAGGCTGACAAATCCCAAGATTGGCAGGCAAGATGGCAAGTAAGTTGCTAGCTCAAGTCCCAAGAATTGGAGGTCAGACGAACGGAGCCAGCTGCAGGATCGAGATTGAGCAAAAGCCCATGAGCCTTGCCAGAGAGTTCACTTTTATTTGATGCAGGCCACACCCCCAAGGAAACTCTTTCAACTGATTGGCTACTCATAGAAGATCCCTTCATGGAGGTGATCACGTTATATGAAATCTCATCATGGAAGTGCTCACATCATCATATGACTGCCAAACTACATCATAACTTCCAAACCACTGAGAATCGTGGCCCAGCCAAGTTGACACACGACCTTAATGATCACAATCCTCAACGAGATGGATTGACACAGTGACAGCAACAAAGGTCTCAAACATAGCAATGACTGTGGAGATGGTGCACGACTGGGCAACATTTCATTCTGTTGTGCGTGGGGTGGCTATGAGTTGGAAATGACTTGATGGTACCTAACAACAACCACCACCACCAAACAAAAAAAACCAAATCTGTTGCCATCGAGTCGATCCTAACAACAATTCTAACAACAACAATACTTACTAAACAATTGAACTTGTTATTTAAAAATTTTCTTTGAAGAAAACTTTAAGCCCAAGTGGCATTACTGATGAATTCTTCTAAACATTCAAGGAAGAAATATCATCAATATATGCAATCACTTCCAAAGAATAGAAAAAGGAAACGTGTCTCAACTCATTTATGAGGAAGGCATAACTTTGGTACCTTAATAGCAAAACTTATCAAGGACATTACAAGACATGAAAATTACAAGTGTGTCCCTCAGGAACATAAATACAAAATGCTAAACAAAATGTAAGCAAATAAAATCCAGTGATATATAAGAGTAATGCATAACAACTAACAACTGTTCATTACAAGAATGAAAGAGTGGTTTACAATTGTGCATTAGTAGAACAGAAGAAAAATAATACACAGGATCATCTTGATATACGCAGAAAAAGCATTTGATAAAATTCAAATAAGTGCACATTAAAAACAACCTTAGGAAACCAGAACTATATTGGGATCTTTCTCAATCTATAAAGGGTTTCTATAAAAATATTTAGCATACATCATACTTTATGATGTAATTTTGATAGCTTTTCCTTTAAATTTGAGAATAACTCAAGAATGTCAACTATGGCCACCTCTATTCAACAATGTACTAGAGGTTCTAGCCAGCTCAATAAAGGAAGAAAAATAGATAAAAATTACAAAGATTCGAAAAGAAGAGCATTGATCCACACTGCTGGGCCATGTACAGCCCTGAACATTCCATGCTCCTTCAACCCTCTATGCCTCTGCATGTGTTGTTCCTATACATGGCTTGCCTTCTCCTCCCCCCCACACCTCCTGTACTCTTCTTCTGAGACCACGCTTGTGTCTTTTCCTTTGTCAATCCTTCCCTGGCCCACCCAGAAGTGTCCTCCTTTCATCCTTGGTGCGCCCGCTACATCTAGGGCAGGTCTTTGGTTTGCACCTATGACTGTCTTATGCATGACTTCATTTCTACCACAAGAGAGCTACTGCAGGGCAGGGGCCATGGCCCAGCTAGCACCATCCCGAAATGACTGGCTCAGTGCCCCAGTGTTTACTGGTGAAGAGATACCAAGTGGGGTACTAACTGCACTGTCAGAGTCTCATCAGAGGTGAGCAGCAGCTTGATGTCTGTAGAGTAGCCAAGTCTTAGAGGTGGATGATACATATGATAAGATATATATTGAGTAGGATACGGCCAAGTAATTTTTTAAAATTGAAAAACAAAAAAGTAGAGTGAACACATGGACTTAAAGAGGCATGCCTTTTCTTGCTCTGCGACTCTCGTGTGCACCCACAGTAACCAGATTTGTATCTCTAATGCTATTTTCTAGTGAAGAAAAAAAGACCCCTTGGAAGACAATGGATTCCATGGCTCAGGAAAAAATCACAATGGATCTAGACTTATTGCTAACAGAAAGCCAGATGTGCTCAAGGATGTCAGTGGGTGGGGCTCCCACTAGAGAGGAACAAAACACAGAATAAAAATTATGTTTATTTAGAACAGGTTCAGTCAGTGAAAGGCCATGAGTTCATAAAATACTTAGAAAAGTTGATATTATGTAATAAAGCAGTAGTTGTACTATCAAAAAATGATGACCTTAAATAGAATTAAAATAAATTTATACTTATTTCAAAACCAAACCAATTACCATCAAGTCAATTCCAATCATGGTGACCCCATGTATGTCAGAGTAGAACTATGCTCCAAAGTGTTTTCAATGGCTGATTTTTCAGAAGTAGATCACCAAGCCTTTTTTCCAAGATGTCTCTGGGTGGGGCCTCTGGGTGAAATCAAACCTCCAACCTTTAGTTGGGAGCTGATTGCGTTAACATTTTGCACCACCCAGGAACTCCATTTATTTCAGTAAGTATCAGCATATTAATATAACTTCATTTTCTCCTAAATATATGTTAGAAAATAGATTGTTTACAGGACAGAGCCAACATGGTGCCCTAGACAGACGCGCCATGCCATCCCCCAGCAGTAAAGACTAAGTAAAACAGATACAATCGTCAATTCTGGAAACTTGAGCATCAAATGAAGGGATAAAGAACTAGATCAAACACTGAATGGAAGAAGAAACTGACAGAATACAGAACAAGGAGAATGGAAGTCCCCTGCCAACTAACACAATACAGAGCTGTCATCTTGAAATACAACCAGTAGTGACCCCACACAGGGAGTACAGGAAAGCAAATGCATGGAGCTCTCAACAGGAGACAGAACACCCGGTAACCAGAGAAACATGCTTTCTCACACTTCACCCTTCTGGTGAGTAGAAGCAAGAAACCCCCCCCCCCCCCAATCCTGGCAGCCCCCACTGCCAGGGTCCACAATGTGAGCCCTCCCACTCTCTGGGCCCACCCTGCCCCTCCCATTCTATGGCTCCCCCCACTTTTTTCTTTCTTCCTTTACTTTCTCCCTCCCGCCTAGCCCCGTATGCTACTGACCCACACCCCCCTTCCTGCTGGCCCCTGCTGCACCGCCATGGCTAGAGAGCCACCAGCTTACCGCTGTCCTAGGTCAGCCCCGTCCCCACCTGCCAATGCTGCTGTGCCTTTTTTCTTCTCCCCACCCCTTTTTTTCTTTCTTCCTCCCACCTAGCCCCATAAACCACCTCCCCTCCCTTGCTTCTGGCACTTGGGTCCGTCCCACCCTCACTTGCTGTCTCCTACTACGCTGCTATTTTTTCCCTCTTTTTTGCTTCCTTACTTTTTTTCTCCCGCCCACCAATCCTAGCACACACCTCCCACCCCTTCCCACTGGCCCTTGCAGTGCCACCATGGATAGAGTGCCACCAGCACACTGGCCTGCTGCTGCCCCAAGCCCAGCCCACCCACAACTGCCGGCCCTCAATGCAACACAATTTCTTTCTTTTTCTTTCCTTCCTCCCTCACACCTAACCCCATACAACTCCTCCCCCCTTTCCCGTTGGCCCCTGGGTCCACCATGCACCCACCCAACAGCTCCTGTTGTGCTGCCTTTTCTTCTTCTTTCTTTCTCTCTCTTTTCTTTCTCCCTCTCATCTAGCCACGTATTCCAACTCCCCCTCTTCCTACTGACCTCTACTGCTCCGCTGCAGTTAGAGTGCCCTCAGCGCTCAGGCCCACCACTTCACTGGACCCACACTGCACCTCCCCTCCCGCCACCTGACCAGGCACTGAACAGTAGAAAGTGAGCCCATACCACTCCCCATCTGACACCTTGCCCATGTGGTGAGGGACTGTGAATGCTCCCACACCACTGGACCAACATCAGGAGGTAGAAATCACCTACCCAGTCTGCCCTCAACCGCCTTGCCAAACCAGTGTACAGTGAAACAGGCTCACCCTGCCTACTGCTGCCCTACCCACTTGGATAAGGTAGTGAGAGCTATTTTGCCCATAGACGAGCAAGCTGCAAGCATGCCTGCCAGCCTGCCCTGATATATCAAAACAAAACAAAAAAGCAGGATAAAATGGGATGACATATATAAAACCTTGAAAGAAAAAAGCTGCCACCAAGAATAATATATCCTGCAAAATTCTCTCTCAAATGTGATTGTGAAATTAGGACATTTCCAGCTAAACAGAAATTAAGGAAATTCATAAAAACCAAACCAAACTTACAAGAAATATTAGAGGGAGTCCTTCTGTTGGAGAGCCAACAACGTCAGACAACAATCAGAGTCTAGGACACAGGACAGCATCAGCCAGATATCAACCTAGATAAAGAACTCTCAATAATATAACAAAGCTAAAAGACTTAAAACAGGGATAGAGAGCCATCAATATGTAAATTAAAACAACATCAAAACAATAAAAGAGGGAATAAATGGAGTAGATACAAGGGTTTCAAATAGAGAGGAAGTCAAGGCGATGTCAAGTTAATAAGACTGGTTCAAACTTAGGAAGATAAGGGTAAATTTCAAGGTAACCACAAAGAAAGTTAACAAACCTATTTATCAAAATAAACAAGAAGAAAAACATAAAGACCCAGTAAACACAAAATCTATAATAACAAAAGAAATGAAAAAATCCACAAACAAAAGGAACTCAGCACAGGAAAGTAAGAGGAGCAAAGAAAACTTTAGAACCAGCACACACACACACAAAGTACAATATGACAGCAATCGACTCTTACCGATCAATAATCACACTGAACGCAAATGCCTTAAATGCACCCGTAAAAAGAGAGAGTGGCAGAATGAATTAAAAAAAAAAAAATGACCCATCAGTATGCTAGCTACAAGGACAGAACATCTAGAAAGAATCTTAACAAAGATACAGAAGATCTAAAGGCCACAATCAACCAATTTGACCTCTGGGACTTATATAAAACACTCCACCCAACAGCAGCAAATATACATTCTTTTCCAACACACATGGAGCATTCTCCAGAATAGATCACACTTTAGTCCACAAAGCATCCTCGATAAAATCCAAAACATCAAAATAATACAAAGCATTCTTTCTGATCACAATGCCATAAAAGTAGAAATCAATAAGAGGAAGAGCAAGGAAAAAAAAATCAAATATATAGAAACTGAATAATAACACCTTGCTTAGAAACAACTGGGTAATAGAAGAAATCAAAGAAGGAATAAAAAATTCTTAGAATCTAATGACAATTAAAACATATCCTACCAAAACCTTTAGGACACAGCAAAGGCAGTGCTCAGAGGTCAAATTATCGCAATAAACACACACATCAAAAAATAAGAATGTTCCATAATCAAAATGTTAGTTCTACAACTTGAACAAATAAACAGAGAACAGCAAAAGGAGGCCACAGTCACAAGAAGAAAGGAAATTATAAAGATTAAAGTAGAAATAAATGAAACAGAGAACAGAAAAACAGTAGAAAGAATCAACAAGATCAAAAGTTGGTTCTTTGAAAGGATCAACAAAATCAACAAACCACTGGCTAAACTGACAAAAGAAAAACAGGAGAGGAAACACTTAACCCAAATAAGAAATGAGGTGGGGGACATTACAACAGATTCAACTGAAAAAAAAAAAAAGGATCATAACAGAATACTATAAAAAATAGTACCTCAACAAATTTGAGAACCTAGAGGAAATGGACAAATTTCTAGAAATACACTACCTACCTAAATGACCAGAAACTGAGACAGAAAATCTGAACAGATCAATAACAAGAGAAAAGTTTGGAAGAGGTAATTAAAAAACAAAAACAAACAAACAAACCAAAAAAAACTCCCAACAACAAAAAATAGCCCTGGACCAGTTGGCTTCACTGGAAAATTCTACCATACAGAGAAGATCTCACTCTAGTACTATTCAAACTATTTCAGAGCATAGAAAAGGAAGGAATACTGCTAATTCATTCTATGAAGCTGGCATAAGCCTGATACCAAAGCCAGGCAAAGACACCACAAAAAAGAAAATTACAGATCAACATCTCTCATGAATATAGATGCAAAAATTCTCAACAAAATTCTAGCCAATAGAATTCAGCATCACATCATGACCAAGTGGGATTCATACAAGGTATGCAAGGAAGGTTCAACATTAGAAAATCAATCAGTGTAATCCACCACATAAATAGAACAAAAAAATCAAGTCATCATCTTAATCCACTCAGAAAAGGCTTTTGATAAAGTCCAACACCCATTCCTGATAAAAACTTTCGATAAAATAGGAATAGAAGGGCAGCCATCTAAGATACTCCACTGGTCTCACCTCTTTGGGAGCAAGGGAGAATGAAGAAAACAGGATGCAAGGGAAAGATTAGTCCAAAAGACTAATGGACCACAACTACCACAGCCTCCACCAGACTGTCCAGTACAACTACACAGTGCCCAGCTACCACCACTGACTGCTCTGACTGAGATCACAACAGAAGTTCTTGGACAGAGCTGGAGAAAATGTAGAACAAAATTCTAACTCACAAAAAAAGACCAGACTTACTGGCCTGACAGAGACTGCAGAAACCCTGAGAGGATGACCCCTGGGCTCCCTTTTAGCTCAGTAATGAAGTCACTCTCAAGGTTCAACATCCAGCCAAAGATTAGACAGCCCCATAAAACAAAATGAGACTAATGGGGCACAACAGTCCAGGGACAAGGACTAGAAGGCAGGGGGGGACAGGAAAGCTGGTAATAGGGAACCCAAGGTTGAGAAGAGACAGTGTTGACATGTTTGTAGGGTTGTTAACCATTGTCATAAAACAATATGTGTACTAACTGTTTAATGAGAAAATATTTGTTCTGTAAACCTTCATCTAAAGTACAATAAAAAAAAAAAAAAGGAATAGAAGGGAAATTCCTCAGCATACTAAAGGGCATATATACAAAACCAACAGCCAACATCATTCTCAGTGGAGAGAGGCTGAAAGCATTCCGCTTGATAAATGGAAGAAGACAAGGATGCCCTTTATCACCACTCCTATTTAATGTTGCGCTGGAAGTCCTAGCTAGATCAATAAGGCAAGAAAAAGAAATAAATGTATCCAAATTGGTAAGGAAGAAGTCAAACTATTCCTATTCACAGATTAAATGACCCTATACATACAGAACCCCCAGATTCCACAAGAAAACTACTGGGACTAATAGAAAGATTCAGCAAAGTAGCAAGATACAAGATCAACATACAAAAATCAGTTGGATTCCTATACACCAACAAAGAGAACTTCAAAAAGAAAATCAGGAAGACAAAACCATTTATAATTGCCTCTAAAAAGATAACATACTTAGGAATAAATCTAACTAGGGACATTGTTATGGATTGAATTGTGTCCCCCAAAAATATGTATCAACTTGGCTAAGCCATGATTCCCAGTATTGTGTGTTTGTCCACCATTTTGTGACCTGATGTGATTATCCTATCTATTGTAAATCCTAACCTCTATTATGTTAATGAGGCAGGATTAGAGGCAGTTATGTTAATGAGGCAGGGCTTGATCTACAGGATTAGGTTGTATCTTGAGTCAAACTCTTTTGAGATATAAAAAAGAATCATGCAGAGAGGAGAGGGACCTCCTGCCACCAAGAAAGAAGAGCAGAAAGTGAAGAGGCTGGGATCCTTGTACCGAGAAGCTCCTAGATCAAGGGAAGATTGATGACAAGGACCTTCCCCAGAGCCGACAGAGACAGAAAGCATTCCCCTGGAGCTGGCACCCTGAAATCAGACTTCTAGTCTCCTACACTGTAGGAGAATAAATTTCTGTTTGTAAAAGTCATCTGCCTGTGGTATTTCTGTTATAGCATCCCTAGATAACTAAGACAGATGTAAAAGACCTATACAAAGAAAACAACAAAACACTACTGCAAGAAACCAACAGAGACCAACATAAATGGAAAAACATACCATGCTTATAGATAGGAAGACTCAACATTATGAAAATGTAAATTCTACACAAAGCAATCTATAGATAAAATGCAATCCCAATCCAAATACCAATAGCATTCTTTAACAAGATGGAAAAACTAATCACCAACTTTATATGGAAAAGAAAGAGGCCCCAAATAAGCAAAGCATCATTGAAGAAAAAGAACGAAGTAGGAGGCCTTACACTACCTGATCTCAGAACTTACTATATAGCCACTGAAGTCGAAACAGCCTGGTAGTGGTATAATGACAGACACATAGACCAATGGAACAGAATTCAGAACCCAGATGTAAAATCATACCCCTATGGCTGGCTGATCTTTGACTAAGTCCATTAAATAGGTAAAAGAGAGCCTTTTTAACAAATGGTGCTGGCAAAACTGTACATCTTTCTGTAAAGAAAATGAAACAGGACCATACCTCACACGATACACAAAAACTAACTCAAAATGGATTAAAGATGTAAATATAAAACTTAAAACAATAAAGACCATGGAAGAAAAAGTAAGGACAATGCTAGGGGCCCTAGTACATGGCATAAATAGTATACAAACCATAACTGACAATGCACAAACACGAGAAGATAAAATAGATACTGGGAGATCCTAAAAATTAAACACTTATGTGCATCAAAAGACTTCCCCAAAAAAGTAAAAAGAAAAACTATAGACTGGAAAAAATTTTTTTGCTCATGACATATCTGACAAGGGTCTAACTCTAAAATCTATAAATTACTTCAACATCTCAATAACAAAAAACACAAATAATCCAATCAAAAAATGGGCAAAGGATATGAACATACTTCACCAAAGAAGACATTCAGGTGGCTAACAGACATGTAAAGAAATGCTCACAACCATTAGCCATTAGAGAAATACAAATCAAAACTACAATGAGATACCATCTCACCCCTATGATACTGGTGCGAATCCAAAAAACACAAAATCACAAATGTTGGAGAGGTTTTGGAGAGATTAGAACTCTTATGCACTGCCGGTGGGAACGTGAAATGTACAACCACTTTGGAAAACGGTATGGCACTTCCTTAAAAAGCTAGAAATAGAAATACCATACGATCCAGCAATCCTATTCCTAGGAATATACCCTAGAGTAGTAAGAGACGCCACACGAATAGATATATACACACCTGTGTTCATTGCAGCACTATTCACAATAGCAAAAAGATACAAACAACCTAAATGCCCATCAATAGATGAATGGATAAACAAATTATGGACATACACACAGTGTAATATGCAACAATAAAGAACAATGATGAATCTGTGAAACATCTCACAACATGAATGAATCTGGAGGGACTTTGCTGAATAAAATAAGTCAGTCACAAAAGGACAAATATTGTGTGAGACTACTATTATAAAAACTCAAGAAAAGGTTTACACAAAGAAAAAAAACAATCTTTGATGGTTACGAGGGAGGGGAGGGATGGGAGGGAAAAACACTAGCTAGATAGTAAACAAGTGTTAACTTTGGTGAACAGAAAGACAACACACAATATAGGGGAGGTAAGCACAGTGTGACAGTGGCAAAGTCACAGAAGCTCCCTCGATACATCCAAACACCTCGAGGGACCGAGTTCCTGGACTTTTGGCTGGGGACCATATCTCTGGGGACATCTAGGTCAATTGGTATGACATAGTTCATAAATGTTCTACATCCTACTTTGCTGAGTAGCATCTGGGGTCTTAAAATCTTGCAAGGTACATCTAAGATACATCTATTGGTCCCACCCCGTCCAAAGCAAAGGAGAAGGCAGAAAACCAAAGACATAAGGAAAATATTAGTCCAAAGGACTAATGGACTGCATGAACCAGAGCCTCCACCAGCCTGAGGCCATAAGAACTAGATGATGCCTGGCTACCACCACCAATCTTTCTGATAAGGATTACAATAGAGGGTCCAGGACAGGGCAGGAAAAAAATGTAGAACAAAATTCAAGTTCACATAAAAAGACCAGACTTATGAGTCTGACAAAGACTGGAGGAACTCCAGAGACTGTGGCCACCTGACACCCTGCTAACTCAGAACTGAAGCCACTTCCGAAGTCCACCTTTCAGCCAAGGATTAAACAGTCCTATAAAATAAACAATAACACATGTGAGGAACATACTTCTTAGTTCAATCAAGTATGCAAGACCAAATGGGCAATACTGCCCAACAGCAAAGACAAGAAGGCAGGAAGGGACAGGAAAACTGGACGAATGGACTTGGGGAACCTATGATAGAAATGGGGAGAATGCTGACACATTGAGGGCATTGCAACCTATGTCACAAAACAATTTGTGCATAAATTTTTGAATAAGAAACTAATTTGCACCATAAACTTTCAGTAAAGCACAATAAAATTAAAAAAATTATTTATGTATATGTATAAGAATATACCTATGTATATTTTTTATCTGAGTAAGCAGGAACGAAAAAGCAAAAATAATTTGATCAGAGTAGAAATATACAATCTGAAGGGCAAAGTTAAAAGAAAATCACTTAATAATTCAGCTATGAAGGAAAAAGTTTGTAGTCAAATAACCAATATTTGGCTAACTTAAGACTTTTTTAAAGGGAAAATCAACTTTGAGGAATGTTTCTCAATTAAGTGTGAAGTAAAAAACAGTTTAAATAAATTTAGTTTTCTTATTTTTGGGTACATATGATTTACTTACCAGAAGTCCTTAAAAGACCTGATTCAATAAATATGAAAAGGTGATAGTATTTTTTGGTAATAATGAATACAAACATATCACCAACACATGCACACATAGTCAAATTATTGTTCGTATCAAAGTAGTTGCATGAAAAAGTTATGCATTTATTTCAATGCTACCATTGCTCAAAATATTGTTGGTTCACGAATTTGAAAATTCGTACACTTCTTCCAGAGCTAATTTCTTCTTCCGCCCCCTCTCTATCTTCCATTCTCTTTTTGTTGTTGGAAATAGCATTACTCCTCCCCCCTGCAAAACACACATATTAAAGACAGGAAGGGGCCCTGTCATCACAGCCACCAGGCACATGGCAGCAGGAACTGAGAACTTTCAATGGCAGCCCCCTAAAGAGCCTGCCTCAGACACCTGGGGGTGCCCTGGTTCCCATCCTCCTGAAGTCCCTGGTGGTTCAATTCTTTATTCAATCTTTTTAAAAAATATTTATGTTTTACTTCTCTTTATTTTGCTTTAGTTAGACAAAGTTGGTTTCAGTAGCTACAGCCAGAGAACCATAACTGAAACAACTGGTTTAATTGCCAAATTGGGCTTCACTTGATAGATGAGTAGAAGTAAGACCAGAGAGGAAAAAACTATTTGCCTAAGGTCACAGAGATATTCCAAAGGAGAACTGGATCTAGAACTCAGGACTAATGATCCTGATGCAGAGACCTTTCTCTTCTATCACACTGCCTCATCCATTCTACTCTCCCTCCAAGACGTACCCAACCACTGAACACAAAGATGTCCACATGTCTAGGCCCTGGGATATAACTCCATCTTTTGGAAATGGAGGAGAAGAAAAGCATCCAGAAGAGAATTGCTGTTTTTGTTGTTGTTGTTAGGTGCCATCGAGTCAGTTCTGACTCATGGTGACCCTGTGCACAACAGAACAAAACACTGCCCAGTCCTACACCATCCTCACAATTGTTGTTATGCTTGAGCCCATTGTTGCAGCCACTGTGTCAATCCTTCTTGTTGAGGGTCTTCCTCTTCTTTGCTGACCCTCTACTTTGCCAAGCAAGGAAAAGGATTAGAAGAATATGAACCAGAGGAGATGCAAGTTTGTAAAACACGAAGCATGCTACTTAGGACTTCTCATCCCCCAGGCACAGTGGCTGAAGCATCTGGGCTTTGCTCTGAGACCCCTCTCTTGTTTCCCCAGGCTGTTCTCAATCGTGCTACAGGAATGTAATTTTCTTTAAATTTATATTTTAATCATAAATGTAATGAATGCACTTGATGAAATGTTCAAATACCTTATAACTATGAAAAGTAAATTGTTCCAACCCCAAAGCTCTGGTCTCACTCTACAACTGCATTCCCTCCCCCAGTTGTTCCAGCCTGTGTTCTAGCCCTGCTCTCAGTGGCCTGTGCTAGGCCATGGGGTGCAGTTCTGTACAACTTCTCATGCAGCATCCTTGGAAAGGGTGTTTCTTACCAGGAGTGTGGATGAAAGCCTGATGGGAATGGGCCTGAACCAAGGGGAGAACGTGCCGTGAGGAAAAGGGGATGGCAAAGATGGACAAATCTTTCCTGGAGGTAGCTGCAGAGGAGCAGAAAAAAGAGAGGGGCAGAGAAAACAGCTATCACTTGTCTACTGAACAGTTTAGATGATTTGTTTTCCATTTTCTAGTGTGGATAAGAAAGGGATTTGCTTGCCCCCCTGTGTCTTGTAAGGTTATTTAGTATCTAAGTTACAGTGGAAGTGGGAATGGCGTTCTGCTAATTTGACTAAAAATGTTCACCTTTTAAAATTATGCTTGCATCTTCAAAGACATTCTACTGAATCCCAGTAGACTATAAAGAATGATCTCAAGCTTTCAACCTTTCGAGTCAGATATTTTCAAAGGAAGATACAAGTTGAATGTGGATAAACTGAAGGCTTCGTTTTCCATGAGCTCTCCTTTGCTGCCATCTAGTGCCGGCTTACATGATGTGAATGAGCATTTCCTTTGCCTAAGCAGTGCTTTCATTGGGCTGGGGGTGTTTCAGATTGAGCCTAGGGATTTAATGTGCTGATGTCCATCGGTTGTGACACTTAATCTCTTGAAGAGCATGGACTACGCATGTCTCCGTTTTCTGTACAAAGCAAGGTAAGATGACCCCTGAACTTTACAACTGTGGTCCAAATACAGCTCAAGCAAACAGTCATGAAGACATCATGAAAAGTAAACCCATCACTGAACAAATATATGATACATTTGCATTTCAGTGAGAAACAACCTTTTGTTATAAAAATGTGCTGCAATGAATAGGCTTATCTATAAATTATTTCATATTTTTGGTAGTATATCTTTTGGACAAATTTCTAGAAGCATCATTTCTGGATTAGAAGGTGAATGCATTTATTAATCATGCATTTATGCATATGAATGCGTATATAAATATTGCCAAATTCCCCTCTGTAAGAGCTGTAACATTTTCCATCCACACCAAGAAGGCACAGGTTTGGCTGGGTCTTTACATCCTCCCCAAGAGAGTAGCTCTTACACTGTTGGATTATACCAGTCTGGTAGGTGAAAAACAATATGTCATTGTAGTTTAAGTTTGCTCCTCTTCTTATGGGTGTTTCAATCAAGGGCCAGTCGGGAAAAGAGAAACCAGACAAATTACTCTAATAGAGAACATTAACTACAGGTAGATGCTGAACAGGTTTCAGTGGAGCTTCCAGGCTAAGATCTATCAGGAAGAAAGGCCTGGTGATCTACTTCTGAAAATCAGTCAATGAAAACCCTTTAGATCACAAAGGTCCAATCCCCAAATGACCATGGGTGCAGGACCGAGCAGTGTCCCGTTCCGTTGTGCATGGGGTTGCCATGAGTCAGGGTCCAGGAGCATCACTAGGGCTGGTGTCGCCCCCCCATGGACCTCCTCCTGTACCAGACCATACAGAATCCTTAGTAATGTTTATTATCTATTTTAACCACAGAATAATGTGTGATAAATATAGCTGTGAAGTCCTTAAATGTAATATTTCTTAGATTATGTGAATACAAATAAAATTATTATGTAAAATATTTCTACATTGGGTTATGACATTATGAGGTACAACATTACTAGTAACTGAGAAAAGCCTTTTTTATTTTTCTCCTTTTTCTTTAATTACTATTTCATTCTCAAAAAAGTTATTGATATAGGTTCTCAAATACTAATTACCACAATATTGTAGCTAAAACATCAGAAAATTTGACAAAATCAGTGACTATAAGAACACCGGAAGCAATGAAAACAACAACACATGTTTGTAGCTCGTGCAGACAAAACAATGTGACTCAAAGGGTCATTGCAATTGAGTAATAATGACAGCTCTGACCGAAGCACACTAGAAGGTTCAAAAAGTAAATTAGCATAGAGTCTTAGCCTTGTAGGTATAGTGATACATGTATGCTGGGCTTACAAAAACATATTTTTGTTATAACTAACTACAGGAATATTTTTATTAAAAATAATAAATCTATGCTGAAACACGGCACAGACACTTTACGGTTGTTTGGGTGTCACCCCTTCTGACAGTGTCACCCAGAGCAGTCCGTGCCCTCTGCACCCTTAAGGACGCCACTGTCAGGGGCTGACTAATGAGTCAGCTACTAACAACAGCAAACAGGCTAAACAGATACTGGTGAACTAAACAGGCAAAAAGGAAACATGTCCAATTAGCTTCATTAAAACTCTTCATATTTGGAATATATAGAATGGCTTTGGTTTTCTGACCAAACCCTGACTCTCTCCATGACTGTTGGCTCCCAGATCATAATATTGCCCCTCTCTGACTAACCTGCTCAATTTCTGACATTTAGCGTTTTAATCCCACTGTATAGAAAAGTTTCTTACATGCCAGGTTGCCCATCTAGATTGCCCTGACATAAGGATATGACTGAGGAACTCTCTGGGATCCAGGGAGGATCTCAGAAACTTCCTTTAAGTCAGCATGCCTGCCACACATTCCTAACTGTTTTAAAATCTCTGCCTGAGTGGTCTCTGGACAAACTAGGTGGCACAAGGGTACATTACACAAGTCACTTGGTACTTAAACCTTGGCCCAGTTTCTGAAATGCTCCATGATGTAGAGTAAGCAATAGCAACGTTCCTTATGACAAAATAACACATAAAAGAAAGTTACAGCCAAGTCAATTCATGTATAAAAGCTGTAAAGAAAATACTATCAGATATTATGACATTAAAATAACGAGATGCCATGACTTAGTAGAGGTAAATTCCAGAATTTATTCTAGCACATTACTAAGTACGTGGGTCAAGAGAGAAAAAAAGTAAATTATAATCTCAATACCTAACTATGAAAGATTCTTTAATCTGGCTTATATTTAAAGAAATGCAATGACTCCAGGGAATGGCTGCTTGTACATGGTTTTACTACAGGGAATACAACTTAGAATTGTGTTTCTGTAGTTTTCGTGTTTTCTCTTCCTTCAGCAGCAAAATTCATCAATTTCAAGCAGGAGTGGATTATTTTGTATTTATTATGAAAAAGATAATTGTTTTACTAAGTCACTGTGCTTTATCTGAAAATGACAGAAAACAGCCTCTAGGTTATGAGTTTTACCAAGAACCCTGGGTTTAACAAACAGTCCTTTTTTTTTTTTTTTTCCTAAATAAAATTGAAATAGATAGCCCCTAAGTTGCCAGGGTGGTGAAGAATCCAACCCCGATTCTACCTTGGAGTTCCCTAGATATCTCTGGTATAACCCAATAATCGAGGGCCTTGTGTGGCACCCTGAAGTTAGAGGAAGGTCCTCTAGACTTCAGTTCCTCCTGATTGCCATTAGGATGCTCATATCCAAGCTGGTCGGCTATTTTAAATCAATGTGGGAACAGGAGCCATTCCTTTGGGACTGAGGGTTCTTGCTCTTAGCATTGAGTCTTCCCAGCACCCACTCAGTGTCTTCTCACTGCTCCTATTACACTCTAGGCTCTGCACAGTAGGGGGTACTGTCCCTTCCTCCTGTGTCTGAGGAAAGCGTATTAGTCTAAGGACTGATTGTCCAGTTACAACACGTTCTGGTCCCCCTAGACAAGCGGACTTTTACACAGAGCCACAGATTCACAGGATATGAGTAAAACACAAACAAGGTTTAATGCTGCTTTTAAGATCCAGTAAGGAAGAAAGGGTGTCCCTGGGTGTACAGATGGTTCATGCCTCAGCTGCTAACTGAAAGGTTGGAGATTTGAGTCCGCACAGACCCCATGTGTGTCAGAGTAGAACTGTACTCCATAGAGGTTTCAATGGCTGATTTTTTAAAGTAGATTAAATATTTTGCACATCAAAGAACTTTATTAACAAAATGTAAAGACAACCTACTGATTGGCAGAAAACAATTTGGAATCATACATTGAATAAGGGCCTAATACCCAAAAACTATGTAAAACTTCTATAACTTAACAATAAAAACACAAGCAACCCAAAAAAAAATGGGCAAAAGACTTGAATAGTTCATCAGAGAGGATATTCAAATGGCCAACAAGTACATGAAAAGATGCTCAATGTCTTCAGCCATTAGGGAGATGCAAATCAAAACCACAATGAGATAATCACCTCACCCCCATTAGAATGGTAATGATTAAAAAACAAAACAAACAGAAAACAACAAGTGTTGGCAAAGTTGTGGAGAAACTGGAACACTCATCCATTGCTGATAGTTATGTAAAATGGTGCAGCCACTGTGGAAAACAGTTTGGTGATTCCTCAAAAAGTTGAACATAGAACTGCCATGTGACCCAACAATCCCAATCCTAGATGTATACAGTTTTTCAGAAGAAGTGAAGGCGGGAATGCAAACAGAATCCTGTACACCAATGTTCATTGCCATTCTTTGTGGAGACAACCAAAATGTCCATCAACAGATAAATGGATAAACAAAATGTGGTATATACATACAGTGGGGCCCTGCTGGTGCAGTAGTTAAGAGCTTCGCTGCTAACCAAAAGGTCATCAGTTCAAATCCACCAGCCACTCCCTGGAAACCCTATGGGGCAGTTCTACTCTGTCCTATAGGGTTGCTATGAGTTGGAATCAACTTGACAGCAATGGGTATACATATCGTGGAATATTACACAGCCTTAAAGAGAAAGGAAGTCTGATGCATGCCACAACATGGATGAACTTTGAAAACATTATTCTAAGTGAAATAAGTCAGTCACAAAAGGACAAATACTGTATGATCTCACTCATATAAAATAAGCAAATATATAGAAACAGACATAAAGAAAACAAAAATTCTCACACCTGGACCAATAAGCAACATCATGATAAATGGAGAAAACATTGAAGTTGTCAAGGATTTCATTTTACTTGGATCCAAAACCAATGCCCATGGAAGCAGCAGTCAAGAAAGAAAAGGATACACTGCACTGAACAAATCTGCTGCAAAAGACCTCTTTAAAGTGTCAAAAAGTAAAGATGTCACTTTAAGGACTAAGGTGCACCTGACTCAAGCCATAGTGTTTTCAATTGCCTCATATGCATGTGAAAGCTGGACAATGAATAAGGTGGACCGAAGAAGAATTTATGCCTTTGAATTATGGTATGGATGAAGAATATTGAATATACCCTAGACTGTCAGAAAAATGAACAAATCTGTCGTGGAAGTACAGCCAGAATGCTCCTTAGAAGGGAGAATGGCAAGACTTCATCTCACATACTTTGGACATGTTATCAGGAGGGATCAATCCCTGGAGAAGGACATCATGCTTGGTAAACTACAGGGTCAGCAAAGGAGAGGAAGACCCTCAAAGAGATGGACTGACACAATGGCTGCAATAATGGGCTCAAGCATACGATTGTGAGGATGGTGCAGGATCGGGCAGTATTAAGTTCTGTTGTACATAGGGTCGCTCGATGGCCCCTAACAACAGCAACAGAAACTAAAGATTATTAGTGATTACTAGGGGCGGGAGGGAGGGAGAAAGGGGGAGTTTTTGTTTGGGGGGCATTAAGTTTATGTTAACAGTGGTGGAATATTTTGGAAAAAAGTAGAGAGAATGGTGGCCCAACATGAAAAACGTAATCTATGTCACTGAACTGTAAATGTGGAAGTTGTATTGGCGTGTATATTTTCACCACAATAATAATAATAATAAATCAATGTGGGTGCCAAGTGATTTTTTTTAATTGTGCTTTAGGTGAAGGTTTACAGAACAAATAGTTTCTCATTGAACAGTTAGTACAGATATTGTTTTATGACAACAGTCAACAACCCCACAACATGTCAACACTTTCCCCCCTCAAACTTGTGTTCCCTATTACCAGCTTTCCTATCCCCTCCTGTCCTCCAGATCCTATCCCTGGACTGCTGGGCCCCACAAGTCTTGTTCTGTCCTATGGGGCTGTCCAATCCCCAGACAAATGGTGAACCTTGGTAGGGACTTTACTACTGAGCTAAAAGGGTGTCTGGGGGCCATACTCTCAGGGTTTCTCCAGTCTCCTTTAGGCCAGTAAATCTGGTCTATTTTTGTGAGTTAGAATTTTGTTCTACATTTTTCTCCAGCTCTGTCCAGGACCCTCTGTTGTGATCCCAGTCAGAGCAGTCAGTCGTGGTAGCTGGGGACCACCTAGTTGTACTGGACTCAGTCTGGTGGAGGCCGTTGTAGTTCTGGTCCATTAGTCCTTTGGACTAATCGTTTCCTTGTATTTTGTATTCTTCATTCTCCCTTGCTCCTGAAGGGGGGAGACCAGTGGAGTATCTTAGATGGCTGGTCACAAGCTTTTTAGGTACCTATATACCACTCACCAAGGTAGAATGTAGAACATTGTCATTATAAACTATGTTATGCCAATTGAGCTAGGTGTTCCCCGAGACCATAGTCCCCACAGCTCTCTGCGCAGCAATTCAATCCCTCAGGGAGTTTGGATGTGTCTATGGAGCTTCCATGACCTTTCCTTGTACAAGTTGTGCTGGCTTCCCCATCATTGTGTACTGTCTTACTCTTCACCAAAGTTACCACTTATCTATTGTCTATTTAGTATTTCCCCCCCACACCCCTCCCATCCCTCGTAACAAAGATTGTTTCTTTTTGTGTATAAACTTTTTCATGAGTTTTTACAGTCTCATAAAATATTTGTCCTTTTGTGATTGATTTATTTCACTCAGCATAATGTCCTCCAGTTTCATCAATGTTATGAGATGCTTCACAGATTCTTTATTGTTCTTTACTGTTGCATAATACTCCATTGTGTGTACGTACTATAGTTTGTTTATCCATTCGTCTGTTGATGGGCATCTAGGTTGTTTTCATCTTTTTGCTATTGTGAACAATGCTGCAATGATCATGGGTGTGCATATGTCTATTCGTGTGACAGCTCTTATTTCTCTAGGGTATATTCCTAGGAGTGGGATTGCTGGATCATATGGTATTTCTATTTCTGGCTTTCTAAAGAAGCACTATATCATTTTCTAAAATGGTTGTATCATTTTGCATTCCTACCAGCAGTCCGTAACAGTTCCAATCTCCCCGCAGCCTCTCCAACATTTGTTATTTACAGTGTTTTGATTTGTGCCAGTAATGCCGGGGTGAGATGGTATCTCACTGTGGTTTTAATTTGCATTTCTCTAATGACTGATGATCATGAGCATTTCCTCATGTGTCTGTTAGCTGCTTGAATGTCTTCTTTGGTGAAATGTCTGTTCATTTCCTTTGCCCATTTTTAAATAGGATTACTTGTCTTTTTGTTGTAGAGGTGTTGGATTTTCTTGTAGATTTTAGAGAGAAGAACTTTGTCTGACTTGTAACGTCCAAAATTTTTTTTCCCAGTCTGTAGGCTCTCTTTTTACTCTTTTGGTGAATTCTTTTGGTGAGCATAAGTGTTTAATTTTTAGAAGATCCTAGTTATCTTGCTTATCTTCTGGAGTTTGTGTGCTGTTGATTTGTATCCTGTTAATGCTGTGTATTAGGGCCTCTAGTGTTGATCCTGTTTTTTCTTCTATGAACTTTACAGTTTTTGGCTTTATATTTAAGTCTTTCATCCATTTTGAATTAGTTTTTGTGTATGGTGTGATGTGTGAGTCCTGTTTCATTTTTTTGCAGATGGACATCCAGTTTTGCCAGCACCATTTGTTAAAAAGACCGTCTTTTCCCCATTTCATGGACTTTAGGCCCCTGTCGAAGACCAGGTGACTGTAAGTGGATGAATTTACATCTGGGTTCTCCATTCTGTTCCATTGGTCAATGTATCTGTCATTGAACCTGTACCAGGCCATTTTGACTACTGTAGCTGTATAGTAGGTTCTGAGGTCTTCTTCTTCAGTAGTGCTTTACTTATCCGGGGCTTCTTCCCTTTCCACATGAAGTTAACGATTAGTTTTTCCATCTCTTTAAAGAATGTTGCTGGTACTTGGATGGGGCTTGCATTGTATTTGTAAATTACTTTGGGTAGAATTGTCATTTTCACAATGTTGAAGTCTACCTATCCATGAACATGGTATATTTTTCCATTTATGTAGATCTCTTTGGGATTCTTGCAGTAGTGTTTTGTAGTTTTCTTTGTGTAGGTCTTTTACATTGCTGGTTAGATTTATTCCTGAGAATTTTATTTTTTAAGGGGCTATTATAAATGATATTGTTTTCCTGATTTCCTTTTCATCATTCTCTTTATTGGTGTATAGGAATCCAATGGATTTTTGTATGTTTATCTTGTATGCTGCTACTCTGATGAATCTTTCTATTAGTTCTAGTAGTTTTCTCGTGGAGTCTTTAGGGTTTTCAGTGTATAGTATCCTATCATCTGCAAACAGGGACAATTTAACTTCTTCATTACCAATTTGGATGCCCTTTACTTCTTTTTCTTGCCTTACTGCTCTAGGTAGGACTTTCAGCACAATGTTAAATAGGAGTGGTGATAAAGGGCATCCTTGTCTTGTTCCTGTTCTCAAGAGGAATGTTTTCAGCCTCTCTCCGTTAACAATGGTGTTGGCTGTTTGGTTTTACATAGATGCCCTTTATTATGTTGAGAAATTTCACTTCTATACCTATTTTATGGAGAGTTTTTATCAGGAATTGGTGTTGGACTTTGTCAAATGCCTTTTCTGCCTCACTTGAGATGATCACGTGATTCTTTTCTTTCCTTTTATTTATGTGGTGGATTACATTGACTGATATTCTAATATTGAACCATCCTTGCGTACTTGATATGAATCTTACTTGGTCGTGGTGTATTATTTTTTTGATATGATGCTGAATTCTATTGGCTAGAATTTTGTTCAGAATTTTTGGATCTATATTCATGAGAGATATTTGTCCATAATTTTCTTTCTTTGTGGTGTCTTTGCCTGGTTTTGGTATCAGGGTTATGCTGGCTTCATAGAATGAATTCAAAAGTGTTACTTCCTTTTCTATGTTCTGTAATAGTTGGAGTAGTACTGGTATAAGCTCTTCTCTGAATGTTTGGTAGAGTTCTCCAGTGAAGCCATCTGAGCCAGGGCTTTTTTTTTTTTTTTTTTTTTTTTTTAATTACCTTTTTATTCTTTTCTCTTGTTACAGGTCTGTTCAGATTTTCAACATCACTTTGTGGTAGTTTGGGTAGGTAGCGTATTTCTAGATGTTTATTCATTTCCTTTATGTTTTCAAATTTGTTGGAGTATAAGTTTTCATAATACTCTGTTATGATTCTTTTTATTTCAGTTGGGTCTGTTGTA
The DNA here is from genome assembly GCA_030035585.1 of Dugong dugon. Taxonomy (NCBI): domain Eukaryota; kingdom Metazoa; phylum Chordata; class Mammalia; order Sirenia; family Dugongidae; genus Dugong; species Dugong dugon. The sequence continues at coordinate 4,719,126 of CM057475.1, read as the reverse complement.
ATGTCCCCCATTTCATTTGTTATTTGGGTTATTTGTGTCGTCTCCTGTTTTTCTTTTGTCAGTCTGGCTAGTGATTTGTCGATTTTGTTGTTCCTTTCAAAGAACCAACATTTGGTTTTGTTGATTCTTTCTATTGTTTTTCTATTCTCTACTTCAGTTATTTCTGCTCTGATATTTATTATTTCCTCTCTTATGGTGGCTTAGGCTTTTTTGCTGTTCTCTTTCTATTTGTTTGAGTTATGTAGTTAATGTTTTGATTTTGTCCCTTTCTTCTTTTTTGATGTGTGCATCTATTGCTATAAATTGTCCTCTGAGGACTGCCTTTGCTATGTCCCAAAGGTTTTGGTATGATGTGTTTTCATTCTTGTTTGATTCTAGGAATTTTTTTTATTCCATCTCTGATTTCTTCTGCTACTCAGTGGTTTGTAAGGAAGGTGTCATTCAGTTTCCATGTAATTTGATTTTTTTTTTCCTGCTCTTCCTGTTGTTAATTTCTACCTTGATGGTGCTGTGGTTGGAGAAGATATTTTGTATTATCTCAGCGTTTTGGATTTGTTGAGGATTTCTCTGTAGCCTAAGATGTGGTCTGTTCTGCAGGATGTTCCATGTACATTGGAAAAGAATGTGTATTTTGCAGCTGTTGGGTGTAGTGTTCTATATATGTCTATGAGGTCAAGTTGGCTGACTGTGCCCTTTAGGTCTTCTGTATCTTTGTTGAGTTTCTTTCGAGATGTTCTGTCCTTTACCGAGCATGGTGTGTTGAAGTCTCCTACTATGATTGTGGAACAGTCCATTTCTCTTTTCATTGCTGTTAGAGTTTGTTTTATGTATTACATTGTTGGGTGCATAGATATTTATTATGGTTATGTCTTCATGTTGGATCGTCCCCTTAATCATTATATAGTGCCCTTCTTTGTCTTTTATGGTGGATTTTGTTTTAAAGTCTATTTTATCTGAGATTAGTATTGCCTCTCCTCCTCTTTTTTGGTACTGTTTGCTTGATATAGTTTTCTCCATCCTTTGATTTTTAATAAATTTACATCTTTGTTTCTAAGGTGTGTCTCTTGTAGACAGCATATTGATGGATCCTGTTTTCTTATCCATTCTGTCACTGTCTGTCTCTTTTTGGGTGCATTTAGGCCATTTACGTTCAGCGTAATTATTGATAATTGTGAGTTTATTGCTGCCCTTTTGTAGTGCTTTTTTTGTGGTGCTGATGTTTTCTTTGTTCCTCTTACTCTCCTATGCTGAATTCCTTTTGTTTGTGGATTTTTTTAAAATTTCTTTTGTTTTTTGTAGGTTTTGTTTTTACTGAGACTTTATGTTTTTCTTTTTTATTTTGATGAGCAGGTTTGTTAACTTTCTTTGTGGTTACCTTGAAATTTACCCTTATCTTCCTAGGTTTGAACCAGTCTATTATTACTTGGTATCGCCTTGCCTTCCTCTCCATTAGAAGGTTCTATACCTACGCCGTTTATTCCCTCTTTTATTGTTCTGATGTTGTTGTCATTTACAGATTAACTGCTCTGATTCCCTGTTGTATTTCTTTTGGTTTTGGATAGTCCTTAAGAGTTCATTTGCTAGATTGGTATCTGGCTGGTACGATCCTGCATCCTAGATTCAGCCTGTGAGCTGAAGTTGTTTGTTCTCAGATCGAAGGACTCCCTTTAAATTCTTCTAAGTTTGGTTTGGTTTTTACATATTCCCTTAATTTCTGTTTATCTGGAAATGTCCTAATTTCACCATCATATTTGAATGAGAGTTTTTCAGGATGTATTATTCTTGTCTGGCAATTTTTTTTTTCCTTTCAAGGTTTTATATATGTCATCCCATTGCCTTCTTGCCTGCATGGTTTCTGCGGGATAATCCAAGTTTAGTCTTATTGTTTCTCGTCTGTATGTGACTTTTTGTTTTTCTTGAGTTGCTCTATGATTCTTTGGATTTAGTGACTGTGATTATGATATGCCTTGGTGATTTTCTTTTGGGGTCTATCCTGTATGGTGTTTGTTGAACTTCTTGGATGGTCAGCTTTTCTTCTTTCATGATGTTGGGGAAGTTTTGTGTCAGCAGTTCTTCAGTGATCTTCTCTGTGTTTTCTGTTTTCTCCTCGATCACTCACAAATTTTTACTTTTGATTGTTTCCCTCATAATTCTCAGGGTTTCTTAATTTTTCTTTGTTCTTTTTTCTGATTTGTCCTCAGAGTTGTATCCAAGTGTTTGTCTTTGATTTCACTGATCGTATCTTCCATTGTTTTAAACCTGCTCTTCAGCCCTTCTATGACACTGTCCATTTCTGAAATCTTGTTATCTTTTGGATTTCGAATTGTTTTTGTATGATTTCTAGTTGTGAATTTATTTTAGCATTTTTTTCCTGTATTATTTTCCTGAATTCTTCCATTTTTTTGTCTGTATTTTCCATTAATTTGTCTGCCTTTTCCATGAATTTGTCTATTTTTTCCTCATTTTTGTCTATTTTTTGCTTCAACTCTTGGTTAGCTCTGAATATTAGAGATCTGAATTCCCTATCAGGTAGTTCTAGTGCCTTTTCTTCTACTGGAGAGTCATCTAGTGTTTTATTTTGGATGCCTACTGGAACCATCCTGTCTTGTTTTTGCATATGTTTTGATATTGTCTGCTGTCTCTGGGACATTCATTAGTTATTTTCCTTATTTATTGTTTGTAGATTTGTTTGTTTCATCCTGCTTTTTTGTTTCTTTTGGTTATGTCTGAGCAGACGGGCTGTGCATTTTTTGTTGTTTGCTCATCTGTAGGCACGATATTTTTCGCCTCCTTCTCCAACTGGCAGGGTCAGTCACTCAGGCATGGTACAGCTGGGCAGGTCCAGCTGAAGGGGTGTTGCTGGGATGGGTTGTTTGTGGCACATACGAGGGCCTACAGGGTGGGCTGGGAATCAGTGTAGGGCAGGCTCCAGAAGGCCATGCCTGTGATGCTTAGGGGTATGATGTTCAGCGCATGGTGCAGGTAGGCGGGGGGGGGGGGGAGGGGAATTGTGATGTGTGGAGCTAAGATGGGCATGGGAAAGAGAAGAGAGGAACAGGAGCCAAAAACATACAAACAAAAAAGAGTGCTAAGAGAGCTTGCCATTGGAGTGGAGAGATGAGAGACTGAGAAATGGAGGAAAATAGAAAGGAAAGAAAAAGGGCAGAAGAAAAAAATGAGTAAATAAAAATTAGAAAAAAGAAATAAAGAAAAGTCTCCAGGGATCCCACTGTTGTGGCTGCAAGGACTGTGGAAGTTGCTCCAAGGCTGTGGAGTACAGCCTGGTTAGAAGGGGTAGAGATGTCACACAGCACGAGGTATTCAGGAGACAGGAAGAAAAGGTCAATATAGAGAGACAAGAAACTGAGAAATGAAGAAAGATAAAAAGGGAAAAAGAGAGATAAGAAAACAGAAAAAATAAACAACCAAAAAAACCAAAACCCCAAAGATAGAAAAACAAGAAAAAGAAATGCCCCCAGGGATCCTACTGCATGTCTGTGCAGAGTAAGGGAGTAGCTCCTAAGCTGCACAGTACTGCCTGCCTAGAAGGGGCTCCCAAGCTGAGAAATGAAAAAGAAAACAAACAAATCAGAACAAGCAACAAAAAAGCCCCGGGGATCCCACCAGTGTGGCAGGCTGGGCTGGGAAGCAGTTTCACAGTCAAGCGGTGATTCTCAGCCTTTCAGGAAGAAGCAAAGATGGCACACGGAGCCAGGTATTTGAGAGAAAGGAGGGCTAGGTGGTGAGAGGTAAGGAAGAAATCCAAAGAAGTGGCAAATAGCAACACCAGCAGCTGATAAATGGCACTCAGGGAGCTGGCCAGTGTGGGCGGGTGGAATCCAAGCAGCACTGGGGTGAAGCTGGTGCTTCCTGGCCAAGAGACTGTGGCTGCAGGAAGCAGAGGAGGCCGAATGGGGGTGAAGAAGGGTAGGGGGTAGGAAAGCTTATGTCTCAGGTTACCAGTTGTTCTATCTCCTGCTGGAGGCTCTGTGAAGCTGCTTTCTCATACCCCCTGTTTGCCAATCTCCAATAGGCGTCCAAGATGGCAGATCTGTGCTATGCTAGCCAATAGGGGACCTATGCATGTATCTCTTCTCACTCTCTGTTCTCTGTCAGTTTCTTATTCCTTTCAGCGCTTGGCTGAGTTCTTTATCTCTTCATTCGATGCTTAGGGTTTCAGGACTGACATTTGTTTGACTTAGTTTTTAGGATCTTTGCTGTGGAGGGATGGCCTGATGCTTTTGTCTATAGCACCATGTTGGCCAAGTGATTTTTAATACTACATCTTACTTGTTTAGGGTGGAAGAAATTTTGGCGATACTTCTTAAAAAATAACCTTGGAGTTTTTTTATTTTCCCCAACCAAAAAGCCTGAAGGTTTTATAAGAATGCAGCCTGAAAGTAGAATAAAGGATTCGGAGCTTGGTAAACCTGAGTTATGTTGGAAACTCAGCAGAACATTGTTGGGGGCAGCATATGAGAAGATGAAGTGCTTACCAAACTCACATTACATTGATATTTAGTGTCTAGTAAGGGAATATTTCCTTTAGTTATTTTAAAGCAGCTATGATTTTTCTATCTCAAAAGATACATTACCATAGTGCTAAAGTGGCACATGACCACAGAAAGCTACCATAAACGTTACTGATCTATTTGCTCTCCATTTTAGGGCTCTAAGAAGAAATGCAAACCATAGTCAAATTGAGAATGCATCAAAATCTGAAGACAGTTTGCCTCATTTTTATGGAGGACTTGGAAGTCTATTCAGGTTAAATGTAAACTGTGAAACCGACAATGCTCAATTTTACCTGAACTCTGTGATCCTGGAAAACACCAGCGGTCAAAGAAGTCCTCCCACCGTGTGTTCCAAAAAATGGATTAGTGTAAATAAACTCTTTCTCCATATGATTTAGGTAAGACTGATGCCCCCTTTTTTACCTAAGACAAAGCCAGACACAGATCCTCCAAATTCCCATTCTTTGCCTCATGAACAGTTGACTGAACTGCTTGTCCTCACTGACCAACCAGAAAAATGCTTGTTAACCAAACTTTAAGCTTCTCTCCTTCCTGCAGTCCCTGAACTTTAGTCCACTCTCACCTTAAGCCAACATGCAACCCCTCCTTAAGGGTCCCTCCTGAAGATTAGGCTGGCCTCAGCATAAAACACTCTGATTTACTATCTGATCACATCATTTCGTTCCACCTCCCCACACCTGGTTTCTAGTCTTTACTCTCATCTCTGATTCTTGAGATACTTGTGGATCTTACAGTTGGAGAGGTCTCCCTATTGCAGTAACCCCCCTGCCCCGCCCTATTGCAATAGTCCCTCCTCCCTTGTAATGCTTCTTGGATAGATCCTCTCCCTATCTAAGCCTGGGTTTATTATTTGACAAAATAAAGAAGTTGCTGTCAAACAGGCACATTCATGAAATTTAAGAAAGTAGTGCTGGTAGTAGCCACACTCTGGACACAAACTGGCTATAAATAACATTGATGGTAGATCCTAAAAAGCGCTCCAGAGTTACACCCCTGCTATAAAGTGACTGGCTGGGAGCAATAGAACACTAGGTAAGCAGTCAAAGATCAAGTCTTTTGTAAAAGATAACTGCAATCACCCAAATTACAACATACTTTGTAGATACCCTATTGGATAAAACTGTTGTCAACACAGCCATCTTTTATGATTGTGCACCCAATCAAATGGCCAGGAGGGAGGCAAAGTTCAAAAGTGAGGAAATAAAACAGGCAAAACAAGTGATTCTACCAAAAAGCTTGATTGTAGGACCGAGTCTAAATCATTAAAACAATTTTTTAGGAGAAAAAGAAACAGAAGGTGGTGGTATGCAAAATATTCAATTTTTATTTTTATGGATAATTGTTACTAATACAGCAAGAACTCATGATTATGAAAGATAGAAAAAATGAGAATTTTAGTATTCAATAGAAATTATAACCTGAGCTGAATGTTGACCAGAATGTCTGACACCTGCCCTATTCTGATGGAAGTAAACAGGTTTGTTAGACTTAAACAATTCATGTAATGCAGAAAAAGTGAACTTAGATTTCAAAACTGCTACAATGCACTGGCACTTGAATTAAATGATTTTTGCTGTTGACATTCGCTTAAGATAACCAGTTACCTAAAGGTCTCATAGGGGAAGGCAGGGAGACATGTAAATTGTAGATTTTAATTAGTTAAGAAGCAAGCTGAGATTGTATTGGTAAAATACAGTAAATATTTATCTGTGTAAATCTAAAAGGTTGGCTCAGTCTGTTAGAGCACAAGATAATGTCAAAAGTTCAAGGGCACAGGGATGGATCAATGTCAATCCATCACCACTGTGGAAAACAAGAACAGAGCAGTAATGCCACCACAAGGAACAGTATTAGTAGGAATAGAAGATGTGTGGTCTAATTTAGTTCTTGTTTTGGCTTCTATAGATCATTTACTAAGAATCTGGTGAGAAACAGGGAAATTCTACTCCTTTAATAATTGTCCATAAGCAGAAGGGAAGAAATAAAAGAAACCTAACATACAGTGAGGGGCCTTGCTGATTAAAAATCTGTGAAGGTGAACACATTTTTATATGTTGAATCTCCAACTCATATTATAAACCATTTATTACACTACAAAACCTTATAAACATAAAAACTCCTCATATGAACTCCAAAACTAATGGAAATTTCACTTCCTTTTATCCAATTACTCCTTCCCACATAAGTCCTAAAACTGAGTAATCACATTCCTGCACTTTCACGTGTCATCAAAACGTGATGGTTTTTGTCAAAATGATGGTAAGAAGTAATTTCAAATGAGGTGAAAGGATCTCGTATTCTCTCAAAATGTTTTCAGCTCTCTGTGCTCCAAGTCGCATTAAAAAAAGGAATGAGAACAGCTGGACTCGTGTAGTTTCTTTCAGCCCAATAATGTTATTAAAGCCCCAATGTCTCAATGCTAGCAAAGGATCCAGTATTTAAGTGTTCTACTACAAAGCATCTCTGGTTATAAAAGCAATAGGCTTTTCTAACAGGGCTGAACAGTGCCCTTTATCTAGCGGAGACGAGCCACTGACTTCCTTCCAGTGCCAGCTTTCCAAGATGATACTAAGTGAGTTTTTGCCCTGATGTTTTTGCTCCGGGTTTTACGAGGTTTCTCCTCTTTGTGCACCTTCATGTGCTGCCTGAGATGAGAGCTCTGGCTGAAGCATTTGCCACATTCACTGCACTGGTAGGGTTTCTCTCCTGTGTGGGTTCTCTGATGTTGAATGAGGTGAGAACTCTGGCTGAAACATCGGCCACACTCATCACACTGGTAGGGTTTTTCTCCAGTATGAATTCTCTGGTGCTGAATGAGATTTGAGCTCTGTTTAAACCTTTCTCCGCACTCATCACATTTATAGGGCTTTTCCCCCGTATGGATACGCCGATGCTGAATGAGATTAGAACTCTGAAAAAAACTTTTCCCACAATCAGCACATTTATGGGATTTCTTTCCAGTGTGGATTTTCTGATGTTGAAAAAGAGTCGAACTCTGACTGAAACTCTTTTCACATTCAATACACTTATAGGGTTTCTCATCCAAGCTTCTTCTCAGCCTACTCAAGCTTGAGTCAAATCGAGCAGCCACTCCCCACTTCTGCCGCGGCCGTGCTGTTTTGCGCTGGTTCTCATAGACTTTTCCTTGGCTTGAGCTCCGAGAAATAGCCCCTTTAGATTTTCCTAACTTCATGGTGAAGAGCTAAACGAAGTCTCCTGTCTTCCTCTGCACTGTTGTTGTTTTGCTTCCTTGGGCTGCACTTCTGAATTTTCTGTGTATAGGAGAACAATAAAAAACAAAGAGCAAATCATCTTCTCATCAGTCAACTTTAATACCTCTTCAGCCCATCAAAATTACATACATATTTAAAGTGTATTCAATTCCAATGAGAACAAGTAATTCTGGGGAATACCTGCAAAAATATTTCTAATAATTCCAGAGTTTAAACAATAAATAAATGTCTCCAAATTTTGACTGAATTTACTTTTGGAGTTTTCAACTGTTGGGACAGGACACTGAAGAGTGAGGAAAAGTAACTAGGTGTAACATAAGTTTTTATTAGGCATTATTAAATGAGTATATAATTTTGGAGGATTAAAAGGTAGAGACAGAATATCATATCTTAATGGAAACAGAAGAACTCCAGAAGACAATCAAAATTGGGGTAATATCATTGTTTTACTATTTACATACCAAGTTAAACTTCTACTCACTTACTGGTGACTATCTCATTAACGTGTCCAAACTTGAAAAGAATGGACAAATCATACTACGTTATGAACACTCCTGTTTGTCCTTATTTGTTTAGTCTTCTATTTTCACAGTTATAGAAGACACCTTACTCTAACTTTGTAGTAGAAATTGTTTTTGAAAGTAGAAACTATTCTATAATAGGTTTCCTGTGAGTCTATTCAGCAAATACTGGATAAGAAAAATGTTAGTGAAGAGATGCTTATTATTTTTTTTCTAGATTCTAATGATCCAAGAAAGAGGGATAATTCTTTGAAAACCTGAAACAAAAGGATTGTTTTTGCGTGGAGAAAGAAAAATTTAAAAGAATTTTTATGAGTTAGTGGAATGAAGACTAAGGAAAAAAGGTAGTAGGCAGAACACAAGAAAAAGAAAAAGAAACAGTTTAGCACAGAAGTTTAAAAAGACCCAAACACTGCAAAAATTCAAATAAATTAATTTTACTTATTTATTTACAGGGGCAATGGTGGTTCAGAGGTAGAATTCTCGCCTTCCATGAGAATTATGAGTTTGATTCCTGGCCAACGCACCTCAAGCACAGTCACCACCTGTCTGCTAGGTTTCAGCAGAGGTTCCATACTAAGATGGACTAGGAAGAAAGGCCTAGTGATCTACTTCTGAAAATCAGCCAATGAAAATCCTATGGATCACAATGGTTCAACCCACAACCTACTATAAGGATGGAGCAGGACTGGATATCATTTTGTTCCATTGTGCATGGGGTCACCATGAGTCCGGGGCGACTTGAGGGAGCTAAACAACAATTTATTTATAAGGGTGACTTGAAGCTGTTCAAAATAATTGCCATAAACAAAACAAAACAAAATCCAAATTCCAAATAGGTGGTAATGTGACAGAAGCTAGGACTACAAGAGTGATGTAATTATGGGAACTATTTTCCACATCTTCGGGCAAAATGAGAACTACCCTGGATCTCTCTGCATACAAGCAAGTGAAAACACAAATTATCTTATTTTTCTTGCCTTTCTTTCACCTTACTGTGTAATTGAGACTCCATATATGATAGAGCTAAGGACTTTATCTGGATATTTCATAATTATACCTGCTATAATTATGGCCAATGTTGCAAAGAGCAAACTGCATACAACAAGAAATTAGAGAGTATTACCCATTCCTTAACATTAGCAAATATTTACAGAACATCTACTTGTGTTATGTATAGTGATGGTGTTCAAAAAGTAGCCACAACCATAATTACACATTTAAAAAAAAAAAATTATTTTTGTTAAGGTGAAGTCAAATCTGGTATGAAACTCTAAGACTATCTACCTGGAACACTACAAATGAGGAAGCGTAGGCTGACAAGTAGCCTATGAGCCAGACAGTGTGTTACCTTAATCTGGTGCTAGCTCATTAACTCTCATAGCAGCTTTGTGCAATTATGTCCCTATTAACAGCTAAGGAGACGGAGACATAAAGGTAGTCAAGGACTTCGGCCAGGTTCCCAACCTCTTGCGTCTGACTGCAGACTTGTAGGGACAGAAGTGATATTCAAAGCCACATCTTCGAAAGCCAATTTCAGCGCTGCGACTAACAGCACGTGCGAGTCCTAACGTAAACTTGAGTGACCGGAGCTAGAGAAATGAGACCCTGGGTAACTATAATGTGCCCCAGTTGCCTCCTACATAAAATTGGGATGATCACAAAGCACGTCCAGGACGTCAGAACTTTAAATGAGCTGGTATCTGCAAATCGCTGTGGATAGCCCTGTGCTGCATAAGCCCCTTCAATCTACGTGATGGAAGGAGTCAGGGCTGGGAGTCATGGGCCTAGTTCTGTCCGCTCTGGGCCAACCTGCAGCGGCCCAGGTTAAGAACCCTCCCCTTCGAGCCCCCGAAGGCGGCTCCTCACAGGCCCGCCCGCCCGCTCCCGGAGGCCCGGCCCAACGCGGGGAGCCGAGGCCCAAAGGCGCCAGCCCCGCCGCCGCCCAGTCCGCCCCGCCCCACAGCGGCCGGCTTGGGCCCGTCAAGCTGACGAGCGCCCGGGCCGCGGGGCACCCACGCTGAGAGCTACTCACCACGCCGGGTGCAGCCGCCGCCCTTGCTGCCTGGGTGCCACTCGGCTCGCCGGAAGTGAGCGCCGCGCCGTTAGTCGGCACCGCCGCGGCCGCTCTAGGCACACGGCGGAGCGCCCCTCTATGGTCCCGGGCCCCCTGAATGAGGTTGTGTTGCTGTAGTTTTGCTTCCTTGTCCTCTCCCACCCCTGGGAAGGAGCACTGCTCCTGTGGCCAGTTCCCTTTGCAGTGGAGCAGCTCCCTGTACAGCCTGCAAACCGAGGACTGTCAGAGCTTTTGAAATCAAACATAAGCCTGCCCATCTCGAAACTTCATTTTTTTCTGCAAATATTGAGCACTCGTTATAAAGAAATACTTGTGGAGAGCCTAAGCTGTTTCTGATATTTTTCATCATAAGTTACCTTATTTAATTAACAACAACAGAAAAAAAAAACCCCAAAACCAAGAATCCTACAAGATTAGAATTATCATATGTATTTTACAGATAAGGCTTAGAGAAGAAATTTGCCCATCCCAGTTTGCATAATGTACAGTGGCAGACCCAGAACTGGATTTTCCACATACCACCCCGTTTCTCTGTAGTAATGATCTCTCCTGGTTCTTCTACCTTGTAGGCTACCCCTCCTTTGCCAACAGTGCTCAATTCTCTGACTTGTTCTCTGTGTTCCCTCACTCCCTTGTAGGAACTCCTCCAGTTTAATGGCTTCGAATACCACCTGTTTTGCTGAAGACTCCTGAATTAGTAACTTCAGTCAGACCCTGGGATGGAAATATTCTTAACCTCTGGACTTTATATCCACTTGTCTACTCAATATCTCCATTTGCATGTCTGATGGACATCCCAAACCTAGCATGCCTCCAAACAAACTCCTGATACTCACCTCCTAACCTGGATGGCCATGCCATGTTCCCAGGTGCTCAGGTCCAAAACCTTAAGGTCATCATTGTCTCTCTTTTTTACCCAAACCACATCTAATTCATCAGCAAATTCTGTTGGCCCAATCTTCAACATGTATCTAGAATCAAACCACTCTCAACACCTCCACCAAGTCTCTTGTCGTCTCCTGTCTGGATTACTGCATTGGCTTCCTCACTGGTCTTTCTACAGTCCCACAATGATCGTCTTAAAACTCAAGTCAGATCATGTCATTCATTTCTTCAAAACCCTCCGAAGGCTTCCCATCTCACTTAGAGCAAAAGCCCAAGGCCTTACAATGACATGTGAAGCCCCTTATGATCTGTCTCTTTTGTTCTTGGCTGTCTCTGCATTGCCCAAGAACAATGCCCTGTAGGTAATACACAACCATTCAAATTTGTTGAATGAATGAATTTATAAGATGCTTTATTGTTTACAAAGTGCTTTTACATCTGTCCCCTGGTCATTCAACTTTAGTATAGTCTCATGAAGCGGGGATCATCATATATGTCTCAAAAGAGCAGTAAAATCAGGCTTAGAAAAGGGCACTTGCCTAAAGTAACACAGCAAGTTGACGACAGTCTAGATTAGATCAAAGATGTAGACTCTATAGCAGGGGCTTTCTGCTGGGCAGGGAGCTGCCTCTACAGATGGCAAAGCATGACACTGCCTGAGGTTTGGACAAGGACTGTAAAGTCTATAATATGGATGATATCTGGATTGCTGGAAAGATGAAATGAGATGAGGCACTCAACACAATGCACAACACTTAGGAAATATGAGCCATTGTTATTACTTTTATTATTAAATTATTACAAGTTGTTGATGATTGTGGTTGGAGAAGGTTGAGGGGAGACAGTTGTCAGAGATGCCAGGCATGGTTGAGGAGAAAATTTAAAGAGGAAAAATGCCCTGCTGGGACTGTTTGCTCTATGTCCATTAAAATAAGAAGATAAAATTTACCCCAAACTATTTTATTAGTAAGACAGTCATTAGTTCAAACTAACTTCTTTGCCTGTACCAAATGAGGGTGGACTATCTCATTTTCCTGTGTCTGAAAGCAAGTGGGCCAGCCACAGAGGGCCTGGATATGTGTATATGGGAAAGGTTGAGAAGTGGGTAAAGATAGATGCCACCTAAAAAAAAAAAAAAAAGAGAGAGAGAGAGAGCAAGATGAAAGTTTGAGGAAATAAAGGGATGTGGGAGGCCAAGAGTGGACAGAGTAGGAGGTAGGGATGGAGAGAAACACGAGCCATGAATAGAGACCAAGGGGAAAATGAGGAAAGAGGGAGAGAAAACAGGCAGGATTTTATGCTCTCAGTTTACTTATTAGTGTGATAATACTCAGCATTATTGAATGCCTCTTATGTGCCTGGCACTGTTTGAAACACTTCACTCAGTATTCCCGTGGAATAGTTGTTCTCCAGCATTTGCTACCCCTTCTCGGATTTTACATTCCTCCCCATTGCCTTGTGATTTCAGTGCCTCCTGGAGAAGTACGTCCCCATCCCACTGATGTTGACTTTGCCATTTGATTGCCTTGGCCAACTGCATGTCTGTGGACATGAAGACACACTCATGCTTTTTTCTACCTCTAGAATAACATGTCCCAAGTAGGGGCAGGTCCTTGAGTTAAGGATCCAGAATGAGAAGACATGTGGATCAGGGCCACATAAGCCAGCCCACAGCTGCCTGCTGTCACTGACATGCAATATGAAAGAGAAGTAAATGCTGTTGTAGCCACTGAGATTTTTGGTGTTGGGTGTTACTGAAGCAAAGCTGACTAATATACCTCCCAACAACCTTAAGAGATGGGAACTATTATTATCCCCATTTTACAGATGAAAAAACGGAAACAAGTAACTTGCCAAGGTCACACAGTTGTAAGTGGCAGAGCCAGGTTTTACAACCAGACAGTCTTGCTCCAGTGTCTACACTCTTAACCTCTAAATAACAGAACATCCCTTAGATGGTGTCTTAGTCATCTAGTGCTGCTCCAACAAAAATACCACAAGTGGATGGCTTTACAAAGAGAAATTTATTCTCTCACAGTCCAGTAGGCTACAAGTCCAATTTCAGGGCATCAGCTCCAGAGGAACGATTTCTCCATCGGCTCTGGAGGAAGGTCTGTGTCATCAGTCTTCCTTTGGTCTGGGAGCTTCTCAGCGCAGGAACCTCAGGTCCAAAGGACGCGCTCTGCTCCCGGCACTGCTTTCTTGGTGGTATGAGGTTCTCATGTGTCTCTGCTCGCTTCTCTCTTTTATATCTCAGAAGAGATTGCATTAAGACACTAATCTTGTCAACCTCATCACAGTGATAGAATGTATAACACATAAGGAGATCACGTATAATCTCATCATAGTGGTAGAGTTTACAACACATAAGGAAGTCACAGCAGATAACACAATCATACAATACTAGGAATCATGACCTAGCCAAGTTGCTACACACATTTTTTGGGGGACACAATTCAATCCATGACAGATGGGATGCCAGGTTATTTTAAAGCAAATTAAATTATTGAAAATGGTCATAAACCTGTTGCTGTTGAATCGATTCCAACTCATAGAGACCCTATAGGACAGAGTAGAACTGCCCCATAGGGTTTCCAAGGAGCGCCTGGTGGATTTGAACTGACAACCTTGTGGTTAGCAGCTGAGCCCTTAACCACTGCACCACCTGGACTCCCAAATGGTCCTACATACTTACAAAAGAGGGAGGGGTGGGAAGGTGGGAGAGACCCACCCGGCAGAAAAGAAGGGCGATGCCACCATCAAATCCTAACAGTACCTCTTTCTGGGGAATCTGGGCCAAGAGGAGCCAGATCCTAGCTGCTGGAACTTCCTGGGTATCTGCACTCAGCAGGGACCAGTGTGCCCTGGGTCCATGGTAGTTGAAGGGCCCATTCTAGAAAGAGGCTTGTGGGCTGAGAAAAATCCTGGCAAGACAGCTTCCTTTTAGTATGGCTTTGTCCTGTGCCCCCACCCCCTTGCAGACAGGTGGACAGAGAGGCGGACACAGACACACAAGCGCGGTCTCAGCAGGGGGAGCTGCTGCCTGTGCCTGTGCCTCGCCACAGTGATCCCCAGACCAAGAGCAAGAAGCCTGGCTGCATGACAGGCCTAGGCAGCCCATCTTAGCACAGCTCAGGGACCCTGAACAATGGGTTTTGTGCACCAAGCCTGAGACTTTGCTCTCTGTTTCCTTTGGGTTTTATGGGAAAGGAAGCCCCGGGAATTCCCACTCCTGGATCTGCAGAGAACAGCTCCCTTAAAAGCCTGGCCAAGAGGGTGCAGGGGTCCCACCCTGCACACTCTGAGACTTGGGCCTGTGAACAGCTGGCTCTTTCCCAGAGGACTGCAGTCCCTGGGGGCCAGAGAGTATGCATCTGGCTGTTCTGACACTTGGAACTGCTTGGCTCTGGCAGAGATTCCTGCCTGGCCACAGCTGAAGGACTAAGAGACAGGGGTGGGCTAATGTCTCATCCACCATGCCTAATAAGGTATCTGTCCCCTGCTTACTACCCCCTGGCGGCTGCTGAGTGTTCCTGCCCTATGCACACAGGGGGACGTTTTGTATGACCTCCACAAACCACCTTGATCAGACTAGGATACTTCTTGCCTGTGTCATTGAGACTAAGGGGCCAGATGTGCCCTGGGTAAACACACAGCTTTGTTTTGTCAGTGGGAAGGTCTTTAACCCATTTCTGGAAAGCATTCTAAGCAGGCAGCATGTGATTATCACTGTGGGAAAAACAAGCTGTTTTTGATCCCTTCTGGTAATTCGTTCTGGGCAAACAACCCTGTTTTGCCCCCGCGCCCAGTCTTACTTTTGCCATCAGGCTGATTTTATCCTGCGCTGTTTACTCTCTCCTCTGGCTTTGCCGCCCGCCCAAGGAGGGCAGTCCTGTTTCAGAAGATGTTCGTGACAGGAGTCTCTACTTTTGTACTAGTTGCCGTCAAGTCAATTCTGACTCATGGGGACTCTGTGCGTGTCAGAGTACAACTTGCTTCATAGGGTTTTCAATGGTTTATTTTTTTGGAAGCAGATCGCCACACCTTTCTTCAGAGGTGCTTTTGGGTGGGTTCAAATTGCTGACCTTTTGGTGAGTAGCCCAGTACTTAACCATTTGTGCTACCCAGGGACAGTGTCTTTGCTTTTCTACCTGAGATTCTAGTGAGTGAACAAGCAAGCATATAAGACATAATGTAAGCGCTATTGAGAAAGGGAAATGGAACTCCCTGCATACCCCAGCTGGAAACTAAAGAGCCTGTAACACGGTCTGAATTGAGATGTGAGGTGTGCTGAATCCCCAGCTTTTCAGAAAACCTAATATGCGTTTATAGAAAGGTCTGTTAACCCCTCAACTGACTGTAGAAGTGGCTATCTTCCCATTTCCTGCAAAACTTCAAGTGATTTTTCTTAGGGATGATGTTCAGTTGTTAGTTTTGACAGCAGAAGCAATACTTACCTTTAAAAAATCTTAATTAAATATATTGTAACAACTGCTCAAAAAAAAAGGCCATTGTGTACAGAGAGGTTCCCATGAGCTGGGCCGCCTTGTCCTGTCCCCAGCTGGTAGGCGTCTCTCCTTGGCCTGGAACACCACACACCACTGTAGCCAGCTCCAGCGCAGCCTCAGGCCTCCTTTCTGGGTGCTCCCCTGGCTCTCACTCAGCTGGCCCCCCGACATTCTCTGGTGTCTGGCCTCCTCCCACAAGGAGCTCCCTGAAAGCTGGTTGGATGGTGCCCTAGTCTGCACCTCCAGGGCTGAGTACATGGCACAGGAACACTACCGCATTCATGCTGAACAAATGGGTGGGTAGTTGTCTACATCCAAGGTTTTAGATCAGACGTGGGGAGCAAAACTACCTGGGGAGTTCCTGTTTTCATTTCCCACCCTCAGCAAGCCTCTGTCTCCGTCTCATCTGAGAGCCCCTGCCTCGCAGATTCCTACCGCCCAACCTGATAAGACTCTGTGATTCTGAGTGACCTGTCACCCACTGTCTAGCAGCCCAAGGCCCCCACCATTGATTCCTATTCTGTGTCCTATAGCACCGTCTCTTCTCGGGCTGGACCTCCACCCCAGGATACACATGGAAACAGGAATTGTACCGACTTCAAGAGCGATAGGCTGCGGTTCATCTCTGGCTTTTCTGCCAAAAGCAGGTAGGCATACTGTAGGGGTTTGAGAGGTTAGAGCAAGGGGTCCCAGTGGAGACACAAGCAAAAAGAATAAGAAAACCTCTCCCTAATTTCTTCAGTTCAACATGTTGTTAGCTGTTGTCAAGTCGGCCCCCAACATATGGTGACTCCATGCACAAGTGGATTGGAGTTGTGATCCATGGGGTTTTCACTGGCTGATTTCACAGCTCATTTACCGAGCACCTAGAAAATTCTGCTTCATAAGAAGAGCATGGACAACAGGACCGTTGTGCTGTGCATCTCTGATGATGCTGCTGCCTTGATAGAGCAGGACAGAGCCAGGAGTGGGGGTCGGGCGGCCATGGTGTGAAAGTCACCTTGACAGGTCTGATCCACATTACATGGCTGTCCCAAGTCTGCCATTATGGGCGCTGGTGAGGCGCCTCCATGTGAGTGGACAGAGAAGCTCTCCTATCTTTGGAGCCCTTTATAGCTCTTCCCTCTGCATCCACCATCCACAGATGCCACAGGGATCAGCATTTGAGTCTTCAGTTTGTCCTTGTTTTGGATAAGCACTTCAAGTGACTGATGTAAACTGTTGCATAGTTTTGCAAATGCATCTCATTCCAGAAATTCTCCAACAGGTGACAAACACAGACTGTTCAGTGTCTGGCCCCAGGCAACTCAAAGCCCTTTCTTACCAAACAGACAATTCTCCTTATCATGCCCCTTTGAAGGAAAGTAGTAAGAGTTGTCTGCTGCCCACCAGAGCAGGGGAAAGCAAGCCTGGGGAAGGTCCGGGGCACACAGGTGTCTGCAGGGCAGCAGGGATGGGATGAGGACTGCCATGCAGGACCTTCTGCCAGGCAAAACCTGGAGAGCGCTTGTCCACACGGGGGCAGCACCCACTCAATGCCACGTTGACCACCTACTCAACAGGATCCAATGGGCAGGTTTCTTGCTCCTTATAAGAATTCCTCTGGGTCTCACTGGTAAAGCTGAGGCCAGTGCTGTAGATGAACGTCTGTGGTCTCATTCCTGGTCTGGACTCTGCCAGGGGTTCTGGGCTGGGTGGGGCTCCTGGGGCCTGAGGCTGAGGCTTAGAGGCCAGGGAGGCCGTGGGTGAGTGGTGGCTGAGAGCAGGGCCATGTCCATGTCTGACGGCCGCCCTGTTTTTCCGAGCCGGGGGCCTCCTGGTTGGCAGCATGACATGATGGGCAGACAGGGATCCCACAGTTTGTCTGTGTGGGTGACAGGGTCAGGGGCTGTAGCCCCTCACAGGCTCTGGGTCAGGTACTTGAGAGCTGAAGAAGCACACTCCAGGGGCTCAGACAAGCACTGCTCTCCTAAGCAGGTGAGGTGTGGGGTGAACAGGACTGGTCACGGCCATCCAGCCACATAACGTGGCCAGTGCCACAGCCTCAGGGCTCCGTTCTGCCAGGCCTGTTCACATGCAGACACCACCCAGCCAGCTCCTGGCTCCTCAGGCGTGGGCTGGCCCTTGGCATGCTCACCGGGGACCTGGGGGCCGGGGTGGGGAACTTAGGGCTTTGGCTTTGCACAGGTGGGAGACGTAGGCACTGGATTCCTCAGACAGGGCCGTCCATCAGTGTGACTAGTCAGTACCGTGTGGCAGGCCTGGCCCCGGGACTCAGCGTGCACTGGCGCTTGGGGGCTGCAGGAGAGGCAGTTGCTGGCCAGCTACTTGGCCTCCACCAGCTGCTCCAGACGCTGCAGCATTGTCAGACGCAAGGCTTGGAACCTGGCGGAGACACAACCAAAAGAACCCCACTGAGCTGGGAGGCTGAGGGGGGTGGCAGGTGCCTGGCTCCAGGAGACACACCGCTCCTGACCTGCTGACTGTGGCTACCACCCCTCCTCAGGCAAGAAGAGGGTGAGCCGGCCCCCACCCTGCGAGACCGCTGTGAAGAGCAATCAGACGTGGCCACGGACCATTGTGAGCTTCAGAGTAGGATTTTGCTGTTTCCACTGCAAACTCTAGAGTGGACAAGGGTGCCCTGGAGCAGACAGGGCAGAAGGGCAAGAGTCAGCGGGCTGCGCTAAGCCGCCTCTGAGATAGCTTGTGAGGAACCCTTTCTCATCTCGGGCCTCCGTTTCCCCATTGTACACTCAAAAGATGGCCTGGTAACTCCCCATGTCCCTTCTGGTTTCAAACCTACAGTGGCATGGCTGTGGACCTGTTCCCTCTGTTTGTGCTCTCTGCCAGCTTGCTGGGTCAGGCCGCACTGCACAGACGGAGGCCTGGGGGAGGGGGATGCGGCTTTCTGAGGGCCATTCAGCCAGAAGCCAGAATTGGAACCAGACCCCGACCTTAGGCTCTCAAGGTGAACACCTCCATCCTGTCTCTCCTCAGCTGGACTCTGAGCCCAGCACTGGCTGAATGCCCTCCATGCCTGCACTTGTGACCAGAGGGAGAGACAGACCATCAGGAAGTACACCCTGCCTAACCCCACACAGGCGGCCAGATGCAGCTTCCCCAGGGCTCGCCAGATGACACCTGCTCACCCTTCCACTCCACCGGTTCTTGCACCTAAAGATGTCATCTGCTACTGCTTTAGGCCAGCTCAGACTTCCTGCAGGTACGGACAGCCCTACACCAGGCTGACTCTGCACTGGGCAGGCCCTCTCTGCGGCCGGCTCTCTAGCCTGTGGCCCCGGTGCCTGCCCCTGCTCCTGGCTCTCTGACTTCCCGGCCATGTTTTCAGCAGAATGTGCCCATGGTAGTGAGGATGCTGGCTCTGGAGGGGCAGTCTGGGCTGTTCCCTGCCATTCTGATGGCTGGCCCCCCAGCCTTGGCTCAGTAGTGAGCAGGAGGCTGGGGTTTCCAGGGAAGCCTCCCGGCCCTGGCCTGGGTCCTCGCTGCCTCGCAGGCTGGCCCCTGGTATCCAGGTGCTACGACTGGCTTTTTATGCGCTGCTTACTTCATGGTCAGCTTGATTATTTCTCTTTCCTCCTCTTCTTTTAATTTCTCAACAAAACTGTCCAGCACCGGCATTTCAAACTTAATGTACTGAGCGACCTAGAAAATCCAAGAAATTTTGATGTGCTTTCAATTCAAAGCCAAGAAAGCGTGTTCTTCTCCTTACAGCCTCCGGGAGGGCCAATTCAGCACATGCCTGTGTCCAGGGAAGCAGCTGCCCCCTTCCCACCCCCATGGCTGCTCTATCATGTGCTAGGATGGGAGACAGGAGCCCGTTCTCATCTGAAAGGCAACTCAGCCCTGGGAGGAGATGTTCAGTGAATACTAGGAAAAGCATTCAATAGTGAAATAGAGTCATACAGAGTGTTGGCGTGGGGTGGGTGGGCTCGCCATTGTTTCTAACAATGGCATGAAACTGCCCGAGCCCTGAGAGTGGTCTGAGAGATGCAGGGCCACCAGGGCCCTCAGCCTGCAGAAGAGACTCCCTCCCTGGCGTCTAGGCCTTTTCTGGTAGAGGAGTCTAGAAATTTGCTCATTGTCTGGCCAAGACTCAGGCTGTTGGCAAGACGCCTACCCGCCGAGTCTAGGCCTAGTAAAGGAGACCTGGTGTGGGTTGTGAGTGTAACAACAACAAGACACACTCCAGTGAAGGGTTTACTTGCCTGAGGAGAAAGGACTGGGCCACGGTCCCTTTACCTGCGTTCTAGGACCCAGGGTCTTTTTCTTCCCTAAGCTGGCTGATAAAGCTCATGGTTGCTGGGATGGCAGGAAGGGGGAGGATCTCGGCCATCACTGTGCTGGGCCTGGGGCAGTCAGGACAGCAGTGGGGCCCTTGGTGGTGGTCACCCTCAGAGCCCTCAGGGGTCTCCCATGCTGCCACACAGCATGTCCCTCAGGAATGGGACCCCAAGTCCCGGCCCTCACTCACATCGTAGGGGACTTCTTCGCCCAAGTCTGTTTCCATCAGGAAAAGCTTGGCAATCTTCTCACATGGCCCGTGAAGGATTCTGGAAATCAGAGGGTACTCATGGTCTTTTAACTTCATCCTCTCTGAAAAAAGAGATGGTTTGCAAAATTCACGGGACATAAGAATTTCCTCTCTTGGATGCAGGACAAGACCATGATGGAAAACTGATGTCCAAGGGAGCTTGGGGAATCTTCTCCAGGCCTCGCTGGTATTGCTGCCCTGGGACACCATCTCAGCAGCAAAGACTCAGCTCTGAGAAACAGGGGCCGAAGGAGCAGAGAGAGGGGACACAGAGAGGGGAGGCGAGGCCTGCTCACGCTGATGGGGTTCCTAGACTGTGCCTTGTGAGTCCAGCAATAGAGGGGTGAGCGGTCCTACCCCAACGGTTCTCAAACGGGGACCTTTACTCCACCTCTCAGATCGTGACCTGTACCCCACCACTCCTAACTGAGCCCCACTGAGCCGAGAACCACTCGTTTGACTTGAAGAAGTTGGAGGTGACTTTTCATAACACTTTGGTGGATCTGAAAGACAGGACACGTGCTCCTGGGTTTGGGATTGGGAGAAACACTCATGGTGGAGGAACAGAGTGTTTTAGGACAAGGAGGACCAGCTGCCCCACGCCCCCAACCCGCCCAGCACAGGGCCTCCTAGAGAACAGTGTGGAGGGCGAGCTGGCCGAGAGGACAGAGACGTTCTACTTTTTGATCCATAAACGCAGGTGGACACTTACCCCCTGACTCGTGCACAACGTAGAGTGCAAACTCTTCAGGGTCATTTTCTACCTGCATGAGCAGCGACAGAGTCAGACCACAGAGACACACCCCAATGCCACATACAACCCCCATGAAACCGTCCTCTCTCTGAAATCCCAGAGATGGTCCCTCGACTGAGGAAACCTTCCTACACCTTCTCCCCAGGAGCCACGGGCAGCTTTCCCAGCTTCACCATCGCCCCCTGCCCTGCCTCCTCCCCCACCCCCACCAGACAGAAGGACCAACCACCAACACCAGCACAGGCAGCTGCACCCCAGACTTACTCTGAACTTGTTCAGCAGCAGGGTAAGCACCTGCAGGGTTGTCATGGTGCTGCTGACTCTCACATTGGTCATGGAGCCGAAGGCAGGAGTAAACACGGAGGTCTGTGCCAGGTGGGGGTGGGGGCAGGTCAGGGCAGACCCCCTGGGCTGACATCCTGCAGGGGTCTGGACCCGTCTGGCCGGACCGTGCTGAGCAGACCCGGACAGCTGGGGACCCCCTCCTCAGGCTCTGGGAACAGTTGTGCCTGTCCATTCAGAGAGACCCACAGCAAACTGTTCCCAGATCTAGGGGCGCTCGGGGAACGGGTAACACTTCACGTCTTAAGACATCCTATAAAGAGGACGCCTACGTTCACGTAAGGGCCAGCTTTCTGGATTCTAGGAACAAATGCCAAGGAAGGAATTCTCAAGCCAGGGTGGTAACCAGTCTCTCCCACACCCTACCGACTACATCACCAAGTGTCTGTGGATTCTAGGGCTAGAGTTCTGAAATCTGCCCCCTCTTCTTCATTCTCCTAGCAGACTGGCCTGAGTTGAGGCCCTCCATTCATACCTCACCAGCCTCCTAACCCGTCATCTTCCAGGCTGTTCTCTACACTGCGGCCAGAACACCCTTCCACTGGCACTCAGAGTGTGGTTTGGACCTGGTGTACAAGCATACAGAGGCACAGGTCCCACCCCAGACCTCCTGAATCAGACTCCACGTGTTGAGAAGGCCAGGTGGTGCTATCTGCACAGCACAGTTTGAGAAGTGTTGCTTTAAAATGCAGTTCTTGTTAAAAGTATCTGATGGCGTACTGGTCTATCTGACATCCTCCATGGCTCCCTGCATCGCCATGCACACACGGTACCAGGCACCCTGTGTCCAGCCCCTTGGCTTCCTGATGGATTTTGGACTCATTACACTTTTGCAGGTATCTTGCTTTTGTCTCTGAGATACCATGTATGAATTCAACCAGCAATTGCCTGAGGCATAAGTCCTCAACAAACATAAGCAGTGTGTTAAACCTGCCAAGCATTTTTCATACAGTCTGATTTAACCCTCACAACAGCCCTTCGATGTACCTATAATCGTTCCCCTTCCTCAGGTGGGAAACCAAGGCAGAGGGAGACTAAGTAGCCAGTCGGGGCTGCACATCTAGAGATGGCAGAGCTGTGACTCAAACAG
Source organism: Dugong dugon (assembly GCA_030035585.1). Classification (NCBI taxonomy): domain Eukaryota; kingdom Metazoa; phylum Chordata; class Mammalia; order Sirenia; family Dugongidae; genus Dugong; species Dugong dugon. The sequence goes on along the minus strand of CM057475.1, from coordinate 4,696,629 downwards.
CTTAGTGACACCCGAGATTTGGTGCTTTAATGCCCAGGCTGACGCCCCCCAGGGAGTGCAACTCCTCTGCCTAAAACAGTTGTCTCTTCTCTGTGGGTGAACTCCACACTGTTTTCAAAATTCAAATTCAAATTCATGTGTCCGCCCTCTATGCTCCTAGCTCTGCTTCCTCAAGGGGGAAATGGATCTCAGGACACTTCAGGGACGTGCTCAGCATCTCTAGTGGGTCAGTTACCAGTTACCAGTGGGCATCAAGTCAACTCCAGCTCATGGCGACCCCATGTGTGTCAGAGTACAACTGTGCTCCAGAAGGCTTTCAATGGCTGAGTTTTGGGAAGTTGATTGCCAGGCCTTTCTTCCAAGGTGCCTCTGGGTGGACTCAAACTTGTAGCCTTTTGGTTAGCAGCTGAGCATGTTAACTGTTTGTACCACCCAGGGACTCCTAAGTGGGTCAGTAGCGGAGTCATACTCCAACAAAGATCTGTCTCTTCCATAGTTGAGACTTAGAATGACTGAACTGCACAGAAAACAACTCAGAATTAGGTTTTGGGTCCCCAAGAAATGTAGAATAAACAGAGGAGCCAGGCTGTCCCAAGGAAAAGAGAGGTCTTATCCAACAAGACCCTGTTAGTGTTTCTGCTGCACAAAGCCTTTCTCAAGATGATACCAACCAAATCCAAGTCTTAACAAAGGTGTCCGGCTGAACTCCACCTCTAACAATTATGATTTCTTTTCAAGAGAGCACACTGGGTCCAACAAGCCAGGCCAAAGCAGTGGGAACAGGCACAAAGTTTACCGGGCCTGGAAATAGAACCCACACTGCTGTGAATCAGAACAGTTTCAGAAAATGACTGAAGTAATAGTGCACAGTTCTAAGCAAAAACAAACCAAATCAGACAACAATGACTGACAACTACCCATGGAACCAATTCTAGGTATTACTTTTTGTAAAAAAATTTTCCCCTATGACTCAAGTGACTTTTCACTTAATTTCTAAGGGCACTAACTCTGTGTGAATGTAAAGCAAGGTAAGAAAGAGGGATTTTGTATATGGTTTCTCTCTGGGAGCCCCTTGCTCACTTTGAAGATGTGAATTAACTTTCCAAAATGCTTAAGATACTACTTCATGTCCTGGAAGGACCACGGTCTGCACGTAAATCTGCCATTACAGGGAGAAGGCACTCCACCTGGATTCCAGGTGGAAGGCTAGGGGTCAGGCTGGCTGATCAGCACTTCTTTCTCAGGATGGTTCACATGTAAGCAGGGCGGTGTGATGGGCGGCCTGGCCAGTCATTGGTCATTTCCAAGGTTATCATGTGCTCCAGACACCTCTGTGTCCCCGAGACATTTGTGATTACTGAAACGAGGTTTTCTGTGCAGACCTCTCAGAGGTGAATGAGAACCTTCCTCATTGTACCTGGAGTCATGGAGCAACGAATACAGAACTAGAAAGAGTCTTAGCCTGTGCAAATGTCCTTTGTAAAATTTTGGATAACTCTTTAAAATAGCATAACAATGTTTATTCAAATACTAATGACGAGCACTTACCTAACACTTTACAGACTAAACCCCCTTTTGGAACAAGATTTAAAGAATAACCGAGTTCCTGGGTGGTGTTAATTTCAAGGGTGGAAGTTCAACTCTACCCAGAGGAGCCTTGGAAGAAAGGCCTGGCAATCTGCTTCCAAAGATCACAGCCATGAAAACCCTATGGAACACACTTCTGGGCTGACACAGAGTTGCCATGAGTTGGGGTTGACTCCATAGCAACTGGGTTTATTCTGTCTTTAGGCTAATCTAAATCACTCTTAATCTCTGTTTACCATACACCCCTGCTTCTCCTTAACTCTCTCAGCAAACTCTACTTTCAAATAGTCCTGGATTTTTCTGGACTCTATCCAACGTAACTGATCTTCCTTCACTAACATTTACTGCTACCCTGGTGGGAACTGGAAGGAGGTCCTGTGACTGCAGCAGGGTGGCTTGAGTGACCCCTGGTAGGCCTCCCAGATGCAACCTGCTCAGGTAGAGGGGGAGACCTGTCCCTTCCCATGCCCCTCCCCTCTGTGAGTCATCGGCCATGAAGCAGGGCAGCTGCTTATACCAGGAACCTCTGCTTTTGTTTCCTGAAGTGGCAGGATATAGCATGTTACAGGACACCCTATTCAGCCTGGCTCCTCGTTCAGTTCCATTTATAGTAACAATGCCAGTTGCGCTTGTTTACAAGATGATGTAATCTAGGGAAGAATGTCTTTTTCTGAGGTCAGTACAATGCCTCCCCTGACAAAGGCAGCCAGTGCTGGGAACTGGGGCTGGTCTCGGTTCTCGGAGCACAGGCACACGTGCCCCTGGACACACCTCAGCAAGAGCATGACATTCCCAGCCAGCTGAACGTGGGGAGAAACCTCATGGGGAAACTGGCCAAGTAAAGATAAATTGGGTGTCACTGACTGCCTCAGGCATCCACTGTTTATTTGCCAAGAATCCACATGACTTTTGAGAATGATTGACAGTGAGCGCAGAGGGGAAAACAGAAGCTTTGAGGTCAAGAGCTGGAGTCTTATTTTGGTGTGACTTTGGAAAGATATTCAGGCTCCTGAGCCTGTTCCCTCATCAGGACACAAGGTCGTTATGAGGTTAGGAGTTTGGAACTAATGTTGTTGTTTGCCGCCACTGAGTTGGTCTCGACTCATGGTGGCCCCAGGCACAACGGGATCAAACTGTTGCAATCCACAGGGTTTTCATAGACTGAGTTTTGGAAGGAGATCACCAGGCCTTTCTTCCTAGTCTGTCTTAGTCTGGAAACACCACTGAAACCTGTTCAACAACATAGCAACACGCAAGCCTCCACTGATAGACAGGTGGTGGCTGTGTGTGAGGTTCATTGGCCAGGAATTGAACCCGGGTCTCCTGTGTGGAAGGCAAGATATTCTATGACTGAAGAACCACCAGTGTCCCCTCATCATGAGGTTAAATCTAATGATCACAGGGCCCACAGTAGGGCTGAACAGTTGTGCCTGTGCTGGGGGTTGGCTCCCTACAAGCGAGTCGGTGACTCACCCCAAATACAAGGTGGCAAAGGGCCAGGAAGACAGGGCAGGCTGGGGCCTCACCTTGTGGTTGTAAAAATGCCCGTTGATGGAGAAGCGGTGTTGCCGGACCCTCTGGGCCTCACCGGGTGTGCGGCCCTTGGGCCTCCTCTGAATTATACAGCTGGCATCACTCCTGGTCCGCGGTAGCTGTGGGACCTCCGTGTCCCCTTTCAGGGGCTCTGCAGTGAGAAGTAGAGGACAGGGCAAGGCACTGGTGAGAATGATGGCAAGGCAGCTGCCACCAGTCACAGTTCTGCTGCCTGTGGGGTCTGGGGCCACCCTCTCATCGGCACACCGTGTTCACCAAATGGTAGCACGTCACGCAGGTGCAGTGAGGGAGGCTGGGGTGCAGCCTGCATTGCTCCCGGTTTGCAGACAGGCAAGGTGACAGTCAGAGTGTGACCCTGCGACAGCTACTCTTGGTCTCTGTCTCAGGGCACCTGGGGCAGGAGGTGGGCAGCTGGGTCAGTGGGTGGGGCATCCCCAGCCCCGTGCCCTGAGCACCCACACTGGGGGAAGCCCTGCACTAGGAGCTCAGGGAGGGGCACAAAGACAGAGAGGAGCGTCTGCAGGTCCAAAGTGAACATAGGGTCCCAAAGACCTGCGGAGGCCCCGGCAGCACCACAGCGCCCACTCCGACGTCTCCTCACTCCCAGAGCACAGTGTGGCTATAGAAACATAACCACGGACACACTAGGTAACCTCTGCCAGGCTCTGCCCCCTTGTCTGTAAAAGGAGATCACAGCTGTCACCTTGCGGTGCTGTCGTGAGGAATGAGTGAGGATGTGTATAAAGCGTCTCGTTTGGGCAGGTATTTAATGACGGCTGCTACTGAAGACAGATGACATTGCTCTTCGTTACTGCACAAAGCAGTTCGTCATCAAGTCCCTCCCGCCCCCCCCCGGAGACAGGGCCCGGCAGCTCGCAGGTCCTCACCTGAGCTGTGGGTGGAGCTCTCCACCCTCTGCAAAGGCCCAGCAGTGTGCTCCTCAGCAGGGTTCCTGCTGCTGTCCTGAGGAGGGGGCTCCTTTCTGAAAAGGGACAAGCCCACGCTCAGATTTCCTGCCAGCAGAAAGTGCCTCAGGCAAAAGAGGCCGCTTCCTCCGGAGGGCAGACAGGCTAGAAGCAGTGAGGGCAGGTGAAGCTGAAGCTGGAATTTCATGCTGAGGAGCCAGCCCAAATATTAAAGGGAAGCAAAGACTTCCTCATGTGTCTGGAGGAAGTCGGGTGAGTCTGACTGGGCAGAGCCGAGGGGCCTGTGCTGGGCTCCGTCACACGGACACATGGACACATGCAGTGCCCCATGCATTCCTGGGAGAGTTGGGCAGGGACTCTCTGGGCAAAGACCACTTGAGAGGGGCAAACTCTGAGCCTCCTGGCAGGATGGACCCCAAGCTAGGGCAGCCAGTGTCTGGCAGAAGAAGGGAGGAGCGTGGTGGGACACAGCTCAGGGAGGCTTGGGGAAGTATGCAACTGAGTTGGGGAGGAGGAACAAGGAGGAACTAGAAGGAGATGAGCTGTGCTGAGGCCTCTGGTGTTCCCGCAGAACACACAGGGCAGAGCCTGGGGACACGCTGCTCTGGACGCTGGAGGGGCTGCTCTGGACGCTGGAGGGGCTGCTCTGTGATGTCAGGTGGGGAGGTATCATGAGCTGCACCTGCAGCCTTCCTGAGTGGTCTGGACCTTATGCTCTAAGTCCATATTTTTTAAAATTCTCCATGAGTGACCTGGAGCCCTGGTGGCACAGTAGTTAGGAGTTGGGCTGCTAACCAAAAGGTCGGCAATTTGAATCCACCAGCCACTCCTTGGAAACCCTATGGGGCAGCTCTACTCTGTACTATAGGGTCACTGTGAGTGACGTGGGGAGGTGGCAGGGGCATGTGATGCTGGGGTGCCTCAGTGCTGGATCCTCTCAGAACCTGAGTTTTTACTTGAGTATTTGACGTTTACTTGAGTATTTGAAGGGGGAAAATATTTTGAATTTTTGCCTCTTAAAAGGATTTACTGCATGCAGAAACAAGCAGGAACTCACCAGCTTAACTGTCTTTCTTTGGGAGTGGGAGAGCAGGTAAAAATTCATTAAACAACAAGGCAGGTGGAAAATGATTTCATCTTGATTGACACAGTCTTCTGATATTAAAATAAAATATTACAGAGTTGTAGGAGGCTAAATGTGTGTGAATTTTTAAGATAAAGCAGGAGATGCCAAGAAAGTTTAGGCTTGCAGAGGGTGTTTGGACTGCCAGTAATACGGTCTTCTCTCCTTGCAGACAAGGTGCATTTTTGAGAGACATGACTGGAAGTGATGGGAGCCTGGGATGCTCTGCAAAGGGAGTGAGGCGATGTGGCTGTAGTCTAGAAAGATCACTCAGGTGCTTGCTGATGTGGATGTGACCTGGGAGACTGATGTTGAGGCAAAGACACACCCTAAACAGCAGACTCAGGTGGAACACGTGTCATTGGGGCTGCCCGGCCCAGCCTGTCCAAGCCCGGCACTCACTGGTCGCAGATGGGCTGCCCAGATGTCCACGCAGTGATGGGGAGGTGCAGACGCTCTCTGTCATCCTGTATTTGGAGCCGGATGGGCCGCCTCAGCCCCCAGGAGATGTTGAGGAGCCCCTCGATGATCAGAGCCCCTTCTTCCTGTGCAGTACATACAAGGTCAGCCTCTTCCCCTGAGCAGCAGTCCTCAGGGGTCACTGTCCACCCTCCCTGTGCCCCCTCAGGGCTAAGCCCCTCATCCACAGGATGCCCTGGACATTCAGGTCCCCAGCCACAACCCCCCAGGCTCAGGGTCACCGCGTGGGCCTCTACGTGCTCCCTAGCATGGACTGCAGGTCCTGAGGAGGAAACCTGAGGTGTACACTTCCACAGCTTGGCCTGGCTAGAGGCGCAGCCTGGGGACAGCACAGGGAAGCCTGGTTCCCACAGGAACCCAGGGCTGTCAGGAGGCACGTCCACACCACGGAGAGGAAACATGCTCCAGGCGTGTGCAGGGGAAGCTCTCTGGCTACCACACGGCCTGGCTTGGGGGTCCTGTGACCACCAAGGGTGCTGGACATGGTGACCATGACAGCAGAGCTATCATCTCAGCCCCACAGTGCCCCCTAACACTGTTCCTGTTGGTGATTCTGACCTCCTGTGGGGGCTTGGCTCTCTCCCAGTTCTCTAAGCTGCCTTCCTTCCTGAGGGTCACTCTTGCTGACGTCTTAGCCACGTGTCCCACCACTGATGCACACCCTCAGAACAACCAGAGCCATCCTCATTCACATCTCCAGCCAGCCTTGGTTCCCAGGTCTGCAGGTGGTGCCGTCATGCCCCCTGCCACCAAACCCTGAGGTCCTAATTGGCCCTGTCCCCCTGATGCACCCCGGACCTCGCCCCAGCTTGTTTCTTGGACCTCATACAGGCTTGTCTACAGTGTCCCCCTCCAGGGTCTTTGCCCCAGCTCCTCCCCCAGGGCCTGGCCAGGCTGCTTCCCTGCACCCTCAGGGCCTCATGACAGGCACCTGCCACCCTAGCCCTCTCCCCACAGCCCTGCTGCTCCTGCTCTGGCTACGACTCCGAATTCCTAATCTCCTTTCAAACTACTCTCTTGGCAATTAACTGCAAATGTCATCTTTCACTGCTATCTAGAGCAACATCTGGGATTCACAGACTCCAGCTTTTTCTCCTCATTGGCACAGAAAGCCGTGTGGGAAATTGTGGGGAACAACTTTCTATACCTGGTAGCACTCACAGGGGTGTCCTGGGCAGTGTCAATGTGATGTTTAATTAGTAATAGTCTAAAAAAAAACCAAACACATTGCCATAGAGTTGATTCCGACTCCTAGCGACCCTACAGGACAGAGCAGAACTGCCCCATAGAGTTTCCAAGGAGTGCCTGGTGGATTCGAACTGATGACCTCTTGGTTAGGAGCTGTAGCACTTAACCACTATATCACCAGGTTTTCTAATAGTCTAAAGTACCCCGTTAATTCACAGAGAAGAACATTCTAATCTGTGTAAACCTGTTGCCATTGAGGCGATTCTGACTCATAGCGACTCTATAGGACAGAGTGGAACTGCCCCATAGGGTTTCCAAGGAGCGGCTGGTTGATACAAACCGCCGACCTTTTGGTTAGCAGCCAAATTCTTAATCACTGATCTGTCTAAGGTTGTCAAAAACACACAACATTTTCTGATATTACCTTGCTCTATCTGCATAAAAAAAAAAAGAGGTATTTTTGATAACCATTGATACTGACACAGGCAGCAAATACGTAACTAACCATTAGGTATTTTAAGCTCATCCCTCCAAAGGAAAGGTGAGTATTGATCTCTTAGAGGTAAAGGGCCTGTGGGAAAATCAAGAAAACCTAAAGTGGGGTTCAGTTGTTCATTTCCTGTCTTGGCCCTAGGTGCCTCTGTCACATGTCAGCACGTCCCTGGGGAGAGCACCCACCCTCAGAACACTTTGGCCTGTAGGGACAGCTGGTTCATGGACATCACCACCACCAGCCCTCCCTGGACCCTGGGGGAGGGATGTGAAGCAGACACAGCCCAGCCATGTGGGGCTCACACTCCAGTTGCACAAGGGGGCACAAGGTGGGGTACGAGGTAGCTTCCATGCCAGCAGGGGGTGCCCCATTCCCTGGAAGGCATGACCACTGCTAAGCAGTTCAGATAGGGCACTCCCAGCTGGAAGTCAGAGAGAAGGTGCTTTCAGGACTAGGCCCTGGAAGATGATATAAAGATGCACAGATGGTGATGGGGGAGGGTGTGTGGGACCTGCTTGAGCAAACGCAGAGGCAGGAAAGGGATGTGTGCTCAAGAGCAGGTCAGTCAGTCTGGAGAGAGTCACAGGAGAACTCAAAAGCCAGGGGGAGTTACCTCCTTGGCAGGACCTAACTGCCAGCAGAGAAATGGCATTTTGCTCTATAGACAGAAGAGACCCTGGACGCTCCCAGGAGGGGAGGGGGGTCTAATATGGCAGTGGGGTGACGAACAATCTGGAAGAGAAGACAAAGACAAGGAGAAATCCTGCAGGAAGCCATTTAACCTTGGGACTGGGGGAGGGAGCTGCTGGGGAGGGGCAGTGGGGACGGACAGCTGAGGCTGGAGGGGTTCAGACTTCACAGACTCACAGGAAGACTGTGGACCTTGGCCATGCAGGGTGAGGCTGGGAGGAGCTGTTCTGGGGGACTGGGAGGGAGATGCCTGGCAGAGCTGCTGGTCTTGGAGGTTGGTAGCTGGCTTGGCTGGGGATGGGCTGGCCCAAAGTCACTCAGGCCTGGTATCCCTGCACAGACAGCGTGTAAGTCCCTACAGTGACACCCAGCACTGTCCCACCCTCCCCTCTGCTTAGCCCACCCAAATGGAGGGGGCCCCCACAGCCTACAGCTTTCTCTGGTCAAACAAGAGGAGAGCTGAGGTCTGAGCAGAGGGCCTCTGAGGCTGTTGGTAGCCCCTCACCCACAGGTGTGGAAGGAGCTCAGGCAGAGGCAGAATCCACCCTTAGGGGCAGTAGGTGTCAGGACGAGAACCCGGGTCCCCTGGCCACTGGTGGTGGGATAGCCAACCCACAGGGGCCTCAAACCTCTACCAAAGTTGGAGATTAATTCTGGACCCTCTCAATCTCTTGTCAAACCAAACCCTTCTCTACTCAGTTCAGGCTATTAACTGATGTACTAATTGCTAATACAATCAAAAGATAGCCAGAGACAGACAAAGGCTCCACAGAAGCATCTAGTTATAAGAGCTGTCAGGGTCCAGCTAAACTCCTGATCCCCATCTCAGCCACCTTCCCTAGCCCATGCTTTCGTTCAGAGTGGAACACCCCACCCAAAATGCAGGAGCTTCTGATCTGGCACCCTCCCTTGCCGGGGGGTCCTGGGTCTGTCCAACAATCCCACAGGTAGGCCTGGGCTCTCACCTCACTGGCTGTTCTCTCTCCAGCCTGCAGGATGCAGGTAGGAGGGTTCCAGGTAGGTCTGAGCTGGGGCCCAGGATCTACGCTGTCTGAGAAGCAGGCGGTTCTGGCTTTTTTCAATGAGCTTTCCCATGTGCTGCCCACCTTGTCCTCAGGGCCACTGTATGGCCACTCCTGGACATTGGCAACAGCCTCCTGATGCTTCCTAGGTGACCCTGGCTCCCGTTAGCCACCCCCTTAACCCACGTACAGCAGCCAGAATGAGTCATAGAAACAGAAGCCAGGTTTAGCCCCCTTGTGCAAACACTTCGTGGCCTTCTGTCTTGACCAGAGGGAAGCCCAGAGTCCATGCTGAGGCCCAGTGCTCCCTGGCCTCCTCCCACATGGTTTGGGCACATAGGTCCTCTGCTGGTCCTGGAGCACGTCCAGCACACCCTTGTCATGTGCTGCTTCCTCTGCTGGGACCGTGTACCCCACCCCTAGATTTTCACTTGGTTCTCTGTCACCACTCAGATCTCTGCTCCAATGTCCCTGCCCCAGAGGACACAGCTGACCATCTGCTGCTCTCTGTCCACTCCCTACTTTACTCTTCTCTGCAGCTGTCATTGCTACCTTCACAGTGACCCCACTCCTGCTGTGTGCCCTGAACACACCAGTTGTACAAGGACACTTGTTAGATAGCTGTTGACCCTGGGGACAGGCAAATTCCTGCTTTAAAGCACACAGCTGGTAAGGGGCAATGGCAGGCCCTGGCAGGCTGCTCTGGTCCCAGTCCTCAGGGCTGCGGGCCCGGCCTTGGCTGCCTCCAGGCCTGGGGCCCGCACCGCAGGATCCCACCAGTCACTGAGGGTGTGCCCAGACTGCACAGGTGCGGACCAGTGAGCAGGGACATGAGGCTGTGTCACTACAGTGGGAAACAAGTCTAGATGGAGGTGGTGGTGGCAGAGCCCTTGGGGGATGGCCGCTGGAGCCCCCACCCCTCCAGCAGCCCAGCAGTGGCCAGGGAGGCTGCCTGCCCCTGCCCCAGGCCACAGGCTGAACAACCGCCGGGCCTCCCACAGCTGCAGTCACAGGCTCTAGGCCCTGGGCCAGGCCCCACCCCAGGCCGTTTTCCTCAGAGCCTTCCTGAGTGGCTATTTTTGGCCCTCCAGGCAGTTCCTGATGACTGGTGGGAAGGTATAAAAGCAGCCACCAAGCTGATGAGGCTCCTCAGTCACCTGGTTCATCTAGACACGGAGTCCTCGCCTTCCTCGTCCTCGGACCAACACCGGACCCCAGCCCTAGGCCCAGAGTGTCCTGGGAGCTACCCTCACTTCCTGCCGCCCTGAGCCCCCCTCAGCTACAGGTAAGAGCACAACTGCCCTCTGGGTGGAAGTAAGAGAAAAGGGCTCTGCTTTGTCTTGGGGGGCAGTTCTCAGCCTGGGGCCCGAGCAGCCTGACTGCGAGTTAGAGACCAGTGACGCCCAGATACTGAGAGAGCAACGGGGGTGGCTGCAGAGTACCTGGCAGTTCACTTGAAGTCTGTGGAGGGGCTTCTTAGGGGGCAGCGTTTCACGTTGCTCACAACAAGCCTGCGAGGCAGGTGTTTACGCCCTGTTTTATGGATAAGTCACAGGCTTAGAGGCGAGGGTTTCGCCAAGGGTCGCAAGGTCAACAGGTGGCAAGTCCTAGATCTAAATCCAGGTTTCCTGGGACCCGAGTCTACTAGGCTAGGTGCTCTTATTTGTACACATCTTAAACAATAGTAATAATAAAGTTTTCGGCCTGTGGGTTTTTCATGTCAACAGGAAGACAGAGCTCAGGAGTACACACCCAGCACAGGTGTGGCCACACACCTGTTCCCAATCCTCAGACTTTAGATGGCCCTCGTACCACAGCCTGTCTGCCTTGCCTGTGCCGGGCACACGTGCGCTTGGCAGTTCCTGTGGGCAGTCTCAGATGAGCATCTGAGTTGGGGGGATGCGAGAGGGGCGTCAGGATGGCCACACAGCCCCTCACCACCCCTCCTCTTTGGCCCACAGGCTGCTCATCTGCCCGTGGCCAGGAGTGATGCGGTCCCGGCTTCTCATCTCTGTGGCCCTTCTGCCCACAATTCGGGAAACCTCAGAGGAGGGGCTGTCCAGGGGGCCTGTGCAGGAGTCCCCACCCTCCCCCAGCCTGGACGACTACGTGAGGTCCATCTGTCAGCTGGCACAGCCTGCCTCTGCGCTGAACGAGGCCCCTGTCGGGCAGAGACTCAGCAGACTGCACTGGTCAGCCAGGGCCTGCGAGAGGAGACACACTGCCGTGTCCCCACAGGACGTCACGACCTGCTTCAGCAGCCAGGGGCCCCTCCTTCCTGGGGCCGGCACTGCTGACCCCCTGGACCGGCTCTTTGGGGAGTCCCAGGAAACCCTGTCCAGCAGGAAGGACTTGATGCTGAGGACAGGCGCCTCTGCTGGCCCCTGGGGTCTGCAGACAGATGGACACTCGCGGGGCCAGGAGTGGCCCAGAGCGAGGTTCTGTGACGCCAGGGCCCCTGGGCACTCTCTGCTGAGGCTGTCACAGGGCGGGCATCTGAGCTCCAACCGGGACCCCAGGCAGCCCTGCCCCAACGGCAGCATCCTCAGAGCCCTCCACTCAGATCTCCCGGTGATTCATGAACTCTGACCCTCCCAATAAAGACTGCATCAGCCTCCTTCCTGGGTGTCCCTCCCCTTCCTCTGCTCCCTCCCCTCGGCACACTGTCTCTGGCAGGTCTCTGGTTACCAGGGCTGCCTGCTTGGACAATTCAGACTCAGACCTCTGTGCTGGCTGATCACCTTGAGCTAGCAGCTCAGTTCCTCAGTTTTCTCATGGGTCAGACTGGGATAACTCACAGTGCCCACCTCTCTGGTGTTCTGTGCACACACATGCACGCAGTGTGGGGTGTACATGATGAGCCCATGCATGGGGTGGCTGTTGTGATCACTTCACAGGCAGAGGTGGGGTGGAAGACAAGATGTCTGCACACCAGGGGGCTCCGAGTGGGGCCCCGGACACTGCCAGGACAGGCTCTGCACCACACCCTCCACCAGTGTTCCAAGAGGCCCAAGAGAAGCGCAGGGACTCAGCATGGGTGCTGCTGAGTTCCAGGGTGAGCCTCCCTCCTGCTGTCCACCAAGAAACCCCCCAGTGCTGAGTAAGTATGGGGCTGGCATACAAGGACAGAATTCTGCACCTGCTTAGGCCACAGGGCCCCAAAATTCTGGACCAGGGGCTGTCCTCATCCCTTCTCCAAGACCTCCACCCAGGGGCCGCTTGGCAAGGCCAGGCCACTTCGGGGAGGGGGCAGGGCACTGTCCAACAGTCCTTGCACATCAGACAAGCCAGGGGCCTGGGCCTCACTCCACATGCCCTAAGGCCCAGGCCAGGTGCAGCCTTAGCAACTGGGCCTGAGCTAAGCTAGCCTGGGCTGGCCCTGGGCCCCATGGCTGTGAGGGCCCCGCTTCCTGGGGCAGTCTGGCAAGCGTGAGGGTAGGGGTGGGGGGCGTGGGTGAGGGAGGATTTCATCCCCCAGAGAGCCTGGGGCAGCCTCAGAGAACTGAAAGGAGTCAGGCCTCAGGACCCCGCAAACACCCTGCTCCCTTGAGCTGGGCCGGAGCTGGCTGACTCTGGTGAGGGAGGAAGGCCCAGAGCAGGCACAGAGAGGGGAGGAGGACAGAGGTGGGGGCTGGAGCCCAGCTCCACTGCAGAGCCTCCTCTCTCCTCCTCGCTCTGTGTACTGCCAATCCTTTTTTTTGCTACTTTAAATTGCTTTAAAAAAAACCAAACCCTGTGCGTCAAGTCGATTCCAACTCACAGTGAACCCTACAGGACAGAGTAGAACTCCCCCACAGGGTTTCCAAGGAGCGGCCAGTAGATTTGAAGTGCCGACCTTTTGGTTAGCAGCCAGGCTCTTAACCACTGCACCACCAGGGCTCCAACTATTGGCCCTTAAATTGCTTTCGACATTTTAAATGCTTCTCTGTCCTCTTTTATGTGTGCTTTGTGGAAAGGCAGAATGTAAATCACACATTAAAAAGAAAGTTTCAGACAAGTAATTTACTCAGTTCCCTCACCTGTAAAGTGGGGATACCCCCCCCCCACCTTTATATCCTGTAGGGGTCAGGGGGGAGACGGACAAGTGACCTTGGAGGTGCAGTTCCAAACTCTATATACAAATATTCATGTCTGTCACAATCTACTGCATCTTTTGGTCAGCTCAGCCTGGAGCTCCCACTTCTGCAGATGCACTGGGGCAGCTGAAGCCAGAGTTTCCTCAGGAGGTGATAGGGAGAGCTGGCCTGGTGAAGCAAGCGAGTGACTGGTGAACCCGGTCTGGCCAGATGCTGGGCCTGGTCAGCCTCGCTGCAGCTCTTTTGATAATAAACAGCACGAAGGAAACCTAGTGTCACAGGAGGCCAACTAGCAACCAAGACAGTATCAGCCAATGTCCCCCATGCTGAGAAACCCTGCTGCCACATCTGGGAAGGTCAGATGGGTCGGTGGAGAACACTCCTGTGCTCTGGGCTCCTCTGCTCATATCCCCAGAGGTGAAGGAAGTTAACGGGACCTTCAGAAGGCAGGGCCCCAAGCTCTTGTTTCCCTTCACTCCAGGTCCTCCTGGTGAAGGCCCCTGTGGATGTTACATTCATCCTCTGCTCACTGCTGCAGAATGGCAAGGTGACAGATGCTGCTCCCAGGGGAGCAGGCTGGGGCCCCTGTGGCTCCCAGGGTACTGTCTGGAGGGCGGAGTCAGGCCTTATAAGAGGGGACAGAGAAGTTCTCCCGGGGAAGAGGACCCTGACTTTCCGCACCCCTGGGAGAGACAAAGCTGGGCTGAGGCAGAGACTCTGAGAAGGGGTTTGGGGTGAAGCAGAGGGCTGGGTGCAGTGCACACCACGGCCACCAGGGGAGGCTCTGAGCACACCGAGTGTTGATATGCACAGGGTGGAAGGCCGGCTATCCTGCAGGCATCCCCAGGGTAAGGTTTACAATACAAGTAGCTAGAGTCTCAGCCTGCCCTAGGGGGGAATCCCTCCCTTCAACCCTTGGAAGCTGGGAGAGAAACACTACCCCCAGGGTGTGGCCCTGGCCCCCACTCCCTGACACACTTAGTCTCTCCAGGTTCTGTGGACACCAGATAGACAATGAATGAGAAGGTGCCACCAACCGTAGGGCTCAAGGATGCAGCTGAGCAGAGAGAGCTTGTTCCTCCAGGGCTCTGTTAGGGGACCCCCCAAGTGGGGCCCACAGCAGCCTGATAGCACCTTAGCTTGGAGACTGCAGTACCGCTCCTGTCTCTGGACCTCTTCACTGCTACTCAGCTGAGACCTCTAAAGGTTAGGGTTAGAAATGCTGTGGCTGTGTTATAAGATGCAGGCATCTTTCACTTCCTGCAGTGTGACCTGGGGCTAGTTACTCTGAGAGCCTCAATTCTTTGTAAAATGGCAACAGTCATGTCTACACTGCAAGGCTATTAGGAGTATTAAAATAAATAACATTAGAGGCCAAGTGTCTGGTGCATTGCAGGTGCTGGGGCTCATGGGGTGGGGATTGTAAATTTCTCCTGCCTGCCCAGCTGCTCCATCTGCAGCAAGTGCCTGATACTGCAAAGCCCTCTGCCCAGGAGGTTCCAGGCCTGCAATCAAGAAACTGCTGAGGTTCCCACACTGGGTGGTGTGCGGGTCACGGGGTGCTACTGAGACCCTGAGGGACATGGCAGCCCTGAGAACCCATTGTGCATATGTTATCAGAAGTGTGCCTCCCAGACGTACAGACTGGGAAAAAATTGTTGGCTATGACAAATACGATCAGCCAAATATGTCTAATTTCTAAAATCTACAAGAGACTGCAAAACCTCAACAACAAAGAGACAACCCAACTAAAAAATGGGCAAAGGATATGAATAAGCACTTTGCCAAAGAAGACATTCAGGTGGCTAACATGAAGAAATGCTCACGATCATTAGCCATTAGAGAAATGCAAATCAAAACTATAATGAGATACCATCTCACCCCAACAAGGCTAGCATTAATACAAAAAAACACAAAATAATAAATGCTGGAGAGGTGGTAGAGAGACTGGAACACTTATACATTGTTGGTGGGAACGTAAAATGGTACAACCACTTTGAACATTGATTTGGTGCTTCCTTAAAAGGCTAGAAATAGAAGTATCATACGATCCAGCAATCCTGCTCCTTGGAATATATCCTAGAGAAATAAGAGCCATCACACGAATAGATATATGCACAGCCGTGTTCATTGAAGCACTGTTCATGATAGCAAAAAGATGAAAACAACCTAGGTGCCCATCAATGGATGAATGGATAAACAAATTATGGTATATCCACACAATGGAATACTATGCAACAATGAAAAACAACAATGAATCTGTGAAACATCTTATAACGTGGAGGAATCTGGAAGGTATTATGCTGAGTGAATTTAGTCAGTTGCAAAAGGGCAAATATTGTATAAGACCACTATTATAGGAACTCAAGAAAAGGTTTAAACACAGAAGAAAACATTCTTTGATGGTTACAAGGGTGGGGAGGGAGGGGGAGGGGTATTCACTAACTAGATAGTAGACAGGAATTATCTTAGGTGAAGGGAAGGACAGCACACACTACAGGGGAAGGCAGCACAACTGGACTAAACCAAAACTAATTAGTTTCCTGAATACAACCAAACACTTCGAGGGACAGAGTAGCAGGGGCAGGGGTCTCGGGACCATGGTTTCAGGGGACATCTAGGTCAATTGGCATAACAAAGTTTATTAAGAAAATGTTCTGCAACCCATTTTGGTGAGTGGCATTTGGGGTCTTAAAAGCTAGCGAGTGGCCATCTAAGATGCATCAATTGGTCCCAAACCACCTAGAGCAAAGGGAAATGAATAACACCAATGACAGAAGGAAAGTATTGGCCCAAGAGACAGAAAGGGCCACATAAACCAGAGACTGCATCAGCCTGAGACCAGAAGAACTAGATGGTGCCAGGCTACCACCAATGACTGCCCTGACAGGGAACACAACAGAGTGTTCCTGATGGAGCAGGAGAAAAGTAGGGTGCAGAACTCAAATTCTAGTAAAAAGACCAGACTTAATGGTTTGATTGAGACTGGAGGGACCCTGGAAGACATGGCCCCCGTACTCTCTGTTAGCCTCAAACTAAAACCATTCCCGAGGCCAACTCTTCAGACAAAGATAAGACGGGACTATCGGACATAAAATGATACTCATGAAGAGTGTGCTTCTTAACTTAAGCGGATAATGTGAGACTAAATGGGCAGCTCCTGTCCAGAGGTGAGATGAGAAGGCAGAGAGGGTCAGGAGCTGGTTGATTGGACATGGGAAATCCTGGGTGGAATGGAGGAGTGTGCTGTCACAGTATAGGGGGAGCAAGTAGGGTCACATAACAATGTGTGTATAAATTTTTATATGAGAGACTAACTTGAATTGTAAACTTTCACTTAAAACACAACAATTAAAAAAAAAAAAAGAAGTGTGCCTCTCAGGCCCAGCCGTCTTTATGGTCATGTCACTTCACGAAGATGGCATATTTCCCCAGGTGGGGAATCTCTTGGCCGTTAAGGCTGCAAAAGGTTCCTGAAAGACCCTTTCCATCTCTAAGGCGATCAAGTCAGATCCTTACATCCTCTAGAGTTAAGAACCATGAAAATCCCCGGCTTGTGAGGTGTTAACCTCCTACCACTGGAGCTGTCAGGAGCGCCTCTTCCCCACTATGTGATCCCCATTCTCCACTCAGAATATCTTGTCACGTGCAAACAGGGCACAGCCCAGGGGCTTCCCAATCCCACGCCCCACATGGTTGTTCCTACAGAGGTGAGATTTCTGCTCTTAGACTAGTGAGTCTCACACTTTACCATCCATCAGAGTTCCCCAGAGAACTTGTTAAAATTCAGATGGCGGTCCCACCCAAAGGGGTTCTGATGCAGCAGGTCTGCCATGGAGCCCGAGAATCTGCATTTCTAACAATGCCAGGTGATGCTGCTGGTCTAGGGTCCACACTGTGAGAACCCTGTCTTAGACAATCCCCACGTGGCCCAGGGCTGAAGACCAACAGCAGCCTATGCTTATCACTGACACCTGAAGTGGGCATCGATTCTTCCCTGAGCAGGCAGGTCAAGCCCCTCCAGCCCTGTTTGCACACTGGAGCTCAGGACTCATCCTCACTTGGCCCAGGCCTGCACCTGCTGGTTAGTCACTCAACAGCTGTGCACAGGCACGAGCCACTGTGCCTGGCATGGGGACAGAACCAGGCAGGGCGAATCAAAGACAGCAGGCTGCCAGGTCAGAGCCCTGGCTGGGGCGGTGGGCCGGGGGGCAGAGGGGGCTCCCCAGCCTGTGGAGCAGGACAGGTATAAGCAACAGCATGAGTCAAGAGCATGAGGCAGGACCGAGGAGGTGGGGGTGGGGGACAAGTAGCCAACCAGCTGTGTGGGGTGGGTGGGCTCAGGGCGAGGTAGAGTGAGAGATCTGCCCATTCCAGGTCGCCAGCTTGTCACGGGCAGCCAGCACTACATGGCCTGCGACAAAACCTCTTCCCACACTCCAGGCTTACAATGCTCCAGAGAATGTGGTCATAAAGCTGAAAGAGCCTGGACTGCAAGAGACAGACGCCTGCATGCTCCAGCTCTGTCACTTCTAGTGTGTGACCTTCAGAGATGCATTTAACTTCCCTGGGCTTCAAGATGAAATTGTCAGTGTTTGAGGTGGCCACCGGTGCTGTTCACAAATCCTCTCCACTTCTACTCTTTCTGAGTACATGGGGGACCACACTTCACCACGCTCTCTGAAGCTGGGCACGGTCAGTAAGATGCTAGCTCCCTGTGCCACATCTGGATTCACAGATGATATATGCCATTAAAGTCCCTGGGTGGCACAAATGGTTTGTGCTCAACTGCTCACCTAAACATTGGTGGTTCAAACCCACCCAGAGGCACCACAGAAGAAAGCCTGGTGATCTGCTTTCATTAAGATTACAGCAGTTCGACTCCGACACACACATGGAGTCACCATGAGTCTGATCGACTCGACGATAGTGGGTTTTGTATATGCCATTCCTTTCCCACCGCTGTGATGTGTCTGCCTGGGTCCATGAGTAACGAGAATGAGCCCATCTGCCAGCCTGCACTGGATGTGCAGCCTGAGTGAGAAACAAACTTCTGTTGTGTTAAGCAACTGAGATTTGGGAGTTCTTTGTTACTGCAGGGAGACTGAGTCCATCCTGACAGATACAGCATTGGGAAGATGTGATGCAGAAAGCAAAAAGTGTGGTGTCCGGCATGACGGAGCGCTCCAGGTGCCTGGCCCCTCTCCCAGGACCTGGCTTTGCTGGACTAAGTCATCTGGTCTATAGACATGCCCCCTTGAGAGTCCTGGCGCGTAGAGGGAGGAGGCCAATGGAGGGAGGCCCCACACTGCCGCTAGATTCCTATGAGACAGCACGTGGCTCAGGAAGGTGGGAGGGAGCGAAGGGGCTACGGTCACAGTGATACCCAACAGGGTCCATGAGCCCTGCCAGATTATGCGGCAGCAACTGTGAGGGACTTTTACAGACTGACCATCCCACAGACATCCACAGGGTCTCTTGTGTGCACCTCTCCTCCCTTTGAAGGCTTTTCTCTGATGTGTATTCAGAGCGGCCAGCAGAGGAACCCTGCCTTCATGCCTCAGTCGCCCTGTGATCTTGGCTAAGCCACAGCCCTTCCTGAGTTCCTTATTTCTGGGCTTCAAACTCTGATGTCCCAGCAATTCACCTGAATGAAAGTCCTGGACAGAGGCAGAGGGCCCACAAGGTGATTTCACCTGCTCTGAACTCTCACAGGGAGGCTCTGGGCCTCAGCACACTTGCTGGGACCCCAAGGGAAGTATTCTGGCCACCGGTAATCTGGTCCCTGTCCCTGGAGGTGAATGACTAGGATGACCACATAAGTTAGTCTCCAAACTGGAACAGTTCTGAGAGTGAAGGGGGCAGTATAAATAATTACCTGCAAACAACAGGTATGAACCAGGACCGTCTTCAACAAACCAGGATAAACGGTGAGTCGATGGCTGAAGAACAGAAATGGACCTACCTCTCTGTGTCTCAGCTGGAAGCTTCTCCCCTCATGGTAGCAGTTGTAGGTTTTTAGCAGGCTTAAGAGCTCCGACCTAAAAAGACAGACACCAGACACTCCTGGGGGGTGGCCACGGCCATGGCCTCAGTTTCCTCATTTCAGAATGGGTATAATATACCCATCTTGCCAGCCATGCATAATCAGAATATGCCATCATGACCTGTGCCCTGTAGCCTTCCAGAGGGTTTCGCAAACAGGCCCCCATAGAAGACACGGGGCTGAGCACTGAAGGAGCTGAAACTCACGCGGCAGTCCCCATCCCTGCATGTCTGGGAGTTTCCACACTTTGACTATTACAGATCCCCAGCCAGTGACAATATCCTTGTCCTTGATCTCTGAGTCACCTTCTCAGAATAAATCCCCAGGTCTGGATTATTGGGCCAAAGGGCGCAAGCATTTTGAAGACTTTTGCTTTTATCCCCATATCCCTTCCTACAAGGGCAGGTGTGGCTGCTGTGGTGGGGGCACTGTGAGGGGTGCTCCCCTGCTCCCCATCATGACTTTCCCGAGTGTACCATCCAGGGACGAAGTGACAGCAGTGAGCACACAGGGTCCCAAAGGCCCTCAGCAGGCCATCCCACCCAAATGATGTGTGTCTAGGTGAGTGTTGTAGATTAAACTGTGTCCCTCTGAAAAGATATGTTGAAGTCCCAGCCTCTGCAGCTGTGAACACGACCTTGTTTGGAAATAGGGTCCTTGGGACCAGTTAGGAGAAGGATGGCCTTGTCTGGTACAAGTGGGGGGAAGAGACACAGGATTAGACAGAAGGAGAACAGCCACGTGACGAGGAAGGCGGCTGTGAGCCAAAGAGCACCGAGGATTGTTGGCAGCCGCCAGAAGAGTCCTGACAGTGAGGGGCTGTGACAAGGAGACGGCAGGGACAAAGCCTCTCCCCGCACACAAAGGCTTACTTGAGAATGGACTTGCTGTCGCTGACGGGCACCTGAGAACTGGGTGGAAAATCTTCCTTCATCCTCTTCTCCTCCTGTCTGCAGACTTGGAAGTTACCTGTCAGGAAGGTACACAGACAGGCTGAGGCTGAGAGACGAGCACCAGTCCCCTAGTGCCCAGAACCATAATGTGGAGGCCACAGGGCAGATGTGACCAAGAGGCTCAGGCCACACTCCGCCATGTGGCAGCCAAGTGCCACTCAAGGAGCCAGGTCTCAACTGCCAAGCCAAGGGCACCACCTGCCCTACCAACCCCCACCCCAAACTCGCCATAATCCCCAGGAATTCCAATCAGTCTCTGAAGCAGGTCCGACCCTGTGCTTGCTTCCCTCCTGCTGGGACAACCTCAGCAATGGTTTCTCCCTTAGCATTGTTCTACCAGTCTTGCCAAGCCACCCAGCCTCACTCCTTCTATGTACCAGACAGTGCGCTAAAGCATCACCCACCCATGCACACGTACACACACATATGCACACACGCAAATGCACACATACACACATGCACATATACAACACACACATGCAAACACATGCACACACCTACACAGGCATGCACACATCCACACACATGCACAAATGCATAAACACACAATTCACACACACACACATACATACACATGAACACTCACACATACACACGAGCACACATGTACACACATTCTCCAGTCCTGAACCTACATTTAACTCTCATCTTCCAAGCTGCAGCTAAGGATCTGAGAAGTTAAGTAACACTGGGCCGTGACACAGCCAGGGCACAGCGTGGCCCAAAGGTGAGTCACACTGAGCCGCTCCTTCACAAAACCCCCAGCATCTATTCCCACAAAGCCCTGCTCAGTCACATCCTCCCAACCTATGTGTGCAAACGTTACTGTGGGGCTCAAGATCTGGCCTGACTGCTGTCCTCGTGAATATCCTCAGGGTAGATCGTGCCTGTTATTGTCGAGTGTCACGGTCCCTAGGCTCTGACTCAGCCCAGTCGAGGCTGTTCTCTGCCTTCCTGCTCCATGCCATCTACAGACACGATGCGCCTCCTCTGTGTTGAATGAGCACTTGACTCTGGAAGCAGGGAACTGTGGTTGGCCTGGAGAAGGGGCATGGTTTGAGGGAGGGGCTTCTGAGCACCCTCAGAGCCACCCTATAAATACCCACCCCTGCCTTGCTCCAGTGCGAGGCATCCTATGTCCTGGAGAGGGGTTGTGTCCCTCTGCAAAGCATTTCCCGTGGAGCCAGCAGCAAGGCTTCACCTCCTGGGGCACAGGGAGGGGACAAAGGGCATTGGGGCCCAGGGCTGGAGGCCTCTGCATTCTTTGCAGGGCAGCCGGGATTTTAAAATAGTTTCAGTTCCTCAGTCCTTGGGCTCACTTGTGGAAAAAGTGACCTGCCAGCCCCCTCTCTGGTTAAGTTTCTCTAATGTGCTCCACGCAGAAGCTGCTTCCAGCCCAGGGTAAGCCACGTGACTGCGTCCATGGCACAGTTGTATCTGATTTAAGCAAGCACATTAGAGTGAGAGCTGGAATTACCCAGAGATCAATAGGAGGTGGTTTGCTCTCTTGCCTATCTCTGTAGCCAGCCTCTCTCCCACCCCTCCCCACTTCCTGTTCTGAGCCCCAGCCCTCTTTAGCTGCTCCTTAGCTGCTGTCAAGTCAGCCCCCAACTAATGGTGACCCCATGCACAAAGGGACAAAACACTACCCGGTCCTGCACCATCCCCACGATCAGTTATAGATCATTGCAATCCATAGGGTTTTCACTGGCTGATTTTTGGAAGTAGACCACCAGGCCTTTCCTTCTAGTCTGTCTTAGTCTGCAAGCTCCGCTGAAGCCTGTTCAGCATCACAACAACAAGTAAGCCTCCACTGACAGACGGGTGGTGGCTGTGCATGAGATGCATTAACAGGGATTTGAACCTGGGGTCTCCAGCATGGAAGGCGAGAATTCTACCACTGAACCACTGAACTAGTGGGTCATAAGTATCCTGAGCTGCTTACAGCCTCCTAATGGGCTCTATGCCTTTTCCTCCCTTAGGGCTTTTTGGGGTGCTGTTCTCCACTGGGAATGCAGCTTCCTCCTCCTCCTAGCTCTGATGTTACTCCTCCAGAAAACCCTGGCCAGAGCAGCCCCTCTGGGCCCCAGCACCTCCTCCCAGCTCCCCACTCACCCTGCAGGAGCATAGGAGCATCACAAGGCAGGGATGCTGCTTTTCTGCGTTCCCACCTGTTTCCAGCACCTAGTACAAGCCCGGCACATCACAGGGGGGCCATAAATGTTTGTTAAAACTACTGCATGAATACAAGAAGCCTCACGGGGCACAGGTGGGGGACAAAGTCAACTTTCCCAGGTTTGTGTACAGACAGCTGGAATAAAAAATGTCAGAGTTTCCAGGAACCAGAGAGGTCCTACTGAGGGACACTGGTCAGCAGAGGCCACAGGAAGCTGGGGGCACATTCTTCCTCTAAGGGGCAGCTCTTCTGGTTTTTCATGAGATCTGGAGTTTTATGGGCTACATTCTACTTTTAAAGCTGGGTGACTGTGGCAGAGACACTTACTGCTCCTGAAAGGACCATATGGTCTTGCACTCTGACCAGCCCTGGCAGTTAGTGGGCTGCGGGACTACCTCTGACAAACAGCAGCCCTCCAGCACTCTCATCCCCTGCCATGGTGACCCAGGAAGTCATATGTCAACTAGTATAACTCCTTACAGAAATGGGAAAGAGACATAAACCTCTGTCATGACAAGCTACTGACATTTCAGGGATTTGTTACTACAGTAGAACCTAGGCTATCCTGATCAATGCAGCAAATAATTCAACTAAAAAGCGCGCACACACACACACACAAACACACGTGTGAAATGCAGCCAGATTTAAAAAAACATTTGCAAGACAGATGTACTTTATGGGGCTCCAGTTTGTGACTGGATTCATGGCACGATTTAGTTTACAATACTTTCATCCCCCACAGCGTTTGGGGAATATGCCCATTTGCTCCATGCAGCAGAAACACAAGTGGAATTTCCTGTGCCAATCAGGGGACACTTAATCAAAGATTCTTCCCAAAGAGCTCTGGACTGGGAGCCGTGTGGCTTCAATTGCATCCATTTGCCTTAACTATCTCATCTGAACAATAAGAATATTGACCTCTAATGGGTTTGAAATTTTCTCAACTGTAGAACTCTTTGTTCAAATGGAATATTTATGCAGCTCAGATTAAAGGGGCTGCTTTGGGTGACAGTGAGGTCTGTGGCTGGGGGCTCCATGCAGGGCTTGCCCAGGGCTCTGGGTAATACCACTAGAAGACCACTGTGCTGAATCCCACACAGGATCTCCCTGGCCTCTGGGAAGGCTCTGTCCCCAGAGGGTCTGCTCATTTAAGGATGACCAACATGCTGAGTGCCTTCAGCTGGATTTGGATGGAACCAGCTAGGGGAGTGGGTAGCCACTCAGGGGAGGGGGGAATCAAAGAGGAAGTCACGGAGGGTCAGAGATAGCAGATGGCAGAGTGAAGGGAGAAAGAGGAAGGAGGGCTGCGGGGTACGTAGCTCAGCTTGGTAGGAACAGAGAATGAGGCATGATATGAGAAGTGAAGGCAGGGCAGTCAAAGCAGGGTTGATGGAAAGCAACGAAGGGCCAGCTCAGCAAAGCAGGCTCATCCAGCCTGCCAGGGGGTTCTGGGGCCTTACAGGGTGGGAACCTCTGAGCCATAGAAAACATCTCTCCTGGGAGAGAACCACAGATTTCTGTGTTCTCTGATACTCAGCAGCTATGTGGCCCCATGCAAGGTCTCGCTGGTCCTCAGGTGTCTCATCCCTGGAACCCAGGTGGGCACAACCTCCACCTCCCTTCAGTTCAGGACCAAGCTCTGGGATCACTCGCAAAATCCTGCTTCATGTCTGAACACTGCGTATGACTTATCTCCTTTACCAGACTGAAGGTGAGGTGATTTGCACTCATTCTGATAACTCCCTGGGTCTTGCTGAGTCCTAGAGGGAATAAAAAAGTACAAAGGAGTGCCCTCTAAATAACTAACTGGTGAATGGGGTTGGGGGGGGGCAGGGGAAGGGAGGGAGAGGGAGCAAACATCCCAACAAGAAAGCAACTGCGACTTCTCCGTTTGAATCATCTTCCCGAAACTGCCTCTTAAACAGAGAATCGGTCAGTTGTGCAATAGCGGGGCCTTCCAGATTCTCTGAGCACTTTTCAGACTTTTACAAAGAGCACAATCTTATCTCTAAATAAATGGATAGAATGGAGGCTGCTTTGGTTGCAGCAAGAGTGGAGAAGTGGGTTGAGGCTGGGGCCTACCTGCCTCCCCAGGCCCAATCTGCCAGGCAGGCCAACCCTGCCACTCTGGGGAGCCTGCCAGCTTGGTCTCGGCCTGCTCTCCCCTCCCAGCCCCCAGGCTGGAAGGGCTCTGTCCTGTTCTCCTTCAGCCCCAGCCACAGAGCTAAGCTGCAGCCCAGGATCTGGCCTCCCAGAGGAGGGGTCCCAGAGGGCCACAGGCAGGGTGCCAGCCCCAGTTACCTGTCCCCAGTGGACGGCAGGGAGCTGTTTTCTTTCCACTTCCCTGGCTGCTCTGCCAGAACGAGGAGGGGCTGCTGACAACAACCAGCCCATGTTATTGTCCCTCACCTTAGGTTTAGGACAAAGGACACCAAAGCCTTTATGACTGCTAGGCTTGACCCACTTTCCTCCTTTGTGGTCATGGGGCCGGGCATCACAGAAGGCAGGGCCGTGACTCTTCAGTCACCATGGGCCCAGTGCCTGTGGTCAACGGCCACATGAGAAACAGAAGGTTAATGAAGTGGTGTTTTCAGGAAGCTAAATTAAGTATGTTTTAAAATCTTTTGTTTTAAGACTATATCCTTCCTACTTTGTAATCTTAGGATATCACCTTGTTCATAAAATAATGGTGAAAATAGATGGTAGTAGTTGTCCTTACTTGGCAAAATTGACAACATATTGGTATCCAAATTAAATGTTCGAAGCATGTCTGAAATCCTAGAGCTTAATAACCTCTGTTCTAACATTTCATGAGATTGTGATTCTTATTTTCTTCTTTAGGCAAGATTTGAATCAAGCAGGTGAAGAAACAGACGTGGGAAGCCAAAGAAACAGGCGGGCAGAGGGAGTGGGCACGGATGGGATCCTCTCAGCCCAGTCTTGCTCCCACAGCAGGGGGGTCCCAGCGAGAAGGCAGAGAAGGGCTACATTCCTGGGAGGCCAAAATGCCCAGCCCCAAAACCCAGGGCTAGGGCTTTCAAGCACCAGACAAGGCAGCAGCAGGAAGGCACCCATGCAAAGATCCTTTAAAGAGAGCAGAAAGGCAGGAGCTTGGCCAGGGAGGACGCTGTAGGGCAAGGGGCTGTCTGGCTGGACACAGCCCCCCTTGGCTCCGCTCTTGGCCAAGACAGCCAGCTGTTCTGATGGAGATGGCAAGAAGCAGCTCAACAGCTGTGTTCTCGGCCCCTCCACCCTGGCTGTCCTCACACCAGCCTCCCACTCCAGCTCCCACCTCTCCCTCTCCACCATCGCCCACCCCTCTGGACTCTCATCCCTCCTGGCCCCCACCCAGGATGGACTGGCTAGGGAGCCGTGGGAGGGCAGTCCAGAGGGAGGTGATGGTGGCAGAGGGAGCGCAGGGAGACAGGAGGCCTCAATGCCCTGCCAGCTCTACTACCTTGGCTTCCCAGCTCAGCTAGAACCACCTTGAATGTATCCCTGCACAGGCCTCTGCTCCCCCACCCACTGCCCTGCACTGTCCTCCTTCTCTAAGAGTCTGGCCCTCAGCACCCGCAGAGTTGGCCTCCCCGACAAAGCTTCCTCCTGCGCCCAGCCCGGGGGCAGGCGTTTCTGGCAGGATTTCTGGTTTCTGCTCTTGCTCTCAAGGATCAGCAACCTTGAGCAAGAAAGCTGTCTCCAGTCCTCCTGCTCGTCTCACGAGCACACGCTGTGGTCCTGTGGGGACACCCCTCCTCCATACAGAAGAGGTGATCTACAGAAACAGCAATCCTCTCAGCCATGCTCTTTGGGCCAAATGGGCTCAGGGTGACCACTGGCCAATCATCCCAGGGGCAGCTGGACAGAGGGGCCCAGCACTCAGTGGCAGCTGCTGCAGGGCAGCCCTGGGCGCTCTCCCCAGCTGCCCCCCACCTGTGACATCCACTGAGCTAGGCCCTGTGTGCCATGTGCAGCTGCTGTGGGTGATTCCTGTGACAGCTGAGACATGGTGCATCTCTTTTGGGTCATGGAGCCCTTTGGAGTCTCTTGAAAGCTTAGACCTTCTCCCCAGTAAAATGCATGCATACATGTACACATGTGTGCAGACGAACATATGCTCTGAATCTGTACATGTGTGCACACAAACACATGCTCCGAATTTGCATACAATTGCAGGGGACTCAGGGGGCCCTTGCCAGTGTTCCCCTAGACTCCCCGATCCCAGGTTAAGACTCTGCTAAATGTGTCACAACAAGAAAGAGGAGGCAGAGGGGCGCACAGACAGAAGTCTAGGTGTGGGTTTTGTTGTGACATCAGCTTGGTGGGTGGCCTCGGCACGCTGTGCAATTTTAGGGCCTCAGTTCAGCCAGGGTCTTACTGGCAGATGGTCTAGAGTGTCTTCAGGGCCCCACCCAGCTGGCTGACAACAACCCTGCCCTCACTCCCCAAGTGAGGCAGGGCAGGGATATGTGGTCCCAAACCTGTTGCTCAGTAGTGTACCCCGGGGAAGGAGGTAGGCAGAGCCAGAGAAGGAGACCAAGTGAACTGGAAGTTCCTCTTTAGCAAACGTGAAAAACTGCAGAAACACTGAGAAGTGTATCCACTTCCCACTTAATTTTAATTGTAAAACAAGCTCAAAGGATTTTCTTCAATGGACTGTGTGACAGGGCAACCATCTAGCCTTTGCAAGGATCTGGGTTCAAAAACTGTCCTTTGTGATTTTCTAGCTATGTGACCTTGGGCAAGTCACTTTCCCTATCTAAACCTCGGGTTCATCATTGGTGAAATACTTATCATCCTCATTTCTGTGAAGGCTAATGAGGACGTATGTATAATGGGCCTGGTATGGTGCTCACCCATAATCAGCCAAAGCTTCCAGAATTGTCACTGTTGACAATGGAGTCAAGGACTTCACAGAGATACTAGGGTATGTTGGACGTCAAGAGGCCCCTGAAGAGTGCCTGTGAGTGAGGAAATAAGGCTGACTGTACCAGAGAGGTGGTGACCTGTGCCTGAGCTAGGCAGAAGCAGAGCCGGAACCATGGCCAGGTCCCCAGAGGCCCAGTCCAGAGTGCTTTCTGGATGACCCTACAGTCAGGGCTCCGTTTGAGGCTTTGCATCGATAGGGTCTGAACTGGGATGCAGCCCAGGATTCCTGTTTTTCACTACCTATCGTTGTCTAGTAGTCCGAGTTTTAACCACCTACACACAGAATTATGACTAAACCAGTGAAAACAGACTAATACACTGACAACACACCCCTTACAACCTCTGGCCAGCAATGTCCCACCTGCCTAAACTGAGTCTCTTCTGTCTGGCCCAGGTGAGTCTCCTCTCCCCGCCTTCTCTCTCTCCCTCTCCCTGCCCCCTCCTTTCCCTCCACTCCTCTCTCTCCCCCTCCTCCCCCTCCTCTCTCTCCCCCTCCTCTCTCCCCCTCCTCTCTCTCCCCCTCCTCCCCCTCCTCTCTCTCCCCCCTTCCCCCTCCTCTCTCTCCACCCTTCCCCCTCCTCTCTCTCCCCCTCCTCTCTCTCTCCCTCCTCCTTTTCCCTCTTCCTCTCATTTCTTTTCCCCTTTTCTTTCCTGTCTCTTCTCTGTCCCCTTTCTCTCCTACCCACCCCCCGCCTGCCTTCTAGCACCTCTCACTCAGGGGGCAGCACCTCAGGAACTCAGCAGAGGAGCAGGAGGCAGGCAAAACTGCATTTAACTGGGAGTTATCATGAGTTGGAGTGACTCATGGCAATGAACAACTACTGATTCACTTATAGGTTCTTTGTTTTTCTTTTTTTAAGTATGGCTTCTGGCAACAAGTCCAAACAGACACCTGGCCCTGGCCAGGGGACAGTCACACTACAGTGAAGCCAATGAAGGGTGCATGGCTGTGGGCTCTGCCAGGCCTGTGTTTGCATTCTAGAATCCCAGCACGCATAACTGCGGGGACTTATTTAATTCCTCTGTGCGGTGGGGTTACTAACCCCCTTTATTGTGTTTTAAGGAAGAACTGGCTTTGGCCTGGCACTGGTCCTGGCATGAGGGGAGGCCCTCCCTCCCACCGGGCTGACGTGCCAGGCTAATAAACACAAGGAGGCATCAAGTGGAAGGTGCAGGCCTGGCAGTTGGGCGGGATGAGCGCTGCACTCAGCCGTTAAGTGCAGGAGACCTGGAGTCCCTCACAGCAGTTCAGTCCCTGGGTTCAAATTGCGCCTCTGCCACTGACTAACCTGGGTAAAGTTGGGCAAGTACACAACTCTTTACGCTTTGGTTTTCTCATGTGAAAATGGGGATGATGGCAGTTCCAATCTCACAGGAGTAAGTGGCATTTTGTGCTAAAGCCGGAGAACAGTGCCTGGCACAAGGCTGACCTCGAGCTATTATGATAAACAGCGATCGTGGGGCAAGCAATTCCTGCTCTATCTTGGCGTTGGGTTTCCATCTATAAAGTCAGAGAGCTGTGCCCCAGGCGTCTTCCAGTCCCTTCCCGCAGCTCTAAGATAAATGTTTCTAGGAGATTGGCTAAACCGAGGCCAGAGGCGGGCTGAAGTGTAACCTGCGGCCACCTCACCTTTCGCGTTCAGGATTTATCCTCCAAAGTGCCTTCCCCTTAGAGGAGATGCCAGGCACAGCGCCCACTCTGAGCATGGGTCCGAGGCTCCCGATGCGCCCTCGGAATTATCTGGGACGCCCGACCTGGCGGACAGGGCGAGTGGACCGGGGGTGCGGCGGCCGGAGGGGCACCAGTGCCCGACCGCTCCTGGCTGGGGGCCGTCCCGGGCTCGGGTGGGCTCCGTAGACTCCCCCGGCCTCTCCTGTGTGTACATCACTCACCGTCCACTCATCGCGCCGCCCAGGAGCCGCAGCCTGTGTTTCGCCCACGCCTGCACCGGAGCCGCCCAGCAGCGCGGAATCCTGGAGCCTCCACGCCGGGTGCGCCTGCCCCACCCCTTGCTCCCCTCTGGCCAATAGCACCGCTCCGCTCCGCCCCTCTTGCAGCACCACCCAATGGCACCGTCCCGGCGGTCCCGCCCCGCCCCTCAGGGGGCAACGCCCAATGACACCGCCCCGGCGGTCCCGCCCGGGTCCCGGCAGGGGTCTGCACGCTGGGCGGTGCCGTGGGGCGGCGGGGAGGGGTCGGTGCGCCGACCGCGTGGGTACCGCGTCTGCAACTTTACGCGGCCAGTGCCTTCTGAGGGCCTAGCTGAGTGTAGGGTCGGCTGTGCGGACGGAGGCCAGAGACCCTGGTCTAACGCGGGGAACCTTGGGCATTCACGAAGGCTATTGGCAGGCCCCCAGCTACTTGTGTGTGTGTCGAGGTGGCGGCAGAGGAGAAGCCCAATCAATAAAAGCCAGAGCGTTTGCTTTTTATTGCTCAAGGGGCACCTGTGTGCAGGGTTTTCTGCTTGGCGTGGCCGCAGAGCGCTCTGTCATTTAAGAAAGCAGATCCCACGATAAAGAGAAGGTAACCTCTTCCAGTCACCGCTCCGATTTGCCTGCACTAAGGCAGAGATGAAACCACAGGCCATTTGGGGAACTCAGAGCGTATCTGGGGTGTGGGGAAGGGGGCCAACGAGAACTTTTGCAGTTTCCGTTTTAGCCGCCAGTTCCCAGTCCTGACCTCTCCACCATCCCCAACATAAATCACTTTTATTTCATTCGGTCTGTGGTTTATCTTTTAGAGTCACATGGCCATTTTAGAGTCTAATAAAATCTATGGACCTTCTAGAAAGACCTACATACACAAAACACAGCCTGGGATTTGAGTGTATGGGTTCCTCCTCCCTGGACCCCGGACCATTGTATGGCCGCTGGATTTGGGGGAGATTGGGTTCTGCCACGCACTTGCTGTGTGACCTTGTGTATAATGCAACCCTTCTGGGCCTCAGTTTCTCCACCTGCAAATATGAAGGGGCCGAAGACAACCAGTCAGGGGCCCCTCCCAGCTCTGTCATTGTGTGAATTCATGGAGAATGGCCTATCATCTGCCCCCTTGAGGTCCCTGCGGTCAGGGACTCCCTGTCCTGATGTTTTCATTCCTGTACAGCCCAAAGCTGTGGTCATCACAGCTGAGGTGTCCAAAAACAGAGGGTAAAATTTAAAACGGTTCTCAGCCTCTGAGAATTATACCCTAAAAGTTCATCCATGCCCAACATGATCAGTAAACGTAGAACCAGGGTGATGTACAGTCCCCTGGGGCTCTCCAGCCCTGCAGTGTGAATCATTCTCCAAAGTACTTGAAGCTCTCCCCGGTCCATGATTAGCCTGGAGTGCTAACTGGGACTGGGGCAGCAACCTGTGCTTCCTGTGCTGCCACTGGGTGCCAGGGACTGTGCTCAGTGCTTTACATGAAGGGTGCCATGTAATCTCCTCAACTCTCCTGGGAGTGTGTGTTACTGCCTGCATTTTACATGACACAGTGTCCATTGCCAGGGTCCTCAGTTCCTTCAGACAGAAACCAAAAACTCCAAACCCATTGCTGTTGAGCCGATTCCAACTCAGGGTGACCCCACGTCTTACAGAGTACAACGGTGCTCCATGGGGTTACCTTGGCTGTAATCTTTATGGAAGCAGAGCATCAGGCCTGTCTTCCATGGCACATCTGGGTGGGTTCAAACTGCCCACCTTTCTGTTAGTAGTTGAGTGCTTAACCATTTGCATCACCTACGGACTTCTTCAAACAGAGGGGGTCAAATTTTCCTAAATATTCAATGAGACTGTGTTTGGCCTCCAGCTCATTTGTGGTGGCTGTTGTGTGTACTGTTGGTTGCTCATACGATATTCCTTTCTCCTTGGGGGTGGGGGGAGGGAAAGGGAGAGAGAGCAGAAAGAAAGAAGAAGAAGAAAAACCAGCTTGTTTGGAGCCGCAGCGTGTTCGCTCCAAGTGATGGATCACGATTGGTGGTGTTTCCAATACTGCACATTACAACCCAGTAATGGGTCACACAATTAATTTAGTGGATGATGTGACAACGTACAGCACACAAAGTGAAAGTAGGGTGTTTTATGAGACTTGTTTGCGTTATTCATGTTTCAGTTATGTATATTAAGCTATGATATAAAATGTGTATCTCACTGTGTGTCACAGTCAAAAAAGTTTGAAAGCCACTTGTCTAAGTCAATCTTGACAATCCTTTACACTGCCTCCCCAGCCTCCTTTGAAGCTAAAGGTGGCCATTTGACCCATTTTTGGGCAAAGAGATATAGGAAGGGTGTACTATGGGGAAGGATTTGAGAGGGGGTGGTAGAGAAAGCCTTTGCTTTTCTGACAGAAGGAACAGATACCCCTTTCCTCTGCCCACCTGTCTTGAAAGTAGACATAATGTGGAGCACTGACAACCATTTTGATATCATGATGCAACAGGCCCACATACTAAGGATGGTGGAGCATAAAGATAAAAGGACTCTGGGTGTTTATTAACACCATGATACTGCGGCACCACGCATGCATTGCCTACTCCAGATTTCTCGCCATGTGAGAAATTCGTGTAAGCCAGGAATTCACGAACCTTTTCTGTAAGGGTCAGATAGTATTTTAGGCTTTGTGGGCTATATAGTGTCTGTTGCAACTACTCATCTCTGCTGTTAAAGTTTAAAAGTAGCCACAGACAATATGTAAATGAAAGGACATGGCTCTGGTTTCAGTAACAGTTTGTTCACAAAAACAGGCCGAGGGTCACATGTGGCCTGGACCATAGTTTGTCAAGCCCTGCTCTAGATGATTTTGTCCCACTAGTTATCTCACTTTCTCCTATTCCCCCTCCTTTCTACTCTGGTGACATTCTTCCCACACACCAGGTCCTCTCCTGCCTCAGCACCTTTGCACTTCCTATTATTCCTTCAACCTGGAAGGCACTTCCCTCAGATGCCTGCAGGACTCTCTCCCTCCCCTACTTCAGACCTGTACTCACAATCACCACCTCCTTGAGGTCTTCCCTGGCACCCTATCTAAAATGTCCCTGTGCCCCACGTGACTGTCTGTCATGCTGTATGTTTCCCTTCTCTATCTTGTCCTGGAGGCAAGGACACACGATGAGTCTGTTTACTTACTGTCTAGAAAGTCATGGTGCTTAATAAATATTTGAATTTTTTCCCCCTTTCTGCCAGATTCGGGTAAGAAATCAGACTCAGGGAGGCTAAATAACCCAACCAAGGTGACATATTTAGTAAAGCAGTAGAATCAGGATTTGCACCCTGGTGGCCCCATGTGTGCCCGGAGAGTGAGTATAGAACAAAGCATTTACATCTAATGCAAGATAGGGCCTCGGGGAACTGAGGCCACACGGAAGTTTCTTCAAGACTCCTTGCCTTAGGGCATCACCCCAGTAAAAAGGGCCTTTAGTTCATTAAGGGAATGGGTCATTATCCTGTTCATCTTGGGCAGTTGTCATTCTTTAGAATTCAGAAAATGTCATTATTTTGTGAACAATCCAGTCTGACTTGTAATATCCATAAAAAGCCAAATGGAAATGCTTATGCTATAATGTTTTCAGCAAAGGGCACAAAGAATGAATTTTATTTGATCTGTAAGTGGGGAAGCTTAATAGAGCTTAAGGGTCTGATAAACACATGTGATCTCATTGGTTAGGTGAGACCACCATCAGGGACAAGGTTCTCTGCTGTGGTTTTGCTTGAGGCTTCTTGGTACAAGGCACTACTCCAAAAAGACTAAGAATTACCATATTTCTACTCAAATAATGCATGCATTATACGTTTTTTCCGCCAACTGCAGAAACCATTCCCCCATGTCAGAACTGTCTTATTTAATTTCATCATTTGCACACTTTATACGTGTGGGTGTTATTTTCTAAAAAAAAAAAAAAAAAATACAGTACCTTTTTCCCCTCTGGTACTTTGAGAGACAAAGATTGAAAATGCATGAGCACAATCACATACTTTGAGATGTAATTTAGATTTCCCTGAGTCTTGAAAAATAGGCTTATATGTTCTAACTTAGGTAATATTAGTAACCAGAACCATTTTCAAGACCATTCCTTTAAAACAGTTCATGGAATTTTGAATTAAAATTACTGACTGATTGCCTGAGGCCTTTCACGGGTGACTTTGTATGACTTTTTTCTCCTTCATTGTATCCAATACAAGATTCAGAACAAATGACTTTTTAAAGCAACTTTTCAGAAAGTCTGTGGGATTCCAAACGTGTAACCAGAAATTCTTTAAAAAAAAGATTGCATTTGATGAGATCCAGTTTAAAGCAAGCAGCTTCACTTTGCCTTTAATGGGCTCCATTTTGTTAAACCCATCAGCAGAGCGGCCACTTACAAAATGCTTCTTGCTCCATTTGCTTTGATGGAATCCTTGAGGGATGAGGTCACCCCGTTGCATGATCTTAACATACAGAAGACTTTATGAGGGTTTGCAATCAGTTTTTAGATGATTTCTCAAAAAATCCACACACTGTCTACCCTTCTTTTCAATGTGTAATGGTTTTTATTAACTCCATTGGTTAGCATACAAACAATAACCTCCGTTAAAATATGGAACTCTTCAATCTATACCAGAGGCAGGCTGAAAATGGTAATTTATTCCCCCAAGCTGGCATAAATTTCAATGATATATGCCATGCAAGTGCCTTCACATTACACACACACACACACACACACACACACACACACACACACACACACAGGCACACACATGCACACATACACTGTACGTATTATTTTTTCTTCATGATTGTGCTTTGGGAAAGCTCTCTTTTGTACCCCTTCCCCCTTAGGAACTAATACTTGCTTGAGTACAGGGTTTCCTAGGAGGCTAGGAGGGAGAGAGCTTGTTTTAAAAGGTAATCTGACTAAAAATGGCTACTGAAATTTCTTTTGGGGAAAAATAACTGCTTGGCTCAAGCCCTCTCTGCCCTTGGTCTCTGAGAGAAGAGTGTGCCTGTCTAATCCAGGTCTGCTCCAAAAACATAAGTGAAGATGAAGATGGCATGAAAAATTCCCAACAGAGCACAAACAGATCTGGTTTGTCGATGAGTCAAAAACTCTTTCTCATCACCTTCTTTCCCCTCCTGTCTTCCTGAGTGTGTGTGTGTGTGTAGTTCATCCTAGGGGCCCTGGGTAGCACAAATGTTAAGCGCTTGACTACTAGCCAAAAGGCTGGTGGTTCAAGCTCACCTAGCAATGCTGCAGAAGAAAGGCCTAGTGATCTGCTTCCAAAAGGTCACAGCCAAGAAAACCATACGGAGCAGTTCTATCCTGCACACATGAGATGGTCATGAGTTGGAATCGACTCGATGTCAACTAACAGCAGTAAGAACTGCTGCCCAAATCAGAAGACTGAGAAAGGAAATTCCTTCCCACATTCCCAAACCTCCCCTAGGACCTGGGAAGCCTCTCACCCATTCATGCTTCATACCCAAGTAGAAGTCGTCAACTTCTACTTGGACTGTACTCCAGAGGATGCTGACAACGTGGGGCTCCTAGAAAGTAAATTATTATTAATGGGTATTCTAATGGCTGTGAGTTAATAACATCTTAAAAATAAGGAGAAAATCTAGACTCCTGAACAGACTGCATTTACCGTATAATATTAGAAAATGACTTCTTGTTGTTCTATATTTTCATTCATTTAACAAACAGTAAGACTCTTTGCTGCACTCAGGTACTAGGCATGAAAGAACACAAGTTCAGGGAGATTTGGGGAAAGATAACTCTTCTCAAGGGAGAGGGGCCCAGGAAGGGCTTCCATGAGGATTTTCTTCCACAAAGAGTCTGGTGTTCCTTTAAGTAGCAAGATACTGATGAGCCTCAAGGCTGTGAACTAGTTAAGACATCAGGCCCTTCCCTCAAGACAGGATATAATGCAGCCAGAGGAAGTGGAGGCCTTCCAGATGGAAAAGAAGAGGAACCTTGGGAGAATACAGAGCACTGGCACAGACAAAGGCCATTTGTCCAATTCCTGGGCTGGCTATTTCAAAACTGACCCTCCTCAGGGCACTTGGGAGTGACTACCCAGCCAGAGAATGTGGCCATTCCTGTGCCCTGGAAGGAAGAACAACCCCTCTATCTCTTTTCCTGAGCCTGAAGCTTTCCTAGGAATGTGAAACACCCAGCTGGAGGAAGGGTCAAGCTGGCCCACCAGCTAGCCAGGCTTGACCTGTTAACCCCATGTTTAAAGAGATGTTTTGGTTGAGTTGCCCTCACCTCTGAACCTGCTGTCAAAGCCACCTCTGTTTAGCCCCTGCTGTGACAGAGGCTGCTCATCCCCAGTCTTTGTGAAGTAAGAGCCTGTGTGTTTAAGGAAAGACTGAGCCAACATCCTACATTTTGTCTCCATTTGGGAATTGTGTCTGGCTTTTCACCTTGAAAACTATTCCACAGTAAAACAAATAAGTTAATAGCTTTACAGCTGGGGTAGAAAGAGCATGACCAGTAATTTCAGAGAGTTTGACCAGTAAATCATACCCCCTCATGTCCCTATCAGGCACAGACTCAATGGAGGAGTGTGGCTGATACCAGGGCATTCCAGGATGCATCAGGATGTCAGCAGTGCCTTGTCCCTCCAGGGATTTCATGTTTCCATATACCTACGTAAACTATAGCAACATTTGAGGAATCTTTGTTTCTCCATTGACCTAGAGGGTCTAAGTTAGAGATTGGCAAATGTTTTCTGTAAAGAGCCAGGTAGCAAATATTTTCATACTTGCAATCCACATGGTTTCTCTTGCAACTACTGAACACTCAAAAAATAAAGCAGCCATAGATGATGTGTAAATAAATGGATGTGGTTTGGTTCCAATAAAACTTTATTTATAAAATCAGGCAAAGGGCTGGAGATTTGGAAGAGTTTGGAGTGACAGCAGATCTTTTCTCCTGGTCAAACCTGGCAAAGGCGGTGAATTGAATAAGCTATACTCAGGGTTAGGATGCTTTCAGCTGTAAGGAAAAAAAAAAAAAAAAAACCCAAAGGGGATTTTATTATGTTGTATAATAAAAGCCCCAGAAACAGGTAGTTCCAGGGTGGGTTAATGGATTGTCTCAAAAGACATCCTCAAGTACCCAGGTTCTTTCCATCTTTGCACTCTGACATCTTCAGTGTATTGATTTTGTTCCCCAGTAGTTGTAAGTGGTTCCTATATCCTCTGTAGCCATGACCACATTCAATGGAAGAAGAAGGTTTTACTCCTGTGAGTTTCATTTCAGTAGCAAGGGAAACTTTTCCCAGAAGGTACCAGGTCATTTCCCATCACTTCTCATTGGCCACGCTAGGTTATGGACACACTTAAAGAGGCTGGACCCACCGTGATGGGCTTGGTGAACAGCACACCTGGCCGAGTGGAGGAAGGTAGATTAGCCATGCAAGATCAGGCTCTACCAGCAAGGAAGGGAGAAACAGGTGTCCCTGGGAAGAAGACCAACAAAGTCTGCTATAGCTCTTCAGAGTCCCAGCAGATGATGTTGGTTTATTCCAGGAGGGGCAAGGTCAATGCCCTGTGATGAGTGAGCAGGGTCTAAGTGGGGAGAGGAAGGGAAGCAGGCTGAAGGGAAGTTCAGGAAAGCAGTTTTCTGTGTAAAGTGCCTTGCATGAGGGGTGGAGGTTCTGGGTAACTGGGAGGGGACACTGGCTAGAGAAAAGTAGGATAAGCACTACGACAGGGTGCCTCCCAGGCCACAGAAATGGAAACTAAAAATGTCCATGGAGAAACGAACAGCAACCGTGGGGACTTGAGACCAGAAAGGCCTCCAGCAGCAACTCAGGTTAGGGGAGCAGAAAGTCTTGGGTGGCTGGGTGCAGGCTGGTCTCCCTCTATTAACCTTCTCTATGACCAGCTCTCAGGGGATTGGAGTGCAGCTAACAAGGCGAGCAGGAGACCTGGAGCAAGATCTCAGAGAAAACCCAGGATGTTGAAGCTGTGTGTCCCAGGGTCAAAGTGATATCTATTTACCCACTTCTTACCTGCAGGGGTGGGGTGAGGCCTTACTGTGACTGGATTCTTGTCCTGGGCTTAGAAGTGAGCAGTGCAGGAGGCTCCTGGTCTCTTCTGGGGCCTATCTCTGCTCAGACCTATCGGAAACCAGAAGGCACAAGATGCCTGGCAATGTGAGGAGCCCTGGAACAAACAGGCAGCATGGATCTGCCCTAGGGGGCAGGCAGAACCTGTGAGCCTCTGTCAGGGCTCCGTGAGTACTGGGGGGACAGGGTGAGTTTTCCATCTCTCAGTTTAAGCTGTCTCCCCCTCCTACTTCCTTTAGCTTTCTCCATCAGTCGTTCCTTTTCTTCCTCTTCATCCACATTCCCCCCTTTAACCAATGCAGCTTGCCCAAGAAAAATTAGAGGGACCTTAGGCGTCATCGGTGTAACACCTCCTCACTGAGAAGAAGAGGGTTGAAAGGCCCAGAAAAGAAGTGACCTGGCCAAGGCCACTGGGGAAGTGAGGTCAGAGGCCAGTCTCAGACTTTGGTCTCTTGGTGGCATTAAGAACCCAGGCTCTGGAGCTTGGGATAAACACTGGCTAAATTCTTGAAGCTGCAGGTTTTCTCCTCTATAAAACAGGATCATGACAGATCCTGCTTCCTAGATTCAGAGAGTTTAATAGGATGGATCATGTAGAGCGTTGTATGCCCAGCACACACTGGAGTCTCAATTACTGTCAGTTGTGGTGGTTGTTGTTCCTGATAAAATTCTTTGCGTTACTCTTTCTCTACTGCAGAAAAATTTGCTTTATTGTATGTGGAAAATATAACTGACCCCTTCAGATGCTGATGAACTTGACCACACTTTCCTTGTTCCAAGATATACAATTATGTACCTGATAATACTCGAGTCCCACTTTTGAAGCTCAACTCAGATCTTACCTCCTCCCAGAAGCCTTTAGATTTCCCTCTAAGTTTATCTTTTATAGCATATTGTTTGCAATTTTATTGTAACACTTACATCTGACTCAATCAGCCACACTTGGGGTGCTATCTGTGGGACCAGACAGCATGCATTACTCATTTCTTCACCCCCAGCACCTAGCATGGTACCTGGCCACACAGTAGATAGTTAATAATTGTTGAGTTAAACTAACTCTTGTCCCTAGCAATCTATTCTCTAAGTTTATAATGGTTCTTCTGGCTTCAAAGAAAGTATTCCATCCTGGAAAGAGAAACTCAAGACTCAGGACCTGCAAACATCTTACTGAGTTTTCTAGAAACTGAAGTGGTAGTGGGCTGGTGGCATCCCAAGTCCCATTCTAGGCCTCTTGGAAAAGCACCTTGTGGCTGAGTGGGGAGGCCATGTGCGAGCTCAGACAGAAGCAGCTGTTTAGGGAGAAATGAATCATCAAACACCATATTACCCATGAGATTTACTTATGATCTAATTCTTAGGAAGAAATTTGATTTGAGAATTACAGAAGCTTTCAATATCTATTAGATGGTAAACATTCCATTGGATGGGCTCTTGCACCTGCCCCAGTAGATTCCCCAAAGGCAATCTTCTCCTGTAATGATGCTCCCTACCTCCCCAGATCACTGTCCTAAGAGACTATGCACATTTCCTATTTTGACATCAAAAAATTGCAAACCATATCTTTAGACTCAGTAACTCAGTGCTGGATTTTCCTTGAGTCTGTTCTGAAGATTGGACGAATGCTCCCCGTTAATATGAATAGCTGGGGGTTTCTG
The DNA here is from genome assembly GCA_030035585.1 of Dugong dugon. NCBI lineage: Eukaryota > Metazoa > Chordata > Mammalia > Sirenia > Dugongidae > Dugong > Dugong dugon. The sequence goes on along the minus strand of CM057475.1, from coordinate 4,657,696 downwards.
AGGATTGGAGGTGGCAGGAGTCTTAGAGATGGACTGGACCCATTCCCTCAAGTGACACATGAGGAACTACTCAAGGTCCCAAAGCTTGGCAGAGCCAAGTGAGGCCATGCTCCTGGTCTCACTTCGGTGTGTTGTTGTGCGCTCTATGCGCTGTTTTCACCCTTGTCATTTTGTGAAACACATATAATGTTCCAGTTAAATGAAACTTGGTTTCTTCAAATTCCTACTTCCTCCTTTGCAAAGGTCATGTCTTAACAGTTCTTCCTTATTTTCTGGACAATGATAAGACATTCAGTCAGTCAGATGGTCCCATGGGAGCAGCCCCATTCCAGTAAGTGAGGTGGTCAAAAAGCTAGCTATCCAAGATGAGCCAGCAGCTGTGGGCTCCAGTTGAGCCCAGGGCCTCGAAGAGTACATACAGGCTGGACGACTGACCAGTTTGGAGTGAAATCTTGACATTTTGTGCAAACAGTGAATGGGACAAGAGGTTTTCACATTTGGACGTACTAAGGAGTGTGTTTCCTTTTACAGATCAGTGAGGAGTGGGATGGGGTAGAACCTCAGGAAAAGAGGGTCAGGTTTGTTTCTTGGACAAGCATGCCCTGGGCAGGGACTTGTTCCAGGCTGAGCTGAAAGGAGCAGGTGGGGTTTGGGAGAGTAATTTGCAACCTGCAGAGAGAGCTGCATCTCAGCAGAGCTGATCAAGGAGGGAGCAAAAGATCCGAGAGCAGCTATAGCCACCCATGTCCCAGGAAGGAAGCATTCAAGGGCCAGAAGGACCAGGGGGCTGACGTTTAGTGAACACCTGTCAGCTACCAGGTGCTGTACTTCATTTATATTTATTTATATATTTAACCTTCAGTCAATTCTTGGAGGTAAGTATTATTGTTACCCCCTCTTTAGAAACAGAAGTGGAGGCTCAGAGTAGTTAAGCAAGGTCTGGCCACACAGCTGGTGAAGAGCAGATCTGGGACTCAAGTCTAGGTCTTGTCCACTTGATGGTCCAAGCATTCATCAAATATCACAAATATATAACAATTATAAACATATATACACCTAACAACAGACCCCAAAACCCATGAAGCAAAAACTGACAGAACTGAAGGAAAAATAGACAATTTAGCAATAATGGTTGGAGACTTCAACACCCCACTTTCAATAATGGATAGAACAGCTAGTCAGATGATCAACAAGGATATAGAAGACTTGAACAACACTACAAAACATTTAGACTTAATAGAAATCTATAGAACACTCCACTTGCAACAAGAGAATACACATTCTTCTCTTTTGTACGTGGAACATTCTCCAAGATAGATCATATGCGAAGCTGTAAAATAAACATCAATACATCTAAAAGGACTGAAATCATACAAAGGATGTTTCTCAACTACAGTGGAATTGAGTTAGAAATCTATAACAGAAGAAAACTTAGGAAATTTGTAAATATGTGTAAATTTATCCACAATACTAAATAATCAATGGGTCAAAGAAGAAGTCATAAAAGAAATTATAAATTATTTTGAGGTGAATGAAAACAAAAGCACAACATACCAAAATGTTTGGAATTCGGCTAAAGCAATTCTCAAAGAGAAATTTATAGCTGTAAACAATTATATTTAGAAAATCTCATATTAATAATCTAAACATCCACCTTAGGAAACTAGAAAAACAAGAGTAAACTAAATGTAAAGAAGCAGAAATAAAGGAAAATAAAGATTAGAGTGGTAATAAATGAAATACAGAATAGAAAAAATCAATAAAATAAAAATTGATTTTCAGAAATGATAAAAAAAAATTGAGAAGGGTTTAGCTAGATTTACCAAGGGAAAAAGAGAGAGGACTCAAATGATTAAAATCAGGACTCAAAAGAGGGGGCATCAATACTGACCTTAAAGAAATAAAAGATATTATAAGGAAATACTATGGACAATAGGATGCCAAAATATTTCTTAACCTAGATGAAATGGACAAGTCCTAGAAGGACACAAACTACCAAAATTGATGAATAAAAAATCTGAATATCTGTATCGGTTGAAGTGGTAATCAAAAAAACGTCCTAAAGGGAAAGGCCCATACCCAAAATGACTTCACTGTTGAATTTTGCCAAAATTTAAACGCGTATCAGTAGTTCAAAAACTCTCTAACAAATGGAGGAGGAAAAAACACTTCTTAATTTCTTTATGAGGCCAGTATTACCCTGATACCAAAACCAGACAGAGACATCAAAAGAATAGAAAACTACCGTCCAATTTCCCTTATGAATATAGATGCAAAAATTCTCAAAAACAAAAAACAAGGTAACCTAAATCCAGCAACATATAAAAAGGATTAAACCAAAAACCTACTCAATTAATTTTTGACAAAGATGTCAAAATAATTCAATGGGAAAAAGAATAGTCTCTTCAATATATGGTGTTGGACAATGGGATATCCAGGTACCAAAGAATGAAGTTGGGCCCCACCTCACACCACACACAAAAAGTAACTCAAAATTTACCATGGACCTAAATGTGAAAGCTACCATTATAAAACTTAGAAGAAAATACAGGAATAAATTGGGTATGACACTGAAAGCATGAACAACAAAAGAAAAAATAGATAAACTGGACTTCACCAAAATTAAAAGCTTTTATGCTTCAAAGGACACCATCAAGAAAGTGAAAAAGAAACCCACAGAAAAGAAGAAAATATTTGTAAATCATATGTCTGATAAGGGTCTAGTATCCAGAATATATAAGGAACTCGTAACAGTAAAAAGCAAATAACCCAATTAAAAATGGGCAGAGCATTGGAACAGAAATTTCTCCAAGAAGCTATACAAATGGTTAACACTCACATGAAAAGATGCTCAACATTATTAGTCACTAAACCACAACCAAACCAAACTCATTGCCATTGAGTCGATTCTGACTCATAGTGACCCTATAGTGCAGAGTAGAACTGCCACATAGAGTTTCCAAAGAACTGGAAGAACTGAAATTGAAACAAAGCTGAAAGAACTGAAAAAAATTCAAGCCTTGTGTTGCAATAGTGAAGGACTCTATGGGCAAAATACTGAACAATGCAGGAAGCAGAAAAAGAAGATGGTAGGAATACAAAGAGTCACTGTACCAAAAAGAATTGGCCGATGTTCAATCACTTCAGCAGGTAGCATATGATCAAGAACCAATGATACTGAAGGAAGAAGTCCAAGCTGCACTAAAGACATTGGTGAAAAACAAGGCTCCAGGAATTGACAGAATACCAACTGAGATGTTTCAACAAATGGATGCAACTCTGGAAGTACTCACTCATCTATGCCAAGAGATTTGGAAGACAGCTACCTGGCCAACTGACTGGGAGAGATCCATATTTATGCTTATTCCAAAGACAGGTGATCCAAAAGAATGCGGAAATTATCAAGCAATATCATTAACACTACACGCAAGTAAAATTTTGCTGAAGATCATTCAAAAGCTGTTGCAGCAGCACATTGACAGGAAACTGTCAGAAATTCAAGCTGGATTCAGAAGAGGACGTGGAACGAAGGATATCATTGCTGATGTCAGATGGATCCTGGCTGAAAGCAGAGAATACCACAAAGATGTTTACCTGTGTTTCATTGACTATGCAAAGACATTTGACTGTGTGGATCATAACAAATTATGAATCACATTATGAAGAATGGGAATTCCAGAACACTTAACTGTGCTCATGAGGAAACTGTACCTAGATCAAGAGACAGTCATTTGAACAGAATAAGGGGATACTGCATGGTTTAAAGTCAGGAAAGGTGTGCGTCAGGGTTGTATCCTTTCACCATACTTATTCAATTTGTATGCTGAACAAATGATCCTAGAAGCTGGACTATATGAAGAAGAATGGGGTATCAGGATAGGAGGAAGACTCATTAACAACCTACAATGCGCAGATGACACAACCTTGCTTGCTGAAAGTGAAGAGAACTTGAAGCACTTACTGGTGAAGATCAAAGACCACAGCCTTCAGTATGGATTACACCTCATCATAAAGAAAACAAAAATCCTCGTAAGTAACATCATGATAAATGGAAAAAAATGATTGATGTCATCAAGGATTTCATTCTGCTTGGAGTCACAATCAACGCCCAGGGAAGCAGCAGTCAAGAACTCAAACAATGCATTGCACTGGGCAAATCTGCTGCAAAAGTTCTCTTTAAAGTGTTAGAAAGCAAAGATGTCACTTTAAAGACTAAGGTATGCCTGACCCAAGCCATGAAGTTTTCAACTGCCTCATATGCATGTGAAAATGAATGTCCATGAATATGGTGGACAATGAATAAGGAAGATCGAAGAACTGATGCCTTTTAATTATGGTGTTGGTGAAGAATATTGAATATACCATGGATTGCTAAAAGAACGAACAAATCTGTCTTGGAAAAAGTACACCCAGAATGTTCCTTAGAAGCGAGGATGGCAAGACTTTGTCTCACGTACTTTGGACGTGTAACCAGGAGAAATCAGACCCTGGAGAAGGACATGATGCTTGGCAAAGTAGAGGGTCAGGGAAAAAGAGGAAGACCCTCAATGAGATGGATTGACACAGTGGCTGCAACAATGGTTGAAGCATAACAATGATCATGAGGATGGCACAGGACTTGGCAGTGCTTTGTTCTGTTGCACATAGGGTCGCTATGAGTGGGAACAGATTGGACGGCACCTAACATAACATGACGTGACACGACACGACACAACACAACATTACATAAGGTAGGGTTTCCAAGGAGCTACTGGTGGATTCCAACTGCTGACGTTTTGGTTAGCAGACGAGCTCTTAACCACTACGCAACCAGGGCTCCATTAGTCATTGTTGTTGTTGTTGTTAGGTGCCTTCAAGTCGGTTCCAGCTCATAGCCACCCTATAGGACAGAGTAGAACTTCCCTATAGGATTTCCAAGGAGCGGCTGGTGGATTTGAAATGTCAGCCTTCTGGTTAGCAGCTGAGCTCTTATCCACTGAGCCACCAGGGCTCCACCGTTAGTCATCAGGGAAATGTAAATCAAAACCACAATGAGATACCATTTCACATTCACTAGGATGACTATAATAAAAAAGACAGACAATATAACAAGTGTTACTGATGTTGGGAATATAAAATGGTGCACCCCCTTTGGAAAACAGTCTGGCAGTTCCTCAGATAATGAAACTTAGGGTTAGCATATGACCGAGCAATTAAATTCCTTGGAATACATGTAAGAAATGAAAACATATGTCTACCCAAAAACTTGTACATGAATATTCATAGCATTATTCTTTTTTTTTTTTTTAACTAAACCACAGACTTTATTTGGATTTCACCAGTTTTTCCACTAATGTCTTTTTTCTGAGATCCAATCCAGTACCACATCGCATTTAGTCGTCCTGTCTCCCCAGTGTCCTCCATCTGTGGCAGTTCTCAGTCTTTCCTTGTCTTACATGACCTTGACACTTTTGAAGATTACTGGTCAGCTATGTCGACACCTCAGTTTGGGTTTGGCTGACACTTTCTCATGTTTAGGCTGGGGTTATAGATTTTGGGGAAGAAGTGAAGTGCTCTTTCCATCACATCGTATCAGAGGGTACATGATGCCACCAGATTTATTACTGGTGATGTTAACCTTGACTATTTGGTTAAGGTGGTGTTTGCCAGGTTTCTCCTTTGTAAAGTTACTGCTTTTCCTTTTCCATACTCTGTTTTTTAGAAGCAGTCACTAAGTCCAGCCAACACTTAGGGAAAGGTAATTAGGCTCTACCTCCAGGAGGGAAGAATATAAAAAAATTTGTGGACATATGTTAAAACCACCCCAGTAATTAATAAATATGCTGGAGAATATACTTGAAGGTTTTGTAAATATCCTATTTCTCCTTAAAGTTTTGCCTGCTTGTTTTAGCATTCATCCATAGCTCTTGCCTACAGCAGCTTTTATTGTGGTATTCTTTTTTTTTTTTTTTTTTACCCATACTTGAACAACTTTTATTGTTTTGCTTTCTACAGAAGTAAAACATGACCATTTTAGAACATGTAGAAATAAATAAGCCAAAAAGAAAACTACTCCATCCAGAACTGTTGTTATCATTATTAATTATAACCACTATTATCATTTTGGTGGAACATGATTTTTTTTTTTTATGTATTTTATTGTACTTCAGGTGAAAGCTTACAGAGCAAATAGTTTCTCATGAAATAGTAGTACACATGTTGTTCTATGACATTGGTTAACAACCCCACAACGTATTAAGCCTCTAAATTCTCAACCTTTTTTTTTTTTTTTTGATGAAAATTACAGATGGCCAAAGATGCACCGTTTCAAAAATTTCTACATTCACAGTTCAGTGACATTGACTACGCTCTTCCAACTGTGCTGTTATTCTCACTTAAGATGAAGGCTTACAGAGCAAAATAATTTTTCATTTAACAGTTACTACACATGTTGCCCTATGACAATGGTTAACAATCTCACAGCACATCAAGAATATCCTTACTCCACCTTGTGTTCCCTATCACCAGGGGGCTTCCTTGTCCCCTTCTGTCTTCTGGACCTTGTCAGTGGACTATTGTACCTCTTTAGTCTCATTTGTTTATTTTTTATTTTATTTTATTTTATTTAAACACCATTTCAAAACTTTTTACTTACACATTTAAGTGATATTGACTATGCTCTTCCAATTGTGCTGCCATTCTCGCCCAAGATGAAGGCTTACAGGACAAAACAGCCTCCCATTTAATAGTTACTACAAATGTTGCCCTATAGCAGTGGTCAACAATCTCACAATACATCGACAGTGTCCTTATTCAATTTGTGTTCCTTATCATCAGTTTCCTACTCTCTCTCTGCCTTCTGGCCCTTGTCACCGGACTCCTGTACCTCGTTAGCCCCATTTAGTTTTACTGGGCTGTCCATTCCCAGGCTTAACATCGAACCTCGAAGGTAACTTCACCTCTGAGCTGAAAGGGTGTCTGGGGGCCACACTCTTGAGGTTTCTCTAGTATTCTTTAGGCCAGTAAATCTGGTCTTCTTTTTTTTTTTTTTTTTTTTTTGGGAGTTAAAATTATGTTCTACATCCTTCTCCAGCTCTGCCCAGAACCCTCTGTTGTGATCCTGGTCAGAGGAGTCATTGGTGGTAGCCAGGCACCATCCAGCTGTACTGGACTCAGTCCCGTGGAGGCCTTGGTAGCTGTGGACCATTAGTCCTTCGGACTAATCTTTTCCTTGTATCCTGTTCTCTTCGTTCTCCCTTGTTCCCGAAGGGATGAGATCAGTGGAGTATCTTAGATGGCCGCTCATAGGCTTTTAAGACCCCAGACACTACTCACCAAGGTAGAATGTAGAGCATTATCTTTATAAGTAGTGTCATGCCAATTGAGCTAGATGTTCCCCGAGATCATGGTCCCCAGAGCCCTCCGTCCAACAACTCAGTCCCTCGGGGGGTTTGGATGTGTCTATAGGGCCTCCATGACCTTTCCTTGTGCAGGTTGTGTTAGTTTCCCCTGTACTATGTACTATCTCACCTCTCACCCAAGTTACCACTTACCTATTACCTATTTAGTATTTCCCCCCCGCCCCCATCCCTGGTAACCAACAAGGATTGTTACATTTTGCATGTGAATTTTTTCATTGGTTTTTACAATAGAGGTCTCATACAATATTTGTCCTTTTGTGATTGACTTATTTCACTCAGCATGATGTCCTCCAGTTTCATCCATGTTATGAGATGGTTCACAGATTCATTGTTGTTCTTTCTCGTTGCATAGTACTCCATTGTGTGTATGTACCATAGTTTGTGTATCCATTCATCTGTTGATGGACATCGAGGTAGTTTCCATAGTTTTGCTATTGTGAATAATGCTGCCATGAACATAGGTGTGCGTATGTCTATTCGAGTGATGACTCTTATTTCTCTAGGATATATTCCTAGGAGTGGGATTGCTGGATCGAATGGTATGTCTATTTCTAGCTTTCTGAGGAAATGCCATATCATTTTCCAAAATGGTTGTATCATTTTGCATTCCCACCAGCAGAGTATAAGAGTTCCCGTCTCCCCGCAGCCCCTCCAACATTTGTTATTTCCAGTATTTTTGATTCGTGCCATTTGTTATTTCCAGTATTTTTGATTCCTGCCAGTAATGCCGGGGTGAGATGGTATCTCATTGTGGTTTTAATTTGCATTTCTCTAATGGCTAGTGATCGCGAGCATTTCCTCATGTGTCTGTTGGCCATTTGAGTGTCTTCCTTGGTGAAGTGTCTGTTCATTTCCTTTGCCCATTTTTTGATAGGATTGGTTGTCTTTTGTTGTGGAGGTGTTGGATTTTCTTGTAGATTATGGAGATTAGACCTTTGTCTGACTTGTACTCTCCAAAAATTTTTTCCCAGTCTGTAGGTTCTCTTTTAACTCTTTTGGTGAAATCTTTTGAAGAGCATAGATGTTTGATTTTTAGAAGATCCCAATTATCTAGTTTATCTGTTGGGTTTTTTGTGTTGATGTTTATGGTTTGTATCCTGTTAATGCCATGTATTAAGGCCTGAAGTGTTGGTCCTATTTTTTCTTCTATGAATTTTATAGTCTGAGGCTTTATATTCAGGTCTTTGATCCATTTTGAAGTAGTTTTTGTATATGGTGTGAGGTATGGGTCCTGTTTCATTTTTCTACAAATGGATATCCAGTTTTGCCAGCACCATTTGTTAAAAAGACTGTATTTTCCCCATTTGATGTATTTTGGGCCCTTGTCAAAAATCAGGTGACCGTAGGTGGATGGATTTACATCTGAGTTCTCAATTCTGTTCCATTGGTCAATGTCTCTGTTGTTGTACCAGTACCAGGCTGTTTTGAGTATTGTAGCTGTATAGTAGGTTCTCAAGTCAGGTAGTGTGAGTCCTCCAACTTTATTCTTCTTCTTCAGTAGTGCTTTACTTATTTGGGGTTTCTTCCCTTTCCATATAAAGTTAATAATTAGTTTTTCCATCTCTTTGAAGAATGTTGTTGGTATTTGTATTGGGATTGCATTGTATTTGTAAATTGCTTTAGGTAGAATTGCCATTTTCACAATGTTGAGTCTGCCTATCCATGAGCATGGTATGTTTTTCCATTTATGTAGATCCCTTTGGATTTCATGCAGCAGTGTTTTGTAGTTTTCTTTGTATAGGTCTTTTATGTTCCTGGTCAGATTTATTCCTAAGTATTTGATCTTTTTAGGGGCTATTGAAAATAGTCTTGATTTCCTGATCTCCTTTTCATCGTTCACTTTACTGGTGTATAGGAATCCAACTGATTTTTGAATGTTTATCTTGTATCCTGCTACTCTGCTGAATCTTTCTATTAGTTCCAGTAGATTTCTCGTGGAGTCTTTAGGGTTTTCTATGTATAGTATCATATCATCTGCAAACAGGGAGAGTTTAACTTCTTCCTTACCAATTTGGATGCCCTTTATTTCTTTCTCTTGCCTTACTGCTCTAGCTAGAACTTCCAGCACAATGTTAAATAGGAGTGGTCTTGTTCCTGTTTTCAAGGGGAATGTTTTCAGCCTCTCTCCATTAAGAATGATGTTGGCTGTTGGTTTTGCATAGATGCCCTTTATTATGTTGAGAAATTTCCCTTCTATACCTATTTTATTGAGAGCTTTTATCAGGAATGGGTGTTGGACTTTGTCAAATGCCTTTTCTGCATCAATTGAGATGATCATGTGATTTTTTTCTTTCCTTTTATTTATGTGGTGGATTACGTTGATGGATTTTCTAATGTTAAACCATCCTTGCATACCTGGTATGAATCCTACTTGGTCGTGGTGTATTATTTTTTTGATATGATACTGAATTCTATTGGCTAGAATTTTGTTCAGAATTTTTGCATCTATATTCATGAGAGATACTGGTCTGTAATTTTCTTTTTTTGTGATGTCTTTGCCTGGTTTTGGTATCAGTGTTATGCTGGCTTCATAGAATGAATTTGGAAGTGTTGCTTCCTCTTCTATGCTCTGAAATAACTTGAGTAGAACTGGTAGGAGCTCTTTTGTAAATGTTTTGTAGAATTCTCCAGTGAAGCCATCTGGGCCAGGGCTTTTTTTGGTTGGGAGTTTTTTTATTACCTTTTCAATCTCTTCTCTTGTTATGGGTCTGTTCAGATTTTCAATATCACTTTGTTGTAGTTTGGGTAGGCCGTATGTTTCTAGAAATTTATCCATTTCCTCTAGGTTTTCAAATTTGTTGGAATATAGTTTTTCATAATATTCTGTTATAATCCTTTTTATTTCGGTTGGGTCTGTTGTAATGTCCCCCATTTCATTTCTTATTTGGGTTATTTGTGCCCTCTGCTGTTTTTCTTTTGTCAGTCTGGCCAGTGGTTTGTCGATTTTGTTGATTCTTTCAAAGAACCAACTTTTGGTTTTGTTGAGTCTTTCTATTGTTTTTCTGTTCTCTATTTCATTGATTTCTGCTCTGATCTTTACTATTTCCTTTCTTCCGGTGGTTGTAGGCTTTTTTTGTTGTTCTCTTTCTATTTGTTTGAGTTCTGTAGTTAATGTTTTGATTATTTCCCTTTCTTCTTTTTTGATATGTGCATCTATTGCTATAAATTGTCCTCTGAGGACTGCCTTTGCTGTGTCCCAAAGGTTTTGGTATAATGTGTTTTCATTTTCATTTGATTCTAGGAATTTTTTAATTCCATCTCTGATTTCTTCTATTACCCATTGATGTGTAAGCAGATTATTATTCAGTTTCCATGTGTTTGATTTTTTTTCCTTGCTCTTTCTAGTGTTAATTTCTACCTTGATGGCATTGTGGTCAGAGAAGATACTGTGAATTATCTCAGCATTTTGGATCTTGTTGAGGATTGCTCTGTGGCCTAAGATGTGGTCTATTCTGGAGAACGTTCCATGTGCATTGGAAAAGAATGTGTACTTTGCAGCGGTTGGATGGAGTGTTCTATATATGTCTATGAGGTCCAGTTGGCTGATTGTGTCCTTTCGGTCTTCTGTATCTTTGCTGAGTTTCTTTTTAGTTGTTCTGTCCTTTACTGAGAGTGGTGTGTTGAAGTCTCCTACTATTATTGTGGAACTGTCAATTTCTCTTTTCAGTGCTGTTAGAGTTTTTTTTTTATGTATTTTGGAGCCCTGTCATTGGGTGCATAGATATTTATTATGGTTATGTCTTCATGATGGATCATCCCCTTAATCATTATATAGTGTCCTTCTTTGTCTTTTATGGTAGATTTTGTTTTAAAGTCTATTTTATCTGAGATTAGAATTGCCACTCCTGCTCTTTTTTGATAGTTGTTAGCTTGATATATTTTTTTCCAACCTTTTAGTTTTAATAAATTCACATCTTTGTTTCTAAGGTGTGTCTCTTGTAGACAGCAAATTGATGGATCCTGTTTTCTTATCCATTCTGCCACTCTCCGTCTCTTTATGGGTGCATTGAGTCCGTTTACGTTCAGTGTAATTATTGATAGATGTGAGTTTGTTGCTGTCATTTTGTAGTGCTTTTTTTTTTGTGATGTTGAAGTTTTCTTTGTTCTTCTTACTCTCTTGTGCTGAGTTACTTTTGTTTGTGGATTTTGTGTTCTTTTCTTTTGTTTTTGTAGGTTTTGTTTTTGTTGAGACTATGTTTTTCGTCTTTATTTTTATGAGTTGGTTTGTTAACTTTTTTTGTGGTTACCATGAATTTTACCCTTATCTTTATAATTTTGAAGCAGTCTACCGTTACTTGGTATCGCCTTGCCTTCCTCTCCTTTAGAAGGTTCTATACCTATGCCGTTTGTTCCCTCTTTCATTGTTTTGATGTTGTTGTCATCCTTTGATTGATTCTCTGATTCGCTGTTGTATATCTTTTGTTTTTGGAAAGTCCTCTGTAGTTCAGTTCCTAGAATGGTATCTGGTTCATGTGAACCTGCGTCCTAGGTCCTAGGTCCTGCCTGAGGGCTGAAGCTGTTTGTCCTCAGATCGAAGAACTCCCTTTAATAATTCTTGTAAGTTTGGTTTGACTTTTGCATATTCCTTTAGTTTCTGTTTATCTGGAAATGACCTAATTTCACCATCAAATCTGAATGAGAGTTTTGCAGGATATATTATTCTTGGCTGATAAGTTTTTTCTTTGAAGATTTTATATATGTCATCCCATTGCCTTCTTGCCTGCATGGTTTCTGCGGAATAATCTGAGCTTAGTCTTATTGTTTCTCCTCTGTATGTGACTTCTTGTTTTTCACGAGCTGCTCTCAGGATTCTTTGTTTGTCTTTAGTTTTAGCGAGTGTGAATATGATATGTCTTGGTGATTTTCTTTTGGGGTCTCTTCTATATGGGGTTCGTTGAGCTTCTTGGATGGCCAGCTTTTCATTTTTCATGATATTGGGAAAGTTTTCTGTCAGCAGTTCGTCAATGATCCTCTCTGTGTTTTCTGTTTTCTCCCCCTGTTCTAGTATGCCAATCACTCGTAAGTTTTTGCTTTTAATTGTGTCCCACATAACTCTCAGGGTCTCTTCATTTTTCTTTGTTCTTTTTTCTGAGTTTTCCTGAAACAGAGTTGTATCCAAGTGTTTGTCTTCTGTTCCACTGATGCTGTCTTCCACGGTTTCAAATCTACTTCTCAGCCCTTCTATGACACCGTCCATTTCTGAAATCATGTTGTTTATCTTTTGGATTTCTAATTGTTGTTTTTGTATAATTTCGAGTTGTGAATTTATTTTGGCATTTTGTCCCTGCATTCCTGAATTCTTCCAATTTTTTGTCTGTATTTTCCATAAATTTGTCTATTTTTTCCTCATGTTTGTCAGCTTTTTGCCTCAGTTCTTGGAAAATTCCGAGTATTAGTGATTTGAGTTCCGTATCAGGTACTTCTAGTGCATTTTCTTCCACAGGAGAGTTATCTGGTGTTTTAATTTGGACGCCTATTGGAGCCATCTTGTCTTGTTTTTGTAAATGTTTTGATATTGTTTGCTGTTTTCAGGGCATTCAGTAGATATTTCTCTCGTTTATTGATTGTAGATTTTTTTTTTTTTGTTTCGTTCTTGTGGTACAGCTGGGCAGATCTAGCTGAGGAGGAGCCACTGGGACAGGTTGCTTGTGGCACTCACCGCAGCCACCAGGACGGTCGGTAGTCAGTGCTGGGCAGGTTCCAATAGGGCGTGCCTGCACCGCTTGGTGCTGTGATGTCTAGTGCACGGTGCAGGTAGGTAGGGTGCAGCGGGAAGATGGTTATGTGTGAAGCTAAGCTGGATATGGGAGAGAGGAGAGAGGAGGAGGAGCAAAAAGCATACAAACATAAAAGAATGCTAGGTGAGCTTGTCATTGGAATGTACAGATGAGAGACTATGGGATGGAGGAAACCAGAAGGGGGAAGAGAAAGAAAAGGAAAGAATGACCAAATAAAAAGCAGAAAAGTTAAAGAACTGCAAAGTTCCCAGGGATCCCACCGATGCAGCTATGAGGTCTGGGGGAGTCGGTCTCAATTTTCACAGCTCAGTCTGGGGAGAAGGTACAGAGGCATACATCGCCTGGTATTCAGGGATCAGAAAGAGAAGGAAGAGATAGAGAGACGAGAAATTAAGCAATGAAGAAAGACAAAAGGGAAAAAGAGGTAAAAGATGACAAAACTAATCAAAAACGGAAGAAAAATAAAATTGAAAAAAAAAAAAAAAAAGGGCAACACCAGCATTCAGTGCCTACAAATGGGACCCAGAGAGCCCCCACTCAGGGGTGCGAATTCCAAGAAGCCGGTAGTCTCGGGGTTAAGAGACCGTGGCCACGGGAAGCAGAGGGGCCAACGAACAAAGGCCCTGGGATCCCACCCGCGCGGGAGCCCAGACCTGGAAACAGCCACACGCCCGAACGCAGCCCCACAGCCCCGCAGGAGAGAGCAGAGACGGCACTCGGAACCAGGCACCCAGGCAAAAGGAGGGGGAGGGGGCCGAAAAAGATTCGCTAGCTGCCAGCAAACGGCTCCCAGAAAGCCGCCAGCCCGGGCGCGCGGAATCCAAGCACTGGCGCCCCCCAGCTCAGGGACTCCGGCCACGGAAAGTAGAGGGGCAAACGAACAAAGGCCCCGGGATCCCACCCGCGTGGGAGCCCAGACCTAGAAACAGCCACATGCCCGAACGCAGCCCTACAGCCCCGCAGGAGAGAGCAGAGACGGCACTCGGAACCAGGCACCCAGGCAAAAGGAGGGGGAGGCGGCAGAAAAAGTTTCGCTAGCTGCCAGCAAATGGCTCCCAGAAAGCAGCCAGCCCAGGCGCGCAGAATCCAAGCACCGGCGCCCCCCAGCCCAGGGACCCTGGCCACGGAAAGCAGGGGATCCCCAGCTGAGGCGGAGAGGGGTGGGTGGTGGGAGAGCGCGCACCGCAGTTTACCGGTCGTTCTGTCTCCGACCAGATGCTCTGCAAGGCTGCTCTCCCGTTCGCTGGTCTCCGATAGGAATCCAAGATGGTGGATCCGCGCTGCGTTAGCTGGTAAGGAATCTCTGCCTGAGTCTCTCCTCGCTCTCCGTTCTCTTTTAGTATTCTCACTCCGTTTGGTGTTTGGCTGAGTTCTTTATCTCTTCATTTGGTGTTCTAGGGTTTCAGGATTGTTGATTCTCTGTTAGGCTTAGTTTTTCGGATCTTTGCTGTGGAGGGATGGCGTGGTGTTTCTGCCTAGAGCGCCATCTTGCCCCTGATCATAGCATTATTCTTAATAGTCACAAACTAGAAACAACCTCAATGTCCATCAACTGATGAACGGATAAACACAATGTGGTACATCCATAACGTGGAATATTATCAGGCAATAATAAGAAATGAAGTACTGATACTTGGTATAACATGGATAAACCCTGAAAACTTTATGCTAAGTGACATATTCAGTCACAAAAGACCATGTATTGTATTATTCCCTTTATATGAAAATCTAGGAAAGGTAAATCTGTAACAACAGAAAGATTAGTGGCTGCTTAGGGCAAGGGAGGGGTCATGGGGAGTGACTGCTAACGCGTCTGAGGTGCTGAAACTGTTGTGAACTAAGATTGTGGTGATGGTTGTACAACTCAGTGAACATACTAAAAACTATTGAATTGCACACTTTAAATGAGTGAATTTTATAGTATGTGAACTGTATAAAAATAAAGACATAAAAAGGAAATTAGAGAGGGGACACATGGGGCGAACTCCAGGGCAGGGCTCCTCACGACTGGAGGGGTAAATGGTGGCTTTTCCCCTAAGTCAGGGCAGGGTGTGCCGTGTGGGGCGGGTGTGGGCCTGTGCTCTCCCCAGGCTGGATCCCTAGAGTCTGGAGCTGTGAAAGGAGCTCCTGGCTGTGGCCCTACCCTGGTTACAAGGCTGCGGGGCTTTCTCAGCCTCCCTCACTGGGCTGTGAGGCCCCACTGAGGGGAATGTGCACTCACACTTGGTGGTTTACAGTCTGAAAAGCACTTATTGCCATCTGTCTTGCTGAGCTGTCGCACCGGTCCTGAGGGAGAGGAGCTGTTCCTCCCAGGTCTTAGTGCTGCTGTTCTCACAGAAAGGCCAGTCGGTGAGCGGCACCAGGTTTACTGGCTCCTGGCCCAGCGTTCTTTCTCTGCTCTGGTTTCTGCTGTGAAGAGGTGACAGGCCACAACCAGGTCAGCAAGGACAAGGGTCATCACAAACCTGCTTGGCAGGCTGCTAGTGGGGAAGCAGATGGTCATCCAGGGCCTCAGGCTGGGAATAAAATGGAGATGCGGGGTGCTCCTCACTTCTGAGGAAGGTGCTCTTCTAGCGTGGCCCACTGACAGGGTGGGGCCCTGGTCTATCTAATGACTTCATCCAGGCCCTTTTTTTGGCAGCAGTAAGAGTGTTTGAGGAGTCCCCGGGTGTCACAAATGGTTAGGCCGTCGACTACTAACTGAAATGTTGGCAGTTGGAACTAACCCAGAGGTGCGTTGGAAGAAAGGCCTGGCAATCTGCTTTTGAAAGTTCACAGCTTTGAAAACTCTATGGAGCTGCTCTACTCTGAACACATGAGGTGGTCATGAGTCGGGATGGACTTGGCAATAACTGGTAAGAGTGTTTGAAGGCCCTCCTTTGCTGACCCAGGGGAGCCCCTCACCCTCCGAGCCTCTAATGGTGCGCACCCAGGAGTCTCTCCTTCACTGATGACAGTGGGCCAGGAGCCTGGATGTCTATGAATCAGTACCTCACACACTGTGTCACCCGGAATCCCCAGTGCACCTCACCTCTAAGACAGATAGGAAACAATGCTTCTGTGGGTTTATAAACGCGCTTGTCAAAGGGCTTGGCTCTAACGTCACACTTAGATTACGCTCTGGGGACCTGCCATCAAGCTCCGCTGGCTCTGAGGACGGAACGGCTCTGGTCAGCAGGAGCAGCCAGGTCTCCAGATGCTTGCCACAACTTTGCTGTAAGATTCTCTGGGGTCTTCTCATCCTCCTTCCTCACAGGACAGCTGTCGAGATGCCTGCCTCCTTCCTGCCTGGCTCTCCCCACCTGAGCTCCTCTGGTGCACAGGGGGCCTGCCCAGGACACCTGGCCCATCAGGAATGGGGCACACTCCCACCTTCCACTAGAGCACATTTTGTATTATTCAGTCTTCCCTGGAGGCGCCTCTTCTGCTCCCACCACCGAGGACTTACGGAGATGCATTCATTTGCTTTTTCTCATTTGATTTTAGGGAAGAACTGGATCTTTGCAGCCATTTACCCATTTAGACACCAGCCTGACACTAGCTTCTGGTAGGCCTTTATTTCCACAGATTGGCAAGATAACTTGTAGGGGGTGCTGAAAAGTCTACACAAATAAACGCAACATTGTTATCTAGACCTTAAAGTGTGTGCCCTAAGCCTTCCTGGTGTTTTCTCAACATGAGGACCTGTACCTGCTTCTTCTTAAGATGGCTATTAATGGAGCTTGCTTGCAACCATCTCATGAGCCAAAGAATACCTGTTAGAAGTAAGAACTATGTTGCAAGTCTCTTTATTTAGGAATATTTAATTCAGTTTTTATGAGTTGATGTCACTTCTCTGTAGTCTCCAGACAGAGCGTGCTTGCCAGCCTGTTTCTTCTTCCCTCCCTCCCATTTGAAAAAAAACACACATCTGCTGGCCGTTGTCAGGCCCCTAAGCGTGGTGGAGCCCGTTCTCCAAGCTGTGAGGAGCTCGTGGGCACCCTCTCTGTGTTTCCAGGGCTGGCGCGCAGCAGGCACTGGGTGCTGAAGATCGCCATAGGCTTTTCAGTCTTATCTCGTTAACGTCATCTACTTGGAATCTGGAAAACGCCCCTGTGAGGAGAATGCAGGGAGCCTCTGTGCAGCTTCTGGCATGGACTTGGCTCGCTGGCCCGGCCTTCGACTCGCTGAGCACAGACCAGCATTGTTTCCCGAAGGGCTCTAGGATGCTTCCTGCCGCCCACTGCCTGGCCGGCTCCTGCCCCTCCAGGGGGTTTGTAGCCTCCTGTCCTCGCCCTGAGCAATCTCAGCTGGGACCTGAGACCACCATTAACAGCTGCCTTTGAATGCTTAAGTTGTCAGTGTATCTCTGGACCTTGGGAGGGGGAACATTGTGTCACAGATGGGATGGGTGGCAGGGTCTTGGTGACTGGAGGATCCTGCATCAGGAGCAAGGGAAGCCCAGCAGCATCTAAGAGGGTGGACAGATCTGTCCCTTCTGGGGCTAAGGAGGAGGCCCCAGCAGCCTTATGTGAAGTGGGAGTCCGGGTCTCCTTCTGGGAACTGCAAGGATCCCACACTCTTCAGCCAGGAGAGGGGAGTCTCAGTGTGCCTCCCTGGACCTCTGCAGAAGGCTGGCATGTCACACCTCTGATGGCCCCAGAGGTGCAGCCATGGGCCACGCTGAGCTGACCTGTGACGACTCCGAGCTTCCTGTAGGACCTCACATATGGGGAAACTGTAGGCAGGGTCATTGCTCTGTGGAGACTCCTCCCTACCAATGCCCCAGGGGGACAAGCGGCTCAGAAAAGGCCCGTGGCTACAAGGGAGGGCATGAAGAGTGGGGCCTCGGGTGGGGGGTGATGGGGGCAGTGTCCGCCTCGGGTGGGGGGTGATGGGGGCAGTGTCCGCCTCGGGTGGGGGGTGATGGGGGCAGTGTCCGCCTCGGGTGGGGGATGATGGGGGCAGTGTCCGAGGTGGTCTCCTCTGGCTCGCTGTCCCCATCGTCCAGGCCATCAGAGAGCGACGGGATGATCCTGACGGCTTCCTCTTCAAAGTGAACCTGCTTCTTCTTGGCCAGTGTGTCCGTGGGCTCCAGGGTCAGCTCCATCAGGGTGTCTGGAGGCTGGCAGGCACTGACCTTCTTGGTGCCCTTCAAGATGGTCTTCACGTGGATGAAGAGGGAGCCCGGCCCCTCCCTGAGGGCCCCATGGAAGGTGTAGGTTTGCTCAGTGTCTCCAGAGCCTGTGGTGCTCACAGCACTGCTGGAGGGGTCGGTGTAGCGTTCTGGGGAGGCTGGCCCCCTGGGGGCTGCTCGGCTCTTCTTCCGCTTGCTCAGCAGGAAGTAGGCCAGGCCAGTGATGATGAGCATGGAGCCTGGAAAAGAATCGGGAGACCGGGGTGCTGGACGTGGTGTGAGGAAACCCAAAGGCTGTCCAAGTCACCTTTCCTAAGGGCCACGGCAACACGATGCTGTGCGTCCATGGCCAGACTCTCCAGCCCAGCTCTCACATCTGGCTCAGCTCTCTCTCTGTCTCTCTCTCACACACACACACACACACACACCACCCTCAGAGACAAGGCCTGCCTCCATGGCTTACCTCACACACACACACACACACACACACACACACACACACACACACACACACACACACACACACACACACACACACACACACACACACACACACACACACACACACACACACACACACACACACACACACACACACACACACACACACACACACACACACACACGCCACTGGCAGAGACAAGGCCTACTTCCAGGCCAGGGCGTGTGAATAGAACAATGACCACTTGCCAGGGATCTGGCGTCTGGATTGGAAACCTTAGGAAAGGCTCTGCCTGGGTCCTGGACCTCTCCCTTAGCCCCTCTGCCTGAGGCCCCCTCCTCGTGGATGATGCACCTGATGCTGCTGTCCGGCCTCCCATTACCATGCTCCATGGCCCCACTCTCAGGACGACTTGTTGGTCTGGACTTGTGATGCTGGCCACGAGTCTGGACCCTGTTTTGGTTGCTGGGCCAATGCTGGACTGCACTTCCTTTCACTCCCAGAAATGGGTGACCCCTTCACTTCAGCCTCCCCATATCCTTTGGGTGCAGCTAGCATGGTGTTTGCCCTCCCTGTGGGGCAAGCCCAGGACCATGCTGCTCTCTGTCTCCTGTGTGAGACTTGTCCCATCTCAAAAGGAAGGAGTGGAAGGGGTCGTGCTGTCTGCCAGGGCCACAGCCTCCTGTGTATCTGCTGCTCCCCAAGGAGCGGAGGTTGTGACTTGTTCTGGCCTCAGTCAGAGCTGAGTCCTTCTCAGCCGTCCACCTGGAGGGAGGGCTGGCACACAGCCAGCAGCCCAGAGAGGCTGTGCCCAGGTGCATCCAAAGAGATCTCAGGAAGGGTGAGGACAGCTTTGCCTTTCAGCTCAGTCTCCCTGGACAGTCGGCCTCATGGTACTTTAGCTAGACCACGAAGGAAAGGTACGTTTTTACAGAGAAAGAGGGGGGAAGAGGAGGTGCCAGAAGAAAAGGTCGTGGACAAAGACACAGCAGTGGGAACATTGAGTCCTAGGTTCTGGAAGACTTGGTGAGGTCTTTTGGGATTAATCAAGGGGTGCCTGGAAAGCCAGCCTGAGGAGTTTGAGCCTAAATTTGTAGGCACTGGGAAGCCTAGGAGGGTTTGTCTAGAGAAGGGACCCGTCTAAAGCCCTCTGCAATCTCTGACCACAGAGTCAATGCCAGGAATGAAAAGTACCCCCGTGTGGGTGCAGCCTTGCAGTGTCCCTGCCACTCGGCCAGGATGGAGGGCATCTGATGGCTCCTCATCCCGTGCTCTAGGCCAGGGAACTGTCAGTGGGGCTGGTGTGGGTCCTGGAGCCAGCTTCAGGGCAGGTCTCCTTCCCTGAAGGAGACCAGAGAGGGAGACCAGCCCTTCCCGCTCAGAGGCCACTTGCCTCCGCGACTTCCCGGTGCCCGTACCTGGGATGGTCACGTGCCAGACCAGGACTGGGTGGAGGAAACAGGCCACGGACAGCAGCAGGTAGGCCAGAAACTTCTGGAAGCAGCCCAGCCGGAGGGCCGTCTCCCTTGCCCTGTAGGCCAGGGAGCCTGGCTGACACCTGGGGGAGGGAGTCCTAGGGTTAGCTGCAGGTAGGCATTCCTGGAAAGCCCCTGCCATACCAGAGACTGCTTCTGCCCCAGGCTTGGCTCCCCATGGAGGCTGTGAGAGGCTGGGGCCGGGCTCTGCCATGGTAACTCCCTCTGTGTGAGCCCCAGGGGTCCTCCCTATGGATGCCACAGCTAAGGGTCTTGCCTAAGCCCCTCTGGAGGAGCCATGACTTTTCTGAAAGCCGCCTAGGCCTGCCCTTCTGGGCCAGGGGAAGGAAGGTGAATCTCTTGTGCTCTGCCCCAGGCAGTGGGGAGGAGAATGGGCTCAGGGTTTACCATGGAGCCCCAAGTGGAGTAAGAAAGTGTGGAGGATAGGACCCACTGCCGGGAAGGTGTGTGGAGGGGCCCTGCACGGGGGGCCTCATTAGGTGAGTGAGCAGGGGGCTGAGACACAGCCTCACCTCATGCCTTGGACCACATCTTTCTAATTTAGAGGCTTGATGAGAAGTGCGTTTCCTCAGGGGTGGGCGTCTAGCTTCCAAAGGAGGAAAACACCTGTCTCATCTCCTTCTCCTCTGAACTGGCTTAGCAGGATCACATGGGCTCGGCCCAGCTGCGTCCTGCCCAAGTGAACTTTGCAGGGGATGATGGAGGTGAGTAGGTTAATTTGGAGCCTAGAGCGCAGTGGGCCAGCTGACCTCTTCTCACACCTTAGCCCACAGCAGCCCTAGCTCAGGGGCCCTTGCAGTCACTGGCGACCCCTAGTGGTCACTCCTTGCTGGCTAGATTCCAGGTGGGAGTGTGGGGGTTCCCCAGCAGGCAGAAGGTCCACTTTAGATGCTGGACTCTTCCCCCTACCCCTCCACGCCCCTGGGAAGTCAGAAGGACTCCTTGGCAGAGCAGGCAGGCAGCGGAGATGGGGAAAGCCTCTTGCCTCAGGTCTGATGACCCTGGCAGGCAGCCAGTGGCCCCACAAGGTACCGGGCCAGCTGAGTGTGAGGTCTGGGTCTCACACTGACCACCTGGTGACTGTGGTGTAGGTTCCGAGAGCCCTTGGCAGCACTGATGACAGAGAGCATGTGCTGAGCTTGGTCACGCGGTAGGTTCGGGTCCTCCACGGCCGTTGGACTCTTATGATGACTGGTAAGGTGGGGCATTTTTGTCCTTAGACAGGGCGTGGGATTGCAGCCCCTGACCCTCTGTGGCACTGGCAGGTGGCAGGGTGCACAGACACCTCGCTTTGCTCACCCAAGCCAGGCCCTCTGTGGGCCCCTTCCCATGCTAGTAGATGGCTTAGACCTGGGCTCAGTGATGGGCTGTTTTGGTGGGGCTGGGCTTACCCCAGGGACTGTGAACTGGAGCAGGCCCTGAACAAAGGCGTGGCTTCGTTCCCTGGTCACTAGTGAGGACAGAGGACGAGTGAGCCAGCTTATCCTGACAGCAAAACTCTGCACCGGTGGCTCACGGCCCTTCAGGGAGGGCCCACTTGTGTCAGAACAGGAGATCCCATAGGCTGTGGTCTCACTGGGGGTGTCTGGAGCTGGGGGGTGGGTGATGGGGAAGAAGCTGCTCTGCTGGTACTTACTGGAAGCAGGTGGCCAGCAGCTGAGCCATGAAGTAGGCACCTTCACACACAGAGACAGCAGTTCCTATAAACCTGAGGATGCAGACAGGTGAGCAGGGTTCGGACACCCCTTGGACTTCCCTTTCACTCTCTCACAGCTGTCTGCTCACAGCCTTCTTGGCCTCCTGGGCATCTGCAGCCCACTGGATGACCTACATTTCTTCGCACGGGGCAGTACTCCAGCCACCAGCCAACAGATGAGGAGGAAGCTTCTGCTGAGCAGAGGAGACCACCTTCACTTCAGGACCCCTATGAGGACACCAGCAGGACATGTCCCTCTGCCTTCTGGGCACCAAGGTTGACCCCACTGCCTGCTTGTGGAAACCTTAAAGCTGGATCCACTTCAAGCCCTTTTTTCTCCCTCTTTCTCATCATTCCATCAGCCACCAGGATCTATTGATTCTATTCCTTAAATGCCTTTCGAATCACTCCTGCTCTCTCAGGCGTCACTGCTGTCACATGTGGTCAGGGACTGCTCCCTAGACCCCTGGTCCCCTAACCCCATCTCCTCCTCCTTCACTATATTACCACTGGGCTGCTGAGGGCTCCTTATGACACCAGAATCGGATCATGTTCTTCCCAGTCCAGATACTTCAAGGCTCCTCATGCTCCAACTGTGGTGCAGGGACACTCCAACCAGAATCTTCCAGAAAATATGCAAAAACCCCAGATTTTTCATATCAACATCTTTGGGAATGGAAACTACACTGGCCTATAGAATTGGAATTTCATAAAATGTCTTTTACAGAACTTCAAGAACTTCTGTATGCCCCTGACTATGCAGGAAGCTACCAGGTGCCGCTGGGTCTTTGCACAGGCTAGCCCCTGTCCTTGAAGATCTCCCTCTTCTTGCTCTCGTCTGCCTGGTGCCCTCCTATTCCTCGTGTTGTCCAGTGTGACCAGAGCCCCTCTCCAGTGCCCCCGTGCAGCTGAGCCCAGCTCCGTGCATGCACATTGGAGTGAATAGATGTGCGAGGGTAGAAGTCACCCAGAAACACTCAGGCTGGGTCAAGCTGCCAGGACAAGAGCAGGATTTCCCCAGGGCCGCGGGCATCTCTTGCTCTCTCTGTGACCATTTAGTACTCAGGTTTCTACTTTCTCCCACTTTCTGCATGCCTCCCAGTGTCTGCCTAACTCTTCTTGTTGTAGCTAGCTGCCGTTGAGTTGCCCCAACTCATGGCAACTCCATGCACAATGAAATGAAACACTGCTTGGTCCTGCACCGTCCCCATGATGGACTGTGAATTGGACTGTTGTGATCCACAGGGTTTTCATTGACTGATGTTTGGAAGTAGATCACCAGGCCTTTCTTCCTAATCTGGAAGCGTCACTGAAACCTGTTCAGCCAACACGCAAGCCTCCACTGATGGATGGGTGGTGGCTGTGCATGAGGTGCATTGACCAGGAATCGAACCCCAGTCTCCCACATGGAAGGCAAGGATTCTACCACTGAATCCCCAGTGCTCGTTAACTCTTACCCCTCAGCTTTAAAAATGATGATCACTAACCTTTGTATAAGGACCGCTGGTGGTGCAATGGTAGAGGGTTCAGCTGCTAACCAAAAGGTCAGCGGTTCAAACCCACCAGCAGCTCTGAGGAAGTAAAGACCTGGCAATCTGCCCCTGTAAAAATTACAACATAGGAAATCCTATAGGGCAGTTCTACTCTGGCCTACACGGTCGCTATCCGTTGGAATTGACTTGATGACACGCAACAACAACAACAGCAACAACCACCTTTATGTAATGATTGCTATGTGCTGAAGGTAATTAAGAAACGGTTGCAGCAGTGCATCGACAGGGAACTGCCAGAAATTCAAGGTGAATTCAGAAGAGGAGGTGGAAGAAAGGATATCATTGCTGACATCAGAAGGATC
This sequence comes from Dugong dugon, assembly GCA_030035585.1. Classification (NCBI taxonomy): domain Eukaryota; kingdom Metazoa; phylum Chordata; class Mammalia; order Sirenia; family Dugongidae; genus Dugong; species Dugong dugon. The sequence goes on along the minus strand of CM057475.1, from coordinate 4,633,953 downwards.
TTGGCTGAAAGTAGAGAATACCAGAAAGATATTTACCTGTATTTTATTCACTATACAAAGGCATTTGACTGTGTGGATCACAACAAATTATGGATACCATTGCAAAGAATGGGAATTCCAGAACATGCTCATGAGAAACCTGTACATAGACCAAGAGGTAGTCGTTTGGACAGAACAGGGGGATACTGCATGGTTTAAAGTCAGGAAAGGCGTGTGTCAGGGTTGTATTCTTTCACCATACTTATTCAGTCTGTATGCTGAGCAAATAATCTGAAAAGCCAAACTACATAGAAGAACATGTCATCAAGATTGGAGGAAGACTCATTAGCAACCTGTGATATGCAGATGACACAAACTTGCTTGCTGAAGGTGAAGAGGACTTGAATCACTTACTGATGAAGATCAAAGACTACAGCCTTTGGTATGGATTACACCTCAACATAAAGAAAACAAAAATCCTTACAACTGGACCAATAAGCAACATCATGATAAAAGTAGAAAAGATTGAAGTTGTTAAGAATTTCGTTTTACTTGGATCCACAATCAACACCCGTGGAAGCAGCAATCAAGAAATCAAATGACGTATTTCATTGGGCAAATCTGCTGCGAAAGACCTCTTTAAAGTGTTAGAAAACAAAGGCGTCACTTTGAAGACTAAGGTGCGCCTGACCCAAGCCATGCTATTTTCAATCACCTCATATGCATGCAGAAGCTGGACAATGAATGATGAAGACCAAAGAAGAATTGATGCATTTGAATTATGGTATTGGTGAAGCATATTGAACATATCACGGACTACCAGAAGAATGAACAAATCTGTCTTGGAAGAAGTACAGCCAGAATGCTTCTTAGAAGCGAGGATGGTGAGACTTTGTCTCACATACTTTGGACATGTGATTAGGAGGGACCAGTCCCTGGAGAAGGACATCATGCTTGGTAAGGTAAAGGGTCAGCAAAAAAGAAGAAGACCCTCAATGAGATGGATTGACTGTGGTTGCAACAAAGGGCTCAAACATAGCAATGATTATAAGGATGGCGCTGGACCAGGCAGTGTTTTGTTCTGTTGTACACAGAGTCACTGTGAATCAGAACTGACTCCACGGCACCTAACAACAACAAAAACGTGCCAAGTCTGGTTTTACAAATATCAACTCACTTAATCCTTACAATGATTTTATGAGAAGTAGTACAATTACCCCATTTTACAGATGAGGAAACTGAGGCACAGACAGATTAATTCCCTTGCCTATGGTCACAGACCTGTCCAGGAACAGGGGCAGTATGTGAACCCAGCACTCGGGCTCCAGACCTGTGTGTCCAACAAGCACACTAATCTTCATGCTTTGCAAATAAATTAGCATTGCCTTTTTCTAGGTCTTGGGACAGAGGCAGAAATTGAGGCTGGGGGAATCAAGAGACTCATTCAGACTTCATTCAGTCTGGTGTTACAGAGGCTGTGCCTCTTGGGGCCAGGGGAATCTAGGTGCTCCCCTGGGGCAGCAAGTTCAAGCAGAGGGCCCTGCCCTGGTAGGACCATCTGCTGGAAGGCCCTTGCCCTGGAGCTCCGTGCCGGCATTGGTCTGGGTCTGAGTCATCCATCCCACTGTTTGCTCGTGAGTGTGAGGAAGGCAGTGGGGGCCTCGCTGGAAGAAGGAGGAAGGCAGAGAGGAAGCAAGTGTGGAAAAGAGAAGCAGAGAAGAAAATAGGGAAAGGCAATTACAATTCAGTCCCTGGCGGTGCTGCTGTTGGCCATGGACCTGCTTAGCACTGAGGACGCAGAGAAGTAGGGGACAGTTTTGTTCAGGGGGATATGCTGCCAGTGGGAGGGGCCACAGTGGCTGGAGCACCCAGAGAAGATGGTGTGTGTGTGTGTGTGTGTGTGTGTGTGTGTGTGTGTGTGTGTGTGTGTGTGTGTGTGTGTGGAGGGGGGTGGGCAGTGTTAGAGGCATGAAATGAGAGAGGCTGGTGTTTGGACACACCCTTGAGGAAAGAGTTGGGGGTAGTCAGGTGGCAGGAGTGATGGGTGCAGTGGACAAAGGGTGCCAGCCCTGGAGGGGTTAGAGAGCAGAGCATTGCTGGAGGATGTGAACTAGTTCACGGTGACGCTTAGGGGACCCAAAGCTGGAAACAACATCTGGTGGGACTGGACCATAGAATGAGCAGATTGGCACAGGGACAATAGCCAGGAAGAATAGCCAGGAAGAAGAAGGGCCCAGGGCAGAAAGCATTCTGCATTAACCCCTCAGAGGGCCCACATGTCACACTAGGGTAATAACTCCCTACCTCTTATCCAAGGTAACGTTGGGGGTGACTTTAGCAATCGTGTGAAGAAGAAGAAGGCCCGGGCCTGCTTCTAGACACAAGGAAGACAGTGGGACAGCGGACAGTGAGTAGGGACAGGGCCAATTAGACACGGGGTGGGGGGAGGGGGGGTCAGGGCGAGGAGTGATTTTTCCAGCCAGTGGGTGCTCCAGGGCTTGGTGCAGGCTTCCCAGGGTGGAATATGGTAACTGGATGTCAGGCCTTCCAAACCCATTGCCGTCAAGTCATAATGACTCTATAGGACAGAGTAGAACTGCTCCATAGGGCTTCCAAGATTGTAATCTTTACAGAAACAGATTGCCACATCTTTCTCCCACAGACTGGCTGGTGGGTTCAAACTGCTGACCTTCTCTGTTTAGCAGCTGAGTGCTTAACCACTGCATCACCAGGGCTGTTGAAATGGGTGGACAGACACTCAGGGTAGAATCAGTAGTGTGAGCAAAGCCTTACAGGCAAGGTGATGTGGGTGAGTTTGAAAAAGGTCAGGAGCTCCAAGGTGTAAATGTGAATGGTGGAGGCCAAGAGCTGACAGAGTATGGACCAGAGGCAATGGGGAGCCCTTGAAGATTGTGAGAGATCTGAGTTTCTAGAAGGCTAATTCTGTGGCCTTCTGACCTGTGTGTCGGTTTCTGGCATTGTGGAGACTTGCATGTTCCTATGATGCTGGAAGCGATGCCACCAGTATTTCAAGTACCAGCGGGGTCATCCATGGTGGACAGGTTTCAGTGGAGCTTCTAGACTAGGACATACTAGGAAGAAAGGCCTGGTGATCTACTTCTGAAAACTAGCCAATGAAAACCCTACGGACCACAATGGAATATTGTCTGATATAGACACGTCATCAGGAAAGATCAATTGCTAGAAAAGGACACCATAGTTGGTAAAATAGAGGGCAAAAGGAAGATGCAGAAAACCCTCAGTGAGATGGATTCACATAGTGTCTCCAACAATGGGCAAATGGATGGATGAGTGGGTGGGTAGAAGGATGTAAGGAAGGACGGATGAACGAATGGATTGATGGAAGGACAGATGTATGGGTGGGTGGGTGGAAGGATGATTGGTTGATTTAGAGAAGGTTTGACTAAAGTCATGGTCACACCAGGGACTATCCTAGAAGAGCCCTAATTCCTTCTACCTCTGTGATAGGATGGAATTAGCAGGGGAAAAGGGGGCTCCTCTGGTCTGTTCTGAGCATATAGACATGGGGTGAGTAGGAGCAGACCCGCATAGGCAGGAAGGGCACACTGGGATCATACTCACAGCAGATAGAAAGCCAGGCTTGTGAACTGCCCCCGGAGGAAGGTCTCAGTGCCCACGCCGATCAGCACTAAGAGGGGAGAGGAAAGGCGGAGTGTTCCCAGTTGCTCCTTGCCATAGCACCCCCTATGAAGTATGCAAATTCACCTGGGGTGGGAGGTCCCATTGAGGGCTCCTCAGTCCTGGAGTGAGCTTTTGCCCAGGGTCAGAGAGCCAGAGCAGGCTTTTTTCCACGTAGTGCTGGGAGCTGTGGCCGGGAAGGAGCACAAGGACAGGGAGCTTCCTAGATTGGTCTCCGGAAACCACAGGTAGAATCCCAGGGGTCTTCCAACCCAGAGTACAATGCCCACCCTCCTCTGCCCACGCTGGTCCTGCAGCTACCCCTTAGTGCCACCAGATACAACCCATAGGAGCCTTGCCCCTCTCCCCCCTCCACACTATCATCCTATTCGTGTTTCTCACCTGTTGTGGCTTCAAGGACCCTCGCCAACATGGCAGCCACTGCCAAAGGGTGCTGAGTGTCTGGGCTTCAGGGTTTGCCCTCCCATCCCCCTGCCCAGATCCCTATTCTTGCTGTTTCCATAACTTTGTTTTCACTTGCTGATTTGGTGGCTGCATTAATACTCTTGGCTCATTGCTTTAGACCAAGGGCTGAATTCCGCTTTTCTGCAAGATGTCTGAATCCCACTTTTGTAAGATCTTCTGTAAGGCCCTGAATCCCGTGTTTCTGTGAGGTGTCACTCAGCCTCCTTCCCTTTCTTGGCAGTTGGTGTCTTTGCCCAAACATCCCACCTTCCCTTTGTCCTGAGAGAATTTGTCTTAGATCCAAAATTTGGAGACTTGCTGTCTCCTGATCCTCATTTTATAAGGCGTCTCTCAACCAGCCTCAGCCATGACCCTGTCCAGTTCCTGATATAGACATTCCAGAGCACAGGCTGAGGACAGAGTCCAAGAGATGCCCCCGGACCTTCCTCCAGTCTGGCATTGACTGCCTAACCAGAACTCTTTATGTCCCTAAGTAATTACATCCCCATGTGTGATGCCTGGCCAGGTGTCATCCTTGGCTGGGTGCCTGTGGGTGGCCCTTTGTCCTTGTTGCTCATGGTTTCCCTTCCCTGGGACTGGGTGCTTTCTCTTTCCTAGCAGAGACACTGCTTGAGCTCCCTCCCCACCCCGAGTATCCAGGGGCCTCTCTGCTCTCAGTGAGTGGCCTACCCATGTTGGAGGGGCCGTTCACCCACCGCTGACACTGCCTTCTGAGAAGCAGGTCCTGCCCCAACTTGAGCTGGCACCTGTACCTGTCACTTCCGGGGAGGAGCAGGCAGAGAGCTTAGATCCAGGAAGGAGAGTGAGGCAGGGCATTTTCCCAGTGACGAAGGGTTCAATTCCTCCCTTGTGCTGTAGGGGCAGAGCCTGTCCTCCACTGTGTTCAGATTCTAACTGCTTTGCCTGCTCATGCTGTGGGAGGGGCTGGTCATGCTAGGCACACACCCTCTGCAGTGTGGACTTAATTAGAAAGTCCAATTCAGAGAACACTTAATACCTATGCACAGCAGTTACACACACGCCCCGACTTGCACAGCTGCCCATGACACTGGGAGTCCTAGTCTCCCCATTTTACAGAGGAGGAAACTGAGGCTCAGAGCCTTCACATAGCTCACCCAAGGACACTGCTAGAAAGTAAAGGGCCTAGAGATCAGTTATAGCAAAATCACTCGATTTCTCTAAGCCTCAGTTCCCTCATTATGGTTACATAATCGTTATGAGAATCCAATAAGCTAATTGATGCCAAGCCTATCACAGGTGTTCAGTAAAGTTACTCTTTAATTTTTGGCACACAGATCCAGCACAGCCTGGGGAAGGTGTCTTCAACTCAGGGCTAATGCTCATGGTTGTGTGAGTTGTGCTTTGCCCTTCTCCAGGGCTCCATTCCCATCTGTATAGATTGGTGGAGTCCCTGGATGGTGCTAACCAAAAGGTTGGAGGCTCGAGCCCACTCAGAGGTGCCTTGGAAGAAAAGCCTGGTAATCAGCTATTAAAACCCTATAGAGCACAGTTCTACCCTGACACTCAGAGGGTCTCAGGAGTCTGAAATGACTCCAAGGCAACTGGTTTTTTTATGGAAGATGACCAGCAGATGGCAGCAGAGGGTGTTGGGAATGAGGCACCTTTCCTTGGTTTGCACCAGTTTGGAAAAAGTCAGGAGCTCCAAGGTGTAAATGTGAATGGTGGAGGCCAGGAGCTGTCAGAGTGTGGACCAGAGGCAACAGGGAGCCCTTGAAGATTGTGAGAGATCTGAGTTTCTAGAAGGTTAATTCCATGGCCTTCTGACCTGTGTCGGTTTGTGGCATTGTGGAGACTTGCATGTTCCTACGATGCTGGAAGCGATGCCACCAGTATTTCAAGTACCAGCAGGGTCATCCATAGTGGACAGGTTTCAGTGGAACTTCCAGACTAGGACAGACTAGGAAGAAAGGCCTGGTGATCTCCTTTGATGCTTTTTTTTTTTCTGGTGCGCTTCAGGGTGAAGCAAGGATCAATGGTCAAAGGAGCATTTGAGAAAGGCTCTAGAGACAGCACTGGATTTACAGTTAAAAAACAAATCAAAACAACGACAAAACATGAGGGCTGGGCTGGAATCCCTGCGTAACCTCAGGTAAGTACGTAACCCATCGAATTCGGGGTTCTCATCTGCAGAATGGGAATAACAGTATACCTCACAGAGTTGTTGCTTGGATTTTGGAAAACAGCAAGTGTGAAGTACATGGCTTTGTGTCTACTAAAAAATCCCAAACTCATTGCCGTCGAGTTGGTTCCAACTCACAGCAACCCTATAGGAGAAAGTAGAACTGCTCCACAGGGTTTCCAAGAAGTAGCTGGTGGATTTGAACTGCCGACCTTTTGGTTAGCACTGAGCTCCTAACCACTGTGCCACCAGGTAGGTGGTAAATAGACGTGAGCTCCTCCTGCCCCTAACTGGGGCCATGGCAGCTCTCACAGCCATCAGCTGGCACATTTGCCACCCCCAGGAGACTGGGATCACCCTCCCAAACCACTCAACCAACCATGCCCAGAGAACAGAGGGCTGCCCTTGGCTGGAGGAGAGGATCTGGGGGTGGGGGAGTGGAGAGATCAGGGTGGAAGTCAGGAGTACAGACCCTCAGCTGGGAGATTCTTAAAGGGACCCCAGTCTGATTCTCCTGGGATTCTGTAAGGCCCTCTGACCACAAGTCACCCACTTTCTGCTTCAGCCTCCTGGTTCTGGGGCTCATGCTCACGGGAGCTGATCATGCTAAGGCGAGACAGCTTTGACTGCCATGCAGCCCCTCCTTCTGTCCTGTGTCTGTCTGCCTGTGGCCTTGGCCTTCTGCCCAGGTCTGCATTCCCTGCATGGAAAATGCTAGCCATCATGGGGGGTGACTTGGGGCCAGGCCACTGCTGGGCTGGAGTCAGGCATGGGGCTCCTCCCTGGGTGTCCTCGGTCCAGGAGGAGCAATGGGGTATGGACTGAGGAAAGTGCATACATGGAAGACAGCACCCTGGGCAGTAAGAGAGGGTCACATAGTGCTCTGGGGTCAGAGGAGGGAAAGGCCAATCCTGGGGACTGTCAGGAAAGACTCTATAAAGAAGATTCAACCCAGGTGGTCTAGGAAGTCAGGTGGGAAATGGACATTGCACTTGGAGAAGGCACGGTGTACCAGAAAGAGCAAGTTGTCCAGTCTGGAGCAGAGAGCACAGAAGGGGCAACGGACAGTGTGGTTAGATTGTGGGTCCTTAAATACCAGATTCCACACAATGGGCCAGGAGGGACTATGTGGGTCCTTAAATACCAGATTCCACATGATGGGCCGGGGGACCATGGAATGTTTTGGGGTGAGGAAGGAACATTTTAGAAAGTGGCATTTAAGAAAGCTCCCTGACCTCAGGCAGACTGAGTTAGAGGCTTTGGTGATATTTGGCGGAGACTGTGTGCAGATGGGAGGCGGTGGCAAAGAGACAAGGCCCAGCTTCAGGTGTTCCTGGTCTCCCCACCACCCCCACCACACTAGCAGCCACTAGACTCTTCCTTGGCCCTGGCTTCAGGCAGAGTTCTTGTTCCAGCTTCTGGTGTGTGGCTCAGGTACCTGTCCACCTGTCAGCATGGCAGGTCGGGAGTTTGGTGCACTGCCCGAGAGAGGGGCGGATTAGCTCTGTCTGGGAACAGAAGAAGCAAGCTTGCCGGGGCTCGGAGGAGAAAGGCATTCCCTGCCATTGGTGTGCTGGCCTTTTGACTCTTCCTGGGTAGAGGATGGTCACAGGCAGGCATCTGGGGTTAGGATGCTCTCTGGGCATGCCAGCACAGCTGGGTCTCCACGAGGACCTGCCAGAGTCATGCACGGCCAGGGCCCATATGCACATCTTGTTCAGTCTGTGCCACACCCTCAAGGGTGGGAGCCGCCAACTCCACATTATTTATGGGAAACAGCAAGTCTCTGGCAGGTGAAATGCCTTGCTTGAGGCCACACAGGTAGTCAAGGGCAGAGGGGCCAGGATCTAGCAGGTGTCAGGGAAGGATTCTGGTGAGATGTGCCGGTCAGGGAGGACGTTTGAAGGGTGAGCACAGGAAGGGTGTCAGGTGGAGCGATGAGATCCATCTCGTTACCGGCAATGGGGCAGTACTCTCTCCCAAGCCTAGCTGCTAAGGGATTTCTGAAATGTCTGCATCAGAATGAGGTGGGAACTACCTCTTTGCTGCTTCAGTGATCCCAAGCTGAGAGTCAGAGTGGCACATGGAGACCTCTGTCTCCTTGTCCTGGGCAAGGACTCTCTTCCAAGTGTCAGAAGCTGTCAGCCTGCAACTCCCCTGCCAGGACCACTTAAACCCAGCAACCCAGGATTGCCCTGGTCAGACTTCAAAGTCCCCGCAGACAGTACGCAGCAACATTCACCTGCTTTCTCTGTGCCAGACCTCCATAAAGTGCATGGTCAAACCCTGGGCAGACAGTCTCAGACCCAACAGACGGTGTCAACATAGAGCCACAGTGCTCTGGGTGGGACCCCTTCTGCCTGGGGGACCCTGATGGCTGCAGAGGGAGCAGCCTGACCCATGTCTCTGAAGCTCTGCCTCCACAGTGTGAAGAAGCTCCCACCTACAGCAGCAGCTCACAGAACAAACCTGAGCCCTCTCCCTGAGGAGCTGACTGTAAGATAGAGAAGATGGGGACAAATGCCATCTACATCCCCAGGATCAGGATTTCATGACAACAAATTTTCTGTGAGAAAGGATTGCACCCAAGCACTCCGTTGGCCCCTGGCTGTGTTGTTCTTCCTGCTGTAGGTGGGGAGGGGCTGAGTCTTACTACGCTTTGTTTACACTGTCTTTAGTGGCGTGTTGTTTTCTTCCTTTTATACCTGCCCTGCTGTCCCTACCTCAGGATTCCCAGTTATCCTCACCCCAGCCCCCCAGACCTGCCTCACAAACCTATCCAAGCACAGTCTACCTCAGTCCTCTATCTCACTTCCCAGCACTGCCCACAGAGGCATGTCCTGGATCACACCTGGTCATCCTTGCTCATCTCATCCCTTCACCTAGGTAGGTCTCTGTTCCCTCCTGTCTGGGCAGGATTGGCTTCAAATCTTTTCACCCAAGCTCAGGACAGGCACTATCTTTTCTCACAGCCCATGGTTTCTTCTGAGGTTTCCTTCCCAAGCTGTTTGTTCCACTTCAAGCTTAAAAGGGACCAGAGATCCTGTGGCCAAGAGCCTGGGTGAGACAGCCACCTCTGAGCATCTTCTTAGAATCCTGAAGACTGGGTCCCACAGTGTGGGTGGATGAAAGCTATAAATGTGCTGTGTTGTCGCAGAAGTTACATAAGGCTTGAACCAGAAAATCTGAGTCCTGGATCTTTGTTAAGTCATAAACTCTCTGATCTACTTCCTTTTCGGGAAAATGAGGGTAATAAAGACACGTGGTGAAGGATGGCTCTGTGCATTCACTCAGCAAATTATACAGTGTTGTGCAAACCTAGACAATGGCTAATTATTAGGAGAGGCAGGCCTTTCCCATCAATACTGTCAGGGAGGGGAGAGGGTTTATTCTCAGCCTTTCCTTCGATTAACCCACACTTTTACTGTGGCTAAAGAGCTCTTCTCTATGCATCAACGTTGCTCATTGATTTCTCTGTCTCAGGTCCCGTCTCCTAGGCCTGAGCATGTATGTGGTCCAAAGCCTCATCCATCTCTACATCTCTTTTGTAATGCCTTCTGTGTACCCTGCTAGGAACCCTAAAGGGCACAGGAGAGGGCCAAAAGCTGTCTGCCGTGCTAAGTGCTGAAGAGAGTCCCGCCCCCAGCCCTGGCCCTTGTGGTTTCAGGCTTCTGTGCTGTATTTGCTTCAAGGATTGACTTCAGGGTTGACTCTTGCTTGTCTGATTCTGACCCCATCACTGAGATGAGTTTTGACACCTGTTTTGCATTCAGTGTTGTCCCTTGGTGGCAACATGGGGACACTTCACAGAAGTTGCTTGGGGACATACTAACCAGCTTTTCATGCCAGGCAGTAATCTTGGTCCTCGATGTCTTGGGAGTCAGATGAGAATTTCATACTTGCTGTTACTGAGGGCTCTTTATCATCAAGTACGGCGTATCCCCTACTGGTCTTGGGGTCTTCAAGAACATTTTAGAAAAGGATGCATCAGGTTTATGACAATGGTTGGGGATGGTTTAGGAGAAGTAGTAACTGGTGGTTTAGAGGTGAAAGCTAAATTTTCACCATTTCTAAGAATATGGCGATGCTGGAACCAGTTGCTGAGTCTACTGAGAAGATAAGGTAGCAGCAGCAGGCTTGTGTAACTCAGGAGAGTCATGGCAGGGAGGTTTACTTGTCTGTTGAGAGCAGTTCAGTTGACACAGGTAAGCCAGGGTTCAGAGACACTGTGAGAAAAGACCCAGGTTTTATAGTAGAAAGTGTGGACATTCAGTTGAAGAGACCTTAGAGTACAGCATCACACTCAGAACCTCCAATAACTCTCAAAAGCCTGGGAGAATTTCCCAAAGACTATATAGTCCACCCATTCTCTACTAGATTCTCTAACATAAGCCAGAGATTAAAATAGACCAGTCAAGAGATCTATTTTGTTTTGGTCTGTGGAATTCTCCTGTGGTAGATTGCAACAGTGCTCCCAAACCCACATCCTTTTTTATGTGACTATGCAATCACTAAGTCACTAAGGTGAAATCTATTTCCCTATCCCTTGAATCTGGGCTCAGCAATGTGACTGTCTTCAGCCAATGGGATGTTATCAGACATGACGCAAGCAGAGATTTGAAATGGGCTCACACACTGGGCCTGCTCCCTTGTGACTCTGCCATTACCATGAGCCTATGCTCATGACCACAAGACACAGAGCAGAGCAGAGTCCTCTAATCGTCCCAGCCAAGGGCAGCCTAGATAAGTCAACAGCTGGTTGATCTAAACTTGGCAGAGCTGCCTAGCCTACTGTCTTATATGTGAACAATCAAAACTTATTGGTATATACCACTAAGCTTTTGCAGGTGTTACACAGCATTGTTTTGACAATAGATAACTGATACACCTATTTTTGAAAGCAGCTTTATTGTGATACAATGGACATACAACACTGTACAACTAAAGCATACAATTTCCTAAGTATTGACATATCTATGTAACTGTGAAACCATCACTATAATATAATCAAGACAATAAACATATATACCACCTCAAAATTTCCTTGTATCTTTGTAACCCTACTTTCCTTCTCCTACCCCTGACCCCAGGCAACTGCTGATCTGTTTTCTGTCTCTGGGGATTAGTTTGCATTTTCTAGACATTTCTATAAATGGAATCATATAGTATGTCCTCTTTTTTGGCTGTCCACGTTCATCCAGCAAAATTGTTCTGTAATTCATCCAAGTTACAACATGTATCAATAGTTCGTTCCTTTCTATTGCTGAGTAGTATTCCATTGTATGGATGGATATACTGCAGCTTGTTTAGAATGCATCTGTTTACAAGCATTTGGGTTGACTCCAGATTTTCTTTCTTTCTTTTTTTAAAATTGTACTCCAGGTGAAGGTTTACAAAACAAATAGTTTCTCATTAAACAGTAGTACACATATTGTTTATGACGTTGGTTAACAAACCCATGACATGTCAACCCTCTCCCTTCTTGAACTTGGTTTTTTTTTTTTTTTTTCTGGTGAAAATATACATAGCCAAACATACACCATTTCAAAAATGTATACATGCACAGTTCAGTGACATCAATTACGTTCTTCCAGTTGTGCTGCTATTCTCATGTTAGATGAAGGTTTACAGAACAAAATAGTTTCTCATTAAACAGTACACATGTTGCTCTATGACAATAGTTAACAACCTCACAACACATCAACACTGTCCTTACTCAACCTTGGGTTCTCTATCACCAGCTTTCCTGTCCTCTTCTGCTTTCTAGCCCTTATCCCTGGACTGCTGTGCCTCATTAGTCCCATTTTGTTTTATGAGGCTGTCTAATCCCTGGCTGAACAGTGAAGCTCGGAAGTGACTTCACCCCTGAGCTAAAAGGGTGTCTGGGGTCCATGCTCTTGGGGTTTCTCCAGTCTCCTTTAGGCCAGTAAATCTGGTCTTTTTTGTGTGTGTTAGAATTTTGTTCTGTCTACATCCTTCTCCAGCTCTGTCCAGAACCCTCTGTTGTGACCCCGGTCAGAGCAGTCAGTGGTGGTAGCCGGGCACCATCTAGCTGTACTGGACTCAGTCTGGTGGAGGCCTTGGTAGCTGAGGACCATTTGTCCCTTGGACTAATCTTTTCCTTGTATCCTGTTCTCTTCATTCTCCCTTGCTCCTGAAGGGATGAGACCAGTGGCATATCTTAGATGGCCGCTCACAGGCTTTTAAGACCCCAGACGCTACTCACCAAGGTAGAATGTAGAACATTGTCTTTATAAACTGTGTTATGCCAGTTGAGCTAGATGTTCCCTGAGACCATGGTCCCCACAGCCGTCCACCCAGCAATTCAGTCCCTCAGGGAGTTTGGATGTATCTATGGAGCTTCCATGACCTTTCCTTGTACAAGCTGTCTTGGTTTCCCCAGTATTGTGTGCTGTCTCACCCTTCACCAAAGATAACCGCTTATCTATTGCCTATTTAGTATTCCCCCCCCCCCCACCCTTCCCATACCTGATAACCAACAAAGATTGTTACTTTTTGTGTGGAAACTTTCTCATGGATTTTTACAATAGAGGTCTCATCCAATATTTGTCCTTTTGTGATTGACTTACTTCACTCAGCATAATTTCCTCCAGTTTCATCGATGTTATGAGATGCTTCACAGATTCATCATTGTTCTTTCTCGTTGCATAGTACTCCATTGTGTGTATGTACCATAGTTTGTTTATCCATTCATCTGCTGATGGGCATCTAGCTTGTTTCCATCATTTTGCTATTGTGAACAATGCTGCCATGAACATAGATGAGCATGTCTATTCGAGTGACGACTCTTATTTCTCTAGGATATATTCCTAGGAGTGGGATTGCTGGATTGTATGGTATTTCTATTTCTAGCTTTCTAAGGAAGCACCATATCATTTTCCAAAATGGTTGTATCATTTTGCATTCTCACCAGCAGTGCATAAGAGTTCCCATCTCCCCGCAGCCCCTCCAACATTTGTTATTTCCAGTGTTTTTGATTCGTGCCAGTAATGCTGGGATAAGATGGTATCTCATTGTGGTTTTAATTTGCATTTCTCTAATGTCTAGTGATTGCGAGCATTTCCTCATGTGTCTGTTGGCCACTTGAATGTCTTCTTTGGTGAAGTGTCTGTTCATTTCCTTTGCCCATTTTTTAATAGGATTATTTGTCTTTTTGTTGTAAAGGTGTTGGATTTTCTTGTAGATTATGGGGATTAGACATTTGTCTGACTTGTACTGTCCAAAAAATTTTTCCCACTCTGTAGGTTCTCTTTTTACTGTTTTGGTGAAGTCTTTTGAAGAGCATAGGTGTTTGATTTTGAGAAGATCCCAGTTACCTAGAGTATCTTCTGGGGTTTGTGTATTGATGGTTGTGGTTTGTATCCTGTTAATGCCATGTATTAAGGCCTGTAGCATTGGTCCTATTTTTTCTTCTATGAACTTTATAGTTTTTGGCTTTATATTAAGGCCTTTGATCTATTTTGAAGTAGTTTTTGTACATGGTGTAAGGTATGGGTCCTGTTTCATTTTTTTGCAGATGGATATCCAGTTTTGCCAGCACCATTTGTTTAAAAGACTGTCTTTTCCCCATTTGATGAACTTTGGGTCCTTGTGGAAGATCAGGTGACCGTAGATGGATGGATTTACATCTGGGTTCTCAATTCTGTTCCATTGGTCAGTGTGTCTGTCGTTGTACCAGTACCAGGCTGTTTTGACTACTGTAGCTGTATAGTAGATTCTGAAGTCAGGTAGTGTGAGTCATCCAACTTTATTGTTCTTCTTCAGTAGTGCTTTACTTATTTGGGAATTCTTCCCTTTCCATATAAACTAATGATTAGTTTTTCCATCTCTTTGAAGAATGTTGTTGGTATTTGGATTGGGATTGCACTGAATTTGTAGATTGCTTTGGATAGAATTGTCATTTTCACAATGTTGAGTCTACCTATCCATGAGCATGGTATGTTTTTCCATTTATGTAGATCCCTTTGGGTTTCTTGCAGTAGGATTTTGTAGTTTTCTTTGTATAGGTCTTTTACAACCTTGGTTAGATTTATTCCTAAGTATTTTATCTTTTTAGGGGCTATTATAAATGGTATTGTTTTCCTGATTTTCTTTTTATCGTTCTCCTTATTATTAGTGTATAGGAATCCAACCGATTTTTATATGTTTATCTTGTATCCTGCTACTCTGCTGAATCTTTCTATTAGTTCCAGTAGATTTCTTGTGGAGTCTTCAGGGTTTTCTGTGTATAGTATCATATCATCCACAAACAGGGACAGTTTAACTTCTTCATTACCAATTTGGGTGCCCTTTATTTCTTTTTCTTGTCTTATACTCTAGCTAGAACTTCCAGCACAATGTCAAATAGAAGTGGTGATAAAGGGCATCCTTGTCTTTTTCTTGTTCTCAAGGGGAATGTTTTCAGCCTCTCTCCATTAAGAATGATGTTGGCCATTGGTTTTGTATAGATGACCTTGATTATGTTGAGAAATTTCCCTTCTATACCGATTTCATTGAGAGTTTTTATCATGAATGGGTGTTGGACTTTGTAGAATGCCTTTTCTGCATCAATTGAGATGATCATGTGATTCTTTTGTTTCCTTTTATTTATGCGGTGGATTACGTTGATTGATTTTCTAACGTTGAACTATCCTTGCACACCTCGTATGAATCCTAGTTGGTTGTGGTGTGTTATTTTTTTTGATATGATGCTGAATTCTATTGGCTAGAATTTTGTTAAGAATTTTAGCATCTATATTCATGGGAGATATTGGTCTGTAATTTTCTTTTTTTGTGACACCTTTGCCTGGTTTTGGTATCAGCTTTATGCTGGCTTCATAGACTGAATTCGGAAGTGTTGCTTCTTTTTCTATGCTCTGAAATAGCCTGAGTAGTATTGGTACAAGCTCTTCTGTAAATGTTTTGTAGAATTCTCCAGTGAAGCCATCTGGGCCAGGGATTTTGTTTGTTGGGAGTTTTTTTTTTTTTTTTATTTTTTTTATTACCTTTTCAATCTCTTCTCTTGTTATTGGTCTGTTCAGATTTTCAACATCACTTTGTTGTAGTTTGGGTGGGTAGTGTGTTTCTACAAATTTGTCCACTTCCTCTAGGTTTTCAAATTTGTTGGAGTATAGTTTTTCATAATATTCTGTTATGGTCCTTGTTATTTCAATTGGGTCTGTTGTAATGTCCCCCATTTCACTTCTTATTTGGGTTATTTGCATCCTCTGCTGTTTTCTTTTGTCAGTCTGGCCAGTGGTTTGTCAATTTCATTGATTCTTTTGAAGAACCAACTTTTGGTTTTGTTGATTCTTTCTATTGTTTTTCTGTTCTCTATTTCATTTATTTCTGCTCTGATCTTCATTATTTCCTTTCTTCTGGTGGCTGTGGGCTTTTTTTGCTCTTCTCTTTCTGTTTGTTTGAGTTGTGTAGTTAATGTTTTGATTTTGTCCCTTTCTTCTTTTTGATGTGTGTGTCTATTGCTATAAATTGTCCTCTGAGCACTGCCTTTGCTGTGTCCCAAAGATTTTGGTATGATGTGTTTTCATTCTCATTTGATTCTAGGAATTTTTTGATTCCATCTCTGATTTCTTCTATTACCCATTGATGTGTAAGCAGTGTATTATTCAGTTTCCATGTAATTGCTTTTTTTTCCTTGCTCTTTCTATTGTTAATTTCTACCTCGGTGGCATTGTGGTCAGAGAAGATACTTTGAATTATCTCAACATTTTGGATCTTGTTGAGGATTGCTCTGTGGCCTAAGATGTGGTCTATTCTGGAGAACGTTCCATGTGCATTGGAAAAGAACGTGTACTTTGCACCGGTTGGATGGAGTGTTCTTTATATGTCTATGAGGTTTAGTTGGCTGATTGTGCCCTTAGGTCTTCTGTATCTTTGCTAAGTTTCTTCTTAGTTGTTCTGTCCTTTACTGAGAGTGGTGTGTTGAAGTCTCCTACTATTATTGTGGAACTGTCAATTTCTCTTTTCAGTGTTGTTAGAGTTTGTTTTATGTATTTTGGAGCCCTGTCATTGGGTGCGTAGATGTTTGTTATGGTTATGTCTTCATGATGGATCATCCCCTTAGTCATTATATAGTGTCCTTCTTTATCTTTTATGGTCGATTTTGTTTTAAAGTCTATTTTATCTGAGATTAGTATTGCCACTCCTGTTCTTTTTTGGTAGTTGTTACTTGATATATTTTTTCCCAACCTTTGACTTTCAATAAGTTCACGTTTTTGTTTCTAAGGTGTGTCTCTTGTAGACAGCATATTGATGGATCCTGTCTCTTATCCATTCTTTCACTCTCCACCTTTTTATGGGTGCATTGAGTCCATTTACGTTCAGTGTAATTGTTGATAGATATGAGTTTGTTGCTGTCATTTTGTAGTGCTTTTTTTTCTGTTGCTGACATTTTCTTTGTTCTTCCTACTCTCTTGTGCTGAATTACTTTTGTTTTTGTTTCTTTTTTCATTTCTTTTGCTTTTGTAGGTTTTGTTTTTACTGAGACTTTATGTTTTTCTTCTTTATTTTTATTACTATGTTTGTTAACTTTCTTTGTGGTTACTGTGAAATTTACCCTTATCTTTCTAAGTTTGAAGCAGTCAATTATTACTTGGTATTGCCTTGCCTTCCTCTCCATTAGAAGGTTCCATACCTACACCATTTATTCCCTTTTTTATTGTTCTGATGTTGCTGTCATTACAGATTAACTGCTCTGATTCCCTGTTGTATCGTTTTTGGTTTTGGATAGTCCTTGAGAGTTCATTTCCTCGATTGGTATCTGGCTTGTACTATCCTGCGTTCTAGATTCAGCCTGTGAGCTGAAGTTTTTCTCAGATCTAAGAACTCCCTTTAATAATTCTTGTAAGTTTGGTTTGGTTTTTACATATTCCCTTAATTTCTGTTTATCTGGAAATGTCTTAATTTCACCCTCAGAGTTGAACGAGAGTTTTGCAGGGTATATTATTCTTGGCTGGCATTTTTTTTCTTTCAAGGTTTTATATATGTCATCCCATTGCCTTCTTGCCTGCATGGTTTCTGCCGAATAATCTGAGCTTATTCTTATTGTTTTTCCTCTGTGTGTTGACTTCTTGTTTTTCATGAGCTGCACTCAGGATTCTTTGTGTTTGCCTTTGGTTTTGTCGAGTGTGATTATGTTATGCCTTGGTGATTTTCTTTTGGGGTCTCTTCTATAGGAGGTTCGTTGAGCTTCTTGGATGGCCAGCTTTTCTTCTTTCATGATATTGGGGAAGTTTTCTGTCAGCAGATCTTCAATGATCCGCTCTGTGTTTTCTGTTTTCTCCCCCTGTTCTGGAACGCTGATCACTTACAAATTTTTGCTTTAAATTGTATCCCACATAACTCTCAGAGTCTCTTCATTTTTCCTTGTTCTTTTCTCTGAGTTTTCCTCAGAGTAGTATCCAAGTGTTTGTCTTCAATTCCACTGATCCTGTCTTCCACCATTTCAAATCTGCTTCTCAGCCCTTCTATGACACTGTGCATTTCTGAAATCTTGTTGTTTATCTTTTGTATTTCTAATTGTTGTTTTTGTATAATTTCTAGTTGTGAATTTATTTTGGAATTTTGTTCCTGTGTTATTTTCCTGAATTCTTCCATTTTTTTTGTCTGTATTTTCCGTTCATTGGTCTGCCTTTTCCATGAATTTGTCTAGTTTTTCCTCTTGTTTGTCTGCTTTTTGCTTTGACTCTTGGATAATTCTGAGTATTAGAGATTTGAACTCCCTATCAGGTAGTTCTAGTGCCTTTTCTTCCACCGGAAAGTCATCTGGTGTTTTATTTTGGATGCCTACTGGAACCATCCTGTCCTGTTGTTGTAAATGTTTTGATATTGTCTGCTGTCTTCACAGCATTCAGTAGTTAGTTTTCTTGTTTATTGATTGTAGATTTGTTTGTTTCATCCTTTTTTTTAAAATTTGGTTTTGTCTGAGCAGGCGGACTGTGTGTTCTTTGTTGTTTTCTCGTCTGTGGGCACGATACTTTTCACCTCCTTCTCCAGTTGCCAGGGTCAGATGCTCAGATATGGTACAGCAGGGCAGATCTAGCTGAAAAGGAGTTACTGGGATGGGTTGTTTGTGGCATTTACTACAGCCCCTGGGGCGGGTTGGTAATCAATGCAGGGCAGGTTCTGGTAGGCTGTGCCTGTGCTGCTTGGTGGTGTGATGTTAAGCACATGATGCAGGTAGGCAGGACGGAGGGGGGAGATTGTTATGTGTGGAGTTAAGATGGATATGGGACAGAGGAGAGAGAAACAGGAGCCAAAAGCATACAAACAAACAAAAAACTGCTAGGGGAACTTGCTGTTGGAGTGGAGAGATGAGAGACTATGAAATGGAGAAAAGGAAAAAGGGGAAGGAGAAGAAAAAAAGAAAAGAATGAATAAATAAAAATTAGAAAGGAAAAAGAACAGGAAAGCTCCCAGGGATCCCACTGGTGTGGCTATGAGGTCTGGGGAAGTTGTTCTTAGGTGTTGCAGTACAGCCTGGCTAGAAGGCATAGAAGTATTCAGTGCCAGGTATTCAGGGAACAGGAAGAGAAGGAAGGTATAGAGAGATGAGAAACTGAGTAATGAAGAAAGACAAAAATGGAAAAAGAGGGAAAAGAAAAAAAACTAATAAAAAAAAAAGAACAAGGAAAGTCCCCCCCCCAAAAAAAAAAAAAAAAAACAGAAAAAAATAAAACCAGGGGAAAAGAAATGCCCACAGGGATCCCTCTGCACATCTGCACAAGCTGAGGAGGTTGGTCCAAAGCCACGCAGCACCACCTGGCCAGAATGGGCTCCCAACTCAAGAAAAGGAAAAGAAAACAGGCAAACAGTTCAAAAGAAACAAAAGCCCCGGTATCCCACCAACACGGCAGCCCAGACCAGGAAGGAGTGCCACATTCGAACAGAGCTCCACAGCCCCTCAGGAGGAAGCAAATATGGCTCATGGAGCCAGGTATTTGAGTGAAAGGAGGGGGAGGTGATGAGAAGTAAGGAAGAAATCAAAAGAAAGGAAAAAAAGCAACACCAGCAGCCAACAAATGGCAGTCAGGGAGCTGGCCAGTGTGGGCTGTTGGAATCCAAGCAGCCAGTGCTTCCCAGGCAAGAGACTGTGGTTGCAGGAAGCAGAGAAGGCCGAGCGGGGGTGAAGAAGTGTGGGGGGTGGGAAATCGTATATTGGTGTTTATCAGTTATTCTGTCTCCTGCTGAAAGCTCCGTGAAGCTGCTTTCTTGTACTCCCTATTTGCTGGTCTCTGATAGGAGTCCAAGATGCTGGATCCGTGCTGCGTTAGCTGATAGGGGACCTCTGCATGAATCTCTCCTCGCTCTTCCTTCTCTGTCAGTTTTCTCACTCCCTTTGGTGCTTGGCTGAGTTCTTTATCTCTTGATTTGATGTTTTAAGGTTTCAGAATTGCTGTTTTCTCTGTTTGGCTTAGTTTTTCGGATCTTTGCTGTGGAGGGACGGCGTGGTGCTTCTGCCTAGAGTGCCATTTTGCTGGAAGTCCTCTGATTCCAGATTTTTGCCCTTACAAATAAAGCTGCTATGAACATTCATGTACAAGTTCTTCTTTGGACATGTGCTTTCTTTTCTCCTGGGGAAAGTGAAATATCTGGATTATATGGTAGGCATACGTACCATTTTACATTCCCATTAGCAGTGTATGAGAGTTCCAGTTTCTCCACATCCTTGCCAACACTTGGCATGATGAGTCTTTAATTTTAGCCATTCTAATAGGTATACGGTCATTGTGATTGTAATTTGCCTTTCCCTCATGAGTAGTGACGTTGAGCATCTTTCCCTGTGTTTAGTTGTCATTCATATCTCTTCTTTGTTCAAATCTTTTACCTTAAAAATTTAAACTGCATTGTTTGTATTGTATGTGTTGAGTTTTGAGAGTTCTTAATGTACTCTGGATGTAAATTCTTTATGAGATTTATGACTGGCAGGTATTTTCTCCAAGTCCCTGGTTTGCCTTTTCATTCTCTTAACAGTGCATTCAGAATAGCAAAGTTTTTAATTTTGATGAGTCCAATTTATCATTTTGTTCTTTATGGTTTGTGCTTTTGGTGTCATATCTAAGAAATCTTTGCCTAACTTATCACTGAAGTTTTGTCAATAGTCTAGAAGTTTACAGTTTCAGGTTTTACATTTAGGTCTATGATTCATTTTGAGTAAATTTTTGTGTACAGTGGGATGTATAGATTGAAGTTAATTTTTTTTTGGCATGTGGATATTCAGTTGATCCAGTACCATTTGTTTAGAAAACTATCCTTTTTCCATTAAATTGTCTTTGTACCTTTATAAAAACTCAGCAGTCTGTATATATGTGGGTCTATTTCTGGGCTCTCTATTCCGTAAATAGACATTGATCTATTTGTCTTTCTCTGTACCAATACTGTACTTGATCAATTTTTGTAGCATTTTAAGTCTCGAAATCATGTAGTGTTAATTCTCAAAGTTAAAGAGCAAGGTAACATATGACCCATGAGGTTAGAAAGCAAGGAAGGGGTTCGACTGTGAAAGGCTTTATATTGGGGTACATTTTCCTTCACACTTTGAGCTTGGGTCATTAAGATCAGCCTATAGGAACCTGGTTATTTCTTCGGTGGATGTAGTGATCAAAGCACAAAGAAAATAGGAGCCATATTCTCTATTTTGATGGACTGGAAGTCTTTAAAGATTGTCCTTGGTTCTTTTCTCTTTTAACTTTGCTCTTTATTTACAAAATTGTTCTGGTTATTTTAATGTCTTTGAATTTCCACTTGAATTTTAGAAGTAGCCTATCAATTTTTAGAAAAACAGCAAACAAACTGGCTGGAATTTTGATTGGAATTGTATTGAATCTATACAGCAATGTGGGCAGAACTGACATCTTAACAATATTGAGTCCTCTGACCCAGGAGCAAGGTGTATCTCTCCATTTATTTAGCTCTTCT
Organism: Dugong dugon; assembly: GCA_030035585.1. Taxonomy (NCBI): domain Eukaryota; kingdom Metazoa; phylum Chordata; class Mammalia; order Sirenia; family Dugongidae; genus Dugong; species Dugong dugon. The sequence goes on along the minus strand of CM057475.1, from coordinate 4,612,751 downwards.
TTATATATATATCTCAGCAATATTTTTTAGTTTTCTCAGAATACAGGTCTTTCACATCTTCTGTTAGACATATTTTTGATGCTATTGTAAATAGTATATTTTAAGATTTCATTTTCCAATTGTGTATTGCTAGTACATAGAAATACTATTGATTTTTGTACATTGGTCTTGTCTCGTGCAACCTTGCCAAACTCCTTATTAGTTCTAGTAGCTTTTTTTTTTTTTTTTGGTGTAGATTTAATCAGATATTCTACAGATGATAATGTCATCTGTGAATAAAGAATTTTACTTCTCTCTTGACAATCTGTACGGCTTTTATTTCTCTTCTTGCTTTATTGCATTAATTAGAACCCCCAATGCAATGTTGTCTAGAAGTAGATATCGTTGTCTTGTACCCAGTCTTTGGGGAAAAACACTCAGTGGTTTACTATTAAGTAGCTGTATGTTTTTTGCAGATGCTGTTTATTAGACGTAGTTTCTTTCTATTACTAGTTGAGAGTTTGTATCATGAAAGAATGTTGGATTTTATCAAATGCTTTTCTGCATTTTCACCACCCATCTGTCAGTTTGTCACACTGTGGTGGCTTGTGTATTGCTATGATGCTGGAAGCCATGCCACCAGTATTTCAAATACCAGCAGGGTCACCCATGGTGGACAGTTTCAACAGAGTTTCCAGACTAAGACATATTAGGAAGAAAGGTCTGGCGATCTACTTCCAAAACTTAGCCTGTGAAAACCCTATGGATTTTTCTGCATGTGGAAATACAGTTTTCCCAACACCATTTATTGAAGAGATTCTTCTTTCCCCATTGAATGGACTTAGCATCCTTGTCAAAAATCAGTTGACCATAGATGTGTGGGTTTATTTCTGGACTCTCAGTTCTATTCCATTGGTCTCTGTGGCTATTATTTTACTATTACCAGGATGTTTTGATTACTGTAGCTGAATAATATGTTTTAAAATCAGGAAGTGTGTGTCCTCCTACTTTGTTCTTTGTTCTTTCAACATTGCTTTAGCTATTTGGGGTCCCTTGCCATTCCATGTAAATTTGAGAAGATCTTGATCAAAAGGGGAAAATATAGAACAGAATTTAAAATTCTAATGGGCTCCAGACTTTCTGGAGCTGTGGGGGCTGGATGAACCCCTGAAACTATTGCTCTGAGATAATCTGTAAAATTTAAACCAAAAATATCCCCTGAAGACTTCTTAGAACCAAACAATAGTTTATCTTAACTAGTGAAAAATGTCTGCCTTGAGCATTATGCTCTTTTAAGAACTACCTATATGGGCTCAAAATGACAACAGCAACTCAAAAGATTAGATAGGAACCTTAGGGAGCAGCGAGTTTATGTTAATAGGGAGGAACAACTCAGAAAAGGAGAGTAAGAATGGTTGCACCACTTGAATGTAGTCAATATCACTGAATTGTATGTGTAGAAACGGCTGAATTGGTGTATGTTTTACTGAGTATAATCTCAAAAACAAAAGCAAACAAACAACAACAACAACAAAAAAAACCCCATGGATCACAACAGAACATTATCTAACTCTCTTGCTTTGGACTTGTTATCAGGAGGGATCAGTTGCTGGAGGAGGACATCATGTTTGGTGAAGTTGAGGGCCAGCAAAGGTGAAGAAGACCCTCCGTGAGATGTATTGGGACTATAGCCTTAATGATGGACTTAAATATGCCAGTGATTGTGAGGATGATGCAGGACTGGGCAATGTTTTGCTCTGTTGTACATAAGGTCATCATGAGTCAGGGTTGACTCAATGGCAGCTGTCTCCTCTATCTTTTCTGAAGTTATTGAGATGATAATATGGTTTTTCTTTTTTTGTTGGTTAATATGGTGAATTACTTTAATTTTTGAATATTAAACAATCTCGCATTCTTGGAATAAACTCCACTTGGTTATAACATATTATTTTTAACATATATTTTTTGATTTCATAAATTTTGCTTAGGATTTTTGCACATATGTTCATAAAGGATATTAGTCTATAGTATTCTTGTAATATCTTTGTCTAGTTTTGGTATCAGAGTAATGCTAGTCTTATAGAATGACTTGAGACATATTACCTCCTTTTCAATTTTCTGGAATAGTTTTTGTAGAATAGGCATAATTTGTTGCTTAAATGTTGGTAGAATTCACCTGGGAACCTTCTGAGCTGATACGTTCACTTTTTGGTAATTATATCAGTTTACATGGGGGAACTCTACAGACCTAAACAATTTATTGGTACTATTGAGGCTATCATCTCCCATTTAGAATAGTGAGGGATTATGAGGATCCACAGGAGAAGTTTCTCCTAGATCTTAATTCAGGAATACATGAGGTATTTGCTCCTTATTCCTTCTGTGTTTAAAGAGTCTGTGGTAGCTTTTTAGTGTCAAAAAATAATGACCATGTCTCCACTAAGGGTTCTCTTTATCTATGCCAAATATACCATGTTTCTTCATCTGATCTTTACCCGATAGATAGCACAGCTTCCTGGGTTCCCTCTCCCCAACATTGGCCACTTGTACCTGACTACCTTTCTTTTTGTTCATATCCTTCTTTAAAGGGTTGAAAAGAACCAAGGACAATCTTGAAAGACTGCTAGCCCATCAAAATAGCTACTATTTTCCTTGTGGTTTAATGACCTAAGCTCAAAATATGAAGGAAAATGTCATCCAGCATAAGGCCTTTCACAGTCTAACTCCTTCCTTGCTTTTTAATCTCATGGGACATGTGTTGCCTTGCTCCTTTCATTTGATATTCCCTTCTTCTTCCATCTTTCAAGGAGAGCCAATCCCTCATATTTGTGCTGTGTCTGTGCCCTGTATATTCCTCCAAAATTAACTAAGCCTAATTGTTTATCATCCCTGGATGGTGCAAATGGTTAATGTGCTTGGCTGCTAACCAAAATATTGGAGGCTTGAGTCCACCCAGAGGCACCTTGGAAAAAAAGCTTGGTGATCTACTTCTGAAAAATCAGCTACTGAAAACGCTATGGAGCAGAGTTCTACTCTGATACACATGGGATCACCATGAGTTGAAACTGACTTGATGGCAACTGGCACCGGTGATTGATTATCTATGTTCCAGTCAGTTTTATGCTTTAGTCATTGTTTCATTAAATCGTCACAACCCCAGAGAGCTGATACAATTGTTATCCTCATTTCACAAAAAAGTGCGGTTAAAAGAGGTTAGATGGCTTGCCCAAGGTCAAACACTTTGTAAGTACTAGAAACAGGACACAAACCCAGATCTGTTGACTAACCCCCTCAAACACTACATTTCAATGCTTAGAGCTGTGAAGTAGATTTATTAACTTGTATCTTTGTCAGACTGTATCCCCTTCTAGGGCGAAGGTCATGCCATCTTAACATACGTGCTTTCATTGCACAAAGTAGGAAGTCAGCAAGTGTTTGTCAAATAAATGAACCATAACTGGAGTTCCAGATTTCTTGTTCTAAACCTAAGAAGGAGAAAATAGGTACAAAGAAGGAAAGAAAAAAAAAATGCTTGAAACAAATGATATTGTCTTTCAGTTGTAGGAAGGCAGAACAGAAGAAAGGATATAAGTTTACTCATTGGGACAATTGGACTCATTGGAAAAGGATTCCAGTCAACACCAACTTGGAAGATCTGAAAACACAATGCAGTCTGGCATGGGTAATAAACCCACCTGCATATGTTTTGGAGTACATAATACCTTCCTGAATGGCAGGAGGTGGTCACGGGAAATACATTTAACATGAGTGGAAATTAGTGTGGAGGGCCCAAGATGGTTGCTTTGGAAGCATTAGTTTTTTTGAAGGCTTTTAACAGGGCTAAGGTCGAACTATGCATTTGCTGTCCTCTTTAAAAAATAATGAGAACCCCTGGGTGTTAAATACTTTTTTGGTCCTAGTCTATATTAAGAAGCCAAGTCTCTATTTGGAATGAAGTGTGGCAAGGAATGGGGTCATTGGGAATGTGACACTGTCCTTACATATGTTATTGTTGTTAGGTGCCCTTGAGTCAGTTCTGATTCATAGCGACCCTATGTACAGAATGAAACACTGCTCAGTCCTGCGCCCCCTCACAATTGTTTGAGCCCATTATTGCAGCCACTGTGTCAATTCATTTCATTGAGGGTCTTGCTCTTTTTTGCTGATCGTCTGCTTTACCAAGCATGAGATCCTTCTCCAGGGACTTGTCTTTCCTAATAACATGTCCAAAGTATGTGAGACAAAAAATCTCACCATCCTTGCTTCTAAGGAGCATTCTGGCTGTACTTCTTTCAAGACAAATTTGTTTCATTCTTCTGACAGTCCCTGGTATATTCAATATCTTTTGCCAACATCATAATTCAAATGCATCAATTCTTCTTAGGTCTTCCTTATTCTTGTTCAGCTTTTGCACGTGTATGAGGCGATTGAAAATACCATGGCTTGGGTCAGGCACAACTTAGTCCTCAAAGTGACATCTTTGCTTTTTAAAACTTGAAAGAGGCCTTTTACAGCAAATTTGCCTAATGCAATATGTGGATTGATTCTTGACTGCTGCTTCCATGGGTGTTGATAGTGGGTCAAAGTAAAATGAAATCCACAACAACTTCAATGTTTTCTCCATTTATCATAATGTTGCTTATTGGCCCAGTTGTGAGGATTTTTGTTTTCTCTCTGTTAAGATGTAATCCATACTGAAGGTTGTAGTCTTTGATCTTCTTCAGTAAGTACTTCAAATTCTCTTCACTTTCAGCAAGCAAGGTTGTGTCATCTGTGTATTGCAGGTTGTTAATGGGTCTTCCTCCAATCCTGATGCCACGTTCTTTTTCATACAGTCTGGCTTCTCAGATTATTTGCTAAGCATACAGATTGAATAAGTATGGTGAAAGGATACAACCCTGACACACACCTTTCCTGATTTTATACCACACAGTATCCCTTTGTTCTGTTCGAATGAGTGCCTTTTGGCCTATATACAGGTTTTGCATAAGCACAATTACGTGTTCTGGAATTTCCATTCTTCACAATGTTATCCATAATTTGTCATGATCCACACGGTTGAATGCCTTTGCATAGTCAATAAAACACAGGTAAACATCTTTCTGGTATTCTCTGCTTTCAGCCAAGATCCATCTGACATTAGCAATGATATCCCTCATTTCACATTCTCTTCTGAATCTGGCTTGAATTTCTGGCAGTTCCCTGTTAATTTACTGCTACAACTGTTTTTGAATTATCTTCAGCAAAATTTTACTTGCTTGTGATATTAATGATATAGTTGGATAATCTCCACATTCTGTTCGATCACCTTTCTTTGGAATGGGCACAAATATGGATCTCTGCCAGTCTGCTGGTCAGGTAGCTGTCTTCAAATTTCTTGGCATAGATGAGTGAGCGTTTCCAGCATCCATTTGTTGAAACATCTCAATTGGTATTCCATTAATTCCTGGAGGCTTGTTTTACACAACTGCCTTCAGTGCTGCTTGGACTTCTTCCTTCAGCTCCATCAGTTCTTGATCATATGCTACCTCCTGAAATGAATGTTGAATGTTGACCAATTCTTTTTGGTACAGTGACTGTGTGTATTCCTTCCATCTTCTTTGGATGCTTCCTGCATCATTTAATATTTTTCCCATAGAATCCTTCAATATCGCAACACAAGTCTTGAATTTTTTCTTCAGTTCTTTCAGTTTGAGAAATGCCAAGTGTGTTCTTCCCTTTTGGTTTTCTAACTCCAGGTCTTTGCACATTTCATTATAATACTTTACTTTGTCTTCTTGAGCCCTCTGACATCTTCCGTTCAGCTCTTTTACTTCTTCATTTCTTCCTTTCACTTTAGCTATTCGATGCTCAAGAGAAAGTTTCAGAGTCTCTTCAAACATTCATTTTGGTCTTTTCTTTCTTTCTTGTCTTTTTAATGACCTTTTGCTTTCTACATTTATGATGTCCTTAATGCCATCCCACAACTCATCTAGTCTTCATTCATTAGTGTTCAATGCATCAAATCTCTTCTTGAGATCTTCTGTAAATTCTGGTGGGATATACTCAAGGTTGTACTTTGGCTCTCATGGCCTTGTTCTAATTTTCTTCAGCTTTAACTTGAACTTGCATATGAGCAACTGATAGTCTGTTCCGCAGTCGGCCCTTGGACTTATTCTGACTAATAATATTGAGCTTCTCCATCATCTCTTCTCACAGATGTTGCAGATTTGAGTCCTGTGTATTCCATCTGGTGAGATCCACATGTATAGTCACCATTTATGTTGTGGAAGAAAGGTATTTGAAATAAATAAGTAGTTGGTCTTGCAAAATTCTATCAAGCAGTCTCCGGTGTCATTTCTATCACCAACTACTGATCCTTCTTCCTTGTTTCCAACTTCCATATTCCTACCATCAGTAATTACCAATGTACCTTGACTATATGTTTGATCAATTTCAGACTGCAGAAGTTGGTAAAAATCTTCAATTTCTTTTTTTTTAATTGTGCTTTAAGTGAAAGTTTACAGTTGAAGTTAGTTTCTTATACAAAAATTTATACACAGATTGTTACATGACCCTAGTTGCTCTCCCTATAATGTGATAGCACACTCCTCCTTTCCACTCCAGATTTCCCGTGTCCATTCAGCCAGCTCCTGTCCCTTTTTGTCTTCTCATCTCGCCTCCGGACAGGAGCTGCCCAATTAGTCTCATGTATCTATTTGAGCTAAGAAGCACACTCTTCACGAGTATCATTTTATGTCTTATATCCCAGCCTAATCTATGTCTGAAGAGTTGGCTTCAGGAAAGGTTTCAGTTCTGGGCTAACAGAGAGTTTAGGGTCCATGTCTTCCAGGGTCCCTCTAGTCTCAGTCAGACCATTAAGTCTAGTCTTTTTACTAGAATTTGAGTACTACACCCCACTTTTCTCCTGCTCTGTCAGAGACTCTCTGTTGTATTCCCTATCAGGGCAGTCATTGGTGGTAGCTGGGCACCATCTAGTTCTTCTGGTCTCAGGCTGATGCAGTCTCTGGTTTATGTGGCCCTTTCTGTCTCTTGGGCTAATACTCTCCTTGTGTCTTTGGTGTTCTTCATTATCCTATGCTCCAGGTGGGTTAGGACCAACTGATGCATCTTAGACAGCCATTTGCTAGATTTTAAGATTCCAGACTCCACTCACCAAAGTGGGATGCAGAACATTTTCTTAATAAACTTTGTTATGTCATTTGACCTAGATGTCCCCTGAAACCATGATCTGCAGACCGCTGCCCCTGCTACTCTGTCCGTCAAAGTGTTTGGTTGTATTCAGGAAACTTCTTAGCTTTGGTTTAGTTCAGTTGTGATGAATTCCCCTGTATTTTGTGTTGTCCTTCCCTTCACCTAAGTTAATTCTTATCTGCTATCTAGTTAGTGAATACTCCTCTCCCTCCCTCTCCACCCTCATAACCATCAAAGAATGTTTTATTCTGTGTTTATACATGGTCTTATATATGGTCTTATACAATATTTGTCCGTTTGCAACTGACTAATTTCACTAGCATAATACCTTCCAGATTCATCTGTGTTATGAGATGTTTTGGGGGTTCATCATTGTTCTTAATCATTGTGTAGTATTCCATCGTGTGACTATTCCATAATTTGTTTATCCATTTGTCTGTTGATGGGCACCTAGGTTGTTTCCATCTTTTTGCTATTGTGAACAGTGCTGCAATGAACATGGTTGTGCATGTATCTATTCGAGTGATGACTCTTATTTCTCTAAGATATATTCCAAGGAGTGGGATTGCTGGATGGTATGGTACTTCTATTTCTAGCCTTTTAAGTAAGCACCAAATTGATTTCCAAAGTGGTTGTACCATTTTACATTCCCATCAAGAGTGTATAAGTGTTCCAGTCTCTCCACAACCTCTCCAGCATTTATTATTTTGTGTTTTTTGGATGAATGCTAGTCTTGTTGGGGTGAGATGGTATCTCATTGTAGTTTTTATTTGCTTTTCTCTAATGGCTAATGACTGTGAGCATTTCCCTATGTATCCAGTAGCTGCCTGACTGTCTTCTTTGATGAAGTGCCTGTTCATATCCTTTGCCTATTTTTTAATCAGGTTATTTGTCTTTTTGTCGCTGAGGTATTGCAGTATCATGTAGATTTTAGAGATTAGATAATGATCAGATTTGTCATAGCCAAATTTTTTTTCCCAGTCTGTAGGTTGTTTTTCTACTTTTTTGGTGAAGTCTTTTAATGAGCATAAGTGTTTGATTTTTAGGAGCTCCCTGTTATCTAGTTTCTCTTCTGGTGTTTGTGCATTATTAGTAATGATTTGTATTCTGTTTATGCCATGTATTAGGGCTCCTAGTGTTGTCCCTATTTTTTCTTCCATGATCTTTATCGTTTTAGATTTAATACTTAGGTCTTTAATCCATTTTGAGTTAGTTTTTGTGCAGGGTGTGAGGTATGGGTCTTGTTTCAGTTTTTTTGCAGATGGATATCCAGTTATGTCAGCATCGTTTGCTAAAGAGACTGTCCTTTCCCCAATTAACGGACTTCAGGGCTTTGTCAAATATCGGCTGCTCATAGGTGGATGAATTTACATCTAGATTCTCAATTCTGTTCCATTGGTCTGTGTATCTGTGGTTGTACCAGTACCAGGATGTTTTGACTACTATGGCGGTATAATAGGTTCTAAAATCAAGTAGTGTGAGGCCTCTTACTTTGTTATTCTTCTTCAGTAATGATTTACTTATCCAGGGCCTCTTCCCTTTCCATATGATGTTGGTGATTTGTTTCTCCATCTCATTAAAAAATGCAGTTGGAATTTGGATTGGAATTGCATTGTATCGTAGATCACTTTGCTTAGAATATACATTTTCACAACATTGAGTCTTCCTATTCATGAGCAAGGTATGTTTTTCCACTTATGCAGGCCTCTTTTGGTTTCTTGCAGTAGTGTCTTGTAGTTTTCATTGTATAGGTCTTTTATGTCTCTGGTTAGATTTATTCCTAAGTATTTATCTTCTTGGGGGCTATTGTAAATGGCATTGATTAGGTGATTTCCTCTTCGAAGTTCTCTTTATTGGTGTAGAGGAATCCAAATGATTTTTGTATGTTTATCTTCTATCCTGATACTTTGCTGAAATCTTCTATTAGTTCCAGTAGCTTTCTTGTGGATTCTTTGGGGTTTTCTTTGTATAAGATAATATCATCTGCAAATAAAGATACTTTGACTTCTTCCCTACTAATTTGGATGCCCTTTATTTCTTTTTCTAGCCTAATTGCTCTGGCTAGGACCTCCAGCACAATGTTGAATAAGAGTGGTGTTAAAGGGCATCCTTGTCTGGTTCCTGTTCTCAAGGGGAATGCTTCCAGATTCTCTTCATTTAGGATGATTTTGACTGTTGGCTTTGTATAAATGCCTTTATTATTTTGAGGAATTTCCCTTCTATTCCTATTTTGCTGAGAGTTTTTATCATGAATGGGTGTTGGACTTTGTTGAATGTCTTTTCTGCATCAATTGATAAGATCATGTGGTTCTTGTCTTTTGTTTTATTTATGTGATGGATTACATTGATTGTTTTTCTAATGCTGAACCATCCTTGCATACTTGATATAAATCCCACTTGATCGTGATGAATTTTTTTTTAATGTGTTGTTGAATTCTATTGTCTAGAATTTCACTGAGGATTTGTGTCTATGTTCATGAGGGATATTGGTCTGTAATTTTCTTTTTTTGTGGTGCCTTTACCTGGTTTTGGTATCAGTGTTATGCTGGCTTCATAGAATGAGTTTGGGAGTATTCCATCCTTTTCTATGCTCTGAAATATCTTTAGTAGTAGTGGTGTTAACTCTTCTCTGAAAGTTTGGTAGAATTCTCCAGTGAAAGCATCAGGGCCAGGGCTTTGTTTTTGTTGTTGGGAGTTTTTTAATTACCTTTTTAATCTCTTCTTTTGTTATAGGTTTATTTAGTTGTTCTACTTTTCTTTGTCTTAGTTTAGGTAGGTAGAGTGTTTCTAGAAATTTGTCCATTTCCTTGAGGTTTTCAAATTTTTTACAGTACAATTTTTTCATAGTATTCTGTTATGATTGTTTTCATTTCAGTTTCTTATATCTCATTTCTTAATCAGGTTATTTGCTTTGACTCCTGTTTTTCTTTTGTCATTCTGGCCAATGGTTTATTGACTCTGTTGATCTTTTAAAAGAACAGCTTTTGGTCTTGTTAACTCTTTCAGTTGTTTTTCTATTTCATTTAATTCTGCTCTAGTTTTTATTATTTGCTTTCTTCTGGTGTCCAAGCACTTCTTTTGCTGCTCTCTTTCTATTTTTTGAGTTAGGAGTAATGTTTTGATTTTGGCCCTTTCTTCCTTTTGGATGTGTGCCCTTTTTTGCTATAAACTGACATCTGAGCACTGCTTTTGCTGTGTCCCAAACGTTCTGGTAGGATGTGTTTTCATTCTCATTTGATTCTGTGAATTTCTTTATTCCATCTTAATTTCTTCTATAACCCAGTAGTTTTTGAGCAAGGTGTTCTTCAGTTTCCATGTGTTTGATTTTTTTCCTTGCTTTTTCTGTTACTGATTTTTACTTTTATGGCTTTATTTTCAGAAAAGCTGCTTTGTAATATTTTGATGCTTTGGATTCTGTTAAGGCTTTCTTTATGGCCTAATATGTGGTCTATTCTGGAGAATGTTCCATGTGCTTTGGAAAAGAAAGTATACTTGGCTGTTCTTGGGTGGAGTGTTCTGTATATATCTATGAGGTCAAGTTGGTTGATTGTGGCATTTAGATCTTCCATGTCTTTACTGAGCTTCTTTCTGGATGTTCTGTCCTTCACCAAAAGTGGTGTGTTGAAGTCTCCTGCTATTATTGTGGAGCTGTCTATTTCTCTTTTAAATGCTGTTAGAATTTGTTTTATGTATGTTGGAGCCCTATCGTTGGGTGTGTAAGTATTTATTATGGTTATGTCCTCCTGGTGTATTGACCTTTTAAGCATTATATAGTGTCCTTCCTTATCCTTTGTGGTGGATTTTATGTTTAAGTCTGTTTTGTCAGAAATTAATATAGCCACTCCTGCTCTTTTTTAAGTGTTGTTTGCTGGATCTATTTTTTTTTCCAACCTTTGAGTTTTAGAGTGTTTGTGTCTTTAAGTCTAAGGTGTGTCTCTTGCAGGCAGCATATAGACAGATGGTGTTTTTTTTTAATCCTATCTGCCACTGTCTGTCTCTTTATTGGTGCATTTAGTCCATTACATTCAGCTTAATCATTGATAGGTATGAGTTTAGTGCTGTCATTTTGATGTCTTTTTTTTTTTTTTGTGTGTGTGTGTGTTGTTGACAGTCTGTTTGTTCCACTTAATTTTCTTTTCTGTTTTTCTTTACATCTTTTTCATTGTTGTTGATTTTGTATTTGCTGAGTCTTTATGTTTTTCTTGTTTCTTATTTTGATGTACAGGATTGTTAGTTTCCTTTGTGGTTACCTTAATATTTACCTGTATTTTTCTAAGTTTAAACCAATCTTCTATTTCTTTATATTGGCTTGACTTCCTCTTCATATGAAAGATCTATAACTACATTTTTTCAGTCCCTCTTTTTTGCTTTAATTTTGTCATTTTTTACATATTGATGTCTCTGTTTCCCTATTTTCAGTGTTTTTGCTTTGATTTATTTTTGTGACTTCCCTATCTGGGTTGATAATCTGGTTGCTCTGTCCTGTATTCTAGTCTTGGGTTGTTATCTGATGTCACTGATTTTCTAACCAGAGGATTCCCTTTAGTATTTCTAGTAATTTTGATTTCATTTTTGCAAACTCCCTAAGCTTCTGTTTATCTGGAAATGCCCTAATTTCACCATCATATTTGAGTAACAGTTTTGCTGGATATATAATTCTAGGCTGGCAATTTTTTTCCTTCAAGGCTTTATAGATCTCATCCCATTGCCTTCTTGTCTGCATGATTTCTGCTGAGTAGTCTGAGATTAGTCTTACTGACTCTCCTTTGTAGATAACTTTTCATTCATCCCTAACCACTCTTAAAACTCTCTCTTTATCTTTGGTTCTGGCAAGTTTGATATAATATGTCTTTGTAACTTTCTTTTGGGATCTACCTTGTGTGGGGTTTGATGAACACCTTGGATAGATATCTTCTCATCTTTTGCTATATCAGGGAATTTTTCTGCCAACAAATCTTCAACAATTCTCTCTGTATTTTCTGTTATTCCCCCCATGTTCTGGTACTTCCATCACTTGTGGGTTATTCCTCTTCATAGAAGCCCAAATAATTCTTAGAGTTTCTTCATTTTTTAAAATTCTTTTATCTCATTTTTCCTTAAATAAGTTGGTGTCAAGTGCTTTATCTTCAGTCTCAATAATTCTGACTTCTGTTGCCTCAATTCTGCTCCTATGACTTTCTATGGAGTTGTCTAATTCTGAAATGTTATTGTTAATCTTCTGTATTTCTGATTGCTGTCTTTCTATGGATTCTTGCAGCCTGTTAAATTTGTCATTATGCTCTTCTATAATCTTCTTGGGTTTCTCTGTTGCTTTGTCTCTGTGTTCCCTGGCTTGTTCTGCATTTTATATGATCTCCTTCCTGATCTGTTGAAGAGTTCTGTATATTAATCTTTTGTATTCTACCTCTGGTAATTCCAAGAAGTTCTCTTTCTCCTGAAGATTTCTTGATTCTTTGTTTTGGGAGCTTGCTGAAGCCATCATTGTCTGCCTCTTTATGTCATTTGATATTGACCATTGTCTTTGAACCATCAATAAGTTATTATATTTGTTTATTTTATGTTTGCTTACTGTGTCCTAGCTTCTTGTTTTTTTTTTTTTTTTGGTATGCCCAAATCGGCTGCTCATTTGAGCTAGTTTGATTATTGGCACCTTTGAAGCTCTAACTTCCTGTCACCAGGTGGTTAGATCTGTTACTAAGTACGTGAGCCCAGGAGTCTGTTTGCTTTTCTTGTATGGATTCAGCTCAGGTGTACAAGTAGTCGGTCACCAAGTGTGTGGTGGAGGCTCTCACTTACAGTTCTAGATGGGCAGGGTGATTGGAGTAGGCACAGGTATCTTGCTGTAGTAGGGTGTCACATGCTGAGCAAGGCAGGGAGCTGACAGCTGTCCATGAGTGTCTGGGAGCAAAGCATGTCCTTGTTGCCTACAGTGTGTACATGGGTGGGTTTTTCAGCCAGACTATGGACACCAAATGCTGTTGGCTGTAAGGACTGGAAGGCACCACTTATTCTTGAACCCCTGTCACAGATGGCTAGGTGGCATGGGTGAAGCCACCAGTCCTCAGTCCCCTGATGTAGGTAGGTGAGGATCCTGCTTAATGGGCAGAGTGATGTCGATTGTCATGAACCTGCCACTCCACTATATAGCTGATACAGTTGAAGTTAGGCTTCAGGTATATACCCTGTTGTATTGTACTAATGAGGGCCTATGCTGTTGAAATTGGCCCACATAAGTCTATGCAGGGGTGAAAGGCAATCAAAGTCCATGGACCCCTTGTGCCTGTTCCTAGGCAAAGGAGCTGTGCCTGCCCTGAGTTCCCAGCTTAGGGGAACTAGCAGATTATTTTTTCCCTGTTTGTTAATTTGTTCTCTTTCCAAGGCCAGGAGAATGGCTCAGGGTGTGTGACAGATCCTACTTTTGGCTCAAGGGATGCAGCAATCACTGAAACTGGCCCGGGACCAGGTGCAAAGCAAGGAAGAGGCAGGTAAATTGAAGAAAAGTTCTTCCCAAACTGGGTATATTTTGATCCATGTGGTGGGTTAGATGCATGTACTTATCTTTTGCCAATCAAGCACTGCTTTTTACTGGTTCTGGAGGCCTGAGTAGACTCTCCGCCACTCAGTCTCTCCCAATGCGGAAAATGTGTCATGAGCGCCACTGCCCACCTCACCACGTATGCCAGCCAATCCAGCCTGCAGGGTGCCAGTTCTCGCCAGGTCAGGTCTGGCAACTCCTTACTGCTTCCAAACCGTCTCTCCCTCCCCCTGCCACTCAGTCCGATTCCTCAACTTTGCCTTTGATGTTCAGGGCTCCTCGATTGTCATATATAATTGGTTCACTTATTTTCTTGGGTCTTTGTTGTAAGAGGGACCATAGGAAGTGTCTGACTATTCTGCCATTTTGGCTCTGCCAAATCTCAAAATCTTCAGTTTCTTTATGTTTGGCATTAGTGGTTGGTGCATAAATTTGAATAATAATCTTATTAAACTGATCTTCCTTTTAGGCATATGAATATTATCCTATCACTGACAGCATTGTACTGCAGGATACATGCTGAAATGTTCTTTTTGACAATGAATGCAATGCTATTCCTCTTCAATTAGTCATTCCTGGCATAATAGGCCATATGATTATCCAATTCAAAATGGCCAATACCAGTCCATTTCAGTTCACCAATGCCTAGGATATCAAACTTTATGCATTACATTTCATTTTCGATGACTTCCAATTTTCCTTCGTACATTCATCATACTTCATACATTCCACATTCCAATTATTAATGGATGTTTGCAGCTGTTTCTTCTCATTTTGAGTCATGCCACCTCAGCAAATGAAGGTCCAGAAAGCTTTACTCCATCAGCATCATTAAGGTTGACTCTACTTTAAGGAGGCAGCTCTTCCCCAGCCATATTTTGAGTGCCTTCCAACTTGACGGGCTCATCTTCTGGCACTATACCAGACAGTGTTTGACCACTATTCGTAAGGTTTTTGCTTACCAATTGTTTTAGAAGCAGATTGCCAGGTCCTTCTTCCTAGTCTATCTTAATCTGGAAGCTCCACTGAAACTTGTCCACCAAGGGTGACCCTGCTGGTATTTGAAATAACTGGCATAGTTTCCAGCATCACAACAACATGCAAGCCACTACAGTATGACAAACTGACAGATGCATGGTGGCCTTTATGTATACAGGCAAGCTAATGGGTCAAAAACCTGGAACAAAAACAAAGCCCCTAGGTGATCCCAGTTTGATCCGACATACTTGATTTGTGATAAAGAGCATGCTAGCATTACAAGCAGAGCTTGCTCAAAACAGTTTTGTCTCAATCCCACCTCATTTACTTTTTGGCTCCCTGTGCTCCTTCTCTTTGAGCTGTGTGCCAGTTGGCTATGTATATTCTACTACATCACAGCCATGTGGTTTGGCAGACTAGAGTTCCAACACCAGACCTGCTGTCTACTGGCTGTGCGACCTTTGCCAAGCTACTTAAATATTCTGCATCTCAGCTTCTCATTTGTGAAACGGGACTGATCTCAGCACTCCAGACCTCCCAGACACTTGTGGGGTTGCAGCAAGAGAATGACTAACAAGCGTTTTGTCAGTCACGCACCTCTAGACCCATAAACGGAAGAGCCTAGTATGATAGTTCCCTCTGGAAATGTGAACTGATTTGTCTGTTTTCAGGTGGGGTCCAGGAGGGGCTTTGGTTGGAGAAAGTCATGATGGTGTCAGTTAATGCATGCACAGCAATCTTTCAGAGACAGAGAATGAGCACCTGGACCACATATCGGTGTCTTTAGATTTAGAAGGTCTTTGGTGACCTTTGACTATGTGCTTCAATGTAACTGTGTCCATCCTCACCATGACCCCAACTGCCTGTGCCTGTGTACTGGTCAGATGACTGATGGTAGGAGCATGAGGGTAGACTGATGGGGGCGGCTCTGATCTGGCCTGTCTGCAACCCGTCTGTGTGTTGTTTTGCATCCCACATTCTGAGATCACCAAGATACGAACAGGCATATCCTTTAGCCCAACGTAGGTGGAGGGCACAGTGATTAAGAGTGGGTCCCAGGAGTAGGTAGCCATCAGTTCAAATCTTGCTAGCCTGCTTCCTGGTTATGAGATCTTGAGCAAGTCATCTCATTCCCACCCAACCTCAGTTTTCCAGTCTACACAATGGGGATGAGGATGAGGATGCTTCAAAGGGTGGTTATGAGCATTAAATGAGATACTTTATTTAAAGCATGCAGCACAAAGCTAGGCCCACATTAAACACTCAAATAATAATGTTAATTATTAGCTATTATTACCCAGAGCAGTGGCTGAAAGAGTGAAAAAAGCTCTTAAGTGTTGTCAGGAGGCCCTCACCAATATGGTCTAGAGACATTTTCTCAGCAAATCCATGGGCCCTGAGACAAGAGAGCTCTTCCCATGTTCTCTGGTGGTTTCTGCAGGGCAGGGGCTGAGGAGTGGGAAGGGGGAATGTTTACCAAGACCCCCACTCACTGATAAAAAGGACTGAAGAACTTCAAAGGGAAGATAATTTTGCCTTCCAGGAAAAGCAAGGTAACCATGCATTTAGGACAGGTCCTTTGCTCACTGCATAGACGTCCCTGGACTCTGAGCTCCTATGTCAGTTAAACCCATTCTCCCAAACCTCCTCCCCCTCCCCCTTGATGGTTAGTCTGTAGTGAGAACAAATCACAGGTCTGAGTCCCTCCTGGGTTCTGAGTCTCTAACTCAGGACACCATCACCCTGTCTGCAGGTGAGCAGAGTGGGAACCCACTTGGGGGATGGGCTGGCATTTCACCATCTGCACCGGGAAGGGCGGCATGCTCATACCTGTCTACAGTTCCTCAAGTCTGTCTTTGAGTAGGTCCTGGTGCCACATCTGAGCAACAGAAACCCTCAAAGATCTCTCTCTCTCTCTCTCTGTCTCACACACACACACAAAAAAAAAACCAGAAAAACACAAAAACGCCTTCCCAGGCCAGGCAGGTAATGCAAAAGAGTGAAGCCAACCATGTATAAGGTAATAGGGCAGGGGATCTGTGATGACCTGAAGCCATAGGACTGATTCACGGGGACAGCATTTTCTACTTTTATAAACTCCTTCAGCTAGATGTGGTCTACTATGGCCTGTTTACCCACGTGGCTGTGGAAATGTAGGACTGGACATAGGGTGGGGCAGGAATGGTCCATGGGGCAACTGGACATGGAGTTGAGAGAAATTCAAAACACAGTGTCCAAAATGAAACTGGACACAGAGTCCTAATGAAGCTGCATCCAAACGGCTAGGCAGAGAGAAAGAGACCAGATTAGTGAGCCAGTCACTTAGCAGGGCTTTCTGAGGGCACAGCCACAGGGTCTTGTTTGTCCTGGGGGAGGCACGCAGAGTCCTGGTGCCTTCTGCTTCCCTGACAGCTCCAATGCAGAGCTGCCTGGTTCCTGCAGATAACAGTCCAGGTAACCTCAGGTCAGATGCCTAGCATCTGGAGAACCCCCCCTCCCTGCATACAGTGGGACGAGGTACCCCCTTAAGTCCCCCACATCTCTGCAAAGTGCCAGTGTCTTTCTCTCTAGCTGCAGTGCCCCTGCAAATGAGGCCTGGACTTCTCAACAGAGGGTTTCAACAAAAAAGAGGCTTAGAGGAATAAGGAATTTGCAAATCTTATACCCTGGAAACAGGCCAGGAAGCCAGTGATGCTGGGAGAAACTCAAGATTTGCCCCAGTGCGCCAAAGCCCCTCTCCAAAGCTCCCCACTTGCTCCCAGGGCTCTAGAGAGCCCAAGCAAGATTATTTGAAAGCCTGGCTATTAGAAGGAAACTTGTGGCCTATTTTTAGCCCGTATCTTATATCCCAACCAAGCAGAGCCCCGACTCCCAGCATTAATAGCAGCCCTCTGTGCAGAGGGGAGGCCTGTGGTTAACAGGAGGAATAACAGGGGGGAGGGGGACTGCAGAACTTTCCATTGGCTGAGATAAATCAGAGTCTTAAATTGTCTTTAGTTAATCCATTCGGATGGTAGAAATACACATCTTCAAACAGCTTCCCAACAGGAGGCAGATCTCAGCTCTGGTGGTGTGTGGCTGACTTTCATTCATGCAGACAGGGAATAGTCACCCTTAACTTGCTGCTGAGAGAGGAGCATTCTACATATTTGGAAACCAAGGCTTGAGGGGAGTAGGGTGGACTCAAGGTCAACAGTGGCATCCACGACTTGAACCCTATTTAGGCTAGCCAGGATGGGCTGTTGGGGGCCTGGGCAGTTGTTCCCTTATGTGTAGGTGACAGTGTGTTCCAAAAGGGGCTGAGTTCCAAAAGGGGCTGAAGCTGGATCCTCCATCACGCCCATCCACTCAGGACCCTTAAAAGAGCAACTGGAGACCCCTTCCTTTTGCAAGCTAAGTGGGCTCCTACCTGGGTGCAGGGAGGGATTTGGCCAGAGCCCTGGCCTTTGCTGAACCAAGTCTAGGCTGGCTCTCTCCCGCAGCATGACCTTGGGCAAGGTTACCTCCCCTAGTTAAGCTTAGTTGCTCCATCTTATAAAACGAAGAGTGGGACTAGAGGATCCCTGCCAGCCCTTCCTGCTCTAGCCCATAACCTCGAAGCTCAAAAGGCACACTTGCTAGCTCACCAGTGGCCTCTGCCCAGCATTCCCTGGGGATGATGCAGATCTCCACTAAGCTTTTGAGGGTGTCATGAGGACTTTTCCTAGAGGTTTGCATTCCTGGTTCCCAGCATCCTTGATCCTCCAAAACACCCTGGCCTGCAGGTCTAGTGATTTCCCTTGGACAAATCAGAAAGTGCAGACTAAGGGGGGGCCAAGTGGTTCTTCTGGGGTCACTCATCTGCTAAGTGAGGGAGTTGGGGCTGGAGCCAACATCGTCTGAGTTCAAGCTTGGGGACCTTTCACATTTAGCATGGCCCAGGTGTAAGCTTTATTCCAATAGGAGGGAAGGACTTTGATGGACAGTGGAAGTCTCTTCCTTAGTCCCCAAGGGGCGAGGGGGCCCAGAGCTAAGGTCTAAGATTGCTTATATTCACATCCCCAACACAAATGCTGACCAAGTAAGGGTCACGCAGCTAAGTGTCAGGGTCTTTTTGGGGAAACGAGAAGGCAGAGCTCAGGACCACAGCGGGGGCTGGTTCTGCTCTGTCCTCCCAGTGAGCTGAGCAGCCCTGACCTTGAAGCCTGGGTGGAAGGGAGGAGCCGTGTCAAGAAAGTCCAGCCTAGGGACCATTTCCCCCCAAACCATAGTGGGCTACTGCAGCGGGCAACAGACAGGGAGCCTTCTGTTAATGGGGCTGAGGGGTGGCCGAGGGAAGCCTGCAATCTCCATGTGCAGTCCCTTAGCTCAGCCCCACTTGGACAGAGGTACTCTGGGTGGGGGGGGGGGGGAATTCTTTTTCCTTGAAACAGGACTGTGGTTTGAGCAAAACAAGATGAGCTCAGTTTACCATTTTCATGCCTGCGTGAAGCATTCAGTCCTCACATTTTCCCAGGCCTCTACTTCTCCCCTTTCAGTACCCCACCTCTGCCTTACCACACCCTCATCGGCCCATTTCCTAGATGAGGACACTGTGGCTGGCCCTTCAGCACACAGAGAGTCAGCTGCCAAGCAGAGATTCTGTGCTGGGCACGCTAGACCCAACCCCAAACTCACTCCACTGTGCCTGCAGCTGCCTGCAGAGCGGGGCTGCTGAGGGTGTGCGAAGGAAGGTGAGGGACAGGTGTTGTCAGATGTGC
This sequence comes from Dugong dugon, assembly GCA_030035585.1. NCBI lineage: Eukaryota > Metazoa > Chordata > Mammalia > Sirenia > Dugongidae > Dugong > Dugong dugon. The sequence goes on along the minus strand of CM057475.1, from coordinate 4,593,326 downwards.
CTGCCTGGCCAGCTGGCCACCTCCCACCCTCGGGCAGCCCTGTCTGTTCTGCCCAGTGTGCAGGGCAAGGCGGGGTCTTACCTGCAGCAGTGGCGATGCCCAGGAGCCGGCAGGTGTATTCCAGCACAGTCCAGAACACCTGGAGCTTCATGGTGCCGGGGGTGGCAAGGGCAAAGTCCCAGCAGGTCAGGCGGCAAAGGCTCCGGCCTGGGGTACTCCTGGACGCCCTTGTGTAGGCAGAAGGCTGTAGCTATGGGCTCCAGGCCCCCGAGCCTAGGGGCTCTGCCTTCCCAAACTGGTCCTGGCCACTGCAGCCTCACTGAGGTGTGAATAGGGATCACCTTTCTGGTCCTGCCACCATGTCCTTGCCAGGCGCTGCTTGGCTTAATTATTACCTGGGAAGAATGCCCTCACTGCTCCACATAGCCCATGGCCTTGGGCGCTGCAGCCTTGCTTTGCCTCTGCCCGAGATCAGGCTGATTAGGGTTGGGCTGGGGCAGCTGAAGCAAGCAGGGAATTAACCATTTCTGGCTGGGAGGAGGGAGCTGAAGAGGGAGCCCAGGGCCCTTCCTTACCAGACAGCGCTGGGGAAGTCTCACCTGGACCGGACACCTGTCTGGGGAGTCAGTCTCGAAGGAGATGGGTGCGTGGAGGTCTGTGTTTGTGTGCCTGGGGAGAGAGGGATGTGCCTTTAAATCATCTGTAGAAACAACTTTTGAAATGAGTTCCAAGCTTCATTCTTCTGCTTAGAGATGGATTAGATTGCTTTGCCAGTGTGTGGCAGACTTGGACTCAGACCAGAGCGTACTTAGCCCAGGCCCCACCACAAATGGACTGTCCTTTACCCTGGACAGGCATCCTCAGCATGGGATGGGGGAAACTACATATTATGATTCTTCAGGAGGGGAGCTGTATGTCAATGATTAACTGGGTGACCTTGGGGAAATCCAAAGAGATCTGTGAGCCTTACTTAGACACGTCTGCAAAAAATAAATGAGAGGGTTTGGCTGGGTTGGTGGCTCTCAAAGTAGTATGTTAAGTGGAGCTGGGCAGGAAGCTCAATCTTGAAAATTGGATAATGATGGATTTTTCCTAATTCTTAGTTTACTAATGGACTTATCAAGTTTTAATTTTCCTCTCAGATGTTTTTCTGAAATCTGTTGTTCCTTTGCTCATATGGAATAAACCACAAAAAAAAAAAAAAAAAAAAAAAACTCAGTTTAGTGGGAAAATTATCATAACAATGGAAAACTCAGATGTAGTTAGCCTGACTTTTTTCTTTGTTGGGAATACATATGCCCTCATATCATTAATTAATAGATATTTTTGCTATTAAAATCACTTTAATTTGATTGATTAATTTGATCAAGATTTCATGGCATACCCTAAAGGCTACAAATTTTTTAAATTTTATTTTTCTCCCCTGAACAAGTTTAAAACCTCTATATTTATGTGATCCTTAAGGTCAAGTTTTAAAAATGTATGATTTGACTTTTTTTTTTTCCTTGGATTAGCAGACTGTGCTTATCAACTCAAACTTTCCCCAACTTTGACAGGTCCTGCTGAGGGCACCTCCATCCCACACTCCTACCCCCAGAAATGCTAAATTTGGGTGTCAGTGGATCTCCCTGGAGTATACAGACAGGGCTACTGGACCCCATGTTACCAGCCCCATGGCTTCATCCCCTCTTGGAACCATTCTCTCTGAGCTGGTTGGGAAGCTCTGGCTAACACCCACAACAGTCCCTCCTTCTTCCTTTCAGACTACAGCTAATTTTGTTTGCTCCCCGTCATGCCCGTGTGCTCAGAAGAGGTGGAAGCTTTGCAGTCCTTGGTGGGTGCGAGGCTGTTCTGTCTACTGGTCGTGGTCACGACCTTCCCCTTCCTGGGTTTAGAAAAGAGCGTGTGACCCAATTCTGGTCATGTACCAGGTTGGGGCATGTGCTGACACGCCTCTAGGAAAGTGTTCCTCACTCTTACAAAGAGGCGCGAGGGTAGCTGCGCGGTCCTCCCTCTGGGCACTGCCGTGTTGGGATGGCGGCTGTCTCGTGACAAGAAGGGCAGAGGCAAAGGGCATGACTCCAGCCCAGAGGCCGGTGGGCGAGATGGGGAACAACACTGGGCAGCTGATGATGCGATGGAGCTGCTGAACTTACCAACACTGTCAACCCCACCAGCCGAGTGCTGTCCTGGGTCCACTGTTATGCCAACTGCCTTGGGGTTTTGGTTACAGCTGAAAGCATTTTGCCTGACATAGTGTGTTGTGCCTGAACTGAGTCCTCTCCACAGGCTTTTTCTCAGGAAGCTCTTTCCTGTGCACCTGGCTCAAGTCTGTGGAGATGGAGAACCAGAGAGGCTGAGGGAGAGGGTATCCTTCAAGCCTTGGGGTGCCCCTTCTTCACTGGGGCTGCCCTCCCAAGAGGGGCTGAAGTGGGAGTGTTGGGCTGATGGTGGAAGGAGAGCAGGTCCCACTACAAAACTAAAACATGGAGGAACCTCAGAGAGGGCTGGAAAAACCACAAAGGAGACCCTAGAAGAGCTTTGATCTCTCTATACCATTGAGCCCATTTATGGAACTCCATGGGGGAGGAGAAGCCCCCCCATGGCTGGAGGCAGACATGTTTCTAAAACTCCTAAGATAGTTAGATAGACAGATAGCTAGCTAGCTGCCATGGAGTCAACTCTGACTCCTGGCAACCTTGTGCACCACAGAACAAAATGCTGCCTCTTCCTGCATCATCCTCATGATCACTGGCATGTTTGAGTCAGTCCATCGTTGCAGCTAGTATGCCAATCCATCTCACTGAGGGACTCCCATGCTCTTGCTGGCCCTCTACTTTACCTAACATGATGTCATCCTCCAGTGATTGATCCCTCCTGATAATGTGTCCAAAGCAAGCAAGTTGGACAATGTTCTCTTATGATCCATAAAGTTTTCATTGGCTAATATTTGGAATTAGATCACTAGGCCTTTCTTCGTAGTCTCTCTTAGTCTGGAAGTTCCACGGAAACCTGCCCACCATGGGTGACCATGCTGGTATTTGACATACTGGTGGCATAGCTTCTAGCATCATAGCAACACACAGGCAACCATAGCATGACAAACTGACAGATGGATGATGGAAACTCCTAAGAGTTCAGAAAAAGGATTGTCAGGAACTGGGAACCTAAGAAGCTGGCTCAAAAGGTGGTGAGGCTCTCAAACATCCAATTCTGACCATGCAGCCAGTCATGGGCCCAGAGAAAATGAGAGGAGGTGTTTCCTCGAGAAATCAGTGGGGTGGCCCGGGGAACTCTCCCTCCAGCAGGTGTATGTAAAGTGAGGAGGGACGCAGACCTTTGGAAAGCAAGTGGAAAACTACTACAATAACCAAAAGGGAGTCTCACATTACAGCAGTAGTTGCTGGGGTCACTCATGCATGGGACAATGACAGGATGTGGACATTACACAGAGATATAATTTCAATTTCTATTGCACCCTAAGGAGTCCAAGCTTGCACTAATGGGTGGAAGTTATGAGGGGAAGCTTTTAGCTTAAAGCAGGGAAAGATATTCTAACAATTGGCCTCCTAGAGATAGCATGGGCTGTTTTGGAGGTAATAAGTTCCCTGGGGCCTGCATAAATCTTGGGTAGGGTGGCGACCTTGTGGACTCACTGACTGGATGACTCAGACCTGGGAGTCTCTGATTCTGTTGTTATTGTTAGTTGCCATTGAGTCGATTCCATGTGTGCGGTGTAGAACTGTGCTCTGTAGGGCTGTGATCTCAATGGCTGTGATCTTTCAGAAGTGCATTGCCAGGCCTTTCTTCCATGGCACCTCTGGGTGGACTCGAACTGCCCTTTCTGTTATTAGCCAAGCACCTTGCTGTTTGCACCACCCAAGGATACCAGGTTAGATGGATAGTCAAACACGCCTTGTCTAGAGCAGATTCCAGGAAATGGGAGGCGATAATATGGGGGAACAAAGACAGCTGACTGCACTGTGGCCAACCTGGGTCGATTTTGTTTCTCCAACAGCTGTTCTTTGTGATGACAGGGCTGGCTGGAGAGTTTATTTACTATGCTGTTTTGTTTTGCTGTACGCGAACCAAAGTCTCTGTGTGCCAGAGTGCTAGGAATGCAGGTTTACTCAGTAAACTCACAACAGTCCCAGACACTTGGCAGTGAATATCCTGCCTCCAGGACTTGTGGAAAAATAGTGATGATGTCAATGACTATTACAATGGGTAGCGTTTACTGAACATTAACTGCCTTCCAGGCCCAGTGCTAAGTGCGACGAATACAAACTTACTATTATTCTCACTTTACTGGGAAGGAGGCAGAGCCAGGTGAGGCGGCTTGCATTTGCTCAAGATCACACAGGAAATAAAGAAATGGGGGCAGGGCTGGTGATTCTAGCCACACCTCCAGCTTGGTCTCCTCTGCCTCTGTCTCTGGTTATATGGATACCTCAGTCATAAAGCAGCCAAGATCATCCCAATAGCCCAGGGACAGACCATCCAGGAGGGCTTCCCACGCAAATCAGGTGATTTCCTCAGTGGCTGTTAGACAAGGGGAGGCAATGGTGCCTTCTCTTGATGGTGGTCCACGGGAAAGAGTGCCCCCCAACAGTCGGTGCCGCTCCCTCTGTGCTTGCCTAGATTTTTGTTTGTTGCTATAAATGGATGCTCCCAGACATCCTCTGCCATATGGGATGGCCATAAATTGTGTGCCATTAAAACCCATTGCTGCTGAGTCAATTCCAACTCATAGCGACCCTATAGGACAGAGCAGAACTTCCCCCATAGGGTTTCCAAGGCTGTAAATCTTTACAGAAGCAGACTGCCACATCTGTCTCCCGTGAAGCAGCTGGTAGGTTCAAACTGCCAACCTTTCGGTTAGCAGCTGAGCACTTAACCACTCTGCCACCAGGGCTCCTTGTGCCATTATAGCTGCACAAAAATTCGAGATGCTTGGGATGGCTCTGGGGAGCTTGGGAAGTCAGGAGAAGACGAAATGTGGGTATGTGCTAATAACCAGCTGTTGAGGTTATTTAAAAAAAGTAGCAGAAAGGTCATAGCATAACTCAAAGCAAGTGCCTGTCCCTGGAGGCAGACCCCCAAGCTACGCTAAGCCTTTGACCCCTCCAGCTCCCCTCTCTCACCGCACCGCTCATCTGAGTGTCCGCAGAAGATGGAGACCCTCAGCTTGGCACCCTTCAACCCCCCTCACATCCCTCTTAACCACATCCTCACCCTCACCTGTCCTGTCCCTCCGTTAGAGGAAGAGGGCTAATCCTCTCACTTGTGCCTTCAGTCTGCTGCCTCTGTGTCTTTGGGGTTGCTGCACCATCAATTACAGTCTCTATCGTGTGTCTCCAAAGTTTCCCCTCCACCTCTTCCTTCCACTCAATCTACAGCCAAGGTCAAGGTTCTTAAGCCTTCCTATTCTCTGGCATACAGAGACATCAGCTAGTGCATAGCGAAATGAAACTGCCCTCCCTGCACACCTCACCTCCCCACAAACTTCACGTGGAGGTGACCTCCCCTTCACAGCCAGGACAGTTGAAAGCAGTCTACGTTTACCACTCCTTCTAGCTATTTCTTTATTTTCTGTTCACCTCTCCATCTTCTAAGATGTGGCTTCTGCCAGCTGATCCCAGACCCAGTGACTTCATTTCTCTGCTCATTCAGCTCCACTCTCTGACCTTTTAGTATTTTAAAACTGTTACGCATCCTTTCCTTCTTGAAAAGCCTTCTTAGAACACTGTCTTTTGGTAATGTCCTCCATGTGTGGGGTTTGCGTTCTCTCTCTTTTCCTGCATGTCCTTTGCTGTTTCCTGGGTAGGGATCTGTGGTAGGCATCCTCCAAGATGGCTCCAACCATCCCCCTCCCGATATTCTCACCGTGTGTAGTCCCCTCCCACATTGTATCAGGGTTGGCCTGTGTGACCAAGACAATACAGAAGAAGTGATGGTGTGTCAATTCTTGTACCCTATGACAGTTGCTCTCTCTTTCTCTCTCAGTTACTCTCTCAAAGGAAGCCATCAGCCATGTCATGAGCAGCTGGGTCCATGTAATGAGGAACTGAGGCCTCCTGCCAATAGCCACGTAAGTAAGTTTGGGAATAGATACTCAGCTCCACTCTAGCCTGCAGATGACTGTAGCCTCAGCCAACAGCTTGGCCACAACCTCATGGAAAACCCTGAGCCAGAACCACTTAGCTAAGCTGCTCCCAGATACCTGACCTCAGAAACTTTATGATATAATAAATGTTGTTTTAAATTGCTAACTTTTAGGATCATTTGTTATGCAGCAATGGTTAACTGATACATCATTCTTAAGCCTTTTTTTCACTCCCTCATTTTCTTCTCTTTCTGGTTATTCTCTGAATCTGTGGCTTAAGTATGACCAAACCAAAATAATACAAAAAAAAAAAAAAAAAAAAAAAAACCCAAACCCATGACCATGTGGGCTGCTAGCCATAGAGACCCTATGGGACTGAGTAGAACTGCCCTGTAGGGTTTCCAAGGAGCAGCTGGTGGATTTGAACTGCCGACCTTTTGGTTAGCAGCCTGACTAGCTCCACAAAGCCATTATCCCCAAGCTCTTAAGCTTCTACCTGTCTATTGGTCATCTCTGCCTCAAAGTCAGTATATCCCAAATCAAACTTAGCCTTTCTACCTCAATTCTTTTCCTTCTTCTGAGTTTTACATCTTGGCTACTAGCCTCTTTATTACACTAGTCACCAAAGCTAGAAACTTCAAAACCAGTTTTGACATCTCCCCTTCCTCTTTCCCAAGTTCTGCCAATTCTATAGTGCCATTGATTCCCATTCACCCCTTCAGTCTGCTGTTTCTATCATTCTCTGCATTTAGCTCCTCCTTTCTTGCACAGATCACTGCCCTGACCCCTAACAGGACTTCCAGCCTCCACTTCACCCCTATCCACTCGAATCCTTCCTGTAGCCTGAGTTGTGTTTTAAAAGCTCAGATATTCACAAGTTATACCCCTGCCTAATACTTTCAATGATTTTTCATTGCCTGAAGAACAAAGTTGAGATTCCTTAGTCCAGAATTCCAGGCCTTCCATAAGCTGACCCCACACTGTCACCTCAGACTGATTGTGTGTCCGTCCATTCCCTTCTTCAGATGTCTGGGCTTTCAGCCTCCACCACCAGACAACCTTTTCAGCTGCCTGCTCTCATGTTGTTCTCTCTGAAATGTCTTGTTTCTTTCTTCAATATTTTCTCCTCTTCATCACAGTTACACTCATTATTTTTGAGTCAGTTCAGTATCACCTCCTTGACGGATTCTTTTTGGTCTCCGCAGTCAGAATTAATTACGTTTACGCTGCACTTGACTTGCCTAAGTTAGTGTTGGCGTCTCCAACTAGGTGGTGGGACTAGGGGCTCAGGGATGGTGGATGCTTGAATGAATGAAGGATGATTGTCCAAGTGGGCCCTGTAGTTATATTTAAGTTATTTATGATCAATTTAGCCAAAGAATAGGAAGTAAGGAAAGCCATAAACCTAACAACTTAGCCAAATTTTAACAGGACACAGCTGATACATTTTCAGGCGAAATCATCTTTGCCCTGACTTTTCCCTCCTTCTCTAAGTTGGGTGTAATCAACTTTTCCTCCCTCACAGTGTGGGGCATATCCAGAGCCCATGCAGTGCTGTGTGGCCAGAAAAAGAAGACAGGCAGTAGTCACCATCCAGGGTTCTGTTAACAAGTCCCCTGAGGGCACTTTAGCTTATGTGGTACCCAGCAGGCGTTAGTCTGGGTGGGGTTGGTGTTGGGTGAGGCTCCCGCTCCTGAATGGGGACAGGAGGAAATGGGGGAGCAGCCTGACCTGCTCTCCCTGTTGCTCCGAGAAAGGCTTGGCAGCTGTCATCTTGCCACCTGGTTCCAGCAAACGGATGGTGCAGTGGTCCCTGAGTCAGCTTGTTGTTGTTAGTTGCTGTTGAATTGGCTCCAAATCATGGAGACACCACACACAATGGAGTAAAAAGCTGCCCGGTCCTGTGCCATATTCATTATCGTTGACTCCGTTATTGTGGTTATTGTTGTCAACCCATCTCATTGAGGGTTTCTTTGGCCCTCTACTTTACCAAACATTACCTCCTTTTCTAGGGACTGGTCTTTCCTGATGACGTGTCCAAAGTAAGCAAGTTGGTATCACCATCCTTGTTTCTACGCAGCATTTTTGTTGTATTTCTTCTAAGACTTATTCATTCTTTTGGCAGTCCATTGTATGTTGATTATTCTCTGCCAACCACACAGTTTGAACATTCATTATCCAACTTTTGCATGCATATGTTGTTATGTTGTTAGTTGCCATCAAGTCGATTCTGACTCATGGAGATCCCGTGTATGCAGAGTAGAACTGGTCTGTAGGGTTTTCAAGGCTGTGACCTCTCAAAAGCAGACCACCAGGCCTGTCTTCCAAGGCACCTCTGGGTGCGTTCAAATCACCAACCTTTCTGCTAATAGTTGAGTGCTTAACCGTTTGTGCCAACCAGGCATGCATATGAGGCAATTAAAAAGACTAACTCTTGGACAAGTCACGCCTTTTGGACTTTGGTAATTGTAATGAGGCAGTTGGACCCTTCTGATCTTTCTGAGTCCCTGAAGCTGAGGTCTGTATTGCTGTGAACTCCACTTCAGTTAAGCCACCTTGAAAGAGAAGATGGCAGACACGGTGAAAGATTGCCACTCCTGGTGAGGCCCCAACACATTTACCACCTGCTCTGTCGGACATCAGTCAGAGGCCCCTTCTAGCTCAGCTCTGTCTCCTGGGAGGAGCTGTCCTGACTCAGAATTACAGCAGGCAGCTAGGGGGCTTTAAACATTCCCGGGGCCTTGCCCTCTTCATGATTGCAGATTTCTATAAATTGGTTTCTGACATCAGTCTTCCCCAGGGACACTGTGAGACTAAATACCTCCTGAGATCTGTAACATGAGGAGGTTAAATCTCTGACCCTACTAGGAGTAGATTCCAGCACATGGAGGAAGCAATATTTTAGTCAAAGGCGGTGTGTCACTGTGGACAGATCCTCCCTCTGCTACGCTGTGGGGACAGGGTTTTCTCATTCACCAGAGCGTCAGGGTGGGTGAGTGGGGCACTAGCTCAGGAGAAGAATGCAAGGTCCTTCATGGGGGTGCTAGTTGTGCTCTCCCAGAAACCTCACTGTACAAGAATGAAGGGCTGGTGTGAAGCTTTGGAGGGGAAAGCTACGATTTTCCATTCCATCTCCTTGCTTTAATGACATTCTCACTAAACTCTTAGATATTTTGTTAATTTTTTTAAATGGGGACTTCCAGATAAGCGTGTCTATTTGGAAATGAGAATCTGGCTCCTCCCCATCAAAATGGAATGGAAGACTTTAAAAAGTGTTCACCCCAAGGACACGAGCTAGGAGCAGACAGGAAGAGAGTTCAGTAAAAGAGGGTAGAAGAGGGATGACTGATTTTACAGAACACAAGAAGGCTCAGTCTGCTTGCCTGTGGTGGATTATTGCTGCAAGCTGTGGGCACTTCACCCTGAGAAGTTCAGCACCCAGGGACGCAAGACCCAAGGAGGCAGAGATCAGGCTTGGGCTACAAATGGTGGGTAGTTGACAGTATATATATGGAGCAGTTGGATCCTGAGGTTCTTCTTTACCCCACATAATCTGGGAACTCCTGTTCCTCCTCTCATACCTGTGAAGCCAATGGACACCAGAGCTTTATTCTCCAGATGAACTGAACGGTGGTGTTGCAGGCCTTGGGAGCCCAGACAAAGAAGAGGATTGAAAATGGGGATTAAAGTCAGACTCCTGCTGAGTAGTGGGATCTGCAGCTCTTTCCTCTGCCCTGTCTCCAGAAACAACCTAGCTAAGCTGATCCAGAAGGGATTCTTAGAGGAAGGGGTTTCCAGGAAATACTCCAAGCCACAGTGTGGAGGCCTGGGTGATGGAGACCACCAAGTTCACATGGGCCCGTGCCAGCCCCATGCACTCCTCAGCCATTCAGCAGCCTGCATCTTGCTGGAAGGGTGGCCCCACAAAATCACGGTGGTAGCCCAGGTTGAGGCCAAAACCAGGCAGCTTCTTGCTTGGCTCCAGGGAGCACTGTCTGTCTGGGAAGGAAGTGATCCAGGGCCAGCTGCTCTTCTCCATGCCAGTAATGATAATGAGCTTTGTTCCCGAAGGCTTACCATGTGCCTCACCACTCTAGACTCAATTCTTCCTTTCCTTGCTGGGAAGTTTCCAGCAGTTCTATCAATATGAGCTATGTAACGACGCACTAAACTGCCTCGAAGATGGTGAGGTCCCCATCACTGGAGGTTTCTGAAGAGAGGCTGGTGGCACTGTTCAGAGCTGCTGTAGAGGGCTTCTGTGTGGGGGGAGTGGGTGTGTCTGTATAAGCTTCTACTTGGGGATGAAGCCCTCACTCTGACCACCTCCTGACCCTCCCTTTTGTGAGCTCCTTAAGAGTATGTTCTCAATTTTCAAGGCCAGTCCCTGGCTTTTCCTCCATCAGTGTCCTTTCCTGGTGCTAACCTCACCCCCTGCTCCTTCTGCCCACACTTTCTTCCTGTTGACATTCCTGTTTTACCTGATCCAACTCAATTGCCAAGTGATTTAGAAGGCTTTTCAGGATTCTTGCATCCCAGATTAGGTCCCTCGGTGATGCAAACAGTTTATGCTCATCTACTAACTTTAAGGTTCAAACCCAGTGGGGCTGTGGAAGAAAGGCCTGGCAATCTGCTTCCGTAAACCTTATAGCCAAGAAAACCCTATGATGCAACTCTACTCTGTAACACATGGGGTCACCGTGAGTTCGAATCAATGCGAAGGCAACAGGTTTGTTTGATTTTTTTGGTTTTTGGTAGCCCAGATTAATGGCTCCCTTCTCGGAACCCCTGAGCTTTATTTCTGAGGGTCTGACCTGAGTGGGTGTTCATGATGTGTGTGCCTACCCCTTCTCCTCCTGGATGTGCTGCTGAAAAGGAGAGGCCTGGGTTTCATTCCCTCCTCTCTGCTGATCCCGGGGTGTTGTGCTGGTGAAGTCGCTCTGGGCTATTGTAGGTGTAATTTGTGCTGATAACCTCCTTTTGCTGCCCACCGTCAACTCCACCCCTAGGTTCATTTTCCACCCTTCTCTGCCTGGAGGCTGACTCTATGGATGGCATTGGCTGGGCTCCCTTTTCTCTGGAAGGCACAACAGGAGACGGGAGGGCAGGGGAGAAAGAGTTTAGGGTATGTCTTCCTTCTGCTCCCTCCTGGCTTTGCCACAATCCTGGCAGTGGCTGGGTACCGCTGAAGCTAAAAGCGCATATTACACTTGCCCTTGGGGCTGAGAAGGGTAACAGTTTATTGCTATTAATTGGCCCTGGGTACCTCACCATCCCTTGCAGTTTTTCTTAATCTGTTCACACCTCCATATACACTCTTTGCATTCAGTTCACTTCAGTTAAATTCTGTGGATGATGCCATCTATTCCTGAAGTGGCACTGACTGATGCATAACCGAAGATACCTGAGCACAAATCCTAAGTAAAAGATTGCACCATTTACCTTGTGGTGAGATCTTGGACAAAGCCCCTTAATCAAGATGAGCCTCAGTTTCTTCATCTATAAACTGGGGACAATATATCTTGCATCATATGGTTATTTAAAGAGGATGGAGACACACCTAGAAAAATGTAAAATACTATCACTCAGCAAATATTTATTGGGTGTCAGTGATGTGTCTGGTATTATGTGTAGATGGCACAACAGAGCACAAAATGGACAAATCCCTGCTCTCCAAGAACTCATTCCAGAGAGAAGAGATAGTCAATAAACATGACCAAACTAGTTGCTGTCAAGTCATTTCCAACTTACGGTGACACCACGTGTGTCAGAGTAGAACTGTGCTCTATAGGGTATTCAATGAATGATTTTTCTGAAGTAGACTGCCAGGCCTTTCTTTCAAGGCACATCTGTGTAAACTCAAACCTCCAGCCTTTTGGTTAGCAGTCGAGCATGTTAAAATCTGGTACCACCCTGGGGCTTCCAAGAAACTTGACAGTCAATAAGAAAACTTCAAATCTTGGTTAATGCTACTAGGAAAATCAAGAGACATCAGTTAGCATGGTCAAGGGTGGTATATGAGACCTGCAGCCAAGCAAAGATTATGACTAAGGGTGTCTCAACAATTAAAAAAAAAAAAGCAAAGGCAAGTCCCTGGTAAGGAAATAAGCTTGTGTATCAGAAGGAGAGGAAGACTAGTGTGGTAGAAAGGTATGGGGTGAAGGATTTGGAGAGTGGAGGAAGGTATGGTTGGAGAAGTAGGAAGGGCCACATCCCAGAGAGCCAGTGAAAAGTTGTTATTGGAAGTAAGTTGCAATGGGAAGTCAGGGAGGGTGTTAAGTAGGGGGAGAGGTGATGACTTGATATGTGCCTTATAATAGCATTCTGGCTGCTGAGTGGAAAATGGACCACGGCCATGACAAGAGTGGAGACAAGGAAGACTAGATAGGAGGCCATTGCTACGGTGGCTTGGGTAAGAGTGTCACACGGAGATGGTGAGAAGTGGTGGGACATCGGTGGCAGAAGTGGCGTCTACTGTGCCAGGATATTATTAGAGTAGATGCTCAATGAGGAATCATTTATAGAGTATAAAACTTTGGCTAGGGGCACTGGGCTAGATCATGCCCTCTTGGAGGTTCATGCCTTTCTTATTCATCTTTATACGCTCCCTGTTTATCATAGGGCCTTGTAAAGTGAGCATTCAAAAGAGTGTTTTATTCCAAGGTGGACCAGCACAGGATGGTGTGTAAGTTTCCTAGTGCTGCTGTAACAGACTACCACAAGCTGGGTGGCTCAAGACAATGGAATGTATCCTCTCATAGTTCTAGGGGCTGGAAGTCTGAAATCAGGGTGTTGGCAGGGCCAGGTTGTCTCTGAAGGCTGTAGGGAAAAGTCTTCCTTGCCTTTTCTTAGCTTCTGGTAGTTCTTGGCAATTGTTGGCTTGTAGCTGCATCACTCCAATCTCTGCCTCCGTCTTCTTACGGCTGTCTTCCCTGTGTGTCTGTGTCTCTTCCCTTTTATAAGAACACCAGTCCGATTGGATTAGGACGCACCCTACCTATGACCGCATATTAACTAATAATATCTTTAAAGACCTTACTTCATAAGTAGCAGGGTTAGGACTTCAACATATCTTCTTAGGGAACACAATTCAATCCTAACAGATGGCACGTGCTAAACCCTGGCCCCTCTGGAAGAGGCAGTGCTCAGTGAATACTCCTTTGGTATCTGTCAAGCTGGCTCTTATTTGTGTCCAGGAAGGAAACCTGTGGCAGAAGGCAGGCCTGGGTCTCATGTGTGAAACCTGGATTAAGCCCAGAAGTGATGGGTGTAGCTTTGAGGTTGGCTGTAACTAGATATTTTCTATTTTTAAATTCAAGTCCAGTACTCATAGTTTGATTGATTGCAAAATGATTTCCCTCTGGCAGTTATGCAAAACCCGGAGCGAACAACAAAACACGGAAACAGAAGAGTTGACCACTCCTCTGTGCGTGCAGGTGCATTTTGAAGGCTCCTGCATGGGGAGGAGGGTGATGCAGAAATGGGGACCCCCTAGTGAAGGGCTAGACATCTGGCTCTCAATTATCTTCTCTTCCTTAGGGGCAGCCAGGGCCTCTCCCAATCTACCCTCTCTGCCACAGTCAGCCCCCAGGTTCACTTGATGGGCTCAAATTGGTGGAGCATTCTCCTTTTACTACAGGCCTCTGTCTTCACACAGCTGTCTTCTCTCTTTACAAACCAGTGTAGGGTGATGAGCCCTAAACCTAATCACTTCTGAGTTATGAAAGGAGCAGAGTAGGTACAGACACACACAGGGGAAAACGGACATCATGTGGGGACTGTCTACCAGCCAAGGAGCCAAGGAATGCCTGTCCACTGACAAGGAAGGAAACCACATGATGGAGACCTGATTTGGACTTTCAGCCTCCAGAACAGAGAGGAAATAAATTTCTATTCTTTAAAGCCACCGGCTTGTGGTGTTTCTGTTACAGTGACACTAGGTAATTAAGACAGTAGGTAAAATGGGGCACAGAGACTGCCAGTACGTAGTAAGTGAGTGAGTGTGGAGTGTTGAGCACAGTGCAGGGCACCTAGTCACTGTTAAGTGGTGGTGTGGGGAGGTTGTGACCATTAACTTTTATGCTCCATCCACCTTAGGTTGTGCTGGCCTCCTGCCGGTGACCAACCTCCATTGCAGCCGTGGAGACAAGCAGGATTGTCTCTCCCTCACTTGCCTGGCAATGAATGAGCTGGACTCAGGGGCTCCTGTTCCCTAGCTGAGGGACTGTGCCCAAACTCTACTCCTTCACAAGGGGCTCCAAATTATCCAAGTGCAGGGCTGCTTCATTTCTAGCACTTTCCTATGCAACTGGCACCTGTGCTCAAAATCTTTATTCTCTCCATGCAAATCTACTTTCCTGCTGGTTCTATCAAAGGAAGAGAAGTGTGGATCTGGGATTAGCTGTATTTAGCCGCAGCCAATTGTTCCAAAGTGTTGTGGGATAGGGGGTGTGATGGTTAAGGTTGTGTGTCAACTTGGCTGGGCCATGACTCTCAGTGTTTTCGCAGTTATGAGGAAGTTTGGTGGCTATGTAATGATGTAATCATCTCCATGATGAGATCTGATATAATGTAATCACCTCCATGATGAGATGTGCCATAAGCAGCCAAACAGTTGAAAGGAAGTTTCCTTGGGCGAGTGGCCTGGATCTAATATATGTGGATTTTCTAGTAAATCTCACTGGCTTTTGCTGTCTCTGGATCCTGCATCTGGTTCCTGTTCTTCTGACCTCTGGTTCTTGGAACTTGAGCTCGCAGCTTACCTGCTACTCTGAGGATTCATCAGCCTCTGTAGTCTGTGAGCCAGAAGCCTGCTGTCTGACCTGCCAGTTCTGAGTTCACCAGCCCCTGCAGCTACATGAGTCAGGAGAAGCCTCCATCCTTATGTCTGATCCACGGACTTAGACTTTGCAGCCTCAACAACAGTCTTCAGTACGGATTACCCCTCAACATAAAGAAAACAAAAATCCTCACAACTAGACCAGTAAGCAACATCGTGATAAATGGAGAAAAGATTGAAGCTGTTAAGGATTTAATTTTACTTGGATCCACAATCAACACCCATGGAAGCAGCAGTCAAGAAATCAAAGGACGCATTGCATTGGGAAAATCCACTGCAAAAGACCTCTTTAAAGTGTTAAAAAGCAAAGATGTCACCTTGAAGACTAAGGTGCACCTGACCAAAGCCATGATATTTTCAATCGCATCATATGCATGCGAAAGCTGGACAATGAATAAGGAAGATTGAAGAAGAACTGATGCCTTTGAATTGTGGTGTTGGCGAAGAATATTGAATATACCATGGGTTACCAAAAGAACGAACAGATCTGTCTTAGAAGTAGTACAACCAGAAGGCTCCTTAGAAGCAAGGATGACGAGACTACATCTTACATTCTTTGGACGTGTTGTCAGGAGGGATCAGTCCCTGGAGAAGGACATCATGCTTGGTAAAGTAGAGGGTCAGGGAAAAAGAGGAAGACTCTCAACAAGATAGATCGACACAGTGGCTGCAACAATGGGCTCAAGCATAGCAACGATTGGGAGCATGGTGCAGGACCAGGCAGTGTTTGTTCTGTTGTACATAAGGTCGCTATGAGTCGGAACCGACTCGACAGCACCTAACAACAACAACGCAACTATGTGAACCATTTTTTTGATATAAATGTCTCTCTCTGTATATACATATACACACGTCACTGGTTTTGCTTCTCTAGAGAACCCAGCCTAAGACAGTGGGTGACTTTTGCTCCTGCTGGCCCTTCTGCTCATGAGGTCCAGCCTGCACCGAGTGACACCTTGTTCCCTGAGCCTATGGGATGACAACAGCAGTGCTCTCAAGGCCACTGGTGGTCTTGGCGCCTTGGCTGTGGGAGGGCCTGGAGCGACAGGAAGGCAGTGGGATAATGGAACAGAGGTGTTGGTGAAGGTCCCCTCCAGACCTCTCAGTTGTGTGATCCTAGGAGCTAGAGCAAGAGAATGGGGAGGGGTGTGTTCCTGGGGAACCAGTTTTGCATTCTTTCAAGGAAGTTTCTCATGCTTCACAAAGGCATGTTCGATTTCCCATTAGATCAGCCTATTTGGCTTCTCCCCTTTTGGGCCTCTGCAGCACAAGGATCTATTTCATACTGCTACTGAGCAGGGTCTCATGCCTGAGCCTGTAAGTAAGCATGTTGTTCTTGCCAAGTGAATCAGCTGGGTTAAAACATCATTGTCTTTGAACAGACTTGTCAATAATGATCTACAAGTAAAGCCCCCACTTGAGGAGCTGGCAAACACTGCCCCAATAGGCCCATTTGATCACCTTGGTGGGTGTGTAAAGGCTGCAGGGCCAGCCTGGGGGTGAGAGGCTGGGGGCTGCTGACCTCGATCAACCCCCGGGCCTTGGTGACCTCACTGGTACAATGAGGTGAGATGCCCTGGGGACCACAGACTTTCTTCCAGCTCTGATACCTGAGACTGTGACAGAGCAGTGAAACCTGCTGAGCAGGGGAATAGGCTCTGTTTGTCAAGGATCTGGCATCTTTCCTCCAGTCTCTTCTTAGCCCTCGCTGAAGTCCCTAAAAGCATCCCTCTCGAAGAGTTCAAGATCTGACCTTGCGTAGCGTGCTAGCCAGGAAAAACAGCTTCTTGCTCATTTTTTCAGACTGTAAAATGTCAAAGTATGGACAAGCTGGGATTTACATCTGTGGCGCTGGTCGTTGTTTGGGGTTTGCTGGGTTTTGAGATATGAATCACACTTGTGGGTGCATCTCCCACTTAGGCCTCGTGCAATTTGCTGTTAGAGTTTAAGATGTGAAGAGATCAGAAGCGAGGACAGGAGAATCTGGCCAGTTCAGCTGACAGGGCCCTGTATTACTGTCCCTGTTCTCCAGCCACACACGTTGGCCCCAATCATTCTGAAAGTGCACAGTGGCCTGTAATGTGAGAGTCAGGCCTGGAGGTTGCCCCTGACTGTCCCCAGCACCGGCTTGTGGTCCATCTGGTTTCTGCTCCAGATGTGTCTGCTGTTGTCTTCTCTTCTTGCCTGCATGAGGGTGGCAGGCTGCAGGGGATGGGGTGACAAAGAGGGTAGGAACTGACTCCTTAGGTCTGACGCTTGGGGAAGGACACATTACCAAACTTTTTAAACAGGCTGGCAGCCCCCAGGTCAGCTCTATTTCTGTGGAAAGACACATGGAGATAGTTATGAATTTGTTAAGACTGCCTTTGACAATCTCTTAAATTGCCCATAAAGTATAGAATAGATAGCCTGGTGAATTCACCTCATACAGCAGAATGCATTATAAAGATATCCTGTATAGAACAATGTATGCATGTAATGAATACAGAGGCAGAGTGCAATCTGAAAATATGTCATTGTAATTACAAAAAAGAGAGTAAAACCACACATGCTTGATTCTTATCAATTACTCTGTCATGCAATGGGCTGTCCCAGCCACAGCTGCAACCCTCAGTGTCCTGTGGGCTGGGAGAGCTGGGGGTATTACCAGTCCCATTGTATAGGTGGGTAAACAAGGGAATGGGGCCACGGGTGGTGCAAAAGATTAACCTGCTTGGCTGCTAACCAAAAAATTGGAGGCTTGAGTCCACATCGAGGTGCCTCTGAAGAAAGGCCTGGCAATTTACTTCTAAAAAATCAGCCATTGAAGACTATGGAGCACAGTTCTACTTTGACACACATGGATTATCATGAGTTGGAGTGGACTCAACAGCAACTGGCTGGCTGTATCAATTGGTAAACAAGGGCACAAAGAATTTGCCTCAGGGTCTGTTGTCCGTATTTTCTTCATATGCATACATAACGCATTCTCATTTGTATACCTGTTAACGTCTTTACCCTCCATGCCTTCTCTCCATGCACTCACTCAGAGCAGGGATTACGACCTTCACCACGGTGTTTTCAGTGCCTGGAGCAGCGCCTGGAGCAGTGCCTGGAGCAGTGCCTGGAGCAGTGCCTGGGGTAGTGTCTGGGGCAGCGCCTGGAGCAGTGCCTGGAGCAGCGCCTGGAGCAGTGCCTGGAGCAGTGTCTGGAGCAGTGTCTGGAGCAGTGTCTGGCACATGAGAGGGATGCCCAAAGAAGTTTGTAGTGAATGTGAGAGCAAATGACACTGTCGGCCTGAGGCTGGCCCCAGAGCTTGCCCAGAGCAGAAACAGAACCGGAGCGAGCCTTGTCCCTTGGGCTCCAGCTGCCTGTGTTCTTCAACACCCCAGGCTGCCCAGGAGGGCCAGCAGGCACCCCATACACATTGAGGCTCCTCGTGCTCCAAGGAGACAGGACTCTGTATCACTGCACTCTGAGCAGGAGGGGCCTCTCTTGATGGCAGTGGGGTCCCCCCACTGAGGTCGTCTCATTTTTCATGGCTGGAAGCCCTCCTAGCCTCCTGCTGCACCATAACCCATCCCTGCCCCTCAGCAAGGGCAGGCACCTGGAGTCCTCTTCTCTTCCTTTGCTCCCATTGAACCATGTGCATTCTGCTTCCCCAGTCCTGGCCAGAGTGGGAAGCTGGCTGTCTCCTACTCACGTTGGAAAAGGGCCAGCATGCAGAATGGGCACGTTTGAGAAGGAGGTGACACCCGACCCCAGCTCCATCCTGAGCCCCCTCACAGCAGCCCTCTTCCCCCTGTAGTGCCTCCTCCACACCTTCCTCATGACTGGTGGCCCATGCTCTGGGGTGTTCTAATACCCCCAGATCCTTCGGGCCCCAGCTCTGGGATGTTCTAATACCCCCAGATCCTTAGGGCCCCAGCTCTGGGGTGTTCTAATACCCCCAGATCCTTAGGGCCCATGCTCTGGGATGTTCTAATACCCCCAGATCCTTCAGGCCCCAGCTCTGGGGTGTTCTAATACCCCCAGATCCTTAGGGCCCCAGCTCTGGGATGTTCTGGCACCCTCAGGCCCTTAGAACCCATGATCTGGGCTGTTCTGGAACCCCCAGATCCTTAGGGCCCAAGCTCTGGGATGTTCTAGCACCCCTGGATCCTTAGGGCCCAAGCTCTGGGATGTGCTGATACCCCCAGATCTTTAGGGCCCATGCTCTGGGCTGTTCTGGCACCCTCAGGTCCTTAGAACCCACACTCTGCGATGTTCTGGTACCCCTGGATCTTTAGGGCTGCCTTTCCTTCTTTGCTTCTCACCATCCTCCCCACCAAGACCTACCTGTCCTCTTAACATTGATCAAAAATAAAGTGGCCCCCTTGATGAGCTGGCAAGCACTGCCCCAGTAGACCCCAATCCCATCCCTGGTTTCTGGGAATGTCAGGGCTGCTCACTGACATGAAGTGTTAGGCCTGAGAGTGACAGGCTTTGGGCCAGATAACCTTTGATCAGCCCCCTGGGTCTCGGTGACCTCATCTGTAAAGTGAGGTAAGAGGACCTGAGGACCACAGACATCCTTTCAGCTCTGACACCTGGGGTTGTGACATCGAGGGGGAAATGTGCTGTCTGTGGGAATATGATCAGTTAGCCAGCGATTCAACATTTTCCTCCAAACCCTTCTTAGCCTGCACCCTGCATTTGGGGTTCATAGGACTCCATCAGTTACTTCTGCTTCAAAATAGTCTAACGGGACTCATTTTTTCTCAATCTGTGTCCTCAATAGAAGCCTGTTTCTATCTCCGAGACTTACCAGTCACGCAGGCTTAAAGTGCCAGAGTCCACTTTTGCTTCTACTTTTCCCTCAGCAGCAGCCGTCAATTCCAACTCATGACAACCCCGTCTGTGTCAGAGTAGGGTTTTCATGGCTGTGATCTTTCAGAAGTAGATGACCAGGTCTTTTTTTCTGAGGTAACTCTGGGAGGATTTGAACTGTCAACCTTTTGGTTAGTAGCTATGGGCTTAACTGTTTGTGGCACCCAGCGACCCTTGGCCCTACCCAGTCCAGCATCACACCTGCCATTTCCACTTCCCCGACTCTGCTCTCACCTGCCCCTTCTTACTATCCTTGGTTGCCCTCAATTACAGGAACTGCCTGGTTTTCCTCTGAGGTGATACTGTGGACTGCCAGCAGAGCTCCCTGCTTCTTGTACCTCCTTTTGCTATTCCAGCCTCCGCATGACAGCCAGTTCAAAGACACAGATTGAATCATGTCCCTCCTCAATTTAAAATCTCAGCAGCTTTCTAATTCCTGCAGGCTACAGCTGCAGCTCTCTCCAGGCTCTGGGACAATAGCATGCTGGCTGGGGTAAAAGTTTAACAACAGCCATCCAGGGCAAAAGCCCTTATTTGCAGTGTTTGCCAATTTCCATGGTGTAAATACTCCCACCATGGCTGATTTTAAGCTACCAGTGTGATTGTCTTAGCTATCTAGTGCTGCTATAACAGAAATGCCACAAGTGGATGCTTTAACAAATAGAAATTTATTCTCCCACAGTCTAGGAGGCTAGAAATCCAAATTCAGTATGCCAGCTGCAGGGGAAGCCTTTTCTCTCTGTTGGCTCTGGGGGAAGGTCCTTGTCATTAATCTTTACCTGGTCTAGGAGCTTCTCAGTGCAGGAGCCCAGGGTCCACAGGACACACTGTACTCACAGCTCTTTTTTCTTGATTTCCCTCTCCTCTCTCCTCGCTTATCTCCTTTATATCTCAAAAGAGATTGACTCAAGATACAATCTAATCCTGTAGATCCTGTCCTTCCTCATTAACATAACTGCCTCTAATCCTGCCTCATTAACATCATAGAGGTTAGGATTTACAACACATAGGATAACCACATCAGATCACAAAATGGTGGACAACCACACAATACGGGGAATCATGGTCTAGCCAAGTTGACACATATTTTTGGGGGACACAATTCAATCCATGACAGTGATCTAACTGAATGCAGAGCTGGGGATAGACACACAGTGGCTTACCATAATACAACATTTTTACTGTGAGGATACATGGGTGTTAAATAACATCAAAAGCAGAGATAATAATAAAATATGGTAAAATAATCAGTGTCTGCTGAGTTTTGGGTAGTTATTACATTTTAATATGTTATTTACTTAATTGAAGCTTTACATAATTTAATGTGTAATGATGGCTTTGTTAAACAACTGGCTCTAAAATTTCCTGAAAATTTAACAATCAACTCTCACAAATAGTGGTGCCACTAGAGTTTGTCACCCAGTGTGGTAACTCATGGTGTCACCCCTCCCCCACTGACCTCCTCCTGTACCAGACCATACAGAATCCTTAGTAATGTTACTACTAAGTTGTAATTCTTGAATATTCCTCCTTCTTTTCCTTTAATTACTACTTTATTCTCAAAAAGGTTATTAATATAAGTTCACAAATACTAATTACCACAATATTGTTAGCTAAACACCAGAAAATATGACAAAATCAGCAACTTTATAAAAACACCAGCAGCAACGAAAATGACAGCACATTCTTGTAGTGCGTGCAGACGAAACCACATGATTCTAAGCACCATTGTAATTAGATAATAATGACATCTCTGACCAGAGTGCATTAGACAGTTCAAAAAATCAATTAGCATAGAGTTTTAGCCTGTAGGTATATTGATACATGTACGCTGGGCTTACAAAAAATGTTTCTGTGGTTATAACTAACTACAGGGATATTTTTATAAAAAATAATAAATTTCTGCTGAAACACTGCACAAAAATTTCACAGACAGTGTCACCCGGTCTGGTCTGCAGCCCCCACACCCCCACTCCAGTGACACCACTGCTCACAAAACAGTATGAGCCAACAGCACGTGCTACTTGCTGGTCTCTGTCCTGACTCGGGGTGTAACGAAGGGCCCTTGATTTGGGAGTTCAACCTCTTCGGCTTCTGCATGAGTTTTTCTCTGGTTTTTGATGACCATGCCCCGCCCGGAAGGTCTTGTCCCACTCTGGTTCCCTGTACAGAGTCTCAGGACCGCCATAAAGTGGTCCAGTCTTGCAGGTCTCCAGATCCTTCCAGCTTTCATTGTCTGGTTTCAGTTGTTTGTGGGCCCAGGCTGGGAGTTCAGAACACACCCTCTGGGGAGGTTCTGGTGGCTTGACCACTAATTCCCTTTGCACCATCATTCTTGCAGAGCTCCAAAGTCAGGAGTTCTGTTCTGCAGCCGATGTTGTGGAATGGCTTCGACAGACTGTGGCCTCGTCTCTGTGCCTAACAGTCCTCTGGCTGCACTGCCCGGTCCTGCACCATCTTCATGATTGTTAGCATGCTCAAGTCCATTGTGGCAGCCACTGTGTATTTTGAGTGCCTTCCAACCTAGGAGGCTCATCTTCCATTACTCTATTGGACAATGTTCTATTGTGATCCATAGGGTTTCCCTTGGCTGATTTTCAGAAACATATTGTCAGGCCTTTCTTTCTTGTCTATCTTAATCTGGAAGCTCCACTAAAACCTATCCACCATGGGTGACCCTGCTGGTATTTGAAATACTGGTGGCATAGCTTTCAGCATCATATCAACATGCAAGCCTCCACCATATAATAAACCTATGTTGAGATGGTAGATATATATAGTTATAATTGTTATATAAACAAAAGCTAACAACAACAACAAAAAAAAAAAAACCCGAGGCTACATATCAGAGTACTCCTGTCTTCCAGGAGTGCGGGAAGCTAGAAGAGGCCAGGGAGACTAATGAGCAGAAAAGACAGAAGACAGA
The DNA here is from genome assembly GCA_030035585.1 of Dugong dugon. NCBI lineage: Eukaryota > Metazoa > Chordata > Mammalia > Sirenia > Dugongidae > Dugong > Dugong dugon. Next base: position 4,570,610 of record CM057475.1, on the reverse strand, counting down.
GGGAGAAGCCTCTCTCCCTTTCTTTTCATGAATTCGGATCTTGGAGGGCTGTTGTGCTTGTTCATGAAGTAAGAATAAGCCCCAGTTACCTTCCACCCAATTTAGGAGCTCAAGAGGAATTGACGCTTTGAATAGAGACCACTTTCTTATGTCACAGGAGGGGCTTGTGCACAGTTGTGAAAGCCTTACACTGATCTGGATCCAGGCTGAATGAAGAGTTATAGGCCTGTTCCAGAATCTGAGGACCTGGGGAAGGGACCATTCTGAAACGTCAGCATGGAGAAAGTGACCTGTGGAGTTGAAACAGAAAGCGTCATACATTCAAGCTTTAATCTACACATCCTTTTCAGTTATGGAAAATGGAGTGCAGATGGCTTTGGAAAGCCCCTGGAATCTGATAAAAGGTCATTTGAAACTATTCTGTGGTTTTCCATTATGATAAGTCCAAGGAATTGGTAAGATTTATGGTTGGCATTCTACAGATCACAGTGGAATAATTTTTCTTCTCAACCAGTCATCCTTCATTTCTGAGATTGATTTCAAATATGTGGGACTGAAGTGGGAAGGAGCCCCTTGCTGGAGAAAAAATGTTGCTTTCTTGAAGCTTGCTTATAGCGATGGTGTTGCCACAAGCTGTAATGTGAATGGGTTTCCTCCCTGGGCCTGGAGTCTGGGTTTTTGGCCTATCCCCTTGGTACTCCAGAAAAGACACTGAACCTCCAGGAGTCAGCCCAGGCATTCTCACAGCCTCTGCATCTGGTCTCTTCCCCTGCTCACCAGCCTACACCCCCTTCACTCTGTGAGCCCTTCCTGACCTTCCCAATGGACTTGGTCAGTTTGTCTTCCTCTATGCTACTGGAAGACCTCATCCTCACCTATCTCATTGCCCTTATCTCAATGTGATCACAGTAGTAATAATAATAATCATCATATTACAGCCACTAACATTTTTGAATACACACAAGGTGCTAAGCACAGGCTGAGCAGTTCTGACCATTTATTTATATGTCTGTGCCCACCCCTTGCTCTAGGAGCTCCTGGTAGACAAGGACCATGTTTCATATAACGTAGTCCCCTTTGTCCAGTGGTTTACATGCTGCTTGACTTACAGTAGGCAGCCTATAAACACTTGTTAAAGGAAGCTTCATTAATTCATTTGCAACCATGCCCTTTGCAAAATCAACCTCGTTCTTATTTAATACTCTAACTAAATGGCTTGAGCCATTTACTTTTTATGAGAAGGTCCTTCTCTTCTCTTGAAGTCCACCCTCCAGTAATAAATCTAATCCATTCATGGGACATTACCTCAGGGCCACAGTGTCAGCCAGCTTCTCCTCCTCCCCTCTGGAGAGGAGATTGGAGGGCCGCATGGCTGGGACCAGACCCAGTTCCTGACGAAAATGCTGTAGCACCATCGCACTGACACCTGCTCTTTATATGCTTTGGGACGAGACCCATCACCGGGGTGTCTTCTGTTCCCATGTGGTCCCCCACATGGTTGCTGCCTTCCTACAGCTCTCTGGCTGGTGTCCACATTCTTCACCCCACACTATCAACACATAGGACAGAGGGTGAGGACCCAGGAGACACCTGGGAGACATGACATTAGAAATGTGAGTTGGGGATTGAACTTTAATGATCAAAATTCAGTGTACATATACCATGATAGGTGAATGTTACAGGAGCTTCATAAATAGGCATCCCAAACTGTCGATCTCCAACCTCAATGATAATGGCTTACCTCTCTGTGTCCCCATAACCCCCAGGGATGTTATGACCTCTTAATTTGTAATCAAGTCACTCCTCTTCAGTCATAAATAACTGCCTTTTTTTATTTTAAATTTTAGATCACTCTAACCAGCACTAGTTGCTGTTGAATTGATTCTGACTCATGGTGGCCCCACGTGTGTTAAAGTAGAACTGGGCTGTATAGGGCTGTCAATGACTGATTTTTTGTAAGCAGATTGCCAGGACTTTCTTCTGAGGTACCTCTGGGTGGACTTGAACATCCAGTCCTACTTTTCATTATTTAAAGATGATGGAAGCTTTTCCACAGTACTGCTGGAGATAGTGCAGGTACCTCAACTCTGACCTACTTCACAGACTAGTCAGGGATGACTGAAAGAAGATCTATCTTGGGCCAATGAGTCTGAAGCAGGAGTTATAACCCCCCTTCCACCTCTTCCCTGCATTCTATTGCAAAAAAAGTTGGACAAAGCAGAAGTGAGGTCGATGAAGGAGAAGGACGTCATGTGGCTTTTTTTCCCTTCATCTATCACTTCACAAAATACATACGTGATTGTTCCCATCAGCATGGCAACATGCTAGAATTTCTTGCATCCAGAGGGAAAGAGAGAGATACACACAGAGGGAGACAAGACAAACCTCCTACTCCATATCACCCTGTATCTGCTGCCTCATTTCTCTACTCCCTGTACCATGAAATACCTGAATGAGTGTGCTGGCTCTCTCTGGTTCCCCTTCCCTCACACTCTCTCAAGCCCTCTGCAAACAGGCTTTTGCCCTGTCACTCCTTCAAAACTGCCCTTGTCATGGTCACCAATGACCCTGTGTAATGTATGGCCCAAAGCCCTGAAGTGAAAAAGTTTTCAGAGTGAAAGGGTTGCTGCTTCCATTTATCATCATCATCATCATTTACTTATGCCAGGACCACAGGTAGAAACCGGGCTATCTCTGGCATTTGGCCATGAGGTCAGGGCACGTGTAAGTGATATACTTTCACAGGTGACCATTCCTTCTCTGAAGCACTTTCTTCTCTTGGCTTCCAGAACAGCCCATCAGCTGGTTTCCTCCCTGTCTCTGGTTGTCACTACTCTGCTGATTCTTCCTCTTCTCCCACCTCTGAACATTGGAACGACCCAGGGCTCAGTCCTGTCCTGTTCTCTGTCTCCACTCACTCCCATGGTGTTCTATCTGATCTTGTGGCTTTACACCCAATCTATATGCTTATGACTCCCCAGCCTCTGTCTCCCCCTTGGATTCTCCCTTGAGCTCCAGACCCATAGATTCAACTGCCTACTTGGCATCTGCACTTGGATATCTGATACACAATTCAAACTTAACACGGCCTTCCCAGTACCTGATCTTCCCCATTGCTGCCTGGACCTGCTGATATCAGTCTTTCCCAGGGTCACCACCCAGGACTCCTGGGTGGTGCAAATGGTTCAGTGCTTGACTACTAGCGGAAAGCTTGGCAGTTGGAACACACCCAAAGACACCTTGGAAGACAGTCCTGGCTATTTGCTTCCAAAGGCCACAGGCTTGAAAACCTTATGGAACTGTTCTGCTCTGCACACATGGGGTCACAATGAGTCAGAGTCGATGACAACCACCACCAACAACCTATGCCAACGAATGCTAAATCTATCCTTCCAGAAGCTCAAGTCAAATCCTATGGAATTTTCCTGATTCCACCATTTCCCTCACACTTCACGTAAATTCACTTGGAACATCTTATCAGCTGTAGCTTAAAAATAATCCAAGATACGTGCACTTTTCAGCACCTTCACTCATTACTCTGACCCAAGTCACCGTTATTTCTTGCCTAGATTTAAAATTTATTTCACTCTATAAAAATTTTAGTATGTGTATCTAAAAGATAAAGATTTGAAAAAACAGGTACAATTTTATCTTCATATCTAAGAATAACAATGATTACTTAAGATCGTCAGATATCCGGTTGGTGTTCACGTTTTCCTGAATAGATCATGCAATTATTGTTCAGTTTGTTGGTTCAAATCAGGATCCAAATAAAGTAAATATATGCATTTCAAACACTGTGCTACTCACTTGAAACGCATCATCTCTTTACATCCTTCTAACTGAATGGACCAAACGTATTTTCATTCCCACTTTTCCTTTGAATAAACTGTGGCTCAGAGTTTAAGCACTTTGCCAGAGGTCACAGTTGGTGATCCACAGTGGTGGAGCTGAGTTTGAACCCAGGCAGCCCAGCTGTAGAGAACAAACTTGTTAGTGCATCCTGCTTTTCTCTCCTGCTACTCCAGACTAACCACCAGCACCCAGGGGGTAGACTGGAAAAGCCGTGGCTTCCTGGGGAGGGTGGGCCTGGGTGTACTGCTGGACTCAGTGATAAGATGGGGCTGAGTCTATGGGGTGAGGGTTTTCTGGACAACAGCTTCCTTCTCTTTCTTCACATAATGTTTATTCATCTTTATCTGTCTATTGCCTATTCATACCTTTTCCACTCTCATATTATATTTAGAGTTTCTTTATCAACTAGTATTAACATCTTATATTTAAAGTGAATAATAATATAATAATGACAATAACAGGCAGCATTTACTGAGAGTTTACCTTGTGTCAGAGAAATCCCGATGAGTCAGAATCGACTCAAGGGCAACTGGTTTGGTTGGTATACTATGTGTCAGTGCATTTCATATGAACTCACAGCCATACTGCTAGGCATTGCTATTCTCCTTATTTTTACACAGGAAGAAACTGAGGCTCTTACGTGACTTGCTGAATTTGCACAGATGGTAACGGTGGTAGTAGGGCTAAAATCTTGACTTGTCTCATTGAGCTCAAACTCTCAGAAACTCATTATTCTATAATGTAATCCATTGTCTGTTGCAATTTTTGTGTATATTTTCCAAATATTTATTTTGCTATTTATTTTTTTCTAAGTTTGTTGTAAGTGTTCATATATTTGAAATTATCAGTATTTATAGTGAAATGAGTTCCTTTATGTGGACTTTTGCCTTAGTTCTTTGGAAAAACAACTTGTGAGATTTTTCCTCTAACCCCTGAGGAATTCGTTACCTTTGCCCTAGTTTTCTACCCCAGAGGGTCTGTTACTTTTGCCAGGTTGATTGACATTTCCTGGGTAAGCTGTAAATACTTCGGTTTGATACTTTTTGTCTGTTCTTGGGCTGCATCCTGTCCTGTGATTGGTATGCACCTTGCAGGGATTGGTCAATAAACTATACAAATGAGGTGAGTTGTAGCAAGCCGTGCCTACTATGCAGATGAAGTAGCTATGGTCTACGGAGAGGGGATCAGTCAGTTCGTGGCCCTGGTGGGAGTACCATGCCTTGAAATTGACAAGGAGTTTGTGTATTTAAGCAGCCAGCCCCACAAAGCTTTGCAGACAGAAAGAAGCAAGAAGAGAAGCAGCAGAAAGAAAGAAAAGGAAGAAAGCAGAAAAGAGAAGCAGAGAGAGAGAGAGAGAGAGAGGAAGGAACTTCCTAAAAAAACTGTAACACTGGTGAAGGGCTATAACACTGAAAAGAATGAGAGGCCCAGAAGGGGTCCAGCAGCAGAGCCAACAGTGACAAATGGCAGGACCAAGAGGAGCCTGTCCTCAGGGGGCCGAGAGGAGCTGAGAGAGCTGTCCTGACCTGGGGAAGGGGGACTTTGCCTAATGCTTCCTGATCCTGATTCCTGAGTTGTAGCCTGTTCCTTAATAAAGCACTCAACTGTAGGTATGGTCTGTGAATTCTGGGTGGCCATTGTAATGGATTATTGAACTCAGAAGAGAACTAGAGAGTGACGTGGGAGTGATGGTTGGTGTCAGAAATGGTAAAATGGTTGGAGAGTAGAGATATGTCTGACTTCCAGCTCATGGGAATCAGCTTTGTGCTGATGGTAATCCTCATTATCCACCCCCAACCCCAAAGTTAGACAGATTCTGACGTAACTACTACTACTTCCACCATTTTACAGTATTCTTTATAGCTTTTCATTGCTTTTATGATTAGATGTTATTTCCCCATAAATCAATCATCTTCATTTATTTTTATTTCATTCTTTGCAATGAACTTTTTAAGCTATCTGGAATTTATTTTCGTGTGTGGCATGAGGAGAGATCTATTCCACCCCAACACCATTGGGGTGTAGAAATCGTATACTTATCTGGATAATATAATCAATGAATGCATGCTGACAAACTGTAAAATTTGGCATCTAAGATTGGGTTTTCTGAGTCATCCCACAGACTACCATGGCATTTAGCAATTTTGTACAATGCAGTATTTATAGAGCACCTGTGGCATCCCTGCCCCTGCCAGGCACAGGGTATCAGAGATAAAGGACAGGAACCACTGCATCTGGGCCGTTTCCAGCTTGGGAGCTCAGAATTGGGTAGAGGCAGCTACTAGATTAGTGATTCGGAGAATGCATTGCATGGGCTCAGGGGAGAGTTAAGTTTTGACTGGTGTACACATCAGTGTTGACACCCCTTCCTTAGCAAGTCAGCAGCAACTAATGAAACTCTGGTTTCAGGGTTGGGCCTGTAGGACTAGAAGAACATCAACCCACTTTGTCCTGCACAGCCCAGGACCTCCCATCCCACCCAGAGGCAGACCTCCACACAGCTCCTCGTCCACAGCCTTCCCCAAGAGGGGTTTCTTTCTTTCTTTCCTTCTTCCCTCCCTCCCTCCATCCTTCCTGTCTTTATCTCTCTCTCTTCTTTTTCTTCTTTCCCTTCTCCCTGCCTTCCTCAGTCCCTCCCTCCTTCCTTCTTTTAACTGGGGTACAATTATTGTACAGTAAAATGTAAGATTTTAAGCAATTTTAAGCTTTCACTTTGGAGAATTTTGATACTCACATACACCTGTGTAACCACCAATCAAAACAAAATACACAACATTTTCAACCTCTAAAGAGTTCCCTTATGCCCTTTCCCAATCAACTTCCCAGTAACCATATTTTTATTTCTGTCTCTATAGATTGGTTTTGATTATTCTACAATATAATATAAATGGAGTCATAAAATATGTACTCCTTTGTTTCTGGCTTCTTAAAGTTTTAAGATTCATTTGTTTTGTTTTATACATAAATCATTCATTCCTTTTTATGGCTGGATGTACCATAATCCATTATCTGTTTATTGTTTACCTATTGTTTCCAGAGAGTTTTTTTGTTTGCTTGTTTGCTATTTTGAGAAAAACTGCTATGAATATTCAAGTGCGACTCTTTTTGTAGATATGTGCTTTTATTTCTTTTGCATAAATACCAAGAAGTGGAGTTACTGAGTCATAGGGTAGATGTATGTTTAACTTTATAGACACTAACAAGCAGTTCTTGGAGGTGGGTGTACTGTTATACATTCCCACCAGCAGTGACTGAGAGTTGCAGTTAGTTTTGATTTTAGCAACACTAAACTTGTTGCCATCTAGTTGATTCCTACTCATGGCGACCCTATGTATTACAGAGTAGAAGTGCTCCATAGGGTGTTGTTGGTTGTAATCTTTATGGAAGTAGATCACCAGGCCTTTTTTCTGAGGCACTGCTGGGGTATTGGAATCACTAAAGTTTCGGTTAGTAGCTGAGTGCAGATCATCTGCACTACCCAGGGATCTTCTAGAAACACTGCTGACTGTGAAATTGTATCTCACTGTAAGAGTGGTTCTGTCTGAGCACCAGTTCTAAAGCTCACTTGTGTGGTTCCTCACAGTGTACATGGTGCCTCCACTGTCCTCCTGGATGCATACCGCCTTCCTGTTAGGTAGATAGCAGGACGTTTGGGAATGCTTAGTTTACAGATCAGGGACATGATGTTCATGAGAGTGACAGCCTGTCCAGACTTAGCCAGATGATACGTGGTCACTCTCACATGCCAACCTGGTCTAGGTGACTCTTGGTTACCCCACGCTGCCCTTTCTGCTTTCTGTAGGGACACAATATTAAGTCGTCCTTTACACAGCAGGTAGGTCCTGCCAGTGCTAGGACTGGGGAGTATAGGGGGACCTCCTGAGGCCGCCTGAAATATGCTGACACTTGGTTTGTTAAGACAGCAGTCTTATGTGAGCAGGAAGTCTTCATGGATTTGCCAAACTCTATGAATCGAGTTTCTCAGGACAGACACTTCCAGAAACTGAATTCCAAAATGTGCCACAGAGCCAAGCAGAGGAGGCAGCAGACAATGCAAATCGCCAAATGGGAACAGAGGGAGATGACAGTAAGACATTTTTGTAAGAAAGCTTTAATGGAAATGTAAATTTAATCAATGCATGAGAGAGACTAAAAGGTAATGGAGACATTTTATGACTTTTATTATGTTTTGTGCATTTTAAAATATTAATAACAGGAAAGGAGGGACACTGTCATAATCTTTGTTCCCTATAATAATTTATACATAATAAAAATATCCATTAATGTTACTCAGCCTATTTGTTAGTTTTATTTTTTCCAGAAATGAACTCTGTCTCCCCCCGCCACCCCCAGATATCTGCAGCAGTCTCTCCTTCTGAGTCCTGTGCCTGCACTTGATTGCAGTTTAGGCTCTGAAGCTGGCTTTACCAAGAGCATCTCCTGGAAACACTAAGCTCCTAAGGAAATCCTTCCCATGTTTGCCTATGAGAGAAGCTGCGGGAATTCCTGGTACATTGAGCTGAGACCACACAGGCATATAAGCACACATTGTGGAGAACCATGGGTTGCTGAGCTCTGAGTTCTGTAGGATTTTGGAAGACTAAGTGAGACTACATGTCGTCTATTGTCACCACTGTTTGGCAGATGAGGAGGCCAAGCCCTAGAGAGGTCACGCTGGTGGAGGGCAGAAGTAGGAGAAGAAACATCTCTCCTTGAGCATTTGCTATGTGCGCTGAAGGCTGTGGAGCAGCACCTTGCCTCTAGAAGAAAGGAAAGAAGAGGAATGTCTTGGAAAAATGTTGTTAGTTGCCGTCAAGCGACTCCGACTCATGGTGACCCCATGTGCATCAAGTAGAACTGTACCCCTTAGGGTTTTCCAGGCTGTGACATTTCAGAAGCAGATCACCAGGCCTGTCTCCTGAGGCACCACTGGGTGGGTTTGAACCACAAACCTTTGTGTTGATAGATGTGCACTTAACTGTTTGTGCCACCCAGGGACTCTTGTTAGGAAAATGAAAGCTACAATTTACTGAGCACTTACTACATATCAGTGCTCTGTCAATGCTTTGCGCACATCCACAGCCCTGATAAGATAAGGAGACTGAGAGCTAGCCACTCTCCCAGTGATGTGGTCCTCACCCTCCTACTTAGCTTTTGTGGGGTGGTTTGCACTCTCACACTCAGTTGGAAGCACTAGGAACCTATTCAGGTAACTCAAGCAGAAAGGAGTGTGTTGAGACATGAGGTTACCCTGGGACTGAAGGGAGAGCTGGCAAAGCAGACCTGCAGCAGGCTGACTTTGAGGGTCTCACCGCAGAGAATCAGAATCAACTCACCCTCCCCAGTGTGTTATTGTCTTGTAACCAAACGACCACTGCAGCTGCCAACTGTGTGGTAGTGTGTGATCTTCCCCGACAGAGGTAAGGATGTTGGACCCAATGATGGCACAGCTTCCCAGGCACCTGAGAGAAGAATTTGGGAGGAAGACAATGGGGTGATGGGCAGTGTCTTTGGGGATAAAATTAAATCAGAGCCAGGAAGACTATGTGTGTAAGTCATTGACTTGAAGAGACAAAGCAGGGGATGGGGGTGGGTGGGAGTGGGATGAGGGTAGAGAGACAGAGACGGAAAAAGAGAGATAGGGAGAGAGAGACAGAGGGAGGGAGAAAGGAGTGAGAGACAGGAGGAAACAGAGAGAGATACTGAGAGAGAAACAGAGAGAGGAGCGGAGAGAGGAGACAAAGATGGAAGGAAGGGAGAACGGGATGGGGGGCGGGGAACGGAAAAGAGAAAAGAGGAAGTTTTAGATAACTGAGCTAGGGCTCTCATTGCCTTCCAGTTGATTCTGACTCATGATGACCCCGTGTGTTAGAGTAGAATGGCTCCATAGGGCTTTCTTGGCTGTAATCTTAGCAGAAGCAGATTGCCAGGTGTTTCTTCTGTGGCACTGCTGGGTAAGTGTGAACCACCAAATTTTAGGTTAGTAGTTAAGTGCTAATCATTTGTACCATCTGGAATCTTTGAGACAGGGCTGGAACCCAGGAAACCCAGGCAGGGGTCAAAGGGTTAGATGCACAGGCTGGGAAATCCCTGGAGCTGGAGGGAACAGCCGTGGGAGTTTTGTAAGGGGTATTGAGGCCTCGAGTGTGGTCAGGAAGAGAGTCTCTAAGACCCCCAACCCAAGGCCCTAGGGAAGCAAGAGGAAGGAGACCCAGACACTGTCCTCATGCACCCACAGGCGAGTGGGCAGTGAGCTGTGCAGGAGCTAGAGACCAACAAGAGATATGAGGGGATGCAAATAAGCTGACCCTTGTCGAGAGCTACATTGTTCCAGGTTCCCTGTGAGGTGGACACCACTGTCTGTGTCTCACAGATGAGAAGAATAAGACTCAGAGAAATGAAGTGGCTTCACCAATACCACACAGCAGTAAACTAGGACTCCAATGCAGGCTGTCTGATTCTGGGGATGTGCTTTCCTGCCTCCCAAGCAGCCCTCTGAGGACAAGTAAAGGCACAGGAAGGCTGGGGAAGTGCTCGGCAACCCCAGCTTGGTCTTCATGGGTACAGGGGCCTTGGAGCTGGGCAGAGGGGCTGCTGCAGCCAGGTGAGGGCTCCCATGCAGCTCCTTGGTCCTCGTGCATCTCCTCTATGCACTGAGGGGAGGGAGCAACACTGTGGCTTGGTCCTCTCTCCCGCAGCTAACTCCTCCCTCCCAGTGTCCAGTATGGTCCCCAACTGCTGTCTGCTCTGAGGCTGGCAGGAACAGGTCTCATGACAGGGCTGTTTTCTCGACTCTGCACAGTCACGAGGGATCATTCTGTTTTCCACCACTGCTATTAACTCAAACCTTGACACGCTTGATTGCGGCTTCCAAGCACCCTCTTTCACCTCATTTCCGGGCCTGCTCTCATTTGTCACACCCTCCAGTACACCATCTGGAAATCCCATAACCATTCGGAAAGACAACAGACCTGGTTAAGGAAAATTATTACTTGGAATTCTCCACGCCTCTTCTAATTAGGAGCAATCAGATCAGTGGGCTGAGTACAAATCTGCCATTAGATCTTCTGAACATGCCAGATTCAGATGAATCTGAGTTTTTCATTTCGATATTTCTTGGATCTTGGCTCAGCCCCATAAATCAAAGAACACTTGAAAGCTATCTGGTTACTTTGTTTGATGTGGTCAGATAGAACACTTCATTCTCTTAGCAAATGGTAATTGAGCCCTCAAATATAGTTTTGATGAATTCTTTGATTTGACAGTCTCTGTTGGTGGTTCATGGAGCTCTGGTGATGCAGTAGTTAAGCACTCAGCAGCTAACTAAAATGTCTGTGGTTTGAACCCACTAGCTGCTCTGTGGGAGAAAGATGTGGCAGTCTGCTTCTATAAAGATTACAGCCTTGGAAACCCTATGGGGCAGTTCTACTCTGTCCTGTGTGGTTGCTATGAGTTATAATCAACTCAATGGCAATGGAGCTGGGTTGGTGGTGCAGTGGTGTAATTCTCATCTTCCATATGGGAGACCCGGTTTGATTCCCAGCCCATGTACCTCATGCACAGCCATCACTGTCTGTCAGTGGAGGCTTGTGTATTGCTATGATGCTGAATAGGTTTCAGTGGAGCTTCCAGACTAAGACAAACCAGGAAGAAAGGCCTGTTTATCTACTTCCCAAAATCAGTCAATGAAAACCCTGTGGATCACAATGGTCTGATCCGCAACCAATCATGGGTATGTTGCAGAATGGTGCGATGTTTTGCTGTGCATGGGTTTGCTATGAGTCAGCAGCTAACCACAATAACAATTGAGCTGGTTAAGAAGAGAATTTTATTTTCCTTCTTTTTGGGTTGGATGCAACTAGTCACCTGGGCCACTTACCTTCAAGGAGCCTGGCAAATATGATCATCCTATGTGGCCTTGAATACAGAAATGAGACTGGATGCAGTGAACACTGAACATCATCACTCTCACGGTCCCTGCTCCTCACAGGAGCACGGTAGCTCTCAGGACTAGAGTGAGAAGCAGGGACCATCAGGGTCATACAATTGCTGAGAGATGACAATTTGGAGCAGAAGGCTTTGCACTCATATGAAAGCTTGTGACCTGCAGGGTGTAGTTTGACATTCTAGCTGTGAGCACTTGGATGATGGCAGCCGCCTCTGCAGGGTGAGTAACCCAGACGGGGGTCGCAAGGAGAGAGGATCCTCAGCAGAAGGTAGGGGATCCAGGGGCTCCCGTGACTCAGGAGGTTGCTTGTTTCCACTGGCCTGGATTCCAGCACTGTAGCAATGTCTCCACAGACCTGGGAAGTGTTTGTTGGTATTTCTACCATCAACACTACGTACATGATTCCACCCGTTGTGTGGAGTTGGTTCTGTCCAGTTGGCTTTCTTGCTCGTGTTTCATAACCCCTCTTTAAGGGAAGTAGCCAGACTGACCATAGCTAGTGGTCCTTGTATTTCATGTACTTTATTAGCATATATGTTCTTTAACACCCCATCCCCTCATTCCCTGGTAACAGGTAAGCTTCTCTTGTCTTAATGGATTTACCTATTCTAGATATTTCATGAGTAAGATCACACAATATTTGTCCTTTGTGTCTGGCTGATTTCACTTAACATGCTTTCAAGATTCACCCATGTGGTGGTGTGTATCAGAACTTCATTTCTCTTTATGGAAGAATAATATTCCATTGTATGTGTGGTCGTTGTTGTTAGATGCCATCAGATCGGTTCCGACTCATAGTGACCCTACGTACAACAGAATGAAGCACTGCCTGGTCCTGTGCCATCCTCACAATCATTGCTATGTTTGAGCCCATTGTTGCAGCCACTGTGTCAATCCATCTCGCTGAGGATCTTCCTCTTTTTCACTGACCCTCTACTATACCAAGTATGATGTCCTTCTCCAGGGACTGGTCCCTCCTGGTAACATGTCCAAAGTACATGAGACAAAGTCTTACCATCCTTGTTTTTAAGGAGTATTCTTGGCTGTACTTCTTCCAAGACAGATTTGTTCTTTCTCCTGGCAGTTCATGGAATATTCAATATTCTTCACCAACACCATAATTTAGAGACATCATTTCTTCTTATATCTTCTTTATTCATTGTCCAGCTTTCAAATGCATATGAGGTGATTGAAGGGTCAGGCGCACCTTGGTCCTTAAAGTGACATCTTTGCTTTTTAACTTTAAAAAGGTCTTTTGCAGCAGATTTGCCCAATGCAATATGCCATTAAATTTCTTGACTGCTGCTTCCATGGGTGTTGATTGTAGATTCAGATAAAATGAAATCCTTGACCACTTCAATAGTCTCTCCATTTATCATTATTTTGCTTATTGGTCCAGTTGTGAGGATTTTTGTTTTGGAATTACTAGATCATATGGTATTTGTATGTTTAATGTTTTGAGGAACTGCCAAATATTTTCTAAAGAGGCTATATCATTTTACATTTCCTCCAGCAATCAGGAGGGTTCGAATTTCTTCACACTCTTGCCATCACTTGTTATTTTCATTTTTTTTTTTAAATAAATAGCTATCCTAGTAGGGATGAAGTGGTATCTCATTGTGGTTTTGATTTGCATTTCCTAAATGACTAATGATGCTGAACATCTTTTCATGTGCCCGTTGGCCATTTGTATATCTTCTTTGGAGAAATGTCTATTCAGTCCTTTGCCCGTTTTTAAATTGGGTTGATAGTCTTTTTGTTGTAGAGTTTAAAGTGCTCTTTATACATTCCATTAATATATAATCCCTTACCTGATATATGCTTTCCAAATATTTTCTCCCATTCTATAGATTGTATTTTCATTTTTTTTATAACGTCCTGTGATGCACAAAAGTTTTTAATTTTGATGAAGTCCAGTTTATATATATGTACATATATATTTTTTATTGTATACTTTAGATGAAGGTTTACAGAACAAATTAGTTTCTCATTAAAAAATTAGTACACATATTGTTTTATGACATTGGTTACCAACCCCACAACATGTCAACACTCTCCCCTTCTTGACCTTGGTTTCCCTATTACCAGCTTTCTGTTCCCTCCTGCCTTCTAGTCCTTGTCCCTGGGCTACAGCCTCAGGACTGCCTTCATTACCAAGCTAAAAGGGTGTTCCAGGGCCATACTCTAAGGGTTTCTCCAGTCTCTGTCAGACCAGTAAGTCTGGTCTTTTTTTGTGAGTTAGAATTTTATTCTACATTTTTCTCCAGCTCTGTCTGAGTTCCTCTATTGTGATCCCTGTCAGAGCAGTCAGTGGTGGTAGCTGAGCACCATCTAGTTGTGCTGGACTCAGTCTGGTGCAGGCTGTGGTAATTGTGGTCCACTCGTCCTTTGGACCAATCTTTCTCTTTGTCTTTGGTTTTCTTCTTTCTCCCTTGCTCCAGACAGGGTGAGAACAGTGGAGTATCTTATATGTTAGATGGCTGCTCACAAGCTTTTAAGACACCAGACGTTACTCACCAAAGTGGAATGTAGAACATTTTCTTTATAAACTATGTTATGTCAATTGAGCTAAATGTTTCCCGAGATCATGGTCTCCACAGCCCTCAGCCCAGTAATTCGGTCCCTCTGGGAGTTTGGATGTGTCTATGGAGCTTCCATGAACTTACCTTGGACAAGTTGTGCTGGCTTCCCCAGTATTGTGTACTGTCTTACCCCTCACCAAAGTTACCACTTATCTATTGTCTAGTTAGTGTTTTTCCATTCCCACCCATCCCCTCCCTCGTAACCGTCAAAGACTGTTTCATTTTGTGTGTAAGTCTTTCCATGAGTTTATTATAGTGGTATAAATGATCTCATACAATATTTTTCCTTTTGTGATTGACTTGCTTCACCCCACATAATGTCTTCCAGATTCAGCCATGTTATGAGATGCTTTGCAGATTTATCATTGTTGTTTATCATTTCTTTTTGTTGGATTTTCCTGTAGATTTTAGAGATTAGAACTTTGTCTGATTTGTCATAGCCAAAATTTTTTTCCCAGTCTGTAGGTTCTCTTTTTACTCCTTTGGTGAAGTCTTTTGATGAGCATAAGTGTTTAATTTTTAGAAATCCCAGTTATCTAACTTATCTTCTGGAATTTGTGTGTTGTTAGTTATGGTTTGTATCCTGTTAATGCTTTGTATTAGGGTGTCTAGCATTGATCCTATTTTTTCTTCTATGAACTTTATAGTTTTTGGCTTTATATTTAGGTCTTTGATCCATTTTGAAGTAGTTTTTGTGTATGGTATGATGTAAGGGTCCTGTTTCATTTTTTTTGCATATGGACATCCAGTTTTTCCAGCACCATTTGTTAAAAAGACAGTCTTTTCCCCATTTGATGGAATTGGGGCACTTGTCAAAGATCAGGTGACTGTAGGTGGATGAATTTACATCTGGGTTCTCAATTCTGTCCCATTGGTCAATGTATCTGTCGTTGTACCAGTACCAGGCTGTTCTGACTACCATAGCTGTACAGTAGGTTATGTGGTCAGGTAGTGCGAGTCCTCCTACTTTATCCTTCTTTTTCAATAGTGCTTTACTTATCTGGGGCCTCTTCTCTTTCCATATAAGGTTAATGATTGGTTTGTCTATCACTTTAAAGAATGCTGTTGGTATTTGGATCGGGATTGCATTGTATTTGTAGCTTGCTTTGGGTAGAATTGTCATTTTCACAATGTTGAGTCTACCTATCCATGAGCATGGTATGTTTTTCCATTTATGTAGTTCTCTTTTGGTTTCTTGCAGTAGTTTTGTAGTTTTCTTTGTATAGGTCTTTTACATCACTGGTTAGATTTAGTCCTAAGTATTTTCTTTTTTTTTAGGGGCTATTATAAATGGTATTGTTTTCCTGATTTCCTTTTTATCTTTCTCTTTATTGGTATATAGGAATCCAACTGATTTTTGTATGTTTATCTTATATCCTGCTACTCTGCTGAATCTTTCTATTAGTTCCAGTAGTTTTCTTGTGGAGTCTTTTGGGTTTTCTATGTATAGTATCATATCATCTGCAAACAGGGACAGTTTAATTTCTTCATTACCAATTTGGATATCCTTTATTTCTTTTTCTTGTCTTATTTCTCCAGCTAGGACTTCCAGCACAATGTTAAATAGGAGTAATGATAAAGAGCATCCTTGTTTTGTTCCTGTTCTCAAGGGGAATGTTTTCAGCCTCTCTCCATTAAGAATGATGTTGGCTATTGGTTTTGTAGAGCTGCCCTTTATTCTTTTGAGGAATTTCCCTTCTATATCTATTTGATTGAGAGTTTTAATCAGGAATGGGTTTTGGACTTTGTTGAATGCATTTTCTGGGTTGATCAAGATGATCATGTGATTCTTTTATTTATGTAGTGTATTAGGTTGATTGATTTTGTAATGTTGAACCATCCTTGCATACCTGGTATGAATCCCACTTGGTTGTGGTATATTATTTTTTTGATATGACAGCTTCATTCTTTTGCACGTGGAAATCCAGGTGACTCAGCACCATTTGTTGAAGAGACTATTCTGTGTCCATTGAATGGATTTGGCATCCTTATTGAAAGTCAGTTGGCCGTAGATATATGTGTGTATTTCTGAATTCTTAATTCTATTCAATTGGCCTATATGCCCATTCTTATAGCAGTACAACACTGTTTTTATTACTGTAGCTTTGTAGCACATCTTGAACTCAGGAATGGTGAGTCCCCCTATTTTGTTCTTTTTTTCAAGATGATTTTGGCTATTCAGGGTCCCTTGCAATTCTGTATAAATCTGAGGATCAACTTTTCTATTTCTGCAAAAAAGACTGTTAGAATTTTAATAGCAATTGCATTGTATCTGTAGACTGCTTTGGGTAGAATTGGATCTTTTTTTTTCTTCTTGTACTTAGATGAAGGTTTACAGAACAAACTAGCTTCTCATTAAACAATTAGTACACATATTGTTTTGTGACATTGGTTGCCAACCACACGACATGTTAACACTCTCCCTTCTCGACCTTGGTTCCCCATTACCAGCTTTCCTGTCCCCCGCTGCCTTCTCGTCCTTGCCTCTGGGCTGATGTGCTCATTTAGTCTTGTTTTGTTTTATGGACCTGTCTAATCTTTGACTGAATGACAAACCTTAGGAGTGACTTCATTACTGAGTTAAAATGGCGTCTGGGGGCCATACTCTCGGGGTTTCTTCAGTCTCTGTCAGACTAGTAAGTCTGGTCTTTTTTTTTTTTTTTTTTTTTTTTTGGTGAGTAGAATTTTGTTCTACGTTTCTCTCCAGCTCTGTCCAGGACCTGCTATTGTGATCCCTGTCAGGGCAGTCAGTAGCGGTAGCCAGGCATCATCTAGTTGTGCTGGACTCAGTCTGGTGGAGGCTGTGGTAATTGTGGTCTGGTAGTACTTTGGGTTAATCTTTCCCTTGTGCCTTTGGTTTTATTCATTCTTCCTTGCTTCAGATGGAGTGAGATCAGTGGAGTATCTTAGATGGCTGCTTAGAAGATTTTAAGACCCCAGATGCTACTCACCAAAGTAGGATGTAGAACATTTTCTTTATAAACTGTATTATGCCAGCTGAGCTATATGTCCCATGAAACCAAGGACATCCTTATCTTGTTCTTGATTTTAGGGGGAAAGCTTTCAGTCTTTCGTATTGAGTATGATGGTATCTGTGTTTTTTTCTTAAATTCCCTTTATCATGTTCAGGAATTTCACTTTTATTCCTAGTTTGCTGAGTGCTTTTATCATGAAAAGGTGTTGGATTTTTTCAAACGCCTTTTCTGCATCAATTGTGATGTTAATGTGGTTTTTTTCCCCCTTCATTCTATTAATGTAGTGTATTGCATTGATTGATTTTGTTGTATTGAATCACCCTTGTATTTCTGGGATAAATCCCATTTGATCATGGTGTATAATCCTTTCAGTATGCTGTTGAATTTGGTTTGATAATATTTTGCTGAGAATTTTGCATCTATATTCATAAGGGATAGTGTTCTGTGTTTTTTTTTTTCCCCCCTGTGGTATCTTTGTCTGATTTTGATATCAGGATAATGCTGGCCTCATATGGTGAGTTAGGAAGTGTTTCTTTCTCCTCTATATTTGGAAAAGTTTAATAAGAAGGATTGGTGTTACTTTATCTTTAATTATTTTTAGAATTCCTCAGTGCAGCCATCTGGTCCTGGACTTTTCTGTGTTGGGAGGTTTTTGATCACTGTTTCAATCTCTTCCCTTGTTACAGGTCTGTTGAGATTTTCTGTGTCTTCGTGAATCAGTTTAGGTAGTTTGCATATTTTTAGGAATTTACCCCCTTCATCTATGTTAACCAGTTTTTTGGTGTACGTTCGCTCATTGTCTTCTCCTGGAATCCTTTCAAGTCAGGTCCGGTCAGTAGTAGTGTTGTGATGTCTATTTCTGAGTTTAGTTACTAACATCTTCTCTCTGTTTTCTTTCACTTTGTAAGTCAAGTTAGGGGTTGTCAATTTGTTGATCATTTTAAAGAATTAACTTTTCGTTTTGCTGATTCTCTGCATTGTTCTTCTATATTTTATTTATCTCTGCTCTAATCTTTATAATTTCCTTTGCTCTGGTTGCTTTGGGTTTTGTTTGCTCTTTCTTTTCTTGCTTCCCAAGGTGTAAAGTCAGGTTATTGCCTTGGATTCTTCTTCTTCTTCTTTTTTTTTTAATGAGATTGACCAGTTCAAATTACACAGTCTAAACCAGTTGCCATCATGTCGAATCTGACTCATGGTAACCCCTTGTGTGCAGAGTAGAACTGGACTCCATAGGATTTTCATGGCTGTGACCTTTTGTAAGCAACTTACCAGGCCTTTCTTCTGAGACACCTCTGCATGGGTTCAAACCACCAACCTTTCAGATAGTAGCTGAGCACTTAACCATTTGAACCACCCAAGAGCTCCACTTTTGTCTTTTATATTGTAGGTTTTTTCTGTTATCCATTTCCCTCTGAGT
This sequence comes from Dugong dugon, assembly GCA_030035585.1. Taxonomy (NCBI): domain Eukaryota; kingdom Metazoa; phylum Chordata; class Mammalia; order Sirenia; family Dugongidae; genus Dugong; species Dugong dugon. The sequence goes on along the minus strand of CM057475.1, from coordinate 4,551,833 downwards.
GCTGCCTTCACAGTATCACGTATGTTTTGGTATGTTATGCTTTCATTCTCATTCATTTCTAAATATTTTCTGATTTCTTTCATAATTTCTTCTTTGACCCATTGGTTGTTCTATAGTGTGCTGTTTAACTTCCACACTTTCATGAAATTTTCAGTTTTCTTTGGTTATTGCATTCTAATTTTAATCCATTATGGTCAAATAAGATACCGTATATGATTTCAATCTTTTAAAATTTATTCAGGATTGCTTTGTGACTTAACATACTGTCTACCCTGGAAAATGACGCATGTGCACTGGAGAAGAATGTGTGTTGTGCCATTGTTAGATGGAGTGTCCTAAACAAGTCTGTTAGGTCCAGTTGGTTTATAGTGTCATTCAAAGTCCTCTATTCCCTTGTTGATCTTCTGTCTGGATATTCTATTTGTTATTGAAAGTAGTGTGTTGAAGTCTCTCTTACTGTAAAATTGCCTAGTTCTTCCTTCAGTTCTGTCAGTGTTTACTTCATGTATTTTGGACCTCTGCTATAAGGTGGGAGCCCTGGTGGCATAATGGTAAGAGCAGGGCTGCTAACCAAATGGTCGACAGTTCAAGTCTACCAGCTGCTCCTTGGAAACCCTATGGGGCAGTTCCTCTCTGTCCTATAGGGTTGCTGTGAGTCAAAATCGACTCGACGGCAACAGGTCTGGTTTTGGTTTTTGGCTATAGGTGAGCAGTGGGCATTTTTCTGGTCCCATCCTGGCTGGCATGAATTTATGTTCCACTTGCAAGCCAGGGCCTTGGCCATCACCCACTGCTTTCATCAGCAGTGCTGTGAATTTTCCAGCACATTCCAAGGGCCAACACCATGCAGCCTTGGCCCCTGGTTTCCAACACCTTACATTAGTCCTCTGTCAGTGGCACCCACCTGTCGCTCCCCAAGGATTCCCCCTCCTGCTTTATAGTAGCTACACTGCTGTGCTTTCTCAAGGCACATCTTGACACAGACGTGTCATTTGTAGACAAACTGGGTGTTGTGGCTAGAGCAGGGCCCAGAGGAGATTTGAAGCCTGGGGCTGGGCCTGGTCTGAGTATGTGTGGGTGAGGAGCACCTTAGGTAACAAGAAGAACTTCATTCCCTGAGAGAGGAGGGAGACGCCAGCAACAGCCCAGTCATAGAGCACCAGACAGGCTCAGAGCCAGAAAAGGGCCCGGAGCCTTGTCATTAGTGCTGGGATAAAAGCTCTGGTTTTCTGCAGAGCTAGTCACCCTCGCCTTACACATTTATGAAGATGCAGTTTATCTGATTATGGCTTTTGTTTTCATCTACCAGTCTAGGACCCTAGATGAGCCCACCATTCTTCTTAATACCATTCTCTTCATTGATCCGTATTTAATAACCTCTATGCACTGACAGAGCATGGCTCATAAAGGACACCACTGCTAACCAAAACTTTGGCAGTTTGAGTCCACCTGGAGGTGCCTCAGAAGAAAGTCCTGGCTATCTACGTCCAAAAAATGAGTCAGTGAAAATGCTATGGAGCACAGTTCTACTCTGACACATATGGGGTTGCCACAAGTCAGAGTTGACTTGACAGCAACTGGTATGTGGAACTACCCAAGCATGCACACCCTGTGGGATCACAGTGTGGAAATCCAAGTTCATCTGCCTCTACAGGAGGCAGGAGGATCCAGAATTTCCCATGAACAAAACAACTTACAGCTTCCCTATTCTTCCTTAACTGGACGAGAAGTTATTAGTTTCTCTGCTTGGGAAAAATGACCTCTGTGTTCAGTATCCAACTTTATGGTGGGAACAAAATCTCTGCTTTGCTTAACGCATAGAATAAGTGGAAAATTTTTCAGAAATGATAGAATATACAGGAATATAAAAAATCAGTTTTGTTATTATTGTTGTGCATATATATAGGAGGCCTAGCTGACCCTGAAATGCACTGATTCTTAATTAAAATATATACAAACAAAAAATATCTGGGCTTGCTTGCCTCGCCCTTAAGGACCAGTCTCAGCACTGTGATGCATCAAAAGAAATATAATTTTAACTCCAAAAGCATTTGAGAATAACATAAGATTTTATTTTAGTCTTTGGAAGGGCTAGCATATAGGAAACACAACACATAGCAAAACATCTCAAAAAAGCATTAGAAATATTTCATTGTAATATTCTAGTAATAGAGCTTTCTCTCACCCCTTTCCCAGCCTGCAATCCCTCTCCTGGTCTCTCCTTAAAAGCTCTACTCAGCCCCCTTTCACAGCCACCTCTTACAGCTATCCTTTTCTCCCCCTCAAATAACTCCTTCCCCAAACCAGACTAGTTGCTATCAACTTGACTTTGACTCATGGCAACCCAAGTGTGTCAGAGCAGAACTGTGCTCTGTAGGATTTTCAATGGCTGGTTTTTTTGGAAGTAGATCACCAGGTCTTTCTTCTGAGGCACCTCTGGGTGGACTCAAACTACCAATCTTTTGGGTGTGTTAACCATTTGCACAACCCAGGGACTCCCAAATAACTCCTTAACCAAATATAAATCTACTTGGCTTCCTTTCTGCAGCCTAAACACCAGAAACAATTCAGGACCTCCGCTTCCATGAAGGTGAGGTGGGACAAGTGTTATGAATACATCACTAACACATTTTTATCTTTGCAACACATAGTAAAAAGCCCACTCAAGTTGAGTCTAAAGTTTTCTTTGGACTGTGTGTCCTGTAGGTATTCAGCAGCGTGAGACGTTGCACCTTAATAACTCTTACAAGTGGTGCCCTATGGGGCACACCAAAAAAACACAAACAAAAACAAAACACCAAACCCGTTTCTGAGGAGTTGATTCTGACTTATGGGGCACACAGAGGCAGAAATTTAAGCCTCACTTACTGGTGAGGAAACTAAGATTCAGGGGGTGATCTGACTTGCTCCAATCAAGAGGCAGATGCTGGTCTCAAACCTAGGTCTTCTGGCTCCAAGTTTAAAGCTGAAGCCTTCGAAAGCAAGAACTGAAACTCGGCATGGATCTTTGTGTCATGCATGGTACAGCACGAGTCACAGCTTCACACTGAATAAATGTAGTCTTGGCGTTGCTGCTCATGTGGGTGACATTTCCAGCAGGAGAATTAATATTGGCTGAGGAATGAGCAGGTTAGACTCAGAAGGGTGTGGAAGCTGCCTTTGGGACATCAGATAGAATGACCTTCATCTCACTGGTGCTACGTGAGCCCGCCCTGAGGACCACTACCATCTAGCCATCCTGGTGGGGGCTGCAATAACCCTACTGGCTCCTTCAGGACCCAAAGCTGCTTTTATTGATGGAATGCAAACCATTCCTTGCCTGGGACCCTGCCAAGACTTTGCAGGATTAGATGTGACATTCAGTTCCAGATTAGTCCATGTTAGAACAATTTTGCTGAAGGTGTAGAGACTTTAATTTCTTTCTTTCTTGGAGACCCTGAGCAACTTTAAAAACATGGTTTTGGATTTCTTCATGTAGATGCATGAGCATGATTAGTATTATTTTTACAATTGAGATCCATGATAATTGTAATAACAATGATGTCTTCTTATATTTCTTTAAGGTTTCTTTCTTCCTTTTGAGCTTCATCCCAGGAATTTGGGCTGGAAATCAGACACTCACAGACTTTTACAGTGTGAGAGGAGTGTGTTATGTGGCTCATTCTCCTCTTGATCTCTGAATCCTCTCTATGAAATTTCCTCCAAGTGTCCTCCAGCTCCCATTCCTCTGCTCCCAGGAAATTTGTACCTCACAGAGTAGCCATCTCCTTTCCACACTAAATGTCTGACTTCTATATTGAACTGAATCACATTACGTAAATGTGGATTGGAGAATTACTAGATCTGGAAGGGACCTGGGCTGACACCCTCATTTTACAGATGTGGAAACTGAGGCTTCCTGAAGGGAGTCCTGAGAATCTGGAAATCGGGCCTTGAAACAGGTTCTGTGAATTATGAGCTCTGTGACCTCCCTTAACCTCGGTGTTCCGACTCTGAGTACTCTTCCATTCCACTTCGGTAGAGGACAGGCAGACCATTAGTGACATGTTGCTATTGCTTTTGTAATATTAATTAAAGGTGTATGATTAAAACTTTTTTATATAATCTTTTTGGGGGATAAGGGCTGGGTGGTCATTTTTCTGAGAGTTAAAAAGAAAGTCCTTTCTGTTGAAAACTTAGATGTTGGAAAAATGTTCAAACTGTTCTATTATGCAGAGAATACAGATCAGAAACATACAATTTCTGTGGTGGTTGTTCACATCACGTTGCTTCAGTATTACCACATAGGGCAAACCACGCCATATAGCTGTGGTTCTCAAAGTGTGGTCTCTGGATCGTCAGCATCAGTGCCTCTGGGAACTTGTTACAAAAGCAGCCCAGCTCTACTGAGTCAGAATCTCTGGGATGGGGCCCAGCAATCTGTGTTTTAACAAGCCCTCCCCTCAATGTGATTCCCATACATGTTAACGTTTAAGACACACTGCTCTACAGAATGTTGTCTTCCTGGTCTATGACGGCATCAGAATTCAACCTCTGCAACTCTTATCACTTAGCTTAAACTCAGCTGCACAATCTTCCTCCTTATAAGACTCTAGGCAGCTATGTCTAATAGGCAGGGGTTTGCACAAACATGAGACTAAACAGTTATAAGGACTTAGAATATTAACTTAAAAAAAAAAACCCATTGCCATTGAGTCGATTCCAACTCATAGCAACCCTATAGGACAGAGTAGAACTGCCCCATAGTGGTTTTCCATGTACAGGTCTTCAACATTTCTTGTCAGATTTATCCCTAAGTATTTCATATTTTTGATGCTGTTGTAAATGACACTGTTATTAATTTTCATTTCTGATTACTCATTGTATGAAACATAATTGATTTTTTTATATTGATCCTTCATCATGCAACCTTGCTAAACTCACCTATTATTTCTAGTAGCTTTTTTTGTAGAATGTGTAGGATTTTCAACATAATCATGTTGTCTGTGAATAAAGACAATTTTACTTTTTCCTTCCAATCTCTATGCTCTTTATTTCTTTATTATTTATTTTCTGACCATAATGAATTTGCTAGAACTCCAGCCAAATATGGAATACAAGTTGTGAGAGTGGGCATCCTTGCCTTGTTTTTGATCTTAGGAGGAGAACATCCAGTCTTTACCATTAATTTTACTGAGAACAATAGGTTTTTTTGTAAAGGCCCTTTATCATGTTATGGAAGTTCCTTCTATTCGTAGTTTGCTGAGAGTTTTTATCCAGAACAAATGTTGGATTTTTGAAAATGTCTTTTCTGAGTCTGTTGAGATGCTTGTGTAGTTTTTGTTTTAATTTTATTAATCTGATGAATGAAATTGATTAATTTTCAAATAATAAACAAATTCTGCATTCCTGGGATAAACTGCACTTGGTCATGATGTATTATATTTTTTATATTGTTGGATTTTATTTGCTAAAATTTTGTTTAGATTTTTTTCCTTTTTTCCGTCTATGTTCATAAGGGATATTGGTCTGTGGTTTTCCTTTTCTGGTAATGTCTTTGGCTGGTTTTGGGATCAGAGTAATAATGGCCTCTCAGTATGAGTTGAGAAGTATTACCTCCTTTTCAATTTTCAGAAACAGTTTTTGTAGAATTGGTATTAGTCCTTCCTTAAATGCCAGGAAGTGAAGACCTCTGGGACTGGAGTTTTCTTTGTGGGAAGATTTAACTACAAATTCAATAAAATAAAATAGATATAGGGCTATTCATGTTATCAATTTCCTCTGGAATGAGAGTTGACAGTTTGTATCTTTTAAGGAATTTGTCCATTTTATCTAACTTGTCAATTTATTGGCATTAAGCTGTTGAAAATATTCCCTTATTTTCCTTTAACAGCTGTGGAATCTGTGGTGATGTTATAACTTTCGTTCTCGAAAATAATAATTTTGCATCTTCTTTCTTTTTTTCCAGAGCAATTTGACCAGGGGTTTATCAGCCTTATTGCTCTTCTTGAAAAAAGAAAGAAAGAGAGACACAGCTTTTAATTTCACTGATTTTTCTCTTGTTTTTCTATTTTCTACTCCATTTGTTTATGCTCTGATCTTATTATTTCCTTTTTTCTGCTTACTTTGAGATTAATTTGTTCTTCTTTTAGTTTCTTTAAGGTGGAAGCTGAAGTCATATGTTTGAGATCTTTCTTCTTTTCTAACCTAAGAGCTTAGTACTATAAATTTCCCTTCAAGTATTGCTTTATCTGCATCTCACCAATGTTGATATGTTGTGTTTTGGCAGTCGTTTGGTTGACTTTTCTTTTGGTTATGGGTCATATTTTATTCCTGTTGCTTTCCGTGTAATATCTTACAGACACTGTTAATTTTTTCCTGCTGTGTGCTGGATATTTTTGTTTTCTTATATGTATTCTTGAACTTTGTTTTGGGACATAGTTAGGTTACTTAGAAACAGCTGGATCCTTTTGGGTCATACTCTTGAAATTTCCAAGGTGGAATCAGAGCTGTTTACTATAGGCTTAATTACTCCCCACTCCCAAAGCAAGACTATACCCAAAGTCTTGTGAGTTATGAGGTTTCCAGTCTGCTTTTTGGGAAGAGGCACTGTTCGCAGTGCTGTGTGAGTGCTGAGTACTCTTCCCTCTAATCCTGTCAGGCAGTTCTTTCCCAGGCTCTGGAAATTGCCTCACATGCATGTTCTAACCAGTACTCTGCTGAGTACAGAGAAGGGACCCTTAGAAGATCTCTTGAGTTGTATCTCTGTGAAGCACGCTCTTGCTCTTCTTTGATACTCTGTCATACAAACTCCAGCTGTCTTGATTTCTTTAGACTCTCAGCTTTGTCTCCTCATCTCATGGAGTCAGCCAAGCTCTGCCACGGTTCCTCTTCTCTGTGCTATGGCCTGGAAACTCTCTCAAGGCAGTGACATGGGCAATCATAGGGAGCATCTTATTTGTTTCACAATTCTCAGGGATCACAGTCCTTCATCTCTGATGTTCTGTCTTAGAAACTGTTATTTCATGTATTTTGTCAGTTTTTTTTCCCAGTTCTTTTACATGGGAGGATAAATCTGATCCCTGTTATTTACGCCATCTTGGCCATTTAAACCACACAACAGTCTTAGAAGTAGGGACTACTATTACCCCTCTTTTACAAATGAGAGAACTTTCACACAACTTTATTAAATAACTTCTCAAAGTCTGACACTAGTAGTTGCAGGGCCTGAAGTGAAACCTGGCTTCCTGGGTATGCTCATGGAAGCAGAAAAAAAAACCAAACCCCTTGTCATCAAGTTGATTCTGACTCATAGATTCTGACTCATAGAGACCCTATAGGGCAGAGTAGAACTGTCCCATACAGTTTCCAAGGAGCACCTGGTGGATTCAAACTGCCAACCTTTTGGTTCACAGCTGTAGCACTTGACCACTACGCCACCGTGGAAGCAGCAGTCAAGAAATCAAACTATGTACTACAGTGGGAAAATCTACCAAAAAAACCAAAAAAACACCTCTTTAAAGTTCAAAAAAGCAAAGATGTCGCTTTGATGACTAAGGTGGACCTGACCCAAGTCATGATCTTTTCAATTGTCTCATATGCATTTGAAATCTGAACAACGAAAAAGGAAGACAGAAGAACTGATGCATTCTAATTGTGGTGTTGGCGGAGAATATTGAATATACTGTGGTCTGCCAGGAGAATGAACAAATCAGTTTTAGAAGAAATATAACCTTAGAAGCAAGGATGGCAAGCGTTTGACTTGCTTACTTCGGATACATCATCAGGAAAAACCAATAGCTAGAAAAGGACATCATGTTTGTTAAAGTGGAGGGTGAGTGAAAACTAGGGAAACCCTCAATAATATGGATTGACACAATAACCATAACGATGGACTTAAGCATGATCATGAAGATGGTGCAGGACTGGGCAATGTTTTATTCTGTTATACATCAGGTCACCATGCATCAGATTTGACTCCAGGTTAGCAGCAACATGCTCTTCATCTCCAGGCTCTCATAGTAAAGGTGTAGCGTGGCCCGCGTTTGCTAGAGGGCAGCAGATCTCCAGTATTGTTTGGATAAACCCAGTGACTTTTCCTTGTGCTTTCTTTCAGTTGATTCTCTTATCCTCAGTCACTGCTTTATCTCCATTCCTGGGGATGTCTTAACTTTAAACTATGTTGCCCCACAACTTTGCCTCTTGGATCACTTTGCCTCTTGGACCTTGATGCTTTCCGATAAAGTAAACAGAGAACAGAAATCATAATGGCTTGTATAATCAAAGAAATGTGTTCACTCTGCTAACTGAAATGCCCACTGCAAAGTCAGGTTTCTAGCTTGCTTTGATCAGGACTCCGTCTCTTTTTCTCTGGTTCTTCCCTCCTCCCTGACTTGGCTTTGTTCTCAAGTTGGCTTCCCTCACGGTCACTTAAATGGCTGTGTCCATGCTCATACAGCACACCCTCCAGAAAGAGATAGATCGTTTCCCAAACCATTAAGGAGAAATCCTGGGCTTAGTCTAATTGTACCAACTATGGGTCACATGCTATAGGCACGCTCCTCCCCCCAGCCCCCATCACTAACCAATTGCTGCAGTAAGGGTGATCTCATGCGTTGATTGGCTTGGGCTTGCAGGGGTCACGAAGCCAGGAGACCTAATTGAGTCCTGAGGTCAGGAAAGATTTCCTAGAGAAATGAGCTCTAAGCCTTGAAGGCGAGAAGAGCGGGCGCCCCGGCCTGGAGGCAGGGGAGAAGCCTGGTATGGAAAGATGTCCCCGGCAGAGGTTGTGAGGAGGGCAGAGTGCAGTGGGGGATTCCAGAAGGCCTCTGAGCAGTGCTCAGGGGTGTATGAGCTGTAGCTGGAGTGACTTGGTCAGGTTCAGTGGGGAAACATAAACCACTGCAGGAGTATTGAGTGGAGAGAGATCTAGCACAGGGAAGTGGGGCTTTGTAGGCCATGAGAGGTCTAGGGAAGTGGAGGTCAGGAAGACCACTTCCGGACATCCAGAACAGGAATGGAAAGAAGCCGTTGCCAAGAGCCCGAGGGCCCACAGTCCCAAAGCAGGTGTTTCTCAGGAGCTGCCTGCCAAGGACGTCTCAACCTACAGCACCCAGTGGGTGATCCCAGGAGAAGCCCCTGGAGGCCAGAGGAAGCTGTTTCTCCTCTTCCGTCCTCCATATCCCAGAACGGGCCTCTCCTTGATTGAATATAACCTGGACTATGTGGCACGGTGACTTTGGGAAGTGGTTGCAGGTGTATCCCTGAGAAGCAGAGGTACACTTACAGGGACGAGGATGGTGCTGATGATAGCAGACAACCCATAGAATAGGTTTTGGAGTAGGGACTGGGTTTGTGTCCATGCCTAAATTTCCTCCTCTGTGAAGTGGGGATGACAATAAAAAATCAGTTGCCATGTAGTTGGTTCTGACTCGTGGCAACCCCATGTGTGCCAGAGTAGAACTATGCTTCATAGGGTTTTCAATGCCTGATTTTTTTTGGAAGTGGATCACCAGGCCTTTTTTCCAAGGCACCTCTGAGTGGACTCGCACCATCAACCTGGTTAGCAGCCGAGTGCATTAACTGTTTGCACCACTCAGGGACTTCAATATCATCGGCTTAATATGTATTGTAACAAATTACACACGATAAAGTAAGTAAGGCTCTTCGCACAGTACTCGGCACATAGGTCTCAATGACTTCCGGTTATTATTATTAGTAAAGGTTGAACACCATTAAAAGATTTAAAAATGAAAATATACTCACTTTTTTACAAAGTTGCTGTGACTTTGGGATTGTCACTAGGAACAATACCAGGGTGAGGTCGAGGTTAGGCTCAGAGCAAATCCTCCTGGGCCGTTCAACTCCTGTGTCCTTATCAAGTAATTGTGAACCTCAACAGCGTGCAAATACACCATGTGCGTGGTATGTGTGTGATGGGTGGGATCATTTCCCTATTTTGGCCCAAGGAGAATTTGCCTTTCTCCAGGGCAACTGTTTCCAAGACTTTCCAGTATGTTTCCAATGGTATAATTTGTATTATCTCTGAACTGTTTCCAGGATTTTTTGGTCTTGAGGATTGTAGGGTCTGCTCCTTCCCAGCTGACTTCCTTCTCCTTCTGGGAGGTTGGCTGTGGCCATAAAACCTCTGAACTGGGTCAGCACTCCTAGTAGGAGGGTGTAGCAATGAAATTCCAGAATGGTCTGACTGAAGGAAACAGCTCCCACTCAAGAGTAGAGATGGGAACGAATTTGTGTGCAGGGCAGGTGGGAGGTCTGGGCTGGGAAGGATGAGTATGGAGCCAAGGCTGAGGTTTACAGGTCCAACAGGGAACTTGCCTTCTGAAAACCAGGAAAGAACCAGCACTGAGGGCCCAACTACGCAGACACTGCAGGCCCAGCACAACACACTGGCCCTGGAGCACAGCTGCAGAAGGGCGTGGAGCTCCTGATGCAATGAGACCTGCCTGGGTCCTGTGGTCTGAGACTCTAGGATGAAGGTCTAGGGTTCCTAATCCTGAGTGCCACAGGGGCAGACAGGGAAAATGCCAGCACTGAGCACTTACTGAGGAAAAGACACTGATCTAAACATTCTTCTGGGATTAACCCACTTAATCCTCCCACCAACTCTAGGAGCTAGGTGCTATCATTACTATCTCCAGTTACAAATGAAGACACTGAGGTCCACAAAGCATAAGCCACCTGCCTGAGGCTGCAGAGTTGGTAAGTAGGTTCTGCATCCTGTACTGCAGGGCTATCATGTCATGTATCATATCATGCAGTGTGGTGTAGTGGAAATAACACCCCTAGGGAGCCCTGAACCCTTTGCAGCCCCCTCCCCCATTACTCTCTAGGTATGCAAATTTCTATGTGTCTTTAGATAGAAAGCTACGGTAGCACAGTCCTTGCCCTGCTGAATTCACAGGGTGGTTTCAAGAATCCATCCAATGGTAGATGAGAAGATGAGAAGATCTTTGTAAACTGAGTAATGCTAGGCCCACTTGCCCTCTATTCACGGTCAGAAGTTTCTCCTAGGTAGCAAGCTGGTAAGCATGGGAGAGCTCCCTTCTCCTCTGTCTCCAGCCTGCACAGTCGTTCTGCTGACCACAGGTGGCAGCAGCCCCCATAGACCCAACCTGGGGAGAGAGTTTGTGAGGTTGTGTGGGAGGCCTGCCCTGAACTGAGGCTGGGTTCCGAATGCAGCCTAATTAGCTGAACAATTTGCAGCCCTTCTCAGCAAAGAAACCCTTGAGGGACCATGGGAAGTGAGCCTCACATTCCAAGATCCTGATAAAGGAGAATGTTTTGAGAGTCATTCTATGGCAGCAGCCTGGGATGAGACCACGCAGACACTTGGCTTCTCTTCTTCCCCAGCATTCCTGAAAACCTTTCTCTTTACCCCTCAACCCCCTCAGATGCCCCAATGGACATAGTCAGCATGAAGGATCAGGAGTCTGCTTAATAATGACTCTTCTGTGTGTACTGGGCCAATGCCAGACTACCTTCCACACCCCAGTGCTGGCCAGACTGGCAAGTCTTCTGAATCAAAGGACCCTTACAGAGCATGTTCTCTGAGGTCTCTGTTGGTAAATGGGTGAACTGCACCCAAGATAGGAGAGGTGAGGGAGGAGAATGTACATTACTTGATAACCTTCTACATGCAAGCCTTGTATTAGGCACTGATATGCCTGCTCAGTTGATCTTCACCATAATGTCAGCATAAGTAAGCATGATCATACCCATTTTACAGACCTGAGAAATGGATTTCAGAGAGATAAAATGGCTCCCCAATACTACACAGTCAGCTTTCAGATGAGACCAGATTTGTTGGCTCGTTAATTATTCTTTCAGTAAATATTTACGAAGTGCCAGATAAATAGCAAAAACTCTTGGCGTTGGAGACTGTATCTTTCACTCATCAGCAAGACAGAGAATGGCTCTGCCCCCATGATAGGTTGTGATGAAGAGGATACAGGTTTGTACTTAAAATACATTTTAGAAGGCTGCTTCATGCAGGTAAAGTGTTTGGGAAGTGTGGTCATTACTTCTTGATGCCCTGGGGGTGTCAGAGCTTGCCACTGTGTGTCCCTGGCCAAGTGTGGGCAGGGGGCTCATGCTTACTCACTTTGCATGGCTCTGGCTGCCCTGTATGCCCTATGCACTTGGCTATGTATCTCCTTCAGCTTCTCTGAGCTCTACCAGTCCTCTTCCTGCTCACGTGCTGGTTTCTCTGATTCTGACTTTGGCTCTTCAGCCTCAGGTAAATGCCCTTCCTCAGGAGCTGGGATAGCATGCGGCTGTCTTCCCTTGCCCAGAGCTTGTATTGGCAGGGTCCCCAGGGTCTAGCCTCGGACAATCAGATGACAGTCATGGACTTTTGGTCCCAGAACTGCTCTCCCACAGGGCCATGAAAGAGCTTGTGGCTAGTGGGTAATGCCCATAGTTGATACAGGCTTAAGAAAGGAGGTCTCTTGCAGATGCAGGCCCTGCAGATAAGAAGAGCACTGCCAAAGACCCCAGCAAAGCTGTGCTGCTGACCAACTTCCTGAGCAGCGTCATTGATGGTCTTTCTCAGAGCACTTGCAGTTCCCTGGTCATTGATATATAGTTCTAATTTTTCTCAGGAGGTTCCTGGCCCCATGAAAATCATTGCAATAACTAGACTGGGCAGAGGCACTGCCCAGGCTGACACATGGAAACCAGAGCACTAATTCATCGCTGGTCTCTGCTACATACGTAATGTGCTTTTCACATTACAGGTGTTCAGTGAGGGGAGGCCACATCAGGATGCCAGCCCTAGAGGATGGTAACTTGTATACACATGTGGTATCTCTTGAAACAAAGACTATAAAGTGGCAACGACCTGGGAAGGATCCAATCCAGCTTCTGGTGGTGGGACTTCAGGGTTCAGTCTAACAAGGGATTCTTTGGGCAAGGAAAATTGGCGTCCTTCTCTCCCAGAGAGACAATTGCCTCCTGTGATCTATTTTCATTTATTCATTCACTTCATAATATTGGTTGAATCTAGGATGATGTCACAAGCTAGTGATAGTCTGATAAGCAAAAGCAGACATGGCCCTGGACCTTGGAAACTTCATAGTCTGTTGAGGTAACAGGGGAGAGACAAGGGTGATATACAGCTGAGAGGTGGTGCTAGATCATGGAAGACTTGGGCTATGTGAAGAATTTAGTGCTTTAGCCCAAAGCAATGGGAAGTTTTGGAAGGGTTTTAGGGGTGAGTGATGTGACCAGGTTTGCATTTTTTTAACAGGATTACTCTGTTATCTGGTGAATGAATTGGAGAGGTCAGGACTGGAGGCCGGGAGAATACTGCCATAGCCCAGGCATAGGGCAATGGTACCTGGCATTAAGCTTAGGAGACTGGAGATGGAAAAGCTGACAGGTTTGAGGGGTTTTTAGGAGGTAAAAATGCAAACCTGCCCCTTCTGGAGGTCTGCCAATTGACTGCTAATAATCGACTAACAGAAGTAAATGATGGTGCTGGCATTGCCTAATCATTGTCCAAGACAGAGATCTGAAGGTCAGAGGGGTAGAGGGACTCACAGACAGCCACAGGAAGGTAGCTGCAGAGCCAGCACCAATTCTGATGCAAATTCACGGGTGCATTGTTCCACTGGGAGCCACAATGAGACATCACAAAACCCCCATTTATGGACAAGGCAACTGTCTCAATGATTACGGGCTTGCTCCAGGGAGAGGAGAGGAAAGCACCCAGGGTCTAGGCTCGGGGAGCAGTGAGGAATGGGCTCTAATTATGAGGGTTCTGGGGAGATGAGGAAGAGTGGAGGAGGCGAGCAGTGGGTGGGAGCCTCAATTCAGTTCTTCCTGTATTTCATTCCTTCTACAATACATGTTTCAGCAAAAGATGAGGAAGGAAGCAGAGTCAGGAATCCAGAACACCCTTGTACTGATGCCTTGGGGGCAGGCAGATAATGAGATGCAGGCGTGAGCTAAGGGGCTGTGTGCAACCTAGCCTCTCCCCTTCAGGGCACTTAGGGCAGACTTAAAGTTCGGGAGGTCCCTTGCCTCAAAGTAGAGTTCTTCATAAAGTTCCTTGGATGTTGAGCCCTGCTCTGGGGCTCCCCTCCTCTGCTCTTCTTCCCTGGCCCCACACTTTTCTGCCTGCATCAGCCCCAATGCCTCCATTGTAGCAGCAACTGCAGCTCCAGGGCTCTTGCTTGCTCCCTCTTCCTCTTTCTCCCCTCCTGCGGGCCCCCGGGGAGAAGCGTGGCCCTAGGGGTGAGCTGGACAGCTTCTTCCTGTTTCCTGTACCCCTTGGCCTAGATTCCAGGGTGTTCTGGTTCTTCCTCCCCATTCTGGCTGCCGGTAACCTTGTTCCCGCTCCTGCCTTTTCCAGAGGATGCTGTGAGTAAGGAGGAAAACTGTTCCCCTACAGGTGGGCACTGGGGGTCACCAGGACCCACCTTTCTCCCCTTCCACAGAAGATCCTGCTTATACTTTTTTTTTTTAGTTAATTTTTTTTTGTGTTTAAGGTGAAATTTACACAGCAAACTGTGTTCCCATTTAACAATTTCCTCACAAATTATTCAGTTATATTGGTTACATTTTTCATAATGTGTCATTGTTCTCATTCATTCCATTCTAGTTGTGCCATTTCTGGCATTGTAGTTTCCCTGCTCCTTTACCTTCTCATCTTTTTCGTGGAGTAATTTTTGACCATTTGGTCTCTTATAGATGATTTTTATTAAAGAAATTCATTACACATGGGTGAAATTATTTATTTTATGAGCCAATCTGTTATATAGTTAAAAGGTGACCTCAAGGGATAATTTTGGTTTAAGGTTTAAAGCATATCTCAAGGTGATAGTTTCAGGGAGCCCTTTAGTCTCAACCAGTGCAGTTTAAGTCTGTACTTTTTAAGATTTTGAATCCTGTTCCACATTTCTCTCCCATTCTCTAAGGATCCATCTATTGTGGCCCTGATCAGAACGATTGGTAGTAGTAGCCGGGCACCATCTAGTTCTTCTGGTTTCAGGGTAGATGAGGCTGTGGTTCATGCTGACTTAGTCCTGTAGACTTTCTTTTCTGAGTCTTTGGTTTCCTTCTTTTGCTTTTGTTGAGACAAGTAGAGACAAATAGTTGTATTTTAGATGGCTGCTTGCAAGCTTTTAAAATCCCAGACACTACTCACCACATTGAGATGCAGAACCTATATCTTATGAACTATATTATGGCAATTACCTGAGTTATCCCATGAGACTATGGTCGTAAGTCTTCAAACGCAGAAAATCAAACTTGTGAGGCATTTGGTTATGTCTAAGAAGTATCTGTATCTGTGTCCTCTATGTGGTTTATTACATATGTGAATATACAGTCATGCCTTGTTTAACATCCATGATACATTCTGAGAAATATGATGTTATGTGATTTGGATGTTGTGTGAACACCATATTGTATACAGGTCACCCCTTGATTATGAACGGGTTCCATTCCTAAGTTTGTCTTTAAATTGAATCCGTACGTAAGTTGGAACAGATATAGTGTATCTTTCTATGCAGGAAAAAACATTAAACAAACACTTCCAGATGCACTAAAACATCTTTAACATAATAATACAGTAATAATAATAATAATGTTTTGATGCACATTGCAAAGTAGTGCCCATTTGTTATTAAAAATCATCGTATATACCTCAGATTTTTCATATAATAGGTTTTATGTGGGCTGGTTTATAACTATGGGTGGTACATAAGTTGAACATTTGTAACTGGGGGACTGCCTGTACTTAGCAAAGTGATTGAGAGCTACAGTGAGCAACGGCTGCTAACCAAAAGATCAGCAGTTCAAATCCACCAGCTGCTCCTTGGAAACCCTGTTCTTCTCTGTCCTATAGGGTTCCTATGAGTCGGAATCAGCTTAACAGCAATGAGCATTTAGTGTACCTGTATTGACTAAATAGCCAAGATACTGTACACATATAGTACTGTATTTCAGCTAATGTGTCTGACAAGGTAATATATGGGTTAAGTAGGTTAATACTGTAACTTTATTATAACCTTATGGGACCACGGATGTATATATGGTCAGATGTTACCCTGATGGATGTTATGTAGCACATGATTGTACATGCATGCACACATACACCTGTATGTAATATGTCTATCTGTGCACACATATGTACCCACTGTAGTGGTTAAGAGCTATGGCTATTAACCAAAAGGTCAGCAGTTCAAATCCACCAGATGCTCCTTGGAGACCCTATGGGGCAGTTCTAGTCTGTCCTGTAGGGTTGCTATGGGTCAGAATCAACTGGATGGCAATGGGTTTTTTTTTTTAATACTTACATGCCTATATACATATTTGTGCTACCACGCACATATATTTTTGTTGTTGTTGCAAAATTTTATTTGTCATATCCTTTTCCAAAGACATCATTTTCTCTTGTGTGCTTCCTAGTAACGTTGTTTACTTTGGCCAGGGTCTGTGTACTTCACCCACATTTGATGCTACCTTTCCCATCACCAAAAATAACAAGTGTCTACTATCTTAATAGTGCTTCCCCTTCTCTATCACTCACCATCCCTGGTAACCACCAATGAGCACTGGTCTCTGTATATGTATCTATTCTTGTTGTCTTATAAAAGTGCTATCATAAATATTTATCCTTTTGTGATTGACTTATTTCACCCAGCATAATGTGTTCCAAATTCACCTACATTATAAGATGTTTCAGGGACTCATCATTATTCTTTACGGTTGCGTAGTATTCCACTGTGTGTATGTACCACATTTTGTTTATCCATTTATCCATTGATGGCACTTAGGTTGGTTCCATCTTTTTACTATTATGAATAATGCTGCAATGAACATTGGTGTGCATATGTCTGCTCGTGTAACTGCTGTCAGATGTCTAGGGGATATACCTAGGAGTGGGACTGCTGGATCATAAGGTATTTTTATTTCTAGCTTTTTGAGGAAGTACCACACCATTTTCCATAGTGATTGTACCACTTTACAATCCCATCAGCAGTGGATGAGGGTTTCAATATCCCCACAACATCACTGGAGCCCTGGCTGCATAGTGGTTAAGAGCTTGGCTGCTAACCAAAAAGTCAGCAGTTCGAATCCACCAAGCACTCCTTGTAAACTCTATGGGGCAGTTCTACTCTGTCCTGTAGGGTTGCTATGAATCGGAATTGACTTGATGGCAACAGGTTTGGTTTTTTTGGTTAATGGTTAATGATCATGAGCATCTTTTCATGTGCTTGTTGGCCACTTGATTGTTGCCTTTGATGAAGTGTCTGTTCATGTCCTTTGCCCATTTTTAAACTAGATTGTTTGTCTTTTTATTGTTCAGTTGCTGAAGTTTTTATATATTTTAGAGATTAGACCCTTATCAGATATTTCATTCTTGAAGATTTTTTCCCAGACTGTAGGCTTTCTTTCTACTCTTTTGATAAAGTCTTTTGATGAGCATAAGTATTTAATTTTTAGGAAGTCCCAGTTATCTAATTTGTCATCTATTGTTTGTGCATTTGTAGTTGTGCTTGATAATCTATTTCTGAAAAAAATTAGATCCCATAATTGTCTTCCAGAACTTTATAGTTTAGCTTTAATGCTTAGGTCTTTGATCCACTTTGAGTTAGTTTTTGTGTATGGTATGAGGTATGGATCCTGTTTCATTTTTCTGCAGATGAATATCTAGTTTTGCCAGCATTTGTTAAAGGGATTGTTTCTTCCACAGTGAATGGATTTTGACCTCTTGTTGAATATTAGCTGTTGATAGACCGATGAATTTATTTCTGGATTCTCAGTTCTGTTCCATTGATCTATGTGTCTGTCATTGAACAAGTACCAGGCCATTTAAATTACTGTGGCTGTATAGTATGTTTGAGATCAGGAAGTATGAGTCCCCCTACTTTGTTGTTCTTCTTCAATATTGCTTTGGCTATCTGGGGTCCTTTTTCCTTTGCATATAAATTTGTTAATTAGCTTTTCCATTTCAATAAAGAAAGTTGTTGGAATTTGGATCAGGATTGCACTGGATCTACAAATTGCTTTGGATAGTATTGATATTTTCACAATGTTAAGTCTTCCAATCCATGAGCATGAAATCTATTTATGTAGGCCTGTTTTAATTTATTTCTGTAGTGTTTTATAGTTTTCATTGTACAGGTCTTTTATGTCCCTGGTTAGGTTTATTCTTAGTGATTTTATAATTTTGGGGGCAATTGTAAATGGTACTGTTTTCCTTTTGAGTGTTCTTCTTGTTAGTGTAAAGAATCCAAACAGATTTTTGTGTAATGATCTTGTACATTGCCATTTTGATGAATTCTTCTATGAGATCTGATAGCTTTCTCATGGAATCTCTGGGATTTTCTATGTATAGGACCATGTCATCTGGGAAGATAGTTTTACTCCTTCTTTTACAATTTGGATACTCTTTATTTGTATTTCTTGCTTTATTGCTCTGGCTAAGAATTTTAGTACAATACTGAATAAAAATGGTGACAATGGGCATCCCTGCATCATTCCTGTTCTCAAGAGGAAGGCTCTCAGTTTTTCTCCATTGAGAATAATGTTAGCTGTTGGTCTTCAATATATGCCTTTAATTATGTTGAACAATTTTCCTTCTATTCTTACTTTTTATCAGGAAAGGGTGTTGAATTTTGTCAAGTGCCTTTTCTGCATCAGTTGAGATGATCATGTGAATCATTTCCTTTGTTTTATTTATGTGATGAATTACATTAACTGATTTTCTAATGTTGACTACCTTTGCATTCCTGGTATGAATCTGACTTGATCATAATGTATGACTTTCTTAATGTGTTGTTGAAATTCTGTTCACTAGAATTTTGTTGGGAATTTTTGCGTCTATATTCATGGAGGATATTGGTCTGTAATTTTTTTTTTAGTGATATCTTTTCCTGCCTTTGGTGTCAGGGTGATACTGGCTTCATAGAATAAGTTAAGAAGTAGTCCTTTCTTTCCTATGTTTTGGAAGAGTTTTAGTAGAATTAGTGTCAGCTCTTCTCTGAATGCTCAATAAAATTCCCCAGTGACTCCATCTGGAAGGGGCTTTTATTTTGTTGGAAGTTTTTCAATGACATCTTCAATCTCCTGTTATGAGTCTGTTTAGATTTTCTATGTATATTTGTGTTAGTTTAGGTAATTATTGTGTTTTTAGGAATTTGTCCATTTCTTCTAGGTTTTAAAATTTGTCAGAGTACAATTTTTCATAATATTTTGTTATGATCCTCTATATCTCAGTTGGATCTTTTGTATTGTTGCCAATTTAATTTCTTATTTTGGTTATTTGTATCTTCTCACTTCTTTCTGTGTCAGCAGGCCAGCTGTTTGTCCATTATTTGACTTTTAACCTACTTATGTCTATGTATCTAAGGTGTGTCTCTTGTAGACAACACATTGATGGATCATGTTTTATTAACCATTCTGCCACTATATGCCTCTTGACTGGCACATTTAATCCATTTACAGGCAATGTGATTATTGATACATAAGAATTTACTTCTGCCATTTTGTTATACTTTTTTTTGGTGGTGTTAACAGTTTCTTTGTTCTTTACTTTCTGTGCTGAGTTCTTTTTTATATTAATTTTCTCTTCCTTTCATTTGTTATTATTGTTTTTATGTTTACTGAGTCTTTTTGATTTTCTTCTTCTTTTTTTGATGATTGGATTTATTAATTTTCTTTGTGGTTACCCTGAAGTTTACATTTATCATTCTAAATTTAAAACAGTTTGTTATACCTTGAAATCACCTTGACTTTCTCTCCCCTAATGGAAGTTCTATAACTATACTATTCATTCCCTCTTTTGTTTTGAATCTGTCATTGATAACAACTTAATATCTCTGGTTCTCTGTAATCAATTTTGTAGCTCTATTTTACTTTTGTGAAGTCTTTACCTGGCTTGGTATCTAGGTGATGCTGTTGTGTGTCTTTATCTCATGTTGTTGCCTGATGTTGTAGGTTTTCTATCTGAAGGACTCCCTTTAATATTTCTTGTAGGGCTGGTCTGGTGGTTACAAATTCCCTTCATTTCTGCTTATCTAGGAATGTCTTAATTTTGCCCTCATTTTTGAAAGAGCATTTTGCTGGATATATGATTCTTGGCTTGCAGTTCTTGTCTTTCAAGGTTTTGTATATGTCATCGCATTGCCTTCTTGCCTGCCTGGTTTCTGAAGAGAAATCATCACTTGGTCTTATTTAGTCCCCTTTGTAAGTGATATTTCACTTTTTGTGGGCTGCTCTCGAAATTCTTTCTTTGTCTTTGTTTCTAGAAAGTTTGATTATGATATGCTTTGGCTAATTTCTTTTGGATCTGTCCTGTATGGGGTTTGTTGACCTTCTTGAATGGAAACATTCTCATCTTTCATGATAGTTAGAAAGTTTTCTGTCATTATAACTTAAACAATTTTCTCTGTACTTTTTTTCCCTCTCTTCCCTGTTAGGATTCCTAATATGCATATATTATTCCTCTGGATGGTGTCGTACATAACCCTTAGGCTGTCTTCATTTTTATTTTATCTTTTTTCTGATTATTCCTCAAACAAATTAGTGTCAAGGGTTTTGTTCTCTATTTTGCTGATTCTTTCTTCCATTGTTTCAATTCAACTCATTGTTCAATTCAATGAACAATTCTACGTCTGTGCTCTGCCATTGAATTATTTCTGATATTTTATTGTTAAGCTTCTGGATTTCTAGTTGTTGTTATTGTAAGTTTTCTATTTCTCTACTGAGTTTGTTCTTTTGTTCTTGTACTGTTTTTCTGAATTCTTCTAGGCTTTTTTTCTGTGTCTTCCTTGATCTCTTTGAGGAGCCTAAACATTAGTCTTGAATTCCTTGTCAGGTAGTTGACTGCTATCTTCAAGACATTAAGATTCTATATTATCTGTTTACATATTTCTTTATTGATTTTTTTTTTTATCTTCTTGGTATTGTTTAGGGAGCTCTGGTGGCAAAGCAGTTAAGAACTCAGGCTGCTAACCAAAAGGTCAGCAGTTCGAATACACTAGCCACTCCTTGGGAGTCCTATGGGGCAGTTCTACTCTGTCCTATAGGGTTGCTATGAGTCGGAATTGACTTGATGGCACACAACAAGAACAACAACAACGGTGTTACAGTGGTTAACGTGGTCAGCTGCTAAACAAAAAGGTCAGCAGTTTGAACCTACTAGCCACTGCACGGGAGAAAGATGTGCAGTCTGCTTCTGTAGGGTTGCTGTGAGTCAGAATTGACTCAGTGGCAGTGGGTTTGGTTTTTAGTTTGTATGATTTTGTTTTGATTTGATATATCTGGGTCTTAGTGCCTTACCTTTCTCTTTTTATTGTCTACCTTCCTTTATATTGTTTTAATTGATGTTGTTTTGTAGTATTGGCCTGTGCATGACTATGATGCTGTCAGTTGGTTGGGAGTAATTTTCTCTCACTGGTGGGTATGATAGGTCGCATACGTATGAGAATTCTCTGTTGTTGGGTATGTATGTCTTCCTTTATAGAATTGTGTGGAGGTGTGTGAGCAGGTCACTTCCGTATTGTGGGGCTCCAGGTACCAGGTGGTCAGAATTCCTCCACAGCTCTTGTGGGGCTCTGTGGTCCTTCCTGTTGGCTTGTGCATTTAGTGTGGCCTCTGGAGAGCAGGATAGTTAGTGTTTGCAGACCCAGGGAGGCAATACTACTCTAATGGGTGAGGTAGACCCTCTGCTTAGTCATGGATTGATGTCCTAGTTATGGTGGGAGGGCTGGGGGTCTCTGCATATACTCAAATGGCCTGAGGGCATAGGTAGAGTGTGGGAGGGGTATGTGGTGGGCAGGTTGTTGGAAGCGCCTTACTTTGTGGGTTGGGCAGAGTGCACAGTGGGCATTGGCAGGGTGCGGTGAGTGGTGAGTGAGGAGAGCTGCCTGGGTGTCTCACCATGCAGGCTGGGGGGTTGCATGATAGGCCCTGGCTGGGCAGGGCAAGGGAAGGGTGGGTTGCTGGGTGTGTCTTGCTGCATAGAGCTTGTGGGAGGATCAGTGGGCTAGTCTCTGGCACCATGCTGCTGCCAAAGTTGGAAGAGTGATGGGAAGATCTCTGGGGATGCCTCACAGTGGGTAGGGTGGGAGAGGAGCAGTGGGCGGGTCTCTGGGTGCACCTTGCCATGGGCTGGGTGGAAGGAGTGGCGGGTAGTCTCCAGGGGCTTCTACCACACTGGCCAGATGGGAGAAGTTGTGGGTGGGATAATGGTGGGAGGATCACTGAGGGCACCTCGCTGGGTTGGCAATGGGAGCTGGTGGAGGGGCCGCTTAAATGGTATGGAAAGGGGTATCGGCACAAGTTTGGTCAAGGGGGAAACTTCTGATTAGTAATCTGCTATTGTACTATTGAGTGGATGTCTCCCATCCAAATGGACAGGAACCACCACTGACAGGAAGTCCTGTCACTAGTTTCTAGGTCCTTCCCTTCTCTGCACTCATCAGGGACTCTGAAGCTCTCACCCACCATCCTGCACTCACACTTATCCCTCCGCAGAAGTGTGCTCCTTGTCTTATCAGTCCCCCATCCTGAGGCTCCAAGGATTTTGTCTACCTCACTTTGCTCCAGTGGCACCTCCTTGTGCTTCCTTAGTCTCAAAGCTATGACACTTCTTGAGATAATTTGGACCTGGCCCACGACCTGCCTACCTCTTTTCTTTCCAGGTTCATTTACTAAATATCTCTGCCTCCAGCTGAGTTTTCTGTGAAGTTGCCTTCCTGGTATCCTTGCCTGGGGATGTCATTTGCTGCTGTCTCAAAATGGTCATGCTGTGCTGGGTGAGCCAGTTGGGCATGGATGCTCTGAGAATCGATGCATTCCTGTTGATTTTGTTCTAACTGTCTGCCCAATTGGTGCTCAGTCCAGTTCTTCAAACTTCCCTTGGATGTTCAGGGACCTGGGGTTGTTATTTGTGTCCATTTCACTTGGTTTTTTGAGTCTTTGTTGTAGGAGGATGTTAAGGTGCATCTATGTAATCTACCATCTTAACTGAAAGTCCTTAACCTTGGCTTTCTTAATGGATTCACATTGGCGGGAAGATGCGAAATTCTGAAGAAAGATGCTATGTTTTTTGTTACAAATTTTAGAATCCAGACAGTGAGATGGAGACTGGGGAAGGGAGGAAGAGAGAGATTAGAAAAAAGCATTTTTTAAGATACTACTTTATTCTTCAGGTGGGCTTTGGAATCATATGGTTTGAATGGATGTCTCATTCATTTTACATGGCACTAAATAAAGTTGCCTCTCTTTTCTGACTTTGATTTCTATACCTGTTAACAGGGTCTAATCTCTCTAATCCTCTGTGGTGGTTGGGGGATCCCAGAATGTCAGGCTGTACCCAGGAGGTGCTCTGTATAGTTCTTTTCACTCACCTCAACCTCCCCCTTCATCATAGTACCATAGAGGTTAAGCTCATGTGATAAATGACACAGTAAGGATTAAAAAAGTAATTAATATTTTCCAGAGTTTGGCATTTCAGCTGGATGGTGGCCTGAAGCTTGGGCATCCCTGTAAGCCAGCCAGCTGGCCACCCAGATACTAAGCTCATGCAAGATTCAACATTGTAGAACAGGGAGGCAATGGACATGTGGAAGAGGGAGGGGACACACAGGGGGAACCCAGGCTACAGGGAAGCAGCACACAACTTAACAAGGCTGAGTCCCCCATGACTCATCTTTATCCACCCGTGCTCTGCTGTCCTCAGAAAAGGGAGCCCGTGTTGGTCCAGTCTAACTCTTAGACTGGGTTAGAACACCTTGCCCCACTTGGAGACTGTGAACTTTCCTATGGACAGACAGCTCCCTGGGAAGGCACCACTTTAACTGTTGTGTTGCCTAAAGGAGTTACAGATGCTAGTGTCCTGGAGAACCGGACAGTGCACTCCTTCCCTCCATTCCTTGGTCAGGGCAGCCTCCACTTGTCTCCATATGGAGAGAGCCTAGTGCTCAGAGACCACACTGACCCTGAGTGACTCTTGCCTTGGTCTTGCTGGAGCCACAGGGAGCCAAGGCCATGGTCCAGACCTATGATTTGGAAATGCCTGCTGAGGAAGGGCACTAGGGGATTATTGTTCTGCCTCTTCCTGCTGTCCTCCCTCAGGAGGCTGCAGAAGCCATTTGTGCTGCCCAGGAATCTATGCAGAGGACTTTGTGGTTCCCACCCCCATCAGTCTTCTCCAATGAGAAGAGCAGGTGAGTGAGGCCCAGGTGTGTGTTTGTGTATGAGCAGGTAATGAGGAGAGTGTGAATGGCTATGGGGCCTGTAGTCCCTGGGTCCCTGGCTCACTGGGTTGTCCTGTTCCGCGTCCTGCCCCTGCCTGACTCCCTGTCTTTGTGGGGAGGTACTGAGAAGGTCTAGGTAAATGGGATTGAATGAGTGCTCGATGAACTGTAACTGTACATGCAGAGCAGTATGGTCTGCACACTCTGGTGAGGTGGACACTCCCCAACCTTGACAATTGCTGTGCAGGACAGAGTAAAGTGCTTTAGCTCTCAGAGCCCATTTCCTCCACTGTACTTTCCCTGGGGGCAGTGATGAAAGACAAGAGTATAGAAGGCCTGCCAGACCTGGGCAGAGTGAGCCTGATAAGGAGGCTGCTCCAGTGGCCAAGCGCATGGTGCTCTTTCAGGACCTCTAAGGAGGCCTGGAGCCCTGGTGGCACAATGGTTAAGAGCTTGGCTACCAACCAAAAAGCTTGGAAACCCTATGGGGAAGTTCTACTGTGTCCTATAGGGTCGCTATGAGTGGGAACTGACTTGACAGCATGTAACAACAATAACAACAACAGGGAAGCCTAGTGGCCACAAAAGTATTTCCGCTTAAAGTTCACAGATGTTTACAATTTCACTGGAGCAGTTACTTTCACTTGTCTTAAGGTAGCACCTCTTATGGCAGATGGCAGATTCTACCCAAAGCCGTTTCTTCCTCCTTTCTCATTACTTGAACTGTAATTATTTTTCAGACATAGAATACTTGGGCTGCCATGAGCATGGGAATTCTAGGCCCTTTCAAGGCCCAAGGGCTGACTCTAGATTAATAAACATAGTAATTCCATTTTTGTGACCAGTGATTGGTTTACTAATAGGCAACGGAGGTAACCCTGGTCCGTGAGGTATAGACAAAAATTTCCTTGGAGTGCTCTCAAAAGGGTGGGCATTCTTATTTCTGTCTTGGCTGAAACTTGTGTGTCTACCTGCATGTGATGCCTGGGACTGTGGCAGCCATTTTGTGATCATGAGGCAATATGTTTAAGGACTAAATCCACAGGCTGGAAATGTCAAAATTAAAAGATGAAAAGAACCTGAATTGTTGATGACACAGTTGAGCCATCCTTGTAACTACCATCTCTCAGACTTTTTATATAAAATAATAAATGCCTGTGTTGTTTAAGTCTCTTTTCAGATTTGTAATAGATAATGTTGGTGTTTGACCTAGATCACCTCAGATCCCTTATTTCTGTTTCTGTCCCTACTAACCCTCTCCCCAGGTTTAGTGTTATTTCAACACCCAGGGCCTGAGGCTTCTTTGCCATGGGTGAGCAGAAAGGGCCTGATCCCCCTGTCCTCCCACCTGTGTTCAAGATAGGTCCTTTTGTCTGAAAACACACCCTGTGGGCTTCCTCCTTTCTCTGACCGAACACCCACTGCCTCACTGGCCTCCCTGGGAGCACATGAGTTCTCATCTCAAGTCTTATTCTAAGACAACTTCCAGCCCCACCTGGTGGGGTCAGCCCAACCCAGGAGATAGAAGGGCCAGGCCAGGGAAATGTCCCTCCAGTACCAGCCCCCGCATTCAGCTCCTGCCCATTATGCCCAGTGTTCTAGGAGGACTTCCAGAGAGAAACCGGCTGACTTTGCCATCCCTACAGGGCTTGTGTACCAAGCTGGGCCAACCTCAGTCTCCCTGCTCCAGTTCGCCCCTTCTCAGGCTCCCACTACTCACCCACCCACTGTGTCAGAACCATTTGTTCCCTTCAGAGGGGCAGCTTATTCTTCTTTGAGTTGGTTACAGGCTTCTCATACCTGCATTTCTACCTCTTCTCCTATCCCACTTGCTGACTTGTGAAATCCTGTAGATCCTTCAGGGAACTTGTCACATGCCCTCTCCTCCAGGAAGTCTTCCTAGAACCTCCTCTGGGCTTACACTGATTCACGGGTGGCCTTCTCATATGGCCAGATTATGCTGGGCCCTTTACTAAAGTGGGCTGTGAAAGCGTCACACTTCATCAGCCTCGGAGCTCCCTGGGGATCTCTGAACTTTTCAGTGAACCAGGGCATATCTAGAAAGTACTCTGTGCCATTCCTGAATTGCAAGAGGAATGAGGTGAAGCCCTGGCACATAGTGAGGGAAACTGACCCTGAAGTTTGTTCACCAGTCAGGGCACTGGAGGAGTGCGCCATTGGAAGCTGGAGCTGGAAGGTCAGAAGGGGCTCCAGAAGACGGGTGCCTGTACTCTTGCTTGAGTGGTTCTGACCTAGAGACATTTGGAAGGTACTTCAGGACAGACAGTGAAGCTGGAGAGATGGGGAGGTCAGATCTGGGCATTATCAGGCCAAGTGCTTTGGGTCAGTGGGAGAGTGGAGGGTAGGGATAAATCTGCTCACACAGAGTTTGCTCAGTAATCCCTTGCTGAGTCTCTGAGGCCCCCTTTGGACTTGTGCCCCCACCATCACCCATAGCCTTGGTTCCTCCTCTCCACCTCTACAAAGCTCAAGTCATCCTCCTCCAGTAAGCCCTCCCTGCCCTGGGGTAAGTGCACCCACTCAGCTCATATGCCCACTACGCCCAACCTTTGACTTTCTTTAGTGGGTCCTTCAGGAGCAGGATCAGGCTCCCCAAGGACAGAGCACAACTCCCCACTCCTTGTTCTCTACAGTGACCCAGGGTCAACTGGGCTCACAGTAACTATTAGAATGCTTTTGCTGACTGAGTGCCTGAGGCCAGGAATGCCAGCTAATTCAATACAAATTAATGCACATGTTTAGAAGAAATGAAAACCGTTCTGTGGGCCCTTTCCTCTAATTTGAAATAATCCCACCTCTTTGCTTTGTAGAACTCAGAGCCCTCTACTCCACCCCATCTCTCTCAGCCAGAGAATTCATCTGCATTCACCAAGAATCACAGATCTTTTGGCTACAAACAGTGGATATTTTTCTTCTGAATTAGCTCTCTACATTGGCCTGATTTTCCCTTCGGGGATGAGGATGCTACCCTCATGCATAGGCAGAGAGCATGGGAGAGAGACCTCATTGACTGTACTGCTATTCCCCCTCCTCTACTTGATCCCTGACACTTAGCTCTGACCTCCCCTTTGGCTGCCCACCCCTTTTCGGATGTGCCTGTCCATAAACTCTGTGTTCTAGGGCTTAGAACAGCTTCATCCTCTACATCTTTGTGTTCAGAGACCTGGTCAAGGGCATGGCAGTTGTTTTCCCAGCCCCCAGGGTGCTTGGGACACTTTATGCCAAGAGGACCAGGTGGCATGCAAAGAAGTTCCATTCCCAGGACCCAGGTGATAGTAGCCAGACCAGGGACCAGGGTCTGACGTTTGGATGAAAGGTGTTCCCTCACCTGAGAAACAAAGGTTGTTCTTTTGAGGTCACTGGGTGGGGTCTAGATGCCTCCCCTTCTTCCTTCTCCCACTTCTCCTGGGAGTGCTCTCAGTCAACACAGATTAGATGCAGTGTGGAGAAGAAGCGGTATCTCAGACAGCAAAATTGGGGCCAAGTGGAGTGGCCTGAATCTAAGCAGCAGCTTTGTCCCCATCTCAGAGTAACCTTGGACAAAGTCTTAGTTATCTAGTGCTGCTATGATAGAAAAACCACAAGTGGGTGGCTTTAATAAACAGAAATCTGTTTTCTCAAGTTTAGGAGGCTAGAAGTGTGAATTCAGGGTGCTGACTCTAGGGGAAGATTTTCTCTCTGTGTCAGCTCTAGCAGAAGGTCCTTTTTCCTGGGTCCCCCAGGGATCTTCATGTGGCATGGCATTTGTCTTCCCCTTAGTGGGCCCATATCAATAAACTCAGATGGATGCAAATTTATGTTCCTTGCACCATTATCCTACACTCTTAATAGCCATTCCCACACATATTCCCCAGGTTTCTATTTGTATATATTAGAAAAATCAAGCAGTTCTTTTGGGCTGTAGTGTACTTCCTCATGGGTCACACTTTGTACCTCACCTCTTGGGGCTTGCTGGAACTTAAGTCTATTTATAGGTCTAGAAGCAAAAATGGATGGTGTGGGTGGTTCCTGGGGACATTCAGCAATGTCTTGCAAGGCATTTGCCTCAGGTGACACCTCAGACCATGCCCTAGGCAATGCCTCACAAAAGGACTCTTTAGACACATCAGGGTTTGTCTCTTCAGATGGAGGTGGGAAGGCTGATTTTACTGGCAACGTTGATTTAGCAGATAAAGCTGGGTTAATCTCTTCAGATAGGAGTGGAAGGGCTGGTTGTACTATCCAGGGTGATTCAGCACAATTTAGGGACTCAATATCCCTGTCTTCATCCATATCTGCCCATATGTCCCCGATCCGATTTCTTCCCAGTCAATGCCTACACTTCAACTTCAAAAACCTTTCAAGGCTGGGTATTCAATTGGCATTGTAATTCAGCCACTCTTAGGACAAGACTCCAGGTTTGGTTTTCAGCAATATCAACTCTGTTACTACGAGTTCTAGGGTAAAATCAACTCAAAGTTATAGTAAGGCAAGATGAAAGATTTTATTCGGCATATGTTCCAAGAGGCAAAAGTGTGAAACCGACAAGCATGGTGCCAGAGCTGTGTCTGCCTGAGTATGAGGAATGTTACAGAATCATCAGTACATACTGACATCAGAAAAGGGTAAAATCATTAAAATCTTCACCTTTTCACAGATTGGCTAAAAACTGCTAACTCACTGTGAGTCTACATTTCGAATTGTCTTCCTTAATAATCATTGGTACAAGTTCAGTAACAACAGTCAGGAGGGTCCTCATTGGTCCAATCAATCTTACAATCTTACTATTTACTAAATGCTAATAGAAAAAGATAAGGGTAGAAAATGTGGGTCTTTTGTGCTCTAAGTATTTGTTTATGTGAAAATTTTCCTAAAAGATGTTTTCCAAGATTGTCCTAGCTGTTGTTTTCATACCTCAGGGCCCAACTGATGTGTCCTTGTGAGTCCTTGTGAGTCTAGCTCCAGCTGGGTCACATTCTTTATACTTAAGGACAGGGATTAATGGCTCCAATTTTAACTCCTACGTCATAAGAAATAAGGCTTTCTTCCAGGGCACAAAAACAAGTTCAGGTCTTTTATGTGGCACTTTAGCTGGGACTCTGAAGCCCTTATTAGCTCATCCTTTTTTTCCTCCACTTTGTCTAGAGAAAGTAGGACCAAACCAGCCAACTTTATTATACTTGTCAATTTGACAAAAATATTGAAAGGTATCAAATACACAACGACCCAGAGCCTTGTCCCTCACAAATATTTGATCCAATGCTAGTGATATTTTGTGTACCTTTATTACCACAGCTGGAATGCTCCTTAGAAGCAAGGATAGTGAGACTACATCTCACATATTTTGAACATGTTATCAGGAGGGACCAGTCCCTGGAGAAGGACATCGTGCTTGGTAAATAGACAGTCAGTGAAAAAGAGGAAGACCCTCAACGAGATGGATTGACACAGTGGCTGCAGCAATGGGCTCAAGTGTAAAATGATTGTGAGGATGGCACAGGACAGGGCAGTGTTTTGTTCTGTTGTGCAGAGGTTTGCTATGAATTGGAAGTGACTCGAGGG
Organism: Dugong dugon; assembly: GCA_030035585.1. Lineage (NCBI taxonomy): Eukaryota > Metazoa > Chordata > Mammalia > Sirenia > Dugongidae > Dugong > Dugong dugon. Next base: position 4,522,056 of record CM057475.1, on the reverse strand, counting down.
CACCTAACAATAATTGCCACTGTTAACCATGGGTTAACACTGTCCTCTTTACTATTGGAAATAGAGTCATTAGTGCCTTTAAATCTAGCCAGACTTGACCAATTCAAAAAACAAATCCTTAAGATTTTATTCCTCTAGAACCACTCTCATTATGTCTTAATCTGGGATCTCTAAAGAAGCAAAACCAGTGAAGTGTATATATAATACAGTCATGTGCCACATAATCTCCATTGGTGCAATGTCAGACTGCATATACATCCATGGTCCCAAGCTCTATGAGGCCTATTATATTAAAATTTGAGGTACATACAATGGTCCGGAATAACAAACTGGTGCTACTTTGTGATGCACATCAAAACATTATTATTATTATTTCTGTATTATGTTAAAGATGTTTTAATGTATCTGGAAATGCTTCTTTAATTTTTTTTATGCGTGGAAAGGTACACTATATACTATATACTAAGACAAACGTTTGACTAACTGACTTTAGATATGAACTGTACCTAACTATTCTGACTTACGTACAAATTTGACTTAAAAACAGACTTAGGAACAGGACTCGTTGGTAATCCTGGGCCTGTCTGTATATAATATAGTGTTTGCACAATGTCCAAATCACATAACATCCTATTTCACAGAATGTATTGTGAACATTAAATGATGAATGACTATTTAGAGAAATTTACTTCAGGGCAATGGATCACACAATTGTGGAGGCTGGCAAATTCCAAGTCTGTGGGTCTGGTGGCAGGCTGGAGACTTCTGCTGGCTCATGGGGATGCAGGGGCTGGCAAATCCAAAATCTGCAGTCAGGTGGCAGACTGGGGACTTTGGGAGGCTTACATCCCAATAACCAGAGGTCAGGTGATGAGAAGAGCACAGGGGAGAGAGAGAGAGAGAGATACTGAGAGAGAGACAGACAGAGAGACAGATGGAGGGAGACAGGGAGAGAGAAACAGAGAGAGAGAGAAAGAGCGAGCTTTGCCAGGACATCCAAATGTATACTGAAAGGAGATCACACCCCCAAGGAAATTCCCCTTTCAAGTGGGTGACTGATCACGTCAGAACACAAAATGAGAGGTTATTACATAGTGTCTGCCAAACCACTGAAAATCATAGCCTAGCCAAGTTGACACATAACATTAACGATCACAGGCAAGTACTTGCCCCACTGGGGCCTCAGTTTCCAAATGTAAAAATGAGAAGATGGAATGAGAAGCTTTCTCTTCTGGTTATCTTCTGATGAGTAATAAAGCACTCAAAACTGAGTAATTTAAATCAATGACTGTGATTGTTAAGGTTGTGTGTCAACTTGGCTGGGCCTTGGTTCTCAGTGGTTTGGCAGTAGTATAATGTTGTAATCACCTCCATGATGAGATCTGATATGAGCAGCCAGTCATTTGAAAGGGAGTTTCTTTGGGAGTGTGGCCTGCATCCAATCTATGTGCACTTTCTGACAAAGATCTCTGGCTTTTGTTCTGCTTTGGATCATGCATTCGGCTCATCAGCATCTGACCTTTAGATCTTGGGACTTGGGCCAGCATCCTGCCATCTTACCTGCCGATCTTGGATTTGTCAGCCTTCCCAGCCAAGAGCCGGCAGCATGCTGTTTTACTTGTGGATCTTGGGTTCATTAGCCCCAGCAGCTACGTGAGTCGGGGGAGCCTCCAACCTGATGTCTGATGCCTGACCCATGGACTTGGGACTTGCCAGCCTCTACAACTTTGTGACCCATTTTATTGAGATAAGTTTCTCTCTCTCTAATATGTAATAATATACCAGTGGTGTGTGTGCGTGTGTATATATATATACACGTATACGCTTCACTGGTTTTGCTTCTCTAGAGAACCCAGCCTAAGACAATGACAATGTTTAATTTACTCATAAATCTGCAATGTGGGCCTGACTTGGAGGGTTCAGTTCATCTCTGCTTCAGTAGGCACCATCTGGGGGGCTCCATGGTTGGGCTGCAATCTTCTGCAGCCTCGCTCACTCTCATATCTGGAGATTGGTGGTGCTGTCCACTGGGAGTCCACCTGGGGCTGTGGCAAGAAATGTGACTTTTCCATGTGGCTCCTTGGCTTCCTCATGATAGGGTGCCTGAGTTCCAAGTGCCAGCACCAAGAGAAAGAAAGAGAGACAGACAGACAGAGAGAGAGACAGGTGGAAATTGCATCACCTTTTAGGATCTAGCCTTGCAAATAACTCAGTTTTATTTCCAGTACATTCTATTTGTTAGGAGCAAGTCACTAAGCATGGTCTACATTCAAGGGCTCAAGGAAAGGAGAATTAGACTTCACCTTTTGATAGACACGTCAAATAATTTGTGGACATGCTTTAAAACTACCACACTCTGCAAGGCCTTTCCCCCTCTGAAGAGACCACAGGCCATGGTCACCATATGGGAGAGCACTGTGAGGCCCAGTAGTGCAGCTCTGCCAGTCCTGCTCCCTAAATTCTACTCCCCCTCCTTATAGAGTCCACACACCCAATGGAACAGCAACCCATAACCATCTAATGATGGCATCATAGTCTAGCATCTCTTTTGTGGGTAAATTTAGTATGAAACTAATGCAGTAGATAATGATCCAAATGTGAGAGTGTTTGAAAAGCCCATTCCTGGAAACCCCATTTAGTTAATGCTGGCTGGCCCAGTTCTTGCCTTTCTCTGAGGACTCCCCAGAGTGGCTCTAGCCCAAGTACAAGGCGTCTTCACCAGTTGGCACAAAGCCAGGACTCACTTTTGGCTGGACAGCTCTTCTCCAGCCTGAGTGCTGGGACTGGAAACCTCCAAGTGTTCATGTGTTTCTCTTCCCCTTTTTATCAGCTTCCTCATCAAAAAGGCCTTCATTACTTTCCACTCGTCTGAGCCTCTCAAGTTCCCCTTTTTTAGGAAAAGTGCACAATTATGTTGAATGCCACCTGGAAGTGGAGCCTGGTCTCTAGGGGCTGGTGGCCCCCAACCATGCCCAGAACGAGGAGAATTAAAAGACCTTACCCAGCCCACGCTGCTTCAGTGACAAGAGCCATATTTTCTGTCCTCAATTTATGTTTTGGGGAAATCTTCATGTGTTTTTTATGTCTCAGGAGAAATGGGGATACAGCCTCTTGATGACAGTAGCAGTGAATTGGAGTGGGTGTTGCGAGAGAATGGAAGGTTCTTTTAGAGCAAGAACAGGGACACAATAATGCGTCTTTGATTCCTCTCCCCAGTGAGCACATTTCTGTCACTGAAAAAGATACTATTCTCTTTCCTGTGACACTAGGCACTGCCATACTTGGAGGAAGGAGAGCTCTAGCTTCATTTTTTGCCGTTTCCCTACATCGTCACAATCTCCCAACGTGGCAGTCATCGCTATGCCCAAAAGAAGCTGCTATAAGTCTGTGACTGATGTCTGCTACTCTTTATGTGGTCCTTAAACAAACGTAGTGTACAGCGAGGCATCATATAATTTTGAGCGGCACCAGGGAACCCATCCACATAGAATATAGCATGAATGGCGTCCCCTGAGAGTAGTGAAAACCAACAGTTAATCTCCGGAGCATGGGATTAGCATTCGGGGAACTGGATTCAGATTTCAGCTTCACCTCTTCCTAGATATGTAACAAGTGATAAGTCATTTTCCTTCTCTGACTTCAGCTCTCCCAACTGCAAAAAGACAATTTTTGACTAAGTTATCAGTAAGCCATTCAGCTGAGGCTGAGTCTCCCTGAGGCCACCACAGGGGCAGTCCACTCTGGGGTCTTACGACCTCCCTAGAGGTACTGCAAGTTGGTTAATGCAAATACATGCTACTTACGGAATCCCAACTGATATGCCCTTTCAAGTTTGGGAGATCTCTTTCTCCCTTTATTGTTCCTGCTACATCCTCTCTCCTCTTCCTCTGGGAAGATCAATACAATATTCTCAATAAGGCACAAATTCATGTTGTAATAAATCATCTGGTCATATCACACCATATCAGTTTGAAGAGCTGTGTTTATGTATATGTTTTCCCAATTAGCAACAAACTTCAGGGGGGCAGGAGCTGTGTCATATTAATCTCTATAACTCCAACAGCCAGCAAAATGTCAGGCACACATGGGAACTCAAGAAATTTTTGTTGAACTGAATTGAACTGAGTAACCCATTTATCCAGGGGAGTACAAGATAAGCCTGATCCAGAATTATTCTCTCTTTTTTTTAGCGTTGGTTATGGGAGTGCAGAAAAACCAACAAGAGTTTCTGTCTTATGGCATTCCAGAAACATGAGCTTGAATCTTCAAGAATTGGCAAAACTCAGTCAAGTGAGTGATAACTTCTTGAGTTGTCAGTAGCTGGGAGGTAGAGGAATCAGATTTCAGCCCTTGAAGAAAGGGAGGCTTGGAAGAGCCAGGAAATTTGGGTCACAGACAAATGGAAACTAGAATATAAAATTAGAGACAGAGTAGAAACCCAGTTTTAGAGACAGGACATATTCGGTAATAACTGGGAGAAAGCCAGTGGCTGGGTGGGCAGTATCTGGTACCAAGGCTCAGGATATAAGGGTACCTGGCAGGGATGGGACTCTAGTATCCTGCCATGCTTAGTTTCATTGACTTGGGACATGGTGGGCTAAGCCTGTCCATTAACGTTATCACATCACTGGGTGAATTTTCTGTTACGGAAATTATGAAGCCTGATGGATTCATCTCCAAATAGAGAGCCATCCCACTCTCTGGAATGGGACATGGAAGCAGGCCATCAAGGGCCAGCAGGTGGATTAAAGATGGTTCCAGGGACAGAACTTTGAAGTTAATTTAAGTGGATGGACATGTACTTGGTTGGGACTCAAGGCTTTAGATCCACAGAGAACAGAAGGTATGGTATCAATCTGGAGGCTTTAAGATTAGGTTTGACCAGCTGACTAACCTTAGTAGAATTTCTGATTTTGTCTCTGGATGGGATTGAGATTATGTGTGAACTACAAAAACTACTCCAACTAGATGTAATGGAATCAACTAATTCATTGAACAGAATGTTGTGGAATGTCTGCCAAGAGCAACAGTGATGCTTCAGCCCAGTTAATGTTTTACTCTTCTTTCTTAGAATAGTTAGCCCACAGCATCAGCTTTTTCTGACATTCTCCCCTGGTTCACAACAGTAAATCTTGTCATTAGCAAGAATAATGACGGGTGCTCATCTTTCTGTTTGCTGTGGCACTTGGGCCCACATCCAGTTTGTCTAAAACCTCAATCAAGATATTCAGACATAAGTTAAAGAGAAGGGGGCAATTATTGAGTTTAGGTTTGGAAACTAGCTCTTGAGAGCCTGTTTCTCCCCACTTTTTAAAAAACTTTTAATTTTTTCCCATACAAAAATTTATACATACATTGTTATGTGACTCTAATTGCTCTCCCCATACTGTGACAGCACGCTCCTCCTTTCTACCTCTGATTCCCCATGTCCATTCAGCCAGCTCCTAACCCTCTCTACCTTCCCATCTGACCTCCAGACAGAAGCTTCCCCTTTAATCTCTTGTATCTACTTAAGCTAAGAGGCACACTCCTCACGACTACCACTTTTTGTCTCACAATCCCATCCAATCCCTGTCTGAAGAGTTGGCCTCGGAAATTGTTTTAGTTCTGGGCTGATAGAGAATCTGGGGGCCATGCTTTCTGGGTTCCTCTGGTCTCAGTCAGACCATTAAGTCTGGTCTTCTTACTAGAATTTGAGTTCTGCCCCACACCTTTCTCCTGCTCCGTTAGGTACTCTCTGTTGTGTTCCCTGCCAGGCACCATCTAGTTCTTCTGGTCTCAGGCTGATGAAGTCTCTGGTTTATGTGGCCCTTTCTGTCTCTTGGGCTAATACTTTCCTTGTGTCTTTGCTGTATTTCATCCTCCTTTATTCCATGTGGTTGGGACCAATTGATGCATCTTAGATGGCTATTGCAAGCTTTTAAGACCACGGACGCCACTCACCAAAGTAGGATGCAGAACATTTTCTTAATAACTTTGTTATGCCAATTGACCTAGATGTCCCCTGAAAGCATGATCCCCATACCCCTACCCCTGCTATTCTGTCCCTCAAAGTGTTTGATTATATTCAGGAAACTTCTTAGCTTTGGTTTAGTCAAGTTGTGATGACTACCCCTGTAGTGTGTGCTGTCCTTCCCTTCACCTAAGATAATTCTTATCTACTATCTAGTTAGTAAATAACCCTCACCCACCCTCCCCACCCTTGTAACCAGCAAATAATATTTTCTTCTGTGTTTAAACCTTTTCCTGAGTTCTTATAATAGTGGTCTTATACAATATTTGTCCTTCTGTGACTGACTAAATTCATTCAGCACGACGACCTCCAGATTCCTACATGTCATGTTTCACAGCTTCATCGTTGTTCTTTATCATTGTGTAGTATTCCATTATGTGGATATACCATAATTTGTTTATCCATTCATCTGTTGATGGGCATCTAGGTTGTTTCCATCTTTTTGCTTTCGTGAACAGTGGTGCAATGAACATGGGTGTGCATATATCTATTCATGTGATGGCTCTTATTTCTCTAGAATATATTCCAAGGAGCAGGATAGCTGGATCGTGTGGTACTTCTATTTCTAGCTTTTTAAGGAAGTGCCAAATCGATTTCCAAAGTGGTTGTACCATTTTACATTTCCACCAACAGTGTGTAAGTGTTCCAATCTCTCCACAACCTCTCCAGCATTTATTATTTTGTGTTTTTTGGATGAATGCTAGCCTTGTTGGGGTGAGATGGTATCTCACTGTAGTTTTGATTTGCATTTCTCTAATGGCTAATGATCGTGAGCATTTCTTCATGTGTCTGTTAACTGCCTGAATATCTTTTTTGGTGAAGTGCCTGTTCATATCCTTTGCCTTTTTTTAAATTGGGTTATTTGTTTTTTTGTTGTTGAGGTTCCGCAGTATCTTTTAGATTTTAGAGATTAGATGCTGATCGGATTTGTCTTAGCCAAAAATTTTTTTCCCGGTAGGTAGGTTGTCTTTTTACTCTTTTGGTGAAATCGTTTGATGAGCATAAGTGTTTGGTTTTTAGGAGCTTCCATTTATCTGTTCTCTCTTCTGGTGCCTGTGCATTGTTACTTATGGTTTGTGTTGTGTTTATGCCATGTATTAGGACTCCTAGTGTTGTCCCTATTTTTTATTTCATGATCTTTATCGTTTTTGATTTTATATTTAAGTCTTTGATCCATTTTGAGTTAGTTTTTGTGCACGGTGTGAAGTATGGGTCTTGTTTAAGTTTTTTGCAGATAGATATCAAGTTATGCCAGCATCATTTGTTAAAGAATGTTTTTTCTCCAATTAATGGACTTTGGGCCTTTGTCAAATATCAGCTGCTCATAGGTGGATGAATTTATGTCTGGATTCTCAATTCTGTTCCATTGATTTATGTATCTGTTGTTGTACCAGTACCAAGCTGTTTTGACTACTGTGGCGGTATAATAGGTTCTAAACTCAGATAGTATGAGGCCTCCCACTTTGTTGTTCTTCTTCAGTAATGCTTTACTTATTTGGGGACTCTTTCCTTTCCATATGAAGTTGGTGATTTTTTTTTCTATCTCATTAAAAAATGTAGTTGGAATTTAGATAGGGATTACATTGTATCTGTACATCGGTTTGAGTAGGATTGACATTTTCGCAATGTTGAGTCTACCTATCCATGAGCAAGGTATGTTTTCCCACTTATGCAGGTCTCTTTTGGTTTCTTGCAGTAGTGTCTTGTAGTTTTCATGATATAGATCTTTTACGTCTCTGGTTAGATTTATTCCTGAGAATTTTATCTTCTTTTTTTTTGTTGTTGTTGTTGTACTTCAGGTGAAGGCTTACAGAACGAATAGTTTCTCATGAAACAGTAGTACACATGTTGTTTTCTGACACTGGTTAACAACCACACAACATGTAAACCCTCTCCCTTCTCCTCCCTTCTCCACCTTTGTTTTTTTTTTTTGGTGAAAATATACATAGCCAAAGATACACCATTTCAAAAATTTCTACATGCACAGTTCAGTGACATCGACTATGCTCTTCCCATTTTGCTGCTATTCTCATTTTAGATGAAGCCTTACAGAACAAAATAGTTTCTCATTTAACAGTTAGTACACATGTTGCCCTATGACAATGGTTAACAACTTCACAACACATCAACACTATCCTTACTCAAACTTGGGGTCCCTATCACCAGCATTCCTGTACCCTTCTGCCATTTGGCCCTTGTCCCTGGACTGCCGTACCTCATTAGTCCCATTTGGTTTTATGGGTTGTCCACTCCCAGGCTGAATGGTGAACCTCAGAAATGACTTCACCACTGAGCTAAAAGGGTGTCTGAGGGCCATACTCTCGGGATTTCTCCAGTCTCCTTTAGGCCAGTAAATCTGGTATCTTTTTTTGTGAGTTAGAATTTTATTCTACATCCTTCTCCAGCTCTGTCCAGAAACCTCTGTTGTGATCCTGGTCAGAGCAGTCAGTGGTGGTAGCCAGGCACCATCTAGCTGTACTGGACTCAGTCCGGTGGAGGCCTTGGTAGCTGTGGTCCATTAGTCCCTTGGACTAATATTTTCCTTGTATCCAGTTCTCTTCATTCTCCCTTGCTCCTGAAGGGATGAGACCAGCGGAGTATCTTAGATGGCTGCTCATAGGCTTTTAAGACCCCAGACGCTGCTCACCAAGGTAGAATGTAGAACATTGTCTTTATAAACTGTATTCTGCCAATTGAGTTAGATGTTCCCAGATAACATGGTCCCCACAGCTGTCCCCCCAGCAATTCAGTCCCTCAGGGAGTTTGGATGTGTCTATGGAGCTTCCATGACTTTTCCTTGTACAAGTTGTGCTGGTTTCCCCTGTATTGTGTACTGTCTCACCTTTCACCCAAGATACCACTTATCTATTGCCTATGTAGTATTCCCCCCACCCCCATCCGTGGTAACCAACAAAGATTGTTACATTTTGCATGTGAACTTTTTCATGGGTTTTTACAATAGAGGTCTCATACAATATTTGTCCTTTTGTGATTGACTTATTTCACTCAGCATAATGTCCTCCAGTTTCATCCATGTTATGAGATGGTTCACAGATTCATTGTTGTTTTTTTTTGTTGCATAGTACTCCATTGTGTGTATGTACCATAGTTTGTTTATCCATTTATCTGTAGATGGGTATCTACGTTGTTTCCATCGTTTTGCTATTGTGAACAATGCTGCCATGAACATAGGTGTGCATATGTCTATTTGAGTGAGGACTCTTATTTTTCTAAGATATATTCCTAGGAGTGGGATTGCTGGATCGAATGGTATGTCTATTTCTAGCTTTCTGAGGAGGTGCCATATCATTTTCCAAAATGGTTGTATCATTTTGCATTCCCACCAGCAGTGTATAAGAGTTCCCATCTCCCCGCAGTCCCTCCAACATTTGTTATTTCCAGTATTTTTGATTCGTGCCAGTAATGCTGGGGTGAGATGGTATCTCATTGTGGTTTTAATTTGCATTTCTCTAATGGCTACTGATCGCGAGCATTTCCTCATGTGTCTGTTGGCCATTTGAATGTCTTCCTTGGTGAAGTGTCTGTTCATTTCCTTTGCCCATTTTTTGATAGGATTGGTTGTCTTTTTGTTGTAGAGGTGTTGGATTTTCTTGTAGATTATGGAGATTAGACCTTTGTCTGACTTGTACTCTCCAAAAATTTTTTCCCAGTCTGTAGGTTCTCTTTTGACTCTTTTGGTGAAGTCTTTTGAAGAGCATAGATGTTTGATTTTTAGAAGATCCCAGTTATCTAGTTTATCTGTTGGGTTTTTTGTGTTGATGTTTATGGTTTGTATCCTGTTAATGCCATGTATTAAGGCCTGAAGTGTTGGTCCTATTTTTTCTTCTATGAATTTTATAGTTTGAGGCTTTATATTCAGGTCTTTGATCCATTTTGAAGTAGTTTTTGTATATGGTGTGAGGTATGGGTCCTGTTTCATTTTTCTACAAATGGATATCCAGTTTTGCCAGCACCATTTGTTAAAAAGACTGTCTTTTCCCCAGTTGATGTATTTTGGGCCCTTGTCAAAGATCAGGTGACCATAGGTGGATGGATTTACATCTGGGTTCTCAATTCTGTTCCATTGGTCAATGTCTCTGTTGTACCAGTACCAGGCTGTTTTGAGTACTGTAGCTGTATAGTAGGTTCTCAAGTCAGGTAGTGTGAGTCCTCCAACTTTATTCTTCTTCTTCAGTAGTGCTTTACTTATTCGAGGTTTCTTCCCCTTCCATATAAAGTTAATAATTAGTTTTTCCATCTCTTTGAAGAATGTTGTTGGTATTTGTATTGGGATTGCATTGTATTTGTAAATTGCTTTAGGTAGAATTGCCATTTTCACAATGTTGAGTCTGCCTATCCATGAGCATGGTATGTTTTTCCATTTATGTAGATCCCTTTGGATTTCATGCAGCAGTGTTTTGTAGTTTTCTTTGTATAGGTCTTTTACATTCCTGGTCAGATTTATTCCTAAGTATTTTATATTTTTAGGGGCTATTGAAAATGGTATTGATTTCCTGATCTCCTTTTCATCGTTCTCTTTACTGGTGTATAGGAATCCAACTGATTTTTGAATGTTTATCTTGTATCCTGCTACTCTGCTGAATCTTTCTATTAGTTCCAGTAGATTTCTCGTGGAGTCTTTAGGGTTTTCTATGTATAGTATCATATCATCTGCAAACAGGGACAGTTTAACTTCTTCATTACCAATTTGGATGCCCTTTATTTCTTTCTATTGCCTTACTGCTCTAGCTAGAACTTCCAGCACAATGTTAAATAGGAGTGGTGATAAAGGGCATCCTTGTCTTGTTCCTGTTTTCAAGGGGAATGTTTTCAGCCTCTCTCCATTAAGAATGATGTTGGCCATTGGTTTTGCATAGATGCCCTTTATTATGTTGAGAAATTTCCCTTCTATACCTATTTGATTGAGAGCTTTTATCAGGAATGGGTGTTGGACTTTGTCAAATACATTTTCTGCATCAATTGAGATGATCATGTGATTTTTTTCTTTCCTTTTATTTATGTGGTGGATTACGTTGATGGATTTTCTAATGTTAAACCATCCTTGCATACCTGGTATGAATCCTACTTGGTCGTGGTGTATTATTTTTTTGATATGATACTGAATTCTATTGGCTAGAATTTTGTTCAGAATTTTTGCATCTATATTCATGAGAGATATTGGTCTGTAATTTTCTTTTTTTGTGATGTCTTTGCCTGGTTTTGGTATCAGCGTTATGCTGGCTTCATAGAATGAATTTGGAAGTGTTGCTTCCTCTTCTATGCTCTGAAATAGCTTGAGTAGATCTGGTGTAAGCTCTTCTGTAAATGTTTTGTAGAATTCTCCAGTGAAGCCATCTGGGCCAGGGCTTTTTTTGGTTGGGAGTTTTTTTTATTACCTTTTCAATCTCTTCTCTTATTATGGGTCTGTTCAGATTTTCAATATCACTTTGTTGTAGTTTGGGTAGGCCGTATGTTTCTAGAAATTTATCCATTTCCTCTAGGTTTTCAAATTTGTTGGAATATAGTTTTTCATAATATTCTGTTATAATCCTTTTTATTTTGGTTGGGTCTGTTGTAATGTCCCCCATTTCATTTCTTATTTGGGATATTTGTGCCCTCTGCTGTTTTTCTTTTGTCAGTCTGGCCAGTGGTTTGTCGATTTTGTTGATTCTTTCAAAGAACCAACTTTTGGTTTTGTTGATTCTTTCTATTGTTTTTCTGTTCTCTATTTCATTGATTTCTGCTCTGATCTTTACTATTTCCTTTCTTCCGGTGGTTGTAGGCCTTTTTTGTTGTTCTCTTTCTATTTGTTTGAGTTCTGTAGTTAATGTTTTGATTTTGTCCCTTTCTTCTTTTTTGATGTGTTCATCTATTGCTATAAATTGTCATCTGAGGACTGCCTTTGCTGTGTCCCAAAGGTTTTGGTATGATGTGTTTTCATTCTCATTTGATTCTAGGAATTTTTTGATTCCATCTCTGATTTCTTCTATTACCCATTGATGTGTAAGCAGATTATTATTCAGTTTCCATGTGTTTGATTTTTTTTCCTTGCTGTTTCTAGTGTTAATTTCTACCTTGATGGCATTGTGGTCAGAGAAGATACTGTGAATTATCTCAGCATTTTGGATCTTGTTGAGGATTGCTCTGTGGCCTAAGATGTGGTCTATTCTGGAGAACGTTCCATGTGCATTCGAAAAGAATGTGTACTTTGCAGCGGTTGGATGGATTGTTCTATATATGTCTATGAGGTCCAGTTGGCTGATTGTGTCCTTTAGGTCTTCTGTATCTTTGCTGAGTTTCTTTTTAGTTGTTCTGTCCTTTACTGAGAGTGGTGTGTTGAAGTCTCCTACTATTATTGTGGAACTGTCAATTTCTCTTTTCAGTGCTGTTAGAGTTTTTTTTATGTATTTTGGAGCCCTGTCATTGGGTGCATAGATATTTATTATGGTTATGTCTTCATGGTGGATCGTCCCCTTAATCATTATATAGTGTCCTTCTTTGTCTTTTATGGTAGATTTTGTTTTAAAGTCTATTTTATCTGAGATTAGAATTGCCACTCCTGCTCTTTTTTGATAGTTGTTAGCTTGATATATTTTTTTCTAACCTTTGATTTTTAATAAATTCACATCTTTGTTTCTAAGGTGTGTCTATTGTAGACAGCAAAGTGATGGATCCTGTTTTCTTATCCATTCTGTCACTCTCCGTCTCTTTATGGGTGCATTGAGTCCATTTACGTTCAGTGTAATCATTGATACATGGAAGTTTGTTGCTGTCATTTTGTAGTGCTTTTTTTTGTGATGCTGAAGTTTTCTTTGTTCTTCTTACTCTCTTGTGCTGAGTTACTTTTGTTTGTGGATTTTGTGTTCATTTCTTTTGTTTTTGTAGGTTTTGTTTTTGTTGAGACTTTATGTTTTTCGTCTTTATTTTTATGAGTTGGTTTGTTAACTTTTTTTGTGGTTACCATGAATTTTACCCTTATCTTTATAATTTTGAAGCAGTCTACCGTTACTTGGTATCGCCTTGCCTTCCTCTCCTTTAGAAGGTTCTATACCTATGCCGTTTGTTCCCTCTTTCATTGTTTTGATGTTGTTGTCATCCTTTGATTGATTTCTCTGATTCCCTGTTGTCTTTCTTTTGTTTTTGGAAAGTCCTCTGTAGTTCAGTTCCTAGAATGGTATCTGGTTCATATGAACCTGCGTCCTAGGTCCTAGGTCCTGCCTGAGGGCTGAAGCTGTTTGTCCTCAGATAAAAGAACTCCCTTTAATAATTCTTGTAAGTTGGGTTTGACTTTTGCATATTCCTTTAGTTTCTGTTTATCTGGAAATGACCTAATTTCACCATCGAATTTGAATGAGAGTTTTGCAGGATATATTATTCTTGGCTGACAAGTTTTTTCTTTCAAGATTTTATATATGTCATCGCATTGCCTTCTTGCCTGCATGGTTTCTGCTGAATAATCTGAGCTTAGTCTTATTGTTTCTCCTCTGTATGTGACTTCTTGTTTTTCATGAGCTGCTCTCAGGATTCTTTGTTTGTCTTTAGTTTTAGCGAGTGTAAATATGATATGTCTTGGTGATTTTCTTTTGGGGTCTCTTCTATATGGGGTTCGTTGAGCTTTTTGGATGGCCAGCTTTTCATTTTTCATGATATTGGGAAAGTTTTCTGTCAGCAGTTCGTCAATGATCCTCTCTGTGTTTTCTGTTTTCTCCCCTGTTCTGGTATGCCAATCACTCGTAAGTTTTTGCTTTTAATTGTGTCCCACATAACTCTCTGGGTCTCTTCATTTTTCTTTGTTCTTTTTTCTGAGTTTTCCTGAAATAGAGTTGTATCCAAGTGTTTGTCTTCTGTTCCACTGATCCTGTCTTCCACGGTTTCAAATCTACCTCTCAGCCCTTCTATGACACTGTCCATTTCTGAAATCTTGTTGTTTATCTTTTGGATTTCTAATTGTTGTTTTTGTATAATTTCGAGTTGTGAATTTATTTTGGCATTTTGTTCCTGCATCATCTTCCTGAATTCTTCCAATTTTTTGTCTGTATTTTCCACAAATTTGTCTATTTTTTCCTCATGTTTGTCAGCTTTTTGCCTCAGTTCTTGGCAAATTCTGAGTATTAGTCATTTGAGTTCCGTATCAGGTACTTCTAGTGCATTTTCTTCCACAGGAAAGTTATCTGGTGTTTTAATTTGGATGCCTATTGGAGCCATCTTGTCTTGTTTTTGTAAATGTTTTGATATTGTTTGCTGTTTTCGGGGCATTCAGTAGATATTTCTCTCGTTTATTGATTGTCGATTTTTTTTTTGTTTGTTTCGTCCTTGTGGTACAGCTGGGCAGATCTAGCTGAGGAGGAGCCACTGGGACGGGTTGCTTGTGGCACTCATTGCAGCCACCAGGACAGTCAGTAGTCAGTGCTGGGCAGGTTCCAATAGGGCGTGCCTGCACAGCTTGGTGGTGTGATGTCTAGTGCATGGTGCAGGTAGGTAGGGTGCAGCCGGAAGATGGTTATTTGTGAAGCTAAGCTGGATATGGGAGAGAGGAGAGAGGAGGAGGAGCAAAAAGCGTACAAACATAAAAGAACGCTAGGGGATCTTGTCGTTGGAATGTACAGATGAGAGACTATGGGATGGAGGAAACCAGAAGGGGGAAGAGAAAGAAAAGGAAAGAATGAACAAATAAAAAGTTAGAGAACTGCAACGTTTCCAGGGATCCCACCGATGCAGCTATGAGGTCTGGGGGAGTCGCTCTCAGTTTTCACAGCACAGCCTGGCCAGAAGGTGCAGAGGGATACATTGCCTGGTATTCAGGGATCAGAAAGAGAAGGAAGAGATAGAGAGATGAGAAATTAAGCAATGAAGAAAGACAAAAGGGAAAAAGAGGGAAAAGATGACAAAACTAATCAAAAAAAGAAGAAAAATAAAATTAAAAAAAAAAAAAAGCAACACCCGCTGTCAGTGCCAACAAATGGGACCCAGAGAGCCCCCACTCAGGGGCGCAAATTCCAAGAAGCTGGCAGTCTCGGGGTTAAGAGACCGTGGCCACGGGAAGCAGAGGGGCAAACAAACAAAGGCCCCAGGATCTCACCAGTGCAGCAGCCCAGACCTGGAAGCAGCCACACGCCCAAAAGCAGCCCCACACCCCGCAGGAGAGAGCAAAGACGGCACCCGGAACCAGGCACCCAGGCAAAAGGAGGGGGTGGCGGCAGAAAAAGGTTCGCCAGCTGCCAGCAAATGGCTCCCAGGAAGCTGCCAGCCTGGGCGCGTGGAATCCAAGCACCGGCACCCCCCAGCCCAGGGATCCCGGCCATGGAAAGCAGAGGGGCGAACGAACAAAGGCCCCGGAATCTCACCAGCGCGGCAGCTCAGACCCGGATGTAGCCACACGCCCAAACTCAGCCCCACAGCCCCGCAGGAGAGAGCAAAGACGGCACTCGGAACCAGGCACCCAGGCAAAAGGAGGGGGAGGCGGCAGAAAAAGTTTCATCAGCGGCCAGCAAACGGCTCTCAGAAAGCCACCAGCCTGGGCGCGTGGAATCCAAGCACCAGAGCCCCCCAGCTCAGGGACCCTGGCCACGGAAAGCAGGGGATCCCCAGCTGAGGCGGAGAGGGGTGGGGGGTGGGAGAGCGCGCACCGCAGTTTACCGGTCGTTCTGTCTCCCACCGGATGCTCTGCAAGGCTGCTCTCCCATTTGCTGGTCTCCGATAGGAATCCAAGATGGTGGATCCACTCTGCGTTAACTGGTAAGGAATCTTTGCATGAGTCTCTCCTCGCTCTCTGTTCTCTTTTAGTATTCTCACTCCGTTTGTTGTTTGGCTGAGTTCTTTATCTTTTCATTTGGTGTTCTAGGGTTTCAGGATTGTTGATTCTCTGTTAGGCTTAGTTTTTCAGATCTTTGCTGTGGTGGGACGGCGTGGTGCTTCTGCCTAGAGCGCCATCTTGCCCTGCCTCCGCCTATTTCCACTTTTTGACTATTATGAATAAATCTGCTGTAAACCTTTGTGTATGGGATTTTGTGTGAACATTGTTTTAATATTTCTGGGATAAATGCTCAGAAGTGTACTTTCTGGGTGGTATGGTAATTGTGTGTTTAGTTTTTAAAGAACCTGACAAACTGTTTTCCAGGGTGACTGTACAGTTCACATTCTCACCAGCAATGTATGAGTGATCCTGTTTTTCTCCCGCTTCATTAGCATTTGGTGTTATAAGTATTTTTAATTTTATCCATTCTGATAGGTGTGTAGTATCTCTTTGTGGTTTTAATCTGAATTTACTTAATAGCTAATGACGTTGAATATTGTTTCCTGTGTTTTTTTGCCATGTGTATATTCTCTGTTGAAATGTCTCTTCATGTCTTTTGTGCATTTTGTAATTGACTTTTTTCTTTTTTACCATTGAGTTTTAAAAATTTTTATATATTATATATCTAGTATTCTAGGTACTAGTCCTTTTTTAGGTATGAAATTTGAAAATATTTTCTCCCACTGTATAGTTTGTCTTTTCATCCATGAGCAGGATCTTCTGCAGAACCTTTTTTTTTTTTTTTTTTGTAAGTTTTGATGAAGTGTTATCTCGTCTACTTTCTGGGAGAGATTGTATAGAATTTGTGTTAATTCTTTAAATATTCATTAGTGTTTTCTCCAGTGTGAAACCATCTGAGTCTAAATATTTATTTTTGAGAGTTTTAAAATTATAAATGAAATTTCTTTAATAGTTACAAGGCTATTTAAACTATTTTATATTGGATGAGTTTTGGTAAATTGTCCTTTTTGCGGGATTGGTCAATTTCCTTTAAGTTTTCCAATTCATGTGTATAGAATTATTCACAGTTTTCCCTTATTATCTTTTTAATGCCTCCAGGGTCTGTAGTGATATCCCCTATTTTCCTCCTGATATTCATAATTTATATCTTCTCTGTTTTTTCTTTGTCATTCTTACTGTATGTTCTCAATTTTATTAATCTTTTCAAAGCTGTTTGTTTCATTTATTTTCTATGTTGTTTTTCTATTTCTATTTCATTTATTTCTGCTCTTATCTTTATTATTTCCAGAGGCTTGATTTGGATTTATTTTTCTCTTCTTTTTCTGAGTTATTGAAGTGAGGGTTTAAAATATTGATTTGAGAGATTTTCTTCTTTATAAGATATGCTTTTAGTGCTATAAATTTCCCTCTTACCATTACTTTTAGCTGTTCCATAAATTTTGATATGTGTGCTTTCATTTTCATTTAGTTCAATTTTTTTTTTTCCTTGAGATATCCTCTTTGACCTATGGGCTATTTAGAAGTGTATTGTTTAGTTTCCAAGTGCTTGGGAATTTTCCTGTTATCTTTCTGTTACTGATTTTTAATTTGATTTCAGATGGACAGAGAATCACTCTCTATGATTTCAAGTCTTTTAAATTTGTTGAAGCTAGTTTTATAGCTCAGGATAGGGTGGAAATTGGAACATGCTCTGTGAACTTTTGAAAAGAAAGTGTATTCTTCCATTGGGTGGAGTTTTCTATCATTTACTAGTTTCTCTTGGTTGACTATGTTGTTGAGTTCTTTTTTATTCTTGATGATTTTCTGTCTTGTAATTTTGTCACTGATGGAGAGAGGGATATTGAAGTTTCCAGTTATAATTGTAAATTTTTCTATTTCTCCTTTCAATTCTATCAATTTTTGCTTTAAGTGTATCACAGCTTTTTTGTTTGGTGTATACACAGTTAGTATTGATAGGTGTTCTTAATGGATTTACTCTTTAATCATTGCATAATGTCTTTCTTTGTTTCTGGTAATTTTTTTTTTTTTTGCTCTGAAGTCTACTTTATATGATGAATGTTTTCATGATTTATCTTTTTCCATTCTTTTACTTTCAAACTGCCTGTATTTTTATACTTAAATTGAGTTTCCTGTAGAAAGCATAGTGTTGGGTCACATTTTTTCATATACATTGCCGATTTCTGTCTTGTAATTGATGTATTTAGATAATTTGCATTTAATTATTCATATGTTAATTTGTATGTAGTTATGCATGTGTTAGGGCTTAAGTCTACCATTTTATTTTTTGTTTATTTTTTCTGTTTCGGTGTCCCTGTTTTCTTTTTTCTGCCTTTCTGTGGGTTACTTGAGCATTTTCAGAATTCTGTTTTGACTTATCTATAGTGTTTTTGAGTGTATCTTTTTATATAGCTTTTTTAGTACTTGACATAGGCACTACATTATATATACATAACTTATCACAGCCTATTGGTATTGTCATTTTACCAGATTGTCTTAGTTATCTAGTCTTGTTATAACAGAAATACCACAAGTGGATGGCTTTAACAAAGAGAAATTTATTCTCTCACAGTTTAGGAGGGCTTTCTTTCTCTGCCAGCTCTCGGGGAAGGTCTTTGTCATCAATCTTCCCCTGGTCTTGGAGCTTCTTGGTTCAGGGACCCTGGGTTCAAAGGACATGTCCACTCCCATCACTTCTTTCTTGGTGGCTTGAAGTCCCTCTCCTCTCTCTTCAATTGTTTCTTTTACCTCTAAAAAGAGGTTGACTCAAGATAGAACCTAATCCTGTAGAGTGAGTCCTGCCTCATTAACGTAACTGCCTCTAATTCTGCCTCATTAACATCATAGAGGTTAGGATTTACAAGACATAAGATAATCCTATCAGATCACAAAATGGTGGACAACCACATGATACTGGGAATCATGGCCTAGCCAAGTTCACACATATTTTTGGGGGACATAATTCAATTCGTAACACAGATCTAGTGAAGTATAGAAGCCTTATCTTTTGTTATGTCTCTTTGCCCATTTGTAATAGAATTGTCTTAAACATATTCTCTACATACATTTAAAAACAGATCAGACTTTCAAAAATAATTTTGAAAACTTAAGAGGAGGAATAACACCTACTGTATTCACCCATATTTACTAACCTTTTGTTTCTCCATTGTCTTTTATTTCTTTGCTGAGTTTTAAAATTTTTGATTTGTTTTTATTGTGTTCATAATTGCCCATTGCTATTCTCATTCTAATGGGCTAGTCACAGCCTAATTGTGGGAATCAGTGGAGTGTGCTGAGGAGTTCTGAGGGAGTTTTCTTCATGTGCAATTACAGATTTAAATAGAATTGAAACATATGAACCTGAAGCATCAATCACCTATTTCTGAAGGATGACGAATGTTAACTTGCATTTGCAGATGTGCCACCTGTCCCCACAGCTGCCAACATAAAGTTTTTTCTTGTTCTCAGTGTTAATACATTTTTATTTTTCTTGTTGCTTTAGCTAAAACCTTCTGTGCAAGTGTCTTAGTCATCTAGTGCTACTATAACAGAAATACACAGGTGGGTGGCTTTAACAAACAGAAATTTATTCTGTCACAGTCTAGGAGGCTAGAAGTCCTAATTCAGGGTGTCAGCTCCAGGGGAAGGCTTTCTCTCTCTGTCGGCTCTGGGGGAAGGTCCTTGTCATCAATCTTGCCCAGTCGAGGAGCTTCTCAGCACAGAGACCTCGGGTCAAAAGGACGTGCTGTTTTCCTGGCTCCGGTTTCTTGGTGGTATGAAGTCCTCTGTCTCTCTGTTCTCTTCTCTCTTTTATATCTCAAAAGAGATTGGCTTAAAGACACAACCTAATCTTGTAGATTGAGTCCTGCTTCATTAACATAACTGCCCCTAATCCTACCTCATCAACAGCATAGAATCCTACCTTATCAACAGCATAGAGGTAGGATTTATAACACATAGGAAAATCACATCCGGTGACAAAATGGTGGACAATACACAATACTGAGAATCATGGCCTAGCCAAGTTGACACACATTTTTGTGGGGACTCAGTTCAATCCATAACAGCAAGTGATACAGACTTGTCTTGCTTCTGACTTTATTATATTTTCTAACCCCAGTAAACGGAACCCTGGTTGTGCAATGGTGAAGAGCTCGGCTGCTAACCAAAAGGTCAGCAGTTCGAATCCACCAGACACTCCTCAGAAACCCTACAGGGCAGTTCTGCTCTGTTCTGTAGGGTTGATATGATGGGGCAATGGGTTTGGTTTTACAGGTATTAACCAGTATTCAAGATTATTAGTTCTATTTACATCTCAGTAGCTGCCCTGTGCCATGGCTCAGACTATTTATAAAATAAGGGGTTTGAATTCACTGACCTCTTATTTCTCTTCCAGTTCAGATAATCTTTGAATGTGTGATTTAGTGAATGTGTATGAGAACAAAGATCAACTTTTGAAAACAGAAACACTTTATAATGAAATGGAGTCTATTTTTTAGCTAGATTATAATTTTACCTAACAAGACTTTAGAAGTCAATGGAGCCTGGCAGGTTGGAGCTGCTAACTCCCAAAGAATGGTTTTTATCCATCGTGAAGGGTCATACAACAGACAAACTAAGTGATTGGAATAAGAGAGTGTTTTCTAAAGCTCAGTTGTGCTAAGCTGGCCAACAATGGTGTGCAATTGCATGCCTCAAGTACCCACACCCAGCCTATCATCCTTGCCTTTTCCCTTGTCAAATCTTCATAATAATAAACAAAGTGGGAACAGAAATTGAAATTGGGGAGAATTTGATGGTCGTGCAAACAAAAAAAAAGTCCCAATTTTCAGTCCATACCTTCTAAATCTCAGCCGTAATTCTCTGGCCAAATTGTCTGAACAAAGATCCTAATGGATGTCAGAGAAAATTTAGATCAGAGAGTTATAGGGCCTCTTCATCCACTCAGGAGAAAGCTAAGGGGCCTTGTAGGAGACAGTGATGGATTCAAGCCATGTGAAAAAGCGTATATCAAGCACCTTGACCTCATCGCTATCTTTAGAGGATGTGTGAAATTTATAGTGTTTAAATTAGACAAATAGCTCAATCGATTTAGAATAAGGGACAGGAAACACATGTTTCTTTTGCTTTAAACTGAACCTCACCAGTGTAGAAATGCTTGTGATCTCTTGAGTTATAGAGCTGGGGTTCTCCTTCAAAGGACTCCTAATTATAGGGATTCCTTCTTTGCACAAAGGTGATCCATTACGGCACATGCTGTCTCCACAAAGATGAGGGAATACACTAAGCAGCCCAGGCTAAGTGGTAATTTATATTATTGTTTATAGGAAAAAAGAGCAAGAGCAAGCATGAGAATTAGGGTGAGAGCAAGAGAAAGAAACCCCAAGAAAGGATGCTTCGGTAAAATAAAAAAGGCAGGAAGGATCCAAACATACCATAGAAAATGACCTTTATCTTTCATTTATAGGATTTGGACTGTGAAGTCAGGAGAGAGTTGAGTGAATTCAGATTTTTTTAAAAGTGTTACCTACATTTGAGCAGGTGACAGCCAAGTGTGTAGATCTCTGCTTAGGGTCTATTCTTGGGAAGCAGACCTATCCACCGAAAAACAATTTGTCAATGGCTAATTCATTGAGGATCAAGGGACCAAATGCCAAATCACAGAATGATCTGCTTATTGATTTATTGAGGCTTTTATTCTGAGGTTTCATTCCCTCTGTATTTGCATATGTCATTCTATATGTGAATGGGTGGGCTTTCCCTCCATGCAGTTTACTGTGGTGCTTCCTTTTGTGGACCTGTAGTCTGAGCCTGTATTTGATGCTGCCTTTGCCTAGACTGCTCCCTTATCTCTGCTTCTACTGGCAAAGCAGCTACAGTGACCCACCCTAAACATGTTTAAGATCTTCATCTGGCATGCATTGGTAAATTGGTGTGCTGTGAGCCAGGACCTCCTTGCCTGCCCAGGCCCAATTTAAATATGATCTTTCTGAGTCCTTCCCTGAACACTTTGGAGCAGATGCAGTTTTTCTGCTCTAGCCTCTGTCGTTCCATAGCCTCCTAGGGTTCTCCTATTACAGAACCATAGCACCACCTTGCAATGAACTTCTCAACTGGACTATGAGGTTCACAGAGGAAGAGGCTGTGTCTTATCCCCCTTAGAGTATCCAAGGCCCAGTACTGGCCATGGAGCAGAGTAGGTGCTCCTTGTGGGGCTTAATGATTATTGGACAGGAAACCAATCAGTGATGGGTCTGAGGAGAGCACCTCAGGAGGTGAGTGGTGCCTTGGTACACTGATCTGTGGTGTGCTGAGTGAGAAGAAGAATGCTGGGGGCATGAGGAAAGGTGGTGAGAAGGTGAAGGGTCCTCATGATGTATAAGTATCTCCCAGCCTGGTTCACCCGGAGTGGAGAATGAATCTCAATGCCCAGAGCCCTCTGTCTATACCATCCAAGACAAGTGTGGTTGGGTTTTCTTCACTAACATAAGTGGTAAGTTCCTTAGTGAATTCAAGGAATAATCTCAGATTTATTTTTAGTTGGTGACATTATTTAGTGGCTAATAACACATGCTGTAGACCAGCTCTGTCCGGTAAAACTTTCTGCAATGATAAGATTGTCCTAAATTCACTCTTTCCAATATGGTAGCCACTAGCCACACATGGCTATTGAGCACTGGAAATGCGATTAGTGCAACTGAGAAATGGAGTTTCTCATTTTATTTCATTTTAATTAGTTTTGGCTACTGTATCAGACAGTGCAGTGAGACAGTAACCATATGGATTCAAAACCTGACTCTGCCAATGACTTAGTTAGTGGCTGATTGCCTCTATTTCCTCATCTGTTAAGTAGAGATAAGAGTAGACCTACTCCTTGATTTTTTTGTGATGGTCACATCAACTATTAATGTGCATTAGTTACCTGTTGCTGCATGACAAATCATCCCAAATTTAGTGGCTTAAACAGCAATCATCATTTACTGTCTTCCAATGTTGTTCATTCCCATAGCTGTCAGGTTGTGTGGGGGCCCCTCCACCAATGTTCTCACAGTATGGTAGCTGCCTTCCCCCAGAGCAAGCAATTCAAGAGAGCCAGGCAGAAGCTGCAATGCTTTTTATAGTGCAGCCTCATATATCACACACCGCCACTTCCGCTGTATTCTGTTGGCCACAAAGAGTCAGCCCTGGCTCACTGTGGGAGAGGACCATACAATGTGAGAATCATTGGGGGCCATTTTGAAGGCTGCTACCCCAATATGTAAGGTGCTAAAAGGGGCTTAGAACATAGTGAATACTCAGCAGCTATTAGCTGTTCTTATCTGATGCTTCCCAATGCAATGGCTCCCTGCTTACAGCTACACGTGTGTGCCGGGACCCACCTGCTCTAGGGCAGAGAAGGGGGCAGGGCCATGGACACCAAGGTCTTCTTTAGGTGCAGTGTCAGAAGATGTTCATGGGGACTTCTGGATGTGGGCCAATCAAAACTGACAATCCTACTCCGTCCTAGTATCTGATTAACTCTGAGAATATAGCCTGTGAAAGACACTTAAAATCAGGAGCTCTGGGACTGATTCCCAGTACTTATGATTAGAAAAAAAAAATTAAGTACCTTAGTTTAACTGTCTAAAACTGGGGATGATACTACAGATTAATTTACTTAGCTAGCATTTATGGGGCTTCCCGTGTTCCATGCACTGTGCTCATAAATGCTGCACACAGGTTGCTGCCTTCATGCTTGAGACAGACAGGAGGGAACATTGCATGTTAACCAAATGACTGCAGGGGATCCGAACCAAGGGGGGAAGTGCAGTGTGTGTTGTGGGCATATAAATCAGGAGGTAAGCTGGTCTGAAGACTTGTCAGATAAGCTGAAAGCCGGCCATTGAGGTGGAAGCCCGGTGAGCCAGACAGAAACACTGGGGCAATGATGAATGAGACAGAGATTTGTAAACAGCTTCTGGCCATACAGCATTACTTTCTTTCCTGCCCCTAAGGCTCCCTTTTGATTTCTGCCCAACTGTCCCTTTCCTAATGATATTTGTAAATGAGCAGTACCAACCAGTGTCCTGGGGACACAGGAAGGAGCTGAACTTGCTGGTTCCTCTCGAGCCTGGAGATTTCTTCCAACATCGCCCTCAGGCTTCCAGATGGAGAACATTTCCCCTTTGTAGAACACAGTGAGAACTGGGGTTAGTGTTCATTACTGCCACATCTGCCCCTGACGTACAAATGACGAAGGAGAAAATTGGATCGGCATTTGACAAAGATATTTGGCTATCATTTCCTATCTAAATATTACCTGACCCTTCCCTTCACAACTCGTTTCCCTCCCCAGACAGCCAGGAGCCCAGAGCAATGCTGTGCCGCCTCCCTTGCTGAGCCACCCCTCTCCCTGAGACAGGTCAGTCTGGCCCACCTGTCTCTCTGTGCCTATTAATAACAGAGCCAGCCTTTGGCCTCTGCTCAGAGCCTCTTCGGGCCTCCACACGGGTCCTCTGCTTCCCTCTATGCCATTTTCTTGGACCCAGACAGCTGTGAGTGTGCTTGTCCTCCTCTGCAAATGAGAATCCCCAGGCCTCCCGCAGTTTCAGCAAAGTGAGGAATGGCAAGTTGCTACATGTTACAGAGCTGATCGTCCTTTGTCCCCGGTGGCCCTCTTCTACCAAACCTTGAAACAAGAGGAGGCCCCTCAGCCACAGCTCATGACAGTCCATTCATGGAAAACTCCTCGTGGCTATGTATGCTAGCAAGGGTCTCCACCACAGGAACTTTGTTCATTTATCTAGCCGGACACCATCTCTTGGTATTCAGCTCACGAACAAAGAGACTTTAGCAGCTACCTGTAGCCCCTTTTCCCCTGTGGAGACAGTGAGGAGAGAAAGAATTGATACTCCCTGAGACTGGACACCCTTGGAGATGTCTGCAAGCCTGTGGAGCAGGTGGGGCTACAATATCAACAGAATCACAGCACTGTGAGCCTCAAGGGTCACTGGGGCCAACTGTCTCTTCTTCTAGAGGAATCAAAGGTCTTCGGTTGGTCTGATTATGGAACCTAAGCTCTTAGTCCCCTCTATCCTCCTCCCAATCTAATTTCCCTCCCCAGCAGTAACCACCACTAATGAGTCAGAGTATGTGTATGTCCAGATTTTTGTACATTAACACTCACTCACTTAGTTTAGATGTTTAGGTATTTTTCACATGCATGTAGAATGTACTGCAATTGCAAACGACACTGTTTCGTGTTGTATAGTCAGTACACTCCACAAGACCTGCTGTCACATAATTGCTCAGTCAAATATTTGTTGAGGGAGACGAGAAAAGGAGGTTCAGAGAGATGAAGTGACTTGCCCACATTGTTAAGTGGTGGAACTGAGTATTTATGTAAATATGCAATTATTTGTTATTTTTATAAATTGAGTATTTATTCTCCTTTAACTTGGCGCTCAGCGTGTTGCTTCTTCCAGAAGGACCAGGAGGGGCAGGTCGAAGGAGATGCATGTTAGTAGCTTGGCTATGTCATGGTATTACCGACCTGTGCAGTGGGGATAAGATCAGGCCAATACACACCTCTCTGGCCATCCACACAGTGGACTTCAGTCTGAAGGCCACATGGCATGTCCTCATCAGGAGAGATGCCACTTCTGTCTTTACACATGCATCTTCCCTTCCCACTTAGCTCAGCACAAGAACTGTCTGCGGCTGGTTTAGAGAAAGAGCTTTCTGAGTTGAGCTGGCCAAAGGTGGAGCGAGCTTCTTCTGACGTGTGAGTTCACCATCACTGGGACATGGATAAGTCAGGTGGGCGTGAGACCTCCAGCTTCAGAGTCTGTGGTTCTGTACTTGTTATTTTTACCAATTCTTTGGGCCCAGCTCCACTGCCTGTAAGGACAACTGTTGGAGTAAGGGGGTGGATTCCAAAGATAATTCTGCCTTTAACTTTCCTGTCTGATCTAATCTGCTTACACCTCTCACTCCAGATAAAGTATAGATTCTCCTGGAATTTGTGAAACATCTGGGAATAATTCAGAGAACATTCACTGGGTTATCCCCTAGTTTATTTCAGATCCCAAGGCTACTCATTGTCAAAACATGTGCACTACCCCTGTAAAGCTGAGACTTCAACATCCCCCAGAAAGAGTGGTCTATTGGCCTGGTCAGGGTAAGCTCCCAGAGGAGTAGAGCAGGCCAGTCCCCAACATTGGGGAGAAACTTCAGACTGGTGTAGGTGTGCCTCCAGATGTGCTCTGGCCTTCAGAAAGGGCAGCAGGGCAGTGAGGGTAATCCACAGCTCCCCACACCACCTGTGGGGGAACACAGCGGGTAGAATTTGGTGTGCTGGGCTCACACCACTGTGGTTATCCTTAGGCTTGTGGAATGTGCAAAGAGATTAGTGTTCTTTTCTTCCTACCTCATGCTGTTTTCAATGGACACTTATTAAAAATCATCAGGAAAGCTGCCAATGTCTGGGCAGAAAACACTAAAAGAATTGCTCATTGGCATCTGGTCAGCTCCCTGCTAGAATGTTAGTTTCATTGAGCAGAAATTTTGTCTGTTTTATTTACCCTGACTCGTTCACACCTAGAACAGTGTCTGCCGCATAGCAGGCGCTCGATAGGTTTATATTTTTGGATAAATTGAATCAATTAGATTATATACACATATACCCTTTGTTTTCCTCTTTATTGGACACATAAATGACTGTGGGATTTGCAGCCTTGTTTGTCTACTGTAAGAATTGTATTTCATCATTTTTTGTTTCAGTTTCATGATTCCCTCTCCATTTTTTTTGTTTACTTTGCACTTCTAAAATTGAATTTTTTTTTCATTTAAGTATGCATTTAAGGGCAATAAATTTTCCTCAGGCTATAAACGGTCACATTGTATAGGTTTTGCTATGTAATATTCATAACTCCATTCACTTTTAAATAGCCTTTAATTTTGCCTTTGATTTCCTCTTTAAATATTATTTTGAAGTTGTTTGAAATTTTTAAATATTAACCTTATTTTTTAAGGGGAGGCTATTCTTTTGTTCTTAATATCTGGATTTATTCTATATGTAGACTTCTTACGATTTTCATGCTTTCAAACTAAGATTTTGTTGAGAACACAGCACATAGCAGATTTTTCATAAAATTTCCATGCATATTTAAAAAGAATTTGTATTTTTTTTTTTGTAGAAACAGCATCTCTATATTCTTGTCTATCTCTGTGTCATATCTCTACCTATATAGTCAAGCTCATTAGTTGTATTATTTAGATCCTCTCCTCTTTGTGTCCTTGATCTCTCAATTTCTTACAGTTTTGTTGGAGTCACATACTGCTTTGGCAATTAGAGGGGGGTAAACACTTGCACATCCTCTTCTCTAACCAACTAATAAGCACAAGGAAACAGATGAGTTCAAAGGACAGTACAGCTTTGTTACAGAGAGCAGTTCCTGTACCTAAGGGCGATAAAGAATTTCCTGTCCCTTCTCCCCTGTATTGAAGAAAGTTGGTCCCACAGAATGGGTGACGAACTTACTCAATCAGTCAAAGGCTGGAAATCTAGGAACGAAACAGTAGAGTACCAGCTTGGCCTCCCAGAAGTAAAAAGATGCAAAGTCCTACATGATAAACCACATACAGGTCCTAGAAACCATGAGGGGAAGGAAGACATGCCTTTACTCCTTACAGTTCACTGTTGGGAACTTGAAAATGGTAAATGTGATCCATGCCACTGTCAGATAATTTCCTCCTAGTTGGAGACATGACCACAAGGGAGTGGAAAGAGAAACCAGCTAGGGGCTGGAGCAGGCTCCTTACTGCTCTAGAAGTGTGAGAAGCAGAGAGACAGCACCCTAACAACTTCGAAACTGTTGTCTCTCTTAATTTTAATCAGGTGTGTGTGTGATTTAGTATTAAGTTAAGTAGGCAATATATTTGATTTGATATCATTTGAATCTTTATCTTTCAAAAGGGAAATTTAACCCAGTAATAGTCATTATAATCACTGATATATTAGGACTTATTTATGAAATCTAATTTTATGACTTCTGTTTGATAGACTGTATATCAGAAGAGAAGCAGTAGAGTGCAGTAGTTAAGGGTACAGGCTCTGGGTTCCAATTCCAGCTCGTATCTGCTAGAAGACCACTATAGGAAAGTTACTTCACCTTTCTGCGTCTGAAGTACCTCATCTTTAAAATGCTTAACTCACAGAATTGTGTAAAAAAAATTAAGTGCTTAAAATAGTGCCTGGCACAAAGTATATTCTCCATCAGCTATGCTTTTTTTTTCTCATTCTTCCCAGATTTTCTTAAATTTTAGTTAGCTCTTTTTTCCATAGTGGTTTGGTTTTCAAGTTCTACCTTCTATGAAAGCCCATTTTAAATTAAAATACATTTGTTTTATATTCAATATTCTATGAATTTTCCTGTTAATTAAAAATAAATAATCTCAAGACACTGAGATTTATGGTTAAAGATGGTTTGAATACCATTGAAAACAATAACAAAACCTAAAAGAGAGAGGAGAGAAAATCAGCACCTTAAATGAAATCACACATTACTACACCTTCCAACTACAAATGATATAAAACAACCTTCAAGTACCATCCCTTTGGACCAAGACTACTCAAGCACACTTGCTGACAGCTTACACACAACTCCTTGGACTACAGACCATACACCAAACCTCCCATCTGTTCCTGTTACCACCCAGAAACCTCACATGAGAGGGATATTCCTGAGGCATGGATGGTGTCACAATGGAAACACTTGGTTACACTAACCTCAACTTGGAAACCTGGGGAATCCTGCACCAGGTTGTCTTGTCTCTGTTGCTACTGACACATTCGTTGATAAAACCCTAGTGTTCCACTTTACTGACTTTATTCTGATGCTGACAGAAAGTTCACCGTGTTGCCTTCCTTTTTGACAGATCACTGTGACAGAAAGATCCCCAGACCTTTACTCACTAAGCTGTGTTTGTAAGGGGTTGATTTCATGTTTTCTTTGTCTTAGCAGGAGGTGTTTCTTGGTGCCACTTTTCCAAATAAGGTTTCTCTTGCAGATTTGTGACCTGCCATTCCATATTGGAAAAGAAGGTATTGTCTTCTATTGAAGTGACATGGTGCCACCCTGAGAGTCTGGATATTATCATGATGAAAAAGGTTCAGTGTTTACTTTCAGGAGCAGTAAATCTGGATCTTTTGTGAGTTGTAAATTCAATCTCGTTTTTTGTTCTTCTTTCTTCTAGAAAGAAAGCCTGAGTAATGCCATTGGTTTGGCTTTCATGAGTAGAAGTGGGCTAGGATGTCTTCGTCGCCAAGGCCCCTCCTCCAGGCCCACAGGTGGCCTGGTTCCCAGACTGACAATTATCCATGTGTCCAGGGCTGTCTTGCCTCCCCAGAGTCCCTCACTGCCCCTGCCCCCCGCCATCAGCTCTGAGACAGATACTGCCTTCCTTATCACCTCATCTTAAAGTGTCAATGGTTTTGGGTCTTCTCTACCCAATTACACTAGGAATAAGCGCTTTACCTTGATGATGCTTTAACTTGCTCTCAAGTTTCTCTTCCCCTGGATTCATGTGCACTTTTCTCTAGGAGGGCTTTCTGAAGCCCTCAGGTAACCCAAGAAAGGCTATTAAATTGTATGCTAACTACAGAATGAAATTAACAGTGAAAGATGGGCAGCGATTAATATACAACATTTATTTTGAATACAAAACATAATTGCAAAAATATCAGTTAGTGGATATTTTGGAGTTTGGCATCTTATAGCTTCAGCGGAACCAGCAACATCACACATTACTAAAAAAGGCATCTTGGGCTGCATTAATAGAGAAATAGAGTGTGGATCAGAGGAGGTGATAGCCCTGTGGTCTTCTGTGCTAGTTACTTTAGAACTTTGTATTCTATGACATTATAGAAAGAATTTTGAAAATGAATACAGGAGAGAGTGTTTAACATCCTGAGGGATCTAGGAACCATACTACAGGAGGACAAATGAAAGAAATGTCTCATCTGAAAGAGAAAGAAAAGATTTAGGGAAACATTGCTGTCTCCAGATGTTTAAAGGGGACAGCGAGATAGAAAAAAACTCATTTTGTGTAATGAGTGTAGGGTAGATCTTTGATCTGTAAGAGGATGTTGCTGGAGGCAAACTTAATTTCTTTCTAAAAAGCAGCTTTTTATCAACCCCAGAGGCAGCCCCTGAAAATAGAGTCACTGTGTCACCCGGAGTGCCCGTGCCAAGGCTGGCTCCCCTTCTCCAGGAGCTCTGCTGGGGAGGCCGTGGGTCTCTTGCCTCTCTGAGTGTGGAGGACTCTACAGCTGTAGGACAAAGGGGCTGGTGTCTCCTCCCCAAGCATAGAAGCAAAGCAGCAAGCCCCACTGTGCTCTCAGAGGGCGCTGGCCTGACAGCTGCTGGTAGGGGATGTTTGTTCAGCTTTGGGTCCCCAGCTTATGAACTCGCCAGGAGAGCTTCACCTGCAGCCCCGCCTGCTGCTCCTCACATCTGAAAGGAATGCTCCTCCAACCCAAGACTCAACCCTCATCCGGGACCCCGAGGACAAGGCCGAGGATGACCCGCATTGGCCTGCGGATGAAAGACAGTGGAGTGGGAACTCTGCTTGGGGAGCGAGCTGCAGATGCTCTGGGCAGGGCTTTCTCATTCCTGGGGATTTTTCCCTCCTAGTGAAGTCCATTCCCATGAATGTTTGAGGCGCTGTCTTTCCAAGAAGGTTAAACGCTAAGCAGGCACTGTAGCAGGCAGCTGCAGTGTTTATCCAAGTCCTGCAGTTACTCGCCCCGCCCATCCAGCTGAAAGGCACTTGGGCCAGAAGGGCTGATTTGGCATTTGTTGACCTTTGCTGATGGGGGAAGCTCGCACAGACAGGTTAGAGGACGCTGAAGAGGGCCTCCGAGGCTTACACCACTTACATTGCTACATTGTGAGTACCTACTCTCTTGTTATGTGGACTCCCGGCAGAGGAAACCCCTCACCCTCCACACCCCATACCTCTCACACCTGGACACACAGATTCCATTTCTGCAGAAATGTTGGAAAAGCAGAAGGAAAGGAAAACCGGTGTTGAAATTTACAAGAAAATCCAGTTCCAAGGGAGTCCTGAAGCCAGTATTTATTCTTTTCAATTTATCTACACTTTTATTTTGTTTACCCTTTTAAACTCATATTTTTATATACTTGTATAGTTACCAACAAAACTGAGAAAATAATACAAAGAATTCCTGTATACCTTTTGCCCAGATTTCCTATATGTTAGTTTCTTGTAACTCAAGGGTAATGATGAAAATCAAGAAATTAGCAGTGACATGATACCAGTCTAATCTATAGACCTTAGACTGATTTCATCAATGGTTCCACGAATGTCCCTTTTCTAGTCCACGATCTGAACCAGGTTCACACTGGATTTAGTTGTCATGTCTTCTTGGTCTCCTTTAATTTGGAATAGTCTGACCTACACCTTTGAAAACTTCATTCTAGAGAAGGAGAACTTAATCTGTTCAAGAAATGTTTAGTGTCTCCTCACCCTGTGCCATGTCCTGCTAAGAACGAGGAAGCACAACATGGGAGATGATACACACTGTCCTTGTCATGGAGAGCTCTTGGTCTAGTGTTGCGTGAACACAGATGAGAAAGCTAGCAATCTCCATGCAGGTTGGCAGTGACAGTAAGAGGGAGCTAAAGGAGGATACACATTGGGAGAGCCAGCACCGTATCCAAGTTGGGAAGGGGAAGAAAGGGATTCCTGGAAGAGGTGATATTGAAGTTGAGGGTTCAGGCATGAGTAGGGATTACTCAGGCAGGGAGAAGGACATTGTTGGGAAGAGATAATGCAGGCAGTGGCCCTGGCATTGGTGAGAGCTCAGTGACAAGAGAGATTTGTTGTGGTTACTGAACTGAAATGCATTCTAGAATCTGAACAAGAGATGAGAGGTGGGGAGAGGTGTGACTGGGGTTAGAGAAGCAGGGAGTGGCCAGATTGGGGGAGGGTTTTGAAGTCACAATAAGGGCTTATTGTTGACCATAGAGCAATGGAGAGACACTGAAAGATTTTGTAATAGGAGTGTGTTAATATAATCAAATTCTCATTTTAAAAAGTCCACTCTGGCTTAGGTGTGATGAATGAATCTGGGAGTGGAGACTGGGGCAATTCTGGAGACAAAAAAATAACTATTAGAAGAACAACCTAGACAAGAGATGGTGCTAGCTTGAAGTGAGGTGGGAGCTGTGGGCATAGAGAGAAGTGACCGTACCCGAGACATGGAGGACCAGTAAGTCATGGAGGAGGTTGATTGGATGGAGAGAGTGAGGGACAGGCATCCATCCAACAAGAAGCCTGAGCTCCTGGCTTTGGCACTGAGAGGAAATTGATGTCATTCTCTCTGAGGTAGAGAACACAATTGGCTGAAGTGTTTGGGTAACTTGGATAAAGTTGGAGTTTGAGGCTGGAGTTCTCTTGAGTCTCACTTGAAGGCTATTGATTTTATGTCATGCCACCTAACTCTCTTCAATTCATCAGTTCTTCATGGAACAGCTTGCTGTTGTTAGTTGCTGTCAGGTTGCTCTGACTCATGGTGACCCCATGTATAACAGAACAAAATGTTGCCCGGTCCTGCGCCAGGTTCACGTTCATTGGTATGTTTGAGTCCATTGCTGTGGTTATTGTGTAGTAACTTCCAACCTATGGGGCTCATCTTCCAGTACTATATCGACAGTATTCTGTTGTGATCCATAGGGGTTTCATTAGTTAATTTTCAGAAGTAGATTGCCAGGCCTTTCCTCCTAGTCTGTATTAGTCTGGAAGCTCCACTGAAACCTGTCCACCATGAGTGACACTGCTGGTATTTGAAATACTGGTGGCATAGCTTCCAATATCACAGCAACATGCAACCCACCATAGTAGGACAACCTGACAGACAGGTGATGTCAGTTGTAGTGGTACCTGGGTCAGTTTAGAGCAGTACGGAGCAGCTACTTGTGATACATGGAGATGCGATCTCCTGAGGGGGCATTGCTGTGTGTCCTGATCCCTGCCTCAAGGAGTCCACAGCCAGCAGCTACTCCAGTACTGTGCAAACTCTACAATAATACTACCAGGAGGTCCACGGCTGGGAGGAGTGTTCTGTTGAGATCATATCCAGTTGGAATACCAGGAGAAGGGACAGATTTGGTCCTGCTGAAATGGGGCCAGCAGGGTGCGTGAGGAACCAACATGGCAAAGTGATATCCTGAGAGCAGATAAGCAGAAGGGCAAAGCCAAGACCAGGACCAGCTGGGATCAGAGCTCAGGAATGCACCAGGTAGTGGTGGAAGGTCGTCCTCTCCTCCAGTCTGTGGGAGAAGGCTCCGAGGGGCAAGGGAGCTAACAGGTACTGAGCTCCTTCTAAATGGAAGCTACTGCAATGGTTTCCAGGCTCCCCATTTCACAGTGGAGGAAGGCAGGGCTCTAAGAGGCTGAATGACTTGCTCAGGGTCACAAAGGGAGTAAGTGGTAGAACCAGGACTTGAGGGAAGATCTGACTCTAAAGCCCCTGCTCTTTGCTCTGTGCTGCCCGATATCAATTGAAAATGGAGGACAATTGGGCAGCTGTCAAAATACAGAGGTGGGCAGGTGGAAGGACACTGGACAGAAGGATCAAAGAGAAAAGTTATGGCTGTAATCATGAAGTGGTCATTAGTCCCAGAAAAAGCCCTGACCGTCAACAGGGAAAGCCGTTTGCTGCAAAAGCCACCAACTGTCAGTCTGTCATACTGTGCTGGCCTGTGTGTTGCTGTGATGCTGGAAGCTATGCCACTGTTATTTCAAATACCAGCAGGGTCACCCATGGGGGAGAGGTTTCAGCAGAGCTTCCAGATAATGCAGACGAGGAAGAAAGGCCTGCTAGTCTGCTTGTGAAAATCAGCCAGTGAAAACTCTAGGATTACGACAGAGTGTTATCCAATATAGTGCTGGAAGATGAGCCCCTGAGGTTCGAAGACACTCAAAATACACTCAAAATGGCTGTAGTAGTGGACTCAAGCACAGTAACGACTGTGAAGATGGAGCAGGATTGGGCAGTGTTTTGTTCTGCTGTAGGTGGAGTCTCCGTGAGTCAGAGCCAACTTGATGGCAACTAATAACAACACAAGGGGAAGGAAAGGGAAGGAAAAGGCCTAATTCCGAAGAACAAGTTTGAGGGCATGGCAGGGAGGGCAGTCACACCAGCACCAGACTGGAAAGCAGAGTTCAGCCCCGGAGCAATCATCAGCTCCAGGGTTAAGTCCGGTTGGCGGGATCTGGTGGGAGGCTCAGCTCTGATGCTGTCTCCTTGTCCCTGATTCAGGGCTGGCCATGCTCTTGATAGACTCTGAGTCTGGATAGTATTGGGTAGCAGCTGGTCCAGAATGGTCGTGCTCCAGCTCCTGCCCCAGCTCTGGGGGTTTTGTTGTTTATAGCGGCTGTCTCTTCCCCTCTGACCCAAGTCACCCTGTTTGCAGATTTGTTCTATCTGACTGGCTGGGATGGAAGCGCTGAAGTAGAAGAGGTCTCACCGGGAATCTTCCCTTCTTCCAGCCCTTGCAGAGACAGAAGTCTGCCTCCCAGGAAGTCTGTCAGCCACTGGGCAGCACAGCTGGAGGGGATGTCCAGGCAGCTGGAGGAAGTTTAACTCTGGAAGATCCTCTAGGGTGAGGCAGTGAGAACAGGGCAGAGAGAACAGGGTGTAGAATATGAAGACTCAGGTGGAAATTCCTTGCCCTGCTTCAGTTATTCATCTGGCAATGAGGGATAATGAAGCTCACCACCCAGGACTGGATCTGAGAAATTTGCTGCAGTGAGGTAGCTTTAATTGACATCAAGGGTCCCTGGGTGGTGCAAAAGTTCGAGTGCTTGGCTCCTAATCAAAAGGTTAATGGTTCGAATCCACCCAGAAGTGCCTCAGAAGAAAGGCCTGGCTATCTACCTCCAGAAAATTAGCCTTTGAAAACCTTATGGATCACAGCTGTACTCTGAAACACATGGGGTCGCCATGACTCAGAATTGACTCCACAGCAACTGTTTTGGTTTGTTTTTGAACTGATATCCAATGTCGCCTGCATACCTTCTCGGCATTGTGCCCCTTACCACTTCTCTGGAGACACCCAGGTCTCAGCCTGAGCAGACCTACATGCCCACAGACTGGTATCGAGTCTGCACTCACTGGTTGATTTTAGGTCTGAGGGGCAGAGATGACAGCCAGTCTAGAGAGGGACACAATACAGAATGGGAGCAGGCACTGCTATCAGGCTGTCCTGGGAGTCCAGCTCCAGAGAGCTTATAGGCCATGAAGACAGAGCACAGGCAAGCAGAAAACAACTTCCAGTGTGTTTATCAACCAACACTGTTCCCCACAAATGGTTGGGCAGCTCCTCTGCAAAAACAAGTGAGGCCTCTCCCACCGGGACCCCAAGGGTGGAAGTGACTGATGCAAAGATGTTTTCTGTGTGTTACAGTTTGCTTTACGTTGTTGGAGAAAGACCCTCAAGCTTCTTCTAACCCCCTCTATCATGTGGCCTTGGCAGCTCTGGGAAATATTTTCCCTATTGCGCAAACCGACAGCTGCTGATTTTGGCTAGAGTTTGTCTTGCTCAGTTCTTGGGAGGAAAGGAAATGCTCAGCTGTTCTCAAGACTCCCACTGGAAATCCAAATCGAAGACACAGGCCAGATGGGCCTGGAGGACAGAAACCCTGAAGGGCACCTTGAGTTCTTTGGGTTCCAGCCTCAGCAGAAAGCTGCCACACAAAAGGGCTGACTGGGCTGGTTTCTCAGGGCTCTGCCCATCTGGCCTTTGTGATATTCGATGTAGCAGAGTGGCACATTCCTATGAGGCAACAATGAGAGAGGCACTGGGAAATTTCCTGGATCAAAATGTTTCCCCCATCATCATGTTACCAGTTCCACCATAGTGATTCTGGCTGTAGATTTTTCACTTCTGAGTTCTGAATCTGAACCTACTACGACAGCAGTTAACGTTCGTGTTATTATTTTCTGTGTGCCAGGCACTAGCATATCAGTCTGCAAGGTCACACTCAATCCTCATATTATTCCTGAGATATTGATGCTGTACCCATTTTACTGGTTTAGAAAGTTGAGGCTCAGAGAGATCAAATAATTTACCCAATGTCAGAGAGTTAGTAGTTGGCATTACTGGTTAGTCCTCCACCGAAAATAATAATAATAAAAAAAAGCCAAACCTGTTGCTGTCAACTGGATTCTAACTCATAGCGACCTTATAGGACAGAGTAGAACTGCCCCATAGGGTTTCCAAGGAGCGGCTGGTGGATTCGAAATGCTGACCTTTCGGTTAGCAGCCGAGCTCTTAACCACTGCGCCACCAGGGCTGTGATAGACTGCGTCCCTGGGAAGATGGATGCCATAGGGTATGACCACTCAGGTAGAGAGAAGACAGGAACTTGTTTTTTTTTTTTTTTTAATTCATTCAAAACATATAAATATAAGTGGAAGCATAAACATACGTATACATGCATGTATATATGTACAGCCAACCTTGCCCAGGTAAAACATCTATCCAACTCTCCCCTCAGTCAAGAAGACACATGCACAACTGTGATACCTCAAACACTGGAGGGAACTCACCATCGTCACAGGGGTGTGTCAGATGTGTCAACTTAGGAAATAGACTTTAGAGCATCAGGAAATTCATTAGGATGAGCATAGTTAATAGTATCATAGAAATGGCAGAGAATATTTTTTATATAAATTTCAACAAAAAAACTAGAAATAAGGAGAAACAATAAGATCAATAAAATAAAAATGATAGGTTAAATAGCAGAATTAATGTAGCTGAAATTGAATTTGTAAGCTGGAAGATAGCAACAAAGAAGTTTCCAAAATGTGTTCCCAAAAACAAAAATCTTAGCAAACCGATAACAAGGGAGGCTGAATCAGTCATCAAAGACCTCCCAGCAAACACACATCTAGGATTGGATGGTGTCACAGGTGTATTCTCCAAAACATGAATTAGACTAAATAAATAAACAAATCTTAATTACTCAGTAACAAAATTAGAAAGTCATGACAAACAATCTGTTAAAGAAAACATAATTAAATTCTTTTAAAGGAAGAATAAAAAATGTATTTTTTAAATCAAGCTACTTAGAAAATTAAAACAATAATGGGAGTATTACCTGGCAAAATCAGGGGCTCGGGCCAATGCAGTACACAAAGGAAATCGATGGATTTAGAATATATTTCTTAGAAAATGAAAACCCCTGAAAATAGATAGCCTAAGCATTCCCTTAATCAGCTAGAATATGACTGGTAAACAAAAACAACAGTAATAGCAAAGAAACATAGCAAGAACAACAAAAAGCTACCAAAAAAAAAAAAAAAAAAAAATCACTCAAGGTCTGAGAAGAAAAGAATGAATAAAGATGAAAAGAAAATTTAGTCAATTAGAAACCCAACAGAAACAACAGACTTGATCAATTAAAACTAGATCATATTTCTTAAAAAAAAAAAAGAAAAAGAAAAGGCTAACGATAGAAAAAAGATAAAGAACAAACACAGCAAAATTAGAAACATCTGCAGGATAAAAGACACTAGGAACACATTAAAAGACAAGCAAGAAAAATGGAAGAAAATGTTTTCAATCTGTAGCAGAAGAGAAATTGTATCCAGAAAACATGCAAATCCTACAAAACAAGGACAGCAACAAAGAAGACAAATATCCCAATAAAAATGAGGCAAAGAATGAATAGTCAATTCATAAAAGAATAAATATAAATAGACAAAGAATACGTAAAAGCCTCAACTTCCAGTCAGTTCCTAATCAGGAAAATATAGATGAAAATTGTTGTTTTGTTGTTTGTTAGGTGCCATCAAATCAATTCAGGCTCATAGAGATCCCATGTGACAGAGCAGAACTATCTTATAGGGTTTTCTTGGCTATAATCTTCATGGAAGCAGATTGCCAGGTCTTTCTCTTGAGGAGCTGCTGGGTGGGTTCCAACCGCCAACCTTTCAGTTAGCAGCTGAGTGCTTAAGGGTTTGAGCCACCAGGGCTCTGAGGTGCAATTTTCCACCTACTGGATTGGTAAACTTTTTAAATTGGTAAGATCAGTAGTAGAAGAGGGGGAGGATAATGGCTAACTACGGTAACGTACAGCTGGTGGTGCAGAAATTGGTACAGTGAGTTTGGGACAATTTGCTAGGATCAATGCATACTGAATGTCAATTTTATGGTGGCAAAGTAAAGACATTTCTTCTTTTTCTCTTCTCAAGATCATCTCCCCAAAAGCACAAAAAACAGGAACACAAACTCCATCATTTGTAAAAGTAGGAAGTATCTGTAACCCAGAACTGAGTAACATTCCGTATATGCTGGCCAGAAGATGAAGGCATGGCCAACAGATAACATAGCTGATCCTGGAAGAGGCTGATTGGGGCTGGGTGCCACTAGGAAACAGGTGTTTGCTCTCTTAGGGCCCTGGAAAGCTGCAGGCAGACGATGGACCAGGGATCACAGAAGGTGAGGGATAGGTGGGTGGGAGGGAGGCTGGAAATACAAGGCTTAGTGCAAAGTATGAATGAGGAGCAGCTGGACGCACAGGTTTCTCTTCGCACTGCCACCACCCGTGGGGGCAGTCACACAGGCCCCGAGCTCCGAAGGAGCCTGTACTTGGAGTAATGCTCTGCCCCTGCTGTCTTGCAATTCTTAATAATTTTGTCTGGAACCCAGGAAGCTGGAGGTAGAGTGTTGGTAGAATGTGCACAGGTCAAGAAGTGAAATAAAACAGTTCAGCTAGTTTTGTGCAGTGTTTCCCCTGTTCTAGTAAGAACAACATACATATGTATGTACAAGCTATGAAATATGAATTGTGCAATTTCAGTAATTCCTCATCTGAGTTAAATTTGCATTTAAAACTGGCATTGCACAACTTCAGGAGGAATGGTAAGATTTGTGCTAAAAATTAAAAAATTTTTATGTGTATATACATATATATATTTTTTCTTGCCAAGAGCATTAAATAGCAAATGAAAAATACCATGACAAGTTGAGAGAGAGATCATGAAAGAAAGGAAGGTCAAGCTTTCTAGTTTAGAATCTTTAGTGGCACTTTCTTTTCCTGCGTTTTAAATAGGAGGCCCCACATTTTCATTTTGCATTGGATCTTGCAGCTTATGTAGCCATTTCTATCACCCACACAGGACACTTGGGATGTCTTTTTCTGAGGATGTTGAAGGAAAGACACTCTGTATTTGGGAGCATCAAGCCATGAGAAACTGGGTGGAAAAGGAGAATTAAGTGAGCCGCTAATAACTGAGTAGAGACACCTTTATAGCCCTATTTCCAAGGCCTGAGGTTGTAGATTCTTTCCCTGAAGCAAACGAACCGCTGAGAGAAAAAAAATCGACAAAGCCTGACATTTGAAGATCATTAGTGTGGCTTTTGGTGGGCCAGCCCAGCCACCTGCAGCAAAACTCACCCAGCAGCATCTCAGGAGAAAGACCTAGCAATCTGCTTCCATAAAGATCATAGCCAAGAAAACTCTGTAATGGAGACAGTTCTACTCTGTCACAAGGGATCTCTATAAACCTGAATGGATTTGATGGCAACTAACAACAAAAACAACAATTTTCATTTGTATTTTTCTGATTAGTTTGGAAGTTGAGTTTTTTACATATTCTTTGCCCATTTATATTTATTCTTTTTATGAACTGACTATTCATATTATTTGCCTAATTTTTATTGAGATATTTGTCTCTGTTGCCATTGATTTGTAGGATTTGCATGTTTTCTGGTTACGATTTCTCCTCTGTTAGACATTGAAAACATTTTCTCCCATTCTTCTTGCTTGTCTTTTAATGTGTTTGTAGTGTCTTTTACCCTGCTGAGGTTTCTAATTCTGGTGTGTTTTTTCTTTATCTTTTTTCTATCTTTAGCTAATTTTTCTCCTTCTTTTTTTAAGAAATATGATTTTGCTTTAATTGATCAAGTCTGTTGTTTTTGCTGGGTTTCTAACTGACTACATTTTCTTTTCGTCTTTATTCGTTCGTTTCTTCTCAGACCTTGAGTGTCTTTTTTTTGTAGTTTTCTGTCGTTCTTGCTGTGTTTCTTTGTTATTACTGTTGTTTTTGTCAGTCGGTCTTATTCAGGCTGATTAAGCGAATGCTTAGGCTGTCTATTTTCAGGGGTTTTCATTTTCTAAGAAATGTATTCTGAGTCCATGGATTTCCTTTGTGTACTGCATTGGCCTGAGTCCCTGATTTTGCCACGTGATACTCCCCTTATTGTTTTAATTTTCTAAGTAGCTTGACTTCTAACAGTTACTTTCTTCACATTTTGATATCTTGTGGTTTTTGCATTCAACTCATAATATTTCTTGATTTGACTTGTGTTTTCTTCTTTGATGCTTGGATTATTTAGAAGCATGTTGTTATTTTCCAGAAGTTTGAGATTCTTCTAGATATTTTTTGTTATGATTGTTATGGATTGAATTGTGTCCCCAAAAAATATGTGCTATAAATCCTAGCCTCTATGCCTGTGGTTATGATCCTGTTTGGGAATAGGTTGTCTTTGTTATGTTAATGAGACAGGATTACGTGGGGTGTGTCTTGAGTCAGTCTCTTTTGAGATATAAAAGAGATTAAACAAACAAGCAAAAGAAGCAGAGAGGGGGGAAGATTGACGCCACGTGGAGATCTCCAAAGAACCGGGAAACAAGCTGGAGACAAGGGCCTTCCCCCAGGGCTGACGGAGAAGG
Organism: Dugong dugon; assembly: GCA_030035585.1. Lineage (NCBI taxonomy): Eukaryota > Metazoa > Chordata > Mammalia > Sirenia > Dugongidae > Dugong > Dugong dugon. The sequence continues at coordinate 4,481,542 of CM057475.1, read as the reverse complement.
AAGGCCTTCCCCTTCAGCCTCGCCCTGAATTCAGACTTCTAGCCTCCTGAACTCTGAGAAAATAAATTTCTCTTTATTAAAGCCATCCACTTGTATTTCTGTTATAACAGCACTAGATAACGAAGACACTCATTTCTAAGTTAATTTTGTTATGTTCATCTGAGAATATATTCTTCAGATTTAAATCCTTTGAAATTTATTGAGGCGTGTTTTATAAGCCCAGCATATGGTCTGTTTTAGTGTATCTTATAGGTGTGCACTTGAAAGAAAATGTACTTTCTTGTTGTTGTGTGAAGCGTTCTATAGGTATCAGTTTTTTCCAAAGTAGTTGGTTGTGTTGTTTAAATCTTCCACATCTCTACAGATTTTTTGGCCACCTTTTTTTTGTTTGTTATCAATTATTGAGAGAGAAGTATTAGAATCTCCAAGTCTGAATTGTGAATTTGTATATATATATATATATTTTTTTTTTCTTTTAACTTTGTCAATTTTTACTTCTTTTTCTAAAATCTCTGTAATTAAGTGCATGCACAATTAGGATTGTTATTTCTCCTGGAGTTGATCTGTTTATTGTTAATTAATGCTTTCTTTATCTTTAGTAACATTTTTTGTCTTGATGCCATAGCAGTTTTCTTTTGTTTAATGTCTGCATGGTATATTTTTTCCCCACCTATCTTCATCTTTCTAGTTCAACTTTGTTTTTTGTAAATAGATTTTATTTTGGTTTTCACTTATTCTGACAATCTCTGCCTTTTAATTCAAGTATGTGTCAATTTAAATTTACTGTAATTGTTAATATGATTGTGTTTAAATCAACCATTTTGATGTTTGCTTTCTCCTAATCCCATCTGTTCTCATCTGATTTTTGTCCCTTGGAATTCCTTTCCTGCCTTCTTTTGGGTGAATTAAGTTGTTCTTTTATGTAACTCAGTTCATCTCCTCCCTCAACATTTTAGCTATACCTCTTTATGCTTCTTTTCTATCTTTCTGTCTCTCTTACTTTCTTTCATTCTGTGATTTCTCTAATAATTAAAATGCACATCTTCAATTACCACATTCTACTTTCATTAATAACACATTGTTGTTGAGTCAATTCTGACTCATAGAAACCCTGTACGACAGGTTAGAACTGCCCCATAGGGTTTCCTAGGCTCTAATCTTTATGGGAGCAGATCACCAGGTCTTTTCTCCTGTATAGCGGCTGGTGAGTTAGAACCATTGACCTTTTGTTTAGCCATCAAGTGCTTAACCACTGAGCCACCACAGCTCCTTAATACTGCTTCAAAAACTATGGAAGAAATTTATAACAGCTTAATTCTATTTACCCCAACCCTTGATGCTTTTGTTATTTTATATTTTTCTACATATTCTATAAACCCCACGATGCACCATACATTCTTCTTAAAGTTACCCATGTATGTTGTCTTGGTCAATGGAATATTAGCAGACATCACGCAAGCAGAATTTGAAGTGGGTTTGAAATTGCTCCCTGGTACTCTACCCTGCCATATGCTCAGACTTACACTGATGTCCAAGAAGGTTGAGGGACCCAAAGAGCAGAGCCGAGTTGCCCCAGACAAGGCTCTGCTTAGTCAGCTGACCCCAAACCAAATACAGAAATGTGAGTGACCATGGCTGAAATGGGCAGAGCTGGCCGGCTGTGCCAGCCTAGGTCAGCTGACTCCCACAGACTTGCCAGAATTAAGTGTTTATTCTTGCATACATTGGTGTTGGTAGCACAGCAACCACTGATACAGCCTGTCATTCCCATCTGAAGAGCTGGCACCAAAATCCACCACTGGCTAAGGTCTGACTTTGAGAGTCCCCACAAGTACATATAACTTCTCCTCTCACCACCAGCCAAGTCCTGTCAGTTCTACCCTCAACCTTTATCCCAAAGCCATAACGTCTTGGCCAGTGCCACCACACTTGTCTAGGTCACAGTCATCTACTCTGGGTACTTGACTCCTCACTGGCATCCTGCTTTCTCTCCCTGATCACTGCCATCTTTTCCCCAAGAGTAGAATGATCTTCATCTTAGACACAAACCATGAACATGTTAACATATTTAGCAGGCTTTAGAATAATATTCCTTCCAGTGGCTGAAAGAGTCTGCATCTCCTGACCATCATCTTCTCTCCATCATCCTCTCAGTAAGCCCTCAGTCATGATGGTCCAGCCACATTGCCCCTTTCAGTCCCTTCTATTTACCAGGGTCCTTTTCTAGCTCTTTTCTGTCCAAGGTACATGGTGCTTCCCCTGCCTGGAATGATCTCGCTGAAGGGTTGGCTCCTGGTATTTCTATTTATTTTCTTCATAACACTTCTCACAATGTACAATTACTTTACTATCATTGATTTATCAAAGTTTCCTTATGCCTCTCTCTCCAATAGGCTGTAAGCTCCCTGAGGGCAGGGATCATGCTTTGTATTGTTCATTGTTAAATCACCATTGGGTAGCATGGTGCTTCCCACCTGATGCCTTTTAGTAAAATGATTTGAACAAACCAACATGAAAGGGCTTAGTAAACTGTATAAAATGTGAACAAAATGACAGATTCTAATTATGGCATGAGTATAGAACAGATCCAACTAGTCTTGCGAGTCTATGATTCGAAGAGAGTACAACTGACAAATGTGTTACCAGATTCACTGTACCCTGGAGAGCATCTTGAGGAAATGTGAGAGATCGGGCAGGATGGATGACCACAGGATTGCTTAGCTGGAGTGGAACAGGAAGGAAAGGTAGGGACATCCTTCTTTTCTCTTTTCTCCCCTACCCCCCAAACCCAAACCCAAACCCACTGCCATCCAATCGATTTGAATCATAGCAGCTCTACAGGACAGAGTAGAACTGCCTCATAGGGTTTCCAAGGCTGTTAATCTTTACAGAAGCAGACTGCCACATCTTTCTTCCATGGATTTGAATGACTGACCTTTTGGTTAGGACCCAATGGCTTACCACTGAGCCACCAGGTCTCCTTCCCCCACCCCTCACACAACTACAATTGGAACTTTTGAAACCCACCTCGATTTTGAGGCTGCTAGTCCTTCATTCTGTTGTCATACATAACCAATCACTAGAAAAGGACATCACGTTTGGATTGACACAATAGTCACAACAATGGACCCAAACATGCCAATGATCATGAAGGTGGTGCAGGGCAACGTTTGGTTTTCTTATACATAAGGTCACCGTGAGTCGGAGCCGACTTGACAGCACCTGTCAACAACAACAAAGTTCTCCATTGCATTCCCAGACCTTTTCTTTATCTCTGGTTTCAGCCCTGAGAATAAATCTTATGCTCTTCCTTCAGGTTCTCAAAGAGAAAGGAACCAGCTGCAGGAATGACAGGAACCAGACTTCAAGGGTTTCTTCCAGGAGCAGAAGGAAGTAAAGGCCTTTCCTGCAGTTTCTTGAGCCAAGGAATTAAAGGAAGGACATGGGTCAGAGACTGCAGCACTGTAAGGAGGAATGAATTCCAGGGCTCTGTCTAGGACTAGCTGAGACTTGTTTCCATTCAAATGGAAGAATCCCCTTTTCAATTCAATGGAGGTTCCTAACTCTCTAAGAAGCTATTGTCCCAAGTAACCATTTAAATCCTCGGGACCTCTGAGTTTGAAGGTGTCATGTGGCATCAGCATACTATTTTTTTCTTTTCCTGGCCACCATCAATGTGGCATTAAAGAGCATGAAAGCAAGAAACCACTGCTGAGGTCACAACATACCTTCCATGTTGTAAAATCTGAGGGTACAATCCTGTCACCTCACAGGGGAACGTATCATAGTTCTCTAGAATGAGGTAATGCATGCATTGGGATGGCGCCCAACATCAGCTACACAATGTTTAAAATAGAAATGCCGTGTCCTGCAGCAGAGCAAACAACTCAGGTTTGGACTCAAGGTAAAAATGGAAACTGAAGCAAAACCACGAGAGAATTACCCCTCTGCCTGGCCAACTTTAGGCCTTGTGTGCCTCTGCTGGGCACTTTACCAAGAGGCTGCCCTTGGAGAAGATGAGCCCAGCTCTATGTCTGGACAGCCAGAGGGAAGGGGACCTCAGGCTTCTCCGAAAGTGGCATCAGGGGTCAGGAGCTGGACAAAGCCTCCCTCCACCCTCCGGCTTCTCAGAGCGGTTTCTTTCATGTCATTCAGTACTCTTGTCTTCATATTCCAGGACTGCATTAGTTTTTGACTGTTCTGTTACCTTCTGGGAAGTGTCACACATATTACTCATTCATCCCAGAAATACTCCACATGGGATTTCTTATTGTATCCTGACTGTGCTTAGATAAAGCCTAGCTCCTAAGAAGCGTGCACCAATACTTGTGAACATGAACAAACAAGAGACTTGGCATTCCACACATCTGCATCCAGCTCCATCTGTGACTGACTGCTACTCAGAGAGGTTACCTACACTCCCTTTGTGAGGAGAGGTGAAGTATGTATCCAGCTCTTCTGGGGTCCACAAATATACACGTGCAGTGGATAGATTCCACCACCTGTCTGTCAGTTTGTTGTACTGTGGTGGCTTGCATGTCACTGTGGTGCTGGAAGCTATGTCACCGATATTTCAAATACCAGTAGGGTCACCCCTGGTGGACAGGTTTCAGCAGAGCTTCCAGACTAAGACAGACTAGGAAGAAAGACCTGGTGATCTACTTCCAAAAATTAGCCAATGAAAACCCTATGGATCACAACAAAATTCTGTCTAATACAGTGATGGAAAATGAGCCCCCTAGGTTGGAAGACACTCAAAGTACACAGTGGCTGCAACAATAGACTTGAGCATGAGGATAGTACAGGACCGGGCAATGTTTCATTCTGTTGTACATGGGATCACCATGGGCTGGAGCCGACTCAACAGCAACTAACAACAAGTAGACAGAGTAAAGCCTGAGTCTGGGTTTAAAAATACAATAAAGAACACTTCAAAGACTCATCCTGAGGAAGTAGATTATAAAGCAACTCAGTTTTCCACAAAATTATATTACTGAGTTTATACGAACAACCTGGAGAGTTAAAAAGTTAAAGAAAAAGAAACAAATATTCACTCTTTAAAGTCATAGAAACAAGTTTTTGTTAACCTTGTTTGTTTTGCACAGACTTCTTTTAAGCCAGTCCATAGGTTACATTCATTTGTTTTTAATTTAAAATGTCATTATTCATTTATGGGGTAACTGTTGTCCCCTACTGAATAACACCATCACTCATCTGTTAGTTTGCCAAACTGTGGTGGCTTGCATGTTGCTTGATGCTGGAAGCTATGCCACTGGGTGTTCCAAGTACCAGCAGGGCAACCCATGGTGAACGGGTTTTAGCAGAGCTTCTAGACTAAGACAGACTAGGAAGAAGGACTGGAGGTCTACTTCTGAAAAAAATTGGCCGGTGAAAACCATATGAACAGCAGCGGAACACTGTCTGATATGTAATTCCTGAAGATGAACCCCTGGGGTTGGAAGGCACTCAAAATATGACTGGGAAAGAGCTGCCTTCTCAAAGTAGAGTCTGTCTTAATGACATAGATGGAGTAAAGTTTTCAGGACCTTCATTTGTTGATGTGGAATGACTCAAAGTGAAAAGAAACAGCTGCAAACATCTATCACTGTACCGAAAAGAATTTGTTGACATACAACCATTTCAGAGGTAGCATATAATCAAGAAATGATGGTACTGAAGGAAGAAGTCCAAGCTGCACTGAAGGCACTGGTGAAAAACAAGGTTCCAGGAGTTGACAGAATACCAATTGAGATGATTCAATGATGGATACAGCACTGAATGTGCTCACTCATCTATGCCAAGACATCTGGAAGATAGCGACCTGGTCAAACCACTGGAGGAGATCCATATTTGTGCCCATTCCAAAGAAAGGAGATCCAACAGAATGCAGAAATTATCGAACAATATCATTAATATCACACACAAGTAAAATTTTGCTGAAGATAATTCAAAAACAGTTGCAGCTGTTCATCTACAGGGAACTGCCAGAAATTCAAGCCAAATTCAGAAGAGAATGTGGAACGAGGGATATCATTGCTATTGTCAGATGATCTTGGCTGAATGCAGAGAATACCAGAAAGGTGTTTACATGTGTTTTATTGACTATGCAAAGGCATTCGACTGTGTGGATCACAACAAATTATGGATAACATTCAGAAGAATGGAGATTCCAGAACACTTAATTGTGCTTACAAGGAACCTGTACATAGACCAAGAGGCAGTCTTTCGAACAGAACAAGGGGATACTGTGTGATTTCAAATCAGGAAAGATGTGTGTCAGGGTTGTATCCTTGACCATACTTACTCATGCTGAGCAAATAATCTGAGAAACTGGACTATATGGGAAAGAATGCAGCATCAGGATTGGAGGAAGACTCTTAACAACCTTTGACATGCAGATGACACAACCTTGCTTGCCGAAAGTAAAGAGGACTTGAAGCACTTACTGATGAAGATCAAAGACTACAGTCTTCAGAATACACCTAAACATAAAGAAGACAAAATCCTCACAACTGGACCAATAAGCAACATCGTGATAAATGAGGAAGATATTGAAGTTGTCAGGAATTTCATTTCACTTGGACGCATAATCAACACCCATGGAAGCAGCAGTCAAGAAGTCAAAGGATGTATTGCACTGGGAAAATCTGCTACATAAAACCTCTTCTCTTTACAGTGCTAAAAAACCAAAGATGCCACTTTGAGGAATAAGGTGTGCCTGACCTAAGCTACGGTATTTTTAATCACCTGATATGCATGCGAAAGCTTAACAATGAATAAGGAAGACCAGAGAAGAATTGATTCCTCTGAATTATGGTTTTGGCAAAGGATATTGAATATACTGTGGACTACCAAAAAAATGAACAAATCTGTCTTGGAAGAAGCACAGCCAAAATGCTTCTTAGAAGCGAGGATAGCAAGACTTTGTTTCATGTTCTTTGGACATGTTATCAGGAAGGAGAAATACATCATGCTTGGTAGAGTATCAGTGAAAAAGAGGAAGACCCTCAATGAGATGGATTGACACAGTGGCTGCAGTGATGGGGTGAAGCATAGCAACAATTGTGAGGATGGCCCAAAACTGGGCAGAGTTTTGTCTGATTGCACATAGGGTTGCTATCAGTCACTGGAACCTACTTGAAGACATCTAAAAACAACACACAACTGAATAATAATGACATTTGTCTTTCAATCTGTCAAGTTTAGCTAAGAAATTCATGTGTCTCTTTTCTATACCATGAATAGACATGTAGAAAAAGCAAATTTAATGGACATTGTCTTAGGCTGAGTTCTCTAGAAAAGCAAAGCCAGTAAAGTATATAAATGTATATTTAGAGAGATTTATATCAAGGAAATGGCTCACGGGGTTGCAGAGGCTGGAACGTCCCAAGTCTGTGGGTCAGGCTGGAGGCTTCTCCTGATTTACGTAGCCACAGGGCTGGCAAACCCAAGACTGGCTGGTCAGACAGCAGGGCTCTTCCTCACAGGCTGGGAAGACTGAAGAATCCTAAGATCAGCAGGCAAGATGGCAGGTAAGCTGCTAACTCAAGTCCCAAGAACCAGAGGTTAGACGAACAGGATCCAGAGTGAGCAAAAGCCCCGGAGCCTTGCCAGAAAGTCCACCTATATTGGATGCAGCCCACACCCCTGAGGAAACTCCCTTTTAACTGATTGGCTGCTCACAGCAGATCCCATCATGGAGGTGATCACATTATGTTAAACCTCATCAAAGAAGTGATAACATCATACGACTGCCAAACTATATGATAACTGCCAAACCACTGAGAATCATGGCCCAGCCAAGTTAACACACAACCTTAATGATCATGGATATTATTAAATAATTTCACACATTTGCAAAATCTTGGATAAACAGGTAGGATTAGAGTGAGCATTAAGTACGAGTACGTGATATCCAGTGTTCTCCACTGGGTTCAACTCAGAAGATGCGTTTGCAGTGATTTCTGCTAACTCACTTGCTTTCTGTGACTGTTTAAATACCCATTCCCAAAGCTTCCAGCTCCCAGAGAAGGACTGCATCTTTATAAATTTTCTCTAATTGTTTTTCGAACAGTTTTTCAGTTGCTGTTTTTTCTTTTCAGGTTCAATTGCTTTTATTTCTTCTTTAGAGTCTTAATTTCTTTAGCCTATCCTAGGGTCTCCAGATGGTAACTGAGAGACAGTATTTCATGCTGTGCTCCGTGGGACAGGAGTAGATGCCAGTATTGGTTCTTGTCACTTCTTGCTTCTGCCCTTTAGCTTTCTTAGTATCATCTTTCCTTCGATTTGAAGGGCTGCTTTTGATAATGGCCGATCATTTCCTGGTTGTGATTGCATATTCTGAGGTGGTTTCTCATGCAGCTTGTAACTGGCAATTAATTTATTTCTTAGAGTGGGAGTCTATAAGCTTTTGCAAATTTGGGTTCCACCCTGAGTTCTTCACTTGGAGCTTCTTGTAAGTTATTGCTTTGGCTGGAAAATTTACATCCAAAAGTGACTGCCAAGAAATCTGCTGTATTTCTGCATTTGCTGGCACAGTGCATTTGTACAGGGTAGAGGTGGCATCATGCCAATGCCTGTACCCATTATTAACACGTAACCGTGGCACACATGTGGGAATTAAACCATGCTCCCCATATGGATATCAAGGAAAATATGTAGAATCAGAGGCTGGTTTGGGAATTCTGCTGTTTATAACATACCACTCTTGCGTGTGTCCCCTCCAATTTCCAAATCCAGCAAGTACCAATGTATGTCCCTGAGGGCTAGGAAGGCTCCCATAGAGCGCCAGTTCCATAGTCAGACATGGAATCACAATTCAAATGGAATCAGCAGTTTGACAGGCATAGAACCATAAGTGGCACAAAAAGCAGTAGAACTCAAAATTCCAAATTGCTTCATAAATGGGACGATGTTTTGGTAATTGGACAGACTCTAGCAGTTTCTCAGCTTGTTGCAAAGTAGTGCAGCGTTTGTTCCCCATAGCAGGAAGTCTGTCTTGTCGTTGCCTGTACTAGCTATTACAACAGAGCGGTAGCTTTTTCATTCCATAGCACTGCAAGCTTATCAGCCGTAAAGGAACAGTTGTTAGCTAGAGCAGCATGTGATCCACCAGTACTGATGTACTAACAAACGAAGGTGTATCCTTACTTCCAGGAACATAGATAGCCTCCTTGTATGGCTGGAGTCCAGAGATAACATACATAATTAATTTTTTGCAAGTGCAATTTATTTACAGTTTTATTTAAATTGTTTTCAAAGAAGTGAATTTCACGTTAATACTTCTGGCACAGATAGTTCCATCACCTCACCAGGATGGACACCACTTTGGCATTGTTTTTTTGAATGAGACTTCCAGCATGTCCCATTTTCCACATCATGGACTTGCAGGTTGGGGCTCCTAGTGGCACGATGTGTAGGGGTAGAGTCAGGTGCTCTGCTCCAGTACCTGATTTGTGTGTGTGTGTGTGTGTGAATTCAAGACAAACTGCCTTTGAGAAGTCCCTTTTTAGGGACATTGATATTTATTGATTTTCTCTGTTGTCCCAGCAAACAACGTCCCACCTCACTAGAGGTATGTTGTTGTTACGTGCCGTTAAGTTGATTTTGAATTATAACAACCCTGTGTGTCAGATTTGAACTGCCCTGTAGGGTTTCCTAGACTATAATCTTTACAGAAGCAGATCACCATGTCTTTTTCCCTTGGAACTGCTGGGTGGGTTTCGAACTGCCAACATTTTGAAGCCAAGTGCTTCACCATTGTGCCACCAGAGCTCCTTACTAAAGGTATAGACTTTGCTGTTTTTTCCCAGATTCCCTTGAAAACATTGTGCTTTCTGTAAAATACTGACTTGCATTCCCCATGCGGAGTCCTTCGGCTCCTCAGACGGGTTCACGTACTGACTGTGGAGCCTTGGATACATCACCACCTCTGACTCTGTATCCTAATCTGCCAGGAGCAACATGGACAGCCCCATCTTGTCCTGCAAAAATGTTTACATTCACTTTAAATGCCCTCTAATGTCATAAATCATTTTACTGTGGCTGGGCCTGGATTCTTACTAACTTGGAAGAGGTCACTATAGGGGCCCTTGTCCCACTGCTGGAAAGTAACAGAAAATGCATAATTCTCAAGAAGTGGCTCCTCTGCTCCTCTGATTTCTCCTAGGCCATAGTGATTGAGCAGCAGGATTGGAGCCCCATCTGGTGCTCGCTGTCACCGCCTTAGTGATGGATGGCTGCAGAAAGACTCATTTGATCATCAGTAGGGTCCAAACGAACCAAAAAGGGAACAAGAAAGCATAGTGTGGTCCAGTGAGCAGAACCCCCCACAGGCTCACACTGCCTCTGCTCATACCTACTGGCGACACGTGTCACCATGATTTACATTGTAGGCCCCCTTCTCACCACTGAGCCTCCAGCAGGTGCTGCCATCCCTCTTCCCACCCTCCAGCTTGGTCCTCCCCCTGTGCTCCTCGTCTCAGGAGCTGCACTACCACCCATCACTTCCTCAACACAAACTCCTAACGATCTGGCTCGGTTCCTGCCTTTCAATCCTTCACCACAAAGAATCCAGCATCAGATTTAAATAAATGTCACACTCCTACACACATCTCCATGCTCACTGCCAGCCCCTGGTAAATCACTGCTTTCTCTCCTCTTCTCTATGAAGGCCTCCAGGTGGCTCTCTCCCCTTATTCTCCTCCAGTCATTCATCACACAACTGTGGCATGATCTTTCAAATATGAGCCAGAGCCCATCTCTGCCCTGAAATACCTACAACAGGTGCGCACACCTGCCTCTCTCTGGATTTCCAGCATCAGGGCAAGCACCTTTTGCTCCCTCAGTGTCTGAGTACACCAAGGCATCCTCCCTCTGAGCTTTGCACTGTCCCTAGGCTTGAAACGCTCATCCAGGCTCTTTATATCTTAATCCTGGCTCTTTATATTCTTATCCTTCAGAGTGTAGCAGAAATGCCTTCCTTTCCAAGGTAGCCTCTCCCAGTTAATACCTACCCCTTTGCCCTCTTCCTTCCCTATTGGTCATCATCTTATTTGGTTATGTGCTCACTTTTCCTTATCTGTCCTCACTGCTGATCCTCTACCCCTAGCTCAGAGCCTGGCACATAGTAGGTGCTCAATATATAGCTGTTAAATGAATACATTTTTGTCCCTCCCTAGTCCCCAGGGCCCAATATGCTAAGTAAATAGTTACTGAATGGAAACTAGACAGAAAACGACTAGATAAATGCATTGTTCCGTTGTTCTTAATCCTGCAGCAAATGTCCACCAATCATGGCATAGCAGCCCCTGGCACCAGCACACCTGCTCTCTGTCTTCCTGGTGTTTGTTCTTGCAATAGTTTTGTTTATAGACAGGATTTCCTTGAATCACTTCTAGGACAAGAATGAATCTCATAGAGGCAGAACTTGTGATTGTGGAATCCTGAAATATTTTCCAGTATGACTTTGTCACGGGGAAGAGGGTGCTGTGGATGGGGCCCCTGTGTAAGAGAGAAAGCTTTGCTGCTGATGATCTTTTTTATGGTTGGACTGAAATGAAAGTGAATCTCTGATCCTCCATCATCCCTGATGAGGTCTCCTACCCCGTACATTTTCCCCTGGAGAATGTACACAGACAAATGCCATAGTTCTTTCCCTGTCACATGGCTGGGACCTCAGGGAACCTCAGGGAGAGGGTGGGAGTCAGTGGCAGGGTAGCCACAGCCAGCTTGGGTAGATGGACGAGAGGTTGTAAACGGGAAGGATCATGCCGGGAAGGCACAGATTTAGACAACTCTGTGACTCAGTGGGTGTCTGGTCAGGTCAGGGCCATCTGGAAGGCAAAGCCAAGGTTCAGGGATAGGAAGCAGGTTAAAACAGGTCAAAAGGTCGACCAGGGATGCACAAGTAGCAATGCAAATGGTTCAAAGTTGAAGCACAACGGCCGCCACAATGGTGGCCACCAGGACCTGCCTATGGACCTGCCTTTTGTCTTCCCTTGGTCCCCAAATTAATAATCCTGCACCAGGCTGCTGTGTCCACTGAGTGAAGCAAGGCTCCTCCATGTGACCCCTCGGTCAACTGCCCACCATCCCAGGTGCCTGGCCCTGAAGGAAACACCTTCTCAGCCAAGGTTCAGAGTTCTGCTTTGTGTCCTGAAGTTCTTCACACATGCATGCGTTTAACTCCTTCGGTATAACTCACTGCTGGTGAAGACTTGGCATGCTGACCTTCTCCATTAGAGCAACTAATTTATTTTAGGTTTGAAGCCATCTGAAAAATACAAGACATTGTTAAAGTTTTTTTTTTTTTTTTTTAATCTGAAAGAGTAGAGGGGAAAATCCCTTTCGCTCAGCTATTTATAACCCTTCCCAGGCACTAAAAGCACAACCGCGGTAGCTTTTCCTGAACCACAAACTGCCAAGTGCAGTGTTTCATATTTTGTGCATCTCCTTGCTCTAAAGTAGGTTTCTGATTGTTTGGGTTTCTGATCTGATAACTTTATTTACAAGTTAAGCTTTACTGGAATTTAGTGCTTGTTTGAACTCTTCTTTCTGGCCAAACACTTCCTCTCGGGGGCTGCTTCCCCTGCTCTGTGAGGCTGGACCCGCAATGGTCACCTGTCTGTCTATGGGGTCTATGGCTTGGCTCCCACGCTGCACTCATGGTCTCAGCAGCACAGAAATCCCTACAGCAGCATCATGGGAAGGCCAGAAGATGAGAGGCTTGGCTAACTGGGCCAGGCACTCAGTTAAGCCCTTTGCATAGGTTACTCAATTATCACAACAATCCTAGGAGGTTATTACCCCACTTTGCAGATGAGGGAAGTGCAGCACAGAAATGTCAACTAACCTGATGGCCACCCAGTTAAGAAGGGGTTGAGTCAGGATTTGAACACAGCTAGTGCAACTCTGGTGTCCCTGGGTGACTCAAATGGTTAATGTGCTTGGCTGCTAACTGAAAGGCTGGAGGTTCAAGTTCACCCAGAAGTGCCTTGAAAGAAAAGCCTGGTGATCTACTTCTGAAAAATTAGCCATTAAAAACACTATGGAGCACAGCTCTACTATGACATGCATGGGGTCGCCATGAGCTGAAGATACTGGATGGCAACTGGTTGGTTACTTTCTGGCACCTGACTGCCCCTCTCCCTCCGTCTCCTGCCACTTTGCAGAGATCTGGCCCTGAGCAGGTGTTCCATAGTAATAGCTGAATGAACGGCCTACCTACAGCCTCTGCTCTGTCTGCTACTAGAGTCCTTAGGAGTCTCTGATTACATCACACTCTTTCAGGGGTCTGTGTCTTTGAACAAGTTCTCTTGTCTCCCCTTCTTGCTTTAAGAATGTACACTTTCCAGTTCAAGATGGTAAATTGGGCTCATGTGTTTACCTCTTCTCCTTACTAAAAAAAAAAAAAAAAAGAAAACTTCAAAGGGGTGGGGAGTCTACAAATGGGGCCATAAATTGTCCAGAAACATAAAGGGAGACTTGGATGACATGCAACCAACAGCTCTGGAACCAGCCACTTACATGATTCAGCATGGGACGGAAGGGAAGGCTCGCAAAGTTGAAGGAATGGGCTTCCCTGGAGGGCCTGGAAACATCCTCAGCTTAGAGAAGCAGGGCTGGGAGCACTGGGGTGCTAGCAGGAAGCAGGGTCAGAGGGGAGGACTTTGGGAACTGCACTATCTCCCCCTGAGCTTCCTCTTGTTCAACCTACAGGCCAGGGGAGAGGGAAGATGTACCCACAGGCTCTGAGCATGTGTTGTCAGGACACAGGGAACCTCAGCTGACTCTGGAAGCACTAACCCCAAGCACTTGGCCCTGCAGTGACCCCATAATTCTCTTGGCAGTTGAGGCAGGATGAGATAAGGGTTTTTGTGTGTTGTTCACAGTTTATTTGTTCCACTTAATTTTCTGTGCTGAGTCGTTTTTCTTTATGTATTTTCTGTTCATCTTTTTCATTGTTGTTGATTTTGTGTTTGCTGAGTCTTTATATTTTTCTTGTTTTTTATTTTGACTTGTAGGATTGTTAGTTTCCTTAGTGGTTACCTTAATATTTACCCCTATTTTTCTAAGTTTATACCAGTCTTTTATTTCTTTGTATCACCTTGACTTCCTTTCCATATGAAAAATCTTCATGTCTACATTTTTTAAGTCACTCTTTTTTGTTTTCATGCTGCCATCTTTTACATATTGACATCTGTTTCCCTATTTTCAGTGTTTTAGCTTTGATTTATTTTTGTGACTTCCCTATCTGGGTTGCTATCTGGTTGCTCTGTCCTGTGTTCTAGTCTTGGGTTGTTACCTGATGTTACTGATTTTCTAACTGGAGGACTTCCTTTAGTATTTCTTGTAATACGGTTTGTTTTTTGCAAATCCCCTAAACTTCTATTTATCTGGAAATGCTATCGTTTTGCCATCATATTTAAGAGACAGTTTTGCTGGATATATAATTCTTGCTGACAGTTTTTTTCCTTCAAGGCTTTATATAAGTCATCCCATTGCCTTCTTGCCTGCATGGTTTCTGCTGAGTAGTCCAAGCTTATTCTTATTGACTCTCCTTTGTAGATGACTTTTTGTTTATCCCTAGCTGCTCTTGAAATTCTCTCTTTATCTTTGGTTTTGCAAGTTTGATTATAATATGTCTTGGTGACTTTCTTTTGGGATCTACCTTATGTGGGGTTTAATGAGCATCTTGGATAGATATCTTGTCATCTTTCACGATATCAAGTAAGTTTTCTGCCAAAAAATCTTCAACAACTCTCTCTGTATTTTTTGTTATCCCCTCCTGTTCTGCTACTCCAATCACTCATAGGTTATTCCTCTTGATAGAATCCCACATAATTCTTAGGGTTTCTTCATTCTTCTTAAATCTTTCATCTGATTTTTCCTCAGATAAGTTGGTGTCAAGTGCTTTATTTTCAATCTCACTGATTCTGACTTCCATTGCCTCAATTCTGCCCCTAGGACTTTCTATGGAGTTGTCTAATTCTGAAATTTGATTGTTAATCTTTTGGATTTCTGATTGCTGTCTCTGTATGGATTCTTGCGGCCTGTTAAATCTGTCATTATGCTCTTCTTTAATCTTTTTAATTTCCTCTATTGCATGTTCTGTGTTTTGCTTAATTTCTTTCCTAATCTCTTGAAAGGTTCTGTATATTAATCTTTTGTATTCTGCCTCTGATAATCCCAAGAAATTTTCTTCCTCTGGAAAATTTCTAGGTTCTTTATTTGGGGAGCTTGCTGAAGCCGTCATGGCCTGACTGCTTCTTTATGTGACTTGTTATTGGCTGTTGTCTCTAGCCATCAATAAGTTATTATATTTATATATTTTATGTTTGTTTACTGTGTCCTAGCTTCTTGTTTTGTTTTGTTTTGATATGGCCAGATAGGCTGCTCGTGTGGGCTGGCCCAGTCACCAGCACCCCTGAAGGTCCAATGTCCTTCCCCCAGGTGGCCAGAACTGCCACTAAGTATGTGAGCTCAGGAATCTGCCCACTCCTCCTGTAAGGATTCAGCTCAGATGTCCAGGTAGTTGGCCACCAAGTGTGTGGTGCAGGCTCTCACTTAGAGTCCTAGACAGGCATGGGTGATTGGTGTAGGCACAGGCATCTGGCTGCAGCAAGGAGAACACAGGCTGAGCAAGGCAGGGGGCCAACGGCCACTTCTGAGTGTCTGTGAGGAAAGTGTGCCCTGTTCCCTAGAGTGCATAGATGGGTGGGTTTTGCAGCCAGACTATGAGCACCCAGTGCTGTTGGCTCTAAGGACTGGGGGTACCTCTTATTCTTGGGCCCCTGTAGCAGGTGGCTAGGTGATGTGGATGGAGCCACCAGACCTCAGGCCCCTGATGTAGGTAGGTGAAGACCCTGCTTAATGGGCAGAGCAGTGTCAAATGTCATGAACCTGCCACTTCACAGCTGAAACAGTTGAAGTTAGACTTCAGGTATATACCCTGTTGTACTGTGGTAATGAGGGCCTATGCTGTTGAAATGGGCCCACACAAGTCTATGCAGGGGGAAAGGCACTCAAAGTCCATGGGTCCCTTAGAGCTGTGCCTACCCTAAGTTCCTGGCTTAGGGGAGCCGGGAGATTATTATTTTCCCTGTTTGTTAATTTGTTCACGCTCCAAGGCCAGGAGAATGGCTCAGGGCACATGACAAGTCCTACTTCCAGCCCAGGGGACTCGGCAATTGCTGAAGCCAGTCTGGGACCCAGTGCAGAACAGGGAGCAGGGAGATAAATGGAAGACAGGTTTTTCCCTAAGGGGGGTGTTTTTGATCCGTGCGATAGGCTGGACACAAGTACTTACATTTTGCCGATCCAGGGCTGCTTCTCACTGGTTCTGGATGGCCGAGTAGACTCTCTCCCTCTGGGTCTCTCCCGGTGTGGAAAATGCCTCCTGAGCACCACTGCTTGCCTGCCTCACCACTCATCTCTGAGCTGATCCAGGATGAAGGGCTCAGGCTTTCTCCAGGTCAGGTCTGGCAACTCCTCACTGCTTACAAACTGTCTTTCCCTCCCCCTGCCACTCAGTCCAGTTCCTCAACTTTGCCTTTGATGTTCAGGGCTCCTAGATAGACACAGCAGGCACCATGGCCACTGCATTTGATTTGATCACTGTTGATTTGACCTCTATTGGATACTCTCATATGATTATTTTAATACCACCGATGACTTTGTATATTCTAATTTTTTTGTGTATTTAATTTTTTATTAAACTTACTAGGCATTTATTATTTTCTTCCTTCTTGTTTAAAAAAAACAAAAAATGGTTTTTTTGCATAAATAATGGATATACTCATCTGTATATCCTCACGGAAAATTGTCAACTATTTTAGATTAGCTACAGTCTTCCTTGGAGCCCTGGATGGTACAAATAGTTAAGTGAAAGGTTGATCATTTGAGACCACCCAGAGGTGCCTTGAAAGAAAGGTCTGGCAATCTACTTCTGAAAAATAAGGAACTGAAAACCCTACATAGCACAGTTCTACTCTGACATGTCTGGGTTCACCATGAATTGGAAACAACTCCCGGGCAATTGCTTTTTACTGGTTAAAGTCTTCATCAATGATTAGCCCCAATTCCAGCTTCTTCCATAGAGAAAACTGTTGATAGAGTTTTGTGTGTATCTTGCCAGGCCTTTTCATTTATCTACAGAATATTATTTTGTAGTTGATTCAATTATTTTTAGTTTGCCTTTTAAAGCTGTAAAAATATCCAAAGCCAAATATTGGCCTTGATAAAGTTTTAATTATATATCAAAGATCTTGGTATGAAGTCATCTCCTTTTCATTGAATTATAGGCGATTCTCTATTCTAAATGTGATTTCCTCTTTGATCTAGATGATAGTTTAGAGACTATTTTTTAAAACTTCCAATGGGTATTTTAATTATCTTTTGGTTGTGTTTGATTTTGTTGAATAACTATTACAACTATGACTTGTACAACCTCTACTTCTGGGATTTTGTTGAGATTTTCTGTGTGGTCAACTGCATGATTAGTTTTTGTAAATGTTTCATTGATTAAGAGGGGAAAACATACTCTGTAGGTATGTAGCAGACACCTTTCTATATATTCACGAATCAATCTCACTGATTGTATTATTAAAATCTTCTATACCTAATCTGTCAAATTCTGAAACAAAATGCATTAAAACCTTCTGCTATGATTGGGCTGTTTATCAAGGTTTTAAAAGTATTTACAGAATGCTTTATTTACTCCTAGATTGTTTAGTAAAACAGCTTTCTGATTATTGCGTATTTTTATTGTACTTTAGATGAAGGTTTACAGAACAAACTAGCTTCTCATTAAACAATTAGTACACATATTGTTTTGTGACAGTGACTGCCAACCCCGTGACATGTCAACACTCTCCCCTTCTCGATGTTGGGTTCCCTATTACAAGCTTTCCTGTCCCCTCTTGCCTTCTCCTCCTTGCCCCTAGGGTGATGTGCCCATTTAGTCTCATTTTGTTTTATGGACCTGTCTAATCTTTGGCTGAAGAGTGACCCTTAGGATGACTTCATTGCTGAGTTAAAAGGGTGTCCAGGGGCCATACTCTAGGGGTTTCTCCAGTCTCTGTCAGGCCAGTAAGTCTGGTCTTTTTTGTGAGTTAGAGTTTTGTTCTACATTTTTCTCCAGCTGTATCTTGGACCCTCTATTTTGATCCCTGTCAGATGACTATTGCATATTTTTATGGAGCATATATTTTTATTATTGGTATTATTATCATTAAGAGTCTCAATTAGAGTTTTTGCCCTTCAGTTCTACTTTTCCAATTTTAATATTGACCAAAATTTTTCCCCCATGCGTCTGTCAGTTTGTCATACTGTGGGGGCTTGCATGTTGCTGTGCTGCTGGAAGCTCTACCACCTATATTCAAATACCAGCAGGGTCCTCTATGATGGACAGGTTTCAGCTGAGCTTCCAGACTAAGATAGACTAGGAAGAAGGCCCCGACAGTCTGCTTCCGAAAAGAATTAGCCAGTGAAAACCTTATGGATAGCAAAATGACATTGTCTGATATAGTGCCAGAAGATGAGCCCCTCAGATTGGAAGGCACTCAAAATACGACTGAGGAAGAGCTGCTTCCTCAAAGTAGAGTCAACCTTAATGACGTGGATGAAGTCAAGCTTTCAGGACCTTCATATGCTGATGTGGCACGACTCAAAATGAGAAGAAACAGCTGCAAACATCCATTAATTATCAGAAGGTGAAATGTACAAAGTGTAAATCTAGGAAAATTGTAAATCATAAAAAATGAAATGGAATGCATAAACATGAATACCCTAGGCATTAGTAAGCTGAAATGAACTGATATTGGCCATTTTGAATAGGACAATCATATGCTGTACAATACTGGGAATGACAACTTGAAGAGGAATGGAGTTACATTCATTGTCAAAAAGACCATTTCAAGATCTATCCTGAAGCACAATGCTGTCAGTGATAGGATAATATCCATATGCCTACAAGGAAGATCAGTTAATATGACTATTATTCAAATTTACGCACCAAACACTAAGGCCAAAGATGAAGAAATGGAAGATTTTTTACCAACTTCTGCAGTCTGAAATTGATCAAACATGCAATCAAGGTGCATTGATAATTACTGGTGATTGGAATGGGAAAGTTGGAAACAAAGAAGGTCAGTGTTTGGAAAATATGGCCTTGGTGATAGAAATGACACTGGAGATCACATGATGGAGTTTCACATGACCAACGACTTACTCATTGCAAATACCTTTTTTCAACAACATAAATGTCAACTATATATGTGGACTTCACCAGATGGAATACACAGGAATCAAATTGACTACATCTGTGGAAAGAGGTGATGGAGAAGCTCAATATCATTAGTCAGAGCAAGGCCAAGGGCTGACTTCAAAACAGACCATCAATTGCTCGTATGCAAGTTCAAGTTAAAGCTGAAGAAAGTTTAAAAAGTCCACACAAGTACAACCTGGAGCATATTCCACCTGAATTTAGAGATCATCTGACGAATAGAGTTGACACACTGAACACCAGTGACTGAAAAACAGACCTGTTGTGGAATGATATCAAGGACATCATACATGAAGAAAGCAAGAGGTCATTAAAAAGACAAGAAAGAAAACATCAAAATGGATGTCCGAAGAGACTCTGAAACTTGCTCTTGAATGTCCAGTAACTAAAACAAACAGAGGAAATGATGAAGTAAAAGAGCTGAACAGAAGATTTCAAGGTGCAGCTTGAGAAGGCAAAGTAAAATATTATAATAATATGTCCAAAGACCTGGAGTTAAAAAACCAAAAGGGAATAATAACATGTTCAGCAATCCTAAAGCTGAAAGAACTGAAGAAAAAATTCAAACCTCGAGTTGCAATATTGAAGGTTTCTATGGGGGAAATATTAAAAGACACAGCAGCAAAAGAAGATGGAAGGAACACACAGAGTTGCTATACCAAAAACAATTGGTCGACGTTCAACCATTTCAGGGAGAAGCATACAATCAGAAACCAATGGTACTGAAGAAAGAGGTCCCTGCTGCACTGAAGGCATTGGTGAAAAACAAGGCCCCAGGAATTGACAGAATACCAGTTGAGATGTTTCAACAAACAGATTCAGTGCTGGAAGTGCTCACTTGTCTAAGCCAAGAAATTTGGAAGACAGCCACCTGACCAACCAACTGGAAGAGATCCATATTTATTCCTAATCCAAAGAAAGATGATCTGACTGAATGCAGACATTATTAAACAATATCATTAATATCACACACAAGTAAAATTTTGCTGAAGATCATTCAAAAGCGGCTGCAGCAGTACGTTGATAGGGAACTGTCAGAAATTCAAGCCGGATTCAGAAGAAGACATGAAATGAGAGATATCACTGCTGATGTCAGATGGATCCTAGCTGAAGGCAGAGAATTCCAGAAAGACATTACCTATATTTTATTGACTACGCAAAAGTATTCGACTCTCTGGATCATAACAAATTATGGATAACATTGTGAAGGATGGAAGTTCCAGAACACTTAATCATGCTCATGAGGAACCTGTACATAGACCAAGAGGCAGTCGTTTGGACAGAACAAGGTGATACTGTGTGGCTTAAAGTCAGGAAAGTTGTGGGTCAGGGTTGTATCATTTTACCATACCTATTCAGTCTGTATGCTGAGCAAATAATCTGAGAAGCTGGATTATATGAAGAAAACTGGACATCAGTCCCTGGAGAAGGACATCATGCTTGGTATGGTAGAGGGTCAGTGAAAAAGAGGAAGACCCTCAATGAAATGGATTGACACAGTGGCTGCAACAGTGGGCTCAAGCATATAAACAGTTGTGATAATGGGCTCTGCTGTGAGTAGCCAGTCAGATGAAAGGGAGTTTCCTTGAGGGTGTGGCCTGCATCCAAAATGGGTGGAGTTTCTGCAAGGCTCGTGGGCTTTTGTTTGCTCTGGATCCTGCAGCTGGCTACTGTTCGTCTGACCTCTGGTTCTTGGGACTTGAGCCAGCAGTTTACCTGCCATCTTGCCTGCCGAACTTGGGATTTGTCAGTCTTTGCAACCTGTGAGTCAGAGCCCTGCTGTCTGACTTGCCGATCTTGTGTTCGTCAGCCCCTGTGGCTACGTGAATCAGGAGAAGCCTCCAGCCTGACCCATGGACTTGAGACATTCCAGCCTCTACAACCATATGAGCCATTTCCTTAATATAAATCTCTCTCTATATATATATATATTTATATGCTTTATTGGTTTTGCTTCTCTAGAGAACCCAGACTAAGACAACCATGGAAAGCAAAAGGTCATTAAAAAGACAGGAAAGAAATAAAATAACAAAATGGATATCAGAAGAGACTCTGAAACTTGTTCCTGAACATAGAGCAATGGAAGAATTGATGAAGTGAGTGGAAGAAATGATGAAGTAAAAGAGCTGAACAGAACATTTCAAAGGGTGGCTTGAGAAGGCAAAGTAAAGAATTAAAATGAAATGAGGGCAAAGACCTGGAGTTAGAAAACCACTTACTGACGAAGCTCAAAGACTAGGTATGAATTACACCTAAACATAAAAAAAACAAAAATCCTCACAACTGGACCAATATGTTATTTGATTTCTTGCCTGCTGCTTCAGGGGGCATTGATTGTGGTGAACCCAAGTAAAATGAAATCCTTGACAACTTCAATATTTTCTCTGCTTATCATGACGTGGTTTATTGGTCCAGTTGTGCAGATTTTTTTTTTTTTTAATGTTGAGGTTTAATCCATACTGAAGGCTGTAAATGCTTCAAGTCCTCTTCACTTTCAGCAAGCAAGGTTATGTCATTTGCATATTACAGGTCGTTAATGAGTTGTCTTCAAATGCTGATGATGCCTTCTTCTTCAGGTAGAGGGTCAGTGAAAAAGAGGAAGATCCTGGACGAGATGGATTGACACAGTAGCTGCAACAATGGACTCAAACATAGCAATGATTGTGAAGATGGCCCAGAACAGGTCAGTGTTTCATTCTATTGTACATAAGGTTGCTGTAAGTTGGAACTGACTTGACGGCACCTAACAACAACAGTTCATTATTGTCATGGTTTGAATTATGTCCCCCTGAAAAGGTGTGTATCAGTTTCGCTGGGTCATGATTCCTGGTACTGTGTGATTCCCCTATATGTTATAAATCCTGCCTATATGATGTTAATGAGGGAGGATGGGTGGCAGCTGTGTTAGTAAGGCAGGACTGGATGTACAAGATTGGAGTGTATCCTGAGGCAATCCCTTGAGATATAAAAGACAGAAGTGAGCGGTGAGACAGGGGGACCTCATACCATCAAGAAAGCAATGCTGGGAGCAGAGCGCATCCTTTGGACCAGGGTCCCTGTGCAGAGAAGCTCCTAGTCCAGGGGAACACTGAAGAGAAGAAGGCTGACAGAGAGAAAAAGATTTCCCCTGGAGCTGACGTCCTGAATTTGGACTTTTAACCTACTTTAACTGAGAAAATAAACTTCCCTTTGTTAAAACCATCCACTTGTGGTGTTTCTGTTATAGCAGCACTAGGTGACTAAGACAATTATCAAGTTGAGGATGTTGCCTTCTATTCCCGTTTTTCTGAATGTTTTAATCATGAATAAGGGTCGGATTTTTTCAAATGATTTTACTGCATTAATAAATATGATCTTGTGATTTTTCTCCACTAACCTGTTAACATGGTCAAAAAGAAACCAAACTCATTGTGGTTGAGTCAGTTCCAACTCATAGCAACCCTATAGGACAGAGTAGAATTGCCCCATAAGGTTTCCAAGGAGCAGCTGGTGGATTTGAACTGCTGAACTTTTGGTTAGCAGCCGTAGCTTTTTTTTCATGGTGTATAATTATTTTTTTATATATTGTCGAATTTTATTTGTTCACATTTTGTGAAATATTTTTGCATCTACATTTATAATGGATATTGGTCTGTAGTTTGTTTTTTTTTTTAACTGTCTATGTCTGGTCTTGGTATCAGGGTGATACTAGATTCAGAGAATGAATTTGGAAGAGTTCCCTCTTCTCTTTTCAGGAAGAGACTGTGTAGAGTTGGTGTTAATTCTTTAAACCTTTGGTAGAATTCTCTAGTGAAGATATTTGGGCCCAGAGATTTTTTTGTTATTGTTTTTGAGAGTTTTTAAAAAGTGTGGGGCCACAGATTTTTCTGTGGTGTTTGCCTAAGTAGAACAGTTATTGCCTAAAATTTCCCTGTCTTTCAAGTCTTCTCCTTTCCTAGTTTCTTGACAACAGAGAGCAGACATTTCCTGCCTGAGCCTGTTGGTGTGTCTGCGTTGCCAGTTTATTCAGTATCCAGTAGGGAATCTACGAGGCCAAAAGGAAACCCGGAAGCTAACCACTGTGTAGTTTTTTTGGGATCCAAGGCCCCTAGCTGGTCTGCCTTCCTTTATCCACTTTTTAGAATCTTTTTATGTTTGTTTTATAATGTTCAGGTGTGTAGATGTACTCATCTGTACTCTAGGAATGTGGAAAAGGATATCTACTCCATATCTCTGGAAGTGGAAGTCCTCTGTCATTTTGTTTTGACGTGTTTCTTTTAAATAGTTTACTCCTCAATTTTGCTTTTACCCTATCTGAATATCTTCTTCTTTGAATAAGGAAATTCAGCTCACTCACATTTATTTCAAAGGCTGATAAGGAGCAATTGTTTTCATTTTGCTTACTACCTTTGTGTTTTGTAGTGATTTTTTTCTTTAGTTTGCTGATTTGATGTGTTAAATTTTTATTTCTCTTTACTTTGCACGACCTCTTTACTAGAATGTTCTAGTATGCATTCCCATTGCACTTGTAGTGGCTTCTTAAGTCATCCGCAGCTACTAAGTCCAGAGTGGATCCTTGTCAGTATTTGAGATCCTGGGCATTTTTCATCTAGAATCACAGAAGCTGTGGCACACTGCCTAATCTGTTCTTTGGAGTAGGTTGTTTGTCCACATACCCATGAGTCTCTGAAAGGACACTCAAAAGCCAAGCTGTAGATGAATGAAGCATAGGTGAACTATGTTGGCTCAAAGGATATAAGAATGCAGCTGCCTTCTCTGGGTATGGTGAGAATCCCTGCACGTTAAGGCAGTGGCAGCACTAAAACATTACACTATCATCTGATTCTGTTCCATATTAAATGAATCCACTGTTCACAGCCAAGATGGAGCCTGGAAGGTCCATGTAGGGTAAGGAAAATAATTCCAAAGAAGGCCTCCTAGCCTCAAGCTGGTTCTTCTTAAAAGGTGACTGTAGTGCATGACCTAGAATCTTAAGTGTCCATCTTGTGGGGACAGACCTTCCTTATTCATCATAATGGTTGTGGTAGATGGAGATGGAGTAGCTAGGCCTGGAGTTGCCTGGGCTGATAGGACACTGGGTTAATTGTCTCCACCTGGTCCTTTTCTGTCATTACTGTTGTCTTCCAAAGGCCTCTTATATTTCAGCCACAGTTGGTAAAGAAAAGCAAAGAGTTGTGGCATTTATTTTCCTTAAGCAGCACCACCTCCTGAAAGACTGTACCTTCCAAGTCCAAATATTCACTTAAATTAGGGCAGAAAATAGGAGTTTGAATATTAATCTTCTGGGTGTACCCCATGTAATTGAACTCTTGCTATGTTTTCCTATGCCTCAATTTTCTCCTCTAGAATTCATTATCAGTAATCCTGGGTTAACTAAGTTATCACATGAAAATGTATTCCAACACCTAAAGGGACTCATGAGTCTGTCATGCTTGTCAAACATAGTGAGCACTTTCCTGTTGTATGCTAATACACAAAAAAGTGTTACCAAAGTGTGCCTTAAGTGCAATGTATTTGCTTAATCTCCATGGAGTCCATCTTTAAGATATAAATATCTCACTCATACATGTAAAGTTCAGTCCCTGAATAATCTTAGAATCAGTATCAGGGACCAAAGGGACTTGAGAAAGGGCAGCCCTCTTATTTCACAGATGGAAGACCACAGGCTTGTAATGTGAGTGTGGATGTGCCTGGCCAAAGACCACCAAAAGCCCAGCCCAGAGCTCCTTCATACCAGGAAAGCAATTGCCCTTTGGTGCTGCCTGGTGATCCCAGAACTGTGAGGGAGGACACTCATATGGGGGGATTTGAAAGAGATAGTTTGACTCTAAGAAACAGCTCTCTTTTCCCTCTGCCTCATCCTTCCCCTCTGAACTCGGTCTTAGTCTGTACTTTGTCTCTGAGCAGAATTTTATCCTTTGACCATTTTATGGGTTCCCGAAATTCTGTGATTTAGCACATCTTGGTTGAATATTTGTTCATTTATTCTCCACCCTCCCTTCCTTCCACAAATACTTTTAAGCCCCTGTGATACTGCCAAGTGCTAAGAATGCAGCAGTGAACAAAACAGACACAACTCCTTTCCACATGAAGACTTGCATTCTCGTGTTGGAAGACGTAAAGTAATAAATAAAGAAAAGGTAAAATATATCAGATGGTGATAAGTGTTACAGGAGAAAAGTAAGTCAGGGAAGGGAGATAAGGAGGGCTGAGGGGGTTGGGAGGAGGGTTAAAATTTTTATTAGGTTGCTCAGAGAAGTCCTCAGTGAGAAGGTGTCCTTTGGGCAAAAAGCTGAAGCAGGTGGGGTAAAGTCCTAAGGATATCTGGGCAAAGAATATCCCTAGCAGGAGAAATAACACATGTCAATCCCCTGAGCTGGAGCATTCCTACCATGCTGGAGGTTTAACAATAAGACAGATGTGGAAGAGCAAGGTGAGCAAAGAGTGAAGGAGTAGGAAATGAGTGTGAGTGGCAATGGAATGTGATTTTGGGGGCTGAGTGGTAAAGGCAGGCAAATCGTGTAGACCTTATAAGAAATTGTAAGGACTTTGACTTTTACTCTGCATCTAATTGGGAGCCATTGAAAGCTTTTGAGTGAGGAGTGATGTGACCCAGATTTTGTGTTAACAAGATCTCTCTGTCTGCTGTGTGGAGTGAAGAATGTAGGGGCCAATAGCAGGACACCACTTAGGAGACTACTGCAGAAATCCAGGAGGGCGATGATGGGGTCTTGGGCCAGGGTGGAGATGATGAGAAGGGGTCAGATATTGGAGGTATTTTGAAAATAGAGATGGTAGGCTGTGTTGATGGATTGTATGTGGAGTGTGAAATAGAGGAGAAAGAGATAACTCTGAGGGGTTTTAGCTGAGCAAGTAGAAAATTGGATTGGAAACTGATGAAATTCTCAGTGCAACTGCCCACAGGTAGGTTTTATTTTTATAACCTGGATTTTTGGCTTTTCACGGACAATGGAAGACCTGGCAACAATGGGTCAAATTCCCACATAACACCACTCTGTTAGAGCTGAGTAGATGGTACCTCTTTCGGAATGGGGCAAGTGTCCTCTAATTTGCCACAGTCCCCTCTACACGTTATTGTACACCTACCTGCTTCAGGGAGCCTTGGTGGAGTAGTAGTTAAGACTCAGCTGCCAACGAAGTGGTTAACAATACAAATCCACCAGCTGCTCCTTGGAAACCCTATGGGACAATTTTGCTCCATCCTATAGGGTCACTATGAGTCGGAACTGACTCAGTAGCACCTAACAACAACAACAACCTGCTTCACACATTATATTGCCTGTGTCTGGTCCTTGCAGTCATTTAGTTTGTAGATTTTCTGCTCCAAACAGTATTCTTGACACCACATGCTCTTATGAATACACTTATTGTTAAGAACTCTGCCTCTCACTGTATTTCTAGGGTTATACCAGCAGGGCTGAGAGTGGGTGATGAGAAGAGTCGGAAAACTGTATGCCCAAGGCTCTGCCCATTCCCCTCTGCAGAAGCTCCTGTCCTCCTCCGTTTGCTCATCTACAGTTCTGGAAAACTCAGGATAGGAAATATACAGTGTGGGCCCTTTCCCGTTTCTCCTACACCCTAGGCCGTTGCCAAAACTTTTCCCATATATGTCCATGGAAGACCCCAAACTGCAGCACACTAAAGGTTGACATCTACACCTAGATGAAGTGGCCCACTGTGTTACACAGCTAGAATCAATGTCGTCAATGCTTGCATTCAGTCTTGACATGGCCTTATTGAAAGTCTCTGTTCTAGTATTGAACAAGATCCTGTGACCTGGAGGACAGTCCCGGTGACAGAGACCATGGTATCTGTACATTTCTTGTACACGTCCATGAGGCCCATCCCAGGAGGATCCTTGGTCCTTCATGAAGATAGTCCTTGTTAATCTTTCTCATCCAGCCCTCCACCTATGCCAAGGATGAATCACGGGATGAACAAAACACAGGTGTGAGCTGAGATCCTGCCATTTGACCTTCTAGTTGTACAGAATACCATTGAACATACTTGTACTGAAAATACTGTCTGCCTCTTTTGAGCAGTGTAAAAATAGCAAACCCTTACAAAAGCCAGCTTATTATAGTTACATACATCTTTCAGATAAATATCTAAGTAAATGAACATTTTCTATACTATTCAACAGAGCTCTAGTCCCATAGGATGTTTCTGAAAAAGTTTTTTGGCCATGTGACTTTGGAAAATGCTGCAAATTATATCTGCTTCTTGGAGATGTAGGGAAGACACTAGTGTATTAAGAGCTCAAATAAGCCCTGTGGTAAAGGAGTCTGCTTGGTCTGACTTAATCAAGCTTGTCCCTAAATTATTTGACTATGGGACAGTTTTATCACTGAACACCTTCAGGACACATTTTGAAAACACCATCTTATATATTCACAACAACCCTGGAGAAAAACCTAAGGTGAAAAAAATACAAAGCCTACTTGAGGTGAAGGGCTGTCTTCCAGGAGTCACAATATATGTGAAAATGTGGCAAACAGTGGACACCTTCCAACCCCAAGTCTGG
This sequence comes from Dugong dugon, assembly GCA_030035585.1. Lineage (NCBI taxonomy): Eukaryota > Metazoa > Chordata > Mammalia > Sirenia > Dugongidae > Dugong > Dugong dugon. The sequence continues at coordinate 4,453,712 of CM057475.1, read as the reverse complement.
TGCTTGTGCTGGGGTACCATACTCTCAGTTCATTCTAAGACTTTTCTGCCCCCTTACTATACACATTCTCATCAGTCATAATGGCTTGGCTCAGCAGATTCTCAGGGGTCAGGGCGGTACTTTGAAAAGTCCTTCAACCCTCATCTAACAATTGGTATAAATATATTTACAGCTGTAGCTGCCTCATAGATACTCTAAGGTTATTTTTTGTTATATGTATTATATGGAGTGTAAGTATTGGTTTCACTATAGTCAATAACTTTTGTTGTTATGTGCTGTCCAGTGGATTCTGACTCATAGCGACTTATTTGTACAATGGAACAAAACACTGCCTGGTCTTGCACCACCCTCACAATCGTTGCTAATGTTTGAGCCCATTGTTACAGCCACTGTGTCAATCCATTTCGTCGAGGGTACTCCTCCGTTTTTTACTGACCCTCCACCTTACCAAGCCCAATGTCCTTCTCCAGGGACTGGTCCTTCCTGGTAACATGTCCAAAGTACGTGAGATGAAGCTCCACCATCTTTGCTTCTAAAGAGCATTCTGGCTGTACTTCTTCCAAGACAGATTTGTTCACTATTCTGGCAGTCCACAGTATATTCAATATTCTTCACCAACACCGTAATTCAAAGGTACTAATTCTTATTTGGTCTTCATGCATGTATATGAGGTGATTGAAAATATCATGGCTTGCTTCAGACACACCTTAGTCCTTCCTCAAGGTGACATCTTTGCTTTTCAACAATTTAAAGAGGTCTTTTGCAGTAAATTTGCCTAATCAATAACTTTTACTTTTCTTTTATTCGGAGTGTGACATGTGCTCATTAAAAAGAACTTGGAGGAAAATTGAAAAAGAATGAAGAAAAAAATTGCTTCAACATAGAAATAATCCAAGTAACATTTTTGTGTCACGTGTGAACACACACACATATATGCATGCTATTGGGATAATGCACTGTCTACAGTTATAGCAATAGTCATGAAGATGGCAAACGAGTGGACAATGTTTCGTGCTGTTATACATAAGGTTGCCATGAGTTGGAGCTGACTCAGTGCCAGCTAACAACGAAAACAACCACAGTTATTTATCTTGATCTCCTTATTTTGTTTAACATTGCGTATTGTGAAGATTTTCCCATCTCATTGAACACTCTCTGAGAACATATTTTTAATGGCTACCTGACACTCCCTCACGTGAATATGCAATATTTCACTTAGCCATTTGTGGCCAAGACAGTGCCATAGGTTCACCCTACGATTTCCTCTCCCTGGGAACTCAGGAAGTCTTTCTTTCCAAATCTCCATCCAACAGGCTGAGCTCTAGACAGTGGATGTGGGTAGAAGTGATGAAGGCTGCTTCTGTGCTGGCATGGCCTTCTGGGATTATCTTTCCTTTATCAAGGAGTGTGGGTGGCAGAACCATGAGTTGGAAGCAGCCTGGATCCCAGAATCACTGCATGGGGGAAAGCTGCTTGAAGGGTGCCCGACCTATGTCAGATTTGAGTGAGAAGTAAACCTTTGTTCTGTCAAGCTGCTGAAATGTCAATATTTGTTTCTTACTGCTTACTTGTCGTTGTCATTGTTGTTAGCTTCCCTTGACTCATGGTGACCCCATGCACAACAGAACAAAACACTGCCTGGTCTTGTGCCATCCCCATGATGGGTTGTGGACTGGACTATGGTTATCCATTGGCTGGTTTTCAGAAGTAGCTCACCAGGACTTTCTTCCTAGTTTGACTTAGTCTCGAAGCTCCACTGAAGCCTGTTCAGCATTATAGCAACACACAAGCCTCCACTGTGCCCAGGGTGCATTGGTGGGGAATCAGATCTGGGTTTCCCACAAGGAAGGTAAGAATTCTACCATTGAATCACCAGTGCATAGCTTAGACCCATTGTCATAGAGTCAATTCCAACTCATAGTGACCCTACAGTAAAAAGTAGAGCTGTCCCATAATTTCCAAGGCCATAATCTTTACAGAATCAGACTGCCACATCTTTCTCCCATGGAGTGGCTGGGCGATTCGAACCACTGACCTCTCAGTTAGCTGTGCTGCCATAGCTTAATATATTCTAATGCATCACCACACTTAGTGAACATTTGAATTTGTTTTCTATTTCTCATTTGTAAAAATAAAGCTTTAATGAAAATACCAACAGGTATATCTTTGTTTCTATCTCTGACTACTACCTTTGAATATATGCTGCTTTTTGGAAAATGTGTACCTCCCTGAATGAGAGTAGTCATCAGAGCTTGGCCTCATCAAAACTGTTTATTAATTTTAAGAAAAGATTTGATGATGTTATACATTGAAAATAACATCTCACTGTTGTCTGAATTTGCATGTTTTCTGATTTCTAGTGAAGTTGAAATAATCTTTTCCTGTGGCCTCTACAGCAAAGAAGGTAGGTGCTGTTAGGTGGCCAAAGGTGCCAGGCATGAGGGTGTTCTCACTCCCTGGCTTCCAGGCATCGTCCATCCCCATGAGGTTGGGACTCTGAGCCCAGCTCATGACAAAACGTGCCCTTTTGATCTTACAGTTAATCACCTTGTCAGTAGTCTACGTGCACACTGCTGCAACTAGACAAAAATGAAGATACTCATCTTCCCATCTTAAGATCTACCAATTTTCTATAAAAGAAAGAGCAGGCATTCTGGTTGTCCAGGGGGAAGTCCCTAACAACTGAGGAAAGGTTTAATGGACCACACCGATGATTCAAGTACATGCACACCAGATGCCCTTGGGTAGATTCTGGCTCATGGCGACCCCATGCATGTCAGAGTAGAACTGTGCTCCACAGGATTTTTAATGACTGATTTTTCAGAAGTAGATCACCAGGACTTTCTTCTGAGGTGTCTTTGGGTGGATTCGAACCTCCAACCTTTTGGTTAATAGCCAAGCACAATAACTATTTGTGCCACCAAGGGACTCTGAAGATACAAGAAACTTGTGGTTTATTGGGCATGACAGACAAATGCATATGTCCCAGCAGACCCCGTGATGTGCTGCAAAAGAGCTAGCCCAGGGAATGCAGGAGTACAGAGAACAGGGGACCGATTCTGCCTAGGGGCTGGGACATTTAAACTGTATCTTGAAGGTGACATTCAAGGTGACATCTGAGCCATCTTTGGTCCCAGATCCTGGGTTGGGCCTCCTCTTCCACTGAAAAGCCCACAGCAGACCCTCTGATAGAATGGGACACAAGCCAGGTCCTTTGTGTGATGAAAGGTGATCAAATCTGACAAATTGTAAATCTACAGCTGCTGTGTTGTCAGCATGTATATTTTTATAGAAAGGAGCAAATCTCTGCCTAGCTGGCCAGATAATCATCTCTGCTTTTCCTTGTGCAGAGCTGTGATAGAATGCCCTCGGCGGGGACCTGGTTTGAATCACCTCTGATTAACACAGAAGCTTGTATAGGAGAAGGTTTCTGTAAACTCTGGCAGGTCCTGAGCCATTCACATCTCAGATGTCTCCCCAGGATGTGAAATGTCTAAGGCGGAGCCAAGACAGCAAGCCCATGGGGAGAAAACCCACAGCCCCAGGAGTTACTTTAATACCTCTGACTCATTTCTCAAATAAGTTTTTTGATTTTTTATTTACAATTCTTTTCAGTCTTGAAAAATTGCAGGCCAGAGCCCTCTGGGTGCAGAGAATGCTTCAACTGGCCTTTTATTTAGTACAAAAGAATGGCTTTTAAGAGCCATTTGGAGAAGACAGAGAGTCTTAGGAATGTCCCAGAATAATTAAGAAGCTAAAATCAAGCTTAGAAGAAAAGGCAAGAGGGTTTGTGGGGCTTATCTTGGGACAGTGGACGAAACTTCCTGTCTTTAAGAAAACTAGTTGTTATGGAGGAGAGTGCACATTTTGCCTTCCCCCGCCCCAAGATTTCTTCTGCTTAAGGAGTGGAGTTCAACCTGAGGCAGAGCTGCAGGGTTGGGAAACCCTGGGACATGCTTCCGACAGGATGTAAGGTCTGGATCTTGCAGGTCTTTAAAACTAGGACCAATATCCATCCCTTGCCTGTTTAGAAGCATAAGAGTAGGCTGATATCTGACTTCTGGGAATGGGGCTCCGAGCAGCACAGGAGATGCTGAGAACCAAAGGGCAGACCCTGTGATATTTTACTTTCAGAAGCTCTGTCTTAGAGCCTCAACCTCTGGCTGCAAGGGACCTGAGTGAATATCGACTGAAACAGGCTCATGGAGCCTGGATTAGCTAAGAATGTCACTGTGAATTTGTGCTCTCCATTCCTTCTCAAGATCAGGCAGCATCAAGTGTATCCCCAATGAGGAGCATCTAACTCTTGTTTTTTCTCATTTCCCCTTGGAAAATGCTGCCATTTGCTAAGAGCTCATCTTTGGCTTAGACTTCCCAGACCTGCCAACCTCTGCTTCTCTTCTAATTGGAGTTCTGATGAGGAACCATGGTTCTTCTTTTTTTTTTTTTTTTTTTTTTTGGTAAGAGAATTCCAACATTTTGTTGCATATATAAACCCTTTATACTAAATACTGACATGGGTAATCTAAGATCAGTTAATTTTTAGAGGTCAAATTGTTCATACGAAAATTTCCAGAGATTAGTGGTCTATTTGGCTTTTAATACAGAGATAGTTTGCTTTCATTTCAAGTCTTACCAGCCTATGTTAATCCGTGTATCTGTCTATATACATTTTTTTAAATTGTGGTAAAAATATGTATGACAAGACATTTGCATACTCAACATTTTTTACTTGTACAATTTAATGGCATTGATTACATTAATCATGTTATGCAACCATTATCCTGATCCTCTGAGGAATCTTGGTCTTTAAATTTGCCTGTAAATTGATTATTTTTGCTGGCCCCCGGGGATTGTGCAGCATCCAGCCACTTAGGATTATTCAGGAAAGCCAATACATAATGTGAGTTTCCCACAGAACAGAGAGCTTCCCTTTAAAACAAAATTCACTGGTGAAAAGTAGGAGAAAATATAAAAAATAGGAGTCTGTGAACATAACATTGTTGTTGTTAGCTGCCACTGAATCCGCACCAATTCTTGACTGCCCATGTACAGCAAAGGAAATGCCACCGGTCCTATGACGTCTCCATGATTGTTGGCATGTTTGAGTCCAGTCAGACAATATTCTGCTGGGTTTTCTGTGACTAATTTTCAGAAATAGATCACCAGGCCTTTCTTCCTGGTCTGTGTTAGTCTCATAGCTCCGGTGAAACTTGTTCACCATGGGTGACCTTGCTATTATTTGAAATACTGGTGGCATCGCTGCCACCATCATAGCAACATGCATGCAAGGCATCATAGTACGACAAACTGATAGAAGCGTGGTGAATAAACATCACAGAGAACCTGAAAATTCCTGTGTTCCACACCCCGTATAATATTCTTAGTGTCACCTGCTCTCAAAAGGCTTTATATTTAGAAAGAAGAGCCCCCACCTGAACTGCCCAGCTCTCTGAACTTGTTGTGACAGCCAGAATTGGTGTCTAAGTCTCTGTTTGTGACTACCACACTCACAGACAGTGCTTCTTACTGGAGCATATTCATCTTTGCTCCCCCCACGTCCGTCAGTTCATCATACTATGGTGGCTTGCATGTTGCTGTGATGCTGGAAGCTATGCTATCAGAATTTCAAATATCAGCATGGTCATCAGTGGTGGACAAGTTTCAGTGGAGCTTCCAGACTAAAACAGTCTAGGAAGAAGGAGCTGGTCTACTTCTGAAAAAATTGGCCAGTGAGAACCTTATGAATAGCAGTGGAACACTGTCTGGTATAGGGCCAGAAGATGAGCCCCTCAGATTGGAAGGCTCTCAAAATATGACTGGGGAAGAGCTGCCTCCTAAAAGTCAAGTCAACCATAATTATGTTGATGAAGTAAAGATTTTGGGGCTTTCATATGCTGAAGTGGTATGACTCAAAATGAGAAGAAATAGCTATAAACATCAATTAATAATCAGAATATGGAATGTATGAAGAATGAATCTAGGAAAAATTGAAGTTGTCAAAAATGAATGAACCATGTAAAGATCCATATCCTAGGCACTAGTGAGCTGAAATGGCGTGGTACTGGCCATTTTGAATAAGACAATCATATGGTCTACAATGCCAGGAATGATAAATTGCAGAGGAATGGCATCATGTTCACTGCCAAAAAGAACATTTCAAGATGTATACTGAAGTACAGTGCTGTCAGTGATAAGATAATATCCTTACGCCTACACAGAAGACCAGTTGATGTGACTATTATTATTCAAATATATGCACCAATTATTAATGCCAAAGATAAAGAAATTGAAGATTTTTACCAACTTCTGCAGTTTGAAATTGATAAAACATGCAATCAAGATGCATTGATAATTACTGGTGATTGGAATGCAAAAGTTGGAAGTGAAGAAGAAGGCTTGGTAATTGGGAAGTATGGCCCTGGTGATAAGAAACAATGCCTGAAAGCACATGATAGAATTTTGCAAGACCAATGACTTCTTCATTGCAAATACCTTTTCTCACCAACATAAGCACTGACTATACATGTGGACCTCACCTGATGAAAAACACAGGAATCAAATTGACAACATCTGTGGAAAGAGATGGTGGAAAAGCTCAGTATCATCAATCAGAACAAGGCCAGGGGCCACCTGAATTTAGAGACGATCTCAAGCATAGATTTGACACATTAAACACTAATAATGACTGAAGACCAAATGAGTTGTGGAATGACATCAAGGACATCGTATACAAATAAAGCAAAAGGTCAATAAAAAGACAAGAAAAGAAGAAAAGACCAAAATGGATTCTGAAGAGACTCTGAAACTTGCCCTTGAATGTCAAGTAGCTAAAGCAAAAGGAAGAAATGATGAAGTAAAAGAACTGAACAAAAGATTTCAAAGGCTGGCTCAAGAAGACAAAATATTATAATGATATGTGCAAAGACCTAGAGATAGAAAACCAAAAGTAAAGAACACACGTGGCATTTCTCAAGCTGAAAGAACTGAAGAAAAAATTCAAGCTTCAAGTTGCAATATTGAAGGATTCTAGGGGGAAAAACTAACTGATGCAGGAAGCATAAAAAGAAGACGGAAGGAATACACAGAGTCACTGCACCAAAAAGAATTGGTTGATGTTCAACCATTTCAGAAGGTAGCATATGATCAAGAACCAATGGTACTGAAGGAAGAAGTCCAAGCTGCACTGAGAGCATTGGCAAAAAACAAAAACAAAACAATACAAAAACGACCAGACTCATTGCAGTCTAGTCGATTCCGACCATGGTGACTCTATAGGACAGAGTAGAACTACCCCATAGAGTTTCCAAGGAGCTCCTGATGGATTTGAACTGCTGACCTTTTGGTTAGCAGTTGTATCACTTAACCATTACACCACCAGGGTTTCCAGGCAAAAAACAAGGCTCCAGGAACTCACAGAGTACCAACTGAGATGTTTCAACAGACGGATGCAGCACTGGAGGTGCTCACTTGTCTATGTCAAGAAAACTGAAAGACAGCTACCTGGCCAACCAACTGGAAGAGATCCATATTTGTGCCCTTTCCAAAGGGAGGTGATCCAGTGGAATGCGGAAATTATCGAACAACATCATTAGTATCACACACAAGTAAAATTTTGCTGAAGATCATTCAAAAGCGGTTGCAGCAGTACATCGACAGGAAACTGCCAGATATTCAGGCTGAATTCAGAAGAGGACATGGCACAAGGAATATCAATGCTGATGTCAGATGGATACTGGCTGAAAGCAGAGAATACCATAAAGATGTTTACCTGTGTTTTATTAACTATGCAAAGGCATTCGACTGTCTGGATAATAACAAAATATGGACAACATTGGGAAGAATGGGAATTCCAGAACACTTAAGTGTGCTCAGAAGGAACCTGTACATAAACCCAGAAGCAGTCATTCAGACAGAACAAGGAAACATTGCATGGCTTAAAGTCAGGAAAGGTGTGCATCAGGGTTGTATCCTTTCACCATACTTACTCATTCTGTATGCTGAGCAAATGATTCAAGAAGCTAGACTCCATGAAGAAGAACGGAGCATCTGGATTGGAGGAAGACTCATTAACAATCTACAATAAGCAGATGACAGAACCTTACTTGTTGACAGCGAAGAGGACTTGAAGCACTTACTAATGAAGATCAAAGACTGCAGCCTTCAGTATGGATTACACTTCAACATAAAGAAAACAAAAAATTCTCACAATTGGTTCAATAAGTAACATCCTGATAAATGGAGGTAATATTGAAATTGTCAAGGATTTCATTTTACTTGGATCCACAATCCATAGCCATGGAAGCAGCAGTCAAGAAATCAAATGATGAGAGAGAGGGGCAAGATGGCGCTCTAGGCAGAAACACCACGCCGTCCCTCCACAGCAAAGATCCGAAAAACTAAGCCTAACAGAGAATCAACAATCCTGAAACCCTAGAACACCAAATGAAGAGATAAAGAACTCAGCCAAACACCAAACGGAGTGAGAATACTAAAAGAGAACGGAGAGCGAGGAGAGACTCAGGCAGAGATTCCTTACCAGCTAACGCAGCACGGATCCACCATCTTGGATTCCTATCGGAGACCAGCAAACGGGAGAGCAGCCTTGCAGAGCATCTGGTCGGAGACAGAACGACCGGTAAACTGCGGTGCGCGCTCTCCCACCACCCACCCCTCTCCGCCTCAGCTGGGGATCCCCTGCTTTCCGTGGCCAGGGTCTCTGGGCTGGGGGGTGCTGGTGCTTGGATTCCGCGCGCCTGGGCTGGCAGCTTTCTGGGAGCCGTTTGCTGGCAGCTAGCGAACCTTTCTCTGCCGCCTCCCCCTCCTTTTGCCTGGGTGCCTGGTTCCGAGTGCCGTCTCTGCTCTCTCCTGCGGGGCTGTAGGGCTGCGTGCGGGCGTGTGGCTGTTTCTGGGTCTGGGCTCCTGCGTGGGTGGGATCCCGGGGCCTTTGTTCGTTCGCCCCTCTGCTTTCCGTGGCCGGGGTCCCTGGGCGGGGGGGCGCCGGTGCTTGGGTTCTGCGCGCCCGGGCTGGGGGCTTTCTGGGAGCCGTTTGCTGGCACCTAGCGGACCTTTTTCTGCCGCCTCCCCCTCCTTTTGCCTGGGTGCCTGGGTCCGGGTGCTGTCTCTGCTCTCTCCTGCAGGGCTGTGGAGCTGCGTGCGGGCGTGTGGCTGTTTCTGGGTCTGGGCTCCCACGTGGGTGGGATCCCGGGGCCTTTGTTCGTTCACCCCTCTGCTTTCCGTGGCCGGGGTCCCTGGGCGGGGGGGCGCCGGTGCTTGGGTTCTGCGCGCCCGGGCTGGGGGCTTTCTGGGAGCCGTTTGCTGGCACCTAGCGGACCTTTTTCTGCCGCCTCCCCCTCCTTTTGCCTGGGTGCCTGGTTCCGAGGGCCGTCTCTGCTCTCTCCTGCGGGGCTGTAGGGCTGCGTTTGGGCGTGTGGCTGTTTCCAGGTCTGGGCTCCCGCGCGGGTGGGATCCTGGGGCCTTTGTTCGTTGGCCCCTCTGCTTCCCGTGGCCACGGTCACTTAACCCCGAGACTATCGGCTACTTGGAATTCGCGCCCCTGAGTGGGGGCTCTCTGGGTCCCATTTGTAGGCACTGACTGCTGGTGTTGCCCTTTTTTTTTTTTTTCTTCTCAATTTTATTTTTCTTCCTTTTTTGATTAGTTTTGTCATATTTTACCTCTTTTTCTCTTTTGTCTTTCTTCATTGCTTAATTTCTTGTCCCTCTATCTCTTCCTTCTCTTTCTGATCCCTGAATACTGGGCGATGTATGCCTCTGTACCTTCTGGCCAGGCTGAGCTGTGAAAATTGAGACCGACTCCCCCAGACCTCATAGCTGCATCGGTGCGATCCCTGGGAACTTTGCAGTTTTTTAACTTTTCTGATTTTCATTTGGTCATTCTTTCCTTTTCTTTCTCTTCCCCCTTCTGGTTTCCTCCATCCCATAGTCTCTCATCTGTACCTTCCAACGACAAACTCCTCTAGCATTCTTTTATGTTTGTACGCTTTTTGCTCCTCCTCCTCTCTCCTCTCTCCCATATCCAGCTTAGCTTCACACATAACCATCTTCCCGCTGCACCCTACCTACCTGCACCGTGCACTAGACATCACATCACCAAGCGGTGCAGGCACGCCCTATTGGAACCTGCCCAGCACTGACTACCGACCGTCCTGGTGGCTGCGGTGAGTGCCACAAGCAACACATCCCAGTGGCTCCTCCTCAACTAGATCTGCCCAGCTGTACCACAAGAACGAAAAAAAAAAAAAAAAATCTACAATCAATAAACGAGAGAAATATCTACTGAATGCCCCGAAAACAGCAAACAATATCAAAACATTTACAAAAACAAGACAAGATGGCTCCAATAGGCGTCCAAATTAAAACACCAGATAACTCTCCTGTGGAAGAAAATGCACTAGAAGTACCTGATACGGAACTCAAATCACTAATACTCGGAATTTTCCAAGAACTGAGGCAAAAAGCTGACAAACATGAGGAAAAAATAGACAAATTTATGGAAAATACAGACAAAAAATTGGAAGAATTCAGGAAGATGATGCAGGAACAAAATGCCAAAATAAATTCACAACTCGAAATTATACAAAAACAACAATTAGAAATCCAAAAGATAAACAACAAGATTTCAGAAATGGACGGTGTCATAGAAGGGCTGAGAAGTAGATTTGAAACCTTGGAAGACAGGATCAGTGGAACTGAAGACAAACACTTGGATACAACTCTGTTTCAGGAAAACTCAGAAAAAAGAACAAAGAAAAATGAAGAGACCCTGAGAGTTATGTGGGACACAATTAAAAGCAAAAACTTACGAGTGATTGGCATACCAGAACAGGGGAAGAAAACAGAAAACACAGAGAGGATCATTGACGAACTGCTGACAGAAAACTTTCCCAATATCATGAAAGATGAAAAGCTGGTCATCCAAGAAGCTCAACGAACCCCATATAGAATAGACCCCAAAAGAAAATCACCAAGACATATCATATTCACACTCGCTAAAACTAAAGACAAACAAAGAATCCTGAGAGCAGCTCGGGAAAAACAAGAAGTCACATACAGAGGAGAAACAATAAGACTAAGCTCAGATTATTCAGCAGAAACCATGCAGGCAAGAAGGCAATGGGATGACATATATAAAATCTTGAAAGAAAAAAATTGTCAGCCAAGAATAATATATCCTGCAAAACTCTCATTCAGATTTGATGGTGAAATTAGGTCATTTCCAGATAAACAGAAACTAAAGGAATATGCAAAAGTCAAACCAAACTTACAAGAATTATTAAAGGGAGTTCTTCGATCTGAGGACAAACAGCTTCAGCCCTCAGGCAGGACCTAGGACCTAGGATGCAGGTTAACATGAACCAGATACCATTCTAGGAACTGAACTACAGACGACTTTCCAAAAACAAAAGATATACAACAGGGAATCAGAGAAATCAATCAAAGGATGACAACAACATCAAAACAATGAATGAGGGAACAAACGGCATAGGTATAGAACCTTCTAAAGGAGAAGACGGCAAGGCGATACCAAGTAAAGGTAGACTGCTTCAAAATTATAAAGATAAGGGTAAAATTCATGGTAACCACAAAAAAAGTTAACAAACCAACTCATAAAAATAAAGACGAAAAACATAAAGTCTCAACAAAAACAAAACCTACAAAAACAAAAGAAATGAACACAAAATCCACAAAGAAAAGGAACTCAGCACAAGAGAGTAAGAAGAACAAAGAAAACTTCAGCATCACAAAAAAAGCACTACAAAATGACAGCAACAAACTCACATCTATCAATAATTACACTGAACGTAAATGGACTCAATGCACCCATAAAGCGACGGAGAGTGGCAGAATGGATAAGAAAACAGGATCCATCTATTTGCTGTCTACAAGAGACACATCTTAGAAACAAAGATGTGAATTTATTAAAAATCAAAGGTTGGAAAAAAATATATCAAGCTAACAACTATCAAAAAAGAGCAGGAGTGGCAATTCTAATCTCAGATAAAATAGACTTTAAAACAAAATCTACCATAAAAGACAAAGAAGGACACTATATAATGATTAAGGGGATGATCCATCATGAAGACATAACCATAATAAATATCTATGCACCCAATGACAGGGCCCAAAATACATAAAAAAAACTCTAACAGCACTGAAAAGAGAAATTGACAGTTCCACAATAATAGTAGGAGACTTCAACACACCACTCTCAGTATAGGACAGAACAACTAAAAAGAAACTTAGCAAAGATACAGAAGACCTAAAGGACACAATCAGCCAACTGGACCTCATAGACATATATAGAACACTCCATCCAACCGCTGCAAAGTACACATTCTTTTCCAATGCACATGGAACGTTCTCCAGAATAGACCACATCTTAGGCCACAGAGCAATCCTCAACAAGATCCAAAATGCTGAGATAATTCACAGTATCTTCTCTGACCACAATGCCATCAAGGTAGAAATTAACACTAGAAAGAGCAAGGAAAAAAAATCAAACACATGGAAACTGAATAATAATCTGCTTACACATCAATGGGTAATAGAAGAAATCAGAGATGGAATTAAAAAATTCCTAGAATCAAATGAAAATGAAAACACATCATACCAAAACCTTTGGGACACAGCAAAGGCAGTCCTCAGAGGACAATTTATAGCAAAGGATGCACATATCAAAAAAGAAGAAAGGGACAAAATCAAAACATTAACTACAGAACTCAAACAAATAGAAAGAGAACAACAAAAAAAGCCTACAACCACCGGAAGAAAGGAAATAGTAAAGATCAGAGCAGAAATCAATGAAATAGAGAACAGAAAAACAATAGAAAGTATCAACAAAACCAAAAGTTGGTTCTTTGAAAGAATCAACAAAATCGACAAACCACTGGCCAGACTGACAAAAGAAAAACAGCAGAGGGCACAAATAACCCAAATAAGAAATGAAAGGGGGGACATTACAACAGACCCAACTGAAATAAAAAGGATTATAACAGAATATTATGAAAAACTATATTCCAACAAATTTGAAAACCTAGAGGAAATGGATAAATTTCTAGAAACATACGGCCTACCCAAACTACAACAAAGTGATATTGAAAATCTGAACAGACCCATAACAAGAGAAGAGATTGAAAAGGTAATAAAAAAACTCCCAACCAAAAAAAGCCCTGGCCCAGATGGCTTCACTGGAGAATTCTACAAAACATTTACAGAAGAGCTCGTACCAGTTCTACTCAAGTTATTTCAGAGCATAGAAGAGGAAGCAACACTTCCAAATTCATTCTATGAAGCCAGCATAACGCTGATACCAAAACCAGGCAAAGACATCACAAAAAAAGAAAATTACAGACCAATATCTCTCATGAATATAGATGCAAAAATTCTGAACAAAATTTTAGCCAATAGAATTCAGTATCATATCAAAAAAATAATACACCACGACCAAGTAGGATTCATACCAGGTATGCAAGGATGGTTTAACATTAGAAAATCCATCAACGTAATCCACCACATAAATAAAAGGAAAGAAAAAAATCACATGATTATCTCAATTGATGCAGAAAAGGCATTTGACAAAGTCCAACACCCATTCCTGATAAAAGCTCTCAATAAAATAGGTATAGAAGGGAAATTTCTCAACATCATAAAGGGCATCTATGCAAAACCAACAGCCAACATCATTCTTAATGGAGAAAGGCTGAAAACATTCCCCCTGAAAACAGGAACAAGACAAGGATGCCCTTTATCACCACTCCTATTTAACATTGTGCTGGAAGTTCTCGCTAGAGCAGTAAGGCAAGAGAAAGAAATAAAGGGCATCCAAATTGGTAATGAAGAAGTTAAACTCTCCCTGTTTGCAGATGATATGATACTATACATAGAAAACCCTAAAGACTCCACGAGAAATTTACTGGAACTAATAGAAAGATTCAGCAGAGTAGCAGGATACAAGATAAACATTCAAAAATCAGTTGGATTCCTATACACCAGTAAAGAGAACGATGAAAAGGAGATCAGGAAATCAATACCATTTTCAATAGCCCCTAAAAAGATAAAATACTTGGGAATAAATCTGACCAGAAATATAAAAGACCTATACAAAGAAAACTACAAAACACTGCTGCATGAAACCCAAAGGGATCTACATAAATGGAAAAACATACCATGCTCATGGATAGGCAGACTCAACATTGTGAAAAAGGCAATTCTACCTAAAGCAATTTACAAATACAATGCAATTCCGATACAAATACCAACAACATTCTTCAAAGAGATGGAAAAACTAATTATTAACTTTATATGGAAAGGGAAGAAACCCCGAATAAGTAAAGCACTACTGAAGAAGAAGAATAAAGTTGGAGGACTCACACTACCTGACTTGAGAACCTACTATACAGCTACAGTACTCAAAACAGCCTGGTACTGGTACAACAACAGAGACATTGACCAATGGAACAGAATTGAGAACCCAGATGTAAATCCATCCACCTACGGTCACCTGATTTTTGACAAGGGCCCAAAATACATCAAAAGGGGAAAAGACAGTCTTTTTAACAAATGGTGCTGGCAAAACTGGATATCCATTTGTAGAAAAATGAAACAGGACCCATACCTCACACCATATACAAAAACTACTTCAAAATGGATCAAAGACCTGAATATAAAGCCTCAAACTATAAAATTCATAGAAGAAAAAATAGGACCAACACTTCAGGCCTTAATACATGGCATTAACAGGATACAAACCATAAACATCAACACAAAAAACCCAACAGATAAACTAGATAATTGGGATCTTCTAAAAATCAAACATCTATGCTCTTCAAAAGATTTCACCAAAAGAGTTAAAAGAGAACCTACAGACTGGGAAAAAATTTTTGGAGAGTACAAGTCAGACAAAGGTCTAATCTCCATAATCTACAAGAAAATCCAACACCTCTACAACAAAAAGACAACCAATCCTATCAAAAAATGGGCAAAGGAAATGAACAGACACTTCACCAAGGAAGACATTCAAATGGCCAACAGACACATGAGGAAATGCTCGCGATCACTAGCCATTAGAGAAATGCAAATTAAAACCACAATGAGATACCATCTCACCCCGGCATTACTGGCACGAATCAAAAACACTGGAAATAACAAATGTTGGAGGGGCTGCGGGGAGACGGGAACTCTTATACACTGCTGGTGGGAATGCAAAATGATACAGCCATTTTGGAAAATGATATGGCGTTTCCTCAGAAAGCTAGAAATAGACGTACCATTCAATCCAGCAATCCCACTCCTAGGAATATATCCTAGAGAAATAAGAGTCATCACTCGAATAGACATATGCACACCTATGTTCATGGCAGCATTATTCACAATAGCAAAACGATGGAAACAACCTCGATGTCCATCAACAGACGAATGGATACACAAACTATGGTACATACACACAATGGAGTACTATGCAACGAGAAAGAACAATGAATCGGTGAACCATCTCATAACATGGATGAAACTGGAGGACATCATGCTGAGTGAAATAAGTCAATCACAAAAGGACAAATATTGTATGAGACCTCTATTGTAAAAACCCATGAAAAAATTCACATGCAAAATGTAACAATCCTTGTTGGTTACCAGGGATGGGGGGGGGGGGAATACTAAATAGGTAATAGGTAAGTGGTAACTTGGGTGAGAGATGAGATAGTACATAGTACAGGGGAAACTAACACAACCTGCACAAGGAAAGGTCATGGAGGCCCTATAGACACATCCAAACCCCCCAAGGGACTGAGTTGTTGGACGGAGGGCTCTGGGGACCATGATCTCGGGGAACATCTAGCTCAATTGGCATGACACTACTTATAAAGATAATGCTCTACATTCTACCTTGGTGAGTAGTGTCTGGGGTCTTAAAAGCCTATGAGCGGCCATCTAAGATACTCCACTGATCTCATCCCTTCGGGAACAAGGGAGAACGAAGAGAACAGGATACAAGGAAAAGATTAGTCCGAAGGACTAATGGTCCACAGCTACCAAGGCCTCCACGGGACTGAGCCCAGTACAGCTGGATGGTGCCCGGCTACCACCAATGACTCCTCTGACCAGGATCACAACAGAGGGTTCTGGGCAGAGCTGGAGTAGGATGTAGAGTATAATTTTAACTCCCAAAAAAAAAAAAAAAAAAAAAAAAGAAGACCAGATTTACTGGCCTAAAGAATACTAGAGAAACCTCGAGAGTGTGGCCCCCAGACACCCTTTCAGCTCAGAGGGGAAGTTACCTTCAAGGTTCGATGTTAAGCCTGGGAATGGACACCCCAGTAAAACTAAATGGGACTAACGATGTACAGGAGTCCGGTGACAAGGGCCAGAAGGCAGAGGGAGAGTAGGAAACTGATGATAAGGAACACAAATTGAATAAGGACACTGTCGATGTATTGTGAGATTGTTGACCACTGCTATAGGGCAACATTTGTAGTAACTATTAAATGGGAGGCTGTTTTGTCCTGTAAGCCTTCATCTTGGGCGAGAATGGCAGCACAATTGGAAGAGCATAGTCAATATCACTTAAATGTGTAAGTAAAAAGTTTTGAAATGGTGTTTAAATAAAATAAAAAAAATAAATAAATAAATAAATAAATAAACAAATGAGACTAAAGAGGTACAATAGTCCACTGAGAAGGTCCAGAAGACAGAAGGGGACAAGGAAGCCCCCTGGTGATAGGGAACACAAGGTGGAGTAAGGATATTCTTGATGTGCTGTGAGATTGTTAACCATTGTCATAGGGCAACATGTGTAGTAACTGTTAAATGAATAACTATTTTTTCTGTAAGCCTTCATCTTAAGTGAGAATAACAGCACAGTTGGAAGAGCGTAGTCAATGTCACTGAACTGTGAATGTAGAAATTTTTGAAACGGTGTATTTTTGGCCATCTGTAATTTTCATCAAAAAAAAAGGTTGAGAATTTAGAGGCTTAATACGTTGTGGGGTTGTTAACCAATGTCAAAAAACAACATGTGTACTACTATTTCATGAGAAACTATTTGCTCTGTAAGCTTTCACCTGAAGTACAATAAAATATATATTAAAAAAAAAAAAAAAAAAAAAAAGAAATCAAATGATGTATTGCATTGAGCAAGCCTGCTGCAAAAAACCTCTATAAGGTTTTAAAAAGCAGAAGTGTCAATTTGAGGACTAAGGTGCACCTGACCCAAGTCATAATATTTTCAATCCCCGCATATGCATTCGAAAGCTGGGCAATGAATAAAGAATATAGAAGAAGAATTGATGCTTTGAATTATGGTGGTGGCAAAGATTGTTGAATATACCTTAGATTGCCAGAAGAACAAACAAATCTGTCTTGGAAGAAGTCTGGCCAGAATGCCCCTTAGAAGCAAGGATGGTGAGACTTTGTCTCACGTACTTTGGACATGTTATCAGGAGGGAACAGTTCCTGGGAGAAGGACGTCATGCTTGTGAAAGTACAGGGTCAGCAAAAAAGAGGAAGACTCTCAACGAGATGGATTGACACAGTGGCTCCAACAATAGGCTCAGACATAGCAAGGATTGTGAACATGGTGCAGGACCAGACAGTGTTTGGTTCTGTTTTACATAGCATCACTAAGAATCGGAACCAACTCAATGGCACCCAACAACACAACAACATTTATCTCTCCTAACTTTTGAATTGAAACTTGCCTGGCTTGAGATAAGTTGTACCCTACTTTCAGGTATGGGATTTGAGATGCATTTGCAGGCTGGTTCATGGGTTCTGTGGGCATGCCCCAGTTAGCAAACTTCCAGGCCATAACAGCTGAAGGGCAGGGCCAAAGCTTCTAAGAGATTATGTGTCTGTGACAAAAAAGTATTGAACCAACAACTGGTGTGTCAAATTTGGCTCACAGACACTTGGGATTTCTGGCCATAGTGGGCATCAGTTCCCCTTGACCCATCCCGTGGAAGCTGTTGACACACAGGATGTGTCTGCCCCCTGTGACCTCTGTCCACGTCCCACACGTCCTCTCATCTGACCTCAGGCCTGCAGGTTGCCTGTTAGTCTCTCCGGGGATTCAAGTTTGCACCCTCAATGGACACATTTTAAAATGTATTTAATATACATCTTATAATGAAATAATATGACTACATCACAAAATGTTTTAGAAAATAGAGGCAAGATCATATAATCATTCCCAATCTCACCACACTGTCATCATTTCTGCTGGTGATTTTTCTTATCATAATTGTTCTCATGTTTTATGCATATATATATTTGGAGCCCTGGTGGCCTACTGGTTAAGAGCTCAGGCTGCTAACCAAAAGGTTGTCAGTTCTAATCCACCAGCCACTCCCTGGAAACCCTAGGGAGAAGTTCTACTCTGTCCTATAGGGTCACTATGAGTCGGGATGGACTTGATGGCAATGATTTTAGTGGTTTTTATATGTATATATGCATATATATATGTGCATATATGTATGTATATATGTAATGTATATACATTTTAAATCCTTTATTTCACTTCTTATTTACTTAGATTTTCCATGTTGCTATATAGTTTTTTAATCCATATTAATGATCTGTTTAATAATCCGTCATCCCTGAAATTATTATTATTATTTTTTGATAAGGGAAAATTTTAGTTTATACACAAAATATATCAGTTTCACTTTAGATTATTATTTCATTTCAGATTATTATTACTTAACCCCCTTCCCCCATATAGATGTTGTTGTTAGTTGCCATCCAGTCAGCTCTGACTCATGGTGACCCACATACAATGTAATGATTTATTACTGGGTCCCGCACCATCTTCATGATTGTTGGTATGTTTGAGTCCATTGTTGCAACCACTGTCAGTTCATCTCATTGAGGGTCTTTCTCACCTTTGCTGGCCCTTCAATTTACCAAACATGTTGAACTTCTCCAGTGATCCGTTCCTCCTGATGACATGTCCAAAATAAGTGGGTTGAAGTCTTGGACAATATTCTGTGATCCACAGGGTTTTTATTTTTAATATTTTATAGTATTTTAGGTGAAAGTTTACATAACTAATTAGGTTCCCATTTAATAATTTTTATACAACTTGTTCCATGACATTGGTTACATGTTTTTGCATGTGTCAACATCCTCATTATTTTCATTCTTTTTGTTCTGTTTCCATTAATCTACCTTCCCTGCCCCTCCTTAGCTTGTCATCTTTGTTTTAAGGTAAATGTTGACCATTTGATCTCATATGGTTGATTAAATTTAAGAGAGCACAGTATTCACAGGTGATATTGTTTATTTTATAAGCCAATCTATTATTCTGAGGAAAGGTGACCACTGGGAGAGGCTTCAGATCCAAGTTCAAAGGGTATCCTATGGTGATAGTTTGGGGGTTCCTCTAGCCTCTGTCAGTCCAGTAAGTTAGGACTTTTTTAGGAATTTGAGTTTTGTTTTACATTTTTCTCCCATTCTAACCTGGACCTTCTATTATGTCCTTGGTCAGAAAGGTTCGTAGTGGTAGCTGGGCACCATCTAGTTCTTTTGGTTTCAGGCTAGAAGAGGCTGCAGTTCTCGTGGGCCATTAGTCCTGTGAACTAGTTTATTCCGTGAGTCTTTGATTTACTTCACTCTCCTTTGCTCCCGACGGGAAGAGACCCATAGTTGTATCTTAGATGGCTGCTCTCAAGCTTTTACGATCACAGACGCTAGTCACCAATCTAGGATGTAGAGTACTATCTTTATGAACTATGTTATGCTAACTGACCTAGATGTCCCCTGAGACTCTCTGTGATTATTTGGCTGGACCATTATTTTCATATCAAATTATAGCTGCAAACTCCACCCATCAATAACGACCTTTTCTAACTCCCCATTCCTTTGTCGTCCTCTCCTCTGGTAATTACTTATCTTCTTTTGTCTTGGTGAATTTACCTATTTTAGGTATTTTATGTAATAGGATCATACAATATTTGTCCTTACATAGTTTTCATAACCAATGCTTTTAGTTACTCCATTGCTGCAATATTTTATATGGGTAAGTTGTTTAATCTTGTCATTATGTAATGAGAAATACTGCTGTGAGAGACAACATTATGTATGTTTAATTTTTCATGTTTAGGTTAGGTATTAAGAACAATAAAAACATTTTTGACTTTAACATACATTGAAAGATTTCTTTCCAAAAAGATTGTACCAATTACAATGCTACCAGAAAATATGCGTATACAAAGCTATAGCCAGTTTTATGTTTGTTTATGAATTAATTGATCTATGAAGCTAATTTGGTGAGGAAAAATGGCCCATCCAGCGTATGCAGCATTTGAAAGCACCTTCCATTAGTAAGTCTTGAGATCTGAAATAAAATCAGATAGTGGGAGCTTTGCTCTTCCCATCGTAGTGTGGAGCTGCTTTATGTGTGGTCTCGAGAGCATGTGCAAGGGAGCCAGGTTTGTGTTAATGGATGGTGTATCCTCCAGTGAGTGTACCCCTCTGCTTGCCTGCTGCCCACCTTTCCACTCAACCATTCACTCACATTCCCACCTATCTTCCTATCTCTGTCATGTTTCACAAAGGGTCTGATGTTGTTATATAGCATCACAAAGCACCATAAACTACAAATGAGTGTGATAATGGGACAGGGGGAAAATAAGACAGCAGAGTCAGGGTATAGTAGAATCTTCACAACCCACAAACCTCCAGGGGTAGCCACGAAGGTGGCTCCAGTCCTCCAGAGGCCAAAGAGAAGAGAGAAACACAACTAGCTACAAGACTGCAGAGTCCCTGAGGCAAAGCCAAGCTATCTGCTCAGAAAGCACACCGATGCCGAGTAGAAATCAAGAGAGACTTCCCCACTGTGATGGTTAACTTTCTGTGGCAACTTGGCTGAGCTATGGTGCCCAGTTGTTTAGTCAAGCAATAGTCTAGATGTTACTGTGAAGTATTTACATGTGATTAACATCCAAATCAGTTGGCTTTAAGTAAAGCAGATCACCCTCCATCCTGTGGATGGGCCTCATTCAGTCAGTTGAAGGACTTAAGCACAAAACCGAGGATTTCTCCAGGGAGGAAACAGTCATCTCCATAATTCTTCTCTCTCCCTGACCACCTGATCTACTGATTTGTGACAAAGATTCCTGGAATTTCTAGCCTGTTCCTTAACCTATGGATTTTGGATTTGCCAGCTCCCCACAGTCGCATGATCCAATTCCCAGAGAGAGAGAAAGAAAAAGACAGATAAAACCAAAACACCAAACTTGTTGCCGTCAAGTTGATTCTGACTCATGGTGAACCCATGTGTTATAGAGTAGAATTGAGTTCCATAGGGTTTTCTTGGCTGTAATCTTTGTGGAAGCAGATTGCCAGGTCTTTCTTTCCTGGTGATGCTGGTTGGACTCAAAATGCCAGCCTTTAGGTTAGCAGTTGAGTGCAAACAATTTGTACCACCCAGGGACCTTTCATAGGTACATACAAATATATATACATACACACATATATATATGTATATACACACATATACTATATTTGTTGTTGGATGCCATCAAGTCTATTTCAACTCATGGTGACCCCATGTGACAAAGTAGAACTGCCCATATAGGGTTTTCTAGGCTGTAATCTTTATGGATCTTTCTCCTTTGTAGCAGCTAGGTGGATTCGAACCACCAACTATTTGGCTAACAGCCAAGTGCTTAACCATTGTACAACCAGGGGTCTCTCCCCCTCTCTCTCCATCTATATCTCTGTATCTGTATCTATATCTATCTTCATCTGTATCCATATCCATATCTATCTATATATCTGTATCTGTATATCTTATTGGTTCTGTTTCACTAGAGAACCCTGAGTAAGGCACCTGTGGTTTCAACAACAAGGCTGCAGGCGTGGTGAAGGCTGTGCCCATCTTCAGACACAGTCCTGCCTCTCAGAAGTTGCTCCTTGCTGGGCCCCCCTATGTGTGCTGATGGCATAGGCCACTGCAGGGTTCACCAAGCTAGCCTCTCTACATAATCGTGTAAGGAGGGTGCATAGGATATACACACGTAGGCCAGCTGGGGCATTGGCTGGTCTGGTTTAATCCAGCGATCAGTCTTGGGGGATCTAGAGAAATGAGTGGACAACATTGTCTAAATTCTCCGTAAACTCTGCTCCTGTCAGCTATGTTTTAAATTAATCTAAGAGGTGGTAGGTTATGACTGTGGGCTTTGACCAGCACCTAAGTGTAGCAACGCCCTTCGTTTGGGTGGTAAAATCTGAAGAACCACACAGCCTGGGCACAACTGTGCATCTTCTTGTTCACATCAGGGACATGGATGGCAGCCCTTTCAGGAGAGAACAGTGCCCCATCTCTGTTCAAAGGTGAGTTGAGAGGGAAAACACTGGTCGGGCCAAGGCTCTCAAAGGAAGTGCAAAGAAATGGGGACAAAATCACAGGTGATAGGGCTAGGCTAGGCCAGTAGTTCTCAAAGGGTGACTCCGGGACCAGCAGCATCAAGAGCACTGGGAATTTGTTACAAATCCACATTCTCAGGCCCCGTGCCAGACCTACTGAATCTGTTCTTTAACAAGGCCTCTGTGGTTCTATGCACACTTAAGACTGAGAGACGCTGGTCTGGGTCCTGGGAAGAATTTTCCGACCTGGTGAGTTGGCACAGAGGGCAGAGTGGTGGCAAGATCTAGTGTTCAGGTTGCATCCTAGCTCTGATTGCACTTTGTTGTATAACCTTAAGTTGGATTCTTCATCATTTGAAAAATGGATTTATTGATCCTTCCTTCCTATTTCACAATGTTGTTATGATACAATGAGACAAGAGATGTGAAAAGCCTTTGGAGACTATCAAATGCTATCTAAATATAATTTATGTGTTTATGTCTACTTCAAATAATAGTGACAAAAATGCAGCTTCACTCAGTTTAAAAGTGTATTAGTAGTCACTCAAACGCTTACTAAAAGAACGAGTGAGTGAAAGGAATCAATAGATCAGTAAATCACTGGGGAGCTTCATGCCATCTCTCAACATGATGTTTAGCTGTTGCAGGTAGATGACAGTTGTCGGTGGTGGGTTGTCTGTGGAAAGGCAGCGAGGAAGACAGGTGTTGAGGATGAGGATGGTGCTGCAGTTCAGAGAGACAGAGAAAGGTGCAGATTAACAGGTTGGGCAGGGAGGGGGGATGCTGCCTTCAGTCTTGGGAATGCTGATTTGGGTGATCCTTAGTCACCTAGAAGGAGCACCAAGGTGGGGAGTGAGTTATCCAGGTCAGAGCTCAGAGACGTCTGGCTGAAGATACACCTCTGTGCATCACGCCATTAAGGTGGGAAACAAGACCACAGAGTGAGCGGAGAAAGCACATGGAGCTTTCCCTTAAGCTACGCCAGCCCTGGAGTCTGGGCCGAGGAGGAAAAAGCAGGGGCCAGAGTGGGTGGTAGAAGGCTAAGTGGGTGCTGTGTCTCCAAAAACAAGGGAGGTGTTTATTTAATAAAGGGGGAATTTTCAACAGCATCACAGACTACTGAAAATTAAAGCAAAACGAGGACTGAAAACTCGCCTTTGGTTTAGCAACACAAAGTCACTTAGCAATCTTTAAGAGGGAGATTGTTTCAATATCACCTTCTCTCAGAAGCCGCCCTGACCACTCTGTAGAATACGGTAACCACATGCTCTCCCTCAGCACTGGTGCTCTGTTAGATTATTTTTTAATAGAGTTTATTTGTTAGATCAATTTTAAGTTTACAGAAAAATTGTGCCGAAAGTACAGAAAACCAAAAAAAAAAAAAAAAACAAAAAAAACCCATTGCCGTCGAGTCGATTCTGACTCATAGCAACCCTATAGGACAAAGTGGAACTGCCCCATAGAGTTTCCAAAGAGCACCAGGTGGATTCAAACTGTGGACCTTTTTGTTAGCAGCTGTAGCTCTTAACTACTATGCCACCAGGGTTTCTAGAAAGTACAGAGGGTTCCCATATACAACACACCCACAATTGCCCCTATTAACATCTTGCATTGTTGTGGTACAATTGATAAACCAATAGTGATACATTATTATTAACTAAAGTTCATAGTCTACATTAGGGTTCATGCTTTGTGTTGTACAGTCTTATGTGTTTTGACAAATACATAATATCGTGTCCAGCACTACAATATCATACAGGATAGTTTCACTGCCCTAAAAATGCCCTGTGCTCCACCTATCCATCCCTCCCCCTTCTCCTGAACCCCTGGCTGCTAGAAGTTTACCATAGCCCTTTTCACCTCATGAACTGCAATTTTCTTATTTTTCACTATCCTCTCTTATCACTAGGATCTATGTTCTATGAGGGAGTATGTTCTATGAAGGTGAGGAATTTTGTCTGTTTTGTTATCGATACAGCCTCAATACCCAGAAAAGTGCTTGGACACAGTAGGTGCTCAGTAATTATTTGTTGCTTGAATGGATGAATGCGTTATTGAATGAAAGGGATCAGAAGGCAAACTGGAGTGGGTCCAGCAGTGAGTAAGAAATGAGGAGACAAGGAAATGGAGACAGAAAGGAGAGACACTGTGTAAGATATTTGACTGTGGGGACAGAAAAATGGAGTCGGGGCAGTGGAAGGTTTGGGAGAGCTTGCTGAAGGGATTTTGGTTGCAGTTGATTTAAGGATGGTTTTGAAAGTGTTCAAAAGCCCATGAGTGGAAGGGTTCATTGGAAGAGGTTGAAATTAGGAGAGAGAAAGGATGATACCAGGGTACTGCTTCTGAGAAGATAGGCAGGAGGGGATTTGATTGTGGAGGGGAGGTGCCCTGGCAGAGATGTTACAGACCAGTAGGATAAAGGCATTCCAGTCAAAGGACTTCTGTGCTTCTCTGTGGAGCAGGAGACTCTGTAGGAACTCAGGAGGAAGGGGGAGGGAACATAGAGGACTAACACACCTGGTTTGCATTTCTGTCACCCTTCAGGAGGGACAGCTGTCACAGGGCAGTGGGGAGGGCCCAAGGCAGTTCAGGGTTCTCCACAGGAAGTCTTTTCTTATGCACTGATGGTTCTGCGCCCTTTAGGTTTTTCAGAAGGTAAAGAGGCAATAGCTCTGGGCCTTCTTTTCGCATGACAAAAAAAGTGTTCAGACCCTCTGTATGATACACAATGCATGATACACAATGCCATACCAGCACAAGACATAGAGGGGCCCACAGGCTGTAGTGTGATCTCTCTTCAGTCCTGTGCTTCCTGGCTCCCAGCCACACACCTTCTGACCAACCAGGTCATCTCTGGACACCCTTTGCTTCTGCCAAGCTCATTGCCCCGAGTTTTCTTCCAATCTTATGCCTGTTACTGCCTGTGTTCATGGCTGTGACCCTTGGTACTTCCTAACAGCTTGCGCCAGCTCCTTCTTCCCAGCTGTGTGATGTCCTGGGATGGAGTGGAGACTCAGTGCTGCTCTTTCCCTGATTGCTATAACAGGGAATTGGTTCAGCCCATGACATATTGACAAGTCTATGTTGAAAACCTAGAATTTTGATTAGGAGACATTTTGAAGACATATAAGAGGGGCGAGGGCTGGGGAGGGGACAGGGACCAGGGCTATTGTTGATGGTGAAGTGAGGGTCAGGGACTGTGTGAGTTTTACCAGTATGAGGGTGGGGTAGCTTGGGGAAAGGGTGGTCAGGGGTATTGTGAATATTTCTTAAGAACAAAAATGCAGTCCCCTCCCCATTTTACTTTAATGTAGTTGAATCAAATTAGCAGCATTCAAACATTCTGCTTTGTCT
Organism: Dugong dugon; assembly: GCA_030035585.1. Taxonomy (NCBI): domain Eukaryota; kingdom Metazoa; phylum Chordata; class Mammalia; order Sirenia; family Dugongidae; genus Dugong; species Dugong dugon. The sequence goes on along the minus strand of CM057475.1, from coordinate 4,427,975 downwards.
TGGGCACCGTTAATATGAGTCTCTTTTTCAGCCACCCTAGAAATGGTCCTTTCTGAGACCCCAAACAAAAAGTAAGAGCTAGCAATACTGGGTTTAGGATGGGGCTGGGAGAACTGAGCGAACTGAGCCTGAGCCAAGCTTGTCAACGCCTGAGCCATGAGGAAGGGCGTTTGCTCTGGGGTCAGAGAGCTGGTGCATGGTTCTGAGGACACGACTCTGGAAGGGGAGCAGATTCTATCAATGTGCAAGGTTCTGTCATGGTTCAACATTTCCAGGAATTGCCTTGTCTATAAGAAACCACAGCAGCCACAGTACCAATGTTTAAAATGCCTTCTCTTAAGATAGATGGTGAAGTATAAGGTCATGGATGAACGCAACAACAACAGTAACAACAGACTCTGTGCTAAGTGTGTATCCCAGGATTGATAATTTCATTTAATTCTTCTCAACAACCCTTTGAGATAAGTTGTCTTCAGGTTAAACAAAAATTGGTCCGGAGAATCAAGAAGCTCCTCCAGGTCTCACAGATACTATGAGGGCAAGCCTGTCTGACTCTCAAACCTGTGGTTGTCATTAGCATGCAGTTCTGGAGAGTTTAGGGCCCATTATTGACTGGGGGAAACCCCATGGGAGCCTAACCTGGAAGAAAGAATGCCTTGGCCCAGGTTTGGGTTCTGGCACTGGGAGAAAACAGTGAGAACTCTCTCTGATCAACAAACATCACTGTAAGAAGTTAGACACTGAATTTTGTCTTGTAAATATACAAAAGGATGGATCAAAGAAACGTGTGTGTGTGTGTGTGTGTGTGTGTGTGTGTGTGTGTGTGTGTTTAGAAGGGGGTGTCAGGTAGGAAGGTAAAGATAAGGTCCTACAGAAGAAACAGTGTTAATGATGGGTAGTAAGTGATGGGTCAGTGGTTGAGAAGCGAGCAGGATGCTGGGCATTCAGGACTGAGGCCATGGGCAGCAAAAGAGATTCTGTGACTTCCTTCCATGAGAGGTTGTCCACAAGGTGGAAATGGACATGTACCTGTGACTTGCCAGGTGGCACTGGCAATATTGAACCTCTGGTAATCTGAGGCTATGACCATGTCCTTGTTGTTAGCTGCAGTCAAGTTAGCTCCTGACTTATGGTGACTCCATTAACAACGAGATCAGACCAACGTGATTCATAGGGTTTTCACTGGCTGATTTTCGGAAGTAGATTATCACGCCTTTCTTCCTAGTCCATCTTAGTTTGAAAGTTCCACTGTTCAGCATCACAGCACCACGCAAGCCTCCACTGACAGATGGGTGGTGGCTATTCACAAGGTGCATTGGCTGGGACTCAAACCAGGATCTCCTGCATGGAAGGCAAGGATTCTACCACTGAACCACCACTGCCCTCATAACCATGTTAAGGATATCAAAAGTCCTTTATCATTTTTTTTAAAGAGGCATTTTGCATAAGAATTTCAAGAAACTTATAGGCCTATTGCTCAAAGTTAAGAAGGCGATTCTGATGAATGACAGACTGAAAGCAGAATTCCTCACCTATAATGCTTCTCCTGCTTCATCAAGAGACAAATAGACTGAAAAGGGCTGAGTGAAGAGTAAACTAAAGCTCAAGCTGAGTAGAGCTTTTGTAAAAGAGCTTCGAGCTGGTCTGTGTTAATGCTTGTCTCTGGGATCAGAAGGACACATACCACGATCTTCGAGGACCTGGAGCTTACAACAGGTCCACCGAATCACCTTCTTCATGAGCTCTGGACATAGGGGAGGGCAATACCAGAGCCCAAGAAAGCACCAATGTTTTTGTCATACTGTTCAAAAGGACAACCTAAGCTGCATTCCATAGTGGATCACCCGGATGCTTGAAACGCTGAGGCCTATTGCAAAGTATTGGATAACCAGTAATTATACACAAAGCACCGGCTTTTCTCTAAATATCTCCTTCACTGTGAAAAGAACCAGATTCCCAGGCTATTTTTTACCCTAGACAATTAAGCAATTCGAGAAGTTTCTTATTTTGGACTAGCTTGTTTTTCTTGAACGATGATGAACCGATCAGCCCTACCTATACTATTCCTTCAATTTCACAGATTCTTGTCAATTCACCTGAAAGGCTAGTTCTCCCATTGGGCTAACATTACAGTAGACTTGTTGGATGAGCATCTCTCAGGTAGCCCCTACTGTACCCTAGCTTCCTTGTTGTTTTAGGTGTTGTCAAGTCGATTTTGGCACGTAGTGACCCCATGTGACAGAGTAGAACTGCCCCATGGGGTTTTCTAGGCTGTAATCTTTATGGGAGCAGGTCACTAGGTCTTCCTCACATGGAGAGATTGGGTGGGTTTGAACTGCCAATCTTTCAGTTAGCAGCCAAGCCCTTAACCATTGCTCTACCAGGGATCCTCAGCTCTAATAACCTCCACAGCCTGAGCATCTATCCCCTCAATTTCTCAGGGTAGTCATCCTTCCCCAAACACCATGCTGCCTCCCTAGACTACTGAGAATGGCTTCCTTAGTGCTAGATATTCACTCATTTATTCATTAATTCAATCATCATGTGATGATGAGCTGTGCTTAGTCAAGCTATGCTACTCAAATAAGTATTTTGTTCTTGAAAACCCCAAAGTAGAAAGTGCGCTAAATTTTTTAAATAGATTTTATTTTTTTAGAGCAGTTTTAGGTTTACAGAAAAAATGTGTAGAAAGTACAGAGCTTTCATTGCTCCCTCTTTTCCTGCACACTGTTTCCACTATTATTCACACCTTGCATTCCTGGGGTACATTTGCTACAATTGACAAACGAATAATGATGCATTATTAGTAACTAAACTCCATATTTCACATCATAGTTCTTTCTTTGTGTTGTACTGTCCTATGGGTTTTGACAAATGCTTAATGTCATGCGTCCATGTGCATATCATACAAAATAGTTTCACTGCCCTGAAAATGCCCTGGGCTCCACCTATTTATCATTTTCCCTATCCCTTGAGTCCCTGGAAACCACTGATCTTTTTACTGTCTCTATAGTTTTTCTGTGTGAATGGTAACAAATTATGGATAAAATTGCAAAGAATGGGAATTCCAGAACACCTAATTGTGCTCATGCGGACCTGTACATAAACTAAGAGGCAGTCTTTTAAACAGAACAAGAGGATACTGCATGATTTAAAATCTGGAAAGGTGTGTGTCAGAGTTGTATCCTTTCACTGTACTTATTCAGTCTGTATGCTGAGCAAATAATCTGAGAAGCTGGACTCTGTGAAGAAGAATGGGGAATCAGGATTGGAGGAAGACTCATTAACTACCTGCAGCAATACGCAGATGACACAACCTTGGTTGCTGAAAGTGAAAAGGACTCAAAGCACTTACTGATGAAGATCAAAGACCACAGCCTTCAGTATGGATTACACCTCAACATAAAGAGAACAAAAATCCTCACAACTGGACCAGTAAGCAAATCATGAATAAATGGAGAAAAGGACATCATGCTTGATAAACTAGAGGGTTAGCCAAAAAGAGGAAGACCCTCAATGATATGGATTGACACAGTGGCTGCAGTGATGAGCTCAAGCACAGCAACGATTATGCAGGCAGTGTTTTGTTCTGTTGTACCTAGGGTTGCTGTGTGTCAAAACTGACTCAATGGCACATAGCAACAACGTAGCTTTTCTGAAAGTGCACTAAATTTTTAGTCAAGGAACTCAAGTCTTGATGTTGTCTCTCATGCACCACTTCTCTAAGCCTCAGTTTTCTCACCTGGATGATAGTGATGGTAAGAGGTTGTCCCAGGGACGTTCTAAGAACTAAGAATTCATGGGGAAGAACTTGTAAACAGTAAACCATGGAGTAAACTATCATATTAAAATATTTTTGTTCAAAATTAAGCAGATAATATCTTGGGAGGGAAGGATGCTTATTGAGACCCCCACCCCCACCCCAGACTGGAGATGGGAGAGTCACAAGCTCTTTTGCCACACTGATATCATACATATACTCAACAAGTCAGTGCAGGCTAATGAAGACATAAACTGTCTTTGCATTCTGCTGGAGTTATATCAGCTCCATGAGGTTAGATGATTATTCCCTGCTAATTAGAACCAGCTATATATGGGAAAATAAATGCCATTTATTCATTAAAAAAAAAAGCTTGTAAAAGAAATGGCACAGCTCTGCAGAAGACAGTCTGGCAGCTCCTCAAAAAGTTAAATACAGAATTACCATATGATCCAGCAATTCCACTTGTAGATATAAACCCAAAAGAATTGAAAGCAGGAACACAAACATGTACATCAATGCTCACTGCCGTGTTTTTCACAATAACCAAAAGATGGAAAGAACCTAAATGTTCTTCAACAAAAGAATGAATAAACAAAACGTGATACATACATAAGATGGAATGCTACCCAGCCATAAAAATAAAGGAAGTTCTTATACATGCTACAACATGAACACTGAAAACATTATGCTGAGTGAAATAAGTTAGTCATAAAAGGACAAATATTGTATGATTCCACTTATATGAAATATCTAGAACAGGCATTTGACTTTGTGGATCATAAAAAATTATAGATAATGTGAAAAAATGTGAATTCCAGAACACTTAATTATGCTCTTGCAGAACCTGTACATAGACCAAGAGGTAGTACTTCAAACAGAACAAGAGAATATTGCATGGTTTAAAATCAAGAAAGGTGTGTGTCAGGGTTGTATCCTTTCATCATACTTATTTAATCTGTTTGCTTAGCGAAGAATCAGAAAAGCTGTACTTTATGAAGAACTTGGCATCAGGATTAGAGGAAGACTCATTGACAACATGCGATGTGTAGATGCACGACCTTGCTTGCTGAAAGTGAAGAGGACTTGAAGCACTTACTGATGAAGATTAAAGACCACAGCCTTCAGTATGGCTTACACTTCAAAAGAAAGAAAACAAAAATCCTCACACCTGGACCAATAAGTAACATCATGATAAATGGAGAAATTGAAGTTGTCAAGGATTTTATTTTACTTGGATACACAATCAACGTCCATGGAAGCAGCAGTCAAGAAAACAAGTGATTGTGTTGCATTGGGCAAATCTGCTGCAAAAGACCTCTATAAAGTGTTGAAAAGCAAAGATGTCACTTTGAGGACTAAGGTGTGCCTGACACAAGCCATGGTATTTTTGATCCCCTCATACACATGTGAAAGCTGGACAATAAATAAGGAAGAGTGAAGAATTGATGCTTTTGAATAGTGGTGTTGATGAAGAATATTGAATATACTGTGGACTGCTAGAAGAACGAACAAATCTGTCTTGGAAGAAGTACAGCTGAAAATGCTCCTTGGAAGCGAGAATGGTGAGAATTGTTTTCATGTACTTTGGACATGTTATCAGAAGGGACCAGACCCTGGAGAAGGACATTATGCGTGGTAAAGTAGAGGATCAGTGAAAAAGAGGAAGACCCTCAATGAGATGGATTGACACGGTGGCTGCAACAATAGGCTCAAACGTAGCAAAGATTGTGAGGATGGCGCAGAACCAGGCAGTGTTTCGTTCTGTAGTACATAGGGTCGCTGTGAGTCAGAACTGACTCAGCGTAGTGGTTAAGTGCTGTGGCTGCTAACCAAAAAGTCAGCAGTTTGAATCCAACAGGCACTCCTTGGAAACTATGGGGCAGTTCTACTCTGTCCTATAGAGTCGCTATGAGTCGGAATTGACTCCATGGCTACGGGTTTTGTTTTTTTTTTTTTAAGGTTATTAGTGGTTACCAGAGGCAGGTGGCAAGGAGGGGAAACAGAGGACTCACCGCTTAGGAGACACTTAGTTTCTGCAAACGGTAATGGAAAAAGTTGGACATGGATAATGGTGATGGTTGCACAACTTATTTAGTGCTGCTATAACAGATACGGAAATTCTGGTGGGGTGGTGGTTAAGAGCTGTGGCTGCTCACCAAAAGGTTGGCAGTGCAAATATACCAGGCACTCCTCGGAAACCCTGCGGGGCAGTTCTACTCTGCCCTATAACAGAAATACCACAAGTGTGTGTGGCTTTAACAAACAGAAATTATTTTCTCACAGTTTTAGAGGCTAGAACTATGAAATCAAGGTGCTGGCTCTAGTGGAAGGTTTTCTCTCTCTGTTTGCTCTGAGAGAAGGTCCTTGTCTCTTCAGCTTCTATTCTACGGCTTCTTGGTGATCTTCATGTGACATGGCATCTCTCTCCCTCCATCTCTGCTTCTTTAATCTCCTCTTTTTATATTTTGTAAGAGATTGACTCAAGACACACCCTACACTAATCCTGCCTCATTAACATAACAAAGACAACCCATTCCCAAATGGGATTATAACCACAGGCATAGAGGTTAGGGTTTACAACACATATTTTGAGGGGATACAATTCAATCCATAACAACAATTAATATCGCTAAATTATAAATGTTAAGAATATGAAATAGCAAATGTTTTGATACATATATATTTGCCAGAATAAAAAAAAATATATTTATTTTATAAAATAAATTTTAAATTTATTTAAAATTATTTTATAAACTAATTTATAAAATAAATTTATAAAAATAAATATCTATCTATCTATCTATCTATCTGAGGGTATCATTGTGAGGAACAAGTTATTAATATCGACCTTAAACTATTTTTAATCTACTTCATAGCAACCTTCAGCTGAGAGAATAGGACCCAGCCTCAGAAAAATCACATAGATGAACTTCCCACTTCTCCTAAAGTCCTGGCTCTCTCTGTGGCATTTTCTTCAATGCACACGGAAACCAAATCAGACTGCTTTCACCATGACTGTTACACATTTCATCCATCATGGAGACTTAGAAGCAGGCAATTTGTTGTGTCCCATTTAATGACTACAATAGAGCCCTTCAGATTTGGTGCCTTCCACTCCTTTTAGGTAAGCTCAACATATCCTTTAAGTTCTGAGGAAAACAGCTTGTAAAATCTTTGGGGGCTCTTGGGACATCAAATAGCTCTAGAGGAGTGCATTTTAATGGTTTACTTGTAAAAGAATCAGTGAAAGAAGCAGAACCATATGGTTTAAATTTTTCTGTATAGTATGAGGTATTTTTGTAGCCCTCCTCTTTTTTTTTTTCTTTTTGTTCCTGAGGGTCTCAACACATCTTTGAGTACTTATTCTGAAAAATCATCAAAATAACCTTTAGATACACTGACACGGCAAATGAGACCTTTATATTGTAAATTGGTTGTCTTCTGGCTAGGCCTTGGGACTGATGTCCTAGCAGACCGTGACATTAACAAGAAGTGAGGGGCAAGGAAAGGAAGAAGAATGAAACTTTTTGTAATTAGTATGTAGATGCCAACCCGTCCAGGGATGCAAGGCTCAAAAGCCTACAAACTCTATGGAGGTAACATAAAGGCTTGGATTGCATTCTGAGAAGCAAAAACAGAGGGTGGGGTGGGGTGAGTAGCTTGGAAGTTATAGAGCTCTTGCTTGCCGAAGGGCTTTCAAGTTCAATTAAAACAAAGAGCTGAGCAAACAGAACAGCCCTGTGTGTGGCAGTCTGCCACCAGCCTCACTCCCTGCTATAGTCTAACTCTTTGTCCTTGGACAGAACAGGGGAGGAAGAGTCACTTCCAAAAATCAAACCGGTAGAAAGGGGTGGTATCTAACACAAGTCCTAGGCTGCTTGCATTACATTAAACTCTGAGTCCGTTAGGTCAGCAGGAGGCTGTAAGATAGCAGTGAAGATAGACCTGGGTCAAGTTGCCACTTTATCTACAAACCACATGATTTTGCACAAATGACACCGCCTAATTAAGTGTGGAGGCCCTCTGGTGGAGCAGTGGTTAAGCATTCGGCTGCTAACCGAAAAGTTGGCAGTTCAAACCCAGCAGCCACTCTGTGGGAGAAAGATGTGGCAGTCTGTTTCTGTAAATGTTGCAGCCTTGGAAATCCTATGGGACAGACAGTTCTACTCTGTCCTGACTCTACAGCAGTGGGTTTGGTTTTTTGTTTTTAATTAAGTATGGAATGCCTGGGTGTCTTAGTCATCTAGGGCTGCTGTAACAGAAATAACACAAGTGAATGGCTTTAACAAAGAGAAATTTATTCTGTCACGGTCTAGTAGGCTAGAAGTTTGAATTGAAGGTGCCAGCTCTAGGGGAAGGATTTCTCTCTTTGTAGGCTCTGGGGGAAGGTCCTTGTCATCAATTTTCCCTGGTCAAGTAGCTTCTCAGTGGCGGGACCCCAGGTCCAAAAGATGCAGTGTTCTTCTGGCTCTTGTTTCTTGGTGGTTATGAGGTCTCCCTGTCTCTCTTCTTGCTTCTCTCTTTTATATCTCAAAAGAGATTGACTTAAGACACAACTTAATTTTCTGGATGGAGTCCTGCCTCATTAGCATAACTGCCTCTAATACTGCCTCATTAATATCAGAGAGGTAGGATTTACAACACATGGGAAATCACATCAGATAAGAAAATGGGGGACAATCACACAATACTGGGAATCATGGCCCAGCCAAGGTGACACACATTTTTGGGGGACATAATTCTATCCATAACACTGTGTGTGCAAAAGGTTAACATGTTAGGCTGTCAACTGAAAGACTGGAGGTTTGAGTCTACCCAGAGGCACCTCAGATGATAGGTCTGGTGATCTACTTCTGAAAAACTAGCCATTTAGAACCCTATGGAGTACAATTCTACTCAGACACACATGGAGTCGTCATGGGTTGGAGCTGACTCAATGGCAACTGGTTTAATTAAGTAGGAGATTTCTCAGTTGTAAGAGAAGGATAAACATGTAACTATTTCATTGAGTTGGATGGAATACTAAGACTACATTAGTTGCTACTGTAATGTAACAATTGATTTTTTCTGTCTTAGACATTAATTGTACAAGTATTTATTGAGCACCTACTATGTGATGTGCATTGAGGGTACAGTGGTGGGTGAATGCAGACATGGTTTCTTCCCTCTTACAACTCAGAGTCAAGTTTAAGATTAAGCCTGTGACTGATGGATCTAACCAACTACCACAGGGAGAAAACCCATCAGCTTAGACTGAAGGGGGCAGAGACAGAATGAAGGAAAGAAAGCTGTCTGCCTCTTGGAATTCTACAGGCAGGAAACAGGCCAAAGGAGCTACATCTATTGTCCACCAAGAAAAGAAAAGGACCATCCCTGGAGCAGCTTGGAGATCAGCAGAACTGTTAGAAGGAGCATAGGAAGCAGAGCTGCCTTGGTTTCAAAGGGTGGAACCACTGCGTCCTGAATTTCAAAGAGTCAGTTCTCCACCAACTTAGTTCTGGAGTGTGGGGCTGCCATTTAGGTGATGATGAGGCTGCTGCCCAAAGCTGAGGGGGTGGGGCTGCCATGCCCAAGGAGTAGGAGAATGGAGCCTGCTGGGGTGAAGGGAGTAGGGTTGTCACTCAGAAGAACTAGGAGAATGGGGTTGCCCAAAGCTGAGGAAGCAGAGTTGCTGTCAGAGTGTTTCTGGAAGGCAGGAATGAAGCCCAGGGCCAAGGGGCTTCCACTCAGAATCCAGAGAGCATGGCAAACACCCAGAGTCTAGAGGTCAGGGCCACTGCCCAGAGAACAGAAGATTATTTTCAAGTCTTGAGAGCTAAGCTAATTTGTACTGCTGGGTTTTGGACTTGCTTGGTTCCCATTATCCCTTCTTTCCCTCCAATTTCTCCCATTTATAATGGAAATGTCTAACTTGTGTCAGGTTCACCATTTGTACTTTGGAAGCACATTAATTGTATTCTAGATTTCACAGGTTCACAGAAGGAGAGGAATTTTGCCCTAGAGTGGAATACATCTAATGTTGAGACCAGCTAGGAACTAAATAGCCCTCAAGCAACAAGCAGTGTCAGTAGAAAATTTCCAAGCAACTACAAACAGCATCTTGCAACCAAGATAATGAGTCATACCACCTGTTTCCTTCTAATCTTCCTGCTTACAGATTTTTTTCAGGCAATCCAACTAAAACCAGACTTTATGCATGAGCCATGAAACAGTAGGTGACTTGAAGGTGAACCCAGTTGCCACATTTTCACTATACGCCGCCATTTTCTTGGGAACACACAGATGTCAGGAGTACAGGAGGAGCCATCTTGAAGGAACAAGGCCGCCATCTTGAGCCACCAGTTGCGTGCGCAGCCTACATGCCCACCCCACACCCCTTTTTGAATATGCATGCCTTTTCCCAGACATTTAACGAATATGTATGACTTCTCCTTTCCCACATGGTATAAAACTTCCTCCAGCCCTGTGGGAGACAGTGCTTTGAGAGCCATCTGCCTGTCTCCTTACTTGCTGCAAGTAATAAACCATGTCTTGTCTCAAATCCGAATGACTCTTAGTTATTCTTAACAAGAGCATAGGTGTCAGACCCATTGCGTTCAGTAACAATGTCACATCCATATTTGATTTAGATCATTTAGAAGATGAGACTTTGGACTTGGAGTTGATTTAAGACTTTTGGGGTGATGTGATAGTGTGAATGTGTCTTGCATGTGGGAAGAACATAAATTTGGGGGACCAAAGGCTAGAACATTATGGGTTGAATTGTGTCCCCCCGAAATATATGTTGTAAATCCTAAACCCTATAACTGTGGTTATAATCCCATTTAGGAATGGATTATCTTTGTTATGTTAATGAGGCAGTACTAGTGTAGGGTGTGTCTTGAGTCAATCTATTTTGAGATTAAAAAGGAGCAGATTAAGCAACAGAGATGGGGACGATAGATGCCAAGCAACATGAAGATAGCAGAGTAACAGAAACTCAGAAGAGAGACAAGGACATTCCTCTAGATCTGACGCAGAGAGAAAGCATTCCCCTAGAGCCAGCCCCATGAATTTGGACTTCTAGCCTCCTAAACGGTGAGAAAATAAATTTCTGTTTGTTAAAGGCACCCATTTGAGGTATTTCTGTTACAGCGGCACTAGATAACTGTGGTGAAATGACATCTTTCATGTGGCCTTTTGCCTTGGTTCTTTGGAGAAACAGCTTGAGCGATTTGTTTCCCCCTAAGCCCTATCCCAGAGGATTTGATGCTTTTGTCCAGCTTGATTGACATTTCCTGGGTAAACTGTAAACAACTTGATGGCTTGATACTTTTTGTCTGACCCTGGGTTGCAGCCTACCCTGAGATTTGTCTATTTTACACACCATGCAAGGACTGGTCAATATACTTAAGCAAATTAAGTGACTACAACCTACTATGCAAATTCAGTGACTATGGCCTACCGAGAGGGGATTGGTTGGTTTGTGGCCCTGGTGGGAGGGCCATGCCTTGAAATTGACCAGGAGTTTACTTATATGTGCAGCCAGCCGCTCAGAAGTTGACAGACAGAAAAAGGAAGACAGAAGCTGAAGGAGAAAAGGCAAGAGAAACAAGAAGAGAGAGAGGTGAGGAATCTCTTAAATGAGCTGTAACAGGTCAAGGGCTGTAACACTGAAGACAGCGAGGAACCCACAAGGGGCCCTGTGGCAGAGCCAGTGGCAACAGGCCTGGAAGGGGCCCTGTAGTACAGCTGACAGCGACAGGCCTGCCAGGGGCCCTGAGGCACTGTTGGTGGTCACAGCAGAAACCTGCTGCTAGGAATGCAGCGGAGAGATGAGCAAAACTTCTACACCAGCTATGAGGTTGGTCAGTTCACGGTGGAGAAGCCAAGGACAGAGAGACTGAAGGCAGAGAGGCCTGTCCTGAGAGTCCTGAGAGGAGGACTGCATGGGCGACATGGGGTGTGCATGGCAGAGAGAAGGGATTGCTTGCACAGCTGAGAGGAGCTGAGAGAGCTGTCCTGCACAGAAGGCAAGAAGGATGTGCTTTCCACTTCAGGGGAGCCTTCCAGACTTTGCCCACAAGCTTCCTGATCCTGATCCTGGGTTGTACCTTGTTACTTCCTTAAGAAACTACTTAACTCTGAGTATGGTCCATGAGTTCTATGTGGTCATTGAAACAAATTATCAGACCCAGAAGGGAAGTAGAGAGTGCTGTAGGAGGGATGGCTTGTGTGAGAATTGGTAGAAAGTTTGGAGAGTGGATGTATGTTTGACCTCCACCTTATAGGACTTGACATTGTGCTGATTCTTATATTTGAAGTTATTTGTATAATAACTAAGACAGATAGTGTTCTCAGATTCATTTATATGAATTAATAAGATTTTAGTGAAGAATGAATAATCTCTAGGTGTAGAATCTGCTTGGCAGCCAAGAGTATTCAAAAGGGAACCAAGATTCTTAAATCTGAGAAGAATATGATCCTGGCAGCTTGTGACCACTCAGAGGACCTCCAGGACCCATGTGTAGACCACGTCAACCCCTTTACTTCTTCCAACAATCCCCCTGTAAAGAACCCTTTCTACCATTCCTCCACACATACATATGGCTTACTAGAAAAATGAACATATATTTCCATTGGAACAGTAAATAAAACTTAACTAAGCTGTTACTATGTGATGGACCTGTTAGATATTAGAGTTAAACAATGATTCAACAAAGTGACTGCAATCTACATTATACAGAATAAACCAACCTATAAACCAGTAGTTGCCATACATTGGGGTATTGGCTATAACATAAAATAATCTTAAATCACAAAGGAAGGAATACTTCAGTTGGATTTATAAGTATTTCTAGTTGTTTGACAGGCAGAGAAGAATTAGAGGTGAGTGGACAGGTAGGGATCCCTGGTGGTGTAGTGGTTAAGAGCTGGGCTGCTAACCAAATGGCCAGCAGTTTAAATCCACCAGCCGATCCTTGGAAACCCTATGGGGCAGTTCTACTCTGTCCTATAGTGTTGCTATGAGTCAGAATTGACTCGACAGCAACGGGTTTGGTTTTTTTTTTTTTCGTAGCAAAGGATTGTTGTTGTTATTAGATGCCTTCAAGTTGGTTCTGACTCATAGCAACTTTATGTACAACAGAACAAAACACTGCCTGATAATGGGCCATCTTCACAACCGTTGTTATGCTTGATCCCATTGTTGCAGACATTGTGTCAATCCATCTCCTTGAGAGTCTTCTTTTTTGCTGACACTCTACTTTACCAAGCATGATGTACTTCTCCAGGGACTGATCCCTCCTGATAACCTATTCAAAGTATGTGAGATGAAGCCTTGTCATTCTCATTTGCAAGGAACATTCCTGCTGTACTTCTTCCAAGACAGTTTTGTTCATTCTTCTGGCAGTCCATAGTACATTCAATATTCTTTGTCAATACCAAAATTCAAATGCATAAATTCTTCATTCTTCCTTATTTATTGTCCAGCTTTCACATGAATATAAGGCAATTGAAAAGACCATGGCTTGGATCAAGCTCATCTTACTCCTCAAGGTGACATCTTGCCTTTCAAACACTTTAAAGAGGTCTTTTGCAGCAGATTTGCCCAATGCAATATGTCATTTGATATCTTGACTCCCGCTTCCATGAGTGTTGCTTGTGAATTCAGGTAAAATAAAATCCTTGACAACTTCAGTATATTCTTTGTCTATCATGGTGTTGCTTATTGGTCAAGTTGTGAGGATTTTTGTTTTCTTTTTGTTGAATTGTAATCCCTGCTAAAGGCTGTAGTCTTTGATCTTCGTCAGTAAGTGCTTTGCATCTTCTTCAGTTTCAACAACGAAGGTTGTGTCATCTGCATATTACAGGTTGTTAATCAGTCTCCAATCCTAATACCACATTCTTCTTCACATGGACCACCTTCTCAGAGTATTTGTTCAGCATACAGATTGAATAATTAAGGAGTAAGGATACAACCCTGATGCACACCTTTCCCGATTTTAAACCACTCATTATCCCCTTGTTATATTTGAACAACTGCCTGTTGGTTTATGTACAGGTTCCACATGACCACAATTAATTTTTCTGGAATTCCCATTCTTCTCAATGTTATCCATATTTTGTTATGATCCAGACAGTCAAATGCCTTTGCATTGTCAATAAAACTCAGGTAAACATCTTTCTGGTATTCTCTGCTTTCAGCCAAGAGCCATTTGACATCAACATTGATACCCTTCCTTCCATGTCCTTTTCTGAATTTGGCTTGATTTTCTGGCTCCTCCCTGTCAAAGTACTGCTACAACTGTTTTTAAATTATCTTCAGTAAAATTTTACTTGCATGTGGTATAAATGATATTGTCCAGTAATCTTCAGATTCCATTGGATCACCTTTATTTGGAATGGGCACAAATATGGATCACTTCCAGTCAGTTGACCAGGTAGCTGTCTTCCAAATTCTTTGGCAGAGATGAGTGAGTGCCCAGCATTGCATTTGTTTGTTGTGACATTGCATTTGGTGTTGTGTCAATTTCTGGAGTGTTGTTTTTCGCCAAATGCCTTCAGTGCAGCTTGGACGTCTTCCTTCAGTATTATCGGTTTCTGATCATATGGTACTTCCTGAAAGGGTTGAATGTTAACCAGTTTTTTTTGTACAGTGACTCTGTGTATTCCTTCTATTTTCTTTTTTTTTTTTTTCATTTTCATTTGGTGTTGTGTCAATTTCTGGAGTGTTGTTTTTTGCCAAATGCCTTCAGTGCAGCTTGGGCGTCTTCCTTCAGTACTATCGGTTTCTGATCATATGGTACTTCCTGAAAGGGTTGAATGTTAACCAGTTTTTTTGGTACAGTGACTCTGTGTATTCCTTCTATTTTCTTTTTTTTTTTTTCCATGTTACTTCAGGTGAAGGCTTACAAAACAAATAGTTTCTCATGAAACAGTAGACACGTGTTGTTTTATGACATTGGTTAATAACCCCACAACATGTCAACCCTCTAACTTCAAACTTTTTTTTTTTGGTGAAAATACACATAACCAAAGATACACCATTTCAAAAATTTCTACATGCACAGTTCAGTGACATTGACTACGCTCTTCCAATTGTGCTGTTATTCTCACTTAAGATGAAGGCTTACATAACAAAATAGTTTCTCATTTAACAGTTACTACAAATGTTGCCCTATGACAATGGTTAACAATCTCACAACACATCAACAATATCCTTACTCAACCTTGGGTTCCCTATCACCAGCTTCCTTGTCCCCTTCTGTCTTCAGGCCCTTGTCAGTGGACTCCTGTACCTCGTTAGTCTCATTTGGTTTTATGGGGCTGTCCACTCCCAGGCTGAACGGTGAACCTTGGAGGTAACTTCACGACTGAGCTAAAAGGGTGTCTGGGGGCCATACTCTCGGGGTTTCTCCAGTCTCCTTTAGGCCAGTAAATCTGGTCTATTTTTTTGGGAGTTAGAATTACGTTTACTTCTCCAGCTCTGTCAAGAACCCTCTGTTGTGATCCTGGTCAGAGCAGTCAGTGGTGGTAGCCAGGCACCATCTAGCTGTACTGGACTCAGTCCGGTGGAGGCCTTGGTAGCTGTGGACAGTTAGTCCTTCGGACTAATCTTTTCCTTGTATCCTGTTCTCTTTATTCTCCCTTGCTCCCGAAGGGATGAGACCAATGGAGTATCTTAGATGGCCGCTCACAGGCTTTTAAGACCCCAGACACTACTCACCAAGGTAGAATGTAGAGCATTGTCTTTATAAGCTGTGTTATGCCAACTGAGCTAGATGTTCCCTGAGACCATGGTCCCCACAGCCCTCCGCCCAGCAATTCAGTCCCTCAGGGAGTTTGGATGTGTCTGTGGGGCTTCCATGACCTTTCCTTGTACAAGTTGTGCTAGTTTCCCCTGTGTTGTGTACTGTCTCACCCTTCACCCAAGATATCACTTATCTATTGCCTATTTAGTATTCCCCCCCCCCCATCCCTGGTAACCAACAAAGATTGTTACATTTTGTGTGTGAACTTTTTCATGGGTTTTTACAATAGGGGTCTCATACAATATTTGTCCTTTTGTGATTGACTTATTTCACTCAGCATAATGTCCTCCAGTTTCATCCATGTTATGAGATGCTTCACAGATTCATCGTTATTCTTTCTCGTTGCATAGTGCCCCATTGTGTGTAAGTACCATAGTTTGTTTATTCATTCATCTGCTGATGGGCATCTAGGTTGTTTCCATCGTTTTGCTGTTGTGAACAATGCTGCCATGAACATAGATATGCATATGTCTATTCGAGTGACAACTCTTGTTTCTCTAGGATATATTCTTAGGAGTTGGATTGCTGGATCGAATGATATGTCTATTTCTAGCTTTCTGAGGAGGTGCCATATCATTTTCCAAAATGGTTGTATCATTTTGCATTCCCACCAGCAGCGTATAAGAGTTTCCATCTCCCCGCAGCCCCTCCAACATTTGTTATTTCCAGTGTTTTTGATTCGTGCCAGTAATGCCGGGGTGAGATGGTTTCTCATTGTGGTTTTAATTTGCATTTCTCTAATGGCTAGTGATCGCGAGCATTTCTTCATGTGTCTGTTGACCATTTGAATGTCTTCTTTGGTGAAGTGTCTGTCCATTTCCTTTGCCTGTTTTTAATAGGATTATTTGTCTTTTTGTTGTAGAGGTGTTGGATTTTCTTATAGATTATGGAGATTAGACCTTTGTCTGACTTGTACTGTCCAAAACTTTTTTCCCAGTCTATAGGTTCTCTTTTTACACTTTTTGTGAAGTGTTTTGAAGAGCATAGGTGTTTGATTTTTAGAAGATCCCAATTATCTAGCTTATCTATTGGGGTTTGTGCGTTGATGGTTATGGTTTGTATCCTGTTAATGCCATGTATTAAGGCCTGAAGTGTTGGTCCTGTTTTATCCTCTATGAACTTTATAGTTTTAGGCTTTATATTCAGGTCTTTGATCCATTTTGAAGTAGTTTTTGTATACGGCATGAGGTATGGGTCCTGTTTCATTTTTTTGCAGATAGATATCCAGTTTTGCCAGAACCATTTGTTAAAAAGACTGTCTTTTCCCCATTTGATGGGCTTGGGGCCCTTGTCGAAGATCAGGTGACCGTAGGTGGATGGATTTACATCTGGGTTCTCAATTCTGTTCCATTGGTCAATGTATCTGTCGTTGTACCAGTACCAGGCTGTTTTGACTACTGTAGCTGTATAGCAGGTTCTGAAGTCAGGTAGTGCGAGTCTTTCAACTTTATTCTTCTTTTTCAGTAGTGCTTTACTTATTCGGGGCTTCTTCCCTTTCCATATAAAGTTAATGATTAGTTTTTCCATCTCTTAGAAGAATGTTGTTGGTATTTGATTGGGATTGTGTTGTATTTGTAAATTGCTTTGGGTAGAATTTTCACAATGTTGAGTCTGCTTACCCATGAGCATGGTATGTTTTTGCATTTATGTAGATCCCTTTGGGTTTCATGCAGTAGTGTTTTGTAGTTTTCTTTGTATAGGTCTTTTACATCCCTGGTCAGATTTATTCCTAAGTATTTTATCATTTTAGGGGCTATTGAAAATGGTATTGTTTTCCTGATTTCCATTTCATCGTTCTCCTTATTGGTGTATAGGAATCCAACTGAATTTGAATGTTTATCTTGTATCCTGCTACTCTGCTGAATCTTCCTATTAGTTCCAGTAGATTTCTTGTGGAGTCTTTAGGGTTTTCTGTGTATAGTATCATATCATCTGCAAACAGGGAGAGTTTAACTTCTTCATTACCAATTTGGATGCCCTTTATTTCTTTTTCTTGCGTTATTGCTCTAGCTAGAACTTCCAGCACAGTGTTAAATAGGAGTGGTGATAAAGGGCATCCTTGTCTTGTTCTGTTTTCAAGGGGAATGTTTTCAGCCTTTCTCCATTAAGAATGATGTTGGCCATTGGTTTTGCATAGATGCCCTTTATTATGTTGAGAAATTTCCCTTCTATACCTATTTTATTGAGAGTGTTTATAAGGAATGGGTGTTGGACTTTGTCAAATGCCTTTTCTGCATCACTTGAGATGATCATGTGATTCTTTTCTGTTCTTTTCTTCATGTGGTGAATTACGTTGATTGATTTTCTCATGTTGGACCACCCTTGCTTACCTGGTATGGATCCTACTTGGTCGTGGTGTATTATATTTTTTGATATGATGCTGAAGTCTCTTGGCTAGAATTTTGTTAAGAATTTTTGCACCTATATTCCTGAGAGATATTGGTCTGTAATTTTCTTTTTTTGTGACGTCTTTGCCTGGTTTTGGTATCAGCATTATGCTGGCTTCATAGAATGATTTTGGAAGTGTTGCTTCCTCTTCTATGCTCTGAAATAGCTTGAGTAGTACTGGTACAAGCTCTTCTGTAAATGTTTTGTAGAGTTCTCCAGTGAAGCCATCTGGGCCAGTGCTTTTTTTGGTTGGGAGTCTTTTTATTACCTTTTCAATCTCTTCTCTTATTATTGGTCTGTTCACATTTTCAACATCACTTTGTTGTAGTTTGGGTAGGGCATGTGTTTCTAGAAATTTATTCATTTCCTTTAGGCTTTCAAATTTGTTGGAGTATAGTTTTTCATAATATTCTGTTATAATCCTTTTTATTTAAGTTGGGTCTGTTGTAATGTCCCCCATTTCATTTCTTATTTGGGTTATGAGTGTCCTTTCCTGTTTTTCTTTTGTCAGTCTGGCCAGTGGTTTGTCGATGTTGTTGATTCTTTCAAAGAACCAACTTTTGGTTTTGTTGATTCTTTCTATTGTTTTTCTGCTCTCTATTTCATTTATTTCTGCTCTGATCTTTACTAGTTCCTTTCTTCCGGTGGTTTTGGGCTTTTTTTTTTTTTTTTTTTTTTTTTGCTGTTCTCTTTCTATTTGTTTGAGTTCTGTAGTTAATGTTTTGATTTGGTCCTTTTCTTCTTTTTTGATATGTGCATCTATTGATATAAATTGTCCTCTGAGGACTGCCTTTGCTGTGTCCCAAAGGTTTTGGAAGGATTTGTTTTCATTCTCATTTGATTCTAGGAATTTTTTGATTCCATCTCTGATTTCTTTTATTACCCAGTGATGTGTAAGCGGGGTATTATTCAGTTTCCATGTAATTGATTTTTTTTCCTTGCTCTTTCTGTTGTTAAGTTCTACCTTGATGGCATTGTGGTCAGAGAAGTTACTTTTTTTTTTTTTTTTTATATATATTTTATTGTACTTCAGGTGAAAGCTTACAGAGCAAATAGTTTCTCATGAAATAGTAGTACACATGTTGTTTTTTGACATTGGTTAACAACCCCACAACGTATTAAGCCTCTAAATTCTCAAACTTTTTTTTTTGATGAAAATTACAGATGGCCAAAGATACACCGTTTCAAAAATTTCTACATTCACAGTTCAGTGACATTGACTACGCTCTTCCAACTGTGCTGTTATTCTCACTTAAGATGAAGGCTTACAGAACAAAATAGTTTTTCATTTAACAGTTACTACACATGTTGCCCTATGACAATGGTTAACAATCTCACAGCACATCAAGAATATCCTTACTCCACCTTGTGTTCCCTATCACCAGGGGGCTTCCTTGTCCCCTTCTGTCTTCTGGACCTTGTCAGTGGACTATTGTACCTCTTTAGTCTCATTTGTTTATTTATTTATTTATTTATTTTTATTTTATTTAAACACCATTTCAAAACTTTTTACTTACACATTTAAGTGATATTGACTATGCTCTTCCAATTGTGCTGCCATTCTCGCCCAAGATGAAGGCTTACAGGACAAAACAGCCTCCCATTTAATAGTTACTACAAATGTTGCCCTATAGCAGTGGTCAACAATCTCACAATACATCGACAGTGTCCTTATTCAATTTGTGTTCCTTATCATCAGTTTCCTACTCTCCCTCTGCCTTCTGGCCCTTGTCACCGGACTCCTGTACATCGTTAATCCCATTTAGTTTTACTGGGGTGTCCATTCCCAGGCTTAACATCGAACCTTGAAGGTAACTTCACCTCTGAGCTGAAAGGGTGTCTGGGGGCCACACTCTCGAGGTTTCTCTAGTATTCTTTAGGCCAGTATATCTGGTCTTCTTTTTTATTGGGGGGGGGGAGTTAAAATTATGCTCTACATCCTACTCCAGCTCTGCCCAGAACCCTCTGTTGTGATCCTGGTCAGAGGAGTCATTGGTGGTAGCCAGGCACCATCCAGCTGTACTGGGCTCAGTCCCGTGGAGGCCTTGGTAGCTGTGGACCATTAGTCCTTCGGACTAATCTTTTCCTTGTATCCTGTTCTCTTCGTTCTCCCTTGTTCCCGAAGGGATGAGATCAGTGGAGTATCTTAGATGGCCGCTCATAGGCTTTTAAGACCCCAGACACTACTCACCAAGGTAGAATGTAGAGCATTATCTTTATAAGTAGTGTCATGCCAATTGAGCTAGATGTTCCCCGAGATCATGGTCCCCAGAGCCCTCCGTCCAACAATTCAGTCCCTTGGGGGGTTTGGATGTGTCTATAGGGCCTCCATGACCTTTCCTTGTGCAGGTTGTGTTAGTTTCCCCTGTACTATGTACTATCTCATCTCTCACCCAAGTTACCACTTACCTATTACCTATTTAGTATTCCCCCCCCCCTCCCATCCCTGGTAACCAACAAGGATTGTTACATTTTGCATGTGAATTTTTTCATGGGTTTTTACAATAGAGGTCTCATACAATATTTGTCCTTTTGTGATTGACTTATTTCACTCAGCATGATGTCCTCCAGTTTCATCCATGTTATGAGATGGTTCACCGATTCATTGTTCTTTCTCGTTGCATAGTACTCCATTGTGTGTATGTACCATAGTTTGTGTATCCATTCGTCTGTTGATGGACATCGAGGTTGTTTCCATCGTTTTGCTATTGTGAATAATGCTGCCATGAACATAGGTGTGCATATGTCTATTCGAGTGATGACTCTTATTTCTCTAGGATATATTCCTAGGAGTGGGATTGCTGGATCGAATGGTACGTCTATTTCTAGCTTTCTGAGGAAACGCCATATCATTTTCCAAAATGGCTGTATCATTTTGCATTCCCACCAGCAGTGTATAAGAGTTCCCGTCTCCCCGCAGCCCCTCCAACATTTGTTATTTCCAGTGTTTTTGATTTGTGCCAGTAATGCCGGGGTGAGATGGTATCTCATTGTGGTTTTAATTTGCATTTCTCTAATGGCTAGTGATCGCGAGCATTTCCTCATGTGTCTGTTGGCCATTTGAATGTCTTCCTTGGTGAAGTGTCTGTTCATTTCCTTTGCCCATTTTTTGATAGGATTGGTTGTCTTTTTGTTGTAGAGGTGTTGGATTTTCTTGTAGATTATGGAGATTAGACCTTTGTTTGACTTGTACTGTCCAAAAATTTTTTCCCAGTCTGTAGGTTCTCTTTTAACTCTTTTGGTGAAATCTTTTGAAGAGCATAGATGTTTGATTTTTAGAAGATCCCAATTATCTAGTTTATCTGTTGGGTTTTTTGTGTTGATGTTTATGGTTTGTATCCTGTTAATGCCATGTATTAAGGCCTGAAGTGTTGGTCCTATTTTTTCTTCTATGAATTTTATAGTTTGAGGCTTTATATTCAGGTCTTTGATCCATTTTGAAGTAGTTTTTGTATATGGTGTGAGGTATGGGTCCTGTTTCATTTTTCTACAAATGGATATCCAGTTTTGCCAGCACCATTTGTTAAAAAGACTGTCTTTTCCCCTTTTGATGTATTTTGGGCCCTTGTCAAAAATCAGGTGACCGTAGGTGGATGGATTTACATCTGGGTTCTCAATTCTGTTCCATTGGTCAATGTCTCTGTTGTTGTACCAGTACCAGGCTGTTTTGAGTACTGTAGCTGTATAGTAGGTTCTCAAGTCAGGTAGTGTGAGTCCTCCAACTTTATTCTTCTTCTTCAGTAGTGCTTTACTTATTCGGGGTTTCTTCCCTTTCCATATAAAGTTAATAATTAGTTTTTCCATCTCTTTGAAGAATGTTGTTGGTATTTGTATCGGAATTGCATTGTATTTGTAGATTGCTTTAGGTAGAATTGCCTTTTTCACAATGTTGAGTCTGCCTATCCATGAGCATGGTATGTTTTTCCATTTATGTAGATCCCTTTGGGTTTCATGCAGCAGTGTTTTGTAGTTTTCTTTGTATAGGTCTTTTATATTCCTGGTCAGATTTATTTCTAAGTATTTTATCTTTTTAGGGGCTATTGAAAATGGTATTGATTTCCTGATCTCCTTTTCATCGTTCTCTTTACCGGTGTATAGGAATCCAACTGATTTTTGAATGTTTATCTTGTATCCTGCTACTCTGCTGAATCTTTCTATTACTTCCAGTAAATTTCTCGTGGAGTCTTTAGGGTTTTCTATGTATAGTATCATATCATCTGCAAACAGGGAGAGTTTAACTTCTTCATTACCAATTTGGATGCCCTTTATTTCTTTCTCTTGCCTTACTGCTCTAGCTAGAACTTCCAGCACAATGTTAAATAGGAGTGGTGATAAAGGGCATCCTTGTCTTGTTCCTGTTTTCAGGGGGAATGTTTTCAGTCTTTCTCCATTAAGAATGATGTTGGCTGTTGGTTTTGCATAGATGCCCTTTATTATGTTGAGAAATTTCCCTTCTATACCTATTTGATTGAGAGCTTTTATCAGGAATGGGTGTTGGACTTTGTCAAATGCCTTTTCTGCATCAAGTGAGATAATCATGTGATTTTTTTCTTTCCTTTTATTTATGTGGTGGATTACGTTGATGGATTTTCTAATGTTAAACCATCCTTGTATACCTGGTATGAATCCTACTTGGTCGTGGTGTATTATTTTTTTTTTGATATGATGCTGAATTCCATTGGCTAGAATTTTGTTCAGAATTTTTGCATCTATATTCATGAGAGATATTGGTCTGTAATTTTCTTTTTTTGTGATGTCTTTGCCTGGTTTTGGTATCAGCATTATGCTGGCTTCATAGAATGAATTTGGAAGTGTTGCTTCCTCTTCTATGCTCTGAAATAACTTGAGTAGAACTGGTACGAGCTCTTCTGTAAATGTTTTGTAGAATTCTCCAGTGAAGCCATCTGGGCCAGGGCTTTTTTTGGTTGGGAGTTTTTTTATTACCTTTTCAATCTCTTCTCTTGTTATGGGTCTGTTCAGATTTTCAATATCACTTTGTTGTAGTTTGGGTAGGCCGTATGTTTCTAGAAATTTATCCATTTCCTCTAGGTTTTCAAATTTGTTGGAATATACTTTTTCATAATATTCTGTTATAATCCTTTTTATTTCAGTTGGGTTTGTTGTAATGTCCCCCATTTCATTTCTTATTTGGGTTATTTGTGCCCTCTGCTGTTTTTCTTTTGTCAGTCTGGCCAGTGGTTTGTCGATTTTGTTGATTCTTTCAAAGAACCAACTTTTGGTTTTGTTGATTCTTTCTATTGTTTTTCTGTTCTTTATTTCATTGATTTCTGCTCTGATCTTTACTATTTCCTTTCTTCCGGTGGTTGTAGGCTTTTTTTGTTGTTCTCTTTCTATTTGTTTGATTTCTGTAGTTAATGTTTTGATTTTGTCCCTTTCTTCTTTTTTGATATGTGCATCTATTGCTATAAATTGTCCTCTGAGGACTGCCTTTGCTGTGTCCCAAATGTTTTGGTATGATGTGTTTTCATTTTCATTTGATTCTAGGAATTTTTTAATTCCATCTCTGATTTCTTCTATTACCCATTGATGTGTAAGCAGATTATTATTCAGTTTCCATGTGTTTGATTTTTTTTCCTTGCTCTTTCTAGTGTTAATTTCTACCTTGATGGCATTGTGGTCAGAGAAGATACTGTGAATTATCTCAGCATTTTGGATCTTGTTGAGGATTGCTCTGTGGCCTAAGATGTGGTCTATTCTGGAGAACGTTCCATGTGCATTGGAAATGAATGTGTACTTTGCAGCGGTTGGATGGATTGTTCTATATATGTCTATGAGGTCCAGTTGGCTGATTTTGTCCTTTAGGTCTTCTGTATCTTTGCTGAGTTTCTTTTTAGTTGTTCTGTCCTTTACTGAGAGTGGTGTGTTGAAGTCTCCTACTATTATTGTGGAACTGTCAATTTCTCTTTTCAGTGCTGTTAGAGTTTTTTTAATGTATTTTGGAGCCCTGTCCTTGGGTGCATAGATATTTATTATGGTTATGTCTTCATGATGGATCATCCCCTTAATCATTATATAGTGTCCTTCTTTGTCTTTTATGGTAGATTTTGTTTTAAAGTCTATTTTATCTGAGATTAGAATTGCCACTCCTGCTCTTTTTTGATAGTTGTTAGCTTGATATATTTTTTTCCAACCTTTGATTTTTAATAAATTCACATCTTTGTTTCTAAGATGTGTCTCTTGTAGACAGCAAATAGATGGATCCTGTTTTCTTATCCATTCTGCCACTCTCCGTCGCTTTATGGGTGCATTGAGTCCATTTACGTTCAGTGTAATTATTGATAGATGTGAGTTTGTTGCTGTCATTTTGTAGTGCTTTTTTTTTGTGATGCTGAAGTTTTCTTTGTTCTTCTTACTCTCTTGTGCTGAGTTCCTTTTGTTTGTGGATTTTGTGTTCATTTCTTTTGTTTTTGTAGGTTTTTTGTTGAGACTTTATGTTTTTCGTCTTTATTTTTATGAGTTGGTTTGTTAACTTTTTTTGTGGTTACCATGAATTTTACCCTTATCTTTATAATTTTGAAGCAGTCTACCATTACTTGGTATCGCCTTGCCTTCTTCTCCTTTAGAAGGTTCTATACCTATGCCGTTTATTCCCTCTTTCATTGTTTTGATGTTGTTGTCATCCTTTGATTGGTTTCTCTGATTCCCTGTTGTATATCTTTTGTTTTTGGAAAGTCCTCTGTAGTTCAGTTCCTAGAATGGTGTCTGGTTCATGTTAACCTGCGTCCTAGGTCCTAGGTCCTGCCTGAGGGCTTAAGCTGTTTGTCCTCAGATCGAAGAACTCCCTTTAATAATTCTTGTAAGTTTGGTTTGACTTTTGCATATTCCTTTAGTTTCTGTTTATCTGGAAATGACCTAATTTCACCATCAAATCTGAATGAGAGTTTTGCAGGATATATTATTCTTGGCTGAAAATTTTTTTCTTTCAAGATTTTATATATGTCATCGCATTGCCTTCTTGCCTGCATGGTTTCTGCTGAATAATCTGAGCTTAGTCTTATTGTTTCTCCTCTGTATGTGACTTCTTGTTTTTCCCGAGCTGCTCTCAGGATTCTTTGTTTGTCTTTAGTTTTAGCGAGTGTGAATATGATATGTCTTGGTGATTTTCTTTTGGGGTCTCTTCTATATGGGGTTCGTTGAGCTTCTTGGATGACCAGCTTTTCATCTTTCATGATATTGGGAAAGTTTTCTGTCAGCAGTTCCTCAATGATCCTCTCTGTGTTTTCTGTTTTCTCCCCCTGTTCTGGTATGCCAATCACTCGTAAGTTTTTGCTTTTAATTGTGTCCCACATAACTCTCAGGGTCTCTTCATTTTTCTTTGTTCTTTTTTCTGAGTTTTCCTGAAACAGAGTTGTATCGAAGTGTTTGTCTTCAGTTCCACTGATCCTGTCTTCCATGGTTTCAAATCTACTTCTCAGCCCTTCTATGACACCGTCCATTTCTGAAATCTTGTTGTTTATCTTTTGGATTTCTAATTGTTGTTTTTGTATAATTTCGAGTTGTGAATTTATTTTGGCATTTTGTTCCTGCATCATCTTCCTGAATTCTTCCAATTTTTTGTCTGTATTTTCCATAAATTTGTCTATTTTTTCCTCATGTTTGTCAGCTTTTTGCCTCAGTTCTTGGAAAATTCCGAGTATTAGTGATTTGAGTTCCGTATCAGGTACTTCTAGTGTATTTTCTTCCACAGGAGAGTTATCTGGTGTTTTAATTTGGACGCCTATTGGAGCCATCTTGTCTTGTTTTTGTAAATGTTTTGATATTGTTTGCTGTTTTCGGGGCATTCAGTAGATATTTCTCTCGTTTATTGACTGTAGATTTTTTTTTTTTTCGTTCTTGTGGTACAGCTGGGCAGATCTAGTTGAGGAGGAGCCACTGGGATGGGTTGCTTGTGGCAATCACCGCAGCCACCAGGACGGTCGGTAGTCAGTGCTGGGCAGGTTCCAATAGGGCGTGCCTGCACCGCTTGGTGATGTGATGTCTAGTGCACGGTGCAGGTAGGTAGGGTGCAGCGGGAAGATGGTTATGTGTGAAGCTAAGCTGGATATGGGAGAGAGGAGAGAGGAGGAGGAGCAAAAAGCGTACAAACATAAAAGAATGCTAGGGGAGCTTGTCGTTGGAATGTACAGATGAGAGACTATGGGATGGAGGAAACCAGAAGGGGGAAGAGAAAGAAAAGGAAAGAATGACCAAATAAAAAGCAGAAATGTTAAAGAACTGCAAAGTTCCCAGGGATCCCACCGATGCAGCTATGAGGTCTGGGGGAGTCGGTCTCAATTTTCACAGCTCAGTCTGGGGAGAAGGTACAGAGG
Source organism: Dugong dugon (assembly GCA_030035585.1). Classification (NCBI taxonomy): domain Eukaryota; kingdom Metazoa; phylum Chordata; class Mammalia; order Sirenia; family Dugongidae; genus Dugong; species Dugong dugon. The sequence continues at coordinate 4,401,702 of CM057475.1, read as the reverse complement.
CATACATCGCCTGGTATTCAGGGATCAGAAAGAGAAGGAAGAGATAGAGAGACAAGAAATTAAGCAATGAAGAAAGACAAAAGAGAAAAAGAGGTAAAAGATGACAAAACTAATCAAAAAAGGAAGAAAAATAAAATTGAGAAAAAAAAAAAAAAGGGCAACACCAGCAGTCAGTGCCTACAAATGGGACCCAGAGAGCCCCCACTCAGGGGTGCGAATTCCAAGAAGCCGGTAGTCTCGGGGTTAAGTGACCGTGGCCACGGGAAGCAGAGGGGCCAACGAACAAAGGCCCCAGGATCCCACCCGCACGGGAGCCCAGACCTGGAAACAGCCACACGCCCAAACGCAGCCCTACAGCCCCGCAGGAGAGAGCAGAGACGTCACTCGGAACCAGGCACCCAGGCAAAAGGAGGGGGAGGTGGCAGAAAAAGGCTCGCTAGCGGCCAGCAAACGGCTCCCAGAAAGCCCCCAGCCCGGGCGCACGGAATCAAAGCACCGGTGCCCCCCAGCTCAGGGACTCCGGCCACGGAAAGCAGAGGGGCGAACGAACAAAGGCCCCGGGATCCCACCCACGTGGGAGCCCAGACCTAGAAACAGCCACACGCCCGCACGCAGCCCTACAGCCCCGCAGGAGAGAGCAGAGACGGCACTCGGAACCAGGCACCCAGGCAAAAGGAGGGGGAGGCGGCATAAAAAGATTCGCTAGGTGCCAGCAAACGGCTCCCAGAAAGCCTCCAGCCTGGGCGCACGGAATCCAAGCACCGGCGCCCCCCAGCTCAGGGACTCTGGCCACAGAAAGTAGAGGGGCGAACAAACAAAGGCCCCGGGATCCCACCCACGCGGGAGCCCAGACCTAGAAACAGCCACACGCCCGCACGCAGCCCTACAGCCTCGCAGGATAGAGCAGAGACGGCACTCGGAACCAGGCACCCAGGCAAAAGGAGGGGGAGGCGGCAGAGAAAGGTTCGCTAGCTGCCAGCAAACGGCTCCCAGAAAGCCGCCAGCCCAGGCGCGCGGAATCCAAGCACCAGCACCCCCCAGCCCAGGGACCCTGGCCACGGAAAGCAGGGGATCCCCAGCTGAGGCGGAGAGGGGTGGGTGGTGGGAGAGCGCACACCGCAGTTTACTGGTCGTTCTGTCTCCGACCAGATGCTCTGCAAGGCTGCTCTCCCGTTTGCTGGTCTCCGATAGGAATCCAAGATGGTGGATCCGCGCTGCGTTAGCTGGTAAGGAATCTCTGTCTGAGTCTCTCCTCGCTCTCCGTTCTCTTTTAGTATTCTCACTCCGTTTGGTGTTTGGCTGAGTTCTTTATCTCTTCATTTGGTGTTCTAGGGTTTCAGGATTGTTGATTCTCTGTTAGGCTTAGTTTTTCAGATCTTTGCTCTGGAGGGACAGCGTGGTGTTTCTGCCTAGAGCGCCATCTTGCCGCCTAGGTGTCCAGAGAAGTTACTTTAAATTATCTCAATGTTTTGGATTTTGTTGAGGATTGCTCTGTGGCCTAAGATGTGTTCTCTTCTGGAGAACGTTCCATGTGCCTTGGAAAAGAATGTGTACTTTGCAGCAGTTTGATGGAGTGTTCTATATATGTCTATGAGGTCAAGTTGGTTGATTGTGCCCTTTAGGTAATCTGTATCTTTGTGAGTTTCTTCTTAGTTGTTCTGTCCTTTACTGAGAGTGGTGTGTTGAAGTCTCCTACTATTATTGTGGAACTGTCAATTTCTCTTTTCAGTGTTTTTAGAGTTTTTTTCATGTATTTTGGAGCCCTGTCATTGGGTGCATAGATGTTTAGTATGGTTATGTCTTCATGATGGATCGTCCCCTTAATCATTATATAGTGTCCTTCTTTGTCTTTTATGGTAGATTTTGTTTTAAAGTCTATTTTATCTGAGATTAGAATTGCCACTCCTGCTCTTTTTTGGTAGTTGTTAGCTTGATATATTTTTTTCCAGCGTTTGACTTTTAATTACTTCACATCTTTGTTTCTAAGGTGTGTCTCTTCTATACAGCATATTGATGGATCCTGTTTTCTTATCCATTCTGTCACCGTCTGTCTCTTTATGGGTGCATTGAGTCCACTTCATTCAGTGTAATTGTTGATAGATGTATTTGTTGCTGTCATTTTGTAGTGCTTTCTTTTTTTGTGGTGCCGAAGTTTTCTTTGTTCTTCTTACTCTCTTGTGCTGAGTTACTTTTGTTTGTGGATGTTTTTTCATTTCTTTTGTTTTTGCAGGTCTTGTTTTTGCTGAGACTTTATGTTTTTCTTGTTTTTTTTTAGGAGTATGTTTGTTAACTTTCTTTGTGGTTACCATAAATTTTACCCTTTGTAGGTTTGAAGCAGTCTACCATTACTTGGTCTCGCCTTGCCTTCCTCTCCATTTGAAGGTTCTATACCTATGTCGTTTATTCCCTCTTTTATTGTTTTGATGATGTTGTCATTTACTGATTAACTGCTCTGATTCCCTTTTGTATTTCTTTTGGTTTTCAATAGTCCTCGAGAGTTCATTTCCTAGATTGGTATTTGGCTGGTACGGTCCTGCGTCCTAGATTCTGCCTGTGAGCTGAAGTTGGTTGTTCTCAGATCGAAGAACTCACTTTAATAATTCTTTTAAGTTTTGTTTGGCTTTTACATATTCCCTTAATTTCTGTTTATCCAGAAATGACCTAATTTCACCATCATATTTGAATGAGAGTTTTGTAGGATATATTATTCTTGGATGGCAATTTTTTTCTTTCAGTGGTTTATACAGGTCATCCCATTGTCTTCTTGTCTGCATGGTTTCTGCCGAATAATCTGAGCTTAGTCTTACTGTTTCTTCTGTGTATGTGACTTTTTGTTTTTCATGAGCTGCTCTCAGGATTCTTTATTTGTCTTTGGTTTTGGCGGGTGTGATTATGATATGCCTTGGTGATTTTCTTTTGGGGTCTATCCTATATGGGGTTCGTTGAGCTTCTTGGATGTCCAGCTTTTCATCATTCCTGATATTGGGGAAGTTTTCTGTCAGCAGTTCTTCAATGATTCTCTCTGTGTTTTCTGTTTTCTCTGCTTTTTGGAATTCCAATCACTCGGAAATTTTTGCTTTTGATTGTATCCCACATAACTCTCAAGGTCTCTTCATTTTTCTTTGTTCTTTTTCTGAGTTTTCCTGAAACAGAGTTGTATCTGAGTGTTTGTCTTTAATTCCACTGATCCTGTGTTCCACAGTTTCAAATCTGCTTCTCAGCCCTTCTATGACACCGTCTATTTCTGAAATATTGTTGTTTATCTTTTGGATTTCTAATGTTTTCTTTGTATAATTTCTAATTGTGAATTTATTTTGGCATTTTGTTCCTTCATTATTTTCCTGAATTCCTCCAATTTTTTGTCTGTATTTTCCATGAATTTGTCTATTATTTCCTCATTTTTGTCACCTTTTTGCCTCAGCTCTTGGAGAATTCTGAGTATTAGAGATTTGAATTCCCTATCAGGTAGTTCTAGTGCATTTTCTTCCACCGGAGAGTCATCTGGTGTTTTATTTTGTATGCCTACCGGAACCATCCTGTCCAGTTTTTGTAAATGTTTTGATATTGTCTGCCGTCTTCGGGGCATTTAGTGGTTATTTTTCTCGTTTATTGATTGTAGATTTGTTTACATACCTTTTTTTTTTTGTTAAATTTGAGGATGTCTGAGCAGGCGGACTGTGTGTTCTTTGTTGTTTGCTCATCTGTGGGCACAATACTTTTCGCCTCCTTCTCCGATTGGCAGGGTCAGTTGCTCAGATATGGTACGGCAGGGCATGTCTAGATGAAGAGGAGTTACTGGGATGGGTTTTTTTTGTGGCACTTACTACAGCTACTAGAGTGGGTCAGTAATCAGTGCAGGGCAGGTTTCAGTAGGCCGTGCCTGTGCTGTTTGGTGGTGTGATGTCAAACGCATGGTGCTGGTAGGCCGTATGCAGCGGGGAGATTGTTATTTGTAGAGCTAATTTGGTTATGGGAGAGGGGAGAGAGGAGAGAGGAACAGGAGCCAAAAATACAAACAGACAAAAAAGAATGCTAGGGAAGCTTGCCTTTGGAGTGGAGAGATGAGAGACTGTGAAATGGAGAAAAACAGAAAGGGGAAGAGGAAGAAAAGAAAAGAATGAATAAATAAAAATCAGAAAGGTTAAAGAACCGCAAAGTTCCCAGGGATCCCACTTCTGCAGCTATGAGGTCTGGGGAAGTTGCTCTCTGGTGTTGTAGTACAGCCTGGCTAGAAGGCGTAGAGGTATACAATGCCAGGTATGCAGGGAACAGAAAAAGAAGGAAGATATAGAGAGATGAGAAACGAGCAATGAAGAAAGGCAAAAAGGGAAAATGAGCAAAAAGAAAACAAAACAAATTAAAATTAAAAAAAGAAAAAAGAAGAAGAAAGATCCCCCAAAAAACAGAAAAAAAAAATCCCAATGAGAAAAGAAATGCCCTCAGGGATCCCTCTGTGTGTCTGTGTAAGCCGATGGGAAAGTCTCCTTGCCACGCAGCACCGCCTGGCCAGAACGGGCTCCCAACTCAAGAAAAGGAGAAGAAAACAAACAATTCAAAACAAACAAATTAACAAAAGCCCTGGGATCCCAACAGCACAGCAGCCCAGACCGGGAAGCAGCCCCACACTCGAACAGAGCTCCACAGCCCCTCAGGAAGAAGCAAAGATGGTTCATGGAGCCCGGTATTTGAGTGAAAGGAGGGGGAGGTGGTGAGAGGTAAGGAAGAAAGCAAAAGAAACAGAAAAAAAAGCAACACCAGCAGCCAACAAATGGCAGCCAGACAGCCCACCTGTTAAGGTGTGTAGAATCCAAGCAGCTGGTGATTCCTAGACAAGAGATTGTGGCCCTGGGAAGCAGAGGAGGCCGAGTCAGGGTGAAGAAACGAGGGGGGCAGGAAAGCGTATATCGCAAATCACCGGTTGTTTTGTCTCCCACTGGAGGATCCTCGAGGTAGCTCTCTCGTACCCCGTTTGCTGGTCTCTGATAGGAGTCCAATATGGTGGATCCGCTCTGCGTTACCTGGTAGGAGACCTTTGCATGAATCTCTCCTCGCTCTCTGTTTTCTGTCGGTTTTCTCACTCCATTTGGTGTTTGGCTTTCTTTATCTCTTCATTTGATGTTTTAGGGTTTCAGTATTGTTGTATTTTCTGTTTGACTTAGTTTTTCGGATCTTTGCTGTGGAGGGATGGCTTGGTGCTTCTGTCTAGAGTGCCATTTTGCTGGAACTCTCCTTTCCATTTTCTTCCTGCATCATTCAAAATTTTGCCTATAGACTCCTTCGATATTGCAACTTGAAGCTTTAAGTTTTTCTTCAGTTCTTTCGTCTTGAAAAATGCTGAGTGTGTTCTTCTCTTTTGGTTTTCTAACTCCAGGTCTTTTCACATTTCATTGTAATACTTTATTTTGTCTTCTCAAGCAGCCCTTTGAAATCTTCTGTTCAGCTCTTTTACTTCATCATTTCTTCCTTTTTCTTTAGCTACTCTACCTTCAAGAGCAAGTTTCAGAGTCTCTTCTGACATGTATTTTGGTCTTTTCTGTATTTTTATTGACCTTTGGCTTCATCTATGATGTCTTTGATGTCATTCCACAACTTGCCTGTCCCTTTGCTCATTAATGTTCAATGCATCAAATCTAGTCTTGAGATGGTCTCTAAATTCAGGTAGGATATACTCAAGGTCCTACTTTGGTTCTCATGGACTTATTTTAATTTTCTTCAGATTCAACTTGAACTTGTACATGAGCAATTGATGGTCTGTTCCACAGTCAGCCCCTGGCCTTGTTCTGACCAATGATACTCAGCTTTTCTATCATCTCTTTCCACAGATGTAGTCGATTTGATTCCTGTGTATTCCATCTGGTGAGATCCATGTGTATAGTTGCCATTTATGTTGTTTAAAAAGGAATTTCTAATGAAGAAGTAATTGGTCTTGAAAATTCTATCATGGGATCTCCTATGTAGTTTCTATCACCAAGGCTGTATTTTCCAACTATTAAACCTTCTTTGTTTCCATATCATAAATTTGAATAATAGTCATATTAACTGGTCTTCATTGTAGATGTATGGATATTACCCTATCATTGACAGCACTGTACTTCAGGACACATCTTGAAATGTTCTTTTTGATGATGAATGAAACGTCATTCTTCTTCAATTGTTGTTCCCAGCATGGTAGACCATATGATTATCTGACGCAAAATGATCAATACCAGTAAATTTCAGCTCACTAATTCCTAGGATGTCAATATTTATGCCTTCCATTTCATTTTTGACAACTTCTAATTTTCCTAGATTCATACTTCATTCATTCCATGTTCTGATTATTAATGGAGATTTGAAGCTTTTTCTTATCATTTTGTGTTGTGCCATATCAGCAAATGAAGGTACTAGAAGCTTTACTCCATAGACATCATTAAGGTCAACTCTACTCTGACGATGCAGCTCTTCCCCAATCATATTTTAAGTGTCTTCCAACTTAAGGAGCTCATCTTCTGGCAGTATATCAGACAATATTCTGCTGCTATCCATAAGGTTTTCACTGGCAAATTTTTTCATAAGTAGATTGTCAGGTCCTTCTTTCCAGTCTTTCTTAGTCTGAATGTTCCACTGAAACCTGTCCACTACTGGTGACCCTGATGATATTTGAAATACTAGTGGCATAGCATCCAGCATCACAATACGCAAGCCACCACAGCATGGTAAACTGACATGCAAGTGGAGGGACAAAGGATTAGATTAGAAAAATATCTGGTGGCCAACTGTGACAGGTCCCATGCATCATGCAAAGTGTTGTAATATTTATTTGGAAAACAGTTTGAAACCAGTGGTGTCTGGTATAGGATCAGATCCAGATTTTGGCTGGAAAGGGAATCAGATGTGTGTTTACTGTTGTGATAGGGAACATTGGTGGTTCAGTGGTAAATTCTTGCCTTCCATAAAGGAAACCTGGATTTGATTCCCAGCGCATGTACCTCTAGTGCAGGCACCACCCATCTGTCAGTAAAGGGTGTGTGTTACTATGATGCTTAACAAGTTTCAGCAGAGCTTCTAGACTAAGATGGACTAGGAAGAAAGGTCTCGTGATCTACTTCTGGAAATGAGACAATGAAAATACTATGGCTCACAATGGTCTGAATCCACAACTGATTATGGATATGGCACAAGACTAGGAAGCATTTTGTTTCATTTTGCATGGTGTCTCCATGAGTCGGGGACTGAATCAAAGGCAGCTAACTACGAGAAAAACTGTTGTGATACTGTGAAAGATGGGTGAGGGAATCACAAGAGAAGAGAAGGAGAAAGAATACAGGTAGTGAATGTAGGAGAATGTTACAATAGTCTGGGGAAGAGCTGAAGAGGAGCAGAAGTCAGAGTTGTGTTAGAGGATGTGAGAAGTGAACGGATCTGAGAGATGTTTATGAATTAGAATGGAAGGACTTAGTGATCAACCAGGTAATAAAGAATGAGTCATCGGGGGAAGACAATGAAGCCTAGTTTTTGGCTTGGATCACTGGGTGATGATGGTGGCACTCACTAACATGGGGTATAAAAGAGTAGCAGGCTTGAGGGAAACGATTATATTTAGTCATAGATGAAATGAAATGGAGATGTTTGCGGCATTTTAAATGGGTTGTTGAGTTTACACCATGCTTGGCACATAGTAGGTGCTCGATAAATACTTGTCAAATGAATAAATTGGTCTGAAGGCCATTGGGAACATGAGAACTGTAGCTAATGAATAGTCATGGGTTTGGCCAAGGAGAAAATACAGGAAAGAGACAAAAGAGGCTTGGTTCTCAGTACTTAGTGTTGTTCCTCTGTAGAGACCAGTTCTTGGGCTCTCCATTAATTTCTCCTTTTCATGTTTAACTTCTATTTGGCCTTCACCTTTTAGAGAATATTCCTACTAGGGCTTTCCAAGTTTTCCACAGTTATACTAATGACAAAAAAGAGGGAGCTCACATAGGGTTTTTGATTTTAGGAATTTTTTGATTCCATCTTTGATGTTTTCTATTACCCAGTGGTTTTTAAGCAAGGTATTATTCAGTTTCTGCGTAACTGATTTTTTTCCTTGCTCTTCCTGTTGTTGATTTCTACTTTGATTGTGTTATGATCAGAGAAGATACTTTGTATTATCTCAATGTTTTTGCTTTGTGGCCTAAGATGTGGTCTATTCTGGAGAACATTCCATGTGCATTGGAAAAGAATGTGTGCTTTGCAGCTGTTGGGTGGAGTGTTCTGTATATGTCTATGAGTTTATGTTGGCTGATTGTGGTCTTTAGATCTTCTGTATCTTTTCTGAGTTTCTAGATATTCTGTCCTTTACAGAGAGTGGTGTGTTGAAGTCTCCTACTATTATTGTGGAACTGTCAATTTCTATTTTCAATGCTGTTAGAGTTTGTTTTATGTATTTTGGAGCCCTGTCATTGGGTGCATAGATATTTATTTTGGTTATGTCTTCATGCTGGATCATCCCTTTAATCATGATATAGTGCCCTTCTTTGTCTTTTATGGTGGATTTTGTTGTAAAGTTTGTTTTATCTGAGATTAGTATTGCCACTCCTGCTCTCTTTTGTAGCTATTTGCTTTGTATAGTTTTTTCCATCCTTTGATTTTTAATAAATTTACATCTTTGTTTCTAAGATGTGTCTCTTGTAGACAGCATATTGATGGATACTTTTTTAAATCCATTCTGTCACTCCCAGTCTCTTTATTGGTACATTTAGGCCATTTACATTCAGTGTAATTATTGATAGATGTGAGTTTATTGCTGTCATTTTGTGATTTTTTTTTTTTTTTTTGTGGTATTGATGTTTTCTTTGTTCCTCTTACTCTCCTGTGCTGAATTCCTTTTATTTGCGGATTTTTTTCATGTTTTTCTTCTTTATTTTGATGAGTAGGTTAGTTAACTTTCTTGGTGGTTACCTTGAAATTTGCCCTTATATTCCTAGGTTTGAACCAGTCTATTATTACTTGGTATCGCGTTGCCTCCCTCTCCATTAGAAAGTTTTATACCTACACTGTTTATCCCCTCTTTTATTGTTCTTATGTTATTGCCATTTACATATTAACCTCTCTGGTTCCCTTTTGTAAATCTTTTGGTTTTGAATTGTCCTTTAGAGTTCATTTCCTAGGTTGCTGTCTGGCTGGTGGGATCTTCTGTCCTAGATTCAGGCTGTCAGCTGATGTTGTTTGTTCTCAAACTGAAGGACTCCCTTTAATGATTCTTGTAAGTTTGGTTTGGTTTTTACATATTCCCTTATTTTCTGTTTATGTATAAATGTCCTAATTTCTCCATCATATTTCCATGAGAGTTTTGCAAGATATATTATTCTTGGTTGGCAATTTTTTTCTTTCAAGGTTTTATATATGTCATCCCATTGCCTTCTTGCCTGCATGGTTTCTGCTGAGTAATCAGAGCTTAGTCTTATTATTTCCCCTGTGCATATCACTTTTTGTTTTTGTCAAGCTGCTCTCAGGAGTTTGTCTTTGGTTTTAGCAAGTGTGATTATGAAATGCCTTGATGATTTTCTTTTAGGGTCTATCCTATATGGGGTTTGTTTAGCTTCTTGGATGGTCATCTTTTCTTCTTTCATGATACTGGGGAAGTTTTCTGTCAGCAGTTCTTTAATGATACTGTCTGTGTTTTCTATTTTCTCCCTCTGTTCTGGAACTCCAGTCATTTGAAAATTTTTGCTTTTGATTGTATCCCACATCATTCTCAAGATTTCTTCATTTTCCTTTGTTCTTTTTTCTGATTTTTCCACAAACAAAGTAGTATCCAAGTGTTTGTCTTCAATTTCATGGACCCTGTCTTCCATTGTTTCAAACCTGCTCCCCAGCCCTTCTGACACTGTCCATTTCTGAAATTTTGTTGTTTATCTTTTGGAATTCTAATTATTGCTCTCGTATGATTTCTAGTTGTGATTTATTTTGGCATTTTGTTTCTGTATTATTTTCCTGAATTCCTCCATTGTTTTGTCTGCATGTACCATGAATTTATCTACATTTTCCATGAATTTGTCTATTTTTTCATCATCTTTGTCTGCTTTTTGCTTCAACTCTTGGATAACACTGATAATTAGAGATTTGAATTCCGTATCAGGTTGTTCCAGTGCCTTTTCTTCTACTGGAAAGTCATCTGGTATTTTATTTTGAATGCCTACTGGAACCATCCTGTCCTGTTTTTTTTAATGTGTTTTGATATTGTCTGCTGTCTTTGGGACATTTAGTAGTTACCTTCTTTGTTTATTGGTTGTATACTTTTTTGTTTTGTCCTGCTTTTTTGTTTTATTTAGTTACATCTGAGCAGGCGGATTGTTTGTTCTTTGTTGTTTGCTCATCTGTGGGCACAATACTTTTTACCTTCTTGTCCAGTGGGCAGGGCCAGTTGCTCAGCTATGGTGCAGCAAGGCAGGCCCATTTGAAGGGGAGGGGCTAGGATGGATTGTTTGTAGCACATACTGTGGCCTATAAGGTGAGCTGGGAGTCAGTGCAGGGCAGGTTCTGATAGGCCATGCCTGTGCTGCTTGAGGGTGTGATGTTCATTGTATGGTATGGATAGGCAGGAGAGAGTTGGGAGGTTGTGACGTGCAGAGCTAAGTTCAGTATGGGAAAGAAGAGAGGACAGAGAAACAGGAGGAAAAAAATGTGCTAAGGGAGTCTGTTGTTGGAGTGGAGAGACAAGAAACCAAGAAATGAAGAAAAAAAAATGAAACAAGAAAAAAAATTAAAGAAAGAAATACCCCCAGGGATCCTACTGGTGACCAGGGAAGTGGCTCCTAGGCCTTAGGGCACAGCTAGTCTAGAAGGGATGGAGATGGCACACAGCACCAGGTATTCAGGAGACAGAAAATGAAGAAAGCAGAGAGAGACGAGAAACTGAGAATTGAAGAAAAACAAACAAACAAAAAATAATAAAAAATGAGAGGAAAAAAAGTAAGGCCCCCAGGGATCCCACCAATGAGTCTTTGCAGATAGGGAAGTGGCTCCCAAGCCAAGCAGTATAGCCTGGCCAGAAGGGCAGACATGGTACACAACACCAAGTATTCAGGAGATAGGAAAAGAAGGTAAGTAAAGAGAGATTAGAAAGTGAGAAATGAAAAAAAGACAAAAAGAAAGAGAGAGAAAAATGAAGAAAGAAAAAATAAAAAAGAAAAAGAAAAGAAATGTCCCCAGGGATCCCACAGGTGCTGCTGCATAGACTAGGGAAGTGGCTCTGAAGCTTAGAAGTACAGCTCGGCTAGAAGGGGTTCTCAAGCCCCCAAAAGAAGAAAAAAACAAAAATAAAACAGAACAAAAGACCCTGGGGATTCCACCAGCATGGAGTTCAAACTGAGGAAGCAGTTCCCCAGCCAAGCAGCACTTCACAGCTTGGCAAGAAGAAGCAAAGATGGCACATGGAGCCAAGTGTTTGAAAGAAAGGAGTGGGAGGAGTTGAGAGGCAAGGAAGAAACCAAAAGAAGCTGAAAAAAAGCAACACTAGCAACAAAAAAATGGCACTGAAGGAGCTGGCTGGTGTGGGCTGGGGAATCTAAGCAGCACAAGCCAGGGGCCTCTCAGGTGAGTAGCTGCAGCTGCCTTTGACGCTGTGGAGGCTGAGCAGGGAGAGGAAGGAAAGAGGGTGGGAAGGCACATATCGCTGGTTAGCGAGTGCTCTGTCTCCTGCTGGAAGCTTCATGAAGCTGCTTTCCCATACTTTTTGTCTGCCGATTGCCAACAGGAGTCCAAGACGCGGTACCCATGCTGCGTTAGCTGATAAGGGACCTCCACACGTATCTCTCCTCGCTCTCTGTTCTCTGTCAGTTTCTTATTCCATTGGGTGCTTGGTTGAGTTTTTTATCTCTTCATTTGACACTTAGGGTTCCAGGATTGACATTTGTCTCTGTTTTACTTAGTTTTTTGGGTCTTTGGTGTGGAGGGACAGTGTGGTGCTTCTGTCTATAGTGCCATGTTGGCTCTGCTCCCATTTTAAGGTTCTTGATGGGTACTTTTGGAGCCCTGGTGGCACAGTGGTTAAGAGCTCAGCTGCTAACCAAAAGGTCAGTGGTTCAAATTCACCAGTCGCTCCTTGGAAACGCTATGGGGCAGTGCTACTCTGTCCTATAGGGTTGCTATGAGTTGGAATCGACTTAATGGCAATGAGTTTGGTTTTGGTATGGGATGAGTATTTTCCAGAAAGGTTATACTGATCTACAGTACTGCTAAGGAACCCTGGTGGTGCAATGGCTAAGCACTTGGCTACTAACTGAAAGGTCGGTGGTTCTAATCCACTAGCGACTCTGTGGAGAAAAGACTTGGTGATATTCTCCCATAAAGATTACAGCCTAAGAAACCCTCTGTGGCAATTCTACTCTGTCCTATAGGGTCTTTAAGGCACATAACAACAACAACATACTCCTGCTGAAGTCCCTGGGTGGTATAAACAATTAACAAGCTCAGCTTCTAATAGAAAGATTGGATGCTCTAGTCCACCCAGATGCACCTCAGAAGAAAGGCCTGGTGATCTGCTTCCAAATAATTAGCTACTGAAAACTATGGAGCACAGTTCTACTCTAACATGCATGAGGTTGCCATGAGTCGGAATGGAGTTTATTGCAACTTTTTTTGGTATTCCTGCTATCAGGGTTTTAGTGATTATCTCAATGTACATTCATTTACATTTTGTTAATCTGGCTTTGAAAATATTTTCTCTGTTTGGTCCTAGCTGGAGCCCAGAGGGAACTTTCAATCCAAACACTGACATGAGTGGTCAGTGGAAAAATCTTCTAAAAAGTGAAAAACTTAATTCAAGTGATAAACATTTCAAGCCTTCCTATGTGTAAACAATTTATTTTCAAATAGCAAGACCAAAAAATAAAGATCCTAAATATCATTGCTTGAGAGTTTATAAGAAACAGATTTTGTGAGTGTCATCCAATTCTAGTGAAGAGCAATGCTTTATCTCTAATGTCTTCATTTGTGGCATCTTTTGCTAGTAGGAAATGAACTACAGATACTCAATTAGAATTAAATTTTGGCACTCTTTTATCATTAGGCATGCTAGAATGCATGTCCAACTATTTATTTCTGACTACATTCTCACTTTGTAAAATATCTCTCTTACCTTTGTATGCATATACATATACACAGACATGTTGATTTTGTAATTACAATTAGACAATGTGTTTTCCACTTTTACAAAAATGCGTTGAGATAGTCAAACATAGAGCATGCTAACAGAATATAGTCAAGTTGTGTGTATATATGAGCAAGTGCCATGTATGTGTGTGCATGTGTGTTTGTGTGTGTGCACATGTATATACTTGGGGTGGAAGAACAGAGAAGGATAAGGCCAAAAGAGAAATTTGAAGTATTCATTCATCACTCTGGAACTGCATCCTGTAGAAAGCCTGAGATTTTCAGTAAGGCATAGTAGTCCACATTGACCTGGCCCACATTTCCTCTGACTGATGCTTTACAGCATTCCCATGTGGTGGGCAGACAAGTGGTATCCTCCCAAAGTTAAGACTGTGAGAGTTGGTGGCTGGAGGTGTGAGAGACCTGGATTGCCTTGTCTTCTGATTCCCAACCCACGTTGTCTTCTTTCCCAGGTGCTGCCTCGCACCTGGCAGTTCCAATTTCTCTTTCCCCTGGTACCCTATCCCCCTGAAGCACAAGTTGGATTGGCAGGTCAGGTGGGTCAGACCCCATGCTTCCCAGGCACCTGATACACTTCCTCCTGATACAATCACTGTGTCCTCCTCTGGTGCCTCCCTGTGATTTTTGCCCCTGGTCCATGCTATGTCACATGCAAAAATGTTGGCGCAAAGCCTTTCTGGTTATAATTTCCGTGTATCTTTCACCTGCAAAGAGCCTGGAGCTCAACAGACCCTCTCTCTATGTGCACTCTGGGCAGAAGAGGTTCTCTCCCCCCACCCCAGGCTGAGCTCACTGCCCACTCTCAAGATCAGGTTTTCTTTGTCTCTTGCAGTGAGCCTCCTTATATTCCCTGGTGTGGCTTATTAATCAGATCTGAGCATGGAAAGAATTACCCAATAACCAATAACCCTTCTGGGTCAAGCCTCAGACAGGCTTGCGAACCCCAAACATAATCTGCTCTGTGGAGACAGTATTGGTGGAAGATGTCAACCAAAGACTAATCCCTCCCATTGTCCAGATTGCTGAGCAGTGTCTTCCAGCCTTGCACATGGACACCATGGCTTTTGGCTTTCATTTCAGCAGCCAGCATCCTCCCACTAAGAAACCATCCCCCTGCAAGCAGCAAGGGTTACCATGTTCTTAATGGGGCTTGGGTTCCCACCCAGAAACCATATCTCTGGCAAAGTGAATCCTCAGGTCAGCCCTGAACTCTTATTTAGTTAAAAATACAGCACTGTAGAGAAGGGTTTAAAAGAAAACATGTCAAAATATCTCTCAGGGGACCTCAGAGTAGGTTGTTGTTTCAGATCACTAACAGTCCCTGGTTCTTGGACCAGCTTTTCCTCTGGCACCATCCTGCTTGCCTTGTTTCCCTACCCTCCACCTCCCATCCCTCTTCACTCCTTTAGACTTCAGGCCTGCTCAAGGATCCCTTGGTCTTTCCAGCCCTATAGACAGCTTACACAGGCTCGTCCAGGTCTTATGCCAGCTGCTTCGTCTTAAAGTTGCCCATGGCACTCTGGACTGGACAACCTGAACTCAGCAACGAACACCGCTCTTCCCTCATAAACATATACACCCTTAGAAGATGTAGAAAAAAACTCCAGATGGAACATTTGCTACTCCAAGGTTGAGGTGGTTACTCAGGAATACACAATTGCTGAAGGAGGGCTGAAGAGGATTTAATGGGACCATTCAGAACTGATTGTCTATCAATTATCAACCCCCCAGCACTATGTCATTGTTTTAGTGATTGCAAAAAAAGACTTAAAACATCTCAGATCCCAAACAGAAGCCCTGCATTGTTGAAAGGGATTAAAGCACAGCTTCTGAGACATTCCAGAGTGTCTCCACGAGCCCTCCTCTCACTTCCCTCTACAACAGGAGCAAATACTGCGTAAACAGGACAAATACTACTGTAAAATTCTAGTAGAAGTAGTAGTAGTAGCCCCAGAACCTGTCTACCATCAGGGGGGTGATGTAAATTAAGATCAGCCCAAGGCTGATCTCTGTGAGGTGGAGGTCAAGCATACCTCCACTCCCAAAACATTTTACCAGTTCTGACACCAGCCATCCCTCCCATGGCACTCTCTACTTCTCTACCAAGTTCGATAATCCATTGCAATGGCCACACAGAACTCACAAACTGTACTTACAGTTAAGAGGTTTATTAAGGAAGCAACAGTGTACAATTTGGGATCAGGATCGATAAGCTACAACTTAGGACAAGGATCTGGAAACACATAGGCAAATCCTGGAAGTCTCCCCCAAAGAGAAGAGCACATCCCTCCTTTCTTTAATGCAGGAAAGCTCTCTCAGCTCCTCTCAGTTGTGCAAGCAAGCAGGCCCTTCTCTCTGCTGTGCACACCCCTCTCAGCCATGCAGGCCTCCTCTCAGACCCTGAGGACAAGCCTCTTCTCGACTCCCCCAGGACAGGCCTCTTCTCAGCCCCCTCAGGACTGTCCTCCTCTCAGACCCCTGAGGACGGGCTCCTCTTGGCCTTGCTGCAGGTGCCATTTCAGGCCTGTCTTCACTGGCTCTGCTGCTGGGCCCCTTTCAGGCCTCTTGCTGACCTCAGTGTTACAGCTCTTTTAGGAGGTTCCTTGCTTTCTCTCTCTCTCTGCTTCTTTCTGCTTCCTGCTGTTTCTGTTCTGCTTCTTTCTGTCTGAGAAACCTCTGTTGGGTAGGCTGCATACATACACACCTCCTTGTCAATTTCAAGGCATGGACACTCCCAGCAGGGGCCACAAACTGACCAATCTCCTCTCGGTAGACCACAGACACTTTATTTGCATAGTAAGCTAAAGACTCTTCATGTGCATAGTCTATCAATCCCCGCAAGGTGCATACCAATCACAGGGCAGGCTGTAGCCCAGGACCAGACAGAAAGTATTAAACTATCCTTGTTTACAGTTTACCCAGGAAGTGTCAATCAACCTGGACAAAAGTAAAAAACACTCTTGGGTAGAATATTACAGCAATGGAAACTCCTCAGGAATTGGGGGGAAAATCTCTCAAGCTGTTTTTCCAAAGAGCCAAGGCAAAAGGCCACATAAAGGAACTCATTTGACCACAACTATGTACAAATAAACTAAAACCAAACTAGTTGACGTCAGGTCGATTGTGACTCATGGCAACTCCATGTGTGTCAGATTAGAACTGTGCTCCGTAAAGTTTTCAGTGATAGATTTTGTAGAACTAGATTGCCATGTCTTTCTTTTGGGGTCCCTCTAGGTGGACTTGAACCCCTAACCTTTCAGTTAGCAGCAAGTGTACCACCCAGGGACTATGCATACATAGGTGCTTTTATTTAAGGTACATCACAGCCAGATGCAACACTTGGCCCTGGACTGAAACCTAGCCTAGACAAATCCGCAAAAAGTGATATCTATGAACAATGAGGGACTTTGAATTTGGTCTGAGTATTAGTTGATACTAAGGAATCATTAATGATGGAAAATGTAGACATTTGACTTTGTCGGAAAATGTTCTAATTTTTTAGAGATCCCCACTGAAATATTTAGGAATATAGTATCCAGTTGTCTTTAATTTATATTAGTTAGTGACCAGTTGCCATGGAGTCAAGTCCAAATCATGGTGACGCCATGTGTTTCAGAGTAGATCTGCACTCTGTAAGATTTTCATGGCTGTGATCTTTCAGGGGGTAGATTGCCAGTCCTTTCTTCTGAGGTGCTTCTGGGTGAGTTCAAACTGCCAACCTTTCTGTTAGTGACCCAGTGCTTAATTATTTGTAATTGGATAAAAAAAAAAATGATAGTCTCAATCAGGTTTGGAACATCCATATGGGGGCAAATAGACCTGGCCTGCATTTTTCAAGAGAGAAGTACAAGCTACAACTGGGCGTGTGTTTACCCACATTTCATGGAAATAACAAAATTTCCCTGCATTACCAGTAGTCCAGGGAGGCAGCATGGTGTCTGGGGAAAGATGACTATCCTAAGTAAGTGTGGGATTAAATGCTGAGGCTATTGAGGCTGTGAGGGCTGAGGAGCCTGGTGGTGCAATGGTTAAGTGCTTGGCTGCTAATCAAAAGGTTGGCATTTGAACCCACCCAGTGTCTCTGTGGGATAAAGATCTAGTGGTCTGCTGTCGTAAAGATTACAGCCTGGAAAACCCTATGGGGCAGTTCTACTGTATTACTTGGGCTCACTATGAGTTGGAGTCAGCTTGACTGCACCTAACATCAACAACGACATTAGAGCTGAGAGGGGTTCACTTGGGGGAGGTCAAGGTCAAGGAAGAAGGAGTACAAGAGGGAGCAAGCTCCTCACTCGCAAGTGGCCCTGACCATCATCCTCAGAGCTCAGAGCACTGTGTTCCAGCTTGGAGCCTCCCTTCCAGGTGGCCTGCCTCTCCCACCACTGTGGGAAGCTGAGCCTACTGCTTCCCAGCTCCTGATTCTGGGGCTGAGCAGCATGTTTTTATCGTGGGCCTTACTCTGAACCCTTTCCACTAGGCACTTGCTGGTTTGCAGCACAAACATGCGGCAGATTCCTTAGCAGGGAGATGGACTCAGATGATGTACTGCAGTGAGAATGTAGTGCGTGGACCCAAGAGGGCACTTCAGGAAGTTCTGAAGGACCTGGAAAGGGCTCTGCGGTATACACGGACGGACCCAGAACATTCAGAGGATCTCTTTAATTTAGATGGAAATAAAACCAAGGTACCATAGTTGTTTGTCTTTAAGATGTAATTATCTCACTTTTTATTCTCACCATAAACTCCTGATGAGACATTACATTGGGTGACGTGGTATGGGGAATATTCATACCACAAAGAAATCCATGTCCTAATCTCTGTAACCTGTGAATATGTTACCTTACATGGCAAAAGGGACTCTGCTGATGTGATTAACTTAAGTTAAGGATGCTGAGATGGGGAGATTATCCTGGATTACCTAGGTGAACCTAGCCTAATCAGTAGGTCCTTAAAAGTGGAGAACCTTTCCTGGCTGTGGTCAGAGAAAGAGATGTGATGACAGAAGCAGGACAGAGATGGGCAATGTTGTTGGATTTGAATATGGAGGAAGGGGCCAGGAGACAAGGAATACAGGCAGCCTCTAGGAGGTGGAAAAGGCAAGGAAACAGACTCTCCCTCACAGCCTCCAGAAGGGCTGCCCTGCTGACACCTTCATTTTAGCCCTTGGAGACCCATCAGACTTCAAACCTACAGAACTGTAAGATAATACATTTGTGTTGCTTTAAGCCACTAAGTTTGTGCTATATTTGTTATGGCAGCTACAGGAAACTCATACAGGTGAGATGCAACCAAGCATTATTCCTCAGGTACAGGCTGGTCCCTGATGTGCTCCCTTTACCAATCATTATCTGTAGAAGTGTCCCTTTGTTTGCTACTGAATCATGCTTCTTCTAACATATTTCCCTTCTGGATTACGGAAACTCTTGGCATGATGCCGTGTTCGGAGTGTTGACAGCCTTTCTCAGGTATGGGGCTCTTTGAAAGGGCCTCCCTCTAGGTGAGTGAACTTTCTCCCTCTGCTCAGCTGACTTGGCCTTGGTAGGGGGTGCATTCAAATTGCTTCTTTATCTTACTATCTTCAGGGATTGAAAACGCCTTTTATTTTGAAGAAATAGAGCAAGGTGGGAATGTAATTCTGGAATTATATATACCAAGTAGCTGGTTTACCTAGCATTGCTCAAGAGATACATTAGCTAACCCTGAAACAATGCGCCCTGCTTCTCATCCTGGCACACTTCTCTTTGCTTCTGGCTCGCCCTTGAATTTTCTGTCCTGTGAGTCTCTCCTTGTGCCTTCATTCCCACTGCTCCATCCTGGATTGTAGAGATACACCGGGGCCTCTCAGGCGTATTTGAGTGAATTTTAAGTGCACCACCTAACTTGCTATTTTAGCACATCATCCTGCATCCACACTCGCATATGAGAAAATCTGGCAGCTTTCTTAAGATACTGCACAAACAGAACAACAGAAATTTCATTTTATGCATACAAAGTCCCTTCGAGGTCTTTCCAGAAAGGAAAGGTACATTTAATAGATAGAAACAAATCAGCTTTCAAGAAGACATATGTCTTGAGAAGGTCCTCATTACTAAAAGTGGGCTGTGCTTTCTGATGATGTTTTTTCTAATCTTCCACTCACTAGGGTGGCTGCAGATGAGCTTTGTTCTCTTTGTAAGGTTAGCTGGTTCCTATAGTAATTGTTTATTCTGCCTTGGCTCTTTCACTCCGAGAGTTCTTGAATTCCTTTTAGATAATGCAATTAAAATATTTAACACACTGACACATAGTAAGTCCTCAATAATGTTAAATATTACAGTATTATAATGATTATTATTAAATTGTTATCAAAATCAGCTTAATTAGAACACTTTTTAGGGAACACAAATTAGGTGTAGAATGTTCTAATCAAATTTATGTACAGCAAATCCAAATCTCCTCTTGAATTCTGTTACATTATAAGAGATGTATTTACACCAGGGAATTCCTCAAAACATTCAAATTAAAAAATAATTTTGAGGACAAATGTTAAAATTGCTTACTTTACATCCATCAGGAAGCTTAATCATCATTTCCCACATTTACACTGTAGCATAGAACAAACAAATGAACAAACCAAAGTTGCTGTTGATTTGGCTCTGACTCATGGCAACCCACATGTGAGAGTAGAACTGTGCTCCACAGGGTTTTCAGTGGCTGATTTTTTTGGAAGTAGATCACCAGACCTTTCTTCCAAGGCACCTCTGATTGGACTCGAATCTCCAACCTTTCAATTAGAAGTCAAGTGTGTTAACCATTTACACTACCCAGGACCTCCACACTGTAGCATAGGCTTCTTTAAAGTCAATATGTTCACAATACTTCATTTAACAACACCACCTCTTTCCTTCCGTTTGTAGATATGGTTCACAAAGAGAAAAATTGATACTCCCTTTTACTTTACAAGCCACTGAAATTTAGCTTCAACTGCCATTGTACCACAAAAACTAATTCACTAATATCTTTGAGTACTACCCAATTTACTAAATCACAAGCACCTTTAATTCTTATTTTATTTGCCTTTTCTGTAGGCAGATGATGCCATCTGTTGCAAAGAAACAAAAACCATGCAAAAAGCAGCACCTGGGTTGCTACTGGGCCCTGATAGAGAAGGAATACCTGACCACTGAACATCAAGTTATCATGTGGCCAGAGCTATCCATTATTAGCTGGGTTTTGAGAGAGCCATCATGATTGCGTGGCAATCCACACATATGTCTAATGGCAATCTACTATAAGATGAAGTGTTGCATCTAGGATTGGACATGTGCACAGCCAGAGAGCACAAATAAGCAGCATGAGTAGGGGCAGTAGACCTCCATATCACCTACCACTTCTGCACTGGTGCTTTTCTCTCAGCTCACACCCATGGTTGCTTGGAGGGGACAGTCACTTAAGACCCAGCTAACAATGAGGAAAACAGTATGATTTGAAAGCAAAAAATGGACTCCTACTGCATTGTAGCCCAACTCAGATGAATATGAGGGGAATGTCTTTCATGGGAAGAGCTTTGGGCAGAGCACCTGGTCATCCATTATGAGTAGAAAGAGCAATAGTCCAAGATAAGGCTATACATAAACTAATGGGCAGTGCCAAATTAATTGGCTTTCTGGTCAAGAGCCTTGAAAGAGAAAGATTAGAAAACTGAAGAGGAGGCCTGTGGAACAGATTTGTGGATAGAATTATGGAAGAGGAAAATGTGAAGACTTTTATATCACATGTTAATGTCTACTAGAGTGCATCCAAAACAGAAAAGGCACTAAACAACAAAACAGTTAAAATGACTCAGCCAGTTGATGTCAGCCACTCTTACTCCCCACTACGCATCTGTCAGTTTGTCATACTGTGGTGGTCTGCATATTGCTGCGATGCTGGAAGTTATACCTCTGATACAATTCCAGCAGTGCCACCAATGATGGACAGGTTTCAGTGGAGCTTCCAGACTAACACAGAATAGGAAGAAGGACCTGGCGGTCTACTTCTGAAAAAATTGGTCAGTGAAAACCTTGTGAATAGCAGCGGAACATTGTCTGATATAGTACTGAAGATGAGCCCTTCAGGTTGGAAGGCACTCAGAATATGACTGGGTAAGAGCTGCCTTCTCAAAGTAGAGTCGACCTCAGTGTTATGGATGAAGTTAAGCTTTCAGGACATTCATTTCCTGATGTGGTATGACTCAAAATGAGAAGAAACAGCTACAAACATCTATTAATAATGAGTCTAGGAAAACTAGAAGGCTTCAAAAATGAAAAGGAGCACATAAACGTAGATATCCTAGGCATTAGTGAGCTGAAATGAATTGGTGTTGGCCACTTTGATTCAGACAATAATATGGCACACTATTCTGGGAATGACAAATTGAAGAGGAATGATGTTGCATTCATCCTCAAAAAGAACATGTTAAGATCTATCCTGAAGTACAGTGCTGTCACTGATAGGATAATATCCATACGCTTACAAGGAAGATCAGTTAATACGACTACTATTCAAATTTATGCGCCAACCACTAATGCCAAAAATGAAGAAATGGAAGATTTTTACCAATGCCTGCAGTCTGAAATTGATCAAACATGCAATCACGATGCATTGATAATTACTGGTGATTGGAATATGGAAGTTGAAAACAAAGAAGAAGGATCTGTAGTTGGAAAATATGGCCTTGGTGATAGAAACGACAAGATAGATGAGTTGTGGGTTGACAAGGACATCATACATGAAGAAACAAAAGATTATTAAAAAGACAGCAAAGAAAGAAAAGACCAAAACGGATGTGAGAAGAGACTCTGAAACTTGCTCTTGAACATACAATAGCTAAAGCAAAAGGAAGAAATGATGAAGTAAAAGAACTGAACAGAGGTTTTAAAAGGGCGGCTTGAGAAGACAAAGTATTATAATGAAATGTGCAAAGACCTGGAATTAGAAAGTTAAAAGGAAAGAATACACTTGGCAATTCTTAAGCTGAACGAACCGAAGAAAAAATTCAAGCCTCGAGTTGCAATTTTGAAGAATTCTATGGCCAAAATATTGAACGATGCAGGAGACATCAAGAGAAGATGGAAGAAATTCAGTAATGGTATCAAAAAGAACTTGCTGGCATTCAAACATTTCAGGAGGTAGCATATGATAAAAAACCAATGGAACTGAAAGAAGTTCAAGCTGCACTGAAGGCATTGGCAAAAAAACAAAGCTTGAGAAGTTGACAGAATACCAACTGAGATGTTTTAACAAACAGATGCAGCATTGGACAAACACACTCGTCTATGCAAAGAAATTTGGAAGACAGCTACCTGGCCAACTGACTTGAAGAGATCCATGTTTGTGTCCATTCCAAAGAAAGATGGCCTAATGAAATGTGGAAATTATCAAATAATATAATTATTATCACACACAAGTAAGATTTTGCTTAAGATAATTTAAAAAGGTTGCATCAGTACATTGACAGGGAACTGCCAGAAATTCAAGCTGGATTCAGAACAGGACTTGGAATGAGGGATATCACTGTTGATGTTAGATGGATCTTGGCTGAAAGCCGACAATATTAGAAAGATGTTTGCCTATGTTTTATTGAGTATGCAAAGGCAGTCGACTATGTGGATCATAACAAATTATAGATTACATTGTGAAAAATAAGTGTTCTAGAACACTTAATTGTGCTCATGTGGAACCTGTACATAAACAAAGAGGCCATCATTCAAACTGAACGAGGGGATACTGCATGATTTAAAATCAGAAAAGGTGTGTGTCAGGGTTTTATCCTTTCACCATACTTATTCAATTGATATGCTGAGCAAATAATACAAAGAATGTGACATCACTATTGGTGGAAGACTCATCAACAGCCTGTGATATGCAGCTGATACAACCTTGCTTGCTGAAAGTGGAGAGGACTTGAAGCACTTACTGATGAAGATCAAAGACTACAGCCTTCAGTATGGATTATACCTCAACATAAAGAAAACAAAAATCCTCACAACTGGACCAACAAACAACATCATGATGAATGGAGAAAAGATTGAAGTTGTCAAGGATTTCATTTTACCTGGATCTACAATCAACACTCGTTGAAGCAGTAGTCAATAAATCAAATGAAGGGCAGAGCCAACAGGGTGCTATAGACAGAAGCACCATGCCATCCCTACACAGCAAAGACCTGAAAAACTAAGTAAACCAGAGACAAACGTCAATTCTGGAACAATAAGTGTCAAATGAAGAGATAAATAACTCAGCCAAGCACCAAATGGAATAAGAAACTTATAAAGAACAGAGAACAAAGAGAGATACATGTGGAGGTCCCCTATCAGCAGGATGGATTCACCATCTTAGACTCCTGTTGGAGATCAACAGACAGGGAATACGGGAAAGCAGCTTCAGGGAGCTCCCAGCAGGAGACAAAGCACCCAGTAACCAGCAATACACTTTCCCACCCACCACCCTTCTTTCCGCCTGCTGGGCCTTCTCTGTTTCCCACCAACTACAGTCTCTTGGCTGGGAGGCACCAGTTTCGGCCCAGTGCTCCTTGTATTCACCCTGCCCACACTGGTCAGCTCCCTGAGTTCCACTTGTTTTTTGCTGGTGTTGCTTTTTTTCACTTCTTTTGGCTTCTTCTGTGCCTCCCACCACCTCCCACTCCTTTCTCTCAAAATACCTGGCTTGGTGTGCCACCTTTGCATCTTCTTGAAAGGCGCCGCCAGGCTGGTGGGATCCCTGGGGCTTTGTTTGTTTATTTGTTTTGATTTGTTCTGTTTTGATTTGTTTGTTTCTTTGTTTTCTTTTTCTTTTCTTGGCTTGGGAGCCCCTTCTAGCTAGGCTGTACTGCATGGCTTGGGAGCCACTTCCCTAGCATGTGCAGCTGTGCTTGTGGGATCCCTGAGTGTATTTCTTTTTTTTCTTTTTCTCTTCTTTCCTATTTGTATTTCTTCATTTCTCAGTTTCTTGTCTCTCTATACTTACCTTCTTTTCCTGTCTCCTGAATACCTGGCACTGTGTGACATCTCTACACCTTCTAGCCAGGCTGTACTTCGTGGCCTGGGAGCCACTTCCTTGGTCTTTGCAGCTGCATTGGTGGAATTCTTGGGAGCTTTTAGTTTCCTTTTTCCTATTTTTATTTATTTTCTTTTTCTCTCTTTTTTTTCCCTTTTGTTTTTCTCTGTTTCTCACTTTCTTATCTCTTCACTTCAATAGCAAGTTCCCTTAGCATTCTTTTTTTTTAGTTTTTGTCTCCTGTTTCTCTTGCCTCTCTTTCCTCTTTCCCATACTCATCTTAGCTCCACATATCACAATCTCCTCTGTGCTTCCTGCGTACCTGCACCATATGCTGAACATCACACCCTTGAGCAGCACAGGCAGGGCTTACTGGAAACTGCCCCGCACTGATTCCCAGCCCACCCTTTCGGCCCTAGTATATGCCACAAAAAACCTATCCCAGCCCCTCTCCTTCAGCTGGACCTGACCTGCTGCACCATAGCTGAGTGACTGGCCCTGTCAACAGGACAAGGAAGTGAAAAGTATCATGCCTACAGATAATCAAACAACAAAGAATGCACAGTCCACCTGCTCAGACATAACCAAATAAAACAAAAAATCAGGACAAAACAAGCAAATATACAATTAATAAATGAGGAAAATAACTACTGAATGTCCTGAAGATAGCAGACATTATCAAAATATACATAAAAAAAGGACAGGATGGCTCCAGTAGGCATCCAAAATAAAACACCAGATGACTTTCCTGTAGATGAAAAGGTACTGGAATTACCTGATAGGGAATTCAAATCTCTAATATTCACAGCTATCCAAGAGTTGAAGCAAAAAACAGACAGAAATGAAGAAAAAATAGACAAATTCATTAAAATGGCTGACAAATTCATGGAAAATATAGACAAAAAATGGAAGAATTCTGGAAAATAAATACAGAAAAAAATGCCAAAATAAATTTGAAACTAGAAATCATACAAAAAGAACAATTATAAGTCCAAAAGAGAAACAACAAGATTTCAGAAATGGTTAGTGCCTTAGAAGAGCTGAGGAACAGGTTTGAAACAATATAAGACAGGATCAGCAATATTAAAGACAAACATTTGGATACAACTCTGAGGAAAAATCAGAAAAAAGAACAAAGAAAAATGAAGAAACCCTGAAAATTATATGGGAAACAATCAAAAACAAAAATTTGTGAGTGATCGGAGTTCCAGAAAAGGGAGAGAAAACAGAAAACATACAGTGGATCATTGAAGAATTGCTGACAAAAAATTTCCCTAATATCTTGATAATGAAAAGGTGACCATCAAGCTCAATGAATACCATATATGATAGGCCCGAAAAGAAAATCACAAAGGCATATTATAATCACACTTGCTAAAACCAAAGACAGAGAAAGAATCCTGAGAGCAGCTTGAGAAAAATGAAAAGTCACGTACACAGGAGAAACAATAAGACTAAGCTCTGATTATTCAGCAGAAACCATGCAGGCAAGAAGGCAATGGGATGGCATATATAAAAACTTGAGAGAAAAAAGTTGCCAACCAAGAATAATATATCCTGCAAAACTCTTGTTCAAATATGATGGTGAAATTAGGTCATTTCCAGATAAACAGAAATTAAGGGACTATGTAAAAACCAAACCAAACTTACAAGAATTATTAAAAGGTGTCTTTCGATCTAAGAACAAACAACATCAGACCAAAGCCTGAATCCAGGATGAAAGATTGTGCTGGCCAGATACCAATCTACAAAATGAACTCTCAAGGATTATCCAAAACCAAAAGAATTACAACAGGGAACCAGAGAGGTTAATCTGCAGAAGACAATTACATCTGAATGATAAAAGAGGGAATAAATGGTGTAGGTAAAAAACTTTCTAATGGAGAAGAGGACAAGGTGATATCAAGTAATAATAGACTGGTTCAAACCTAGGAATATAAGGGTAAATGTCAAGGTAACCACGAAGAAAGTTAACAAAACTATTCATCAAAATAAAGAAGAAAAACAAAGTCTCAGTAAAAAAACAAAATCTACAAAAACAAAAGAAATGAAAAAAAAAATCCACAAACAGAAAGAGTTCAGCACAGGAGCGTAAGAGAAACAAAGAAAATGTCAGCACCAGAAGGACAAAAAAAAAAAAAAAAAAAAAAAAAACACTACAAAATGACAGCAATAAACTCACACCTATTGATAATTGGCCTAAATGCACCCATAAACAGACAGAGAGTGACAGAATGGATGGAAAAAAAAAAAACAGGATCCATTAATATGCTGCTTACAAGAGACACACCTTAGAAACAAAGACATAAATTTATTAAAAATCAAAGGATTGAAAAAAGTATATCAAGCAAATAGCTACCAAAAAAGAGCAAGAGTGGCAATATTAATTTCAGATAAAATAGACTTTAAAACAAAATCTACCATAAAAGACAAAGAAGGACACTATATAATGATTAAAGGAATGATCCAACATGAAGACATAAC
The DNA here is from genome assembly GCA_030035585.1 of Dugong dugon. NCBI lineage: Eukaryota > Metazoa > Chordata > Mammalia > Sirenia > Dugongidae > Dugong > Dugong dugon. The sequence goes on along the minus strand of CM057475.1, from coordinate 4,375,065 downwards.
CATAGTAAATGTCTACGAACCCAACTACAGGACTCCAAAATACAGAAAACAAACTCTAACAATACTGAAAAGAGAAATTGACAGTTCCACAGTAAGAGTAGTAGACTTCAACACACCACTCTCAGTAAAGGACAGAACATCTAGAAAGAAACTCAAGAAAGATACAGAACAGGTAAAGGGCACAAACGACCAACTTGACCTCATAGACATACATAGAACACTCCACCCAACAGCTGCAAAGTACACATTCTTTTCCAATGCACATGGAACATTCTCCAGAATAGACCACAGGCCACAAAGCAACCCTCAACAGTTTCCAAAACCTTCAGATAATACAAAGTATCTTCTCTGATCACAATGCCATCAAGGTAGAAATTAACAACAGGAAAAAAATCAATTATATGGTAACTGAATAACACCCTGCTTAAAAACCACTGGGTAATAGAAGAAATCAGAGATGGAATCAAAAAATTCCTAGAATCAAATGAGAATGAAAACACATCATACCAAAACCTTTGGGAAACAGCAAAGGCAGTCCTCAATGGACAATTTATAGCAATAGATGTACACATCAAAAAAAGAGAAAGGGACAAAATCAAAACATTACCTACACAAATCAAACAAATAGAAAGAGAACAGCAAACAAAGCCCACAGCCACCAGAAGAAAGAAAATAATACAGATGAGAGCAAAAATAAATGAAATAGAGAATAGAAAAACAATGGAAAGAATTAACAAAACCAAAAGTTGTTTCTTTGAAAGGATCAACAAAATTGAAAAACCACTGGCCAAACTGACAAAAGAAAACCAGGAGAGGACACAAATAACCCAAGTAAGAAATGAAATGGGAGACATTACTACAGACACAACTGAAATAAAAAGGATCATGACAGAGTACTATGAAAACTATACTCCAACAAATTTGAAAACCTAGAGGAAATGGATGGATTTCTAGAAACACACTACTTGCCCAAACTAACACAAAATGATGTTGAAAGTCTGAACAGACCCATAACAAGAGAAGAGATTGAAAAGGTAATAAAGAAAATACCCAACAACAACAAAAAAAAAATCCCTGGCCCAGATGGCTTCACTGGGGAATTCTACCAAACATTCAGAGAAGAGCTTACAGCGGTACTGCTCAAACATTTCAGAACATACAAAAGGAAGTGACACTTCTGAAATCTGAAGCCAGCATAACCCTGATACCAAAACCAGGCAAAGACTCCAGAAAAAAAGAAAATTACAGACCAAGATGTCTCATGATTATAGATGGAAAAATTCTAAACAAAATTCTAACCAGTAGAATTCAGCATCATATCAAAAAAATAATACACCACGACCAAGTAGGATTCATACCAGGTATGCAAGGATGGTTCAACATTAGAAAATCAATCAATGTAATCCACCACATAAATAAAAGGAAAGAAACAATCACATGATCTTCTCAATCGACACAGAAAAGGCATTTGACAAAGTCCAACACCCATTCCTGATAAAAACTCTCAATAAAATAGGTATGGAAGGGAAATTCCTCAACATAATAAAGGGCATCTACACAAAACCAGCAGCCAACATCATTCTTAATGGAGAGAGGCTGAAAACATTTCCCTTGAGAACAGGAAGAAGACAAGGGTATCCTTTATCACCACTCCTATTTAACACTGTGATGGTAGTCCTAGCTAAAGCAAAAAGGCAAGAAAAAGAAATAAAGAACATCCAAATTGGTAATGAAGAAGTTAAACTGTCCCTATTTGTGGGTGATATGATACTTTACATAGAAAACCCAAAAGACTCCATGAGAAAATTACTGGAACTAATAGAAAGATTCAGCAGAATAGCAGGATATAAGATAAACATACAAAAATCAGTTGGATTCCTATTTATTTTCAATAAAGAGAATTATGAAAAGGAAATCAGGAAAACAATACCATTTATAATAGCCACTAAAAAAATAAAAGACTTAGGAATAAATCTAACCAGGGATGTAAAAGATCTATACAAAGAAAACTAGAAAACACTACTGCAAGAAACCCAAAGGTATCTTCATAAATGGAAAAACATACCATGCTTATGGATAAGTAGACTCAACATTGTGAAAATGATAATTTTACCCAAAGCAGTTTACAAATACAATGCAATTCGGATCCAAATGCCAACAACATTCTTTAAAGAGATGGAAAAACTAATTATGAACTTTCTATGGAAAGGGAAGAAACCTCAGATAAGTAAAGTATTATTGAAGAAGAAGAACAAAGTAGGAGGACTCACACTACCTGACCTCAGAACCTACTGTACAACTACCGTAGTCAAAACAATGACAGATACATTGACCAATGGAACAGAATTGAGAACCCAAATGTAAATCCATCCACCTAAAGTCACCTATCTTCGACAAGGACTCAAAGTCCATCAAATGGGGAAAAGACAGTCTTTTTAACAAATGGTGCTGACAAAAATGGATGTTCATCTGCAAAAAAATGAAACAGGACACATACCTCACACCATATACAAAAACTAATTCAAAATGGATCAAAGATCTAAATATAAAGCCAAAAACTATGAAGTTCATAGAAGAAGAAAAAGGATCAAGCCTAAAGGGCCTAATTCACAGCATTAACAGGCTATAAACCAAAACCAACAATACACAAACTCCAGAAGATAAACTATATAACTGGGATCTTCTAAAATTAAATACTTACACTCATCAAAAGACTTCAACAAAAGAGTAAAAAGAGAACCTACAGACTGGGAAAAATCTTCTGGCTATTACAAATCAGACAAAGTTCTAATCTCTAAAATCTACAAGAAAATTCAACACCTCTACAACAAAAAGACAAATAATCCAATTAAAAAATGGGCAATGGAAATGAACAGACACTTCACCAGAGAAGACATTCTACTGGATAACAGACGTATGAGAAAATGCTCGCAATCACTAGCCATTAGAGAAATGCAAATCAAAACCACAATGAGATACCACCTCACCCCGGCATTACTGGCAAGAGTCAAAAAAACTGGAAATAACAAATGTTGGCAAGGCTATGGGGAGAGTGGAACTATTATGCACTGTTGGTGGGAATGAAAAATGATACCTCCATTTTGGAAAACGATATGGTGCTTCCTTAGAAAGCTAGAAATAGAAATACCATAGGATCCAGCAATCCCATTCCTAGGAATATATCCTAGAGAAGTAAGAGTCGTCACACGAATAGACGTATGGACACCCATGTTCATTGCAACATTGTTCACAATAGCAAAAAGCTGGAAACAACCTAGATACCCATCAATAGATTAATGGATAAACAAAAAATGGTACATACACAAATAGAGTATTACACAAAGATAAAGAATATGATGAATCTCTGAAGCATCTCATAACATAAATGAGTCTGGAGGGCGTTATGCTGAGTGAAATAAATCAATCACAAAATGATAGATATTGTATGAGACCACTATTGTAAAAACTCATGAAAAGGTTTACACACAAAGAGAAACAATCTTGGATGGTTAGGAGGGAGCGGAGGGGTGGAGATGGAAAAATACTAACTAAACAATAGATAAGTGGTATCTCTCAAGAAGGGTAAGACAGTACACATTACTAGGGAAGCCAGCACAACTTGTACAAGGTAAGGTCATGGAAGCTACATAGATAGATCCTAACTCCCTGAGGGACTGAATTGCTGGGCTGAGGGCTGTGGAGACCATGGTCTCAGGGAACATCTAGCTCAATTGGCATAACATGGTTTAAAAAGGAATTGTTCTACATTCTACTTTGATGAGTAGCGTCTGGGGTCTTAAAATCTCGTAAGCAGACATCTAAGATATTCCGCTGGTCTCACCCCTTCAGAAGCAAGGGAGAATGAAGAAAACTAAAGACACAAAGGAAAAATTAGTCCAAAGGAGTAAGGACCACAACTAACACAGCCTCCACCAGTCTAAGTCCAGTACAGCTAGATGGTGCCCGGCTACCACCTATGACAGCTCTGACAGGGATCACAAAAGAAGGTCCCCAACAGAAGTGAAGAAAAATGTAGAACAAAATTCTAACTCACAAGAAAGACCAGACTTACTGGCCTGACAGAGACTGGAGAAACCCTGAGAGTATGGCCCCCGGACACCCTTTTAGCTCAGTAATGAAGTCACTCCTGAGGTTCACCCTTCAGCCAAAGATTAGACATGCTCATAAAACAAAATGAGACTAAAGGGGTATAACAGCCCCAGGGATAAAGACTAGAAGGTAGGAGGGGACAGGAAAGCTGGTAATAAGGGACCCAAGTTTGAGAAAGGAGTGTTGACAAGTAGTGGGGTTTTTAACCAATGTCATAAAACAATCTGTATACTAACTGTTTAATGAGAAACTAGTTTGTTCTGTAAAACTTCATCTAAATTTCAATTAAAAAGGAAAAGAAAGCAAAAGACATATTGCTTTGGGCAAATCTGCTGCAAATGACCTCTTTAAAGTATTGAAAAGCAAGGATGTCACCTTGAGGACTAAGGTGTGCTAGACCCAAGCTATTATATTTTCAATTGCCTCATATGCATGCAAAAGCTGGACAATGAATAAGGAAGACCGAAGAAGCATTGATGCATTTGAATTATGGTGTTGGCAAAGAACATTGAATATACCATGGACTCCAAGAAGAACAAACACGTCTTACTTGGAAGAAGTACAGCCAGAGTGCTCCCTGGAAGCCAGGATGGCAAGACTTCATCTCACGTACTTTGGTCATATTATCAGGAGGGACTAGTCCTTGGAGAAGGACACCATGCTTGGTAGAGTGTGAGTGAAAAAGAGGAAGACCCTCAATGAGATGGATTGACACAGTGGCTACAATGATGTGCTCCAACATAGCAATGATTGTGAGGATGGCCTTGGTACTGGGCAGTGTTTTGTTCTATCGCCAAGAGTCAGGACCAACTCAACAGAATCTAACAGCAACAACAGCCCTAGTTCTAGTACAAAGGGCACAGGAGCATAGTAGCCATAGTGGCAGTAGTTTGGACTGTAGAAGCATAGGCTATAGGCATAGATTATCACTAGAGATAATCTAGCTAATGCCACTGCTGAATGTCCAAGCTTCCAGCAACAGAGACCAATACGGAACACCCATATGGCACCAGCAACATCCATCAAGGTGACTATCCAGCTATATCGTGGCCAGTTCATTACATCAGGTCACTTTCTACCTGGGTGGGACAATAGATCATTCTGACCATGATTGGCGTGTATTCTAGGTATTGATTTGCTTTTTTGCCTGCAGAACCTTGGTCATTGCTAACACATGAGGACTTTCAGTATTTTTTCTACCAGCATGGGATCTCACATGTTATCACCTGAAATAAGCAACCTACTTTACAGAAAAGGAGATAGAGCAGTAGTCACATGGCAGTGGGATCCACTGGTCCTTTGACATACCAAGCTTCTCAGAAGTCACCAGCCTGTCTGAGCAATGAAATATCCTCTTGAAAACATAGCTAAGGCACCAGTCTGGGTCTAATACACTATGAGAATGACACACTGTACTCCAGTGTGCAATATCTACCATAAATCAATGACAACTTTATGGTACTATGTCCCTAATAGGTAGACTACAATGGTTTAGAACCAAGGGGTGGAATTAGTAGTGGCCATACTGGCCCATGACCCACTTGGTGAATTTGTACTTCCTGTCCCCGCAAATTTAGATTCTGTGGCTCTAGAAGTACTGTTTCCCAAAGTGGTAATAATTCAACTGATGTTTCTTCTCAGATATGATTGTCTACCTAGAAAACCAAACAGAATATTTAAAACTAATAAGAGAGTTAATTAATGTGACTAGCTAAAATAAACAGCATACAATAATGGCCTTTCAATATGTCTGCAGTACTAATTAGACAATATAGCATATAAATATAGTTAATTCCCAATACTAATAAAACCTATATGATATCTAGGAACACACTTGACAGGAAATTTCAGATCTTTATGAATAAAGTACTTTACAAACAAACATTTGATTGTACAGAAGGACATAAATGAAGAGAAAAGCAGTTTAAAAAAGGAGATGAACAGTTTTTATAGATGGGTAAAGTTAATACAGTAAATATAAAATATATCAACATATTAATGAATCTATAATTTCAACTCAATACTAATGATAATATAACAATGATTTTTATGGAATGTAAAATTATGATTTTGAAATCATATGTACTAGATTAATTTCAAAGCAGAAAAATAAGCAACCATTTTCCTGAGTGCCTATAAACATTTATTATAAAAGGTAAGGAAATAAAAACAATGTGTAAGAATAGACAAACATATAAAAGAGTAGAAAGTACATGCATTTTCATATGTATGTGAGTAGTTTAAAAAAAACTCACTGTCATCATGCCGATTCCAACTTATAGTGTCCCTATAGGACACAGTAGAAATGCCCCATAGGGTTTCCAAGGCTGTAGTCTTTACGAAAGTAGACTGTCACATTTTTCTCCCATGGAATGGCTGGTGGGTTTGAACCATTGACCTTTCAGTTAGCAGCTGAGTGCCTACCCATTGTATCCCCAAGGCCCCTTGTGAGTAATTAGTACATGATAACAACAGTATGTCAAATCAGCAGGGAAATATATACTATTAATACAATAGTGTAAGAAATTTTAGCTACCCATTTGGAAATAAAAATTAAAAGTAAAATCTCTTGTAATGAGTTCAAGAAAATTCAGGGATGATTAAGGAAAAAGTTATGACTATAAGATAGCAGCATTGCACAGTAAGTTATTTACTGGGATCAAGACACTGACAGTCACAACCCAGTCTCCCATGGCTGACAGTCTTCCAGAAGCAAATGACACAGGAAATCACCAGATGCTAAGAGGGCACGAAAACCCTGGGGAAAAGGTATACAAAGAAACAAGAAAAAAATGGTCCATTAAAAATAAAAAAATAACAAATTGACAGGAGCTGTTCCTGAGGAAGTCCAGACTTTGGACTTACTTGACAAAATCCTTAAATAAACTGTCCCACATATGCTCAAAAAGCTAAAGGAAATTGCAAACAAAGAACTAAGAGACATTAGGAAAACACTGCATAAACAAAATGAGAATATCAGCAAAGAAATTTCCATTATAAAAAGGAACCAAAGAGAAACTCTGGAACTGAAAAGTACAATAAATAAAATGAAAAATTCAATAGAGGAGTTCAACATCAGATAAGAGCTGGCCGAAAAAAATCAGTGAATGTAGATATAGGGCAATTGAAATTATCCATCCTTAGAATGACAAAGAAAAAAGAATAAACAAGAATGAACAGAGCCTAAGCAACCTGAGGGACACCATCAAATAGATCAACATACATATGGGGGTTTCAGATGGAGGAGAAAGAGAGATAGAGAGGAAAAATATTTGAAGAAACAATGAAAATTCCTCAGTTTTGATTGAAGACATGAATCTACATGAGGCACACTATAATCAAACTTCCAAAAGCCAATGACAAAGAGAGAGTCTTCAAAACAGCAAGAGAGAAGCAACTAATTTCATTTAAAGACTTGAAAATAAGAATAACGGCAAATTTCTCATTAGAAACTGTGGAGGCCAGAAAGTTGTGGGATGACATATTTAAACTTCTGAAACAACAAACAAAACAAACTGTCGACTAAGAATTCTGTATCTGGCAAAACTATGCTTCAAAAATGAAGGAGAAATTAAGATATTCCTAGATTAACAAAAGCTGAAGAAGTTTGCTACCATGAAGACTGTCCTACAAGAAATTCTAAAGGAAGTCTTTCAGGTTGAAATGAAAGAACACTAGGCAGCTACTTGAAGCTGTATGAAGAAATAAAGATCTCCAGTAAGGTACCTACATAGGTAATATGAAAGCCAGTATTACTATATTTTTGGTTTGTTTCTCCACTTTTTATTTTCTACATTATTTAAAATACAAATACCATATTTTTATGCATATAGTGCATGCCCTCCGTGTTTGTTTGCTGGCCATACCCTCCCCCACCACAAAGCACCCTCACAAGTACAGCCGTGCCAATTCTCTTCCGTGTGTTTCTGTAGAAAAAAAAAAAAAAATTAGCATAGTGTGTTTACGAAAATACCTCATCGGGGGAGGGTGCAGCTGTCAAATGCAAAAGGCACCTGCTATTTGTGTAAAATTATGGTACATGAAAGCAGTTATAAATTTCTTATTAGGCACACAATGTATAAAGATGTAATTTGTAACAAAAAACAACATATTGGGGGAAGAGCTGTACAGGAACAGAGTTTTTGTATGCTATTAAAGTTAAGTTGGTATCAATTTAAACTAGATTGTTATAAATTTAGGAATTAACTGTAATCCCCATAGTACCCACAAAGAAAATATATAAAACTATGCACAAAAGGAAATGAGAAAGGGAATAAAAACCACATGCTACCAAAAAAAAAAAAAAAGTCAATGAAACACAAAAAAGGGGAATAATGAAGGAAATGAAGGACAAAAATTATATAGAATTCAAAGAAAACAAATAGCAAAATGACAGAAGTCAGTCCTCCATTATTAGTAGTCACTTTTAATATAAATGGATTATATTCTCCAATCAAAAAGTAGAGATTAGTAGAATGGATAAAAAAGCATGATCCAACTAAATGCTGTCTATGTGAGGATCACTTTAGATCCAATGATGCAAATGGTTGAAAGTGAAAATATAGAAGAAGACTTTCTATGGAAATAGTAACAAAAAGAGAGATGGGGTAGCTATGATAATATTGGACAAATAAACTTTAAATAAAAAACTACGACAAGAGACAAAGAAGAACATTATGTATTTATGTAAGGGCTAATTTAACGAGAAGATGTAACAATTATAAACATTAATTCACCAAACAGCAGAGCCCCCCCACAAAATGAAGCAAACATTGACCGAATTGAAGGGAGCAATAGACTATTTTAGAAAAATAGTTGTAGAAATCAGTACCCTACTTTCACTAAAGATAGAAACGTCTAGACAGAAGATCAATAAAGAAATAGAAGACTTTAACAGCACTAAAAACCAACTAGACCTAACAGACATGTATAGGAGACTTCACCCAACAACAGCAACATACACATTCTTCTTAAGCACACGTGAATAAACCATAAATAAGATCATAAATGAGACTTGATAAAAAAAAAAAGATTGAAATTATAGAATGTATTTTCTCTGACTAAAACAGAATGAAGCTTGAAATCAATGACAGAAGGAAAACTGGAAAATTCATAAATATGTGGAAATTGAATAACACACTATTAAATGATCAAAGGGTCAAAGAAAAAAATCACAAGGGAAAATACAAAATACTTAGAGATGAATAAAAATGAAAATACAACATACCAAACTTAAGCGATAGTGTGAAGGTATTGCTCAGAGAGAAATTTATAGCAGTAAATGGCTACATTACAAAAGGAAAAAGCCATTAAGAAAATGCAAATCAAAACCACAATGAGATACCACTTCACATCCATTTGGATGGATATAATTAAATAAAAAATAACGAATGTTTTTGAAAATATGGACAAATTGGAACCCTCATACATTGCTAGTGGGAATGTTAAATGACTCAGCCACTGTGGAAACCCATCTAGTTGTTTGTCAAAGAATTAAAAGTAGAATTACCATATGATCCTGCAATTCTACTCCCAGATACATATGCAAAGGAATTGAAAACAGGTACTTGAACGGTATGTGTACATGCATGTTCATAGCAGCCAAAGGTGAAAACAGTTCAAATGTCCACCAAGGGATGAATTGATAAATTTTGTTGTATGCATAGAAAGGAATATTATTCATCCATATAAAAGAATGAAGTACTGATATATGCTACAACGTGGTAAACCTCCAAAACATTATGCTAAATGAAAGAAGCCAGACAAAGGTCACATATTGCATGATTCCATTTATATAAAATATACATAATAGATTAGTCCATAGAGGGAGATCACAGATTGGTGGTTTCCAGGGACTGAGGGAGAGGGCAATGGGGAGAAATATTATAATGCATAAGAAGTTTTACTTCGGAGTGATGGAAATATTTTGAAACTAGATACTGGTGATGGTTGGACAACATTGCGAATGTACTAAATGACACTTAATTGTTTAACACGGTAATTTTTATGTTATGTGAATTTCATCTCAATACATCATTTTTAAAAAGATCTGCAAGGTACGTTATCCGTGACAAAAATGTTATAATACAATATATGCAGCATTTTACATAAATTCATGCAAAAACAAGTCAGACATACATCACCAAGCACAAACCATCTATTTTTATAGATCAGTGCTGTCCAATCGAATTTTGTGATGATTGAAGTGTTCTATAATCTGTCATGTCCAGTACTGTGACCACTAGCTACATGTGGCTACTGAGCACTTGAAATGTGTCTACTGTGAGATTGAGGAAATGAATTTTAAATTTTATCCAATTTAAATAAATTTAAATAGTTGTGTGTGGTTAGTGGCTTTTGCATTGAACAGCAGAGCTGTAGACACATATATGTACATGTTAAAGCACAGATGGAGAACTTGAAATATATTATGTGAATGTATTCCTGTATTAGGTGAGTAATTGGAAAACTAATGTTTAAAAGGCAAAATAGCTTGTGGAAATAGCAGAGTAAGAAGAATAAGACAGGGTCAGGAACCTGAAATAACTGGGTGTGCATGTGTGGGTCAGTGTGGGGGCTGGAGAGGACAAATGCACAGAGTGCATAAATGCCACCCTGTTGTCTTGAAAGCCCAGGGTCATCTTAATTTGAGGATGGGGGTCATGCTGGCTGAGACCCACAGGGTCACAGTGGATGCTTCCATTATTGCATTTATTTAAATGAGCGGCATCCATTCAGCCTATCCTTTTCATCAAGAAATTACATCCCATGTTGATGGATAACTGATGCTGTTCACCAAGTGGAGGTGGGTCAAGCATAGAATTGGGGTAGAGTGGAGTGGTTCCCCTTCAGAGCCCCTATTGTTGTGTCCTGCAAAAGCAGCAGGAGGAGTCAGGCAGTTTGATTTAATGATGGAGACATGCTTCAATGCTTACAAGTAGTGCATAGTAAAAGAAGGTTTGCTGACAGGCTGTTTTATAGAGAGATCAACCATTCCGCTCTAAGTAGGAACAGACACGTGTTTATTTATTTATTTCTAACTTTCTAAAGGTAATAAAACCATCAGATTTAGTCAGTCAAAACCCGTAGATAACAACATCCTGAATTCATCATCTTTCTCAAGAACACAATCTGATCTCATGAAATAAACTTAAAAGATTAGTATTTTACATGAGCATGTTTTCTGCAGGGTGCTTTTAACTGCACTGCTCCTGTATACAGGAGTAGAAACGAAATGGTAATGAGGAAAGAACTCTGATTAGGAATGGTTAAATGTTGCATGTGGCAAGTCAAACTGTCTGCCAATTCTTCAACTCAGGGCAGTGTCTTCTCCCCAAGCACTCAGCCTACGTGATCTCCTGCGCTATGTCTGGGTTACTGGAAAGAGAGATGGGGCTCTTTAGAAAGTAGCAAAGTTTGCAGTGAATAAAAACCTGCAACAAAGAGCAATAAAGGCAATGAGGGAAAGACCTGAGCTAAGACAGAGCCCGTACGGGAATGCGCCAAAACCAGGTCAAATCAGGCAGGTAGTTGACTGGAAGGCACAGGCCATCTCATGGAGCAGGACAGGGACATAGCTTCAGGAGGGCAGCAGTGATAGAGGAGACTCAGACAAAGCGAGGAGCCCTTTTTAGCAGGGATAGCTAGAGAACACTGCCTGTTTGCACAATTTGAGCATATGATAACCAAAAAAGAAAAAAAGAAAGAATTGACTGTATAAGGAAATTGATTATTAAAATCTTAAAAGAGTCTCTATAACATAGTCAAGCAGCCCAGATGTGCATTATCAAGTTAAACAACCCCCCAAATTCATGGCACCTAAGGAAAGTTTTCAGCACTATGGGAAACTTCATTGATTCTTCCATGCTGTTAGCCACACATCTATTTGGCAGATCTATAAAAATAAATGGTGCCCAAATAGACTTAGTAAGATTAAGGTTGGAGTCTTAGTGAAAAGTAAGATTCTCTGTCCTTTTCATCCCTGTTTCTGTATTGTTTTAAGGAGATCCAGACTCCTGGAAATTGTGGGAATTCTTAAAATATACAAGCAAAGTCTAGGAACCAGAGTATGAAGTGGTAGAACAGTTGGGATAAGAAAAAAGAAAAACAGAAAATATTAAAGATTTTATTATCTTAAAGTGGAAGGACTTGGGGTCCAACTGTACCATTTAATAGTTGCCTGATCTCAACAGGTGATGATCAAAAAAGTGCATCTGGCAACAAGGGGCAACTGTCCTAACAGGGATGACATTAGCAAATGTGTAAGCAACACCCACCATTTGTGAACTTCAGCTCCCTCATCTGCAAAAGGGAATGCTTATAAAACTGGCCCCGTCTCACTCAAAGGGTTGAGGTAATGGTCAAATGAGGTAGCCCAATAGAGCTACAAAGTAGACTTATAGGTGAATTATCAACATTATTCCCCAGAACTAGGGCAGACCAGTGGAGCTCTGTCAGCTATAGTGAGGACCTCAGAATGCTGCCTTGGAGCTGCAGTAATTCAGTATGGAAGTAAGGAAATCACATGTGAACCAAGCACTCTGGGAATTTGGGAATCTTGGCTACACACAAGCCAGTGAGAATGCTTTACAACATTTTACACCAATTCCCTGGACTAAAGAGGACTCAAATTATCTTGACCTTTGTTAGTCTACTATTTCTCACATGGAGGTCTTGAAATGTATGGAGCTGACCCTTTGCATGAAGAGTGCCCAGTGCTGAGATTGCCCAACAAAAATATGAAAGCACTTAGGGCTCTGCCATTCTCCAAACAATCACTTTCCTCACTTTACTGTGTGCAGTTGCTAAGTCTGTTTCCAATTATCCTGGGAAGCTGCAATCATGGCCTCACGTTTTGCCCAAAATACTGCTGGGCTTCCATGGAGAGAAAGAGAAAGGGGGCTGGAGGCTGTTCCTGAGAAGAACTTCCATTTGTGATGCCATTGGCACTTTCATAAGTATGGCCTACGAATAATGGGCCACATTGTATGAGAAATGGGGACCAAAGGGAACGTATACTTCTTCAGCATGTATTTATTAAATGCTGTGATGTTTTTGGAAACTATTCAAGGCATTAGGAGAAGGAAAGTAGAATAAAATACTACTGTCCCTGCAAACCTTACATTCTAATGAGGTAAAAATATAGAGAGAGCCCTGGTGGTGCAATAGTTAGGCACTCGGCTGCTAACCCAAAGGTTAGTGATTAGAACCCACCAGTAGCTCCAGGGAACAAAAGACTTGGTGATCTGCTCCCATAAAGATTATAGCATAGGAAACCCTATGAGGCTGTTCTACTCTGTCCTATAGGGTCTCTATGAGTCAGAATCGACTTGACAGCACACAACAACAACATACATATATATGTATATATATACACACACATACTCACATATATATATGAGTATGAATGTGAATATATATTCCATATATAATATGTATATTCCACTATATAATGTACATTCCACTCTATATGTAGCTATATGTGTGTATACATATATACTTTAATTACACAGAACAATAATCCTTAGAAGGAAAAATAAAGCATGATCAGGGATTAGTGGATGACTGTAAATTTGGTGGGAGGCTACTTATTTTAAATGAGGTGGTCAGTGAATGGCCCTTCACAGAAGGTGACATTGAACAAAGACCAGAATGGAGTGAGCCGTGTACATAGTGAGGGAAGCAAGTCTTCCCAACAAGGGGAGCAGCAAGGGTAAAATGCAGCAGTGGTAAGAATGTTGTTGAAATGGCCTGAGTTAACAGAAGAGTGTGGCAGGTTGGCCAGGGCCGCTAACCAAGGCTTTTGTGCCAACTGCAGGACAGAGCTGGGTGGAGTGCTTCTCAGGCACCCAGGCAAAAAACTTGATTCCATCCTTACCCCTTTGATGTCCTCATATATTTTCCCACCACACCATCATATTATTAATTTATTTTTAAGCATTTGTTGAAGTATAATTAACATACAGAAAAGGGCACAGAGATGTATATCTGATGAGTTTTCACCAAGTGGACACATCCGGATGACACTCTGGACATTACGGCACCCCGGAAGTCCCCTTGTACTCTCTTCAGTCATTGTCACCTGCCTGGAGGAATCACTATCCTCCTTCGAGTAACTAATAGATAAATTTGGCCCAGTTTTGGACCTTATATAAATGGAGTCATAGAACATGTGCTCTTCTCTGTCCTGCTCCTTTTGTTAGTTCAGCATGACATCTATGAGTTCCATCTGCATTGTTTCATGCTCTTGTACACCGTTTATTCTTGTTGTGGTGTGGAATTCTGTTCTGGGAACATCTCACAATTTATTATTCATTCTACTATGGATGGGCATTTGCATAGTTTCCAGCTGTTGAATGTTTTAAAATATAAAATTTGATGAACATATGTACGCATTTTTTGTTGAGTCTATGGCTAGGAGTAGAATTGTTCAGTCATAGAGGAGCTGTATGTTAAGGTGGAGCAGATACTGCTTAAGAGTTTTCCAAAGTTGATTCATTAAAAAATAATATATATTTTTCTGATAATGAAAGTAATGCATATTCTTTGTGCATTATGCTCACTTCTCATTACTTCCTCAGAATAGATTTTGAGAAACAGAATTTCTGAGTCATAGGACTTAACTACATTGAAAGCTCTTGCTTTATATTGCCTAATTTTCCTTTAAAAATTGAAAACAGAACTAACTGACAGCTCCACCAGTATTTGGCTGGTTCATTTCACAGACAACATAAAGATATAATATTCTATCAATTACCATTCAATTTTTATTTGTTAACTGCCATTTGTATTGTTAGTAACTTTCTCATTCAGACCTTTTGCTCATTTTGGGAGGTATTCAGCCTTTTAGAAACTGATTTGCATTAACTTTATGTTTCCCAATGATCAACTCCATTTTTACTGTGCCCTCATCTCTTTACCTAAGTTTCATAATTGTTAATATTTCAAGAAAGAAGAATCATGCCCCATAGGCAGAAAAGACTTGAAAATCACAATTTGTCTCCCCTGAAAGGAAGTGCATATAGGTTTTGGATATACATCTGTACTGCTTATATCATTTCTAATTCTGGGGATCTATGAATTGTCAATGATTTGCAATGGGAATGGTAATTGAAAGTTTGATTCCCTCCTAATGTTCAGCCCATATAAATAATAGAGCTAGAAGTGACCTAAAGCACCTCCTAATCCAGTCTCCTCATTGTGCAATCGGGAACCTGAGGCAGAGAATGTAAAAGAATTGCTAAGAGTCATACACCATGACTTGGTGTACAGGGTTCCAAAGTTCCCATCCATTACCTCACTGGCTGTTGAGCGACAATCGCGTTCTCTTTCTGTGATACACACAGTAAGTGCCCAGGTTACAAATGTTTGATTTAAGGACAACTCCTTCTTGCCCTTTAATGTTATGTAAATTTGCCCTCACTTTGAAATGACTGAACCAACCCTACGCCCACCCAACAAGTTCTTCGTCACAATCCCCTTCACGTGCTGCACATGCAGCTTTTAAATCATTGAAAAGACTTCGAGCCTTTTCTTGTGCTAAAGTAAGGCTAAAGAAGAATGGTCTGCACCTGTTCCAACTTACCTACACATTCCTAAAGACACACTTATGAATGGATCTCGTTCATAACCCAGGCACTGCCTGTACTTCTTATGGGCTAGGTGCGTGCAGATGAACATATATCATACTTCTGGTTTTCCCTAGCAATCATGTTCACTTTTTGGAGCACTCTGGAAACTGGAAGTCCCTAGACACTGGCACCTGGAACCCTTGCTGAACATCTGGCTCTTCCCTCCTTGGGGCACAGACAGAGGCCCCTGCCTCCAGTATGACGCCCTAGATGCTGTGTAAGACGTCAAGGCAAACACTCTCGTTCCTTCACGTCTCCTAAGGTCTCTTCAGTGACTCTCATGGGCGCAGCTGGTTTCTTCCAAGAGTCCTTTCTGGTGCTCGGAACCATGTCTAGAGGTAAAGCCTAAGTAATCTCCTGGAGCCTGTCCAGAAAGCTGGAGCACAGCCAGTGCCAAGTGGGCCTGTGTACAATCTGGACAGTGTCCAGAGATCTAGAGACGTCTGAATTCCTCTAAGCGCATCCTTCCAGCAGACTTTTCCCAAAGTGAGACTGGCCCCAAAGGATGACTTTTCATTCGAGCTGGTTTCTTGGCAATGTTCTTTGTAAATCTACAATGAAGTTTACATCAAAAACTAAAATCTGGAATATATCTCTCATCGTAAAATCAGACTTGCAGACCATTTCAAAGTGGCATGAGAAACTAAGGTCTAGGGTTTATTAATCCTATGGAGCCATACATCATGGTTTGGCTGTTTATTAGAGTGGGATGAATTCACCACTCTGCCCAGTTTGAAGTCATCTGGCCTCAGGGTGAGAGCTAAGTACTGTCAGGGAGGTCAAGAAGTCTTGCAGGAATTTCTGAGTTATAATACTTACACCATTTCTAATGAAACTTGTATTAAACAATTCATATATTAACAGTTTTCAAATTACAAAAATAAACATATAAACATTATATTATGCGCAAATTTACAAATATTCCAAGGTTACTACACATAATATATGACTAGCACATTTTATATGTCCTTTAAGAAACTCAAGGTGTAGATTAGCCAGAGAACATTGGCTAATGTCTAGATTAAAACAATCAGTAAATCTTTAATTACTTGGCCATTTACAATTCAGGTAAAACAGAGGACCCTTTTCTTAACAACAGCTTTCTTGTTTTTAGATTCTGTATCATTACTAAAACAATTTCAAAGCTATTTTTAAAATTGTTTAAATTTTATGTCTTCTATTTAATCAAGAGAACACAGGTAAGCCAATTCTTCCAAATGGAAAATAATACTAATCACAGGAAAAGTATGACTTAAACCAACTGCCACTGGAATTGAAGGATTAGAAAGAACATATTCTCACATGTTCACTGCACTTCCCTATGGTGAAAATGGTCCATAGTTCGTTTTTGGCTTTACAAAGGGAGAAGCAGCAGAAAATAAATCCCAGACAGAGGCTCTCTTCCTTCCAGCTGTCTTCATAGTTGGTATTGATCACTGCTGACCTAGCTGTGACTCATCCTGACTTATCTCCACACTGCACACCTTGTACTCACTGAACAGTCCACTTGATTCCTGAGCTTCTTGATGGGAACATGGCAGAGGTTCTTGGGCTAAATATGCTATGGGGCACAGTTCTACTCTGACACACATGGGGTCACAATGAGTCAGAGTCAACTTGACAGCAATTGGTTTGGTCTGTCTCTTCCATAGCACCTACCAACAGCCGCCTGCTTACAACACCAGACTCCTGGACATTGATCTCTTTAAAATGGTGATGCTGAAGTCCCTGACTACTCTGTTAAGTATCTGAAGTTGTTGTGGATCATTGGGAAGTCAACAATTAGACTGAGAACTATGTGGCTATTGCTGTTCAATCTCTTTGTAGCAAATATGATATGCAGTCATGTATAGTTCAGGGTTTGTATCTTGTGTTCTTGTTTCTGATGTTGTGAATTCATTATTAGGGGAAAGATTTAGTGAAATAGAGGAAAGTAGGTATCTGTATGTTGCAGAATGAGCATGGGATGTCCATGAAACCGAGGAACAGAAAATTCCCATTCTTTCCTGGCCATGTGGCCAAGGGCAATTCGCTGAAAGTCGCTGAGCTTCACTGTCTACTTCAGTGAAGTTGCAACTATAACACGTGCCTGACCCTGACATGAGGAACAAAGGGAGATTATGGATAAGAACTCTGTGGCAGAGGAAATGCTGTATATCTCTGAAGGGTTATTAATTTGTAGAATCAAAATGGTTTGCCCAGTTCAGTCCACAGTGATTCCAGTGATTCTGTGTTGGGGCCATCGCATACAATAACAGTACAGTGAAACCTGTGAGAGTCGGAACTCGATCAGACTGCCTTATTTGTCTGGGTCTCACAAGTTTTCCACCTTGACAGGATGCAGTCTTACCACTTTTCTATTGCTCTCCATTAGTGGAGAATATTTGCGTTTTCCTTCTCTGACAGCTGTCCACCTTACACAGGTTCTGGATTTAGCAGGTTTTACTATATGTCTAACAGCACCATTTTTTGCCTACCATGTGTTAAGTACTGTGCTAATTGTTTAAATGCATTGTCTCATTTAATCTTTACAACCTGTCAAAGACATATTATCAATTGAATTTTACATCTGAGGAAACTGAGATTTAATGAAGTAAAAAACTTGTGCAAGATCCCACAGCTAAGGGCAGTGCCTTAACCCCAACAGGGTTCTCTATGAAACCAGTGAAGTTAATCCCAATCTGTATTGAAGAGAATTACCCAAGAGCAAAAAAAAAAAATCTTCCAAACTATTGGATTACACTCTTTTTGGTCTTAGTATAGGGCAGTTCTACTCTGTCCTATAGAGTTACTATGAGTTGGAATCAATGGCACACACAACAACGTGATTTTAATAGTGCAGCACATTTTCTTAGCACTTTATAGTTTATCAAGTGTGCTTATAAGGTCTGTGTGATGACATGGATTCCTTGGTCCCTCTCCCACACAAACAGCTCCTGGGTGATGATCTACATGGCTTAGGGATAGGTGATGCAGAGAAGCATATCATTCAAATATTTCCCTCTCTCATTTGTTGTCCACAACGACCCGTGTCATAACCACTCATAGCACTAATTCTAGCTTTAGAGATGGAAAAACTGGGGCCCAGAGAGTTTTCTTGATACCTCAGCACTTCTTCCCTCCTGAATGGAGCCAGCTCCTGCCAATTTCTGTTCTCTAGGAAATAGTTTTATCGTGAGCGTTTGCAATAATATTAAGTCATCTGAAGATCCCCTGCTGACTGCTTTTTTCCCCACTGCTCTCACTATTACCATTTTCAATGACCCTGTAGGAGAAGGTGCATTGTTGAAATAAACCAGATTAGCTTAGTCATTTCCATTATTCATTTTGAAACCATCTACAGCTCTGTATTTTTTCTGAACTTCAGCTATAAATTTTAGCTCTGAGGACAGTTTTCTATTGGTCAAGATATGAAGAGATAACTGCTTCTCTTCTTCAAACACAGGTTAGTCCTAGTCCTTCTCCCCGCCTGTGAGGATCTGGCCCTGACCCAGCCACTGGGCCTAGATGTGAATGCCTCCTCATACATACACATGCACACGCACACACACACACAAACATAGACATACCCACATACTCAGACACACATACATACACACGCACACAGACCACAACTACATATGCACTCACACATACACACATAGTTACACACATACACACACATACACACAGATGCACACACACATACACAAACATAGACATACCCACATACTCAGACACATACACACACATATACATACACACACACATGCACACAGAACACACACCACACATGCACTCACACATACACACATAAACACACATACACACACAAGCACACACACATACATGCCCACCCCCCACAAACATAGAGACGCACACACACACGCTTACACACAAGCTTGGTGGCATGGCCATGGAGACCTTGTGTGTATTCACATGGATCACATAGGTAAGACTCAATCCTCTACTCTGAGTCTTGGCAGACGCCTTACGATCTTCCCAGAACACTTGAGAATGGGGGGTTTGTGAGGAGCTACTTTGAGGCCGTCTTCCCTGTCTCCCCTGAGAGGCTTTCAGGAAACTGTTTCTCAGGCTCGGACAAGATATGAGTCTTCTGCCTTGCCCCGTTGGGATACAGCTGCAGACTATGAAATCCCTTAGCTGCCGCTTAGAATTGGCTGCTCAGCAAAGTATGTACTATCTTTTGTGTTGGCAATCACCTGACTACTTTGGTTTTGGTGTCACCCTGTGTGAAGGCCACAGGGAGCTTGCTCCTTTGGCTACTCTTCCTTCTGCTGTTTATGTAAGTAATGATAAACCGTCTTTATCTAAAAAGGGTTCATTGTTCCCTTATTGGTTGAATCTGTCAGTGTGTATTTTTTTTTTTAATAAAAAAGAAACAGCCTAACTCCTCCACAGCTAGTTCTTGTTCCCTAAGATATCCTCTTTAATCTTTTCTGGTTTTACTGCATCGTTTTATAAACTTATAAACATGAAAATGTTTCCATTTCCTTTTTTTTTTCCAACCTTAGATAAGCATTCACAATGAAATGTGATGTCTCAGCTCCCTGAAAACACCACTCTTAGAGTCTCCTCTCATGAGCCTTTTCCAAAGCTTGACAGTTTATTTAACTTATGTGATTTATGTGTACTTATTATTACCAAACACTGTTCTAGGTAATTTACAAATATTAACTCATTTAATCTTCATAACAACTATAAGGTAGATACTATTGGTAATTATATTTTACAGCTGAGGAAAGAAAGGTACAGAGAGCTTAACTAATCTGGCCAACAACTAAATGCTAGAGCTGGAATTTGAACCCAGGCAGTCTATACCAGAGTCTGGGCTTGAAACCACTCATCTATATTGCCTCTCTTAGTTTGTCTATGGTTTTATTTGTTAATTTAAATAGCATATGTATATGTGTATTGCTTGTTCTAGGTTTCCTTAATGAAAGATAAAAATCTTAGCATTTTCTCTCTCTGTTCACTTCCTTATTTCCACCTTCTACCTTCTGTCCCTTTATATTTACGTTATCAAGATTTTAACAATCTCAGTCTGCGTTGTAACATAATCATGTGTACCATACTTTTCTATGGTTGGATTAAAAAGTTTAAAAGTTAAGCAATGATATCAACATTGCTATGATTGAAAATATATTCATTTCATGGTAAAGTAGTCTGTTAGATTATACCTCCGTATGGCCCCATGACATAATCCCTGGATGACAAATTTTCATAGCATTGAGATAAAATATACTCAGTTTTCTTGTTCTCCAATGATTGTTTAAAATACTGATTTTCGGCTTTGCTTCATGTTTGGGCCACAGTTTTCATAGCTTTTTGTTTTTCTTGGAGTTTCTAATTGTTTTTCTTTTTCTTTTATTAAAAGAATAATGTACCTTCCACATGTCTTGAGATTTCAATTATATTGTCTATGGCATAAAACGCTGTTTATTTATCTTTTTTCCCAGAGCCATCTCTCCTGCATTTTTCTGATTTGCTGACATAATCTCATAGTTTTTTTTTTTTTTTTTGTAAACCATGGAGCTGTCATCCTAAGACTTTTATTTACTGCATTTTTGGATTGGAGTCACTGTTTTCAGGATCCTATATCTTTTTCTTTTCTGACTGCTTATTTTCCTTGAGTATTTTCAAGGAAACAAGCCAACTGTGTCCTCAAATCTCTCTGTATGGGATTGTTGTTCAGAAATATCCTTTGTCTCTTGCATTTTATCTAATATTACCTTTCTCTTTGTCTTCTTGCTTTACATCTTGAAGTTTCATTTACTTTATCTTCCATCACTTTCTTTTGCATCTTAAAAAGCTTTTTATTTTGAGAAAATGACAATTCACATGCAATTTTAAGAAATCATACAGAAGAGATCCCTTGATGCCTTACCTAGTTTTCTACAACAGTAACCCTTTGCATAACTATAGTGCAATTTCACTATCAGAAAATTGACATTAATGTAATCTGTCAGCTTGGTAGGTACCCATTTATGTGTGCGTGTATTTAGCTCTGTATTCTCTAACATATGCACATTTATGTAAGCACCACCGCAGTCAAGGTACAGAACAGTTTCATCACAAGTGTCCCTCATGCTACTCTTTTATACCTACAGACATCACCCCCTCCCCCCACCCCTAGAGCCCCTGGCAACCACTATTGTGTTTTCTATCACTATAGATTGTCATGTTAAGAATACTATATAAGTAGTATCATACAGTATGCAACATTTAGAATTGGATATTTTCACTTGAGATCCATCCAAGTTGTTGCATGGATCAATAGTTCATTCCTTTTTATTGTGGAATAGTACTCCATGATGTGAATATAACAGAGTAGTTTAACCATTCACCTGTTGAAGGGCACTTGGGTGATTTCCAGTTTGAGGCTATTACTAATAAAGCTTTGTTAAAGCTTTTTATATTTAAGCCTGTGATCATTATTGAGTTAACTTTTGTATAAGTGTGAAATTTAGGTTAAGGTTAATTTTTTGGCTATGGTTACCCAATTTTTTGTCCTAGGCATACCTAATTGTCCCCATATCATAGGACACAATACTATACTTCTTCCATTGAATTTCTTTCTCATCTTTACCAAAAATCAGTTGGGCATGTTTGTGTGTGTCTATTTGTGGGGTTCTCTATTCTGTTCTGTTATCTATTTCAGAGTGTGTCCTCACTCATGACCTCTTTTGGTTGCTTATGTCAGGATGAAGCGGGTATAACAGTTCCCGTTTCACAGACATAGACACTGAGGCTCAGCAAGTTTCAGTCATTTGCCCTTGGCCACATGACCAGAAAAGAATGAAAATTTTCTGTTTCTCAGTCTCATGTTTATCCCATGCTCATCCTGCAACATACAAATACCTACATTCCTCTGGTATTTCACTAAATCCTTTTCTTAACAATGAACTCACAACCTCAAAAACTAGAACATAAGATATAAACAAAGAGACAAGGGGGATATTCCACAGGTGAGAGGAAAACCTTTGTCAACTTCAAACACTGAATTATTTCTGATTGCATATGGTGTTTGCTACAGAGAGACTGAGGTCATTAACGGTTCAGAAGTAGAATATTCATCTTCCATGCAGGAGACTTGGGTTTAATTTCCCACCAAGGCATCTCAAGCATAGCTACCACTTATCTGTCAGTGGAGCTTGCATGCTGCTATGATGCTGAACAGGTTTCAGTAGAGCTTCTAGACTCAAAAGGACTAAGAAGAAAGACCTGGTGATCTACTTTCTAAAACCAACCAATAAAACCCTATGGATCACAATGGTCTGATCTCATTGTGATGGCGTCACCATGAATTGGAGGCCTACTCGTTGACAGCTAACAACAACAACAACAACAGCAACAACAATAACAGAGAACAGACTGAACAGCAGCAGCTACACAATTCTCAGTCTAATTGCTGATCCAAAGTCACTTCAGATATTTGACAGACGAGGAGTCAGGGACCTCAATATCACCATTTTAATAAGACTGATGTCCAGGAGGCTGTTGTTGTAAGCAGGTGGCTGTTGGTAAGTACTATGGAGGGAACAAGGCACCATGTATTCAGCCCAAGATCCTCTTCCATGTTCCCATCAAGAAGCTCTGGAATCAAGAGACTGTACCAATGAGCACAAGGTGTGCAGTGCAGCAATAAGTCAGGATGAGCTACAGCTAGGTCAGTGGTGATCAATACCAACTATGCAGACAGGTGGAAAGAAGACAGCGTTGGGCTGGGATTTATTTTCTTTTGCATCTCCCTTGGTAAAACTTAAAACAAAATACGGATGGATGGTGGTAGAGCGAAAGTAGCCTAATTTGGGGGTACAAAGGTAATCAGGGCCAATTTTGAGAAGTTTTATATACCATACTAAGAAGTGTGGATTCACATATAGAGAATGGAACTTTAAATAAGTGACTACTCAGGTATGAATTCAAGAAAACACAAAGTAGGACATAGGGAATGTGATTATATGTTAGGTAACCAGTTAGGAGGCTGCTGCAGTGCTTTAAGTGAGGAATAATGAGGGCCTTGATGGAGCCCTGGTGGCACAGTGGTTAAGAGCTCGGTGCTAACCAAAAGGTTGGCAGTTCAAATCTACCAGCTGCTCCTTGGAAACCCTATGAAACAGTTCTACTCTGTCCTGTAGGGTTGCTATGAGTTGAAATGGACTCAGTGGCAACAGGTTTGGTTTTTTTTTTTTTGTTGTTGTTGTTGTTTATGAAGGTCTTGGCCTTGAGAATGTAGGGAGAGACATTTTTAACAAAAGATAGAATCAACAAGACTTGTTGGCTAATTGGGTGACCACTAGAAGGATGGATTAAAGGAAGGTCAGACTTGTGCAAAGAAACCAGTTAAGCAGG
The DNA here is from genome assembly GCA_030035585.1 of Dugong dugon. Taxonomy (NCBI): domain Eukaryota; kingdom Metazoa; phylum Chordata; class Mammalia; order Sirenia; family Dugongidae; genus Dugong; species Dugong dugon. The sequence continues at coordinate 4,350,970 of CM057475.1, read as the reverse complement.
TGTTTGAGCGATCCAGCAAGGTGGAAAAGATTGAATCAAGTCAGGAAATCCAGGATGAGAAGAGGAGGCAGGTAAGAAAGATAATGAGAAGGCCAAACAGACCAGGGACAAGTCCTGTGTGGTGAGCCACCACCTTGGCTCACTGAGGGAGACACAGAGCTTGTTTTTGAGACACAGGGAGGAGGAGATGCCTAAGAAACTGAAAGACAGAAAAAGTATTCCCTAGCCCCAGGCACAGTTAATGCCTCAGAGTCTCTTGCAGGGAAGTTCTGTTTATCTTAGCTGGGGAAGTGATGAGTGGCACTAAGCTTCCAGGAATACTCTCAGTAAAGCAGTAGCTTGTTTCCTTCATTGTCAGGAAAATAATGCAGAACGCATTCCTTTTGTTAAAAAAATAAATAAGTAAATAAAGTTGCTCTTTCTTCTTTGTTCAAACACATGGATGTCTGTAGATGTGGGGTGAGTGTGGGAATCCTCCTAAGAAGATCACCTTGTGGTTCAAGGGCTACTGGGTCTCCATGACTCCACTGGGCCCCTGGAATAAAGGAGACAAGATACTCCTGAAAGCATTGGCACTATCCAGATGAAGATAGACTGGAAGAAATGCCTGGAGCTCTACCTCTGAAAATCAGCCAAGGAAAACCTGTGGATCACAGCAGTCTTATCCCATTGTGCATGGGGTTGCCATGAGTCAGGAGTTGACCTGAAGGCAGCTAACAGCAACGACAATATACTCAGCAAAGTAAGCAATTCACCATTTGGATCTTACTTTTTTTAGTTCTATGATTAAAAACAACAACAACAACAAAAAAAAAAAAACTAGCTCCAATTTTTTTTTTTTCTTCAATCATAGAATGTTAGACATGGATGAAATCTTCAAGGCAAACTCTTCAAACCTTACAGAGGATATCCAATACATTCAGCATCCCTGGGATAGTGGGCATTGGACATGCTATAATGTGCCCAGAAACACAGGCAGGCTCTTGTGATAAAATGCACTTCCTGGCCAGAGTCATTGGAGGCATTTAGAATTCCAAGCTCATTAAAAAGGTGCTGGGATTTTCTGCAGGCTCTTGCCAAATTGGCACATGATTAGAGGAGCCTGTCTAACACAGACGCGCAAACCCTAGATGTTGCTCCTCATGGGAGTTGGAGAGTATACTGGTGAAGTGTAAATTTCACTCCAATCATGTTAAGCAAAAGCGGCAACATCAACACATCAGTAGAAGTCAGCAGGCTCATGAGGAATGAAATATTATCCAGTTCCCCAACCAAAATAACCATGGCCATGGCGGGCAGATTGCATAAACAGCTACTAAACTCTCTCTCCTCTATGAAAAATTCACCTGTTGTCCACTGCCAAAACCAACAAACCACCTCCTTGGCTTGAGCCATCCAAACATTTACTTTAACTGCAGCAGCTTTCAACTCCAACCGCAAGGCCAAGTTGCATGACAAATATACCACTGGCCCTATACTTGAGTGAGGTTTTCTACCAGCGTATTCAAAATATACCCCTGCTGTTGTGGATAAAGAGTCGATAGTCTCTGAAAACACATTGAAAAAAACAATGAATAATTTTTTCATAACTGAAATCTGTAAATGGATTTTGTTAAAAAGACAAAGATACTGTGGTAAAGACATGAAATAAACCTCTCTTCTCCTTTTATTACTGCCCCCTCTCTGTGTGTTTAGCACAGGGACATGCTCATCAGTAAACTCTGTTCTCGGCATGGTGTTTAACCCCAGGAGAACCTAGCTAAGACTATAGGACCTACCTTACAGATGATTTTGAGGCCTGATGCCCCCTCTTCTGATGGAACCCCACACTGAAAATGGTATGTAATTCATAGACTGTAAACATTTTCCATATTGTCTTAGGAATGGCTCTACACGAATTAGGCAGATTTCTAAATCTGGGAATGTGGAAATGGCACATCAGAATTTCAGAACAATTAACATTTTCTATGTAAATGAGCCATATGGAGAGTGTGCAGTACAAGCTGTCTTAGTTACCTAGTGCTGCTATAACAGAAATACACGTATCACAACTGTGTGGCTTTAAAGAAGAGAAATTTAATTTCTCACAATTCTGGAGGCCAAAAGTCCAAATCAGGGTATCGACTGCGTTGTTGTTGTTCCTAATTGTTGTTGTTGTTCCTAATCCTAGGGTGGGGGCTGAGGAAGCTTTCAGTCTTTCCCCACTGAGTGTGATATATGGTGTGAGGTAGGGATTTTCATTAATGCCCTTTATCATGTTGAGGAATTTTCTTTCTATTCTTAGCTGATTGAATGTTTTATTATGAAATGGTGCTAGATGTTGTTAAATATTTTTTCTGTGTCAGTTCAGATGATCATTTTTTTTTCTTTCATTCTACTAATGTGGTGCAGTACATTGATTGATTTTCTTATGTTGAACCATCCTTGCAGCTCTGGGACAAATCCCACTTGGTCATGGTGTATAATCTTTTTAATATGCTGCTATGCTTGGTTTACTAGTGTTTTCTTGAGAATTTTGCACCTATATTCATAATATATATTGGTCTGTAATTTTCTTTTCTTGTGATTTCTTCATCTGGTTTTTGTATCACGGTAATGCTGACCTCATAGACCAAGTTAGTGAGAGTTCCCTTTTCTACCATATTTTGGAAAAGTTTGAGAAGGATTGGTGTTAATTCTTCTTTAAATGTTTGGAAGAATTTCCCAGTGAAGCCATCTGGCCTTGGACTTTTCCTTGCTGGGAGGTTTTTGATATTGATTCAATCTCTTCACTAGTTCTAGGTCTACTCAGATTTCATATTTTTTCTTCCTTAAGCTTCGGGAATTTGTGTGTTTCTAAGAATTTGCCCATTTCATCTAGGTTATTTAATTCATTGGTGCACAGTTGTTCATAGAATTCTTAGGATCATTTTTATTTCTATAAGGTCAGTAGTAATGTCCTCACTTCCATTTCTGATTTTAGTTATTTATGTCCTCTCTCTTTCTTTCTTAGTGAGTCTAACTAAAGTTTGTCAATTTTGTTGATTACACATGCTTTTAAATAGTCATTTTCTTGTCTCCACTATGTTTCAAGCTAAAATAATCCTTTTGGTTATGCTTAGGGAGAGAACTTTTACCTGTTGAATATAATTACTATTTGCATTTATCCATTGGCACCAAGTTGATTGAATTTTTAAGTCTGGTGTTTAAGTATGAGGTATTTCTGTTTGACTCCTTAAATACTACAGAGATATTTGTTCTTGGGCATATTCTGGAAGAATAGTGTAATTTATGAGGTCATATGACTAGGTTTTTTTTTCATATGTCATCATCAATGATCCAAAATATGAGGGAAAAAAGAGAAACGAATGATCCACTTTCTCTGTCTTTTCATATTGTCCAGGCCCAGATATAGTAAATTAGCTGATGGGCTATTTCTTGCTAATATTAGTATCTTCAGCAGTAATTGTCATTTACAAAGTATATTTATTAAAGGTTTACTCTGAAGTGTCAATCACCATAATACAAGAGTGTTACAAGAGTCACACAGGCTTATGTTCTTGCTCCAGCAGTACCACTCATCAAATACTTGTCTTGTGTAATTAATTGCAGCATGTTTTTGTAGTCTAATGATTAAAGACCTCAATCTCTGGAACAGAATGCTTGGCCTCAAATCCTGCTTTTCCCCTGACTAGCTGTGTACTCTTAGGCCAGTTACTTAATCTCTGTCAGCATCAGTCCATACTTAAAATGTGATTCTGAAAAGGATTTATGTGCATTAAGTGAAAGGAAGTTCCTGACACATAGAAGGACTCAATAAATGTTATGGTCATTATTATTTTCATCAACCATTAAAAGCCTCAGTATGTTTATCTCTTTATTAGGGGTAGAAATAATACCTACCTCACAGCGCTATGAGGAGTTATGGTTACCTATTGTTGGGTAACAAACCCACCCCACACTCAGTGGCATAAAATGACCATTTATTATGCTCTCAGTAGTTGTGTGTCAGGAATTCAGATAAGGCATGGTAGGTAAGACTTCAGCTAGAGAAATTCAGACAACTTGGGTCTGGAAAAATCTGAAATCTCCCTTGCTCACAGGACTGACACATACACTAGGATCACCTGAAGGGTGGTCTCAACTGTGTAACTACATGTGGCCTATACATGTGACTTGAGCTTCCCACAGAATGGGAATTGGTTCCACCAGGGAGCATCCAAGAGTATTCCAAGAGACCAAGACAGAAGTTGTAAGGCTTCTTCAGAGTCAGTCTCAGAAGTCATACAGCATCTCTTCTTCCACATTTGATTTGTTATAAGTGAATCACTAATGGCAGTTCAGATTGAATAAGAAGGAAATTAGACTCTTCCTCCTGATGGGGTAGTGACAATATCACAGTGTAAAAGTGCATGTGGGTGGGTAACAATATAGTGACCTTCTTTGGAAAGTACAATATGCCACAAACAATGCAGATGTATAGTAAAAACTCAGTAAACGTAAGCTGTTGCTATAGTTTTTATTATTATACTGATATGAATAGGACACGAATCCTTGCTTTCAAGGTTCTTATAATCTAGTGGATAAAATATATATATATATATAAGGATATGGGTGTAATAGGATGTGTCTTAGTTATCTAGTGCTGCTATAACAGAAATACCACAAGTGGATGGCTTTAACAAAGAGAAATTTATTCTCTCACAGTCTAAGAGACTAGAAGTCCAAATTCAGGGTGCCCACTCCAGGGGGAGCCTTTCTCTCTCTGTTGGCTGTGGAGGAAGATCCTTGTCATTAATCTTCTCCTGTTCTAGGAGCTTCTCCATGCAGGAACCCCAGGTCCAAAGGATGCACTCTCCTCTCTGCACTGCTTTCTTGATAATCTGAGGTCCCCATGTCTCTCTGCTCACTTCCCTCTTTTATATCTCAAAAGAGATTGGCTTAAGACACAACCTAATCTTGTAGATTGAGTCCTGCCTCTCATTAACATAACTGCCCATAATCCCACCTCATTAATATCATAGAGGTAGGATTTACAACACACAGGAAAATCACATCAAATGACAAAATTGTGGACAATCACACAATAGTGGGAATTATGGCCTATCCAAGTTGACACATTTTTGGGGGACACAATTGAATCCATGACAGGATGATGTGATGGAATCCCATAATGGTCATCATGGGGTCTCAGAGAAAAGTACTGTTAATTCTCCCTGTGAAAATAAGCAGAGCTTTTCTGGAGTAGATTAATCTTTTGTTGACTTCATTCAAATCAGAAAGGATATTCCTTATGCAGAGTTTTGGTGGATCAGAAAGAAAACCCCAGAGCATTTCTGGTCCCTGGTGGTGAACCCCTCTCCTTCCCATCATTTTAGAGTCACTAAGCTGGGCCTTGGCTGGCTAGAGTAATGCTCACTAAGTTGTCTGACTGATCCTTCTGCAATGAGATTTATAAATAAGAAATTCTTGATTGTCTTGCCAGAGACAGAACCTCTTCGAAACCTAAAGAGACAACTCAAAATATTGGTCTTCATTTACCCCCAGATGAAGCAAGGGAGTGGAAAGTCTCACCCTTAGAATGGAGGAGGGCCCACCTAATGGTTGGCGAAAGTATTCACTATAAGAGTGCTAGGTGCCAGGCTTATAATGGATTGTGGCAAAAGGAAGAACAAAGAATTTGACGAATTTCTTCATGTCTTATCCCTTTCTTATGATCTTGAGATTATTGGTCCTTGCGTTACAATTAATTGGCTGTGTAACATGTCCTCCTTCCATGACCCTTCTATCCCTGGCAAAATAGCAAACTCTCAGAGGGCAGTCACTGTGCCTTTGTAATTTCACATTACCAGATACATACCAAACCCACAATAAATGTTTAACAAAAAAGATCTTTTATTTTCTTGTCCAAGGACATGTCATAGCTTCTCTTCTATATTTTAACACTTAATAAGAATTGTCACTCAAATTTTCCAATCCCCACATCATACCACTCAATTTCAGGGAAATCTAACCAATGTACTTTATTTCATGTTTAATCTCTGTGTGTGTGTGTGTGTGTGTGTGTGTGTGTGTTAGAGAAGGAGATTGGTGGGGAAGTTTATGGGAACAAAGCCTTATCTAGATTTTCTTAATGGAATAGAAGTCTGGCATCATTTTTCATAAAGCTCAGATTTCCAGGAGTAAATCGTAGAGAAGTCACCCATCTTGATGTGCTGTTTTCTTGTCCTTGAGGGTAATTGTTCTCTTCTGTTTCCCCTTCTAGCAGCCCCAAAGGGATTCTCAGATGACTAGGGTGATGTAAAAGAATTTACAAATGTTTTCTTTTAGTCTCAAAGAAGATATTCTAGGTTATTTCCATATTCCCTGAAATGAGTTTGGCTGCAGGAGGAGTGGGAAGAATTCTCAAGCATAGCGTTGAAGTTTTATGTTAAATTTTCTGCAGGAAGGTGGAATAGGGAGTGCTAGTGTCATCTTTAAAGTGGTCCTCCAGAACTCCAAGCCTGCTTCCCAGTAGCTTTGATGTTGCTAAATATCCTCTCTTTAAAAATCTTGCATTTAAGTTTGCCAGTGCAGAGAATTTACTATTCATTTGTGAATTCACTAAAGGTATAAATTGCTTTCTGGATAATTTCATTTTTATACTATGTACCGGCTAGTCAATGAGTAATTTGAAGTCAATCTGTTTTGAGAAAATGCACTGTAAATTTTAATTGCCACTAGCTGGCATGAAGTATCTAGAAAAGGAAAGTCGTGGATGTGATGCCAGAGCAGATGTGTCCCGTAAGTGTGTAACAATGTTGGAATCAAGGTAGAGGTGACAAAATACAGTTTAACCATACTCCATTATCTGCTGAATCATCACATAATGGTTGGAGATATTTATGCTTCATGACTATATTTTATAAGGTATTGGCAGAATAAAGAGTATGTCAGGAGAAAGAACAAATTTTCCCTTCAGAGACAGCTATAAAGCAGTCATGTACAGCTATTTCCTGGTGTGTATAAGTTTTCATACTGCTCCAAAAGTCTGTTCTCCAGGATATCTTACTTTATACAACTAAGTATCATTTTAGATATCGAAACTATTCAGTGGCTAGACAAAAAGCAAATTATCATGAATTTGGAAATACTATTTTGGTAAAATCTCTCTCCTGAATATAATCTAAGATTGTTGCTAGGGTTATTTTTCTCACCTCTGTTATGCCATGGTTTTCACTTTCTAAAATTCTTGTTTAAATCAGTTTTATTTTTATTATAGCTGTTAATTAAGTAATTAATTAAAAATATTCGAATTACTATTATTGACTAGAAATGTCTCTCTCTCTTTTAAAAAAATAGACTGAGATATCAAATTCCTAAATGGTAGAGTTAGGATATATATGGACTTGCTCTTCCTCTAAAATAATGAAAATACAGGCAAAACAACTAAAATCAACCATTTCAGAACTCTAGCAGTTAACCAAAGCCACAGAACAAACTGAAAATTGTCTATCTAATAGAAACTGCTGAACCTCAGTAAGACCATGGGGTCACAACTGAACCTGGGTAAGACAACATGGTCACAACTACATCTGTGATATTTTAACTTGAATTATTCCCATCCCCCTCCTTGCCCTGCTCAGTGGCAGGGGCCAAAAGTTGATAATATTACAAATAATGGAGAGACTTGACAGCTTGTGGAGCTCCTTTCCCAGAGAACAGTCAGTATTTTGTCTGAATTTGAAGTTCCCTGGGAAATCTGTATTTCCAAAGTATGGAGCTAGTTGATTTCACTGAGAGCTCAATTCAGCAAGGTGGGGAGAAGCCTACCCACAGGGCATTACCAAAACAATAGACATGTACTAGCAACAGTTCAGCTGCCTAAGGACTTAATTTTATTTGGGGTAAAGTAGAGGCTGGTGGAGTCTTGGTGGTGCAGTGATTAAGTGTTTTGCTGCTAACCAAAAGGTTGACAGTTAGAGTCTACCAGCCAGTCCTTGGAAATCCTATGGGGCAGTTCTACCTTGTCCTATAGGGTTACTATAAGTCTGAATTGACTTGAAGGCAATGCATAGAGGCTGTCAGGGAATATAAAAGGAATTCCTGGAGCGAAAGCAACCCTGGGGAACTTTGAAAAGCTCCAACATATTCCTGGGGATCTAAAAAGATGCACACTTGAACAAGACTGTGCATTCTCAAGAAACTCTAGAAAAGGAAAAGGCAACAGACACTCACCTCTGTCTGACCTTGAGGCCCTGCTCAAGTGGAAGTGAAAACTAAGGCTGTGTTGTAAAATACCTGACATTTGAAGGTATGCCTTTTCACACAGATCCCTTGGTAAAGGGTAAAAGAACTCTAGGCAAGGCATTTAAAGAACAATTTTGACCAATCATTGTCAGACTGCTATATCATACTCACCCAGGTGTGATCCCAAGGAAGCCAGGCTAGCAGAGAATTCAGAGGCTACACACTACAGGGAAAACAGCATATGCATAATTAGTCCAGGAAAGAGACTAAATAAATAAGCAGCAATAAGAAAAACACACCAAAAATAAACTAATAACAACAACAAGTGTTTGGGGAGTGGGGTGGAAAAATTCGATACCTGGGTTGTTATAATATATTAACTAAAATGTCCAGTTTTCCACAAAAAATATGAAGACATTCAAAGAAAGGTTAAAGTATTTCAGAACACAGTTAAAAAAAGACAGCTAAAAGAAAATATCCCTCAGGGGATCCAGATTTTGGACTTAGTAGACAAACAAGTTAAAAAAACCTATTATAAATACAATCAGTTCTTGTTATTAATGGGACTTATATTTGATAGAGGTGCTGGAAATTCTGAAATAGCAAATACTGAAGTATTGCTCTTAGGGGAAATATAAGGTTAGATTCCTGCAAAGCTATGGTCACAATATTTCATCAGCTTTTCAATACATACATTATTTTATGTGTGTTTCTGTTAAAGACTCCTTATTTAATATATATTGTTGATTTATTAATATTGAACTCCTCCCAGCAGAGCTATAGCTCATGCCTGAATGAAGCTTATCCAACACACATATATTCTCAGTAAGGCACACCACAGTCTTCTTGCTCTTAGGAACACTACACAGCACGTCAGCACTGTGTTTGTGGATAATTTTGAACAGTGAAGTCAGAAGCAGCAAAAAGCACAAAGATGCAAAGAACACGTCATAAATAGAACGTGAAAGGGCATTTATTTACAGTATGAGAGATGCAAGAAGGTAGATTGTTACCTTGTTTGACTTCAGCAGGGAATGTGCACATTAGGCAACTCAAATTTTTCACCACTCTGTGCATGTCCACAAATGAAGTGTCACAAGCATTGATGTGGTTACAAACAAATTTCAGCAAATAAACAAATTCACAAATACAGAATCCACAAATAATGAGAATTGACTGCATGCTCAAAAGATTGAATGAAACTGTGTTTCACTAAATAAAGTCAATGAATTAATAGAAATGGAAAAAAAAGAAGCAAACACAAACTATGGAGTTGAAAAGAAAAATTCACTAGAGGGACCCAACAACTGATTTTCCCTGGTAAAAGAATCAACAAATGTAAAGACAGGTCAATAGAGATTATTCAGTCTGATAATTAGAAAAAAAAGATGAAAAAAATGTACAGAACCTCAGAGACCTGTGGGGCACCTTTGAGTGTAACAATGTATGCATAATTGGAGTCTCAGAAGAGAAAGAGGAGATAGAAAGATATTTGAAGAAGTAACTTTCAAAGACTCCCCATATTTGATGAAAGATATTAATCTATACATCTAAGAAGCTCAAAAAACTCTAAATAGGATTAAACTCAAAGAGGTCTACACCTAAACACAACACAGTCAAATTGAAAAAAAGTCAAAGACAGAGAAAAATCTTAACAGCAACAAGCAAAAGTGGTTTATCATGTACAAGGGATACTAAATAATAGTAACAGCTGATATATATATATTATATACATACACAGACACACATATGTATATAAAGAGAGAGAAAGATAGAGACATATAGGTTAGAAGATAATCTGATGATATCTTCAAATTGTTGAAGAAAAAGACTTTCAGGTAAGAATTTTATTTTATCTAATCTCTCCTTTAACAATGAAGAAGAAATGAAAACATTTCCAGATAAATAAAAACTGAAAGAATTTGTTGTACCAGACCTGCCTTAAAGAAATACTGAAGGGAGTGCTTCAGACAGAAATGAATATAAACTAGACGGTAACTTGAATACACATGAAGATATAAAGAACACTGGTAAAGCTAACCACAGGCAGTCCCTGGGTTACAGACGTCTGACTTTAGGACAACTCAAGCTTGCTCTTTAATATTGTGTAAATATGCCCTCACTTTGAAACGCTTGAACCAATCCCTACTCCCAACAAAGTCTTCATCACAATCGTCTTCACTTGCTGCACGTGTAGCTTTTAAATCACTGAAAAAGTTTCAAGCCTTTTCTTGTGCTAAAGTAAGGCTAAATAAGAACCGTATGCACCTGTTCCGATTTATCCACAAATTTGACTTAAAGACACAGTTAGGAATGGATCTCATAGTGACTTTATAGGATAAAGTAGAACTGACCCATAAGGTTTCCTAGTCTTTACAAGAGCAGATCATCAGATCTTTTCTCCACAGAGTCAACCTTTTGGTTAGCAGCCAAGCACTTAACCATTACGCTACCAGGACTCTCTTATCTATCTAGTTAAAGAAACAAGGGGATTGAAAGGGTACTATAGAAAATATCTATTTAAACAAAGAAGACAGTAATCAAGGAATACTAAAAAAACCAAAACTGTTGCAGTCTAGTCGATTCCAACTCATATCTTATATTCATAGACTGGAAGACTTAACATTGTTAAGATAGCAATATTCTTCAACTTAATCTACAGATTCAAAGACATTTATATCAAAATATCAGCTTTTTTTTTTTTTAACAGAAATTGACAAGCTGATTTAAAATTCATATGAAATTGCAAGACACCCAGAAGAGCCAAAAAAAAAACCTTGGGCGGGGGGTGGGGTGTGGAAAGGATAAAGTATGAGAACTTATGCTTCCTGAATTTAAAACCTACTACAAATCAAATAGCATTCAAGAGTTAATGGCATAAGGATAGACATATAGACCCATGGAATAGAATTGAGAATCCAAAAATTAACCTTTGCATATAGAGTCAATTGGTATTCAACAGGGGAACCAAGACAAGTCAATTGGGAAAGAATCGTCTTCAACAAATGGTGCTTGGAAAAGTGAATACCTACATGAAAAAGATGAATTTGGACCCTACCTCACCCCATGCCCCAAAATTAACTCAAAATGTATCATAAAGCTAAATTTAAGAGCTAAAGATACAAATTTATAATAGAAAACATAAGTATAAATCTTTGTGACCTTGGGTCCATGACACAAAAACATAGTAGAAAAAAGAAAAAAAAAAGATAAATTGGACTTCATCAAAACTAGTAACTGTGTGCATCAAGGAACACCATCAAGAAAGTGAAAAGCTAACCCACAGAATGGGACATAATACTTCAAAATTATATATCCTATAGGGATCTTGTATCTGGAATACATAAAAAACTCTTAAAACTCAACAACAAAAGTACAAATAACCCAGTTTAAAAGGAGCCAAAGGAGTTAAATAGACATTTCCCCAAAGAAGATATACAAATGCCAATAACTGAGGCCGATCTTGTTTTTCTTTTAAATGGAGGTTGCTTCAGCTCCTCATTTACTCTGTTGATAATTATTGCCCTTACTCAAGGAAAAGTTAACCTTTCCTCTTGCATACAGTGCAGAACTTCACCTTAGATCCTGAACATTATCACTGAACCAAAGTCACAACAATTGAAAACATTTCTACTTATGATTTGTAAATAATTAGATGAAAATCACTCTTCCTGCCCCGTGCAGTGTGGAGTCCGAGTATGTCTAGGCTGAGAGGTGAAATTCTCATGCAGAATAAGTGAGGCACTAAAACCAAATCTGCCTGTTCGTTTTATAAAAGTTAAAGCTGGGCTATTCTGCTACATTTTTAGTGTCTCAGGAACCACACAAAGAGCTCCAAAAACTTTTAACAAACTGCCTGTGTTTGTCCTTTCCCACCCGACCCCACCACCTCAGTGCTGTCTTGTGAAAACACTTCCAACCTAAGAACTTAGTTTGGCAGCTATTGAGTCATAAGCTCTTTTCAATGAGGACATGGTGACTGTGATTTCTGGCCTGGAGAATTCAGTTTAAAACAGATGGAGTGTCTGGGGAAATCTCCAGGGAGAAGAGAAATGAGTGAATGGGCTCTGGGGCCACACTCTGTAACCCTTCACTTGACTTACCTGGCCTGTGGAGGAGGCTGAGGTTTTTGCTCCAGTGGCTTCACATTGGCGCCAGCATTTTCTGATTGTCCATGGATTTGGAACATCTTTTGATATATGTCGACTAGCCTTAAATTGCAGCACCAAAATTCATTTCTTCCTCACTTCTCTCCTTTGAATAATGCTGTCCCAAGTGACAGGGAAACATTACTTAAATTAAAACAAAAGTCTCTGCTTGGGCTGCAAGCCAAGTTCTTCACAAGCCAAAAAGCACCCATACTAAGACATTAAATGAAATGGCAGGCAGCTCTGGGATGTTTTAGTATATGTGATTTGAAGGAAAAGTCTAACACTATCTAAGCAGAGGATTCAAGTGATTTTCAAGCAACAAAAAACTAATGATTTTTACCCATTGTAGGAACAGAAAGATAAGTTTGGGCAATACACAAACCAAGGGTACTAGATTCTGGAATCCATAACAGAGCTTGGTCTGAGAAAGCTGATTTTATGTTCTAATTATCAATTACTCAAATTGATTTTGCCATCAGAAGGCCGTAGCTAGAGAGAGAATCTTATAAAGTAATTGTCACTATTAAAGATTACAAGATGAGTGAAGTGACTGGGGCAACAGAGTTAGCTGAGAGATGTGGCCAGGATAGGAAATCCCAAGGCATATAGAAAGATCCAAGAAGTGGGCAACAGGCTGGTAATGAGTTAGAATCCTGAACAGGAAAGAGACTGAAGGTTCCAAAGTTTTTCAGATAGAATGCAGGTTTGGTGTAACTTTGGAATTTGCTGAACCTCTTTGTGTCTGTTTCCTCATCCATAAAATGAAGATTAGTCTTCACTTCAAGAGGCTATCGTGAGGATTGAATGAGATTGTGTATGTTATACATATACATATGTTTATATATTTATGTATCTTTACGCACACACTCATATATATATATACATACACACACATACACAATGCCTGTAATTATGCATCACACATAAAAATCACAATAAAAGACAATTATTGCTATCACTATCATAATCATTACCATTACCATCATCATCATTGCTATTTCAAACCTCACTTCTGAAAATAAGCTTTATTACTTCAAGTGGGACATTGATAATGTAGAGAAGAACAGCCAGGTTGCAAAAAGAGGTCATGTGACTAAAGAATCCAGAACAAACACAGTAAAACATAACCTTGTCTTTAAACCATTACCTTCAACAAATGAATTACAAGGAATCTAAGTAAAATTAGTAGACGAAACTCTAGGACAGGTATCAGTGATAGGAAGAACAATCCCCAGAAAGGTGTCTATGCCCTAATCCCCAGAACTTGGCAAAAGAGTTTTGAAGATGTGATTAAAATAATTCTGGATTATCTGAGTGGGCCCGATATAATTACAGTCCTTAAAAGTGGAAAAGAGAGATGTGAAAAGAGGAACAAAGGAAAAATAAAACAAATAGAAACTAAATAGCAAAATAATAGATTCAATCCTGCTATAATTATACTGAATGTAAATAGTCTCAAACTCTCACTAGATGGCAGAGATTGTCAGATCAAGTTAATAAAAAATATTACATTTGTGATATTAGGGTGAGTAGATAAACTAAAAAGAATGAAGATAGTATAACAATGACTAAGATTTTGGGAAGCATTGCTTCATTAATGTATATAACTATACCATTAATTTAATCAAAAAGTGTACACACAGTGATGGGGATTGGAGGGGAGGGTTTTTGAAGGTACAGTTCTCCAATAATGTAGGGATAAAAAACATGCCATCCAATTCACAGTATTGTATAAATGCCTTGATGTTTTCTCTACAGTTACCCTCATAAGGTTAGGAGTAGCCCCAAGTAACCTATAGATGTTTAATGTATCTTCTGATTTAATCAATCGTATTATGTATACTTTCTCTTAAATGCACTCAATTTCAGCCAATGCTGCCAAGTGGAGAAATAGTTTCCATAATTTTACAATTTGCTAAGTTTAGTGCTTTTAACAGAAACGTGGGTAATATTCCTCTATACGCTGTCTCATTTAATGCTCACAACAACTCTTTAAAATAGGAATTTTTTACCTCCAAATTTCAAATATGAAGCCTGAGGCTTAAATAGATTAAATGTATTATTCATACAATGTCTACGTGGCTTAAATGAGGTCTTTTTTTCTTTCATTATTATTTATTTTGTTGTTGTTGAGAATATACACAGCAAAACATACACGAATTCAACAGTTTCTACACGTACAATTTAGTGATACTGATTGCATTCTTCAGGTTGTGCAACCATTCTCACCCTCCTTTTCTGACTAACATAAACTCACTGCCCTCTAAGGTTCATATCTAATCTTTCGTGTTGTTGTTGTTAATTTGATCCCATATAGATAGTTCTAAAAAGAGCATAATGCTCAAGGCAGACCTTTTTTACTAGTTAAAATAAACTATTCTTCAGTTTAAAGAGACTTCAGGGAATATTTTTGTTTTAAGTTAAGAGAGGTCTTATATTTGTGATTCTTGACTGCAAAACGTGTCAAGTTTCCATCCCAACTCCAAGTTCTGCTAGAAAGTAATTCAGAATAAATGCCCAGGCTCTTCTTAGCTTTCCTTGCTGTAATTATATAAGCGTTGTAGATTTTCCTTCCTAGTCTTTTTATTTCTAGGCCAACAGGTACTCATCTCTTCCGTGTGTCCTTGAGCCTTACTCCTCATTCCCTTGACATTCTATGTTCCCAGATCTAATGTGACATCATAAGACCTAAGTAATTGCTCCCAGGTGAACCTCCCTTTGCTTCCTTTCTTAGGGGATTGGAGTCAGATGGCCTAGACGCAGATATGATCTTGCCACTTACTAACTGTATAATCTTGAGTAAGTTATGGAATGACTCCCAGCCTCAACTTCTTCAACTCTAAAGGAGATAAAAATAGTGGATGTCTCCCAAGGTTTGGTGGAGGATGTATTGAGATCTTTCATTTAAAACGATAATAATATGCACGATCCAAAAACTGTTGTTGTTTTAGTTGTTGTTGTTGTGTCTAATGGAATTAAAAACCCTTTTAGTATGAGCGTTTTCCAATTTTCATCACGGTACCAGTAAGCTCTAGAGAGCTATGAGTTTGTTGTGAATATGGGGTTTGGTGAAGCTTTCCTGGAGCAATGTCAATACTGTGCTGACGCATGCAGTAGCCAGCAACCACAGGTGGCTATGAATCACTTGAAATGTGGCTAGTCCAAACAGAGAGGTGTTATATAAGTGTAAAATATAGCACATAAAAAAGAATGTAAAATATCTATTAATAATTTTATATTAAATATACATTGAAATGATAGTTTAGATGGATGGGATAAATAAAATATATTATTAAAATTAATTTCATCTGTTTCTTTTTACTTCTTTAATATGGCCATGAGAACATTTAAAATTACATATGTGGCCCCATTACATTTTCACTGGAAAGTACTGATCTTGTGTTCACTTCTTCATTAAACAACTACTCCAGCATCAACACTGCTACTCACTGGAGATAAAGACCTTCCAATTTGTTTAGAACCGCAAGGAGATAATAATGTCTACTTCACAGGGATTTTATGAGTTTTTGATGAAACAACTTAGATTCAGTTACACAGGGACAAGCACATAGAACTCAATAACCGGTAGTTAACAATACTGTGGTTACTATCTCTGTCTAAAATGTGAGGCTTTATGATTTTCTGTTCAGGAGAGGCGAGAATCATCTTACCTCTCCTACAACTGATGTGCTGCTAGCTCAGCGAGGTGCTCTGTACTCAGGGACGATGGTTCCTGGGACTGACCGGTCCCTGAGGCAGAACAACCAGAAGCAGGGTCATGGAACATCCGCCTGGGTCCACGGGACCAGCAATGACCCTCTGTGAGAGCCTGTCCAACTTTGCAGTGGGAGGGAGGTTTATGGATGGGAGTTTTGTGGATTGCTGACTTAGGTGGGGCAGAGAATGGAGCTTTGTGCAAGGACACTGGGGATACTGTGCTTTCAGCACGTTTTGTGAGAACCAACTGGCTTTTCTACCATGTGTCTCACCCCCCACCTAGTTTTCTAGGGACCAACAAGTCTCCTTGTGAGGTGCAGACCACTGGTGATTTATCTGAGGTTCTCTGCCAAGTGCTCTCGATGCTTAACAGGTTTCCACCAAGCATCTCGCCTTCCTTCCCCCTATATAGCAGATTCTTCACTTCTTCATATTCCATACTAAATAGATTTGGATGGACTATTTGGCTTGCTCCGCTCCTTCCTGGCCACTGCCTGTGTTCACTCCCTCAGATAAAACCCGAGCTGACAGCAGTGGAATTTATGAAGACCAGTAAGAAATGAGGTATGTAGAGCGGCGTTCACACTAAACTGACCCTGGGAACACTGAGATCTCTATTTCCAGACAAAACTGCACAAATGGCGGGCTCAGATCCTTGCAATTTGAACAGACTAAATGTGCCAAGGCAACTCCAAGAAAAATAGTTTATTGCCTCTGAATACCGAGGATTGGAAGTGTATTGTGGGAGTTGCCTGCCCCCTCACCCTCACACAGCCCCAGGTTCACAATTATCTCCAGGACTGCCTCATCCTTCAGTTAGGTGTGATGGTTCAGTTCCTATGCTCTGAGCCTAAATGGATCTTGAGCTCTAAAGAGAATTTATATGCAGAATTCCTTGTGTAGTTTTCTTTCTGATGTTTCTTTCTGAGTGGAATCAATGTCGGCTTGGTAACGCTTTCCAGACCTCCAAAGCTGGCTTTCCTAGTCCTTTTGCACAAAGCACAGTCACCTTCCCCAGAGTGGAGACATAAGTCTTGTCTCCAGTGATGTGATGGAGTTTCATGGAAGTTTATATTTTCCTCATGGAATGTGGTGCCCTCCGTATTCAAAAGAAACTGATCACAAGAGGCCAAATGTGCTCTCAGAATCAGACTCAGTTGCCTCAGAATTATACGCATAGATGATTGGAAACATTCTCTTTTCAGCCTTGAAATTCAAGGTAGTCAGAAATAAACAGCCAAACTACCCTTTGATTTCTGTTATATATATACTGCCTGTTTCAGAATCCCTAGAGACATACTGGAGTTCCCGGGTGATGCAAATGGTTAGCGCAATCAACTGCTAACTGAAAGGGTGGTGGTTCAAATCCACCCAGAAGCACCTCAGAAGGAAGACCTGGCAATCTACTTCCAAAAAATCAGCCATTGATAACCCGATGGAGGATAAGTTCTACTCTGACACACATGGGTTGTTATGAGTTGGAGTTGACCCGACAGCAGCTAGTTTGGTTGTAGACACACTGGTGATGGCAGAGGTGTATTGAAACCCAGATGCAAAGGCCATTAATCCATTCCTCATGGTGTGATTGCTTGGCTTTGAGAGCTGCTCACTGAAGATCCAAAGATGTCAGAGTTGACCTACGGTAGAGACATTTGTCATGTTGAGGTAAAAATGTGCCTAAAAGGAGAGATTTCTCCCGAGCAGAGGTGCTACCCAGCGCTGGCCAAGGTCCTTGAGGTCTGAGTGGGGCATCGCCAAAACCCAACTCCCTCTCACGCCTGGTTCAGGTTTGTTCCTCAAATAAACTCAAGTCACACTCCATTATTAGCTACAATTTTACCTCAGAAATGTACCAAGTGCTATTCCTAAAAGGTAGACACATCAGAGGAGAGCTTGTCAGAGGCGGGAGTGTCAAGGAAGTGCCTCCATTTTGTTCCTGCCTCAGTTGTGAGACTCACCTGTCAAAAATGACAATTTCCACAGTCAGAAACATTGTATCTGATAATGAGGAATATTAATACTAAAAATTAAATTCAAGGAAAGGGAAAAAAAAGATACATTCTTAGAAAATATTAGGGGAAAACTGGAAATGATATTTGGAAATGACTTGGAGCTTATTCAGCTCAACAATCTCTGTCTTCTGGGATAGAATACCTCCTACCAGCCCAGACCATGGACACTAAGCAGTGTAGGCAGGTTGTCATGGTCTGCAGTCCGGCCAAGAGAAGGAACCATGTGTACGTCATTTCTCTATTTAGCTTTTCCCTAATAGCCCAAACAATTATCCCCAGGGAATTTAGGTAAAAGCAATACTGATAATAACAGGAAAGAAAAAAAAAAAAGTAAGATTGCTCAAACAGTTGATTGGGATTGTTGTCACTACATCCATATCTTTAAAGATACAGGTATGTCTTTAAATGCACACAACAAAGCTTTAAAGCTTTTGCAGAAACACTAATTTTTTGTCAAAACTCAGTGATTCAGGTTAGTGTACAGCAGTTTGGATTCCAGTCCACTGAAATCAATTGTACTTTGTAATGAGGTAGCCTTTGAATCTTGGAATATGATGTTTACACCTCCCTGAGTAGAGTCAGCCCCCGAAACTTGACTTTTATGAGGGGCTGGCTAATAATCCACTTTTTCCACCACTCATCTGTCAGTTTGTTGTATTGTGGTGGTTTGTGTGTTGCTGTGGCATTGGAAGTTATGCCACCAGCATTTCAAATGCCAGCAGGGTCACCCATGATAGACAGGTTTCAGCAGAGCTTCCAGACTATGGCAGACTAGGAAGAAAGGACTGATGATCTACTTCTGAAAATTAGCCAATGAAAATCCTATGGACCACAACAGAACTTGATCTGTTTTGGACTTGCTTTGACGACATCAGGAAGGATCAATCGCTAGAGGAGGGTAGCATGTTTGGTGAAACAGAGGGCCACTGAGGCTGAGGGTGAACCTCAGCGAGATGGATTGGCACACTAGCTGTAGTGATGGACTTGAATAGGCTGGATTTGTGAAGATGATGCAGGAAATGGCTATGTTTTGTTCTGTTGTACGTAAGATTGTCATGAGTTGGAGTCAACTCGACGGCAGCTAACAACAACAACAACAATTCCCCTTTTGGCCATTGCCCTCCCTTCTGAGTGCTTTAGAGAAGACACGGAGATGGGTGTTTGCATGAAGAGTAGAGGTGAGTGCTGTGCTGACGTGCACACTAGCAGACTCCAGCTGCATCATTCAAATGCCTCAGCTCAGGCAGCCCATCTACAGCACGTGCATGAGTATGAAATCAC
Organism: Dugong dugon; assembly: GCA_030035585.1. Taxonomy (NCBI): domain Eukaryota; kingdom Metazoa; phylum Chordata; class Mammalia; order Sirenia; family Dugongidae; genus Dugong; species Dugong dugon. The sequence continues at coordinate 4,331,601 of CM057475.1, read as the reverse complement.
CTAAAAACATGTGCAGAGGAATTGTCAGATTAGTTTATTTCTTTAAATCACACCCAGCTTTATGTCCAGGTGGAAGGGATTTCAATCTTCATTGTTAGTGGCAGAGAGATTTAGTGTTCACAGCGATTGCATTTCCCTGCCTCTCTTGAAGTCCGACTAGGGCCCTGTGACTAGATCTGGTCAGTGAACCACGAGAGAGTGCACCACTTCTGGGCTGAGGCAGTAAAACGCTTCGGCTTCACTCTCTGCTCTCTCTTCCCTGCCTCAGCAAGCTTCAAAACCACATTTCCCAGATGGTGTTGCTTCATGTAGAAGCAACCTGCCAGGTCCATATCCAATTTTCTGGAAACAACAAAGAAATGTTTGTTGAGTAAATTTGGGGATGTTTAGGAGTTAATTTGTTCTCATTGCATAACCTGGCATTACCTGGCTAGTTATATTCTCTAGGCTCATCCAGAGGTGCCTCAGAAGAAAAGCCTAGCCATCTGCTTCCAAAAGGTCACCGCCACTGAAAACCCTACAAAGCACAGTTCCACTCTGACACAAATGGGGTCACCATGAGTCAGAATTGACATGACAGCAACAGATTTGTTTGGTGTTGGGCTTACAGGAGACTAGGAAAGGCTTACACCATGGCAGGAAAATGAGAGAAGGGTCCTTACAACCTCAGTCAGTCATGATTGGCACAGATACTGTCATTGCCCAAGCTCTCATGACTCTTTTAAAGCAGGCATCTTTGTGATTCCACACCATACTTAGGAGTCACAAAGTTTGACTCTTGCCAAGGGGAACAATGGATAAAAGGAGAATTCGTCTCCACCTTAGCCCAAGGATTGAGTGATTAAGCAGAGCCAAGACAACACTGCTCCAAACGTGGTGCCTGGCATGCAACCTGCAGCTGGGATGGGGAGACACTGTGTGGAAGTTAAAGGGAATGGTTGTGTTTCTGTAGGATCTAGGGTTACTGCTGCCAGCCTATGCCCCGCAGAGAATGAAGCAGGAGCCGAGCAACTTCAGGAGGGAGAGCAGGTTTTCCTCCTTCTGCCCACACTGTGCCCTAGCACCATGCTGCACCTGCAAGATGAATGATAGGAACTGGCAGGGAATGGACCAAAAGAAAAAAATTCCCACTGCAAATTAATGTACAAACTTAAGCAATTTCTAATAAAATCCCAGTAATATTTTTTTGTAGGCAAGTTTTTGTTGTGTGCCGTGGAGTTGATTCCAACACATAGGGTCTCTATGTGACAGAGTAGAACTGCCCCATAGGGTTTCCTAGGCTGTAATCTTTAAGGGAGTAGATCACCAAGTGTTTTCTCCCATGAAGCTGTTGATGGGTTCAAACCGCCAACCTTTTGGTTAGCAACGAAGTGCTTAGCCATCGCACCACTAGGGCTTCTCTCTGTCAACATAGAGAAGCTTATTAAAAAATGTATATGGAAAGGAATAGGCCCCAGAATAGCATCAGCAATCTTGAAAAAGAAAACTAAAGTGGAGGAATAACTCAGTAATCAAGAGAGTGTGGTATTAGCAGAGGATACACTTGGGTCAATCCAATAGAATTGAAAATCCAACAATAAACCACACTAATATTCCCAACTTATTTTTGACAAAGGTTCAAAAGCAATTCAATGGCAGAAGAATAGCCATTTCCACAATGGCTGATGATACAGTTGGACATCCATCACTGCCAGCTTCCCCTATAAAAAGAAGAATCTTGCCTTAACCTCATACGTTTTACAAAAATTAGCTAGACGTGGAATATGAACTTAAATGTAAAATATAAAACTTTTAGGGAAAAAAAAAAAACTTAGGTGAAAATCTTGAGGACCTGTTGTTGCTGTTGCTAGGTGCCGTTGAGTCTATTTTGACTCATAGTCACCCCATGTGACAGAGTAGAACTGCCCCATAGGTTTTTCTAGGCTGTAATCTTTATGGGAGCAGATTGCTGTGTCTTTCTCCCTCGGAGCTGGTGGGTTTGAACCACAAACCTTTTGGTTAGCAGCTGAGCGTTTAACCGTTGCACCACCAGGGCTCCTCTTGAGGACCTAGGGCTAGTTAAAGAGTTTTTAGACTTGATACTAAAAGCACAATCCACAAAAGGAAAAAAAATGATAAAAATACACCTCCTCAAAATTAGACAAGATAAATACTGTGAGAAAATATTTGAAAGCCACACATCTGGTAAAGGACTAGTTTCCAGCATATATAAAAAAATCTCAAAACTCAACAGACAAAAAAAAAAAAAAAGTCAAATTAGAAAATGGACAAAAAACAAACAGACATTTCACTGAAGGCGACATATAGATGGTAAATATGTACATGAAAAGATGTTCAACATCATTATCTATTACCCATTAAAAACCCATTGCTGTTTAGTCAATTCTGATTGATTCATTATCCACTAAAAACCTGTTGTCATAGAGTCAATTCTGACTCATAGCGACCCTATAGGACAGAATAGAACTGCCCTGTAGGGTTTCCAAGGAGCGGCTGTTGAATTCAAACTGCTCACATTTGGTTAGCAGCCGAACACCTAACCACCATGCCACCAGGGCTCCCATTATTCACTAGGGAGATGGAAATCAAAACCACAAGGAGATACACTACAGACCTAATCAGAATGGCTAAAATAAAAAATAGTGAGATCATCAAATGCTGGTGAGGATGCAAAGCAACTGGGCCACTCATACGTTGCTGGTGGAAATTTAAAATGATACAGCCATTCTGGGAAACATTTTGGCAGTTTCTTAAAAATTCTGAACTGACAATTGCACCCCTGGACATTCATCCCAGAGAAATGAAGTCTTATGATCACACAAAAATCTGTACATAAATGTTTATAACAGCTTTATTTGTAATAATGCAAAACAAAACAAACCAGATGTCCTTCAATGGGTGAATGGTCAAATAAACTGTGATATAGCTATACCATGAAATTCTCAGAAGTGATACAAACTATTGAGAAGTGCAACCACTTGGATGATCTAAAGGAAATTATGCGGAGTGAATGATAAAAACCAATCTCAAATGGCTCATCTTGTATGATTCAATTTATATAATATTCTTGAAATAACAAAATTATAGAGATGGAGAGCAGATTAGTGATTGCCAGCAGATAGGGGTTGGGTAGGTGTTAGTGTAGCCATAGAGAGATAGCACAAAGAAGGTTCTTATGATGATGGAGCAGTTCTGAATCCTGTGGCAGTGATTACGCAAATTGACATATGTGATAACACTGCATAGAACACACATGTACACACACACATGAATGTATGCAAAACTGGTGAAATCTGAATAAGGCATATGGCTTCTATCAAAGTCCAGTTTTTGGTTGTGATATTGTACTATAATTATGCAGGATGTTAGCACTAGAGGAAATTGAGTGAAAGGTGCACAAAACTTTCCTGTACATTTTTTTCAACTCCCTGTGACTCTACAATTGTTTTATAATAAACAGATTAAAAAAAAAAAAAGTCTGCAGATGATAAACCAAGAGCTTGGACTTCCTGTTTTACAGACTGCAGTCAGCTGCCTGCCCTGAGGAGGCTGCCCTGCTTTTGAGCTTCCCCTTCTGGAGATGATTCCAGATAAAGGAGTGAGTGTGGTTCTTGGCTGACTGACAAACCAAGTCAAGCAGGACTCTAGGGTCTAGGACTTGATGTGGAGTGCATAATTCATTCATGTATTTACCATTTGTTCGTTTACTAAATGGTTGCAGTGATGGTTAAGTTTTTTTGTCAGTTTGGCTGAGCTATGATTCTCAGTGGTTTCACAGTTATGTAATGCTGTAGTTTGGTAGTTATGTAATGATGTAGATTGGCAGTTATGTAACAATATAGTCATCCTCCGTGATGTAATCTGATGTGATCAGCCAATCAGTTGTAAGTTCAGTTTACTCAGGGATGTGGCCTACATCCAATATATATATGGATGTTCTGGCAAAGCTTGCTAACTAGCTCTGGATCCTGCATCTGGCTCTTCATCATCTGACCTCTGGTTCTTGGGACTTGAGCCAGCAGCCTGCTGTATTCCCTGCTGATCTTGATTTATCAGTCTTCTCATCCCGTGAGCCAGCAGTCTGTCATCTGATCTGATGATCTTTATTCATCAGCCCCTGTAGCTAAGTGAGACAGGAGAAGCCTCCAGCCTGATGCCTGACCCATGGACTTGAGACTTGCCAGCCTCTACAACTGTGTGAGCCATTTCCTTGAGATAAAGCTCTCTCTCTCTCTAAATATATGGTTTTGCTTCTTTAGAGAATGTAGCCTAAGACATTTGGTACCAAGAGTGGTTCTAGAGAAACAAAATCATAAGGATAATTTTTCTAAGTTGGTTCTCAAATCTGACTAGTATTAAAGGCACTGATGACTGTGCCTCCAGTAATAAAGAGGCCACTGCTAATCCATGGCATGAGATAGCAGTGTCAATACACAAAATGTTACCATCAATAGATCAAATATTGGTGAGAAGCGAGGTTCTGGGTAATCATATATTTGATACTTTTCTAAAATTTTGACAAAATAAATAGGGAAGCTGGTTGCTGGATCCTACTTTCACTAAACAAAGTGGTGAAAGAAAGAGATGAGCTCAGGGATTCAGAGTCACAGCTCAAGTGCCACATAAAATACCTGAAAGTTGCCACTTGTGCCCTAAAAGAAAGCATCATTTCTTGTAGTAACAGAGTTACCAAAAAGCAAACCCAGAGTTTTATCTTAAGAGTGACTGAATTGCAGTGCCAACTGAATTCACAGCCTTGAATGGTGTCTGAAGTTAAAGCGAGGGAATTGATTGGGAAGAAATGAGATCTTGAAGCTTGAGATGGGGCCATTTGGGCATATAATCAGAAATCTGGGGAAAGTGAGCCCCTAAACTCTGTTGAATCACTCCTGCAAGCAGAACTAGGCCTTGTACTCTTATTTGAAAAGATTACACCATTCTTTGTCTGCTAAGTCACCCTCCCCATTAAAAAAAAATTATCCCCTCCACCTCCATTTGATGAGATTAACCCAGCTGTGACTGAAGAGCCTTTGTCTGAGATATCTTCTGGAGTAGCATCAGAGTCATCACCTGGGGAGGCATCTGAGTCATTGCTTGAGGCCTTTCCTAGGGTCGATGCCTTCCAAGACATTGCTGAATGTTCCTGGGAGCCACCTACACCACCCATTTTTTCTTATAGACCTGTAACTATACTTAAGTCCCAGTGAGCCCCAAACAGTAAAGTATAAAGTATGATCCAGGAGGAGGTACGCCGCCCTCCAAAAGAACTGCTTGACTTTTCTAATACGTACAAACAGAAACCTAGGGGATATATGTGGAAATGGCTACTAAGGGCATGGAATAATGGTGCAAGGAACATAAAGTTGGATTAGTCTGAGTTTATTGACATGGGCCTACTAAGGACAGATTCTTCATTCAATGTTTTAGTTTGAGAGGCTAGAAAAGGATCCAATAGTTTATTTGGTTGGATCACTGAAGCATATGTTATGTGGTGGCCTACACTCAATCAGGTTGGAGTACCAGACCTGCCTTGGTATACTGTAGAAGAAGTATCTAATGGCTTAGGGAAATTGGCATGTTAGAGTGGATTTATCAGGTTAGACCCACAGACCCACACATGGAGTACCCAGAGGACATACCTTTTACTATGACAGCGAGGACAAATTTGTGAAGGGAGCCCAGCATTCTTGAAGTTTGCTATGATTGCTATTTTATATAAGTTGGATTTCACAGAAGGAAATGCCCTAACTAAATTAAGACACCTAACTACAATGGGGCTGATTGGACCTTGTGGTGGTAGAGGCCAAGTGGAGGCACTCAATCAATAAAGACAAGGTGGGTGTAGTTACCATAACGGACAGCAGAGTCAAAGCACTAATCAGAATAGTCTGACTTTTATGGACATACGGCATTGGCTACTTAGTCACGGTGTCCCCAGGAGTGAAATAGACGGGAAATCTACTAAATATGTACTTTTTCTATACAACCAGAAGAATTCTAGGTCAAATGAACAGCAGTCTAACTAGAATTGCCAAAATAGAGGGTCATGACACCTCAATCAATTCCCAGACTTGAGCCGGTTCGCAGGCCCACAATCCCTTGAATGAAGGGGAGGCTGTGTCCCCTTGAGGAAGGACCCTACTACACTGCCAAAGATCTATATGGTTAATCTTTTCCCCTGCCTTCCCAAAAGAGATTTATGGCCTGTTATGAGAGTGACTGTTCACTGGGGAAAAGGAAATAATCAGACTTTTCAAGAATTTCTGGATACTGGCTCTTAACTGAAAATAATTCCAGAGACCCAAAACATCACTGTGGCCAACCAGTCAGAGTGAGGGCATATGAAGGTCAGATTATTAACGGAGTCCTAGCTCAAGTTCATCTCACAGTGGGTCCACTGGGTCCCCAAACCCATCCTGTATTGATTTTCCCATTTCCAGAATGCATAATTGGAATAGATATACTCAGCAATTGGCAGAACACCCACACTGGATCCCTGACAAGTGCAATAAGGGCTATTATGGTATGAAAAGCCAAGTGGAAGCCATTAGAACTTCCCCTACCTAGGAAAATAGTAAACCAAAAGCAATAACACATTCCTGGAGGAGTTGCAGAGATTACTGCCATGATCAAGGACTTGAAGGATGCAGAGGTGGTGATTCCCACCACATCTCCATTCAACTTGCCTATATGGCCTGTGCAAAAAGCAGATGAACCTTGGAGAATGGCAGTGGATTATCATAAATTTAACCAGTGTCCAATGCATTGTGATGTTTCCCCTATAGCCAGGATCTACAGTTTCAAGAATCAAGGGGTAGAAATGGGAGTGGCATCACTCACTATTACCCGTAGTGACCCACTTGCAAAATTTTTCCTTCCTGTCCCTATGATTCTATACTCTGCAGGTCTAGAGGTCTTAGTTCCATAGGAAGAATGCTCCCACCTGGAGACACAACACGGATTCTATTGAACTGGAAGTTAAGAATGCAACCTGGCCACTTTGGGCTCCTTATACCTCTGGATCAACAGGCAAAGAAGGGAGTTACCATACTGGCTGGTGTGATTGATCCTGATTACCAAGAGGAAATCAGATTGATATTACATACTGGAGGTAAAGAAGAATGTATCTGGAATACAGGAGATTCCTTAGGGTGTCTCTTAGCACTATCATGGCCTGTGATTAAAGTCAATAGAAAACTATAGCAACCTAATTCCGACATGACTACTAATGGCCCAGACCCTTCAGGAATGAAAGTTTTGGTCACTCCACCAGGCAAAGAACCATCACTAGCTGAGGTGCTTGCTGCGGGTAAAGGGAATACAGAATGGGTGGTGGAAGAAAATAGTTCTAAATACTAGTTATGACCACATGACCAGTTGCAGAAAAAAGGACTGTAATTGTTATGAGTATTTCTTCCTTGTATGTGTACAACAAATATTTTTGTTTTCTTCACTTATAAAATATAAGATGTAAATGGGGCTAATGTGTTTTCAGTTGTATGCATGTTGTATAATGTTAGGCTCAGGTATGATTTTGTAATTTTATTTATTTAGAGATTGTGTGTGGGTTAAGGAGACATGTTCAGGTGCCAAGTTGACAAGGGCTGGACTGTGATGGTTAAGGTTGTGTGTCAACTTGCCTGGGCCATGGTTCTCAGTGGTTTGGCAGTTATGTAATGATATAGTCATCCTCCATGATGAGACCTGATGTGATCAGCCAATCAGTTGTAAAGAGAGTTTCTTTGGAAATACGACCTGCATCCAATATATATATGGACATTCTAGCAAAGCTCACTCGCTTTCTCTGAATCCTGCATCTGGCTTGTCATCATCTGACCTCTGGTTCTTGGGACTTGAGACAGCAGTCTGCCTTACTGCCTGCCAATCTTGTGATTTATTGGCCTCCCCAGCGAGTTAGCCAGTATCTTGCCATCTTACCTGCTGATCTTGGATTCATCAGCCTCCACAGCCCATGAGTCAGTGGCCTGCCATATGATCTGCTGATCTTTGATTCTTCAGGCCCTGCAGCCATGTGAATCAGGGCAAGCCTTCAGCCTGATGCCTGACCCACAGACTTGGAACTTGCCAGCCTCTACAATCACACAAGCCATTTCCTTGAGCTAAATCTCTCTCTCTCCATACATATATATACATATACCCACGCACATATATTTGTATGTATATATGTATATAATAAGTATATATATGTGTGTGTATGTGTGTGTGTGTGTGTGTGTATACCCGTTGCCATTGAGTCAATTCCAACTCATAGTGACCCTGTCGGACAGAGTAGAACTGCCCCCATAGGGTTTCCAAGGAGAGGTTGGTGGATTCAAACTTCAGCCTTTTGGATAGCAGCTGTAGCTATATATATACACATAGCAGCACCTGCATCAACATCCTGATCTTGTGAGACTTTTCAGTTTACATCAGGCTTTTGCACTTTTACTGTGGTGGCTTGTGTGTTGCTATGATGCTAGAAGCTATGTCACCGGCATTTCAAACACCAGCAGGGTCACCAAAGATGAACAGGTTTCAGCCATACCTCCATACTAAGACAGACTAGGAAGAAAGACCTGGTGATCTACTTCTGAAAATTATCCAACAAAAACCCTATGGATCACAATGGAATATTCCTGGAAGATGAGCCTCCAGGGTTGGAAGGCACTCAAAATACATGGTGGCTACAACAATGGACTCAAGTATTCCAATGATCATAAAGATGGCCCAGGACTGGGCAGCATTTCATCCTGTTGTACATAGCGTCACCATGAGTCAGAGACTACTTGATGAGGACTAACAACAACATGTCACTATTTAGTTGTATTAGTTAGTTAGCAGTGATGCAGTATGGTGATTGAGGCCTCTGGTTTTGAAATTACATGGCTTGACTTTCAGTTCTGACTATGCTGCTTACTTACTAGAAACCTAGTGCAAGCTATTTAATTTCTCAGATTTCCAGTTTTCTGACCTATGCAATAAACATAACGTTAATACCGACATTATAATATTGCTGTGAGGATTAATTTAGATCCCTAAGTAAAGGGCTTATCAGAGTGCCAGGCACATAGTTATTTACAATTATTGCTACAACTACTATTATACAATTGTCGGTAATAATATATGTATATTTTTTGAGGCTGTCTAATCCCTGTAATGTCTTCCACTGTGTTCCTATAGCACCTCTCTCTGGAGAGGTGAGCTTTCCCTAAGTCAGGTCTCTAATGCCCACCAATCCTGCTGTATAAAATGGGGTGCTAGAGACCCACGCCTCAATGCAGACACGTCATAGAGAACTTTCCAAGCTCCCCAGTGTTGGGTCAGGGGCGGCCAGATATATCTTTCTAACGTAATCCATTCTTTTTCTTCAGTCTTCTTTATGAGCTTGGGTAAAAATAAATTTCTTCACCCCTTTTTCCCCATGGAGCCCCTATCAGGTTCCTCACTCTTTGGAAGTGAGAAACCATAAAGAGACTTTCCTTAGGGATCACTGGATCATGAGAGAAAGAAAAGGCATTTCACAGTATTGAAGAGCATCCTTCGATTTTTTTTCCAGGACCACATTTTTCCTCCAATTTACTTTGTCTTCTGGTTGAAGGCTTAAAAAAAAATGCACAAAAGGCTCCGTGTATCTTTCTGAAGAAGTAAAATAGAACCAGCTGAGGCTAATCAATTCATAGAGGTGCCATAAATACCTGACAGGCTATAAAAGAGCAACAGCTCTGATATGACAAAGGAGAACCAAGAGCTACAATGGGACTATGGTCCCTGTCCCAGGATAAATGCTTCTCAAGCCCTCTTTGTGCTCCTGTCTGTCAGAGTCTAGTGTGTGGGCTGGGATTAGAAAAAGAACCTTTGAGGAGGGCTCCCAGGAGGTCCACACCTTAATCTAGGTGCTTCCTGAGGACTGGAGTCACCCAGTATAATAGATGGAGAGAAAAGGGTAGCCTATGGAAACCATGGCAGCCTCCAGTGGGGGTGTCGTGGGCAATATCATGGACAGTTATCCTTCTTCACTGCTTGTACAATAAAGGTCCTAACTCTTGGGTCAAACTATGTGTCTGGTTCCATCTTCAAAGACTCCTGCCAACTGGAGCTGTTCACAAGTCCCAGGGTGTGCCCTAAAGCTTACTCCCTCAGAGTCAAGACTTATACTTTCCCCTTCGTTTGGAATTGTCTCCAGAGTAGAGCCATCTGGCCCCTCAGGCATTGGTTATAACTAATAGAAAGTACCAGACCCATAATAGGTTCACCAATAAAAGTTAATGTCCTTCTCTTTCCTCTAGAGGGACATCTGCTCTTTCCCACCCTGCTGAATGACACGCAACTTACTTGGTTTTCCTCCCACTTCCTTTTCTTCCTTGGTCTTCTTCAAAATTGTATCTTCTTCTACTTAACCATTATCCATATAATGATGTCAGAACAATTAAGAGGTTGCATAAAGTCTAGTCTGGTTGCTTAGATTCCCTAAAAGAGGCAAACCCACCTGAAACAAACATGTGTAGACTTGTGTCCCACAGGTGTAGGTTGGAACTTGGCAGTCTTTGTCTATCCCCTCTACCTGTGTTATCAGCCAACATGGGGAAGCATTCTCTGTTGCTTCAGTGTTCCCTTATCTCACCAGTGTTGGCGAGGAACCTTGTATTAGTTAATTAACTCCTCTGTGCTTCAGATTTTTTATCTGTAGAGTGGACAGAACAATCTCTGTTCACATTGTTGCCCCGTCCTCCATGTTCCAGTAGTTGACTCTTTGTCAATTTCCTCAGCCCCAGTGGTTTGGTTTTGGGGATGATAGGACCAGATTCCCAGAGCTTGCACCCAGGGAAATGATGGTGTCAAATAGCCATATCAAAACATAATGATAGTATAACAGTGTGGTATAAAATATTGATAATAATACCTATAGTAATAGCTGACACTTTAGAGAGCTTGTCATGTGTCAGGCATGGATGATATGTGCTTTATATGAACTATCTCATTTAGTCCTCATAACAATCCATTAACATAAATGCTATTACTTTCATCGTTTTACAGATGAGAAAACTTGCATTTCAATGATTGGACATAGAGAATAACAGCCATTAACACCATCATCATCATCATAATAGTTGTCATCATCACCATACCTCCTCCACACTCTTCCTTTCTTGCTTTTTCTCTTCCCCATCCCATTCTCTTTCTCTTCTTTTTTCTTCTTCTAGTGAAAATTCTTAAGTTTGACTTGGGTATTAAACCCAGAGAAGTTTCTGATGTTGTTGTTGTTAGGCGCTGTCAAGTTGGTTCTGACTCATAGCAACCCTATGTACAACAGAAAGAAACACTAGCCAGTCCTGTGCCATCCTCATAATTGTTATGCTTGAGCTCGTTGTTGCAGACACTGTGTCAACTGATCTTGTTGAGGGTCTTCCTCTTTTTCATTCACCCTCAACTTTACCAAGCATGACATACTTCTCCAGGAACTGGATGTTTCTGATAACATCTCAAAATATGTGAGATGAAGTCTCACCATCCTTGCTTCTAAAGAGCATTCTGGTTGTACTTCTTCTAAGACAGATTTGTTCATTCTTTCGGCAGTCCATGGTATATTAAACATTCTTCTCCAACACCACAATTCAAAAGTGGCAATTCTTCTTCAGTCTTCTTTATTCATTGTCCAGATTTCACATACAGATGAGGAAAGTGAAAATACCATGGCTTGGGTCAGGCCCACCTTAGTCCTCAAAGTGACATCTTTGCTTTCTAACACTTTAAAGAGGTCTTTTGCAGTAGATTTGCCCAATGCAATACATCGTTTGAGTTCTTGACTGCTGCTTTCATGGGTGTTGATTGTGGATCCGAGTAAAATGAAATTCTTGACAACTTCAATCTTTTCTCCTTTTATCATGATGTTGCATATTGGTCCAGTTGTGAGGATTTTTGTTTTCTTTATGTTGAGTTGTAATGCACACTGAAGGCTGTAGTCTTTGATCTTCACCAGTAAGTGCTTCAAGTACTCTTCACTTTCAGCAAGTAAGGTTATATCATCTGCATAATGCAGGTTGTTAATGAGCCTTCCTCCAATCCTGATGTCATGTTCTTCTTCATAGACTCCAGTTTCTTGGATTAGTTGCTCAGCATACAGATTAAATAAGTATAGTGAAAAGATTCAACCCAACACACACCTTTCCTGAATTTAAACCACACAGCATCCCCTTGTTCTATTCCTTCAGCTGCCTCTTGGTCTATGTACAGGTTCTGCATGAGCACAATTAAGTGTTCTGGAATTCCCATTCTTCGCAATGTTATCCATAATTTGTTATGATCCACACTGTCGAATGCCTTTGCATAGTCAATAAAACACAGGTAAACATCTTTCTGGCATTCTCTGCTTTCAGCCAGGATCCATCTGACATCAGCAGTGATATCCCTTGCTGCACATCCTCTTCTGAATCCAGCTTGAACTTCTAGAAGTTCCCTGTTGATGTACTGCTGCAACCACTTTTGAATGTTCTTCAGCAAAATTTTACTTGTGTGTGATACTAATGATATTGTTTGATAATTTCTGCATTCTATTGGATCATCTTTCTTTGGAATGGGCACAAATGTGGCTCTCTTCTAGTTGGATGGCCAGGAAGCTGTCTACCAAATTTCTTGACACAGAGGAGTGAGCAACTCTGACACTGCATCCATTTGTTTATACATCTCAGTTGATATTCCATCAATTTCTGGAGCTTTGTTTTCACCATTCCTTCAGTGCAGCTTAGACTTCTACTCTCAGTACCCTCGATTCCTGATCATACACTACCTCCTGCAATGGTTGAACATTGATCAATTCTTTTTGGTATAATGACTCTGTATTCCTTCCATCTTCTTTTGATGCTTCCTGCATCATTTAATATTTTCCCCACAGAATTCTTCAATAGTGAAACTTGAGGCTTTAATTTTTTTCTTCAGTTCTTTCTGTTTGAGAAATGCTTAGTGTGTTCTTCCTGTTTGGTTTTATAACTCCAGGTCTTTGGACATTTCATTATAATACTTTATTTTGCCTTCTCAAGCCACCCTTTGAAATATTCTGTTCAGCTCTTTTACATCATTTCTTCCTTTTGCTTTAGCTACTCGACGTTCAAGAGCAACTTTCAGAGTCTCTTCTGACATCCATTTTGGTCTTTTCTTTCTTTCCTGTATTTTTAATAAACTTTTGCTCTCTTCATGTATGATGTCCTTGATGTCACTCCATAACTCGTCTGGTGTTTGGTCATTAGCATTCCATGAGTCAAATCTGTTCTTGAAGTGATCTCTAAATTCAGGTGGGATATACTCAAGGTCAAATTTTGGTTTTCATGTACTTGCTCTAATTTTCTTCAGCTTTAACTTGAATTTGCATATGAGCAATTGATGGTCTGTTCTGCAGTCAGCCCCTGGCTTTGTTCTGACTGATGTTATTGAGCTTCTCCATTCATTTCTTTCCACAGATGTAGTCAATTTGATTCCTGTGTGCTCCATCTGGTGAGGTCCACGAGTGTAGTCACCATTTACGTTGTTGAAAAAAGGTATTTGCCATGAAGAAGTCATCGGTCTTGCAAAATTCTATCATGCACTCTCTAGTATCATTTCTACCCCCAAGGCCATATTTTCCAACTACTGATCCTTCTTTGTTTCCAACTTTCACATTCCAGTCACCAGTAATTATCAATGGATCTTGATTGCATGTTTGATCAATTTCAGACTGCAGAAGTTTGTAAAAAATCTTGAATTTCCTCATCTTTGACTTTAGTGGTTGTTGCATAAATTCAAATAATAGTCATATTAACTGGTCTTCTTTGTAGGCGTGTTGATATTATCCCATTACTGACAGGATTATACTTCAGTATACATCTTGAAATGTTCTTTTCAATGATGAATGCAATGCTATTCCTCTTCCATTTGTCATTCCCTGCATAGTAGACCATACGATTGTCTGATTTGAAATGGTCTAATGCCTAGGATATTCATCTTTATGTGGTTCATTTCATATTTAGTAACTTCCAATTTTCCTAGATTCATATATTGTACATTCCATGTTCCGATTATTAATGGATATTTGCAGCTGTTTCTTCTCATTTGGAGTAGTGCCACCTCAGCAAACAAAGGTCCCGAAAGCTTTACTCCATCCAGGTCATTAAGATCGACACTGCTTTGAAGACGCAGCTCTTCCGCAGTCATATTTTGAGTGCCTTCCAACCTGAGGTTCTTATCTTCCAGCACTATACCAGACAATGTTCAAAAGGTTTTCCTTGGCCAATTTTTTTCAGACATAGGCTGCCAGGTCCTTACTCCTAGTCTGTCTTAGTCTGGAAATTCTGCTGCAACCTGTCCACCATGGGTGACCCTACTGGTATTTGAAATACTGTGGCATAGCTTCCAGCATCACAGCAACAAGCAAGCCACCGCAGTACAACAAACTGACAGATGCTTGACAAAATTTCTGATATCCTGGACTAAATAGCTGAGGCAATGAGAGTTCCATGGGAGTTGAATGTGGTGACATTTAGCAGCTAGAGAATCAGAGGGAAGAATTATAGAGCTGGAGAGTATAAAGAGAATTAGCGAGGCAAAGCTCCAGATGCCAACTTATTCCCCTGGGATGGCCCATGCAAATTAGTAAATAGTGAAGCCTGATTTATGCAATAATTATCTTTCTTTTTTTTTTGAACAGCCTAATTTGGAAGAACTGATAGTTTGCAAATTTCTTTGAAAATAATTAGTGAGAGTCAGATATGGAACTGGGGGGGGGGGGTCCCTCCTTGATTGCCCCCTGCTGTAACCTTGTTTTGCATCTGCTCTATCTGCAATGGTTCTGTGGTCTCCATTGTTCAATGGATGCTAGGACTTGAACCTCACTGTAGCCTGAGAGGTACTGCTTAAGTGAGAGGGCTTGCCCTACTACCAGAGATTCTGTGGCCATCACTGGAAGAGATACAAATCTTGGAGTCAGGTATCCTGGGTCCATCACCAACTAGTGGTGTGATTGTGGGAAAATCATTTTACCTCTCTAACCCCCCGATGAAAACATAAGAAGATTGTTTTAAATCAGTACAACAGGTAAGTGGGATAGGTGCCACCTTTATCACTTCTCATGTCTAAAGCTATTGTCTTTTAACCAATCATTACACTTTTTTTCCTTCTGAGCCCTGACAATGTCTTAGAATGCTCCTCAATGCGATCATCCCCAGCAGTTGAGTAAAGTTGGAAAACAAGAGAAAACTTCTCTGTCATGCAGGCCTTTTCCAGCTATCCCAGATTTATTAGTCCCAGAATCACCATTATTGTGGCATCAGATGTACTTCTATTCACTGATTACCATGGGAAGATCTCTGCAGAGTGTGAGGGAGCTGAAAGAAGCTGCGTAAATGATTAGTTAGTACTGAATCCCTGCCATGCTAGTGAGGTCTGCTGTGGGCCATGGTCACAGCATAATGATTTTTACAGTGGCCAAGAGGAATCAATCTGAGGCAATAAAAGGATCAGGACTCATGTTTTCCATTTAGTCTTGGAAACGGGACAAATTTTACATTGTGTTTGTGTGTTCTTGGGTACACAAGAACATGGGTACAGGTTGATCTTGCTTTAAGGAACCCAGTGTGTTAACAAAATTTCCATGCACCCACCAACCTAGATGTTCAAATTAGGTCCCCTTAGCACAGGCAGTTCACAATCCACTGATTCATGATGACCTAGCTACTTGGGTGGGTCACCAACCTTCTAGAATGTCTCTTCTCTGTATTTATGGGAGTGGCTGGGAGGTATTTCAGATAAGCTCACCACCAAGTTCCTTCCCTCTAGGTACTGTTGCTTCTCTCCAGGCACTTCAATTCTCAGTAACTGTTCTTTTGGTCATGAACCAGTTCCTGCCTTGGGGATAGACCTCCTGCTCTTCTGGGCTTAATTTAACA
This sequence comes from Dugong dugon, assembly GCA_030035585.1. Classification (NCBI taxonomy): domain Eukaryota; kingdom Metazoa; phylum Chordata; class Mammalia; order Sirenia; family Dugongidae; genus Dugong; species Dugong dugon. Next base: position 4,315,690 of record CM057475.1, on the reverse strand, counting down.
ATCTTTGAGACACCGTCACAACTCTCACATGTATCCTCAGGCCACCATAGTCCCCCACTTCCACATCCACTGTTCTATCTGGCACAATGATTTCCATCCAGGACAGTCAAGGCTCTGCCAGGGACCTTGTACTAAGGAGGTGCATTTATGTGTGAGGTATGGGTATGATGGGTGTTGAGCTGTGACATCTCAGTGACAAACACCATGTTTTATGTAACGTTGCCTCTTCCCTCTGCTTGAGGAAGTGCTGCTGACTTGGGGTGAATTCTCTTCCAGGAATTTTTCAACTCACAGAAAGGCTTCTATTAAGACACCCCAATGTATGCAAGACATGCTAACTTTCATAATTGACATGGATTCCATCATATTTTAAGGATACTCCTCTGCTCCTATGGAAGCAGGCTCTGTTGACCCCATCACTTTAGTTTGTTGAGCATCAGGAAATTATTTTAAAAAATGATGATTTCATCTCTAGAAATTGCCCTAATGGCATAAGCAAATGGACAAACATTTATTCAAGAAAATCTACTAAATCTCTGTAAGAATAGTAAGATAGTGTGACATTTGAGCCATAAACTGCTCCCACCTCCACCACACCCCCAGTTTTGTATGAAAAAAAGTTCTACTCTGGGCATTCTACTTCAGGTGTGTGTAACCGAGAAGACAGAGGCTCTCTTTCTTCCAGCTTCCAGTCTAATGCCACAGCTTAACCCAGGAAGTGGTGGATTGCTAGTCTATCTCATGCTACCCAGTGTATACTGCAGAAACTCTATTCTGAGTGCCCCAGTTGAGAGGACTGGAGCTCCATTCTCCCACCTAGCCCCATTCATAGAGCAGAAGCTCTACCCTAGGCATGGTAAACTGAGAATAATGAGACTCCAATTGTCCATGCCTCAGCTTTCTCATTTGGCTGAGATTCCACACCAGGAGAGTCAATCTTAGAAGATCAAGGGCTACTATATTTAACCAGTGCCTAGTCATAGAGCAGGTCACTTTAGGAGAAGCAAACCACTGTCCCTACTCACATCTCTGTGCAGTGGCACAACAGTTTTGCATACATAAGTGGAGAAGTAAGCTTTAGGGATGCTTTTCCTTGTGCATATCTCCACAGCTCTGCCTGAGTAAACTGACTTCATTGGGAAAAAGCATGGAGAATTTTATGCATAAGGGTGTTGTAAAAAAACAACAGATATCCTGATAAAGAACAATTAAGAGAAGCTGTGTCATGGATTGAATTGTGTCCCTCAAAAATATTTGTCAACTTGGCTGGGTCATGATTCCCAGTATTGTATGATTGTGTACCATTTTGTAAATCAGATGTGATTTCCTTATGTGTTGTAAACTCTAGCACTATGATGAGGTTATATGTGATTGCCTTATGTGTTGTAAACTCTAGCACTATGATGAGGTTATACGGATGAGGTTTACAAGATTAGATAGTGTCTTAATCCAATCTCTTTTGAGATATAAAAGAGAAAAATGAGCAGAGACACATTGGAACTTCATACCACCAAGAAAGCAGTGCCAGGAGCAGAGCACTGAGATGCTTCCAGACCAAGGGAAGAGTGATGCATCACAAGGACCTTCCTCCAGAGCCGACAGAGAGAGAAAGCCTTCTCCTGGAGCTGACAACCCTGAATTTGGACTTGTAGCCTACTGGACTATGAGAGAATAAACTTCTCTTTGCTAAAACCATCCACTTGTAGTATTTCTGTTAGAGCAGAACTAGATGACTAAAACAAGCTGGTAGCTTCACAATACTATCAACAAGACAAAAAGCAGAGCAGCCAGAAATGTAACAGACAGAATTTGGGAAGGAGACAGTTTAGAAAAACGCTCCTGGGATTATAGTTAAACCTAGGTGTCCAAAAGGCTGTTTACATGTGCTAGGCTGAACCCAGTGAGGATAAATCACAATAGGATATGTGTTATGGACTGAATTATGTCCGCCAAAAATATGTGTTTTAAATCCTAACCCCTATACCTGTGGTTGGAAACTCTGGTGGCATAGTGGTTAAGAGCAATGCCTTCTAACCAAAAGACTGGCAGTTCAAATCCACCAGGCAATCCTAGAAAACATATGGGACAGTTCTGCTCTGTCTTATGGGATTACTATGAGTCAGAATTGACTTGACGGCAAAGGGTTTGGGTTTGGTTTATACCTGTAGCTATGATACCATTTGGGAATTGATTTTCTTTGTTATGTTAATGAGGCAATATTAGTGTCGGATGTGTCTTGAGTGCCTCTCTTTTGAGATATAAAAATAGAAGATTAAACACAAGTAAGAAGACAAGCACAGTTGGGGGGAAGATAGATGCCACAAACCACATGAAGATCACCAAGGAAGCAAGGAGCAAGGACCTTCCCCCAGAGCCAACAGAGAGAGAAAGACTTCCCCTAGGGCTGGAGCACCGAAATCATACTTCTAGCTTCCTAAACTGTGAGAGAATAAATTTCTGTTTTTTAAAACAACCCATTTGTGCTATTTTTGTTACAGCAGCACTGGGTAACTAAGACAGAATTTGGTACCAAGAGTGGGCTGCTGCTCTAACAAATACCTAAAATGTGGACGTGGTTTTGGAATTAGGTAAGGGGTAAAGGCTGGAAGAATTTTAAGGTATCTCATAGTAAAAGCCCAGATTGCCTTGAAGAGACTATTGGTAGAATTATGGTCATTAAAGACAGTTCTGATGAGGGCTCAGAAAGAATTGAGAGCTGTGATGAGAGCTTCTATCATGAACAGAATGTTGCTAGAAATGTGGACATTAAATGTGCTTCTAGTGAGGCTTTAAAAGAAAAGAATGAACATGTAATTAGAAAATGGAGAAAGGGTGATGCTTATTATGCAGTGGTAAATATCTTGTTTGAATTATATTCATATGTTTGCAAGAAGGTATAACTTGTAAATGTTGAACTTAGATATTTGGCTGAGGAGATTTCTAAGCAAGAGCTTAAAGGGACCATGTGGTTTCTCTTTCCACTTATAGTAAAACATGTGAAGAAAGAGATGGACTTAAAAATGAACTGTGCAAAATGAAAACAAAAAATTCTGTTGTGCAAACTCAGGACATGTGTTCTAGAATTTTTACCCCTGACATGGCTATACCATCTTTTGTTAGAGATTAAGCCTGTGACTGATGGATCTAACCAACTACCACAGCAGAAAATCTATCAGCTTAGACTGAAGGGAACGGCAACAGAACAAAAGAACAGAAAGCTCTCTGCCTCTTGGAATTCTACCGGCAAGAAACAGGCCCAAGGAGTTACATCTGTTGTCCTCCAAGAAAAAAAAAGGGACCATCCTTTGAGAAGTTTGGAGATTATCAGAACTGTTCTAAGGAGCACAGGAAGCAGTGCTGCCTTGGTTTCAAAGTGTGGAGCCATAGTCTCCTAGTCCTCAAAGGCTGGAGCCACAGTCTCCTGGGTTTCAAAGGGTGGGGCCAGAGCCTTCTGTGTTTCAAATGGTAGAACCATGGCCTCCTAGGTTTCAAAGAGTTAGATCTTTACCAACTTGGTTTGGATTGTGGGACTGTCAATTAGGTTTGCCAAGAAGACAGGGCTGCCACCCAAAACTGAGGGGACTGGGCTGCCATGCCCAAGGGCGGAAGAATGGTGTCTGCTAGGGCTGAGGGGGTGGGGACACCATTCAGATGGACTAGCAGAATGGGTCTGCCCAAAGCAGAGTTGCCATCCCAGTGAGCCTGGAAAGTGGAGCTGAACCCCAGGACTGAGGAGCCTCTACATAGAATACAAACAGTATGGCCAAAACCCAGATTCCGGAGGGTGGAGCCATTTCCTAGACAGCATGGAGAATAGAGGATTATTTACAAGCCTTGAGATCTAGCATAATTTTTTCTACTGGGTTTTGGACTTGCTTGGAGACCATTATTTATTCTTTCTCTCCAATTTCTCCCATTTGTAATGGAAATGTCTACCTTGTGCCTGTTCCACCATTGTACTTTGGAAGCAGATAACTTATACTCTAGATCTCACAGGTTCACAGATGAAGAGGAATTTTGCCCCAGGATGTGATACACCTAAAGTCTCACTCATATTTGATTTAAATAATTCAGAAGATGAGATTTTGGACTTGGAATTTATTTATAACTTTTGAGATGAAGTGATTGGGTGAATTTGCTTTGCATATGGGAAGGACATGAATTTTGGCGTACCAAAGGGTGGTATATTATGAATTGAATTATGTCCCCCCAAAATAAGTGTTGTAAATCCCAACCCCTGTACCCCATACCTGCCATTGCAATCCCATTTGGGAATGGGTTTTATTTGTTAGGCTAATGAGACAGTATTAGCGTAGAGTTGTCTTGAGTCAATCTCTTCTGAAACAAAAAAAGAGCAGATTAAGCACAAGCAAGCAGACAAGTACAGTTGGGGAGGAGATAGATGTCACATCATGTGAAGAGCACTGAGGAAGCAAGGAACAAGTACCTTCCCCCAGAGCTGACAGAGAATGAAATCCTTCCCCTAGAGCCAGCACCCTGAATTCAGACTTCTAGCCTCCTAGACTGTGAGAGAATAGATGTCTGTTTGTTAAAGCCACCCACTTGTGGCATTTTTGTTATAGCAGCACTAGATAACTAAGACAATATGGGACTGACTTAAAAACATTACCCAAGTCACACACAAATCTATCAAACAGGGAAGAAACCTCACAGGAATAGGGACTTAAGCACAACCTCTAACCAAACGCTGGCTGAGCAAGCTACTTTGATTCAGAGGTGACTCCATGAAGCCAATCTTAAAAATAAAATCGTAGTTATTCCTGGTAGTCTAGGAGACTGTATGCATGCTCAAGGCTATGCCTTCTCTGGAATGATTGAAGAGGAAAACTTCAAGCTACTAGCCCCTGTTTGACCTTGAGGGGAAAATGTAAACCCCCTGAACTGTGAACACAATCTCTAAGCAAAACATACATACACAGTAAAGGGTAAAAATTTAATGACTAAGTGGGCTTAGACACAATCTTTGACAAATAAGGAGACCCTGGGTGGCACAAATGTTTAAACACTTGACTACTAACCAAAAGATTGGTGGTTTGAACCAATTCAGAGGTACATTGGAAGATAGGACTAACAATCTACTTCGAAAGGTCACATCCTTGAAAACCCTGTGGAGCACAGCTCTACTCTGACACACATGGAGTCATCATGAGTTGGAACTGACTTGACAGCAACCAACAATAACACTGACCCAGGGCTGACCACTAGGTAGCCAGACTAAATGATAAAAACAAACAAATAATAAAATCTAATGAGAGCATCAGAGGCTGCATAATGTGTGGGGTGGGGAATAGTCTTCATAGATTTAATTCAGACAAGTCACTAAACAAACTAATGACCAAGCAAATAAAATCAATAAGCCTTTGGATAAAGGTAGGGGAAGAGTAAGTATCCAGAGTTGCTACAATATATTATCTAAGATTTCCAGCTGTAAACAAAAATTATGAGGCATCCATACACAGTAGAAAATGCAGGCAGTAGAAATTGCCTGTAAGGGAGCTCAAATGTCGGACTTAGCATACAGAGACATCAAAGTAACTATTATGATATGTTAAAAGAACTAAAATAAACCATATTAAAATAAATAATGAAAAGTATGATGATAATTCCTCATCAAAAACAGAATATTAGCAAATATGTGAACATTATAAAAAAAATCAATGGATATTCTGGAGTTGAAAAGTAAATTAACTGCAATGAAAAATTCACTAGATATACTCATCATCATATTTAAACTGGAAGAATCAAGAATAAGTGCATTTGAAGACAGAGCAATAAAAATTATGCAATCTGGGGAACAAAGAGAAAAAAATAATGGATAAAAATGAACATAGTCTCAGAGAAATGTGGGACACCATTAAGTATATCAACATATGTGTATTGATAATACCAGGGGAGGAAAAAAAAGCCAAAATATTAAAAAAAAATTGCTGTAACTTTCCAAATGTGACGAAAAACATTAATCAACACATCCAAGAAGCTAAACAAACAACAAATTGGGTAATCACAGACATACACACTCAGACAAGTCACTAAACAAACAAAATGTTGAAAGCCAAAGATAAATAGACAACATTAAAAGCGGCAAGAGATAAATGACTCAACACATACCAGGAAACTCCAATAAGAGCAGTAGTTGACTTTTCATAAAAAAACAGTGGAGGCCAGAAGCTGTGGGGTGACCTATTCAAAATATTTTCAGGGAAAACAGACCTTCCCACCATGAATCTCATACACAGAAAAACTATCTTTCAAAAATGAAGTCAAAATAGAAATATTCCCAAATAAACAAAGACCAAGAGAATTTATTGCAAGCATACCTACCTTGCAAGAAATACTTAAGGCAGTTCTTCAGACTGAAAATAAGTGACACCAGACAGTAAATACATTCCACATAAAACAAAACAAAACAAACAATGAATATTGGTGAATTATCATTTGATCTGGATGATTATAAAAGACAGTATGATAGTGAATTTCTTCTCTTAACTGAGATTTGAAAAGCAAGTGTATGAAACAATGTGTATATATTCATGTTGCTGGACCTATAATATACAGAAATGTAATATATTGACAATAACAAAACCAAGGAGGCAGATGAGAAGGAAGTTGTATTGCAGTAAAGAAATGACACCAGATGGTAACTCAAATGCACAGAAAGAATTTAAGAGAAGCAGACATGGGAAATAAAAGCTTAAAAAACCAAATTTTATAAATATACACTTCTTTTAGCTTCTTTAAAAGACATAAAATTATATAAAGTGATAATTATAGCACTGTATTGTGTTTGTCACATATATAGATATAAATTGTATAATAATAATGACACAAAAAAGAAAAGAAAAAGTAGCTATGTAGGAGTAAGATTTCTATATCTCACTGGAATTAAGTTAGTATATATTTGAAGTAGATTCTGATAAGTTGAGATATATCTTACAAGCCCTAAAGTAACCATTAATAAAATAACTCAAAGACATAACTAAATATTAAAAGAATTAAATAGTCTTACTAGATAACATCCACTTAATACAAAAGAAGGCAGTAAAGGAGGAACAGATGAACTAAAAACCCATGCAACATACAGAAAACAAAAAGTGAAATGGCAGAGGTAAAACTAACCATATCAATAATAACATTAAAAGAGAATGGATGAAATAATCCAATAAAAAGGAAGAGATTATCAGACTGAATTAAAAAAAAAAAAACAAGAGCCAACTATATACTGTCTACAAAGGATTCATTTTAGATTCAATAATACAAATAGTTTGAATGTAAAAGTATGAAAAAAAAAAAACCCATGAAAATAGCAACCATAAGAGAGCTGGAATGGCCACAATAATATCAGACAAGATAGAATTTAAAGTAAAAATTGTTATTAGAGATAAACAGGGACACTTATCTAAAAAATGAATCAATTCATCAGGAAGATACAACATGTATAAACATGTAGGCACCCAATAACAAAGCCCCAAATACATGAATCAAGACCTGACAGAATTTAAGGGAAAAATAGACTATTCAATCATAGTAGTTGAAGACTTCAATAACCCACTTTCAATAATGGATAGGACAACTAGATAAAAGACCAATAAGGGTGTAGTAAACTTGAACAATACTACAAGACAATCAGATCCAACAGATATCCATAAGACACTCCACTTAACAAAAGCAGAATACACATTCTTCTCAAGTGCCCATAGAACATTCTCAAAGACAGACTGTAAGCCATAAAACAAGCCTTGATAAGTTTTTCAGAATTGAAAGCATACATAATATGTTCTCCAGACCACAATGGAATAAAACTATAAAATAATAGAGGGAAATTTGGCAAACTTACAAATATGTGGAAATTAAATAACACACTCCTAAATAACCAACTGGTCAAAGAAGAAATTACAAGGGAAATTAGAAAATACTTAGAGATGAATGAAAATACATGGAAAGCAGTGCTTATTTAGAGGAAATTTATAGCTGTAAATGCCTGTATAAAAAAGAAGAAAGATCTCAAAATAATAACCTAACCTTCCACCTTAAGAAACTAGAAAAAGAAGAGAAAAATAAACCCAAAACAAGCAAAAGGCAGGAAAGAATAAAGATTAGAGCACAGAGTAAATGAAACAGAGAATCGAAAAATAGAGAAAATCGGCAGAACAAAAAGTTGGTTCTTTGAAAAGAACAGCAAGGTTGTCAAACTTTTAGCTAGACTGACCAAGAAAAAAGAGAAAGAGTAAAATTATAAAAACCAGCTATGAAAGAGGGGGCATCACTACTGACCTTTCAGAAACATAAGATTGTAAGAGAGTACTGTGAACAATTGTATGCCAGCAAGTTAGATAACCTGGATGAAATGGACAGATTCCCAAGAGACACAAACTATGAGTGATGTTCACATTATTTACTCTCAAAGCACACTTCTGGGCCCCAGATTTGCCTGCAGGTCTGCATTTCTGTCCATTTCAGATGCATAAACCTGTCCACCCAGTGGGTGTCTGGTTTAATGCCTCACTGCCACCATTTCCTCATTGACCCTTTCATCACACTGCCATCCCCATCCCATCCATTTGAGCTCACCAGTCTCAGGGATGATCCTGTGATCTCTGGACTCAAAGGGAGCTGGATTAAACTGCTTTTGCTACCTGTGTCCCAGAAGCAGGAAAAAAAGTTCTTCCTTTTCATGGATCCTATGTTAGAAATTGTGAGCAATAAGCAGGCCCCTTCTCCCTCCAGGAACTGGGTAATTTTTTTCTCTCCAGTATGTATAGCTGTGTCTGGCTAGTCTTCCCCCACCCAGGACCTGGAAGGCATCAAGTGCTCTCCAATCTAGGGGTCCAGAGCCTGGGATCTGATTCAGTGGATGAGCTGTGACTTGCTGAGCATCTCCCACTGACTGCCAATTGCCTGCTTGGAGGTGGCACCAGAGCACTGGGACGTCCTTGTCCAATGAGTGGAATCTTTTAGAGCCCAATGGAGGGATGAAAACAGGTCTCACCCCAAGTAAACAAGAAGCAAATGCAGCAGAATAGGACAGAGAAGGGTATGCCTGGGGCTTCAGTTGGTCTGAATGTGCATGTTCCTGCCTTTTTTACGGACCTGTCTTCAGAGAAGTGGTAGCAGGAGAGGATCAAGGGAGGGACTGCAGGGTGAGTTGCAAGCGACTCAGCTGGCCCTCTGGATGTGGCAGCCAGGCACCAGCACTCCCCACACTCCTGTCCTGCTCCTCTTTGTACTGGCTCTGCAAAGGTCCTGGATCTTCCCAAGGGACTCTTGTCTTTAATTCTATGCAGATGTGTCCCTATGTTGGCTTTTTGCAAGTCAAACTGAATCTTTGGTTATCTGTAGGAAACTATGTGCCTTTTCTAGAGCCAACTGATGCAAATGTAGCTCAGGATCTAGAATGACCAGATCTCCTATGGCGCTATGCACAGTTAAGGGTAGCCCAACTATCCGGAACTTTCCTTGAGATCAGGATTTCTTCATCTCAGCACAACTGACATTTGGGCCACATAATTCTCTGTTGTGGGGGTTGTCTTATACATTGTAGGGCATTTAGCAGCATCCCTGGCCTCTACCACTAGGTGCCAGTAGCAAAACCCCAGTTGTGAAAACCAAAAATGTCCCTAAACATTGCCAAATATTCCTTGGAGGGCAGGATTGCCTGCAGTTGAGTACTGCCGCTTTAGATGTAGCATGAATTTTTGTCAGACCAACTTGAGTTGGTGTCCCTCAACACCCCTCACCATCAGTGTCTTAGTTATCCAGTGCTGCTTTAATAGAAATACCACAAGTGGATGGCTTTAACAAAGAGAAATTTATTCTCTCACAGTCCAGGAGGCTAGAAAGTGCAAATTCACAGTGTCAGCTCCAGGGAATGCTTTCCTTCTCTGTAGGCTCTGGGGGAAGGTCCTCGTTATCAATCTTCCCCAGATGAGGAGCTTCTCAGAACAGGGACCCCAGGTCCAAAGGATGAGCTATTCTCCTGGCTCTTGGACTCTTGTTTCTTGGTGGTATGAGGTCCCCATGTCTCTCTACTGGATTCTCTCTTTTATATCTCAAAAGAGGTTGACTTAAAATACAACCTAATCTTGTAGATTAAGTCCTGCCTCATTAACATAACTGTCTCCAATCCTGCCTCATTAACATCATAGAGGTAGGATTTACAACACATAGGAAAATCACATCAGATGACAAAATGGTGGACAATCACACAATACTGGGACTCATGGCCTAGCCAAGTTGACACATGTTTTGAGGGGACACAATTCAATCCATAACTATCAACATGACCCTAAAATGTTACTCCAACTGTCTGAGTCTCAGTCCTCTCCTCTGTAGAGTAAGAATGATGCTACTTACCTGTCTGTATTATCTAGGGATTAAATACATTTAGACTATCTCTTGCATGAAGGCAAAGGATGTGTCCCTCTGCCACTTCTGGCACCCATCTGTGCCACCACAACCACTAGCATCCAGACCCCCTTCCCCTGGCCTTTTCTAGGTAGCTCTGAGCATTGCTCTGAAAATCTGAGTCACAGAATGTATGAGATAGAAGGAGTTCCTTAGTGCTTTTCTAGCACAACCCCTTCATTGTTCAGGTGGAGAAACATAGATGTAAGGAGGAGATAACGTGATCAACACCATGGGAGAATTCAGGGCAGAGAACAGATTCTCAAAAGCCTCTTGTCTTCTGCATCAAAGTCTTTCTGGTTTGCTGCTCCCCACTCCCCACCACTATCACATTTTTTTAATTTAACATCCATTAGATTCTCACAACAGCTCTGAGCTATAAGGAGGCAGAGCAGGCATGAATGACCCCATTTTACAGGTGAGGAAACTGAGGTTCAGAGAGCTCAGGCAATCTTTTTTTTTTCTTTATCTGTTTAATTTTCTTGTAATTGTGTTTCAGATGAAAGTTTATAGCTCAAGTTAGTTTCTCATTCAAAAATTTATACATATATTGTTTTGTGACATTGGTTACAATCCCCACAATGTGATAGCACTCTCCTCCTTTCCACCTCAGTTTCCCCATGTCCATTTGTACAGTTTTCCTGCCCCTTCCTGCCTTCTCATCTTGCTTTTGGACATGAGTTGCCCATTTGGTCTCATATATTTGATTGAGCTAAGAAGCACATTCCTCACATGTGTTATTGTTTGTTTTATAGTCTAATCTTTGTCTGAAAAGTAGGCATCAGGAGTGGTTTCAGATCAGAGTTAGCAGAGTGTCTGGGGGCCATAGTCTCAGGGTTCCTCCAGTCTCTGTCAGACCAGTAAGTCTGGTCTTTTTTAGTGAATTTGAATTTTGATCTACATTTTTCTCCCACTCTGTCCAGAACTCTGTTGCGATCCCTGTTAGAGTGGTCACTGATGGTGTTCAGGCACCATCTAGTTCTTGGCTCAGGCTGGTGGAGGCTCTGGTTCATGTGGTCATTTAGTCCTTTGGATTAATATTTTACTTGGGACTTTCGTTTTTATCATTCTCCTTTGCTCCAGACAGAATGGGACCAATAGATGTATCTCAGATGGGCACGCACAAGCTATCAAGATCCCAGATGCTACTCACCAAAGTAGGATGTAGAACATTTCCTTTATTAACTGTGTTATGCCAGTTGACCTAGATGTCCCCTGAGACTATGGTCCTCAACCATCAGCCCCAGCAACTCGGTCTCTCAAGGTGTTTGGATGTGTCTAGGAAAGTTCTGTGCCTTTGCCTTGGTCAAGTTGTGCTGACTTCCCATATACTGTGTGTTGCCCTCCAGGCTGATGTCAGATGGATCCTGGCTGAATGCAGAGAATACCAGAAAGATGTTTACCTGTGTTTTATTGACTTCTGAAAGACATTCAACTGTGTGGATCATAACAAATTATGGATAACATTGCGAAGAAAGGGAATTCCAGAACACTTAATTGTGCTCATGAGGAACCTGTACATAGACCAAGAGGCAGTTTAAAGACTAGAACAAGGGGATGCTGTGTGCTTTAAATTCAGGAAAGGTGTGTGTCAGGGTTGAATCCTTTCACTATACTTATTTAATCTGTACGCTGAGTAAATAATCCAAAAACCTGGACTATATGAAGAAGAACAGGGCATCAGGATTGGAGGAAGACTCATTAACAACCTGCATTATGCAGATGGTACAACCTTGCTTGCTGAAAGTGAAGAGGACTTGAATCACTTACTGATGAAGATGAAAGACCACAGCCTTCAGTATAGATTACACCTCAACATAAAGAAAGCAAAAATCCTCACAACTGGACCAATAAGCAACATCATGATAAATGGGGAAAACATTGAAGTCGTCAAAGATTTCATTTACTTGGATTCACAATCAACACTCATGGAAGCAGCAGTCAAGAAATCAAAAGATGCATTGCATTGGGAAAATCTGCTGCAAAAGACCTCTTTAAAGTGTTGAAAAGCAAAGATGTCACCTTGAAGACTAAGGTGTGCCTGACCCAAGCCATGGTGTTTTCAATGTCCTCCTATGCATGTGAAAGCTGGACGATGAATAAAGAAGACCAAAGAAGAATTGACCCCTTCGAATTGTGGTGTTGGAGAAGAATATTGAATATGCCATGAACTGCCAAAAGAATGAACAAATCTGTCTTGGAAGAAGTACAACCAGAATGCTCCTTAGAAGAAAGGGTGGCAAGACTACGTCTCACATACTTTGGACATGTTATCAGGAGAGATCAGTCCCTGGAGAAGGGCACTATGCTTGGTAACGTAGAGGGTCAGTAAAAAAGGAGGAAGACCCTCAATGAGATGGATTGACACAGTGGCTGCAACAATGGGCTTAAGCATAACAATGATTGTAAGGATGGCAAAGGACGGGGCAGTGTTTTGTTCTGTTGTACATAGGGTCGCTATGAATCGGAGCTGACTTGATGGCACCTAACAACAACAACAATGTCCTCCAGATTCATCCAGATTCATCCATGTTTCACGTATTCATCATTATTCTTTATCATTGCATATTATTCCATTGTGTGTATGTACCATGATTTGTTTATCCATTCATCTGTTGATGGACACTTGGTTTGTTTCCATCTTTTTGCTATTGTAAAGAGTGCTGCAATGAACATGAGTGTGCATATGTCTATTAGTGTGATGGCTCTTATATTTCTAGGATATATTCCTAGGAGTGGGATTACTGGATTGTGTGGTATTTCTATTTCTAGCTTTTTAAGGAAGTACCATATATTTCTTAAAGTGGTTGTAACATTTTACATTCCCACCACCAGTGCATAAGAATTCCAGTCTCCCTGCAACATCTCCAACATTTGTGATTTTGCATTTTTTGGATTAGTGCCGGTATTGTTGGGGTGAGATGGTATCTCATTGTAGTCTTGGTTTGCATTTCTCTAATCACTAACGATCGTGAGCATTTCCTCATGTGTCTGTTAGCCGCTTGAATATCTTCTTTGGTGAAGTGTCTGTTCATATTCTTTGTCCATTTTTTAATTGGGTATGTGTCTTTTTGTTGGTGAAGTGTTGAAGTGGTGTGTAGATTTTAGAGAAAGACCCATGTCAGATATGTTGTAGCCAAAGTTTTTTTCCCCAGTCTGTAGGTTCTCTTTTTACTCTTTTAGTGAAATCTTTTCATGAGCATAATTGATTAATTTTTAGGAGCACCCAGTTATCTAGTTTCTCTTCTGGTGTTTGTGCATTGGTAGTTACAGTTTGTGTACTATTTATACCATGTATTAGGGCTCCTAGCATTGTCCCTACTTTTTCTTCTATAGTCTTTATAGTTTTAAATATTATATTTAGGTCTTTGATCCATTTTGAGTTAGCTTTTGTGTATGGTGTGAGGTATGGATCTTGTTTCATTGTTTTACAGACGGATATCCAGTTATGCCAGCACCATTTGTTAAAGAGACTGTCTTAGGCTGGGTTCTCTAGAGACGCAAAACCAGTAAACATATAAGTAATGTAAAGAGATTTGTATCAAGGAAATGGCTCACACTGTTATAGAGGCTGTAACGTCCCAAGTCCGTGGGTCAGGATAGAGGCTTCTCTTGATTCCCCTAGCCGCAGGGACTGGTAAACCTAAGATTGCCAAGTTAGGGAGCAGGGGTCTTGCTCACAGGCTGTGAAGGTAGACAAATTCCAAGACCGGCAGGCAAGACCACAGGTTGCTAGCTCAAGTCCCAAGAACCAGAGATCAGATAAACAGGTGCCAGTTGCAGGATCCAGGATGAGCAAAAGTCCCCAAGCCCTGCCACAATGTCAGCCCACAATCGATGCAGGCCACATGCCCCAGGAATCTCCCCTTCAACCAATTGTCTACTCACAGCAGACCCCATCATGGGGGTTATCACATATCAGATTTCAACAGGGAAGCGACCACGCCATCACACAACTGCCAAAATACTGAGAATCATGGCCCAGCCAAGTTTACACACAATCCTAACTATCACAGAGATGGCCTTCCCCCCATTTAATGGACTTTGCCCCTTTGTCAAATATCAGCTGCTCAGAGATGGATGGATTTATGTCTGAGTCTCAATTCTGTGTCATTGGTCTATGTGTCTGTTTTTGTACCAGTACTAGGCTGTTTTGACTGTCACAGTTGTACAATAGGTGCTAAGATCAGGTGATGTGAGGCCTCTCATTTTGTTCTTCTTCCAAAACGCTTTACTTATCTGGGGTCTCTTCCCTTTCCATAAAACATTGGTGATTTTTTTCTCCATCTCATTAAAGAATGCTGTTGGAATTTGGATCAGGATTGCATTATATCTGCAGATCATTTTTGGTAGAACTGACACTTTCACATGCTGAGTCTTCCTATCCATGAGCAAGGTATGTTTTTCCACTTATGTAGGTCTCTGTTGGTTTCTTGCAATAGTGTTTTGTAGTTTTCTTTGTATAGGTGTTTTACATCTCTGATTAGATTTATTCCTAAATATTTTATCTTCATGGAAGCTATTGTAAATAGTATTGATTTACTGATGTCCTTATCAAAGTTCTCTTTACTGATGTAGAAGAATCTAACTGATTTTTGTATGTTAATACTGTATCCTGCTATTTTGCTGAAATCTTCTATTAGTTTCAGTAGATTCTTTATGGATTCTTTGGGGTTTTATCTGTATAAGATCATATCATCTGAGAACAGGGATATTTTCACCTCTTCCTTATTCATTTTTCTTGCCTTATTTTTCTAGCTATGACTTCCAGCCCAATGTTGAATAAGAGTGGTGATATAGGGCATCCTTGTCTGGTTCCTGTTCTCAAGAGGAATGCGGTCAGTCTCTCTATATTTAGAATGATGTTTGCTGTTGGTTTTGTATAAATGTCATTTATTATATTGAGGAACTTCCCTTCTACTCCTATTTTGCTGAGAGTTTTATCAGGAATGGGTGTTGGACTTTGTCAAATGCCTTTTCTTCACCTAACGATTAAGATGATTATGTTTTACTTATATGGTGGATTACGTTGATTTTCTAATGTTGAACCATCCCTGCACACCCGGTATGAATCCCACTTTGTGATGATGTATTATTTTTTTGATATATTATTGAATTCTATTGGCTAGAATTTTCCTGAGAAGTTTTGTGTCTATGTGCATGGGATATATTGGTCTGTAGTTTTCTTTTTTTGTGGTTTCTTTGCTTGGCTTTGGTGTCAGGGTTAGTTTGGCTTCATAGAATGAATTTGGGAGTATTCCTTCCTTTTCTATGCTCTGAAATAATTTGAGTAGTATTGGTGTGAGTTCTTCTCTGAAAGTTTGGTAGAATTCTCCAGACGCTCTCTGGACCAGGGCTTTTCTTTGTTGGGCGGGTTTTTTATTTATTTATTTATTTATTTATTTTTAATTACCTCTTCGATCTCTTATTTTGTTATGAGTCTGTTTAGTTTTTCTACCTGAGTTTATGTTAGTTTAGGTAGGTAGTGTGTTTCTAGAAATTTGTCCATTTCCTCTAGGTTTTCAAATTTGTTGGAGTATAATTTTCATAGTATTCTATTATGATCCTTTTTATTTCAGTTGGGTCTGTTGTGATATCACCCATTTCATTTCTTATTCAGGTTATTTGTTTCCTCTAGTGTTTTTGTTTTGTCAGTTTGGCCAATGGTTTGTTGATTTTGTTGATCTTTTCGAAGAACAAATTTTGGTCTTGTTAATGATTCTTTCTATTGTTTTTCTGTTCTCTACTTCATTTATTTTTGCTCTAATCTTTAATATTTCCTTTCTTCTGCTGACTGTAGTCTTCTTTTTCTGCTCTCCTTCTATTTGTTCAAGTTGTAGGGTTAATGTTTTGATTTTGACCTTTTATTCTTTTTAGATGTGTGCATTTATTGCTATAAATTGACCTCTAAGACCTATTTTGCTGTGTTCCAAAAGTTTTGTAAGATGTGTTTCATTCTCATTTGATTCTATGAATTTTTTGTATTCCATCCTTGATTTCTTCTATTACCCAGTAGTTTTTAAGCAACATGTTGTTAAGTTTCCATTCGATTTTTTTCCCTTGTAATTTCTGTTATTGATTTCTACTTTTACAGCATTATGGTTACAGAAGATGCTTTGTATTATTTTGATGTTTTGGATTTTCTTGGGGCTCACTTTTGTGGCCTAAAATGAGACTGTTATATCTCTGTTGGAAAAGAATGTATACTTGGCTGCTGTTGGGTGAAGTGTTCTGTATATGTCTATGAGGTTGTGTTGGTTGATTGTAGCATTTAGATGTTCTGTCCTTCACCAAAAGTGATGTGTCTCCCACTATTATTGTGAAACTGTTTATGTCTCTGTTCAGTGCTATTAGATTCTTTTTTATGTATTTTGGAGCTGGGTGATTGGGTGTGTATATATTTACTCTGGTTATGTCCTCCCGGTATATTGACCCTTTAATAATTATATAGTGTCCTTCCTTAGCCTTTATGGTGGATTTTGCTTTAAAGTCTCTTTTATCGGAGATTAATATTGCCACTCCTGCTCTTTTTTGTTATTGTTTGCTCGATATATATCTTTCATCCTTTGAGTTTTAGTTTATGTCTTTGTGTCTAAGGTGTATCTCTTAAAGACAGCATATGAATGGATTGTGTGTGTGTGTGTGTGTTTTAATCCATTCTACCATTCTAAATGCCTTTACTAGTGCATTTAGGCCATATTTACATTCAGTGTAATTATTGCTAGGTATGAATTTACTGCTGTCATTTTTTTTTAAATGCTGTTGACAGTTTCTTTGTTCCACTTAATTTTCTGTACTGAGTTCTTTTTGTTTATGGATTTTCTTTCATTATTGTTGATTTTATTTTTGCTGAATGTTTATGATTTTTTTTTTATTAGCTTCCTTTGTGGTTGCCTTGAAATTTACCTTTATTTTTCTAAGTTTAAACCAGTCTTTTATTTCTTGATATCACCTTGATTTCCTCTCCTTATGGAAGTTCTATTACTACACTGTCTATTCCCTCTTGTTTTAATGTTGTCATCATTTACATATTGACATTTCTGGTTCCCTATTTTCAGTCTTTTCACTTTGTTCTATTGTTGAGAATTCTCTACCTGGATTTATATTTGGTTGATCTGTCCTGTGTTCTAGTCCTAGATTGTTGTCGGACATTGGTTTTCTAACCAGAGGACTCCGTTTAATGTTTCTTGTAATTTTGGTCTGGTTTTTACATATTGCCTTATTTTCTGTTTATCTGGAAGTGACCTAATTTCACCATTGTTTTTGAGAGACAATTTTGTCAACACATAATTCTTGGCTGGCGATTTTTTTTCCTTCCTTCAAGTCTTTATATATGTCATCCCATTGCCTTCTTGCCTGCACTCTTTCTGCTGAGTAATTAGAACTTAGTCTTATTGGTTCTCCTTTGTAGGTGACTTTTCGTTTATCCCTAGCCACTCGGAGGATTCTTTCTTTGTCTTTGGTTTTGGCAAGTTTGAACAAATGTCTTGGTGACTTTCTTTTGGGGTCTGTCCTGCATGCGGTTTGTTGAACTTCTGGAATAGACATCTTCCCATTTTTCGTGATATTAAGGAAGTTTTCTGCCAGCAAATCTTCAACAATTCTCTCTGTGTTTTCCATTATTCCCACACCTGTTCTGGAACTCCGATCACTAATAGGTTTTTCCTCTCGATATTATTCCACATAATTCTTAGGGTTTCTTCACTTTTTTTCTGATTTTTCCCAAACAAATTGGCGTCAAAGGATTTATCTTCAATCTCACTACTTCTGACTTCCATTGTCTCAATTCTGCTCCTAAGACCTTCTACTGAGTTGCCTTTTTCTGAAATTTTATTGTTAATCTTTTGGATTTCTAGTTGCTGTTTTTGTATGGTTTCTAGTTGCCTATTTATTCTGTCATTTTGTTTGTATTGTTTTCCTGAATTATTATACTGCTTTGTCTGTGTGTTCCTTGGTTTTGTCTGTGTTTTCCATGCTCTCCTTCTTGATATCTTGGAAAGCTCTGTATATTAGTCTTTTCAATTTTTAATCTGTTTGTTTCATTGCCTTATCTTTCACCAGAAGCTTTTCTGCTTCTTTATTTTGGTCATTTGCTGGCGTCATCTTGCCCTACTTCTTTATGTGATTTGAAATTGACTGTTGTCTCTGTGGTATCAAGAAGTTATTATATTTATTTGTTTATTGTATATTTGTTTACTGTGTCCTGAATTTTTGTTTTACTTTATCTTGATATTACCAAGTAGGCTGGGCCTGTGTGCTACTCTGGTCATTAATCCAGCTGTGTTGAAGCTCTCAACTCCTATCTCCAGGTAGATGGAGCAGTACTAAGTGTGTGAACACGAAACTCTGTTCACAGTTTCTGCAGAGCTACTGAGGATGTAGGTGGTATTTTTGGTGAGATGATGTATCTATCCTGTTGTTCACCTGTCCCTGTGTGCAGGAAGTGTTCTCTTTGGTCATTGGGTTGAGTGTTGTGTGTGTGCTCTGCTGCTTGCCAGTGGTTGGGGATAAGGTGCCTTGGATGTCAGTCACTGAATGTGAGGTGCAGAGATTCACACCTACTTTCCTGGGAGGGCAGGGCTGCAGGGAGTGTTTGGAAAAGGCACAGGTCTCTGGTTGCTGCGGGGGGGGGGGGGCAAAAGCAGGGGGCAAGGCAGGGGGCTGTTGACTGCCTCCAGGTGACCAGATAGAGGGTATGTCCTGTCTGCTAGAGTGCACAGTGGCGGGGCTAGTGCAGGCAGTCCTTGGGTTCCCAATGTCATTGACTGGAGGGATTGGGGGTTGCCACTGATTCTCAGGTCCCCATTGAGGCCGGCTATATTTAGTGGGTGGTACCACCAGCGCTTAGGCCCCCAGTGGGGTTTGTTGAGGCCCCTTCTTAAGGTGTGGGTCATATCAAATGCCACAGATCTGCATCTCCCACTTGTCTGCTGCAGGTAAAAATGGGCTTCAGCTGGGAACACTGCCCACTTTGTCCTAATAAGGGTGTACTGTGCCAGGTTGGCCAGCAAGGCACTGATGCAGGTGATCAGCAGGGGTGAAGAGTGCTGCAAGTCCATGGACCCCCTGTGCCAGTGACTGGGCTAAGAGGCAGGAGCCTCGGACAAGGCTGAGCACTACAGGCTTAGGGGGTGAGGTGGTGTTGAATGCCACCAGACTGGTGTTGGAGAGAGGAGGTGATGGGTGAGGGACAGGGACTGCTCCTTGGCTGGTGGAACTCTGAGGGAGGGGGGCTGTGGTATGTGTGATGGGTCGGGAGCATGCACTTAACTTTTGCAGGTCTGGTATCACTCCTGTTTATTATGGAGGTGTGTGTAGAGTTGCTCCTGCTTAGCTGCACTAGATGGGTTGGATTTTGGTTTGAGGTGCTGTTGCTTGTCTCACTATGTCCGTGCTGTGCAGGTTTGACTAGCAAGATGTCAGTAATCCTGCGATCCATAATTCTCCATTTCCACTGCTTTTTAATTGTCTCTCCTTATACCTGTTGCTCAGTCTGACTCTTCATCTTTGTCTTTGATGCTTAGGGTTCCTAGATTGTCATATATATTCAATTCACTTGTTTTTTTTTCTGGATCTTTGTTGTAAAAGGAATGACACGAAACATCTGACTATTCCACCATCTTTGTCCCACCTCCTCAGGCAAACTTTTTAAATCACAGAACATGTTCGAAAGAGAACCAGAAAAATCTCAGCTGTACAGGCTCCAGATCTGTGCTATTTTCTGTGTACCTGCACATTACAAGAAGAATCAGTCTTAAACCTGAGGCAGGACCTTAGGAGAGAGGTGTTGGGTCAGCGAGGTAACACTGTAAAAAAGCAGTTCTGCACTGGTTGCTCATTAGAATCACCAAGGTAGCTTTAAAATAATGCCCAGGCTTCTCCCTAGACCTAGGTCATCCATGTATTTAGAAAGCTCCTTTCTGGAGATTCTGATGTGCATCCAAGATAGGGGTTACTATGAAGACACCACCATGTGCACACAAAAGTAGCCCTCAGTTATAGAGTGAGTTGGCTCATCTGGCAGGGCTCTTTACACCAAATGCCTGTGTGCTCACCTCTTCTTTAGATCCCTCTTTCCCAGCAGAGGTGCTTGGCAGTGACAGTGATGCTGATGGAGCTCCCCTCTAACACAGTCATGGTTATACAACCTAATGAAAGTCTAAAAAATGTTTCTCTTTTTACCCAAAACAATTCTTGTAATAAAGTGGATTGTTGAGCAATCATTAAAATGTCATTTTTGTTTGTTGGTTTGGATTTTCCTTCCTTCCTCCCTTTCTTTCTTTTTTTGAATACAGATCTTAACCAATGAAATGGTGAAAGCTAATTTCCTTGTCTTCCTGTAGGATGTTTATTTACTACAGTAAAAGCAGCTTTTGCTCTTGGAAGATTTAGGAACATGCAGTCATATCCCCATAGGAAGATAATCAGCTGCCACTGAGAGTTGGTTGCTTCCGTAAACAGCATACATACTCTGTCCACCAGTGTCCTCCCACTTTGTATTGTGGCTTCCAGTCAGTTACACTTACTGTTTGGTATGCGTAAGCATTTGGATCAGTGGCTGCTTGTCCAGAAGAATGTATCTGAATGGTCTCAGAGAGAGAGGAAATGGAGGCTTTTGTACTCTAATGGTGAAGGATAGGCATGGTAGACCATGGGAGGAAGTTGGATTCCAAAACATGAAGGACAAAGGAGCTGTGAATTCAAAAACAGCAGGGCCAGACGAGGAAGGAACTTAGAAGTCTGAAAACTGGACACTGAGCCTCTTATCCATGAGAGCTGCTGGGAAGATCAAGGTGGCTGAACTTGGCATGGCAGGGAGGGATGACCAGTGAAGGTAGACTTATACATGAGGCATGAACAACAGGCATCTTTATGGCAGTGGAATAAATGGGTGACTGAAAACTAAAGGCCTATCCCCAAATAATGGCAGGGATGGGAGAATTATCTCCCAACAAAGTGAGACTAAGTATTTTGCCAGATTTAATTTTACTTGGAAAATTAAAGAAAAATGATGTTTCTTGTGCCTGTCAGTGAGCAGCTCCTTTGGTTCATGACATAAAACCGTCAGATCATTCCCAGGGTTTTACCAATACCTCCAAAATATATTAGCTTATTTGATCTCAAACGTAGCTGGAATCCTTGAAATCCATGAGTATACATTATCTTAATGGGGAACGAACTGGGTCTATAACAGTCCTGTAGGTATATAGAATTCTCAC
The DNA here is from genome assembly GCA_030035585.1 of Dugong dugon. Taxonomy (NCBI): domain Eukaryota; kingdom Metazoa; phylum Chordata; class Mammalia; order Sirenia; family Dugongidae; genus Dugong; species Dugong dugon. Next base: position 4,294,049 of record CM057475.1, on the reverse strand, counting down.
TTTTATTTTACAAATGAGAATACTGACACTTAGAGAAATAAAGTAACATGCTGAAAATCATACAGCTTGTAAATGTCGAGGTTTCAACCCAAATTCAATCATTTTCCCAACCTCTTTGGCTAATACAGAAAATAACAGTGTTTTACTTGGGGCTTCTGGTTCAGCATTCACAGTAAGGCTGTGGACTTAAGTTCCAGGACACCCACTGGTTTGCTCTGTGAACTCGAGTCCATCTCATCCCTTCCTCAGTCTTCCATCAGACACAGCAGGTAAAGTGCCAACTTGTTCACAAGTGTCTAGGGTTTCGACTGTTAGTGGAAAGAGAGAAAGCTTTGATGGGTTTGAATCTTAGCTCTATCGCTTATTAAACCAGTTGCTGTTGAGCCAGTTCTGACTCGTGGCAACCCCGTGTGTGTCAGAGTAGAACTGTGTTCCATAGAGTTTTCAATGGTTGATTTTTTGGAAGTAGATCACAAGGCTTTTCTTCCAAGATACTTCTGGGTGGGCTTTAACCACCAATCTTTCAGTTAACATCTGAGCATGTTAACTATTTGAACCACCCAGAGACTTCACTCAAATGTTACTCTGTATTTAATATGATGTTGTTTTTGTTAGTTGCTGGTAAGTCTGCTCTGACTCAGGACAAACCTTATGCATAACAGAATATTACCCAGTTTTGTGCCATGATGGTTGGAATGTTTAAATCCATTGTTGTGGTCACCGTGTATTTTGAGTTCCTTCCAACCTAGGGGGCTCATCTTCCAGGGCTATATTGGACAATATTCTGTTGTGTTCCATAAGGTTTTCATGGACTGATCTTTCAGCAGTAGATCATCAGTTCTTTCTTCTGAGGTAATTCTGGATGGCCTTAAACTTCCAGCCTTTCAATTGGCAGCTGAGCACATTAACCATTTGCACCACCCAGGGACTTTTTTAACACTTATTAGCTGTGTGCTTTTGAGAAAGTTTTTCAAATTCTCAGACCTTAATTTCCTCATCTATAAAATGGGGTATAATAATGCCAATCTTACAAGTCTGTTTTAAAGATTATAAACAATAATTTCATAGCAGTGGAGGCACAGTAGACACTCATTAAGCGGCATCAGAGAAAGTAGTTGCCTTGTAGCCTGAAGCCAGGAGTAAGAATGATTTTTTGATTTAATTTGTACCAGAAAGAAGTGGTAGCTCTTCATTTTTCATTCAGATAGTTGCAGAACTCAGCCATTAAGTATGGTCGAAGAAGAGAATCCTGCAGATCCATCTGAGGCCCTGGGTTTGTCAGCTCACAGAAGGATATTCCAAGTGAACCTGAGTGCAGTGAACATTGACACATGCTGAAAAACATCCTCTGTGGTGAGCAAGCCCACTCCACAGTGGTTTAATGAACAAAATATGACGACTTCATTTGAATGGTGGCTAATGGTGAACAGATGGGCTGGCAAGGCAAAGACCACAAAACGCTGTCTCCAAAAAACATAGTCATGTTCTGTAAATGCTGAATCCTATTTTCACTTTTCAGTCCCTGTGAGTGCCAGCTGAGACTGAGGAAGATGGCTGACAGGAAATAGACTGGAGACTGTTTATGCTTCCATGACACGGACATATTTCAACTAGCTGCCCCCAGCAGGATGAAAATGAGGTGTATGAAGAGAAAGGCGGCCAAGAAATGGCCTTTGAAAATTATCTAAGAGGCATCTTCATGGGTCAAATTATTCTTGAATCTGATTCTGCCATAAGATGATGACCTAACTAAGGAAGAAGAGAGCGAAGCTTTACTGAGCTAGTGTCTACATTTAACACACACACAATGTTATAATGTCAATTGCCTTCCAAAGAGAGATATTTGTATTTTATTTTATTTATTTATTTATCTGTTTATTTGTTATTTTTGTCTGGGCACACAAACATTGGCAGTCACTTACAGTGGTATGGGGGTATGGAGTTAAGAGCAGAGTATATAGAATCGTGGGTCAGTAGAAATACCAGAAGATAATGCACTCTGAGATGTGACTCCTCTCTGAGCCCCTTTTAAATTTTCACAAAATAATTATGACTCAGTTGCATGGAAAGTCATAAAGGACTACAATTTCACACCTAGGTTGGTGTAAGGGCAAAACAAAGACAGTATAATGGGAATTGAGAGTAGGATAAACACAAGAGTTTAAATTTAGGGCAACAGCAGAAATTGCAGGAAAGAAATTTGACTGCCACAGGCCATGGAATTGAGAGGTTAAGTAATGTTAAACCAACTTAAATTGGTTACACATATTTTATTTCATTATGACTGACAAAATTTCTAGGAGTAGAGATTCTTGTCACAGTGTTGTGATGAAACTGAGTATCAAAAAGGTTAAAGAAAATATAGTAAGTGGGGAAATCAGCATTTGAATCCAATTCTCTTCTATTAGAAAATCTATGACTTGCCAGTGCCAAAAAACCTCTTACTCTGTTGGCCTGAGAATACTGCCATGTTAGAAGATACCTGACCACATGTGCATATTCTGCCCACATCAGAGAAGACATCAATCCTGATTTAGTCTACCTTCATAAGCTGCTTTCCCCTCAACACATTTTTTAAAATAATAAATATCTTCTATTTTTTAAAAAAATGACACCTACCTATTATGAAAATAAAACTGGAAAAAACTAAAAGTTACAAAAAGAATTAAAAAAAAAATCAGCCAAAACCTCATACAGAAACATTTTAATTATCAAGAATTGATCATCATTATTGGCATCTTTCTATACAAAGATATATACATAGGTATTGGCTACATAGAAAGGATTTTATAAAATTGGCATCAAAATTTAAATAAATTTATTTATTATGAAAATAAAAATTCTCCCTAGATTATAGATCTAATGCAATTATATTAAAAAGCCAATCAGGATTTATTATAGATTTGACAAACTGATTTTGAAGTTTACATGCAAGGGCATGTAACCAAAAATAGTCAAACAACTTAGAAGAGAAGAAGGTAGAAGATTAATTCTACCTGATGTCATGACTTGTAAAGATTTTTAGCAAAATATAGATCACACTGATTTGGACCAGAAATACACAAATATACAATAACTCATACAGAAGAAAAAATAAAACTGTAATCTATCTCATGCCATATACAGTAGTTGATTCCAAGTGGCTTAAATCCTAAATATGTAAGGAAAAGTATCACAAATATAGAAGAAAACATAGAAGGTTATATTTAACACCTAAAGTAGAGGGGTAAAAAATAAAAAACAAACTAAATCCTTTGCCGTCTAGTTGATCCCAACTCATAGCAACCCTATAGCACAGAGTCGAACTGCCTGATAGGGTTTCCAAGGAGGGGCTGGTGGATTCGAACTGCCAACATTTTGATTAGCAGCTGAGCTCTTAACCACTGCACCACCAAGGCTCCAAAGTGTGGAAGGATGTCTTTAAAACACACACACACACACAAAATTACAAACCGTAAAGAAAAACTTAATAAATGTACTCATATTAAAATTGAAAACAAGCAGTACTTCTGGCTATGGTAGAAAGGATGGTAAATCTTACCCCCCAAACTAAGTTTATAATGGAACAAAATTGTCAGAAACATTTCAAACCTCTGAAGAGTGACCAAAGGCAGACAATCAATTGTTATTGTTAGGTGCCATCAAGTCAGTTCCAACTCATAGTGACCTTATATCCAAAAGCATGAAACACTGCCCAGTCCTGCACCATCCTCACAATCATTGCTGTGTTTTAGCCCATTGTTCAGCCACTGTGTCAATCCACCTCATTGAGGGCCTTCCTCTTTTTCACTGACCCTCTGCTTTACCAAACATGATGTCTTCTCCATGGACTGGTACCACCTGATAACATGTCCAAAATACATGAGACAAAGTCTCGCCATCTTTTCTTCTAAGGAGCATTCTGGTTGTACTTTTTCCAAGACAGATTTATTCATTCTTCTGGCAGTCCATGATATATTCAATATTCTTTGCCAACACCATAATTCAAATGCATCAGTTCTTCCTCTTTGGTCTTCCTTATTTATTTTCCACCTTTTGCATGCATATGAAACAACTGAAAATACCATGGCTTAGGTCAGGCACATCTTAGTCCTCAAAGTGACATCTTTGCTTTTGAACACTTTAAACAGGTCTTTTGCAGCAGATTTGCCCAATGCAACGTGCTGTTTGATATCTTGACTGCTGCTTCCATGGGCATTAATTGTGGATCCAAGTAAAATGAAATCATTGATGACTTCAATATTTTCTACATTTATCATAATGTTGTTTATTGGTCCATTTGTGAGGATTTTTGTTTTCTTTACATTGAGGTGTAATCCATACTGAAGGCTGTGGTCTTTGATCTCCACCAGTAAGTGCGTCAAGTCCTCTTCACTTTCAGCAAGCAAGTTTGTGTCATCTACATATCGCAGGTTGTGAATTAGTTTTTCTCCAATAAATTAAAATATATTTGTTTGTGAAGAGCTGATGGGACTTTGGGTCAAGACAGTGAGAACTTCAGGCTTTCTTGCCTCATGCTGTTCCCATTCCTCCCATCCCCCAGCTTGCAGTGGGTTTTCCAGGTCAGGGCTGGCCATGAAAACCAGTGCCATTGATGCCAGAAGTGGCTAACTTGATTTGGAGTGGAGGGTGAAATCTCAGGGATGAAGATATTGTTAGTAAAAGTAGAAAGCTCAGTAGGAAAAAAATGAGGAAAACTCATAACTCTGCTTGCCTGAGGTTATAGTCCTGATTTCAATGAATGGCAGGCTGGTTGGAAATTTAACAAAAATATCCTGAAAAATAGAGACCTATAGAAGCATTAGAAGTCCTGGTGGCACAGTGGTTAAGTACTTGGCTACTAACCAAAATGTCAGCAGTTCAAACCCACCAGCTACTCCACAGGAGAAAGATGAGACAGCCTGCTTCCATAAAGATTACAGCCTTGGAAACCCTATGGGGCAGTTCTACTCTGTCCTCTAAAGTCACTAAGATTCAGAATTGACTCGATGACAATGGGTATAGAAGGATTAGATAAGCCATACACACATCCCTGGAAGACTGGGAAACTTGCATGCACATGGAAGACCTGAGAGGCCCAATGGAAGTAAAAGCCAATAAAGACCTGAAAACTGCCTGAACTTTTAATGTGCTCCCCTTCCCACACATGGATCCATCAGCAGAGGATGGAACTTCTGCAATTCTAGGTATTTGAGGTCAGACTTTGCCCAATTATTGGCTGATCACTAAGCTATTCAGATGCAGGGGCAACCCATAAGAAGTCTTCAGAATCCGGAGTTGCTACAGTATTCTATCTAAAAGCCCCAATGTTTAGCAACAACAACAACAAAAAATTACAAAACAAGCAAATGAATAAGAAAGTCTGACGTATACTCAAGAAAAAAAGAAAGTGATCAATAGAAACTGACTCCAAGTTGTCTAAGATGTTGTTTTTGGTGGACAATGACTTCAAAGTTGCTATCATAAATATGTTCAGAAATAAAAGAAAATGATGCTTGAAGAATTAAAAGGAAATATAATGACAATAACTCAACAAATATGCCATCTTTATGAAGAAATATAAATTATAAAAACAAGAAGAATGGAAATTCTAATAACTGACATGAAAAGTCACTGAGTTTTTTCAAAAGAAAATTTGAGATAGCAGAATAAAGAACCAGGGAATAGATGATAGGTAAGTAAAAATTCTCTAATATAAAAAAAAAAAAAAATTAAGAGATATATATTGAAGAAAAGTACACAGAGCCTCAGAACTAGCGAGACAACATCAAGCACTCCCTCTGGGCATCTGTAAGACCCTCCTCAACACTCAGGTAAAGGTGCCGCTCTCTCTGCCTATATCAGTGGTCACCTAATCGGACATGGCAAAATGACTTCTAGATGCTTCTATTACAATTCCTTGCTCTTTCATGGGTTGCTTAATTGCTTTCTCATGAATGACCAACTGGAAAATTGAGATTTACACAAAAGAAACATTATTTGGGAATCCTTTTAAAAGTGTTATCTGCCTATTTCTATTTCCTTTTATTTGTGGTAGGTTTTTTTTTTTTTTTTTTTTTAAATTCAGGCACACTGAGGCACCAGTGTGGTTTTTGTAGAGCTTTTGCCATTGGTCTTCTCTTTCCTGGTGCCTTAAGAATAGGAATGAGCAGGTGGAGCCAACATGGCATTATAGACAGAAGTACCATATTGTCCCTCTGCAGCAAAGACCTGAAAAACTAGGTGAAACAGATACAAATGTCAATCCTGGAACTCTAAGCATCAAATAAAGGGATAAAGAACTAGATCAAGACCAAATGGAAGAAGAACAGAGAACAGAGAGCAAGGAGAGCTATGGAGTGTAGGTCCCCTGCCAGTTAAAGTGGCGTGGATTTGCCATCTTGGAGAACAGCCACCAATGTCTTCGGACAGGGATTATGGGATGGCAACTTCACAGAGCTCCCAACAGGACACAGAGCACTCAGTAACCAGAGATACACGCTTTCCCACCCCCACTCTTCTGCCCTATATGCTGCCTCAGCTGCTTTCTAACAGGCCATGATCACTGGGCTGGAGAGACACCGGCTCACTGCTACCCCAGGTCAGTCCCTCCCCCACTGACTGGCTCCCTCAACACCATTTTTGTTTTGTTTTGTTTCTTCCCTCTAACCCTTCCTTTACTTTCTCCTGCTCACCTAGTCTCATGTGCCACCCCCATCTCTTCTTGATGGACTGTGCTGCACTGCTCAGCTAAAGAGCCACCTGCATACGGCCTTCCCAGGCCTGCCACTCTCCCACTCAGTAACCCCACCGCCCTGCAATTTTATTTATTTTTTCTCCATTTTTTTTGCATCAGTTTCTCTCTCTTCTTTCTCTCTCCCACTTAGCTCTTCACATCACATCCTCTCCTTTACTTCTTGCATCTCTGCGCTATGTACCGAGAGCTGTGCACCCAAATGGCACTTGTGCAGACCTCCAGAGCCCCAGACCCTGCCTCATGCCACCCCTGCAGCCCTGCCCCACCACACACTGTGCCCCTGAGCAGGACCAATGCAGACCTCCATATCCCTGGACCCTGCCCTGCCACACCACCCCCAGACCCAATGCGCTGGCCCCAGTTTATGTTGCAAAGGACCTATCCCTGCCCATCCCCCTGATAGACCTGCCCTGCTGCACCATAGCTAAGCACCTGGCCCTGCCCACCTGAACACAGATTAGCAGGCACCAAAGCATCCCCAGCCCATCTGACCAGACATAGCCAAATAAAACACAAAAGCAGGAAGAAACAAACAAACAAACAATCAATACATGAAGAAAATACTTCCTGGATGTCTCAGAGACAACAGATGATACCAAAACATATTAAACAAAAAACAAAAAACAAAACAAAACAAAAAAAACAGGACAGGATGTCTCCAAGTAAGCAACAAAATATAATGCCAGCTGACCTTCTGGTAGAAGAAAAGGCACTGGAACTACCAGATAGGGAATTCAAAACTAATATTCAGGGATATCCAAGAAATTAGAAAGGAGATCAAGGAAAACACAGAGAACACTAAGGAAAAAACAGACAAAATTATGGAAAATACAGACAAAGCAATGGAAGAATTCAGGAAAATAAAACAAGAACAAAATGTCAAACTAAATAAAAAATTAGAAATCATACGAAAAGAGTAATTAGAAATCCAAAAGATAAAGAACAAAATTTGAGAAATGGACAACACAATAGAAGTTTTTAGGAGCAAATGTGACACAGTGGAAGACAGTATCAGTGAAATTGAAGATAAGTCCTTGGATTGCACTTGTTTTGAGGAAAAATCAGAGAAAAAAAGGAAGAAAAATGAAGTAAACCAAAGAACAATGTGGGAAAAAATTAAGAGCAAAGATTTGTGTGTGATTGGAGTTCCAGAACAGGGGGAGAAAATAGAAAACAGAGAGAGGATCATTTAAGTTTTGCTGACAGAAAACTGGTCTAATATCATGAAAGATGACCATCCAAGAAGTTCAACGAGCCCCATATAGGATAGACCCAAAAAGAAAGTCACCAAGACATATTATAATCACACTCATTAAAACCAAAGACAAAAAAAAAAAGTATCCTGAGAGCAGCTCAAGAAAAATGAAAAGTCACATACAAAGGGAAAACAATAAGACTAAGCTCTGATTACTTGACAGACACCTTGAAGGCAAGAAGGCAATGGGATGATATATATAAAACCTTGAAAGAAAATAATTACCAAACAAGAATAATACATCCTGCAAATTCTTGCTCAAATATGACGGCAAAATTAGGACATTTCTAGTTAAACAGAAATTAAGGAAATATGTAAAAACCAAACCAAACTTACAAAAATTATTAAAGGGAGGCTTTCAGTTAAAGAACAAACAACAGCAGACAACAATCTGAATCTAGGACACAGGACAGCATTAGCCAGATACCAACCTAGGTAATGAGTTCTCAAGGGTAAAACAAAACTAAAAGATTTACAACAGGAACCAGAGACATCGATCTGTAAATGACAACATCAGTACAATAAAAGAGGGAATAAACAGTGTAGGTATAGAACTTTCAAATGGAGAGGAAGTCAAGGTGCTGTAAAGTAATAAAAGACTCGTTCAATCTTAGGAATATAGGGGTAAATTTCAAGGTAACTACAAAGAAAGTTAACACACCTGCTCAGCAAAATAAGGAAGAAGAGCAAAGTCTTAGAAAACACAAAATCTACAAAAATGAAATAAATGAAAAGAAAATCCACAAACAAAAGGAACTCAGCATAGGAGAGTAAGAGGAACATAGAAAACGTCAACACCACAGAAAAGAAGCACTACAAAATGACAGCAATAATCTCACACTTATCAGTAATCATGCTGAACGTAAATGACTTAAATGCACCAATAACGAGACAGAAAGTGTCAGGATGGATTAAGAAAAAAATCATGACCCATTAATATGCTGTCTATAAGAGACAGACCTTAGAAACAAAGACATCAATTTATTAAGAAAGTACACAATACTGGGGAAGTCAGCATAATATGACCAAGGCAAAATTATAGAAACTTCATAGACACATCCAGACTTCCTGAGGGGTCGAGTTACTGGACTGAGGGCTGGAGATCATGGTCTTGGGGGACATCTAGCTCAATTGGCATAACATAGTTTATATAGAAATGTTCTATATCCTACTTTGATGAATAGCCTCTGGGATCTTAAAAGTTTGTGAGCAACCATCTAAGATATGTCTACTGGTCCCACCCCATCTGGAGGAAGGGAGAATGAAGAAAACTATAGACACAAGAGAAGGATTAGCCCAAACGACTAATGGACCACAACTACCATAGCCTCCACCAGACTGAATCCAGCACAACTAGGTGATGCCAGCTACCACCACCAATTGCTCTGACAGGGATCACAATAGAGGTCCTGGACACAGCTGGAAAAAAACATAGAACAAAATTCAAACTCACAAAAAAAGACAAGACTTGCTGGTCTGACAGAGACTGGAGAAAGCACAAGAGCATGGTTCCCAGACACCCTTCTAGCTCAGTACTGAAGTCACTCCTGAGGCTCACCCTTCAGTTAAAGATTAGACTGGCAGTGGTTAAGATGTTGGCTGCTAACCAAAAGGCTGGCAGTTTGAATCCACTAGCCACTCTTTGGAAACCCTATAGGGCAGTTCTACTCTGTCCTACAGGGTCGCTATGAGTCTGAATCGACTCAACAACAGGTTATAAAACAAAGAACAACACACATAGTTCAACCATGTATAGGGGACTAAATGGGCACTCCTTCCCAGGGGCAAGGACAAGAAGGCAGCAGGGAACAGGAAAGCTTGACAAAAGGAAATGGGGAGCCCAAGGTCAAGATGGGGAGAGTGTTGATGTGTCCTGGTTTTGCCAACCAATGTCCCAAGACAATGAATATTAATTGTTGAATGAGAAACTAATTTGTTCTGTAAACATTCACCTGAAGCATGATAAAAGTAAATAAATAAGTAAGAATGAACTGAAAGGGTCATCTTACTAAAAGTTTATGTGCAAAACTGAAAATTACTGAGAAACCCAAAATTTTAAGAAATGTCAAAAATTAAATAACTTCAAACTTAGGGGATGCCGAACACGATAAACTGTGTTTACTTTGTTGTGGTATAGCAACACTACTTTAGCTGATAAACAGAAATCTCCACCATTCTCTTTCAGGGCATCACCTATCAGAACTTCTGTAAGAGATTTTAGTGATTTGAGTGTTTTCATTGTTGTTAGAATATGACATATTTTTAACATCCTATAATAATAGTAAGTGTCACTTCATTAAAAGGTAGTGCTGGTGGAGTCCTGAAAAACATACTAAAATTAGTAACTTTGGAACAGATTCTACATATAATAAAACATAAAGGAGAACAAGAATTTCTATGATAAGATTAAGGTAATATGCTTGAAAATATTGACGATAACAAAAAAAAAACAAAACAAAAAGTAACATTAAATCATAATACCATTTAGTTTACCAAAAGTATAGAAATAGAATACCATAGCATCGCTGACCTCTAAACTAGAATATACATGTTAATTCATGTAACCATTCCCCCCATTAGTGGCATTTCAATCATAAGAAGATCTGGCAACACTGAACCTTCATTCCAAAATGGCAATAAGTGGTTGGAGCTAGGTGGAGGCTGTGCCCTTTAGATAGGGTATGCATTCTTCACTATCACTCTTTCCACTGATTCCTGCTGCTTAAATCACAGATGTTCAAATTTTAGCTTGCATCATAATTATCTGTAAACCAGTAAACCAGTTGCTGTGTAGTTGACTCTGACTCATGGTAACCTCATATGTGTCAGAATTAGGGTTATCAATGGCCAATTTTTGGAAGCAGATTGCCAGGCCTTTCTTCTGAGGCTGGGTGGACTCTAACCACCTGCCTTTCAGTTAGCTGGGAATTTGCATTTTAAAAGAGTTCTCCGACGATCCTGATGATGTGGTCATGTAACCAATGGCTCACTGCAGGCTGTTTCATTCATCTACCTTGCCTAATCAACCCCTCTTGATATTTAATTTTGTGGATCCTGGTTTACCCATACAGTTAAGCAGCAGAGTTTATAAACATTTTATCTTTTTTAATATATTGGAATAGTTGACCCTACAGTAATGTGATTTGCACTGTTTCTATTTATCCTCATGAGTGGTAGAAAAAAAAAAAAAGAACGTTATTCTCTAAAATTCTGAGTAATAACCTTGAGTAGGTCTCACGTAGTGTATGTTACCAAGTATGAACTGAAGAGGGGGAAAGAATTGTTGGCTTTTCAACTCTGATGCTTTAAATGTTTTGAGAGTTGGGATGTACTTGGAAATTCGCACGAGTACCTAAATTCATTTCCTCATCAGAAATTGGGTATAAAAATATTCTTTCATAAATATCATAGAAGAAATTTAAAGGAGAGTAAGTGTGCCCATACATGGCTGGAATTTAATACATGCTAGCTCCCATTTCCGGTCTTTCCTCTCCCCCTCTAGCTAAAATATAAAAAATGAGCTTATTAATTCAAAGTGTAGAGTACAGTGTCCAGCACTCAGGAAGTGCTCAATAAATACCACCTGAAGTTCTAATACTGTTAGTTTGCATATTGACAAAATTTCTTCTTCAGAGTTTTCTGTGAAAGAAAAACAAATTTTGTGGAAAAAATACTTAGTAAGTTATTTAGATTATAGAAAGTTCATTGTGTTTGAAGATTTAAGGCATCCATCTCAGAACTTTGTCATCTGGACATATAACAGAGAATGGGGATGTCTCTAAGCAACTGAATACTGTACTTTGTGATTTTTTTTAGAATACTTGTTTCATGTAGATTTTATGGTAAAGATTGAATGCAATAAAACTGATTTTGGGGAGTTTTTGCTTAGCAGACATGGAATTTATGTTAATGGTGATGGGATGATTTAGAAAAGGATAGTGAGAATGGCTGTGCAAGTTGAAGAATGTAATCGACGTCACTGAGTTGTATGTGTAGAAATTGTTGAGTTGGCGTATTTTGTTATACATATTTGCAACAAAATTAAAAAAGAAATCTGATTTGGCACCGTATTAATTCGAGTAATGGTCATTCACTCATAACTGCAGAGCCAGTGCTCTGCTAAGAAATATATTTATTACATAGTAAGAACCCACACTCACCACAGTTTGAGTCTATGCACACGTGATTGTATTTGACATTGAAATGGATGGAGTAGCTGGCCTGAGAGCAGGAGGTTGTGTTGGATTTTTACCTCAGATCACTTGAATCATGTTGAGAGAGATTATAGTTAGACTTTACGTGTTGAGAGAGGCAACTGTTAGTCTCAATGTCTCAGGTTCCTTATCTATCTAATGGAGAGCACAAAATATAAGCCAGTACGCTCTGCTTTTGAGAAATATCAAGGCCACTCAATAAATCATGAGAATGAGGTGTATGGAGTCTTAATGAAAATAAAATACATAATAGAAAAAGAAGGTGCAATGTATTTTATTCAATTCTCCTGTGTGGCCATGTGGATAGATTCTTCCCAAGAGACAGCATAACAGTAGAGCATTCTGGTTGCAGACGTGAAACAAATGTAGCTTCTAGCTGAATGTTTTCCCTGGCATTGTCCTTATGAAGCACATATGTTTTGCAAATCATCTTTATACTAAGGCTAAGATAACCAAACTAGGTTTGAAAATTATAACACTTTCCAAATTATACTGTTTCCCAAACACTATATTCCAGAAAGAGAATTGGCTTCCGAAGATGATTTCTAACATGATTCCCCAGGTCTCTGATCCTGTAGTAGCCTCTGAGAACCCACGTGTAGCACTGTCCATCACCTGACACTGAGGAAGCAGGTATAGGTCCCACACTTTGTGTGAGAACCTCCTAAGGGGTTTCATTTTCTTTCACACAAGGAAAATGAGGAGACTTGGTCCTTGACAGCTTCAGGGGAAAGGTATTTTAAAATGAAACCCCAATAAACAAGTTCTATCACTGCTATTATGAGTCAAGAATCTGTCAAAACCCAGGTCTTCCATGGCCAGCAATGGAAGAGCTTGCATTTGAGCAGCAACATTCTGGGGTCCAATTGGTTCCATATGGTTGTGCATTAGGTGGGAGAAAGCAAATTGTCTCTTGGTTTGTCTGACAGCATCTTTAATTCCCAAGAAAGTACACTGATGTTGATGTGAGACAAAACCACAGAGTGAACTGGGTCTAGTTGGTTTTAGTACCTATTAAAAAGCCTATCTGGAAAAAAAAAAAACAAAGACCCAACTGTATGTTATCTACAGAAATCCACACACAGATTAAAATTAATGGAATGAAACAACAAAAAGACAAGCAACCCAATTAAAAAATGGGCAAAGGCCCAATTAAAAACTGGGCAAAGGATATGAACAGAAACTTCACCAAAGAAAATATTCAAATGGCCAACAGACACGTGTAAAGATGTTCAACATCATTATCTGTCAGAGAAATGCAAATCAAAACCACAATGAGATCTAATTTCACTCCCACTAGAATGGCTAAGATAAAAAAAAAAAAAAATAACAGCTGTTGGAAGGGATGTGGAGAAATTGAAATCCTCAGCCATTGCTGGTGGGAATATAAAATGACACAGTTATTGTGGAAAATAGGCGGTTCCTCAAAAAACTAGAGGTAGAGCTGCCACATGACTCAGCAATTCTACTCATAGGTATATCCCCTTAGGATCTAATAGATATCACACGAACAGACATATGCACACCTATGTTCATTGCATAGCTATTCACATTAGCAAAAAGATAGAAACAACCTAAGTGTCTAACATTGAAAGGATGGATAAGTAAAATGCAGTACATACATACAATGGGATACTACTCACTGATAAAGAAAAATAAGTTTCCAAAACATCTTACAATGTGGATGAGTCTGAAGGACATAAGTTGAGAGGAATAAGTCAATCACAAAAAAAAAAAAAAAAAATTGTACTTTCTCACTTTTACGAAATGACATGCATAGGTAAATAGAAACTAATGTTCATTAGTGGTTACTGGGGATAGTGGAGGTGAAAAGGGAATTCCTTCTCTAAGATAGTAGACACTTGGTATGTTTGAATGTTGGGAACAGTTAACACCAAATGAAGGTTAAGTGTGCACATCTTGACAAAGGTAAACAATGTCGCTAACATGTACACAAGAAAAAACGACCTTTGGTAATCACTATTGCGTATATAATTTTGTCATAAACAAACACAAAAAATATATGTGTAGATATACATGTACATATATAGGCATATACATGTGTAGGTATGTATATGTGAGTATATATGTTTATATATAGGTGTATGCATATGTATATGCATGTATGGGTGTATTCATAAATATTCATATATATAATAAAGCAAACAGGGGGCACAGTACTAAATACTTCTTAGACATAACCAAGCACCTCGCGAGGCTGGTTTTTTGGGTTTTAAGGCTTAGGACCTTAGTCTTGTGGGAAAACTTGGTCAGTTAGCATAACACTGTTTATGAAGTTCATGTTCTATATCCTAGTTTGGTGAGGAGCATCTGGAGTCTTAAAAGCTTTCGAGTTGCCCTCCAAGATATAACTATTGGTCTCTACTTGTCAAGAACAAAAGAGAAAGGAGGAAACCAAAGACTCAAAGAAAAAACTAGTCTATAGGACTAATAGCCTACAGGAACCATGGCTTCATCTGCCCTGAGACCAGAACTAGATGGTGCATGGCTACCACTACTGACAAATCTCATCAGGGCCACAACAGATGGATCCTGATAGAATGGTAGAAAAATGTGGAACAGAACCTCAAAACCTTAAAAAATCCAGACTTATTGGACCAGTTGAAACTGGAAGAATCCTTGAGACTACTGCCTTGAGATATTTTTAAACCTTGAAAAGAAAATAGCCCCTGAGGTCAACTTTTACCTAAATAACAGTTGGCTCACAAAATAAAGAATATGACCAATGAGTACTGTGCTCCTTTAAAAAAAATCATCTATGAGACCAAATGGTCAACAATTGCTTTAAAACAAAGATGACAAGATAAGGGTGCAGGGAAACTAGATTAAGGGAAATGGAACAACCAGAGCAGAAATAATGAGTGTGTTCATGAATTGTGAAAACTGTAACGAATGTCACTGAACAATTTGTGTAGAAATTGTTGAATAGGAATCTAAACTACTGTCTAAACCTCCAGTGAAAACACTGTATTATTTAAAAAATAAAAACAAATAATTTTTTTTAATTGGCAAAGGTTTGAATAGACATTTCTCCAAAGAAGATATACATATGACCAATAAGCACATGAAAAGACATTCACATCATTAGTCATCATAGAAGTGCAAACTAAAACCACAGTAAGATACCATTTCACCTCCACTAGAGTGACTATAGAAGCCCTGGTTATGCCTTCGCTGCTAACTGAAAGGTTGGCGGTTGGAACCCACCAGCTGCTCAGTGGGAGAAAGATGTGTCAGCCTGTTCCCTTAAAGATTTACAATCTTGGAAACCCCGTGGTACGGTTCTACTCTAACCAATAAGATCGCAATGAGTCAGAATCGATTCAACGGCAATGGATTTCAAGGGTGACTCTTATCAGAAAAATAAAAAATAACGAGTGTTGGTGACTACAAGGAGAAATTAGAACACTTGTCCATTGCTGGTGTAGATGTAAAATGATGTAGCCACTGTGCAAAACAGTTTGGCAGTCTCTCAAAAAGTTAATCATTTAATTATCATATGATCCAGAAATTCTAGTCCTACGTATATCCGCTCGAGATTTGAAAGCAGGGACTCAAACAGATACTTGTACACCAATTTCATTGCAGCATTATTTACAACAGCCAAAAGGTAGAAACAACCCAAGTGTGGATAAACAAAATGTGGCAGATCCATACAATGGAATATGACAGAGCCGTAAAAAGAAGTGAAGTTCTGATACATGCTACCACATGAACGAACCTTGAGAACAGTATGATGAGTGAAATAAGTCAGACTGAAGGACAAATACTGTATGATCCCAATTATTTGAAATACATGAAATGGGCAAATACGTGGAGACAAAAGATTATTAGTAGTCACCAAGGCTGGAGGGTGGGGGGAATGGAGAATTATTAGTTGAGGTATACTGACTTTCTGTTTGAGGTGATGAAAAACTTTTGGTCTAGGGTCACAGTTCAGTTCACAAGACTTGGTTCCCTGTGAATCTTCTTTACCCAGTCAGAGACCAGGGGATGGGGACAGTCACCATCACTCTGTGCCTACCTAGCTATCTTTCTGATGCAGTCCTGCTCCCACTTCCTAGAACTCTCCCATCTGGCTGAGGAGAGGGGATTCACTTCCTTACCTTCTCCTCATCTCCCATCTCCTTTATCCCCCCTTCTTTCCCACCCTACATTTGCATCCGGGCTGTGGAGGCCTAGTCTGTTGGGTCCTAAGCCATGTTCTCCAGCGCACAGGACTTCTTCATATAGTCCAGCTTCTCTGATTATTTTTTCAGCATACAGACTGAATATCCAGTAATTCTACCCAGTAGTAAGCTAAAAGAACCCTAGCGGTGCAATCGTTAAGTTCTTGGCTGCTAATCAAAAGGTTGGCAGTTTGAATCCACCCAGCAGATCTGTGGTAGAAAGACCTGGAAATCTGCTTCGGTAAAGATTACAGCCAAGAAAATCCTATGGGGCAGTTCTACTCTACAGGGCAGTTCACATGGGGTTCCTATGAGTCAGAATCGACTCGACAGCACCCAACAACAACATTATACTCAAGACTTGAAAGCAGATATCTGTATTATTTCATTGCAGCACTATTCACAATAGCCAAAAGGTAGAAAAAACCCAAGTGCCCATTAACAAATGAATGGGTAAATAAAATGTAGTATGTGCATGCAATGGAATATTATTTTGCCATGAAGAGAAATGAAGCCCTGACACATGCTATGGCATGGATGGACCTAGAAACCATTATGCTGAGTGAAATAAGAAGACACAAAAGGACAAATATTATATGATCCCACTTATATAAAATATCTAGACTAGGCAAATGCATAGAGACAAGTTTATTAGTGGTTACCAGAGGCTGCAGGGTAAGGAAGATGGGAATTACTACTTAGGTGGTACTGAGTTTCAGTCTGGGGTGATGAAAAACTTCTGTAAATAGATAGTGATGATTGTACTACATGGTGAATGTTATTAATGTCACTGAATTGTACACTTAATGTAGTTAAAATAGCAAATTTTTGATATATATGTATATTTACTACAAAAAAAAACCAGAAAAATAAATGGATGGAGAAATATATACCATTTGTAACACTAAGAAAATGAGTACTGGAGTAGCTGTATTAATTTCAGACAAAACAGACTTCAGAGCAAGAAAAATCATCAGGGATATAGAGGAGCACTACATAATGATAAAGGAGTCGACTCTCCAAAAAGACATAATAATCCTTTATGTGTATGCACCTAACAGTAGAACATGAAAATATATGAGGTAAAACCTGATAAAACTACACAGGGAAATAGACTAATCCCTGTTATAGCTGGAGACATCAATGCCCCTCTATCAATAACTGACAAATACAGCAAGCAGAAAATCAGTAAGGATTTAGTTTAACTGAGTAGCACCATCAATCAGCTGGCTCTAATTGACATTTATAGAATATTGCATCCACAATAGAAGAGTACATATTCTCCTCAAGCTCACATGGAACATTCACCAATATAGACCACATTCTGGCCCATGAAACACAAGTTAACTAATTTAAAATATCACAAATCATGCAAAGTATGTTCTCAATCCATAATAGAATTAAACTAGAAATAAATGACAGAAAACTAGCTGGAAAATCCCAAAGTATTTCAGATTAAATAGCACACATCTAATCTAAATAACAATAGGTAAAAAAAGAAGTCTCAAGAGAAATTAAAAAAATTTTGAGCTAAATTTATCAAAATTTGTAAGATGCAGTGAAAACAATTCTTAGAGGGAAATTTATAGCACTGAATGCATATATTAGAAAAGAAGGAAGAATGAAAATCCATAATCAAAGCCCCCACTTTCGTTGTTCTTAGGAGACGTTGAGTCAGTTCTGACTCATAGAGACGCTATGTACAACAGAATAAAACACTGCCCAATCCTGTGACATCCTCACAATCATTGCTATGTTTAAGCCCACTGTTGCAGCCACTGTGTCGATCCATCTCATCGAAGGTCTTCCTCTCTTTCACTGATCCTCTGCTTTACCAAGCTTGATGTCCTTCTCCAGGGACTGATCCCTCCTGATAACATGTCCAAAGTATGTGAGATGCAGTCTTGCCATCTAAGGAGCATTCTGGCTATACTTCTTCCAAGACAGATTTGTTTGCTCTTTTGGCAGTCCATGGTATACTCAATATTCTTCACCAGCACCATAATTCAAAGGCGTCAATTCTTCTTTGGTCTTCCTTATTCATTGTCCAGCTTTCACATGTATATAAGGTGATTGAAAATATCATGGCTTGGGTCAGGCGCACCCTAGTCCTCAAAGTGACGTCTTGCTTTTTTAACACTTTAAAGAGGTCCTTTGCAGCAGATTTGCCCAATGAAATATGTCACTGGATTTCTTGACCGCTACTTCCATGTGCATTGATTGTGGATCCCAGTAAAATGAAATCCTTAACAAATTCAATATTTTATCCATTTATCATGATGTTGCTTATTGGTCCAGTTGTGAGGACAAACTGACAGACAAGTGGTAGGCTTCCACCTCAGGACACTATAAAAGAGAGCCCAAAGAAAGTAGAATAAAAGAAATAATAAAAATCAGAGCAGAGGGGAGTTCCGACAAAATGGCGCTCTAGGCAAAAGCACCATGTCGTCCCTCCACAGCAAAGATCCTAAAAACTAAGCCGAACAGAGAATACAACAATCCTGAAACCCTAAAACATCAAATGAAGAGATAAAGAACTCAGTTAAGCACCAAATGGAGGGAGAAAACTGACAGAGAATGGAGATCGAGGAGATTCATGCAGAGGTCCCCCACCAGCTAATGCAGCGTGGATCTGCCATCTTGGACTCCTATCAGAGACCAGCAAACAGGGGGTACAAGAAAGCAGCCTCACGGAGCATCCAGTGGGAGACGAAACAACTGGTAATTGGTGATATACACTTTCCCACCCCCCGCCCTTCTTCACCCTGACTCGGCCTCCTCTGCTTCCCACGGTCACAGTCTCTTGACCAGGAAACAGTGGCTGCTTGGATTCCACACACCCGAAAGTGTGGCTCTCTGAGTGCCATTTGTTGGCTGCTAGTGTTTTTTGTTTTTTGTTTTCTGCCTCTTTTGATTTCTTACTTGCCTCTCACCACCTCCCCCTCCCTTCATTCAAGTACCTGGCTCCGTGCACCATCTTTGCTTCTTCCTGAGGGGCTGCGGACCTCCATTCCAGTGTGGAGCTGCTTCCCGGTTTGGGATGCCACGCTGGTGGGATCCTGAGGCTTTTGTTTGTTTGTTTGTTTTGAATTGTTTGTTGCTTTTCTTTTCCTTTTCTTGAGTTGTGGGCCCTTTCTGGCCAGGCTGAGCTGCGTGGCAGGGAGACTGTCCTTCGGCTTCCACAGACGTGCAGAGGGATCCCTGAGGGCATTTCTTTTTACGTTGTTTTTTTTTTTCCTGTTTCTTCGGGGGCCTTTCTTGTTTTTTATTTTTTAATTTGTTTTGTTTTCTTTTTCCTCTTTTTCCCTTTTTGTCTTTCTTCATTGCTCAGTTTCTCATCTCTCTGTATCTTCCTTCTCTTTCTGTTCCCTGAATACCTGGCTTTGTATACCTCTACACCTTCTAGCCAGGCTGTACTGGAACACCTGAGAGTGACTACCCCAGACCTCATAACTGCATTGGTGGGAATCCCTGGGAACTTTGCGGTTCTTTAACCTTTCTGATTCTTACTTATTCATTCTTTTCTTTTCTTCCTCTTCCCCTTTCTGTTTTTCTCCGTTCCATAGTCTCTCATCTCTCCACTCCAATGGCATGCTCCCCTAGCATTCTTTTTTGTTTGCTTGTATGTTTTTGGCTCCTATTCCTCTCTCCTCTCTCCCATATCCATCTTAGCTCCACACATAACAATCTCCCCGCTGCGTCCTGCCTACATGCACTGTGCACTAGACATCACACCACAAGCAGCACAGGCACGGCCTACTGGAACCTGCCCTGTGCTGAATACCGACCAGCTCTGGTGGCTGTAGTAAGTGCCACAAACAACCCATCCCAGTAACTCCTCTTCAGCTAGACCTGCCCTGCCATACCATATCTGAGTGACTGAACCTGCCAGTTGAAGAAGGAGGCAAAAATATTGAGCGCACAGATGAGCAAACAACAAAGAACACACAGTCTGCCTGCTCAGACATAGTCAATTTTTTTTTTAAAAAAGAGACTAAACAAACAAATCTGCAATCAATAAACGAGAAAAATAACTACTGAATTCCCCAAAGACAGCAGAAAAATAACAAAACATTTACAAAAACAGGACAGGATGGTTCCAGTAGGTGTCCAAAATAAAACACCAGATGACTCTTCTCTGGAAGAAAATGCACTAGAACTACCTGATAGGGAATTCAAATCTCCAATACTCAGAATTCTTCAAGAACTGAGGCAAAAAGCTGACAAACATGAGGCAAAAATAGACAAATTCATGGAAAATACAGACAAAAAATTGGAAGAATTCAGGAAAATAATGCAGGAACAAAATGCTAAAATAAATTCACAACTAGAATTTATACAAGACAACAATTAGAAATCCATAAGTTAAACAACAAGATTTCAGAAATGGACGATGTCATAGAAGGGCTGAGAAGCAGATTTGAAAGAGTGGAAGACAGGATCAGTGGAATTGAAGACAAACACTTGTTTACAACTCTGTTTGAGGAAAACTCAGAAAAAAGAACAAAGAAAAATGAAGAGACCCTGAGACTTATGTGGGACACAATCAAAAGCAAAAATCTTCGAGTGATTGGAATTCAAGAACAGGGGGAGAAAACAGAAAACACAGAGAGGATCATTGAGGAGCTGCTGACAGAAAACTTTCCCACTATCATGAAAGATGAAAAGCTGACCATCCAAGAAGCTCAACGAACCCCATATAGAAGAGACCCCAAAGGAAAATCACCAAGGCATATCATATTCACACTCACCAAAACCAAAGACAAACAAAGAATCCTGAGAGCAGCTCGTGAAAAACAAGAAGCCACATACAGAGGAGAAAAAATAAGACTAAGCTCAGATTATTCGGCAAAAACCAAGCAGACAAGAAGGCAATGGGATGACATATATAAAATCCTGAAAGAAAACAATTGCGAGCCAAGAATAATATATCCTGCAAAACTCTCATTCAAATTTGATGGTGAAATTAGGTCATTTCCAGATAAACAGAAATTAATGGAATATGTAAAAGTCAAGCAAAACTTATAAGAATTATTAACGAGAGTTCTTCAATCTGAGGACAAACAGCTTCAGCTCACAGGCAGAACCTAGGATGCAGGATTGTATGAGCCAGATACCAATCTAGGAAATGAACTCTCAAGGACTATCCAAAACCAAAAGAACTACAACAGGAAATCAGAGCAGTTAATCAGTAAATTACAACAACATCAAAACAATAAAAGAGAGAATAAACGGCATAGGTATAGAATATTCTAATGGAGAGGAAGGCAAGGCGATACCAAGTAATGGTAGACTGTTTCAAACATAGAAAGATAAGGGTAAAATTTATGGTAACCACATAGAAAGTTAACAGACATACTCATAAAAAAAGAGGAAAAACATAAAGTCTCAGCAAAAACATAACCTACAAAAACAAAAGAAATGAAAAAAAAATCCACAAACAAAAGTAACTCAGCATAGGAGAGTAAGAAGAACAAAGAAAACGTCAGCACCACCAAAAAAGCACTACAAAATGACAGCAACAAACCCACATCTATCAATAATTACACTGAATTTAAATGGACTCAATGCACCCATAAAGAGATGGAGAGTGGCAGAATGGATAAGAAAACAGGATCCATCAATATGCTGTCTACAGGAGACACACCTTAGAAACAGAGATGTGAATTTATTAAAAGTCAAAGGTTGGAAAAAAATATATCAAGCTAACAACTACCAAAAAAAGAGCAGCAGTGGCAATTCTAATCTGAGATAAAGTAGACTTTAAAACAAAATCTTCCATAAAACACAAAGAAGGACACTATATAATGATTAAAGGGACGATCCATCATGAAGATATAACTGTAATAAACATCTATGCACCGAATGACAGGGCTTCAAAATACATAAAACAAACTCTAACAACACTGAAAAGAGAAATTGACAGTTCCACAATAATAGTAGGAGACTTCAACACACCACTCTCAGTAAAGGACAGAACAACTAAGAAGAAACTCAGCAAAGATACAGAAGACCTAAAGGGCACAATCAGCCAACTTGACCTCATAGACATATATAGAAGACTCCAGCCAACCGCTGCAAAGTACACATTCTTTTCCAATGCACATGGAACGTTCTCCAGAATAGACCACATCTTAAGCCACAGAGCAATCCTCAACAAGATCCAAAACGTTGAGATAATTCAAAGTATCTTATCTGACCACAATGCCATCAAGGTAGAAATTAACACTAGAAAGAGCAAGGGAAAAAAATTAACTACATGGAAACTGAATAATACCCTGCTAACACATCACTGGGTAATAGAAGAAATCAGAGATGGAATCAAAAAATTCCTAGAATCCAATGAGAATGAAAATACATCATACCAAAATCTTAACACAGCAAAGGCGTTCCTCAGAGGACAATTTATAGCAATAGATGCACATATCAAAAAAGAAGAAAGGGACATAATCAAAACATTAACTACAGAACTCAAACAAATAGAAAGAGAACAGCAAAAAAGCCCAAAACCACCAGAAGAAAGGAAATAGTAAAGATCAGAGCAGAAATAAATGAAATAGAGAACAGAAAAACAATACAAAGAATCAACAAAACCAAATGTTGGTTCTATGAAAGAATCAACAAAATCGACAAACCACTGGACAGACTGACAAAAGAAAAACAGGAGAGGACACAAATAAGCCAAATAAATGAAATGGGGGACATTACAACAGACCCAACTGAAATAAAAAGGATTATAAGAGAATATTATGAAAACTATACTCCAACAAATTTGAAAACCTAGAGGAAATGGGTAAATTTCTAGAAACACACGGCCTACCCAAACTGCAACAAAGAGATGTTGAAAATCCGAACAGACCCATAACAAGAGAAGAGATTGAAAAGGTAATAAAAAAACCTCCCAACCAAAAAAAGCCCTTACCCAGATGGCTTCACTGCAGAATTCTACAAAACATTTACAGAAGAGCTTGTACCAGTACTACTCAAGTTATTTCAAAGCATAGAAGAGGAAGCAACACTTCCAAATTCATTCTATGAAGCCAGCATAACCCTGATACCAAAACCAGGAAAAGATATCACAAAAAAAGAAAATTACAGACCAATATCTCTCATGAAAATAGATACAGAAATTCTTAACATAATTCTATCCAATAGAATTCAGTATCATATCAAAAAAATAATACACCACGACCAAGTAGGATTCATACCAGGTATGCAAGGATGGTTCAACATTAGAAAATCAATCAACGTAATCCACCACATAAACAAAAGGAAAGAAAAGAATCACATGATCATCTCAATTGACGTAGAAAAGGCATTTTCAAAGTCCAACACCCATTCCTGATAAAAACTCTCAATCAAATAGGTATAGAAGGGAAATTTCTCAACATAATAAAGGGCACCTATGCAAAACCAATGGCCAACATCATTCTTAATGGAGAGAGGCTGAAAACATTGCCCTGGAAAACGGGAACAAGACAAGGATGCCCTTTATCACCACTCCTATTTAACATCGTGCTGGAAGTTCTAGCTAGAGCAATAACGCAAGAAAAAGAAATAAAGGGCATCCAAATTGGTAATGAAGAAGTTAAACTTTCTCTGTTTGTGGATGATATGATAATATACACAGAAAACCCTAAAGATTCCACAAGAAATCTACCGGAACTAATAGAAAGAATCAGCAGAGTAGCAGGATACAATATAAACATTCAAAAATCCATTTCATTCCTATACACCAATAAGGAGAACAATGAAAAGAAAATCAGGAAAAGAATACCATTTTCAATAGCTCTTAAAAAGATAAAATACTTAGGAATAAATCTGACCAGGAATGTAGAAGACCTATACAAAGAAAACTACATATCCTACTGCAAGAAACCCAAAAGGATCTACATAAATGGAAAAACATACCATGCTCATGGATAGGCAGACTCAACATTGTGAAAATGACAATTCTACCCAAAGCAATTTACAAATACAATGCAATCCCAATCCAAATACCAACAACATTCTTCAAAGAGATGGAAAAACTAATCATTCACTTTATATGGAAAAGGTAGAAGCCCCAAATAAGTAAACACTACTGAAGAAGAAGAATAAAGTTGTAGGACTCACACTACCTGACTTCAGAACCTGCTATACAGCTACGGTAGGTAAAACAGCCTGGTACTGGTACAACGACAGATACATTGACCAATGGAACAGAATTGAGAACCCAGGAAGTAAATCCATCCACCTACGGTCACCTGATCTTCGACAAGGGCCCCAAGCCCATCAAATGGGGAAAAGACAGTCTTTTTAACAAATGGTAGTGTCAAAACTGGATATCCATCTGCAAAAAAAATGAAACAGGACCCATACCTCACACCGTATTCAAAAACTACTTCAAAATGGATCAAAGACCTGAATATAAAGCTTAAAACCATAAAGTTCATAGAAGAAAAAATAGAACCAACACATCAGGCCTTAATACATGGCATTAACAGGATACAAACCATAACCATCGACACACAAACCCCAATAGATAAGCTAGATAATTGGGATCTTGTAAAAATCAAACACCTATGCTCTTCAAAAGACTTCACCAAAAGAGTAAAAAGAGAACCTACAGACTGGGAAAACATTTTTGGACAGTACAAGTCAGACAAATGTCTAATCTCCATAATCTACAAGAAAATCCAACACCTCTACAACAAAAAGAGAAATAATCCTATTAAAAAATGGACAAAGGAAATGAACAGAGAGTTCACCAAATAAGACATTCAAGTGGCCAACAGACACATGAGGAAATGCTCGCGATCACTAGCCATTAGAGAAATGCAAATTAAAACCAAAATGGGATACCATCTCACCCCGGCATTACCGGCACGAATCAAAAACTCTGGAAATAGCAAATGTTGCAAGGGCTGCGGGGAGATCGGAACTCTTATGCACTGCTGGTGGGAATGCAAAATGATACAATCATTTTGGAAAATGATTTGGTGCTTCCTCAGAAAGCTAGAAATAGTCGTACCATTCGATCCATCAATTCCACTCCTAGGAATTTATCCTAGAGAAATAAGAGTTGTCACTTGAACAGATGTATGCACACCTATGTTTATGGCAGCATTGTTCACAATAGCAAAATGATGGAAACGACCTCGATGCCCATCAACAGATGGATGGATAAATAAACTATGGTAGATACACCCAATGGAGTACTGTGCAACGAGAAAGAACAACAATGTATCTGTGAAGCACCTCATAACATGGATGAAACTGGAGGACATTATGCTGAGTGAAATAAGTCAATCACAAAAGGACAAATATTGTATGAGACCTCTATTGTAAAAACCCATGAAAAAGTTCACACACAAATTGTAACAATCTTTGTTGGTTACCAGGGATGGGAGGGGTTGGGGGGGAATACTAAATAGATAATAGATAAGTGGTATCTTGGGTGAAGGGTGAGACAGTACACAATACAGGGGAAACTAGCACAACTTGTACAAGGAAAGGTCATGGAAGCCCTATAGACACATCCAAACTCCCTGAGAGAGTGAATTGCTGGGCGGAGGGCTCTGGGGACCATGGTCTCGGGTAACATCTAGCTCAATTGGCATGACACAGCTTATAAAGGCAATGCTCTACATTCTACCTTGGTGAGTAGTGTCTGGGGTCTTAAAAGCCTGTGAGCAGCCATCTGAGATACTCCACTGGTCTCATCCCTTTGGAAGCAAGGGAGAATGAAGAGAACAGGATACAAGTAAAAGATTAGTCTGAAGGACTAATGGACCACAGCTACCAAGGCCTCCACTGGACTGAGTCCAGTATAGCTAGATGGTGTCCGACTACCACCACTGACTGCTCTAACCAGGATCACAACAGAGGGTTCTGAACAGAGCTGGAGAAGGATGTAGAGCATAATTCTAACTCACAAAAAAAAGACCAGATTTATTGGCCTAAAGGAGATTGGAGAAACCTCGAGAGTATGGCCCCCAGACACCCTTTTAGCTCAGTGGTGAAGTTACCTCCGAGGTTCACTGTTCAGCCTGGGAGTGGACAGCCCCATAAAAACAAATGAGACTGATGAGCTACAGGAGTCCAGTGAGAAGGGCCAGAAGGCAGAAGGGGACAAGGAAGCTGGTGATAGGGAACCCAGGGCTGAGTAAGGATATTGTTGCTGTGTTGTGAGATTGTTAACCATTGTCATAGGGCAACATTTGTAGTAACTATTAAATGAGAAACTCTTTGTTCTGTAAGCCTTCACCTGAAGTACAATAAAAAAAAAAAAAATCAGAGCAGAAATAAATGGGATTGAAGACAGAAGAACAATAGAGAAAAATCAGTGAAACCAAAAACTGTTTCTTCGAAAAGATCAATAAAATTGATAAACCTCTAGCCAGGCTAACCAAGAAAAAAAGCAAAAATACATAAATTACTAATATCAGAAAAGAAAGAGGGATCATCACAACTGATTCCATGAACATTAAAAGGATAATAAATGAATATTATAAACAATTCTGTCTCTAAATTTGATAACTTAGATGAAATAACCGATTCCTTGAAAGACACAATCCACCAAAACTCACACAAAGATAAATAGTTAATCTAAATAGGCATATAACTATTAAGTTATTTGAATCAATATTTAGTAACCTTCCAAAACAGAAAGCACGGCCCCAGATGGTTTCACTGATGAATTCTATCAAACACTTAAAGAAAAAATGATACCAATTCTATACAATCTGTTCCATAAAATAGAAGAGGGAACACTTTCTAACTCATGCTATGAGACCATCATTATCCTTACACCAAAAATAGACAAAGACATTACAAGAAAGGAAAACTACAGACCAGTGTCTCTTATGAACCTTGACACACACACAAAACCTCAACAAAATCAGTAGAGCAGAATACATAGTTCAGTGATAGACCCACACAAATATAGTCAACTGATACTTGACAAAGGAGCAAAGACAATTCAGTGGAGAAAAAGATAGTCTTTTCAACAAACGGTGCTGGGACAACTGGCCATCTGCATGCCAAAAAAAAAAAAAAAAGAGAGAGAGAGAGAGAAAAGAAAGAAAAAATCTAGACACAGCTCTTATAACTTTCACAAAAATTAACTCAAAATGAATTATAGACCTAAATATAAAATGCAAAATTATAAAAGTCTAGAAGATAACATAGAAGAAAATCTAGGTGACTTAGCATTTGATGATGACTTTTTATCTATAACACAAAAAGCACTATCCATGAAAGAAAAAACTGATAAGATTGATAAATTGAATTTCATTAAAATTAAAAACAGTAAAAAAATTTTTCTCTGCAAAAGACACTTTAAGAGAATGAAAAGACAAATCACAGACTGGGATAAAATATTTGCAAAATGCTTACCTGAGAAAGGACTTGTACCCAAAATATCCAAAATCCAAATAACTCTTAAAAATCAACAATAAAAAAAAAACCCAGTTAATTACAAAATGGACAAGAGATTTGAACAGATGCCTCACCACCACCACCTCAGATATGCAGATGGAAAATAAGTATTGGGAAATATGTTCAACATCATATGTCACCATGGTAAAGTAAATTAAAACAACAGTGTGATATCACTACACACTTATTAGAATAGCTAAAATCAAAACACTGACAACATCAAATGCTGGTGTGTATATGGAGCAACTGGAACTCTCATTGTTTTAGGAATGTAAAATGCTACAGTCACTTTGAAAGACAGTCTGACGGTTTCTTAGTAGGCTTACTATACAATCCAGCAATTGCACTCCTAGATATTTACCTGAATAAAACGTATGTCCACAGAAAAACTTGCACATGTTTGTCTATAGAAGCTTTTTGTTTTTACAATTACCCCAAATTGGAAGCAACAAAGGTGTCCTTTAGTAGGTGGATGAGTAACCAAACTAGTACATCTTTACAATAGAATATTACTCAGTGATAAAAAGAAGCTATCAAGCCACAGAAAGACATGGTAGAACCTTAAATGCATATTGCTAAGTGAAAGAAACCAGTCTGAAAAAGCTATATACATACATGACATTCTGGAAAAGGCAAAACTGTAGAGACATTAAAATACCAGTGGTTGCCAGGGGCTTGGGCTGAGGAAAGGAGGGATGAATAGGTGAAGCATAGGGGATTTTTAGTGCAGTAAATGAATAATTTCTTTTATAAGGATCAGCA
The DNA here is from genome assembly GCA_030035585.1 of Dugong dugon. Lineage (NCBI taxonomy): Eukaryota > Metazoa > Chordata > Mammalia > Sirenia > Dugongidae > Dugong > Dugong dugon. Next base: position 4,265,471 of record CM057475.1, on the reverse strand, counting down.
CAAAGCTGTTTCCTATGAGGCAGAGATTAAAGATGTTGCAAATGTCCAACTTTTTCAAGCTGTTGTACCACTCCATCATCTTTAACATCAACTACTCCTTCTTCCCTCAGCATTCTACCTCCTGTGTTTGAGTTTCCTAATTGGCTGCAACATCTCACAGAACTCACCAACCATATAAAGGAAATGGCTCACATGGTTTTGGAGGCTGGCAAGTCTCAAATTTGTGGATCAGGCATAGGCTTCTCCCAGTCCATGTGGCTGAAGGAGCTGAGGAACCCAAACCTGTAGTTCAGAACACAGGCTGCTGGCTCATAAAGCTGCAGAAGCTGGTGAATCAGATCACATGATAGGCTGTGGAGGCCATAAAATTCCAGAATCAGTAGGTCAGATAGCAGGTCTCTGGCGAGATCAGTTGATCACCAACCAGATGTGGGATCTAGATGCAGAGTAAGAGCCTTGCCAGGACACACACATATATCTTAGATGCAAGCCAACACCCCAGAGAAAGGAGTAACTTTAGTAAGGGTGAAATTGAATCACACCATCCTGCAAAGCTACGACCCAAGGTACGCCTTATACCAATCCTGCCTCATCAACATGTAGAGGTCAGGATCCACAACACATAAAATGGAGGACAACCACGCAATACTGGGAACCATGGCCCAGCCAAGTCAACACATAACCCCTACCATCACAGGTTCCATATACCTTATTTGCAAAGTCCCACTCATTCATTCTGCATGAGTCACAAAGACCATGCTAGAAGGGACATAATAAGTAATCCATTGCACTGTAGGCAGTTAAACTGTTCTGATACTGTAACAGTGGATACGTGATATTACCATATTTTTATTCAAATAACGTGTGCTCTCCGGGTTTGTTTGCTAGCTGCGCTCTCTGCTTGTGAAGCACCCACACAAAGGCTGCCATGCCAATCCTCCTCCACATGTTGCTGTAAAAATTAGCATAGCGTGCTTATGAAAATACCTTTTGGGGGAGGGCAAGCCAGCAAACAAACACAGGTGTGTGTTATTTGGGTAAAAATACAGTATACAGCTGTCAAAACCCATGAAACTACACAACACAAAGAGTGAACACATTGATTTAGTTAATAATAATGTGTCAACATTGTTTCATCGATTGTAACAAAAGTTAATAATAGGAGAAGCAGTGTTCAGTGGAGACAGGGGGTACATGGGAATTCTTTGTACTTTCTGCAAAGTTTGTCTGTAAACCTAAAACTGCTCTAAAAAATAAGGTCTACTGATTAAAAATAAATAAAAATAAAACAAAAGCCTATCTGACTTTTGTGGTACTGCTGCCCCTTCTCAAGTATCTTACCACAAAGCCTTTGGTGTCATGGTCTAAAGTCTTTTCCATTAATACGCTTCTCCCTTGCACTTGACAAAGGAGCACACATTGGCTACAGTGATTGACACTGTGAAATGTACACTTTTGAAAAGAAACTTTCTCCCTTAACCACAGGAATGTGATCTTGTTCACATTATACTAAACACACAATTGTCTAAAAATAATACATTCTGAACTATTCAGTTTTAAGTACCATTATCTGGAGACTGAAAACAGTTCAGTATCAAGTGTGATACAGCAAGCCCAGGGCAGTTCTTACTGCAGTTGTTCTGTAGCTCAAACACCATAATCAGGGCTACCCATCTGATGGTACACCATCATTCCCCCAGGTTCGCATATGTACTGTGTGAACATAAATACATAATCACTCAAACACTTACATACACTTGTCTCCTCCCCAAAAATAATAATCTAGGGCCTTCCAGAGAAAAGAAGTATTATTCTTCCAAAAGGTAGAAAAGTTTTCAGAAATGCAGCTCTTGCCCTCTCTGCCATACAGACCTTGAGCCTTTCTGTCTAAACATCGGCATTCAGGTTAATGATGATTGCATTTTTATCCCAAACAAACAATTTTTTTTCAAACATATGATCTCTCCACCCCTTGTCCCTGGGGCCTTAAAGACTACAGTCGAGACAACACCATGGAGCACAGTTCTACTCTATAACACATGAGCTCACCATGAGTTGTAATTGACTTGACAACTACTGGTGTTTTTTTCGGTTCTCTACCCCTTAGGAGGAAACCCTGGTGGTGTAGCGGTTAAGTGATATGGCTGCTAACCGAAAGGTCAGCAGTTCAAATCCACCAGGCGCTCCTTAGAAACTCCATGGGGCAGTTCCACTCTGTTCTACAGGGTCGCTATGCGTCTGAATTGACTCGACAGCAACTGGTATTTTTTTGGTTTACCTCCTAGGAAGCAGGAAATGACTTCTACTTCTTAAAGACATTTCCAGTCTCTACTCATGAAAGTTTTGAAAAGCCTTGTAGTCAGTTTCTCACACTCACATACCCTCACATACATGATTGAATTGCTGTGCGAAACAAAACCAAACGTTTGTTCAAGGTCATCTGGTATTGGCCAGATACAAGTTAATTTGGTTCCAAATCCATTGTTGGGCTTCTCTCCCCTCCCTCCCCACTTACAGCATGCCTTACAGATTTGCCTGGTTACTTAGAGAATTCCTCCTTTAATGGAGGCTCATGATATCGTGATGTCAAAGCTGGAAGGCCCGAGACATTCATCTCATCCCAGCTCGCCTGTCATTTTATAGAGGTTATGTGATTTGGGCAAGTTCACAGAGAAAATTAGAAACAGAAGAAATGACCAGAACTCATACCCAGGAATCCAGAGTCCGGATCGCTGACTTGTTTCAGAAATCTCCATTCATATTCATCTTCAGTTTTATTTTGAGGAAAAATATACTGGGGTCAGAGCTGCCAAAAGTCTATTCCTTCAGGTGAACTTTTGCTTCTCCAAAGTGATAAGAGTATCTGTTTGCAACAGGCATTTGACATGCTGAGGCCTTGAAGATCCTGTGTGATTATTTAAAGAGAACACTAAGTATTATTGTTTTAAATAAATTTTTTTTTTTTTTTTTAGCTCACAAACAGGAAATTAAATTTTGCTGACCAGTTCAGGGCTCTATGACCAGGCAGACTCTATTAATAAAAGCAATGTGAGTGGACAGTGGTTCCCGTGGTAAAGCTCAGCGGTCTTCCCAGATTTTAAGATGCAAAAGGTAATGTTAAACATACATATTAAAACCACATGGCTTTCCTTCTTTCATTTGCTTAATTGGTGCATTATTCTTTCCCCTCATTTTCAAAATTGGAAACCTCTTGGTTTAGGGGAAAGAACTAGGGCTGGAAACCTAAGGAACAGACTCTCTTGCTCTGGTGGACTTGCAGAAGTTCTGTGTTTTACATTAGAAGTCTCTGGCAAGCTATAAAAAAAAATCCATGCCCGGACACCTCTATAGACCAATGAAATTGTAATCCTTGTAGTTGAGAACCTGGCATGGATCTCTTCCAGAGCTCACCACAGTGAATCTCACATACAGCCAGTGTGGGCATCCACCGGGTAGACACACCAGGCACGTTGCACTGTTATCATGGAAACCCTGAGTCTGCAAGTGTAGTAGGGTTCTCTCTCCTCACACTCTCTGTTCCAGCATATGCCACTGTGCTGCAAAACTGGACTTAGACGCACAGAGGAAGGTCACTTGAACTCTTTTTGACGTCTCACATTTGTTGTGGATCCCACCAAGGGCTGGGACCAGTGGTGTCTGCCAAGGACATAGATGTGAACTTCACAAGGTCCCTACAGGTCACCGTGATTGAGCAAATGATATAGCTCACAGGACAGAGGGAGGTGGTTTTGGCAACCTTTCTAATCCACTCTTCCAAATCTGGGGCTGGCTGAGTCAACTATTCATTATATTCAATTCCTGCTGAGGCTGGGGTTCTATGGCATTTTCCTCCTTTCCCTCTCTAGTCTCACCACCAGAAAAAAAGCTTCCCAAGCATCAACCACTCCTGAGTCCAGAGACTGAGTCAGCTACCTTAATTTCTTCATCTGTAAAATAGGGCACCACTAGTACCTGCATTAGAGTCACTGGATGGTGCTAACAGTTAACATGCTCTGCTGCTAACTGAAAGGTTGGCGATTCCAGTCCATTCAGAGTCATCCTTGGAAGAAAGACCTGGTGATCTACTTCTGAAAAATCAGCCATTGAGAACCCTATGGAGGGTAGTTATACTATGACACAATGGGGTCACCATGAATCGAAGTTGAGTTGAAACTGATTCAACAGCAACAGGTTTTTTGTTTGTTTGTTTGTTTTTATTTGTTTGTTTAGTATCTATATTTAGGCTGCTCACGAGCAGTAAGTGTTCAGCACAGCTCTGGCAAACAGTAGGGCACACAATAAACATCATTTTAAGTAAGATGGGCTCTTGTATTTTCAGATTACACTGGCTCATCTCCTCTTCCTGTAATTTATCTTTCTGTTCTTTAAGGCACATAGGAACCATCGACTGAGTCAGAGCCCTTTTGGATAAAAACATTAGTCTGCTCTCTGGATCTGGGAAAACTTGTGTTTGAAGTTCAGAGGTTTGGAGCTCTGAGTGGTGGAATTACAGCAGATTATATTTTCTTCTCCTTAATCAAAAGAGTTAGGCACATTTTCGAGTCTGGAACCCACCTGAATGTCATGTTTCCACCCCGAGAAGGATTCTTTTTGACAAGTGAATTATTTAATGTGATGCAGATACTTCTTACCTCGCCAATACACTCATTCCACCTTTGTGCAGTGTTACAGATTGAATTGTGTCCCCCAGAAATGTGCATCACCTTGGCTAGGCTATGATTCCCAGTATTGTGTGATTGTCCACTATTTTGTGATCTGATGTGATTTTCCTATGTGTTGTAAATCCTACCCTCTATGATGCTGATGAGATAGGATTAGAGGCAGTTATGTTAATGAGGCAGGACTCAATCTACAGGATTAGGTTGTATCTTGAGTCAATTTCTTTTGAGATTAAAAAAGAGAGAAGCAAGCAGAGAGGAGAGGGACCTCACACCACCAAGAAAGAAGTGCTGGGAGCAGAGTGCATCCTTTGGACCCAGGGTCCCTGCACAGAGAAGCTCCTAGACCAGGGGAAGATCGATGGCAAGGACCTTCCCTTGAACTGACAGAAAGAAACTTCCCCTAGAGCTGGCACCCTGAATTCCAACTTCTAGTCTCCTACATTGTGAGAGAACTAGCTTCTGTTTGTTAAACCTATCCACTTGTGGCATTTCTGTTGTAGCAGTATTAGATAATAAGACTGGCAGTTCCAAGTGTTATTTTTAAAAAAGCTCTTTGTATTGAGCAAAATCTGCCTCCTCATAGAATCTCCTTTTTGGTTCTCATTCTTCCCTCTCTACTTTCAAAGATTACACTAATGTTGGAATGGCAGATAAATTTTAACTCAGTTTCTATTAATTTGGCAGTGGTTGTCCAAAAGATCATAGAAAACCCTATGGAGTCATTGAAAACCCTATGGAGTGCAGTTCTACTCTGAAACACATGGGGTCATGTGTGTATAAATCAATTTGATGACAACTGGTTTCTTGGTTTTGTTCTGGAGTGTGGTGATGAAGGCTAGGAGGCTATCTGGCAAGTCCCAAGTCTGTGGGTCAGGTGTCAGGCTGGAGGCTTCTCCTGACTCATGTAGCTACAAGGTCTGACAAATCCAATGTTGGCAGGTAAGACAACAGGGTGCTGGCTCATGGGCTGCAGAGGCCGATGAATCCCAAGATTGGCAGGCAATACAGCAGGCCACTGGCTCAAGTACCATAAACCAGAGATCATATGATGATGAGCTGGATGAAGGATCCAGAGCTAGCAAAAGCCAGGGAGCTTTATCAGACATCATATATATTGCAGGTTACACCCCGGAGGAAACCCCTTGTACAACTAATTGGCTGATCACATCAGATCACATCATGGAGGTAATTACATTATGTCACAAAATGGAGGATAATTACATCATTACATAACTTCCAGACTGCATCATTACATAACTGCCAAACCACTGAGAATCATGGCCCAGTCAAGTTGACACACAACCTTAACTATCACAGATACCATCTGACAACCATCTTTGTTTTGGGGGAGCCCCATTACCCTATTAAATTTCATCACCATACATTGTTTCTCTATTCAGGCCACTGAACCATTCCACACTTGAGTCTGTTGTTGGTTGCATTCTCTCTCTTTTCCTGCTTTGACAAATCTGCAAATGTGATCAGTCTGGTGTCAGTGTTCTTGTCTGAGACACCTAGAAGTTGCAAGGTTTATCTTCTGGGCTTTCTAACTTTCTCTTTCAGCATCTTCTCCCCACACAAGGTGTTTTATCCACTCTTACACCCTTATCTAGCTCCAGCTAAGATTTCAGCCAATGTCTTTGTAAACTATAACCCTTCCTGAGGTGTTTGCATTTTAATAAAGGCTCAGGAGGCCCTTATGTTGTTATTTCAGTGGCAACATACAAGTTGAAAAGAACTGAGACTTGAGAGGAGAACTGCATCAGTAGATGGCACAGCCAGTTAGGAGAAGAGCAAAGAGAGCCTCTGCGACAAGTTCTATGACTCAAGAGAGCACTGAAATGTGCCTGTGAGCAGGGGGGCGAACAATAAAGTTCACATGGTGGACAAATGGTCTCCAACTATCCCTCTAGTTCCAGCTGGCTGGATACTCCCGGATGAGTAGGTCCTCCCACGTCTCCACTGAACCATCTAGTGAGTGTGTGTGTGCATGTGTGTGTATGTGTGCATGGGGTGGGGGGCATTGGCAAGGGACTCTTTGAGCACCTCTTAACTCCACCATCCAGAGATCTGCCCTGGATAGGTTTCTGTTCTTCCTTGGCATCATGATGGTTGTTATGATGAGTTCACCCAAACCCTACCTGTGATCCACAGTAAGTGAGCATGGCTCCAAGCCCATCTGCCAGGCCCTGGTGCTCAGCATACCAGATATTGTCATTTACACCCTTAGCTGAGGAGCTTCCTAAATGGGCTGATTTTCTAGTGACTGCTGGTCTTCATATTTGTGAGCTCAAAGCAATCAGCTCTAATCATGCCCACTATATTTTAATTGAAGTTTCAACTATAAGAGGAAAGAAAACCTTAGATTAACAATCAGTAAGACTATTATTACATTCTTTCCAACTTAAAGAGCAAGGTCTTCAGAAACCCCAGGGGTTTAAAACTGTAACCAGTTTTATTTAAGATAAGAGTATGATGTAAGCAGATAACCACGGGGCTGTAACAATTAAGAAGCCTAGGGCCTAATCTCATCACCAAAATTTAGTAGCAATCTGGAGCCCAGGCCCCAGGCCTTGAGCTATGGAGAGGAGGGGTCCAAGCCAGGCTGAGCATGTGGCTTATAAAGATTAGAGACAAAATTAAATGCCATGTCAAGGGGGAGGAGAGGAACCAGAGACTGGGGAACTGAGATACTGGTTAAAAAAAAAAAAAAGCAAAAAACGTTGCTGTCGACTCGATTCCAACTCATAGCGATCCTATACTGATAAAGCACCAGCAAAACCACACCAAACTAGAAGAGTCAGAGCCATGCGAAAATGAAATGGAAAGTGAGGGTTATATTCAGACCAATCACTACCCATCTGTCAGTTTCTAGTACTTGGCTTGCATACTTCTGTGCTCTGGAAGCTATGCCACCAGTATGTCAAATACCAGCAATGTTACCCATGGTAGACAAGTTTCAGCAGTCCAGACTAAGACAGACTAAGAAGAAAGGTCTACTTCTGAAAATTAGCCAATGAAATTGGCTAGAATTTTGTCCAATATAGTGCTGGAAGATGAGCCCCCTAGGTTATAAGGCACTGTAAATACACAGTGGCCACAACAGTGGACTTGAGCACACCAGTGATTGTGAAGATAGTGAAGGACTGGGCAATGTTTCCTTCTGCTGTACATGGGGTTGCCATGAGTTGCAGCCAACTCCATGGCAACTAACAACATATTCAGACCAAGGAAAGATGGAGTATGAGCTTGTTCAGGGCTGAGCCTGTGACAATCTCATGGCTTCAGTTGTGGCGGCCGTGATGTTCCTCTTCTGATTGACTTACGCAGGCTTCTCGTCACCAATGGAACAGGCCCCTGATGTAGCAGATTCACTCCTGCCACTCATTGTGTGACTCTGGGAAAGTTACTTAACCTCTCCAAGTCACAGTCAACTCATTTGGAAAATGAAAATGGTGAACCAGAAACCATATTCCCCTAAAATGACTCTAATTCTATAAAAGGACTTCTCACATATATTAGCAAGCCAAAAACATATATTCAAGTAAAACTTAATTAAAATATAATACATATTCACAATGGAGTTTATTCTGGATGCAAAATCCAGTTGTTTTTGGATCACCTAGTCTCAACAGAGCGTTAATCTGGACATAGTGAACTTTTGCTAAGAATCTATACCATGAAGTCATTCAGTTCAACTCATAATGAGGTCATTGCTTATGCTGGAGATACTTCTCAGGGCCAGGATAAAGGGAACACACACTGATGATGATGGCAGGGTAGGTGTGTTTAGGGATCGTGGAGGGTTTTTCTTCCCAGAAATCAGAAAAATGTCTTGGAACATTCCTCTGAATGAAATTTGGGGCCCTTAGAGCAAAAGCTGATTTTAGCAAAAGTGTACAGTCAGAATCCCTGGGCTGCCAAATGGAAAAGGGTCCTGAGACTTGGGGAGGAGCAAAGGATTGCTATTCAATGGGCTGTTTGTTCTCTTCTTTTAACCCCTTCACTCCCTAATGAACTGCAAAGAATCTCTTGAAAGAGCAGACAGTGCCTGGTCTGAGGCAGGAGGATGGGGCGCAACAGGCTCATGCACACAGAATTCAGGACATAGGAGAATTCACAGAGCTCCTGGAGAACAAAACACTAAGGCTCCTTGGATTAGGCAAAGAGAGTCAAAACCTTGGTAGGCTATACGTCGATAGCAGAGTAAAGGGGTCAGAGGCATGAGGCAGTTTCCGAGGACAGAGGCTGTTACTTGGACCTGGAGTAAAATCAGAACAGTTTCTGTCAACTCAGTCAGGTCAGAAATAATATTTTCCCAAAACTTTTTATACCTACTTGGCATTAGTTATTCTTCTAAACTCTTCTTTTAGATTTAGTATATATTTTTTCTGATAAAAATATATATTTCACATATTTTTAAAAATAGACTGAAATTTTATAAAGTAAAATAAAATTTAAAAAATATAAAAAGCATTAGAAGAAAACATGATAAATTATAATCCTACCATTCATAGAAAAACTTTGACCTGCAGTATCGTGACTGTTGTTTGAGGAAGTTTGGAAATCATGTTCTATTGAATTTTCTTAACTAGAATTCAACAGATCATGCTTCTATTTTTTTCCAGTGTCACTTATTGACATTTTAAAATTTCTCTTGTAGATCCTACACTTGTCTCTCTGTGCTCCTCCCTAACCCTTTCTTCTTTATTCCTTTCCTTTCTCATTTTAAGGTGAAACTTTATTTTTCTAAATCGATCATTTATGATATATGTGAAACCTCAAGATTTTTATATATGTTTTGTATTTCACCACCATGCTCAATTTTATTATTAACTCAAATACATCAGTTAATTATTATAGATTTTCAACATATGGGAATGATGTATGTGCATCCTTCTTTGCAATGATTACAATCTTTATGCTTCTTGTCATGTGTAATGGTAATTCTTAATGTTACTATGGTTATAGTGGTAGTACTAGCTCTAATACTAGTAATGAAGTTCCATGGCAATCCCTCTTGTCCTCTTGAAATCAAATTTACTGCCAAGTAAGCACAGCATAATTGCATTCCACTGTAAACGTTTCAGGAATAAGGAACAACTTCCTGAACACAACCTTCTTGAGAATTAGGAAGCTAGAGATTCCCAAAGAAAGGCCCCTCCCCGTGAAGGAAGCCATCAGCCAGGGATTAGAGTGGTTCTTAGGCAGACAGTTGACCCTCAACATGCACTGGAATAACAGGGCCCATTTATGGCTGACAATTGGCTCTTGCCCAAGTGGCCCATGAAATGTAGGGGCTAAGCAGTCATTTTACAGTCTTTTTAAAAGAGGGTTTCAAATGTTACTGGGTATCTTAAAAGTCTAAGTTATCACATGTGGAAGAGACCACCCATGTGAGTTTAGGGTTTGTTTTTTAGAAGCAGGAGCACATTCCAGAAGCTGTATTTGGTGTGTCTTTCCAGCCAAGGATTTGAAGCTTCTTAATATAAATGATTTCTTAGACACTGGACTCCAACCTCATTTGCTTAAGCTGGATTTTTTTTCCCATATATGTAAGGCCTTAAATAAAAAAATCATATATTGAATTGATGGCTTTTTGAGCCAGTCTCTAAGATGACAGACAAGATTTGACTATGGTGATTATTGATGATAACGATAGTGACACCAAGTTGTAGAACATGATCACATCAATTACAGCAAAAATGAGGACATAGCAGGGACAGTTACTGTGCCTAGCCCTGTGGGTATGAAAATTAAAGGCTGTCTGCTATGCTTGGTGAGAAAAGACCATATAAACCACTAATCACTGCAGAGATCAGTCCTATTCAGAAGTCTGAACAAAGGGCTGTAGGATAGAGAGGGGAAGCGAATCAGTCATAGATAACAACCTTTGGCTAGATTTCCTAAGGCTGGGGTTTGACAGATAAGTTAAACATCACCAGGAAAAGAATAACTGAAAACTTGTGAAAAGATAGCATCATTTTAAGAAAATAATAGAATTGTATAATAACAGGGTTAAAATGATGCTATCAAAGTAATCACTCACTGTAATTGTTCTACCCATGTAATTAATAATAGACATATTAAAGGAGTAATTTAATTTTCCTGTATGTATTCAAAAGGGCATAAGCAATGTGGCTTCCTAGGAATGAAAATAAAAAGATCTCTGAAGTGCCTCTCAGACCGTAGGAGCAGAATGCTGGCTGGAAGTGGCTGGCGTCCTCCTCTTCTCCCATAGAAGGCCATTCCCAGTCAGAGAGGAACGTTGTACCTTCTTCTAGAACAATACCTCAACCAACATGAGGCAGAAGTGGGGCAGCCTGGTCTGATACTCACAAAGACCATGACCACACTGTGTCCCAGGCCTAACTCGAGGCCGAGAGAGTTGGCCTCAGCAGAGTTCTCTCAGAGCAGTAGTTGGAGAATCACATCATGACCCAACTTCCCCTTCCTTTACCTAGAAGGACTCTTGCTAAGATATGGACTTTCTACCCAGCCTCCTCCTAACCTCCACCCTAACAGCCATGAACGCTGCTGCTTAGAAATAGCACTTTTCTTAGAAGTAAAGTGGCCAGACCTTTGAGCTGGGCCTCCATCCAGATTTTTGAATGTTGTTTCTTCAATTCAACAATGATTCCTTAAATACTTGTATGTGTGGCCCCGAGACATAAGAACTGAGGGTCTTTCTGAAAACAATGTCTACAGTGTTCTAAGAGACAGCACTTTATTTGCACTGTCATACTATCCTTCACTGTAAAAGCATTCATTGTGCGAACCTCTTCACGTCCCCTGTTCAGAGATGAAGGGCATTAACTCTAAGTTGCTTGACATTTACTTATTTGGTAGACAGCTATTCTTGAGGCACCTCCTCTTGGAATGTTTTCTGTCCTTCCCCCTCCCTTGGCGGAAGTGACCTCTCTGAACTCTCCCTCTTGAATGCCCACTCTTCCCTGGATATCTTACCTCATAGCACTGGGAACTGATACATGTTCTCATTGATGTACATGGCTGGAGTCTCTGGATTGTGAAAATGGTTAATATACTCAGCTACTAACTGAAAGGTTGGAGGTTTGAATCTACCCAGGGGCACCTCAGAAGGAAGGTCTGGCCATCTACTTCCAAAAAATCAGCCATTGAAAACCCTATGGAGCACAGCTTTACTCTGACACACACAGGGTCACCATGAGTCAGAGTTGATTCAATGGCAGCTGGTTTTTTATGTACATGTCTGACCCCACCCCCCCCGACACACACACCATCTACATAAGATAATGGGGAATCTCTAGAGAGCAGAGGTCACCTTTGTGTCCCTGAAGACCAATGGTAATGCCAGGCAGATAGTAAGTGATCCAGGAGTATCAGGACATGGGTTAGTTACCGAGCAGACATGCCACACACCAGGCTCGTGCTGGGAATAGGAAGCAGAGGCTTTGAACTGTTCCTAAACCATCCTCTATCTTCTTTCTGACTTTGAGGATCTAGCTCTGGCCATGCATCTCTTAACCACAGGGAAGTCCCACAGGCTGTGGGGTTTCTTCTGTGACTTTCTGTGAAATACTGCATGGGACATGCACAGACCCTGGGAAGGGATTTAGATATTTATAAAGCCACGTCTACGTGCCAGGGCCTGCATTCTGAGTTTATATGTGTTATCTTATTCAGTCTGCACAATATTAAGAAGTATTGTTATTAAGTCCATTTCATAGATAAGGAAACTGGTCCAGAAAGATTAAGTGGTTTGACCAAGCAAGATAGTAGCTGACATAGCCAGGGTAGGAGCCACGCTAGTGTGACTTGGCTGCAGTGTACTGCTTCTCTGGGGAGGCACAGGGCTCCTGCACAGAATGGAAGCTCTACAGCATTTCCAGCAGCCCTTCCAGTCTCTGCCTGGATGAACAGGCACCTCAACTTCACTTGTCCAGCACTGACCTCATCTTCCTCAGTTTGCATCCTCTCCTGTACTGTACATCTCATTTAATTCCAATGCATGGGGAGTGGCTAAGCAACAGCTTCGGGAGTCAGATTTCCTATATTTGAATCCTGGGGCCACCTTTTAGTGTGTGAACATAAGTAAGTTTCTTAATCTCTCTGTTTCTCAGTTTCCTCATCTGTAAAATAACAGTGAACATGGTACCTACTTATAAAACAAAACAAAACAAAAAGCAGTTGCCCTGGAGTTGACTCTGACTCATGGTGACCAGTGTGTGTCAGAGTAGAACTGTGTTTGATGCTCGATTTTTCAGAAGTAGATCACCAGGACTTTCGTCTGAAGTGCCTCTGGATGGGCTCAAACCTCTAACCTTTTGGTTAGCAGGGACTAGGTTAGCAAAACTTCAATGCATTCTTAAGTATAAAGTGCTTAAAATTGAGCGTAGTACATAGTAAATGCTGTAAATTTTGGCTATCATCATGATATTATTACTGTTATACACGTCATCATTCAAGTTAAGCCTTTTAAGTTACTATTGACTCCACCCTATCCCCTACTCTTCCAGTCTTCTGGGAATCCTTACTACTAAATATTTCTTGAACTGAGGCTGGTGATCCTTACTTCTAAATGTTTCTTGGATTATCACCTCCAATGTAGCCCATTGCTATTACCTTTGCTATTTCCCACCCATGAAATTGCAGCTTCCTATCTTGTCTTCTGCAACTACCTTCCCTTGCCATTCATCGTCTGCACAGTTGCAGAGAGATCTTTCTACAGTCAAATCTGAACATGCCATCTGCTCAAAAACCTGCTTTGTCTCCCCATTGCCCAAAGGAGCAATTCTTAATGCCTTAGTCTGGAATTTCATTCCTTCTTCGTTTGGCCTTTGCAGCTATGGGTTTTCTTCTCAGCTATCCTGTCATTCGTTTGCATCCACCTAAGGAAACTTACACTTCCACAGGTCCATGCCTTGTCCAGTCTATTTCTTCTCCATGGGATTCTCTTTCTCCACCTGGCATACTCCTGCTTCTTTAATAGCCACTATGAATTCTTCGAAGCCTTCCTGACCTTCCAGTCTGGCTCCCATGCCCCACCTGGCCAAGGGCCAAGCTGATCACGTTCTGTCTGCACCCCAAGATGGACAGATTCCAGATATAGCCGTCAGCCTTGCATTAGTCCTGCCTACTTTGTTCTCCACTCTGTGGGTTTCTTAAGTGTTTCCACATCCCCAGCACCTGGCAGAAGGCATCTCCTAGCATAGGTGCTTGGTAAATTACTGTTGATTGAAAGTCTACAGAACATTTGAGGTTGGACAGCACAACAAGCTCTCTAACCTTTCTGATTTTGGAAAAAGACATAAGTAAGGGATGCATCAGAGGATCAGTATATTTATGGCTTTGGACTGAACAAATGTTTCAAAAATAGGTCTTACAAGTTTTGCTTTGATAGGTTCTGACTCTAATTTCCTGTATCCACTTTACATATTGCTCTCCTTCAAGTTTAGGCCCAGGTGTGCTTAGTTCAGGGGGAGCTTGATTCTGTAAGTTATGGTCTCTTTTTTTTAATAAATGTATCCTACTATCTTTTGTGGGAGCCCTTCAAAAATCCAAGATGCGTGGATTAAACCTTCAAACAAACAGGAAGTCGCCATTTTTCAAATGTAAATAAATAGATTTAAGCCCTAAGGATGTTAGAGTGGCTGAAAACCCAGCCCAGGAGGCTGTGGTTTCTACACCTGGGAGAGTTCTTGCCCACCTGCCTCTGCTGACATAGACAACTGGAAAGTGAGTAAATATATTTTGGATCAGCCTTCCAGGCCATTAAAAAAAAAAAAGATACCTTAGAATAAGAGGCTTAGGATAAAAGTTATATCAGTTTCATGTCTGGAAACATAAATATTTGTTACAATCCTAGAATTTCAGCTTGTAAGGCTTTTCTTAGCAGATGAGGGGCCTAGGGTCCCAAAGAGTCAAGCAAGTTAACTGGGGCCACCCAGCTCCTTGGGCAGAGACTGAACATGGCTCTTTTCCCTTCAACAGGCTCTCTCCAGAGCTTGGGAGAATTTCGTCAATTTTCTCTGGAGCCAAGACCCTCTTCACCTCCTGTCTGGGCTGTTCCTTCTACAGAGCCACATTCAAAGCAGGGTTGAGGTGCTCTTTGTTAAAAATAAAACAGAGTTCCTGTAAAATAAGAGTTTATTCAGATTCAAAGATTTACAAATTGGTAAGAGGCAAAATGAAAGCTCAAAATGGCATTCCAAAGAGGGAGCATAAGCACAAGTCTTTCATCAGAACTTTGTACAGTGTGGGAAAGAATACGGGGGTAAATTTGATTAGTAGACATTCAACATGCTCTGTAAGACTCATTTATCAAGAATTTCTATTGGCTGGGGTACTCAACATTAGCCTCAGTTTCCTGCATTCCACAGTTGGTTCCTGCAACAACCTGGGTGGACCACCTCAGAATGTTGAAGAACAAGTTATTCTGATCAAGTATGTAGTCATGGGTCTTATACTCCAGAAAGCAGAAGCAGAGGTCTAGGACAATATGGAGTCTGATCCACACCTGTGTCAGCCATTTTAGTTACGTCAAGTGCCTCAGTTAGAGTACTCTTTCACATTTTAAGTAGCTGGGGCTGCGGGAAGGAGCCAGTAGACTCAGGGCCCTCTGTGATAAGGTCAGCTGCATCCTGAGCCTTAGCAGGGGCCAGAGTCATGGTCTCTGCACCTCCAGTGAGGACACGGTGCCATGAAGGACCTTCACACAGGGAAGCAGACCTATTGTTGATCTTTTCCAAGATGTCTTCTATATGCCAAAGAAGCAGATGTTCCAGAACTGTTTCCCAGGTTGCAGGGTTGAGTAAGAATGATCCAATTCAGCAAAAATTCATCAATGACCATGTGTTCTGAGCCCTGCACTGTTTGCTGAAAAAAAAAGGGCATGTCGATTCCTGCCCTTGGCAAGCTAAATTCGGGTGGGGATGACAGATAAGCAAACAGCTAACCACAGCATAAAATGTTGGGTCTTATCCTTGAGGAATGAATAAAATGTGCCAAGAGTGACAGTGAGGGAGGAAGATTTGCAGAGATGATGCCTGAGAAGTGGTCTGATGCAGGGAGGGGATGAGAAGAGAGATGCAAGGAAGGCTGCTGATGGAGGTGGGGACAGAGGAGGTGGGGGAGAGAGGGACACCAAGAGAAATTGCAAGTGAGAGAGTGAGAGAGAGAGAAGGGGGAGAATGAGGAGAGATAGAGAGGGAGAGAAAGTGTAAGCATGGAGAGTGGACAAGAGGCAAAGAAAGAATGAGACAAAATGTGAGACGGTGAAAGAGAGTGAATAAGAATAAGAGTGAGAAAGAGGGAGAGCAAGAGCAAAAGAGAGAAGGCGAGAGAGAGTGAGTGAGAATGAGAGAGAAAAAAAAACAACAGAGTGACAGAAAAGTGAGAAAGAGAATGAAGTAGAGAGACAGAGAGAGAGAGCAGGCATGCAAGAAGGAGAGCAGCAAAGGAGAAGGAAAATGGGAGACAGAGAGAACAAGAGTGAGAGCAGGAGCAAACGCAAGGGACATGGACCACATGGAGTAGTGAGGAAGGAAGCAGGCACCTGGGGGACCAGGGCCCTGTATGAATGGCTAGGGGGCAAGAGATGATATAAAAAAGAACCTGGAGGCGAAGAGCCTTGAACATCAAGAATTTGGAGCTTTCACTCTACGTTCAGTCCAACAATGCCCAAAAGAAAGTATTTTCCTAGTTTCCTGTGACTTTCTCTAAATCCTTAGGATCAGGGTACACAGGGTGTGATTTCTGGAATCAATTAAAAGCTGCTTTCTTTTGTTGCAGGGATAATGATACCTGGTACAGTGTTGTTTATTTTAACAAGCACTGTGGTGTTTTGACCAGGAAATTGATGATGAAAACTCTGGAAACAGAGACACAAGGACAGCCCTGGTGTGCTTTCATAGGCCCCTCGGGGAGGGTCTCTTGACCCTTCCCTTGTGTGTCTCCTTCAGTGTGGCTCCAGTCTGTCCCTCGGTTCAGTATGTTTCATCCAGGGGTCCTCCTTTATTTCCAGCTGTCCTAAAAGGGAAATATCTGGCAGATTTCTGTTGACAACCTGATGCATACTGTGCCTACAGAAAGGGAGGAGATGGCAGTTGGGGCTTTGGGGATGTAGACACAGAGGAGACCCCTGGACACAGTGGAAGGGGCCTTGATGGCAGGTCTGCAGTGAGACAGCAACCCTGCTCTCCTCCACACACTGTCCTTGTGTTCAAGTCCCCCCGCTGTGTGCACATGGGCACTGTCCACTGACAGGGGCTGCTGGGATGAGGAGGTCCTTAGAGCACCTTAGTCTAATGTGATAAGTAAGAAGACTGGAGCCTGAATAGGTCAAGAGACTTTAACTTAGTTACTTAGTGTTGTTGTTAGTTTTCATTGCGTCAACTCCAACTCATGGCAACCTTATGTAAAACAGAATGTAACATTGCCCTGTCCTGCATGCTGTGTCATCTTCATGATTGCCGGTATTTTTGAGCCCATAATTATGACTACGGTGCCAATCCATCTCCCCAAGGGTCTCCCATGCCCTTGTTGGCCCTCTACTTCACCAAATGTAACGTCCTCTAGTAACTGGTGTATCCTGATGATGTGTCCAAAGCAAGCAAATCAGACAATGTTCTGTTGTGATACATGAAGTTTTTACTGGAAAATTTTTGGGAGTAGATCACCAGGCCTTCCTTCCTAGTCTGTTTTTGTCTGGAAGCTCCACTAAATTTGAATGGGTGGCCCTTCTGGTATTTGAAATACTGGTGGCATAGCATTCAGAATCATAGCACACAGAAACCACCACAGTATGACAAACTGACAGATGGATGGTGGTTAGTGTAGACATTCTTAACAAGGTGTGGTGAAATTAGGGGTGACTAGAAAAACCAAAGAGGTACCCAGCTTAGCCATCTCAGAAGCTTGGAGAAAAATCCCATCTCTTAGGACTCACTGGCATCCACTGACCATATGTTTTAGTCACTGTAGGCATGAGGTGCAGGAAGAAAGTCACCAGGACTTTGAAAGTGCTCCTCCACTTAAGCACAATGCTCTTCCCTGCTTCCCTTCTGCTTAATTCCAACATATCCTTTGGAATTCAATTTGAATGACCCTTCTTCAGGGGCAGTTTCTGGAATGCCCTTCCCTAGATCAACTTGCCCAATTATTGGTCTCATACCACCAAGTCCTTCTCCTTCAGAGCACTGATCATAATTTCCATCTTCACCTCATGATTAAGGTTTTTCTCCCCCATTAGACTACGAAACCCATGAGGGCTTGAGCCACATCTGTTTTGACTCATCATTGAGTCCTTGATGCCAAGAACAGATCCTGGAACCTGGTATGTTGAATTAATGAATACAAGAATGAATAAATGAGATTGCTTGAGAATGAGTGTTTGGAGACCATGTCTTTATAGTGGCCTTGAGATTGTGTTAGTCGCTTGACAAATATCTGCTGAAGAACAGCTATGCCTTTCACGGAATTTCTAGTCTAGCTATGATCTGTAGTTCTGGTGTAAGACAAATGGTGGTACTTACCCAGGGTTGAAATTATACTGGGTGGGTTCAGCAATAAGACAGTAGTGTGATAAACTTGAGAATGCTGGTGATCAATTCAGATGATCAATCATGAAGGTTCAGGCTGGAGAGAGAAGAAACTAAGCTAGGAGAGGGAGAGAGAGAGATAAAAGAAGAGGGAGAGAGGTAAAGGGAGGGAGAGTGGTAAAGACAAGGAGAGGAAGGAGGGAGGGAGTGAGTGAGTGATAATGTTGAATTTTAGCTAAGCCCCCGTGATCCCGGAAAATAGCAATGATTAAAGAAATCACCACCATTTGTGTTCAGGAAAATGAATTACTGCAAATAACTACCCTTCCATGACATAAATAAGACAAATGAGGATGCCCCTTGTTTACCTATGGCAAGGCCAGACACAGATCCTTCAAATTTCCATCCTTGGTCTCATAAATCGTTAACTGAACAGCTTATTCCCATTGATCAACCAGAAACAAAATACTTGTTAACCAAATTTTGACTAAGCTTCTCTCCTTCTTCCAAGTCCCTAAACTTTGGTCTACCCTCAGCTTGAGCCAACATACAACCCCTCTTTAAGGGCCTCTCCCAGAGAATAGGCTGGACTCAGCATAGAACATTCTCTGATTTACTTTTATCCTGCTTCCCCATACCTGATTCTTTCTAGCCTGGTTTACTCTCATTTCTATGAAAGAAATAAATATTTTTACCTAACTGTTAAGATACTTGCTGATCTATGGGCAGACCATTCTCCCTATTACAACAGCCTCTGAGTTGCTCCAGCCAATGCCAAGTGGAGCAGGAATGAGCTGTCATACTTAGTAATTCCTGTAGAACTCTCCCCAGACTACAGATTTGTGAGCAAAGTAAGTACCGTTGTTTTAAGCTATGAAGTTGTGGGGTGGGGACTGAAGAACAGATGTGAGGGAGCTGAGGTCTGCATTCATGTGGAATTACCCTAAGCCTTTTTAGTTCACCACTTTCTGATTTCTTTATTGATTAACACTTTTTCAGCTCATGGATGACAGCACAATGGTTAACATGCCTGTTTAATTTTTGGTGAAACTATATTTATATCAACTGTTTCTTTTATAGCGTTTGAACTAGTGAAGGCTGATTGCAGTCTATTGTGGTAAAAGACACATCTTGATCTTGTTGTCGGGAAAGAAATGGTTAGGGAATTTTTAGCTCTGCTTATGGTTCAAATTACCTTTACCTCATTGTTCTAGTATTGGAGTCAGCTTCCATCATGGAATGTACTACTGACCTCAGTGGGCTGACCTTGGATAGTTACTTTCCTCCTCCAGGCCTCATCTGAAAAATGAGGGGATCAGGATAGTCAGTTTCTCAGAAACTTTCTTGGTTCAGCATGTTCTAGCTCTGTGCTTCTGTCAAGGAAGTTACCACCAAACCAGTGGAGAGGAGCATTAAAAAACAAACAAACAAACAAAAAAAACCACACAAGCCAAAGCTAGGAGATGGGAGGAAAAGTCATTTTATAAAAATGTAAAATTTTAATTATTTTTGATACTTAGAGTGATAAATTTTAGTAATTGTAATCTCTTTTTATTCAGAAAATGTAATAGTGTTAACTGTGCTTAACTGTTCTTTCACTGTTTCTAGGTCATTGAATGGTTCACATCTAAGGTCTCAGTGTATAGCTAGCCCACACTGAAAAATGGGATGGATGTGTTGTGCCTTGGAGCATGTTTTGTGTGAGATGCCACTGCATGTGGCGTGGGGTAGAGATACAAATTGATACCTGAGTTTGATCACAGACCAGGGTCATTGAAATACAACCTTATCAAAGATCAAGGTTCTGGGGAAGCAGTAGGAGGGGAATCTTCCCTTGAGGGTAGGGGCCTAAGTGTGCCATAGCCAATATGAAGGCTCAGTAGGATGAAGGTGGAGGATCTTATAGCAAATACTCTGCAGAATGTTTACTTTCCCTCCTCATTTCCCAGCAATGAGGATACTAGAAGGCAATTCCCTGGGGAAACACCTCACTGATCAGGGTTGACAGTGAGAGGAAAATCCTTCTCCCTGGATCTGTTGCATCTCTGTCCTTCCTAACTCTGAGCCCTTGGCTGTGCTTGTCTGAACGCCTGATTGCAGAAAAGCTGATTGTTACTCTTCAGCACTGGTAAAGCTTTCTCCACTCCAGCCATTTAGGTAGTGAGAGTGACTGGAGGCTATCATTCCAAACTTTTGGACTGCCTGTGGGGCTCATCTCTGCCCAAAGGAGCACCCTGCTGTTTGTCTCCCACTAGCCTCTTCCCTGGAAAGCTTGCAGGGCAGATGCAAGGAGGGAATGGCTCACCCGCTCGCATCCAGATTCCGGAGCCAGCTGTACCTCTACGAGCATCCACAGGCTTGGTGGCAGCTCATGCCACAGAACACCATCTGCCTGTGAATTTTTCCTGCTTTCCAGGGATGTGGTGCTGTGCATGCCCTTCCCTGTCTTCTGTAAGCAGCGAGTCACTAGCCTCTCTCGCCGAAGGCATAAGTGTTGGAAAGTTGAAGGAAGAACCTGCTGAGATGGGTCACAAAGACCTCTGCTGAAGTGATGGAAACAGACTGGGATGGCAACCATCCTGCTGGGAATCATGACCCACAGAGAGCATCCTGACTAAGGCAGGACATGAGGGCAGCTTTGTGTGTTCTAGGAAATGGGCAATGATAGTGAAACCTTCTCTGGACTGGAGCAGCTGTTCTTATTTATAATCACTATTAAGAACAGAACTCTATGACAAGCTTTTTTTTTTTTGATTTTTTTTTCTTTTTCTTTTTTATTGTACTTCAGGTGAAGGCTTACAGAACACATAGTTTCTCATGAAACAGTAGTACACATATTGTTTTATGACATTGGTTAACAACCCCACAACATGTCTTCCCTCTAACTTCTCAACCTTTTTTTTTGTGTGTGTGAAAATACACATAGCCAAAGATACACCATTTCAAAAATTTCTACATGCATAGTTCAGTGACATTGACTACGCTCTTCCAATTGTGCTGCTATTCTCACTTAAGATGAAGGCTTACAGAACAAAGTAGTTTCTCATTTAACAGTTACTACAAATGTTGCCCTATGACAATGGTTAACAATCTCACAACACATCAACGATATCCTTACTCGATCTTGGGTTCCCTATCACCAGCTTCCTTGTCCCCTTCTGCCTTCTGGCCCTTGTCACTGGACTCCTGTACCTCGTTAGTCTCATTCGTTTTTACGGGGCTGTCCACTCCCAGGCTGAACAGTGAACCTCGGAGGTAACTTCACCACTGAGCTAAAAGGGTGTCTGGGGGCTATACTCTCGGGGTTTCTCCAGTCTTCTTTAGGCCAATAAATCTGGTCTTTTTTTTGTGAGTTAGAATTATGCTCTACATCCTTCTCCAGCTCTGTTCAGAGCCCTCTGTTGTGATCCTGGTTAGAGCAGTCATTGATGGTAGTCGGACACCATCTAGCTATACTGGACTCAGTCCGGTGGAGGCCTTGGTAGCTGTGGTCCATTAGTCCTTCAGACTAATCTTTTACTTGTATCCTGTTCTCTTCATTCTCCCTTGCTCCCAAAGGGATGAGACCAGTGAGTGGAGTATCTCAGATGGCTGCTCACAGGCTTTTAAGACCCCAGACACTACTCACCAAGGTAGAATGTAGAACATTGTCTTTATAAACTGTGTTATGCCAATTGAGCTAGATGTTCCCCAAGACCATGGTCCCCACAGCCCTCCGCCCAGCAATTCAGTCCCTCAGGGAGTTTGGATGTGTCAATGGGGCTTCCATGACCTTTCCTTGTACAAGTTGTGCTAGTTTCTACTGTATTGTGTACTGTCTCACCCTTCACCCAAGATACCACTTATCTATTGCCTGTTTAATATTTCCCCCCCCACCCCTCACATCCCTGGTAACCAGCAAAGGTTGTTACATTTTGTGTGTGAACTTTTTCATGGGTTTTTACAATAGAGGTCTCATACAATATTTGTCCTTTTGTGATTGACTTATTTCACTCAGCATAATGTCCTCCAGTTTCATCCATCTCATGAGATGCTTCACGGATTCATTGTTGTTCTTTCTCGTTGCATAGTACTCCATTGTGTGTATGTACCATAGTTTGTTTGACAGGCTGAGTTTTATAGTTGTTATTAAGCTTTGGAAAATGAAATTTAAGGCAAATCTCCATGGAAAAGCATGTGAACCCAAAGGCAGAGGGTGATCAAGCCTCTCCAGCCAGGTGTGCCCAGTCCTCACCTCTATGATGTCTCAATTCCAAGTTTTGAATACCACCTGCTAGGGATCTGTCAGGTCAATCCTACTGTCTCTTCTCCACCTTGATTTTGAGCATCTGTCAGTGTGAGGAAGAGCCTTTTCTCTGGGCAAGCAGCAGGTAGGCACAGGGCTGTGGCTGCAGCATCCTTCCTGTTCACGTGGGCAGGAGGCAGAGCTGCAGAAAGGGCACAGGGCTGGTATTCAATATGTGAATTTCAACTCTTCCTGAGCCTTAGACGAATCACTACAACCTGCTTTCTTGTTGTAAATGTAAGGTAATAGTGATAAGAATTCATTTTCTATCTCCCCTTAGAGCTCTTGAAAGAAGGAAATGAGAACGTGTATTATACGATCTTTTTTTCAGCTCAGTGAGTTTCCTTATGCAACTTACTACTTGGTATATTTGGTTTTTCTAAAAAAAAAAAAAAAGAGAGATTAATGCATACAGAGGCAGATCCAGGTTTCATGGGGCCTAGAGCATATACAATTTGGAAAAAAGAATATAAGATTGCAAAGTCCAGATTAGGTGTGAAATGGAACTTTATTTAGAATGAGAAAATAAATTGAAACACATCACAAATTTTAAAAAGCTCACAAGTACCATAAACCTTATAACAATCCAGAAAAATAACATAATAATTGTATCAAGTAACACAAAGCTCACTGCTATCCTGCTGTCGAGTCAATTCTGATTCATAACCTCCTAGGGTTTCCAAGGCTGTATCTTTACAGAAGCAGACTGCCACATCTTCCTCCCACAGAGTGGCCAGTAGTTTAGAATTGCTGACCTTTTGGTTAGCAGCCAAGCACTTTAACTGTTATACCACCAGGGCTCCATAATACCTCTATTATGCTTTATGTTTGTACTTTTGGCTGCATATTTTTGATATATTCTTTATATAACAACAAATATGTAATATTTTCTGTTGAGAGAATAGAATGATCAGTGTTTCGTCTAGAATAGCTGATTGTTTTGCTTCATCAATGGCAATTTTGCCTACTGTTGCATTTGGAACTGATAAGCTTTGTTAGTAAAAAATGTGTCAGATTAGCTAGATCCAATCCAGTGCATATGAGAGGCATAAATATACAATTTCACATATATTCAACCCACAGCAACCCTGTGTTACAGAGTAACACAGCCTCATAGGATTTTCTTGGCTGTAATCTTTACGGGAGCAGATCTCCTGCTCTTTCCCTCACAGAGACATTGGGTGGGTTCAAACCTCCAGCCTTTAAGTTAGCAGTTAACCATTTGCACCACCAGGGCTCCTTAACATACCTGCTAAACCAAACCCATTACGGTCAAGTCAATTCCTACTTACAGCAACCCTATGGGACAGAGTAGAACTGCCCCATAGGGTTTCCAAACAGCAGCTGGTGGATTTGAACTGATGACTTTTGGTTAGAAGCCAAACACTTAACCATTGGGCCACCAGGGCATCTACTACACACCCAGTGTGTGGGGCCAAATTTCCAATTGCAACAAGAACCCACGGAACTAGAGTTGTGTGAGAGATAGTGGAGGGAAGCCAAAGGGCCTTCTGACAACCTTTATAGCTAGAGAATCCCTAAATCATGAAGTGGTACTAACTAGACATCTCGGGAGGTCATTCTGAAGCCATCCAATAAAATACTGACTGGTCTTTTGCACACACTAATTTGAGGATGAGTAAAGGGTCCACAGTAGTGAACTCTCAAGACCAACCAATCAAAACTGCTTTCTGGAATAAATCTTGATTCTGAGGAGGAACTACTAGGAGTATAATCCAAATAGATTAGGGACGCTAGGGACAAAGGAAAGATTTAAATAGAAGAGGGGAAGAAAACCAGTAGATTTTATAAAGTGCAAGACTATAGTTTTCAACACTTGGCCAAACTATAGAAGACAGAGGTCTTACATCAAGAACTTAAGAAAACTACCTTAGACAATCTTTCTTTGTGACAGTAGAGTTGCTTAAATGTGAGCAACAGAAAAGAACAGTAGTCAAGTCTCATAAAAATAATATTTTAAAAAATGGAATAAGAAACAAAATAATGTCTTGACAGATAATGGAAACATGCATAAAATAGGTGAAAACCATAACAATAATCAGAATTGGGCTATTAGGGAAAAAACTCAGAAATGAGATAATTGGGGGAAAAAAAGATTTGAAAAGACTAGCTAACAGAACTCAGGAAATAAGAGGAAATATTATTTAGGAAATAAAAACTGAACCAGAAGAAACATAAGAATGTATAAATATCATAGATTATGTCTTAAGAGAACTGGAAGATGGAAAGAAAGGAAAAAAACATAAAAATGATTCCAGAGTAAGTGACATTTATACAAGATAGGCAACAAAGATCCAATATATGATAGCAAGAGTTTTCAAAGAAGAAAATGAAAGCTGTAGAATAGAAACATATTTATATATATATATATATATATATGGAAATAGTATTTAAAAAAAAAAATTTGTACCCTGAGAGTTGCTGTAGAGTCTATTCCAACTCATAGAGACCTTATAGGACAGAAAAGAACTGCCCCATAGGGTTTCCAAGGAGCTGCTGATGGATTCAAACTGCCAACTATTTGGTTTGCAGCCATAACTCTTGACCACTATGCCACCAGGGCGCCTATATAAATATATTATATATGTATAATATATAATATACTTATATGATATATATATTATACAGATAAACTATAATAAATAATATTTGTAAAGGTATCAGAGAGCTATGGAAGCATAGAGGATTACCTGCGCTAAAATTCCCGACTGGAGAAAATTTCTGAGATGCATTGATAATCTCCCTCTGATCAAAGAAATCAAATAAGATCTAAATAAATGGGGAAAAAGACAGAGATATTCTATATTTAAAGATTAGAAGACTCAATAATGTTAAAATATCAATTCTTCCCAACTTGATCTATAAATTGAAATTCAATGAATCTAATTCAGACACAAAAGGACAAATACTGTATGATATAATTCATACGAAATAAGCAAATATATAGAAACCAAAGGTAATTGGTGGTTACTAGTAGCAGAAAGGAGGGAGAAAAACGGAGTTTTTGCTTAGAGAGCATTGTACGTATGTTAATGGTGGGAAGGATAGCTTGGAAAATGATTGCAAGAATAGTTACATGACTTGAAGAATGTAATCAATTTCACTGAATTTTACATGTAGAAATTGATGAATTGCTGCATGTTTTGTTGGGCATATATCACTATAATAAAAAAATCAATGAATATCAAGCAAACTTGCAGCAAGTTTTTTGCAGATGTTGACAAAAACTTGTTCTAAAGTTTATATGAAGAAAACAAAATATCTAGAATAGCCAACAAAATACTAAAGAAGAACAGAGTTGGAGGACTCACACTATCTGATTTCAAGACTACAAAGCTACAATAATCAAGGCAGTGATGTGTTTGGTGAAAGAATAGATATACAGATCAATGGAACAGAACAGAAAGTCCAGAAACAGACCTGCACCCAATACAATGAAGCAAGAACAAATAAAATTCGTAAAAGTTTAAAAGGAAAAAAAATAACCATTATTAATTTCAGAAAGTATGACTATGTTTACCCAGAAAATTCAAAATAATTTAGAGAAGATCTAGTAGAATTAGTAAGTCAGATTAGTAAGGTCTTTGGAGGTAAGGTTAATGTACAAAAATCGACTATCTTTTTATATACCAACAAAAAAAAATGTGCAAAATTAAATTTTAAAATATGTAATTTCTATAACAATAAAAATATCAAATACATAGGAATGAATCTCACAAAAATGCATAGAATTTCTACACTAAAACTGAAAAGTTACTAAAGAAAATTAAAGAGGACCTAAACAAATGAAACATATTTATTGTTGAAAGTCTTGTTGTCGAGATGTCATTTTTCCTCAAATTAGTCTATACAGTCAATGTAATCCCGATCCGCATCACAAGAGAGTGGTTGTTTGTTTTTTAATATATCAGAGGAGGAAAGGTAAACTGACAAGCGGTTCTAAAATTCATATGAAAATCCAAAGAATCTAGAATAAGCACAAGAATTTTTTTTTTTTAATTTTTATATTTTATTGTACTTCAGGTGAAGGCTTACAGAACAAATAGTTTCTCATGAAACAGTATTACACATGTTGTTTTATGACATTGGTTAACAACCCCACAACATATTAACCCTCTAAATTCTGAACCATTGTTTTTTTTTTTAAGCACAAGAATTTTGAAGAAAAAATAAAATTGAAGGAGATCTGCACTAGCTATTATAAATCCAGTATCAATTCCAGATGGATTGCAGATCTAAATGTAAAGTGTAAAACAATAAAGCTATTTGAGGAAAACATATTAATAAGTATTTTAGAAAAATTTTTTTTCTTCTGAAAAAGATACAAACACCACTGACCAGAAAAGAATAAAAATTATAAATCAATTTATATTAAAATTTAAGAACTGTTGTTTATCAAAAGCAATCTACAAAGTAGAAAGACATATTCATAATGCATATATCCAACAGAGGACTTGTATTTAGAATATACTTTTAAAACCCCTGAAGTTCAATAACAAAAAGCAAAATTAATACAATTATCCAATGCTGACATTTTGAAATGCAATTGACTTGTATAGTGATTCTTTCAATTGAGCTTCAGTTGTACAGAATTGCATCACTCATTATCCTTGGCTCATAACACATTATCATCATTTATCCATGGATGACTTTCCTTTATTCAGTTAATTATTTAAGTTCTTATTTTATAGTGTTATACATCTATGAACTAACCATTCTTTAAAAAGAACAAGAACTTCGAAGACAACCTACATCTAGCCATATATTCTTCTCCTTTCCTATCTCTCTACTTCCTCTAACCCAACTTACCCATCATCTTGAACATTATGTATCTTTTCCTCAGTTTTCTTTTTATGTAATTTTTTGCATCAATATGCATTCTAAAATGTATATATATATTTGCTTATTACTTTTAACTTTATAAGAAGAGTTTTATGCTTTAAATAATTTTGCAGGCTTACTTTTATCACTTAATATTTTATTTCTAAGATTCATTCAAACTTTTGTTTTTGCCTCTGTTCCTTAATTTTTTTCTGCTATCCATTCCATTCTGTGACTTTACCACATTTTATTCATCTTTTTTTTTTTCTACTGATGATCATTGAATTGTTTCCAGAGTTTTGCTGTTGTGAACAGTGCTGTTATCAACATTCTTGTATGCCTCTCCTATGGTACACAGGCAAGAATTTCTCTTAGCGTATACCTAGAAGTTAAATTGTTGGATCATAGTGTATGTGAACGGTCAACAGTAGAGTCATTTTGCATCCGAGAGCTGGCTGTTCTTCAAAAAGTTTTTTCAAAGAATTCAACTGACTATCTTTTACTGATTCTAATGTTCACTTTTTTCACCTTTAAAATCTCTAAAATGTGGATATTTCTACAATAATGGTGTATCATGATTTAATTGTAGTGCTTTTTTTCTTTCTAGGTGGTACATAAAATAATGACTTGCCTTGAAATCAAAGGTAATTTGATAAATAGGATAGCTTTCACAGAAACAACTCTTCACACATGCACAACATTTACCCTTTACTTTATCATTTTGCAAAATATTAAATCCATAATTAAAATAAAAAGTACACCTGGCATAACAAGTACTGGGGAAGTGGGGAGCTGTCTCCTAGAAAGCACAAGCAGAACTGGCGGAACGACAGAGATAGTTAGAGGAGTGCAGCCAGGCAATGCTCCACCTGCTGTGGGCATCAGCAAGATGTGCTATGGAGCTAACATCCATCTGGTGAGATTGGTGGAGAGAGCTACTGCAATATAAAAAATCACTGCAAACTGTGAAGTGCTGTCTGCATTCATTATTATAACCCTTCATCATGGCTTCCCCCAACTGTAAAAATGGCGAGGTGGCTGTGTCTGACCTCCTCTGTCTTCACAAGGGGGAAGGAAAATCAAGATCAACAACCCAAGGCTGATTTTCATGAGGTGGAGGTGAGACATGCCTCCACTCTCCACCATCTTTACCAATTCTGACACCAACAGCCCTTCCCACAGCACTCTCTACTTTCTGCTGGGTTCGAAAATTCATTGCAATGGCCACACAGAACTCAGAGACAGTACTCATGATTATGGGGTTTATTAGGTTTACAGGTTACAATTCAGGTTCAGGAATACTCGGGATACAGTTCTTCCATCAGGACAGCCTCTTCCCAGCAGTGTTTGCATCATGCCTCACCCTAGCCCTCAGTCTCTGCCCATAGGCTCTCAGCTTGCTCTTTCCATGGGCCGGGAAGCCCTCCATGCTGCCTCCTGCTGCTGGTTATCTGCTGCCAGGTCTCTGCCACTGCTTCTCTGCCACCTTCAGTGTTACAGTTCTCTCTCTGTCTCCTGGTTCCAGGAGCTTCTCAGTGCAGGGATCCTGGATCCAAAGGATGTGCTCTCTGCTCCTGGCTGTTCTTCTTTGGTGGTGGAAGGATGCTCTCTTTTCCGCCTCTGGGGTGGCTAATTTCAAGCCCAGTGGGATGGCAAAACTGACCAATTCCCTTGACAGGCCATGATTACCCTATTTACTCAGTCCCATCCAATCAATTGGGTGAGAGTTAGAATACCATAGAGAGAAAGGCCACATAAAAGTGATCCATCACACCACACCAACCCAAAGCTGTGTAAACCATTCCTTTTCACACACCTGCCTGAGAATGACCAGGCCAGGTTGGGTGGCAGTCAGGACAGCACTGTGCAGCTCCTTGTAAAGGGACTCCTGATCCTCCCTGGTCTGATTCAATGATGTGAGGTCATTAACAAACTTCTCCCCAGAAAACACTTTTACTTCCTTTTCTATTCTACTAGCCTGAGCCCAGAAGAACTAGATGGTGCCCAGCTACCCTCCAACTTCTCTAACAGGGATCACAATAGAAGATCCCAGGCAGAGTGGGAGAAAAATTTAGAACAAAATTCGAATTCACACACACACAAAAACAAAACAAAACAAAACAAAAAAGAAAACCGTACTTACTGGTTTGACAGAGACTGGAGAAACCTCCGAGACTAGCCCCTGGATGCCCTGCTAACTCAGAACTGAAGCCACTCCTGAAGTCTACCTTTCAGCCAAAGGTTAGACAGACCTATAAAGTGAACAATAACACACATAAGGAACCCACTTCTTAGTTCAATCAAGTATACAAGACCAAATGGACATCACCTGCCCAAAAGCAAAGATGAGAAGGCAAGAAGGGACAGGAAAACTGGACAAATGGACACAGGGAACCTGGAGTGGAAAGCGGAAACTGCTGACACATTGCAGCGATTGCAACCAATGTCACAAAACAATTTGTGTATGAATTTTTGAATGAGAAAATAATTTGAGTAAACTTTCACCCAAAACACAATTAAAAAAAGAAAACAGGAAGAGTAATAGGACAACATCAAGGCAAGAAATACTACTGGATTTTCAGTATAATCTTATTTTTCTTCTTGGAAAACAAGATGTTCAAAGGAGTTTTATTATTTGCATGAAATGCTCTTTCTCAAGTATCACAACTATGAAAGGGCTGGGCGATTCAAGTAAGCAAGTGGAACTTAAATGCTTTCCCTGTGGCTTCCAGGTCTATGTATCTGTGGTTCTGGGATGATTGTTTTGAATCTAAGAATTATTACATTTGTTTTGCAATTCCCTAATAAGGAAGGCAGCATCATTCTTAAGAACTTGTACTCAGGAATGAGAGACCCTAATCACGTCCTGGCTCTACCACTTACATGCTGGCCTCGGTGGTCTCACTTTTATGCCAACCCCACAACAGTGCTGCCAGGATCAATCATGAGCATTCTGGCAAGGTGTTCTGAATGGTGCCTGCACATAGTAAGCACATAATGGACTTCACCATCATCATTATTACTTATTGTCTAGAAACAGCAATGGAGTAGGGTATTATCCTCTCACACTCCAAAAAAGAAATTTGCTTGACACAGTGATTAGGAGAAAAACAAGAAAACCTGGTGTACTGCGAAAATGCTCCCTGCCATTTTCAATTTCTTTTTTGTAGGAAGAGAAGCAGAAAGAGTAGGGAAATGTCAGTTGGCAGATAACCTTCCCTCCTCCAGTTTTGCTTTATTATTATTTTCCTTCAGGCATCACATCAAAAAATGGTGGAAATTGTTTTCTAAAACTTCTTAGCTCCCCAAATTAAAACCACATTTCCCTGTCTGTGGCCTCTGACTTCTCTGAGCAGATGGCTTTGGCAGTGCTCCCTGCCTCCACATCAGACTCTGTTAATTCTCCTCCTTCCATTGATCATCATGACACACCAGTGACACATCAGTAGGGCAGAAAGCCTCGCTGGAGGAGGAGGCCTGGAGCTAATATTTAGACATGGGCTCATTTAGGCTTGAATAAAATATTGCTGTCACAGTGGTCCTTTCCAAATATACGTCCTGCAAATTACTTTAAATCAGAGAATTTAAAAAAAAGATATTCATTTGAAAATGAATCATAGGAAATAAATTACAACCTAATCACTTTGTAGTAAAAAGAATAAATAAATAAAAAACACTTTCATGTATGTTCTATTATTTAACCCTCACAGCAATAATATAAACCCAAACAAAACCCATTGCTGTTGAGTTGACTCCAACTCATAGCGACCCTATAGGACAGGGTAGAACTGTCCCATAGGGTTTCCAGGGCTGTAATGTTTAAGGAAGTAGACTGCCACATATTTCTTCTGTGGAGCAGCTGGTGAGTTTGAACCACTGACCTTTCAGTTAGCAGCCGAGCAATTAACCTTTGTGCCACCAGGGCTCCTTGTAACGTTTGTTGTTGCTGTTAGGCGCTGCTGAGTCAGTTCCAACTCATATCGACCCTATGTACAACAGAAAAAAATACTGCCCGGTCCTGTGCCATCTTCACAATCATTGCTATGTTTGAGCCCTTTGTTGTAGCCACTGTGTCAATCCAACTTTTGGGGGTCTTCCTCTTTTTCGCTGATCCTCTACTTTACCAAGCATGATGTCCTTCTCACTATCCTTGATTCTAAGGAGCATTCTGGCTGTACTTTTTCCAATACAGATTTGTTCATTCTTCTGGCAGTTCACGGTATATTCTTTGCCAACACCATAATTCAAACACATCAATTCTTCTTCAGTCTTCATCATTCATTGTCCAGCTTTCGTACGCACGTGAGGTGATTGAAAATACTATGGCTTGGGTCAGGTGCACCTTAGTCCTCAAGGTGACATCTTTGCCTTTCAACACTTTAAAGAGGTCTTTTGCAGCAGCAATAATATAAGAGGGTATTATTTTCCTCTTTTAGCAAATGAATAAACTGAGGCTTAGAGAAGTGGGGTGATTTGTTAAAAAATACAGAGTAAGCAAGGTGAGAGCTAGGACTTGAAGAAATTCTTCCACGGTCCCCAAGAGTTCCCGGCTTTTCAAGGGCTCTGGACGTAGGTAAGAAGTTGTCTTATGCTGGGTTCTCTAGAGAAGCAAAACCAGTGAAGCCTATATATGTATATATAAACAGAGAGATTTATAACATGGAAAAGGCTCACTTGATTGTAGAGGCTGAAAAGTCTCAAGTCCATGGGTCAGGCTGGAGGTTTCTCCTGACTCACATAGCTTCAGGGACTAGAGAACCCAAGGTCAGCAGGTCAGACAACAGGCCTCTGGCTCATGGGTTGCAGAGGCCAACAAATCCCAAGATCAGCAGGTAAGCTGCTAGCTCTAGTCCCAAGAAAAGGAGGTCAGATGAATAGGAGCCAACTGCAGGATTCAGAATGAGAAAAAGTCCTTGAGCCTTGCCAGAAAGTCCACCTATGTTGGTTGCAGGTCACACCTCAAGGAAACTCCATTTCAAATGATTGATTACTCACAGCAGATCCCATCACAGAGGTGATCATATTTTATCAAATCTCATCAAGTAGGTCATTACATTATTATACCACTGCTAGTCTACATCATAACTGCCAAACCACTGAGAATCATGGCCCAGTCAAGTTGACACACAACTTTAACAGTCACAGAAGGGGATGTCAGATCTCACATCAGTCTGCTCCCACTACTACTTTCTTAATATTTCAAAAAAATTTAGTTATCCTATATGAAACTGCAAAAAAAAAAGCAAGGAAGAAAGGGAAAGGAAAGGAAGGAAAAGAAAAGAAGGAAGAGAGAATTTTAAAAAAAGAAAGGAAGGACACAGAAAAGAAAGAACGGTAGCATTATGGCCAGTCTGGTGTTGCTACCAAAAAATGTCGGTCTAGTCTCTCAAACCACGAGAAAGGACAGAGCTCTTTATCATTCCCAGAAACCTGGCACCAAAATCCTTTTTATAAATCTCTTTTTGGCCCCAAAGTTTTAAACTCAGACAACTGGTAAAGCTATCCCCCATCTTTGCACAGGGCCCCACAACTGCCAGATTACCCTCCACTCCTGAAGCTGAGTGGATCCTGCACCCCAACCTCTTCCGAAGCCTGGGCCCCTCACCTATGATCCTCCTGCAGGCCCAGCCACCTTCCATTCTGCCCACAGATTTGGAACTGCAGTGGAAAAAACCCTCCATCATCTTACATATAAGGCTGGCTGTTCCCTTAAAAAGGCAGAATAGATCAGAGGAGCTTCATGAAAAATGAAGTATAGCATGGCAGTGGCCAGAAAGAGATGAACGCGCTATTCATCAGGGGAAGAGAGATGGGAGGAGACCAAAAGGAGGTATCCTTGACCACTTACTTCTATATCTCCTATTTATTCTGATCAGCAAATGGAGGTGGATTGCACTTAGCAAATGCATTTAAATTTTGAAAACATGGTTCTGGAGATGTGGACCTGCTCATCACCCTGGGATGGTCCTTTTCTTTGAGGGGTTGGTGGCGGATCATGGCAGAAGTGACGCTTAGGAACACCAGATCCTGATGTCAAGTCAAGTGCTTGTCCCATTGTACCATAGCTATCTTTCACATTAACTTGAGGATTTGAACATCTCAATTGTTGATGACATGAAAAACAGAAGAAAATCTCTAGGAGGTAAGCCACATATTTGTGGGTTCTTGACATTTTGAAAGTGTGGCCATTGTACTGGCTTTTATTACACCCAGAAGCACCCTCCAACACACATGCACATGCACACAAACACCTCTGAAAATAATGTTTGTATGCAACAGAAGATATTTAGGTCTGGCACCTACTGCCCCTCAGTATCCTGGTCGTGGGGAGGGAAGAGGGGAAGTGATTAGAATTTCCCTAGTCCATTGAAGGTAATAACTCAGCACTGTGACACTCGTGGTGCCAGGCGGAGTCACTCTCATCACCCACTTCCCTTCCCTGAGAGCCTAACACAATGATAGTGGCTGCCCTGCCCCCAGTGGTCTTCATGAGAATAAAATAGGCCTACTGCTGGCACAGTGGTTAAGAGATCGGCTGCAAACCAAAGGGTCAGCAGTCGGAATCCACCAGCCACTCCTTGGAAACCCTAGGGAACAGTTCTACTCTGTCCTATTGAGTTGTTACGAGTCGGAATCGACTGGACGGCAACAGTTTTTTTTTTTTTTTTTTAGTACTTTTTGGTTTAATTAATTAAGGGGGTCAAAGTTTTGTATTCTGGCATAACCTCTCCATTTGCCAGATTTGGACACAGAGCATAGTAAAAGTCAGTAAATGTTTGTTGAATGACTGACAGAATGACTCATGAATGAATGAATGAATGCACTAGTACAGGAGGCCTGAGATCCAGTAGAGTTTCTGCACTGAGACTTGGTTGTGGTGGCAGGCCTCAAAGTTCCCCAAGGAGGAAGGAGCACAGTCCTTTTCAGAGCCCTTGCAAGATGAGCTCAGCCCGTGGTCTTTGGAGAGAGGCTATACATGAGACTCCTGCCCAACTCAGTGCTGCCCTTCTTCCCTTTGATGCCAGCAGCAAGACTTCCTAAGGGAGGAGCACAATAACCTGCAGAGAGGATCCACCTGGGAGAACACTTGACAGGGATCTTCTACCCAGATCCTTAGCTTGTTGGACAAGGCTACAAGGAGGAACACATTTATGCAAATGAGGATGTTTGGATCCCACTACATTGACACTGCCATGCATTCAAGACTTCAGCAATAAATACTTCAGAACACCTGTAGTTTCTCTGCCTCTGAGCTTTTCCGTGTCTATCTGTAATAAAATTGCTAAATCTGACAATCGGATTTGTTAAAAAATAATGTGAGTTATGTGCCTTTGCAACAATTAATAATGACTATCATGCTTCACTTCATATGTATGCAAAAGTTTGAGAGTGAAAAAGGAAGTTAGAAGAATTAATTCGTTTGAACTATAGCTTTGGTGAAGAATATTGACTATACCATGAACTACCAAAAGAGCAAACAAATCAGTCTTAAAGAAAACAAGAATGTTCCTCAGAAGTGAGGATGGCAATGAGACTTCCACTCACTTACTTTGGACATGTTATCAGGAAGTATCAATTGCTAGAAAAGGACATCATTTGGTAAAGTAGAGGGTCAACAAAATAAGGGAAACCATCAATGAGATGGACTGACCCGATAGCTAAAACAAACATACTGAAGATCACAAAGATCTCACAGGACCAGGCAACATTTTATTCTGTTATACATATGGTCACTATGAGTCAGAGCTGACTAGACAGCAATTAACAAAAACAAATGCTAGAAAAATCCACCTCTACCCCCAAATAAAAGCCACAGATGACAAGAGCTGAAACTTCCCCCAGTATAATTTGTTAATGAGTAAAATTTGCTAGGAGAGTACAATCTTTTCAACAAAATTTAGATCTGCCAAGTTTGACTCAGGAATTTTTTTAAATTTATTTTGTTTTTTGGTGAAAATATACTCAACAAAACATACATCCATTCAACAATTTCTACATGTACAATTCATTGACAGGTTACATTCTTCATGTTGTGTCGTTCTCATTAAGTCTATCCAAATTATTTTACCATTTCTCAGTTACAGTCAGGTTCCCTCCAAAGTTCTCATCTATGCTTTAGAGTTACTGTTGTCAGTTTGATCTCATATAGATAATTCTTTAAGTGAAGGCTATGCTGAAAGTAAACATTCTTTACCAATTGAGCTAAACCATTGTTTGGTTTAATGATCATTTCAGGGGATAGTTTTTGTTCAAGGTTTAAAGATTGTATCAGGGCATTAGATTTGGAGGTTCTTCCAGTCTCAGTGGGTCCAGTAAGTCTGAATTCCATAAGAATTTAAAACTCTGTTTCACATTTTCTCCCTTTAGATCAGGATTCATCTACCGAGACCGTGATCAAAGCATTCAGTAGTGGTAGATGGGCACCATCCAGTTCCGGTCTCATGGAAGAGGAGGCGATAGTTCATGGAGGCAGTTAGACCTGCAGCCCAGTTCCTTCTCCAATTCCAACCCAGGAAATTTTAATTTTTTTGAAATAATAGCTACAAGTGAAATCTCACAATTTCACAAAAGTTCAAAAGCAGAAGCTACAACTATAATATGTTTTAGAGGCAAAAATTGATAAATGTGTCATTTCCTCATAATTCATCTTGTTTGTTTAATTGTGGCTAAAATACTTATGTTCAAATCATCCTTGTGTCAAATTGTCTCTGTCTTTGGCCTAAAAACCTAAAAGAAAACCCATTGCCATGGAGTCAATTCTGACTCGTAGCGACCCTATAGGACAGAGTAGAACAGC
This sequence comes from Dugong dugon, assembly GCA_030035585.1. Classification (NCBI taxonomy): domain Eukaryota; kingdom Metazoa; phylum Chordata; class Mammalia; order Sirenia; family Dugongidae; genus Dugong; species Dugong dugon. Next base: position 4,229,345 of record CM057475.1, on the reverse strand, counting down.
TCCATTGGGTTTCCAAGAGCAGCTGGTGGATTCAAACTGCCGACATCTTGGTTAGCAGCTGAACGCTTAATGCTGTGCCACCAGGGCTCTGTCACTGGCCTAGACTCTTCTTATTTTCCCAACAGACCCTGTACTTCCAGTTCTAGTTCTTGCAGGCTCCATTTTGTTCCCCATCTCTGTTACTTGTGCCTCATGCTCCTTGCCTCTGCTGTCCCTATCCCCACCTCACACACCTGCCCCTGTCCATGCCCCTGTCAATGCCCCTACTTGTCCCTGCCCTCTCTTATGCTATTTTTCTCACTACACTTTCCATAAGTCTTTGTGAAGCCAAGATAAATTAATTTGGATCCACCTAGAAGAAAACAAGGGCAGGCTATAGCTTGACCCCTCTGCCCTCACGGGCACTCCCAGCCAGAGCAGAGCCCACTCTCATCAGTCACATTTCCAACCTTCACAGAGGAGTGTCTGCTGGATTATATACTAGCTAAGGGGGCCCTATGGGTGTCCAGCTATCCCTCCGTGACCTGAGCCTCTTGGTGTCTGGGCAGCCCCTGGCACCAGGAAGACTAAGGCTGTAAATTCAATCCCTTCAGCTGCCTTTAGGTCCCTGGGTGGCCCAAACGATTTGCTCTCAGCTACTAACCTAACGGTTGGTTATTTGACCCCACCTAGCAGTGCTGCAGAAGAAAGGTCTGATGATCTGTTTCTGTAAAGATTACAGTCAAGAAAACCCTGTGGAGCAATTCTACTCTGTAACATATGGGGTTGCCATGAATTGGAACCCACTCCAAAGGTTTGGTTTTGGATTTTTAGCTGCCTTTAGCACAATTCCCATATTTCAGGTGGTCTAGTGTGTCCCTGGGTCATTCAAATGTTTAACATACTCAGCTGCTAACTGATAGGTTGATGGTTCAAATCCACCCAGAGGCACCTGGGAAGAAAGACATGGTGGTCTACATCCAAAAAATCAGCCATTGAAAACCCTATGGATCACAGTTCTACTCTGACACAGATGGGGTCTCCAGGAGTTGGAATGGACTAGACAACTGGTTTCCATGATGTCAGGCTTACCAAAGCTGCTCACTTGGAAACTCGCCACTAATTGATCAGAACCTCAGCAATATACAAAAATCACACCGTCAGGGGACTGGGAGATACTGCTGCATTCTTCCACATAGATCCATACGTCAAACAGTCACTAAGTGGAGATGGCATGCTACCACCCTGCTCTACCTGGGAGATGAGGAAGAGAAAGTGATTCCCGGATGGGATGACAGAGACCAGTCTAACGGGGGCCATCAGCTGTGCAACTCACAAAGACAAGTGTGAATTTCCCACAACTCTGTCCTACACACCAACCTCCACAATTAGGGATTCTAAATCCACTCAAACTACAGAAATTGCCTTTCATGTCCTCCAAGTAACAAATAATAGCACAGATTTCACTCTGCATCCCAGCTGTTCAGCACTTGCCTCCCCTGCGGATTAACTGTCAACGCCAATAGGCTCCAAGTATATCTTATTTATCTCCTAGTCCCTGTGGCGAGTTCAGGGAAGACACCAATAAATATGTCTGTGGCGAAGTAGGTGACGTTGTTTCCACTGAAGGGCCTGAACACGCATAAATGCCTTTGCAAACATTTTTCTGAATCCAGAATCCATTTGGTACATGAACCAAGTTGGAAAATTGGGTTGATTTTAGGTAAAAGTGGTTAATGGTTGAGGTGCTCTGACCCATTTGAGTAAATCCTGTTTTCATTACCCCCTTACTTTATTCCATCTGGATTCTCAACAAAGTGCATTTTCAAATTTTGCTGTTTTTAACTCTGTAAAAAGCACATTATTTTTGATGTCGCTTTTCAGAAATTACATTTTTCACTCAATATTGTACTGGCAAACATTCATTTATTTTGACACATGTAACTATAGGTCATTTATATTGACTGCTTTGTAGTATTTTATTGTGTGAACAAACTAGAATTTATTAATCCACTCTTATTTCAATGGACATTTGTGTTATGTCCAGGTTTTTTACTATTGTGAACGGTGATACAGTAAACAATTTATATATGTCTACTTGTTTGCTTGTAGTAAATGTTCTCTTGGGTACATATCTTAGAGTGAAATTACTATATTGGGTATGTTTTTATTATAAGATATGTGACAAACTTTTTGTGAGTGTACCAATTTGCACACCTAGAAGCGATGTCTAAGAGAGCCTATGGACACATATCTTCTCCAACATTTGATATTGTCATTTTTAAAATTTTTTCTAGAAAGGTTTAATGTGGTATTTAATTTTATCTTCCGTTGTGTTTTCCTAACCATTATTGTTGCTGGGGCCGTCAGGTAGATTTTGACTCATAGCAAATCCATGTGATAGATTAGAACTGCCCTGTAGGGTTTTCTAGGCTGTAATCCTTATGGGACTATGTTCCACTGATATTAATGAGGTTTTCACTGTCCAACTTCTTTTTTTAGAAGCAGATTTCCAGGTCCTTCTTCATAGTTTGTCTTAGTCTGGAAGCTCTGCTGAAACTTGTCCACCATGGGTGACCCTACTGGCATTTGAAACACCGGTAGCATAGCTTCCAGCATCATAGTAACACACAAGCCACCACAGTATGACAAAGTGACAGACTAGTGGTGGACTGCAGAACAGACCATTGATTGTTCATATGCAAGTTCAAGTTGAAGCTGAAGAAAAGTAAAACTTCAATCTTTTCTCTGTTTATCATGATTTTGCTTATTGTTCCAGTTGCGAGGATTTTTGTTTTCTTTGTATAGAGGTGTAATCTATACTAAGCTGTGGTCTTTGGTTTTCATCAGTAGATGCTTCAAGTCCTCTTCACTTTCAGCAAGCAAGTCTGTGTCATCTGCATATCACAGGTTGTTAATGAGTCTTCCTCCAATCTGATACCCTGTTCTTCTTCATATAGTCCAGATACTTGGATTATTGGCTCCCCATAAAATTGAATAAGTATGGTGAAAGGATACAATCCTGAAGCACACATTTTCTGATTTTAAACCATGCAATATCCCCTAGTTCTGTTGGTCTGTGTACAGGTCCCACATGAGCACAATTAAGTGTTCTGGAATTCCCATTCTTTGCAATGTGATCCATAATTTGTTATGATCCACACTGTCCAATGCCTTTTCACAGTCAATAAAACACAGGTAAACATCTTTCTAGTATTCTCTGCTTTCAGAAAGATCCACCTGAAATCAGCAATGATATCTCTCATTCCATATCCTCTTCTGAATCCTGCTTGAATTTCTGACAATTTCCTGTCAATGTACTAGTGCAACCACTTTTTAACGATCTTCAGCAAAATTTTACTTGTGTGTCATATTAATGATATTGTTCGATAATAATATGTGTTCCATTGGATCACCTTTCTTTAGATGGCCACAAATACCAAACTCTTACAGTTGGTTAGCCAGGTAGCTGTCTTCCAAATTTCTTGGCGTAGACAAGTGAGCACACCCAGTATTGCATTCGTTTGTTGAAACATCTCAATTGGTATTCTGTCATTCCTGGAGCCTGATTTTTCACCAATGCTTTCAGTGCACCTTGGACTTCTTCCTTTAATACCAACAGTTCCTGATCATAAGCTACCTCTTGAAATGGTTGAATGTCTACCAATTCTTTTTGGTACAATAACTGTGTATTCCTTCCATCGTCTTGTGATGCATCCAGTGCTGTTCAATATTTTGCCCATAGACCCATTGCTGTCAAATCAATTCCAACTCACAGCCACCCCAAGTGACAGACCAGAACTGTGCCATAGGGTTTTCAAACAGCTGCTGGCTTGGTTAGCAGCAGAACTCTTAACCACTTTACCACCAGGACTCCTTTTGTCCATAGAATCCTTCTATATGGCAACTCTAGGCATGAATTTTCTTTTCAGTTCTTTCAGCTTGAGAAATGCAGAGCATGTTGTTCCCTTTTGATTTTCTAACTCCAGGTCTTTGCACATTTCATTATAATACTTTACCTTGTCTTCTCTTGCTGCCCTTTGAAATCTTCTGTTCAGTTCTTTTACCTCATCATTTCTTCCATTTGCTTTAGCTACCCTACTTTCAAGAGCAAGTTTCAGAGTCTCTTCTGACATCCATTTTAGTCTTTTCTTTCTTTCTTGACTTTTTAATGAACTTTTGCTTCCTTCATGTATGATGTCCTTGATGTCATCCCACAATTCATCTGGTCTTCGGTCGTTAATGTTCAACGTGTCAAATCTGTTCTTGAAATGGTCTCTAAATTCAGATGAGATATACTCAAGGTTAACTGATCTGGAAAATATTGCTGTATATGTTGTGAAGTCCAGATGTAATTTTATCTTTGTTCATTTGGATAACCATTTTTAATACTCTTCTTTTCCCCCACTGATCTGGTATAATACATCTCTCGTGTACCAAAATTCTTTGTGCGCACAGGTCTCTTTTTGAGTTCTCTATTTTTCTTATTTTTTAATATATTTTGAGGCCAGTACCACACTGCCTTAATTATTATGAGATTAATATAGGGTAGGACAAGTTTCCTCTCCCTGCTCTTCTTTTGAAATGTCCTGGTTATTCTGAGAACTTTATTCTTCCACATAAACTTCTGGATCAACTTTCCAAATATACATGGTTTTTAAGTTGAGGTATTTGTTTTTAACTTGCAACTTAATTATGGTTAGCGAACGTAGACTCTATAATACATATGTGTTAAATTCTGTTGAGGCTTGTTTTATAAACTAGTGCCTGACATGATTTTGTAATGTTTCCTGTGTGTTTGAGAATAATGTATATTCTCTAAGTTTTGGATATAAATTTGAGTTATTTACCTCTTCAACACTCTTGCTGCTTTTTGTCTACTTGATATATTTATTATCAAGAAAAGTATTTTGAATTTCCCAAAAAATTGATGAGTTTCTCAAATCTCCATGTAATTCTATCAATACTTGCTTTGCATATTTTGAAGATGTTTCACAAGTTGTAGACATGTTTAAAATTCTTATATCATCTTGACACTTGAATATTTTATCACTGTGTACTAACTCTATTAATATCTAATAATTCTTTACCACTTAAAGCCCCTTTTTGTGATAAAAATATAGCTTCATTAGCTTTCTTTTGGTTAGAATTTTCCTGTTGTATCTTTTTATGCCCTCTATGGCAAAAACATATAATCTAGAAAGTAAAAACTTTCTGAGGCACATTTGAAATGAAATTGAAATACACAGAATTGGCTGCAAGTATGGTGGAGGAAATGGAGTAGCAAAAGCAGAAAAGTTAGTTTACTGAAATATTAGACACCTCATGAAGCCACTGCCAGTCTTAATGCTGGAGAAGCAAATGCAAAATAACATTTCCAGAGCTACAGTTGCTGTGCTGTTGGCACCACTGCTATGGGAAAGGCATGAGCAGGAAGCAGGCATCTGCACTGCTGGACTCATGCTGTTACTGCCACTGTTATTGCTGGAGATGTGTGCATTTTTATGTGATTTCATTTCTATACAGTTGTTTTGCAGCCCTCGGTGTTCCTTAAAATTATCAAGTGTTTAAAAAAATTTAAAAATAATATTATGCTATATATAACAACCTGGGCTTAGTTTACTCCTATTTTATTTATCCTTGGTTTATTCCTAGTGTATTATGTCTGTCTAGTTTGTTTACATTTCATTGTGTAGACAGACCAGAGTTTATTCCTGTACTCTCTTGCTGATAAGCATTTGGATTGTTTTGTAACTTCTGTGAATAGTGCTGCTGTGAGCCTTCTTGTGTGAAAGTTTTGTTTAAGGAGATACAAAACAGTGAAACTGTGGGTCATAGGTATATGAATATTTAACTACAGGTTAATTTGGAATTGTTTTCCAAAGTAATTTCAGCAATTTACATGCCATCAATGTAGAAGAAATTCTGTGGAACCTTATCTTATTCAGACTTTTAGTAATTTCTCATGGGATGAGGGGAAATAATAACTCATAGTACACATGATTGATTTTTCCCTGATCATTAGTAAAGTTGAGTATCTATCTGCATATATGTATTAATATATACTGAATACATAGAAGAGTTAAACAACACAGATAACTAATTGAATGGATAGGTTGCCCACCATTGGAGAATTCATATCTTATTTCAAACAGATGTAAATGATTTTTTAAATGTACCAGGTGCCAGGCCATAAAGGAATTCTCAAAATATTTTTTTTAAAGGATTGTTATCACTTAGGGTACATGTCCTAATTACAATGACTTTAGTTCAAATATCAATAACAAAAAGCCAAAAAAACTCCAAGTATTTTAAAAAGGTAAGTATTTCTAAAAAAAAGGATGACAGAAAAAATCATATTGGATATCAGAAAATATTTCAAAAAATTAATTTATATACAATATACTATAAAGGAAAGTTATAATCTTAAATATTATATTCAGAAAAACTTTGAAACTTTAATTAGCTAAGAATTGAGCTTAACTGACTAAATAAATAAATAATAAATAAAGGAGCATGACATTTCCAGCAAGAAAAGGCCAGCTTATGAATGAGCTATGTTGAGATCAACACATAAAAAAAGTCTATTTGAAATCTTTAAAAAGCTACCAAGGCAGCAAGGTCTTATAAGCCAAGATCCTGGAGAGAAGAAAAGCCCAAAAAGATGAATCTGACATCCTTTTTCTCTTGAGGCATCTGATTCAAAGGTCATCCAAGTAGAAAAACTTAGTGGAAGGTGAAAGTTGAGAAATTGGAAAGCCAAGCCGGGTTTCTGATAGTATTTCAGTTCTGGGGTTGAGACTAAAATTGGAATTCAGGGATTATTAAGGATGATAGGTTATGAAACACATCTCAGGTTTTCAACTGGGACCTTCTAACCAGGTGAACCAGAAATAGACCAGGCCTCATAAAAACGGATCTCAATTTCAAATCAGTGCAAATTCTGATTAAATTCAATTGATCATACCATTAGATAAACTATCTGAAGAAGCAAAACAAACCTCTCTAGAAGATAAATAGTATCTAGAGCTTTGAATTATCTCTAGGGTTTTCCAATATTATGTCAAGCATTGAATCTCAAATGCTGAGGCTTACAAAAAGAGAAGGGTTGACCCAGCACAAGACAAAAATATCAGATAATAGAAAGATATTCACAGGAGATGCAGATTTTAGTTATTATAAACAAAATGTAAAATAAATATGACTGATATGATCAAGAAATTAAATAGAAACTTGGAGAATTGAAAACTATAAAAAGTTATAGTGGAAATTCTAAAAATGCAAAATACACAATAAGTGTAAGATCTGAAGGGATTAATTTTAACAGCATATTCGAATAGCTAAGGAGACAATTAGTTAACTGAAAGACAAGTGAGAAAAAAAAAGATAAATAAAGATAAAGAAGGAAATAGTTAATAGCAGAAATAATCTAATTAGAAAGCAAATATTTACTAGAGAGAACCAGCCAAGCAAAATTTGGTATTTAAAAAATAAAATTGACATGGAAGCCCCATAGACACATCCAAACTCCCTGAGGGACTGAATTGCTGGGCGGAGGGCTGTGGAGACCATGGTCTTGGGGAACATCTAGCTCAATTGGCATGACACAGCTTATAAAGACAATGATCTACATTCTACCTTGGTGAGTTGTGTCTGGGGTCTTAAAAGCCTGTGAGCGGCCATCTAAGATACTCCACTGGTCTCATCCCTTTAGGAGCAAGGCAGAATGAAGAGAACAGGATACAAGGAAAAGATTAATCCAAAGGACTAACTGTCCACAGCTAGCAAGGCCTTCACCAGACTGAGTCCAGTACGGCTAGATGGTGCCCAGCTACCACCACTGACAGCTCTGACCAGGATCACAACAGAGGGTTCTGGACAGAGCTGGAGAAGGATGTAGAGCATAATTCTAACTCATAAAAAAAAAAGACCAGATTTACTGGCCTAAAGGAGACTGGAGAAACCTCGAGACACCTTTTTAGCTCAGTGGTGAAGTTACCTCCGAGGTTCACCGTTCAGCCTGGGAGTGGACAGCCCCATAAAACCAAATGAGACTAACGAGGTACAGGAGTCCAGTGACAAGGGCCAGAAGGCAGAAGGGGACAAGGAAGCTGGTGATAGGGAACCCAAGGTTGAGTAAGGATATTGTTGATGTGTTGTGAGATTGTTAACCACTGTCATAGGGCAACATTTGTAGTAACTGTTAAATGAGAAACTACTGTGTTCTGTAAGCCTTCATCTTAAGTGAGAATAACAGCACAATTGGAAGAGCATAGTCAGTGTCACTGAACTGTGCATGTAGAAATTTTTGAAATGGTGTATCTTTGGCTATGTATATTTTCACCAAAAAAAAAAAGGTTGAGAAGTTAGAGGGTTGATATGTTGTGGGGTTGTTAACCAATGTTATAAAACAACATGTGTACTTCTGTTTCATGAGAAACTATTTGTTCTGTAAGCCTTCACCTGAATTGAAGTACAATAAAAAAATAAATAAAATAAAATAAAATTGATTGCCACCTGAATATTTTGACTAAGAAAACAGAGATAAGGCACAAATATCAAATATTAATATCTCAATAAATGCAGAATGAGGCACTACTACAGTTTATATGACACTAAAAAGAAAATACCACTGAACTTTATTTCAATAAATTTGGAAATTCAGATAAAATAGACAAATTACTAGAAAAGCAAAAATAAAATATGAATGATCCAATATTTGTTAAAGAAATTGAATCTGCGAGAAAGCTCTAGGCTTAGGTGCCTTGAAAAGAGCATTCTATCAAATATTAAAAGTGGCAAAGGCATTTATCTTACACAAATAATCCCTCTTTACATCTTGTTTTAAGAGGCCAACATAAGCTTGACGTCAAGACCTAAAAGAATGTTACTGGAAAGGAAAGCTATAGGACAATCATTTAAGAACACACACACAAATCCTAAACAAAATATTATCAAACTGAATCTAGTGATATATATAAAAAAAATAATATTCTTGATTTATTTTATTTATTTCAGTAATGCAGATTGGTTTAATATTGAAAAATCAATCCATGTAATTTGCCACAGCCATATTAACATATTAACAGAAAAACAATGTGATAATCTCAATTTATACAGTAAGGATGTTTGATAAAATTTAGCATCCATTTATAAATATCTTAGGAAATAAAAATAGAAGAACCTTTCATAATCTTATAATGGGTATATACCAAAAGGCTACAGAAGATATTACATATACTTACTGGTGAAATATTGAAAGTATTTTCCCCTGGATTTAGGAATAAGGCAGGAACCTTTGTTACCACAAATCCCAACCAACATTGTACTCAAGATTCAAGACAGTGCAATAAGGCAAGAAAAAGGAATAAAAGTGATATGGATTATAATTGAAGGCATAAAACATTTATTTTAGAAAATGACATGTTTACTATGTAAAAATTATCTTCAGATAAATTAATAAGTGATTTTAGCAAAATCACTAAATATAAGTTAACAGAAAAAAATCAGTTTAATTTTCTAAATGAGTGAAAAGCAATTAGAAAATAAAAATATATAATTTGTAAAATCATAAAAGGCAAACCTTAGGAGAATATAACATAAGAAGTACACAGAACAGTATAAAATATTACTGAGAGAAGTTAAAGAAGATTCAAATCAATGGCGTGATAGACCATAATAATTGATTAGAAAACAGTATTTAAGACGTCAGTTCTTCCAAAAATGATCTGCAGATTTAATAAAATCCCAATTAAAACCCCCAAATGGATAGTACATGGAACTCAAATGACCAGTTCTAAAATTTATGTGGAAAAGCAAAAAGCCAAAATATCCAAAACAATTTTGAAAATGAACAAATTTGGAGGACTTGAACTTCTGGATATGAAGAGTTATTATAAATCTGCTATATTTAAGATTATGAAAGAATGGCCCAACGACAGATAAATAGACCAACATGCAATGTGACAAATGGACCAAATAGACCAATAGAACATAGTGGAGAACCTCGAAATAGAATCACACAAATATTCGTTTGTTTCTTGACAAAAGTGGCATTGTACAGCAGTGAGGAACATAGTCTCTATGATATCAATCCTTTGTACTTTGTTATATCTTGCTTTATGGCTCAGAAAATGGTCAATTTTACTAAATCTCCCATGTACACTTGAAAAGAATATATATTTGCAGCATTGGACTGTATCACATCAACTAGGTTATGTTTGATATATTGGTGTTTGTGCTGGCCAAATGGAAGTTAAGTGGTCAACGTTGTTGATTTGAAACATCCTTTCTATGTTGACTTCTTTTGATTTGCTTCTTTAACTAATAGCACCTAGTTTCAAGAGAGAAATTTTAAAACCTGCTTCTTCAATACCATGCATTATTAAAACACTGATTAATATCTTGATGGGGTTTGGCCTCATAAAAACAAATATGATATGTTCCTAAGATAATAACACTTTGTTTGTGAGCAGAAAACCAAGCCCCATCAAGAGGAGCCATACTCTGACGTCTCAGCTTCTTACAGATCTTGTCTTCCCCTTTGCCTCAATCACTTCCATAATCATACCCTAAACCTTGTCATTACTAGGAACATCAACTTCTACATAATGCCAGTTTCAAGCCTCACTTTCCATCATTCCTGTCTTAAATTCCCTAGCTCGTATCACAATAATTTATTCTTTGTGTAAATCCCCAACTTCCTTGCCCCTTTTTTAATTCATGGATCTCCATCTGGCAACACCAATCCTAGCTAAATCCAACTCTGCCTGTTTAGTGACAAACCCATGCATGTGAGTAGAGAAAAAACTAAAACCATACTCATTTCCAATGCAGGACCACTGAACTCACATGAGCCATGGTACTGCCTGGCCGTCATTGTACATTTCTCTGTCCATGTCCAGTCATGATTCTGTAGACAGATAGATAGACAGACAGCGTAGATAATACTTGTAAGTATTCTAAATATTATTAGCAAGGTAAAAATACAGTTCTAAAAGGAGAACAGGAATGGGAGCATATTGTCTTACTTAATATCACAACTAAACTTGCCACTTGAGAAAATTTGACCTTTCTTTCTCCAAATGGAGAGTGGAAAGTTTAAAGCTAGAGCAGTTCCCTATATGCCAGAGGTCATTGACTTTGACCAATTAATGACTTATTTAAAAGTGAAGTTTATTGAGGTATTTCATAGAAAAATCACTATTTTTAAGGGTACAGTCCTATGAGTTTTACCAATATTTAACCACAAATATGTAACCACTACCACAATCAAAGTATAGAACATTCTATCATCCCAAAAATTACCCTCATGCCCTTTTGCAATCAATCCCCTCCCCCACCCACAGCCCTGGCAACCACTGATCTGATTTCAATTCCGACAATTTTGCCTTTTCCAGGAAGTTATACAAATACAGTCATACAATATGTAGCCCTTTATGTCTGGCTTTTCCCACTTAGCATAACGCTTCTGAAATTCATCCATATTATTGCATGTATCAATAGTTAATTCCATTTTATTGCTAAGAAGCATTCCATGAATGGAAGTACCACAGTTTGTTTTCACATTTGCTGGCTGAAGGACTTTAGTATTGTTTCCAGTTTGCAGTGATTATGAATAAAGTTGTTATGAACATTTACATACAGGTTTTTGAGTGCACATATATTTTCATTTATCTTGAATAAAGCCCAGCCAGTGGAATTTCTGGATTGTATGGTAAGTGTATGCTTAACTTTATAAGAAATTTCTCAGTTGTTTTCCATTGCAGTTGTAAAATATTGTGCTCCAACTACAGTATATGAAAGTTCCAATTGCTCCATATCTTTAGCAACACTTGGTATTGTTAGTGTTTTTAGTTTTTGCTATCAGGTAGGTACTAGAAATATCACATTATGGTTTTGTTTTGCCTTTGCCTAATTCCTAATGATGTTGAACATTTCTTTGTATGCTTATTTGCCATCCATATCTCTCCTTTAGTGAAGTGTCTGTACAATTTTGTCCCCGTTTTTTTAAATTGAGTTACTTGTCTTCTTACTGAGTTTAAGAGTTCTTTGTATAAACTGGTTACAAATCCTTTATCAGCTATGCTTTTTGTAAATATTTTCTCCTAGTCTGTGGCTTGTATTTTCATTTTCTTAAGGCAGCTTTTTAAACAGCCAAGTGGGAAGACTTACACTACCTGATTTCAAAACTTACTATAAAGCTGCAGTAACATAGATGATGGGGAGTTGGGGTAAGATAAATGAATAGATCAATGGAACAGGATAGAAAGTCAATTGATTTTCATTAAAAAAATTTCAAAGTAATTAATCGAGAAATGATAGTATTGTCAACAAATGATGCTGTAACAAATGACCACCCTTATGAAACAAACAAAATAAAACAAAAAACTTTCATTCTTACTTTGCACTATATACAGAAGTCAACTTGAAATCCATTAGACCTAAAGATAACACCTAAAACTGTAAAACTTTTAGGATAAAAACATAGGAGAAAAATATTTGCAAACTTGACTTAAGCAAAGATTCCTTAGAACACAAAAACATAAACCATATGTCATGGATTGAATTGTGTCCACCAAAAATATCTGTCAACTTGGCTGGGTCATATTCCCAGTACTGTATGATTGTGTACCATTTTGTAAATCTGATGTGATTTCCTTATGTGCTGTAAACTCTATCACTATGATGAGGTTATATGTGATTTCCTTATGTGTTGTAAACGCTTCCACTATGATGAAATTATACTGATGAGGTTTAGATAGGTCTTAATCCAATCTCTTTTGAGATATAAAAGAGAGAAGCAAGCAGAGACACTTGGGAACCTCATACCACCTAGAAAGCAGTGCCAGGAGAAGAGCGCATCCTTTGGACCTGAGGTTTCTGCACAGAGAAGCTTCCAGACAAAGGAAAGACTGATGCATCACAAGAACCTTTTTCCAGAGCTGACAGGGAGAGACAGAGCCTTCTCCTGGAGTTGATGCCCTGAGTTTTGACTACTGGACTGTGAGAGAATAAACTTCTCTTTGTAAAGCCATCCATTTGTGATATCTCTGTTAGCGCAGCCCTGGATGACTAAAACACCATAAAAAAAAAAAAAAAAGATAAATTGAGCCCCATTAGTATTAAAAACTTCTGCTTAGTGAATTTTAATCTTCAAAGCACCATTCCATATGAAATAGGCAGGATAAGTACTATCTCCCTTTCACAGACGAAGAAATTGAAACATGAAGTTAAATTTAGATCACAAAGCTGGAATGTGGTAAAGCAAATGATCAGATCTGGGTGTTGACTTCCAAGTACAGGACTTTTGTCTCTACATAATGGCCGAAGTTTATATAATGCAATCTAAGTGCAAACATAAGTAATTTGTTTTAGCAGTGCCACAAATCTGTCAAAGATAATTGAAAACTGGGTGTATGTTTATACATATAGGATCCTTATCACTTATGTATACATATATACAGATAACTGTGCCCACAGGCATTTGACAAGACCTGTATGAAGCCACCCAAAAATGGAGTTTCCTCAACTAATCTTCAAATGATCTGATAGAAACCATTAATTTCCAACTAGTATGTGGCTTGCAAGGAGTACAAAGCCTGATTTTAGCAAAAGCTTTACATTGTGAAATTTGCCAGAGGGCTTTAGTGACCACATTGAAAAGAACTCAGCACTCATGATTCCACCCACAGTGCCCTTACAAGTACGTGCTCTTGGATATGGATACTCAGGACACCTATGTAACACGTACCCTCATTCCCCAAAAGTGCCTCTCTGACCTTCTGCCTAGTGGTTTGCCTGAATCTGAGATCAATATCTGATAAAATTCCACCTTCAAAGATCAATATAAAGTGGAGTAGAAACCATTCCAAAACTCAAAATGCTGATTTGTATCAAAAGGTCCACTGAAAACTGAATTGGTGTGGCGTGAAGCCAGGGTGGAAACTCTCTGGGAGTTAAAAACAAGGGTGCCACAACTGGACTAAACCAAAGCTAAGAAGTTTCCTGACTACAACCAAACACTTTGAGGGACAGAGTAACATGGGCGGGGATCATGCTTTCAGGGGATATCTAGGTCAATTGGCATAACAAAGTTTATTAAGAAAATGTTCTGCATCCCACTTTGGTGAGTGGTATTTGGGGTCTTAAAAGCTAGTGAATAACCATCTAAGATGCATCAGTTGGTCCCAACTCACCTGGAGTAAAGGAGAATGAAGAACACCAAAGTCACAAGGAAAGTATTAGCCCAAGAGACAGAAAGGGCCACATAAACCAGAGCCTGCATGAGCCTGAGACCAGAAAAACTAGATGGTGTCTGGCTGCTACAAATGACCGCCCTGACAGGGAACACAACAGAGAGTCCCTGATGGAGAATGAGAAAAGTGAGGTGCAGAACTCAAATTCTAGTAAAAACACTAGACTTAATGGTCTAAGACCAGAGGATCCCCAGAAAGCATGGACCCCAGACTTTCCGTAAACTCAGAATTAAAACCATTCCCGAGGCCAACTCTTCAGACCAAGATTAGACGGAACTATGGGACATAAAATGGTACTCGTGAAGAGTGTGCTTCTTAGCTCAAGGAGATACATGAGACTAAATGGGCAGCTCCTGTCTGGAGGTAAGATGAGAAGGCAGAGAGGGTCGGGAGCTGGTTGAATGGACATGGGAAATCAGGGGTGGAAAGGAGGAGTGTGCTGTCACAGTATAGGGAGAGCAATTAGGGTCACATAACAATGTATGTATAAATTTTTGTATGAAGGACTAACTTGAATTGTAAATTTTCACTTAAAGTACAACAGTTAAAAAAAAAAAAAAAGAAGGATGCCAGCTGGATACTTCCCATTCTTGTTTAATTGTTTATTTAGAAAATTAAGTACCTAAAACCCCAAAGTGCAATGTGAGTCTGTTTATTTTAATAGTCATTGGAATCTCTAGGAGGCTAAAGAATCCACCGTAGAAATCATGCATCATTGGCAAGAAGATTGAATCTCTTCCATGCTTTCTTTCATATTTTTTTTACAGATTTATTTTATTTGAAGAAGAAAGTTCAATGTAGATTTCAAGTCAGATAGTTGATACCTGATGAAAAAAAGTACCCATCTCCAAATGTAAATGCATACTAAACAAGACCCCCTTCCTAACATTCCAGGCCAAAATTCCTGTTTAAGATCTCCGATCAAAAAAAGAAAACATCATATTCAGTCTACCAATGGATATATTTCTGAATAACTTGTGATATTAAGGTAACATTAATGAAAACAACAATTTTAATTTCAAATTTTATTTGGTACTGGGCCCAGCACAAAAATAACAAGTAGTTGTGTAGAACTATATTCTTTTTTTTTTTTTTTATATTTTATTGTACTTCGCGTGAAAGCTTACAGAGCAAATAGTTTCTCATGAAATAGTAGTACACATGTTGTTCTATGACATTGGTTAACAACCCCACAACGTATTAAGCCTCTAAATTCTCAACCTTTTTTTTTTTTTGATGAAAATTACAGATGGCAAAAGATACACCATTTCAAAAATTTCTACATTCACAGTTCAGTGACATTGACTACGCTCTTCCAACTGTGCTGTTATTCTCACTTAAGATGAAGGCTTACAGAACAAAATAGTTTTTCATTTAACATTTACTACACATGTTGCCCTATGACAATGGTTAACAATCTCACAGCACATCAAGAATATCCTTACTCCACCTTGTGTTCCCTATCACCAGGGGGCTTCCTTGTCCCCTTCTGTCTTCTGGACCTTGTCAGTGGACTATTGTACCTCTTTAGTCTCATTTGTTTATTTTATTTTTTTAAATTTTATTTTATTTAAACACCATTTCAAAACATTTTACTTACACATTTAAGTGATATTGACTATGCTCTTCCAATTGTGCTGCCATTCTCGCCCAAGATGAAGGCTTACAGGACAAAACAGCCTCCCATTTAATAGTTACTACAAATGTTGCCCTATAGCTGTGGTCAACAATCTCACAATACATCGACAGTGTCCTTATTCAATTTGTGTTCCTTATCATCAGTTTCCTACTCTCCCTCTGCCTTCTGGCCCTTGTCACCGGACTCCTGTACCTCATTAGTCCCATTTAGTTTTACTGGGCTGTCCATTCCCAGGCTTAACATCGAACCTCGAAGGTAACTTCACCTCTGAGCTGAAAGGGTGTCTGGGGGCCACACTCTTGAGGTTTCTCTAGTATTCTTTACGCCAGTAAATCTGGTCTTCTTTTTTTTGGGGGGGAGTTAAAATTATGCTCTACATCCTTCTCCAGCTCTGCCCAGAACCCTCTGTTGTGATCCTGGTCAGAGGAGTCATTGGTGGTAGCCGGGCACCATCCAGCTGTACTGGACTCAGTCCCGTGGAAACCTTGGTAGCTGTGGACCGTTAGTCCTTTGGACTAATCTTTTCCTTGTATCCTGTTCTCTTAGTTCTCCCTTGTTCCCGAAGGGATGAGATCAGTAGAGTATCTTAGATGGCCGCTCATAGGCTTTTAAGACCCCAGACACTACTCATCAAGGTAGAATGTAGAGCATTATCTTTATAAGTAGTGTCATGGCAATTGAGCTAGATGTTCCCCGAGATCATGGTCCCCAGAGCCCTCCGTCCAATAACTCAGTCTCTTGGGGGGTTTGGATGTGTCTATAGGGCCTCCATGACCTTTCCTTGTGCAGGTTGTGTTAGTTTCCCCTGTACTATGTACTATCTCACCTCTCACCCAAGTTACCACTTACCTATTACCTATTTAGTATTCCCCCCACGCATCCCTGGTAACCAACAAGGATTGTTACATTTTGCATGTGAATTTTTTCATGGGTTTTTACAATAGAGGTCTCATACAATATTTTTCCTTTTGTGATTGACTTATTTCACTCAGCATGATGTCCTCCAGTTTCATCCATGTTATGAGATGGTTCACCGATTCATTGTTGTTCTTTCTCGTTGCATAGTACTCCATTGTGTGTATGTACCATAGTTTGTGTATCCATTCATCTGTTGATGGACATCGAGGTTGTTTCCATCGTTTTGCTATTGTGAATAATGCTGCCATGAACATAGGTGTGCATATGTCTATTCGAGTGATGACTCTTATTTCTCTAGGATATATTCCTAGCAGTGGGATTGCTGGATTGAATGGTATGTCTATTTCTAGCTTTCTGAGGAAATGCCATATCATTTTCCAAAATGGTTGTATCATTTTGCATTCCCACCAGCAGTGTATAAGAGTTCCCGTCTCTCCGCAGCCCCTCCAACATTTGTTATTTCCAGTATTTTTGATTCGTGCCAGTAATGCCGGGGTGAGATGGTATCTCATTGTGGATTTAATTTGCATTTCTCTAATGGCTAGTGATCGCGAGCATTTCCTCATGTGTCTGTTGGCCATTTGAATGTCTTCCTTGGTGAAGTGTCTGTTCATTTCCTTTGCCCATTTTTTGATAGGATTGGTTGTCTTTTTGTTGTAGAGGTGTTGGATTTTCTTGTAGATTATGGAGTTTAGACCTTTGTCTGACTTGTACTGTCCAAAAATTTTTTCCCAGTCTGTAGGTTCTCTTTTAACTCTTTTGGTGAAATCTTTTGAAGAGCATAGATGTTTGATTTTTAGAAGATCCCAATTATCTAGTTTATCTGTTGGGTTTTTTGTGTTGATGTTTATGGTTTGTATCCTGTTAATGCCATGTATTAAGGCCTGAAGTGTTGGTCCTATTTTTTCTTCTATGAATTTTATAGTTTGAGGCTTTATATTCAGGTCTTTGATCCATTTTGAAGTAGTTTTTGTATATGGTGTGAGGTATGGGTCCTGTTTCATTTTTCTACAAGTGGATATCCAGTTTTGCCAGCACCATTTTTTAAAAAGACTGTCTTTTCCCCATTTGATGTATTTTGGGCCCTTGTCAAAAATCAGGTGACCGTAGGTGGATGGATTTACATCTGAGTTCTCAATTCTGTTCCATTGGTTAATGTCTCTGTTGTTGTACCAGTACCAGGCTGTTTTGAGTATTGTAGCTGTATAGTAGGTTCTCAAGTCAGGTAGTGTGAGTCCTCCAACTTTATTCTTCTTCTTCAGTAGTGCTTTACTTATTTGGGGTTTCTTCCCTTTCCATATAAAGTTAATAATTAGTTTTTCCATCTCTTTGAAGAATGTTGTTGGTATTTGTATCGGGATTGCATTGTATTTGTAGATTGCTTTAGGTAGAATTGCCATTTTCACAATGTTGAGTCTGCCTATCCATGAGCATGGTATGTTTTTCCATTTATGTAGATCCCTTTGGATTTCATGCAGCAGTGTTTTGTAGTTTTCTTTGTATAGGTCTTTTATGTTCCTGGTCAGATTTATTCCTAAGTATTTGATCTTTTTAGGGGCTATTGAAAATGGTATTGATTTCCTGATCTCCTTTTCATCGTTCTCTTTACTGGTGTATAGGAATCCAGTGGATTTTTGAATGTTTATCTTTGTCCTGCTACTCTGCTGAATCTTTCTATTAGTTCCAGTAGATTTCTCGTGGAGTCTTTAGGGTTTTCTATGTATAGTATCATATCATCTGCAAACAGGGAGAGTTTAACTTCTTCATTACCAATTTGGATGCCCTTTATTTCTTTCTCTTGCCTTACTGCTCTAGCTAGAACTTCCAGCACAATGTTAAATAGGAGTGGTCTTGTTCCTGTTTTCAAGGGGAATGTTTTCAGCCTCTCTCCATTAAGAATGATGTTGGCTGTTGGTTTTGCATAGATGCCCTTTATTATGTTGAGAAATTTCCCTTCTATACCTATTTTATTGAGAGCTTTTATCAGGAATGGGTCTTGGACTTTGTCAAATGCCTTTTCTGCATCAATTGAGATGATCATGTGATTTTTTTCTTTCCTTTTATTTATGTGGTGGATTACGTTGATGGATTTTCTAATGTTAAACCATCCTTGCATACCTGGTATGAATCCTACTTGGTCGTGGTGTATTATTTTTTTGATAAGATACTGAATTCTATTGGCTAGAATTTTGTTCAGAATTTTTGCATCTATATTCATGAGAGATATTGGTCTGTAATTTTCTTTTTTTGTGATGTCTTTGCCTGGTTTTGGTATCAGCGTTATGCTGGCTTCATAGAATGAATTTGGAAGTGTTGCTTCCTCTTCTATGCTCTGAAATAGCTTGAGTAGAACTGGTACGAGCTCTTCTGTAAATGGTTTGTAGAATTCTCCAGTGAAGCCATCTGGGCCAGGGCTTTTTTTGTTGGGAGTTTTTTTATTACCTTTTCAATCTCTTCTCTTGTTATGGGTCTGTTCAGATTTTCAATATCACTTTGTTGTAGTTTGGGTAGGCCGTATGTTTCTATAAATTTATCCATTTCCTCTAGGTTTTCAAATTTGTTGGAGTATAGTTTTTCATAATATTCTGTTATAATCCTTTTTATTTCAGTTGGGTCTGTTGTAATGTCCCCCATTTCATTTCTTATTTGGGTTATTTGTGCCCTCTGCTGTTTTTCTTTTGTCAGTCTGGCCAGTGGTTTGTCGATTTTGTTGATTCTTTCAAAGAACCAACTTTTGGTTTTGTTGATTCTTTCTATTGTTTTTCTGTTCTCTATTTCATTGATTTCTGCTCTGATCTTTACTATTTCCTTTCTTCCGGTGGTTGTAGGCTTTTTTTTTTGTTGTTCTCTTTCTATTTGTTTGAGTTCTGTAGTTAATGTTTTGATTTTGTCCCTTTCTTCTTTTTTGATATGTGTATCTATTGCTATAAATTGTCCTCTGAGGACTGCCTTTGCTGTGTCCCAAACGTTTTGGTATGACGTGTTTTCATTCTCATTTGACTCTAGGAATTTTTTGATTCCATCTCTGATTTCTTCTATTACCCATTGATGTGTAAGCAGATTATTATTCAGTTTCCATGTGTTTGATTTTTTTTCCTTGCTCTTTCTAGTGTTAATTTCTACCTTGTTGGCATTGTGGTCAGAGAAGATACTGTGAATTATCTCAGCATTTTGGATCTTGTTGAGGATTGCTCTGTGGCCTAAGATATGGTCTATTCTGGAGAACGTTCCATGTGCATTGGAAAAGAATGTGTACCTTGCAGCGGTTGGATGGATTGTTCTATATATGTCTATGAGGTCCAGTTGGCTGATTGTGTCCTTTAGGTCTTCTGTATCTTTGCTGAGTTTCCTTTTAGTTGTTCTGTCCTTTACTAAGAGTGGTGTATTGAAGTCTCCTACTATTATTGTGGAACTGTCAATTTCTCTTTTCAGTGCTGTTAGAGTTTTTTTTATGTATTTTAGAGCCCTGTCATTGGGTGCATAGATATTTATTATGGTTATGTCTTCATGATGGATCATCCCCTTAATCATTATATAGTGTCCTTCTTTGTCTTTTATGGTAGATTTTGTTTTAAAGTCTATTTTATCTGAGATTAGAATTGCCACTCCTGCTCTTTTTTGATAGTTGTTAGCTTGATATATTTTTTTCCAACCTTTGATTTTTAATAAATTCACATCTTTGTTTCTAAGGTGTGTCTCTTGTAGACAGCAAATTGATGGATCCTGTTTTCTTATCCATTCTGCCACTCTCCATCTCTTTATGGGTGCATTGAGTCCATTTATGTTCAGTGTAATTATTGATAGATGTGAGTTTCTTTCTGTCATTTTGTAATGCTTTTTTTCATGGTGCTGAAGTTTTCTTTGTTCTTACTCTCTTGTGCTGAGTTACTTTTGTTCGTGGATTTTTTTTTTCATTTCTTTTTATTTTTGTAGGTTTTGTTTTTGCTGAAACTTTGTGTTTTTCTCTTTTTTTATTAGTATGGATTTTAATTTTCTTTGTGGTTACCATGAATTTTACCCTTATCTTTCTAAGTTTGAAACAGTCTATGATTACTTGGTATCGCCTTGCTTTTCTGTCCATTAGAAGGTTCTATACCTATGCCGTTTGTTCCCTCTTTCATTGTTTTGATGTTGTTGTCATCCTTTGATTGATTTCTCTGATTCCCTGTTGTATATCTTTTGTTTTTGGAAAGTCCTCTGTAGTTCAGTTCCTAGAATGGTATCTGGTTCATGTGAACCTGCGTCCTAGGTCCTAGGTCCTGCCTGAGAGCTGAAGCTGTTTGTCCTCAGATCGAAGAACTCCCTTTAATAATTCTTGTAAGTTTGGTTTGACTTTTGCATATTCCTTTAGTTTCTGTTTATCTGGAAATGACCTAATTTCACCATCAAATCTGAATGAGAGTTTTGCAGGATATATTATTCTTGGCTGACGATTTTTTCTTTCAAGATTTTATATATGTCATCCCATTGCCTTCTTGCCTGCATGGTTTCTGCTGAATAATCTGAGCTTAGTCTTATTGTTTCTCCTCTGTATGTGACTTCTTGTTTTTCACGAGCTGCTCTCAGGATTCTTTGTTTGTCTTTAGTTTTAGCGAGTGTGAATATGATATGTCTTGGTGATTTTCTTTTGGGGTCTCTTCTATATGGGGCTCGTTGAACTTCTTGGATGGCCAGCTTTTCATCTTTCATGATATTGGGAAAGTTTTCTGTCAGCAGTTCCTCAATGATCCTCTCTGTGTTTTCTGTTTTCTCCCCCTGTTCTGGTATGCCAATCACTCGTAAGTTTTTGCTTCTAATTGTGTCCCACATAACTCTCAGGGTCTCTTCATTTTTCTTTGTTCTTTTTTCTGAGTTTTCCTGAAACAGAGTTGTAACCAAGTGTTTGTCTTCAATTCCACTGATCCTGTCTTCCACCATTTCATATCTGCTTGTCAGCCCTTCTATGACACCGTCCATTTCTGAAATCTTGTTGTTTATCTTTTGGATTTCTAATTGTTGTTTTTGTATAATTTCGAGTTGTGAATTTATTTTGGCATTTTGTTCCTACATCATCTTCCTGAATTCTTCCAATTTTTTGTCTGTATTTTCCATAAATTTGTCTATTTTTTCCTCATGTTTGTCAGCTTTTTGCCTCAGTTCTTGGAAAATTCTGAGTATTAGTGATTTGAGTTCCATATCAGGTACTTCTAGTGCATTTTCTTCCACAGGAGAGTTATCTGGTGTTTTAATTTGGACGCCTATTGGAGCCATCTTGTCTTGTTTTTGTAAATGTTTTGATATTGTTTGCTGTTTTCGGGGCATTCAGTAGATATTTCTCTCGTTTATTGATTGTAGATTTTTTTTTTTTTTTGTTTCGTTTTTGTGGTACAGCTGGGCAGATCTAGCTGAGGAGGAGCCACTGGGACGGGTTGCTTGTGGCACTCACCACAGCCACCAGGATGGTCGGTAGTCAGTGCTGGGCAGGTTCCAATAGGGCGTGCCTGAACCGCTTGGTGGTGTGATGTCTAGTGCACGGTGCAGGTAGGTAGGGTGCAGCGGGAAGATGGTTATGTGTGAAGCTAAGCTGGATATGGGAGAGGGGAGAGAGGAGGAGGAGCAAAAAGCGTACAAACATAAAAGAATGCTAGGGGAGCTTGCCGTTGGAATTTACAGATGAGAGACTATGGGATAGAGGAAACCAGAAGGGGGAAGAGAAAGAAAAGGAAAGAATGACCAAATAAAAATCAGAAAAGTTAAAGAACTGCAACGTTCCTAGGGATCCCACCGATGCAGCTATGAGGTCTGGGGGAGTCGGTCTCAATTTTCACAGCTCAGCCTGGCCAGAGGGTACAGAGGGATACATCGCCTGGTATTCAGGGATCAGAATGAGAAGGAAGAGATAGAGAGACGAGAAATTAAGCAATGAAGAAAGACAAAAGGGAAAAAGAGGTAAAAGATGACAAAACTAATCAAAAAAGGAAGAAAAATAAAATTGAAAAAAAAAAAAAAAGGGGCAACACCAGCAGTCAGTGCCTACAAATGGGACCCAGAGAGCCCCCACTCAGTGGCGCGAATTCCAAGAAGCGGGTAGTCTCGGGGTTAAGTGACCGTGGCCACGGGAAGCAGAGGGGCCAATGAACAAAGGCCCCAGGATCCCACCCGCACGGGAGCCCAGACCTGGAAACAGCCACACGCCCAAACGCAGCCCTACAGCCCCTCAGGAGAGAGCAGAGACGGCACTCGGAACCAGGCACCCAGGCAAAAGGAGGGGGAGGCGGCAGAAAAAGGCTCGCTAGCTGCCAGCAAACGGCTTCCAGAAAGCCGCCAGCCCGGGCGCGTGGAATCCAAGCACCGGCGCCCCCCAGCTCAGGGACTCCAGCCACGGAAAGCAGAGGGGCGAACGAACAAAGGCCCTGGGATCCCACCCGCACGGGAGCCCAGACCTAGAAACAGCCACACGCCCGAACGCAGCCCTACAGCCCCGCAGGAGAGAGCAGAGACGGCACTCGGAACCAGGCACCCAGGCAAAGGGTGGGGGAGGCGGCAGAGAAAGGTTCGCTAGCTGCCAGCAAATGGCTCCCAGAAAGCCCCCAGCCCAGGCGCGTGGAATCCAAGCACCGGCGCCCCCCAGCCCAGGGACCCTGGCCACGGAAAGCAGGGGATCCCCAGCTGAGGCAGAGAGGGGTGGGTGGTGGGAGAGCGCGCACCGCAGTTTACCGGTCGTTCTGTCTCCGACCAGATGCTCTGCAAGGCTGCTCTCCCATTCGCTGGTCTCTGATAGGAATCCAAGATGGTGGATCCGCGCTGCATTGGCTGGTAAGGAATCTCTGCCTGAGTCTCTCCTCGCTCTCCGTTCTCTTTTAGTATTCTCACTCCGTTTGGTGTTTGGCTGAGTTCTTTATCTCTTCATTTGGTGTTCTAGGGTTTCAGGATTGTTGATTCTCTGTTAGGCTTAGTTCTTCGGATCTTTGCTGTGGAGGGACGGCGTGGTGTTTCTGCCTAGAGCGCCATCTTGCCCCCTCTCTAGTACTATATTCTTAAGGGTGAAATGGTCTGATGTTAAATTTAAAACTCTTTCTTCAAAACTAGCTCTGTGGACTTCTGACAAAATGGCACTCTAGGCAGAAGCACCAGCCATCCCTCCACAGCAAAGATCTGAAAAATTAAGCCAAACAGAGAAAACAACAATCCTGAAACCCTAAAGCATCAAATGAAGTGATAAAGAACTCAGCCAAGCACAAAATGGAGTGAGAAAACTGACAGAGAATGGAGAGCGAGGAGATTCATGCAGAGGTCCCCTACCAGCTAACGCAGCGGGGATCCACCATCTCGGACTCCTATTGGAGACCAGCAAACAGGGGGTAAGAGAAAGCAGCCTCACAGGGCGTCCAGAGGGAGAAAAACAACCAGTAATTTGTGACATACGCTTTCCCATCCCCCACCCTTCTTCACCCAAATTCAGCCTCCTCTGCTTCCCGTGGCAACAATCTCTTGACCGGGAAACACCGGCTGCTTGGATTCCACCCACCCAAATGGGCCGACTCTCTGAGTGCCATTTGTTGGTTGCTGGTGTTGCTTTTTTCTGCTTCTTTTGATTTCTTCCTTACCTCTCACCACCTCCCCCTCGTTTCCCTCAAATACCTGGCTCCATGTGCCATCTTTGCTTCTTCCTGAGGGGGTGCAGAGCTCCGGTAATTTGTGATATACACTTTCCCACTCCCTAACTTCTTCACCCACACTCGGCCCCCTCTGCTTCCCGCGGACACAGTCTCTTGTCCGAGAAAAACTGGCTGCTTGGATTCAACCAGCCCGCACTAGGTGGCTCTCTGAGTGCCATTTGTTGGCTACTAGTGTTGCTCTTTTTTTGGCTTCTTTTCATTTCTTCCTTAACTCTCACCACCTCCCCCTCCTTTCGCTCAAATACGTGGGTCTGTGAGCCATCTTTGCTTCTTCCTGAGGGGCTGCAGAGCTCCGTTTGAGTGTGGAGCTGCTTCCCAGTCTGGGCTGCCATGCTGGTGGGATCCTGGGGCTTTTGTTTGTTTGTTTGTTTTCTTTTCCTTTTCTTGAGTTGGGAGCCCTTTCTGACGAGGCCGTGCTGCATGGCAAGGAGACCAACCCCTCGGCTTGCACAGACGTACACAGGGATCCCTGAGTGCATTTCTTTTTTTGTTTTTTGTTTTTTTCCAAAAAGGGGGGCTTTTCTTGTTCTTTTTTTTTTTTTTTAATTTGTTTTGCTTTCTTTTCCATCTTTTGCCCTTTTTGTCTTTCTTCATTACTCAGGTTCTTGTCTCTCTGTATCTTCCTTCTCTTTCTGTTCCCTGAATACCTGGCTTTGTATACGTCTATGCCTTCTAGCCAGGCTGTACTGCAACACCTGAGAGCGACTTCCCCAGACCTCATAGCTGCACCGGTGGGATCCGTGGGAACTTTATGGTTCTTTAACCTTTCTGATTTTTATTTATTCATTCTTTTCTTTTCTTCCTCTTCCCCTTTCTGTTTTTGTCCTTTCATAGTCTCTCATCTCTCCACTCTAATGGCAAGCTCCCCTAGCATTCTTTTTTTGTTTGTATGTATATTTTTGGCTCCTGTTCCTCTCACCTCTCTCCCATATCCATCTTAGCTCCACACATAAAAATCTCTCTGCTACATCCTGCCTACTTGCACCATGCACGTAACATCACACCACCAAGCAGCACAGGCATGACCTACTGGAACCTGCCCTGCACAGTTTACCAACCCGCTGTGGTGGCTGTAGTAAGTGCCACAAACAACCCATCCCAGTAACTCCTCTTCAGCTAGACCTGCCCTGCCATACCATAACTGAGTGACTGAACCTGCCAATAGGAGAAGCAGGCGAAAAGTGTCATGCCCACAGACGAGCAAACAGCAAAGAACACACAGTCAGCCTGCTCAGACATACTCAAATTTTTTAAAAAAAGGGACAAAGCAAACAAATCTACAATCAATAAACGAGAAAAATAACAACTGAATGCCCCGAAGACAGCAGACAATATCAATACATTTAAAAAACAGGACAAGATGGTTCCAGTAGGTGTCCAAAATAAAACACCAGACGACTTTCCAGTGGAAGAAAATGCACTAGAACTACCTGATAGGGAATTCAAATCTCTAATACTCATAATTCTCTAAGAGCTGGGGCAAAAAGCTGACAAACATAAGGAAAAAATAGACAAATTCATGGAAAATACAGACAAAAAATTGGAGGAATTCAGGAAAATAATGCAGGAACAAAATGCCAAAATAAATTCACAGCTAGAAATTATACAAAGACAACAATTAGAAATCCAAAAGATAGACAACAAGATTTCAGAAATAGGTGATGTCATAGAAGGGCTGAGAAGCAGATTTGAAAAGGTGGAAGACAGGATCAGTGGAATTGAAGACAAACACTTGGTTACAACTCTGTTTGAGGAAAACTCAGAAAAAAGAACAAAGAAAAGTGAAGAAACCCTGAGAGTTACGTGGGAAGCAATCAAAAGCAAAAATGTTCGAGTTTTTGGAATTCCAGAACAGGGGGAGAAAACAGAAAACACAGAGGATCATTGAAGAACTGTTGACAGAAAATTACCCAATATCATGAAAGATGAAAAGCTGGCCATCCAAGAAGCTCAATGAACCCCATATATGAGAGAACCCCTAAAAGAAAATCACCAAGGCATATATCATAACCACACTCGCCAAAACCAAAGACAAAGAAAGAATCCTGAGAGCAGCTTGTGAAAAACAAGAAGTTACATACAGAGGAGAAACAATAAGACTAAGCTCAGAGTATTTGGCAGAAACCATGCAGGCAAGAATACAATGCAATAACATATATAAAACCTTGAAAGAAAACAATTGCCAGCCAAGAATAATATATCCTGCTAAACTCTCGTTCAAATTTGATGGTGAAATTAGGTCATTTCCAGATAAACAGAAATTAAGGGAATATGTAAAAGTCAAACCAGACTAACAAGAATTATTAAAGGGAGTTCTTCTATCTGAGAACAAAAAACTATGCTCACAGGAAGAATCTAGGATGCAGGATCATACCAACCAGATACCAATCTAGGAAATTAACTCTCGAGGACTATCCAAAACCAAAAGAAATACAACAGGGAATCAGAGCAGTTAATCAGCAAATGACAACAACATCAAAACAATGAAAGAGGGAACAAATGGCATAGGTATAGAACCTTCTAATGGACAGAAAAGCAAGGCGATACCAAGTAATCATAGACTGTTTCAAACTTAGAAATATAAGGGTAAAATTCATGGTAACCACAAAGAAAATTAAAAACCATACTCATAAAAAAAGAGAAAAACACAAAGTTTCAGCAAAAACAAAACCTACAAAAATAAAAAGAAATGAAAAAAAAAATCCACAAACAAAAGTAACTCAGCACAAGAGAGTAAGAACAAAGAAAACTTCAGCACCATGAAAAAAAGCATTACAAAATGACAGACACAAACTCACATCTATCAATAATTACACTGAATGTAAATGGACTCAATGCACCCATAAAGAGACGGAGAGTGACAGAATGGATAAGAAAACAGGATCCATCAATTTGCTGTCTACAAGAGACACACCTTAGAAACAAAGATGTGAATTTATTAAAAATCAAAGGTTGGAAAAAAATATATCAAGCTAACAACTAGCAAAAAGAGCAGGAGTGGCAACTCTAATCTCAGATTAAAATAGACTTTAAAACAAAATCTACCATAAAAGACAAAGAAGGACACTACATAATGATTAAGGGGATGATCCATCATGAAGACATAACCATAATAAACATCTACGCACCCAATGACAGGGCTCCAAAATACATAAAACAAACTCTAACAACACTGAAAAGAGAAATTAACAGTTCCACAATAATAGTAGGAGACTTCAACACATCACTCTCAGTAAAGGACAGAACAACTAAGAAGAAACTCAGCAAAGATACAGAAGACCTAAAAAGCACAATCAGCCAACTTGACCTCATAGACATATACAGAACACTGTAACCAACCGCTGCAAAGTACACGTTCTTTTCCAATGCACATGGAACGTTCTCCAGAACAGACCACATCTTAGGCCACAGAGAAATCCTCAACAAGATCCAAAACGATGAGATAATTCAAAGTATCTTCTCTAACCACAATGCCATCAAAGTAGAAATTAACACTAGAAAGAGCAAGGAAAAAAAATGAATTACATGGCAACTGAATAATTCCCTGCTTACACATCACTGCGTAGTAGAATAAATAAGAGATGGAATAAAAAAATTCCTAGAATCAAATGAAAATGAAAACACATCATGCCAGAACATTTGGCACACATCAAAGGCAGCCCTCAAAGGACAATTTATAGCAATAGATGCACATATCAAAAAAGAATATAGGGACAAAATCAAAACATTAACTACAGAACTCAAACAAATAGAAAGAGAACAACAAAAAAAGCCCACAACCAGCGGAAGAAAGGAAATAGTAAAGATCAGAGCAGAAATCAATGAAATAGAGAACAGAAAAACAAGAGAAAGAATCAACAAAACCAAAAGTTGGTTCTTTGAAAGAATCAACAAAATCGACAAACCACTGGCCAGACTGACAAAAGAAAAACAGCAGAGGGCACAAATAACCCAAATAAGAAATGAAATGGGGGACATTACAACAGACCCAATGGAAATAAAAAGGATTATAACAGAATATTATGAAAACTATACTCCAACAAATTTGAAAACCTAGAGGAAATGGATAAATTTCTAGAAAGACACAACCTACCCAAACTACAACAAAGTGATGTTGAAAATCAGAACGGACCCATAACAAGAGAAGAGATGGAAAAGATAATAAAAAAACTCCCAACAAAAAAAGCCCTGGCCCAGATGGCTTCACTGGAGAATTCTACAAACCATTTACAGAAGAGCTTGTACCAGTACTACTCAAGCTATTTCAGAGCATAGAAGAGGAAGCAACACTTCCAAATTCATTGTATGAAGCCAGAATAACGCTGATACCAAAACCAGGCAAAGACATCACAAAAAAATAAAATTACATACAAATATCTCTCAGGAAGATTCAAAAATTCTGAACAAAATTCTAGCCAATAGAATTCAGCATCATATCAAAAAAAATAATACACCACGACCAAGTAGGATTCATACCAGGCATGTAAGGATGGTTCAACATTAGAAAATCAATCAAAGTAATCCACCACATACATAAAAGTAAATAATCACATGATCATCTCAATTGATGCAGAAAAGGCATTTGACAAAGTCCAAAACCCATTCCTGATAAAAACTCTCAAAAAATAGGTATAGAAGGGAAATTTCTCAACATAATAAAGGGCATCTATGCAAAACTAATGGCCAACATCATTCTTAATGGAGAGAGGCTGAAAACTTTCCCCTTGAAAACAGGAACAAGACAAGGATGCCTTTTATCACCAGTCGTATTTAACACTGTGCTGGAAGATCTAGCTAAAGCAATAAGGCAAGAAAAAGAAATAAAGGGCATCCAAATTGGTAATGAAGAAGTTAAACTGTCCCTGTCTGCAGATGATATGATACTATACATAGAAAACCCTAAAGGCTCCTTGAGAAATCTACTGGAAGTAATAGAAAGATTCAGCAGAGTAGCAGGATAGAAGATAAACATTCAAAAATCAGTTGGATTCCTATACACCAATAAGGAGAATGATGAAAAGGAAATCAGGAAAACAATACCATTTGTAATAGCCCCTAAAAAGACAAAATACTTAGGTATATATCTGACCAGCCATGTAAAAGACCTATACAAAGCAAACTACGAAACACTACTGAATGAAACCCAAAGGGATCTACATAAATGGAAAAATATACCATGCTAATGGATAGGCAGACTCAACATTGTGAAAATGACAATTCTACCCAAAGCAATTTACAAATACAATGCAATCACGATCCAAATACCAACAACATTCTTCAAAGAGATGGAAAAACTAAGCATTAACTTTATATGGAAAGGGAAGAAGCCCCAAATAAGTAAAGCACTACTGAAGAAGAAGAATAAAGTTGAAGGACTCACAGTACCTGACTTCAGAACCTACTATACAGCTACGGTAGTCAAAACAGCCTGGTACTGGTACAACGACAGATACACTGACCTTGACCGATGGAACAGAATTGAGAACCCAGATGTAAATCCATCCACCTTCTGTCACCTGATCTTCGACAATGACCCAAAGTCCATCAAATGGAGAAAAGAGAGTCTTTTTAACAAATGGTGCTGGCAAAACTGGATATTCACCTGCAAAAAAAAGAAACAGGACCCACACCTCACGCCGTACACAAAAAGTACTTTAAAATGAATCAAAGATCTGAATATAAAGCCTAAAACTATAAAGTTCATAGAAGAGAAAATAGGACCAACACTACAGGCCTTAATACCCAGCATTAACAGGATACAAACCATAACCATCAATGCACAAACCCCAATAGATAAGCTAGATAACTGGGATCTTCTAAAAAATCAAACACCTATGCTCTTCAAAAGACTTCACAAAAAGAGGAAAAAGAGAACCTACAGACTGGGAAAAAATTTTTGGACAGTACAGGTCAGATAAAGGTCTAATCTCCATAATCTACAAGAAAATCCAACACCTCTACAACAAAAAGACAAATAATCCTATTAAAAAATGGGCAAAGGAAATGAACAGACACTTCACCAGAAAAGACGTTCAAATGGCCAACAGATACATGAGCAAATGCTCGTGATCACTAGCCATTAGAGAAATGCAGATTAAAATCACAGTGAGATACCATCTCACCCTGGCATTACTGGCACTGATCAAAAACACTGGAAATAAAAATGTTGGAGGGGCTGCGGGGAGATTGGAACTCTTATGCACTACTGGTGGGAATGCAAAATGGTACAACCATTTTGGATAATGATATGGCGTTTCCTCAGAAAGCTAGAAATAGACATACCATTCGATCCAGCAATCCCACTCCCAGGAATATATCCTAGGGAAATAAGAGTCGTCACTCGAATAGACATATGCACATCCATGTTCATGGCAACATTGTTCACAATAGCAAAACGATGGAAACAAACGTAGATACCCATCAACAGATGAATGGATAAACAAACTATGGTACATACACACAATGGAGTACTATGCAATGAGAAAGAACAACAGTGAATGTGTGAACCATCTGATAACATGGATGAAACTGGAGGACATTATGCTGAGTGAAATAAGTCAATCACAAAAGGACAAATATTGTATGAGACCTCTGTTGTAAAATCCCATCAAAAAGTTCACACACAAAATGTAACAATCTTTGTTTGTTACCAGGGATGGGAGGGGTGGGGGGAAATACTAAATAGGCAATAGATGAGTGGTATCTTGGGTGAAGGGTGAGACAGTACACAATACAGGGGAAACTAGCACAACTTGGTCAAGGAAAGGTCATGGAAGCCCAATAGACACATCCAAACTCCCTGAGGGACTGAATTGCTGGGCAGAGGGCTCTGGGGATCATGGTCTCTGGGAACATCTAGCTCAATTGGCATAACACAGTTTATAAAGACAATGCTCTACATTCTACCTTGGTGAGTTGTGTCTGGGGTCTTAAAAGCCTATGAGAGGCCATCTAAGATATTCTACTGGTCTCATCCCTTCAGGAATAAGGGAGAATGAAGAGAATAGGATACAAGGAAAAGATTAGTCCAAAGGACTAATTGTCCACAGCTACCAAGGCCTCCACTGGACTGAGTCCAGTACAGCTAGATGGTGCCCAGCTATCACCACTGACTGTTCTGACCAGGATCACAACAGAGGGTTCTGGACAGAGCTGCAGAAGGGTGTAGAACATAATTTTAACTCACAAGAAAAAAGACCAGATTTACTAGCCTAAAGGAGACTGGAGAAACCCCGAGAGTATGGCCCCCAGACACCCTTTTAGCTCAATGGTGAAATTATCTCTAAGGTTCACTGTTCAGCCTGGGAGTGGACAGCCCCGTAAAACCAAATGAGACTAACGAGGTACAGGAGTCCAGTGACAAGGGCCAGAAGTCAGAAGGGGACAAGGAAGCTGGTGATAGGGAACCCAAGGTTGAGTAAGGATATTGTTGACATGTTGTGAGATTGTTATCCATTGTCATAGGGCAACATTTGTAGTAACTGGTAGATAAGAAACTATTTTGTTCTGTAAGCCTTCATCTTAAGTGAGAATAATAGCACAATTCAAAGAGCATAGTCAATGTCACTGAACTGTGCATGTAGAAATCTTTGAAATGGTGTGTCTTTGGCTATGTGTATCTTCACCAAAAAAAAAAAAAAAAAAAAAATGTTGAGAAGTTAGAGGGTTGACATGTTGTGGAGTTGTTATCCAATGTCATAAAACAATATGTGTACTACTGTTTCATGAGAAACTATTTGTTCTGTAAGCCTTCTCCTGAAGTACAATAAGAAAAAAAAAAACTAGCTTTTGATGAATGATTATCAATTAATATCATGAATATTCTCCAAATATACACCAGTATGCCTTATTCTAATGATATGAGAGTCACTTATGCACAACCATTTTCATTTCGTTCCTTTTTCCTAGTAAGCATTCAGTTCTTCTCTTTCCAATACTCGAGATTTCAATGTGATCTTATTCTATTGGCTTCCATCTCCTGGCCGCCAGCTCATGGCGACCCCATGTACAATATCACAAAACTCTGCCTAGTCCTGCACCATAGCCATGATTGCTTTGGGATTGGGTCATTGTGATCCGTAGGGTTTTCACTGGCTGATTTTGATTTTCAGGAGGGTCTTAGTCATCTAGTGCTGCTATAACAGAAATACCACAAGTGGATGGCTTTTAACAAAGAGAAATTTATTCTCTCACAGTCTAGTAGGCTACAAGTCCAAATTCAAGGCATCAGCTCCAAAGGAAGGGTTTCTCTCTGTGTCAGCTCTGGAGAAATGTCCTTGTGATGCATCAGTCTTCCTTCGGTCTGGGAGCATCTCAGTGCAGGAACCTCAGGTCCAAAGGACGCACTCTGCTCTTGGCACCGCTTTCTTGGTGGGGTGAGGTTTCCATGTGTCTCTGCTCGCTTCTGTCTTTTATATCTCAAAGGAGATTAGCTTAAGACACTATCCAATCTTGTAGATGCCATCCGTATAACTGCCGCTAGTCTATCTTATTACATCTTTGGATAGAGTCTACAACACATAAGAAAATCACATCAGGTTACAAAATGGTACAAAATCATACAATACTGGGAGTCATGACACAGCCAAATTGATACACATATTTTTGGGGGGACATAATTCAATCCATGACAAGGAGTAAATAACCAGGCCTTTCTTTCTAGTCCTGAAATATGTTCAGTATCATAGAAACTTGGAATACTCCACTGACTGAGTGGTGGTACTGCACATGAGGTGCATTAGCAGAGAAGCATACCCAGGTCTCCCACATGGAAAGCGAAGATTCTATCACTGACCCACCAGAGCTCTCTGCTTTTCTTCAGTGTATCTTTATCCTTTTGTCTGAGGCTTACTCTTTCTTTCTTCTCAGGAAACGTTCAAACCTCCTCTATGTAAAAAATAGAACCATATAAAACAAACAAAAAAACAATTCCCCTCAACCTTATTTCCCTACCAAGCCAAATCTCTCACAGAAAGGATTTGACTGGTTTGGTTTGGATCAGGTGTCTGTCTCTGGATCAACTGAGTAGAGGAGGAGAACAAGATCACTATTGTATGTCACTATCTCCTGCTACTGCCCAAAATGATTTAGGCTCCACATGGTGCACAGGATGAGAGCCTGATCCCTTAGCATGGTGGGTGAAGCCACTCCTGAGACTTGGCAACCACTTAGCTTATAGCCTTGCATCTTACGTCTTTGCTCCTACCCCTAACCGATACCTTCAGCCTCCAGTAAGCTAAACTTCCTGCAAATCCTGATCATGGCTTAACCTTCTGCATCATCAGTCTTTTGAATATATTTTACCCCTGAATGAATCTACCTGGGAAACTCCTACTCATCTTTATAGATACTGCTTAACCATCATCTTCTCTCAGATGACTTCCCAAATGTTCTCCACATACCATCGCCCAGGACTGAATTAAGTTCTCCTACTTTGGGCATCCAGAGCTGCATGTACTTACTTTTCCTTGGTGCTGCATTACACTGTATCCAATGGTTGTGACTATGTTTTGCTCATCCATGTCTTTCCAGCTCCTTGGAAATCAGTAGGCAAAAGTGAATGCCCCAATCCTAATACCCTAGGTAGAATTTGAGTTACTTTCTGATTTGCCTGGTTAATCTTTCCAATTGATACTTCAATGCCTTGTAATAAAAAGTAACTACATACCAAAAGCACTTCGTTATTGGTAAATAAAATAGAAACATTTTAAAGAAAGAGCTGATTTTTATAGCCCAAACTTGTACAGTATATTCCATATGCTAGGCACTGTCTTAAGTGCTTTATCTGTATTAATTCATTAAATCTTTGTAAGAATCACATGATGTTGATACTATTGTCAGTAAAGTTAAATAACCTGATTGAAAGTGGTGGAATCCAGATTATCTTCACACAGTCTTTCTTCAAAGACTGTGCTCTTAACCAAGAGGTTGTCTGGCTTTGTCAGAGATATCAGGATCCTCGGGTAATGTAGCTTATGTATTTAAGCATTGCATTTAGCTCATGTTTCTTAGAAGTCCCAATGGAATAAAGGAAAAACATGGGGGAAGGTTCAAAGTTGCTAAAACCTGTGCAGTTGCCCAGGGCCCTGAGATCAGAAGGCCTAACGCTTTGCTATTGCCATCCTGAAAGTGTTAATAATTTTTGGATAATGTTCCTCGTATTCTTATTTTTCACTGGGCCCTGAAAATTATATAACTGCCCCTGGAAAGGGTATTAAATTTTCAACTAAGCATTTGTCAGATATGAGTATTTATTTTATGAATTGTGAGTAATAACAAATAATAAGCTCCCTGAGTTTGTTTCAGAGGATAAAGAAACAAGCTTTTTCATGTATTAACTATTCTAGAAGTCCAAATCATAACATTGCATAAGGTAATCAGCACGACTGTCTTTTGAAAGCAAGTGTTCCATAGGACTAGTTTCCAACAAAGATAGTTTCCAAAAGATGCCTAAATCAATAATCAGCATCTGCTTCTTTTCCACCCAGATGCTCCTTGAAAGAAAGCCCTGACAATCACCTTCTGAAAGATCACAGCCATTAAAAACTCTATGGAGCATAAATCGACTCTGAAACATGTAGGGTCCCCATGAGTTGGAATCAACTCAACAGTGGCTGTATTTTTTTTTTTAATAAAAAATACATCAAATATATACAAGCTGACAAAGATATTTGAAAAAGCAAGACCAAGGAAAAGTGAAAACCTTTCAAAAGAAAATTGATGTGCTCCTCCTTCCTTTCCCTTGAGTACGGTTCTAACAAATCCAGATTCGAGTTTATGGGTTTATCATGGCATGATGCTATTTTAGCAGTGTTTTGGAACTTCAGGTGCACATAAAAAAGTTAATCATTATCTTTATTTCATAGCATGAATGCCAGTTATTTAGTTACAGTCTCTGGTCTGTAAACCAGTCCTTCTATACTCTGTTGTGAGGCTGGGTCTGGGACTCTACAAACTACGTTTGTCTTTGGCCAGCCATTCCCTGTTAGGCTCTTTCAGTAGGTGGTGCTAGCGGAAGACTGCAAGGCTAGAGGAGAAAAAGGGACTTTCTCTTTCCTTTTCTTCCTTTCCTGTCAGGGTCTCCCCTGCCTCACCTCTGGGTGAGCAGTGACAATATATTCTACATCAAGATTTTAATGGACACATATGGAACACTGTATCTAATAATTGTAAAATAAATATTCTTCTAACAACACATTGCATGCACTTTTTAAAATTGACCAAGTATCTGGCTTTAAAGCAAATCCCAGCAAATTCCAAAGAATCTGTAACATTCAGAAAAACATTTCTTTCCCCATGATGTAGGGTAACTAAAAACATACATTTTTGAATAATAATAACAATATTAATAACAAACAAAACTCCAAAACAAAACACAAAAGACCTTACTACTTCATGGGTCAAAGAAGACATGGAAATTTAAATACTCAAAATTTAGTAAGAATGAAAATACAACATAGCTAACCTTGTAGTATTCCACTAAAGTATTACATCAAAGGAGATTTAAATGTCTGTGTTTAATTAGAAAAGAAAAAGAAAAAAAGATTTACTTTAATGAATGAGCTAAGTTCCAAAAAGAAGAGGAAGTTAACCGTATGTGGCTACTGAGCACTTGAAATATGGCTAGTGAGACTGAAGAACTAAATTTATAATTTAATTTTAATTAAGTTTAATAACCATATGTATATGTTAATAAATAGAAAATCTTAACTTAAAAAAATCAACTTATATTTGCTAAACTACTCATGAATAAAAGAGAAAGACTTAAATTAAATCTTTACTAAAAAATCTTTCCACAAAGAAAACACCAGGACCATTAAAACTGGGAAGTTTCACTTTCAATTCCAACCTTACACAATATGTTCAAGAAAAGTAGACAAACAGCAAATACTTCACAAGTCCTTCTTTAATTCCTCTGATATTAAAGGCCAATAAGGACTGCATGAGAAAGAGTGATTTTACGGAAAAATTTCACTCATGAACATAGAAACAAAAATCTTATACAAAATATTAGCAAATCTAATCAAGCAATAAATACAAGAGAGAAAGACCGAGGTGGATTAATCCCTGGAAGACAAATTTAGCAAATATTATCGAATGCCCCAGTGAGCTAAGTACTCTACTATTGTTAGCTGCCATTGAGTTGGCCTCTGACTCATGGGGACCCCATGCACAATGGAACGACATGCTACCCAATCCTGTGCCATCCTCATGATTGGTTGCAGATTGGATCATTGTGATCCATAAGGTTTTCATTGACTGATTTTTCAGAAGTAGATCACCAGGCTTTTCTTCCTTGTCCATTTTAGTCTGGAAGCTCCGCTAAAACCTGTTTAGCCTCATAGCAACACACAAGCCTCCACTGACAGATGGGTGGTCGCTGCCCATAAGGTGCACTGTCTGGGAATCAAAACTGGGTCTTCCATATGGAAGGTGAGAATTCTACCACTGAATCACCACCATCCTCTAAGCACTCTCCTAGGTATTAAGAAAAGATGCAGTGTAAAAAACAGACAAACTCCCTTGCCTTCATGGAGCTTTTACTCTAAGACTGACTACTGTATAAAACAATAAAATAGAAGACAGTGTGGCACAACATGATAAATGCTATGGAGAAAAATCAAGCAGGTAAAGGGGAGGAGATGCTGTCAAGGGGGCAGAAGGTCATAGGAAGGCTTACTGAGAAGGTGATATTTGAGCAGATTTCTTAAGAATGTGGGGAAGAGAGCAGTATGGGTAGCGGAGGGGAGAGTCTTCCAGGCCACATATGACTTTGTGACCTATAGCTAGGAGGTCAGTGTGATTGGAGCTCAGTAAGAGAAGAGAAAGGTTGAAGAAAAGGTCTGGAAGATAAAAAGGGGCTACATTATACAGGGTCTTGCAGGCCAGTGCAAAGAGTGAGTGAATCAGATGCTGTCTTAGTTTCGTAGGGCAGCCATAACAAAGTACCACAAACTGGGTGGCTTATAAGAACAGATATGTATTGTCTCCGGTTCTGGAGGATGGAAGTCCAAATCCATGGTGTCAGGAGGGCCAAGTTTTCTCTGAAGGCTCTAGGGGAAAAGATTCTTTCTCGTCTCTCCCAGCTTCTGGTAGCCCCAGGCATTCATTGGCTTGCAACTGCGGTATAACTTCCTCATCACATGGCATTCTTTCTTCCCTGTGTGGCCTGTGTCTCTCCTCTTTTTATAAGGATACCACACTGTATTATATTAGGATCTACCCTACTCAAGTATAACCTCATGTTAACTGATAACATGAGAGACCCTAATTCCAAACAAAGTTGCATTAACAGGTATCAGTGGTTAAGATATCAACATATCGTTTTGATGGACACAATTCAATCCACAATAGTCTGCTCTATGGCTGCAACATATTTTTGCCCTTTCCATGTGCAAAATACATTCACCTCATCCCAACACCTCCTAAAGTTTTAACCATTCTAGAATCAACTCTAAGTCCAGAATCTAATCATCGAAATCAGGTGTGGGTGAGAATCTGGGTATGGTTCACTGTGCAGCAAAATCCCTCTCCATCTGCAGATCTGAAATCTAGAAAAAAAAGTTATGTGCTTTCAAAATACAATGGTAGGGCAGGTATAAGATAGACATCTCATTCCAAAAAGTAAAAATTAGAAGGAAAACTGGCGACACAGGTCCAAAGCAAGCCTGAAACCCAGCAGAGCAAATTCCATTAGATTTTAAGCCCTCCAAATAATCCTTTGTCCTCTGGGCACTGAGGTGGTGACCCCGCCCCACAGGCCCACTGAGACACAGCCCCACCCTCTGGAATTGAGGAGGTGAACCAGCCCCCTGTAACTGAGGAGGTGGTAGTCCATTCTCCCTGGTTCATGTACCCTGGTGGTGGTGCCCAGGTGGGGCTCTTCCATGTAGGGCAGTAAGTGGGTGCAGGTAGGGTGGAAAGTACACCCACTCACAAGGAGCTGATTTTGGGGGAGTATGCAGGACACAAAGACCTGAGGCAAGGAGGGCAGGCAAGTGAGCCACAAAGATCTATGTTTCCCCAGGAGACCCAAAAGATGAATGCCTGTAAGACACAGGATCCATGCCTGAACCAGAAGACTAATGAGTTTCAAGACAGCACAGAGTCTATTTCTCAGCAAATCTACAGTAGATGAGCCAAACTGAAAGCAGCCAATAGATTTATATGAAAAACCTTCTTATTCCTTCCTCTATGCTGGACACAGATAAGCAGGTTGGACTTCGTTTATATCTGCCTTTACTACAAAAGTCATTGGATCTGAACATTAATGTTGATTCAGCAAGCACTGTGCTGGACTCCAGGGATAAAAGGATAAATATAAAATTTCCAATGCCTTCAAAGACTCATAAACTAGTTAAGAAGATGAACACTTAAACAGAAAATTTCAACACGACATGGTAAATTCAGTAAAATTCTGCTAAGAATATTATAGAAACATAACTGCAACAAATTTGAAAAGGGAAGATAAGAGCTGAGAGTAGAGATGTGAGGAAGCCTCCTTATAGAAGGCAAAATCAGAGCTGAATATTAGACAATTAATATGCATTAACCAGGTGAAGAATATAAGAAGGAACATAAGGGGCAATGTGAGCAAAGCCACTAAGGCAAACAAACAAACAAAACAATAACAATTCTTGTGTAGCTGGAGGCTGTGGTTGGGGCAGATCATGGAAGGCCTGCAACTTTCTGGAAGGAAGTTGTGTTTTTATCATAAGGACAATGGGAAGGCCATTGAAAGAACTGATGTTGAAGAGTGGTATAATATGATTTGAATTTTCCAAATGGAATGGAATCAGAAGAGCTAATGGAAGAGACAGAAGAAGAGCAAGTTAGAGGTAAGACAGAATTCAGGTCTGGATAAATCCTGCTTGAGCAGCCTAAGAGATATCATGTGATGGCTAATTTTATGTGTCAACATGTCTAGGCTACGGTTCCCAGTGGTTTGGCCAAACACTATTCTGTCTAGTTACTGTTAGGGAGTACTTACATGTGATTATATCGGTTAGCCTTGGGTAGAGCAGATTACCTTCTATAATGTAATCTAATGTAATGTGGAATAAGCAATCTCCTTCCATATTGTAATCTCATATAATATAATCAGTCAGTTGAGATCATTCCAGTGTAGGGTGAATCCTAAAACTAATCATGTCTGAGTTATAAAAAGACCAGAATATATGTAGCGACACTTATAGGGAGAAGAGGAAGATAGACTTAGGGAGACATATGCATCTACAAGGATTGTTGGCAGCTACTTAAAGCTGAAGTAGGCAAGGAAGGACCTCCCCCTAGATCCATGTCCTGGATTTGAAATTCCAACCTCCTGAATTGTGAGAAAATATATTTTTGTTATTTAAAGCCACCCATGTGTGGTATTTCTGTTAAGGCAACACTAAGTAACTAAGCGGGAGAAAAGACAAGGCAATATGCTCCCTTAAAGATTACATCCTAGGAAACCCTATAGGGCAGTTCTAGTTTGTCCTATAGGGTGGCTATGAGTCAGAATTGACCTGATGGCACACAGCAACAACAGGTAACTAAGACACATCACTTTGGAGAAGTAAAATGAGCAGGGAGGGAACCGCTAAACAAGAAAGTGCTGAGTCAGTTCTGAGTATGGACACACTGATCCTATAGAGATTCTAGTCTGGACTGCTGCTGGGACCAAAGAAAATGGCTGGGGAAACCTGCCTCCCTACTGTGGGTAATGTAGGGGATCCTCCACAGCCCAGGACTGAAAGATTAAGAGGACCAAAGAAACACTTGGGCAAAACATTGTCAGTGAAAGTCCTGCATGACTTCCTCAAGCTTGGCCAATCTGGGGGAAGCCATATCCAACAAGTTACAGTTCAGATTCTCTTTCTCTCCCAACAGAACACAGTTAAGAAAGAACATCACAAGTCTGAAGTGGAGGTAAATCAGATGCATGGTGGCTGAGAGGAGATTTTAGTCCAAATAAAAGGTGAGTCCTTTTCAGATTCCATTAAGAGTCATAAAGATCAGTATCTCCCAAAACCTGAATTCCATTTTCCATTCAAGGAAGTTTGAAATCACCCAGAACACTTTCAACCTTATTTTTATTGGAGAACAGATGAAGAGGGAAGTGAACCATATCTCATTCTTTCAGTAGATGTTAGAATCCAAGAATCATGGAATCTCATGGCTAAAGAAGATATTTGAGGTTAACTTAACCTGATCTCCATTCAAAAGCTTTAAATACATCTTTACCAGTAATATTATAAGAAGGAATTCTTTCACTAATCCTAGAAGGGGTCAGGACTAGTGAATGGTCTGGGACCACTTTGGAAATGTGGAGGAAGTGGAAGGGACTCTCAGAATAACAATGGAAGATAGTGCTTGTTATGATGTCAATGAGTAAGAATGATTTTGGCAATAATGCCCCCTTAGCAGTGTAAAGACTGACAAAACAACTTAATAAAAAGTATTACTCTAAACAAGAATTGGACGGTAGTTATCACCAAAGCCCATCACTTCTACCTACATTAGTGAAAGACACTTTTGAAGATAAGTATATCATATATATTAACAAAAGCATATTGAACACTGTCACATTGAATCATAATTAAACCCAAGTCATGTCTGATAAAACTAAGACTCAGAGGAGGTAAGTGAATTGCCCAAGTTCACACAGTTAGTAGACTGAAGAGTGTAGAAGC
The DNA here is from genome assembly GCA_030035585.1 of Dugong dugon. Taxonomy (NCBI): domain Eukaryota; kingdom Metazoa; phylum Chordata; class Mammalia; order Sirenia; family Dugongidae; genus Dugong; species Dugong dugon. Next base: position 4,188,217 of record CM057475.1, on the reverse strand, counting down.
AAACGTAGTGTTCCTACCATTGTGGTATAATTTCTTGCAGAATAGGAGTCCACTCCGTAATTAGAAGGAATTTTTGAATCATATACTTTACTAACTTGTATCTGATTCTCTGCACCTGCCAAAAAACACATTTTGAATGAAAGAAGGTAGTGCCCACATTCAGTTTACTTTTCCTTCATTTGGTGGTGTCATAAAAAATTGATACTGTCTAGTATTAAATGCTACCACTTGATAGATTTTATGAGGCGACTTTATTTAGACATAGCACTTGTGAAACGAGAGGAATGTTGCAGTTCACAAAAATGCCCACCTTGTATCCAGCACTCTTATCATTGTCTCCTTCACTCTTGACAGCTTTCTAGGAGAACATAATGTGACTATAACTGTGATACTGCCTTCTCCAATATGAATCACTTTTCCGATATAACTAGTCATTTCATCACAGAATTATTTCCTTTTGCCAAAAGCATTGGTTAAGTATATCAGGGTTTTTATTGATTGTAGCACAATTGTTACTCAGAGAAGGACAATATATAAGCACATACTACAAATCCACAAGTAACAAGCTATAAATGGGGGACCGATTAATGTTAGGTTCAGTGTCAAATCAAAGAACAATCAAAAATTTAAAAAAAAACATAATTGACCCAAGTTTACTGTTTTTTTCCCCTTTTTTTATTGTGCTTTAGACCAATGTTTACAGAGCAAATTAGTTTCTCATTAAACAATGAATACAAATATTGTTTTGTGACATTGGTTGCCAACCCCACAATGTGTCAATACTCTCCCCTTCTTGACCTTGCTTTCCCCATTTCCATTTGTCCAACTTCCCTGTCCCCTCCTGCTTTATTGTCCTTGCCCCTGAGCTGGTGTGTCTGTTTAGTCTCATATACTTGGTTGAGCTATGTGTGTTGTTGTTTGTTCTATGCACCTGCCTAATCTTTGGCTGAAGTGTGACCCTCAGGATTGACTTCAGTACTGAGTTAAAAGGGTATCCAGGAGCTACACTCTCAATGTTTCTCCATTCTCTGTCAAAACAGTGAGTCTGGTCTTTTTTTGTGAGTTTGAATTTTGTGCTACATTTTTCTCCAGCTCTGTCCAGGACCCTTGAATTTTGTCTCTCAAAATGTGTGTCAACTTGGCTAGGCCATAATTCTTAGTATTGTGTGATTGTCCAACATCTTGTCATCTGATGAGATTTTCCTATGTGTTGTAAATCCTAACCTCTATGATGTTAATGAGGCAGGATGGTAGGCAGTTATGTTAATGCAGCAGGACTCAATCTACAAGATTAGATTGTATCTTGAGTCAATCTCTTTTGAGACATAAAAGAGAGAAGCAAGCAGAGAGACAAGGAGACCTCATACCACCAAGAAACAAGAGCCAAGAGAGTAGCGCTTCTTTTGGACCTGGGGTCCCTGTGCTGAGAAACTCCTAGACCAGGGGAATATTGATGACAAGGACTTTCCCCCAGAACCGACACAGAAAGAAAGCATTCCCTGAGAACTAGCACCCTGAACTTGGACTTCTAGCGTCCTAAACTGTGAAAGAATAAATTTCTCTTTGTTAAAACTATCCACTTGTGGTATTTCTGTTATAGCAGCACTAGATGACTAAGACAACCCTCTATTGTGATCCCTGTCAGAGCAGTAGCTGGGTACCATCTAGTAGTGCTGGGCTCAGTCTGATGGAGGCTGTGGTAGTTGTGGTCCATTAGTCCTTTGGACTAATCTTTCCCTTGAAACTTTAGTTTTCTTCATCCTCCCTTGCTCCAGATGGAGTGGGACCAGTGGAATATCTTACAGGGTCACTCAGAAGATTTTAAGACCTTAGATGCTACTCATCAAAGTAGGATATAAAATATTTTCTTTATAAACTATGTTATACCAATTGAGCTAGATGTACCCTGAGACCATGGACCCCAGCCCTCAGCCCAGTAATTCAATCCTGCAGAGAGTTTGGATGTGTCTATCCTGTGGAACCAGGGATATCATCTGAGGTCAGATGGATCCTGGCTGAAAGCAGAGAATACCAGAAAGATGTTTACCTGTTTTACTGACTATGCAAAAGCATTTGACTGTGTGGGTCATAACAAATTATAGGTCACATTATGAAGAATGGAAATTCCAGAACACTTAATTATGCTCGTGATGAACCTATACATAGATCGAGAGGCAGTCACTTGAACACAATAAGGGGATACTTCATGGTTTAAAGTCAGGAAAGGTGTGCATCAGTGTTATATCCTTTCATCATACTTGCTCACTCTGTATATTGAGCAAATAATCCAAGAAGCTGCACTATATGAAGAAGAATGGGGTATCAGGATTTGAGGAAGACTTATTAACAACCTGCGATGTGCAGATGACACAACCTTGCTTGCTGAAAGTGAAGAGGACTTGGAGCACGTACTGACAAAGATCAAAGACCACAGCCTTCACTATGGATTACACTTCAACGTAAAGAAACAAAAATCCTCACAATTGGACCAGTAAGTAACATGATAAATGGGGAAAAGATTGAAGTTGTCAAAGATTTAATTTTACTTGAATCTACAATCAACATCCATGGAAGTAGCCAGTCAAGAAATCAAATGATGCATTGCTTTGGGAAAATCTGCTGCAAAAGACCTCTTTAACATGCTGAAAAGCAAAGACGTCACCTTGAAGACTAAGGTGCACCTGACCCAAGCCGTGGTGTTTTCAATCACCTCATATGCATGTGAAAGCTGGACATGAATAAGGAAGACCGAAGAAGAATTGATGCCTTTGGATTATGGTGTGGGCGAAGAATATTGAATATACCATGGACTGCCAAAAGAACTAAGAAATCTGTCTTGGAAGAAGTTCTTTAGAAGCCAGAGTGCTCTTTAGAAGCAAAGATGGTGATACTATGTCTTATATACTTTGGACATGTTACCAGGAGGAATCAGTCCCTGGACGACATCATGCTTGGTAAAATAGAGGGTCAGTGAAAAAGACGAAGACCCTCAATGAGATTGACTGACACAGTGGCTTCAACAATGGGCTTAAACATAATTATTGTGAGGATGGCCCAAGATCTGGCAGTGTTTCGTTCTGTTGTGCATAGGGTCACTATGAGTTGGAATCGACTCAAGGGCACCTAACAACAATAACAATATGAAGCTTCTATGACTTTGCCTTAGTCAAGTTGTGCTGACTTCCCCAGTATTATGCACTGTCTCACCATTCACCAAAGTTACCACTTACCTATTGTCTTATTAGTGTTTTTCCTTTCTTACTCATCTCCTCCCTCATAACCATCAAAGATTGTTTCTTTCTGTGTGTATATCTTTTCAAGTGTTTTTATAAAGTGGTGTCATACAGTATTTGTTCTTTTGTAATTGGCTTATTTCACTCAGCATAATGCCCTTTAGATTCATCCATGTTGTGAGATGTTTCGAGGATTCATCATTGTTCTTTATAGTTGCGTAGGATTCCATTGTATGTATGTACCACAGTTTGTTTAGCCATTCATCTGTTGCTGGGCACTTAGGTTGCTTCTATCTTTTTGCTACTGTGAATAATGCTGCAATGAATATGTGTGTGTGTGTATATATGCATTCTTATCTCTCTAGGATATATTTCTATGAGTGGGATTGCTGGATCATATGGTATTTCTATTTCTAGGTTTTTGAGGAAGCTCCATATCATTTTCCAAAAGTGTTGTACCATTTTACATTCCCACCAGCAGTGCATAGGTTCCAATTTCCCTGCAGCCTATAGTTTTTTGTTTTATATTTAGGTCTTTGACTCATTTTGAATTAATTTTTGTGTATGATTTGAGGTATGGGTCTTGTTTCATTTTTTTAAAGATGGACATCTAATTTTTCCAGCACTATTTGTTAAAAAGACTGTCATTTCCCACATTTAATGAACTTTGGGCCTTTGTCAAAGATCAAGTGACCATAGGTGAATGGTTTTTCATCTAAGTCCTTGATTCTGTTCCATTGGTCAATGTGTCTTTTTTTGTACTGGTACCATAGCTATATAGTAGGTTCTGAGGTCAAGTAGTGCAAGGCCTCCTACTTTCTTCTTCTTTTTCTTCAATAGTGCTTTACTGTTTTTACAAAGACTCATCATAAAACCAATTTAAAAACCATCTCATCTCTGACACTCTCCAATCCAGCACCTTAAAAGGCAGCTCAAATTCCCCTCAAATTATTTTTTCTTTTCCAAATCCAAGTCTTACAAAAATTATATCTCTTAAATCCAGCCTGAATAGCTTTTAACTCAATCCCAACATCCTAATTCCAGATTATATTCTTTTTTCTCTCACTAGTATTTTCCAGTGCAATCTCCCATACCTCATTTTGCCTAGTTTTAGTTACTAGGGGTCAAGTGGTCAGCTAAGGAGTCTTCATTAGAAGGACAAAGGTAGAAGGATCGAAGGGGGAGGCTGTGAATATGTATACCCTAAAGGAGACCTGGTGGTGCAGTGATTAAAGATCTCAGGTGCTAATCAAAAGTCTATGGTTTGAGCCCGCCAGCCTCTCCTTGGAAGAAAGATGCAACTGTCTGCTTCTGTAAAGATTAATCCCACTGCTGTCAATTTCTACTCTTAGCAACACTATAGGATAGAGTAGAACTGCCTCATAGGGTTTCCAAGTCTGTAACCTTAACAGAAGCCAACTGCCACATTTTTCTCCCATGCAAAGACTAGTGGGTTCAAACTGCCAACCTTTGGGTTAGCATCTGAGCCCCTAACCACTGCATAACCAGGGCTCCTGATAAAGATTACAGCTTGGAAACCCTATGGGGCAGTTCTACTATGTCCCACAGGGTCACTGTGAGTCAGAATTGACTCTATGACAGTGGATTTGGGGTTTTTTAGTAATCTTGACACATGCTTAGCTTTACTTATGAGCTGGCTCTGCCCTGACACTTTCAGAAATGATCTAAATCAATCTCTTTGGTGACAGGCTTGGAATACGGTTATGTACGTCCTGAAAACTCAGTGATCAAACTATAACTACAGGAATTTCTCTTGCTTCTGCTGCAATGTCTGACAACAGTATGGAAATTTCTTCCCCCAGTATACCACATATTCAGTATGCAATTTTATATAAACCCTACAAAAAGTCTCATCCTTTGCAAAATGAAAGAAATTAATGCACGTGTGTTTTTTTTTTAGGGCACATGTCTTGTGGGAGCCATCTTTAACTTTCTATGCTGTCAACTCAGTGAATTTCAGCAACAAGAAACTAAGTTCGTGTCAAGAATTTCTTCAGTAGAATCTCTGTGGGGGTGGAGAGAAAGAATTTATGAGTAGATAGATACAGCAACATAACAAGAATAAATCCACCATTCTAAGTTTGCATTTCTCCCAACTTCTCTTGCCCAACTTTATTATACAAGCTTCTCCAGAGGAAAAATGACCAAGAAATCCATGATACTTAAAGAATTTATTCAAAGTTCCCATGTTCTAGTACTGAAACCACTCCTCCCCCTTAAAAAAGTTGCATTGAGTCGATTCAAGCTCATGGCCACCCCATGTGTTTCTGAGTATAACTGTGCTCCATGGAGTTGTCAACAGCTGGTTTTCAGAAGTAGAGTGCCAGGACGTTCTTCCAAGGTGCCTCTGGGTGAACTTGAACCACCAACTTTCTGTTAGGAGCCAAATGTTTAATCATTTGCACCATCTGATGACCCTTGTTCTAGTACTACCCATTGGCCTTGTGCCAGTTCTAACTTATAACATCCCTGTGTTTTTCAGATTAGAACTACTCCATAGAGTTTTTTTTACTGTAATTTTTATGGACGCAGATTTCCAGGCCCTTCTTCCATGACTGCACTGGCTGGTTTTGAGTCACCAACCTTTCAGGTAGTAATTAAGCAAAATCCATTTGTGCCACCCATAGACTGTTCTAGTACTATAATTTTATGCAAATAATGCACCCGTTCTATGTTTGTTTGCCAACCTCTCCCTCTCCCCATGAGACTTTTTTTTTAAAAGCAACATATAAAAAAATTGGCATAACAGAGTTAATGAAAATACCTCAATGGGGAGGGAGCAGATGGCAAACAAATGCAGAAGGCGTGTGTTAGTTGCATAAAAATAAGGTACTGTTGTTAGGTGACTTCTAGCCAGTTCTGACTCGTAGCGACCCTATATACAACAGAACGAAACACTGCCCTGTCTTGTGTCATCCTCACAATCACTGCTATGTTTCAGCCCATTGTTACAGTCACTGTGTCAATCTAGCTCATTGAGGGTCTTCCTTCTTTTCACTGACACTCTAATTTACCAAGCATGATGTCCTCCAGGGACTGGCCCTTCCTGATAGCATGTCCAAAGTAGGTGAGAAAAAGTCTTGCTATCCTCGCTTCTATAGAGCATTCTGGCTGTGCTTCTTCCAAGACAGATGTGTTTGTTCTTCTGGTAGTTTATGGTATATTCAATATTCTTTGCCAATGCCATAATTCAAATGCATCAATTCTTCTTTGGTCTTCCTTGTGCATTGTCCAGCTTTCACATGCATATGAGGAAGTTGAAAATACCACAGCTTGGGTCAGGTACATTTTAGTCCTCAAGGTGACATATTTGATTTTTAACACTTTAAAGTCTTTTGCAGTGGATTTGCTCAATGCAATACGTCAACTTGATTTCTTGGCTGCTGTTTCCATGGGTATTGATTGTGGATGCAAATAAAATGAAGTCTTTGACAAAGTCAATCTTTTCTCCGTTTATCATGATGTTGCTTATTGGTCCAGTTGTGAGAATTTTTGTTTTCTTTATGTTGAGTTGTAATCCATACTGAAGGCTGTAGTCTTTGATCTTCATCAGTAAGTGCTTCAAGAAAGGAGAAGAAACCTACATTTATATGTCTTTATAATTAGATTACTGGTGCTTTTTTTTTTTTTTTTAATAATGTGCATTTGAATTACCATCTGAAGTCACTTACTTTTGCCTGAATAATTTCCTTTAGTATTTCTTATAAGCTGAATCTTTCAGTAATGAATCCTCTTAGTTTTTGTTATCTAACAATGTATTTACTTTGCCTTCACTTTTGAGAGTTAGTTTTGCTGGATATAAGATTCTTGGTTGAAGTTTTCTTTTTTTTTTTCAGTACTCTGAATATATCAACCCACTCCTTGCCTAGAGCTAGTACTAGGGAAGGTAAAATTTATGTGTCAGGTCAGACACTTTCAAATATATTATGTCTTATCCAGAGTGTTTTGAAAAACAAAGAGAAAATCTTGAAATCAGCAAGAGAAAAATGACTTTTAAAGTGCAATGATACCCCAATAAGATTAGTAGCTAACTTCTCATCAGAACAGTGGAGGTGGCAAAGAATGGGTTGACATATTCAAAGTACTGGAAAAAAAAAAAAAAGAAATAAACCAAGAATCTTATATCCAGCAAAACTATCTTTCAAAAGTAAAGGTGTAATAAAGACATTGCCAGATACAGAAAAACTAAGAGAATTCAACGTTAAAGACTTAGCTTATAAGAGATACTAAAGGAAATTATTCAGGCAAAAGCAAGTGACCTCAGATGGTGTCACAGATTGAACTGTGTCCCCCAAAACATATGTGTATCAACTTGGCTAGTTCATGATTCCCAGTATTGTATGATTGTGTAGTCTGATGTGATTTCCTTATGTACTGCAAACTCCATCACTATGATGAGGTTATATGTGATTTCCTTATGTGTTGTAAACTTTATCACTATGGTGAGGTTATACTGATGAGGTTTACAAGATTAGATAGTGTCTTAATCCAATCTGTTTTGAGATATAAAAGAGAGAAGTGAGCAGAGACACATGGGAACCTCATACCACTAAGAAAGCAGCGCCGAGAGCAGAGTGCATCCTTTAGACCTGAAGTTCCTGCACTGAGATATTCCCAGACCAAAGGAAATCTGATGCATCACAAGGACCTTCCTCCAGAGCTGACAGAGACAGAAAGCCTTCCCTGGGAGCTGATGCCTTTAATTTTGACTTCTAGCCTACTAGACTGTGAGAGAATAAATTTCTCTTTGTTAAAAGCCATCCACTTGTTGTATCTCTGTTAGAGCAGCACTGGATGACTAAGACAGATGCTAATTCAAATCCACATTAAAAAAAGAAAAGAGGAGTTCCAGCAAAATGGCGCTCTAGGCAGAAGCACCACGCTGTCCTTCCACAGCAAAGATCCAAAAAACTAAGCTGACCAGAGACTACAACAATCCTGAAACCCTAAAACATCAAATGAAGAGATAAAGAACTCAGCCAAGTACCAAATGGAGTGAGAAAACTGACAGAGAACAGACAGTGAGGAGAGATTCATGCAGAGGTCCCCTACCAGCTAACGCAGTGTGGATCCACCATCTTGGACTCCTATTGGAGACCAGCAAACGGGGGTATGAGAAAGCAGCCTCATGGAGCGTCCAGCGGGAGACAAAACAAGCGGTAATTTGAGGTGTGTGCTTTCCCACCCCCCGCCCCTTTTCTCCCTGGCTCGGCCTCCTCTTCTTCCTGTGGCCACAGTCTCTTGACTGGGAAGCGCCTGCTGCTTGGATTTCACGCACCCAAGCGGGCGGCTCTCTGGGTGCCATTTGCTGGCTGCTAGTGTTGTTTATTTCTTTTCCTGCTTCTATTGATTTCTCACTTACCTCTCGCCACCTCCCCCTCTTTTCACTTGAGTGCCTGGCTCTGTGCGCCATCTTTGCTTCCTCCTGAGGGGCTGCAGAGTGCTGGCAATTTGTGATATACGCTTTCCCACTCTCTACCCTTCTTCACCCACACTTGGCCTCCTCTGCTTCCCATGGACACAATCTCTTGTCCAGAAACACAAGCCCGCACTAGCTGGCTCTCTGAGTGCCATTTGTTGGCTACTGGTGTTGCTTTTTTTTCTGCTTCTTTTGATTTCTTGCTTGCCTTTCGCCACCTCTCCCTACTTTCGATGGAGTGCCTGGCTCTGTGTGCCATCTTTGCTTCTTCCTGAGGGGCTGTGGAGCTCCACTCGAGTGTGGAGCTGCTTCCCGGTCTGGGCTACCACGCTGGTGGGATCCTGGGGCTTTTGTTCATTTGTTCATTTTGAATTGTTTGTTTGTTTTCTTTTCCTTTTCTCGAGTTGGGAGCCCTTACTGGCCAGGCGGAACTCCATGGCAAGGAACTCCCCTTCAGCTTCCACAGACGTGCAGAGGGAACCCTGAGGGCATTTCTTTTTTGGTTGTTTTTTTCTGTTTTTTTGGGGGGCATTTCTTGTTATTTTTTTTTAAATTTGTTTTTCTTTTCGCTCTTTTTCCCTTTTTGTCTTTCTTCATTGCTCAGTTTCTCGTCTCTCTATATCTTCCTTCTCTTTCTGATCCCTGAATACCAGGCGTTGTATACCTCTACGCCTTCTAACCAGACTGTACTGCAACACCTGAAAGTGACTTCCCCGGCCCTAATAGCTGCATCGGTGGGATCCCTGGGAACTTTGCGGTTCTTTAACCTTTCTGATTTTTATTTATTCTTTCTTTTGTTTTCTTCCCCTTCCCCTTTCTGTTTTTCTCCATTTCATAGTCTCTCATCTCTCCACTCCAACAGCAAGCTCCCCTAGCATTCTTTTTTGTTTATTTGTATGTTTTTGGCTCCTGTTCCTCTCTCCTCTCTCCCATATCCATCTTAGCTCCACACATAACAATCTCCCCACTACATCCTGCCTACCTGCACCGTGCACTTGACATCACACCACCAAGTAGCACAGGCACGGCCTACTGGAATCTGCCCTGCACTGATTACCAACCCGCTCTACTGGCTGTAGTAAGTGCCACAAACAACCCATCCCAGTAACTCCTCTTCAGCTAGACCTGCCCTGCCGTACCATATCTGAGTGACTGAACCTGCCAGTTGGAGAAGGAGGCAAAAAGTATTTACCACACAGATGAGCAAACAACAAAGAACACACAGTTCACCTGCTCAGAAATAGTCAATTTTTTTTTAAAGGAATGAAACAAACAAATCTACAACCAATAAAAGAGAAAAATAACTACTGAATGCCCAGAGAACAGCAGAAAATATCAAAACATTTACAAAAACAGGATAAGATGGTTCCATTAGGCGTCCAAAATAAAACACCAGATGACTCTCCTGTGGAAGAAAATGCACTAGAACTACCTGATAGGGAATTCAAATCTCTAATACTTGAAATTATCCAAGAACTGAGGCAAAAAGCTGACAAACATGAGGCAAAAATAGACAAATTCATGGAAAATACAGACAAAAAATTGGAAGAATTCAGGAAGATCATGCAGGAACAAAATGCCAAAATAAATTCACAACTAGAAATTATACAAAAACAACAATTAGAAATCAAAAAGATAAACAACAAGATTTCAGAAATGGGTGATGTCATAGAAGTGCTGAGAAGCAGATTTAAAACGGTGGAAGACAGGATCAGTGCAAAGCCTTGGATACAACTGTGTTTGAGGAAAACTCAGAAAAAAGAACAAAGAAAAATGAAGAGACCCTGAGAGTTATGTGGGACATAATTAAAAGCAAAAATTTACGAGTGATTGGAATTCCAGAACAGGGGGAGAAAACAGAAAACACAGAGAGGATCATGGAGGAACTGCCAACAGAAAACGTCCCCACTATCATGAAGGATGAAAATCTGGCCATCCACGAAGCTCAATGAACCCCATATAGAAGAGAACCCAAAAGAAAATCACCAAGGCATATCATATTCACACTCACCAAAACCAAAGACAAACAAAGAATCCTGAGAGCAGCTCGTGAAAAACAAGAAGTCACATACAGAGGACAAACAATAAGACTAAGCTCAGATTATTTGGTAGAAACCATGCAGGCAAGAAGGCAATGGGATGACATATATAAAACCTTGAAAGAAAAAAATTGTCAGCCAAGAATAATATATCCTGCAAAACTCTCATTCAAATTTGATGGTGAAATTAGTTCATTTACAGATAAACAGAAATTAAGGGAATATGTAAAAGTTAAACCAAACTAACAAAAATTATTAAAGGGAGTTCTTCGATCTGAGGACAAACAGCTTCAGCTCACAGGCAGAACCTAGGACACAGGATTGTAGAAGCCAGATACCAATCTAGGAAATGAACTCTCGAGGACTATCCAAAACCAAAAGAAATACAACAGGGAATCAGAGCAGTTAATCAATAAATGACAACAACATCAAAACAATAAAAGAGGGAATAAATGGCATAGGTATAGAACCCTCTAATGGAGAGGAAGGCAAGGCGATACCAAGTAATGGTACACTGCTTCAAACTTAGAAAGATAAGGGTAAAATTCATGGTAACCACAAAGAAAGTTAACAAACCAACTCATAAAAATAAAGACAAAAAACATAAAGTCTCGGCAAAAACAAAACCTACAAAAACAAAAGAAATTAAAGAAAAAGAAAACCATAAAAAAATAAACTCAGCACAAGAAAGTAAGAAGAACAAAGAAAACTTGAGCACCACAATAAAAAGCACTACAAAATGACAGCAACAAATTCACATCTATCAACAATTACACTGGACGTAAAGGACTCAATGCACCCATAAAGAGACGGAGTGTGACAGAATGGATAAGAAAACAGGATCCATCAATATGCTGTCTACAAGAGACACACCTTAGAAACAAAGATGTGAATTTATTAAAAGTCAAAGGTTGGAAAAAATATATCAAGCTAACAACTAGCAAAAAGAGCAGGAGTGGCAATTCTAATCTCAGATAAAATAGACTTTAAAACAAAATCTACCAAGAAAAGACAAAGAAGGACACTATATAATGATTAAGGGGATGATCCATCATGAAGACATAACCATAATAAACTTCTACACTCCCAATGACTGGGCTCCAAAATACATAAAACAAACTCTAACAACACTGAAAAGAAATTGACAGTTCCGTAATAATAGTAGGAGACTTCAACACACCACTGTCAGTAAAGGACAGAACAACTAAGAAGAAACTCAGCAAAGATACAGAAGACCTAAAGGGCACAATCAGCCAACTTGACCTCATAGACATATAGAGAACACTCCATCCAAGTACTGCAAAGTACAGATTCTTTTCCAACGCACATGGAATGTTCTCCAGAATAGACCACATGTTAGGCCACAGAGCAATCCTCAACAAGATCCAAAATGCTGAGATAATTCAAAGTATCTTCACTGACCACAATGCCATCAAGGTAGAAATTAACACTAGAAAGAGCAAGGGAAAAAATCAACTACATGGAAACTGAATAATACCCTGCTTACACATCACTGGGTAATAGAAGAAATCAGAGATGCAATCAAAAAATTCCTAGAGTCAAATGAGAATGAAAACACATCATACCAAAACGTTTGGGACACAGCAAAGGCAGTCCTCAGAGGACAATTTATAGCAATAGATGCACATATCAAAAAAGAAGAAAGGGACAAAATCAAAACATTAACTACAAAACTCAAACAAATAGAAAGAGAACAGCAAAAAAAGCCCACAACCACCAGAAGACAGGAAATAGTAAATATCAGAGCAGAAATAAATGAAACAGAAAACAGAAAAACAACAGAAAGAATCAACAAAACCAAAAGTTGGTGATTTGAAAGAATCAACAAAATCGAAAACCACTGTCCAGACTGACAAAAGAAAAACAGGAGAGGACACAAATAACCCAAATAAGAAATGAAATGGGGGACATTACAACAGACCCAACGGAAATATAAAGGATTATAACAGAATATTGTGAAAAACTATACTCCAACAAGTTTGAAAACCTAGAGGAAACGGATAAATTTCTAGAAACACACTACCTACCCAGACTACAACCAAGTGATTTTGAAAATCTGAACAGACCCATAACAAGAGAAGAGATTGAAAAGGTAATAAAAAAACTCCCAACCAAAAAAAAGCCTGGGCCTAGATGGCTTCACTGGAGAATTCTACAAAAGATTTACAGAAGGGCTTGTACCAGTACTACTCAAGCTATTTCAGAGCATAGAAGAGGAAGCAACACTTCCAAATTCATTTTATGAAGCCAGCATAACACTGATACCAAAACCAGGCAAAGACACCACAAAAAAAAGAATATTACAGACCAATATCTCTCATGAATATAGATGCAAAAATTCTGAACAAAATTCTAGCCAATAGAATTCAGCATCATATCAAAAAAAAAAAAAAATACACCACGACCAAGTAGGATTCATACCACGTATGCAAGGATGGTTCAACATTAGAAAATCAATCCACGTAATCCACCACATAAATAAAAGTAAAGAAAAGAATCACATAATCATCTCAATCATCTCAATTGATGCAGAAAAGGCTTTGACAAAGTCCAACACCCATTCCTAATAAATACTCTCAATGAAATTGGTATAGAAGGGAAATTTCTCAACATAATAAAGGGTATCTATGCAAAACCAATGGCCAACATCATTCTTAATGGAGAGAGGCTGAAAACATTCCCCTTGAAAACAGGAACAAGACAAAGATGCCCTTTATCACCACTCCTATTTAACATTGTGCTGGAAGTTCGAGCTAGAGCAATAAGGCAAGAAAAAGAAATAAAGGGCATCCAGATTTGTAATGAAGAAGTTAAACTGTCCCTGTTTGCAGATGATATGATACTATACATAGAAAACCCTAAAGATTACACAAGAAATCTACCGGAACTAATAGAAAGATTCAGCAGAGTAGCAGGACAAAGATAAACATTCAAAAATCCATTGGATTCCTATACACCAGTAAGGAGAACAATGAAAAGGAAATCAGGAAAACAATACCATTTTCAATAGCCCCTAAAAAGATAAAATACTTAGGAATAAATCTGACCAGGGATGTAAAAGACCTATACAAAGAAAACTACAAAACACTACTGCAAGAAACCCAAAGGGATCTACATAAATGGAAAAACATACCATGCTCATGGATAGGCAGACTCATCATTGTGAAAATGGCAATTGTACCCAAAGCAATTTACAAATACAATGCAATCCGGATCCAGATACCAGCAACATTCTTCAAAGATATGCAAAAACTAATCATTCACTTTATATGGAAAGGGAAGAAGCCCTGAATAAGTAAAGCACTACTGAAGAAGAAGAATAAAGTTGGAGGACTCACACTTCCTGACTTCAGAACCTCCTATAGAGCTACAGTAGTCCAAACAGCCTGGTACTGGTACAACGACAGATACATTGACCAATGGAACAGAATTGAGAACCCAGATGTAAATCCATCCACCTACGGTCACCTGATCTTTGACAAGAGCCCAAAGTCCATCAAATGGGGAAAAGACAGTCTTTTTAACAAATGGTGCTGGCAAAACTGGATATCCATTTGCAAAAAAATGAAACAGGACCCATACCTCACACCGTATACAAAAACTACTCCAAAATGGATCAAAGACCTGAATATAAAGCCTAAAACTATAAAGTTCATAGAAGAAAAATTAGGACCAACACTTCAGGTCTTAGTACACGGCATTAACAGGATGCAAACCATAACCATCAACACACAAAACCCAACAGATAAGCTAGATAACTGGGATCTTCTATAAATCAAATACCTATGCTCTTCAAAAGACTTCACCAAAAGAGTAAAAAGCGAAAAAAATTTTGGACAGTACAAGTCAGACAAAGGTCTAACCTTCATAATCTACAAGAAAATCTAACACCTCTACAACAAAAAGACAAATAATCCTATTAAAAAATGGGCAAAGGAAATGAACAGATACTTCACCAAAGAAGACATTCAAGTGGTCAACAGACACATGAGTAAATGCTCACGATCACTAGCCATTAGAGAAATGCAAATTAAAACCACAATGAGATACCATCTCACCCCATCATTACTGGCACTAATCAAAAACACTGGAAATAACAAATGTTGGAGGGTTGCGGGGAGATGGGAACTCTTATGCACTGCTGGTGGGAATACAAAATGATACAACCATTTTGGAAAATGATGTGGCCCTTCCTCAGAAAGCTAGAAATAGACATACCATTCGATCCAGCAATCCCACTCCTAGGAATATATCCTAGAGAAATAAGAGTCGTCACTCGAATAGACATACGCACACCTATGTTCATGGCAGCATTTTTCACAATACCAAAACGATGGAAACCTAGATGCCCATCAACAGATGAATGGATAAACAAACTATGGTACATACACACAATGGAGTACTATGCAACGAGAAAGAACAACAATGAATCTGTGAAGCATCTCATAACATGGATGAAACTGGAGAACATTATGCTGAGTGAAATAAGTCAATCACAAAAGGGCAAATATTGTATGAGACCTCTGTTGTAAAATCCCATGAAAAAGTTCACACACAAAATGTAACAATCTTTGTTTGTTACCCGGGATGGGAGCGGTGGGGGGGAACTACTAAATAGGCAATAGATAAGTGGTATCTTGGGTGAAGGGTGAGACAGTACACAATACAGGGGAAACTAGCACAACCTGTACAAGGAAAGGTCATGGAAGCCCCATAGACACATCCGAACTCCCTGAGGGACTGAATTGCTGGGCGGAGGGCTGTGGGGACCATGGTCTCAGGGAACATCTAGCTCTATCGGCATGACACAACTTATATAGACAATGTTCTACATTCTACCTTGGTGAGTTGTGTCTGGGGTTTTAAAAGCCTGTGAGCGGCCGTCTAAGATACTCCACTGGTCTTTTCAATTCGGGAGCAAGGGAGAATGAAGAGAATAGGATACAAGGAAAAGATTAGTCTGAAGGACTAATTGTCCACAGCTACCAATGCCTCCACCACACTGAGTCTAGTACAGCTAGATGGTGCCCAGCTACCACCACTGACTGCTCTGACCAGGATCAGAGCAAAGGTTTCTGGATAGAGCTGGAGAAGGATGTAGAGCATAATTCTAACTCACAGAAAAAGAAGACCAGATTTACTGGCTCAAAGGAGACTGGAGAAAACCTTGAGAGTTTGGCCCCCAGACACCCTTTTAGTTCAGTGTTGAAGTTACCTCCGAAGTTCTCTGTTCAGCCTGGGAGTGTATAGCCCTGTAAAACCAAATGAGACTAACGATGTACAGGAGTCCAGTGACAAGGGCCAGAAGGCAGAAGGGGCAAGGAAGCTGGTGATAGGGAACCCAAGGTTGAGTAAGGATATTGTTGATGTGTTGTGAGATTGTTAACCATTGTCATAGGGCAGCATTTTTAGTAACTGTTAAATGAGAAAGTATTGTGTTCTGTAAGCCTTCATCTTAAGTGAGAATAACAGCACAATAGGAAGAGCATAGTCAATGTCACTGAACTGTGTATGTAGAAATTTTTGAAAAGTGTATCTTTGGCTATGTGTATTTTCAGTCAAAAAAATACAAAAAAAGTTTGAGAAGTTAGAGGGTTAATACTTTGTTGGGTTTTTAGCCAATGTCATAAAACAACATGTGTACTACTGTTTCATGAGAAACTATTTGTTCTGTAAGCCTTCACTTCACTAAAATATTAAAAAAAAAAAAATTCACAACACAATTAAAAAAAAGAAAAGAAAAAAACAGCACCAATAAGGTAATAATGTGATTTATCAGGAAGGTAAATTAAAGACATATAAATGTATATATCTTCTGTTAACTGATTTAAAAAGTGACATATAAAGCAATGTGTATGTAATTACATTATTGGGCCTATAACATACAGAAATGCAATATATTTGACAATAATAGCACAAAAGAGGTGGGTTGAAACAAAACTCTACTTGAGTAAGGAAATGACAGCATATGGTAACTCGTATTCACATTAAAAAATGAAGAGAACCAGAATAGTAGATAAAATCATTAATATAACACAACCTGTGAACATATATTTACTCTCCTTTCTTCTGCTTCTTTAAAGACATAAAATTATATAAAGTAATAAGTACAACATATAAAGATGTATAAGTGTGAAACATACATAGATGCAATATATGTAAGAATAACAGCAAAAGGGGGAGAGAGAGGCAATAGAACTATATAGGAGTAATATTCCTATATCTCAATTGAATTGTTAGTATAAACGTGAGGTAGAATCTGATAAATTAAGATGTACTTGGTAAGTCTTACAACAATCTCTAAGAAAATAGCCCAAAAAAATAATCATTAAAAAAAATCATTGTTACACTAGAAAATATTCACATAATGCAAAAGAAAGCACTAATGGAGGAAGAGAAGAACCGAAAGACAAACGACATGAAGAAAATTTAAGAAAAAAGGTATATATAATTCCTACCATATCAATACTATATTAAATGTAAATTAAGTAAGCATTGTAACCAATAGGCAGAAATTGTCAGACACAATAACAATAATAATAAAAACAAGATCTCACTATATGCTATGAATAAGAGACACATTTTAGATTCAAAGACACAAATAGGTTGGAAGTAAAGATATGGAAAAAAGTATGCCATGCAAATAGTAGCCAAATAATATAGCTGAAGTACTATACTTATATCAGACAAAATAGACTTTAAGACAAAAAAATGTTATTATATACAAAGGGGGGGCATTTTGTAATGATAAGAGGGACAAATTGGAAGGAAAATATATCAATTATAAACATATATGCACCCAAAAACAGAGCCCCAAAACACATGGAGAAAAATTGACAAAATTAAACAGAGAAATAGATAATTCAACAATAATTGCTACAGACTTTAAGCACCACCCCAATAATTGGTAAAACAACTAGACAGAAAGTATACAGAAGGCTTGATCACTCTTAATAAATTTTACCTAACAAAGTTCCACTCAAAAACCGCACAATACACATTCATTTTAAACACATATGAAATATTTTTCCAGGAAAGACCATATACTAGGCCGTAAAACACATCTTAATAAATTTAAAAGGGTTTAAATCATACAAAGTGTGTTCTCCTGCCACAACAAATTAAGTAAGAAGGGAATTTGGAAATGACCAAAATATTTGTAAATTAAGCTATACATAATCCATGGGTCAAAGAATACATTTCAAGGGGAATTAGAAAATATTTTGAACAAAATGAAAATAAAAGCACAACATATTAAATTTATGAGATGCAGCTAAGCAGAGCTTTAGGATAATTTATAGCTTTAAATGTTTATGTTATTAATGAAGGAATCTCAAATCAATAATCTAAGTTTTCACCTTACAAATCTTGAAAAGGAAGAGCAAAATAAACTCAAGACAAACAGAATGACAGAAGTAATAAGGATTAGAAAGGAAATAAATGAAATAGAAAACAGAAAAATAATGGACAAAATCAATGAAACAAAAAGTTTATTCTTTGAAAAATCTACAAAATTTGCTAACCTTTACTTAAATTAACCAAAAAGAAACAGAGAAAACACAGATGAACACAATTAGAATTTAAAGATGGATATTATTGTTGACCTTTCAGAAACTAAGAAGAGTTATAAGGGGATGTGGTGGTTAAGGTTATGTGTCAACTTGGATAAGCAATGATTCACAGCAGTTTGGCACATATTATAAAATCATTCTCCATTTTGTGATCTGATGTGAGCAGCCAATCAGCTGAAAGCCAATCTTTGAAAGCCAGTCAGTCTCCTTGAAGGTGTGACCTGTATCCAACATATAAGGATGTTTTGGCAAAGGTCTCTCTGGATCCTGCACCCAGCTAATCATATTCTGACCTCCAGTTCCTGAGACGTGAGCCAGCAGCCTGCTGCCTGACCTGCAGATATTGTGATTCGCCACCTTCCACAGTACCATCAGCCAGCAATATTCTGCCTGACCTGCCAATTTTGGGTTCTTCAGCCCCTGCAACCACATGAGTCAGAAGAAGCCTCCAGCCTGATATGTGAACCACGAATTTGAGACTTGCCAGCCTCCACAACTGCATGAGCCATTTTCTTGAGATAAATCTCTCTACATATACTTAAATTATATATATGTGTGTGTGTGTGTGTGTGTGTGTGTGTGTGTGTGTGTCTGTGTGTGTGTGTGTGTGTGTGTGTGCTTCCCTGGTTTTGCTTCTCTAGATAACTCAGACTAAGACATTTGGTACCGAGACTGGTTCTGGAGAAACAAAATCATTAGTATGAGTTTTCTGAATTGGTTCCCAAGTCTGGCTAGTCTTCAAGGCACTGATAAATCCACTCTAAAATACCGATTTCACTAAGGCTTTGGACACCTTCGTCTACAGTATACCCAGGCAGTTCTGGCATTTCAACTTGGTTTAGGGTAGACTGCCTCTTAGCCCACACTTCAGTGAACCAACCAAATAAACTATTAGATCCTTTTCTAACCTCTTGGGCTGAAACATTGAATGAATTAACTGTGTTTAGTGGGTCATATCAATAAATTCAGACTGATCCAACTTTATGTTCCTTGCAGCATTATCTCACACCCTTAATATCCATTCTCACATATATTCCCCAGGTTTCAGTTTGTATATATTAGAAAAATCAAGGAGTTCTTTTGGAGTGTAGTGTGACTTCTCCTGGACCACAATTTGTACTCACCTCTTGGGGCTTAATGGGACTTAAGTATAGTTACAGATCTAGAAGCAAAAAATGGGTGGTGGGGGTGGGTGCTGGTAACATTCAGCAATGTCTTGTAAGACATTTGCCTCAGACAGTGTCCTGGGCAATGCCCAGGCTCCACCCCAGGGAATGTATCAGACAAGGATTTTTCAGACACAGCTGGGTTATTCTCATCAGATGTGGGTAGAAAGGATGGTTTTACTGGGGAATGTGGATGAGTACACAAAACTGGAGTAATCTCTTCAGACGGAAGTGAGAGGACTGATTCTGTTGGCAGGAGTGATTCAACTGTTTCCAGATTATCTGCCAATATGTCCCCATCACAAGTTTCAGGATCCCATTTCTTCCCAATCAATGCACTCACTTTAACATTTGACATTAGTTTAGGTTGGAAATTCATTTGGCATCGCAAGTCAGCCACTCTTAGGCTAAGACTCTGGGTTTGGTTTTTGGCAATATCACCTCCATTATTAAAAGAAATAAAACTTTCTTTCAGGACAAAAATAGCAACTTTCAAGTCTTTTATGTGATGCTTGAGCTGTGACTCTGAATCCCTGAGCTCATCCCTTTCTTTCTCCACTTTGTCTAGAGAAAGAAGTAACAACCAACCAGCTTCCTTTTACTTCTAAGTCTGACAAAAATGTGCAAATGTATCACATACACAATCACCCAGATCCTTGTCTCTCACAAATATTTGACCCTATGGTGGTGATATTTTGCATATTTCTACTGCCACCTCATGCCATGCATTAGCAGTGCTCTCTTTACTGCTGGAGATAGAGTTATTTAATGCCTTTATGAGTATCCAGACTTAAGAACCAATTCAGAAAACTTATTTTTAAGATTTTGTTCCTCAAGAACCACTCTCAGAACCAAATGTCTTAGGCTGAATTCTCTAGGGGATCAAAACCAGTGAAGTATATGTACATATATATATAGAGAGAGAGAGAGAGAGAAAGAAAGAAAGAGAGAGAGAGAGATTTCAAGGAAATGGCTCATGCTATTGTGGAGGCTGGCGAGTTCCAATTCCATGGGCCAAGTGACAGTCTGGAGGCTTTTCTGACTCACAGGGTTGTAGGGGATGACAAACTCAAAATCTGCAGCTCAGGTGGCAGGCTACTAGATCACAGGGTCGCGGGAGCTGGCGAATTCAAAATCAGCAGGTCAGGGGACAGGCTAAAGGCTTCTTACGTCCCAATAACTGGAGGTCAGGCGACATCGAGATGAATGCAGGATTGAGAAAGATTTGTCAGAACATTCATTTATATAATGGATGCAGGCCACATCCCCAAGGAAACTATTCTTCCAACTGATTGGCTACTCACATCAGATCACAAAATGGGAGGTAACTGCAAAGTGTCTGCCAAACCACTGAGAATCATAGCCTAGCCAAGTTGACACATAGCATTAACCATCACAGCACCTTTGTCAAAAATCAGTTGACCATAAATGTGTAGATTTATTTCTGATTCTCAATTCTATTCCATTGATCTATGTATGTGTCTATCACTAAACAAGTACCAGGGTATTTTGATTACTGTAGTTGTATAATATATTTTTGAAAACCAGGAGGTGTGAGTCCTCCTACTTTGTTCTTTCTCATCAAAATTGTTTTAGTTATTCAGGGTCTGTGGCCATTCCATATAAAGATGAGGGTTGATTTTTGTATTTCTATAAAGAAAGCTATTGGGATTCTGATCAGATTATGTTGAACCTATAGATTGTTTTGGGTAGTGTTGCCAACTTAACAATATTGTGTTCCAATCCATGAACATAGAACATCTTTCCATTTATTTGTGTCTTCTTTGGTCTCATCCATCAGTGTTTTATAATTTTTATTGTATAAGTCTGTAACATCCTTGGTGAAGTTTATTCCTTCGTATTTTGTTCTCTCAGATGCCATTGTAAACTGAATCACTTTCATAATTTCCTTTTAAAATTTCTTATTGCTGGTGTATAGAAACTCAATTGATTTTTGGTTGTTGACTTTATAACCTGCTGCATTCCTATGCATGTTTTCTTATGCATTCTTAGGCGTGTACCCTGCAACTTTGCTAAATTCCTCTATTAGCTCTAGAAGCTTTTTCATGGATTCTTTGGGATTTTCTATATACAGGTAGTTCTCCGTTTACAATGTATCCGAGTTATGATGAACTGCACTTATGACTTTTTTTTGTACATCTTATCATTAGTAATATGTACTACATATGATGTTAAATATATCTGTAAGTTTATATGTAATGTTTCCAATCCCCAGAGACAAAGATCAGATTTATAAAGATACTGAAAATAAAAAGCAATAATAATGAAAACTAAAAAAAAAAAAAGAAAAAAATGAGGCATTTGACTTACGACAGAACTGACTTAAATAGGTTCTTTGAAAAGACAGAATACTATGAACAACTGTACAGCAACAAGCTGGATAACCTAGATGAAATGGACAAATTCTTAGAAGCACACAAACATCCAAACTGACCCAAGAGGAAATAGGAAATCTCAGCAGACCAATAACAAGTGAAGAGATTAAATCAGTGACCAAAACCTCCCGATAAAAAAGTCCTAGATCAGATGGCTTCACAAGGGAATTCTACCAAATATTTAGAGAAGAATTGTTACCACGCCTACTTAAGTCATCAGAATGGAAACCTCTTGTAAGTTGAGGACTGTTTGTATAGGATCATGTCATCTGTGAATAGAGTTAATTTTACTTCTTCTTTTCAGATTTGGATACCTTTTATTTATTTTTCTTATTGCTTATTATTCTTATTTATTATTCTGATTGCTCTGGCTAGGACTTCTAATATAATACTGAATAGGAGTTTGAGAGTAGGCACCCTTGTCTTGTTTCCAATTTCAGGGGGAAAGCTCTCAATCTTTCTCCATTAAGTATAATGTTGGCTGCTGGTTTTTCATATATGCCCTAAATCATATTGAGGAACTTCCCTTCTATTCCAATCTTGTTAAGGGTTTTCAAGAAAGGGTGTTGGGTTTTATTAAATGCCTTTTCTGCATCCATAGAGATGATCATGTGGTTCTTTTCCTTTGTTCTGTTGATGTGGTTTATTACCTTAATTGATTTTCTAATGTGGAACTATCCTTGCATTCCTGGAATAAATCCCTCTTGGTCATGGTGTATAACTCTTAATATGCTGTTGGATTCTGTTCACTAGTATTTTGTCGCATCTATATTTACAAGGGATACCGGCCTGTAGTTTTCTTTTCTTGTGGTGTCTTTGTCTTGTTTTGGTAACAAGGTTTTGTTTGCTTCATAGAATGAATTAGGGAGTATTTTTTTCCTTCTCTATCTTTTGGAAGAGTTTACGCAGGATTGGTAGCAATTCTTCTCTAAATATTTGGTAGAATTCCCTTGTGAAGCCATCTGGTCCAGAACTTTTTTTGTTGAGAGGCTTTTGATCACTGATTCAATCTCTTCACTTGGTATGAGTCTGCTGAGATTTCCTATTTCCTCTTGGGTCAGTTTGGGTGTTTGTGTGTTTCTAAGAATTTGTACATTTCATCTAGGTTATCCAGCTTGTTGCCATACAGTTGTTCATACTGTTCTGTCATAATTATTTTTATTTCTATTGGGTCAGTTGTAATGTCTCCCCTTTCATTTCTTGTTTTGGTTATTTGCAACTTTTCTCTTCGTCACTTTAACTAAAGGTTTGTAAATTGTATCGATCTTTTCAAAGAATGAAGTTCAGATTTTGTTAATTCTCTCTATTGTTTTTCTGTTTTCAATTTCATTTATTTCTGCTCCGGTCTTTGCTATTTCCTTTCTACTGGTAGGTTTAGGCTTAGTTTGTTCTTCTCTTTCTAGTTCCTCAAGCTGAGGAGTTAGACTGTTGACTTGATATCTTTCTTCTTTTTTTCGTGTTGGAATTTTTTGCTATAAGTTTCCTTCTGAGTACTGCCTTCACTGCATCCCATAAGTTCTGGTATGTTTTGCTTTTATTTTATTTTGACTCTAAGTAATTTGTGATTTCTTCCTTGACCCACTAGTAGTTTAATAGTGTGTTAATTTCCATATCTTCATGTATTTTCCAGGTTTTTTTTTCTTTCTGTTATTGATTTGTAGTTTCACTCCACTGTGGTCGGGGAAAATACTTTGTATGATTTCGATCTTTTTAATTTTATTGAGGCTTGCTTTGTGACCTAACGTGATCTATCTTGGAGAATGATCCATGTGCACTGGAATAGAATATATATTGTGCTATTATTGGGTGAAGTATTCTATATATGTCTGTTAAGTCTAGTGAGTTTATAGCGTTTTTCAAGTCCTCTGTTTCCTTGTTGATCATCTTTCTAGATGTCCTGTCCTATGTTGAAAATGGTGTATTAAAGTCTCCAAGTATTATTGTAGTGCTGTCTATTTCATCCTTCAATTCTATCAGTGTTTACTTCATACATTTAAGTGCTCCAATGTTGTGTGCATATATATTTATAATTGTTAATTCTTCTTGATGATTTGACCCTTTTATCACTATTTAATGTCCATATTTATCTCTGCTAACAGATTTTGTCTTAAAGTCTACTTTGTCTGATGTTAAGATTAACACTCTAGCTCTCTTTTGGCTATTATTTGCATAGAATATTTTTTCCATCCTTTCACCTTCAACCCATCTGTGTTCTTGAGTATAAGGTGTGTCTCTTCTAAACTGCTTATAGTTGGGACATGTTTTTTAACCCATTCTACCACACTTTGCCTTTTGATTGAAGTATTTACTCCATTTATATTCACTATAATAACTTGTAAGAAAGGACTTACTTTTGCCATTTTATTATTTGCTTTTTGTGTCTTAGACTTCTTTGTCTTTTTCCTTTACTACTGCCTGCTTTTGGGTTTTGTTGATTGATTGTAGTGAACCTTTGGTTCCCTTATCCTTCCTTCTGTGTATGATTTTTAGATAATTTCTTAGTGTCTACCATGAATATTGCATTTGACCTATTGCATTTGTAACATGCTAGTGTAAGTCGATACCAACTTAACTTCAGTAACATACAAGAACTTTGATACCTATACCATTCCTCCCCCCCTTTTTGTTGTTGTTATCACTGAATACATCTTTATATTTCATGTGCCCTGCAACATAATTTTATCCTCACTTTTTATACATTTGTTGTTAAAAAGTATGAAGGACAAAATAACTAGAATTTTCAAGCATGAATACCTTATACTGCCCATGCTATTACCTTTACTAAAGATCTTTCTTTTTATGTATGACTTTGAAATACTTACTAATTTCTTTTCTCTTCCATTAGCAGGACTCCGATTAGTAATTTTTGTAGGACAGCTCAGGTGGATATGAATTCTCTCAGCTTCTGTTTGTCTGGAAATGTTTTAATTTCACCCTTATTCTTGAAGGACAATTTTACTGGGTATAGTATTCTTGGTTGACAGGTTTTTTTTTTCCCCCTTCCTTTCAGCATTTTAAATATGTCTTTCCATTGTCTTTTGGCCTCCAATGTTTCTGAGGAGAAATCAGTACCTAATCTTATTGAGAATCTACTATATGTGACTGCTCACTTCTCTGTCACTGTTTTCAAGATTCTCTCTTTATCTTTACTTTTTGAAAGCATGATTATGATGTGTCTTGGTGTAGATCTCTTTGGATTTATCCTGTTTGGAATTCTTTGAGACTTTTGGAATTGTCGATTCATGTACTTCAAAGAATTAGGAAAATTTCTGCCATTATCTTTTCAAATAATTCTGTCACTTTCTCTTATTTCCTTCTGGAATTCCCATAATGTGTATCATACGTCTCTTGATGGTGTCCAATAATTCCCTGTGCTCAGCAGTCTTAAGCCTGTGTTCTTGTTGCTCTTCAGCCTCTTCAGTTTAGACTATCTTATCCTCTAATTGCTGATTATTTCTAGTGCCTGGTGAAATCTGTTGTTAAATCCTTCCATTATGTTTCACGTTTCTATTATATTCTCTTTCAGTTGCAATATTTCTGTTTGGTTTCTTGAGTGTCTTTTTTCTAAAACCCCTTGTTTTGTTCATTCATTGTTTTCCTTATTTCTTTTAGAATCTCTGTCTATGTTTCCCTTAGTTCTTTCATTATGTTTAATGTTGTTGTATTATATTCCTCCATTTTGTTTATTATTCAGGCTTCCATAGATGCAATTTCACTCCTTCTGTTCATTTGGATGGGCCATCATTTCTTTCATCTTTGTGTGTCCTGTGATTTTTTTATCGGGGCATTGACATTTTCAAGGCTTTTAACTTTCTTAGTTCTCACCAGTATTTGGTGTTTCTGCCCCATTACTTTCTGTGAGAAACTCTTAGGCAGAGTCTTCAATCTTTGCTTGCTACTTCCTCTCCTTCCCTGTAATAGTTTCTTCTTCCTCCCTGATTTAATTAAGATTTGAAAGTTCCAGATCTTGGTTTTCAACTTTCAATGTCTCCTAAACACATCAGAGAACACATCATGATCAATCTGTCCAGCAGAGGGTGCAGTTACTCAGGCAAGATATTGTGCATTAATCAATATGTCCACCAGGGGTGTAGTCCTCTCTCTCTCTCCCTTGCTGTATTTCTGCAGCCATGTTTTCAGTCAGAAAGTCCACACCAAATGAGCCCCCTGTGGGGCTGGGTGTTGTTCTCCATTTTTGCCTGAGGCTTCCTTCCCTGTTCTGTGGGGGCTTCTTATATCTGAACTGGACTTCAGGGGAAGCACAGGCAGACTTTCCTCTGTATCAGGAGAAAGAGGGGCTGGAAATCCCCAGATGCACCTCTGAGAGATCTGTCTTTTTGATTTCAGAGCCCTAGCAGCCCTGGAATGGTTGAGGGAGCAGTCTTCACTTAAGTGACCCACCTCCTAAATCCAGTGCAGGGTACCTTCTGCAGAAATTTCCAGCAGCCTCTAGCCAACAGTTGCAGGGTACGGGAGGGGCTGTCATGCTTTGAATGTACTCCCAGGGAGGTCTGCCTTGTTGCTATTAGACCCCCATGGGTTGTATGTTGGCTGTGAGTGCAAGCTCCACTGAAAGCACACACTTCCTAGCACACAGAAGCGTCAGTCAGCAGTCCTCAGTACCAATTGATAGGAGGGTTAGATAGACCCAAACTGACTCCCAGAGATATCTGTCCTGTTGATTTCAGGAACCTGAGATATGGAGCATCCACAGTGTGCAGGCAGGCAGAGTGCTGGCTGTAGGACCTTGTTGTACTGCAGGGGGCCTTCTGTAGCAATTCTTAGTAGCCTAGCAGTCAACAGTTACTGGGTGGGGGAGATGCTGGCACACATTTAATGGACCCCTAGGGAGGTCTGACTTATTGATTTTAGAGAAGAAGCTTGAGGTCCTGTCTTTACACAGGCAAGGGGTGTGGTGTTTAGGGAAGCAGGATTTTTTGTTGGGGTTGCTTTCCCAGTTCACAGCAGCAAGTGGCCCTCATGGAGCTGCAAGGGTAAAGACTGTGGGAGAAGTGATTTTCCTACTGTATGCAACTTGTCATAGACTTGTTGATTCTTGCCCATCTGTAGATTTCCGCTGCTGTTCTCTGCTCTCCAAATCAGAGTCCCTCAAGGCTAAGCACAATTTTCTAGTTGTATTTCCTGATGTATTTGTGGGGGAGAGTTGGAATGATGATCTGTGGATGCTATCATCTTCCTAGAATCCTCTATAAATGATATTTTAAAAAGAAAATGGAACCACATTTAAAATATTTCAAAATAAGAATAAATATTTATTCACAGAATCATAATGAGGACACTGAGGAAGAACATAAATGAGGAAAAAAAAACTGCACAAAATCACATAATGACCCAGCAGCAGAACTAGGAACAAATTCTGAAAAATTAGAAGCTTATACCTCATAAATACTGTAATGTGTGGAAAAGAATTATGTACTCTCATATGTTATTTTTAAATTATTAATAAAACTGTGCAGTCTCTCAAAAATGAAAGATTAAAAGTGTACATTTATTTGTAATATATTTTCACTCCATTTCTCCCAATTCCATATGCAAAGACTCCAACAAATGTTATTATTATTTTATTTATTTTTTGCTTTGAAGAACAGAAATTTATTTTCTGACACTTCTGGAGGCTAAAATTCCAAATCAAGTCTCAGCCATGTTGATTCCTTCCTTATCGGTAGCTCTGGCTGTTTCTTGGTTCCGTGACATGTAGTTGATCCTCCTGTGGCATCTGTCTTCCTCTGTGTGTGCCTCTGTGTTTAATCTGCTCTTTTTTATAACTCAACAGTTATTAGATTTAGGATACAACCTATACTGGTTTTGCCTCAAGGGATTGAGTAATTATATTATATTGTGTTATGGAAGATGATTACATTACATTATATTAGATTATATCCACAAGTATAAGCCAGTTGCTCTCAAGTCGACTTTGACTCATGGTGACCCCATGCATGTCAGAGCAGAACTGTGCTCCACAGGTTTTTTTTCTAAATTTTATTTATTTAGTTGTTGTTGAAAATATACACAGCAAAACAGACACCAATTCAACAGTTTCTGCATGTACAATTTAGTGACATCGATTACATTCTTCAAGTTGTGCAAGCACTCTCACCTCCTTTTCTGAGTTGTTCCTCCCTCATTAACAAACTCACTGCCCTCCAAAATTCCTATATAATCTTTCGAGTTTCTGTTGCCATTTGGATCCCATGTAGATCGTTATTAAAAGAGCACAATGTTCAAGGCAAACCTTTTTTACTAGTTAAGCTAAACTACCGTTAGATTTTAAGACGATTTTAGGGATATCTTTGGTTTAAGGTTTAAAGTTTATCTCAGGGAAATAGTTTCAGAGATTCATCCACCCTCCATGGTTTCAGAAAGTCTAGAGTCCATGAGAATTTGAATTTCAATTCTGTATTTTCCTCCTCTTGATCAAGATTCTTCTATGGAATCTTTGATCAAAATGTTGAGTAATGATAAATGGGCACTATCCAGTTCTTCTGGTCCCATGACAAAGGAGGCAGTTGTTCATGGAGACAGTTAACCACACATTCCATATCCTCCTCCTATCCCTAATTCTCCTTCCTCTGTTGCTCCAGGTAATTACAATTGTTGTGCCTTGGATGGCCGCTTGGAAGCTTTTAAGACCCCAGGCACTACGCAATGAACTAAGAGGTAGAACAGAAGCACTGAACATGTTATTACGCCAAATAGCTGTGATATACCGTGAAATTATGACCCTAAACCTCCAAACCAAGGAAGCAAATCCCATGAGATGTTTGGTTGTACATAAGCAGCCTCAGCAACTACTTATTATTTTTTTTAATTGTATTTTAGGTGAAAGTTTACAGTGCAAATTAGTTTCTCATTCAAAAATTTATACACAAATTCTTTTGTGACATTGGTTGTAATCCCCAAAATATATCAGCACTCTCCTCTTTCCCTTTCCACCCTGGGTTCTCCATGTCCATTCACAAGTTTTCCTGTTCCTTCCTGCCTTCTCTTTTTTGCTTTTGGACAGACATTGCCCATTTGATCTCGTATACTTGACTGAACTAAGACACATTTTCCTCTACTGTTTTATAGTCTTCTCTAATCCATGGCTGAAAGGTGGACTTTGGAAGTGGATTCAGTTCTGAGGTAGCAGGGTGTCTGGGGGCTATAGTCTCAGGGGTCCCTCCAACATCTTTCAGAGCAGTAAGTCAGGTCTTTTTGTGAATATGAATTTTGTTCTACATTTTTCTCCCCCTCTGTCCAGAACCCTCTAGTATGACCCTTATCAGAGAGTTTGTTGGTGGTAGTTGGGCATCATCTAGTTCTTCTGGGCTCAGGATGGTTGAGGCTGTGGTTTATGCAGTCCATTAGCGTTTTGGACTAATATGTTCCTTATATATTTGCTTTTCTTCATTCTCCTTTGCTCCTAACGTGATGGGACCAAGGGATATATTTAGATGACTGCTCACAAGCTTTTAAGACCCCTGACGCTACTCACCAAAATAGGATGTAGAACATTGTCTTCATGAACTATGTTATGCTCATTGACCTGGTTGTCCCCTGAGACAATGGTCCCCAGTCCTCAGCACTGTAACTCTGTCCCTCATAGTGTTTGGATTGTATGGAGGAAGCTTCTGTGACTTTGTCTTTGTCAAGTTGTGCTGATTTTCCCCATATTGTATGCCGTCTTTCCCTTCACCAAAGTCAACACTTGTCTACTATCTAGTTAGTGATTTCCTCTCCCTACCCCTCCCCTCCCTTGTAACCAACAAAGATCGTTTCTTTCTGTGTGTAAACCTTTTCTTATTTCTTTACAATAGTGGTCTCATAAAGTATTTGTCCTTTTGTGATTGGCTTATTTCACTCAGCATAATGCCCTCCAGATTCATCTATGTTGTGAGATGTTTCACAGATCCGTCATTGTTCTTTATCATTGTGTAGTATTCCACTGTGTGTATGTACCATAGTTTGTTTATCCATTCATCTGTTGATGGACACTTAGGTTGTTTCCATCTTTTTGCTGTTGTGAATAATGCTGCAGTGAACCTGAGTGTGCATATGTCTGTTTGTGTGACCGCTCTTATTTCTCTAGGATATATTCTTAGGAGTGGGATTGCTGGATCGTATGCTATTTGTATTTCTACCTTTTTGAGGACTCACCATATCATTTTCTGTAGTGATTGTACCATTTTACCTTTCCACCAGCAGTGCATAAGAGTTCCAATCTCCCCACAAGGTCTCCAACATTTGTTACTTTCTTTATTATTATTATTAGTGCCAGTAATGTCGAGGTGAGATGGTATCTCATTATAGTTTTGATTTGCCTTTCTTTAATGGCTAATGATCATGAGCATTTCCTCAAGTGCCTGTTATCTGCCTAAATGTCTTCCTTGGTGAGGTCTCTGTTCATATCCTTTTTCCAAATTTTAATTGGATTATTTGTGTCTATTTGTTATTGAGGTGTTGAAGTATTCTATCAATTTTAGAGATTAAACCCTTGTCGGACACATCATAGCCAAATTTTTTTCCCCAGTCTTTTTACTCTTTTGGTGAAGTCTCTTGATGAGCATAAGTATTTAATTTTTAGGAGCTCCCAGTTAACTAATTTATCTTCTGGTGTTTGTGCATTGTTAGTTAGGGTTTACATTCTATTTTTGTCATGTTTTAGTGCCCCTAGTATTGTCCCTATTTTTTTCTACCATGATCTTTATCGTTTTAGGTTTTATATTTAGGTCTTTGACCCACTTTGAGTTAGTTTTTGTGTATAATGTGAGTTATGGGTCCTGTTCCATTCTTTTATGGGGGACACACAGTTTTGCCAGCACTATTTGTTAAAAATGCTGTCTTTTCCCTATTTAACAGACTTTGGTCCTTTGTCAAAGATCAGCTGACCATTTTGTTGTTGTTAATAGGCCCTGTCAAGTAGGTTCCGACTCATAGTGACCCTATGTACAACAAAACAAAACACTGTCTGGTCCTGCCCCATCCTCACAATCATTGTTATGCTTGAGCCCATTGTTGCAGCCACTGTGTTAATCCATCTTGTTGGCGGTCTTCCTCTTTTTCGCTGACCCTCTACTTTATCAAGCATGATGTCCTTCTCCAGGGACTGATCCCTTCTGACAACATGTCCAAAGTATATAAGACGGTCTCTCCATCCTTGCTTCTAAGGAGCATTCTGGTTGTACTTCCAAGACAGATTTGTTTGTTCTTTTGGCAGTCCATGGTATATTCGATATTCTTCACCAACTCCACAATTTGAAGACATCAATACTTCTTTAGTCTTCCTTATTCATTGTCCAGCTTTCACATACAAAACACCATGGCTTGGATCAGGCTCAACTTAGTCTTCAAGATGACATCTTTGCTTTTCAACACTTTAAAGAGGACTTTTGTAGCAGATTTGCCCAATAAAATTTGTCTTTTGATTTCTTGACTGTTGCTTCCATGGGTATTGATTGTGAATCCAAGTAAAATGAAATCCTTGACAACTTCTGTCTTTTCTCCATTTATCATTATGTTGCTTATTGGTCCGGTTGTGAGGATTTTTGTTTTCTTTATGTTGAGGTGTAATCGATACTGAAGGCTGTAGTCTTTGATATTCATCAGTAAGTGCTTCAAGTCCTCTTCACTTTCAGCAAGCCATGTTGTGTCTTCAGCCCAAGGCAGGTTGTTAATGAGTCTTCCTACAATCTTGACGCCCTGTTCTTCTTCATAGAGTCCAGCTTCTCGGATTATTTGGTCAGAGTACAGATTGAATAGGTATGGTGAAAGGATACAACCCTGACGCACACCTTTCCTGACCTTAGGAGGGTGGATTTACATCTGGGTTCTCAACTCTGTTCCATTGGTCTGTGTGTCTGTCATAGTACCAGTCAGTACCAGGCTATTTTGACTATTGTGGCTGTATAGGAAATTGTGAGATCAGGTAGTGTGAGGTCTCCTACTTTGTTTTTCTTCAATAATGCTTTGCTTCTCTGGGGCCTGATTCCTTTACATATAAAGTTGGTGATTATTTTCTCCATCTCGTTAAAGAATGCTGTTGATATTTGGATCAGGATTGCATTATATCTGTAGATCACTGTAGGTAGAACTGACATTTTCACAATGGTGAGCCTTCCTATCCATAAGCATAGTATGAGTCTTAGTCATCTAGTGCTGCTACAACAGAAATACCACAAGTGGATGGCTTTAACAAAGAGGAATTTATTCTTTCGCAGTCTTGGAAGCTAGAAGTCTGAATTCAGCCTTCCAGCTTCAGGAAAGGACTTCCTCTCTTTGTCGGCTCTGGAGAAAGGTCCTTGTCATTAATATTCCCCTGCTCTAGGAGCTTCTCAGCATAGGGACCCCAGGTCCAAGGGACTCCTGGTTCTTGTTTCTTGGTGGTATGAGGTCTCCCATGTCTGTCTGCTCACTTCTTTTATATCTCAAAAGAGATTGACATAAAACACAGTCTAATCTTGTAGACTGAGCCCTGCCTCATTAACATAACTGCTGATAATCCTAACTCAGTAACATCATAGAGGTAGGATTTACATACATAGAAAAATCACATCAGACGACGAAATGGTGGACAATCACACAATACTGGAAACCATGGCCTAGACAAGTTGGCATACATTTTTTGGGGGACACAATTTAATCCATAACAGTATGTTTTCCATTTACGGAAGCCTTTTTTTGGTTTCTTGCTATAGTGTTCTGTAGTTTTATTTGTATAGGTCTTTTATGTCCCTAGTTAGATTCATCCCTAAATAGTTTATATTTTTAAGGCTAGTATGAATGGTATTGTTCTCCTGATTTTGCTTTTTGAAGCTCTCTTTGCTGATGTATAGGAATCCAACTGATTTTTGTATGTTGATCTTATATCCTGCTACTCTGCTGAATCTTTCTATCAGTTCCAGTAGTTTTCTTGTGGAATCTTTGGATTTCTCAATGTATAATATCATCTCACCTGCAAATAATGATAGTTCAACTTCTTCCTCTCCAAGTTGGATGCCTTTTGTTTTCTTTTCCTTACCTTATTGCTCTTGTTGCTAAGACTTCCAGCATAATGTTAAACGGCAGTGGTGATAAAGGGCATCTGTTCCAGTTCTCAGGGGGAATGCTTTCAGCTTCTATCAGCTGAGAATGATGTTAGCTGTTGTTTTTTATAGATGCCTTTATTATGTTGAGGAATTTCCTTTCTATTTCTATTTTATTGAGACTTTTTCTCAGAAATGGTGGTTGGACTTTATCAATATTTTTTTTTCTATGTTGATTGAGATGATTGTGTGATTCTTTTATTCTATTTATGTGGTGGATTATGTTGATTGATTTTCTAATGTTGAATCAGTCTTACATACATGTTACAAATCCCACCTGGTTGTGGTGTATTATTTTTTGATATGATGCTGAATTCTGTTGGCTAGAATTTTATTGAGAATCTTTGCATCTATACTCATGAGAGATAATGGTCTGTAATTTTCTTTTTTTATGGTTTCTTTGCCTGGCTTTGCCATCAGGGTTATGCTGGCTTCATAGAATGAATTCCAGAATGTTTATTCCTTTTCTATATTCTGAAATAGTGTGAGTAGTACGAGTGTCAGCTTTTCTCTGAATGTTTGGTAGAATTCTCCAGTGAAGCTGTCTGGGCCATGACTTTTTTTTTCTTGGGTTTTTTTTTTTTTTATTATTATTACCTCTAAATCTCTTCTCTTTTATGTGTCTGTTCAGATTTCCTATCTTAGTTTGTATTAGTTTAGTTAGGTAATGTGTTTCTAGAAATTTGTACATTTCTTCTAGGTTCTCAAATTTGTTGGAGTACAATTTTTCTTAGTATTATGTATTTCAGTTTGGTCTGTTTTAATGTCCCTTGTATCATTCTTATTTGGATTATTTATTTCCTCCCCTGTTTTTCTTTTGTCAGTTTGTCCAATGCTTTGTCGATTTTGTTGATCTTTACAAGGAATCAATTTTTGACCTGTTGATTCTATTGTTTTTCTGTTCTCTATTTCATTTATTTCTGCTCTAATCTTTATTATTTCCTTTCTTCTGGTGCCTGAGGGCTCCTTTTGCTGTTCTCTGTTTGAGTTGTAGGGTTAATGTTTTTATTTTAGCCCATTCTGTTTTTTTTTTGATGTGTGCATTTATTGCAATATATTGACCTCTGAGCAGTGCCTTTGCTGTGTCCCAGAGGTTTAGGTATGATGTATTTTCATTCTGATTTGATTCTGTGAATTTTTATTGCCTCTTTGGTTTCTTCTGTTACCCAGTTGCTTTTAAGCAAGGTGTTATTTGGTTTTCATGTATTTGATTTTTTCTTCTTCCTTGATGTTGTTATTACTGATTTCTACTTTTATAGCATTGTGATTAGACAGAATGCTTTGTATTATTTTGATGTTTTGGATTTCACAAATTTGAGGGTTGCTTTGTGGCCTAAAATGTGATCTGTTCTGGTGAATGTTCCATGTGCATTGGAAAAGAATGTATACTTTGCTGCTCTTGGGTGGAGTGTACTATATATGTCTATGAGGTCAAGTTGGTTGATTTTGGCCTTTAGATATTCTCTATCTTTGTTGAGTTTCTTTCTAGATGTTTTGTCCTTTACTGAGAGTGGTGTGTTGAAGTCTCCTACTATTACTCTGAAACTGTCTATTTT
The DNA here is from genome assembly GCA_030035585.1 of Dugong dugon. NCBI lineage: Eukaryota > Metazoa > Chordata > Mammalia > Sirenia > Dugongidae > Dugong > Dugong dugon. The sequence continues at coordinate 4,153,714 of CM057475.1, read as the reverse complement.
TCTTTTCAGTGCTCTTAGAGTTTGTTTCATGCATTTTGGAGCCCTGCCGTTGGGTGCGTAGATATTCATTAAGGTTATGTCCTCTTGCTGGATTGTCCCTTTAATTATTACACAATGTCCTTCCTTGTCTTTTATTATTAATTTTGCATTAATGTATATTTATTCTGAGATTAGTATTGCCACTGCTGTGCTTTTTTGATTACTGTTTACTTTTTCTATTTTTTCCATCTTTTGATTTTTAATATATTTATGTCTTTGTGTCTAATGTGTGTTGCTTGTAGACAGCATATTGATGGGTCCTGTTTTTTTTAATCCATTCTGCCACTCTGGCTCTCTAGGGGTGCATTTAATCCATTTACCTTCAGTGTGATTATTGATAGATGTGCATTTGTTGCAATCATTTTGTTGTGCTTTTTTTGAGATGCTGATGTTTTCTTTGTTCCTCTTAGTTTCCTGTGCTGTGTTCCTTTAGTTTGTTGATTTTCTTTTCTTACATTATTATACATTTTGTGTTTACTGAGACTTTATGTTTTTCTTCTTTTAATTTTTCTTATGAGTAGGCTTGTTAACTTTCTTTGTGGTGACCTTGAAATTTACCCTTATCTTTCTAAGTTTGAACTAGTCTTTTCTTACTTGATATCACCTTGACTTCCTCTCCATTTGAAAGTTCTATACCTATACTGTTTATTCCTCATTTTAATGCTTTGATGTTGTCATCTTTACAGATTGGCATCTCTGTTTTCCTGTTTTAGGTCTTTTAGCTTTATTTTATTATTGAGAGTTCTTTACCTAGGTTGGCCAATGCTGTCCTGTTTCCTAAACTCTGTTTATTGTCTATTGCTGTTGGTTCTCTAACCAAAGGATCCCCTTTAATATTTCTTGTAAATTTTGTTTTCATGAATTCCTTTAATTTCTGTTTATCTGGCAATGTGTTTATTTTGCCATTATATTTGAGAGTTTTGCAGGATATATCATTCTTGGTTGCCAGTTTCTTTCTTTCAAGGTTTTATGTATATAATCCCATTACCTTATTGCCTGCATAGTTTCTGCTGAAAAATAAGAGCTTAGTCTTATTATTTCCCTTTTGTAAGTGACTTTTTGTTTTTCTCAAGTTGCTCTCAGGATTCTTTCTTTGTCTTTGATTTTGGCAAGTATAATTATGATGTATCTTGGCAGCACTGAGGGAGCCAGTGGGTGGGGGCAGATGGACTTTGGGTACTGGTGGAATGTTGGCTCTCTAGTCATGGTGCTGAATCATGGCCCAGTGGGAAGAGGTGGGTGGTATATGGGGCTAGTTGGGGAGGAGAAAGAAAAGGAAGAAAGGGGGAAAAAGGTATGGGAGAGGCCACCTAGTGGGAGCGGGCAGACCCAAGGCACAGTAGGCCAGTGGCTCTCTAGCCAAGGCAGTGTGGCATGGCCCAACTGGAAGGGGTGGAGTTGGAGTACAGGTCTAGGTGGGAGGGAAAAAGAAAAGGAAAAGAAAAAAAGAAAAAAGACACAGCTGGAGCTGGTGGGTGGGGGTTGGAGAGACTGTGAGTGGTGGTGGGCCAATGGCTCTGTACCTGAGTTGTTGTTGCATGGCCAGGTGGTAAGGGGTAGAGGTGGCATACGGGACTAGGTGGGAGGGAGAAAGTAAAGGAAGAAGGTGGAAAAAATGGTACAGCAGGAGCTGGCAGGTGGGAGCAGGGTGAACTTGGGGTTGCAATGGGCCGGTAACTCTCTAGCTAAGGTGGTTCAGCATGGCCCATAGGGATGGAGTGGAGTTGGGGTACTGGACTAGGTGGACATGAGAAAGTTAAGGAAGAAAGGGAAAAAGAAAAAAATGGTATGGCAGGAGCTAGCAAGTAGGGGCAGGGTGGACCTGGGGTAATGGCAGGCTACTGACTCTCTAGCCAAGTGGCATGATGTGGCCTGTTAGGAAGGGGTGGAGGTGGTGTACAGGGTAGAAGGGTGAGCAGTAGGAAAGCACATTTCTCTGGTTACTGGTGCTCTGTCTCCTGTTGGGAGCTCCTTGAAGTTGCCTTACTGTACTCCCTGTCTGGGGTTATTGCTGGATGTGTTTCAAGATGGCGACATTGTGCTATGTTAGTCGGCAGTAGACCTCCACTCCATATCTCTCCTTGTTCTCTGTTTTCCTTCAGTTTCTTCTTTTATTTGGTGTTTGATCTAGTTCTCTATCCCTTCATTTGATGCTTAGAGTTTCAGGATTGATGTTTGCATCTCTTTTACTTAGTTTTTCCAGTCTTTGCTGCAGAGGGATGGAATGATGCATCTATCTAGGGCACCACGTTGGCTCCACGTCTCTCCAATAAATATTAATACTATTATCATTATTTCCAACTTTTATCCTCTAATCTATGCATCGGGGGAGTGGTGGGAAAGGATGGTTGTACTAGGTGACCTCTCCCTTCCTTCCATTTCTAATAAGTCAATTATTGTATTGAATGTAAACTTACCCCATTGAACTCTACATTTCAATCTCCACCTTATCCATTGACTCTTTACAAAAAGAACTCTGAATTTCCAAATTCAAATATTTGGGAATAAGGAGGCCTTAACAAATTTGTTGCCAATTTCTGAGATAAAACAAGATGATATGTCCTAATAATCATCTCCCATTCTTCCTACATATCTAATGACCAACCATAGTCTTAGGACACTATCTGAGGGCATCTCTCATTGCAGAAGGAGGAGTTGGTGTCTTTCCACAGGCAATTGAGTACAAAGCTCAGTCAGGCAATTGAGGATATTACCCAGTCAGAGGGAGGCAAACTGACAATTCAGGGCTATTCCATTGTCACTAAGTCACAGATGGTCAACATGTGAAGGAACAGAGTGGCTGGGTTATGAGGTGTTTGTAGACAAGCATGTGCACATCTGGTACCGATTCCCCATTTCGTTTTCCAGGGAGGCCAGCGTGTGTGTGTGTGTTTAAGAGTAATATAAGCAGGTGAGAATTTCAGGCAAGCAAGCCACAAAGGAGAGAGGGGACAACTAAGAAAAGATGTGGGATATAAGTTAAAAAGGACGCTGCTAATCAAGTGTATTCTCCTGAGGCTACTTCTGGAAGGAAGAAGGTGCATCAAGACTTTTGTCTTTGCCTTTCACAAACAATAAATGTTGAATTTTTAAAAGAATTTTTGATGATGAACTCTTGACCTAAATTTGTGCGGGTAAGTGAAACTGCCTCCAATTGGATTTCAATTACCACTTCCTAAAATTCTCTAATTTTGCCCTTTGCTCATGGTCCTTTTCAAGAACCTGGTATCAATATTTCATTCTCTCCATGGTTGGCGTGCCCCACTTACTGGGAGCTTCTTGAAGGTCTAGACGCACTTACTCCCTTCTCTCTCTCTCTCTCTTCTTCCTCTCCACAGCCCCCCGCCCCCCCCCCCTTGGTTAGTCCATATATCACTATCCAGTGTCTCAGGCAGACTTTCATCACCCTCTTCTCACCCTTATCCTTCTCATGGCTCTCCCAGAGTCTTAGGCTCAGTGGTCACCTGAAGGCATCCTTTGGGCTTAAGGAAGAGGGAGGAGGATAGTGTGCCCTGGGTCTCTGGCACGGACTTCCAGACAATCCTGCATTGGCATTTATCAGTCTACATGCTGCACAAGAAAATCCTTAGCGTGCATTGCCCTCTAGAATTTCACAATAAGGCATTGCTGTGCTTTGGGACAGAATTGGAGGATTCCTGGTCCTATCTTAATCCTATCAAAATATCAGCTGACTTCTAATAAGAATATCTGTTTGTGGATAGTCACCTTTTATTGAGTGTGAAAGGAAGAAGTAAGGACAGTCTGGCATCAAATAAAAGCCATGCTATCCCAGCTGACCCTGTGTTTTGCATTCCAGTGCTCAGCACTCACTGTGCCTTTCATAACACTGCCTTTGAAGTCTCATGCACCTAAGGATCCAGACCATTACTAGGTCGTAAGAATCACAAGCATTATTATTACTATATAAATAATAAGCATCATTCCTATTCCAGACAATACAGGACGGAATGAAGGCCTGTCCTGTCCACATTCATGTAATTGTGGACATGTCATCTCCACTCTGTTGGCCTCATCTTCCACATTTTTAAAAAATGCAAATATTAGAAAAATTCCAACATTACACGAATGTTCCTTGAATATTTATCTTTCTATGAATCAAAGTTCTAGGATGGATCATAAATACTTTTATTTTTCACATTTTCCTAGAGTTTTTTTGGTGCAGACACACAGAACATGACTTTCATTTTTTTAAAGGAATGACAGTCTTCAAATAAGCAATACCTTCATAGACCTTCCCCGAAGATTCAATAAAACAGTGCTGGGAAGAAGTAACCCTTCATTCTCAGAGTTGCCAGGGCCCAAAGGAAGGACATCCAACCAATGGCCCCAGAACCCCCTATCTACAAAGATTCTTCTTCAGTCCATGAACAAAGCCTGGAGATACGGCATAAAGATGAGCGCTCTCTCACATTCATCCCTGCCTCTGGTTTCAAGCCCTGTTTCTATCACGGTTCATCTATTGCGACCAAATTTAAAGTGGTCAGTAGTGGAGGCAGGGTCAAGATCGCAGAGTAGTCAGGTGCTTCCAGTGGACCCTATTACAACAAAGGCCTGACAAAAACAAGTGATTCGATTATATATGGCAATCTGGAAGCCCTGAACATCAAAGGCAGAGTTGAAACGGACTGAGTGGCAGGGTGAGGGAGAGATGGTATGGAAGCAGTGAGGAGTTGCCAGACCTGACCCGGCGAGAGCCTGAGCCCTTCAGGCCTGATCAGCTCTAGGGTGAGCAGTTAGGCAGGCAAGCAGCAGTGCTCAGGAGGTGCATTTTCTGTACTGGGAGAGACCCAACACCAGAGACTGTACTCGGCCACCCAGAACCAGTGAGAAGCAGTCCTCGATCAGCAAAGGATAAGTAGTTCTGTCCGGCCTACCGCATGGATCAAAAACACCCCCCTTGGAGAAAAAAACCTCCTCCCATTTACCTCCCCGCTCCCTACTCTGCACTAGGTCCTGGACCAGCTTCAGCAATTGCAGAAGTAGGATCTTTCACATGCCCTGAGCCATTCACCTGGCCTTGGAGAGTGAAAAAAATAACAAAGAGGGGAAAAAATAAACTGCCAGCTCCCCTAAGCGGGAACTCAGGGTAGGCACAGCTCCTCTGTCTAGGCACAGGCATAAGGGATCCACAGAATTTGAGTGCTTTTCCCCTGCATAGACTTGTGTGGGTCCAATTCAACAGCATAGGCCCTAATTACTGCAGTACAACAGGGTATAAACCTGAAGTCTAACTTCAACTGTTTTAACTGTTAAGTGGCAGTTTCATGACATTTGACACTGCTTTGCCCATTAAGCAGTGTCTTCACCTACCCGCATCAGGGTCCTGAGCACTGGTGGCTCCACCCATGCCACCTAGCAACCTGCAAGAGGGGCCCATGATTAAGAGTTGATACCCAGTCCTTACAGCCAACAGAATTAGGTGCTCATAGTCTGGCTGCAAAACTCACCTACCTACATGCTCTAGGGAACAGGGACATGCCTTCCTCCTGGACACTCGAGGTCGGCCGTCAACTCCAGCCTTGCTCATAGTGTGTCCTCCTGCTGCAGCCAGATGCCTGTGCCTACACCAATCACCTATTCCTATCTAGGACTGTAAGTGAGAGCCTACACCACACACTCGGTGGCTATCTACCTGGGCACCTGAGCTGAATCTGTACTGGAGGAGTGGGTGGACTCCGGAGCTCACATACCTAGTAAGAGATCTAAACACCTGGTGAAAGGACATTAGAGCTTCAAAGTTGCCAGTAATCAAACCAGCTCATATGAGCAGCCTATTTGAGCATATCTAAACAAAACAAGAAACTAGGACACTAAGCAAACATAAAATAAATAAATATAATAACTTATTGATGGCTCGGAGAAAACAGTCAATAACAAATCACATAAAGAGGCAGTACGTCATGGCTTCAACAAGCTCCCAAAATAAGAATATAGAAATTTTCCAGAGGAAGAAAATTTCTTGGAATTACCGAAGACAGAATACAAAAGCTTAACATGCAGAACTCTTCAAGAAATTAGGAAAGAAATGAAGCAAAATGCAGAACACGCAACAGAGGAAATTAAAAAGATTAGAGAAGAGCATAATGACAAATTTAACAGGCTGCAAGAATCCACAGAGAAACAGCAATCAGAAATCTAGAAGATTAACAATAAAATTTCAGAATTAGACAACTCAGTGGAAAGTCATAGGAGCAGAATTGAGGCAATGGAAGTCAGAATCAGTGAGATTGAAGATAAAGTACTTGACACCAACTTATCTAAGCAAAAGTCAGATAAAAGATTTAAAAAATGAAGAAACCCTAAAAATTATGTGGGACTCTATCAAGAGAAATAACCTATGAGTGATTGGAGTGCCAGAACAGGGGGTGATAACAGAAAATACAGAGAGAATTATTGAAAATTTGTTGGTAGAAAACTTCCCTGATATCATGGAAGATGACAAGATGGCTATCCAAGATGCTCATTGAACCCCATATAAGGTAGAACCCAAAAGAAACTCACCAAGACATACTATAATCAAACTTGCAAAAACCAAAGAAAGAATTTTAAGAGAGGCTAGGGATAAACAAAAAGTCATCTACGAAGGAGAGTCAGTAAGAAAAAGCTCGGACTACTCAGCAGAAACCATGCAGACAAGGAGGCAATGGGATGATGTATATAAAGCCTTGAAGGAAAAAAACTGCCAGCCAAGAATTATATATCCAGCAAAACTGTCTCTCAAATATGATGGCGGAATTAGGACATTTCCAGATAAACAGAAGTTTAGGGAATTTTCACAAACCAAACCAAAATTACAAGAAATACTAAAAGGAGTCCTCCAGTTTAAAAATCAGTAATATCAGCTAACAACCTAAGACAACAACACAGGACAGAGCAACGAGATAATAACCAAGATAGGGAAGTCACAAAAATAAATCAAAGCTAAAACACTGAAAATAGGGAAATAGACGTCAATATGTAAAAGATGACAACATTAAAACAAAAAAGAGGGACTTAAAAATGCAGACATAGATTTTTATATGGAGAGAAAGTCAAGGCGATATAAAGAAGTTAAAGACCGGTATAAACTTAGAAAAAGGGGTAAATATTAAGGTAACCACAAAGGAAACCAACAATCCTACAAGTCAAAATAAAAAACTAGAAAAATATAAAGACTCAGCAAACAGAAAATCAACAACAATGAAAAAGATGAAAAGAAAATATAAAAAGAAAAATGACTCAGCACAGAAAATTAACTGAAACCAAGAAACTGTGAACAGCACACACACAAAAAAACATCGAAATGACAGCACTAAACTCATACCTATCAATAATTACACTGAATGTAAATGGACTAACTGCACCAATAAAGAGACAGAGAGTGGCAGACTGGATTAAAAAAAACACAATCCGTCTATATGCTGCCTAAAAGAGACACAGTTTACACTTAAAGACACAAACAAACTAAAACTCAAATGATGGAAAAAATATATATCAAGCACACAACACTCAAAAAAAAAAAAAAAAAAGAGCATGAGTGGCAATGTTAATCTCTGACAAAATAGACTTTAAAGTAAAATCCACCACAAAGGATAAGGAACGACACTATATAATGATCAAAGGGTCAATAAACCAGGAGGCCATAACCATAATAAATATTTATGCACCCAATGACAGGGTTCTAAAATACATAAAACAAACTCTAGCGGCACTGAAAAGAGAGATAGACAGCTCCACAACAGTAGTAGGAGACTTCAATACACCACATTCAGTGAAGGACAGAACAACCAGAAAGAAGCTCAACAAAGACATGGAAGAGCTAAATGCTACAATCAACCAACTTGATCTCATAGACATATACTGAACACTCCACCCAACAGCAGCCAAGTATACTTTCTTTTCCAATGCACATGGAACATTCTCCAGAATAGACCATATATTAGGCCATAAAGCAAGACTTAACAAAATCCAAAGCATTGAAATATTACAAAGCCTCTTTTCTGACCATAAAGCCATTAAAGTAGAAATCAACAACAGAAAAAGCAAGGGGAAAAAAAAAAAAGAAACACATGGAAACTGAACAACACCTTGCTAAGAAACTACCGGGTTATAGAAGAAATTAAGAATGGAATAACGAAATTCATAGAATCAAATGAGAATGAAAACACATGCTACCTGAACCTTTGCGACACAGCAAAAGCAGTGCTCAGAGGTTAATTTATAGCAATAAATGCACACATCCAAAAAGAAGAAAGGGCCATAATCAAAACATTAACATTACAACTGGAGGAAGTAGAAAGAGAGCAGGAAAAGAAACCTACAGGTGCCAGAAGGAAGAAAATAATAAGAATTAGAGCAGAATTAAATAAAATAGAGAATAGAAAAACAATTGGAAGAGTTTACAACACCAAAAGCTGGTTTTTTGAAAAGATCAACAAAATTGATAAACCGTTGGCCAAACTGACAAAAGAAAAACAGGAGAGGAAGCAGATACCCCATATAAGAAACAAGATGGGTGATATGACAACAGACCCAACTGAAATTAAAAGAATCATAACAGAATACTATGAAAAATTGTACTCTAACAAATTTGAAAACCTAGAGGAAATGGACAAATTTCTAGAAACTCACTACCTACCTAAACTAACACAAGCAGAGGTAGAACAACTAAATAAACCCATAACAAAAGAAGAGATTGAAAAGGTAATTAATAGAAATTCCCAACAAGAAAAAAAAAAAAGCCCTGGCCAGGAGGGTTTCACTGGAGAATTCTACCAAACTTTCAGAGAAGAATTAACACCACTACTACTAAAGTTATTTCAGAGAATAGAAAAGGATAGAATACTCCCTAACTCATTCTATGAAGCTAGTATAACCCTGATACAAAAACCAGGTGAAGACAGCACAAAAAAAAGAAAGTTACAGATAAATATTCCACATGAACTTTGACACAAAAATTCCCATCAAAATTCTAGCCAATAGAATTCAGAAACATACCAAAAAAAAAAAAAATTCACCATGATCAAGTGGGATTTATACCAGGTATGCGGGGATGGTTCAACATTAGAAAAAGAATCAATGTAATCTATCACATTAATAAAAGAAAAGAACCACACGATCTTATTAAACGATGCAGAAAAAGCATTTGACAAAGTCCAACACCCATTCATGATAAAAACTCTCAACAAAATAGGAATAGAAGGGAAATTCTTCAATATAATAAAGGGCATTTATACAAAGCCAACAGTCAACATCACCCTAAATGGAGAGACATTGAAAGCATTCCCCTTGAGAACAGGAACCAGACAAGGATGCCCTGTATCACCACTCTTATTCAACATTAGGCTTGAGGTTCTAGCCAAAGCAATTAGGCTAGAAAAAGAAATAAAGTTCATCCAAATTAGTAAAGAAGTCAAAGCATCCTATTTGCAGATGATATGATCTTATACACAGAAAACCCCAAAGAATCCACAAGAAAACTACTGGAATGAATAGAAGATTTCAGAAAAGTTTCAGGATACAAGCTAAACACACAAAAATCATTGGACTCCTTTACATCAACAAAGAGAACCTTGAAGAGGAAATCCCCAAATCAATATCATTTACAATAACCCCCAAGAAGATAAAATACTTAGGAATAAATCTAACCAGAGGTGTTAAAGATCTATACAATGAAAACTACAAGACACTACTGCAAGAAACCAAAAGAGACCTGCATAAGTGAAAAACATACCTTGCTCATGGGTAAGTACACTCAACATTGGGATAATGTCAAATGTACCCAAAGTGATTTACATATACAATGTAATCCTGATCCAAATTCCACCAGCATTTTTTAATGAGATGGAGAAACAAATCACCAACTTCATATGGAAAGGGAAGAGGCCTGGAATAAGTAAAGCATTACTCAAGAAGAAGAACAAAGTGAGAGGCTTCACACTACCTGACTTTAGAAACTAATATACTGCCACGGTAGTCAAAATAGCCTGGTACTGGTACAACAACAGACACATAGACCAATGGAACAGAATTGAGAATCCAGACATAAATTCATCCACCTATGAGCAGCTGATTTTTGACAAAAGCCCAAAGTCCGTTAATTGTGGAAAATACAGTCTCCTTAACAAATGGTGCTGGCATAACTGAATACCCATCTGCAAAAAGATGAAACAAGACACATATCTCACACCATGCACAAAAATTAACTCAAAATGGATCAAAGACTTAAATATAAAATCAAAAACGATAAAGATCATGAAAGAAAAAATAGAGACAATGTTTGGAGCCTTAATACATGGCATAAACACAATACAAACCATAAGTAAGAATGCACAAGCACCGAAACAGAGACCAGATAAATGGGAGCTCCTAAAAATCAAACACTTATGCTCTTCAAAAGACTTCATCAAAAGAGTAAAAGGACAACCTACAGACTGAGATAAAAATTTTGGCCATGACAAATCCGATCAGCATTTAATCTCTAAAATCTACAAGATACTGCAAAACCTCAACAACAAAAAGACAAATACCCAGCTAAAAAAATGGGCAAAAGATATGAACAGGCACTTTGCTAAAGAAGATATTCAGGTGGCTAACACACAAATGAAGAAATGCCCAAGATCATTAGCCATTAGAAAAATTGAGATCAAAACTACGATGAGAAATCATCTCACCCCAACAAAACAATAAATGCTGGAGAGGTTGTAAAGGGACTGGAACACTTCTACACTGTGGGAATGTAAAATGGTACAACCACTTTGGAAATCGATTTGGCACTTCCTTTAAAAGCTAGAAATAGAAGTACCATACGATCCAGCTATCCTGCTCCTTGGAATATATCCTAGAGAAATAAGAGCCATTAACATGCCCACCCATGTTCATCGCAGCACTGTTCACAATAGCAAGAAAATGGAAACAACCTAGGTGCCCATCAACAGACGAATGGATAAAAAAACTATGGTATATCCACACAATGGAATACTATGCAGCAATAAAGAACAATGAAGCCGTGAAACATAGCATGGAGGAAGCTGGAGGTCATTATGCCAAGTGAATTTAGTCAGTCAGAGAAGGACAAATATTGTATAAGGCCACTATTATAAGAACTCAAGAATAGGTTTAAATGCAGAAGAAAACATTCTTTGATGGTTACAAGGGTGGGGATGGAGTTTGAGAGTTATTTACTAACTAGATGGTAGATAAGAATTATCTTGGGCAAAGGGAAGGACAGCACTCATTACAGGGGAAGTCAGCACAACTGGACTAAACCAAAGCTAAGACGTTTCCTGAATACAATCAAACACTTTGAGGGACAGAGCAGCAGGGGTAGGGGTTTGGGCACCATGCTTTCAGGGGACATCTAGGTCAATTGATATAACAAAGCTTATTAAGAAAATGATCTGCATTGTACTTTGGTGATTGGCATCTGGGGTCTTAATAGCTTGCAAGCGGCCATCTAAGATGCATCAATTGGTCCCAACCACCTGGAGTAAAGGAGAATGAAGAACACCAAAGACACAAGGAAAGTAGTAGCCCAAGAGATAGTAAGGGCCACATAAACCAGAGACTTCATTAGCCTGAGACCAGCCAGAAGAACTAGATGGTGTCCAGCTACTACCAATGACAGCCCTGACGGGGAACACAAGAGAGAGTCTTGTATGGAGCAGGAGAAAGGTGGGGTGCAGAACTCAAATTCCAGTAAGAAGAGTAGACTTAATGGTCTGACTGAGACTGGAGGTACCCCGGAAAGCATGGCCCCTGGATTCTCTATCAGCCCAGTACTAAAACAATTTCCGAGGACAACTCTTCAGACAGGGATTATACCGGACTGTGGGACATAAAGTGATACTCATGAGGAGTGTGCCTTCTAGCTCAAGTAGATACAAGAGAGTAAATGGGCAGCTTCTGTCAGGAGGTGAGATGGGAAGGCAGAGAGGGTTAGGAACTGGTTGGATGGACATGGGGAATCAGGGGTGGAAAGGAGGAGTGTGCTGTCACAATACGGATAGAGCAATTAGAGTCACGTAACAATGTATTTATAAGTTTTTGTATGGGAAAAAATAAAAATAAATAAAATAAAATGGTCAGTAGTGGTAGCTGGGCACCATCAAGCTGATGAGGATGTGGCTCATGTAGACTATTAGTCCTGGAGACTAGTGTCTTCTGAGACGTTGGTTTCCTTCAATATATTTCTTATATACCTAAATACCTATAAATAAAATAAGGGAGGGTCAAAGTGATCCCCTTCCTACCTTGTTTTCCTCTTTCCCTCCTTCCCTCTCCCTGTCCTTCACTTCCTCCTTCCCTTATTTCTCCCTACCTCCTTTACTGTCCCTTCCTACTTGTCTCCTTCCTTTGTTTCTCTGTCTCCTCCTGTGCCAGAGGGGCTGCTTTAGCACTTCTAGTAAGATCTGGTGAGATTTTCTCTACCAGGATATGGGAAGACGAGTTTAATGGGGCTCGCCATTCTCACCTGCTAGGAGAAGTTTCTGCTCTTTCTCAGCCATCTCTAACACAGCCCTTGAATCACTCTCTAACCCACTCTCCTCTGTGAGGCTACTTTGTATTTAATCTTCCAATCTGCCTCCTCACTTACCCTGCAATGCACATTTAAAGTGACTTTATAGGACGGTATTACTTGGATGCCTTTTTATTTCTTCAAACTCAAGATGACCCAAACTGAGTGTTATCTCCTCCCTTCTATCGGCCCTCTCCCTGTTCTTTTGGGGTGCTGTGGGGCTGCCAGTTTCTCAGGGTAGAAATCAAGGGTCCTTTGATCCTTTCAGATGCTCTGTCTTTTCCCTTGGAAACATCTCCCATATTTGGTCCTTATACTTTATCTGCACCACCAGATCCTAGGATCACATAATGGAGAAAGATCCTCCTTCCCTTCTACTACACTCCACAGGTGCTCCAAGAGCCCTGAGACAGGGAAGGTGCCGTCTGCTGTTGAGACGTCAAGGCTGTGAGTGTTTAGCTGGAGTCACCACTAGCCTCCACAGTTTTCACACCTTCTGTCTTCTGGGTCCCGTAGAACAGATCAGATCTCTCCTCCACATGACAGTCCTGAAGAAATGTAAAACACGTGTCATCTTTGAGCCTTTTGTCCTTTACAGCACCTTCAAGTCTACACATGGCACTGCTTACCTCTTCCTTCCCAGGTCAGGCCCCCTTGTAAACATTCTCAATGTGGCTCAGGACTGAAGGTCCTGATTCATTGTGGCCTGTGGATGCAAAGCCCTGGGAGGCGATCCCTTTCCTGAACGTTCCAGGCCCTTCCCCAGAGTCCTGGGGGCTTCAACCTCTTGGCTGGTCTCCTTGGGAGAAGCAGGTGGGCCCCTGCCTAGCTCTCAATGGCATTGAAGTGCAATTTGAATTACTGCTGACTGGGTCCAGGCTGTTCACATTTAGAATTTCAAATCTTTCTATGAAGGCCAATAATATTAACTACTTGGGAATTCCACAATATAACTGAGGTTTCTTTTCTCGAGTAGAGTAATAAACACAAATAGCATGTGATCCCAAACAACCCTTAAGAGACCTTTTGAATTCCACTTAAGAAAGAAGCATATTCTCATTTTTTCATTTATAACTTGATGTATCATAAAATAACTTTCTTATTAACTGTATATCACTTTCCTCAAGTCCCAGCACTTCCTCTCCCCCATCCTATGACGATGACAGATGCATACATTACACACAGTTTAAAGAGAATGTATGATTCCAGAGGCTATGTTTTCTCCAGAAAGACACAATCTACATACTTGAGAAGCCTCATGTTGAGATAAGGGGTGGGAGAAAGTGAAGTCAAATGAAACCACCTGGAGTAAAAATACTTTGCAACACATTTCTCAAAGAAATCTAAAAGGGATTTATTCACTTTGCTTTAAGGAATACATTAATTCCTTTAACTAACAAGTATTAGCTGAGTGCCCGCTACATCTGAAGCTCTGCATGATAGGCACTGTTAAGGGCTAAAGTCTGCTCCTGACGCAGGTCAGTGGGGGTTTTCTGATCCATCTGTAAGCCACCGACTGCAACATGGACTGGGAATAGAGGAACAAAGGCCAGGGTCAGGAAGCATGAGTCATCCTCACAGAATGGACGTGGAAAAACTTATTCCCAGAGGAACAAGCAGCATGTGCATGGGCCCTAACCAGTTACCAGTTGTCAAGTCAATTCTGACTCATTGCAACCCCATGCATGCCAGAGTAGAACTGTGCTCCATAGGGCTTTTAATGGCTCATTTTTTGGAAAGTAGATTGCCAGATCTTTCTCTCTTCTGAGGCACATATGGGTGCATTTGAATCTCCAAACTTTTGGTTAGCAGCCAAGGAGGTTAATCATTTCCACCGCCCAGGGACTCACAGAAAGCACCAAACCCCCCCAAAAAAACACTTGCCGCCAAGTTGATTCCAACTCATAGCGACCCTGTAAGATAGGATACAATTGCCCCGTAGGGTTTCCAAAGAGCACCTGGTGGATTTGAACTGCCAGCCTTTTGGTTAGCAGCTGTAGCTCTTAACCACTACACCACCAGGGTTTCCTATAGAAAGCACAGGGACTCATAGATAGTTGTTTGGCTACAGCTGTTTGAAGGAGTAAAATATAAGGAGGGGCATTACTAAGGCTGGGCATGTCCTAGTGGTGCATTTGGCCAGTGGAACCATAAATTCAAATCTGTCACATTCTCCTGCAATTGCTTAGAAGTATCTGATATGAAATGCTTGAAGCAACCTCTCTCAATTTCCTGCCTAAGTGCCCATTAAAACAAATTATAAACTGATAGAAACTCTCACAATTCAAGATTAAAAGTATAGTCAAATGACTGCCAAAATCTATGAGAAATTTCCCCTAAAATAAGTCAGTGTGATGAGACTGAACAGCCCATTTAGCAGTCTGTTTTCTTTTTCATCCAGAAAGAAAGCAAACCTTCTTTCAGTAAAAGGAAGGATGGTATTCCCAATCCTTCTACTGTTATTTATTTATGCTCAGAAAATTGTATATACTATAAACCCATTGCTGTCAAGTCAATTCCTACTCATAGAAACCCTATAGGACAGAGTAGAACTGCCCCCTAGGGTTTCCAAGGAGTGGCTGGCAGATTTGAACTGCTGACCTTTTGTTTAGCAGCCAAACTTTTAACCACTGCGCCACCAGGGCTCTGTATATAGTATATACTATAGCGTTTACCAAAAACGTCCTTATTCTTGTGTATTTCTTGGTGTCATCATTTACTTTGGTCAAGTTGTGCACACTTCACCCACTTTCCCGTCACCAAAAATAACCAGTGTCTACTATCTAGAAAATGCTACCTCCTCCTGTCCCCTCCTATCCTTGGTAACCACCAATGAACATTGATTTCTGTATGTATACCTATTCTTGTCTTTTTATAAAAGTGTGATCATACAATATCTGTACTTTTTTTATTGCTTTATTTCATTCAGCATAATGCCTTCCAGATTTATCCATGTTATAAGATGTTTCAAGAACTTATCATTATTCTTTATAGCCATGGAGTATTACATTGTATGTATGAACCATCTTGTATTTATCCATTCATCCGTTGATGGGCACTTAGGTTGCTTCCATCTTTTTTCTATTGTGAATAGTGCTGCAATGAATGTAGGTGTACATATGTCTGTGCACTTCTGTTAGTTCTCTTGGGTATATACCTAGGAGTGGGATTACTGAATCGTAAGTAGTTCTATTTCTAGGTTTTTGAGGAAGTGTCATATCATTTTCCATAGCAGTTGTACCATTTTTACATTCCACCAGCAGTGTTTAAGGGTTCCAGTCTTCCCACATCCTCCCCAGAAATTTTTGTTTTCTGGTTTTTTTTGATCAGTGTCATTTTAGCTGGGGTGATATGACATTTCATTGTAGTTTTGATTTGCGTCTCTATGATGATGAATTATCACAAACATCTTTTTATGTGTTTGCTGCTTGAGTGTCTTCTTTGGTGAAATGTCTGTTCATGTCTTTTGTTCACTTTTTAATTGAGTTGTTTGTTTTTTTGTTGTTGAGTTGTTGAAGTTTTCTATATATTTTACAGATAGACCCTTACTGGACGTGTCATTACTGAAGATTTTTTTCCCAGTCTGTACATTGTCTTTTCCTGTATAGGATCGCTATGAGTCAGGTAGGTTGTTTTATCACTCTTTTGACAAAGTCTTTTGGTGAGCATAATTTTAATTTAATTTAATTTTTATGAGACCCCAGTTACCTAATTTTTTTCTGCTGTTCATGAATTTATAATTGTGTTTGATAGCACATTTTAGTTTTTGCATAGTAAATTATCTTTATTCTTTAAATTTTTTTTTATTGTACTTCAGGTGAAGGCTTACAGAACAAATAGTTTCCCATGAAACAGTAGTACACATGTTGTTTTATGACATTGGTTAACCAACCCACAACATGTCAACCCTCTAGCTTCTCAACCTTTTTTTTTTGGTGAAAATACACATAGCCAAAGATACACCATTTCAAAAATTTCTACATGCACAGTTCAGTGACATTGACTATGCTCTTCCAATTGTGCTGTTATTCTCACTTAAGATGAAGGCTTACAGAACAAAATAGTTTCTCATTTAACAGTTACTACACATATGACAATGGTTAACAATCTCACAACACATCAACAATATCCTTACTCAATCTTGGGTTCCCTATCACCAGCTTCCTTGTCCCCTTCTGCCTTCTGGCCCTTGTCCCTGGACTTCTGTACCTCATTAGTCCCATTTGGTTTTACGGGGCTGTCCACTCCCAGGCCGAACGGTGAACCTCGAAGATAACTTCACCACTGTGATAGCTCATTTTTTTTAAAAGATTAGGTCTCATAGTTTTGTCCCTGTCATGGATTGACAAAAAGTGTGTATATCACTTTGGCTGGGCCATGATTCCCGGTATTGTGTGATTTTCCTGTATGTTGTAAATCCTGCCTCTGTGATGTTAATGAGGTAGGGTGGGTGGCAGCTGTATTAGTGAGGCAGGACTCAATCTACAAGATTGGATTGTGTCTTGAGGCAAGCTCTTGAGAGAAACTAGCAGAGAGACAGGGAGACCTCATACCACCAAGAAAGCAGTGCCAAGAGCAGAGGGTGTCCTTTAGATCTGGGGTTCCTGTGCAGAGAAGCTCCAATTCACGGGTAAGATTGATGAGAAGGCTGACAAAGAGAGAAAGTTTTCCCCTGCAGCTAATGCCCTGAATTTGGATTTTTAGCCAACTTTACTGTGAAGAAATAAATTTCTCTTTGTTAAAGCCATCCACTTGTGTTATTTCTGTTATAACAGCACTAGATGACTAAGACAGTCCCTAAGCTTTCTTCCAAGAATTTTATAGTTTAAGGTTCAACATTTAGGTCTTTGATGCATTTTGGATTAGTTTTTGTGTGTGGGTTGAGGTACGGGTCCTGTCATTTTTCTGCAACTGGATATCCAATTTTGCCAGCACCATTTGCTAAAGAGACTGTTTCTTCCCCATTGAATGGAGTTTGAACCCTTGTCAAAAATCAGTTGTCCTCCCTGAGGGACCAAATTCCTGGGCTGAGGGCTCTGGACACCATGCTTTCGGGGAACATCTAGTTCAATTGGCATGACATAGTTTATAAAGAAAATGTTCTACATTCTACTTTGGTGAGAAGCTTCTGGGGTCTTAAAAGCTTGTGAGCGGCCATCTAAGATACTCCACTTCTCACCCCTTTGGGAGCAAGGGAACATGAAGAAGATCAAGGACACAGGGGAAGGATTGGTCCAGGAGAGTAATGACCACAACTGCCACAGCCTCTACCAGACTACGTCCAGCACTACTGGATGGTGTCCACCTGCCACCACTAACTGCTCTGACAGGAATCACAGTAGAGGGTTCTGAACAGAGCTGGAGAAAAATGAAGAACAAAATTCTAACACACAAAAAAGGACCAGACTTATTGGCTTGACAGAGACTAGAGAAACCCCCTAGAGTATGGCCTCCGGACATCCTTTTGGTTCAGTAATGAAGTAACTCCTGAGGTTTACCCTTCAGCCAAAGATTAGACAGGTCCATAAAACAAAATGAGACTAAAGGGGCACACCAGCCCAGGGGACTAGAAGGCAGGAGGGGACAGGAAAGCTGGCAATAGGAAACCCAAGTTTAAGAAGGGAGAGTGTTGACTTGTGGAGTTGGTAACAAATGTCACACACACACACAAAAGTCAGTTGTTCATAGTTGGATGGATTTACTTCTGGGTTCTCAATTCTATTCCAATGGTCTATGTGTCTATCAATGAACCAGTACCAGGCCATTTTGATAACTGTAACTGTATTGTATGTTTTAAGGTCAGGTAGTGTTAGGGCTCCTACTTTGTTATTCTTCTTCAATATTGCTTTGGCTATTTGGGACCTTTTTCCTTTCCATATAAAGTTGGTGATTAGTTTTTCCATTTCAGAAAAGAATATTGTTGCGATTGGATCAAGATTGCATGTATTTACAGATCTCTTTGTGTAGTATTGACGTTTTCAGAATATTAAATCTTACAGTCCGTGACTACAGATCGTCCTTCCATTTATGTAGGTCTCTTTTAGTCACTTGTAGTAGTGTTTTGTAGCTTTCATTGTATAAGTCTTTTACATCCCTGGTTAGGTTTATTCCTAGGTATTTTATCATTTGGGGGGCTATTGTAAATTGTATTGATTTCTTGATTTCCTTTTTGGAATTCTCCATGTTATTATAAAGGGATCCAACTGATTTTTATATGTTGATTTTGTACCCTGCAAAGTTGCTTAATTCTCCTATCAGATCCAAAAGATTTCTTATGGAATTTTTAGGGTTTTCTAGGTATCGGATCATGTCATCTGTAAATAGCAATAGTTCTATTTCTTCCTTTCCAATTTGGATACCTTTTATTTCTTTTTCTTGCCTTATTGATCTGACTAGTACTTCTAGTAAGATATTGAATGAGAGTGGTGATAATGGGCATCCTGGTCTCATTTCCATTCTCAAAGAGAAGGCTCTCAGTCTTTCTCCATTGAGAATAATGTTGGCTGTTATTTTGAATAAACTGAAAAAAAAAGAACCCACCGCTGTTGAGTAAATTCCAACTCATAGTAGCCCTACAGGACAGAGTAGAATTGCCCCAGAGAGTTTTCAAGGCTTTAAATCTTTACATAAGCAGACTGCCACATCTTTCTCCCACAGAGCGACTGTGCTGACAAGTTTTCCTTCTGTTCCTATTGCTGAGAATTTTTATCAGGAAAGAGTGCTGAATTTTATCAAACACATTTTCTGCATCAGTTAAGATGATTGTGTGAGATGATTGTTTTATTTATGTGGTGAATTACTTTGATTGATTTTCTAATGTTGAACTACCCTTTCATTCCAGGTATGAATCCCACTTGATCATGGTGTATGATTTTCTTAATATGTTGTTGAATTATGTTCACTAGAATTTTGCTGAGAATTTTTGCATCTGTATTTATGAGGGATATTGGTCTGTCATTTTCTTTTTTTGCAATGTCTTTACTTGCCTTTGGAATCAGGGTGATGCTGGCTTCATGTAATGAGTTAGGGAGTTTTCTTTCTTCTTCTACGTTTTGGAAGAGTTTGAATAGAATTGGTCTCATTTCTTTTCTGAATTTTTGGTAATATTCTCTGGTGAAGCCATCTAGTCCTGGGCTTTTTTTCTTCAGAGTTCTTTGATGACATCTTCAATCTCTTCCTTTGTTATGGGCCTGTTTAAATTTTCTATCTCTATTTGTGTTAGTTTAGGTAGGTTGTGTTTTTCTAGAAATTTGTCCATCTCTTCTAGGCTTTCAAATTTTCTGGAGTACAATTTTTGGTAGCATCCTGTTATGATCCTCTTTATGTCAGTTGGGTCAGTGGTAATGTCTCCAATTTGATATCTTATCTTGTTTATTTGCATCCTCTCATTTTTTTGCTTTGTCAGTCTAGTCAGTGGTTTGTCTATTTTATTGATCCTGTCAAAGAAACAACTTCTGGTCTTGTTGATTCTACTGTTTTTCTGTTTTCTATTTCATTTATTTTTGTTATGATCTTTATTTTTCCCTTTCTTCTGGTAAATTTGGTGTTCTTTTGTTTTTCCTTTTTATTTGTTCAGGTTAGGTTATTTATTTGTCAGGTTAGATTATTGATTTTGGATAATTCTCCTTTTTCAATGTGGGCATTCATTGCTATGAATTTCCTACTGGGCATGCTTTTTCTGTGTCCCATAAGTTTTGGTATTGTTTTCATTGATTTTAAGTATTTTTTAATTTCACTTTTGATCCTTCTATATGTGCCGTTTAGTTTCCATGTATTTATTATTTTTTTCTTTCCTTCTTCTTCTTGTTGTTGATTTCTAGCTTTATACGACGATGGTCAGAGAAGATACTTTGTATGATGTCAATTTTTAAAAAAAAATTTTATTGAGGTTTGCTTTGTGACCTAAGATATGGTCTATTCTGAAGAATGTTCCATGTGTATTGAGGATGAATGTGTATTGTGCTGCTGTTGGATAGTATGTTCTGTATATGTCTGTTAGGTTTATTTGGTTAATAGTGTCATCCATGTTTTCTGTATCTTTATTGATTATGTTTCCAGTTGATCTATCCATTGTCAACAGTGGTGTATTGTAATCTACTATTATTGTACATTTATCTATTTCTCTGTTTAATTCTGTTAAGTCTTGTTTTATAAATTTTGGGGCTCTATAGGGTTGCTATGACTCAGAAATTACTAGACAGAAAATTGTTTGGTTTTGGTTTGGCATTAGATGCATAAATATTTATAATTGCTATGTCTTCTTGTTAAATTGTCCTTTTTATCATTATATAATGTCCTTCTTGAATAAGAAAGACTCTAGAATAACTGACACCTTTGAATTATGGTGTTGGCAAAGAATATTGACTGTACCGCAGACTGCCAGAAGAGCAGATAAATCTGTCTTAGAAGAAGTACAGCCAGAATGCTCTTTAGAAGCAAGGATGGCAAGACTTCGTCTCACATACTTGATGTGTTATCCGGAGGGACCAGTCCCTGGATAAAGACCTCATGTTTAGTAAAGTAGAGGGTCAGTAAAAAAGAGGAAGACCCTCAACTAGATGGATTGACACAGTGGCGGCAACAATAGGCTCAGGCATAACAATGATTGTCAGGATGGTGCAGGACCAGGCAGTGTTTCATTCTGTTGTACATAGGGTTGCTATGTGTCAGAACTGACTCAATGACACCCAACTACAACACCAACAATGTCCTTCTTTATCTCTTCTAATAGATTTTGACTTAAAGTCTATTTTTTTCAGATATTAATATTGGCATTCCTGCCCTCTTCTGGTTAGTATTTGCTTGATATGTTTTTTTCCCATCCTTTTATTTTTAACCTATTTATATCTTTGTGCCTAAGATGTGTCTCTTGTAGGCAACACACTTACGGGTCATGTTTTTTTTAAATACAGTTTGCCATTCTCTTTCTCTTGACTGGTGTATTTAATCTATTTACATTCAGTGTGATTATTGATAGGGATGAATTTACAGCAGCCATTATATTATTCTTTCTTGTGTTGTTAGTGATTTCTTTGTTCTTGTTTACTTTCTGTGCTGAGGTCTTTTTGTACATAGATTTTCTTTTCCTTTCATTTATTATTATTGTTTTTGTGTTTTCTGAGCCTTTTTGATTTTCTTCTATGTTTTGATTATTAGATTTATTAATTTTCTTTGTGGTTACGATGCAGTTTACATTTAACATAGTACTTTTAAAATAGTCTGTTATATCTTGAAAATGCCTTAACTTCCACCTCATATGGAAGTTCTATAACTATACCAATCATATCCCCTTTTGTTTTGATGTTGCCAACAATTGCAACTTTGTATCATGGGTTCTCTGTAATCAATTTTTAACTTTATTTTACTGTTGTGGTGCCTTAACCTGGCTTGGTATCAGAGTGATGGTGTCATGTGTCTTTTCCTTAGGTTGTTGTCTTTTGTCATTGGTTTTCTATTTGAAGGTCTGCCTTTTATATTCCCTGTAGAGCTGGTCTGGTGGTAATAAATTCCGTTAATTTCTGCTTATCTGGGAATGTCCTAATTTCTCCCTCATTTTTGACTGATAATATTGCTGGATAGATAATTCTTGGTTGACAGTTGTTTTCTTTCAGAGCTTTGTATATGTCACTCCATTGTCTTCTCTTCTGTATAGTGTCTGATGCTAAGTCAGCACTTATTTTTATTTGGGCCCCTTTGTAAGTGATATTTTGAGTTTCACAAGCTGCTGTCAAGGTTCTTTGTTTTTAGATCTGGAAAGTTTGATCCTGTTATGTCTTGATGACTGTCTCTTAGACCTCTGTCTTATATGGAGTTAGATAAGGTTCTTGGATGCAAACTTCTCAACTTTTGTTATGTTTGGGAAGTTTTCTGCCATCAATTCTTCAAAGATTCTTTCTGTACTTTTTTAATTTTCTTCTTCTGGGAATTCTAATATGTGTGTATTATTCCTCTTGATGGTGTCCCACATAACATGTATGCTTTCTATATTTTTTTTCTGACTTTTTTTTCTGTTTGTTCCTTATGCCAAGTAATATAAAAGATATTTCCTCTATTTTGCGGATTTTTCCTTCCATTGCTTCAATTCTACTTCTGTGTTCTTCCACTGTGTTGTTTATTGCTGTTAGTTTGTTAAACTTCTGAATTTCTGGTTCTTTTTTTTTTTTTTTTTTTTTTGGTAAATAGTCTATTTGTTTATTTAATATGTCATTTTGTTCTTGTACTGTTTTCCTGAATTCTTCTAGTCTGTTTTCTTGCTTTCCTTGATCTCTTTGAGGAGACTTAATGCTACCTTTTAAAATTCTTTGTCTGGTAGTTCCACTAACTGTTCTTCCTCATAGATCTTTTCTGTCCCTTTATTTTGTTTGTTTTCTTGATCCATTTTTTCCTGTCTCCTCATATGATTTGTAATTGACTGCTGTCTTCCAGGCATTAAAGTTTTATTTTATTTATTTTTATATTATTTTATTATCGTATGATTGTCTTTTTTAATTTGTTTTGACTTTCAGGAGCTTAGCATCTTCCTTTTTTCTTTGGATTGGTTCCTTTCCTTTGTATTCTTTTAATTGTTGTTTTCAGATATCATTCTATGTATGTGTTGGATGCTGCCAGTTGGCTGGGAATGCTTTCTTCTTAATTGTTGTTTTCTGATACCATTCTATGTATGTGTTGGATGCTGCCAGTTGGCTGGGAATGCTTTCTTCTTATTGGTTGGAATGGTGGGTCACACACACATGGGGGTCCTATGTTGTTAGGTGCATATGAATTCTCTTAAAGAATTATGTGTTGGTGCAAGAACAGGTTTTTTCCCTATGTGAGGTGTCAGATGGCAGGTGATCAGGATCCTTTCACAGCTCTTGAGGGATAATATGTCCCCTTTTCATTGGGTCAATCAGTTAGTGCAACCCCTGAAGTGCAGGATGGGTTGCAGGGAGAGGCAGGCAGGATGGTATGTGGAGGCTTGTGTGGCCAGGGAAGTGTTGGCACAGCACAGCACAGAGTCCCTCTTGCCTGGTGGGTTGGCAAGACAGGGAACAAAGTCCCACTCGGCAGGGGGAGGTCAACAGGGCAGGGCATGGGATCCCACTCTGCCAGGTGTGTCAGCAGGATAGGGCACAAGGTCTCACTTGGTGGAGTGTTATCAGCAGGGCAGGGTGCTTGACTGGAGAGGGATCTGCAGAGTAGGGCATGGAATCCCTCCAGGCTGGGAAGGGTCTGTTGGGGAGGGCAGAGTTCCGTGTGCCTGGGATGGAGGAAAGGCAAAGCAGAGTCTGCCCCAAGTTTGCACTGACAGCCTGGGCTTCAGAGAGGGAAGGGGGCGAGGTGAGGCCTGCATGTTGTAGCACAGATGCCATTTGTCTCAGAGAGTGGGGGTGGGGGGCAAAGTAAAACCTATGCACATTAGCACAGATGGCCTGCCCTCAAGACGGGGAGGACGATAGAATGAGGCCTGTGTATATTTAGTGCAGATGGCAAGTGCCTCTGGGAGGACACGGGAGTGAAGCGAAGCCTGCAGGGACAGGAGGGAATAACAGTTTGCACAGGGCCAGTTCTGGCTGGGCAGGTGGAGGGGGGGGCTTCTATTTTTTTCTCTGTGGGTTGACTTTTCGCTGGGCATCTCCTGTCTAAATGGCCAGGTGCTGGCACTAACAGTCCCTATATTAATTCCTAGCTCCCTCACTTCTTTGCACTCACCAGAAGAACTGGAGCTCACATCCGCCCTTCTGTACTCCCCTTTGTTCCTCCATAAATGTGCACTCCCTCTCTATTCTGTCTCCTACCCTTAGGCCCCGATGATTCAATCTGCCTCACTTTGCTCTAGTAGCACTTCCCTGTGGTTCACTGGCTTCAAAGTACTCCTGTACTTCCCCCTCTCAGGAGTGCCCCATTCCAGGATGCATTCTTCCCACCTCATCATTTCTTTCCAGGGTTTTTTCACACAGATTCTCTATCACCAGCTGTGTTTTACTTGAGGTTGCCTTCCTGGGTTCCTCACTCTGGGTTACTGCTTGATACTTTCCCAAAATGGTCATGCTGTGCTATGCCAGCTGCAGAGAATTGTCCATCTATAAATGTTTTTTTTTCCTGCTGTTCTTGTTCTGTCTCTCCTTTCTGTTGGTGATCAGTCTGTTTCTTCAATTCTCCATTTGATGTTCTGGGATCTGAAGTCATTATTTGCGTCTGTTTTACCTAGTTCCTTGAGTCTTTGTTGTAGGAGGTCATTAGGGTGCCTCTAAGTCACTTCTTAACCCTAACTCTCCCAGTCTATCTAGAGTTTTTTTGTAAACTCTTTGAGATTTTCTGTACAATCATGTCATCTGTAAATAGTAACAGTTTTGTTTCTTTCTTTCCAATCTAATTGTCTTCTTATTTGTTTTCCTTGGCTTATTGCAGTAGTTGGAACTTTCAGTAGACACTGTTATCTTGTTTCCAAACTTATGGGGAAAGAATTCAGTCTTTCACCATTGAGCATGTAGTTGTAGGTTTTTTGGTAGATATTCTTTATCAAGTTGAGGAAGGTCTCTCTATTCCTAACTTGCTGAAATATTTTATCATAAATTGGTGTTGGATACTTTTAAAAACTTTTTCTGAAACAACTTTTAAATCCTTTTTCTGAAACAACATACGATTTTTCTTCAATTTGTCAATATAACGGATTACATTGATTGATTTTTGAATGTTCGACCACTTTGCATACCTGAAATGAACCCTACTTAGTAGAGGTGTATAATTCTTTTATACACATCTGGATTTGATTTGCTAATATTTTTTAACAATTTTTTTTGTCCAAGTTCATGATCAATATTGATCTGTGATTTTCTTTTTCTTTCTTTATTTTTTTTCTTCTTACTGTCTTTGTCTGATTTTGGTATGAGGGTAATATTGGCCTGATGAAATGAGTTAGGAAGTGTTCCCTCCTCTTATGTTCCTGTAGAGTTTGTGTAAATTTGTTAATTTTTCTTTAAATGTTTGATAGAATTGTTCAGTGAAACTATGCAGACCCGGAGATTTCTTTTTCAGGAACAGTTTAATTATGAATTATTTTCTTTAGTGATCATAGGACTATTCACGTTATCTATTTCATATGAGTTGAGTTTAGTAGTTTGTGGCTTTTCAGGAATTGGTCCAGGGACAGAGTATTTCTGAACCATGTTACTTTCTGTGGTGTGACCAACCCCCTTCCCACCATAGTCACTTGGCCACCTGGTGTTTCTTGGTGGGAGAAAGGATTCTTCAGCCCATTGGGATGAATAGCACTTCCTGGGCCAGATGCTTGTTGTGGTGATCCCCCACCATTGCTGCCTGTCTCACAGGTGTCTCTGGTTAATGGAGGGTAGACTAAGGCATGCAGTGAAATAGGATACTTTCCCTGATCGCTTATTGTCAGTAAGGTTCCTGCTTCCCCTTTCTAGTTACACTGAGTTCATCTGGTATCAGTCAGGCTCTTATTCAATCCAGAGGAGGAATGAGCCTACCTGGGACAAATTTTGTTGCTACATCAGGGCTCAAGAGATTATGAGCCTGGGTAGGGTTGGCATTGGGTGGCCTGTTAGGTATTGGGATGGGTCATAGATGCTCTACTGGCACATCATTTCTTCAGTCCTGGGGTCCCTAACTAGTCCACCTTTCTCTTTCCACCTTTCAAAGTCCTCTTTTGGTGTCTTTGGTGTTGGGCTGCCAGGTGTTGGGGTGGTCAGTTAGGACAGTGAGCCAAACTTACAGTAACAATCAAATCTTTATTCACTTGACAAAGCAAGAGGCAAAAGATAAAGGCTCCCTGTCTCCAGCGTTTCATTTTTTTCCCCATAGAATGGCTCTAGGAAATGGGTAGATGACATGCATCACAGGAGAGGGATATCCTCTCACTGCCAAGGAGCCGTGAATAAAAGCTCCTGCCTTTTTATAGACTGGGGTTCTGGGGAGTGAGAGGTGGAAGGGCTAGGAGTGCACCAAGTAGAGGCACCTGAGCCAGCCAGGAATGCAGACATTCATATGAGGATTGCTGGCCCAGGGTGTGTGCCTGAGTCCTTGACTGCAACTTCCCTCAGAGACTGCAATGCATTGGCTGATGTGGGGAAGGCTTGTAATTGCTTATGGTCAGGTCTGAAAGATTACATACAGGATTTAGGCTTGGAGCTGGACTCCTCACTAGGGTTTGTAGTTGCCCTTAGCAGAGAAGAGCAAGATGAAGGATGGGTCCACCCCATCTTTGCAGGGCAACAAGGTTAGATTTCTGTTTTGGAAATGAGAGGCAGTAGTCTGAAGTCATTCGGGTCTGCATTCAATACCAGTCTTTCCACTTATTAACTGTGACTTTAGATATTATGGAAACCTCCCTAACTTTCAGTTTTCTCATCCGTAAAGTGGGAAAAACAAGAAGATCTACCTTGTGGGGTGATTGTGAGGAATAAATGAGATCACAGATGTAAAGTGCTCACTGCAGTGCCTGACATGTCAGTTTTTATTGTTAAAGTGATTGTGATTCCAGAAAGATGTGGGGAGGACAGACTGGAGCAGGATGAGATTTAGAACCGAGGAACTATTAAGGAAATTTGTAATTGTCCAAGCAGAAAATGATGAATGTCTAAACTAGGCTAATTATGGCAGGAAATTTCCTATTCAAATGTAATGTACTGAGAGTTTGGCTTGGCTAAATCACATTTGCAGGGTTGTTAGGAAATCAAGAATTCTGAGTACACATTCCTACCCTGTGAAAAACAGAACTTGTGACAAATGCTCAGGAAATTCCTGGTCCCCACCCATTTCATGACAAGCATCTCTGGGAACACTGTAGCACAGCTGAGATGGAATCCAGGACTGAAACCTGGCAAAAGCAAGTCCAAAGCTACAATGGCAGAAGTGGTGACACTGTGAGGCCAGGAATGCTGCCAAAGCCCAGGAGAAGGTGATGTAGAAAGGCAACTCGTCTCCCACTCTTGGGCTGGGTGAGTCATGCTTGAGACTACCAAGGCTTTACAAGAAGCCTGGGGACAAACCTTTCCTAGCTGAGACAGGACAGGTGGTTTCACAATGGCAGTTCTTCTGTTTCCTTCAGGGTATATCAGGTTCTTTGACAATTTTCATTGCACATTTGAGATCTCTGTCTGCTGGGTCACTTCCTGCCCCTAAAGGTAACCTCCACTTGATTGGAGCCATGACCCGGGTTCAAATAACACTTAGCAGTTTGTGATCTCAAGAAAATGCTTTTGTCCCCTGAACATCAGTTTTCTAATCTTTAAAATGACAATGATGGTGTTTCCTTAATAATTAGTATGAGGATCGACTATGATATTGAATGTAAAATTGCTTTGGAAGCTAAAAGGTCCTCTGCACTTGTTACTGTGTGTATATATGAGTGTGTGTGTGTGTGTGTGTGTGTGTGCGTGCGCGCAGGTGTGTTTATGAATGCATTCAGAAACTAGGTACTTCAAGGAAGATGTACTTTGGTTAATCTTTGCTGGAGACAATTCATCTCCAGGTTAATAACGCGAAGAGGAATGGAGGCAGAGTTGGTATGGACCCTGCACCAAAGTACAAACAGTGAATCCCCATAGTTTTGGGTATAGCAACATTTTGTTTTCTAAAACACATAGGTGTTATCTGTGGTATACACATATCTGCTCAGACAGTGGAAAAAATATGAATTTTGGATTCAGATCTGAGTTCAAATCTTAGGACTAGTCACTTCCTTTACCTCAGTGTCCTCATCAGTGTGGGGATCATATATAGTAATGAGTGCAGCATGCTTAACATGGCACCTGATACAGGTGACGAGCATTAATTCTCTTGCTGCTTCACAGTCTTTCTCCTTTAGCAGATGAGGTAGCCAGGTAGGTCACAAATTTACAGAACAATTCTTCTCTCCAGGGAAAATAATTTGGCTTGGTTTCCAGGAGTGTCTCTTGATACCTGGAGACTCCTGGCAAAGCTGTCCAAGGGATCAAGCCACCAGAGTGGCTGAAGTTTTGCTGTGTGACTAGAATGATTACAACTGATTTTCAGCAATGTAGGGCCACAGACACTTTTGCTCAGAGGAAGTCTTCTGGGTGAAAATGGCCTCAGAATTAGAAGCATTTTCTGTTTTCTAATTCTGAGGCCAAAGGTGAGATTAGTAACATCTGACTTGACATCAAGTATTGATCGTGGAATCCCAGCACAAGGAGACTGGGCAGGAACTTAGCCTCTGCTCCACGAAGGAGGAGAAAATGAGGTTAGAGTAGGGAAGTGCCTTGTCCAAGGCCACAGAGCTCCAGCCAGAGCCAGGACGACCTTCCTGACTCCAACACCAAGGTTCTTACCACTGCAGTGCAATAGTTTTTCACAAAATGGACTCTGCTGTGAGACATCCTGGCCCCTATCCAGCCAATCGGCCTGGCCACAGCTAAGCTTGAGCCTGGCCCCAAAGTGAACCACAGGTATCAGGTTTTCTTCTGTGTATGCTTGGAAGGCCAAGGTGAAAGGGAAGTGAGCTTTCAGAAACCCAAGGAGAGATGAGAAATGGGGGAGATGGAATGGTCTGCTAGCTCTGTCATGGACTCCATCTCCTAGGCTAAGCTTCTGTCCCTTTTTCCAGTGTGATGGGCCTCTCACTCATGTCAACTTAACAGGTCCTCACAGAAATTCTGGGCAGGTTTGGGTGCTTCCTCATGCACTTGTCTCCTCACCAAATTTACTGTTAAGTCAACTCTAACTCATGGTGACCCCCATGTGTGTCAAAGTAGAATTGTTCTCTATGGATTTTCAGTGGCTGATTTTTTGGAAGTAGATCACCAGGCCTTTCTTCCACAGTGCTTCTGGGCAAAACTCCAATCCTGAACATGCTGTTTGGACCACCCAGAGTCTCTTTTCTGGGTTCACACAGTACTCTGCTCTAATTCTTGTGAGGTGGTGTCTACAATGTTGGTGACTGCACATATAAGGGCAAAGACTCTTCTTTGTTGATCTGTGTACCCTAGGAACCTGAAAAATGCCCAGCACATGGTAGGCAGGCAGTGATCATTTGCTTCCAAAGGAAGCAAGAACTCTGGTATGTTTGTTCCAGACCTTTCTGGTGAGACCTCAGGCCTCGAGCCCCCCAATATCTGGGGTTTTGGAGCCCTCTTCCCATCTCTGTGGCCAGGGCATCTTTGGCCTTCTTGCTGGGAGAAGCTGACAAGACACAGTTCCTGGTCCTCCCAGGGAAGAGGACATCTGGTTAAGGAAGGCTTCCTGTGCTTTCAGGTCTTCTTTCTGGTAGATCACAGTACTGCCTGGAAAGGAAGGTCCGTGGTCAGTCCCATCATCCCCAGACTGCTGCTTTGGGCTGTTAGGGTGACAGACTCACCATGAAGGAATGGAACATCCATTGTGACTATTCTTGAGTGAGCCTAAAGACATAGTAATTTTATCTTTTTGAATCTTTAGTACCGAGAGGCTCTTATGTGGGAGCAAGAAATGTAAATAGAAGGTGACCTGGACAGGGGCTCCACTGACATATCAGCTCCTCTTTGTCTCTCTACTCACCATCACGAGGGCATAGAGAAAGATCATTAGGCAGAGCATTTGTGAACATTGCTGCAAGGAAACGCTTCTGCTCAGCAACCACAGAGCTCCTGGCAGACATGACTTTTGGGACCATGTCAGGCCTATCCATATATTCTATTATCTTAAATGTGAGTTGCCATTAAGATTTATCTATTGAGGGCTAGGTTGACTAGCACACTGTCACTACCCATGGTACAAAAATAGAATTGAGGCAGGAGAGTGGGGGTGGACACAGGAAAGAATTTTTTTTTCCTAGTCAAAAAATGAGACATATACCAGTAGCATGTTATGAAGTTAACATATTTAACATACGTATGTGAAACTCCGGCAGTGGGAATGCAACAGCAAATGAGATATGGTTTCAGCACAAATTAGCTCTTGTCTTGTGCATTAAATTTTCCTAAAATAAGCCCAGGTTTATAAACGCCATTAAGAGCAAGCAGCAAAGTGCTAGGGAAGAAAGAGATGAATTTTTGACTCAGTTTAAAGAGCAGGGTCTTGACAGATTCAAAGATTCCTTGGACTCAAGGATTCGAGGTTTCATCAGCCTACGAAAGGGATAGAAATTCACAAGTATGTATATGCTAGGCATTTATTTCATTTGTCTAGAATTTATTCTCTCCATTTTTGGTAAAAACACCTTGGTATTCCTTTGGGTAAATTGTTTCTTCCTTATTCTTTGTGTGTATGGCTTATCTCACCCCAGCCTTCCCCTCCTACCTGTCCCCAGTGCCAGAGGTAACTGACCACTATAATCCATCCTTCTGACCGCATTCAGGGGTGGAGGCCCAACTGTGCTAATCTAATGAGAGTCAACCACGGCACTTTTTTGAGAATTTTTAGAAGAGAGAAGCTTTCATTGGCTATTGATGCTAAGTCAGTGAGATGTAAGCCTGAAGTTGCTGGCAGTACGTCTGGCACCATGCAGAGCGAAAGGAGAGTTGCAAGATAGATTTCTGATGGCATTATTTGAGTACATGGATCCAGCTATGCCTAGAGTCTACTCTTTTTCATTACATGAGACAATACATTCCCTTTGTGATTAGGCTATTATGATTTAAGTTTCCGTCACTTGCAAGCACACAAATACTAAAAGAACCAGCTCTGATACAAAGAGAAGGAGAAACGTTATTATGGCAAATCTCTTCTGCTGGGAAGGTTGAGAGAAGTGTGCCTTCTCAAGTAGAATTTTTGTCTGGTCTCCAAGAAACCATGTGGATCTTGGAAAAAGAACATCTTCCGTGTCTGATTACCTATTTGGAGACTCTAGTCTTTCCACCAAGAGACATTTCAGATTGTTCTCTGCAGGGTTTTAGCAGATGTAGCATTTTCACATAATCCATATCTCATCTGAGAAGTCAAAGTAGAGAGGAGGTGCCAATGTTCCCAAGGTCAGGCTCTCTTTGTTCAGGGTAGATTGAACACCTGGCCCTGTCCAAATAAGTGGCCCTCACTCTGTGTCCCTTAGGCTGCTGCACCATACAGGCAACTGAATCCATGCCTCTGGTTCACAAACTCTACCCCTTATTCTTCACGTTTTCTGTAACCCAGATGATCTTTCCAAGCGGGAGATGTGAGCACATCGCTTTTCTTTGTAAAAGTTTCTGATGCTCTCCATTGCCAGAAGAATAAAGCCAAACATCACTGTTGCATCCCAGTCCCGTTGTCTGGCCTCAACATGCCTCTTCACGCTTATCTCTGGCCCTTCCACTTCCTGGACCTTCTCCTCCATCTCAGGAGAGTTAAACTCTTGGACTGCACACCTTCCCACATTCAAGCCCTGCTGACTGTACTAGATCCTCACTGAGTACCAACTTTGAGGGAAGCCTTGCCATGAATGTCAAAGTCCAGGAAAAGGATCCTAGAGAAGGTTGTGGATGAGGCCTTCAGACCTTCATTCTATAAAGAAAACATTCTTAGGCTTCTGAAAGGTTATGGTATCAGCACTTCCAAAACACTCCAGAGTTCACAGATGCACTTCCTTTAGTGGAAAACTCAAGTTGAGTTTACAACTCTGACCCCAGGACAAAGATGCTTCCTGGCAGGACCAGTGCTCTGTTAGCTATCTGAGCAGGGAACAAACTGCAGCATCTGATGATTCTCCTTCACTGGACCATTCATAGGTGTCATGTTAAAGAGGAGGACGTCATGTTTGGTGAAGCAGAGGGCCAGCGAGGGCAAGGGAAACCCTCCATGAGATGGATTGGCACAATAGCCACAATGATGGACTCAAGAATTACGGTGATTGTGAGGATGACATAGGACCTGGTAACGTTACATTCTGTTGTACGTAAGGTCACCATGAATCAGACTGACTCAATGGCACCTACCTACGTATCTACTTATCTATGTATCTACGTATTTTTCTATCTATTATCTATCTGCCTATCTGTGTATGTACAGGGCTTAGGGACAGGATGGTGCAGGGGTCCAGTTTCCTTTTTTCAAATCTTTTTTACATATTCAAATTATGAATGAATATATTATTGAAAAATTCAAACAATATAGATGAAATAGAAGTTACCCTGGACTACGTTCCCATCCTCATCGTCTCTCCAGAGACAATCATATTTTTAATCTGTTGTGTATCTCTCATTTGTATCTATACATAAACACCCATAACCCATTGACGATGTACAAACTGCTCCATAGGGTTTTCTTGCCAGTAATCTTTACAGAAGCAGATTGCTGGGCCTTTCTTCAGCAGCATGGATGGGTGCGTTCAGATCACTAACCTTTTGGTTAGTAGCCAAGAGCAAACCATTTGTGCCATACAGGGACTTCTAAATAAGCATAGACTGCAGAAATATACATTTTAGTGCTTTCTTTTTTAATATTCATTTTTCTTAATGAGATAGCACTATGCCTATTGTTCTGCAACTTGCGTCTTGTCTTAGTACATATTTGTTGTTGTTATTAGTTGCCTTCAAGTTGATTCCAACTCATGGCAACCCATATGTGGAAAGTAGAACCACTCCATAGGGTTTTCAAGGTTGTAACCTTTCAGAAGTAGATTGCCAGGCCTGACTTCCAAGGCACCTCTGGGTGGTATCAAACTGCCAACCTCTTGGCTAATAGTCAAGTGCTTAACCATTTGTGCCACCCAGAGAATCCTTAGTACTTATAGACCACCTCCACCTCATTATTCGAAGGCAGGTGTATATCTGAGTCCATTTAACCATTCCCCTGCTGGTAAACATATAGGATATTTCCAGTGTTTGGTTTTACAACCAGTGCTGTAAGGACTACTTTTGTACATGTCTCTGCATATAGAAGTTCAATTATTTTTCTGGATAGTTAATGGGACACTATGTTTTTCTCAGGCAAAGAGGAGGTAAGTTTCACAGAAAGTGGTGTTGGAGGGAGTTAGGGAGAGAAGTAGGTGTTAAGCTGAGAAGGTTTGGATCACATTTGTAGGAATAGAAGCAGTGAATGGGTGACAAAAGCCAGTGAAGGGTTTGCAGAGACCATATTCCTCTAGGTTTGTCCATTGCAGAGCCAGGACAGTTGAGCAAGGGGCAGGGTGGTGGTAGCTCCCCATTAGAACCAGGCCTGAGTCCTGGCTCCTTTTCTTCCCCTCTTCTCCCAGGCCCAGCTGCCATCTCATTCCTTTCCTTAGGCAGTCAGGCAAGAGCTTTAGGGCAGTGGTTCTCAGCGTGAGATTCCCTGGCCTGCAGTATCAGCCTCCCCAGGAACCTGTTGGAAGTGTATATTCTCAGGGCCCACCTCAGACTTGCTGAATTAAAATCTGGCAGTGGGGCCTCCAATCTGTCCTCTATCAAGTCCTCCAGGGGATGTAAATGCATAGTAAAGTATGAGAACCCTGTTGAGGGGTATGCTCTGAAGCTCCCATGAACCCTGACAGAGTCCTGCAAACCCCAAGGACATTGTGTTCATCTTCTTCCCATGGTGCCCTTTCCCAGCCTTCCTCGTATTTTTATTCTGTACTTTGTTGTTTAGGGTTTGCCAAACATGTCTCAGATACATTTTCTCAGTTTTTATGACAAAATTTCCAGGAAGATATTAAACCAGCTGGGGATCACAGAAGTTAAGCAGCTGCTAGAGATCACACAGCTCATCAGGAAGTGCCTGAGCTGACCAGGGTGCCAGGCCCTTGATCCTTGTCTGCACATTTCACAGAGGTACTCAGGGTTGGTGGGATGGGCCCAGGGCCACAGTGAGGTTTACAAGACTTGGTTTCCCGTGAATCTTCTCTGCCCAGACAAGGGAGGTTAAAACTGTAAAAGTCCTAATCCTTTTCACTATCTCAATATAGAATTGAAAAGAAAGTTTTATTCCTGCATATTATTTTCAACCTTCATATATGCTAAACTTAATTTTTTTTTAATATTTTAATACATATTTTGACTGTAGAATTCTGGGTGAATTTACCAAAGCTAATCTCTGTCTCTCTCTTCTGCTATGTCCCAGCCCAAGTTTATCAGGTCTTGCGTAACCTGGGGCAGGACAGGGCCTGGAGGGCTGGATCATTCCCAGAAGACTGGTACAGTGACCATCACCATGTACCTGCCCAGCTTTCCTATGTGGTGTGGACCTGCTCCTCCTTCCCAGGACTACCCAGGCTGGGCTAAGGCAGCCCTGAGGAGGAGCAGATGCCCCTCAGCCTTTGGATTCATGGTATAGCCTCCTCCGATGGAGAGGTTGGGGTAGTGGCCTGGCGATTTGACCCAAGACCATGTGTCTTCTCTTAATATGCAGCCCCACCTGTTCCCATGCATTCTAGAATCAGTTCTAGAATAATGGCTCATTCCACTTTAATTCTGTGTGAGGAGAGGGGCTTCACTGCCATGCCTTCCTCCCAACCTGATCTCCTCCATCCTCCCTCCTGTCCACCCCCCGTTCCTGCCCAGACTGTGGAGGCTCAGCTTCCAGGGCCCTAAGCTGTGTTCTCTAGGGCAGCGGGACACAGAACAGGGAGAGTCCAGGGCGGTTTTTTCCTGACAGATGGGAACATGGCTCCCTGAGGTCTCTCTCAACATGAGAGTCCCAGGGGAAAATACACAGGAAGAACTGCCCAAGATTCACAGATGCAGCATACAGCAGCACATATGATCAGAAAAGATAGATGTTTCAACACTGTTGTCAGGCAGAGAGTGGACATTGTTCAGCTGTCTCTTGGGGGCTATGTACATAGGAAGCTCTAACTCCAGAGCAGTGTCACTTATTGAATCACTTTCAGTCCATCCTGGGATGTCTAGTGATCCTGGGTAAGTATCAGTCTGCCCTGAGCCATCTGGTGATCCCAGGTAAGCACCAGTCTGTCCTGGGACATCTTGTAATCCCAGGTGAGCGTCAGCCTGTCCTGGGACATCTGGTGATCCTGGGTAAGTGTCAGTCTTCCTGGGATGTCTGGTGATCCTGGGTAAATGTCAGTCTGCCTTGGGACATCTGATTATCCCAGGTAAGCATTTTCCTGGTGTTTCTGTTCTGCATTCCTCTGCCTTTGCTCAGGAGACTCTCTTGGTCTGAAGACTAGAGATGAAAGGTGACAAATTACCCACTGTAAGAAAATGCACAAAAAATAAGCCTGAAAGAGGAAAAAAATTAAGTTTCTTGTCCTCTTGCAAAAACTTGCCATGAAATGTAGAAGTGTTTCAAGTTTAACTATGTGAGATGACACCAAGCAGTGAGTCCAGGGTAGTAAGTGATCTTGGGTCTATGCAGCAAAAAGAAGTGCCACAGCAGAGGGCCTGGGGCTGCCATGGGAATGACGGCTGTGCTAGTTTCTCTGGTTAAGCTAATCATCTGGACTGGAGAAACATCCAGGCCTCAGAACACCAACCTAAGAGGGACCTGCAGACATCAGTCCAAGGTTAACACAGTGCCTGCTGGTGGTCAACAGTGCAGTCCTCTGTGCAGCTTCTCCACTCGTCTAAACACAGAGGCGCCATTTACATGGATTGTGACAGCATGAGGCAGCAGCATAAGGAATGACCTGTGATAACCCAGGCAAGGCCCACAAAGGACCTGCAGCCAGGTTGTTCTCAGACCCACTGTTGTGGTTAGTACAACAATGTCCACCGCCTAGACTGCTCCTCTTCAAAGAAAAAATATGTTTTAAGTCCCAAATATTGAAAGAGAAAACAAAGAGCAAGACAATTCCACAGACAGGATTTTTTTAAAGTATTATTATTGTTGTAAAAATATATATAACACAGGGGGTGGAGCCAATATGGTGCTACAGACAGAAGCACCACGATGTCCCTCCACAGGAAAGACCTGAAAAACTGTGTAAAACATAGACAAATGTCAATCCTGGAACCCTAAGCCTCAAATGAAGAGATAAAGAACTCAACCAAGCACTAAATGGAATAAGAAAGTGACAGAGAACAGAAAGCAAGGAGAGATACAGACGGGAGGTCCCCTATCAGCTAACACAGCATGGATTCCCCATCTTGGATTCCTCAGCCACTGAGAATGGTGGACAAAGAGTATGGGAAGGCAGCTTCATGGAGCTCCCAGCAGGAGAAAGAGCACCCAGTAACAAGCTATACAGCTATACATGCTTCCACCCCCCCGCACTCCCCCTGCTTGGCCTCTGCCACTTTCTGGGGGGCTTCAGTCACTCCACGGAGAGACGCTGGCTCCTTGCTGCTTAGATTCACCCCACCCACACCAGCAGGCTCTTTCAGTGCCATTTTTTTGTTGCTGTTGTTGCTTTTTTTTTTTTTTTTACTTCTTTTGGTTTCTTCTCTATCACCTCCTTTCTCTTGAACACCTGGCTCCATGTGCCATCTCCACTCCTTCTTGACAGGCTGAAAGCACCACTTGACTGGGGAACCACTTCCCCGGTTTGTGCCACCATGCCAGTGGGCTCCCTGGGGACTTTTTTTTCCTTTTTCTTTTTTCCTTTTTGTTTTTCTTCATTTCTTGGTTTCTCATCTCTCACTGCTTTCCTTCTTTTCCTGTCTCCTGAATACCTGGTGTTGTGTGCCATCTCTGCTCCTTCTAGATGAACTGTGCAGCACCACTGAGCTTGGGGGTCACTTCCCTGGTCCCTGCAGCCAAGCCAGTGGCCTCCCTTGGGAATTTATTTTTTTTCTTGGTTTCTTTTCTCTCTCTACCATCCTTCCCTTCTTTTCTCCTAAACACCAGGCACCGTGTGCCATCTCTGCTCCTTCTAGATGGGCTGTGCAGTGCTGTGCAGCTAGGGAGCTACTTCCCCAGTCCATGCCACCACACCAGTGGTCTCCCTCAGAGCTTTTTTTTCTTTTTTTGGTTTCTTGTATCTCTCTACCTTTTTTCTTTACCCTTCTCCTGAACACCTAGTGCTGTGTGCCATCACTGCTCCTTATTGACAGGCTGTGCAGTGCCACTCAGCTGGGGACCTGCTTCCAGTGGGCTCCCTTGGATATTCTTTTTCTTCTTTTTTCTCCATTTCTTGTCTCTATCTTCCTTTCTTTCCTTCCTCCAAACCACCTGGCATCTCTCTCTACATTCCTTCCATTCCTTTCTATTGACCACCTGACCTCCTGTGTCTTTCTCTCTCTCTCTCTCTCTCTCTTTAAATCTATTTTCTTATCTCTCTCCCTTCCTTCATTTCCTTTCTCCTGCCCTCCTAGCTACGTGGGCAGTATCTGTCCCTTATTTATTTAATTGAACTTTAGATGAAGGTTTACAGAACAAATAGTTTCTCATTAAACAGTTAGTACATATATTGTTTTATGACAATTGTTAACAACCCTACAACATGTGGACACTGTCTTCTCGACCTTGGATTCTCTATTACCAACTTTCCTGCCCCATCCTGCCTTCTAGTCCTTGTCTCTGGACTGTTGTGCCCCATAAGTCTTATTTTCATATATGTCCTTTTTTAACAGATTATAACTCACTGCCTGGCTAGAAATCCACTGACACATGGCTTCCCTGGGTCTGTGCCACTCTAATGGCAGGCTCCTTCAGCACTTTTTTTTTGCTTCTGTTTCTCTCTCCTTTTTCTCTTCTTTCCCACACCCACTTACCACCACACATCACAACCCCCCTCTTGTCTATCTGCACAGTGCACCAAGCATCGCACCCCCAAGCAGCACATGCACGGTCTACAAGAACCAGCCCAGAACTGACCCACTGGCCCTGTGCTGTCAGCCCCAGTACATGCCACAAACGACCTATCCCAGCCCCTCATCTATTACTAGACCTACCCTGCTGCACCATAGCTGAGCGACTGACCCTGACCATTGGAGTAGGCTGTGAGAAGTACTATGCCCACAGATGAGCAAACAACAAAGAATGTCTACCCAACCCGCTCAGACATAACCAAATAAAACAAAAAATCAGAATGAAACAAACAAATCTACAATCAATAAATGAAGAAAATAATTCCTGATTGTCTCAAAGACAGCAGACAATATCAAAACACATTAAAAAAAGAACAGGATGGTTCCATAGGTGTGAAAAATAAAACACCAGTTGACCTTTCAGCAGAAAAAAGGCACTAGAACTACCTGATAGGGCATTCAAATCTCTAGTATTCAGAGCTATCCAAGAGTTGGAGGAAAAAGTAGTCAAAACAAGGAAAAAAATAGATAAAATCATGGAAAATGCAGACAAAAGAGTGAAAGAATTCAGGAAAATAATACAGGAACAAAATATAAAAATAAGTTCAAAACTAGAAATCACATAAAAACAGCAGCTAAAAATCCAAAAGATGAACAAGATTTCAGAAACGAACAGTGTCATAGAAGGTTTGAGGGACAGGTTTTAAACAACCGAAGACAGGATCAGCAAAATTAAAGACAAATACTTGGACACCAACTTGAGGAAAAATCAGAGAAAAGAATGAAGAAAAATGAAGAACCCCTGAGAATGATGTGGAGTACAATCAAAAGCAAAAATTTATGAGTGATCAAAGTTTCAAAACAGGGGGAGAGAACAGAAAACATAAGAGCATTGAAGAATTAGTGACAGAAAATGTTCCTAATATCTTGAAAGATGAAAAGCCGACTATCCAAGAAGCTTAACCAACCTCATATAGGATATACCCCAAAAGAAACTCATCAAGGCATATCATAATTACACTTGATAAAACCAAAGACAAAGAAAGAATCCTGAGAGCAGCTGGAGAAAAACAAAAAGTCACATACGGAGGGGAAACAATAAGAGTAAGCTCTGATTACTCGACAGAAACAATGCAGGCAAGAAGGTAATGGGATAACATACAAAAAACCTTGAAAGAAAAAATTTCCAACCAAGAATAATATATCCTGCAAAACCCTCACTCAAATATGATGATGAAATATGGACATTTCCAGATAAATGGAAATTAAGGGAATACGTAAAAACCAAACCAAACTTACAAGAATTATTAAAGGGAGTCCTTCTATTTGAGAAGAAACAACATCAGATGACAGCCTGAATCTAGGAGGCAAGATTGAACCAGCCATATATCAGCCTACAAAATGAACTCTCAAAGACTATTTAAAACTAAAAGATTTACAACAGGGAACAAGAGAGGTTAATGTGTAAATAACAACAATGTCAGAACAATAAAAGAGGGAATAAATGGAGTAGGTATAGAACTTTCAAATGGAGAGGAAGTCAAGGTGATACCAAGTAATAAAAGACTGGTTCAAACTTAGGATAAAATGGGTAAAGTTAGCAAAACTACTCATCAAAATAAAGAAGAAAAACATAGTCTCAGTAAGAACAAAATCTACAAAAACAAAAGAAATGAAAAAAATTCACAAACAAAAGGAATTTAGCACAGGAGAGTACAAGGAACAAAGAAAACATCAGCACCATACACAAATCCAAAAAAGGCCCTACAAAATCACAGCAATAAACTCACACCTATCAATAATTACACTGAATGTAAATGGCATGAATGCACCCATAAAGAAACTTAGAGTGACACAATGGATTAAAAAACAGGAACCATTGATAGGCCATCTACAAGAGACACTTTAGAAACAAACACATAAATTTATTAAAACTCAAAGGTTGGAAAAAAATACATCAAGCAAACAGCTACCAGAAAAGAACAGGAGAGGCAATACTAATCTCAGATAAAATAGACTTTAAAACAAAATCCACCATGAAAGAAGAAGAAGGGCATTATATAATATTAAAGGGACAATCTATCATGAAGACATAATCATAATAAATATCTACACACCCAATGATAGGGCTCCAAAATACATAAAACAAACTCTAACATCATTGAAAAGAGAAACCGAAAGTTCCACAGTAATAGTAGGATACTTTAACACACCACTCTTGGTAAAGGACAGAACATCTAGAGAGCAACTCAGCAAAGATACAGAAGATATAAAGGTCACAATCAGCCAGCTGGATCTCATAGACATATATAGAATACACCACCCAACAGGTGCAACCTACATAATCTTTTCCAAAGTGCATGGAAGGTCCTCCAGAATACACCACATCTTAGATCACTAAGCAACCCTCAAGACAATCCAAAACATTGAAATAATACAAAGTATCTACTCTGATCAAAATGTCATCAAAGTAGATATTAACAATGGAAGAGCAAGGGGAAAAAAATCAGTTACATTGAAACTGAATAACATCCCGCTTAAAAACCACTGGGTAATAGAAGAAATAAAAGAGAGAATAAAAAAATTCCAAGAATCAAACGAGAATGAAAACACATCATACCAAAACGTTTGAGACACAGCCAAGGCAGTCCTCAGAGGTCAATTTATAGCAATAGAAGCACACATCAAAAAAAGAAGAGACAAAATCAAAACATTAGCTACACAACTCAAACAAATAGAAAGAGAACAGCAAAAGAAGCCTACAACCTCCAGAAGAAAGGAAATAATAAAGATCAGAGCAGAAATAGATGAAATAGAGAAAAGAAAAACAATAGAAAGAATCAGCAAAATCAAAAGTTGGTTCTTTGAAAGGATCAACAAAATCAACAAAGCACTGGCCAAGCTGACAAAAGAATAACAGAAGAAGATGCAGATAACCCAAATAAGAAATGAAATGGGGGACATTCCAACAGACCAAACTGAAATAAAAAGGATCATAATAGACTATCATGAAAAACTACACTCCAACAGATTTGAAAACCTAGAGGAAATGGAAAACTTTCTAGAAACACACTACCCAAACTAACACAAAATGATGTTGAAAATCTGAACAGACCCATAACAAGAGAAGCGAATGAAAAGGTAAAACAAAACAAAACAAAACGAAACAAAAACTACCAACAAGAAAATGCCCTGGCCCAGATGGCTTCATTGGAGAATGCTACCAAAGATTCAGAGAAGAGTATTATGCCAGTACTACTCAAACTATTTCGTAGCATAGAAAAGGAAGGGATACTTCTGAATTCATTCTATGAAGCCAGCATAACTCTGATACCAAAAACAGGCAAAGACACAATAAAAAATGAAAAATTACAACTGATATCTCTCATGAATATAGATGAAAAAATTCTCAACAAAATTCTAGCCAATAGAATTCAGCATCATATCAAAAAAAATAATATCCTATGAACAAGTAGGATTCATACCAGGTATGCAAGGATGGTTCAACATTAGAAAATCAATGAACGTAATCCATCACATAAATAAAATAATCACATGAACAATCTCAAAGGATGAAGTAAAGGCATTCAACAAAGTCCAACACCCATTCCTGATAAAAACTCTCAGTAAAATAGGCATAGAAGGGAAATTCCTAAACAGAGTAAAGGGCAACTATAAGAAAACCAACAATGAAAATCATTCTTTTATTCTGGAAATGAACATTACTTTGATTTTCTTTATATATATTATTTATTGTACTTTAGATGAAGGTTTACACGACAAATGGTTTCTCATTAAACACTCAGTACACATTTTGTTTTATGACATTGGCTAACAACCCCAGGACATGTCAACACTCTCCCTTCTCAACATTGGAGGACCTTTTTTTTTCTTTGTGACAGTCTACATAGCCAAAGTTACACCATTGCAAAAGTTTCTCCATGTACAATTCACTGGCATGGATTACATTCTTCCAGTTGTGCTGCTAATTCTCACTATCCTTTTCCAAATTATTCCATCACCATTATCTTCAACTCACTGCACCCTAGGCTTCCCATCAAAACTTTTGAGTTGCTGTTGTCAATTTGAAGTCGCATAGATGATTCTTTTCTTTTTTTTTAAATATACTTCAGGTGAAGGTTTACAGAACAAATAGTTTCTCATTAAACAGTCAGTACACATATTGTTTTATGACATTGGTTAAAAACCCCACAAGATGT
Organism: Dugong dugon; assembly: GCA_030035585.1. Classification (NCBI taxonomy): domain Eukaryota; kingdom Metazoa; phylum Chordata; class Mammalia; order Sirenia; family Dugongidae; genus Dugong; species Dugong dugon. The sequence goes on along the minus strand of CM057475.1, from coordinate 4,111,400 downwards.
AAACACTCTCCCTTCTTGACCATTTTTCTTTTTTTGGTGAAAATATACATAGCCAAAGATACACCATTTCAAAAATTTCTACTTGCACAGTTCAGTGACTTCGACTACACTCTTCCAATCGTGCTGTTATTCTTACTTTAGATGAAGGTTTACAGAACAAAATAGTTTCTCACTGAACGGTTACTACACATGTTGCCTGATGAAAATGCTTAACAACTCACTACACATCTACACTGTCTTTACTCAACCTTGGGTTCCCTATCACCAGATTTCCTGTCCCCTCCTGCATTCTAGCCCATGTCCGTGGACTGCTGGGCCTCCTTAGTCAAATTTTGTTTTATGGGGCTGTCCATTCCCCAGCTGAACGGTGAACCTCGGAAGTGACTTCGCCACTGAGATAAAAGGGTGTCTGGGGGCCATACTCTCGGGGTTTCTCCAGTCTCCTTTAGGCCAGTGAATCTGGTCTTTTTATGTGTGTTAGAATTTTGTTCTACATCTTTCTTCAGCTCTGTCTAGAACCCTCTGTTGTGATCCCAGTCAGAGCAGTCAGTGGTAGTAGCTGGGCACCAAGTAGCTGTATTAGACTCAGTCTGGTGGAGGCCTTGGTAGCTGTGGTCCATTAGTCCTTTGGATTAATCTCTTCCTTGTTTCCTGTTCTCTTCATTCTCCCTTGCTCCCAAAGGTATGAGACCAGTGGAGTATCTTAGATGGCCGCTCACAGGCTTTTAAGATCCCAGACGCTACTCACCAAGGTAGAATGTAGAACATTGTCTTTATAAACTGTTACGCCAATTGAGCTAGATGTTCTCCAAGATCATGGTCCCCAAACCCTTCGCCCAGCAAATCAGTCCCTCAGGGACTTTGGATGTGTCTAGGGAGCTTCTATGACCTTTCCTTGTACAAGTTGTGCTGGTTTCCCCAGTATTGTGTACTGTCTCACCTTTCACCAAAGATACCACTTATCTATTGCCTATTTAGTATTTCCCCTTCACCACTCCCATCCCCGGTAACCAACAAAGATTGTTACTTTTCGTGTGTAACTTTTTCATGGGTTTTTAAATAGAGGCCTCATACAATATTTGTTCTTTTGTGCTTGACTTATTTCACTCAGCGTAATGTCCTCCAGTTTCATCCATGTTATGAGATGCTTCACAGATTCGTCATTGTTCTTCATCGTTGGGTAGTACTCCACTGTGTGTATGTACCATAGTTTGTTTATCCATTCATCTGTTGATGGGCATCTACGTTGTTTCCACTGTTTTGCTATTGTGAACAATGCTGCCATGAACATAGGTGTGCATATGTCTACTCGAGTGACGACTCTTATTTCTCTAGGATATATTCCTAGGAGTGGGATTGCTGGATCAAATGGTATTTCTATTTCTGGCTTTCTAAGGAAGTACCATATCAATTTCCAAGATGGTTGTATCATTTTGCTTTCCCACCAGCAATGCATAAGAGTTCTGATCTCCCCACAGGACATCCAACATTTGTTATTTCCAGTGTTTTTGATTCGTGCCAGTAATGCCGGGGTGAGATGGTATCTCATTGTGGTTTTAATTTGCATTGCTCTAATGGCTAGTGATCGTGAGCATTTCCTCATGTGTCTGTTGTCCTCTTGAATGTCTTCTTTGGTGAAGTGTCTGTTCATTTCCTTTGCCCACTTTTTAAGAGGATTATTTGTCTTTTTGTTGTAGAGGTGTTGGATTTTCTTGTAGATTATGGAGATTAGACCTTTGTCTGATTTGTACTGTCCAAAAACTTTTTTCCCAGTCTGTAGGTTCTCTTTTTACTCTTTTGGTGAAGTCTTTTGAAGAGAATAGGTGTTTGAGTTTCAGAAGAACCCAAGTATTTAGCTTATCTTTTGAGGTTTGTGTGTTGATGGTTATGGTTTGTATCCTGTTAAGGCCGTGTATTAAGGCCTGTAGTGTTGGTCCTATTTTTCTTCTATGAACTTTATAGTTTTAGGCTTTATATTCAGGTCTTTGATCCATATCGAAGTAGTTTTTGTATACGGCGTGAGGTACGGGTCCTGTTTCATATTCTTGCAGATGGATATCCAGTTTTGCCACCACCATTTGTTAAAAAGACTGTCTTTTCCCCATTTGATGGACCTTGGGCCCTTGTCGAAGATCAGGTGACCATAGGTGGATGGATTTACATCTGGATTCTGAATTCTGTTCCATTGGTCAATGTATCTGTTGTTGTACCAGTACCAGGATGTTTGGACTACTGTAGGTTCTGAGATAAGGTAGTGTGAGTCCTCCAACTTTATTCTTCTTCAGTAGTGCTTTACTTATTTGAGGCTTCTTCCCTTTCCATATAAAGTTAAGTATTAGTTTTTCCATCTCTTTGAAGAATGTTGTTGGTATTTGGATTGGGATTGCTTTGTATTTGAAAATTGCTTTGGGTTGAATTGTCATTTTCACAATGCTGAGTCTACCTATCCATGAGCATGGTATGTTTTTCCATTTATGTAGATCCTTTTGGGTTTCTTGCAGTAGTGTTTTGTAGTTTTCTTTGTATAGGTCTTTTACATCCCTGGTTAGATTTATTCCTAAGTATTTTATTTTTTTTAGGAGCTAGTATAAATGATATTATTTTCCTGATTTCTTTTTCATCATTCTCCTTATTGATGTATAGGAATCCAACTGATTTTTGTATGTTTATCTTGTATCCTGCTACTCTGCTGAATCTTTTTATTAGTAACTGTAGATTTCTCATGGAGTCTTCAAGTTTTTCTGTGTATAGTATCATATCATCCGCAAACAGGGACAGTTTAACTTCTTCATTACCAATCTGGATGCCCTTTATTTCTTTTTCTTGCCTTATTGCTCTAGCTAGGACCTCCAGCACAATGTTAAATAGGAGTGGTGATAAAGGGAATCCTTGTCTTTTTCCTGTTCTCAAGGGAAATGTTTTCAGCCTCTCCATTAAGAATGATGTTGGCTGTTGGTTTTGCATGGATGCCCTTTATTATGTTGAGAAATTTCCCTTCTATACCTACTTTATTGAGAGATTTTATCAGGAATGGGTGTTAGACTTTGTCGAATGCCTTTTCTGCATCAATGGAGATGATCATGTGATTCTTTTCTTTCCTTTTATTTATGTGGTGGATTACGTTGATTGTTTTTCTAATGTCGAACCATCCCTGCATACCTTGTATGAATCCTACTTGGTCGTGGTGTATTATTTTTTTTTATATTCTGCTGAATTCTATTGGCTTCAATTTTGTTGAGAAGTTTTGCATCTATATTCATGAGAGATATTGATCTGTAATTTTCTTTATTTGTGGCGTCTTTTTGGTTTTGGTATCAGCATTATGCTGGCTTCATAGAATGAATTTGGAAGTGTTGCTTCCTCTTCTATGCTCTGAAATAGCTTGAGTAGTCCCGGTACAAGCTCTTCTGTCAATGTTTTGTAGAATTCTCCAGTGAAGGCTTTTGGGCCAAGGTTTTTTTTTTATTGGGAGTTTTTTTTTTATTATTACCTTTTCAATCTCTTCTCTTGCTATGGGTCTGTTCAGATTTTCAACATCACTTTGTTGTAGTTTGGGTAGGTAGTGTGTTTCTAGAAATTTACCCATTTCCTCTAGGTTTTCAAATTTGTTGGAGTATAGTTTTTCATGATAGTCTGTTAGGATCCTTTTTATTTCAGTTGGGTCTGTTGTAATCTGACCCATTTCATTTCTTTCTTGGGTTATTTGCATCCTCTCCTGTTTTTCTTTTGTCTGTCTTGTTCTTTCAAAGAACCAACTTTTGGTTTTGTTGACTCTTTCTATTGTTTTTCTGTTCTCTATTTCATTTATTTCAGCTCTGATCATTATCATTTCCTTTCTTCTGGTGGCTTTGGGCTTTTTTTGCTGTTCTCTTTCTATTTGTTTGAGTTCTGTAGTTAACATTTTGATTTTGTCCCTTTCTTCTTTTTTTGATGTGTGCATCTATTGCTATAAATTGTCCTCTGAGGACTGCCTTTGCTGTGTCCCAAAGGTTTTGGTATGAAGTGTTTTCATTCTCGTTTGATTCTAGAAACTTTGGATTCCATCTCTGATTTCATGTATTACCCAGTGGTTTGTAAGCAGGGTATTATTCAGTTTCCATGTAGTTGATTTTTTTCCTTGCTCTTTCTTTTGTTAATTTCTACCTTGATGGCATTGTGATTAGATAAGATACTTTGTATTATCTAAACGTTTTGGATCTTGTTGAGGCTTGCTCTGTGGCCTAAGATGTGGTCTATTCTGGAGAATGTTCCATGTGCATTGGAAAAGAATGTGCACTTTGCAACTGTTGGATGGAGTGTTCTATATATGTCTAGGAGATCAAGTTGGCTGATTGTGCCCTTTAGGTCTTCTGTGTCTTTGCTAAGTTTCTTTCTGGTTGTTCTGTCCTTTACTGAGAGTGGGGTGTTGACGTCTCCTACTATTATTTTGGAAATGTCAATTTCTCTTTTCAGTGTTCTTAGTTTATGTAATTTGGAGCCCTGTCATTGGGTGCGTAGATGTTTATTATGGTTATTTCTTTATGATGGATCATCCCTTTAATCATTATAAAGTGTCCTTCTTTGTCTTTTATGGTGGATTTTGTTTTGAAGTCTATTTTATCTGAGATTAGTATTGCCACTTCTGCTCTTTTTTGGTAGTTGTTAGCTTGATATATTTTTTTCCAACCTTTGACTTTTAATAAATTCACATCTTTGTTCTAAGGTGTGTCTCTTGTAGACAGCAAATTGATGGATCCTGTTTTCTTATCCATTCTGCCACTCTCCGTCTCTTTATGGGTGCATTGAGTCCATTTACGTTCAGTGTAATTATTGATAGATGTGAGTTTGTTGCTGTCACTTTGTAGTGCCTTTTTTGTGATATTGACTTTTTCTTTGTTCTTCTTACTCTCCTATGCTGAAATACTTTTGTTTGTGGATTGTTTTTTCATTTCTTTCGTTTTTGTAGGTTTTGTTTTTGCTGAGACTTTATGCTTTTCTTCTTTATTTTGATGAATAGGTTTGTTAACTTTCTTTGTGCTTACCTTGAAATTTACCCTTATCTTCTTAGGTTTGAACCAGTCGGTTGTTACTTGGTACTGCCTTCCTTTCCTCTCCATCAGAAGGTTCTATCCATATACAGTTTATTCCCTCTTTTATTGTTCTGATGCTGTTGTCATTTACAGATTAACCTCTCTTGTTCCATGTTGTAATTCTTTAGTTTTGATTAGTCTTTAAGAGTTCATTTTCTAGATTGGTATCTGGCTAGTACAATCCCATGTGGTATATTTAGCCTGTGGTCTGATGTTGTTTGTTCTCAGATTGAAGGACTCCCTTTAATAATTCTTGTAATTTTGGTTTGGTTTTTACATAGTCCCTTAATTTCTGTTTGTCTGGAAATGACCTAATTTCACCATCATATTTAACGAGAGTTTTGCAGGATATATTATTCTTGGCTGGCAATTTTTTTCTTTCAAGGTTTTATATATGTCATCCCATTGTCTTCTTGCCTGCATGGTTTCTGCTGAATAATCCGAACTTAGTCTTATTTTTTCTCCTCTGTATGTGACTTTTTGTTTTTCTAGAGCTGCTCTCAGGATTCTTTATTTGCCTTTGGTTTTAGCGAGTGTGATTATGATATGCTTCAGTGATTTTTTTCTGGGGGGGGGGGGTCTATCCTATATGCGGCCTGTTGAGCTTCTTGTAATGTCCGGTTTTCATCTTTCATGATATTGGGAAAGTTTTCTGTTAGCAATTCCTTTCTGTGTTTTCTGTTTTCTCTCCCTGTTCTGGAATTCCGATCACTTGCAGATTTTTGCTTTGATTGTATCCCACGTAATTCTCAGGGTTTCTTCATTTTTCTTTGTTCTTTTTTTCTGATTTTTCCACAAACATAGTTGTATCCAAGAGTTTTTCTTTATTTTTGCTGATCCTATCTGCCATCATTTGAAACCTGCTCCTCAGCCCTTCTGTGACACTGTTTATTTCTGAAATCTTATTATCTTTTGGATTTCTAATTGTTGTTTTTTTATGATTTCTAGTTGTGAATTAATTTTAGCATTTTATTATTGCATTATTTTCTTGAATTCTTCCATTTTTTGTCTGTATTTTCCATGAATTTGTCTGCCTTTTCCATGAATTTGTTTATTTTTTCCTCATTTTTGTCTGCTTTTTGCTTTGACTCTTGGAAAATTCTGAGTATTAGAGATTTGAATTCCCTATCAGGCAGTTCTAGTGCCTTTTCTGGTACTAGAAAGTTGTCTGTTGTTTTACTTTGGATGCCTACTGGACCCATCCTGTCCTGTTTTTGAATATGTTTTCATATTATCTGCTCTCTTTGGGGCATTCAGTAGTTATTTTCCTCATTTATTGATTGTAGATTTGTTTGTTTCATCCTGCTTTTTGTTTTATTTGGTTATGTCTGAACATAATGAACGGTGGGCACAGGTGGGCTGTGCATTCTTTGTTGTTTGCTCATCTGTGTGCACGATAATTTTCACCTCCTTCTTCAATGGGTAGGGTCAATCACTCAGGTATGGTACAGCATGGCAGGTCCAGCTGAAGGGGATTTTCTCGAATGAGTTGTTTGTGGCATGTACTAGGGCCGACAGTGCGGTCTGGAATCTGTGCAGGGCAGGTTTCAGTAGGCCGTGCCTCTGCTGCTTGGGAGTGTGATGTTCAGCACAAAATGCAGGTGGGTAGGAAGGAGGGGGGAGATCGTGATGTGTGATGCTAAGATGGGTATGGGAAAGGTGAGAGAGAGGAGAGAGGAACAGGAGTAAAAAACATACACACAAACAAAAAAGAGCACTAAGGGAGCTTGCTATTGGAGTGGAGAGATGATAGACTGAGAAATGGGTAAAAACAAAAATGAAAAAAAAGAAAAAGGGTAAAACAAAAATGAATAAATTGAGAAACTGGAAATGAAGACAAAAAGGGAATAAGAGAGAGAAGAAAACAAACAAAGAAACAAAAAAACAAAAAAAAATAAAAACAAAAAAAACCCCACAAAACGAAAAAAAAAAAAAAAAACCAGAAAAAAGAAATGCCTCCAGGGATGTTCCTGTGCATCTGCACTGAGTAAGGGAGAAGCTTCCAAGCTGTGTGGTACTGCCTGGCTAGAAGGGGCTCCTAAGCCAAGAAAAGAGAAAGAAAACAAACAAACAAATCAAAACAGAACAAATCAGAACAAAGAAACAAAAAAAAAGCCCTGGGGTTCCCACTAGCATGGAGTCATGGGCCAGGAAGCAGTTTTACAGTTGAGCGGTGTTTTGCAGCCTTTCAGGAAGAATCAAAGTTGGCACACAGAACCAGATATTTGAGAGAAAGGAGGGGGAGGTGTTGAGAAGTAAGGAAGAAATCTAAAGAAGCAGAAAAAAGCAACACCAGCAGCCAACTAATGGTATTCAGGGAGCTGGCCAGTGTGAGCAGGTGGAATCCAAACAACACCAGGGTGAAGCCGGTATTTCCCGTCCAAGAAACTGTGGCTGCAGGAAGCAGAGAAGGCCAAGTGGAGGTGAAGAAGGATGGGGGGTGGGAAAGCGTATATCGCTAGTTACTCTTGCTCTGTCTCCTGCTGGAAGCTCTGGAAATCTGCTTTCTCATAGCCCCTGTTTGCTGATCTCTGATAGAAGTCCAAGATGGTGGATCTGTCTACAGTAGCTGATAGGGGACTTCTGCATGTATCTCTCCTCACACTCTGTTCTCAGTCAGTTTCTTATTCCATTCGGTGCTTGGCTGAGTTCTTTATCTCTTCATTTGATGCTTAGGGTTTCAGGATTGATGTATGACTCCGTTTGACTTAGTTTTTCAGATCTTTGCTGTAGAGGGATGGTATGGTACTTCTGAATGTAGTGCCATGTTGCCTGAAAGTCAACATCATTCTTAATGGAGAGAGACTGACAACATTCCCCTAGGGAAGAGGAAACAAATCAAGGATGCTCTTTATCACTATTCTTATTTAACATTGTGGTGGAAGTCATAGCTAGAGCAATAAGACAAGAAAAAGAAATAAAGGGCATCCAAATTGGTAAGGAGGAAGTAAAGCTGTCCTACTTGTGCAAGATATGATACTATACATAGAAAACCCTAAAGACTCCGTGAGAAAACTAGTGGAACTAATAGAAAGATTCAAAAGAGTAGCAGGATACAAGAAAAACATACAAAATCATTTGGATTCCTTACATCAATAAAGAGAACAATGAAAAGGAAATCAGGAAAACAATACCATTTATAATAGCCCCTAAAAAAATAAAATTCTTAGGAATAAATTTAACCAGGATGTAACCAGGGGTATAAAATCTATACAAAGAAAACTACAAAATACTACTATAAGAAATGAAAAGAGATCTACATAAATGGAAAAACATACCATGCTCATGGATAGGTAGACTGAACATTGTGAAAATGACAGTTCTACACAAAGCAATCTATGAATACAACGCAATCTCGATCCAAATGCTAAAAGCATTCTTTAAAGAGATGGAAAAATAATTATAAACTTTATATGGAAAGGAAAAAGTCCTTGGATAAGTAAAGCAGTATTGACGAAGAAGAATAAAGTTGGAGGACTCACACTACCTAAGCTCAGAATCTACAGCTATGGTAGTCAAAAGAGTCTGGTACTGCTACAATGACAGATACACTGACCAATGGAATAGAATTGAGAACCCAGATGTAAACTCAACAGCTACAGTCACCTAATCTTCAACAAGGGCCCAAAGTCCATCAAATGGGGAAAAGACAGTCTTTCTATAAATGGTGGTGGCAAAACTGGACATCCAACTGCAAAAAAAAGAAAAAAATGAAATAGGACCCATACCTCACTCCATACACAAAACTAATTCAAAATGGATCAAAGACCTAAATATAAAACCCAAAACTATAAAGATCATAGAAGAAAAATAGGATCAACGTTAGAGGTCCTAATACATGGCATTAACAGGATACGAACAATAATTAACAGCACAAACACTCGAGAAGATAAGCTAGATACCTGAGATCTTCTAAAAATTAAACACTTACACTCATTAAATACTTCACCAAAAGACTTAAAGGAAAACCTACAGACTAGGAAAAAAAATTTGGATATGAGAAATCTGACAAAGGTCTAATCTCTAAAATCTGTAGGAAAATCCAATACCTTTATGACAAAAGACAAATAATCCAATTAAAAAAAGGACAAAAAAAATGAACAAACACTTCTCCAAAGAGGACATTCAGGCAGTAAATAGACACATGAGGAGATGCTCCAGATCACTAGCCATTAGAGAAATGCAAATCAAAAACACAGTGAAATACCATCTTACCCTGGCGTTAAGGGCACACATGAAAAAAGAGAAAATAAAAAATGTTGGAGAAGTTACAGGGGAGATTTGAACTCTTATGCACTGCTGGTGGGAATACAAAGTAGTACAACCATTTTGGAAAAGGATATGGCACTTCCTTAGAAATCTAGAAATAGGGCTTGGGCCAAGATGGCAGAGTAGTCAGATGCTTCCCGTGTTCCGTTTTACAACAAAGACCCCCAAAAAACAAGTGAATCAACTATATTTCAGTATCTAGGAAGCCTGAACATCAAAAGCAAAGTTGAGGAACTGGACTGAGTGACGGGGGAGGGAGAGACAGTTTGGAAGCAGTGAGGAGTTGCCAGACCTGACCCGGGGAGAGCCTGGGCCCTTCAGTCCAGATTAGCTTGGGGGTGAGTGGTGAGTCAGGCAAGCAGCAGTGCTCAGGAGGCATTTTCCACAACGGGAGAGACCCTGAGGCAGAGAGTCTACTCGGCCATCCAAAACCAGTGAGAAGAAGCCCTCGATCTCGATCAGTGAAAGACAAGTACTTGTGTCTGGCCTACCGCACGGATCAGAAACACCCCCCTTAGGGAGAAACCTCTCTCCTATTTACCTCCCCACTCCCTCCTCTGTACTGGGTCCTGGACCAGCTTCAGCAATTGCTGAGTTCCCTGGGCCGGAAGTAGGACCCATCATGCACCCTGAGCCATTCTCCCAGCCTTGGAGAGTGAACAAATTAACAAACGGGGAAAAAATAATCTGCCTATTCACCTAAACCAGAAACTCAGGGTAGGCATGCTCCTTTGCCTAGACACGGGCATAAGGCATCCACGGACTCTGAGTGCCTTTACCCCTGTATAGACTTGTGTGGGCCCATTTCAACAGCATAGGCCCTCATTACCGTGCTACAACAGGGTGTATACCTGAAGTCTAACTTCAACTGTTTCAGCTGTGAAGTGGCAGGTTCATGACATTTGACACTGCTTGCCCATTAAGCAGGGTCTTCACCTACCCACAGCAGGGGCCTGAGGACTGGTGACTCCACACACGCAACCTAGCCACCTACTACAGGGGCCAAAGAAAAAGAGGTGCCCCCCAGCCCTTACAGCCAACGGCATTGGGTGCTCATAGTCTGGCTGCAAAACCCACCCGTCTACATGCTCTAGGCAACAGGGACAAGCTTTCCTCCTGTACACTCCGGTGTGGCTGTCGGCCCACTGCCTTGCTCAGCTTGTGTCCCCCTGCTGCAGCAGGATGCCTGTGCCTACACCTATCACCCATGCCTGTCTAGAACTGTAGGTGAGAGCCTGCACCAAACATTTGGTGGCCAAATACCTGAACACCTGAGCTGAATCCATACAGGAAGAGTGGGCAGACAGCTGGGCTCACATACTTAGTGGTAGGTCTGGCAACCAGTGGGCAGGACATTGCAGCTTCAAGCAAGCTAGTGACTGGACTAGCGCACATGAGCAGCCTATTTGGGCACATCAAAACAAAATAAAACAAGAAGCTAGGCCACAGTAAGCAAACATAATATAAATAAACATAACTTATTGATGGCTCAGAGACAACAGTCAACATCAAATCACATAAAGAGGCAGTCCACGATGGTTTCAGCAAGCTCCCAAAATAAAGAAATTAGAAATATTCCAGAGGAAGAAAATTTCTTGGAATTACCGGAAGCAGAATACAAAAGATTAATACACACAAATCTTCAAGAGATTAGGCAGGAAATTAAGAAAAACGCAGAACATGCAATAGAGGAAACTAAAAAGATTAGAAAAGAGAACAATGACAAATTTAACTGGCTTCAAGAATCCATTGAGAGAGAGCAACCAGAAATCCAGATCAACAATAAAATTTCAGAATCAGACAACTCAACAGAAAGTCATAGGAACAGAATAGAGGTGATGGAAGTCAGAATTAGTGAGACTGAAGATAAAGCACTTGATATCAACTTATTTGAGGAAAAACCAGATAAAAGGATTTAAAAAATGAAGAAACCCTAAGAATTATGTGGGATTCTATCAAGAGGAATAACCTACGAGTGATTGGAGTACCAGAACAGGGGGAGGGGAATAACAGAAAATACAGAGAGAATTATTGAAGCTTTGTTGGCAGAAAACTTCCCTGATATCATGAAAGATGAGAAGATATGTATCCAAGATGCTCAGCAAACCCCACATAAGGTAGATCCCAAAAGGAAGTCACCAAGACATATTATAATCAAACTTGTCAAAACCAAAGATAGAGAATTTTAAGAGCCGCCAGGGATAATTGAAAAGTCATCTACAAAGGAGAGTCAGTAAGAATAACCTTGGACTACTCAGCTGAAACCATGCAGGAAAGAAGGCAATGGGATGAAATATATAAAGTCTTCAAGAAAAAAAATTGCCAACCAAGAATTATATATCCAGCAAAACTGTTTCTCAAATGTGATGGTGAAATTAGGGCATTTCCAGATAAACAGAAGTTTGGGGAATTTGCAAAAACCAAACCAAAATTACAAGAAATACTAAAGGGAGCCCTCTGATTAGAAAATCAACATCAGATAACAACCCAAGACTAGAACACAGGACAGAGCAACAAGATATCAACCCAGATAGGGAAGTCACAAAAATAAATCAAAGCTGAAACACTGATAATAGGGAAACAGAGATGTCAATATGTGAAAGATGACAACATTAAAACAATAAAAGGGACTTAAAAAAATGTAGCCATAGATTTTTTCATATGGAGAGGAATACGAGGTGATATAAAGAAATAAAAAACTGGTTTAAACTTAGAAAAATAGGGTTAAATAGTAAGGTAACCACAAAGGAAACTAACAATCCTACAAGTCAAAATAAAAATAAATAAATAAATAAAGACCCAGCAAATACAAAATCAACAACAATGAAAAAGATGAAAAGAAAATACATAAAGAAAAACGACTCAGCACAGAAAATTAAGTGGAACAAAGAAACTGTGAACAACACACAAAAAAAGACATCACATGACAGCACTAATCTCATACCTTTCGATAATTATTCTGAATGTAAATGGACGAAATGCACCAAAAAAAGAGACAGAAATTGGCAGATCATATTAAAAAAAAACCCAAAATCCATCTATATGCTGCCTACAAGAGACACACCTTAGACTTAAAAACACAAACAAACCAAAACTCAAAGGATGGAAAAAAATATATCAAGGAAACAACACTCAGAAAAGAGCAGGAGTGACAGTATTAATCTCTGACAAATTAGACTTTAAAGTAAAATCCACCACAAAGGATAAGGAAGGACACTATATAATCATTAAAGGGTCAATACACCAGGAGGACATAACTATAATAAATATTTACACACCCAATGACAGGGCTCCAAAATACATAAAACGATCTCTAACAGCATTGAAAGAGAGAAAGACAGCTCCACAGTAGTAGTAGGAGACTTCAACACAGCACTGCCTGTGAACGACAGAATATCCAGAAAGAAGCTCAGCAAAGACACGGAAGAGCTAAACACTACAATCAACCAACTTGATCTCATACACATATACTGAACACTCCACCCAACAGCAGCCAAGTATACTTTCTTTTCCAAAGCACATGGAACATTCTCCAGAATAGACAACATATTAGGCAATAAAGCAAGCCTTAACAAAATCCAAAGCATCGAAATATTACAAAGAATCTTTTCTGACCATAAAGCCATAAAACAGAAATCAATAACAGAAAAAGCAAGGAAAAAAATCAAACGCATGGAAACTGAAAAACACCTTGCTCAAAAACTACTGGGTTATGGAAGGAATTAAGGATGGACTAAAGATATTCATAGAATCAAACGAGAATGAAAACACATCCTACTAGAACCTTTGGCATACAGCAAAAGCAGTGCTCAGAGGTCAGTTTACAGCAATAAAAGCACACATTCAAAACGCAGAAAGGGCCATAATCAAAACATTAACACTACAACTCGAACAAGTAGAAAGACAGCAGCAAAAGAAGCCCTCGGGCTACAGAAGAAAGGAAATAACAAGAATTAGAGCGGAAATAAATGAAATAGAGAATAGAAAAACTATTGAAAGAGTTAACAAGACCAAAAGCAGGTTCTTTGAAAAGGTCAACAAAATTGATAAACCACTGGCCAAACTGACAAAATAAAAATAGGCGAGGAAGCAAATAACCCATATAAGAAATTAGATGGATGTTATAACATAAAAACACAAATAAAATTAAAAGAATCATAACAGAATACTATGAAAAATTGTACTCTAACAAATTCGAAAACCAAAGGTAAGGACAAAATTCTAGAAAGCTCAACTAACACAAACAGAGGTAGAATAACTAAATAAACCCATAACAAAAGAAGAGATTGAAAAATTTAAAAACTCAAAAAAAAAAAAAAAAGCCCTGGCCCGGACAGCTTCGTGGAGAATTCTACCAAACTTTCAGAGAAGAGTTAATGCCACTACTACTAAAGGTATTTCAGAGCATAGAAAACTATGGAATACTCTGAAACTCATCCTATGAAGCCAGCATAACCCCGATACCAAAAACAGGTAAAGACACCACAAAAAAAGAAAATTACAGACCAATATCCCTCATGAACATAGATGTAAAAATTCTCAATAAAATTCTAGCCAACAGAATTCAGCAGCATATCAAAAAAACAATTCACCATGATCAAGTGGGATTTATACCGGGTATGAAGGGATGGTTCAACATTAGAAAAACAATCAATGTAATCCATCACAGAAATAAAACAAAAGACCAGAACCACATGATCTTATCAATTGATGCACAAAAGGCATTTGAAAATGTCCAACACCCATTCATAAAAACTCCCAACTAAATAGAAGGGCAATTCCTCAATTAATTAATGGCATTTATATGAATCCAACAGCCAACATCATCCTAAATGGAGAGGCTTTGAAAGCATTCCCCTTGAGAACAGGAAACAGACAAAGGATGCCGTTTATCACAACTCTTATTTAACATTGTGCTGGAGGTCCTAGCCAGAGCAATTAGGCTAGAAAAAGAAATAAAGTACATCCGAATTGGTAGGGAAGAAGTAAAAGTATCTCTATTTGCAGATGATATGATTGTATATACACACACACACACACAAAAGTATCAACAAAACAATTACTGGAATGAATAGAAGATTTCATCAAAGTTTCAGGATATAAGATAATCATACAAAAATCAGTTGGATTCCTCTACACCAACAAAGAAAACTTCCAAGAGAAAATCACCAAATCAATACCATTTACAATAGCCCCGAAGAAGATAAAATACTTAGGAATAAATCTAACCAGAGACATAAAAGATCTATATAACAAAAACTACAAGACACTACTGCAAGAAACCATAATAGACCTGCATAAGTGGAAAACATAGCTTGCTCATGGATAGGAAGACTCAAACATTGTGAAAATGTCAATTCTACCCAAAGCGATCTATAGATAGAATGCAATCCCCAACCAAATTTTAAGAGCATTGTGTTGGATGTTCTAGCTGGAGCAATAAGGCAAGAAAAAGAAATAAAGGACATTGAAATTGGTAATGAAGAAGTTAAACTGTCCCTGTTTACAGATGATATGATACTATACACAGAAAACCCTAAAGACTCAACGAGAAATCTACTGGAACTAATAGAAAGATTCAGCAGAGTAGCAGGATACAAGATAAACATACAAAAATCAGTTGGATTCCTATACTCCAATAAGGAGAACAATAAAAGGAAATCAGGAAAACAATACTATTTATAACACCCCTAATAAAATAAAATACTTAGGAATAAATCTAACCAGGGATGTAAAACACTTATACAAAGAAAACTACAAAACACTACTGCAAGAAACCCAAAGGGATCTACATAAATGGAAAAACATACCATGCTCATGGATAGGTAGACTCAAGATTGTGAAAATGACAATTCTACCCAAACCAATTTACAAATACAACACAATCGGATCCAAACACCAACAACATTCTTCAAGAGATGGAAAAACTAAACATTAACTTTATATGGAAAGGGAAGAAGCCCCAGATAAGTAAAGCTCTACTGAAGAAGAAAAAGTAGGAGGACTCACACTAGCTAACTTCAAAACCTACTATACAGCTGTGGTAGTCAAAACAGCCTGGTACTGGTACAATGACAGATACACTGACCAATGGAACAGAATTGAGAACCCAGATGTAAATCTATGCACCTACGGTCATCTGATCTTCAGCAAGGGCCCAAAGTCCATCAAATGGGGAAAAGACACTCTTTTTAACAAATGGTGCTGGCAAAACAGGATAGCCGCCTGCCAAAAAATGAAACAAGGACCCATACCTCATGCTATATACAAAAACTAATTCAAAATGGATCAAAGACCTAAATATAAAGCCAAAAACTATAAAGTCCACAGAAAAAAAAATAGGATCAATGCTACAGGCCCTAATAAACGGCATTAACAGGATACAAACCATAACCATCAACACACAAACCCGAAAAGATAAGCTAGATAACTGGGATCTTCTAAAAATCAAACACCTATGCTCTTCAAAAGACTTCACCAAAAGAGTAAAAAGAAAACCTACAGACTGGGAAAAATTCTTGGACAGTACAAGTCAGACAAAGGTCTAATCTCCAGAATCTACAAAAAAATCCTACACCTCTACAACAAAAAGACAAATAATCCTATTAAAAAATGGGCAAAGGAAATGAACAGACAATTCACCAAAGAAGACATTCAAGAGGACAACAGACACATGAGGAAATGCTCACGATCACTAGCCATTAGAGAAATGCAAATTAAAACCACAATGAGATACCATCTCACTCCGGCATTACTGGCACGAATCAAAAACACTGGAAATAACAAATATTGGGGGTGGGGGGTGCTGCGGGGAGATCGGAACTCTTATGCACTGATGGTGGGAATGCAAAATGATACAACCATTTTGGAAAACGATATGGCGCTTCCTCAGAAAGCTAGAAATAGACATACCATTTGATCCAGCAATCCCACTCCTAGGAACATATCCTAGAGAAATAAGAGCCATCACTCGAACAGACATATGCACACCCATGTTCATGGCAGCATTGTTCATCATAGCAAAAAAAGAAAACAATCTAGATGCCCATCAGCAGATGAATGGATAAACAAACTATGGTACATACACACAATGGAGTACTACGCAATGAGAAAGAACAACAATGAATCTGTGAAGCATCTCATAACATGGATGAAACTGGAGGACATTATGCTGAGTGAAATAAGTCAAGCACAAAAGGACAAATATTGTATGAGACCTCTATTGTAAAAACCCATGAAAAAGTTTACCCGCAAAAAGTTACACTCTTTGTTGGTTACCAGGGGTGGGAGGGGTGGGGGGGGGAATACTAAATAGGAAAGAGATAAGTGGTATCTTTGGTGAAGGGTGAGACAGTACACAAAACTGGGGAAACCAGTATAACGTGTACAAGGAAAAGTCATGGAAGCTCCCTAGACACATCCAAACTCCCTGAGGGACTGAATTGCTGGGCAGAGGGCTGTGGGGACCATGGTCTCGGGGAACATCTAGGCCAATTGGCATAACACAGTTTATAAAGACAATGTTCTACATTCTACCTTGGTGAGTAGCGTCTGGGGTCTTAAAAGCCTGTCAGCAGCCATCTAAGATACTCCACTGGTCTCACCCCTTCGGGAGCAAGGGAGAATGAAGAGAACAGGATACAAGGAAAAGATTAGCCTGAAGGATTAATGGACCACAGCCACCAGGGCCTCCACCAGACGGAGTCCAATACAGCTACATGGTGCCCAGCTACCACCACTGACTGCTCTGAGAGGGATCACAGAGGGTTCTGGACAGAGCTGGAGAAGGATGTAGAACAAAATTTTAGCTCAAACAAAAAAGACCACATTTACTGGCCTAAAGGAGAGTGGAGAAACCTCGAGAGTATAGCCCACAGACACCCTTTTAGCTCAGTGGTGAAGTCATTTCCGAGGTTCAACGTTCAGCTGGGGAGTGGACAGCCCCATAATACCAAATGGGTTAATGAGGCACAGCAGTCGAGGAACAAGGGCAACAAGGCAGAAGGGGACAGGAAAGCTGGTGATAGGGGACCCAAGTTTGAGTAAGGATAGTGTTGATGTGTTGTGAGGTTCTTAACCATTGTGATAGGGCAACATCTGTACTAACTGTTTAATGAGAAACTATTTTGTTCTGTAATCCTTCATCTAAAGTGAGAATAGCAGCACAACTGGAAGAGCGTACTCGAAGTTACTGAACTATATATGTGGAAATTTTTGAAATGGTGTATCTTTGGCTATGTATATTTTCACCAAAAAAAAAAAAAGGTTGAGAAGGGAGAGGGTTGATATGTTGTGGGGTTGTTAACCAATGTCATAAAACAATATGTGTACTGACTGTTTAATGAGAAACTATTTGTTCTGTAAACCTTCACCTGAAGTACAATAAAAAAATAAAGTAAAAACAAATTTCAACGGCATTTTTTAATGAGATGGAGAAACCAATCGCCAACTTTATATCGAAAGGGAAGAATCCCTGGATAAGTAAAGCATTACTGAAGAAGAACAAAGAGGGAGGCCTCACACTACCTGATTTTAGAACCTATTATACCACCACGGTTCTCAAAACAGCCTAGTACTGGTACAACAACAGATACATAGAACCATGGAAAAGAACTGAGAATCCAGACATAAATTCATCCACCTATGAGCAGCTGATTTTTGACAAAGGCCCAAAGTCCGTTAATTGGGGAAAATACAGTCTCTTTAACAAATGGTGCTGGCATAACTGGAAATCCATCTGCAAAAAAATGAAACAAGACCCATACCTTACACTATGCACAAAAACTAACTCAAAATGGATAAAAGCCCTAAATATAAAGCCTAAAACAATAAAGATCATGGAAGAAAAAATAGGGACAACACTAGGAGCCTTAACAAATGGCATAAACAGAATACGAACCATAAGTAACAATGCATGAACAGAAGAGAAACTAGATAACTGGGAGCACCTAAAAATCAAACACATGCTCATCAAAAGACTTCACCAAAAGAGTCAAAGACAACCTACAGACTGGAAAAAATTTTTGATTATGACAAATCTGATCAGAGTCTAATCTCTAAAATCTACAAGTCACTGCAAAACCTCAACAACAAAAAGACAAATAACCCAATTAAAAAACGGGCAAATGATATGAACAAGCACTTCACCAAAGAAGACATTCAGGTGGCTAACAGGCACATGAAGAAATGCTCATGATCTTTAGCCATTAGAGAAATGCAGATCAAAATTACAATGAGATAGCTCACCCCAACAAGGCTAGCATTCATCCAAAAACACAAAATAATAAATGCTGGAGAGGTTGTGGAGAGACTGGAACACTTATACACTGTTGGTGGGAATGTAAAATGGTACAACCACTTTAGAAATGGATTTTGTGCTTTCTTCAAAAGCTAGAAATAGAGGTACCATATGATCCAGCTGTCCTGCTCCTTGGAATATATCCTAGAGACTTAACAGCCATCACACGAATAGATATATGCACACCCATGTTCATTACAGCACTGTTTACAATAGCAAAAAGATGGAAACAATGCCCATCAATGGACGAATGGATAAACAAATTATAGTATATCCACACAATGGAATACCAAGCAATGATAAAGACCAACGATGAAGTGAAACATAACACAGAAGGATCTGGAGGGCATTATGCTGAGTGAATTTAGTCGGTCATAGAAGGACAAATATTGTATGAGACCACTATTATAAGCACTCAAGAATAGGTTTAAACACAGAAGAAAACATTCTTTGATGGTTACAAGGGTGGGAAGGGAGGATGGGGGTTATTCACTAACTAGATAGTAGACAAGATTTATCTTAGGTGAAGGGAAGGATAGCACACACTACAAGGGACGTCAGCACAACCGGACTAAACCAAAGCTAAGAAGTTTCCTGAATACAATCAAACACTTCGATGGACAGAGTAGCAGGGGTGGGGGTCTGGAGACCATGCTTTCAGACGACATCTAGGTCAATTGGCATAACAAAGTTTATTAAGAAAATGTTCTGCATCCTACTTTGGTGAGTGGTGTCTGGGGTCTTAAAAGCTTGCAAGTGGCCATCTAAGATGCATCAATTGTTCCCAACCACCTGGAGTAAAGGAGAATGAAGAACACCAAAGACACAAGGAAAGTATTAGCCCAAGAGACAGAAAGGGCCACAAAAACCTGAGAATTCATCAGCCTGAGACCAGAAGAACTAGATGGTGCCCAGCTACCACCAATGACCGCCCAGACAGGGAATGCAACTGAGAGTCACTGATACAGCAGGAGAAAAGTGGGGTGCAGAACTCAAATTCCAGTAAAAAGGCCAGAGTTAATGGTCTGACTGAGACTGGAGGAACCCTGGAAAGCACGGCCCCTGGATTCTCTATCAGCCCAGAACTAAAATAACTTCTGAGGCCAACTCTTCAGGCAAAGATTGGACTGGACTGTGGGACATAAAATGGTATTTGCAAAGAGTGTGCTTCTTAGCTGTGGTAGATACATAAATCTAAATGGGCAGCTTCTGTCCAGAGGTGAGATGAGAAGGCAGAGAGGGTTAGGAGCTGGTTGAATGGACATGGGAAATCAGGGGTGGAAACGAGGAGTGTGCTGTCACAGTATAGCGAGAGCAATTAGGGTCACATAACAATGTATGTGTAAATTTTTGTATCAGAGGTGTCACACCAATAGACATATGCACACCCATGTTCATTGCAGCATTGTTCACAATAGCAAAAAGATGGAAACAACCTAGATACCATCAACAGATAAATGTATAAACAAACTATGGTACATACATAAAATGCAGTACTATGCAACAATAAAGAATAATAATGAATCTTGGAAGCATCTCACAAGATGGATGAATCTGGAGGCATTATGCTGAGTGAAATAAGTCAATCACAAAAGGACAAATATTGTATGAGTCCACTACTATAAAAAATTATGAAAAAGATTTACTCAGAAACCTTTCTGTTATAAAGAAATCATCTTTGATGGTTAGGAGGGAGGGGAGGAGTGTGGATGGAAAAACACTAAATAGACAATAGACAAGTGGTAACTTTGGTGAAGGGTAAGACAGTACAAAATACTGGGGAAGCCAGCACAACTTGTACAAGACAAGGTCATGGAAGTTCCATAGACACATCCAAACTCCCTGAGGGACCAAATTACTAGACTGACAGCTGTGGGGATCATGGTCTTGGGGAAAATGTAGCTCAAGTGGCGTAACAGTTTATTAAGAAAATGATCTACATTCTACTTTGGTGAGTAGCATCTGGGGTCTTAAAAGCCTGTGAGAAGCCATCTAAGATACTCCACTGGTCTTCCTCCTTCAGAAGCAAGGGAGAAGGAAGAAAACTAAAGACACAATGGAAAGATTAGTCCAAAGGACTAATGGACTACAACTTCCAAGACCTCCACCAGACTGCATCCAGTACAACTAGATGGTGTCCAGCTACCACCACTGACTGCTCTGACAGAGATCACAATAGAAGTCACCAGAAAGAGCTGGAGAAAAATGTAGAACAAAATTCTAACACACACACACACACAAAGAGACCAGACTTATTGGCTAGGCAGAGAGTGGAGAAACACCGAGTACGGCCCCTGGATATCCTTTTAGCTAAGTAATGAATTACTCCTGAGGTTCACCCTTCAGCCAAAGATTAGACAGGCCTATAAAACAAAACGAGACTAAAGGGGTGCACCCACCCAGGGACAAGGGCTGGAAGGCAGGAGGGAACAGGAAAGCTGGTAATAGAGAACCCCATGTTGAAAAGGGACAATGTTGACATGTGGTGGGGTTGTTAACCAATGTCATAAAACAATATATGTACTGTTGAATGAAAAGCAAGTTTGTTGTGTAAACCTTCATCTAAATACTATATATATATATATATACACACACACACATATATATAAAACACATTTGCCAATTCAATATTTTAGGTGTACAATTTAGTGATATCAATTACATTAATCATGTTGTGCAATAATCACCCATAATCAACATCAAATTTTCCATCACCATAAAAAAAACAAACACTGCTTCCCAAATGATGACTCCCTGTATTTCCCTCCCTTCTGCCACTAGTAACCACTAATAAACTTTGGTCTCTATGTATTTGCCTATTATCGATATTTCATATAAGTGAGATCATACAATATTTGTCCTTTTGGGACTGACTTATTTCATTCAGCATAATGTTTTCAAGGTTCATTCATATTATGGCATGTATCAGGATTTCGTATCTCTTTATGAGTAAGTAGTATTCCACTGTATGTATGTACCACATTTGGTGTATCCATTCATCAGTTGATAGTCATTTATGTTGTTTCCACCTTTTGGCTATTTTGAATAGTGCTGCTATGAACATTGGTATACAATTGTCTATTTGCAACTTTGATTTCAAGTTCCTTGGGTATATATCTGAGAGTGGAATTTTTGGGTCATATTGTATGGTAGTTCTGTTTAACTTTTTGAGGAACTACCAAACTGTTTTCCACAGCCAGGGAAATTGATTTCAAAGTCCTCCTGACTCAGGCTGAGGCTGCCAGAAAGGTGGACACCTAATCAATGAGCATCAGTAGCCAAAATTGATTATTTTAATTAATTTTAAAAGAAGGAAAAGAGTTATTTGCTCTTAGGATGCAATTAAAAATATTTGTCTGGATTTTTTGGGCAGTTGCTTTGCTGCATTCTAACAATCCTGGTACATACTTCTGTTAATGGAAAATGAAGAAGCAGACCCTTGTCTGGCCAACTCTGGGGGTGCTTCCAGAGTGATTCCAGGTATTCAGATGGGCTAATATTTTTCTAAAGAGATAAAGCTGGATTGTCTGGAGAGGGAATTCAGCTCTAGTTTGCGTAACTCTCCAGAGCAGAGCACAAACAGTGGTTTTTTCCTACCCTTGCTTCTCCTTCCACTCCTGCTAAGTAGACAATTCTGCTAAAGACACTTCATCCCCTTGAATACTTTCTCCAGACTGTAGGGTGGTTATCCTAGCAAAGTTGAATTATTTTCTTGTAGGTAAGTTTGAAACTTTGAACTCAATTACCCGGAAAATTCCAATTGTTTAGTTTGGGTGACTGTTGGCATGCAGAGGGCATGTGGAAACAGAATGCTGGAGACAGCCCATTTATTTGGATCAAAAAAATAAACAAGCAGACACCAGCCTCGATGAAGGACACAGCAGCACCCTGAACATTGTGTGCTTGCCTGAGAGACGGCACTGCAGCTGAGAGTTAAAAGTGTAAACACAGGAGGACTTGTCACCAGACGGGCTCCAGGACGTGTTTATTTTGCTTCCTATGCGTCAATGCTTTGTCCCATTTTTTCAGTCGTATGCTTAATTGTGAGATTACAGCCTATCACAAAACCTTCATTGATCTCATATTTCTTTTTGGCAGGTATAGAAAAGTTAATTTGGGATTAACTCCAGAAGCATTGTGACCAAACCTTCCCACTATTCATCAATCTGAGGGCCCTGGCAGTGCTAACAGATGTCTGCAGTTTTATATCATTTTGTAAATACGCTATGCCTCCAAGATGGGACAAATTACATTCCCAATGATGGATTAATGAGGACGCATGAAAAAGAGAAGTAGTGACCCCTTTTGACAAGTTACCAACAGCTTGGCCAGAACTCACAACATACAACTTTGGGAAGGAATCCCCAAATACAGCCCCTGTGACTTCTGCAGGGGCTTCTGCTTCTGAACATGACATTTATCTAGGCTGTGGCTGAAGACATGGTGGAGAAAATGGTGGTGCAGCACCCACGGCCCTGCACAGCTACAAGAAGAGCACAGGCTGTGTGAGTGGGGGGCTGACGCAGTCCTGGGCCCAGCTGGGAGCACTAGGGGCTGGATTGGTTTGCAAAGAGAGGAGGGAGGAACAAAAGTAGATAAATATAAGCTCTGTTACAAAGAAAGGCCTAATGTTGGCTAAGCAGTTCTATTCTTCAGGGAGACATGTTCTATCTAACTCTGAGCAATTAATGATGCTGACAGGTAGGCGTTCTGCTGACTTCGGGGACCAGGTGCTATCCTTCACTCAGCTAATTCATTGAGGGCAAGCCCTGAGGACTGTCTATGCAGACTGCTTATTTTTAAACTTGAATTTATTCCTTGCTATTTGTTTGTAGTTATTCTCTATTAAAATAACAGTCTCAGACTCTGTCTCCCCATTCAGGCACCAAAGAAGAAACAACAGTTGTGTCTTAAAAGGATTCAGGGCAATGAAGGTCTGGGAGAAAAATCTACCCCTGGTGCCAAAGTGGTCTGCAGGGAGCAGCTCCCCACCCTACCCAGTGCTAGCCATCAACCCCTTTTAAAGCCATTCCCCTGAGGACCATATATCTTTCTGGTTTTAGTATGGAATGAAACCTTCACTGAAATACAAGGTGTGATGGGATGACCTGATTCCCCCACATACATGTACAGAGTCCACAGAAGAAGGAAAGCTGCAGGGCAGGTTAAAGTGAAAAAGTGGATAAAGTTGGAACCAGCACAGCGGAATTAGGTCATTGCTATCCTTGCTTTCCACTTACCTATTCCTGCTATAGGCCAAACATTTGACATGGATTAATTTTATTTTGAAAATGACCCTGTAGGGAAGTTAATATCCCATTTTCACATGAGGAAACTTAAAGCAGAGGGTCTAAGCAACTGCCAAAGTCACCAGCTATGGAAAGGTAGCACTAGAGATGGAGCCCACGTGTGCTGCCTGCGTTTCACTGCTTCTTGCCTACTCCCCTGATTCTTGAGCAAAAGCAGTGACTCCTGTCCCCTCAAGCACACCACCAGATGTGATTCCTTGAAACAGCTTAGATTCTCCTCTTCATCCATCTAGAATAATCTGTATTTATTTTACACAAGTAAAGCATGAATATATTGTTGTTATAAAGAATCAAATAAGGTAAGAGTATAGTTAAAAGTAGAATCTACCTTTACCTACCACAGCATAATAATTTGTTGTGATACAAAGAGTCAAATGTCTTTGTGTAGTTCATAAAATACAGGCAAAAATACTTTTGGTATTCTCCGCTTTAGGTCAAGACACATCTCACAACAGACAACATCTGACACTAGAAAAGTACATCATGTTTGGTAAAGTAGAGGGCCAACAAAATGAGGGAAATGCTCCGTGAGATGGATTGACATAATAGCTGCAACAATGCAACTGAAATATAGCAATGATCATGAAGATGCCAGGCAACACTTCTTTCTGCTATAGATAAGGTCTCCATGACTTGGAGCCATCTGGATGGCAACTAACCGCAACACCACATCCTACTTCTCTAAATATTCTTTTAGTGTTAATATTTGCACACATATACAAATGAGATCATTTGGTATATATTGTTCTGCAACTCATTTTTTTTTCACTTCACTAATATATCTGAAAGTTTTGTTTCCAAGTCAACAATATAGGTCTCCCTCATTCTTTTTAAATTGCTGAATAAATTATAACAGTATGGAGATATCTTAATTTCTTTATCCATTCCCCTATTGATGGACATTTAGGTTGCTTCCATTATTTTTAAAGTCAATATTCTATGGAAGTATAATATTCATATGGAAATGTGCACAAATCATAAATGGACAGCTCAAAGAATTTTTACAAAGGGAATATAGCCTATAACACAATCCTAGATCAAGAAAGAGATCTTACCAGAACTTGGGAAGAATCCCTCCTTCCAGTCACCTCTCACTCCCCACTATGACCACTATATTGACTTATGATCCCGAATATGCTAACCTCTTTTGTAGTGTCAAATAGTAGTGAGGATAGCTAGAACCCTTGTCTTATCCCCAACCCCACCCCCCAAAAAAAGCTTTCAATAGTTTACCAATGATGTCTTCTATAGGGATTTGTAGCTACTCTACCAGAATAAGGAAGCTCCTTTCCGCTTCTAGTCAGCTAGCAGTGTTTGTCATGAATGGATATTGAACTTTGTTAAATAATTTTTCTGCATCTATTGTATATCTATCTGTGCTGGGTAACACTGTGTCTGTGAATTCTGTCCCATAAATATCTGTTGAATAAATCCATCCACTCTAGTACTTCCTTCCACTGTACTGTACTTTTATTGTATATGGAAGTAGAAGCAAAATGAGCATGGGAACCACTGCAACAACCAATCAATCAGAAAACTATCAGATGATGAGTAATCTAAACAGAATTATGATAAGATGATATGATAGTTACTTTAGAGACAGCGGTCAAGGAATTCCTAAGGAGATGAACTTTAAGCTCCTCCTCAAAGAGAAGAAACCAACCTTGCAAAGATCTAGAATAGTCAAGAAAAATCAGAAAAGGAAAAGATCCTGATAATGTGGAACTTTGGAGGTAATAATAAGGAGTTTACATTTAAGAGCAATGGAAGACATTGGAGAGTTTTAAGCAAGGAAGTGGGTCATATGATCTGGGAAGTGGGAATGGTGAAGGAGTCAAGCTGTTAAAAGTGGGAAGAGGGAATCTGTTAGATCTACTGGTTGACAGTAGGAAAATGGTAGGGGCTGCATTTCCAGGATGTGATGTGATGCATCTGTTTCTTCATCTTTGAGTCCCAGGTAGTTTTGGGGAGCTCTAACTGTGCATAGAAAACAAGGTAAAGATTAGGCGTGCAACAATGGGTGAGACTGATTCAAAACTCAATAGTGGGTTTGTTGTTAGGTTTTTGGATTGGCATAAATTTTTGAGTTGTTGTTGTTGTTGTTGTTAGGTGGCATCGAGTCAGTTCTGACTTATAATGACCCTATGTACAACAGAAGGAAACATTGCCCTGTCCTACACCATCTTCACAATCTTTGCTGTGTTTGAGCCTATTGTTGCAGCAATTCATCTTGTTGAGGATCCTCTACTTTACCAAGCATGAAGTCCTTCTCCAGGGACTGGTCCCTCTTGATAACATGTCCAAAGTAAACGAGACAAAGTCTCATTATCCTCTCTTATAAGGAGAATTCTGGCTGTACTTCTTCCAAGACATATTTGATCGTTCTTCTGGTAATCTATGGTATATAAATATTCTTCACCAACACCATAATTTAAAGGTATCAATTCTTCTTCAGTCTTCTTTATTAATTGTCCAGCTTTCACATACATATGAGGCAATTAAAAACACCACAGCTTGGGTCAGGTGCACCTTAATCCTCAAAGTGACATCTTTGATTTTTAACACTTTAAAGAGGTCTTTTGCAGCAGATTTGCCCAATGTAATACATCATCTGATCTCTTGAATGCTGCTTCGATGGGCATTGATTGTAGATACAAGTAAAATGAAATCCATGACAATTTAATATTTTCTCCATTTATCATGTTGTTGCTTATTGGTCTGGTTGTGAGGATTTTTGTTTTCTTTATGTTGAAGAGTAATCCATACTGAAGACTGTAGTCTTTGATCTCCATCAGTAAGTGCTTCAAGTCCTCTTCACTTTCGGCAAGCAAGGTTGTGTCATCTGCATATCACAGGTTGTTAATGAGTCTTCCTCCAATCCTGATGCCATGTTCTTCATCATGTAGTTCAGCTTCTCAGATTATTTGCTCAGGATACAGATTGAATAAGTATGATGGAAGGATACAACCCTGATGCACACCTTTCCTGATTTTAAACCATGCAGTATCCCCTTGTTCTCTTCAAATGACTGCCTCTTATTCTGCACAGTCAAATGCATAATCAATAAAACACATTTTTCTAGTAGTCTCTGCTTTCAGCCAAGATCCATTTGACATCAGCAATGATATCCCTCCTTCCATGTCCACTACTGAATCTGGCTTGAATTTCTGGCAGTTCCCTGTCAATGTAGTGCTGCAACCATTTTTGAATTATCTTCAGAAAAATTTTACTAGAATGTGATATTAATGTCTGTTTTAGTCATCTAGTGCTGCTATAACAGAGATACCACAAATGGATGTCTTTAACAAAAAGAATTTATTTTCTCACAGTCTAGTAGGCTGGAAGTCCAAATTTAGGGCATCAGCTCCAGAGGAAGGCTTTCTCTGTCGGCTCTGGAGGAAAGTCCTTGTCAATCTTCTCCTGGACTAGGAGCTTCTCTGTGCAGGAACGCCAGGTCCAAAGGACGTGCTCTTCTCCCGGTGCTGCTTTCTTGGTGGTATGAGGTTCCCAACTCTCTGCTTGCTTCCTTTTCCTTTTATCTCTTGTAAGATAAAAGGTGGTGCAGGCCACACCCCAGAGAAACTCCCTTTGCATTGGATCAGGGATGTGATCTTAGTAAGGGTGTTACAACCCCACCTTAATCCTCTTTAACATAAAATTACAATCACAAAACAGAGGACAACCACACAATACTGGGAATCACAATTGATACACACATTTTTGGGGGGACATAATTCAATCCATGACAATGGCATTGTTCTATAATGTCCACATTTTGTTAGTTCACCTTTCTTTGGAATGGGCACAAATATGGATCCCCTCCAGTTGGTTGGCCAGGGAGATGTCTTTCAAACTTCTTGGTATAGACGAATGAGCCTCCCAGAGTTACATCCTCTTGTTGAAACGTCCCAATTGGTATTCCATCAGTTCCAGAAGCCTTGTTGTTCACCAATGACTAAAGTGAAGCTTGAACTTCTTCTTTCATTATCATAGGTTCTTGATCATGTGCTACCTCCTGAAATGGTTGAATGTTTGACTAATTCATTTTGGTACAATGACTCTGTGTATTACTTCCATCTTTTAATGCTTCCTGCTTTGTTCAATATTTTGCCCATAGAATCATTCAATATTGCAACTCGAGGCTTGAATTTTTCTTTAGTTCTTTCAGCTTCAGAAATGCCAAATGTGTTCTTTCCTTTTAGTTTTCTAACTCTAGGTCTTTGCACATTTCATTATAATATTTTCCTTTATCTTCTCAAGCCACCCTTTGAAACCACCTGTTCAGCTCTTTTACTTCATCATTTCTTCCATTTACTTTAGGTATTCTATGCTCAAGAGTAAGTTTCAGAGTCTCTTCTGACATCCGTTTTGGTCTTTTCTTTCTGTCTTTTTTTAATGACCTTTTGCTTTCTTCATGTATGATGTCCTTGACGTCATCCCACAATGGATCTGGTCTTATTCATTAGTGTTCAATGTGTCAAATTCATTCTTGAAACAGTCTCTAAATTCAGGTGAGATAAATTCAAGGTAGTACTTTGGCTCTTGTGGACTTGTTCTAATGTCTCCAGCTTCAACTTGAACTTGCATATTAGCAACTGATGGTCTGGTCTATTCCCCATTTGGCCCCTGACTTTTTTCTAACTGATGATGTTGAGCTTCTCCATCATCTCTTTCCACAGATGTAGTCGATTGGATTCGTGTGTGTTCCGTCTGGTGAAGCCCACGTGTATAGTAGCCGTTTATGTTGTTTAAAAAAGATATTTTCAATGAGTAAGTAGTTTGTCTTGCAAAACTCTGTCATGCAATCCCCAGCATTGTTTCTATCACCAAGGCCATATTTTCCAAACACCAATCTTTTGTTTCCAACTTTTGCATTCCAGTCACCAGTAATTATGAATGCATCCTGATTGCATGTTTGATCAATTTCAGACTGAAGAAGTTGGTTGGTAAAAAATCTTCAATTTCCTCATCTTTGGCATTAGTAGTTCGTGTGTAAATTTGAATAATAGTCACATTAACTGGTCTTGTTTGTAGGCGTTTGGACTTTATCTTATCCTGATAACATTGTACTTCCGGACAGATTTTGAAATGTTCTTTTTGATGCTGAATGCCACGCACTCCTCTAAAATTTGTCATTCCTGGCATAGTAGACATACGATTGTCTGATTCAAAATGGCCAATACCAGTCCATTTCAGCTCGATAAAGTCTAGGATATCAAACTTTATGAGTTCTATTTTATGCTTTTTAAAATATGTATTTTATTTTTGTGACAATATGCACAAAACAGGTTCCCATTCAACAATGTCTACACATATTGTTCAGTGATATTGGTTACATTCTTCACGTTGTATCAACTTTCTCATTATTTCCATTGTAGTTATTCCATTCCCATTAACCCAGTCTCAGAGACCCTCAACACTCTCTTCTATGCTTCATACTATTTCTTGACCATTTGGTCACATATAGATTGTTTATTAAAAGAGTGCAGTAGTCAAGGGTGATATTAATTATTTTGTGGGCTAACCTGCTATTGAGCTTAAAAGTGACTTGAAAGGATAGTTTTGTTTCAAGCTTTAAAGAATATCTTAGAGTTAACAGTCTCAGGGATTCTTACGGTCTCAGTGAGTCACATAAATCTTGATTTTTTTTAAAATTTGAAGTTCTTTTCCACATTTTTCTCCCTTTCTATCAGAATCCATATATTGTGGTCCTGATAGGAACAATCAAGGTACAAGGTACCATCTAGTTCTTCTAGTTTCAGGTTAGAGGAGGCTGTGGTTCATTAGTCAATTAGTCCTATAGACTGGTTCCTTCTCTAAGGCTTGGGTTTCCTTCTTTCTCTTGCTCCAGACTGGTAGAGACTAATAGTTTTATCTTAGATGGCCACTCACAAGTGGCTGGCTTTTAAGTCACCAGACTAGGATGTAGAACTTTATGAACTATATTTTGCCAATCGACGAAGTTGCCCCATGAGACTGTGCCTCTAAGTTTTCAATCCAAGAAAATTAATCCCATGAGGTAATTGGTTATATCTAAGAAATATCAGTTTCTATCACTCATTTTTTATTATATGTATTTTATATATATTTAATATATATTTTATTATATAAACACACATAAACTTATACATATACACACATATAAACACACACATGCATTTAGGTTTTTTTTTGAAAATTTATATATAACATAGTATTTATCTAAACATCCTCTTTTGTGTGTGTATATGTGTGTTGCATGCATATATGTATATAGACAGATATATTTGTGATATACTTGTGCATATATAAGTGTATCTGTAGGCATATGTATATATGTGTGTGTGCTGCATATGTATTCATACATATAAAAAGGCATATATGAGGGTGAAGTTACAGATAATTCCTAGACAGAACCAAACACCTCGTGAGACTGATGTACCGCTTTTTAAGCTTAGGATGAGGGGCCAAGATGGTGGAGTAGCTAGACACTTCCGGTGGTCCCTCTTACAACAAAAACCCAAAAAACAAGTGAACTGGTTATGTATGACAATCTAGGAGTCCTGAACATCAAAGGCAAAGTCGAGGGACTGGACTGAGTGGCAGGAGTAGGGAAGGACAGTTCAGGAGGAGCAAGGAGTTACCAGACCTGACCCAGCCGGAGCTGGCACCATGCAGGCCGGATAGGCTGGCATGTGCAGTGAGGTGTGCAGTGGCATTCGGGACACGTTTTCCATGTCAGGAGAGACTGAGTGGCAGAGAGTCTTCTCAGGCCTCCAGAGCCAGTGAAAAGTGGTGCTCAATTGGCAAAAGATAAGTACATGTGTTTAATCTACTGCAGGGATCAGAAAACACTCCATTTGGGAAGAACCACTCTCCCATTTACCTGCTCCCTCCGCACTCTGCACCAGGTCCCCAGCCAGCTTCAGTGACTGTCTCCTCCCCTGGGCCGGAAGTAGGAGCTGTCACATGCCCTGAGCCATTCTCCACGCCTTGGAGAGGGAAAAAAATAACAAATAGAGAAAAAATAATCTGACAGCTCCCCTAAGCCGGCAACTCGGGGCAGACACAGCTCCTTTGCCTAGGTATAGGCATAAGGGTCCCTGGACATTGACTGCCTTTCACCCCTGCATAGACCTATGTGGGTCCATTTCAACAGCATAGGCCTTCATTAGCACAGTAAAACAGGGTATATACCTGAAGCCTAATTTCACTGTATCAGCTATATGGTGAAGTGGCAGGTTTGTGACATTTGCCACTGCTCTGTCCATCAAGCAGGGTCCTCATCTACCCACATTAGGGGCCTAAGGACTGGTGGCTCCAGCCACACCACCTAGCCACCTGTGACAGGAGTCCAAGAATAAATGGTGACTCCCAATCCATACAGCCAACAGCATTGGGTGCCCATAGTCCAGCTGCAAAACTCACCCACCTATGCACTCTAGGGAACAGAGACACGGTTTCCTCTCAGACATTCAGATGCAGCCATTAGGCCCCTGCCTTGCTCAGTGCATGACCCCCTACTGCAGCCAGATACCTGTGCCTACTCCAATCACCCCTGCCTTTTTAGGACTGTATATGAGAGCCTGCACCACACACTTGGTGACTGACTACCTGGACACCTGAGCTGAATCCATACAAGAAAAGTAAACAGACTCCTGGGCTCACATACATAGTAACAGCTCTAACCACCTGATGACAGGATGTTAGAGCTTCTAAGGTGCCAATAATCAAACTAGCTCACACGAGCAGCCTATTTGGTCATATCAAAATAAAACAAGAAGTTAGGACACAGTAAGCAAACATAAAATAAATAAATGTAATAACTTATTGATGGCATGGAGACAACAGTCAATATCAAATGACATAAAGAGGCACACCATGATGGCTTTGGAAAGCTCACAAAATAAAGAATCAACAAATCTTCTGGAGGAAGAGAACTTGGAATTACTGGAGGTAGACTACAGAAGATTAATATACAGAACTCTTCAAGAGATCAGGAAGAAGATCATGCAAAACACAGAACAAGCAAAGGACACACAGACAAAGAAAGCTATAGAGGTACTTAAGAAGATTATAGAAAAGCACAATGACAAATTTAACAGGCTGCAACATCCATAAAGACACAGCAAACAGAAATCCAGAAGATTAACAATAAAATTTCAGAATTAGAGAACTCAATATAAAGCCATAAGAGCAGAATTGAGGCAAAGGAAGTAAGAATTAGTTAAACTGAAGATAAAGCACTTGACACCAACTTATTTGAGGAAAAATCAGATAAAATAATTTAAAAGATGAAAAAAATCCTAATAATTATGTAGGACTTTATCAAGAGGAATAACCTACAAGTGATTGGAGTACCAGAACGGGGGAATAACAGAAAATACAGAGAGAATTGTTGAAGATTTGTTGGCAGAAAACTTCCCTGATATTGTGAAAAATGATAATATATCCAAGACGTTCATCTAACCCCACACAAAGTAGATCCCAAAAGAAAGTCACCAAGACATATTGTAATCAAACTTGACAAAACCAAAGATAAAGAGAATTTTAAGAGTGACTAGGGATAAAAGAAGTTATCCACAAAGGAGAGTCAATAAGACTAAGCTCTGATTACTCAGCAGAAACCATGCAGCCAAGAAGACAATGGGATGACATATATAAAGCCTTGAAGGAAAAAAAATTGTCAGCCAAGATTATATATCCAGCAAAATTGTCTCCCAAATGTGATGGTGAAATTAGGCCATTTCCAGATAAACAGAACTTTAAGGAATTTGCAAAAACCAAACCAATATTACAAGAAATACTAAAGGGAGTCCTCTGATTAGAAAATCAATAACATCAGATAACAAACCAAGACTAGAACACAGGACAGAGCAACCAGATATTAACCCAGATAGGGAAGTCAGAAAAATAAATCAAAGCTAAAATGCTGAAAATAGGGAAACAGAGACATCAATATGTAAAAGATAAAAACATTAAAACAAAGAAGAGGAATGAAAAATGCAGTCATAGATCTTTCATATGGAGAGGAAGTCCAGGTGATATAAAGAAATAAAAGACTGGTTTAAACTTAGAAAAATAAGGATAAATATTGAGGTAACCACAAAGGAAACTAACAATACTACACATCAAAATAAAAAACAAGAAAAACGTGAAGACTCAGCAAATACAAAATCAACAACAATTAAAAAGATGAAAAGAAAATACATAAAGAAAAACGATTCAGCACAGAAAATTAAATGGACCAAACTGTCAACAGCACAAAAAAAGACATCAAAATGTAAGCACTAAACACATACCTATCAATAATTATGCTGAAAATGGATTAAATGCACCAATAAAGAGAAAGAGACTGGCAGATTGGGGGAAAAAAAACATGATCCATCTATATGCTGCCTACAAGAGACACATCTTAGACTTAAAGACACAAACTAAAACTCAAAGGATGGAAAAACTAAATCAAGCAAACAACACTCAAAAAAGAGCAGGAGTGGCAATATTAATCTCTGACAAAACAGATTTTAAAGTAAAATCCACCACAAAGCATAATGAAGAACACTACATAATAATTAAAGGGTCAATACACCAGGAGAACATAACCATAATAAATATTTACGCACCGAAAGACAGGTTTCCAAAACACATGAAACAAACTCTAACAGCACTGAAAAGAGAAATAAACAGCTGCACAATAATAGTAGGAGACTTCAACACACCACTTTTGGCGAAGGGAAAATCCAGAAAGAAGCTCAGTAACGACATAGACGATCTAAATGCCAGAATCAGCCAACTTGACTTAAAGACATATAAAGAACACTCCAGTCAACAGCAGAGAAGTATGCTTTCTTTTCCAAGTCACATGGAACATTCTTCAGAATAGACCACATGTTAGGCCATAAAGCAAGTCTTAACAGAATCCAAAGCATCAAAATACTACAAAGCATCTTTTCTGACCATAAAGCCATAAAAGAGGAAATCAGTAACAGAAAAAGCAAGGAAAAAAAAATCAAACACATGGAAACAGAACAACACTTTGCTCAAAAATTACTGGGTTATAGAAGAGATTAAGGATGGAGTAAATTCACAGAATCAAATGAGACTGAAAACACATCTTACCTGAACCTTTGGGACACAGCAAAAGCAGTGCTCAGAGGTTAATTTATAGCAATAAATGCACACATCCAAAAATAAAGGGCCAAAATTGAAACATTAACCCTACAAATGGACTAACTAGAAAGAGAGCAGCAAAAGAAGCCCTCGGGCACCAGAAGAAAGGAAATGATAAGAATTAGAGCAGAATTAGATGAAATAGAGAATAGAAAAACCATTGAAAGAGTTAAAAAGACCAAAAGTTGGTTCTATGAAAAGATCAATAAAATCGATAAACCATTGACAAAACTGACAAAAGAAAAACAGGAGAGGAAGCAGACACCCCATATAAGAAATGAGATGGGTGATATCACAATAAACCCAACCGAAATTAAAAGAATCACAACTTTTCATACGATGAAAACTGTACTGTAACAAATTTGAAAACCTAGAAGAAATGGACATATTTCTAGAAACACACTGCCTACCTAAAACTAACACAAACAGAGGTAGAACAACTAAATAAACCCATAACAAAAGAAGAGATTGAAAAGGTAATTTAAAAAACTTCCAACAAATAAAAGCCTTGGCCCTGACAGTTTCACTGGAGAATTCTCCCAAACTTTCAGAGAAGAGCTAATATCAACTACTACCAAAGATATTTCAGAGCACAGAAGAGGACGGAATATTCCAAAACACACTCTATGAAGCCAGCATAACCCTGATACCAAACCCAGGTAAAAATGCCACAGAAATAGAAAATTACAGACCAAAATTCCTCGTGAACATAGATGCAGAACTCTTCAACAAATTCCAGCCAATAGAGTTCAACAACATATCAAATAAATAATTCACCATGACTAAGTGGGATTCATACCAGGTATGCGGGGATAGTTCAACATTAGAAAAACAATCAATGTAATCCATCACATAAATAACACAAAAGAACCACACAATCTTATCAATTGATGCAGAAAACGCATTTGACAAAGTCCAACGCTCATTCATGATAAAAACTCTCTGCAAAATAGGTATAGAATGGAAATTCCTCAACATAATAAAGGGCATTTATATAAAGCTAAGAGCCAACATCATCCTAAGTCGAGACAGTCTGAAAGCATTCCCCTTGAGAACGGGAACCAGACAAGGATGCCCTTTATCACCACTCTTATTCAACACTGTGCTGGAGGTTCTAACCAGAGCAATTAGGCTAGAAAAGGAAATAAAGGGCATCAAATTGGTAAGGAAGAAGTACAAGCATCTCTATTTGCAGATGATATGATCTTGTACACAAAAAAATCCCCAAAGAATCCACAAGAAAACTACTGGACTAACAGAAGATTTCAACAAAATATCAAGAAACAGGATAACCACACAAAAATCTATTGGATTCCGCTACACCAACAAAGAGAACTTTGAAGAAGAAATCACCAAATCAATACCATTTACAATAGCCCCCAAGAAAACAAAATACTTAGGAAGTAATCTTACCAGAGATATAAAAGACCTGTACAATGAAAACTACAAGACACTACCGCAAGGAACCAAAAAAGACTGACATAAGCGGAAAAACTTACCTTGCTCATGGGTTGGAAGAGTTAACATTGTGAAAATGTCAATTCTACCCAAAGCGATCTACAGATACAATGCAATCCCGATCCAAATTCCAATGGCATTTTTCAATGAGATAGAGAAACAAATCACCAACTTCATACGGAAAGGGAAGAGGCCTCAGATAAGTATAGCATTACTGAACGAGAAGAACAAAGTGAGAGGCCTCACACTTCTTGATTTTAGAACCTATTATACTGCCACCATAGTCAAAACAGCCTGGTACTGGTACAACAACAGATACATAGACCGGTG
Source organism: Dugong dugon (assembly GCA_030035585.1). Taxonomy (NCBI): domain Eukaryota; kingdom Metazoa; phylum Chordata; class Mammalia; order Sirenia; family Dugongidae; genus Dugong; species Dugong dugon. Next base: position 4,075,518 of record CM057475.1, on the reverse strand, counting down.
GAACAGAATTAAGAATCCAGGTGTAAATTCATCCATCTATGAGCAGCTGAAATTTGACAAAGGCCCAAAGTCCATTAACTGGGGAAAAGACAGTCTTTTTAACAAACGGTGCTGGCATAACTGGATATTCATCTGCAAAAACCTGAAACAAGACCCATACCTCACAACATACACAAAAACTAACTCAAAATGGATCAAAGACCTAAATATATAAAATCTAAAATGATAGAGATTATGGAAGAAAAAATAGGGACAATGATAGGAGCCCTAACACATGGCATAAACAGAATACAAACCATAAGTAACAATGCACAAACACCAGAAGAGAACTAAATAACTGGGAGCTCCTAAAAAATCAAACACTTAAGCACATCAAAAGACTTCACCAACAGAGTAAAAAGACAACCTACGGACTGAGAACAAATTTTTGGAGTCCAGGGGCCATGTCTTCCAGAGTCCCTCCAGTCTCAGACAGACCATTAAGTCTCGTCTTTTTACTAGAATTTGAGTTCTGCACCCCACTTTTCTCCTGTTCTGTCGGGGACTCTGTTTTTTTCCCTGTCAGGGTGGTCATTGGTGGTAGCTGGGCACCATTTAGTTATTCTGGTCTCAGGCTGATGCAGTTTCTGGTTTATGTGGCTCTTTTGTCTCTTGGGTTAATATTTTTCTTGTATCTTTGTGTCCTTCATTCTCCCTTGCTCCAGGTAAGTTGGAACCAATTGATGCTTCTTAGATGGCTGCTCCCTAGCTTTCATGACTCCAAAATCCGATCAGGATCTAATCGCTAAAATATACAAGACACCACAAAACCTCAAAACAAAGAGACAAATAATATGATTAAAAAATGGGCAAAGGACATGAACAGGCACTTCACCAAAGAAGATATTCATGTGGCTAACAGATACATGAGAAATGCTCACAATCATTAACCATCTGAGAAATTCAAATTAAAACTACAATGAAATAGCATCTCACCCAAACAAGGCTAGGATTAATTTTAAAAACAGAATAATACATGTTAGAGAGGTTGTGGAGAGACTGGAACACTTATACACTGTTGGTGGGAATGTAAAATGGTACAACCACTTTGGGAATCGATTTCACACTTCATTAAAAAGTTAGAAGTAGAAGTACCATACGATCCGGCCATCCTACTCCTTGGAATATATCGTAGAGAAATAAGAGCTGTCACACAAATAGATATATGCACACCCATGTTCATTGCAGCACTGTTTACAATAGCAAAAAGATGGAAACACCCTAGGTGCCCATCAGTGGATGAATGGATAAACAAATTATGGTATATTCACACAATGGAATACTACACAATGATAAAGCACAATGAAGCCATGAAACATCTCATAACATGGATGAATCTGGAAGGCATTATGCTAACTAAATTTAGTCAGTCGCAAAAGGACAAATATTATATAAGACTATTCTTTTAATAACTCAAGAAAAGGTTTAAACACAGAAGAAAGCATTCTTTGATGGTTACAAGGGTGGGGAGGGAGGGAGAGTGTTCTTCACTAACTAGATAGTAGACAAGAATTATCTTAGGTGAAGGGAAGGACAACACACACTACAGGGGAAGTCAGCAAAATTGTACTAAACCAAAAGCTATGAAGTTTCCTGAACACAACCAAACACTTTAAGGGACAAAGTATGAGGGGCTGGGGTCAGGGGACCACAGTTTCAGGGGACATCTAGGTCAACTGGTATAACAAAGTTTATTAAGAAAATGTTCTGCATCCTACTTTGGTGAGTGGCATCTAGGGTCTTAAAAGCTAGCAAGCAGCTATCTAAGAATCTTCAATTGGTCCCAACCCACCTGGAGCAAAGGAGAATGAAGAACACCAAAGACACAAGGAAAATATCAGCTCAAGAGACAAAAGGGCCACATAAACCAGAGACTCCATCAGCCTGAGACCAGAATAACTAGATGGTGCCCGGCTTCCACAAATGACCACCCTGACAGGGAACAAAACAAAGAGTCCCTGACAGAGCAAAGTGGGGTGCAGAACTCAAATTCTAGTAAAAAGATGAGACTTAATGGTCTGTCTGAGACTGGATAGTCTCTGGAAAACATGATCCCCGGATTCTCTGTTAACCCAAAACTAAAACCATTCTGGAAGCCTACTCTTTAGACAAAGATTATACTGGATTATAAGACATAAAATTATACTCATGAAGAGTGTGCCTCTTAGCTCAAGTAGATACATGAGACTAAATGGGCAGTTTCTGTCTGGAGGCAAGATGAGAAGGCATAAAAGTACAGGAGCTGGTTGAATGGACACAGAAACTGCGAGGTGGAAAGGAGGAGTGTGCTGTCACAGTATTGGGAGAGCAACTAGGGTCACATAACAATGTGTGTGTAAATTTTTGTATGAGAAACTAACTTGAACTGTAAACTTTCACTTAAAGCACAGTAAAAAAAATCTTAGGGAGGAGGGGCAAGAAGGCGCTCTAGGCAGAAACACCACACCGTCCCTCCACAGCAAAGATCCGAAATACTAAGCCTAACAGAGAATCAACAATCCTGAAACCCTAGAACACCAAATGAAGAGATAAAGAACTCAGCCAAACACCAAACGGAGTGAGAATACTAAAAGAGAACGGAGAGCGAGGAGAGACTCAGGCAGAGATTCCTTACCAGCTAACGCAGCACGGATCCACCATCTTGGATTCCTATCGGAGACCAGCAAACGGAAGAGCAGCCTTGCAGAGCATCTGGTCGGAGACAGAACGACCGCTTAGCTTCACACATAACCATCTTCCCGCTGCACCCTACCTACCTGCACCGTGCACTAGACATCACATCACCAAGTGGTGCAGGCACGCCCTATTGGAACCTGCCCAGCACTGACTACCGACCGTCCTGGTGGCTGCGGTGAGTGCCACAAGCAACCCATCCCAGTGGCTCCTCCTCAACTAGATCTGCCCAGCTGTACCACAAGAACGAAAAAAAAAAAAAAATCTACAATCAATAAACGAGAGAAATATCTACTGAATGCCCCGAAAACAGCAAACAATATCAAAACATTTACAAAAACAAGACAAGATGGCTCCAATAGGCGTCCAAATTAAAACACCAGATAACTCTCCTGTGGAAGAAAATGCACTAGAAGTACCTGATACGGAACTCAAATCACTAATACTCGGAATTTTCCAAGAACTGAGGCAAAAAGCTGACAAACATGAGGAAAAAATAGAGAAATTCATGGAAAATACACACAAAAAATTGGAAGAATTCAGGAAGATGATGCAGGAACAAAATGCCAAAATAAATTCACAACTCGAAATTATACAAAAACAACAATTAGAAATCCAAAAGATAAACAACAAGATTTCAGAAATGGACGGTGTCATAGAAGGGCTGAGAAGTAGATTTGAAACCATGGAAGACAGGATCAGTGGAACTGAAGACAAACACTTGGATACAACTCTGTTTCAGGAAAACTCAGAAAAAAGAACAAAGAAAAATGAAGAGACCTTGAGAGTTATGTGGGACACAATTAAAAGCAGAAACTTATGAGTGATTGGCATACCAGAACAGGGGGAGAAAACAGAAAACACAGAGAGGATCATTGAGGAACTGCTGACAGAAAACTTTCCCAATATCATGAAAGATGAAAAGCTGGTCATCCAAGAAGCTCAACGAACCCCATATAGAAGAGACCCCAAAATAAAATCACCAAGACATATCATATTCACACTCGCTAAAACTAAAGACAAACAAAGAATCCTGAGAGCAGCTCGTGAAAAACAAGAAGTCACGTACAGAGGAGAAACAATAAGACTAAGCTCAGATTATTCAGCAGAAACCATGCAGGCAAGAAGGCAATGGGATGACATATATAAAATCTTGAAAGAAAAAAATTGTCAGCCAAGAATAATATATCCTGCAAAACTCTCATTCAGATTTGATGGTGAAATTAGGTCATTTCCAGATAAACAGAAACTAAAGGAATATGCAAAAGTCAAACCAAACTTACAAGAATTATTAAAGGGAGTTCTTCGATCTGAGGACAAACAGCTTAAGCCCTCAGGCAGGACGTAGGACCTAGGACGCAGGTTAACATGAACCAGATACCATTCTAGGAACTGAACTACAGACGACTTTCCAAAAACAAAAGATATACAACAGGGAATCAGAGAAATCAATCAAAGGATGACAACAACATCAAAACAATGAAAGAGGGAACAAACGGCATAGGTATACAACCTTCTAAAGGAGAAGAAGGCAAGGCAATACCAAGTAACGGTAGACTGCTTCAAAACTATAAAGATAAGGGTAAAATTCATGGTAACCACAAAAAAAGTTAACAAACCAACTCATAAAAATAAAAACGAAAAACATAAAGTCTCAACAAAAACAAAACCTACAAAAACAAAAGAAATGAACACAAAATCCACAAACAAAAGGAACTCAGCACAAGAGAGTAAGAAGAACAAAGAAAACTTCAGCATCACAAAAAAAAGCACTACAAAATGACAGCAACAAACTCACATCTATCAATAATTACACTGAACGTAAATGGACTCAATGCACCCATAAAGCGACGGAGAGTGGCAGAATGGATAAGAAAACAGGATCCATCTATATGCTGTCTACAAGAGACACATCTTAGAAACAAAGATGTGAATTTATTAAAAATCAAAGGTTAGAAAAAAATATATCAAGCTAACAACTATCAAAAAAGAGCAGGAGTAGCAATTCTAATCTCAGATAAAATAGACTTTAAAACAAAATCTACCATAAAAGACAAAGAAGGACACTATATAATGATTAACGGGATGATCCACCATGAAGACATAACCATAATAAATATCTATGCACCCAATGACAGGGCTCCAAAATACATAAAAAAAACTCTAACAGCACTGAAAAGAGAAATTGACAGTTCCACAATAATAGTAGGAGACTTCAACACACCACTCTCAGTAAAGGACAGAACAACTAAAAAGAAACTCAGCAAAGATACAGAAGACCTAAAGGACACAATCAGCCAACTGGACCTCATAGACATATATAGAACAATCCATCCAACCGCTGCAAAGTACACATTCTTTTCCAATGCACATGGAACGTTCTCCAGAATAGACCACATCTTAGGCCACAGAGCAATCCTCAACAAGATCCAAAATGCTGAGATAATTCACAGTATCTTCTCTGACCACAATGCCATCAAGTAGAAATTAACACTAGAAAGAGCAAGGAAAAAAAATCAAACACATGGAAACTGAATAATAATCTGCTTACACATCAATGGGTAATAGAAGAAATCAGAGATGGAATTAAAAAATTCCTAGAATCAAATGAAAATGAAAACACATCATACCAAAACCTTTGGGACACAGCAAAGGCGTTCCTCAGAGGACAACTTATAGCAATAGATGCACATATCAAAAAAGAAGAAAGGGACAAAATCAAAACATTAACTACAGAACTCAAACAAATAGAAAGAGAACAACAAAAAAAGCCTACAACCACCGGAAGAAAGGAAATAGTAAAGATCAGAGCAGAAATCAATGAAATAGAGAACAGAAAAACAATAGAAAGAATCAACAAAACCAAAAGTTGTTTCTTTGAAAGAATCAACAAAATCGACAAACCACTGGCCAGACTGACAAAAGAAAAACAGCAGAGGGCACAAATAACCCAAATAAGAAATGAAATGGGGGACATTACAACAGACCCAACTGAAATAAAAAGGATTATAACAGAATATTATGAAAAACTATATTCCAACAAATTTGAAAACCTAGAGGAAATGGATAAATTTCTAGAAACATACGGCCTACCCAAACTACAACAAAGTGATATTGAAAATCTGAACAGACCCATAACAAGAGAAGAGATTGAAAAGGTAATAAACAAACTCCCAACCAAAAAAAGCCCTGGCCCAGATGGCTTCACTGGAGAATTCTACAAAACATTTACAGAAGAGCTCGTACCAGTTCTACTCAAGTTATTTCAGAGCATAGAAGAGGAAGCAACACTTCCAAATTCATTCTATGAAGCCAGCATAACGCTGATACCAAAACCAGGCAAAGACATCACAAAAAAAGAAAATTACAGACCAATATCTCTCATGAATATAGATGCAAAAATTCTGAACAAAATTCTAGCCAATAGAATTCAGTATCATATCAAAAAAATAATACACCACGACCAAGTAGGATTCATACCAGGTATGCAAGGATGGTTAAACATTAGAAAATCCATCAACGTAATCCACCACATAAATAAAAGGAAAGAAAAAAATCACATGATTATCTCAATTGATGCAGAAAAGGCATTTGACAAAGTCCAACACCCATTCCTGATAAAAGCTCTCAATAAAATAGGTATAGAAGGGAAATTTCTCAACATAATAAAGGGCATCTATGCAAAACCAACAGCCAACATCATTCTTAATGGAGAAAGGCTGAAAACATTCCCCCTGAAAACAGGAACAAGACAAGGATGCCCTTTATCACCACTCCTATTTAACATTGTGCTGGAAGTTCTAGCTAGAGCAGTAAGGCAAGAGAAAGAAATAAAGGGCATCCAAATTGGTAATGAAGAAGTTAAACTCTCCCTGTTTGCAGATGATATAATACTATACATAGAAAACCCTAAAGACTCCACGAGAAATTTACTGGAAGTAATAGAAAGATTCAGCAGAGTAGCAGGATACAAGATAAACATTCAAAAATCAGTTGGATTCCTATACACCGGTAAAGAGAACGATGAAAAGGAGATCAGGAAATCAATACCATTTTCAATAGCCCCTAAAAAGATCAAATACTTAGGAATAAATCTGACCAGGAACATAAAAGACCTATACAAAGAAAACTACAAAACACTGCTGCATGAAACCCAAAGGGATCTACATAAATGGAAAAACATACCATGTTCATGGATAGGCAGACTCAACATTGTGAAAATGGCAATTCTACCTAAAACAATCTACAAATACAATGCAATTCCGATACTATTACCAACAACATTCTTCAAAGAGATGGAAAAACTAAGTATTAACTTTATATGGAAAGGGAAGAAACCTCGAATAAGTAAAGCACTACTGAAGAAGAAGAATAAAGTTGGAGGACTCACACTACCTGACTTGAGAACCTACTATACAGCTACGGTACTCAAAACAGCCTGATACTGGTACAACAACAGAGACATTGACCAATGGAACAGAATTGAGAACTCAGATGTAAATCCATCCACCTACGGTCACCTGATTTTTGACAAGGGCCCAAAATACATCAAATGGGGAAAAGACAGTCTTTTTAACAAATGGTGCTGGCAAAACTGGATATCCATTTGTAGAAAAATGAAACAGGACCCATACCTCACACCATATACAAAAACTACTTCAAAATGGATCAAAGACCTGAATATAAAGCCTCAAACTATAAAATTCATAGAAGAAAAAATAGGACCAACACTTCAGACCTTAATACATGGCATTAACAGGATACAAACCATAAACATCAACACAAAAAACCCAACAGATAAACTAGATAATTGGGATCTTCTAAAAATCAAACATCTATGCTCTTCAAAAGATTTCACCAAAAGAGTTAAAAGAGAACCTACAGACTGGGAAAAAATTTTTGGACAGTACAAGTCAGACAAAGGTCTAATCTCCATAATCTACAAGAAAATCCAACACCTCTACAACAAAAAGACAACCAATCCTATCAAAAAATGGGCAAAGGAAATGAACAGACACTTCACCAAGGAAGACATTCAAATGGCCAACAGACACATGAGGAAATGCTCGCGATCACTAGCCATTAGAGAAATGCAAATTAAAACCACAATGAGATACCATCTCACCCCGGCATTACTGGCACGAATCAAAAACACTGGAAATAACAAATGTTGGAGGGGCTGCGGGGAGACGGGAACTCTTATACACTGCTGGTGGGAATGCAAAATGATACAGCCATTTTGGAAAATGATATGGCGTTTCCTCAGAAAGCTAGAAATAGACGTACCATTCGATCAGCAATCCCACTCCTAGGAATATATCCTAGAGAAATAAGAGTCATCACTCGAATAGACATATGCACACCTATGTTCATGGCAGCATTATTCACAATAGCAAAACGATGGAAACAACCTCGATGTCCATCAACAGACGAATGGATACACAAACTATGGTACATACACACAATGGAGTACTATGCAACGAGAAAGAACAATGAATCGGTGAACCATCTCATAACATGGATGAAACTGGAGGACATCATGCTGAGTGAAATAAGTCAATCACAAAAGGACAAATATTGTATGAGACCTCTATTGTAAAAACCCATGAAAAAATTCACATGCAAAATGTAACAATCCTTGTTGGTTACCAGGGATGGGGGGGGGGGAATACTAAATAGGTAATAGGTAAGTGGTAACTTGGGTGAGAGATGAGATAGTACATAGTACAGGGGAAACTAACACAACCTGCACAAGGAAAGGTCATGGAGGCCCTATAGACACATCCAAACCCCCTGAGGGACTGTGTTGTTGGATGGAGGGCTCTGGGGACCATGATCTCGGGGAACATCTAGCTCAATTGACATGACACTACTTATAAAGATAATGCTCTACATTCTACCTTGGTGAGTAGTGTCTGGGGTCTTAAAAGCCTATGAGCGGCCATCTAAGATACTCCACTGATCTCATCCCTTCGGGAACAAGGGAGAACGAAGAGAACAGGATACAAGGAAAAGATTAGTCCGAAGGACTAATGGTCCACAGCTACCAAGGCCTCCACGGGACTGAGTCCAGTACAGCTGGATGGTGCCCGGCTACCACCAATGACTCCTCTGACCAGGATCACAACAGAGGGTTCTGGGCAGAGCTGGATTAGGATGTAGAGCATAATTTTAACTCCCCCCCAAAAAAAAAAAAGAAGACCAGATATACTGGCCTAAAGAATACTAGAGAAACCTCGAGAGTGTGGCCCCCAGACACCCTTTCAGCTCAGAGGTGAAGTTACCTTCAAGGTTCGATGTTAAGCCTGGGAATGGACACCCCAGTAAAACTAAGTGGGACTAACGATGTACAGGAGTCCGGTGACAAGGGCCAGAAGGCAGAGGGAGAGTAGGAAACTGATGATAAGGAACACAAATTGAATAAGGACACTGTCGATGTATTGTGAGATTGTTGACCACTGCTATAGGGCAACATTTGTAGTAACTATTAAATGGGAGGCTGTTTTGTCCTGTAAGCCTTCATCTTGGGCGAGAATGGCAGCACAATTGGAAGAGCATAGTCAATATCACTTAAATGTGTAAGTAAAAAGTTTTGAAATGGTGTTTAAATAAAATAAAAATAAATAAATAAATAAATAAACAAATGAGACTAAAGAGGTACAATAGTCCACTGACAAGGTCCAGAAGACAGAAGGGGACAAGGAAGCCCCCTGGTGATAGGGAACACAAGGTGGAGTAAGGATATTCTTGGTGTGCTGTGAGATTGTTAACCATTGTCATAGGGCAACATGTGTAGTAACTGTTAAATGAAAAACTATTTTGTTCTGTAAGCCTTCATCTTAAGTGAGAATAACAGCACAGTTGGAAGAGCGTAGTCAATGTCACTGAACTGTGAATGTAGAAATTTTTGAAACGGTGTATCTTTGGCCATCTGTAATTTTCATCAAAAAAAAAGGTTGTGGGGTTGTTAACCAATGTCAAAAAACAACATGTGTACTACTATTTCATGAGAAACTATTTGCTCTGTAAGCTTTCACCTGAAGTACAATAAAATATATATATAAAAAAAAAATCTTAGGACCGTAGTCTTGTGGAACAACTCATTCAATTAGCATAACTCAGTTCATAAAGTTATATTCTACATCTTAGTCTGATGAATAGCATCTGGGGTCTTAAAAACTTCCGAGCAGCCGTATAAGATACAACTATTGGGCTCTGCTTGTCAGGAGGCAAAAGAGAATGAAGGAAATAAAAAACTCAAAGAAGAAACTAGTCTACTGTACTAATAGTCTACATGAACTACAGCCTCATCTACCCTGAGACCAGAAGAACTAGATGGCACCAAGCTACCACTACTGATCATTCTGACCAGGGACTCAATTGATGGTGCCAGATAGGATGGGATAAAAATGTAGAACAAAACTCAAAATCTTTAAAAAAACAAAAGGCCTGACTTACTGAATTGGTTGATTTTAGAAGAAACCTCGAAAGAATCACCCTGAGATACACTTTAAAGTTTGAACTGAAACCAACCTCGGAGGTCACCTCAGCTAAATAACAGATTGGCTCATGAAATAAACACTATTACCCATGAGCATTGTGCTTCTTCAAAAAAAATCATCTATGTGAGAGCCGTCAACAGTTACCCTACAGCAAAGATGAGAAGGAAGGGGGCAGCAAAAATAGATTAATGGAACAGATCAACTAGAAGGGTAATAATGAGAATGCTGACACATTGTGAAAAATGTAACCAACGTTACTGAACAATATATATAGAAATTGTTAAAAAGGAACCTATTTTTCTATGTAAACTTCCACCAAAAACACAATAAGATATAATTAAAATTAAAGTCCTAGAACTAATAAGTAGTTCAGCAAGGTTGCAAGATTCAAGGTTAATGGCAAAAAAAAAAAAAAAAAAAAAAAAATCAAATTTCTATATGCAATTTACAATTTCCCAAAAGAAAATTAAATACATAGGTATAAATCTGACAAAACATGTACAGTATTTGTATGCTGAAAATTACAAAATGAAAGACATCAAAGAAAAAAATGCCTACAAAAAAATTCAAAGGAGACAAGGAATGACAAACCATGTACATGGATTGGACAACTCAACATAGTAAAAATGTCAATTCTTCTCAAACTGATCTATAATTTTGACATAATTTATGTTAAAATCCCAGAAAAATTTTTTTTAAACGTAGGCAAGCTTATTCTAAAATTTAAATGGAAAGGCACAGTAACTAGAAGACTTAAAATAACCTGGAAAAAGAAGTATAAATTGGGAAGAATCACTCTACCTAATGTTAAGGTTTAGTATGCAACTACAGTAATCGAAACACATTGGCACATTAATTGACAAATAAGTCAATGAAACAGAACAGAGAGCCCACGCAAATTATTTCCAACTGATTTTTCACAAAGATGCGACATCAGTTAAAGGGAGAAAGGGTAACCGTCTCAACAAAAGGTACTGCAGCAACTGAATATCCATAGACACAAAAATGAACTTCAACCTAAACCCTCACATCTTTTAAAAATGTAACTAAAAATATATATAGGACTTACATGTAAAATATAAAATTATAAAACATTTAACATTCAAGCAACCAACAAACCCATGAAAAGATGCACTATGTCATTAGTCATAAAAGAGATGCAAGTGAAAACTACAATGATATATCACCTCACTCCCTGCTAAAATGGCAATGATATCAAAATAAAAAAAACAAACAAACAGGAAACAACAAATGTTGGTGAGGATGTTTGGAGATTAGACCACTTATGCATGCTGGTGAGAATTTAAAATGGAAAACAGTATGACGATTCTTCAAAAAAATTAGAAATAGAACTACCTTATGGTGCAGCCATTGCACTCCTTGGTATATACCCTAGAGATATAAGAGACACAGAGTGCCCGGTAATGAAAGAAACATGTTTTACCACCCCTCACCCTTCTGACCATATGCCACATCCACACCCTCCCACTGGGCTACACTGTGCCACCTTTGCTACAGTGCCACTGACCCACCACCAGCCTGGATCTTCCCTGCCCTCACAAGCCAGCTCCTGCCACATCATTTTTTTTCCTTCCTTTTCTTTCTCCCTCCCACCTAGTCCCGTACCCCACTTCTACCCTTTTCCACCGCGCTATGCCACACCACCAAGGGTAGAGAGCAACTAGCCTGTGGCCAACCTGGCTCTGCCCCGCTCCCACCCACAAGCCCCCACGGTGTGATTTTTTTCTTTCTTCTTTTCCTTTCTCCCTCCCACCTAGCCCCATACACCACCTCCACCCCTTCCCACCAACCATCTTCACACTGGCTTGACAAGGGCCACTGGCCTGCTGCTGTCCTGGGTCCACACCACCTCAACCACTGCTCTGACATTTTTTTCTCTTTCTTCCTTTTCTTTCTCCCTCTACAGCTAGCCCTGTACACCACCTCTCCCCATTCCCAACAGACCCAGCCACTCTGCTGCAACTGGAAAGCTATCTGTGCACTGGCATGCCACTGCCATGGGTCCACCCCGCCCTGACTCGAGATCTCACCATGCTGCAATTTTTTTCTCTTTTTCCTTTCTTACTTTTCTTTCTCCCACCTAGCCCTGTATGCCACTTGCCCCCACTTATCACCTGGCCATCACAGATAGAGCACCACTGGCACACCAGCCCGCCTCAACCCACCAGTCCCCACTGCACTGCTGTTTATTTTATTTTTCTTTATACTTCCCACCTAGCACCAAATGCCACATCTCCCCCTTCCTGTTGGCCCCCAGGTCCACTCTGCCTGTACCTGCCAGCTACAATTTTTATTCTTTTTCTTTCTCTCTTTTTTCCTCCCCCCCACCCCCCGCCGACCTATCCCCATACCACCTCCCCCTCCCACTGGCTGTCACTGTGTAACCGTGGCTAAAGCAGCCACAGTGCTCAAGCCAGCCACTGCACTGGGCCTGAACTGTCCCCCTTCCTGCCATTCAACCAGTGGCTGAACAGTGGAAAGTGAGTTTGTACCACTCCCCATCCGACATCCATACCTATCTGGTGAGAGGCTGTAAGTGCTCCCACTCTGCTGGACCAACATCTGGAGGCAGACATCACTTGCCTGGTCTTCCTGCTGCTGTCCTGCCCACCCAGACAAGGTGGTGAGAGCTATCACGCCCACAGACAAGCATGCAGCAAAGCATTCCTGGCCATGACATAACAAAACAAAACAAAGAAGCAGGATGAAACCAATAAACATACAATAAATGAATAAAGAAAATACCTTAATGACTCAGAAACAGCAGACAATACCAAAACATATTAAAAAAAGCAGGACAAGATGGCTCCAGAAAGTTACCAAAATAAAGAATCAGATAAATATCTGGTGGAAGAAAAGATAGTGAAACTACTTTATGTAGAATTCAAAAGACTAATATTTAGGGCTCTCTAGCAGATTAGGAAAGACAGCAAGTAAAACACAGACCAAACCAAGAAGAAAATAGACAAAGTCTGGAAAATGCAGGCAAAATCAATAAAAACATAGCCAAAATCAAGGAAAACACAGACCTGCAATAGAATCATTCAGGAAAAGAATACAAGAACAAAACATCAAAATAAATGAACAACTAGAAATCATACAAACAGCAATTAGAAATTCAAAAGATAAACAACAAATATCAGAAATAAGCAATTGAATAGAAGGTTTTAGAGCAAATTTGAAACAACAGAAGACAGAATCAATGAGATTGAAAAAATCCATTCACAGGAGTTTGTTTGAGAAAAGAATGGAGAAAATCTGAGAATTATGTGGGACACAGTCTGGAGCAATAATCTGCATGTGATTGGAGTTCCAGAACAGGGGGACAAAATTAAAAACACAGAGATTGTTGAAGATTTGATGGCATAAAACTTTCCAAATGTCATGAAAGATGAAAAGCTGACCACCCAAGAAACTCAGTGAACCCCATATAAGGTAGATCCCTAAAAAAAGTCACCAATACATATCATAATCACACTTGCCAAAACCTAAGACAAAGAAAAAATTCTGAGAGCAGTTCAAGAAAAAGTCACAAATGGGGAAAGAATAAGACTAAGCTCTGATTACTTGGCAGAAACTGCAGGCAGGAAGGCAATGGGTTGACATATATAAAAAATTAAAAAAAAAAAAAAAAAAACAGCTGCCAACCAAGAATAATATATCCTGCAAACTCTCAAATACAATGACAAAATTAGGACATTTCCAGCTAAACAGAAACTAAGGGGATTTGTAAAAAATAAATCAAATTTACATGAAATATTAGAGGGAGTCCTTTAGTTAGAGAACCAATAACATCAGACAACAACTGGAATCTAGGACACAGGATAGTATCAGCCAGATATCAACCTAGGTAAAGAACTCTCAATAATAAAACAAAGCTAAAAGACTTAAACTGTAAATGACAACAACATCAAAACAAAAAAAGGAGGGGGATAAATGGTGTAGGTATAGAGCTTTCAAATGGAGATGAAGTCAAGGTGATATCAAGTAATTAAAGACTAGTTCAAACTTAGGAAGATAAGGGTAAATTCCAAGGTAATCACAAAGAAAGTTAATAAACCTACTTATCCGAATTTCAAAAAGGAAGAAAAAGTCTCAGTAAACACAAAATCTATAATAATGAAAAAAAAAAGAAAACAAAATCAACAAACAAATGGAACTCAACACAGAAAGCAAAGAACAAAGAAAATGTCAGCATCACAAAAAAGCACAATATGACAGCAATAAACTCATATCCATTCATAATCACACTGATTATTATCTATAATCACATTGGTCAATAAGCATGACCCATCAAAATGCTGTCTACATGAGACACACCATAGACACAAAGACATGAATATATTAAAAATCAAAGGATGGAAAAATATATCAAGCAAACAGTAACTGAAAAAGGGCAGGAGTGGCAATACTAATCTCAGATAAAATAGACTGTAAGGCAAAATTAACTATAGAAGACAAGGAAGGATATTATATAATGATTAAAGGGACAATTCATCAAGAAGACATAACTTTAATAAATAATTATGCATTCAATGACAGGGCTCCAAAATACAAAAAACAAACTCTAAGAGCACTCAAAAGAGAAATAGTTGCACAATAATAGTAGAATACTTCAACACAGCACTCTTGGTAAAGGACAGAACATCTAGAAAGAAACTCAATAAATATACAGAAGATCTAAAGGCCAAAGTCAACCAACTTGACCTCACAGACATATTTACTACACTACACCCAATAGCAGCAGGATGCCCTGAATAACCACTGCTGTTTAACATTGTGCTAGAAGTCCTAGCTAGAGCAATAAAGCAAGAAAAAGAAATAAAAGCCATCCAAATTAGAAAGGAAGAAGTAAAACTATCCCAATTTGTGGATGATATGATCTTATACATAGAGAACACCAAAGAATCCACAAGAAAACTACTGGAGCTAATAGATTCAGCAGAGTAACAGGATACAAGATAAACATACAAAAATTATTTGGATTCCTATACACCAACAAAGAGAACTTAAAAAAGGAAATCAGGAAAACAATACCATTTATAATAGCCCCTAAAAAGATAAAATACTTCGGAATAAATCTAACCAGGGATGTAAAAGACCTATACAAAGAAAACTACAGAACACTATAGCAAGAAACAAAAGAGATCTACATAAGTGGAAAAACATGCCACGCTCGTGGATACAAAACTCAACATTGTGAAAATGAAAATTCTACCCAAAGCAATCTACAGATATAATGCAATCCCAATCCAAATACCAACAGCATTCTTTAACGAGATGCAGAAACTTATTACCAACTTTATATGGAAAGAAAAGAGGCCCCAGATAAGCAAAGCATTATTGAATAAATGATCAAAGTAGGAGGCCTCACACTATCTGATCTAAGAACCTATTATATGGCTTCGGTCGTCCAAACAGCCTGCTACTGGTATGATAGACACATAGACCAATGAAATAGAATTGAGAACTCAGGTGTAAATCCATCCACTTATGGACAGCTGATATTTGACAAAGGATCAAAGCCCATTAACTGGGGGAAAACAGTCTTTTTAACAAATGGTGCTTGCAAAACTGGATGTCCATCTGTAAAAAAATGAAACAGGACCCACAGCTCAAACCATACAAAATAACTAACTCAAAATGGAACAAAGACCTAAATCTAAAACTTAAAATGGTAAAGATCATGGAAGAAAAAATAGGAACAATGCTAGGGTCCCTAATACACGGCAAAAACAGAATACAAACCATAACTAACAAAGCACAAACACCAGAAGATAAACTAGTTAACTGTTAGATTCTAAAAATTAAACACTAATACTCATCAAATGGCTTCACCTAAAGAGCAAAAATAGAATCTACAGACTGGGAAAAAAATTTGACTATGACATAACCAACAAGGGTCTAATCTCTAAAATGTATAGAATACTTCAACACTTCTACAACAAAACAATAAATAATACAATTAAAAATGGACAAATGATATGAACAAATACTTCACCAAAGAACACATTCAGGCAGATAACAGACACGTGAGGAAATGCTCACAATCATTAGCCACTGTTGTTTTTAGGTGCTGTCCAGTTAGTTCTGACTCATAGCAACCCTATGTACCACAGAATGAAACACTGCCTGGTCCTGCACCATCCTCACAATCGTTGCTATACTTGAGCTTATTGTTGCAGCCACTGTGTCATTCCATCTCATTGAGGGTTTTCCTCCCTTTCGCCGGCCTCTACTTTACCAAGAATGAAGTCTTTCCCCAGGGACTGGTCCCTCTTGGTAACATGTCCAAAGTATGTGAGACAAAGTCTCGCCATCCTTGCCTCTAAGAAACATTCTGGCTGTGCATCTTCCAAGACAGATTGGTGCCTTCTTTCGGCAGTCCATGGTATATTCAAAATTCTTCATCAACACCATAATTCAAAGGAGTCAACAGTTCTTTGGTCTTCCTTATTCATCGTCCAACTTTCGCATGCGTATGAGGTGATTGAAAACATGATAGCTTGGGTCAGGCACACCTTACTTCTTAAAGTGACGTATTTGCTCTTTAACACTTTAAAGAGGTTTCTTTTTCAGCAGATTTGCCCAATGATTTACATCATTTGATTTCTTGAATGCTGCTTCCATGGGCATTGATTTTGGATTCAAGTAAAACGCAGTCTTTGACAACTTCAATCTTTTCTCCATTTATCATATGTCCCTTATTGGTGCAATTGTGAAGATTTTTGTTTTCTCTATGTTGAGGTGTAATCCATACTGAAGGCTGTAGTCCTTGATCTTAATCAGTAACTGCTTTAAGTCCTCCTCTCTTTCAGCAAACAAGATTGTGTCATCTACATATCCAAGGTTGTTAATGAGTCTTCCTCCAATCCTGATGCCATGTTCTTCTTCATATAGTCCAGCTTCTCAGACTATCGCTCAGCATACAGACTGAATTTAAGTATGGTGAAAAGATACAACCCTGATGCACACTTTTCTTGACTTTAAATCACGCACTATCACCTTGTTCTGTCCAAACGACTGCCTCTTGGTCTATGTACAGGTTAGTCATAAGCACAATTAAGTGTTCTGGAATTCCATTCTTTCCAATCTTATCCATAATTTGTTATGATCCACACAGTCGAATGTCTTTTAATAGTCAGTGAAACACAGGTGTCATTGATTGAATTGTGTCCCCCCAAAATATCTGTCAACTTGGCTAGATCATGACTCCCAGTATTGTATGATTGTCTACCATTTTGTCATTTGATGCGATTTCCCTGTGTGTTGTAAATTCTATCACTGTGATGTAATAAGATGGATTAGCGGCAATTATAACTATGAGGTCTACAAGATTAGATAGTGTCTTAAGCCAGTCACTTTTGAGACTTAAAAGAAAGAAGTGAGCAGAGAGATAGGGGGGCCTCATGCCACCAAGAAAGCAGTGCCGGGTGCAGAGCACATCCTTTGAACCTGAGGTTCCTGCACTGAGATGCTTCCAGACCAAGGGAAGACTGATGACAAGGATCTTCTTCCAGAGCTGACAGAGAAAGCCTTCCGCTGGAGGCTGATGCCCTGAATTTGGACTTGTAGCCTACTAGACTGTGAGAGAATAAGTTTCTTTGTTAAAGTCATGTGGTATTTCTGTTATAGCAGCACTAGATGACTAAGACAACAGGTAAACATCTTTCCAGTATTCTCTGCTTTCAGCCAGCATCCATCTGACATCAGCAATGATATCCCTAGTTCAACGTCCTCTTCTGAATCGATGGCTTGAATTTCTGGCAGTTCCCTGTCAATGTACTGCTGTAACCGCTTTTGAATGATCTTCAGCAAAACTTTACTTGCATGTGATATTAATTATATTGTTTGATAATTTTCACATTCTGTTGGAACACCTTTCTTTGTAATAGGCATAAATATGGATCTCTTCCAGTCATATTTGGCCAGCTATCTGTCTTCCAAATTTCTTGCCATTGAGGATGAACACCTTCAGCGCTGCATCTGTTTGCTGAAACATCTTACTTGGTATTCTGTTAATTCCTGGAGCGTTGTTTTTCATCAACATCTTCAGTGCAATTTGGACTTCTTCCTTCAGTACCATGGGTTTTTGTCATACACATCCTCTTGAAATGATTAAACGTAGACCAATTCTTTCTGGTACGGTGACTCTGTATTCCTTCCATCTTCTTTTGATGCTTCCTTCATCTTTCAGAATTTTGCCCATAGAATTCTTCACTATTACAACTCGAGGCTTGAATTTTTTCTTTAGTTCTTTCAGCTTGAGAAATGCCGAATGTGTTCTTCCCTTTTGTTTTTCTAACTCCAGGTCTTTGCTCATGTCATTATAATACTTTACTTTGTGTTCTCGAGCCACCCTTTTACATCTTCTGTTCAGCTCTTTTACTTCATTTCTTCCATTCACTTTAGCTAATTTATGTTCAAGAGCAAGTTTCAGAGTCTCTTCTGACATCCATTTTGGTCTTTTCTTTCTTTCCTGTCTTTTTAATGACCTCTTCCTTTCTTCATGTATGGTGTCCTTAATGTCATTCTACAACTCGTTTGGTTTTGGGTCATTAATGTTCAATGTGTCAAGTCTAGAGATGGTCTCTAAATTCAGGTAAGATATAGTCAAGGCTGTGATTTGACTGTAGTGAACTTGTTCTAATTTTCTTCAGGTTCAACTTGAACTTGCATATGAGTAATTGCTGGTCTGTTCCATAGTTGGCCCCTGGCTTTGTTCTGACTGATAATATTGAGCTTTTCCTTCGTCTCTTTCCACACATGTAGTCGATTTGATTCCTGTGTATTCCATCCAGCAAGGTCCACGTGTATACTCTCAGTTTATGTTTTTAAAAAAAGGTATTTGCAAAGAAGTAATCGTTGATCTTGCAAAATTCTATCATGTGATCTCTGGCATTATTTCTATTATCAAGGCCATATTTTCCAACTACTGATCCTTCTTTTATGTTTCCAACTTTCACGTTCCAATCACCAGTAATTAGCAATGTATCTTGATTGCAATTTTGATCAATTTCACACTGCAGAAGTTAGTAGAAACATTCAGTTTCTTCATCTTTGGCCTTAGTGGTTGGTGCATAAATTTGAATAGTAGTAGTAGTAACTGGTCTTCCTTGTAGGCGTATGGATATTATCCTATTACTGACAGTGTTGCATTTCAGGATAGATCTTGAAATATTCTTTTTGTTTGTTAGTTTTATTGTTTTTTTATTGATGTAATTAAATGAAGTTTACATTTCAAGTTAGTCTCCCACACAAAATTTTTTTTAACATACTTTGTTATGAGACCTCAACTGCTCACCCCATTCTGTGACAGCACATTCCTCCCCTCTGCCCCTGATTCCCCATGAACATTCAACCAGCTCCTAACTCTCTGCCTTCCCCTCTCACCTCTGGACAGAAGCCACTCCTTTGGTCTCTTATATCTACTTGTCTAAGAGGCATATTCTTCACGAGTATCACTTTATCTCCCACAGTCCAGTCCAATCCCTGTCTGAAGAGTTGGCCTAAGAAATTGTTTTAGTTTGGAGTAATGGAGAGACCAGGGGCCATGCTTTCTGGGGCACCTCCAGTCTTAGTCAGACCATTAAGTCTGGTCTTCTTACCAGTATTTGAGTTCTGCATCCCATCGTTCTACTGCTCCATCAGGGACTCTCTGCTGTGTTCCCTGTCAGGTTCATTAGTGGTAGCTGGGCACCATCTAGTTCTGGTCTCAGGCTGATGAAGTCTCTGGTTTATGTGGCCCATTCTGTCTCTTGGGCAAATACTTTCCTTGTGTCTTTGGTGTTGTTTGTTCTCCCTTACTACAAGTGGTTGGGACCAACTGATGCCTCTTAGATGGCCGCTTGCAAGCTTTTAAGACCCCAGACGCCACTCACCAAAGTAGGATGCAGAACATTTTCTTAATAAGGTTTGTTATACCAATTTACATAGATGTCCCCTAAAGGCATGGTCCCCAAACCCCACATCCCTGCTATTCTGTTTCTCCAAGTATTAGATTGTATTGAGGAAACATCTTAGCTTTGGTTTAGTCCAGTTGTGTTGGCTTCCCCTGTAGTGTGTGCTGTCCTACCCTTCACCTAAAATCATTCTTATCTACTATCTAGTTAGTGACTAACCCTCACCCTCCCTCCCCATCCCCGTAACCATCAAAGAATGTTATCTTCTGTGTTGAAACCTTTTCTTGAGTTCTTATAATAGTGGTCTTATACAGTATTTGTCCTTCTGGCCTGACTAAATTCACTCAGCATAGCTTCCACCACGTTATACGATGTTTCACAGCTTCATCATTGTCCTTTATCTTTGCATAATATTCCATGGTGTGGATATACCATAGTATGTTTATCCATTTCTCCATCGAAGAGCACTTAGGTTGCTTCCATCCTTTGGCTATTGTGAACAGTGCTGCGATGAACATGGGTGTGCATGTATCTATTCATGTGACGGCTCTTGTTTCTCTAGGATAAATTCCAAGGAGCAGGATAGCTGGATCGTATGGTACTTCTATTTCTAGCTTTTTAAGGAAGCGCCAAATTAATTTCCGAAGTGGTTGTACCATTTTACATTCCCACCAACAGTGTATAAGTGTTCCAGTCTCTCCACAACCTCTCCAGCATTTGTTATTTTGTGTTTTATGGATTAATGCTAGCCTTGTTGGTGTGAGATGATGTCTCATTGTAGTTTTGATCTGCATTTCTCTGATGGCTAATAATCGTTAGCATTTCTTCACGTGTCTGTTGCTGCCTGAAAATCTTCTTTGGTGAAGTGCCTGTTCATATCCTTTGATAGTTTTTTAATTGGGTTATTTGTCTTTTTGCTGTTGAGGTTTTGGAGTATCTTGTAGATTTGAGATTAAACGCTGATCGGATTTGTTGTAGCCAAATTTTTTTCCCCAATCTGTAGGTTGTCTTTTCACCCTTTGGGTGAAGTCTTTGGATGAGCATAAGTGTTTGATTTTTAAGAGCTCCCATTTATCTAGTCTCTCTTCTGGTGCTTGTGCATTGTTACTTATGGTTTGTATTGTGTTTATGCCATGTATTAGGGCTTCTAGCATTGTCCCTATTTTTTCTTCCATGATCTTCATCGTTTTTGATTTTATATTTAAGTCTTTGATCCATTTTGAGTTAGCTTTTGTACATGGTGTGAGATATGGGTCTTGTTTCAGTTTTTTGCATATAGATATCCAATTATGCCAGCACTATTTGTTAAAGAGACTGTCTTTTCCCCAATTAATTGACTTTGGGCCATTGTCAAATATTAGCTTCTCTTAGGTGGATGAGCTTATATCTGGATTGTCAACTTTGTTCCATTGGTCTATGTATCTGTTATTGTACCAGTACCAGGCTGTCTTGACTACCACGGCAGTATAATAGGTCCTAAAATCAGGTAGTGTAGGGCCTCCCACTATGTTCTTCTTCTTAGTAGTGCTTTATTTATCCGGGGCCCCTTCCCTTTCCATATGAAGTTGGTGATTTATTTCTCCATCTCATTAAAAAACGCCCCTGGAATTTGGATAGGGATTGCATTCTGTCTGTAGATTGCTTTGGGTAGAATTGACATTTTCACTATGTTGAGTCTACCTATCCATGAGCGAGGTATGTTTTTCCACTTATGCAGGTCTCTTTTAGTTTCTTACAGTAGTGTCTTGTAGTTTTCTCTGTAAAGATCTTTCATCTCTGGTTAGATTTATTCCTAAGTATTTTATCTTTTGGGGGGCTATTGTAAATGGTATTGATTTGGTGATTTCCTCTTCGAGGTTCTCTTTGTTGGTGTAAAGGAATCCAATTGACTTATGTATGTTTAGCTTGTATCCTGAAACATTGCTGAAATCTTCTATTAGTTCCAGTAGTTTTCTTGTGGATTCCTTGAGGTTTTCCGTGTATAAGATCATATCATCTGCAAAGAGAGATACTTTGACCTCTTCCCTACCTATTTGGATGCCCTTTATTTCTTTTTCTAGCCTAACTGCTCTGACTAGGACCTAGAGCACAGTGTTGAATAATAGTGGTGATGAAGGGCATTCTTGTCTGGTTCCTGTTCTCAAGGGGAAGGCTTTCAAAATCTCTCCATTCAGGATGATGCTGGCTATTGGTTTTGTATAAATACCCTTAATTATACTGAGGAATTTCACTTCTATTCCTATTTTTTTGAGAGTTTTTATCATGAATGGGTGTAGGACTTTGTCAAATGCTTTTCTGCATCGATTGATAAGATCATGTGGTTCTTGTCTTTTGTTTTATTTGTGATGGATTACATTGATTGTTTTTCTAATGTTGAACCATCCCTGCATACCTGGTATAAATCCCACTTGGTCGTGGTGTGTAATTTTTTGATATGTTGCTGAATTCTATTGGCTAAAATTTTGTTGAGGATTTTTGCATCAATGTTCATGAGGCATAACGGTCTGTAATTTTCTATTTTTGTGGTGTCTTTACCTGGTTTTGGTATCAGGGTTATGCTGGCTTCATAGAATGAGTCTGGGAGTATTCTATCCGTTTCTATGTTCTGAAATACCTTTAGTAGAAGTGGTGTCATCTCTTTTCTGAAAGTTTGGTAGAATTCTCCAGTGAAGCCATCTGGGCCAGGGCTTTTTTTTTGGTGGTTTTTTAATAACCTTTTCAATCTTTTCTTTTGTTATGGGTTTATTTAGTTATTCTATCACTGTTTATGTTAATTTAGGTAGGTAGTGTGTTTCTAGAAATTTGTCCATTTCCTCTAGGTTTTCAAATTTGTCAGAGTAGAATTTTTCATAGTATTCTGTTATGATTCTTTTAATTCCAGTTGGGTCTGTTGTGATATCACCCATCTCATTTCTTATGCAGGTTATCTGCTTCCTCTCCAGTTTTTCTTTTGTCAGTTTGGCCAATGGTTTATCAATTTTGTTGATCTTTTCAAAGATTGGTCTTGTTAACTCTTTCATTTGTTTTTCTGTTCTCTATTTCATTTAATTCTGCTCTAATTCTTATTATTTCCTTCCTTCTGGCACCTGTAGGTTTCTTTTGTTGCTCTCTTTCTACTTGTTCCAGTTGTAGGGTTAGTGCTTTGATTACGAGCGTTTCTTGTTTTTGGATGTGCGCATTTATTGCTATAAACTGACCTCTGAGCACTGCTTTTTTTGTGTCCCAAAGGTTCTGGTAGGAAGTCTTTTAACTCTCGTTTGATTCTATGCATTTCTTTAGTCCATCCTTAATTCCTTCTATAACCCAGTAGTTTTTTAGCAAGGTGTTGTTCAGTTTCGATGTGTTTGGTTTTTTCCCTTGCTTTTTATGTTGTTGATTTCCACTTTTATGGCTTTATGGTCAGAAAAGATGCTTTGTAGTATTTTGATGTTTTGGATTTTGTTAAAGCTTGCTTTATGGCCTAATATGTGGTCTATTCTGGAGAATGTTCCATGTGCTTTGGATAAGAAACTATATTTGGCTGCTGTTGGGTGCAGAGTTTGGTATATGTCTATGAGATCAAGTTGGTCGATTGTAGCGTTTAGCTCTTCTGTGTCTTTGCTGAGCTTCTTTCTAGATGTTCTGTCCTTCACCGAAAGTGGCGTGTTGAAGTCTCCTACTGCTATTGTGGAGCTGTCTATCTCTCTTTTCAGGCTGAGTTTGTTTTATGTATTTTGGAGCCCTGTTGTTGGGTGCATAAATATTTATTATAGTTATGTCCTCCTGGTGTATTGACCCTTTAATCATTATATAGTGCCCTTCCTTATCATTTGTGGTAGATTTTACTTTAAAGTCTATTTTGTCAGAGATCAATATGGCCACTTCTACTCTTTTTTGAGTGTTGTTTGCTTGATATATTTTTTTCCATCCTTTGAGTTTTAGCCTGTTTGTGTCTTTAAGGCTAAGGTGTGTCTCTTGTAGGCAGCATATAGATGGATCATGCTTTTTTTCCAATCTGCCACTCTCCGTCTCTTTATTGGTGCATTAAGTCCGTTTACATTCAGTGTAATTATTGATAGGTATGGGTTTAGTGCTGCCATCCTGATATCTCTTTTTGTGTATGGTTCACAGTTTCTTTGTTCTCCTCAATTTTCTGTGCTGAGTTGTGTTCCTTTATGTATTTTTTTTTCATCTTTTTCTTTGTTGTAGATTTTGTGTTTGCTGGGTCTTTATGTTTTTCTACTTATTTATTTTGATTTGTAGGATTGTTAGATTCCTTTGTGGTTACCTTAATATTTACCCCTAATTTTCTAAGTTTATACCATTCTTTTATTACTTTATATTGCCTTAACTTCCCCTCCATATAGAAAACCAATGTCTCCATTTTTTAAGTCCCTCTTTTTTTGTTTTAATATTATCCTCTTTTTTTTTTAACGTATTGATGTCTGTTTCCCTATTTTCAATGTTTTAGCTTTGATGTAATTTTGATTTCCATATCTGAGTCAATATCTGGTTGTTCTATCCTGTGTTCTAGTCTTGTGTTCTTAGCTGGTGTTATTGATTATCTAACCCTAGGACTGCCTTTAATATTTCTTGTAACTTTGGTTTGGTTTTTGCAAATTCCCTGAACTTCTGTTTATCTGGAAATGCCCTAATTTTGCCATCATATTTGAGAGACAGTTTTGCTGGATATATAACTCTTGGCTGACAGTTATTTTCCTTCAAGGCTTTAAATATGTCATCCCATTGCCTTCTAGCCTGCATGGTTTCTGCTGAGTTGTCTGAGCTTATTCTGATTGACTCTCCTTTGTAGATGACTTTTCTTTTATTGCTAGCCACTCTTAAAATTCTCTCTTTATCTTTGGTTTTGGTAAGTTTGATTATTATATGTCTTGGTGACTTTCTTTTGGGATCTACCTTATGTGGGGTTCGATGAGCATCTTGGATAGATATCTTCTCATCTTTTGTGATATCAGGGAAGTTTTTTATCAACAAATTTTCTCTGTATTTTCTGTTATCCCCCCCCCCCCCCCCCCAGTTCTGGTACTCCAATCACTCGTAGGTTATTTCTCTTGGTAGAGTCCCACATGACTCTTACAGTTTCTTCATTCTTTTTAATTCTTTCATTGATTTTTCCTCAAATAAGTAGGCATCAAGAGCTTTATCTTCAACGTCACTAATTCTAACTTCTACTGCCTCAATTCTTCTCCTATGACTTTCTATTGAGTTGTTTAATTCTGAAATTTTATTGTTAATCTTCTGGATTTCTGATTGCTTTCTCTCTATGGATTCTTCCAGCCTATTAAATTTGGCATTATATTCTTGAATAACTTTTTTAAGTTCCGCTACTACTGTGTCTGTATGTTGCGTGGCTCTTTCTGTGCTCTGTCGAATTTCCTTTCTTATTTCTAGAAGAGTTCTGTATATTAATCTTTTGTATTCTGTCTCTGGTAATTCCAAGAAGTTCTCTTCCTCCAGAGAATTTATTGATTATTTATTTTGGGATCTTGCTGAAGCCATCATGGACCGCCTCTTTATGTGACTTGATATTGACTGTCGTTTCCGATCCATCAATAATTTATTATAATTTTATTTTGTGTTTGCTTAGTGATGCCTAGCTTCTTATTTTATTTTGTAATGATATGCTCAAATAGGCTGCTCATGAGCACTAGTTTGATTTTTGACACCTTTTGATCTCTAATGTCCTGTCACCAGGTAGTTGGTTCTGTAACTAAGTATGTGCACACTGGAGTTTGTTAAAATTTCCTATATGGGATCAGCTCTGGTGTGCAGGCAGTCGATCTCCAAGTGTGTGATGAAGGCTCTCACCCCCAGTTCTAGAGAGGCATGGGTGATTGGTTCAGGCACTGGACTCTGGCTGTGGTAGGGGATCATGCGCTGAGCCAGGCAGGGGTCTGACGGCTGCCCCTGAGAGTCTGAAAGAAAAGCTTGTCTCTATTCTCTAGGGTGAATAGGTAGGTGAGTTTTGCAGCCTGCCTAAGAGCACCCCACTAAGTTGGCTGCAAAGACTCGAGGGCTCCACTTTTTCTTGAACTCCTGAAACAGGTGACTAGGCACTTTAGGAACTATCACCAGTCCTCAAGACACTGCTGCAGATCAATAAAAGTGCCTGCTTGAGAGGCAGGGCTCTTTCGAGGATCACAAATCTGCCCATTCACAGCTGAAGCAGTTGAAGTTAAATTTCAGATGTTTGCCCTGTTGTACTGTGGTAGTGAGGGTTAACGCTGTTGAAAGGGGTCCCCACAAGTCTATACAAGTGTGTATGGCACTCAAACTCTGCAGACCTCTGATTTCTATGGCCAGCAAAGGAGTTGTGCTGACCCTGTGTTCCTGGCTTAGGGGAGCCAGCAGCTTATTTGTTCCCTTACAAGGCCAGGAGAATGGGTCATGGCTCCTTTTGGGATCTATTCCCGGTCCAGCAGAGCAGGGAGGGATGCAGTACAAGGAAGAGAGGTTTTTCCCAAATCCAGTACAGAGCGCGGAGGTAGGAGGTAAAAGGGAGAGAGGTTTTTCCCAAATGGGCTTTTTTTTTTTTTTAACTCGCCATGAAAGGGTGCCCCCATGTACTTATCCTAGCTTCTTGGGAACTGCTCTTCACTGGTTCGGAGTGCCCAAGCAGAATCTCTGCTGCCAGGTCTCTCTTGATGTGGAAACTGCTTCTTGAGCGCATGCACGGCACAGCTGTTTGCCTGCTTCGCCGCGGCCGGCGTGGCTGTGTCTCTGCTGTGATGCCACGGCAGCTCTAGCGCTCCTCACCTCTTCCAAATGGTCTTCCTCTCCGGTATGACTCAGATGGATTTCTTAATCTTGCCTTGTTCAGGGCTGCCATATGTTCACATAGAATCAGATCACTTGTTTTTCCAGGCCTTTGTTGTAAGAGGGATATAGGAAGCGTCTAACTAGTCTGCCATGTTGACCACGCCTCTAAAGGCAACTCTTCGAAATATTCTTTTTGATGATGAATACAACACCTTTCCTCTTCAATTTGTCATTCCTGGCATAGTAGACCATATGATTGTTTCAAAATGGCCAATACCAGTCCATTTCAGCTTACTGATGCTTCTTTTATGCGCTCCATTTTGTTTTTGATGTTTTCCAGTTTTTTAGATTCATACTTCATACATCCCATGTTCCCTGTTATTAATGGATGGTTGTAGCTGTTTCTTGTCATTTTGAGTCATACCACAACAGCAAATGAAGGTCTCAAAAGTTCGACTCCATCCACATCATTAACGTCAAAGTAATTTTGAGGAGGTAGCTCTTTCCCAGTTGTATTTTGAATGCCCTCCAACCTGAGAGACTCATGTTCCTGCACTATATCAGACAATGTTCTGCCACTACTCATAGGGTTTTCACTGGCTAACTTTTTCAGAATAGACCACTGGGTCCTTCTTCTTAGTCTGTCTTAGTCTGGAAACTCAGCTAAAACCTATCCACCATGGGTGCCTCTACTGGTATTTGAAATACCAGTGGTATAGCTTCCACCATCACAGAAACATGCAAGACACCACAGTACAACAAAGTGACAGACTTGTGGGGACTGTATGATACTACTATTATAAAAATCCAAGAAAATGTTGACACATAGAAAAAAAAATCTTTGATGGTTATGGGGGGGGAAGGGTGGGGAGGGAAAATCACTAACTAGATAGTAGACAAATGTTAACTTTTGTGAAGGGAAAGACAATGCACAAAATAGAGGAAGTCAGCAAAATCTAAATAAGGCAAAGTCATAGACGCTTCCTAGACACACCCAAATACCTTGAGGGATAAAGTTACTGGAACTGAGGGCTGGGGACTACGGTCTCTGGGGACATCTAGGTTAATTGGTGTAACATTTCATAAAGAAATGTTCTACATCCTACTTTGATGAGGAGTATCTAGGGTCTAAGATACATCTATTGGTCCCAACACATTCGGAGAAAAGGAGAATGAAGAAAATGAAAGGCACAAGGAAAATATTAGCCAAGGACTAATGGACTACATGAACCACAGCCTCCACCAGCCTGACTCCAGAAGAACTACATGGTGCCTGGCTACCAACACCAACCAGTCTGACAGGGATCAAAATAGAGGGTCCTGGATAGAGCAGGAGAAAATGCAGAACAAAAGCCAAATTCTCAAAAAAAAAAAAAAAAAAAAAACAGACTTACTGCTCTAACAGAAACTGGAGGAACTTCCAAGACTATGACCACTGGACATCCTGATAACTCAGAAATAAAGCCACTCCTGAAGTCCAACTTTCATCCAAAGATTAGACAGGCTTATAAAAATAAATAATAACACACATGAGGAAGGTACTTCTTAGTTCAGCCAAGTATATGAGACCAAATGGTCAACACTTGCCCAAAAGCAAAGAGTAGGAGGCAGGAAGGGACAGAAAAACTGGACAAATGGATTCGAAAAACCCAGAGTGGAAAGGAAAAGGGTGAGTGCTGAAATATTGCGGCAGTTGTAACCAATATCACAAAAGACAGGAAAGAAAGAAAAGACCAAACTGGATGTCAGAAGAGACTCTGAAAGTGACTCTTCAACATACAGTGGCTAAAGCAAATGGAAGAAGTGATGACGTAAAAGAGCTGAATAGAAGATTTCAAAGGGCAGCTTGAGAAGACTAAGTAAAGTATTATAATGAAATGTGTAAAAACCTGGTGTTAGAAAACAAAAAGAGAAAAACACTGTCAGGATTTCTCAAGCTGAAAGAACTGAAGAAAAAATTTAAGCCTCGAGTTGCAACAGTGAAGGATTCTATGGGCAAAGTATTGAATGATGAAGGAAGCATCAAAAGTAGATGAAAGGAATACACAGAGTCACTGTAACAAGAAGAAATGGTCAATGTTCAACCATTTCAGGAGATAGCATATGATCAAGAACAAATGGTATTGAAGTAAGAAGTTCAAGCTGAGCTGAAGGCACCGGCAAAAAACAAGGCTCCAGGAATTGAACGAATAACAACTGTGATGTTTCAACAAACAGATGCAACACTGGAAGTGCTCACTTATCTATTCCAAGAAATTTAGAAGATATCTACCTGGCCAACCAACTAGAAGAGATCCATATTTTTGCCCATTCCAAAGAAAGACGATTCAACAGAATGCGGAAATTATTGAAAAACATCATTAATAACACGTGCAAGTAAAATTCTGCTAATGATTTTTCAAAAACCATTCCAGCAGTACATTGACAGGTAAGAGGATGTGCGATGAGGGATACCATAGCTGATGTCAGATAGATCTTGGCTAAAAGTAAAGAATACCGGAAAGATGTTTATCTGTGTTTTATCGACTATGCAAAAGTGATGTGCTTCTTAACAAATTATGGATAACGTTGAGAAGAATGGGAATTCCAGAACCCTGAATTGTGCTCACTAGGAACCTGTAGATAGACCAAGAGACAGTAATTCAAACATAACTAAGGGATTCTGCGTGGTTTAAAATCAGGAAAGATGTGTGTAATGGTTCTATTCTTTCACCATACTTTTTCAATCTGTGTACTAAGCAAATAATTTTTTTTTTTAATATTTTAATGTACTTCAGGTGAAGGCTTACAAAACAAACAGTTTCTCATGAAACAGTAGTACACATGTTGTTTTATGACATTGGTTAACAACCCCACAACATATTAACCCTCTAAATTCACAACTTTTTTTTTTTTTTTTTTGTGAAAATACACATAGCCAAAGATACACCTTTTCAAAAATTTCTACATACACAGTTCAGTGACATTGACTACGCTCTTCCAATTATGCTGTTATTCTCATTTAAGATGAAGGCTTACAGAACAAAATAGTTTCTCATTTAATACATACAAATGTTGCCCTATGACAACGGTTAACCATCTCACAACACATCAACCATATCCTTACTCAACCTTGGGTTCCCTATCACCATCTTCCATGTCCCCTTCTGCCTTCTGCCCCTTGTCACTGGACTCCTGTACCTCGTTAGTCTCATTTGGTTTTACGGGGCTGTCCACTCCCAGGCTGAACAGTGAACCTTGGAGGTAACTTCACCATGAGCTACAAGGGTGTGTGGGGGCCATACTCTCGAGGTTTCTCCAGTCTCCTTTAGGCCAGTAAATCTGCTCTTTTTTTTGTGAGTTAGAATCATGCTCTACATCCTTCTCCAGCTCTGTCCAGAACCCTCTGTTGTGATCCTGGTCAGAGCAGTCAGTGGTGGTAGACGGGCACCATTTAGCTGTACTGGACTCAGTCCCCTGGAGGCCTTGGTAGCTGCGGACAATTAGTCCTTTGGACTAATCTTTTCCTTGTATCCTGTTCTCTTCATTCTCCCTTGCTCCCGAAGGGATGAGACCAGTGGAGTATCTTAGATAGCCACTTACAGGCTTTTAAGACCCCAGACACTACTCACCAAGGTAGAATGTAGAGCATTGTCTTTATAAGCTGTGTCATGCCAATTGACCTAGATGCTCCCGAGACCATGGTCCCAAGAGCCCTTCGCCCAGCAACTCAGTCCCTCAGGGAGTTTGGATGTGTCTATGGGGCTTCCATGACCATTCCTTGTACAGGTTTTGCTAGTTTCCAATGTGTTGTGTACTGTCTCACCCTTCACCCAAGATACCACTCATCTATTGCCTATTAAGTATTTCCCCCCAACCCCTCCCATCTCTGGTAACCAACAAAGATTATTACATTTTCTGTGTGAACTTTTTCATGGGTTTTTACAATAGAGGTCTCATACAATATTTGTCCTTTTGTGATTGACTTATTTCACTCAGCATAATGTCCTCCAGTTTCATCCATGTTATGAGATGCTTCACAGATTCATTGTTGTTCTTTCTCATTGCATAGTACTCCATTGTGTGTATGTACCATAGTTTGTTTATCCATTCATCTGTTGATGGGCGTCTACGTTGTTTCCATCGTTTTGCTATTGTGAACAATGCTGCCATGAACATAGGTGTGCATATGTCTATTCGAATGACGACTCTTATTTCTCTAGGATATATTCCTAGGAGTGGGATTGCTGGATCGAATGGTATGTCTATTTCTAGCTTTGTGAGGAAGGGCCATATCATTTTCCAAAATCTTTCTATCATTTTGTATTCCCACCATCAGTGCATAAGTGTTCCGATCTCCCAGCATCCCCTCCAACATTTGTTATTTCCAGTGTTTTTGATTCGTGCCAGTAATGCCAGGGTGAGATGGTATCTCATTGTGGTTTTAATTTGCATTTCTCTGATGGCTAGTGATCGCGAGCATTTCCTCATGTGTCTGTTGGCCATTTGAATGTCTTCTTTGGTGAAGTGTCTGTTCATTTCCTTTGCCCATTTTTTGATAGGATTATTTGTATTTTTGCTGTAGAGGTGTTGGATTTTCTTGAAGATTCTGGAGATTAGACCTTTGTCTGACTTGTACTGTCCAAAAATTTTTCCCCAGTCTGTATGTTCTCTTTTTACTCTTTTGGTGAAGTCTTTTGAAGAGCATAGGTGTTTGATTTTTAGAAGATCCCAGTTATCTAGCTTATCTGTTGGGTTTTGTGTTTTGATGGTTATGGTTTTTATCCTGTTAATGCCATGTATTAAGGCTTGTAGTGTTGGTCCTATTTTTTATTCTATGAACTTCATAGTTTTAGGCTTTATATTCAGGTCTTTGTTCCATTGTGAAGTAGTTTTTGTATACGGTGTGAGGTATGGGTCCTGTTTCATTTTTTTGCAAATGGATATCCATTGTTGCCAACACCATTTGTTAAAAAGACTGTCTTTTCCCCATTTGATGGACTTTGGGCCCTTGTCAAAGATCAGGTGACTGTAGGTGGATGGATTTACATCTGGGTTCTCAATTCTGTTCCATTGGTCAATGTATCTGTCATCGTACCAGTACCAGACTGTTTTGACTACTGTAGCTGTATAGGAGGTTCTGAAGTCAGGTAGTGTGAGTCCTCCAACTTTATTCTTCTTCTTCAGTAGTGCTTTACTTATTTGGGGCTTCTTCCCTTTCCATATAATGTGAATGATTAGTTTTTCCATCTCTTTGAAGAATGTTGTTGGTATTTGGATAGCGATTGCGTTGTACTTCTAAATTGCTTTGGGTGGAATTGCCATTTTCACAATGTTGAGTCTGCCTATCCATGAGCATTGTATGTTTTTCCATTTATGTAGATCCCTTTGGGTTTCATGCAGTAGTGTTTTGTAGTTTTCTTTGTATATGTCTTTTACATCCCTGGCCAGATTTATTCTTAATTATTTTACCTTTTTAGGGGCTATTGAAAATGGTATTGTTTTCCTGACTTCCTTTTCATCGTTCTCCTTACTGGTGTATAGGAATCCAAAGATTTTTGAATGCTTACCTTGTATCCTGCTACTCTGCTGAATCTTTCTATTACTTCCAGTAGATTTCTCAAGGAGCCTTTAGGGTTTTCTATGTATAGTATCATATCACCTGCAAACAGGGACAGTTTAACTTCTTCATTACCAATTTGGATGCCCTTTATTTCTTTTTCTTGCCTTAGTGCTCTAGCTAGAACGTCCAGCACAATGTTAAATAGGAGTGGTGATAAAGGGAATCCTTGTCTTGTTCCTGTTTTCAAGGGGAATATTTTCAGCCTCTCTCCATTAAGAATGATGTTGGCCATTGGTTTTGCATAGATGCCCTTTATTACGGTGAGAAATTTCCCTTCTATACCTATTTTATTGAGAGTTTTTATCAGGAATGGGTATTGGACTTTGTCAAATGCCTTTTCTGCATCAATTGAGATGATCACGTGATTCATTTCTTTCCTTTTATTTATGTGGTGGATTAAGTTGATTGATTTTCTAATGTTGAACCATCCTTGCATGCCTGGTATGAATCCTACTTGATCGTGGTGTATTCTTTTTTTGATATGATGCTGAATTCTATTGGCTAGAATTTTGTTCAGAATTTTTGCATCTGTATTCATGAGAGATATTTGTCTGTAATTTTCTTTTTTTGTGACGTCTTTGCCTGGTTTTGTTATCAGCATTATGCTGGCTTCATAGAATCAATTTGGAAGTGTTGCTTCCTCTTCTATGCTCTGAAATAGCTTGAGTAGTACTGGTAGAAGCTCTTCTGTAAATGTTTTCTAGAATTCTCCAGTGAAGCCATCTGGGTCTGGGCTTTTTTGGTTGGGATTTTTTTTATTACCTTTTCAATCTCTTCCCTTGTTATGGGTCTGTTCAGATTTTCAAAATCACTTGGTTGTAGTTTGGGTAGGTCGTGTGTTTCTAGAAATTTATCCATTTCCTCTAGGTTTTCAAACTGGTTAGAGTATAGTTTTTCATAATATTCTGTTATAATCCTTTTTATTTCAGTTGGGTCTCTTGTAATATCCCCCATTTCATTTCTTATTTGGGTTATTTGTGTCCTATCCTGTTTTTCTTTTTTCACTCTGGACAGTGGTTTGTCGATTTTGTTGATTCATTCGAAGAACCAACTTTTGGTTTTGTTGATTCTTTCTATTGTTTTTCTGTTCTCTATTTCATTGATTTCTGCTCTGATCTTTACTATTTCCTTTCTTCTGGTGGTTGTGGGATTTTTTTTGCTGTTTTCTTTCTATTTGAGTTCTGTAGTTAATGTTTTGATTTTGTCCCTTTCTTCTTTTTTGATATGTGCATCTATTGCTATAAATTGTCCTCTGAGGACTGCCTTTGCTGTGTCCCAAAGGTTTTGGTTTGATGTGTTTTCATTCTCATTTGATTCTAGGAATTTTTTGCTTCCATCTCTGATTTCTTCTATTACCCACTGATGTGTAAACAGGGTATTATTCAGTTTCCATGTAGTTGATTTTTCTTCCTTGCTCTTTCTATTGTTAATTTCTACCTTGATGGCATCGTGGTCAGAGAAGATACTTGTATTATCTCAACGTTTTGGATCTTGTTGAGGATTGCTCTGTGGCCTAAGATGTGGTCTATTCTGGAGAACGTTCCATGTGCATTGGAAAAGAATGTGTACTTTGCAGTGTTTGGATGGAGTGTTCTATATATGTCTATGAGGTCCATTTGGCTGATTGTGCCCTTTAGGTCTTGTGTATCTTTGCTGAGTTTCTTCTAAGTTGTTCTGTCCTTTACTGAGAGTGGTGTGTTGAAGCCTCCTACTTTTATTGTGGAACTGTCAATTTCTCTTTTCAGTGTTGTTAGAGTTTGTTTTATGTATTTTGGAGCCCTGTTTTTGGGTGCATAGAAGTTTATTATGGTTATGTCTTCATGATGGATCCTCCCCTTAATCATTATATAGTGTCCTTCTTTGTCCTTTAGTGTAGATTTAGTTTTAAAGTCTATTTTATCTCAGATTAGAATTGCCACTCTTGCTCTTTTTTCGTAGTTGTTAGCTTGATATATTTTTTTCCAACCTTTGACTTTTATTGAATTCAGATCTTTGTTTCTAAGGTGTTTCTGTTGTAGACAGAATATTGATGGATCCTGTTTTCTTATCCATTCTGTCACTCTCGTGTCTTTATGGGTGCATTGATTCCATTTACATTTAGTGTAGTTATTAATAGATGTGAGTTTGTTACTGTCATTTTGTAGTGCTTTTTTTATGTGGTACTGAAGTTTTCTTTGTTCTTCTTATTCTCTTGTGCTGAGTTACTTTTGTTTGTGGATTTTTCTTTTCATTTCTTTTGTTTTTGTAGGTTTTGTTTTTGCTGAGACTTTATGTTTTTTGTCTATTTTTATGGGTTGTTTGTTAACTTTCTTTGTCGTTACCATGAATGTTACCCTTATCTTTCTAAGTTTGAAGCAGTCTACCATTACTTGGTATCGCCTTGCCTTCCTCTCCAGTAGAAGGTTCTATACCTATGCCATTTATTCTCTTTTCATTGTTTTGATGTTGTTGTCATCCATCGATTAACTGCTCTGATTCTCTGTTGTATTTCTTTTGGTTTTGGATAGTCCTTGAGAGTTCTTTTCCTAGATTGGTATATGGCTCGTACAATCCTGCGTCCTAGGTTCTGCCTGTGAGCTGAAGCTGTTTGTCCTAAGATCGAAGAACTCACATTAATAATTCTTGTAAGTTTGGTTTGACTTTTACATATTCCCTTAGTTTCTGTTTATCTGGAAATGACCTAATTTCACCATCAAATTTGAATGAGAGTTTTGTAGGATATATCATTCTTGGCTGACAATGTTTTTCTTTCAAGATTTTATATATGTCATCCCATTGCCTTGTTGCCTGCATGGTTTCTGCCGAATAATCTGAGCTTAGTCTTATTGTTTCTCCTCTGTATGTGACTTTATGTTTTTCATGAGCTGCTCTCAGGATTCTTTGTTTGTCTTTAGTTTTGGCAAGTGTGAATATGATGTGCCTTGGTGATTTTATTTTGGGGTCTCTTCTATATGGGGTTTGCTGAGCTTCTTGGATGGTCAGCTTTTCATCTTTTATGATATTGGGAAAGTTTTCTGTCAGCAGTTCCTCAATGATCCTCTCTGTGATTTCTGTTTTATCCCCCTGTTCTGGAATGCCAATCACTCATAAATTTTTGCTTTTAATTTTGGCCCACATAACTCTCAGGGTCTCTTCATTTTTCTTTGTTCTTTTTTCTGAATTTTCCTGAAGCAGGGTTTTATCCAAGTGTTTGTCTTCAGTTCCACCGATCCTGTCTTCCACGGTTTCAAATCTGCTTCTCAGCCCTTCTATGACATCATCCATTTCTGCAATCTTGTTTATCTTTTGGATTTCTAATTGTTGTTTTTGTATAATTTCTAGTTGTGAATTTATTTTGGCATTTTGTTCCTGCATGACCTTCCTGAATTCTTCCAATTTTTTGTCTGTATTTTCCATGAATTTGTCTATTTTTTCCTCATGTTTGTCAGCTTTTTGCCTCAGTTCTTGGAAAATTCCGAGTATTAGAGATTTGTATTCCCTATCAGGTACTTCGAGTGCATTTTCTTCCACAGGAGAGTCACCTGGTGTTTTATTTTGGACACATCCTGGAACCACCCTGTGCTGTTTTCGTAAATGTTTTGATATTGTCTGCTGTTTTCGGGGCGTTCAGTAGTTATTTTTCTCATTTATTGATTGTAGATTTGTTTGTTTCGTCCCTTTTTCAAAAATTTTTTTTGACTATGTCTGAGCAGGCACACTGTGTGTTCTTTGTTGTTTGCTCATCTGTGCGCTCAATACTTTTCACCTCCTTCTCCAACTGGCAGGGTCAGTCACTCAGCTATGGTACAGCAGGGCAGGTCTAGCTGAAGAGGAGTTACTGGGATGGGTTGTTTGTGGCACTTACTACAGCCACCAGGACGGGTTGGTAATCAGTGCAGGGCAGGTTCCAGTAGGCTTTGTCTGTACTGCTTGGTGGTGTGATGTCAAGCGCACAGTGCAGGTAGGCAGGATGCAGTGGGGAGATTTTTATGTGTGGAGCTAAGATGGATATGGGAGAGAGGAGAGAGGAACAGGAGCCAAAAAATATACAAAGAAAAAAGAATGCTAGGAGAGCTTGCCGTTGGAATGGAGAGATGAGAGACTATGAAATGGAGAAAAACAGAAAGGGGAAGAGAAAGAGAAGAATGAATAAATAAAAATAAGAAAGGTTAAAGAACTGCAAAGTTTCCAGGGATCCCACCGATGCAGCTATGAGGTCTGGGGAAGTCACTCTCAGTTGTCACAGTACAGCCTGGCTAGAAGGCATAGAGGTATATCAAACCTGTTATTCAGGGATCAGAAAGAAAAGGAAAATATAGAGAGACGAGAAACTGAGCAATGAAGAAAGACAAAAAGGGAAAAAGAGGGAAAAGAAAAAAAAAACAAAAATTTAAAATAAAAGAACAATAAAGGCCCCCCAAGAAAAACAGGAAAAAAAAAAAAAAAAAAAACAAAGAAAGAAGAAATGCCCTCAGGGATCCCTAGGCATGTCTGTGGAAGCTGAAGGGGAGTTCCTTGCCACACAGCTCCACCTGGCCAGAAAGGCTCCCAACTCAAGAAAAGGAAAAGAAAACAAACAAACAATTGAAAATGAACAAACGAACAAAAGCCCCGGGATCCCACCAGCGCGATAGCCCAGACCGGGAAGCAGCTGCACACTCGAATGGAGCTCCTCAGCCCCTCAGGAAGAAGCAAAGATGGCTCACAGAGCCAGGCACTCGAGCGAAAGGAGGGGGAGGTGGCGAGAGGCAAGAAAGCCAAAGAAGCAGAAGAAGAAAAAAAAAGCAACACCAGCGCCATCAAATGGCACTCAGAGAGCCAGCTAGTATGGGCTGGTGTTTCTGGACAAGAGACTGTGTCTGTGGGAAGCAGAGGAGGCCGAGTGTGGGTGAAGAAGGGTGGAGAGTGGGAAAACAAATATCACAAATTGCCGGTGCTCTGGAGCCCCTCAGAAAGAAGCAAAGATGGCGCACGGATCCAGGCACTTGAGTGAAAGGAGGGGGAGATGGCGAGAGGCAAGTGAGAAATCAAAAGAAGCAGAAAAGAAAAAGCAACACTGGCAGCCAACAAATGGCACTCAGAGAGCCGCCCGCTTGGGTGTGTGGAATCCAAGCAGCTGGCGCTTCCCGGTCAAGAGACTGTGGCCACGGGAAGCAGAGGAACAAACGAACAAAAGCCCTGGGATCCCACCAGCGTGGTAGCCCACACCGGGAAGCAGCTGCACACTCGAATGGAGCTCCTCAGCCCCTCAGGAAGAAGCAAAGATGGAGCACGGAGCCAGGCACTTGAGTGAAAGGAGGGGGAGGCGGTGAGAGGCAAGCAAGAAATCAAAAGAAGCAGAAAAAAAAAGCAACACTAGCGGCCAACAAATGGCACCCAGAGAGCCACCCGCTTGGGTGTGTGGAATCCAAGCAGCTGGCGCTTCCTGGTCAAGAGACTGTGGCCGCGGGAAGCAAAGGAGGCCAAGCCGGTGTGAAGAGGGGTGGGGGGCGGGAAAGCACACACCGCAGCAAATTACCGGTTGTTTTGTCTCCCGCTGGATGCTCCGTGAGGCTGCTTTCTCATACCCCCGTTTGCTGGTCTCCGATAGGAGTCCAAGATGGTGGATCCGTGCTGCGTTAGCTGGTAGGGAACCTCTGCATGAATCTCTCCTTGCTCTCCATTCTCTGTCAGTTTTCTCACTCTATTTGGTGCTTGGCTGAGTTCTTTATCTCTTCATTTGGTGTTTCAGGGTTTCAGGATTGTTCTATTCTCTGTTTGGCTTAGTTTTTCGGATCTTTGCTGTGGAGGGATGGTGTGGTGCTTCTGCCTAGAGCGCCATTTTGCCGGAACTCTCCCTAAGCAAATAATTTGAGAAGCTGGACTTTATGAAGAAAAATACAGCATTGAGATTGGAGGAATATTCATTAACAACCTTGGATATGCAGATGACACAACCTTGCTTGGTGAAAGTGAAGAGGGCTTGAAGCACTTCCTGATGAAGATCAAGGACTACAGCCTTCAGTATGGATTATGCCTCAACATAAAAAAAAAATACTCATAAGTGGACCAATAAGCAACATCATGATAAACAGAGAAAATATTGAAGTTGTCAAGGATTTCATTTGACTGATATCCACAATCAACACCTATGGAAACAGCAGTCAAGAAATTAAATGACGTATTGCATTGGGCAAATCTGCTGCAAAACACCTCTTTAAAGTGTTAAAGAGCAAAGATGTCACTTTGAGGACTAAGGTGCAACTGATCCATGCTGCAGTATTTTCAGTAGCCTAATTTCCATGCGAAAGCTGGGCAATGAGTAAGGAAGACTGAAGAAAAATTGATGCCTTTGAATTATGGTGTTGGTGAAGACTTTTGAATATACCATGGACTGCCAGAAGAACATACAAATCTGTCTTGGAAGAAGTATAGCCAGAATGTCCCTCTGAAATGAGGATGGCAAGACTTCATCTCATGTACTTCCAACACTGTTTCAGTTATCTAGTGCTACTGTAACAGAAAGTTTAACAAAGAGAAATTTGTTTTCTCACAGTTTGATTGTCTAGAAGCCTGCATTCAGGGTGCCGGCTCTATGGGAAGTCTTCTCTTTCTGATAGTTCTAGAGGAAGGTTTTTGTCTCTTTGAGCTTCTGTTCCTGGTCTATCTTCATGTGTCTTGGCATCTCTCTTCTTCCATCTCTGCTTCTTTACCTTGCTTGTTTCATCTCTTTCATATCTCAAAAGAGATTGACTTAAGACACACCCTAAACTAATTCTGTGTCATTAACATAATAAAGACAACCCATTCCCAAATAGGATTATAACCACAGGCATAAAGGTTAGGGTTTACAGTAAATATTTTTGGGGGACACAATTCAATCCATAACATTCCACACTTTAGTCCCCCAAAATTCATGTCCTTGCCATATGCAAAACATATTCACTCCATCACATCATCCCAAGACTTAAATCAACTTCAAATCCAAAATCTTATCTTCTGAGTAAGCTAAATCAAATATGGGTGAAATTTTAGGGCTATTCTAACCTGGGGCCAAATTCCTTTTCATTTGTGAACGTGTGAAATCTAAACTCTAAGTTGTCTGCTTCCAAAGTACAATGGTAGAACGGGCACGAAGTAGACATTTCCATTACAAATGGGAGAAATTGGAGGGAAAGAAGAGATAAAAGGCATCAAGCAAGTCCAAAACACAGCAGAACAATTTACATCACCTCTCAAGGCTTGAAAATAATCCTGTCTTCTCTGAGACCATCTAAGCAATGGCCCTGCCCTCCAGACTCTGGGTGTTGGCAAAGCCTTCTGAATTCTGGGTGAAGGCTCTTCAGCCCTGGGCTTCAGCTCCACCTTACATGTCTACTGGGACAACAATTCCTGCTGCCTGGCTTTGGGCAGCCCCATTCTCCTAGTCCCTCTGAGTATCGACCCCAATGCCTCAGCCCCAGAAGGCCCCATTCTTCTGCCCCTTGTGTATGGCAGCCCCACTTACTCAGCTTTGGATGATAGTGCCATCTCCCTGGCACACCTTAACAGCAGCCCCACACTCCAAAACTGAGTTGGCGAAGATCCGATTCTTTGAAATCCAGGAGACTGTGGTCCTACCATTTGAAATCCAGGAGACCATTGCCCCACACTTCGAAACTGCGAAGGCCCTGCTACCCATGCTCCTTCCAACAATTCTGCTGATCTCCAAGCTGCTCCAGGGCCGGTCCTTCTCTTCTCTTGCAGGACAACAGATGTAGCTCCTTTAGTCTTTTTCCTGCCTGCAGAATTCCAAGAGGCAGACAGTGTTCTTTCCTTTCATTTTGTCTCTGTCTCCTTCAGTCTAAGTTGATGGGTTTTCTATTGTGATAGTTGGTTAGAACTATCAGTCACAGGGTTAATCTCTTCAACAAAACATTGTGTAGCCATATCCTTGATGAACATTCTAGGACATATGTCCTTAGTTTGTACAACAGAATTTTCCAAATCTTTAAGTTCTGCTTTCATTTTGCACCATTCATTTTTAAATCCATCTCTTTTCTCTCGCATTTTACTATAAGAAGCAAGGAGAAACCACATGGCCCCTTTAAGATCTTTCTTAGAAACCTCCTCAGCCAGCTATCCAAGTTCATCATTTACAAGTTCTACCTTCCTCCAAACATTTGAGCATAATTCAGACAAGTTCTTTGCCACTGCATAAAAAGTATCACCCTTCATCCATTGTCCAATCACGTTCATCTTTTTTTTTTTTTTTTAAAGCCTCACCAGAAGCATATTTAACATCCACATTTCTAGCAACATTCTGTTGCCGGTGCCATATGTAATTTCTAAACCAATAGAGGGTTTCTCTATAGCTCTCCTCACTTCCTTCTGAGCCCTCAGCAGAATTGCCTTTGATATCCATAATTCTACTAACAGTCTCTTCAAGGCAATCTAGGCTTTTACTATTAGGCACCTTAAAACTCTTCCAGCCTCTACCAATTACCCAATTCCAAAACCACTTCCACATTTTAGGTTTTTGTTCAAGCAGCACCCCCCAATTCTTGGCATCAAGTTCTGTCTTAGTTATCTAATGCTGCTATAACAGAAATACCACAAATGGATGGCTTTACCAAACAGAAATGTATTGTCTCACAGTCTAGTAGAAGTCCGAATTCAGGGTGCTAGCTCTAGGGGAAAGCGCTCTCTCTCTATTGGCTCTGGAAGAAAGTCCTTGTCTCTTTCAGCTTCTGCTCCTGGGAGATCTTCCTGTGTGGCTTGACTGTCTCTGTTCCCCCATCTCTTTGTCTTTTGCTTGCTTGTTTAATCTCTTTTATATTTCAAAAGTGATTGACTTAAGATACACACTACACTAATCCTGTGTCATTAGCGTAACAAAGACACTCATTCTCAAATGGCATAGAGGTTAGCATTTACTATATGTATTTTTGAGGGACACAATTCAATCCACAATATATAAGTTATCAGGAGGGACCGGTCACTGGAGA
This sequence comes from Dugong dugon, assembly GCA_030035585.1. Classification (NCBI taxonomy): domain Eukaryota; kingdom Metazoa; phylum Chordata; class Mammalia; order Sirenia; family Dugongidae; genus Dugong; species Dugong dugon. The sequence goes on along the minus strand of CM057475.1, from coordinate 4,034,075 downwards.
AGGACATCATGCTTTGTAGAGGGTCAGAAAAAAAGAGGAAGACATTCAATGAGATGAATTGGCACAGTGGCTGTAACAATGCGCTCAAACATAGCAGTGATTGTGATGGCACAGGATCAGGCAGTATTTCATTCTGTTGTACATAGGGTTGCTATGAGTCGAAACCCACTTGACAACACCTAACAACAACAATTTAAACGATTTAGAAAAACAGTTGAAATTTTTCAGAATCTAGGGCTAGATGAAGAGTTCTTAGAATTCACACCAAAAGTATGATCCATAAATGAAAAAATTGATGAACTGGACCTTATCAAAAAGTAAATATTTACTCTGTGAAGGTGCATAAGCTACAACTGGGAGAAAATACTTGTAAATCACATATCTGACAAAGTACTAATATCTGGAATATAGAAAGAAACCTCAAAACTCAACATTAAAAAAGGCAAAATATTTAATTAGAAAATGGACAAAAGACAGAAACATACATTTCACCAAAGAGGCTATACAGATGGCAAATAAGTACATGGTAAGATATACAACTTAATCAGCCATAAGAGAGTGCAAACTAAACTACAAAGAGGTATCACCTCACACTTATCAGAATGGCTAAAATAAAAAATACAAACATCAAATGTTGGTAAGGATGCAGAGAAACTGGATCATTTATATATTGCTTGTGGGAATTTAAAAGGGTACAGTTCCTCTGGAAAAGTGTTGACAGTTTCTTATAAAACTAAACATGATGTAACTATCCTACAATCCAGCAATTTCTCCCCATGTTTGAGTTGAATATTCCACTATACTTTACCAGGGTGCCCTTTGCATGTCAGCAAAAGCACTATCTCATCTGTGTCCCTTCTAGAATTTAAGTTCTAAAGCCATGAATCTCAACTTTGGTTACATATAGCCAGGAGAGCTGTAAAAATACTAACATCTTGGCCTGCTACTCAATTTTTTTTTCTGATTTAAATGGAGCCTGAGGGTTGGAATATTTAAAAGCTTCCCCAAACAAAAACTAAAAACAAACAAACAAAATAAAAACAGTTGCTATCGAGTCAATTCTGACTTATGGAGACCCCATGTGTTTCAGAGTAGAACTGTGTTCCACAGGGTTTTCAATGGCTCTGATCTTTTGGAAGTAGATCACCAGGTCTTTCTACTGAAGACCCTCTGGGTAGATTTTAACCAAATGCTTCTGTGTCACTAAGGGACTCCTAAAAGCTCTCCAGGTTATTCTAATGCACAGCCAAGCTTGAGAACCACCATTCTAAATCTACCAAGTCTATTTGTCCACCACTGCATTCCCAGTTTCAAAACTCACACATAGTAAATTCATATTTATCAAGTGAATGAGGCAAGAAGTGAAATTTATTACTATTGTCCTGGAAATCCCTAAGTCACAGGGCCTACAAATCTCTCCTGATGCTCAGAATGACTCATTTCTGAACAGACTGGTACCTCACCACCCCTGTGAATGCAGCCAGGCTCTTTCAGGGGCTGGGTCATGCACCCCTCCCCCGCTGCAGTTTCTCCTGAGCAACCTGAATCTTTGGTGCCAGACCCTGAGTGCTGGGCTGGCTCACACAGCCGTTCTCGGATGCCCTGAAGCACTGCAGACCAAGCCACCAAAGTGTGGGTTTGGCAAACGTTAGACTTTTCCCTTTGGGGTATGAGCCAGGATTTCAGATCCAGCAACTTAAGAATGGAATCCGTATTCTACAGACGCCAATAAATGCATTTGTAGCATGACTGCTGTGTTTCTGCCAGTTGTGATTACTAGGCTGCAAAACAAAGTCCCGTTGCTAAAGACAATCAAGTTAAAAATCACTGTGAAAACGTGTACAGCTGTCTTTGCCCAATCTGACCTACTCCAGGGAGATATTCTTATTGTCTCAACTTGTGAAGAAAAATCTTTCAATGTGCTTTCAGGAAAGTCAGGTTATTTCCACCCATAGAACGAGCTGAATTGTATTTTCTGGGTAGACAGAAGTCGAGATCCCTTGAAATGGAGCCCAGAATAGCAGACTTGTAGAACTCAGAGAATTTGCCTAGTCCAATGATTTCATTCAACATCTGAGGATACTTACGTGTGAGTACAGGGAAGTTAAACGTTCAAGGTTCAGGGTCAAGTGTCTATGCCTCGTGAATCATAGCTTAAAGACAACAATAACTATAAAAAAGATTGTTAAACAGTTTCAAGAAATTATTTTATTGGTGGTAGTGTTGGTGTTTTTATTCTCAGATTGTTTTATGATTATTGTGGGATAAATAAAATGACTAGTTCTGTTAGTATCATTTAAAACGTAAGATCATTGAACTTAAGTAACAACCCTATCGACTTGAATCTGAACTGGAGGTGTCAGAATAAACACATGATCTTTTATGGTTGTTGTTAGGTGCCGTCAAGTCAGTTCCAACTCATAGTGACCCTATGTACCACAGAATGAAACACTGCCCGATCTAGCACCATGCTCACAATCGTTGTTATGCTTGAACCCATTGTTGCAGCCACTATGTCAATCCATCTCGTTGATGGTTTTCCTCTTTTTCGGTGACCCTCTACTTTACCAAGCATGATGTCCTTCTCCAGGGGCTGATCCCTTCTGACAACATGTCCAAAGTATATAAGACATAGTATCGCCATCCTTGTTTCTAAGCAGCATTCTGATTGTACTTCTTCCAAGACAGATTTGTTCGTTCTTCTGGCAGTCCATGCTATATTCAATATTTTTCGCCAACACCACAATTGAAAGGCACCAATTCGTCTTCTGTCTTCCTTATTCATTGGCCAACTTTTGCATGCATATGATGTAATTGAAAATACCATGGCTTGGGTTAGATGCACCTTAGTCTTCAAGGTGATATCTTTGCTTTTCAACACTTTAAAGAGGTCTTTTGCAGCAGATTTGCCCAATGCAATGCATCTTTTGATAATTTCTTGACTGCTGCTTCCATGAGTGTTGATTGTGGATCCAAGTAAAATGAAATCCTTGACAACTTCAATCTTTTCTCCATTTATCATGATGTTGCTTATTCGTCTAGTTGTGAGGATTTTTGTTTTCTTTATGTTGAGGTGTAATCCATACTGAAGACTGTGGTCTTTGATCTTCATCTATAAGTGCTTCAAGTTCTCTTCCCTTTCAGCAAGCATGATCTTTTTTAAGGATATATATTTCCCATCATTGTCCACAAAAAAAAAAAAAGGCCTAGAAACAACTACAGCCTAGGAGCACTGGGCACCTCTAGTGTCTAGATTGTGGTTTCTAAATGCCATTTCCCATGAGAATACGTCAGGGCTCCTTGGAGATATGGATGACTTCAGTCCGGGTTTGGGCTTGCACAGGATAACCTAGAACATCTTTATGAGGAGAGTAGGGGCGCATCCTCCATTCTAATAGAAAGCGGAAAGACAGAATGGGTGCAGGTGCACATAAGATGCTTCCTGGACTTGGTGGGGCAAAATTATGATGGACTGTGGAACTACTCTAATGGTTTCTTTTTTCTCTGGCAAGGTCATTGTTATGGGTTAAATTGTGTCCCCCAAAATATGTTTTGGAATCCTAACCCCTATACATGTGGTTGTAATCCCATCTGGGAATATGGTTTTCTTTGTTATGTTAAGGAGGCCATATTGGTCAGGGTATTTCTTAAGCTTATCACTTTTGAGATATAAAAGGAGCAAATTAGGTAGAGAAGAAAGGAATCATAGATAAGAATAGATGCCACATCACATGAAGATTGCCAAGAACAGAGAAATAGAAGCTGAAAAGAGACAAAGACCATCCCCAAGATCAACAGAGAGAGAAAGCTTTCACCTAGAGCTGGTGCCTTGAATTTGGACTTCTAGCCTCCTAAACCATGACAAAATAAATTTCCGTTCGTTAAAGCCACCCATTTGTGGTATTTCTGTTAAAGCAGCACTAGATAACTAAGACAGTCATTCACAGAGACAGTAAGTGGTGAAGATGGAATTTTTCAGAAAGCAGAAAATTTTGAAATTGTCCTAGAAAAAAACAGGACAGAAAAATAGCCAGGGAATGGTTATGACGGACATGACTATGAATCTTTAGGGAGAAAACTTCGATAGACTCAGCTCTCAGGACAAAGGCATGAAAAATGTGGCTGGGTGAGTTCAGACAGAGATTAACTGATTTTTGTTTATTTTTAATTTTTTTAAGTGAAAAAAATTATTCATATTTAAACGTTAAGGGCAAAGAGACAAAAGAGGGTGAGAAGTTGAAAATAAAGGAAAGACAGGAATCAATTAGGCCACCTAGTTGTTCTCAGATGTTGTCCCAGGACAAGCAGCATCAGCATTACCGGACAATTTTGTAGAAATGTACACCCCCTTGCAGTGCTCCCTCTTCAGAACTACTATAGCGAAAATTTGGGAGCAGGGAGCAGTCCACTAGGTGATTCTGAAGAATATTAACATTTTAAAACCTCTGCCTTACAAGGAAGTCCCTAGGTTGTAAAACGGTTTGCACTCAACCATTAGCCTAAAGGTTGGCAGTTTGAACCAACCCAGCAGTATCGAAGAAGAAAATATTTGGTGGTCTTCTTCCACTAAGATTACATCCAAAAAACCCTATGGAGCAGTTCTACTCTGTAACACATGGGTCGCCATGAGTCAGCATCGACTCCAGGGCAACTAACAACAACAGCAGCAGCCTTACAAGGTAGGTAGTAGATGAAGGTAAAAGCCCAGTAGATTGTCCTTGATAAAGAGAGTCACTGCTTCATTCCCTGTACCTGCCCAGTCGACTCGGACTCATAGCCACCTGTAGGATAGAGCAGAAGTGCCCCATAGTGTTTCCAAGGAGTGACTGGTGGATTCAAACTGCTGACCTTTTGGTTAGTGGCCAAGCTGTTAACCACTGCATCACCAAGGCTCTACTGTTTCACTGAGAAGAAGAAAAGGGAGTAGATAAGGACTGTTTTCAGAGAGGGAAGAGAAACTCAGTGAGTTCTTGCCTGTAGGTCTCTTTTCTTGGCAGAGAGGAATGGGGTGGGGATTGTGTGGAGTAGAAAGTTTTTCCCTTCTCCCCTAAGACAACTATTCATTGCATGCCTACAACATACATTCTGCTAGGAAAAGTAGCAATGAAAAAGATAGACAAGATCATGGCCATTGCAGAGCCTACATTCCAGAACTCAGAAACAGACAATAAACAAGCTAACACATAAATAAACAGGCTAATATAGGATTATGGTAAGTGCTATGAAGGCAATAAAAAGGCTACCGTGCAATGAGCTAGCTGGAATGTTCAAGGAAGCCCTCCCAGACAGAAGCATTTGATCTGAGGTTGAAGGATTAGAATGAAGTCATCCAAGCCCTGGAGGAAATGTGTTATTGGTCAAAGCAATGACGTGGGCAGAGGGGCTGGTGGGTTTGATGAAGAAGAAGGAGACTGTGTGGAGAAGAAGAGAGAGGACACAGAAGCTGATAACATAGAGAATTGTAGTCTGTGGGTCTGGTAAAAAGTTTGAATTTAATTCTTAAAACAATGGGAGGCCATTGAAGGTTTTTAGGCCTGGGAGTTACCACACAACCAAATGCATATGTTTGGATGTATCTAAGTATCACAGGTGTCTCACCTGAGCAAAGTGTGTAACACTGGCAACACACTGTAATATTCAATGGAGTTTCTTTGTAAAAAATTCCTATGCATGAGCCCTACCTACAGAAACTCTGGTTGAACTGGTCTGGCATAAAACCCAGGCATAGTAGGGTTGTTTTTGTTTGCTTTGTTTTGTTTTTGATGCTGGCCAAGTGATTTTATTGCACAACCAAGGATGCAAACCATGGGTGTGCCTTCCTAGCTTCATCTTGCCTCTAATCTTCTCTCCCACAGCCTTGGTGAGCTGAGTTTCCTGCAGCCTGACAACTACTCTTTTTCTTCTGGAATGTGACTCAAGTTTTTTTAACCTGATTTACTGCATTCTAATAAACAGGGGAATCAAGCAACTTGTATGGGTTGCTTCTAGACAGCACTCCCCAGCCAGCTGCATAAGGGAGCCAGCGTAAGAGGGAGGCCCCACTTTCTTAATCATCCAGTAGCCCTAGTGCAGTCCACTTGGTCCAAAGGTCAGGAGATCTCAGAGACTAGGCTATCAATGCAACAGCAGAAATGAGGAGTTAAGGAGACTCCCCATGCTCAATGCTGTTCTGGGAGAAAGAGGCATTATTCTTGTCAGACATGCTCTTGACTGGTGGGCTCACATGCAGTCGTTGGTCTGAAGAGAGCTTTGAGTTATCCTTGAGATGGGTGAAAACATTTAGAATAGTGTTTACCAAGTGGTAAGTATTCAACACATGTTAGGTTTCTTTTCCTCCCTTCTTCACTGCCCACACTCAGTGACCAAGTTCTACAATTCTATCCTCTAAGTGGCTTCCCTGGAGTCCTTGGGTGGTACAAATGGTTAAGTGCTTGGATACTAACCAAAAGTTTGGTGGTTCAAATCCATCCAGAGGTGTCTCAAAAGAAAGGCCTGGTGATCTGCTTCCAAAAGATCACAGCCTTGGAAACTCTATGGAGTACTTCTATTCTGTACTCATCAGGTTGCCATGAGTCAACTCCATGGCAAGTGTTGTTGTTTTTTTTGTTTTTTAAAGTGGCTTCCCAAACAATCCCACTCTGTCTGTCTACACTACTACTGCTTTATCAATCCCAGTGCCAACCAAAGGTGAGTGGTGGATGTGGTCTTCCCTGGGTGTAGGCAATAAAGGAGTGATGAATTTAAGAGTAATAATATAAACAGCTTAAAATCGGGCTGCTTTTTACTAGTACCAGCAATTCTGGATGTCAATGATGAACTACTCCTTCCCTTAAAATCTTTAATTATTCTACATTCTAGACAACGGGTTTGGTCACTACTGATTTTAATAATATTATTTGTAAGCTTCTAAGTGGCACTTTCATTACACATGTTTTAATCACCACTGTCTTATACAGGGACTTTAATTTGGAAACTTCCAGTTACACAGCTGTCCTTCAACCCTCTGGACTCAGTTACAAGGGCTTATTTCAAGAGTAAGCTTGTAATGATTCCAAATCATCTGAGCTTGCCTCAGTGCAATTTGTTACTCCAATCTTGTGGTACTACATATTCCTGAATTTAATGATGGATTCAAAATACCCAATGATTACTCAGTGGTTTTAAACTTGAAGAAACAGAATGTGGGTTAGTTCACTTCTGTCATCTGGGCCATTCGCAGCCTCACTGGAGTTTTCACATGAGCTTAAAGTTTCAAACAGTTAAACAAGGAATGAAGTGTGAGGTTTCATATTTTTGTTTGGTGAGTGCAAATTTTAGTTTATTCATATAATATTTTATCAAATTTGAAAAATATACTTAAAAATAAAATGTATTATTTTTAAATTGTTGATTATTTTAAAACTGAAAGAATATATTGAGAAAATAATTATCACTGATTATCACATGATTATTACTAACAATAATTTTGTCATGTAGAGATAAGCGGTATTAAAAATGATCCACTTCAAGTAAATATCAGAGGACACCCCTGAACCAATCTGTATTGTGCTTTCTCTTTGCTTACAGCAGTGGCCTTCTAATTCCATTCTGCTTCCTCTTTCTCCTTGGGCTCTTCCTCCATATTGTTCCAGGGTAATGTTTCTAAAAAGCTAATCTTTTCATTACCCTCATGAAACATCCATCCTCTTTAGCCTGATCATGTAGGGCAGGGGTGTATATTAATTCCCAATAATTATAAGGACTAGTTGTTACCTTGGGCAAGGATTTTATGGACAATATGTAAGATCAAAGTCCTTCCCCTGAGGAGCTTGGATGTATCCAGTGGACAGGACACATCTCTGTCGTGCAGGGAATAGTAAAAGGTGGCAGAATGTAGTGGGAGTAGGTTGGCTGGGTTTAAGTTCTCTTGTTCTACCTACTGATCTGGGTTTGTACTATCGGGACATTAGATTTCCCTCCTCTGTAGAAAAATAATCTAAACTAAATGTAACTTTCAATTCTGCTGTTCTGTCCCTCCCAGCCACATGGATGTACTCACTGCTTCCCATCACGCCAAACTTGTTCTGTCTTCCTGACTGCCCATGTAAAGTCCTGTTCTCCTTGAGCTCTATTTCTATAGTTAGATAAGTGAGTGTGGGATGTCCCCAGGATGTGTGGGCCCTCCAGGGAAGGGCCATTCCTTATTCGTTGCTGCACTTGCGGAGTAGGAGACTACCCCGTGGTAGGTGCTTAATACATTATCTGAAATGATTGAATGAAGGATACTCTGTAATATAACATTAGAGAATATTATCAGAGTATTTTCACATGAAAAATAATTCAGTTAATATTTAAGTTTAATGAATATTTGATATGGGTGCTTCTAAAATAACTGTCTTTGGTATTTTGAAGGACCTTCGTGACTTAATCTTGACATTCAAAAGGTGATCCCCCCCCCCAACTCCCAAGAACAAGGTAAGCATGAGCTCAGCTTCCTAATGTTTATACACCTACTCCTCACTTATAAACTCTCTTGTTATGTGACATTTCTCATTTATGACAATAGTAAAAAATCTACTATCCAACTATTTTGTGTATTAATGGAGTACATATGGCAGTACCCTTTTGAGATCAGTGGGACATACAGTGTCCACCCATATTTTCTGCCTCTCAGGTCCAGAGGGACATATACATCCCACATAATATTTTGTGATCTGATGTGATCATCCTCCATTTTCACATAATGGCAATTTTTGCAAAATGACTTGGCCTTTGAACCCAACTGTGTTGATAAGTGAGGAGTGGGTATAGCTGCTTTGCAGTGGCTGTTTGGAGAAACCAGTGAACTCTTGACTGAGCGGAAGCTAGACACTGAGTGACTGCAGACTCTGAATGGGAAAGGGCAAAGTGAAAGGGCAGCCAGAAAGTCAAGGGCTCTTCTTTCCAACTTTGAGATTATTGACTCTACAGGACTTTATTTTATCCTCAGAGTGACCATGTAAGGAGGGTAGAACTCACAGGGACCAGGTTCACAGGAAGGTGCCTTCAAAAGCAGAAACTCCTGCTTGGTGCAAAATCCAGAGCAAGAGCCTCAGGCCTGGCTGTTCCTGTGAATTCACTTGTCCTCACCTCAGTTCCAGAGATGTCCTGATGGTGTCCATCTCTGTCATCTGTCTAACAAAGTGACAATCACATGGGTGAAGACTTGGAGGGACAGTCTCTGCCCCTCTTGCCTCCATTCGTGAGGAGGACCCACCAGCTGGCAGTGCTCCCTAACCTGTTCCTACTCAGTTCCCACTGTTCAGTCTCAGTGCTAAGAGCTTTTGCAAACTTGTCCATGCCCACTATGGCCACTGACTTATTAAAGACATACAGAGAACAAGCCCAGAACTAACCCTAGATTTCCTAACCTCCCTCACAGAGGGAGACACTGATTGCCAGAGTACAATCAACCTCCCTTCAGCTTTAAAAGCCAGAAGCCCTTTCTGGCTTCCCCTGGATCTGTGCCCCCTCCTGCACCATGGCTCGTCACATTGGGGCCCTTGCCATGCTCTCACTTCCTGACTCAGATAGGGTCAGCCTGCCCCACACTCACAAGTCTTTCTGCCTCAACTACACCAACCATCTCCCTCCCCTCCAGACAGCTCACTGCCCAATAGACCACAGAAGTCATGCCCTGAAAATCTCCAGTGATGCCCTAATCAACAACCCCAGCCCCTCTTCTTCCATAGCACAAAGCCCCTTGTAGTTCTGTGTGGCCATGAGACTAGGTCTGGCCAATGCAGCACAAGCACCGCCTCCCAGATTGGCACAGGATCCTGACCATTATGCTCTCTCCCCTCTGCTAACTTGCTGCAGACTGACACCAGTTGTTGCATTGGCAGGTGGTGAAGAGTTGGGGACACAAGATCAAGGATGATAAATCCTTGAACGATCACACGGAGGTGTGAGCTGATTACCCAGTGTAAACACACATTTTTTACTTCATGTGAATGGAAAATAAACTTTGTATTAAGCTACTGAAATTTTGGTATTTTATTCATTACAGCGTATACTGTTAGAGTTTCATGCCTTGTAGGTTTCTGCAGCATGTTACACACCTGACTCAAATTATTACAAATGACTCCCTGCCCTAGATTTTACCTTTTCAGCTAGGGTCCATCTCCTCTTGCTGACACCCTCTCTCAGCTTTGAGCAGAATCTGTCCCCCATCAAGGACTGAGGGACACCCAGAAAAGCAGCCCAGCTAACATCGCTCAAGGTGGAGTCCCTCCTGACTATGACTGTCAACACCTGTGGCACTTAGCTTGACTGCTTTGGACACTGGAGATAAATGGAAAACCCGAAGTCATCATGAGAGGGGAGCCTATGGGCATATTCACTTGGTTAATCCAATGTCATTTTGCAAAACGATAAAGTGACCAGCTGCTGGATCCCTAATAGATGGTAATTTAGTATACAGATATGGTAGCTGTAACTATCACTGGTTTTCTTTGATGGGGTCATTGAGTTCCAACAGGAACGATGATGGAAGAATAATGGATCATATCTGAATTGGTATGTCCTTGTTCTGGGCATGAGCTTTGAATATGAAGGTTTGCAGGGCTGAGGGTGGAGTGTGGAGGCCTGAGATACGACTCAGATGTGATACAGCTCTTACCAAAGTCAAGACTAAGCCCCGCTTGGATTGAGCCTGTTGAGGGTTGTGCCAGACCCAGTCTCATGTATTTCTGGTGTGGTCCAGGAAAAATCATAGTTCTGGGTGTTATCACCTTTCCAAGGAGACTTGGCCAGACTCTTGACTCTTTCTCTACACATGATACACCCTTTATCACCCACAGAGGCCCAACAAGCATACCATGTCCAGTCTGAATGATCTTTCTATGGTGAAGCCTGTGCCCACATGGAGCACACAGGCTGTCAGAGCATTGTAGCTGGCGTATAGGGATAACCCATTGCCGTCAAGTTGATTCCAATTCATAGTGACCCTACAGGACAGAGTAGAACTGTCCTATAGGGTTTCCAAGCAGTGGCTGGTGGATTCAAACTGCCGACCTGTTGGATGGTAGCCAAGCTCTTAACAACTGTGCCACCAGAGCTCCCATATAGTGATAGCCAGACCAATATACTTTTCCCTAGGGTATTCTGGTAGCATTGGTTTGGTAGGTGGTGGGACAAGGGAAGACTCTATCACTCCATCTTGCTGGCATGTGGGCAGAGCATGAGGCACTCAAAAGTTAGTGTGACTTCCAGTGTGACTCCCAACAGAACTTTCATCCAAGTGTGTTTCATCAGCCCAGAGAGCTGATCCTACAACTATGTGTTAAACACTGGGCTGGAGTGATGCATTTAAACAGGACCATACCTACCCGTTGAGAACTTCCTAGCTAAATCATGCTCTACTGAGCTGTTCAGCCTGAACTCCATTTACAACACAAAACAGGGGCAGGTTTTCTGAAGACCAGGACCCTAGAGCTGGCTCAGAGACCATGGGCCTAGCCTCTCATCACAGAAGTGAGGAAACTGAGGCAGGGGTTGCCCACAGAAGACAAGAGCCAGGCCAGAGTCCATTATACGCCTTTGCACACCAGCCTGCACACACACCAACAATGCACAGGGACAGCCTGACCCTGAGAATGAGCTGAGCCTCACAGGCCACGGGTGAATATCAGGAGCACCCTGACGGGTCTTGGCTAAGTGGTGCAGGCATCTGGAAAGAATTGTGGTCTGGGCTGGAAGCCGTGCTTAGAACAACTTCTTCCAGTAATACGTCCCTTTCTAAATAGGCAACTATGGCAGTTCCGAGTCTGATTTCAAGGTCTAAAATGTGTTCAAATTCATAATGACTTAAGAAGAAGAGAAAACACTATCGTGGGAGGAAAAAACTGCAGCGAGTCCCAAGCGATGTCATAACAGCAGGCAGAACAGATACTCTCTAGGCTTCCCAGGAAAGATGACACAGCTCTGGGCCCAGGTCCTGAGAGCTCACTTGCATAGCCCAGCCCTTTCCAAAGTGCTCAGTATTTATAAGAAAACACACTCACTCCCTGTTTTGGCTGAAAAGAGATTCCTCAATCCTTCCTCTCTCCTCCCAGGCAGAAGCAGAGGGAAAGGCAGCAACCCTCTGGTCTGAGATGCATACCTCCACAGGAAGCACATTACCAGAAAGAAAACCTCATTGATGACAGGTCGTGGACTCACGTGAAGTTCAGAACAGTATAAAGGACTTTTCCCTTTTCCTGCTGACCTGCTTCTTATTCCTTAGTGGCCACCATGGGTGGGTGCGGGACAGGGAATCACTTCTGTTTCTCTCCTGTGGTTTCCTCTCTCTCTTATTTCCCCTCTGAGCTCCCCCTTCCCTCCCCAGGGTCCTGGCTTCAGATATCAGTGCCATCTAGTATTCCTCTTGATTGAGCTATAGCTGAGGAGACCTTCAGAATGAATCTTCTACAGGAATGTTTTTTAAAAAAGGAAAAACAAGCCTCTTTTCATTATCCATTGTCTCCTTTGCACTTTGTTGTCTTGGTTTAAAGTGCACAGAGCTTCTGTTTTTAATCTCACTTTTGCCGAGGACCAGCCACGGGGAGGGGATGATTATGTTCTGTCATAGACTTCCCCATGTGGAAGGTTTAGCCCTCCCAAAGGGAAGCACTGTTTCCTCCCCCACCCTAGAGAGTTCAAAGGGACGGGAGGGGAGTTGGGGGGGCAGTCCCAACCCTCACAGCACATATCTTTCTCCACTATGCCATGTTGGTTTTAATATGGGGTGGATAGGTTTACCAGTGCCCTCAGTTTTCTTCTCCAGATGTTGATATTTCCACCACCACCCCACCACACACACAAGTCCATAACCTTGGCAAGCACTCACTACTCCTTCCACGACTCCAGCAGTAATGTGTTTATCCTTGGTGTATGGCTGGGCCCTGGATGTGGCCACTAAGAATAGACCAATCCTGTTCCAGTGTGATGGTGGATACTCCCTGAGGCTCTATGCCGCTGCCTCTTCCTCCTAGATCTCTGTATCTTCTTGCTGCTCATTTCTTATCTCCTGGGAGAGGGGTGCAAACACCTCTTTCACCCCAGTGGGTGCACTACTGGATTAGCCAGGCACAGTTGGTGACATCAGTGTCCCAGCATGGACTCACCCTCCTTGCCAGTTCTCTGATGGGTGAGATGTGGTTGCTGTGTTACCCTCATAGCTCTACCCTTGGCTTCCAGCTGCACCCAGTGCAGTGTTCAAGATTCTGACTATGCTTTCATCCAACATGATGCCCCTTCAGTGGTCCACCAGGCTTCATCTAACTGGTACTACTAAATTCTGTGGTCATCCCCATGTCAGAGCCCAGCTGCTGCCTTTATACTCTGATCTCTGATGCCAACGTGGTGGGCTTGGATTGGAGAAGTAATTGCAGCCACCCTACACCCTATACTTTTTTTTTTTTTCTGATTCTTCATAGCCTTCACTTTCCCCTCTTCTACCAAGTTAACTGAAATAATAGGAGAAACCTGTGCAGCCCTAGACCCTCTAGCAATCCAAGATTTGCTAGTGGAGATTGGCTGGAAGCTATCCCCACCAACAATGTGTTATCCTGTCCCCCCGTCTTCCCATTACTTTATTCTCTCTCCAGTGCTTAGGTAAGTTTGTCCTCAATCTCTTCATTCTCATTTTCTCATTCCCTCTTAGAGTCAAGTTCAAAACTTAGTAAACATTTCCTTAGCAGTTTCTACCCTTCCAAAGAGTGAATGAAAATCCAACAGTCAGGCAAACCCTAAGCCACTCACCACCCATAACCCTGGGTAGGGCTCCTTCCCTCTTCATTTCCTGCCTGTGTTTCTGAGTCCCTCCATATTGAACATTTTCCTAATGTGCCACATTTAGAGTTTAATTCTTCCTCCTCTGTCACCTGCTCTGCACTTTTCTCATAAATTATCACCTCTCAGCATCTGAGACTAGCACCTGTTATAGTGCTTTTCCTAAACTGCCAGTCTCAGGTCTCTGTATGTGAGGTTTTACTACCCAAGATTTCAAATTAGGTCATGTTTACATCAATGCCACAAATTAAGAGCTCTCAGGGCTCTGTCTATTTTGAGGCCCTCCCACTTAGGCATCCTTGGGGCGGGTCCAGAGCTGGGGCTGTCCTTGGGACTACCCATCTACACCCACCAGACCTTAACTCCAGCCCAGATGAAGTCGTGCTGGTTTCATCCCTCCCTCAAAAGCCCCAGTGTGGACCCTGCCCTCCATCTGCTTCTCTAGTTTTTGCATTCCCTGTGATGATCTGGTAAACATTTATAGAGTTTTGACAAAAATGTGTTCAAGATTTATGTTGTGGAAGGAATTTAAAGCACAGGAGTAACTTTGACTCTATATGGGGTTCCTCTCAGCTCCTCAGCACCCTCATGGGTCCTGCCCAGCATGTGCTGCCTCCCTACCATTGGGCCAGCCTCCCTATACCAGGGACCCCACATGTCCCCAAGTTTTAGATTGTTCCAAGTGCTGCCTGCAAGTGAACTGCAACATTCAAGTTTGCCCTCCTAGGCCAGTTCTGCTTTTACATGAGCTCCTTCAAAAGATGAACTTCAGGCCACCATGCCTTCTGAGCCCCAGTCCTCATACCAAAGGAATATTCGAACAGTGTTCTCTGGCAAAAACGGGAAATACTTCCAAGTTTAAAATTACATTTTTCTCCAAATTCTGTTAGTAATGTACACATTAAAAGTAAAAAAATAATAAACAAACAAAAAAATAATAAGCAAAAAAACACTGTAAGCAGGTCAGTCAGGGCACTCTGCTCTTATATGAGGGAGTAAACAATGTTTGGTGAATACAGTCAGTTCTTAATGGACTGGGCAGAGGGCTGATGCCCATAGTTAACAATAATAAACAGTCCCTTTATCCAAAATTCAAACTTCTACTCATTAGGGTACACTTCTGTGACTACACAAAAGGTACCAACTTCTGGTCTTCTGCTGCATTTGAATGCCATGGCAACATGGCAGGAACATGGAAAAGGCAGAAATATTAAACAGCTAACAATAAGACACAGCAGTGTCCCAAACCCTGGCCATGAGTTAGAACTGCAGATTCCTGGATCCAACCCAGACTAAGTTGGTCACCCTTCCAATGGTCAAGGTCCATGCAATAAGGAATAGGGAACAAAAAACCTGCAGTTAGAAGAAAGAAAATAATGAATTTACTTATTTTTTGTCCTCTTCAAAAAAAAAGGTCTTTTGGCAGAAAAGGAGTACATGAGAAGGAGGGGTGAACTCACAAAAACAAAGGTAAGCCAAGACCTGCTCTCTCTCACCAGACCATCTGCTGGAGTGTTTTTAAAGTGGGGAGGACAAGCTGTTGAGTGCCAACTGGTGTTGCATAGGCTTCATTTTAATATTTTAAAAATAAAGAGCTTAGCTGAACAACAGAAAAACAATAACAGATTGTTTAAATTGAGACTAATCTTTTGCCAATTTTTCATCAGCAACTTGTAATTTTTGTGTGCTTAAATTGTGCTTACTATTTTTCTTGCACTTGAAAATGATGTCTAGAGAGCAATCATTATATTGTGAACATTTAATATAGGATTAACATCGAATTAAATATGAATCATGCTTTGACTAGTTTTATTTTACCTCTGAATTAAGGTGAACAATGATCTTTCCCCTTCCGTTGTCTGCTAATTGAGTGTGAGTAGAAATAAGCATTTAATGAGTCATTGCTAAAGAATGAATGAAAGGCAGAACATCCCTCAAGAGTCCTTTCGAATCATAATCCACATCAGTCTGCAGACAGCATGGTTACATCTCCTCCCACATCCTCTCATGTCTCCTTGAGGACTCCTAAACTTCATCCACATTGCATTGGCTCCTTGGAAATGTACTGGTTGTCACTGGAAGGGCCTCAGGCACTTAAATGTCAGATTGTCATGAAAGGACCTCCACAGAGATAATGTCTTATGAGCCCAGGGACTGTAGTGACTAGGGGAAGCATCCTCAGAGGAAGTGCAGATGTCAAGAGGGCAACCTCTAAAAGCAAAAAAAAAAAAAAAAAAAAAAAAAGAGTTGGGGGGGGATGGGACTGGAGTTACCATGAAATGAGTGATTTTAACCTTTCAAACACATACACAAAAACTTGCTCTAAGGAAAGATTACTCAATGCCATGATGACAGTAGATAGTGGATGGAGTCCACAAAATCTCCCCAAGGAAAGAAACATGATCATACTTTACAAGTCATAGTTTAAAATAGCTTCCAGCCCTGGATAAGTAAAGTATTATTGAAGAATAAAGTAGGAGGATTCACACTACCTTACATCAGAACTTACTATACAGCTACAGTAGTCAAAACAGCCTGGTCCTGGTACAATGACAGATACACTGATCAGTGGAACAGAATTGAGAACCCAGATGTAAATCCATCCACGTACAGTCACATGATCTTCGACAATGGCCCAAATTCCATCAAATGGGGAACAGTCTTTTTAACAAATGGTGCTGGAAAAACTGGATGTCCATCTGCAAAAAAAAGAAACAGGACCCATACCTCACACCATGCAAAAAAAGTAATTCAAAATGGAACAAAGACCTAAATATAAAGCCAAAAACTATAAAGTTCACAGAAGAAAAAAAGGGATCAACACTAGAGGCCCTAATACACGGCATTAACAGGATACAAACCATAACCAACAATACACAAACTCCAGAAGATAAGCTAGATAACTGGGATCTTCTAAAAATTAAACAGTTATGCTCATTGAAAGACTTTACCAAAACAGCAAAAAGAGAACCTACAGACTGGGAAAAAAATTTTTGCACAGTACAAGTCAGACAAGTGTCTAATCTCTAAAATTTAGAAGAAAAACCAACACCTCTACAACAAAAAAACAAATAATCCTATTAGAAAATGGGCAAAGGAAATTAACAAACACTTCACCAAAGAAGACATTCAAGCAGCCAACAGAAACATGAGGAAATGCTCATGATCACTAGCCATTAGAGAAAAGCAAATTAAAACCGCAATGAGATACCATCTCACCCCAGCATTACCGGCACGAATCAAAAAAATTGGAAATAACAAATGTTGGAGAGACTGCAGGGAGACCGGAACTTTTATCTACTTCTGGTGGGAATGCAAAATGATACAACCATTTTGGAAAATGATATGGCTCTTCCTTAGAAAGCTAGAAATAGAAATACCATATGATCCAGCAATCCCACTCTTAGTAATATATCCTAGAGAAATAAGAGCTGTTACATGAATAGATATATGCACACCTATGTTCATTGTAGCACTGTTCACAATAGCAAAAAGATGAAAACAACCTGGATGCCCATCAACAGACGAATGTATAAAAAAACTATGGTACATACACACAATGGAGTATTATGCAAAGATAAGGAACAATGATGAATCTGTGAAGCATCTCATAACCTGGATAAAACTGGAGGACATTATGCTGACTGAAATAAGTCAATCACAAAAGGACAAATATTCTATGACACCTCTACTGTAAAAACTCATGAAAAAGTTTACACACAAAAAGAGACAATCTTTGTTGGTTATGAGGGATGAGAGGAGTTGGGGGGAATACTAAATAGACGATAGGTAAGTGGTATCTTTGGTGAAGGGTGAGACAGTACACAATACTGGGAAAACCAGCACAACTTGTACAAGGAAAGGTCATGGAAGCTCCATAGACACATCCAAACTCCCTGAGGAACTGAATTGCTGGGTGGAGGACTGTGGGGACCATGGTCTCAGGGAACATCTAGCTCAATTAGCAGAACAGAGTTTATAAAGAAAATGTTCTACATTCTACCTTGGTGAGTAGCATCTGGGGTCTTAAAAGCCTGTAAGCAGCCATCTAAGACACTCCACTGGTCTCACCCCTTCAGGAGCAAGGACTCACAAAAAAAGACCAGACTTACTGGCCTGACAGAGACTGGAGAAACCCCGAGAGTATGGCCCCCGGACACCCTTTTAACTCAGTAATGAAGTCACTCCCGTGGTTCACCATTCAGCCAAAGATTAGACAGCCCTATAAAACAAAACAAGACTAATGGGGCACAACAGTTCAGGGACAAGGAGTAGAAGGCAGGAAGGGACAGGAAAGCTGGTAATAGGGAACCCAAGGTTGGGAAGGGACAGTGTTGACATGTAGTGGCGTTGTTAACCATTGTCATAAATTATGTGTACTAACTGTTTAATGGGTAACTATTTGTTCTGTAAACCTTCATCTAAAGTACAATAAAAAAAAAAAATGCTTCCATAGCTATTATCAAGAGCCCTGGTGATGCAGTGGTTAAGTGCGTAGCTGTTAACCAAAAGGTCTTCGGTTTGAACCCACAAGCGGCTCCATGGTAGAAAGATGTGGCAATCTGCTTCCATAAAGATTATAGTCTGAGAAACCCTATGGAGCAGCTCTACTCTGTCCTTTAGGGTTGCTGTTAGTTAAAATCGACTCAACAGCACACAACAGCAACATAGCTATTATCTCATTTGAATTTCATAACGCTCTGAGAGGTAGGCATTATTATTTCTTTTTAAGGTAGAAAGCAAAGAATAAAAGGAAAACTTGAGTTTCTCCATCAGGCAGTGAGCTTGCACATAGATTTTGACCCTTACTTGCTTAACTTCTTTACATCTTTTCAAATCTCTTTTATCCATTAGATTATTGAGAGTCCCAATAATGTCCTCACTGGATTCTTGTAAAATATGAAAATCAATTAAAACAACACCGAGAACTTAATGAGCACACACAACTGTAGCTATTATTAAAATAGATAGCGAAAACTAAAATTTAGAGGTGTAATTTAACTTGGTCTCGATTACTCTGAAAATAAGTAGCTAATGCGAGCAGTGTCTTTATTAAGACTAAAGTCCAAGACTTTTTCAGTATGCCAGTTACAAGCATCAAGAGAGATGCTATGATGAGGTGACAAAATTAAATATGCTTGGATAATCCATCCCAAAGATAGTAAAAATATGAAAAGATGTAGATGCAAGTCTATTCACTGTGGCACTTTGTAATAGGAACAACTAAAATAAGCACACACAGTCATCAATAAGGAACTGGTGGAATGAGATTTGCTTGAGCACACAATGGAGGAATCTGAAGCTGTAAAAAGAAATTAGAAATAACTCTACATATTATTATTTCATGATCTCCCAGATATAGTTTTAAGTGAACAAATTAAGATGGGAAAGAAAGTGTATATATTAGGCTACAATTTATCCAGGAATAAGGGGAGTACACATGTATGTAAATATTTATCATATTTTTTTTTAAATGGGAAGTGTCTTAGTCATCTAGTGCTGCTATAGCAGAAATACCACAAGTGGATGGCTTTGACAAAGAAATCTATTCTTTCACAGTCTAGGAGGCTAAGTCCTAATTCAGGATGCCAGATCCAGTGGAAGGCTTTCCCTCTCTGTCGGTTCTGGGGAAGATCCTTGTCATCAATCTTCCCTAGATGAGGAGCTTCTCAGTGCAGGGACCCCGGGTCCGAAGGACATGCTAGTCTCCTGGCTCTTGTTTCTTGGTAGTATGAGGTCCTCATGTCTCTCTGCTAGCTTTTCTCTTTTATATCTCAAAAGAGATTGACATAAAACACAACCTAATCTTGTAGACTGAGTCCTGCCTCATTAACATAACTGCAGCTAATCCCACCTTATTAACATCATAGAGGTATGATTTATACCACACAGGAAAATCACTTCAGGTGACAAAATGGTAGACAATCACACAATACTGGGAATCATGGACTAGCCAAGTTAACATACATTTCTGGGGGACACAATTCAATCCATAACAAGAAGGGATATCTATTTCTGAGAAGATGGAGTAGACAAACTTTTCCCTATTCTTCCTGGTAAATATAACTAAAAATCCATAACAAATACGGATAACTCAGAAACAAATATAAAGAAAACTTAAGATGACTCAGGAAAGTGGAGAGAAGGCAGATTTGCTAGATACCTCAAGAACCAAGGAATCACATTTTGATTGTTCTTTGAGTTTTCTATTTGCTTCATATTTCCCATACATGAAGCCGAAGAAACTGGCTACTCAGAAACACCAGTGATCACAAAGTCCCAATAAAAGCCTGCTCTCCGTAATTAGAAGACCAGGAAAGTAGTAGCCTAGCAAGACAGTATAACCAGTCTACTCCAGCCAAATACCCCAGAAAAACATCAGCAACAACTCAGTAGTAAACCTAGACTTCCAACTTCACCAGTCCGTAAAGAGGTGCCCTAAACCCCTACCAATGTGGTGTCAGAGAAAGAGGAGTAGGAAGCTAGGACTTTCATCCCCATCAGACGATAAAGAGCTTCCTTTACCCCGTGCAGTGTCAGTGAAGACAACACAGGGAGCTTGAAGTTTCACATACACAATGTAGTTGTGAGACACCCCTCTCCTCACCCACTTGGATGGTGTCAAATGATGCTGTAAAAATGGCGTGGGGGTGGTGTCTGACCTCCTCTTAACTTCAGAAGGGGGAAGAAGAACCAAGATCAACAGCTCAAGGCTGATTCCTGAGGTGGAGGTCAGACATGCCTCCTCTCTCTGTCATCTTCACCAATTCTGACATCAACCATCCCTCCCGTTGCACTCTCTACTTTTTGCTGATTTTGAGAATTCATTGCAATGGCCACACAGAATTCACAGACAACACTCAAGATTATGAAGTTTGTTAGAAAAGAAACAGATTACACTTTAGGTTCAGGAATGTTCAGGATACAGTTCTTCCATCAGGACAGCCTCTTCCCAGCCATGCTCGCAGCCACACTCTCTCTGGCCCTTGGCCTCTGCCCTGCTTAGGCAAGTGTTACAAATGTCTTTTAGCTCTGCCGATAAGTGCCCAGAGGCATCCCACTCTGCTAGTAAGATTGGCCCAAAGGCATTCATCTCTAGCTCCATGGGTCAGCTAACCTAGCTCCACCAAGTGCGCAGAGTCACCCTACTCTGCCAGCAAAACTCCTGCTTGCCCAAAGGCACTCAGCTTTCTCACTCTATGGGTGAGGAAGTCCACTGCACTGTCTCTCCTGCCAGTCTCTCCTGCTGCTGTTTCTCTGCCACCACTTCCTGCTGTCTTCAGGGTAAAAGCTCTCTCTCTTTCTGTCCCCTGGTTCCAGGAGCTTCTCTGTGCAGGGATCCAAGGTCCAAACTACTTTAGCTCATCCAATATGCAACAAATAATATTAATAGCTGTATAACTATTAAGACAATTAAATTCATAATTAAATCCATACCCAGATGGTTTTGGTGGAAAAATCTACCAAATGGTTAAAGAACCAATTTACACAATTTGTTCCAAAAAATAGGAGAGGGCAGAATACTTTCAAATTCATTCTATGAAGTTAGTATTAATTTCATAGTATTAACCAAAACCAAAGACAGTACAAGAAAAGAAAACTTAGCGTCTGAGGTCTGGGGTCTTAAAAGCCTGTGAGCAGCCATCTAAGATACTCCACTGGTCTCATCCCTTTGGGAGCAAGGGAGAATGAAGAGAACAGGATACAAGGAAAAGATTAGTCCGAAGGACTAATGGACCACAACTACCAAGGCCTCCACCGGACTGAGTCCAGTACAGCTAGATGGTGCCTGGATACCACCACTGACTGCTCTGACCAGGATCACAACAGAGGGTTCTGAACAGAGCTGGAGAAGAATGTAGAACAAAATTCTAACTCACAACAAAAGAAGACCAGATTTACCGGCCTAAAGGAGACTGGAGAAACCCCCAGAATATGGCCCCCAGACACCCTTTTAGCTCAGTGGTGAAGTTACTTCTGAGGTTCACCATTCAGCCTGGGAGTGGACAGCCCCATAAAACCAAATGGGACTAATGAGGTACAGCAGTCCAGGGACAAGGGCCAGAAGGCAGAAGGGGACAAGGAAGCTGGTGATAGGGAACCCAAGGTTGAGTAAGGATAGTGTTGATGTGTTGTGAGGTTGTTAACCATTGTCATAGGGCAACCTGTGTACTAACTGTTAAATGAGAAACTATTTTGTTTTGTAAGCCTTCATCTAAAGTGAGAATAGCAGCACAACTGGAAGAGCATAGTCGATGTCACTGAACCGTGCATGTAGAAATTTTTGAAATGGTGTATCTTTGGCTATGTATATTTTCACCAAAAAAAAAAAAATTGTCGAGAAGGGAGACGGTTGACATGTTGTGGAGTTGTTAACCAATGTCATAAAACAATATGTGTACTACTGTTTCATGAGAAACTATTTGTTCTGTAAGCCTTTACCTGAAGTATAATAATAAAAAAAAAAAAAAAAGCAAGAAAACTGCCAAACTACATCAGTACACTACTATCAAACCACTGAGAATCATGGCCCGGCCAAACTGACACACAACCTAAAACATCACAGTCCACACTTTGTCAGCTCACCACCTGTTCGCATCTTAAACAATAACCAATCTCTAAATAAAGACAATTATGAAGCCATACTTAATGCCTAACATGATACAACCAGGAGACGGCTTTTAGACTGTGACAGAAGTGGAGACCATAGGCATTTGCGTCACTTCATCATACAACTTACTTGTGCCTTCAGGTCCTGCTCAGACCCAATTTCGTATATACCACTTCCATTTAATGATGGAGTGCTGCTGTGTGTGTCCAACTTTATGGCTCTATTGGTCAAACAACATCCAGTCTATGATAGGCAGCTCAGGCGGCATGGTGACTTGGTAGCCCATGGTTAAGCTTTCAGTCTCTAGTAAGGCCCAATAACAAGCCAAAAGCTGTTTCTCAGAAGGAGAGTAGTTATCTGCAGAGGATGGCAGGACTTTGCTCCAAAATCCTAAGGGTCTGCACTATGATTTACCAATAAAGGCCTGCCAAAATTTCCAAACAGTATCTCCGTCTGCCACTGACTCTTCAAGAACCATTGGATCAGCCAGTTCATATGCCCAAAGTGGCAAAGCAGCTTGCACAGCAGACCAAACCTGTTGCAGCACCTTCTGTTGAGGGCCTCACTCAAAATTAGCAGCTTTTCAAGTCATTTGATAGGTCGGTGGGAGTAGCACACTAAAATGAAGGATATGTTGCCTCCTAAATCCAAAGAGGCCTATCAGGCATTGTGCCTCCTTTTTTAGCTGGGGGGCTGGGGGGCAGTTGCAACAACTTATCTTTCTCTTAAGAAGGAATATCTCATCATGTCCACACAACTGGACCCATAGAAATTTAACTGTGGTAGAAGGCTCCCGAATTTTTGTCAGATTAATTTTCCTTTTTCTACCATGCATATGTTTTACCAGTAAGTCCAGATTCATTGACACTTCTTCTTTACTAGGTCCAATCAACACAATGCCATCAATGTAAAGGACCAGTGTGACATCTTGTGGAAGGGAAAGGCAATCATGTTACCTGTGGACTAAATTATGACATAGCACTGGAGAGTTGATGTACACCTGAGGTAAGACAGTGAAGGTATATTTCTGGCCTTGCCATCTGAAGGCAAACTGCTTCTGGTGTTCCCTCAAAACTAGAATAGAGAAAAAGGCATTGGCCATATCAATAGCTTCATACCAAGTACCAAAACCAAAAACCCATTGCTGTCGAGTCGATTCAGACTCATAGAGACCCTGTAGGACAGAGTAGAACTGCCCCCACAGGGCCTCCAAGAAGTGGCTGATGGATTCGAACTGTCAACCTTTTGGTTAGCAGCAGTAGCTCTTAACTATTGTGCCACCAGGGCTCCATACTGGGTACCTGCAGATGTATTAATTTGCTCAAGCAATGAAACCACATCTGGAACAGCAGCTGAAACTGGAGTCACAATCTAGTTAAATTTATAGTAATCCACTGTCATTGTCTAAGGTCCATCTTTTTTTTTGCACAGGCCAAATAGGTGATTTGAACGGAAATCAGATGGAAATCACCACCCTCAAGTCCTTGATGGTGGCAGTAATCTCTACAATCCCTCCAGGAATGAGATATTGCTTTGGTTTACAATTTTCATAGGCAGGGGCAGTTCTAATGGCTTCCACTTGGTTTTTCCTACTGTAAATAGATCCAATGTGGGAGTTCTGGAAGTTGCTTAGTATATGTATCATGGGTATGCATTCAGGAACTGGGGAAATCACTACAGGATGGGTCTTGGACTCACCGGACCCACTGTGAGATGAAGCTGAGCTAAGAATCCATTAATAACCTGATCTCTATATGTCCCCACTCTGACTGGAGGGCCATAGTGACATTTTGCATCTCCTGGAATTACTGTCATTTCAGAGCCAATATCCAGTAATTCTTGAAAAGTCTGATTATTTCCTTTTCCCCAATGAACAGTCACTCTTGTAAAAGGTCGTAGGTCCCTTTGGGGAAGGCTAGAAGAAAGATCAACAGTATAAAATTTTGGCAGTGTTGTGGGGGTCCTTCCTTAAGGGGACCTGGCCTCCCCTTCATTCAAGGGGTTGTGGGTCTATAAACTGGTTTAAGTCTGGGAATTGACTGAGGTGCCATGCCTGTCTATTCTGGTAACTCGACTTAGACTGCCATTCACGTGATCTAGAATTCTTCCACTTGTACAGATCAAGTAAATATTTAGTAGATTTCACATCTGTTTCACTCCTAGGGACGCCATGACTAAGTTGATATGCCATAAGTCCAAAGGAGTAAGATTATTCTGATTACGTCTTCAATGCTTCTGTATGGTAACCATGTCCACCTTGTCTTTGTCAA
Source organism: Dugong dugon (assembly GCA_030035585.1). NCBI lineage: Eukaryota > Metazoa > Chordata > Mammalia > Sirenia > Dugongidae > Dugong > Dugong dugon. The sequence goes on along the minus strand of CM057475.1, from coordinate 4,009,403 downwards.
TGGATTGCCACCAATTGCCCCCTACTTCAATGAGGTCCAATGGGCCCCATCATTGGTAGTTTTCTTAATTCAATTAGGGCAGTTCCCACTGTCAAATCTGACTTAAATAAAATAGTCCTCAAAGATGCTGGGGCTCCCTTCACCAATTTGTTCCTCAACGTTGTGGTAAACGGTATGTCCTATGGACACTCCATGTGTGAGTCTTGGGTCTAACCTGATAAATCCATTCTAACATGCCAGTTTCCCTAAGCCTTTGATACCTTCTACAGTATACCAAGGCAGATCTGGTACTTCAACTTGATTTGGTGTAGGTCACTGTGCAATCCATGCTTCAGTGAACCAACTAAATAAACTATTAGATCCTTTCCTAACATCTTGAGCTGAAACACTGAATGAAGAATGTGTGCTTAGTGGGTCCATATCAATAAACTCAGACTGATTCAACTTCATGTTCCTTGCACCACTGTCCCACACTCTCAATAGCCACCCTTACATATATTCCCCCAGGTTTCTGTTTGCACATATTTGAAAAGTCAAGCAGTTCTTTTGGAGTGTAGCATACCTCCTCCTGGGTCACACTTTGTACTTTACCTTTTGGGTCTTGTTGGGCTTAAGTCTAGTTATAGGTCTAGAAGTAAAAATGGGTGGTGATGTGTTCTGAGAGCATTCAATTATATATTGTAAGGCGTCTGCCTCAGGCGATGCCCCAGGCGATGACTCAGATGCCACTCCAGATAATATCTCAGACAAAGGCTCTTTAGACACAGGTGGGTTAATCTTGTCAGATGATGTTGGAGGGTCTAATAGTTTTAATCGGGATGATGGCTTAGCAGAAAAAGATAGAGTAATCTCTTTAGATGGGAGTGAGAGGGATGATTCTATTGACAGGAGTGATTCAACAGAACTTAGGGGCTCAGGGTCTCCAGCTTTCTGATTATCTTTCCATCTGTCACCACCCCAAGTTTCAGATCCCATTTCTTCCCAGTCAATGCCCTCACTTTAACTTCAGACACCACTCAAGGTTGGGAATTCAATTGGTATTGTAATTTAGCCACTTTTACGATAAGATTCTGGGTTTTGTTTTCGGCAATATAAGCTCTGTTACTACAAGAAATAAGGATTTCTTTCAGGGCACAAGTGGCAACTTGAAGGTAGTTTATGCGGCATTTGAGCTGAGATTCTTCAGCCCTGAGCTCATTTCTTTCTTTCACCACTTTGTATAGTGAAAGTAGGAGCAACCAACCAGCTTCCTTATACTTCTCATTCTGACAAAATTGTAGACAAGTATCAAACATACAATCACCCAGAGCCTTGCCTCTCACCAGTACTTGACCTATTAGTGGGGATATTATGCATATTTCTATTGCCACTTCATGCCATGGATTATCAATACCCTCTTTAATATTGGAGGCAGAGTAATCAACATATTTAAGACTAACCAGACTTTAGAACAAGTTTAGAAAACACATCCTTACAATTTTGTTTCTCTAGAACCACAATCTCAGTACCAAATGTCTTAGGCCGTGTTTTCTATAGAAGAAAAACCAGTGAAGAGAGAGAGAAAGGAGAGAGAGAGAGATTATATATATAGTACTTTAGATGAAGGTTTACGAATAGTTTCTCATGAAACAGTCAGTACATATATTATTTTAAGACATTGGATGACAATCCCACGACATGTCAACACTCTCCCTTCTTGACCTTGGAGGACCCTGTTTCTGGTGAAAATATACATAGACAAAGTTTCACCGTTACAAAACTTTCTACATGTACAATTCATTGACATCGATTACATTCTTCCAGTTGTGCTGCTATTCTCACTATCCTTCTCCAAATTATTCCATCACCATTATCGTCAACTCACTGCCCCCTAGGCATCCCATCAAAACTTTTGAGTTGCTGTTGTCAATTTGATCTCACATAGATATTTCTTTTTTTTTTTTTTTTTGTACTTTAGATGAAGGTTTGCAGAACATATAATTTCTCATTAACCAGTTAGTACACATATTGCACTATGACAATGGTTAACAACCCAATGACACGTCAACACTGTCCCTTCTCAACCTTGAGTTCCCTATCACCAGTTTTCTTGTTCCCTCCTGCCTACTAGTCCTTGTCCCTGGACTGCTGGGCCTCATTAGTCCCGTTTTGTTTTATGAGGCTGTCCAGTCCTCGGCTGAACGGTGAACTTTGGGAGTGGCTACACCATTGAGCTAAAAGGGTGTCCAGGGGCCATACTCTTGGGGTTTCTCCAGTCTCTGTCAGGCCAGTAAATCTGGTCTTTTTTTTTGTGAGTTAGAATTTTGTTCTACATACTTTTCCAGCTCTGTCCAGGACCCTCTATTGTGATCTGGTCAGAGCAATCTGTGGCGGTAGCCATGCACCATCTAGCTGTCCCGGACTCAGTCTGGTGGAGGCCTTGGTAGCTGTGGTCCATTAGTCCTTTGGACTAATCTTTTCCTTGTATTCTGTTCTCTTCATTCTCCATTGCTCCAGAAGGAGTGAGACCAGTGGAGTATCTTAGATGGCTGCTCACAGGCTTTTAAGACCCCAGACGCTACTCACCAAGGTAGAATGCAGAACACTGTCTTTATAAACTGTGTTACGCCAATTGAGCTAGATGGTCCCCTGAGACCATGGTCTCCACAGCCCTCTGCCCAGCAATTCAATCCCTCAGGGAGTTTGGATGTGTCTATGGAGCTTCCACGACCTTTCCTTGTACAAGTCGTGCTCGCTTCTCCAGTATTGTGTACTATTTTACCCTTCACCAAAGTTACCACTTATCTATTGTCTATTTAGTTCCTCCCCACAACACCATCCCTCATAACCAACAAACATTGTTTCTTTTTGTGTGTAAACTTTTACATGAGTTTTTACAATAGAGATCTTACACAATATTTGTCCTAATATCCTCCAGTTTCATCCATGTTATGGGATGCTTCACAGATTCATCATTATTCTTTATCTTTGCATAATACTCCATTGTGTGTACGTACCGTAGTTTGTTTATCCATTTATCTGCTGATGGGCATCTAGGTTATTTCCATCTTTTTGCTATTGTTAACAGTGCTGCAATGAATATGGGTGTGCATATGTCTATTCGTGTGCCGGCTCTTATTTCTCTAGGATATATTCCAAGGAGTGAGATTGCTGGATCCTATGTTACTTCTACTTGCAAGTATCTAAGGAAGCACCATATCATTTTCCAAAACGGTTGTATCATTTTGCATTCCGACCACCAGCACGTAAGAGTTCCAGTCTCCCGGCAGCCTCACCAACATTTGTTATTTCCAATGTTTTTGATTTGTGACAGAAATGCTGGGGTGAGATGGTATCTCGTTGTGGTTTTAATTTGCATTTCTCTAATGGCTAGTGATCATGTGTCTGTGTTGGCTGCTTGAATGTCTTCTTTGGTGAAGTGTCTGTTCATTTCTTTACACATTTTTTAATAGGATTATTTGTCTTTTTGTTGTAAAGGTGTTGGATTTTCTTACAGATTTTAGAGATTAGACCTTTGTCTGACTTGTCCAAAGATTTTTTTCCCAGTCTGTAGGTTCTCTTTTTACTCTTTTGGTGAAGTCTTTTGATGAGCATAAATGTTTAATTTTTAGAAGATACCAGTAATCTAGCTTATGTTCTGGGGTTTGTGTGTTGTTTGTTATGGTTTGTATCCAGTTAATGCTGCTTATTAGGGCCTCTAGAGTTGATCCTATTTTTTCTTCTATGTACTTTATAGATTTTGGCTTTATATTTAGGTCTTGGACCCAAATTGAATTAATTTTTGTATGGTTTGAGGTATGGGTCCTGTTTCATTTTTTTGCAGATGGACATCCAATTTTGCCAAGGCCATTTGTAAAAAAGACTATCGTTTTCCCATTTGATAGAATTTGGGCCTTGTTGAAGATCATGTGAGTGTAGCTGGATGGATTTACATCTAGGTTCTCAGTTCTGCTCCATTGGTCAATGTGTCTATCGTTGTACCAGTACCAGGCTGTTTTGACTACCATACCTGTATAGTAGGTTCTGATGTAAGGTAGTGCGAGTCCTCCTACTTTATTCTTCTTCTTCAACAGAGCTTTACTTATCCAGGGTTTCTTCCCTTTCCATATAGAGTTAATGATTAGTTTTTCCATCTCTTTAAAGAATGTTGTTGGTATTTGGATGGGGATTGCATTGTATTTGTAAATTGCTTTTGGTAGAATTGTCATTTTCACTATGTTGAGTCTACCTACCCATGAGCATGGTATGTTTTTCCATTTATGTAGATCCCTTTGGGTTTCTTGCAGTAGTTTTTTGTAGTTTATTTTTATAGGTCTTTTACATCCCTGGTTAGATTTATTCCTAAGTATTTTATTTTAGGGGATATTGTAAATGGTATTGCTTTCCTGATTTCCTTTTCATTGTTCTCTTTATTGTTGTATAGGAATCCAACCGATTTTTATATGTTTATCTTGTATCCTGCTACTCTGCTGAATCTTTCTATTAGTTCCAGTAGTTTTCTTTTGGAGTCTTTAGAGTTTTCTGTATATAGTATCATATCATCCGCAAACAGGGACAGTTTAACTTCTTCATTACCAATCTGGATGCCCTTTATTTCTTTTTCTTGCCTTATTGTTCTAGCTAGGACTTCCAGCACAGTGTTAAATAGGAGTGGAGATAAAGGGCATCCTCGTCCTGTTCGTGTTCTCAAGGGGAATGTTTTCGGCCTCTCTCCACTAAGAATGATGTTGGCCATTGGTTTTGCATAGATGCCCTTTATAGGGTTGGGAAATTTCACTTCTATACCTATTTTATTGAGAGTTTTTATCAGGAATGGATGTTGGACTTTGTGGAATGCCTTTTCTGCGTCAATTGAGATGATCATGTGATTCTTTTCTTTCCTTTTATTTATATGGTGGATTAGGTTGATTGATTTTCTAATGTTGAACCATCCTTGCGTACCTGGTCTGAATCCTACTTGGTTGTGGTATATTATTTTTTTTGATATGATGCAGAATTTTATTGGCTAGAATTTTGTTGAGAATTTTTGCATCTATATTCATGAGAGATGTTGGTCTGCAGTTTTCTTCTTTTGTAGAATCTTTGCCTGGTTTTGGTATCAGTGTTATGCTGGCTTCATAAAATTCGAAAGTATACCTTCATTTTCTATATTCTGAAATAGTTTGAGCAGTACTGGTATAAGCTCTTCTCTGGATGTTTTGTAGAATTCCAAGTGAAGCCATCTGGGCCAGGGCTTTCTTTTCGTGGGAGTTTTTTTTATTACCTTTTCAATCACTTCTCTTGTTATGGGTCTGTTCACATTTTCAACATCACTTTGTGGTAGTTTGGTTTGGTTTTTACATTGTTCCTTAATTTCTGTTTATCTGGAAATGACCTAATTTCACCATCATGTTTGAACAAGAGCTTTGCAGGATATGTTATTATTGGCTGGCAATTATTTTCTTTCAAGGTTTTATATATGTCATCCCATTGCCTTCTTGCCTGCATGGTTTCTGCTGAATAATCCGAGGTTAGTCTTATTGTTTCTCCTCTGTATGTGACTTATTTTCTCGAGCTGCTGTCAGGATTCTTTGTCTTTGGTTTTAGTGAGTGTGATTATGGTATGTCTTGGTGATTTTCTTTTGGGGTCTATCCTATATGAGGTTCATTGAGCTTCTTGGATGGTCAGCTTTTCATCTTTCATGATATTAGGTAAGTTTTCTGTCAGCAATTCTCCAATGATCCTCTGTGTTTTCTGTTTTCTCCCCTTGTTCTGGAACTCAGATCACTTACAGATTTTTGCTTTTGACTGTATCCCATATAATTCTCAGGGTTTGTTCATTTTTGTTATTGTTTTTTCTGAGTTTTCCTCACACAGAGTTGTATCCAAGTGTTTGTCTTCAATTTCGCTGATCCTGTCTTCCATCATTTCAAACCTAGTCCTCAGCCCTTCTATGACACTGTCCATTTCTGAAATCCTGTTGTTTATCTTTTGGATTTCTAACTGTTGTTTTTGTATGATTTCTAGCTGTGAATTTATTTTAGCGTTTTGTTCCTGTATTATTTTCTTGAATTCTTCCATTTTTTCTCTGTATTTTCCATGAATTTGTCTGCCTTTTCCATGAATTTGTCTATTTTTTCCTCATTTTTGTCTGCTTTTGCTTCAACTCTTGGATAATTCTGAATATTAGAGATTTGAATTCCCTATCAGTTCCAGTGCCTTTCCTTCTACTGGAAAGTCATCTGGTGTTTTATTTTTGATGCCTACTGGAACCATCCTGTCTTGTTTTTGTAAATATTTTCATATTGTCTGCTGTCTTTGGGCATTCAGTAGTTATTTCCCTCGTTTATTGTTTGTAGATTTGTTTGTTTTGTCCTGCTTTTTTGTTTTATTTGGTTATGTCTGAGCAGGCAGGATGTGTTTTCTTTGTTGCTTGCTCATCTGTGGGCAAGATAATTTTCACCTCCTTCTTCAATGGGCACGGTTAGTCACTCAGGTATGGTACAGCAGAGCAGGTCTAGCTGAAGGGGAGTTGCTGGAATGGGTTGTTTGTGGCATGTACTAAGGCTGATAGTGCAGTGTGGGAATCAGTGCACGGCAGGTTCTAGTAGGCTGTGCCTGTGCTGCTTGGGAGTGTGATGTTCAGCACATGGTGCAGGAAGTCAGGAAGGAGGGGGGAGATTGTGATGTGTGGAGATAAGACGGGTATGGGAAAGATGAGAAAGAGGAGAGAGGAACGGGAGCCAAAAACATATACACAAACAAAAAAGAGTGCTAAAGAAGCTTGCTATTGAAGTGGAGAGATGAGAGACTGATCAGGGAAAAAGAAAAATGAGAAGGAAAAATAAAAAGGGTAAAAGAAAAAATGAATAAGTTGAGAAGCTGGAAATGAAGAAAGACAAAAATGAAATAAGAGCAAGAAGAAAAGAAAACAAAGAAACAAAAAGAAAAACAAGAAAAAAGAAATGTCCCCAGTGATGTCCCTGTGCGTCTGCAGAGAGTAAGGGAGTAGCTTCCAAGCTGTGTGGTACTGCCTGGCTAGAAGTGGCTCCTAAGCCAAGAACAGAAAAAGAAAACAAACAAACAAATCAAAACAGAACAAATCAGAGGAAACAAACAAAAAGCCCCAGGGGTCCCACCAGGGTGGCGGCCCGGGTTGGGATGCAGTTTCACAGTTGAGTGGTGTTTTACAGCCTTCCAGGAAGGAATAAAGATGGCACACGGAGCTAGGTATTTGAGAGGAAGGAGAGGGAGGCGGTGAGAAGTAAGGAGGATATCCAAAGAAGCAGAAAAAACCAATGCCAGCAGCCAACAAATGGCACTCAGGGATGCAGCCAGTGCAGGTGGGTGAAATCCAGGCAACACCAGGGTGAAGCCGGTGCTTGCTGGCTAAGAGACCATGGCTGCAGGAAGCAGAGGAGGCCATGTGGGGGTGAAGAAGGGTAGGGTGTGGGAAAGCATATATCACTGGTTACCAGTTGTTCTGTCACCTGCTGGAAGTTGCATGAAGCTGCTTTCTCGTACTCCCTGTTCACTGATCTCCAATAGGTGTCCAAGATGGCAGCTCCATGCTGTGGTAGCTGATAGGGGACCTCTGCATGTATCTCTCCTCGCTATCTGTTCTCAGTCAGTTTCTTATTCCATTTGGTGTTTGGCTAAGTTCTTTATCTCTTCATTTGATACTTAGGGTTTCAGGATTGACATGTGACTCTGTTTGACTTAGTTTTTCAGATCTTTGCTGCAGAGGGACAGTGTGGTTTTTCTGACTATGGTGCTATGTTGCCCGGAAGTCTGAGAGAGAGAGCTTTATCTCAAGGAAATGGCTCACATGGCTGTAGAAGCTGGGAAGTCCCAAGACCATTAGTCAGGCATCAGGCTGGAGTCTACTACACATTGCTGCAGGGGCTGACAAACCCCAGATCAGCAGGTCAGATGGCAGGCTGCTGGGCCATGGGCTGAAGAGGCTGACAAATCCAACATCTGCAAGTAAGATGGCAGACTGCTGACTCACAGGCTGGAGAAGTCAATGTATCCCAAGATCAGCAGGCAATACAACATGAATCTGGCTCAAGTCCTAAAAACCAGAGGTCAGATGATGACAAGCCAGATGCAGGATTAGAGCGAGAAAAAGCTGGCGAATTTTGCCAGACGTCCATATATACTGGATGCAGGCCACAACCCCCAGGAAACCCCCCTTACAACTGATTGACTGATCACATCACACCATGGAGGTGCTTACATTCTATCACAAAATGGAGGATAACTACATCATTACATAAATGCCAAACTACATCATTACAAAACTTACAAACTACATTACATAATTGCCAAACCACTGAGAATCATGGCCCAGCCAAGTTGACACACAATTTTAACCATCACAACTAGTAAAGAATGTTTGCCTTGAGTATTCTGCTCTTTTAAATAATTATCTGTATGCTATCGAATTGACAACAGCAACTTGAAAAGATAGATGAGAATCTTAAGGGGCTGTGAGTTTGTGTTAATGATGGTGAAATAATTTGGAAAATGGATAACAAAGATGGCACAACTTGAAGAATGGAATCAATATAACTGAATTATATATGTAGAAACTGTTGGATTGATGTATGTTTTGTTGGGTATATTTTCATAGAAATAAATAAATAAATAATTGTGTGATAGACACATGGATCAATGGAATAGAATAGAGAACATAAAAAATAGACTCTGACAAATTTACCCAACTAATTTTTGACAAAGATGCAAAAACAATTAAATGAAAGAAAAATAGCCTTTTCAACAAATGCTACAGACTAGGATAAAATATTTGCAAACCACATATCCAACAATGGACTAATACCTGGACTGTCTATGCTCGGCAAACAGAAATGGTATACAAAACATTACTGTTGGGAGAGGCTGAGTGAAGTGAGCATGGGGATTCCCTGTACATATTCTTTTTACAACTTTCCATGACTGTATAATTATTTCAAAATAAAACATTCTTTCAAAAGCATCTGTAAGTCTATATTTTAAATAGAAGTGTCAATGTTAACTTATGGTGTGTTGTATGTTTAAATTGACACATATAGATATATGCCTTGACAAGTTCTGTCCAACCAAAAGCCTCTTAATGATGATCATCCAGGAGCAATCAGGACCCCTAACACTTAGATCATAGTCTCTACATTTTCACTTTGAAAGAGATGGACTTGGTGGACAAGGCAGTCCTGGCCTGGGGCAGAAAATATACAGGATGAACCCAGAACACAAGGAAGCGCTCAACAACTACTAGGTAGTGTCAAAAGGATTCAGAAACTAACTCTTAAGAAGCTTGCAATGGTCAAAAGGGAATAGGAGTTACCATAAGAATAATAACTGCAATGGATTGAAACACATCAAATAGGTTAAAAATCCTTGTGCTCTCCTAGCAACTGTATCTTGGTTTCTAAATATCATTCTTCAATAAGAGAAATCAAGGCTCTTTTCAAAAAATGACTGGTCATAGGACTGGGGCACGTTAAATGCAAGATGAGACTAGAGTCTCTTATAGTCCTAGAAAGGAAGTGGTCAAATCAAAGAATGGGGCATGTCAGTGAGGCACAGGAGCCAATATGAAAGAGTTTCCAGTGGACAAATCTGGCACAATTTGAACAACAAAATAAATAATGTAGCATTGGATTATCACCCAAAGTATAAAATAAATATCCCTGGGTCTATAAGGATATAAGTGAATGAATGAACGAAAGAATAAATAAATAAGGAGACCTATTTTCTTTACAATTCTAAATTATTTATGCAGATAGTCCCCCTGCAGGAATCAGTTGCTGATGAGTCAATTATGACTCATGGTGACCCTACATGTGTCAGAGTAGAACTGTGCTCCATAGGGTTTGCAATGGATGATTTTTCAGAAATAGATCACCAGGCCTTCTTCAAAGGTACCTCTGGGTGGACTCAAACCTCCAACTTTTCTGTTAGCAGCTGAGTGTGTTAACTATTTGCTCCAGCCAGGGACTTCCCCCTTCCATGAGATGGATCTTAATATCCACCACCCATGCCCTTGAGCGTGGGCTGGATTAACTGACTACCTTCCAATGAATAGAATATGGAAAGGGGGAAAAGTAACTTAACAGTGGAGAAATCATGGAAACACTACCTTTGCCCAGTGATCAAGGTTAACAACAGGCAAATCCAAATTGAGGGACATTCTACAAAATACCTGACCTGTACTCCCCAAAACTCTAAAGGTAATCAAGAACATGGAAAGTTTGAGAAACTGTCACAACCAAGAGGAGCCTAAGGAGACATTGTACACTGGATTGGATCCAGGAGCAGAAAAAGAACATTGGCGAGAAAGGTAGTGAAATATGAATAAACTCTGGAATTCAGTCAACAGCAATGGACTAATGTTGGTTTCTTAGTGTTAACAAATGAGCTAGGGTTATGAAAGAAATTAACAGCAGGGAAAACTGCGTGAGAGGTACATGGGAACTCTCTGTATTATCTTTACAAGCTTTCTGTAAATCTAAAGTTATTCCAAAGTGAAAAATTTATTTATAAAACTCAATTTTTTCCCTAATAATTCATGCTGCTTCAGAATTGGAAACTGATAAGTGGGACTTTGAAACATTTTCTGGCTCAACAAAAGTTTATGAAAATACATGGGTAGGCTGGGAAAAGAATGGTAAGAGGAACACACTTGCTGCTTTCCAGAGTGAACCAGAAACCAATATGGACATGGAAAAGGAGTATGTCCTGAAATCTTACCACTCTTTATTTTTGCTACTCAGTCCTCAAAAGAGGTTTGAGTGCTGAACTAAACAAAGATAGTCCAGGTAGAGATTGCTGTACTTTCTACTTTCTTCCTTCTCCTTCTCCAACTACATTTCTTCTTTTTAAAAGGTAAAGAAGAGGTGGGGCCAAGATGACAGAGTAGTCAGATGCTTCCAGTGGATCCACTTATAACAAACACCCGAAAAAACAAGTGAATCAATTATATATGGTAATCTAGGAGCCCAGAACATCAAAGGCAAAGTTGAGGAACCGGACTGAGTGGCAGGGAGAGGGAGAGATGGTTCAGAAGCAGGGAGGAGTTGCCAGACCTGACACAGCAAGAGCCTGAGCCCTTCAGGCCTGATCAGCTCTAGGGTGAGCAGTGAGGCAGGTAAGCAGCAGTGCTCAGGAGGCGTATTCTACACCAAGAGAGACCAACTGGCAGAGAGTCTACTCTGCCACCCAGAACCAGTGAGAAGCAGCCCTCGATCAGCAAAGGATAAGTAGTTCTGTCCGGCCTACCGCATGGATCAAAAACACCCCCCTTGGAGAAAAAAACTTCCTCCCATTTACCTCCCCGCTCCCTACTCTGCACTAGGTCCTGGACCAGCTTCAGCAATTGCTGAGTCCCCTGGGCCAGAAGTAGCATCTGTCACATGCCCTGAGCCATTCACCTGGCCTTGGAGAGTGAAAAAAATAACAAAGAGGGGAAAAAATAAACTGCCAGCTCCCCTAAGCGGGAACTCAGGGTAGGCACAGCTCCTCTGTCTAGGCACAGGCATAAGGGATCCACAGAATTTGAGTGCTTTTCCCCTGCATAGACTTGTGTGGGCCCAATTCAACAGCATAGGCCCTAATTACTGCAGTACAACAGGGTATAAACCTGAAGTCTAACTTCAACTGTTTTAACTGTTAAGTGGCAGTTTCATGACATTTGACACTGCTTTGCCCATTAAGCAGTGTCTTCACCTACCCCCATCAGGGTCCTGAGCACTGGTGGCTCCACCCATGCCACCTAGCAACCTGCAAGAGGGGCGCATGATTAAGAGTTGCTCCCCAGTCCTTACAGCCAACAGAATTAGGTGCTCATAGTCTGGCTGCAAAACCCACCCACCTACATGCTCTAGGGAACAGGGACACGCCTTCCTCCTGGACACTCGAGGTCGGCCGTCAACTCCAGCCTTGCTCACAGTGTGTCCTCCTGCTGCAGCCAGATGCCTGTGCCTACACCAATCACCTATTCCTATCTAGGACTGTAAGTGAAAGCCTACACCACACACTCGGTGGCTATCTACCTGGGCACCTGAGTTGAATCCATACAGGAGGAGTGGGCAGACTCCTGAGTTTACGTACTCAGTAACAAAACTAACCAGCTGGTGACAGGACATTAGAGCTTCAAAGGTGCCAATAATCAAACTAGCTCATATGAGGAGCCTATTAGGGCATATCAAAACAAAATAAAACAAGAAGCTAAGACACAGTAAGCAAACATGAAATAAATAAATATAATGACTTACTGATGGCTCATAGAAAATAGTCAATATCAAATCAGATAAAAAGGCAGTCCATGATGGCGTCAGCAAGCTCCCAAAATAAAGAATCTAGAAATTTTTAAGAGAAGGCAAATTTCTTAGAATTACTGGAGGCAGAATACAAAAGATTAATATACAGAACTCTTCAAGGGGTTAGGCAGGAAATTAAACAAAACGCAGAACACACAAGAGAGGAAATTAAAAAGATTAGAGAAGAGTGTAATGAAAAATTTAACAGGCTGCAAGAATACATAGAGAAGCAGCAATCAGAAATCCAGAACATTAACAATAAAATTTCAGAATTAGACAACTCAATAAAAAGTCATAGGAGCTGAACTGAGGCAATGGAAGTCAGAATTAGTGAGATTGAAGATAAAATACTTGACACTAACTTATTTGAGGAAAAATCAGATACAAGGGTTTAAAAAAATGAAGAAACCCTAAGAATTACCTGGGATTCTATCAAGAGGAATAACCTACGAGTGATTGGAGTACCAGAACAGGGGGATAACAGAAAACACAGAGAGAATTGTTGAAGATTTGTTGGCAGAAAACTTCCCTGATATTTTGAAAGATGAGAAGATATCTATCCAAATGCTCATTGAACCCCACATAAGGTAGATCCCAAAGGAAAGTCACCAAGACATACTATAATCAAACTTGCCAAAACCAAAGCTAAAGAGAGAATTTTAAGGGCAGCTAAGGATAAACGAAAAGTCATCTACAAAGGAGAGTCAATAAGAATAAGCTCAGACTACTCAGTAGAAACCATGCAGGCAAGAAGGTAATGGGATGACGTATATAAAGCCTTGAAGGAAAAAAAATGGCAGCCAAGAATTATATATCTAGAAAAACTGTCTCTCAAATATGATGGTGAAATTAGGGCATTTCCAGATAAACAGAAGTTTAGGGAATTTGCAAAAACCAAACCAAAATTACAAGAAATACTAAAGGGAGACCTCCAGTTAGAAAATCAATAACATCAGATAACAACCCAAGGCTAGAACACAGGACAGAGCAACGAGATATCAACCCAGATAGGAAGACACAAAAATAAAACAAAGCTGAAACACTGAAAATAGGGAAACAGATGTCAATATGTAAAAGATGAAAACATTAAAATAAAAAAGAGGGACTTAAAAAATGTAGACATAGATTTTTTCATATGGAGAGGAAGTCAAGGCGATATAAAGAAATAAAAGACTGGTATAAACTTAGAAAAATAGAGGTAAATATTAAGGTAACCAAGAAGGAAACTAACAATCCTACAAGTCAAAATAAAAAACTAAGAAAATATAAAGACTCGGCAAATACAAAATCACAAACAATGAAAAAGATGAAAAGGAAACACATAAAGAAAAACTACTCAGCACAGAAAATTAAGTGGAACAAAGAAACTTGAACAACACACAAAAAAAAGATATCAAAATGACAGCACTAAACTCTTATCTATCAATAATCATGCTGAATGTAAATGCACTAAATGCATCAATAAAGAGACAGAGAGTGGCAGATTGGATAAAAAAACACGATGCATCTATATGCTACCTACAAGAGACACACCTTAGACTTAAAGACACAAACTAAAACTCAAAGGATGGGAAAAAATATATCAAGCAAACAACACTCAAAAAAGAGCAGGAGTGGCAATATTAATCTCTGACAAAATAGACTTTAAAGTAAAATCTACCACAAAGGATAAGGAATGACACTGTATAATAATTAAAAGGTCAATACACGAGGAGAACATAACTATAATAAATATTTACACACCCAAATACAGGGCTCCAAAATACATAAAACAAACTCTAACAGCATTGAAAAGAGAGATAGACAGCTCCACAATAGTAGCAGGAGAATTCAACACACCAGTTTCGGTGAAGGACAGAACATCCAGAAAGAAGCTCAACAAAGACACGGAAGATCTAAATGCTGCAGTCAACCAAGTTGATCTCATAGACATACACTGAACACTCCACCCAACAGCAGCCAAGTATAGTCTCTTATCCAATGCACATGGAACATTCTCCAGAATGGACCATATATTAGGCCATAAAGCAAGCCTTAAAAAAATCCAAAGCATCGAAATATTACAAAGCATCTTTTCTGACCATAAAGCCATAAAAGTAGAAATCAATAACAGAAAAAGCAAGGAAAAAAATCAAACACATGGAAACTGAACAACACCTTGCTCAAAAAACTACTGGGTTACAGAAGAAATTAAGGATGGAATAAAGAAATTCATAGAATCAAAACAGAATGAAAACACATCCTATGAGAAACTTTGGGACATAGCAAAAGCAGTGCTCAGAGGTCAGTTCATAGCAATAAATGCACACATCCAAAAAGAAGAAAGGGCCAAAATCCAAACATTGACCCTACTACTTGAACAAGTAGAAAGAGAGCAGCAAAAGAAGCCCTTGGGCACAGGAAGAAAGGAAATAATAAGAATTAGAGCAGTATTAAATAAAATAGAGAATAGAAAAACAATTGAAAGAGTTAACAAGACCAAAAGCTGGTGCCTTGAAATGATCAAAAAAATTGATAAACCATTGGCCAAACTAACCAAAAACAAAAAAAAAACAGGAGCGGAAGCACGTAACTCATATAAGAAATGAGGTGGGTGATATCAAAACAGACCAAACTGAAATTAAAAGAATCATAACAGAATACTATGAAAAATTGTACTCTAACAAATTTGAAAACCTAGAGGAAATGGGCAAATTTCTAGAAACTCACTACTTACCTAAAATAGCACAGAGGTAGAACAACTAGATAAACCCATAACAAAAGAAGAGATAGAAAAGGTAATTAAAAACTCCCAACAAAAAAAGCCCTTGCCCAGATGGCTTCACTGGAGAATTCTACCAAACTTTCAGAGAAGAGGTAACACCACTACTACTAATGGTATTTTAGAGCATAGAAATGATGGAATACTCCCAAACTCACTCTATGAAGCCAGCATAACCCTGATACTAAAACCAAGTACTGACACCACAAAAAAAGAAATTTACAGACCAATATCCCTCATGAACATTTATGCAAAAATCCTCAACAAAATTCTAGCCAAAAGAATTCAGCAACATACCAAAAAAATAATTCACCATGATCAAGTGGGATTTAAACCAGGTACACAGGGATGGTTCACCATTAGAAAAACAATCAGTGTAATCCATCACATAAATAAAACAAAAGACAAGAACCACATGTTCTTATCAATCAATGTAGAAAAGGCATTTGACAAAGTCCAACACCCATTCATAATAGAAACTCTTGGCAAAATAGGAATAGAAGGGAAATTCCTCAATATAATTAAGGGCATCTATAGAAAGCCAAAAGCCAACATCATCCTAAATGGAGAGACTTTGAAAGCATTCCTCTTGAGAACGGTAACCAGACAAGGGTGTCCTTTATCACCACTCAACGTTTTGCTGGAGGTCCTAGCAGAGCAATTAAGCTAGAAAAAGAAATAAAGTGCATCTAAATTTGTAGGGAAGAAGTCAAAGTATCTCTATCTGCAGATGATACAATCTTATACACAGAAAATCCCAAAGAATCCACAAGAAAACTAATGGAACAAATAGAAGATTTCAGCAGAATTTCAGGATACAAGATAAACCATACAAAAATCAGTTGGATTCCTTTACACCAACAAAGAGAACCTCGAAGAGGAAATCACCAAATCAATACCATTTACAACATCCCCCAAGAAGATAAAATACTTAGGAATAAATCTAACCAGAGATGTAAAATTCCTATACAATGAAAACTACAAGACACTACTGCAAGAAACCAAAAGAGACCTGCATAAGTGGAAAAACATACCTTGCTCACGGATTGGAAGACTCAACATTGTGAAAATGTCAATTCTACCCAAAGTGATCTACAGATACAATGCAATCCAAATCTAAATTCCAAAGGCAATTTTTAATGAAATGGAGAAACAAAATCACCAACTTCACATGGAAAGGGAAGAGGGCCCAGATAAGTAAAGCATTACTGAAGAAGAAGAACAAAGTAAGAGTCCTCACTCTACCTGATTTTAGAACCGATTATACCACCACGGTAGTCAAAACAGCCTGGTACTGGTACAACAACAGATACATAGACCAATGGAACAGAATTGAGAATCCAGATATAAATTCATCCACCTATGAGCAGCAGATTTTTGACAAAGACCCAAAGTCTGTTAATTGGGGAAAAGACAGTCTCTTTAACAAATGGTGCTGGCATAACTGGATATCCATCTGCAAAAAACTGAAACAAGACCCATACCTCATACCATGCACAAAACCTAACTCAAAATGGATCAAAGACCTAAACATAGAATCAAAAACAATAAAGATCATGAAATAAAAAATAGGAACAATACTAGGAGCCCTAATACATGGCATAAACAGAATTCAAGACATTATCAACAATGCACAAACACCAGAAGAGAGACTAGATAACTGGGAGTTCCTAAAAATCAAACACTTATGCTCATCAAAAGACTTCACCAAAGGAGTCAAAAGACAACCTACAGACAGGTAAAAAATTTTTGCCTACAACAAATTCAATCAGCATCTAATCTCTAAAATCTACAAGATACTGCAAAACCTCAACAACAAAAAGACAAATAACCTAATTAAAAAATGGGCAAAGGATATGAATAGGCTCTTCACCAAAGAAGATATTCGGACGGCTAACAGACACATGAAGAAATGCTCACGGTCATTAGCCATTAGAGAACTTCAGATCAAAACTACAATGAGATATCATTCATTGTAGCATTCATCCAAAAAACACAAAATAAGAAATGCTGGAGAGGTTGTGGAGATACTGGAACACATATACACTGTTGGTGGGAACATAAAATGGTACAACCACTTTGGAAATCGGTTTGGCGCTTCCTTAAAAACTAGAAATAGAAGTACCATACGGTCCAGCTATCCCGCTCCTTGGAATATGTCCTAGAGAAATAAGAGCTGTCACACGAATAGATATATGCACACCTATGTTCATTGCAGCAGTGTTCCCAATAGCAGAAAGATGGAAACAACCTAGACGCCCATCAACGGATGAATGGATAAACAAATTGTGGTATATCCACACAATGGAATTCTATGCAACGGTAAAGAACAAAGATGAACCCGTGAAACATCTTATAACATGGAAGAATCTGGAGGGCATTATGCTGAGTGAATTTAGTCTGTCACAGAAGGACAAATATTGTATAAGACCACTATTATAAGAACTCAAGAATAGGTTTACACACAGAATAAAAAATTCTTTGATGGTTACAAGGGTGGGGAGAGAGGATGAGGGTTACCTACTAACTAGATAGTAGATAAGAATTATCTTAGGTGAAGGGAAGCACAGCATACACTACAGGGGAATTCAGCCTAACTGGACTAAACCAAAGCTAAGAAGTTTCCTGAATACTATCAAACAGTTTGAGAGACAGAGTAGCAGGGGTAGGCGTCTGGGGACCATGCTTTCAGGGGACATCTAGGTCAACTGGCGTAACAAAGCTTATTAAGAAAATGTTCTGCATCCTACTTCGGTGAGTGGTGTCCGGGGTCTTAAAAGCTAGTGTGCGGCTATCTAAGATGCATCAATTGGTCCCAACCTCCTGGAATAAAGGAGAAAGAAAAACACCAAAGACACAAGGAAAGTATTAGCCCAAGAGACAGAAAGGGCCATATAAACCAGAGACTTCATCAGCCTGAGACCAGAAGAACTAGACGGTGCCCCGCTACCATCAATGACCACCCTGACAGGGAACACAATAGAGTGTCCCTGATGGAGCAAGAGAAAGGTGTGGTGCGGAACTCAAATTCTAGTAAAAAGACCAGACTTAATGGTCTGACTGAGACTAGAGTTACCCCAGAAAGCATGGCCCCTGGATTCTCTATCAGACCAGAGCTAAAACAATTTCTGAGGCTAACTCTTCAGACAGGGATTGAATTGGACTGTGGGACATAAAGTGATACTTGTGAGGAGTATGCCTCTTAGCTCAAGTAGATACAGGAAACTAAACAGGCGGCTTCTGTCTGGAGGTGAGACGAGAAGGCAGAGAGGGTTAGGAGCTGGTTGAATGGACATGGGGAATCAGGGGTGGAAAGGAGGAGTGTGCTGTCATAGTATGGGGAGAGCAATTAGGGTCACGTAACAATGTATGTATAAATTTTTGTATGGGAGACTAACTTGAAATTAAACTTAATTTAAACTACAACAATAATAAAAAAAAGAATAGACTGATAAAATGCAAAGAAGCACAGTGCTTACAGAGTGAGTATTCAGACATTTGTCCTCAAATCTTAGCTCAGCCTTTCACTAGCCATGTGAGCTTGGCAATTTAGTTAGTCTCTCAAAGCCTTTATTTCTTCCTTGGTAAAATAGGGATAATAACACCTATTTCAAAGGTTTATTGTTGGAGTTAAATAAGGAGATTTATGTAAAGCACTCAGCATTGTGCTTAGCCTAATTACTTACTAAATTATTTTGAACTTTCCATAGCTTCCACTGATTATATTTGTAATTTATCTTCATTATATATTTACCAGTGACAACATGTGTTATGACAGTTCTGCAGAATTTTATTTTTACCAGGTCTTTTTTCATGTACAGTATCTCATTGAATTCCACAACAATAAACATCAGGAGATAGACAGTATCACCCCCTATTTACAGAAGAGAGAAATGAGACTCAGAATTTATGCAATGTGCCCAAGTTTGTGTAGTTAGTGTGCCTAAGACAGGCTCTGTTCACCCACCGTGCTTCCGCCTTCTACTCACATGCTTACCAGCCTCCTTTGCCAGTGGTATGAGGTCACATGACTGGGTTTGTATATTGTCACATGGGCAGAAGTGGTGTACACCATCTCCCAGCCTGGCCATGAAACTCACTGCACAACCTCACAACCTATCAGGTTTCTATCTGTGGAAACTCTGGAGGCCATGACTTGAAGATGACAGCATCATAAAATGGAATATTTCTGGATTCCTGAGCCATCAAAAAATGGAATATTTCTGGGTTTGGAGGTGAGCTGTCCAAAAGAGCTGCCGGACCAAAATGAGTCGGTGTTGTGAGCAAAAATTAAGTATTTATTTATACTTATTTATTTGGGTTCCAAGGCTGGGTCCCTAGCTCTATTCCCACCTTTTCCTTTCCCATGTTCTACGGAAAATGGCCTCTCTTTGTCTGGCCAACTCTCTTGACAAGCAGAAAAGACTCTGTCAGTCCCCTGCCTACCTGTCAAAACCCTGCCTATCTTTTATTAGTGTCTTCTTTAAGCTTGTCTGAATTTCCTATTTTTCTAGTAGAAGGAGCCCTGGTGGCACAAAGATTAAGCATTAAGCTGCTAACAGAAAGGTTGGTGGTTCAAACCCACCCAGCCACTGCACAGAAGAAAGACCTAGCAATCTACTTCCATAAAAATTACTGCCAAGAAAACCCTATGGTGCAGTTTTACTTTACCACGTGGGGTCACCATGAGTTGAAAATTGACTTGAAAGCACTTAATAACAACAATAATATACATGACCACCACTCGTCTGTCAGTTTGTCATACTGTGGTGGCTTGTTTGCTGCTATGATGCTGGAAGCTGTGCCACCAGTATTTCCAATACCAGCAGGTCACCCATGGCCAACAATTTCAGTAGAGCTTCCAGATTAAGACAGATTAGGAAGAAAGACCTATCTACTTCCAAAAATCAGCCAATAAAAACTTTATGGATCACAACAGAACATTGTCAGACTCAGCTGCTTTGGACACGTCATCAGAAGGGATAAATCACTGCAGAAGACATAGTGTTTGGTGAAGGACTCAAATATGCTGAGACTGTGAGGATGATGCAGGACTGGGCAACGTTTCGTTCTGTTGTTCATAAGGTCTCCCTCCATGAGTCGGAGTTGACTGGACAGCAGCTATCTATCTATATGTCTTCCTCCCTTCCTCCCTGTCTCCCTCCCTCCATTCTGCCCTACCTATCTATCTAATATACATTACCACTTACTTTTAACACCTACACGAAAAATATTTATAATAAAATACCTATGGTGAAAGGGGGAAAAAAAACCAGAAGAGAACATACTAATCATCTTTTGAATTTCAACTTAAATTCTTTCTCCTTGTTATAGGCTATTACTTTGATGATCCCCCTTTTGGAAGCCTTAATACATCATGAAGGAAGTCCAACTACATGGATAGAGAGACCACTTGGAGAGGAAGGGGGTCAGCTGAACTCAATTGTCCACCTGTCCTCGTCCCAGGCTCCAGACATGTGAGTAAAGACATCTTAGACCCTTCAGGTAGTCTAGCCACCAGCTGACTATCATTCAGTGACCCCAGTCAATACTGTGTGAATAGCCAGCTGAGTTCTGACCAAATTCCTGACTCACATCATGAGACATAATAATAAAATAGTTGTTATTTTGGCCCAAGATTTGGGAAATTCTATTAACAAACAGTGGGTCTCATGGCTATTGCTTCCTTCCTCAGCACCCCTGAGGGGTCTGTGGTGAGGATCCATACTGTCAGGACAAGCCGCAGTGTCAGGGCCGCCTGTGTACATGTCTTTCTCTACAGGACACCACTAAAAGATGGATGATGACTGTCTCATCTACCTGCAACTCAGGGCCTACTGATAGTCATTCCTCTAGTGATATCTGGAGACCCTGGGTGATGCAAAGGGATAAGCACTAGACAACTAACCGAAAGGCTGGCAGTTCAAATCCACCCAGAGGCACCTTGGAAGACAAGGCCTGGCTATCTGCTTCTGAAAAGTCATAGCCTTGAAAATCCTATGCAGCAGTTCTACTCTGCACACATGGGTTGCCATGCATTGGAACTGAGTGGAGGGCAGCTAACAACAACTAGTGACATCCAGAGCTTGTGACCAGTCCATTCATAATACATACCAGCAACGTCCTGTCCCTGGTCCCCAGGCCATTTTCTCTCCAAGGAAACCCGGAGGACAACCCCTCACACCCCCCCCCCCCACAGCATGACCTGTTGGGCATCAAGCGAGTTGTACCTAGGGATTGGTCATGACTCAAGTGCTTGACCTGCTCTGTCCAGCTTCTGAGCTGGTCACTCCATAAAGCGTGCTGCCTGTGCAGTGATCACTGTATTCTCTTTCAGCCACTCTGAAGATGGGGACACCAGCTAAGTGGGGTTGCCCAGAGCACTTAAGAACTGATCTGGGGGGAGATGGAATCAATCACAGTCCCCAGTGAGCTGCCTTTGATGGACAATTCTCCTACTCCATCCAGATAGGCTCTCGGCTCTTGCTTTATGGGATTCTGTGGTCTGAAGTACTCCATAAATCTCCACAAGTCTTTCAGAGTCCCACTCTGTATTTCATTCACACGTCTTGACAGTTATTGTTCAAGTGAGCAGCTCAGCCACAGAGACTGCCTGCAGCCTGGCCATTCGTCCGGGCTCCAAGGGGTAAATCCATCAGTAGCCTGGCATGATGGTGCCCCATCCCTGAGCTCAGAGAGTGGTGCACTGGGCCAGGTCATGGGATGATTAAAGTCTGGAACGTTTCATAACAACACTTTCCAACAACACGAGAAGGAAAGAATGTTCCAGATTCTCCCCTTACATCTTTATGATAAACACTGGTTGCAGTGATCATCATAAAGCCAGTCTGCATTTTCTTGGCTATCATGCAAAGTCTAATGTGAATATGAACAGGCCTGAGCCAAAGGTCTAGCATAACATGTCAATGGAATTGCTACAGCAGCCTCTTCTGGTCCTCAGAGCTCATGTCAAGCTGAGGCTCAGGATGCAGGTGTGACTGGGAGAGGGCCAAGGAGAGGATAACACTGATGAAATTCCTGCTGTGTGCAGCCACTCTTCTAGAAGACACACATGCATCTGTTCAGCTTACCTGGTCAATTGCATCCTTCAGCCTCCAAGCAGAAGTTGTATCTGTTTTCTCTCCTGGGCACAAGGTCAGAGGCAAGCAAAGGACAGATTCCTGTGGTTCCCACATAGAAACAGCAAAGTGGTTCTCACAAAGGCCACCTACAGATTATGGCATCTTTCTCGTACTACTCTGGATCCCACCTGCCACTAGCCCTGAACTGTGTGTGTTGGAATGGCCTTGGAGAGAATGTGGTGCCAAGTGGAAGTTAATAAGATGGAAACAGGCTGGCCTGAGGTGTTGGGGAATAGTCCCACCAGTGTGGGAAGTTCTTAGAGAACCTGGAAGTTCTCCCAAGACTGACAGGAGCTTGTCTTCTGCCTGCTTCACCTGAGGACTGGGGCAGGAGACACTGAAGCTGTGGTGAAAATTTAAAGGCAGCACGCTTCTAACCATCCTCACTCCTCTTCATGCTCCCTCCCAGACCCGCCCCCCAACAAGCTGGCATCACAAACATGGCAACATGAAGGGTTAATTGGTGCCTGCATGAAGAAGACAATTCTTCCTCTTATTTGATCTTTAAATATGAGATGAGGCTTGGAGATTTAGTCTTGGTTGTATCAAATGAATCTATTTCTAAAGGTGGAATTTCAGACATTGCAGCAGTCTTTATAAAGATATATTGAAAGTGTGAACCATTTGGCTAGACAGCTTCCTGTTCTAAGATAAACAGGCCCTGCTCTACCACCCAGATACAAACTTCCCTAGACTCCCTAGTTCCTTACTTTCTTAGGAGCCAGATTCCTTAGCAAGGCTTTATCGTACATTCTTCCATGAAAATATCTAATTCTCAGCTATTCCAGATCTTTCCCCTCAGTTATGGCATGATGCCAGCAGCAGACAGCTGGCTCCAGGAGCAGACCCACCAGTTTCTAGCTGTGCGACCTGGGGCACACAGCGTAACCACTCTGCTCCTCACGTTCCCCATCTGTAAAATGAGTCTGATAACAGAACCTGCCTTCTAGGTTTGTTGTGATGACTCAGTGAGATAATGCTCATGGAGCATGTTGAGCAGGGGCAACATCGGCAAGTCCTGAGCCAAGCTTCCATGTGCCAGTTACAGTGTCTCAGAGACAAGTGTTCTCACCTCGATTCACAGAGTCATGGACTTGGACTTAAAGAGGCCCAGATCTTAGTCTTTCATTCATTTGCTGGGACAGTATTTCCCAAACTGCCTCCCACAGCACACTGCTGGGCCCTGATATGGTCATGGGTCTTCTCCATCACCCGGTACAACAGGTGGGTGTGTATTCCTTCAAAGGTATTATATCACCAAATTAATGTGTGATACAGGGTATTATCTCTTTCCTAAGAAATTCTGTGATTAAAATATCTTATCTTTTTTTAAACTAGATTTCTAAAATTTAATTGTCCATAGGATATTGTCAGAGAAGATACTAGTAATATCATATAGAGCATTACTTTTGCTAAAAGCAGATATTGAGAAATATCACTTTATAATCTTTCTTTCACGTGACTATTCAATTTACACTTGGATCCTTGTAGGGTCAAAGGACTCACTATTTTATAAGGCTGATGATGCCATTTACAGAAGGCAATGCTCTTGGAAGTTTCTTCATGTTGAGGAGCCTCCATTTGGTGATTCGAATTCTACGCACACTGGTTCTCTATAGAAGAAGCTTCCTATCTCTTACACTTGCATGTAGCTATCAAGACCTCTCACACTCTAACCAAAATAAAATAAAATAAAATTATAAATAAACTCCTATTTTCTGGTCCATGGCTCTCTAGTTTTGGGGCTAGGCTTGCTGGTTGTTTGGTGGAGTTTATCAGTTTTTCACTCAGAACACATTTGACATGATTTTTTAGTTCCCTTCATCACTGTGGTCTATATACACTCTAATTTACCTCTATCTTCCTCAAGTATGAGATTTGAGCTCTTACCTTCTCTATTCTGGAAAACACAATTCTGCTAAGTGCAGTTTTATGGTTATGCCTGAATTTATAATACCAGTGCCACAGCTGTTAAAACATTTAGTATATCAAACTGAACTCTCCATAGCTGTATGAAACCCTAAGTCACAGGACGAGTTACATCTTCCCCAGTTGGCCTTCCTGAGTCACTGTTAAGTTCCACCTTGTTCTCCAATATAGAGTATAACTGACTAACCAAATAAAATACAAAGGAAGATTGCATAAAATTGCTCCATTTATGTAAAATATATATATATATATATATATATATATATATATATATATATATATATATATACATACACATGTACATCATTGTTTTGGTATATGCTTAAAAGTTTCTGTAAGGCTACGCAAGAAACTATTACTAATTGCTGCCTCCTGGTGGGTACAATTAGATGATCTGTGATGATAGATTGTATACCCTTTAATAATGGTTGAGTATTGCCATGCACATCTATTTCTTCTTTGGTACAATGAGAACTAGATAAAAAATATACTCCATTTTGTTGGAGTCACTGCATCAGTCTCACCTGTCAACTTTGCTTTACTCCTATACACAAACGTGATGAACTTGCCTTCTCAATGTTCATCCCACTGTTTGTTTTATGTTGAGAATAAAGGGCAGAGGAGAGAGCCTGGGGCACGGGACACTCAGCAACATCCTACACCCCTTGTACAATAATATACATTTAGTTTTGTTTCCCCTAATGGCCCTTTTATCTAAAAATTTTTCTTTCTCTTGAGAAAGACTCTTCCTTTCCGAAACCAGAAACTGTAGCAAGAATCTAGGATGGCAGTGAGGAGATGGAACACTGAGCACACCAGAAGGCCAGGGAGGCCTTCCCAGCATGCACTGCAGCAAAATGCCTGTGTGTCTTCCATAAGCAGCTAGTGCTGAACGCCTACCCTCACTGAGACTGCCATCCACTAAATACATGCTTCTACTTCAGGATTCTTTCAGTTCAGAAAACCTTAAAGAATGTCTCCAATCTGAAAGCATTTGGGTTACAAAATGTCTTCTTTTACCAGACCAAATGGAACAGATGGTAGCCATGGCAAGAAGGGAGGAGCATTTGGGGAGAGATTCCCAGCACTGCTTTGCACAGTCCTTGCTGTAGGGATGCTTGGGTGTAACTTAAATGTTTTTACCAGGTGGCTGAGCAAACCCAAGGCAGAAAGGTGTTCATGACTCAGCACTCACCTAGTGGTAGTGGCTCGCTTTCCACTCCAGTCTTGTCTATTTCCTTTGGATCTCCCACACTGCCCCAAATTCTATAATATATTTATCTTCCTGCTCTCCCTAAGTGGGATTGAGCCAATGGTCACAAGTTCATGAACACTGAGGGAATCCGTGTGTGTTCTCTTCCATAATCATTCGATATTCTTTCTCCTTTGGAGATGGTCCACAGTTGGCTTCCACATCAAGCCTCATAGCCTCATCCATTCCGTAGCTTCAGTGTAATAATCTCCAAGGGAACTCTCCAGAGACAGGCTTGTTATGCCTTCACTCCTAATTACACTCAGCATCACAGGACATACTGTCCAGACTAACATGAAATCCTGCACTAGAAACACTCATCACATGGACAAAATTTATACCAAAATACTTCTCTGACTCTGGTGTTGAGAGTGGAGGCATGTTTGCTAGAATTTAGTGAGAGGAAAGCTATATATAACTTGTTGGGATGGAGTTAACCTCTCTTTGGACTTCCTTGGGGATCTGCTGCATTTATCACACACCAAAGCTGTATTAATGCCACAGCAGATAGCTGTAACATAACACACACATGCTGTCATCATCTCGCAATAATGCAAAACCAAGATGTTAACTTGGACTGGCTTGGGCTCTTCGTTTTAACAGTTTCATCTCAGTGCCCACTGAAATTTCAGTGCAAATCCACATATTATTTCTAGACTTTGATTCATATTTTTGGCTACACGAGGCCAAATATCCATAAGAAAACTGAAAAGCTCCATTAAAAATCTTGCTATTTCTAAACATCCAGATGTTTGACTTTGTCTCACTGAAGCATCTAGAACTTTTACTACTTTTTTTTAATCTTAGTATTTGACCTATGTTTGGAGGCCTGTAGACCTGTGTAAGACCTCCAGCCATTCAAAGCTCAGACCTGAAGCTCAAACTTGAAAATGACCAATAAACACCTCCAAGACTGTGATGCTGCACCTTTCTTTCCTTAGGTTTCTTGGAGCAGTCTCTATGAATCCAGAGATGAACTGGATACAGCTGCCTGGAGGGATGGAGTCAAGCAGCTCAGTGAACATAAGGGTCAGGATCACCGTGAGAGCTCAGCAACCGTGAGAGTTGTGTGGCAAAGCCTTGCTCTCAGATGACATTTTTTTTAATGTTTAGACTGTATCCTACAAAGAGAAGTTCATACAAGAACTCCATGAGGGCACAGCTGGCCACTGAATCAGATTCTACTTGTCTAACATTATAAAGATGAAATATTGACTTCAAATTCTGTTTATATAATATGACCTCCTTACCCAGGAGTCCCTAGGAAATCTCTAACAGACGCTTCCATCTTATCAGTCTAACATTCAAGATCCACAGCTTCTCAGTGGTGAGGGCTACTCCATGCTGGACCATCTCCTTATCACCATCCCCTTATTGTGCTCTCACTTACTTGTTGTCCAAGCCATCTTGCCCGGAATTCTTTCTCCACTCTGAACCTTAGTCTCCTCATCTGTAAAACAGGGAGATATTTTCATAGAGTTTTTTAAGGATTCAAAGAGGCTCAGCCTCACACATGGCAAGTCCTTGACAAATAACCACTTAGTGTCTTTATGGATCAGCTCAGAACAAAGGCTTCGAAGTTAGACTGAGTCTCTAGCTGCAAAACCTTGAGCAAGTTATGAGCCTGTGACACCCAATGGTTAAATTAAGTGAGTTAATCATGTAACACACTTTGAACAGTGCCTGGCACCTAGAAAATACTTGATAAATGCTAGCCATTTGGACTGTTGCTATAGAAAGTCCTCTCTGAGTTAGCTTTGCTCTCTCCCATGTCATGACTATGTCATCTTAGTCTCACGGACCAAGTACTTCCGTCATGACATCATTTGACAGCTAGCTGTATTTTGATTTCCTAATGTCTTTCTTCACTTTTGGGGAAAATCTATCTGTCACCTTTCCAGTAGGAACTCCAGTATATTTGAAGGACTGATTAGTTGATGTTGGACTATTGTTGGATGTCATGTCTACTTTCAGGCCCTGCACGCTTTCTCAGATGAAAGGGACTTGCATTTGAGTGAATGCCCTGAGTGATCAGGATTTCCTGTATGCACTGGGGGAGAAGAGGGGCATGGGAGCAGTTGCTGCAGGGTAGAGGGAAAAGGTGGGCTGGGGAGTTAATGGCAGACTCCACTGCTCACTAATATGTTTGGGGCAAACCTCCTTTCCACTGTAGTGTGCATCTGTGAAGTGGGTGTGGGAACTGGTCCTCCCTGACAGGAGAGAGGGCGCCCTGCAACACTCCTGTGAACCAGGAACCCTCTCAATCTCTCCCAATTCCTTTTCTATTTTTTGAGTTATAAGTCATTTGTTGGTTGAGATATATAATCATTCTCTATGTTGCCAGGGAAAACATTCTCATATTTTTTTTCTTGTGATATAATTCACATACCATACAATCCACCCTTCCTGTCCTCAGTGGCCCATGGGGACACTGGAATGCTTGTGGAGGTGAGGACAGAATGCCCACTTAGGGGAATCTGTGCTGCCCACAGTAGCAGAGGCAGATTGTAATTTTCTGAGGGGATTCATGGTTTGAGTTGACAGATTCCTGAATTAATGCTCTGTGCGAGGAGAGTGAGCCTTCACCCTGTCCTGCCCGAAACCCACTCACCTAGTCTGAGAGGAAGGCCGCACTCCTCCCAGGACACCAGCACCTTCCAGGAACCACCTGAGCCAGACCCCCACCTTCCTGGAAGGATGATGGAGCAGCTATTACTTTCTAATCGCTGGTTTTCTCCTGCTTAGTCTCAGGCTTGTTGTCTTTACCACCTGGAAATTAAAGAAAGGAAGAATGAAACTAAAGAAATCTGGGAGCTCTTATCTTGGCAGAGCCCTAGCCCCACAGAGAGGCCAGCGAGCTGCTAGGAAAACAAACAGGCACAGGGCAGCATCCTGCAGCACTGGACTGGCCGCTTAGGGTCTGATAATGCACAGGGCGCTCACTGGAGCCTCTACAACTCCCAAACAAGCACTGCCCCTTCGCTGCACCCAGGCCTATTCTCCCCACCCCCACTCCAATCCCTGCTTTACATGGTTCTCTAAATTCCATGCAGGCAGCATTACTCTCCAAGTTCCAGCTTCTACTACCCAGTTCCAACCTCAGCAGCTAGTCTCATTCTGTGACAACTGCCTCTGGTTTGGTTTCTGGGCTTCTAGGCCCCCTTATACTTGTGACCACCTGGGTCCTAATAGTATGCCTGCCTTCCCAGGGGCTCTTGGGTCCCTCCCTAATTAATGCCAAGCCCCTGACATGATGAGGACCCCAACCACCTCTGTGTGGGTTTCTCCATCCACTTCCCCTGCAGGGGGCCTGCTGGACCATTTAAACTGTGACTCTGCTGTGTGTACTGTGTATTCCCCACCCTGCCTTCCTCATCTTCCCTCACTCATACTGCCTCCATCCCCAGATCGATGCCCATTGAATTCTCTCTATCCCCCGAAGCCCAGCTCAGAGGCCACCTCCTCCAGGAAGCATTCCTCACTTGCCCCACTGGTGTGTCTCCTCTGGCCTTTCACCTCTCAAGGGTCAGGTTGTGCCTCACAGCAGTGGTTTCTGATCACACTCTCCACCCCCCACTAGACTGCATGCTTTGGGGGGTTGAAGACTGCATTTGATCACTTTGACACCCTCATGGAGTGCCAACCATAAGGACTGTTGTGGAATGTCAGCTCTCCCATGAGGCTTGGACTACTGAGGAAGGATCATGGTACATACAGGAAAAAAAGGAACAAGAACCATATTTTAGGCCAGCCCTCTTGCCTCCTTCTCTGCTGCTTGTCACTTCCTCTCCTCTAGGAGAATTGGAACCCTCCCAGATGAACTTCCCACGAAGTCAGCGCTGGTCAGACCAGCCCAGATAAAACTGCCTGAAGATTTACCTGTCTGATATGGATGTAAGCAAGAGAGGGAGAGTAAGACTATGGCCTGATGGAAAAACAGATCCCCACCAAGGTCACACAAACTAGGTGAAGGGTTGGTCTCCAGCTGAGTTCTGTCACAAAATGTCTGGTCATTGTAACTAGCTCTAAGCTCATTCAACTGAGAACAGTGACACATTCTTGGCCCAGGTCAGGGAAAACCTAGTTGGATGAGACAGCCTCCCCTCCGGCCTGCAGATGTCTGGGACCAAGCAGAAGCCCACATTCAGGTTCTCCATGACTTTGCTGAGCTGAGACTTCTCAGAGAAGCAAGGGTCTGGGCAGGACCTCTCCAGGACAAGCTACTTGATGAGAGGTGACATCCTTTGGAAATATGGGGTACAGACAGGAACACTGCTACACAGCAGGCATGGGCAGAGGGCCACAGCCCTACAAACCCAGTGAGGAAAACTATAGAAAACACAGAGAATGAGTCATCACCTCCTTGTCCTCTTTACCCCCCTTCTCCTGCTTTTTCTGTTGTTAGGTACTGTCAAGTTGGTTCTGACTCATAGTGACCCTATTTAGCTCTTGTTCTCTCAGTTTCTTTGGTTTCCTCTGGTTTTGTTCTTTCATTTGTCTCTCTTGCTTCTTCTCAAGAATCTGCCCCAGGGTCACCTCCTCCAGGCAGCTTTCCCTGAGTTTATTTTCTCTGTGTAAAGGCTTCTGCTCTATGTTCATCAGTGCATTATCTTCCTTGCTCGCAATGTGCACCACGCTATTCTGCAGTTGTCAGCTCCCAGTTCATCTCCCATTGGACTGTGAGCTTGTTGATTTCTTTTCTCTCTGTATCCTGAATGCCCAGACCTCTTCCTGGCTCTGAGTTCCTCTTCATCCCTCCACTGATGTTGTCCTAGCTCACTTCTGTCTCAGCTCCTGCCCAAGAAAGTTCCACACTCTTACATCACCCACTCTTCTCCCTACCTCCATCCCAGCCAGTACATGTTTTTTTTTTGTTATTTCCAGTTGCTGTCGAACCAACTCTGACTCATGACAATCCCAGGCGTGTCAGAGTAGACCTATACTCATCAGGTTTTCAATGGCTGATTTTTCAGAAGGAGATTGTTAGGCCTTTCTTCTGAAGCATCTCTGGATGGACTCGAACCTCCAACGTTTCAGTTAGCTGCCAAGTGCACTAACTGTTTGCATCACCCAGGGACTCCAGTACATGCTTACCAGTTACCAAATGGACCTTTTAGAAGAAACAGAAAGACCTGGATTCAAATCCCAGATCTATCACTCACTAGCTGAGTGAGCTTGATTATTTTAATATGCCTAAGCCTTGGTTTCCCCATGCCCATGATGGATGCTAAACTGAAGATCACAAAAGAGGGTACTTAGTTTGAAGATGCCAGTTCTCTTCTCCTTAATGTGAAAAGTTAAATGAGGCATAAGGCCCTCTCTCTTATCTCGTAAGAAAGTAGAACAGAGCAATCCTGAGCTGTCTGTATCTGTTTTCTCCTCTGCTAGATGGTGAGTGTCTCAAGGTCAGAAATAATACACTATGGCTTTTCATGTCACAAGCTAGGACATGATGAACCATCCATGGCTCATGGAGTCACTGAGTCAGTGTTTATAGAATGAATGGATGAATCAAGTCCCTGGCCATTTCCTTGGGTCTCAGATAGAGTGTGTATCTACTTCTATTTTGTATGGGACTTCCCCATCACATGCCCTCTTGGCACCACCCTTCTCCCACTTGGCAGAGATACAAGTGCCTCAAAGAGATCAGAGATCATGCTAAGGTCCCCAGCACCCAGCCCTCTTTTGGGCACATGGTGGGAGCTGTGTGAAGCTGCTTTCATGGGCATCTCTAATTGAGCAGCAGCAGTTGAAAAGGAGGCTCCTTTATGAGGTTGAATGGATTAGGGAGTAAGCTATGACTGAATGACTGAGGAAGAGGGCAGGGGGAGTGAAAGATTACAAAACCAAAAACCAAACCCGTTGCTGCCAAGTCAATTCCAAGTTATGATGACCCCATGTGGTACAGAGTAGAACTGCTCCATAGGGTTTTCTTGGCTGTAATCTTTATGGAAGCAGATCTCCATGCCTTTGTTCCACATTTCTTGCCACTAGGTGTATTTGAACTGCCAACTTTCGGGTTAGCAGATGAGAGCAAACCGTTTATTCCACCCAGGGACCTCGGAAGACTACGAGGGGAAGTGTAAAGAAACAAACTGGGTGAAGATGGCAGAGGAAGCACAAAAAAAGACAACGGGAAGAAGGTAAGAAAAGGACAAGTTAGAAGGCAAAGGACAAACCTGGAGGGTTGGGGTGGCATTCCATCTGATGTCCAAAAGCTCAAGGGGTGAAGAAAGAGACAGCAGCAAGTGGGTCATGCAGAAAATAAATCTGTGTTCAAGAAACCACATTGACCACAGGACGTGGGTGTCACCAGAGGGATTTGAGAAGACATGTTCACAGGCCTGGCATATCTGAGCCCAGGATTCTCTCTGTCCTCTCTGTATAGGTCTCAGGCAGGTCCATCTTGATCTGCCTCCCTACAGACACTGACTGGACAGTCATGGATGCTTCCTTGGCTTCTTCTTCCTTCTCAGAGTACGGCCTTTCACCAGAAGACTCCCAATCATGTCCCTGAGATTACTAGCCAGAATGTGACCACTGGGTGCCTAAGTGAGCTATCATAGTCTCCCTGTATGAAAAACAGGCTAAAAATCAAACACATGGCTCAACCCTTCAGTACAATTTCTTATTCTGATGGACTTAACCTTCAGATGGCAAAATTTCTTAACCCAGAGCTTCTCCCCAGGTCCTAGGTAAAGACATCTCCGCCTGTATCCCAATTCTAAGCTAACTGTTGACTTTACTGTTAAGTCATTATCCCTAAGTATAATTGAGCCTTTAATACAGAGTAGACGTTAGCCTAAGCACTTGTCAAGTATTATCTCATTGAATTCTCATACAGTCCATTGGCCTCCTCATTTCACAGATGAGGAAACAGAGGCATAAGGAGTTTCAGTGAGTTGCTCAAATTCTCACGTTTGCATGATGGACCCAGGCTTCATTCAGTCTGATGTGGACTGATTCCAAAACTGTGCTCTTACCACTACACTATACTGCCACGGCCTCAAGCCTGGGGAACTGCCCCCCTGGTCCTGGTTCCAGTGCTAACCTCTGGGGCCGATTGCTTTCTCTAGGACTTTAGTTCATTATTTCCAAAGCAGCATTAACTCCACTCCACAGAAAATTAGTTCCAAAATGGACAGAAGAGTGGGCGACCCCAGACTCAAGGTTTGGACTCAGGGTCACAAAGCAGTGTAGGTGGGTAATCATGCTCTCTTTTCATGTGTTCTAGAGAGAAGAGGGACTTAGGAACATCATCCACTTTTTTCCAAAGCTATGCCTGACCCCTAATACTCAGAAGGAGGCCAAAGTTGGTGGTACTTCACCTAAGTCAAGGTGCCCTAGGGGAGCAGCATAGAAGATGACCCATTTTGCTAAGTACTAGGAATGGATTTCCCCCACGTTTGGCCCTAGTCCCAGTTGATGACTTTGCTCCCCAACTTTTCAGGGATAAACCCTGGCTGTTCCACTAGTCAAAGGGAAGTTACCAGGATGTCGGGATGCAGCTCTGGGCAACACGGTGACCATGTGGAGCCATGGGGAGTGGAGCCAAGGAGGATAAGAAGCATGACCTGCAATTTTTGCTCTTTCCGGGAATAATGCATATGAAATGCACTTTATTTTGTCCTTTTCTTTAAAAAACTCTTGGCCCTCATCTCCTTAATTACCATTCTCTTAGTTCTTTTCCTACAATTTCAACCTATCCTCAGTCTTTTTAAAATTGTAATTCCTATTTAGATAATTAGAGATTTACATGCAGTTGTAAGGAATAATACAGATATCCCATGTACCCTTCATACAATTTCCTCCCAATGGTAAGATTTTGCAAAATTATAGCACAGTACCATGACCAAGATACTGACACAGATATGATCTCTCAACCTTATTCAAATTTCCTAGTTTTTACTTACACTCATTTGTATGTGTATTTAACTCTATACAATTTTAATTTTACATTGAACTGTTCTATCACCACATTGGAGCATTGATGTTGCAGTGATTAAGAGTTCAACTGTTAACCAAAAGGTCAGCAGTTCAAATCCACCAGGTGCTCCTTGGAAACCCTATGGGGCAGTTCTACTCTGGGGTGACTATTAGTAGGAAATTGACTTGACAGCATCTAACAACATGTATATATGTTATATATATATGGAGTCCTGGTGGCACAGTGGTTAAGAGCCTGGCTACTAACCAAAAAGTTGGCAGTTCAAATCCACTAGCCACTCCTTGGAAACTCTATGGGGCAGTTCTACTCTGTCCTATAGGTTCACTATGAATTGGACTGACTCAACGGCAATGGGTGTACATATATACATATAAGTCAATTCTGACACACGCACATACATATATACACACACAAAGGGAGAGATTGGTTTACTTCAAGGAATTGGTTCATGATATTGTAGGGGACTGGCAAGTCCAAAATCCGTAAGTCAGGTGGCAGTTTGGAGAATCCTGCAGGCTTGTGTTCCAAGATTGTAGGTCAGTCTTCTGAAAGAATGAAGAGTGAAGAGAAAGAACAAGTTCTGCCAAAATATCTATTTATCGTCTGGAGAAATAACACACCCTGAGGAAATACCCTTTTCAACTGATTATTAGATTACATTATGGAAAGTGATTACATTGCATTACATTACATTATGGAACAGCAACTGGACTAGTGTTTGGACAAACCACTGGGAACTATGGCCTAGCCAAGTTGACACATAAAATTGACCATCACAACTGTCAAACTGTTTGCCAAAGTGGCTGTACCATTTCACATTTCAACAAGCAATGTATGAGGGATGCAGTTTCTCTGCATCCTCATCAGCATTTGGTGTTGCCACTATTTTTTGTTAGCCATTCTGATAGGTGTGTAGTGATATCTCATTGTGGCTCTAATTTCAATTTTCTGATTGCTCATAATGTTAAGCATATTTTCATGTGATTATTTGCCATTTCTATATCCTTGTCTTAGAAAAAGTACAGCCAGAACACTCCTTAGAAACAAGGATGGTGAGACTTCATCTCACATACTTTGGACATGTTATCAGGAGGGACCAGTCTCTGTAGAAGGACATCATGCTTGGTAAAGTAGAGGGTCAGGGAAAAAGAGGAAGACCCTGGATGAGATGGACTGACACAATGGATGCAACAATGGGTTCAAGCATAACAATGATTGTGAGGATGGCGCAGGACCGGGCGATGTTTCATTCTGTTATGAATGGGGTTTCTAGGAGTCGGAACTGTCTCAACGGCACCTAACAATAACATATCCTGTTTAGTAAAAAGTCTGCTCTTATCTTTTACCCATTTTATAATTAGATTGTGGGGATTTTAGAGTTGAGTTTGAGAGTTTTTTCTATATTCCAGATATTATTCCTTTGTCAGATACTTGATTTTCAAACATTTTATGCAAGTCCATACTCTGTCTTTTAATCCACACAATTTTAATTTGGATGAGGCTCTACGTATCGATTTCTCCTTTTATGAGCCATACATTTGGTGTCAAGTTCCTGAAGATTTTCTCTTCTCCTTTATTTCTGAAAGTTTTGCAGTTTTACATTTTACCTTAAAGCCCAAGATGTATTTTGAGTTAATTTTTGTATATGAAATGTTCATTATATAGCTGTAGATTTGTCTATTTCTCCCTTTAGCTCTATCAGTTTTTGCTGAGTATGTTAAAGCTCTTTTGTTTGGTTTGTTTTGTTTAGGTTTGTTATCTTTGGGTGGATTGATATTTTTATCATTGTGTAATCTCCGTCTTTACCTCTAGCACTTTGCTTTCAAGTCTTCTTCATTGGATGTTAACATTGCTATTCTTGCTATTTCTTTTTATTTAATATACTTGCATAGCATATTTTTCCATAATTTTACCTTCAATCTACTTATATCATTGCATTTTAAGAGAGTTTCTTAGAAACAACATTTACTTGGGTTGTGTTTTTAATTCACTCTGCCAATCTCTGTGTTTTGATTGGTGTATTTAGGCCATGTATATTTTAGATAATTATTGATAAGTTACTACTTAAGTCTTCCACCATTTTATTCCACCATTTATGACTTGTTTTCTGTTTCTCCTGGCACCCTTGTCAAAAATCAGTTGACTATAAATATAAGGGGTTTTCATGGATTTTCAGTTCTATTCCATCAATCTGAATGTGTATCCTATGCCAGTATCCATGTAAAGGTTCAGACAGTGGGAGCAGCAGCAGGCAGCAGTGTGGGACAGAGGTCACACTCTCTTCCTTTGGCCCCTGGTTTCCTCCCAGCCCTTCTGACTTCACCTCCTCTGCTTCTTAAGTGGCTTTTCCTCCCCCACCCATCTATTAACAGGAAGTTATGCTTTGGGTTGAGTCATAGAACCGTTTTTCTTTTCACTGGACTTAGTCTGCCTCTGTGCACTCGTTTACCCCATTCATTGATCATTTATAAACTGATAACTTTGAAATATAGATCTCCCTCCCAGTGCTCTCTCAGGATTCAAACTGTCAACTGGAAAGCTCCTCTTGAATGTTCTGCCAGCAACAAAAGCCAACATTTCTAAAACTGAACTCTCTTCTCTAGTCCCCCAAACTGCTCATCCTCCTCTATTCCTTATATCAGAGGAAGGGACCCCTCCTCAAGCCTGTCCAAGCAGGGTCACCTTGTTTTTTCTTTTCCCATATCACTGCCACTCCACATCCACACAGTCTCTGGGTCCTAGCAGTTGAGACCCCTAAACTCTTCCTCATACTTCCTTTCCTCTACAGATAGATCCACACTCTCATTGCCCCAGCTGGGCCACTTGTCTCAGTTTCCCAGTCTGGGCCGGAGACAGGCTGACACACACTCCGCTGGTGCCCTCTGTTGATCTGCTCAAAGCACTTACAATGCTGGATTCTAATTGCTCTTTGTTTCTCTGTCTCCCACCTTGAAACACTGTCTCCAGGTCAGGGGCCAGGTACCACTTTATCACTTGTCCTCATTCCCTTAAAGGCAGAGCTCGATAGGTACTCACATACTGTAAGCTGAACAAATAAGTATCTACCACAATGATTGAAGCTTTCATCATGCTCAGATGAAATTGTAAGCTTTTGAAAAAATGGGTGACATTAAATAAAAACAGTGAGTGATATAAAGTTGGAGCCCTGAAACTGATGTTGACATTAATCAGACATGTTTTCCCTGGGACTCTCACCAAACATGAGTAGTAATGTGAAGGAAGGTGGTGTGACAACATCCAAAAACTCTCGGCTGTCATTCTTCACTCTGAGAACAACTTTGTGGTCTGGCTGTACTTCAAGGGGGACCACCATCTTTTTGGACTCCAAATCCTTATTACTTGGCTAGAAAACTCAAGGAGATTTGACTTCAGTTTGCTTGAGAGTAAAAGTGTTTTTCTTCCAGTTATGACACATCAAGGTATTTGTTCCAAGATTTAAGCAAATTCTGCTTTAACTGTACTCAGAAAAGCAGATAACCTTGGCCACTGGGCACTTTAAATTTGAATTTAAAATGAAGTCATTGGGAAATAAAAGACTTAAAATGCAAGCACTTTTAAAAGCTACCTAGCACCTGAATCTGGATTTGTGATAGACAGACTCTCTTGCGTAGCTCATATTTAATACTTATTTTCTAGTGGGGCCTGGGCGTAGTGCATGCATTTATCCTACCAATGAGGAGTTCCCTGGAACAGTAATGGTGCATTTCCAAGCACCCAACACAGTGCCTGGCATATAGTAGAGGTAATCCCTGACTTACAATATATTTGAGCTATAACAAACCGCACTTATGACCATCTTTTTTTTTTTTTTTGGACATCTTATGGTTAGAAATATGTACTACATACAATGTTGCATCACATAATTTGCGATGTCATCATTCTCAGATGTTCACTCGAAGATTTGATGTTATGCTTTATAAACATACTGATAATAAAAGGCAATAATAACAAAAACTAAAAAAAAAAATGAGGTATTCGACTTACGTCAGAACTGACTTGTGATGGAGTCATCGAAATGGAACCCAGTCGTAAGTTGGGTACAACCTGTACTCAATGAATGTATTACAAATAAGTGAATTAATATATAAATGAACTGAATGTGAGGTTCAGAATTTATCGTATTAATCGTACTTTTAAATCTTTTCCCAATTTGAAAGAAACGTGTCTGGATCCTTAACTTCAATCGTCTTTGTAAACATGGTCTAATATTCTTTTTTTTTTTAAATTTTATTGTGGTAAAATATATCTAACACAAAATTTGTCATCTTATCCATTTTTAAGTATGTAATTCAGTGGCATTAATTACTTTCACAATGTTGTACAATCTGCACCAATATTTCCAAAAATTTTTCATCACCCACAAAAGAAACTCTACTGCATTAAGCAACAACTCCCCATTCCCTCTTCCCTCAAGCTTCTAGTAATGTCTGATCTACTGTCTGTCTCCATGCATTTGCCTATTCTAAATATTTCATGGAAGCCATACAATACTTATCTTTTTTTGTCTGGTTTAATTTCACTTACCATAATGTTTTCAAGGTTCATCTGTGTTATAACATGTATCAGAATATCATTCCTTTTTATGGATGAATAATATTCCATTGTATAATATGCAACATTTTGTTTACGTATTCATCTACTGATGGACACTGGGTTATTTCCACCTTTTGGCTACTGTGTATAATGCTGCTATGAACATTGGTGTTCAAGTATCTGTCCGTGTCCTTGCTTTCAATTCTTTGGGATATATACCTAGGAGTGGAATTGCTGGGTCATATGATAATTATACAAGCATACCTTGTTTTATTTCACTTCACTTTATTGCATTTTGAAGATTTTTTTTTTTTTTAAACAAATTGAAGGTTTGTGGCAACCCTGTGTCAAGCAAGTCTATTGGTGCCATTTTTCCAACAGCATGTGCTCACTTCATGTCTCTGTGTCACATTTTGGCAATTCTCACAATATTTAAAACTTTCTCATTATTATTATATCTGTTATGGTGATCTGTGATCAGTGACCTTTGATGTTACTATTATAACTGTTTTGGGGCACCTCAAACTACACCCATATAAGACAGCAAACTTAATTGAGAAATGTTGTGTGTGTTCTGACTGCTCCACTGACTAGCAGTTCCCTCATCTCTCTCACTCTCCTCAGGCCTCCCTATTCCCTGAGACACAACAATATCGAAATTAGGCCAATTAATAACCCAACAATGATTTCTAAGTGTTCAAGTGAAAGGAAGAGTTGCACATCTCTCATTGTTAATCAAAAGCTAGACATGATTAAGCTTAGTAAGGAAGGTATGTCGAAAGCCGAGATAGGCCAAAAGCTAATCCTCTTGTGCCAAACATTTCACCAAGCTGTGAATACAAAAGAAACGTTCTTGAAGGAAATTAAAAGTACTACTCCAGTGAACACAAGAATGATCAGAAAGCGAAACAGCCTTATTGCTGATATGGAGAAAGTTTTAGTGATCTAGATAGAAAATCAAACCAGCCATAACATTCCCTTAAGCCAAAGCTTAATCCAGAACAAGGCCCTAACTCTCTTCAGTTCTATGAAGGGTGAGGGAGGTGAGAAAGCTGCAGAAGAAAAGCGTGAAGCTAGCAGGGGTTGGTTCATGAGGTTTAAGGAAAGAAGCTGTCTCCATAACATCAAAGTGCAAAGTGAAGCAGCAAGTGCTGATGTAGAAGCTGCAGCAAGTTATCCAGAAGATCTACCTAAGAAAACTGATGAGAAACCCAGAGAGTCTGGCCCCCAGACACCCTTATAGCTCAGTACTGAAGTCACTCTTGAGGTTCACCCTTCAGCCAAAGATTAGACAGGCCCATAAAACAAAATGAGACTAAAGGGGCACACCAGTCCAGGGGCAAGGACTAGAAGGCAAGAGCGGGCAGGAAAGCTGGTAATGGGGAGCCCAAGGTCAAGAAGGGGAAAGTGTTGACATGTCGTGAGGTTGGTAACCAATGTCCCAAAACAGTATGTGTATTAATTATTTAACGAGAAACCAGTTTGCTCTGTAAACCTTCACCTAAAGTACAATAAAAAAAAAAATTAAAAAAAGATAACTGATGAAGGTGGCTACACTAAACAATAGATTTTCAATGTAGACGAAACAGCCTTATATTAGAAGAAGATGCCGTCTAGGACCACAGGAAGAAAAAATAACCACCTAAGGATGGAATTTGTTTTGGGGGCTTATTTTTATTATAAAGAAGTTCCTACATATTAAGGAATTATGTAACATATATTCAAGACACTTGTTAAAAAGTAATAAGCATCAGGCTTAAGAAACAGAACACCACCCTTACCTTTGAGGACCACACCCCACCCCAGGTGCTGCAAATGGTTTGTACTCGGCTGCTGATCTAAAGGTTGGCCATTTGAACCCACCCAGTGGTGTCACAGAATAAGGCATGGCGATCTGCTTCCATAAAAATTACAACCAAGAAAATCCCGTGGAGCAGTTTTACTCTGTAACACGTGGGATCACCATGAGTCAGAACTGACTCAAGGACAGTGGGTTTGGTTTTTGGTTTTGGGTATTCCTCCTGGATAACCAGAGACCAATTTTAAAGGAAGAAACTCAAAATAAGTGCTGGCTGCAGGTCTGTCTCGCCTCCCACCCACCCACTCACCCCCCCACCAATGAATTCAAAGGGACCTGCTATTCCTCCTTGCCCTCCATCAACTAGAATGCAGCCAGGTCACCTAGATCTGGCAAATTGATTGCTCCCACTGGGGACCCTGAATCTTGAGAGTGACACAACATTCCTGGATATTTGAGAAAATATTCACGATAGCAAAAGCCCAAGGGTGGTGTCCTAGAAACTGTTCCTGGACTGATTTTGTCTGTATTATCCAGCCTCCCTGGGTTCCAATCAGCTCTCCAAGTTTTTCTCACCAGGCTCCCATTAATTCTGGGAATGTCCCTACGTACGTGTGAATGAATGCTTCTGCTGCAGACGCTAGCCAGAATTGCTGTCTGCTGCTTGCCACTCGTCTCTGGCTGCTTCTGTGCTCTCAGAGTGGAAAATCCATCTCCTCTGAGCTTCAGCTCGCAGCCCCTGCTCTGGACCAGGCTCTAACATACATAGGGAAATACCTGTTGTCTAAATAAAGCCTCAGAATAAAAAGGAAAAAAAAAAATTTTAGGACTTAGACCTAGAGGCTTTGGGAGAAACCATCCCGGCTCCAGAAAGCCTGCCTGTCATGAGAAACACTATGGTGTCTATTTATGTGGATTCCCTGGCATGGGACAAGAAGCACAAATCACTAACCTTTCCCCTTGGTAATACCAAACAGCTGATCTGAAGTGCACACCAGATGAAGGGCCCTGTCATCCCTGTCTCTAAATTAAAATGCAATAAAGATAGTTTTCCCTTTCATACAGCACGGTTAGGAAACAGGCCAAAGGATCCACATCTTCTCCCTGCTTAAGCAACAATCCAGAATCTTAGACACAGCAAAGTAAAGGCAAATGGTCCTTGGGGAACTCCAGTCGTGGTCTAGGTGGCTTCCATGGGTGCTGACCTTCAGAGCTGCATGATCAGTTGTGTTGGGCAGAAAGATCCCTGCCCCTCTGCAGGGCCAGACTAGTCCCACTGCCAACAAGCCTTCAAGGAGGCTTGAACTGAGCCAGGAATCTACAGTCTAGGGGGGTGACAGACACATGAGCACACTTGCCACAGATGGCAGGTCTTCTGTCTGATACTTGGCCGGGTACAAGGGACAACAAGGAGCCCAGCAGAGGTGTCAGAGGTGGTTGGAGAAGCTTCCTAGAGGACACCACACTTGGGGCTTCTGTTGTCATGAATATTTTCTCAATTGTCCCTGAATGTTTGTGTCGCTCTTTAAAATTCAAGGTCCTAAACAGGAGCCACCAAATGACCAAATCTAGGTCTTCTGACTGCATTCTAGTTGATGGAAGTGTCACTGCAATTGGATCTCCATGTCAGGTTGGGGTTTGCCAGTGGGAAACGTGGGGTGGGCTTTTCAGGCTGGAAATAATATGAGTAAATGGAGGACAGCCTGAAGGTGCAGGATGAGCTGGGACAAGGAGGGCACAATTGCAAGATGTCTTCCCTTCAAAGACAGTCAGTTCTGGGGGGGTCAAGAATGGGCCTTCCCTTCCAGTGGGATGCAGCAGTCAAGGCAGATTCTTGACTCTGAAACATGGGGTGGTAGGATCGCCTGCTTGGGAGACAACCTTCAAAAGATGAGCCATGACCACAAAAACCAGAGACTCCATCAGCCTGAGACCAGAAAAACTAGATGGTGCCCGGCTACCACCAATGACCACCCTGATAGGGAACGGAGACTCCATCTGCCTGAGACCAGAAGGACTAGATGGTGCCCAGCTACCACCAATGACTGCCCTGACAGGGAATACAACAGAAGAGAGTCCCTGATGGAGCAGGAGAAAAGTGGGGTGCAGAACTCAAATTCTAGTAAAAAGACCAGACTTCATGGTCTGACTGAGACTGGAGGGACCCCAGAAGACACAGCCCCCATACTGTCTGTTAGCCCAAAACTAAAACCATTCCCAAGGCCAACTCTTCAGACAAAGATTAGACTGGACTATGGGACATAAAATGATACTCGTGAAGAGTGAGCTTCTTAGCTCAAGTAGATACATGAGACTAAATAGGCAGCTCCTGTCTGGAGGTGAGATGAGAAGGCAGAGAGGGTCAGGATCTGGTTGAATGGACACGGGAAATCCAGGGTGGAAAGGAGGAGTGTACTGTCACATTATAGGGAGAGCAACTAGGGTCACATAACAATGTGTGTATAAATTTTTGTATGAGAAACTGACTTGAGCTGCCAACTTTCACTTAAAGCACAATTAAAAAAAAAAAAAGAGGAGTCACGACCCTTACTGGCTGTTCCCCAGTGGTTCCCCACAAGCCTAGAAATGGACCCAACTTTCTGGAAATGAACCTCAACATCACTCCCCTATCTCTTCCTTTTAGGGCCAGGCTAGGACAAGTGAAACTCCCAAAAAAGACAAAAAACTTCCCTAGGCATTGTGGCTCTTGGTCTGGCCACACTGGCCCAGCATTTATTATTCACTTATGGTATACACTGTGCTGAGGGTGAGTGGTCCAAAAATAACTGATATACATTCTTTACAGGAGCATGATTAATTATCATGCAACCACTTAGTAAAAGGGATGCGCAGAAGTATCTAATGATTTGGAGTAGCAACATATGGTATAGGAAAAAGGCAAGTTACAGAAATTTTATATACAGAATAATGTTATTTGTATAAGAGAAAAAATTCTC
This sequence comes from Dugong dugon, assembly GCA_030035585.1. Taxonomy (NCBI): domain Eukaryota; kingdom Metazoa; phylum Chordata; class Mammalia; order Sirenia; family Dugongidae; genus Dugong; species Dugong dugon. The sequence continues at coordinate 3,966,762 of CM057475.1, read as the reverse complement.
TCTCCATGTAAAGATATGAGGACTGGAAGGATGTATGAATCCAATATGTATTTTTTCAATGGTTCTCTCTAAGTGGGATTAGAGATGATTTAAACCCAGATATTCTCTAATGAACATATATCACTTTGCAAAATGTGGAACGAAAATAAATGAAAGTTTTAAAAGACAACAAACAACACAGTCCTTGTGCTCTCGGAGCTCATGAGGTAGCTCAGGACTTGTTCACGCACACAGGTAAGTGGGTGGAGTATGGCCACAGCCCAGGGGGCCTGGGCACACACTGAGTTCAGAGGACGGGGCAAGTGGCTCTCCTACTCCACCTATGTCTCAGCCTTGATTAACTTCTTGAAGATGAAATATGAATTTGTCAGTGAGGAACTATGTTAAAAAAATCACTGCAAACAGAGAAAACATATGTGCAAAAGTACTGGAAATAGGTGAAGAGTGAAGCATTTTCTCAGTCCCCTAGCAGCTGGCCACTGAGATGTCCAAGCAATTTTTCAGATCAGTAGAAGGAACCTCATTTGCTTTGGAGAATCCAGAAAGTCAGGGTGGACCATCAGGGAAATGCAAATCAAACCACAATGAGATACCACTTCCCACCCACCAGAATGGCTGTGATTTAAAAAAAATAATAATAATAATTTAAGAAAACAGTAAGTGCTATTGAGGATGTGGAGAAAGTGGAACATTCGCCCATTGCTGGTGGAATGTAAAATGGTGCAGCTGCTGTGGAAAATAGTTTGTAGGTTCCTCAAAATGTTAAACAGAATTACCCTATTGCCTAGCAATACCACTCCAGGAGAAGGGAAAAAATATATGTCCACACAAAACTTGTACATAGATGTTCACAGCAGCATTATGCAGGATAGTCAAAAGGTGAGAACAGCCCAAACATGAACTGATGACTGGGAAACACACTGTGACATACTCATACAATGTAATACTATTTGGAAATAAAAAGGAATGAAGCATTAACACATGCTACAACATAGATGAGCCTTGAAAACATTATGCTAAGGGAAAAAAAACCAGTCACAAACAACCACAAATTGTATGATCCCACGATATTGGAATGATATTGCATGAGGTTTAGGGAGGTGATGAAAATGTTACAAAATTCACCGTGGTGATAATTGCACAACTCTGTGAATAGACTGAAACCCTTGCATTGTGTGAACTTAGGTGAACTATGATACGTGAGTTATATCTCAATAAAGCCATTAAAAGAAAGAAAGACAGGCAGAGTGGGGAAGCAAACTGGGTGCCTGCTCTCTGCTTCCCCAGGGTGAATGGTGGATGTCATGGAGAGTGTGGCCCCGGTGCCTCTGTTGCCCCAGGACTGCCATAAATCTCCTCAGTGGATGTTCTGTAAACACTTCCCAGCCAGCATCAGGTATGCCGGCCTTTCCTCACAGATTAGCTGTGATTACTGCTTTATTGATCCTTGGGTACTTTCTAGGTATTGAGTTGCTTGGAATGCTTCCACTTGCCTTGTAAGTCTCCCTGGACAAGTCTGCCCAGTCCAGCAGTCCAAACAACCCCAATCTTCCTGTTATAAATGTCAGAGATGATAAACGAGGGGAGAGGGCAAATCTCCTGGAGGAAATGGGGGAAACCCTGTATCTGAAATGGAGGAAAGCAAGACCAGACAGAGCTCTGGGGAATTCTGCGCTGCTATCCCCCAGGTACCCCTGGGATGGGGAGAGGGGTGGTGAGAGTCGGGATTTGATTCTGGGGTTTGCTTGTCTAAAACCTTCTGTCCTGGAGCCTTGCGACTACCACATGAGAAAAATAGCTAGGGGAAGTGGAAGATTGTGTTAGATAAGGTTAGACAAAAGATAAAAGTTCAGAACAGACTTTCTTCATAGAGAGAATGTTTGCAGTGTTGGGTTAAATGTAAGAGCGCTCTCTGGGGTGTGTGCATAGTGCACCCCAGGCATGCGGGGAGAGCGCACACAAGGGTGCGGGGACAGAATACATACAGGGGTGCAGGTATGGGGTGCACTCAGGCGTGTGGGGATAGCGCACACAGGGTGCAGGGACAGAGTACATACAGGGGTGCGGGGGTAGGATGCCCTTGGGGGTGCAGGGATGGGGTGCACTCAGCGGTGTGGGGACAGAATAGCACTCTCTTTTCATACAATTACCTTAAACAGTTAAAATTGGAAATTTGCTGAAGAAGATCAAAAAATGTGGTAGTGGTTCTCAGTTCAAATAGAAACGGTTTGGAATCACTCAGTACTCTGTATCAAGCCAAATGTCTCTGCTTGCCAATCTCACGAGGCTGGATGAGTTGGAAATGAAATAATGTTCTGGGAAACATTTTAGAAACTGCAAACTGCTAGCTGAGCACCACCATCTCCTGCTAACTGTGGGGGTTCTGTACTCCCAACCACCTTCGGCTGGAGCAGGAGAGGACCACAGGCAGTCGCCAGCCTCCATCCTCCAGAGAGAAGCAGACCAACCCCGCAGGCCTTGGTTCTCCCCACAGCCCTAACCTCTCAGTACCCCAGATTCAAACCCTCATTTTCATAAGACTTGCTCTTGTTAGATAGAACTTCAACAGTTTTCAGCATCCTCACATGCCTACCCTCTCAGTTGGGGAGTCAGAACAGTAAGTTAGAGGGGCAGAGATGGGCATCTTCATGGTACAGAGGAAGAAACTGAAGCCCAGAGGATTTGGTGTCCTCCGATACGGGAGTATAGGAAAGAGAGTGCTGGCTGAGGAGACACACAGACTGGGCTCTGGGGTACCCTTCCCCTTTGCTCCTGGGCAGGTCTCTTAGCATCTTTTAGCCTCAGTCCCTTCTGTGAAATGGGTACAAGTACACCTACCTGCCTTATCTCAAAAGATGTGTGTGAAGCTCCATTGAAAGAACAGATTTAAAGTGCCTTACAAAAGCTAACATGCACTATGCAGGGCTTCTCAGTCTTGGCACTATTGTCATTTTGGGCTGCATGATTCTTTGTGGTGTGGGAGTTCTGCCCTGCACACGGTAGGATGTTTAGCAGCACCCCAGGCCCCTTCCCATGAGATGCCAGTAGCGCCCCTACTGTAGTACTGACAACCCAAAACGTCTCCGGACATTGCTCAATGTCCCCCGGGATTTGAGAGTGGGGGTTGAGAACATGGCTCTATGAGAATGTGGAAGTAATTGTAATACAAACTTTAATATTCATCATTTTAAGTCTTTAACTGCTCTGTTTTTCACTGAAATTCAAAATTCATATGGACTATGTCTTTGCTTAAATCTTACCCACTTGAGAATGAACTTAGACGCTCTCCTGCTCCAGACAGCCTCCACCTGGCTCAGGTTTTGGTTCCTGCAGCAGTACTGGGGAGCCCTCACAGAATTTCAGAGAAGAGTCTGGTAGCAAGTCACTGGGCAGGGGGCTCTTATCTTCTTTACCAGTCATGGCCGTGTCTTTAAGAAGATCTCCAGGGTGTCTGGAGTCAGCAGTTGCAAAGTTATGCTAGTGGCCGGTTGAATATTGCAGACTAAATCCAAGAGGGAGGTTTAGGGAAGAAACACACTATAGGCAACTGGGCTTCTGGGGCCTCCTCAGGAGGGGACCCCCTCCTTGAGCTTGTATCAGGCTCAGGGATATACAACTGGGCCCCAAATATAACACACTGCACTCACATGTGCAAAGAATATGTTCTATTTTTAAGAAAAAAATTCCTGTAACTGCTTTAATCTTCTCTATGAATACTCATCCACTGCTAAGTGGAATGAGAGAACTAGGGAAGGCAACTGGGGCATTCCAGTTAAGAGCATCTCGTGTTACTTCTGGTTTAAATGGTGTCTTTTGATAAACAGTCAATTCCAAGTTCGCTTGGGTTGTCCCTCCCTCAGTCTTTCTCCAGACAGTGGTCTGGGTGTCAGTGAAAGCCCTAGTGGCAGGGAAGTGGCAGCTGTCAGTGGTCAATGTGCTGCCCCTCCCTGCTGGCCTCTAACACAGGGCACTGGTCCCTGGGGCCTGCTCTGGTCTAGGGTAGTGTACGCCCAGGCAGAGAGGGCACCATCTACTGTTCCTGACCACTTGGCTGGCCAGGGCCTCTGGTCTGTGTGGGCCTCAGTGGCTCCCTTTTCCAGACCCCAGACCTCTGCCAGTCCATATTGCACTCCATATCCTTTTACCTGGCAAATGGGAACTTACAGACCTGCAGGGAGCCAGAGGGAAAGCCTCAGACTGAACGATCTAGACCTCTCTCAGTCATGCCCAGCACATAATGAATTTAGCATTGAACAGAAGCCTGGGGCCTCACTCATTGATTTATTTATCTGATATTCATTAGTGATCCACTCTATGCCAGGCATTGTTCTAGGTACCGGAGATACAGCAGCAAACAAAACCAAGTCCCCAGTCTCCATGAAGCTTACATTCCAGTGGCAGGAAAGAGATAATAAGAATTGAAATATGCAGTGTGTGAGAGGGTGAGTGAAGTATATCAAGGAAGGGAGATGAAGACTGTTTTGGATTGAATTGAGTCCCCCCAAAACTCAATGACAACAAACAACAAAAAGATACGTTAAAGTCCTAATCCCCGGCACCTCTGAATGTGACCCTGTCTGGAAATAGGGTCTTTGAAGATGTTATCTGAATATGAGGTCATACTGGAGTTGGGTGGTCCTAATCCCATCTGAGTGGTGTCCTTATGAAAGAGAAGTGACACCGAGACAGAGAAGGAAGATGGCAATGTGAAGAAGGAGGCAGAGATTAGAGTTATGCTGCAGCTGCAAGCCAAGGAATGCCTAGTGCTACCAGAAGCTCGGACAGACAAGAAAGGATTCCCCCTGGGGCCTTGGGAGAGAGCATGGCCCTGTTGACATCCTGAATTTGGCCTTCTAGCCTCCAGAACTGGGAGACAATACATTTCTGCTATTTTAGATCACCCACGCTGTGGTACTTTGCTCCAGTAGCCTTAGGAAATGAATCCAGGGACTTTGGGGAGAGGAGAGCACTATTTTAAATAGGTTAGTCAGGGAAACCTGATATTTGTACGGAGACCTAGAATTGGTCTAGCTATTGATAAGTCTATTTGGTGGAAGAATCTCTGCAAGTGCAAAGAGAATATTTGGTGGAAGAATCTTTGCAAGTGCGAAGGACATGCAGCAAGAGCATGCTGGTGTGTTTGCAAAACCACCTGGAGGCCAGGAGGTAGGAGGTGGCTGGAGTGGCAGGAATGGGGACAAAGTAGTAGCACTGAGGTCAGTCAGCCAGCAGAGGGCCAGATCACATGGGTCTTTAGACCAATATTAGGAGTGTGATAGTTAAGGTTGTGTGTCAACTTGGCTTGGCCATGATTCTCAGTGGTTTGGCAGTCTTACGATGTTGTGATCACTTCCATGATGAGATTTGATATAATGTGATCACCTCCATAATGGGATCTTCTGTGAGTAGCCAATCAGTTGAAAGGAAGTTTCCTTGGGTGTGTGGCCTGCATCGAATATTAAGTGGCCTTTCTGGCAAGGCTCGAGGGCGTTTGCTCCCTCTAGATCCTGCAGCTGGCTCCTGTTCATCTGACCTAAGGTTCCTGGGACTTGAGCTATCAGCTTATCTTTGATCTTGCCAGCCAATCTTGGGATTCATCAGTCTTTGCAGCCTGTGAGCAAGAGCCTTGCTCTCTGACCTGCCAATCTTGGGTTTGTCAGCCCCTGTGGCTATGTGAATCAGGTGAAGCCTCCAGCCTAACCCCCTGACTTTGGACATTTCAGCCTCTGCAACCCCATGAGCCATTTCCTTGATATAAATCTCTCTATATATATATTTATATGCTTTACTGGTTTTGCTTCTCTAGAGAACCTAGACTAAGACAAGGAGTTCGGCTTTACGCTGGGTAAGAGGGAAAACTACTGGAGGGTTTTAAGCAGAGAAGTGACACAATCAATTGAAAACAGAAAGAAGGAATACAGAGAAACCAGCTAAGAGGCTATTGCAATCAGGGAAGCCAGCCACTTGATGTTCTGAGGCACCTCCATATCTACCTAGATGTTTCTAAAACCTTCTCAAATTTGAGAATCAGCCTCCTGGAGATAAAGGGGCATGGAGCCTGAGGTCTGGTTGCCTTGAAATCCCTCTAGATCCTGTCCCTTCCTCACCAACCAGCTTCTGAATCAGGAGTGGTAGTGTCTCTTGTTCCTCTGGAGTTCAGTTGGAGAACCCCCTCACTTTTTATCCCGAGTTCTCTCTCTGCTGTGTGACTTACCATAAAATTCTATGACTAGACCCTTGTAAAGCCTCGCTCTTTATGTCTAAAATAGGTAGCTTGGGAATTTAGAAATTCCTTCTTTCTTCTTCAAAAAAGTCTGGCTTTGTCTCTGCTAGTCCACAGGGTACCTCTATGGGAATTAGAAAGGTCACCCACTCTGAGAGAATGCAGTTGTGCACCACAGCACACAGTATAGCCCGTTGGTTGATAGTCAATAGTCAGTGAATGTCAAGAACCATGAAGGGTCTGAGAGCTTGCTCTACTTGCAAGATAACAAGTTAGTCTACCACAGTGTCATAGATGATGGCAAAAGACAGAAGACTCCTGGGTCAGAGACAAGGGACATTATTACTGACAGTACAGTAAGCAGCATGAGCATCAGCATATTTTAATCAATTACCCATGCCTCCCAAGTCCCATGGTGATGAGGCAAGGAGTCCAGGTCAATACTGCACATACAGAATGTTTGCATCATAGTGGAGCAACCCCAAGCTTAGGGAACCTGAATCTTTATAATAGGCAGTAAGCAACCTGCCTGCCCTTTGCTCCAGAGGGAGATATTATCTTTATTATGTTGTAATTGTTAGTTGCCACCAAGTCAGCTCCAACTTATGGCAGCCCCATGTACCACAGAACAAAATGTTGTTTGGTCCTGCATCATCTTCACAATCATTGGTATGCCTGAGTCTACTGTTGTAGCTACTGTATATTTTGAGTGACTTCCAACCGAGGAGCTTATCTTCTAGCACTATATTGGACAATATTCTGTGACCCATAGATTTTTCATTGGAAGTAGGTTGCCAGGCCTTTTTTCCTATTCTTCCTTAGTCTAGAAGCTCTGCTGAAACCTGTTCACCATGGGTGACCCTGCTGGCATTTGAAATACCAGTGGCATAGCTTCCAGCATCACAGCAACATGCAAGTCATCACAGTATGACAAACTGACAGAAGAGTTGTAGATCTTTACTATACTGGACAGTAAACAAGTCTGCACTATTTCTCTGGAGGAACTATCCTCCAAGACTTTCCCTATATAAATATTCTTGGAAAGATAGTCTGGATCAAAGGCAGCCAGTGCCTCTGCTCATCATAAATGGGGAAGACACATGGAGAATTGTCTCCTAACATGGTATGTAAGAACTGGATCAGCGATGTTAGCAGAAAGTCAGGAACTGGCAACTGTCACCCAGAGCTCTTGTTTTTGGCAAGAAAGGATGACAACTATAAAATCAAAGACCATTCTTGTGTCACTAGAAGAAGATGAGCTTGGGTTTTTGGTCTCTGGTGTTGCCTTCAGAATAAACAAAAGGACCCACAATATACAAGCAAGACTGAGGAGTGTGGCAATTCATACATTCCTCCCCTCTGGCCTTGTCTTCTGTAGAAAGCCATTGGCCCCTGGCTGGCTGGGACTACAAGTAGCTCCATCCATCACTGACAGCCAGCATGTTCCAGCCTCTGGAACCATGTCTTCAGGCAGAGACCAGTGATGAGATGTTTAGATTCAAATCACCATTTAAAACATCTTTGGGGGAAAAAAAATAGCTTTGGGGAACTTCACAGTACTCTGGGAAACCAAGTAAGTTACCATCGATAAAATCATATGAACTAAAATTGCACAGAGAAAAGGTTTGGAAATTCTTCCGCAGATGGATTTTTGATAAGAGATTTAGTTTGCTTTTCTTACTGCTACATCTGCTTGCATGAAAGTGTCAATTATTCACTAATTCATTTAACCTCGTCTTTATTGTATTAGAAAAATTTCATCATGCATCTCTTATGAGTTGGTCTTGACTAAGTGCTGAAGGTACTCAGATATGTAAGTGGCAATCCATTTCCTTAAGAAGCTTGAAGTCTTTTCAGGAATACAGTCATGTGAAGGTGTAGCCATGGAAGGGTGCAAAAAGTGCCAGACTGCTGTGGGCAGGAGTCGGTGCCTGACTCATAAGATTGAGGGACACTGACCTCTCTTTATTGTCAGTGCAAGAACACTTCCCTTCATCCTTATGCCTCATCCTTTACTGCCTCCTCTTTTCTTGGTTTCTGATTATGCTTTGTCCTGCCAATGTCAGTTGGACTGCAGAAAAGATTCCCTAGAAAAAATTTCAGGTAAACTAGTGAGAATTACTTGAAATAGTCAGAGTGCTAAATGAAGGTTGGGCAAGTTGTTCAGACAAATCTACTCTTTATATATTATGCGTGAAGAAATTAAGTAAATGAATAACTCTGCAAATCAAGAAATCATATACAGATGTGAATTTCTGCAACATATAAAAAGAGGAGATGAAATATTCAGGGAGTCATCAGCTGAAAAATCGATGGCGTTTTTCACTTTTTATCCAGATGTTTTAGAGCCATATAGACATAGCCAAAATGAAATGATGAAGGATTAGGGAACTGAAGCCAGGACTTTGGAGTCTCAAGTGACTGCAATAATTACTGCATCTCATTTCCTGTACATAAGGCAAATTGAGTTCAAGACCAAAAGCAATATTCAATGCACTGTGATTAATTGCTCCTCCCTTGTTTAAATGGACCTTCTGATGGCTTTTGTTATTGTTCTGCACAAGTAATTAGGGCAGTTTCCATTGCAGAGGTCATTCTGGTGCATGCCCTAGTGGAGAAAACAAAGGGCAATTTCTTTCTGACGTTTAATGGGATTTCAGGCTTGCAACAGTTTAATCCACAGTTACATAATGAACATGCAGGTTTAACTGGGAAAGAAAAGAAGCAAGCCTGGAGCATGCTATACATTGAGATGATCACCCACATTATCTCAATTTTCTCAGTAACTGTTTTTCTTACTTTATACATGTGTCTCAGAGAGGCTAAGTAGTTTTCCTTGAGTCACACAGACAGTAAATGGAAGAGTGGAAAGTTGTGCTTTGCTTTGATATCAAATCCTTTTATTCTTGTCCAAGTTCTGTATATAGACAGGCAATGGAAACCTTGACTCTCCCTGAACGTATGCTATTCTCTCATTTATATTCATTTGCTTATCCAACAAATAACTATCCTTCACTTTCTACATTCCAGTGATTGGCTCTGGGAATAGAGACAAAAAAATAGTTGGTCTCCACCCCTAGGAAGTTCAATGTTAATAACATGGAAGATCAGGTAAAAGACTGCGATTTAGTAATATCCTCTGTACGAGTACGAGATGGGAACAGAGGAGAGGAGCATAATCCAGATCATTTTGCAGATGAGGAAAGGATGGTAAGGATGAGAAATCAACAGTCAGAGAAGTGTAAATCATATGTTTCAATCATATAAAATTTATCAAAACCTGACCTATACATAGTACTTGGAGCATATGTTAGAAATGAGTGGGCACAACTTAGACTTAAAGACACAAATTAAAACTCAACGGAAGGATAAAATACACCAAGCAAACAACACTCAAAAAACAGCAGGAGTGGCAATATTAATCTCTGACAAAATAGACTTTAAAGTAAAATCCACCACAAAAGATAAGGAAGGACACTACATAATGATTAAAGGGTCGATATACAAGGAGGACATAACTATAATAGATATTTACATACCTAATGAAAGGGCTCCAAAATACATAAAACAAACTCTAACAGCATTGAAAAGAGAGACAGACAGCTCCACAATAATAGTAGGTGACTTCAGCATACCACTTTCAGTGAAGGACAAAACATCCAGAAAGAAGCTCAGTAAAGACACGGAAGATCTAAATGCTACCATCAACCAACTTGATCCCATGGACATATACAGAACGCTCCACCCAATAGCAGCCAAATATACTTTATCAAATGCACATGGAATATTCTCCAGAATAGACCACATATTAGGCCATAAAGCAAGACTTAACAGAATCCAAAGCATAGAAATATTACAAAGTATCTTTTCTGACTATAAAACCATAAAAGTAGAAATCAGTAACAGAAAAAGCAAGGGAAAAAAAATCAAATACGTGGAAACTGAATAACACCTTGCTCAACAACTACTGGGATATAGAAGAAATTAAGGATGGAATAAAGAAATTCACAGAATCAAATGAGAATGAAAACACATCCTACCAGAACCTTTGGGACACAGCAAAAGCAGTGCTCAGATGTCAATTTATAGCAAAAAAGGGCACACATCCAAAAAGAAAGGGCCAAAATCAAAACATTAACCCTAAAACGGGAACAAGTAGAAAAAGAGCAGCAAAAGAAGCCCTTGGGCGCCAGAAGAAAGGAAATAATAAGAAATAGAGCAGAATACAATGAAATAGAGAATAGAAAAACAAATGAAAAAGTTAACAAGACTAAAAGCTAGTTCATTGAAAAGATCAACAAAATCGATAAACCACTGGCCAAACTGAAAAAACAAAAACACAAGAGGAAGCAAATAACCCGTATAAGAAATGATATGGGAGATATCACAACAGCCCCAACTGAAACTAAAAAATCATAACAGAATACTATGAAAAACGACACTCTAAGAAATTTGAAAACTACGAGGAAATGGGCAAATTTCTAGAAACTTGCTACCTATCTAAACTAACACAAACAGCAGTAGAACAACTGAAAAAAAAAAAAAAAAAAAAAGCCTTGTCCTGGACTGTTTCACTGGAGAATTCTACTAAACTTTCAGAGAAGACTTAACACCACTACTACTAAAGGCATTTCAGAGCATAGAAAAGGATGGAATAGTCCCAAACTCAACCTATGAAGCCACCATAACCCTGATACCGAAACCAGGTAAAGACACCACAAAAAAAGAAAATTAGAGACCAATATCCCTCATGAACATTGACCTAAAAATCATCAACAAATTCTAGCCAGTAGAATTCAACAACATATCCAAAAAAAAATAATAATTCACCAAGGTCAAGTGGGATTTATACCAGGTATGTAGGGATGGCTCAACATTAGAAAAACAATCAATGTAATCCATCACATAAATAAAAGACAAGAACCACAGAATCTTATCAATTGATGCAGAAAAGACCATTTGACAAAGTCCAACATCCATTCATGATAAAAACTCTCATCAAAACAGGAATAGAAGGGAAATCCCTCAACATAATAAAGGGCATTGTACAAAGCAAACAGCCAACATCATCCTAAATGGACAGAGTCTGAAAGCACTCCTCTTGACAGCTGGAACCAGACAGGGATGCCCTTTATCACCACTCTTATTCAACATTTTGATGGAGGTCCTAGCCAGAGCAGTTAGGCTAGAAAAATAAATAAAGGGCTTCCAAATTGGTAAAGGAGAAGTAAAAGTATATCTATTGTCAGATAATATGACCTTATACACAGAAAACCCCAAAGAATCCACAATAAAACTACTGGAACTAATAGAAGATTTCAGCAACGTATCAGGATACAAGATACATATACAAAAATCAGTTGGATTCCTCTACACCAAGAAAGAGAACTTCCATGGGGAAATCATCAAATCAATACCACTTACAATAGCCCCCAAGAAGATAAAATACTTAGGGATAAATCTAACCAGAAACGCAAAAGACCTATACAACTAACAATGCACAAACACCAGAAGAGAAACTAGATAACTGGGAGCTCCTAAAAATCAAACACTTATGCTCATCAAAAGACTTCACCAAAAGAGTCAAAAGACAACCTACAGACTGGGAAAAAAATTTTGGCTATGACAAATCCGATTAGCGTCTAATCTCTAAAATCTACAAGATACTGCAAAACTTCAGCAACTAAAAGGAAATAACCCAATTAAAAAATGGGCAAAGAATATGAACAGGCACTTCACCAAAGAAGACATTCAGGCAGCTAACAAACACATGAGGAACTGCTCACATCATTAGCCATTAGAGAAATGCAAATCAAAACTACAATGAGATACAATCTCACCCCAACAAGGCTAGCATTCATCCAAAGAACACAAAATAATAAATGTTGGAGAGGTTGTGGAGAGACTGGAACACTTACACACTGTTGGTGGGAATGTAAAATGGTACAACCACTTTGGAAATCAATTTGGCACTCCCTTAAAAAGCTAGAAATAGAAGTACCATATGATCCAGCAATCCTACTCCTTGGAATACATCCTAGAAAAATAAGAGCTGTCACATGAATAGATATGTGCACACCCATGTTCACTGCAGCACTGTTCGTGATAGTAAAAAGATAGAAACAGCCTAGGTGCCCATCAATGGATGAATGGATAAACAAATTATGGTATATTCATACCATGGAATACTACACAATGATAAAGAGCAAGGATGAATCCATGAAACATCTTACAACACAGAGGAATCTGGAAGGCATTATGCTAAGTGAATTTAGTCAGTCACAAAAGGACAAATATTGTATAAGACCACTATTATAAGAACTCAAGAAAAGGTTTAAACACAGAAGAAAACATTATTTGATGGTTACGGGGGTGGAGAAGGAGAGAAAGGGTATTCACTAACTAGACCGTAGACAAGAATTATCTTAGGTCAAGGGAAGGACAACACACACTACAGGGGAAGTCAGCACAACTGGACTAACCCAAAGCTAAGAAATTTCCTGAATACAACCAAGCACTTCGAGGGACAGAGTAGCAGGGGTGGGGGTCTGGGGACCATGGTTGCAGGGGACATGTAAGTCAACTGGTATAACAAAGTTTATTAAGAAAATGTTCTGCATCCCACTTTGGTGAGTGGCTTCTGGGGTCTTGAAAGCTAGCGAGCAGCCATCTAAGATGCATCAATTGGTCCCAACCACCTGGAGTAAAGGAGAAGGAAGAACACCATAGACATAAGTATTAGCCCAAGAGACAGAAAGGGCCACATAAACCAGAAACTTCATCAGCCTGAGACCAGAAGAAATAGATGGTGCCCAGATACCACCAATGACTGACCTGACAGAGAGTCCCTGAGGGAGCAGGAGAAAAGTGGGATGCAGAACTCAAATTCTACTAAAAAGACCAGACTTAATGGTTTGACTGTGACTAGAGAGACCCCAGAAGACATGGCCCCTGGACTCACTGTTAGCCCAAAACTAAAATCTTTCTCGAGGCCAATTCTTCAGACAAAGATTAGATATGACTATGGGACATAAAATGATACTCGTGAAGAGTGTGCTTCTTAGCTCAAGTAGATACATGAGACTAAACGGGAAGCTCCTTTCCAGAGGCGAGATGAGAAGGCTAAGAGGGTCAGGAGCTAGTTGAATGGACATGGGAAATCAGGGATGAAAAGGAGCTGTGTGCTGTCAAAGTACAGGGAAACATCTAGGGTCACACAATGTATGTGTAAATTTTTGTATGAGAGACTAACTTGAATTGTAAACTTTCACTTAAAGCACAACAGTTAAAAAAAGGAGTGGGCAGTCAACATAGTAAGGGGTATGAATTTTATCCTGAAATGGACAATGAATGGGGGGACCACTGAGAGTCTTACGTGAGAAAATGATGAGATCAAATATGCAATATAGGAAGACCACTCTGATGACAATATGGAGGATGGAAGGAGAGGGTGGTGGGTCAATTATGGCAAAGGGACCCATGAGATGACACTGCAATTGCTCAGCTGAGAAATGAGGAAGATCCAACCAGCCACAGCACAGACATGGGGAAAAGGAGCTGATTCAAGGGACAGTTAGGAAGTAGAACTGATAAACCCAGTGATGGGATGTGGACATTAGGCTGCAGTGTTTCTGGCTCCTGGCTTAGAGCTGGTGGGATAGTAAAGCAAGAGGATTGGTGAGGGGAAGAGAAGGGTGGGGGTAATGGGATATGATAATTTTGCCAAGCCAATCTTTCCAACCTGAAGAAAAAGTATTGACAGTGATGGTGTTACCACTCTACTTTTTAAACTAATAGAACTCACTATTGTCTACAAGATAAAATCCCAATGTTTGATTTTGGCACTCAAAATCTTCCAAGTCTGGCTCATACCACTCATTCTCTCCAAGCTTCTTACATCCTGAGCATATGTGCATGCACACAGACACACAGACACACAAACACACACCATATTCTATAGCCTTCTAAACTTCTCTCGAGTCCCCAAATGTGCCAAGGTCATTGTTTCTGTCTTTGCACATACAGTCCCCTCTACCAAGAGTACCTTTCTTTCCCTAGCAAGCTCTCCCAAGTCTTGTTCAATCATTAACTTCTCTGTGGAGCTGTCCCTGAACACCCCCTCACACACACAAACAGGAACACTCAAGGGAGTCATTCACTCCATTTGTTCAAATTTCTACTGAAGCACATGCCACGGCCTGCTTGCGTCTTGAGGATGAGCAATGTCTTATCCACGTCTGCCACATCTGGTGCTGAGAAGACAGTAAGATGATATAGTGAGTGAAAGCATGGTGTGGGCTCTGCCCAACATGGGCCCTTACTCAGCCTCCAGTCCTCTGACCACATGTCATCTCTTAGGAAAGGAAAATTAATCCCTCTTGCTATCCACTTCTATAGTAGGTTGACTACAATCTGCACATAGCAGATGTCATATTTTAATTCTGTGTATCTGATCCACTGGGTGGTGGAAACAGTTAATGTACTAGGCTGCTAACCAAAGGGTTGGCAGTTCGAGTTCACCCAGAGGCTCCTCAGAAAAAAGGCTTGGTGATCTACTTCAGAAAAGTCAGCCACGAGAAAACCTTATAGAGCTCAGTTCTACTCTGACACACCTGACGTCGCCATGAGTCAGAATTTACTAGAGGACAACTGATTTTTTTGACTCAATCAGTAGAGAGCAAGCATAGATGGCAAGGCTGATGTTTTATTCACCTTTGTATCTCCAAGGTTTAGATGTTTTGCTCATGTTTGAGGCCTGCCCTAAAGTAATACTCAAGAAATATTTGCTCAAAAAATGAACCATATTATTCTACAAGGCAAATTGTTGAAGTCTACTGTAGAGAGTATGTGCAAAGGTTTCAAGTCAGATGGACCTGCTCTTGAATCATGCTTCTGACACTCAGCGGCTCTGTTAACTTGGGATTTTTACAGTGCCCTAAGCCACATTTCATCACTTGAAAGTAGGGCTTAAAACAGTAGGGTTGGGACTTCTGGCAACATAGCACTCTAGGCAGAAGCACCATGCCATCCCTCCACAGGAAAGATCCGAAAAACTCATCCAAACAGAAAAAACAGTAATCCTGAAACCCTAAACATCAAATGAAGAGATAACTCAGCCAAGCACGAAATGGAATAAGAAACTGACAGAGAGCGACAAGACATACATGCAGAGGTCCCATATCAGCTAACGCAGCGTGGATCTGCCATCTTGGGCTCCTATCAGAGACCAGCAAATAGGGGGTACGAGAAAGCAGCTTCACAGAGCTTCCAGCAGGAGTCAGAACAACCGGTAATTGGTGATACACGCTTTCCCACCCCCCACCCTTCTTCACCCCCACTCGGCCTCCTCTGCTTCCTGCAGCCACAGTCTCTTGGCCAGGAAGCACGAGCTGCTTGGATTCCACCCACCCGCACTGTCGACTCCCTGAGTACCATTTGTGAGCTGATAGTGTTGCTTTTTTCTGCTTCTTTTGATTTCTTCCTTACCTCTCACCACCTCTCCCTCCTTTTGCTCAAATACCTGACTCTGTGTGCCATCTTTGCTTCTTCCCGAAGGGCTGTGGAGCTCTGCTCGAGTGTGGAACTGCTTCCCGGTCCATACTGCCACACTGGGGGGATCCTGGGACTTTTGTTTGTTTATTTTGAATTGTTTGTTTTCTTTTTCTTTTCTTGAGTTGGGAGCCCGTTCTGGCCAGGCAGTGCTGTGCAGCTTGGGAACTACCCTCTCAGCTTGCACAGACGTGCATAGGGATCCCTGAGAGCATTTTTTTTTTTCTTTTCTGTTTTTTTTTTTTTTGGGGGGGGGTTCTTGTTCTTTTTTTCTTAATTTGTTTTGTTTTATTTTCCCTCTTTTTCCCTTTCTGTCTTTTTTAATTACTCAGTTTCTCGTCTCTTTATAACTTCCTTCTCTTCCTGTCCCCTGAATACCTGGTGCTGAGTGAAACCTCTATGCCTTATAACCAGCCTGTACTTCAGCATGTGGGAACAACTTCCCCAGACTTCGTAGCCACACTGGTGGGATTCCTATGAGCTTTTCTTTCTTTTTTCTAATTTTTATTTATTCATTATTTTGTTTTCTTCTTCTTCCCCGTTTTGTTTTTCTCCATTTCATAGCCTCTCATCTCTCCACTCCAATGGCAAGCTCCCCTAGCACTCTTTTTTATTTGTTTGTATGTTTTTGGCTCCTGTTCCTCTCTCCTCTCTCCCATACCCATCTAAGCTCCACACATCACAACCTCCCCCCTCCATCTTGCCTACCTGCACCATGTGCTTAACATTACACCACCAAGCAGCACAGGCATGGCCTACTGGAATCTACCCTGCACTTATTACAGACCTGCCCTGATGGCTGTAGTAAGTGCCACAAATAACCCATCCCAGCAACTCCTCTTCACCTAGACCTGCCCTGCTGTACCATATATGAGCATCTGACCCTGCCATTTGGAGAAGGAGGTGAAAAGTATTGCGCCCCAGACGAGCAAACAACAAAGAACACAAAGCCCGCCTGCTCAGACATAGCCAAATAAAAAAAAAAAAAAAGGACACAACAAACTAATCTACAATCAATCAATGGAAAAATAACTACTGAATGCCCCGAAGACAGCAGACAATAACAAAGCATTTACAAAAACAGGACAGGATGGTTCCAGTAGGCATTCAAAATAAGACACCAGATGACTTTCCAGTAGGAAAAAAAGGCACTAGAACTACCTGATAGGAAATTCAAATCTCTAATACTCAGAATTATCCAAGAGCTGAAGCAAAAAGCAGACAAAAAAAAAAAAATAGACAAATTCATGGAAAAGGCAGACAAATTCATGGAAAATACAGACAAAAAATGGAAGAATTCAGGAAAATAATGCAGGAACAAAATACCAAAATAAATTCATAACTGGAAATTATACAAAAACAACAATTAGAAATCCAAAAGATAAACAACAAGATTTCAGAAAGGACAGTGTCATAGAAGGGCTGAGGAGCAGAAAAAAGAATGAATAAAAATGAAGAGACCCTGAGAATTATGTGGGATACAATCAAAAGCAAAAATTTTCGAGTGATCAGAGTTCCAGAACAGGAAGAGAAAACAGAAAACACAGAGAGGATCATTGAAAAACTGCTGACAGAAAACTTCCCCAATATCATGAAAGATGAAAAGCTAGCCATCCAAGAAGCTCAACGAACCCCACATAGGAGAGACCCCAAAAGAAAATCACCAAGGCATATCATAATCACACTCGCCAAAACCAAAGACAAAGAATCCTGAGAGCAGTTCATGAAAAACAAGAAGTCACATACAGAGGAGAAACAATAAGACTAAACTCAGATTATTTGGCAGAAACCATGCAGGCAAGAAGGCAATGGGATGACATACATAAAACCTTGAAAGAAAAAAATTGCCAGCCAAGAATAATGTATGCTGCAAATCTCTCATTCAAATATGGTGGTGAAATAAGGGCATTTCCAGATAAACAAAAATTAAGGGAATATGTAAAAACCAAACTAAACTTACAAGAATTATTAAAAGGAGTCCTTCGATCTGAGAAAAAACAACTTCAGCTCACGGGCTGAATCTAGGACACAGGATCATACCAGCCAGATACCAATCTAGGAAACAAACTCTCAAGGACTACCCAAAACCAAAAGAAATACATCAGGGAATCAGAGCAACTACTCTGTAAATGACAACAACATCAGAACAATAAATGAGGGAATAAAAGGTGTAGCTATAGAACCTTCTAATGGAGAGGAAAGCAAAGTGATACCAAGTAATAACAGACTGCTTCAAACTTAGAAATATAAGGGTAAATTTCATGGTAACCACAAAAAAAGTTAAAAAACATACTCATAAAAATAAAGAGGAAAAACATAAAGTCTCAGTAAAAAAAAAAAAAACCCTACAAAGACAAATGAAATATAAAAAAGATCCCCAAACAAAAGGAACCCATCACAGGAAAGTAAGAGGAACAAAGGAAACGTCAGCACCACAAAAAAAGCACTACAAAAGGACAGCAATAAACTCACATCTATCAATAATTACACTGAATGTAAATGGCCTCGATGCACCCATAAAGGGACGGAGAGTGACAGAATGGATAAAAAAAACAGGATCGATCATATCCTATTTTTTTGCTGTCTCTTGTATGTTGTCTACAAGAGACACACCTTAGAATCAAAGATGTGAATTTATTAAAAAATCAAAGGCTGGAAAAAATATATCAAGCTAACAACTAGCAAAAAAGAGCAGGAGTGGCAATACTAATCTCTCAGATAAAATAGACTTTAAAACAAAATCCACCATAAAAAACAAAGAAGGACACTATATAATGATTAAGGGGCCGCTCCATCATGAAGACATAACCATAATAAACATCTACGCACCCAATGACGTGGCTCCAAACTACATAAAACAAACTCTAACAGCACTAAAAAGAGAAATTGACAGTTCCACAATAATAGTAGGAGACTTCAACACACCACTCTCAGTAAAGGACAGAACAACTAAACAGAAACTCAGCAAAGATACAAAAGACCTAAAGGGTATGATCAGCCAACTTGACCTCATAAGGATATATAGAAAACTCCATCCAACAGCTGTAAAGTACTCATTCTTTTCCAATGCATATGGAATGTTCTCCAGAATAGACCACATTTCACGCCATAGAGCAATCCTCAACAAGATGCAAAACGTTGTGATAATACAAAGTATCATCTCTGACCACAATGCCAGCAAGGTGGAAATTAACAACAGAAAGAGCAAGGAAAAAAAAAATCAGTTACATGTAAACTGAATAACACCCTGCTTACACATCACTTGGTAATAGAAGAAATAAGAGATGGAATCAAAAAACTCCTAGAATCAAACGAGAATGAAAACATCATATCAAAACCTTTAGGACACAGCAAAGGCAGTTCTAAGAGGAAAATTTATAGCAATAGATGCAGACATCAAAAAAAGGGACAAAATCAAAATATTAACAACACAACTCAAACAGAAAGAGAACAGCAAAAAAAAAAAAAAAAAAAAAAGCCCACAGCCACTAGAAGAAAGGAATTAATAGAGATCAGAGAAGAAATAAATGAAATAGAGAACAGTCAAGAAAGTATCAAAAAAACCAAAAGTTTGTTCTTTGAAAGGATTAACAAAATCAACAAACCACTGGACAGACTGAGAAAAGAAAAACAGGAGAGGACGCAAATAACCCAAATAATAAATGAAATGGGTGACATTACAACAGACCCAACTGAAATAAAAAAGATCATAACAGAATATTATGAAAAACTATACTCCAACAAATTTGAAAACCTACAGGAAATGGATAAATTTCTAGAAACTCACTACCTACCCAAACTACCACAAAGTGATGTTGAAAATCTGAACAGATCCATAACAACAGAAGAGAATGAATAGGTAATAATAATAAAAAAAAAAAAACTCCCAACAAACCAAAACATAAAAAAACTTGGCCCAGATGGCTTCACTAGAGAATTCTACAAAACATTCTTAGAAGATCTTATACCAGTACTACTGAAACTATTTCAGAGCATAGAAATGGAAGCAACACTTCCAAATTTATTATATGAAGCCAGCTTAACCGTGATACCAAAACCAGGCAAAGACACCACAAAAAAAGAAAATTACAGACCAATATCTCTCATGAATATAGATACAAAAATTCTCAACAAAATGCTAGCCAGTAGAAATCAGCATCATATCAAAAAAATACACCACGACCAAGCAGGATTCATACCAGGTATGCAAGGATGGTTCAACATTAGAAAATCAATGCAATCCACCACACGAATAAAAGGAAAGAAGCACATAATCATCTCGATTGATGCAGGAAAGGCATTCGACAAAGTTCAACACCCATTCCTGATAAAAACTCTCAATAAAATAGGTATAGAAGGGAAATTTCTCAACATAATAAAGGACATCTATGCAAAACCAAGAGCCAACATCATTTGTAATGGAGAGAGGCTGAAAACATTCCCCTTGAGAACAGGAACAAGACAAGGATGCCCTTTATCACAACTCCTATTTAACATTGTGCTGGAAGTTCTAGCTAGAGCAATAAAGTAAGAAAAAGAAATAAAAGGCATCCAAATTGGTAAAGAAGAAGTTAAACTGTCCCTTTTTGTGGATGATATGACACTATACATAGAGAACCCTAAAGACTCCACGAGAAATCTACTGGAACTAATAGATTCAGCATAGGAGCAGGATACAAGATAAGCATACAAAAATCAGTTGTATTCCTATAGACCAATAAAAAGAACAATTAAAAGGAAATCAGGAAAACAATACTATTTATAATAGCCCCCCAAAAAATAAAATACTTAGGAATAAATCTAACCAGGGATGTAAAACACCCATATAAAGAAACTACAAAACACTACTGCAAGAAACCCAAAGGGATCTACATAAATGGAAAAACATACCATGCTCATGGATAGGTAGACTCAACATAGTGAAAATGACAATTCTACCCAAAGCAAATTACAAATACAATACAATCCCAATCCAAATACCAACAACATTCTTCAAAGAGATGGAAAAACTAATAATTAACTTTATATGGAAAGGGAAGAAGCCCCGAATAAGTAAACCACTACTGAAGAAGAAGAATAAAGTTGGAGGACACACACTACCTGACCTCAGAACCTACTATACAGCTACAGTAGTCGAAAGAACCTGGTACTGGAACAATGACAGATACATTGACCAATGGGACAGAATTGAGAAGCCCGATGTAAATGCATCCACCAACGATCACCTGATCTTCGACAAGGGCCCAAAGTCCATCAAATGAGGAAAAGACAGTCTTTTTAACAAATGGTACAGGCAAAACTGGATATCCATCTGCAAAAAAATGAAACAAGACCTATACCTCACACCATATACAAAAACTAATTCAAAATGGATCAAAGACCTATATATAAATCCAATAACTATAAAGTTCATAGAAGAAAAAAAAAGAACCAACACTGCAGGCCCTAATGCACAGCATTAACATGATACCAACCATAACCATCAACACACAAATAAGCTAGATAACTGGGATCTTCTAAAAATCCAACACCTATGCTCTTCAAAAGACTTCACCAAAAGAGTAAAAAAGAGAACCTATAGACTGGGGGAAAAAAAAATTGGACAGTACAAGTCAGACAAAGGTCTAATCTCCATAATCTACAAGAAAATCGAACACCTCTACAACAAAATGACAAATAATCCTATTAAAAAATGGGCAAAGGAAATTCTCTTAGTCATCTAGTGCTGCTATAATAGAAACACCACAAGTGGATCGTTTTAATGAAGAGAAGTTTATTTCCTCACAGTTAAAGTAGGCTAAAAGTCTAAATTCAGGTGTCAGCTCCAGGGGGAGGCTCTCTCTCTCGGCCTTCTCATCAGTGTTCCCCCAGACTAGGAGCTTCTCTGCGTAGGGATCCCGGTCCAAAGGATGCACTCTGCTCCTGGCACTGCTTTCTTGATGGTAGGAGGTCCCCCTGTCTCTCTGCTCACTTCTGTCTTTTATATCTCAAGAGATTGCCTCAGGACACAGTCCAGTCTTGTAGATCCAGTCCTGCCTTACTAACACAACTGCCACCCATCCTCCCTCATTAACATCATAGAGGCAGGTTTACAACATACAGGAAAATCACACTGTACAAGGAATCATGGCCTAGCCAAACTGATACACACATTTTGGGGGGCACATAATTCAAACCATGACAGAAATGAATAGACACTTCACCAAAGAAGACATTCAAGCAGCCAACAGACACATGAGGAAATGCTCATGATCACTAGCCATTAGAGAAATGCAAATTAAAACCACAATGAGATACCATCTCACCCTGGCATTACTGCCACAAATCAAAAACACTGGAAATAAACGTTGGAGAGGCTGCAGGGAGATTGGAACTCTTATGCACTGCAGGTGGGAAAGCAAAATGATACAATCATTTTGGAAAATAATATGGTGCTTCCTTAGAAAGCTAGAACTAGAAATACCATATGATCCAGCAATCCCACTCTTAGGAATATACCCTAAAGTAATAAGACCTGTCACTTGAACGACATATGCACACCCATGTTCAAGGCAGCATTGTTCATGATAGCAAAAAGATGGAAACAACCTAGATGCTCATCAACAGATGAAACAATCTATGGTACATACACACAATGGAGTACTACACAACGATAAAGAACAATGATGAATCTGTGAAGCATGTCATAACATTCATGAAACTGGAGGACATTATGCTGAGTGAAATAAGTCAATCACAAAAGGACAAATATTGTATGAGACCTCTATTGTAAAAACCCGTGAAAAAGTTTACACACAAAAAGCAACAATCTTTGTTGGTTACAAGGGATGGGAGGTGTGAGGGGGAGAAATACTAAATAGACAATAGATAAGTGGTATCTTTGGTGAAGAGTGAGACAGTACACAATATTGGGGAAACCAGCACAAATTATACAAGGAAAGGTCATAGAAGCTCCATAGACACATCCAAACTCTCTGAAGGACTGAATTGCTGGGTGGTGGGCTGTGGGGACCATGGTTTCAGGGAACATCTAGCTCAATTGGCATAACACAGTTTATAAAGACAATGTGCTACATTCTACCTTGTTGAGTAGCGTCTGGGGTCTTAAAAGCCTGTGATCAGCCATCTGAGATACTCCACTGGTCTCATCCCTTCGGGAGCAAGGGAGAATGAAAAGAACAGGATACAAGGAAAAGATTAGTCCAAAGGACTAATGGACCACAGCTACCAAGGCCTCCACCAGACTGAGTCCAGTACAGCTAGATGGTGCCTGGCTACTGCCACTGACTGCTCTGACCAGGATCACAACAGAGGGTTCTGGACAGAGCTGGAGAAGGATGTAGAACAAAATTCCAACACAAAAAATAAGATCAGATTTACTGGCCTGACAGACTGGAGAAACCCTAAGAGTATGGCCCCCGGACACCCTTTTAGCCCAATGGTGGAGTCACTCCTGAGGTTCACCCTTCTGCCAGGGTTTGGACAGCCCCATAAGACAAAACGGGACGAATGAGGCACAGCAGTCCAGGGACCAGGACTAGAAGGCAGAAGAGGACAGGAAAGCCAGTGATGGGTAACTGAAGATTGAGTAAGGACAGTGTTGATATGTAGTAGGGTGGTTAACCATTGTCATAGAGCAACATGTGTACTGTTTAATGGGTAACTATTTTGTTCGGTAAACCATCTAAAGTGAGAATAGCAGCACAACTGGAAGAACGTCACCGATGTCATTGAATTGTGCACGTAGAAATGTTTGAAATGGTGTATCTTTGGCTATGTATATTTTCACCAAAAAAGGTCGAGAAGGGAGAGGGTTGACATGTCATGGGGTTGTTAACCAATGTCATAAAACAGTATGTGTACTGATTGTTTAATGAGAAGCTATTTGTTCTGTAAACCTTCACCTAAAGTACAATTAAAAAAAAAAAAAAAAAGAGTTGTCGGGGCTATTCAGTGAGATCATGCATGGAAAGCATCTGGCGTGCTGTCTGGCACACAGGCTTGGAGCAAGGTTAGTGATCATGATTAATATTCAGAGGCTACCTGGTTCTTCTGATGGCACAGTCCCCTCCTGAGAACAGACTGAATAGATTTTTGAGTCCACGTAGTTCTATGCCCTCTTAGACATTCTCATGCCCCAAATCAACCACAAAATTATGATGTAACATATGGAATATATATGGTTCTCCCGAGTTTTTTATGGCTTGGATATTGAGGAATAATAAAGCACTGGGATATCAGCAAGTACAACCGTTTCTAGAGAAAAGTTCTAGGAGAAGTGTAGAACCAGAAATGGTCCAAGAGAACATGTATAGGAGTTAAACAATGTGCTTTACAATTTACATATGGGATGGAAGCTTGATGTTGTGGAAAGAGCCTGAGTTCCGGTCTACAATCAGGTCTTGACTCCATCTCCTGTAGGATGTGAGACCTGTGACAAGTTACTTAACCTCTCTGAACTTTATTGTCTTAGCCTTCTCACAGGGCTGTTGTGAAAACTGGAAATAATATACATAAATTTACCAATCCAGTGGGAGACACAGTAACTATTCAATAAAGAGCACTCCATTTTTTCTGATTATTGAGATGCTGGCTAGGTAGGAATGGGAAAAAGATGTGGCAGTCTACTTCAGTAATGATTTACAGCCTCGGAAACCCTATGGGGTTGCTATGAGTTGGAATCACCTCGAAGACAGTGGTGTTTTTTTGTTTGTTTTGGTTGGCTAGATGGGGGCGGGGGGTACGCGTCAGAGGCTGCCTTAGTTACCTAGTGCTGCTGTAAAAAAAATGGCACAAGTAGATGGCTTCAAAAAAAGAAATTTATTCTCTCACAGTCTAGGAGGCTACAAGTCTGAATTCAAGGTGCCAGCTTCAGGAGGAGGCTTTCTCTCTCTGTCAGCTCTGGGAAAAGTCCTTGTCATCAATCTTTTCTGGTTGAAGAGCTTTTCAGTGCAGGAACCACGGGTCCAAAGGATGCATGCCTCTGGCTCTGCTTTCTTGGTGGTATGAGGTTCCGATAGCTTTTGCTCATTCTGGATCCTGCCGCTGGATCCTGTTCATCTGACCTCCGGTTCTTGGGACTTGAGCTAGCAGCTTACCTGCAGTCTTGCCTGCTGATCTTGGGATTTGTCAGTCTTTGCACCTGTGAGCAAGAGCCCTTCCTTGCTCTCTGACCTGTCGATCTTGTGTTCACCAGCCCCTGAGGCCACGTGAATCAGGAGAAGCCACTACCTTGACCCATAGACTTGGGACATTCCAGTCTCTTCTACCTTGTGAGCTATTTCCTTGATATAAATCTCTCTGTATACATATATGTTTGTCATGGATTGAATTGTGTCCCCCAAAAAATGTGTGTAGCAACTTGGCTAGGTCATGATTCCTAGTATTGTATGATTGTGTTATCTGATGTGATTTCCTTATGTGTTGTAAACTCTACCACTGTGATGAGATTATATGTGATCTCCTCATGTGTTGTAAATTCTATCACTGTTATGAGGTTTTACTGATGAGGTTGACAAGATCAGTGTCTTAATGCAATCTCTTTTGAGATATAAAAGACAGAAGCGAGCAGAGACACATGGGAACCTCATACCACTAAGAAAGCAGTGCTGGGAGCAGAGCACGTCCTTTGGACCTAAGGTTCCTGCGCAGAGAAGCTCCCAGACCAAAGGAAGATTGATGACATGGACTTTCCTCCAGAGCCAATGGAGAAAGCATTCCCCTGGAGCTGATGCCCTGAATTTGGACTTGTAGCTACTGCACTGTGAGAGAATAAATTTCTCTTTGTAAAGCCATCCACTTTTGGTATTTCTGTTGGAGCAGTATTAGATGACTGAGACAATGTTTATATGCTTTACTGGTTTTGCTTCTCTAGAGAACTCAGCCTAAGACAGAGGCCCACAGTGCTTCATACTCACACAGATCCTATTTACTCTAACAAGTGGGGAGGCTTGTCAATGAACTGCAGCCCCCTGATAATCTCAACCTCCAACTCCCTAATACCAAAGGTGAGCCCTGTAGTTTAGGAGAAAACACATGTGGACCTGGACTTTTGGGAAACAGTGCCCCCTTAAGGCAGTGGTGTCACTGGAGGGGGGAGGTGCAGGGGATCGGAACAGCACCAGGTGACACTGTCAGAGGGGATGACACCAAAATGATTCTCTATAAATTTTTTGTGCAGTGTTTCAGGAGAAATTTATTATTTTTTATAAAAATAGCCCCGTAGTTAGTTATAACAACAAAAACATTTTTTTGTAATCCCAGCTTTCATGTAACAATGTACCTACAAGGCTAAAACTCTATGCTAATTTACTTTTTGAATCTCTAAGGCACTCTGATCAGAGCTGTCACTATTACCTAATTACAAGGACGCTTAGAACCACGTGGTTTCATCTGCATGCGCTACAAGCACACACTGCTGTATTCGCACACACTGTTGTATTCTTTGCTGCCAGTGTTATTATACTTACTGATTATGTCACTTTTTTGGTGTTTTTGGTACAATATTGTGGTAAGCAGTATTTGTAAAACTCTATCAATAAGTTTTTTAAGATTCAAGTACTTATTAAAGGAAAAGAAGGAGAAATATAAAAATAAAGGCTTCCACTCAGTTACTAATAATGTTATTAACTAATAATGTTTTAATTTAATGTAGAAAGATTTTACAAAACAATTTTGCTGTTACTATTCATACAATCTAAGAAATATTATATTTAAGCAATTTACAACTATATTTATCACATTTTATTCTATGAGTACATTGATAAGTTTGTATAGCAATTGTACTCTGATAACTACAGAAATTGACAATTTAAAACATGAAGTGTGGGAAATGTTATCTTTCTTGACATGTTTAGAAATATAATTTAAATTGTTTTTTTCCTAATTTTACTTTTCTAAATTTTCTTTTTTTTTATATTTTATTGTACTTCAGGTGAAGGCTTACAGAACAAATAGTTTCTCATGAAACAGTCGTACACATGTTGTTTTATGACATTGGTTAACAACCCCACAACATTTTAACCCTATAAATTCTCAACACCTTTTTTTTCCCTTTGGTGAAAATACACATAGCCAAAGATACACCGTTTCAAAAATTTCTACTTACACAGTTCAGTGACATAGACTACGCTCTTCCAATTGTGCTGTTATTCTCACTAAAGATGAAGGCTTACAGAACAAAATAGTTTCTCATTTAACAGTTACTACAAATGTTGCCCTATGACAATGGTTAACAATCCCACAACACATCAACAAAATCCTTACTCAACC
This sequence comes from Dugong dugon, assembly GCA_030035585.1. NCBI lineage: Eukaryota > Metazoa > Chordata > Mammalia > Sirenia > Dugongidae > Dugong > Dugong dugon. The sequence goes on along the minus strand of CM057475.1, from coordinate 3,939,719 downwards.
TTGTGTTCCCTATCAGCAGCTTCCTTCTCCCATTCTGCCTTCTGGCCCTTGTCACTGGACTCCTGTACCTCGTTAGTCTCATTTGGTTTTACGGGGCTGTCCACTCCCAGGCTGAACAGTGAATCTCGGACGTAACTTCACCACTGAGCTAAAAGGGTGTCTGGGGGCCATACTCTCGAGGTTTCTCCAGTCTCCTTTAGGCCAGTAAATCTGGTCTTCTTTTTTTTTGTGTGAGTTAGAATTATTCTCTACATCCTTCTCCAGCTCTGTCCATAACCCTCTGTTGTGATCCTGCTCAGAGCAGTCAATGGTGGTAGCTGGGCATCATCTAGCTGTACTGGACTCAGTCTGGTGGAGGCCTTGGTAGCTGTGGACAATTAGTCCTTCGGACTAATCTTTTCCTGGTATCCTGTTCTCTTCATTCTCCCTTGCTCCTGAAGGGATGAGACCAGTGGAGTATCTTAGATGGCCACTCACAGGCTTTTAAGACCCCAGACACTACTCACCAAGGTAGAATGTAGAGCATTATCTTTATAAGTAGTGTCATGCCAATTGAGCTAGATGTTCCCCGAGACCATGGTCCCGAGAGCCCTTTGCCCAGCAACTCAGTCCCTTGGGGAGTTTGGATGTGTCTATGGGGCTTCCATGACCTTTCCTTGTACAGGTTGTGTTAGTTTCCCCTGTATTGTGTACTGTCTCACCTTTCACCCAAGATACCACCTATCTATTGCCTATTTAGTATTCCCCCTGCCATCCCTGCTAACCAACAAAGATTGTTACATTTTGCGTGTGAACTTTTTCACGGGTTTTTACAATAGAGGTCTCATACAATATTTGTCCTTTTGTGATTGACTTATTTCACTCAGCATAATGTCCTCCAGTTTCATCCATGTTATGAGATGCTTCACAGGTTCATTGTAGTTCTTTCTCGTTGCATAGTACTCCATTGTGTGTATGTACCATAGTTTGTTTATCCATTTCATCTGTTGATGGGCATCTAGGTTGTTTCCATCGTTTTGCTATTGTGAACAATGCTGCCATGAACATAGGTGTGCATATGTCTATTCGAATGATGACTCTTATTTCTCTAGGATATATTCCTAGGAGTGGGATTGCTGGATCGAATGGTATGTCTATTTCTAACTTTCTGAGGAAGTGCCATATCATTTTCCAAAATGGTTGTATCATTTTGCATTCTCACCAGCAGTGCATAAGAGTTCCCATCTCCCCACAGCCCCTCCAACATTTGTTGTTTCCAGTGTTTTTGATTCGTGCCAGTAATGCCAGGGTGAGATGGTATCTCATTGTGGTTTTAATTTGCATTTCTCTAATGGCTAGTGATCGCGAGCATTTCCTCATGTGTCTGTTGGCCATTTGAATGTCTTCTTTGGTGAAGTGTCTGTTCATTTCTTTTGCCCATTTTTTCATAGGATTATTTGTCTTTTTGTTGTAGAGGTGTTGGATTTTCTTGAAGATTATGGAGATTAGACCTTTGTCTGCCTTGTACTGTCTAAAATTTTTTTCCCAGTCTGTAGGTTCTCTTTTTACTCTTTTTGCGAAGTCTTTTGAAGAGCATAGGTGTTTGATTTTTAGAAGATCCCAGTTATCTAGCTTATCTGTTGGGTTTTGTGCGTTGATGGTTATGGTTTGTATCCTATTAATGTCATGTTTTAAGGCCTGAAGTGTTGGTCCTATTTTTTCTTCTATGAACTTTATAGATTTAAGCTTTATATTCAGGTCTTTGATCCATCTTGAAGTAGTTTTTGTAAACGGTGTGAGGTATGGGTCCTGTGGCATTTTTTTGCAAATGGATACCCAGTTTTGCCAGCACCATTTGTTAAAAAGACTGTCTTTTCCCCATTTGATGGACTTTGGGCCCTTGTCGAAGATCAGGTGACCGTATGTGGATGGATTTACATCTGGGTTCTCAATTCTGTTCCATTGATCAATGTATCTGTTGTTGTACCAGTACCAGGCGATTTTGACTACTGTAGCTGTATAGTAGTTTCTCAGGTCAGGTAGTGTGAGTCCTCCAACTTTATTCTTCTTCTTCAGTAGTGCTTTACTTATTCAGGGCTTCTTCCCTTTCCATATAAAGTGAATGATTAGTTTTTGCATATCTTTGAAGAATGTTGCTGCTATCTGGATCCGGATTGCATTGTATTTGTAAATTGCTTTGGGTACAATTGCCATTTTCACAATGATGAGTCTGCCTATCCATGAGCATGGTATGTTTTTCCATTTATGTAGATCCCTTTGGGTTTCATGCAGTAGCGTTTTATAGTTTTCTTTGTATAGGTCTTTTACATCCCTGGTCAGATTTATTCCTAAGTATTTTATCTTTTTAGGGGATATTGAAAATGGTATTGATTTCCTGATTTCCTTTTCATCGTTATCCTTACTGGTGTATAGGAATCCAACTGATTTTTGAATGTTTATCTTGTACCCTTCTACTCTTCTGAATCTTTCTATTAGTTCCAGTAGATTTCTCGTGGAGTCTTTAGGGTTTTCTATGTATAGTATCATATCATCTGCAAACAGGGACAGTTTAACTTCTTCATTACCAATTTGGATGCCCTTTATTTCTTTTTCTTGCCTTATTGCTCTAGCTAGAACTTCCAGCACAATGTTAAATAGGAGTGGTGGTAAAGGGCATCCTTGTCTTGTTCCTTTTCTCAAGGGGAATGTTTTCAGCCTCTCTCCATTAAGAACGATGTTGGCCGTTGGTTTTGCATAGATGCCCTGTATTATGTTGAGAAATTTCCCTTCTATACCTATTTTATTGAGAGCTTTTATCAGGAATGGGTGTTGGACTTCTTCTGCGTCAATTGAGATGATCATGTGATTCTTTTCTTTCCTTTTATTTATGAGGTGGATTACGTTGATTGACTTCTAATGTTGAACCATCGTTGCATACCTGGTATGAATCCGACTTGGTCGTGGTGTATTAGTTCTTTGATATGATGCTGAATTCTATTGGCTAGAATTTTGTTCAGAATTTTTGCATATGTATTCATGAGAGATATTGGTCTGTAATTTTCTTTTTCTGTGATGTCTTTGCCTGCTTTTGGTATCAGCATTATGCTGGCTTCATAGAATGAATTTGGAAGTGTTGCTTCCTCTTCTACGCTCTGAAATAGCTTAGTAGAACTGGTACAAGCTGTTCTGTAAATGTTTTGTAGAATTCTCCAGTGAAGCCATCTGGGCCAGTGCTTTTTTTGGTTGGGAGGTTTTTTTTTTTTTTTTTTTACGTTTTCAATCTCTTCTCCTGTTACTGGTCTGTTCAGATTTTCAACATCACTTTATTGTAGTTTGGGTAGGCCGTGTGTGTCTAGAAATTTATCCATTTCCTCTAGGTTTTCAAATTTGTTGGAGTATAGTTTTTCATAATATTCTGTTATAATCCTTTTTATTTCCATTGGGTCTGTTGTAATGTCCCCCATTTCATTTCTTATTTGGGTTATTTGCTTCCTCTCCTGTTTTTCTTTTCTCAGTCTGGCCAGTGGTTTGTCGATTTTGTTGATTCTTTCAAAGAACCAACTTTTGGTTTTGTTGATTCTTTCTATTGATTTTCTGTTCTCTATTTCATTCATTTCTGCTCTGATCTTTACTATTTCCTTTCTTCTGTTGGTTGTAGGCTTTTTTTGCTATTCTCTTTCTATTTGTTTGAGTTCTGTAGTTAATGTTTTGATTTTTTCCCTATCTTCTTTTTTGATATGTGCATCTATTGCTATAAATTGTCCTCTGAGGACTGCCTTCGCTGTGTCCCAAAGGTTTTGGTATGCTGTGTTTTCATTCTCATTTGATTCTAGGAATTTTTTGATTCCATCTCTGATATCTTCTATTACCCACTGATGTGTAAGCAGGGTATTATTCAGTTTCCATGTAGTTGCTTTTTTTTTTTTTTTTTTGCTTGCTCTTTCTAGTGTTAATTTCTACCTTGATGGAATTTTGGCCAGAGAAGATACTGTGAATTATCTCAATGTTTTGGATCTTGTTGAGGATTGCTCTGTGGCCTAAGATGTGGTCTATTCTGGAGAACGTTCCTTATGCATTGGAAAAGAATGTGTACTTTGCAGCAGTTGGATGGATTGTTCTATATATGTCTATCAGGTCCAGTTGGCTGATTGTGCCCTTTAGGTCTTCTGTATCTTTGCTGAGTTTCTTATTAGTTGTTCTGTCCTTTACTGAGAGTGGTGTGTTGAAGTCTCCTACTATTATTGTGGAACTGTCAATTTCTCTTTTCAGTGCTGTTAGAGTTTCTTTTATGTATTTTGGATCCCTGTCATTGGATGTGTAGATGTTTATTATGGTTATGTCTTCATGATGGATTGTCCCCTTAATCATTATATACTCTCCTTCTTTGTCTTTTAGGGTAGATTTTGTTTTAAAGTCTATTTTATCTGAGATTAGAATTGCCACTCCTGCTCTTTTTTGGTAGTTGTTAGCTTGATATATTTTATTCCAACCTTTGACTTTTAATAAATTCACATCTTTGTTTCTAAGGTGTGTCTCTTGTAGACAGCATATTGATTTATCCTGTTTTCTTATCCATTCTGTCACTCTCTTTCTCTTTACGGGTACATTGAGTCCATTTACATTCAGTGTAATTATTGATAGATGTGAGTTTGTTGCTGTCATTTTGTAGTGCTTTTTTTGTGGTGCTAATGTTTTCTTTGCTCTTCTTACTCTCTTGTGCTGAGTTACTTTTGTTGGTGGATTTTGTGTTCATTTGTTTTGTTTTTGCTGAGAGTTTATGTTTTTTGTCTTTATTTTTATGAGTTGGTTTGTTAACTTTCTTTGTGGTTACCATGAATTTTACCCTTATCTTTCTAAGTTTGAAGCAGTCTACCCTTACTTGCTATCGCCTTGCCTTCCTCTCCATTAGAAGGCTCTATACCTATGCTGTTTATTCCCTCTTTCATTGTTTTGATGTTGTTGTCATCCATTGATTCACTGCTCTGATTCCCTGTTGTATTTCTTTTGGTTTTGGATAGTCCTCGAGAGTTCATTTCATAGACTGGTATCTGGCTCGTACAATCCTGCATCCTAGGTCCTGCGTGAGGGCTGAAGCCTTTTGTCCTCAGATCGAAGAACTCCCTTTAATAATTCTTGTAAGTTTGGTTTGACTTTTACATATTCCCTTCGTTTCTGTTTATCTGGAAATGACCTAATTTCACCATCAAATTTGAACGAGAGTTTTGCAGGATATATTATTCTTGGCTGACAATTCTTTTCTTTCAAGATTTTATATATGTCATCCCATTACCTTCTTGCCTGCATGGTTTCTGCCAGATAATCTGAGCTTAGTCTTATTGTTTCTCCTCTGTCTGTGACTTCTTGTTTTTCACGAGCTGCTCTCAGGATTCTTTGTTTGTCTTTGGTTTTGGTGAGTGTGAATATGATATGCCTTGGTGATTTTCTTTTGGGGTCTCTTCTATATGGGGTTCGTTGAGCTTCTTGGATGGCCAGCTTTTCATCTTTCATGATATTGGGAAAGTTTTCTGTCAGCAGTTCCTCAACGATCCTCTCTGTGTTTTCTGTTTTCTCCCCCTGTTCTGGAATGACAATCACTCGTAAATTTTTGCTTTTAATTGTGGCCCACATAACTCTCAGGGTCTCTTCATTTTTCATTGTTCTTTTTTCTGAGTTTTCCTGAAACAGAGTTGTATCCAAGTGTTTGTCTTCAGTTCCACTGAGCCTATCTTTCACGGTTTCAAATCTGCTTCTCAGCCCTTCTATGACATCATCCATTTCTGAAATCTTGTTGTTTATCTTTTGGATTTCTAATTGTTGTTTTTGTATAATTTCTAGTTGTGAATTTATTTTGGCATTTTGTTCCTGCATGACCTTCCTGAATTCTTCCAATTTTTTGTCTGTATTTTCCATGAATTTGTCTATTTTTTCCTCATGTTTGTCAGCATTTTGCCTCAGTTCTTGGAAATTTCCAATTATTAGTGATTTGAATTCCCTATCAGGTACTTCTAGTGCATTTTCTTCCACAGGAGAGTTATCTGGTGTTTTAATTTGGATGCCTACTGGAGCCATCTTGTCCTTTTTTGTAAATGTTTTGATATTGTTTGCTGTCTTGGGGGCATTCAGTAGATATTTCTCTCGTTTATGGATTGTAGAATTTTTGTTTCATCCCTTTTTAAAAAAAAAATTTGACTATGTCTGAGCAGGTGGACTGCGTGCCCCTTGTTGTTCTCTCGTCTGTGCGCTCAATACTTTTCGCCTCCTTCTCCAACTGGCCGGTTCAGTCACTCATATGTGGTACAGCAGGGCAGGTCTATCTGAAGAGGAGCCACTGGGATGGGCTGTTTGTGGCACTCACCGCAGCCACCAGGGCCATTGGTAATCATTGCTGGGCAGGTTCCAATAGGCCGTGCCTGCAAAGCTTGGTGGTGTGATGTCAAGTGCATGGTGCAGGTAGGCAGGATGCAGCGGGGAGATGGTTATGTGAAGCTAAGCTGGATATGGGAGAGAGGAGAGAGGAACAGGAGCCAAAAAACATACAGACAAAGAAGAATTCTAGGGGAGCTTGCCATTTGAATGGAGAGATGAGAGACAGCTGTTTTGTCTCCCACTGGACACTCTGTGAGGCTGCTCTCTCATACCCCTATTTGCTGGTCTCTGAAAGGAGTCCAAGATGGGGGATCCCCACTGCTTTAGCTGGTAGGGGACCTCTGCATGAACCTCTCCTCGCTCTCCATTCTCTTTCAGTATTCTCACTCCGTATGGTGCTCAGCTTAGTTCTTTATCTCTTCATTTGATGTTCTAGGGTTTCAGGATTGTTGATTCTCTGTTTGGCTTAGTTTTTCAGATCTTTGCTGTGGAGGGACGGCGTGGTGCTTCTGCCTAGAGCACCATCTTGCCAGACTCCTCCTAAATTTTCTTTAAAAACATCACCGTCTTGCAAATGTATATCCGATTTTAATGAAATCTTCGGGCTTTAAGTTTGACTTATGGTTTAAAAAAATACTGACACATTAAAATTTACATTTAATAGAACTAACATATCCAATACATTTACATTTTACATTTTCTTATTTTTTTTTCAAATATTTCTAGTTTATCTGTGTTTATTGTGCAGGGATTCTGTGTGGTCTGTTACAGGAGGAGATCCATGGGGGGGGGGGAGGTGATACCATGAGTTACAGTAGTGGAAGACACCAACACTCATGACACCACTGCCTGAAACAGAGAGGACCTTCCCAAACAGTTCCTGTCTGGTGTGTCAGGAAACCTAGTCTCGGGCTGAAGAAACAGGTAAATTGAGGCTGCAAACCAAGGGAGAGTCACCTTTGAGGGTGATTACAGGGAGAGAGCTAGGCTGGAACAAAACTTGGAAAGGACCTAGTAGTGAACAAATAGTGTGCAGGGAGGAGTGGGAAGGAAAGTTTGGGACAAATGAGGATTTGGGGAAGGAGACAGTAAGTCACCCCAACTAAATGCATGTTGATTTTGCAGTTTTTGTTTAAGCATTTTTCGAAGTGTTTGCAGGAGGCCTACAAAGTATGATAAACTCTCCAAGGGAGACACAGACTGAGAGATACTTATTTTAGTTCAAATGAGAATGTTTATCTCCCTAGGGAGACCTTCAAGCCTCGGTGTTATAAAGGAATGCCAAAAGAGGGGTTGGGAGACTTGGCCTCCAGTCCTGCCTTTGGCATTCTGTACTTGGATGACCTTGGTCAGACTCTTAACCTCGCTGAACCTTGGCTCCCTTCTCTATTAAAAGAGTGGGTTGGAGAACTTGATCTCTTAGGCGCCTTCTAACTCTGACATTTGGTAACATTTAGTTTCAGATTCCCAATCTCTCCTTCCTTCTTATTCTATTTCTTTTAAGAAGTGTGGGAACTAGAACTTAGAAAAATGTTTTTGCATTAGATTTCTATATCATTCCCTAGACACTTAGATCTACATCACAAAGTCACCTAGGAGCATATTAAAAATCCTTATTCCCAGGACCCTCCTTTGGGATGGCACCAAGGAACATCTGTAGATTTAACAAGTTCCTTAGGTTTTTTGTTTTTTTTTTTAATGATTGCACAACAATTAGCTTACACTATCTGCAAAACCTCATAAAGCAGCTGCTGAAAATTGAACCTAATTCAATCCTTTAAAAGGCACATCTTTAAGCTGTAATGAAAACCAACGTCTCTGCTAGCAATTTGAATTGTGGTGTTGCTGAAGAATATTGACTATATTGAGGCAGAGCCAACATGGTACTATAGACAGAAGCACCCGCCATCCCTCCACAGCAAAGATGAAAAAACTAAGTAAAACAGACAAAAACATCAATCCTGGAACCCTAAGGGTCAAATGAAGAGATAAAGAATTCAACCAAGCACCGAATGGAATAAGAAACTTACAGAGAACAGAGAGCGAGGATAGATACGGAGCAGAGATCCCTTATCAGCTAAAGCAGCATGGATTTGCCCCTCTTGGACTCCTGTGGGAGAACAGCAGACAGGGAGTATGGGAAAGCAGCTTCACAGAGCTCTCTGCAGGAGACAGAGCATCCGGTAACCAGTAATACATGTTTTCTCATCCTCCACCCTTCTTCCCCTGGTTGACCTCCACCACTTCCCAGCAGGCCATGGTTGCTCAACCGGGAGGCACCAGCTCTGTGCCACTTGGATTCACCCTGTCCACACCATCTGGCTCTTTCAGTGCCATTTCTTTGTTGCTGGTGTTACTTTCTTTTTCTTTTTGGCTTCTTTTGGTTTCTTCCCTGTCACTCACCTCCTCCCCCTCCTTTCTCTCCAACACCTGGCTCCGTGTGCAATCTTTGCTTCTTCCTGACAGGCTGTGAAGCACTGCTCAGCTGGGGAACTGCTTTCACAGTCCACACCACCACGCTGGTGGGATCCCTGGGGACTTTTTTTTTTTTTTTTTTGTCTGTGTTCTATTTTCTTCATTTCTAAGTTTCTTGTCTCTCTTTACTTACCTCCTTTTCCTGTCTCCTGAATACCGGGTGCTGTGTGCCATCTCTGCCCCTTCTAGCTGATCTGTACTGCAATGCTTGGGAGCCACTTCCCTGGTCTGCACAGCTTCAATGCTGAGATCCCTGGGGGCATTTCTTTTTAAAAATTTTATTTTTATTTTTTTCTTTTTGTTTTTTTTTTCATTTCTCAGTTTCTCATATCTATTTTCCTTCTTTTCCTGTCTCCTGAACACCTGGTGCCGTGTGCTGTCTCCACTCCTTCTAGTTGGGCTGTGCTCCAAGGCCTGGGAGCCACTTCCCCAGTTGCTTGTGGGATCCCTATGGGAATTTATTTTCTATTTTTATTTTTATTTATTTTTCTTTGTTTTTCTTCATTACTCAGTTTATCATCTCTCTCTATTTTCTTTCTTTTCTTGTATCCTGAATACCTGGCACTGTCTGCCATCTCCACCCCATCTAGATGGGCTGTGCCCTGAGATCAGGGAGCCACTTCCCTGGTCGCTGTTGGGATCTCTGGGGGTATTTCTTTTTTTTTTTTTCTTTATTCACTTTTTTCTCTTTTTCTTTTTGTTTTTCTTCATTTCTATGTTTCTCTTCTCTCCTCTCCAACAGCAGACACCCTCAGCACTTTATTTCTTTGTTACTGTTGATTGGCTTCAGTTTCTCCTTTCTTTCTTCTTTCCCATAGCCAACTAAGCTCCACACATCACAACCACCCCCCTCCTTCCTGCCTATCTGCACTATGTGATGAACACTGCACCCCTGAGCAGCACAGGAATTGCCTACCAAACCTGCCCTACAATGACTCCCCAGCCCACCCTGTCGGCCCCAGTATGTGCCACAAACAACCCATCCTAGCTACTCCCCTTCAGATGGACCTGCTTTGTTGCACCATAGTTGAGTGACTGGCCCTGCCCATTGGACAGGGAGGTGAAAAGAATCATGTTCACAGATAAGGAAACAACAAAGAAGGCAAAGCCTGCTTGCTCAGGCATAACCAGATAAAACAAAACATGATAAAGCAAATCTACAATCAATAAATGAAGAAAATAATTACTGACTATTCCAAAGACAGAAGACAATACCAAAACTTATTTTAAAAAAACAGGAAAAGATGGTTCCAGTTCGTGTCCAAAATAAAACACCAGATAACTTTCCAGTAGAAGAAAAGGCACTGAAACTACCTGATAGGGAATTCAGATATCTAATACTCAGAGCTATCCAAGAGTTGAAGCAAAAAGCAAACAAAAATGGGGAAAATACAAATTCATGGAAAATATAGACAAAACAATGGGAGAATTCAGGAAAATAATACAGGAACAAAATTTCAAAATAAATTCACAAACAGAAATCATACAAAAACAACAATTAGAAATCCCACAAATAAACAATAAGATTTCAGAAATGGACAGTGTCATAGAAGGTCTGAGGAGTACATATGAAACAATGGAAGACACGATCAGCGAAATTGAAGACAACACTAGGCTACCACTTTGAGGAAAAATCAGAAAAAAATAACAAAGGAAAATGAAGAAACCCTGAGAATTATGTGGGATACAATCAGAAGCAAAAATTTGCAAGTGATTGGTGTTCCAGAACAGGGCGAGTAAACTGAAAAAAAAAAAAACAAACACAGATTATTGAAGAATTGCTGACAGAAAACTTCCCTAATATCCTGAAAGATGAAAAGTAGACCATCCAAAAATCTCAACAAACCCAATATATGATAGACCACAAAAGGAAATCACCAAGGCATACAATAATCACACTCGCTAAAACCAAAGACTAAGAAAGAATCCTGAGATCAGCTCCAGAAAACAAAAAGTCACATACAGAGGGGAAATAATAAGACTAAGCTCGTATTACTCAACAGAAATCATGCAGCTAAGAAGGCAGTGGGATGACACTCATAAAAACTTGAAAGAAAAAGATTGCCAACCAAAAATAATATGTCTGGAAAAACTCTCATTCAAATATGATGGTGAAATTCGAACATTTCCAGATAAACAGAAATTAAGGGAATATGTAAAAACCAAACCAAACTTACAAGAATTATTAAAGGGAGTCCTTCGATCTGAGAACAAACAACTTCAGCTCACAGGCTGAATCTAGGATTCAAGATTGCACCAGCCAGATACCAACCTATGAGTGAACTCTCACAGACTATTCAAAACTAAAAGATTTACAACAAGGAACCAGAAAGGTTCATCTGTAAATGTCAACAATGTCAGAATGGTGTATATAGAACTTTCTAACAGAGAGGAAGGCAAAGGGATAACAAGTAATAAAAGAGTGGTTCAAACCTAGGAAGATAAGGGTAAATGTCAAGGTAACCACGAAGAAAGTTAACAAACCTACTCATCAAAATAAAGAAGAAAAACAAAGTCTCAGTAAAAATAAAATCTACAAAAACAAAAGAAACGAAAAACAAAAGGAATTCAGAAAAGGAGAAAAAGAAAAACAAAGAAAATGACAGCACCACAAAAAAAAAAAAAGCATTACAAAATTACAGCAATAAACCCACACCTATCAATAATTACACTGACTGTAAATGGCTTAAATGCACCCATAAAGAGACGGAGAGTGACAGAATGGATTGAAAAAAAAAAAAAACAGGATCCATAAATATGCTGCATACATGAGACACACCTTAGAAACAGATGTAAATTTATTAAAAATAAAAAGTATGGAAAAGATATATCAAGCAAACAGCTACCAAAAAAGAATAGGAGTGGCAATACTAATATCAGATAAAATAGACTATGAGACAAAATCCACCATAAATGACAAAAAAGGGCATTATATAATGATTAAAGGGACAATCTGTCATGAAGATATAACCATAGTAAATATCTGTGCACCCAATGACAAGACTCCAAAATACATAAAACAAACTCTAACAGCACTGAAAAGGAAAATTGACAGTTCCAAAATAATAGCAGGAGACTTCAACATACTACTCTCAGTAAAGGACAGAACATCAAGAAAGAAACTCAGCAAAGATGCAGAAGATCCAAAGGTCACAATCAGCAAACTGGAACTTATAGACATATATAGAACACTCCACACAACAGCTGTAAAGTACACATTCTTTTCCAATGCACATGAAATGTTCTCCAGAATAGATCACATCTTAGGCCACAAAGCAACCCTCAACAAAATCCAAAACACTGAGATAATACAAAGTATCTTCTCTGATCAGAAAGCCATCAAAGTAGAAATTAACAACAGGAAGAGCAAGGAATAAAACCATAACATGGAAACGGAATAACACCCTGCTTAAAAACTTCTGGGTAATAGAAGAAATCAAAGATGGAACCAAATACTTTCTAGAATCAAACAAGAAGTAAAACACATCATACCAAAACCTTTGGGACACAGCAAAAGTAGTGCTCAGAGGTCAATTTATAACAATAGATGCATACATTAAAAAAGAAGAAAGGGACAAAATCAAAACATTAGCTACACAAGTCAAACAAATACAAAGAGAACATCAAAAAAAGCCCATCGTCCACAGAAAAAAGGAAATAATAAAGATCAGAGCAGAAATAAATGAAATAGAGAATACAGAAATAATAGAATCAACAAAACCAAAAGTTGACTGAAAGAATCAACAAAATCGACAAACCACTGGCCAAGCTGACAAAATAAAAACAGCAGAGGATGCAAATAAGCCAAATAAGAAATGAAATGGGGGGCATTGAAACAGATCCAGCTGAAATAAAAAGGATCAAATGAGAGTATTATGAAAAACTATTCTCCAACAAATTTGAAAACCTAGAGGAAATGAACAAATTTCTAGAAAGACACTACCCACCCAAACTAAAACAAAGTGATGTTGAATATCAGAGCAGACAGTAACAAGAGAAGAGATTGAAAATGTAATTTAAAAAACTCCCAACAAATAAAAGCTGTGGCCCAGATGGTTTCACTGGAGAAATTCTACCAAACATTCAGAGAAGAGTTTACACCAGTACTACTCAAAATATTTCAGAACACAGAAAAGGAAGGGATACTTCTGAATTCATTCTATGAAGCCAGCATAAACCTGATACCAAAACCAGGCAAAGACACCACAAAAAATGAAAATTACAGACCAATATCTGTCATGAATATAGATGCAAAAATTCTCAATAAAATTCTGTCCAACAGAAACCAGCATCATATCAAAAAAATTATATGCTTCGACCAAGTAGGATTCATACCAGGTATGCAAGGATGGTTCAAGATTAGAAAATCAATCAACATAATCCATCACACGAATAAAACAAAACAATCACATGATCACCTCAACTGACGCAGAAAAGGAATTCAACAAAGTCCAACACCCATTCCTGATAAATACTCTCAATAAAGTAGGTATAGAATGGAAATTCCTCAACATAATAAAGGGCATCTATGCAAAACCAACAGCCAACATCATTCTTAATGAAGAGTGGCTGAAAACATTCCCTTTGAGAACAGGAACAACATAAGGATGCCTTTTATAACCACACTTATTTAACATTGTGCTGGAAGTCCTAGCTAGAGCAATAAGGGAAGAAAAAGAAACAAAGGGTAACCAAATTGGTAATGAAGGAGTAAAATTGTTCTTATTTGTGGATGATATGATACAATACATAGAAAACCCAAAAGTCTCCACAAGAAAACTACTGGAACTAATAGAACGATGCAGCAGAGTAGCAGGATACAAGATAAACATACAAAAACCAGTTGGATTCTTATACACCACTGAAGAGAATGACAAAAAGGAAATCAGGAAAACAATACCATTTATAATAGCCCCCCCAAAATAAAATACTTAGGAATAAATATAACCAGGGATGTAAAATATCTATACAAAGAAAACTACAAAACACTACTGCAAGAAACCAAAAGAGATCTACATAAATGGAAAACCATACCGTGCTCATGGAAAGATAGACTCAGTATTGTGAAAATGACAATTCTACCAGAAGCGATTACAATGCAATACTGATCTAAATACCAACAACATTCTTTAAAGAGATGGAAAAACTAGTCACTACCTTTACGTGGAAAGTAAAGCACTATTGAAGAAGGATAAAGTAGTAGGACTTGCTCTACCTTACCTCAGAACCTACTTTACAGCTACAGTAGTCAAAACAGCCTGGTACCGGTACAAGGACAGATACAGTGGCCAGTGGAACAGAATTGAGAAGCCAGATGTAAATGCATCCACCTACGGTCACCTGATCTTTGGCAAAGGCCCAAAGGCCATCAAATGGGGAAAAGACAGTCTTTTTAATAAATGGTGCCAGCAAAACTGGATGTCCATCCGCAAAAAAATGAAGCAGGACCTATACCTCACACCATACATAAAAACTAATTCAAAATGATCAAAGACCTAAATGTTAAACCCAAAACTATAAAGATCATAGAAGAAAAAATAAGAATAATGCTACAGGCCCTAATACATGGCATTAACAGGATACAAACCATAACTGACAACACACAAACTTCATAAGATAAGCTAGATAACTGGAATCTTCCAAAAATTAAACACTTATGCTTATCAAAAGGCTTCACCAAAAGAGTAACAAGAGAACCTACAGACTGGGAAAAAAAATTTGGCTATGATAAATCCAATAAAGGTCTAATCTCTAGAATCTACAGGAAAATCCAACATCTCTACAACAAAAAGACAATCTATTTAAAAAATAGGCAAAGGAAATGAACAGACACTTCTCCAAAGAAGACATTCAAGCAGCTAACAGACACATGAGGAAATGCTTGTGATCACTAGCCATTAGAGAAATGCAAATCAAAATCACAATGAGATATCATTTCACCCCAGCATTGCTGTCATGAATTTAAAAAAAACCAGAAAATAACAAATGTTGGAGAGGCTGCAGGGAGACTGGACTCTTATGCACTGCTGATGGGAATGTAAAATGGTACAACCATTTTGGAAAAAGATATGGCACCTCTTTAGAAAGCTAGAAATAGAAATACATATGATCCAACAATCCCACTCCTCGGAATATATCCTGGAGAAACAAGAGCCATCACACGAATAGACATATGCACACTTATCTTCATTGTAGCTTTGTTCACAACAGCAAAAAGATGGAAACAACCTAGATGCCCATCAACAGATGAATGGATAAACAAACTATGGTACATACACACAGTGGAGTACTATGCAACAAGAAAGAACAATGATGAATCTGCGAAGCATCTCACAACATGGATGAAACTGGAGGGCACTATGCTGTGTGAAGTAAGTCAATCACAGAAGGGCAAATATTGTATGAGACCACTACTATAAAAACTCAAGAAAAGGTTTACACACACAAAAGAAACAATCTTTGATGGTTACGAGGAAGGAGAAGGGTGCGGATGGAAAAACACTAAGTAGACAATATATAAGTGGTAACTTTGGTGAAGGGTAAGAAAGTACACAATACTGGCCAAGCGAGCACAACCTGTACAAGGAAAGGCCATGGAAGCTCCAGAGACACATCCAAACTCCATGAGGGACTGAATTACTGGGCTGAGGGCTGTGGGGACCATGGTCTCAGGGAACATTTAGCTCAACTGGCATAACAGAGTTTGTAAAGAAAGTGTTCTACATTCTACTTTGGTGAGTACTGTCTGGGGTCTTAAAAGCCTGTGAGCGGCCATCTAAGATACTACACTGGTCTCATTTCTTCAGGAGCAGGGGAGAATGAAGAAAACTAAAGACACGAGGGAAAGATTCGTCTAAAGGACTAATCTACCACATCTACTATGGCCTCCACCAGACTGAGTCCAGTGCAACTACATGGTGCCCAGCTACTACCACTGACTGCTCTGACGGGGATAACAACAGAGGGTCCCGGATGGAGCTGGAGAAAACTGTAGATCAAATTTCTAACTCACAAAAAAAGACCAGACTTACTGGCCTGATAGAGACTGGAGAAACACCAAGAGTATGACCCCAAACACTCTTCTAGCTCAGTAATGAAGTCACTCTGAAGTTCACCCTTCATCCAAAGATTAGACAGGCCCATAAAATAAAGGGGCACACCAACCTAGGGGCAAAGACTAGAAGGCAGGAGAGTACAGGAAAGCTGGTAATAATGAACCCAATGTTGAGAAGGGAGAGTGTTGACATGTCGTGGGTTGTTAACCAATGTCATAAAACAATGTGTACTGACCATTTAATGGGAAGCCAGTTTGTTCTGTAAACTTTCATCGAAAGCACAATTTAAAAAAATTAATTATACCATGGACTTCCAGAAGTACAAACAAATCAGTCTTAGAAGAAATAAAACTCCTTAGAAACAAGGATTATGAAACTTCATCTTTTGCTTACTTTGGACACGTCATGAGGAAACAACAACCTCTAGAAAAGGACATTATGTTTGGTAAAGTAGAGGATTAGCAAAAATGAGGGAAACTCTCAACAAGATGAATTGACACAATAGTCACAACAATGTGCTCAAAACATGTCAAAGATCATGAAGACGACACAGGACTAAGTAACATTTTGTTCTGTTTTACGTAAGATTACCATGAGTCAGATCTGACTGGACAGCACCTAACAGCAACAACATGATGAAGAGCACCAGCTTTCACCAGCTGGGCCTGAGGAAGCTTGTGAACTCCTGAGACTGAGATATGTGCCTGAATCACAGTGTTCACGCGGGTGCATGTTGTCCATATGACTTAATGACTATGTCAACCCTACTGTCCTTGGATGAGTTGCCTTGATGTGCTCACCCACACTACAGGCCACGTAGCCTTTGCTTTAGGCCACAAAGCATGTGTATTGAGTTTCTTTACAGGAACAGGAATGAATTTGGGCATCGTCACCTCCACCTTGCAGCTCTCCTTGGGAAGATGGCTGGCTCGAATCTTAGTACCCGCTGTGGTGACAAGACAGAGCAACACCAAGCAGCCCCTATATATGAGACTTTTAGCCATGGCTACCCAAGGACAAAGAGCTCCTCAGTCATTGGACAGAAGGCAGAAGCTCAGACGTTGGTGGTATCCCTTTCAGGAGGCTGGTAACCCCTATGACAAACCAGAGGTGGAAAGTGCAATCCCTTCTACCACCTGCTGCGTCTGCTGCTGGTATCCTGATGGTCGGCTCTGGCTGTGGCAGGGAGAGCAGGACAAAGCAGTGGCCTCTCTGCCGGTTCCTTTGGCCTCCTCTGCCTTTGGACAATTCTGAACTCACTCACACCTGTTCTCCACCTGGACACAACCCTTCTCCAACATCTCCTCCACTTGTTCAGTGTAGTTTCAGTTGTAGTTTCAACAAGACAACACACAGATGTTGCCAGTTGAAAGCATGTACAATCTTTCTTCCTTGTGTTTGGTTAAGCTGTTGTCTTAGGCTGCGTTCTCTAGAGAAGCAAAACCAGTAAATTATATAAATATATATATAGAGAGAGATTATAGCAAGGAAACAGCTCACGTGATTGTAGAGGCTAGAACGTCCCAAGTCCGTGGATCAGGATAGAGGCCTCTCCCAAGTCACACAGCTGCAGAAGCTGGCAAGCCCAAGATCGGCAGGTCAGAGAGCAGGGCTCCCACTCACAGGCTGTGCAGATCAACGAATCCCAGGTTTGGCAGATAAACTGACAGCTCAAGTCCCAAGAATGGGAGATGAGACGACAGGAAGCAGCCACAGGATCCAGAGAGAGCAAAAAGCCAGAACATCTGCTTATATACAGATGCGGGCCACACCCTCAAGGAGACTCCCTTTCATCTGATTGGCTACTCACAGTATATTCAATCATGGGAGTGATTACATTAAAACACTGAGAATCACGGCCCAGCCAAGTTGACACACAATCTTAACCATCACAGTTGTGGAGAAATTTTCTACTGGTAGGAAAGGAAATTGAATATGACTAACATTTTAAAGAGCAGTAACAGTAATGTTGAATCAGCCCCAGAACCATACCTAAACCCATGTGTTGAAGAACTTCTGTGAGTCAGTCATTCCTTCTCCTTCTCTCCATTTTTTCCCCATCCCCTTCCCTTCACTTGCTTGATTCCTATTTACTTTATAAATAATTTTTTAATTTTAGAATAGTTTTAAAGAAAAGTTTCAAAAAGAGGTGGAGCTAACATGGCACTGTAGACAGAACCACCATGCTGTCCCTCTGCATCAAAGACTCAAAAAACTAAGTAAAACAGATATAAGCATCAATCCTGGAACCCTAAGCATCAAATGAAGTCATAAAAGACCAGATCAAGCATTGAATAGAAGAATAAACAGAGAACAGAGAACGGGGACAGCTACAGAGTGGAGGTCCTCTGCCAGCTAATGTGTCAAGGCTTCACCATCTTGGAGCACAGCCACCAACAACCCTGGACAGGAAGTATGGGAAGGCAACTTCACCAAGCTCCCAACAGGAGACAGAGCACACACTAACCAGAGATTCATGCTTTCCCACCCCTCACCCTTTTGCCACGTATTCTGCCTCCACTGCTTTCCAACAGGCCACTGGTTGCTGAGCCACAGAGACACCCATTCATGGCCGTCCCAGGTCTGCCCCATCCCCACCAGCCAGCTCCCTCAGTGTCATTTTTTTCTCTTTCCCTTTCTTCCTTTTCCTTCTCCCTCCCACCTACTCCTCCACCTGCCTCCGCCCCTTCCTAACATGCTGTGCTGCATCGCCTGGTTAGAGAGAGACCAGCTCCCTGCCACTCCAGTTCCACCATGCCCCCAACAGCTGGTTCTCTCAGCACTATAGTTTTACTTTGTTTTGTTGTTGCTTCTCTCTCTTTCCCTTCCTTCCTTTCCTTTCTCCCATCCACCTAGTCCAATGTGCCCCCTCTGTCCCATCTCAATGGGCCTTGAGCACCACTAGGCTAAAGAGCCAACAGCACTGGGCCTCCCACGTCTGCCCTGCCCCTACCCATCATCTCCTGCCATGCTGCTATTTTTTCTTTTGTTTCTTTCTCTCTGCCACATAAATCCACACATCACACCCTCTCCCTTCCTTTCTGCCTCTCTGAACTGCCCTCTGAGTGCTGTGCCCTCGAGCAGCACCTGTCAGGGCCTCTGGACTGCTGAACCCTGCCCCATGCTGCCCCTGACACTACCCCACTGAGTGCTATGCCCCCGAGTGGCACTGGCTTGGATGCCTTGACCTCTAGACCCTACCCTTTGTCTCCCCTGGGCCTACCCCACCAAGTGCGATTACCCTGAGCAGCACCAGTGTGGGTCCCCAAAGTTTGAGTATCACATCCCCAAGTGGCCCTGGCATGGACCCCCAGACCCTAGCAACCCACCCTGTGCTGCCACTGGGCCCCACCCTACCAAGTGCTGTGACTATGGGTGGCACCATTGTGGACCCCTGGAACCCAGGACCCTGCCCACTCCACCCACTGCCCTGCCCCATCAAGCAATGTGCCCCCAAGCAGTACCAGTGTGGACATCTGGATCCCTAGCTCAATCAAAGAATAGAAAAAATATATCAAGCAAACAGCAACCAAAAAAGAGCAGGAGTGGCAATACTAATCTCAGATAAAACAGACTTTAAGGCAAAAATCCACCATAAAAGACAAGGAAGGATATTATATAATGAATAAAGGGGGAGTACACCATGAGGATATAACCATGATAAATATCTACGCAACTTCAGGGCTCCCAAATACATAAACTATAACAGCACTGAAATAAGAAATTAACAGTTCTGAAATAATAGTAGGAGATTTCAACGCACTACTCTCGGTAAAGGACAGAACACTAGAAAGAAACTCAACAAAGATACAGAAGATCAAAAGACCACAATCAACCAACTTGACCTCGTAGACATATATAGAACACTCCACCCATTAGCAGCAAAGTATATATCCTTTTCCAACACACATGAAACATTCTCCAGAATAGACTACATCTTAGGCCAAAAATCAACCCTCAACAAAATCCAAAACACTGAGATAATACAAGGTATCTTCTCTGATCACAAAGCCATCAAAGTAGAAATTAACAACAAGAAGAGAAGGAAAAAGATCAAAAACATGGAAACTGAATAACACCTTGCTTAAAAACCACTGGGTAATAGAAGAAATAAAAAAAAATAAAAAAATTCCTAGAATCAAATAAGAATGAAAACACATCATACGAAAACCTTTGAGGAACAGCAAAGGTAGTGCTCAGAAGTCAATTTATTGCAATAGATGCACACATCAAAAAAGAAGGGGATAAAATTAGCTTCACAATTCAAACAAATAGAAAGAAAACAGCAAAAGAAGTCGACAGCCACCAGAAGAAAATAATAAACATTAGAACAGAAATAAATGAAATAAAGAATATAAAAACGATAGAATCAACAAAACCAAAAGTTGGTTCTTTGAAAGGATCGATAAAATTGACTATTGCCAGAACTGACAAAAGAAAAACAGGAGGAGAAACCAATAACCTAAATAAGAAATGAAAGGGGGAGCATTACAACAGACCCAACTGAAATTAAAAGAACCATAACAGAATACTATGAAAAACTGTACTCTAACAAATTTGAAAATTTAGAGGAAATGGGTAAATTTCTAGAAACTCACTAACTACCTAAACTAACACAAACTGAGGTAGAACAACTAAAAATACATATAACAAAAGAAGAGACTGAGAAGGTAATCCAAATACTCCCAACAACAACAACAAAAGAGCCTGGTCCTGATGGCTTCACTGGAGAATTCTATCAAACTTTCAGAGAAGAGTTAACACCACTACTGCTAAAGGTATTTCAGAGAATAAAAAAGGATGGAATACTCCCAAACTCATTCTATGAAGCCAGCATAACTCTGACACAAAACCAGGTAAAGGTACCACTAAAAAAGAAAATTACAGACCAATATCACCCATGAACATTGATGCAAAAATCCTCAACAAAATTCTAGCCAATAGAATTCAACAACATATCAAAAAAATAATTCACCACAGTCAAGTGGGATTTATGCCAGGTATGCAGGGATGGTTCAACATTAGAAAAACAATCAGTGTAACCCATCACATAAATAAAAGACAAGAACCACATGATCTTATCAACTGATGCAGAAAAGACCATTTGACAAAGTCCAACACCTATTCATGATAAAAACTCTCAGCAAAATAGGAATAGAAGGGAAATTCCTAAACATAATTAAGGGCATTTATACAAAGCCAACAGCCAACATCATCCTAAATGGAGAGTGTCTGAAAACATTCCCCTTAATAACTGGAACCAGACAAGGATGCCCTTTATCACCACTCTTATTCAACACTGTGCTGGAGGTCCTAGCCAAAGCAATTAGGCTAGAAAAATAAAGGGCATCCAAATTGGTAGATAAGAATTAAAAGTATCCCTATTTGCAGATAATATGGTCTTATACACAGAAAACCCCAAAGAACCCACAACAAAATTAGTGGACCTGGGCAGAGCTGGAGAAGGATGTACAACAAAATTCTAACACACAAAAAAAGGCCAGATTTACTGGCCTGACAGGGACTGGAGAAACCCTGAGCGTATAGCCCCCAGACACCCTTTCAGCTCAGTGGTGAAATCACTCTTGAGGTTCACCGTTCAGCCGGGGATTGGACAGCTCCATAAAACAAAAATGGGACTAATGAGGCACAGCAGTCCAGGGACAAGGGCTAGAAAGCAGGTGGGGACAAGAAAGCTGGTGATAGGGAACTCAAGTTTGAGGAGGGACAGTGTTGTCATGTGGTGGGGTTGTTAACCATTGTCACAGGGCAATATGTGGACTGTTTAATGGGAAACTATTTGTTCTGTAAATCTTCATCTAAGGTACAAAAAAAAAAGAATTATCTATGTGAGATCAAATTGATAACAGCAACTCAAAAGGTTTGATGGGAAGCCTAGGGGGCAGTGAGTTGAAGATAATGGTGGTGGAATAATTTGGAAAAGGATAGTGAGAATAACAGCACAACTGGAAGAATGTAATCGATGTCACTAAATTGTACATGTAGCAACTTTTGAAATGGTGTAACTTTGGCTACGTATATTTTCCCCCAAAAAAAAAAAGGTTCTCCAAGGTTGAGAAGGGAGAGTGTTGACATGTCGTGGGGTCGTTAACCAATGTCATAAATATGTGTACTTACTGTTTAATGAGAAACTATTCTGTAAATTTCATCTAAAGTACAATATATATATATATATATATATATATATATATATATATATATATATAAAATTACTGGAACTAATAGAAGATTTCAGCAAAGTATCAGGATACAAGATAAACATACAAATATCAGTTAGATTCCTCTACACCAACAAAGAGAACTTTGAAGAGGAAATCAACAAATCAATACCATTTACAATAGCCCCCAAGATCAAATACTCAGAAATAAACCTACCCAGAGATGTAAAAGACTTATACAATGAAAACTATTATAAGAACTCACGAAAAGGCTTTAAGACAGAGGAAAACATTCTTTGATGGTTATGAGGGTGGGGAGGGAGTGAAAGGGGTATTCACTAAGTAGAAAGTAGACAAGAATTACCTTAGGTGAAGTAAAGGACAACACACACTACAGGGGAAGTCAGCACAACTGGACTAAGACAAAAGCTAAGAAGTTTCCTGAATACAATCAAACGCTTCAAGGGACATAGTAGCAGGGGCAGAGGTCTTGGGACCATGGTTTCAGGGGACATTAGGTCAACTGGCATAACAAAGTTTATTAAGAAAATGTTCTGCATCCCAGTTTGGTGAATGGCGTCTGGGGTCTTAAAAGCTAGCAAGTGGCCATCTAAGATGCGTCAATTGGTCCCAGCCTACCTAGAGCAAAGGAGAATGAAGAACACCAAAGATACAAGGAAAGTATTAGCCCGAGAGACAGAAAGGGCCACATAAACCACAGACTTCATCAGCCTTAGACCAGAACAACGAGATGGTGCCTGGCTACCACCAACGACCACCGTGACGGGGAACACAACAGAGAGTCCCTGATGGAGCAGGAGAAAAGTAGGGTGCAGAACTCAAATTCTAGTTTAAAAAAACAGACTTAATGGTTTGACTGAGACTGAAGGGACCCCAGAAGACATGGCCCCTGGACTCTCTGTTGGCCCAAAACTAAAACCGTTCCTGAGGCCAACTCTTCAGACACTAGGCAGGCCTCCACTCAGCTGCACACTAGGCTCAGCGTTGCAATGCATGCTTCCGCCTCACTGCCAGAGCTGGTCCAACCTCGGAAGGATCTCACTGAAGTCAGCAACCCTTTCCCCAGTTCTTCCTGCCAGTGTTTACTCCTTCCTGTGTCCTAGCCCCAGCACTGGCGGGCACTAACCCATCTCTATTAACTTTTATGAGCTGCCTTTGCACCTAGTGGTGCCCGGGAGAGCCCACGTGGTCAGATGCCTGGATTGACTGTGGCCAGAGGACCCTCCTAAAATCGGGCCGGACTACCCACCTTGTTAGGCTGAGAGGAACCAGGTGCAGTATAGGGGTAGCCAACAGTGTCCGAGGGGTGCAGGCAGGCCCTAAGGCGCTGACGGGTTCTCAGCTGCCCTCACTGGATGCACACAGGCACTACCCTTCCAGAGTGCTCATGGGTGGAAGCCACATGCACTTCTGGAGCTTGGGGATGCCTGTTTCCCGCTGATGGCGTCCAGATGCGGCAGTCCCTGCCCTGCACTTTGTGGGGCAGTGTCTGCGTCTGCACATTCAGTGCACAGCACCGTGTCCCAGAGGCTTTAGAAGGAGGAGCTGAGCTCGTTCATACCCACTTTGTTACCGTGGGCAAGTGAGCCTCGTGAGGGAGGCCCTTACTGGCCAGTCATCCAGCGGTAGGAGGCAACCTGCCGGCTCTCAAAGCGGGAGGGGTCGTCTGACATTCTCTGAGCACCTCTTCTGTGCCAGGACCTGTGCCGAGTGATGCACAGACATCTCCTTTAACTGTCCCCAAGCCCTGGGGGACAGGCGCTGTGTAGTATACTTCCGTTTTATAGATGGGGAACTATTCTGCAGAGCAGAGTGTAAGCCACAGGGCAGTAAAGCTGGGGCCCAGGTCTCCACCTCGAGGGTCAGCTCTGGGCCCTGGCACCCTTGCTCAGCCTACATATGGGCGTGGTACATGCACTGGGGATCGTAGGGGACACTGATTGATGAAAACAAATAACTTGTCAGGAATAAAATAGAAACTTCCTCACTGAAGAAACACTGTCCCTGAAGCACTTACACTTTCAGTACACCATGTCACTGCAGCACTTTGCCTTCTGTTCTACTTACAGAAGTAGCACTGCAGCTTGGAGAACAGGGAAGACAGAAAGGCTTTTCCTAGGGTCAGCTGGAGTCACCACTTCCCTGAGCCCCAAGACTGTTGCAGAGGTGCCACTAGTGCTCAGCTGCCCTGGGGCTGAGGACCCATAACCGGGTAGGGCCAGGCTGGACCCCACAGGCACCCTCATGGCAGCACCAAAGTGAAAGTGTTAAAGAGTAATTCCCACACGTTGCAAGAAACCATTCTCTTTTTATATATAAATAAGAAGTAAACATCCTTGTCTAAGACAAAGCTGACCTTGCAACAAAGACTCCCAGGTTCAGTGCCTCAGCACTTCACCAAAGCAAGATGTGAATAACAGTCCAAAAAAAAAAGGATCAGAAAGTATCACAGGAATTCCAAAGCCACACAGCTGCTAAGCAACCAGAAAAAAACCCAAATCTGTTGCCATCTAGCTGATTCCAGCTCATGGTGACCTCGTGTGTCAGAGTAGAACTGTGCTCCATAGGATTTTCTTGGCTGTGATCTTTACAGAAGCAGGTAGTTTCCATGGTGCTACTGAGTGGATTTGAACCACCGATGCTTTGGGGACACCAGAAATTGACCCTAGTGGAAAAGAAACAGCTCTCCTTGCTCCTTTCTCACTGGGGTGGTTTGAAACACCTAGAACATTGCCATAGAAGGAGGGTTTCGGCAGAGAGCAGACAGGCCTGCAGGCTCTGGGGTCCTGCTCAGGGGGCAACAGGAGGAGGCAGAGAGCAGGCAGGGTGAGGAGGTCTGCTTTTTGCTTCCATCTTACTTGGCGCAAGGACATGAAGAACTAGAGACACTGGTCAGAAAAACTGCACGTAGAGCACTCACTTCCCTCCTTCTGGCCTACACTGACCTCAGGACCCAGGCATCCGCTGAAGGGGCCCTGCCAGATTCCCTAGTGGAGATCCTCTGAGATCCAGGGGCCTATCAGTGTGAAGGTGCCCATGGCCCCATCCAGGACCCTGTTGATGGGTGATAGCCGGAGGGGATGACCCATGACCGGAGTGTCAGTGTCAGTCGGTCACACCCTGCACACAGAAGATTTGTTCGCTGGAAGCAGGACTTTGGCCACTGCCTGGAGTGTGTAAGACAAGACCCCTACCACCAACACCAAGGCAGGGGCAGAGGGCAGAGGGCATGGCCTTCATGAGCAAGCTGAAGTTGAGCAGCCATGCAGGGGATATATATCCCACTCCTAGACATCTTCCAAAATCTCCAGGCCACTGCAACAAGCCACGGGGTGTCTAGGTAGGGGCAGGGTCCCGACTCACCTGTTATCACAATACATACATATTGGCGTGACACCCGATTGAGCTCACAGCAACTGTAGGACAAAAGGACCAGAACACCTCCCCTGTGAGCTCAAGGTTGACCTGGGAGCAGACACCAGAGCTTGTGTTAGCACAGCTCCTTCCCTACTTGCCACAGAGGAGCTGGGCTCCTTGAGTGCCCACCACCCTCCTCTAGACACCATCTCTCCCTGCACACCTCCTACCAGCACTAGGTCCCCAACCTAAAGACGTGACCAGGGAGAGAACAGGAATGGGGCTGGTGGGCTCCTCAGTCCACAGCCTGATGGCCTTCCCAGAGCCTGAGATCAGCTGGGGCCCCACTCTGTGGGTGGTGGGAGGAAGGGATGGGCGAGAGGGATGAGCCCGTCATTTGTGGAGATCAGAAACTCACATCTGACAGGAAACAAGAGGCACTTAATGGAGAGGACCAAATGTACACGGGACACGAGCAAAATTTCCTGGGCTCAAGTCCTGAATCCAAGGTCCCCTTCCTCGGCTCCTGAAGGAGAATTACCCCAGTGTGTCCAGAATTCTGCTGCTGACGCTGGTGTGGCTCCGCACTGTCACCTCTGACAAACTGCCCTTTCTCTGTGTCTTCACCCACTCATGCCACAGCCTGAAATGTCTTCATTCGGTCAGCACAACAGAGTAAGCCTTCTCTTGAGGACACAACAGTCCTTTGACATCCTCCACAGTGAAAACCTGGGTAAGCATAAACACAGCAGTCCTGAACAGTCCCCTGGAACCCATTTATTTTTACTCAAGAAAGATGGAAATGAAATAAAGTGAGGGTAGGCCCCAGGCACCCAGGTTGTACCCACCCAGGGCCAGGGTAGGGTGACCCCTTCCATCCTTGGGGGCTCCAGGCTGGTCCAGAATGTCCCACTCATTACTCATTGCCAGACCTGGCACACCCATGAGGGCAACTCCTACATCGGGCACTGCCACACTCTTCTGAGACTCCTCTGGATTCCTTTGCTAGCTTTCCACCAGCTCTGGGGAGCTGCCGTCTCTCTGTGTCCTATGCAAAAAGAACTGAATGTACACAGCCAAGGCCAGCCCAAGGGGCCAGGGGTCCTCAGAGGTAATGGATGTGTGGGATTCCGTACAGTCTCGTAAGACATACACATGTGGCAGTGTGAACACTAACGAGGGGCTGTATAGACATGAACCCGGGAAGCGAGACCTGTACTTACAGAGCACTTCCTCTGCGCCAGAGCCTGTGCCTGGCCTGCCACAGGCCTTGTCTCCTATAGTACAGCCCCATGGCAGCCATAAGGCAGGCTTCCCCTTGCCCCCCATTTCACAGAGGAGAAAATTGAGATGAGGGACTTGAATACCATACCCAAGATCACGCAGCTGGTGAGAGGCCGAGGTATGATTTCCCCTTCAAACCCAGCCCATGAAGGCCACGCTTTCTGACTCCCTCGCTGGCCTGCCTTTGAAAACATTACCCACTCAGGGACCCATGGGGACCCTGTTGAGGCCCTCTCAGTGGAATCAACCCGTCACCACTGCCCTGGGATACATCATCCAGCCCCATCTCTCATGGCACCTTTAAGGAGCCCATGCAAGCCGTGGGGAGAGCTCCAGCAACTTCTCTTGGGATGCCATTTGCAAGCCCGTAAAAGGGAAGTTTAGATCTGAAAACAAATTCTGTTGAGTCCACAATGCCCTTTTTATCATGTTTCAGCATCTGGGCTGAAGAAGAAATAACAGACTTTGGCCTGGGGGCTGCAGCTGGACAAAAGCCACATTTGTTACTGGGCATTTGGCCAGAGTAATAATCATTTTTTAAAATAGACCCTGATGGAAAAGAGCAGCCGTGGCCACCAAGGCAGTGGTGGCTGTGCTGCGGAATTCTTTGCTGGTCTGATCCGTCAAAGCACCTCACTTCCAATGTGGACTTACAGGGGCTGTGCCATCTGATCGACGCCTTGTCTTGTTTCCTTAATAAGCAGATGAGGCTGTAAATAATGGCTCTACAGTAAGAGCTAGGGTCAGATGTCTCAGGGATATTTATTGTCAAAATATGAAAACTGTCTTGGGAACACGGACCAACATCCAGCCCTCTTCATTAGCCCTATAGAAGCTAGACTTGACTCAATCATCTCTTCAACAGAAGACACTTTTGAGGCCTAAATGAGTTCCCAAAGCAAAAATTCTTCCTCTCTTTGCTGTTTGCAAAAATGTGCATGTTGAGGGCGTCCCTTTCCTGGCATTGTGGGGTATGTGAGGTGCTGCTGGGCTGCTGAGGAGGAACAAGGAGGGGCAGGACACTGAGAGGTCTGGGGAAGTCCACCACTTACCCCAGCTCTTGGCAGGAGGCAAGCACCAAATTGGAGACTCAAAAACCCACAGTAAAGGCCACCAAAGAATGAAAGGCAGTGCTGGGAGCCAGGGAGTGAGGAGCACAGTGCAGGGAAGCAACAAGAAGGTCTCATCGTTAAGGCAGCAAAGGGTGAGGGGTGGGCTCTCAGGGGAGCACGGAGAGATGGAGAGCAGACCTCACCTGCTCCATGGTAAGGGGTGGCAGTTGTGAAAGGCCAGGGTAGTCTGTTCATTCCACTGTGAGACATGCAGTGGGGGGGGATGACCCCTTGATTATGGTCCCTCACCAACCAAGAGTGTCAGTACCACCTCTACCCCACCTCATATCAGGATCAAGCTGAGCTTCTGTTCCAAGCCTTTGGTCCTGCTGCCCCTCAGCTCAAATGCTCTTCCCTGGCCCTCTGTGTTAGACAAAGCACACACATCTTGCTTTCTAGAAGCTTCCTAAAGAAGCTGCCTGCATCCCTACCCACATCCCATACACCCTGAGCCATGTGCTTCTCCTCAGCGTGCCCTCAGCCCCTTTGTGTCAGCCCTTATCTGCAATCCTGTGGTTGTCTGTTTACTGGGCTTCTGCCCTTTCCTCTGGGAACTCCTTATGGGCAGGTAGCAGCTCCATTTTATCTACATCTAGCACTGGGCCCAGGTCCCTGGGTGGCGTAAACAGTTTGCACTTGACTGCTAACCTATAGGTACTGATTTGAACTCACCCAGAGACATTGAGGAAGAAAGGACTGGTTATCTGCAACCGTAAAGATAAGCCAAGAAAACCCTATGGAGCAGTTCTACTCTGTAACACACGGGGTTACCATGAGTCATAGTCGACTACATGGTGACGGGTTTTTGTTTGTTTGTTTGTTCTTTTTTTAATATTGGGCCCACAGTGAGCCTCAGCCATGCTTGTTCAACAAATGAATGATGGAATGATTGATTGAATGAATGAATGAGAAAGTCACAATGGCAGAAGAGCAGGTCACAGCCTCCACAGGGGAAGGTGACTATGGGCTTGGACTCAGGTAACATGCATTCCTGAGCACTCCCCACATCTCCAAAGCCCAACTGTCAACCTTTGTGTATAAAGAAAATAAAGACTTCCAGGTTCGGGTGTAAACTCCTTCCTTCACTGGTTTAGTAAATTCCTCAGACATTTCCCACAGACCGTTAAAAGAAATCCAGTGGGGGAAACACCATGGGAATCACCAAGCTTGCTCTTGGGCTTGATTTACACACTGGCTGTGTCCCCAAGAAAAACCTCTCCTCCCCGTCCCGCCACAATCTCTGTTGTTTTCCAACATAAATCTTCTGCAGTAGCTTTTACTGCGGTTCTTGCATACTAGGATAAAAACAGAGTGGTTGGAGGATTATTCATTAGGAAGGAAAAAAAATCCCTTTATATATTTGATAACAACTTAGATTTCAAAACTCAGACAAGAACTACTTAACTGAGAACATGAAATTTTAACGACTGTTTGGAGAAGCCCTGATGGGCTCAGCTGTGGGGTAAGCGATGCTGATGGGCTTTAACGGAAGGATTGGACTGAGTCCAGATGCCTGCCCGCCACTCTGAGTACCCTCTAGCCACCTCCCCCCACCCCTGCCATATACTCATAAGTCTTCGGAATCAGAATGGGTGGGAAGGACCTAAAAAGCTGGGATTCTTTGAAAGCCAAGTGGGTTTTTCTCCTCAGACACCAAAGAAGCATCTAATAATAGAATCTAAAACATACAACTCTCTTACTGCCTTCATCCACTAACGTGTGATTGTCAGACTATCTACACCAGGTTTCAACTTTCTCTGTTGGGTTTCCCCGCCTTTGAAAGGCATCGCAACAGCAGTGACCTACACAAATGCATGTGTTTTTCTTTGTGTGAGCAAAGAGTCAGGAGAGGGACAGAATCACAGAATCATTCTTAAAAGAAGGTCTGCAGAAGGCCTGGGGAGAGAAGGGCAGGAACATTTTGCTACTGCACTCTCCAGGAAGTCTCGAGAAACAGATTCAGGGGCCTAGAGCCTCTGGGACTGGCTGGCATGAGCGAGTGACTCAATCTAGAGGGCAAATCTTGAAGAGAAAGGTCCCAAGAGTCTGTCAAGTTCACCATCAAAGATGGCCAGTAGGGGGTCTCCATGTTTCCAGGGGAGGAAGCTCCATTAGTCATCTGTTCTCAAGACAGCAGGTTCAGAGAGAAACTCAGGGCACAAATAAGATGCAAAGAAATAAAGCCAGAGGTCACCTAGGTCAGCAAGACCAGACCAGGCTCTGCGAGGTGCCCTGAGGTATGGACCCGGAGGCCCTGGGCTTGTCTGTGGGTGGGGAAGTGACCAGGGGAGACACAGCTCAGACACAGCTGTTAAGTCCAAAAATGCCTGACCCTATTTTTCTAACTAAATACAGCTTGGCCAAGAAAAAACTTTTCCCTTTTCTGTCTATCCTGCCTGATTAACTGTCCCAAAGACTGGCCCCTGTCTCCTTCCAAAGGCAGAAGCATCCTGATAATTTTTTCGTCAATAATCATGCATCTATTTCATCTCTTATACTGAACCAAATCTAATAATAGAAACAAAGTGCATATACATAAAACATAAATCAAAAATTAAGAAAATGCCTTCCTATAGACAACAGTGGCCCTACCAGGGCACCCAGCCAGATAAACCAAGCCATAGTGATGTGATGTGGCTCTCATGTGCCACCTTGCTTTGGAAAGGCTCTTGACTGAAGCCCACTGGGGTGTTTGTGTCTTCTGAGAGACCACAGGGGTTCAAATGGTGAACGTCGCTAACACAGTGAAAAGAGAGTTGAAGAAATATCCTCCCCACTGCCCCTCTGCCCCATGAAGCCCTGTCACTCTTCCAGTGCTGCTGGCTGAGCAAGAGAACCTTAACAGTCTCTGGGGAAGATAAACTCAAGGGAACGGCCTCCAACCGTAGTCTAGAGCTCCCCATTTCTTTATCAATTTTCTGACCTGTACAATTACTGGCTCAAAATTAGGGTTTTTTTTGTTTGTTTGTTTGTTTGTTTTTTATTGTACTTTAGATTAAGGTTTACAGAAGAAACTAGCTTCTCATTAAACAGTTAGTACACATATTGTTTTACGACATTGGTTAACAACCCCACGACATGTCA
Source organism: Dugong dugon (assembly GCA_030035585.1). Lineage (NCBI taxonomy): Eukaryota > Metazoa > Chordata > Mammalia > Sirenia > Dugongidae > Dugong > Dugong dugon. Next base: position 3,908,807 of record CM057475.1, on the reverse strand, counting down.
ACACTCTCCCTTCTCGACCTTTGGTTCCCTATTACCAGCTTTCCTGTCCCCTCCTGCCTTCTGGTCCTTGCTGCTGGGCTGGTGTGCCCCTTTAGTTTCGTTTTGTTTTATAGGCCTGTCTTATCTTTGGATGAAGGGTAAACCTCAGGAGTGACTTTGTTACTGAGCTAAAAGTGTGTCTGGGTGCCATACTCTCAGGGTTTCTCCAGTCTGTGAATCCAGTAAGTCTGGTCTTTTTTGTGTTAGAATTTTGTTCTACATTTTTCTCCAGCTCTATCCGGGACCCTCTGTTGTTATCCCTGTCAGAGCAGTCAGTGGTGGTAGCTGGGCACCATCTAGTTGCACTGGACTCAGTCTGGTGGAGGCCATGGTAGATGTGGTAGATTAGTCCTTTAGATGAATCTTTCCCTTGTGTCTTTAGTTTTCTTCATTCTCCCTTGCTCCTGAAGGGGTGAGACCAGTGGAGTATCTTAGATGGCTGCTCACAGGCTTTTGAAACCCCAGACACTACTTACCAAAGTAGAATGTAGAACATTTTCTTTATAAACTGTGTTAAGCCGATTGACCTAGATGTTCCCGAGACCATGGTTCCCACAGCCCCCAGCCCAGCAATTCAGTCCCTCAGGGAGTTTGGATGTGTCTATGGAGCTTCCATAACCTTTCCTTGTACAAGTTGTGCTGGCTTCCCCAGTATCGTGTACTGTCTTACCCTTCACCAAAGTTACCACTTCTCTATTGTCTAATTACCATTTTTCCATCCCAATCCCTCCTTCTCCCTCATCAAATTTAGTTTTATATATAAACCAATAATCATGTTTTCCATCTGATAACCTAACCACAATAAACATGCAGAAGGGATTGGAGCCTGGTTGGGGCCTGGCCTGGGTCACCAGCCATATGATTCTAAGAAGGTGCTGCTTATTCTTTATTAATTGGAAGTAGGAAGAAGGCAGATTTCATTGTTGTAAAGCCTGGTAGGTCCCTGGGTGGCACAAATGGTTTGTGCTTGACTACTAACCTAAAAGTTGGTGGTTCAAACCCACACAGAGGCACCACAGAAGAAAGGCCTGAAATCTGCTTCCATAAATATACAAACAAGAAAACTCTATGGGGCAGTTCCACCCGAACATATGGGGTCGCCGTGAGTCAAAATCAACTCAACAGGAACAGATATTCTGATTTAAAGAATCTGGGGGCCAGAATGGTAGAAAAATGGCATCAAAACCACACAGCTTTGGGACTTCTGGCAAAATGGCACTCTAGGCAGAAGCACCTTGTCGTCCCTCCACAGCAAATATCTGAAAAACTATGCCGAACAGAGAAAACAGCAATCCTGAAACCCTAAAATATCAAATGAAGTGATAAAGAACACAGCCCAGCACCAAAGGGACTGAGAAAACTGACAGAGAATGGAGAGTGAGGGAAGATTCCTGCAGAGGTCTCCTATCAGCTAAAGCAGTGCGGATCCACCGTCTTGGACTCCTATCAGAGACCAACAAACAGGGGGTATGAGAAAGCAGCTTCATGGAGCTTCCAGAGGGAGATAAAATAACTGGTAATTTGTGATATACGCTTTCCCACCTGGCTCTTTGAGTGCCATTTGTTGGCTGCTGGTGTTGCTTTGTTTTCTGCTTGTTTGGATTTCTTCCTTACCTTTCACCACCTCCCCCTCCTTTTGCTCAAATATATGGCTCCGTGTGCTATCTTTGCTGCTTCCTGAGGGGCTACGGAGCTCCGTTCGAGTGTGGAACTGCTTCCCGGTCTGGGCTGCCATGCTGGTGGGATTCCGGGGCTTTTGTTTGCTTGTATGTTTTGAATTGTTTGCTTGTTTTCTTTTCCTTTTCTTGCGTTGGGAGCCCGTTCAGGCCAGGCGGTGCTGTGTGGCTTGGAATCTACCCCCTCGGCTTGCACAGGCATGCAGAGGGATCCCCAAGGGCATTTCGTTTTTGTGGGGTTTTTTTTCTTGTTTTTTTGGGGGGGCTTTTCTTGTTCTTTTTTTTTTAATTTGTTTTGTTTTCTTTTCCCTCTTTTTCCCTTTTTGTCTCTCTTCATTAATCAGTTTCTCATCTCTCTATACCTTACTTCTCTTTCTGTACACTGACTACCTGGTGCTGAATACCTCTATGCCTTCTAGCCAGGCTGTACTGCAACACCTAAGAACAATTTCCCAGACCTCATACCCGCACCGGTGGGATCCCTGGGAACTTTGCTGTTCTTTTCCCTTACTGATTTTTATTTATTTATTTATTATGTTTCATTCTTCTTCTTCCCCTTTTTGTTTTTCTCCATTTCATAGTCTCTCATCTCTCCACTCCAATGGCAAGGTCCCATAGCATTCTTTTTTTTTTTTTTTTTTTTGGATTTTTTTGGCTCATGTTCCTCTCTCCTCTCTCCCATATACCATCTTAGCTCCACACATAACAATCTCCCCCCATAAAACCTGCCTACCTGGACCGTGCACTTAACATTACACCACCAAACAGCACAGGCACAGCCTACAGGAACCTGCCCTGCACTGATTACCGACCTGCCCTGGAGGCGGTAGTAAGTGCCACAAACAACCTATCCCAGTAACTCTTCTTCAGCTAGACCTGCCCTGCTGTACCATATCTGAGTGACTGACACTGCCAACTGGAGAAGGAGGCAAAAAGTATCGTGCCCACAGATGAGCAAACAACAAAGAACACACAGCCCACTTGCTCAGACATAGACAAATAAAAAAAGGACAAAACAAACAAATCTACAATCAATAAATGAGAAAATAACTACTGAAGCCCCGAGGACAGCAGACAATTTCAAAACATTTACAAAATAGGACAGGATTCTCCAGTAAGAATCCAAAATAAAACATCAGATGACTTCCCAGTGGAAGAAAAGGCACTAGAACTACCTGATAGGGAATTCAAATCACTAATACTCAGAATTCTACAAGAGTTGAAGCAAAAAGCAGACAAAAATAAGGAAAAAATAAACAAATTAATGGAAAATACAGACAAAAAATTGGAAGAATTCAGGAAAATAATGCAGGAACAAAATGCCAAAATAAATTCACGACTAGAAATTATACAAAAACAACACTCAGAAATCCAAAAGATAAAAAACAAGATTTCAGAAATGGACAGTGGCATAGAAGGGCTGACGAGCAGATTTGAAACAGTGGAAGACAGGATCAGTGGAATTGAAGACAAACACTCTGTTTGGGGAAAACTCAGAAAAAAGAAAAATGAAGAGACGCTGAGAGTTATGTGGGATAAAATCAAAAGCAAAAATTTGTGAGTGATTGGCGTTCCAGAAAAGGGAGAGAAAACAGAAAACACAGAGAGGGTCATTGAAGAACTGCTGACAGAAAACTTCCCCAATATCATGAAAGATGAAAAGCTAGCCATCCAAGAAGCTCAACGAACCCCATATAGGATAGACCCCAAAAGAAAATCACCAAGGCATATCATAATCACACTCACTAAAACCAAAGACAAACGAAGAATCCTGAGAGCAGCTTGAGAAAAACAAAAAGTCACATACAAAGGAGAAACAATAAGACTAAGCTCGGATTATTGGGCAGAAACCATGCAGGCAAAAAGGCAATGGGATGACATATATAAAACCTTGAAAGCAAAAAATTGCCAGCCAAGAATAATATATCCTGCAAAACCCTCATTCAAATATGATGGTGAAATTAGGTCATTTCCAGATGAAAAGAAATTAAGGGACTATGTAAAAACCAAACCAAACTTACAAGAATTATTAAAGGGAGTCCTTTGATCTGAGAATGAACAACTTCAGCTCACAGGCTGAATATAGGACACAGGATCATAACAGCCAGATGCCAGTCTAGGAAACAAACTCTCAAGGACTATCCAAAACCAAAAGAAATACAACAGGGAATCAGAGAAGTTAATCACTAAATGACAACAACTTCAGAACAATAAGAGAGGGAATAAATGGTGTAGGTATAGAACCTTCTAATGGAGAGGAAGGCAAGGCGATACCAAGTAATAATAGACAGCTTCAAACTTAGAAAGTTAAGGGTAAATTTCATGGAAACTACAAAGAAAGTTAATAAACATACTCATAAAAATACAGAAAAAAAAAGTCTTAAAAAAAACAAAACCTGCAAAAACAGAAGAAATGAAAAAAAAATCCACAAACAAAAGTAACTCAGCACAGGAGAATAAGTAGAACAAAGAAAACGTTGCACCACAAAAAAAAAAAAAAAAAAGCACTAGAAAATGACAGCAACAAACTCACATCTATCAATAATTACACTGAATGTAAACGGACTCAATGCACCCATAAAGACAAGGAGAGTGATGGAATGGATAAGAAAACAGGATCCATCAATATGCTGTCTACAAGAGACACACCTTAGAAACAAAGATGTGAATTTATTAAAAGTGAAAGTTTGGAAAAAAATATACCAAGCTAACAACTACCAAAAAAGAGCAAGAGTGGCAATACTAATCTCAGATAAAATAGACTTTAAAACAAAGTCGACCATAAAAGACAAAGAAGGACACTCTTTAATGATAAAGGGGATGATCCATGATGAAAACATAACCATAATGAACATCGACGCACCCAATAACAGGGCTCCAAAATGCATAAAACAAAATCTAACAACACTAAAAAGAGAAACTGACAGTTTCACAATAATAGTAGGAGACTTCAACACACCACTCTCAGTAAAGGACAGAACAACTAAGAAGAAACTCAGCAAAGATACAGAAGACCTAAAGGGCACAATCAGCCAACTTGTCCTCATAGACATATATACAAAACTCCACCCAACAGCTGCAAAGTACACATTCTTTTCCAGTGCACATGGAACATCCTCCAGAATTGACCACATCTTAGGCCACTGTGCAATCCTCAACAAGATCTAAAACGCTGAGATAATTCAAAGTATCTTCTCTGACCACAATGCCATCAAGGTAGAAATTAACAACAGAAGGATCAATGGAAAAAAAAAAAATCAATTACATGGAAACTGAATAATGCCCTGCTTACACAACATTGGGTAATAGAAGAAATCAGAGATGGAATCAAAAAATTCCTAGAAACAAATGAGAATGGAAACACAAGCTTCCAAAACCTCTGGGACACAGCAAAGGCAGTCCTCAGAAGACAATTTATACCAATAGATGCACACATCAAAAAAGAAGAAAGGGACAAAATCAAAACATTAACTACAGAACTCAAACAAATAGGAAGAGAACAGCAGAAAAAGCCCACAGCCACTGGAAGAAAGGAAATAGTAAAGATCAGAGCAGAAATAAATGAAATAGAGAACAGAAAAACAATAGAAAGAATCAACAAAATCGACAAACCGCTGGCCAGACTGACAAAAGAAAAACAGTAGAGGATGCAAATAACCCAAATGAGAAATGAAATGGGGGACATTACAACAGACCCAACTGAAATAAAAAGGATTATAACAGAATATTATGAAAAACTATACTCCAACAAATTTGAAAACCTAGAGGAAATGGATAAATTTCTAGAAACACACGGCCTACAAAAACTACAACAAAGTGATGTTGAAGATCTGAACAGACCCATAACAAGAGAAGAGATTGAAAAGGTAATAAAAAAAACTCTCAAACAAAAAAAGCCCTGGCCCAAATGGCTTCACTGGAGAATTCTACAAAACATTTAGAGAAGAGCTTGTACCAGTACTACTCAAGCTATTTCAGAGCATAGAAAAGGAAGCAACACTTCCAAATTCAGTCTATGAAGCCAGCATAACGCTGATACCAAAACCAAGCAAAGATGTCACACACAAAAAAAATTACTGACCAATGTCTCTTATGAATATAGATGCAAAAATTCTCAACAAAATTCTAGCCAATAGAATTCAGCATCATATCAAAAAAATAATACACCACAACCAAGTAGGATTCATACCAGTTCTGCAAGGATGGTTCAACATTAGAAAATCGATCAACGTAATCCACCACATAAATAAAAGGAACCAAAAGAATCACATGATCATCTCAACTGACACAGAAAAAGCATTTGACAAAGTCCAACACCCATTCCTGATAAAAACTCTCAATAAAATTGGTATAGAAGGAAAACTTCTCAACATAATAAAGGGCATCTATGCAAAACCAATGGCCAACATCATTCTTAATGGAGAGATGCTGAAAACATTCCCCTTGAGAAAAGGAACATGACAAGGATGCCCTTTATCACCACTACTATTTAACATTGTGCTGGAAGTTCTAGCTAGAGCAATAAGGCAAGAAAAGAAATAAAGGGCATCCAAATTGCTAATGAAGAAGTTAAACTGTCCCTGTTTTCAGATGATATGATACTATACATAGAGAACCCTAAAGACTCCAAGAGAAATCTACTGGAACTAATAGAAAGATTCAGCAGAGTAGCAGGATACAAGATAAACATACAAAAATCAGTTGGATTCCTACACACCAATAAGGAGAAGGATGACAAGGAAATCAGGAAAACAATACCATTTATAACAGCCCCTAAAAAAATAAAATACTTAGGAATAAATCCAACCAAGGATATAAAATAACTATACAAAGAAAACTACAAAACACTACTTCAAGAAACCCAAAGGGATCTACATAAATGGAAACACATACCATGCTCATGGATAAGTAGACTCAACATTGTGAAAATGACAATTCTAACCAAAACAATTTATAAATACAATACAATCCCGATCCAAATACCAACGACATTCTTCAAAGAGAGGAAAAACTAATCATTAGCTTTATATGGAAAGGGAAGAAGCCCCGAATAAGTAAAGCACTACTGAAGAAGAAGAATAAAGTTGGAAGACTCACACTACCTGACTTCAGAACCTACTATACAGCTACAGTTGTCAAAAGAGCCTGGTACTGGTACAATGACAGATACATTGACCAGTGGAACAGAATTGAGAACCCAGATGTAAATCCATCCACCTACGGTCACCTGATCTTTGACAAGGGCCCAAAGTCCATCAAATGGGGAAAAGACAGTCTTTTTAACAAATGGTGCAGGCAAAACTGGATATCCATGTGCAAAAAGATGAAACAAGACCCATACCTCACGCCGTATACAAATACTAATTCAAAATGGATCAAACACCTGAATATAAAGCCTAAAACTATAAAGTTCATAGAAGAAAAAATAGGACCAACACTACAGGCCTTAATACATGGCATTAACAGGATACAAACCATAACCATCAACACACAAACCTCAAAAGATAAGCTAGATTACTGGGATCTTCTAAAAATCAAACACCTATGGTCTTCAAAAGACTTCACCAAAAGAGTAAAAAGAGAACCTACTGACTGGGAAAAACTTTTTGGACAGTACAAGTCAGACAAAGGTCTAAGCTCCATAATCTACAAGTAAATCCAACACATCTACAACAAAAAGACAAATAATCCTATTAAAAAATGGGCAAAGGAAATGAACAAACACTTCACCAAAGAAGACATTCAAGTGGTCAACAGACACATGAGGAAATGTTCGCGATCACTAGCCATTAGAGAAATGCAAATTAAAACCACAATGAGATATCTCACCCCGGCATTACTGGCACGAATCAAAAACACTGGAAATAACAAATGTTGGAGGGGCTGCGGGGAGATGGAAACTCTTATGCACTGCTGGTGGGAATGCAAAAAGATACATCCATTTTGGAAAATGATATGGCGCTTCCTCACAAAGCTAGAAATAGACATACCATTCGATCCAGCAATCCCACTCCTAGGAATATATCCTAGAGAAATAAGAGTCATCACTCGAATAGACATATGCACACGTATGTTCATGGCAGGATTGTTCACAATAGCAAAACGATGGAAACAACGTAGGTGCCCATCAACAGATGAATGGATAAACAAACTATGGTACATACACACAATGGAGTACTATGCAACGAGAAAGAACAACAATGAATCTGTGAAACATCTCATAACATGGATGAAACGGAGGACATTATGCTGAGTGAAATAAGTCAATCAGAAAAGGACAAATATTTTATGAGACCTTTATTGTAAAAACCCATGAAAAACTTCACACGCAAAATGTAACAATCTTTGTTGGTTACCAGGGATGGGAGGGGTGGGGGGAAATACTAATTAGGCAAGAGATAAGTGGTATTTTGGGTGAAAGGTGAGAGAGTACACAATACAGGGGAAACCAGCACAACTTATACAAGGAAAGGTCATGGAAGCTCTATAGACACATCTAAACTCCCTGAGGGACTGAATTGCTGGGTGGAGGGCTGTGGGGACCATAGTCTCAGGGAACGTCTAGCTCAACTGGCATGACGCCGTTTGTGAAGACGGTTTTCTGCATTCTGCCTTGGTGAGTAGCGTCTGGGGTCTTGAAAGTGTGAGCAGCCATCTAAGATACTCCATTGGTCTCCTCCCTTAGGGAGCAGGGGAGAATGAAGAGAGCAGGATACAGGAAAAAGATTAGTCCGAAGGACTAATGGACCACAGCTGCCAGGGAGTCCACCAGACTGAGTCCAGCACAGCTAGATGGTGCCCGGCTACCACCACTGACTGCTCTGACCGGAATCACAACAGAGGGTTCTGGACAGAGCTGGAGAAGGATGTAGAACAAAATTGTAAGTCACAAAAAAAAAAAGACCAGATTTACTGGCCTAAAGGAGACTGGAGAGTATGGCCCCCAGACACCCTTTTAGCTCAGTGGTGAAGTCATTTCTGAGGTTCAGCGTTCAGCCGGGGAGTGGACATCCCTGTAAAACCAAATGGGACTAATAAGGCACAGCAGTCCAGGGACAGGGGCTGGAAGGCAGGGGGGAACAGGAAAGCTGGTGATAGGGAACCCAAGATTGAGTAAGGATAGTGTTGATGTGTTGTGAGGTCGTTAACCATTGTTATAGCAGCATGTGTACTAACCATTACATGAGGAACTATTTTGTTTTGTAAGCCTTCATTGAAAGTGAGAATGGCAGCACAATTGGAGGAGCGTGGCAGATGTTACTGAACTGTGCTTGTAGAAATTTTTGAAATGGTGTATCTTTGGCTATGTATATTTTCACACACACAAAAAAAAGTTCGAGAAGGGAGAGAGTTGACATGTTGTAGGGTTGTTAACCAATGTCATAAAACAGTACGTGTACTACTGTTTCATGAGAAAGTATTTGTTCTGTAAACCTTCACCTGAAGTACAATAAAAAAAAAAAACAAAAAAAAACACAGCTTCAAAAGATTCCCGTCATTCCCAATGTGTGGGCTCGCTACCACATGCAGAGGCGCCCACTGTGTGAACACCCGTGTGCATTTATGGAATCAGGTTCCTGGACTCCCTCCTCTTAGCCCAGCAGAAGGCCTGCCACCAGCTTTCATCTGGTTTTGTAAAATGGTAGGCCTTTGCACTCTCAATACTTCCCCTGGAGGTCATGATTAATAATCTCCCTTTAAAGTTGAGATGGCCGGGTGTGTGTCCGTGTGTGCTCACATCAGCCCTCCTCAGCAGGGCTGCGCATTACCAAGTTAGAGCTCTGTGAATTTCAGAGCTAGCTGCAGAGTGAAGTAGACTGGGTTCCAGCCCTGGTTCTGCCATGTATTTCTAGCTGTGTGATTTTGGGCAACTTACTTAGCCTCTCTGGGCCTCACTATCCTCATTTATAAAATGGGGTAATAACAGTGCCTACGTTATAAGGTTACTCTGAGAATTAAATAAGAAGGTATGTGGAAATCACTTAGCACAGTGTCTGCTATGTGGTAGTTACATGGTAAACTAGTTATATTGATTATTGTTGTTTTGTTACAGGGTGCCTCACCATACACATATTGACAGGGAATAATTGGTTTAACCAATCTGAAAAGACCTTCTGGAGAAAGTGAGGGGTTCCAGGAGCTTCCAGGAATAAAGAGCAATGGGTACTGATCAAGCTGAAACAAAGTATGATGTGTCTTGGACCTTCCTTCAGATACAGGGCAGATTGTGTGTAACAAAGCAATGCATACAATTTTTACCAATTTCTGTGAGAAAACTATTTTATGCAATACTGCAAGGTGGACTCCCATCACCACCACCATCATTCCGTCTCTTTCAGGTGTTCTAAGAATATCTGACAAACAGAATAAACCATCCCCTGAAAAGTTATATTAAGAGGTTTACCAAGTAGAAACTGCTATGTAATACGAAGAGCAAATATTAAATGCATAGGCTTGATGAGTAACTCAAGTTCACTTTGCAAAGTTTGTTCACTTTAATCCAGTTCCAGTTGCTGTCAAGTTGATTCCGACTCATGGCAACGTCATGTGTGTCAGAGTAAAAATGTATTCCATAGGGCTTTCAATGGCTGATATTCTGGAAGTAGATTGCCAGGCCTTTCTTCTGAGGCACCTCTGGGTGGACTCAAATCTCCAATTTTCGGTCAGTAGCCGAGGACTTAATCATCTGTGCAACCTAGGGACTCCTTGTTCACTTTACCTGACAACATTTGAACTTTCCGCAAGCAAAGTGTTAAATCTTGGCACACATGAGCTTTCAGATTAATACTCCAGGGACGTCCGGCAACCCCCACTGCGTCCTTCAGCAACCCTCTTTACCTCACTGCGCAGGAACTTTAGACACAGGCAGAATTCCCTGTCAGTCTGTCTTGATGAGGCCTTGTTCCTCTGGCTCTTCAGATATACAGACTTGTGATTTCCTCCCTTCCAGCCTTCTGGAATGTCTCCTCCAACCAAAACCAATGTTGCCTCCCTAACAACAAGTCAGGGAGGCAGGGGAGCTGCAGGGACTTCTCCAGTGCATGCCCCTTGAGTTGATGGCCTCTCCCCCAACCTCCTCCACCCTCCTTTTCCCAAGCAGACATATGCGCCCTTCCTCAGTCACCTCTCCTGCCCCATCTGCACCTGCTTGGTCTTCTCTTCTCTGCAGGACATCCCTGGCTTACAGTCTTGTACACTTGTCAGTTCCTGGAGCCCCAGAGAAAATCTCCCAGATGCATTTTTCTGGCTAAGGAAAAACAGCCTTCTCCTTACCCTTGGAAAATTCCTATCACAACTGCCTAACAACTATACAATCCAGGCTTACACGGGGATATAAATAGATAATCCTCTACATCTATCCATGAGGCCACTGGCTTAAGTGAGACCAAAGACCCAGGAATAGCTGGCGGAGGCCTGAAGCTGTTCCCAGAGGTGTGCAGTACCACCTCGTTTGGTGAGTCAGCGCACAAGGTCCCAGTATCCACATCCAGAACTCATTGCTCCTGTTCTGCACCTTTCAGTAAAGTGGAGCTTCTCACACAGAAAGGCAGATGTCTTAAAAAGATGAGCTGTCTCCACAACTTCAGTGTCTTTCACTGTCCCTTAACTAATATTTATTCTACCATTTCCTACAAACTACTTTTCTGGGGGAGTTTACAACATGGCTTAAAGCTTCCTCTCTCAAACGACAACTACCAGAACTTCTCAAGGGAGCAGTGAGCCCTTGCTCCTGCATCTGGGCATTGACAGGCCCCTCTAAGGTTTACTGCGACAGTCCCGATGGCTATGCACAGTCCCATTCCATCCATAATGATTTTTCCAGCCGGCACCCCTCATATTGGAATACATAAGCCCTGATTAAAGCACAACTCTATCTTCATTCCAACTTTCTGAAGCCCTCTTCCAAAACTGGGAAATGGCAGTGCTCAGGAGGCTGGCTGAGCAATTTGAGGTTTCTGGCAAGCACAGATATGTGCAGATGTGTTTTTCAAAACAAGAGCACGGCCTTGCAAGCTAGTTTACAGAGATATTCTCTCCATGAAAAAGGAGGAAGTGGGAGTTCTGGCACAGATATCTGAGAAAGTGTCATTTTCTATGTGTTTAGATCTGGGGAAAGTGGTTCCCATTTCAGCCCAAGAGATGGAGAGAGCTGAAAAGGGTATTACCCATACAAGAAGAAAGTTTGACAGACAGGAGATGGAATGGGTTCATAAAAGTAATTAATTTGCAATTTATCCATTTGTTGTACTGTGGTGGCTTACATGTGGCTATGATGCTGGATACTATGTCACCAGTAGTTCAAATACCTGCTTGGTCACCCATGGTAGACAGGTTTCAATGGTGCTTCCAGGGTAAAACAGACTAGGAAGAAAGACCTGGTGATCCACTCTGAAAATCAGCCAATGAAAACCCTGTGGATCACAACAGAATATTGTCTGATATAGCGCTAGAAGATGAGTCTCTTAGGTCAGAAGACAATAAAGATACACGGTGGCCACAACAATGGACTGGAGCATACCAACCATCATGAAGATGGCTCAGGACTTGGCAAAGTTTCATTCTGTTGTACGTGGGATCACCTTGAGTCTGAGCCAACTTGACAGCAACTAACAACAACAACACTGAACCCATCGGAAAACTGGTATCACAGGTCCGCCATCTAACCCCAAATCTGGGGACAGACAGATGCAGAGAGAAACAGAATTCAAGTGTTTGCTTACCTAGGCAGATACTACCAGGTACCCCATAAGCTGGTAAGATGATTCAGCTAAACAATTTTAATGAATTATAAATGCCACATGTGGGGTAGTATGAGAGAATAAAATCCCTGGAGGGGGATGGAGATATAGAGGTGTTAGCAGACCGTTACAGACTTTGAACCCCATGAAGCACTCACAAGGAACATCAGGGAGAACCCTGAGACAGCTTTCCTCGTGGTGCTGGACAGGGAAGGGCGACAACAGCCTTAGTCTTCAGGAGGAAGAGAAATAAGCACTGTCACCTTAAGGCACTGGTGGAAACCTGTTGCCGCTGGGGGAAGGGGCAGAAAAATGTGCTAGACCCAGCAGTATAGCTGGGGGAGGAATAGAACACTTATCAAGGCCATACTCCCCAAGACTCAGCTTCACTGTGCTTACCTAAGACTGAAGTGTAATCAGAACATCAGAGATTTCCCACCTCCTTCCAACACCAGGCTAAGAAGCATAGAGTGAAAATAATACTGTAATATAGCTAGGAGAGTTATACAGACATATTCTCTTTGGGGAGCAGCACAAAGAAAAGACACAGAACCAAGCAGGAAGACCCCAAGCCAAGCAGGGTGCAGACATGCGGAAGAAACCTCTGACAAATCAGCCCCCACCCTAAACACAAGGTATTACTAGAGGAATCTGAGGCCTCTGGTGCACTCAGGATAACCAACGCGACAACAGACTGCAAACACAGTCCACCTCCTGACTAGATTAGCACAAACCGCCACACTAAAACCCTAGCAGAAGGAAAGGCATGCTCATCTCCAGGCATGAAATATGTTTAGCTTAATACCTGCTGTCCTACATAATATGTCCAGTATTCAACAACAACAACAACAACAAACTGGAGATACATGAAAAGGCAAGAAAACATACTCCCAGCAGGCATCAGAACCTTGTGATTAAATATGACACAGATTTTGGAACTGTCAAATAGGGAATTTAGAAGAATTATGGAGCCCTGGTGGTGCAGTGGCTAAGAGCTCATGCTGTTAACCAAAAAAAGGTCAGCAGTTGGAATCCACCAGCTGCACCTTGGAAACCCTATGGGGCAGTTCTACTCTGTCTTATAGGGTCACTATGAGTTAGAATCCACTTAACAGCAACGAGGTTTTTTTTTTTTTTCTTTCTTTTTTTTTGGTATGATTAATATGGAAAAGGCAGTAATGGGAAAGATGTAACGTGTAAGATCAGATGGGTTAGTTTAGCAGAGAGAAGGTGCTCATCAGTGGATACAACAGAGCTAAGGAAAGAATCAGTGCATTTGAAGATAGGTCAATAGAAACTAGCTAAACTGAAATGCGAAGAGGAAAAAGAGAAAGACTGAGAAGAAAAAGCAGACAAGCAAACAGAGCATCCAAGAGCTGTGGCACAATGTCGAATAGTCTAAGGCATACATGGTTAGAATTCTAGGAGAAGAGAAAAACAACAGAGTAGAAGAAATACTCGACAAAATAACATCCAAGAATTTTCCCAAGTTAATGACAGACACCAAACCACAGACCAAAGAAACTCACAGAACAGCAAGCAAGATAAACATCAAAACAAAAGAAACAAACAAAAAATACATAGATATATATTCAAATTGCTGTAAACCAAAGAGAAAGAGAAAATCTTAAAGCCAGTCAGAGGGAAAAAAAGTCCCATTACCTACAAAGGACCAAGCATAAGAATTACAACAGACTTTTCGTCTGAAACAATGACAACGAAGTGACATCCTTTTAAAATTTTAGAAGAAAATAACCATCAACTTAGACTTACCTAGTGTCATACCCAGTGAAAATATCTTTCAAAAATGAAGAAAAAGTACTTTCTCATACAAACAAAAGGTAAGAGGATTCATTACTAGCAGATCTTCTCTACAAGAAATGTTAAAGGAAGTTCTTCAGGCAGAAGGAATGTGATTGTCATTACTACACATCCCACATCATGTAGGTTTTGTTTCAGTCAACAAAGTTTTATCAGCTATGTCTAATATTTTTGTTGAAATATTGTCCACTATTGACAGGCTACATTCATCTTATATTGTATATTAAGTCAGTAGTTTTTATTTTTTTTAATTCATCTTTTGCTTCTAAACAGTGAAAAATTACCAGATAGTAAAATAGAAATATGCAAAAGAATCTTCTTACTAATGCAACGTTCAATTCTTTAAATTCATTAATCCATTGATCATTCATGACTACCAAAAAAAAAACGAAAGGAAAGACAAGAAAGCAATTTATACACTAGCATTTTTCAGGGTTATTGAAATATAATCTAGGAGCAATCTTACCAAATTTGGAACAGCAATTCCTTAGAAGGAAAAAAATGCATATCCATTTACTAGGAGATTATTATTTCATCAAAAGAAGTATTCATCTACATATGGCCAAGGCATTGCTTCCCTTACAGGGAAAATCTGGAACTCTGGACACCATTCTGGCCATACCCAAATTTAAGTAACTTCACCAAAAGAAGGACATTTTTCATGAGAAACTAAACTGGAAGCATTAAAATATAATCATGCAACTGTAAATTTTCTCTTGGAAACTACTTTTCCAGATGGTTGAGGCTCTTGAGTACAGCGTCATAGCTCCAGAGGCTAATTTACTATCTACGTGAACTTGAAAATGGTTCTTCTTCTATAAAAGTTAAACTTTTCATTCTGAACATTGGCCATTAATTATTTCTCCCAAAAAATTTCTAGAGTTTTTTGTAATAAAATCCCTATTACAAAAAAGTACACCCTGTTTTAAAATGCTTATTTTAAAGAAGTTAATATTTCTTTTTTTAATAATAAAGTTTTTTATAGTAACAAAAGTATTATGAAATGCCATAAAAAGGAAAGTTAGACAAAGGGCCACACTGTCCAAATTGGGTATTTACAACAAATAAATTATTCCACACTGCTGCTTAAGTGCATATTGCCTGGCTGGTAGTAATGGTGACATGAATTTAGAACCTGACAATCTGTGCTGCAGACTTGTCTTAAGTTTGACCCAAATGGGGCCCATAGGTATCATGGATGGTCTGTCAAGTCCAGCCCTAAGAAGTGAGACTCACTCAGGAAGGCCAGAAACCACACACTCCTCACTTATCAACATGTTTAGTTTTCAAAGATCAGGTTGTTATGCGAAAATAGGCATTATGTGAAAATGGAGGATGACCATATCATTACACAGCTGCCAAATTACATCATTACATAACTGTCAAACCACTGAGAATCATGGTCCAGCCAAGGTGACACACAATCTCAAGCATCGTAGCCAGCAGTACTCTTGCCTAGTACCTCAGAATTTGTTACTTCCAGATGTATGTTGTTAATGCACACAATAGTCAGACAGTAGATTTACTATTGTTGTAAATGTGAAATGTTGGATAACAAGATAAGTGAGGAATAGATGTAGAATTTAGTACTCACAAGTCCCAGAGAGGAAGCTAGAGCACGCCTTGACACAGGGTCACATTGGGGTTGTACCTGGGGACAAAGCAATAAGTTGGAATTGTAGGAGAGGGCTTATTTATGGCAAGCAGGATGGGGTTAACTAGATTTCATGGGTTGAAGTCTTATTGGTCAGTTTAGAAGTTTCTAGGGCATTAGCAGGGGCCCTGGATGCACAGTGGTTAAGTGCTCAGCTATGAACCAAAAAGTCGGCAGTTCGAACGCACTGGCAGCCCTGTGGGAGAAAGATGGGGCAGCCTTGGTAACCCTATGGGCAGTTCTACTCTGTCCTATAGGGTCACTATGAGTTGGAATCGACTCAACATCAACAGGTTTGGTTTTTCTGTTTTGGTGGGGCATTAGCATAGAAAAAGGTAGAAATTTTTATCATGGGGACTCATGTGGGACATGGCTGGGAGGGGCAAGGAATAACTGTGGCTGTTAAGAGACTGGGTTACATAATAACTACAGAGGTTTCTATCATCGAAACCATATAGGGCATGCCTGGGAGGGCTAGCTAGAGACTACAATTGTTGAGAGACTGTGTCACAAGGTAAGAACAGCCATGTCAGAAACTGGGTGAAATGGCAACTAGGATGCATTAATGGATACCAAAGCAACTAATTATGTAGCCACAACTTGGTCTTATGACAAGACCCATGGCTTCCAGTCCCTAGCCCACTCCTGCACCCTGTTGAAGGGCAGACTCCACAGACATGCCTGAACACTTCATGCGTGCCAGGCACCAGGTTAAGTGCTAGAGCACCAGCCACAAGAGAGACACACCTCCTGTTTCAAAGAACTCACATGCTGGAGAAGACAGACTCACATATATATGGCAGTTCAAGTAAATTTTAACAGGCCTCCTGCCCAGTAACTTCTCAAATGAACCCAAAGAAGTCAATATAGAAAAAAAGGAGGAAAATCATCAACTTTGAACTAGGAAAGTCTACCTCATCCTACAGTCTTGGGAGACTAGTTCACAGATACACCACCTTTGGGACTGAGCTCAGGGACCTGGGGTCAACACAAAACAAACCTACCTGGGACAGGGTTGTGCAGCTGAGGAAAAGACATTCTGAAGGCCTCCAGTACCCCTCCAGTGTAGAGTGGTGAGGGCTGGAGGCCAAAGCTGATTTGGGGCAGGAGAGTAAGTCCCCTATCTTAGCTTCTCTTACCCAATGTTGATCAGCACGGGCAGAAGTACTAAAGCAGAAACTTTTCACCAAATAGGGTATTATATTCTCTGACCAGGTTGCATAGATGGGAGGGTGAGGTCAGGAGGCATAAGACTTCATAGTCATAGATCACAGGTGACTCTATAAAGAAAAAATAAAATAAAAAAATACACTGAAGTGAAATCACAAAAAGTTCTTAAGCCACAGGGCATTTGTCTAATTTGACTTTTCACTAATCTTGCAAGTATTGTAACATTATAATATATTTGGTTGTATTATTTTAACTTATAAGACAAACAAAAGGCCAACTTTCCAAATTACTGGTGATGGTTTGAAGATAAGAGAATAGAGACCATAGCTCAAAGGATAGAAAAAATAAAAACATCAATGAAGTATTAAAATAGAAACACAAAGCTATATGTTACAGCATATATCTTATATAATGTACAGCAAATATAAATGTATAAATCTAACTCATAAGAGGAAGGCTGTCAGCCAAAATCAAAACAAAATAATAAAAAACCAAACCACATGCGTTCTAGAAAATATACAATTAAAATAAAGAAACTTAGAAAGGTTAAAAGTAACAAGAAGAGCAAAGAGATTATAGTTTAATGCAAATAAATAGAAAGCTGGGTTCACTATAATATTAACATCATATACAGTTTAATCCAAGGCCAAAAAATAGGATTTTACAGTAATATTGAATTATAGTCTATATAAAATATATTCAATATACATATTTAATATAAAATATTTTATAACATTTATTGTTCAGTTGATTTACAGTAAAGATATCACTGTCAAAAACCTTTATTTATTAAATAGTACAATATTAATAAATAAAGCAAGAGCTAGAGCAAATAGAAGAAAAAGTTTGGCAAAGCAGAAAATTATTAGAAGACTTTAATGTAACTCACTCAGTCCTATATGCCAAGAAATTAAAGATAAATAAAATTCAGAAACTCTAAACAACATAATTTATTAGACATTACATAAATACACATAGGTATTTATATAAATACATGTGATTATTGATATATGCATATATATGAGTATATGAGTATGTGAATATGTAAATATGTCTCCAAGCCTGGCAAACAGAAAGTCTACATCCTTTAGTCCACTATACTTACATAGTTTCACAAAGAAAACTTCAAATTCATTTAAATAAAGGGAAAAATAACAGAAACCATCTTTTATAACACCAACAGAGTGAAAGTAGAAGTACATAACAGAAGTTGTCTTCACCAATAATAACAAGGAACAATTTTGGAATTGTAAAAACTCTTCCTTAAACAACTTTTTTATCAAAGAGATATTTAAAATCACTCATAAAATTTCCTTAAAAACAACCCTACTTATCAAAATCTTTGGTATACAGTACTGTTAAATCTATATTCATAGAAAAATTAATAGCCATTAATATTTTCAGTAGTAAAAATGAAAGGATAACAGGGAAGTGGGGCCAAGAAGGCTGAGTAATCAGATGCTTCCTGTTGTCCCTGTTACAACAAAGACCCCCCAAAAAACAAGTGAATCAATTACATATCAATTATATATATTGTATATATTATATACAATCTAGGAGCCCTGAACATCAAAGACAAAGTTGAGGAATCGGACTGAGTGGCAGGGGGAGGGAGAAGCCGTTCAGAAGCAGTGAGGAGTTGTCAGACCTAACCTGGCCGGCACCAGAACCCTGCAGGCTGGATAGGCTAGCGTGAGAGACGGGAGGCAAGCAGTGGCACTTGGGACACAATTTCCATATCAGAAGAGACTGAGCAGCAGAGAGTCTGCTCAAGCCTCCAGAACCAGCAAGAAATGGTGCTCAATCAGTGAAAGATAAGTACAAGCATCTAACCTACAGCATGAATCCAAAAAAAAAAAACCCTCCCTTTTGGGAAGTACCTCTCTCCCATTTACCTGTCCCCACCCAGCTCTGCTCCATGTCCTGGTCCAGCTTCAGTGATTGCTGCACCCCCTGGGCCGGAAGTAGGACCCATCACACACCCCTGAGCCATTCTCCTAGCTTTGGAAAGGGAACAAATTAACAAACAGGAAAAAATAATCTGCCAGCTCCCCTAGGCCAGAAGCAGGGCAGGCTCAGCCCCTTTGCCTAGGCACAGGCATAAGGGGTCCACAGACACTGAATGTCTTTCACCCCTGCATAAACCTGGGTGGGCCCATTTCAACAGCATTAGGCCTTCATTGGCACAGTACAACAGGGTGTATACCTGATGCCTATTTTCAACTGTATTAGCTATAAGGGGGAGTGGCAGACTCATGACATTTGACACCTCCCTGCCCATTAAGCAGGGTCCTCACCTACCCACATCAGGGGCCTGAAGAATGGTGGTTCCACCCACTCTACCCAGCCACCCACAACAGAGGTCCAAGAATAAGTGGTGACTCCGAGTCTAACAGTCAACAGCATTGGGTGCCCATAGTCCAGCTGCAAAACCCACCTACTTACACACCCTAGGAAACAGGGACACACTTTCCACCCAGACATTCAGGGGCAGCAGTCAGCCCCTGCCTTGATCGGCACATAACCCCTACTGCAGCCAGATACCTGTGTCTACTCCAATTAACCCTGCCCATCTAGGACTTCAGGTGAGAGACTGCACCACACACTCAGTGACCCACGACCTGGACGCCTGAGTTGAATCCAGAAGAGAAAAGTGAATGGATTCCTGAGCTCACATAGCTATTAACAGCTCTAGTCACCTGGAGAAAGGACGTTAGAGCTTCAAAGACACCAATAATCAAACTAGCACACATGACCAGCCTACATGGGCACATTAAAATGAAACAAAACAAGAAGCTAGGACACACTGAGCAAACATAAAATAAATAAATATAATAACTTATTGATAGCTCAGAGAAGGCAGCCAATATCAAATCACATAAAAAAGAAGACAATGATGGCTTCAGTAAGCCACCAAAACAAATAATGAAGAAACCTTCCAGAGGAAGAGAACTTCTTGGAATTACTGGAGGTAGAATTTAAAAGATTATACACAAAACTCTTCAAGATATCAGGAAGGAGTTCAGCCAAAATGCAGAATAAGCAAAGGAACACACAGATGAAGCAATAGAGGAACTGAAAAAGGTTATACAAGAGCATAATGACAAATTTAACAGGCTGAAGAATCCATAGAGAGACAGCAAACAGAAATCCAAAAGATTAACAATAAAATTTCAGAATTAGACAACTCCATAGAAAGTCATAAGAGCAGAATTGAGGCAATGGAAGCAAGAATTAGTGAAATTGAAGATAAAGCACTTGACACCAATTTATTGGAGAAAATTTCAATAAAAGAATTTTCAAAAAAAATGAAGAAACCCTAAGAATTATGTGGGACTCTATCAAGAGGAATAACCTATGAGTGATTGGAGTACCAGAACAGGGGGAGGGGGATAACAGAAAATACAGAGAGAATTATTGAATATTTGTTGACAGAAAACTTCCCTGATATCATGAAAGATGACAAGATATCTATCTAAGATGTTCATAGAACCCCACACAAAGTAGATCCCAAAAGAAAGTCACCAAGACATATTATGATCAAACTTGCCAAAATCAAAGATGAAGACAGAACTTTAAGAGTGGCTAGGGACAAATGAAAAGTCATCTACAAAAAAGAGTCAATAAGAATAAGCTCCGAGTACCCAGGAGAAACCATGCAGGCAAGAAGGAAATGGGATGACATATATAAAGCCTTGAAGGAAAAAAAACTTCCAGCCAAGAATTATATATCCAGCAAAACTGTCTCTCAAATATGATGATGAAATTAGGGCATTTCCAGATAAACCGAAGTTTAGGGAATTAGTAAAAACCAAACCAAAATTATAAGAAATACTAAAGGGATTCCTCTGGTTAGAAAATCAATAACATCAGATAACAACCCAAGACTAGAACACTGGACAGAGCAATCAGATACCAACCCAGATAGGGAAGTCACAACAACAAATCAAAGCTAAAACACTAAAAATAGGGAAACAGAGACATCAATATGTAAAAAATGACAATATTAAAACAAAAAATAGGGACTAAATAATGTAGTCATAGATTTTTCATATGGAGAGGAAGTTAAGGCAATATAAAGAAATAAAAGATTGTTTTAAACCTAGAAAAATAAAGGTAAATATTAAGGTAACCACAAAGGAAACTAACAATCCTACACATCAAAACGAAAAAACAAGAAAAACATAAAGAGTCAGTAAATACAAAAGCAACAATGAAAAAGATGAAACGAAAATGCATAAAGAGAAACGACTCAGCACAGAAAATTAAGTGGAACAATGAAACTGTCAACAACACACACACACACAAAAGATATAAAAATGACAGCACTAAACTCATACCTATCAATAATTACTGAATGTAAATGAACTAAATGCACCAATAAAGAGACAGAGAGTGGCAGAATGGATACAAAAATATGATCTTTCTATATGCTGGCTACAAGACACACACCTTAGACTCAAAGACACAAACAAATTAAAACTCATAGGGTGGAAAAAATATATCAAGCAAACAATCAAAAAAGTGGCAATATTAATCTCTGACAAAATACACCTAAAAGCAAAATCCACCACAAAGGATAAGGAAGGACACTATAAGTGATTAAAGGGTCAACACACCAGGAGGACATAACTATAATAAATATTTATGTGCCCAATGACAGGGCTCCAAAATATATAAAACAAACTCTAACAGCTTTGAAAAGAGAAATAGACAGCCCCACAATAATAGTAGGAGACTTCAACACTCCACATTAGGTGAAGGAATGAACATCCAGAAAGAAGCTCAATAAAGACACGGAAGATTGAAATGCCAAAATCAACTAACCTGATCTCATAGACATATACAGAACACTCCACCCAACAACAGCCAAGTATACTTTTTCTTCCAACACAGATGGAACATTCTCCAAAATAGACCATATACAGGCCACAAAGCAAGCCTTAACAGAATCCAAAACGTCAAAATATTACAAAGCATTTTTTCTGACAATAAAGCCATAAAAGTAGAAATCAATAACAGAAAAAGGAAGGAAAAAAAATCAGACACATGGAAGTTGAACAACACCTTGCTCAAAAATTAATGGGTTATAGAAGAAATTAACAATGGAATAAAGAAATTCATAGAATCAAAGGAGAATGAAAACACATCCTACCAGAACCTTTGGGACACAGAAAAAGCAGTGCTCAGAGATCAATTTATAGCAATAAATGCACACATCCAAAAAGAAGAAAGGGCCAATATCAAAACATTAACCTTATGACTCAAACAAGTAAAAGAGATCAGCAGAAGAAGCCCTCAGTTACCAGAAGAAAGGAAATAATAAGAATTAGAGCAGAATCAAATGAAACAGAGAATAGAAAAACAATTGGAAGCATTAACAAGACCAAAAGTTCGTTCTTTGAAATAGTCAACAAAATCAATAAATCACTGGCTAAACTAACAAAAGAAAAACAGGAGAGGAAGTAAATCACCCAAATAAGAAATGAGATGGGGAATATTACAACAGACCCAACTGAAATTAAAAGAATCACAATGGAATACTATGAAAAATTGTACTCCAACAAATTTGAAAACCTAGAGGAAATGGACAAATTTCTAGAAACACACTATCTACCTAAACTAACACAAACAGAGGTAGAACAACTAATAAGCCTATAAAAAAGAAGAGATTGCAAAGGTAATCAAAAACTCCCAACAAAAAGAAAGCCCTGGCCCTGATGGATTCACTGGAGAATTCTACCAAACTTTCAGAGAAGAGTTAATACCGCTACTACAAAAGGTATTTCAGAACATAATAAAGGATGGAATAATCCCAAATTTATTCTATGAAGCCGGCATAACGCTGATACCAAAACCAGGTAAAGACATCACAAAAAAGAAGATTACAGACCAATATCCCTCATTAACATAGACGAAAAAAAGTCCTCAACAAAATTCTAGCCAATAGAATTCAACAACATATCAAAAAAAAAAAGTATTTCACCATGAGCAAGTGGGATTTATACGAGGTACGCAGGGATAGTACAATATTAGAAAAACAATCAATGTAATCCATCACATAAATAAACAAAGGTCAAGAACCACATGATCTTATTAATGAATGCAAAAAAGACCATTTGACAAAGTCCAACACCCATTCATGATAAAAACTCTCAGCAAAATAGGAATAGAAGGGAAATACTGCAACATAATGAACGGCATTTGAACAAAGCCAATAGCCAACATCATCCTAAATGGACAGAGTCTGAAAGCATTCAGCGAATCATACAAGGATACCCCTTATGGCCACTCTTATTCAACATTGTGCTTGAGGTCCTAGCCAGAGTAATTAGGCTAGGAAAAGAAATAAAGGGCATCCAAATCAGTAAATAAGACATAAAAGTATCCCTATTTGCAGATGATATAATCTTATATACAGAAAACCCCAAAGTATCCATAAGAAAACTACTGGAACTAATAGAAGATTTCAGTAAAGTATCAGGATACAAGATAAACATACAAAAATCAGCTGGATTCCTCTACACCAACAAACAGAACTTCCAAGAGGAAATCACCAAATCAATACCATTTACAATAGCCCCCAAGAAGATGAAATACTTAGTAATAAATCTAACCAGAGAAGTAAAAGACCTTTACAAAGGAAAACTACAAGACATTACTGCAAGAAACCAAAAGAGACCTAATTAAGTGGAAAAACATACCTTGCTCATGGATAGGGAGACTCAACATTTTGAAAATGTCAATTTTACCCAAAGTGATCTACAGATACAATGCAATCCCGATCCAAATTCCAATGACATTTTTTAATGAGATGGAGAAACAAATCACTAACTTCACATGGAAATGGAAGAGACCCTGGACAAGTAAAGCATTACTGAAGAAGAAGAACAAAGTGGGAAGCCTCACACTACCTGATTTTAGAACCTATCATACCACCACAGCCTGGTACTGGTACTACAACAGATACAATATACCAATGGAACAGAATTGAGAATCTAGACATAAATTCAGCCACCTATGAGCAGCTGATGTTTGACAAAGGCCCAAAGTCCATTAATTGGGGAAAAGACAGTCTCTTTAACAAATGGTGATGACATAATTGGATATCCATCTGCAAGAAAATGAAACAAGACCCATACCTCACCCCATGCACAAAAACTAACTCAAAATTGATCAAAGACTTAAATATAAAATAGAAAATGATAAAGATCATGGAAGAAAAAATAAGGACAACACTAGGAGCCCTAATACATGGCATAAACACAATATGAACCATAAGTAACAATGCACAAACACCAGACGAGAAACAAGGTAACTGAGAGCTCCTAAAAATCAAACACGTATGCTCATCAAAAGACTTCACCCAAATTGTAAAAAGACAACCTACAGACAGGTAATAGATTTTTGGCTACAACATATCCAATCAGGGTCTAATTTCTAAAATCCACAAGATACTTCAAAACTTCAACAACAAAAAGACAAATAACCCAATTAAAAAATGGGCAAAGGATATGAACAGGCACTTCACCAAAGAAGACATTCAGGCAGCTAACAGATACATGAGGAAATATTCAAGATCATTAGTCGTTAGAGAAATGCAAATCAAAACTGCAGTGAGATACCATCTCACCCCAACAAGGCTAGCATTAATCCAAAAAACATAAAATAAGAAATGTTGGAAAGGTTTCAGAGAGATTGTAACAGTTATACACTGCTGGTGGGAATGTAAAATGGTGTATCTACTTTGGAAATACATTTGGTGCTCCCTTAAAATGCTAGAAATAGAAGTATCATATGATCCAGCAATCCCACTCCTTGAAATATATCCTAGAGAAATTAGAGTCATCACACAAATAGATAATATGCACACTCATGTTCATTGCAGCACTATTCACAACAGCAAAAAGATGGAAACAACCCAGGTGCCCATCAACAGACTTATGGATAAACAAATTATTGTATATTCACACAATGGAGTATTACACAATGTTAAAGAACAATGATGACTCCGTGAAACATCGCATAACATGGATGAATCTGGAAGGCATTATGCTGAGTGAAATTAGTCAGTCACAAAAGGACAAATATTGTATGAGACCACTATTATAAGAACTCAAGAAAATGTTTACACACAGAAGAACGTATTTTTTGATGATTTCGAGGGTGGGGAGGGAGGCAGAGGGGAATTCACTAACTAGATAATAGGTAAGAATTATCTTAGGTGAAGGGAAGGACAGCACACACTACAGGGGAAGTCAGCACCACTCGACTAAACCAGAAGCTAAGAAGTTTCCTGAACACACCAAACACTTCAAGGGCCAGTATAGCAGAGGTATGGGTCTGGGGACCATGGTTTCAGGGGACATCTAGGTCAACTGGCATAACAAAGTTTATTAGGAAAATGTTCTGCTTCCCACTTTGGTGAGTGGTGTCTGGGGTCTTAAAAGCTAGCGAGTGGCCATCTAAGATTCATCAATTGGTCCCAACCCACCTGGAGCAAAGGAGAATGAAGAACACCAAAGACACAAGGAAAATATTAGCCCAAGAGACAAAAGGGGCCACATAAAACAGAGACTTCATCAGCCTGAGGCCAGAAGAACTAAATGGTGCCTGGCTACCACCAGTGACCTCCCTGACAGGGAACACAACAGACAGTCCCTGATGGAGCAAGAGAAAAGTGGGTGCAGAAGTCAAATTCTAGTTAAAAGGTCAGACTTAATGGTGTGACTGAGACTGGAGGAACCCCACAAGACATGGCCCCTGGACTCTCTGTTAACCCAGAACTAAAACCATTCCCGAAGCCAACTCTTCAGACAAAGAATGGACTGCAACACATAAAATGATACTCATGAAGAGTGTGCTTCTTAATTCAAGTAGATACATGAGACTAAATGGGCAGCTCCTGTCCGGAGGCGAGATGAAAATGCAGAAATGGATAGGATCTGGTTGAATGGATGCAGGAAATCCAGGGTGGAAAGGAGGAATGTGCGGTCACATTATAGGGATAGCAACTAGGGTCACATAACAATGTGTGTATAAATTTTTGTATGAGAAATTAACTTGAGCTATAAACTGTAAACTAAAGCAGAATTAAAAAAAAAGGAAGGATAGGAACAAATGAATTAGGAATTCTAATCAATAAAATGTTAAAAAATAAAAAGTTATTAGAAAGAATATTAAATAATTATAAGTAAAAACAGAAAAGTAGTGTGACAGTAAGGATGGTCTTTGGGCTTTGGGATAGAATGGAATGGATAAAATACAGGCAGTCCCCAGGTTACCAATATCTAACTTACGTACAACCTGTAGTTATGAATCAACCCCCGTAAAGTCCACTATATTAAAAATTTGAGGTATAAACAATGGTTTGTAATAAAAACGGGTGGTACTTTGCAGTGCAAATCAAAACTTTATTATTATTATTATTACTGTATTATGTTAAAGATGTTTTAGTGTATCTGGAAGTGTTTCTTTAATGCTTTTTATGCATAGAAATGTACACTATATACTTATATACTAAGACAAACATTTGACTAACTGATGTTAGATATGAACTATACCTAACTGTTCCGACTTATGTACAAATTCGACTTAAAGACAGATTTAGGAGTGGAACTTGTTTGTAATCCCGGGACTGCCTGTACAGTGTTAATTAGTCCAGTTAAGTAAAACAAAAGCTAACCAAAAAAAGAAAAAAGGAAGGAAGGAGGAAGGAAGGGAGAGAGAGAAGGGGGAAGAAAGAAAGGAAACAAATAGATTGAAAGAAAGCACAAATATTCAAACTTAGGTTAAAAAAAAAAAAAGAAGAAATGAACAGAATTATACAAAACATATCAATCACTGAAAATTTCAATGAAATGTACTATTTTCTAGGAAAATACAAATGATCAAAATGTTTCAAGAAGATGCAAGAATCCCTACAGAGCAAATCAAAACAGATGCCAAAGAACCACACCCCTAATAAAACACCTGGTCCAGACATTTTTCTGGGTGACCTTTTTCAAATACTGAATCTCATTCTATTTAAACTAATCTAAGAGCATAGATATGGGAGAGGTCTCTCAATTAGTTTACTTTATTTGAAAGCTAATACAACTCTGACATCAAAACCTGTAAAGATAGCACAGAAAAAGAAAATTACAGACAACTCACAAATATTGATGCATGAATTCCAAATAAAGAATTAGCCCAGGTGATACAGGACTGGGGAACTACACCAATGTCAGCCAATTTGTGATTATGTTGTCCAGGCATTGGGCCAAATTAGGTTTCTGAGACTGAGTGTGGGGTCTTACCTTAAGGGAATGGATGGTCCCAGTCAGTATGATGAAGCAGACAATGATCACTCAGGATGGAGGGTCGCTGGGCCTTGGGATGCTTGCAGGTGTTGAGGCTGTGAGCAGGACAGAAGATGGGCCTGTCAGAGACCACAGGGCTAGTGTGGATCTGAGAGACTGTAGCTCCTTGTGTGAATTATTATGCACCTCCATCATCTCGGACTCTTCTGACGCAGGGTCCCAGTGGTGCAGACGGTATGAGGGACAGACATGCTTATGCTCAGGGAGAGCGGAGTGCCCGCAGCACAGGAGCCTAGAACAAGGAGCCAGAGGTGCTCGATTTCTGAGCACATGATAGGCAAGAATGGGGAAGACTGATCTAGGCACTCCTAGAAAAGACAAAAACATGTAAAAATTGAAGGAGTCCTTGGGTGGTGCAAATGGCTAATGTGCTGGGCTACTAACTGAAAGGTTGGAGGTTCCTGTCCTCCCAGAGGTGACTCAAAAGAAAGGCCTGGCAATTTGCTTCCTAAAATCCACCACTGAAAAATTCTTTCATTTGTACCATTTCTTCAAATAAAGTAATTTGGCACCCACCTCCACCCCCATCCCCCCGCCCCAAAAAAAAGAAAGGAAGGAAAATCCTAGAGATCGCAAAGGTCAGATCTGCGCCGATCATGGGGATGGCGCAGGACCTGGCCGCATTTCGTCCCATTGTGCACAGGGTCACCATGAATCGGGGTGACTTCACAGTCGCTACCAACAGCACAGAAACAGAAAACCTCAGAGTACCATCAGAGGACGAAGAGGACTGTGCACTGGTTCACAGTTCACCAAGCTGCTTTTTGGTTTTTAGTGTGTTTTTTATCAAGGCTGGGACGATGACCACCCCTGGGGGCGGGCCGAAGGCATGCTGGAAAGTTAGGGAGCTATCCCTTTCCTCCTGTGTTCCCCATTATGACTGGTCATAAAATAAGCCATATGCTGGACCCCAGCCACCAGCCCCAAAAACCTAGCCTGTCCTCCATGCTGAGGGCTTTCCAACCTGAAGAGCTTCTCGCTGAGGCCCTATCTGTCCAACCTGGCTGGATGTGCCCTGAGGTCTGCAGAACCACATGGAAGCTTGATCTCGCCCTTCTCTTCTTTATCCCTCTGCATTTTGCCACATTTAACTCCACAGATGCCATCTCCTGAAGGCCCCTTAGAAAGTGATTTGTGTGAACGGCGCGGTAAACGGAGACGGTTATATGGCAGAGCATGATTGATTCCCTGGGGCTTTATTGTAATAACTTTAATCTTCTGGAACTCATCTGGTACAAATTTAGGAGCTGTGCACGCCTTTCGCTGAAATTCCTCCTTCATGCAGCACTGCTCTGCCAGCTTTTGTAGGGTTACAGGGTTGGCCATGTTTACGATTTGGCCCCAGGGCTCCTTATTAATGGGCCTTGAAAAGAGGGTGTGGAATGTGTGGGTTCCCTTAGTCGTGCTTTTCTTGGGGAGGAGACAAACAGGAATCTCCACCTTGAAGTGCATCTGGGCTCAGTCTTCCTTGAAGAAGAAGTAAATCAGCTTGCAATTCCCAGGCCTCGTTGGGGTGGGGCGGAGTAGTATCTGACACTTGTATTGTCACTGGGCTATGTTTATAAGTCAAGAGTTGTTGTTGTTAGTTGCCTTTGGGAGAGGGGGCAGGTCTTTGCAATATCAGACTCCAGTCAGTCAGTGTTCCACCAGGGTTGATGCCCCACATCTGGAAAAGGCCATGGGGTTGGGAGATCGGCTCCCCCCCCACCCCATTTTAAGAGTTCTCCTTGTCAAACTCACTGAACTGGACATCAGGCAACCTGGGTCCAATCCTGTCTCTAGCTCTTACTGATGGGGCTGGCCACCAAACCTCTCTTCATCCATCTCTCAGCTCATTATCGAGTACTTTCTGGTGGGCTCCCACAAGGGTCCTCTGCATTTGCATCTGCTGGGTACAGGGTACCAGATGGGAAAGGGTCCAGGCTAGGGAGCGTGAGGTCCAGGGCGCCTCTGAGCTTCATATTCAGTTCCTCACCTGCAAAACTACTTGCCCTGCATGTGAAAATAAGAGC
The DNA here is from genome assembly GCA_030035585.1 of Dugong dugon. Classification (NCBI taxonomy): domain Eukaryota; kingdom Metazoa; phylum Chordata; class Mammalia; order Sirenia; family Dugongidae; genus Dugong; species Dugong dugon. The sequence goes on along the minus strand of CM057475.1, from coordinate 3,879,335 downwards.
TGAACTAGGGTGGTGGGATGAAGAATCTGTTTTCCACATTATTTTTCATGCTAGAGGGCCTTTTAGAATAAATATAAAACAAGCAAACAAACTTGCCATTGTAGCCGTATAGAGCTGTGCAGTGACTAGCCGAGATGATAATCACTACCACTCAGTGTGCATACCACTTCACAGTTTACAAAGCACTTTCACAAATACTTAGTCCTTGCAGCAAAAGACTTGGGTTTGCAAGTGAAGACACTGACCTGGAGACTCGGAGCTGTTAGGTGCTGATATTCCCATCCCTGGGACACACTAGGAGGAGCCTTTTTCTGATAAGTACAGGCAGTGGGACTGTGTCATGGGCTTTAATCAAACAGTCGAGTTTTAATCCTAGCCTCTTATCAGTTCTAGGATTGAGTAAGTTATTAAATATCTTACACACCTGCCTCCCACCCTTAGGTTAACAAATTAACTTCTTCATAGAGTTCATGTCAATTAAATTAGATAATGCATATCTGGAGTCCCTGGGTGGCACAAACGGATAAGCATTCACTCATCTACTAGCCTAAAGGTTGGCAGTTCAAACCCACCCAGAGACACCCTGGAAGATAATAAGCTTGGTGATCTGCTTCCAAAAGGTCACAGCCTTGAAATCCTATGGAATGGTTCTACTCTGCACACATGGGGTCGCCATGAGTCAGAACCAACCCAATGGCAACCACCACCAACAGCTATCCAAAAAAATGATCTGTACTGAGCTTCTACTAAGTCAGAAGATTCCTGTTACTATGTAAGTCAACGAATGCATTTCTGTGGAGTGCTAAGAGCTGATAGATAATGCATGTCTACTCCCAGTGGCATGCTGACATGGAATAGCTGCTCAGTAAACAGAAGTCCACCTTCCCACTTCTCCCCACTACTGTGCTTTGTAACTGAAGATATCCCACAAATATTAAAAGAGAACAGTGATCGGAAGAGAAAGGTCGACCAATGGACTTGGTGGCACTTCTGTCTGAACACTGGCCTGGCTGTTACGATGCCCGGCCTGGCTCTCTGGTCACCTGGTGGCTGGTCTCATCATGCCATCTTTGTCTGGCACTGTCTACTATGTGCTCATGTGGAATGGGCCTGTGTGCAGCCTGGAATTCTAGAACCCTCGAAGCAACCACGTGAGCCCAACTCCTCTCTTATCCCATGCTGGGCCTTTCCAGACCCTATGGCTCAGAGTAAGGACAATACTGCCTCTAACCAGGTGTCCCAAGGAGCCTATTAGGTTTTCAAAACAGCCACCAGTCAGGAGGAGAGAGACAGGGCATGTTCTGGATCCAAATTTTGGTCCCCTGAACCAGCCAGACCCCTGGTCCTGTCCCCAACTCTAGGGCCTGAGCATCATCTATATCCCCAGCAACTGGGGAGGGTCAGAGGAGTCTAAATGCAAGGACCCTCTACCAGGACCAGGATAATAGCCACTACTCAGATCTACTGCACCCCTAGCTGAACTGCTTGTCACCAGAATCACCTGTGGCAATCACCAGTGGGGAGCCCCTTCTTGATGCTGTGACTGAGCTGCTCCTCCCCTCCAGGTATCCCCTGCCCTTTCTCCCTCCCTCCCTCACTCTGTCCACTGGCCCCACTGAGATTCCAGCACTCTTCAGAACCAAGCCCAGGGGGAACTCCATCCCCTTACCCGACTCCTCCTCCACTTCAAATATGTGAAAGGGGAGAGAGGCAAGTCCACCCTTCCCTCTCCTGGGTTATTTATGAGAACCAGTAAATATCCCTCCCTTGGCCTGAGTTAATTCAAGTGGGGTTTTGGTCACTGCAACTGTAAAAATTTTTGACTAATACAAAATTCTTTCAAAAGGTTTGTCGAGACTTCCCCAACAAGCTGATGAAATTTTAATATTTCTGCTATTTCCATTACAAAAGCTTCTTAAAACGACATTTCATCTTACACAAGGCCAACCCATTAGCCTGCAAGCTGTCCCCTGAAACTCCACAATACACCTTTAAGATTGTCCAAGCTGGCCACCCACACAGTGGAGGGTCCTGGGAGCAGGAATTCCTCTCAGGCCATGCTCAGCTCCGTAACTTGGCAGGTTCCTCTTCAGACCCAACACCCTTTCTGAAGCATGGTGTGCCAGGGGTGGATTATCATGCATGCTGTGATGCACAACCCATCCCCTGCAGGACTAAAGGACTTATTTCTCTCCAGTACTGGCAATGCAGCTGGGTGACTGCCAACTTGAAGCCCTCAGCTGACAAGCCCACCGAGAAGGAAAGCTGCCTCTGCTGGAGAGACCAGCCTCACTGAGGTCATGCCTTTTCCTGGGTAACCACATCCAATAACCTGCAAGAGCAACGTGTGAAGGGTCAGAGTTCCCATGGAGTGGTGGCGCAAGGCCTTTTTTAAGGCTGCGTCACCGCCCGACTTCTCACTCGGCCCAGTCCTGTTCTTTCTCTTCCCCTCCATGGGCATCGATCCTAGGAGCCCACTCTAATAAGCATTCTGCATGTTAAGAATAAATAAATAAGTAAACAAATAAAATGTTGTTGTTGTTACACTTCAGGCCTTAATACATGGCATTAACAGGATACAAACCATAACCATCAATGCACAAAACCCAACAGAAAAGCTAGATAACTGGGATTTTCTAAAAATCAGACACCTATGCTCTTCAAAAGACTTCACCAAAAGAGTAAAAAGAGAACCTACAGAGCGGGAAAAAATTTTTGGACAGTACAAGTCAGACAAAGGTCTAATCTCCATAATCTTCAAGAAAATCCAACACCTTTACAACAAAAAGACAAATAATCCTATGAAAAAATGGGCAAAAGAAATGAACAGACACTTCACCAAAGAAGACATTCAAATGGCCAACAGACACATGAGGAAATGCTCGCGATCACTAGCCATTAGAGAAATGCAAATTAAAACCACAATGAGATACCATCTCACCCCAGCATTACTGACACGAATCAAAAACACTGGAAATAAATGTTGGAGGGTCTGCGGGGAGATGGGAACTCTTATGCACTGCTGGTGGGAATGTAAAATGATACAGCCATTTTGGAAAATAATATGGCGCTTCCTCAGAAAGCTAGAAATAGATATACCATTTGATCCAGGAATCCCACTTCTAGGAATATATCTTAGAGAAATAAGAGTCATCACTCGAATAGACACATGCACACCTATGTTCATGGCAGCATTGTTCACAATAGCAAAACGATGGAAACATCGTAGGTGCCCATCAACAGAAGAATGGATAAACAAACTATGGTACATACACACAATGGAGTACTATGCAACGAGAAAGAACAACAATGAATCTGTGAAGCATCTCATAACATGGATGAAACTGGAGGACTTTATGCTGAGTGAAATAATTCAATCACAAAAGGACAAATATTGTATGAGACCTCTATTGTAAAAACCCATGAAAAAGTTCACACACAAAATGGAACAATCTTTGTTGGTTACCAGGGATGGGAGGAGTGGGGGGGGGAATACTAAATAGGCAATAGATAAGTGGTATCTTGGGTGAAGGGTGAGACAGTACACAATACAGGGGAAACTAGCACAACTTGTACAAGGAAAGGTCATGGAAGCCCCATAGACACATCCAAACTCCCTGAGGGACTGAGTTGCTGGGCGAAGGGCTCTGGGGACCATGGTCTCGGGGAACATCTAGCTCAATTGGCATGACACAGCTTATAAAGACAATGCTCTACATTCTACCTTGGTGAGTAGTGTCTGGGGTCTTAAAAGCCTGTGAGCAGCCATCTAAGATACCCCACTGGTCTCATCCCTTCGGGAGCAAGGGAGAATGAAGAGAAAAGGATACAAGGAAAAGATTAGTCCAAAGGACTAATTGTCCACAGCTACCAAGGCCTCCACCGGACTGAGTCCAGTACAGCTAGATGGTGCCTGGCTACCACCGCTGACTGCTCTGACCAGGATCACAACAGAGGGTTCTGGACACAGCTGGAGAAGGATGTAGAGCATAATTCTAACTCACAAAAAAAAGACCAGATTTACTGGCCTAAAGGAGACTGGAGAAACCTTGAGTGTGGCCCCCAGACACCCTTTTAGCTCTGTGGTGAAGTTACCTCCAAGGTTCACTGTTCAGCCTGGGAGTGGACAGCCCTGTAAAACCAAATGAGACTAACGAGGTACAGGAGTCCAGTGACAAGGGCCAGAAGGCAGAAGGGGACAAGGAAGCTGGTGATAGGGAACCCAAGGTTGAGTAAGGATATTGTTGATGTGTTGTGAGATTGTTAACCATTGTCATAGGGCAACATTTGTAGTAACTGTTAAATGAGAAACTATTTTGTTCTGTAAGCCTTCATCTTAAGTGAGAATAACAGCACAATTGGAAGAGCGTAGTCAATGGCACTGAACTGTGTATGTAGAAATTTTTGAAATGGTGTATCTTTGGCTATGTGTATTTTCACCAAAAAAAAAAAAAAAATGGTTGAGAATTTAGAGGGTTGATATGTTGTGGGGTTGTTAACCAACGTCATAAAACAACATGTGTACTACTATTTCACGAGAAACTATTTGTTCTGTAAGCCTTCACCTGAAGTACAATAAAATATAAAAAAATTATTGCTGTTGTTGCTAGGTGTCATTGAGTTGGTTCTGACTCATAGCAACCCTATGTACAACAGAACAAAACACTGCCTGGTCCTTCGCCATCCTCACAATCATTGCTGTTTGATCCCATCGTTGCAGCCACTGTGTCAATCCACCTTGTCCAGGGTCTTCCTCTTTTTCAATGACACTCTACTTTACCAGGAGTCCTGGTTGCACAGTGGTTAAGAGTTCAGGCTGCTAACCAAAAAGTCAGCAGTTCAAATCCACCAGCCACTACTTGGAAATCCTATGGGGAAGTTCTACTCTGTCCTATAGGGTTGCTAGGAGTTGGAGTTGACTCAAAGGCAATGGGTTTGCCATAGGGCAATATGTGTACTAACTGTTTAATGAGAAACTACTTCTTCTGCAAACCTTCATCTAACATACAAAAAAAAAAAAAGAAAGAATTATCTATGTGAGATCAAACTGACAACAGCAACTCAAAAGGTTTGATGGGAAGCCTTGGAGGCAGTAAGTTGAAGATAATGGTGATGGAATAATTTGGAAAAAGATAGTGAGAATAGCAGCACAACTGGAAGAATGTAATCAATGTCACTGAATTGTACATGTAGAAACTTTCAAAATGGTGTAACTTTGGCTGTGTATATTTTCACCAAAAAAAGGTCCTCCAGGTCAAGAAGGGAGAGTGTTGACATGTCGTGGGGTTGTTAACCAATGTCATAAAACAATATGTGTACTGACTGTTTAATGAGAAACTATTCATTTTGTAAGCCTTTATCTAAAGAACAATAAAAAAAATATTTTTAAAACGGCAATGGGTTTGGGATTTTTTTTTTTGTTGTTTGTTGTTTTTTTTTTTTTTTTTGGTTTCTACTTTATCAAACATGATGTCCTTCTCCAGGAACGGGTCCTTTCTGTAACATGTCCAAAATACGCAAGACATGAAGTCTCACCATTCTTGCTTCCGAGGAGCACACTGGTTGTGCTTCTTCCAAGACATACTTGTTTTTTTTCTGACAGTTCATGGTGCATTCAATATTCTTCACCAACACCATAATTCAAAGGCATCAATTCTTCTTTGGTTTTCCTTATTCATTGTCCAGCTTTCACATGCATATGAGGCAACTGAAAACATCATGGCTTGGGTCAGGCACACCTAAGTCCTCAAAGTGACACCTTTGCTTTTCAACACTTCAAAGAGGTCTTTTGCAGCAGATTTGCCCAACGCAATATGTCTTTTGGTTTCTTGACTGCTGCTTCCATGGGTGTTGATTGTGGATCCAAGTAAAATGAAATCCTTGAAAACTTCAATATTTTCTCCATTTATCATGATTTTGTTCATTGGTCCATTTGTGAGGATTTTTGTTTTCTTTATGTTGAGGTGTAATCCATACTGAAGGCTGTGGTCTGATCTTCATCAGTAAGTGCTTCAAGTCCTCTTCACTTTCAGTAACCAAGGTTATGTCATCTGCATATCACAGGTTGTTAATGAGTCTTTCCCCAATCCTGATGCCCCGTTCTTCTTCATATAGTCCACCTTCTTGGGTTATTGGCTCAGCATACAGTTTGAATAAGTATGATGAAAGGATACAACCTAACACACACCTTGCCTGATTTTAAACCATGCAATATCCCCTTGTTCTGTTAGAATGACTGCCTCTTGATCTACATACAGGTTTCTCACGAGCACAATTAAGTGTTCCGGAATTCCCATTCTTCACAATGTTATCCATAATTCATTACGATCCACACAGTCAATTGCCTTTGCATAGTCAATAAAACACAGGTTAACATCTTTCTGGTATTCTCTGCTTTCAGCCAAGATCCATCTAACATCAGCAATGATCTCTCTCATTTCATGTCCTCTTCTGAATTCAGCTTCAATTTCTGGCAGTTCCCTGTCAATGTACTGCTGCAACCACTTTTGAGTGGTCTTCAGCAAAATTTTACTTGCATGTGATGTTAATGACATTGTTCAATAATTCCTGCATCCTGCTGGATTACCTTTCTTTAAAATGGGAACAAATATGGATCTCTTCCAGTTAGTTGGCCAGGTACCTGTCTTCCAAATTTAATGGCATAGACGAGTGAGCCCCTCCAGCACTGCATCCATTTAATGAAACATCTCAACTGGTATTCCACCAATTCCTGGAGCCTTGTTTTTCACCAAAGCCTTCAGTGCAGCTTTGACTTCTTCAAGACTATTGGTTCTTGATCATATGCTACCTCCTGAAATGGCTGAGTGTCAACCAATTCTTTTTGGTACAGTAACTCTGTGTACTTCTTCTATCTGCTTTTGATGCTTCCTGCATCGTTCAATATTCATCAAATAAAATACAAACAAGTAAAAAAAAAGAAGTAGCATTTCTGATCCTGTTAATCCTTTGACTCAAAAATGTCCAGTTACTCTCTATCACCTTCCACACTCAGCAGCATTCCCAGCTGTTGTCCAGCAGTGCCAGCTGTGGGGACTCAGATGACCCAGGACCTGTCTAGCTAAAGTGCCACTGGGGCAGTCAGAAGGCCGGGAGGGTTTCTAGAGACAAGAGAAGAGTAGCTTCAGCTGCAAATGAGGGTCGGGGGTGCGAGGCCTGTTCTGGCTCCCGGCCTGGTCCCTTGGCTTGAGTCTGCAGCAGATGGGCATTCTGTGGGACAGGTCACCCTTGTGGCCAAGTGGCACACAGACGGGAAAGAGTGGCCTTGTCCTCGCCATGCACAGAGAAGAGTGCTGACCCTGGACAGAGCCATGACCTCCATGGCAGCTCTGGGAGAGGTTCCGGCAGTAGGACGGGTGTCCGCACGGCCTCAAATGCCCGTGAGTCATGAACATGAGAAAGGGAGCTGGAGCCTGGACCCCAAGAGCCTGGGGGCTCCTGAGACACCCTCAGGGGCGGGGCACAGGAAGGGGCCTCCAGTGAAGTGGAAGATAGTTATTGTCCCCACTGGCGAGGGTGAGGACACCGAGGCCTAAAGGATAATTCCCAGCTTCTGTGTCAGACACTTTGGGTCTCTGTGACCTGGACACAGCCTGCCCTGTGCATTTAGCCCCTTAATCTCCCCTCACACATCTGCTCCTCTGCCACATCTCACCCCTTGATGCCCCAACATGTCCCCAGAATATCTTACCTTAATTTCATCGCTGCTTCAACCCTCTCTCCATCCACCCACCTTCTCTCTGTTTTTAAAATCTTTTTATCTTCATGATTTCACTCAGCTACCCTCTCCTTCATCAAATCTTCTCAAACTCCCCTCCCTGCTGGCCCAGAGAGGGCGTGAGCAGTGTGAAGGAGAAGAGAGTCCAGTGCTGGGCGCCCGGTGTGAGAGCATTCTATCTTTTCCATTTCCTGTGACCAACTCTTGGCACCCCAGTTTCCTCGTCTGCACTTGTCTGTCATGTCAGTTTTCTCCCCCGTCCCCTCCTTGCTGGGCCTCTAGGGACTCCTCCTCCAGGAAGTAGACGTGCTTTCTGGGAGCTCGGGTTGTCCACTCTGACCTCTGCATGAAAGTTACATCCTTAGGAGTCAGTTCCCCACCAGGGCCCTCAGCCACCCCCAGAAAGGGAAGGAGGACAATCCCAGGAGAAGCTGGGGGAGGGGGTGTGCCCCTCACAGCAGTGTAGGATGGAAGCATGGGCACTGGCAGCAGCTCAGGGGTGCCACTCGATACCCAAAGGTGACTAAGCAGGGTGCAAGCAGCCGGGGCCCAGCTGGAGGGAAGACATGCAGGCTAGTGGTCAGGTGCTGTACCTGCTCTGGTTGGAGGTGGGCATCTCTTCAACGGCCTGGTTTGGATGGTTCATCTGGAAAAGCAAGTGCTTGGGGTGTGGGAAGAGGGGCATGGGGAGGCTCTTGTACTTATCAAGACAGGAGTGCAGTAATCCTTCCAGATGCTTCCCCTAAGACAGGCCCTGGAGCAGCCCCCCCTCCCTGTGCACGGGCCTGAGCCACAGGGACACACTGCCTAGCCCGTTAGCCCTTGTCTCTGAGCAGATTACCAGATGTGGAAGGTGTGGCGTGCATGCCCTGCTGGGCTCAACAACACTGCAAATCTGCATCCAAACAGGTCAAGTGGGCTTTGTCCAAGGTGCTGAGGGCTGGGTGCAGGCTGTGGCTGGCTGTGATCCTTGGCCACGATGGGACCAAAGGCAGCACAGGCCAGTCTGCTTGGTCTTGCCGCAGGCATTGCTCTTCAGGGCCTAGGGCTGCACCCTCCGTGCAGGTGGAGCAGGTGGGCTCTTCCTGGGGCATCTTGTCTCTGGGTCACTCAAAGTGGGGAACAGGCAGTTGTCAGGCCCGATGGTGGCTTTCTGTCCAGTTTCTTCTTGTCTGCACACTAAATACAGCTACCATCTGGCAACCTGAGGAGATGGAGCTCAAATTTTTTACACATGAAGCATTTCAGCCTGAATAAACAAGTTCCTCCCCCGGCCCCCGCTCCCCTGTCATTCCCGGAATTGGTCCAGCTGTTCACGGCCTGAGCTACTTCGCTCTCTGGCAAGAGCCAGGGCACATCTGTGCTGGCTGTAAAAGCCACTGCAGTTTTGGGGGGGATCTTGCTTTTATGGCCTAGGAGGTGCCTGTGCTTGTTCCTGGAGGGAGGGAGGGAGTGACAGGTGGCAGCCCACCCCCAACCCAACCATGTTCTTCCCAGGGTCCTGGAATTGGAGGCTTTTATCTGCAAAGAGATTGAACACAGTTACACAGACACACACACAGAGACACACACAGGCATGCACACACAGGCACAAGCACACACACAGAGACACACACAGGCACACGCACACACAGGCACACACACAGAGACACACATGCAGAGACATACATAGGCATGCACACACATGCACATACACACACACACACAGTCACACACAGACGCACACACGCACAAACAGGCATACACAGGCACACAAAGACACACACGCAGGCACACAAAGACACACACACAGGCACACACAGACACATGCAGGCACACAAAGACACACACAGACACACACAGACACACACACACAGGCATACACACACACAGACACACAAACAGGCACACACACACAGGCACACACAGACACACACAGGCACACACACACACAGACGCACACAGGCACACACACACACAGGCATACACACAGGCACACACAGACACAGACACACACACACACGCACCCTCCTCCTCCTACTAAGATGCTGCTCCTGGAAAACACGCCCCTCCCTGGACCTCAGGGTGGCCCCCACCTGTCTTTCCTTCTTTCTCCTCCTACTTCTCCTTCCGCTTCACCAACACTAACGCAGAGCTCACCCCTGGGAAAGTCCACTTCACTCTGCTATCCTAGTTCCTGGGCCTGCAGACAGGCTGGGTTTCACAGAAGCCATGATTGCCCAAATTCCAGGGGGTGGAGGTGGCAGAAAATGAGCTGCCTTTAGGGGTTTATTAGGGGGCCAAGCTGAGGGCAGCAGTGGGCAGTGAGCAGGGGCTCACATCGGTTTGCTTTGACACTCCTGCGGACCCCAGGGACCCGTTGTGAGGGGACACCTGCTGGAAAGCCCCTGTGTTGGGAGGGAGGGTGGCTCCAGAGCACAGGGAGCCTGCAGGAAGCAGGCAGCAGCCATTGCAAGTGGACTGAGTTTCCAATGTCTTGTTAAGGTCACCTCTCCTGGAGGATTCCAGCAGCAGGGACCTAATCACAGCCCCTCTCATTAAATGCCACTTCACCCCCGAAGGGGCTGTTCCTTCCTGACACTGCTCCCTCCCTCTCAGGGCCCTCACTGCACTTAAAGGTCTTGCAGCCCAGGGCAGTAGGACCCAGGACACAGGAGCCTCGCCGCCCCACCTCCACTCACCAACTGAGGGAATCCCACGGAGTCCCTGAGTCTGGGATTCCTTGCTGACAAAATGGGGACAAGAACATCCACCTGCCCCAGGCTGATAGAGAACTAAACGAGATAGCAATGCACATGAGGCTGCTTTGTAAACCAGAAAGAGCTGTAAACTGGGGAGAGGTAGCAACATCAACAAATGTGGCATCCCCTGCACTTATGCAAGACAGAAAAATGCCACCTGTGGCTCTGGCTCCACCAAAAGGAAAGAGCAGGCTCCTCCCTGCCCCCTGCCACCACCTCCCCAAACAGCAAACTCTCCAGTTAAAACCTAGCTCCTCTGACGGTCCAGTGCCCGTCTTCATCACGGCCTTCACCATGGGCATGACCTTTGCTGTGAGCATGTCAGGTTTGCTGGGGGAGCCCCTCTCCATCATCCCAGAGAGCCTGTGCCTGGAGGCATCAAGGAAGGCGCTGGCCAGCAAGGAGCAGTGGGGCAGGAACTTTGGCCCTCGGGGGCACCCCGGCTCCTGGCACACATGCAGCTCCCAGTCAGCCTCTGAGCCTCTTGGAGCCCAGGGCAGGCTGCAGACACAGACCAAAGGGGCCCAGTCTCATGTCTGGTCTTCACCACAGTTGTTCTGTAGGTTCGTAAAACTGCCCTTCTCAGATCTCCACAAAGCCTAACTGTGGAGTGTAGACACCCACACACAGCACCAAATGCCCACCACAGGGGCTGCAGAGCTCAGGAGTGGGTCTGCGTCCTAAGTCAGTGAAGGCCAAGCACTTCCGCACCCAGACCAGGGAGACAGGAAGGGAAGCATGCAGGTCCATATCATGAGCCCTGGCTGGGGTCCCAGCTGCACTGCCAATTAATGCTGTGTTGGCACATCCCTTCACTCTCCAAGCCTGAAAGTGGAGTAAGGATGCTTACCCTCCAGGGCTTCTGGGAAACTAGGACCAGCTGGCAGTGAGAGCTGTGTGCATAGGTGCAAGGACCTGCTAGGGTTCAGCTGCACTGCAATAGCCCTGTGACCACTTGGCACTTGGTTCCTGGGGAAGGGACGGCTCTCATCACAAACTTAAGCTTTGATTTCCCTTAGACCTCAAGACCTTTGCTGGGTTTAATGGGCTGTTTCCACTAAGGTTGCATGAGATGGTCATGCAACTAAGACCCCACCATCTTTGCATGGTGAGGCTACTGAAAAAGGATGGGTCTTCACAGAGCTTAGGGGTAAAATACACAACAAATGCACCAACCAGTGGCACTGCTGGCCGAGGTACAGACAGAAGCCACCCATCGAGGTTAATAATGACTGAGTGTGCCAAGACCCTCACCCCCAGCCAGCCAGGACAGGACATTGTGCTTTTCTTGGCCCACTCCAGGTAGGGGTGCTTGAGTGTCCTGAGTTATGAGCACTTGGGGCTTAGGCTTCCTGCTCAAAACCTCAACTCCAGTCAGCTGGTGGACAGAATTATACCCACACTGACCTACTGTAGAAACCACAGAAGTAAATATTGCCTCGGGTCACAGCCGATCCTGGAATCTCAGGACTTTGCTGAAAGCTGCCGAGGCAAGGGTAATCGATCACCACCACCGTCTCTGTTTACAACCAGGTAAGGCCTTTTATGACTGCCCCTCTCCATCCGGAATATTTGTTTTATTGCCCCTGTAGGGAGATTTTTCCATTTGGCAAAAATCATCAGATGGTTTCAGTCATGTTAACAACTGCTCATTAAATGCAGAAGAGTAAACAGAAATAAAGATGGGTTTCTTTGTTATAGATATTTTTTCTTTTTTTGTAATTTATGGAGGAAAATCATGGAATGGGCAATGGGGGGTGAAGTGTGCCCAGATGTTGCTCTGCTCAGCTCCTGCCGGGGTGGGAACTCCCCAGGAATGCTTTCAGAGAGGGCCAGTCCCTCAGCCAGGCGAAAGGTAAAGATTTTGTTTTGTTGCAAGGTGAGGGCTTGCTGCGTGATCTCTGAGTTCTGGGCCCCTGATGCCTGGTTCTTCTTCCTCTGTGGTCTGGGAAGCAGGAGACATATCTTTCTGCTCCTGGCATAAAACAAACCTCTCAGGGCTGGAGCACCTGGAAAGGATTGGTGTGGAGTGGTTGAAAAGGCAAAGCCAGGTGAATGGGTGGGTGGAGAGATGGATGAAGGGGTGGTTGGGTAAGTGAGTAGGTGGATGAATGGTTGGGTTAGTGGGCGGGTGGATGGGTAGATGAATGAATGGTTGGATGGATGAATTGGTGGGTGAATGGATGGATGAGTGAATCATGAATGGATAGATGGATTGGTGGTTGGGTGGTTGGCTGGGTGGACTGAAGATTTATGAGAAAAGTATACAACCTTTCCTTGGCACAGCCTAAGGCTCAGAGGCACAAACTGGGTTCTCTACAGAGACTAAGGAGCTAGCAATGATGGAATACCCCTGGCTACAGATATAGAAACTACATTCTGGGAACGTAAGAAGGGAAAGGGAGCAAAAAGCCAGTGAGGTTCATGGATGAGGCCCAGACTCCCAGGCAGCATCCTAGATCCGCCTTGATTTAAAAGACCCCATTTTACTAACTTCTCATTTGAGAAATTATCCCCAACCAAACATCTTCTAACGATCAGTTTATTTAACGTCCTCAGTCAGCTTCTGAGTGATGGAGTGGTGGGATGAGTACCTGAGAAATGCCAGGCGGTCCTCCACACCTTGAGTCATCTCCACTTACATCCTTGGGCCAGGCTACCAGTGGGCAGGCCTTTCTGCTTGACCTGGACAGCCCCCTGTGTGTGGTCTGGTCCTAGGCAGACTCCAGACGCTGGCCACAGGGATGCCAAGTGGAGAAAGAGTGCAAGTCCCTCTTCTGAAGACGCAGGGCCAGTGGTGCTGAGATCTAGGCTTTCCTGCTAGGGAGGACCAGCTGTGCTGGCAGCAGGCCCAGATCCTCCCCCATCACCACCGCGCCTCTTGGCTCCTTCCTCTTCTGAGAATCCCATCACAGCAGGATGCGGCTACGTGCTGCTCTTTCTTGGGGTTATTTCTCCTCCTCTTCCTCCATACGCAGCTCACGCCACCTAGTAAACAGAAGGAAAGAATGTCTGTTGCTGGGCTTCATATATGTCTACCGGGACTAGAAGGAAGAGGAAAACTGATGGGGCTGGGGAGAAGAAGCCTGCATCTCCTGCCTCAGGCACACCCAGGACTGTTTCTAAAAGGTCAATATTGGGGGGAGAGGGGGCGCTAAGCTGCTTGGAGCAGAAAGAAGGGCAACAAGAACATCACTCAGTTATTGCTTTAATGCACTGTTTTCTAGCAACTCTGTCCTGAAGAAACTCAAGAAATCCCCTCACTGAGAAAGTGAGTGATTCCAGAACTCACCTTCTCATCGCCTCCCCAGCCTCTGCCCACAAGATCTGAGGGCTCAGGCAGAAAGCCCAGAGGAGGGGCTCTACTGTGGTGTGAAGAACACAGACCCTGAAGTGAGGTTGCTAGCCTCAGCAAGTGAAAATACAGGATGCTCAGCGAAATCTGAATTTCAGATAAGCAACAAATAATTTTTTGTATAAGTATGTTCCATGCAACATCAGGAACAAACTTATACTAAAAAATTATTCATTATCTATCTGAAATTCCCACTTAGCAGGGTGTCCTATGTTTGATCTGGCAAACCCGCTCATCCTTCACAGAGAACCGCCCCTGCTCCTGAGCCAGGCTTAGTGGATTTAAATCCCGCCTCTGTCAGATAGAAGTTATCCCATATTCATTTCCAAATCTGCGGAGTGGAGTTGACACTGAGCCCAACTCTTGAGATAGATGTGAAGATAAAGGGGGCACAAGGCGTAAGATGCTCAGGACAAAGCCAGGCGCTGAGTAACTGCTGTGTAAATAGTTCACACTGCCTTTCTGGGCTCACACTTCCCATCACTCATGGCTTCCTGGCAGGGGCTGGGGTATATTTCAATTTCCGTGTTTCAATGGAGCCCCAATAGCTAAGCCCAATCTGACCAGAGGCTGTGGTAAATGAGGAGGGGCGGGGGGCGGGGGACGGAGTTGTTGTTGTTGTTGTTAGGTGCTGTCGAGTTTGTTCGGACCCATAGTTACCCTGTGTACAACAGAACAAAACAGTACCCAGTCCTGCACCATCCTCACAATGGTTGCTGTGTTTGAACCCATTGTTGCAGCCACTGTGTCAATCTATCTCATTGAGGGTCTTCCTCTTTTTCGCTGACCCTCTACTTCACCAAGCATGATGTCCTTCTACAGGGACTGGTCCCTTTTGATAACATGTCCAAAGTATGTGAGACCAAGTCTCCTCATCCTTGCTTCTAAGGAGCATTCTGGCTGTACTTCTTCCAAGACAGATTTGTTCGTTCTTCTTGTGGTCCACGGTATACTCAATATTCTTCACCAACACCATAATTCAAATGCATGAATTCTTCTTTGGTCTTCCTTATTCATTGTCCAGCTTTCCCATGCGTATGAGGCAACTGAAAATACCAAGGTCAGGCACACCTTAGTCCTCAAAGGACATCTTTGCTTTTTAACATTTTAAACAGATCTTTTGCAGCAGATTTGCCCAATGCAATACTTCGTTTGATTTCTTGACTGCTGCTTCCATGGGCATTGATTGTGGAACCAAGTAAAATGAAGTCCTTGACAACTTCAATGTTTTCTCGGTTTACCATGATGTTGTTTACTGGATGTGGCTGATTTTGGCAACGGAGCATTTAGGAAGCTGGGGTGTGGCTGGGTGCACAGATCTGAACTCTCTAGTCCCTTTGGTCTGATTTGCCCTAGAACATTAACCTAGTAGTCTGATGCTCCTAGAGGAGGTCCCAGGAAATGCCACCTCTGCTTAAGAGTGTCAAGCAAGGGAGAATCTTTGGGCAGGGCTACCTGGAAAACCCAGCTTGCTGGACATGCATGTTCACTGAGGTGGGTGC
This sequence comes from Dugong dugon, assembly GCA_030035585.1. NCBI lineage: Eukaryota > Metazoa > Chordata > Mammalia > Sirenia > Dugongidae > Dugong > Dugong dugon. Next base: position 3,864,002 of record CM057475.1, on the reverse strand, counting down.
CTGCCTGCGTGTGTGCCCCAAAGCCAGCCTGGACCCAGTGCAGAGGTTCTGGACCCTGGATTCTTGACTCAGCCTCCCTGAGTTCCTTCTTACCGGGTGGCCTGGAGCTCCTGAGGCCAATCTGTGATCCAGGCAAGGAAAATGTGGCCAAATCTGTTTGCACCACTGTCAGGAATTTTTTCTAAGTCCACAAACCACCTATACTTTTATATGCTACTAGTGTGTTTAAATAGACTTACTTTTTAAAGCTTGGAGCACTGGTGGACCAGTGGTTAAGAGCTTGGCTGCTAACCAAATGATCAGCAGTTCAAATCCATCAGCCACTCCTTGGAAACCCTGTGGGGTAGTTCTACTCTGTCCTACAGGGTTGCTATGAGTCATAATCGACTGGATGACAACAGTTTTTTTTTTTCTTTAAACTTAAATCATTTATTAAAAAGTGAAACCCATCCTACACGATATCTGAAATGCCTGGCCTTAATGTGCTAGTTATACTTTTTTCTTAATCCGTATACATATATATATACTTTAAAAAATAATGTTTTCAGAGTCCCACCTAAAAGTACTTTGTCCCTTACACATTGGACGATGCTGACTTGAAGGAAACTTTCATCTTTGCACCCAGATGGTGCAGAGGTCCTTTCCCGCAGGCCCAGCCATTGAATCCTCAAAGAGTGAGCAGCTTAGGCAGGGGCAGATGGGAATGGGCAGATGCCCCATGCTGGCCATGAGAGGTCTTGAGATGATAAAGTGCAATCCCACCATCGAGATATGCCAGACCCAACTCCCAACATGGACTCAGGGTGACTAAAGGGGTTCCTCAAAAACCAAAACCAAACCCATTGTGGTCGAGCTGATTCAAAGGTGCCCCTAAAAAAAACAAAAACAAAACAAACCCCATTGCTGTCCAGTAGATTCCGACTCACTTGACCCATAGTGACCCTACGGGATAAAGTAGAACTGCTGGAATGCTTTCCAAGGAGCACCTGGTGGATTTGAACTGCCAACCTTTTGGTTAACAGCCTTATCTCTTAACCACTATGCCACCAGGGTTTCCAAGGTGTCTTTAAGGGGAAGTAATTCTCTGTGCTGGGTGGAGGCGGTGGGAGATGCTGTCTTGAGGTGGGAGGCATCTGGGGCTGGGCTATTTAAAAAGTGCAGGTCTGATGGAGATCTGTCTGTCTGCGTTCTTGCCTTGGCCTCCAGATTGTTGACCTATGCGGAGTTTTAAATTCAAATTGCTTGTCAGCTTCAAAATTATGGAGATTTTGCCTAAAATACAAATCCTTGGCCATCCTAGTTAAAATCCTCACCGCTGCTGCCCCTTCCCTCTCCTCCTTTTTCCCACAGCACTTACTGACTTTCCACACGTCATGTAATGATTTACATTTAGTTCCCTCACTAGAGCACAAACTCCAGGGGAGCCCAGAGCCAAGGTTTTTTGCTTCCTTTACTGCAGCCAGAACCTGACACGTAGTAGATGTTCAATAACTACCTTAATGAATGAATGGGGGAAGTGGGCAGTGAATGTTTGTCCTGGGGCCTGCGAGGTGTGTCCACTATCTGGAGGTCAAGCAGCCCTACCCCAGCCTTCACCCCAGCCCTACCCGGGATCCAGCCCGCGCGGGGGTCTCCCAGAGGCTGCCTCGGGCTGCGGGGCAAAACTCACTTCCAGTCTATCCGTTTTGCAACAAAAAGGGAGCAGTGTTTGCTTTGGCCGGACTTGCCTGCGAGGCTCCTGGCGGCTCCGGCCAGGGTCTGGGCTCCAGGCTCCGGGCTCCAGGGCGCGCCCCACTCCCCAGGCCGCCGATTTACCGCCCAGTCCCGCCAAGTCTCCAGGCTCCGCGGTGATTCCGGCCGGGCGGGGCTATCAACCGCTGGGGCCCCAGGGCGGGGGCGAGGGGCGGAGACCGAGACGGCGACCCTCCGCCTGGCCGTTGCGTGGCCACCAGAGGGCGCCCGAGTCCAGTCACCACACCGGCATGGGTCCGTGGCCCGCCAGACCTCAGGCTTCTCTATAACCTGCCCCGCGAGACAAGGAGAGGCGAGGCGGACACCCATGAATAAGACACGGGACTGCCTTCATCACTAAACTGTTTTTTAAGAGCAGGGACCGGGTCAGCAGGGTCTGTCCCCAATACCCAGAAGTAGACCTGGCCCAGGATGGATAGATGGATGGACGAATGAAAGAACGAATGAATGCAGGTCCTTGGGGCGCTCTGCGGCTCACCTAAGTAGGCGTCAAAGTGGTTTGGGAAACGCACACAGGCAGAAGACACCCATTACTTCCGCTGGAGTCCCTGGTAACCTCTCGCTGACCGTCCCCACTCCAGAGCCCCCAGCGGGAGCCATTGAGCCCGGGCCGGGAGGTCTCCGCCCCTCTCAGACCGCCCCTCCTCCGGGATTCCTCGGAAACCTGGAGCTCACGACCGGTCACCTAGGCCTGCCACGCAAATGGACGTGTGGACAGAATCCTGTCTACCTCGCCACGCGGGAAAGGGCAAGAAGGGGTGGTTGGCATAGCCAGCGGTCAGAAACACGGCCCAGCGGGGCGCTTGCCCCACCCGGCGCCTCCAGGCAGCCTGCCTGCGCCCCTAGCTCGCTAGGCTTCCGCCCAGCTGCGGAGGTCAGGGATGGGGCGCGCCGGCCTGCGGTGAGGGCTGGCCCATGCGAGGCTGACCGGCCGAGCCTGTCTGAGATATCGTCAGGGAAGCTTCGTCGGTGTGGTCCTCTGGCCTGGAACGGCGGGCTCCGGAAGCTCTGACCCAGAAGTCACGCTGGGCGTTCATTGGGTAAAGGGAGAAAATGTTGAAGTTTTAAAAAACGATTTCTAGCTTCCATTTATTGAGTACTGACTATGTGTCAGACGGATGCTGAGCACTTTGGCTGGGGATCTCATTCAATTCCCCCACTTCCACTCCGCAGGCTGGGAACTGTGATCTGTTCATTTCACCGCCGAGAGAACAGAAGCTGAGTAAAGCCACCTTTCGTGAGGGTCTCCGAGACTAACCTCTTTGTTTCGTTTGGGTCGCACAATGCCCTATTTTAGAGCCCCAAATTGACAGGTGAGGAAACTGAAGCTCGGCTAGCAAGTAATGGTGTTATTTGGAATCAGGGTGCTCTGACTGTAAAGACTGGTCTCGTTCAATGAAGCGGAGTTTTCGGGGTCGCTGAGCAGTGAACCTGGGGCAGGTGATCACCTGAAGTCCTGCACCCAGAAAACAGGCCGCTCTTGACTACCTTAAGAGGCCGTGGTGCAGTCCGCCCTCTCCTTGGGTCAGACTTGTTTTTCGTTGGTTCTCGTTCTTTCCCACCGCCAAAGGACCAGGGCTCAAAATCCGCCTCCAGGCATCAGTCTCTCTATCCGCTTACCAAACCAAAACCAGAAGCTATTGCTAACTCATAGCGACCCTACAGGACAGAGCAGAACTGCCCCCTAGGCCTTCCAAGGCTGTAAATCTGCAGAAGCAGACTGCCACGTCTTTCTCCCGTTGAGCAGCTGATGAGTTCGAACCACAGACCTTCCCGTTAGCAGCCGAGCGCTTAATCACAGTGCCACCAGGGCTCATTTCTCCATCTGCATGGCCCACGCCCAGCCTCTCTGCGCGGCTGGGAGCTGCTCTGCAGGCCAGGCCCGCGGTGCAGGGTCTGGCGGGGCCTGAGAAGGCCAAAGGCTAGAGCGCCAGGAGGCCCGTGGGCCACCAAAGGCGCGGAGGAAGGGACAGGAGGAGGCGACAGGGGCGGCGGTGTCAGAGCGGGCGAGCGTCAGACCCCAGGCGGCGGTCTCCAGTCCGCTCCAGGCCCGCCCCTTGGCTCGCGCCCCGCCCCGCCCCGCCCCGCTCTCGCCTCTAAAGCGCCTGGCGCGCGGCCCCAGTCCCGGCACTTTCACTCTCGGTCGGCTAGCGCCCACCGCGTTCTGTCCCGTCGGCCCGCTCCTTGCCCGCCGCCCGCGAGATGGATGCCAAGGCCGTCGCCGTCCTGGCCCTCCTGCTGGCCGCGCTCTGCCTCAGCGACGGTGAGTGCGCTTGGAAGCGGAGGCGCGAGGAGGCGCCCGGGATTCTGCGGCGCCGCGGCTTGCTCTGCCCGCGCCGCCGGGGCGAACCTACTGCTTAGCCGCTTTACACCTGGAAGGTGGAGGCAGCCCACTTCTCCCGGCGCGCTCCGTCGAGGAGCCGCGTCTGAAGCGGCACGCCTCGCTGGCCTGCCTGCGCCGAGGTTTCGCGTCCCCGCAGAAGGGCTCGGGTCCTGGGGCGGCCGCCAGTCCTCGAGCGCGCTGCAGAGCGAGGGTAGGCAAGACCACTGGGCTCGGAGCGCGCGGAGGACTCAGAGGTGGGGAGCTGTATCCGGACCGCGCGCGGGCCACAGGCTCCCGTCCTCCGCCAGTTTGTGCTTTCCCGCGCCAGGCTAGCTTTCCAGCAGTGATGGGCTCCGAGGTCCCGCTGCACTCTGTGCCTGAGATGCGATCGGGCGGCGGATGGGAAACTGTTTTGCAAAGCCCGGCTCGCCGCGTAACGTACGGGTCGTGGCGGCGGGGTCAGTGCGTGCTGCGCCGCATCCCCTCCACGCAAGGCCGGCCCTGTCTGTCCCGCACCAGCGCGAAGCTCCAGGCCTGGCGCGGACGGGCTGCGCTCGGAGCTGTCGGGCTTGTGCAACCCGCCTGGCTGTGCTTTTACACAGCCTTGCAGTCCAGCTCATTGCCTCCCCTCCTCCTCCTGGCCCTCCTGGGGTCAAGAGAGAGGCGCAGGGGCCATCCGGGCTGTGCACACCCCACCCCAGCCTTCAAACACACCTGTAAACTGGCGCCTTTGTCACTCGGCCGAGCGCTCTGTCTTCGTAATGAGCGCTGCAGCAAAGTTCAATCGCCAATGCCTTGGGCCACTGGGAACGGTGGTATCCCATTTCACCGGGAGAGGGTAAAGGCTTGTTTTTCTTTTCTTTTCTTTTTTTTTGTTTTTTGTTTTTTGACGCGGAAGAGAAAACTCACTGCCCTATCACAGGATACCGCTGCTGCAAACCAAAATAAACTGTTGCCTCTGAACCCCAAACAAAACGATGTCCATCAGGCCCTCTCTCGGCTGCGAAGTTTCTAACAAACTCGCAGAGTTGAAAGACATTCTGAATCCTCTTGGTGCAGCTGCCTTCTGTGCAGTCCCCGGAGCGCTCCCGGAGCTATAAGCCGGTTTAGGCCGCAGACCTGGCCCCTGTGCCCCAGCAGGCTGCGGACTGGTAGCAGGTGTAGGTTGGATGAGCGCTCGGCGGGGCTAGGCAGGAGGCGCAGCCCTAACCAGGGTGACGCCTGACTGCCCTGCAAGGTTCCCTAAATGCGCAACAAGTTGTTGGTCAGAGCTGCAGAGGGATCTGGATTGAAGGCAAAGTAGAATTTTTCCCGTAGCTGAAAAAGTATCCGAGGCTGCGGCTCCACGCTGACACCTCACCCCCGGAAGCCTTGGGGTGCTCTGGTTTGGGCATTAACAATGAGGGGGCTGGCAAGGGTGACATGCCTTCTGGATAAATGGCGCCCCAGGCAGATCTGGTTCTTTTTGGATGCACCCACCAGAAAACCACTGGCAGAAGGTTATCTGCAGGACCTCTCGTTCGTGGAGGGGAGCTGCCCTGGGGCTACCCCAGTGTCCCCAGGAAAGTTGCAGGACAGCCTGTCCCCCACACACACTTTGTGGGCTCACTTCCTTACATTTTGTTCTACCTCACTGAGCCCTTGTGTCCTGTAGCCCTATATCCAATCGCTGAACCCCAAAGCTGCCCTGCAGAGACTCAGGCTAGGCTCCTACCCTCCTGGATTGTCCTACCTGGCCAAGCAGCTGAGCCCTAGGTACCCTGGGCTTCTCAGGGTTAAACCCAAGGGTCGGCCACATTCCCAGGCCTGGCTGGAGGGGGCTGGCTGGCTGTTGGGGGGTGGCGGGGGGAGGCTCTTGTCTATGCATTACTCTCTGGGAACTGCTTTGGGAACCAGGCTGCCAGGTTCCATGTTGGGGGGTGGGGAGAGGTAACATCACATCCAGTCAGGCATCTTGGCTGTACATCAAGTGACATCCCAAACGGTTGGAAAAGTTAATGATATTGACAAAAAGCTGGAGGAAAGGACACCAGGTGGACACTGCACGAAGTTCTCTTGATAAGAGCACCTAATCACTCTGTCCGTTTAAAAAACTCATTGAAATTCTCCCACTTGACAGGCAAACAAGTGGGTCCTCCTGGGAGTAGGAATACAAATTGCCTTGGAAGGAAATGGATAATCCCAGGGGTGGCAGGGAGATAAAGAGCAAAACCTGTTTTGAGTGGGGAATGGGCTCTGATTTCTGGCCTGATCTCGGACTGCTGCTTCCTGAACACTGAGAGTGGCAGCCCCCACCACTGCGGACTCTGGGGCTCAGGGTTGCTCTGTGGTTGGGACGCTCCCTGCCTCACCACTGGGTTCGGCCAGCTCCAGCTCAGGGAGGACCTATGGGAAACTCAGGGAAAGTCTGGGGCTAAGGGGAGACCTGGCTGGAGGACTCCTTAATCACCCAGGCCTGGCCCCAGCAGCCGGGGTCGCTTTCCCAGGTGATCTGGTTACACTGTGGTGCTGACTTCCCTGCAGGGCCCCTGGTGCAATTGCTATAAGCCAGGCTCAGGGGTGACTTTCTGGAGTTGGATCAGGTATAAAGGGAAAGGCAGCTAGCTCCCCAGCCAGGAGTCACAGAGCACACTGAAATGGGCTTTCTCCTTCCTGGTTTTCAAGGTAGCTTTGTTTGGTCAGAAAGGGCAGAGCCGTCTGCTCTTCCCTTGATTGGGGGGCTAACTGTGATGCTGTTCCTAGTCCATGGCATCCATCAGCTGAATTGAGCCTTTAGAACAAGATCAGCCCTTCACTCTCAAGGATTCTGCTCTCTTCCCAAAGGTGCCTACCTTAAGAACCCCAGAGGCCTCTGGGAGCTCTGTAAACAGGCAGTTCCCCCCTCCCTCCCTTAAATCTCTGGACTCAGTATTTTCAGACACACATTTAATCCCTGATGAAAGGATCCACAAATTCAAATAATTTGGGTATTAAGCAGGGTTTGGATAAAATCTCCAGGGGGGGAAAAAAGAAAACCCTGCAAAAATCCTAGCCCCCAGGGCTTGTAATTCTAGAGTCAAAGGATGAGTGGTGGGTTTTGCAGGAGCCCCTTGCTAATTTACACTAATGAGTGTCAATTCTGGCATTTTGCAAATTGGTGAATTGCAAACAAAGATCTGAATAAAATCCAGGAGGCTGCAGGCAGCATCCCCAACAGGCAAAGAAAGCCACTTTTGACTGCAGCCTGACTAATCTGCCTTTGAGGAAGTGCTGGCGAGGAGGCGGGCCCTCTGCCTGCCCTCTGGGGACCACAGGTAGGAAGGCAGCCAGGACTGTGTGGTGCTGGCCAGGCTTAGGGAGAAAGTTAGAAGGGAAGACTGCAGGTGGGGGAGGGCAGCATTCCTGGGAGCTGCAGTGGATCCTGGGATAAAGTTGTCCAGGAGGAGGGAGGGAAAGGGGGTGGGAGACTGGATGGAGCCTCCTCCCCCCTTTCCCTTCCCTGAGTTGGCATCTTTTCTCACTTGGCCCTTTTCTCAGTCATCTAGAGCTGCTATAACAGAAACACCACAAGTGGATGACTTTAACAAAGAGAAATTTATTCTCTCACAGTTTAGGAAGCTGAAAGTCCAAACTTAGGGCGCCAGCTCCAGGGGAAGGCTTTCTGTCTCTGTCAGCTCTGGGGGAAGGTCCTTGTCATCAATCTTCCCTGGTAGAGGAGCCTCTCAGCACAGGGACCCTGGGTCCAAAGGACAAGCTCCACTTCTGGCTCTTCTTTCTTTGTGGTCGGAGAGCCCTCCCTCTCTCTGTTTGCTTTTCTGTTTTATATCTAAAAAGAGATTGAATCAAGATACGACCTAATCCTGTAGATTGTGTCCTGCCTTGTTAACATGACTGCCTGTAATCCTGCCTCATTAACATTGTAGAGGTAGGATTTACAACCCATAGGATAATTACAACACATCACAAAATGGAGGACAACCACACAATACTGGAACAAGCTGACATACATTTTCGGGGGACACAATTCAATCCATAACAGTCCTGGAAGAGTATTTTGCAAAGAAAACTTGGGAACTTAAGTACTTTTGACTGAAACCCTTATCTGCTATTATTACTGCTTTTGTCTTGAGATACCTGAGAAGGTGGCTTTTTCCTTTAATCTCACCCTGTCTAGTGTCCAGCTCTGCCCAAGTACTTTTGTCCCCTTGCTCTGTATAAGCTGAGTCTCACCTCAGAGTGCACCTGCCCAAGGAGATGGTCTTTCCCAGAATACACCTGTAACTCATCCCTCTGCTTTTGAGCCTTACCAGCCCCTCCCCCTTCTCTCTCATTCCATCACCTTATCCTCTGGCTGCAGACTCAGATGTGGGTGCATCCCTAAGGCTTGGCAGGATAACAAGGTGTCTTGTTCTCCTTACCTCTTCTAGGGAAACCCGTCAGCCTGAGCTACAGATGTCCATGCCGTTTCTTCGAGAGCCACGTTGCCAGAGCCAATGTCAAGCATCTCAAAATCCTCACTACTCCAAACTGTGCCCTTCAGATCGTGTAAGTCCTTTATTTATTTATTAGGTTTATTGGTTGTGTATTGTGAAAATATACACAACAAAACTTTCACCAATTCAGCAGTTTCCACACGTACCATTCAGTGACATTGATTACATTCTTCAACTTGGGCAACCATTCTTGCTGTCCTTTTCCAAATTATTCCACTGACATTAACATAAACTCAGTGCCCCCTAAGCAAAAACTTCTCCCTCCTCCTGCCTTCTCACCCCTCACGCCCATGAATAATCTCCAGTTTCTGTATATTTGCTTATTTCCTGTAAGTGAGAACATACAGTATTTTCCCTTTTGTGACTGGTTAATTTTACTCGGCGTGTTTTCAAGATTCGTGCACGCTATGGCATGTATCAGGACTTCTTTCTCTTTCTGGCTGAGTAGAATGGATTATGTAAGTCTTGGACCCCATCCTTTAGGGATGTTGCATCTAATGGGCATATTAACACTTAACTCACAGAGCTGTTAAAGGTATAGAAATGATATATGTCTATTGGCCAACCTTAAACTTGGCATAATTAAAACCAAAAACCAAATCAGCTGCCTTCAAGATGATTCTAACTCCTGGTGACCCCCTGTGTTTTAGAGTAGAACTGTGCTCCACAGGGTTTTCAATGGATGTCATCTTTCAGAAGTAGATTGCCAGGCCTTTTCTCTGAGCTGCCTCTGAGTGGATTTGAACTGTCAACCTCTCAGTTAATAGCCAAGCACTTAACCATTTGCACCACCCAGGGACTCCTTGGCGTAATTAGAGGCAGATGTTATTCCCAGGACTGGGCAGCGTTTTGTTTCATTGTGCATGGGGTCAACGTGAGTTGACAGCCAACAACAATAGCAACATTATTACCGTGAGTACTTACAGGCGTTTCAAAAGCCATCCTTGCCATTGGCAACCCGCCACGCTCACAGTGGTCATTGTCTGCTTTCTTCTCAAAGATTCCTCCCTCTAGCACAGGGTGGTAGCATGATTGGATACCTCTGGACTAGAGAAATGATGGGCTTCCCCAAGGCTTCTGCCAAAGTCTGGTACTTAAGCCAACCCTCTGTTAGTAACGGTTGTATCTTTCTTGGCTGTTTCAGGCCTCTGTGAATCTAAATTAATCCTTTCTGTCCTAACAAAAACTCACAAGATCGAAATTCAGTATAGTTATCTTTAACCATTCAGTGAAACCTCAACATTTTCAACTCACTTAACTGCATAGAGTCTCAAACACAACACACGAGTTTTTGTTTTTGATTGGTGTTGATGGCAGTTGCTAAACATTTGCTTTTCATTTGTGTGGGAAAAAAAACGGATAAAAATCCCACATAAATGAGGCACATGGTATCTCGTCTGGGACGTAGGATGATGCCGGAGAGGCAGGAAGAAAGCCACACGTGGTTGCTCATCTGCGTGGCCGCTGTACGTGTGTGTGCATACATGACACGTAACAAACAGGACTCATGTCTAGATGACGAGGAAGCCTGAGGGCCCTGCGTCTCCTGGGGATCTCTCTGTTCTGAAAAGCACCGACACTCAGAATGGGCTAAGGAAACAGCAGATGAGAGGGAAGCCGCAGCTTTCTGAAGACATTCAGTACAACACCAACTGTTTTAGATTCGACTTTCTTTTCTCACCTTTGCTTCCTTTAATGGGTTTATCATTTGCAATATGTCCTAGGGCACTCGAAGATGAATGTTTCTTCACTTACTTTGTTTACAATAAAATATCAAATCTCCTGGGAGAGGTATGTTATCAGATACTGGCATGAACTAGCATCAGTGCTTCACGGTATAGATTATGCTAGTTCATGTAGCGGGAGGTTTAAGAAAACAAATACAATTCGCAGCTCTGGGCAAGCACATAATTAATAAACAGTGTTACCTATACATCATACTTCTACTCTGCACAGCCTCGACCACCACGGAGCAGGCTGCCTGGAGAATGTGGGAAGTTCCCAAATCCTTGTACTGGGCTTAGTCACCTTCAGGCCCTTAGTGGCTAGGCAGGGATAGCCTTGGGCTGCTGGAGTTTACCTGGTACCCAGGAAGTGCAAGCCAGGAATTTATAGAGAAGAATGAGAAAGAGAAGTCCGGGGCCTCCCTGGGAGTCTTCCTGTCCGGAGGTCCCGAGGGAGGCTGTGAATGCAGGTGAGTGGGAGGAAGGTGGAGTCCGGACTTTAAAGCAAATGAGACTGCAGAACATATAAGGAACTTGTAAGATTTCTGGAAATTATCTCTGGCAATCCTACCTGTACTGTCATTCCCCCACCTGCACTGTCATTCCCCCACCTGCACTGTTACCCCCACCTGCACTGTCATTCCCCCACCTGCACTTTCACCCCCACCTGTAGTCATTCCCCCACCTGTACTGTCACCCCACCTGCACTGTCACCCCCACCTTCACTGTCATTCCCCCACCTGCACTGTCACCCCCACCTGCACTGTCATTCCCCCACCTGTACTGTCACCCCAACTGCACTGTCACCCCCACCTGCAGTGTCACCACCACCTGCACTGTCATTCCCCCACCTGCACTGTCACCCCCACCTGTAGTCATTCCCCCACCTGTGCTGTCACCCCACCTGCACTGTCACCCCCACCTGCAGTGTCACCCCAACCTGCACTGGCATTCCCCAACCTGTACTGTCACCCCCACCTACACTGTCATTCCCCCACCTGTACTGTCACCCCACCTGGAATGTCACCCCACCTGCACTGTCACCCCCACCTGCACTGTCATTCCCCCACCTGTACTGTCACCCCCACCTGCACTGTCATTCCCCCACCTGTACTGTCACCCCAACTGCACTGTCACCCCCACCTGCAGTGTCACCCCCACCTGCACTGTCATTCCCCCACCTGTACTGTCACCCCAACTGCACTGTCACCCCCACCTGCAGTGTCACCCCCACCTGCACTGTCATTCCCCCACCTGCACTGTCACCCCCACCTGTAGTCATTCCCCCACCTGTGCTGTCACCCCACCTGCACTGTCACCCCCACCTGCAGTGTCACCCCAACCTGCACTGGCATTCCCCAACCTGTACTGTCACCCCCACCTACACTGTCATTCCCCCACCTGTACTGTCACCCCACCTGGAATGTCACCCCACCTGCACTGTCATTACCCCACCTGCACTGTCACCCCCACCTGTACTGTCATTCCCCCACCTGAACTGTCACCCCACCTGCACTGTCATTCCCCCACCTACACTGTCACCCCCACCTGTACTGTCATTCCTCTACCTGTACTGTCACCCCACCTGCACTGTCACCCCCACCTGCACTGTCACCCCCACCTGTACTGTCATTCCCCCACCTGTACTGTCACCCCACTGCACTGTCACCCCTACCTGCACTGTCACCCCACCTGCACTGTCACCCCCACCTGCACTGTTATTCCCCCACCTGCACTTTCACCCACACCTGTACTGTCATTCCCCCACCTGCACTGTCACCCCACCTGCACTGTCACCCCCACCTGCACTGGCATTCCCCAACCTGTACTGTCACCCCCACCTGCACTGTCATTCCCCCACCTGTACTGTCACCCCCACCTGCACTGTCATTCCCCCACCTATACTGTCACCCCCACCTGCACTGTCACCCCCACCTGTACTGTCATTCCCCCACCTGTACTGTCACCCCACTGCACTGTCACCCCTACCTGCACTGTCACCCCACCTGCACTGTCATTCCCCCACCTGCACTGTCACCCCCACCTGCACTGTTATTCCCCCACCTGCACTTTCACCCACACCTGTACTGTCATTCCCCCACCTGCACTGTCACCCCACCTGCACTGTCACCCCCACCTGCACTGGCATTCCCCAACCTGTACTGTCACCCCCACCTGCACTGTCATTCCCCCACCTGTACTGTCACCCCCACCTGCACTGTCATTCCCCCACCTATACTGTCACCCCCACCTGCACTGTCACCCTCACCTGGACTGTCATTCCCCCACCTGCACGGTCACCCCCACCTGTACTGTCATTCCCCCACCTGTACTGTCATTCCCCCACCTGTACTGTCACCCCCACCTGCACTGTCATTCCCCCACCTGTACTGACACCCCCACCTGCACTGTCACCCCCACCTGCACTGTCACCCCACCTGCACTGTCATTCGCCCACCTGCACTGTCACCCCCACCTGCACTGTCACCCCCACCTGCACTGTCACCCCCACCTGCACTGTCATTCCCCCACCTGTACTGTCACCCCACCTCCACTGTGATTCCCCCACCTGCACTGTCACCCCCACCTGCACTGTCATTCCCCCACCTGCACTGTCACCCCAACCTGCACTGTCATTCCCCCACCTGCACTGTCACCCCCACCTGCACTGTCACCCCCACCTGTAATGTCATTCCCCCACCTGCACTGTCACCCCACCTGCACTGTCACCCCCACCTGCACTGTCATTCCCCCACCTGTACTGTCACCCCACCTGCACTGTCACCCCCACCTGCACTGTCATTCCCCCACCTGCACTGTCACCCCGACCTGCACTGTCATTCCCCCACCTGCACTGTCACCCCCACCTGTACTGTCATTCCCCCACCTGAACTGTCACCCCACCTGCACTGTCATTCCCCCACCTGCACTGTCACCCCAACCTGCACTGTCATTTCCCCACCTGCACTGTCACCCCCACCTGTACTGTCATTCCCCCACCTGCACTGTCACCCCACCTGCACTGTCACCCCCACCTGCACTGTCATTCCCCCACCTGTACTGTCACCCCCACCTGCACTGTCACCCCCACCTGCACTGTCATTCCCCCATCTGCACTGTCACCCCCACCTGTAGTCATTCCCCCACCTGTACTGTCACCCCACCTGCAGTGTCACCCCAACCTGCACTGGCATTCCCCAACCTGTACTGTCACCCCCACCTGCACTGTCATTCCCCCACCTGTACTGTCACCCCCAGCTGCACTGTCACCCCCACCTGCAGTGTCACCCCCACCTGCACTGTCATTCCCCCACCTGCACTGTCACCCCCACCTGCACTCATTCCCCCACCTGTACTGTCACCCCCACCTGCACTGTCATTCCCCCACCTATACTGTCACCCTACCTGCACTGTCACCCCCACCTGCACTCATTCACCCACCTGTACTGTCACCCCCACCTGCACTGTCATTCCCCCACCTGCACTGTCACCCTCACCTGGACTGTCATTCCCCCACCTGCACTGTCACCCCCACCTACACTGTCATTCCCCCACCTGCACTGTCACCCCCACCTGCACTGTCATTCCCCCACCTGTACTGTCACCCCCACCTGCACTGTCACCCTCACCTGGACTGTCATTCCCCCACCTGCACGGTCACCCCACCTGCACTGGCATTCCCCAACCTGTACTGTCACCCCCACCTGCACTGTCATTCCCCCACCTGTACTGTCACCCCCACCTGCACTGTCACCCTCACCTGGACTGTCATTCCCCCACCTGCACGGTCACTCCCACCTGTACTGTCATTCCCCCAGCTGTACTGTCACACCCACCTGCACTGTCATTCCCCCACCTGTACTGTCACCCCACCTGCACTGTCACCCCCACCTGCACTGTCACCCCACCTGCACTGTCATTCACCCACCTGCACTGTCACCCCCACCTGCACTGTCACCCCCACCTGCACTGTCATTCCCCCACCTGTACTGTCACTCCCACCTGCACTGTCATTCCCCTACCTGTACTGTCACCCCACCTACACTGTCATTCGCCCACCTGCACTGTCACCCCCACCTGCACTGTCACCCCCACCTGCACTGTCACCCCCACCTGCACTGTCATTCCCCCACCTGCACTGTCACCCCCACCTGCACTGTCACCCCCACCTGTAATGTCATTCCCCCACCTGCACTGTCACCCTACCTGCACTGTCACCCCCACCTGCAGTGTCACCCCATCCTGCACTGGCATTCCCCAACCTGTACTGTCACCCCCACCTGCACTGTCATTCCCCCACCTGTACTGTCACCCCCACCTGCACTGTCATTCCCCCACCTGTACTGTCACCCCCACCTGTACTGTCATTCCCCCACCTGTACTGTCACCCCCACCTGCACTGTCACCCCCACCTGCACTGTCATTCCCCCACCTCTACTGTCACTCCCCCACCTGCACTGTCACCCCACCTGCACTGTCACCCCCACCTGTACTGTCACCCCCACTTGTCCTGTCACCTCCACTCGTCCCTAAGCTATTACAGTACTGCCTTGCAGAAGTCCTCCTTCCAGGACTACTTTTAAGCCTTTCTTCTATGTATTGTCAAGATGATCTAAGTAAAATCTGCTCTGTTGCTCTCCGGTTTAAAATCTTCAAAAGTTTCCATCATCTTCCAGATTAAGTCTCCACTCCATCCTGTGGCCCCCGAAGCCTCTCAATATCCAGCCACACCCTTGGTGAGCACCTTGCACACCACGCTTTCCCCACATCATGTTTGCACTTCGTGCAGCTGCTCTTTCTCTGACTTGTCAAACTCCTGCTCTTCCTTCGAGGGTCAGCTCAAATGTTCGCTTCCATGACTTCTCCTGGACTCCCCTGTAAGGTTCGTTTTGTGTTGTTTTCTTCCCTGTCTTTTGCTCCATTTCTGCAATGGAGCTTTCCACACTGTTAGTGTTGTGGCTTCCCAGGAGACCTTGAGCTCCTCCAGAACTAGGACCTATGAAGCAGAGCTCCTGGTGCCGGCAGGGGCCCTAAGCTGCATGTCGAATGAGCAAATGCACAAATCGGGGCCTTACCTTTTTCCTGTACACTGTTACCTTTTCTGTTTTGGCAGGGCAAGGCTGAAGAACAACAACAGACAAGTGTGTATCGATCCAAAATTAAAGTGGATTCAGGAATACCTGGAGAAAGCTTTAAACAAGTAAGCACAACAGCCAAAAAGGACTTTCCACTAGATCCACTTGAGGAGAGCTAAAATCATATGAGAACCAAAAGGGCAAAGGTGTGGGGGGAGGAAAGCCTGAATTGTAAGGACCAGATGTACCCGTGGGAGAAAGCATTGGCCTGGGAACAGGCTTGAGGTTTGCCCAGTGTATAAACACCCGCATTTATAGCATACCGGTACGATATTGCAGCTTGTATCCATCCACGTCCCAACCTCTTGTACATTGGATCCTTTTTAACTGGGGTTTTTCTAAGATACTGTATTACCCAAACAACATTTCCCATCAGTCAGCTCTCTCGTGATCATCATCATCATCATCATTTTTAAAATCAGCGATTACTTCAAAATCTGTTTTGGAGCTTCCCTTCTTCTGACCTGGAGAGCCTGTGAGCACAGTCAGATGATGGTCAATCCAGGACCTCAAAGAAGTGACCTTCCTCCAGACAGAGGGCTGGGGAAAGGCATGCCAGCTGCTCCTGCAGGGGGTGCGCCTTCTGGAATTGCTGCCCTGGAGTCAGGTACTGACTCACCAAAAAAAAAAAAAAAAAAAAAAATCACTGCTGTCGAGTCGATTCCGACTCATAGTGACCTTAGTCCTGGGCAAAAGCCACCAGCCTCCCTCCTTCGTCCAGTTTAGTGGTTGGATCTGTGGCTCCGCTGCAGAAATGCCCAACATTGGGGACTGTGCTCAGAGAACCTCCCCTGGTCATCTCTTGCCTCCCCCTAAGAGCATGCTTTCATCTTGCTTCTGCTTCTCATTTCTGTAGGCTGATTAAAGGCCACCCTGGTGGGGAGGAGGGAGGTCATGGGTCTCACCCATGATCCCTCTCCTTCCTTCGCCAACCCTCCTCCTTGGGCCCTCTGTGAGATCCTTCTGGGGCTCCCTTTAGAATGGAGCTGGCCTCTTCTTGGGGACATAAGATTATGTCCCTGCTTTCCCATAAAACACAAGTCTTTGCAGAATCAAACACAATTTGAAATTTGAGAGCTTGCCTTGAGGAATTTGGTTTCTGTGATTGCATCTGATAGAAGCCTGTGTATGTCATGGAGGCTGTGCAAGCTGAGGTTTCTGCACTCAGAAGTGAAAACAATAATACTAATAATGATAAATATACCAGCACCTTGCCACGAATCTCTCTTGCCGCAGCCATGGCAGGGGTTTCAGGTTCCAATCAGAAATGCTGGCAGGATGAAATCTCCATGCATAAATGGAATCCACAGATGGTCCTAGTAGTATTTGTAACTTTTTGCAAGGCATTTTTTTAAATATATATTTTCGTGCACATTTTTTTTTTGTTTTTTTAGAAAACAAATGTACTTCAGAATATATTTATAGTCAATTCATATATTTGAAGTGGAGCCATATGAATGTCAGTAGGTTATGTTTCTCTATTATCTGAAACTACTGGCAATTTGTAAAGATATATATTATATATAAATGTGAATGCAGCTTTTTAATGTTAGCCACAGTGTATTTTTTTACTTGTACTGAAATTGTATCCAATGTGACCTTATATGCACTAGCAATAAAATGCTAATTGTTTCATGGTATAAACCTCCTACTGCATGTGGGAATTTATTTACCTGACATGAACTTCATTAGTTTGTAGAAATGGAGCTCAGATACATTTCTGAAGTTTATAAAAATAAGTTGAGCTGCTAATCAGGTGCCTTATGTCCCTCTGGCCGAGCCCATGTGGGAGAGACCAGACAGGGGTGTTTCTGATTAGCAGATGAGATCTTTTCTCAAGTTTTCATGCTCCCCTCCTCCCCCCACAGTGGAAGTGGCAGGGCTGGTTTTCTGAAGATTAATATTTGACTCACTAATTCCTCTTCCCCTTCCTTCTCCTTGGTCCTCCTAACATCCCCATGTAATCCCCAGAGACTCAACCCTAGTAATATCCAGCTTTCACATTTTCCCATGTAAAAATCTGATGACTCCAGCTTTCACAGAACAGGTGGCCTCACCCCATAAATCATTAAATACCATTCAGCTTGAATCATTTTAATGTGACAGTCACGAGCCAGTTGCTCTAATAAAATTCTGCTAACCAGCTCCCCCTTTGCTCTCCAGAACAATCCCAGTCACTCCCAGGAGGTGGCCACACAGCCATCCAGGAAGGAGAAGGTGGGATCAGGTTGTCTTCTTTCCCCTTTCCTGGATGGCGGGCTAAACCTCAGGCCTCCAGCCTCTAAAGCTTTCTTCAGTCTGCAGTGTGGAGATTTTTTTAGATAAAAACTGAGTTCAGCTCTGCATTGAGAAGGCTGGGTCTTTGGAAGGAAGCTCAGCTTGACAAGAGCATGGGTGGGGTAGAAGCCCAAGTCCAGGCCTGCCCTGGCTGTGTCTTCTGTACTGTTGTAGATATGAATTCCTTGCCCCCGTTGGGGGGCTGCAAGACATAGCAGGAACCAGGGTCAGATGGGCAAACTGGCAATTGCTGTAACCAGTTCACAGGCATTATGGATGCCTGCTTAACCCTTTTTTGAATTGGGAAAATTTCTAGTTTTCTTGAATGAATTACTGATACCCAGTGTCCAGGGGCCTCCAGGCCTGAGACTGGAGACAGTTAAGTGTGTGCGTGGGCCAGTGTTAAACCTTGTGCAGACTGAGAGGACCCCGTTGTGTATTCCAACCTTATTAATGGTTCTACTAATTTTATCTAAGGGGGCGCAGAGAAGAAAAAGTGGGGAAAAAAGAAAAGATAGGAAAAAAGAAGCGACAGAAGAAGAGAAAGGCTGCTCAGAAAAGGAAAAACTAGTTATCTGCCACCTCGATGGACCACAGTGCACCCTGCCCTTGTCTCTCCTGGCGCTCTGTAAATTGGCTCTAGTCCTCCTTCCCCGGCGACCCGCCTGCCTCTCGGGCCAGGTGCTCAGACTTCCGTGGTGGGAGCATTGCTTCGCCACTCTCACAGCCCCCCCTGGCTGTGTACCCATGTGCGTTCTAAGACCCTTCTTGGTCCGCTAAATTATGAAGCAAGTAGTTGTGCAGAGACGGGATTAAGATCTGTGACGTGGAGGCTGTGACTCAAGACTGTCTAGAGCAGCCCGGTGTTTCCAGAACCCACGGGCCTGCCCTCCACTCCCTCTCTGAGCAGGCTGCATCCAGGAGCTCAGGCAGCACCAGGCACTTGCAGGTCGCATCCCACGGCCCAGAGCAGCTTGCCAGCAGAGGCGGCCTCACCCCTCTCCCTTCTCCTGGTGGTAGCACAGCTTATGTAGACAGAAGGCACTCTGCCCATTGCACCGGCCTTAGCTTTCCCAGGACCCCTTGCCTGGCCCTCCCTCACTTTGTCACCACTTACAGGTTGGGACTTCAGCCCTCCTCCCCTGGCCTGGAGCTGAGAGTCCCCACCTCCCAGCCTGGGATTGACTCACTGAGTCAGCTTGGCGGGCAGCAGGATCCAGTCCTGAGTTTCCAGAGAGCAGATGTGGACATGCTTCTCAGGGAGCCTCTTCTGGGGGCAATTCTTGCAGATTCTTTAAAATGGGGTCCCTGGGCTGGGAGGGTCTCCAAGATGGTGTTGTAGTACGCCCCGGACACAGCTGCCTCAGTCCTCACTCCTCACTCATGGGAAACAGCTACTTAAAGGCGAACGTAGTTTAAGTTCTAGAACTTGCCTCCACCCCTGCGGATTTATGCTTGAGGGTGATTTCTTGCCAAGCTTCTCTGATTTGTGAGGCAGCCTTGGCCTGGGAGGTGGGAGGGAGGCAGGTGGGAGAGCCAGTGAGGCCCCAACTTCAGTTGTGCTTTGAAAAAGGACCCCTTGAATTTCTTGGCTCTCCCTCCCTCCCCCTAAGCACACAGTCACCCCTGCACTGTGAACCCCTGTCCTAATTGTGCTAAATTGTTGAAAAGATGAAGTGGTTGGGGGACAGAGCAGAGGGAGTTCAGGAGCAGAAAATCCCAGAGTTGCTGGCCTGCAATTCAGTTCCTGCAGCACCTGTCCCCTCCTGCTCTGTGCTTGCTGTGTGGCTACAGCATTAGGCACTTAGAGCCATTCCTTTTCTTCACTGGAAAAGTGGCCAGACGGGGCACTGCAGCCACAGAGAGGCATTTGTTCCTGCTGCCATCACCCTCATCTGGATGGTTCTCCAGCCTCCGCCCCTCTTACCAGCTTGGTGCTAGCCAGCCGGACCCCTGGGCCTGGAGAGGTAGCTGACTCTGCAGGCCCTCCTTCCCTCTCCCACCCCAAAGGCTGCCGTCACCAGCTCCTGTGGAAGGCAGTGGAAGTTCTGGCCTGTGGGCCTTTGGCTGGGGTAGTCCTACTCTTACAAAGGAACCAAGGGAAGGTCACACCCCTGTGCCCCAGCCACCCTCAGTTCTTGCCTGACATGTCCCGTTCACTCTTCACATAGCCCAGGTAGCTCTGCTCGGTGCCCAGAACTGGGTGGCTAGTCCGTCACGTGAGCATCCTCTTTGCCCTCTAGCAACAGTGGGTGAGCTGATGCTGCCCGGAGGTGACAAAGTGGGCTTGTGGGTATGCCCTTGGGAGACACCACCCCTGTCCCATCCTGGGGGGAGCCAGGCTGCAAGGACTAAGAGAGTGGGCCCCGTGTGAAGAAACGCAGTGAAGCTCCCACCTGCTTGTACGTGACTCTCTGGCCCTGGCCAGCCTCTTGGGACCTCACTGCACCTTGCCAAGTGCCTTATGAAACTTAAAAATGGTGGTGACCCCAGCCCTAGCCAACTGACCCGAGGAGCCAGAACTCGATTCTCAGGTGGGGAAGGCTGAACGCGGTGTCCAAGGCAGGATGAAAAGCCATGCTGTCGTGGTGCCTGCCGGATCTCCCATTCCTCCAGGGCGCTGGTCCCTGGCCAGCCCACTTGATGAGGCCTGGTGGCAGCCACTAACATCATCTAGAAGGTGATCGTGGGCTTTGCTAGAGGGAAGCAGCTGGAAGTATCTTTTATGGGAGGACTTTCCGGAGGCCCAGCTCACAGGGCTGAACAGACCAGGCTCTGGGATGCAGAACTGCCCAGGATGGAAGCCCAGCAGCTAAGTGGCCTCACGGCTCAGTGTAAGTATGAGTCTCCGTGGCCCATCTCGTTCCCTCGGGCAGAGAGTGTCGTCAGCCCTAAAAAAATGCACTGTATTTTTTTAAGTCATTGTGCCCGACTTGTTACTTGGTATGACCTGTCCCCACGTTATCTTCATGCCATTGTTTGTAGCCCATTCCCCGTGCTTGCTGTGTCCACGTCTTTGCTTTTCCTGCCTTCAGCCCCTTTCCTGTCTCTGCTTCTGCCATGCCTGTCTCTTTCAATAGCCCTCCCACTCTGTTCAGGGCCCCTGAAGGGAGACACATGGCATGTGATTTTGAAGTAATGATTGGGGACCCACACAGCTTCTCAGGCAGCTGCTCATGCTGGAACAGGAGGCTCTACCATCTCCGACGTGACAGCTGTGTTCAGCAGACCCCACAGGAGGACATGGTTGCTGGTTGAAATCCGCCTTAATGGTGTTTAACTCTGTTCTTCCTTAACAGGAGGTTGAAGATGTGAGAGGCGCAGGTTGGGTCAGATGCCTGAGGAAACCTTACATGGGAGCCCAGGTCTGAGAACCATTGTTAGAGAAGGGCCTTCAGTGGCTTTCCCCACTGCCCAAGCCAAGGCCGTCCACATTTCCAAGGGATTTATTTTGCACAATTTGCCTTACTTTCACTTTTGATTATGTAGCAAAATATATGGTGTTTATTTTTCATTTAGTGTGATTATCAAATGTCACTGGTGACAGATAGAAACTTAGACTAAGGCCATTATTTTACTTGCTTTATTATAATATCTCTCCCTAGTCTGACCAGGGATTCCTGAGTTTTGTACCTTTATGTCTGAGCTGTACCCCACTGAGACATCAGCCTGTGGGGAGCCTTGCCAATATCTGTCACTCCCTAGAATGGAGAGACACCAGGAAGGCCTTGTGGGGGTGTCAGTCCCAGTCGGCAGGGAAGACCATAGTGGAGGCTGCCCTGTACTGCCCGGGGTGGTGGGTTGGTTCTAGAGGACAAGACCTGAGCTGAGGCCTGGCCCTCTCGGTGAGGATGACAGGGCCTCCTTGAGTCGAGGCGGGAGTGTGAGGCCAGGGCAGGGCGGGCGCACCCCTCCCTCACTCCGAGCTGTCATCTACATCCCATCGTGCTCTTCTCACCATTTCCTATCTCTCATCCATCATCATGTGTCTCCAAGACTGTCTCCGTGACCCTGGAAAAGGACTCTCTCAAGACCAAAGCTTTCATTTACACTGAGCACCAGGAAGCAAATCAAAATGTCTTGTCTTACCGGATCCTGAAAACACTGTACACATCTATCTCTTATTTGGAATAGTGTCCATTGTCCAATCCTGTGTTTCTGTTTGAAGCCAATGTTCCATCCCTGACCAATATGTTGGGCAGCTGGTGTCCTCTTCTTCATACACAAAGGCTGAGAGTCAGGAGGTGCCCTGGGGGCCTTTTCACCTTATTCCCAGTTAGAGCTGTGATCCTTTGGGGTTGGACGGCCTTGGTGTCCCCACTGATCACAAAACCCTCCTGGATCCACAGAGCCCAGGGGTGTTTGGTTGGCAGCAGTATTGACCTTTGAGGACTGCTACCCCTCAATGTTTCCATAGTTGTTGGTGTTTAAAACTGTAGGGAATTTTGTTTTCATTGCTCCAAGCCCAGTTATGTTTTAGGAATAAAAAGAATTCTCAACTTTTTTTTTTTTTTTTAAAAAAACCTAACCCATAAAAAACTTAATCTTGGATGTGAAGATTCCTTCTCAATTAAAATGGACTCTCATCTTTTTTACCATGTGAAAACCCCGTCATCTCTAACCTTACAAAACGCTCCTGGACTTTCTCTGCTGCCCTGTCGCTTAACTTCTAGGAGGGCTGCTAAGGCATGCCCATGGGGTGTTCCTCTAAGAACATGATGGTATATTCAGGGAATTTGGTTAAAAGTCCTAGCATTTGGAGTGTTCCTTTCTGAGTGAGGGCAGTTTATAGAGTTGCATTAAACTTTTAAAAATATTTACTTTTTTAGAAAGGTAGGCATTTCAGGATTTTTTTTAAAAGTAGGCATTTCAGGATTTGCTTTGTTTTTCATTTGGTGTCACTAATACTTTTCCCCTGTTGTGAAAGATCCCAGTAAAATTTGTAAATTAAGAAATTGGAAGAAAAGAAGGGCAAAAACAAGAAAACCTATCAGCTGACAGGACACTGTACATAAGATGTAGAAAGTAAATTATAGTGAAATCATCTTGAATTGTAGGTGTTTTTAGATTTAATAATTCTGTGGGGTTATTAGTAACATGTGTTAGGCTTTCCCATAAATGTGCCTTAAATTAAATCTTCATGGTGGAAGGCAAATCCATCAACCAAAATTTTCCCCTAATTTAAACAAAAATTCACGTCCTTAAGCCAACTGTTACATTGGAAAAATACTGTCTAGGAAAACTTTATTAGTTATAAGGGGTACAGAGCTGGTTTCAAAACTGTTTTGAAATTACCTTGCCCCTATAGTGCTCCTTAATTATATATGAGATGATTGAATTTACAGTAGAACAGTTATTTTCCAGGTAACCCAAGATTTTCAAAAATCCCTAATGGAAAATATAGAAGCATCTTCCCCTGGGATCTAGGAACCAGGACTCAGCACCATTAAATTTTCTCACTCCAAGGAAATAAGAAAACAAAGAAGAAAGCCTCAAACCAGTTGCTATTGAGTCTAGATTCAGACTTAGTGGCTACCCCATCCATATGTAACAGGATCCTAAATCCTCCATGTTGCAGGAGGGGGGTGGGGGGTGCGGGAGATAAGAGGAAAAACTGCAGGGAAAATTATTTGTAAAACAATTCCTCTACCCCCAATCTGGCTCCTTAATGGAGACTGTCCCACTAAAGTGAATATGCATTTAAATAGACATTTGCAAAGGAAAAGGCTCCCCTAATCCCCCTTTGGCTTCAAAATACTAGTCAAGTGCAGCAGTGAGAGTCCGCTGGGTATCAACAGGCTTTCCTTCGTGGTCCCCTTACTGCCTCTGCCTGACAGTCCCTTGGGCTCCAGTGGCCTCCAGGGTGCTCCTCCACTGCCAGCCTTTGCATAGGAGGCAGGACAAGGACCTGGGGCTCACATGCTACGTGTGGAATCCGAATCTGTGCCATGTGTTGTTTGCACTGTTGTCTGTTCCCCTTGGCCAGCTGCTGAGACACCAGCAAGGAGACTTCAGGAAGGGCCCTCTGCTTGTCCACCTGCTCTCCAGAGGTCACCTCTGGAGAAGGGAAGCTTCAGCCTGGAGCAGAGGGTCCAAATAGCAAAAAGTTGCAGTCCCCCAGTATAAAATCCAGACAACCTTCTAAGCCTTTTTGTCGAATCAGATTTGACTCTTCTGGGGTGCCATTTTCTGACCACAGTTAGTGCTGTGGGCTCCTTAACTGGGAGTTTATCACCTTCCTCAGGTGGTACACCCTTTTCCAGCTGGATGATAACTGTGGGGTCCTGATCCCTCTATGCGTCTACATTGACCCTTTCTCAGGGTGCCCTATTCCTAGGAAATGCTCCCTAGAAACCTCCAGATCTTGTAAGCAGATCACTGGCAGAGCCAAGTTGAAGAAGCCACATAGAAAACTTGTTACCCTGCAACCTCGCTGGACTCCCAACCTCTGTGCAGCAATGGGCTCAGTGTTAAATGTGGTAAACACTGTATTTTTTATAAATTTGTTTAAATTGCATCTCCCAGATAATGTGAAAATGGTCCAGGAGAAGGCAGCTTCTTGTAAACATGTGCTTTTTAAAAAAAAATAAATAAATAAGTAATAACTCTTTTGAGAAACAATTTTTACTATGAAGCCATATCAATTAAAAGATGTATATGCACTTATAATTTTCCTAATAAATATCTGTATTCAAATGAGCCAATGGTTTGAAATTATTGGAATTATTCAGACTTGGTTTCTCTCCAACAACACAGAGAGGTTGTATAATGCTAGCTGCCCATGGTTGGTGGAAAACAGACCACAGTAATCATGCTAATCATGGGCAGGAATTCCAGGGTCATGATTGCCTCCCCCTGTCCACTGATCCTCAGCAGGGGAAAGGTGCTCCCTCTCCTCTGAATGTCCTTGGTTTGCTGGAATCCTATCTTAAGGTAAGCTGCTCCTCTATCCCATAAGGGATGATGCTGTGCAAGGGTGCCAGGTATTTGTCCACCAGCTGTGGGAAAGGAAACCTCTACTCAGGACTTCTCAGGCTTGGTGGGTTGCAACACAGACCCTCACTCCTGAAGGCCTTGCCTAGAACCAGGTACCCTGGGTCTTCATTGTCTTGCTGCAAGGCCCCTTCTGGAAGAAGCTGATGCACTTCACCTGTTACTGGTCAGCACTGTCCTGGGCACTGGGGACACGGGGGTGAACCCAACAGACAAGGTTCTCACCTTCACTGAGATCAACCCTTTCACCCTTTCTATTATGACATTCTCTCTCATCCACATTGGAAAGGAGAGTCCAGCCCATCAGCCCCAATTGTCTGAGCTCAGATTATTCTATCCTAAATACCCCGCCCCCCGTGCTTAGAACCTCTCACTTACTTAAAGAGTGGTTGTGATGTGGGTGCCAAGTTGAAGGCAGACTGAAGGAAGGAAGAATGGATAGAGGAGGTCCTGGCGAGAGGCAGTGTGGCATACTGGACGGAGTATGAGTTGTGAAGATTAGTAGACTGGGGCCTGAATTCTGGTTCTATTTCTGCTTGCTATGTGATTGGAGACACATCACATGTCAATGTCCCCAGCTGTAACATTGAAGCTGAACATCACCAAGAGTTGTGATGATAAATAAGGAGAATGTGTGTGGAAACATCTAGCTTTTGAGGGACAGAAAAATTTCGCCTCACCACCTCTTTCTTCTCTACAGAGCCAGAGTAAGAGACACATCCCTCTTCTACTTACACCCTTAAGAGAAGGTCAGATGCCACTCAGAGCTGGAAGGGACCTTAGAAGTTGAGCCCAACCTTCTCCATTGACAGCTGGGAGAAGCCTCTTGGTTGAGGTCCACTGGGTCCCCTGAGTGCCTGTGGAGTGCTGTTTCCTGCTCTTCTAGTGCCAGGAATTAACAACAGTTGACCCTTTAGAGTGATGTACCATTAGAACATAAATTTCCCATGGCCTAGCATGCCTTACGCTAGCCCCTCATTTAGTCCATCACCAGCAGTGGCCCTGGACAAAGCTGTATGGATACTTCAGTGAGCAAAAGAGCCTCTCTCTGATTTCACAGGGCCTGAAGCCTGGGGGGACTGACTGACAGTTAAACGGGCATTTTCATAAAGTGTGGTAAGTGCAGGACAGACTGTACCCAGGTGTCAGGGAAGCTTCCAGCAGAAACTATGGCCCTAATTTAAAGATCAGTGAGGGCATCCTAAAATAAGCTCAGTTAAAGCTGAGACCCAAAGAATCTGTTGATGTGAGAAGTAGATTCCCTTTGGGGAGTGGTCTCCTGAGCCCATGGAGACTGCTAGTGAGAGCCCATGTGATGTCCTTATTTGAGTTACAAAGGGGAGCCCAGCATGACAGACAGAGGGAGCTGAATTCCAGCCACCTCTGCTCCCCTGGATGCAGCCCTGGGCAGGGCACAAACTACACAAAGGTAGCTGAGAAGGACTGCACCATTCACTGGGATGAGGTCCTGGTCACCAAGATACAGGATTCCCTTCAGCACAGCTGATTGGATGGCAGAGACACCTGGTATATGATGGACCCCCACTTCCAGCACAGTTGATTGGCTGGTGTAGAGACCTGGTGTATAATGGTCCCCACCTCCAGCACACAGCACAGCTGATTGGATGGTGTAGATGTCTGGTGCATGATGGGCCAATTCAATTTTATGTCCCGGAAATTCAGAGTTGTGGTTCAGATGCCATCGAGATCCTACTGTGTTTCTCTGTGCCTACAACTGAGGGCTTTGCTCTCAGGAGCGTGAGGCAGAGGGACACAGAGAAACAGAGCCACAGCTAGATGAAACAGATTCAGAGAGAGAAGTGGGGGGAAGAGACTAAGTAATCCCAGAGAGGGAGGTAAGATATGGTGGCCAGTTCCAGACTGAGGGCTTGGAGTGGCTGGGAAGTCACTGTAAAGTCAGGCTGCCCTCCCTGCCCTT
The DNA here is from genome assembly GCA_030035585.1 of Dugong dugon. Classification (NCBI taxonomy): domain Eukaryota; kingdom Metazoa; phylum Chordata; class Mammalia; order Sirenia; family Dugongidae; genus Dugong; species Dugong dugon. The sequence continues at coordinate 3,837,387 of CM057475.1, read as the reverse complement.
GGGTTCTGTGTGTTCTAAATGAATCCCTTTTGAGCTAGAAAGAGTGTTTTTGATAATTGCATCTAAATAATCATCACTAGACCAATTGCTAGAAAAGGACATCATATTTGGTAAAGTAGAGGGTCAGGGAAAATGAGGGAAACCCTCCAGGAGATGGATTGACATGGTGGCTGCAACAATGGGCTCAAACAAACCAAAGACTGTGAGGATGGCACAGAACCAGGCAACATTTCATCCTGTTAGACATAAGGTCACCATCAGTCAGAGCCAACTGAACGGCAACTAACAACAGCAACAGAGTCACTTAGCCAGGCAAAGTGGGTAGGCAGGAGGTGAGTGAGGAGCCTCCAGGCCGTGGGCTGGTGCTTGCACCAGAAGTCGCTCATACCCACAAAGATGCCCTAGCCTGCTACCTTATTAAGACTGATAAAACACCTGAGGCATCCCCCAGTTCCCCACCCCCTCCATAAAAGGCATGCAGATTCTGTTTAGGGCTCAGACTGCCTTTGCTATCTGTGGACACCCGTCAGCACCACCAACCTGCCCAACATCAGCTGTAGTGAGACTGCTGAATGATCTGTTAGCCTGTGGAGATCTGCAACCCAGACCCAACATCTGTGTGGAGGGAGGGCTGCTGGCGTCTACTCCAAAGCGTATGCTTCCAGTGTGAATAACAAACCTTGGAAGAAAATTGAGTTCTCAGGTAGATTCCATCCCTAGGGCACCTCCCACTAGAATGGAAGCTTCTAATGGCTTGTTGGGGGCTTTATTCCTAGGGCTAGTAACATTTGTTGTTGTTGTTGTTAGCTGCCCACAAGTTGGTCCCCAGCTTATGGCACAACGGGATCAGATCATTGTGATCCATAGAGTTCATTGGCTGATTTTCAGAAGTAGACCACCAGGCCTTTCTTCCCAGTCTGTCTTAGTCTGGAAGCCCTGCTGAAACCTGTTCAGCATCATAGCAACATGTAAGCCTCCATTGATAGGCTGGTGGTGGCTATGCATGAGGTTCATTGGCTAGGAATCTAACCTGGGTCTCCTGCATGGAGGGCAAGAAGTCTACTACTGAACCACTAACGCCTTCCTCTTTGTCATATACCAAAACAAAAACAAATCCATTGCTGTCAAGTCGATTCCGACTCATAGCAACCCGGTGACCCTTTGTCATACAGTGGGTGTTTAATAAGTATTAATGAATGTCCTTAGGTTGTGCAGCAACAGCAGACCCCAATGGCAGCAGCCTCCAGGCAAGCCAGAACCAAGCCCTGGTGTACCTTCCTGGGTCAGGACTTCTCTCAAATTTCTAGGTGGTTGGGTAGTTTCAGGCGTTAACACGCATTTTAGAGCAAAATGAGTTGTGTCTGTCTCATGGCCCATGAAATCAAACAGAAATAAAGCAGAGTGAAGCCTTAGAATCAAGCCTCTTACCCCTCCCCAATCCTTGTATTATTTCCATTAGGGAGGGCAGGGAGAGGGATGGCAAGATGTGCATATGGATTTGGTAGCTGAGTGGGAGAAGCCCCAGACTTGTAGGCAAAAGTAAGTCGCTGTTATTGTTAAATGAGCCACTCCTAGTTAAATATAACTCTTTCAGCCTACTGCTTCTTCAACTCTGCAGCTGATTGGAGCAGGAAAAAATAAAACCCTGCTGTCTGTTCTCTTTAAATTCATGACACCAACCTCACGTGGGTCTTTAGTGCTGCAGTGATCCTACATTTCCCTATCTCACTGCTCTTCCTTCTAGATGATGTGGGCAGTGGTGGTTCAGTGGCAGAATTCTCAACTTCCATGCAGGAGACCCTGGTTCAATTCCCGGCCAGTGTGCCTCATGTGCAGCTACCACCCATCTGTCAGTGGAGGCTTGCATGCTGCCATAAGGCACTACAGGTTTCAGTGGAGCTACCAGACCAAGATGGACTAGGAAGAAAGGCCTGGTGATCTACTTCAAAAAATCGGCCAGTGAAAACCCTATGGACCACAATACTTCAACCCCATGAGTTGGGAATCAATTTGATGGCAGCTAACAACTCCTAGACAATCATTTCACACTTTCTCCTCTTTTTAAGCCTCCATTGTCTTCTCCCTCCTCACTATCAGCTGATGGTCTGGCTTCCTATATGACAGAGAAAAGGGAGCAATAAGAAGAGTCTGCAAGCTTCACCTCTGTGTCCACCTGCCTGTCAAATCTCTTTACACTACTGTCACCCTTCATGGACCATCCATGCTCCATGACCTCCAGCCCTTGGGAAGTGAAGGCCGGCTCTTCTCACCTGTCAAAGGAGATCCTCCTTGATTTTCACCCCCTATCTCTTGCACTGTAAATTTTTCACTCTCTGCATCAACATGCGAACATGCTGTAAAGTCTCACATATAAAACAAAGCCAAGCAAAAACAAGAACAATCCTTACACTACATCCTTCTGCCCCTACTTCCCCCTACATCTTCTTTACCATCTCCCTGCTTCTCTTCACTCAAAAGTCCTCAAGAGTTGTCTGTCTCCATTCTCTCCCCTCCTATCTCTCTTAACTTTCTTGAATTCACTCCAGTTGGAATTTTGACTCTACGCCTCCACTGAAATAGCTTTTCAAGGTTACCATGATCTCCATGCTGGTTAATCCATTGACCAGTCATGAATTCTCAGCTTCACGCCTACCCATTTCCCTGTGCTGTTTCTTCCTTATCCTCCAAACATCCAAGCATGAGGACACCTGTTATGCTTGAATTGTGCCCCCCCCCCAAAAAAAAAGTGTTGAAATCCTAACTCCTGTACCTGTGGATGTGATCCTGTTATGAAATACAATTTTCTTCTGTTATGTTAATGAGGTCAGGCCAGTGTAGGGTGGGTCCTAAACCTAAGCACTTCTGAGTTATAAAAAGATGAGAATAGACACAGAGACACATGCCCAGGTGGAAGACTGAGGACTTGTCTACAAGCAGAAGAATCCTACGGATTACTGGCAGATACCAGAAACTAAGAGAGACCCACAGAAGGAATCGACATGGCTGAGACCCTGATGTGGACTTCGAGCCTGTGAGAAAATAAATTTCTGTTCTTTAAAGCAACCCACTTGTAATATTTCTGTTTCAGCAGCACTAGGGAACTAAGACAGGCCCTGGGTCTCAGTCCTCAGATGCTCTTCCTTAGCACTGGCTGATCTCACTCACACTCTTGGCCTTGAACACCGTGGGCATGCAAAGGCATCGCAGAGTTAGATCTCCAGCCTGGACCCCTCTCCTGGGCTCCAGACTTGTGTTCCCAGCTCCTCTTGGACATCTAATAGCGTCTGAAATTCATCTTATGCAAAATGAACCTCCTGATTCCCCAACTTGCTCTCCCTATTTCAGCAAATGATAATTCCTTCCTTCCAGTTGCTCAGACTAAAAACGATATCATCGTCTTTACCTTATGTTGTCTTCTCACAACCCAGACCTAAACCGTTAACAACCCCAACTAGTTACCTTCGAACTATTTCCAGAATCCAATCATTTCTCACTGTTCCTGTTCAGGTCCAAGCCACAGTTGTCTCTGACCTGCATCACTGGGCTGGTCTCCTGACTGGTTCCTGTGTGCCTGTGGTGCCCTCCCAACAGCAGCTAGCGATACCTGTGGCCCTGTCACACCTCATCACCACTATCAAACCCTCCAATGGCTTCTCAACTCATGCAGAGTAAATGCCTACAAAGTTGTGCACCAGGGACCCCTGACACCTCCCCTTCCTCACCCCTCTCTCTTCACCAGCCACACTGGCCTGACTGTTGTCCTTTGAGCAGGCCAGGCCCCCCTGGGGTGAGGACTTTTGCTCTTACTGGTCACTTCACCCAGATACCTCATAGTAATACCACATACGCTCATTTCCTTCAGTCTCGCCTCCCTATCCAACCTACCAGCACCTCCCCAAGCTGGCATCCTGGCCTCTTATCCAGCTTTGCTTTCCCCCATAGCACCACGTGGCCTTGTCTATTTGTTTACTGTCTGCTTCCCCACTAGAGAATGCTAACACCGTGGGGGAGGGGAGGGACTTGTGGGGTTTGTTCACTAATTATGCTTTGTAGTTGACACGTATAGGATGTTAACACAATGGAGCCTTTCTTTGCTCATCTATAATATACCCAGAGCAATACCCACCTCACAGAGTTGTCCATGTATTCTCACATTTAAGGTCACACTGGCGGTCGTAATTGGAACCCAAATCCATCTCTCTCAAAGGGCGTACACAGCTATCACACACACTGCTCCCTGTCTAGAGAGCCCTGTGCCCCGACCCCTCCCTGCTCACTCCAGGAGGAGTCCCCAGAGCAGGATAAACTACAGTGGTGAACTTCCTGCCAGTCCCAGTTAAAGACTTAGCCTTCTCCCAGAGATGCCTCCTTTCCGAGGGCTCCTCCTTCTTATGGGGACCCTCGCATGTCCTGTGCAGACCACAGGGGTGGTCAGTGCTGGGCAGGGGCAGAATTAGCCTGGGCTTTGTGGCCGGAGGATGGCCACAGTGGGTGTAGGTCCCTCAGAACGAGATCTTCTCTACCAGGTGGTTCACCACAGGCCTGCCTCGGGGCGGTAGATGGCTGGCCAGACCTTAGGAACACAGCCGGGGCCCTGCAAAAGCATGACTCCAGAGACACTGCCAAGGAAAAAGCATGATTCACAGGGGATTCTTTAAGGAGTCAGCTACTGAAAACCAAGGTGCATTCTGTGTCCTGCAAGTGGGCACAGCTGCTAAGTGGCAGAGTGGTGATTGGGACACTTCACCACGAACCTTTAACCATTGGGATTCCCTGGCTTCCTTCTAAGGTTCCCAATGCCTTTCCCACTGCCCTGCACAGGTGGAGGCCTCAGTCCACCCTGGACGCTGCTGGCTTGGTCTGGAGGCAAACGCTCACAGCCAGCCCCAGGAGGGATGACCCACCAGCAATCAGGAGGGGCTGTTGCAGCAGAGGCTGTGCTCAGCCTTCTCAGGCAGTGGTCCAGTTCTGTGCTGCAGCTAGGGAGCTTGCTTGGGCAGAGGAGCGACTGACCGGTCTTGGTCAGTCTGGAAGGCCCCAGATGCAGCTGCTGGCTGACCTTGTCCTTGTCCCTTCCCAGGCATTTTCCTGAACATGAGACCATGGGCCCAGGTCACATGGGCTTGTAGGGCGTGAGGAAACAACCGTTTTGGGCATGCCTGCACCACGGGCAGGCAGCTGTCCTTCCGGCCACTCTCGTGCTGTGTCACTCCTGGGCCAGCCCAGGGAAGGAGGCCCTTCCAGGGACCAGCTCTTTCTGGTTCTACTCTGCAGAGAGCACTTGCCCAGTAGGCTGTGTAAACTGGGACCCTGCCTGTTCAGGAGGCCAAGGGGAACTGGAGGCTAATGCATTCCCTGTGGTGTTTAAGTCTGCCATGCATGGTTCCCAGGGGGACTTGGTCAGGAGCTTTCTGACCTTTGCTGTGGCTGCTGGTGCCTGCAGGGACCCCACAGCAGGCGCTTCCCTGATTCTAGGTCCTGTAACCCTCTCTCAGTCCCACAAGATGGCCGGCAATTTCCCCGACTGATGGACACAGAAAACTCAGAGCTAGGAAGCGGGTAGGCAGCATTGAACCCACAGTCTGTTTGGCTCCAGTGCACCCATCACCCTTTTCTGGCAGTTTGTAAAGGGGTGTCCCAGACAGAGGAAGAGCAGGGGGTGGCTGGGTTCAGGCCATGCTCTGCCCTGTGTGACTTGAGGGTGTTAAACGTGAATCCACTTAGAGGAAGTGCTAGACAAATTCTAGTACTCTGTTTTTCATACTGTGTTTTAACCCATTTGTGGGCTGTGAAATCAATACAGCCTGTCAGAAGTGGCAATTGTAAAAAATGAAATAGTATAGGACAGAAAGAAGGAGCAGAAATGAATACAACAGAATGGAGAATGATGGCATACAATGATCAATGCCCACGAAAGCAACAGTCAAGAAATCGAAGGACATATTGCATTTCTTTCATGGGACATCCCAGGTAATCAGCCTAATAATACGTTTAGTGCTTCTGTTCTATTTCCTAGTTCATTGCTTAGTGTCTGTGGTCTTAAAAGCTTTGCAAACAGCCATCCAAGCCACAAAAAATAATCTCAATTCGCCTAGAGCAACAGAGGAAGAAGAAGTGTGAGGAATAGAAGGATGTGGAATGAGTTGGTAATTGCCTCCATGAACAACTGTCTCCTTTGTCATTAGACCAAAAGAACTGGATGGTGCCTGGCTACCATTACTGAACATTTTGATCAAAGATTCTGTAGAAGAATCTTGGTCAAAAGGGGGAAAATGCATAACAGAATTTCAATTTCTAGAGGATGAAGGACCCCAGACTTCCTAGAGCCATGAAGGTTGAATGAACTCCTGAAACTATTTCCCTGAGATAATCTTTACACCTTAAACCAAAAATATTCCCTGAAGTCTTCTTAAGACCAAACAATCATTCAGCTTAACTAGTAAAAAATGTCTGCCTTGAGCAGTATGCTCTTTTAAGAACTATCTATACAGGATCAAATTGACAACAGAAACTTGAAAGATTAGATAGGATCCTTAGGGGGTAGTGAGTTTCTGTTAATGGGGGAGAAATAACTCAGAAAAGGAGGGTGAGAATGGTTGCCCAACTCTAAAAACATAATCAATGTCACTAAATTGTACATGTAGAAACTGTTGAATTAGTGTATGTTTTGCTGTGTATATTCTCAACAACAACAAAATAACTAAAATTTTAAAAAACCAGATGATGTTTTGTGTTGGGAAAATCTGCTACAAAAGACCTCTTTAAAGTGTTAAAAAGTAAAGAGGTCACTTTGATGATTAAGGTGCTCTTGACTCAAGCCATGGTCTTTTCAATTGCCTCATATGCATGTGAAAGCAGAACAATGAAAAAGGAAGATCAAAAGAGAATTGATACATTTGAATTGTGGTATTGGCAAAGAATGTTGCCTATACCATGGACTGCTAGAAGAATGAACAAATGTGCCTTGTACAACCAGAATGCTCCTAGGAAGTGAGGGTGGCCACACTTCATTTTGCTTACTTTGGACACATCATCACGAATGACCAATCGCTAGAAAAGGACATCATGTTTGGTAAAGTAGGTCAGTGAAAATGAGGGAAACCTTCCATCAGATGGAATGACACAGTGACTACAACAATGGACTCAAACAAACCAAAAAATGCGAGGGTGGTGCAGGACAAGGCAATGTTTTGTTCTGTTATGCATTAAGGTTGCTCTGAGTTTGAAATCAACTTGGTGGCAACTAACAACAACAAGGAGAAGAACCGTCATCTGAGTGTATATGTGTGTGTGTGTCTCATGATGTAAAATGCACTTCTTATTGTAGGTTGTATAAAAAAAAAAAATTACTGGTCTTGTGTTCACCAAACTCAAAGATGAATGTGGCTCATCTTCCCTGAGTGGAAGGAAAGGAGTTAGAGAATAAGATTGTATTTCCTTGATTTAAGAACCACTTTTTAAAGAAAGCAGTTTAATGCTTCTAAAATCAGGAGACATTTTACAATTAGAACATACTTTTAATGTTGTTGTTGTTGTTTTGCCTCTCCTACACAGCTGTACGCCTTACAATTAAATGATGATCTATCAGGATCAAGAAAGTATGGTTGTAATCACTGCCATGTATTGGGGCTCCTGTGATGTACTTTCATGACAGTATCTGACTCAATCCTTCACAAGTAAAGCATGTGACTAATATGTGTTATTGAGGCACCACTAATCCCGTCTACTGATAAGGACCCCAGGGTCAGAAAGGTCGACCGGAGCCACTGACCGCCCCCCCTCATTTAGCTGTGGCTCTGGAATCCAAGCCAGTTATCTCTGACCCCAAAGCTCACCCTGTGCAGCAGCTGGAAAAAGGCTGGGTTTTGAATTATCCTAGGAAAGGCACAGAAACCCTGGTGGCTTAGTGTTTAAGAGTTCGGTTGCTAACTAAAAGGTGGGCAGTTCGAATCCACCAGCCGCTCCTTGGAAACCCTATGGGGGCAGTTCTACTATGTCCTATAGGGTCGCTATGAGTCAGAATTGACTCAATGGCAACAGGTAGGAAGGGTACAGTTCTTGCTCTGCGATTTCCAGAATGACAAAACCAGACCTCACCTGCAGGTACTTTCCCTGCAGCTGCCAAGACCCCTGTCCCCAGCTGGTAGGAGGGTAGGAGGCTGGTCCGCAACCAGATGGGCTTCAGGCAGAGCCACAGCACCTTTCCATAGAGCCCAGTCCAATGGGGTGGGCTCCTGACTCAATAAAGCCTCCCACTGACCCCCGCAAGCCTGCTCTTGTGGGGCTGGTTCTGGGCTTCCACCCATGAAGCCACAAGGAGGAAGGGACTAGCGCACAGGGTATAGAAAGGGGAGAACTTGAACCTCAAGACTTTCAAAGGGGTACTTTGAGGAGGTCTTCCCGAGGATGATCAAGGGCACCAGCAGCGCTATTCCAAAGCCTGTTCGAAATCCTAAAGAGTCGAATGACCACACATACCATTGCTCCCAGCATCTGCCGATTGTCCCAGCAGAGTTATGAATAACGCCCCCTCCACTCTTAACATATCCTAGTTTGAATGACAAATTATTTGGCCCCCCTATCAAAGAGTAAAGGAGTTTGTGGGTTGGCTAAGCAACTCCTCCTAGCCCTCTTCCTCCTCCCTGCTGCTCTTCCTCCAGGACAAGACTTGGCTCCTTGCCACACTTCCTTTCCTTGTCCTCCATCTCCTGCCTCTCCCCAGACCTGGGGCTGTGTCCTGAGGCATCCAAATCCTGGCCTGGCCATGGGTGCCTCAGCTCCCCAGGAGCTGGCATAAGATGGCAGGCCGCACAGGAAGGGGAGAGAAATCCACAGAGTTTGAGAACGACACTGGATGTGGGTTCAGTGACCACAGGTCACAAATCACACTGAGAGCTGGGGAGGTCTCCAAGCCGCTCGAGCTCTGGTCCCCTTGTCTGTGGCTCCTCAGCCACAGCACGCAAAGCCAGGAGAAGTGACCACCAGGGATGGACCACCCCAAGGTGGCTGTAGGACTGAAGCTTGAGCATAAAGGGATAATGTCAACCTAGCATCTATTGCATTCTTTTGTATGCCTGGTGTGTACCATACGTTAACTAATGCTCCCTGCTCCCCACAAGCGAGATGTTATTCTCTTTCGCAGATGAGAAAACTGAATCAAGTGAAGTACTTTCCTAAAGTCACATAGATGGAAGTAGCAGAACCTTAAGTCTCCACATTTTTTGTTGAGCTGTCCACATCATTGGTTAGTTCTTCCTTCCTGTATGTCTGAGACAAATCCATCCAGGGATGACATGGAGGTGTCAGGGCGGGGGTAAGAGGAACCTGGAGGGCATCGGATGCTCCCTTGTCATCTGCTGGGCTCTGGGCTCGCCTGGGTACCAGGGTGACATGGCCCGGGCTCTCATGAGGTCTGGCACACATGCGGCACTCGGTAAGTTTCTGCCAGAAGAGACAGCCATGGGTTCAGAAGGGTGTGTGACAGAAGTGCATTCTGCAATTGGAAAGAGTCAGACCTTGCCCTGACATGGATGAAGCAGCCAGGGCAGAGGAGATAAAGAGTAACAACAGGAAGAACAATGATGAAAATGAACATGGCTAATGTTCCCCAGCTGCCGTGGAGTAGATTCCAATTCACAGTGACCCCCATGTGTGTGATAGTAGAACTGTGCTCCATAGGATTTTCAGTGGTTGATTTTTCAGAACTAGACTGACTCAACAGCAACTGGTTCGGGAGTTCCTGGGGTGCAAATGGTTAACGTGCTCCTCCACTAACTGAAAGGCTGGGGGTTTGAGTACACCCAGAGACAACTTGGAAGAAAGGTATGGTAGTCCACCCCATTGCAGTCGAGTCGATTCATAGTGACCTTATAGGACAGAGTAGAACTGCTTAGAACTCTAAGGAGCAGCTGGTGGATTCAAACTGCTGATCTTTCAGTGAGTAGCCTGAGCTCTTAACCACCGAGCCACCAGGACTCCTATGGTAGCCTATTTCCAAAAGAAAATCAGTCATTGAAAACCGTATGAGCACAGTTCCCTACTCTGACACACGTGGGATGGCCATGAGTCAGAACTGGCTTCACAGCAATTGGTTTATTGGGAATGTAGTGCTATGTACGTGCCACTCAGGGCTAGCTGCTTTAGATGCATGATGTCATTAACCTTGCATACCTGGGAGAATGCATACCTGGGAGAAAGTAAGTAACTTGCCCAGGGTCACCCAGGATCAATAGCAGAGCCTGGACCCAATCCCAACTTATATTTCTGCCCTCCCAGCGTCTCTGTGTGGTTTGGCTTTCGGGCTGGCGTTTGAGCCTTTACAGCCATATATACTGGAGGGGTCAGAGAGTGTAGCTGAGATTTTTCTCCAATGCTTTGTCCCTGAAATCCTGCAAACACATGAATCTTTCCCTGACTTCCTATGTAATCAGAATTCTGATTATGAATTGGAATGTGAAAAATCACACTGAGGTCTTGGTGGAGAGCCAAGCGCTCCTGATGGCGTTTGCTCCCTCCAGCTTTCTGTGTTGAAGCTATTCCTTTGCTTGGAAGCCAAGCTGGGCGAAAAGATCACAGCATTCTTACTCTGCTTTCCCTCAGGCCTTTCCCCCTGTGGGATTCTTGGGAAGTGGGGGCAGTTGTTTGAAGTAACAAATGGCCAAACGTTCTTATGAAGACAGGATTTAAGAATCACCCCAAAGTTATCTGCTTAGGAGTCTGGGCTTGGCCTTAGGGTACCCAGACCCACACACCCACACCCTGGGATCCTTGGAAGCCCCACCCACACAGCTTCTCCTTTCCCTCAGGTGATCTTTCCAGACTCAGCTGGCCTCCCCAGCCCGCCTGCATCACTTCCCCTTCCAGTACCAAGGTTGCTCTCTGCTTGTAGTTTCCCCTCTATCCTGGGGGTTCACCTTAGCTCCGAGATGCTCCACTCAACCTGCTCTGCCCAATTTCATGGAAATTCCCAGTTCATAAGACTCCATCCTGGGGCCACCATTGACTCTTTGCAAGAAATGTTAACTGCTAGTTGAAAAGAATGTTTAAATAAACACCCAAGGTGTAACGGCCACCATCCCACAGCTCCCTGCTCTGAAGCCTCAGCAGGACTGGGTCAGCTGCGTCCCCAGCCTGGATCTCGGGCTCCTCAGAGCGCCACCCCGGCCAGGTTCTAGTGTGCACAGCTGTTATCAGGCATCGTTTTTAATTTTCCTCCTGTGAACTGAAATCTTTCTTCCAGATTTCAGTGTTTCTTAATTTGCTGATTGTTCACAAACTACAGGTCTCCATAGTTTTGAACATATGTGTTCTTGAGAGTTCGAAATCCCACCCCTCATCCTTCACTCCCAATTGTTCCAGCTTCAGCAAATCCATTTCAACAGCTGTCCTGCCAGGGGGTCCCAGCACCACCTTGTGCCAGCATAACAGAGACCGAGTCCTTTCTCAAAGCCAGATGGTCTCCAATTCAAAAAAAAAAAAAGGTTTCTGAGTGAAATAAATCAGAGACAGAGAGCCTCCACCAGAATCCCCCAAGCCCTATTCCTAAATCCTACCCCACCCAGGGGGTGGTTTAAGAAATATACATAGCAATATCCAACGCAGCATGGAAATTAAACTTCCATCTTCCCCCGAAGGTACCCCGTGAGCTGTTTTACCAGACTCAGGTCAAAGTGGAACAAATCTTTGAGGTTCCCCAGCACTGAAATCCTCCTTCCCTGTCATTTTCGTTCACATGTTTGCACCATTCAGCATCAAAGTGAAACAAAGCAAAACAAAAATACCTCTTCAGCAGGTTTCGGCTGTGAATAGAGGCAGAAATAAAAGACGCTTGTAAGAAATCCTATCTCAAGGATCCAGCCAAGCCCAAACTCTTGGATGAGCCGGAGGACTGCGCCTAGCCTATAGGGACAGCTCTGACCTTGAGTGGTGACTCCTTGGCCATGTCCCCAGTGCAGAGACAATACAAGGCAGAGCCATCCACATGGACATTCACCAGCTGCTGGAGACAGAAACCCAGACATCTGCTGGGCTCCTGAACATGGCCAGGAGAGGTCCTCGTTAGTGACGAAAAAAATGCAGATTCAAGGAGAGTCCAGGGGAAAAAACAAACAAGCAAAAATGGAAACAGAAATATAATTTATAAAATAATATTAAACATTGATTTTTTTTTAAAAGATGAGGAGAGCCTTTGTAACTTTGTTGAAGTATTTAGTATTTAGGGTTCAATCAATTTCTTCCCTCACAGAAGATTGAGAAGTACCTCACAGGCAAAAATGTGTTAGATTCTGGGGTGAAAAGATCAGCCCCACTTTGCTTTTGAGTTCTCCTACAGTGCCCATTGAAATGTAAGCTCCTTACAGGCATTAAATAGAAATTTTAGGTATCCATCTTAAATCAAAGCCTATTGCTGTCAAGTTGACTCCTGTTCATGTGTGTCAAACCATGCTCCATAGGATTTTCAGTGGCCAATTTTTTGGAAGTTGATAGCCAGGCCTTTCTTCTGAGGCAACTTTGGGTGAATGCCAACTGCCAATCTTTAGGTTAGCAGCCAAGTGCATTAACTGTTCTGCACCACTTGGGGACTCTGTATTGATCTTACTGTTGATAGTTGCTGTCTTAGTTACCTAGTGCTGCTATAACAGAAATACCACAAGTGGATGGCCTTAACAAAGAGAAATTTATTCTCTCACAGTTTAGGAGGCTAGAAGTCCGAATTCAGGGTGCCAACTCCAGGGGAAGCCTTTCTTTCTCTGTCAGCTCTGAAGGAAAGTCTTTGTCATCAATCTTCTCCGGTCAAGGAGATTCTCAGTGCAAGGACCCTGGGTCCAAAGAACAGGCTATTCTCCTGGCTCTTGTTTCTTGGTGGTACGAGGTCCTCATGTCTCTCCCTTTTATATCTCAAAAGAAATTAATTTAAAACACAACTTAATCTTGTAGTGAGAGTCCTACCTCATTAGCATAACTGCCTCTAATCCTGCCTCATTAACATCATAGAGGTAGAATTTGTAACACATAAGAATATCATATCAGATGAGAAAATGGTGGACAATCACACAACACTGGGAATCATGGCCTAGCCAAGTTGACAGATATTTTGGGGGCACACAATTCAATCCATGACAGTTGCCGTCAAGTTGTCTCGGCCTCATGGCAACCCTATGCAGAACAGAACAAAATCGTGCCCAGTCCTGCGTCACCTCACAATCGCAAGCATGTTCAAGTCCATCCTTGCAGCTCTTGTGCCAATCCATTTCACCGAGGCTCTCCCACACCATCATTGGCCCTTCACTTCACCAAACATGATGTCATCCTCTAGCAATTGGTCCCTCCTGACGACATGCCCAAAGCAAGAAAGTCAGAAAATATTCTGTGGTGACTCATAAGGTTTTCATTGGCTAATTTTCAGAAGTAGATCACCAGGCCTCTTTTCCTAGTCTGTCTTAGTCTGGAAGCTCCACTGAAACCTGTCCACCATGGGTGACCCTGCTGGTATTTGAAATACTGGTGGCATACCTTCCAGCATCACAGCAACACGTAAGCCACCACAGTGACGGTGGGTGGCAGATGGGTGGTGAATATCAATATTACCTCTCCTTTATTTGAAAGCCTCCAACAAAGTTCCACTGCACCCTTCTCCAGCCTCAATCATGGCTGCCCCTCCTAAGTCACAGTGGTCTCACTCCCGAGGGTCTTTGACTGCGCTCTTCCTTGGCCCGGAACCCCCTTCCCTAGACCTGTCATGTGACTCCCTTCTCACTCAGCTCTCAGCTGGACCCTCCCCTCCAGCCAGACCCTTGCCCTGATAACCCTTTGAAACAGTCTCCCCCCTCAGTCATTCTTTCTGCTTTACACCACTTCCTTCATAGCACACAGCTCTCTGTGCCATCTTTATCCGTCCACATGTCTGTGGTGCATCCTTGCCACTGACAGCTCCCTGTGACAGACACGGGCCTCCATCCCTCACCCCCCAGGTGTTGCAGCTAGGAGGCCCTCTGGGGGCAATCGGCCATTCCAAAGCCTTGCCTCTCTGGAAGCTTTCTCCCATCACGCAGCCAAGCTCAAGTTTATTGCTCTTTTTTTTTTTTTTTGGTCAAAGCCTGACTTACTATCCTGAGAAGGGACGCAGTAAAACTGTCACATGTCATCAGTTTACAAGCTGTGCGGTTTATGTTCTCACGTGCCCTGAGGAGTCTGTGTGGGTCAAATGATCATCATTTGAATAATGTGTCAAGCTAATATTTCTCTAAACACTTTCATGTGGTTACATTTGCAAGGAAAATATTCTACTAACTTAAAGCATAATATTTACTTTATTAAAAAATATAAAAAAGTTTGTTTATTGAGTACTACAGACTGAAGCACTGGGGAAGATTATACTATTTTCAGCATACATGTGCAACACCCCAGACACAGGTTGCTCACAAATACCCTGTTTGGCACTTTTTTTTCCTGTAAGTTTTGGGAAAGAGGTAACCACCCTAACTCACGTATGGTGAAGTAGATAAAAGAGGACAAGGCAAATTCAAAAAGAGAGTTTAGTTAAAGAGACACAGAAAAGCAAAGAGATGTGAAAGGTAACTCTAGAGACCACAGAGGCTTCCTGGGGTGAGGCCACCAGGGCTGGTGAGGATCCTGAGGCCAAGCAGGGCACAGTCCCTGGGGGTGAGGCCCAGGCTTAGCCACAGTGTGAAGCTGTTGGAAGCTTTATAGGTGATTCCTCTTGAGCAGCCAGGGTTGGAAGCCACGGCTCTAGACCAGTGCTCTCAAGCATGATGTTAGCGTCAGGGTTGCCTGAGGGCTTGCTGGGATGGATTTTTGGTTTCACACCCAGAGTTTCTGACTTGGTGGGTCTGGGTGTGGCCTGAGAATTTTCATTTCTAACAGGCCCCTAGTGGTGCCCATGCTGCAGGCAGGGACCTCAGAGTAAAAGAACCCACACTCTGAACCTTGTACACATGGCCTTGTTAAAAGATGTCAGGCAGTGCACCTTAGTGACCGTTCTGTCCTGGACTGTGGAGTGAGAGAGCTGTGAGATTCAAGATTGAAAGGGACCCTCAGCCTCTGGTATGTTAACCCTGTCTCTTGAGGCCCCCTCCACTCCCTACCAGGGGAGTGCACAACATTTCTTCCAGTTTTGAGTATTGTGAAATTTTTCTTAAGTGGAGCAGAATTAGACTGCCATGTCTTCTACCCATTTGTCTCAGTTCATCTGGAAACACAGATTACAGCATCCAGGTGACGTGAAGACCAGGGAGCCGTCATCTTGGTTTCTTATTCAGACATCTCCCCACTACTTCTTGAATGCTGTTTGTTCCCTAGTTCCAAGGGGAAAGTGGAAGGTGAAAGCCTTCTCCTGACATTTACATGGGAGACACCACACTAGCTTGTGGGCCTGTGGGCCTGTGGGCCTGTTGGGAGCACCAGAAATGCTGTATCTCCTCATGGGCCAGTCCCTGGGATGACCTGGGTTTACTCACACCTGCTTCAACCGAGTTTCCAAGGGGCACCTGGTGGATTTGAACTGCTGACCTTTTGGTTAACAGCTGTAGCACTTAACCACTACACCACCAGGGTTTCCTCCTTCAGTACCGTAGATTATAAAATATGCATTTCCAGTTTCTTTTCAATGAGGCAATGGTGGTAGAATTCTCGCCTTCTGTGCAGGAGACCCAGGTTTGATTCCCAGCCAGTACACTTCTTGTGAAGCCACTACCCATCTGCCAGCGGATGCTTGAGCGTTGTTATGATGTTGAACAGGTTTCAGTGGAGCTTCCTGACTACGACAGACTAAGAAGAAAAGCCTGACAATCTACTTCGAAAAATCAGCCAGTGAAAACCCTATGGATCTCATGGCAGAGGAGGCAGTTGTTCATGGAGGTAATTAGCCACACATTCCGTATCCTCCTCCTGTTCCTGAGTCTCCTTCTTCCTCTGTTGCTCCAGATGAATAGAGACTAATTATCGTGCCTTAGATGGCCACTTGAAAGCTTTTAAGGTACCAGGCACTACACAATGAACTAGAAGGTAGAACAGAAGCACTAAACATGTTATTAGACCAATTAACTGGGATGTCTCATGAAATCATGACCTTAAACCTCCAAACCAAGGAACCAAATTCCATGAGGTGTTTGGTTGTACCTAAGAAGTCTCAACAGCTACCTTTTTTTGTCATTATTGTAAATATATCTATCACACAACTTTTGCCAACTCATCTTTTTCCAATTGTACAATTTACTGACAGCAATTACAATAATCAGATATGCACTACTACCCTTAATCAGTGCAATTTTTCCATCACCGTGAACAAAAACTCAGTACTCCATAAGCAATAACCCTTCTTTCCCCTCTCTCTTCTGTTCCTGGTAACCACTAATAAACTTTGGTCTCTATACATTTGCCTTTTCTTGTCTTTTTATATAAGTGAGGCCATACAATATGTGTCCTTTTGTAATTGACTTATTTCACTCAGCATAATGTCTTCAAGCTCCATCCATATTGTGGCATGTATCAAGATTTAATTTCTCCTGAAGAATGAAAAGATGCCCGGCTACCATTACTGAACATTTTAATCAAAGATTCCATAGAAGAACCCTGATCAAAAGAGGGGAAATGCAGAACATAATTTCAAATTCTCATAGAACTCAGACTGTCTGGAGCCATGGAGGCTGGATGAACTCCTGAAATCATTGCCCTGAGATAATCTTTAAACCTTAAACCAAAAATATCCCCTGAAGTCTTCTTAAAACAAGACAATAGTTAGCTTAACTAGTAAAGAATGTCTGCCTTGAGCATTATGCTCTTTTAAGATCTATCTATTTGGTATCAAATTGACAACGACAACTCAAAAGATTAGATAGGAACCTTAGGGGGCATGAGTTTATGTTAATGGAGGTGGAACAATTCAGAAGAGTTTAGACTTAAGAGGAAGTGAGAGAAGTCAGTAGAATCAATCCACAATGCTTTCTCTCTGTTCTTCCGTGGACCTGCTGTACAACAGGGTTAAAAACCAAAACCAAACCCCTAGCCATCGAGTTTCTTCCAACCCATGGTGACCCCATGTGTTGCAGAGTAGAACTGTGCTGCATATGGTTTTCTTGGCTATAATCCTTATGGAAGCAGATCACCCGGATTTTCTCCAGTGGTAGCGCTGGGTGGGTTTGAACCGCCAACCTTTAGGTTAATGGTCGAGATCAAACTATTTGTGCCACCCAGGGACCTACAACAGTGTTGTGGTGGGGATATGCCCTCAGCACCTTCCTCTGGGTTCTCCTGGAGAATGGGCATGTCCATACCCAGTGGAGAAACCTGAGTAGCAGAGGAGTGAGTGTTCACAGGAAGCAGGCACTCAGGTCAGGGATGAGGTGGGATTCAAATCCAGTCTGGCATCTAGCTTTACTTTAATCCGTAGACTCCTGCCTCTTGCACTTTGATGTTCCACAAACTCCCTCACTGAGCATGTCCAAATTGTAGCTCCCTTCCCCCATGCTTGGTTCTCCTTTGTGCTCCTTGACCTAGTTAGGGCCCAGTGGTCAGTGAGCCTCAGTCCAGGGTCAGTGAATCACTGAACTCTCATCCTTCCTACCTCATGCACTTCGCTGTCCAGGCTTTTAGCACCTCAGCTGGAGTTTTGCAATCGAAGTGAAATAAATCAACTCATTATAGTGTAAGCAATAACAGAGAATGTGCTGATTCATAAACTTGGACATAGGTGAGTAGAGCTTCAGGATGGCCCTCTCCATCTCTTACCTCTGCTCTTTTCACTGTTGACCTTGTTTTCTGCTACCTTAGAAAGGTCTTCTCTGTGCAGTGTAAAACATGACTCCCATCAGCCCCAACTTCACAGTGTTCCAACTTAAAGCCAACTGAGGAGGAACCTCTCTTGTCCTACATCTTTGGCTGAATTTCAATGAAGAGTCTAATGAACCTTGCTTGGGTCTCTTGCCTGACCCTGGACAAACCACTAGGCCAGGTGCTTGGGATCATATGAATGACCAAACTATGTCCAGGTGCTTGGCCCTATGATGAAGGTAGTGGTTGGCACCTTGAGTGACAGTGTCACAAAGACCACATGAATGGGGAAGGAATAGCTGACCAAAGGAAAAGTGGGGGGTTCTGTTAGCTGAAGAAGGGGGAGACGATGCTGAGCTAGTCAAACAAACAAACAAAAAAATTGCGTTTGATTAACTCAGGAATCACCTTTTCGGGAAAGGGTTAAGTGCTTTTCTCAGGTCCCTGTGTCCCCCTGTGCCTGCCCCTTCCACAGCACTTTTTTTTTTTTATTGTTGTACTTTAAGTGAAAGTTTACAATTCAAGTTATCTCTCATACAAAAATTTATACATACATTGTTATGTGACCCGAATTGCTCTCCCTATACTGTGACAGCACACTCCTCCTTTCCACCCCTGATTTCCCATGTCCATTCAACCAGCTCCTGACCCTATCTGCTTTCTCATCTCTCCTTTGGACAGGCGCTGCCTATTTAGTCTTATGTATCTGCTTGAGCTAAGAAGCACACTCTTCACGAGTATCATTTTATGTCCCATAGTCCAGTTTAATTTTTGTCTGAAGAGTTGGCCTTGGGGATGGTTTTAGTTCTGGGTTGACAGACAGTCCAGGGGACATGCTTTCTGGAGTTCCTCCAGTCTCAGTCACACCATTAAGTCTGGTCTTTTTACTAGAATTTGAGTTCTGCACCCCACCTTTCTCCTGCTCCATCAGGGACTCTCTGTGGTGTTCCCTGTCAGGGCAGTCGTTGGTGGTAGCCGGGCATTATCTAGTTCTTTACTCCAGGTGGTTGGGACCAATTAATGCATCTTAGATGGCCGCTCCCTAGCTTTTAAGACCCCAGAGGAGACTCACCGAAGTGGGATACAGACCATTTTCTTAATAACCTTTGTTATGCAAATTGACCTAGATGTCCCCTGAAACCATCGTCCCCAGACCCCCCAGCTCCTGCTACTCTGTCTCTTGAATGTTTGGTTGTATTCAGGAAACTTCTTAGCTTTGATTTAGTCCAGTTGTGCTGACTTCCCCTGTAGTGTGTGCTGTCCTTCCCTTCACCTAAGGTAATTCTTGTGATTAATATCTAGGTAATATCTGGTGAATAACCCTCTCCCTCCCTTCCCACCCTCATAACCATCAGAGAATCTTTTCTTCTGTGTTTAAACCTTTTCTTGAGTTCTTTTTTTTTTTTTTTATCAAATTTATCCAATCTTATAGATTCTGTGAACAGAGAGAAGGTTGGAGATTTGTTAAATCAAAGATTTTAGAGGAAGTTTGTGGCATCGAGGTAAAATTGTGCAGATGAGCTTCTAAGCCCAAGTCCACTGACTTGTTAGAAGCAATTGTGTGCTCATGTGGCCTCTTTTTCTTGTTTGTTTATTGTTGTAGTTTAAGTGAAAGTTTACATTTCAAGTTAGTCTCTTATACAAAAATTTATACACACATTGTTATGTGACCCTAATTGCTCTCACTATACTGTGACAGCACACTCCTCCTTTCCACCCCTGATTTCCCATGTCCATTCAACCAGCTCCTAACCCTCTCTGCCTTCTCAACTCACCTCCAGACAGAAGCTGCCCATTTAGACTCACGTATCTACTGGAGCTAAGAAGCACACTCTTCACGAGTATCATTTTATGTCCCACAGTCCAGTCCAATCTGAAGAGTTAGCCTTGGAGATTGTTTTAGTTCTGGGCTGGTAGAGAATCCAGAGGCCATGCTTTCCGGGGTTCCTCCAGTCTCAGTCAGACCACTAAGTCTTGTCCTTTTACTAAAATTTGAGTTCTGCACCCCACCTTTCTCCTGCTCCATCAGGGACTCCCTGTTGTGTTCCCTGTCAGGGTGATCATTGATGGTAGCCAGGCATCATCTAGTTCTTCTGGTCTCAGGCTGATGAATTCTCAAGTTTATGTGGCCCTTTCTGTCTCTTGGGCTAATACTTTCCTGTGCCTTTGGTGTTCTTCATTCTCCTTTATTCCAGGTGGTCAGGACCAATTGATACATCTAAGATGGCCACTTGCAAGTTTTAAGACCCCAGACACCACTCACCAAAGTAGGATGCACAACATATTCTTAATAAAGTTTATTATGCCAACACTTCTAGATGTTCCCTGAAACCATGGTCCCCAAACCCTCGCCCCTGCTACTCTGTCCCTTGAAGTGTTTGGTTGTATTCAGGAAACTTCTTAGCTTTGGTTTAGTCCAGTTGTGCTGACTTCCCCTGTAGTATGTGCTGTCCTTCCTTTCACCTAAGATAATTCTTGTCTACTATCTAGTTAGTGAATAACCCTCTCCGTCCCTCACCACCCTCATAACCATCAGAGAATGTTTTCTTCGGTGTTTAAAACTTTTGTTGAGTTCTTAAAATAGTGGTTTTATACAATATCTGTTCTTTAGTGACTGACTAAATTCACTCAGCATAATGGCTTCCAGATTCCTTCATGTTATAAGATGTGTTTCACGGATTCATTGTTGTTCTTTATCGTTGGATAGTATTCCATTGTGTGAATATACCATAATTTGTTTATCCATTCGTCTGTTGATGGGCACCTAGGTTGCCTCTTTTTGCTATCGTGAACAGTGCTGCAATGAACATGGGTGTGCGTATATCTATTCATGTGATGGCCCTTATTTCTCTAAGATATATTCCAAGGAGTGGGATTTGTGGATCATATGACACTTCTATCTCTAGCTTTCTAAGGAAGTGCCAAATTGATTTCCAAAGTGTTTTTGCCATTTGAAATTCCCACCAACAGTGTATAAGTGTTACAGTCTCTCCATGACCTCTCCAACATTTATTATTTCGTGTTTTTTGATGAATGCTAGCCTTGTTGGGGTGAGATTGTATCTCATTGTAGTTTTGATTTGCATTTCTCTAATCACTAGTGATCATGAGCATTTCCTCAAGTATCTGTTAACCACCTGAATATCTTCTTTGGCGAAGTGCGTGTTCATGTTATTTGCCCATTTTTAAATTGAGTTATTCATCTTTTCGTTGTTGAGGCTTTGCAGTAATGACGCTGATCAGATTTGCCGTAGCCAAAAATTTTTTCCTAGTCTGGATGTTGTCTTTTTACTCTTTTGGTAAAGTCTTTTGATGAGCATAAGTGTGTGATTTTTAGGAGCTCCCAGTTATCTAGTTTCTTTTCTGGTGTTTGTGCATTGTTACTTATGGTTCATATTGTGTTTATGCCATGTATTAGTGCTCTTAGCGTTGTCCCTATTTTTTCTTCCATGATCTTTACTGTTTTTGATTTATTTTTTTGGGTCTTTGATCCATTTTGAGTTAGTTTTTGTGCCTGATGTGAGGTATGGGTCTTGTTTCAGTTTTTTGAAGATGGATATCCAGTTATGCCAGCATCATTTGTTAAAGAGACTGTCTCTTCCCCAATTAATGGACTTTGGGCCTTTGTCAAATTTTAGCTGCTCATAGGTGGATGAATTTATGTCTGGATTCTCAATTCTGTTCCATTGGTCTATGAATCTGTTGTTGTACCAGTACCAGGCTGTTGTGACTACCGCGGTGGTATAATAGGTTCTAAAATCAGGTAGTGTGAGGCCTCCCACTTTGTTCTTCTTCTTCAGGAATGCTTTACTTATCTAAGACCTCTTAGTTTTCCATATGAAGTTGGTGATTTGTTTCTCCATTGCATTATAAAATGCCATTGGAATTTGGATCGAGATTGCCTTGTATCTGTAGACTGCTTTGGGTAGAACTGACATTTTCACAATGTTGAGTCTTCCAATCCATGAGCAAAGTGTGTTTTTCCACTTATGCAGGTGCCTTTTGGTTTCTTTCAGGAGTGTCTTGTAGTTTTAATTGTATAGGTCTTTTACATCTCTGGTTAGATTTATTCCTAAGTATTTTATCTTCTTGGGGGCTGTTATAAATGGTATTGATTTGGTGATTTCCTCTTTGAAGTTGTCTTTATTGGTGTAGAGGAATCCAATTGATTTTTGTAGGTTTATCTTGTATCCTGAAACTTTGCTGAAATCTTCTATTTGTTCCAGTAGTTTTCTTGTGGATTCTTTGGGATTTTCTGTGTATAAGATTATATCATCTGCAAATAGATATACTTTGACTTCTTCCCTACCAATTTGGTGTTGGATTTCGTCAGATGCCTTTTCTGCATCAATTGATAAGCTCATGTGGTTCTTGTCTTTTGTTTTATTTATGTGATGAGTTACATTGATTGTTTTTCTAATGCTGAACCATCCTTGCATACCTAGTATAAATCCCAATTGATCATGGTGAGTTATTTCTTTTGACATGCTGCTGGATTCTATTGGCTAGAATTTTGTTGAGGATTTTTGTGTCAATATTCATGAGGGAAATTGGTCTGTAATTTTCTTTTTTTTGTGGTGTCTTTACCCGGTTTTGGTATCAGGGTTGTGCTGGCTTCATAGAATGAGTTTGAGAGTATTCCGTCCTTTTCTACGCTCTGAAATACCTTTAGTAGTAGTGATGTTAACTCTTCTCTGAAAGTTTGATAGAATTCTCCAGTGAAACCATCTGGGCCAGGGCTTTTTTTTTTTTTTTTTTTGGGTGTGTTTTAATTACCTTTTCAATCTCTTCTTTTGTTGTAGGTTTATTTGTATACCTCTGTTTGTGTTACTTTAGGTAGGTAGTGAGTTTCTAGAAATTTGTCCATTTCCTCTAGGTTTTTAAATTGGTTAGAGTACAATTTTTCATAGTATTCTGTTATGATTCTTTTAATTTCAGTTGAGTCTGTTGTGATATCATCCATCTCATTTCTTATACGAGTTATTTGCTTCTTCTTCTGTTTTTCTTTTGTCAGTTTGGCCACCGGAAGATTATTTTTTCCCCTATTTGTTAATTTGTTCCCTCTCCAAGGCCAGAGGAATGGCTCAGGGCACTGATGGGTCCTACTTCTGGCCTAGGGTACTCAGCAACTGCTGAAGCCGTCCCCAACCCAGAGCAGAGCAGGGAGTGGAGAGGTAAATGGGAGAGAGGTTTTTCCCAAAGAGGGGTGTTTTTGATCCATGCCGTAGGCCAGACGCAAGTACTTATCTTTTGCTGATCAAGGGCTGCTTCTCCCTGGTTCTGGATGGCTGAGTATAGTCTCTGCCGCTGGGTCTCTCCCAATGTGGAAAATGGCTCCCAAGCACTGCTCTTGCCTCACCATGCACCACGAGCTGATCTGGTCTAAAGGGCTCCGGCTCCTGCTTGGTCAGGTCTGGCAACTCCTTGCTGTTTCCAAACCGCCTCTCCCTTCCCCTGCCACTCAGTCCAATTTCTCAACTTTGCCTTTGATATTCAGAGCTCCTAGATTGTCATATATAATCGATTCACTCGTTTTTTCAGGTCTTTGTTGTAAGAGGGACCACCAGAACATCTGACTACTCTGCCATCTTGGCCCCGCCTCCCCCACAGAACTTTATTGTATTTTCCATATTGCCTCTCTGTTTTCTCTGGACTATAAGGTTCCTGAATGCAAGGATTATTACTCTCCTATCTGAATCCCAGGATCATAGTTCAATAACTGTTAAATTAAAATGAACTTTCTTTGTCTTTTGAGTAAAGTCAACAATTTTCTGATCTGGGAATATCATGATCGCATTTGTACTTGAAGAATTCTCTAATAACATGGAGGGTGTTGGATTGGGAGAGTGCAAATGGAAGTAGGAAGACAAATGTGGAGGTCATGAGAACCAACAGCATGAAAGATGATGAGTCATGAACTGTGGTAGGGGTGGAGATATTTGAAATTGAGCTCAAGGTGTAGAGATACAGAAAGTCTCCAACAGACAGACTCAGCCTGGGCCACCATCACACCCTTTGCATTGTCTCTCTACCCATCTGAGCCTGCACTCCTCCCACTCCCCTTCGGGCAGCTCCTCCCTGACAAAGCATCACATTTGGGCCTATTGAGAGGGAGGTAGTTGGATTGTTTGAAATGGGGCAGTGCTGCAAGGGTGAGAGGGTGAGGGTGGGTAATCTCAACAACTCTGACACTGGGAAAGGAAGGTCATTTTGCTAAGTGCTATAATGCATGCACATGGAAATAGATGGAATTGTAGAACAGAACTGCTAATAAAAAGCAACAGTCTTCTGCCCATACTCCATGACCAGGCCCTCTCCTCCAGGCAACCTGTTTGTTTCATGTCTGTGTTTACCTTCTTATAATATGTTTATTTCTTAATCAACTTTGTACAACAATTATTGTTACTCAGGATTTATATAACTAACCTAACCTTTTCCCACATCTGTCAATGTTGGAAAGTTAAGATTTTTTTTAGTTCTGTTTGACATTATATTTGTAACCTAAGGAGGGAAAAACTCACTCTGTGTTTCTTGTTAAATCAGCCTTACTCAGTGTCTCAACTCGCTTTTATATAACAGGACATTGTTAGCATCTTCATTCTTCTCACCATCCTCCTTCCCTTCTTACTTGTTTTACCTCTATCAGCTACAGTTTTGCTTTTACATTTCAGAAGGCTGTAATACTTATCTGTACACAGTCACAACCAAGTCTTCAGTGCTTTGCCCACAGGTTGATTCTAACAATAACAAACTGCATTTAAATTGTTATGATGATTATTTCAGTATTTTCACTTCCAGGCCAGATGGCAGGCTAGGGTTATATTTGCTTCTCTCTAGATCCAGCGTCACACAAATGAGAATGTTCCAAGTATCAAGTGCACAGATTTTGTATTCTTATATAGTATCACTTACTGACATCAAGCTGCATTTTGATTTGCTTTAATTTTGTACTATTCTTTTTGTGTACATGTTTTCTTTTTCTAAAGTTGCTATCCTCCCCACTCCCTTGGTTTTTGCTGCTGAAGACAGAACCATACCATGGCCTGACATTTCCTCATCCTCTGTGCATGCTGTGTATTGCAGGAAGACAATTTTTCTCAGACATCTCTTTTATAAGGCATTTGGTCTTCCTACTCCAATTTTAGATGGTTGCTTTTAAGGCCTTCTAGATAGTTTTCAAACTAGACTTTCCTTTTTGCATTGGATCTGTTTTATGATCACATTTCTTTATCTTTTTTGGTTTCCTCCTTTGTTTTACTGGAGTACTTCCTCACATATCTTCCTAAAAAAGGAGTGCATAGAAGGTAAGCTTTCTGAATCTTAATGTTGGGAAACAGATTTGTTGAACCCACATATTGGATTGATAGTCTAGCTTGGTGTAAAGTAGATGATATTTGCTGTCAGTCTGATTATCATTCATTTATAGGTTGTCTGGTTTTTATTTGTTTTTCCTCTCTAGAATCTTTAAAATTAATTTTGTATCCTCATAGTTCCAAAATGTGTCCAGGGTGTGTCTAGGTATGCCCCCCCCCTTTTTTTTTCATTCATTGGTTGGGGCTCTTGATGGATCCTGGCAATACAAAGTCTCATGATATTTTTTCAGCTTTGGGAATTTTTTTCTGTTTTTCTTATTTCAGCCCCACTAGTTTTTATTTTTCTCTCTTTCTGTCAATGGGATATTGAACCTTCTAGTTTGTTGTTCAATTCCCCCCCTCCCCACCCAGGTGTTTATTGTTCTTGTGAGGCTGTATTCTGAGAGATTTTCTTTACTCTATTTTCCAAGCCTTCATCTCTCCCCATCCTTTTATTTTTGTGATTATATTTAAAAGCCATTTTTCATCTGAAAGTTTCTTTTTTTAAATTACCTTGCAAATTTTTATGGATGTAATATTTTCTCAAGTTGAAGTCTACTAATTAAAGGAGACTTTTTTATTTTCTTTTTAAAGTTCCCTTTCAGAATTGTCTCTGTTTTCCTTAGGCTTACATTTTAACTTTTATTTTGCCCTTTTTAAATTTTTTCGATTTGTTTTTCATTTTCATGCCCTGAGCTTCCTCATCTGTGTGGCCACTTTTCCTGGCATGGGCTATAATCCCTGGACACAGGAGTCCGTACCTAGTCACTCATTCAACAAATATGAAATGAACAAAACAACAAAGTCCAGGCATTGTGGAGATTACCTTCTAGTAGAAAGGGCAGAAAGGAACCAATGTAAGGAAGCAGTAAGTGCTATGAAGAAAAATAATGCTAGATATTGAATGAAGACCATACTCAAAGACTTTTTGGGTTTCTCAGAGTGACGATGCCTTCTCCCCTTGACCAGGGTGTTCTTGACTGGGAGTGTGCAGAAACTGGACAGTTGGTACCTAGCCTTGAGATGAGCAGAGAGGACTGCATAGGTCAGCACCACCCTATCATCTTTCTTAGGGGACCTGCAGGTGAGAGGCAGAGTTTAAGAATTATTGGGGACCTGCTGGTGAGGGTTGGAGTTTAAGAATGTGTTAGAGAACCTGCAGGTGAGGGGTGGGGTTTAATAATGTGTTAGAGGACCTGCAGGTAGGTGAGGGGCAGAGGTTAGGACTGTGACCACAGCTGGCTCAGCCCAAGGCTGTGAGCTGGGCCGGAGGCTGGACCCATAGATTCTGGATGTCTGTCTTCCTGATAAGTAGAGGCTTGGATCCAGAATTAAATTTAGTTAAACCAAGAAAAGGGAAGGGATACTTTTCCAACACAAGATGGGCAAGTAGATTCCTATCTGCAGAATGTGTATTTACACATGCTTCTCTCCAAAAGAAGCAGAAAGTCCAAACCGTGTTAAGGACTACAATATGCACTCCTTTTTTCTCCAAGGACCACAGTCAGGAAAGTGGATCATGCTTGCCCAGAAAGTAAATTCCTGGGTGAGCTGAGGGCTGGCACTCCCTGGGCAGTGGTGCAGAGCCCCTCCTCGAGGAAGTGTCCAGGTGAGGGTATTGACCACCAGGTTAGGCTCTCTGGGGAGACCACAGAGCACTGTCTCCACTCAGGTTCAGAGACAGTGGGATCCTGTGTCCAGGATCTGTGACCTTCCATTCCCAGCATACCCAGGTGAAGCCCAAATCCTAGCAAGACATCTGAAACCACCAAGTCTCAGACAGGAAGGTAGATCATGATCTCTAACCCCCATTTCTATGATGGACTCAAAGTCAGTTGTCTGTAGAGATCATAGGTTCTGTGAAAGGCAAATAGAAAGAGGCCCAGTGGATGAGGCCATCGTGTGTGGCACCAAACCAGTTGCAATTGAGTTGACTCTGACTCATGGTGACCCCATTTGTTTCAGAATAGAACTGTGCTCCATAGGGTTGTCAATGGTTGATTTCTTGGCAGTAGATCACCTGGCTTTTCTTCTGAGGAGTCTCTGGGTGGATTGGAAGTTCCAACCTTTCAATCAGCAGCTGAGCCTGTTAACCATTTTCATCACCCAGGAGATCCAATCCTAGCTCCACTCAGAGTGAATTACAGAAGTTCTGCTCGGCAGTAACTGTTTCCTTGGAGTGTGGGCTGTCCTGCTGGGCTGTCTGTGATGTTCACGTGCTGCTTCACAAAAGCTTGGAATGTTCTGGTCCTTTTTGCAGGCCTCTGTGTTCCTAGGTCACTGAGGGTCTTTGATCCTTATGCTCAGTCTTCTGGGTGCCCTTGAAGTACTCCCTGAATATTTGTAGTGAATATCGGTTTTTGTTTGTTTCTGATTTCCCAGGAAGAAATCCCCTTTCCCAATAGCCCAACAACCTCATTTTGGAGAATCACCTTCCCTCTCACTATGTGTTTGCTTAGTGGGAGTAGACTTAAGGGCCTGCTCTTCTCAAGCTGGGACAAGGGACACTTGGCCGGGAGATGTGACCCTGGAGAGATAGGCAAGGGCAGAGAAGCAGTTGACCTGCATTTCATCAGTGCCCAAAGGAGAAAGCCAGTGGTCCCTAAACACCCAGAACTCCCCTGCTCCTCATCCTGCCTTTTTTTCTGGTTCTGAGTCTGATTCTCCACTGCTCTGTTCATTTGAAACCACACTCACAACCCTTTAGTAAATGTCTCCATTGCCTAAGTTAGTCAGAAAGTAGCGGGAGTGGTAGGTACATATTCCTAGTCGATATCTGAGTTGTCACAAACAGCACCCTGTGTGATTTTGACCGTGAATGCCAACAGAAAATTCTAAATCAACCAATGTATAGGGTCAGAATATTGGCAAAGAATATTGAATATATCATGGACTGCCAGAAGAATGAACAAGTCTATCTTGGAAGAAGTATACAGCCAGAATGCTCCTTCGAAGTGAGGATGGCAAGACTTTGTCTCACGTACTTTGAACGTGTTATCAGAAGGGGCCTGTCGCTGGAGAAGGACATAATGCTTGCTAGAGGGTTAGCGAAAAAGAGGAAGACCTTCAACAAGATGGATTGACACAGAGGCTGCAACAATGGGCTCAAATATAGTAACGATAATGAGGATGACATAGGATGGGACAGTGTTCCCTTCTGTTTTGCATAGGGTTGCTATGAGTCGGAACTGACTCAATGGCACCTAACAACAACAACATAGGGTCAGAAATACCTACATCAATTTAAGCCTCCAGGAATGTTTTGCTTAAAAGTTAAGAAAATTTTTTGTTGCACAGACAATCCTGTGAGGCCACCATCACAACCATGACCATGGCCAGTGTAGCTGGCAGACCAATACTCCAGGGTCTGAGGGCTGTGTCGGGGGTCCATACAGGTGGTCACTGCTCATCCACTGGTGCAACTGCACAGCAGGCTGTGGGGGACCAGGGCATCGTGCAGTTCTTCCAGGGAGCTTTCCACAGAGCTGGGGAAGAAAATCGATTTTAACTTCATTCTTCAAAAGTCTCTCCAGCTATCTTCTCTCTGCACCCGAAATCTGTGTAAAGAGCCCAGATCCCTACTTCTGTCCCTGTTTTCACTTCCCAAATCCAGTCTCACCTTTTCTTTTACGCCTCCAGCTTGATACCCCATTGACACCTCAAACTTACATCAAATGGTGTACAGGGATTGAAGGGAATACGGCAGAAATAAAAGTAGAAGGAAAATTGCCTTGGAGAAGATTGGATTCTCTTATTTCTTATTTCTGCAGTATTCCATCTCACCCCACGCATGCCGTGACCATGCAGTAGGGCTCAATAACTGCTCACTGAATGAGTGAATGAAGGACACCACCATCCTCCCCAACTTAAAATGGAGGCCATCCTGGGCTTTCTCCTCTCCCATGTCCCCACTTTCCTTCCCCGTGAGACCCAGTGTGCCCTACCCCTGCGATTCTTCATCCGTCCTGTTCCCTCCAGGCTGCCTGAACTTAGGGCCTCACCATCTCTGAATTACACTGTGGTGCAGTATCTTGTCTTCCTCTTCCATTTTCCCCACTCCAATCCACTCTGCCTGTTAAATCTGTCTCCAGCAGTTTTGCCATTGTCTGACATGTGTTTGGTAATACGGCGTGCCTGGCACAGGGCTGAGGACCTCACATACAGCACCTCACCTCACTTACCTATAGAATCACAGCATGAGGCAAGTTCTTGTACTGCTCACACTGCACAGCAGGCGGACCCCAGAGGTGCCAGTCTAAGCTAGCCCCACATCTGTGCACTTGACCAACACAGCATTCTCTTCAGTTCTTACTCAGAAAGTTTAGCTGCTCCTCAAAGCCCTGACATTCCAGGGCTGATTGTCACAGACTCAGAGTCCTGGTGACTCTCTCTCAGCTTGGACAGCTCGTCTGGTCCTTTCACCTCTGCTCTGACCTTTGCTCATGCTCTTCACCTGCCTGAAAATTCATTTTTCCATGCATTCAAGTTACCCCGTTGCTGAGGGCCAGGCTTCAAATAATACCTGAAGGCTCTTTTTAAACATGTCTCCATTTAATGGCTGCACAACATGAAGAATGTAAGCAATGTCTTTGCACTGTAAATGTAGAAGTTATTGTATTGGCAAATGTTTTGGTGTGTATATTCTCAGCAGAATAAAATTTAAGTAATTAAAAAAAAAAATTCCACACAGCTTCAGTGTGTGTCACCATATTTAGGACACAGTGCCCATCCAGACCACAGCCTCTCGGGGAAGGTGACTGTCTCGGGTCTTCAGAGAACACTGGGGCTCTTCCATGATTTCAAACAGCAAGCAGCCCGCAGCTCTTCCTGTTGCATTCTTACTGCCTTCAGCAGAGTGATTAAGATGTCAGTCATTCTCCAGAGCCCACCATGAAGCTTCCTTAACCAACTGTTACCTGTCACCCTCATCTCCAGGCATGAGTACTCCACCTCACCAGCCTGTGCCCAAGGAGGTCAATGTGTCCAAACTCTCCCATAAGAATTTCAGAGCAGAAATAACTGATCACTTTTCAAATATGCGATATGACCCTTTTTCCAGTTAAACAATTTTAACATTTTACAACTTAGGATTCATTACTCCCGGTCATTGAAAATAACTGTGAGCTGCAACATTCATATAGAATAATTAAGAGTTCACAGGCAGGGCCCTTCAATTTCCTTTAAGTCCCTGAAATCCAAGTACTATCTTTCCAGAGTTTATTGAGATTCGAAAAGCATGTCCTGTGTTATAGCAGGTTTCAGGTGACTCTGTGTTAACAAGAACACAGGAAAAAGTAGTTAAAAGGAACAAGTAGTTAGTATAGGCCTGACTATAAGAACAGATTGATTAATTTTTTAAAAGTGCAGAACACCAGTTTTCTTAATGATTAAAGTTCTTCACCCCCCTGAAAGCCTCAAGATTCTCCCCCAAAAGAGCCCCAGGGGCAACTTAACCATTGTCTTAGTTATCTAGTGCTGCTCTAACAGAAATACCACGAGTGGATGGTTTTAATAAGGAGAAATTTATTTTTTCACAGTCTAGTAGGCTAGAAGTCTGTATTCAGGGCATCAGATCCAGGGGAAGGCTTTCTCTCTCTGTCGGCTCTGGAGGAAGGTCCTCATCATCATCAGTCTTCCCCTGGATTAGGAGCTTCTCTGCACAGGAATCTTGGGTCCAAAGGATGTGCTCTGCTCCTGGTGCTTCTTTCCTGGTGGTATGAGGTCTCCCACTTTCCACTTGCTTTCCTTTCCTTTTATCTCTTATAAGAGATAAAAGGTGGTGCAGGCCACACCCCAAGGAAACTCCCTTTACATTGGAGCAGGGATGCGACCTGGGTTAGGGCGGTGTTGCAATCCCACCCTAATCCTCTTTAATGTAAAATTACAATCACAAAATGGAGGACAACCACACAGCACTGGGAATCATGGCCTAGCCAAACTGACACACACATTTTCTGGGGGACACAATTCAACCCATGATATTCCACCCTTTGCCCCCGCCAAAATCCCATCCTTACAACATGCAAAATATACTCATCTCATTATATCATAGCAAAAGTCTAAACTCCAAGTCAAAAATCTGAAAATTCCTCTTCATCTGTGAAATCTAGAATACAAGTTATCTGCTTCCAAAGTACAATGGCAGAACAGGCATATTTCCATTATAAATTTCCATTACAAATGGGAAAGAAGGGATAACAGGCACCAAGCAAGTCAGCAGAACACGTTACACTAACCCTCAAGGCTTTGAAAATAAACCTCTGTCCTCTGAGACAATTTACACAATGGCCCTCCCCTCCAGACTCTAGGTATTGACCACACTCTCCAGGTTCTGAGTGGAGGCCCCTTGGCCCTGGGCTTCAGCTCCACCTTCCAGGCCCACTGGGACAGCAACTCTGCTTTCTCGGCTTCAGACACACCATTCTCCTAGTCCATCGGAGTGACAACTCCACCCTTAGAAACTCCAGAGTCCAAGGCTCCACCTTTTGAAACCCCTGAGGTCATGGCCATACCTTTTGAGACTGAGGCAGCTCAGCTTCTTGTGTTCCTTCTCTCTTTAGCTCTGCTTCCTGTGGCCTCTTGGCCCTTGGGCCTCAAGCCCGCATCTGCCCTGCTGGGGCAAGTGTTCCAAAGCTCTGTAGTTCCACCAGTAAGTGCCTGGAGGCACCCCACTCTGCCAGGAAGCCTCCTGCGCACCCGCACTAGGCTCTCCCGCTCTGTGGGTCAGCTCCAGCACCATCTTGCACTGGTCTCCTGGTTCTGCTGCTGTTCGTTCTCTGCCGCTGCCGCTTCTCTGCCACTGCAGGTTCTCTGCTGTTGCTGGTCCTCTGTCGCTGCCGCTCCTCTATCCATTCACAGTTTCATAACCGCTTCCAGTCTCTTGGTACCAAATTCTGTCTCAGTCATCTAGTGCTGCTCTAACAGAAGTATCACGAGTGGATGGTTTTAATAAGGAGAAATTTATCTTCTCACAGTCTAGTAGGCTAGAAGTCGAAATTCAGGGCATCCGCTCCAGGGGAAGGCTTTCTCTCTCTGTCGGCTCTGGAGGAAGGTCCTTGTCATCATCAGTCTTCCCCTGGACTAGGAGCTTCTCTGCACAGGAATCTTGGGTCTAAAGGACGTGCTGTGCTCCCAGTGCTTCTTTCTTGGTGGTATGAGGTCCCCCACTCTCCACTTGCTTCTCAAGTGGAGAAGGTGCAGGATACACCCCAAGGAAACTCTCTTTACATTGGATCAGGGATATGA
The DNA here is from genome assembly GCA_030035585.1 of Dugong dugon. Lineage (NCBI taxonomy): Eukaryota > Metazoa > Chordata > Mammalia > Sirenia > Dugongidae > Dugong > Dugong dugon. The sequence continues at coordinate 3,805,004 of CM057475.1, read as the reverse complement.
CCTGGGTTAGGGTGGTGTTACAATCCCACCCTAATCCTCTTTAATGTAAAATTACAATCACAAAATGGAGGACAACCACATAACACTGGGAATCAGGGCCTAGCCAAATTGATACACACATTTTTGGGGTGACACAATTCAATCCATGACAACCATGTATAGGAAATTCAGAGGAATCTGTGCTAGCTTGATGCTTCCAAGCCCTGGAGGAGAGCACAGAAAGTTAAATGCAAGACAAATTTTGCTCTGGAAGCTATGCTAGTGACCAAGAAAAGAGTTTATAGGTCTGGTTGGGAAACTGGGTCCGGGTGGTCCCTAAGGCAGATTTTGGGGTGATGGTTTGTATCCTAACCTTTCCTAAGCCCCAGCACTCCCCGTACAGTAGGAGGCGATCATAAATGTCCTGTGGGCCCCAGGGCACCAGGGAATTCTGCCCTTTCAGACCTACAGTCCTTGAAACATGGGCATAAAAGGGCTGTGCTCTGAGCAGTACTGAGCAAGAACTGTGCATGCACTCTAAGGACAGCATCTTTATCTTAGCTTCTCTCCTAGGGCTGCTGTAACAGAAATACCATGAGTTAGGAGTTTTAAAGAACAGAAATTTATTTTCTCACAGTTCTAGGGGAAGGCTCTGTCTCTATTAGGTCTGGGGGAAGGTCCTTGTCTCCCAGTGTTCCTCAGTTCCTTGACAATCTTCTATCCTATTTGTGCTTATCCTTTTGTGTCTAATCTGCTCTTCTTATAACTCAGAAGTAATTAGGTTTAGGACACACCCTACACTGATACGGCTGTATTAACATAACAAAGAAAACCCTATTCCCAAATGGGATTACTTCCGTAGGCATAGGGGTTAGGATTCCAACACATATCTTGGGGGAACACAGTTCAATCCATAATGATATTATTTAGACACTCCAAGATCTCACTAACTTCAGGACAATGTTAAAATGCCTGGGAGTCTAGTTGCCAGGATGCCCTGCACTTTCAAGTTTTCACTTGCCTTTTCCTCTGCAGTAGCATTTGGAAGCATGCTAAAGCCCATAGATGTCCTCTTTGGACATTTTGCTAAATTTTGTCCATTTCTTTGGGTTGGTCAAGTTCATTTTGGGTGTTGATTCTGCCAAAACATTTAAAACTCCTCTTAGTATCAGGCCACTCAAAGTCTTGTTAAGACAGTCAATAGTTGATGAATGTATCAAACGTCCTTACAGCAACTCATAGTTCTTTCCCTGGTCCACAGGTGAAAGGAGGATCCTGGCCAGTGTGTCTTGTGTGGACTTACAGCAGTATGTCCCCTTCTTTCTCTTAGATTTCTATTTCATCGTCACCATGGTTTCCTTCTGTACTGTTCACAACACCCTTTTAAAGAATCGCATCTAGAAGTGTGGACTAGAACACAGGGCTTTGAGATCCCCCCCAGGGGAAAGGTGGTATCAGGATTTTCTCCCAACTGATCACTAATTATTTATGTCCAATGTGGAAATGATGCTGTGCCACATTGCTTGTTGCATTCTGTCTTTCAATCCTATTGATGTTTCCATATGTTAGAACTATGCCAAGGTTCTGATGCCAGTTTTCCGAACACTTATTTTCAGAAAAATTTAAAGAGAAGGACATGGATGAACCTACACTTTTTCTACAGTGAGAATGTGGAGAGTCAGGTTTTCCAGTCCTGCCCTCCTTCCCCTCCCCCGCCTCACAGGTGGGCATGGCTCCTTTCCACATCTGGACAGTGTAGACTGGGAAACAGATAACCTGTTTCTTTCTCTCTTCCTCCTGAAGAAATGAGTTTCCTTTGAAGACAACCTTATTATGTGTGTATGTTTCCAGTGCTCTCATTATAGGTGGCTCTGGGCCAGCTCAAGGCTAACCATGAGAGATCTTGCAGACTGAAGCAGTTACTCACTAACTCTGGTAATTATTATGTTTCTTTCTTCCTTTTTTATATAGAGGAGTAAACGCCAATGTATTCTCAGCCAAACTATTTATCAAATAAAAATTCCATAACTGATACGTAAGTAGGATATGTAAGAAGATTCTTTTTAAGCTTTGAATTGATCCATCCTATAGACCTGGTGTGTTGAGGGTTCAGGGAGCTAATGCTTTATAATTGAGACCTCTTGGGACTGGTTCAGGGAAGACTTAATTTCTGGGGAAGAAAAACAAAGAAAGACAGGACAGGACAAGTCAGGAAGTCATATGACTTGGTTTAAAGGAGAATTGTTTTGTGAGTTGTGGTTTTCAGTCATGTCAGCAAAATCCTCCTGCAGCTCCATCAGGGGGCTGTTTGAGAAAATAGCTCCTGAGCTAGGAACACAAATGGGCCACGTGGGAGAGCTGGGGGTCATAGACCAGCTGGGAAAGGATGGACTGGCAAGAAGGTAAATGGTGTCAGCAAGATCCAGCTAAGAAGAAGATGGCACGGTAGGCTAGAGAGCTACTGACATTTGTGCCCCACGAATCAGACACTGAACAGGGTGCAAAGATGCAGACAGATGGATGCAGTCTGATACTGCTGGCAGACACTCCCACCTGTCACAGGGGTGAGGAGGGGAGCCACCATGGCCACAGGAAGAGTAGTGCAAGGGAATGAAGAGAAGGTCTGAGGCCAAGGCAGGCTGGGGAGGAAGCTACAAGCATGGACTCAGCAGCATAGGATCAGATTCAAATCCCACTCCTGTTGCCCACGAACCACAACAGTTTGGGCACATCCTGGCTTCTCCATTGCGAAGCTGTGATGGTAACAGTCCTGGCATCACAGGACTGTTACATGTGGGTCAGAGGAAATGGTGCATGTGGAGTCCTGAGCCCTGTTCAGATTACAGCTGGAGTGCAGTGAAGCAGGGTGTACACAAGGGTGCTGCTGCCCAAGCTACATATCCTGAGAGAGGGCAGCCCACTCAAGTCACAGGTGTGGCTCTTCCTTGGCAGAGGGCACTCTTTCATGTCCTGGGAGCATGCTGAGGCTGCATCAGGACAGCAGGAATGCTGGAATGTCACACCCCAGGTGCAATCCCCAGCCAGTGAGGGATGAGCATGGTTGCAAAGACAGCTGCTTCAGTGTGCCCAGCGGGACAATTCAGAGGCTTGTGCATCCTCAGAGGCTCCTGGTGGCACTTAGCATAGTTGTCCCGAGGGGGCGGGACTCACTTATTGGCTGTTCTCCCTTCCAGATCTCACCTTCTCCATTTCCTCCTTGGAAATTTTCAGAACACCTCCCTCAAATTATACTATACCCTAAAATCCTCGTCTCAGGTTCTGCTTTTTGGTAGCATCCCTTACCTAGCCATGGGGCCACAGAAAGTTGATTAGCTGAAGGGCCCTTGGGTTGGGCCTTGGTGTGTGGATAGAATAAGAACATGTGGAAGTGAATGTGAGGAAAGGGCAGGCGTTTCAGGAAGAAGAAACGTGTGCTCCTATGAGCAGAAGCTTCAAGATGCCTTCTCTCTGGGCAGCATGGTGGGATAGGAGCTCAGGGAAACAGATCTGGGGAGGCAAGTCAGCAGCCATCTACTTTAAAAGCTATCCCAGGAAGCCAATGTGTAGTCCATTTAAAGAACAATAACAATGGCAAAAAATGTGGGCTGCAATTTGGTTTTATACCATGAACAGTCGAAGAATGACAGAGTGTGGAGAGAGAGGGAGGGAGATGAGAATGGCCAGAGACAAAGGGATAATAACAGAGAGAGAGAGAGACAGAAGGTCCTGAAGATGGAGGGAAGGTTTCAAGTGGAAAGCCTCTGCCTCCCCTGTCCTAGAAGTTTCAGAGGTGGGAGAGACAGCGGGCGGTGGGGGGAGATGGGTTAAGGGCAGCACTCCTAGGACAGGGAGGGACATGCAATCATTGATGAGCAGAGGTACTTAAGGAGGGATACAAGTTCATGAACTCAGAAATTTTTTCCTGAAGATTTTAGTGTTCCAGTTATGTATTACTGTGTATCAAACTACCCCAAAATATAGTGGCATAAAACAACCACCATTTTATTAGGCTCATGGATTCTATGGGTCATGAGTTTGAACAGGGCAGAAGGGAGTGGCTGTCTCTGCTCCATGATCCCCAAGGCCTCAGCTGGGAAGACCTGAATGTCTGAAGGTGGATGGGAACCATCCAGAGGCACCTTCCCTTGCCCAACTTACAGGCTGGCTCTGCTATGGCTACCAACCAGCACACCTCTACCTTGCCTCCCCATGTGGTTTAGGCATCTCACAGAGTGGCTGCTGTGTTCCAAGAGAGACTGCTGGGAGAGAGAATCTGGGGAGAGCATAAAGCAGAAGATTCCATGCCTCTTCTGGACTAGCCCCAGAAGTCACAGAGTGTCACTTCCCTGTGCTCTATTGGTGGAAGCAGTCACAGGCAGGCCAGAATTCCAGGGGAAGGGACATAAACCCACCTCCCCATGATGTGGGGCTATGTTTTACAACCTCGACTTGTTGAAATTCACAGTGGCCCTTTGAGAGCTAGATTATACACAAGATAGAGTTTCTCAGTGATTGTCTAAGGGTTTGGTATAAAACAGGGTTTAATTGTCTGTGCTGAGAGCACCAACGCATCTCACAGCCTCTGAATGCATTTCCTGAATGCAGATAAGAGGTACAGTAAAGGTGGTATTTGTCCCTGTTCTCAGGAGGTCCGGCCACCAGGTAAACTTCTCTCTCTGAGCTTGGGGGAGGCCTGTGGCAAGTGGCCCATGGGATCGCAACATGTATGAGATAAGTAGGCAACTTGGAAGAGAGGATATGGCAAAACCCAAAATTTAATCTGGGTTGGGTGAAGGAATGGTGGTGTGTAGGATTCACAAGAAGACTCCTCTCCGTGTGCTTACTATATATCAGGGTATACAATCAATTATCTAAGTGTCTTGTTTAATTTTTAAGACAAGTATGTAAAGGTGTTTATTATGTCTCTATTATCACTTAGCAAATCACCCCAAAACCTAGCAGTGTAAAGCGACAGCAGTGATTTTATTATCCTTTTGCTTGTTTCTGGGGGAGGACCAGGCTCAGCTGGGCAGCTCTCACTCAGCCTGTCTCATGTGGTTGGGGTCAGATGGTGACAAGGGGATGACAAGGTCTGCAGTCCTCTTGAGCCTCACTCACTCACACATCTGGTCATTGATGCTGGCTGTTGGCTGGAGCCTCAGCTGGGAGGAGTGTCCATGTAGTTGTTTGGCTTTGTCATTGAGTGACTGGGTTCCAAAGGAGAGCATCCCATGAGAACCAGGCAGGCACTGTATCACCTTTGATGACCTAGCCTCAGAATCACAGAGCATCACTTCTGCTGAATTCTACTAGTTAGAAGGAGTCATCAAGTCCAGCCCATGATCTAGGGGAGGGGAATTAGAGTCTGCTTCTCAGTGGGAAGAGCACCAAAGAACTTGTGGAGGAGTTTCAAAACCATCACGGGTGCTATGTCTTATAGTATTCTCATTTTGCGGAAGAGGAAAGCAGGACCTTGAGAGGTTGAGTAGACCCAGGTGATGGCACACACCTAGTGAGCAGCAGAATGAAGCCAGCTCTGCCAGAGTCTAGAGTCTGTACTTTAAACCTCCATGCTGCACCTATGCAGTTACAGATTCAGTTTTCTGTTTCTACATCCAGTCACTCTGTGGCTGCCTAGGGTGAGATCAGGGCTTGGACAGGCATTTGCTTGGCTCTCCAGGCTTCACCTGTGGCTGTGGCTCCACCTGAAGCCCACTGGTTTTTCCAAATCACCTTTACAGAATTGGTTTAATAGTATTACCTACCATACATGGTTGCGGACTAAATGAGATAGTTTCTGGTACACTCAATAAATATTAGCTAATTTATTATTATTGTTATCATTCTCATCACCATTATTCATTCATTCAGTGTATGTTTTCTGTGCCTCTACTACATGGAAGGCACTGAGAACACAGTGGTGAATTGTGCAGTCATGGTGAGTCCTTTGGGTCTCTCTCCTTCACTGTTAGTTCACATGTAAGATGGATAACAGTGTGGGTCTTTGGTTCTTACCAATTGGGTTTGAGTTCCAAGTTCTGTAAAGTGTAACCTTGGAAAATCACATCTCTAGGTCTCTTTACTCACCTCAGAATGGGATGAAAAGACTTTCCCTGCTTCATAAGATTGAGTGAGAATCACATGAGAAAAAGAACGGGAAGGTATTTTGAGAATAGTAAACGTTATGCAACCCTAAAGAGGATCAGTGAAATTAATGCTTCTTCTTTCCTTCCTCCCACTTCCTCTCCCCCATTCACCCCACCCATTTGTCCTTGGCCAAGTCCATTCCTGGAGTTTCCTCCTCTTTCCCGTCTCTAGGTCCGTTCCCCACAGTCTCAGTGTTCCAAACTTCTTTAGCCCTTTTTCTGGGCTGTTCCTAGCTGCACTCCCAATTCAATGAAAGCCAATGAAGTAAAGCATCACTTTGCCAAAGGGCTAATTCAATGAACATAGCAAATATACAGATTTGTCAACAGCTAATTTGTTTTTGGTCTTTATAGCGTTTTTTGGCGTTTCTTACTGGATGTGATAATTTTATCAGCTTATCAATATCTTAAGGAATGTTCAAGTTTTGCTGCTGTAGGGATCCTGGAGGGATCCAGAGCAGAAAGCAATTCTCAGATGGGGGTAAGAGGAGATATCAGCACTTAGCCCAGCCTCAATTGCCTGTCTCAGGGAGGGAAGACTGAAGGGTAGCAGAAAAATAGGAGGCCCAGAATCCTGGATGCCCAATTCCCATGGCCATGTTGTTGTTGTTGTTGTTAGGTGCTATTGAGTTGATTCTGACTCATAGAGACCCAGTGTTACAGATTAGAACTACCCCCATAGTGTTTTCTAGACTGTAATCTTTACAGGAACAGATCTCCAGGTCTTTTCACTTGCAGAGTTGCTGGGTGGGTTTGAACTGCCAACCTTTCAGTTAACAGCCAAGCACTTAACTGTTGTGCCACCAGGGCTCCTCACAGCCCTCTTAAACCCATTAATCCATTGCCATCAAGTCGATTCTGACTCATAGTGATCCTATAGGACTCAGTAGAACTGCCCCATAGAGTTTCCAAGGAGTGGCTGGTGGATTCAAACTGCCAACATTTTGGTTAGCAGCCGAGCTCTTAACCAGCACTGCAAATCCATTCACAATAAATTTCTGAAGACTTTAATAAAGAATTTTTTTTAAATGTTTTGGGTAAATCTACAAACTAGTCATTGAACATATTCACCATTCTATGTACATTGATCATTGTGTGATCATGGCCTTTAGGGACTTGCTAGTGGGAAATGGAGTGAAGATCAGCTACACCTGGCCCTAGAAGAGATAAAGCTCCCCAGGACACACCTCTGGGTCTACCATCCCTTCCTTGAAAACACAAGTAAGTACAACAAACCAACCAACAAAAGCCCATTGGTTGGAAACTGGAGCCGTGGACATCTTGACACCTGTCATTCTGACTCTTGTCATGTAGAACATTGTCAATCTTCACAGATCAATGAAGAAATCAGTCCACAGAGGACAGGGCACCCTGCGTTTTGGGGGTGTAGGGGCATATTTCTCTTTTTATGACAGACATTTTAAAGACTAAGGTAATAGATTTTACAAACTTTCAGAATAGTTTTTTTGGGATGGGGCTATACTTGAGGGGTCATTGGGCATAAAAACTGGGGTGTTTTAGTCACCTCAATGCACAAATGGGGATATTGCAGTAGGTCCAGAGAGTAGACATGACTTACCCAAGATAATAAAGGGGGGTAGAGACAGAAATGGGATTAGAATTCATATTATTTTTTGACAGTTGAGATCAGTCAAGAGCAGCCTCAATGTCTGGATAGGCAGTGTTCCTGGGGTTAGCTTTCTTGGCAAATTTAAGTTGTAGGATTTAGATTACCAAAAAAAAAAAAAAAAAAAAAAAAACCACCAAAAAACACTGTTGCTGTTGAGTCGATTCCCACTCATAGTAACACTATAAGACAGGGTAGAACCACCCCAAAGGGTTTCCAAGAAGCAGCTAGTGGACTTGAACTGCCAGCCTTTTGGTTAGCAGCCAAGTTCTTCATACTGTCCCTAAGGTGCCTGTCAGGCCCAACCCAGGACATCCTTTGTCAGTCTCAGGACATCAGTGACTAAGTAATCCTGGCAGATGTGATGGTGGGGACAGGACTGTTAGAGGAAGGCTAGGCCAGGACTCCTGCTGGACACATTGTGGACCGTGGGGATGGAGGAAGTTGCTCACTGACTCTCACAGAGGTTAACAGATATGGACTAGCAACACCCTGCTTGCCCTAAAGAGTGCAGTCTCTTGGGGAACACTTGACAAAAACCTGCAAATCCCAATACAAGCTTTCTGAGGACAGAGGTGCTAGCTAGCTGCAGAGGGGCCTGGAAGAGGCCTGCCCTCTCTGAGCTCCTCTCCTCCCTGCCTACCATTCCAAGTGGCCTCCTAAATGTTGGCACACCTTGGGGTTCTAACCTCGGCCGTTTTCTCTTATCACTTTGGCACACTCTCCTTTGGGAGATAGACCCATGTACTTGAGTGAAAGGGGAGAAATTACACATAAACCAGGACTGGGTAAACTGGGATGGTGTGTATCTATGCCTGGGTGCTCTCAACTACTCTTTATCCACTGAGATTTCCCGCCTCTCTAGCTCAGAGTGTGCTCCTGAGCCCTGACCATGAAACTAACTGCTACTATACCTACCCTTCCCCTAAATGGTCCCCAGGCAGCTGAAACTCCATGTCTTAGTTACCTATTGCTGCTGTAACAGAAATACCATGAGCAGGTGGCTTTAAAGAACAGAAATTTATTTTCTCACAGTTCAGTAGGCTGGAAGTCCAAATTCAGGGCACCGGTTCTAAGAGAAGGCTTTCTTTCTGTCAGCTCTGGGGGAAGATCCCTGTCTCTCATCATTCCTTGGTTCCCTGGCGACCTTCACAGGGTGTCTATCCTCCTCCCCCTTGTTTGCGCTCTGTGTCTACGCTGCTCCTTATCACTCAGAAATGATAAGGTTTAGGACACACCCTACACTGGTGTGGTCTCATGAACGTAAGAGAGAAAACTCTATTCCCAGACCAGGTTATATACACAGGCATAGGTGTTAGGATTCCAACACATATTCCAAGGCAACACAATTTAACCCATAACACTCAACATATCTCTAACTGAGTTCCTTGAGCTCCCCAAGCAGGGTGCCCTCCTGTGGACAGTCCCACCTCCTTGGCAATTCATATGTGTCTTAGGTCAAGAGCACACTGTTTGGAATCTGGTGCTCTGGGGTTAGGGCCATAAGCCTACTTTGTGACCCTGTGCCTGTGGTTCTGACAGGGGATTTCCAGGGCTTAGAAGTTGAGCCCCAGGCAGACCTTTCCAAGTGGATTTTAAGCCCCTTCTGAGCACATGCGGCTGAGCCTTGGTCTTAAATGTGTGGAGATTTAGCATTGCCTCTGCTCTTTGACTTGAACCCTTGCCCAGCACACTTAGAATGTCACAGCAGAGGCCTCGTAATGAGGGAAAGGGCTGTTCTCCAAAATCCTGGATGAGACAGTCAGCCCCACATGAAAAAGTCTGGCCTGTAAATGTCTTATGTAACATCTCTGCTTTTTCTCTGTCTGAACCTTCCCCAAAACTACCACTTTCCCCACCTGTTTCAACAATGTTTCCTTCCTGAGCCAAGAATGAGGGTCAGAGAACTTTCTCCATTAGCCAGTGTCCTCTGCGTATCTTCAATTCCCAGAGTAGGCTCCATGTGGCAGGATGGCTGACCTTCATTCATCTCCTTCTTCTGTTTTTCATCTGTGATTCTGTTACTCATCCCCAGGGGTCTGTGCTTGTGTAGTACGTCAGCTGTGCTTCCACAAGGCCTCTGAGCAATGGTTGGTATTGCATCTCTTGTCTAAGAATAAAATGCAAGTCCCTGCCTATAGCAAACAGTTAAGCACATGGCTACTAACCAAAAGGTTCGTGGTTCAAACCCACCCAGAGGCACAGTGGAAGAAAGGCCTGGCAATCTGCTTCTGAAAGGTCACAGCTATGAAAACCCTATGAATCAGCTCTACTCTGACACACACGGGGTCGCCATAAGTTGGAATCTACTCAACAGCAACAGTTGTTTGCTTTGGTTTCCCAGAGCAAGGTGGCCACAGAGTCCCTACTGGTGGGCGCACTGAGGGTGGGGCTGAAACTCCAGTACCCTCCCCTTTCACATAGGTGTGAAAGAAAGGTGGATTGTGGATCACATCCTCACACTCAACACTGTAAACTCTCTTGGCTGACCTCACTCATGCTGAGGTGGGGGGGGGGGGCTGACATAGGCTTAATTTACCTCTGGAGAAACTGATAGTGGTGGGCTGGGGTGGGGGTGGTGGTGAAAGCAACATGCTTTTTTGCAGCTGCCTCTTCCCCTCCCAAAGACAGGCTTTGGAGCCAGCATTTGGGTGGGAAATCCCTGTTAGCTGCAGCTGTGTCTCTGTAGCCCAAATGCCCCTACTCAACTCACCAGAATATTTAGCTAAACCTCCAACCCACTTATGTATCTTATCTCCTGCTTAACACTTCAGTGTCTCCTTGTCCTTGAGGATAATTTCCAAACTCACAGTTTGGCACACACGCCATCATTATGAGGGTCCTGTCTGTCTAGATGGATCGCCTAACTGGTACTTTACTAAACCACAGCATTACTTCTGTGTTTTCACACATGCAAGGTCTCTTGAACAAATTATCTTGCCCTTTTGCTTCAAGGCTAAATCCTGCCGAGCTCCAAGTAGGGGCATCAACTGCCCAGGTGTGCCCGACACTGCCTCAGCCTACTTGCCTCCTCAGCACGCCTCAGTCTGTGTTGGGTGTCTCTGCCGTGGCCCCGCCCACCATCTCTACCTCATCCTTCCTCTCTTTGGTCTCCTGAGTATCTCTGCCTACTCAACAGAAACTCCTTGAGGGTAGGGGTCACTTCTTACTCATCTTTGTACCCCAATATCTAGCATGTATTGCTATTAATTTCCATCGTATCAGCTCCAACTCATGGTAATCCCATGTACAACAGAATGAAATGCTGCCTGGTTCTGCACCATCTTCATGATCACTGGCGTGCTCAAGTCCATTGTTGTAGCCGTTGTGAGTTTTCAGTCCCTTCCATCCTAGGGGGCTCATCTTCCAGCATTCCACTGTGATCCGTAGGGTTTTCATTGACTAATATTCAGAAGTAGATTGCCAGGCTTCTCATCTTAGTCTATCTTAGTCTGGATGCTCCACTAAAACCTGAAAACCTGTCCACTATCTATGACCTTGCTGATATTTGAAATAGCGGTGGCATAGCTTTCAGCATTATAGCCATGCATGCCACCACAGTAAGACAAACAGGTGGTAGCTGGCATGTATTAGGTGCTCAATATACAAAGGAATTAATAAATGTTCCCCAAGTATGTCCCTGAGCCCCTTCCTTTTTTCATGTTCTTCCTTCTTCCTGGAATGCCTCTCCTTTTCCTCTTTTAACTTCCAGCATTTTTGTTGTTAATCCATGGTAAAAGCCCAGACAGAATGCAGAACACCATTCCAGATTGCCCCACCAGAGCCAAGTGGGACTATTTCTCCTGCATTTGTTACCACAGAGCACTCCCCACCTTACTGTAGTCTGCCTTGGTTGGGTTCTGTGGGAGTAGATTTGGCTGTGTCTCATCCTTTCAAGAGAATTGAAAGCATGAAACTCGTCCATCTCATCGCAAAAATGATGGGGCTCAGTCATGTAGAATAACAGAGGTCACAAATCTCTTCCTCATCTATAATTGCTTTTGGTCCTCCCAGCTACCTGAGGAGGCAATCAAGGCAGAGGAGGAAATGGAGGTTCAGAGAAATTTGAGGACTGGGCAGGTCACACGGGGGTAGTGGTGAGCTGGGTGTTTTCTTTTTTGGCTTCCAGCTCTGCACAAGTGCTGGGTGTACCCCTAAACCACTAAGCCTGTTGATGGCTCGTTCCTCACACCATGTGGAGCTCTTAATGTGGGCCCTACCTACACCACCTGCCTTAAATTCTGCCTTCCCACAGGTGGGGCTCCCTGATGGTAGGGCTGGTGGTCTCCCACTCACCTGTCATGGCATGGGGCACAGTGCCCACAATAAACGCCTCCAGCATTTCCTGACAAGTTTAGTCACCTGCTTAATGCCCATCTGTGAAATGAACAGGGCTTTGAACTGGTTTTTCCCAGTTCAGTCATAGCCAAGGAATCAAAACCAGAATAGCCCCCAAATTTTTAATATTTGGGTAAACCAGAACAATAACCAGAGCAGGAAAAGTTATGGGTCAAAGCCCTGCCAGAAACCTAATCTCACTCTTAGAAAACAAGGGCAGCATATATGTTGCATAGCAACCAAATCTCTTGCCCATTGACTTTTGAGCACCGTTGGAAACAGTGGTGCCCCACTCAAAGATGGTGGTCAACCACACCACTTTGAATCTGTGAAGCTCTCTACAGTCCTGCCAATAATCCAATTTCATACATCAGGCTCCTGAAAGGGCTCACTATGCATCTTCCAAGTCTCCTATTCTAGGGTTTCAACTCAACCTGTGATTGTTCCTGCTCTAGTTACCATTCCAGAACACCCAAATTGTAAAAATCCAAATTTGTTCCAGTTTTGCTTCATTGGCCATGACTGAACTTGTTCAAACCTATTCAAAGCCCTGGAAATGAAGTGGCTGTACTTGTTTTATTAATATACAAATTGAAGGCTCTCAGACTGTAACTGAAGATCTTCATGAACTAGTCTAAGTTTTGTGCATAAGTATAATAATCACAGTGAACATTTATTCACTGTGCCAGGCCCTATGTTAAGGGATCCACACCTATTAATTCATTTAAACATACTACTATGAGGCTGGTTCTCTGGTTATATTGCAGATGAGGAAACTGAGGCACAAGATGATTAGACTTCTTCTTCACATACACAGATCAAGTGGCAATGGAGCATCACCATGCTGACTGTCAAGCCCACCCACAACAACTACTATACCTGCTAAAATTTATGGTCCACTCTAGATCAGAGTTAAATGGAAAACCTGAAACTAAGTGGTTAGAAATACACACGCCTGCTGGGTTGAGCCCTCCAGGCTTGCTCAGTGCCTGATAGTGTGGGAGGTAATGTGTGTGCAGGTGATGTGTGTACCAGTTCAGGCACCATCACACCTCTACCTACATCCCACCTCTTGGCCCTGGCCCAGCTGTGTCCTCCCCTCTTCCAGAGGGCGCCTCACTCCACAATGATGCTGGCCCTCTCTGTAGCCTGTTACCTCTGTTTCCCTGCAGCTATGGTTTGGGTCATGGGATTTAGCAGGGAATTAGTCTCTAATTGTATCCTGTGAGTCATGGACATCACCCAACTCATAATAACTGCAACTAACCCCTGCATAGACCTTTCAAATCACAGAGCTCTTTCTTCTACCCACGAAAGCACAACTGATCCTTCCTATTGCCTAATCAGGAAAGCAGGGAGGTTGTGCCTATTTTCGTTTTCCAGGTAATTCACTCCTTCTGCCTTACCACATGGCTCCCACCAAGTGTGTCAGAAGCTTGAGTGCAGGAGCCTGTCCCTGACCCCACCCAGGCCCTGCAAGGCGTTGAGTGCACTAAATCCCCAAAAAACCTATTGCAGTTGAGTTAATTCCAACTCATGATGATTCCATGTGTTACAGAGTAGAACTGCTCCATAGAGTTTTCTTGGCTATAATCTTTAAGGAAGCAGGCTTTTCTTTCAGAGTGGCTGAATGGATTAGAACTACCAACCTTTAGGTTAGTAGTCAAGTGCAGGCCATTTTCACCAGCCAGGGACTTTGTTGGCTGCACAATCAGTGCAAAAGGGGGGCTGGGACCTCAGAAACCACCCACAGCTGGAAGGGACCCAGAGCCTCTCATCTGAGGACAGTTCAGGAACCTTGCTTTGTTTCTAAGGCTAGTCTCCTTCTGTTCCCATGTTAAATTCTTCCTAAAAGGAAGAGCTTACAGTCCTCTGAGCCCAAGCTGCTTGTGTGGCCTGGGAGGGCACTCCTTCATGCATCCTTGCAGGGACCCTGCCCCTCCACCAGCTTCCTCATCTCTGGTAGGAAAGGGGTGGCCGCCTTTGGGTCTTGAGGCCACTCAGAGTTTACCTAGGTGTGTTTTGCCAAGTTTGAGCAGGGCATGGGCAGCGAGGGGCATGGCCCATCCTGTGAGGCCCTCCATCTCCATGGATGCACCACCCAGGCACGGGGCAGAGCCTGGACACCTGACATCACATCTCAGCATGGGGCAGGGCCTATGGAACCTGAGCCCCTCTGCTGATTCTACTTGGGATTTCAGAGAGAACACAGATACTGCCCCCACAAAATGGGCTGTTCTAAGAGGGACAGAATACAGTCCCTGAAAAGGAATCCATAAAGAGACAGAGAGGAAGACAGAACAAAGCTCAAAAGAGAGGCAGCCCCCCCTCAGTGGGCACATGGAAGTAATTGGAGCCTGAGATATCCCCTTACACCCTGGGGGAAATCAAGCAGGTGGCAGCATTCGGACCCTAATGGGGTTTGAAAGTAATTATCCTCCAATTTACTACTCAGAACAGCATGGTTTATAGCTGAGCAAGTTGGACAAAAGCAAATCCAGGCTCTGATGCACTACCCTTTCTGATCTTTAACCTTCTTGACTGCACAGATATCCAACATCTGAACTATAAACTGTGGATGCAACAGCATCTGGATCAAACAATTGGATTTGAGGGAGAGGAGTTTGTTATGAATTGAATTGTGTCCCCCAAAATTGTGTTATAAATTCTAAGCCCCTAGATTCGTGGATGTAATACCATTTGTGAATAAGACTTCTTTGTTATGTTAATAAGATCAGAACAGGATGTGTTTAAGCTCACCTTTGAGACATAAAAAAGCAGATTGGACACATAGAAGGAAGCACAAATGGAAGAGAAGATACACACCACATGAAGATTGCCAAAGAACTGAGGAACAGAAGCTGAAAACAGACAAGGACCTTCCCCCAGAAGCTACAGAGAGAAAGGCTTCTCATAGAGCTGGTGCCCAGAATTTGGACTTCTAGACTCCTAAACTGAGAGAAAATAAATTTCTGTTTGTTAAAGCCACCCACTTGTGGCATTTCTGTTATAGCAACCCTAAGAAACTAAGACAGACTTGGCCCTAAAATAAAAGATTCAAATCTCATTTCAGCTTTTAGCTAGCAGAATCTCATAATTCTGACACACCCAAGAGAATGCCTCATTCTGGTCACTTACAGAGGGTGAAAGGGGCAGAGGAGACTCCGAGGGTTAAGTGAATGGGTCACCATCACTCATATACTCAAGGGCAGGGCTGCATATGGAATCCACAGAGCAAGACATGGTCTGGAGAAAAGACACCTCACCTTCAAAACGCTTCTTGGCCTTGACTATCTAAGCTCGGTCTCTGCGGGATGACTTGGCACACACCTTTCTGTTTGACTTGGGCCCTGGGATTCTGCTGCATAGTGTGGGGCAGAGAGAAATGTACTTTTCTTTCCAAAGGACATCAGATTGTTTAGTTTTTCCTTTCCCCACCTCTTTCTCTTTCTCACTCTATTTTTTTCACTTAGAACAGACATATAGTAAGTACTCAACAAATGACTAACTCTATTATTTCATTTCCCCCTTTAAATAACACCTTTTGCGTTTTCTATAAAATCAATGCAAGTTCAACTCTAGGAAATCTTGAAAATATAGAAAAATGTAGCTATGAAAATAAAATTTCTACAACTTGGAAAAAAACTTATTAACCTTTAAGTATATCTTCTATCATCTTCCAGCCTTTTATATACACTAACACTTGTACATTTATTATTTCATCAGGAGCATTTTCCTTATGTTATTAAAGGTATTTTTTTTAATAAAATATGCATTTTAGAACCTGTGTAATATTTCACCATATGGATGGATCATAACTTATCTAACCCATCCTGTCTTATACACAATGCTGCTATGAACATCACTGAACATAAACTACAGTGCTTATGTGGACTGCTCTCCAGCTTGCTCGAAAGACGGATGGTATGGGAGAAGTTTCTGCAATTTGCTGACTGCCCTCTGCCTGGAGAGTAATTTCAGAATGCCAAGTTCTGTGAGTGCTTAGCTCCGAGTGCCTGGGTGTAATTTAAAAATATCATAAAATAAATAAAAGGAGGTAGAACAAAGATATGGAGTATGGAAAAGGAAGAGCCAAAGTGCACGTCAGAGTCTAGTTTAAGGACAGTAAACACTATGTCTTAGGCTGGATTCTTTAGAGAAGCAAAACCAGCTGCAGGATCCAGAGCGACCAAAAGCCAAAAGCCTTGCCAGAGACTCCACTTATATTGATGCAGACCACACCCCCAAGGAAACTCGCTTTCAACTGATTCGCTTCTCACAGCAGATCCCATCATGGAGGCGGTCACATTTATATCAGATCTCATCACAGAAGTGTTCACATCATCATATGACTACCAAACAACGTCATAACTGCCAAACCACTGAGAATCATGGCCCAGCCAAGTTTACACATAACCTTAACAATCACAATCCATCCCTTGTCAATTCGGCACTTGTACATATCTCCTTAAACCCCACATAATCTCTGAATAAAGACAATTATAAAGTCTTACTTGAACCTAACATGATATGATGAACACACATACAACCAAATATGCCCTAGCAGTTTATATCTTATAATTTATAAGTGAAGAAAACAAAAGTATTTGAAGTACACATAAAAGGCAGAAACACTCATAAAAATTACAGTCCTTGATTCTGCAACTGGGCACATAGTTGTAGTTGGTATTTAGAACTACCTTCTTCCAGCACCCATTCCTTAATTCCCTTTGCCCTCAGCAAGCACCTCAGCTGGTGGTGGTTCTCTGCCTGGTGGGTTGACCCAAAACTTCATTCCTGAACAGTCTGAACCATTAGTAGTAACGTCAGAATTGAGTTGCTGCAGTTTTCCATTGACTTTAATCAAAGAACATGGTAGTACTAAGGGACATCCTAAGGGATCTCCTGCATTCCAGACATACTCTTATTTACCTCCATTATGTAATATCAATCCTATTTCATGTTGGTAATCAGGATCAATAACACTAGCCAGTATGGTAACTCCCTTCTTTGCCTGTTGATCCAGAGGCATAAGGAGCCCAAAGTGGCCAGGTGGCATTCTTAATATCCAGTTCAATAGAATCAGTGATCTGTCTCCAGGTGGAAACATTCCTCCCTTTGGAACTAAGACCTCTAGACCCTCAGAACATAAGGTCATGGGGCCAGGAAGCAAAAATTTTTCAAGTGAGTCACTAGGGGTAAGAGTGAGTGTTGCCACTCTCATTTCCACCTCTTGATTCCTGGACCCTTGAATCCTGGCAACAGGAGAAGTAACACCATATATCGGTTGCTGGTTTAGAGCATATACAATTTCCTGGAGAACATTGCCCCAACCCTGCAAAGTATTGCCACATCGCTGGCACCATAATTGTGACTTTAGAAGGCCATTCCATCCTTCAATCAAGCCAGCTGCTTCAGGATGATGGAAAGCATGGTAAGACCAGTAAATTCCATAAGCACGGGCCCATTGCTGCTCTTCATTTGCTGTGAAGTGAGTCCCTTGATCTGAGGCGATGATGTATGTGATACTATGACGGTGGATAAGGCATTCTGTAAAACCACAGATAGTAGTTTTGGCAGAAGCACTGCATGCAGAGAAGGCGAATCCATATCCAGAGTAAATGTCTAGTTCATTTAAAAAACAAAACAAAACAAAACACACTGCCCTTTCTGTGATGGAAGTGGTCCAGTGTAATCAACCACCCTGCTACCAGGTTGCTACCTGATCGCCTCAAGGAATGGTGCCATATCAGGGACTCAGTGTTGGTCTCTGCTGTTAGCAGATTGTGCACTCAGCAGTGGCTGTAGCCAAGTTAGCCTTGGTGAGTGGAAGTCCATGTTGTTGAGCCCATGCATAACCTTCATCTCTGCCACTGTGGCCCCTTTGATGATGAGACCACTGGGCAATGAAAGGAGTGGCTAAAATTTGATTGCTAAAATCCTCCTCTGCTGAGGTCACCCTTTAGTGAGCATTCACATAAAACACAAATATTTTCACTTCTTTGGCACATTCGGAGAGGTCTATCCACATACCTCTTCTCCATACCTCCTTGTCTCCAATTTTCCAATCATGTTTCTTCCAAGTCCCTGACTATCCAGCCAAACCATTGGCCACAGCCCATGAATCAGTATATAGTCACACATCTGGCCATTTCTCCTTCCAAGTTAAGTGAACAACCAGCTGTACTGCTCAAAGTTCTGCTCCTTTGGAGGATTTCCCCTCACCTCTGTCCTATAGGGAGGTACCAGAAAGGGGTGTAGTGCTGCCACTGTCCACTTTCAAGTGGTGCCTGCATATTGTGCAGAACCATCTGTAAACCAGGCACAGTTTTTTCTTCCTCAGTCAACTGATCATAAGGAACTCCCCATGAGGTCATAGGTGTAGACTGGGAGATGGAAGGCAGTGTGACAGAAGTGGAGACCATGGGCATTTTGGCCATTTCCTCATGAAACTTACTTGTGTCTTCAGGTCCTGCTCAGGCCCTATCTCGTATATACCACTTCCATTTAATGATGGAGTGCTGCTGTGCATGTCCAACTTTATGACTTTTTGGGTCAGACAACACCTAGTTCATGATGGGCAGTTCAGGCCACATGTTGACTTGATGTCCCATGGTTAATATTTCAGTCTCTACTAAGGCCCAGTAACAAGCTACAAGCTGTTTCTCAAAAGAAGAGTAATTAACTGCAGAGGATGACAGGGCTCTGCTCCAAAATCCTGAGGGTTTGCCCAGTGATTCACCAATAGGGGCCTGCCATGGACTCCAAATAGCATCTCTATCTGCCAGGGACACTTTAAACACCCTTGGATCAGCTGCATCGTATGGCTCAAGTGAGAGAGCTGCTTGACAGCAGCCTGAACCTGTTGCAGAGCCTTCTCTTAGTTTGGGGCCCACTCAAAAGTAGCGTTTTTTGGAGTCACTTGATAAATAGGCTGGAGTAGCACACCCAAATGAGGGATATGTTGCCTCAAAAATCCAAAGAGGCCCACTAGGCATTGTGCCTCCTTTTTAGTTGTTGGAGGGCCAGATTCAATAACTTAATTTTCACTTTAGAAAAGAATATCTCAACATGCCCCATATTACTGAATCCCTAGAAATTTCACTGAGGTGGAAGGCACTTGAATTTTGTTGGATTAATTTCCCACCCTCTAGCATGTAAATATTTTTCCAATAGTGCAGAGTCATTGACACTTCTTCCTTACTAGGTCCAACCAGCATAATATTATCAATGTAATCGACCAGCGTGACATCTTATAGAAGGGAAAGACAATCAAGGTCCCTGTGGACTAAATTATGACATAGGGCTAGAGGATTGATATAACTCTGATGTAGGACACTGAAGGTGTATTGCTGGCCTTGCCAGCTGAAGGCAAACTGCTTCTGGTAGTCCTTCAAAACAGGTATGGAGAAAAAGGCATTAGCCAGATCAATAGCTGCATGCCAGGTACCAGGAGATGTATTAATTTGCTCAAGCAATGAAACTACATTGGGAACAGCAGCTGCAATTGCAATCACCAACCAGTTAAGTTTTCAATAATCCAATGTCATTTTCCAAGATTCATCTGTTTTCTGCACAGTCAAATAGGCGAGTTGAATGGGGATGTGGTGGGAATCTCCACCCCTGCATCCTTCAAGTCCTTGATGGTGGCATCAATCTCTGAAATCCTTCCAGGAATGTGATATTGCTTTGGGTTTATTATCTTCCTAGGTAGGGGCATTTCTAACAGCTTTCACTTGGTTTTTCCTACCATAATAGCCCTTATACCACTTGTCAGTGATGCATGTGGGGGTTCTGCATGTTGCTGAGTATGTCTATTCCAATTATGCATTCCTGAACTGGGGAAACCACTACAGGATAGGTGCAGGGATACACTGGACCTACAGTGAAACAGATATGAGCTAAGACTCAATTAATAACCAGACCTCCATATGGCCTCACTCTGACTGGTGGGCTACAGTGATGTTTTAGGTTTCCTGGAATTAATGTCAGTTCAGAGTCATTATCCAGTATTCCCTGAAAATCTGATTATTTCCTTTTCCCCAGTGAAGAGTCACTTTCTTAAGAGGCCATAGATCCCTTTAGGGAAGGCTGGGACAAAAATTAACAATATAAATTTTTGACAATGTAATGAGGTCCTTCTTCAAGGGGACCCAGTTTCCTCTTCATTCAAGGTGTTGTGGGTCTTTAAACTCACTCAAGCCTGGGAATTTATTGAGGGGCCATGACTCTCTATTCTCACAATTCAAGTTAGACTGCTGTTCACTTGATGTAGAATTTTTCTGCTTGTACAGATCAAGTAAATATTTAGTAGATTTCCTATTTATTTAACTCCTAGGGACACCATGACTAAGTAGCCAGTGCCATAAGTCTATACGAGTCAGACTATTCTGATTACTGCTTTGACTCTGCTGCCCATTACAATAAACATGCCCATCTTGTCTTTGTCAATTGAATGCCACCACTTGGCCCCTACCACCACAAAGTCCAATCAACCCCATTGCAGTTAGGTATCTTAATTCAGATAGGGCAGTTCCCACTGTCTAATTTGACTTACATAAAATAGCAATCACAGCAGTCTTCAAGGATGCTGGGGCTCCCTTCACAAATTTGTTCCTCACTGTTGTGGTAAAAGTTATGTCCACTGGGCACTCCATGTGTCGGTCTGTCAGTCTAATCTGATCAATCCACTCTAACATGCCAATTTCCCTAAGCCTTTGGATACCTTCTTCTACAATATACCAAAACAAGTCTGGTACTTCAACTTGATTTAGCATAGGCCACTGTGTAACCCATGCTTCAGAGACCCAATAAATAAACTATTAGATCCTTTCCTAATCTCTCGAGCTGAAACACTGAATGAAGAATCTGTGCTTAGTGGGCCCATATCAATAAAGTCAGACCAATTCATCTTTATTTTGCTTGCACCATTATCATTTTACCATACCCTTAATAGCTATTCCCACACATATACCTCAGGTTTCTGTTTGTATATATTAGAAAAGTCAAACAGTTCTTTTGGAGTATAGTGTACTTCCTCCTGGGTCATGCTGTGTACTTCATCTTTTGGGAGTTTCTAGGACTTAAGTCTTGTTATAGGTCTAGAAGCCAAAATTTGTGGTGGGGGTGTGCTTTTAGAACATTCAGCATTGTCTTGTTAGGCACCTGCCTCAGATGATGCCCCAGGTGATGATTCAGAAAAAGGCTCTTCAAACACAACTGGGTTAATCTTACCAGACAAGGGTGGAGGGGCTAATGGTTTTACTTGGAAGGGTGGCTTAGCAGACATAGATGTAGTAATCTCTTCAAATGTCAATGAGAGGCTGGTTCTATTGGCAAGAGTGATTCAACAGAATTTAGGGGCTCAGTGTCTCCATCTTCCTGATTATCTGCCCATATATCCCTACCCCAAATTTTCAGATCCCATTTCATCCCAAGCAATGCCCTCACTTTAACTTCAGAGACCACTCAAGATTGGGAATTGAATCGGTGTTGTAATTCAGCCACTCTTAAGATAAGACTTTGGGTTTGGTTTTCCTCAATACCAGCTCTCTTATTGCAAGAAATAAGACTTTCTTTCAAGGAGAAAGTGGAAAATTTGATGGAGTTTATGTGGCACTTAAGCTTTGGCTCTGAAAGCCCTGAGCTCATCTCCTTCTTTAACCACTTTGTCTAGCAAAAGTAGGACCAATCAACCAGCTTCCTTATACTTCTTATTTTGAAAATCTTGTAGAAAGGTGTCAAACATGCAATCACCCAGAGACTCACCTCTCACCAATATTTGACCTATTGGTGGTGAAATTTTGCATATTTCTATGGCCACCTGATGCTGTGGATTAGCAGCGCCCTTTTTACTACTAAAATCAGAGTCATCATCATCTTTAAGACTAACTAGATTTGATATCCAATTTAGAAAACTCATCCTTACAATTTTGTTTCTCTAGAACCACTCTCAGTACCAAATGTCTTAGGTTGGGTTCTTTAGAGAAGCAAAATCAGTAAAGCGTATAAATATATATAGAAAGAGATTTATATCAAGGAAATGGCTCATGGGGTTTTAGAGGCTGGAACATTCCAAATCCGTGGGTCGGGATATAGGCTTTTTCTGATTTACACAGCCTCAGGGGCTGGTGAACCAAAGATAGGCAGGTCAAACAGCAGGACTCTTGCTCTCAAGCTGTGAAGATTGATGAATCCCAAGATTGTCAGGCAGATGGCAGGTAAGCTGCTAGTGCAAGTCCCTAGAACTAGGGGTCAGATGAACAGGAGCCAGCTGCAAGATCAGAGTAAGCAAAAGCCTGTGAGCCTAGCCAGAAAGTCAACTTGTATTTGATGCAGGCCACACCCACAAGGAAACTCCTTTTAATTGATTGGCTACTCACAGCAGATTCCATCATGGAGGTGATCATATTATATCAAATTTCAGCAGAGAAGTGCTCACATCATCATACGACTGCCAAACTGCATCATAACTGCCAAACCACTGAGAATCACAGCACAGGCAAGTTGACCCACAACCTTAATGATCACACAACTCCACACAGAGTCTTTCCTGTGGCTTAGACAAGCAGATTCACCTGTGGGGGCATGCTTAGTGACTTTTCAATTCACTGAGTAGCTCCTGCAGTCATTTCTCCTGTAAGACAGAAGCAGGTGTCTGTTTCTTTGCAGCCTGGAAAGATAATTCAAGAAACATTGATATGAAAGTAAATCCCAGTGGTGCCACTCCTTTGCTCTGAAAATCTCAGTGGTTTTCCCTGTCAACAGATAGAAGTGCCAGTTTCTCACATGAGCATTTTCAGAACTCCACAAAGAACCCTGACTTATTTTCCAGGGATTATTTTCCACTAACTCACTTTCACAAGTCTTACACTCCAGCTAAGAGAGAAATTTCTTTGTGATCCAACTATGCCCCCTAAATCTGTCCTTCCTGACTTTTGTTCAGCCAAATCCCTGCCTCTAGAATGCAGCTCCTCTTATAGTTCCACTTACCTCTTGTAGAAATTCTACTGATTTCTCCAAACCAAGGGTCAACTCAAGAGTCTGGTTTTAAGAGTCTCACTTAGGGCCTCTTCCATGTCAAGAATGAACAGATCAAATGAATACAAAAATTTTGCAAACTTAATACACCATGTTGTAAAAGAGTAGATGAAAAACAAGAATGCACTCTGTGCCCTGTTTAATAGATGAAGAAGCATAGAGGTGGCTAACTGTAGCAGTGCCTAATATTAGAGGGCAAAGGGGCATGTTGACCTGACCTTACCTTGACTTGCAGGGCATGCAGAAGGTTTTCTCAGATCTAATTAAGATACTTCTCAACAGAGGTGAGAAATGAACCTGTGCATTGAGTGAAATTCAGTGTGTGGCTTTGGGCAGCCCCAAATTGAGTTTTTGCTTCATCTAAAACATCCCAAATGGAAATAGCAGCTATAATGACTTGCAGCTGGCCCCTCACTCCTTGAACTTCCCATGAACGAATTGTGGAGTCTGCATTCTGGGGGAAACTCTTCAGTTGGTCTGATCTTCCTAAGAATAATAGAATAAGAAAACATATTGCTACCACCCAGGATTAATAATTGTTTTCTATTTTTTTTATTTTAAAGAATAGCAAACATTCTTAAAGAAAGTCTCTTTTAACCTTCCGCTTTAGTCTTATTCCTCTCTTCCCTCCCCTGTGCCAACTACTGCCATAAACGTGATGTATGCTTTTCCAGTCATTGCTTTTATATTTTTACAAAAATATATTTCCATAACCAATATATAGCACTGATTTCTCTGCAAATGAGTTTTTAAATTAGATAAATGGTATTATTCCATATGCTTTCTTCTTCACCTTACTTTTTGTCCCCGCAGTATTTTTGAGATCTATCCATGTTGATGCATGTAGATATAGTTAGTTCCTTTAACTTCTGTTTACAGATTGTATCATATGAATATAATACAGATTTATAAAATGTTTGTACCAATTTACACTCCTATCAGCAATACAAGAAAAGTCAATTTACTCCACATTCTATCCAACACTTGGTTTGTCATTTTCATTTTGGCCCTTTTGGTGTGTGAAATGACACCGAACTGTGGTTTTTATTTGCATTTCCCTGGTGACTAAGGCTGTTGAGAACTTTTATGTATTTATTTTCCATTTGCATATTTTCTTTTGTGAAGTCTTTGTTCAAGTCTTTTGCAGATCTTTTTTTTTTTATTTTATTTTATTGTACTTCAGGTGAAAGCTTACAGAACAAAGAGTTTCTCATGAAACGGTAGTACACATGTTGTTTTATTACATTGGTTAACAACCCCACAACATATTAACCCTCTAAATTCTCAACCTCTTTTTTTTTTTTTTTTTTTTGGTGAAAAGACACATAGCCAAAGATACACCGTTTCAAAAATGTCTACATGCACGGTTCAGTGACATTGACTATGCACTTCCAATTGTGCTGTTATTCTCACTTAAGATGAAGGCTTACAGAACAAAATAGTTTCTCATTTAACAGTTACGACAAATGTTGCCCTATGACAATGTTTAACAATCTCATAACACATCAACAATATCCTTACTCAATCTTGGGCTCCCTATCACCGGCTACCTTATCCCCTTCTGCCTTCTGGCCCTTGTCACTGGACTCCTGTACCTCGTTACTCTCATTTGGTTTTACGGGGCTGTCCACTCCCAGGCTGAACAGTGAACCTCGGAGGTAACTTCACCACTGAGCTAAAACGGTGTCTGGGGGCTGTACTCTCGAGGTTTCTCCAGTCTCCTTTAGGCCAGTAAATCTGGTCTTTTCTTTGTGAGTTAGAATTATGCCCTGCATCCTTCTCCAGCTCTGTCCAGAGCCCTCTGTTGTGATCCTGGTCAGAGCAGTCAGTGGTGGTAGCTGGGCACCATCTAGCTGTACTGGACTCAGTCTGGTGGAGGCCTTGGTAGCTGTGGACAATTAGTTCTTCGGACTAATCTTTTCCTTGTATCCTGTTCTCTTCATTCTCCCTTGCTCCCGACGGGATGAGACCAGTGGAGTATCTTAGATGGCCGCTCACAGGCTTTTAAGACCCCAGACACTACTCACCAAGGTAGAATGTAGGGCATTGCCTTTATAAGCTGTGTCATGCCAATTGATCTAGATGTTCCCAGATACCATGGTCCCCACAGCTCTCCGCCCAGCAATTCAGTCCCTCAGGGAGTTTGGATGTGTCTATGGGGATTCCATGACCTTTCCTTGTACAGGTTGTGCTAGTTTCCCTGTATTGTGTCCTGTCTCACCCTTCACCCAAGATACCACTTATCCATTGCCTATTTAGTATTTCCCCCCAAGCCCTCCCATCCCTGGTAACCAACAAAGATTGTTACATTTTGTGTGTGAACTTTCTCATGGGTTTTTACAATAGAGGTCTCATACAATATTTGTCCTTTTGTGATTGACTTCTTTCACTCAGCATAATGTCCTCCAGTTTCATCCATGTTATGAGATGCTTCACAGATTCATCGCTGTTCTATCTCTTTGCATAGTACTCCATTGTGTGTATGTACCATAGTTTGTTTATCCATTCATCTGTTGATGGGCATCTAGGTTGTTTCCATTGTTTTGCTATTGTGAACAATGCTGCCATGAACATAGGTGTGCATATGTCTATTCGAGTGATGACTCTTATTTCTCTAGGATATATTCCTAGGAATGGGATTGCTGGATCGAATGGTATGTCTATTTCTAGCTTTCTGAGGAAGGGCCATATCATTTTCCAAAATGGTTGTATCATTTTGCATTCCCACCAGCAGTGCATAAGAGATCCCATCTCCCCGCAGCCCCTCCAACATTTGTTATTTCCAGTGTTTTTGATTCGTGCCAGTAATGCTGGGGTGAGATGGTATCTCATTGTGGTTTTAATTTGCATTTCTCTAATGGCTAGTGATCGTGAGCATTTCCTCATGTGTCTGTTGGCCATTTGAATGTCTTCTTTGGTGAAGTGTCTGTTCATTTCCTTTGCCCATTTTTTAATAGGATTATTTGTCTTTTTGTTGTAGAGGTGTTGGATTTTCTTGTAGATTATGGAGATTAGACCTTGTCTGACTTGTACTGTCCAAAAATTTTTTCCCACTCTGTAGGTTCTCTTTTTAGTCTTTTGGTGAAGTCTTTTGAAAAGCATACGTGTTTGATTTTTAGAGGATCCCAGTTATCTAGCCTATCTTTTGGGGTATGTGCGTTGATGGTTATGGTGCGTATCCTGTTAATGCCTTGTATTAAGGCCTGAAGTGTTGGTCCTGTTTTTTCTTCTATGAACTTTATAGTTTTAGGCTTTATATTCAGGTCTTTGATCCATTTTGAAGTAGTTTTTGTATACAGTGTGACGTATGGCTCCTGTTTCATTTTTTTGCTAATGGATATCTAGTTTTGCCAGCACCATTTATTAAAAAGACTGTGTTTTCCCCAGTTGATGGACTTTAGGCCCTTGTCGAAGATCAGGTGGCTGTAGGTGGATGGATTTACATCTGGGTTCTCAATTCTGTTCCATTGGTCAATGTATCTGTCGTTGTACCAGTACTAGGCTGTTTTGACTACTGTAGCTGTATAGTAGGTTCTCAGGTCAGGTAGTGTGAGTCCTCCAACTTTATTCTTCTTCAGTAGTGCTTTACTTATTCGGGGCTTCTTCCCTTTCCATGTAAAGTGAATGATTAGTTTTTCCATCTCTTTGAAGAATGTTGTTGGTATTTCAATCAGGATTGCCTTGTATTTGTAAATTGCTTTGGGTAGAATTGACATTTGCACAATGTTGAGTCTGCCTATCCATGAGCATGGTATGTTTTTCCATTTATCTGGGTCCCTTTGGGTTTCATGCAGTAGTGTTTTGTAGTTTTCTTTGTATAGGTCTTTTACATCCCTGGTTAGATTTATTCCTAAGTATTTTATTTTTTTAGGGGCTATTGAAAATGGTATTGTTTTCCTGATTCCCTTTTCATCATTCTCCTTACTGGTGTATAGGAATCCAACTGATTTTTGAATGTTTATCTTATATCCTGCTACTCTGGTAAATCTTTCTATTATTTCCAGAAGGTTTCTCATGGAGTCTTTAAGGTTTTCAATGTATAGTATCATATCATCTGCAAACAGGGACAGTTTAACGTCTTCCTTACAAATTTGGATGCCCTTTATTTCTTTTTCTTGCCTTATTGCTCCAGCTAGATCTTCCATCACAATGTTAAATCGGAGTGGTGATAAAGGACATCCTTGTCTCATTCCTGTTCTCAATGGGAATGTTTTCAGCCTCTCTCCATTAAGAATGATGTTGGCCGTTGGTTTTGCATAGATGCCCTTTATTATGTTGAGAAATTTCCCTTTTATACACATTTTATGGAGAGTTTTTTTTTTTTTTTTTTTTTTAATATATATTTTATTGTACTTCAGGTGAAAGCTTACAGAGCAAATAGTTTCTCATGAAATAGTAGTACACATGTTGTTTTTTTTGACATTGGTTAACAACCCCACAACGTATTAAGCCTCTAAATTCTCAACCATTTTTTTTGATGAAAATTACAGATGGCCAAAGATACACCGTTTCAAAATTTTCTACATTCACAGTGCAGTGACATTGACTACGCTCTTCCAACTGTGCTGTTATTCTCACTTAAGATGAAGGCTTACAGAACAAAATAGTTTTTCATTTCACAGTTACTACACATGTTGCCCTATGACAATGGTTAACAATCTCACAGCACATCAAGAATATCCTTACTCCACCTTGTGTTCCCTATCACCAGGGGGCTTCCTTGTCCCCTTCTGTCTAATGGACCTTGTAAGTGGACTATTGTACCTATTTAGTCTCATTTGTTTATTTATTTATTTATTTATTTTTATTTTATTTAAACACCATTTCAAAACTTTTTACTTACACATTTAAGTGATATTGACTATGCTCTTCCAATTGTGCTGCCATTCTCGCCCAAGATGAAGGCTTACAGGACAAAACAGCCTCCCATTTAATAGTTACTACAAATGTTGCCCTATAGCAGTGGTCAACAATCTCACAATACATCGACAGTGTCCTTATTCAATTTGTGTTCCTTATCATCAGTTTCCTACTCTCCCTCTGCCTTCTGGCCATTGTCACCGGACTCCTGTACATCGTTAGTCCCATTTAGTTTTACTGGGGTGTCCATTCCCAGGCTTAACATCGAACCTTGAAGGTAACTTCCCCTCTGAGCTGAAACGGTGTCTGGGGGCCACACTCTCGAGGTTTCTCTAGTATTCTTTAGGCCAGTATATCTGGTCTTCTTATTTATTTATTTTTTTTGGGAGTTAAAATTATGCTCTACATCCTACTCCAGCTCTGCCCAGAACCCTCTGTTGTGATCCTGGTCAGAGGAGTCATTGGTGGTAGCCGGGCACCATCCAGCTGTACTGGGCTCAGTCCCGTGGAGGCCTTGGTAGCTGTGGACCATTAGTCCTTCGGACTGATCTTTTCCTTGTATCCTGTTCTCTTCGTTCTCCCTTGTTCCCGAAGGGATGAGATCAGTGGAGTATCTTAGATGGCCGCTCATAGGCTTTTAAGACCCCAGACACTACTCACCAAGGTAGAATGTAGAGCATTATCTTTATAAGTAGTGTCATGCCAATTGAGCTAGATGTTCCCCGAGATCATGGTTCCCAGAGCCCTCCGTCCAACAACTCAGTCCCTCGGGGGGTTTGGATGTGTCTATAGGGCCTCCATGACCTTTCCTTGTGCAGGTTGTGTTAGTTTCCCCTGTACTATGTACTATCTCATCTCTCACCCAAGTTACCACTTACCTATTACCTATTTAGTATCCCCCCCCCCTCCCATCCCTGGTAACCAACAAGGATTGTTACATTTTGCATGTGAATTTTTTCATGGGTTTTTACAATAGAGGTCTCATACAATATTTGTCCTTTTGTGATTGACTTATTTCACTCAGCATGATGTCCTCCAGTTTCATCCATGTTATGAGATGGTTCACCGATTCATTGTTCTTTCTCGTTGCATAGTACTCCATTGTGTGTATGTACCATAGTTTGTGTATCCATTCGTCTGTTGATGGACATCGAGGTTGTTTCCATCGTTTTGCTATTGTGAATAATGCTGCCATGAACATAGGTGTGCATATGTCTATTCGAGTGATGACTCTTATTTCTCTAGGATATATTCCTAGGAGTGGGATTGCTGGATCGAATGGTACGTCTATTTCTAGCTTTCTGAGGAAACGCCATATCATTTTCCAAAATGGCTGTATCATTTTGCATTCCCACCAGCAGTGTATAAGAGTTCTCGTCTCCCCGCAGCCCCTCCAACATTTGTTATTTCCAGTGTTTTTGATTCGTGCCAGTAATGCCGGGGTGAGATGGTATCTCATTGTGGTTTTAATTTGCATTTCTCTAATGGCTAGTGATCGCGAGCATTTCCTCATGTGTCTGTTGGCCATTTGAATGTCTTCCTTGGTGAAGTGTCTGTTCATTTCCTTTGCCCATTTTTTGATAGGATTGGTTGTCTTTTTGTTGTAGAGGTGTTGGATTTTCCTGTAGATTATGGAGATTAGACCTTTGTCTGACTTGTACTGTCCAAAAATTTTTTCCCAGTCTGTAGGTTCTCTTTTAACTCTTTTGGTGAAATCTTTTGAAGAGCACAGATATTTGATTTTTAGAAGATCCCAATTATCTAGTTTATCTGTTGGGTTTTTTGTGTTGATGTTTATGGTTTGTATCCTGTTAATGCCATGTATTAAGGTCTGAAGTGTTGGTCCTATTTTTTCTTCTATGAATTTTATAGTTTGAGGCTTTATATTCAGGTCTTTGATCCATTTTGAAGTAGTTTTTGTATATGGTGTGAGGTATGGGTCCTGTTTCATTTTTCTACAAATGGATATCCAGTTTTGCCAGCACCATTTGTTAAAAAGACTGTCTTTTCCCCATTTGATGTATTTTGGGCCCTTGTCAAAAATCAGGTGACCGTAGGTGGATGGATTTACATCTGAGTTCTCAATTCTGTTCCATTGGTCAATGTCTCTGTTGTTGTACCAGTATCAGGCTGTTTTGAGTACCGTAGCTGTATAGTAGGTTCTCAAGTCAGGTAGTGTGAGTCCTCCAACTTTATTCTTCTTCTTCAGTAGTGCTTTACTTATTCGAGGTTTCTTCCCTTTCCATATAAAGTTAATAATTAGTTTTTCCATCTCTTTGAAGAATGTTGTTGGTATTTGTATCGGAATTGCATTGTATTTGTAGATTGCTTTAGGTAGAATTGCCATTTTCACAATGTTGAGTCTGCCTATCCATGAGCATGGTATGTTTTTCCATTTATGTAGATCCCTTTGGGTTTCATGCAGCAGTGTTTTGTAGTTTTCTTTGTATAGGTCTTTTATATTCCTGGTCAGATTTATTCCTAAGTATTTTATCTTTTTAGGGGCTATTGAAAATGGTATTGATTTCCTGATCTCCTTTTCATCGTTCTCTTTACTGGTGTATAGGAATCCAACTGATTTTTGAATGTTTATCTTGTATCCTGCTACTCTGCTGAATCTTTCTATTACTTCCAGTAAATTTCTCATGGAGTCTTTAGGGTTTTCTATGTATAGTATCATATCATCTGCAAACAGGGAGAGTTTAACTTCTTCATTACCAATTTGGATGCCCTTTATTTCTTTTTCTTGCCTTACTGCTCTAGCTAGAACTTCCAGCACAATGTTAAATAGGAGTGGTGATAATGGGCATCCTTGTCTTGTTCCTGTTTTCAGGGGGAATGTTTTCAGCCTTTCTCCATTAAGAATGATGTTGGCTGTTGGTTTTGCATAGATGCCCTTTATGATGTTGAGAAATTTCCCTTCTATACCTATTTTATTGAGAGCTTTTATCAGGAATGGGTGTTGGACTTTGTCAAATGCCTTTTCTGCATCAATTGAGATAATCATGTGATTTTTTTCTTTCCTTTTATTTATGTGGTGGATTACGTTGATGGATTTTCTAATGTTAAACCATCCTTGCATACCTGGTATGAATCCTACTTGGTCGTGGTGTATTATTTTTTTGATATGATACTGAATTCTATTGGCTAGAATTTTGTTCAGAATTTTTGCATCTATATTCATGAGAGATATTGGTCTGTAATTTTCTTTTTTTGTGATGTCTTTGCCTGGTTTTGGTATCAGCGTTATGCTGGCTTCATAGAATGAATTTGGAAGTGTTGCTTCCTCTTCTATGCTCTGAAATAACTTGAGTAGTACTGGTACGAGCTCTTCTGTAAATGTTTTGTAGAATTCTCCAGTGAAGCCATCTGGGCCAGGGCTTTTTTTGGTTGGGAGTTTTTTTATTACCTTTTCAATCTCTTCTCTTGTTATGGGTCTGTTCAGATTTTCAATATCACTTTGTTGTAGTTTGGGTAGGCCGTATGTTTCTAGAAATTTATCCATTTCCTCTAGGTTTTCAAATTTGTTGGAATATAGTTTTTCATAATATTCTGTTATAATCCTTTTTATTTCAGTTGGGTCTGTTGTAATGTCCCCCATTTCATTTCTTATTTGGGTTATTTGTGCCCTCTGCTGTTTTTCTTTTGTCAGTCTGGCCAGTGGTTTGTCGATTTTGTTGATTCTTTTAAAGAACCAACTTTTGGTTTTGTTGATTCTTTCTATTGTTTTTCTGTTCTCTATTTCATTGATTTCTGCTCTGATCTTTACTATTTCCTTTCTTCCGGTGGTTGTAGGCTTTTTTTGTTGTTCTCTTTCTATTTGTTTGAGTTCTGTAGTTAATGTTTTGATTTTGTCCCTTTCTTCTTTTTTGATATGTGCCTCTATTGCTATAAATTGTCCTCTGAGGACTGCCTTTGCTGTGTCCCAAAGGTTTTGGTATGATGTGTTTTCATTTTCATTTGATTCTAGGAATTTTTTAATTCCATGTCTGATTTCTTCTATTACCCATTGATGTGTAAGCAGATTATTATTCAGTTTCCATGTGTTTGATTTTTTTTCCTTGCTCTTTCTAGTGTTAATTTCTACCTTGATGGCATTGTTGTCAGAGAAGATACTGTGAATTATCTCAGCATTTTGGATCTTGTTGAGGATTGCTCTGTGGCCTAAGATGTGGTCTATTCTGGAGAACGTTCCATGTGCATTGGAAAAGAATGTGTACTTTGCAGCGGTTGGATGGATTGTTCTATATATGTCTATGAGGTCCAGTTGGCTGATTGTGTCCTTTAGGTCTTCTGTATCTTTGCTGAGTTTCTTTTTAGTTGTTCTGTCCTTTACTGAGAGTGGTGTGTTGAAGTCTCCTACTATTATTGTGGAACTGTCAATTTCTCTTTTCAGTGCTGTTAGAGTTTTTTTTATGTATTTTGGAGCCCTGTCATTGGGTGCATAGATATTTATTATGGTTATGTCTTCATGATGGATCATCCCCTTAATCATTATATAGTGTCCTTCTTTGTCTTTTATGGTAGATTTGGTTTTAAAGTCTATTTTATCTGAGATTAGAATTGCCACTCCTGCTCTTTTTTGATAGTTGTTAGCTTGATATATTTTTTTCCAACCTTTGATTTTTAATAAATTCACATCTTTGTTTCTAAGATGTGTCTCTTGTAGACAGCAAATAGATGGATCCTGTTTTCTTATCCATTCTGCCACTCTCCGTCGCTTTATGGGTGCATTGAGTCCATTTACGTTCAGTGTAATTATTGATAGATGTGAATTTGTTGCTGTCATTTTGTAGTGCTTTTTTTTGTGATGCTGAAGTTTTCCTTGTTCTTCTTACTCTCTTGTGCTGAGTTCCTTTTGTTTGTGGATTTTGTGTTCATTTCTTTTGTTTTTGTATGTTTTGTTTTTGTTGAGACTTTATGTTTTTCGTCTTTAATTTTATGAGTTGGTTTGTTAACTTTTTTTGTGGTTACCATGAATTTTACCCTTATCTTTATAATTTTGAAGCAGTCTACCATTACTTGGTATCGCCTTGCCTTCTTCTCCTTTAGAAGGTTCTATACCTATGCCGTTTGTTCCCTCTTTCATTGTTTTGATGTTGTTGTCATCCTTTGATTGATTTCTCTGATTCCCTGTTGTATATCTTTTGTTTTTGGAAAGTCCTCTGTAGTTCAGTTCCTAGAATGGTATCTGGTTCATGTGAACCTGCGTCCTAGGTCCTAGGTCCTGCCTGAGGGCTGAAGCTGTTTGTCCTCAGATCGAAGAACTCCCTTTAATAATTCTTGTAAGTTTGGTTTGACTTTTGCATATTCCTTTAGTTTCTGTTTATCTGGAAATGACCTAATTTCACCATCAAATCTGAATGAGAGTTTTGCAGGATATATTATTCTTGGCTGACAATTTTTTTCTTTCAAGATTTTATATATGTCATCCCATTGCCTTCTTGCCTGCATGGTTTCTGCTGAATAATCTGAGCTTAGTCTTATTGTTTCTCCTCTGTATGTGACTTCTTGTTTTTCACGAGCTGCTTTCAGGATTCTTTGTTTGTCTTTAGTTTTAGCGAGTGTGAATATGATATGTCTTGGTGATTTTCTTTTGGGGTCTCTTCTATATGGGGTTCGTTGAGCTTCTTGGATGACCAGCTTTTCATCTTTCATGATATTGGGAAAGTTTTCTGTCAGCAGTTCGTCAATGATCCTCTCTGTGTTTTCTGTTTTCTCCCCCTGTTCTGGTATGCCAATCACTCGTAAGTTTTTGCTTTTAATTGTGTCCCACATAACTCTCAGGGTCTCTTCATTTTTCTTTGTTCTTTTTTCTGAGTTTTCCTGAAACAGAGTTGTATCCAAGTGTTTGTCTTCAGTTCCACTGATCCTGTCTTCCATGGTTTCAAATCTACTTCTCAGCCCTTCTATGACACTGTCCATTTCTGAAATCTTGTTGTTTATCTTTTGGATTTCTAATTGTTGTTTTTGTATAATTTCGAGTTGTGAATTTATTTTGGCATTTTGTTCTTGCATCATCTTCCTGAATTCTTCCAATTTTTTGTCTGTATTTTCCATAAATTTGTCTATTTTTTCCTCATGTTTGTCAGCTTTTTGCCTCAGTTCTTGGAAAATTCCGAGTATTAGTGATTTGAGTTCCGTATCAGGTACTTCTAGTGCATTTTCTTCCACAGGAGAGTTATCTGGTGTTTTAATTTGGACGCCTATTGGAGCCATCTTGTCTTGTTTTTGTAAATGTTTTGATATTGTTTGCTGTTTTCGGGGCATTCAGTAGATATTTCTCTCGTTTATTGATTGTAGATTTTTTTTTTTTTTCCGTTCTTGTGGTACAGCTGGGCAGATCTAGTTGAGGAGGAGCCACTGGGATGGGTTGCTTGTGGCACTCACCGCAGCCACCAGGACGGTCGGTAGTCAGTGCTGGGCAGGTTCCAATAGGGCGTGCCTGCACCGCTTGGTGATGTGATGTCTAGCGCACGGTGCAGGTAGGTAGGATGCAGCGGGAAGATGGTTATGTGTGAAACTAAGCTGGATATGGGAGAGAGGAGAGAGGAGGAGGAGCAAAAAGCGTACAAACATAAAAGAATGCTAGGGGAGCTTGTCGTTGGAATGTACAGATGAGAGACTATGGGATGGAGGAAACCAGAAGGGGGAAGAGAAAGAAAAGGAAAGAATGACCAAATAAAAATCAGAAAAGTTAAAGAACTGCAAAGTTCCCAGCGATCCCACCGATGCAGCTATGAGGTCTGGGGGAGTCGGTCTCAATTTTCACAGCTCAGCCTGGCCAGAAGGTACAGAGGCATACATCGGCTGGTATTCAGGGATCAGAAAGAGAAGGAAGAGATAGAGAGATGAGAAATTAAGCAATGAAGAAAGACAAAAGGGAAAAAGAGGTAAAAGATGACAAAACTAATCAAAAAAGGAAGAAAAATAAAATTGGAAAAAAAAAAAAAAAAAAAGGGCAACACCAGCAGTCAGTGCCTACAAATGGGACCCAGAGAGCCCCCACTCAGAGGCGCGAATTCCAAGAAGCCGGTAGTCTTGGGGTTAAGTGACCGTGGCCACGGGAAGCAGAGGGGCCAACGAACAAAGGCCCCAGGATCCCACCCGCGCGGGAGCCCAGACCTAGAAACAGCCACACGCCCGCACGCAGCCCTACAGCCCCGCAGGAGAGAGCAGAGACGGCACTCGGAACCAGGAACCCAGGCAAAAGGAGGGGGAGGCGGCAGAAAAAGGTTCGCTAGGTGCCAGCAAATGGCTCCCAGAAAGCCTCCAGCCCGGGCGCGCGGAATCCAAGCACCGGCGCCCCCCTGCTCAGGGACTCCGGCCACGGAAAGCAGAGGGGCGAACGAACAAAGGCCCCGGGATCCCACCCACGCGGGAGCCCAGACCTAGAAACAGCCACACGCCCGCACGCAGCCCTACAGCCCCGCAGGAGAGAGCAGAGACAGCACTCGGAACCAGGCACCCAGGCAAAAGGAGGGGGAGGCGGCAGAAAAAGGTTCGCTAGGTGCCAGCAAACGGCTCCCAGAAAGCCTCCAGCACGGGCGCGCGGAATCCAAGCACCGGCGCCCCCCAGCTCAGGGACTCCGGCCACGGAAAGCAGAGGGGCGAACGAACAAAGGCCCCGGGATCCCACCCACGCGGGAGCCCAGACCTAGAAACAGCCACACGCCCGCACGCAGCCCTACAGCCCCGCAGGAGAGAGCTGAGACGGCACTCGGAACCAGGCACCCAGGCAAAAGGAGGGGGAGGCGGCAGAGAAAGTTTCGCTAGCTGCCAGCAAACGGCTCCCAGAAAGCCGCCAGCCCAGGCGCGCGGAATCCAAGCACCAGCACCCCCCAGCCCAGGGACCCTGGCCACGGAAAACAGGGGATCCCCAGCTGAGGCGGAGAGGGGTGGGTGGTGGGAGAGCGCGCACCGCAGTTTACCGGTCGTTCTGTCTCCGACCAGATGCTCTGCAAGGCTGCTCTCCCGTTTGCTGGTCTCCGATAGGAATCCAAGATGGTGGATCCGCGCTGCGTTAGCTGGTAAGGAATCTCTGCCTGAGTCTCTCCTCGCTCTCCGTTCTCTTTTAGTATTCTCACTCCGTTTGGTGTTTGGCTGAGTTCTTTATCTCTTCATTTGGTGTTCTAGGGTTTCAGGATTGTTGATTCTCTGTTAGGCTTAGTTTTTCGGATCTTTGCTGTGGAGGGACGGCGTGGTGTTTCTGCCTAGAGCGCCATCTTGCCGCAAAGCTCTTATGGAGAGTTTTTATCAGGAATGGGTATTGCACTTTGTCAATGCCTTTTCTGCATCAATTGAGATTATCATGTGATTCTTTTCTTTCCTTTTATGTGGTGGATTACGTTGATTGATTTTCTAATGTTGAACCATCCTTGCATACCTGGTATGACACCTACTTGGTCATGGTATATTATTTTTTCATATGATGGTGAATTCTATTGGCTAGAATTTTGTTGAGAATTTGTGCATCTATATTCATGAGAGATATTGGTCTGTAATTTTCTTTTTTTGTGACATCTTTGTCTGCATTTGGTATCAGCGTTATGCTGGCTTCATAGAATGAATTTGGAAGTGTTGCTTCCTCTTGTATGCTCTGAAGTAGCTTGAGTAGTACTGGTACAAGCTCTTCTCTAAATGTTTTGTAGAATTCTCCAGTGAAGCCATCTGGACCTGGGCGTTTTTTGGTTGGGAGTTTTTTTTATTACTTTTTCAATCTCTTCTCCTGTTATGGGTCTGTTCAGATTTTCAACATCACTTTGCTGTAGTTTGGGTAGGCCGTGTGTTTCTAGAAACTTATCCATTTCCTCTAGGTTTTCAAATTTGTTGGAGTATAGTTTTTCATAATATTCTGTTTTAATCCTATTTATTTCATTTGGGTCTGTTGTAATGTCCCCCAATTCATTTCTCATTTGGGTTATTTGCGTCCTCTCCTGTTTTTCTTTTGTCAGCCTGGCCAGTGGTTTGTCGATTTTGTTGATTCTTTCAAAGAACCAACTTTTGGTTTTGTTGATTCTTTCTATTGTTTTTCTGTTCTCTATTTCATTGATTTCTTCTCTGATCTTTACTATTTCCTTTCTTCCAGTGGCTGTGGGCTTTTTCTGCTCTTCTCTTTCTATTTGTTTAAGTTCTGTAGTTAATGTTTTGATTTTGTCCCTTTCTTCTTTTTTGATATGTGCATCTATTGCTATAAGTTGTCCTCTGAGGACTGCCTTTGCTGTGTACCAAAGGTTTTGGTGTGATGTGTTTTCATTCTCATTTGATTCTAGGAATTTTTTGATTCCATCTCTGATTTCTTCTATTACCCACTGATGTGTAAGCAGGGTATTATTCAGTTTCCATGTAGTTGATGTTTTATTCTTTCTCTTTCTATTGTTAATTTCTACCTTGATTGCATTGTGGTCAGAGAAGATACTTTGAATTATCTCAACGTTTTGGATCTTGTTGAGGATTGCTCTGTGGCCTAAGATGTGGTCTATTCTGGAGAACGTTCCATGTGCGTTGGAAAAGAATGTGTAGTTTGAAGTGGTTGGATGGATTGTTCTATATATGTCTATGAGGTCAAGTCGGCTGACTGTGCCCTTTAGGTCTTCTGTGTCTTTGCTGAGTTTCTTCTTAGTTGTTCTGTTCTTTACTGACAGTGGTGTGTTGAAGTCTCCTACTATTATTGTGGAACTGTCAAATTGTCTTTTCAGTGTTGTTAGAGTTTGTTCCATGTATTTCAGAGCCTTGTCATTGGGTGCGTAGATGTTTATTATGGTTATATCTTCATGATGGATCATCCCCTTAATCATTATATAGTGTCCTTCTTTGTCTTTTATGGTAGATTTTGTTTTAAAGTCTGTTTTATCTGAGGTTAGAATTGCCACTCCTGCTCTTTTTTTGGTAGTTGTTAGCTTGATACATTTTTTTCCAGCCTTTGACTTTTAATAAGTTCACATCTTTGTTTCTAAGATGTGTCTCTTGTAGACAGCATATTGATGGATCCTTTTTTCTTATCCATTCTGTCACTCTCCATCTCTTTATGGGTGCATTGAGTCCATTTACATTCAGTGTAATTATTGATAGTTGTGAGTTTGTTGCTGTTATTTTGTAGTGCTTTTTTTTGTGGTGCTGAACTTTTGTTTGTTCTTCTTACTCTCTTGTGTTGAGTTACCTTTGTTCGTGGATTTTTTTTTTTCATTTCTTTTGTTTTTGTAGGTTTAGTTTTTGCCGAGACTTTATGTTTTTCATCTTTATTTTTATGAGTAGGTTTGTTAACTTTCTTTGTGGTTACCATGAATTTTACCCTTATCTTTCTAAGTATGAAGCAGTTTACAATTACTTGGTATCGCTTTCCCTTCCTCTCCATTAGAAGGTTCTATACCTATGCCGTTTATTACCTCTTTTATTGTTTTGATGTTGTTGTCATTGATTGATTTACTGCTCTGGTTCCCTGTTGTATTTTTTTTGGTTTTGGATGTCCTCGAGAGTTCATTTCCTAGATTGGTACCTGGCTCGTACGATCCTGCATCCTAGGTTCTTCCTGTCTGCTGATGCTGTTTGTCCCCAGATCGAAGAACTCCCTTTAATATTTCTTGTAAATTTGGTTTGAATTTACATCTTCCCTTAATTTCTGTTTATCTGTAAATGACCTAATTTCACCATCAAATTTGAATGAGAGTTTTGAAGAATATATTATTCTTGGCTGACGATTTTTTTCTTTCAAGATTTTATATATGTCATCCCATTGCCTTCTTGCCTGCATGGTTTCTGCCAAATAATCTGAGCTTAGTCTTATTGTTTCTCCTCTGTATGTGACTTCTTGTTTTTCAAGAGCTGCTCTCAGGATTCTTTGTTTGTCTTTGGTTTTTGCGAGTGTAAACATGATATGCCTTGGTGATTTTCTTTTGGGGTCTCTTCTATATGGGGTTCATTGAGCTTCTTAGATGGCCAGCTTTTCATCTTTCATGATATTGGGGAATTTTTCTGTCAGCAGTTCCTCAATGATCCTCTCTGTGTTTTCTGTTTTCTCCCACTGTTCTGGAATTCCAATCACTCGTAAATTTTTGGTTTTAATTGTGTCCCACATAACTCTCAGGGTCTCTTCATTTTTCTTTGTTATTTTTTCTGAGTTTTC
The DNA here is from genome assembly GCA_030035585.1 of Dugong dugon. Classification (NCBI taxonomy): domain Eukaryota; kingdom Metazoa; phylum Chordata; class Mammalia; order Sirenia; family Dugongidae; genus Dugong; species Dugong dugon. Next base: position 3,765,892 of record CM057475.1, on the reverse strand, counting down.
CTGAAACAGTGTTGTACCCAAGTGTGTGTCCTCAATTCCACTGATCCTGTCTTCCACTGTTTCAAATCTGCTTCTCAGCCCTTCTATGTCATCATCCATTTCTGAAAGCTTGTTTATCTTTTGGATTTCTAATTGTTGTCTTTGTATAATTTTTAGTTGTGAATTTATTTTGGCATTTTTTCCTGCATCATCTTCCTGAATTCTTCCAATTTTTTGTCTGTATTTTCCATGAATTTGTCTATTTTTTCTTCATGTTTGTCAGCTTTCTGCCTCAGTTCTTGGAGAATTCTGAGTATTAGAGATATTAATTCCCTATCAGGTAGTTCTAGTGCATTTTCTTCCACAGGAGAGTCATCTGGTGTTTTATTTTGGATGCCTAGTGGAACCATCCTGTCCCATTTTTGTAAATATTTTGATATTGTCTGCTGTCTTCGGGGCATTCAATAGTTATTTTTCTCATTTATTGATTGTAGATTTGTTTGCTTCGTCCCTTTTTTTAAAAAAAATTGACTATGTTTGAGCAGGCACACTGTGTGTTCTTTGTTGTTTGCTCGTCTGAGCACTCAATAGTTTTTGCCTCTTTCTCCAACTGGTAGGGTCAGTCACTCAGATATGGTACAGCAGGGCAGGTCTAGCTGAAGAGGAGTTACTGGGACGGGTTTTTTGTGGCACTTACTACAGCCACCAGAGTGGGTCGGTAATCAGTGCGGGGCAGGTTCCAGTAGGCCATTCCTGTGGTGCTTGGTGGTGTGATGTCAAGCGCACGGTGCAGGTAGGCAAGCTGCAGCAGGGAGATTTTTATGTGTGGAGCTAAGATGGATATGGGAGAGAGGAGAGAGGAACAGGAGCCAAAAACATACAAACAAACAAAAAAGAATGCTAGGGGGAGGTTGCCGTTGCAGTGGAGAGATGAGAGACTATGAAATGGAGAGAAACAGAAAGGTGAAGAGGAAGAAAAGAATGGATAAATAAAAATGGGAAAGTTTAAAGAACCGCAAAGTTCCCAGGGATCCCACCAGTACAGCTATGAGTTCTGGAGAAGTCGCTCTCAGGTGTTGCAGCACAGCCTGGCTAGAAGGCATAGAGGCGTATGACACCAGGTATTCAGGGAACAGAAAGAGAAGGAAGATACAGAGAGACGAGGAACTGAGCAATGAAGAAAGGCAAAAAGGGAAAAAGAAGGAAAAGAAAACAAAACAAATTAAAAAAAAAAAAAGAACAAGAAAGCCCCCCCCCCAAAAAAAAAAAAAACAGAAAAAAAAAAGCCAACAAAAAAAGAATTGCTCTCAGGGATCCCTCTGCACGTCTGTGGAAGCTGAAGGGGAGTTCCTTGCCACGCAGCTCCACCTGGCCAGAAAGGGCTCCCAACTCAAGAAAAGGAAAAGACAACAAACAAAGAATTCAAAACGAACAAATGAACAAAAGCCCCAGGATCCCACCAGTGTGGTAGCCCAGACTGGGAAGCAGCTCCACACTCAAATAGAGCTCCGCAGCCCCTCAAGAAGAAGCAAGGATGGTGCACGGAGCCAGGCACTGGAGTGAAAGGAGGAGGAGGCGGCGAGAGGCAAGCAAGAAATCAAAAGAAACAGAAAAAAATAAATAAATAACAACACCAGCAGCCAAAAAATGGCACTCAGAGAGACAGCTAGTGTGGGTTGGTGTTTCTGGACAAGAGACTGTGTCCACGGGAAGCAGAGGAGGCCGAGTGTGGGTGAAGAAGAGTAGAGAATGGGAAATCGTATATCACAAATTGTCAGCTCTCTGCAGCCCCTCAGGAAGAAGCAAAGATGGTGCATGGAGTGAGGCACTCGAGCGACAGGAGGGGGAGATGGCGAGAGGTAAGGAAAAAATCAAAAGAAGTGGAAAAAAGCAACACTAACAGCCAACAAATGGCACCTAGAGAGACGCCCGCCTGGGTGCGTGTGATCCAAGCAGCCGGCGCACCCCGGCCAAGAGACCGACCGCTGCCGCGGGAAGCAGAGGAGGCAGAGCCGGGGCGAAGAGGGGTGGGGGGTGGGAAAACTTACACCACAAACCACCGGCTGTCCTGTCTCCCGCCGGATGCCCCACGAGCCTGCCCCCCCAAACCCCCATCTGCTGGCTCCCGACAGGATTCCAAGGTGGCAGACCCACGCTGCGCCAGCTAGTAGGGTACCTCTGGGTGAATCTCTCCTCACTCTCCCATTCTCTGTCAGTTTTCTCACTCCTTTTGTTGCCTGGCTGAGTTCTTTATCTCTTCATTTGATGTTTTAGGCTTTCAGGATTGTTGTACTCTCTGTTCGGCTTAGTTTTTCGTATCTTTGCTGTGGAGGGACGGCATGGTGCTTCTGCCTAGAGCGCCATTTTGCCGGAACTCTTGCCCATCTTTAATTGTGTTGTATGCTTTTTTCCTTACTATTATAGGAATTATTTTTATATTTTAGATACAAATCCTTTCTGTTTTGTTTCATTTTGTTTTATGTGCTGCAGCTATCTTCTCCAACTCCATGACTTGCTTTTTCATTTTCTTAATTGTATATTTCAATCATCAGACAGTCTTAAATTTGATGATGTTCTAGTTATCAATCCTTTATTTCATGGTGTTTGTTATGTCGTTTGAGGAATGTTTGTATTTCCCAAATAATGTGATATTATCCTTTATTATCTTCTAGAGTCTTTATTAATTTATTATTTACATTTAGATTTAGAATTCACCAGGGAAATATTTTGGAGTGTAGGGATGGGATGTAGGGATCTGGCTTCATTTTTCTCCCATAAGGACTTCCAGTTGATCCAGCAATGTTTAATGAAAAGATCTTCTTTTACCATTGCTCTGCAATTCCACTTTATCATAAATCAAGTACCCATATGTAAGCGTAGTCTAGAGCCCTGGTGGTGCAGTGGTTAAGAGCTTGGCTGCTATCCAAAAGGTCGGCAGCTCGAATCCATCAGCCGCTCCTTGGAAACCCTATGGTGCAGTTTTACTCTGTCCTTTAGGGTTACTATGAGTAGGAATCAACTAGACGGTAACAGGTTTTTTGGGGGGAAGCAAAGTCTATTTTTGGGTTCTCCGCTTTTTTCCATTTACCTTTTTGTGCATTCTTTTCCCAATATCACAAACTCTTAATTATTGAAGCTATGTGAGACTTGATATTCAGAAGAGTGGTTTCCCCCACTTTGTACTTTAATGTAAAATTACATTGGATATTCTTGGCCCTATGCATTTTCATATAAATTTTCATTTAAGTTTGTGAATTTACACACACATACACCCCTCCTGGTTTTTTATTGAGATGCTTTGAATTTAAAGGTCAATATAAAAAAGGACTTTTATACATTGACAGCAGTACATCAACAGGGAACTGCGAGAAATTCAAGCTGGATTCACAAGAGGAAATGGAACAAAGTATATCATTGCTGACATCAGATGGATCTTGGCTGAAAGCAGAGAATAACAAAAAGATGTTTGCTTGTGTTTTACTGACTATGCAAAGACATTCTACTGTGTGGATCATAACAAATTATGGATAACATTTCAAAGCATGGGAATTCCAGAGCAATTAATTGTACTCATGCGAAAATGTACATTGACCAAGCGGCAGTCGTTTGAACAGGACAAAGGGATACTGCATGGTTTAAAATCAGGAAAGGTGTGCATCAGGGTTTGTATTAGTCATCTAGTGCTGCTACAACAGAAATACAAGTGGATGGCTTTAAAAAAGAGAAATTTATTGCTTCACAGTAAAGTAGGCTAAAAGTCCAAATTCAGGGCGTCAGCTCCAGAGGAAGCCTTTCTCTCTCTGTCGGCCTTCTGATCAATGTTCCCCTGGACTAGGAGATTGTCTCCGCAGGGACCCCGGATCCAAAGGACACGCTTTGCTCCTGGCACGCCTTTATTGGTGGTATGAGGTGCCCCTGTCTCTCTGCTCACTTCTCTCTTTTATATCTCAAGAGATTGTCTCAGGACACAATCCAATCTTGTAGACTGAGTCCTGCCTTACTAACACAACTGCCACCCATCCTCCCTCATTAACATCATAGAGGCAGGATTTACAACATATAGAAAAATCACACAATACCAGGAATCATGGCCCAGCCAAACTGATACATTTTGGGGGGAACATAATTCAACCCATGACAAGGTTGTATCCTTTCATCATACTATTCAATCTGTATGCTGAGCAAATAATCCAAGAAGCTGGACTATACGAAGAAGAACGTGCCATCAGGATTGGAGGAAGACTCATTAACAACCTGTGATATGCAGATGACACAACCTTGCTTGCTATAAGTGAAGAGGACTTGAAGCACTTATTGATGAAGATCAAACACTGCAGCCTTCAGTATGGATTACTTCTCAAAGTAAAGAAAACAAAAATCCTCACAACTGGAAGAATAATCAAATTCATGATAAATGGAGAACATATAGAAGTTGTCAAGGATTTCATTTTACTTAGCTCCACAGTCAATGCCCATGGAAGGCGCAGTCAAGAAATCAAACGATGCATTGCTTTGGGCAAATATGCTACAAAATACCTCTTCAAAGTGTTAAAAAGCAAAGATGTCACTTTAAGGACTAAGATGCTCCAGTCCCAAGCCATGGTGTTTTCAATCACTTCATATGCATGCGAAAGCTGGACAATGAATATGGAAGATCGAAGAAGAATTAAGGTCTTTGAGTTGTGTTGGCAAAAAATATTGAATATATATCATAGACTGCCAGAAAAGCGAACAAATCAGTCTTGGAAGAAGTAATTTGGACACGTTTATCAGGAGGGACCAGTCCCTGGAGAAAGTCATCATGCTCGGTAAAGTAGAGGGTCAGTGAAAGAGAAGAAGACCCTTGATGAGATAGTGATGGTTAAGGTTGTGTGTCACCTTGGATGGGCCATGACTCTCAATGTTTTGGCAGTTATGTTGTAGTTTGGCAGCCGTTATGGATTGAATTGTGTTCCCCAAAAATGCGTGTCAACTTGGCTTGGTCATGTTTCCCAGTATCATGTGGTTGTCCACTATTTTGTGATCTGATGTAATTATCCTATGTGTTGTAAATCTTATCTTCTACGATGTTAATGTGTCAGGATTATAGACTTATGTTAATGAGGCAGGACTCAATTTACAAGATTAGGTTGTACCTTGCATCAATCATTTTTTAGATATAAAAGACAGAAGCCATCAGAGAGGAGAGAGACCTCATGCTACCAAGAAAGAAGCACTGAGAGTGGAGAATGTCTTTTGGATCCAGGATTCCTGCACTGAAAATCTCCTAGACCAGGGGAAGATTGATGACCAGGACCTTCCCCCAGAGCCAACAGAGAGAGAAAACTTTCCCCTGGAGCTGGTGTCCTGAATTTGGACTTCTAGCCTCCTAGACTGTGAGAAAACAAATTCCTGTTTCTTAACACAAACCACTTGTGGTATTTCTGTTATAATAGTACTAGATAACTAATACAGCAGGTATGTAATGATGTAATCACTGTCATAATGAGATCTGATATAATGTAGTCACCTCCATGATGAGATCAGCTATGAGGAGCCAATCAGTTGAAAGGGAGTTTCCTTGGGGGTGTGGACTGCATCCAATATATGTGAACTTTCTGGCAAGGATCGTGGGCTTTTGCTCACTCTGGACCCTGCATCTGGCTTCTGGTTCTTGGAACTAGCAACTAACAGCGATGAGCTTAAGCTAGCAGCTTACTTGCCAGTCTTGGGATTCATTGGCCAGTACAGCCTGTGAGCCAAAGGTGTGCCATCTTAACTGTTGATCTTGGGTTCATCATGCTCTGCATCAACGTGGGCTAGGAGAAGCCTCCAGCCTGACCAACAGACTTGGGACTTTCCAGCCTCTACAACCTTGTGAGCCATTTTCTTGACACAGATCTTTATATATACATATATAAACGCTTCACTGTTTTGCTTCTCTAGAGAACCCAGCCTAAGACGTTTGGTACCGACAGTGGTTCCAGAGAAACAAAACTGTAAGGATGAGTTTCCTAAATGATTCTCAAGTCTGGTTAGTCTTAAAGATGTTGATGACTCTTCTTCCAGCAGCAAAGAGGAAACTGCTAATCCATGGCATGAGGTGGCAATAGAAATACACAAAATATCACACTGATAGATCAGCTTTTGGTGAGAAGTGAGGCTGTGGGTGGTCGCATATTTGACACCTTTCTATAATTTTGTTAGAATAAGAAATATAAGGAAGCTGATTTATTGGTTCTACTTTTGCTAGGCAAAATGGTGAAAGAAATAGAAGAGCTCAGGGTTTCAGCATCACAGCTCAAACACCACATAAACAACCTCAAAGTTGCCACTTGTGCCTTGAAAGAAAGCCTTATTTCTTGTAGTAACAGAAGTGATATTGCCAAAAACCAAACCCAGAGTTTTATCGTAAGAGTGGCCAACTTACAACACCAATTGAATTCCTAACTTCAAATGGGGTCTGAAGTTAAAGTGAGGGCACTGATTGTGTAGAAACGGGATCCTGAAACTTGGGATGGGTGCATATAGGCAGACAATCAGGAAGATGGGAACACTAAGTCCCCAAATTCCACTGAATCACTCTTTCCAACAGAACTAGCCCTCTCACTCTTATCTGAAGAGTTTACTCATTCTTTGTTTGCTAAGCTAGCCTCCCCAGTAAAACCATTAGTCCATCCACCCCTATCTGATAAGATTAACCCAGCTGTGTCTGAATAACCTTTATTGAGTCATCCCCTGCGGAGGGGTCTGAGTCATCGCATGAGGCAGATGCCTTACAAAACATAGCTGATGTTCTCAGAACACATACCCACCACCAACTTTGGCTTCTATGCCTATAACTAGTCTTAAGTCCCAGCAAGCTCCAAAAGGTGAGGTACAAAGTGTGACCCATGAGGAGGTACACTAAACTCCAAAAGAACTGCTTGAGTTTTCTAATATGTACAAACAGAAACCTGGGGAATACGAGTGAGAATGGCTATTAAGGGTATGGGATAATGGTGCAAGGAACATAAAGTTAGATCAGCCTGAGTGTGTAGATATGGGCCCACTAAGCACAGATTCTTCTTTCAGTGTTACAGCTAGAGAATTTAGGAAAAGATCTAATAGTTTAGTTGTATGGTTCACTGAAGCATGGATTGTATGGTGGCCTACAATAAATCAAGTTAAAGTACCAGCCCTGCCTTGGTATACTGTAGAAGGAATACACAATCTTGGGGAGATTGACATATTAGAGTGGATTTATAAGGTTAGATCCACAGACCCACACGTGGAAACTCCAGAGGACATAACTTTTACCACAACTGGGAGGAACTAATTTGTGAAGGGAGCCCTAGCATCCTTGAAGACTGTTGTGATTGCTATTTTACGTAAGTCAAATTAGACAGTGGGAACTGCCTTAACTGAATTAAGATGCCTAACTACAATGGGGTTGATTGGACCCTGTGGTGGTAGGGGCCAAGTAGTAACATTCAATTAACAAAGACAAGGTGGACGTGGTTACCACAGTGGACAGCAGAGTTGAAGCAGTAATCAGAATAGTCTGACTCCTATGAATTTATGGCACTAGCTATTTAGTCATGGTGTCCCTAGGAGTGAAATAGGTAGGAAATCTACTAAATATTTACTTTATCTGGACAAGCAGAAGAATTCTAGATCAAGTGGTTGGCAGTCTAACTCAAATTGCCAGAATAGAGAGTCATGGCCCCTTAATAAATTTCCAGACTTGAGCCAGTTTACAGACCCACAATCTCTTGAATGAAGGGGAGGTTGGGTCCCTTTGAGAAAGGATGCCATTACACTGCAAAAATGTATACTGTTAATCTTTCTTCCAGCCTTCCATAAAGGGGTCTCCAGCCTTTTATGAGAGTGACTGTTCATTGGGGAAAAGGAAATAATCAGACTTCTTGGGGGTTACTGGATACTGGCTCTGAACTGACATTAATTCCAAAAACTCCAAAACCCATTGCCATCAAGTCAATCCCGACTTATAGAAACTCTATAGGATAGAGTAGAACTTCCCCATAGAGTTTCCAAGGAGTGCCTGGTGGATTCTAACTGCCAATCTTTTTTGGTTAGCAGCCATAGCACTTAACCACTATGCCACCAGGGTTTCCACATTAATTACAGGAGATGCAAAATGTCACTGTGGTCCACCAGTCAGAGTGGGGGTGTGTAGAGGTCAGGTTATTAATGGAGCTTTAGCTCAGGTTTGGCCCACAGTATGTCCAGTGGATCTCCGAATCCATTCTCTCTTTATTTCCCTAGTTCTAGACACTATAATTGGAATAGATATGCTCAGCAACTGGCAGAACACCCAGGTGCATCACTGACAAGTGGTGTAAGGGCTATTATGATAGGAAAAGCCAAGTGAAAGCCTTTAGAAATGCCCCTACATAGGAAAATAGTAAACACAAAGCAATACTGCATTCCTGGAGGGATTGGAGAGTTACTGCCACCATCAAGGAGTTGAAGGATGCAGGGGTGGTGATTTCCACCACATCCCACCACATCAACTTTCCTATTTGGCTTACAGATGAATCTTGGAAAATGACAGTGAATTAGTGAAAGCTTAACCAAGTAAGACTCAAATTGCAGCTGCTGTTCCAGATGTAGTTTCATTGCTTGAGCAAATTAATACATTTCCTGGTACCTGGCATGCAGCTGTTGATCTGGCAAATGCCTTTTTCTCCATACGTGTTTTGAAGGACCACCAGAAGCAGTTTGTTATCAGCTGGCAAGGCCAGCAATACACTTTCAGTATTCTACCTCAGAGCTATATTGATTCTCCAGCACTATGTCATAATTTAGTCCAGAGGGAACTTGATCATCTTTCCCTTACACAAGATGTCACACTGGTCCATTACATTGATAATATTATGCTGGTTGGACCTAGTAAAGAAGAAATGTCAATGACTATAGACTTATTAGTGAAACATTTGCATGCTAGAGGGTGGGAAATTAATCCAACAAAATTCAGGAGTTTTCTGCCTCAGTGAACTTTCTAGAGGCCCAGTGATATGGGGCAAGTCAAGATATTCCTTCTGAAGTGAGGGATAAGTTATTGCATCCAGCCTTCCCACAACTAAAAAAGAGGCACAATGGCTGGAAGACCTCTTTGGACTTTAGAGGCAACGTATCCCTCATTTGGGTGGGCTACTCTGGCCTAATTATTAAGTGACTCAAAAAGCTGCTAGTTTTGAGAGGGGCCCAGACTAAGAGAAGGCTCTGCAACAGGTTTAGGCTGCTTTGCAAGCCACTCTGCCACTTGGACCATATGATCCAGCTGATCCAATGGTGTGTGGAGTGTCAGTGGCAGATAGAGATGCTGTTTGGAGTGTTTGACGGGGCTGTGATGGTGAATCATAGCACAAACCACTAGAATTTTGGAGCAAAGCCTTGCCATACTCTGCCGATAACTGCTCTGCTTTTAAGAAACAGTTTTGGCTTGCCACTGGGCCTTAGTAGAGACTGAGTGCTTAATCATTGGACACCAAGTCACCATGGGAGCTGAGCTGCCCATTATGAACTAGGTGTTGTCTGACCCACAGAACCATAAAGTTGGACATGCACAGCAGCACTCCATCATTAAATGGAACTGGTATATAAGAGATTGGGCCCAAGCAGGACCTGAAGGCACAAGTAAGTTGCATAAGGAAGTGACCCAAATGCCCATGGTCTCCATTCCTGTAACATTATCTGCCCTCTCTCAGTCTGCTCCTATGGCCTCATGGGGAGTTCTTTACGATCTGTTGACTGAGGAAGAGAAACTCATGCCTGGTTCACAGATGGTTCTGCACAATATGCAGGCACCACTCAAATGTGTACAGCGACAGCACTACAGCCCCTTTCTGGGACCTCCCGGAAGGACAGTGGTGAAGGACAATTTTCCCAATGGACAGAACTTCGAGCAACGAGCCTGGTTGTACACTTTGCTTGGAAGGAGAAATGGCCAGATGTGTGACTGTATACTGATTCATGGACTATGGTCAGTGGTTTGGCTGGATGGTCAGGGACTTGGAAGAAACATGATTGGAAAATTGGTGACAAGGAATTATGGGAAAGAGGTATGTGGCTAGACCTCTCTGAATGGACCAAAGAAGTGAAGATATTTGTGTCCCATGTGAATGTTCACCAATGGGTGACCTCAGCAGAGGAGGATCTTAACAATCAACTGGATACTATGATGCATTCGGTGGAAACCAGTCATCTTTCTCTAGCCACTCCCATCATTGCCCAATGGGCTCATGAACAAAGTGGCCATGGTGGCAGAGAAGGAGACTATGCATGGGCTAAGCAACATATACTTCCACTCACCAAGGCTTGCTTGGCTATAGTCACTGTTGAGTGTCCTTTCTGCCAGCAGTAGAGACCAACACTGAGTCCCTGCTATGACATCATTCCTCGAGATGATCAGTGAGCAGCCTGGATGCAGGTCAATTCCATTGGACTAATTCCATCATGGAAAGGGTGGTGTTTTGTCCTTACTGGAATAGACAGCTACTCTGGATATGAATTTTCCATCTGTTATGTATTGAATTATGTCCCTCAAAAATGTGTATAACTTGGCTAGGCCATGATTCCCAGTATTGTGTGATTGTCCACCATTTTGTCATCTGATGTGATTTTTCCGTGTTGCAAATCCTGCTTATATGATGTTAATGAGGCAGGATTGGAGGCAGTTATGTTAATGAGGCAAGAATCAATCTACAAGATTAGGTTGTATCTTGAGTCAATCTCTTTTGAGATATAAAAGAGAAGCAAGCAGAGAGACAGGAGGACCTCCTACGACTAAGAAAGCAGAGCAGGGAGAAGAGCACATCCTTTGGACGCAGGGTCCTTGCCCTGAGAAGTTCCTAGACAATGGGAAGGCTGATGACAAAGACATTCCCCCAGAGCCACCAAAGAGAAGGCCTTCCCCTGGAGCTGACACCCTGAATTCGGACTTCCAGCCTCCTAAACTGAGAGAATAAACTTCTGTTTTTTAACGCCATCCACTTGTGGTATTTCTGTTATAGCAGCACTTGATAACTAAGACACCTTCCCTGCACACAATGCTTGTACCAAAACTACCATTCATGAACTTACAAAATGCCTTATTCTCCATCATGATATCCCACACAGCATCAATTCAGATCAAGGACTCACTTCACAGCAAATGAAGAGTAGCAATGAGCCCAAGCTCATGGAATTCACTGATTTTACCATGTTCTCCATCATCCTGAAGCAGCTGGCTTGACTACATCGTGGAATGGCCTTCAAAAGACAGTTATGCCACCATCTAGGTGGCAATACCTTGCAGGATTGGGGCAATGTTCTCCAGGAGATTGTTTATGCTCTAAACCGGCGTCCAATATATACTGCTGTTTCTCCCATAGCCAAGATTCATGAGTCCAGGAATCAAGGAGTGGAAATTGGAGTGACACCACTCACTATCACCCCTAGTGACCCACTTGAAAAATTTTTGTTTCCTTCCCCATGACCCTAGGCTCTGCATGTATAGAGGTATTAGTTTTAAAGGGAGGAATGCCCCCACCAGGAGACACAACACTGATTCCTTTGAACTGAAAGTTAAGAATCCTACCTGGCCACTTTGGGCTCCTCATGCCTCTGGATCAGCAGGCAAAGAATGGAGTTACTCTTTTGGCTGGTGTGATTGATCCTGATTACCAAGAGGAAATAGGATTGATAAGGAGATAAAGAAGAGTACGTCCAGAATACAGGAGATACCTTAGGACGTCTCTTACTACTAACATGTCCTGTGATTAAAGTTAATGAAAAACTACAGCAACCCAATTACAACATGACTGCTAACGGCCCAGACACTTCAGGAATGAAGGTTTGGGCCACCCCACCAGGCAAAGAACAACTAGCTGTGGTGCTTGCTGAGGGTAAAGGGAATACAGAATGGGTAGTGGAAGACGGTAGTTCTAAATACTAGCTATGACCACGTATCCAGTTGCAGAAATGAGAACTATTATTTATTTATTTATATTTTTCCCCATATAAAAATTTATACATACATTGTTATGTGACTCTAATTCCTCTCCCCATACTGTGACAGCACATTCCTTCTTTCCACCCCTGATTTACCATGTCCATTCAACCAGCTCCTAACCCTCTCTTCCTTCCCATATCACCTCCTGACAGAAGCTTCCAGTTTGGTCTCTTGTATCTACTTGAGCTGAGGCACATGCCTCACAAGTATCACTTTATGTCCCACAGTCCAGTCCAATCCCTGTCTGAAGAGTTTGCCTCAGAAATTGTTTTAGTTCTGGACTGATAGAGAATCCAGGGGCCATGCTTTCCAGGGTTCCTCTAGTCTCAGTCAGACCATTAAGTCTGGTCTTCTTACTAGAATTTCAGTTCTGAACCCTACCTTTCTCCTCCTCCATCAGGGACTCTGTTGTGTTCTGTCAGGGCTGTCATTGGTGGTAGCCAGGCACCATCTAGTTCTTCTGGTCTCAGGCTGATGAAGTCCCTGGTTTATGTGGCCCTTTCTGTCTCTTGGGATAATACTTTCCTTGGGTCTTTGGTGTTCTTCATTCTCCTTTACTCCAGGCGGTTGGGAACAATTGATGCATCTTAGATGGCTGCTTGCAAGATTTTAAGACCCCAGATTCCACTCACCAAAGTAGGATGCAGAACATTTTTTTAATAAGCTTTGTTATGCCAATTGACCTAGATGTCCCCTGAAAGCGTGGTCCCCAGACCCCTACTCCTGCTACTCTGTCCCTCAAATTGTTTGATTGTATTCAGGAAACTTCTTAGCTATGGTTTAGTCCAGTTGTGTAGACTTCCCATGTAGTGTGTACTGTCCTTCTCTTACCTAAGATAATTCTCATCTACTATCTAGTTAGTAAATAACTCTCACTCTCCCTCCCCACCCTTGTAACTATCAAAAAAATGTTTTCTTCTGTGTTTAAACCTTTCTTTGAGTTCTTATAATAGTGGTCTTATGCAATATTTGTCCTTCTGTGACTGACTAAATTCACTCAGCGTAATGACCTCCAGCTTCCTCCATGTTATAAGATGTTTCACAGCTTCATCGTTGTTCTTTATCATTGCGTAGTATTCCATTGTGTGACTATACCATAATTTGTTTATCTATTTTTCCATTGATGGGCACCTAGGTTGTGTCCATCATTTTGCTATTGTGAACAGTGCTACAGTGAACATGGGTGTGCATATATCTATTCATGGTGCTGTCAAAACTGGATGTCCATCTGCAAAAAATGAAACGGGACCCATACCTCAAACCATACACAAAAACTAACTCAAAATGGACCGAATACCTAAATATAAAACCAAAAACAATAAAAATCATAGATGAAAAAATAAGGTCAATGTTAGAGGCCCTAATACACGGCATAAACAGGATACAAACTATAACTAACAATACACAAACACCAGAAGATAAGCTAGAAAACAGAGATCTTCTAAAAATTAAACAATTACGCTCATCAAAAGACTTCACCAAAAGAGTGAAAAGAGAACCTACAGGCTGGGAATGGCTCTTATTTTTCTAGGATATAGTCCAAGGAGCGGGATAACTGGATTGTATGGTACTTCTATTTCTAGCTTTTTAATGAAGTGCCAAATCGATTTCCAAAGTGGTTGTACCGTTTTACATTCCTACCAACAGTGTATAAGTGTTCCACTCTCTCCACAACCTATCCAGCATTTACTGTTTGACGTTTTTTGGATGAATGCTAGCCTCGTTGGGGTGAGATGATATCTCATTGTAGTTTTGATCTGCATTTTTCTAAGGGCTAATGATCGTTAGCATTTCTTCATGTGTCTATTAGCTGCCTGAATATCTTCTTTGGCCAAGTGCCTGTTCATATCCTTTGCCCATTTTTTAATTGGGTTATTTGTCTTTTTGTTGTTGAGGTTTTACAGTATCTTGTAGATTTTAGAGATTAGACACTGATCAGATTTGTCGAAGCCAAAAATTTTTTCCCTGTCTGTAGGTTCTCTTTTCACTCTTTTGGTGAAGTCTTTTGATGAATATAATTGTTTAATTTTTAGAAGATCCGTGTTTTCTAGCTTATCTTCTGGTGTTTGTGTATTGTTAGTTATAGTTTGTATCCTGTTTATGCCGTGTATTAGGGCCTCTAACATTGACCTTATTTTTTCATCTATGATTTTTATTGTTTTTGGTTTTATATTTAGGTCTTTGGTCCATTTTGAATTAGTTTTTGTGCATGGTGTGAGGTATGGGTCCTGTTTCATTTTTTGCAGATGGACATCCAGTTTTGCCATCACCATTTGTTAAAAAGACTGTCTTTTCCCCGTTTGATGGAATTTAGGCCTTTGTCGAAGATCAGATTACCATAGTTGGATGGATTTACAACTGGGCTCTCAATTCTGTTCCATTTGTCAGTGTGTCTGTCGTAGTACCGGTACCAGGCTGTTTTGACTACCATAGCTGTATACTAGGTTGTGAGGTCAGGTAGTGCTAATTCTCCTACTTTATTCTTCTTCCTTGGTGCTTTACTTGTCCCGGGCATCTTCCCTTTCCATATAAAGTTAATAATTAGTTTTTCCATCTCTTTAAAGAATGCTGTTGGTATTTGAATTAAGATTGCATTGTATTTATAGATTGCTTTGGGTATAATTGTCATTTTCACAATGTTGAGTCTACCTATCCATGAGCATGGTGTGTTTTCCCATTTATGTAGGTCCCTTTGGGTTTCATGCAGTAGTGTTTTGTATTTTTCTTATTATAGGTCTTTTATATCTCTGGTTACATTTATTCCTAAGTATTTTATTTTTTAGGGGCTATTATAAATGGTATTGTTTTCCTAATTTCCTTTTCGTAGTTCTCTTTATTGGTGAATAGGAATCCAACTGATTTTTGTATGTTTATATTGTAACCTGCTTCTCTGCTGATCTTTCTATTAGTTCCAGTAGTTTTCTTCTTTTTTGAATTGCTACTGCTATAATTTGACCTCTGAGCACTGCCTTTGCTGTATCTCCAATGTTTTGGTATGTTGTGTTTTCATTCTTATTTGACTCTGGGAATTTTTTGATTCAATCTTTGATATCTTCCATTACCCAGTGGTTTTTAAGCAATGTGTTATTCAGTTTCAATGAATCTGATTTCTTTCCTTACTCTTCCTGTTATTAATTTCTACTTTGATGATGTTGTGATCAGAGAAGATACTCTGTATTATCTCAGTGTTTTGGATTTTGTTGAAGGTTGCTTTGCAGCCTAAGATGTGGTCTATTCTGGAGCATGTTCCATGTGCGTTGGAAAAGAATGTGTACTTTGCTTCTGTTTGGTGGAGTGTTCTGTATATGTCTATGAGGTCAAGTTTGTTGATAGTGGCCTTTATATCTTCTGTATCTTTGTAATTTTCTTTCTAGGTTGTGATGGTTAAGACTTTCATGTCACCTTGGCTGAGCCATGATTCTCAGTGTTTATATGTGATCACTCCCATGATGGAATCTGCTGTGAATAGCCAATTAGTTGAAAGGGAGTTTCCTTGGGAGTGTGGCCTGCATCCAAATATAAAGAGACATTCTGACTTTTTTGCTTGCTCTGGATCCTGCAGCTGCCTCCTCTTCATTTGACCTCCAGGTCTTGGAACTTGAGCTATCAGGTTATCTGCTGATCTTGAGATTAGTTGATCTTCACAGCCTGTGAGTGAGAGCCCTGCTCTCTGACCTGCCAATCTTTGGTTCACCGACCTCTGCAGCTGCATGAATCAGGAGAAGCTTTGCAGTCTTGCCTGCCAATCTTGGAGTTCCTCAATCTTCACAACCTGTGAACAAGAGCCCTGCTCTCCAACCTGCTGATCTTAGGTTTGCCAGCCCCTGCAGCTATGTAAATTGAGATAAGTCTCTATCCTGATCCACAAACTTGGGACGTTCCAACCTCCACAATTGCATGAACCATTTCCTTGATATAAATTTCTCTGTATATGTATTTATGTGATTTACTGGTTTTGCTTCTCTAGAGAACCCAGCCTAAGACATAGGTGTTCTGACCTTTACCAAGAGTAGTGTGTTGAAATCTCCTACTATTATAGTGGAACTGTCAATTTCTCTTTCCAGTGCCTAGTGCTGTTTTGTTTTTTTTTAAATATACTTTGGAGCCCTGTCATTGGGTATGTAGATATGTATTATGGTTATGTCTTCATGGTAGATTTTCCCTTTAATCACTATATAATGTCCTTCTTTTTCTTTTATGGTGGATTTTGTTTGAAATTCTATTTCGTCTGAGATTAGTATTGCCACTCCTGCTCTTTTTTGGTTGCTGTTTGCTTGATATATTGTTTTCCATCCTTTGATTTTTTAATATATTTATGTCTTTGTTTCCAAGGTGTCTCTTGTAGACATCATATAGATGAGTCCCCTTTTTTTTTTTTAATCCATTCTATCACTCTCTGTCTCTTTATGGGTTCACTTAAGCCATTTACATTCAGTGTGATTATTGATAGGTATAAGTTTATTGCTGTCATTTTCTAGTGGTTTCTTTGTGATGCTGATGTTTTCTTTGTTTCTCCTACTCTTCTGTGTTGAATTCCTTTTGTCTGTGAAACTTTTTTGTTACTTTCATTTTTGTAGATTTTTTGTTTTCTGAGACTTTATGTTTTTCTTCTTTATTTTGTTGAGTAGGTTTATTAACTTTCTTTGTGTTTACCTTGAAATTTACCCCCGTCTTCCTAAGTTTGAACCAGTCTTTTGTTGCTTGATATCACCTTGACTTCCTCTCCATTTAAAAATTCTATACCTACACCATTTATTCTGTCTCTTATTGTTCTGACGTTGTTGTCATTTACAGACTGACCTCTGTGGTTCCCTGTTGTAAATTTTTTAGTTTTGTTTTATCCTTGAGAGTTCATTACCTAGGTTAGTATCTGGCTGGAACGGTCTTGCGTCCTAGATTCAGGCTGTTGTTTGATGTTCATTTGCTAACCGAAAGATGCGCTTTAATAATTATAGTAAGTTTGGTTTGGTTTTTACATGTTCCCTTAATGTCTGTTTTTCTGGAAGTGTTCTCATTTCTCCATCATATTTGAGTGTAAGTTTTGCAGGGTATATTATTCTTTGTTGGCAGTTTTTTATTTTCTTTGAAGGTTTTATATACGTCATCCCATTGCCTTCTTGCCTGCATGGTTTCTGCTGAGTAATCAGAGCTTAGTCTTATTGCTTCCCCTCTGTATGTAACTTTTCACTTTTCTATAGCAGCTGTCATGATTCTTTCTTTGTCTTTGGTTTTAGCAAGTGTGATTATGATATGCCTGAGTGTTTATCTTTTGAGGTCTTTCCTACGTGGTGTTCACTGAGTTTCTTGGATGGTCAGCTTTTCATCTTTCATGATACTCAGAAAGTTTTCTGTCAGCCAGTCTTCAATGATCCTCTCTGTGTTTTCTGTTTTCTCCTTCTGTTCTGGAAATCTGATCATACACAAATTTTTGCTTTTGATTGTATGCCACATCGTTCTCAGTGTTTCTTCATTCTTTTCTCTAATTTTTCTTCAAAGTGGTATCCAAAGGTTTGTCTTCAATTTTACTGATCTTGTCTGCCATTGTTTCAAATTTGGTCCTAAAACCTTCTATTGCACTGTCCATTTCTGAAATCATATTGTTTATCTTTTTGATTTCTAATTGCTGTTTTTGTGTGATTTCAGTTCATTTGTTAATTTTTACGTTTTGTTCCTGTATCATTTTCTTGAATTTATCCATTATTTTGTCTCTCTTTTCCATGATTTTGTCTATTTTTTTCCTTATGTTTGTCTGCATTGTCCTTCATCTCTTGGAGAGCCCTGAATATTAGAGTTTTTAATTTTCTCCTACCAGATGGTCATCTGGTGTTTTATTTTGGATGCTTTCTGGACCCATCCTGTCCTGTTATTTTTAATGGATTTTGATATTTTCTGTCTTGGGGACATTCAGTAATTATTTTCTTCATTTATTTATTGTAGATGTGTTTGTTTTGTGCTTTTTTGTTTTATTTGGTTATGTCTGGGTAGGCTGGCTGGGCATTCTTTGTTGTTTGCTCATCTGTGGCACAACATTTTTCACAACCTTGTCCAGGTGGGCAGGGCCAGTCACTCAGCTATGATGCAGCAGAGCAGGTCCAGTAGAGGGAGATGGATCATTTGCAGCACATACGTGGGCCAAAAAGGCAGGGCCAGGGAAGTGCAATGTGGGGTTCAGTGGTCCACGCCTGTTCTGCTCCGGGGCATGGTGCTCAGTGCTAGGTGCAGTTAGACAGGATGGAAGGGAGAAGATGTAATGTGTGGAGCTAAGTGAGTGTAGGAAAGAAGAGAGACAAACAGAAACAAACAAAAAAAGATGCTAAGGGAGCCTGCTGGCGGAGTAGCAGAGACCTGGGAAAGCTGTGTGTTGGTGGCTTTCTTACTGGGAAGTGTGGCACAGCCTGTCAAGAAGAGATGTCACATGCAGATAGGTTGTTA
This sequence comes from Dugong dugon, assembly GCA_030035585.1. Classification (NCBI taxonomy): domain Eukaryota; kingdom Metazoa; phylum Chordata; class Mammalia; order Sirenia; family Dugongidae; genus Dugong; species Dugong dugon. Next base: position 3,747,504 of record CM057475.1, on the reverse strand, counting down.
GGAGAAAGGAAAGGAAGGAAGGTAGAGAGAAGAAACCACAAAAAGAGAATAATTAACTAATTAATTAATTTAAAAAATTCCCCTAGGGAGCCCACTGGCATGGGGGCATGGACTGGGGAAGTGGCTCCCCAGCCGAGCACTGCAGTGTGCCCATGGAGCGGAGATGGCACACATAAAAAGCTAGGAGGGAGAAAGGAAAGGAAGGAGATGAGAGAGCGAAAAAACAAAATGAAACCTAAACAACAACAAAAAAATGGCACTGAAGGAACTGGCCCCTGGGGACGGGGTGAATTCAAGCAACAAGGAGCCAGCATTTCTCCAACAGAGTGACCACAGCCCGCCAAAAAGCAGCAGAAGCCATGCAGAGGGAAGAAGAGGGAGGGGTGGGAAAGTATGTATCACTGGTTACCAGATGCTCTGTCTCCTGCTGGGAGCTCTGTGAAGTTGCCTTCCCATACTCCCTGTCTGCCATTCTTGGTGGCTGTGGAGTCCAAGATGGTATGTCCATGCCACGTTAGCTGCTAAGGGTCCTCCACTCCATAGCTCTCCTCGTTCTCTGTTCTCTGTCAGTTTCTTATTCCATTTGGTGCTTGGTTGAGCTCTTTATTCATTCTTTTGATGCTTAGGGTTCCAGGATTGACTTTTGTATCTGTTTACTTAGTTTTTCAGGTCTTTTCAGTAGAGAGACGGCTTGGTGCTTCTGTCTATAGCCCCATGTTGGCTCTGCTTCTCCTCAGAATTCTTTAAGCTAGTCATTTAATTTACTCTTCTGTCCAGAATGAGGACAGATAGTGAGAAAGGAAAGACGAGTTCATGGGTAGTTGGATACAAAACTTGGAGGAATTCCATGGTATTCCAGAAAAGTGGTATTTGTGGGCATGGATTGAAATGTTAATAATTCTGGGCTCTTCAAGCGTCTCGATAAACCTCTTCTCCCAGGCAATATAGGGCAATGGGTCTTCCAGGCTTATCTAGTGGAAGATACCATCATTTTCTGGAGTAATCTGAATGTGAGAGAGTCTCCACTTTCTTTCATTCAGATCATACTCTTCCTAGTGGACCAGATAGCTTATTGTAGTCTCCTTATGAGTCTTGTCCTTTTTTACTTTACTACTACTACTTGTGGTGAAATGAGTTCCTTTACGGGGCCTTTTGCCTTGGTTCTTTGCTCTGGTTCTATGAAGTAGCAACTCTGGGTGGGGTTAGGGGGCTCCCAGGTTGTTTTCTACCACAGAGAGTTTGTTACAGGGGATTCCCCAGGTTGATTGACATTTTCTGGGTAAGATGTAAACAACTTGATAGTTTGATACTTTTTGTCTGACCCTGGGCTGCAGCCTTCCTTGTGATTGCTCTATTTTACACACCTTGCAGGGATTGGTCAATTTTTATGAAAATAGTGGCTTGAAAATCCACCCAATAGAACTGAATGACTTGACGGGATTGGTCACTTTGTGTCCTGCTAGGAGGGCCATGTCTTGAAACTGACAAGGAGTTTGCTTATATAAACCACTAACTCCACAAACGTTTTTAGAGGCAAAGAAAAGAGAAGAAGCATAGCGAGAAAAGGTGTGGAATCTTCTTAAAGAGCTGTAGCACGAGTCAAGTGCTGTAACAACAAAGATGGTTAGAAGACTAGAAAGGGCCATGTGGCTAGAGCCAGAGGTGAGAGGCCTGGGAGTGGTCCTGAAGCAGAGTCAGCGGTTACAGCAGAAAGCCACTGCTAGAACAGCAGCAAAGAGGGCTGAGAAAGCTGTTATACTGGCCATGAGCTGGGCCAGTTAGCATTGGAGAGGCCAACATTGGGAAAGCCAAAGGCAGAGAGGCCAGCACAGCCAAGAGAAAGTGTGCACGGCCAAGAGAGGGTATGCACAGCCAAGAAGGACTCGTGTGCATGGCTGAGAGAAGGATCTGCCTGCTTGCACTGCTGAGAGCAGCTGAGAGAATTGTACTGATTGGAAGCTGTCCTATACTGAAAAAGGGAAGCATGTGCTCTCCACCTTGAAGCTGCCTTCCGAATTTCAGCTTTATGCTTCCGGATCCTGATCCCAAGTCGATCCTTATCCCAAATTGTAGCCTGTTTCTTCCCTAATAAGCCACATAACTGTGACTATGGTCTGTGGCTATTGCAATGAATTATTGAACCCAGCAGACAAGTAGAGTGCCATGGGGGAATGCCTGGTGTTAGAGATAGTGAGGAAGTTGGAGAGTGGAGGTATGCCTGACCTTCACTTCCTAGGAAATAGCTTTCTGCTGATCCTGCTTCTTATCTCTTATGAACCTAGACAAGTTCTTGCACTAGATTACACTACTAAACAACCAACCAGTTGTCATGCAGTTGATTCACTACTAATATTAGCTACCATTTAATAATATTGAATTATTAGCTAATTTAATCCTATTAGTAACCCTCTGAGCTACTCATTTTACATTTTAGATGAGAAAAATGAGATGAATCCTTTACAGCACTTAAATTTTCCAAGATCTTGGCAGACTTCCAGGCAACATGGTGCAATAGGCAGAAGCATCACTCCATTCCTCCACAGCAAAGATCCAAAAAACTAAGTCAAACAGAGACAAACATCAATCCTGAAACCCTAAGCATCAAATGAAGAGATGAAGAACTCAGTCAAGCACCGAATGAAATAAGAAACTGACCGAGAACAGAGGGCAAGGAGAAATACATGCAGAGGTCCCCTATCAGCTACCACAGCACGGATCCACCATCTTGAACTCCAATTGGAGATCAGCGAACAGGGGTTATGAGAAAACAGGTTCACAGAGCTTCCAGCAGGAGACAGAACAACCGGTAACCCACGATATAGGCTTTCCCACCCCCCCACCCTTCTTCACCCCCATTTAGCCTCCTATGCTTCCTGCAGCCACAGTCTATTGGCCAGGAAGCCCGAGCTTCCCCCCAGTGCCACTTGGATTCCACCAGCCCACACTGACTGGCTCCCTGAGTGCCTTTTACTGGCTACTGATGTTGCTTTTTTCCACTTCATTAGAGTTCTTCCTTACCTCTCACCACCTCCCCCTCCTTTCTCTCAAATACTTGGCTCCATGTGCCATCTCTGCTTCTTCCTCAAAGGCTGTGAAACACCGCTTCGCTGTGAAACTGCTTCCTGACCTGTGCCGTCACGCTGGTGGGACCCCCAAAGCTTTTTTGTTTGTTTGTTTGCTCTGATTTGTTCTGTTTTGATTTGTTGGTTTCTTTTCTTTTTCTTTTCTCAGCCTGGGAGCCCCTTTTAGCCGGGCTGTACCACTTGGCTTGGAAGCTAGTCCCTTACTCTGCGCAGACCCACAGGGACATCCCTGAGGGCATTTCTTTTTTCTTGTTTGTTTTTGTTTTCTCATTTCTTTGTTTAGTTGTCTTCTCTCTCTTATTCCCTTTTTGCCTTTTTTCATTTCCAATTTCTCGATTATTCATTTTTTTCTTTTACCCTTTTTCTTTTTTTAAAATTCTTGTTTTTCCCCATTTCTCAGTCTCTCATCTCTTCACTACAATAGCAAGCTCCCTTAGCACTCTTTTTTGTTTGTGTCTATGTCTTTGGCTCCTGTTCCTCTCTCTTCTCCCTCAACTTTCCCATATCCATCTTAGCTCCACACATCACAATCTTCCCCCTCCTTCCTGCCTAACTGCACCGTGTTCTGAACATCACACTCCCAAGCAACATTGGCATGACCTACTGGAACCTGCCCTGCACTGATTCCTGGTCCACAGTATCAGCCAGGGTACATGCCACAAAAAACCTATCCCAGCAACTCCCCTTCAGCTGAACTTACCCTGCTGTACCATACCTGAGTGACGGACCCTGCCCATTGGAGAAAGATGTAAAAAGTATCTTGCCCACAGACAAACAAACAACAAAGAACACACAGCCTGCCGCTCAGACATAACCAAATAAAAGAAGAAAAAAAAACCAGGATAAACAAACAAATCTACAATCAATAAACGAGGAAAATAACCACTGAATGCCCCTAAGACAGAAGACAATATCAAAACACTTACAAAAATAAGACAGGATGCTTCCAGTAGGCGTCCAAAAAACACCCACCAGATGACCTTCCAGTAGAAGAAAAGACACTAGACCTAACTAATAGGAATTCAAATCTCTAATATTCAGAATTATCCAAGAGTTGAAGCAAAAAACAGACAAAAATAAGGAAAAAATAGACAAATTAATGGAAAATACAGACAAAAATGGAAGAATTCAAGAAAATAATACAGGAACAAAATGCTAAATAAATTCACAACTAGAAATCATACAAAAACAACAATCAGAAATCCAAAATATAAACAACAAGATTTCAGAAATGGACAGTGTCATGGAAGGACTGAGGAGCAGGATTGAAATGATGGAAGACAGAATCAGCTAAATTGAAGGCAAACACTTGGATACAACTCTGTATGAGGAAAAATCAGAAAAAAGAATGAAGAAAAATGAAGAAACTCTGAGGATTATGTGGGATACAATCAAAAGCAAAAATTTTCGAGTGACTGGAGTTCCAGAACAGGGGGAGAAAAAAGAAAACACAGAGAGGATCATTGAAGAATTCCTGACAGAAAACTTCCCCAATGTCATGAAAGATGAAAAGCTGACCATCCAAGAAGCTCAATGAACCCCATGTAGGATAGACACCAAAAGAAAATCACCAAGGCATATCATAATCACACTCGCTAAAACCAAAGACAAAGAATCCTGAGAGCACCTCGAGAAAACAAAAAGTCATATACAGAGGAGAAACAATAAAACTAAGCTCAGATTATTCAGCAGAAACCATGCAGGAAAGAAGGCAATGGGATGACATATATAAAACCTTGTAAGAAAAAAATTGCCAGCAAGGAATAATATTTCCTGAAAAACTCTCATTCAAATACGATGGTGAAATTAGGCCATTTCCTGATAAACAGAAATTAAGGGACTATGTAAAAACCAAACCGAACTTACAAGACTTATTAAAGGAAGTCTCTCTATCTGAGAACAAACAATATCAGACCACAAGCTGAATACAGGACACAGGATTGTACTAGCCAGATACCAACTTAGGAAATGAACTCTTAAGGACTATGCAAAAACCAAAGAATTACAAAAGGGAACCAGAGAGATTAATCTGTAAGTGACAACAGCATCAGAACTATGAAAGAGGGAATAAATGGTGTAGGTATAGAACCTTCTAAATGGAGAGGAAGTCAAGCGATAGCAAGTAATAATAGACTGGCACAAACCCAGGAAGATAAGGGTAAATTTCAAGGTAAACACAAAGAAAGTTAACGAACCTACTCATCAAAATAAAGAAGAAAAATATAAAGTCTCAGTAAAAACAAAACCTACTAAAACAAAAGAACCGAAAAAAAATCCACAAACAAAAGGAACTCAGCATAGGAGAGTAACAGGAACAAAGAAAAAGTCAGCACCACAAGAAAAAAAAAGCACTACAATATGCAATCCTACTCCTAGGAATATATACTAGAAAAATAAGAGCCGTCACACTAATAGACATATACAAACCCATATTCATTGAAGCATTGTTCACAATAGCAAAAAGATGGAAACAACCTAGATGCATATCAGGAGATAAATGGATAAACAAACTACGGTACATACACACAATGGTATATTATACAAAGATAAAGAACAATGATGAATCTGTGAAGCAGCTCATAAAATGGTTGAAACTGGAGGACATTATGCTGAGTGAAATAAGTCAATCACAAAAGGACAAATATTGTATGAGATCTCTACTGTATAACTCATGTAAAAGTTTACACACAAAAAAGAAACAATCTTTGCTGGTTACGAGGAATGGGAGGGATGGGGGGAAGTAAATAGATAAGTGGCAACTTTGGTGAAGGGTAAGACAGCACACATTACTGGGGAAGCAGGCACAACTTGTACAAGGGAAGGTCATGGAAGCTCCATAGAAACCTACAAACTCTCTGAGGGACTGAATTGCTGGGTGAAGGACTGTGGGGACCATGGTCTTGGGGAAGACCTAGCTCAATTGGCATAACACAGTTTATAAAGACAATTTTCTACATTCTACCTTGGTGAGTAGCTTCCGGGGTCTTAAAAGCCTGTGAGCAGCCATCTAAGATATTCTACTTGTCTCAAACCATCAGGAGAAAGGGAGAACGAAGAGAACAAGATACAAGGAAAAGATTAGTCCAAAGGACAAGTGGACCACTGCTACCACGGCCTCCACCAGACTGAGTCCAGTACAGCTAGATGGTGCTTTGCTACCACCACTGACTGCTCTGACCAGGATCACGATAGAGAGTCCTGGACAGAGCTGGAAAAGGATGTAGAATAGAATTCTAACTCACAAAAAAAGACCATATTTACTGGCCTGACAGACTGGAGAAACACCGAGAGTATGGCTCCCGGACACTCTTTTCGCTCAGAGATGAAGCCCGTCCTGATGTTCACCATTCAGCCGGGGATTGGATAACCTTATAAAACAAAACAAGACTAATGAGGTACAGCAGTCCAGGGACAAGCACTAGAAGGCAGGATAGGACAGGAAAGCTGGTGATAGGTAACCCAAGGGTTGTCTTGGGGTTGTTAACCATTGTCATAGGGCAATATGTGTACCAACATTTTAATGAGAAACTGTTCTGCAAACCTTCATCTAAGGTACCAAAAAAAAAAAAGAATTATCTATGTGAGATAAAATTGACAACAGCAACTCAAAAGGTTTGATGGGAAGCCTAGGGGACAGTGAGTTGAAGATAATGGTGATGGAATAATTTGGAAAAGGATAGTGAGAATAGTAGCACAGCTGGAAGAATGTAATCGATGTCACTGAACTGTACATGCAGAAACATTCAAAATGGTGTAACTTTGGCTGTGTATGTTTTCACCAAAAAAAAGGTCCTCGAGGTCAAGAAGGGAGAGTTTTGAAACGTCATGGGGTTCTTACCAATGTCATAAAGCAATATGTATGCTGACTGTTTAATGAGAAACTATTTGTTCTGTAAACCTTCATCTAAAGTACAATAAAAAAATTTAAAAGAAAAAAAGTCAGTCAAGCACCAAATGGAATAAGAAACTGACAGAGAGCAGAGAGCGAGGAGAGATACATGCAGAGGTCGTCTATCAGCTCACCCAACACAGATCCACCAAATTGGACTCCTATTGGAGATTGGAGAACAGGAGGTACAAACAAGCAGCTTCACAGAGCTTCCAGAAGGAGACAGAACAACTGGTAATCAGCGCTATATACTCACCCCCACACTTCTTCATTCCTCGTCGGCCTCCTCTGCTTCTTGTGGCCACAGTCTCTTGGCCGGGGAGCACCGGCCTCACCCCTGTGCCACTTGGATTCCACCCGCCCACAATGGCTGGCTTCCTGAGTGCCATTCGTTGGCTGCTGGTGTTGCTTTTTCTACTTATTTTGATGTCTTCCTTACCTCTCACCACCTCCCCTTCCTTTCTCTCAAATACCTGGCTCCGTGTGCCACCTTTGCTTCTTCCTGAAAGGCTGAGAAATACTACTTGACTGTGAAACTGCTTCCCGGCCAGTGCCGCCATGCTGGTGGGATCCCCAGGGCTTTTTTGGTCTGTTTGTTCTGATTTTTTATTTTTTTAATTGTACTTCAGGTAAGGTTTACAGAACAAATAGTTTCTCATTAAACAGTCAGTACACATATTGTTTTATGACATTGGTTAACAACCCCACAACATGTCAACCCTCTCTTTCTTGATCTTCTGTTTTTTCTTTGGCACAAATATACATAGCCAAAGATACACCATTTCAAAAATTTCTACATGCACAGTTCAGTGACATCGACTACGCTCTTCCAAATTTGCTGCTATTCTCACTTTAGATGAAGGCTTACAGAACAAAATAGTTTCTCATTAAACAGTACACGTTTCCCTATGACAATGGTAACCTCACAACACATCAACACTATCCTTACTCAAACTTGGTATCCCTTTAACCAGCTTTCCTGTCCCTTTCTACATTCTGGCCCTTGTGCCTGGACTGCTGTGCCTCATTAGCCCCTTTTTGTTTTATGAGGCTGTCCAATCCCTGGCTGAACAGTGAATCTCGGAAGTGACTTCACCACTGAATTAAAATGGTGTCTGAGGGCCATTCTCTCGGGGTTTCTCCAGTGTCTTTCAAGCCTGTAAGTCTGGTCTATTTTTGTGCATGTTAGAATTTTGTTCTACATCTTTCTTCAGCTCTTCCAGAACCCTCTGTTGTAATTCCGCTCAGAGCAGTCAGTGGTGGTAGCTGGGCACCATGTAGCTATATTGGACAAAGTCTGGTGGAGGCCTTGGTAGCTGTGGTCCATTAATCCTTTGGACTAATCTTTTCCTTGTATCCTGTTCTCTTCATTCTCTCTTATTCCCAAAGGGGTGAAACCAGTGGTGTATCTTAGATGGCTACTCACAGGCTTTTAAGACCCCAGACGCTACTCATCAAGGTAGAATGTAGAACACTGTCTTTATAAACTGTGTTATGCCAATTGAGCTAAATGTTCCCCGAGTCCACGGTCCCCACAGCCCTCTGCTCAGCAATTCAGTTACTCAGGCAGTTTGGATGTGTCTATGGAGCTTCCATGAGCTTTCCTTGTACAAGTTGTGCTGTTTTCCCCAGTACTGTGTACTGTCTCACCCTTCACCCAAGATACCACTTATCTATTGCCTATTTAGTATTTCCCCACCACCCTTCCCATCTCTGGTAACCAACAAAGATTGTTACATTTTGTGTGTGAACTTTAATGGGTTTTCACAATAGAGTTCTCATACAATATTTGTCCTTTTGTGATTGACTTATTTCACTCAGCATGATGTCCTCCAGTTTCATCCATGTTATGAGAAGCTTCACTGATTCATCATTTTTCTTTCTTGTTGTATAGTACTCCATTGTGTGTATTACAGTAGTTTGTTTATCCATTCATTTGCTGATGGGCATCTAGGTTGTTTCCATCGTTTTGCTATTGTGAACAATGCTGCCATGAACATAGGTGTGCATATGTCATTTTGAGTGACGACTCTTATTTCTCTAGGATATATTCTTAGGAGTGGGATTGCTGGATCAAATGGTATGTCTATTTCTAGCTTTCTGAGGAAGCGCCATATCATTTCCCAAAATGGTTGTATCATTTTGCATTCCCACCAGCAGTGAATGAGTACCGATATCCCCGCAGCCCCTCCAACATTTGTTATTTCTAGTGTTTTTGATTTGTGCTGGTAATGCCAGGATGAGATGGTATCTCATTGTGGTTTTAATTTGCATTTCTCTAATAGCTAGTGATCGCGAGCATTTCCTCATGTGTCTGTTGGCCCCTTGAATGTCTTCTTTGGTGAAATGTCTGTTCATTTCCTTTGTCTATTTTTTAATAGGATTATTTGTCTTTTTGTTGTAGAGGTGTTGTATTTTCTTGTACATTATGGAGATTAGACCTTTGTCTGACTTGTACTGTCCAAAATTTTTTTCCCAGTCTGTATATTTTTTACTCTTTTGGTGATCCATCATGAAGACATAACCGTAATAAACATCTACACACCCAATGACGGGGCTCCAAAATACATAAAACAAACATTAATGGCACTGAAAAGAGAAATTGACAGTTCCACAATAATAGTAGGAGACTTCAACACACCACTGTCAGTAAAGGACAGAACAACTAAGAAGAAATTCAAGAAAGATACAGAAGACCTAAAGGGCACAATCAGCCAACTTGACCTCATAGACATATACAGAACACTTCATCCAACAGCTGCAAGTACACATTCTTTTCCAATACACATGGAATATTCTCCAGAATAAACCACATCTTAGGCCACAGAGCAATCCTTAACAGGATCCAAAACGTTGAGATAATGCAAACTATCTTCTCTGACCACAAAGCCAACAACGTAGAAATTAACAAAAGGAAGAGCAAGGGGAAAAAATCAATTACACAGAAACTGAATAACACCTTTCTTACAAACCACTGGGTAATAGAAGACATCAGAGATAGAATAAAAAAAATTCCTGGAATCAAATGAGAATGAAAGCACATCATACCAAAACCTTTGGGATACAGCAAAGGCAGTCCTCAGAAGACAATTTATAGTAATAGATGCACACATCAAAAAAGAAGAAAGGGAGAAAATCAAAATATTAACTACACAATTCAAACAAGTAGAAGGAGAATAGCAAAAAAGCCCACAGCTTCTGGAAGAAAGGAAATAAGAAAGATCAGAGCAGAAATAAATGAAATGGAGAATAGAAAAACAATAGAATCAGCAAAACCAATAGTTTGTTCTTTGAAAGGATCAACAAAATCAACAAAAAACTAGTCAGACTGGCAAAAGCAAAACAGGAGAGGATTCAAACAACCTAAATATGAAATGAAATGGGAGACATTAAACAGACCCGACTAAAATAAAAAGGATTATAATAGAGTATTATGAAAAACTATATTCCAAAAATTTGAAAGCCTAGAGGAAATGGATACATTTTTAGAAACACACTACCTACCTAAACTAAAATACAATGATGTTGAAAATCTGAGCAGACGCATAACAGGAGAAGAGATGGAAAGTTTAATTTAAAAAATTCCCCCAAAAAGAAAGCCCTGGCGCAGATGGCTTCACCAGAGAATTCTACAAAACATTCAAAGAAGAGCTTACACCAGTACTACTCAAAGTATTTCAAACCATAGACAAGGAAGTGACACTTCCAAATTCATTCTATAAAGCCAGCATAACCCTGATACCAAAACCAGACAAAGATGCCACAAAAAAAGAAAATTACAGACCAATATCTGTCATGAATATAGATGCAAAAATTCTCAACAAAATTCTAGCCAATAGGATTCACCATCATATCAAAAATATAAAGCACCATGAACAAGTATGATTCATACCAGGTATGCAATGACGTTTCAACATTACAAAATCAATAAATGTAATCCACCACGTAAATAAAAGGAAAGAAAAGAATCACATGATCATCTCAATTGACGCAGAAGAGGCATTTGACAAAGTCCAACACCCATTCCTGATAAAAGCTCTCAATAAAATAGGTATAGAAGGGAAATTTCTCAGCATAATAAAGAGCATCTGTGCAAAATCGATGGCCAACATCATTGTTAATGGAGAAACACTGAAAACATTCCCCTTGAAAACAAGAACAAGATAAGGATGCCCTTTATCACCACTCCTATTTAACATTGTGCTGAAAGTTCTAGCTGGAGCAATAAGGCAAGAAAAAGAAATAAAGGTCATCCAAATTGGTAATGAAGAAGTTGAACTGTCCTTGTTTGTGGATGATACGATACTATACGTAGTAAACTCGGAAGACTCCACGAGAAAACTACTGGAACTAATAGAAAGATTCAGCAGAGAAGCAGAATACGAGATTAACATATAAAAATCAGTTGGATTCCTATACACCAATAAAGAGAAAGATGAAAAGGAAATCAGGAAAACAATACAATTTATAATAGCCACTAAGAAAAATACTTAGGAATAAATCTGACCAGGGATGTAAAAGACCTATACAAAGAAAACTACAAAACACTACTGCAATAAACCCAAAGGGATCTACATAAATAGAAAAGATACCATGCTCATGGATAGGTAGACTCAACATTGTGAAAATGACAATTATACCCAAGCAATTTACAAATACAATGCAATCCCGATTCAAATACCGACAACATTCTTCAAAGAGATGGAAAAAGTCATCATTAACTTATATGTAATGGGAACAAGCCCCAGATAAGTAAAGCACTATTGAAGAAGAAGAGTAAGTTAGGAGGATTCACACTATCTGACCTCAAAACCTACTACACAGCTACGGTAGTCAAAACAGCCTGGTACAGGTACAACAGCAGATACATTGACCAGTGTAACAGAATTGAGAACCCAGATGTAAATCCATTCATTTACAGCCACCTGATATTTGTCAAGGGCCCAAAATCCATCAAATGGGGAAAAGAGTCTTTTTAACAAATGGTGCTGGCAAAACAGGATATCCATCTGCAAAAAAATGAAACAGGACCCATACCTCACACCATATACAAAAACTAATTCAAAAATGGATCAAAGACCTAAATATAAAGCCAAAAACTATAAAGTTTATGGAAGAAAAAATAGGATCAACGCTAGAGGCTCTAATGCACGGCATTAACAGGATACAAACCATAAACAACAGCACACAAACTCTAGAAGATAAGCTAGATAACTATGATCTTCTAAAAATGAAACACTTACGCTTATCAAAAGACATCACCAAAAATGTAAAAAGAGAACCCACAGACTGGTAAAAAAATTTTGTACATTACAAGTCAGACATGGGTCTAATCTCTGAACTCTACAAGAAAATCCAACATCTCCACAACAAAAAGACTAATAATCCTATTAAAAAATGGGCAAAGGAAATGAACAGACATTTCACCGAAGAAGACATTCAAGCTGCTAACAGACACATGAGGAAATGCTTGTGATCACTAGCCATTAGAGAAATGCAAAATAAAACCATAGTGAGATCCCATCTCACACCGGCATTACTGGTATGAATCAAAAACACTGGAAATGGCAAATGCTAGAGAGGTTGCAGGGAGATTGGAACTCTTATGTACTGCTGGTGAGAATGCAAAATGATACAACATTTTGGAAAATGATATGGCACTTCCATAGAAAGCTAGAAATAGAAATACCATACGATCCAGCAATCTCACTCCTAGGAATATATCCTAGAGAAATAAGAGCCATCGCAGGAATAGACATATACACACCCAGGTTCATTGCAGCATTGTTCACAATAGCAAAAAGATGGAAACAACTCAGAAGCCCATCAACAGAAGAATGGATAAACAAACCATGGTACATACACACAATGGAGTACTATCCAATGAGAAAGAACAACGATGAGTCTGTGAAGCATCTCATAACATGGATGAAACTGGAGGACATTATGCTGAGTGAAATAATTCAATCACAAAAGGACAAATATTGTATGAGACCTCTATTGTAAAAACACATGGAAAAGTTTACACACACAAAAAAAAATCTTTGTTGGTTATGAGGGATGGGAGGGATGATGTAGGAGGGGGAAATACTAAATGGACAATAGATAAGTGGTAAGTTTAGTGAAGGGCAATACAGGACACAATACTGGGAAAGCAGCATAACTTGTACAAAGAAAGGTAATGGAAGTTCCATAGACACATCAAAACTCCCTTAGAGACTGAATTGCTGGGCTGAGAGCTGTGGGACCATGGTCTCGGGGAACATCTAGCTCAATGGGCATAACACAGTTTATAAAGAAAATGTTCTACATTCTACCTTGGTGAGTAGTTGTCTGGGGTCTTAAAAGCCTGCGGGCAGCCATCTAAGATAATCCACTGGTCTCACCCCTTTGGGAGTAAGGGAGAATGAAGAAAACAAGATACAAGGAAAAGATTACTTCAAAGGACTAATGGAGCACAACTACCCCGACTTCCACCTGACTGAGTCCAGTGCAACTAGATGGTACCCGGCTACCACCATAACTGCTGTGACAGGGATCACAACAGAGGGTCCCAGACAAAGCTGTAGAAAAATATAGAACAAAATTCTAACTCACAAAAAAGACCAAACTTACTGTCCTGACAGAGACTGGAGAAACACCAAGAGTGTGGCCCCTGGACACCCTTTTAGCTCAGTAATGAAGTCATTCCCGAGGTTCACCTTTCAGCCAAAAATTAGCCCCATAAAACAAAACGAGACTAATGGGGCACAATAGTCCTTGGACAAGGACTAGAAGGCAGGAAGGGACAAGAAAACTGGTAATAGGGAACCCAAGGTTAAGAAGAGACGGTGTTGATATGTCATGGTGTAGTTAACCATTGTTATAAAACAATAAGTATACCGTTTTTTTTATTGTTGTAATTAAATGAAGTTTACATTTCAAGTTAGTCTCCCATACAGAATTTTTTTTAACATACGTTGTTATGAATCCCCAATCACTCATCCCATTCTGCGACAGCACACTCCTCCCCTCCGCCCCTGATTCTCCACAAACATTCAACCAGCTCCTAACTCTCTCTGCCTTCCCCTCTCACCTCTGGACAGAAGCGCCCCTTTGATCTCTTATATCTAGTGTCTAAGAGGCACATTCTTCACAAGTATCACTTTGTGTCCCACAGTCCAGTCCAAACCCTGTCTGAAGAGTTGGTCTAGGAAATTGTTTTAGTTCTGGGGTGATGAAGAGACCAGGGACCACACTTTCCGGGGCGCCTCCAGTCTTAGTCAGACCATTAAGTCTGGTCTTCTTACTAGAACTTGAGTTCTGCATCCCATCCTTCCACTGCTCCATCAGGGACCCTCTTTTGTGTTCCCGGTCAGGACGTTCAGTGGAGGTAGACAGACACCATCTAGTTCTTCTGGTCTCAGGATGATGAAGTCTCTGGATTATGTGGCCCATTCTTTCTCTTGGGCCAATACTTTCCTTGTGTCTTTGGTGTTATTCGTTCTCCTTTACTCCAAGTGGTTGGGACCAATTGATGCATCTTAGATGGCCACTTGAAAGCTTTTAAGACCCCAGACACCACTCACCAAAGGAGGATGCAGAACATTTTCTTAATAAGGTTTGTTATGCCAATTGACATAGATGTCTCCTGAAAGCATGGTCCCCAGACCCCTCATCCCTGCTACTCTATCTCTTCAAATTATTTGATTGTATTGAGGAAACTTCTTAGGTTTGGTTTAGTCCAGTTGTGCTGGCTTCCCCTGTAATGTGTGCTGTCCTTCCCTTCACCTAAGATCATTCTTATCTACTCTCTAGTTAGTGAATAACCCTCACGCTCCCTCCCCACCCCCATAACCATCAAAGAATGTTTTCTTTTGTGTTTAAACCTTTTCTTGAGTTCTTATACTAGTGGTCTGATACAGTATTTGTCCTTCTGTGCCTGACTAAATTCACTCAGCATAATAAGTTCTAGCTTCTACCAAGTTGTACGCTGTTTCACAGCTTCATCACTGTTCTATATAATTGCATAATGTTCCATTGTGTGGATATACCATAGTTTTTTTATGCATTCGTCCATCGATGGACATTTAGGTTGCTTCCATCCTTTGGCTATTGTGAACAGTGCTGCTATGAACATGGGTGTGCATATATCTACTCGTGTGACGGCTCTTGTTTCTCTAGGATATATTCCAAGGAGCAGGATAGCTGGATAGTATGGTACTTCTATTTCTAGCTTTTTAAGGAAGCGCCAAATTGATTTCCAAAGTGGTTGTACCATTTCACATTCCCACCAACAGTCTATAAGTGTTCCAGTCTCTCCACAACCTCTCCAGCATTTGTTATTTTATGTTTTACGAATTAATGCTAGCCTAGGTGGGGTGAGATGATATATCATTGTAGTTTTGATCTGCGTTTTTCTGATGGCTAATGATAGTGAGCATTTCTTTATGTGTCTGTTAGCTGCCAGAATATCTTATTTGGTGAAGTGCCTGTTCATATCCTTTGCCAATTTTTTAATTGGGCTATTTGTCTTTTTGCTGTTGAGGTTTTGGAATATCATGTAGATTTTAGAGACTAAATGCTGATCGGATTTGTCATAGCCCAAAATTTTTTACCAGTCTGTAGGTTGTCTTTTCACTCTTTTGATGAAGTCTTTGGATGAGCATGAGTGTTTGATTTTTAGGAGCTCCCATTTATCTCGTCTGTCTTCTGGTGCTTGTGCATTGTTACTTACGGTTTGTATCTTGTTTATGCCATGTATTAGGGCCCCTAGCATTGTCCCTACTTTTTCTTCCATGATCTTCATCGTTTTCGATTTTATATTTAAGTCTTTAATCCATTTTGGGTTAGTTTTTGTACATGGTGTGAGATATGGGTCTTGTGTCAGTTTTTTGCATATAGATATCCAATTATGCCAGCACCATTTGTTAAAGAGACTGTCTTTTCCCCAATTAATTGACTTTGGGCCATTGTCAAATACTAGCTTCTCTTAGGTGGATGAGCTTATATCTGGATTGTCAACTTTGTTCCATTGGTCTATGTATCTGTTATTGTACCAGTACCAGGCTGTCTTGACTACTGTGGCAGTATAATAGGTCCTAAAATCAGGTAGTGTAAGGCCTCCCACTTTGTTTTTCTTCTTGTAGTGCTTTATTTATCCGGGGCCTCTTCCCTTTCCATATGAAGTTGGTGATTTGTTTCTCCATCTCATTAAAAAACACTGCTGGAATTTCGATCGGGATTGCATTGTGTCTGTAGATTGCTTTAGGTAGAATTGACATTTTCACTATGTTGAGTCTACCTATCCATGAGCAAGGTACATTTTTCCACTTATGCAGGTCTCTTTTAGTTTCTTGCAGTAGTGTCTTGTAGTTTTCTCTGTAAAGATCTTTTACATCTCTGGTTAGATTTATTCCTAAGTATTTTATCTTTTTGGGGGCTATTGTAAATGGTATTGATTTGGTGATTTCCTCTTTGAGGTTCTCTTTGTTGGTGTAAAGGTATCCAATTGATTTTTGCATGTTTATCTTGGATCCTGAAACTTTGCTGAAATCTTCTATTAGTTCCAGTAGTTTTCTTGTGGATTCCTTGGGGTTTTCCGTGTATAAGATCATATCATCTGTGAATAGAAATACTTCGACTTCTGCCATACCTATTTGGGTGCCCTTTATTTATTTATTTATTTTTCTAGCCTAACTGCTCTGGCTAGGACCTCCAGCACAAAGTTGAATAATAGTGGTGATAAAGGGCATCCTTGTCTGGTTCCTGTTCTCAAGGGGAATATTTTCAAAGTCTCTCCATTCAGGTTGATGTTGGCTATTGGTTTTGTATAAATGCCCTTAATTATACTGAGGAATTTCCCTTCTATTCCTATTTTTTTGAGAGTTTTTATCATGAATGGGTTTTGGACTTTGTCGAATGCCTTTTCTGCATAATTGATAAGATTATGTGGTTCTTGTCTTTTGCTTTATTTATGTGATGGATTACATTGATTGTTTTTCTAATGTTGAACCATCCTTGCATACCTGGTATAAATCTCACTTGGTCATGGTGAATTATTTTTTTGATATGTTGCTAAATTCTATTGGCTAAAATTTTGTTTAGGATTTTTGCATCAATGTTCATGAGGGATATTGGTCTGTAATTTTCTTTTTTTGTGGTGTCTTTACCTGGTTTTCATATCACGGTTATTGTGGCTTCATAAAATGAGTTTGGGAGTATTCCATCCGTTTCCATGCTCTGAAATACCTTTAGTAGAAGTGGTGTTGTATCTTCTCTGAAAGTTTGGTAGAATTCTCCAGTGAAGCCATCCGGGCCAGGGCTTTTTTTTGTTGGCAGTTTTTTAATAACCTTTTAAATCTCTTCTTTTGTTATGGGTTTATTTAGTTGTTCTACCTCTGTTTGTGTTAATTTAGGTAGGTAGTGAGTTTCTAGAAATTTGTCCATTTCCTCTAGGTTTTCAAATTTGTCAGAGTAGAATTTTTCATAGTATTCTGTTATGATTCTTTTAATTTCAGTTAGGTCTGTTGTGATATCACCCATCTCATTTCTTATATGGGTTATCTGCTTCCTCTCCAGTTTTTCTTTTGTCATTTTGGCCAATGGTTCATCAATTTTGTTCATCTTTTCAAAGAACCAGCTTTTGGACTTGTTAACACTTTCAATTGTTTTTCTGTTCTCTATTTCCTTTAATTCTGCTCTAATTCTTATTATTTCCTTCCTTCTGGCACCTGTAGCCTTCTTTTGCTGCTCTCTTTCTACTTGTTCCAGTTGCAGGGTTAGTGCTTTGATTATGAGCCTTTCTTGTTTTGGGATGTGTGCATTTATTGCTATAAACGGACCTCTGAGTACTGCTTTTGCTGTGTCCCAAAGGTTCTGGTAGGATGTGTTTTCATTTTCGTTTGATTCTATGAATGTCTTTATTCCATCCTTAATTTCTTCTATAACCCAGTAGTTTTTGAGCAAGGTGTTATTCAGTTTCCATGTGTTTGATTTTTTTTCCTTGCTTTTTATGTTGTTGATTTCCACTTTTATGGCTTTATGGTCAGAAAAGATGCTTTGTAGTATTTTGATGTTTTGGATTTTGTTAAGGCTTGCTTTATGGCCTAATATGTGGTCTATTCTGGAGAATGTTCCATATGCTTTGGATAAGAAAGTATACTTGGCTGCTGTTGGGTGCAGAGTTCGGTATATGTCTATGAGATCAGGTTGGTTGATTGTAGTATTTAGCTCTTCTGTGTCTTTGTTGAGCTTCTTTCTGGATGTTCTGTCCTTCCCCAAAAGCGGCGTGTTGAAGTCTCCTACTACTATTGTGGAGCTGTCTATCTCTCTCTTCAGAGCTGATAGAGTTTGTTTTATGTATCTTGGAGCCCTGTTGTTGGATGCGTAAATATTTTAGTTATGTCCTCCTGGTGTATTGACCCTTTAATCATTATATAGTGCCCTTCCTTACCTTTTGTAGTGGATTTTACTTGAAAGTCTATTTTGTCAGAGATTAATATTGTCACTCCTGCTCTTTTTTGAGTGTTGTTTGCTTGATATATTTTTTCCATCCTTTGAATTTTAGCGTGTTTGTGTCTTTAAGGCTAAGGTGTGTCTCTTGTAGGAAGCATATAGATGGATTATGCTTTTTTATCCAATCTGCCACTCTCCGTCTCTTTATTGGTGCATTAAATTCGTTTACATTCAGTGTAATTATTGCTAGGTATGGGTTTAGTGCTGTCATCCTGATATCTCTTTTTGTGTATGGTGCACAGTTTCTTTGTTCTCCTCAATTTTCTGTGCTGAGTCATGTTTCTTTATGTGTTTTTTTTTTCCATCTTTTTCTTTATTGTAGATTTTGTGTTTGCTGGGTCTATATGTTTTTCTATTTTTTTATTTTGATTTGTAGGATTGTTAGATTCCTTTGCAGTTACCTTAATATTTACCCCCTATTTTCTAAGTTTATACCAGTCTTTTATTACTTTATGTCGCCTTAACCTCCCCTCCATATAGAAAATCAATATCTCCATTTTTTCAGTCCCTCTTTTTTTGTTTTAATATTATCCTTTTTTTTTTACATATAGATATCTGTTTCCCTATTTTCAATGTTTTTGCTTTCATCTAATTTCGATTTCCGTATCTGAGTCAGTATCTGGTTGCTCTGTCCTTTGTTGTAGTCTTGCGTTGTTAGCTGGTGTTATTGATTATCTAACCGTAGGACTCCCTTTAGTATTTCTTGTAATTTTGATTTGGTTTTTGCAAACTCCCTGAATTTCTGTTTATCTGGAAATGCCCTAATTTCGCCGTCATATTTGAGAGACAGTTTTGCTGGATATATAACTCTTGGCTGACAGTTATTTTCCTTCAAGGCTTTATATATGTCATCCCATTTCCTTCTAGCCTGCATGGTTTCTTCTGAGTAGTCTGAGCTTATTCTAATTGACTGTCCTTTGTAGATGACTTTTCTTTTATCCCTAGCTTCTTTTAAAATTCTCTGTTTATCTTTGGTTTTGGTAAGTTTGATTATAATATGTCTTGGTGACTTTCTTTTGGTATCTACCTTATGTGGGGTTTGATAAGCATCTTGGATAGATATCTTCTCATCTTTCATTATATCAGGGAAGTTTTCAGTCTACAAATCTTCAACAATTTTCTCTGTATTCTGTTATCCCCCCTTTTCTGGTAGTCCAATCACTCGTAGGTTATTTCTCTTGATAGAGTTCCACATGACTCTTTAGAGTTTCTTCATTCTTTTTAATTCTTTCATTGATTTTTCCTCAAATAAGTTGGCATCAAGAGCTTTGTCTTCAATGTCACTAATTCTAACTTCTACTGCCTCAATTCCGCTCCTATGACTTTCTATTGAGTTGTCTAATTCTGAAATTTTATTGTTAATCTTCTGGATTTCTGATTGCTGTCTCTCTATGGATTCTTGCAGCCTATTAAATTTGACATTATGTTCTTGAATAACTTTTTTAAGTTCCACTACTACTGTGTCTGTATGTTGCCTGGCTGTTTCTGTGTTCTGTTGAATTTCCTTTCTTATTTCTAGAAGAGTTCTGTATATTAATCTTTTGTATTCTGTCTCTGGTAATTCCAAGAAGTTCTCTTCCTCCAGAGAATTTATTGATTCTTTTTTTGGGAGCTTACTGAAGCCATCCTGGACTGTCTCTTTATGTGACTTGATATTGACTGTTGTTTCCGAGCCATCAATAATTTATTAGAATTTTATTTTGTGTTTGCTTAGTGAGACATAGTTTCTTATTTTGTTTTGTTTTGATATGCCCAAATAGGCTGCTCGTGTGCACTAGTTTGATTTTTGACACCTTTTGATCTCTAATGTCCTGTCACCAGGTAGTTAGTTCTGTAACTAAGTATGTACACGTCAGACTCTGTTAAAATTTCTTATATGGGATCAGCTCTGGTGTGGAGGCAGTCGGTCACCAAGTGTGTGATGCAAGCTCTCACCCCCAGTCCTAGAGCGGCATGCGTGATTGGTGCAGCACTGGACTCTGGCTGTGGTAGGGGATCACATGCTGAGCCAGGTATGGGCCGGATGGCTGCTCCTGAGAGTCTGAAAGAAAAGCGTGTCCCTATTCTCTAGGGTGAATAGTTAGGTGAGTTTTGCAGCCAGGCTAAGTGCACCCCACTATTTTGGCTGCAAAGGCTCAAGGGCATGACTTTTTCTTGAACTCCTGAAGCAGGTTACTAGGCACTTTAGGAACTATCACCAGTCCTCAAGACCCTGCTGCAGATGGATAAAAGTGCCTACTTGAGGGGCAGGGCTCTTTCGAGGATCACAAATCTGCCCATTCACAGCTGAAGCAGTTGAAGTTAAACTCCAGATGTTTGCCCTGTTGTACTGTGGTAGTGATGGCTAGCGCGGTTGAGATGGGTCCCCCCAAGTCTATACAGGGGTGTATGGCACTCAGAGTCTGCGGATCCCTGATTTCTATGGCCAGCAAAGGAGCTGTGCCAACCCTGTGTTCCTGGCCTAGGGGAGCCAGCAGCTTATTTCTTCCCTTTCCAAGGCCAGGAGAATGGGTCAGGGCACCTTTTGGGATCTTCTTCCAGCCCAGTGGACTCCCGGTGCAGAGTGGGGAGGGAGGAGGTAAAAGGGAGAGAGGTTTTTCCCAAATCCAGTGCAGAGCACGGAGGTAGGAGGTAAAAGGGAGAGAGGTTTTTCCCAAATGGGCTTTTTTTTTTTTTTTTTTTTTTTATTCGCTGCAATAGGATGCACGCATGTACTTATCCTAGCCTCTTGGGAGCTGCTCTTCACTGGTTCGGCGTGTCCAAGCAGAATCTCTGCTGCCGGGTCTCTCTCGATGTGGAAACTGCTTCTCAAGCATGCACACAGCACAGCTGTATGCCTGCTTCACTACGGCCAGGCGTGTCTGTGTCTCTGCAGCCTTGCCACTGTGGCTCCAGCGATCCTCACCTCTTCCAAACTGTCTTCCTCTCCAGTATGACTCAGATGGATTTCTTAATGTTGCCTTGTTCAGGGCTGCCAGATGTTCACATAGAATCAAATCACTTGTTTTTCCATGTCTTTGTTGTAAGAGGGATAGAGGAAGTGTCTAACTAGTCCGCCATGTTGACCATGCCTCTCTATACTGTTTAATGAGAAACTATTTGTTCTGTAAAACTTCTTCTAAGTACAATAAAAAGTTTTTTTTCCAAGATCTCATTTTTTGGTGTATGACTCCAAATCTTGTGATTGTCCAGTGGCTTATATCTTCTTCCAGCTAAGACAATAAGTGTCTTAGTCATCTAGTGCTGCTATAACAGATATACCACAGGTGGATGGCTTTAACAAAGATAAGTTTATTCTCTTACAGTCCAGTAGGCTACAAGTACAAATTCAGGACTTCAGCTGTAGGGGAATGCTTTTTATGTTGGCCCTGGAGGAAGGTCCGTGTCATCAATCTTCCCTTGGTCTGGGCACTTCTCTGCGCAGAAACCTCAGGTCCGAAGGATGCGCTCTGTTCCCAGCACTGCTTTTTTGGTGGTATGAGTTTCCCGTGTCTCTCTGCTCACTTCTCTTTTTTATATCTCAAAAGAGATTGGCTTAAGACACTATCTAATCTTGGAGACTTCATCAGTATAACTGCCACTAATCCATTTTACTACATCATAGTGATAGAGTTTACAACACACAAGGAAATCATATCATATTACAGAATGGTACAGAATCATACAATACGGGGAATCATGACCCAGCCAAGTTAACAGATGTTTTTGCGGGACATAATTTAATCCACGATAGTAAGAATCTTGGAGCACCGGGTCCACTGTGCTGGATTTCCAGGGCTTGAGGATAG
Source organism: Dugong dugon (assembly GCA_030035585.1). Lineage (NCBI taxonomy): Eukaryota > Metazoa > Chordata > Mammalia > Sirenia > Dugongidae > Dugong > Dugong dugon. The sequence continues at coordinate 3,725,248 of CM057475.1, read as the reverse complement.
GTCTTTTCTGAGGGCTTTGATTTATGGGGCAAGAGAGTGATTCCCAGGACTTTACAACCAACATTTAGGATGCGCCAAGAGAGACAAAGTGAGAAAAGTGGGCAGCAGTACATAAACTTGGGAAACTAGAAAACAGTGGTGTTGGTGGCAATGGGGAATATGGGAAGTCAAGCCAGATGTCCCCTGATTGCTTTCCCACTCAGAAGTGGGAGGTGAAGCGATGCCCTGTTGAGATAACTGAAGCAACATTTACAGCTATCTCTAATGTCTGATTCTTTTGATTCCCAGGATTGCAGAATTATCTCTGCTTCTTGGCATGTGAGATGTAAATGAAGTGGAAGCCTGAAGCTGGAGATGCATGTCAGTAGGTTAGGTTTAGGGTATGGGCTTCTCAACAGTGAGCAGTATCTGGCATGTAGTAGATACCCCATATATAAACTTGTCAAATGAATGAATACTTTTATGAATGAGAAGCATGGAAGGCAGAAGGAATGATAAAAACTTTTTGTAAAAAATAAGGCTTCATTTTAGTTTTCTTTGAATTGTCCGTGGGGAGGGAAAGGTGCAGGCTGTTCTGGTGTAATGGTGGGGAATGGGCTTGAGAGTCAGACAAACCTAGAGTCACTTGCTATATGACTTTGGGCCAGTACCTTAACCTGTCTTAGTTTCCTCACTTACAAGTAAAGATGAAAATCCCTGCTCTAAGAGTTATTGAAAGAATTAAGTCATCTGAGATCATGGCATTCGAGATTATGTGGTTGTAATTTATAGTTTTGATCCACACCACTCCTTACACCACAAGTGGGAGGTACACAATGATAACACTGATAAAGCTTCTCTGGAACTCTGGAACTCTGATGTTTTATGTACACATTTGTGGTGTGTGTGTGTATGTGTGTGTGCATTTTTAGATGTGAGGTATGTACAAAGTAGTGTGTGCACATTAAACAGCTGCCAGGTAAACCTGAAAAACTCTGGCCACCCTGGTCAGTTGTTGAGTTTAGCTTTAGTAATGTCAAATTTTCCCAAGTACTCCACCTTTAAGAGTGAAGCATCAAAGAATTAGTCACTTTGTCACACATTTTAAATCTCTCTAACATTTTTCTCATTCATCCCAGGACTGTCAGCACAGCTGTTACAGGCCTAGGTGTAGACTGCATTCTAAACAGAGTGTAAGTCTGTTGGTGCTGTTTTAATAGACATAGTATTACATTTTTTCCAGTTTTGGCTATTGTACTTAATAAATCATCTTCTCTGGACAAATAAAGGAAAATAGAAAGGAAAGGGAGAAGAAAAAAGGCATCAATCTTGACTGACAATGACCCCAGAAGCTTCTTTCCCAATAAAGAAATTAAAAAGAGTGTCTGAACACAAGCGCTATTAGTGGACACAGGTAAGCTGTCCTGAGACCTGTACTCAAAGTTCTTAACACTGAACTGTGCCCCTGGGGAACATGCTCCCAAGATGTGTTCAAAACTCAAGTGGAAAGTCTGAGTGCTGGCGCTGGAGCAGCAGCTCCAGGTATCTTGGAAGTGGATGTTGGCTAACAATTACTCTGAAGGCCTGGTCCCCAGCCAGTTTCTTAAGCTTCACCAGATATTATAACCCGAGCAAAGTGGCTTTAAGCCCTACTTGGCTGGTTTTAAATCCAGACACATACACAAAATACTAGAAGACATTGCATTGGTATATTTACAGCTTTGTAAATCCACTCTTTTCTTATTGCCTTAGACACCTTGAACAACTGCTTGGGTGGTTGGGAAGAGGGTAAAGAAAGGAACCCCATACACAAAGCAACATCTGTTTTGAAGAACATCTTTAGACTCTAATGCCTATGCTCTTCTCCATACTGCACTTCAGGGTCTTTCATAATCTGACCTCATCTCCCCTCCTTGGTCTAATTTCCCATAAATACACTTTCCTTCCAGGTCTCCAGCCACACCGAGCTCCTCACCTTCCATGGACACATCATTACTCTCTAGTCAATGTCTCTGTACTTGGTGTCCCTTCAGTCTGGAACACCCTCTGTTCCACACTCTGGAACACCATTCTTCTCCACTTTTTGCTTTCTAGGCAACCTGTCAAATTTTTTTTTAAATTTTTTAATATATTTTTATATTTTATTGTACTTCAGGTGAAGGCTTACAGAACAAATAGTTTCTCATGAAACAGTAGTACACATGTTGTTTTATGACATTGGTTAACAACCCAACAAGCTATTAACCCTCTAACTTCTCAACCTTTTTTTTTTTTCTTCATGAAAACACACATAGCCAAAGATACACTGTTTCAAAAATTTCTACATGCACAGTTCAGTGACACCGACTACGCTCTTCCAATTGTGCTGCTATTCTCACTTAAGATGAAGGCTTACAGGACAAAATAGTTTCTCATTTAACAGTTACTACAAATGTTGCCCTATGACAATGGTTAACAATCTCACAACACATCAACAATATCCTTACTCAACCTTGGGTTACCTATCACCAGCTTCCTTGTCCCCTTCTGCCTTCTGGCCCTTGTCACTGGATTCCTGTACCTCGTTAGTCTCATTTGGTTTTACGGGGCTGTCCACTCCCAGGCTGAACAGTGAACCTCAGAGGTAGCTTCACCACTGAGCTAAAAAGGTGTCGGGGGCCATACTCTCAAGGTTTCTCCAGTCTCCTTTAGGCCAGTAAATCAGGTCTTTTTTTTTTTTTTTTTTTTTTTGTGAGTTAGAATTATGCTCTACATCCTTCTCCAGCTCTGTCCAGAACCCTCTGTTGTGATCCTGGTCAGAGCAGTCAGTGGTGGTAGCCGGGCACCATCTAGCTTTACTTGACTCAGTCTGGTGGAGGCCTTGGCAGTTGTGGTCCATTAGTTCTTCGGACTAATTTTTTCCCTGTATCCTGTTCTCTTCATTATTCCTTGCTCCCGAAGGGCTGAGACCAGTGGAGTATCTTAGATGGCTGCTCACAGGTTTTTAAGACCCCAGACACTACTCACCAAGGTAGAATGTAGAGCATTGTCTTTATAAGCTGTGTCATGCCAATTGAGCTAGATGTTCCCCGAGACCATGGTCCCCATAGCCCTCCGCCCAGCAATTCAGTCCCTCAGGGAGTTTGGATGTGTCTATGGGGCTTCCATGACCTTTCCTTGTACAGGTTGTGCTAGTTTCCCCTGTATTGTGTACTGTCTCACCCTTCACCCAAGATACCACTTATCTATTGCCTATTTAGTATTTCCCCCCCATCCCTCCCATCCCTGGTAACCAACAAAGATTTTTACATTTTGTGTGTGAACTTTTTCATGGGTTTTTACAACAGAGGTCTCATACGATATTTGCCCTTTTGTGACTGACTTATTTCACTCAGCATAATGTCCTCCAGTTTTATCCATGTTATGAGATGCTTCACAGATTCATCGTTGTTCTTTCTTGTTGCATAGCACTCCATTGTGTGTATGTACCATAGTTTGTTTATCCTTTCATCTGTTGTTGGGCATCTAGGTTGTTTCCATCGTTTTGCTATGGTGAACAATGCTGCCATGAACACAGGTGTGCATATGTCTATTCGAGTGACGACTCTTATTTCTCTAGGATATATTCCTAGGAGTGGGATTGCTGGATCGAATGGTATGTCTATTTCTAACTTTCTGAGGAAGCGCCATATCATTTTCCAAAATGGTTGTATCATTTTGCATTCCACCAGCAGTGCATAAGAGTTCCGATCTCCCCGCAGCTCCTGCAACATTTGCTATTTCCAGCGTTTTTTATTCGTGCCGGTAATGCCAGGGTGAGATGGTATCCCATTTTGGTTTTAATTTGCATTTCTCTAATGGCTAGTGATCGCGAGCATTTGCTCATGTGTCTGTTGGCCATTTGAATGTCTTCTTTGGTGAAGTGTCTGTTCATTTCTTTTCCCCATTTTTTAATAGGATTATTTGTCTTTTTGTTGTAGAGGTGTTGGATTTTCTTGTAGATTATGGAGATTGGACGTTTGTCTGACTTACACTGTCCAAAAATCTTTCCCACTCTGTAGGTTCTCTTTTTACTCATTTGGAGAAGTCTTTTGAAGAGCATAGGTGTATGATTTTTAGAAGATGCCAGTTATTTAGCTTATCTTTTGGGGTTTGTGCTTTGATGGTTTCGTTTTGTATACTGTTAATCCCATATATTAAGGCCTGAAGTGTTGGTCCTATTTTTTCTTCTATGAACTTTACAGTTTTAGGTTTTATAGTTAGGTTTTTGATCCATTTTGAAGTAGTTTTTGTATACGGTGTGAGGTTTGGCTCCTGTTTCATTTTTTTGCAAATGGATATCCATTGTTGCCAGCACCATTTGTTAAAAAGACTGTCTTTTCCCCATTTGATGGACTTTGGGCCCTTGTCGAAGATCAGGTGACTGTAGGTGGGTGGATTTACATCTGGGTTCTCAATTCTGTTCCATTGGTCAATGTATCTGTTGTTGTACCAGTACCAGGCTGTTTTGACTACTGTAGCTGTATAGTAGGTTCTGAAGTCAGGTAGTGTGTGTCCTCCAACTTTATTCTTCTTCTTCAGTAGTGCTTTACTTATTCGCGGCTTCTTCTTCCCTTTCCATATAAAGTAAATGATTAGGTTTTCCATCTCTTTGAAGAATGTTGTTTGTATTTGGAGCGGGTTTGCGTTGTATTTGTAAATTGCTTTGGGTAGAATTGACATTTTCACAATGTTGAGTCTGCCTATCCATGAGAGTGGTATGTTTTTCCATTTATGTAGATCCCTTTGGGTTTCATGCAGAAGTGTTTTGTAGTTTTCTTTGTATAGGTCTTTTACATCCCTGGTCAGATTTATTCCTAAGTATTTTATCTTTTTAGGGGCTATTGAAGATGTTATTGTTTTCCTGATTTCCTTTTCATCATTCTCCTTACTGGTGTATAGGAATCCAACTGATTTTTGAATGTTTATCTTGTATCCTGCTACTCTTCTGAATCTTTCTATTAGTTCCAGTAGATTTCTCGTGGAGTCTTTAGGGTTTTCTATATATGGTATCATATAATCTGAAAACAGGGACAGTTTAACTTCGTCATTACCAATTTGGATGCCCTTTATTTCTTTTTCTTGCCTTATTGCTCCAACTAGAACTTCCAGCACAATGTTAAATAAGAGTGGTGATAAAGGGCATCCTTGTCTTTTTCCTGTTTTCAAGGACAATTTTTTCAGGGTCTCTCCGTTAAGAATGATGTTGGCCATTGGTTTTGCATAGATGCCCTTTATTAGGTTGATAAATTTCCCTTCTATACTTATTTTATTGAGAGTTTTTATCAGGAATGGGTGTTGAACTTTGTCAAATGCCTTTTCTGAATCAATTGAGATGATCATGTGATTATTTTCTCTCCTTTTATTTATGTGGTGGATTATGTTGATTGATTTTCTAATGTTGAACCATCCTTGCATACCTGGTATGAATCCTACTTGGTCATGGTGTATTATTTTTTTGATATGATGCTGTATTCTATAGGCTAGAATTTTGTTCAGAGTTTTTGCATCTATATTCCTGAGAGATATTGGTTTGTAATTTTCTTTTTTTGTGACATCTTTGCCTGGTTTTGGTATCAGCGTTATGCTGGCTTCATAGAATGAATTTGGAAGTGTTGCTTCCTCTTCTATGCTCTGAAAAAGCTTGAGTAGTACTGGTACAAGCTGTTCTGTAAATGTTTTGTAGAATTCTCCAGTGAAGCCATCTGGGCCCAGGCTTTTTTTGGTTGGGAGATTTTTTATTACCTTTTCAATCTCTTCTCTTGTTATGGGTCTGTTCAGATTTTCAACATCACTTTCTTGTAGCTTGTATAAGCCGTATGTTTCTAGAAATTTATCCATTTCCTCTAGGCTTTCAAATTTTGTTGGAGTATACTTTTTGATACTATTCTGTTATAATCCATTTTATTTCCATTGGGTCTGTTGTAATGTCTCCCATTTCATTTCTTATTTGGGTTATTTGTGTCCTCTCCTGTTTTTCTTTTGTCACTCTGGCCAGTGGTTTGTTGATTTTGTTGATTCTTTCAAAGAACTAACTTTTGGTTTTGTTGATTCTTTCTATTGTTTTTCTGTTCTCTATTTCATTTATTTCTGCTCTGATCTTTACTATTTCCTTTCTTCTGGTGGTTGTGGGCTTTGTTTTTGCTGTTCTCTTTCTATTTGTTTGAGTTCTGTAGTTAATGTTTTGATTTTGTCCCTTTCTTCTTTTTTGATATGTGCATCTATTGCTATAAATTGTCCTCTGAGGACTGCCTTTGCTGTGTCCCAAAGGTTTTGGTATGATGTGTTTTCATTCTCATTGGATTCTAGGAATTCTTTGATTCCATGTCTGATTTCTTCTTTTACCCAGTGATGTGTAAGCAGGGTATTATTCAGTTTCCACGTAATTGAATTTTTTTCCTTGCTGTTTCTAGTGTTAATTTCTACCTTGATGGCATTGTGGTCAGAGAAGATACTTTCAATTATCTCAACGTTTTGGATCTTGTTGAGGATTGCTCTGTGGCCTAAGATGTGGTCTATTCTGGAGAACGTTCCATATGGATTGGAAAAGAATGTGTACTTTGCAGTGGTTGGATGGAGTGTTCTATATATATCTATGAGGTCAAGTTGGCTGATTGTACCCTTTAGGTCTTCTGTATCTTTTCTGAGTTTCTTCTTAGTTGTTCTGTCCTTTACTGAGAGTGGTGTGTTGAAGTCTCCTACTATTATTGTGGAACTGTCAATTTCTCTTTTCAGTGTTCTTAGAGTTTATTTTATGTATTTCAGAGCCCTGTCATTGGGTGCGTACATGTTTATTATGGTTATGTCTTCATGATGGATCATCCCCTTAATCATTATGTAGTGTCCTTGTTTGCCTTTTATGGTTGATTTTGTTTTTAAATCTGTTTTATCTGAGATTAGAATTGCCACTCCTGCTCTTTTTTGGTAGTTGTTAGCTTGATATATTTTTTTCCAACCTTTGACTTTTAATAAATTCACATCTTTGTTTCTAAGATGTGTCTCTTGTAGACAGCATATTGATTTATCCTGTTTTCTTATCCATTCTGTCACTCTCTTTCTCTTTATGGGTGCATTGAGTCCATTTACATTCAGTGTAATTATTGATAGTTGTGAGTTTGTTGCTGTCATTTTGTAGTGCTTTTTTTTGTGGTGCTGAAGTTTCCTTTGTTCTTCTTACTCTCTTGTGCTGAGTTACTTTTGTTGTGGATTTTTTTTTTGCATTTCTTTTGTTTTTGTAGGTTTTGTTTTTGCTGAGACTTTGTTTTTCATCTTTAGTTTTATGGATTTGTTTGTTAACTTTCTCTGTGGTTACCATGAATTTTATCCTTATCTTTCTAAGTTTGAAGCAGTCTACCATTACTTGGTATCACCTTGCCTTCCTCTCCACTAGAAGGTTCTATACCTATGCCGTTTATTCCCTCTTTTATTGTTTTGATGTTGTTGTCATTTATTGATTTACTGCTCTGATTCCCTGTTGTATTTTTTTTTTTGGTTTTGGATGTCCTTGAGAGTTCATTTCCTAGATTGGTACCTGGCTCGTATGATCCTGCATCCTAGGTTCTTCCTGTCTGCTGATGCTGTTTGTCCCCAGATCGAAGAACTCCCTTTAATATTTCTTGTAAATTTGGTTTGAATTTACATCTTCCCTTAATTTCTGTTTATCTGTAAATGACCTATTTTCACCATCAAATTTGAACGAGAGTTTTGCAGGGTATATTATTATTGGCTGACAATTTTTTTCTTTCAAGATTTTATATATGTCATCCCATTGCCTTCTTGCCTGCATGGTTTCTGCTGAATAATATGAGCTTAGTCTTATTGTTTCTCCTCTGTATGTGACTTCTTGTTTTTCATGAGCTGCTCTCAGGATTCCTTGTTTGTCTTTGGTTTTGGTGAGTGTGAATATGATATGCCTTGCTGATTTTCTTTTGGGGGTCTCTTCTATATGGGGTTTGTTGAGCTTCTTGAATGGCCAGCTTTGCAACTTTCATGATATTGGGGAAGTTTTCTGTCAAGAGTTACTCAATGATCCTCTCTGTGTTTTCTGTTTACTCCCCCTGTTCTGGAATTCCAATCACTCGTAGATTTCTGCTTTTAATTGTGTCCCACATAACTCTCAGGGTCTCTTCATTTTTCTTTGTTCTTTTCTCTGAGTTTTCCTAAAACAGAGTTGTATCCAAGTGTTTGTCTTCAATTCCACTGATCCTGTCTTCCACTGTTTCAAATCTGCTTCTCAGCCCTTCTATGACATCATCATTTCTGAAATCTTATTGTTTATCTTTTGGATTTCTAATTATTGTCTTTGTATAATTTCTAGTTGTGAATTTATTTTGGCATTTTGTCCCTGCATCATCTTCCTGAATTCTTCCAATTTTTTGTCTGTATTTTACATGAATTTTTCTATTTTTTTCTTCATGTTTGTAAGCTTTTTGCCTCAGTTCTTGGAGAATTCTGAGTATTAGAGATTTGAATTCCCTATCAGGTAGTTGTAGTGCATTTTCTTCCAGAGAAGAGTCATCTGGTGTTTTATTTTGTCCTGTTTTTGTAAATGTTTTGTTATTGTCTGCTGTCTTTGGGGCATTCGCTAGTTATTTTTCTCGTTTATTGATTGTAGATTTGTTTGTTTCATCCCTTTAAAAAAAATTGACTATATCTGAGTAGGCAGTCTGTGTGTTCTTTGTTGTTTGCTTTTCTTTGGACACAATACTTTTCGCTTCCTTCTTAAACTGGCAGGGTCAGTCACTCAGATATGGTTCGGCAGGGCAGGTCTACCTGAAGAGGAGTTACTGGGATGGGTTGTTTGTGGCACTTACTACAGCCACCAGGGAAGGTCGGTAATTAGTGCAGGGCAGGTTCCAATAGGCCGTGCCTGTGATGCTTGGTGGTGTGATGTCAAGTACACGGTGCAAGTAGGCAGGATGCAGTGGAGAGATTGTTATGTGTGGAGCTAAGGTGGATATGGGAGAGAGGAGAGAGGAACAGGGGCCAAATACATACAAAAAAACAAATAAGAATGCTAGGGGAGCTTGCCGTTGGAATGGAGAGATGATAGACTATGAAGTGGAGAAAAACAGAAAGGAGAAGAGGAAGAAAAGAAAAGAATTAATAAATAAAAATCAGAAAGGTTAAAGAACCACAAAGTTCTCAGGGATCCCACCGGTGCAGCTATGAGGTCTGGGGCAGTTGCTCTCAGGTACTGGAATGCAGCCTGGCTAGAAGGCGTAGAGGTATACAACAGCTGGTATTCAGGGATCAGAAAGAGAAGGAAGATGTAGAGGGATGAGAAACTGAGCAATGAAGAAAGAGACAAAGGGAAAAAGAGGGAAAACAAAACAAAACAAGTTAAAGAAAAAAGACAAGAAAGGCCCTCCAAAAAAACAGAAAAAAAAAAAAAAACCAACGGAAAAAGAAATGCCTTCAGGGATCCCTCTGCACGTCTGTGGAAGCTGAAGTGGAGTTCCTTGCCACGCAGCTCCACGTGGCCAGAAAGGACTCCCAGCTCAAGAATAGGAAAAGAAAACAAACAAACAATTCAAAATGAACAAATGAACAAAAGCCCCGGGATCCCACCAGCATGGTACCCCAGACTGGGAAGCAGCTCCACACTCGACTGGAGCTCCGCAGCCCCTCAAGAAGAAGCAAAGATGGCGCATGGAGTGAGGCACTCAAGCGAAAGGAGGGGGAGATGGCAAGAGGCAAGGAAGAAATCAAAAGAAGCAGAAAAAAGCAACACCAGCAGCCAAGAAATGGCACCTAGAGAGCCACCCGCTTGGGTGTGTGGAATCCAAGCAACCAGCGCTTCCCGGTCAAGAGACCATCGTCACGGGAAGCAGAGGAGACCAAGCTGGGGCGAAGAGGGGTGGGGTGTGGGAAAGCACACACTGCAAATTACAGGTTGTTTTGTCTCCCGCTGGACCCTCCATGAGGCTGCTTTCTCATACCCCCGTTTGCTGGTCTCTGATAGGAGTCCAAGATGGTGGATCCATGCTGCATTAGCTGGTAGGGGACCTCTGCACGAATCTCTCCTCGTTCTCTGTTCTCTGTCAGTTTTCTCACACCATTTGTTTCTTGGCTGAGTTCTTTATCTGTTCATTTGATGTTTTAGGGTTTCAGGATTGTTATATTCTCTGTTTGGCTTAGTTTTTCGGATCTTTGCTGTGGAGGGACGGCGTGGTGCTTCTGCCTAGAGCGCCATTTTGCCGGAACCTGCCTGTCAAATTTTTAAATAAAGAGTAGCCCCTCTGTGAAATTTTTGTTTGTTTTTTGTTTTCTGTCCCTCTTGTGTATCTCCTGGCTTCTTCTCCTAGTCCTCTTTTCTATAGCATTTACCCCTGAGTCTCTAATTGGCTGCCGTCCTCACCAAACTGTCCAATTCACCTTTATAGCTCCTGACTTGGAAGCACTGCTGGTTCTAGTGAGCATCTGACAAGGCTTTCTTTAATGAATAAGGGAAGTAATGAATGAACAAATTCATTGAAAGATCTCTGTGAAAGTCCCAGAAGCTATTATTTTTACGTATCACACACATCATATATCATGCTAAATAAATCCTGACTGAGCAATATCTCCCTGAACTAGACGGTAAACTTCTTCCTCAGAGACTAGAAGGCCAAATTGGATTAAAAACTAAGGATCAGAAATAATTAACATTGAAGAAATAAGTTAGAATAGCCAATTACCTCACATATAGAGGAGGGAGTTAACTATTAATTCAATTAATATCTGACTTTGAGCAAGTATCCGTTCTTTAATCTTTCCACTCATAACAGAGAGATAAAGACTTTGATCTTTACCTCAATGGTGAATAAGGTTAAGGCAGTATAAGCTCTGAGCATCTTAGGGGAAAATGCTTTCCTCAGGACTTATGACCAAGTATTCTTATATTATTGGGGGCCTATTGAGTATAAAAGTTTTCTCCATCCTTCCCTGTCAAGCAAGGCTGATAACTGATCCAACAGGTCATTATACGAAGGATCACAGTTAGATAGATAGTTTTGGGTAAGAAGAATAGTATCAAAATTTTTTGGAAGCATACTTTCACCAGCTTGGGATACAAACTAGGGTCCCATAGCTTTATAGTCAAAGGGCTGAATTTGGAGCCACTATCCTGCAAATTGAGGGGGTTCTGCCTTCCTTTGCGGGTATCATTTTCCCATGATAAATCTAAGAAGTTCTTTCTCAGCCCTGGGAGGTTTATCTGGGGCGTTACTGTTTTCCAGAAACTCCCATGTTACTGGCACTGAGTCCATCAAAGGATTCTTGGGTATGGGTGCTCTACCGGAGAGAAAGCCTAGATCTTGGGTCCTGTTCATTTTGCCTTAGTCACATGATGTGCCTGGAATGAGCCTTTCCCACAGAAAAAGCTTCCGACATTTAGATGGCAGCTTCTTGCCATTAAAAAAACAAAGTGACTATAAATAAATCAAGATGCAATCCTAAAAAAATTGTTCAAGCAACAGAGGAATAAGAAACAGAAGAAAGAAACCAATAATAATAATAAATAAACAAAATGGTCAACTTAAGACTTATTGTATCAAAAATCCATATATGTAAATGATTTAAATACACCAATTAAAAGACATAAATTGGCAGAGTGAATTAAAACAAATGGTCAACAATATGCTATCTATAAGACACATACAAATACAATGATATACAAACTTAAAATACAGTGACAAGGGTAAAATGAAAGTAAAAGGATGGAAAAAGTTATATCATGAAAACACTAATTTTTAAAAAGCAAGAGTAGCTATACTAATATCAGGTAAAGTAGGAGACAAAATAGCTAGAGACAAAACGGATATTGCATAATGATAAAGGATCAGTCCAACAGGAGGACACAATAATTCCAAGTATGTATGCACCAAAATACATGAAGCAAAAACAGATGGAGCCAAAAGAGGAAACAGACAAATCCACAATTACAGTTGGTGACTTCAATGCCTCAACCCTCAATATTTCAACCCTCAGCAATTGATAGAACTGTTGTTGTTGTTGCTAAATGCCATTGAGTCGATTTTCAACTCATAGTGACACCATGTGACAGAGTAGAACCGTCCCATAGGGTTTTCTAGACTGTATTCTTTACAGGAGCAGATTGCCAGATCTTTTTCCCATGGAGCTGATATGTGGGTTCCAACCACCAAACTTTCGGTTAGCAGCCGAACGCTTAACCATTGTGCCACTACCGCTCAACTGATAGAACTACTAGATAGAAAATCAGCAAAGATATAGAACTCAACAACACCATCAACAAACATGATGTCATTGACATTTATAGAACATTCCATCCAACAACAGCAGAATACACACTCCTTACAAGTGTCCATGGAAAATTCACCAAGACAGACCATATCCCAGTCATAAAACAAACCTCAACAGATTTAAAAGAATTGAACATAATGGAATCAAACTAGAAATCAGTAACAAAAAGAAAATAAAAAATCTCCAGCCACTTGGAAATTAAACCACCTACATCTAAATAGTCCATGGGTCAAAGATGAGTCTCAAAGTTAATAAAAATATATAGAACTGAATGAAAATATGGCACATCAAAATATGTGAGATGCAGTTAAAGTGGTTCTGAGAGGGAAGTTTATAGTGTTAACTTCTTACATTAAAAAAGATAAAAGGTCTTAAATTCATAATCTAAGTTTCTACCTCAAGAAATTAGAAAAAGAACTAAATAATACCAAAACAATCAGGAAAAAGGGAATAATAAAGATAAGAGCAGAGATCAATGAAATCAAAAACAAGTACAAAATAGACAAAAATCAATGAAACAAAAAGCCAGTTCTTTGGGAAAAAAATCAATAAAATTGATAAATCTCTACCAATACTGTTGTTAGGTGCCGTTGAGTAGATTCCAACTCATAGTGACCCAATATACAACAGAACAAAACACTACATGGCCCTGGACCATCCTCATAATCAATACTATATTTGAGCCAATTGTTGCGGGCAATGTGTCTATCTCTCCAAAGGTATTCCTCTTTTTTACTGACCCTCTATCTTACCAAGAATTATGTCCTTCTCCAGGGAGTGGTCCCTGTTGGTAATATGTCCAAAGTATAAGAGACGAAGTCTTTCCACCTTCACATCCAAGGAACACTCTGGCTGTACTTCTTCCAAGACAGACTTGTTTGTTCTTCTGGCAGTCATTCAATATTCAATATTCTTCAACAATACAATAATTCCAATGCTTCAACTCTTCTTCAGTCTTCCTTATTCATTGTCCAGCTTTTGCATGCATATAAGGTGATTGAAAATATTATGGCTCGGGTCGGGTGTACCTTAGTCCTCAAAGTGACCTCTTTGCGTTTCAACACTTTAAAGAGGTCTTTTGCAGCAGATTTGTCCAGTGCAATACATTCTTTGATTTCTTGACTGCTGCTTCCATGGACATTGATTGTGGATCCAACTAAAATGAAATCCTTGACAACTTCAATATTTTCTCTGTTTATCATGATGTTGCTTATTGGTACAGTTGTGAAGATTTTTGTTTTCTTTATGTTGAGGTGTAATCCATAATGAACGCTGTGGTCTTTGATCTTCATCAGTAAGTTCTTCAAGTCCTCATTGCTTTCAGCAAGCAAAGTTGTGTCATCTGCATATTGCAGGTTGTCAGTGAGTCTTCCTCCAATCCTGATGCCCCATTCTTCTTTATATAGTCCAGTTTCTCGGATTATTTTGTTCAGCATACAGATTGAATAAGTATGGTGAAAGGATACAATTCTGACACACACCTTTCCTGACTTTAATTCACGCAGTATCCCCTTGTTCTGTTCAAACGACTTCCTCTTGCATGAGCACAATGAAGTGTTCTGAAATTACCATTCTTCACAATGTTGTCCAAAATTTTCATGATCCACGCAGTTGAAATGTCTTTGCATAGTCAATAAACACAGGTAAGCAATTTTCTGGTATTCTCTGCTTTCAGTCAGGATCCATCTGAAATCAGCTATGATATCTCTCATTCCATATTCTCTTCTGAATCTGCCTTGAATCTCTGGCAGTTCCCTGTCAATGTACTGCTGCAACCGTTTTCAAAATGTCTTCAGTAAAATTTTACTTGTGTGTGACATTAATGATATTGTTCCATACTTCCTGCATTGTGTTGAATCACCTTTCTTTGGAATGGGCTCAAATATGGATCTCTTTCTGTCAATTGTCCAGGTAGCTGTATTCCAAATTTCTTAGCATAGATGAGTGAACACCTCCAGCACTGCATCTGTTTGTTGAAATGTCTTAATTGGTATTCCATCAATTCTTGGAGCCTTGTTTTTCGCCATTGCCTTCAGTGCAGCTTGAACTTCTTCCTTCAATACTATCGGTTCTTAATTATATACTACCTCCTGAAATGGTTGAATGTTGTCCAGTTCATTTTGGTACAGAAACTCTGTCTATTCCTTCTATCTAGTTGTACTGGACTCAGTCTGGCAGAGGCTGTGGTAGCTGTGGTCCATTAGACCTTTCGACTAATCTTTCCCTTGTGTCTTTAGTTTTTTTCGTTCTTCCTTGCGGCTGATGGGGTGAGACTAGTGGAGTATCTTAGATGGCCGTTCACAAGCTTTTAAGCCCCCAGATACTCTTCACCAAAATAGAATATAGAACATTTTTTTCTTTTTATTGTTGTGCTTTAAGTGAAAGTTTACAATTCAAGTTAGTCTCTCATACAAAAATTTATAGTTTTGTGACCCTACTTGTTTTTCCTATACTGTGACAGCACACTCTTCCATTCCACCTCGAATTTCCCATGTCCATTCAACCAACTCCTGACCTTTTCTGCCTTCTCCTCTCACCTCCGGATGAGAGCTATTCATTTAATCTCATGTATTTTCTTGAGCTAAGAAACACACGCTTCATGAGCATCATTTTATGTCCCATAGTCCAGTTTAATCTTTGTCTGAAGAGTTGACCTCAGGAATAGTTTTACTTTTGGGCTAACAGAGAGCCCGGGGACCACGTCTTCAATAGTCTCAGTCAAACTGTTAAGTCTGGTCTTTTTACTAGAATTTGAGTTCTGCACCCCACTTTTCTTCTGCTCTGTCAGGGACTCTGTTGTGTTCCCTGTCAGAGTGGTCACAGTGGTAGCTGGGCACCGTCTAGATCTTCTGGTCTCAGGCTGATGAAGTCTCTGGTTTACGTGGCCCTTTCTGTCTCTTGGGCTATACTTTCCTTGTGCCTTTGGTGTTCTTCATTCTCCTTTACTCCAGGTGAGTTGGGACCAATTAAAGCATCGTAGAGGGCCAATCACTAGCTTTTAAGACCCCAGACAAGACTCACCAAAGTGGGATGCAAAACATTTTCTTAAAATGACCTAGATATCTCCTGAAAGCATGGTCCCCAGACCCCTGCCCCTGCTACTCTGTCACTCAAAGTGTTTGGTTGTATTCAGGAAACTTCTTAGCTTTTGTTTACTCCAGTTGTGCTAACTTCCCCTATAGTGTGTGTTGTCCTTCCCTTCACTAAGATAATTCTTGTCTACTTTCTGGCTGGTGAATACCTCTCTCCCTCCCCAGCCTCGTAACAATCAAAGAATGTTGTCTTCTGTGTTTAAACCTTTTCTTGGGTTTTTATAATAGTGATCTTATACAATGTTTGTCCTTTTGCGACTAACTAAATTCACTCAGCATAATACCTTCCAGATTCCTCCATGTTATAAGATGTTTCACGGCTTCATTGTTTTTCTTTATCGTTGTGTAGTATTCCATTGTGTGAATATACCATAATTTATTGATTTTTCCATTGATGAGCACCTAGGTTGTTTCCATCTTTTTGCTCTCATGAACAGTGCTGCAATGAACAAGGGTGTGCATATATGTATTTGTGTGACAGATCTTATTTCTCTAGGATATATTCCAAGGAGTGGGATTGCTGGATGGTATTGTACTTCTATTTCTAGCTTTTTAAGGAAGTGTCATATCAATTTCCAAAGTGGTTGTACCGTTTCACATTCCCACCAACAGTGTATAAGTGTTTCCATCTCTCCACAACCTCTCCAACATTTATTATTTTGTGTTTTTTGGATGAATGCTATCCTTGTTGGGGTGAGATGGTATCTCATTGTAGTTCTGATTTGCATTTTTCTAATGGCTATGATCCTGAGCACTTCCTCATGTGTTTGTTAGTCTCCTGAATGTCTTTTTTGGTGAAGTGTTTGTTCATATCCTTTGCCTATTTTTTAGTTGGGTTGTTTGTCCTTTCATTGTTGAGGTTTTGCAGTATCTTGAAGATTTTAGAGATTAGACGCTGATTGGATTTATCATAACCAAAATTTTTTTCCCAGTCTGCAGGTTGTCTTTTTACTCTTTTGATAAAGTCTTTTGATGAGCATAAGCGTTACATTTTTAGGAGCTACCAGTTATCTGTTTTCTCTTCTGGTGTTTTTGCATTGTTACTTATGGTTCATATTGTGTTAATGCCATGTATTAGGGCTCCTAGCGTTGTCCCTATTTTTTTTATTCCATGATATTTATCGTTTTCCATTTTATATTTAGGTCTCTGATACATTTTGAGTTAGTTTTTGTGCATGGTGTGAGGTATGGGTCTTGTTTCAGTTTTTTGCAGATGGATATCCAGTTATGCCAGCACCATTTGTTAAAGAGACTGTCTTTTCCCCATTCAACGGACTTTGGGCCTTTGTCACATATCAGCCACTCACATGTGGATGAATTTACATCTGGATTCTCAATTCTGTTCCATCGGTCTATGTATCTGTTGTAAAAGTACCAGGATGTTTTGACTACTCTGGCGGCATAATAGGTTCTAAAATCAGGTAGTGTGAGGTTTCCCACTTTGTTCTTCTTCTTGAGCAATGCTTTACTTATTCGGGGCCTCTTCCCTTTCCATATGAAGTTGGTGATTTGTTTCTATATTTCATTAAAAAATGCCATTGGAATTTGGTTAGGAATTGCATAGTATCTGTAGATAGCTTTGGGTAGAATTGACATTTTCACAATGTTGAGTCTTCCTATCCATGAGCAAGGTATATTTTTCCACTTATGCAGGTCTTTTCTGGTTTCTTGCAGTAGTGTCTTGTAGTTTTCATTGTATAGATCTTTTACATCTCTGGTTAGATTTATTCCTATGTATTTTATCTTCTTGGGGGCTCTTGTAAATGGTATTAATTTCGTGATTTCCTCTTGGAGGTTCTCTTTGTTGGTGTAGAGGAATCCAACTGATTTTGGTATGTTTATCCTGTATCCCAAAACTTTGCTGAAATCTTCTATTAGTTCTAGTAGGTTTCCTATGGATTCTTTGGGGTTTTCTGTATATAAGATCATATCATCTGCAAATAGAGATACTTTTACTTCTTCCTTACCAATTTGTATGCCCTTCATTTCTTTTTGTAGCCTAATTGCTCTGGCTAGGACCTCCAGCACAGTGTTGAATAAGAGTGGTGATAAAGGACATCCTTGTCTGGTTCCTGTTCTCAAGGGGAATGCTTTTAAAGTCTCTCCATTTTGGATGATGTTAGCTGTTGGCTTTGTATAAATGCCCTTAATTATGTTCAGGAATTTCCTTTCTATTCCTATTTTACTGAGAGTTTTTATCCTGAATGGGTGCTGGACTTTGTTGAAAGCCTTTTCTGCATCAATTGATAAGATTCTGTGGTTCTTGTCTTTTATTTATGTGATGGATTACATTGATTGTTTTTCTAATGTTGAGCCATCCCTGCATACCTGGTATAAATCCCACTTGATCATGGTGAATTATTTCTTTGATTTGTTGCTGAATTCTATTGGATAAAATTTTGTTGAGGATTTTTGCATCAATATTCTTGAGGAATATTGGTCTGTAATTTTCTTTCTTTTTTTTTGTAGTGTCTTTACCTGGTTTTGGTATCAAGGTTATGCTGGCCTCATAGAATGAGTTTGGGAGTATTCCATCATTTTCTATGCTCTGAAATACCTTTAGTAGTAGTGGTGTTAACTCTTTTCTGAAAGTTTGGTAGAATTCTCTAGTGAAACCGTCCAGGCCAGGGCTTTTTTTGTTGGGAGTTTTTAAATTACCTTTTCAATCTCTTCTTTTATTATAAGTTTATTTAGTTGTTCTACCTCTTATTGTGTTAGTTTAGGTAGGTAGTGAGTTTCTAGAAATTTGTCCATTTCCTCTAAGTTTTCAAATTTATTAGAGTGTAATTTTTCATAGTATTCTGTTATGATTCCTTTAATTTCTGTTGGGTATGTTGTGATATCATCTATCTCATTTCTTATAAGGGTTATTTGTTTCATGTTTTTCTTTTGACAGCTTGGTCAATGGTTTATTGATATTATAGATCTTTTCAAAGAACCAACTTTTGGTCTTGTTAACTCTTTCAATAGTTTTTTATAGTCCCTATTTCATTAAATTCAACTAATTCTTATTATTTCCTTTCCTCTGGTGCCCAACTGCTTCTTTTGCTGTTGTCTTTCTACATGTTCAAGTTGTAGGGTTAATGTTTTGATTTTGGCCCTTTCTTCTTTTTGGATGTGTGCTTTTATTGCTATAAACTGACCTCTGGGCACTGCTTTTACTGTATCTCAAAGATTCTGGTAGGGTGTGTTTTCGTTCTTGTTTGATTCTGTAAATTTCTTTATTCCAGCCTTAATTTCTTCTTCTATAACCCAGTAGTTTTTGAGCAAGGTGCCATTCAATTTCCATGTGTTTGATTTTTTTTCCCTGTTTTCTTCTGTTATTGATTTCTACTTTTATGGCTTTATGGTCAGAAAAGATGCTTTGCAATATTTTGACGCTTTGGATTCTGTTAAGGCTTGCTTTATGGCCTAGTATATGGTCTATTCTGGAGAATGTTCCATATGTGCTGGAAAAGAAAGTATACTTGGCTGATGTTTGGTGGAGTATTCTGTATATGTCCATGAGATCAAGTTGCTTGATTGTGGCCTTTAGATCATCCGTGTCTTTACTGAGCTTCTTTCTCGATGTTCTGTCCTTTACCAAAAGTGGAGTGTTGAAATCTCCTACTATTATTGTGGAGTTGTTTATCTCTCTTTCCAATGCTGGTAGTGTTTGTTTTATGTATTTTGGAGCCCTGTCGCTGACTGCATAAATATTTATAATAGTTATGTCCTCCTGGTGTCCTGATACGTTAATCATTATATACTGTCTTTCCTTATCCTTTGGGGTGGATTTTATTTTAAAGTCTATTTTGTCAGAGATTAATATTTCCACTCCTGTTCTTTTTTGAGTGTTGTTTGCCTGATATATTTTTTCCATCCTTTGAGTTTTAGAATGTTTGTGTCTTTAAGTCTAAGGTGTGTCTCTTGCAGGCAGCGGATAGATGGATTTTGTTTTTTATCCATTCTGCAACTCTCTGTCTCTTTATTGGTGCATTTAGTCCATTTACATTCAGTGCAATTATTGAGAAGTATGAATTTAATACTCTCATTTTGATATCTTTTGTGTTTTGTTCACAGTTTCTTTGTTCTATTTAATTTTCTGTACTAAGTCTTTTTCTTTATGAGTTTTATTTCATCTTTTTCATTTTTGTTGATTTTGTATTTGCAGAGACTTTGTATTTTTCTTGTTTTTTATTTTGATGCATAGGATTGTTGGTTTCCTTTTTGGTTACCTTAATATTTACCCCAATTTTTCTAAGTTTAAACCAGTCTTTTATTTCTTTATATTGTCTTGACATCCTCTCCATATGAAAAATCTATGTCTGTATTTTTTAGTCCCTCTTTTTTTGTTTTAATGTTGTTTTTCTTTACATGTTGACATCTCTGTTTTCCTATTTTCAGAGGTTTAGCTTTGATTTATTTTTGTGACTTCCTATCTGAGTTGATAACTGGTTGCTCTTTCCTGTGTTCTAGTCTTGTGTTGTTATCTGTTTTTATTGATTTTATAACTGGAGGACTCCCTTTTCTATTTCTTGTAATTTTGGTTTGGTTTTTGCTAATTCCCTAAACTTCTGTTTATCTGGAAATGTCGTAATTTTGCCATCATATTTGAGAGAGAGTTTTACTGGATATATAATTCTTGTCTGGCAATTTTTTTCTTTCAAGGCTTTATATACGTCATCTCATTGCCTTCTTGCCTGCTTGGTTTCTGCTGAGTAGTACGAGCTTATTCTTATTGACTCTCCTTTGTAGATGACTTTTCATTTATCCCTAGCTGCTCTAAAATTCTCTCTTTATCTTTGGTTTTGGCAAGTTTGATTATAATATGTCTTGATGACTTTCTTTTGGTATCTACCTTACGTGGGGTTCGATGAGCATCTTGGATAGATATCTTCTCATCTTTCATAATATCAGGGAAGTTTTTTGTCAACAGATGAACAATTTTCTCTGTATTTTCTGTTATGCCCCCACCCCTGTTCTGGTACTCCAATCACTCATAGGTTATTTCTCTTGATAGAGTCCCACATACCTCTTAGAGTTTCTTCATTTTTTAAAATTCTTTTATCTGATTTTTCCTCAATAAGTTGGTGTCAAGTGCTTTATCTTTAGTCTCTCTAATTCTGATTTCTACAGCCTCAATTCTGCTCTTATGACTTTCTATTGAGTTGTCTAATTCTGAAATTTTATTGTATATCTTCTGGATTTGTGACTGCAGTCTATGGGTTATTGCAGCCTACTAAATTTGTCATTATGCTCTTGAGTAACCTTTTGAAGTTCCTCTACCGCTTTGTCGGTATGTTCTTTGGATTTCTCTGCATTTTGAAGATTTTTTTCCTAATATCTTGAAGAGTTCTGTATATTAATCTTTGTATTCTGCCTCTGGTAATTCCAAGAAATTCCCTTCCTGCAGAAAATTTATTGATTCTTTATTTTGGGAGCTTGCTGAAGTCATCATGGTCTGTGTCTTTATATGATTTGATATTGACCATTGTCTCCAAGCCATCAATCAGTTATTATAATTTGTTTATTTTATATTTGCTTACTGTGTCCTAGCTTCTTATTTTGTTTTGTTTTGATAAGCTCAAATAGGTTGCTTGTGTGAACTAGTTTGATTATTGGTGCCTTTGAAGCTCTAACATCCTGTCACCAGGTGGTTAGATATGTTACTAAATATGTGAGCCCAGGAATCCATTAAATTTTTTTTATGGACTCAGTTTAGGTGTCCAGGTATTTGGTCACCAAGTGTTTGGTACAGACTCTCATCGACAGTCCTAGACAGGCATGGGTGATTTGTGTAGGCGCAGGTATCTGGCTGTAGTCGGGGATCACATGTTGAGTAAGGCAGGGAGCTGACGGCTGCCCCTGAGTGTCTGAAAGGAAAGTGTGTCCTTGTTCCCTAGAGTGAGTAGGTAGGTGGGTTTTGCAGTTGGACTATGAGCACCCAGTGCTGTTGGCTGTAAGGACTAGGGAGCAGCACTTATTCTTGGACCCCTTTCACAGGTGGATAGGTGGTGTGGGTGGAGTCACCAGTCCTCAAGCCCCTGATGTGGGCAGGTGAAGAACCTGCTTAATGGGCAGAGCAGTGTCAAATATCACAAACCTGCCAGTTCACAACTGAAACAGTTGACGTTAGACTTTAGGTATATACCCTGTTGTACTGTGGTAATGAGGGTTTAAGCTGTTGAAATGGGCCCACACAAGTCCATGCAGGGGTGAAAGGCATTCGAAGTCTGTGGACCCCTTATGCCCGTGCCTAGGCAAAGGAGCTGTGCCAACCCTGAGGTCCTGGCTTAGAGAAACCATCAGCTTATTTTTTCCCTGTTTGTTAATTTGTTCCCTCTCCAAGGCTGGGAGAATGGCTCAGGGCACTTTAAGGGTCCTACTTCCAGACAATGGGACTCTGTAATTACTGAAGCCACCTGGGATCCAGTGCGGAGTAGGAAGTGGGGAGGAAAATGGGAGAGAGGTTTTTCCCAAATGGTTTTTTTTTTTTTTTTTTTTTTTTTTTTTTTTGTGTTTTATCCCTGTGGTAGGCCAGACGCAGGCACTCATCTTTAGCTGCGTGAGTGCTGCTTTTTACTGGCTCTGGATGGCCGAGTAGACTCTCTGTCACTGGGCCTCTCCCAATCGGGAAAACGCCTCCAGAGCACCACTGCTAGCCTCACCATGCACAGGAGCTGATCAGGCCTGAAGGGCTCGGGCTCCCACCGGGTCAGGTATGGCAACTCCTTGCTGCTTTTGAACCGTCTCTCTGCCCCGCCACTCAGTCCAATTCTTCAGCTTTGCCTTTGATGTTCAGGGCTCCTAGATAGTCGTATACAATTGATTCACTTGTTTTTTTTGGTCTTTGTTGTAAGAGAGACCACAGGAAGCCTCTGACTACTCCGCCATCTAGAATGTAGAACATTTTCTTTATAAACTATGTTATGCCAATTGAGTTAGATGTTCCCCAAGACCATGGTCCCCACGGCACTCAGCCGAGTAATTTGGTCCTTCAGGGAGTGTGGATGTGTCTATGGAGCTTACATGACTTGCCTTAAACAAGTTGTGCTGGCATCCCCGGTATTGTGTACTGTCTTACCTTTCACCAAATTTACCACTTAGCTATTGTCTAGTTAGTGTTTTCCTTCCATTTTCTTTTGATGCTTACTGAGTTGTTCAATATTTTGCCCATAGAATCGTTCAGTATTGCAACTTGAGGCTCAGATTTTTTCCTAAGTTCTTCCAGATTGAGAAATACTGAGTATGTTCTTCCCTTTTGGTTTTCTAACTCTAGTTCTTTGCACATTACATTATAATACTTTGTCTTCTTCAGCTGCCATTTGAAATCTTCTGTTCAACTCTTTTGTTTCATCATTTCTTCCATTTGCTTTAGCTACTCTTCATTCATGAACAAGTTTCAGAGTCTTTTCTGATATCCATTTTGGTCTTTTCTGTCTTTCCTGCCTTTTTAATGACCTTTTGCTTTCTTCATGTATGCTGTCCTTGATGTCATACTGTAACTCATTTTGTCTTCAGTCACTTCAGTGCATCAAACCTATTCTTGATATGGTCTCTAAATTCAGGTGGGATATACTCAAGGTCGTATTTTGGCTCTTATGGACTTGTTTTAATTTTCTTCAGCTTCGATTTGAACTTGCATATGAGCAATTGACTGTCTGTTCCTTAGTCGGCCCCTGAACTTGTTCTGACTGATGGTATTGAGCTTTGTCATTGTCTCTTTCCACAGATGTAGTCAGTTTGATTCCTGTTTTCCATTTAGTGAGGTCTACATGAAGAGTGACCGTTTATGTTGTGGAGAAAAGGTATTTGCCGTGAATAAGTTGTTGATCTTGCAAAATTCTATCATGCAAAGTCTAGTGTCATTTTTTTCCACCACAGCCATGTTTTCCAACTACATATCAGTCTTCTTTGTTTCCAGTTTTCACATTCCAATCACCAGTAATTATCAATGCATGTTGATTGCATGTTGGATCAATTTCAGACTTCAGAAATTGGTAAAAATCTTCAATTTCCTTATTTTCAGCATTAACGTTTGGTGCATAAATTTGAATAAATTGAATAACTGGTCTTCCTTGTAGGCATATGGATATTATCCTATCACTTACAGCATAGCACTTCAGGATAGATCTTGAAATGTTCTTTTTGATGATGAATGTGATGCCATTCCTCTTCCATTTGTCATTCCCAGTGTAGTAGACCATGTAATTGTCTGATTCAAAATGGCCAACACCAGTCCATTTCAGCTAGGATATAGATCTTTATGTGTTCCATTTCATTTTCGAAAACTTCAAATTTTCCTAGCAAGACTGACAAAAAAGAGAGATTATATGATCACCAAACAATAGATATCGCTACAGATTCTGTGGCCATAAAAAGAATACTAAGAGAATTCTGCAAACACTTTTATGCTCATAAATATAAGAACTTGGAAGAATTGAACTAATTTCTCAGAAACTTCAAACTAGCAAAACTCAATGAGGATGAAATAGACAACCTGAATAGTCCTATAACCATTGATGAAATTGGGTTTGCAATCTAAAAAGTCCTGAAAAGAAATCTCCAGATACAAAATTATTTCACTGGAGACTTCTACCAAACATTTACATAATATTTAACATCAATTTCACAGTATCTCTTCCAGAAAATAGAAGACATCCCAACTTATTTTGTGAGGCTAGTATTACTCTGATATAAAACCAGAAAAGAACAGCACAAAATGAAAACTGTAGACTGATATTTCTCATAAACTTAGATGAAAAATTCTTCAACAAAATATTAGAAAATTAAATCTAGCAATGTATAAAAATAATTATACACCCTGACTAAGTGGGATTTATTCCAGGTACCCAAGGTTGTTTCGATTTTTAAAATTCAATCAACGTAACTTCAACAGGCTAAAGAATAAAAATCAGATGATCATATAAATTCATGCAAAAAAAGCACTTGGCATAAAAAGAAAGTGAAATTCTGTCCATCAAAACTATCCACTCAGAGAACAAGTATGTGTTGTGCTTGTCTTATTCTAAAAGCTACGGCAAAGATCAAGATAAGGAAGCTTTCATGCCCAAGCCTTAGAGAAGCAGAAAATACAGAGTGGGACACAGATGCAGAAAGGTGTACAGATAGAGCAATGGCGTTAAAGGCTCAGAGAGGCTAAATGGTTTGCATAACATCACACAGCCAACAGATGAAAATCAGATCTTCTGACAGCAAATTCAGAGAGGTGCACACAAAGGGTGCTCAGAGATTGTACTCCTGATAGAAGTCTTTTTATAAAATTATATAAATCTACATACTATATAACATAGATTTTTTTTTTTTTTTTTTAAAAAAAGCATGTTTCAAAAAAACAAGACAGTGGTCACAGCAACTTGGAAATCTTGCAGTAATTTGAACTCATGATTTTCATTCTTAACTTAAAACACTTTCAAAAGATAACTGACACCACAGATCTGTTTCAAGTTTCTCACTTTATAAGGAGGAAACTGATGTTCAGAACAAATACAGCTTGCCTAAAGTTACAGAATTTTTAAAGGCAGAGGTCAAGCTAGACCTAATCTGCTGCCTCCCAGGAAGATGGTTTTTACACTGCACTCACCAAAATGTTAGTTGTGAATGCACCATGCATGTCAATTATGCAAGAGAACCCATGTACTTTAAAAAATGCTCAAGGCATGTAAAAATAAGCCCCAAATACATCATTAATTTGAATTATAAATAGGGCTTTTATTGTAAACTGTATCAAATTCTTTTTAAAATCACTGGGAAAAGATTTATAAACACATAGAATTAAATCTCATGTAATTGGTCTCTCAAATGAACATTCCAGAAAATATGGTACATATCCATAAATATTTAATAATAAAATCTGGTTAGCTTCAGAGGATGTGGAAGAGATTGATTTGGAAGGATTGTCCATGTTATTTATAAGAGCTATTTTTAAAAATGAGAATGATGTCTTTCCTCAATACATTTCCTCAAAGCAAACAACTGTTCAGAATCCTTCTATGGATTAGTCTTTCTTCAGAGGGATCTTTGCACCCAACATTAGAGGTATCATACAGTGATTCAAATTTTGAGCATTTGGAGCAAAATGTGTTTCATTAACACTAATGACCAACTTGTGCACGGCATAGTTCTGGGCTTTTTCTATGTGTATTTTTTAAAATTTTCACAACAGTTCTGCAAGAAAAATATTACTAATATTCCAATTTTACAGGCAAGTAAGCTGATTGACTCACCCAGTGTCATAATGAGTGAGTGGGAAGGCTGAGATTTGGATCCTAAGAGACTCTGAGTCAGAAGCCTGTACTCTTTCTCATCCCTACTTCTCCTTTCACCCTGCTCTTGCAGCACTGGAGGTTAGTGTGAAGCTACCTTCCAGAATTATGCACAGAGAAAGTCTGAAGGGACTTTACAGAAAAAAGTAGGCCAGGAGGTCATGTTGGGTCGATTGTAAATGTCCAGGCTTTTGTAGAACTTTTTGAAACAGCTAGGACCCAGGATGTAGAACACTCAGAAGCATCTAGGATCTAGGATTTCACTCACACTTGTGAATGTCGGTGAAATTGTGCCCACGAAAGCTACAAATCCATCATATAGCCATCCAGACACCCCAAACTTCCACCCTGAAGGGAGTATCCACTGTGGCAGGGATGGTGACTCCACTGGGTTTTGGATAAATATTCAATTTACAACGATTCTTTTATTTCATATTTTCAAAAAGTTAAGGCGAAACTAGAACTAGACCTAAGAGGAGCAGATTAGTGACTAAAGGAAAAATTAAATAGATCATCAAGGGAAGGAGTAAAGGAGGTGGGTAGATTGATGGGAAGATGACGCAGCCCAATGTTACTATCAACTGGGGAGCAATGTCACTCTTGACATGGTTTTGGATAGGAGGGATGAAGAGGATATGGATCTGATCAAAACAAGGTGGCACAGATCCTAGACTAACCTCACATTCCAGGTGACCCTGGAGAAGTCCTTTGGCACTTCTGAGGCTTAATAATCCTTAACCTAAAGGAGTTTTGTGAGAATCAAACATGGCGGTGGACTGACAGTGTTCTATGAATCATAGTAACTAGTGTCTGGGAGAGGGTCATTGAAGGATTGTGGCATCCTCCTACTTCCTGTCTCCAGAGGTGACCCTTCTGAGAAAAATAAGAAAGAAGGAAACCAGACTAGCATGGAGGCAGATGCCAGTACCTTTGGAGGGGATGCTGTCAGAGTGGCACGAGGGCATTCTTTGCACCAGTGGCACCAGGAGCTATAGAAATGAACATGCCCTGTTTCAAGCACCATTAGTATCATGAAAGTTCAGATGACAAAATTCCCCATTATATATGTATATTTGCACTTAAATAATAATGTCCTTTTTCATCCATCTCTTGGTGAATCCTTGTAATGTTGCAGGGAGGATGGGTTATCCAAGAAGTGGCAGGGATTGAGTGGCACCCAGAGATGCGCACCTCAGAGCTTGAGCCCTTAGCTGCTGTGTAACACAAATGATTAAGTGCTTGACTGATAGATGAAATGTTGGTGACCCAAACTCATCCAGCGGCACCTTCAAAGACAGGATTGACTATTTGCTTCTAAAAGGTCATAGCCTTGAAAACTCTATGGAGTAGTTTTTTTCTGTGCACATAGAGTCTCCATGAGTTGGAATTGACACAGTGGCAACAACCAACAACAACATCATTTAATAGACAAACAGGCAAATATGTGCCCTTTGATAAACCCTGATGTAGTTGAAATGGCCTAGACCAGCTATCAGAAAGCCTATTGCTTTCACTTTCTTTGTTTGAAAAAGGTACTTACCCTGCCTTAGCATTTTTTCTCCCTCTATAATCTAGGGAAAAGTAACATCTGTTTTTACTTTCTAAGCAGTCATGAGACTATCAAATGAGAAGAATGGATGTGATAAAGCTTGGTAACATTTAGAGTGCTGTGCACATCTGAGGGTGATGCTGCTGATGCTAAAGACGCATCAGGTAGAAAATTCAGAGGTCCAAGGTTTGCCATCTGCCACATGGCCAGACAAGCTAGGGCTGGATTCCTCATCTCTGACTTTCATGTTTTGTGACTTCATTTATTATGGTCAGATTTCTGGATGCAAGATACACATGATCAATGTCTCCATGAACTGAAACAGGCATCAGAGCTGAAAAATAGTGCATAGAATGGGCCATGTTCTCTGGGTCAGAACAGAGGAAAAGAAGACAATAATGGGAAAAGATAGAAAGGAGAGCTCCACTGGTTTGCTTCTTTTCCTGTGGAAAAGTAACCGTCCCTACTGCCCCATAGGACCTGTGGCTTCTTTGCTCCAAGGGTGGGTCTCAGTCTGCAGTGAGACCATATGTTGAAAAAGACACAGGGTGCCTGGTCCAGGGCACAGAGAAAGGAAAGCCAGAGCCTTGTCGTCCCTCCAGGTCCCTCAGAGTGACCTTAGATACTCAGCTTGCCAAGGCAGTTGACTCTATGTGTCTTAAGTTCACCAAGGACTTTCTTGAACTCAGTTTTTACTGGAATAAACCTTTTCTTTGGGGGCCATTATCCATGATGGGACCCAAATGTAGCATTTTTTACTAAGTGATTTGAGGAGTAAATGATAAACCCAAGTTCTAATTGAAAAAATATTTTTAAGAGGAAATCTGGAAGTTTGTCAGGGGCATGTCACTACAATTACAACACTCACAGCTGCTTCATTTAAAAAAATTGGAGCCAGAGAGCATCTTAAAACAACAACGAAAAGTAAAATGTCTGCAGGTCTTGGCACAGTAATAGCCAAAGCTTCAGAGAAGAGAGAGGCTCACTTTCCCTTGCCAGTCACACTTGGCTGCACCAGGACTGGGTCAGCAATGTCCCTTGTGTCAGGATTAAGGATGAGGGCACCTGTGGGTTGTGTGAGGGGCCACGGATGGTATTCTCACCCTGGACCTTACCAGATACACCCTATACCTAACTATATGTGTGTGTGTGTGTGTGTGTGTGTGTGTGTGTGTGTGTGTAGCCAAGTAAAAACAAATAATTTTTAAAAATCTCAACTTTATTGTGACTTCTGAACCTGAGTGAGTAGGACAATTTCACCACAAGCAGATGGTCTTTGGTTTAGCAAAATACCTTGGTGCTCCATTTTAATGTGAAAGATGGGGCTCCCAAAACATTGTTCAGAAAGAGAAAAGCAATGACATCACTAAAACAAGTCTGAGAAATAAAAAGGAATGGAACGGTGATGAAGACAGAGATGAAGAGTGGACGCGTTTGAGAGGACAGAAGGAAGAAGACTGGCATGGCCCACATGGAAGAAATGTGCTCAGTGAGAAATTCCCAGTGACATGGGAGGCTGAAATACTCTCACAATCAGGGCTGGAGTAGATTCAGTATTTACATGTTTATTACATACGGCCAACATTTCACTTCCTCAGCTTCCCTTTAAAAGTCACCTAGACCCCTATTTCCTTTTGAGGTCTAGGGAACACAGGCGTGGGGCAGTAAAGGAAGAGAAGGTCTGCACCTCCACCTCCTTAGGGGCCATGGTTCCAGGGAATAGCATTTAAAGAGGAGGTTCTGAAGGGCCCTGTAGTCACCAACAGCAAAGTTAACTCTAAGAGGGTGGGAGGGACTAGTGCTGAAGGGAGGGACAAAGGCTGGATGGCGGGGCTGGGACTGGCTGCTGCCAAGAGACTGTTTTGTCCAGGAAGAGTTTTGAGACTTATCTTTTTTTTTTTTTTATTTTTTCCCATACAAAAATTTATACATACATTGTTATGTGACTCTAATTACTCTCCCCATACTGTGACAGCACACTCCTACTTTCTACCCCTAATTCCCCATGTCCATTCAACCAGCTCCTAACCCTCTCTGCCTTCCCATCTCACCTATGGACAGAAGCTGCCCCTTTGGTCTCTTGTATCTACTTGAGCTAAGAGGCACATGCCTCACAAGTATCATTTTATGTCCCACAGTGCAGTCCAATCCCTGTCTGAAGAGTTGACCTCAGAAATTGCTTTAGTTCTGGGCTGATAGAGAATCCAGGGGCCACACTTTCTGGGGTTTCTCCAGTCTCAGTCAGACCATTAAGTCTGGTCTTCTTACTAGAATTTGAGTTCTGCACCCCACCTTTCTCCTGCTCCATCAGGGACTCTCTGTTGTGTTCCCTGTCAGGGCGGTCATTGGTGGTAACTGGGCACCATCTAGTTCTTCTGGTCTCAGGCTGATGAAGTCTCTGGTTTATGTGGCCCTTTCTGTCTCTTGGGCTAATACTTTCCCTGTGTCTTTGGTGTTCTTCATTCTCCTTTACTCCAGGTGGTTGGGACCAATTGATGCATCTTAGATGGCCGCTTGCAAGTTTTAAGACCTCAGATGCCACTCACCAAAGTAAGATGCAGAACATTTTCTTAATAAGCTTTGTTATGCCAGTTGACCTAGATATCCCCTGAAAGCATGGTCCCCAAACCACTACCCCTGCTACTCTGTCCCTCAAAGTGTTTGATTTTATTAAGGAAACTTCTTAGCTTTGGTTTAGTCCAGTTGTGCTGACTTCCCCTGTAGTGTGTGCTGTCCTTCTCTTCACCTAAGATAATTGTTATCTACTATCTAGTTGAGACTCATCTTATTTGTCTCAACATAAGAGGAACGTGATGGGGAGGCAGTGGGTGGGGTGGGGGAGGTGCTACACAAGCCTCCTCCGGTCCTTAGTGACATAAAGCAATGAGGATAAAGGACTGGTCCAAAGTAAGCACAGGCGAATTGGTGCTGGATGTTGTATGGATGAGAGGCAGCAGTTAGTGCTGGATGTCGCTCTGACTTCTGAGGCAGCAAAAATTGAGTGTAAATCCTACTTCTGTCATCTATGAGCTGGGTAATGGTGAACAGAACAGAATCTTATTGATCCCTAGTTTTTTTACCTGAAAAATGGAGACAAGGATAATGATCTTGCTGGTCATCATGTCCTCTCCTCCAATCCCAGGGAGGGAAGTCAGCTCTCAGCTTCAGCATGGGCACACAGATGTTAAGAGATCCAGAGGATCTGAATTAAGGAGGCATCCGTCTGAGGAAGCAGTGGTTTCCTTGTTGTCCTTTCCTCCTAAACTGTGCTCTATGCCAAAGGCCACCAGCACCTCTCTCAGCTCATGGCCAAGGGAGCCCTTTTTCATGCTGTGTGGACTCTTTCTCGTCTGCCATTCTCTGGCACCATGCAGACCAATACCTCTAGGTAGCAGCTCAGAAGAGAACTTGTGATGGATTTCAGCACAAACAGGGAACTTTCT
Organism: Dugong dugon; assembly: GCA_030035585.1. Classification (NCBI taxonomy): domain Eukaryota; kingdom Metazoa; phylum Chordata; class Mammalia; order Sirenia; family Dugongidae; genus Dugong; species Dugong dugon. The sequence continues at coordinate 3,694,635 of CM057475.1, read as the reverse complement.
CCATTGATTTTGGCAGCATGTTTGGAAACATAGGAAGTGGGCAGAAGGGAGCAGGTTGGCTGCAAGGTACGGCGGCCCATCAGTGGAAGAATAAGGCCCAGAAGGGGTAATAATTATGTCCTGGAACAAGTGAAAGGGTCTTGGGATACACCCTAGACTCTCATCATTGTCTAATTTTATCTTTGCTACCAGGATTATTGATGAGTTAGAAGAGGCTCTCTAAATCAGAAGGGCAGAAGAACAATATGCCTGGGCTGGGCAAACCCAATGGTAGAGATGCATGTTCCCTCACTAGCACACTTTCTAGAGCTCAAATGTTATTATGCAGCACTTCCATTTAAAACCTTTTTTGATTCTTATTTGGCAGCTTGATGATGACCATGTTTCTTAGCCAGAGTTTAATAATGTCTCAATCTGAACTCCCTTGTAGCCTTCCCCCTCCTTCCACTTCAGGCATCCTGAAAAGCTCTCCGGCTTCCTAAAAGCATCGGGTAATGCAACTACCTGGGATGTCCTTCCTGCCTGGAAAATTCAGACTCATCCTTCAAGACTCCTTTCCAAAGTCACCTACTCCTTGACTTTGGAGTTTCCTTGACTCCTCCTGGCTGTTAGAGACTTCCTCTTCTGACCCCAAAGGCCTTTGCTCATGTCATAAACTCCCTTGTGAATAGATTTTCTGTCTTCCCTCCAGATTACGAACTCCTGGAGGACCGCAATGTGCTGGAAGCTTGTTGGGCACTGGAAAAATTCTGTTGAATGAGTGACCCTTTGTTGTTGGTGGTGGTCATGGTTGTTCACACACAGGCACATACACATGTATATATGCATACACACACATGCACACACATGTGTATACACACATTAGCCTGTATTTACTGAGCATTTACCACGTGCCAGGCACTTTGCTTAGCATTTTATGTGCATTTCCTCATCTCATCCCCATAACAAATCTTTGTATATTCTATTATTATCTCCAGTTTCAAACTAAGAAACTTGAGTCTTAGAGAAGTTAAGTAATTGGCCTAAAGTCAAACAGCTAGCAAGTGGCAGAGCCAAGAATCTGACCAGATTCATCTATCCACCCTCCAGAGTTGTTTTAAAGTTTTGAAAAAAATCAGAAATTGTTTTAAGGAAATCATAGGAACTAAAAAGTATCATCAGGAGGGACAAATTTCTGGAGAAAGACATCATGGTTGGTAAAGTAGAGGGTTAGTGAAAAAGAGGGGGACCATCAATGAGACGGATTGACACAGTGGCTGTAACAATGGGCTCAGACATACCGATGATTGTGAGGATGGCACAGAATCAGGCAAAGTTTCATTGTGTTATACATAAGGTTGCTATGAGTCAGAGCCAACTCAACGGTGCCTAACAACAACAACAATAAAACAAGTGAGGCCATGTGGCACAGGGGAATGCATGTGAGCTCATTAGTGGCATGACTTTGAACCTGAGCCTCAGCTTCTTCTAGCTATACAATGGGATAATAATTCTGAACAACAAGGCCTTTGTATGGATTAAATAAGAAAATATAAGTAGGCCCTTAACAAATCTCCTAGACTAGCTGGGAGGAGGGTCAAGCAAGCCAGGCACCATGAGGGCCCACCACTCTTAGAGTTGACCCTGCACTTGCAGAAGCCTTAGAGCGAGCACCTTCTTGAATATCAGGCCTTGGGCCCTGCTTCTGGTGCGTGGTAGTTCAGAAATCACTATTAGTTCTTCACTTTTTTGTTGTTGTTAGTTGCCGTGGAGTTGGCTATGACTCATGGCAACCCCATGTACAACAGAAGAAACATTGCCTGGTCTTGCTGAAGCCCACCATTGTGGCTGTTGTGTATTTTGAGTGCCTTCTGAGGGGGCTTATCTTCCAGCTCTATACTGGACAATATTCTGTTGTGCTACATAGGATTTTTCATGTGGCTAACTTTTGGAAGTAGATCGCCAAGCCTTTCTTCTTGGTCTGTCTTTGTCTGGAAGCTCCTCTAAAACCTATCTATCACAGGTGACCCTGCTGGTATTTGAAATACCAGTGCTATAGCTTTCAGCATCATAGCAAAATGCAAGCCACCACTGTACAACAAACTGACAGACTGTAGTGGCTTCTCCTTCTTACTTCTCCATAATCAAGCTTTTTTATTTAGCATGAGGGTAGAATTGTTCTATCTATTTGAAAACCTTTTTCCATGAATCATTTCTCTTTCCCTGAGGTCACACAAACACCTCAGTATTATTATTGTTGCTATTAGGATTTTATTTTTACTCTCTAGAACTCTCTACATGCAGTTTCCACGTGGTGGGCATTGTTTACTGTGATTCAAGTTATTTCATTTTCTACAGCAGCCCCAAGGACACCTGTGTGCAAATGCAGTCACAGGCAGAGATCCCAGGGGAGACATCAGCCCTGTCTCACTTCTAAAGTATAGCTTTCTCCAGACACAGTCCTGCGGTTCTGACCAAACCTTCTGCAGAACTCTGCACCGGAGTTAGGAGGCCTGGGCTCCTCCTAATTGTTTCACAGACAGTGACTCCAGGCCACATCTGAACAGCTGGCCAGGTGCTCATTGCTTAGCGACTGTTATGGTTTGACATGTATCCCCTAAAAGTATATTTGAAAGCCATAACCCCTGTACCTGTAAACATAACCCTGTTTGGAGATAGGAGTTTTCTTTTATTATGTTTGTGAGGTGATACCAGAGTAGAAACCAATCCAAACCCATTACCATCCTGTAGATTCCGACTCATGGAAACCCCACGTGTTATAAAGTAGAACAGCTCCATAGGGTTTTCTTGGCTGTAATCTTTATAGAAATAGATCACAAGGCTTTGCTTCTGTGGTGCTGTTGGATGAAGTTGAATCATCAACTTTTTGGTTAGTGGTCAAGTGCAAACCGTTTGCGCCACCCAGGAGCCTTTACCAGAGTAGCGTTGGTCCTAAACCTAATACTTCTGAGTGGCGTCTTATAAAAAGAGCAGATAGACCCAGAAACACACACAGGTGAAGACACAATGTGAAGACAGACACATGGCAGATGCATCTACAAGTCCATGAATGCCAAGGATTGCCAGCAGCTACTGGAACTTAAAATAGTAAAAGAAGGACCTCCCCCTGCAGCAACATCCTGAATTCAGACTTCTAGCCTCCAGAATGGTGATAAAATAAATTTCTGTTCTTTAAAGCTACCATCCTGTGGTATTTTTTTATGACAACACTAGGTAACTAAGACAAAGGTGTCTGGCATCTTTGGAAGTTGTAGTAGTACAGAGAAGAAAAGCAGTGGCCACTGGCTGCTAAGGAGGCAGTGAGGTGGGAAGGTGTGCCAGGGAGGTGGAGACTGTGGCCCTGGACTGGGAGAAGCTGCAGTCATAGGTGGCTGAGAGCTGATGGGGAGGAACCTATGGACCCTCACCAGGAGCTCTGTGCATTCATAAAGCAAATGTGAAAATAGTTCTGAGTTTGTTTGTTTTTTAATACTCATTCTTTTTACTTTGCTGGAATTCATTCAATATTTTCATCCTCTCTCTCCCCCTTGTTCTTAATATTGTGCCTTTTTTCCCCCAGAAGTCTATAAAATGTAACTTATTAAATAACACTGACCAAAGACTCAAGAAACTAAGCTATATGGATAATGTGCCCCTCTGTTTTTTGTAGAATATTTCTTTGGGAATTTCTTCCTTCTTTTTATCCTTTATCTTGAAAAGTCAAACAACAAAAAGGAGATCAAATTCTAGACACACCTTCTTGACCAATGTTGTCCAGTAGAATTATATAATGTTAGCCATAAAAGGGAGCCTCGCATGTCACTCCAAATTTTCTAGCAGCCACATTAAGACGAGTGAAAAGAAATAGATGAATTGATACTATATTTAACTCAATATATCCAAAATATCATTTCAACGTGTTGCTGTTGTTGTTAGATGCTGTCTAGTTGGTTCTGGCTCATAGCAACACTATGTACAACAGAACGAAACACTGCCTGGTCCTGCACCATCCTCATAATCGTTGTTATGCTTGAGCCCATTGTTGCACCCACCGTGTTAATCCATCTCATTGAGGGTCTTCCTCTTTTTCACTGACTCGCTACTTTAGCAAGCATGATGTCCTCCTCCTGGGACTGATCCCTCTTGATAACATGTCCAAAGTATGTGAGATGTGGTCTCGCCATCCTTGCTTCTAAGGAGCATTCTGGCTGTATTTCTTCAAAGACAGATTTGTTCATTCTTTTGGCAGTCCATGGTATATTCAATATTCTTCAACAACGCCATAATTAAAATGCGTCAATTCTTCTTCTGTCTTCCTTATTCATTGTTCAGCTTTTGAATGCATATGAGGAGATGGAAAACACCTTGGCTTGGGTCAGGCACACCTTAGTCATCAAGGTGACAACTTTGCTTTTTAACACTGTAAAGAGGTCCTTTGCAGCAGATTAGCCCAATGCAATATGTCTTTTGATTTCTTGGCTGCTGCTTCCATGGGTGTTGATTGTGTATCCAAGTAAAAGGAAATCCTTGACAACTTCAATCTTTTCTCTGTTTATCATGATGTTGCTTATTGGTCCAGTTGTGAGGATTTTTGTTCTCTTTATGTTGAGGTGTAATCCATACTGAAGACTGTAGTCTTGAATCTTCATCAGTAAGTGCTTCAAGTCCTCTTCACTTTCAACAAGCAGGGTTGTGTCATCTGCACATCACAGGTTGTTAATAAGTCTTCCTCCAATCCTGATACCCCATTCTTCTTCATATAATCCAGCTTCTCATATCATTTGCTCAGCACACAGATTGAATAAGTATGGTGAAAGAATACAACCCTGACACATGCCTTTCCTGACTTTAAACCAAGTAGTGTTCGAACTTGTTGTGTTCGAACAACTGCCTCTTGATCTATGTCCAGGTTCCTCATGTACACAATTAAGGGTTCTGAAATTTCCATTTTTCAGAATGTTATCCATAATTTGTTATGATCAACATGTAGTCAATATAAAAAATTATTAATGAGATATTTTAAATTTACATAAAATATACTTTCATAAAATCCAGTGTGTATTTTGTACTTAACAAAAACAAAAACAAAATAAAACCAATTACAATCAAGTTGATTCCAACTAATGGAGATTCCAAGTTTTGCCAAGTAGAACTTCACTCCATAGGGTTTTCAAGGCAGAAATTTTTGGAAACAGATCACCAGACCTTTCTTCCAAGGAACCTCTCTAGATGGATTCAAACCATCAACATTTTCGTTAGTAGTTGAGCACTTAACCATTTGCTCGATAGTCACATGTGGCTTGTGGCTCCCATGTTGGACACTGAATTGCACAGTACTGGGTCCTGTAAGTTCACTCAGGCAGAATCCACCATGCTGGTCCTGGCAGGAGAATGTAAGAGGTTCAGACAGACCTGGTTTAGCAACTGTCACATAACAGCGTATTAACTTGAACGGGGGACTCGAGCATGTAAGACCTTAGTCTTTCTCATCTAGAAATGAGAAGAATGTGTCTATGTCACAGCCTTGTTTTGAGAATTAAACAGATAACTGAATACAAAATCATAAATGCAAACTGAATGAGTGTCAATACTATTACTCTTAATAGTAGTAGTACGATTGCAAGCATCAAGATACAAAGCTTACAGACCGTGGATTTATAGTGAGAGAGATTGTCTGAGTATGGTGTGGAGGGATGTTTGAGATCATCCAATCCAAGCCATTCATTCTATGAATAAGAAAACTGAGGCCCAGAGAGAGGAAGTGGTCCCCCAATGCCACACATCTGGATCAAGCTCACTCCTGATTCCCAGTCACGTGTCCCCCCATACTCCACCACCTCCCCAAGGACACCTATGGGCCACAGATATTGTCTCAGTATATTTTAAAGTGATATCAAAATGCAATGACTTCTATATGAATGTATCACAGCATAGATGTGTGTGTATGTCTCTGTGTGTGTGTGTGTGTGTGTGTGTGTCTGTGTCTGTGTCTGTGTGTAAAACAGTACCTATCTTGTTCAGGATTCCTGGCATTTATACCTACATTTAACACACCCTGAAGGGGTGGGTGGTAAGTTGCATTAAAAACAAAAGGTGTAAGAAGAAATAATAGTGTGAAATCAGTGCGGGAGAATTTATTATTAATATCAGGAAGTCCTTGTTAAGAATGCCACCTATTTTTAGACTAAAATAGGCTCCCGAGGGACACAGGGGAAACCCTATGACTTAAGATATTTCAGCTGGCTGGGACAAGGCACTGGTGAGCATGAGACAGAAACAAAGCATCTTCCTCCCAGGAGACAGTCCCAGAAACAAAGCTTGAGTCCCAGACTCCTTTCTGAGTCAGGGCAATGAGCAGGGGTCTGGGCCAGAACCGAGTGGGTCTGCTTGGGCAGCAGTTGGACCTCAGCATCCAGGCTGGTTGAGTGAACAGCAGGCTCAGCAGCTACTAGAGACCACTTCCAGATGCTATGTCCGTTCTGCCCTGCAGGGCCAGGGGCACCCGGATGCAATCACTAGGCTGCACATCAGGGAAACTTGGTGGACTTGGAGTCTCTGGGCTTCTGCAAGGCATGTGATGAAGTGACATGGGGAAGCTTTGTGATCCATCTGAAGATGATGGGAAAGATCCTCATGGGCTCCTCTCAAAGCCTTTGTAGTTGGCTGAATGGTTTTTCACAAAGGGGAGTGATGAATGTTGACCCAAGTGAGACCTCTATTAGCTGGGCTACCTTCTTTAAGTGACTATTAACATGAACTATGATATCCAGAAGCATGAAAACATAGAATGGTTGCCTGTCAAACTCACTAATTAAATTGATCTGGAAGACATTACAGATATATTGGATAGAAAAAAAAAAATCAGCATCCCAGATGGTCTATACAGATGAGAGTTAGGGACATCATAAATTAGGATTTGAAATTGTGAACATATACACTTGAACAACAATAATAACAACTGCCTGGCACATACCCATTGCTGCTGAGTCGGATCTGACTCATGGCGACCCCATATGTTACAGAATAGAGTTGCTCCATAGGATTTTATTGGCTGAAATCTTAATGGAAGGAGATCACCAGGGTTTTTTTTCACAGCTCCACTGGGTGGGTTCGAACTGCCATCCTTTAGGTTAGTAGTCAAGCATAAACCAGTTGTGCCACCCAAGGACCTGGCAAGTAGTAGAATTAGAATGTTTGATGGCTGGGTTGATGGATGGTATTAGTTTGCAGCATATGTAATAAAAGATGAATTAAGATTGAACATAAAATCAAAGCGTATCAGAAGGACGAAGTTTTGATTGATGTTGTCAAGGATTTCATTTTACTTGGATCCACAATCAATGCCCATGGAAGCAGCAGTCAAAAAAAAAAAAAGTACAAAGTTTCTGACACATCCAGTCCCATGACCTTGGCCTGTATAGTCCACAAGTAGAGTCAAACCTTGGGAGATGACCTTTCTGCCTTGTGCACTGGTCAGACCAGACTCACTTCTGGACACCACCGTGCAAGAAGGAGTTTGAGAAATGGATCGTGTCCATAAGCAAGGATCTGAAAAGTGAAATTATAACACACAAGGATGGTAGAAGAAAGTAGGAAGGTTTAGCCAGAGGAGAAGAACCTGGGTCAGATGATGACTGTGTTCAAATACCCAAAGGGTTTTCATGAGAAGTAGAACAGTCCTTGCCCAGAGTGACTCGAATGGGCAGAGTCAGGACAAGTGGAGGTAATGACAAAGGACAGATACTGGCTCATCATACAGAAGATCATTCTGAGAGTCAGAGCTGACCACAATGGAATGGACAGAGAGTGAGCTCTCCATCCTTGTGAATGTTCAACCAGGGGATTAACTGCTACTTTTCATGGACGGTGTAAGGTGGTTCGCGCATGGGTACATGCTCAGACTGGTTTGTACACTCTCTAGGGTTGAGTCTGGAGAAAGATAGCCACCAGCACAGGCCAAAACAAGAAAATTGTGCCAGTAGAGGGCGCTCTTACTAGTTAATGGCAAGCTAGCTGCTGGGCCAACTGGCTGGTGTTAACACTGTAAAGCAAGGGAATGTTAAATTAAGGCAGCTGGCAAGGGTCTGGCAGTGCAGTCAGGAGCAGGGCATAGGGAGAAGACAAATGTTTACCTGAGCTAGGGTACCACAGGCTTTCTCCTGTGGCACAGAGTCAAAGGCCTATAAAAGCAAACAAAATCCATTGCCGTTGAGTCGATTCCAAGTCATAGTGACCCCAAAGGACAGAGTAGAACTGCCCCCATAGAGTTTCCAAGGACCACCTGGATGCTTTCAGACTACTAACCTTTTGGTGAGCAGCCGTAGTTCTTAACCACTACACCACCAGGGTTTCCTATAAGCTCTAGGTAATTCAGGTGATTGAATGAGGTGGCTAGGAGGAATGTGGAGCATGAGAGGGCTTGAGCCCCTTCAAAGAAAACAGTGACCACTCAATAGCAGCCCACCAACTCTTCCCCCATTCTTTTTATAGCATGCAAGGAATACTGGCTGAACCACAGCCCTTGAATTTCTCATGCTTCCCCTTTGTTTTGGTGTTTTCCTGTACACCTGACTGAATTGCTCGGCCTCCAAGTGGTACAAATGGTTAACATACTCAGCTGCTAACCAAAAGGTTGGTGGTTCAAGTCCACCCAGAGACACCTCATAAGAAAGGCCTGGTGATCTAATTCCAAACAATCAGCCACTGAAAACCTTATGGAAAACTTAGGTGGTAGTGAGTTTATGTTAATAGGGAAAGAACAACTCAGAAAATGAGGGTGAGAATGGGTGTACAATTTGAAGAATGTAATCAATGTCACTGAATTATACATGTACAGATTGTTGAACTGATGTATGTTCTACTGTGTATATTCTCAACACAACAACAAAATAAATTACAAAAAAGAAAGAAAACCCTATGGAACACAGTTTTACTCTGACACATGTAGGGTCACCGTGAGTCAGAGTCGACTTGATGGCAACTGATTTTTGTCTCCAACATCAGGCCCTGTGCACACTCTGCACGTTCCTAGTCTTATGACTGACACGCACAGGCAATGGGGGCACAGGTGAGCTCCTCTTTTCTTCACCCTCTGGGAATCAGCGTCCGGAAAATGAACTACCCAAGGGCTCCATTTGCATCTAGAGCTAAGGGGAGAAAAGAAGCCTAGCCAGCCCACAAAAGGAAAACCATCTTTTTGGTGGGAAATCTCTTTGGATTCCTTAGGGGCTTTTCACCTTTACACACCAAAACTTCCTCCACTAGATTCCATGGAGCAAGCTCAGTTGAGTTACAGCTAGATTATGCTACTGGACTCAAGCCTCTCCCTATCAAAATAAAAAAAACTAGTTGCCATTGAGTCAACTCCAACTCATGGTGACCCCACATGTGTCAGAGTAGAACTGTGCTCCATAGGGTTTTCAGTAGCTGATTTTTCAGAAGTAACTAACCAGACCTTTCTTCTAAGACACCTCTGGGTGGACTCAACCTTTTAGTTAGCAACCAAGGGTGTTAACTGTTTGCACCACCGAGAGACTCCCTGCTTCCTACAGGCTTAGTAAATTTGGTCATCTCAAGTGTCTTCTTCACAGAAGACAAGAGGGACAAGACGAAGTGATGCCCAGCCCCTGCCTTCCAGAGCCAAGCCTCTGGCCCTTCTCCGTCACACCAGGCAGGCAACCATTTACAAAGGTGTTTGGGCCTTGCGTGAGCACCCTTCAGCTTTGTGAATATGCACATTTATTCCCCTCTGTTTCCCTGCCCACATCTCCTCCATTGTATCTCTGCTGGACAGCAATGGCAGTGATGACAATCCCACCTAACAGAGGGGCCAACTTATAGATGGATGAAGCCCAACTCTGGAAGGGTGAGTTGCAGCAGCTTTCCCTGGGTCCAAGAGGCTGAATGGGAAGGTGAACATTCAAATTTCCTGAAGAAACCATTTCACCCGGCTGGGGGGGATATGGCAGAGCTAGCTGCCTGTTTCTGTCCCTGTCTCTTTCTCAGTCTGTCTCTTTCTCAGTCTGTCTCTTTCTGTCTCTCTATATGTCTGTGTCTCTCTCAGTCTCTCTCTTTCTCTTTCTTTGTCTGTCTTTTTCTCTTTGTCCCTCTCTTTCTTTCTTTAATATAAAACCTCACGGATGACTCTTCTAAAGCCTCCCCAATGCTTTGGGCCATGCACTGTTTTCCATGGATAGTCTGTTTATGATTAAAGATGGCTACAGATCATTAGTGTTGGCTTGTTGCAAACTCACTTCATCTAGGCAGCCAGTAACCACAAAGGAGCAGCAACGCAAACGCCCATTTGCACTTTAGGGGATCAGCAGCATGGTTGTTTACGTTCTACCATTAAAGGCCTCGAAGGCAGAGCCAGTGGACTAGAGAGTGCATGGCAGAAGGGTGATGACCGCTGGCTACAGGCAGCAGGCAGGGCTCAAGGGGCACATCACCTACGCTGGGTGAGGATGCTTATCAAAATCCAAATGTCCACATGGCTTCCATCACAACAAACAATCCTTAATCATAACACTTGATTCTCGGAGGAAGAAAAAAAGCAAGCAAATCACCCAGCGGCAAAACTATACTTTTTAACAAATTATTATGTAAACATTTTAGAAGATTGCTGCCAGCCATTCACTCATAAAAGTAGAGAGGGCTGGTGGGTTCCAGACTTTTTTTTTTTTTTTTTTTAACACCACAGAGGGCTTTGTATTATCAAGATGCAAACAAGCTAGGGAGGCCTCAAGAAAAGGCTGCTGTTCTTGCTTCCCCTTGTCCAGGTTCAGGACTAGTGTTTCCTTATTATTTATTTCCCATCTCTAGACTTTATCTAATTACATTATTTCCAGATGATTAATTGAAACAATTATTAAAATTTAAGTGATAGGATAGAACATCAGACATGATGCTGGAGCCTGATGGGGGACAGCTTCTGAGGGGTCGCATAGATGTGGCAGGGTTGGGGGTGCAGGGACGAGCTCATGCTAATCAAAAGCACACAAAGCTGATGGGTCACTAAAGGATCGATTGTTAACAGAGATGTCCCACTTTCCCATGGTCAGGGTTAACATGCTCTCTGTTTGAAGAAATTAAAACCAGATGGTTTCTTGCTGTATAAGGAATCAGGACCAGAAGAGTTATTCATCTTAAGGATGCACTCTGTAATGGACTGGGCCATTCATGGTGTCTGTCAGGACCCTCCTTCCTAGAAGGCACTGGAGACAGGAAAAGTCACATGTATATGATACCTAAAAAGTCAGGGAGTGAGCAGTGCACTGAAGAGACAGAAAGGAAAGTAAGGGGGTAGGGAGTGAAGGGGATTTAGGACAAGGGATCCAGAGCCCTCTCTGATAAAGTGACATCTGAGCTGATACCTGAGGAGCCATGCAGAGAGCTGTGCAGATGCCAGGAGACAAGTGGGCCAGGCCCACAGGATGCAAAGGCCCTGGTCTGGAGCTTGCCTGGCATCCATGGGATGGTGATGAGCCCACTGGAATGGGGCAGAAGGCAGGTAGGGACTTGAGGAGGAGTCAGAGAGGAGACTAGGGAATGTGTCAGAGTGTCCAGTAGGACCATGGAAAAGACTTTGGGGCATCATTGGAGGGTTTTCAATGAGTAGAAACATAAGCAGATCAACATGACATAAGACGAGACACCTAGAATCAGAAAGCTGAATCAAGAACCAACAACCACTGACGCTGTCCCGGCTTTAAGGTGCTGTTTGTGCCCTGACGCTTGTATAGGGCCAATGAGATGGTGATGGGAAATTGCTTAGTAAACAGCAGAGGAATAAATAGAAGAGATTATCACCACCCATCAATGATGGCTAAAGGGGTCATGGTCTTTGTGGCCATTACCTAGTGTGGCAAAGACTAGCCACTGGTGCTTTCTTTGTACCATTATTTTACAGATGTAGAAAATGGACACTGCATGGTTTTTTGAGAGGAGAAACTATTTCAAAAAGATCTGAGCAACCGTGTCTCTTATGGGTTTAGCCTTAAAATTTTCTTTTAGAGAAGACAGAAAATATTTCTGCACTAGAAATTTAGCAGGCTCCTGGGAGGTACAAGTTGTTTGTGATCAGATGCTAACCTAAAGTTTGGTGGTTTAAATCTTCCCAGTGGTTCCAAAGGAGAAAGGACTGGAGAACTGCTTCCCTAAAGATTACAGCCAAGAAAATCCTATGGAGCAGTTCTAATCTGTAACACACAGGGTCTCCATGAGTTGGAATCAACTCAACAACAATGGATAGAAACTTAGCGGAGTCCCTGGGTGGTTTAAATGGTTAACAGTGTCATGGATTGAATTGTGGCCTCCCAAAGTATCTGTCAACTTGGCTGGGTCATGATTCCCCATATTGTATAATTGTGTATCATTTTGTAATCTGATGTGATTTCCTTATGTGTTGTAAATTCAATCACTATGATCTAATACAATGGATTAGTGGCAGTTATACTGATGAAGTATACAAGATTTGATAGTGTCTTCAGCCAAACTCTTTTGAGATATAAAAGACGGAATTGAGCTGAGACACATGGGAACCTCATACCACCAAGAAAGCAGTGCCAGGAGTAGAGCATGTCCTTTGGACCTGAGGTTCCTGCACAGACAAGCTCCCAGACCAAGGAAGGATTGATGACATGGACCTTCCACCAGAGCTGACAGAGAAAGCCTTCCCATGGAGCTGACACCTTGAATTTGGACTTGTAAACTACTGGACTGTGAGGGAATAAACCTCTCTCTGATAAAGCCATCCACTTGTGGTATTTCTGTTATAGCAGCACTAGATGACTAAGACAACACGCTCAGCTGCTAACGAAAAAGTTGGAGGTTCAAGTGTACCCAGAGTTGCCTCAGAAGAAAGGCCTGGTGATCTACTTCCAAAAAATCAGTCATTGAAAATCCTGTGGAGCACAGTTCTACTCTGACACACATGGGATCACCATGAGTCAGAGTCAACTCGTTGACAACTGGTAACTGGTAGAAATTTAGCAAATTAATTCCATGTCATTTCTTTTTTTTAATTTAAAGTAATACACATTCACAGTAACAAATCAATATTAAGAAGAGCTTATGACATAAATCAACAGTTTACAAGATGTCTGCATAGCCCATAACCACAATATTGAGATTTTTCACTTTCTGTTTGTGACTTGTAATGGATACCTCCATAGCTCTAAGTGACATGCTTCTACCTCTATTGATCCAGTTATCCACATCTGTCTGGGATGCAGAGGATCTGGCACCCTTACAACCAGCCCCTTCCCTTCCCTACTCTTTGAAATGTCTGAGAGGTATATTATTATTTCTAGTACCTGTGTTGGTAATAGTGTCATTTTAAATAATACATTCACGCTTTTATTTTCACTCTCAGCTACTGACAAAATCTCTTGACACCTCACTTTGTGAAATGAGGTTATTAGTTTCTAAGCACTTTCTTCTATTTGCTCCTCCCTCTCCCCACTTTTGAAATTGGCCACTCCAACTCTGGTTGGCTGTTCTCTTACTTGTGCCATTTAATTCAACCTAGCTCATATTGCCATGCTTAAATTCCATATTCAGTGCAATATCAGTGTGCTGCAGTGACCAGGCTAGGAGGTCTTGAGAAGGAAGCTGAGGCTGAATTCCACTAGTGACTGCAGTCCTGGGCAAGGCACTACAGGCACTGAAGCCCCGGCTGCCTCATTCTACTTCTTTCACAGGATTAAAATGAAATGAAGTGGGAGCCAAAGAGACCACGTAGACATAACAATGTCTCTGCCCCGAGCTGCTCCCAAATGGAAGGCAGGTGACTATTTTGGTCTGTCCTCCAAGAAACGCAAGACCCATTGCCTGTGACCCTCTTGTCATTGGCCCCCCATAGCACTGCCTTTAGAAAGGATGGACAGATGTTCTCTGGGCCTTCTAGTTAGGAAAGGAAAGGAACACTTGACATGAATTCCTTCCATGTAAACCCCATCACATGTCTCTATACTTTCTTACTCCCATGTTTTTGACATATGTATTTAAATTCAAGTTAATTATATTTTGTGATTTTTTTTTTTTTATATTTTATTGTACTTCAGGTGAAAGCTTACAGAGCAAATAGTTTCTTATGAAATAGTAGTACACATGTTGTTTTTTGACATTGGTTAACAACCCCACAACGTATTAAGCCTCTAAATTCTCAACCTTTTTTTTTGATGAAAATTACAGATGGCCAAAGATACACCGTTTCAAAAATTTCTACATTCACAGTTCAGTGACATTGACTACGCTCTTCCAACTGTGCTGTTATTCTCACTTAAGATGAAGACTTACAGAACAAAATAGTTTTTCATTTAACAGTTACTACACATGTTGCCCTATGACAATGGTTAACAATCTCACAGCACATCAAGAATATCCTAACTCCACCTTGTGTTCCCTATCACCAGGGGGCTTCCGTGTCCCCTTCTGTCTTCTGGACCTTGTCAGTGGACTGTTGTACCTCATTAGTCTCATTTGTTTATTTATTTATTTATTTATTTTTATTTTATTTAAACACCATTTCAAAACTTTTTACTTACACATTTAAGTGATATTGACTATGCTCTTCCAATTGTGCTGCCATTCTCACCCAAGATGAAGGCTTACAGGACAAAACAGCCTCCCATTTAATAGTTACTACAAATGTTGCCCTATAGCAGTGGTCAACAATCTCACAATACATCGACAGTGTCCTTATTCAATTTGTGTTCCTTATCATCAGTTTCCTACTCTCCCTCTGCCTTCTGGCCCTTGTCACAGGACTCCTGTACATCGTTAGTCCCATTTAGTTTTACTGGGGTGTCCATTCCCAGGCTTAACATCAAACCTTGAAGGTAACTTCACCTCTGAGCTGAAAGGGTGTCTGGGGGCCACAGTCTCGAGGTTTCTCTAGTATTCTTTAGGCCAGTATATCTGGTCTTCTTTTTTTTTTTTTTTTTTTTTTGGGAGTTAAAATTATGCTCTACATCCTACTCCAGCTCTGCCCAGAACCCTCTGTTGTGATCCTGGTCAGAGGAGTCATTGGTGGTAGCCGGGCACCATCCAGCTGTACTAGGCTCAGTCCCGTGGAGGCCTTGGTAGCTGTGGACCATTAGTCCTTCGGACTAATCTTTTCCTTGTATCCTGTTCTCTTCGTTCTCCCTTGTTCCCGAAGGGATGAGATCAGTGGAGTATCTTAGATGGCCGCTCATAGGCTTTTAAGACCCCAGACACTACTCACCAAGGTAGAATGTAGAGCATTATCTTTATAAGTAGTGTCATGCCAATTGAGCTAGATGTTCCCCGAGATCATGGTCCCCAGAGCCCTCCGTCCAACAACTCAGTCCCTCGGGGGGTTTGGATGTGTCTATAGGGCCTCCATGACCTTTCCTTGTGCAGGTTGTGTTAGTTTCCCCTGTACTATGTACTATCTCATCTCTCACCCAAGTTACCACTTACCTATTACCTATTTAGTATCCCCCCCCCCCCCATCCCTGGTAACCAACAAGGATTGTTACATTTTGCATGTGAATTTTTTCATGGGTTTTTACAATAGAGGTCTCATACAATATTTGTCCTTTTGTGATTGACTTATTTCACTCAGCATGATGTCCTCCAGTTTCATCCATGTTATGAGATGGTTCACCGATTCATTGTTCTTTCTCGTTGCATAGTACTCCATTGTGTGTATGTACCATAGTTTGTGTATCCATTCGTCTGTTGATGGACATCGAGGTTGTTTCCATCGTTTTGCTATTGTGAATAATGCTGCCATGAACATAGGTGTGCATATGTCTATTCGAGTGATGACTCTTATTTCTCTAGGATATATTCCTAGGAGTGGGATTGCTGGATCGAATGGTACGTCTATTTCTAGCTTTCTGAGGAAACGCCATATCATTTTCCAAAATGGCTGTATCATTTTGCATTCCCACCAGCAGTGTATAAGAGTTCCCGTCTCTCCGCAGCCCCTCCAACATTTGTTATTTCCAGTGTTTTTGATTCGTGCCAGTAATGCCGGGGTGAGATGGTATCTCATTGTGGTTTTAATTTGCATTTCTCTAATGGCTAGTGATCGCGAGCATTTCCTCATGTGTCTGTTGGCCATTTGAATGTCTTCCTTGGTGAAGTGTCTGTTCATTTCCTTTGCCCATTTTTTGATAGGATTGGTTGTCTTTTTGTTGTAGAGGCGTTGGATTTTCTTGTAGATTATGGAGATTAGACCTTTGTCTGACTTGTACTGTCCAAAAATTTTTTCCCAGTCTGTAGGTTCTCTTTTAACTCTTTTGGTGAAATCTTTTGAAGAGCATAGATGTTTGATTTTTAGAAGATCCCAATTATCTAGTTTATCTGTTGGGTTTTTTGTGTTGATGTTTATGGTTTGTATCCTGTTAATGCCATGTATTAAGGTCTGAAGTGTTGGTCCTATTTTTTCTTCTATGAATTTTATAGTTTGAGGCTTTATATTCAGGTCTTTGATCCATTTTGAAGTAGTTTTTGTATATGGTGTGAGGTATGGGTCCTGTTTCATTTTTCTACAAATGGATATCCAGTTTTGCCAGCACCATTTGTTAAAAAGACTGTCTTTTCCCCATTTGATGTATTTTGGGCCCTTGTCAAAAATCAGGTGACCGTAGGTGGATGGATTTACATCTGAGTTCTCAATTCTGTTCCATTGGTCAATGTCTCTGTTGTTGTACCAGTACCAGGCTGTTTTGAGTACTGTAGCTGTATAGTAGGTTCTCAAGTCAGGTAGTGTGAGTCCTCCAACTTTATTCTTCTTCTTCAGTAGTGCTTTACTTATTCAGGGTTTCTTCCCTTTCCATATAAAGTTAATAATTAGTTTTTCCATCTCTTTGAAGAATGTTGTTGGTATTTGTATCGGAATTGCATTGTATTTGTAGATTGCTTTAGGTAGAATTGCCATTTTCACAATGTTGAGTCTGCCTATCCATGAGCATGGTATGTTTTTCCATTTATGTAGATCCCTTTGGGTTTCATGCGGCAGTGTTTTGTAGTTTTCTTTGTATAGGTCTTTTATATTCCTGGTCAGATTTATTCCTAAGTATTTTATCTTTTTAGGGGCTATGGAAAATGGTATTGATTTCCTGATCTCCTTTTCATCGTTCTCTTTACCGGTGTATAGGAATCCAACTGATTTTTGAATGTTTATCTTGTATCCTGCTACTCTGCTGAATCTTTCTATTAGTTCCAGTAAATTTCTCGTGGAGTCTTTAGGGTTTTCTATGTATAGTATCATATCATCTGCAAACAGGGAGAGTTTAACTTCTTCATTACCAATTTGGATGCCCTTTATTTCTTTCTCTTGCCTTACTGCTCTAGCTAGAACTTCCAGCACAATGTTAAATAGGAGTGGTGATAAAGGGCATCCTTGTCTTGTTCCTGTTTTCAGGGGGAATGTTTTCAGCCTTTCTCCATTAAGAATGATGTTGGCTGTTGGTTTTGCATAGATGCCCTTTATGATGTTGAGAAATTTCCCTTCTATACCTATTTTATTGAGAGCTTTTATCAGGAATGGGTGTTGGACTTTGTCAAATGCCTTTTCTGCATCAATTGAGATAATCATGTGATTTTTTTCTTTCCTTTTATTTATGTGGTGGATTACGTTGATGGATTTTCTAATGTTAAACCATCCTTGCATACCTGGTATGAATCCTACTTGGTCGTGGTGTATTATTTTTTTGATATGATACTGAATTCTATTGGCTAGAATTTTGTTCAGAATTTTTGCATCTATATTCATAAGAGATATTGGTCTGTAATTTTCTTTTTTTGTGATGTCTTTGCCTGGTTTTGGTATCAGCGTTATGCTGGCTTCATAGAATGAATTTGGAAGTGTTGCTTCCTCTTCTATGCTCTGAAATAACTTGAGTAGAACTGGTACGAGCTCTTCTGTAAATGTTTTGTAGAATTCTCCAGTGAAGCCATCTGGGCCAGGGCTTTTTTTGGTTGGGAGTTTGTTTATTACCTTTTCAATCTCTTCTCTTGTTATGGGTCTGTTCAGATTTTCAGTATCACTTTGTTGTAGTTTGGGTAGGCCGTATGTTTCTAGAAATTTATCCATTTCCTCTAGGTTTTCAAATTTGTTGGAATATAGTTTTTCATAATATTCTGTTATAATCCTTTTTATTTCAGTTGGGTCTGTTGTAATGTCCCCCATTTCATTTCTTATTTGGGTTATTTGTGCCCTCTGCTGTTTTTCTTTTATCAGTCTGGCCAGTGGTTTCTCGATTTTGTTGATTCTTTCAAAGAACCAACTTTTGGTTTTGTTGATTCTTTCTATTGTTTTTCTGTTCTCTATTTCATTGATTTCTGCTCTGATCTTTACTATTTCCTTTCTTCCGGTGGTTGTAGGCTTTTTTTGTTGTTCTCTTTCTATTTGTTTGAGTTCTGTAGTTAATGTTTTGATTTTGTCCCTTTCTTCTTTTTTGATATGTGCATCTATTGCTATAAATTGTCCTCTGAGGACTGCCTTTGCTGTGTCCCAAAGGTTTTGGTATGATGTGTTTTCATTTTCATTTGATTCTAGGAATTTTTTAATTCCATCTCTGATTTCTTCTATTACCCATTGATGTGTAAGCAGATTATTATTCAGTTTCCATGTGTTTGATTTTTTTTCCTTGCTCTTTCTAGTGTTAATTTCTACCTCGATGGCATTGTGGTCAGAGAAGATACTGTGAATTATCTCAGCGCTTTGGATCTTGTTGAGGATTGCTCTGTGGCCTAAGATGTGGTCTATTCTGGCGAACGTTCCATGTGCATTGAAAAGACTGTGTACATTGCAGCGGTTGGATGGATTGTTCTATATATGTCTATGAGGTCCAGTTGGCTGATTGTGTCCTTTAGGTCTTCTGTATCTTTGCTGAGTTTCTTTTTAGTTGTTCTCTCCTTTACTGAGAGTGGTGTGTTGAAGCCTCCTACTATTATTGTGGAACTGTCAATTTCTCTTTTCAGTGCTGTTAGAGTTTTTTTTATGTATTTTGGAGCCCTGTCATTGGGTGCATAGATATTTATTATGGTTATGTCTTCATGATGGATCATCCCCTTAATCATTATATAGTGTCCTTCTTTGTCTTTTATGGTAGATTTTGTTTTAAAGTCTATTTTATCTGAGATTAGAATTGCCACTCCTGCTCTTTTTTGATAGTTGTTAGCTTGATATATTTTTTTGCAACCTTTGATTTTTAATAAATTCACATCTTTGTTTCTAAGATGTGTATCTTGTAGACAGCAAATAGATGGATCCTGTTTTCTTATCCATTCTGCCACTCTCCGTCTCTTTATGGGTGCATTGAGTCCATTTACGTTCAGTGTAATTATTGATAGATGTGAGTTTGTTGCTGTCATTTTGTAGTGCTGTTTTTTGTGATGCTGAAGTTTTCTTTGTTCTTCTTACTCTCTTGTGCTGAGTTCCTTTTGTTTGTGGATTTTGTGTTCATTTCTTTTGTTTTTGTAGGTTTTGTTTTTGTTGAGACTTTATGTTTTTCGTCTTTATTTTTATGAGTTGGTTTGTTAACTTTTTTTGTGGTTACCATGAATTTTACCCTTATCTTTATAATTTTGAAGCAGTCTACCGTTACTTGGTATCGCCTTGCCTTCTTCTCCTTTAGAAGGTTCTATACCTATGCCGTTTGTTCCCTCTTTCATTGTTTTGATGTTGTTGTCATCCTTTGATTGATTTCTCTGATTCCCTGTTGTATATCTTTTGTTTTTGGAAAGTCGTCTGTAGTTCAGTTCCTAGAATGGTATCTGGTTCATGTTAACCTGCATCCTAGGTCCTAGGTCCTGCCTGAGGGCTGAAGCTGTTTGTCCTTAGATCGAAGAACTCCCTTTAATAATTCTTGTAAGTTTGGTTTGACTTTTGCATATTCCTTTAGTTTCTGTTTATCTGGAAATGACCTAATTTCACCATCAAATATGAATGAGAGTTTTGCAGGATATATTATTCTTGGCTGACAATTTTTTTCTTTCAAGATTTTATATATGTCATCCCATTGCCTTCTTGCCTGCATGGTTTCTGCTGAATAATCTGAGCTTAGTCTTATTGTTTCTCCTCTGTATGTGACTTCTTGTTTTTCACGAGCTGCTCTCAGGATTCTTTGTTTGTCTTTAGTTTTAGCGAGTGTGAATATGATATGTCTTGGTGATTTTCTTTTGGGGTCTCTTCTATATGGGGTTCGTTGAGCTTCTTGGATGACCAGCTTTTCATCTTTCATGATATTGGGAAAGTTTTCTGTCAGCAGTTCCTCAATGATCCTCTCTGTGTTTTCTGTTTTCTCCCCCTGTTCTGGTATGCCAATTACTCGTAAGTTTTTGCTTTTAATTGTGTCCCACATAACTCTCAGGGTCTCTTCATTTTTCTTTGTTCTTTTTTCTGAGTTTTCCTGAAACAGAGTTGTATCCAAGTGTTTGTCTTCAGTTCCACTGATCCTGTCTTCCATGGTTTCAAATCTACTTCTCAGCCCTTCTATGACACCGTCCATTTCTGAAATCTTGTTGTTTATCTTTTGGATTTCTAATTGTTGTTTTTGTATAATTTGGAGTTGTGAATTTATTTTGGCATTTTGTTCCTGCATCATCTTCCTGAATTCTTCCAATTTTTTGTCTGTATTTTCCATAAATTTGTCTATTTTTTCCTCATGTTTGTCAGCTTTTTGCCTCAGTTCTTGGAAAATTCTGAGTATTAGTGATTTGAGTTCCCTATCAGGTACTTCTAGCGCATTTTCTTCCACAGGAGTGTTATCTGGTGTTTTAATTTGGACGCCTATTGGAGCCATCTTGTCTTGTTTTTGTAAATGTTTTGATATTGTTTGCTGTTTTCGGGGCATTCAGTAGATATTTCTCTCGTTTATTGATTGTAGATTTTTTTTTTTTTTGTTTCGTCCTTGTGATACTGCTGGGCAGATCTAGCTGAGGAGGAACCCCTGGGATGGGTTGCTTGTGGCACTCACCGCAGCCACCAGGATGGTCGGTAGTCAGTGCTGGGCAGGTTACAATAGGGCGTGCCTGCACCGCTTGGTGATGTGATGTCTAGCGCACGGTGCAGGTAGGTAGGGTGCAGCGGGAAGATGGTTATGTGTGAAGCTAAGCTGGATATGGGAGAGAGGAGAGAGGAGGAGGAGCAAAAAGCGTACAAACATAAAAGAATGCTAGGGGAGCTTGTCGTTGGAATGTACAGATGAGAGACTATGGGATGGAGGAAACCAGAAGGGGGAAGAGAAAGAAAAGGAAAGAATGACCAAATAAAAATCAGAAAAGTTAAAGAACTGCAAAGTTCCCAGGGATCCCACCGATGCAGCTATGAGGTCTGGGGGAGTCGGTCTCAATTTTCACAGCTCAGCCTGGCAAGAAGGTACAGAGGCATACATCGCCTGGTATTCAGGGATCAGAAAGAGAAGGAAGAGATAGAGAGACAAGAAATTAAGCAATGAAGAAAGACAAACGAGAAAAAGAGGCAAAAGATGACAAAACTAATCAAAAAAGGAAGAAAAATAAAATTGAGAAAGAAAAAAAAAAAGGACAACACCAGCAGTCAGTGCCTACAAATGGGACCCAGAGAGCCCCCACTCAGGGGCGCGATTTCCAAGAAGCCGGAAGTCTCGGGGTTAAGTGACCGTGGCCACGGGAAGCAGAGGGGCCAACGAACAAAGGCCCCAGGATCCCACCCCCGCGGGAGCCCAGACCTGGAAACAGCCACACGCCCGAACGCAGCCCTACAGCCCCGCAGGAGAGAGCAGAGACGGCACTCGGAACCAGGCACCCAGGCTAAAGGAGGGGGAGGCCGGAGAAAAAGGTTCACTAGCTGCCAGCAAACGGCTCCCAGAAAGCCTCCAGCCCGGGTACACGGAATCCAAGCACCGGCGCCCCCCAGCTCAGGGACTCCGGCCACGGAAAGCAGAGGGGCGAATGAACAAAGGCCCCGGGATCCCACCCACGCGGGAGCCCAGACCTAGAAACAGCAACACGCCGGCACGCAGCCCTACAGCCCCGCAGGAGAGAGCAGAGACAGCACTCGGAACCAGGCACCCAGGCAAAAGGAGGGGGAGGCAGCAGAAAAAGTTTCGCTAGGTGCCAGCAAATGGCTCCCAGAAAGCCTCCCGCCCGGGCGCGTGGAATCCAAGCACCGGCGCCCCCCAGCTCAGGGACTCCGGCCACGGAAAGCAGAGGGGCGAACGAACAAAGGCCCCGGGATCCCACCCACGCAGGAGCCCAGACCTAGAAACAGCCACACGCCCGCACACAGCCCTACAGCCCCGCAGGAGAGAGCAGAGACGGCACTCGGAACCAGGTACCCAGGCAAAAGGAGGGGGAGGCGGCAGAAAAAGGTTCGCTAGCTGCTAGCAAACGGCTCCCAGAAAGCCGCCAGCCCAGGTGCGCGGAATCCAAGCACCAGCACCCCCCAGCCCAGGGACCCTGGCCACGGAAAGCAGGGGATCCCCAGCTGAGGCGGAGAGGGGTGGGTGGTGGGAGAGCGCGCACCGCAGTTTACCGGTCGTTCTGTCTCCGACCAGATGCTCTGCAAGGCTGCTCTCCCGTTTGCTGGTCTCCGATAGGAATCCAAGATGGTGGATCCGCGCTGCGTTAGCTGGTAAGGAATCTCTGCCTGAGTCTCTCCTCACTCTCCGTTCTCTTTTAGTATTCTCACTCCGTTTGGTGTTTGGCTGAGTTCTTTATCTCTTCATTTGGTGTTCTAGGGTTTCAGGATTGTTGATTCTCTGTTAGGCTTAGTTTTTCGGATCTTTGCTGTGGAGGGACGGCGTGGTGTTTCTGCCTAGAGCACCATCTTGCCTCTATGTCCTGAATAGCTTTTAACTCCTATTTTGTGATTTTTAAAGGAGCAAATGGAGCAATTTCATTATTAGACTCTGGAGTAAAATGTTCTAATTTACTGATAATAAAATTCAGTTCACTTTTTTTCCTTAATATTCTTGGTGGTTGCACTTGAATCCCTTTACTGGTTTTGCACTAAATCCTCACCTACCCCAGAAATTCTGTTTATCCATGGCCTTGAGTTGAACGGATAAACCCTCAAAAGGATTATTCTATACCTGGATCTGTTCATACATAACGCCCCCTTTCTTTCTTTCTTTTTTTTTTTTTTCTCTGAAAAGTGTTATCTTTTCTTTTGGGCTCTAATTCTCTTAAATTTTATACTTATTTTTATTTTCTTCCAAATTTTCTGTGTCAAAAAATAAGGTTAAACTCCATTCAAAGGCACCTCAGAAGAAAGGCCTGGCAATCTACTCCAAAAGCAGTCATTGAAAACCCTATGAAGCTCATTTCCTCTCTGAAAAACAGGTAGTCGTCATGAGTCAGAATCAACTTGACAGTAAGTGTTTTTCGGCTTTAGGCCCCCTTTGTCATTTGTGCCAAATAGGTTCTGACTCATAGTGACACTATAGGACAGAGATTACCCCATAGAGCAGACTGCCATGTCTTTCTCCCATAGAGCGGCTGGTGGGTTCAAATTGCTGATTTCTCAGTTAGCAGCTGAGCGCTTAATCACTGTGCCACCAGGGCTCCTCAGTTTTCGGAGCAAAATGCTTTATATTGCTATCTTGTTCAAAGAAGGACAAACTCTAATAATAGTAGTGACAGTGACAACAACACCAGGCAACCTTATTAACACCTTCTACATGGGACAAGACATCACGCTCTGTGATTTAAACCTCTTAGCTCCTTGAATCCTAACAACTACGATGTTTCTCTAATTTTGCTGATGAGGAGCCAAGACTCAGAAAGATTAAACAACTGAGGTTAAAGCCGTGGCCAAAGCCACATTGTACTTCTGGTGGGATACATGTTCACATCGGCTCTGCTGAACCTCACGGGGAATGGTTTAGAGGTCTCCACTGAAGAGCTCCTGGGTGGGCAAAATTTATTTCAAAATAATGGTGGTATTTTTAGATGACTGTGATAAGATGGTGATGGCAGTGTAATCACTTCAAAGAACAACTAACTACCCTTTGCAGATGGTCACTCTGGCAGATAATCCAATTAGTTCTCTTCTGCCACCTCCTCAGGAGTACCCTCAGCCTCACAGCACGGAAGACACCTGGGCTATGGTTTTTGCAGGAGTGGGGGCAGAGCAGGGGGAGAGAACACCTGGTTATTTAAAAAAATATCTCTATTTCTTAATTTTAAATTTTATTTGGGTGCAGTATACAGAGAGATGGAATAATGTAAAATGGTCATATCTCATACAATGTAGATCTTTTTGTCATGACATATTTTCTAAGTAAGATGTTATCTCTCCAGGGTTTCTAATTCCATGTTTCTTTTAATAGGCTATCCTAAAAGAAATTATTAAAGGACAATTGAAAATATAATTGAGTGCTTTGATTTAGAAGGGTCCACATTGCCTTCAGGTGGGAGCAGGAGCACTGCTGCATGAGATACAGACCCTGTGTCTGTCTTGTTTTGCAGTGTCTCCAAAGACTTCCTCTATATCTTGCCTTAAACACTGACATTTCTTGGCCTTTTTGAAATATACCTCTTATTTCCTGATAAAGGGGCAATAAAAAATCTTGGGGTTGGTTCCTCTCACAAGTAGTCACCACCGCTTGGCAGTTGGTTCACTTCCCAAGAGTCTAAGGACATTTCAGGCTCTCTACTTCTCGCCCTCTTTTGGATGTCCAAGCCTTGTCTCCTCTGGGCTGGCTCCCAGCTCCCAGCTCTGCCTGGCTTGCTGAGCTGGCACCACCTCTCCGGCAGACAGTGCAGGAGTAACAGATTTCTGACACAGGGAGATTAATTAGGTCCAGGGAGGCAGGAAGCAGGTGGAAGTGAGTGAGTTGGCCATTATCAGCTGCACTTTCTATAATAGAATGCAAATGAACACACATACATACATAACCCAAATTCCTAGCACCAACATGACCACCACAAACCACAAGCCCATGTTCAGAGAGATCTTAGCTCCAGTGATGACTATCAGTTCAGATGCATCTCAAATTAAGAAGGAGAAGCTGGTAAACCAGGTCTAGGGAATCAGAACCACTGACCACAAGCAATTCCAGGGAGTAGAGCTGTGGCTCCAGCCTAAGGACATATCTGTTACTGGGTCTGACCAGATGCTGAGTCATTTGGTTTCCAGCAATTAGACATCTTCTACTCAAGCAAAAAGAAACCAGATGAATATCTGGTGAGGTAAGCCAGAAACAATAATAAGGGATTTGGTTTGTGATTTCTGTATCTAAAAGAGCCTCTATGTATTTAAGTATTCATTCATTCAATGGACTTTATCTCAAAAGGTGAGCCTCCTACTATGCTAGGTACTGTGTTAGAGAAATGACTTTTGCCATCAAGGAACTCATACAGTCTCTTGGAGGAAGATATAAAAAACAAGTATTTACGGCATATGAGTTAAAATGCCATCATAGAAGTTACATCAGGTGTCAGGGAGCTCCATGGAAAAGCTGGGGAACCTTGGTCCATCCTAATCTTTACATCACTTCTCTTTACTGCTGGTGGGACTCCATGGCCTCTTTTACCCAACACCAGGAATCCTCAAGAAACCCCAGGAAGATGCAAGACCCTGGCCTCCTTTCTTGCAGCCAGGGTTAGTTCAGACGCATGTGTTTGCACAGAGGTGAAGAATTAGGGATGCAGTTGGGACAAACAGGACTACTCAGAGCCTCAGTAGGATGCTCCCACTGCCCCAAAGGGCCTCACTCAGGAGAGACTCTACCCACAGTTTCCTGGTGTTGGACGGCACACCTCTTTCATGCCTCACTTTTGGACTGGGGGAGGGAGGGGAAGAAAGAAATTACATTGACTAAACCCCACAATCTTAGCAGAGTCTGTGCCTGGGACATTTCACTAAGTAATTTTAATACATATATTTGGAATGCAGCAATAAAAGTTCTTTTGGGATGGATTAAAAGCCTTGGTGGCTTAATGGTTAAGAACTCAGCTGCTAACCAAAAGGTCAGCAGTTCAAATCCACTAGCCACTTTTTGGAAACTCTATGGGGCAGTTCTACTCTATCCTATAGGGTCACTATGGGTCACTATAGGGTCACTATGCTGACTCAACAGCACCTAACAACAACAACAAAAGCACCCCAGTTTCCATCAGCTGAATGATTTTACACTGAATGCTCTTGTCTCTAAACAGTCGGACCTCTCAGAATTGGATTACTATGAAAAGTGCCTCAGGAATTCTCTCAGGTGCCAGGATTTCTCAGGGAAAAGGCCCAAAGTGCAGGTCAGTTTTGGGCATATGTGTTCTTGGCACAGGCCAGTAGATCTGCAGTGTAGTGAGCACGTTAGCAATGGCTCGTCCACACCATGGTGCAGATACAAGCAGTGCACCTGTGCTCTTCACGAAGGGACGGCCCTGAACTGGTGCCAGTGACCCTTGGGCCCCATTTCTACAAGGTGTGGATTGGCAAGTGTGCTGGTGCTGGGAGAGGGCCCACCTGTCCTTCTGCGGTCTGTCTTCTTCTCTCTTCCTTTTAACTTTTTCCACAGATTATAGAATTGGAATATGCGCAAGGTGGAAAATTGAGAAAATACCAACAAATGTAAAAGGAGAAAATAACACTTCCAAATCCCTCCACCAGAGAAAAATCTTATTTAATATTTTAGAGTTGTTATGCTTAGTATTTTTCCTTACAATTTAGAAATCCTTAATAAATATGGATATCTATGTATACCAAAAAAAAAAAAAAAAAACAGAAACTGACTGCTGTTAAGTTGACTCTGACTCATAGTGACCCTATAGGATTTTCAAGGCTGTAAATCTTTATGGAAGCAGACTGCCACACATATACACATATAAAATACCCATATATAAATATATTTTTTGCAGGATACTAGAGATGATACTTTATATCCTGCCACATCTTTCTCCCTCAGAGCAGCTGGGGTTCGAACCACCAACCTTTCCATTAGCAGCCGAGCACTTAACCATTGTGCAACCAGGGCTTCTTCTTAAGTTACATGAATAAATATTTTCTTATATTTAATAGGATATTCCATAATTTATACACATTGATAATACAGTGAAACCTGTGAGAGCCGGAACTCAGTGGGGCTGGCTTGTTTTCTGGCTCTCCCAAGTTTTCCGGCTTTGATAGGGGGCAGTCTAACACTTTTCTAACGCTCTGTTTAGTGGGAAATACTCAAGTTTTCCTTCTCTCACAGGTTTCTGCCTTACACGGGTTCCAGTTTTTGCAGGTTTTACTGTACTGCGGGTCATACTTTTCTAGACAGAAAGGCAGACCCACACACACCATGCTTTTTAATTATACTACACAAACTTTTCTTTAACCAGATTTCTTAATCGTCATTATGAATAGATTTTCGTGTTAGCAAATACAGATCTGTATCATATGTAAAATTTTGGGTAATATGTCATAGAATAGAGGTTACATAGTCTACTTAATCCTATATGAACAGACATTGTAAAAATTTCCTTTTTTTAATTGAGGTAAAATTCACATAGCAAAATTCACCGTTTAAAATATTACAAAGTGTATAGTTCAGTGCTTTTTATTACGTTCACAATGTTCTGCAACCATCATCACTAGTCCCAAAACATTTTCATAACCCAAAAGGAAATCCTGTACCCATTAAACAGTCATATCCCATTCTCCCCTAATCTGAGTTCTGCCTTTATGGATTTGCCTACTGATGATATTTCATATAAATGGAATCATACAATATGTGGTTTTTTGTATCTAACTTCTTTCATTTAATATTATGTCTTCAAGATTCACTTATGTTTATAGAATGTATCAATACTTTATTCCTTATTATGGCTGAATAATATTCTATTGTATAGATGTAAAATATTTTGTTTATTATTCATCAGTTGATGGACGTTTGGGCTGTTTCCACCTTTTGTCTATTGTGAATAGTGCTGCTGTGAACATTCATGTACACGTTTTTGTCCGACCACATGTTTTCAGTTCTTCTGGGTAAATACTTAGGAGTAGAATTGTTGCGTCGTATGGTAATTCTGTTTTTAACTTTGTGAGGAACCACCAAACTGTTTCTCACAGTGGCTGCACCATTTTACATTCTTCCAACAATATATAAGCGTTCTAATTTGTCCACATCTTTGGCAACACTTGTTGTCATTGTTGTTATTAGGTGCCCTCGAGTCAATCCCAACTCATAGCAACCCTATGTACAACAGAACAAAACACTTCCCAGTCCTGTGCCATCTTCACGATCATTGCAACCACTGTGTCAGTCTATCTCGTTGAAGGTCTTCCTCTTTTTTGCTGACCCTCCACTTTACCAAGCATGATGTCCTTCTCCAGGCTCTGGTCCCTCCTGATAACATGTCCAAAGTACGTGAGACGAAGTCTCGCCATCGTCTCTTCTAAGGAGCATTTTGGCCGTGCTTCTTCCAAGACAGATTTGTTTGTTCAGTATTCTTCACCAACACCACCACTCAAAGACCTCAGTTCTTCTTCGATCTTCCATATTCATTGTCCAGCTTTCGCACGCATATGAGGTGATGGAAAACACCATGGCTTGGGTCAGGCACACTTTAGTCCGTAAAGTGACAGCTTTGCTTTTTAACACTTTAAAGAGATCTTTTGCAGCCCATTTGCCCAAAGCAATGCATTGTTTGATTTCTTGACTGCTGCTTCCATGGGCATTGATTGTGGATACAAGTAAAATGAAATTCTTGACAACTTCAGCCTTTTCTCCGTTTATCATGATGTTGTTTATTGGTCTAGTTGTGAGGATTTTCATTTTCTTTATGTTGAAGTGTAATCCATACCTAAGGCTGTAGTCTTCGATCTTCATCCATCAGTAAGTGCTTCAAATCCTCTTCACTTTCAGCATGCAAGGTTGTGTCATCTGCATAACACCGATTGTTAATGGGTTTTCTTCCAATCCTGATGCGCTGTTCTTCTTCATATAGTCCAGCTTCCCAGATTATTTGCTCAGCGTACAAACTGAATAAATTTGGTGAAAGGATACAACCTTGACACACAGCTTTTCAGACTTTAAACCATGCACTATCCCCTTGCTCTGTTAGAATGACTGCCTGTTGGTCTATGTATAGGTCCCTCATGAGCACAATTATGTGTTCAAGAATTCCCATTCTTTGCAAAGTTATCCATAATTTGTTATGATCCACACAGTCAAATGTCTTTGCATAGTCAATAAAACACAGGTAAACCTCTTTCTGGTATTCTCTGCTTTCAGCCAAGATCTATCTGACACCAGCAATGGTATCTCTGGTTAGACTACATCTTCTGAATCCAGCCTGAATTTCTGGCAAT
Organism: Dugong dugon; assembly: GCA_030035585.1. Taxonomy (NCBI): domain Eukaryota; kingdom Metazoa; phylum Chordata; class Mammalia; order Sirenia; family Dugongidae; genus Dugong; species Dugong dugon. The sequence goes on along the minus strand of CM057475.1, from coordinate 3,665,399 downwards.
TCCCTGTAGATCTACCACTGCAATTGCTTTTGAATGATTTTAGCAAAATTTTACTTGTGTGTGATATTGATGATATTGTTCGATAATTTCCACGTTTGGTTGGATCACCTTTCTTGGGATTACGCATAATTATGGATCTCTTCCAGTCAGTTGTCCATGTAGCTGTCTTCCAAATTTCTTGGCATAGATGAGTGAGTACTGCTTCAGTTCATTGAAACATCTCAGTTGGTATTCTGTCGATTCCTGGAGCCTCGTTTTTCACCAATGCCTTCAGAGCAGCTTTGACTTTATCCTTCAGTACCATTGATTCTTGATCATATGCTACTTCCTGAAATGACTGAATGTCCACAAGTTCTTTTGGTACAGTGACTCTGTGTATTCCTTCCATCTTCTTTTGATGCTTCCTGCTCTTTCAGTATTTTGCCCATAGAGTCCTTCAATATTGCTACTCAAGGGCTTGAATTTTTTCTTCATTTCTTTTGGCTTGAGAAATGCTGATCATGTTCTTCCCTTATGGTTTTCTAACTCCAGGTCTTTGAACATATCATTATAATACTTTGCTTTACTTTCCAACTCTTGTTATTTTCCATTTTTTGTTTGTTTGTTTTTAATTATAGATAACCTAATGATTGTCTAGTGATATTTCTTTGTGGCATGATTTGCATTTTCCTCATGACAAAAGATATTGAGCATCTTTTCATGTGCTTGTTTACCATTTGTAAATCTTCTTTGGAGAAATGTCAATTCAAGTCCTTTGCCCATTTTTTATATGAATTATTTGTCTTTCTGTTTTTGAGTTGTAAGTGTTCTTTATATATTACGAATACTAGGCCATCATCAGATATATGATTTGCAAGAATTTTCTCCCATTCTGTAGATTGTCTTTTCATTTTGTTGAATAGTGTCCTTGATACACAAAAGTTTTTAATTTTGATGAAGTCCAATTGATCATTTTTTTTGTGCTATTGATATCATATCTAAGAAACCATTGAAAATTTCAATGTCATAAAGATTTATTGCTGTGTTTTCTTTAAGAGTTTTATAGTTTTAGTTCTTACATTTAGGTCTTTGATTCAATTTGAGTTAATTTTTATATAAAGTGTGAGGTAAGGGTCTAGATGTATTCTTTTGCATGTGGATATCATTTTGCATGTGGTAGTCTCAGTACCATTTTTAGAGATTATTCTTTCCCATTGTAAAGTCTTGGCACCATTGTCAAAATCAACTGACCATAGATATACAGGTTTCTAGACTCTCAATTCTATTCCATTGATCTATGTGTCTATCTTTACGCCAGTACCACATTATTTTGGTTATTACAGCTTTCTAGTGTTTTTTGAAATTGGGAAATGTACTCCCCCCTCCCCCATCAAGACTGTTTGGCTATCCAAAACAATCTCTTGCATTTCCTTATGAATTTTGGGATCAGATTTTTTATTTCTGCAAAAAGACAATAGGTATTTTGGTGGGAATTGTATTTAATCTATAGATCACTGTTGGGAGTACTGCCATCTTGTAAATATTAAGTATTAAAACCCATGAACGTGGGATAACTTTACAGTTATTAAGTATTCTTTCATTTCTTTTGGCAGAGTTCTGCATTTTCCAGTGTACAATTCTTTCACATCTTTGGCAATTAATTACTAAGTATTTTATTCTTTTTGATCCTCTTATAAATGGAATTGTTTTCTTAGTTTCCTTTTCATATTGTTTGTAGCTAGTGTATAGAAATACAATTGATTTTTGTATGATCTTGAATCCTGCAGCTGGCTGAATTCATTTATTAGCCCTAATTTTTTTTTTTTTTTTGTGGATTCTTTAAGATATTCTGTATGTAAGTTCATTTCATCTATGAATATAAATAGTTTTATTTCTTTGTTTCCAATTTGAGTGCCTTATTTTATTTTCTCGAATAAATGTTCTAGCTAGAACCTCCTGTACAATGTTAAGTAGGGGTTGCAAAAGTAGGTATCCCTGCTTTGTTCCAGATCTTAGGAGGAAAGATTTCAGTCTTTCACCATTGAGTATGATGTTAGCTGTGAGTTTTTCATAAACACACTTTATCATATGGAGGAAGTTCCCATCTATTCCTAATTTGTTGAGTATTTTTATCATATTTAGTTTTGTCGAGTAATGTTTGTGCATTCATAGAGATAATCATATGGTTGTTTCCTTGTATTCAATCTGGAAACTTAGGTTATTGCTTTAAGATCTTTCTTAGTTTTTAATGTAGGCATTTACAGCTATAAATTTCCCTGTGAGCACAGCTCTTACTGCAGCACAGAAGTTTCTGTGTATGGTGTTTTCATTTTCATTATCTCAAAACATTTTCTAATTTTCATTGGAATTTCTTCTTTGACTCATTGGTTGTTTAAGACTGTATTGTTTAATTTTCACATATTTACAAAGTATTCAGATTTCCTTCTACTATTGATGTCTAGATTTATTCCATTGTGTTTGGAGAGGATACCTGGCCTGATTTAAATATTTTAAATTTTGCTGAGACTTGCTTTGTGGTCTAACATATGGTATATCCTTGAGAATGATCCACATACACTGGAGGAGAATGTGTATTCTACTGTTGAGTAGAGTATTCTCTAGAATTCTGTTAGGTCTCATTGTTTTATAGTGCTGTCAAGTTCTCTATTTCCTCATAGATCTTCTGTTTAGTTATTCCATCAGTTGTTGAAAGTGGGATATTGAAGTCTCCAATTATTGTTGTAGAAGTGTCTATTTCTTCAGTTCTGTCAATTTTTGCTTCGTGTATTTTGAGACTGTTGTTTGGTGCATATATGTTTATAATTGTTATATCTTCTTGTTGGTTTTACACTTTTATTAATATATATTGTCCTTCTTATTGCCCAAATTATATCTTATTCATTGTGTGACCATTAACATAAATACATAATTATTATTTTATGCATTTGTTTTTAAAATCATATACAAATAAAAAGAAGTGTTACAAACCAAAACAACAATAATACTGGCTTTTATATATACCTATGCAGTTGCCTTTACTGGTGTCCTCTATTTTATCATACTGCTTTGCATTACTGTCTTCTGTCCTTTCTTTTCAGCCTGAGAGACTGTCCTCAGTACTTTTTTAGGGAAAATTTACTACCAATAAACTCCTTCACTTTTTGTTTATCTGGGTATAGCTTAATTTAGCCTTCATTTTTGAGGAACAATTTTTCTGGGTATAGAATTCTTGGTTGACAGTCTGAGTGTTTTTGTTTTGTTTTATTTTTTCATAGCACTTTAAATATTTAATGCCACTACCTTCTGCCATCCATACTTTCTGCTAAGAAATTGATTGTTAATTTTATTGAGGATTTCCTGTAGTGGCATGTTGCTAGTATTTTGCTACTATTAAAATTCTCTCTGTGTTTTTGGCTTTCAACAATTTGATTATAATGTGCCTCAGTGTGGATCTTTTTGAGTTTATCCTACATGAAGTTCATTGAACTTCTTGGATATGTAAATTTATATCTTTCATCAAATATGGGAAGGTTTCTGCCATTATTTCTTCAAATAATATTTCTGCTCTTTTTTCTTTCTTCTCTTCTGGAACTCCCATTAAACATATTTTGGTATTATTGATGGTGTTCCACAGCTTTCCTAGGCTCTATTCACTTTTCTTCATTTTTTTTTTCTTTCTGACCTTAGAATGAGTAATCTCAACTGACACAGCTGCAAGTTTGCTGGTTTTTAATTCTGCCTGCTCAAATCTGAACCCTGTAGTTAATTTTTCATTTCAGTTGAAGAAAATATTTTTCAAGTCCAAAATTTCTATTTTGTTCCCTCTACAATTTATATTTAATTTGACATTGTTCTCCTGATTTCCTTTAGTTTTTTCCCATGATTTTAATCAGCTCTCTGAGCATATTTTAACAGTTTATTTAAAGCGTTTTTTTTTTTTTTAACTGATTTTAATGCCTGGTCTTCCTCAGATACCACTTCTATTAATTTCTTTTTTTACATTAATAAGCAATACTTTTTGGTTTCTTTGCATGCCTTATATATATATATAATTTTATTTTTGTTGAAAATTTAACATTTTGAGTATTATAAAGTGGAAATACAAAAAATCAGTCCTTCATCCTTAGGATCTATTGTTGTTGTTTGTTGTGGTTGTTGTTGTTTGTATAGTGCCTTTTCTGAACTAATTTTACAAAGTCTGCATTCTTTATTGTATGTGGCCATTCTTCCATTATCTTAGTAGTCAGCTAGAGATTTGACAGAAACTCCCTGAATGCATGGAACAAACTAAAAACAAAAAGAACAAATAAAAAAAAAAGAAACAAAACAAAACAAAAAAAATCCTCTCCCAGCTTTGCAGATTGGCTCTGTGTTGGACCACTCCTTTAACACTTAGGCAGTTTACAACTCTACCTGAACCTTTATTTCCTGCTCGTGTAGAGCTTGAAAGCTGACCAGAGATGAGAGCTTGGAGTTTTCTCAGATCTTTTCTTAGCATGTTCCAACCCCAGGCATGCTCTTGGCAGAATATGCAGGAGATTTTCAAACCCCTTATTCTCCCAAGTAGCCTCTTCCTTAGCCTCTTCCTTCTCAGGCCTTCTGATCTGTCTATTGCTTGTCTGGAGCCCTGGTGGCCCAGTGGTTAAGAACACGGCTGCTTACCAGAAGGTTGGCCGTTCAAATCCCTCAGCCACTCACCAGAAATCCTATGGGGTAGTTCTACTCTGTTCTATAGGGTCAGTATGAGTCAGAATCAACTAGATGGCAATGAGTATTGCTTACCTAGGCTGTTATATATTGCCCCAGGTGACATTTGGCTTTAAATGTTTTCAACAAATACCACCCATGAAATCTACTCATTCCTGGGGACGTAGGCTAAACCAAGTCAAACTCTTGGACTGATCATTTAGGGAGCCACTGGACAGACCAAAACACAACCACAAGTCTGTAAAAATAAGGTCCAAATTACTCCCTCTGGTGTCAGCAACCTGCATCAGGAATGTGGGCTACTGTCTTCAAGCCCGCTGCTGAGCTTGGCAGCAGGGGATGGTAACAAGTTAATTTTAAATGTCAAAGAGCTCTCAGCAAAATCTAGAAATTTTCCTTTATTAAGCATTCCACTGGCTATTGTAAGTTTTTGATTAGCTTGCAGAGCTCTGAAAGAGTTATTTCTGACATTTTTTGCAAGCTTACTCATTGCTTTTGTGAAGAGACCTTTTGGGATTTCCATACTCTGTCATTTTTGCTGACATCGCTCATCTTCTTTTTTTGGGTTTAAGAAAAATAAAAGATGGAGACTTCTGGAAAAATGGCAATCTAGGCACGTCGTCCCTCCACAGCAAAGATCCAAAAAACTAAGCCGAACAGAGAAAACAACAATCCTGAAACCCTAAAACATCAAATGAAGAGATAAAGAACTCAGCCAAGCACCAAATGGAGTGAGAAAACTGACAGAGAATGGAGATGGAGGAGAGATTCATGCAGAGGGCCCCTATCAGCTAACACAGTGTGGATCAGCCATCTTGGACTCCTATTGGAGACCAGAAAACAGGGGGTATGAGAAAGCAGCTTCACGGAGCTTCCAGTGGGAGACAAAACAATCTGTAATTTGCGATATATGTTTTCCCACCTCCCACCCTTCTCCACCCCCACTTGGCCTCCTTTGCTTCCCATGGCCACAGTCTCTTGTCTGGGAAGCACTGGCTACTTGGATTCCACCCACCCGAATGGGCCAGCTTTCTGAGTGCCATTTGTTGGCTGCTGGTGTTGCTTTTTTCCACTTCTTTTGATTTCTTCCTTACCTCTCACCACCTCCCCCTCCTTTCACAAAAAAATACCTGGCTCTGTGCGCCATCTTTACTTCTTCCTGAGGGGCTGCAGAGCTCCGTTCGAGTATAGAGCTATTTCCCGGACTGGGCTGCTGCAATGGTGGGATCCTGGGGCTTTTCTTCATTTCTTTGTTTTGAATTGTTTGTTTTCTTTTCCTTATCTTGAGTTGGGAGCCCGTTCTGGCCAGGCGGTGCTGCGTGGCTTGGAACCTACCCCCTCCGCTTGCACAGACGTGCAGAGGGATCCCTGAGGCCATTTCTTTTTTTTGTTGGCTTTTTTTTATTTTCTGTTTTTTGGGGGATTTTCTTGTTCTTTTTTTTTTTTTTTTAATTAGTTTTGTTTTCTTTTCCCTCTTTTCCCTTTCTGTCTTTCTTCATTACTCAGTTTCTCATTTCTCTATATCTTCCTTCTCTTTCTGTTCCCTGAATACCTGGCATTATATACCTCTACACATTCTAGCCAGGCTGTACTGCAACACCTAAGAATAACTTCCTCAGACCTCATAGCCGCACTGGTTGGATCTCTGGGAACTTCGCTGTTCTTTTCCCTTTCTGATTTTTATTTATTCATTCTTTTCTTTCTCTTCCCCTTTTAGTTTTTCTCCATTTCATAGTCTCTCATCTCTCCACTCCAATGGCAAGCTCCCCTAGCATTCTTTTTTGCTGTTTCTATGTTTTTGGCTCCTGTTCCTCTCTCCTCTCTCCCATATCCTTCTTAGCTCCACACATAACAATCTCTCCACTACATCCTGCCTACCTGCACCGTGCGCTTAACATCACACCACCAAGCAGCACAGGCACGGCCTACTGGAACCTGCCCTGCACTGATTATCAACCCACCCTGGTGGCTATAGTAAGTGCCACAACCAGTCCCAGTAACTCCTCTTAAGTTAGACCTGCCTGCCTTACCATATCTGAGTGACTGACCCTGCCAGTTGGAGAAGGAAGCAAAAAGTATTGTGCCCACAGACGAGCAAACAACAAAGAACACACAGCCCGCCTGCTCAGACATAGCCAAATTTAAAAACAAAAAGGGACAAAACAAACAAATCTACGATCAGTAATTGAGAAAAATAACTACTAAATGCCCTGAAGACAGCAAACGATATCAAAACATTTACAAAAACAGGACAGGAGGGTTCCAGTAGGCGTCCAAAATAAAACACCAGATGATGTTCCAGTGGAAGAAAAGGCACTAGAAATACCAGAAAGGGAATACAAATCTCTAATACTAAGAATTCTCCAAGAGCTGAGGCAAAGAGCAGACAAAAATGAGGAAAAAATAGACAAATTCATGGAAAATACAGACAAAAAATTGGAATAATTCAGGAAAATAATGCAGGAACAAAATGCCAAAATAAACACACATCTAGAAATTATACAAAAACAATAATTAGAAATCCAAAAGATAAACAACAAGATTTCAGAAATGGATGGATTATAACAGAATATTATGAAAAACTATACTCCAACAAATTTGAAAACCTAGAGGAAATGGATAAATTTCTAGAAAAACACTACCTACCCAAACTACAACAAAGTGATGTTGAAAATCTGAACAGACCCATAACAAGAGAAGAGATTGAAAAGGTAATAAAAAAAAACTTCCCAACCAATAAAAGCCCTGATGGCCCAGATGGCTTCACTGGAGAAGTCTACAAAATATTTACAGAAGAGCTTGTACCAGTACTACTCAAGCTATTTCAGGGCATAGAAAAGGAAGCAACACTTATAAACCAGCATAACACTGGTACCAAAACCAGTCAAAGACGTCACAAAAAAAGAAAACTACAGACCAATATCTCTCATGAATATAGATGCAAAAATTCTCAACAAAATTCTAGCCAATAGAATTCATCATCATATCAAAAAAAATAATACACCACGACCAAGTTGGATTCATACCAGGTATGCAAGGATGGTTCAACATTAGAAAATCAATCAACGTAATCCCCACATAAATAAAAGGAAAGAAATGAATCACATGATCATCTCAATTGATGCATAAAAGGCATTTGACAAAGTCCAACACCCATTCCTGATAAAAACTCTCAATAAAATAGATAAAGAAGGGAAATTTCTCAACATAATTAAGGGCATCTATGCAAAACCAACGGCCAACATCATTCTTAATTGAGAGAGGCTGAAAAAATTCCCCTTGAAAACAGGAACAAGACAAGGATGCCCTTTATCACCACTCCTATTTAACATTGTGCTGGAAGTTCTAGCTAGAGCAAGAAGGCAAGAAAAAGAAATAAAGGGCATGCAAATTGGTAATGAAGAAGTTATAATGTCCCTGTTGGCAGATGATATGATACTATACATAGAAAACCCTAAAGACTCCATGAGAAATCTACTCGAACTAATAGAAGGATTCAGCAGAGTAGCAGGATACAAGATAAACATTAAAAAATCAGTTGGATTCCTATACACCAATAAGGAGAACGATGAAAAGGAAATCAGGAAAACAATACCATTTATAATAGCCCCTAAAAAGATAAAATACTTAGGGATAAATCTAACCAGGGATGTAAAAGACCTATACAAAGAAAACTACAAAGCACTACTGCAAGCAACTCAAAGAGATCTACATAAATGGAAAAACATACCTTGCTCATGGATAGGTAACACAACATTGTGAAAATGACAACAATTCTACCCAAAGCGATTTACAAATACAATGCAATCCCAATCCAAATACCAACAACATTCTTCAAAGAGATGGAAAAACTAATCACTAACTTTATATGGAAAGGGAAGAAGCCCCGAATAAGTAAAGCACTACTGAAGAAGAAGAAAGTTGGAGGACTCACACTACCTGACTTCAGAAACTGCTATACAGCTACAGTAGTCAAAACAGCCTGGTATTGGTACAACGACAGATACATTGACCAATGGAACAGAATTGAGAACCCTGATGTAAATTCATGCACCTACGGTCACCTGATCTTCGACAAGGGCCTAAAGGCCATCAAATGGGGAAAAGACAGCCTTTTTAACAAATGGTGCTGGCAAAACTGGATATCCATCCGCAAAAAAATGAAACAGGACCCATACCTCACACCGTATACAAAAACTACTTCAAAATGGATCAAAGACCTGAATATAAAGTCTAAAACTATAAAGTTCATAGAAGAAAATATAGGACCAACACTACAGGCCTTAATACACGGCATTTACAGGATACAGACCATAACCATCAATACACAAACCCCAAAAGATAAGCTAGATAACTGGGATCTTCTAAGAATCAAACACCTATGCTCTTCAAAAGACTTCACCAAAAGAGTGAAAAGAGAATCTACAAACTGAGAAAAAATTTTTGGAGAGAACAAGTCAGACAAAAGTCTAATCTCCATAATCTACAAGAAAATCCAACAGCTCTACAACAAAAAGACAAATAATCCTATTAAAAATGGGCAAAGGAAATGAACAGACACTTCACCAAAGAAGACATTCAGATGGCCAACAGACACATGAGGAAAAACTTGCGATCACTAGCCATTAGAGAAATGCAAATTAAAACCACAATGAGATACCATCTCACCCCAGCGTTACTGGCACGAATCAAAAATACTGGAAATAACAAATTTTGGAGGGGCTGTGGGGAGATCGGAACTCTTATGCAGTGCTGGTGGGAATTCAAAATGATATGGCGCTTCCTCAGAAAGCTAGAAATAGACATACCATTCGATCCAGCAATCCCACTCCTAGGAATATATCCTAGAGAAATAAGAGTCATCACTCAAATAGACATATGCACACCTATGTTCATGGCAGCATTGTTCACAATAGCAAAACGATGGAAACAACCTAGATGCCCATCAACAGATGGATGGATAAAGAAACTATGGTACATACACACAGTGGAGTACTCTGCAACGAGAAAGAACAACAATGTATCTGTGAAGCATCTCATAACATGGATGAAACTGGAGGACATTATGCTGAGTGAAATAAGTCAATCACAAAAGGACAAATATTGTATGAGACCTCTATTGTAAAAACCCATGAAAAAGTTCACACACAAAATGTAACAATTTTGTTTGTTGCCAGGGATGGGAGGGGTTGGGGGGGGAATACTAAATAGGCAATAGATAAGTGGTATCTTGGGTGAAGGGTGAGACAGTACACAATATAGGGGAAATCAGCACTACTTGTACAAGGAAAGGTCACGGAAGTTCCATAGACACATCCAAACTCCTTGAGGGACTGAGTTGCTGGGTGGAGGGCTGTGGGGACCATGGTCTCAGGGAATATCTAGCTCAGTTGGCATAACACAGTTTATAAAGACAATGTTCTACATTCTACCTTGGTGAGTAGCGTCTGGGGTCTTAAAAGCCTGTGAGCATCATATAAGATACTCCACTGGTGTCATCCCTTCGGGTGCAATGGAGACTGAAGAGAACAGGATACAAGGAAAAGATGAGTCCGAAGGACTAATGGACCACAGCTACCAAGGCCTCCACCAGACTGAGTCCAGTACAGCTAGATGGTGCCCAGCTACCACCACTGACTGCTCTAACCAGAATCACAACAAAGGGCTCTGGACAGAGCTGGAGAAGGATGTAGAACAAAATTCTAACTCACAAAAAGAAGTCCAGATCTACTGGCCTAAAGGAGACTGGAGAAACCCTGAGAGTATGGCCGCCAGACACCCTTTTTTAGCTTAGTGGTGAAGTCATTTCTGAGGTTCACCGTTCAGCCTGGGAGTGGACAGCCCCATAAACCAAATGGGACTAATGAGGTACAGTAGTCCAGGGACAAGGGCCAGAAGGCAGAAGGGGACAGGAAAGCTAGTGATAGGGAACCCAAGGTTAAGTAAGTATAGTGTTGCTGTGTTGTGAGGTTGTTAACCATTGTCATAGGGCAACATGTGTACTAACTGAAATGAGAAACTATTTTGTTCTTTAAGCCTTCATCTGAATTGAGAATAGCAGCACAATTGGAAGAGTGTAGTAGATGTCACTGAACTGTGCATGTAGAAATTTTTGAAATGATGTATCTTTGGCTACGTATATTTTCACAAAAAAAACAAAAAAAATGTCGAGAAGGGAGAGGGTTGACATGTTGTGGGGTTGTTAACCAATGTCATAAAACAATATGTGTACTACTGTTTCTTGAGAAACTATTTGTTCTGTAAGCCTTCATCTGAAGTACAATATAAATAAATAAATAAAAGATGGTTATCTGAATGCATTGATGTACATAATGGAATTATTTTCTTAGAACATACTCCTAAAGTTGGTGTTGTAAGTATCTTATTGTCCTGCAGGTAAATTGTCACAATCTCTATTCCCAGCAGGACGTCATAAGCAAGGTTGCTCATAATGCTTGTTAACACTTAACATTCTTTTAAATCTATGATGATTCAGAGCTATTAATTATATCTCACTGAAGCTTGTTCATATTTACTGATCATTTGTATTTTCTTTTATTTGAATTACTTGTTTATATATTTAGTGCCTTCTCTCTCTGCTTTACAAAAATCAGTGTGTTTATCTTTTTCTTATTGTTGTATAAGAGCTTTTTATATAACAGCAGTATTAATCCTTTTATATGTAGTTGGCAATTGTCCTCTATCCTCCTATTTTCCTTCTCTCCTGATTTTGTATATGGTAGGTTTATGCTTTATTTCAAAACACATTTTGATATTTTTATTTATCAGCATCTATGTATATCTCTATATCTATCTATACCTAGCTACCTACCAACATCTCTACCTATCTATCTATACCTACCTACCTTTCTCTATGTAACTTCAGATTTTGCTCGCATGCTTAGAAAGAACTTTCCTACCTAGATTTTACACAACTTCATTATATACTTTCTTCTATTACCTTTACAATTTCTTTTTTTTTAAATATTAAAATATTTTAGCCCATCTGGAATTTATTTTGGTATGAGATATCAGATAGGAAAACTATTTTTCCTTAAATTAAGGAGTCTTGGTGGCGCAGTGGTTAAGTGCTCTGCTGCTAACCAAAAGATCAGCAGTTCAAAACCACCGTTCCTTCCATGGGAGAAAGATGTGGCAGTCTGCTTCCATAAAGATTTACAGCCTTGGAAACCCTGTTGGGCAGTTCTACTCTGTCCTATGGGGTTTTTATCGTCAGAATTCAAGTCAATGACAATGAGTTTTTTGTTTGTTTGTTTTTTGGGGGAGGGGTTCCCTAAAGTGATTAGTAAATTGTCACAACAAATTCCTTGACTAATCCATCTTTTTCTCATACATTTAAAAAACACCTTCACACGTACATATATTCACGTGCACTTCTGAGACATTTTCAATGAACACCTTCACAGTGGAAGGCATTATGGCATGATAAATTGTGAAATCTGTTAAGGTAAACTTTCTCTGACTCTACTTCTTTTCTCAACATTTGTACTGCTATTTCAGGCATTTATTCTTCTAGATGAACTTTGGAATACATACTGTTGGGAGGTTAATTGGCATTTTCTTATATTTATGGATTACTTTGCAGAGAATTATGATAATTTCAATGTTTTTATCTCCCACGCATCATTTGATAACTCTCTACTAAGTTCTTATTTATGGTTTTCCAGATAGTCTTTTTATCTAAATATAACAAATATTTTGTTTCTTCCTTTTCAATAATTATGTTTTTCCCCTTTCCTTCTTGGAGTAGCTAGAACTTATACAGCAAAGCTAAGACATAGTACTGAGAATGGGTATCTTTAGTTTACTCCCAAGTTTACCATGGATTCCTCTTGTGTTTTACCATCAAGTGTGATGCTGGTTGGGTATTTCTGACAAATGTTCTCCATAATGTGAGGAAAGCACAGTCAAGATCACTTATTGAATTTTATCGTCTGACACTTAAGCTCTTAATGAGATAAATCATTTAGACTTTTTTCTTTAATAAATCGTTGTTATAAATTATACTAACATATTTCATACTATTAAATTATTTCCACATTTCAGGGAATAAATCTGACTTGTTTTGTGATCCATAAGATTTTATGTGTCATTATTATTATTTTAATTTAAGAAAAATGTAAACATCCATGCTTTGGATCCTTTAAAATAACTTGTCTTTCGAGGTCTGATAATATCATTTAGGACCTGTACCACTTCTAAGGGATCTGGAGGAGAGTAGGCAGTAATTCCATTTTTAAGAAGCGCTCTCCCATACTGATGTGCTCTGGGTATGGGTCCTTTGGTAAAAGAGTAGTTTTAGAATTTTTATGTGTTTAAGTATTTTTGTTATCCTTTTGTCATTACTTATAATTTTATTACATTGTGGTCAGAGAATAAAACCTGTAGAATTTCTGTTTTATTTAAAATAGAGTTTATGAAAGATTTTGGGGGGCCTAGTTCACAATCAACATTTATAAACATTGCATTAATATTTGCAAATAATGTATTTTATCTTTTTGTGGCTAAAATTATTTTTGCAGCTAGTATGTCATGTTTGTTAATTATATATTTCAGGTTTTCTATGTCCTTATGTTTTTATCTGCAAAATTCTGTGCAATGTGTTAAAATTTTTTAATACCAAATGGTTTTGTCCTATTTTCTTTTTGCACAATTTTTTGAAATTATTATTTGAAATACAAAAGTTCATGACTATCATATGTTTATTTGGAGTTGTATAAATTATTAATAAAATAATATTTTTTGCTTTTTTACTATTCTTTTTCCCTCTAAATTTGGTATCTATGTCCCTACTCTTGCTTTCTTTAAATTTGAATTTATCTGCCAGAGACTTGCTTATCTCTAAGTCTCAAAATAGTGATCTTTCACTTTCATTTTACTTTAGATGCATTCAAATTTTGCCTTTTGAAGCACTCTAATATACTTGCTCTTTGAATAGGAAAGTTTAACTCACTTATTTTTTTATGTGATAATTTGTAAGTTCAGTCGTAGTCTTACCATCTTATTTTATCTTTTACATTTATATGTTTCTAGTGATTTCCTGTTTTATCTTCTTTTATTTCAGTGGGTTGATTCAGTAATAATTTCCCGTTTTGTTTGTTCAGAATTTGGCTAGTTGTATATTCAATTTACATTTGCCTGTAGTTATTTTTCAGTTTCTGAAACAGTGTCCAAATGAACACACAGAAAAAAACCTTGACCTTATATTTTTCTATAATTATAAAAAATGGAACAGTTTTCCTGAAATAAGCTTTGAAAAGAAAGACAGATCTTGTATTTCCCTCCTTCCTCCTGACTTCCCGTCTCAGATCTCAATGCTCGGTTTTTAGAAAGAAAAACTTTCTAGTTAGAGAGATGGCCAGGAGGTTGTTTGAATTTGCCCTTGTTTGGGGAAAATTAGTTCAGTAAGGCTTTGCTTATACAAAGGTAGAACAGAGACCCTATTCGGGAAAGAAAAATGATGAACTAAACACATGACAATAGAAAAGGCTGTTATGTGGGGGTGAGTTGAGCTTGATTGAACACTTTGTTTCTTTTAGAACTTTATTTTTTTAATTGATGAGTGTTTGGGCTGAACTATTTATGAAGACTGCTTTTAAAGATGTGTGTGCCATGTGTATGTGAGTATGTGTTTCTGGAGTATATGGTACATTTTTGATTTTTTGGGGTGTGTGTGGTGTGCACTGTGTATGTGGTTTGTGTCTATGTATGTGGTGTGTGTATGCAGTGTGTGTGTGGTATGTTTGTGTTGTATGTGTTTCTGTAATTGGTGTGGTGTGTGTAATATATGTGATATGTTATGTGCATTTATATGAGTTGTGTGTAGTTATGTGTGCTGAGTGTGTGTGATGTGGCATCTGTGCAGGTAGTGTTTGTTGTGTGTGTGTTGAGTGTATACCTGTGATGTATGTGCAGTATGTCCAGTGTGGTATATTTGGAGCATGTGTTTATGTATGGTATGTACTTGTGCATGATGTACTATGTGCAGGTGTGCAGTGTGTATGGTGCAGTGTGCATGTAAGGTGTGTGTGTGTGGCATGACACATGTGTAATGTGTGTGTGCATGTGGTATGTGTTAGTGTGTGATGTACTATATGTGTGTGATGTGTCTGCTATATGTGTTGTGTGTGTTGTGGTGTGTGTGTATGTGCTTTTGTGTGAGGTATTATTTCAGAAATGCAAACAAAACCACTCAAGTTTTGGGAAATGTATTGCAATGAATCATGGTGGTTTGATGATTGTCCCTAGAGTTTATGGGGCCCTACATCAAAGTCCTGTTGGGGGGCAAGGTGAGCCTTTTTATGTCCTGAGGATAGTGGGATTTCCTACTTCCCATCAATTTAAAGATGACAAATGCAAAGACACAAACAGTGACTTCAGGGGACAGGCCTGCGGATAATCTGGGTGGGGCCTGGAGACAGAAGTGTTGAAGGACCCACTTTCTCGGTGAGTGATAGGAGGGCAAGAAGAAGGTCAGGATTCAGAGAGATGGGCCAAAGATGGGGTTCAGGTGAAAGGGTTTTTCTTCAGACTCTTACTTTTCAGTTTTGCCTTTGGTGTGTTTGTTCTATGCTGTGAGTCTCTCTTGTGAATCTAAAGTCTTCAGGAATCTGGCCTTCATTGGGCAGAGGGACAAAATAGATGGGTCAGCATCTTTGTTTCAAGGGGGCAGTAAAAGGGAGGGAGGTCTCTTGGTACCCCACATCTTCTCCAGAGCTGGCTCCAATAAAGCAGCACTCTTTCAAGGGAGCACCATGGTCTATGAGGAACCTGCATCATTGTTCCAGGTGGAGCAGGGAAGCTATGGAGAACAAGCACTAGGGCATACCTGGGATGGTAGCTGAGTCACTGAGTGCTACACCTCTGTCTCCGGGATGGGTGGGGCCAGCCCACCTAGCATTCTCTGAAAGCAAAAAGGTCAGCTCTCATGGACCTACCTGGATGTGTCTGACTTTTCCTCTCATAATTTCCATCAGATTTGATTTTTAGTAATCATATGAATATATGTATATAATATTTTTTTTAAATATTCTAAATTACAAATAAAGCAAAAGTCCCCTTTGATACCACCGTTCCCAATTCCCACCTCTAACCTTGGCCCCCATCCTCAAGAGAGTTATCAGTTTGAGTTTATTTTTTTCTATAAATTTTCACACTCAAGACTATGTAGTTTCTTTTCTTAAAATGAATAGTATTGTATACATATTTTCTTCAAATATCTTTTTTCACTTATTCCATGGAAATATTTCCTTATCAGAACATATAGAAGTACTTAATTTTCCTAAACTGCTGGATGGCCATGCATGGTGCAAATATACCCTAATTCCATGTGACACTCTCTCTGTTGGTAGACATTTGGAGTTATTCATTTTTATTTTCATACACAACAATGTAATGAATATCTTTACGTCTGCCTCTTTGTGTAGATGTGTAGTATTGCTCTAAGATGGTTATCTAGAATTAGAAATGTTCAGATAAGAAATGTACATTTAAAATTTAACAGATAAGAATGGAGCCAACATGATGCTATAGACAGAAGCACCACATCGTCCCTCCACAGCAAAGACCCAAAAAACTAAGTAAAACAGAGACAAACAGCAAACCTGGAATCACTAAGCATCAAATGAAGGGATAAAGAACTCAGCCAAGAGCCAAAAGGAATAAGAAACTGATAGAGAACAGAGAGCGAGGAGAGCTCTAGAGTGGAAGTCCCCTATAAGTTAACATAGCAGAGATTCGCCATCTTGGGCCCCTCAGTAGCCAAGAGGGGAAGACAAGAAGTACAGGAAGGCAGCTTCATGGAGCTCCCAGCAGGAGACAGAGCACCCAGTAACCAGCGATACACATTTTCCCATCCCCAACCCTTCTTTCCCCTGGTCAGCCTCTGCCACTTTCTGGTGGATGTAGTCACTCAGCTGAGGAGACACAGGCTCCTTGTCACTTGAATTTGCCCTGCCCACACTGACCGACTCCTTCAGTGCCTCTTTTTGTTGCTGTTGTTGCTTTTTTTTTTGTTTCTTCTCTCTCTCTCACCTCCTTCCTTTCCTTTCTCTTGAACACCTTGTTCCATGTGCCATCCTACTCTTTCTTGAGAGGCTGTGGAGTGTTCTTGGCTGAGGAGCCACTTCCCCAGTCCACCCTGCCAAACAACTGGGCTCCCTTGGGGCTTTTTTTTTCTTTTCTAGATTTCTTATCTCACTCTACCATCCTTCTTTTCTTTTCTCCTGAACACCTGGTGCTGTGTGCCATCTCTGCTTTTTCTAGATGGATTGTGCAGTGCCACTCTACTGAGGAGCCCCTTCCCCGGTCTGGGCCGGAAAGCCAGAGGTCTCCCTTGGGGCTTTTTTTTTTTTTCTCAGTTTCTTGTCTCTGTCTCCCTTCCTTTCTTCCAGACATCTGGTGCTGTGTGACATTTCCACTCCTCAACAGGCTGTGCAGCGCCACTCAGCTGGGGAACTGGTTCCAGTGAGCACCCTTGGGGCATTTTTTTCTTGTTTTTTCCTCCATTTCTTGTCTCTCTCTATCTTCATTCTTTTCCTTCCTCCCTACTATCTGTCTGCATGTGCATTTCTCTCTTACTATTTTTTAAATCTAGTTTCTTATATCTCTCTCCCTTCCTTCCTTTCCTTTCTCTTACACACCTAGCTGTGTGTGCCATATCTGTCCCTTCTTGAAGGGATGTGCCACACTGCTCAACTAGAAAGCCAAGGGCACACAGCTTCCCCTTGTCTGTACCATTCCAATGGCAGGCTCCCTCTGTACTTTTTTTTTTTTTTTGCTTCTGTTTCTCTTTCCTCTTTCTCTTCTTTCCTACACCCACTTAGCTCCACACACCACATCTTTCCTCCTCCCCCCATTGATCTGCACTGTGTGATGAGCATCACACCCATGAGTGGCACAGGCACAGTCTACCTGCACCTGCCCTGCACTGCCCCTAGCCCCACTCTATAGGACCCAATACAACCCATCCCAGCCCCTCCTCCTCCTCCACTGCACTTGCCATGCTGCACTACAGCTGAAAAACTGGCCTTGCCCATTGGACAAGATGGTAAGAAGTGCTGTGCCCACAGATGAGCAAACAACAAAGAACACCCAGCCCTTCTGCTCAAATATAACCAAATAAAACAGAAAATCAGGATGAAACAAACAAATCTAAAATCAATAAATGAAGAAAATAATTACTGAGTGTCCCAAAGACAGCAGACAATATCGAAGCATATAAAAAAGCATGATAGGATGGTTCCAGTAAGCCTCCAAAATAAAGCACCAGATGACCTTCCAGTAGAAGAAAATGCACTGGAACTACAAGATAAGGAATTCAAATCTCTAATATTCAGGGATATCCAAGAGAAGAAGGAAAAAGTAGACAAAAATGAGGAAAAATAGACACAATCATGAAAAATACAGACAAAATCATGAAAAAGACAGACAAAACAATGGAAGAATTCAGGAAAATAATACAGGAACAAAATGTCAAAATAAAAAACTGGAACCCATACAAAAACAGTAATTATAAATCCAAAAGATAAACAACAAGATTTCACAAATGGACAGTGTCATAGAAGGTTTGAGGAGCAGGTATGAAACAACGAAATTGAAGGCAAATCATTGGATACCACTTTGAGGAAAAGAACAAAGCAAAATGAAGAAACCCTGAGAAAAATGTGGAACACAATCAAAAGCAAAAATTTATGAGTGATCAGAGTTCCAGAATGGGGGAGAAAATGGAAAACACAGGGAGGATTATTCAAGAACTGCTGACAGAAAATTTCCCTAATATCATGAAAGATGAAATGCTGACCAACCAAGAAAAGCTCAGAGAACCCCATGTAGGATAAATCACCAAGGCATATCATAATCACATTTGCTAAAATCAAAGACAAAGAATCCTAAGAGCAGCTCAAGAAAAATGAAAAATCACATATAGAGGGGAAACAATAAGACAAAGTTCTGATTAGTAGACAGAAACAACATAGGCAAGAAGGCAATGGGATGACATATATAAAACCTTGAAAGAAAAAAAAAAATGCCAACCAAAAATCCTGCAAAACTCTTGCTCAAATATGATGAAGATATTTCCAGATAAACAGAAATAAAGCGAATATGTAAAAACTAAACCAAACTTATAAAAATTATTAAAGGAAGTCTTTCGGTTAGAGAGCCAACAACATCAGACAGCAGCCTGAGTCTAGAATGCAAGACCACATTAGCCAGATACCAACCTAGGTAATGAACTTTCAAGGACAAAACAAAGCTAAAAGATTTACCACAAGGAACCACAGAGATTAATCTGTAAATAACCACTTCAGAACAATAAAAGAGGTAATAAATGGTGAAGGTACAGAACTTTCAAATGGAGAGGAAATCAAGATGACACTAAATAATAAAATAATTGTTTAAACCTGGGAAGATAATGGTAAATTTCAAGGTAACCACAAAGAAAGTTAACAAACCTACTCATCAAAGTAAAGAAGAAAAACATAAAGTCTCAGTAAATGAAAAACCTACAAAAATGAAAGAAATGGAAAAAAATCCACAAACAAAAGGAATTCAGCACAGGAGAGTAAGAGGAACAAAGAAAACGTCAGCACCGCAAAAAAAAGCACTATAAAGTGACAGCAATAAACTCCCAAGTATCATTAATCACACTGAATGAAAATGGCCTAAATGCACCTATAAAGAAACAGAGAGTGACAGAATGGATACAAAAAAACAGTGTCCATCAATATGCTGTCTAAAAGAGACACACTTTAGAAACAAAGACATACGTTTATTAAAAATCAAAGGATGGGAGAAAATGTATCAAGCAAACAACTACCAAAAAGAGCAGGAGTGACAATACTAATCTCAGATAAAATAGACTTTAAAACAAAATCCACCATAAAAGACAAAGAAGGGCATTGTATAATGATTAAAGGGACACTCCTTCATGAAAACGTAACCATAATAAATATCTATGCACCCAAAGACAGGGCTCTAAAATACATAAAACAAACTCTAACAGCACTGAAAAGAGAAATTGACATAGGAGACTTCAACACACCACACTCTGTAAAAGACAGAACATCTAGGAAGGAACTTAATAAAGATACAGAAGATCTAAAGACCACAATTGACCAACTTGACCTCATAGACATATAGGACATTCCATCCAACAGCTGCAAAGACATATTCTTTTCTAATGCACACAGAACATTCTCCAGAATAGACCACATCTTAGTCCACAAAGCAACCCTCAACAAAAACCAAAACACTGAGATAATACAAAGTATCTTTTCTGATCACAATGCTATCAAAGTAAAAACTAACAACAGGAAGAGCAAGGAAAAAAAAAAATCAATTACATGGAAACTGAATAACACCTTGCTTAGAAACCCCCAGGTAAAGACGAAATCAAAGATGGAATAAAAAATTTCCTAAGAATCAAACGCGAATGAAAACACATCATAAAAAACCTTTGGGACACAGCAAAGGTAATGCTCAGAGGTCAATTTATAGCAATGCTCAGAAGTCAAAAAAGAAGAAACAGATAAAATTGAAACATTAGCTACACAACTCAAACAAACAGAAAGAGAAGAGCAAAAGAAGCCCACAACCACCAGAAGAAAGGAAATAATAGGATCAAAGAAGAAATAAATGAAAGAGAAAATAGAAAAACAATAGAATCAACAAAACCAAAAGTTGGTTCTTTGAAAGGATCGACCAAATCAACAAACAATTGACCAAACTGACAAAACAAAACACGAGAGGATGCAAATAACCCAAACAATAAATTAAATGAAGGACATCACAACAGACCCAACTGAAATGAAAAGGATCATGAGAGAGTACTAAGAAAAACTATACTCCACCAAATTTGAAAACCTAGAGGAAACGGATAAATTTCCAGAAACACGCTACCTACCAAAACTAACACAAACTGAAATTGAAAACATGAACAGACCCATAACAAGAGAAGAGACTGAAAAGGTAACTAAAATACTCCCCCCCCCCCAAAAAAAAAAAAGCCCTGTCCCAGATGGCTTCATTGGAGAATTCTACCAAACATTCAGAGTGGAGCTTACACCAGTACTACTCAAACTATTTCAGAACACAGAAAAGGAAGGAATACTTCTGAATTCATTCTATGAAGCCAGTATAACCTTGATACCAAAATCAGGCAAAGAAACTACAAAAAAAGAAAATCAATATCTTTCATGAGTAGAGATGCAAAAATTCTCAACAAAATTCTAATCAATAGAATTCAGCCAAGTGAGATTCATACCAAGTATGCAAGGATGGTTCAACACTAGAAAATCAATCATTGTAATCCATCACATAAATAAAATAAGAGATCATATGATAATCTCAATCGACACAGAAAAGGCATTCGACAAAGTCCAACACCGATTCTTGACAAAAACTCTCAATAAAATAGTTCAGAAAGGAAATTCCTCAATATAATAAAGGACATATATACAAAACCAATAACCAACATCATTCTTAATGGAGAGAGGCTGAAAGCATTTCCCTTGAGAACAGGAACAAGACAAGGATGCCCTTTATCACCACTCTTTTTTAACATTGTGCTGCAAGTCCTAGCTAGAGTAATAAGGCAAGAAAAAAGAATTAAAGGGCATCTAAATTGGTAAGGAAGAAGTAAAACTGTTCCTATCTGCAGATGATATGATAATTTTCCTGGAAAACCCAAAAGACTACACAAGAAAACTATTGGAACTAATAGAAATATTCCGCAGAGTAGCAGGATATAAGACAAACATATAAAAATCAGTTGGATTCCTATACAACAATTAAAAGAATGACAAAAAGGAAATCAGGAAACAATACCATTTATAATAACCCCTAAGAAAACAAAATACTTAGGAATAAATCTAACTAGGGATGTAGAACATCTGCACAAAGAATACTACAAAACACTAACGCAAGAAACCAAAAGAGACCTACATAAATGGAAAAACATACCATGCTCATGGATAGGTAGACTCAACATTGTGAAAATGACAATTCTACTCAAAGCAATCTACAAATACAATGCAATCCCAATCCAAATACTAACAACATTCTTTAAAGAGATGGACAAACTAAACACTAATTTTATATGGAAATGGAAAAAGTCCTGGATTAGTAAAGCACTAATGAAGAAGAATAAAAGAGAAAAATTCCCACTAAATTACCTCAGAACCTACTATATAGTTATGGTAGTCAAGATAACCTGGTACTGGTAAGATGACAGATAAATTGACTAATGGAATAGAATAAAGAAACCAGATGAAAATCCATCCACCTATAGTCACTTGATCTTCCACAAGGGCTCAAAGTCCGTTAAATGGAGAAAAGACAGTCTTTTTAACAAATGGTGCTGGCAAAACTGGATGTCCATCTGCAAAAAAATGAAACAGGACCCATACCTCACACCATACTACAAAATTAATTTGAAATGGATCAAAGACCTAAATATAAAACCAAAAACTATAAAGATCATAGAAGAAAAAATAGGATCAATGCTAGAGGCCCTAATACATGGCAGTAACAGGATACAAACCATAACCAACAACACACAAACTCCAGGAGATAAGTTAGATAACTGGGATCTTCTAAAAATTAAACACTTATGCTCATCAAAAGAGTTCACCAAAAGAGTAAAAAGAGAACCTACAGACTGGGAAAAAAATTTTGGTATGACAAATCTGACAAAGGTCTAATTTCTAAAATCTATAGAAAAATCCAACACCTCTACAACAAAAAGACAAATAATCCAATTAAAAATGGGCAAAGGATATGAACAGACATTTCACCAGAGAAGACATTCAGGTGGATAACAGACACATGAGGAAATGCTCCTGATCACTAGCCATTAGAAAAATGCAAATCAAAACCACAATGAGATACCATTTCACTCCAATATTACTGGCATGAATTAAAAAAAAATATAATAACAAATGTTAGAGAGGCTATGGGGAAATTGGAACTCTTATGCACTGCTAGCGGGAAAGCAAAATGGTACAACCACTTTTAAAAACGATATGGCACTTCCTTACAAAGCTGGAAATAGAAATAACCATAGGATCCAGCAATCCCACTCCTAGGAATATATCCTGGAGAAATAAGAGCCATCACACTAATAGACATATGCACACTAATGTTCACTGCAGCATTGTTTACAATAGCAAAAAGATTGAAACAACCTAGATGTCCATCAACAGATGAATGAATAAACAAACTATGGTACATACACACAATGAAATTCTACACAATGTTAAAGAGCAATGGTGAATCTGTGAAGCATCTCACAACATAGATGAATCTGGAGGGCATTATGCTGAGTGAAATAAGTCAATCACAAAAGGACAAATAGTGTATGAGACAGCTACTATAAAAACTCATGAAAAGGTTTACACACAAAAAAGAAACTATCTTTGATAATTATGAGGGAGGGGAGGGGTGGGGAAGGAAAAACTCTAAATAGACAGTAGATAAGTGGTAGTTTTGGTGAAGATGAAGAGTAAGACAGTACACAATACTAGGGAAGCCAGCACAATTTGTCCAAGACAAGGTCATGAAAGCTCCATAGACACATCCAAACTCCCTGAGGGACCAAATTACTGGGGTGAGGACTGTGGGGACCATGTCTCGGGGAACATCTAGCTCAATTGGAATAACAGAGTTTATAAAGAAAATATTCTGCATACTACTTTGATGAGTAGCATCTGGGGGTCTTAAAATCTTGTGAGCAGCCAGCTAAGAAACTCCACCGCTCTCACCGCGTCTGGAGCAAGGAAGAATGAAGAAAACCAAAGATAAAAAAGGGAAATATTAGTCCAAAGGACTAATGGACCACAACTACCACAGCCTCCACCAGAGTGAGTGCAGCACAACTAGATGGTGCCCGGCTACCACCACTGACTGCTCTGACAGGGATCACAATAGAGGGTCCCAGACAGAGCTGGAGAAAAATGTAGAACTAAATTCTAACAACAACAACAAAAAAAAAAAAACAGACTTACTGGTCTGACAGAGACTGGAGAAACCCCTACAGTATAGCCCCCGGACACCCTTTTAGGTCAGTAATGAAGTCACTCCTAAGGTTCACCCTTCAGCCCTAGATTAGACAGGCCTATAAAACAAAATGAGACTAAATGGGCACACCAGCCCAGGGACAAGGACTAGAAGGCAGGAGGGGGTAGGAAGCTGGTAATAAGGAACCCAAGGTTGAGGAGGGGAGAGTGTTGACATGTCGTGGGGTTGGCAACCAATGTCACAAAATGATATGTGTACTCATTGTTTAATGAGGAACTAGTTTGCTCTGTAAACCATCTAAAGCACAATTTAAAAAAATTAACAGACAGTGCCACATTGTCTTTCAAAAAGCTATGTCCATAGACAGTCCAACCAACAGTACTCACTCTTATCACTATCAATTTCTTTTCAATGTCGGTAAACTTAATATGCAAAGCAATGGTCTAACATTGCATTTTAATTTACATTTCCTTGGTTACAGAGGAGGCTTCATATGTTTTCATGTCTAATATCAATCAGATTCCCTTTTTTGTTAATTGTCAGCACTCATCCTTTGACCATTTTTTAATTATTTGCCTTCTTACTGATTATATAGAAGAGCTGGATTGACACAGTGGCTGCAACAATGAGCTCAAGCATAACAATGTTTGTGAGGACCGGACAGTGTTTGTTCTGTGGAACATAGGGTCATTATGAGTCAGAATTGACTTGACGACACCTAAAAAAACAATAAATAAATAAATATAATTTTCTTCTAGTCTATGGCTTGTCTTTTAATTATAATAATGGTGCCTTTTGTTATAAAACAGCTTAAAATTTTGATGCCATCAAATTTATTAAATTTTCCTTTATAACTTGACCCTCAGTGGACTCATAATCTAAGTGCTCATTTTTTCCCCATTTAACTTTGGAAAATGTTCTTTTATTATTCTTTTTTAAGATTCTCTCCCCTATATTTTCCATGGTCTCTCCTTATGTGACTCTATTAGATAAATTTTAGATCTTAGGCATCTATTCATATTCCTTGGCTTGTAAATCATTATATCCAACTGTATTACTCAAGAGTTCTCCAGAAAAACAGAACCAACAGGTTAGATAGATAGATAGAGAGATAGGTAGACTGATTTTAAGGAATTGACTCACATGACTGCAGGAGCTGGAAAGTCAAAAATTCATAGGCCGGGAAGGGTGGAAAGTCAGGCAAGATTTCTATGCTACAATATTAAGGCAGAATCCTTCTTCTCTCTGAAACCTCAGTTTTTGCTGTTAAGGCCTTCAACTTACTGGATCAAGCCCACCCGCGTTACAGAGAGTAATCTCCTTGACTTAGAGTCAACTGATTGTAAATGTTAATCACCTCAGCAAAATACCTTCATAACAACATCTAGATTTGTGTTTGACCATACGTCTGGGCACCGTAACTTCACCAAGTTGACACATGAAATTAACCATTACATCAACTCTTCCTTTTTGTTCTATTCAGGAAGAACTCCTCTGCTTGGTTTTTTATTAGTTATGTCCATTTTACTGTACAGTATATTGAGGTCTTATTTTTTTACAATCATATATATGTATATAGTTTTATTTCCAAGAACTGTGATCATTTCTTTTTCATAACAGCCTATGCTTACTTTGTGAGTATCAATATTACCTCAGATCCCTATAAGAATGTGAATTATCTCAATACAAAGTCTTCAGGTGTTCTGCTTGTTGACTTTGGTGTCTCTCTTATTGGCACTGGCCTTCCTCAGGTGCTTGGTGACTCTTGGTATATATTCATCTTTGAATTTAGCGTTCCCTGTAGGCCAAAACATATTTTCTGAGACCTATTAAGGTTGGGGGAGCCCTGGTGCCATAGTGGTTAAGAGCTTGGCTGCTAAACCAAAGGTCAGCAGTTCGAATCCACCAGCTACCCTCTGGAAACCCTATGGGACAGTTCTACTCTGTCCTATAGGGTAGCTATGAGTCAGAATTGACTCAACTCAATGGCAATGGGGTTGTTTTTTTTTTTTTTTAGGTTTGGGATAAGCCAATACACCAAGTGTCCAGTCATTATTCTCCCAAGTGAGGAGCTTCCCACCTCCTCCTAGATGTTTCCAGCCAGTCGGGTTATTACCCTGACTCTAGTGCCCAACTTGATGCCCCCATCTGATGGACAGAAGCAATGGGATAGGGGATAAGGAAGAATCTGTACCACTGGATGCTCCTGTGGAGCTTCTCCAAACAATCACCCTGGCCATTTCCCCAGGACCTCTTCCTGTTTCCTTTTTCACCACCTTTAGTGGTCATACACCTGAGAAGCTGTACTCACTATTTGCAAAACCTTCTCCTGTGATAGTTTAGCTTATAGTTTTCTTCCTCAAACTGATTACACCTACTTTATTTTATATACATATATATATATATTAATTGTGCTTTAGGTGAAAATTTACAGAGCAAACTAGTTTCTCATTCAAAAATTTATACACAAATTGTATCATGACACTGGTCACAATTCCCACAATGTGTCAGCACTCTCCTTGTTTCCAACCCAGGTTACCAGTTTCCATTCTTCCAGTTTTCCTGTCCCTTCCTGCCTTCTCATTTTTGCTTTTCAGCAGGTGTTGTCCTTTTGGTCTCCTATACTTGAATGATCAAAGCAGCATGTTACTCAAGTGTGTTATTGTTTATTTTATCCAAAAAAAAAAAAAAAAAAGTTGCCATTGGCCCGTCTAATCTTTGGCCAGAACGTAAATCTCAGAAGTGGCTTCATTTTTGAGTTAGCAGGGTGTCTGGTGGCCATAGTCTCAGGAGTTCCTCCAGTCTCTATCAGACCAGTAAGTCTGGCCTTTTTTTTTTTTTTAATCTGAATTTTATCCTACATTTTTCTCCTGCTCTATCTGAGACCTTCTATTGTGATCTCTGTAATTGCTGGCGGTGGTGGTAGCCAGGCACCATCTAGTTCTTCTGGGCTCAGGCTGGTGGAGGCTGTGGTTCATGTGCTCCATTAGTCCTTTGGAATAATATTTTCCTTATGCTTTGGGTTTTCTTTATTCTCCTTTGCTCCAGATGGGATGGGACCAATAGAAGTATCTTAGATGGCTGCTCACAAGCTTTTAAGACCCCAGATGCTACTCATCCAAGTAGAATGTAGAACATATTCTTTTATTTCTCCAAACTTTTTTTTAATTGTTGTTGTTTTTATTTTTTATTGATGTAATTAAATGAAGTTTACATTTCAAGTTAGTCTCCCATACAGAATTTTTTTTTAACATACATTGTTATGAGACCCCAACCACTCACCCCATTCTGTGACAGCACACTCCTCCCCTCCGCCCCTGATTCCCCATGAACATTCAACCAGCTCCTAACTCTGCCTTCCCCTCTCACCTCTACACAGAAGCTGCCCCTTTGGTCTCTTATATCTACTTGTCTAAGAGGCACATTCTTCATGAGTATCACTACCCTGACTCCACAGTCCAGTCCAATCCCTGTCTGAAGAGTTGGCCTCAGAAATTGATTTAGTTCTGGGGTGATGGAGAGACCAGGGGCCGTGCTTTCCGGTGCGCCTCCAGTCTTAGTCAGACCATTAAGTCTGGTCAGTCAGACCATTAAGTCTGGTCTAGAACATATTCTTTATTAACTATATTATGCCAATTCACCTAGATGTCCCCTGAGATCATGGTCACCAGCTTTCATTCCCAGTAACTCGGTCCCTCATGGTGTTTGCTTGTGTCTAGGAAGCTTCTACGACTGTGTCCCCTGTATGCTGTATTATGTATGTGAATACTTATTCTATACATACAATTATGTATGTAAAAATAGCCACAGCCTAACCTATATATGTACTCGGATATACTCCTATACACCTTCTGCCTGTAAGTAATTGTTTGCTTTTACTGTTGTTTAAGGGTTGTATGTACTATAATATTTACTGTGATTGCCTTTTTCTTCCCCCCTGTGTTCCTCTAAGTGTCTTCCTTTGCCTTGGTCAAGCTGTTCTGTCTTCTCCTATATTGTATATTGTCTTTCCCTTCACCAAAGTTAACACTTATCTACTATCTAGTTGGTGATTTCCTCACCCCGTCACTCCCCTCCCTCAAAACCATCAGATTGTTTCTTTCTGTGTGTAAATTTTTTCTTGAGTTTTTATAACAGTGGTCTCACACAATATTTATCCTTTTGTGACTGACTTTTTGTGATTCACTCAGCACAATGCCATCCAGATTCATCTATGTTGTGAGATGTTTCAAGGATTCATCACTGTTATTTACCGTTGTATAATATTCCAAAAAGGACCCCAGGTGGTGGAGAGGTTAAAGGGGTCAGCTGCTAAGCGAAACGTCAGTAGTTCAAACCCAACAGCCACTCCACAGAAGAAAGATAATGGTAGTCTTCTTCCATAAAGATTTACAGGCTCGGAAACCCTATGGGGTCGCTATGAGTCAGAATGAACTTGATGGCTGTGAATTTTGGTGGGAGTATTCCTTGTGCATGTGTACCATAATTTGTTTATCCATTCGTCTATTGATGGTCACTTAGGTTGCTTCCATCTTTTTGCTATTGTGAAAAATGGTGCAATGAACATAGGTGTGCATATGTCTTTTCGTGTGATGGCTCTTATTTCTCTAGGATATATTCCTTGGAGTGAGATTTCTGGATCATATGGTATTTTTATTTCTAGCTTTTAAAGGGAAGTACCATATCATTTTACATGGTGGCTGTACTATTTTACATTCTCACCAGCAGTGTATGAGAGTTCCAGTCTGCACACAACCTAACCAGCATTTACTGTTTTCTGAATTTTTGATGAGTGCCATTCTTGCAGGGGTGAGATGGTATTTCATCCTGGTTTTGATTTGCATCTCTCTAATGGCTTACGACCGTGAGCATATTTTCATGTATTTGTTGGCAGCCTGAATGTCCTCTTTTGTCTGTTCATGTCCTTTGCCCATTTATGATTGGGTTGTCTTTTTATTGTTGAGTTGTTGAAGTTTTCTGTATATTTTAGAGATTAAACTTTTATCAGATGTTTCATTGCCAAAGATTTGTTACCAGTCTCTAGGTTCTCTTTTTTACTCTCTTGGAATATCTTTTGATGAGCGTAAATATTCAATTTTTAGGAGGTTCCCATTATCTAGCTTATCTTTTGGAGTTTGTGGTTTTTTAGATATATTTGATATTCTATTTTTGCCACAAATTAGAGCCCCTATCATTGTCACTATGTTTTCTTTCATGGACTTTATAGTTTCAGGTTTTACATTTAGGTCTTTGATCCATTTTGAGTTAGTTTTGGTGTGTGTGGTGTGGTATGGATTCTGTTTCATTTTTCTGCAAATGGATATCCAGTTTTGCCAGCACCATTTGTTGAAGAAACTATCTCTTCCCCATTTAATGGACTTCAAAGTTTGTCGAAGATCAGGTGTCCATAGTTGGATGGATTTATTTCTGAGTTCTGAATTCTGTTCCATTGATTGATGTGTCTGTGGTACCACTACCAGGCTATTTTGACTACTGTAGCTGTATAGTAAGTTCTGAGATCAAGTAGTGTAAGACTTCCTACTTTATTCTTTTATTTTTTACTAGTGTTTTACTTATCCAGGGGGCTCTTTCCTTTCCATATAAAGTTGGTGATTAGTTTTTCCATCTCATTAAAGAATGCTGTTGGAATTTGGGTCATGATTGCGTTCTATCTATACATTGCTTTGGGCAGTATTGACATTTTCACAATCTTAAGTCTTCCTGTCCATGAACATCTTAAGTTTTTCCATTAATAAAGTCTCTTTTGGTTTCTTGCAGTAGTGTTTTGAAGTTTTCTTTGTATAAGTCTTTTATGTTCCTAGTTAGGTTTATTCCTAAATATTTTATATTTTTGGAGTTATTGTAAATGGAATTGTTTTCCTGATTTCCTTTTTGGAATTTTCTTTGTTAGTGTAGAGGAATTGGACTGGTTTTTGTATGTTGATATTGTACCCTGCCACTTTGCTGAATCCTTCTATTTGTTCCAGCAGCTTTCTTGTGGGTTCTCTGGGATTTTCTATGTATAGGATAATATCATTTATGAACAGGGTCAGTTTTACTTCTTCCTTACTAATTTGGCTGCCCTTTATTTCCTTTTCTTGTCTTATTGCTCTAGCTAGGACTTCTAGTACAGTACGAATAAGAGTGGTGATAAAAGTCATCCTTGTCTGGTTCCCATTCTCAGGAGAAATGCTTTCTGTCTCTCTACATTGACAATAATGTTGGCTGTTGGCTTTGTGACTATGCCCTTAATTATGTTGAGGAATTTCCCTTATTCCTCTTTTGGTGAGAGTTTTTCTCAGGAATGAGTGTTGGACTTTATCAAATGTCTTTTCTGCATCAATCTAGATGATCATGTGATTCTTTTCCTTTGTTTTATTTATGTGGTGGATTATGTTGATTGATTTTCTAATGTTGAACCATCCTTGCATACCTAGTGTAAATCTCACTTGGTCATGAAAGTATATGCTGTTCAATTCTACGGGCTATAATTTTGTTGTAGGTTTTCACATAAATGTTCCTGAGGCATATTGGTTTATAATTTTCTTTTTCAGTGGTGTCTTTGCCTGGCTTTGGTTTCAGGGTTATGCAGACTTCATAGAATGAACATGGGAGTATTCCTTCCTTTTCTATGATTTGGAATAGTTTAAGTAGTATTGGTGTAAACTCTTTTCTGAATCTTTGGTAGAATTTCCCAATGAAACTGTCCAAGCCAGGGTTTTTTTGTTGTTTTTGGTAGTTTTTTTCTTTTGTTTGTTTTATGATCTCTTCAATTTCTTCTTCTGTTATGAGTCTGTTCAGATTTTCTACCTCACTTTGTGTTAGTTTAATTAGGTAGTGTGTTTCTAGGAATTTGTCCATTTCGTCTAGGTTTCCGAATTTATTATAGTATAATTTTTCATAGTATTCTCTTATGATCCTTTTTATTTCAGTTGTTTCTATTGTGATGTCTCATTTCTTATTTGGGTTATTTGCATCTTCTCCCTTTTTTCTTTTGTGTATTTGGCCAGTGGTTTGTCAATTTTATTTATCCTTTCAAAGAACCAGCTTCTAGTCTTGTTGTTTTAATTGTTTTTCTGTTTTCTGTTTCATTTATTTCTGCTCAAGTCTTTACTATTTCCTTTCTTCTGGTGGTTGTGGACTTCTTTTGCTGCTCTTTTTTCTATTTGTTCCAGTTGTAGGGTGAATATATTGATTTAGGACCTTTGTTCCTTTTTGATATTTGTGTTTATTGCTGTAAGTTGGCCTCTGAGCACTGTTTTTGCTGTGTCCCAAAAGTTTTAGTATGTAGTATTTTCATTTTCATTTGATTCTAGGAATTTAATTCAATTTTAAATTTCTTCTATTACCCAGTGATTTTTAAGCCTGCCATTGTTCAGTTACTAAGCATTTTATTTTTTCCTTGTTCTTACTGTTGTTGTTTCCTAATTTTATAGCATTGTTATCTGAGATGTTTTGTATTATTTTGATATTTTTGAATTTATTGAGACTTGCTTTGTGGCCTAGGATATGATCTACTCTAGAGAGTAGTCCATGTGTGCTGGAGAAGAATGTGTACTGCACTGCTGTTAGGTGGAGTGCTCTCTATATGTCTGTGAGGTCAAGTTGGTTGATTGTGTTATTTAGATCTTCTATATCTTTGTTGAGTTTTTTCTAAATGTTCTGTTCATTGTTGAAAGTGGTTGTTAGTATCTCATACTATTATTATAGAACTGTCTATTTCTCCTTTCATTTCAGTTAGGGTTTATTTTTTGTATTTTGGAGCTGTGTCATTGAGTTTGTAGATATTTATTATGGTTATGTCCTCTTGGCGGATTGATCCCTTAATCATTATATAATGTTCTTCCTTGTCTTTTATGATGTAATTTTATTTAAAGTCTATTTTATCAGAGATTAATATTGCCACTCCTGCTCTTTTTTAGTTATTGCTGGCTTGATATATTTTTTCCATTCTTTGACTTGATTTTTTCCCATAAAAAATTTATACATACATTAATATGTGACCATAATTGCTCTCCCCATACTGTGACAGCACACTCCTCCTTTCCACCCCTGATTCCCCATGTCTGTTCAACCAGCTCCTAATCCTCTCTGCCATCCTATCTCACCTCCGGACAGAAGCTGCCCATTTAGTCTCCTGTATCTACTTGAGTTAAGAGGTACTTTCCTCACAAGTATCAGTTTATGTCCCACAGTCCAGTCCAATCCCTGTCTAAAGAGTTGACCACAGAAATTGTTTTAGTTCTGGGCTGATAGAGAATCCAGGGGCCATGCTTTTTGAGGTTCCTCCAGTCTCAGTCAGACCATTAAGTCTGGTCTTCTTACTAGAATTAGAGTTCTGCACCCCACTTTTCTCCTGCTCAATCAGGGACTCTCTGTTGTGTTCCCTATTAGAGCAGTCATTGGTGGTAGCCAGGCACCATCTAGTTCTTCTGCTCTAAGGCTGATGAAGTCTCTGGTTTACGTGGCTCTTTCCGTCTCTTGGGCTAATACTTTCCTTGTGTCTTTGGTGTTCTTCATTCTTCTTTACTCTGGGTGGTTTGGACCAATCGATGCATCTTAGATGGCCGCTTGCAAGCTTTTAAGACCCCAGATGCCACTCACCAAAGTAAGATGCAGAACATTTTCTTAATAAGCTTTTTTATGCCAGTTGACCTAGATGGCCCCTAAAACCATGGTCCCCAGACCCCTACTCCTGCTACTCTGTCTCTCAAAGTGCTTGATTGTATTCAGGAAACTTCTTAGCTTTGGTTTAGTCCAGTTGTGCTGACTTCCCCTGTAATGTGTGCTGTCCTTCCCTTCACATAAGATCATTCTTATCTACTATCTAGGTAGTAAATAACCCTCACTCTCCCTCCTCAACCTCATAACCATCAATGAATGTTTTCTTCCGTGTTTAAACGTTTTCTTGAGTTTTATAATAGTGGTCTTATACAATATTTGTCCTTCTGTGACTGACTAAATTCACTCAGCCTAATGACCTCCAGCTTCCTCCATGTTATAAGATGTGTCACGGCTTCATCCTTGTTCTTTATCATTGCATAGTATTCCATTGTCTGGGTATACCATAATTTGTTTATCCATTCATCCATGGATGGGCACCTAAGTTGTTTCCATCTCTTTGCTATTATGAACAGTGCTTCAACAAACATGGGTGTGCATGTATCTATTCGTGTGAGGGCTCTTATTTCTCTAGGATGTATTCCAAGGAGCAGGATAACTGGATCGTATGGTACTTCTATTTCTAGCTTATTAAGGAAGTGCCAAATCGATTTCCAAAGTGGTTGTACCATTTTACATTCCCACCAACAGTGTATAAGTGTTCCAGTCTCTCCACAACCTCTCCAGCATTTATTATCTTGTGTTTTTTGGATAAACGCTAGCCTTGTTGGGGTGAGATGATACCTCATTGTAGTTTGGATCTGCATTTCTCTAATGGCTGATGATCATGAGCATTTCTTCATGTGTCTGTTAGCTGCCTGAATATCTTCTTTTGCGAAGTGTCTGTTCATATCCTTTGCCCATTTTTTAATTGGGTTATTTGTTTTTTTGTTGTTGAGGTTTTGCAGTATCTTGTAGATTTTAGAGATTAGACGCTGATTGGATTTCTTGTAGCCAAAATTTTTTTCCCAGTCTGTAGGTTGTCTATTTTCTTGGTGAAGTCTTTTGATGAGCATAAGTGTTTGATTTTTAGCAGCTCCCATTTATCTAGTTTCTCTTCTGGTGCTTGTGCATTGTTACTTATGGTTGGTATTGTGTTTATGCCATGTATTAGGGCTCCTAGCATTGTCCCTATTTTTTCTTCCATGATCTTTATCGTTTTGTATCTTATATTTAAGTCTTTGGTCCATTTTGAGTTAGTTTTTGTTCATGGTGTGAGATATGGGTCTCGTTTCAGTTTTTTGCAGACGGATATCCAGTTAAGCCAGCACCATTTGTTAAAGAGACTGTATTTTCCCCAATTAATGGACTTTGGGCCTTTGTCAAATATCAGCTGCTCATAGATGGATAAATTTATGTCTGGATTCTCAATTCTGTTCCATTGGTCTATGTATCTATTGTTGTACCACTACCAGGCTGATTTTGAATACTGTGGTAGAATAATGGGTTATAAAATCCGGTACTGTGAGGCCTCCCACTTTGTTCTTCTTCTTCAGGAATGCTTTACTTATTCGGGGACTCTTCCCTTTCTAGATGAAGTTGGTGATTTGTTTCTCCATCTCATTAAAAAATGCCAGTGGAATCTGGATAGAGATTGCATTGTATCTGTAGATCTCTTTGGGTAGAATTGACATTTTCACAATGTTGAGTCTATCTATCCATGAGCAACGTATGTTTTTCTACTTATGCAGGTCTCTTTTGGTTTCTTGCAGTAGTGTCTTGTAGTTTTCATTGTATAGATCTTTTACGTCTCTGGTTAGATTTATTCCTAAGTATTTTCTCTTCGTGGGGGCTATTATAAATGGTATTGATTTGGTGATTTCCTCTTCAAGGTTCTCTTTGTTAGTGTAAAGGAATCCAAGTGATTTTTGTATGTTTCTCTTGTATCATGAAACCTTGATGATATCTTTTATTAATTCCAGTAGTTTTCCTGTGGAGTCTTTGGGGTTTTCTGTGTATAAGATCGTATCATGTGCAAATAGAGATACTTTGACTTCCTCCCTACCTATCTGGATGCACTTTATTTCTTTTCCTGGCCTAATTGCTCTGGCTAGGACCTCCAGCACAATGTTGAATAAGAGTGCTGATAAAGGACATCCTTGTCTGGTTCCTATTCTCAAGGGGAATGCTTTCAAAGTCTTTCCATTTAGGATGATGTTGGCTGTTGGCTTTGTATAAATGCTCTTAATTATACTGAGGAATTTCCCTTCTATTCCTATCTTGTTGAGAGTTTTTATCAGGAATTGCTGTTGGACTTTGTCAAATGCCTCCTCTGCATCGATTGATAAGATCATGTGGTTCTTCTCTTTTGTTTTATTTCTGTGATGGATTACACTACTTGTTTTCCCAATGTTGAACCATCCCTGCATACCTGGTATAAATCCCACTTGACCATGGTGAATTTTTTTTTTTTTTGATATGTTCCTGGATTCTATTGGCTAGAATTTTGTTGAGGATTTTTGCATCAGTGTTCATGAGGGATACTGGTCTGTAATTTTCTTTTTTTGTGTGGTATTTTTACCTGGTTTTTGTATCAAGGTTATGCTGGCTTCATAGAATGAGTTGGGGAGTATTCCATCATTTTCTATGCTCTGAAATACCTTTAGTAGTAGTGGTGTTAACTCTTCTCTGAAAGTTTGGTAGAATTCTCCAGTGAACCCATCCGGGCCAGTGCGTTTTTTTGTTGGGAGTTTTTAAATTACCTTTCCTATCTCTTCTTATGTTATGGGTTTATTTAGTTCTTATACCTCTGTTTCTGTTAGTTTAGGTAGGTAGTGAGTTTCTAGAAATTTGTCCATTTCCTCTAGGTTTTCAAATTTGTTAGAATACACTTTTTCATAGTATTCTGTTTTGATTCTTTTAATTTAAGTTGGGTCTGTTGTGATCTCACCCGTCTCATTTCTTAAACGGGTTATCTGCTTCCACTCTTATTTTTCATTTGTCAGTTTCTCCCATGGTTTACCAATTTTGTTAATCTTTTCAAAGAACCAGCTTTTGGTCTTGTTAACTCTTTGAATTGTTTTTCTATTCACTATTTTATTTAATTCTGCTCTAATTCTTATTATTTACTTTTTTTCTGGAGCCTGAGGGCTTCTTTTGCTGCTCTCTTTCTACTTCTTCCAGTTGTAGGGTTAATGTTTTTATTATGTTCCTTTCTTCTTTTTGGATGTGTGCATTTATTTCTATAAACTGATTCCAAGCACTGCTTTTGCTGTGTCCCAAAGGTTCTTGTAGGATGTATTTTCATTCTCGTTTGATTCTATGAATTTCTTTATTCCATCCTTAATTTTTTCTATAACACGGTAGTTTTTGAGCAAGGTGTTGTTCAGTTTCCCTGTGTTTCATTTTTTTTCCCTTGCTTTTCCTGCTGTTTATTTCTACTTTTATGGCTTTATGGTCAGAAAAGATGCTTTGTAATATTTCAATGCTTTGGATTTTGTTAAGGCTTGCTTTAAGGCATGATATGTGGTCTCTTCTGGAGAATGTTCCATGTGTGTTGGAAAAGAAAGTATACTTGACTGCTGTTGGGTGGAGTGTTTGGTATATGTCTATGAAATCAAGTTTGATTGTAACGTTTAGCTCTTCTGTGTCTTTGTTGAGCTTCTTTCTGGATGTTCTACCCTTCAGCAGAGGTGGTGTGTTGAAATCTCCTACTACTATTGTGGAGCTGTCTATCTCTCATTTCAGTGGTATCAGAGTCAGTTTTATGTATACTGGAGCCCTATAGTTGGGTGTGTAAATATTTATTATGGGTATGTCCTCCTGGTGTATTGACCCTTTAATTATTATATAGTGTCCTTCCTTATCTTTTGTGGTGGATTTTACTTTAAAGTCTATTTTGTGAGAGATTAATATTGTCACTCCTGCTCTTTATTGAGTGTTGATTGCTTGATATATTCTTTTCCGTCCTTTGAGTTTTAGTTTGTCTGTGTCTTTAAGTCTAAAGTTTGTCTCTTGTAGGGAGTAAGTAGCATGTAGAGATCTTGCTTTCTTAATCCAATCTGCCACTGTCTGTCTCTTTATTGGTGCATTTAGTCCATTTACATTCAGCGTAATTATTGATAGGTATGAGTTTAGTGAGGTCATTTTTTTTTTTATTGTAGTTCAGGTGAAGGCTTACAGAACAAATAGTTTCTCATGAAACAGTAGTACACATATTGTTTTATCACATTGGTTAACAACCCCACAACAAGTCAACCCTCTAACTTCTCAACCTTTTTTTGGGGGGGTGAAAATACTCATAGCCAAAGATACACCAGTTCAGTGACATTGACTACTCTCTTCGAATTGTGCTGTTATTCTCACTTAAGATGAAGGCTTACAGAACAAAATAGTTTCTCATTTAACAGTTACTACACATGGTGCCCTATGACAATGGCAATGGCTAACAATCTCACAACACATCAACAATATCCTTACCCAACCTTGGGTTCCCTCTCACCAGCCTCCTTGTCCCCTTCTGCCTTCTGGCCCTTGTCACTGGACTCCTGTACCTGGTTAGTCTCACTTGGTTTTACGGGGCTGTCCACTCCCAGGCAGAATGGTAAACCTCGTAGATAACTTCACCACTGAACTAAAAGGGTGTCTGCAGGCCATACTCTCAGGGTTTCTCCAGTCTCCTTTAGGCCAGTAAATCTGGTCTTTTTTTCTTTTTTTTTTTTTTGTGAGTTAGAATTATGTTCTACATCCTTTTCCGGCTCTGTCCAGAGCCCTCTATTGTGATCCTGGTCAGAGCAGTCAGTGGTGTTAGCCGGGCACCATCTAGCTGTACTGGACTCAGTCTGGTGGAGGCCTTGGTAGTTGTGGACAATGAGTCCTTCAGACTAATCTTTTGCTTGTATCCTGTTCTCTTCATTCTCCCTTGCTCCCGAAGTGATGAGACCAGTGGAGTATCTTAGATGGCCGCTCACATGCTTTTAAGACCCCAGACACTACTCACCAAGGTAGAATGTAGAGCATTGTGTTTATAATCTGTGTCATGCCAAATGAGCGAGATGTTCCCTGAGACCATGGTCCCCACAACCCTCCACCCAGCAATTCAGTCCCTCAAGGAGTTTGGATGTGTCTTTGGAGCTTCCATGACCTTTCCTTGTACAAGTTGTGCTAGTTTCTACTGTATTGTGTACTGTCTCACCCTTCACCCAAGATACCATTTATCTATTGTCTATTTAGTATTCCTCCCCCCCCCCCAACCCTCCCATCCCTGGTAACCAGCAAAGATTGTTACATTTTGTGTGTGAAGTTTCTCGTGGGTTTTTACAATAGAGGTCTCATACAATATTTGCCCTTTTGTGATTGACTTATTTCACTCAGCATAATGTCCTCCAGTTTCATCCATGTTATGAGACGCTTCACAGATTCATCGTTGTTCTATCTCGTTGCATAGTACTCCATTGTGTGTATGTACAATAGTTTGTTTATCCATTCATCAGTCGATGGGCAACTAGATTTTTTCCATCGTTTTGCTATTGTAAACAATACTGCCACAAACCCAGGTGTGCATATGTCTATTCATGTGACGACCCTTATTTCTCTAGGATATATTCCTAGGAGTGGGATTGCTGGATCGAATGGTATGTCTATTTCTAGCTTTCTGAGGAAGCGCCATATCATTTTCCAAAATGGTTGTATCATTTTGCATTCCCACCAGCAGGGCATAAGACTTCCGATCTCCCCACAGCCCCTCCAAAATTTGTTATTTTCAGTGTTTTTGATTCGTGCCAGTAATGCCGGAGTGATATGGTATCTCATTGTGGTTTTAATTTGCACTTCTCTAATCACTGGGGATCTCGAGCATTTCCTCATGTGTCTGTTGGCCATTTGAATGTCTTCTTTGGTGAAGTGTCTATTCATTTCCTTTGCCCATTTTTTAATAGGATTAGTTGTCTTTTTGTAGTAGAGGTGTTGGATTTTCTTGTAGATTATGGAGATTATACCTTTCTCTGATTTGTACTGTCCAAAAATTTTTTCCCAGTCTGCAGGTTCTCTTTGTACCCTTTTGGTGAAGTCTTTTGAAGAGCATAGGTGTTTGATTTTTAGAAGATCCCAGTTATCTAGCTTATCTATTGGGGTATGTGCGTTGATGGTTATGGTTTGTATCCTGTTAATGCCGTGTATTAAGGCCTTTAGTGTTGGTCCTATTTTTTCTTCTATGAATTTTATAGTTTTAGGCTTTATATTCAAGTCTTTGATCCATTTTGAAGTAGTTTTTGTATAGGGCATGAGTTATGGGTCCTGTTTCATTTTTTTGCAGATGGATATCCAGTTTTGCCAGCACCATTTGTTAAAAAGACTGTCTTTTCCCCATTTGATGGACTTCAGGCCCTTGTCGAAGATCAGGTGACCGTAGGTGGATGGATTTACATCTGGGTTCTCAATTCTGTTCCATTGGTCAATGTATCTGTCATTGTACCAGTACCAGGCTGTTTTGACTACTGTAGCTATATAGTAGGTTTTGAAGTCAGGTAGTGTGAGTCCTCCAACTTTCTTCTTCTTCAGTAGTGCTTTACTTATTCAGGGCTTCTTCCCTTTCCATATAAAGTGAATGATTAGTTTTTCCATATCTTTGAAGAATGTTGTTGGTATTTAGATCAGGATTGTGTTGTATTTCTAAATTGCTTTGGGTAGAATTGTCATTTTCACAATGTTGAGTCTGCCTATCCATGAGCATGGTATGTTTTTCCATTTATGTAGATCCCTTTGGGTTTCTTGCAGTAGTGTTCTGTAGATTTATTTGTATAGGTGTTTTACATCCCTGGTCAGATTTATTCCTAAGTATTTTATCTTTTTAGGGGTTATTGAAAATGGTATTGTTTTCCTGATTTCCTTTTCATCATTCTCCTTATTGGTGTATGGTGATCCAACTGATTTTTGAATGTTTATCTTGTATCCTGCTACTCTGCTGAATCTTTATAATAGTTCCAGGAGATTTATCGTGGAGTCTTTAGGGTTTTCTATGTATAGTGTCATATCATCTGCGAACAGGGACAGTTTAACTTCTTCTTTCCCAATTTGGATTCCCTTTATTTCCTTTTCTTGCATTATTGCTCTAGCTAGAACTTCCAGCACAATGTTATATAGGAGTGGCCATGAAGGGCATCCTTGTCTTGTTCCTATTTTCACTTGCTATGTTTTCAGCTTCTCTCCATTAAGAATGATGTTGGCCATTGGTTTTGCATAGACGCCCTTTATTATGTTGAGAAATTTTCCTTGTATACCTATTTTATTGAGAGTTTTTATCAGGAATGGGTGGTGGACTTTGTAAAATGCCTTTTCTGCGTCAGTTGAGATGATCATGTGATTTTTTTCTTTCCTTTTATGTATGTGGTGGATTACGTTGATTGATTTTCTAATGTAGAACCATCCTTGTATACCTGGTATGAATCCTACTTCATCGTGGCATATTATTTTTTTGATATGGTGCTGTATTCTATTGGCTAGAATTTTGTTCAGAATTTTTGCATCTATATTCATGAGAGATATTGGTCTGTAATTTTCTTTTTTTGTGACATCTTTGCCTGGTTTTGGTATCAGCGTTATGCTGGCTTCATTGAATGAATTTGGAAGTGTTGCTTCCTCTTCTGTGATCTGAAATAGCCTTAGTACTGGTACATGCTCTTCTGTAAATGTTTTGTAGAGTTCTCCAGTGAAGCCATCTGAGCCAGGGCTTTTTTTGCTTGGTAGTTTTTTTTATTAAGTTTTCAATCTCTTCTCTTTTAACGGCTCTGTTCAGATTTTCAACATCAGTTAGCTGTAGTTTGGGTAGGTAGTGTGTTTCTAGAGAATTTATCCATTTCCTCTAGGTTTTAAAATTTGTTGGAGTATAGTGTTTCATAATATTCTGTTATAATCCTTTTTATTTCAGTTGGGTCTGTTGTAATATCCACCATTTTATTTCTTATTTGGGTTATTTGTGTCCTCCCCTGTTTTTCTTTTTTCAGTCTGGTCATTGGTTTGTCGATTTTGTTGATTCTTTCAAAGAACCAACTTTTGGTTTTGTTGATTCTTTCTATTGTTTTTCTGTTCTCTATTTCATTTATTTCTGCTCTGATCTTTACTATTTCCTTTTTCAGGCGGTTGTGGGCTTTTCTTTTTCATTGTTCTCTTTCTATTTGAGTTCTGCAGTTAATGTTTTGATTTTGTCACTTTCTTCTTTTTTGATATGTGTATCTATTGCTGTAAACTGTCCTCTGAGGACTGCCTTTGCTGTGTCCCTAAGGTTTTTGTATGATGTGTTTTCATTCTTGTTTGATTCTCAGAATTTTTTGATTCCATCTCTGATTTCTTCTATTACCCAGTGATGTGTAAGTAGGGTATTATTCAGTTTCCATGTAATTGTTTGTTTTTTCCTTGCTCTTTCTATTGTTAATTTCTACCTTGATGGCATTGTGGTCAGAGATGATACTTTGAATTATCTCAGAGTTTTGGATCTTTTTGATGATTGCTCTGTGGCCTAAGATGTGGTCTATTCTGGAGAACGTTCCATGTGCATTGGAAAAGAATGTGTACTTTCAGCGGTTGGATGGAGTGTTCTGTATATGTCTAGGAGGTCAAGTTGGGTGTTTGTGCCCTTTATGTCTTCTGTATCTTTACTTAGTTGCATCTTAATTGTTCTGTCCTTTACTGAGAGTGGTGTGTTGAAGTCTCCTACTTTTATTGTGGAACTGTCAATTTCTCTTTTCAGTGTTGTTAGAGTTTGTTCCATGTATTTCGGAACCCTGTCATTGGGTGCGTAGATGTTTATTATGGTTATGTCTTCATGATGGATCGTCCTCTTAATCATTATATAGTGTCCTTCTTTGTCTTTTATGGTAGATTTAGTTTTAAAGTCTATTTTATCTGAGATTAGAATTGCCACTCCTGCTCTTTTTTGGTAGTTGTTAGCTTGATATATTTTTTTCCAACCTTTTACTTTTAATAAATTCACATCTTTGTTTCTAAGGTGTGTCTTTTGTAGACAGCATATTGATGGATCCTGTTTTCTTATACATTGTGTCACACTCCGTCTCTTTGTGGGTGCATTGAGTCCATTTACATTCAGTGTAATTATTGATAGATGCGAGTTTGTTTCTGTCATTTTGTAGTGCTTTTTTTTGTGGTGATGAAGTTTTCTTTGTTTTTCCTACTCTCTTGTGCCAAGTTACTTTTTTTGTGGATTTTTTAAAAAATTTATTTTGTTTTTGTAGGTTTTGTTTTTGCTGAGACTTTATGTTTTTCCTTTTTTTTTAATTTGTATGTTTGTTAACTTTCTTTGTGGTTATCATGAATTTTACCCTTATCTTTCTAAGTTTGAAGCAGTCTACCATTACTTGGTATCGCCTTGCCTTCCTCTCCATTAGAAGTTTCTATACCTATGCCGTTTATTCCCTCTTTTATTGTTTTGACGTTGTTGTCATTTACTGATTAACTGCTCTAATTCCCTGTTGTATATCCTTTGGTTTTGGATAGTCCTCGAGAGTTCATTTCCTAGACTGGTATCTGACTGGTATGATCTTGCATCTTAGATTCTGCCTGTGAGCTGAAGTTGGTTGTTCTAAGATCGAAGAGCTCACTTTAATAATTCTTGTAAGTTTTATTTGACTTTTACATATTCCCTTAATTTCTGTTTATCTGGAAATGACCTAATTTCACCATCAAATTTGAATGAGAATTTTGCAGGATATATTATTCTTGGCTGGCATTTTCTTTCAATGTTTTATATAAGTCATCCCATTGTCTTCTTGCCTGCATGGTTTCTGCTGAATAATCTGTGCTTTGTCTTATTGTTTCTCCTGTGTATGTGACTTCTTGTTTTTCACGAGCTTCTCTCAGGATTCTATGTTCGTCTTTGGTTTTGGCGAGTGTGATTATAATATGCCTTGGTGATTTTCTTTAGGGGTCTCTCCTATATGGCTTCGTTGAGCTTCTTTGATGGCCAGATTTTCATCTTTCATGATATTGGGGAAGTTTTTTGTCAGCAGTTCTTCAATCATCCTCTCTGTGTTTTCTGTTTTCTCCCCTTGTTATGGTATTCCAATCACTTGCAGATTTTTGCTTTTGATTGTATCCCACATAACTCTCAGGGTCTCTTCATTTTTCTTTGTTCTTTTTTCTGATTTTTCCTCAAACAGAGTTGTATCCAAGTGTTTGTCTTCAATTCCACTGATCCTGTCTTCCACCGTTTCAAATCTACATCTCAACCCTTCTATGACACTGTCCATTTCTGAAATCTTGTTGCTTATGTTTTGGATTTCTAATTGTTGTCTTTGTTTAATTTCTAATTGTGATTTTGGCATTTTATTCCTGCATTATTTTCCTGAATTCTTCCAATTTTTGTCTGTATTTTCCATGAATTTTTCTATTTTTTCCTCATGTTTATCACCTTTTTGTCTCAGCTCTTGCAGTATTCTGAGTATTAAAGATTTGAATTCCCTATCAGGTAGTACTAGTTCATTTTCTTCCACTGGAGAGTCATCTGATGTTTTATTTTGGACACCTATTGGAACCATCCTTTCCTGTTTTTGTAAATGTTTTGATATTGTTTGCTGTTTTCGGACATTCAGTAGTTATTTTTCTTGTTTACTAATTGTAGATTTGTTTGTTTCATCCCTTTTTAAAAAAAATTGACTATGTCTGAGCAGGTGGATTTTGTTGTTTGCTCGTCTGTGGGCACAATAATTTTCACCTCCTTCTCCAATTGGCAGGTTCAGAAACTCAGATATGGTACGGAAGGGCAGGTCTAGCTGAAGAGGAGTTACCGGTACTGGTTGTTTCTGGCACTTACTACAGCCACCAGAGCAGGTCGGTAACCAGCGCAGGGCAGGTTCCAGTAGGCCTTGCCTGTGCTGCTTTGTGGTGTGATGTCAAGTGCAAGGTGCAGGTAGGCAGGATGTAGCAGGGAGATTGTTATGTGTGGAGCTAAAATGGATATGGGAGAGAGGAGAGAGGAACAGGAGCCAAAAACATACACACAAACAAACAAAAAATGCTAGAGGAGCTTGCTGTTGGAGTGGAGAGATGAGAGACTATGAAATG
Organism: Dugong dugon; assembly: GCA_030035585.1. NCBI lineage: Eukaryota > Metazoa > Chordata > Mammalia > Sirenia > Dugongidae > Dugong > Dugong dugon. The sequence goes on along the minus strand of CM057475.1, from coordinate 3,622,001 downwards.
GAGAAAAACAGAAAGGGGAAGAGGAAGACAAGTAAAGAAAAGAATGAATAAATAAAAATCGGAAAGATTAAAGAACAGCAAAGTTCCCAGGGATCCCACCGGTGCAGCTGTGAGGTCTGGGAAGTCGCTCTACGTGTTGCAGTACAGCCTGGGTAGAAGGTGTAGAGGTATACAATGCCAGGTATTCAGGGAATAGAAAGAGAAGGAAAATATAGAGAGAAAAGGAACTGGGCAATGAAGAAGGACAAAAAGGGAAAAAGAGGGAAAAGAAAACAAAACAAATAAATTTAAAAAAAAAAAAAAGAAAGGACCCCCAAAACCAGAAAAAAAAAAAACAAAAAACAAAAAAGAAATGCCCTCAGGGATCTCTCTGCAGGTCTGTGCAAGCCGAGTTGGAAGTCTCCTTGCCACACAGCACCGCCTGGCCAGAAAGGGCTCCCTGCTCAAGAATAGGAAAAGAAAACAAATGAACAATTCAAAACAATCAAATGAACAAAAGCCCTGGGATCCCACCAGCATGGTAGCCAAGACTGGGCAGCAGCTCCACGCTCAAATGGAGCTCCACAACCCCTCAGGAAGAAGCAAATATGGCGCATGGAGCCAGGTATTTGAGTGAAAGGAGGGGGAGGTTGCGAGAGGTAAGGAAGAAATCAAAAGAAGCATAAAAATAAGCAACACTAGCAGCCAACAAATGGCACTCAGAGAGCCAGCTAGTGCAGGCTGGTGTTTCTCGGATAAGAGACTGTCCATGGTAAGCAGAGGGGGACGAGTGTGGCTGAAGAAGTGTAGGGAGTGGGAAAGTGTATATCACAAATTACACGAGCTCTGCAGCCCCTCAGGAAGAAGCAACGATGGCGCACGGAGCCAGGTATTTGAGCGAAAGGAGGGGGAGGTGGTGAGAGGTAAGGAAGAAATCGAAAGAAGCAGAAAAAAGCGACACCAGCAACCAACAAATGGCACTCAGAGAGTCGGCCCGTTTGGGTGGGTGGAATCCAAGCAGCCGGTGTTTCCCTGTCAAGAGATTGTGGCCACGGGAAGCAGAGGAGGCTGAATTGGGGTGAAGAAGGGTGGGGGATGGGAAAGCGTATGTCGCAAATTACTGGTTGTTTTTATCCCGCTGGACGCCCTGTGAGGCTGCTTTCTCTTACCCCCTGTTTTCTGGTCTCCGTTAGGAGTCCAAGATGGCGGATCCGTGCTGCATTAGCTGGTAGGGGACCTCTGCATGAATCACTCCTTGCTGTCCATTCTCTGTCAGTTTTCTTACTCCATTTGGTGCTTGGCTGAGTTCTTTACCTCTTCATTTGATGTTTTAGTGTTTCAGGATTGTTGTATTCTCTGTTTGGCTTAGTTTTTTGGATCTTTGCTGTGGAGTGATGGCGTGGTGCTTCTGCCTAGAGCACCATTTCGCCCTGATCTAGTTCTGTCGTTTTGATGTCTTTTTTTGTGTGTGTTGTTCACAGTTTCTTTGTTCCACCTAATCTTCTGTGCTGAGTCGTTTTTCTTTATGTACTTTCTTTTCATCTTTTTCATTGTTGTTGATTTTGTGTTTGCGGAGTCTTTATATTTTTCTAGTTTTTTATTTTGACTTGTAGGATTGTTAGTTTCCTTTGTGGTTACCTTAATATATACCCCTATTTTTCTAAGTTTATACCAGTCTTTTATTTTTTATATCTCCTTGACTTCCTCTCCATATGAAAAATCTATGTCTACATTTTTTAAGTCCCTCTTTTCATTTTAGTGTTGTCATCTTTTACGTATTGACATCTGTTTCCATACTTTCAGTGTTTTAGCTTTGATTTACTTTTGTGACTTCCCTATCAGGGTTGATATCTGGTTACTTTGTTCTGTGTTCTAGTCTTGGGTTGTTATCTGTTTTTACTGATTTTCTAACTGGAGAACTCTCTAGTATTTCTTGTAACTTGGGATTGTGTTTGCAAATTTCCTAAACTACTGTTTATCTGGAAATGCCCTAATTTCGCCATCATATCTGAGAGAGAGTTTTGCTGGATATATAATTGTTGGCTGGCAGTTTTTTTCCTTCAAGGCTTTATATATGTCATCCCATTGCCTTCTTGCCTGCATGCTTTCTGCTGGGTAGTCGGAGCATATTCTTATTGACTCTCCTTTGTAGATGACTTTTCGTTTATCCCTAGGTGCTCTTAAAATTCTCTCTTTATCTTTGGTTTTGGCAAGTCTTATTATAATATGTCTTGGTGATTTTCTTTCGAGCTCTACCTTATGTGGGGTTCGATGAGCATCTTGGATAGATATCTTCTCATCTTTCACGATATCAGAAAAGTTTTCTGCCAACAAATCTTCAGCAATTCTCACTGTATTTTCTTTTACCTCCCCACCCCCCGTTCTGGTACTCCAATCACTCGTAGGTATTCTTCTTGATAGACTCCCACAATGTTCTTAGGGTTTCTTCATTTTTTTTAATCCTTTTATCTGATTTTTCCTCAAATGAGTTGGTGTCAAGTGCTTTGTCTTCAATCTCACTAATTCTGACTTCTACTGCCTCAATTGTGCTCTTATGACTTTCTATTGAGTTGTCTAATTCTGAAATTTTATTGATGATCTTCTGGATTTCTGATTGCTGTCTCTCTATGGGATTCTTGAAGCCTGTTAAATTTGGCATTATGCTCTTTTCTAATCTTTTTATTTCCTCTATTATGTGTTCTGCACTTTGCTTAATTTCCCACCTAATTTCTTGAAGAGTTCTGTATATTAATCTTTTGTATTCTGCCTCCAGTAATTCCAAGAAATTCTCAACCTCTGGAAAACGTCTAGATTATTTGGGAGCTTGCTGAAGCCATCATGGATTGCCTCTTTATGTGATTTGATATTGACCGTTGCCTCGAAGCAGTCAATAAGTTATTATATTTACTTAAGTTTGCTTACTGTATCCTAGCTTCTTGTTTTCTTTGGATATGCCCAATTAGGCTGCTCGTATGAGCTAGTTTGATTACTGGCACCTTTGAATCACTAATGTCCTGTCACCAGGTGGTTAGATCTGTTACTAGGTATGTAAGCTCAAGAGTCCGCCCACTCCTCCTCTATGGATTCAACTCAGGTTCCCAGGTAGATAGGCACTGAGTGTGTGGTGTAGGTTCTCTCTTACAGGAGTGGGTGATTGGTGCAGGCACAGGTGTCTGGCTGCAGGTGGGGGACACACTCTGAGCCACGTATAGGGCTGACGGCCGCCCCGAAGTGTCCAGGAGGAAAGCATGTCCCTGTTTCCTAGACTGTGTAGGTGGATACATTTTGTAGCTAGACTATGAGCAGCTAATTCTGTTGGCTGTAAGGACTGTAGGGCACCTCTTATTCATGGGCCTCTATCCCAGGTGGCTAGGTGTCATGGGTGTAGCCACTAGTCCTCCGGCCCCTGATGTGGGTAGGTGAAGACCCTGCTTAATGGGCAAAGCAGTGTCAAATGTCATGAACCTGCCACTTAACAGTTAAAACAGTTGAAGTTAGACTTCAGGTTTATACCCTGTTGTACTGCAGTAATTAGGGCCTATGCTGTTAAATTGGGCCCACACAAGTATATGCAGGGGAAAAGCACTCAAATTCTGTGGATCCCTTATGCCTGTGCCTAGACAGAGGAGCTGTGCCTACCCTGAGTTCCTGGCTTAGGGGAGCCGGTAGTTTATTTTTTCCCGTTTGTTAATTTGTTCACTCTTCAAGTCAGGAAGAATGGCTCCGGCTGTGTGACGGATCTTACTTCTGGCCCAGGGGCTCAAGAATTGCTGTAGCTGGTCCGGGACCCAGTTCAGAGCAGGGAGAAGGGAGGTAAATGGGAGAGAGGTTTTTCCCTAAGTGGAGTGTTTTTGATCCACATGGTAGGCAGTATGCAACTACTTATCTTTTGCCGATCCAGGGCTGCTTCTCACTGGTTCTGGGTGGGTGTGTAGACTCTCTGGCACTGGTTCTCTTCTGGTGCAGAAAACGTGCCTCCCGAGCATCACTGCTTGTCTGCCTTGCCACTCACCCATAAGTTGTTCAGGCCTGAATGGCTCAGGCTCTCACCAGGTCAGGTCTGGCAACTCCTCACTGCTTCTGAACCATCTCTCCCTCCCCCTGCCATTCAGTCCAGTTCCTCAACTCTGCCTTTGATGTTCAGGGCTCCAAGATTGCCATTTATAATTGAATCAGTTTTTTTTTTTTTGTCTTTGTTGTAAGAGTGTCCACTAGAAGCTTCTGACTACTCCGCCATCTTGGCCTTGCCCCCCATCATTTAATTTCTTGACTTCTGCTTCCATGGATATAGACAGTGGATCCATGTAAAATGAAATCTTTGACAACTTCAGCATTTTCCCTGTTTATCATGATGTTCCTTATTGGTCCAGTTGTGGGGATTTTTATTTTCTTTATGTTGAGGTGTAATCCATACTGAAGGCTGTGGTTTTTGATCTTCATCGGTGAGTGCTTCAAGTCTTCTTCACTTTCAGCAAGCAAGGTTGTATCATCTGCATATGTTGTTGTTGTTGTTGTTAGGTGCCGTCAATTCAGTTTCTCATCATAGTGACCCTATGTACAACAAAACGAAACACTGCCTGGTCCTGCCACCCTCATGGTGGTTGTTATGATGCTTGAGCCCATTGTTGCAGCCATGGTGTCAGATCACCTCATTGAGGGTCTTCCTCTTTTTTGCTGACCCTCTGCTTTACCAAGCATGATGTCCTTCTCCAGGAACTGATCCCTCCTGATAACATGTCCTTATAGCAGGTTGTTAATGAGTCTTCCTCCAATCCTGATGCCCCTTTCTTCTTCATATATTCTAGCTTCTCAGATTATATGCTCAGCATACAGATTTAATAAAAATGGTGAAATGACACAACGCCTGATGCACAACTTTCCTGATTTTAAACCATGCAGCATTCCCTTGTTCTATTTGAACAACTCCCTGTCGGTTTATGTACAAGTTCCACATGAGCACAATTAAGTGTTCTGGAATTCCCATTCTTTGTTATCCATAAAAATGTTATGATCCACAGAGTCAAATACCTTTGCATAGTCAGTAAAACACAGGTATACATCTTTCTGATATTCTCTGCTTTCTGCCAAGATCCATCTAACATCAGCAATGATATCCCTTGTTGCACATCCTCTTCTGAATCTGGCTTGAATTTCTGGCAGTTTCCTGTCATTGTGCTCCTACAACCATTTTTGAATTATCCTCACCATGATTTTACTTGCATGTGATATAAGTGATATTGTTCTATAATTTCCACATCCCGTTGGATTACCTTTCTTTGGAATAGAGCTAGAAAACAGAAAAAAAAAGAAAAAAAAGTTCTCAATAATGACCAGAAACTATGGGGAATCCTCAAAAGAGAAAGTAGATGGAGACTCAAGATGGCAGACACACCACACTGTCCCTTTACAGCAAAGACTCAAGAAACAAAGAGAAACAGATACAGATGACAACATTGGAACACTGAGCATTAAATAAAAAGATATAGAATTAGATCAAACATTTATTGGAAAAAGAAACTGAACAACATCAGTGAACAGGCAAAGATATGAAATAGAGGTAGCCTGCAGGAGAGTCCAGTACAGTAGGGCAATTTTGAGACAAAGCCGGCAGCAATCCTGGGTGAGGAGCACAGGAAGACACCATGGAACTCCCTATAGGAGACAGAGAAACTGTGTCGACATACTCAGAGTGAAGCAAGGAAGCAAGGTGAATGGATATGAACTGGAGCTAAGGAAAGAGAGTACAGGAAAGAGGATGAGAGCTTCAAGGATCCCAGCATACACAGAGCAGGGACACAGCCATGACCAAGAGACAAAGTGACTCCCCAGCAACTGTACCTGACTAGCAGGGTGCGTGTCGAGCACGAATCAATGATGAGCCCCTTCTCCTTTTTTTCTCTCTCTCTCTTCCCATCCCTGGACACATGTCCCGCCCCTCCCCTACTGGAGATAGTGCCTGTGCACCTTCCTGGGTGCCTGCCCCACACTCTTTCACCTAAAAGCGTTCCTGTGTGTCCCCTGGCCACCCACCTCCCCCTCCCCCAGACAGAGCACTAGCACTCCCCTTGGCCACCTGTGCCAAACCTCCATTGCTGGAGAGAGCACCTGAATTACTCCCGGCCACTGGCTCTGCCCCTCCCCCACCAGAGAGAGCACCTGCATGCTCCCAAGCTGACTGCCTTGTCCCTTCCCCACTGGAAAGAGTGCCTTGCATCCCCCTGTTCCCCACTCTGCCCCTCCCCCATCAGAAAGAGCACCTGCATGACCCCTGGTTGCCCACCCTGCCCCTCTCCTGATGGAGACCCCTGGATGACTGTCCCACCCCTCCATCACTGGAGAGACCACCTGCACTCCCTGCAGCTGACCAACCCTCACAGTCCCCACTGGAGAGAGTGCCTGCCCTCTCCCCAGCCACCTGCTCCATCCTCCTGAGGTGCGGAGTGCCTCAGCACCCACCGAACACCCACCTCGCTCCTTGCCCATTGTCCCCCACCTAGTGAGTGACTGTGAGCATTCCCATATTACCAGATACTGCCTGCCCAGTAATCCCTCAGCTGCTACACATGAACAGTGAACAGTGATGAGGGCTCGCCCTGACTACCATTGCCTCATCCAACTGAGGGCAGGAAGTGAACACACCCCTGCCACCAGATGAGCAATCACCAAAGCAAGCTCAACCTGCCAGCACTGATAAATGAAAACAAAACAAGACAAATTATAAATAGATAAAAGAACACCTTAATGCATCAGAGACAACAGACAATATTAAATCGTATTAAAAAACAAGATGGCTCAACCAAATGACCAAAATAAAGGGGAGAAAACCTTCCTGAGGAAGAGATGGTAATGGAACTACCTGATATGGAATTCAAAAGAATTATATATGGGGTCCTCAAAAAGATCAAGGAAAACGGAGACAAAACCCTAGAAGAACTGAGAAAACAATACAATAACAAAAGGACCGACTAAATAGACGATTAGAAATCATACAAAAACAGCAACTACAAATCTAGAAGATTAACAATAAAATAACAGAAATAGGTAACTCAATGGAAGGATATAGATGTAGAATTGAAAAATAGAAGAATTAGTGAAGTGGAGGACAATCTCTTGATACCAATTTGTTGAGGAACAATCAGAAAAAATAATTTAAAAAAATGAATAAAGCTTAAGAGTTATGTGAGAAACTATGAATAGGAATAATTTATGCATGATGGCAGTCCCAGAACAGGAAGAGACAAAAAGAAAGTACACAGAGAGAATTTTTGAAGATTTGCTGGAAGAAAACAACCCCAATATCATGAAAAACAAGATTTCCATCCAAGAAGCTCAATGAACCCCATAGACCCCAAAAGAAAGCCACTAAGATGTATCATAATCAAAGTTTCCAAGTCCAAAGATAAAGAAAGAATTCTGAGAGCAGCTAGGAAAAAATGGAATATCACCTACAAAGGGACTCCAATAATATTAAGCTCTGATTTTCTCAGCAGAAATTGCAGGCAAGAAGGCAAAGTAATGACATATATAAAACCCTGAAAGAAAAGATCACCAACCAAGAATATATACCCAACCAAACTGTCTCTCAAATACAATGGCAAAATCAGGACATTCCCAGATAAACAGAAATTAAAGGAATTGATAAAAACCAGACCATCCTTACAAGAAGTATTAAAGGGAGTCCTTCAGATAGAGAAACAATGACAGCAGACAACAACTTGAGAGCAAGTCACACAATGACATCACCAAGATGCCAACCCAGATAGAGGAATCTCAAAAGTAAAATAAAGCTATAAATCAAAAAAACAGGAACCAGAGATGTCAATCTGAAGTCAATGATAACTTCAAAACAAAAAGGGGGAATAAATGCTATAGTTACAGAATTTCCATATGGAGAGGAAATCAAGCCCATATCTAAAAATCAAAAACTGTTTTAGACATAGGATGATAAAGGTAAATCTCACCATAGCCACAAAAAAAAAAATAAAACAAACCTACCAATAAAAATAAAAAAAGAAAATCAAAAAGACTTAGTAAACACCAGAATTGACAAAAACAAAGGAAATGAAACGGCAATCCATGAAGAAAAAGAACTCAGCACAGAAAATTAAGTGGAACAAAGAAACTGTCAATACTACAAAAAAGGTATAACAAAATGACAGCAGAAAATTCATATCTTTTGACAAACACACTGAGTGTAAATGGGTTAAATGCATAAGTCAAGACACAGAAAGTGGCAGAATGGATTAAAAAATAATAATAGCCCATCAATATGTTGCCTACTAGAGAAATACCTTAGACACAAAGACCTAAAGAGGTTAAAAATCAAAGAATGGGAGGCAGGTCCAAGTTGGTGGAGTAGTCAGACACTTCCGGTGGATCCTCTTACAACAAAGACCCGAAAAAAAAACAAATGATTCACTATATATGGCATTCTGGGATCCCTGAATATCAGAGGCAGAGTTGAGGAACTGGACTGAGTGGCAGGGTGAGGGAGAGACGGTTCAGAAGCAGCAAGGAGTTGCCAGACCTGACCTGGCAAGAGCCTGAGCCATTTAGGCCTGAGCAGCTTGTGGGTGAGCAGTGAGGCGGTCAAGCGGTGGTGCTTGGGAGGCTCATCTTCTGCACACTGAGAGACCCAGCACCAGAGACTCTACATGGCCACCCAGAACAAGTGAGAAGCAGCCCTAATCGGCAAAAGATAAGTACTTGCGTAAGGCTTACCGCATGGATCAAAAACACCCCCCTTAGGGAAAAACCTCTCCCCCATTTTCTTCCCTGCTCCCTGCTCTGCATTGGGTTGAGGACCAACTTCAGGAAATGCCAAGTCCCCTGGGCCGGAAGTAGGACCCGTCATACACCTGGAGCCATCTTCTTGCCTTGGAGAGTGAACAAATTAACAAATGGGAAAAAATAAACTGCTGACTCCCCTAAGCCAGGAACCCAGGGTAGGCACAGCTCCTTTGCCTAGGCACAGGCATAAGGGATCCACAGACTTTGAGTGCCTTTCCACCGGCATAGACTTCTTTGGGCCCATTTCAACAGCATAGGCACTCATTACTACAGTACAACAGGGTAAATACCAGCACTCTAACTTCAATTGTTTCAGCTATGAAGTGGCAAGTTCTTGACATTTGACACCACTCTGCTCATTAAGCAGGGTCTTCACCTATCCTCATCAGAGGCCTGAGGACTGGTGGCTCCACCCACGTCACCTAGCAACCTGTGATAGGGGCCCATGAATAAGAGTTGCCCCACAGTCCTTACAGCCAACAGAATTAGCTGCTCATAGTCTGGCTGCAAAAGCTACCCACCTACCCACTCTAGGGAACAGGGGCACACCTTCCTCCTGGACACTCGGGAGTGGCCATCAACCATACCTTGCTCAGAAAGTGTCCCCCTGCTGCAGCGAGGTGCCTGTGCCTACACCAATCACCCATGGCTGTCTAGAACTGTAAGAGAGAGCCTAAACCACACACTCAGTGGCTATATACCTGGGCACCTAAGGTGAATCTATACAGGAGGCAAGGGATGACTCCTGAGCTCACATACTTAGTAACAGATCTAACCACCTGGTGACAGGACATTAGTGATTCAAAGGTGCCAGTAATCAAACTAGCTCATACGAGCAGCCTAATTGGGCATATCCAAAGAAAACAAGAAGCTAGGATACAGTAAGCAAACTTAAGTAAATATAATAACTTATTGACTGCTTCGAGGCAACGGTCAATATCAAATCACATAAAGAGGCAATCCATGATGGCTTCAGCAAGCTCCCAAATAATCTAGACGTTTTCCAGAGGTTGAGAATTTCTTGGAATTACTGGAGGCAGAATACAAAAGATTAATATACAGAACTCTTCAAGAAATTAGGTGGGAAATTAAGCAAAGTGCAGAACACATAATAGAGGAAATAAAAAGATTAGAAAAGAGCATAATGCCAAATTTAACAGGCTTCAAGAATCCCATAGAGAGACAGCAATCAGAAATCCAGAAGATCATCAATAAAATTTCAGAATTAGACAACTCAATAGAAAGTCATAAGAGCACAATTGAGGCAGTAGAAGTCAGAATTAGTGAGATTGAAGACAAAGCACTTGACACCAACTCATTTGAGGAAAAATCAGATAAAAGGATTAAAAAAAATGAAGAAACCCTAAGAACATTGTGGGAGTCTATCAAGAAGAATACCTACGAGTGATTGGAGTACCAGAACGGGGGGTGGGGAGGTAAAAGAAAATACAGTGAGAATTGCTGAAGATTTGTTGGCAGAAAACTTTTCTGATATCGTGAAAGATGAGAAGATATCTATCCAAGATGCTCATCGAACCCCACATAAGGTAGAGCTCGAAAGAAAATCACCAAGACATATTATAATAAGACTTGCCAAAACCAAAGATAAAGAGAGAATTTTAAGAGCACCTAGGGATAAACGAAAAGTCATCTACAAAGGAGAGTCAATAAGAATATGCTCCGACTACCCAGCAGAAAGCATGCAGGCAAGAAGGCAATGGGATGACATATATAAAGCCTTGAAGGAAAAAAACTGCCAGCCAACAATTATATATCCAGCAAAACTCTCTCTCAGATATGATGGCGAAATTAGGGCATTTCCAGATAAACAGTAGTTTAGGAAATTTGCAAACACAATCCCAAGTTACAAGAAATACTAGAGAGTTCTCCAGTTAGAAAATCAGTAAAAACAGATAACAACCCAAGACTAGAACACAGAACAAAGTAACCAGATATCAACCCTGATAGGGAAGTCACAAAAGTAAATCAAAGCTAAAACACTGAAAGTATGGAAACAGATGTCAATACGTAAAAGATGACAACACTAAAATGAAAAGAGGGACTTAAAAAATGTAGACATAGATTTTTCATATGGAGAGGAAGTCAAGGAGATATAAAAAATAAAAGACTGGTATAAACTTAGAAAAATAGGGGTATATATTAAGGTAACCACAAAGGAAACTAACAATCCTACAAGTCAAAATAAAAAACTAGAAAAATATAAAGACTCCGCAAACACAAAATCAACAACAATGAAAAAGATGAAAAGAAAGTACATAAAGAAAAACGACTCAGCACAGAAGATTAGGTGGAACAAAGAAACTGTGAACAACACACACAAAAAAAGACATCAAAACGACAGAACTAGATCAGGGCGAAATGGTGCTCTAGGCAGAAGCACCACGCCATCACTCCACAGCAAAGATCCAAAAAACTAAGCCAAACAGAGAATACAACAATCCTGAAACACTAAAACATCAAATGAAGAGGTAAAGAACTCAGCCAAGCACCAAATGGAGTAAGAAAACTGACAGAGAATGGACAGCAAGGAGTGATTCATGCAGAGGTCCCCTACCAGCTAATGCAGCACGGATCCGCCATCTTGGACTCCTAACGGAGACCAGAAAACAGGGGGTAAGAGAAAGCAGCCTCACAGGGCGTCCAGCGGGATAAAAACAACCAGTAATTTGTGACATACGCTTTCCCATCCCCCACCCTTCTTCACCCCAATTCAGCCTCCTCTGCTTCCCGTGGCCACAATCTCTTGACAGGGAAACACCGGCTGCTTGGATTCCACCCACCCAAACGGGCCGACTCTCTGAGTGCCATTTGTTGGTTGCTGGTGTCGCTTTTTTCTGCTTCTTTCGATTTCTTCCTTACCTCTCACCACCTCCCCCTCCTTTCGCTCAAATACCTGGCTCCGTGCGCCATCGTTGCTTCTTCCTGAGGGGCTGCAGAGCTCGTGTAATTTGTGATATACACTTTCCCACTCCCTACACTTCTTCAGCCACACTCGTCCCCCTCTGCTTACCATGGACAGTCTCTTATCCGAGAAACACCAGCCTGCACTAGCTGGCTCTCTGAGTGCCATTTGTTGGCTGCTAGTGTTGCTTATTTTTATGCTTCTTTTGATTTCTTCCTTACCTCTCGCAACCTCCCCCTCCTTTCACTCAAATACCTGGCTCCATGCGCCATATTTGCTTCTTCCTGAGGGGTTGTGGAGCTCCATTTGAGCGTGGAGCTGCTGCCCAGTCTTGGCTACCATGCTGGTGGGATCCCAGGGCTTTTGTTCATTTGATTGTTTTGAATTGTTCATTTGTTTTCTTTTCCTATTCTTGAGCAGGGAGCCCTTTCTGGCCAGGCGGTGCTGTGTGGCAAGGAGACTTCCAACTCGGCTTGCACAGACCTGCAGAGAGATCCCTGAGGGCATTTCTTTTTTGTTTTTTGTTTTTTTTTTTTCTGGTTTTGGGGGTCCTTTCTTTTTTTTTTTTTTAAATTTATTTGTTTTGTTTTCTTTTCCCTCTTTTTCCCTTTTTGTCCTTCTTCATTGCCCAGTTCCTTTTCTCTCTATATTTTCCTTCTCTTTCTATTCCCTGAATACCTGGCATTGTATACCTCTACACCTTCTACCCAGGCTGTACTGCAACACGTAGAGCGACTTCCCAGACCTCACAGCTGCACCGGTGGGATCCCTGGGAACTTTGCTGTTCTTTAATCTTTCCGATTTTTATTTATTCATTCTTTTCTTTACTTGTCTTCCTCTTCCCCTTTCTGTTTTTCTCCATTTCATAGTCTCTCATCTCTCCACTCCAACAGCAAGCTCCTCTAGCATTTTTTGTTTGTTTGTGTGTATGTTTTTGGCTCCTGTTCCTCTCTCCTCTCTCCCATATCCATTTTAGCTCCACACATAACAATCTCCCTGCTACATCCTGCCTACCTGCACCTTGCACTTGACATCACACCACAAAGCAGCACAGGCAAGGCCTACTGGAACCTGCCCTGCGCTGGTTACCGACCTGCTCTGGTGGCTGTAGTAAGTGCCAGAAACAACCAGTACCGGTAACTCCTCTTCAGCTAGACCTGCCCTTCCGTACCATATCTGAGTTTCTGAACCTGCCAATTGGAGAAGGAGGTGAAAATTATTGTGCCCACAGACGAGCAAACAACAAAATCCACCTGCTCAGACATAGTCAATTTTTTTTAAAAAGGGATGAAACAAACAAATCTACAATTAGTAAACAAGAAAAATAACTACTGAATGTCTGAAAACAGCAAACAATATCAAAACATTTACAAAAACAGGAAAGGATGGTTCCAATAGGTGTCCAAAATAAAACATCAGATGACTCTCCAGTGGAAGAAAATGAACTAGTACTACCTGATAGGGAATTCAAATCTTTAATACTCAGAATACTGCAAGAGCTGAGACAAAAAGGTGATAAACATGAGGAAAAAATAGAAAAATTCATGGAAAATACAGACAAAAATTGGAAGAATTCAGGAAAATAATGCAGGAATAAAATGCCAAAATCACAATTAGAAATTAAACAAAGACAACAATTAGAAATCCAAAACATAAGCAACAAGATTTCAGAAATGGACAGTGTCATAGAAGGGTTGAGATGTAGATTTGAAACGGTGGAAGACAGGATCAGTGGAATTGAAGACAAACACTTGGATACAACTCTGTTTGAGGAAAAATCAGAAAAAAGAACAAAGAAAAATGAAGAGACCCTGAGAGTTATGTGGGATACAATCAAAAGCAAAAATCTGCAAGTGATTGGAATACCATAACAAGGGGAGAAAACAGAAAACACAGAGAGGATGATTGAAGAACTGCTGACAAAAAACTTCCCCAATATCATGAAAGATGAAAATCTGGCCATCAAAGAAGCTCAACGAAGCCATATAGGAGAGACCCCTAAAGAAAATCACCAAGGCATATTATAATCACACTCGCCAAAACCAAAGACGAACATAGAATCCTGAGAGAAGCTCGTGAAAAACAAGAAGTCACATACACAGGAGAAACAATAAGACAAAGCACAGATTATTCAGCAGAAACCATGCAGGCAAGAAGACAATGGGATGACTTATATAAAACATTGAAAGAAAATGCCAGCCAAGAATAATATATCCTGCAAAATTCTCATTCAAATTTGATGGTGAAATTAGGTCATTTCCAGATAAACAGAAATTAAGGGAATATGTAAAAGTCAAATAAAACTTACAAGAATTATTAAAGTGAGCTCTTCGATCTTAGAACAACCAACTTCAGCTCACAGGCAGAATCTAAGATGCAAGATCATACCAGTCAGATACCAGTCTAGGAAATGAACTCTCGAGGACTATCCAAAACCAAAGGATATACAACAGGGAATTAGAGCAGTTAATCAGTAAATGACAACAACGTCAAAACAATAAAAGAGGGAATAAACGGCATAGGTATAGAAACTTCTAATGGAGAGGAAGGCAAGGCGATACCAAGTAATGGTAGACTGCTTCAAACTTAGAAAGATAAGGGTAAAATTCATGATAACCACAAAGAAAGTTAACAAACATACAAATTAAAAAAAAAGGAAAAACATAAAGTCTCAGCAAAAACAAAACCTACAAAAACAAAATAAATTTTTTAAAAAATCCACAAAAAAAGTAACTTGGCACAAGAGAGTAGGAAAAACAAAGAAAACTTCATCACCACAAAAAAAAGCACTACAAAATGACAGAAACAAACTCGCATCTATCAATAATTACACTGAATGTAAATGGACTCAATGCACCCACAAAGAGACGGAGTGTGACACAATGTATAAGAAAACAGGATCCATCAATATGCTGTCTACAAAAGACACACCTTAGAAACAAAGATGTGAATTTATTAAAAGTAAAAGGTTGGAAAAAAATATATCAAGCTAACAACTACCAAAAAAGAGCAGGAGTGGCAATTCTAATCTCAGATAAAATAGACTTTAAAACTAAATCTACCATAAAAGACAAAGAAGGACACTATATAATGATTAAGAGGACGATCCATCATGAAGACATAACCATAATAAACATCTACGCACCCAATGACAGGGTTCCGAAATACATGGAACAAACTCTAACAACACTGAAAAGAGAAATTGACAGTTCCACAATAAAAGTAGGAGACTTCAACACACCACTCTCAGTAAAGGACAGAACAATTAAGATGCAACTAAGTAAAGATACAGAAGACATAAAGGGCACAAACACCCAACTTGACCTCCTAGACATATACAGAACACTCCATCCAACCGCTGAAAGTACACATTCTTTTCCAATGCACATGGAACGTTCTCCAGAATAGACCACATCTTAGGCCACAGAGCAATCATCAAAAAGATCCAAAACTCTGAGATAATTCAAAGTATCATCTCTGACCACAATGCCATCAAGGTAGAAATTAACAATAGAAAGAGCAAGGAAAAAACAAACAATTACATGGAAACTGAATAATACCCTACTTACACATCACTGGGTAATAGAAGAAATCAGAGATGGAATCAAAAAATTCTGAGAATCAAACAAGAATGAAAACACATCATACAAAAACCTTAGGGACACAGCAAAGGCAGTCCTCAGAGGACAGTTTACAGCAATAGATACACATATCAAAAAAGAAGAAAGTGACAAAATCAAAACATTAACTGCAGAACTCAAATAGAAAGAGAACAATGAAAAAGAAAAGCCCACAACCGCCTGAAAAAGGAAATAGTAAAGATCAGAGCAGAAATAAATGAAATAGAGAACAGAAAAACAATAGAAAGAATCAACAAAACCAAAAGTTGGTTCTTTGAAAGAATCAACAAAATCGACAAACCAATGACCAGACTGAAAAAAGAAAAACAGGGGAGGACACAAATAACCCAAATAAGAAATAAAATGGTGGATATTACAACAGACCCAACTGAAATAAAAAGGATTATAACAGAATATTATGAAACACTATACTCCAACAAATTTTAAAACCTAGAGGAAATGGATAAATTCTCTAGAAACACACTACCTACCCAAACTACAGCTAACTGATGTTGAAAATCTGAACAGAGCCGTTAAAAGAGAAGAGATTGAAAACTTAATAAAAAAAACTACCAAGCAAAAAAAGCCCTGGCTCAGATGGCTTCACTGGAGAACTCTACAAAACATTTACAGAAGAGCATGTACCAGTACTAAGGCTATTTCAGATCACAGAAGAGGAAGCAACACTTCCAAATTCATTCAATGAAGCCAGCATAACGCTGATACCAAAACCAGGCAAAGATGTCACAAAAAAAGAAAATTACAGACCAATATCTCTCATGAATATAGATGCAAAAATTCTGAACAAAATTCTAGCCAATAGAATACAGCACCATATCAAAAAAATAATATGCCACGATGAAGTAGGATTCATACCAGGTATACAAGGATGGTTCTACATTAGAAAATCAATCAACGTAATCCACCACATACATAAAAGGAAAGAAAAAAATCACATGATCATCTCAACTGACGCAGAAAAGGCATTTTACAAAGTCCACCACCCATTCCTGATAAAAACTCTCAATAAAATAGGTATACAAGGAAAATTTCTCAACATAATAAAGGGCGTCTATGCAAAACCAATGGCCAACATCATTCTTAATGGAGAGAAGCTGAAAACATAGCAAGTGAAAATAGGAACAAGACAAGGATGCCCTTCATGGCCACTCCTATATAACATTGTGCTGGAAGTTCTAGCTAGAGCAATAATGCAAGAAAAGGAAATAAAGGGAATCCAAATTGGGAAAGAAGAAGTTAAACTGTCCCTGTTCGCAGATGATATGACACTATACATAGAAAACCCTAAAGACTCCACGATAAATCTCCTGGAACTATTATAAAGATTCAGCAGAGTAGCAGGATACAAGATAAACATTCAAAAATCAGTTGGATCACCATACACCAATAAGGAGAATGATGAAAAGGAAATCAGGAAAACAATACCATTTTCAATAACCCCTAAAAAGATAAAATACTTAGGAATAAATCTGACCAGGGATGTAAAACACCTATACAAATAAATCTACAGAACACTACTGCAAGAAACCCAAAGGGATCTACATAAATGGAAAAACATACCATGCTCATGGATAGGCAGACTCAACATTGTGAAAATGACAATTCTACCCAAAGCAATTTAGAAATACAACACAATCCTGATCTAAATACCAACAACATTCTTCAAAGATATGGAAAAACTAATCATTCACTTTATATGGAAAGGGAAGAAGCCCTGAATAAGTAAAGCACTACTGAAGAAGAAGAAAGTTGGAGGACTCACACTACCTGACTTCAAAACCTACTATATAGCTACAGTAGTCAAAACAGCCTGGTACTGGTACAATGACAGATACATTGACCAATGGAACAGAATTGAGAACCCAGATGTAAATCCATCCACCTACGGTCACCTGATCTTCGACAAGGGCCTGAAGTCCATCAAATGGGGAAAAGACAGTCTTTTTAACAAATGGTGCTGGCAAAACTGGATATCCATCTGCAAAAAAATGAAACAGGACCCATAACTCATGCCCTATACAAAAACTACTTCAAAATGGATCAAAGACTTGAATATAAAGCCTAAAACTATAAAATTCATAGAAGAAAAAATAGGACCAACACTAAAGGCCTTAATACACGGCATTAACAGGATACAAACCATAACCATCAACGCACATACCCCAATAGATAAGCTAGATAACTGGGATCTTCTAAAAATCAAACACCTATGCTCTTCAAAAGACTTCACCAAAAGGGTACAAAGAGAACCTGCAGACTGGGAAAAAATTTTTGGACAGTACAAATCAGAGAAAGGTATAATCTCCATAATCTACAAGAAAATCCAACACCTCTACTACAAAAAGACAACTAATCCTATTAAAAAATGGGCAAAGGAAATGAATAGACACTTCACCAAAGAAGACATTCAAATGGCCAACAGACACATGAGGAAATGCTCGAGATCCCCAGTGATTAGAGAAGTGCAAATTAAAACCACAATGAGATACCATATCACTCCGGCATTACTGGCACGAATCAAAAACACTGAAAATAACAAATTTTGGAGGGGCTGTGGGGAGATCGGAAGTCTTATGCCCTGCTGGTGGGAATGCAAAATGATACAACCATTTTGGAAAATGATATGGCGCTTCCTCAGAAAGCTAGAAATAGACATACCATTCGATCCAGCAATCCCACTCCTAGGAATATATCCTAGAGAAATAAGGGTCGTCACATGAATAGACATATGCACACCTGGGTTTGTGGCAGTATTGTTTACAATAGCAAAACGATGGAAAAAATCTAGTTGCCCATCGACTGATGAATGGATAAACAAACTATTGTACATACACACAATGGAGTACTATGCAACGAGATAGAACAACGATGAATCTGTGAAGCGTCTCATAACATGGATGAAACTGGAGGACATTATGCTGAGTGAAATAAGTCAATCACAAAAGGGCAAATATTGTATGAGACCTCTATTGTAAAAACCCACGAGAAACTTCACACACAAAATGTAACAATCTTTGCTGGTTACCAGGGATGGGAGGGTTGGGGGGGGGGGGAGGAATACTAAATAGACAATAGATAAATGGTATCTTGGGTGAAGGGTGAGACAGTACACAATACAGTAGAAACTAGCACAACTTGTACAAGGAAAGGTCATGGAAGCTCCAAAGACACATCCAAACTCCTTGAGGGACTGAATTGCTGGGTGGAGGGTTGTGGGGACCATGGTCTCAGGGAACATCTCGCTCATTTGGCATGACACAGATTATAAACACAATGCTCTACATTCTACCTTGGTGAGTAGTGTCTGGGGTCTTAAAAGCATGTGAGCGGCCATCTAAGATACTCCACTGGTCTCATCACTTCGGGAGCAAGGGAGAATGAAGAGAACAGGATACAAGCAAAAGATTAGTCTGAAGGACTCATTGTCCACAACTACCAAGGCCTCCACCAGACTGAGTCCAGTACAGCTAGATGGTGCCCGGCTAACACCACTGACTGCTCTGACCAGGATCACAATAGAGGGCTCTGGACAGAGCCGGAAAAGGATGTAGAACATAATTCTAACTCACAAAAAAAAAAAAAAGAAAAAAAGACCAGATTTACTGGCCTAAAGGAGACTGGAGAAACCCTGAGAGTATGGCCTGCAGACACCCTTTTAGTTCAGTGGTGAAGTTATCTACGAGGTTTACCATTCTGCCTGGGAGTGGACAGCCCCGTAAAACCAAGTGAGACTAACCAGGTACAGGAGTCCAGTGACAAGGGCCAGAAGGCAGAAGGGGACAAGGAGGCTGGTGAGAGGGAACCCAAGGTTGGGTAAGGATATTGTTGATGTGTTGTGAGATTGTTAGCCATTGCCATTGTCATAGGGCACCATGTGTAGTAACTGTTAAATGAGAAACTATTTTGTTCTGTAAGCCTTCATCTTAAGTGAGAATAACAGCACAATTCGAAGAGAGTAGTCAATGTCACTGAACTGGTGTATCTTTGGCTATGAGTATTTTCACCCCCCCAAAAAAAGGTTGAGAAGTTAGAGGGTTGACTTGTTGTGGGGTTGTTAACCAATGTGATAAAACAATATGTGTACTACTGTTTCATGAGAAACTATTTGTTCTGTAAGCCTTCACCTGAACTACAATAAAAAAAAAAATGACCTCACTAAACTCATACCTATCAATAATTACGCTGAATGTAAATGGACTAAATGCACCAATAAAGAGACAGACAGTGGCAGATTGGATTAAGAAAGCAAGATCTCTACATGCTACTTACTCCCTACAAGAGACAAACTTTAGACTTAAAGACACAGACAAACTAAAACTCAAAGGACGGAAAAGAATATATCAAGCAATCAACACTCAATAAAGAGCAGGAGTGACAATATTAATCTCTCACAAAATAGACTTTAAAGTAAAATCCACCACAAAAGATAAGGAAGGACACTATATAATAATTAAAGGGTCAATACACCAGGAGGACATAACCATAATAAATATTTACACACCCAACTATAGGGCTCCAGTATACATAAAACTGACTCTGATACCACTGAAATGAGAGATAGACAGCTCCACAATAGTAGTAGGAGATTTCAACACACCACCTCTGCTGAAGGGTAGAACATCCAGAAAGAAGCTCAACAAAGACACAGAAGAGCTAAACGTTACAATCAAACTTGATTTCATAGACATATACCAAACACTCCACCCAACAGCAGTCAAGTATACTTTCTTTTCCAACACACATGGAACATTCTCCAGAAGAGACCACATATCATGCCTTAAAGCAAGCCTTAACAAAATCCAAAGCATTGAAATATTACAAAGCATCTTTTCTGACCATAAAGCCATAAAAGTAGAAATAAACAGCAGGAAAAGCAAGGGAAAAAAAATGAAACACAGGGAAACTGAACAACACCTTGCTCAAAAACTACCGTGTTATAGAAAAAATTAAGGATGGAATAAAGAAATTCATAGAATCAAACGAGAATGAAAATACATCCTACAAGAACCTTTGGGACACAGCAAAAGCAGTGCTTGGAATCAGTTTATAGAAATAAATGCACACATCCAAAAAGAAGAAAGGAACATAATAAAAACATTAACCCTACAACTGGAAGAAGTAGAAAGAGAGCAGCAAAAGAAGCCCTCAGGCTCCAGAAAAAAAGTAAATAATAAGAATTAGAGCAGAATTAAATAAAATAGTGAATAGAAAAACAATTCAAAGAGTTAACAAGACCAAAAGCTGGTTCTTTGAAAAGATTAACAAAATTGGTAAACCATGGGAGAAACTGACAAATGAAAAATAAGAGTGGAAGCAGATAACCCGTTTAAGAAATGAGACGGGTGAGATCACAACAGACCCAACTTAAATTAAAAGAATCAAAACAGAATACTATGAAAAAGTGTATTCTAACAAATTTGAAAACCTAGAGGAAATGGACAAATTTCTAGAAACTCACTACCTACCTAAACTAACAGAAACAGAGGTATAAGAACTAAATAAACCCATAACATAAGAAGAGATAGGAAAGGTAATTTAAAAACTCCCAACAAAAAAACGCACTGGCCCGGATGGGTTCACTGGAGAATTCTACCAAACTTTCAGAGAAGAGTTAACACCACTACTACTAAAGGTATTTCAGAGCATAGAAAATGATGGAATACTCCCCAACTCATTCTATGAAGCCAGCATAACCTTGATACAAAAACCAGGTAAAAATACCACACAAAAAAAGAAAATTACAGACCAGTATCCCTCATGAACACTGATGCAAAAATCCTCAACAAAATTCTAGCCAATAGAATCCAGGAACATATCAAAAAAAAAAAAAAATTCACCATGGTCAAGTGGGATTTATACCAGGTATGCAGGGATGGTTCAACATTGGGAAAACAAGTAGTGTAATCCATCACAGAAATAAAACAAAAGAGAAGAACCACATGATCTTATCAATCGATGCAGAGGAGGCATTTGACAAAGTCCAACAGCAATTCCTGATAAAAACTCTCAACAAGATAGGAATAGAAGGGAAATTCCTCAGTATAATTAAGAGCATTTATACAAAGCCAACAGCCAACATCATCCTAAATGGAAAGACTTTGAAAGCATTCCCCTTGAGAATAGGAACCAGACAAGGATGTCCTTTATCAGCACTCTTATTCAACATTGTGCTGGAGGTCCTAGCCAGAGCAATTAGGCCAGGAAAAGAAATAAAGTGCATCCAGATAGGTAGGGAGGAAGTCAAAGTATCTCTATTTGCACATGATACGATCTTATACACAGAAAACCCCAAAGACTCCACAGGAAAACTACTGGAATTAATAAAAGATATCATCAAGGTTTCATGATACAAGAGAAACATACAAAAATCACTTGGATTCCTTTACACTAACAAAGAGAACCTTGAAGAGGAAATCACCAAATCAATACCATTTATAATAGCCCCCACGAAGAGAAAATACTTAGGAATAAATCTAACCAGAGACGTAAAAGATCTATACAATGAAAACTACAAGACACTACTGCAAGAAACCAAAAGAGACCTGCATAAGTAGAAAAACATACGTTGCTCATGGATAGATAGACTCAACATTGTGAAAATGTCAATTCTACCCAAAGAGATCTACAGATACAATGCAATCTCTATCCAGATTCCACTGGCATTTTTTAATGAGATGGAGAAACAAATCACCAACTTCATCTAGAAAGGGAAGAGTCCCCGAATAAGTAAAGCATTCCTGAAGAAGAAGAACAAAGTGGGAGGCCTCACAGTACCGGATTTTATAACCCATTATTCTACCACAGTATTCAAAATCAGCCTGGTAGTGGTACAACAATAGATACATAGACCAATGGAACAGAATTGAGAATCCAGACATAAATTTATCCATCTATGAGCAGCTGATATTTGACAAAGGCCCAAAGTCCATTAATTGGGGAAAATACAGTCTCTTTAACAAATGGTGCTGGCTTAACTGGATATCCGTCTGCAAAAAACTGAAACGAGACCCATATCTCACACCATGAACAAAAACTAACTCAAAATGGACCAAAGACTTAAATATAAGATACAAAACGATAAAGATCATGGAAGAAAAAATAGGGACAATGCTAGGAGCCCTAATACATGGCATAAACACAATACCAACCATAAGTAACAATGCACAAGCACCAGAAGAGAAACTAGATAAATGGGAGCTGCTAAAAATCAAACACTTATGCTCATCAAAAGACTTCACCAAGAAAATAGACAACCTACAGACTGGGAAAAAAATTTTGGCTACAAGAAATCCAATCAGCGTCTAATCTCTAAAATCTACAAGATACTGCAAAACCTCAACAACAAAAAAACAAATAACCCAATTAAAAAATGGGCAAAGGATATGAACAGACACTTCGCAAAAGAAGATATTCAGGCAGCTAACAGACACATGAAGAAATGCTCATGATCATCAGCCATTAGAGAAATGCAGATCCAAACTACAATGAGGTATCATCTCACCCCAACAAGGCTAGCGTTTATCCAAAAAACACAAGATAATAAATGCTGGAGAGGTTGTGGAGAGACTGGAACACTTATACACTGTTGGTGGGAATGTAAAATGGTACAACCACTTTGGAAATCGATTTGGCACTTCCTTAATAAGCTAGAAATAGAAGTACCATACGATCCAGTTATCCTGCTCCTTGGAATACATCCTAGAGAAATAAGAGCCCTCACACGAATAGATACATGCACACCCATGTTTGTTGAAGCACTGTTCATAATAGCAAAGAGATGGAAACAACTTAGGTGCCCATCCATGGATGAATGGATAAACAAATTATGGTATACCCAGACAATGGAATACTATGCAATGATAAAGAACAAGGATGAAGCCGTGACACATCTTATAACATGGAGGAAGCTGGAGGTCATTAGGCTGAGTGAATTTAGTCAGTCACAGAAGGACAAATATTGTATAAGACCACTATTATAAAACTCAAGAAAACGTTTAAACACGGAAGAAAACATTCATTGATGGTTATGAGGTTGAGGAGGGAGAGTGAGGGTTATTTACTACCTAGATAGTAGATAAGAATGATCTTATGTGAAGGGAAGGACAGCACACATTACAGGGGAAGTCAGCACAACTGGACTAAACCAAAGCTAAGAAGTTTCCTGAATACAATCAAGCACTTTGAGAGACAGAGTAGCAGGAGTAGGGGTCTGGGGACCATGGTTTTAGGGGCCATCTAGGTCAACTGGCATAAAAAAGCTTATTAAGAAAATGTTCTGCATCTTACTTTGGTGAGTGGCATCTGGGGTCTTAAAATCTTGCAAGTGGCCATCTAAGATGCATCAGTTGGTCCCAACCACCCAGAGTAAAGGCGAATGAAGAACACCAAAGTCACAAGGAAAGTATTAGCCCAAGAGACGGAAAGAGCCACGTAAACCAGAGACTTCATCAGCCTGAGACCAGAAGAACTAGATGGTGCCCAGCTACCACCAATGACTGCTCTGACAGGCAACATGAGAGTTCCAGGGGTAGCAGGAAAAAAGTGGGGTGCAGAACTCTAATTCTAGTAAGAAAACCAGACTTAATGGTCTGAGACTGGAGGAACCCCAGAAAGCATGGCTCCTGTATTCTGTATCAGCCCAGAACTAAAAGAATTTCTGAGGCCAACTCTTCAGATACGGATTGGACTGGACTGTGGGACATAAAGTGATACTCATAAGGAGTGTGCCTCTTAGCTGAAGTAGATACAAGAGACTAAACAGGAAGCTTCTGTCTGGAGGTGAGATGGGAAGGCAGAGAGGGTTAGGAGCTGGTTGAATGGTCATGAGGAATCAGGGGTGGAAAGGATGAGTGTGCTGTCACAATATGGGGAGAGTAATGATGGTTACATAACAATGTATGTATAAATTTCTGTATGGGAAAAAATAAAGAGGTCTTTTGCAGCAAAAAATTAATCAAATGATGTATTGCACTGGGCAAATCTGCTGCAAAAGAGCTCTTTAAATTGTTAAAAAGCAAAGATGTCACTTTGAGGACTAAGGTGCGCCTGACCCAAGCCATGATATTTTCAGTCTCCTCATATACATGCAAAAACTGGGTAATGAATATGGAAGACCAAAGAAGAATTGATGCTTTTGAATTATGGTATTGGCAAGAATATTGAATATACCATGGACTGCCAGAAGAACGAACAAATTTGTCTTGGAAGAAGTACAGCCAGAATGCTTCTTAGAAGTGAGGATGGTGAGAACTTGTCTCATGTACTTTGGACATGTTACCGGGAGATTACCATGCTTAATAACATAGAGGATCAGCGAAAAAGAGGAAGACCCTCAGTGAGATGGATTGACACAGTGGTTACAACAATGGACTCAAACATAGCAATGATTGTGAGGATGGTCCAGGACTGGGCAGTGATTTGTTGTACATAAGGTTGCTGAGAATAGGATCTTACTCAACAGCACCTAAAAACAATAATAAGCTGTAGTATTGACTAAAAATTATCTTTTCTATAATTTGGCAGGATTTGGAGTGGGGTGAAGAAATAAGAGAATATGTAGTTCATTATCTTTAACTAGTTTCTCTCCTATTTGTCTCTTTAAACTGAGTTCCAGATTTATTTAATGAACTGGCCTACTGAATTTATTTTTGCTGTATTCATTCTGCTGTTAATTGCTTTAATTTATCAAGTTTCCTTCACTGACATTTTTCAGTTTAGCAATGAATATTTCTTTCTAATCTATATTTCTTTTTGTCCAGTAGCTTGTTGTATATGACAGCTTCATTAGTTTGTAGATTGGTTCTTAAGTATTTATAAATTAGACTGAAGGGACGTGGATCTTATCTATATTGGCAAAGTATAATTCAAATAAGTATCTGTGTAATTGGGCCCAATGCAAGCACTTAACAGTGAGGAAATTCAGTGTGTGATTGGCAGAGGATGAGGAAAGAAAATTTCATAGATCTGTTTGGCTGGATGTGAGGAGCTCACACATGGGATGAAGGGCTCAGCCTCGAACCTCAATCTGCTTGTGGAGATGGAAGCTTAGTGGCCCATTAAGCACCACGACTAAGTCTTTTTTAATTTTAACAGAACATATGTTTGGGAAAATGTGTGGTATAGTGGTTATAAACTTGAACTTTAGAACAGTGATGCACAAATTTTAGCATCTGCCCAAATCACCTGGAGAGTTTGTTGTTGAAACACAGACTGCTGGCCTCATCCCAAAGTTTCTGATTCAGTGGGTCTGAGATGGGGCTTGAGATTTTGCATTTCTAACAAATCCCAGGTGATACTGATATTGCTGGGTGGGGACACACTTTGAGAGCCACTGCTGTAGAAAAAAAAAAAAAAAAAACACACCAAACTCTATGCCATTGAGACAGAGTATACCTGCCCAATAGAGTTTCCAAGGAGCAGCTGGTGGATCCCACCTGCCGACATTTTGGTTAGAAGCCTGAACTCTTAACCACTGTGCCACCAGGGCTCCACTGCTGTAGAGGTGGAAAAATTTAGAGTTGATGTCTGTCTCTATGACTTCTTCACTGCTTGAGCATGAGCAAGTGATTCAACCTCTCTGAGCTTATTGTACTTTACTGAAAATCCTAATGGAGTAGAACAGTAGAATTTCCCTCACTGGACTGGCATAAAGGTTAAATGAGATTAAAAGCACTGAATATGTGCCCAAGTTACAATGAACACTCAAAATCTATTCCATTCCATTACATTATATTATAAAATACTATACTATATTCTATTATATATATACATTATACTACGTACATTATTCTATTACATTTTATATATTTAATGAGAATTTGCTTTGGCAAAGGTAAAGATAATGAATTTTGAAAATGCAATTCCTTTCTATAGCCATTAAAATATTTTGTTTCAGAAACTTTTCATAGGATAGTTAAAAGATTTTACATCCACTGCCAATTTTCCCATTGTTAGCACATAGCTCCACCCTCATTTACTGTGCATCTAGTTGGTATGATTTTCAATACGTAGCAATTTATGGAAGTGAAGCAAAGACATATACTGCCAGGCTACGTTATGCAGTCTCTTTATATTTGGCATCATAACATGTGAAATCTATACAAAACTGGTAAATTCAAGCAAGGATACCATGCCTGAACTTAGAATCTAGAAAAGTCTTGTTTTCCAGAAGTACGTACTATTGCCCAGGAGCTATGGTGCTCAAAGTGTGCCCTCAGGGAATACCATTAGTGTCACCTGGGAACTTGTTAAAAATGCAAGTTCTCAAACCCCACCCCAGACCAACTGAACTGGAAGCTCTGGGACTCTGTTGCTGGACCTTGAGAACCATTGCTCTAGAAAGCCAGCACTAAGAGCAGGAATGTACCTCAGCCTGGCTCACCAGTTCTGTAGATGGGAGAATAAGCTGGAAGGAAGATGGCTTGCTTAAAGTCACACACAGGGCATATTTGTGGCAGAGCTTAGACTAGAGCCAGGTGTCTGCCCTTCTGGGCCCACCTGCTCACTCAGACTGCATGCAATTGCTGACCTGGGTCACCCATATCCTGTTGCCATTGAGTCGATTCTGACCCATAGCAACCCTCTAGGACAGAGTAGAACTTCCCCATAGGGTTTCCAAGGAGTGATTGGTGGATTTGAACTGCCGACGTTTTGGTTAGCAGCCTAACGCTTAACTACTGCACCACCAGGGCTCCTGAGTCACCCATGCCCACTGATAAAACAGGCTCCCTGGGAAGCCTGGAATCTGACTGCTCAGAAAGATGAAGTACATTTCCTTTTTTTTTAATGAACAACATGTTATCCCTGCAACAGTAACTGAGCAGAGAATTTCCAAATCAAAGGCACAGGAAAATAGCCCATAATGGGTGGCTGTCAGGCCAAGCAGCAGTCTGGGGTGGCCCTGAGCACAAAGGCAGAGGCCGCGGAGCCCCACACAGGGCCGGGCTCCCCAAAGGCCGTGGAGGAGGAAGCAGCTCTGAGAAGGGAAGCTGGCCCAGTGGGTCAGCTTTCGCTGACTTCCTGGCTGCCTGTGGTCCTGGGCAGAGACACAGCTGATTTGGGGAGTTTATTTTAGTTTGCTGTGAGGAGTCAGCTCCTCCAAAATACAAGCAAAGATACTGGCAAAGTGAGAGGAAGTTGGACTTGCTTGAGGTCTGACTTTGATTGTGTTCGCATGGTTCAGTGTCTCCCCATGGACTCCTCTTCCGTCTGAGAGATGGGGGGAGCTGGAGGGAAGGTACATGTCCATCCCACGTGGCACTGCAGATGCTCCTTCTGCTAGAGCTGCCCTTGTGTGGCAGGGTACTCCCAACAACTCAGGGCAACATAGAGGGCCTGTCTCACTCAGCCCAGTGCACTAGGAAAGAGAGTCGGAGCTGTGCAAAGTCTGGCCAGCATCCAGTGGAGAAGTCTGCCATGTCCGAGAAGGGAAGGCTGACTTCATTGCCCCAGCAGGCCCACCAGATGAGCTTGAAGCTCTCCTTGATGTCGTCCTGATGCATTAGCAGCGGGTTTCTGGGCTCCGCAAGCAGGGAGCCTACTTTCTGGGCCATAGGTTGAAGCAACCCAGGGATAACTGAAAAGGTCGAATTGTTAAAGGGCATTTGGAGAAGTGCCTATGATCCTTTCCCAGGCGCCCCACCATGTACACACACCAGGGGCGGATTATCCAACAGTGCTTACCTTGCTTACCAGATCATCTGTAGTGAACAATTCCACATTTTATCACCACATCAAAGATCCTGCTTCTAGGTATGGCTGCATCTGTCTCTTTCCCAACCCCACAGCACCTTCCTACAGGATCAAAGCCTCTTCAAATTTACATCCTGACAAGGATGAGTGACCCAGTAAGCAAGGTAAGCATGGGCTTACTTACTAATCTATAGTAAACAATTTCACATGGGTTTCACCACATCATCAGAAGTAAGCCCATGCTTACCTTGCTTATGGGGTCATCTGCCCCTGACACACACACACACACTCAGACACATGTGTGCACACACAAATGAGCACACATCTCTGATGTTTTGGAGTTGGCAAAGGCCATTTCTTTGAGCTTCCCTGGTCTCTGCTGGACTCAGAGGACAGTTTTTGCAACTGGCCTTACTCTTTAGCTTTCTCTGCCTCTCACCTAACCCTGTCCCAGGGTCATCTTGGAATTCCAGTTCCAGGAATGAAAGCCAGTGCAGTGGGAGGGCCTGGGCAAGGGGTCTTTTTTCTGCACTTGTTGCCCCTGACTGTACAATGGTAAACCCCTTCCTCATTTTGAAGTCTTCACTAGTGTTAAGCTTTTCTGAGCTTCTGTCTGAATCAGGTTGCTCTTCCCACATCAAGCATGTTAGCCAGAAACCCCAGGATTCCAACCCTCCGCACTGAGAAAGGATATATCTGAGATGGAGGCATCTTCAGCATGGAGAGAAAAGATGTAGGAGGATGACGCTACCACCAATCCCACCTCTCAGACCTAGGAGGGACAGGACAAGAACATAGAGATCTCCCCAATCCCAGCCCCTCTCTAGCTGGGCAAAGGAGAAGGGAGGTAGCCAGACAGGAGGACCATGCTCTGAGTCACCGAGTTAATAGTAATTACTGCACCTCACTGGTTGGACACCTACACCTTCACAGCAACCTGCAAGGTTGCTAAAGGGCATTGGTACCTCACCTTGTACACACACACACACATACAGCACTGGTGATTTAGAATAGGCAATTGAAAGCAATTTCTTTTAACCCTATCGTGTAACCAAGGAACTTGATTCAAGATACAAGTAGTAAGTTGTGGAGTCTGGGCTGAGACTCATTCTGTTTGACTCCAAAGCCCCTCCTCTCTCCATGTCTTTAGCAGAGTGGAGTGGCTAAGAACACAGATGCAGCCCCTTATCACCTGAGAGAACTCAGGCATGTCAAGTACATTCTTTTTGTTTTGTTTAAGTTTCTCATTCATTTATTCATTCAGCAAATGTTTCTTGATGTGCCAGGTCATCAGCTCTGCACTGGAGATACAGCATTGAACAAGTATGTAAAGGTTCTGCTCTCACAGAGCTTACATTACAATGGAGGAGACACTTTAAAAAAGATAGTAACAGATGGAATAACAAGATAATTACAGACTGAGATAGGTGATATTAAGGGGGAAAAAGAAGACAGGGTGGTGTTTTATTATGACAGAATTGCACTGTGGACCAGTTTGGTAGGTCTTTTTAACAGTTCAAACATATTTTTCAATGAATGGAAAGCAGCCACAAAAAAGGCAAAGTCCAGAAGTGTTTTCACTTACAACCTGCACCCTTGTTTGCTTTAATTGGAATAATGAGGTCCCATTAGTCAATGAATTTATTAAATATTTGAGTGCCTACTTTGGGTCAGGAACTGTTCTGGGCACCAGGAATTTGTTGGTGAACCTAAGAGACCAAGCGTCAACTCTCATGGGGCCCTTGGCAAATGCACAAGACAACACGATGTGATGTGAAGTATGAGGATGAGAAGTAACACCGGGAGTTATGGTGGATGTAGGGCAGAGAGTGAAGGGGGTGTTTTAGATGAAGCACAGCCCAGGTGGCAAGAACAGCAAGAGTAAAGCATCTAATGAACCTGATAGGTTTGTTGTAATTACCTGCCAGCAAATCGACCCCAGACTCACGGTGACCCCATGCAAATGGAACAGAATGCTGAGGATAGGCATGGACGGCCAATATCCATGTCAGTCCTCCTGACCCTGTGGGAGGGTTGACTGTGGGACAAAGGGGAGTTAGGTTTTGCTAGGTGGTGCCCCAGTTCTGACTTATTTGCTGTTAGTTGGAAAGACCAAAAGGCACTGATTCAAAAGACACTGATTCCTGCATCTTTATGGCCTCAGATTTCATAGATGGATGTTTACAGAGAGTGGATATCTAGACAACACGTAAAACAAGCTAACATTGAGTCAGTTCCCCCTCATGACAACCCCATGTGTGTCAGAGTATAACTGTGCTCCATAGGGTTTTCAATGGCTAATTTTTTGGCTGTAGATCACTAGGCCTTTCTTATGAGGTGCCTCAGGGTGGACTTGAACTTCCAACCTTTCAGTTAGGAGCCAACCGTGCTAACCATTTGTACCACCCAGGGACTCCAGAGCACATTTAGACATGGATATATAGGTCTAGAGATAAGAGTGATCTTAAATTGACCTCCGAGCACTGCTTTTGCTGTGTCCAAAAGCCTGGTAAGATGTGTTTTCATTCTCATTTAATTCTATGAATTTCTTTATTCCGTCCTTGATTTCTTCTGTAACACGGTAGTTTTTGAGCAACATGTTATTCAGTTTCCGTGTATTTGATTTTTTTTCCTTACTTTTTCCATTACTGATTTCTACTTTTATGGCTTTATGGTCAGAAAAGATGCTTTGTATACTTCGATGTTTTGGATTCTATTAAGGCTTGCTTTGTGTCCTAGTATGTGGTCTACTCTAGAGAATGTTCCAAGTGCTCTGGAAAAGAAAGGATACTTGGCTGCTGTTGGATGGAGTGTTCTGTATATGTCTATCAGGTCAAGTTGGTTGATTGCGGCATTTAGATCTTCCATGTCTTTATTGAGCTTTTTTCTAGATGTTCTGTCCTTCACCGAAAGTGGTGTGTTGAAATCTCCTACTATTATTGTGGAGTTATTTCCTTTTCAATGCTGTTAGAGTTTGTCTTATGTATGTTGGAGCCCACTCATTGGGTGTATATATATTCATTATGGTTATGTCCTCTGGTATATTAATTCTTTATAATTATTTTATAGTGTCCTTTGTTATCCTTTGTGGTGGATTTTGCTTTATAGTCTATTTTGTCAGAGATTAATATTTCCACTCCTGCTCTTTTTTAGGTTGTTGTTTCCTTGACATATTTTTTTCCATCCTTTGAGTTTTAGTTTGTGACTTTGATTCTAAGGTGTATCTCTTGTAGGCAGCATGTAGACGGATTGTGTTCTTTTTATCCATTCTTCCACTCTCAGTCTCTTTATTCTTTATTCAGTGTAATTATTGATAGATACAAGTTTAGTGGTGTCATTTTGATTTTTTTTTTTTTTTGTGGTGTTGACAGTTTCTTTGTTCCACTTAATTTTCTGCACTGAGTCATTTTTCTTTATGTATTTTCATCTTTTTCATTATCGTTGATTTTGCATTTGCTGAGTCTTTTTGTTAGTTTCCTTTGCAGTTACCTTAAAATTTACCTCTGTTTTTGTAAGTTTAAACCAATCTTTTATTTCTTGATATCATCTTAACTTCCTCTCCATATGAAAATTCTATGACTACACTATTTAGTCTCTGTTTTTTATTTTAATGTTGTCATCATTCACATATTGACATCTCTGTTTCCCTATTGTCAGTGTTTTAGCTTTGACTTATTTTTTGACTTCTTTATCTGGGTTGGTATCTGGTTGTTCTGTCCTGTGTTCTAATCTTGGATTGTTATCTGATATTTGTTGGTTCTCTAGCCAGAGGACTCCCTTTAATAGTTCTTGTAATTTTGGCTTGGTTTTTACAAATTCCTTCTGTTTATCTGGAAATGCTCTAGTTTCATCAACATATATGAGAGACAGTTTTGCTGGATATATAATTTTTGGCTGACAATTTTTTTCCTTCAAGGCTTTATATATGTCATCCCATTGCTTTCTTGCCTGTATGGTTCCTGCTGAGTTGTCTGAGCTTAGTCTTATTGACGCTTCTTTGTAGGTGACTTTTCATTTATCCCTAGCCACTCTTAAAATTCTTTATCTTTGGTTTTGGCAAGTTTGATTATAACATGTCTTGGTGACTTTCTTTTGGGATCTACCCTGTGTGGGGCTTGATGAGTGTCTTGAATATATATCTTGTCATCGTTTACGATATCAGGGAAGTTTTCTGCCAGCAAATCTTCAACAATTCTCTCTGTATTTTCTGTTACCCAACCCCCACCCCGCCCCACTGTTCTGGTACTACAGTCACTTACAGGTTATTCCTCTTGATAGTGTCCCACATAATTCTTAGGGTTTCTTCATTTTTTTAAATTATTTTGTCCTAGATAGGCAGGGCTACGTAGGGATGACTGGAGCAGGCACAGGTATCTGGTTGCAGTAGGGGGCTATGTTCTGAGAAAGATAGGGGGCTGATGGCTGCCCCTTACTGCCTGGGTGGAAGGCGTGTTCCTACCCCTACAGCATGTAAGTGGGTGGGTTTTGCAGCTAGACTTTGGGCAACCAATACCGTTGGCTGTAAGGACTGGGAGGCACCACTTATTCTTGTACTTCTGTCATGGGTGGATACGTGGAATAAGTGAAGCCATCAGTCCTCAGGCCCCTGATGTGGGTGGGTGAGGACCCTGCTTAATAGATAGGGTGGTGTCAAATATCACGTATCTGCTACTCCCCCTTGGCTGCTGCCATTGAAAATAGGCTTTAGGTATTGTGATAGTTAAGATTGTGTGTTGAATTGGCTGGGCCATGATTTTCAGTGTTTTAATGTAATCACTCCCATGATTGAATATACTGTGAGTAGCCAATCAGATGAAAGGGAGTCTCCTTGGGGGTGTGGCCTGCATCTGAATATAAGCAGACATTCTGGCTTTTTGCTCTCTCTGGATCCTGTGGCTGCTTCCTTTTGTCTCATCTCTGGTTCTTGGGACTTGAGCTGTCAGCTTATCTGCCGAACCCGGAATTCGTCAATCTGCACAGCCTGTAAGCTGGAGCCCTGCTCTCCGACCTGCCGATCTTGGGCTTGCCAGCTGCTGCAACTGAATGGCCTTGGGAGAGACCTCTACCCTGATCCACGGACTTGGGATGTTCTAGCCTCTACAATCACATGAGCTGTTTCCTTGATATGAATCTCTCTCTATATATATATTTATACACTTTACTGGTTTAGCTTCTCTAGAGAACCCAGCCTAAGACAGGTATATATCCTGTTGTCCTATGCTAATGAGGGCCTACTCTGTTGAATCTGCTCACACAGGTCTAGGCAGGAGTGATTGGCATTCAAAGTCTGTGGACCCCTTACGCCTGTGCCTAGGCAAAGGGGCAGTGCCCGCCCTGAGTTCCCAGCTTAGGAGGTGTGGTGATTTTTTAAAGCCTCAAGACTGGTTTGGCCATGGTTAGTCCTGAGTACTCAGCTTAGGGGAGTTGGCGTGTTTTTTTTTTCATTTTTTTCCCTAAAGCCGCGAGACTGATTTGGGTGCAATGGCTCCTATGTCTGGCTTAGGGAACATGGCAATTGTTGAATACTGCCAGACTGGTATAGGAGTGGAATAGAGAGGCGAGGGGTGTGGGTGAGAGGAAAACAGTAATTTCTCTGCTACGAAAGTCCCAGAGGGGAAGGGGTTATTTTGATCCCGTGCAGTAGGTTAGACGCTTGCAGCTAACTTTCTCAGGTCAAGCTCCACTTCCACCTGGCTCCGGAGGCTTGTGCAGACTCTCTGCTGCCTGGTCTCTCCTGATGTGGTAAAACACGTCCGAACACTACTGCTTGCCTCAGCCTGCATGCACCAGCCAATCCAGCCCACCAGATGCTGGCTAGGTCAAGTCTGGCACTTCTTCACTGCTTCTGAACTGTCTCTCCCTCCCCATGCCACTCTTTCTGCCTCCTCAATTTGTCTTTGATGTTCAGGGATCCTAGATTGTCATATATAATCGATTCACTTGTTTTTTGGGGTCTTTGTTGTAAGAGGGACTTCATGAAGTGTCTGACTACTCCGCCATCTTGGCCCTGTCTCTTGATAAGAGATCTCATACATTCTTGTGTCTCAGTTTTCTTTCTGTAGAGTAGGGATCATGAAAGTACCTACAGGGGGCCATTGCGAAGCTTACCTTTAAAATATATACAAACTCCTTAGAACCATGTTTGTAGCAAGTACTATTTTAATTTAGTGATTATTAGTATTTTCCTCTCTGAGGCCCTTGGATAATGAACTCAAATGCCCTCAGTGTCCTACATGTCCTCCTGTGGACTCCCGGCCACAGGGCATGGTTCCATCTGCAGGCTGGGCTGTGTCCTCAGAGTGGAGTCCTTTGTCTTGGCACCTGTTCCCCTCTAACTAGGCCTCTGGACCTTTGTCAAATGAAAGGACAGGCTCCTCCTAATTCTCCTCTACGGCCTTCCTCAGGAAGACCAGAAAGAGGAGGAGAAAAGAAGTAAGAATTGGTCCCTACTCCCTAGGGAAGAAATGGCTAAAGGTGTGTAGTGACAGGGCAACATACAGTGCTCACCTGCCTGAAAGTTTAATTTCACTTTCTTGACTAAGCTACATCCCTGAGTCCTGCTATGGATAGATGGCCCAGAGGCAGGTAACAGAGGACCTTGAAAAGGTTAGACATGGGCTTCCAACATCTAAGTAGCTCATTACATTACATCCCAATAAGCCAGCTAACACTCTTACTGAGCCAAGTGTTGTTTCCAGGAGGCCTCTGTGTGTAGAGTAAGAAGGACCACTAAAACGACAGAAGAGCAGGCTGGCTCCTGCTTCAGCCATTCAACTGAGGCCACACCTGCAACTCACAGCCAAGTGGGAAAGTCCTGGGCTTTCATGACCCTCCTGGCCTGGGCTCCTTGGCTGCATTTTTCCATTTCTGCAGGTCCCTGCCAGACGTTCACATAAGGAAATAGAGAGATAAGCACTAGCCCAGTCCAGGTTGCATGTACAGGTATAAACTGCAAGGATTTATAATTTCTGTCCATAGGTTCCTGGTGCTATGACGGGTATATAAAAGAGAGTTTTCAAGGAGTCATCTCTCAGTCAGGCTTGAGAAAATGCATGGTTTCTTAACTGTTGTTTCTCCAGCTCTGCATTGTTCAATAGGAGCAGTCCCAGTGTTGCTCAAAAAGAGCACCAAGCCAGCCCTTGGAAGTCCCACCATTTTTCTCATCAACATGCTTTTGGTTCTGTTTGTATGAGGCAGGCAAGGTTCCATCCCTGTTGTTTCCAAAAACCATACATCAGCGTGCTTCCCATAAATCACTTTAATAAAAAACACATGAAAAAGTTAAAAAAAAAAAAAACCCTTAGCATGTGTGAAATGAAATCAAAGAATATTTATAAAAATACCAAAGAATCTGGTGAGTGAATCCACCATCAAGGAGAAGAGGGAGATCTATGCCTGATTCCTAGATGAGATATCAGTTTCCTAGGAAGGAGAGAGGGAAATCTGCCTTCCAGAAAGATTAGCTATAAAGGGGAAGCAAACAATGCCAAGAAAAATAATACATCTTAGTTTAATTAACTTAGTTGAATGCACATTTTACTTCTGTCATGGTAGCTAATAGAGGTTTCAGGCCTGGAGCTCTCACTCCTCCACCTGTTACTCCTCAGTCTTCATTCAGTCCTGAAATTCTACAGTCCCCTTAGGAAAATCCTTCATTAAAGAGTGCTCCTAGTATCTTGATGGCCTTGACTGCACTGGGCAACTTCCTAAGTCTTTGGATCAGGTTTCTGGACTTCTGAAGAGGCCAGTCTGAGAACCACTTATACATTATTAGTGGGGCTATGAACCAGTGCAAACTTTATGGAGGGGAATGTCATCATGTCTGTTAAAATAAAATATATTCATACTCTTTGGCTGAGAAACTCTACTTTTATGAATTTATCCTAAAGAAATATGTACACAGGTATGTAAAGAAGTATGCACATGGGATACATCACAGGCTGGATTGCAAAATCCCAACTTTCCATTGAGTGGGGACTGGTTTGATGAATTATGCTACAGCTGAGCCCTGGGATGACATGCTTCCATTGAAAAGAATGAGATGGATCTTTGTGGATTGACCCGAAAGAGTGTCAGGGTATCTATGTGAAAAACTAAACTGCATTATAAAACATAGAGTGGATATTACCTGCATGAACTAATCTGGAAGAGCATACCCTAAATGCTGACCATGGTTCTGGGAGTGAAGGAAGGCAAGGGATCATGAGCCTCAGAGTGGCCCTTGAGCTCTACATGTATCTGTAAGGGGATGTCTAACAGCTGCTTGTACTCAGGTGATCAAGACACATCCCTTCAATTCTGCTCAGCTGCTTCTATTGTGACATGTGACAAAGTCTAGGAAGTCTTTTGTACCTACCTTATCATCTCCTTTCCCCGATGAAAGACATGTATTTGAATGGAACAAGGGGTAAAACGGAGGGGGGAGGTAATGGGCTAAAAGGGAAGACAGCAAGTTGGGTTTATAATTCACGTTGTTGTCTGTAATGATCTAATTATTTTCATAATGCTCTTTACCCTAAAGATTAAACAGTACAGAAAAATGAATAAAGAATGGAACGGAAGCAACCTGCTTCACTAATTATACACCCCGTAAACCAGTTGCTGTCGATTTGACTCTGATTTATGGCAACACCACTTGTCAGAGTAGAACTGTGCTCCACAAGGTTTTCACTGGCTGATTTTTCAGAAGTAGATCACAAGGCCTTTCTTCTGAGTCTCTTATGGGTACACTCGAACTTCCAACCTTTTGGTCAGCAGCTGGGCATGTTAACAATTTGCACCACTAATCGTATAGGCCACCTAGATATAATCCAGGCCACAGTCCTCTTAACTCGTGACTCTTGGAGGCCTGTTGAGGAGGAAGAGAAGCCTGAACATTCACAAAACCATCCTGCTGTACTGTGGACCCAGACAACATTGAGAAGACCCTCAGGATTCCACAGACATTGAGGCCATGTCTGCATCCAGCCAAAATTCCTCATGGAGCAATGATGCAAGGCCACGAAGCCCAAAAGCAAAGCTTGTCCAAAAGGGCTGGGCCACAGCAAACCTGCAGCTCCTTGGGGAACCAGGGGCCAGGCTCATCCCTTCTCCACCACAGAATCCATCAAGTGTAGAGCTGTGGCTGTAGCAGATCTCGGGGTCAAGTGCTGGGAGAGCACGGCTGGTGAGGACAGCATGCCCTGGGCCCTCCAGGTGCCTCCTTCTTCCAGCATCTTCTCACGCACATGTGCCCTATTCCCTCCATGAAGCTCAGGCTGTGGCATCCTCAGCCAAGTCTTTGAGCCACGTTAGTGTTCTAGGCACAGATGCCACCCAGCCAGCTGTCAGGGTGCCGGAGGTCAGACTCAATGCTTAGGTCA
The DNA here is from genome assembly GCA_030035585.1 of Dugong dugon. Classification (NCBI taxonomy): domain Eukaryota; kingdom Metazoa; phylum Chordata; class Mammalia; order Sirenia; family Dugongidae; genus Dugong; species Dugong dugon. Next base: position 3,584,616 of record CM057475.1, on the reverse strand, counting down.
AAGTCTCAGGTCTTCCTGTGCCCCATGGGCAGGCACACTTACCCCTGAGTAGGTGAGGATTATCTCAAACTCTCTTTCTAATCTTTTTTTTTTTTTTTTTCCTCTGAGTTCCTGAACTTCCTCCCCTTGACATTCTTATTTAGACATAACATCTGATATCCCTAGTAACTGCTTTCTGTGTGTGGTCTGAGATGTCAGTTCCTTACACCTTCATTTTCAGTGAAAGACCATGTTGATTAAATCAGTGTTGCTCTGGGCAAAATTTATTCTCTCCTGTCCTTTCTTGGACAAAAGCTATCACTCTGATATTTTTAAACCAATGCCTGTTTTTTGACACTAACTTTGAACTCTAATCTTAATCTTAAAACTAACCTGAATCCAAACCTTAATCCTTCCTCTTGCTTACAGCATCCGTGCAATGAAATGCTATGCAGGCATTGCAAAGAGTGAAATGTCTTTTCAAGGGCTAGAATGGAAAGGAGTCTCAGATTATATTGTTAATTTAAAAAATTTTTAAAAAAAGTTACAGGACAGTGTGCTTAACAACTTGCACCTGTTTTTTTAAAGTCTCCTTGCAAGGTCATGCCTAGGTGTCTTGGTTTCTAGGCCCCTGGGTGTGGAGTCTTTGGCCGTACCCTATGAAAGCTCTGCAGCTGTGGTCTGGGCAGCTCACTGGGATACTGGGCTGTGGCTGGGCTTTGACTCTGACAGGGGCAGCCACTTCCTGGATTATTTCACCACGTGTGAGCGAGCAGTGCTCTGCCAGCATGTTCTCTCTTTCCTTGGTTGGGTGAAATGTAGGTGGGCAGGTATGAATACCACTCATGCAGCTGGGGACACATGTCAGATGTGAGGTGCTGAAGGGATGTCAGAATATGAATAATGTCCCCAAAATAAGTCCAGTTTCTTTGCCAGGTGTCAAGTCACCTGGATATAACTCTCCCCATGTCACTTTGACCCCTGAAAGGTACCTGTGGGGCCACCTCCAGATCTGTGTGTTGTGCTTGGACTCAGGAATTCCTCAGGTGGAAGGCCTGGAAGCCATATTTTGGGGAGTGTCTGGGTATGAGGGCAATGTTGTGTGATACTGAAGGGCCTAGGCCTGGACTCAGGCAGATGTGGGCTCTAGTCCTGGTCTCCACACGTACTGTTCCTCCACCATTGAGCAAGTTTTTACTTTTTTTGAGCCTTGGTTGTATAATCTGCACAAGAGGATAAGAATCATCTCTACCTCTTTAGATAAAATGCATGTATTTATATATATATATAAAACAAACTCTTAGAACAATACAGGTGAGGGTTGGGGGGCCCAGTTCAGAGGAGAGGAGAGCTGTAGGGCAGGCTGCTGGGCATCTGACACCTACTGTCAACTGAACAACCTGGACAGACCTCAGCTCTCCACGCTGTTTCTCAGCTCAGTGCAGGAAGGTTCAGGGACTCAGCTGACACCTCCTACCCTCCTCCACCCAAGCTGAGAAACTGGCAATAAGCAGAAGTCTTCTGTCTTTCTGACAGATGAAACGAGATGCAAGCTGGTGCAAGATGATTTCTTACCCATGTTTCCAGTGTCTCTAATACACAAAGGTATTAAGAGATGCAAAAGAGTAGGCAAGAGCAGGGAGATACCAGGATCATTATTACTCTATTTTTGGAACAAGATCAGAAAAGATGGTGTGTCCAGCAGGAACTGCTCCCTCTCTGTTCAGAGGCTGAGAGGTTAAAGATGTTCTGGGTTTTGGGTGGGCTTTGAGGGCATGTCATGTTGCCCAAGACCTCTTTTCTTGAGAAGTCTCATAGTGCTACCATCATCAACAGGATTGTGATAATAACAGCAACATCAATAGACTCCATGGAGACACAACCAGTGACATGGTACAGACTACTCCTGACTTGCAGGCAGACTCTGACGCCCTTTGGTGGAAAGAAGGGCTTCCATTCTGGTCCCCACACCCTGCCCACTGCAGTCTGCATGTGCTCCCATCCACCAAGCTCTGCTTAGGCCACCAGCCACAGTGAAAATGAAATTAAATCAAACTGTGAGCTGGTGTCATTAGGCAAAGCCTTCAGGGATTTTTACTAAATCCTCCAAGATCTGTAGTTTATTTACAAGTTCATCTGGCTTTTTGACTTCTCTGACTATTGCCAAATTGCTGACATGGTTTTAAATTATCCAGTTGTTGTTGTTTTTCCTTCTTCTGTGCTTCATGGGAAAATAAAGCCTCAGGAATGTGGCCCTTGTCTGTTCATAACTGTGGTGAACTATGCCACTGTCACCCACCCAAATCATTGATCATTGCAGTTAACATTCCTACCAGACCTTCTTTTTCAGATATTCCCGCAGAATTCTTAGCAGTTAGTATCTTAGAAAGCTGAGGCCTAAGGGGGTGTACGGTGCAAAGGTATCTTTTCATTACATCTGTGTCACAATATCAACAGAAATTGCACGGGCATTGCTATTGAATAACCTGTAAAGAAATTCCCAGCCAGCCTTTGTGATTTTATAGGATGATCTCAAGTGACCCAAGCAGATCCCCGAAACTCCCAAATCCTTCATAGGACCGACATGATGTCAGGCATCAAAGATCAGTTAATCAAAAAGCCGTGAGTTGTTCTACAACAGGAAATGGAATACAGTTCCAAGGACAGTGGGTTTGTCCACTGAAAGAGTCCAAAAAGATTTTGAGTGTGGGCTGTCATCTGCACCCCACCCTAGTCCTCTTCCTCCTGTCCCATCTGGGAGAGCTGAGACACTAATCCTTCCCAAATTTAGCACTTTGGCAAGGTTCAGACTGGGGCTGATTAACACATTGTAACTTTCAAATTAAATACAGGAATTCTCCATCCTCATCCTGGTCCTATACAATTTCTCTATAGATTGCTCACAAGGGAACATCAAAAGAGACAAAAAATAAGCCCTAACCTCCCACATTGTAGCTGATGTTGTAGTTTCCTAAAATAACATTCTGATTTGTCTTACATACGCTGTGAGGTCATCATGCGTGAATCCACTCTGGATGTTGAAAGCAGTTGGCCATTGCTCACTTCTGTATCCTGGGTATATCAGCATGGCCCCACTTGTACTCACTGCTAACCTGTGAGTGTGTCCTTAACTTGCCTTATGTCCTACCTTATTTCCACAGATTTAAAAGGTAGATCTCCTCACCTTTGTGTGTGGGTGCACATACTGACTTCTTTCTAAGGAACAAAAAAAGCAGAAGTGATGATGTACACTTCAGGGACTAAGTGTTTTAGTTTTCTATTGCTGCAGAACAAATTGCCGCAAATTTGGCAGCTTAACATAAGTTTATTATCTCACAGTTTTATAGATCGGAAGTCCACTCTCTGCTCATGGTTTCACAAATCTGAAATCTAGACGTTGGCCAGGGCTGAGGTCGAATCTGAGATTCAGGGGACTTTTCCAGGATCATGAAGGTTGTAGGTACCATTCAGCTCCTGTGGTTGTAGGTCTTAGGTCTCCATTTTATTGCTGTCTACTGCGGAACACTCAGTTCCTAGGACCTCCTCTTTGGGCCTTGCCACATGGCCCCCTCCATAACGTGGTAGTTTGCTCCTTCAAGGCCAGCAGGAAAATCTCTTTGATCAGTCTTAAGGGGTCACCTGATTAGTTTAGGCCAAACCAGAATAATTTCTTTTCTGTTGAATTCAAATTCAGCTGATTAGGGACCTTAATTACAAAATCCCTTTTGCCATGTAATGTGGCATAATCATAGGAGTGAAACCTCATGGTATTTGTCAGTCTCATTCACTCTCAAGGCAAGGGGCTTATACAGGACATGTACACCATGTGGAAGGATTCTGGAAGGCCATCTCAGAATTCTGCCTACCACAGCAGGTCATAAAAGGCATGGTGGCTTCCTGCTTGCCTTGGTCCTTCTCTCTGGGATCACCCCGTCTGGAGAAAGCTGCTGTCACATGGTGAAGATACTCGAGCAGCCTCATGGAGGGGTATACATGGTGTCATAATGAGGTTTCCTGTTAGCAGTCAGCAAGAAACCAAGGCCTCCAACCAACAGCCGTGCGAGCAAACCACCCTGAAAGCAGATCTCCAGCCTCAGTCCAGCCTTCAAGTGACTGCTGCCCTGATCAATATTTTGATTTTAGCCTCTTGAGAGATCCTGAGCCAGAGCTACCCAGCTGAGCCATTCTTGGATTCCTGCCCCTCAAAGCCTGCAGGAAGTAAGAAATGTTTTTGCTTTAAGATGCTATGCTTTGAGGCAATTTGTTCCACAGCAACAGATAAATAATACACAGCTTTCATTCACTAAGAGAGGAGTCACTGGGTGGTGCAAATGGTTACCCTACTCAGCTGCTAACTACAGGACTGGAGGTTCGAGTCCACCCAAAGGCACCTGGAAGAAAGGACTAGCAATTTACTTCCAAAAATCAGCCTTTGAAAAATCTAGGGAGCAGAATTCTACTCTGGCACACATGAGGTTGCATGATTTGGAATTAACAAAAACGGGAAAAAAAATAACAATTAGGAGAGGAATTAATAACAGTTTAAAAATGCAGCATTATCTTCCAGCAAAATGGTGCTCTAGGCAGAAGCACCACACCATCCCTCCACAGCAAAGATCTGAAAAACTAAGCCAAACAGAGAATACAACAATCCTGAAACCCTAAAACATCAAATGAAGAGATAAAGAACTCAGCCAAGCACTAAATGGAGTGAGAAAACTGACAGAGAACGGATAGCGAGGAGAGATTCACACAGAGGTCCCCTGTCAGCTAACACAGCGTGGATCCACCGTCTTGGACTCTTATCGGAGACCAGCAAACAGGGGGTATGAGAAAGCAGCTTCACAGAGCTTCCAGCGGGAGACAAAACAACCGGTGATTTGCAATATATGCTTTCCCACCCTCCACCCTTCTTCACCCGCACTCGGCTTCCTCTGCTTCCTCTGCTTCCTGCAGCCACAATCTCTTGTCCGGGAAACACTGGCTGCTTGGATTCCACACACCAGCACGGGCCGGCTCTCTGAGTGCCATTTGTTGGCTGCTGGTATTGCTTTTTTCCACTTCTTTTGATTTCCTCCTACCTCTCACCACCTCCCCCTCCCCCCCTTTCGCTCAAATGCCTGGCTCCGTGCGCCATCTTTGCTTCTTCTGAGGGGCTGGGGAGCTCCTTTCGAGTGTGGAGTTGCTTCCTGGTCTGGGCTGCTGTGATGTTGGGATCCCGGGGCTTTTGTTCATTTGTTTGTTTTGAATTGTTTGTTTGTTTTCTTTTCCTTTTCTTGAGTTGGGAGCCCATTCTGGCCAGGCAGTGCTGGGTGGCTTGGAACCTACACTGTCGGTTTGCACAGACATGCAGAGGTATCCCTGAGGGCATTTCTTTGTTGTTGTTGTTTTTTTTCTTTTTTTCCTGTTTTTTTTTTGGAGGCTTTTCTTGTTCTTTTTTAATTTGTTTTGTTTTCTTTTCCCTTTTTGTCTTTCTTCATTACTCAGTTTCTCGTCTCTCTCTATCTTCTTTCTCTTTCTTTTCCCTCAATTCCTGGCGTTGTATACCTCTATGCCTTCTAGCCAGGCTGTACTGCAACACCTGAGAACAACTTCCCCAGACATCAAAGCCACACCGGTGGGATCCCTATGTACTTTGCTGTTCTTTTCTCTTTCTGATTTTTATTTATTCATTCTTTTCTTTTTTTTCCTTCCTCTTCCCCTTTATGTTTTTCTCCATTTCATAGTCTCTCATCTCTCCACTCCAATGGCAAGCTCCCCTAGCATTCTTTTTTATCTGTATGTTTTTGGCTCCTGTTCCTCTCTCTTCTCTCCCATATCCATCTTAGTTCCACACATAACAATCTCCCTGCTACATCCTGCCTACCTGCACCGTGTGCTTAACATCATACCACCAAGCAGCACAGGCACGGCCTACTGGAACCTGCCCTGCAATGATTACTGACCAGCCCTGGTGGCTGCAGTAAGTGCCACAAACAACCCGTACCAGTAACTCCTCTTCAGCTAGACCTGCCCTGCCGTACCAATCTAAGTGGCTGACCCTGACAACTGGAGAAGGAAGAAAAAAGTATTGTGCCTACAGATGAGCAAACAACAAAGAACACACAGTCTGCCTGCTCAGACATGGGCCAAATTAAAAAAAAAAAAGGGATGAAACAAACAAATCTACAATCAATAAACGAGAAAAATAACTACTGAATGCCCCGAAGGCAGCAGACAATATCAAAACATTTACAAAAACAGGACAGGATAGTTCCAGAAGGTGTCCAAAATAAACTCCAGATGACTTTCCAATGGAAGAAAAGGCACTAGAACTACCCAATAGGGAATTCAAATCCCTAATACTCAGAATTCGCCAAGAGCTGAAGCAGAAAGCAGACGAAAATGAGGAAAAAATAGACAAATTCATGGAAAATACAGATAAAAAATTGGAATATATAATAATGCATAAAAATAATGCATGAACAAAATGCCAAAATAAATTGACAACTAGCAATTATACAAAAACAATTAGAAATCCAAAGATAAACAACAAAATTTCAGAAATAGACGGTGTCATAGAAGGGCTGAGAAGCAGATTTGAAACGGTGGAAGACAGGATCAGTGGAATTGAAGACAAACACTTGGATACAACTCTGTCTGAGGAAAACTCAGAAAAAAGAACAAAGAAAAATCAAGAGACCCTGAGAGTTATGTGGGAAACAATCAAAAGCAAAAATTTTCGAGTGATTGGAGTTCCAGTACAGGGTGAGCAAACAAAAAACACAGAGAGGATCACTGAAGAACTGCTGGCAGAAAACTTCCCCAACAGCATGAAAGATGAAAAGCTGGCCATCCAAGAAGCTCAACGAACCCCATGTAGGATAGATCCCAGAAGAAAATCACCAAGGCATATCATAATCACACTCGTCAAAACCAAAGAGAAACAAAGAATCCTGAGAGCAGCTCGTGAAAAACAAGAAGTCACATACAGAGGAGAAACAATAAGACTAAACTCAGATTATTCGGCAGAAACCAGGCAGGCAAGAAGGCTATGGGATGACATATATAAAATCTTGAAAGAAAACAATTGCCAGACAAGAATAATATATCCTGCAAAACTCTCATTCAAATATGATGGTGAAATTAGGTCATTTCCAGATAAACAGAAATTAAGGGAATATGTAAAAGCCAAATAAAACTTACAAGAATTATTAAAGTGAGTTCTTCGATCTGAGAACAACCAACTTCAGCTCACAGGCAGAATCTAGGACTCAGGATCATACCAGCCAGATACCAATCTAGGAAATGAACTCTCGAGGACTATCCAAAACCAAAAGAAATACAACAGGGAATCAGATCAGTTAATCACGAAATGACAACAACATCAAAACAATAAAAGAGGGAATAAACGGCATAGGTAGAAAAACTTCTAATGGAGAGGAAGGCAAGGCAATACCAAGTAATGGTAGACTGCTTCGAACTTAGAAAGAAAAGGGTAAAATTCATGGTAACCACGAAGAAAGTTAACAAACATACCCATAAAAAAAAGAGGAAAAACATAAAGTCTTAGCAAAAACAAAACCTACAGAAACAAAAGAAATGAAAAAACTCCACAAACAAAACTAACTCAGCACAAGAGAATAAGAATAAAGAAAACTTCAGCACCACAAAAAATAAAGCACTACAAAATGACAGCCACAAATACATCTATCAACAATTACACTGAATGAAGTGGACTCAATGCATCCATAAAGAGACAGACAGTGACAGAACGGATAAGAAAACAGGATCCATCAATATGCAATCTACAGGAGACTCACCTTAGAAACAAAGATGTGAATTTATTAAAAGTCAAAGGTTGGAAAAGAATATATCAAGCTAACAACTACCAAAAAAGAGCAGGAGTGGCAATACTAATCTCAGATAAAATAGACTCTAAAACAAAATCCACCATAAAAGACAAAGAAGGACACTATATAATGATTAAGGGGACGATCCATCATGAAGACATAACCATAATAAACATCTACGCACCCAATGACAGGGCTCCAAAATACATAAAACAAACTCTAACAACACTGAAAACAGAAGTTGACAGTTCCACAATAATTGTAGGAGACTTCAGCACACCACTCTCAGTAAAGGACAGAACAACTTAGAAGAAACTCAGCAAAGATACAGAAGACCTAAAGGGCACAATCAGCGAAATTGACCTCATAGACATATATAGCACAATCCATCCAACTGCTGCAAAGTACACATTCTTTTCTACTGCACATGGAACATTTTCCAGAACAGACCACAACTTAGGCCACAGAGCAATCCTCAACAAGATCCAAAACGATGAGATACTTCAAAGTGTTTTCTCTGACCACAGTGCCATCAAGGTAGAAATTAACAACAGAAAGAGCAAGGAAAAAAAATCAGTTACATGGAAACTGAATAATACCCTGCTTACACATCAGTGGGTAATAGAAGAAATCAGAGATGGAATCAAAAAGTTCCTAGAATCAATGAGAATGAAAACACATCATACCAAAACATTTGGGAAACAGCAAAGGCTGTTGTCAGAGGACAATTTATAGCAATAATGTACACATCAGAAAAGAAGAAAGGGGCAAAACCAAAACAGTAACTACAGAACGCAAACAAATAGAGAGAGAACAGCATAAAAAGCCTACAGCCACTGGAAGAGAGGAAATACTAAAGATCAGAGCAGAAATAAATGAAATAGAGAACAGAAAAACAATAGAAAGAATCAACACAACAAAAAGTTGGTTCTTTAAAAAAATCAACAAAATCGACAAATCACTGGCCAAACTGACAAAAGAAAAACAGGAGAGGACACAAATAACCCAAATAAGAAATGAAATGGGGGACATTACAACAGATCCAACTGAAATAAAAAGGATTATAACAGAATATTATGAAACACTATACTCCAACAAATTTGAAAACCTAGAGGAAATGGATAAATTTCTAGAAACACACTACCTACCCAAACAACAACAAAGTGATGTTGAAAATCTGAACAGACCCATAACAAGAGAAGAGATTGAAAAGTTAATAAAAAAAAACTCCCAAGCAAAAAAAGCCCTGGCCCAGATGGCTTCACTGGAGAATTCTACAAAACATTTACAGAAGAGCTTGTACCAGTAATACTCAGCTATTTCAGAGCATAGAAAAGGAAGCAACATTTCCAAATTCATTCTATGAAGCCAGCATAATGTTGATACCAAAACCAAGCAAAGAAGTCACAAAAAAAGAAAATTACAGACCAATATCTCTCATGAATACAGATGCAAAAATTCTTAAGAAAATTCTAGCTAATAGAATTCAACATCATATCAAAAAAAAAAAAAAAATACACAATGACCAAGTAGGATTCATACCAGGTATGCAAAGATGGTTCAACATTAGAAAATCAATCAACGTAATCCACCACATAAATAAAAGGAAAGAAATGAATCACATGATCATCTCAACTGACGCAGAAAAGGTATTTGACAAAGTCCAACACCCTTTCCTGATAAAAACTCTCAATAAAATAGGTATAGAAGGGAAATTTCTCAACATAATAAAGGGCATCTATGCAAAGCCAATGGCCAACATCATTCTTAGTGGAGAGAGGCAGAAACCATTCCCCTGAAAACAGGAACAAGACAAGGATGCCCTTTATCACCACTCCTATTTAACATTGTGCTGGAAGTTCTAGCTAGAGCTAGAAGGCAAGAAAAAGAAATAAAGGGCATCCAAACTGGTAATGAAGAAGTTAAAGTGTCCCTGTTGGCAGATGTTATGATATTATACACAGAAAACCCTAAAGACTCCATGAGAAATCTGAAACTAATAGAAAGATTCAGCAGAGTAGTGGGATACAAGATAAACTTACAAAAATCAGTTGGATTCCTACACACCAATAAGGAGAACAACGAAAAGGAAATCAGGAAAACAATATCATTTTCAATAGTCCCTAAAAAGATAAATACTTAGGAATAAATCTAAGCAGGGATGTAAAAGACCTATACAAAGAAAACTATAAAACACTACTGCAAGAAACCCAAAGGGATCTATTTAAATGGAAAGACATCCATGCTCATGGATAGGCAGACTCAACATTGTGAAAATGACAATTCTACCCAAAGCAATTTACAAATACAATGCAATCCCGATACAAATACCAACAACATTCTTCAAAGACATGGAAAAACTAATCATTAACTTTATATGGAAAGGGAAGAAACCCTGAATAAGTAAAGCACTACTGAAGAAGAAGAATAAGGTTGGAAGACTCACACTACCTGACTTCAGAACCTACTATACAGCTACAGTAGTCTAAACAGCCTGTTACTGGTAAAACGACAAATACATTGACCAGTGGAACTGAATTGAGAACCCAAATGTAAGTCCATCCACCTATGGTCACCTGATCTTCGACAAGGGCGCAACGTCCATCAGATGGGGAAAAGACCATCTTTTTAACGAATGGTGCTGGCAAAACTGGATATCCATCCGCAAAAAAATGAAACAGGACCCGTACCTCATGCCGTATACAAAAACTACTTCAAAATGGATCAAAGACCTGAATATAAAGCCGAAAACTATAAAGTTCATAGAAGAAAAAATAGAACCAACACTACAGGCCTTAATACATGGCATTAACAGGATACAAACCATAACCATCAACGTACAAACCCCAATAGATAAGCTAGATAACTGGGATCTTCTAAAAATCAAACTATGCTCTTCAAAAGACTTCACCAAAAGAGTAAAAAGAAAATCTACAGACTGGGAAAAAATTTTTGGACACTACAAATCAGACAAAGGTCTAATCTCCATAATCTACAAGAAAATCCAACACCTCTACAACAAGAAGACAAATAATCCTATAAAAAACGGGCAAAGGAAATGAACAGACACTTCACCAAAGAAGACATTCAAATGGCCAACAGACACATGAGGAAATGCTCGCGATCACTAGCCATTAGAGAAATGCAAATTAAAACCACAATGAGATATCATCTCACCCCAGCATTACTGGCATGAATCAAAAACACTGGAAATAACAAATGTTGGAAGGGCTGTGGGGAGATCGGAACTCTTATGCACTGAGGCTGGGAATGCAAAATGATACAACCATTTTGGAAAATGATATGGCGCTTCCTCAGAAAGCTAGAAATAGACATACCATTCGATCCAGCAATCCCACTCTTAGGAATATATCCTAGGGAAATAAGAGTCGTCACTCGAATAGACATATGCACACCTATGATCATGGCAGCATTGTTCACAATAGCAAAATGATGGAAGCAACCTAGATGCCCATCAACAGATGAATGGATAAACAAACTATGGTACATACACACAATGGAGTACTATGCAATGAGAAAGAACAACGATGAATCTGTGGAGCATCTCATAACATGGATGAAACTGGAGGACATTATGCTGAATGAAATAAGTCAATCACAAAAGGACAAATATTGTATGAGACCTCTATTGTAAAAACCCATGAAAAAGTTCACACACAAAATGTAAGAATCTTTGTTGGTTACCAGGAATGGGAGGGGTGGGTGGGAAATACTAAATAGGCAATAGATAAGTGGTATCTTGGGTGAAGGGTGAGACAGTACACAATACAGGGGAAACCAGCACAACTTGTACAAGGAAAAGCCATGGAAGTTCCATAGACACATTCACACTCCCTGAGGGAATGAATTGTTGGGTGGAGGGCTGTGGGGACCATGGTCTCAGGGAACATCTAGTTCAGTTGGCATGACACAGTTTATAAAGACAGTGTTCTACATTCTACCTTGGTGAGTAGCGTCTGGGGTCTTAAAAGCCTGTGAGGAGCCATCTGAGATACTCCACTGGTCTCATCCCTTCAGGGGCAGGGGAGAGTGAAGAGAACAGGATACAGGGAAAACATTGGTCCAGAAGACTGGTGGACCACACCTACCAAGGCCTCCACCAGACTTAGTCCAGTACAGTTAGATGGTGCCCAGCTACCACCACTGACTGTTCTTACCGGGATCACAACAGAGGGTTCTGGACAGAGCTGGAGAAGGAAGTAGAGCATAATTCTAACTCACAAAAAAAAAAAAAAGACCAGATTTACTGGCCTAAAGGAGACTGGAGAACCCTCAAGAATATGGCCCCCAGACACCCTTTTAGCTTAGTGGTGATGTTACCTCCAGGGTTCACCGTTCAGCCTGGGAGTGGACAGCCCCGTAAAACCAAATGGGACTAATGAGGTACAGCAGTCCATGGACAAGGGCCAGAAAGCAGAAGGGGACAGGAAAGCTGGTGATAGGGAACCCAAGGTTGAGTAAGGATAGTGTTGCTGTGTTGTGAGGTCGTTAACCATTGTCATAGGGCAACATGTGTACTAACTGTTAAATGAGGAACTATTTTGTTTTGTAAGCCTTCATCTAAAGTGAGAATAGCAGCCCAACTGGAAGAGCGTAGTCGATGTCACTGAACCGTGCATGTAGAAATTTTTGAAATGGTGTATCTTTGGCTATGTATATCTTTCACCAGGAAAAAAAAAAAAAAAAGTCAAGAGGGGAGAGGGTCGACATGTTGTGGGGTCGTTAACCAATGTCATAAAACAATATGTGTACTTTTGTTTCATGAGAAACTTCTGTAGGCCTTCACCTGAAGTACAATTAAAAAAAAAAAAAATGCAGCCTTGAAAACTAAGTAGAAAAATCCCAGAAAAAGTGCTTCCTTCCCCTTCCTATTCCCAATACAGAGCCCTCATTTGGGCCTTTGTGGCACCACCCACAGACACAGGCTCTGTTCACCACTGGGTCCTTTCCCAGCTCTGGGGGCTTGAAGAGCCATGTTGCCAAACCACCAGTTCCATTGCTCTGTTCATTCCAAAGTCCTCTCCCATTTCCCTCAGCTACAGTTAATACTTGGTCCCACTCTGAAAGCCAAGCTTCCCACTCTCAGTGTCTCTCCCCCATTCATACATCCCAACATGCAGAGTGAGCCTGCTAGTGAGTGTGCTGCTCTGTGGGGCCCTGAAGAGGGAGCCTTGCAGGGGGTTCCCAAGACCAGGCTAAGGCATTGCTCGGTTTACACTATTTCATGGTGGGAAGCTAAGCTTCAGGCTGAGCTCTTAAATCTGGGTTGTTTTCCTCCCAAGCTGTGATCTCGGTGCTAGATGACAAATCACAGCTCCTCCTCATCTTGACTGCCCTGCCACCCTCATGCTCAGGAGCCTCCCGATGGTGACGGGGAATCCGGAGTGTGGACAGGCTAGACACCCAGCCTTCCCTTATGCCCCAGTAAGTGAAAAGGGCAGGAGTGAGCTTAAATCCATCACCTCCTTACCACCCACTGGAATCCCTCCTCTCCACTCTGCAAGCCCAGCCTAGGCAGACAAGGGGACAGAGGGTCCTGGAGTGCCCCATCCTCCATTATAAACACTGCGAGGAGAAGCTGTCTGCCTGAGCAGCAGCAGACCTAAGCAAAGTGCCAATTATAGGCCAAAACAAGCCAGGGCCGAGACTATTATTATTTCAGGTCAGTTCGCCTTGAGCTCAAAGGAGCACTCAGTTGCCAGAAGGCACAATGTGACACAGTCCAGACCCCTTACCCGCCCTGCCGGCAGTGAGTAATTGGTACTAAACACAGGATGCGTCTGGGTTTAATATAACCTGAGCGCCATTACTTTGTTCAGTGGGTGGAAACCTGCCCAGGTCTCAGTGCTTAAGTGAAGAGGGCTCTGGAACTTTCTGGCCCTTGAGAACCTGGCTGCTACTCCCGTCCACGCCATGGGCAGCGCAATGACAAGACTCTGTGGCCACAAGCCCAGCTGGGTAATGCATTTGTAGGGCTGCAGAAATAGCTCCATAAGTGGGATTCTCCAGCTTATGAGGCACTTCCCCTTCCCTCCTCATCTGATCCCCAGGACAGAAGTGGGATGCTGGGTGGGACAGAGACTTGACAGTGCACCCTGTCACCTGGATAAGAAAATAAGCTCAGAGTCACCCCATATCACTGACACTGTGTGGGACTCAGCACTGAGGCCATCTCTTTAGCACAGAGCTTCCAAAGCCCTGTAGCACTGAGAGGGGCAGGCAAAGGCCTGTGGGGGGGCACCTAAGCCTGGGTCTGAGTCACCTCCTGTGCCCCCTTCCCTTCCCTGGCTGCATTTGGTTCTCTGAGACCAACCAGCATATTCTACCCTGATCTGAGAGTTCCAAATCCTCACCTCCTTCACCTCTTCCTGCCCCTCTGGAGCTTCACTGTCTTCAGGCCAACTTCCAGCCCCATACCTGTGAGAAGGTGTCTGCTGGATCCAGCCTCAGGGACTGGTTTTGCAGCTATGGCCATGGAAATCTCTTGCTGAGCACGTTTAACTTCTGCTCGTCCCCAAGTCGGCCGGCCAGCAGGGGCCAATTACCCAGAAAGCAAGGTAAACCCAGGCTTACTTGTGCCTACTTACTAATCTGTAGTGCACAATTTCACATGGGTAATTCGCCCTGTCAAGTATTGTCAATTTGAAAACAGGCTATGATTCTGTAGGAAGGTGCTGTGGGCTTGGGGGAGAGACAGATGCCAGCCATACCTAGAAGCAGAATCTTTGTTGGAACACAAATGTGAAATTGTTCACTATAGATGACCTTGCCTGTTGGATAATCGGTCCCAGCCTGCCAGCAGCCCCTTGCCTTCCCTCTTGGGTACCCATAAAGGAGCAGATTGCCGAAGGGAGAGCAGAGTTCTCCCACCCCACTTCATATGAACAGACATCTGTGCCATGACTCAGCCACAGAGCCACTCAGCATCTTAGTGTTCAGCCTGGTCCCGCTGAGCTAGGGACAAATGGAGTCCAAGTCCACGCCTTGTCAGGCGTCCAAGCAGAAGAGTGAGAAACTTCCAGCTAAAACATGCCTCTGTTTACTTCCTGGGCCAAGTGGGCACACTCAGGGAGCAGCCAGGCTGCTAACTTGGAGCCCTGCCCTGAACTCCCTCTGTACGGCATACCTCTGCGCCAGGCTGCCGTTCACACTGTGCCCTGAGTTAGAGAGGATAAAAAGAACTCACAACTGCAGAGTAATACAATCCATTATCTTTGATTTTTCTCTTTAAAACTTTGACTCATAAACTAAGATGTTTTCAGTAGGAGAAAGAGAAAGTCAGGAAAGGTGTGCATCAGGGTTGTATCCTTTCACCATACCTATTCAATCTGTATGTTGAGCAAATAACCTGGGAAACTGGACTATATGAAGAAGAACAGGGAATCAGGATTGGAGGAAGACTCATTAACTCACTAATTATCTTAGCAATAATTTTGAATAAAAATTTGAAGCAATCAATAATAATTAACAGGCCATAACACAACTGGTTAAAAGGATTTCAGCCCAAGTCAAACCACCTGGGTTTAAATTCTGGCTCCCCATCATTTAGCTGTGGAATTTGGGGTAAATTATTTCACCTCTCTGAGCCTCGATTTCCCCATCTGCAAAATGTGGACCGTGACAGCACCTGCCTCATTGGGATGCTGTGAGGGTAGAGAAAATACACAGAAATAGCTTAGAACTGAGCCTGGCCCCAGCTGCATTCTCAATGCACACAAATAAAATAGCATCAGGGTTATACGGGCGCTGAGGATGCTGGAGATGGCACAGTCCCTGGGCTTCGGGCGAGGGCAGGGAGAAGTGCTGGGCCTGTAGAGCAGGGAGCCAAAGATGTTTCATGGACTCATCCCGGAGCACCAGCTGCTCAGACCATGCAGTCATCATGACGAGGTCAGGGGGAGAAATCAAGCACAGGCCTAGGCACAGAAAGGAGCTGGGAGGCCGGAAGGAGGAGGAAGGCTGAGAACTAGCTGGGAAGTGAGCCTGCAGACATGTCAGGTGCCAATATCCTCAGGGATGAGTAGGGAGGACACACAGGGGGTTCTCTGCAGAAATAGCAAAAATTAGAAACATGTCTTTCTAGTGGAGGTGAAAACCTTGCATTTGGACTTGAGTTTGACAAAGTTTTTCTGCCAGAGCGCCTAAGTAGCCACCACTCTTCTCTGTTCTGAGTTTTCTCTTCTTGGATCTGCATAAGCTAATGTTGAGTCACCGGGTCCCTGAGTGGGGCAAATGGTTAACCTCTAGGCCAACTTGGCCAGAGAAAAGTGCCATCTCTGGGTCCACCCATCTCTGGCTGTTTGTCCTCAGCGCCCATGTAAACCTGATGCTATTTTATCTGTGTGCATTGAGAATGCAGCCAGGGTCAGGCTCTGTTCTAAGCTATTTCTGTGTATTCTCTCTACCCTGACAGCCTTCCAATGAGGCAGGTGCTGTCATGGTCCACACTTTGCAGTTGGGGAAATCGAGGCTCAGAGAGGTGAAATAATTTACTCCAAATTCCACAGCTAAATGATGGTGGAGCCAGAATTTAAACCTAAGTGGTTTGATTTGGGTCCAAATCCTTTTAACCAGTTGTGTTATGGCCTGTTAATTGTTATTGATTGCTTCAAATTTTTATTCAAAATTATTGCTAAGATAATTAGTGAGTTAATGAGTCTTCCTCCAATCCTGATTCCCTGTTCTTCTTCATATAGTCCAGTTTCCCAGATTATTTGCTCAGCATACAGATTGAATAGGTATGGTGAAAGGATACAACCCTGATGCACACAAAATGTTGGTGGTTTGAACCCACCCAGAGGCACCTCAGAAGAAAGTCCTGGTGGTCTGCTTCTGAAAAGATTACAGCCTTGAGAACCCCTATGGAGCACAATTCCACTCTGCAACACATGGGGTTGCCATGAGTCGAAATAAACTCACCGGAAACTGGCTTGGGGTTTTTTCATTTGGTTGGTTGGTTTTAAGGTTGAGTAAGGAGCTGAGCTCAGGTGCTGGCCATTTTAAATTCTACTGCTCCTTTAAACGCTCAGATCCATGAGTCCTGCTCCCTAGATCCCAGGTCAGCAGCTCTGGAGTGCTAAGCACAGGCATCTGCAATTGTGACGCACACTGAGTGACTGATGTGAGAGGACCTGGACCACTGTGAACACCCCTCCCTCTCCTCCTCAGGTGGAAATGATGACAGACAAGGAGGTTGTACCTCTATCTTGGTTTAGAGCTTTCCAGAGTAGTGCTGTCCAATAGACCTTTTTGCAATGATGAAATGTTCCAAACCTGCAGTGCCCGCTGGTCACATGTGAGTATTCAACACTTGAAATTTGTCTAGTGTGACTGAGGAGCTGAATTTTAAATTCTGTTTTTTAGCAGTTTAATTTTAAATGGATATAGAGACGTGTGGCTAGTGGCTATCATATTGGACAGTGGAACGTGGATCACAAAGAGATTAGACATGGGATCAAAGTGTCTATATGCAAACACACATGGACACACATATGTGTATAGATGCACCCACATGTGAACACACCAGTAGATGGGCATGTGTTCAGAGCTGGCTGATGCCTTGGCCGCTCATAGTCTTGGGCATGCCATTTCCTTGGCTGTTGCTGTGACTAGGTGTTTTCTTTCTGGCCAGCACACAAGGCAATCTGGAAAGAAAACAAAGATAATCAGATCAGAAAAGCTAACAGGTGAAAGGGCTCTGTTTGGAAATTAGACCAGGTTGAAGGGAGAGAGCAATCCCAGGGACTAAGTGGAATATTTGCATAGTGACAGCTTCCAAACCCAAATCAAACCCACTGCCGTCAAGTCAATTCCAACTCACAGCAACCCTATAGGACAGAGTAGAACTGACCTATAGGGTTTCCCAGGAGAAGCTAACGGAATCAAGTCGCTGACCTTACAGTTAGCAGTGAAGTGCTTTAACCGCTGCACCACCAGGGCTTCCAGTGATGGCTTAGCTCTCAAAAATAGTAGGGAAAAGAAACTTGGGTCTCCTTATGCCATGGAGTTGAGTCCGACTCATGGTGACCCCATGTGTGTTAGAGTAGAACAATGCTCCATAGAGTTTTCAATGGGGTCCAGGTTCAGGGCTGTCTAGTGAAGCTAGGCTTATAACTTCAGCTGGATGGGTCCCTGTGGCCAGCGCAGTGGGTGTCTGCATCTACTTCATTGGTATCATGACGCTCCCTGGAGCTCTGTGCTCATGGAAGGTATGCAGCCTTTGACCTCTTGTCAGAGGTGTGTAAACAGTCCCAGAAGTTATCTGACTTTCCTTCAAGCAGACAACCAGAAGATGGCCCAGCGAACACTCTGCTGGGGTGAGAGGAGGTGATTGACAAACCTGTTTTGCTTCTGTCTGTGCCCTCTTTGTTTTGCTGCTGTTAGGGGGGTGACTATTCAGACTATCACCCCGAAGTCCCCCCTGGGGAGTAGAGAGGAGGAATGTCATATAGGGCTCTGTTTACCAGGTACAGTCACACTCATCACTCACCTAAGGTGACAAGAATGGCTATAAAAGATAACATGAGGGATCCTTATGAGGGTGGGACGATTCTGTATCACAGCCGCAGTGCTGGTCACATGGATCTACATATATGATAGAAATTGCATAAGCACTCACATGTAAATGAGCACCCATAAAACTGATGGAATCTGAAAGGCTGATGTATCTTATCAATGTGTATTTCCTGGTTGTGTATTGTTTTATAGTTATGCAAGATGGCACCACTGGGGACAAGTGGGTGACTTCTCTGTATTATTTCTCACAATGGCATGTGAATCTACAATTACCTCAAAATAAATTTTTTAATTATTGAAAAAGAATTCTCACCGTGTGAAGTGTGTTTAATCTAAGATACTTTAAGAAACAACCAGCTGAGGCCCAAGAAGGACCCTCCTTCATTGCTTCTCGTCTACTCCTCAGGTCACAGGATTCATGCTCACCCGCTATGTCCCTCTCCTCTAGCAGCAGAGCTGGGGCCCACATGGCCCTCTGCAGGACAGGCAGGCTGGGGGCCTGGAGCACCAGTGACCACAAGGAGGACGCTGGGACTAGCACTACAGGACGGTGAGTTTCAGGGAAGGAGTGGAGCAGGGCTTGCTGTGGCTGGGCTTAGGGGAAAAGAACTGAGTGGGGATCACAGGAAGCTAGGTCAGTGAGGTAGTGACGGGGGCCCACAGGGCGGTGCTCTGGAGGCCTAGGCCTGCTCACATGGTCCTCCTGTGCTATGCAAGGAAACTAGGCTGACTAGGGCCAACACCATCTGTCCAGCTGGTGAACACGGACCTGAACTTCCAACAGAGAACGGTTCAGATCTTCACTAGTGTGGACTGCTTTTCAGGAGGGAGGAGAGGAAGTTTAGAGCAGGAGCAAGTAATAATATACTTACTTAAAACAACCAAAAGCAAGTAAGTCATGAAAATTTGTATTTTATTTTCTTGCCATGATTTTTGTTCTTTTACAACTCCAAAAATTAAAACTTTGATTTTTCCTGTTTTAAGCAAAGTGCATGTTCTATCTCATTAACATTTGTTAGTGTTTGATCAGTACATTATACTTTTTTTAAATTTTTACTGTGCTTTAGGTGAAAGTTTACAACTCAAGTTAATTTTTCATACAAAAATTTATACACATATTGTTTTGTCACATTAGCTGCAATCCCCACAATGTGACAGCACACTTCCCCTTTCCATCACGGGTTCCCTGTGTCCATTTGACCAGTGCCTGTCCCTTCCTGCCTTCTAATCCTGCCTCCAGACAGGAGCCGCCCATTTGGTCTCGTGTATCTGACTGAACTAAGAAGCACACTCCTCACGTGCATTATTTTTTGTTCTATAGTCTAATCTTTGTCTGAAGAGTGGGCTTCAGGAATGGTTTCAGTTCTGGGTTAACAGAGTGTCTGGGGGCCATAGTTTCAGGGCTTCGTCCAGCCTCTGTCAGACCATTAAGTCTGGTCTTTTTAACTGAACTTGAGTTCTGCTCCACACTCTTCTCCTGCTCTGTCCAGGACTCTGTTGTGTTCCCTGTCAGTGTGGTCACTGGTATTAGCTGGGCACCATCTAGTTATTCTGGTCTCTGGCTTGCAGAGTCTCTGGTTCATGTGGTCCTTTAGTCACTTGGGCTATTATTTTCCTTGTGTCTTTGGTTTTCTTCATTCTCCTTTGCACCAAGTGGGATAGGACCAAATGATGCATCTTAGATGGCTGCTCGCAAGCTTTTAAGACCCCAGACGCCACTCACCAAAGTGGGATGCAGAACATTTTATTAATAAACTTTGTTATGCCAATTGACCTAGATGTCCCCTGAAACTACAGTCCCCAGGCCCCAGCCCCAGCTACTCTGTCCCTCAAAGCATTAAGATGTGTTCAGGAAACGTCTTAGCTTTTGCTTTGGTCCAATTACTCTGAATTCCCCTGTATTGTGTGTTGTCCTTCCCTTCATCAAAGTTGATCCTTGTCTACTATCTAGCTACTGAATTCCCCTCTCCCCCTCCTCATAATAATCAAATAATTTTTTTTCTGTATTTATACCTTTTCTTATGTTCTTAAAATAGTGATCTCATACAATATTTGTCCTCTTGTGACTGACTAATTTTACTCAGCATAACACCCTCTATATTCATCCGTGCTGTGAGATGTTTTGCAGCATCATCATTGTTCTTTATCATTGCACAGTATTCCATTGTGTGTATGTACTATAATTTATCCATTCATCTGTTGATGGGCACCTAGGTTGTTTCCATCTTTTTGCTATTGTGAACAATGTTGCAATGAACATAGGTGTGCATATGTCTATTCGTGTGACAGCTCTAATTTCTCTAGGATATGTTTCTAGGAATAGGATTGCTGGATCGTATGGTATTTCTGGTTCTAGCTTTTTAAGGAAGCGCCAGATTGTTTTCCAAAGAGGCTGTACCATTTTACATTTCACCAGCAGCTCCTAAGTGTTCCAATCTCTCCACAACCTCTCCAACATTTATTATTTTGTGTTTTTTAGATTAGTTCCAGCCTTGTTGGGGTGAGATGGTATCTCATTGTAGTTTTGATTTGCGTTTCTCTAATGGCTAATGATCATGAGCATTTCCTTATGTGTCTGTTAGCTGCCTGAATGTCTTCTTTGGTGAAGTGCCTATTCATATCCTTTGCCCATTTTTTAATTGTGTTATTTCTCTTTTTGTTGTTAAGGTTTTGCAGTGTCTTGTAGATTTTAGAGATTAGACCCTGATCAGATATGTCATAGCCAAAACTTTTTTCTCAGTCTGTAGTTCTCTTTTTACTCTTTTGATGAGCATAAGTGTTTGATTTTTAGGAGCTCCCAGTTATCTAGTTTTTCTTCTGGTGTTTGTGCATTGTTACTTATGGTTTGTATACTATTTGTGCCATGTATTAGGTCTCCTAGCATTGTCCCTATTTTTTCTTCCATGATCTTTATCATTTTAGATTTTAGATTTAGGTCTTTGATCCATTTTGAGTTAGTTTTTGTGCATGGTGTGAGGTATGGTCCTGTTTCATATTTTTGCAGATGGATATCCAGTTATGCCATTTGTTAAAGAGACTGTCTTTTCCCCATTTAACAGACTTTGGGCCTTTGTCAAATATCAGCTGCTCACAGGTTGATGGATTTAGGTCTGGATTCTCAATTCTGTTCCATTGGTCAATGTATCTGTTGTTATACCAGTACCAGGCTGCTTTGACTACTGTAATGGTATGATAGTTTCTAAAATCAGGTCATGTGAGGCCTCCCACTTTGTTCTTCTTCTTGAGTAATGCTTTACTTATTTGGGGCCTCTTCCCTTTCCATATGAAGTTGGAGATTTGTTTCTCCGTCTTGTTAAAAAATGCCGCTGGAATATGGATCGGGATTATGTTGTATTCGTAGATCACTTTGGGTAGGATTGACATTTTTACAATGCTGAGTCTCCTTATAAGTGAGGATGGTATGTTTTTCTACTTATATAGGTCTCTTTTAGTTTCTTGCAGTAGTATTTTGTAATTTTCTTTGTATAGGTCTTTTATGTCTCTGGTTAGATTTAATCCTAAGTACTTTATCTTCTTGGGGGCTATTGTAAATGGTATTTATTTGGTAATCTCATTCTGGAAGTTTTCTTTGTTGGTGTAGAGAAATCCAAGTGATTTTTTATGTTTATCTTGTATCCTGATATTTTTCTGAAATCTCCTATTAGTTCCAGTGGTTTTCTTGTGGATTCTTTGGGGTTTTCTGTGTATAAGATCATATCGTCTGTGAATAGGGGTACTTTTACTTCTTCCTTACTAATTTGGATGCCCTTTATTTCTTTTTCTTTCCTTATTGAATAAGTTGTTGAATAAGAGCGGTGATAAAGAGCATCCTTGTCTGGTTCCCCTCCTCATGGGGAACGTGTTCAGTCTCTCCCTGTTTAGAATGATGTTGGCTGTTGGCTTTGCATAAATGCCCTTTATCCTATCAAGGAATTTTCCTTCTATTCCTATTTTGCTGAAAGTTTTTATCAGGAATGGGTGTTGGACTTTGTTAAATGCCTTTTCTGCATTAATTGATAAAATCATGTGGCGCTTATCTTTTGTTATATTTATGTGATGGATTACATTGATTGATTTTCTAATGTTGAACCATCCCTGAATACCTAGTATGAATCCCATTTGGTCATGATGAATTATTTTTTTGATATGTTGTTGAATTCTGTTTGCTAGAATTTTGTTGAGGATTTCTGTGTCTATGTTCATGAGGGAAATTGGTCTATCAGTACATTATAATTTTAAGAGTGTCTCAACCCAGATATAAATCCATATAGCTACTGTCACCTGATCTTCAACAAGGGCCCAAAGTCCATCAGATGGGGAACAGACAGTCTTTTTAACAAATGGTACTGGCAAAACTGGATGTCCATCTGCAAAAAAATGAAACAGGACGCATACCTCACACCATATAAAAAAACTAATTCAAAATGAATCAATGACCTAAATATAAAGCCAAAAACTCTAAAGTTCATAGAAGAAAAAATAGGATCAACACTAGAAGCCCTAATACATGGCATTAACAGGATACAAACCATAATCAACAACACACTAACTCCAGAAGATAAGCTAGATAACTGGGATCTTCTAAAAATTAAAAACTTATGCTCATCAAAAGCCTTCACCAAAAGAGTAAAAAGAGATCCTACAGACTGGGAAAAAAATTTTTGGATATTACAAGTCAGACAAAGGTCTAATCTCTAAAATCTATAAGAAAATCCAACACCTGTACAACAAAAAGACAAATAATCCAATTAAAAAATGGGCAAAGGAAATGAACAGATAGTTCACCAAAGAAGACATTCAAGTGGCCAACAGACACATGAGGAAAAGATCACGATCACTAGCCATTAGAGAAATGCAAATCAAAACCATAATGAGATACCATCTCATTCATTACTGGCATGAATCAAAAAAAAAAAAAAAAAGCAAAGAAACTGGAAATAACAAATGTTGGAGAAGCTACAGGGAGATTGGAACTCTTATACACTGCTGGTGGGAATGCAGGATGATACAATCATTTTTGAAAATGATATGGCACTTCCTTAGAAAGCTAGAAATAGAGATACCATATGATCTAGCAATCCCACTCCTTGGAATATATCCTAGAAAATAAGAACCAGCACATGAATAGACATATGCACACCCATGTTCATTGCAGCATTGTTCACAATAGCAAAAAGATGGAAACAACCCAGATGCCCATCAACAGATGAATGAATAAACAAACTATGGTACATACACACACTGGAGTATTATGCAATGATAAAGAACAACGATGAATCTGTGAAGCATCTCAACATGGATGACACTGGAGGACATTATACTGAGTGAAATAAGTCAATCACGAAAGGACAAATATTGTATGAGACCACTACTGTAAAAACTCATAAAAAAGTTTACACACAAAAAGAAATAATCTTTGATGGTTACGAGGGATGGGAGGGGTGAGGGGTTAAATACTAAATAGACAATAGATAAGTGGCAACTTTGGTGAATGGTAAGACAGTACACAATACCAAGGAAACCAGCACAACTTGTACAAGACAAGGTTATGGAAGCTTCATAGACACTTCCAAACTTCCTGATGGACCAAATTGCTGGGTGGAGGGCTGTGGGGACCATGTTCTCGGGGAACATCTAGCTCAATTTGCATAACATAGTTTATAAAGAAAATGTTCCTTAATTTCTCTCAATGTGTTATAACTTTCAGTGTATAAGTCCTGCACATTTTTGTCAGATTCATTATTAAATATTTTATAAAATTTGATGCTATCACAAAGGGTATTTCTAAATTTTAATTTCTAATTTTTCTTGCTAATATACAGAGATATAATTAAATTTTGCATATTGATCACGTATCCTGAAAATTTGTTATTCTCAATAGTTCTGGTAGCTTTTATGTAAATTCCATAGTATCTTCAACACAGGTGATCATGTTACTATCAAATGGAGAGTTTTACTTCTTTCTTTTCAACCTTGATGTCTTTCTAATATAGATGTCCTTTTTTCCTTACTGTACTGGCTGGAACTTCCAGTACTGTGTTGAATAGAAGTGGTGAGAACAGACGTCCTTGCCTTGTCCTTGATCTTAGAGAGAACACACTCAGTCTTTCATCTTAGGTGTGGGGTTGGCTGTAGGTTTTTCATGGAAGCCCTTTGTCAGGTTGAGAATGTTCCTTTCTATTTCTAGTTAGCTGAGTGTTTTTGATCAGAAATGGATGTTGGATTTTGATGAATGCCATTTCTTCAACAACTGGGATAATCCTATTATTTTTATTTTTTAGCCTGTAAATATGGTAACTTAAATTGATTGGTTTTCAAATGTTTAACCAACCTTGCCTTCCTGGGATAAACACACTTATTTGTGATATATTATTGATTTTATATATTGTAGGTTTCAATATGCTAAAAATTTGTTTAAAATTTTTGCACTAGTGTTCAGATGGATATTGATCTGCAGTTTTATTTCCTTGTAATGTCTTTAATTTTAGTATAAAGGTGGAACTGGCCATTTATAATCATGTGATTAATAAAATGCTTGATTTTAAACCTAAAAAAAAGAAAAGAGCATCCCATGGTCATACAAGTCTGGGAGATGCTGACCTAGCTGGTTGGGCCTGCACTTCCCAGAAGTAGCTCTGTCTGAGTTTGTATCCTTCTGTAACCCCAAGTTCTCCACCCCCCACAACCACAGATTCCTCCTAAGTCTCAGTTCTCTCCCCAGTTGTTCTCATGCAGCAGGGCCATGACTGTGTCCTGAAGCAGCCATCACACTGGGCCCAGTTCATGGATTTGGAGTAAACCTTAGCTCTTTTCGGAGCCCCTGAGTGGTGCAAATGGTTAATGTACTCTGCTGCAAACTAAGAAGTTGGCGGTTCAAGTTCACCCAGAAGCAACTCAGAAAAAAGGCCTGGCAAGCTACTTCAGAAACATTAGCCTTTGAAAACCCTATGGAGCACAGTTCTATTCTGACACACATGGAGTCACCATGAGTTGGAATTGACTCGGTGGCAAAGGGTTGGTTGGTTATTTCTTACTACAGCAGTTGAGTCTTAGGAGAGGAGGGAAAGAGACATGATGATTGACTCTGAGAAATCAGGCGCTGTCTGGTCTAAGGTTCAGAAATTTTCTCACCTTGATTATCAAAACATGGCTTTCCTTGTGGAGGTTGTTGAAATGTTGTATATGTGTGTGTATGTGTGTGTGTTTTGTTTGGGATCATAAAATTTTATTCTGTGTACCCTGGGTAAAAGCAGAAATCAACAAGATCAGCCGCCATTTCCCTTCATTAAGAGTTAGCCAGGATTGATTTCTTCCCTGAGCCTGCATTCTCACTCCCTTGCTCAGGGGAAAGCTGTTCTTGGATTGAGTGTCCCTAGGTTGATTTCAGGTATCAGGAGAATGCAAATAGGAATGCAAATCTTGGCTTGAATGCATTAACCAAGAATTATTTGCATAACCACTACGAATTAAAAACTTAAAATATTTTCCAGATGTTCTTGATTGATCATATTACAAGACAGCTATTTAAAATTGTCCCCAAGGTCAACATCCTAAGCAAAAGTAAACAACCTAAGACATAAAGAGTGAGATTGCACTCACATGCTATGTGTTGGATGCGGAGAGGTCTATAGCACACACACCTCTTGGAAAATTAAAGGAAAATTGTCTGTTGGGAACTTGATGGGTATTGGGTTGTAGTTTATGTTCATCAACTTTAAACACCTGGGTTAATACAGGAATTTGGTTTTCTACATCTTAATATTTGCTACAAGCAGCTATTTCTTCACAACTTGGATCATGTTTTCCACATGGTTACCACCTGATAGATCAATTTACTGTGAGCATCACTACTGTGTCCACTAATCACGGTGGGGGCCCACAAGTGGCCATGAAACTCAACCTTGAAGTCTCTGGAATAATTAGACAAGAGACCAATAGTCTTTTTAGCGAACAAGTTTCTCAACCTTCTGGGAGACATAGTAAAGGGAATGTTCACCTATTCATGCACATTCCCTCTGAAAGTCGCCTTTTCTTCCTTCCTCCCTCTCCCTCCCTCCCTTCTTTCTCTCTCTCTTGCTCTTTCTTCTTCTCTGGCTTCTGCTCCTTCTCCTTCTTTTTCTCCTCCTCCCTCCCTCCTTTCCTCTCTCTCTCTTTCCCCTTCCCTGTCCTCTTTCCCCTTCACATCTCTGCTTTCTTCTACATTCTCCTCACAGAACGGAGGCTTCCAGTAGTTCCAGGCTTACATGTTACTACTTTGTGACCTCAGAAGTCCCCAAACCAGATCCAGTCTCTGACCTACCTCTTTGGTTTGCCTTGGGTCACATTCCAGTCCCTGAACCACTCACTGAGGTTGGCATCAGTGGGATATGATGACTGGACCAGCATGGACCAGGTCTACCCATAGTGGTGAGAAATAGTAACTGCCTCACTTCAACAGCATGGACTGAGGGTGGCAGTTTAGGGTGATATTAGAGAAGAATTGATCAAGAAAAAAAGAGCAGTTTCTAATGCACATGCAGGAAGTAGTGTGGGCTCTTGAACCCTGGGGAGTGAGGCAGGGTGGGAAGAGGGGAGCAGAAGACAGAAGTATGAGATGGAAAGATGAGAAAGGTGGGCTTTTAATTTGCTTGCCTAGTATCAACTTGGAGGTGAACAACACACAGCAGAAAGTAGTGTTCAGGGAACCAAACAGAGGCGGATTATCTAATAGGCAAGGTAAGTATTTTGCTTATCTTGCTTAACAGATTATCTATAGTGAACAATTTCACATTTTTTCACATCAAAGATTCTGCTTCTAGGTATGGCTGGCATCTGTCTCTCTCCCAACCCACAGCAACTTCCTGTAGAATCAAAGCCTCTTTTCATATTTACAATCCCTGACAGGTGGTGAAAAACATGTGAAATTGTGCATTACATATTAGTAAGTAAGCACAAGTAAGCCTGTGCTTACCTTGCTTATTGGCTGATCTGCCCCTGAGCCCAAAGGCTGACCATGGGCTCTAGTACCTGTGCTCTAGTTTCTGTGCTCTAGTTCCAGTAGTTACTCTTACTCACTGTGACAACCTTGGACAAGTCTCTCTCTCCTTGGAGCTACAGCCTCCTCATTTCCAACCCAGCTTCCCCCTAGCCAGCATAGTGACATTCACTGAACACCCAAACCAGAGTGAGTCCTCACTGCTCACAGGGTCAAGTTCATCTCTTAGGAATGTATTTAAGTTCCCTCAAAATCTGACCCAACCCTTTCTCCCCAGTATCAACTCCCACAGCTTCCAGCCGTAGCCCTCATGGATAACCTGACTGCTGAACACAGCTGTGCTTCAATGTCCTTCGCTCCACATGGGCAGTGAGCAAGAGCACAGGCCCTAGAGCCACACTGCCATGTCTCCAATTCCAGCTCTGCCACTTCCTTGCCAGGTGACCTTTGGCAAGTTTCTTAACATTTCCGTGCCTCTGTTTTCACATCTGTAAACAGAGGCAATGACAGTATCTACCTCATCGGGCTGCAATGAGGGTCAATGAATTAATACAGTGCAAAGTGCTTAGAGCAGTGTCCAGCACGTGGCTATTGCTAATACATGTCAGTTACTCAGCCGCTTGCCAGAATCACAAAGGTCTGCTTCTTCTTCCCGGTGCAGGTCTCATGTCAGCTCCCCTGTGAAGTCTACTTGTTATGAAATTACTTCACGTAGTTTGTTTTTCTTAGTTGCCATTGAACATCCCTGAGTGGCACCAGCGGTTTGCAATCAGCTGCTGGCCTGAAGATTGGTGGTTTGAGCCCAGCAGCTCTGTGGAAGAAAGTCCTGGTGAACTGCTTCCATAAAGATTACAAAAAAATCCTGTGGAGCAGTTCTACTTTGTTACACATGGGGCTACCATGAGTTGGAATTGATTTGATGGCAATGGATTTAGTTGCCATTGTATTGGCTCTGACTCATGGTGACCCCATATGCAACAGAACTAAATGTTGCCCAGTCCTGCACCATCTTCACAATCATTGGTATGCTGAAATTTATTGTTGCAGCCACTATGTATTTTGAGCAACTTCCAACTTAGAGGGCTCATCTTCTAGCATTATATTTGATAATATTCTATCGTGATCCATAGGGTTTTCTTTGACTAATTTTTGTAAGTAGATCACCAGACCTTTCTTCCTAGTCTATTAATCTGGCAGCTCCTCTGAAACCTGTCCACTATGGGTGAGCCTCCTGGTATTTGAAATACTGGAGGCATACCGTTCAACATCATAGCAACATGCAAACCACCACAGTACCACAAACTGACAAACACGTATATTTGCCTACTAGCTTATTATCCATCTCTCTCAATTGGAGGTGAGAGCTGAAATATAGTGTTGGAGGCTGAACATGCCCAATGAGTTCACCTCTATTCCCAGCTCCTACAACATAACAATATGTCTGGTATAGATGGGGCTTGATGCATGATACTGAAATGCACTGACATAAATTCACCTCCAGTGTCTTCATCTGTCACTAAGAGTCCAGGGCTTGATTTTCATGGAGGAGAGTGTACACTTTGGAGAGGCAGTGTGGTGGCTGGAAATGCAGGCATGTTTTACAGTCACCCTATCATGGATTTTAATATAACTTACTAGAATGCGACTCTGTGGGCTTCAATCCCTATGTCCAAAGAATACTCGTTACCATCCAGCCAATTCTGACTCATAGTGACCCTATAGGACAGAGTAGAACTGCCCCATAGGGTTTCCAAGGAGTGGATGGTGGATTTGAACTGCTGACCTTTTGGTTAGCAGCTGAGCTCTTAACCACTATGCCAGCAGGGCTCCCTAATTTACCAGGCCATTAAAAAAACAATTGTTGTCAAGTCAATTCCAACTCATGGGGCTCCCATGTGTTTCAGACTACAACTGAACTCTACAGGGTTTTTATGGCTGTGACCTTACAGAAGCAGATTACCAGGCCTTTCTTCTGAGGCACCTCTGGGTGGGTTCCAACCACCAACCTTTCAGTTACTAGCCCCGTTCTTAACCATTTGTACCACTCAGGGACTCCACAAGGCCACTGGAAGAATTAAATAAGATAAAGTGTATAAAGTACGTAGCTCCAAGCAATGTTCCATGACTAATTGTTACTAGATCTCATGGAATTTTTTTTGTTTGTTTTGTAGTTTTGTTCTATTTGTTTTATTTTTTCTAAAAATAAAAAGGAGATCAGGACTGCTGAACTTCAGGGGCAGGGCCGGCCTCCATACAGTCCCTGATTAGTAGGAATCACTCTGTGTGCACTGGGAGACTGTGTCCAAGGCTGCAAGCAAACCCCTTGTTGCATCACAGGTCTGCAGGGCAGGGGTGATGAGTTTTAAGATGATACATAAGAAGCTGGTTTAGACCTCAGGGAGGTTGTTATAGTGTTTTTCAAACTTACCCCAGTAGTGGGATTCCTAGTTTCTCATTGAAAGCCCTCTACCCATTACTCAAGAAAAGGGATTCAGGAAAAGGAGAATTTGGTTGTCAGCGCTGCTCAATGAGGTTCACACTTCTGTAAAAGCTCACTCCTGCCCTTGGCCTCCAGGAAAGAGTTCCTCCCCTGGGCTCCCCAACACCATGCTCTCCTGCTTGTTTCCCCACTTCTCTGGGGTCTCTGCACTTGCTTTGTGGGCCCATCTTCTTCTACCCTGCCAATAAATGCTGTGATTCTATCTGCTTTGTATTGATTTCTCTCTCCCAGTGCAATTTTCCCTATGTCTCTAGCCTCATCTGTTTGCCTATGATCATCAGGTTGCCCACTTCCTTGACCTGCTTCTCTGTGCTTCAGACCCACACATCCAACTACCTGCACAGCCCTTCCACTTGGTGGCTCCCAATATCTCAAACTCAATGAGTGCCAAATCACACTCATCAACTTATCCTGAAACCTATGCCTTCCAAGTTCCCCATCTTAGCATAGGGCTTTACTACCCAGGGACTCAAAACAGCAACAAAGGGCTCAGCCTTGATCCTCCCTACCCCCACACCCATACATCATCAGCCACCAGGTCCAGGTGATTTTACCTGTATCGGCCACTACTTTCCATCCTTGCCACACACACATGCCCAGGCCTCTGTCATCTCTGTCCTCATGACCAAAAGAGCCTCCAATGCTTCTCCCAGCAGCAGGTCAGCCCCCTCCCATCTGCTTTCCACACCAGACTCAACCAGGTCTTTCCAAATCTGCCTGATTATATCACCCCACAGCCATCATTAAAGTCCTGCAATGTACATACTTAATGACTCCACTTACATGAAGTTCAAAAACAAGCAAAACTAGTCTATGATGATAGAAAGAAGATAAATGGTACCTCCGGAGGAGGGAGGTGGGAGGGTCTCATTGCGAGGAAGCCAGAGGGAGCCATCTGCAGTTTTGGAAATATTCTATATCATGATCTGGGTGATGGTGGATGGATCGTGGGTATTTAAATAGACATTCATCAAGCTATGAAGTTAAAATTTGTGCACTTTACTATAGGTAAATTTGATATCAAAAAATAAAGGTAGGAAATTTAAATATGTACAACTTATTGAAAAGGAAGAATAAATTAAAGAAGCTCTTCAGAAGCTCCAAATCTCTCTTGGGATGAAAACCAAGCACTTTAACATGGTCTGTGTTTAGGAAGACTCTTCATCCTGGCTTGCCTGGCACAGCCTGGCACAGTCTTGGTTTATGCCTATGGTCCTGGTGTAAGTATTAATGTGCCTGAGAATGTATGATTATGATGGTTAAGGTTGTATGTCAACTTGGCTGGGTCATGATTCTCAGTGGTTTGGCAGTTGTATGATGTTGCAATCACTTCCATGATGAGATGTGATATAACGTGATCACCTCCACAATGGGATCTGCTGTGAGTAGCCAATCAGCTGAAAGGGAGTTTCCTTGAGCATGTGGCCTGCATTCAGTATAAGTAGACATTCTGGCAATGCTCAAGGGCTTTTGCTCACTCACAGCTGGCTGCTGCTCATCTGACCTGTGGTTCTTGGGACTTGAGCTAACAGCTTACCAGTAGTCTTGCCTGCCAATCTTGCATCCACCCGCCTCTGTGGCTAAGTGAATCAGGGGAAGCCTCTATCCTGACCCATGGTCTTGGGACGTTCCAACCTCTACAACCTTGTGAGCCATTTCCTTGATACAGCTGTCTCTGTATATGTATTTATACGGTTTGCTGGTTTTGCTTCTCTAGAGAACCCAGCCTAAGACAATGGTCAATATATGGCCACGTGTAGTGGTTAAGAGCTCGACTGCTAACCAAAAGGTCAGTGGTTCTAATCCACTAGCTGCTCCTTGGAAACCCTATGTGGCAGTTCTACTCTGTCCTATAGGGTTGCTACGAGTCGGAATCAATCTGTTTTCTATCTGCAGTGGTCACCTCTCCTCCTGCTCTGGGCCTCTTCTTGCTGTTCCCTCTGGCTGGAGTGCCTTCATCTCACCTTCACCCAGGTGACGACTTACCTCTCAGATTTCCGCTGCAACATAACTTCCTCTGAAAAGTTCTTTCTTAGCCTGACCTGGTCTGAGATGGGCTCCTCTATTGAATGCACCAAGAAAAACTCACCTAAGTCAGTTGGCAGTTCAAGGTGGCAATTTGACCATTGTTTAGTTTCATCATTGGTTGAAAATGTGTTTATCTAGTCTTACAAGATATAGAAAGTCTAAACCTCTTACTTTATACAGAGGAGGGCTGAGATTCAAAGATATTATATGATTCTGCCAAGGTCACCTAGTCAATTATAGTGAGAAATAAGACTAGAACTCACTGGAATCCTGATTCAGGATTCAGAATTCTACAGTTTTCTGTAATGATTAGGCTGTTTGGCAGGGCCTCAGGAATATTGTTTTGAATATAATTTCCAATTCCTTGAGATTGGGCCTGACAATTCATAAAATGTAAAAGATTTAATGTCTTTGATCTCATAAACTGTCTTAGAAGTTTACTTTGTCCAAAAAAAGAAACCCTGAATGAATAAAAACCGTGTTAGTTTTGAGGGTACTGTATACTAGGAAAATAGGTAATGAACTTTATCTGAATGCTTCCTTCTCCATTTGTCCTTCTCTTTTTGGTATTTTTAGGAGTTAAAGTTGTTTATTTTATTCCTAGCTGCATTTGCCTAGTAATAATCCATCAACACTGGTTGATGTACCCACTTCTTTACAGGTAGTGCCTGACTTATGACAAGGTTCCATTCTAACGACTCCATTGTACGTCTTTTTTTTTTTTTTTTTTAATTGTTGTAATTAAATGAGGTTTACATTTCAAGTTAGTCTCCCATACAGAATTTTTTTTTAACATACATTGTTATGAGACCCCAACCGCTCACCACATTCTGCGACAGCACACTCCTCCCCTCCGCCCCTGATTCCCCATGAACATTCAACCAGCTCTTAACTCTCTCTCCCTTCCCCTCTCACCTCTGGACAGAAGCCACCCCTTTGGTCTCTTATATCTACTTATCTAAGAGGCACATTCTTCACAAGTATCACTTTATGTCCCACCGTCCAGTCCAATCCCTGTTGGAAGAGTTGGTCTTGGAAATTGTTTTATGCTTTCCGGGGCATTAAGTCTGGTCTTCTTACTAGAATTTAGTTCTGCATCCCATCGTTCTACTGCTCCATCAGGGACCCTCTGTTGTGTTCCCTGTCAGGACGTTCATTTGTGGTAGCCGGGCACCATCTAGTTCTTCTGGTCTCAGGCTGATGAAGTCTCTGGATTATGTGGCCCATTCTCTCTCTTGGGCCAATACTTTCCTTGTGTCTTGGGTGTTCTTCATTCTCCTTTACTCCAAGTGGTTGGGACCAACTGATGAATCTTAGATGACTGCTTGCAAGCTTTTAAGACCCCAGATGCCATTCACCAAAGGAGGATGCAGAACATTTTCTTAATAAGGTTTGTTATGCCAACTGACATAGATGTCTCCTGAAAGCATGGTCCCCAGACCCCGCATTCCTGCTACTCTGTCTCTCAAAGTATTTGATTGTATTGAGGAAACTTCTTAGGTTTGGTTTAGTGCAGTTGTGCTGGCTTCCCCTGCAGTGTGTGCTGTTTGTTCTTCCCTTAACCTAAGATCATTCTTATCTACTGTCTAGTTAGTGAATAACCCTCATCCTCCCTCCCCACCCCCGTAACCATCAAAGAATGTTTTCTTCTGTGTTTAAACTTTTCCTTGAGTTCTTATAGTGGTCTTATACAGTATTTATCCTTCTGTGCCTGACTAAATTCATTCAGTGTAATAACTTCTAGCTTCCACCAAGTTATACGGTGTTTCACAGCTTCATCATTGTTCTTTATTGTTGCATAATATTCCATTGTGTGGATATACCACAGTTTGTTTATCCATTCATCCATCGATTGGCACTTAGGTTGCTTCCATCTTTTGGCTATTGTGAACAGTGCTGCAATGAACATGGGTGTGCATATATCTATTCGTGTGATGGCTCTTGTTTCTCTAGGATACATTCCAAGGAGCGGGATAGCTGGATCGTAAGGTACTTCTATTTCTAGCTTATTAAGGAAGCGCCAAATCCATTTCCAAAGTGGTTGTACCATTTTACATTCCCACCAACAGTCTGTAAGTGTTCCAGTCTCTCCACAACCTCTCCAGCATTTGTTATTTTGTGTTTTATGGATTAATGCTAGCCTTGTTGGGGTGAGATGATGTCTCATTGTAGTTTTGATCTGCATTTCTCTGATGGCTAATGATCGTGAGCATTTCTTCATGTATCTGTTACCTGCCTGAATATCTTCTTTGGTGAAGTGCCTGTTCATATCCTTTGCCAATTTTTTAATTGGGCTATTTGTCTTTTTGCTGTTGAGGTTTTGGAGTCTCTTGTAGATTTTAGAGATTAAATGCTGATCGGATTTGTCGTAGCCACAATTTTTTTCCCAGTCTGTAGGTTGTCTTTTCACTCTTTTGGTGAAGTCTTTGGATGAGCATAAGTGTTTAATTTTTAGGAGCTCCCGTTTATCTAGTCTCTCTTCTGGTGCTTGTGCATTGTTACTTATGGTTTGTATTGTGTTTGTGCCATGTATTAGGGCCCCTAGCATTGTCCCTGTTTTTTCTTCCATAATCTTTATCGTTTTCTATCTTATATTTAAGTCTTTGATCCATTTTGAGTTAGTTTTTGTACATGGTGTGAGATATGGGTCTTGTTTCAGTTTTTTGCATATAGATATCCAATTATGCCAGCACCATTTGTTAAAGAAACTGTCTTTTCCCCAGTTATTTGACTTTGGGCTTTTTTCAAATATTAGCTGCTCATAGGAGGATGAGCTTATATCTGGATTGTCAACATTGTTCCATTGGTCTATGTATCTGTTATTGTACCAGAACCAGGCTGTCTTGACTACCGTGACAATATAATAGGTCCCAAAATCAGGTAGTGTAAGGTCTCCCACTTTGTTCTTCTTCTTGAGTAGTGCTTTATTTATCTGGGGCCTCTTCCCTTTCCATATGAAGCTGGTGATTTGTTTCTCCATCTCATTGAAAAATGCTGCTGGAATTTGGATCGGGATTGCACTGTTTTTGTAGATTGCTTTGGGTAGAACTGACGTTTTTACTATGTTGAGTCTACCTATCCATGAGCAAGAAATATTTTTCCACTTACGCAGGTCTCTTTTAGTTTCTTGCAGTAGTGTCTTGTAATTTTCTCTGTAAAGATGTTTTACATCTCTGGTTAGATTTATTCCTAAGTATTTTATCTTTTGGGGGGCTATTGTAAATGGTATTGATTTGGTGATTTCCTCTTCAAGGTTCTCTTTGTTGGTGTAAAGGAATCCAATTGATTTTTGTATGTTTATCTTGTATCCTGAAACTTTGCTGAAATCTTGTATTAGTTCCAGTAGTTTTCTTGTGGATTCCTTGGGGTCTTCTGTATATAAGATCATATCATCTGTGAATAGAGATACTTTGACTTCTTCCCTACCTATTTGGATGCCTTTTATTTCTTTTTCTAGCCTAACTCCTCTGGCTAGGACCTCGAGCACAATGTTGAATAATAGTGGCGATAAAGGGCATCCTTGTCTGGTCCCTGTTCTCAAGGGGAATGCTTTCAAAGTCTCTCCATTCAGGATGATGTTGGCTACTGGTTTTGTAAAATGCCCTTAATTATACTGAGGAATTTCCGTTCTGTTCCTTTTTTTTTTTTTTTAAGTTTTTATCATGAATGGGTGTTGGACTTTGTCGAATGCATTTTTTGCATCGATTGATACGATCATGTGGTTCTTGTCTTTTGTTTTATTTATGTGATGGATTATGTTGATTGTTTTTCTAATGTTGAACCATCCCTGCATACCTGGTATAAATCCCACTTGGTCGTGGTGCATAATTTTTTGATACGTTGCTGAATTCAATTGGCTAAAATTTTGTTGAGGATTTTTGCGTCAATGTTCATGAGGGATATAGGTCTATAATTTTCTATTTTTGTGGTGTCTTTACCTGGTTTTGGTATCAGGGTTATGGTGGCTTCATAGAATGTGTTTGGGAGTATTCCATCCGTTTCTATGCTCTGAAATACCTTTAGTAGAAGTGGTGTTATCTCTTCTCTGAAAGTTTGGTAGAATTCTCCAGTGAAGCCATCAGGGCCAGGGCTTTTTCTTGTTGTTAAATAACCTTTTCAATCTCTTCTTTTGTTATGGTTTATTTAGTTGTTCTACCTCTGTTTGTGTTAATTTAGGTAGGTAGTGAGTTTCTAGAAATATGTCCATTTCCTCTAGGTTTTCAAATTTGTCAGAGTACAATTTTTCATAGTATTCTGTTATGGTTCTTTTAATTTCAGTTGGGTCTGTTGTGATACTACCCATCTCATTTCTTATACAGGTTATCTGCTTCCTCTTCAGTTTTTCTTTTGTCATTTGGCCAATGGTTCATCAATTTTGTTGGACTTGTTAACTCTTTCAATTGTTTTTCTGTTCTCTATTTCATTTAATTCTGCCCTAATTCTTATCATTTCCTTCCTTTTGGCACCTGTAGGCTTCTTTTTCTGCTCTCTTTCTACCTCTTCCACTTATAGGGTTAGTGCTTTGATTATGAGCCTTTCTTGTTTTGGGATGTGTGCATTTATTGCTATAAACTAACCTCTGAACACTGCTTTAGCTGTGTCCCAAAGGTTCTGGTAGGATGTGTTTTCATTCTCATTTGATTCTATGAATTTCTTTATTCCATCCTTAATTTCTTCTATAACCCAGTAGTTTTTGAGCAAGGTGTGGTTCAGTTTCCATGTGTTTGATTTTTTTTTCCTTGCTTTTTGTGGTGTTGATTTCCACTTTTATGGCTTTATGGTCAGAAAAGATGCTTTGTAGTATTTTGATGTTTTGGTTTTTGTTAAGGCTTGCTTTATGGCCTAATACGTGGTCTATTCTGGAAAATGTTCCATGTGTGTTGGAAAAGAAAGTATACTTGGCTGCTGTGGGGTGCAGAGTTCGGTATATGTCTATGAGATCAAGTTGGTTGATTGTAGCATTTAGCTGTTTTGTGTCTTTGTTGACTTCTTTCTGGATGTTCTGTCCTTCACCAAAAGTGGCGTGTTGAAGTCTCCTACTACTATTGTGGAGTTGTATATCTCTCTCTTCAGAGCTGATAGAGTTTGTTTTATGTATTTTGGAGCCCTGTTGTTGGATGTGTAAATATTTAGTATAGTTATGTCCTCCTGGTGTATTGACCCTTTAATCATTATATAGTGCCCTTCCTTATTTTTTTGTAGTGGATTTTACTTTAAAGTCTATTTTGTCAGAGATTAATATTGCCACTCCTGCTCTTTTTTGAGTGTTGTTTGCTTGAGATATTTTTTTCTGTCCATTGAATTTTAGCCTGTTTTTGTTTTTAAGTCTAAGGTGTGTCTTTTGTAGGCAGCATATAGATGGATCATGCTTTTTTATCCAATCTGCCACTCTCCGTCTCTTTATTGGTGCATTAGGTCCGTTTACATTCAGTGTAATTATTGATAGGTATGAGTTTAATGCTGTCATCCTGATATCTCTTTTTGTGTGTTGTTCACAGTTTCTTTATTCTCCTCAATTTTCTGTGCTGAGTCATTTTTCTTTATGTATTTTTTTTCCATCTTTTTCTTTGTTGTATATTTTGTGTTTGCTGGGTCTTCATGTTTTTCTACTATTTTATTTTGATTTGTAGGATTGTTAGATTCCTTTGTGGTTACCTTAATATTTACCCCTAATTTTCTAAGTTTATACCAGTCTTTTATTACTTTATATCACCTTAACTTCCCCTCCATATGGAAAACCAATGTCTCCATTTTTTAAGTCCCTCTTTTTTTGTTTTAATATTATCCTTTTTTTTTTATTTTTTACATATTGATATCTGTTTCCCTATTTTTAATCTTTTAGGTTTGATGTAATTTCGATTTCCATATCTGAGTCCATATCTGGTTACTCTGTCCTGTGTTCTAGTCTTGCGTTGTTAGCTGGTGTTATTGATTATCTAATCGTAGGACTCCCTTTAGTATTTCTTGTAATTTTGGTTTGGTTTTTGCAAATTCCCTGAACTTATCTTTATCTGGAAATGCCCTAATTTTGCCATCATATTTGAGAGACAGTTTTTTTTTAATTAATTAATTAATTTTTTTACCACATTTTTTTTTATTGTACTTCCGGTGAAGGCTTACAGAACAAATAGTTTCTCATGAAACAGTAGTACACATATTGTTTTATGACATTGGTTAATAACCCCACAACATGTCAACCCTCTCCCTTCTCAACCTTTTTTTTGTTGTTGTTGAAAATACACGTAGCCAAAGATACCCGTTTTCAAAAATTTCTACATGCACATTTCAGTGACATCGACTACGTTCTTCTAATTGTGCTGCTATTCTCACTTTAGATGAAGGGTTACAGAACAAAATAGTTTCTCATTTAACAGTACACATGTTTCCCTATGACAGTGGTTAACAACCACACTGTACATCAACACTATCCTTACTCAACCTTGGGTTCCCTATCACCAGCTTTCCTGTCCCCTTCTGCCCTCTGGACCTTGTCCCTGGACTGCTGTGCCTCATTAGTCCCATTTGGTTTTATGGGGCTGTCCACTCCCCAGCTGAACAGTGAACCTTGGAAATGACTTCACCACTGAGCCAAAAGGGCACCTGGGGGCCACACTCTTGGGGTTTCTCCAGTCTCCTTTAGGCCAGTAAATCTGGTCTTTTTAGTGAGTTAGAATTTTGTTCTACATCCTTTGAGAGACAGTTCTGCTGGATAAATAACTCTTGACTGACAGTTATTTTCCTTCAAGGCTTTAAATATGCCATCCCACTGCCTTCTAGCCTGCATGGTTTCTGCTGAGTAGTCTGAGCTTATTCTAGTTGACTCTCTTTTGTAGATGACTTTTCTTTTATCCCTAGCCATTCTTAAAATTTTCTCTTTATCTTTGGTTTTGGTAAGTTTGATTATAATACGTCTTGGTGACTTTCTTTTCGGATCTACCTTATGTGGGGTTCAATGAGCATCTTGGATAGATATCTTCTCATCTTTCATGATATCAGGAAAGTTTTCTATCAACAAATCTTCAACAATTTTGTCTGTATTTCCTGTTATCCCCCCCTTTTCTGGTACTCCGATCACTCGTAGGTTATTTCTCTTAGTAGAGTCCCACATGACTCTTAGAGTTTCTTCATTCTTTTTAATTCTTTTATCTGATTTTTCCTCAAATAAGTTGGTGTCAAGAGCTTTATCTTCAATGTCACTAATTCTAACTTCTACTGCCTCAATTCTGCTCCTATGACTTTCTATTGAGTTGTCTAATTCTGAAAGTTTATTGTTAATCTTCTGGATTTCTGATTGCTGTCTCTCTATGGATCCTTGCAGCCTATTATATTTGGCATTATGTTCTTGAATAACTTTTTTAAGTTCCACTACTACTGTGTCTGTATGTTGCCTGGCTGTTTCTGTGTTCTGTCGAATTTCCTTTATTATTTCTAGAAGAGTTCTGTATATTAATCTTTTGTTTTCTGTCTCTGGTAATTCCAAGAAGTTCTCTTCCTCCAGAGAATTTATTGAGTCTTTATTTTGGGAGTTTGCTGAAGCCTTCCTGGACTGCCTGTTTATGTGACTCGATATTGACTGTTGTCTCCGAGCCATCAATAATTTATTATAATTTTATTTTGTGTTTGTTTAGTGAGACCTAGCTTCTTATTTTGTTTTGTTCTGATATGCCCAAATAGGCTGCTCGTGTGCACTAGTTTGATTTTTGACACCTTTTGATCTCTAATGTCCTGTCACCAGTTAGTTAGTTCTGTAACTAAGTATGTGCATGCCGGAGTCCATTAAAATTTCCTATATGAGATCAGCTCGGGTGTGCAGGCAGTCGGTCACCAAGTGTGTGATGCAGGCTCTCACCCCCAGTCCTAGAGAGGCATGGGTGATTGGTGCAGACACTGGACTCTGCCTGTGGTAGGGGATCACGAGCTGAGCCAGGCAGGGGGCTGACCGCTGCCCCTAAGAGTCTGAAAAAAAAGCATGTCCCTATTCTCTAGGGTGAATAGTTAGGTGAGTTTTGCAGCCGGACTAAAAGCACCCCACTATGTTGGCTGCAAAGACTCGAGGGCACCACTTTTTCCTGAACTCCTGAAGCAGTTGACTAGGCACTTTAGGAGCTATCACCAGTCCTCAAGACCCTGCTGCAGACTGATAAAAGTGCCTACTTGAGGGGCAGGGATGTTTCGAGGATCACACATCTGCCCATTCACAGCTAAAGCAGGTGAAAATAAACTTCAGATGTTTGTCCTGTTATACTGTGGTAGTGAGGGCTAACGCTGTTGAGATGGGTCCCCACAAGTCTATACAGGGGTGTGTGGCACTCAGAGTCTGCAGACCCCTGATTTCTATGGCCAGCAAAGGAGCTGTGCCGACCCTGTGTTCCTGGTCTAGGGGAGCCAGCAGCCTATTTGTTCCCTCTCCAAGGCCAGGAGAATGGGTCAGGATGCCTTTTGGGATCTACTTCTGGCCCAGTGGACTCCTGGTGCAGAGTGGGGAGGGAGGAGGTAAAAGGAAGAGAGGTTTTTCCCAAATGGGCTTTTTTTTTTTTTTAATCTCTGCGAAATGGTGCGAGCATGTACTTATCCTAGCCTCTTGGGAGCTGCTCTTCACTGGTGCGGAGTGTCCAAGCAGAGTCTCTGCTGCTGGGTCTCTCTCGAAGTGGAAACTGCTTCTTGAGCGCGTGCACAGCGCAGCTGTTTGCCTGCTTCACGGCGGCCCAGCGTGGCTGTGTCTCTGCAGTATTGCCACCGTGGCTCTAGCGCTCCTCACCTCTTCCAGAAGGTCTTCCTCTCTGATATGACTCAGATGGATTTCTTAACCTTGCCTTGTTCAGGGCCGCCAGATGTTCACATAGAATCAAATCACTTGTTTTTCCAGGTCTTTGTTGTAAGAGGGATACAGGAAACATCTAACTAGTCTGCCATGTTGACCATGCCTTTCTGTACGTTTGTTTTGATGTAAGTCAAATATCTCATTTTTTTTTAGTTTTTAGTTTTCATTATTATTGACTTTTATTATCAGTATCTTTATAAATCTGATTTTTATTTGTCTCTGGGGTTGGAAACATCTGCATCTAAACATCTGAGAATGATAACATCAGCAAATTACTTGCTGCAACAATGTATATGGTACATATTACTAACAATAAGATGTACCAAAAAAAAAGGGGTGGTCGTTAAGTGCAGTTTGTCGTAATTCGAATATGTTAAAGGTGGGACTACCATATTTTTACACAAATAATGTGCCTTCTACATTTGTTTGCCAACCTCTGCCTCGAGGTTGTTTGCCGACTGCCCCCTCAAGGTATTTTCATAAGCACAGGATGCTATTTTTTTACAGCAACATGTAAAAAAATATTAGCATAGCAGCACTTATGAAAATACCTCACAGGAGAATGGAGCAGTTAGCAAACAAATGTAGAAGGCGCTCATTATTTATGTAAAAATACAGCACCTGTAGTGGCATCCTGTGTCGATACAAGCCAGTAGAACTAGTGCAGAGGCAGGGGTGGGGCTTTTGAAGTTACACTAGGGACTCCAGTGTCAGATCCATCACTCCTGGATGCCTGGCCTTGGGTAAGTTATCTTACCTCTCTAGGCGTGAGTTTCTCATCTGAAAAACTGGGAAATCATCGGTAGCTACCCATAAGATTGTTTTGATGATTAAGATGTTTTATGCAAAAAGCTTAGCATGCAGGGAGCATTCAGGAAGCATGATTTCTTCCTTTTCTCCTTCCTCTCCCTCCTCACCTTTTCCTCTTATCCTTCTCCTCCTCCTCCCTTTTCTCCTTACTTTCATCTTCTTCTTCACCATCTTCCCCTTTTTCTTCTTCACAATAGTCTTAATAATAAACCCATGTCTTCCAAGGGTTAAGATTTTTTTCTATCAGCCATGTAAAGACACAGTTTGTGAGCCAAGGAGTGGCAGGCATAGGAGATGGGACTGTATTTTATTCTTAACTCACCCATTTGGGCCATCTTGCTGTTATAGATGTCCTTGGGTCATGCTTCAATTTTGTATATCCTTCCTAAAAGTTGGGTACCAGAGCAAAGAATCCAAGTGTTTTCTATCCAGATCAGAGAAGACAGAATCATCACTCACCTGCTGAGGAGCCACACTAGACTTCCTGCAAAGTAGCCCCAAATCACATGCTTTGGTGCCACAGCATTACATGTTGATTCATACAGCTAGTATGGAGCACCTATGCAATCATATGAATTATCCAAAAATACCCAGCAGAAAACAAGTTTACAAAGGTCAGGCTCTGCTAGTAAATTGCTTACACAACAGGGGAAAGTTCAAAATCAATTTCTATCACAAATATTTGCCTGATTTTTGCTGTTACCTCAGATCTTGTTTTGTTTATCTGGAGGTCACGTAGCCTTTCAAGTTCCCATCTGACTGGCAGCTGGTGACCATACAGCTGGGCAAATGTTGGGAATCTGGGCTAAGTAGTCTTATCTGGAGTGTGGGAGTGGATTCCCTAGTGCCAGCCTCTAGGAGAGATACAAACAAGCCCTTTAGCATGCCATGTTTCTCTGCCCAGTCCCTAGGGAATAGCCCTGTAGGTGCCTTCTGAAACTAAGCTGCAGTAGTTTCTCTGTAGGAAGGTTATGTTATTGACCCCCCCCCCCACGCCCCTTTAGAACAGCCTGCCCACAGAGCTATTGTGTTATCCATTGGTTGGAGTGTTCTGAGTCAGCATGATCATCAAGTCTGAGATTAGCATGTAGCCTTGACCCCATCCACCATATGCTTAAAACCTCAATATTCATTAACCCCAGGTCTGAGTGTTACCTCTGTACCGTAGTAGAGGCCACTCACAATCTCCAGCACTGTTACCCTCATACATCTTCTAAGCAGCCCCACAGTTTTTGTCAGGTGGAGGTGAGGTCTGCAGAGTAGTATTTCTCAGGAGTACAGGACATGTGAAAGGGAAAGAGGGAAGGGAAACAAAGGGCTAAGTTCTAGGCTATCAACAATCTTCTTCCCAGTGCCTCAGCAACACATTGTGGTGGAAGAATCCCTGGATTTAGGTTTACCTGGGTCTGGGCTTGAATCCCAGGACTTCCATTGCTACTTATGTGATTTGACAGCTGTAAAGCTGTTTCCTTTTTATAACGTGGGGTAATAACACATACGATATACAAAGAATTGTAAGGATAACATGGGCTCTCATTCATAGATACTTAGACAGATGGATTTCTATAGCTCTGTCT
Organism: Dugong dugon; assembly: GCA_030035585.1. Taxonomy (NCBI): domain Eukaryota; kingdom Metazoa; phylum Chordata; class Mammalia; order Sirenia; family Dugongidae; genus Dugong; species Dugong dugon. The sequence goes on along the minus strand of CM057475.1, from coordinate 3,541,559 downwards.
GTCTGTCTGTCCATCTATCTATTGTCCCTGCAATTGGTTATGTGATGTACTACTAACCAAAAGTTTGGCAGTTTAAACCCACCCAGAGGCACCTCAGAAGTAAGGTCTGGTGATCTGCTTCAGAAATGTCAAAGCCTTGAAAACCCTATGGAGAAGTTCTACTCTATACATTTGGGGTTGCCATGAGTTAGAATAGACTCAACAGAACTAACAATAACAACATCTATCTATCTATCCATCTATCCATCCATCTATCCATCTATCCATCTATCCATCTGTCTATCTATCTATCTATCTATCCATCTATCTATCTATCATCTGTCTATCTATCTATCTATCATCTGTCTATCTATCTATCTGTCTGTCTATCTATCATCACACCTAGCACACAGTGGGTAACGTTTACCCCAGCCCTACTCCCTATCAGAGCCCATTGTTTCAAGCTTGCCAGATCAAGAGAACCCAGGTCTACCAGCTGGGATTAGGGGAGTGAATTACAGTCAAGGAACAAGAATAGGAATAAGGGATCAGGCCTTGTGATAGAGTTTTCATTACAATTGGTCTGAGGGCAATCAGAGTCATACCTGCAGGCAAGGATGACAATATCAGGTAATTTTTTGACAGCAAGTATCAGACATGACAAAGCAGGAGTCAAAGCCTAGCAAAATCAGGCTAAACATAAGTAATCAGGCTACGCATAGGTAATCAGCCATAACCAGACCCTGGAAGTCAGTCAATCAGGCAAGTGGGAGAGTGTTGGGTTAAGAAGGGCTTCCCATGCCTTGGTGCCATGATACTTGCACACCTTCTCCAACGCCCCTTCCCAGTGTGGGAGCTTGTAGACTCTGTTAGCAATGTTAGTCTTTGTCATAAGATTAAGAAGAAGTCCTAGACTTTCCCCATCCCTGGTAAGGATGAGTAATGCCTACACAGGAGTAATACTGGGCTAAGCCTCCTGTAGTTTTGAATTAATTTGTTCTTCTTTATTCAGACCTTTGTTACCAGATTTCCAGGATAAAACCTGTTCGGAAGCAGTAGTTATACATAACATTTATTGAGCTCTTCTATGTGCCAGTTACTGTAAGAAACACATTTTAGGTATTAAATCCTTTAAATTCTCATAACAATGAAGTAGATACCTTTATTTTCAAATTTTACAGATTTCAAAAAAAAAAAAAAGAAGCTAGATACAATAAAATTAAGTAACTTGCTCAAAGTCACACATCATAAATGACTGGATCAATCTTTGGTAACAGGGAGTCAGATTACAGATCTTAAATGGTTAACAGTTACAATGTGTTACAAGAAACAACTAAACCCAGGGACCCATTGATCATCCTCTCAGGGTTTTTGAGACACAAAAGCAGCACCTTCTGTCCAATCTGCCAGACTCCCAACCATTTGGGGCTAGGTTACATCACAAGTGCTCCAGCTGACACTTTCCTGGACAACCCAGACTTACATAAGCCTCAGCACATAGGTTTTAGCTTGATGATGTGTCAATGGTCTATGAAGAGGGATGGTGGGAAGATTATTTTTAACCTCAACTTTCATCACATTGACTCGAGTGAAGCATTTTCACTTCTATACATGGCACTGTATGTGGAGAGGGATGAGGGTGGTGACGTGAATATGTTTTATCATGTAGAACAACCAGCCTTTCTTATGTATCTTAAGAGGAAAATGAAAAAGAAGTGATTAGATGGCCACTCCCCTCTGGTATGTTGATAAGGCAAGAAAAGGTTTCCTTTACTTGATGAAGGCTTGTTACAGATTGAATTGTGTACCCTCAAAATATGTGTTAAAATCCTAACCTCTACGCCCATTGGGGAATAGAGTTTTCTCTGCTATGGTAATGAGACCATGTCAGTATAGGATGTGTCCTAAACCTAATCACTTCTGAGTTATAAAAAGAGCAGATTAGACACAGAAGCACAAACACAAATGAGGGGAATACAGATGCAACATGAAGATTGCCAAGGAACCCAGGAATGCCAGGGCTATAGAAGGTGAAGGAGACAAGGATTTTCCCCTAGAGCCAGTGACCTGAATTCAGACTTCTAGTCTCCTAAACTGTGAGAAAATAAATTTTGGTTTGTTAAAGCCACCTACTTTGGTATTTCTGTTATAGCAGCACTAGCAAACTAAGACAAACTTGTCCCAGAAAACTGAGACAGTAAGTTGCAAGGCTAAAACACGTGGTTGAGCTGGAACGTGGAAGACCAAAAAAAAAAAAATTTTTTAGGCTTCAACTCATATTATCAGAGACACTGACTTGCACTTTTCCATCTGTAACCTAAGAAATGAATATGCTATCTGTGTGTGTGTGCGTGTGCATGAAATTCATTTGCACTTGCCTAAGATTTCAGCTTTTGGATAAAATGCCATTAACTCCATATTTTCTCTTCCTATGCTTTTAAAAGTAAACTTTATTGAAGAATATCATGTTTACAAATGCACAAATCATAAGTTTCCACTTCACTGGAATTTCACAAAGTCAACATGCCTAGGTAACCATCACCAAGATAAAGAAATGAAACATTACCAACACCCCCAGAAGCCCCTCTCATGCCTCCTCTCAGTTACTATCTCCCAACTAAAGTAAGAATGGAATTATATTGAATGTCTTTTTTTGTGTCTGGCTTTCTTTGCTCAGCATTATGTTTGTGATATGCAAGCACGCTGCTGCATGTAGTAGTATTTTCTTCTTTCTGATAGCTATCTGGCATTTCATTGTACGAATTTATCACAATTTATTTATTAGTTCTTCTATTAATGGATATTTTGTTTCCAATTTAGTTTTTTTATTATTATAAATTGCATTGTAATAAATATTCCTTAATTTACCTTTTGGCATGTATTTTTGTTACATCTACAAGTGATAGATACTGCCAAACAGTTTTTCCAAAGTGATTGTACTGATTTATATACCCATCAGTAGAATGTTTCAGTTGAATTCATGAGTCTTTTTAATTTTAGCCATTCTGGTCGGTGTGTAGGAGTATAACAATGTAGATTTAATTTGCATTTCCCTGATGACTGATGAAATTGAGAATCTTTTCATATATTAATTGATCATTTAGCTATTTCTTTTTGTGAAGTGCCTCTTCAAGACTTTTTCCCACTTAAAAATGCATTTTTTTTCTTATTGATGTGTAAGAGTTCTTTATCTATTCTAGATTCAAGACTTTTGTCAGCTGGATGTATTGTAAATATCTTCTCCACCCTGTGACTTGCTATTTATCATCTTAACAGTGTGTTTTTATATACAGAAAAATTTAATTGTATTATATAGTCCTATGTAACTTTTTTATTTTATAGTTAGCATTTTCTGTGTTCTGTGTAAGAAAAATTTCCCAATCCAATTTTATGATGAAGTTATTCTACTTTTTTCTAGAACTTATACTGTTTCTCATTTAGATCTTTAGTTCATTTAGAATTGATATAGTATATGATGTGACATACGGATCAAGATTCATTAATTTTCACTATGGATATCCAGTTGACCCCATTGGATTTGTGGAAGGCCATCCTTTTCCCAGGGCACTGCAATGCGAATTTTCTTATAAATCAAGTTCCTTTCCTTTATATGTCTGAACTGTCTCAGGAGTCTCTATTCTTTCCACTTAATCTATTAATCTATCCTTGCACTAATATCACATTGCATTAATTTCTATAGTTTTGAAATAAGTCTTGCTATCTGGCAATGCTCTTCTTATTCTTGTTTTGTTTTGTTTTGTTTTCAAGATCACCTTGACTATTCTTGGCATGCTGCATTTTCATATACATTTTAGAGTCAGTTTGTTAGCTTATCACTAGATCCATGTTACTAATATTTTGTTTAGTGTATTTATGCCTAGTTCGTGAGAGGGATTGGCAGAACTTTTCCTTTTTTTTTTTTTTTTTTTTTTTTTGGTAATCTTGTCAGAAATTTGTTTCAATGTCTTTATTTCTACCTCATTCCTAAAGGTTATTTTCCATAGATATATAATTCAGGGTTGACGGATTTTTTGTTTCAGCACTTGAAACCACTTCCTTCTGACCTCCATTGTTTCTGATAAGAAATTCACTGTCATTTGATTTTTCTTTTTCCTTATAAGTAAAGTGTCATTCTCCTTCACTGTTTTCAAGATTTTTTCTTTGTCTTTAGTTTTCTGACATTTGATTACAATGTGCCTTGGCATGGATTTCTTCGGGTTTATTTTGTTAGAGGTTCACTCATCTTCCTGACTCTGTAGGTTCATGTCTTTTGCAAAACTGGGAAAATTTTCAGCCATTATTTCTTTGAACACTTTTCAGCCCCACCCTCTCTCTTATCATTCAGTTACACATATATTAGATCTTTTTTTATACTCCCACAAGTCCCTGAGTCTCTGTTTACTTCTCTTTTTTCAGTCTATTTTTTCTCTGTTATTCAGATTGGATAATATTCTATCTTCAAGTTCACTAATTCTATCTTCTGTTTCTTCACTTTTGCTGTTGAGCCAACTCATTGAGTTTTTTTTTTTCTTTTTAATTTTGGTTATTACATATTACAGTTCTAAAATTTCCATTTGGTTCTTTTTTGTGTCTTCTATTCATTTGCTGAGACTTTTTTCCATTTTTTCCTGTTGTCAGAAGAAACTGAGTCCATAATAATAGTAATCCATTAAATGAGGTTTATTTGGGCAGAAGATTCATGGATCCAGTAGCACCAAACCACATGTGGAAAGATATTCCCCAAGTACAACAATGATTGGCTTTTACGGACAATATGAGGAAACAAAAGAAGCTTATTTCTTATTGGCTTATACACTGTCAGGATTTCATTGATCAATGAGGATAGAATGATGTCAGAATGTCATTGGACAATGAGGGTGGCCTGATTTACAGGAAGCTAGGCTGAAGATTCAGGAAGGAAATGTCTAAGAGGCATTGTCCACTTGACCACTGACACTATTTTGTCAACCAACCATTAAAAAATCTTTGCCATTGAATCAATTTCGACTCCTAGTGACCTTATATTAGTATGAGTTATAAACCACATTAATCCATTTTTCTTTCATTCAACACTGTTTTTCCATTTGTTTCAAACGTGTTCATAATTGCTTGAAACATTTTTATGATGGCTGCTTTAAAATCCTTGTCATATAATTCCAACATCTGTGCCATGTTGGTATTGCAATCTGTAGATTGTCTTTTCTTATTCAAGTTGGTATTTTCCTGATTTTTAACACATAGAGTGATTTTTTACTGAAACTCGGATATTTGAGGAATTATACCATGAGATTCTGGATTATGTCATTGGACTCTGGTATTATTTTAGAAACAAAGGCCTTGTTTTACTAGGCCTCCTCTGACATTTCACTAGCTGGGGAGGGAGAGTACCACTTCATTACTGTCATGTTGGGGATGAAAGTCCAGGTTTCCTACTCAACTTTCTTTGACACCTGGAAGGGGAAAGATGTCTTGTGACTTCTATGTGGAGGTGGGATGTGAGTCTCTCCACTAGACCTCTACTGACACAGATTTTTTTTTTTAACCAATCTGGAAATCTTTGTCTTGTAAACAGAGTATTTAATCCATTAATATTCAATATCATTACTGATATATTTGTGTTTATATTAACCATTTTTCCATTTCTTTTTCTATTAGTTCCACCTAGTTCATATATATGTTTTTCTCTTTTTATGTCTTCTTTTAGAGTAATCAAAAGGTTTTTATTATTAAATTCCCCCTTGGTCCCCAGACACCCTTTTAACTCCGTACTGAAGTCATTCCTGAAGTTCACCCTTCAGCTAAAGATTAGACAGAACTGTAAAACAAACAACAATAAAAGATTAAATGGGCACACCAGTCCAGGAGCAAGGATGAGAAGGTCGGAGGGGACAGAAAAGCTGGACAAATGGAAATGGGGGACCAAAGGTCGAGAAGGGAAGAGTGTTGACAAGTCATGTGATAGGCAACAAATGTGACAGAACAATATGTGTATTGTTCAATGAGAAACTAATTTGCTCTGTAAACATTCACCTAAAGCAGAATAAAAAAAAATTCCCCTCTTAACTTTTTAGTTATACATTTCTTTCACTACCCTTTTAGTGGTTATCTTAGGGATGAAAACACACATCCTTGACATATAGCGGAATAATATGAATTATTAATTTTACAAATTTTCCAACAGTACTAGAATGTAACATGTATTTATTTAATTTACACTCCTTCTACTTTTTTGTGTTATTTTCATCATTCTTTTTTTGTTTTGTTTTGTGCAGTCACTTTTCTTTTAGTTTTATCCACATATCTATCCTTTACCTTATTTTTCATACCTTCCTACACTTCTATGTTTTCATGTGGGATAATTTTACTTCTGCCTTTGATTTTTTTTTTTTTAAGGCAAGTCTAATAATAATGAATTCATACAGTTTTTCTTTAAGTGGAAACATTTTTATTTAGCTTTTTGTTATTGAAGTTTATCTCTGGTATCTATAGAATTCTATGTTGGCAGTAATTTTCTTTCAGCACTTTGTAGATAGCATTTCAAATCTTCTGCCTTCTATTGTTTCTGTTGAGAAGTCAACTGTCAATCCTACTTTTACTCCTTTTAAGATTTTATCTTCTTCACTTTCTGGGTACTTTTCAGATATTTTGCATTTTTTTAAAAATCATATTTACTATAATATGGCTAGGTTTTTTATCTAGGTTTTTTTTTTTAATCCTATTCTACACATACGTCGTGATGTCCTTTATCTGTTTTGAAATATACTTGGCCATTATTTTTTTCAGATTTTGCTTTTGTTTCATTCTCTTTTCTACCTTTCTGGGACTCCATATATGATAGATCCAGTAGTGTTCTTTTTTAAAAAGTTTTACTGTGATAAAATGTATATTAAAAAATTACCATTTTAAATGTGCACAATTCAGTGATGTTAATTACATTCACTAAGTTGTACAACCATCACCACTGTTTCCAAAAATTTTTATCACCCCAAACACAAACTCAGTACCTCTTAAGCAATAACTCCCCATTCTCCTTCCCACAGTCCTTTGTAATAACTAATAAGCTTTTGTCTCTATACATTTGCCTATAGATATTATATGTAAGTGGTATCATACAATATTTGTCCTTTTATGTCTTAGTTATTTCAGTCAGCATAATACTTTCAAGGTCCATGTATATATGTTGTAGCATGTATATTTAACTATAGTTTTCTTTCTTTGTGGTGTCTTTATCTGGCTATTGTATCTGGATAAAGTTGGCCTTATAGAGTGAGTTAGAGAGTATCCTTTCCTCTGATGTATTTTGGAAGAGTTTGAGAAGGATTGGTGTTAATTTTTCTTTAAATGGTTGGTAGAATTCACTAGTGAAGCCATCTGGTCCTGGATTTTTCTTTGTTAAGAGGTTTTTTATTCTAATTCAATCTCTTCACTTGTTAGATTTCTGTTGAGATTTTCTATTTCTTCTTTGTCAATTTAGGCAGTTTGTTGTTTTTCTAGGAATTTGTCCATTTCATTTAGATTATCTAATTGATTGGCATACAAATATTCATAGTAGTCTCTTATAATCCTTTTTTTATATCTGAGGGGTCAGTAGTCACCTCCCACTTGCATTTATGATTTTAGTTATTTGGATTTTTTTCTTTGTCAGTGTAGCTAAATGTTTGTCAATTGTGTTGATCTTTTCAAATAAACAACTCTTGATTTTGCTGGTTCCCTCCATTGTTCTAATAGTCTGTATTCAATTTATCTCCACTGTAATCTTTATTATTTCTTTCTTTCCTGTAGACTTATGCTTAGTTTGCTCTTCTTATTCTAGCTCCTCAAGGCATAAAGTTAGGTCATTAATTTGAGGTCTTTCTTGTTCTTTTAATGTAGGCATTTACTGCTATAACTTCAGTGTCTCCCATAAGTTTTAATATGATGTGTTTTCATTTTCATTTGGTTCTAAGTATTTTCTTATTTACCTTGTGATTTCTTCTTTGATCCATTAGTTGTTTAATAATATGTTGTTTAATTTCTAAATATTTGTGAAATTTCCAGTTTTTATGCTGTTATTGATTTCTAGTTTCATTCCATTATGTTTGGAGGAAATACTTCATATGTTTCAATCTTATTAAATTTATTGAGGCTTGTTTTATGACATAACATATGGTATGTCTTTGAGAATAATCTGTGTGTATGAGAGAAAATACTGTGTATTCTGCTGTTGTTGGGTGGAGTGTTTGATACATGTTAGATCTATTTGATTTGTAGTATTGTTCAAGTCCTCTATTTTCTTAATGATCTTCTGTCTAGATGTTCTATCCATTATTGTTAGTGCTGTATTGAAGTCTCCAACTATTGTTTTAGGATTGTCTATATCTCCTTTCAATTCTGTCAATATTTGCTTCACATATTTTGGGAGATATTGTTTGTTGGTGTTGACGAAGAATATTGACTATACCGTGGACTGCCAAAAGAATGAACAAATCTGTCTTGGAAGAAATACAGCCAGCATACTCCTTAGAAGCAAGAATGGTGAGATATGCCTCACATACTTTAGACATGTTATCAGGAGGGATCAGTCCCTGGAGAAGGACATCATGCTTGGTAAAGCAGAGGGTCAGCAAAAAAGAGAGGAACCCTCAATGAGATGGACTGACACAATGGCTGCAACAGTGGGCTCAAGTATAACAACGATTGTGAGGATGGTGCAGGACCAAGCAATGTTTTGTTCTGTTGTACATATGGTCATTATGACTCAGAACCGACTCAATGGCACCTAACAACAACCGCTTGTCAGGGATCCAATGTGGGGGTTCTGTCAGTTGTTCAGTATGTCTACTCCAATTACACAATCTGGAACTGGGGAAATCAATACAGGATGCGTTTGGGTATGCACTGGACCCACTGTGAGATGAACTTGAGCTAAGACTCTGTTAATAACCTGACCTCCATATGCTCCCACTCTGACTGGTGAGTCACAAAGACATTTTGGGTCTCCTGAAATTAGTGTCAGTTCAGAGCCAGTATCCAGTAATCCCCATAAAGTGTGATTATTCCTTTTTTCCCCAATGAACAATCACTCTCGTAAAATGCCATAGATCCCTTTGTGGAAGGCTGGGAGAAAGATTAACAGTATAAAATTTTGGCAGAGTAGTGGGCTCCTTCCTCAAGGGAACACAGCCTCCCCTTCATTCAAGGGGTTGTGGGTCTGTAAACTTGCTCAAGTCTGGGAATTGATTGAGGGGCCTTGACTCTCTATTTGAGTTAGACTGCCATTCGCTTGACCTAGAATTATTTTGCTTGTGCAGATCAAATAAATATTTAGTAGATTTCCCATCTATTCCTTTCCTACAGACACCATGACTAAGTAGCCAACACCATAAGTCCATATGAGTCAGACTATTCTGATTACTGCTTTGATTCTGCTATCCATTATGGTAATGACACCCACCTTGTCTTTGTCAGTTGAGTGCTGCCAATCCCCCCCCCCCACCTCCATGGGGTCCAATCAACCCCATTATAAGTAGGTGTCTGGATTTAGTTAGGGCAGTTCCCACTGTCTAACCTGACTTACATAAAATAGCAATCACAGCAGTCTTCAGGGATGGTGGGGCTCCCTTCACAAATTTGTTCCCCACCATTGTGGTAAAATGTGTGTCTTCTGAGCACTTCACATGTGGGTCTGTGGGTCTAATCTGATAAATCCAATCTAACATACCAATTTCCCTAAACCTTTGAATACCTTCTTCTACAGTATACCAAGGCAAGTCTGGTACTTCAATTTTATTTAGTGTAGGCCACTATGTAATCCATGCTTCAACAAATGAACTAAATAAACTATTAGATCCTTTCCTAACTCTCAAGCTGAAACATTGAATGGAGAATCTGTGCTTAGTGGGCCCACATCAATAAGCTCAGACTGATCTAACTCTATGTTCCTTAAACTTTTATCCCACACCCTTAATAGCCATTCCCACATATATGACACAAATTTCTGCTTGTACATATTAGAAAAGTCAGCAGTTCTTTTGGAGTGTAGCATAGCTCCTGTTGGGTCACACTTTGTACTTCACATTTTGGGGTTTTCTGGTACTTAAGTCTACTTATAGGTCTTGAATCAAAAATATGTGGTGGGGTGTGTTCTGAAAAAATTCATCAATGTCTTGTAAGGTGTCTGCCTCAGGCAATGCCCCAGGCAATGATTCAGATGCCCTACAGGCAATATCTCAAAGGCTCTTCAGACACAGCTGGGTTAATCTCATCAAATGGGGGTGTATGGGCTAATGGTTTTACTAGGGAGGGTGACTTAGCAGATAAAGATTGAGTATTCTCTTCAGATGGGAGTGAGAGGGCTGGTTCTGTTGGCAGGAGTGATTCAACAAAATTTAGGGGCTCAGTGTCCCAGCTTCCTCGTTATCTGCCTGTATGTCTTCATCACAAGTTTTAAGATTCCATTTCTTCCCAATCAATACCCTCACTTTAACATCAGACACCATTCGAGGTTGGGAATTCAACTGGAATTATAATTCAGCCACTCTTATGATAAGACTCTGGGTTTGGTTTTCAGCAATATCAGCTCTGTTACTACAAGAAACAAGGATTCCTTTCAAGGCACAAGTGGCAATTTTGAGGTTGTGTATGTGGTGTTTGAGCTGTGACTCTGAAGCCCTGAACTCATCTCTTTCTTTCACTGTTTTGCTTAGCAAAAGAGTAGGACCAACCATCCAACTTCCTTATATTTCTCATTCTGACAAAATTATAGAAAAGTATCAAACATATGATCACCCAGAGCCTCGTCTTTCACCAATACTTGATCTATTGGTAGTGATATTTTGCATATTTCTATTGCCACTTCACACCATGGATTAGCAATGCCCACTTTACTACTGGAAGCAGTCATCAATATCTTTAAGATTAAATAGACTTGAGAACCAATTTAGAAAACTCATCCCTACAATTTTGTTTCTCTAGTAGCACACTTGGTATCAAATGCGTTAGACTGGGTTCTCTAGAGAAGTGAAACCAGTTAAGCATATATATATATAAAATCCAAAACCTGTTGCCGTAGAGTTGATTCTGACTCATAGTGGCCATATAGGAGACTGTAGAACTGCCCCATAGGGCTTCCATGCTTCCATGGAGTGGCTGGTGGATGAACTGACGAAACTTTGTTTATCAGCCTGAGCTCTTAACCAAAAGACAGAGAGAGAGAGAGAGAGAGACAGAAATATAAGACAGAGACAGAGATTTAACTCAAGGAAGTGGCTCACACAGTTGTAAAGGCTGGCAAGTTGCAAGTCTATGGGTCAGGCACCAGGCTGGAGGCTTCTCCTGACTCACATAGCTGCAGAGGTTGATGAACCCAAGATTGGCCAGTCAGATGGCAGGCTGTTGGCTCACAGGCTGCAGAGGTTGATGAATCCAAGATTGACAGGTAATATGGCATGCCACTGGCTCATGTCCCAAGAACCAGAGGTCAGATGATGACAAGCCAGATGCAGGATCCAGAGCCAGCTTTGTCAGAATGTCCATATACTGGATGCAGGCCACACCCCCAAGGAAACTCCTCTTACAACGGATTGGATGGTCACATTAAATCTCATCATGGAAGTGATTACACTATATCACAAAATGGAGTATAGCTACATTATTACATAACTTCCACATGCATCATCACACAACTGCCAAACTACATCATTACATACATGCCAAACCACTGAGAATCATGTCCCAGCCAAGCTGACAGTCAACCTTAACCATCACAACATCCAAAGTCATACTTTCCCCTATGTTTTATTCTAATAATTTTATAGTTTTAGCTCTTAGATTTATGACTTTGATACGTTTGAAATTGGTTTTTATATATGTTATAAGGTTGGGTCCAACTTCACTCTTTTGCATGTGGATATCCGGTTTTCCCAGTACCATTTATTGATAAGATCACTCTTTCCCCCACTGAGTAGCTTTGGAACCCTTGTCAACAATAAATTGACTAAATATGTGAGGGTCCATTTCTCCCTCCATAATCTTCTCTGGCAAACCAGCTGGCCTACAGTTTAGTCTATACGATTCCACCAATCTCCTCCCAATTATACTTCAAGACAGTCTCCACTATTTGTGAGGGAGCCCTTATGCTTGAATTTCTCCACAATCTGTTGTAAATGAGGCAGATTACCCTGGGAAGAGATTAGGAGATATATGTATTATGGGCTGCTTCTTTCACAGTCAATAATCTTTGAACCATAGCTCTGGAGCTGGGGGTAGGGACAATGACACTTTTCTCTTGTAGAGACATTCCTGCTCTCGGTACTGAGCACTTGATGGAGGGGGTGACAGTAGTCTTGAGTCTCCTCAGTTTTCCTTTTCCAGTGTGGAAACATTGCACTAAGAGCTGGGACAATGGCAACTGGGGGCTTAGTATTCTCAGTAGTGATGTGCTTTTGGTGGAGTCTTTATCCTCCCAGTGGAGACTGGGAAGAAGAAAGCCCCTACCTTTCTGCCACATCCACCTGGAAATTAACTTAAGCATCAGATAGCTGAGTACAGGATGATAAATGCTGATGTCCTGCCCGTCCTGGAAAGATAGCCCTACAATTGGGAGTTCCAGGGACAGGGAGCATTGTACTTTTGGCTGCACCAGTCTGGGCTAGGGTTTCCATCTTGCTGAACTGGGAGGTCTGAGGGAGAGAGAGGGCCCTGATTCACACACAACAGACTCTCATTATTCTTATGGAGCTCTAATATATTTTCTTAAATTAATGTTTCTTCATTTGCTACATACCCCCAGGACCATTTCCAGAGACTTTAAATGGTTATTTTTTAATTTTTTTTTATAATTTTCACCATTTTAGCTGGGGAACAGGTCCACAGAGTTCATCATGCTGTCATTCCAGGAGTAGAAAACTTTCTTTTTTTTTAAGTTCCACTTTCAATTTTTATTAAAAGCAAAAAGGAGGGGGTCATCTGAATTGCAACAAGATTTGTAACTCTGTCATTAGAGTCATTTAGCTTCTCAATTTTTGGAAAATATAAGTCTACCAAGACTGAGCAAGTGACTATGATCCACATTATTCTTTCACTTGGACAGGCATTTTATTTCACCCAATACTACCAGAAAGGGTCAGGAAAATTTAAATACTGCTCATTTTAGAATGTCTTTGCCAATTTTTTTCCAGGTTTTTATTTTATTTATTTATTGCTGAGCTTTAAGTAAAAGTTTACAATTCAAGTTAGTCTCTCATACAAAAACTTATACATACATTGTTATGTGACCCTAGTTGCTCTCCCTGTACTGTGACAGCACACTCCTCCTTTCCACCCCGGATTTCTGTTGTCCATTCAACCAGCTCCTAAACCTCTCTACCTTCTCATCTCACCTCTGGACAGGAGCTGCCCATTTAGTCTCATGTATGGAGTAGAACTCTTGATGCTGATGATTCTTGTGGAAATTTTTCTAAAAAATCTATGAAGTGGCCTTCTCAGCAGAGGTGGAACATTCAACAAGCTGAAACATCTGATAAAGAACTTTTTTAAACTTCAGAGTGCCGTCTACACATAGGCCAATTTTTCCAATAACAGCATCAGATCCCTTCTAGCTCTGGATACTCTGTGCCCCTAAACATTTCTCCCCTCTTAAACACAGGGACAGAGCTGTCAACTGAACAGGAGACCCAACATTTGCCAAGGCCTATTGAGGAGTCTCACTGAAACATTAGCCACCAGCAAGATAAAAGCTGCTTATGATGATTGGGGTTCTTTTTCATACCTAGATGGCCCTCTGTTCCATCGGTAGCCCCACCAAACTGGAGATTTCCAAGGACAGTGTTCATAGCTCCAGGTCCTTTGGTTTTACTGCCAAGAAGTGTGTAGTGTGGGCTTTGGTGGCCCACTTCTCTCTGTCAATTCCAATGACATGGCAAGGTGACCTCTGCTGTCCCTACCTGACCATATACTAAATTGACTCCACTACAAGCAATCATCTGGGAGATCTGGTTATGTTTGAGCTTCAGCCTACTTGAGTTAATACTCACATGCAGCAGCTTCTAGATGCCAGCAAGAATGGCAATTGTGTCTCACCCTTCCATATGGAAACCAGAAGGATTCTTTCTACAAGCATTTATTGAAAAATGTGAAGAAGAGGATGGGTTTTGAAATCACACAAAGCCAGATCCACCACTTACTAACTGTGGCTTTGTGCAATTTTTTTCACTTCTCTAAGCCATAGTTTTCTTCATCTGCAAGATATAAATAGTAATATTTTCCTCTGACACCATATAAAGGTTAAATACAGATGGAGAAATAACAGCTGATATTTTGTATGCAAAGAAATAAACAAAAAACTATAGTCTAGGTCAACAAGGAACGTTAGACGTCATGTTGCCTAATCTTTGCACTTGTATTTTTTCTCACACAAGGAAACTGAGTCCTATAATCTCTACATATTTTAATTACTGATAACATTTTACCTGTTTTTTTTTTCTTATTGTGTGTATTGAATTATTTTGTATGTGTGTGTGTGTGTGTGTGCGTGCAATTAATGGCCCCATCTTGGCAGCCTAAATTATGTTTATCCCTTTATTCAGGTACAACTGGGCATGACTGCAGAGGCCATTTTGCATATGGAACCAAACTCCATTTCAAGGAAACAGAGAATAGGAATGTTATAACATGGGTCAAGGATGACAATCAAGTGTAGCAGAGAGAGGTGGTTTTGAGTACAGTATAGTGGACTCTCATAGATTGGCCCAAATTACATGAACTTGTAATTTGGTTCTAGAGAAAAACCAAAAAGCCAAACCCTCTGCTGTCAAGTTGATTTCGATTCATAGTGACCCTATAGGACAGAGCAGATCTGCCCCATAGAGTTTCCGAGGCTGTAATCTTTATGGAAGCAAACTGTCACATCTTTCTCCCACGGAGTGGCTGGCAGGTTCAAAACACTAATCTTTCAGTTAACAGCCGAATGCTTAACTACTGCACCATTTGGGTTATTTGTTCTAGAGAAAGGGAGATTCAAACAACAATGAACAGAGCTATTTCACTAAAAAAATTGTGAGACCTGGAGATTGAAGGAAAGCCTTCCTTGGGGTCCACCATAATAGAGTAGTACAGGAGAAACACTCTCACTTGATGGGATACTTGTTAGGGCATATTGGAGTATGTGTGTGTGAATATGTGTATGTAGGAGCTGGGGCCTCAACCTGACCTGTGCAGATGTAGTGTTACTCACAGTCCAAAAAGGGAAAACAGGTGAGTGACCAGGTATCACTGACCCCTGAGGTTCATGGGTGCAAGTAGCTCATGGAGACCTTTGTTAGAATTAGAAAGAGTTGCCCACTGCTCCAGACACACAACTGACATCCATAAAAAAGAAAAAAAAAAGTGAGGAGTCATAACAATACTTGTCTATGATGACTGTGAATGTGAACTGTGTCTGTGCACAACCTCCAACTGTATGGGGTGACCTCAGGAAGAGGCCGTGGGGGACCAGAGAGGGGCCCACCCTAGTCTGGGGAAGGGTAAGAGAGAATTCCTGCTGGAAGCTGAGATTGGAAGATGGAGTTGGACTGAGTGGATGAAGGGAAGGGTGGGGGGTGAGTGTTCCAGGCAGAGGGAACAGCACAGGAGAAGAGGGTGATGGGGCTTTGTACTGTGTCATCTTAGCAGACCATTTTGTTTCAACCATAACTGAGTGTCCTTTGCTTTGTCCACATAATAGTAGATAAGTAGATGAAAAGCAATAAAGAACACTTACATTACTAAGACCAAGTAAATATTGTTCACGGTAGTATTCAGGGCCAAGGTCATGATCCCTGGACCATTGTAAGGAGACTGTTCCTAGACTTAGACCTGCAATTTCACGTCAGAGTTCTATCTGCTGAAATTTGTAAAGGCATGGAAACAGCACCAGCAGTATTGTGGAGGAACTACTCAACCTGGTAGGGGGGTCCCTAGAAGTAAGTCAGCAAAACCTAAGGAAAAGAAGAGTGTTAGGAAACAGAAGTGAAAGAAAGGCAGGGTCTATGTCCTGGTGGATCTGGTTACCCAGGTAAGGATCTCAGACATTATCCTGTAAAAACAGATGCCCTTGAAGGACTGTAGCTAGGGAGTGACTCAGTCAGATTCAGTTTTGGACAGTCCATTCTGGCAACAGAAGAGACCTGGCTGTTGGATGGAGACTCAAAGCAGAAATCCTGCAGGGAGACTGTACCAACAGTCCCTGGGAGTGATAATGGTGCTCTGGCAGGGGTGGAAGGTAGGGGATGGGAGCACGTGAATTACAGTGACATCCTGAGGATGGGGACATGATGTGAACAACAAGGGCAGAGTTCTGAAAGGACAGGGGCACCATCATCCAAGTGCTTTCCTGCAGCCACATGAAGAGCCCCAGAGGTAGGGGGTGTTTTCTGCAGCCACACAGCAGAGGTCGCTCAGGGCAGGAGCACCAGCCTTTGGAACTACTTGCCAACTATAAGAGCTGAAAGTGGAAACATAGTTTGCAAAGTTTGAAGAGTAGTTTAGCTTTCATGCATTTGAAAGCAGTTCTGTCTGAAAGACATGGAGACCTTATAATGAAGGCAGAAATTTCCCTCCTGATAAGAGTTCACTCAAATAAAATCCATGTGTTATTTACATTCTTTGGCCCCTCTGTTAACTCCCTATAGATATTGAAATATAGGAATAATCTGGTAGTGATGTTATACAGTGAAACCTGTGAGGGCTGGTATTCGACAGGACTGCCTTGCTTTTCCAGGTCTTGCAGGTTTTCTGCCTTTGGCAAAGTACAGTCTTACCACTTTTCTATTACTACTAGTGGAAAATATTTGAGTTTTCCTTCTCTGACAGGTTTCCACCTTACACAGGTTCCAGCTTTTGCAAGTTTTACTGTATCATTTGGAGCATATTCCATGTTTTTAAGTTAAGAGGTGACCGTGGGAAAGATCTAAAAGGAGCTATTAAAGGGCTTGAGTAGGTTGGAAGAAGAGGGGAGAGGCAACCCATAGAAGCTCATTCACAGCAAGATTTCAATAACAGGAAAGCACAGTTCTGGAGTTACTCTGTCTAGGGGGTTTATTACTTCTCAAAATAATGTGATAACATTCCTAAAAAAGTAATTTATAGACAGACTCAAGGCAAAGCTGGCAAGGTGAGCCTGTGGGTTTTAGAGAAGAACCCACAAACTCCAACTGGGAATTGTGTTGAGTTTCTGCTTCACATTTGAGATTGCTGCTCTCAGATTTCAAAATTGTAGGCAGTGGTTTCCTTACAATACAGTGGGCAAAAACCCCAGGTCACAGGAGGGAATCTAGAGATTTCCCCACATCCAAGCTCCGAACTGTGCAGAAGTAGGTGATATTCCTATAAGTTATGTGTTCAATGAGGTGGCATTGTCAGGGGAGGGGGCTGGGACTCTGGTGCCTAAGGCCACAGGGACCAGAAGCAGGCAGGCCCAGGGTGTTTATACTTCTTTTACTTACGGATATAAATGGAAGTTGGAAGTTCTGTAGCTGACATGAAGTGAAAAGGACAAGCTTCACCTTCTATTTTATTAAGGCATCACTGTGGTGCAGTGGTTAAGAGCTCAGCTGCTAACCAAAAGGTCAGCAGTTTGGATCCACCAGTTGCCCCTTGAAAACCCTGTGGGGCAGTTCTACTCTGTCCTATATGGTTGTTTATGAGTTGCTACGAGTTGGCTAGGAGGTTTTTGGTGATTCTAAAATAATGTTTGAAGGGAGACTGGAGTTTTTTGTTGAGAGAGGCTGATGTGAAGAAATCATATCTAGTCTGGGGGTGAGAAAGGAAGTAACATTTATCCTAGAGCGACAGACCTAGAGAGATTCAGGAGCCTACAGGTAGACAAAGAACATTCGCAGAGGTCCTGATGCAGGAAGAAGCATGACTGGTTTCAGAAGAAGAC
The DNA here is from genome assembly GCA_030035585.1 of Dugong dugon. Taxonomy (NCBI): domain Eukaryota; kingdom Metazoa; phylum Chordata; class Mammalia; order Sirenia; family Dugongidae; genus Dugong; species Dugong dugon. Next base: position 3,523,681 of record CM057475.1, on the reverse strand, counting down.
TGAAGGTCTGTACGGCTGCAGACTAGTTGACTGACGCAATAGCTGGAGCTGAAGAAGCTAGCTGGCCCTCATCATTCAGGGGCTAAGGTCGTATTAAGGATTTGGAATATCTAAAACTGTTAAGCATCACTATACTTCTTTTTATATCAATTGTTATCTTATCCTGCTTTGAGAAAACTTAACCTACATACTTTACCTAAAAGAATGCCTCTGCCATTGTGTAGACATGTTGCAGGGAGCAGTACAGATGAAATGTCTCTTCTGAGGCCAGAATATGTTGGAAAAGCCCTGCCCAGTCTTAGGTATGGGGCCAATGAAAGTGGGAGACCCATGCTTCCTTAGAATCTAAGCTCCTTTCTGTCAGTGATGAAGGTTCATGCTGAAATGGATGCACTGGGCAGCAGTCTGGATACAGGGTGGGAGAGCTTCTGGAAATTTCCCAGTCACCTGTCTCTCCACCATCCAGCCCCAAGTCCACCCTAGACAGAGTCCTTTCTTTACATTTTCCCTTCTTCCTTTCTTTTCTCACTTTACTTTTCCCTTCCTCCTGCCCTCTCTCCCCATCTCTCCTTCTTATTCCCTTCCTTCCTCTCTTTGTTTTTTAACAGCTTATCGAGGTGTAAGTTATACACAATAGACTTGACATGTCTGGAGTGTAAAATGTGATAAGTTTTGACTTATGTGTACACTGGTGACTACCACCATCTGTCAGTTTGTTGTACCGTAGTGGTTTGCATGTAGTTATGATCCTGGAAGCTATGCCACCAGTATTTCAAACATCAGCAGGGTCACTGATGGTGGACAGGTTTTAGCAGAGCTTGCAGACTAAGAAAAACTAGGAAGAAAGGCCTGCCAAAATACTTCTAAAAATTAGTCAATTAAAAACATTATGGATTACAGTAGAAGATGGTCCAATATAGTGCTGGAAGATAAGCCTTGTAGGCTGGAAGGCATTCAAAATACACTGTGGCTGCAACAGTGGACTCAAGCATACAAATGATCATGAAGATGGCGCAGGCTTGGACAACGTTTTGTTCTGTTGTACATGGGGTCACTATGAGTCGGAGTCAACTCAATGGCAACTAACAACTTACACAGTGTTGTAAAACTATAACTGCAATCAAGATAATGAACATATCCCTCACTCCCACAGTCTTTGTTATGCCCATTTGTAATCTATTCTCCCACTCTGCCCTACACCCAGGCAATTCAATTGATTTACTTTCTGTCACTATTGATTAGTTTGCATTTTCTAGAGTGTACATGCATGGAGGTCTTTGCACATTTCATTACAGTACTTTGTCTCCTCAAGCTGCCCTTTGAAATCTTCTGTTCAGCTCTTTTATTTCATCATTTCTTCCATTTGCTTTAGCTACTCTGCATTCAAGAGCAAGTTTCAGAGTCTCTTCTGACATTCATTTTGGACTTTTCTTTCTTCTCTTTTAATGACCCTTTGCTTTCTTCATATATGATGTCCTTGATGTCATTCCACAACTCCTCTGGACTTTGGTCATTAGTGTTCAACACGTCAAATCTATTCTTGAGATGATCTCTAAATTCAGGTGGGGTATATTCAAGGTCATACTTTGGCTCTCATGGACTTGTTTTAATTTTTTTAAGCTTCAGCTTGAACTTTCATATGAGCAATTGATGGTCTGCTCCACAGTCAGACCCTGGCCTTGTTCTGACTGATAACATTGAGCTTCTCTATTATCTCATTCCATAAATGTAGTCTATTTGATTCCTGCATATTCTATCGTGCGAGGTCTACATGTATAGTTGTCATTTATGTTGTATGTCAAGGTTGTATCTGTTCATCTTGCTTATTCAATCTGTATGCTGAGCAAATAATCTGAGAAGGTGGACTATATGAAGAAGAACACAGCATCAGAATTGAAGGAAGACTCACTCACAACCCACAATATGCAGATGACACAACCTTGCTTTCTGAAAGTGAAGAGGACTTGAAGCAGTTACTAATGAATCAAAGACTACAGCCTTCAGTATGGATTACATCTCAACATAAAGAAAACAAAAATCCTCACAAATGGACCAATAAGCAACATCATGATAAATGGAGAAAAGATTGAAGTTGTCAAGGATTTCATTTTACTTGGGTCCACAGTCAACATCTGTGGAAGCAGTAGTCAAGATATCAAACTATTGAATTGGGCTAATCAGCTGCAGAAGACTTCCTTAAAGTGTTAAAAAGCAAAGATGAGGACTAAGGTGCCCCTGACCCAAGCCATGGTATTTTCAATGGCATCATATGCATGTGAAAGCTGGACAATGAATAAGGAAGACCAAAGAAGAATTTATGCCTCTGAATTATGGTGTTAGTGAAGAATATTGAATATACCATGGACTACCAGAAGAACTAATAAATCTGTCTTGGAAAAAGTACAGCCAGAATGTTCCTCATGTTTTCAGGAGGGACCAGTCCCTAGAGAAGGACATCATGCATAGTAAAGTAGAGGGTCAGCAAAAAAGAAGAAGACCCTTAATGAGATGGATTTACACAGTGGCTGCAACGATGGGCTCAAACATAGCAACAATTCTGAGGATGATGCAGGAGTGGGCAGTGTTTCATTCTATTTTACAAAGGGTCGCTATGAGTCAGAATTGACTGGAGAGCATCTAACATCAACAACAACATATGAAGTCCTGTACTTAGTAGTCTTTGTTATCTCAGTATAATTATTTTAAGATTCATCCATGTTGCTTCATGTATCAATAGTTTCCTTTTTATTGCTGAGTAGTTTTACTGTATGGATGTACCACAAATTGTTTATCCTTTGGCCTGTTCATAAACACTTGGGTTGTTTACAGTTTTTGGCTATTACAAACAAAGCTGCTACGAATATTCACGTGCAAATCTTTGTATGGATATGTGCTTTCTTTTCTTTTGGGCAAATACCTAGGCATGAAAGAACTAGATCATATGATAGGTATAATGTTTAACTTTTTAAGAAATTGCCAAACAGTTTTCCAAAGTGGTTGCATCATTTTGCATTCCAACCAGGAGGGTATAAACCTTTGGTTTCTCCACATCTTCACCAGTACTCTTTTTACATTAGCCATTCTAATAGATGTGTAACAGTATCTTATTTTGATTTTAAATTGAATTTCCCAAATGATTAATGATGTTGAGTATCTTTTTATGTGTTATTTGCTCTTTGGTGAAGCATCTGTTCAAATCTTTTGTCCATTCTTTTACTGGGTTGTTTGTCTTACTAACTTTTGAGAGTCCTTTATCCACTGGATTCAAGTCTTTTATCAAATATTTGCCCTGTAAATATTTTCACGCATTTTTGGCTTGTCTTTCATTATCTTCACAATGTCTTTCAAAAAGCATACTTTTAAATTTTGTTGAGGTCCAATTCATCATTTTTTAAAATGAATTGTGCTTTTGGTGTCGTATATAAGAATTCTTTGCCTAACCCAAGATCACAAAGATTTTCTCCTACATTTTCTTCTAGAAGTTTTATAGATTTAGAATTTACATTTAGATCTATGATCCATACTGAATTACTTCTTATATATAAACCAAAGTTAATTATTTTTTGCACAAACCTGTTGGCAGTCAAGTCGATTCCGACTCATAACAACCCTATAGACAGAGTAGAACTGCCCCATAAGGTTTCCAAGGAGCGTTTGGTTAGCAGCCGAGCTCTTAACTACTGCATCACCAGGGCTCATACCACCCCATTTGTTGAAAAGACACCCTTTCTCCACTGAATTGCCTTTGCACTTTTGTAAAAAATCAGCTATTCATATAGTTGCCAGCTATTTCTGGACTCTATTGTGTCAAATTGATCTATTTTTCTATATTTATGACATTACCATACTGTTTTGATGACTACAGCTTTATAATAAGTCATGAAATTACTGCTACCCCTCTAAATTTGTTCTTTTCAGAAGTGTTTGTGCTATCCTAGACCCTGTGAATTTCCATATGAATTTTAGAACCAGTTTGTAAACTTTTACTAAAAACTTGCTTGGATTTTGATTGAGATTGCATTGAATCTATAGATCAATTTAGGAAGAATTCACACCGTAACAATATTGAGTCTTCTGATTCATGAGCAAGATATACCTCTTCATTTATTTAGATATTTTAGAATTTCCTTCACCAAGTTTTTGTAATTTTTAGTGAACAGGATTTCTCATGTCTTTTAGATTTACCCTTGAGTAGGATACCTTTTTTTATGACATTTGATGCTCTTATAAATGGTACTGTTTTTAAATTTAATAAATGATTATTCTTTGCTAATATATAGAAATATATTGATTTTTGTGTATTATCTTGTATGATGGAGACAGGCTTAATTCATTATTCACTATGAGTTTTAGTAGCTTTTTCATAGATTCCATCAAATTTTTTACATAGACAGTCATGTTGTCTCCAGGTGAAGACCATTTTACTTCTTTTCCAATCTGGATGTCTTTTATTTCTTTTTCTTGCACAGGTTAGAAGCTTCAATACAATGTTGAATAGAAGTTGTGAGACTGGACATTCATCTATTTCCTGATCTTAGGAGGAAAACATTTAGACTTTTATTAATCAGTATGATATTAATGGTGTCCCTGGGTGGCACGAATGGTTAAGTGCTCAACTACTAGCGGAAAGATTGGTGGTTCAATCCGACCCAGAGGTATCTTGGAAGACAGTCTAGTGATCTGTTTCCAAAAGGTCACGGCTTTGAAAAAAAATTTACTGAGCAGTTCTACTCTGACACACACAGAGTTGCCATGAGTCAGCATTGACTCGACAGCAACTAACAACAACAGCAACAAGACATTAGCTATAGGTTTTTTTGCAGTTTTGTTCTTTATCATGTTCCGGACATTCCCTTCTATTTCTAGTTTGCTAGTAGTTTTATATTAAGAATGGATGTTTGATTTTGTCTAATTTTTTGCATCTATTTAAAAGATCTTTTTTTTTTCTTTTTAGTTTATTAACATGGTAAATTATGCTGAAGGATTTTCAAATGTTAAATCAAACCTTCATTCCTGGGGTAAACCTCACTTGGTCATGATGTATTATCCTTTTTATATACAGTTGAATGTGATTTGCAAAAATTCTATTTAGGATGTTTGCATCTTTTTCATGAAAGACATTGGTCTGTAATTTTCTTTTCTTGACATGTCTTTGTCTGATTGGGATCAGAGTAAAGTTGGCTTCAAAGAATGAGTTAGGAAGTACTCCATCTTCTTCAGTTTTCTGGAAGAGAGAGTATAGAATTGGTAATATTTCTTCCTTGGTAGTATTCACCAGAGAAGCTATCTGGAAGTGGAGTTTTCTGTCTGGGAAGGTCTTTCACTACAAATTCCACTTCTTTAATAGACAACATAGGGCTCTTTGGATTATCTATTTTTTTCTTGAATGAACTTTGACAGTTTTATGCACTGCAACGCTTATGAAAATTTTGAATGTAGGGAAAAAATGAATGAAAGAACAAATGAATAAACAAGTGGTTCACTATTTGGAGAGACTGATTATGATATATCTCTGGGCTAAAGTGGCAGAGTACTAAAATGTGGGTAAAATGTCCTGGCTGCTCCTTGTAGCAGATGTCCTTGGAACTCGAGGAGCTGGTGTCCCATTGTGCAAATAACAGGGGCTTTGTCTAATTTCAGAGTTGGAAGTACTTGAGAGGCCACCCACCACAGGACCTTATCACATCCTTAGTAACCCTCCACCCACTGGTAGACAGGGCCTCAAGGATGCCCCTTAATTAGAGGGGACACGCATAATGTTCCCAGGCCATGTCCACCATGTGTGCTGTCTGAAGAGTGACCCTATTAGGTCTTTTCAGGCCTCTCCACACTTTACCCAAATTCTCCCTCTCAGGGGAGTTAATCCACGTCCCCATGCATTCCATTTGCCTGCTAAGGTTAATGATATTTCCTTCTAAGAGAGACAAATAAAGCCTCTAGTGATGGGCAATAAGATAGAGAGATGCTCCGAATAAGACAGCCAATGCTATGTTTGCCTCTAGCCCCTAGGTAAGCTTAGTATCCTAGTTTCCTGACACCAAGACATAATGGAGCAGGCAGTGTGAAGCTGACAAACAGCAAATAGCTTCCTTGGTCTGAGGTTCTTGTAAAGGAGGGAGGCTTCCTCCCCAAGGCCCCTGGATTCTGGCTCAGGTCTGTATCCCTGATATGCACAATGACTACAATTTTCATTGCTTAGAGCAACAACCTCATAATGGTTTTTGAGATGGTTGTAACCAGCTTTTTATTATTAAAGAAACCAAAGCCAAAACTTTCCCTTTATAAGGTTTAGAGAAACGAAATTTTAAAAAAACAGCTCTCTACTGAGATGTCAGAGCCCTGGTGGCACAGTGGTTGAGTGATACAGCTGTTAACTAAAATGTTGGTAGTTCAAATTCAGCAGCCACTCCTTGGAAACCCTATGGGGCAGTTCTACTCTGTCCTCTAGGGTCACTATGGGTCAGAATTGACTCAACAGCAACGGGTTTGGTTTGGTTTTTTTACTGAGATGTCATTTCAAAATAAATATAAATGGTTCTGCGGGCACAAGACATGAGGTTCATTCTGCAGCCCATGAGGCTCTGACATTCTCTTTAAAAGACAAAAACCACAGACCTGGAGCCAGGGTTTGAAATGACAAATGAACATGATCCTTCAAACAGATGGTGAGATGGTCAGCTGGACTTCCAGAGGCTTCCCTGTCTTGCAACACTCCCCCTTAGTTTGGCTGGAAGCATTGTCCCCGGATTTCTCTGAAAGTGCCTCTTCCGGTGGACAGTAAAAGAAGACAGTGTATTTGTGCGGAGGTTTCTCTCCATCTGTAAAGTGGCACCAGTAGTTGATATTGGATCCCAAACGTCCCATCAGAGAGTTTGACATGCAGTTATTGTAACACAAGGATCTGACCAACGCCCACATATGTATGTGAAGTTTTCAAAGCCACAGACTTCCTTACGTAAATATTTCAGAATGTTGTCTCTTCCTGGACACCTCCTCACCCACAAATAAACAACACCAACACAGGGGTGAGTTCAGTGGGGCTAATGTGGGTGGACTTTACACAGACAGTGATGATGGTTGCCCAACATTGTCAGTACATTTGATGTCACAAAATTGTACACTTAAAAATGATTAAAATGGGAAATTTTATGATATATATATTTTACCACAACAAAATTTTTAAAACAAGTGGGTGGACTTTGAGGGGTTTTTTTGCCCCCCACTCACAGTGCCCCAACCACTGGCCCTTCCTTTTGTTGCTACAAGAATCAGGGGCCTGTTTCTTGTTGGTCGTGTATTTCCTGCCAGGTCCAGCATAGTAGGGCTGGGCACAGGTTAAATATATTCTTTTTCTGTTATATATTTCAGGAGGAGCCTTGGTGGTACAGTGGTTAAGAGCTTGGCTGCTAACCAAAAGGTCAGCAGTTTGAATCCACCAGCCGCTCCTTAGAAACTTTATGGGGCAGTTCTGCTTTGTCCTATAGGATCACTATGAGTTGGAATCCACTTGGCGGCAACGGGTAAAAAGCAGTAAAGAGCCTCGGATGAGCTGAATTTGCTGCATTTATGATGAGATCTAAACAAGCTAAACAAATCTTTTTATTATTCTTTTCATGCCTTTGCTTGGGCACCAGAAATGATCGGTCTAGCACCAGTTGCAACACTCTTTTTTTGGGCCTTTTTCCTACGTGATAGTTTCTTCTTTTCCCTGCAAAATGTGACAATGAGCCTGGAAAATGAGGTGACTGGCATATGACAGTGCTAGTTCTGTTCAGGTCGAGCCCTTAGAGAGAAGGGCTCTAAGGAGAATCTTCTGGTCCCTTCCATTTCATCTCCACTGCCACTGCCTACATCAAGGCATGCTTTGCCTTAACTGTTCTCCTGCCTCCTTTATCCTTCCTTCCTCCTCGCTTCCTCCCTCCCTCCTTTACTTCCTTCCTTTCTTCTCCTTCTTCTTTCCTCTCCTCCCTTTTTTCCTCCCTCCCTCCTTTTCTTTCTTCCTTCCTTCCTTCTTTCCAATTCCTTTGATTCCCAACAGGTTTTCCATCTGTGACTTAGATCTATCTTGCCACTTTCTCATACAAAGCTCTTTGAGGGTGCCTACCCCTTATTAAATGATATTCAGACTTTTTAGTCAGCATTTGCAGTCTTCCACTATGTGGTCTCAAAAAAGTCACAATTTTTTTTTAATATACTTCATTTTTAGAGCAGTTTTAGACCTGCAGAAATTGCACAGAAAGTAAAAAAAAAAACCTCCCATATACATCCTCTTCCTGCTTCACAATGTCTCCCATTATTAACATCTTGCATTAGTGTATACGTCTCTCCCACTAAACCTTTGGCAACCACTGGTCTTTTTACTATCTCAACGTTTTTACCTTTTCCAGAATGTCAAGTTGTAGCGAATTCATCACATTTTAAAAGGAGGAGTTTGGGAAGTTGAGGGCTTCCTTATGACAGGGTATGTAAGGAAGTGGTGGTGGGTAGTAAGTGATATTAAGTAGGGATATTTGGCCTGGATAAGAAAGGACAGTTAGTCTGTAGACTGCTCTGCTTTCCTACCCCTCCCGTGCCCCCCAGTCCTAACGTTCCCCATTCCTGGCTGCGTCCAGCCCTTCAAGACTTGGCCTCCTATCTGCATTTCTGCTCATGAGACTTTTTCTCCCCTTCCTGGAATTAACCTTTCTTCACTTACTCTTACTTAGTAATAATCCAACCAGCAGTCAAGGCCAAGTCACATGCCACCTCCCTCATGTGACTTCTCCTGACCCAAATCAATAGGTTTTGACTTCTTCCCCCGAACTCAAGTAATTACTAGTGAAGACGTGCACTCTGGAGTGGGGCGGCCCCTCTCCTACAGGAAGCAGATGAGGCAGGAGGCTGAAGAGGGACAGTGTGCAAAACTGCCCAGCCAGGCAGTGTGGGACCTGGCCTAGTGGCAATACTTACTGCTCCTGACGACTAAGTTATTATTCTCTCACCTTCTTTCCTAGAAATTAGAAGAGAGTGATTGGGATTGACCAATTAATTCATATTGACGTTCAGTGAATGCAGTATATTTCATAGTAGCCTAAGTTCTTTTATTTTTAAGAGTCATATGAGTTGCTTTTGCAGAGTTCCATATGAATGCAGTGGCTAAGGGCATCAGATCCGGCATTGTGAGGCCACTGAGAGGCAGTCACACATGGCTGCTCAAGCCAGGTTGCCTTGGCTCAGCTCCAAGTTCTGTCACTATTAGCTGGTGACCTTGGGCATGGAGTTTACCCTTTCTGTGCCTCAGTCTTTTCATCTGTAAAATAATGATAATGTATACCCCATAAGTTTGTTGTGAGTATTAAGTAAGTGTATAAATGCTCTGAATAGTAACTGGTGCATACAAAGGACTCTCTAAGTATGATTACCAATCTGTGTTAAATCAGATCCAAAGCTGCCAGTGTCCAGCACAGTTGCACTGACATCTTTGAATCCTAGCCCAGGACACTAATAGATCAAACACACACAAAGCCACATTGAGCAACAAGGCCCCCTGTAAATATTTTCGCTTTGAGTTTTTGCAAAACACATTGCGGTGCCAACCAAGCTTACAAAAACAATTGCCCAGCGAGTCTGCTATCTTCACTTCTAAATAACAGCTGTATTGCCTGGAAGAATGCTATTTACATTTGCAAATTTAAGGTTTGTGAAAGAATTTGCCATATTGGAATTTGAAAAGTCAGACAGTTTTTACTTTGTACACAGTTTTTCAAGTTTTATAATTTCCTTCAACTTCATACAACACTCACTCTCATATCCAAATAGTGCAACCTGCTCTGTCAAGAAAATAGCTTTCTAATAGTTAGATGTTTGTTTGAAATCTAATCCTGCACTTGGGCAAATTGTATGCCTTCTCAGGATCTTGGTGCCTTCAACTCTTACATGAGTACTTAACCACACACGATTCTTATGAATACTAAACGAGATTTAGAAAACATGCATGCAATACTTGTTCTTAAATAAAAGGTTAAAAAATAATAACAGATACCATTGAGGGAGGTGCTTACTATGTGTTACACAGTGTGAATATATTATATCCATAGGTTTCTCCCAGGAGATTTTGAACTTCCCAGGACAGGAACCTTGAAGAAACAGTCAGATATTTAGGCAGAGAACCAAATGGAGAACCAGAAGCGTTTTCAAAAGGAACCAAGGGAGAAGATGCAACATGGGGACCAGGTCTAAGGCGATAAGTGTAATAGAAAGAAATATTGAGATAAAATTGAAAAAGTCCCTGAGATTTGTTACACATAGTTTTGGCAACATTATGTTGGCCTAAAGTTAAGTTGGCCTGTATTCAGGTTGGAAAATAAGACCATTTCGTCAAACAATGTCTGGGTCAAAAACAAACGTCTAATTACTGGAGTTTGGTCATTTTGGGTGCATCCTGGTGAGCGGTTTTGTAAACCTTGATACAGCACTAAGTAGGGTTTTTTAAAAAATATTTTATTGTATTTTCAGTGAAGGTTTACACAGCAGTTTGGATTCCCACTAAACAATTTCTACACAAGTTGTTCAGTTCAGTGACATTGGTTACATTCTTCACAATGTGTAAACATTCTCATTATTTCTATTCTGTTTGTTCCATTTCCATTAATATAGTTTTCCTTCCCCCTTACATTCTCATTTTTATTTTAAAGTAATCATACAGGTGATTTTTTAAAGCAGCACAATACTTAAAGGTGATGTTCATTATGTTTTGAGCCAATTAGTTATTTAGCTCCAAAGTAATCACAGGGTTAGTTTCAGTTCAAGGTTTGAACAGTAAGTATCTCAAGTCAATAGTCCTGGAGAGTCCTCTAGTCTCAACCAGCCCAGTGGGTCTGGTTTTTTTTTTTTTTTTTTTTTTTTTCTTTTCTCCCCATTCCCTCAGTGTCCATCTAATGTGGTCTTGGTTAGAATGGCTGGTAGTGGTAGCTGGGCACTATCTAATGCTTCTGGTCTCAGGGTAGATGAGGACATGGTTTGTGTAGATTACTCGTCCTGTAGACTAGTTTCTTGTTTGAATCTTTGGTTTCCTTCTTCATCTTTTGCTCCAGATAAGTAGAAACTAATAGTTGTATCTTAGAGGGTGGCTTGCAGCTCTAAGTAGTTTTGTCAGTTTCCAAAAACTTTTTTCTATTGTCTATAAATGAGATTAAATTTTAGCTTGTTATTCCTGCTCTGTAGAACTCTAAATAGCAAAAAGAGAACAACAAAATATCCAACAGTAGAAGATTAGCTCAGACAACTTCTCAGACAAATAACTTATATGATTTAATTTTTATAGAAAAAAATATGTAAAGACATACTCAAAGGTGAGGCAGAGTGGTTGTCCCAAGGTAGGTGGGGAAGTGGGGGTTTTGTTGTTGTTCTTTTGCTTTTCTATATTTTCTAATTTTTTAAGAACTTGATTTCCTTTCATAATAGAAAAAAATAAATAAGACTAAATACAAGAGAAAAGGATCTGAAACATTCACAGGTGGGCTCTTTCCCTCCACTTTAAAAAAAAAATTTTTTTTTTCAATTCATCTTAAGCCAATGATGTATAACTTCTAGGTGAAAATGCCAGAATTTAGAACAGAGTATTGCAAGGGTGGGACCAGGGAAAAAGGAAAAATGGATGTTGGGTGGAGTTTGAAAAAGGCACACTGGGGTCTTTGATATGCTCCTACCTCCCTCCTCCACCTCTTCTTCCATTGTCATTTGCTGAAAACCACTGTTATTACTGAACATCAATCAAATTTCACTTTGCATTGTAGGTATTTATGCACTTGCTTTCCACTGTTTCAATCTGAGCACCTCTAGAGGGTTTGCCCTACCCATCTTTGTGCTCCTGCATGGCTAAACGATGAGGAAAAGGGATTTTACAGATGTTGCTGTTGTTTGCTATTATCATCAGAGTTTTCCAGGAACAAAATACTGCTAGTAGTTCCTTCCATAAGAGTCTTTTCTAGGAAAGTGCACTAACAAGAATTTGAGGTTATGCAAATCTAAGCAAAAGAAGAAAGGTGTCAAAGAATTGGTTGTGGTGTGTATATTTGGTATATGATACATGATTCAGAGCCCTCATGGCAAAGCTAATATATTCTACATTGTATAAACAAAGACATCTTCCTCTCAATTTCCTTTTTGCTACGTTACATTTTTTTCCACCCCAATGAAATGTGGTAATTTGTCACTGGTTTTGCTTTGGATTACTACAATTTTTCTAAAAGAGTGAGACTTAAACTCTAAAGACAAATGAAGACATTCCTTCACTTGAGTTTGCTCAAGAGTGATGGATTCTTGATTAAATACATTTATTTTTTAACTCTATATGACTCTGAACTCCCCAATGGGGCAATGCTTTTGTTACAGAATTACCAAAGTGCAAACTCTAGTTGTATGAAACATGTTTCTGAACTTGTGGCTCAGATGGGTTTGGCAATATTGGTATTTTCCTCTTTCTCAACTTTCTCAGCTCTTTGGCTAAGGCATTAATGCTCTCCATCTGTTCCCCATTAGAATGGCACTAAGGAGGAGTTCTTAGTGCCTTAGTCAGCACTAAGGTTTTTTTTTTTTTTTTTTTTTTTTCCTGGAAACTTCAGTGTTCCTTTCCAAGAGCTGTTCAAGAAGTGTGAGGAGGTTTAGGCTCTCTGAAAGACTGAAACCATCTACTTATGGGGTCAGAGGGAAGACAGACCATCTGGAGTTTGAGAGACACTCATTCAAATGCCTAAATCACGTGGACTTTTGGAAATAGAATCAACCTTATCCAAGCATCAGTTGCTTGCCACAACACATTAGTCAGCAGAGGCAAATGGCTCTGAGAGGGAATTTTGAAGCACAGAGGTTAGTGTGAATTTGGAAAGAAAAAGCCTGCTTCACCCATCTCCTTGGAATCCCTGCTGTGGCCTCAGCCAAGTAACATCAACACCATTAATAGCTTTGTAACAGCAATTCTGAAGCTGATGTGAAGTTAAACATACGAGGCTAACTTGTGGTTACTGAGATTAGTAAAAGTCTCATTAGCTTGGTGCCACTGGCTACCTGTACAACACAGTGGGTGATAGAGATTCAGCATTAGCATTGGGAGCTATGGAAATGGAGTCAAGGTTACTGGATATCAACTAGAACACAAGAAGTATATAGTGAGAAAACAAGATAAAGAGAAATTTGGTGGCACTTGTTTTTCCTTGCCCATTTTCTCCATGATGAGAAAAGGGCAGAGATTCTGAGCCTGTGTCCAAATGCTAAGTATCATATTTGAAAATAACACCACAAAGCCATTGAGATCAATAAGGCAACTAAGGCAAACAACTTTAACTTTATGTATAAGCTTGAGCCAGGTCACAGCATTTTAAGGACGATGGTCATAAGTTTTAAATGTGGACTGATCTCAGATAAGGTCCCTGGGTGATGCAAACAGTTTACATTCCACTACTAACCTAAAGGTTGATGGTTCGAACTTAGCCAGCACACTGCAGAAGAAAGACCTGATGATCTGCTTCCCTAAAGATTAAAGGCAAAAAAAAAAAAAAAAACCCTATAGAGTGGTTCTACTCTGTAGCACATGGGGTCCCCATGAGTCAGAATCAGCTCAATGGCAATGCGTTTGGTTTTTGGTTTGGCCTCAGATAAGGGATAAAGAAAGATTTTCAGGAAAGATAGCATTGGAATCAAGACACTGAACTCCAAGCATCCAATATGTTGAATGAAATGATCATCAGAATATGTCAGTAAAGACTGCATCAGCATGGAAAAGCCAACATGGGTTCACTAGAGAAGCAAAACCAGTAAAGCTTATAAGTAGAGATTTATATCAAGGAAACAGTTCACAAGATTGTAGAGGCTAAAATGTCCCCAGTCCGGATCAGGGTAGAGGCCTCTCTTGATTCACGCAGCCACAGAAGCTGACGAATCCAAGGTCAGCAGGTCCGAGAGGGGCTCCCACTCACAGGCTGTGAAGGTCAACGGCTCTTAGATCAGTAGACAAGACCACAAGGTTTCTCCTGATTCAAGTAGCTGCAGGGGCTGGCAAACCCAAGATCAACAGGTCAGGGAACTGGACTCTTGCTCGCAGGCTGTGAAGATCGATGAATTCCAAGATCGACAGGTAAGCTGCTAGCTCAAGTCCCAAGAACCGGAGGTGAGACAACAAGAGGCAACTGCTGAGTCTGGAACAAGCCAAAAACTTTGGCAAGGTGAGCAGGCATAAAGTAACCAGCGGAAGGCAGAGAGATGAAGCTGAGGGGCAGTGAGCTGCCACAGGCCCTGCCCAAACCAGTACCACTCAGAAGATTCCATCACAGGAGTGATTGCCTAGCAAATTTCAACAGGGAAGTGATAACAACATTATACAACTGCTAAAACACTGAGAATCATGGCCCAGCCAAGTTGACACAAAATCTTAACCATCACAATGGACATGTCCAATGCTGGAGGTACTTCTGTTAGATACACTGCCCATGAATATGAGATGACCCACTTGTGCTAAAGTCTAAATTACATGGGAAATAGAACAAAATTGTCTTTAAGCATCATATATTTTCACTAACATATGAGCCTTTGGAAGCATCTTGATATATATAAATGTTTCTAGGGGCTTAGAAGAGCACAACTGATAAACCCTAATGTAGGAGGGAGCGGGGCTGAGGAGTATTCAGAGCTGACACTGGGGCTTTTCCTCCTTCTGTCATCTTGCAGCATTGGCTTCTACCACTGCATAGGGAAGTCTCCAGGACTTCATTGGATTAAATATCATATTTTTCAGAGGACTGGGCCAGGCAGAGGACCTCTTCATAGGAATCTGACTTTTAGCCATTGAGTAGAGGTTAGACTCCAAGCTGCAACGATGTCTGAGGCTGTGGAATAACAGTGGCTCCTGCTGACCCTCACCACGCCCTCCACTAAACATTATCTCCTTTCCAAGACTTCTTGACTGCAGAATGGGTGACTAGCTGCTGTTTTTCCTCCTTTCTTCAGTCTTCACCTGGAGGTGTCTCCTTGAAAGATGTTTTGGGGGCCCACACCAATTTCTGACCAAAGCTAGCACATTTACCTACTTGACTATGAGCGTGCTGTGTGTAAGTGTAGCTCTCCCTCCAAGTGTCTCCCTGTGAACTAGATCTATTGCAACAGATAGATGACTTCAGCAAAGTATCACACTTGTGCTCTACCAGAATTCAAGAGCACAGTAATATATTCATGTAATACAAGTTGTCTTTTAAAAAGGAGGTAGTAAGAGATAGGGAAAGAATACATGCAGGTCAAAACCACAGTTGCAAAAGTGAAAAAAAGAATGGAGTCAGTGAGTAACAGATTAGACATTAATAGTCAGTGTACTGAAAGAAAAAATCTTGATAAATTATCTCAGAACACAAGAAAATAGTATAAAGAGATGACAAGGATAAAAAGATTACTGGATATGGAAAACAGTATCTGAAATCTAACTGCAGATAATACAGTTCCCAAAAACGGGCAGATGATGTATAACAATAATCAAACAGCATAGATAAAAGCTGTGTTGATCTTTCTAAAAATTGTAGGTACAAAAGGTACAAAGTATAATGAAAAATTATAATATATAGATACAACTTATGGGAATTTTCAAACTTGAAAGATAAATTAAAAATTTCACAGAGATAAGTCCAAAATGGCAGCTTAGTCAGAAACCCCATAGTGTTCCCCTACAATAAAAACTCCAGAAACCAAGTGAAACAGATACAGATTACAACCTTGGAACCCTAAGCACCCACCAAACACGGAGTGGAAGTAGAGACTGAATGAAAAAAGGGAACAAGGAGACTTATGGATCATAGGCACCCTGCCAGACAGCCTGGTGTAGAGTGACCATCTTGAGACAAAGCAAGGAGTGTTCCTGGCTGAGGATCACAGGAAGGAAACTTCACAGAATTCCCAACAGAAGAAAGAGATACTGTGTAGACAAAACCAGAGTGAAGCAAGGTGTGCAGGACATGAACCAGATCTAAGGAGGGAAAGTGCAAGAAGGCAGCAAGAGCCTCAAGGATCCTGGTGACCAAGGAGCAGGGAAAGAGCCAAGAACTAGGGGTAGAACTAATCACCTGACAATTTGCATAGGAAACGTCCACAGCATAGTGGATCCATAGAGCAATGACTAGAGGTCCTGCACCCTGCCAGACTCCACAGGCAGCACCACCCCCCCACCTCACATTTAATCAGGTCAAGCCCTGATGACCAGCTGTGGACTATGGAGAGTTGCCCCAGCACTCATACCTGGTGACTGGCAGAGTGTGATCCCCCATCCCGCCTGCCTGGTGACCAGCAGCACGTGTTCATCCCTTCCATAACCTGGTGACCAGCAGGAGTGCTCCCTGTGTGCCTGCCCAGTGACCAAACAGGTAGGCACATCACCTCACCAACAATTTCCTGGCACTTCCCAACAAGTGCCACCTGCACACTGCCCAATGACAAACAGATCTCAGTACCCTCAACCAATGACTGCCCACCTGCAACTTCACATATCCCACATCGAGACAGTTCCTGTAGGCCAAATGCACGTGCTGTGAGACCCCTTGACTCCTCACCAACTATAAAGCTGACAATTTGTGCATTCACAAAGGGCCTCTCCCGTCCATATGGGAAGGAATAAAGAATTCAAAATACTTATATTTAGGCTCCTCAATGAGATCAAAGAAAACAGAAAAATATATAGAAGAATTTGAGAAAACAATACAAGAACAAAAACAACAAACTCAACCGACAAATAGAAACCATAAAAAAACAAGTAGTAATTCAGAAGCTTAACAATAAAATACTAGAAATACATAACTCAATGGAAGAACACAGTAGAATTGAATAAATGGAAGAAAGAATCAGCAAAATAGAGGACAAGTCCCTTGATACTAATTTGTTTGTAGAATAATCAGAAAAAATACTGAAGAAAAATGAAGAATGTCTAAGAGTTATGTGGGAAACCACCAAGAGGAGTAATTTATGCATAATAGGAATTCCAAAAGAGCAAGAGAAAGAAAAAGTACACAGAGAATTTATGAAGATATATTGGCAGAAAATTTCCCAAATATCATAAAACACAAGAAGATTTCCATCCAGGAAACTCAGCGAACCCCATAGAGGATAGAGCCCAAAAGAAATTCACCAAGACATATCATAATCAAACTTTCCAAAACCAAAGACAAGGAAAGAATTTTGAGAGCAGCTAGTGAAAAGCAAAATATCACTTACAAAGTGGTATCAATAAGACTAAGCATTGATTTATCATCATAAACCATGCAGGAAAGAAGGGAATGGGATGACATATACAAAATCTTGAAAGAAAAAATTGCCAATCAAGAATCATATGTCTGGACATCCAGCAAAATGGTGCTCTAGGCAGAAGCACCACGCCGTCCCTCCACAGCAAAGATTCAAGAAACTAAGCCAAACAGAGAAAAAAACAACCCTAAAACATCAAATGAAAAGATAAAGAACTCAGCCAAGCACCAAATGGAGTGAGAAAACTGTCAGAGAACGGAGAGTGAGGAGAGATTCATGCAGAGGTCCCCTACCAGCTAACGCAGCATGGATCCACCATCTTGGTCTCCTATCAGAGACCAGCAAACGGGGGTACGAGAAAGCAGTTTCACTGAGTGTCCAGTGGGAGATAAAACGACCAGTAATTTTCCTGAGGGGCTGCAGAGCTCTGGTAATTTGTGATATATGCTTTCCCACTCCCTACACTTCTTCACCCACACTCGGCCCCCTCGGCTTCCTGTGGGCACAGTCTCTTCTCCAAGAAACACCGGCTGCTTGGATTTGACCAGCCTGCACTAGCTGGCTCTCTGAGTGCCATTTGTTGGCTACTGGTGTTGCTTTTTTTTTCTGCTTCTTTTGATTTCTTCCTTATCTCTCACCACCTCCCCCTCCTTTTGCTCAAACACCTGGCTCCGTGCGCCATCTTTGCTTCTTCCTGAGGGGCTGTAGAGCTCCATTCCAGCGTGGAGCTCCTTCCCGGTCTCGGCTGCTGTGCTGGTGGGATCCTGGGGCTTCTGTTTGTTTGTATGTTTTGAATTGTTTGTTTGTTTTATTTTCCTTTTCTTGAGTTGGGAGCCCATTCTGGCTAGGCAGTGCTGTGTGGCAAGGAGACTACCCCCTCATCTTGCACGCATGTGCAGAGAGATCCTGGAGGGCATTTATTTTTTTGTTTTTTTTTTTTCTTTTTTTCTGTTTTTTTGGGGGATTTCGTGTTCCTTTTTCTACTTGTTTTGTTTTCTTTTTGCTCTTTTTCTCTTTTTGTCTTTCTTCATTACTCAGTTTCTCATCTCTCTATATGTTCCTTCACTTTCTCTTCCCTGAATACCTGGTGTTGTATACCTCTACACCTTCTAGCCAGGCTGTACAGCAACACCTGGGAGCAACTTCCCCAGACCTCATAGCTACACCAGTGGGATCCCTGGGAACTCTGAGGTTCTTTAACCTTTCCGATTTTTATTTATTCATTCTTTTCTTTTCTTCCTCTTCCCCTTTCTGTTTTTCTCCATTTCATAGTCTCTCATCTCTCCACTCCAACGGCAAGCTCCCCTAGCATTCTTTTTTTTTTTTTTTTTTGGTATGTTTTTGGCTCCTGTTCCTCTCTCCTCTCTCCCATGTCCATCTTACCTCCACACATAACAATCTCCCTGCCACATCCTGCCTAACTGAACTGTGCACTTAACATCATACCACGAAGCAGCACAGGCAAGGCCTACTGGAACCTGCCCTGCACTTATTAGCAACACACCCTGGTAGCTGTAGTAAGTGCCACAAACAACCCTTCCCAGTAACTCCTCTTCAGCTAGACCTGCCCTGCCATACCATATCTGAGTGACTGACCCTGCCATTTGGAGAAAGAGGTGAAAAATATTGTGACCACAGATGAGCAAACAACAAAGAACACACAGTCTGCCTGCTCAGACATACTCAAACTTTAAAAAAAAAAAAAAAGGGATGAAACAAACAAATCTTCAGTTAATAAATAAAAAAATAACTACTGAATGCCCCATGGACAGCAGACAATACCAAAACATTTAGAAAAACAAGACAGGATAGTTCCAATAGGTGCCCAAAATAAAACACCAGAAAACTTTACAGTGGAAGAAAATGCACTAGGACTACCTGATAGGGAATTCAAACCTCTAATACTCAGAATTCTCCAAGAACTGAGGCAAAAAGCTACCAAACATGAGGGAAAAAAAGACAAATTCATGGAAAATACAGACAAAAAATTGGAAGAATTCAGGAAAATAATGCAGGAACAAAATGCCAAAATAAATTCACAACTAGAAATTATACAAAGACAATTAGAAATTCAAAAGATAAACAACAAGATTTCAGAAATGGACGACGTCATAAAAGGCTGACAAGCAGATTTGAAACCGTGGAAGACAGGATCAGAGGAATTGAAAAAAACCACTTTGATACAGCTCTGTTTGAGGAAAACTCAGAAAAAAAGAATAAAGAAAAATGAAGAGCCCTGAGAGATATGTGGGATACAATCAAAAGTAAAAATTTCCGAGGGATTGGAATTCCAGAACAGGGGGAGAAAACAGAAAACACAAAGAGGATCATTGAAGAACTGCTGACAGAAAACTTCCCCGATATCATGAAAGATGAAAAGCTGGCCATCCAAGAAGCTCAACGAACCCCATATAGGATAGACCCCAAAACAAAAACACCAAGGAATATCATAACCACACTCACCAAAACCAAAGACAAACAAAGAATCCTGAGAGTAGCTCATGAAAAACAACAAGTCACATACAGAAGAGAAACAATAAGACTAAGGTCAGATTATTTGGGAAAAACCATGCAGGCAAGAAGGCAATGGGATGACATATATAAAATCTTGAAAGAAAAAAATTGCTAGCCAAGAATAATATATCCTGAAAAATTCTCCTTCAAATTTCATGGTGAAATTAGGTCATTTCCAGATAAACAGAAAATAGGGAATATGTAAAAGTCAAACCAAACTTACAAGAATTATTAAAGAGAGTTCTTTGATATGCGGACAAGAACTTCAGCCAACAGGCAGAATCTCGGATGCAGGATCATACCAGCCAGGTACCAATCAAGGAAATGAACTCTCGAAGACTATCCAAAAAGAAAAGACGTACAATGGGGAATCAGAGCCGTTAATCAGTAAATGACGACAACTCAAAACAATAAAAGAGGGAATAAACGGCATAGGTATAGAACCTTCTAATGGAGAGGAAGGCAAGGCAATACCAAGAAATGGTAGACTGCTTCAAACTTAGAAAGACAAGGGTAAAATTCATGGTAACCAGAAATAAAGTTAACAAACCAACTCATAAAAATAAAGATGAAAAACATAAAGTCTCGGCAAAAACAAAAACTACAAAAATAAAAGAAATGAAAAACAAAATCCACAAACAAAAGAAAAAGCTTGTACCAGTACTGCTCAAGCTATTTCAGAGCATAGAAGAGGAAGCAACACTTCCAAATTCATTCTATGAAGCCAGCATAACGCTGATACCAAAACCAGGCAAACACATCACAAAAAAAGAAAATTTCAGACCAATATCTCTCATGAATATAGATGCAAAAATTCTGAACAAAATTCTAGCCAATAGAATTCAGCATCATATCAAAAAAATAATACACCACGATCAAGTAGGATTCATACCAGGTATGCAAGGATGGTTCAACATTAGAAAATGAATCAACATAATCCGCCACATAAATAAAAAGAAAGAAAAGAATCACATGATCATCTCAATTGATGCAGGAAAGGCATTTGACAAAGTCCAACACCCATTCCTGATGAAAACTCTAAATAAAATAGGTATAGAAGGGAAATTTCTCAACATAATAAAGGGCGTCTATGCAAAACCAATGGCCAACATCATTCTTAGTAGAGAGAGGCTGAAAACATTCCCCTTGAAAACAGGAACAAGACAAGGATGCCCTTTATCACCACTCTTATTTAACATTGTGCTGGAAGTTCTAGCTAGAGCAAGAAGGCAAGAGAAAGAAATAAAGGCCATCCAAATTGGTAATGAAGAAGTTAAACTGTCCCTGTTTGCAGATGATATGATACTATACATAGAAAACCTTAAAGACTCCATGAGAAACCTTCTGGAAATAATAGAAAGATTTACCAGAGTAGCAGGATACAAAATAAACATTCAAAAATCATTTGGATTCCTATACACCAGTAAGGAGAATGATGAAAAGGAAATCAGGAAAACAATAACATTTTCAATAGCCCCTGAAAAGATAAAATACTTAGGAATAAATCTGACCAGGGATGTAAAAGATGTATACAAAGAAAATTACAAAACACTACTGCATGAAACCCAAAGGGATCTACATAAATGGAAAAGCATACCATGTTCATGGATAGAAAGACTCAACATTGTGAAAATGACAATTCTACACAAAGCAATTTGCAAATACAACGCAATCCTGATCCAAATACCAACAACATTCTTCAAAGAGATGGAAAACTAATCATTCACTTTATATGGAAAGGGAAGAAGCCCCGAATAAGTAAAGCACTACTGAAGAAGAATAAAGTTGGAGGACTTGCACTACCTGACATCAGAACCTACTATACAGCTACAGTAGTCAAAACAGCCTGGTACTGGTACAACGACAGATACATTGACCAATGGAACAGAATTGAGAACCCAGATGTAAATCCATCCACCTACGGTCACCTGATCTTCGACAAGGGCCCGAAGTCCATCACATGGGGAAAAGACAGTCTTTTTAACAAATGGTGCTGGCAAAACTGGATATCCATCTGCAAAAAAATGAAACAAGACCCATACCTCACGCCGTATACAAAAACTTCTTCAAAATGGATCAAAGACCTGAATATAAAGCCTATAAAGTTCATAGAAGAAAATATAGGACCAATACTACAGGCCTTAATACACAGCATTAATAGGATACAAACCATAACCATCAATGCACAAACCCCAAAAAGATAAGCTAGATAACTGGGATCTTCTAAAAATCAAACACCTATGCTCTTCAAAAGACATCACCAAAAGAGTAAAAAGAGAACCTACAGAGTGGGAAAAAATTTTTAGACAGTACAAGTCAGACAAAGGTCTAATCTCCATAATCTACAAGAAAATCCAACACCTCTACAACAAAAAGACAAATAATCCTATTAAAAAATGGGCAAAGGAAATGAACAGACACTTCGCCAAAGAAGACATTCAAATGGCCAACAGACACATGAGGAAATGCTCGCGATCACTATCCATTAGAGAAATGCAAATTAAAACTACGATGAGAGACCATCTCACCCCAGTATTACTGGCATGAATCCAAAACACTTGAAATAACAAATGTTGGAGGGGCTGCGGGGATTCAGAACTCTTATGCACTGCTGGTGGGAATGGAAAATGATACAACCATTTTGGAAAATGATATGGCGCTTCCTCAGAAAGCTAGAAATAGACGTACTATTCGATTAGCAATCCCACTCCTAGGAATATATCCTAGAGAGATAAGAGTCGTCACTCGAATAGACATATGCACACCTATTTCATGGCAGCGTTGTTCACAATAGCAAAAAATGGAAACAACCTAGATGCCCATCAACAGATGAATGGATAAACAAACTAAGGTACATACACACAATGGAGTACTATGCAACAAGAAAGAACAACTATGAATCTATGAAGCATCTCATAACATGGATGAAACTGGAGGACATTATGCTGAGTGAAATAAGTCAATCACAAAAGGACAAATATTGTATGAGACCACTATTGTAAAAACCCATGAAGAAGTTCACACACAAAATGTAACAATCTTTGTTGGTTACCAGGGATGAGAGGGGTGGGGGTGAAATACTAAATAGGCAATAGATAAGTGGTATTTTGGTGGAAGGGTGAGACAGTACACAATACAGGGTAAACTAGCACAACTTGTACAAGGAAAGGTCATGGAAGCCCCATAGACACATCCAAACTCCCTGAGGGACTGAATTACTGGGCAGAGGGCTGTGGGGACCATGGTCTCTGGGAACATCTAACTCAATTGCCATAACACAGTTTATAAAGACAATGTTCTACATTCTACCTTGGTGAGTAGTGTCTGAGGTCTTAAAAACCTGTGAGTGGAGTTCCGGCAAAATGGCGCTCTAAGCAGAAGCACCACGCCGTCCCGCCACAGCAAAGATTCAAGAAACTAAGCCAAACAGAGAATAAAACAGTCCTTAAACCCTAAAACATCAAATGAAGAGATAAAGAACTCAGCCAAGCACCAAATGGAGTGAGAAAACTGACAGAGAACGGAGAGTGAGGAGAGATTCATGCAGAGGTCCCCTACCAGCTAACACAGTGTGGATCCACCATCTTGGTCTCCTATCAGGGACCAGCAAACGGGGGTACAAGAAAGAGCTTCATGGAGCGTCCAGCAGGAGATAAAACAACTGGTCATTTGCAGTGTGCGCTTTCCCACCCCCCACCCCTCTTCGCCCAGGTTTGGCCTCCTCTTTTTCCCGCGGCCACGGTCTCTTTACCGGGAAGCACCAGCTGCTTGGATTCCACACACCCAAGCAGGTGGCTCCCTGGGTGCCATTTGTTGGCTGCTAGTGTTGCTTTTATTTCCTGCTTCTTTTGATTTCTCACTTGCCTCTCGCCACCTCCCCCTCCTTTCACTCAAGTGCCTGGCTCCATGGCCCGACTTTGCTTCTTCCTGAGGGGCTCCAGAGCACCGGCAATTTATGATATACGTTTTCCCACTCTCCACCCTTCTTCACCCACACTCGGCCTCCTCTGCTTCCCGCGGACACAGTCTCTTGTCTAGAAACACCAGCCCGCACTAGCTGGCTCTCTGAGTGCCATTTGTTGGTCGCTGGTGTTGCTTTTTTTTTTTTTCCCTACTTCTTTTGATTTCTTGCTTGCCTCTAGCCACCTCCCCCTCCTTTCGCTCGAGTGCCTGGCTCCGTGCGCCATCTTTGCTTCTTCCTGAGGGGCTGCGGAGCTCCATTCAAGTGTGCGGCTGCTTCCCAGTCTGGGCTACCGTGCTGGTGGGTTTCCCTGGCTATTGTTCGTTTGTTCCTCTGCTTCCTGCGGCCACAGTCTCTTGACCGGGAAGCGCCGGCTGCTTGAATTCCACACACCCAAGCGGGCAGCTCTCTGGGTGCCATTTGCTGGCTGCTAGTGTTGCTTTTTTTTTTTCTGCTTCTTTTGATTTCTCACTTGCTTCTCGCCAACTCCCCCTCCTTTCACTCAAGTGCCTGGCTCCATGCACCATGTTTGCTACTTCCTGAGGGGCTCCAGAGCACCGGCAATTTATGATATACATTTTCCCACTCTCTACCCTTCTTCACCCACACTCGGCCTCCTCTGCTTCCCCCAGACACAGACTCTTGTCCAGAAACACCAGTCCGCACTAGTGGCTCTCTGAGTGCCATTTGTTGGCTACTGGTGTTGCTTTTTTTTTTTTTCTGCTTCTTTTGATTTCTTGCTTGCCTCTTGCCGCCTCCCCCTCCTTTTGCTCGAGTGCCTGGCTATGTGTGCCATCTTTGCTTCTTCCTGAGGGGCTGCAGAGCTCCATTCGAGTGTGGAGCTGTTTCCCAGTCTGGGCTACCATGCTGGTGGGATCCCGGGGCTTTTGTTTGTTTGTTTGTTTTGAATTGTTTGTTTGTTTTCTTTTCCTTTACTTCAGTTGGGAGCCCTTTCTGGCCAGGCGGAGCTGCATGGCAAAGAACTCCCCTTCCGCTTCCACAGTAGTGCAGAGGGATCCCTGAGGGCATTTCTTTTCTTGGTGGTTTTATTTATTTTTTAATCTTTTTTGGGGGGGGCCTTTCTTGTTCTTTTCTTTTATTTGTTTTGTTTTATTTTCCCTCTTTTTCCTTTTTTGTCTTTCTTCATCGCTCAGTTTCTCGTATCTCTATATCTTCCTTCCTTTTCTGATCCCTGAACACCAGGCGTTGTATACCTCTATGCCTTCTAGCCAGGCTGTACTGTGACAACTGAGAGCGACTTACCCAGACCTCATAGCTGCATCAGTGGGATCCCTGGGAGCTTTGCGGTTCTTGAACATTTCTAATTTTTATTTATTCATTCTTTTCTTTTCTTCCTCTTCCCCTTTCTGTTTTTCTCCATTTCATAGTCTCTCATCTCTCCATTCCAACGGCAAGCTCTCCTAGCATTCTTTTTTGTTTGTTTTTACGTTTTTTGGCTCCTGTTCCTCTCTCGTCTCTCCCATATCCATCTTATCTCCACACATAACAATCTCCCTGCTGCATCCTGCCTACCTGCTCCGTGCGCTTGACATCACACCACCAAGCAGTACAGGAACGGCCCACTGGAACCTGCCCTGCACTGATTACCGACACGCCCTGGTGGCTGTAGTAAGTGCCACAAACAACCCGTCCCAGTAACTCCTCTTCAGCTAAACCTGCCCTGCTGTACCATATCTGAGTGACTGACCCTGCAATTTGGAGAAGGAGGCGAAAAGTATTGAGCGCACGGACAAGCAAACAACAAAGAATACACAGTCCACTTGCTCAGACATGCTCAAATTTTTTTTTTTTAAAAAGGGACGAAACAAACAAATCTGCAATCAATAAATGAGAAAAATAACTACTGAATGCCCTGAAAACAGCAGACAATCTCAAAACATTTACAAAAACAGGACAGGATGGTTCCAGTAGGTGTCCTAATTAAAACACCAGATGACTCTCCTGTGGAAGAAAATGCACTAGAAGTACCTGATAGGGAATTCAAATCTCTAATACTCAGAATTTTCCAATAACTGAGGCAAAAAGCTGACAAACTTGAGGAAAAAATAGACAAATGCATGGAAAATACAGACAAAAAATAGGAAGAATTCAGGAAGATGATGCAGCAACAAAATGCCAAAATAAATTCACAACTAGAAATTATACAAAGACGATTAGAAATCCAAAAGATAAACAACAAGATTTCAGAAATGGATGATGTCATAAAAGGGCTGAGAAGCATATTTGAAACCGTGGAAGACAGGATCAGTGGAACTGATGACAAACACTTGAGTACAACTCTATTTCAGGAAAACTCAGAAATAAGAACAAAGAAAAATGAAGAGACCCTGAGAGTTATGAGGCACACAGTCAAAAGGAAAAATCTGGGAGTGATTGGAATTCCAGAACAGGGTGAGAAAACAGAAAACACAGAGAGGATCATTGAGGAACTGCTGACAGAAAACGTCCCCAATATCATGAAAAATGAAAAGCTAGCCATCCAAGAAGCTCAATGAACCCCATATACAAGAGACCCCAAAAGAAAATCAGCAAGGCATATCATATTCACACTCGACAAAACCAAAGGCACACAAAGAATCCTGAGAGCAGCTCCTGAAAAACAAGAAGTCACATACAGAGGAGAAACAATAAGACTAAGGTTAGATTATTCAGCAGAAAACATACAGGCAAGAAGGCAATGGGATGACATATATAAAAACTTGAAAGAAAAAAAATGTCAGCCAAGAATAATATATCCTGCAAAAGTCTCGTTCAAATTTGATGGTTGAATTAGATCATTTCCAGATAAACAGAAAATAAGGAAATATGTAAAAGTCAAACCAAACTTACAAGAATTATTAAAGAGAGTTCTTTGATCTGAGGACAAACAGCTTCAGCTCACAGGCAGAACCTAGGATGCAGGATCGTACGAGCCAGATACCAATCAAGGAAATGAACTCTCAAGGACATCCAAAACCAAAAGAAATACAACAGGGAAGCAGAGCAGTGAATCGATGGATGACAACAACATCAAAACACTAAAACAGGGAATAAACGGGATAGGTATAGAACCTTCTAATGGAGACAAAGGCAAGGCAATACCAAGTAATGGTAGACTGCTTCAAACTTAGAAAGATAAGGGTAAAATTCATGATAACCACAAAGAAAGTTAACAAGCCAACTCATAAAAATACAGATGAAAAACATAAAGTCTCCACAAAAACAAAACTTACAAAAACAAAACAAAAGAAAAACAAAATCCACAAACAAAAGTAACTCAGCACAAGAGAGTAAGAACAAAGAAAATTTCAGCACCACGAAAAAAAGCACTACAAAATGATAGCCACAAATACATCTATCAACAATTACACTGAATGAAGTGGACCCAATGTACCCATAAAGAGAGGGAGAGTGACAGAATGGATAAGAAAACAGGATCCATCAATATGCTGTCTACAAGAGACACACCTTAGAAACAAAAATGTGAATTTATTCAAAGTCAAAGGTTGGAAAAAAAATATATCAAGCTAACAACTACCAAAAAAGAGCAGGAGTGGCAATTCGAATCTCAGATAAAATAAACTTTAGAACAAAATCTACCATAAAAGACAAAGAAGGACACTATATAATGATGAAGGGGATGATCCATCATGAAGATACAACCATAATAAACATCTACGCACCCAATGACAGGGCTCCAAAATACATAAAAGAAACTCTAACAACACTGAAAAGAGAAATTGACAGTTCCACAATAATACTAGGAGACTTCAACACACCACTCTCAGTAAAGGACAGAACAACTAAGAAGAAACCCAGGAAAGATACAGAAGAACTAAAGGGCACAAACAGCCAATGTGACCTCATAGACATATAGAGAACACTCCATCCAACCACTGCAAAGTACACATTCTTTTCCAATGCACATGGAACGTTCTCCAGAATAGACCACATCTTAGGCCACAGAGCAATCCTCAACAAGATCCAAAACGTTGGGATAATTCAAAGTAACTTCTCTGACCCCAATGCCATCAAGGTAGAAATTAACACTAGAAAGAGCAAGGAAAAAAATTCAACTACATGGAAACTGAAAAATACCCTGCTTACACATCAGTGGGTAATAGAAGAAATCAGAGATGGAATAAAAAAATTCCTAGAATCAAATGAGAATGAAAACACATCATACCAAAACCTTTGGGACACAGCAAAGGCAGTCCTCAGAGGATAATTTATAGTAATAGATGCACATATCAAAGAAGAAAGGGACAAAATCAAAACATTAACTACACAACTCAAACAAATAGAAAGAGAACATCAAAAAAAGCCCACAACCACTGGAAGAAAGGAAAGAGCAAAGATCAAAGCAGAAATAAATGAGATAGAGAACAGAAAAACAATAGAAAGAATCAACATAACCAAAAGTTGATTCTTTGAAAGAATCAACAAAATCGACAAACCACTAGCAAGACTGACAAAAGAAAAACAGGAGAGGACAAAAATAACCCAAATAAGAAATGAAATGGGGGTCATTAAAACCTACCCAAATGAAATAAAAAGGATTATAACAGAATATTATGAAAAACTATATTCCAACAAATTTGAAAACCTAGAGGAAATGGATACATTTCTAGAAAAACACTACCTACCCAAACTACAACAAAGTGATGTTGAAAATCTGAACAGACACACAAGAAGAGAAGAGATTGAAAAGGTAATTAAAAAAAAAAAAAAAACTCCCAAACAAAAAAAGCCCTGGCCCAGATGGCTTCACCAGAGAATTCTACAAAACATTTCCAGAAGACCTTGTACCAGTACGACTCAAGCTATTTCAGAGCATAGAAGAGGAAGCAACACTTCCAAATTCATTATATGAAGCCAGCATAACGCTGATACCAAAACCAGGCAAAGACATCACAAAAAAAGAAAATTACACACGAATATCTCTCATGAATATAGATGCAAAAATTCTTAACAAATTCTAGCCAATAGAATTCAGCATCATATCAGAAAAATAACACACAACGACCAAGTAGGATTCATACCAGGTATGCAAGGATGGTTCAACATTAGAAAATCAATCACTGTAATCCACCACATAAATAAAAGGTAAGAAAGAATCACATGATCATCTCAATTGATGCAGGAAAGGCATTTGACAAAGTCCAACACCCATTCCTGATAAAAACTCTCAATCAAATAGGTATAGATGGGAAATTTCTCAACATAATAAAGGGCATCTATGCAAAACTAATGGCCAACATCATTCTTAATAGAGAGGGTGAAAACATTGCACATGAAAATAGGAAGACGACAAGAATGCCCTTCATGGCCACTCATATTTAACATTGGGCTGGAAGTTCTAGCTAGAGCAATAATGCAAGAAAAAGAAATAACGGGCATCCAAATTGGTAATGAAGAAGTTAAACTGTCCCTGTTTGCAGATGATATGATACTATACATAGAAAACCTAAAGACTCCACGAGAAATCTACTGGAACTAATAGAAAGATTCTGCAGAGTAGCAGGATACAAGATAAACTTTCAAAAATCAGTTGTATTCCTATACACCAGTAAGGATAACGATGAAAAGGAAATCAGGAAAACAATACCATTTTCAATATCCCCTAAAAAGATAAAATACTTAGGAATAAATCTGACCAGGGATGTAAAAGACCTATACAAAGAAAACTACAAAACACTACTGCATGAAACCCAAAGGGATCTACATAAATGGAAAAACATACCATGCTCATGGATAGGCAGACTGAACATTGTGAAAATGTCAATTCTTCCCAAAGCAATTTACAAATACAATGCAATCCCAATCCAAATACCAAAAACATTCTTCAAAGAGATGGAAAAACTAATCATTAACTTTATACAGAAAGGGAAGAAGCCCCAAATAAGTAAAGCACTACTGAAGAAGAAGAATAAAGTTGGAGGACTCACACTACTGACTTCAGAACCTACTATACAGCTACAGTAGTCAAAACAGCCTGGTACTGGTACAATGACAGATACATTGACCAAAGGAACAGAATTAAGAACCCCGATGTAAATCCATCCACCTACGGTCACCTGATCTTTGACAAGGGCCTAAAGTCCATCAAATGGGGAAAAGACAGTCTTTTTAACAAATGGTGCTGGCAAAACTAGATATCCATTTGCAAGAAAATGAAACAGGACCCATACCTCACACCGTATACAAAATGTACTTCAAAATGGAATAAAGACCTGAATATAAAGAGTAAAATTATAAAGTTCATAGAACAAAAAATAGGACCAACACTACAGGCCTTAATACACGGCATTAACAGGATACAAACCATAACCGTCAACGCACAAAACCCAATAGATAAGCTAGATAACTGGGATCTTCTAAAAATCAAACACCTATACTCTTCAAAAGACTTCACCAAAGGAGTTAAAAGAGAATGTACAGAGTGGGAAAAAATTTTTGGACAGTACAAGTCAGACAAAGGTCTAAACTCCATAATCTACAATAAAATCCAACACCTCTACAACAAAAAGATAAATAATCCTATTAAAAAATGGGCAAAGGAAATAAACAGACACTTCACCAAAGAAGACATTCAAATGGCCAACAGACACATGAGGAATGCAAATTAAAACTACAATGAGATACCATCTCACCCCGGCATTACAGGCACGAATCCAAAACACTTGAAATAACAAATGTTGGAGGGGCTGTGGGGAGACGGGAACTCTTATGCACTGCTGGTGGGAATGCAAAATGATACAACCATTTTGGAAAATGATATGGCGCCTCCTCAGAAAGCTAGAAAAAGACATACCATTCGATCCAGCAATCCCACTCCTAGGAATATCTCCTAGAGAAATAAGAGTTGTCACTCGAATAGACATATGCACACCTATGTTCATGGCAGCATTATTCACAATAGCAAAAAGATGGAAACAACCTAGATGCCCATCAACAGATGGATGGATAAAGAAACTATGGTACATACACATAATGGAGTACTCTGCAATGAGAAAGAACAACAATATATCTGTGAAGCATCTCATAACATGGATGAAATTGGAGGACATTATGCTGAGTGAAATAAGTCAATCACAAAAGGACAAATATTGTATGAGACCTCTATTGTAAAAACCCATTAAAAAGTTCACACACAAAATGTAACAATCTTTGTTTGTTGCCAAGGATGGGAGGGGTTGTAGGGGGAATACTAAATAGGCAATAGATAAGTGGTATCTTGGGTGAAGGGTGAGACAGTACACAATACAGGGGAAACTAGCACAACCTGTACAAGGAAAGTTCATGGAAGCTCCACATACACATCCAAACTCCCTGAGGGACTGAATTGCTGGGCGGAGGGCTGTGGGGACCATGGTCTCGGGGAACATCTAGCTCAATTGGCATGACGCAGCTTATAAAGACAATGCTCTATTTTCTTCCTTGGTGAGTAGTGTCTGGGGTCTTAAAAGCCTGTGAGCGGCCATCTAAGATACTCCACTGGTCTCATTCCTTCGGGAGCAAGGGAGAATGAAGAGAACAGGATACAAGGAAAAGATTAGTCCAAAGGACTAATTGTCCACAGCTGCCAAGGCCTCCACTGGACTGAGTCCAGTACAGCTAGATGGTGCCCGGCTACCACCACTGACTGCTCTGACCAGGATCACAACAGAGGGTTCTGGACACAGCTGGAGAAGGATGTAGAGCATAATTCTAACTCACAAAAAAAAAAAAAAAGACCAGATTTACTGGCCTAAAGGAGACTGGAGAAACCTCGAGAGTATGGCCCCCAGACACCCTTTTAGCTCAGTGGTGGAGTTACCTCCAAGGTTCACCGTTCAGCCTGGTAGTGGACAGCTCCGTAAAACCAAATGAGACTAACGAGGTACAAGAGTCCAGTGACAAGGGCCAGAAGGCAGAAGGGGACAAGGAAGCTGGTGATAGGGAACCCAAGGTTGAGTAAGGATATTGTTGATGTGTTGTGAGATTGTTAACCATTGTCATAGGGCAACATTTGTAGTAACTGTTAAATGAGAAACTATTTTGTTCTGTAAGCCTTCATCTTAAGTGAGAATAACACCACAATTGGAAGAGCATAGTCAATGTCACTAAACTGTGTATGTAGAAATTTTTGAAACGGTGTATCTTTGGCTATGTTTATTTTCACAAAAAAAAAAAAAAATAGGTTGAGAATTTAGAGGGTTAATATGTTGTGGGGTTGTTAACCGATGTCATAAGACAACATGTGTGCTACTGTTTCATGAGAAACTATTTGTTCTGTAAGCCTTCACCTGAAGTACAATAAAATATAAAAAATTTTAAAAAGCCTGTGAGTTGCCATCTAAGATACTCCACTGGTCTCATCCCTTCGGGAGCAAGGGAGAATGAAGAGAACAGGATACAAGGAAAAGATTAGTCCAAAGGACTAATTGTCCACAGCTGCCAAGGCCTCCACCAGACTGAGTCCAGTACAGCTAGATGGTGCCCGGCTACCACCACTGACCACTCTGACCAGGATCACAACAGAGGGTTCTGTACAGAGCTGGAGAAGAACATAATTCTAACTCACAAACATGTTGTCATAAAACAACATGTGTACTACTGTTTAATGAGAAACTATTTGTTCTGTAAGGCTTCACCTGAAGTACAATAGAAAAAAAATAGAATCATATGTCTAAGACTCGAGAAACCCTGAAAGCATGGCCCCTGGACACCCTTTTAGGTAAGTGGTGAAGTCACTCCAAAGGTTAACCATCGAGCCAGGGATTGGACAGCCCCAGAAAACAAAATGGGACTAATGAGGCACAGCAGTCCAGGGACAAGGACTAGAAGGCAGGAGGGGACAGGAAAGCTGGCGATAGGAAACCCAAGGTTGAAAAGGGACAGTGTTGACATTTAGTGTGGTTGTTAACCATTGTCATAGGGTAATATGTGTACTGTCTGTTTAATGAGAAACTATTTATTCTGTAAACCTCCATCTAAAGTATTAAAAAAAATTATCTATGTGAGGTCAAATTGACAACGGCAACTCAAAATGTTTGATGGGAAGCCTAGGGGGCAGTAAGTTGAAGATAATGGTGATGGAATAATTTGGAAAAGGATAGTGAGAATAGCAGCACAGCTGGAAGAATGTAATCAATGTCACTGAATTGTACATGTAGAAATTTTTGAAATGGTGTATCTTTGGCTATGTATATTTTAACCAAAAAAAAAAAAAAAAGCCCTCCAAGGTCGAGAAGAGAGAGTGTTGACATGTCGTGAGTTGTTAACCAATGTCATAAAACCATATGTGTACTGACTGTTTAATGAGAAACTGTTCTGTAAACCTTCATCTAAAGTAAAAAAAAAATTAAAATAATTAGAAAAAAAAGAATTATGTGTCTACCAAATTGTCTTTCTAAAACAAAACTTAAGCTTAACTATTCCCAAATAAGCAGAAATTAAGGGAATTAGTAACCACCAGACTACCCTTACAAGAAATATAAAAGGGAGTCCTTCATACAGAAAATCAACCTGAGATAAAGACACACAGCAGCAGCATCCAGATACCAACCCAGATAAAGATTTCACAAAGAAAAATAAAGCTTCAAAAATGATTAACAGAGATGTTAATCTGTAAACAACAACTTCAAAACAGAAAAGGGAAATAAATGGTGTATTTATAGAACTTCCATATGGAGATGAAGTCAAGGCAATCTTAAGATATAACACACTATTGTAAACATAGGAAGATATAGGTATACTTCAGAGTAGCCACAAAGAATATTAATAAATCTACTCACCAAAATAAAAAAGAAGAAAATCAAAAAGACTCAGTAAACACAAAAAACAACAAATGATGGGAAAAGAAACTCTATATACAAAAAGAACTCAGCACAGAAAAGTAAGAGGAGCAAAGAAACCATTAACACCACACAAAAAAAGTGTAACAAAATGGCAGCAGTGAATTCATGCCTCTCAATAATCATACTGAATGTAAATGGATTAAATGCACCAGTTAAAAAGCAGAGATTGACAGAATGGATAAAAAAAAATGACCCATCAATATTGCCTACAAGAGAAACACCTCAGACGCATAGACATAAATAGGTTAAAAATCAAAGGATTGAAAAAATAAATCAAGTAAAGAGTAACCCAAAGAGAGCAAGAGTAGCAATAACAATTTTTGACAAAATAGTCTTTAAGACAAACCCATTATAAGAGGCAAAGAAGGACATTATATAATGATGCCAAGAAGACATAAAATAACAAATATTTATGCACCCAATGACATAGCTCCAAAATACATAAAACAAGCTCTAACAAAATTGAAAAGAGAAATAGTGCTACTATAATATTAGGAGACTAACACCACTTTCAATGGTGGACAGAATAACTAGAGAGAAAAATCAACAAAGATACTGAAGACCTAAATAACACAATCAACCAACGCAACCTCATGGATATACAGAACACATCACTCAAGAGCAGAACAATACACATTCTTCTCCAATGCACATGGAAACATTCTCCAGAATAGACTACATTTTAGACCACAAAGCAAGCCTCAAAAGTTCAAAACCGTTGAAATATTACAAAGTATCTCCTCCGACCGTCTTAGTCTGGGTTCTCTAGAGAAGCAAAACCAGTAAAGAGTATAAATATATATATAGAGAGATTTACATCAAAGAAACTATTCACATGATTGTAGAGGCTGGAACATCCCAAGTCCATGGATCAGGATAAAGGCTTCTCCTGCTTCACGTAGCCACAGGAGCTATTGACTCCAAGATAGGCAGGGCAGAAAGCAGGGCTCTTACTCACAGGTTGTGAATATCAATGAATGCCAAGATTGGCAGGCAAGACCACAAGGCTTCTCCTGATTCAGGTAGCAGCAGGGGCTGGTGAACCTAAGGTCAGCAAGTCAGAGAGCAGGGCTCTTGCTCACAGGCTGTGAAGATCAGTGAATCCCAAGATCAGCAGGTAAGCTCAAGTCCCAAGAACTGGAGGTCAGAAAAACAGGAGACCGCTGCAGGATCCAGAGCAGGCAATAGCCAGAACATCCACTTATATTCAGATGCAGGCCACACACCCAAGGAAACTCCCTTTCAACTGACTGGCTACTCACAGCAGATCCCTTCATGGGGATGATCACATATAAATCTGAGAATCATGGCTCAGTCAAGTTGAAACACAATCTGAACCATCACAATGACCATAATGCAATAAAAATAAAAATCAACAAAAGGAAGAACTAGGCAAAAAATACATGATAACTAAATAACACATTACTTAAAAACTATTGAGTCATAGAAGAAATAGAAAATGAAATTTAAAAAATACTTAGAATCAAGTAATAATGAAAATACAACATACAAAAAACTTTGAGACACAGTAAAAACAGTGCTCAGAGGTAAATTTGTAGCAATGAATGCATACATCAAAAAGAAGAAGGGTCCAAAATCAAAAAATAACCCAACAGCTTGAACAAATAGAAAAGGAAGAGCAAAAGAAGACCATAGCTACCACAAGAAAGGAAATAATAAATATCAGAGCTGAAATAAATGAAATAGAAAACAGAAATATAATAGAAAGAATCAACAAGACTAGAAGTTATTCTTTGAGAGGATCAATAAAATTGACAAATCACTCTCCAAATTGGCAAAGGAAAAAATGAGAAGATGCAAATAAACAAAATAAGAAATGAAATGGGTGACATTACAACAGAATCAACAGAGATAAAAAGAATCATAACAGAATATTATGAAAAATTATACTCCAACAATTTTGAAAACCAAGAAGAAATGGACAAATTTATAGAAACACACTACTCACCTAAACTGACACAAACAGAGGTAGAAAATCTGAACAGACCCATAACAAAAGAAGAAATTGAAGGTATCTT
The DNA here is from genome assembly GCA_030035585.1 of Dugong dugon. Classification (NCBI taxonomy): domain Eukaryota; kingdom Metazoa; phylum Chordata; class Mammalia; order Sirenia; family Dugongidae; genus Dugong; species Dugong dugon. The sequence goes on along the minus strand of CM057475.1, from coordinate 3,488,075 downwards.
TAAAAAAGAAACAAGAAACAAACAAAAGAAAAAACCTCCTAACAACAACAAAAAAGCCCTAGCCTACCAAGCATTCAGAGAAGAGTTGACACCAATTCTATGCAAACTATTCCAGAATATAGAAAAGGAAAGAATACTCCCTAATTCATCCTATGAAGCCAGCATAACCCTGATACCAAAGCCAGGCAAAGACATCACAAAAAAGGAAATTATTGACCAATATCCCTCATGAATATAGATACAAAAATTCTCAACAAAATTCTAGCCAACAGAATTCAACAGCATCAAATTCAACATAAAAAAAAAAAATAACAATAATGCATTATGATCAGGTGGGATTCACACCAGGGATGCAAGTGTGGTTCAACGTTAGAAAATCAATCAACGTAATTCACCAAATAAGTAACATAAAGGAAAAGAGTCACAGGAACATCTCAAATGATGCACAAAAGGCATTTGAAAAAACCCAACATCATTTCCTGATAAAAATTCTCAGCAAAATAGGAATAGAAAGGAAATTCTTCAGCATAATTAAGGACATATAGGAAAAATCAATGGCCAACATTATTCTCAAGGGAGAAATATTGAGAGCATTCTCCTTGAGAATGGGAATGAAACAAGGGTGACCATTATCACTACTCATATTCAATATTGAATTGTAAGTCCCAGTCAGAACAATAAGGCAAGAAAAGGAAATAAAGGATATCCAAATTGGAAAAGAAGTGAAACCATCCTTATTTGCAGATGGCATGATCCTATACATAGAAAATCCCAGAGACTCCACAAAAAAGTTACTGGAGTTGATATAAACATTCAGCAAAGTGTAAGGTAAAAGATCAACACACAAAAAATCAGTTGGTTCCTCTGCACTAACAAGGAGAACTCTGAAAAAGAAATCAAGAAAACAATACCATTTACAATAGCCTCCAAAAGGATAAAATCCCTAGCAATAAACCTAATCAGGAACTTAAAAGACTTATACAAAGAAAACTATAAAACACTACTGCAAGGAACCAAAAGGAACGTAAATAAATGGGGAAATAAAGTCCATACTCTTGGATTGAAAAACTTAACATTGTGAAAATGTCAATACTACCAAAAGTGATCTACCAAAAGTGGTCTATAGATATGATGCAGTCCCCATCCAAATCCCAACAACATTATTTAATGAAATGGAAAAACTGATCTCCACTTTATATGGAAAGGAAAGAGGCCCCAAATAACTAAAGGAATATTGAAGAAGAAAAACAGAGTAGGAAGCCTCACAACTCCTTATCTCAAAATTTTGTATGTAGCCACAGTAATCAAAACAGCCCGGTACTCATTCACTGAAAGGCACACAGACCAATAGAATAGAACTGAGAAGTAAACCCATCCATCTATGGACAGTTGATTTTTGTCAAAGTGTCAAAGTCCACTCAATGAGGAAGAAACAGTCTCTTTAACAAACGGTGCTGACAAAACTGCATATCCATTTGTAGAAAAATGTAGCAGGATCCATACCTCACACCATATACAAAAACTAATCAAAATGTATCAAAGACCTAAATATTAAAGCTGAAACTCTAAAGTTCCTGGAAGATAATAGGGAAAAAACTAGGGGACCTGATTTTTGTATAAATGGTCTTTCAAGCACTAATAAAAATTCATGAACAGTAGAAAGCAAATTAGATAACTGGGACGTCCTAAAAATTAAATACTTATGCTCATCAAAAGACTTTACCAGACCAACACGATGCTATAGACAGAAGCACCATGCCGTCCCCATGCAGCAAAGCCCTTAAAAATTAACTAAAACAGACACCAACATCAAGCCTGGAGCCCTAAACACCAAATGAAGGAATAAAGTACTTGATCAAGCACCGAATGGAATAAGAAACTGACAGAGAACAGAGAACAAGGAGAGCTACCATGTGGAGATCCCCTACCAGATAACGTGGCATGGATTAGTCATCTTGGACTGCAGCCATCAAGGAATGCGGACAGGGAGCATGGGAAGGCAACTTCATAAAGCTTCCAACAGGAGACAGAGCACCCAGTAACCAGGGATACACACTTTCCCACCCCCCAGCTTTGTTCCCTGTACAAAGCCTCTGCCGCTTTCCTACTGGCCACAGTCACTCAGCTGGAGAGAGACCAGCTCACTGATGCCTGGGTCCACCCTGCCTCCACCAGTCGGCCCCTTCAGTGCCATTTTTATATTGTTTGCATTTTTTGCCCTTTTTTTTTTTTGGTAGTTTCTCTCCATCTCCCTTCATCCCTTCCTTTCACCCACACAGCTAGCCTGGTATGCCATTCCCTTCCCTTCTTGTCAGGCTGAGATTTTTTGGTTTGTTTTCTTTTTTTTCTGTTTCTTCTCTCTCTCCTTTCTTTTCTCCTGCCCACTCAGCTCTGTGCACTTTCTCAAAAGGCCATGCCAAGTCACTCGGCTAGAGAGTCACTGTGTGTGGCCTCCTTGAGTTTACACCAAAGTCATCAACCAGTTCCCTCAGCACCATTTTATTTATTTATTTATTGCTTGTTTGTTTCTCTTTTTTGTTGTTGTTATTTCTTCTCTTTCTGTTTCTTCTCTCTCTCCTTTTTTTTCTCCTGCCCACTCAGCTCTGTGCACTTTCTCAAAAGGCCATGCCAAGTCACTCGGCTAGAGAGTCACTGTGTGTGGCCTCCTTGAGTTTACACCAAAGTCATCAACCAGTTCCCTCAGCATCATTTTATTTATTTATTTATTGCTTGTTTGTTTCTCTTTTTTGTTGTTGTTATTTCTTCTCTTTCTCCCTTCCTCCTTTCCTTTCTCCCACCCACCTAGCCCTACGTGCCATGCCACCCTTCTTGGTGGGCTGTGCTGTAAGATTCAGCTGGAGAGCCTCTGACACAACCTCACAAAGTCTGTGCCACTTCCACAGACTGGCTTCCTCAGTGCCTTAGTTTTTATTTTTCTTTCTTTTTCCCCTTCTCCCTTTTCCTTCTCCTTCCCACCTACACCCTGTGCTGCCCTGCCCCTTCCTGATGGACCATGCCAAGCCACCCATTGAGAGAGACATCAGTTTGCCGACACTACAATACCAACCCCCTCAAAAGCAAGCTCCCCAAACCATATTTATTTTTTGTTTTTGTTGTTGTTGATTGGTTTCTTCTCTCTCTTTCCACTGTTTCCTTTCCTTTCTCCCACCCACCTAGGCCCATGCATTGCCCACACCACTTCTCAACAGGCCAGCTGCACCGCTTGGCTAGAGAGCCACTGGGACACAGCCTCACCAGGTCTGCCCCACCGTTTCTGTGGAAACTTACCATGCCACCATTTTATTTACTTTTTTCTTTCTTTTTTCCTTCATTTTTTCTTTTGTTTCTCTCTCTTCATTCTCTTCCTTCACTCACTCACTCAACTTAGCACATCACATCCTCTACCTTCCTTACTGTCTATCTGCACCATGTGACAAGTCCTGCACCCCTGAGTGGCATCAAAGAGGTCCCCAGCAACCCTTTCCTGCACTGCCCCCGGGACCACATTGCCAGCCCTAGTGCATGCTGTAAACTTACTATCCCTGCCCTTACACCCCCACTGGACCAACCCTGCTGCACCATAGCTGCATGCCCACCTCGACAACGTGGTGAGAAGTATCATGCCTACAGGTGAGCAAGCAACAAAACACCCAGCCTGCCTGCCCAGAAATAACCAAATAAAACAAAAAAGCAGGATGAAACAAAAAAATCTACAATGAATACATGAAGAAAAAAATTTCTTAAAGTCCCGGAGACAGCAGACAATATCAAAACATATTAAAAACACAAGACAAGATGGCTCTAGAAAGCATCCAAAATAAATCACCAGAGGACCTTCTGATAGAAGAAAAGTCACTGGAACTACGTGATATGGAATTCAAAACTGGATATTCAGGGTTCTCCAAGAGATGAAGGAAAATGCAGACAAAGGAAAAAATAGGCAAAATCATGGTAAATGCAGACAAAATCAGGGAAAACATAGACAAAGCAATGGAAGAATGCAGGAAAATAATACAGGAACAAAATGTCAAAATAAATAAACAGCCAGAAATCATACAAAAACAGCAATTAGAAATTCAAAAGATGAACAACAAGATTTCAGAAATGGACAGTGCAATAGAAGGTTTTAGGAGAAAAATTGAAACAATGGAAGACAGGGTCAGTGAAATAGAAGACAAATCCTTGGATACCACCTTGTTTAAGAAAAAATCAGAGAAAAGAATGACGAAACCCTGAGAACGACGTGGGATACATTCAAAAGCAAAAGTTTGTGAGTGATTGGAGTTCCAGAACAGGGAGAGGGAATGGAAAACACAGAGAAGATCACTGAAGATTTTCTGATGGAAAACTTCCCTAATACCATGAAAGACAAAAAGCCGACTATGAAAGAAGCTCAACAAAACCCATGTAGGCTAGATCCCAAAAGAAAAACACCAAGATATAATCACACTCGCCGAAGACAAAGAAAAAATACTTAGAGTAGCTCGAGTAAAACGAAGTCACATACAAAGGCGAAACAATAAGACTAAGCTCTGATTACTTGGCAGAAACCAGGCAAGAAGATGGTGAGATGACATATATAAAACCCTGAAAGAAAAAAAAAAAAAACTGCCAACCAAGAATAATATATCCTGAAAAACTCCCACTAAAGTATGATGTGAAATAAGGACATTCCCAGGTAAACAGAAATTAAGGGAATAAGTAAAAACCAAAACAAACTTAAAAGAATTATTAAAGGGAGTCCTTCAGTTAGAGAACTAGCATTAGACAACAACCTGAATCTAGGACACAAGACAGCATCACCTAGGAACCAACCTAAGTAATGAACTGTCAAGGATAAAAGAGAACTAAAAGATTTACAACAGGGAACCAGAGAGGTCACAATCTGTAAATGACAACAATGTCAGAACAATAAGAGAGGGAATAAATAATATAGGTACAGAACTTTCAAATTGAGAGGAAGTCAAGGCAATGTCAAATAATAAAAGACTAGCTTAAACATAGGAAGTTATGGGAAAATTTCAAGGTAACCACAAAGAAAGTTAACAAACATACTTATCAAAATAAAGAAGAAAAATATAAAGTCTCAGTAAACACAAAATCTACAAAAATGAAAGTGAAAAAAAAATCCACAAACAAAAAAGGAATTCAGCACAGGAGAGTAAGAGGAACAAAGAAAATATCAACACCACAAAAAAAAAAAAGCACTAAAAAGTGAGAGCAATAAACTCACACTTATCAATAATCACACTGAACGTAAATAGATTAAATGCACCCATAAAGAGATACAGAGTGACAGAATGGATTTTTAAAAAAAAATTCAATATGCTACCTACAAGAGACACACATTAGAAACAAAGACATAAACATATTAAAAATCAAGGGATGGAAAAAAATATATCAAGCAAACAGCTACCAAAAAAGAGCAGGAGTGGCAATACTAATCTCAGATAAAATAGACTTTAAAACATAATCCACCATGAAAGACAAGGAAGGACACTGTATACTGATTAAAGTGACAATCTACCATGAGAACATAACTAAAATAAATATCTACACATCCAATGACAGGACTGAAAATGCGTAAAACAAACTCTAACAGCACTGAAAAGAGAAATGGACAGTTCCACAATGATAGTAGGAAACTTCAACACACCACTCTCAGTAGAGGACAGAACATCTAGAAAGAAACTCAACAAATATACAGAAGATCGAAAGGCTGCAATCAACCAACTAGACCTCATATATATATATAGAACACTCCATCCAACAGGTGCATCCAATGCACGTGGAAGGTTCTCCAGAATAGACCACATCTTAGTCCACAAAACAACTCTCAACAAAACCCAAAACAATGAGATAGTATGAAGCATCTTGTTTGATAACAACATCATAAAAGTATAGATTAATAACAGGAAGAGCAAAGGAAAGAATCAAATACATGGAAACTGAATACCACGTTGCTTAAAAGCCACTGGGTGATAGAAAAAACCAAAGACGGAATAAAAAAATTCCTGGAATCAAATGAGAATGAAAACACATCATACCAAAACCTTTGGGACACAACAAAGGCAGTGCTCAGAGGTCAATTTATAGCAATAGATGCACACATCAAAAAAGAAGAAAAGGAAAAAATCAAAACATTAGCTACACAACTCAAACAAATAGAGAACAGCAAAAGAAGCCCAAAGCCACGAGAAGAAAGGAAAAATAAAGATCAGAGAAGAAATAAGTGAAATAGAGAATAGAAAAACAATAAGAAGAATCAACAAAACAAAAAGTTGGTTCTTTGAAAGGATCAACAAAATCGACAAACAATTGGCCAAATTGAAAAGAAAAACAGAAGAGGATGCAAATAACCCAAATAAGAAATGAAATAGGGGACATTACAACAGACCCAACTGAAATAAAAAGGATCATAACACAGTATTATGAAAAACTATACTCCAATAAATTTGAAAACCTGGAGGAAATGGACAAATTTCTAGAAACACACTACCTACCTAAACTAACACAAACTGAGGTTGAAAATCTGAACAGACCCATAACAAGAGAACAGATTGAAAAGGTAATTAAAAAAAAAAAAAAAAAACTCCCAACAAGAAAAAGCCCTGGCCCAGAGGGCTTCAATGGAGAATTCTAAAAAATATTCAGAGACAACCTTGTACCACTACTACTCAAACTATTTCAGAACATAAAAAAGGAAAGAATACTTCCAAATTCATTCTATGATGCCTGCATAACCCTGATACAAAAACCAGGCAAAGACAACCTAAAAAAGAAAATTACAGACCAATATCTCTCTTGAATATAGATGCAAATATTCTCAACAAAATTCTAGCCAATAGAATTCAGCATCGTATAAAAAAAACACACCCTAACCAAGTGGGATTCACACCAGCTCTGCAAGGATGGTTCAACATTAGAAAATCAATCAACGTAATTCATCACATAAATAAAACAAAAGATAAAAATCACATGATCTTCTCAATTGATGCATAAAATGCATTTGACAAAGTCCAACACCCATTTCTGATTAAAAACTCTCAATAAAATAGATATTTAAGGGAAATTCCTCAAGATAATAAAGGACATCTATATAAAATGAATAGTTGACCTCATTTTTAATGTAGAGAAGATGAAAACACTCCCCCTGAGAACAGGAACAAGACAAGGAGGCCCTTTAACCCCACTCCTATTTAACATTGTGTTGGAAGTCTTAGAGCAATAAGACAAGAAAAAAAAAAATAAAGGGTATCCAAACTGGTAAGGAAGAAGTAAAACTGTCCCTATTTGCTGATGATATGATACTGTACATAGAGCAACTAAAAGCCTCCACAAGAAAACTACTGGAACTATTGGAAAGGTTCACATACAGAGAGGAAACAATAAGACTTAGCTCTGATTACTTGGTAGAAACTATGCAGAGACAAAGACAATGGGATGACATATATAAAACTATGAAAAATGATACCATTTATAATAGCCCCTAAAAAAATAAAATACTCAGGAATAAATCTGACCAGGAACATAAAAGACCTATGCAAAGAAAACTACAAAACATTATTGCAAGAAACCAAAAGAGACCTACATAAATGGAGAAACATATCATGTTCATGGATAGGTAGACTCAACATTGTGAAAATGTCAATTCTACCCAAAGCAATCTACAAATACAATGCAATCCCAATCCAAATACCAACAGCATACTTTAAAGTTATGTAAAAAACTAATCATTAACTTTATATGAAAAGGGAAGAGGCCCTGGATAAGTAAAGAACTATTGAAGGAGAAGACTAAAGTAGGAGGACTCGCACGACATGACCTCAGAGTACCGTGCATCTACGGTAGTCAGAACAGCCTGGTACTGATACAACAACAGACACATTGACTAATGGAACAGAATTGAGAACCCAAATGTAAATCCAACCACCTGCAGTCAGCTGATCTTCGACAAGGACTCAAAGCCCATCAAATGGAGAAAAGACAGTCTTTTAAACAAATGGTGACGGCAAAACTGATTGTCCATCTGCAAAACTTTAAAAGAACCCATACCTCACACCATACACAGACACTAATTCAAAATGAATCAAAGACCTAAATATAAAACCCAAAACTATAAAGATCATAGAACAAAAAATAAGATCAATGCTAGAGGCCCTAATACATGCAATTAACATGATACAAACCATAACTAACAACACAAACTGCAGAAGATAAGCTATATAACTGGGGTCTTCTAAAAATTAAACACTTATTCTCATCAAAAGACTTCACCAAAAGAGTAAAAAGAAAACCTACAGACTGGAAAAAATTTGGGACTATGACTAATCCGACAAAGGCCTAATTTCTAAAATCTACAGGAAAACTCAACACCTCTACAATAAAAAGGCAAACAATCCAATTAAAAAATGGACAAAGGAAATGAGCAGACACTTCACCAAAGAAGACATTCAGGGGCTTACAGACACATGAGGAAATGCTCGTGATCTCTAGCCATTAGAGAAATGCAAATCAAAACCACAGTGAGATACAATCTCATCCCGACATTACTGACATGAATTAAAACAAAAAACAGAAAATAACAAGTGTTGGAGAGGCTGCAGGCGATTGGAGCTCTTATGCACTGCTGGTGGGAATGCAACATGATACAACATTTTGGAAAAGATATGGGACTTCCTTAAAAAGCAAGAGAGAGAAATGCCATATGATACAGCAATACCACTCCTAGGAATATATCCTAGAGAAATAAGGGCTGCAACATGAATAAACATATGCCCACCCATGTTCATTGCAGCCTTATTCACAGTAGCAAAAAATGGAAACAACCTAATTGCCCATCAACGGATGGATGGATAAAGAAACTATGGTACATACTCACAATGGAATATTACACAAAAATAAAGAAGAATGATGAATCTTCAAAACATCTCACAACCTGGATGAATCTGGAGGGCATTATGCTGAGTGAAATAAGTTAACTGCAAAAGGACAAATACTGCATGAGACCACTATTATAAAAACTCATGAAAAGGTTTACACACAGAAAGAAACAATCTTTGATGGTTACTAGAGATGGCAGGGGTGGGGAGGGAAAAACACTAACTAGAAAATAGATAAGTGGTAACTTTGGTGAAGGATAAAACAGTACACAATACTGAGGAAGTCAGCACAACTTGACCAAGACAAGGTCATGGAAGCTTCATAGAGACATCCAAACTCCCTTAGGGACCTAATTACTGGGCTGCAGGCTGGGGACCAGGATCTCTGAGGACATCTAACTCAATTGGCATAACATAATTTTAACGAAAATATTCTACGTCCTACTTTGGTGAGTCGTGTCTGGCGTCTAAACAGCTTGTGAGTGGCTGTCTAAAATACTCCACTGGTCCCACCCTACCTGGAGCAAGGGAGAATGAAGAAAACCAAAGACACAAGGGAAAGATTAGTCCAAAGGGCTAATGAACTGCAACTACCACAGCCTCCACCAGACTGAATCCAGTACAACTAGACGGTGCCCGGCTACCACCTGCAACTGCTCTGAGAGGGATCAGAGTAAAGGTTCCTGGACAGAGCTAGAGAAAAATGTAGAACAAAATTCTAACTTAAAAAAAAAGACCAGACTTACTGGTCTGACAGAGACTGGAGAAACCCTGAGAGTATGGCCTCCAGTCATAGCACTGAAGTCACTCCTAAGGTTCACCCCTCAGCCAAATGAGATTAAATAGGCACACCAGCCCAGGCAAGAATAGGCACGAGGGGACAAGAAAGCTGGTAATGTGAACCCAAGGTCAAGAAGGGGAGAGTGTTAACATGTCATAGGATTGCCAACCTATATTACAAAGCAATATGCATATTAATTGTTTAATGAGAAACTAATTTTCTCTGTAAACCTTCATCTAAAGTACAATTGTTTAAAAAATGACGGGGGAAAAAAAGTTTTTACCAAAAAGTAAAAAGGGAATCTATAGACTGTGAAAAAAATCTTTACAACCACATATCTGATAAAGATTTAGTCTCTAAAATATATAGTAAACTTCAACAACTCAACAACAAAAAGACAAACAATCCAATAAAAAAATTGGCAAAGGACATGAACAGACACTCCACCAAAGAGTACATTTAGGCAGCCAACAAACACATGAAAAGATGCTTGCAATCATTAGCCATTAGAGAGCTGTAAATCAAAACTACAATGAGATACCATCTCACCCCTGCAAAAATGGCACTGATTTAAAAAATAGAAAACAATAAATGCTGGTAAGGTTGAGGGGAGATTGGAACTCTTACACACTGCTGGTGGGAATGTAAAATGTTACATCACTATGGAAAATGGTATGTCACTTCCTCAAAAAGCTAGAAATAAAAATACCTTATGATCCAGCAATCCCAGTCCTAGATATATATATACCCAAGAAATATAAGAGCAGTGACACAAACAGATATACGCACACCTTAGTTCACTGCAGCATTATTCACAGTGGCAAAAAGATGGAAACCACCTAGATGCCTGCTAACGGATGAATGGATAAACAAATTGTGGTATATACCTACAATGGAATACTACATAACTATAAAGAATAATGAAGAGTCCTCAAAACATCTTATAACATGGATGAATCTGGAGGACATTATGCTGAGTGAAATCAATTAATCACAAAAAGACAAATATTGTATGGTATCACTATTATAAGTAGTTAATATTAGGTACTCACACAGAAAGCAACTTTCTTTGATGGTTACCAGCAATGGGAGGGGGAGGGAGGCAGAATCACTTTCTAGATAGTGTTGCTGTTGTTAGGTGCCTTTGAGTCGGTACTGACTCATATCAACCCTATGAACAACAAAACGAAACACTATCCCATCCTGCGTCATCCTCACAATTGTTATGCTTGAGCCCATTGTTGCAGCCACTGTGTCAATCTATCTTGCTGAGGGTCTTCCTCTTTTTCACTGACCATCTACTTTACCAAGCATGATGCCTTTCTCCAGGGACTGGTCCCTGTTGTTAACATGTCCAAAGTATGTGAGAAGTCTTGCCATCTTTGCTTCTAAGAAGCATTCTGGCTGTACCTCTTCCAAGACAGACTCATTCATCCTTCTGGCCGTCCGTGGTATATTCAACATTCTTCGCCAACATCTCAATTCAAAGGCATCAAGTCTCTGTCTTCCTTATTCATTGTCCAGCTTTCGCATGTATATGAGGCAACTGAAAACACCATGGCTTGGGTCTGGCACACCTTAGTCCTTAAAGTGACATCTTTGCTTTTCAACACTTTAAAGAGGTCTTTTGCAGCAGATTTTCCCAATGCAATACATTGTTTGATTTTTTGACTGCTGCCTCTATGGACATTGATTATGGAGCCAAGTAAAATGAAATACTTGACAACTTCAATATTTTCTCTGTTTATCATGAAGTGCCTTATTTGTCCAGTTGTGAGGATTTTTATTTTCCTTATGTTGAAGTGTAATCCATACTGAAGGCTATAGACTTTGATCTTCATGAGTAAGTGCTTCAAATCCTCTTCACTTTCAGCATGCAAGTTGTGTCAACCGCATATCACAGGTTGTTATTGTGTCTTCCTCCAATCCTGATGCCTCACTCTTCTTTATATAGTTCAATGTCTTGGATTATATGCTCATCATACAGATTGCATAAGTTTGGTGAAATGATACAACCCAGACGCATACCTTTCCTGACTTTAAACCACTCGGTATCCCCTTGTTCTGTTCCAATGACTGTCTCTTGGTTTACGTATGTACAGGTTACTTATAAGAACAATTAACTGTTCTGAAATTCTCATTCTTCACAATGTTTTCCATAATTTATTATGAGTCTCACAGTCAAACACCTTTGCATAGTCAATATAACATAGGTAAACATCTTATTCGTATTCTCGCTTTCAGCCAAGCTTCATCTGACATCAGCAATGATATCCTTCGTACCATGTTGTCTTCTGAATCCGGCTTGAACTTCTGGCAGTTTGCTACTGATGTACTGCTACAACTGCTTTTGAATGATTTTCAGCAAACTTTTGCTCATGTGTGATATTAATGATATTATTCAATAATTTCTGCATTCTGTTGGATCACCTTTCTTTGGAATGGACACAAATATGGATTTCTTCTAGTAAGTTGACCACGTAGCTGTCTTCCAAATTTCTTGGCATAGACGAGTGAGTGCTTCCAGCTTTGCTTCTGTTTGTTGAAACATCGCAATTGGTTTTCATCAATTCCTGGAGCCTTGTTTTTCGTCAATGCCTTCAGTGTAGATTAGACTTCTTCCTTCAGTACCATCTGTTTTGATCATATTCTACCTCCTGAAATGGTTGAACTTGGACCAGTTCTTTTTGGTACAGTGACTGTCTGTATTCCCTCCATCTTCTTTTGATGTTTCCTGCATTGTTCAATATTTTCTCCATAGAATCCTTCAATATTGCAACTCTAGACTCGAATTTTTTCTTCAGTTCTTTCAGCTTGAGAAATGCTGAGCATGTTCTCCCCTTTTGGTTTTCTAACTCCAGCTCTGTACACATTTCATTATAATACTTTACATTGTCTTCTCCAGCCACCCTTTGAAATCTTCTGTTTGGCTCTTTTACTTCATCATTTCTTCCTTTACTTTAGCTGTTCTATGTTCAATAGCAAGCTTTACAGTCTCTTCTGACATCTACTTTGGTTGTGTCTTTCTTTCCTGTCTTTTCAGTAACCTCTTGCTTTCTTCATAGATGATGTCCTTGACGTCATTCCACAAGTCGTCTGGTCTTCTGTCATTGGTGTTCAATACATAAAATCTATTATTAAGATGGTCTCTAAATTCAGGTGGGATATACTCATGATTGTACTTTAGCTCTCATGGATTTGTTCTAATTTTCTTCAGCTTCAACTGGAACTTGCGTATGAGCAATTCGTGTTCTGTTCCACAGTCGGCCCCTGGTCTTGCTCTAACTGAAGAAATTGAGCTTTTCCATCGTCTCTTTCCACAGATGTAGTTGATTTGATTCTTGTGTATTCCTTCTGGCGATGTCCATGTGTATAGTCATCATTTATGTTGTTGGAAAAAGGTATTTGCAATGAAGAAGTCGTTGATCTTGCAAAATTCTATCATGGGATCTCTGGCATGGTTTCTACCACAAAGACCATATTTTCCAACTACCAAACCTTCTTCTTTGTTTCCAACTTTTGCATTCCAATTACCATCAATGCGTCTGGATCGCATGTTTGATCAATTTCAGACGGCAGAAGTTGATAAAAATCTTCAATTTCCTTATCTTTGGCATTAGTGGTTGCTGCGTAAATTTGAATAATAGTTGTATTAACTGCTCTTCCCTGTATAGACTTATAGATATTATCCTATCACTGACAGCATTGTACTTTAGGATAGATCTTGAAATATTCTTTTTGACAATTAATGCAACACCACTCCTCTTCAATTTGTCATTCTAACATAGTAGATCATGTAATTATCTGATTCAAAATTGCCAACACCAGTCCATTTCAGCTCACTAAGGATATTGACGTTTATGCATTCCATTTCATTTTTGATGATTTCCAATTTTTTCCTAGATTCCTACTTTGTACATTCCACATTCTTAATATTAATGGATGTTTGCAACTGTTTCATCTCATTTTGAGTAGTGCCACATTGGCAAATGTAGGTCCTGAAAACTCGACTCCATCCAGGTCAATAAAGTCAGCTCTACTTTGAGGAGACAGTTCTTCCTCAGTCGTATTTTCAGTGCCTTCCAACCTGACAGACTCATCTTCCAGCACTATATCAAACATTGTTCTGCTGCTATTCATAAGGTTTTCACTGGCTAATTTTTTCAGAAGTAGACTGATAGGTCCTTCTTCCTAGTCTGGAAACTCAGCTGAAACCTGTCCACCATGAGTGACCCTGCTGGTATTTGAAATACTGGTGGCATAGCTTTCAGCATCACAGCAATACTCAAGCCACCACAGTACAACAAACTGAAAGTTGCATGGAGAACAAGTATCTAAATAGTAGACACTTGTTATTTTTGTTGATAGGAAGGAATTACACAATCAGGTCTGCGCAACCTGACCAAGATAAGTAAACACACTAACAAGTATAAAAGAATAAGGAGCAATTTTCGTAAATGTTATAACATGTGCAATTTTGCAACAACAGTAATGACAACCAAAAATTATGTGCACGATTACATAGGTGGATATGTACTCACATATGTGTATAGGAAAGCATATGTGAGTAAATGCACATGAATGTATAGATGTACCTGTAGGCATTTGTATATACATGTTTGTGTGTGCTGCATATATATTCATACATACAAAAGCACACATACAGGACAGAGTTATGGAGACTTTCTAGAATTATACAAAAACCTCATGGTGTGGGTTTATTGCGTTAAAAGGCTTAGAGACATAGTCTCATGGGACAATTCAGTTAATTGGCATAACATAGTTCATAAAGATCATGTTCTACATCGTAGTTTGGTGAGTATCTTATGGAATATTAAAAGTTTGATACCAGCCATGTAAGATACAACTATAGGTATCTACTCTTCTGGAGCAAAAGAGAATGAAGGAAACCAAAGACCCAAAGGAGAAACCAAAAAGAGCAGGAGTGGCATTTCTACTCTCAGATAAAATAGACTTTAAAACAAAATATACCATAAAAGACAAAGAAGGACACTATATAATGATTAAGGGGACAATCCATCATGAAGACATAACAATAATAAACATCTACGCACCCAATGACATGGCTCCAAAATACATAAAACAAACTCTAAGAACACTGAAAAGAGATATTGACAGTTCCACAATAATAGTAGGAGACTTCAACACACCACTCTCGGTAAAGGACAGAACAACTAAGAAGAAACTCAGCAAAGATACAGAAGACCTAAAGGGCACCATCAGCCAACTTGACCTCATAGACATATATAGAACACTCCATCCAACCGCTGCAAAGTACACATTCTTTTCAAATACAGATGGAAAGTTCTCCAGAATAGACCACATCTTAAGCCACAGAGCAATCTTAGAGAAGATCAAAAAAGTTGGGATACTTCAAAGTATCTTCTCTGACCACAATGCCATCAAGGTAGAAATTAACACTAGAAAGAGCAAGGAAAAAAAAAATCAATTACATGGAAACTAAATAATACCCTGCTTACACTTCACTGGGTAATAGAAGAAATCAGAGATGGAATCAAAAAATTCCTAGAATCAAATAAGAATGAAAACACATCATACCAAAACCTTTGGGACACAGCAAAGGCAGTCATCAGAGGACAAATTATAGTAATAGATGCACATATCAAAAAAGAAGAAAGAGACAAAATCAAAACATTAACTACAGAACTCAAACAAATAGAAAGAGAACAACAAAAAAAGCCCACAACCAGCAGAAGAAAGGAAATAGTAAAGATCAGAGCAGAAATAAATGAAATAGAGAGCAGAAAAACAATAGAAAGAATTCACAAAACCAAAAGTTGGTTCTTTGAAAGAATCAACAAAATCGACAAACCACTGGCCAGACTGACAAAAGAAAAACAGGAGAGGACACAAATAACCCAAATAAGAAATGAAATGGGGGTCATTATAACAGACCCAACTGAAATAAAAAGGATTATAACAGAACATTATGAAAAACTATACTCCAACAAGTTTGAAAACCTAGGGGAAATGGATAAATTTCTAGAAACACATGGCCTACCTAAACTACAACAAAGTGATGTTGAAAATCTGAACAGACCCATAACAAGAGAAGAGACTGAAAAGGTAATAAAAAAAACTCCCAACCAAAAAAAGCCCTAGCCCAGATGGCTTCACTGGAGAATTCTACAAAACATTTACAGAAGAGCTTGTACCAGTACTACTCAAGCTATTTCAGAGCATAGAAGAGGAAGCAACACTTCCAAATTGATTCTATGAATCCAACATAATGCTGATACCAAAACCAGGCAAAGACACCACAAAAAAAGAAAATTACAGACCAATATCTCTCATGAATATAGATGCAAAAATTCTGAACAAAATTCTAGCCAATAGAATTCAGCATCCTATCAAAAAAATAATACACCACGACAAAGTAGGATTCATACCAGGTATGCAAGGATGGTTCAACATTATAAAATCAATCAACGTAATCCACCACATAAATAAAAGTAAATAATCACATGATCATCTCAATTGATGCAGACAAGGCATTTGACAAAGTCCAACACCCATTCCTGATGAAAACACTCAATAAAATCGGTATAGAAGGGAAATTTCTCAACATAATAAAGGACATCTCCACAAAACCAACAGCCAACATCATTCTTAATGGAGAGAGGCTGAAAACATTCCCTTTGAAATCAGGAATGAGACAAGGATGCCCTTTATCACCACTCCTATTTAACATTGTGCTGGAAGTTCTAGCTAGAGCAAAAAGGCAAGAAAAAGAAATAAAGGGCATCCAAATTGGTAATGAAGAAGTTAATCTGTCCCTGTTTGCAGATGATATGCTACTATACATAGAAAACCCTAAAAACTCCATGAGAAATCTTCTGGAACTAATAGAAAGATTCAGCAGAGTAGCAGGATACAAGATAAACATTCAAAAATCCGTTGGATTCCCATACAACAATAAGGAGAATGATGAAAAGGAAATCAGGAAAAAAATACCATTTTCAATAGCCCGTGAAAAGATAAAATAGTTAGGAATAAATCTGAACAGGGATGTAAAAGACCTATACAAAGAAAACTACAAAACACTGCCGCATGAAACCCAAAGGGATCTACATAAATGGAAAAACATACCATGTTCATGGGTAGGCAGACTCAACATTGTGAAAATGACAATTCTACCCAAACCAATTTACAAATACAATGCAATCCTGATCCAAATACCAACAACATTTTTCAAAGAGATGGAAAAACTAATCATTCACTTTATATGCAAATGGAGAAGCCCCGAATAAGTAAAGCACTACTGAAGAAGAAGAATAAAGTTGGAGGTCTCGCACTACCTGACTTCAGAACCTACTATACAGCTACAGTAGTCAAAACAGCCGGGTACTGGTACAACAACAGACACATTGACCAATGGAACATAATTGAGAACCCAGATGTAAATCCATCCATCTACCGTCACCTGATCTTCAACAAGGGCCCAAAGTCCAACAAATGGGGAAAAAACAGTCTTTTTAACAAATGGTGCTGGCAACAATGGATATCCATATGCAAAAAAATGAAACAGGACCCATACCTCACGCCGTATAGAAAAACTAATTCAAAATGGATCAAAGACCTGAATATGAAGCCTAAAACGATAAAGTTCCTAGAAGAAAAAATAGGACCAACACTGCAGGCCTTAATACATGGCATTAACAGGATACAAACCATAAACATCAATGCCAAACCCCAATAGGTAAGCTAGATAACTGGGATCTTGTAAAAATCAAACACCTATGCTCTTCAAAAGACTTCACCAAAAGAGTAAAAAGAAAACCTACAGACTGGGAAAAAATTTTTGGACAGCACAAGTCAGACAAAGGTCTAATCTCCATAATCCACAAGAAAATCCAAAACCTCTACAACAAAAAGACAAATAATCCTATTAAAAAATGGGCAAAGGAAATGAAAAGACACTTCACCAAAGAAGACATCCAAATGGCCAACAGACACATGAGGAAATGCTCGCATTCACTAGCCATTAGAGAAATGTGAATTAAAACCACAATGAGATACCATCTCATCCCGACTTTACTGGCACGAATCAAAAACACTAGAAATAACAAATGTTGGAGGGGCTGTAGGGAGATTGGAAGTCTTATGCACTGCTGCTGGGCATGCAAAATGATACAACCATTTTGGAAAACGATATGGTACTTCCTTAGAAAGCTAGAAATAGACATACCATTCAATCCAGCAATCCCACTCTTAGGAATATATCCTAGAGAAATAAGAGTCGTCACTCGAATAGACATATGCACACCTATGTTCATGGCAGCATTGGTCACAATAGCAAAAAGATGGAAACCACCTAGATGCCCATCAACAGATGAGTGGATAAACAAACTATGGTACATACACACAATGGAGTACTATGAAATGAGAAAGAACAATGATGAATCTGTGAAGCGTCTCATAACATGGATGAAACTGGAGGACATTATGCTAAGTGAAATAAGTCAATCACAAAAGGACAAATATTGTATGAAACTTCTATTGTAAAAACCCATGAAAAAGTTCACACACAAAATGGCACAATCTTTGTTGGTTACCAGGGATGGGAGGGGGGGGAAATACTAAATAGGCAATAGATAAGTGGTATCTTGGGTGAAGGGTGAGACAGTACACAATACAGGGGAAACTAGCACAACTTGTACAAGGAAAGGTCATGGAAGGCCCTTAGACACATCTAAACCCCACGAGGGACTGAATTGCTGGGCGGAGGGCTGTGGGGACCATGGTCTCGTGGAACATCTAGCTCAATTGCCATAACACAGCTTATGAAGACTATGCTCTGCATTCTACCTTGGTGAGTAGTATCTGGTGTCTTAAAAGCCTGTGAGCGGCCATCTAAGATACTCCACTGGTCTCATCCCTTCGGGAGTAAGGGAGAATGAAAAGAATAGGATACAAGGAAAAGATTAGTCTGAAGGATTAATTGTCCACAGGTACCAAGGCCTCCACCGGACTGAGTCCAGTACAGCTAGATGGTACCCAGCTTCCACCACTGACTGCTCTGACCAGGATCACAATAGAGGGTTCTGGACAGAGCTGGAGAAGGATGTAGAACATAATTCTATCTCACAAAGAAAAGACCAGATTTACTGGCCTAAAGGAGACTGGAGAAACCGCGAGAGTACGGCCCCCAGACACCTTTTTAGCCCGGTGGTGAAGTTATCTCCGAGGTTCACCGTTCAGCCTGGGAGTGGACAGCCCTGTAAAACCAAATGAGACTAACAAGGTACAGTAGTTCAGTGACAAGGGCCAGAAGGCAGAAGGGGCCAAGGAAGCTGGTGATAGGGAACCCAAGGTTGAGTAAGGATATTGTTGCTGTGTTGTGGGATTGTTAACCATCATCGTAGGGCAACATTTGTAGTAACTGTTAAATGAGAAACTATTTTGTTCTGTAAGTCTTCATCTAATTGAGAATAACTGCACAATTGGAAGAGCGTAGTCAGTGTCACTGAACTGTGCATGTAGAAATGTTTGAAATGGTGTAGCTTTGGCTATGTGTATTTTCACCAAAAAAAAAAAAAAAATGTTGAGAAGTTAGAGGGTTGTCATGTTGTGGGGTTGTTAAGCAATGCCATAAAACAATATGTGTACTACCGTTTCATGAGAAACTATTTTTTCTGTAAACCTTCACCTGAAGTACAATTAAAAAAAAAAAAATCAGAAACCAGTCCACACGACTAATAGCCCATACAAATCACAGCCTGAGACCAGAAGATCTAGATGGTGCCTGGTTACCGTCACTGACTGTTTTGATCAGGGACATAATAGAAGGTCCTGAACAGAATAAGAGAAAAATGTAGAACAAAATTCAAATTCCTAGAAAAGACCAGACTTACTGAATTGATAGAAACTAGAGGAACCTCCGAGACTATAACCCTAAGATAGCCTTTGAACTTGGAATTGAAGCTACTCCTAGAGGTCACGTTTCAGCCAAATAACTGGCTTATTTAAAAAAAAAAAATCACCAGTGAGTAATGTGCTCCCTTAAACAATTAACTATATGAGATAAAATGGTCATTATTTATGCATAAGCAAAGATGACAAGGCAAGGAGGGGTAGAGAAGCTAGATAAGTGGAAAAAGAATGAACAGAATGGATAAAATGAGAATGCTGACACTTTGTGAAAATTGTGACCAAAATCATGGAAACAATTTTGTATAAAAATTGTTAAATGGGAATCTTATTTGCTGTGCAAACTTTCACCTACAATACAATAAAACTTTTTTAATGTACTTTAGATGAAGGTTTACAGAACAAATAGTTTCTCATTAAATGGTTAGTACCCATATTGTTTTATGACAATGGTTAACAACCCCACAACATGTTAACACTGCCCCTTCTCGACCTTGGGTTCCCTATTACCAGGTTTCCTGCCCCGCCTGTGTTCTAGTCCTCGTCCCTAGACTGTTGTGCCCCGTTAGTCTCTTTTTCTTTTGTGGGGTTGTCTAATCTTTGGCTAAAGGGCAAACCTCGGGAGTGACTTTATTACTTAGCTAAAAGGGTATCCGGGGACCGTACTCTTGGAGTTTCTCCAGTCTCTGTCAGGCCAGTAAGCCTGGTTTTTTTGTGTGAGTTACAATTTTGTTCTACATTTTTCTCCAGCTCTTCCTGGGACCCTCTCTTGTTATCCCCGTCTGAGCAGTTAGTGGTGGTAGCCCAGCATTATCTAGTTGTACTGGACTCAGTCTGGTGGAGGCCTTGGTAGTTGTGGTCCATTAGTGCTTTGGACTAGTCTTTCCCTTGTTTCTTGTTTTCTTCATTCTCCCTTACTCCTAAAGGGGTGAGACCAGTGGAGTATCTTAGATGGCTGTTCACAGGCTTTTAAGACCCCAGACGCTACCCAGCAAGGTAGAATGTAGAGCATTGTCTTTATAAAGTGTGTTATGCCAATTGAGCTAGACGTTTCCTGAGACCATGGTCCCCACAGCCCTCAGCCCAGCAATTCAGTCCCTCAGGGAATTTAGATGTGTCTATGGAGCTTCCATGACCTTGCCTTTTACAAGTTGTGCTAGCTTTCCCAGTATTGTGTACTGTCTTACCCTTCACAAAAGTTACCACTTATCTATTGTCTATTTAGTATACCCCACACGCCTCCCATCCCTAGTAACCAGCAAAGATTATTTCTTTTTGTGTGTAAACCTTTTCATGTGTTTTTACAGTAGTGGTCTGATACAATATTTGTCCTTTTGTGATTGACTCATTTCATTGAGCATAATGCCTCCAGTTTGATCCATGTTATGAGATGCTTCACAGATTCATCATTGTTCTTTACCATTACATAATACTTCATTGTGTGTATGTATCATAGTTCGTTACTCCCTTCATCTGGTGATGGGCATCCGGGTTGTTTCCATATTTTGCTATTGCAAACAATGCTGCAGTGAACATGAGTGTGCATATGTCTATTCGTGTGATTGCTCTTATTTCTCTAAGATATATTCCTAGGAGTGGGATTTCTCGATCCTATTGTATTTCTATTTCTAGCTTTCTAAGGAAATGCCATATGGCTTTCCAAAATGGTTGTATCATTTTGCATTCCCTCCAGCAGTGCCTAAGAGTTCCGATCTCACTGCAGCCTCTCCAACATTTGTTATTTCCAGGTTTGATTCGTGCCAGTAATGCCGGGGTGAGATGGCATCTCATTGTGGTTTTGATTTGCATTTCTCTAATAGCTAGTGATCGCGAGCATTTCCTCACGTGTCTCTTGGCCACTTGAATGTCTTCTTTGGTGAAGTGCCTGCTCATTTCCTTTGCCCATTTTTTTTTATTGTACTTCAGGTGAAGGTGTACAGAACATACAGTTTCTCATGAAACAGTAGTACACATATTGTCTTCTGGCATTGCTTAACAACCCCGCAACATGTCAACCGTCTAACTTCTCAAAGTTTTTTTTGGTGAAAATACACATAGCCAAAGATATACCATTTCAAAAATTTCTACAAGCACAGTTCAGTGACATTGACTACGCTCTTCCAATTGTGCTGCAATTCTCACTTAAGATGAAGGCTTACAGAACAAAATAGTTTTTAATTTAACACTTACTACACATGTTGACCTATGACAATGGTTAACAATCTCACAACACATCAACAATATCCTTACTCAACCTTGGGTTCCCTATCACCAGCTTCCTTGGTCCCTTCTGCCTTCTGGCCCTTGTCACTGAACTACTGTACCTTGTTAGTCTCATTTGGTTTTACAGGGATGTCCACTTCCAGGCTGAACGGTGAACCTCGGAGATAACTTCACCACTGGACTAAAAAGGTGTCTGGGGGCCATACTCTCGCGGTTTCTCCAGTCTCCCTTAGGCCAGTAAATCTAGTCTTTTCTTTGTGAGATACAGTTATGTTCTACATCCTTCCCCAGCTCTGTCCAGAACCCTCTGTTGTGATCCTGGTCAGAGCAGTCAGTGGTGGTAGCCAGGCACCATCTAGCTGTACTGGACTCAGTCTGGTTGAGGCCTTGGTAGCTGAGGACATTAGTCCTTTGGACTAATCTTTTCCTTATATCCTGTTATCTTCATTCTCCCTTACTCCTGAAGGGATGAGACCAGTGGAGTATCTTAGATGGCAGCTCACAGGCTTTTAAGACCCTAGATACTACTCACCAAGTAGAATGTAGAACATTGTCTTTATAAACTGTGTTATGCCAATTGAGCTAGATGTTTCCCGGACCATGGTC
This sequence comes from Dugong dugon, assembly GCA_030035585.1. Classification (NCBI taxonomy): domain Eukaryota; kingdom Metazoa; phylum Chordata; class Mammalia; order Sirenia; family Dugongidae; genus Dugong; species Dugong dugon. Next base: position 3,465,671 of record CM057475.1, on the reverse strand, counting down.
CCCACAGCCCTCCGCCCAGCAATTCAGTCCCTCAGAGAGTTTGGATGTGTCTATGGGGCTTCCATGACCTTTCCTTGTACAGGTTGTGCTAGATTCCCCTGTATTGTGTACTGTCTCACCCTTCACCCAAGATACCACTTATCTATTGCCTATTTAGTATTCCCCCCCCCCCATCCCTGGTAACCAACAAAGATTGTTACATTTTGTGTGTGAACTTTTTCATGGGTTTTTACAATAAAGGTCTCATACAATATTTGTCCTTTTGTGATTGACTTATTTCACTCAGCATAATGTCCTCCAGTTTCAACCACGTTATGAGATGCTTCACAGATTCATTGTTGTTCTTTCTCATTGCATAGTACTCCATTGTGTGTATGTACCAAAGTTTGTTTATCCATTCATCTGTTGATGGGCATCTAGGTTGTTTCCATTGTTTTGCTACTGTGACCAATGCTGCCATGAACATAGGTGTGCATGTGTCTATTCGAGTGATGACTCTTATTTCTCTAAGATATATTCCTAGGAGTGGAATTGCTGGATTGAATGGTATGTCTATTCCTAGCTTTCTGAGGAAGCGCCATATCATTTTCCAAAATGGTTGTATCATTTTGCATTCCCAGCAGCAGTGCATAAGAATTCCGATCTCCCTACAGCCCCTCCAACATTTGTTATTTCCAGTGTTTTTGATTCGTGCTAGTAAAGTCGGGATGAGATGGTATCTCATTGTGGTTTTAATTCACATTTCTCTAATGGCTAGTGAATGCGAGCATTTCCTCATGTGTCTGTTGGCCATTTGGATGTCTTCTTTGGTGAAGTGTCTTTTCATTTCCTTTGCCCATTATTTAATAGGATTATTTGTCTTTTTGTTGTAGAGGTTTTGGGTTTTCTTGTAGATTATGGAGATTAGACCTTTGCCTGACTTGTACTGTCCAAAATTTTTTTTCCAATCTGTGAGTTCTCTTTTTACTCTTTTGGTGAAGTCTTTTGAAGAGCATAGGTGTTTGATTTTTAGAAGATCCCAGTTATCTAGCTTCTCTATTGGGGTTTCTGTGTTGATGTTTATGGTTTATATCCTGTTAATGCCATGTTTTAAGGCCTGAAGTGTTGGTCCTATTTTTTCTTCTATGAACTTTACAGTTTTAGGTTTTATAGTTAGGTTTTTGATCCATTTTGAAGTAGTTTTTGTATACGGTGTGAGGTATGGGTCCTGTTTCATTTTTTTGCGTATGGATATCCATTGTTGCCAGCACCATTTGTTAAAAAGACTGTCTTTTCCCCATTTGATGGACTTTGGGTCGTTGTGGAAGATCAGGTGACCGTAGGTGGATGGATTTACATCTGGGTTCTCAATTATGTTCCATTGGTTAATGTATCTGTCGTTGTACCAGTACAAAGCTGTTTTGACTACTGTAGCTGTATAGTAGGTTCCGAAGTCATGTAGTGTGAGTCCTCCAACTTTGTTCTTCTTCTTCAGTAGTGCTTTACTTATTCGGGGCTTCTTCCATTTCCATATAAGTGAATGATTAGTTTTTCCACCTCTTTGAAAAATGTTGTTGGTATTTGGATCAGGATTGTGTTGTATTTGTAAATTGGTTTGGGTAGAATTGTCATTTTCACAATGTTGAGTCTGCCTACCCATGAACATGGTATGTTTTTCCATTTATGTAGATCTCTTTGTGTTTCATGCAGTAGTGTTTTGTAGTTTTCTTTGTATAGGTCTTTTACATCCCTGTTCAGATTTATTCCTAACTATTTTATCTTTTCACGGGCTATTGAAAATGGTATTTTTTTCCTGATTTCCTTTTCATCATTCTCCTTATTGTTGTATAGGAATCCAACGGATTTTTGAATGTTTATCTTGTATCCTGCTACTCTGCTGAATCTTTCTATTAGTTCCAGAAGATTTCTCATGGAGTTTTTAGGGTTTTCTATGTATAGTAGCATATCATCTGCAAACAGGGACAGATTAACTTCTTCATTACCAATTTGGATGCCCTTTATTTCTTTTTCTTGCCTTTTTGCTCTAGCTAGAACTTCCAGCACAATGTTAAATAGGAGTGGTGATGAAGGGCATCCTTGTCTCATTCCTGATTTCAAAGGGAATGTTTTCAGCCTCTCTCCATTAAGAATGATGTTGGCTGTTGGTTTTGTGGAGATGTCCTTTATTATGTTGAGAAATTTCCCTTCTATACCGATTTTATTGAGTGTTTTCATCAGGAATGGGTGTTGGACTTTGTCAAATGCCTTGTCTGCATCAATTGAGATGATCATGTGATTATTTACTTTTATTTATGTGGTGGATTACGTTGATTGATTTTATAATGTTGAACCATCCTTGCATACCTGGTATGAATCCTACTTTGTCGTGGTGTATTATTTTTTTGATAGGATGCTGAATTCTATTGGCTAGAATTTTGTTCAGAATTTTTGCATCTATATTCATGAGAGATATTGGTCTGTAATTTTCTTTTTTTGTGGTGTCTTTGCCTGGTTTTGGTATCAGCATTATGTTGGATTCATAGAATCAATTTGGAAGTGTTGCTTCCTCTTCTATGCTCTGAAATAGCTTGAGTAGTACTGGTACAAGCTCTTCTGTAAATGTTTTGTAGAATTCTCCAGTGAAGCCATCTGGGCTAGGGCTTTTTTTGGTTGGGAGTTTTTTTTATTACCTTTTCAGTCTCTTCTCTTGTTATGGGTCTGTTCAGATTTTCAACATCACTTTGTTGTAGTTTAGGTAGGCCATGTGTTTCTAGAAATTTATCCATTTCCCCTAGGTTTTCAAACTTGTTGGAGTATAGTTTTTCATAATGTTCTGTTATAATCCTTTTTATTTCAGTTGGGTCTGTTATAATGACCCCCATTTCATTTCTTATTTGGGTTATTTGTGTCCTCTCCTGTTTTTCTTTTGTCAGTCTGGCCAGTGGTTTGTCGATTTTGTTGATTCTTTCAAAGAACCAACTTTTGGTTTTGTGAATTCTTTCTATTGTTTTTCTGCTCTCTATTTCATTTATTTCTGCTCTGATCTTTACTATTTCCTTTCTTCTGCTGGTTGTGGGCTTTTTTTGTTGTTCTCTTTCTATTTGTTTGAGTTCTGTAGTTAATGTTTTGATTTTGTCTCTTTCTTCTTTTTTGATATGTGCATCTATTACTATAATTTGTCCTCTGATGACTGCCTTTGCTGTGTCCCAAAGGTTTTGGTATGATGTGTTTTCATTCTTATTTGATTCTAGGAATTTTTTGATTCCATCTCTGATTTCTTCTATTACCCAGTGAAGTGTAAGCAGGGTATTATTTAGTTTCCATGTAATTGATTTTTTTTTCCTTGCTCTTTCTAGTGTTAATTTCTACCTTGATGGCATTGTGGTCAGAGAAGATACTTTGAAGTATCCCAACTTTTTTGATCTTCTCTAAGATTGCTCTGTGGCTTAAGATGTGGTCTATTCTGGAGAACTTTCCATCTGTATTTGAAAAGAATGTGTACTTTGCAGCGGTTGGATGGAGTGTTCTATATATGTCTATGAGGTCAAGTTGGCTGATGGTGCCCTTTAGGTCTTCTGTATGTTTGCTGAGTTTCTTCTTAGTTGTTCTGTCCTTTACTGAGAGTGGTGTGTTGAAGTCTCCTACTTTTATTGTGGAACTGTCAATTTCTCTTTTCAGTATTGTTAGAGTTTGTTTTATGTATTTTGGAGGCATGTTATTGGGTGTGTAGATGTTTATTATGGTTATGTCTTCATGATGGATCATCATGTCATTATATGGTGTCCTTCTTTGTCTTTTATGGTAGATTTAGTTTTAAAGTCTATTTTATCTGAGATTAGAATTGCCACTCCTGCTCTTTTTTGGTTGTTGTTAGCTTGATATATTTTTTTCCAACCTTTGACTTTTAATAAATTCACATGTGTGTTTCTAAGGTGTGTCTTTTGTAGACAGTGTATTGATCGAAACTGTTTCCTTATCCATTCTCTCACTCTCCATCTCTTTATGGGTGCATTGAGTCCATTTACTCTCAGTGTAATTACTGATAGATGTGACTTTGTTGCTGTCATTTTGTAGTGCTTTTTTTGTGCTGCTGACGTTTTCTTTGTTATTCATACTCTCTTGTGCTGTTATTTTTGTTTGTGGATTTTTTTTCCTTTCTTTTGTTTTTGTAGGTTTTGTTTGTGCTGAGAGTTTGTTTTTCATCTTTATTTTTATGAGTTGGTTTGTTAACTTTCTTTGTGGTTACCATGAATTTTACCCTTATCTTTCTAAGTTTGAAGCCGTCTATTATTATTTGGTATCGCCTTGCCGTCCTCTTCATTAGAAGGTTCTATACCTATGCCATTTATTCCTTCTTTTATTGTTTTGATGTAGTTTTTATTTACTGATTAACTGCTCCGATTTCCTGTTGAATTTTTTTTCATTTTGGTTAGTCCTCGAGAGGTCATTTCCTAGATTCGTATCTGGCTGGTATGATCTTGCGTCCTAGATTCTGCTTGTGAGCTGAAGTTGTTTGTCCTCAGATCGAAGAACTTCCTTTTAATAATTCTTGTAAGTTTGGTTTCACTTTTACATATTCCCTTTATTTCTGTTTATCTGGAAATGACCTAATTACACTATCAAATTTGAATGAGATTTTTGCAGGATATTTTATTCTCGGATGCCAATTTTTTTTCTTTCAAGATTTTATGCATGTCATCCCATTGTCTTCTTGCCTGCATCATTTATGACAAATAATCTGAGCTTAGTCTTATTGTTTCTTTTCTGTATGTGAATTCTTGTTTTTCACGATCTGCTCTCAGGATTCCTTGTTTGTCTTTGGTTTTGGCGACTGTGATTTTCTTTTGGGATCTCTCCTATATGGGGTTCGTTGAGCTTCTTGGATGGCCAGCTTTTCATCTTTCACGATATTGGGGAAGTTTTCTGTCAGCAGCTCTTCTATCATCCTCTCTGTGTTTTCTGCTTTCTCCCCCTGTTCTGGAACTCCAATCACTCGAAAACTTTTGCTTTTGATTGTATCCCACATAACTCTCAGGGTCTATTCATTTTTCTTTGTTCTTTTTCTGAGTTTTCCTCAAAGAGAGTTGTATCCAAGTGTTTGTCTTCAATTCCACTTATCCCGTCTTCCACCATTTCAAATCAGCTTCTCAGCCCTTCTAAGACACCGTCCATTTCTGAAATCTTGTTGTTTATCTTTTGGATTTCTAATTGTTGTCTTCATATAATTTCTAGTTGTAAATTTATTTTGTCATTTTGTTCCTGCATTATTTTCCTGAATTCTTACTTTTTTTTTGGTCTGCATTTTCCATGAATTTTTTCCTCATGTTTTTCAGCTTTTTGCCTCAGCTCTTGGAGAATTCTGAGTATTAGAGATTTGAATTCCCTATCAGGTAGTCCTAGTGCATTTTGTCCCACTGGAAAGTCATCTGGTGTTTTATTTTGGACGCCTAAGGGAACCATCCTGTCCTGTTTTTGTAAATGTTTTGATATTGTCTGCTGTCTTCTGGGCATTCTGTAGTTATTTTTCTCGTTTATTGATTGTAAGTTTGTTTGTTTTGTCCCTTTTTTTTTTAATTTACTATGTCTGAGCTGGCGGGCTTTGTTTTCTTTGTTGTTTGCTCATCTATGGGCACAATACTTTTCACCTCCTTCTCCAGTTGGCAAGGTCAGTCACTCAAATATAGTACGGCAGGGCAGGTCTAGCTGAAGGGAGTTACTGGGATGGGTTGTTTGTGGCACTTACTACTGCCACCAGGGCGGGTCGGTAATCAGTTCAGGGCAAGTTCCAGTAGGCCGTGCCTGTGCTGCTTGGTGGTGTGATGTCAAGCACAAAGTGCAGGTAGGCAGAATGCAGCAGGGAGATTGTTATGTGTGGAGCTAAGATTGATATGGGAGAGTGTAGAGAGGAACAGGAGCCAAAAACATACAAACAAAGAAAAAAGAATGCTAGGGGAGCTTGCCATTGGAGTGGATAGATGAGAGACTATGAAATGGAGAAAAACAGAAAGGGGAAGAGGAAGAAAAGAAAAGAATGAATAAATAAAAATTGGAAAGGTTAAAGAACCGCAAAGTTCCCAGGGATCCCACTGGTGCAGCTATGAGGTTGGGGAAGTTGCTCTCAGGTGTTGCAGTACAGCCTGGCTATAAGGCATAGAAGTATATAACACCAGGTATTCAGGGAACAGAAAGAGAAGAAAGATATAGAGACAAGGTACTGAGTAATGAAGAAAGACAAAAAGGGAAAAGAAAACAAAACAAACTAAAAAAAAAAGAACAAGAAAAGCCCCCCCCCCAAAAAAAAGTAAAACCAATGAAAAAAGAAATGCCCTCAGGTATCTCTCTGCACATCTGTGCAAGCCGAGGGGGTAGTCTCCTTGCCACGCAACACCACCTGGCTAGAATGGGCTCCCAACTCAAGAAAAGGAAAGAAAACAAACAATTCAAAACAAATGAACAAACAAAAGCCCTGGGATCCCACCAGTGCGACATCCCAGACCTGGAAGCAGCTCCACCCTCGAACAGAGCTCCACAGTACCTCAGGAAGAAGCAATGATGGCGCATGGAGCCAGGTATTTGAGCAAAAAGAGGGGGAGGTGGTGAGAGGTAAGGAAGAAATCAAAAGAATCAGGAAATATAGCAACACCAGCAGCCAACAAATATCACTCAAAGAGCCAGCTAGTGCTGGCTGGTGGAATCCAAGTAGATGGTGTTTCTCGCACAAGAGAATGTGTCTGCGGGAAGCAGAGGGTGCCGAGTGTGGGTGAAGAAGGGTAAGGAGTGGGAAAGCATATATCACATTATTGGAGCTCTGCAGCCCCTCAGGAAAAAGCAAAGATGGTGCATGCAGCCACGCATTTAAGCAAAAGGAAGGGGAGGTGGTGAGAGGTAAGGAAGAAATCAAAAGAAGCAGGAAAAAGCAACACCACAGCCAACAAATGCTGCTCAGAGAGCCAGCCCGTTCGGGTGTGTGGAATCCAAGCAGCCGGTGTTTCCCAGACAAGAGATTGTGGCCACGGGAAGCAGAGGTGGCCGATTGGGGTTGAAGAAGGATGGGGGTTGGGAAAGCATATATCGCAAATTACTGGTTTCTTGGTCTCCTGCTGGAATCTCTGTGAAGCTGCTTTCTCATACCCCGTTTGCTGGTCTCCAATAGGAGTCCAAGATGGTGGATACACACTGCATTAGCTGGTAGGGGACCTCCGCATGAATTTCTCCTCACTCTCCGTTCTCTGTCAGTTTTCTCACTCCATTTGGTGCTTTGCTGAGTTCTTTATCTCTTCATTTGAGATTTTAGTGTTTCAGGATTGTTGTTTTCTCTGTTCGGCTTAGTTTTTCAGATCTTTGCTGTGGAGGGATGGCATGGTGCTTCTGCATAGAGTGCCATTTTGCTGGAAGTTTACCCCTTTGCCCATTTTTTAATAGGATTACTTGTCTTTTTTTGTAGAGGTGTTGGCTTTTCTTGTAGATTTTAGAGACTAGACCTTTATCTGACTTGTAATATCCAAAATTTTTTTTTCCCAGTCTGTAGGTTCTCTTTTGAGTCTTTTGGTGAAGTCTTTTGATGAGTGTAAGTGTTTCATTTTTAGAAGATCCCAGTTACCGAGCTTATCTTCTGGAGTTTGTATGTTGTTGGTTATGGTTTGTATCCTGTCAATGCCGTGTATCAGGGCCTCTATCACTGATCCTATTTTTTCTTGTATGAACTTTATAAATTTTGGGTTTTATTCATTTGATTCATTTTTAATTAGTTTTTGTATATGGTGTGAGGTATTGTTCCTGTTTCATTTTTTTTGCATATGGACATCCAGTTTAGAAAATAAAATAAATATTTTTAAAAACCCTCACAAAATCCTAGGAAAATTATAACATAATAGATTTTAAGAATAAAAATCAGGTTCATAAAGGATTTCACCTCCATAATCCAGAAGTCCTCATCAAAAAAAATCAAGCAACATCTGTTTTTGAAAGAAAACTGTTAAGACTCCAGAACAATATATTCAGCCAAGCTGTTATTCTTATGCAAAAGCAACAGAAATACATCCTACTATTTGAACACACTCCTAAAATACCTGAGTAAATTACACAAAGAAGAATACCCAGGAAAGTTTTGGTGTATTGCTTATGAATTTTATGTTACTCTTTTTGGTCATTTTTATTGAAATATTTGTTTCCAATAGGTTCTTCAATTTGAAATTTCTGTTTGAATTGTGTTTATACTGTTTTTGGCCTGAAAATTAAAAATATATTGTCAAATTGATTGTTCTTTTTCATTTGTGATTTCTTCTAATTTTTTATGTTTACAAAGTACATTCCTAATCAGGAATCAGATAACCAAGTAATAATTACATTTGAGGGTTTCTTTTTCTAATTTTTTTTTTTTTTGGTAATGTTTTCATCTCTGTGTGTTTGTTTTTAGCTTATGAGATGATGTGTAAATCTAACTTTCTTTTATTTCCCCTAATGGTGATTCAATTTTTCCAGTGTTATTTATTCAATAATCATAACTTCTGCTGAGGATATGCATTGCTTGTTTTTTTTTTTTTTTTTTGTTTCTTTTTTTCTTTTTTCTTTTTTTTACAATTGCTTAATTCTTATTAAGTACATGCTTTGGATCCTGGGCTATTGTGTTCTCCAGCTCTATCAGCTCATTCTTGAAAATGTGTTCCACTCATTTATGTACTGCAGTTTTAGGATCCATTTAGGTTTTCCAGGGGGTTATGGTGGAGTAATGGTTAAAGCACTCAGCTGCTAACTGAAAGGTCAGAGGTTTGAATCCACCAGCCGCTCTGTGGGAGAAAGATTGGCAGTCTGCTCCCATAAAGATTACAGCCTTGAAAACCATATAAGGCAGTTCTACTCTATCCTATAGGGCTGCTATGAGTTGGAATTGACTCGACGGCAACAGGTTTTTAAATGGGATTATATCCACGGGTATATGGGCTAGGATTCTAACTCATATGTGTGGGGGAACACAATTTAATTCATAACACAGTGAGTTTCAGTTTTCCAGGTTAGCAGTAATATCACTATAAATTAAATTACACTTACTAATTTCTATACCCCTCATTGCTATCTCCATATCTCAATGTAAGGTCCCCAGGAGGCACAGAGTTTGTGCTTGACTACTAACCTAAATGTTGACAGTTTGAACCCACCCAGCAGCACCCTGCAAGAAAGGTCAGGCTATCTGCTTCCATAAAGATTCCTTACAGCAGTTCTACTCTGTAACACATGGGGTTGCATGAGTCAGAATCGGCTCGATGGCAACAGGTTTGGTTTTGATTTGCTATCTCAGTGTGACAGCTGAGACTTGAAGAAATATAGTAAATAATAATAGACACTACTTCCTTCTCCTGATTTTAAAAGTAATGCCTCACAAATTTCACCGTCGTGAAAGATGTCCATGGTTGATTTTGGTAAATATTTCTTTTTATTCTCATTTCTAAGAATTTTCATAAAAATTTATGTTGAAATTTATCAAATGATCCTTGACTTTTTTTGAAAGGAACTTTTATTATTTCACCTTTGGCCAATTTATTTTAGATAGTCTATTAATGGATTTACTTTTATTATAGTGACAATGTCTGAGGAAAAACCATAAACATGAAATGCTATTTTTTAAATATGCTGCTGAATTCAGTTTGCTAGTCTTCAGTTTAGTGTTTTTGCCTTTCTATTCATAATTGCATAATTACCCCGGTGGCGCAGTGGTTAAGACCTTGGCTGCTAACCAAAATGGCAGCAGTTTGAATCCACCAGCCACTCCTTGGAAACCCTATGTGGCAATTCTACTCTGTCCTATAGGGTTGCTATCAGGCGGAATCAACTCGACTGCAACAGGTTTGGATTTTTTTATTCATAGTTGACCTAAGCTTAACGTTTTCTTCTTATTTTCAGATTCATATACCACAGTTATGCTTACTTGTAAAATGATTTGGGAAACTTTTCACATTTTTATGTTTTCTGGAATAGTTTATGTAAAGTATACCCAAATATTGCAAGCTTAAAAAAATTATCAATATTACCATCACATAAACTTTCTTGCTGTATTCCTCCCACCCCTGCCTCCATCACTGTGACCCTAGTCAAGCTTTACATACCTTTAGCTCCTCTTCATAATTTCTCTTTTCCTGGGAAATAATTAATTTCGTAGAGATTTTAAAATATATTAATGTGTATTTATTCTTAACACTTTTCTTGTAGAATGTGAAGCCCGTATCTGTTGTTAGATACTCTTTCTCATACTTAGTTTTTCATATTTATGCATTATCTCTCATTTTTCTTTGTTTATACTTGACAAGTATATCTATATAATTGTGGTTGACTGTTTTCCAAAGAACCAGTTCTTGCATCTATTTAAATTATTACAAAGTTCTTATATGGGAGGGATGGTGAAAGAATTGTCAGCATAAATCAGAAGAGAAAGAAACAATGGGGTTGTTTCTCTGGGGCTGAAGTCTCAGTGAGTTCAACTTTGTGGGGCTTCATGGAGTGATGACACTAACAATCTCCATAAATTACAATTTATGTCTCACACAATCCTAAGGCTTACAGAAATTTGTAATTTTGAATATTGGACACATTAGGATAAAGTCATAAATTCATGCCAATACCAAGCCTGATCTGGATAATTAAGGACTTTTTTTTTTTTAACTGTCCTCATCTGATGGAAATAAGCAGGAAAAATGGGAAAGAAAATATCCACACTGAATTTCAGAGCCATTCATGGAAGTACTGAATGAAAGGAGTGATAGAGGTAAAATGACTGAGGTCAATCTTCAGGGACTTTGTTTTCAACTCATAATGAAATGAAAAGACAAAAACAATCAAAGAAGAGTAATGAATAATAATAATAGCTTCAATATGGAGTGATTATCATCTAGTATGTCAGTCTGCCATAATGAGGAAAGATTTGGGAAAAACATATTTTATTCAGAGAACACTCTGCCCTAGATGTCCTGGCCGTTCAGTGTCCTAGGACTCATCTGCAATGCATTATCTCATGGCACGTGTTATCAAGTGTCATTGTGAGCCAGGCACTCTGTTCAAAAGTGTGGGTGTAAAAAGGCATAAAACACATGCGTATGTCTCAACGTATTTACTTCCCATTACTGTGCCCCATCAACTTTGGAGGGCACTTTCTTCATTTCCAATATTTGTTTTCTGGACTTAGCATCTTCAGTCCACATCTGCCTTACTCAACTCTTACCTTGCTCCTGCCTCCAGACTACATGCCTAGTATCTCATCCTGGCACTTCCTTACTATGCTTTTGACATATCAGTAAATCTGCTGATCAACAAGCTAAGCGAAGATGCTCTGTCAAATCATCTTGATTCCTCTACATCTTTGTCGTGCACTACTAATAAGAACTTGGTTCAGGCACTTAACCTGCCTGAATTTCAGTTTTTTCATCTCTCTTTGGAATTCTGGGTTAGATTTTACAAGGTGTTATGGTATAGTTTTATTTTATTTTATTTTTTAGAATGGCATACTGCCAGGGGAAAATGTGTGGCTCCCTTTAGTTGACGGAGTCCACCTGATGAGATCAGGATGAGGGTGCATTTTCCACTGACTAAAGGAACTTTGATAAGGCACTTCTTCAGTACATGGAGACAGTGTGGTTTAGAGGCTCTGGGAATAGAGAAAGGAGATAGATGGTGATGGGGATTCTGATAACTGTTTTTAACAATGTCTAATGACTTATGAAAGATTGCTGGGTGGTGTAAATGATTTACACTCAGCTACTAAAGGCTGGCAGTTTGAACCTACTCAGTGGCACCAAGGAAGAAAGGCCTGGTGATCTACTTCCATAAAGATTACAGTCAAGAAAACCCTATGGAGCACAATTTTACTCTTTAACACAGAATCGATTCAATGGCAACAGGATTGATTTTGGTTTAGTGACTTATGGAGTCCATGGGTAATGCAAACAGCACTTAGCTTGGTTGAAAGTCTGGGTCTATCCAGAGGTGCCTTGAAAGAAAAGCCAGGCTATCTGATTCCAGAAAATCAACAACTGAAAACCCTAAAACCTTGTGGAGTGCAGTTTTACTATGATACACATAAGTCACTATCAATCAGAGTCGACTCAATGACAACAGGTTTTTAGTGACTTATAGATTTGTGAATTATTATTTTCAAATTGAATTCATGACTTAATTTGTCATAGTAACCATGTGAATGTGTTGGGTCTTCTCTGACATGTGCATTTGAGGCAATACTGCTTGGAGTTATGGCTCATCTTCATATCTGTGGGCTTGGTACAGGGGAGGGGCACTTTGAGCTTGACTCCATTTACAAGTGTAAGATGATGCTCACTTCAGTCTGTGATACCTCTGAAACATCTTATCTGTAATCTCCCAAAGTCTAGGAAAATGAGCTGCACTGGGATCTGTAGCATGACATGATCACATCTAGCTCATAGAGCTATTGAAAAGACCCAGTATGTTCTAAATAATTTATAAATTACTGAAAAAATATGAGGGACATTTGTTACCTCCTTCATATGAAAATATCCTAAATAGACTAGTTCTTCCTCACCCCATCCAATAAGAATCCCATGACCACTCTTCTGTATCTGGACAGTAAATCTTTGAACCTCAGGCCTAAGTAAAATGCCATCTCTCACATTTTTTAATGAAATCAAAATAAATGCAAGTACTGAACAGAAGCCAAAGCTCACAGAAGGTTAGAAGTGGGGGAAGGATATGGTCAGTGCTGTTTGTTTGCTTTCAGGCACTGTTTTCTTGGTGAATATTTCATTAATGACAAGGCTCCTAGGGAGCAGAGATGGCCCTTCGTTCCTCCTGATGGATGTCTGCAGCTGATTAAATCTGAGCTGGGATAGCTGTGTGGTGACTGGGAAACTTGAAACCATAATGAGGACATAGTGGAGTAGAATGTGAGAGATTAAAACCGCAAGATATTTAAATTCTCCTGGGTAAAGCTTTTCCCAAAGATTAGGCTTTTGCTCTTGAAATTATGCTCAGAAACATCCTAATATGTACATGCCTCCATACTCTTTTTTTTTACATTCACCCAAGTAAAAGTGTATATATGAATTACTAACTTGCCCTTATAGAAGGCCCAAACTTTAGGCAAAGTCTAGGTTTCCAATTAATAAACTGGTTTATGAATAAATCTACTTTTGACACCTCACAATGGAGCTAAAGGTATTTGGTGAACACAGTATCAATATCACTAGATTTTTCATATAAAAATCTTTGCTACTAAAACCAAAAGGGATGATATATCTTAGCAATGCAGAGAATAAGTAATTATCTGGAACGCTTTTTAGTAAATCTGTTTCTTGGAGATGTCATCTTGTTAGACCACAGGTAATTTCTGCTGGCGTGAGTCATTGTTCACTCTCATTAAACACAGTATATGTTCAGGGTAAACAGTCTTGGTTTTTCTCCCAGAGGTCTTTATCAATATTTGTATTCAGTTGCAACTGGGCAGAGTGAGTGCCCCAGATTACAGAGAAATTCAAAATAAGACTAACAAATCAGATTTGTGGCTCTTCTAAAGCCCTATAGGGTCACTATGTCAGAATTGACTCAATGGCACACAGCACAATAATGTGAGTAAGCTTGTGTTTCACTTACACACACTCAGCTCTCATAGCTTGGAAATATTGTCTCTCTCACACGCCAAATTTCTCTTCAAGGCAGGAGATGGTGTTACTGAAAAAGAAAAACAGAATGAGTTGAGCTAATATTTGTTCTCAACAGAATTGCAAACAACAAGCTACTGCCATCTTGCTAATTGCCATTTCTCATCCTAAATTCAGACACTAATCAGAAGCAAGGTGAGAGGCCTTGACCCATTGTGTTTCCAAAAAGACCAGGGTGGTCTTTCAATCTCAAAGACAGCCACAGCTAATGACTTCTGTTTTTCTATGCCCCACTTAGATTTTCCTTTGGGAATATGTGTATGTGGAAAGATGTCTATAACTTCCCAGTTCATCCTGTCCACCATGTCCAAAATAGATGTAATAGAGTGAAGGAGATATTTTGTCCTGATCAAGCCACAAAATCTTTTGCTTCTCTACCTTACCAAGATAACAGTCTCAGGCCAATTGTTGATTTAAATGGGTGTTGAGCAGATGTGTCCAATGTCCAGGAATATTTGTCACTTCAGCCACACTATGACTATCAGAATCACAGCCATATATCTGTCCCACACTCAAATTACTAAAAGACCATGAACCCAGGTCACCTGAGGCCCAGGACTGACACAACGGGTGGAATGTGGGGTTGAATGTGACATTGGCCGACGTACATCTAATTCTGGACTAGTTATCTTGCTGATGGAGTGTCCTGGGGCCTCTCTACTAGATCCCTGTCTATGAAAGTGAGCTTTGCTCACACGGGGAAATGATAGAAAAGAAATACTTAGGAAATTAGCCTGTAAATGTGGCTCTAGATTTCCCTCAATGGTTTCTTCAAAAGTAAAAAAATTTAAATCCAACAGATAGAGTTTAAACAATGGATAGGTAGCTGTGCCTATAAGGGTTCTTAAAGGCATGAATAAGTAAAAGAAACATGTTGTGAATGAGGACAGTGGGCTGGCTACCCAACAGTACATATATTTAGAATTTGGCTTCTCCAAACAATATGTTCATGTTAGACCTCCTCTTCTTAATTAACAGCAGAATTGCTCTCTTTGAGAAATGAAGTAGCTATGTCTCCAAATAAGAACCACAGTTAAGATGCCACATTTTCAGGCACTTTGTGCAACATGCCTACCTATGACATGAAGACAAGATGGTTGCAAGTGAATAATTATGGGAGTCAATGATGGAAGCAGATAGAAGTAGGCAGAAAGAACATGTAAAGAAGAGGTGCTAAGCAGTTGTATGTGGCCCAACACAGTGCCTAGTGTTTAAAAAAATGTGGTTAATCACCAATATTTAAAAGTCAGAAAATTTCACATAAAAAATCCAAACTTCCGCTGTCTCTTGGAAGAACACCTGGCTTTCCTTCTGGCATGGCCACTGTTGAGAGACTGATGGTCTCCTGTAGGTAGATATGCTCACAGCCAGCCCTCACATTCACGTTGTTCCTACCTGTAGACACTGGAATCTTAAACAAAGCCCATACCTATTCATCTTTACAACCCAAACCCTGTTGCATATCCTGGCACATATACCAAAAAACCAAACCATTGAGTTGCCATTGAGTTGATTCCGATTCATGGTGACCCCATGTGGGTCAGAGTAGAACTGTGCTCCATAGAGTTTTCAAAGACTGGTTTTTCAGAATTAGATTGCCAGAACTTTCTTCCAAGTTACATCCAGGTGAACTCAAACCTCAAGCCTTTCAGTTAGCAGCCAAGCACGTTAACCATTTGCACAGCCCAGAGGAGTCCAGGCTCATATGACTGAAAGAATCTATAGTATGTAGAGTAGTTTCAGAAACTCTAAGAAATATGTTCTCAGACTAACACCTCCCATGAGTGAGAGACCCCTGAATTCTAATCAGAAGTCATTGCCTGAAGGCAGCTTTCCCTTGAGGCCTCATAATCTGCTGTGTCCCTTTAGCACAATTCATGTTATCCTAAAACGGTCTATTCACATATATACATGTCCCTCTAGATTCCTAACTACTCCTAGGCAGGGATCATTTACAGTACCTCACACAGAACAAGGAGAAAATAACCAATTCTAATGACTCTTGCATGTAAGTATTTGTTAATGATGTTTTTAAAGATAGATAACACTACTCTGTCCTTAACTTTTAAGAGAAACAGAGAAATTCATTCAGTCCTAATGTTTGGAAAAGTCATAACAAGCTAAAAGTTGGTTTGGAATTATTTAAGCTATTCTCCAAACTCTCCCTAGAGGAAGGACTAAACCTCAAAGCCCTAAAGGTGTTTGGAACTGTGGTAATTTAAAATGTCACTCTGTGCATAATCCATTTTATTTAAGGAATAAAGAAGTTAAGTCTGGTTAAACTCGAGAATTATGCCAGTGCCAAATACAAATCAGATAGTAATCACAAACTGTTAACTAAAATAAAGGATTTTAGCTTAAGTTAGATTGTAATGATTAAATATTATGCAATAAAATTCTGGGAAACTTTTACTTTAACTTGTGTTACTTTTTTTTTAATCTTTGACAAGGTATTGAAGGAAGAAGAAATATGTACTCTACTCCGCAATAAATGAGTCTGCCCTGGGGCTCAACAGACCCCATCATGATTTCATTAATCATCACCCCTTCACTGGGCAAAAGTACAACGTAATCCGATCCCCATTTCACAGATGAGGAGGTCAAGGCAGCAGAGGTTAAGTGATACTTTGAGACCACACAGCAAGAGCATGGCCTGACCACCTCCCTGAGCTCACCTGGCACTCTTCATGGGTCCCCTCAGTTGGGGGCCGGCTCCAGGGTCATGAACAATGCCCCCACCTCTCCAATGGAAGGCAATTTGGCTCGGGGTGAGGCTGACTTGTGGGATGGTTTACAGCAGAAATCCCTCAGGCCTGCCTTTAAACATCTCTCCCAACTCACGGCATGTGACATTAGCCAAGGCATTTCTCTGAGTCTCCATTTCCTCATCAGCCATGAGTCAGAATTGACTCCACAGCAACTGTTTTGGTTTATTAATATGCATAATTAAGTTTGTAGTGAGGATAACTAGAGTCATTTAAGAAGAAAGTCTAACGCTTTATAGACATTCAGTAACGTTGTCTCCTTTGACTCAGCAACTAGCCCACGGATAGAAAACTACTATTTCCTCCCATTCCCGGACTAAGAAATCTTGTGTCCATTCTCAAGTGACCTGCCATACGTCTGGAGGATGGGAAGCGTGGGTAGGGCTAGACTAGGCTATCTGAGGTCACAGAAGAGCCTAAGGGATTCCAGCCTTATGCAATCATTTATACCATTAGTATTCCTTTTATGATGTGATGAAGAAGTCTAAATCATTATAAACGTTGTCTTCTCCCCAACCCCTCCCCTACCACAAATATTTGTTGTTTACATGCTCTGGGCCTCTGCTTCCTCATATTCATAAGAAGTGTTTATGTACTTCCTTTCTAAAAAGGCCTCTTTACGTAGGAGATAAACAGTTTAAACCTTTTACTGCTACCAATTTATTTAAGATTACCTTGTAAAGAACATCATATTTCACCATCAATCCCAAACTAAACATGAATTTCCTATCCAGATTATTCATAATAGTGAATCAATAATTTGACTAAAGATACTTGATGTCTATTAAAAAGAGAAACAGTGAAATGCATTATAAATATATATTATATATTATGTTGGAGGCCTGGTGGTGCAATGGTTAAGTACTCAGTTGCTAACTGGAAGATCATGGGTTGGAACCTACCAGTGGCTCCAAGGAAGAAAAGAGCCAGCAATCTGCTCTCCTAAAGATTGCAGCCTAGGAAACCCTACAAGACAGTTCTACTCTGTCCTATAGGGTTCCTATGAGTTGGAATCAACTGGACAGCACACTACAACATATATTATGTAATGAAATGTAACATCATTTAATATTATATTGCCATATTTTTATACAAATAATATGCATATTCTATGTTTTTGCCAACTGTGCCCTCCTGCAATGAGGTATTTTTTAAGAGCACTATGATATTTTTTTTACATGTTACTGTAAAATAATTAGCATAGCACACTTATGAAAATACCAGAAGTGAGGAGGGCACAGCTGGCAAAAAAACATACAATGCACACATTATTTGTGTAAAACTACAATATACAGCACTATATATTCTATACACGTACTCCTCACTTATCGACTATCTCATTATCTGACATTTTGCATTCATGACAATAGTAAAAAATCTACTGTCTGACTATTTTGTGCATTAATGACGTAAGTCTGGCAGTAACAAATGCCAAGGTGTGAAGTGAGAGTAACATTCACTGTGATGGTTAAGGTTATGTGTCGATTTGGCTGGGCCATGATTCTCAGTGATTTGGCAGTGTCTTAGTCATCTAGTGCTGCTGTAACAGAAATACTACAAGTGGATGACTTTAACAAACAGAGGTTTAGTCTTTCACAGTCTAGTAGGCTAGAAGTCCAAATTAGGGCTTTCTCTGTCAACTCTGGAGGAAGGTCTTTGTCATCAATCTTTCCATGGACTAGGAGATTTTCCACACAGGAACTACAGGTCCAAAGGACATGCTGTGCTCCCGGTGCTGCTTTCTTGTTCGTATGAGGTCCCCTGTCTCTCTGCTCACTTGTCTCTTTTATATCTCAAAAGAGATTGGCTCAAGACACAGTCCAGTCTTGTAGATTGAGTCTTGCCTCATTAACATAACTGCTGCCTGTCCTACTTCATTAACATCATAGAGGTAGGATTTCTAACACAAAGGAAAATCACATCAGATGACGAAATGGTGGACAATCACAAAATACTAGGAACCATGGCCTAGCCAAATTGATACACACATTTTTAGGGGACACAATTCAATCCATGACAGGCAGTTATGTAATGATATAATTTGGCAGTTATGTAATTTGGAAGTTTTGTAACTATGTAGTCGTCCTCCATTTTGTGATCTGATGTGGTCATCCTCCATTTTTGCATAACACCAATTTTCACAGAACAGCCTGGTCTTTGGAACTTAATCATGTCAATAAGTGAGGAGGGAGTGTACTATATATTAAAAAACTTACATGGCTATTAAAATAAAAAAGCCTACTTTGCCTGTGTCAGGAACTAGATGTCCTTGTTACCCAGCCAACAACATAGAAGTCATCCTTTAGCTCCTTCTTCCCTCTCTCTACAGGCTCTACATGTTGCATACCACATGTCCTTTGGCCTCTGGCAGAACTGTCTTCTTACTTCACCCTCCCTGGATCTAGCTTTATTCAGCGACTATCTCATGCTTAGATTGTGGTATCAACCTTCTGGCTCAAACTGCCTCTGTTTTTAGTCCATTCTCCACACAGCAGCCAGAATATCTACCCAGTCCTTCCTCTGCTTAAAAACCCTTCATGATCCTCCTTTGCCTACAAAGAAGGGCACATTCCCAGAGCTGGTCTTGCTTTTCTCTACAGCTATCCCTCCTGTTATGGCCACTTTTCAATCCTACACACCCACAGTAACTTCTGGCATGGTTCTCTGAGCATCTCAAGTTCCTCCCTGCTCCAGTGTCCTATCAAATTTCCCTATTTACCTCCTACATCTCTACACCATGCTTTACAGTGGCCTCCTCACTGAATGTATTTTTGATATTTCCTGGAAATTGCTCTTTCCATCCCTTGAGCTTCTTTGGTGCCTGTGCTTACCTGCCCCCTCCTCAGCTACTATTCCTCTCAATTCTTGTCTCCTCCACAAGCCTACTGGTCTTTAGGGTTCTGTGCCTTCACTACCATGAATCTAGGAGTGTATTAGTTTTATTTATCCTACTTGGGACTCCATATACAATATCAACCTTAGATTTTATTATGTCTGGAAAGTTCTCAGGTGTTATGTCTTTGATATATCCTCTCCCACATCCTCTCTCTTGTCTGTTTCTGGAACTATTGTTAGATGAAAATCGGATATTCTTATTCTTATATCTTCTTCCTCAGTACTCCATATTTCTTTAACTTTTGTTCACATTTTCTATCTCCCGATCTAGCTATGCTGCATTTCACGTAGTTTCCTCAATTCAGTCACCCAAGCCTTTATTCCTTCTTCAGTTACATCTAACCTGTGATGCATAATCTATTTTCTTTATTTCAATTACTTTATTTTTGTTTCTGGAAGCTCAGTTTTCTTGGATTTTGTTATTTTGTTTTATTTTTCCACTCACAAGGATTTGTTATTTCACTTGGGTTTCTAGTCCTTCTTTCATCTCTTTACTACGTTGTTGTCATTACTGCAGCTGAGTCAGCTCCTGACTCATGGGAACACCACGTAGAATGGAACAAATTGCTGTTCAGTTCTGAGCCATCTACATGACCAGTTGTGTATCAGACCCTTGTGATCTGTAGGGTTTTCATTGGCTGATTTTTGGAAATGAATTCCCAGGCCTTTCTTCCTAGTCTAACTTAATCTGGAAGCTCTGCTGAAACCTGTTCAGCATCATAGCAACACACAAGCCTCCACTGACAGCTGGGTATTGGCTGCACATGAGCTGCATCAGCCAAGACTTGAACTTGGGTCTCCTGCATGGAAGGCAAGTATTCTACCACTGAACCACCATTGCCTCTACTTTAGTATGTTGAATGTTCTTATATGTAATATCTTTCAGGTAGCTGTGTTATTTTAATGTTTCTTATGCCTCCTGAGTCTTCCTCACAGTTGATAGCTTTTTTATGTAGTGTATTATTCTCATTTTAAAGTTCATCTTCCAAGGGATTTCCTTAGCTCTGTGCATGACTGTGGAAAATTCCATAGACAGTAATTTTGCCTTTGCTTCTGCAGGGAGTCTGCTTAGGGCCAATTTTCATCCATTGGCTTCAGGATACTCATACTATGTAGGGGTATACACTTGAACTCCATACCACCCCTGTGCATGGCAAGGGCTTCATGTTTTGATATTCAGAGGCTACTCTTTTTGTTTCTTTATTTCTTCTCAGAGCCTCAGACAGACAATAAATTTTCATACTGCTTCTATGGGTTGATGAGCAAAGCTGTTTTTAGTTTCCCTTTGTGGAGGGATAGTATTTCAAATTCCTGGTTCTGTGTAAGGCGTCTCGGTTCTAGCCTCCAGTTTATGCAGATCCTAGACCTCATTTCCCATCCCAGTGAGGGTCCATCTCCAGCCAAGCCAAAAACCAGTTGCCATTGAATTGATTCCAATTTATTGACCCATGTTTCAGAGTAGAACTGTGTTTCATAGGATTTTCATTGGCTGTACTCTTTCAAAAGTAGATTAGCAAGACTTTCTTCTGAGGTGCCTTTGGGTGGATTTGAACTGCCAACCTTTCGGTTAGTAGCTGAACACTTAACAATTTGTGCTTAACTCTTGGACTTCTACCCCCAGCCATTAGGATATATATCTAGATCCTGTTTCCTCTGTCAGCTGAAGCATCCTCTCAGAAGTTGGCTTTTATAGCCGTAAGTTTTCTCTTCATTTCTAGCATTGGAAATTTTTATCTTTATTTTTTTTACTGAGCTCATCTGTGTCTAAAAGACTTTTTATTTTGGTTACACTTACTAAACAGTACTTGTGTTTTTATAACTGGAATGGTAACATACTTTAGCTCAGTCCTCCATTAAAGTGGTTTTTATAATCAGAAAAAATAATACTTTATTAAGCAAGAAACAATTTGTATTTTTTTTCCAGGATACAGAGAATGAGAGAGGTCTGAGCTCCTCTGGCCTTGGCAAGTTCATGTCAAACCTTTAAAGCGATATGAAGGAAGCAGTGCAAAAACTCTAAGATGTTAAGCACACTTTCCCTCAAATATAAATTCGTCTTCTGTGGTATTGTATTTGAATATTTCGTGTATTATAGTGCAAAGTTATCCCCTTAAACTTGGCCCTATCATTTCTCCTTTGTCCAGTGTGGGGAGGAATATGAATAATAATGATGATGACCTCACTGGTGTGTGTGACATGAAGTAGTAGTTCCTCTCTTGCCTTATGTTTTTTATTTATCTAATGGTTTATTTAACCATTTAGCTAATGGTATATTTAACCATTTAACTAATGGCTTATTTATCTAATGGTTTATCTAATAGTACAGTGGTTAACCATTTGGCTGCTAACCAAAATGTTGGCAGTTCAAACTCACCAGCTACTCCATGGGAGAAAGATGTGGCAATCTGCTTTCAAAAAGATTTATGGACTTGAAAATCCTATGGGGCAGTTCTACTTTTTTCCTATAGGGTCACTATGAATCAGAACTGACTTGACAAAAACAGGTTTGGTTTTTAATTGGTTTATTTGACAAATATTTGTTGAATTCCAATCATTTAACAATGACCATGAGAGGTGTTGTATTTCCCCTTCCCTTTGGGGTTTGAAGGTACTGATTGCATGGGAGAAAATGCAGCACACAAGTTTAATAATTTGAAACATTTGCAGTAAGAGTCTTTATTGTTATTCATATGTTCTGAGTCTAATCAAATATATTTCACCAAGTAAAAAGAACTGTCCTCCTAAAATCCTATCCACAAGATGATTTCATCCTTTTAGCCTTATCACCCACTCTTATCCTAGGCGTTTCTTGATGTTGTTAGCTGCTGTTAAGTCAACTCCAACTCATGGCAACCTTATGTACAACAGAATGAAATGTTACCTGGTCCAGCATCATCCTCATGATCATCAGCGTGTTTTAGCCTATTGTTGCAGCTATAGTGCCACTCCATCTCACTGAGGGTCTCCCTCACCCTCACTAGCCCTCTACTTCACCAAACTTGATGTCCTTCTCTAGCAATTGATCCCTCTTGATGATGTGCTCAAAGTAAGCAAGTGAGATGATGTTCTGTTGTGATACATAAGGTTTTTATTGATTAATTTTCAGAAGTAGATTACCAAGTCTTTATTCCTAGTCTGTCTCAGTCTGGAAGATCAGCTGAAACCTGTCCACCATGGGTGAACCTGTCTTGTTTTTTTGCATGCTCTGTGATTTTTTGTTGACTATGGAACATTAGACTATTACAATGTATTAGTTTTAAGCACATATTAAGAGCTTTCTTATTGAGAGCTCAGCTGCTAATCAAAAGGTCAGCAGTTCAAATCTACCAACCACTCCTTGTAAACCCTATAGGGAAGTTCTACTCTGTCCTATAGGGTTACTATGAGTTGGACTAGACTTGATGGCAATGGGTTAACTTGTTTGTTTCTTAGTGGCTTTCTCAATCTCTCTATATACTTAGCAATTTTGAAAGCACTAATTTCTGCAAGAAACTCTCAGGCAGTTACAATGTTCCGTCTTTGCAAGCCCCTCTGTCCCCTGCCCGATGTGAGCTACAATCCAGTCCAGAAGGATGCTTCCATCCTTCAGGACACTCCAAGACAGATCATAACAGATACACTGCACAGTCTTCCAGCAAAATATGCCCCCACTCACTCCAGAACCAGAGATTGGACTCACTCTCTGAGAACACTAAACAGGGTCTGCTTCCATTGCAGCCACTGCTGCAGCCACTGAGCAGGGAAGGGAAGGGCAGAGACAGTAGAAAAATATTTTTCTATTATTATAAAGTCATCTTTTTTCTTGTTTTAACATACAGTTAGTTGCTACAATCCTCCACTTAGTTTTCAGAGTTCTTACAGAGTTTTGAGTACATATTCCTAGGTGCCTTTCTTGATGATAGTATGGGATGGCTCAAATCTTAGACCTGCTCACACTGTGGTCTTCCACAAAGTGCCCTTAGTTACTTATAAGAGTCAATTTTCAGGTCCAGTTAAGATGGCAGCTTAGATAGATGCACGTTAACATCCCTCTACAGCAAAAATTCAAGAAATCAAGTGAAACAGATACAAACAATGACCCCAGATCCCTGAACATCAAAGGGAAGGTTGAAGAATTGGACTGAGCACTGATTGGAAACAGAGTTAGAACGAAATCAGAAGGCACACAGAAATTCTCAGAAAATCCACGTCCAGCTGGCTAGCCTGGCACTGCAAGGCCATTTTGAGATGGCAATAAACAACATCCCTGGGCAAGGAGTCCATGAAGGCAACTTCATGGATAACACAGCTGAGGGCAGAGATACTAAATAAATGAACTTATAAAGAAACAAGATAGGCAGGGCATGTGCCAGGTCCAAATTAGCCCAAGACATGAGGGAGTCCCTTAGCTTTGAAACGAGGGAAACATAGGGAAGAATCATTGGAGCCTCAGGACACTGATAAGACAGGAAGTGTACTTCTACAGAGGGACAAAGGTAAGTGCAGGAAGGTGGGCAAGACCTTCAGAGTCACTGGAAAATGCAGAGAAGGGAGGGACCTAGAAACTAATGATAGGACTTCCTATCAGTAGTGGTGCATGTCTATTTGGGAAGGAGACACCCATTGAATAGCGAAACAGTACAGTATTAGTTAGAAGTCAAAATTGTTCCAGTCCCTTTTGCCCTCCCATTTGAACAGCTCCCCAACCCCATCATCCCTGAAGCAAGGTGCATTCAGGGAACCCACCCACCGCTTGACCTGACCACCACTTCTCCTGCCTGGCTTATATAGCTAGGAGTCCTTAAAACATGTCTATCACTACCCCCACCTGGTCTGTGTGGAGAGGATCCCAGAGACATACCCACCACTCCCCCCACTGGCCAGCCCAGTGAGAAGACCTGGAAGACCACCCACCACTCTTCTCTCCCTGCCTGAGTCCATCATGTGTCCCACCTGGCCTACACAGCAAGATATCAGACAGCTCTCCCCACTCACCACTCACCCCGCTCTGCCAGAACACATTATGCATCCAGCTGAGCCCATGAGGTGAGGAGCTCCCAGAGACCTGCCCACAGCATGTCCTTCCTACACTATACTTATTCCCTCAGGCCATCTGAGCATACTTTGAGACCAGCCCCCCCCCCACCATCCCTTCCCTGTCACTAGGACATCAATCCATAACTAAGTAGAGGGCCCCATTAGAGTTGTAATGCCTCCACGGGTCTGCAAAGATGACCCATCCTGCTCTCCAGAGGCTACACTAACAGGACACACCAGTGTGGAGGGACCACACAGCCTCACAAGACCTGTGGAGGGATCCTGACCACCTGACATCTGGAGCCCCACAATGGTGAAAGGTCCTGCTCACACACCTCAACACAAATCTATAAGGGAAGACATATGTGTCCAATCACAGAGAATTCCCATGTGTATGCAACCCATCATACTCACCAGTGAGAGAAAAGAACTCACAACCAACCAGCAGCGTCATAGTCATACACAGACCAATATTAAAAAGCAGCACAATTTAAAACAATACAAAAGAAGATAGACAATATAAAAGACAAAGAAAAAAGTTAAGCTCCAGATATATCAAAACAAAATAAAAATAATGCAAAAAAGACAAACAAGCATACAATGAATTAAAAAAAATAAACAAATAAAATAGAACCTTAATGTCTCAAAGACAGCAGTCAACTACAAATCATATTAAAAAAAAAAAAAAAGATGGCTCAAGCAAATGAGCAAAATAAAGGAAAATGGAAAACCTTTCTGAGGAAGAACTGATAATAGAACTACCAGACAAGGAATTCAAAAGACTAATATTTAACCTCCTCAAAGAAATCAAGGAAAGCACGGAAAAAAGCCTAAAAGATTTTAGGAAAAAAACACAAAAACAAAATGACAAACTCAAGAGAGAAATATAAATCATACAAAAACAACAACTAGAAATTCAGAAGCTTAATAAAGTATCAGAAATAGATAACTCAATGGAAGGACACAGAAGCAGTATTGAATCAGTGGAAGAAAGAGTCAGTGAAATAAAGACAAATCCCTTGATACTAATTTGAGGAACAATCAGAAAAAAAGACTGAAGAAAATTAAAGAAAGCCTAAGGGTTACGTGAGACAACATCAAGAGGAATAACTTATGCATAATAGGAATCTCAGAGGGGGAAAAGATAAAATAAAGAGATAATTTTTTGAAGACATAATGGCAGAAAACTTCTCAAATACCTTCAAAGATGAGCAGTTTTCCAACCAAGAAGCTCAACAAAGCCCATACAGGATAGAACCCAAAAGAAATTCACCAAAACATATCATAATCAAACTTTCCAGACCAAAAGACAAAGTAAGAATTTTGAGAACAGCTCATGAAAAACAAAATATCATTTATAAAGGGACCTCAATAAGACTAAGCACTGATTTCACGTCACAAACCATGCAAGCAAGAAGGCAATGGATGACATATACAAAATTCTGAACTAAAAGAACTGCCAACCAAGAATCACATATCCAGCAAAACTGAAGGCAAAATTATCAAAGAGAAGGCAAAATTAGGACATTCTCAGATAAGCAGACATTAAGGAAATTTGTAACCACTAGACCACTCCTACAAGAAATATTAAAAGGAGCCTTCAGATAGAAAACCAACAATATCAGACAACAATCTGAGATAAAGACACACAACAGCATCACTCAAATAGCAAGCCAGGTAAAGACTTCACAAAAATAAAATAAAGCTTCAAAATTGATTATAAGGAACTAGAGATATTAAGTTGTAAAAAAAATGACAACTTCAAAACAAAAGGGGGAATGAATAGTATCATTATAGAACTTCCATCTGGAAAGGAATTCAAGGCAATTTCAAGACATAACAGACTGTTTTAAATAGAGGATGATAAATGTAAAATTCAAGGTAACCACAAAGAAAATTAACAAATCTACTCATCAAAAATAAAGAGGAACATCAAAAAGACTCAGTAAACACAAAA
This sequence comes from Dugong dugon, assembly GCA_030035585.1. NCBI lineage: Eukaryota > Metazoa > Chordata > Mammalia > Sirenia > Dugongidae > Dugong > Dugong dugon. Next base: position 3,439,383 of record CM057475.1, on the reverse strand, counting down.
ACAAAATGAAAGGAAAAGAAAATCCATATACAAAAGGAACTCAGCACAGAAAGTAAAGAAGAACAAAGAAAGTGTAATCACCACACAAACAAAAAGAAGTATACCAAAATGACCACAATAAATTTGTACCTATCAATAATCACACTGACTGTAAATGGATTAAATGCACCAGGCAAGAGGCAAAGAGTGGCAGAATGGATAAAAAAAAATGACCCATCAATATGTTGTCTAAAGAGACACGCCTTAGACACAAAGACATAAATAGGTTAAAAATCAAAAGATGGAAAAAAATATATACCAAGCAAACTGTAACCAAAAGAAAGTAAGAATGGCAATATTAATATCCAAAAAAAAAAAAAAAATAGACTTTAAGTCAAAATACATTATAAAATACAAAGAAGGACATTATATAATGATTAAATTGTCAATTCACCAAGAAGACAAAACAATTATAAATATTTATGCACCCAATGCCAGAGTGCCAAAATTTATAATACAAACTCTGACAAAATTGAAGAGAGAAATATATCTAAAATAATAGTAGGAGATTTTAACACATCACTTTTGATGATGGACAGAACAACTAGAAAGAAAATCAATAAAGATACAAAATACCTAAGTAATACTATTAACCAACTGAACGTGACAGACATATAGAACACAACACCCAACAGCAGCACAATGCAATTTTTCTCCAATGCACATGAAATAGTCACCAGAATAGGCCATATTTTAGGCCACAAAACAAGCCTCAATAAATTTTAAGAAATTGAAATTTTACAAAGCATCTTCTCTGACAATTACGGTATGAAACTAGAAATCAGTAACAGGAAGAACGAGGAAAATAAATTAAATACATGAAAACTAAATAACAAGTTACTTTAAAAAACTATTGGTGGACTTCCGGCAAAATGGCACTCTAGGCAGAAGCTCTAGGCTGTCCCTCCAGAGCAAAGATCCGAAAAAATAAGCCAAACAGAGAAAACAATAATCCTGAAACCCTAAAATATCAAATGAAGAGATAAAGAATTCAGCCAAGCACCAAATGGAGTGAGAAAACTGACAGAGAACGGAGAGTGAGAAGAGATTCAGGCACAGGTCCCCTATCAGCTAATGCAGCGTGGATAAGCCATCTTGGACTCCTATCCAAGACTAGCAAACAGGGGGTATGAGAAAGCACTTTCATGGAGCTTCCAGTGGGAGACAAAATAACCAGTAATTTGAGAAATATGCTTTCTCACCCCCCACCCTTTTTCACCCCCACTTGGCCTCCTCTGCTTCCCATGGCCACAATCTCTTGTCTTGGGAAGCACCGGCTGCTTGGATTCCATACACAAGAATGGGCTGGCTCTCTGAGAGCCATTTCTTGGCTGCTGGTGTTGCTTTTTTCTGCTTCTTTTGATTTCTTCCTTACTTCTCACCACCTCTCCCTCCTTTCACTCAAATACCTGGCTCCGTGTGCCATCTTTGCTTATTCCTGAGGGGCTGCGGAGCTCCATTCGAGCATGGAGCGAATCCCTGGTCTGGGCTGCTGCACTGGTGGGATCCCAGGGCTTTTGTTCATTTGTTTGTTTTGAATTGTTTGTTTTCTTCTTAAGTTGGGGGCACATTCTGGCCAGGCGGTGCTGCGTGGCTTTGAAACTAACCCTTCGGCTTACACAGACGTGCAGAGGGATCCCAGAGGGCATTTCTTTCTTCATTTTTTTTTTTTTCTGTTTTTTGCGGGCATTTTTGTTCTTATTTTTTTTAATTTGTTTTGTTTTCATTTCCCTCTTTTTTCCTTTTTGTCTTTCTTCATTACTCAGTTTCTCGTCTCTCTATATCTTCCTTCACATTCTGTTCCCTGAATACCTGGCATTGTATACTTCTACGCCTTCTAGCCAGGCTGTACTGCAACAACTGAGAACAACTTCCCCAGACCTCATACCCGCACCGGTGGGATCCCTCAGAACTTTGCTGTTCTTTAATCTTCCCGATTTTTATTTATTCATTCTTTCTTTTCCTTCCTCTTCAACTTTTTGTTTTTCTCCATTTCATACTCTCTCATCTCTCCACTCCAACAGCAAGATCCACTAGCATTCTTTTTTGTTTGTTTGTGAGTTTTTGGCTCCGGTTCCTCTCTCATCTCTCCCATATCCATTGTAGTTCCACACATAACAATCTCCCCGCTACATCCTGACTATCTGCACTGTGCACTTAACATCACACCACCAAGCAGCACAAACACGGCTTACTGGAACCTGCCCTGTGCTGATTACTGACCACCCTGGTGGCTGTAGTAAGTGCCACAAACAACCCATCCCAGTAACTCCTCTTCAACTAAGACCTGTCCTGCCCTACCATATCTGAGTGACTGACTCTGCCAATTGGAGAAGGAGGTGAAAGTATTGTGCGAACAGACAAGCAAACAACAAAGAACACACAACCTGCCTGCTCATAAGTAGCCACATTAAAAAAAAAAAAAAAGGGATCAAACAAACAAACCTACAATCAATAAACAAGAAAAAATTACTAAATTCCCTGAAGGCAGAAGACAATATCAAAACATTAACAAAAACAGGACACGATGGTTTCAGTAGGCATACAAAATAAAACACCAGATGACTTTCCAGTGGAAGAAAAGGGACGAGAACCACCTGATAGGGAATTCAGATCTCTAATACTCAGAATTCTCCAAGAGCTGAAGCAAAAAGCAGAAAAGAATGAGGAAAAAATAGACAAATTCATGGAAAATAAAGACAAAAGATTGGAAGAATTCAGGAAAATAATACAGGAACAAAATGCCAAAATAAATTCACGACTAGAAATTATACAAAGACAACAATTAGAAATCCAAAAGATAAACAACAAGATTTCAGAAATGGACGGTGTCATAGAAGGGCTGAGAAGCAAATTTGAAATGGTGGAAGACAGGATCACTGGACTTGCAGACAAACACTTGGATACAAACCTGTTTGACAAAAACTCAGAAGAAAGAAAAAAAAAATGAATAGACCCTGAGAGTTATGTAGGATACAATCAAAAGCAAAAATTTTTGAGTGATTGGAGTTCCAGTACAGAGTGAGCAAACAAAAAACACAGAGAGGATCACTGAAGAACTGCTGGCAGAAAACTTCCCCAACAGCATGAAAGATGAAAAGCTGGCCATCCAAGAAGCTCAATGAACCCCATATACGATAGACCCCAAAAGAAAATCACCAAGGCATATCATAATCACACTCGCCAAAACAAAAGACAGAGGATCCTGAGAGCAGCTCGTGAAAAACAAGAAGTCACATACAAAGGAGAAACAATAAGACTAAGCTCAGATTATTTGGCAGAAACCATGCAGGCAAGAAGGCAATGGGACGACATATATAAAATATTGAAAGAAAACAATTGCCAGCCAAGAATAATGTATCCTGCAAAACTCATGTTCAAATATGATGGTGAAATTAGGTCATTTCCAGATAAACAGAAATTAAGGGAATATGTAAAAGCCAAACCAAACTTACAGGAATTATTAAAGGGAGTTCTTCAATCTGAGAACAAAGAACTTCAGCTCACAGGCAGAATCTAGGACGCAGGATCATACCAGCCAGATATCAATCTAGGAAATGAACTCTGAAGGAATATCCAAAACCGAAATAAATACAACTGAGAATCAGAGCAGTAAATCCATAAATGACAACAACATCAAAACAATAAAGGAGGGAATAAACGGCATAGTTATAGAACCTTCTAATGGAGAGAAAGGCAAGGTGATACCAAGTAATGGTAGACCACTTCAAACTTAGAAAGATAAGGGTAAAATTCATGGTAACCACAAAGAAAGTTAACAAACATACTCATAAAAATAACGAGGAAAAACATAAAGTCTCAGCAAAAACAAAACCTACAAAAACAAATGAAATGAAAAAAAAGTCCACAAACAAAAGTAACTCAGCATAAGAGAGTAAGAAGAACAAAGAAAACGACAGCACAACAAAAAAAGCCCTACAATATGACAGCAACAAACTCACAACCATCAATAATTACACTGAATGTAAATGGGCCCAATGCACCCATAAAGAGACAGAGAGTGACAGAATGAATAAGAATACAGGATCCATCAATATGCTATCTACAAGAGACACACCTTAAAAACAAAGACTTGAATTGATTAAAAGTCAAACGTTGGAAAAAAATATATCAAGCTAACAACTACCAAAAAAGAGCAGGAGTGGCATTACTAATCTCAGATAAAATAGACTTTAAAACAAAATCCACCATAAAAGACAAAGAAGGACACTAAATAAGGATTAAGGGGATGATCCATCATGAAGACATAACCATAATAAACATCTATGCACCCAATGCCAGGGCTCCAAAATACATAAAACAAACTCTAACAACACTAAAAAGAGAAACTGACAGTTCCACAATAATAGTAGGAAAAGTCAACACACCACTCTCAGTAAAGGACAGAACAACTAAGAAGAAACTCAGCAAAGACACAGAAGACCTAAAGGGCAAAATCAGCCATCTTGACCTCATAGACATATATAGAACAATCCATCCAACCGCTGCAAAGTACACATTCTTTACCAATGAACATGGAAAATTCTCCAGAATAGGCCACATCTTAGGCCACAGAGCAATCCTCAGCAAGATCCAAACGCTGAGATAATTCAGAGTATCTTTTCTGACCACAATGTCAACATGGTAGATATTAACAACAGAAAAAGCAAGGAAAAAAAATCAATTACACGGAAACTGAATAATACCCTGCTTACACATCACTGGGTAATAGAAGAAATCAGAGATGGAATCAAAAAATTCCTAGAATCAAATGAGAATGAAAACACATCATACCAAAACCTTTGGGACACAGCAAAGGCAGTCCTCAGATGACAATTTATAGCAATAGATGCACCTATCAAAAAAGAAGAGTGACAAAATCAAAACATTAACTAAAGAACTCAAATAAATAGAAAGAGAACAGCAAAAATAGCCAACAGCCACCGGAAGAAAGGAAATAGTAAAGATGAGAACAGAAATAAATGAAATAGAGAGCAGAAAAACAATAGAAAGAATAGACAAAACCAAAAGTTGATTCTTTCAAAGAACCAACAAAATGGACAAACCACTGTCCATACTGACAATAGAAAACCAGGAGAGGATGCAAATACCCTAAATAAGAAATGAAATGGGGGACATTACAACAGACCCAACTGAAATAAAAAGGATTATAACAGAATATTATGAAAAAATATCCTCCAACAAATTGGAAAACCTAGAGGAAATGGGAAAATTTCTAGAAACACACACTACCTACCCAAACTACAACAAAATGATGTTGAAAATCTGAACAGACCCATAACATAAGAGTTTGAAAAGGTAACAAAAAAACTCCCAACCAAAAAAAGCCCTGGCCCAGATGGCTTCACTGGAGAATTCTACAAAAAATTTACAGAAGAGCTTGTACCAGTACTAATCAAGCTATTTCAGAGCATAGAAAAGGAAGCAACACTTCCAAATTAATTGTATGAAGCAAGCATAATACTGATACTAAAACCAGGCAAAGATATCACAAAAAAAGAAAATTACAGACCAATATCTCTCATGAATATAGATGCAAAAATTCTTAACAAAATTCTAGCCAATAGAATTCAGCATCATATTAAAAAAAGAAAAGAAAAGAAAAAACCACAACCAAGTAAGATTCATACCGGTATGCAAGGATGGTTCAACATTAGAAAATCAATCAACGTAATCCACCACATAAATAAAAAGAAAGAAAAGAATCACAGGATCATCTCAATTGATGCAGAAAAGACATTTGACAAAGTCCAACACCCATTCCTGATAAAAACTCTCAATCAAATAGGTATAGAAGGGAAATTTCTCAACATAATGAAGGGCATCCCCACAAAACCAATGGCCAACATGATTCTTAACAGAGAGAGTCTGAAAACATTCTCCTTGAGAACAGGAACAAGACAAGGATGCCGTTTATCACCACTCCTATTTAACATTGTGCTGGAAGTTGTATCTAGAGCACTAAGGCAGGAGAAAGAAATAAAGGGCATCCAAACTGGTAATAAGAAATTTACACTGTCCCTGATTGCAGATGATATGATACTGTACATAGAAAACCCTACAGACTCCATGAGAACGCTACTCGAACTAATAGAAAGATTCAGCAGAGTAGCAGGTTACAAGATAAACATTCAAAACTCAGTTGGATTCCTATACCCTAATAAGGAGAATGATGAAAAGGAAATCAGGAAAACAATACCATTTATAATAGCCCCTAAAAAAGATAAAATACTTAGGAATAAATCTGACCAGGGATGTAAAAGACCTATACAAAGAAAACTACAAAACACTACTGCATGAAACCCAAAGGGATCTACATAAATGGAAAAACATACCATGCTCAAGGATAGGTAGATGTAACATTGTGAAAATGACAATTCTATCCAAAGAAATTTACAAATACAACACAAGCCCAATCCAAATACCAATAACATTCTTCGAAGAGATGGAAAAACTAATCATTAATTTTATATGGAAAGGGAAGAAACCCCAAATAAGTAAAGCACTACTGAAGAAGAAGAATAAAGTTGCAGGACACACACTACATAACTTCAGAACCTACTATACATCTACAGTAGTCAAAACGGCCTGGTACTGGTACAACGGCAGATACATTGACCAGTGGAACAGAATTGAGAACCCAGATGTAAATCCATCCACCTATGGTCACCTGATCTTCGACAAGGGTCCAAAGTCCATTAAATGGGGAAAAGACAGTCTTTTTAACAAATGGTGCTGGCAACAAAGGATATCCATCTGCAAAAAAATGAAACAGGACCCATACCACATGCCGTATACAAAAACTAATTCAAAATGGATCAAACACCTGAATATATAGCCTAAAACTATAAAGGTCATAGAAGAAAAAATAGGACAAACACTACAGGCCTTAATACACAGCATTAACAGGATACAAACCATAACCATCAACACACAAACCCCAAAATATAAGCTAGATAACTGGGATCTTCTAAAAATCAAACACCTATGCTCTTCAAAAGACTTCACCAAAAGATTCAAAAGAGAACCTACAGACTGGGAAAAAATTTTTGGACAGTAGAAGTCAGACAAAAGTCTAATCTCCATAATCTACAAGAAAATCCAACACCTCTACAACAAAAAGGGCAAAGGAAATGAACAGACAGTTCACCAAAGAAGACATTCAAATGGCCAACAGACCCATGAGCAAATGCTCGCAATCACTCACCATTAGAGAAATGCAAATTAAACCACAATGAGATACCATCTCACCTCGGCATTACTGGCATGAATGAAAAACACTGGAAATAACAAATGTTGGAAGGGCTGTGGGGAGATCGGAACTCTTATGCACTGAGGCTGGGAATGCAAAATGATACAACCATTTTGGAAAATGATATGGCGCTTCCTCAGAAAGCTAGAAATAGACATACCATTCAATCCAGCAATTCCGTTCCTAGGAATAAATCCTAGAGAAATAAGAGTCGTCACTCGAATAGACATATGCACACCTATGTTCATGGCAGCATTGTTCACAATAGCAAAACGATGGAAACAACCTAGATGCCCATCAACAGATGAATGGATAAACAAACTTTGGTATATACACACAATGGAGTACTAGGTAATGAGAAATAACAACGATGAATCTGTGAAGCATCTCATAACATGGATGAAACTGGTGGACATTATGCTGAGTGAAATGAGTCAATCACAAAAGGACAAATATTGTATGAGACCTCTATTGTAAAAACCCATGAAAAAGTTCACACACAAAATGTAACAATCTTTGCTGGTTACCAGATATGGAGGGATGGGGGTGAAATACTAAACAGGCAATAGATAAGTGGTATCTTGAGTAAAGGGTGAGACAGTACACAATTCAGGGGAAACCAGCACAACTTGTACAAGGAAAGGTCATGGAAGCCCCATAGACACATCTAAACTCCATGAGGGACTGAATTGCTGGGCGGAGGGCTGTGGGGACCATGGTCTTGGGGAATGTCTAGCTCAACTGTCATAACACAGCTTATGAAGACTATGCTCTACATTCTACCTTGGTGAGTAGTGTCTGGGGTCTTAAAAGCCTGTGAGCGGCCATCTAAGATACTCCACTGTTCTCACCCCTTCGGAAGCAAGGGAGAATAAAGAGAACAGGATACAAGGAAAAGATTAGTCCCAAGGACTAATTGTCCACAGCTACCAAGGCCTCCACCGGACTGAGTCCAGTACAGCTAGATGGTACCCGGCTACCACCACTGACTGCTCTGACCAGGATCACAACAGAGGGTTCTGGACAGAGCTGGAGAAGGATGTAGAACAAAATTTTAACTCACAAAAAAAAAAAAAAAAGACCAGACTTACTGGCCTAAAGGAGACTGGGGAAACCCCGAGAGTATGGCCCTCAGACACCCTTTTAGCTCAGTGGTGAAGTCATCTCTGAGGTTCACTGTTCAGCCTGGGAGTGGACAGCCTCATAAAACCAAATGGGACTAATAAGTTACAGCAGTCCAGGGACAAGGGCCAGAAGGCAGAACGTGGCAGGGAAGTTGGTGATAAGTAACCCAAGGTTGATTAAGGATAGTATTGATGTGTTGTGAGTTTGTTAACCATTGTCATAGGGCAACATGTGTAGTAACTGTTAAATGAGAAACTATTTTGTTCTGTAAGCCTTCATCTAAAGTGAGAATAGCAGCACAATTTGAATAGTGTAGTCAATGTCACTGAACTGTGCATGTAGAAATTTTTGAAATGGTGTATCTTTGGCTATGTATATTTTCACCAAAAAAAAAAAAAGGTTGAGAAGGGAGTGGATTGACATGATGTGGGGTTGTTAACCAATGTCATAAAACAATAAGTGTACTACTGTTTCATGAGAAACTATTTGTTCTGTAAGCCTTCACTGGAAGTACAATAAAAAAATAAATAAATAAACTATTGGATCATAGAAGAAATCAAAAATAAAATTAAAAAATACATTGAATAAAATAGGAATGAAAACAGAAGATAACAATACCTTTGGGACACAACAAAAGTAGTGCTTAGGGGGAAAATTATAGCAATAAATGCATATGTAAAAAAAGAAGGAAAGTCCAACTTAATCCAATAACTTGAACAAATAGATAAGGAAGAGCAAAAGAAGACCAAAGCTACCAGAAGAAAGGAAATAATAAAGATCAGAGCAGAAATAAATAAAATTGAGAACAGAAAAGCAATAGTCAGCAAGAGTAGAATTTGATTCTTTGAAAGGATCAATAAAATTGATAAACTACTGGCCAAACTGACAAAGGAAAAAAATGAGAAGAGGCAAATATCTAAAATAAGAAACGAAAATGTAGACATTACAACAGAAGAAACTGAGATAAAAGGGATTGTAACAGAATACTATGAAAAATTGTACAACAAATTTGAAAACCTAGAAGAAATGGACAAATGTCTAGAAACACACTACCTACCTAAACTAACACAAATAGGTGTAAAATATCTAAACAGATCTGTAACAAAAGAAGACATTGAAAATGGCATCAACCCCTCTCCCCCACCCCCCAATAAAAGCCCCAGCCCTGATGGCTTCACTGGGAAATTTTACCAAACATTCAGAGAAGAGTTGACGTCAATTCTACTCAAACTCTCCCAAAACGTAGAAAAAGGAGTCTGGCAAGACGGCGCTTTAGGTAGAAGCACCACGCCGTCCCTCCACAGCAAAGATCCGAAAAACTAAGCCAAACAGAGAATCAACAAACCTGAAACCCTAGAACATCAAATCAAGAGATAAAGAACTCAGCCAAACACCAAATGGAGTGAGAATACTGAAAGAGAACGGAGAGCGAAGAGAGATTCATGCAGAGGTCCGCTACCAGCTAACGCAGCGTGGATCCACCATCTTGGACTCCTATCGGAGACCAGAAAATGGGAGAACAGGAGAGCAGCCTCGCGGAGCATCCAGTGGGAGACAAAACAGCCGCTTAGCTTCACAGATAACCATCTTCCCACTGCATCCTGCCTACCTGCACCGTGCACTTGACATCACACCACCAAGCTGTGCAGGCACACCCTATTGGAACCTGCCCAGCACTGACTACCAACCATCCTGGTGGCTGCGGTGAGTGCCACAAACAACCCGTCCCAGTGGCTCCTCTTCAGCTAGACCTGCCCAGCTGTACCACAAGGACGAAACAAAAAAATCTACAATCAATAAACGAGAGAAATATCTACTGAATGCCCCCAAAACAGCAAACAATATCAAAACATTTACAAAAACAAGACAAGATGGCTCCAATAGGCGTCCAAATTAAAACACCAGATAACTCTCCTGTGGAAGAAAATGCACTAGAAGTACCTGATAGGGAACTCAAATCACTAATACTCAGAATTTTCCAAGAACTGAGGCAAAAAGCTGAAAAACATGAGGAAAAAATAGACAAATTTATGGAAAATACAGACAAAAAATTGGAAGAATTCAGGAAGATGATGCAGGAACAAAATGCCAAAATAAATTCACAACTCGAAATTATACAAAAACAACAATTAGAAATCCAAAAGATAAACAACAAGATTTCAGAAATGGATGATGTCATAGAAGGGCTGAGAAGTAGATTTGAAACCCTGGAAGACAGGATCAGTGGAACTGAAGACAAACACTTGGATACAACTCTGTTTGAGGAAAACTCAGAAAAAAGAGCAAAGAAAAATGAAGAGACCCTGAGAGTTATGTGGGACACAATTAAAAGCAAAAACTTATGAGTGATTGGCATACCAGAACAGGGGGAGAAAACAGAAAACACAGAGAGGATAATTGAGGAACTGCTGACAGAAAACTTCCCAATATCATGAAAGAAGAAAAGCTGGCCATCCAAGAAGCTCAACGAACCCCATATATAAGAGACCCCAAAAGAAAATCACCGAGACATATAATATTCACACTCGCCAAAACTAAAGACAAACAAAGAATCTTGAGAGCAGCTCATGAAAAACAAGAAGTCACATACAGAGGAGAAACAATAACACTAAGCTCAGATTATTGGGCAGAAACCATGCAGGCAAGAAGTCAGTGGGATGACACATATAAAATCTTGAAAGAAAAAAATTGTCAGCCAAGAATAATATATCCTGCAAAACTCTCTTTCAAATTTGATGGTGAAATTAGGTCATTTCCAGATAAACAGAAACTAAGGGAATATGCAAAAGTCAAACCAAACTTACAAGAATTATTAAAGGGAGTTCTTCGATCTGAGGACAAACAGCTTCAGCCCTCAGGCAGGACCTAAAACCTAGGACGGAGGTTCATACGAACCAGATACCATTCTAGGAAATGAACTATTGAGGACTATCCAAAACCAAAACAAATACAACAGGGAATCAGAGCAATCAATCAAAGGATGACAACAACATCAAAACAATGAAAGAGGGAATAAACGGCATAGGTATAGAACCTTCTAACGGAGAGGAAGGCAAGGCGATACCAAGTAAGGGTAGACTGTTTCAAACTTAGAAAGATAAGGGTAAAATTCATGGTAACCACAAGAAAGTTAACAAACCAACTCATAAAAATAAAGACGAAAAACATAAAGTCTCAGCAAAAACAAAACGTACAAAAACAAAAGAAATGAACACAAAATCCACAAACAAAAGTAACTCAGCACAAGAGAGTAAGAAGAACAAAGAAAACTTAAGCACCACCAAAAAATGCACTACAAAATGACAGCAACAAACTTCCATCTATCAATAATTACACTGAATGTAAATGGACTCAATGCACCCATAAAGAGATGGAGAGTGGCAGAATGGATAAGAATACAGGATCCATCAATATGCTGTCTACAAGAGACACACCTTAGAAACAAAGATGTGAATTTATTAAAAATCAAAGGTTGGAAAAGAATATATCAAGCTAACAACTACCAAAAAAGAGCAGGAGTAGCAATTCTAATCTCAGATAAAATAGACTTTAAAACAAAATCTACCATAAAAGAAAAAGAAGGACACTATATAATGATTAAGGGGATGATCCATCATGAAGACATAACCATACTAAATATCTACGCACCCAATGACAGGACTCCAAAATACATAAAACAAACTCTAACAGCACTGCAAAGAGAAATTGAGAGTTCCACATTAATAGTAGGAGACTTCAACACACCACTCTCAGTAAAGGACAGAACAACTAAGAAGAAACTCAGCAATGATACAGAAGACCTAAAGGACACAATCAGCCAACTGAACCTCATAGACATATATAGAACAATCCATCCAACCACTGCAAAGTACACATTCTTTTCCAATGCACATGGAACGTTCTGCAGAATAGACCACATCTTAGGCCACAGAGCAACCCTCAACAAGATCCAAAACGTTGAGATAATTCAAAGTATCTTCTCTGACCACAATGCCATCAAGGTAGAAATTAACACTAGAAAAAGCAAGAAAAAAAATCAACTACATGGAAGCTGAATAATACTCTGCTTACACATCAGTGGATAATAGAAGAAATCAGAGATGGAATCAAAAAATTCCTAGAATCAAATAAGAATGAAAACACATCATAATAAAACCTTTGGGACACAGCAAAGGCAGTTCTCAGATGACAATTTATAGCAATAGATGCACATATCAAAAAAGAAGAAAGGGACAAAATCAAAACATTAACTACAGAACTCAAACAAATAGAAAGAGATCAGCAAAAAAAGCCGACAACCACTGAAAGAAAGGAAATAGTAACGATCAGAGCAGAAATAAATGAAATAGAGAACAGAAAAACAATAGAAAGAATCAACAAAACCAAAAGTTGGTTCTTTGAAAGAATCAACAAAATCGACAAACCACTGGCCAGACTGACAAAAGAAAAACAGCAGAGGACACAAATAACCCAAATAAGAAATGAAATGGGGGACATTACAACAGACCCAACGGAAATAAAAAGGATTATAACAGAATATTATGAAAAACTATATTCCAACAAATTTGAAAACCTAGAGGAAATGGATTAATTTCTAGAAACACACGGCCGACCCAAACTACAACAAAGTGATATTGAAAATCTGAACAGACCCATAACAGGAGAAGAGATTGAAAAGGTAATAAAAACAACTCCCAACTAAAAAAAATCCCTGGCCCAGATGGCTTCACTGGAGAATTCTACAAAACATTTACAGAAGAGCTTTTACCAGTTCTACTCAAGCTATTTCAGAGCATACAAGAGGAAGCAACACTTCCAAATTCATTCTATGAAGCCAGCATAACGCTGATACCAAAACCAGGCAAAGACATCACAAAAAAAGAAAATTACACACCAATATCTCTCATGAATATAGACGCAAAAATTCTGAACAAAATTCTAGCCAATAGAATTCAGCATCATATCAAAAAAATAATACACCACGACCAAGTAGGATTCATACCAGTTATGCAAGGATGGTTTAACATTAGAAAATCCATCAACATAATTCACCACATAAATAAAAGGAAAGAAAAAAATCACATGATATTCTCAATTGACGCAGAAAAGGTATTTGACAAAGTTCAACACCCATTCCTGATAAAAGCTCTCAATAAAATAGGTATAGAAGGGAAATTTCTCAACATAATAAAGGGCATCTATGCAAAACCAATGGCCAACATCATTCTTAATGGAGAGAGGCTGAAAAAATTCCCCTTGAAAACAGGAACAAGACAAGGATGCCCTTTATCACCACTCCTATTTAACATTTTTCTGGAAGTTCTAGCTAGAGCAAGAAGGCAAGAGAAAGAAATAAAGGGCATCCAAATTGATAATGAAGAAGTTAAACTGTCCCTGTTTGCAGATGATATGATACTATACATAGAAAACCTTAACACTCCACGAGAAATCTACTGGAACTAATAGAAAGATTCAGCAGAGTAGCGGGATACAAGATAAACATTCAAAAATCATTTGGATTCCTCTACACCAGTAAAAAGAAAGATGAAAAGGAAATCAGGAAATCAATACCATTTTCAATAACCCCTAAAAAGATAAACACCTAGGAATAAATCTGACCAGGGATGTAAAAGACCTATAGAAAGAAAACTACAAAACACTACTGCATGAAACCCAAATGGATCTACATAAATGGAAAAACATACCATGCTCATGGATAGGTAGACTCAACATTGTGAAAATGGCAATTCTACCTAAAGCAATTTACAAATACAATGCAATCCCAAACCAAATACCAGCAACATTCTACAAAGAGATGGAAAAGCTAATTATTAACTTTATATGGAAAGGGAAGAAGCCCCGAATAAGTAAAGCAGTACTGAAGAAGAAGAATAAAGTTGGAGGACTCACACTACCTGACTTGAGAACCTACTATACAGCTACAGTAGTCAAAACAGCCTGGTACTGGTAAAACAACAGATACACTGACCAATGGAACAGAATTGAGAACCCAGATGTAAATCCATCCACCTACGGTCACCTGATTTTCGACAAGGGCCCAAAGTCCATCAAATGGGGAAAAGACAGTCTTTTTAACAAATGGTGCTGGCAAAACCGGATATCCATTTGCAGAAAAATGAAACAAGACCCATACCATACACCATATACAAAAACTACTTCAAAATGGATCAAAGACCTGAATATAAAGCCTAAAACTGTAAAGTTCATAGAAGAAAAAATAGGACCAACACTTCAGGCCTTAATACATGGCATTAACAGGATACAAACCATAACCATCACCACACAAAACCCAACAGATAAACTAGATAACTGGGATCTTCTAAAAATCAAACACGTATGCTCTTCAAAAGACTTCACCAAAAGAGTCAAAAGAGAACCTACAGACTGGGAAAAAAATTTTGGACAGTACAAGTCAGACAAAGGTCTCATTTCCATAATCTACAAGTAAATCCAACACCTCTACAACAAAAAGACAAATAATCCTATCAAAAAATGGGCAAAGGAAATGAACAGACACTTCACCAAAGAAGACATTCAAATGGCCAACAGACACATGAGGAAATGCTCGCGATCACTAGCCATTAGAGAAATGCAAATGAAAACCACAATGAGGTACCATCTCACCCCGGCATTACTGGCACGAATCCAAAATACTGGAAATAACAAATGTTGAAGGGGCTTCGGGGAGATGGGAACTCTTATACACTGCTGGTGGGAATGCAAAATGATACAACCATTTTGGAAAATGATATGGCGTTTCCTCAGAAGGCTAGAAATAGATATACCATTCGATCCAGCAATCCCACTCCTAGGAATATATCCTAGAGAAATAAGAGTCGTCACTCGAATAGACATATGCACACCTATGTCAATGGCAGCATTGTTCACAATAGCAAAACGATGGAAACAACCCAGATGCCCATCAACAGATGAATGGATAAACGAACTATGGTACATACACACAATGGAGTACTAGGTAACGAGAAAGAACAACAATGAATCTGTGAAACATCTCATAACATGGATGAAACTGGAGGACATTATGCTGAGTGAAATAAGTCAATCACAAAAGGACAAATATTGTTTGAGACCTCTATTGTAAAAACCCATGAAAAAGTTCACATGCAAAATGTAACAATCCTTGTTGGTTACCAGGGATGGGAGGGGAGGGGGAGGAAATACTAAATAGGCAATAGATAAGTGGTATCTTGGGTGAAAGGTGAGACAGTACACAATACAAGGGAAACTAACACAACCTGCACAAGGAAAGGTCAGGGAGGCCCATGGACACTTCCAAACTCCCCGAGGGACTGAGTTGCTGGACGGAGGGCTCTGGGGACCATGGTCTCGGGGAAAGTCTAGCTCAATTGGCATGACACTACTTATAAAGATAATGCTCTACATTCTACCTTGGTGAGTAGTGTCTGGGGTCTTAAAAGCCTGTGAGCGGCCATCTAAGATACTACACTGGTCTCATCCCTTCGGAAGCAAGGGAGAATGAAGAGAACAGGATACAACGAAAAGATTAGTCCCAAGGACTAATTGTCCACAGCTACCTAGACCTCCACCGGACTGAGTCCAGTACAGCTAGATGGTGCCCGGCTACCACCACTGACTGTTCTGACCAGGATCACAACAGAGGCTTCTGGACCGAGCTGTAGAAGGATGTAGAGCATAATTCTAACTCACAAAAAAAAAAAAAAAAAGACCAGATTTTCTGACCTAAAGGAGACTGGAGAAATCTCAAGGGTATGGCCCCCCGACACCCTTTTAGCTCAGTGGTGAAGTTACCTTCGAGGTTCACTGTTCAGCCTGGGAATGGACAGCCCAGTAAAACCAAATGAGACTAACGAAGTACAGGAGTCCAGTGACAAGGGCCAGAAGGCAGAAGGGGAGTAGGAATCTGATGATAGGGAACACAAGGTTGAGTAAGGATACTGTTGATGTGTTGTGAGATTGGTAAGCCTTCATGTTAAATGAGAATAACAGCAGAATTAGAAGAGTGTAGTCAATGTCACTTAAATGTGTACGTAAAAAGTTTTGAAATGGTGTATCTTTGGCTATGTGTATTTTCACAAAAAAAAAAGAAAAAGAAAAAGCTGAGAATTTAGAGGGTTAAAATGTTGTGGGGTTGTTAACCAAAGTCATAAAACAGCATGTGTACTACTGTTACGTGAGAAACTGTTGTTCTGTAAGCCTTCACCTGAAATACAACAAAATATTATTTTAAAAAAAGTAAAATAAAAAAAAATTTTAAAAAAGTAGAAAAAGAAGGAATATTCCCTAATTAATTCTATGAATCTATCATCACCATGATATCAAAGCCAAGTAAAGACATCACAAAAAAGAAAATGACAGAACAATACCCCTCATGAATATAGATATAAAAAGTCTCAACAAAATTCTAGCGAGCGGATTTCAATAACACATTAAGAAATTCATACATTATGATCAGGTGGGATTCATACCAGGGATGCAACAGTGATTCAACATTAAAAATCAATCAATGTAATTCACTACATAAATAAAATAAAATAGTAACATTATCATCTAAATTAATGCAGAAAAGGCACTTGATAAAATCCAGTACACTTTCCTGATATAAACTCTCAGAAAAATAGGAATAAAAGGGAAAATCTTCAACATAATTAAGGGCATATATGCAAAAAAAAAAGCCAACACTACTCTTAAAAGACTGAGCCTTTCCCTTGAGAACAGGAACCAGACAAAAATGCTCATTATCAGCACTCTTATTCAGTATAGTGCCGGAAGTCCTAGCCAAAGAAATAAGGCAATAAAGAGAAATAAAGAGTATCTAAAATGGATAGAAAGAAGTAAAAATATCTCTGTTCACAGATGACTTGATCCTATACATAGAAAATGTGAGAAATTCCACAAGATAGCTACTGGATATAATAGAAGGACTCAGCAATGTGGCAGTGTACAAGATCGACATACAAAAATCAGTTGGGTTCCTTTACACTAATAATGAGAATTCTGAAAGGGAAATCAAGAAAAACAATACCATTTACAACAGCCCCCAAAAGGATAAAATGTCTAGGAATAAGCCTAACCAGGGTTGTAAAAGACCTATACAATGAAAAGTATAAAACACTACTTCAAGAAACTAAAAGAGATCTACATAAATGGAAAAACAATCCATGCTGATGAATTGGAAGACTTAACATTGTGTAAATGTCAATACTACCCAAAGTGATCTATAGATACAATGCAATCCTGATCCAAATTCCAACAACATTCTCTACTGAAATGGAAAAACTAATCACCAACCTTATATGGAAGAGAAGGAGACCTCGGATAACCAAAGCAGTATTGAAGAAGAACCTAGGAGACCTCACACCTCCCGATCTCAAGATATACAGTCATCGTAGTCAAACCAGCCTGGTACCGGTTCAACGACAGACACATAGACCAATGGACTGGAATTGAGAACCCAGAAGTAAACCCATCCATTTAGGGGCAGCTGATCTTTGACAGAGGGTTGAAGTCCATTCAATGGGGAAGAAACAGTCTCTTTAACAAGTGGTGCTGGCAAAACTGGATATCCATTTCCGGAAGAATGAAACAGGACCCATACCTCACACCATACACAAAAACTAAAATGGACCAAAGACCTAAATGTTAAAGCTAAAACTATAAAGTTCTTGGAAGATAACATAGGGACAAAAATATGGGACCTAATTTTTTTTCAGAAATAAATTATTAAACACAACTACAAATGCACAAACAAAAGAAGAGAAAATAGATAACTGGGACCTCCTAAAAATTAAATATTAGTGCTCATCAAAAGCCTTTATCAGAAGAGTAAAAAGAGAACCATGCTGTTAGGTGTCATCAAGTCAATTCTGATCCATAGCAACTCTATGTACAACAGAACGAAACACTGCCCAGTCCTGTGCCGTCTTCACAATGGTTGTTATGCTTTAGCCCATTGTTGCAGCCACTGTGTCAATCCATCTCGTTGAGGGTCTTCCTCTTTTTTGCTGACACTCTACTTTACCAAGCATGATGTCCTTCTCCAGGGACTGGTCCCTTCTGACAACATGTGTAAAATTTGTGAGTCGTAGTCTAGCCATCCTTGCTTCTAAGGAGCACTGTGGCTGTACTTCTTCCAAGACAGATTTTTTCGTTCTTTTGGCAGTCCATGGTATATTAAATATTCTTCATCTACACCATAATTCAAAGGTGTCAATTCTTCTTCGAGCTCCCTTATTCATTGTCAGCTTTCACATGCGTTATGAGGCGATTGAAAACACTATGGCTTGGGTCAGGGGCACCTTAGTCTTCAAGGTGATATCTTTGCTTTTCAACACTTTGAAGAGACCTTTTGCAGCAGATTTGCCCAATGCAATGTGTCATTTGATTTCTTGACTGCTGCTTCCATGGGTGTTGATTGTGGCTCCAAGTAAAATGATATCCTTGACAACTTTGATATTTTCTCTATTTATCATGTTACTTATTGGTTAAGTTGTGAAGACTTTTGTTTTCTTTATGTCGAAGTGTAATCCATACTGCAGGCTGTAGTCTTTGATCTTCATCAGTAAGTGCTTCAAGTCCTCTTCACTTGAATCTACAGACTGGGAACCTACAGAATGGGAAATAAATCTTTGGGAACAACATATCTGATAAGGGTTTAATCTCTAAAATATATAGAAATCTTCAACAGCTCAACAACAAAAAGACAAACAATCCTATTTTAAAATGGCCTAAGAACATGAACAGACACTTCACCCACGAGGACATTCAAGCAGCCAACAAACACATGAAAAGATGCTCTGGGTTATTAGCCATTACAAAACCCAGAAAAAAACCAGTTGCCATAGAGTTTATACCTACTCATAGTGACCCCATAGGGCACAGTAGAACTGCCCATAGGATTTACAAGGTGGATTCAAACTGCTGACCTTTTGGTTAGCAGCCAATCTCTTAACCACTGTGCTACCATGGCTCCTAATAGCCATTAGAAAGATGAAAATCAAAATTACAATTAGATATTATCTCACCCCAGTTAAAGTGACACTGATAAAAATAAGAGAGCAACAAATGCTGGTGAGGTTGTGGGGTGATTAGAACTCTTATACATTGCTGGTGGGATTGTAAAATGGTATAACCATTATGGAAAACAGTGTAGCACTTCCTCAAAAAGCTAGAAATAGAAATATCTTATGATCCAGCAATCCCACTCCTAGGTATATACTCTAGAGATCTAATAGCAGTGACACAAATAAACATATGCACAGTTATGTTCATTGCAGCATTATTCACAATAGCATAAAGATGGAAGCAACTTAAGCGCCCATCAACAGAAGAATGGATAAACAAAATATGGTGAATACGTACAATGGAATACTACACAGTGATAAAGAATAATGACGAATCCTTGAAACATCTGATAATGTGGATGAATCTGGAGGACATTATGCTGAGTGAAATCAGTCACAAGAGGACAGAGATTGTATGATCTCACTTTTTTAAAAAGACAAAAATAAGTATACATACAGAAATTAATGTTAATTGGTGGTTACCAGTGATTGAAGGAGGAGGGAGGGGGAATCACTCTCTAGATAGCAGACACTTGTTATTTCTGGTTATGGGAAAGGCAATACTGAATGTTGGTGAAGTGTGCACAACTTGACCAAGGTAAATGATGACGCTAATAAGTACACAAGAATAAGGGGTATTTTTGGTAAATGTTATAATGTACTCAAGTTTGCAATAACAGCAATAACAACCAAAAAATATGTTTGTAGTTACATAGGTACATATAATGTATATACTTTATTTTTATGCAAATAATGCTCACCTTCTGCATTTGTTTGCTGACTGCGCCCTGCCTGCCGTGAAATATTTTTCTAAGCACCCCATGCTAATTTTTTACAGCAACATGTGGAGGAGGATTGACAAGGTGGCGCTTGTGAGGGTGGCTTGAGGGGGGAGGGTGCAGCCAGCAAACCAACACAGAGGGTGCGAATTATTTGTGTAAAAATATGGTATGTGTATAGGAAAGAATATGTGTGTATATACATGTGCATATATAGATGTATCTGTAGGTATATGTATATACATGTTTGGGTGTGCTGCATATGTATTTATATATATAATAAAGCACATGGGGGCACAGTTAGAGACTTTCTATAACCAAACACCTCGCAGAATTGGTTTACTGTGTTTGAAGGCTTATGACCACTGTCTAGTAGTACAACTTGGTCAATTGGCATAACATAGTTCATAAAGTTTGTGTTCTATATCTTGTTTGGTGAGTAGTTTCTGTGGTACAAGCTTTCGAGCAGCCACCTAAGGTATAACTAATGGTTTCTACTCATCTGGAGCAAAAGAGAAAGACGGAAACCAAAGAACTCAAAGAAGAAACTAATCTACAAGACTAATAGCCCACATGAACCAAGGCATCATCTATTCTGAGACCAGAAGAACTAACCAGTGCCTGGCTAAATTACCAACCATTTTGACCAGGGACACAATAGATGGTCCTGGATAGAATGGGAGAAAAATGTAGAACAAAACTCATATTCTTAAAAATTGCCAGACTTACTGAACCAGTAGAGACTAGAGGAACCCCCAAGACTATTACACTGAAATACCCTTTAAACTTTGAACTGAAACCACTTCCAGAGGTCATCTTTCAGCTAAATAACAGATTGTATCATAAAATAAACAATATCACCATGAGTACTGTAGTCCTTCAAAAAATTGTCTATATGAGACCAAAAAGTCAACATTTACCCTAAAGCAAAGATCAGAAGGTAAGAGTGGGTAGGGTAGCTAGATTAATGGAAATGGAACATCCAGAATACAAATAATGAGAATGTTGACACATTGTGAAAAATATAACCAATGTCACTGAACAATATGTATAGAAATTGTTAAATAGAAACCTAATTTGCTATGTATACTTTCACCAAAACACAACAAAATATTATTTTTAAAATAGTCAATTTTCATTTTAAATTTTCCTAATGGTTTCCTTATGGTTTTCTTCCACTAACAACCAACTCTTTCTTTCTTTCTTTTTTTTTTTTTTCTGGTCAGGATATTTACTGAGGTTTCTTGAAATTTTAAAATTATGCTATTATTTTATTTTATTAGACACAGAAAGGTCTGCAGGGTTTGGGTGTTCTATATATAGAAATTCATTAGGCTATCTCTATGAGACCAGTAGTCATAACTGTGGCCCATGTATCTTGTGTGTGTGTGTGTGTGTGTGTGCACTTGTGTGTGCACACGTGTGTTAATTATGACATGGATATCAAACTACAATGTAAAACAATCTTGCCCAAAGTTTGAAAGCTTTATAGACATTTCCCCATAAACTTCTGGTAACAGAAAGAACTCTAATTATCCAAATTTTATAGTAGATTTTTCCTTACTTTTACATTTTTGTGTCTTATATCTCTCAGCCATTCTTCAGTGCACTGATCACAAGCTCCATGATTTTGAGGACCAAAGACAAGGTTGGGACCACATACTTCCATGGAGGTAATTATGGATGCTCTAAAAATATTTACTCTGAAGATTTTGAGAGTAAATTCCTGGTACCCCTGGTTTAATGTAGTGGTCCCCGAGGTGAGGTATGAAATAATCCATCAAGGGGAATAAAATTCTACTTTTTTTTAAATAAAAGAAATAAAGATTTACTGATGTTTAGTGAAATGACATGGCATCTTTTCTCAGTCTTTAGGGCAAACAGCTATATGTCATATGTGATATATTTGGCCTTCTGAAGAAAGATAGGAAGGAGTCCCACACTGAGTAGAGGATAATAATGTTGCTCTCATTAATCACATCCTTTCAGCAATTGCCTTACATTGACCTAATGTGCTTGTGGTTCAGTGTATTAAAGGATAATTTTTTTTAAGATAAAATTATGAGGGAAGCAGGACCAAGATGGCAGAGTAGTCAGACACTTCTGGTGGTCTCTCTTACAACAAAGACCAGAAGAGAACAAGTGAATAGATTATATATGACAATTTAGGAGCCCTGAACATCAAAGTCAAAGTTGAGAAATCAGACTGAGCGTCGGGGGAGGGAGAGATGTTTTGGAAGTAGCAAGGAGTTGTCAGATCTGACCCAGAGGGAGCCAGAACCTTTCAGGCCGGATCAGCTGGAGTGCAAGGTGAGGCAAGCAGTGGCGCTCAGGAGGAGTTTTCCACACAGAAAGACACCAAGCAGTGGAGAGTCTACTCGGGCCTCCAGAACTAGTGAAAAGTGGCGCTCAATAAGCAAAAGATAAAGTACTTGCATCTGACCTACACGTGGATCAAAAAACACCCTCTTTGGGGAAAAATCTCTCTCCCATTTACCTGCCCCCTCCTCACTCTGCACCGGGTCCCAGGCCAACTTCAGTGACTACTGCATCCCCTAAGCCAGAAGTAGGACCCATCACACACCTTGAGCCATTCTCCCAGGCTTGGAGAGGAAACAAATTAACAAACAGGAAAAAATAATCTAACAGTTCCCCTAAGCCAAGAACTCAGGGTAGGCACAGCTCCTTTGCCTAGGCACAGGCATAAGGGGTCCAAGGACTTTGAATGCCCTTCATCCCTGCATAGACCTGTATGGGCCTATTTCAACAGTGTAGGCCCTCATTAGCACAATACAACAAGGTATATACAAGAAGCCAAACTTCACCTGTATCAGCTATATGGTGGAGTGGCCTGTTCATGACATTTAACACTGCTCTGCCCATTAAGCAGGGTCCTCTCCTACTCACATCAGGGGCCTGAGGACTGGTGGCTCTATGCACGTCACCCACCCACCCATGACAGGGGTCCAAGAATAAGCGGTGCCTCCCAGTCCTTATAGCCAACAGCACTGGGTGCCTATAATCTGGCTGCAAAACCCACCTACCTACGCATTCTAGGGAACAGAGACACACTTTCCTCCCAGACACTCAGGGGCAGCTATCAGCCCCCTGTCTTGCTCAGTGCAAGACCCACAACTGCAGCCAGATACATGTCCCTACACCAATCACACCTGCCCATCTAGTACTATAGATGAGAGCCTGCACCACACACTTGGTGACTGACTACCTGGACACTTGAGCTGAATCCATACAAGAAAAGTAAACAGATTCCTGGGCTCACATACATATTAACAAATCTAACCACCTACTGACAGGACGTTAGAACTTTAAAGGCACCAATAATAAAACTAGCTCACACGAGCAGCTTATTTAGGTGTATAAAAACAAAACAAAACAAGAAACTAGGAAACAGTAAGCAAATGTAAAATAAAAAAATATAATAATTTGTTGATGGCTTAGAGACAGCAGTCAATATCAAATCATATAAATAGGCAGAGCATAATGACTTCTGCAAGCTCCCAAAACAAAGAAACAAGAAATATTCTAGAGGAAGACAACTTCTTGGAATTATCAGAGGTAGAATACAAAAGATTAACATACAGAACTCTTCAAGAGATCAGGAAAGAGATGAGTCAAAATGTAGGACAATCCAAGGAGCACACAGACAAAGGAATAGAGGAAGTTAAGAAGATTAGAGAAAAGCATAATGACAAATTTAACAGGCTGCAAGAATCCATAGGAGAAACAGCAATCAGAAATTCAAAAGTTTAACAATAAAATTTCAGAATTAGACAACTCAATAGAAAGTCATAGAAGCAGAATTGAGACAATGGAAGTCAGAATTAGTGAGACTGAAGATAAAGCACTTGACACCAATTTATTTGAGGAAAAATCAGACAAAAGAATTTTTTTAAAAGGAAGAAACCTTAAGAATTATGTGAAAATCTATCAAGAGGAATAACCTACAAGCAACTGGAGTACTAGAATGGGGTTGGGGGGATAACAGAAATACAGAGAATTGTTGAAGATACATTAGCAGAAAACTTCCCTGATATCATGAAAGATGAGAAGGTATCTATCCAAGTTTCTCATTGAACCCCATATAAGGTAGATCCCAAAAGAAATCGCCAAGACATATTACAATCAAACTTGCCAAAACCAAAGATAAAGAGAATTTCAAGAGTGGCTAGGGATAAAAGAAAAGTCACCTACAAAGGAAAGTCAGTAAGACTCAACTTGCACTACTCAGCAGAAAACATGAAGGCAAGAAGGCAATGGGATGACATATATAAAGCCTTGAAGGAAAAAGATTGCCAGCCAAGAATTATATGTCCAACAAAACTGTGTCTCAAATATGCTGGTGAAATTAGGACATTTCCAGATAAACAGAATTTACAGAATTTGTAAAAACCAAACCAAAATTACAAGAAATACTATAGGCAGTCCTCCAGTCAGAAAATCAATAACATTAGACAATAACCCAAGACTAGAACACAGGACAGAGCAACCATATATCAACCCAGATAGGGAAGTCAGAAAAATAAATCAAAGCTAAAGCACTGTAAACAGGGAAACAGAGACGTCAATATGTAAAAGATGACAATATTAAAACAAAAAAAGAGAGACCGAAAAATGTAGTCATAGATCTTTCATATGAAGAGGAAGTCAAGGCAATATAAAGAAATAAAAGAGTGGTTTAAGCTTAGAAAAGTAGGGATAAATGTTAAGGTAACAACAGAGAAAACTAATAATCCTATACATCAAAATAAAAAAACTCAAAATCAACAACAATGAAAAGAAAAAGCATAAAGAAAAACTACTCAACACAAAAAATTAGATGGAACAAAGAAACTGTCAACAACACCAAAAAAAAAAAAAAAAGACACCAAATGATAGCACTAAACTCATACCTATCAATAATTATGCTGAATGTAAATGGACTATATGAACAAATAAAGAGACAGAGAGTGGCAGAATGGATTAAAAAACACGAACCATCTATATGCTGCCTACAAGAGACACACCTTAGACTTATAAACACAAACAAACTAAAATTCAAAGGATGGAAAAAAATATGTCAAGCAAACAACAATCAAAAAAGAGCAGGAGCGGTAGTATTAACCTCTGACAAAATAAACTATAAAGCAAAATCCACCTCAAAAGATGAGGAAGGACACTGTATAATGATTAAAGGGTCAATACACTAGGAGGAAATAACCATAATAAATATTTACATACCCAATGACAGGGCTCCAAAATACATAAAACAAACTCTATCAACATTGAAAAGAGAGATAGACAGCTCCACAATAATAGTAGGAGACTTCAACACACCACTTTTGGTGGGCAGAACATCCAGAAAGAAGCTCAATAAAGACATGGAAGATCTAAATGTCACAATCAACCAACTTGATCACATAGAAATATACAGAACACTCCTCCCAACAGCAGCCAAGTATACTTTCTTTTCCAATGCACATGGAACATTCTCCAGAATAGACCACATATTAGGCCATAAAGCAAGCCTTAACATAATCCAAAGCATCGAAATATTACAAAGCATCTTTTCTGACCATAAAGCCATAAAAGTAGAAATTAATAACAGAAAAAGCAAGGAAAAAAAGAAACACATGGAAACTGAACAACACCTTGCTCAAAAACTACAAGGTTAAAGAAGAAATTAAAGAAATTCACAGAATCAAATGAGAATGAAAACACATCCTAACAGCACCTTTGGGACACAGCAAAAGCAGTGCTCAGAGCTCAATTTATAGCAATGAATGCACAGTTCCAAAAAGAAGAAAGGGCCGAAATCAAAACATTAACCCTACAACTCAAACAAGAGAGCAGCAAAAGAAGCCCTTGGGGACCAGAAGAAAGGAAATAATAAGAACTAGAGAAGAATTAAATGAAATAAAGAATAGAAAAACAATTGAAAGAGTTAATGAGACCAAAAGCTAGTTTTTGAAAAGATCAACAAAATTGATACAACATTAGCCAAATTGACAAAAGAAAAACAAGAGGAAGTAAACGACTCAAATAAGAAATGAGATGGGTGATATCACAACAGACCCAACTGAAATTAAAATAATCATAACAGAATAATATGAAAGACTATACTCTAACAAATTTAAAAACCTGGAGGAAATGGACAAGTTTCTAGAAAACCACTACCTACCTAAACTGAAACAAACAGAGATAGAACAACTAAATAAGCCTATAACAAGAGATTTGAAAAGGTAATTAAAATCTCCTCCCCCCCCCCCCCCAGAAAAAAGCCCTGGCCCTGATGGTTTCACTGGAGAATTCTACCAAACTTCCAGAGAAGAATTAACACCACTAATACTAAAGGTATTTCAAAGTATAGAAAAGGATGGAATACTCCCAAACTCATTCTATGAAGCCAACATAACCCTGATACCAAAACCAGGTAAAGACACCACAAAAAAACAAAATTACATACCAATATTCCTCATGAACATCGCAAAAATCCTCAACAAAATTCTAGCCAATAGGATTCAACAACATAGCAAGAAAATAATTCACCATAACCAAGTGGGATTTATATCAGGTATGCAGGGATGGTTCAACATTAGAAAAACAATCAATGTAATCCATCACATAAATAAAGCAGACAAGAACCACATGCTCTTATCAACCGATGCAGAAAAGTCACTTGACAAAGTCCAACACTTGTTCATGATAAAAAAAAAAAACGCTCAGCAACATAAGAATAAAAGGGAAATTCCTCAACATAATTAAGGGCATTTATACAAAGCAAACAGCCAAAATCATCCTAAATGGAAAGAGTCTGAAAGCATTCCCCTTGAGTATGGGAACCAGACAAGGCTGCCCTTTATCACTATTCTTATTCAACATTGTGCTTGAGGTCCTAGCCAGAGCAATTAGGCTAGAAAAAGAAATAAAAGGCATCCAAATTGGTAAGGAAGAAGTAAAATTATTTGTATCTGCAGATGATATGATCTTATACACAGAAAACCCCCAAAGAATCCGCAAGAAAACTGCTGGAACTAATAGAAGATTTCAGCAAAGTATCAGGATACAAAATAAACATACAAAAATCATTTGGATTCCTCTACACCAACAAAGAGAACCTCGAAGAGGAAATCACCAAATCAGTACCATTTACAATACCCTAAAGAAGATAAAATACTTAGGAATAAATCTAACCAGAGAGGCAAAAGACCTATACAAAGAAAACTACAAGACACTACTGCAAGAAACCAAAGGAGAGCTACATAATGAGAAAAACATACCTTGCTCATGGATAGGAAGACTCAACATTGTGAAAATGTCAATTCTACCCAAAGCTACCTGCAGATATTATGCAATTCCAATCCAAATTCCAATGGCATTTTTTAATGAGATACAGAAAGGGAAGAGGCCCCAAATAAGTAAAGCATTACTCAAGAAGAACAAAGTGGAGGCCTCACACTACCTGATTTTAGAACCTATTATACTGTCACAGTAGTCAAAACAGCCTGGTACTGGTATAACAACAGATACATAGACCAGAGGAACAGAATTGAGAATCCAGACATAAATTCATCCACCTATGAGCGGCTGATATTTGACTAAGGCCTGAAGTCCATTAAATGGGGAAAAGACAGTCTCTTTAACAAATGGTGCTGGCATAACTGGATATCCATCTGCAAAAAACTGAAACAAGACCCATACCTCACACCAAGCATAAAAACTAACTCAAAATGGATCAAAGACCTAAATATAAAATCAAAAACGATAAAGATCATGGAAGAAGAAATAGGGACAATGCTAGGAGCCCTAATACAAAGCAGAAACAGAATACAAACCATAAGTAACAATGCACAAACACCAGAAGAGAAACTAGATAACTGGGAGCTCCTAAAAATCAAACACTTATGCTAATCAAAAGACTTCACGAAAATAGTAAAAAGACAACCTACAGACTGGGAAAAAAATTTTGGCTATGATAAATGTGATCAGCGTCTAATCTCTAAAATCTACAAGACACTGCAAAACCCTAACAACAAAAAGACAAATAATCCAATTAAAAAATGGGCAAAGGATATGAACAGGCACTTCGCCAAAGAAGATATTCAGGCAGCTAACAAACACATGAAGAAATTCTCATGATCATTAGCCATTAGAGAAATACAAATCAAAACTACAATGAGATATCATCTCACCCCAAAAAACACAAAATAATAAATGCTGGAGAGGTTTTGGAGAGACTGGAACACTTATACACTTTTGGCGGGGATGTAAAATGGTACAACCACTTTGGAAACTGATTTGGCACTTCCTTAAAAAGCTAGAAGTAGAAGTACCATACGATTCAACAATCCCACTTCTTGGAATATATCCTAGGGAAATAAGAGCTGTCACAAAAATATGCACACTGTGTTCATTGCAGCACTGTTCACAACAGCAAAGAGATGGAAGAAACTTAGGTGCCCACCAATGGACAAATGGATAAACAAATTATGGGTATATCCACACAATGGAATACTACACAATGATAAAGAACAATGATGAAGCCATGAAACATCTTATAACACGGAGGAAGCTGGAGGTCATTATGCTGAGTGAATTTAGTCAGTCACAAAAGGATAAATATTGTATAAGACCACTATTATAAGAACTCAAGAAAAGATTTAAACACAGAAGAAAATATTCCTTGATGGTTACAAGGGTGGGGAGGGAGGGAGAGGGGAATTCACTAACTAGATAGTAGACAAGGGAAGGAAGGCAAAAAATACAGGGGAAGTCAGCACAACTGGACTAAACCAAAAGCTAAGAAGTTTCCTGAATATGACCAAACACTATGTGACAGAGTAGCAGGGTCAGGGGTCTGGGGACCACGGTTTCAGGGGGCATCTAGGTCAATTGGCATAACAAAGTTTATTAAGAAAATGTTCTGCATCCCACTTTAGTGAGTCTTGTCTGGGGTCTTAAAAGCTAGCGAGTGGCCATCTAGGCTGCATCAATTGGTCCCAACCCACCTGGAGTAAGGAGAATGAAGAACACCAAAGACACAAGGAAAATATTAGCCCAAGAGACAGAAATGGCTACATAAACCAAAGACTTCATCATCCTGAGACCAGAAGAACTAGACGATGCCTGGCTACCATCAATGACCGCCCTGACAGGGAACGCAACAGAGAGTCCCTGACGGAGCAGGAGAAAAGTAGGGTGCAGAACTCAAATTCTAGTAAAAAGACCAGACTTAATGGTTTGACTGAGACTGGAGGAACCCTAGAAGACATGGCCCCTAGACTCTGTTAGCCCAAAATTAAAACCATTCCAGAGGCCAACTCTTCAGACAAAGATTAGACTGGTCTATGGGATGTAAAATGATACTCATGAAGAGAGTGCTTTTTAGCTCAAGTAGATACATGAGACTAAATGGGCAGCTCGTGTCTAGAGGCGAGATGAGAAGGCTGAGAGGGTCAGGAGCTGGTTGAATGGGCATGGGAAATCCAGGGTGGAAAGAGGAGTGTGCCGTCACAGTATAGGGAGATCAACTAGGATCACATAACAATGTGTGTATAAATTTTCGTATAAGAAACTAACTTGAATTGTAAACTTTCACTTACAGCATAATGAAAAAAAGAAACACACCAGGTGGGTGAACAGTGTGACCCAAGGCATGACCAGGAGGAGTGTGACAGTACCATGAGCAGTGATTCATTCAATGTAAAGAGTACAGCATTTGTGTAAGCAGGAAGCAGGCTGGCCAACCTGGGGGCCTTAAGGCCACACCAAGACCATGGGGTTATTAGGTACCCCTTAGGTCCGCATCAGTGCACAAGACTGGCAGAGACACTACAACTCTCTGCCTGCTTCTGTGGGCAGGGGTCTCTACCCCCAAAAAAGGTCCCACCTCTCAGTATTGCACCCATTCTTCCAAGCAGCACCTGCTTCCCTCCTCACACCTCAACCTGGCAGAGGCCAAGTCACCAGCCCTATCCCCTAATTTTATTTATTTTCTTTTAAGTCTCTTTTATTGATTCCGACTCATAGCGATGCTATAGGACAGAGTAGAACTGCCCCACAGGATTTCCAAAGCTGCAATCTTTATGGAAGTAGACTGCCACATCTTTTTCCTGTGTCTTTTATGTTAATTTTATTAATTTATTGAATAATAAAACATTCCTGTGGTACAAAATTCAAAACATAAAAATGGGTATATATAACAATAACCTCCCTCCCCGGCCCCCCTGTCTCCTCGTCCCCTATACTAGAGGGCTTATGTTTCCTTCCAAAGATAGTTTATGCTTACACAAACACGTACACATTTTTTTTCTTTTCTTTTTTCACCCACACAAATGATAGCATAACGCATACACTGTTCTGTACCTTGCTTTTTTTCCCTGATGGTATGTCCTGAAAATACATAATCACATAATGAATTTAAAAGGTTCCTCATTCCCTTTTTATGATTCACAGTATTCTATTACATAGACATGGCATGTTTTGTTAACTGTTGTTGTAGTTACTGTTGTTGTTAGGTGTTGTTGAGTCAAACACTGCCCAGTCCTGCACCATCGTCACAATCATTGTTATGCTTGAGCCCATTGTTTCAGCCACTGTGTCAATTCATCTCATTGAGGGTCTTCCTCTTTTTTGCTGAAGCTTTACTTTACCAAGCATGATGTCCTTCTCTAGGGACTGGTCCCTCCCTATAACATGTTCAAAGTATGTGAGACAAAATCTCACCATGCTTGCCTCAAAGGAGCATTCTGTCTGTACCTCTTCCAAGACAGATTTATTGGTTCTTTTGGCAGTTCATGATATATTCAATATTCTTCACCATTAACTAAAACCAAAACCGTTGCAGTCAAGTCGATTCTGATTCATAGCAACCCTACAGATCAACGTAGAGCTGCCCCATAGGGTTTCCAAGGAGATGCTGGTGGATTCGAACTGCCAGCCTTTTGGTTGGCAGCTGAACGCCTGACCACAGTGCCACCAGAGCTCCCTCACCATTAACTAGAGCCCTGTATTTTTCCACCCTCATTGTGGTTTTGTTTCAGGAGCCAATTTGCCTATCTCAACCACAGGGTCTTGGCTAGGACTGCCCTAGGCTGCTTGCTCTAACAGATTTCCATAACTTTAAAACTCGAAAGAAGCAGTTGGTGTGTCGGTCACTTACTCCCCTTATTCTAATTTGATCACATATCAGTAACTGGCAGGGGGAAAATGTAAATTTTCACATCACTCCCCAGTTAGGGGAAAGTACTTGGATTGTGCTCCATAGGCAATGGGAAATAACCCAAAGTCACCTTAATAGGACATCAATAATCAGTGATGTCAAAAGAACCTCATTCCTGTGTGTGGAGGATGGATTAGAGAGGGAAGGATGCCAAGGTGGAAGCAGGTGGGGGGATGTTGGGAGGTTCCAGTGGAAGCCTGGGGATTTGTGAGGTTATGGCCCAGGGCACTGGCTATAGGGTGGGGCAGAGGAGATGGAGGAAGACATCCATGATGAATGCTTGGCGAACTGAGTCTGTTTCCCAGAATCTTGGTCCTTAAGGAAATAACAGAAAATAAATGGAGATCGAAGTGATTATTATTTCACCCCATGGTGATGTGTAAACAAGGCCTCTCTCGTAACATGGACACAGCCGCAGATCCTGCTGCCCAGCCCTCCAGAGCTCCCTCACTGGCAATCTTCCAAACCTAGCCCTGCAACCTCCTTCCTGTCTATTCTTGTAAGCTCCCTAGAACCTTCCAATATAATGTCCTTTTGCTTAAGATAGCACATGGGTCTGTCCTTTGTAACCAACAACCTGGCTGATACAGAATTTGAAACAAAGAAGTAGAATGTTGTGGCCCACAGACTTCCGAGAAAATGTGAAGAATATTCTGCTGTGTATATTTTCAACAACAACAAAAAGAAAAGAATTTGGGACTAGTCACAGCAGAAGGCAAGTCCCTTTAGCATTCTGGGGTGGTTATCCGGAAATCTCATTAGATTACTACATGGGTCACCTGAAATCAGAGACTTCTCAAGGGCAAGGCTTATCGGCTCCTGACTGTCCCAGGAGGGATCACTCCTGGCACCACTAGACAGAGTAAAGCAAGAGGGAGACTGTAGATTCCAGGCACAAAGAGAAATACCAGGAGATGTCCTGGCTATTCAGATACATGAGCTGATATATGTCCTTTTTTAGTTTAGGCCAGTTTGCACTTTGTTTCTATCACTGGTTCGGGCAAGAACCTTGACTAAAGCAAGCATGCACAAATATTTGGCTTCAAACCAGAGCCCCTGCCTTTCCGCTGGAATAGCCATCTTGCAGTAATTCACCAAAATGATGAACACAAAGGGAAAGAGGAGAGGCACTTATTTCTCTAGGCCTTTTAGAAAACATGGAGTTTTTCCTTTGGCCACATACATGTGAATCTGCAAGAAAGGCGATATTGTAGTCATCAAGGGATGGGCACTGTCCAAAAAGGAATGCCCCACAAGTGTTACCATGGCAAACTGGAAGAGTCTACAATGTTACCCAGTATGCTGTTGGCATTGTTGAGGACAAACAAGTTAAGGGCAAGATTCTCACCAAGAGAATTAATGTGCATATTGAGCATATTCCGCACTTTAAAAGCCGATATAGTTTCCTGAAACAAGTGATAAGAAAAAAGTAGGAAGCCAAAGAGAAAGTTACCTGGGTTCACCTGAAGCGCCAGCCTGCTCCAGCCAGAGCACCACACTTTGTGAGAACCAATGGAAAGGAACCTGAGCTGCTACAACCAATTCAGTATGAATTCATAGCATAATAGGTGTAAAATAAAGATGTCTGGGATGTAAAAATGTTAGGTCTTTGATTTTAATTGTGTAGAATTATTGTGTCCTCTCCCCTAAAGATGGACTAAGGAATCCCCATCCCACTTACTATTTAAAGCAAACCATTTCCTAACTCACTGGGTAAGAAGTGTCTTTACTATTAAAATTTAGTGCTTTTCTTGCTGGGAAAAAAAAAAAAACTCACTGGGTAAGAAGAGACTTTACTTATTAAAATTTAATGCTTTTCTTTCTGGGAAAAACAAAAAACAAAAAAACAGAGTCCCCAAAAGTGGGAAGTGAAAGGGACACAGAGAAGTCTTGGACTTATCATCTAAAGACTGGTTTCCAGTCCCAGGTCAGCTACCTACTGAGGAAACGGAGGTAAATCATCTTCACCTTTGTGGTAACCAGGTTGGTTCAGTGTTCGGTTCTGCTTTCAGGAGTGAATCTGCCATAAAGAGTGCAATGAACAGCAGCACCTCAGAATCCTCTGTAGCCTGTACATTGTTGTTCAACTCAGCATTATTCACAACAGCCAGAGGGTAGAAACAACCCAACTGTCCATCAACAGATGAGTGGAGAAAACACATGTGGTCTATACATAAGATGGAATGTTTTATTCAGCCATAAAAAGAAACGAAGTGGTGATGCATGCTATGGCATTATGCTGAGTGAAATAAGTGAGACACAAAAGGACAAATATTGTATGATCCTAACCTATATGCAATATCTACAATAGGAAAATTCACAGAGGCAAAAATAGATTAGAGGTTACCAAGAACGGGGGAATGTGGGAAATGGGAAGTTACTGTTTCATGGATACAGCTTTTCTGTTTGGGGTGATGAAAAAGTTTTGGAAGCAGCTAGTGGTGAGCAGGAGGTTGTCAGGAGGGATCAGTCCCTGGAGAACGACATCATGCTTTGTAAAGTATAGGGTCAATGATAAAGAGGAAGACCCTCAGCAAGATGGATTAACACAGTGGCTACAGTGATGGTCTCAAGTATAACAGGGATTGTGAGGATGGCGCAGGATAGGGCAGTGTTTCGTTCTGTTGTACAGAGGGTTGCTATGGTCGGAACTGACTCAACAGCACCTAACAACAACAACAGTGGTAAGCAACATTATGAATGTAACTAATGCCACTTAATTATACACTTAAAGATAGTTAAAGTGGCAAATTTTGTTATATATATTTTACCACAATAAAATAAGAAAAAGATAAAATTATGATTCTTAGGCAAATAAAGTGAACATGCGTCAACATTTTATTGAACTCACAACTTAATTAGGGCTTCATTAAGATGTTATAAGTGTTTCAAAGGCGAATTCAAAGAACAAGCATGTATAGTCCATCAGGAATGGTGAAAAAAATTTTCAAATAGATGCAGTCTTGGTCAATATCCACAAGACAATAATCAATTGCATGTCACAATCCAGTTGAATTTCCATAGAAAACAACCATTTGTATCATCGCTAGTTTTTTTTTTTTTTTTAATGACTCACAGAATTATAAAATAGCTCAAGGAAAATTAAAGGCAGAGATAATATGAAAGTGTGTACTAGACAGGGCTTCCAGTACTCTTTTTTGCCGATTTAAAAGTCTTTCACAATTTTTCTTGACAAATAGAATTACCGATTATACTATCTAGTTTTAAATGAACTAATTCTTACAAGGAAAATGAACCTGTGGATTGGCAATGCTACTCATAATACAAATCTAAGCAAAAAAACAAGAAACCGTCAAAGCTGACATGCCTTATACTCCTCAGAACAGCACATTATCAGCCACATTATGAGGTAAAAACTATGAATACATAACCATATATGACATAATTCAGCCCAAAAAGTCATTATAATTATCAAGAAGTCTATCTGAGATATGATATAAATACACTATTATTAGCAATAACACTCTAGTCTAAGTGTATTTTGCCCTAAGATACTAACAGTGGTAATATAAAGACATCAAAACTAGACATTAAGAAAAACTTTAATTCCTCATCTCATACTTTTATATTTTATGTATGCTTTATTATGTTTTATTTATAAGTATAATTTATAAATTTACAAACGTTAGGGGTGCATGTTCCAAACAGATTTTATTGATATTAATGGGGAATCAGAAAGTTTGGAGACCACTGATCTAATGACCTTGGCAGTTCTGCACAGAAAAGTAGGTATTTTGGAAGAAAAAGAGACTTAAAGACATTCAGGGAAGAGAGTAGAACTAATGGGGGAAGGGAAGAGGAAATAACACCTACTTCATGGACCAGCATTTGGCTGTCAACTTGTGCTACAGGGAACTGCTTCTGAGTTTCTGCATATAGTGAAATACTTTCCAACAAATGGAATTTGAACTGCCTACAGAACCTGTTTATCACTGTTACCTGGTGTACAAGAAGTACAAGAAGTAGAGAGTTGTGTGTAATGATTATCAACATAGGCTCAGGATCCAGACTGCCTACCTTTGAATCTAGACTAGGTCATAGACAGACTCCCCATTTGGCCTAGTGTCTTAGGCTGGGTTCTCTAGAGATGCAAAGCCAGTAAAGTGTATAACTATATATAGAAAGAGATTTGTATCAAAGAAATGGCTCAAGTAGTTGTAGAGGCTGGAATGTCCCAACTCTGTGGGTCAAGATAGCGGCTTCTCCTGATTCTCTTAGCCACAGGGGCTGGTGAATCCAAGATTGGCAGGTCCAGTGGGCAGGGCTCTTGCTCACAGGTTATGAAGATTGATGAATCCCAAGATCGGCAGGCAAGATCACAGGTAACCTGCTAGCTCAAGTCCCAAGAACCAGAGGTCAGAAGAACAGGAGCCAGCTGCAGGACCCAGTGCAAGCAAAAGCCCAGGAGCCTTGCCAGAAAGTCCACTTGTATTGGATGTAGGCCACACCCCTAAGGAAACTACCTTTCAACTGATTGGCTACTCACAGCAGATCTCATCATGGAAGTGATCGCATCATTATTTAGCTGCCAAGCTACATCATAACTGTCAAACCACTGAGAATCATGGCCCAGCCAAGATGACATATAATCTTAACGATCACACCTAGGGAAAGTCAGAACACTGCTCTTTACCTCAATTTCCTCAACATTAAGTTGGGGTGATAATCCTACTTCATGGGATTCCTGTAAAGATGAAATTAGTTAATTAATTAAAGGACAACACAGTTCCTTTAAGGAGACTTGGTGGTTCAGTGGTTAAAGTGCTCAGCTGCTAACTGAAAGGTCAGTGGTTTGAACCCACCAGCTGCTTCTCAGGACAAAGATGTGGCAATCTGCTTCCATAAGGATTTATAACGTTTGAAACTGTATGGGGCAGTTCAGCTCTGTCTTCATAGGATCACTATGAGTCAAAATTGACTCGATGGCAATGCTTTTTATTTTTTTTATAGTTCCTTTGGCATATAGTTAGTGTGCAAAAAAAAAAGCTTTTATTGATTATAATAGAATTTCCCTATAATTTTATTTAAAAAAAATTAATCACTACTAAAAATGTTTGCAAACAACTTGGATTACCCATTTGCTCAGGCTACAGTTTTTAATTTTTCTTATTACTAAGCAATGTTGCAAGTATTCAGTGGACCAATACAGAAGAAGGATGTTGCTGTAACAACCCAGAGTCACAATTATTTCATGTTTGTGAATTAACTCAGTTGGAGAACTGAAAGAAAACAGTAGTTACACTATCTGGAATTTGAATTCAAATGGTCTTAATATGTCTTGCTTAACCAGGAACTCACTGGGACTTTTGAACAAGTTGTGTTCTTTCTCTCCCCATTCAAAATCTTAGCTCAGGTCCTTCATGTGGTGATACTAGAGATAGTAGGTTCCCATTGAAAGTCTCCTTAGAAGCAGTGGCTTTCCACTAAGGTCATAATTTGTGATAGAGGAAGAGTTAATTCATTACAAATAAACCAGTATCCCATGAAGATCAATATAGATAAGCAAGAACAAGGCCCTGCCTTCTGGATGCTTACAGTCTAATAGAGGGCTGAGAAGACATATATATAAGTTTCTATGACAGAGAACAGATTAAGATGATAATATAAAGGACACAGAGTTAAACGTGTTCTACAGTGATTGACTGAATTCATGAAATCAGCAAGGACCTGACTGAGCATTAATTATGTTCCAGGCTCCAGATGAGTTAGGCTAAATATTAGGAAAAATGGGAAGGGCTCTCTGCTGTATACAAGCAAGAGTTCAACATACAATTGCCTACTATTGATTTCATTTTTACTCCCAAACCAACGTCAATCCATTCTCTCTTACAAGGTCACTACATCTCTCAAGGGCTGTCCTCCCATCTCACAGACCCTGCCCTGAATTAATCCAATTGGCCTTAATAAAGCCCAGTGGTCTTCTCTATTCATGAACTGCTTGTTGCATGATGTCAATTCCATGGACTTTTTCCTTGAATATGTCTCAATTTCTCCACCAGATAGTGACTTTGGGCAAAGATGGAACCTCTTTAGACCTCATTTATGCACAGTGGACGCTGAATGTTTGCTGTTGATTGAGTCAACTAACTGGTTCCGCTCTGGCACCTGGAACATCATTGAGCAAAGGATTTAGTTTCTTTATTAGTCAGGGTTTGGAATGCAAATTCTGTAAGACAACTGGCAGCGTGAAGGAATATTTTATTTACAATCCTTGGTAATAAAAGCCACTATCTCAATGACAATTGTCATTTATATATTAGTGAAAACCTAGACACATTTCTGTTGGGAGGGACTGACCAAGACACTGTGACCACAGT
Organism: Dugong dugon; assembly: GCA_030035585.1. Taxonomy (NCBI): domain Eukaryota; kingdom Metazoa; phylum Chordata; class Mammalia; order Sirenia; family Dugongidae; genus Dugong; species Dugong dugon. The sequence goes on along the minus strand of CM057475.1, from coordinate 3,401,527 downwards.
AGCATATTCATCATTTTTTATCAATTAACCAGAAATACATGATAGAATATGGTTCTAATAGTGAGATAATTATAAGTAACACAGACAGCTTTCATCTTCCCAAAGTCCTTCCCAAGATGATCAAAATGAACTAGATCCTTCAGGATAAAATGATGCAGTGATTGATGGGCAAAGTAGATGGTGGTTCCTTCAGGGAGAAGTTTTCACTGTCTTCAACAATAGACTGGGACATGGAATAAAATCCTCGTGGGAAAGCCCTGGACAAGACTGTGGAAGTCATGATGGAAGCAGCCTTCCCACTTGAAAGCTTAAGTACATGAACTTGTTAACAGAGTTCCCCAAATGCCTTTTGAGGACATATGAGTTTACAAAGATGTAGTGTCAATTCATCCTAATGTCATTGTTATACCAGTTCACTTGAGGACTAGAATATATACTTTAAGCTTAAGGGAAAATATAATTAAGAACCTAAAAAAATAAATATTCTTATTCAGTCATACATAGCCACCATAAGTTATTTTCAAACTAGCTCAGATGGCTGAATAACAAGAAGTGTATTTTTCCTAACACAAAAAAATATTGATTCATCAAACTTTTAATTGCTACCATTGTTTTCCTGGGTGAAATCACACTCCAACTTACATAAGAATACAGATGAGCAAACATAATGATGCAAGCTTTGATGACAAAAGTTTTAGAAAAATTCATAGATGACTATATCAAGGAAGGAGAGGGAGAGGAGGAGAGAGAGTCTTGGATACTGAGGAGCATCAATTAAGTGAATAAAAGCTATATAACATTATGTAAAAGAAGAAGGCATCACTTTAATTTTGTTCCTGTTTGGTGTAGTCAAACTTACCATAAATGTTAATAAGGCTGTCCCCCAGAGCAGCACATTCTGGGCCAGACCTGGAGCAAACTTAACGTTTGGATCCACTGCAACTCATCTGTTTGTACCTTGCTCTTCATCCCATTCTCCTGTTTTCTGACTTTACCAAGCTGAATGGCAGTCTGCTCTTGTTTTCCTAATGTTTCAGCTCTATGTATACGTTATGTTTCTATTGCAGCCTTAGCTTTTGCTGTTCTTTTGACCACACTTTTGCATCTGTATTTCAACTTGGTCGTTCATATTTCCCTTGAATTGTACCCCACACAGTATCGTAGCTTTTCTCAGGGACACTTATGCCCCCAGTGTCCTGCTCTTTGACCCTACTCCAAACTAGTTCCTTGATAGAAAGGACACATGTAGTCAAGACTTAAAAATTTATTTACTAAATGTCTTGAGGATGAAATAATGGTGTTAAATGCCATTCAAGATTAAATTTTTACTTATATTCCTGGGCATCTTCAGAAATACAATGTAAAAAGAAAATTGACCTCCAAGGACCACCACACTGCTAGAGTTGATAAATTTAATGATTCTGCACAACAGAGAAACCACAGCATTAGCTGAGAGAATAGGTCATGGCACATCTCAGAGGACCCTGCTTTGTGGAAGAAGAGAGAAAGTTTAGACCAGGGGTTTCATACATAGACTCTGGGGCTAGCCTGTCTGGGTTTGAATCCTAGCTCTGTGTGACTTTACCAGCAAGTTACTTACCCCTCTGTTTCTTAGTCCCCTTATCTAGTAGATGGTGATAATAATATCATCCAACTCATAGGTTATTGTGAGAGTTACATAGGTCATAGACTAGCATACATACAGTTCTCAGAACAGCACCATGTACAGAGTAAGTGCTACATATGCATTTGCTATTATAATTTGTGTTTATACTTCAGGAAGAAGAGAGTGGTTGATTCTGTGGGTCTTTGCTGCTCTGTCTGAGCTTCCTACTGTTTTCTCAAATGTGATTGCACTTGTATCCACTATAGGGTCTGGGCAAGAAAGGTCCTTTGGAAAGAAGTCTTGGTTTTTTCTGTGTTGCCCCTTAAGGATGCTCAGTTGGCAGAAGGGACAGAAGCTCACAGAAGATCCCACTAGAGGGGTCTTACAGCTTCTCCACTGGGCTGTCTGTGGAGGGTAATAGATGTTGGATTCTCACAAAGCAATGCTGGCTCATGCCCAACCACTGACTTTGGGAACAGCTGTGGGGATATCAGGCCTGAGATGTGAAACCAACCAGATCCCCCTGCTACTGCTACCACACACTTCAAGTTACTAAGAAAACAGTCAACAATCCCAAGCATCCCAAAAGGTCTGATAAATCTCTGTAACAGGCTAGGAAGAAATAAGACTGAGATCCATCAAGGAGAAATCTGGCTTGAACAAACACCTCAAAATGTCTTTCAAAACATCTCATACTTGACAGAGACCAGACTTTTGCCAAACCAAGTCTTCGCCTTAAAGCTCCTGGTCCACTCTATGTGGTTCTGGCCCTTCGTTCCTGGGCTCCATCCAAGGTTGGGCAAGGGCCATGGGATTATTTCATGTCCACGAACTATTGATTTCATCCTGTTCTCATGCCATCATGATTCTCCCAAGTGGGTTGCATAGCGTAACTTAGCCCTTCTCATCAACCCTCAAAGGGAAGTTTGCCACAAGGTCAGTCAGCCACACTTCCAGCCAGGGCAATTTCACAATCCATGCTGTCATGACCTCTCATGAGTACCCCCCCATGCTCTCTCCCCAAGAGTCCCCTAACACACTCTGGGTGTTTGGCAAATATGAAATCACAAACAGAACTGAAGTTCACGGGCATGGTCAGCTCAAAGGGGATTTCCTCAATGTGCATTCTTTTCTAAGAACCTCATTGATTGTTCTCCTGAGGCTGATTGTGTAAAAAACTCTGAACTTACTCCATTTTGATAGATTAAGGACTTCATTTAGGGTATATTAGCAATAAAATAGCTGAAATGAGGCAGGTCACGTGACGTGCCATAGAAAGCTTTCTGGGATACCTTTGCAGTTGCTGGGCAAACAGATTTTAGAGGGAAAAAAATAACAGCCAGTTCACCTGACTTCCAGTGGCAGAGTGTTAGGGCAATACATGAGGTCTTGCCCAGACTCTACAATGGATAGAAGTTTCAATTACATTTGAGAAAACAGTAGATGGGTTCTGGAAGAACAGCAAAGCGTTGTATCACCCTAAGCTCTGTGACAGGTGATTCTTAGGCCGGCAAACAGGGTTCTTATACTAATTGCAATTACAGTGATGTGTGCACATGATTAAAAAATCAAATTAAAAAAAAGAAAAGAAAAAAAAGGCCTCAATTTAAAAAAAAAATTGTCACTATTCCACTCACCAAGGACCATCTGGTAAACTGGTGGTTGCCATCATTTATAAAATGAATTCAGAAGTGTCCCTTCCTCTTCTATTTTCTGAAAGAGATTGTGTAGACTTAATGTTACTTATTCTTTAAATGTTTGGTAAGATTTGCCAGTAAAGCCATCTTGACCTGGAAATTTCTTTTTCAGAAGGTTTTTAACTGTGAAGTCCATTTCCTCAATTGTTAAAGGACTATAAATGTTATCTATTTAATTTGGAGTGAGGTTTGGTAATTTGCCATTTTAAAGAAACTGGTCCATTTTGTCAAGTTGTTGAATTTATGAGCATAAAGTTGTTTTCAGTATCCTCTTATTATTCTTTTAATGTCCACAGGGTCAGTAGTCACACTCTTTCTTTTATTCCTGATATTAACAACTTGTATCTTCTCTGCTTTTAGTCTGTCATCTTTCTAGAGGTTTATTTTTTCAAATAACTAGCTTTTGATTTTATTATTTTCTCTATTGTTTTTCTGTTATAAGTATCATTGATTTCTGTTCTTTATTATTTGATTTCTGCTTTCTTTGGGATTATTTTGTTTTTCTTTTCCTAGAGTCTTAAAAAATAAATTTAGATTATTCATTTGAAACTGTTCTTTTCCAACGTAAGCATTTCATTCTATAAGTTTCTTTCTCAGCACTGCTTTAACTACATTCCAAAAATTTTATTTGTTATATTTTCATTTTTGGTAAGTTTAAAATATTTTCTATTTTCTTCTGAAATGTCTTCTTTGAACCATGGATTAGTAAGAAACCTGTTATTTAATTTTTAAGATTTAGGAGATTGTCTTGTTTCTTTCTGTTATTGATTTCTAATTTAATCTCATTGTTGATCCCAGGACATACCATGTATGATTTAAATTGCTTTAAATTTGTTAAAGTTTTTTTTTCTTTTTTATAACACGGGATTATGGTCTATCTTGGTGAATGTTTGCTGAGCACTTGAAAATAATGTGAAGTCTGCTGTTTTGGGATGGAGTATTTTATAAATGTCAGTTGGATCCATTTGGTTGATGGAGTTGCTCGGTTCTTCTATATTCTTACTGATTTTCTTTCTACTAGTTCTATCCATTACTGTTAGAAGAGTGTTGAAGTCTCCAACTATAACTGTGGAGAATCGTTTATTTCTCCTTTCAGTTCTGTCAGTTTTGGCTTTATGTCCTTTGAAGCTCTGTTCTGGTGTATACACTTTTAGGCTTATGTCTTCTTAGTGAATTGACCCTTTTATCATTATCCAATGTCTCTCTTTGTCCCTGGCAATTTTCTTTGCTCTGAAACCTACTTTGATTAATATTAATAGGGTCACTCCAACTTTGGTTCAGTTTTTGCATGGTATATATTTTCCCATTATTTTACTTTTAACCTGCCAGGATCATTGTCATTATAGACAGCATATAGCTGCTTCGTGATTTGTTTATCTATTTTGACAATATTTATCTTTTATTTGGTGTGTTTAGACCATTTACATTAATGTAATTATTGATATACTTGGATTTAGTCTTACTGTTTTATTATTTGATTTTTGTTTATCTCTTTTTTTATTATTTCCCCTTGTCTGTCTCCTTTTGCAAAGTGTGAACATTTTTTAGTATTCTATTTTCATTTATTTGTTATGTTTTTACTATATCTCTCTATATAGTTTTCGTTTCATTTTGTTTGTTTGTGTTAGTAATTGCTCTTAGGATTACAATAAACATATGTAACTTGTCAAAATCTACTTAAAATCAATGTTTGACAACTGCAAGTGGAATATATAAACCTTACAAATATATATGTCCCTTTTCCCTCCCCCTTTATGTGGTAGTAATATTATGTATTACATCTACATACATTGGAAACCTCATTAGACAAGGTTATAATATTTCCTTTCAAGCATCCAACTTGCTTTAAAGAGCTAAGGAGGAGAAAAATAGTCTATTACATTTACCCACATATTTATTATTTCTGTTACTTTTCCTTCATTCCTGATGTTCCAAGTTCCCTTTAGTATGATTTTCTTTCTGTTGAAAGAACTTCCATTCTTTCAGAGTGGGTCTACTGGCAATGAATTGTCTTAAATTTCCTTAATCTGTGAATGTCTTTATTTCACCTTTATTCTTGAAAGATGTTTTTGCTAGATATAAAATTGTGGTTTAAAAGCTATTTTCTTTCAGCACTTTAAAAATGTGGTGCCACTTTCTTATAGTTTCTGATTAGAAATCCATTCTCATTCAAATCATTGTTCCTTGTAAGTTTTCTCTCTAGCTATTTTAAGGCTTTTCCTTTGTTTTTAGTTTTCGGTAGTTTTATTATGTTGTTTTTGGCATGGATTTCTTTAGGTTTATCCTGTTTATGCTTCACTGAGCTTCTTATAGGTTTATATCTTCTGTCAAATTTGAGGAATTTTCAACTATTATGTTTTCTGCACCATACTCTTCTTCCTCCTCTGGGATTCCAGTGATGCAAATGTTACAACATTTTTACAATTCACAGGCCCCTGAAACTTTTCTTTTCTTTTCTTTTTTTCAATCTTTGCCCCTCTGTTGTTTGAACTGGATAATTTCTATTAATCTATCTTCAAGTTTACTTAATCTTTGTTCTATCATATTCATTCTGCTGTGGAACCCATGCCCCAAAAAACTTTGTTTTTTATTTTACTTATTGTGCTTTTTGGTTAGAGAATTTTCATTTGATTCTCCTTACATATTCTACTTCCTTGCTGAGATTTCATCATTACTATTTTTTTAATAGTCTTTGTTAATACTTTATAGAGTATTTTAAAGCCTTTATCAGTGCAGTGCAATGGGTGTCTCTTACATACGGCCTTTCTGGCTTAGAGTTTATAACTGCCAAAATGATTAGCTAGGCCACAATCTTGCAAAGGTATTGGTTAGTTTTCTATGCAAATATGCTGTGGAAAAGCACCCAATAGGATTAAAGTACCTTGTAGGAAATGGTCAATTACTATGCAAATTGAGTGAACATGGTCTACCGAGGGGATTGGTTAGTTCCTGGTCTGGCTGGAAGGGCCTTGTTTTGAAATTGATAAGGAGCTTGCTTATGAGCAGCCAACACACTAGACAGCACAGCAGTACGAGCAGCAGCAGTACAATTGGCAGCAATATCAGCTGAGAGAACCATAGGACCACCTGATGGCTTCCACAGGCTTACTGGCCTAAGGAGCAAGGCAGCTGTGGTGCTGCTTGCCAGCCCACAGAGAGAGAGAGAGCTTAGTGCCTTTGGGCACGTGACTTGATGACAGAGCAAGGTGCCTCCAGGCACTTGTTGGCGAAGCAAAAAGAACCATAACACTTGCCCAAGCAGGGCAGAAGCCCAGCAAGGCCCAGTGGCAGAGCAGAAGCCCAGAAAACATGTAGCCGAAGGCAGAGAGCCTTGCATGGTTGAGAGGAGGGCCTGCTAGCACAACAGAGAGGAGCCAAGAGAGCCTCCTGGTTGAAAGCTGTCCTAATTGACAAACTGCATTCTGTCTTCTGAGTTGTCTCCAGTTACTTCCAAGTTGATCTTGATCCCAAGTTGTAACCTGTTACCTCCTCAATAAACCACTTTACTGTAAGCACAGTTAGTGAGTTCTGTGAGATGTTGCAGCAAATTACAGAACCCAAAGATGGGAGGAGGAGTACTGAGGGGAGGGGGAGTAGTTGGTTTTAGAGATGATGGAGTGGTACAGCAGCTTGGAGAAGTTAGACATTGGAGGCCTCTTTAACCTCCACTTCATACAAATCAGCTTTGTGCTGAGTCTTATTAAAGAAATTATTTGTTTAATCAGATAATAAAGTATGTGTTTCTTCTTGGTATTGGTGGCTATTAATTCTATCCCTTGTGGAATAATATTTTCCTGCTTCTTCACATAGCAAGTAATTTTGGATTGTATCCTGGACATTTTTTTATTTTATTGTACTTCAGGTGAAGGCTTACAGAACAAATAGTTTCTCATGAAACAGTAGTACACATATTGTTTTATGACATTGATTAACAACCCCACAACATGTCAACCCTCTAACTTCTCAACCCCTTTTTTTTTTGGTGAAAATACACATAGCCAAAGATACACCATTTCAAAAATTTCTACATGCACAGTTCAGTGATGTTGACTACGCTCTTCCAGTTGTGCTGCTATTCTCACTTAAGATGAAGGCTTACAGAACAAAATAGTTTCTCATTTAACAGTTACTACACATGTTGCCCTATGACAATGGTTAACAATCTCACAACACATCAACAATATCCTTACTCAACCTTGGGTTTCCTATCACCAGCTTCCTTGTCCCCTTCTGCCTTCTGGCCCTTGTCACTGGACTACTGTACCTCATTAGTCCCATTTGGTTTTATGGGGCTGTCCACTCCCAGGCTGAATGGTGAACCTCAGAGATAACTTCACCACTGAGCTAAAAGGGTGTCTATACGACTCTGTCAGAAGTGGGATTCGAACCCATGCTTCCATATGGAGACCAGAAGCCCCAAAACCAGGAAGCGAAGGTTTAGGTCTGGTGCCTTAGACCACTTGGCCATCCCAACACCACATGGACATTTTTAATATTATGTTATGAACCTCTGAGTGTTGTTTAAATCCTATGGAGAAGTTAGATATTTTGTTTGTTTGCTTGCTTGTTTGTTTTAGAAGGTAATCAACCTGGGTAAGTTCCAGATGCAATTTCTGTCCAGTTCTCTTTGGGTTGTGGTCTCAATGTTAATTAAATTTTCCAAGCTTTTACTTTATTATTTGGATCTTTCCATAGTGCAGCACTAAGTGACCAGTCTGGGACTGGTTTGTTTGTCTATCCTGTAACTGTAGTCCAGTTCTCAAAGCTTTTTAGAGTCAGATCCATGAATTCTGAGCTTAGAAGTGAGGACAGAAATTTATAAACAATTTTTAGAGGTTGCTTTTTCCCTCTCTACAATCTCCCTAGTACTTCTAATTTCCTGGGGCTTATATAATCATTCCTCCAGTCAGAAAACTGGGCTTTATTTACCCTGCTCTGCCACATAATTTTTGTAACTGCACCCATATCAAGTACCAGGTGGCAGAACAACAGGAGTTCACCCCACCCTTTTGTGATCACAACGCCTCTGATCAAAGGGGAAATTTTACCTCCATAATATTTTTAAGAGTCTGTGAGCTGTTGTGGTCTGGGATATGAGAGATCAAGAAAAAGAGAAAAAATAAGTAAAAATTGATTCCCCCTACTTTCTCTGAGCATCAGGAACCTCCTCTCCCACTCCTCATGCCAGAACTAGAGGGCTTCTCCTGAAGCTTTCTTTGTCTGCACTGAGACCAACTTTCAGGTTTCAGGCTGTGTCGAGTCCAGGCTGATGGAGATCAGAAGCAGAAAAAAAGGTAAACTCATGGCCATTTCAGTTGTAGTTTATATCTGGTCTTCCCCAATCTGTCTGATACCATTTACTCTCAGAGTCCTCAAATAGCTATTCCATGCCTTTTCTTTGTTTGTTTGTTTGTTTTTAGCATTTGTATCTGCAATCAATGGGACAGATAGACTCCAACCTACCCAAAACTGGAAGCTTGTCAATATATATTTAGGTACAACATCTAAGCTGTTATTTCTTGTCTATAGATTTATATTTTATCCATTGACTGTTTTACAATGAATTGCAAATTAGCTCATTTGTACCTCATACAGTGTACCTCTTCATATTGTTTGTTTGTTTGTTTTTCTTTTCTTTTTGCTCATTTTAATTCCTCTAGTAATTATCTTTGTAATTTAAAGTTCAAGTTTGGGTTCCATAAATTTTGATACTTCTTAGTTTGAAGGGATTAGAAATTATGACCAGCCACAGTCTCCTTAACTCTGATTCGTCTTCACAATTATTCAGGGTACCAGTCCAATCTGACCTTGTATCTTATGTATAAATGAGAACACATAAAAGTAAAATCTAAACTGATTATATTAAAATATAACTGTGAAAACATTTTAAATTGTGCTCCTTTATTAACACATTAAATAATAAGATCTAGTAGCAGGTGTAATAACTACTGTATTTTCAAAATAGTGAGAGATTTTTGAAAATTTTGGAAATTGAAATGTATTTGAAAATGTATAATTTATAAAATTTCTATTGGTAAATAAAAATACATAATTCAACATTAGCATGATAATATTATATAATGCATAATATAATAATCTTTTATAAATATAAATGCAAAAGTCTTCAACAAACTACTAGCAGGCAAATCCAGCAACATATAAAAAATTTCTACATTATGACTAAGTGGGGCTTATCCCAGGAAGAGGAGCCCTTGTGATGCAGTGATTAAGCACGTGGCTGCTAGCCGAAAGGTCAGCAGTTCAAACGCACCAGCCACTCCACTGGAGAAAGGTGTGGCTATCTGCTTCTATAAAGATTACAGACTTGCAAACCCTATAGAGCAGTTCTACTCTGTCCTATAGGTTTCTAAGAGTTGGAATCTACTTGACAGCAAAGGGTTTGGTTTTGGTTTATCCCAGGAATACAAAGTTGGTTTCAATATAATATACCATATTAATAGAAAAAAAGATCAAAAATTCATGATCATCTCAATAGACACAGAAAAATTATTTTACAACATTCAACACCTTTTCATAATGAAAATTCTCAACAAACTAAGAATAAAAGTGAACTTCCTCAATCTGACAATTTGCATCTACAAAAAAAAACTCACAGCTAACATCATACTTACTGGTGAAGACTGGATGTTTTCCCCCTAAGATCAGAAACAAGACAAGAATGTCCACTCTTATCACTTATTCAACATTGTACTGGAGGTTATGGCCAGGCAAATTAGGCAAGAAAAAGAAATAAAAGGCATCCATATTGGAATTGAAGACATAAAAATAACACTATCTGCAGATGAAATAACTTGTATACTGAAAGTTGTAAGGAATCTATTAAAATACTATTAGACTAATAAACAAGTTCAAAAATGTTGCAGGAGACAAGATCAATATACAGAAGCTAATTGCATATCTAGTCATTTGTAATAAACAATTAGAAAATGAAATTAAGAAGGAATTCCATTTACTAAGCATCAACAAGAATGAAATCCTCAGGAAAAAGATTAATAAAGGAAGTAGAAACTTATCCTCTGAAAACTACAAATACTGACAGGACTTCCAGCAAAATGGCACTCTAGGCAGAAGCACCATGCTGTCCCTCAAAGCAAAGATCTGAAAAACTAAGCCAAACAGAGAAAACAACAATCCTGAAACCCTAAAACATCAAATGAAGAGCTAAAGAACTCAGTCAAGCAACAAATGGAGTGAGAAAACTGACAGAGAATGGAGAGCGAGGAGAGATTCATGCAGAGGTCCCCTATCAGCTAACGCAGAACGGAACCACCATCTTGGACTCCTATCAGAGACCAGCAAACAAGGGGTATGAGAAAGCAGCTTCACAGAGATTCCAGCAGGAGACAAAACAACCAGTGATTTGCGATATATACTTTCCCACCCCCCCACACTTCTACACCTCCACTCGGGCTCCTCTGCTTCCCGTGGCCACAATCCCATGTCCGGGAAACACTGGCTGCTTGGAGTCCACACACCCGAATGGGCCGGCTCTCTGAGTGCCATCTGTTGGCTGCTGGTGTTGCTTTTTTCCACTTCTTTTGATTTCTTCCTTACCTCTCACCACCTCCCCTCCTTTCACTCAAATACCTGGCTCCATGAGCCATCTTTGCTTGCTCCTGAGGGGCTGCAGAGCTCCAGTAATTTGTGATGTATGCTTTCCCACCCCCTCCTTTCTTCACCCACACTCTGCAACCTCTGCTTCCCACGGATACAGTCTCTTGTCCGGGAACCACTGGCTGCTTGAAGTCCACCAGCCAGCACTAGCTGGCTCTCTGAGTGCCATTTGCTGTCTGCTGGTGTTATTTTTTTTCCACTTCTTTTGATTTCTTCCTTACCTCTCACCACCTCCCCTTCTTTCACTCAAATACCTGGCTCCATGTGCCATCTTTGCTTCTTCCTGAGGGGCTACGGAGCTCCGTTCGAGTGTGGAGCTTCTTCCCGGTCTGGGATGCCATGCTGGTGGGATAGCGGGGCTTTTGTTCGCTTGTTTGTTTTGAATTCTTTGCCCATTCTGGCCAGGTGGTGCTGCGTGGCTTGGAAACTACCCCCTGGGCTTGCGCAGATGTGCAGAAGGATCCCTGAGAGCATTTCTTTCTTGTTCTTCTTTTTTTTTTTTTCTGTTTGTTGGAGGGCTTTTCTTGTTCTTTTGTTTTTAATTTGTTTCATTTTCTTTTCCCTTTTTCTCTTTCTTCATTACTCAGTTACTCGTCTCTCTATATCTTCCTTCTCTTTCTGTTCCCTGAATACCTGGCATTGTATACCTCTGCTCCTTCTAGCCAGATGTACTGCAACACCTGAGAACAACTTCCCCAAACCTCATAGCTGCACCAGTGAGATCCCTCAGAACTTTGCTGTTCTTTAAACTTTCTGATTTTTATTTATTCATTCTTTTCTTTTCTTTTTTTTCTTCCTCTTCAACTTTTTGTTTTTCTCCATTTCATAGTCTCTCATCTATCCACTCCAATGGCAAGCTCTACTAGCATTCTTTTTTGTCCGTTTGTATGTTTTTGGCTTCTGTTCCTCTCTACTCTCTCCCATATCCATCTTAGCTCCACACATAACTATCTCCCTGCTACATAGTGCCTACCTGCACCATGCACTTAACATCACACCACCAAGCAGCACAAACAAGGCCTACTGGAACCTACCCTGCACTAATTACCGACCTGCCCTGGTGGCTGTAGTAAGAGTCACAAACATCCCATCCCGGTAACTCCTCTTCAGCTAGACCTCCCCTACCGTACCATATCTGAGTGACTGACCCTGCCAATTGAAGAAGGAGGCGAAAGTATTGTGCGAACAGACAAGCAAACAACAAGAACACACAACCTGCCTGCTCATATGTAGCCACATTTAAAAAAAAAAAAGGGACGAAACAAACAAACCTGCAATCAATAAACAAGAAAAAATAACTACTAAATGCCCCGATGACAGAATACAATATCAAAACATTAACAAAAACAGGACATGATGGTTTCAGTAGGCATACAAAATAAAACACCAGATGACTTTCCAGTGGAAGAAAAGGGACTAGAACCACCTGATAGGGAATTCAGACCTCTAATACTCAGAATTCTCCAAGAGCTGAAGCAAAAAGCAGAAAAAAATGAGGAAAAAATAGACAAATTCATGGAAAATACAGACAAAAGATTGGAAGAATTCAGGAAAATAATACAGGAACAAAATACCAAAATAAATTCAAGACTAGAAATTATACAAAGACAACAATTAGAAATCTAAAAGATAAACAACAAGATTTCAGAAATGGATGGTGTCATAGAAGGGCTGAGAAGCAGATTTGAAATGGTGGAAGACAGGATCAGTGGACTTGAAGATAAACACTTGGATACAACTCTGTTTCAGGAAAACTCAGAAAAAACAACAAGGAAAAATGAAGAGACCCTGAAAGTTATGGGGGATATAATGAAAAGCAAAAATTTCTGAGTGATTGGAGTTCCAGAACAGGGGAAGAAAACAGAAAACACAGAGAGGATCATTGAAGAACTGCTGACAGAAAACGTCTCCAAAATCATGAAAGATGAAAAGCTGGCCATCCAAGAAGCTAAACGAACCTCATAGAGAATAGACTCCAAAAGAAAATCACCAAGGCATATCATAATCGCACTCACCAAAACCAAAGACATACAAAGAATCCTGAGAGAAGCTCGTGAAAAACAAGAAATCACATATAGAGGAGAAACGATAAGACTAAGCTCAAATTATTCAGCAGAAACCATACAGGCAAGAAGACAATGGGATGACATGTATAAAACCTTGAAAGAAAATAATTGCCAGCCAAGAATAATATATCCTGAAAAACTCTCATTCAAATATGATGGTGAAATTAGGTCATTTCCAGATAAACAGAAATTAAGGGAATATATAAAAGCCAAACAAAACTTGCAAGAATTATTAAAGAGAGTTCTTCGATCTGAGAACAAAGAACTTCAGCTCACAGGAAGAATCTACGATGCAGGATTGTATCAGCCAGATACCAATCTAGGAAATGACCTCACAAGGAGTATCCAAAACCAAAACAAATACAACAGGGAATCAGAGCAGTTAATCAGTAAATTACAACAACACCATAACAATAAAAGAGGGCATAAACAGCACAGGTACACAACATTCTAATGGAGATGAAGGCAAGGTGATACCAAGTAATGGTAGACTGCTTCAAACTTAGAAAGATAAGGGTAAAATTCATGGTAACCACAAAGAAAGTTAAAAAACATACCCAAAAATAAAGAGGAAAAACATAAAGTCTCAGGAAAAACAAAGAAATGAAAAAAAAAAACCCACAAACAAAAGTAACTCAGCACAAGACAGTAAGAAGAACAAATAAAACATCAGCACCACAAAAAAAGGACTGCAAAATGACAGCAACAAACTCATATCTATCAATAATTGCACTGAATGTAAATGGTCTCAATGCACCCATAAAGAGACGGAGAGTGACAGAATGAATAAGAAAACAGGATCCATCAACATGCTGTCTACAGCAGACACACTTTAGAAATAAAGATGTGAATTTATTAAAAGTCAAAAGTTGGAAAAAAATATATCAAGCTAACAACTACCAAAAAAGAGCAGGAGTGGCAATACTAATCTCAGATAAAATAGACTTTAAAACAAAATCCACCATAAAAGACAAAGAAGGACACTAAATAATGATTAAGGTGACGATCCACCATGAAGATATACCCATAATAAACATCTACGCCCCCAATGACAGGGCTCCAAAATACATAAAACAAACTCTAACAACACTGAAAAGAGAAATTGACAGTTCCACAATAATAGTAGGCGATTTCAACACACCACTCTCAGTAAAGGACACAACAACTAAGAAGCAACTTAGCAAAGATACAGAAGACCTAAAGGGCACATTCAGCCAACTTGACCTCATAGACACATATAAACTTTCTGATTTTTATTTATTCATTCTTTTCTTTTCTTTTTTTTCTTCCTCTTCAACTTTTTGTTTTTCTCCATTTCATAGTCTCTCATCTATCCACTCCAATGGCAAGCTCCCCTAGCATTCTTTTTTCTTTGTTTGTATGTTTTTGGCTCCTGTTCCTCTCTACACTCTCCCATATCAATCTTAGCTCCACACATAACAATCTCCCTGCTGCATCCTGCCTACCTGCACCTTGTGCTTGACATCACACCACCAAGCAGCACAGGCACGGCCTACTGGAACTTGCCCTGAACTGATTACCGACCCGCCCTGGTGGCAGTAGTAAGTGCCACAAACAACCCATCCCAGTAACTCCCTTCAGCTAGACCTACCCTGCCGTACTATATTTGAGTGACTGACCTTGCCAACTGGAGAAGGAGGTGAAAAGTATTGTGCCCACAGATGAGCAAACAACAAAGAAAACAAAGCCCACCAGCTCAGACATAGTAAATTTAAAAAAAAAAAAGGGACAAAACAAACAAACTTACAATCAATAAATGAGAAAAATAACTACTGAATGCCCAGAAGACAGCAGACAATATCAAAACATTTACAAAAACAGGACAGGATGGTTCCCTTAGGCGTCCAAAATAAAACACCAGATGACTTTCCAGTGGGACAAAATGCACTAGGACTACCTGATAGGGAATTCAAATCTCTAATACTCAGAATTCTCCAAGAGCTGAGGCAAAAAGCTGACAAACATGAGGAAAAAATTCATGGAAAATGCAGACCAAAAAAAAAAAAAAGTAAGAATTCAGGAAAATAATGCAGGAACAAAATGCCAAAATAAATTTACAACTAGAAATTATACGAAGACAACAATTAGAAATCCAAAAGATAAACAACAAGATTTCAGAAATGGACGGTGTCTTAGAAGGGCTGAGAAGCTGATTTGAAATGGTGGAAGACAGGATAAGTGGAATTGAAGACAAACACTTGGATACAACTCTCTTTGAGGAAAACTCAGAAAAAAGAACAAAGAAAAATGAATAGACCCTGAGAGTTATGTGGGATACAATCAAAAGCAAAAATTTTCGAGTGATTGGAGTTCCAGAACAGGGGGAGAAAGCAGAAAACACAGAGAGGATGATAGAAGAGCTGCTGACAGAAAACTTCCCCAATATCATGAAAGATGAAAAGCTGGCCATCCAAGAAGCTCAACGAACCCCATATAGGAGAGATCCCAAAAGAAAATCACAGTCGCCAAAACCAAAGACAAACAAAGAATCCTGAGAGCAGATCGTGAAAAACAAGAATTCACATACAGAAGAGAAACAATAAGACTAAGCTCAGATTATTTGTCATAAATGATGCAGGCAAGAAGACAATGGGATGACATGCATAAAATCTTGAAAGAAAAAAAATTGGCATCCGAGAATAAAATATCCTGCAAAAATCTCATTCAAATTTGATGGTGTAATTAGGTCATTTCCAGATAAACAGAAATAAAGGGAATATGTAAAAGTCAAACCAAACTTACAAGAATTATTAAAAGGAAGTTCTTCGATCTGAGGACAAACAACTTCAGCTCACAAGCAGAATCTAGGACACAGGATCATACCAGCCAATTACCAATCTAGGAAATGACCTCTCGAGGACTAACCAAAATGAAAAAAAATTCAACAGGAAATCAGAGCAGTTAATCAGTAAATGAAAACTACATCAAAACAATAAAAGAAGGAATAAATGGCATAGGTATAGAACCTTCTAATGAAGAGGACGGCAAGGCGATACCAAATAATAATAGACGGCTTCAAACTTAGAAAGATAAGGGTAAAATTCATGGTAACCACAAATAAAGTTAACAAACCAACTCATAAAAATAAAGATGAAAAACAAACTCTCAGCACAAACAAAACCTACAAAAACAAAAGAAAGGAAAAAAAATCCACAAACAAAAATAACAGCACAAGAGAGTATGAAGAACAAAGAAAACGTCAGCAGCACAAAAAAAGCACTACAAAATGACAGCAACAAACTCACATCTATCAGTAATTACACTGAGAGTAAATGGACTCAATGCACCCATAAAGAGATGGAGAGTGAGAAAATGGATAAGGAAACAGTTTCGATCAATACACTGTCTACAAAAGACACACCTTAGAAACACACATGTGAATTTATTAAAAGTCAAAGGTTGGAAAAAAATATATCAAGCTAACAACAACCAAAAAAGAGCAGGAGTGGCAATTCTAATCTCAGATAAAATAGACTTTAAGACTAAATCTACCATAAAAGACAAAGAAGGACACTATATAATGATTAAGGGGACGATGAAGACATAACCATAATAAACATCAGCCAACTTGACCTCATAGACATATATAGAACATGCCATCCAACCACTGCAAAGTACACATTCTTTTCCAATGCACATGGAACGTTCTCCAGAATAGACCACATCTTAGGCCACATAGCAATCCTCAACAAGACCCAAAACGTTGAGTTAATTCAAAGTATCTTCTCTGACCACAATGCCAGCAAGGTAGAAATTAACAAAAGAAAGACCAAGGAAAAACAATCAATTACATGGAAACTGAATAATAACCTGCTTACACATCAGTGGGTAATAGAAGAAATAAGACATTGAATCAAAAAATTCCTAGAATCAAATGAGAATGAAAACACATCATACCAAAACATTTCAGACACAGCAATTGCCGTCCTCAGAGGACAATTTATAGCAATAGATGCACACATCAAAAAAGAAGAAAGGGAGAAAAGCAAAACAGTAACTGCAAAACTCAAACAAATAGAGAGACAGCAGCAAAAAAAGCCCACAGCCACCGGAAGAAAGGAAATAGTAAAGCTTAGAGCAGAAATAAATGAAATAGAGAACAGAAAAACAATACACAGGATCAACAAAACCAGAAGTTGGTTCTTTGAAAGAATCAACAAAATCGACAAACCACTGGCCAGATTGACAAAAGAAAAACAGGAGAGGACACAAATAACCCAAATAAGAAATGAAATGGGGGACATTACAACCGAACCAACTGAAATAAAAAGCAGTATAACAGAATATTATGAAAAACTATACTCCAACAAATTTGAAAACCTAGAGGAAATTGATAAATTTCTAGAAACACACTACCTACCCAAACTACAACAAAGTGATGTTGAAAATCTGAACAGACCCATAACAGGAGAAGAGATTGAAAAGGTAATAAAAACTCCCAACCAAAAAAAGCCCTGGTTTCACTGGAAAATTCTACAAAACATTTACAGAAGAGCTTTTACCAGTACTACTCAAGCTATTTCAGAGCATAGAAGAGGAAGCAACACTTCCAAATTCATTCTATAAAGCCAGCATAACGCTGATACCAAAACCAGGCAAAGACACTACAAATAAAGAAAATTACAGACCGATATCTCTCATGAATATAGATGCAAAAATTCTGAATAAAATTCTAGCCAATAGAATTCAGCATCATAACAAAAAAAAAAATAATACCAAGTAAGATTCATACCGGTATACAAGGATGGTTCAACATTAGAAAATCAATCAACGTAATCCACCACATAAATGAAAGGAAAGAAAAGAATCACATGATCATCTCAATTGATGCAGAAAAGGCATTTGACAAAGTCCAACACCCATTCCTGATAAAAACTCTCAAGAAAATAGGTATAGAAGGGAAATTTCTCAACATAATAAAGGGCATCTATGCAAAACTAATGGCCAACATGATTCTTAATGGAGAGAGTCTGAAAACATTCTCCTTGAAAACAGGAACAAGACACGGATGCCCTTCATCACCACTCGTATTTAACATTGTGCTGGAAGTTGTAGCTAGAGCAATAAGACAAAAAAAAGAAATGAAAGGCATCCAAATTGGTAATGAAGAACTTAAACTGTCCCTGTTTGTAGATGATATGATACTATACATAGAAAACCCTAAAGACTCCACGAGAAATCTACTGGAACTAATAGAAAGATTCAGCAGAGTAGCAGGATATGAGATAAACATATAAAAATCTGTTGGATTCCTATACACCAATAGGGAGAAGGATGAAAAGGAAATCAGGAAAATAATATCATTTATTATAGCCCCCCAAAAGATAAAATAATTAGGAATAAATCTAACCAGGGATGTACAAGATGTATGCAAACAAAACTACAAAACACTACTGCAAGAAACCCAAAGGGATCTACATAAATGGAAAAATATACCATGCTCATGGCTAGGTAGACTCAACATTGTGAAAATGACAATTCTATCCAAAGAGATTTACAAATACAACACAATCCTGATCCAAATACCAACAACATTCTTTAAAGAGATGGAAAAACTAATCATTTACTTTATATTGAAAGGGACGAAGCCCCAAATAAGTAAAGCACTACTGAAGAAGAAGAATAAAGTTGGAGGACTCACACTACCTGACTTCAGAACCTACTCTACAGCTACAGGAGTCAAAACATCCTGGTACTGATACAACGACTGATACATTGACCAATGGAACAGAATTGAGAACCCAGATGTAAATCCATCCACCTACGGTCACCTGATCTTCGACAAAGACCCAAAGTCCATAAAATGGGGAAAAGACAGTCTTTTTAACAAATGGTGCTGGCAAAACTGGATATCCATCTGCAAAAAAATGAAACAGGACCCATAGCTCACACCGTATACAAAAACTACTTCAAAATGGATCAAAGACCTGA
Organism: Dugong dugon; assembly: GCA_030035585.1. Taxonomy (NCBI): domain Eukaryota; kingdom Metazoa; phylum Chordata; class Mammalia; order Sirenia; family Dugongidae; genus Dugong; species Dugong dugon. Next base: position 3,382,571 of record CM057475.1, on the reverse strand, counting down.
ATATAAAGCCTAAAACTGTAGAGTTCATGAAGAAAAAATAGGGTCAACACTGCAGGCCTTAATACATGGCATTAACAGGATACATACCATAACCATCAAAGCACAAACCCCAAAAGATAAGCTAGATAACTGAGATCTTCTAAAAATCAAACACCTATGCTCTTCAAAAGACTTCACCAAAAGAGTAAAAAGAGAACCTACAGAGCGGGAAAAAATTTTTGGACAGTACAAGTCAGACAAAGGTCTAATCTCCATAATCTACAAGACAATCCAACACCTCTACAACAAAAAGACAAATAATCCTATTAAAAAAATGGGCAAAGGAAATGAACGGACACTTCACCAAAGAAGACATTCAAATGGCCAACAGAAACATGAGGAAATGCTCACAATTACTAGCCATTAGAGAAATGCAAATTAAAACCACATTGAGATATCGTCTCACCCCGGCATTACTGGCACTAATCAAAAACACTGTAAATAGCAAGTGTTGGAGGGGCTGTGGGGAGATCGGAACTCTTATGCACTGTTGGTGGGAATGTAAAATGATACAACCATTTTGTAAAATGATATGGCGCTTCCTTAGAAAGCTAGAAATAGATACACCATTCAAGCCAGCAATCCCACTCCTAGGAGTATATACTACAGAAATAAGGGCCGTAACTCGAATAAACATGCACACCTATATTCATGGCAGCATTGTTCACAATAGCAAAAAGATGGAAACAGCCTAGATGCCCATCAACAGATGAATGGATAAACGAACTATGGTACCTGCACACAATGGAGTACTACACAGCGAGAAAGAACAACTATTAATCTGTGAAGCATCATATAACATGGATGAAACTGGAGGACTTTATGCTGAGTAAAATAAGTCAATCACAAAAGGACAAATGTTGTATGAGACCGCTATTGTAAAAACCCATGAAAAAGTTCACACACAAAATGTAACAATCTTTGTTGGTTCCCAGGGATGGGAGAGGTGGGAAGGAAATACTAAATAGGCAATAGATAAGTGGTATCTTGGGTGAAGGGTGAGACAGTACATAATACAAGGGAAACCAGCACAACTTGTACAGGGAAAGGTCATGGAAGCTCCCTAGACACATCCAAACTCTCTGAGGGACTGAATTGCTCGGTGGACGGCTGTAGAGACCATGGTCTTGGGGAACATCTATCTCAATTGGCATAACACAGTTTATTAAGACAGTGTTCTATATTCTACCTTGGAGAGTAGCGCCTGGGGTCTTAAAAGCCTGTGAGCAGCCATCTAAGATACTCCACTGGTCTCATCCCTTCAGGACCAAGGGAGAATGAAGAGAACAGGATACAAGGAAAAGATTAGTCCAAAGGACTAATGGACCACAGCTAACAAGGCCTCCACCAGACTGAGTCAAGTACAGCTAGGTGGTGCCTGGCTACCACTGACTGCTCTGACCAGGATCACAACAGAGGGTTCTGGACAGACTGGAGAAGGATGTAGAACAAAATTCTAACTCACAAAAAAAAAAATACCAGATTTACTGGCCTAAAGGAGACTGGAGAAACCCCGAGGGTATGGCCCCCAGACACCCTTTTAGCTCAATGGTGAAGTCATCTCTTAGGTTGGTTCAGCCTGGGAGTAGACAGCCCCACAAAACCAAATGGGACTAATGAGGTACAGCAGCCCAGGGACAAGGGCCAGTAGGCAGAAGGGGGCAGGGAAGCTGGTAATAGGGACCCCAAGGTTGAGTAAGGACAGTGTTGATGTGTTGTGAGGTTGTTAACCATTGTCATAGGGCAACATGTGTACTAACTGTGAAATGAGAAACTATTTTGTTCTGTAAGCCTTCATCTAAAGTGAGAATAGCAGCACAATTGGAAGAGCGTAGTCGATGTCACTGAACTGTGCATGTAGAAATTTTTGAAATGGTGTATCTTTGGCCATGTATATTTTCACCAAAAAAAAAAAAAAGGTTGAGAAGGGAGAGGGTTAACATGTTGTGGGTTTGTTAACCAATGTCATAAAACGATATGTGTACTACTTTTTCATAAGAACCTATTTGTTCTGTAAGCCTTCACCTGAAGTACAATAAAAAAATTTAAAAAATGAGATATCAAAAAAAAACCTACAAATATTGCTCAAAGAAAGAAAAAACTTCAAAGGAAAGACAATCTACATTTATAGACAGCAAGACTTATTATTGTTAATATGACAATACTACCAAAACTGATCTACAGATTCAACACAATTCCTATCAAAATTCCATCTGCCTGTTTTACACAAGTTGATGAGGTGATCCTAAAATTTATATTAACATTCAAGTGACCCAGTTTAACCAAAACAATCTTGAAAAAAATAGAACCAAGTTGGAGGACTCACACTTTGTGATTTCAAAACTTACCACAAAGCTACTGTAATCAAGACAGTGTAGAGTAGCCTAAGGATCTATGGGACAGAATTAAGAGCCCAGAAAAAAATTCTGACATTTGTTTTCAATTTATTTTTGAAGAGGACACAAAGGCAATTCAGTGGGGGAAAGAATAGTCTTTTCAACAAATGATGTTGGGACAACTGGATATCCACATGCCAAGGAATGAAGTTGGGCCCCTACCTCACAGCATACGTAAAAATTAACCCAGAATGGATCAAAGAATTAAATATAAGAGCTAAACCTCTAAAACTCTTAAAATAAAGCATAGGTATAAATCTTCATGACCTTGGATTAGGCAATAGTTTCTTAAATAAGATACCAAAAACACAAGCAACAAAAGAAAAGTAAGTAAATTGGACTCCACTTAGATTGAAAATTTTGTTCTTCAAAGGCACCATAAGAAGGTGAAAATGTAACTCGAAAAATGGGAGAAAATACTTGGAAATCATAAGTTATAGGTGACTTTTTTTCCAGAATATATAAAGCACTGTTACGACTCAGCAATATAAAGACAAATAGTTCAGTTTAAACAATGAGCAAAGGATCTGAAAAGACATTTCTCCACAGAAGATATACAAATGGCCAACAAGCTTATGAAAGGATGCTCAGCATCATTAATTATTAGGGAAATGCAAACCAAAATCACTTAGATACCACTTCACACTCATAAAGATGGCTATAATAAAAAAATTAGATAATAACAAGTTTTGACAAGGATGTAGGTAAATTGGAACCCTCATACATTGCTGGTGGGAATGCAAAATGCTGCAGCTGCTTTGGAAAACAGTTTTGCAGTTCCTCAAAATGTTAAACATAGTTATCATATGACCCAGTGTGATGGTTAAGATCATATGTCAACTTGGCTGGGCCATGATTCCCTGTGTTTTAATGTAATCACTCCCATGATTGACTATACTGTGAGTAGCCAATCAAATGAAAGTGAGTCTCCTTGGAGGTGTGGCCCACACCTGTATATAAGCAGACTTCTGGCTTTTTTTGCTCTCTCTATCCTGCGGCTGCTTCCTGTCATCTCATCTCCCATTCTTGGGACTTGAGCTGTCAGCTTATCTGCCGAACCTGGGATTCATTGATCTGCACATCCTGTGAGTGGGAGCCCTGCTCTCTGACCTGCCGATCTTGGGCTTGCCAGCATCTGCAGCTGTGTGACTTGGGAGAGGCCTCCACCCTGATCCATGGACTTGGGACTTGCTAGCCTCTACAATCATGTGAGCCGTTTCCTTGATATAATCTCTGTGTATACATATATATATATACACTTTACTGGTTTTGCTTCTCTAGAGAACCCAGCCTAAGACATTTGGTACCAGGAGTGGTTCTAGAGAAACAAAACTGCAAGGATGAGTTTTCTAAATTGTTTCTCAAGTCTTGTTAGTCTTAAAGACATTGATGACTCTGCTTCCAGCAATAAAGAGGTCACTGCTAGTCCATGGAGCAAGGTGGCGATACAAATATGCAAAATATCACCACCGGTAGATCAGGTATTGGTGGAAGGTGAGGCTCAGGGTGAACACATGTGTGGTATCTTTCTACAGCTTAGTCAGAATGAGAAGTCTAAGGAAGCTGGTTGGTTTATCCTACTTTCACTAGACAAACTGATGAAAGAAAGAGATGCACTCGGGGCTTCAGAATCAAGGCTCAAGTGCCGCATAAATGACCTCAAGGCTTCCACTTGCACCTTGGAAGAAAACCTTATTTCTTGTAGTAACAGAGCCAAAATTGCTGAAAGCCAAACCCAGAGTCTTACTGTAAGAGTGGCTGAATTACAATGCCATCTTAATTGCAAACCTCGAGAGGTGCCTGAAGTTAAAGTAAGGGCACTGACTGGGAAGAGATGGGATCCTGAGACTTGGAATGGGGACATATGGGCAGATAATCAGGAAGCTGGGGACAGTGAGCCTGTAAATTCCATTGAATCACTTCTGCCAGCAGAACCAGTCCCATCTGAAGAGACTACTTCATGTCTGTCTGCTAAACCACCCTGCCCAGAAAAACCATTACCCCCTCCACTCCTATCTGAGGAGATTAGCCCTAGCCCAGCTGCCTCTAAAGAGCACTTACCTGAGTCATTGCCTAGAAAATTGCCTGAGGCAGATGCTTTACAAGAGAATGCTGAATGTTCTCAAAACAATTCCACACCACTGATTCTGGCTTCTAGACCTATAACTAGGCTTAAGTTCCAGCGAGTCCCAAAAGGTGAAGTACAAAGTGTGACCCAGGAGGAGGTACACTACACTCCAAAAGACCTACTTGAGTTTTCTAATATGTACAAACAGAAACCTGTGTGGGAATGGCTATTAAGGGTGTGGGATAATGGTGCAAGGAACATAAAGATGGATCAGTCTGAGTTTATTGATATGGGTCCACTGAGCACAGACTGTTCCTTCAATGTTTCAGTTAGAGAAGTTAGAAAACGATCTAATAGTTTATTTGGTTGGGTTGCTGAAGCATAGATTATGAGGTGGCTGACACTAAATCAAGTTGAAGTACCAGACCTGCCTTGGTACACTGTAGAAGAAGGTATCCAAAGGCTTAGGGAAATTGGCATGCTAGAGTGGATTTATCAAGTTAGACCCACAGACCCACACATGGAGTGTCCAGAAGGCACACCTTTTACCACAACTGTGAGGAACAAATTTGTGAAGGGAGCTCCGGCATCCTTGAAGACTGCTGTGATTGCTGTTTTATGTAAGTCAGATTTGACAGTGGGAATTGCCCTAACTGAATTAAGACACCTAACTACAATGGGGCTGATTGGACCCTGTGGTAGTAGGGGCCATGTGGCTGCACTCAATCAACAAAGACAAGGTGGGCATGGTTACAGTAATGGACAGAGGAGTCAAAGCAGTAATCCGAATAGTCTGACTCATATGGGCTTATGGTGTTTGTTACTTAGTCATGGTGTCCCTAGGAGTGAAATAGATAAGAAATCTACTAAATATTTACTTGATCTATACAAACGGATGAATTCTAGGCCATGTGAACAGCAGTCTAACTCAAATTGCCAGAATAGAGAGTCACGGTCTCTCAATCAATTCCCAGATTTGAGCGAGTTTAAGACCCACAACCCCTTGAATGAAGGGGAGGCCAGGTCCCCTCGAGGAAGGACTCCAATACACTGCCAAAAATTTTTACTGTTAATCTTTCTCCCAGCCTTCCCCAAAGGGATCTATGGCCTTTTAGGAGAGTGGCTATTTATTGGGGAAAAGGAAATAATCAGACTTTTTGGGGATTACTGGATACTGGCTCTGAGCTGACACTAATTCCAGGAGACCCAAAACGTCACTGTGGTCCACCGGTCAGAGTGGGGGCCTATGGAGGTCAGGTTATTAATGGAGTCTTGGCTCATGTCCATCTCACAGTAGGTCCAGTGGGTACCTGAACCCATCTTGTAGTGATTTTCCCAGTTCCAGAATGCATAATTGGAATAGATATACTCAGAAACTGGAAGAACCCCCAAATTGGACCCCTGAAAAATAGAGTAAGGGCTATTATGGTAGGAAAAGCCAAGTGGAAGCCACTGGAACTGCCCCTACCTAGGAAAATAGTAGACCAAAAGCAATACCACATTCCTGGAGGGATTGCAGAGATTATTGCCACCATCAAGGACTTGAAGGATGCAGGGGTGGTGATTCCCACCACATCCCCATTTAACTCGCCTATTTGGCCATGTGCAAAAAACAGATGGATCTTGTAGAATGACAGTAGGTTATCGAAAACTTAACCAGGTGGTGACTCCAATTGCAGCTGCTGTTCCAGATGTAATTTCACTGCTTGAGCAAATTAATACATCTCCTGGTATGCAACTATTGATCTGGCTAATGCTTTTTTCTTCATACCTGTTTCAAAGGACCACCAGAAGCAGTTTGCCTTCAGCTGGCAAGGCCAATAATACACCTCCACTTGCCTACCTCAGGGCTACATTAACTCTCCAGCCCTATGTCATAATTTAGTCCACAGGGACCTTGATCACCTTTCCCTTCCACAGGACATCACACTGGTCCATTACATTGATGACATTATGCTGATTGGACCTAGTAAGGAAGAAGTGTCAATTACTCTGGACTTATTGGTAAAACATTTGGGTGCTAGAGGGTGGGAGATTAATCCCGCAAAAATTCAAGCACCTTCCACTTCACTGAAATTTCTAGGGGTCCATTGGTGTGGGGAATGTCAAGACATTCCTTCTAAAGTGAAGGATACATTATTATGTCTTGCTGCTCTTACAACTAAAAAGGAGGCACAGTGCCTAGTGGGGCTCTTTGGATTTTGGAGGCAACATATTCCTCATTTGGGTGTGCTACTCCAGCCTATTTATCAAGTGACTCAAAAAGCTCCTAGTTTTGAGTGGGTACCAGAACAGGAGAAGGCTCTGCAACAGGTTCAGGCTGCCGTGCAAGCCCCTCTGCCACTTGGACCATATGATCCAGCTGATCCCATGGTGCTTGAAGTGTCAGTGGCAGATAGAGATGCTGTTTGGAGTCTTTGGCAGGCCCCTATTGGTGAATCACAGCACAGACCCTTAGGATTTTGGAGCAAAGCTCTGCCATCCTCTGCAGATAACTACTCTCCTTTTGAGAAACAACTTTTGGCTTGTTACTGGGCCTTAGTAGAGACTGAACGCTTAACCATGGGACACCAAGTCACCATGAGGCCTGAGCTGCCCATCATGAACTGGGTGTTGTCTGACCCACAGAACCATAAAGTTGGATGTGCACAGCAGCACTCCATCATTAAATGGAAGTGGTATATTCTAGATTGGGCCCAAGCAGGACCCAAAGGCACGAGAAGTTGCATGAGGAAGTAGCCCAAATGCCCATGGTCTCCACTTCTGTCACATTACCTTCTATCTCCAAGTCTGCACCTATGGCATCATGGGGAGTTCCTTATGATCAGTTGACTGAGGAAGAGAAAACTCGTGCCTGGTCTACAGATGGTTCCGTGCGATATGCAGGCGCCACTCGAAAGTGGACTGCAGCAGCACTACAGCCCATTTCTGGGACCTCCCTGAAGGACAGTGGTGAAGGGAAATCCTCTCAATGGGAAGAACTTTGAGCAATGCACCTGGTTGTTCACTTTGCTTGGAAGGAGAAATGGCCAGATGTGCAATTATATACTGATTCATGGGCTGTGGCCAATGGTTTGGCTGGATGGTCAGATACTTGGAAGGAACACGATTAGAAAATTGGAGACAAGGATTTATGGGGAAGAGGTATGTGGATAGACCTCTCTGAATGGGCTAAAGAAGTGAAGATAGTTGTGTCTCATGTGAATGTGAACCCAGCCTAAGACACCCAGCAATTTCACTCCTAGATGAGAACCCAAGAGAAATGAGAACAAATGTCCACAGGAAAATTTACGAATGAATGTCCATAACAGTGTTATTCATAATAGCCAGAAAGTGAACACAACCCAAATGTCTATCAATTGATGAATGGATACATAAAATGTGGCATATCCATACAAGAGAATATTACTTCACAATAGCAAGGAATGAAGTTTTGATATATGCTACAACATGGAAGGAGCCCTGGTGGCACAGTAGTTAAGAGCTCGGCTGCTAACCAAAAGGTCAGCAGTTCAAATCCACCAGCTGCTCCTTGGAAACCCTACGGGAGCAGTTCTACTCTGTCCTATAGGGTTGCTATGAGTCAGAATCAACTTGACGGCAACAGGTACGAGTACAACATGGAAGAATATTTAAAAAGTGCTATGTGGAAAGGTAAGTCTCAAAAGACTACATATTATGTGATTCCATTTATATGAAATGTCCAAAATAGGCAAATTTAAGGGGGAAAAAAAGTAAATATGGGGTTTTTATCGTGAGGAAGGAAATGTTCCAAATTTGATTACGCTGATGGTTGCATAATTCTGTGAACATAATAAAAATCTTTGTTTTGTACATTTTAAATGAGTAAATTGTATGATGTGTGAATTACATCTGAATAAAGCTATTATAGAAAACGTTCTAATGGTGGGGGAAGAAAAAGCCTTAATACTACTGTGCTCTTTGGGCTATATTCACAACAGAAGGAAATGCTTTCAGTTAAAAGTTGGTGAAAATAGTTATATTTCTCCCCTCATCAGATTCACAGACCCCTGAATTCAGTTTAAGATCCACTGCTTTAGAGAATTTGTTCTCCAACTTTAACTTACACCAGAATCCCCCAGAAGGCTTTTTAAAATGCAGATTTCTGGGTATTATACCAGAGTTTCTGGTTCAGTAGGTCTGAGATGAGGCCCAAGAATTTGAATTTCCAACAAGTTCCAGGTGATTCTGATGCTTCTGATTAAAGGCCTGCACTTGAAAAACCCGCTGCTCTAAAGGAAAAGTAAGGGGGATGGGGAGGGGGGGCTAGCCATCATTTGCTATGCAAAGCTCTAATTTCACCTTTCTCTGACTCTCATATCTCCATGCCCTTTTGTTTTGAGCCTGTTTTATTTATACAACCACAAACAAAGGCTGCCATAATGGGCAAATAAACCAATCACATAATTCCCTGAAGTCAAAGAAAAGTTAACAACTTCTAAACACCAAGTGGCCTGCTGTTATGTGAAGTTCTCATACTTTAATTCACATATTCTTCTTTCACATGAGCCAATGATTGCTAAGGCTTTCTTTCGTATTCAGTAGAGACTTAAAGAACTTTTAGGCTTTATTCATCCTGCATTAACTAAGGGTGGGAAAAATAAACCCAAAACCAAAAAACGGTATGTCCTTCATAGTGACTTATGCAGAGAGCTAATCTCATCCATTACGTACATGCAGCGTGCTGTCTGGAACCCCCTCTTACCTTCATAACTCCCCACCCCATATCCACACACTCCAAAGCACAACCAGATTAATAGAGGAGATTGCAGAGAGAGGGTTTTCATCATCCAACCCCAACATGACTGAAAAAAAAAATTAATCAGACATTTCTTCTCTCTCTTTTTGGATATGCTCCCAACTCCAGACTCACTTTTTGTCTCAACCATCCCTGCCTTGAGATCCAATCTTTTTACTCTTCCCTCTTGGACTTGTCTCTGTAGGAACAACAAATTCCTCCCCCTCCCATATTTTAGGCAGAGAAGGTTTTTTTTTTTTCCCCCTCATGGAAACTAGGCACCAACCCAAAACCCAGGTCCTGAAAGCTTGTTTCTATCCCCTCAGTAGGCTTATAAAATCAATTTCCCAAGAAAGTCAAGTCCTTTCTGAGCAAAGAATTCTTGTAACAGCTGCTAAGAATATAAAACATTTCTTCACCGTATGACGTGTGTCTCAGAGGGACGTTTGTTTTCAGGTTTTAAGGACATTTCACTCTAACCCTCAATGTCAGAAGTGGAAGTCTACTACAAAAAATTCCACAATGAGTGTGAGATTGTTGTAAGGATAATTGCCTCTAATACATTTCAGTGTTCCTTGTGATTATTCCTACATCTACCCACCAATAAGAAAATGTTGCAACGTGTGGGTTGTGAAGGGCAGTAGGCCAGTCCCTCCTTCCCTAACTCCTCCCAGCAGAACATCCTTGGGACCAAGCAGTCTCATCCCTTTAACTGAGCTAATCTGAGAGTCTACACAGCTTCAGACCTGTCCTCTACCCAATAGCTGGGGTAGGGGGGGGTTGTACCCCAAGTCATTCAATATCAGTCAATTGTGGGAAGCAGGACACCCATATCTGAGGTGAATTAAGCAAGTAGCCCCAGGAAAATAATGTGTGAACAGTAAAGGGCTCTGACAGTGGAAAGTCCTTGTGCCACGTTGCCCAACTCAAACCTTGACCCTACAGTGCTCCATTCTGTTAAAATGACTCCCCATTCTATTCTGATGTATGACTGACCTCCTACTCACATTCCACACCCTGTGGCTCAAGCTCACAAAACTGAGCATCTGTCTTCAGCTGCTTCTGATGTCTTCTTCTATTACTTCCTTAGATCTCCAGCCATTGTGAGAACCAAAGTCCTGTTCTACTTTTATCAGAGTAACACAGGGGATAAGGTACTGACTGAGAGCTTTGTCTGCCCCTCCCTTCAGATATCATCGAAGTGTGTGGGGATTAAAGTGGACACAGCTCTCTGTTGAGAAGAAGGGTGCTAAATTGCCAAGGTGATATTCAAGGAAGTCCTAGTTCTTGACATGAGACTACCACTGTAATTCATTTCACCTAGGCATGTGCTATAATCACCCAATAAATTGTTGCTATTATTACTTTAAAGTGATGAAAAGCAAAGATGTCACTTTGAGGACTAAGGTGCACCTGACCAAGCCATGATTTTTTAATTGCCTCTTGTGCGTACAAATAAGGAAGACCAAAGAAGAATTGACGCCTTTGAATTATGCTGTTGACAAAGAATATTGACTATACCAAGAATTACCAGAAGGAACAAGTCTGTCTTGGAAGAAGTACAACCAGAATGCTCCATAGAAGTAAGGATGGCGAAACTTTGTCTCACGCACTTTGGACATGTTATCAGGAGGGCTCAGTCCCTGGAGAAGAAAGAACATCATGCTTGGTGAAGTAGAGGGTCAGTGAAAAAGAGGAAGACTCTCAACAACACAGATTGGCACAAAGGCTGCAACAATGAGCTCAAGCACAATGATTGTGAGGATGGCCGAGGACCAGGCTGTGTTTCGTTAGATTGTACGTAGGGTCGCTGAGTCGAAAACAACTCGACGGCACCTAACAATGACAACATTATTACTTTAAACTAGCAGTTTATTTCAGATCAACTAATAATAATAAAAAAAAAGTATTTTCCCTTCATTTATTCCTTCCTCAGCATTCCTTCTTTAGTAGATCTTAGTTTCTGACCTATATCGTTTTTCCCTTCTACCTGAAGAACTTTCTTAGTATTTCTTGCAGGACAATTCTGCCTACGATGAATTACTTCAGTTTTTGTTTGTTTGAGAAAGTTCTTATTTCTCCTTAACTTTTGAAGGATAATTTTGCTGGATACAGATTGTGGGAGCCAGGTTTCTCACAGCTGGAATGGAGTTTATAGATAAGCAAAGGAAGGAGGCGAGACAATCCATGTGGTGATGGATTAGAATTGGAAAAATCAGTATGAACTCATGTTTAACTTAATATTGATACAGATGGTTACATATAGAAATATTTATAAACCTGATGCCATTGAGTCGATTCTGACTCATAGTGACCCTATAGGACAGAGTAGAACTGCCCTACAGGATTTCCAATGCCGTAAATCTTTACAGAAGCAGACTGCCACATCTTTCTCCTGCAGATCAGCTGGTGGATTCAAACAGCCAATCTTTAGGTTAGCAGCCGAGAGGTTAATCACTGAACCACCAGGGATCCTTTAGAAACACTTATACTCATGGGTAAATACATAGGTTAATGTACACTAACCTTGCTTGCTCTGTCAGCTGAAAGGGCCCAGAAGTAACAATGTTGCATTAGCAATGAGAACATCCAGCACCCAGATTCTGGTTTCTAATACTATTCTCCCAAAAGGGATCAAGTTTCCTTGGAGAAATGGCTGGTTCTATGACTGGGGTAGGAAATATGCAAGATGAGCCTGGGGAATCTTGTAGTGCCAGAAAATAAGGAAATGCTAAAAACTAAAACAAAAACAAAAACAAAACAAACAAAGATAATAAAATAACTCACCACAATGATGATAGTATGTCAAAGGGACATAGGAGCTAACTGAAAAAGTTCCCAGTGGCCAAAGCTGGAATAATTTGAGCAACAAAATAAATACATTACCATTACACTATAAAGCAAAGTATAAAATAAATATCCATGAGTCTATACTAATATAAATAAATGAATAAATAAATAAATGGGGAAGAAAAGACAAGTCTCCTGTGCATAAGAATTTCAAATGATTTATGTAGGTATTTCTTTCTCAAGAAGGGGGAACATAACTCCCCATTCCTTAGGTGTGGCTATACATAGTGATTTCATTCCAAAAAGCATAGTATGGAAACAAAAAACCTGAAAACCACTACCTTAGCCAGGTGATCAAGGTCAATACTAATAGTGATAAGTCTATTGAAACTATGTACCTTTGATATGATGTGATGAAAATGGTACTTATCTCCATAGTTTTCTTCCCCAAAGCCCATAACTCCAGTTGAATAACGACAAAAGCATCATAGAAATCCCAGTAGTGGAGTATCTTACAATACCTGAGAAACTCACAGCTAAGAGGAGCCTAAGAGACATACCGATGAAGTATAAGGTGGTATCCTGAAGGACTCCTACAACAAAAAACGATGTATGTGTAAAAACCAAAGAAATATGAACAAGGTATGAACTTTAATAATAATGTATTAATATTACTAATTAATTGTGACGAATATGCCATACTAGGAGCCCTGATGGTGCAATGGTTAAAAGCTTGGATGCTAACCAAAAGGTCGGCAATTCCCACCAGTCATTCTGAGGGAGAAAAGACCCGGCTATCTGTTCCCATGAAGATTCCAGTCTAAAAATCTTTATGGGGTACTTCTACTCTGTCCCACAGGGTCACTATGAGTCAGAATAGACTCGATGGCACACCACAACAGTGTAAGATGTTAATCATAGGAGAAATTAGGTGTGAGATATATGGGAACTCTGTACTATCTTTAGAATATTTTGGTAAATGTAAAACTGTTATCAAAAGCAAAGTTTATTTTCAAATAAATGGCCACAGAGGTCTCATTTTCAATCAGCACATTCTTCTCACAGAAAAAAAAAATTCCCTTTAGTTTTGGTCAGGAGCTCACTCTGTTGTTCGGTGCTGTCAAGACGGTTCTGACTCATAGTGACCCTATGCACCACAGAATGAAACTCTGTCCAGTCCTGCACCATCCTCACAATCCTTGTTTTGCTTGAGCCCATTGTTGCAGCCACTGTGTCAATGCATCTCATTGAGGGTCTTCATCTCTTTTGCTGACCCTGTAATTTACCAAGCATGATGTCCTTCTCCAGGGACTGATCCCTCCTGACAACACGTCCAAAGTATGTAAGACATAGTCTTGCCATCCAAGGAGCATTCTGGTTGTACTTCTTCCAAGACAGATTTGTTCGTTCTTTTGGCAGTCCATGGTGTATTCAATATTCTTCACCAACACCACTGTTCAAAGGCGTCAATTCTTCTTCAGTCTTTTTTATTCATTGTCCAGCTTTCCTATGCATATGATGCAATTGAAAATACCATGGCTTGGGTCAGGCACACCATAGTCTTCAAAGTAACATCTTTGCTTTTTAACACTTTAAAGGGGTCTTTTGCAGCAGATTTGCCCAATGCAATGCGTCTTTTGATTTCCTGACTGCTGCTTCCATGGGTGTTGATTGTGGATCCAAATAAAATGATATCCTAGACAGCTTCAATCTTTTCTCCATTTATAATGATGTTGCTTATTGGTCCAGTTGTGAGGATTTTTGTTTTCTTTACACTGAGGTGTAATCCATCTGAAGGCTGTGGTCTTTGATCTTTGTCAGTAAGTGCTTCAAGTCCTCTTCACTTTCAGCAAGCAAGGTTGTGTCATCTGCATGTCGCAAGCTGTTAATGAGTCTTCCTCCAATCCCAATGCCCCTTTATTCTTTGTATAGTCCAGCTTCTCTGATTATTTTCTCTACATATGGATTGAATAGGTATGGTGAAAGGATGCAACCCTGACACACACCTTTCCTGACTTTAAACCATGCAGTATCCCCTTGTTCTGTCAGAACTGCCTCTTGATCTACGTACAGGTTCCTCATGAGCACAATTAAATGTCCTGGAATTCCCATTCTTCACAATGTTATCCATAATTTGTTATGATCCAGACAATTGAGTGCCTTTGCATAGTCAATAAAACACAGGTAAACATCCTTCTGCTGTTCTCTGCTTTCAGCCAGGATCTATCTGACATCAGCAATGATACCCCTGGTTCCATGTCCTCTTCTGAATCTGGCCTGAATTTCTGGCAGTTCCCTGTTGACATACTGCTGCAGCCACTTTTGAATTATCTTTAGCAAAATTTTACTTGCATGTGATATTGATAATATTGTTAGATAATTTCCACATTCAGTTGGATCACCTTTCTTGGGAATAGGCATAAAATCTCTCCCAGTCAGTTGGCCAGGTAGCTGACTTCCAAATTTCTTGGCATAGATGAGTGAGCACTTCCAGCACTGCATCTGTTTGTTGAAACATCTCAATTGGTATTATTAATGGATGTTTACAGCTGTTTCTTCTCATTTTGAGTCGTGCCACAACAGCAAATGAAGGTACTGAAAGTTTGACTCCATCCATGTCATTAAGGTCGACTACTTTGAGGAGGCAGCTCTTCTCCATTCGGATTTTGAGTGCCTTCCAACCTGGGGGGGGATTCATCTTCTGGCACTATATCAGACAATGTTCCACTGCTATTCATAAAGTTCTCACTGGATAATTCTTTTAAGAAGTATACTTCCGGGTCCTTCTTCCTAGTCTGTCTTAGTCTGGACGTTCAGCTGAAACCTGTCCTCCATGGATGACCTTGCTGGTATCTGAGTACGGGTGGCATAGCTTCCAGCATTACAGCAACATGCAAACCTCCACAGTATGACAAACTGACAGACATGTGGGGATCTCACCCTGTAAGCTACTCTAAATGATCCTGAAGAGGGCAGTTCATGTTATTATTAATAGTTATAATTACTGTGTTTACTATGTGCTACAATGAATAATGAAGATGGAAGAACAATTGACACCTTTGAATTGTGGTATTGGCAAAGAATAGGGAATATACCACGGACTGCCAAAAGAATGAACAAATCTGTCTTGGAAGAAATATAACCAGAATGCTCCTTAGAAGCAAGGATGGCAAGACTGCATCATACATACTTTGGATATGTTGTCAGGAGGGATCAGTCTCTGCAGAAGGACATCCTGCTTGGTAAAGTACAGGGTCAATGAAAGAGAAGAAGACCTTAGACGAGATGGATTGACACAGTGGCTGCAACAATGGGCTCAAGCATAACAATGATTGTGAGGATGGCACAGGACCAGGCAGTGTTTTGTTCTGTGGTACATATAGGGTCTCTATGAGTTGCAACCGACTTGATGGCACCTAACAACAATGACAACAACAACACTATGTGCTAGGATCTATGCTAAATTCCTTAAATGGATTATCACCTGATCACTTTACTGATAAGAAAGAGTTGAGGCATAGTCAGTATTTATCCCGATTCTTATTCCTCAACCCAATATTTTGTTCAGGGCACTAATGTGCCCAGCTGACTCTCTAGACTCTCATGAAGCTAGAGGTGGCCCCTGCCCTGAGCTGGATGTTTCAGTGTAGGCTTTGCCTCCCACCCTTCTCATTCCTCTCCTTCTGTTTGTCTAGAATACAAACATGAGGTTGGATTAAAGCAGTCATCCCACAAACATGAGACAATAAGCAAGAGGACAAAAGCCTCCCCTAATGATGGTGGCAGGGAAAGACAGGAGCCTGGGACATAATGGCATTGCCAAGCCACCATACCAGCCCTGGACATCCATCTCAGCACTTAGTTTTATGTGAGAAACAAAATCTCTTATAGGTTAAGCCACTCTAGTTGTGTTCCCACTACATGAATTGGAGCACAATCTAATGGAAGAAATGTGTGACTTGCCCAAGGTTTCACACATAGGACAAGGCACAGCTAGAATTCTGAGTCAGGAATTTGGTGTGACTCCAAAGCTTTAAATCACCACGATTTCCTTTGTTTTACATGTATGGTAATTGTTCATCATTAACCATTGTATTCTAGGTCTTCCATGCTCCTAAATTTCAATATTTGATTCCCCTGGACACTCAAAAGACTATCACTGAGCTCACCCTCTGGCTCTCTTTTCCCCTGGCTTCCTGATGTAACAAGCCTACCCTAGTTTAAACCCCCCGGTGCTGTACCTTACAAGCCCTATAGCACCCCGTGGTCCCCTACGGGGAACCTCAGAGCCTGTAGCAGCTCCCTGAGGCTCACTGTGTCTCTCTGTCATCGCTGTGGCTTTTCCCGCCTCCTCCTCCAGGCTTGTTCTCCAGTGCCCTCTCCACACCCCATGCTCCTGCTGCCTCAACTCCTTGCTGTTCCACTACACGAGCCACAGTTTTCTACCTTTTGGGTAAAACCATGTCTGCCATGGTCCTGAGGCCACTCTTTTTACATGGTCAGCACCCAGGAAGAAATGCATGAACAAACAAATGAACAGAGTTCTCAAGCTAGAAGCAATCTCAGAGCTCACCAAACCCAACCCTAAGCATGCACATCCCCTTACACAGGTGAAGAGGACTCCCAATTAGAGAAAGAAGACAATTCATTCAAGGTCAAACCCTTTTTTTTTTTTAAACCACAGTGATGGTATCAGAATGCTGAGTTATGGCCGAGGAATGCCAGTCTTGGAGCTTAGAAACATTTTAGAATCCCAGCTCTGACCCCTAATGACTAATGCAAAAACAATACAAAACAGTTAACATTTACTAAGTTATCATCATGTGCAGACACTCTGCTACAAGCTTTAGGGAAGTCTATCGCATTTGATCCTCAGAAGAAATTAGAGCAATTTTTGCCCCTAAATTGTAGATGATCCCACATCTTAAAGAGACAAAGCAAATTTGCCAAGTCATATACTTGTGAAATGTTTGGAAAAAAATTGAACCCAGGTAGGCTCACTCTCAGACTCAGAGCAGCCACCCTCTGAACCAACACATTAAGTAACTTAAATCTCTGAACTTCAATTTTATCATCTGCAAAATAAGAATAATAGTACATTATCATGATGACATAAAACATATACACTATGTGACAGCTACCGAGTGGGCAGCATTCTCGATCTTTCAATTAAGACTCCATGGAGATAAGAGTATTTGTCTCAGCTCTTGCACTTAATAGCAGTCTAGCCTGGGTACACCTCTTCTTCATCTCTCCTCTGTGTCTCCCTTTCCACATTTTTAAAAAGAGGAGTTTTAACCAGACAATATTGTAGGCTCCAACCTGCTAATATCTGGCTCAATTTGCTTTGTACAGGGTCACATGCTCACTAACATGTTTGTGCCATTGACGTGACTTACCATGTTCACTGACATGCCAGGCTCATTCCAAGCTTTACAAATAAGAGCAAAGCTTCCCATGAAATGCTTTTTCAAAGTTGATTATCATTTAGGATTAGGGCCATTCTTAGAAAGGATTTTTTTCTTGGTTTGTTAATGAAAAATAGTATTTTGCACAATTATGTTCATTGATTACTTATAAACTATGTGTTATATTTCAGTTAAGAAAAGAGCAATATCAAAATAAATTTTGTAGCAAAAAGCCAAAGCCTACAAAACAATGTAAATTAAAAGGCAGGCATTCCCGGTAATACACTACTCACCTGTCAACCATAAGCTCAGAAGTAATCATTTTTAGCACACTGGTTTGGAGCTTTCCACATCTTTCTCCTCATAGTTTCAGATATGCACACATAGAAATATATGGTTTTCATTTTTTTTTCACTTTTAAAAAAGTTGTTGATACTATTCCTCAGCTTTTTTTTTACTTAGAAATGTCTTTGAGATCTCTCTATTCATTATTTTAATATCTACATAGTATTGTATAATATTAATTTTCCTATGATTTATTTTTTTTGCTGTTTTCAACTAAACATTGTTTGAAAAATTCTTCTTGACTAAACATAGTTTTATCATTTTAGCAGTTGCCTAAAATTTCACTGCTCTGAAGCACCATAATTTATTAAACCTAATGTTGGATATTTAGGTTATTTCCAATTTTCCCTGGATTTAAATGAAGATTTGTGAAGCATTTGGGTGTCTGGGCTAGATTAGGGCTTTTGGCATCATCTAAAATTGGCAATAAAATGAAGTTATTTTTTTCAGGTTCTTAGTAGCACCCAACAGTGAAGTTACCATCAAAGACTCTGGTTAGGACAAAAAGCTCATGCCTCTTGGGGAATGAACTAGGGTATAATGAATTTTTAAATTTTACTTCTTCCTCAACCATTTATCGATTCTTTATGGAAATCTTCCTTTTAGACTCACTCTGTGATGATGACATTAAAATGTGTAGACTATCTTCCCCTCCCCTGAGGAGCTTATGATCTGGTAAGGAAAACAAACAAATGAGCAGAGCAGCGAAATGGAGACATGTGAGAGAGTATGTAGCAGAAGGGAAATCTAGACACATTTAGGTCACTTAATATGCATTTTCCCTGGGTAAGTTACGTAACTTTTCTGTACCTCAGTTTCTCCATTTGTAAAATAAAGAAAATGTGTTAATGTGTTAAAATGTTTAGAAAAGTCTTTGGCACGTATTAAGTATTTTAGCTATTACTGTTTGTATTAATTAAGGTTTCTGTGTAACAAATTACATAAACAAGCATTTATTATCTCACATAGTTTCTGAGGGTCAGGAGCCTAGAAGCAGCTTAAAATATCAGCCTGGGCTCATTAATCTGAAGGCTTGACTGGAAATGAAGGAGGATCTGTTTCCAAGATGGCTCACTCACATGGTTGTTGGCAGGAGGCCTCAGCTCCTTGCCATGTGGACTTCTCTGTAGGGTTGCTTGAGTGTCCTTACAACATGACAGCTGGCTTCCCCTAAAGTAAGTGATCCACGCGAGAGAGCAAGCCAGGAGAAATCTGTTATGCCATTTATGACCTCGTCCCAGAAGTCACTTTTGCCTTATTCTTAGTGAATCACTCAGTCCTGTTTACACTCAAGAAAAGAACTAGGGTTCACTTTTTTAATGGAGTGTCAACGAATTTGTGGACATATCTGAAAACAACACACATATGTATAAGGATCAATCACAGTGTCTGACCCATAGAAGGTGCTCCCCTCCAGTCTTCTGTGCTCCTCTTAGTACAATGGCATACACAGAGAAGCCACTCCGTAATGTTCAATTCTGAGATATTTTTCGTTAAACCTTGCCCTATTTTTACAAATCCACATTATCTTCATAATCACTAGCTACACATAATACATTTTTTTAGATCTGATGTTATGTTAAATCAAAGTAAGTAATGGATCAATGGCTTTAACTCTTCTAATCCCGAACCAGCTCCAGTTCCTTTTAATGTATCTCTCTCAAATTTATTTTATTCAAGAAGCACCTGCAATGTTCTGAGAGATGTAAGGCAGCCTGTTGGGGAAAATCCAAATATACAGACCAGAGGCAGCTTGCAAATCACCTGGTCCAGACCAGGGTGCACTTAGAAAAGCCTCTCCCGCTCTCCCCACAGCGGCCTGTTAGGCTTGCCCTGGCCTTTTAGTTTTCTGATTGACGTAGTCTCTTTTAGTCAAGTTAGTCTTTGAGAAAACTTTGTTTTACTATATTTTTTAACTCATAGTTTTACAAGGTGCCAAGTGCTTGTCATAAATTACTTTCAATCTTTACTTAGACTCTCATGGTATATGAGAAACCTGAGTCTCAGCAAACTCAAGGTCCTTTCACAAGATCATACAATGATGAAACTAAAATCCAAAGCTAGGCCTGCTGGTCCTCATATACTGTTCTTCCACGATGTTGTCGTTTCTTAGAGAGTTTTATTTTTGAGCCATGAGGCTACAGGATTCCATGGTCACTAGCCATACAGTTCATTTCTAAACATTTCCCAGAAGGCTTTTCCACTTCCATCTACAACAATGAGATGCCACCCACACATATGGTTGCCAAACAAAATACAGAATGTCCAGTTAAATTTCAGATAAACAACAAATAATAATAATTTTGTTAGTATAAATATGTCCCATGCAATATCCCCATGTCCTAGGATATACTTATACTAAAAAATGGTTTGTTGTTTGTCTGAAATTCAAATTTAGCTGGGCATCAAATGACAATGGACTGCCAGTCTTCTGACTTGTGGAGAAATATGAGGAGGTGAAGTGCAGTGAACAGGTTGTAGGCTGCATACATCTGTGCTGATGGATTTCTGGGGTGCTGCTTCTACTTGGGCCTTGGGGGCCAAATGGAAAAACACTTCCTACGACTTTTCCTATTCCCTAGTTTTGTCCAAAAGCCATCTGCCTCAGGAAGCAGGTCTTGAAGAGACTGCCTCTATTTACAGGGCACGTTGACTAGGACTGGTTTTGGGCCCCATCCTGACTCTGTCCTCATCAGCCTTGCTTAGCACAGTGTGTAGACATCTGGGGAGCAGTCAGGGCCTCAGAGGAGCTCCTGATCTCTGTGAGAACTGAACAGGTCTACATGTGGAAATTGAGACATTAGAAGGAGATTGGAAGGAAGCTGTTGTCCCCATGTAAGCCATAATATGAAAGAATGAGAAAACAAGAGCGGATGTGTTCTGTAGGACCGGAAGGGCTGTTAGTGTGATGAGGGACACTTCTTCAATACAGATGGAGGGAAGAAAGAAAAGACATATGTATTAATAGGCAGTTTGTAGGTGTTGTCCCAGGAAATGGGAAGTTCTGACTGATGTCTTGCAGTGTCCTCCTTCATGGATTAAGAGTTAAAATCATCTTCTTGGAGCATAAAAAAGGTTATAAAATGGGAGGTCTGAGGGGAGTTGAGTAATTTTGAAGAAGTCGCTAAAAGATGAGAGCTGATGAGAGAAACAAACAAGAAGACTGGCAGGCAGCCTTGAGTGTTCACTAGACACTGAAAACCATAATTAGCAGTGACACCAGTCTCTGCATAGGGGGCTTAGGAGCCTGTCTGTGTGTGTAGAGATGCAGCATAGTTTACCATGTTATGTTATATGTTTTACATAATATATTTTACATATTTTAACTCTCACTGCAACTCTTGTGTGTCTATGCCTGAACTGGTCTCCTTCATGAGCCCCCAACTGTTGGTGAGGGGGAAAAGCAATCATCTATGTGTCCAAAATAATAAAGTTTATTCTGATCTTTTAATTCAAATAGTCTCTACAGAAAATACAAAACACAGAAATTAAAAAAACTAAGCCTCTCGGATAGCCTTCCTTTGCCCTTTCCTTTCCCTCAATGGCACCTGGGAGTGGGAGGCGAGGTGTGTGCCTCAGGCTGCCATCTTGGATTTGTTGAGAGGCCACTCTTAAGGCCAAAATGAAGATAGCTTTGATCTGGGGTGCCAAAGCCAGATTTTTTCCAGGCTAATTTTTACGTTTTCTTCAAAAGAACTCTCAAGATTTGTTTTGTTTTGTTTTGTTTTTGGTTAGCGAATAAATGTTAGACAGTGATTTCTTTAGTACGTGGGCATGGAGGAGGAATTAGAACTGTGTGCATGTTGTGGTGGGGGATGGTAACTGACATAGTTCTTCTGTAGACACGCAGGGCATCCTCTTTTTTTTTTTTTAACTGTACTTTAGGTGAAGGTTTACAGAACAAATAGTTTCTCATGAAACAGTAGTAGGACATGTTGTTTTATGACATTGTTTAAAACCCCACGACATGTCAACCCTCTCCCTTCTCGACTTCTTTTTTTGGTGAAAGTATACATAGCCAAAGATACACAATTCAAAAATTTCTACATTCACAGTTCAGTGACATTGATTATTTTCTTCCAGTTGTGCTGTGCTATTCTCACTATAGATGAAGGTTTACAGAACAAAACAGTTTCTCATTAAACAGTTAGTACACGTGGCCCTATGACAATAGTTAACAACCCCACTACATGTCAACACTGTCCTTACTCAACCTTGGGTTCCCTATCACCAGCTTTCCTGTTCCCTCCTGCCTTCTAGTCCTTGTCCCTGAACTGCTGGGCCTCATTAGTCCCATTTGTTTTATGAGGCTGTCCAATCACCGGCTGAAAGGTGAACCTCGGAAGTGACTTCACCACTGAGCTAAAAGGGTGTCTGGGAGCCATACGGCATCCTCTTTTTTTGTGCCACTTCCCACACGGTCAACTGAAAGCTTGGAGCGCCTCGGGGGTTTGTTAGAACCTGTGATTCCACAGCAGCCCCTTTTGTGACCGTATTCTGCTTCACGGCTCCTCTCTGTTTCATATGTTTGTTGTTAGCCGGGCCAGGTACAATGGAATGAAACGCTGCCCGGTCCTGTGCCACCCCCACGAGTGGTTACCAATTGGATCGTTGCATTTTCACTGGCTGATTTTCAGTAGATTGTCAGGAGTTTATTCCTAGTCCATCTTATTCTGGAAGTGCTGCTGAAACCTATTCAGCATCATAGCAACACACAAGCCTCCACCAACAGACAGGTAGCAGCTGCACATGAGGTTCATTGACTGGGAATCCAACTAGGCCTTCTGCATGGAAGGCGAAAATTCTACCACTGAACTACTAGTGCCCCCTTTTATATGTTTAGATTTTCTGAAATCCCACATCAGCTGATGACCCACCCCCATCCCAAATCCATTCCATTCTCTCCACTTTGGGATATCAGTTTCCGTTTGGATTTCTTTAATTACACGGAGGGAAGCACACACAAAAATGTGCTCTGCTTTCATTTTTCATCTTGACTTACTAAAAGCTTTTCAAGTTGCAAAATATCCTTCAGCAATGCTCTGGCCACCTCACACAGATTCAGCTACTTAATGTTCTAATTGTCTTCAATTCCCATTTTGATTTTTGCTTTAAACCAATAATTTTGTATAAAGTTGATTTAATTTTAATTTTCTATGTGATTAAGAGCTGGGTTGCCAACCGAAATGTTGATGGTCCAAACCCCTCAGCTGCTCCAAGGGAGAAAGATGTGGCAGTCTGCGTCTGTAAAGATTACACCTAGGAAACCCTATAGGACAGTTCTACTCTGTCCTATAGGGTGGCTATGAGTCGGAATCAACTCGATGCAACAGGTTAAGTGGTAGGAATTTTTTTTTCTTCAGGGATGTGGAGGGAAATGGAAGTGCATACATATTTTTAATTTTTTTCTAAAAATACATAATTACATTGTAGTAAAAAAATGTGGATCGATGTTTTCTGTGTGGGGGACCTATGGAGATATCTTTGTGTCTTAATCATAGCCCATTTTGTGATTGTTCCTGGGGTATTTGAAAGGAATGTGTACTGATCTGTATATTTTATGCATAAAAACATTCAAACTCTCCCTTAAAGTTTCCAGCTTTTGGGGCCATGTTTGAGCCCCGCCCAAGCCACTCCCTGTCAAAATGTATATAAAGACTCATCCATATCATTTTAGGACATACTGTTTTCAGGTTTTATCCTTAACACTTTAATCAACTTAAATTAAAGCTGACTTGAGAGAGGGATCTACATTTTTTTTCCCAAATAGTTATCCAGTCAACCTTGATTTCTAAATAAGCCATCTCTTGCCTCTCTCTCAACCTCATAAGAGAGTCAATCCTATAGATCACTTGTGTCTATTTCTGAACCATATGTTTTTACATGTGTTAGTAAAATTCTCTCTAATTACAATTTTTATATAACAAATTCTCAGCTAGTAGAATTCATTATTTTAAGGTTAGAGCTCTTTTGCTAAGCTTTTGAAAAGTAGTCATATAGTACATGTGACTGGAATTATTTTAAATGGACTGGGAAAATTACCGATTTTTATTTTTTATTGTCTTTCCACTGAGGCATTTAATATCAAATCCTTAATCACTGATGTTTATACATAAAACATCCCTTCAATGTCCCTGAAACAGATGTGTTCTCTCTGAATGGTCTATGACACCATCTATGTACTCTACAGGAGTATTATTGATGAGATAATACGTCAGAGCACTGCGTTTTCTAGTCCAGTCTCTTTAAATTTTATCTAAGCACTTTTTAAGTAAACTGGAACTGTTTTCTCATCAATAGTCATAAATTTGGAGTGACCCCCAACAGATCACTGGACTTTGTATTTAATTTCAATCCATAATAATGAATAAAGATTGACTTCTCTACATTTCAAATTAGCCATCAGCCAACTTTGAACTGGCTTACATCTAACACTTGCGCTCTGCTGGTCAACTTATTTAGTCACCTAAATGCATATTTTTGCAACTAATTTATCTTGGAAGTTTCATTAAGAAATGACATTGCTTAAAATCAATCATTCTCCACGTGAATTATTGGAAGGCTTTATGGCCATGATACCTACACTGTAAATACTCACTCAGAACATTTTCAGGCCAGAATCACTCTGGCTACACTTTATGGTTCAGAACACGGAGGCCTTGGCCCCCATTTGTCCCATGTTTCAAGCATATCAGGACTGTGTTTTCTTAGCCCTGTTCAAATGCAGTTCTTTGTTCCACTCTGTGGAGAGTGAATGGTCCTCTTTTCAGGAATAAGTCTTTTCAGACCTGATAAATATCCCCAAGAGAAGTCAGCCATCAGCCATATTTCTGAATATTGAACACAGCAGTTTTGTTCCAAGACTTTGCATAGAAATAGCCTCAACCTATTGCTCAAAATTTATCCAAAGCACCATTGTGAGACATGTTAACTGGGCCACCACTGTCTTATATTACAACTTTGTGCAAATTATACAAAGAGCTCCTCTCTGGATGGACACAGCCCCAGGCAAGCATGGCTTGAAGAGAAAACTGCACTTTAATGAATGAGGAAAATGTGCATCTTCCTCCTAGGATCTAAGCCTCCACTGTCCCTTGCCTAAACAACCATTTGAAGGGATCAGCCTGCACATGCAGGTACAAAGCCCCTGCTACTCAGAGAAAACTGCCTGAGCAACATATGACCCATTCAGTCTCCTAAATTTGACCAAGTGTTCCCCTTAATGATGCCAGAGCATCAGAGCTTTTGACTGTTACTCAGCAATTCAACATGGAATGTACAAAGTTGCTTTGACTTTGCCTAGATGGGCTTAGATTTCCTTTTCAGACTTGATTTCCCTTTTCAAACTATGATGCCCAGGGTTTATGCTGAGGGATGCTATGAGGAGCCACCATCCAGCATTTGTTAACTGATCTTGCTATAGAGGTTTGGTGAGGATGTTGTCTCCTCACAATGACTCGCTGGAGAAGCTCCTGTCTGGCATTGGTGCCCTGGAACAAATGTCATCCCCAAGAATTGTTTGTATTTCATAAACACTGCAACTGATCCTCTTTTGCTGATCTAGTAACTAATGATTTTTTCTGTTTAGTTTGGCTACTAAGAGACTTAGAGATAAATGTGCAACCCAGCTTTAGCAAATGTGCAGGACTCCCTGGCATACATTTTTGAGGGACAACTTTACCAAAAACCAAAAAAAAAAAACCCATTACCATCGAGTCGATTCTGACTGCTAGCAACCTATAGGACAGAGTAGAACTTCCCCATAGGGTTCCCAAGGAGCAGCTGGTGGATTCGAACTGACAACTTTCTAGTTAGCAGCCAACTCTTAACCACTGCTCTACCAGGGCTATTTATAAATGGCATCAAAGCTCTTTGGAATGAGAAGAGATTTGCACTTCTGCTTCATTTCTTAAAATATCTATATCTGTTTGACAACTAAGAGAACACATATAATGTGAAGGTTCATTTGGCTGCATTTAACAAAAAGCTGATTCAAACTACTTTGAACCAAAATGGCATTTTACTGCCTCATAAAACTTGGGAAGAATGGCTGGATCCTGGGCCCCAGGAGATGTTATCAGGACCAAACCTGTTGCCTTGGAGTACATTCCGATTCTTGGACACTCCCCTTCATTTCCTGACTCTGACTCTAGATTTTGTTCACTCTGTGCTGGCCTTCATTGTTAGTAGGCACTTCTATCAGGGGGCAAATCAGCTAAAGAAGGATCTACTTGTAGACCACACCCTTAGCAATCTAAGTGGGCAGAGAGCATCTCCTCCCCAGTGGCCCCTTTCTAAATACCAAGGAGGGCTCTCATTGACCTATTGGTCTACGTGCCAACCCCGGACCAACCACTGTAGCCCGGAGGAGGCAGGGCTCTGGGTGGCCAGGTCTGAGTCTCATGACTCTCCCACTGCTAAGGGTGAAGCTAATGCCACTAAATTTCATAGATGAGGTGTGAGATTTGGAAATCAACATGCTATTGCCAAAAAGAGTAGGAAGAAATGCCAAACAGGAAAAATGACTGACTAATTTTTCTACAACATACCTAAAAGTATTCCTCAAGAATAACAACTTCTAGTGAATTCCAGCAGCATGACACTCTAGGCAGAAGCACCAGGCCGTCCCTCCAGAGCAAAGATCCAAAAACTAATCCAAACAGAGAAAACAGCAATCCTGAAACCTTAAACATCAAATGAAGAGATAAAGAACTCAGCCAAGCACCAAATGGAATAAGAAACTAACAGAGAACAGAGAGCAAGGAGACATATGTGCAGAGGACACCTATCAGCTAACACAGCAGGGATCCACCATCTACGACTCCTATCAGAGACCAGCAAACAGGGGACGAGAGAAAGCATCTTTGCAGAGCTTCAAGCAGGGGACAGAACAACCGGTAACTCGTGATATATGCTTTCCCACTCAGCACCCCCCCGCCGCACCCTTCTTCACCCCTACTCAGTCTCTGCTTCCCACGGCCACAGTCTCTTTCTTGGGAAGCACTGGCGGATTGGATTCCACCTGCCCACACTGGCCAACACCCTGAGTGCCATTTGTTGGCTGCTGGTGTTGCTTTTCTCCGCTTCCTTTGATTTCTTCCCTACCTCTCACCACTTCCCCCTCCTTTCACTCAAATGCCTGGCTCCATGTGCCATCTTTGCTTCTTCCTGAGGGGATGTGGAGCTCTGTTCAAGTGTGGAACTGCTTCCTGGTCTGTGCTGCCATGCTGGTGGGATCCCGGGGCTTTTTGTTTGTTTGTTTTGAATTGTTTGTTTCCTTGTTTCCTTTTCTTTTCTCTAGTTGTAAGCCAGTTCTGGCTGGGCAGTGTTGCGCGGCTTGAGACCTACCCCCTCAGCTTGTGCAGAAGTGCAGAGGTATCTCTGAGAGCATTTCTTTTTTTCTTGGTTTTTATTTCCTTCTTTTTGGGGGGAGTTTTTCTTTCTTTTTTTTTTAATTTCTTTTGTTTTATTTTCCCTTTTTTTCTTTCTTCATTACCCAGTTTCTCATCTCTTCTTCCTCTTCCTGTCACCTGAATACCTGATGCTGAGTGACACTTCTATGCCTCCTACCCACGCTGTACTTCAACACCTAGGAACAATTTCCCCAGACCTTGTAGCAGCACCAGTGGGATCCCTGGGAGCTTTGCTTTTCTTCTTTCTTTCTAATTCTAATTTATTCATTCATTTATTTTCTTGTTTTCTTCTTCTTCCCTGTTTTACTTTTCCCATTTCATAGTCTCTCATCTCTCCACTCCAACAGCAAGCTTCCCTAACACTCTTTTCTGTTTGTGTGCTTTTGGCTCTGGTCCCTCTCTCTTCTCTTCCATACCCATCTTAGCTCTACACATCACAACCCCACCACCACTCCATCCTGCCTACCTGCACCATGCGCTTAACATCACAACACCAAGCAGCACAGGCACAGCCTAACAGAACCTGCCCTGCACTGATTACTGACCTACCCTGGTGGCTGAGGTAAGTGCCACAAACAACCCATCCCAGCAACATCCCTTCATCTAGACCTGCCCTGCTGTACCATATCTGAGTGACTGACCCTGTCATTTGGAGAAGGAGGTGAAAAGTATCATGCCCACAGAAAAGCAAACAACAAAGAACACAAAGCCTGCCAGCCCAGACATAGCCAAATTAAAAAGGATGAAACAAACAAATCTACAATCAATAAACGACAAAAATAACAACTGAATGCCCCTAAGACAGCAGACAATATCAAAACATTTACAAAAACTGGACAGAATTTCCAGTAGGCATCCAAAATAAAACACAAAATGACTCTCAAGTAGAAGAAAAGGCACTAGAACTACCCGATAGGGAATTCAAATCTCTAATATTCAGAGATATCCAAGAGTTGAAGAAAAAAACATGCAAAAATGAGGAAAAAATAGGCAAATTCATGGAAAAGGCAGACACATTCATGGAAAATACAGACCAAAAAAATGGAAGAATTCAGGCAAATAATGCAGGAAGAAAATACAGAAATAAATTCAAAACTAGAAATTATACACAAATAACAATTAGAAATCAAAAAAATAAACAAGATTTCAGAAATGGGCAGTGTCATAGAAGGGCTGAGGAGCAGATTTCAAACACTGGAAGACAGGATAAGTGGAACTGAAGACAAACACTTGTATACAACTCTATTCAAGGAAAACTCAGAAAAAAGAACAAAGAAAAATGAACAGACCTTGAGAATTATGTGGGATACAGTCAAAAGCAAAAATTTTCGAGTGATTAGAGTTCCAGAACAAAGGGAGAAAACAGAAAACACAGAGAGGATCATTGAAGAACTGCTGACAGAAAACTTCTCCAATATCATGAAATATGAAAAGCTGGCCATACAACAAGCTCAACGAACCCCATATAGGATAGACCCCCAGAAAATATCACCAAGGCATATCATAATCACACTTGCCAAAACCAAAGACAAACAAAGAATCCTGAGAGCAGCGCATGAAAAACAAGATGTCACATACAGAGGAGAAACAATAAGACTAAGCTCAGATTATTCAGCAGAAACCATGCAGGCAAGAAGGCAATGGGATGACATATATAAAACCTTGGAAGAAAAAAATTGCCAGCCAAAAATAATATATCCAGGAAAACACTCGTTCAAATATGATGGTGACATTAGGACATTTCCAGATAAATAGAAATTAAGGGAATATGTAAAAACAAAATCAAACTTACAAGAATTATTAACAGGAGTTCTTCGATCTGAGAACAAACAACTTCAGCTCACAGGCTGAATCTAGGGCACATGCTCGTATCAGCCAGATATCAATCTAGGAAATGAACTCCCAAAGACTATCCAAAAACAAAAGAAATACCACAGGTAATCAGAGCAGTTAATCTGTAAATGACAACAACATCAGAACAATGAAAGGGGGAATAAACGGTGTAGGTATAGAACGTTCTAAAGGAGAGGAAGGCAAGGTGATACCAAGTATTAATAGACTACTTCAAACTTAAAAAGATAGGGGTAAATTTAATGGTAACCACAAAGAAAGTTAACAAACATACTGATAAAAATAAAGAAGAAAAACATAAAAGTCTCAGAAAAAATGAAACCTACAAAAACAAAAGAAAAGAAAAAAAATCCACAAACAAAAGTAATTCAGCACAGGAGAGTAAGAAGAACAAAGAAAAAGTCAGCACCACAAAAAACAAAAAAAAAATGACAGCAATAAACTCACATCTATCAATAACTACACTGAATGTAAATGGACTCAATGCACCCATAAAGAGACAGAGAGTGAGAGAATGGATAAGAAAACAGGATCCATCAATATGCTGTCTACAAGAGACAAACCTTAGAAACAAAGATGTGAATTTATCAAAAATCAAAGGTTGGAAAAAAAATATATCAAGCTAACAGCTACCAAAAAAGAGCAGGAGTGGCAATACTAATCTCAGATAAATTAGACTTTAAAACAAAATCTACCATAAAAGACAAAGAAGGACACTATGTAATGATTAAGGGGATGATCCATCATGAAGACATAACCATAATGAACATCTACACACCCAATGACAGGGCTTCCAAATACATAAAACAAACTCCAACAGCACTGAAAGGACAAATTGAGAGTTGCACGATAATAGTAGGAGACTTCAACATACCACTCTCAGGAAAGACAGAACATCTAAAAAGAAACTCAGCAAAGATACAGAAGACCTAAAGGGCACAATCAGCCAACTTGACCTCACAGACATGTATAGAACACTCCATCCAACCACTGCAAAGTACACATTCTTTTCCAATGCACATGGAACGTTCTCCAGAATAGACCACATCTTAGCACACAAAGCAATCCTCAACAAAATCCAAAACGTTGAGATAATACAAAGCATCCTCTCTGACCATAATGCCATCCAGGTAGAAATTAACAACAGAAAGAGCAAGGAAAAAAGATCAATTGCATGGAAACTGAATAATACCCTGCTTACAAAAAACTGGGTAATAAAAGAAATCAGAGATGGAATCAATTCCTTGAATCAAATGAGAATGAAAACACATCATACCAAAACATTTGGAACACAGCAAAGGCAGTCCTCAGAGGACAATTTATAGCAATAAATGCACACATCAAAAAAGAGAAAGAGACAAAATCAAAATATTAACTACACAACTCAAAGAAATAGAAAGATAACAGAAAAAAAAAAAAAAAGCTCACAGCCACCAGAAGAAAGGAAATAATAAACATCAGAGTAGAAATAAATGAAATAGAGAATAGAAAAACAATAGAAAGAATCAACAAAACCAAAAGTTGGTTCTTTGAAAGAATCAACAAAATCAAAAAACCACTGGCCAGACTGACAAAAGAAAAACAGGAGAGGATGCAAATAACACAAATAAGAATGAAATGGGTGACATTACAACAGACCCAACTAAAATAAAAAGGATCATAACAAAATATTATGAAAAATTCTACTCCAAAAAATTTGAAAACCTAGAGGAAATGGATACATTTCTAAAAATATACTACCTACACAAACTACTACAAAGAGATGTTGAAAATCTAAACAGACCCATCACAAGAGAAGAGATTGAAAAGGTAATAAAAAAAACTCCTA
Organism: Dugong dugon; assembly: GCA_030035585.1. Classification (NCBI taxonomy): domain Eukaryota; kingdom Metazoa; phylum Chordata; class Mammalia; order Sirenia; family Dugongidae; genus Dugong; species Dugong dugon. Next base: position 3,351,674 of record CM057475.1, on the reverse strand, counting down.
ACAAAAAAAACCCTGGCCCAGATGGCTTCTCTGGAGAATTCTACAAAACATTTACAGAAGAGATTGTACCAGCACTACTCAAACTATTTCAGAGCATAGAAAAGGAAGAAACACTTCCAAATTTATTCTATGAAGTCACCATGACCCTGATACCAAAACCAGGCAAAGACGTCACAAAAAAAGAAAATTACACACCAATATGTCTCATGAATATAGATGCAAAAGTTCTCAACAAAATTCTAGCCAGTAGAATTCAGCATCATATCAAAAAAATTAATACACCACAACCAAGCAGGATTCATACCAGGTGTGCAAGGATGGTTCAACATTAGAAAATCAATCAACATAATCCACCACATAAATGAAAGGAAAGAAAAGAATCACATGATCATCTCAATTGATGCAGAAAAGGCATTTGACAAAGTCCAACGCCCATTCCTGATAAAAACTCTCAATAAAATAGGTATAGAAGGGAAATTTCTCAACATAATAAAGAGCATCTATAAAAAACCAACAGTCACCATCATTCTTAATGGAGAGAGGCTGAAAACTTTCCCACGGAGAACAAGAACAAGACAAAGATGCCCTTTATCACCACTCCTATTTAACATTGTGCTGGAAGTTCTAGCTAGAGCAATAAGGCAAGAAAAAGAAATAAAGGGCATGCAAATTGGTAATGAAGAAGTTAAACTGTCCCTGTTTGAGGATGATATGATACTATACATAGAAAACCCTAAAGACTCCACGAGAAATCTACTGGAACTAATAGAAAGATTCAGCAGAGTAGCGGGATACAAGATAAACATACAAAAATCAGATGGATTCCTATACACCAATAAAGAAAACAATGAAAAGGAAATCAGGAAAACAATACCTTTTATAATAGCCCCTAAAAAAACAAAATACTTAGGAATAAATCTAACCAGGGATGTAAAAGACCTATACAAAGAAAACTACAAAATACTACTGCAAGAAACCCAAAGGGATCTACATAAATGGGAAAACATACCATACTCTGGATAGGTAGACTCAACATTGTAAAAATGACAATTCTACCCAAAGCGATTTACAAATATAATGCAATCCCGATCATAATACCAACGACATTCTTTAAAGAGATGGAAAAACTAATCATTAACTTTATATGGAAAGGAAAGAAGCCCAGAATAAGTAAAGCACTATTGAAAAAGAAGAATAAAGTAGGAGGACTCACGCTACCTGACCTCAGAACCTACTATACAGCTACGGTAGTCAGAACAGCCTGAATACATTGACCAATGGAACAGAATTGAGAACCCAGATTTAAATCCATCAAACGATGGTCACCTGATCTTCAAAAAGGGCCCAAAGTCCATCAAATGGGGAAAAGAGTATTTTTAACAAATGGTGCTGTCAAAACTGGATACAATAAAAATAAATAAATAAATAACAACTTCTAAACCAAAAACACAAATCCACTGCCATCTAGTCAAATTCGACTCATAGTGACTGTTACAGGACAGAGAACTGTCCCATACGGTTTCCTAGGCTGTAATCTTTTATCGAAACAGGCTGCCACATCTTTCTCCCGAACATCAGGTGGTGGGTTCAAACCACTGACCTTTTGGTTAGCAGCTGAGCACTTATAACCACTGTGCTACCAGGGCTCTCTATAGCAACTTCATTCCCCCTTGATACAGGAATCTTTTCTACAGTGTCCTTGTCAGATGTTCCATTGAATCCTTTTAAGTATATCCCAGAATGGAGAACTCACTATATTCAATTGTCTTCCCTTTCAAGGTTGGACAGAGCTAATTATTAGAAAAACATTTTTTTACATTAGCCAATCTGAGTGTTCCTGTAGTTTCTAAGGAGTTGTCTTAACTCTGCCCATTAGAACTCCATAAAATAAAATTAATCCCATCTCCAAAAAAGAGAACTTCAAATGTTTGAGTTAAATTTCAGCATGCCTTTTATATTTTATGTTCAACTTTCCTAGCGCTTTTCAAAGACCCCTAATACAATTCCCATCCCAGGTAGATAATATGATTGACAGTTTTTGGGTTTTTTGTTTTTTGTTTTCTTTTGTTTTGTTTTTATATTTTATTGTACTTCGGGGGAAGGCTTACAGAACAAATAGTTTCTCATGAAACAGTAGTACACATGTGGTTTTATGACATTGATTAACAACCCCACAACATACTAGCCCTCTAACTTCCGAACCTTTTATTTTTTTTTTTGGTGAAGATACACATAGCCAAAGATACACCATTTCAAAAATTTCTACATGCACAGTTCAGTGACATTGACTATGTTCTTCCAATGGTGCTGTTATTCTCACTTAAGATGAAGACTTACAGAACAAAATAGTTTCTCATTTAACAGTTACTACAAATGTTGCCCTGTGACAATGGTTAACAATCCCACAACACATCAACAATATCCTTACTCAGCCCTGGGTTCCTATCACCAGCTTCCTTGTCCCCTTCTGCTTTCTGGCCCTTGTCACTGGACTCCTGTACCTAGATAGTCTCATTTGGCTTTACAGGGCTATACACTCCCAGGCTGAACAGTGAACCTTGGAGGTAACTTCACCACTGAGCTAAAAGGGTGTCTAGGGGCCATACTCTCGAGGGTTCTCCAGTCTTCTTTAGGCCAGTAAATCTGGTCTTTTATTTGTGAGATAGGATTATGCTCTACATCATTCTACAGCTCTGTCCAGAACGCTCTGTTATGATCCTGGTCAGAGCAGTCAGTGGTGGTGGCCAGTATACTGGACTCAGTCCAGTGGAGGCCTTGGTAGATGCGGACAGTTAGTCCTTCAGACTAATCTTTTCCTTGTATCCTGTTCTCTTCATTCTCCCTTGCTCCTAAAGGGATGAGACCAGTGGAGTATCTTAGATGGCCGCTCACACGCTTTTAAGACCCCAGACACTGCTCACCAAGGTAGAATGTAGAGCATTGTCTTTATAAGCTGTGTCATGCCAATTGAGCTACATGTTACCTGAGACCATGGTCCCCAGAGCCCTCCGCCCAGCATTTCAGTCCCTCAGGGAGTTTGGATGTGTCTGTGGGACTTCCATTACCTTTCCTTATACAAGTTGTGCTAGTTTCTCCTGTATTGTGTACTGTCTCACCCTTCACCCAAGATACCACTTATCTATTATCTATTTAGTATTTCCCCACCCCCACCTCTCCCATCCCTGGTAACCAACAAAGATTGTTACATTTTCTGTGTGAACTTTTTAATGGGTTTTTACAATAGAGGTCTCATACAATATTTGTCCTTTTGTGATTGACTTGTTTCACTCAGTATAACGTCCTCCAGTTTCATCCACGTTATGAGATGCTTCACAGATTCATTGTTGTCCTTTCTCGTTGCATAGTACTCCATTGTGTGTATGTGCCGTAGTTTGTTTATCCATTCATCTGTTGATGGGCATCTAGGTTGTTTCCATCCTTTTGCTATTGTGAACAATGCTGCCACGAACATAGGTGTGCATATGTCTATTCGAGTGACGACTCTTATTTCTCTAAGATATATTCCTAAGGGTGGGATTGCTGGATTGAATGGTATGCCTATTTCTAGCTTTCTGAGGAAGCGCCATATCAATGTTTCCAAAATGGTTGTATCATTTTGCATTCCCACCAGCAGTACCTAAGAGTTCCCATCTCCCCGCAGCCCCTCCAACATTTGTTATTTCCAGTGTTTTTGATTCGTGCCAGTAATGCCGGGGTGAGATGGTATCTCATTGCGGTTTTAATTTGCATTTCTCTAATGGCTAGTGATCGCGAGCATTTCCTCATGTGTCTGTTGGCCATTTGAGTGTCTTCCTTGGTGAAGTGTCTGTTCATTTGCTTTGCCCATTTTTTGATAGGATTATTTGTCTTTTTGTTGTAGAGGTGTTGGATTTTCTTGTAGATTATGGAGATTAGACCTTTGTCTGACTTGTACTGTCCAAAGATTTTTTCCCAGTCCGTAGGTTCTCTTTTGACTCTTTTGGTGAAGTCTTTTGAAGAGCATAGGTGTTTGATTTTTAGACGATCCCAGTTATCTAGCTTATCTGTTAGGGTTTGTGCGCTGATGGTTATGGTTTTATCCTGTTAATGCCATATATTAAGGCCTGAAGTGTTGGTCCTATTTTTTCTTCTATGAAATTTATAGTTTTAGGCTTTCTATTCAGTTCTTTGATCCATTTTGAAGGAGTTTTTGTAAACAGTGTGAGGTATGGGTCCTGTTTCATTTTTGCTGATGGATATCCAGTTTTGCCAGCACTATTTGTTAATAAGACTGTCTTTTCCCCATGTGATGGACTTTGGGTCCTTGTGGAAGACCAGGTGACTGTAGGTGGATGGATTTACATCTGGGTTCTCAATTCTGTTCCATTGGTCAATGTATCTGTTGTACCAGTACCAGGCTGTTTTGACTACTGTAGCTGTATAGGAGGTTCTGAAGTCAGGTAGTGTGAGTCCTGCAACTTCATTCTTCTTCTTCAGTAGTGCTTTACTTATTCGGGGCTTCTTCTCTTTCCATATAAAGTGAATGATTAGTTTTTCCATCTCTTTGAAGAATGTTGTTGGTATTTGGATCGGGATTGCATTGTATTTGTAAATTGCTTTGGGTAAAATTGACATTTTCACAATGTTGATTCTGCCTATCCATGAGCATGCTACGTTTTTCCATTTATGTAGATCCCTTTGGGTTTCATGCAGTAGTGTTTTGTAGTTTTCTTTGTATAGGTCTTTTACATCCCTGGTGAGATTTATTCCTAAGTATTTTATCTTTTTAGGGGCTATTGAAAATGGTATTGTTTTCCTGATTCCCTTTTCATCATTCTCCTTACTGGTGTATAGGGATCCAACTGATTTTTGAATGCTTATCTTGTATCCTGCTACTCTGCTTAATCTTTCTATTAGTTACACTAGATTTCTTGTGGAGTCTTTAGGGTTTTCTATGTATAGTATCATGTCATCTGCCAACAGGGACATTATAACTTCTTCATTACTGATTTGCATGCCCTTTATTTCTTTCTCTTGCCCTCTTGCTCTAGCTAGAACTTCCAGCACAATGTTAAATAGGAGTGGTGATAAAGGGCATTCTTGTCTTGTTCCTGTTTTCAAGGGGAATGTTTTCAGCCTCTCTCCATTAAGAATGATGTTTGCCATTGGTTTTGCATAGATGCCCTTTATTATGTTGAGAAATTTCCCTTCTATACCTATTTGATTGAGAGTTTTTTATCAGGAATGGGTGTTGGACTTTGTCAAATGCCTTTTCTGCATCAATTGAGATAATCATGTGATTCATTTGTTTCCTTTTATTTATATGGGGATTACATTGATTGATTTTCTTATGTTGAACGATCCTTGCATACCTGGTATGAATCCTACTTGGTCATGGTGTATGATTTTTTTGATGTGATGCTGAATTCTATTGGCTAGAATTTTGTTAAGAATTTTTGCATCTATATTCATGAGAGGTATTGGTGTGTAATTTTCTTTTTATGTGATGTCTTTGCCTGGTTTTGGTATCAGTGTTATGCTGGCTTCATAGAATGAATTTGGAAGTGTTGCTTCCTCTTCTATGCTCTGGAATAGCTTTAGTCATACTGGTACAAGATCTTCTGTAAATGTTTTGTAGAATTCTCCAGTGAAGCCATCTGGGCCAGGGCTTTTTTTGGTTGGGAGTTTTTTTGTTACCTTTTCAAACTCTTATGTTATGGGTCTGTTCAGATTTTCAACATCACTTTGTTGTAGTTTGGGTAGGCTGTGTGTTTCTAGAAATTTATCCATTTCCTCTAGGTTTTCAAATTTTTCTGAGTATAGTTTTTCATAATATTCTGTTATAATCCTTTTTATTTCATTTGGGTCTGTTGTAATGGCCCCCATTTCATTTCTTATTTGGGTTATTTGTGTCCTCTCCTGTTTTTCTTTTGTCAGTCTGGCCAGTGGTTTGTCGATTTTGTTGATTCTTTCAAAGAACCAAATTTTGGTTTTGTTGATACTTTCTATTGTTTTTCTGTTCTCTATTTCATTTATTTCTGCTCTGATCTTTACTATTTCCTTTCTTCCAGTGGTTGTGGGCTTTTTTTGCTGTTCTCTTTCTATTTGTTTGAGTTCTGTAGTTAATGTTTTGATTTTTGTTCCTTTCTTCTTTTTTGATATATGCGTCTATGGCTATAAATTGTCCTCTGAGGACTGCCTTTGCTGTGTTCCAAAGGTTTTGGTATGATGTGTTTTCATTCTCATTTGATTCTAGGAATTTTTTATTCCATCTCTGATTTCTTCTATTACCCAGTGATGTGTAGGCAGGGTATTACTCAGTTTCCATGTAACTGATTTTTTTTCCTTGATCTTTCTATTGTTAATTTCTACCTTGATGGCATTGTGGTCAGAGAAGATACTTTGAATTATCTCAACGTTTTGGATCTTGGTGAGGATTGCTCTGTGTCCTAAAATGTGGTCTATTCTGGAGAATGTGCCATGTGCATTGGAAAAGAATGTGTACTTTGTGGCTGTTGGATGGACTGTTCTATATATGTCTGCGAGGTCAATTTGGCTGATTGTGCCCTTTAGGTCTTCTGTATCTTTGCTGAGTTTCTTCTTAGTTGTTCTGTCCTTTACTGAGAGTGGTGTGTTGAAGTCTCCTACTTTTATTGTGGAACAGTCAATTTCTCTTTTCAGTGTTGTTAGAGTTTGTTTTTGTATTTTGGAGCCCTGTCATTGGGAGTGTAGATGTTTATTATGGTTATATCTTCATGACGGCTCTTCCCCTTAATCATTATATAGTGTCCTTCTTTGTCTTTTATGGTAGATTTAGTTTTAAAGTCTATTTTATCTGAGTTAGACTTGCCACTCCTGCTCTTTTTTGGTAGTTGTTAGCTTGATATATTTTTTTCCAACCTTTGTCTTTTAATAAATTCACAACTTTGTTTCTAAGGTGCGTCTCTTGTAGACAGTATATTGATGGATCCTGTTTTCTTACCCATATTGTCACTCTCCGTCTCTTTATGGGCGCATTGAGTCCATTTACATTCAGTGTAATTATTGATAGATGTGAGTTTGTTGCTGTCATTTTGTAGTGTTTTTTGTTTTGTTTTGTTTTTTTGTTTGTTTGTTTTTTTGTGGTACTGAAGTTTCCTTTGTTCTTCTTACTGTCTTATGCTGAGTTGCCTTTGTTTGTGGATTTTTTTTTCATTTCTTTTTTTTTTTTTTTTGTAGGTTCTGTTTTTGCCAAGACTTTATGTTTTTCCTCTTTATTTTTATGACTTGGTTTGTTAACTTTCTTTGTGGTTACCATGAATTTTACCCTTATCTTTCTAAGTTTGAAGCAGTCTACCATTACTTGGTATCACCTTGCATTCCTCTCCTTTAGAAGGTTCTATACCTACACCCTTTATTCCTTGTTTTATTGTTTTGATATTGTTGTCATTTATTGATTAACTGCTCTGATTCCCTGTTGTATTTCTTTTGGTTTTGGATGTCCTCGAGAGTTCATTTCCTAGATTGGTATCTGGCTCATATGATCTTGTGTCCTAGGTTCTGCCTGTGAACTGAAGCTGTTTGTCCTCAGATCGAAGAACTCCCTTTAATAATTCTTGTAATTTTGGTTTGACTTTTACATATTCCCTTAATTTCCATTTATTTGGAAATGACCTAATTTCACCATCAAATTTGAAGGAGAGTTTTGCAGAATATATTATTCTTGGCTGACAATTTTTTTTCTTTTAAGATTTTGTATATGTCATCCCATTGCCTTCTTGCCTGCATGGTTTCTCCCAAATAATCTGAGCTTAGTCTTATTGTTTCTCCTCTGTATGTGACTTCTTGTTTTTCATGAGCTGCTCTCAGGATTCCTTGTTTGTCTTTGGTTTTGGCGAGTGTGAATATGATATGCCTTGGTGATTTTCTTTTGGGACCTCTTCTATATGGGGTTCGTTGAGCTTCTTGAATGGCCAGCTTTTCATCTTTCATGGTATTGGGAAAGTTTTCTGTCAGCAGTTCCTCAGTGATCCTCTCTGTGTTTTCTGTTTTCTCCCCCTGTTCTTGAATCCCAATCACTCTTGAATTTTTGCTTTTAATTGTGTCCCACGTAACTCTCAGGGTCTCTTCATTTTTCTTTGTTCTTTTTTCTGAGTTTTCCTCAAACAGAGTTGTATCCAAGTGTTTGTCTTCAATTCCACTGACCCTGTCTTCCACCATTTCATATCTGCTTCTCAGCCCTTCTATGACATCATCCAATTCTAAAAGCTGGTTTTTTATCTTTTGGATTTCTAATTGTTGTCTTTGTATAATTTCTAGTTTTGAATTTATTTTGACATTTTGTTCCTGCATCATCTTCCTGAATTCTTCCAATTTTTTGTCTGTATTTTCCATGAATTTGTCTATTTTTTCTTCATGTTTGTCAGCTTTTTGCCTCAGTTCTTGGAGAATTCCGAGTATTAGAGATTGGAATTCCCTATGAGGTAGTTCTAGTGCATTTTCTTCCACAAGAGAGTCATCTGGTGTTTTATTTTGGACACCTACTGGAACAATCCTGTCCTCTTTTTGTAAATGTTTAGATATTGTCTGCTGTTTTTGGGGCATTCAGTAGTTATTTTTTTCGTTTATTGATTTTAGATTTGTTTGTTTCGTCTCTTTTTAAAAATTTTTTTTTTACTATGTCTGAGCAAGCGGACTATGTGTTCTTTGTTATTTGCTCGTCTGTGTACTCAATACTTTTCACCTCCTTCTCCAACTGGCAGTGTTAGTCACTCAGATATGGTACAACAGGGCAGGTCTAGCTGAAGAGGATTTACTGGGACGGATTGTTTGTGGCACTCACTACAGTCACCAGACCGGGTTGGTAATCAGTGCAGGGCAGGTTCCAGTAGGTCATGCCTGTGCTGCTTGGTGGTGTGATGTCAAGCACACGGTGCAGGTAGGCAGGATGCAGCGGGGAGATGTTTATGTGTGGAGCTAAGATGGATATGGGAGAGAGGAGAGAGGAACAAGAGCCAAAAACATACAAACAAAAAAGAATGCTAGGGGGCTTGCCATTGGAATGGAGAGATCAGAGACTATGAAATGGAGAGAAACAGAAAGGGGAAGAGGAATAAAAGAAAAGAATGAATAAATAAAAATCAGAAAGGTTAAAGAACCGCAAAGTTCCCAGGAATCCCACCACTGCAGTTATGAGGTCTGGGGAAGTCGCTCTCAGGTGTTGCAGTACAGCCTGGCTAGAAGGCTTAGAGGTATAGAACGCCAGGTATTCAGGGATCAGAAAGAGAAGGAAGATATAGAGAGATGAGAAACTGAGCATGAAGAAAGACATAAAGGTAAAAAAAGGGAAAGAAAACAAAACAAATTAAAAAAATAAAAGAACAAGAAAGGCCCCCCCAAAAAACAGAAAAAAATGACAACAACAAAAAAAGAAATGCTCTTAGGGATCCATCTGCACGTCTGTGGAAGCTGAAGGGGAGTTCCTTGCCACACAGTTCCACCTGGCCAGAATGGGCTCCCAACTCAAGAAAAGGAAAAGAAAACAAACAAACAATTGAAAAGGAACAAACGAATAAAAGCCCCAGGATCCCACCAGTGCGGTAGCCCAGACCGGGAAGCAGCTCCACACTCGAATGGAGCTCCGCAGCCCCTCAGGAAGAAGCAAAGATGGCACATGGAGCCAGGCACTCGAGCGAAAGGAGGGGGAGGTGGCAAGAGGCAAGCAAGAAATCAAATGAAGCAGGAAAAAAAAAAAAAAGCAACACCAGCAGCCAACAAATGGCACTCAGGGAGCCAGCCAGTGTGGGCTGGTGTTTCTGGACAAGTGACTGTGTCCGCGGGAAGCAGAGGGGGCCGAGTATGGGTGAAGAAGGGTAGAGAGTGGGAAAGCATATATCACAAATTGCCAGCTCTCTGCAGACCCTCAGGAAGAAGCAAAGATGGCGCACAGAGCGAGGCACTCGAACAAAAGGAGGGGAGATGGCCAGAGGCAAGGAAGAAATCAAAAGAAGTGTAAAAAAACAACACCAACAGCCAACAAATGGCACCGAGAGAGCTGCCCACTTGGGTGTTTGGAATCCAAGCAGCCGGCACTTCCCAGTCAAGAGACCATGGCCGCAGGAAGCAGAGGAGGCCTAGTCGGGGCGAATAGGGGTGGGGGGTGGAAAAGTGCACACCGCAAATTATCAGTTGTTTTGTCTCCCACTGGACGCTCCGTGAAGCTGCTTTCTTGTACCCCTGTTGCTGGTCTCCTATAGGTGTCCAAGATGGTGGATCCACACTGCCTTAGTTGGTAGGGGACCTCTGCATGAATCTCTCCTCGCTCTCCTTTCTCTGTGAGTTTTCTCACTCCGTTTGGTGCTTGGCTGAGTTCTTTATCTCTTCATTTAATGTTTTAGGGTTTCAGGATTGTTGTATTCTCTGTTTGGCTTAGTTTTTCGGATCTTTGCTGTGGAGGGATGGCGTGGTGCTTCTGCATAGAGCACCATTTTGCCAGAACTCTGATTTACAGTTTTTAAGAGGTATGGATCCCAATGATATTTTGGACTTCTCCAGCCATTGGAGGCTTCCTCCTTGTGTGTATTATACCATTAAATAATTAAATGGCTCTGGCACAGGTGCTTTATATTTGCTCCTGATAAACTTAATCCTGCTAAGATAATTTTGTATCCTGATCTTCTCATTTTATTTTTTAATACTAAGCTGCATATACGTTCCTTCTAGGTTTTCGCTCCAATCTTTGACAAGAATTTTGAACGAGAGGGTCAAAGCACAGTACTGCGGTTGTCTCCAGAAGCCTCCCTCCATGTTGTGAGTAAGCTATTAATCAAATTTCAGGGCAGAGATGCTAAACCAGCTACACATCTTTCTACAAGTAGTATTAAAAACCACCATGTGTCTGTCAGTTTGTCATACAGTGGTGGCTTGCATGTTCCTGTCATACCAGGAGCTTTGCCACTGGTATTTCAAACACTAGCAGGGTCAGTCACCCTTGGTAGACAGGTTTCAGCAGAGCTTCCAGATTAAGATAGGCTAGGAAGAAGTATATGTTATTAGGAGGGACCAGTCCCTGGAGAAGGACATCATGCTTGGTAAAGTAGAGGGTCAGTGAAAAAGACAGAGACACTCAAGGACATGGATTGACACAGTGGCTACAACAATGAGCTCAAGCATAACAACGATAGGGTGGCACATGACCTGGCAGTGTTTCTTTTTGTTTACATATGGTCGCTGTGAGTTGGAACTGACTCAACCACACCAAACAACAGTATTAAAAAGAACATACCCTAGTTATACCATATTAAAAAAAGTCTGGGGATATTCTGGGATTATCTACTCTTAATGAACCCATACTATTCACCTTGTAGTCATCATATTCTCACTAGAAATGAAAAGTAACAATTTGTTTAATTATGTGTTAATTTTTTTTGAATTGTATCATTGACAGTGTTTACATCTTATAGTTTCTATAGCATATGGATTTTTCTCTTTAAATAATTGGACCATTTTCTCATCTCTGTCTTCTACTACCTGAACCATTTTTTAAAGCAACTGGGCTATTTCATCTAAACTATCAAATCTGTGGGCATATGTGTGTCCATAATATTCCTTTATTATCCTTTTAATGTCCATAGGATCAGCAGTAATGTTCCCTTTTTCATTTCTGAAACTAGTAATTTGTGCCTTTTGTCTTTTTTTCTTGGTTAGCCTGGCTAGATGGGTATCAATTTTATTGATCTTTTCAACAAACCAAGTTTTTGTTTCATTGATTTTCTCTATTGCTTTCCTCTTTTCAATTTCCCCTCTAAATTTTTATCATTTCTTTTATTTTGCTCACTTTACATTTACTTTGCTCTTCTTTCTCGAGGCTCCTAAGGTGGAATCTTAGATTACTAATTCTAGATTTTTCTTGTTTTCTAATATGTGCATTCACTGCTATAAATTTCCCACTAAGCATTGCTTTCACTGCATCCCACAAATTTTGCCAAGTTATGTTTTCATTATCATTTCACTCAAAATGTATTTTAATTTCCCTTGAGATTTCTTTTTTGACCCATGTATTATTTTAGAAGTTTGTTTAATCTCCAAATGTTTTGGTACATCCTAGCTATCTTTCTGTTATTAAACCCCCTGGGAGTGGGGTTTAATTCCTCTGTGGTCTGAAAGTATATTTTGTATGATTTCTACTTTTTAAAATTTGTTAAAACGTTATTTATGGCTCAGAATGTGTTCTATCTTGATGAATGTTTCATGTGAGCTTGAGAAGAATGTGTGTTCTGCTATTGCTGAAAGATATTCTATAAATGTCAATTAGATCCAGCTGATTGATGGTGCTGTTCAGTTAACTATATCCTTACTAATTTTCTGTCTGCTGGATCTGCCAATTATTGATAGTGGGATCTCTGACTATAATAGTGGAGTCACCTGTTTCTCCTTGCAGTTCTAACAGTTTTTGCATGATATATTTTTATGCTCTGTTTTAGGCACATGCACATTAAGGATTATTACGTGTTCCTGGAGAACTGGTCCCTTTATCATTATGTGATGTCACTGTTTATCCCTGGTAATTTTTCTTGTTCTGAAGTCAGCTTTGTCTAAAATTAATACAGCTACACCAGCTTTCTTTTGATTATTGTTAACGTGGTATATCTTCTCCACCCTTTACTTTTTTTTAAATAATATTTTATTGTGCTTTTGTTGAAAGTTTACATAGAAAATTAGGTTTCCATTTGACAATTTCTACACAAATTGTTCAGTGACATTAGTTACATTTTTCACAATGTGTCAACATTTTCTTTAATTCCATTCTAGTGTTTCATTACCAGTACTCTAGTTTCCCTGCCCCTTATCTTCTCATCTTTGCATTGAGTGATTGTTGACATTTTAGTCTCATGTAGATGGTTTTTTAATGGAGCGCCGTATTCACAGGTAATATCCTTTATCTTGTGTGCCAATCTGTTCTTTTGCTAAAAGGTGACCTCAGGGAATAGGTTTGGTTCTAAGTTTAAAAAGTATCTCAGGGCAATAGTCTCAGGGAGTCCTCTAGTTTCAGCTGGTCCAGTAAGTCCAGACTTTAAGAATTCGAGTTCTGTGTTTTTCTCCCCTTCTATCAGGGTCCATCTACTGTGGCCCTGATCAGAATGATCAGTAGTGGTACTGGGCACCATCTAGTTCTTCTGGTCTCAGGGTAAATGAGGCTGTGGCTCATGCAGGCTATCAGCCCTATAGACCAGTTTCTTCTCTGAGTCTTTGGTTTCCTTCTTCATTTTTCACTCTTGATGAATAGAGACCAGTATTTGTATCTTAAATGGCTGCTTGCAAGCTTTTAAGATGCCAGATGCTACTCACCTTACTAGGATGCAGAATATGAACTTTGTGATGCCAATTGACTGAGTTGTCCTGTAAGACTAAACTCCTAAGCTTTCAAACCTAGAAAAGCAATCTTGAAAGGTGTTTATGTCTAAGAAATACCTGTAACTGTGTCCTCTATTAATATATATGCATGTACACACATATCTGTATGTACACATACATGTAGCTACTTCTGTCTGTGAACACATATGTACTCACCTGTACCTACTTACACACATATATGTCTATACACATACATAAGTGACCATACACTCTTTTTTTGGTTATTGTTAGTGTTGTTGCCAAATTATGTATGTTATATTCTTTAAGACGAATATCCCTTTATCTTGTGTGTTTCTTAGTGCCATCATTTACTTTGGTCAAGCTGTGCTCATTACACCCACATTCAGTGTTACTGTTCCCATCACAAAAAATAACAAGTATCTATGATCTAGAGAGTGATTCCCTCTCCCCCTGTCCCTGGTAACTACCAAGGAACATTGGTCTCTCTCTCTCTCTCTCTCTCTCTCTCTCTCTCTCTATATATATATATATATATATATATATATATATATGTTGGTCTTCTTATAAAAGTGAGATCATACAATATTTGTCCTTATGTGATTGACTTATTTCACTTAGAATTATGTCCTACAGATCTATCCATGTTGTGATATGTTTCTTGTACTTGTCATTGTTCTTTATGGTTGCGTAGCATTCCATTGTATGTATGTACCACATTTTGCTAATCATTGCAATTGACTTGATGGCAACGGGTTTTGGTTTAGGCTGTGTCTTAGACATCTAGTGCTGCTCTAACAGAAATACCACAAGAGGATGACTTTAACAGAGAGAAGTTTATTCTCCCACAGTCCAGTAAGCTACAAGTCCAAATTCAAGGCATCAACTCCAGGAGAAGGCTTTCTCTCTGTCTGTCAGCTCTGGAGGAAGGCCCTCGTGATGCATCAGTCTTCCCTTGGTCTGAGAGCATCTCAGCTCAGGAACCTCAGGTCCAAAAGACGTGCTCTGCTCCTGGCTTTCTTGGTGGTATGAGGTTCCCATGTGTCCCTGCTTGTTTCTCTCTTTTATATCTCAAAAGAGATTGGCTTAAGACACTATCCAATCTTGTATACCTCATCAGTATAACTACCACTAATCCATCTTATTAGATCATAGTGACTGAATTTACAACACATAAGGAAATCACATCAGATTACAAAACAGTGCACAGTTATACAATACTGTGGATGATGACCCAGCCAAGTAAACAGATATTTTGGAGAGACACAATTCAATCCATGACAGGCTGCTTCCTTTTTTTTTTTTTTTTTTTGCTATTGTGAATAATGCCACAATGAACATAGATGTGAATATGTCTGTCCATGCCTCTTTTATTAGATCGCTAGAAAATATACCTAGGAGTGGGATTGCTGGATCATAAGGTGTTTCTATTTCTAGCTTTCTGAGGAAGTGCCATATTGTTTTTCATAGTGGTTATAACATTTTACAGTCCCACAAGCAATAGATAAGGGTTCCAATCTTCCCACATCATTGCCAACATTTGTTATTATCTGCTGCTTTTGTTTTTGTTTTTTTAACCAGTGCTATTTTAGCCAGAGTGAGGTGGTATCTCGTTGTAGTTTTGATTCGCATCTCTCTAATGTTAATGATTGTGAGGATATTTTCTCATGTTTATTGGCCGCTTGAACGACATCTTTGTCGTTCATGTCTTTTGCTGATTTTTTAACTGGGTTGTCTTTTTGTTGTTGAGTTGTTGAGTTTTCTATAAATTTTAGAGATTACATCCTTATTGGATAGGTCATTTCCAAAGATACTTTTCCAGTCTGTGTGTTGTCTTTTTACTCTTTTGGTAAAGTCTTTGGATGAGCGTAAGTATTTAATTTTTATGAGGTTCTATCCTTTTGCTTTTAATATGTCCATGTCTTTATATTTAACATAGGTTTCTTTTTATACACTCTGACAGCCTATGTCTTCTGATTGGTGTATTTAGACCATTCACATTTAAAGTGATTGTCGATATCGTTGAGTTAATATCTACCATATTTGTAACTGTTTTCTATTGTTGCACTTGTTCTTTGTTTATTTTTTATCTTCCTCTCTTTTTCTTCCTCCTCTGGTTTTGGTTGAGAATTTTATATTATTCTATTTCTTTTCCTCTCTTAACATATCAATTGTAATTCTTTTTATAAACTTTAGTGTTTGCCCTAGTGTTTTCAGTATACATCTACAACTAATCTAAGTCCACTTTCAAATAAAACTGTACCTCTTCAAGGGTAGTGTAAGTACCTTATATGAGAATATTCCCAATTCTTCCTTTCTATCCCTTATAATGTGGCTAGTAATCATTTCACTTATGCATAAGCTATGATCCCAATACATCATTGCTATCATTATTTTGTAAAAACAGTTATATATTGCATCAATAAAAAATAAGAAAAATAAAGAATTTATTTTACCTACATTTATTCTTCTCTAACACTCTTCTTTATGTGGATATCAATGTCTAACATATATCACTTTCCTTCTCTCTGAAAAGCTTCTTTTAACATTCTATAAGCAGTTCTACTGTCAACTATTTCTCTCATTTTGTTTGTCTAAGAAAGTCTTCACCTTTGAAGGATAATTTCACTGGATACAGAATAGAATTCTAGGTTACTGTTCTGTTTGTTTTGTTTCTTTAAAAATTTTAAATATTTGCCTGAACTCTCTTTTTGCTTGCATAATTTCAAAAGATAAGTCTGATGTAATTTTTATCTTTATTTCTCTATAAGTAAGGTGTTCTTTTTTTCCCCTCTGGCTTCTTTCAAAATTTTCTCTTTGTTTTTTTATTTTCTGTAGTTTGAATTATGATATGCCTAAGTTCAGGGTTTTTTTGGTATTTGTTCTGCTTGGGGTTTTCTGAGTTTCCTGAGTCTGGTTTGCTGTCTGTCACTAATTTTGGAAAATCCTTAGCCATTATCACTTTTACTATTTTTCCTGCTCCTTTTGCTCTTTCTTCTCAGATTAGCATTCCCATTACACGTTTCACTTTTTGTCTCAAATTTCTTGGAAATTCTGTTCCCTTTTTTTTCTTTGTATTTCCATTTGGTACATTTTAATTCACATATCTTCAAGTTCACTGATTCTTTCACCTCTTCAGTCTACATCAAAGGCATTCATTTCTGTTATAGTATTTTTAACTTCTAGCATTTCTTTTTTATTCTATCTTAGAGTTTCCATCTCAGAGTTTCCATCTCTCTGTTTATATTACCCATCTGTTCTCACTTATTGTCCAATTTTTCCATTAGAATTCTTAGCATATTGATAATAGTTGTTTTAAACTCCTGCTCGGATAATTCCAAAATTAAATATTCAAATATTTGAATCTGCTTCTGTTGCTTGCTTTGTCCCTTCAGGCTGTGATTTTTCTTGCCTTTTAGCACAACTTGTAATTTTTTGTTGAAATCCAGACACGATATATTGGGTAATAGGATTTGAGGTAAATAAGTCTTTGGTGTGAGGGTTTATGTTTGTCTGGCTAGGAGTTATATTGTGTTTACTCTTCGCTGTGGTTGTAGGTGGCTATACTTTCAATTTCCTCTAGTGTCCTTTTTTTTTCTTTTTGTCTCTCCTGTTATCTTTGTGTTTCCCTAGAAACTCTTTATTAAATAGAGTCTGAGCCTTGCAGTTCTTTCAGATCTAATTATTTGTTATTATACAGAATCTCCATTCCTAGCTCACCGGTTTCTGCTCCTAGTAAGTTGTAGTATTTTCCCGTCCTTCTAGTTTTCAGGGCATTGGTTGGATTTGTGACCTCAATTTTCTGATGGATCTAAGAAGAATTGTTGATTTTCAGTTTGTTCAGCTTTTATCTTGGTGTGAGGACAGGAGTAATGCCTTCCAAGTTCCTTACATATGAAAGTGGAAACAAAAACCTATTTTATTCTTTAAGATACCCCAGTGATAATAAGTACAACTTTGCACTAAGACCATGCCTGCAACTTTTTCTACAATTTCAATAAAATTTACTTGGGCCTGAAGATCTAAATTCATACAAAATGGTTATATACTTTCTTTCTATTCCTTACCATTGAGAAAAATGTCCTCTTTATACCATTTACTCTAACATTTCTAGGTGGTGGGATGTAGCCTCTTACTGTCATTCAGTGATTGGGAGTTTGAGAACAAATGATAGAAAAACAGGCCACAGGAAGAGAAATGTGGTGGAAGTGATGGAATCTGGTGGGATCATTTATTTAATGCCTGTCACCCATAGCTGCCTGCAGAGCTACTCGTCAAATCTAAGGTCTCACCATCACCACCCCATGTGCCTAAGCAATGTTTTTAAAATTGGAAACTCAGCTAGGGAGTTCCTCAATAATTTTGAATAAGTTCTGATATCTAAGACTATGCTATTGGAAATACTTCTTATTTCATTAGTAAAACTGATTATCCTATAAAGATGTTTAGAGTTCCCTGATGCCCAACAATGGCCCAAAGAATATCCCTGGAGACAATGCCAACTGAAGGGTTTGGGCCAACATGATGAAAAGTCCAGGGCTGCCTGGGCATGTTTTATTCACCCTGATGTCTTTCCCAGGCTATGAGAGACACAAGAGTTGGGCATGAGCTCCAGCAGAGATGGAAACTGGGCCTGTGTTCATCTAACTGAAAGAAGTTCATGTCTCTGGCATAACAGGCTCATAGAACAATCAATTAGCACATTTAGCTGTTAACTCAAAGGCCAGAATCCACTCAGGGGTGAAAACCTGGCTTTTACCTCCTCTGACACTTGCAACAGCTCTCCTCTGCTTCTATCTCTTGGCCAGTGCACTTCTCTCTGCTTGAAACATCCAACTTTGTTTCCTCCCCCCAGGTTTTCTCCTCTTCCTCTTTCAAACCCAGTAAAAACTCAAATCTGATGTTCAGCTTCCCAAGGGGAAAGAGAATTCCCACCTTCCCCAGCACTGTTTCTCATGTCTCTAAAATGATGCAGTGTTCTTTGAATGAAGTAATAAAGAATATGTCTCTGGGCATATGCTCTTGACTGGAAATGGCCTGTATATTTGCCTGTCTGCCCTAAGAGACTATGAACCTTCAAGAACAGAGATTGTGTCTCCTATCTCAGTTTTCCCATGGCCTAGTCCAGAATCTGCCATGTAGTGAAGACTCAATAAATATTTGTGGAATAAATTAATTAATGGATAAAATATTTTGAGGAAGACTCATACCATAGTCCAGACCTGGAGACTGTTTCAGTGTTACCCTTCTCTCCATCAGGACCAGGTAACAGCTATACTTAGCTGCTGTCTTAGGACTATAAGAGATACTGTTTGTCATGAAGAGCCAAATACCAAGACCAGATTCCCGTTAACCTGAGAAAAATAAGTTCTTCCTGAGGCCTCTTAATTAAGCCCTCTCAATAAGACAGGGATTTCTCTATTTCAGCCAAGCATATGAGAAGAAAAGAGGCCAAGTTCAGAGCAGTCTGTAAACTGCACACAACCTCTCCTTCAATCAGACACAATGTTGGTCAAAGCTGGGCACCTCACAGCTGTTGGAGCACAGTGCTTCCCTATGGGAACTCTCTCTTTACATCCACAAGACGAAACCTGAATCCAAGTTTCCAGCCCAGAGGGCTGCATTCCATGACTCTGAGCGGAAAAACCCACAGGTCCAGAGCACCGCTATTGCAATGTCTGAGAATAGAAAAGAAGGGTGGAGAGACTAAAGTTTCATACACACTACACACATTTTTTTAATATGAGTGATTTTATTACTTCAAACTTCTGTTATGGAAATTTCCAAACATACACAAAGTCAAGAGAATAATGTAATAAATCTTCATGTACCTATCACCCAGCTTCAACAATTATCAACATTTGACCAGTTTTGTTTCATGTATGCCTTGAGTGACCATATGTCACAATTTGCCTGGGACACTTCCAGGTTATGCCTGCTTGTGCCTATTTACACCTAAATAGTTATTAACAGTACCCACCTCTACTCTCAAATGGTCCAGGTTTGATAATAAATTATATGACCACTCTATATATGCCTCTCCACACATCTATTATACTACCCCCCGACTTATGCACTAAATATTTTAAAGTAAACACCAGATATCATGGTACTTCATTTGCAAGTGCTTCAATTTTTAATGTCTATAAATAAGGAAACGAGATAACCACAAAGTCTTTATCCTATTTAACAAAATTATCAATAATTACCTAATAATTATCATATATCTAGTCAGTGTTCAAACTTCTCTGTGTCAAAAATATCTTTTCCAGTTGACTTATATGAGTTAGGATCTAAAGAAGGTACACACATTGCATTTGGTCAATATGTCTTTTAAGCCCCTAATTTTTTTAACTTCACACCTTCTTTTTTCTTACCATTTATTTAACAAACAGGTCAGTTTCCCTGGAAATTTCCCCACATTCTAGATTTGACACCGTTGTGGTGTCATCTAACACTTACCTCTATCCCCTGATTTCCTATACATTGTAGTTAGATCTAGAGGCTTAATTATATTCAGGTACAAGTTTTTTGACAAAATATTTCTTGGATGATGTTGTATGCTACCTATTGTATAACATAAAGAGACAGTGAATGATTGTTTCTCTTTTTTGTGAAGTCAGGATTGATCAGTGGGCTCAGTTGTTTTCACCTGTATTCATCTACCATGATATTCCCCATCAAAATTTCACATACCAGTTTTGGCAGCCTAAATCCACTATTTCATTAGGGCTTATGAAGTCCTAATTTTCTGTTTCTGTCACTTCTTCTACAGGTAGTAACCATATATCTTCTATAAAATAATACCTTTTTTCTAACAATTATTTGGTTATAGTTTGTATAGGCAAGACATGATAAATGTGTGATTCTTTCCCTTTAATTACAAATTTTCATAAGAATACATTGGTGACCTAGTGATCGTCAAAGATGACCAGTGAGGGTTTTACTTTCTTAATTTCTTTTTTACTTCAATTAGAACTCATTAAAATTTTAAACGTATTTGTTGGATTTCAATCCCTTACGCCATTATTCTTTTTGGTGGTCAAATCATTACAGCAAGAGCCCTTCAAGTTGAAGGGATGTAAAAGAACATCTTGTCTCATACCTGAAATAAGTTATTTCTTCAAGAAAACCTGAACTTTTTAGTGGAAAATCCCACTAAGCTGGGCTCTAGATTCCACAAAATAGTTCTAGGGATGCTAATTGTGATGCAGTTGTCATTGCTTCTAGGTCTTTTCCGTGCACAGAGCTAGAAAATGTATCTTCTTTGAAAAGAAAAAAAATACTTAAGTTCCTATTGAAATTTCTTACAAATTTAAAATCACAGAGTTCTTACTTCTTTGGTTTTCATATCCATTTTCAAAAAGAAAAATGCAGGGCTATAAAATGGATTCTATCATAAATTTCTAATATACAGATTATCTGTTAACACTTTGACAAGCAAATGGTTATCACAAGAAGATAGCCTAAATTCCTGGACAACAGGCTAGGGTGGGCTAACTTCCTTTACTTTAAACCTGATGACTAGATTTCGTGCAGATAATGTAAAACAGTATAATAAAATATTCTATGAAATCCCCAATGAAAACATCATGAAAAGAATAGAAACTGGATGGAGTGAAGTGACTTGTAGATGATTAATAGGAAATAGTACAATTATCAGTGTAAAGTCTGACATCTAGTCTCCAAACATAACCACACAGAGTGAGTACTGCTTAGCTTATCAGCTGTTCATGCCAAAAGGACTTGGAAATTTTTAAGGCTCTGCTGACATCAGTGAAAGGAAAAGGATTAGGGTCTTGACAGAGGCAAATCCGCATAAATTAGATAGACACCTGATGCAATGAAAGCTGAGGTCATTCCATGATCAAGAAACAAGAAGCAATAATGTGTGTGCGTGTGTGTGCGCGCACGCACATGCAAACTAAGAATTGAAAGAAACTCTTTCAATCAGATAAAGGGCTTTTATGGAAAAAGCTACAGCAAATAGCATACTTTTCGATGAAAAATTGAACATATTTTCCTTAAGGTCATAAAGAAGTTAAGGCTATCCACTCTTACCACTTCTATTCAACATTATTATACTGGAAGTTCTAGCAAGGAAAAAGGCAAGAAAAAGAAATGAAAGGCATAAAGATGGTAAAGGAAGAAGTAAAACTGTCATTATTTACAGATAACGTGATGGTATATATAGAAAGCCCTATGGAATCTACAAAAAGAAAATACAACTACTAGAATTTATAAGTCACAAAGTCACAGAATATGGGGTTAATACACAAAATTCAATTGTATTTCTATATACCAGGAAAAAATTTAAAAATGAAATAAAATACTACTTAGAAACATTAAATAGCTAATAATATATTTAATTAAATATCTGCAAGATGTCTACACTGAAAACATTGCTTGGGTGAAGGAAAAAAGACCTAACCAAGTGAAGAAGCATACTATGTTCATGAACTGGAGAACAATATGTTGTTAAGATGCACATTCAGGCACTGTTTGGCAATTTCTGACAGTTTCTTATAAAAGTTTCTGTCGCTATGTATACGTACGCATATACATGTATGTATATGTACAGGTAGTGCCCGACTTAATGACATATTTGAGTTAAGACAAACCACATTTACGACTGTTTTGTTTTTTTCTTGTACATCTTATCATTAGTAGTATGTACTTCACACAGTGTTGCAGTGCATAATTTGCTAATGTTATTCTCAGATGTTCACTAGCAGATGTTCAATGTTATGATTTATAAAGATACTGATAATAAAAGGCAATAATAATTTTTAAAAAAGAAGTGTTGGACTTACATCAGAACCAACTTATGACAGAGTCATGGAACAGAACCCTGTCCTAAGTTGGGGACTACCTGTATACAAATAAGTATATTATATGCATATGTATATAATGTTAATGAACTTCTCATATGAGCAATAACATGAATAATCCTCAAAACATGTTGAATAAGTGAAGCCAAATCACAAAATAGTACATACAGAATAATTTCATGTATATGAAACCATATGTTGTTATTAGGTGCCATCGAGTCACTTCCGACTCATAGTGACCTTATGTACAACAGAAAGAAATGCTGTCCAGTCCTGTACCATCTTCACAAGTGTTGTTATGCTTGAGCCCAGTGGTGCAGCCTCTGTGTCAAATCTATCTCCTTAAGGGTCTTCCTCTTTTTCTCTGACCCTTTACCAAGCATGATGCTCTTCTCCAGGGACTTGTCCCTCCTGATATCGTGTCCAAAGTACATGAGACAAACTCTCGCCATCCTCACTTCCAAGGACCATACTGGCTGTACTTCTACCTAGACAGACTTGTTCATTCTTTTGGTAGTCCATGGTATGGTATGTTCAATATTGTTCACCGGCATCATAATTCAAAGGCGTCTGTTCGTCTTTGGTCTTCCTTATTCATTGTCCACCTTTCTTAAGCATATGAAAATATCATGGCTTTGGTCAGGTGCACCTTAGTCCCCGAAGTGACATATTTGCTTTTTAACACCTTAAAGAGGTCTTTTGCAGCAGATTTGCCCAATGCAATACGTGATTTGATTTCTTGACTGCTGCTTCCGTTGGCGCTGATTGTGGATCCAAGTAAAATGAAATCCTTGACAGCTTCAAAGTTTTCTCCATTTATCATGATGTTCCTTATTGGTCCGGTTGTAAGGATTTTTGTTTTGTTTATGTTGAGAGGTAATCCATACTGAAGGCTTCAGCCTTTTATCTTCATCAGTAAGTACTTCAAGTCCTCTTTACCTTCACCAAGCAAGTTTGTGTCATCTGCATATCACAGGTTGTTAACGAGTCTTCCACTAATCCTGATGCCCCATTCTTCTTCATATAGTCCAGCTTTTCGGATTATCTGCTCAGCATACAGATTGAATAAGTACAATGAAAGGATACAACCCTGATGGACACCTTTCCTGACTTTAAATCACACGGTATCCCTTTGATCTGTTTGAACAACTACTTCTTGATCTATGTACAGGTTCCTGATGAGCACAATTAAGTGTTTTGGAATTCCTATTCTTCTTAATGTTATCTATAATTTGTTATGATCTACACAGTCAAAAGCCTCTGCATAGTCAATAAGGAACAGGTAAACATCTTTCTGGTAGTCTCTGCTTTCAGCCAAGATCCATCTGACATCACCAATGATATCCTTTGTTCCATGGCCTCTTCTGAATCTGGCTTGAATTTCTGACATTTCCCTTTCATGTACTGCTGCAACTACTTTTGAATGATCTTCAGCAAAATTTTACTTGCGAGTGATATTAATAATATTGTTTAATAATTTCCACATTCTGTTGGATCACCTTTCTTTGGAATGGGCAGAAATGTGAATCTCTTCCTGTCAATTGGCCAGGTAGCTGTCTTCCAAATTTCTTGGCATAGACGAGTGAGCACCTCCAGCTCTTCATCCTTTGGTTGAAACATTTCAATTGATATTGTGAAATCCTGGAGCCTTGTATTTCACTAATGCCTTCAGTACAATTTGAAGTTCTTCCTTCATTACCGTTGGTTCTTGGTCACATGCTACCTCCTGAAATGGTTGAATGTCAACCAGTTCTTTTTGGTACAGTGACTTTGTGTATTCCTTCCATCTTCTTTTGATATTTCTTACATCTTTCAATATTTTCCCCCTAGAATCCTTCAATATTGCAACTAGGGATTTGAGGGCAAAATTAATTTACAGAGATTGAAATTTAAAAAGTGGTTGTCTATGGGGACAATTGACTGGGAAGAGGCATGGGAAAACTTTCTGGAGTGATGGAGATGTTCCTTATCTTGTTTTGGGTGGTGGTTACATGGACAAATGCAATTGTAAAACCTCATCGCACTGAAAACCTCAGACATATTCATTTTCTTGATTGTAAATAATAAATCATCTGCAACCACCACAATAAAATCAGGGTCCAAAAAAAAAAAATAGACTTCCAGCAAAATGGCACTCTAGGCAGAAGCACCATGGCATCCTTCCACAGCAAAGATCAAAAAAACTAAGCCGAACATAGAAAACAACCATCTTGAAACCCTAAAATATCAAATGAAGAGATAAAGAACTCAGCCAAGCACCAAATGGAGTGAGAAAACTGATAGAGAACAGAGAGCCAGGATAGATTCATGCAGAGGTCCCCTAGCAGCTAACACAGCGCGGATCCGCCATCTTGGACTCCTATCAGGGACCAGCAAACAGGGGGTACGAGAAAGCAGCTTCACAGAGCTTCCAGCGGGAGACAAAACAACCGGTAATTTGCAATATACGCTTTCCCACCCCCCACCCTTCTTCACCCCCACTCGGCCTCCTCTGCTTCTGGCGGCCACAATCTCTTGTCCAGAAAACACTGGCTGCTTGGATTCCACCCACCTGAATGGGCCGGCTCTCTGAGTGCCATTAGTTGGCTGCTGGTGTTGCTTTTTTCCGCTTCTTTGGATTTCTTCCTTAACTCTCACCACTTCCCCCTCCTTTTTCTCAAATACCTGGCTCCCTGCAACATCTTTGCTTCTTCCTGAGGGGCTGCGGAGCTCCATTGGAGTGTGGAGCTCCTTCCCATTCTTGGCTGCCATG
This sequence comes from Dugong dugon, assembly GCA_030035585.1. Lineage (NCBI taxonomy): Eukaryota > Metazoa > Chordata > Mammalia > Sirenia > Dugongidae > Dugong > Dugong dugon. The sequence continues at coordinate 3,326,762 of CM057475.1, read as the reverse complement.
CTGGTAGGATCCCGGGGCTTTTGTTCATTTGTTTGTTTTGAATTGTTTGTTTTCTTTTCCTTTTCTTAAGAGCCCGTTCTGGCCAGGTGGTGCTGCATGGCTTGGAGCTACCCCCTCAGCTTGTACAGACGTGCAGAGGGATCCCACAGGGCATATCTTTTTTGTTGAGTTTTTCTTTTCAGTTTTTTTTGGGGGAATTTCTTGTTCTTTTTTTTTTTTTTTTAATTTGTTTTGTTTTCTTTTCCCTCTTTTTCCCTTTTTGTCTTTCTTCATTACTCAGTTTCTTGTCTCTCTATATCTTCCTTCTCTTTCTGTTCCCTGAATACCTGCCTTTGTACACCTCTATACCTTATAGCCAGGCTGTACTGCAACACCTGAGAACAACTTCCCCAGACCTCATAGCCACACCGGTGGGATCCCTGTGAATTTTCTGTTCTTTTCCCTTTCTGATTTTTATTTATTCATTCTTTTCTTTTCTTTTCTTCCTCTTCCCCTTTTTGTTTTTCTCCATTTCATAGTCTCTCAACTCTCCACTCCAACAGCAAGCTCCCCTAGCATTCTTTTTTGTTTTTTTGTACGTTTTTGGCTCCTGTTCCTCTCTACTCTGTCCCATATCCATCTTAGCTCCACACATAACTATCTCCCCACCGTGTCCTGACTACCTGCACTGTGCACTTAACATCACACCACCAAGCAGCACAAGCACGGCCTACTGGAACCTGCCCTGCAATGATTACCGACCGGCCCTGGTGGCTGTAGTGAGTGCCACAAACAACCCGTCCCAGTAACCCCTCTTCAGCTAGACCTGCCCAGCCATACCATATCTGAGTGACTGACCCTGCCAGTTAGAGAAGGCAGCAAAAGGTATCTTGCCCACAGATAAGCAAACAACAAAGAACACACAGCCCAACAGCTCAGACATAGCCAAATTTTTTAAAAAGGGATGTAACGAACAAATTTACAATCAATAAATGAGAAAAATAACTACTTAATGCCCCAAAGAGAGCAGACAATATCAAAATATTGACAAAAAAAGGACAGGATGGTTCCAGTAGTTGTACAAAATTAAACTCCAGATGACTTTCCAGTGGAAGAAAAGGCACTAGAATTACCTGATAGGGATTCAAATCTCTAATACTCAGAATTCTACAAGAGCTGAAGCAGAAAGCAGACAAAAATAGGAAAAAATAAACAAATTCATAGAAAATACAGGAAAAAATTGGAATAATTCAGGAAAATAATGCAGGAACAAAATGCCAAAATAAACTCACAACTAGAAAATATACAATGACAACAATTAGAAATCCAAAAGATAGACAACAAGATTTCAGAAATCGACAGTGTCATAGAAGATCTGAGAAGCAGATTTGAAATGGTGGAAGACAGAATCAGTGGAATTGAAGGCTAACACTTGGATACAACTCTGTTTGAGGAAAACTCAGAAAAAAGAACAAAGAAAAATGAAGAGACCCTGATAGTTATTTGGGATACAATCAAAAGCAAAAATCTGTGAGCGATTGGAATTCCAGAACAGGGAGAACAAACAGAAAACACAGAGAGGATCACTGAAGAACTGCTGACAGAAAACTTCCCCAATAGCATGAAAGATGAAAAGCTGGCCATCCAAGAAGCACAACAAACCCCATATAGGATAGACCCCAAAAGAAAATCACCAAGACATACCATAATCACACTTGCCAAAACCAAAGACCAACAAAGAATGCTGAGAGCAGCTCATGAAAACAAGAAGTCACATACAGAGGAGAAACAATAAGACTAAGCCCAGATTATTCAACAGAAACCATGAAGGCAAGAAGGCAATCGGATAACATGTACAAAATCTTGAAAGAAAAAAATTGCCAGCCAAGAATAATATACCCTGCAAAACTCTTGTTCAAACATGATGGTGAAATCAGGACATTTCCAGATAAACAGAAATTAAGGGAATATGTAAAAACTAAACCAAACTCAAAAGAATTATTAAAGGGAGATCTTCGGTCTGAGAACTAACAACTTCAGCTCACAGGCAGAATCTAGGATGTAGAATCATACCAGCCAGATACCAATCTAGGAAATGAACTCTCAAGGACATCCAAAACCAAAACAAATACAACAGGGAATCAGAGCAGTTAACGTAAATGACAAAAACATCAAAACAATAAAGAGGGAATAAACGGCATAGGTATAATGGAGAGGAAGGCAAGGCGATACCAAGTAAGGGTAAACGGCTTCAAACTTAGAAAGATAAGGGTAAAATTCATGATAACCACAAAGAAAGTTAACAAACATACTCATAAAAATAAAGAGGAAAAACATAAAGTCTCAGCAAAAACAAAACCTACAAAAAGAAAAGAAATGAAAAAAAAAAATCCACAAACAAAAGTAACTTAGCACAAGAGAGTACGAAGAACAAAGAAAACGTCAGCACCAGAAAAAAAAACACTACAAAATGACAGCAACAAACTCACATCTATCAATAATTGCACTGAATGTAATTGGACTCAATGCACCCATAAAGAGACGGAGAGTGAGAGAATGGGTAAGGAAACAGTTTCGATCAATACACTGTCTACAAGAGACACACCTTAGAAACAAGGATGTGAATTAATTAAAAGACAAAGGTTGGAAAAATATATATCAAGCTAACAACTACCAAAAAAGAGCAGGAGTGGCAATTCTAACTCAGATAAAATAGACTTTAAAACTAAATCTACCATAAAAGACAAAGAAGGACACTATATAATGATTAAGGGGACAATCCATCATGAAGACATAACCAGAATAAACATCTACACACCCAATGACAGGGTTCCAAAATACATAAAACAAACTCTAACAACAATGAAAAAAGAAATTGACAGTTCCACAATAAAAGTAGGAGACTTCAACACACCACTCTCAGTAAAGGACAGAGCAACTAAGAAGAAACTCAGCAAAGATACAGAAGACCTAAAGGGCACAATCAGCCAACTTGACCTCACAGACATATATAGAACACTCCATCCAACCGCTGTAAAGTAGACATTCTTTTCCAATACAGATGGAACGTTATCCAGAATAGACCACATCTTAGGCCACAGAGCAATCCTCAACAAGATTCAAAACGTTGGGATAATTCAAAGTATCTTCTCTGACCACAATGCCATCAAGGTAGAAAATAACAATAGAAAGAGCAAGGAAAAAAAAAATCAATTACATGGAAACTGAATAATACCCTGCTTACACATCACTGGGCAATAGAAGAAATCAGAGATGGAATAAAAAATTCCTAGAATCAAATGAGAATGAAAACACACCACACCAAAACCTTTGGAACACAGCAAAGGCAGTCCTCAAAGGACAATTTATAGCAATAGATGCACACATCAAAAAAGAAGAAAAGGACAAAATCAAAACATTAACTACAGAACTCAAACAAATAGAAAGATAACAGCAAAAAAAAACTCACAGCCACCAGAAGAAAGGAAATAGCAAAGATCAGAGCAGAAATAAATGAAATAGAGAACAGAAAAACAATAGAAAGTATCAACAAAACCAAAAGTAGGTTCTTTAAAAGAATCAACAAAATCAAAAAACCACTGGCCAGACTGACAAAAGAAAAACAGAAGAGGACACAAATAACACAAATAAGAAATGAAATAGGGGACATTACAACAGACCCAACTGAAATAAAAAGGATTATAACAGAATATTATGAAAAACTATACTCCAACAAATTTGAAAACCTAGAGGAAATGGATAAATTTCTAGAAACACACTACTTACCCAAACTACAACAAAGTGATGCTGAAAATCTGAAAAGACCCATAACAAAAGAAGAGATTGAAAAGGCAATAAAAAATCTCCCAACTGAAAAAAACCCTGGCTCAGATGGCTTCACTGGAGAGTTCTACAAAACATTCAGGGAAGAGCTTGTACCAGTACTACTCCAGCTATTTCAGAGCATAGAAAAGGAAGCAACACTTCCAAATTTATTCTATGAAGCCAGCATAACGCTAATGCCAAAACCAGGCAAAGACACTACAAAAAAAGCAAATTATAGACCAGTTTCTCTCATGAACATACATGCAAAAATTCTTAACAAAATTCTAGCCAATAGAATTCAGCATCATATCAAAAAAATAATACACCACAACCAGGTAAGATTCATACCGGTATGCAAGGATGGTTCAATATTAGAAAATGAATCAACATAATCCACCACATAAATAAAAAGAAAGAAAAGAATCACATGATCATCTCAATTGACTCAGAAAAGGCATTTGACAAAGTCCAACACCCATTCCTGATAAAAACTCTCAATAAAATAGGTATAGAAGGGAACTTTTTCAGCATAATAAAGGGCATCTATGCAAAAGCAATGGCCAACGTCATTCTTAATGGAGAGAGGCTGAAAACATTCTCCTTGAAAACAGGAACAAGACAAGGATGCCCTTCATCACCACTCCTATTTAACATTGTGCTGGAAGTTCTAGCTAGAACAATAAGGCAAGAGAAAGAAATAAAGGGCATCCAAATTGGTAATGAAGAAGTTACACTGTCCCTGTTTGCAGATGATATTATACTACACATAGAAAACCCTAAAGACGCCACGAGAAATCTACTGGAGCTAATAGATTTAGCAGACTAGCAGGATACAAGATAAACCTACAAAAATAAGTGGGATTCCTATACACCAATAATGAGAATGATGAAAAGGAAATCAGGAACACAATACAATTTTCAATAGCCCCTAAAAAGATAAACTACTATTAATAGATCTAACCAGGGATGTAAAAGACCTATACAAAGAAAACTTCAAAACATCACTGCAGGAAACCCAAAGGGATCTACATAAATGGAAAAACATATCATGCTCATGGATAGGTAACACAACATTGTGAAAATGACAATTCTACCCAAATAAATATACAAATACAATGCAATCCCAATCCAAATACCAACAACATTCTTCAAAGAGATGGAAAAACTAATCACTAACTTTATATGGAAAGGAAAGAATCCCCAAATAAGTAAAGCAATACTGAAGAAGAATAAAGTTGGAGGACTCACACTACCTGATTTCAGAACCTACTATACAGCTACAGTTGTCAAAACAGGCTGATACTGGTACAATGACAGACACATTGACCAATGGAACAGAATTGAGAACCCAGATGTAAATCCATCCACCTATGGTCACCTGATCTTCGACAAGGTCCCAAAGTCCATGAAATGGGGAAAAGACAGTCTTTTTAACAAATGGTGCTGGCAAAAATGGATATCAATCTGCAAAAAAATGAAAAAGGACCCATGCCTCACACTGTATACAGAAACTACTTCAAATTGGATAAAAGACCTGAATATAAAGCCTAAAACTATAAAGTTCATAGAAGAAAAAAAAGGTCCAACACTACAGGCCTTAATACACAGCATTAACAGGATATAAACCATCACCATCAACGCACAAACCTCAAAAGATAAGCTAGATAACTGAGATCTTCTAAAAATCAAACACCTATGCTCTTCAAAAGACTTCACCAAAAGAGTAAAAAGAGAACCTACAGACAGGGAAAAAAATTTTGGACAGTACAAGTCAGACAAAGGTCTAATCTCCATAATCTACAAGAAAATCCAACACCTCTACAACAAAAAGACAAATAATCCTATCAAAAAATGGGCAAAGCAAATGAACAGACACTTCACCAAGGAAGACACTCAAATGGCCGACAGACACATGAGGAAATGCTCGCGATCACTAGCCATTAGAGAAATGCAAATTAAAACCACATTGAGATATCGTCTCAGCCCGGCATTACTGGCACGAATCAAAAACACTGGAAATAACAAATGTTGGAGGTGCTGCAGGGAGATCGGAACTCTTATGCACTGCTGGTGGGAATGCAAAATAATACAACCATTTTGGAAAATGATATGACCCTTCCTCAGAAAGCTAGAAATAGATATACCATTCGATCCAGCAATCCCACTTCTAGGAATACATCCTAGAGAAATAAGAGTCGTCACTCGAATAGACATATGCACACCTATGTTCATGGCAGCATTGTTCACAATAGCAAAACAATGGAAACAACCTAGATGCCCATCAGCAGAATGGATAAACAAACTACGGTACATACACACAGTGGAGTGCTATGCAATGATAAAGAACAATGATGAATCTGTGAAGCATCTCTTAACATGGATGAAACTGGAGGACATTATGCTGAGTGAAAAGAGTCAATCACAAAAGGACAAATATTGTATGAGATCTCTATTGTAAAAACCCATGAAAAAGTTCACACACAAAATGTAACTATCTTTGTTGGTTATGAGGGATGGGATGGGTGGGGGTAAATACTAAATAGGCAACAGATAAGTGGTATCTTGGGTGAAGGGTGAGACAGTACACAATACAGGGGAAACCAGCACAACTTGTACAAGAAAAGGTCATGGAAACCCCATAGACACATCCCACCTCCCAGAGGGACTGAATTGCTGGGTGGACGGATGTTGGGACCATGGTCTTGGGAAACATCTAGCTCAATTGGCATAACAGAGTTTATAAAGACAATGTTCTACATTCTACCTTTGTGAGTTTTGTCTGCAGTCTTAAAAGCCTGTGAGCCACCATCTAAGATACTCCACCGGTCTCGTCCCTTAAGGACAAAGGGAGAATGAAGAGAACAGTATACAAGGAAAAGATTAGTCTGAAGGACTAATGGACCAGCTACCAAGGCCTCCACCAGACTGAGTCCAGTATAGCTAGAGGGTGCCCAGCTACCACCACTGACTGCTCTGACCAGGATCACAACAAAGGATCCTGGACAGAGCTGGAGAAGGATGTAAAACAAAATTCTAACTTACAAAAAAAAAAAGACCAGGTTTACTGGCCTAAAGGAGACTGGAGAAACCCTGAGAGTATGGCCACCAGACACTTTTATCTCAGTGGTGAAGTCATTTCCAAGGCTCACCATTCATCCAGAGAGTGGACAGCCCCATAAAACCAAATGGGACTAATGAGGTACAGCAGTCCAGGGACAAGGGCCAGTAGGCAGAAGGGAACAGGAAAGCTGGTGATAGAGAACCCAAGGTTGAGTAAGGATAGTGTTGATGTGCTGTGAGGTTGTTAACCATTGTCATAGGGCAACATGTGTACTAACTGTGAAATGAGAAACTATTTTGTTCTGTAAACCTTCATCTAAAGTGAGAATAGCAGCACAATTGGAAGAGCATAGTCGATGTCACTGGCCTGTGCATGTAGAAATTTTTGAAATGGTGTATCTTTGGCTATGTATATTTTCACCAGAAAAAAAAAAAAGTTCAAGAAGAGAGAGGGTTGAGATGTTGTGGGGTTGTTGACCAGTGTCATAAAACAATATGTGTACTACTGTTTCATGGGAAACTATTTGTTCTGTAAGCCTTCCCCTGAAGTACAATAATAAAAAAAAAATAGCCATCCATTATGTATATGTACAAGGGATTTAAGAGTTTGAATTCAAAAATAGTCTATAATGAACAATAGTGAAATAATTTGAGAAATGAAATACTATGAAAAATTATTTAGTGACTGTAATGCAATTCTTAGTTATTGATAAATGAAAAGTTAGAACATTATATTCATGTGGATAGATTTATATAAATCAAAGAAATGTTATTTTCATATCAAACTCCTGAAGTATAATAATAATAACATATTTAACCTCTAAGGCAAGTGACATCAATATTGCAAATATTCTGTATGTGTGTGTGTGAGAGAGAGAGGGTGGAGGGAGAAGGAGAGGAGATGGAGAGGGAAAGAGAGTGAATCTTGTTATATTTAAAGTTGACTCTATCTCCTACATCACACACATATAAAACCACATTTGCAGTCTGATTCTGTGTGCCTAAATCTGTACATACATATATATATATAAATATATATATATGTACATATGCATGAATCCTCCTTTTCTAAACATTGCTTTTCACTTTCCTGTTTTTACACAAATGGCTTAATTTTGGTTTTATAGACAAAAAAGATTGAAATGCCTAGAATCTGATACTGACTTGGTATCAGAATGAAAGTTTACATCCAGATCTTCACACCCTTTGCCTGTTTTCCTTCTGCTCCATCAAAAGTTGGGGAGATGACTCAGGTTACACAAAGCCAGAAAGCAGCAAGCTGCTGCTTCCAGCAATGTCGTATTATGAGCAAGACATTAATTATAATCCTCACGAAAAAGAAGAGGCAAGAACACAGGAGCTTATTGACTATACATTCGACTTGTATTATTTGTGAACAAGATACAGTTCTTGTTGAATGGAAATATAAGTGAATACAGGTAAATGTTTAATAAAACGCCAAACAAAGCATTTCCCCAATGGTTTTATTGAAGACATTGAAAAAGCACTTAGACAATTCTGATAATCTAGTGAAAATCCCAGATCTAGACTCCAGAAGGTATCTCTCCTCTACATTTGGGATTAGGTAAATTAGCAAACATACCAAAAGACATTTGCACTTCTAATGTATTCAGCCAATGACAGCAGAGAAGGCAAAGACACCAAGGGATTAATCAGAAACAGATATAATTAAAACCGGAAGGGGTAAAATGGTCCATCAGTCAAAGGGAATTAAAATCTGAGCTTGATTTTCTGCATAAGTTAAAAAAAAATGTAATTACAATGCGATCTGTTGAGACATTTAAGGACAAATGTAGTTCTATTACCATGCCAAGTTCCAGCTAACCTCATCCATCGAGAACCTTAGAGTGGTTTGTAAATGAATGTGACACAAATGAGTATGCACGGCTTGTTGTCTGAAAGTCTTCCTTCAGACTGGAATTTTTTTTAGTCCGCAAAAACAACAAGCTTCTTAGAAAGAAGACATGTATTTCTATAGTTATTGCCATATTTGTTCTACACAGCACTCCGTAAACTTGGCTCAACTCCTTGCGATCATTTCTATTCAGTTCTCTTTGCTACATTCCAGCAAGATAAACAGTTGCAGTGCCCACTTTGCAAATGCTATGGAGATAACACAAGTCATTCTGCTGGATCACTTGGTATGTGAACAGCAGGGCCAGGAAAGGCACACAGGCCTGGGAACATTGTGCTCCTCCAAGCTCCCCAGCTCCATGGCTTGAGCTGCCCTATGAGAAGCCTACTGTTCTCTCCATCTAGGTTCCTAAGCCTTGCAGACTGCTGAGAATAGTTTGCAGGGGCCGCTCTCTGCATGTATCAGAAAAAATGTGAGAAACCAGTAAAATATTTGCCTTCAAACTCTTCCACACAGACCTCCACGTCACAGCCCAAGGTAGGCAAGTCTGCAAAACGGAAAGAATGCAGCCAGCCTTCCAATCGGCCAGTCTCTGGAATGACTCCTCAGCTCAACAGCTCTCTAACTAGTCCGTTAATTGTTCTGAACTTCAGTGTTCTCCACCATAGTACTGGGGTAATGCTTCCCTTCCAAGATTGCTCTGAAGATTGTTGAAATATGTCAAGTAGCAGGGGACTGTTGTTGTCAGGAACCAGTGTCCTGCACATACACACACTCACACACACACACACACACACAGCTACCACAGGTTTCCAGAAATACCAGGTGGTCTACACTTCTAAGACAGTTTTCATTTTTCAAAACACTTCATGTATTTGACTTAAGTGTCCTGGAAAAGCAACCAGCTACCCTTCACTCTGCACCCTTGACATTTGCAGATGTCCTTCTGAAATCTGCAGCATATCTGTTGTTCAGTACCTGCTCCATCCTGGAGGAAGAGCCAACCCCAGGACTCATTTGTCCAGTGTACATCCTGCTTCATAATTGGAACTTGATGGTCCTAGAGAGACTCTTTAGGGGAAACATAAAAGGGTGATAAAGAAAAGCCTGAGGATAACATCCTCCTCCATCCTGGAAGGCTGGGTGGTATTGTCCTGGAGTCTGTGGATTGACCTATCACAGGGGAAGTAGTGCAGGAAGTGGAATGGTAGAAGCGACTCTGTGCTGCCAGAAAACACTGCCCTGCAGCCCCGGATAGCTACAGCCTGCAGTACATTCAACTAGAATCTGAAAGGCACTACAAAGTGTCCCCTCCCATCAACCAGGCAGCATAAGACTTGCCATACTGCAGTTGCACAGTCCCTTGGGGAGCACGTGGTCTGGCTCCTTCCTTTCCAGTACCTGAAGCTCAGAGATTTTATGATCTGTTTAAAATCTTTCACAGAGCGAGTGCTAGAGATGAGACCAACATAGATGGTGTGTCTAAATCTTATTTAAGCCACAACATGGGAAATCATGATGGCATAAGACTGGGCAACATTTTCTTCTTTTATACATAAGGTTGCTATGAGTCAGAGCTGACTCAATGGCATCTAACAACGGTAGGAAATCTTAACCACACAAAGATGGAGATTATATTTTCCAGAAGACCTCACCCAGGTCTAACATAGCTGGCAGAAAAGCCGATTCTATGGATTCTACTGCTTATGCTCTGGTCCTGGAGGCCTTGGAAACAAAACTCAGGCTGTGTTGACTTATTTTATTTTATTTTTCCAGTCTTGGACTTTCTGTGATCTTGGTATATGCTAAGTTTTTTTAACAAGGAGGTTCGTTACTCAAAATATGAAAATTCCAAAACAAAATCAGACTAAGCTGTCCTCCAGTAAACAAAATTCCTGATCCTCTGCATGGCCTTGGGGAAGCCAGCAAGGGGGTGAAGAATTGAATAAGAAAATAGGCAAAGGGGAGTTTCCTCTGAGCATATAAACAATTCCTGAGGAGATTTAAAACTGCTCTTCATCTTTGATCAGGGTTCCTGGAATGCACCACCACAATGCAGGAAGCTTTGCTATACTACCTAGGCTCCAGGACAGCTCAAACCTGATGGTGCAAGGGTGAGCAGGAGTTTGGTCAGAGGAAACCCTTTGGAAAGGGACAAAGGATGCATACAAAGGCAAAGAAATCTGTTCTTAGGAAAAGTTGATCCCCAAGAAAGGCCACTGCAGAATTGCCTTCCATAGTAACAAGCAGTCTGAGGATCCCACTTCTATCAGTGAAGGTTCCAGAGTCTTATGAAATGGGACTCTCCCAAGTTTTGGGTCTGTCCTCTTCCTTGGTCCTCCCAAATGTCCTGGTTTGAAGCCACATTCCATCCACACTCACCCCCTGGTGACCCCATGCAGGTCATGGCTTTAAATGCTTCTAATATGCAGATGATTCTCAAGCAAATATCCCCAGTCTGGACCTCTTCTCTGAACTCCAGACACATGTGTTGACAGCTGGCTTGACAGATCCCTGGGAAGTTTAATAGGCGTAGAGACTTAATCTGTCCCAGACTCAGCTCCTGATGTGGCCACTCAGTCAGCCAGGTGCTCCATCCAGTGTTACTCAGGCCTCCTTGTTTTCTCTCTCATACAATATCTAATGCCTTTTTTGAAGATGGTCTAACCAAAACACCAGCAAAAGGGCAGCCTATCAAGACAGAAAACATTTAGACAATAAGTAACCTACTCCAGCCAAACACCACAGGAAAACCTGTAACCCCATCCCCATCCACACCAGCAAGGGCTGAGTGAGGAGCCTATACTTCTACCTTTGCCAAGCTGGAATAAAATTCCCAAAGCCCACATTCAGATGGTGCCAGAGCAGGCTGATTTGGAAGCCATGCCTTCCAACCCCACTCCCCACGCTGTCAGTGGAGACCAAGTGGGGAACCTGATCTTCTACCCCCAACCCAAAAACAAGGATGTGCCTCTCCCCCTCCTTACTGGGGTGGTGTAGGGGGAGGGAGGGACTAGTCAATAATTTCACCACTGCTCAGCAGTAACAAGGCCACTCCCCAAACAGTGTCACTGGAGGTCACATGGGGAATAGTAATGAGGTGGCCCCAGTCAGAGTTATGTAAACAGAAGCCTAGTGGAAAGCCCGAACGCCCACCTCTGCCCATCAGTGATAAGGAATCCCTTCTTCACTTTTGTGTCAACAGAGTCTGAGTGGAGAAGCTAAACTTCCATTCCTACATTGCAGTAACAAGGCAGTGATCCCTTCACTTACTGAAGTAGTGTCAGAGGAGGCCTACTAAAGCACAAGTTTAAATAAGATCCAATTTAAATAAAATTATAACATAATACATCAAATTTCCAGATTAAAATTAAAATCATTTGTCATACCAAGAACTAAGAATATCTCAAACCTGAATTAGAAGAAAATCAACAGATATTAACACTGATATGACACAGATACTAGAATTATTTGACAAGGATTTTAAAACAGCCATCACAAAAATGTTTTAACTAACAATTACAAACACACTTCAAAGAAATTTAAAAAAAGAAAGTCTCAGCAAAGACATAAAAGTTATAAAGAATAAAACAAATAGAAATTTTATAACTAAAAAATACAGTAAGCGAAATTAAAAAACTCAATGAATGGACATAACAGCAGAATAGAGAGGACAGAGTAAAGAATCAGTGAACTTGAAGACATACAATAGAAATTACCTAATCTGAACAAAAGAAAGAAAATAAACTAAAAACAATATTAAAGAACCTTAGGAACATGTGGCTATTACAAAAAAATCTCATATGAGCACAACAAACTTCCAGAAGAAGAGGAAGAATATCACAGGGCTAAAAAGGTATTCTAAAAATAAATAATGTCTGAAAATTTCCCAAATTTAGCAAAAAAATAAAAAAATAACATAACATAACATAACATAAACCTAAAGATTTCAATAAGCTGAATGAACCACCAATGGAATAAAGAAATCCACACCAGGATACAACATGCTTAAACTTCTTAAAGCTAAAGACAAGGAAAACACTTGAAAATAACAAAAGAAAAATAAAGCATTAGCTACGGGAGAAAACAGAATTGGAATATTTATCATCATAAACCATGGAGACAAGAAGGAAGTGGCACAACATAACCTAGAATCTTAAAACCAACAAAAACATCCTTCAGTAATGAAGGGAAAATAAAGGCATTCTCCGACTAAAAGAAGGTTATATATATATATACACACACACATATAAATATTTATATATATTTGTTTTCATTCAGTTCAATATATAAATTGAATATATGTATATGTGCGTGTGTATATACATATATATATTCAGTATATATATATTGAACCGAATGAAAACAAACACAAAATATACCACAATTTGTGGCATGCAGTTAAGCAGTGCTGAGAGTTAAATTTATAGCACTAAATGCTTGTATCAGAAAAGAGGAAGGCTCTCACATTAATAATTACTTAACAAGTTCCTGAGAAAAGCAAATAAACCCAAAGCAAGTAAAAGGAAAGAAACAAAGACAAGCACAGAAATCAATGCAATTGAAAACAAAAAACACTAGAAAAGCTGGTTCTTTTTTAACAATTTTTTTATTGTACTTTAGATGAAGGTTTACAGAACAAATAGTTTCTCATTAAACATTCAGTACTCATATTGTTTTATGACATCAGTTAACAACCCCATGACATGTCAACACGCATCCTTCTCGACCTTAAAGGATCTTTTTTTTTGGTGAAAATATACACCATTTCAAAAATTTCTACATGTACAATTCAGTGACATTGGTTACATTCTTCCAGTTGTGCTGCTATTCTCACTATCCTTTTCCAAATTATTCCATCACCATTATCTTCAACTCACTGCCCCCTAGGCTTCCCATCAAAATTTTTGAGTTACTGTTATCAATTTGATCTCACATAGATAACTCTTTGGATTCCCTATCACCAGCTTTCCTGTCTCCTCCTGCTTTCTAGTACTTGTCCCTGGACTGCAGTGCCTCTTCAGTCCCATTTTGTTTTATAAGGCTGTCCAACCCCCTGACTGAACGGTGAACCTCCAGAGTGACTTCACAACTGAGCTAAAAGGGTGTCTGGGGGCCATATTCATGGGTTCCTCCAGTCTCTTTCAGACCAGTAAATCTGGTCTTTTTTTGTGAGTTAGAATTTTGTTCTACATCCTTCTCCAGCTCTGTCCAGGATCCTTTGTTGTGATCCTGGTCAGAGCAGTCAGTGGTGGTAGCTGGGCACCATCTAGCTGTACTGGACTCAGTCTGTTGGAGGCCTTGGTAGCTGTGGTCCATTAGTCCTTTGGACTAATCTTTTCCTTGTATCCTGTTCTCTTCATTCTCCCTTGCTCTCAAAGGGGTCAGAACAGTGGAGTATCTTAGATGGCTGCTCACAGGCTTTTAAGACCCCAGATGCTACTCACCAAGGTAGAATGTAGAACATTGTCTTTTTAAACTATGTTATGTCTATTGAGCTAGATGTTCCCCAAGACCTTGGTCCCCACAGCCCTCTGCCCAGCAATTCAGTCCCTCAGGGAATTTAGATGTGTCTGTGGAGCTTCCATGACATTTCCTTGTACAAGTTGTGCTGGCTTCCCCAGTACCGTGTACTGTCTTACCCTTCACCAAAGTTACCACTTACCTATTGTTTATTTAGTTTTGCCCTCCCACATCCCTCCCATCCCTGGTAACCAACAAAGATTGTTTCTCTTTCTGTGTAAACATTTTCATGAGTTTTTACAGCAGAGGTCTCATACAATATTTGTCCTTTTGTGATTGACTTATTTCACTCAGCATAATGTCCTCCAGTTTCATCCATGTTATGAGATGCTTCACAGATTCATCATTGTTCTTTCTTGTTGCATAGTACTCCATTGTGTGTATGTACCATAGTTTGTTTATCCATTCATCTGTTGATGGACATCTAGGTTGTTTCCATCTTTTTGCTATTGTGAACAGTGCTGCAATGAACATGGGTGTGCATATGTCTATTCATGTGATGGCTCTTATTTCTCTAGGATATATTCCTAGGAGTGGGATTGCTGGATCATACGGTATTTTTGTTTCTAGCTTTCTAAGGAAGGGCCATATCATTTTCCAAAATGGTTGTATTATTATGCATTCCCACTAGCAATGCATAAGAGTTCCCATCTCCCTGCAACCCCTCCAACATTTACTATTTCCAGTGTGTTTGATTCATGCCAGTAATGTCGGGGTGAGATGGTATCACATTGTGATTTTAATTTGCATTTCTCTAATGGCTAGTGATTGCAAGCATTTCCTCACGTGTCTGTTGGCCACTTGAATGTCTTCTTTGGTGAAGTGTCTGTTCATTTCTTTGCCCATTTTTTAATTGGATTATTTGACTTTTTGTTGGAGAGGTGTTGGATTTTCTTGTAGATTTTAGAGATCAGACCTTTGTCTGACTTGTAATGTCCAAAACTTTTTTCCCAGTCTGTAGGTTCTCTTTTTACTCTTTTGGTGAAGTCTTTTGATGAGCATAAGTGTTTAATTTTTAGAAGATCCCAGTTATCTAGCTTATCTTCTGGAGTTTGTGTGTTGTCCGTTATGGTTTATACCCTGTTAATGCCATATTTAGGGCCTCTAGCATTGATCCTGTTTTTTCTTCTATGAACTTTATAGTTTCTGGATTTATGTTTAGGTGTTTGATCCATTTTGAATTAGTTTTTGTGTATGGTGTGAGATATGGGTCTTGCTCTTTTTTACCCCATTTGATGGACTTTGGGCTCTTGTCCAAAATCAGGTGACCATAGGTGGATGGATTTACATCTGGGTTCTCAATTCTGTTCCATGGGTCAATGTATCTATCATTGTACCAGTACCAGGCTGTTTTGACTACCGTAGCTGTATAGCAGATTCAGAGGTCAGGTAGTGTGAGTACTACTTTATTCTTCTTCTTCAATAGAGCTTTACTTATCCGGGGCTTCTCCCATTTCCATATAAAGTTAATTATTAGTTTTTCCATCTCTTTAAAGAATGTTGTTGGTATTTGGATCACGATTGCATAGTATGTGCAAATTGCTTTGGGTATAATTGTCATTTTCACAAAGTTGATTCTACGTATCCTTGAACATGGTATGTTTTTCCATTTATGTAGAGCCCTTTGGGTTTCTTGCAGTAGTGTTTTGTAGTTTTCTTTGTATAGGTCTTTTATGTCCCTGGTTAGATTTATTCCTAAGTATTTTATTTTTTTAGGGGCTGTCATAAATGGTATTGTTTTCCTGATATCCTTTTCATTGTTCTCTTTTTGGTGTATAGGAATCCAATCTATTTTTGTATGTTTATCTTGTATACTGTTACTCTGCTGAATCTTTCTATTAGTTCCAGTGCTTTTATCTTGGAGTCTTTAAGGTTTTCTATGTACAGTATCATATCATGCACAAATGGGGACAGTTTAACTTCTTCATTACCAATTTGGATGCCCTTTATTTCTTTTTCTTGCCATATTGCTCTAGCTAGGACTTCCAGCACAATGTTAAGTAGGAGTGGAGATAAAGGGTATCCATGTCTTGTTCCTGTTCTCAATGGGAATGTTTTCAGCCTCTCTCCATTAAGAATGATGTTGGCTGTTTGTTTTGCATAGATACCCTTTATTATGTTGAGAAATTTCCCTTCTATACCTATTTTATTGAAAGTTTTATCAGGAATTGATGTTGGACTTTGTCGAATGCCTTTTCTGCATCAGTTGAGATGATCATGTGGTTCTTTTCTTTCCTTTTATTTATGTGGTGGATTATGCTGATTGATTTTCTAATGTTGAACCATCCTTGCATACCTGGTATGAATCCTACTTGGTCGTGGTGTATTATTTTTTTATATGATTCTGAATTTTATTGGCTAGAATTTTGTTGAGAATTTTTACAACTATATTCATGAGAGATATTGGTCTGTAATTTTCTTTTTTTGTAGTGTCTTTGCCTGGTTTTGGTATCAGGGTTATGCTGGCTTCATAAAATGAATTTGGAAGTATCCCTTCCTTTTCTATGTTCTGAAATAGTTTGAGTAGCACTGGTACAAGCTCTTCTCTGAATGTTTTGTAGAACTCTCCAGTGAAGCCATCTGAGCCAGGGATTATTTTTTGTTGAAAATGTTTTATTTATTTATTTATTTTTATTACCTTTTCAATTTCTTCTCTTGTTATGGGTCTGTTCAGATTTTCAGCATCACTGTGGTAGTTTGGGTAGGTAGTGTGTTTCTAGAAATTTATCCATTTCCTCTAGGTTTTCAAATTTGTTGGAGTATAGTTTTTCATAATACTCTGTTATAATCCATTTTATTTCAGTTGAGTCTGTTGTAATATCCCCCATTTCATTTCTTATTTGGGTTATTTGCATCCTCTCCTGTTTTTCTTTTGTCAGTCTGGCCATTGGTTTGTCGATTTTGTTGATTATTTTAAAGAACCAACTTTTGGTTTGTTGATTCTTTCTGTTGTTTTTCTATTCTCCATTTCATTTATTTCTGCTCTGATCTTTATTATTTCCTTTCTTCTAGTGGCTGTGGGCTTTTTTGCTGTTCTCTTCCTATTTGTTTGAGTTCTGTAGTTAATGTTTTGATTTTGTCCCTTTCTTCTTTTTTGATGTGTGCATCTATTGCTATAAATTGTCCCCTGAGGACAGGCTTTGCTGTGTCCCAAAGGTTTTGGTATGAGGTGTTTTCATTCTTGTTTGAGTCTTGGAATTTTTTGATTCCATCTCTTATTTCTTGTATTACCCAGTGATGTATAAGCAGGGTTTTGTTCAGTTTTCATGTAACTGATTTTTTTTTTCATTTCTCTTCCTGTTGTTAATTTCTGCCTTGATGGTGTTGTGGTCAGATAAGATACTTTGTATTATCTCAACGTTTTGGATCTTGTTGAGGATTGCTCTGAGCCTAAGATGTGGTCTATTCTGGAGACTGTTCCATGTTCATTGGAAAAGAATGTGTATTTTGCTGCTGTTGGGTGTAGGGTTCTATATATGTCTGTGAGGTCAAGTTGGTTGATTGTGCCTTTTAGGTCTTCTGTATCTTTGTTGAGTTTCTGTCTAGATGTTCTGTCCTTTACTGAGAGTGCTGTGTTGAAGTCTCCTACTGTTATTATGGAGCAGTCAATTCCTCTTTTAGTGCTGTTAATTTGTTTTATGTACTTGGGAGCCCTGTCATTGGGTGTGTGTAGATGTTTATTATGGCTATGACTTCATGATGGATCGTTCCCTTAATCATTACATATTGTCCTTCTTTGTCTTTTACGGTGGATTTTGTTTTATAGTCTATTTTATCTGAGATTAGTATTGCCACTCTTGTTCTTTTTTGGTAGCTGTTTGCTTGATGTATTTTTTTCTATGATTTGATTTTTAATAAATTTATGTCTTTGTTTCTGAGGTATGTCTCTTGTAGATAGCATAGTGATGGATCCTCTTTTTTTATCCATTCTGTCACTCTCCGTCTCTTTATGAGTGCATTTAGACCATTTACATTCAGTGTAATTATTGATAGGTGCGAGTTTATTGCTGTAATTTTGTAGTGCTTTTTTTTTGTGGTGCTGACGTTTTCTTTGTCCCTCTTACTCTCCTGTGCTGAATTCCTTTTGTTTGTGGATTTTTTTTTTTAATTTCTTTTGTTTTTGTAGGTTTTGTTTTTTACTAAGACTATGTTTTTCTTCTTCATTTTCATGTGTATGTTTGTTAATTTTCTTTGTGGTTAACTTGAAATTTACACTTATCTTCCTAGGTTTGAACCAGTCTATTATTACTTGGTGTCACCTTGCCTTCCTCTCTGTTAGAAGGTTTTATACCTACATGTTTATTCCCTCTTTTATTGTTCTTTTGCTGTTGTCATTTACAGATTAACCTCTCTTGTTCCCTGTTGTAATTCTTTTGGTTTTGTATAGTCCTTGACAGTTCATTTCCTAGGTTGGTATCTTGCTAGTAAAATCCTGTGTCCTATATTCAGCCTGTGGTCTGATATTGTTTGTTCTCTGATAGAAGGACTCCTTTTAATAATTCTTGTAAGTTTCATTTGGTTTTTACATAGTCCCTTAATTTCTGTTTATCTGAAAATGTCCTGATTTCACCATCATGTTTGAACAAGAGTTTTGCAAGATATATTATTCTTGGCTGGCAATTTTTTTCTTTCAAGGTTTTATGTAAGTCATCTCATTGTCATCCCATTGCCTTCTTGCCTGCATGGTTTCTGCCAAATAATCTGAGCTTAGTCTTATTGTTTCTCCTCTGTATGTGACTTTTCATTTTTCTTGAGCTGCTCTCAGGATTCTTTGTTTGTCTTTGGTTTTAGCGAGTGTGATTATGATATGCCTTGGTGATTTTCTTTTGGGATCTATCCTATATGGGGTTTGTTGAGCTTCTTGGATGGTCAGCTTTTCATCTTTCATGATGTTGGGGAAGTTTTGTGTCAGCGGTTCTTCAATGATCCTCTCTGTGTTTTCTGTTTTCTCCCCCTGTTCTGCAACTCCAATCACTTGAAGATTTTTGCTTGTGATTGAATCCCACATAATCCTCAAGATATTTTCATTTTTCTTCTTTTTTTAAATTTTTCTTCAAACAGAGTTGTATCCAAGTGTTTGTCCTCAGTTTTGCTGATCCTGTCTTCCATCGTTTCAAACCTGCTCCTCAGACCTTCTATGACACTGTCCATTTCTAAAATCTTGTTGTTTATCTTTTGAATTTCTAATTGTTGTTTTTGTATGATTTCTAGTTGTGCATTTATTTTAGCATTTTGTCCCTGTATTATTTTCTTGAATTCTCCCATTTTTTGTCTGTAGTTTGAATGAATTTGTCTATTTTTTCCTCATTTTTGTCTGCTTTTAGCTTCAACTCTTGGGTAATTCTGAATATTATAGATTTGAATTCCCTATCACGTAGTTCTAGTGCCTTTGGTTCTACTGGAAAGTCATCTTTTGTTTTATTCTGGATGTCTACTGGAACAATCCTGTCCTGTTTTTGTATGTGTTTTGATATTGTTTGCTGTTTTCAGGGCATTCAGTGGTCATTTTCCTCATTTATTGATTATAGATTTGTTTGTTTCATCCTGCTTTTTTTTAATTTGGTTATGTCTGAGCAGGAGAGCTGTGCATTCTTTGTTGTTTGCTCTTCTGTGGGCACAATACTTTTCTCCTCCTTCTCCAATGGGCAGGGTCAGTCACTCATGTATGGTACAGCAGGGTAGGTCCAGCTGAAGGGGTGTTGCTGAGATTGATTATTTGTGGCACATACTAGGGCTGACAGGGCAGGCCACGAATCAGTGCAGGGCAGGTTCTGGTAGGCTGTGCCTGTGCTGCTTGGGAGTGTGATGTTCAGCGCATGGTGCAGGTAAGCAGGAAGTAGGGTGAAGATTGTGATGTATGGAGCTAAGATTGTAACGGGAAAGACAAGAGAGGGGAGAGAGGAACAGGAGCCAAAAACATACACACACACAAACAAGCAAAAGAGAGTGATAAGGGAGCTTTCTGTTGGAGTGGAGAGATGAGAAACTGAGGACTGGAGAAAAACAAAAGAAAAAAATAAATAAAGAGGGTAAAAGAAAAATAAATAAGTAAAAATTAGAGAAAAAAAGAAAAGCCCCCAGTGATCCCACTGGTGTGGCTGCTAGGACTGCGGAAGTTCCTCCCAGACAGTGAAGTACAGACTGCTAGAAGGGTTAGAGGTGTCTCACAGTGTCAGGTATTCAGGAGACAGGAAGAGAAGGTAAGTATAGAGAGACCAGAAACTGGAAATGAAGAAAGACAAAAAGGGAAAAAGAGAGAGAAGAAAACAAAACAAAGAAACAAAAAACAGATAAACAAAAAAAATGCCCCTAGGAATGTCACTTTGTTTCTGCCCAGAGTAAAGGAGTAGCACCTAAGCTACTCAGTACTGCCTGGCTAGAAGGGGCTCCCAAGCCAAGAAAAGAAAAAGAAAACAAACCAATTAAAACAGAACAAATCAGGAAAAAAAAAAAAAAAAAACTCATGGGTCCCACCAGCATGGCAGCACAGGCTGGGGAGCAGTTTCACAGTCAAGCGGTGTTTTGCAGCCTTTCAGAAAAAAGCAAAGACAGCACACGGAGCCAGGTATTTGAGAGAAAAGAGCAGCAAGTGGTGAGAGGTAAAGAAGAAATCTAAAGAAGCTGAGAAAAGCAACACCTGCGTCCAACAAATGGCACTCAGGGAGCTGGCCAGTGCAGGCAGGTGGAATCCAAGCAACACCAGGGTGAAGCCAGTGTTTCTCGGCCAAGAGAAACAAGTAGAAGAGGCCGAGTGGGATGAAGAAGGATGGGGGTGGGAAAGTGAATACTGCTGGTTACCAGTTGTTCTGTCTTCTGTTGGAAACTCCGTGAAGCTGCTTTCTCGTACCCCTGTTCACCAATTTCTGATAGGAGTCCAAGATGGCGGATCCGTGATGTGGTAGCTGATAGGGGACCTCTGCATGTATCTCTCCTCGCTCTTTGTTTTTGGTCAGTTTCTTATTCCATTCAGTGCTTGTTTGAATTCTGTATCTCTTCATTTGATGCTTAGGGTTTCAGGATTGACATGTATCTCTGTTTGACTAGTTTTTTGGAACTTTGCTGTGGAGGAAAGGCATGGTACTTCTGTCTATAGAGCCGTTGTTGCCTGGAAGTAAAAGCTAGCTCTTTACAAAGAAAAATAAAATTGATCAACTTAAGCAAAATTGACAATGAAATAAAGAGAAAAGAGACAAAATGTGAACATCAGAAATAAAACAGGGGATGCCTGTAGACATCAAAAGGATAGTAAGAAAATAATATGAACAACTCTACACAGAATTTGACAGCTTAGATGAAATGGACCAATTCCTTGAAAAGCAAAAACTACCACAATTCACCTAATTTGAATATCCCTGTAATGATAAAGTTATATCCACCACGCGTCTGTCAGTTTGTCACACTGTGGTGCATTGAATGTTGCTGTGATACTAGAAGCTTTGAAACTCAAATACCAGTAGTTACCCTTGGTAGACAGGTTTCAGCAGAGCTTCTAGACAAAGACAGACTAGGAAGAAGGACCTGGAAGTCCACCTCTGAAAAAAAGTGGCCAGTGAAAACCTTGTGAATAGCAGCAGAACATTGTCTGATATACTTCCGGAAGATGAGCCCGTCAGGTTGGAAGACACTCAAAATACAACTGGAGAAGTGCTGCCTCCTCAAAGAAAAGTCTACCTTAATGACTTAGATGGAGTAAAGCTTTCAGGATCTTCATTTGCTGATGTGGCACGACTCAAATAGGAAGAAACAGCTGCAAATATCCTTTAATAATCGGAACATGGAATGTATGAAATATGAATCTAGGAAAACTGGATGCAGTCAAAAATGAAATGGAACACAGAAAGATGGTTATTCTAGGTATTAGTGAGCTGAAATGGACTGGTGTTGACCATTTTGAATCAGACAATCATATGGTCTACTATACTAAGAATTGCAAGTTGAAGAGGCATGGCGTCGCATTCATCGTAAGAAAGAATACTTCAAGATCTATTCTAAAGTACAACACTGTCAGTGATTGGGTAATATACATACACTTACAAGGAAGACCAGTTAATATGAATATTATTCAATTTTACACACCAATCACTAATGCCAAACATGAGGAAATTGAAGATTTTTACCAATTTCTGCAATCTGAAATTGATTAAGCATACAATAAAAATGCATTGATAATTCTTGGCCATTGGAATGCGAAAGCTGGAAACAAAGAAGAAGGATCGGTAGTTGGAAACATGACCTTAGAGATAGAAACAACGCCAGACATCACATGATAGAATTATGCAAGACCAATGACTTATTCATTACAAATGCTTTTTTTCAATGACATAAATGGCTGCACACATGTACCTCACTGGATGGAAAACATAGGAATCAAATCGACTACATCTGTGGAAAGAGACAATGGAAAAGTTCTATATCATCAGTCAGAACAAGGCCACGGGCCGACTGCAGAAAAAACCATCAATTGCTCCTATGCAAGTTCAAGTTGAAGCTGAAGAAAATTAAAACAAGTCCACTAGAGTCAAAATACGACCTTGAGTATATTCCACCTGAATTTGGAGTTCATCTAAGAATAGATTTGATGCATTGAACACTAATGACTAAAGACCAGATGAATTGTGGGATGACACCAAGGACATCACACATGAAGACAGCAAAAGTTCATTGAAAAGACAGGAAAGAAAGAAAAGACCAAAATGGATGTCAGAAGACACTCTGAAGCTTATTCTTGAACTTTGAGTAGCTAAAGTGAACAGAAGAAATGATGAAGGAGAAGAGCTGAAGAGAAGATTTCAAAGGGTGGCTCGAGAAGAAAAGTTAAGTATTATAATGAGATGTGCAAATACCTGGAGTTAGAAAAACAAAAGGAAAGAACAGACTTGGCATTTCTCAAGCTGAAAGAACTGAAGAAAAAATTCAAGCCTTGAGTTGCAATTTTGAAGGACTCTATGGACAAAATATTGAAAGACACAGGAAACATGAAAAGAAAATGGAAGTAATACACAGTTACTGTACCAAAAAGAATTGGTCGATATTCAACAATTTCAGAAAGTAGCATATGAATCAAAAACTGATGATATTGAAGGAAGAAGTCCAAGCTGCACTGAAAATTAGCTAAAAACAAGGCTCTAGGAATTGGCAGAATACAAATTGAGATGTTGCAACAAAGGGATGCAGTGCTGGAAATGCTCACTGGTCTATGCGAAGAAATTTGGAAGACAGCTACCTAGAAGAGATCCATTATTTGTGAACTTTCAAAAGAAAGGTGATCCAACAGAATGCAGAAATTATCGAACAATGCCATTAATATCACAAGCAAGTAAATTTTTGCTGAAGATCATTTAAAAGCAGTTGCAGCAGTACATTGACAGGGAACTGTTATAAATTCAAGCCACATTCAGAACAGGATGTGGAACGAGGGATATCATTGATGATGGATGGATCTTAGCTGAAAGCAGAGAATACCAGAAAGATGTTTACCTGTGTTCTATTGACTATGTAAACGCATTTGACTATGTAGATTATAAAAAATATGCATAGCATTGTGAAGAGTGGGAATTCCAGAACATTTAATTATGCTCATGCAGAACCTGTACACAGATCGAGACGCAATAGTTTGAAATGAGCAAAGGGATACTTCATGATTTAAAACAGAGAAAAGTGTGCGTCAGGGTTATATCCTTTCACCATACTTATTCAATCTGTATGCTGAGCAAATAATCCAGGAAGCTGGACTATATGAAGAAGAATGTGGCATCAGGATTAGTGGAAGACTAATTAACAAACTGTGATATGTGGATGACACACCTTGTTTGCTGAAAGCGAAGAGGACTTGAAGAACTTACTGATGAAAATCAAAGACTACAATTTTCAGTATGGGTTACACTTCAACATAAAGAAAACAAAAATTGTCACAACTGGACCAATAAGCAACATCATGATAAATGGAGAAAATATTGATGTTGTCAAAGTTTTCATTTTACTTGGATCCACAATCAACGCCCATGGAAGCAGCAGTCAGGAAATCAAGTGAAGTATCACATTGGGCAAATCTGCTGCAAAAGACCTCTTTATGGTGTTAAAAAGCAAAGGTGTCACTTTGAAGATTAAAGTACATCTGATAATCTCAATTGCCTCATATGCATGTGAAACCTGAACAACAAATAAGGAAGACTGAAGAACAATTGATGCCTTTGAATTATGGTTTTGACGAAGAATATTGAATATACCATGGACTTCCAGAAGAAAGAAAAATTTGTCTTGGAAGAAATACATCCAGAGTGCTCCTCTGAAGTGAGGATTACAAGACTTCATCTCACGTACTTTGGACATGTTATCAGGAGGGACCAGTCCCTGGAAAAGAACATCGTGCTTGGTAAAGTAGAGGGTCAGCGAAAAAGAGGAAGACCCTCAAGGGGATGTATTGAAACAGTGGCTGCAACAATGGGCTCAAACAAAGCAACAATCGTGAGGATGGCACAGGACAGGGCAGAGTTTGGTTCTGTTATACACAGGGTCGCTATCAGTCGGCAGCAACTCGATGGCACCTAACAAGAACAACATTAAGCTATATAGCACTATAACTATTAAGAATGTTGAATTCATAGTTAAAACCTACTAAAAAGAAAACCTTAGGCTCAATTCTCAATGAAGAATTATACAGCACATTTAAAAAGGAATTACACCAATTTTACACGACCTCTTCCAGCAAATAGAAAAAGGAGGAACACTTCATTCTATAAAGCCAGCTTTCTTACTTTCCTGGTACTGTTGTAACAGAAATCGGTGGCTTTAAAAAACAGAAATTATTTTCTTAAAGGTTTCCAAACCCATTGCCATCAAGTCAATTCCAACTCACAGGGACCTTATAGGACAGAGTAGAACTGCCCCCATAGGGTTTCCAAGGAGTGATTGGTGGTTTCAAGCTGCCAACCTTTTTGGTTAGTAGCAAACTCTTAACCACTACACCACCGGGGATCCTCCCAAAGGTTAGGGGATTAGAAATCTGAATTCAGGGCACTGTAGGGAAAGTCTCTCTCTCTGTTGGCTCTGGGGGAAGATTCTTGTCTCAGCTTCTGTAATCCTAGCATTCTTCAGTTCCTTGGTAATTGTCACATCATATCTATCTTTCCCAGTTTGTGTTTCCTTGTCTCTGTGCCTAAGCTGCTCTTTTTATATCTCAAAAGTGATTAGGTTTAAGACATACCCTACATTGATATAACAAAGCTCTCTTCCTAAATGGGATTATATCCACAGGTATAGGGGTTAGGATTCCAACATATATATTTAGGAGACACAATTCAATTCATAACACCAG
The DNA here is from genome assembly GCA_030035585.1 of Dugong dugon. NCBI lineage: Eukaryota > Metazoa > Chordata > Mammalia > Sirenia > Dugongidae > Dugong > Dugong dugon. Next base: position 3,301,185 of record CM057475.1, on the reverse strand, counting down.
TATTACCCTGATACCAAAATCAGACAAATATTGTACCAAATCAGAAAGCTATAGATTAATATTCCTCATGAAGAAAGATATAAAAATTCTTAACAAGGTATTAGCAAATAGAATTCAGCAATATATAAGAAGAATATACACCATAACCAAGTTGTGCTTCTTTCAGGGATGCAAGACTGCCTCAATATTAGGAAATCTACCAGTGTAATCCACCATATTAATATAAAGAAGTCATATAATAACATAAATTGATGCATAAAAAGTATTTGAAAAAATTCAACATCCATTTATAATAAAAGCTCTCAGAAAACTAAGAATAGAGGAAAAATCCCTCAACTTGATAATGAATATCTACAAAAAACTTAGAGCTAAGAGCATATTTAACAGTAAAAGGCAGAAAGTTTCCCCCTAAGATTGGGAACAAGGCAAGGATCTTCACTTTTACCACTGTTATTCAACGTTGTACCGCAAGTTCTATCCAGCACAATCAGGCAAGAAGAGAAAAGAAAGGAAAGGAAAAGCATACAGATTAGAAATGAAGAAATAAAACTGTTCTTATCCTCAGATAACATGATGGTCTATGTAGTTGCCAAAGAATCTAAAAACAGCAGGAAAAAAAAAAAAAACCCTGCTAGAACTAATTAGTGAGTTCAGGCAGGCCACAGCTGCAGGATCATCATACAAAAATCAACTGTATTTCTATGTACTAGAGATAATATGTGAAAAATAAAATTAAGAATACAATATCATTTACAATACCTCAAAAAATTAAATATTTAAGTGTAAAGTATAGGATTTGTATGTTAAAAACTAGAAAATGCTAATGAGTGAACTCAAAGAAGATCTAAATAAATAGACATACCACGTTCATGGAATGTAAGATGTAATATAGTAAAGACACAAATTTACCATAAATTGATATACAGGTTTTAAAACAATTTCTACCAAATTCTCAGGAAGGTTTTTTTGTAGATATAGATGAGATTCTTCTAAAATTTATATGTAAAGGCAAAGGAACTAGAACAGCTTAAAAATTTCTGTAAAAGAATAAAGAGAGAGGAATCACTGTACCTGATTTCAAGACTTATTATATAGCTACAATAATGAAGACTATATGGTATTGGTAGAAGGACAGACACATAGATCAATGAAACAGAATAGAGAACCCAGAAACAGCCTCATACATGTATGCTCCCCTGATCTCTAACAGAGGTGCAAAAGCAATTTAATGGAGGAAGGATAGTCTTCAACAAATGGTGCTGGAGCAATTGGACATCCATAGGCAAAATAATAAACTTTGACATAAACCTCAAGGAGCCCTGCTGGCACATTGGTTGAAGTGATCGAATGCTAACCAAAAGGTCAGCAGTTTGACACCACCAGCAACTCTATGGGAAAAAGATGTGGCAGTTTGCTTCCGTAGAGATTTACAGCCTTGGAAACCCTATGGAGTCACTATGAGTCGGAATTGATGGCAGTAGTTTTGGTGTTTTTGACCTAAACTTTACACCTTATGCAAAAATTAATTCAAAAGGGATAATAGATTTAAATGTAAAACTATAAAACTTTTAGAAGAAAACACAGGAGCAAGTTTTAGGACCTAGGTCTCGATGAAGCTTTAGACAAACACCCAAAGCAGGACTCATAAAAGAAAAATTGTTAAGTTGTATTTCTTCAAAATTAAAAACTTCTTTTCTGTAAAAGACCCTGTTAAGGGGATAAAAAGATAAGATATATTCTGGGGAAAAATATTTGCAAAACATGTATCTGACAAAGGGCTCATATCTTGAACACGAGGCTCAAAATTCAACATTAAAAAAGCAAAGACTCCAGTTAGAAAATGAGAATGAGAAAAATCCCTAATGCCTGAAAACATGGAGCTTCACAGGTGCACCTCAGAAGCAGGGAGCCAGCAGGCATTGGCCCAGCTTAACGTATCCAAGAAGGATTCCCAGAGAAAGCCAGTAGCCCCTTAACAACACATGCAGTTGATGTAGATTAAGGCCAGGTAGTAGGGGCTTCCAGGAAAGGGAGATGATGACTGAGAGAGTGAGGGTAGAAATGTCTTTACCAAGCAAAGAAAATGGCACCCCATGAAGTGAAAACCGGGACACTCTTAACAGTTCTTTTGTAAATGGAGGCAAGTTATGCCCTAGTTAGACCTGGCTTTCCATCATAATGCTACCTCCAAGGGGCTATGAGAACTTGCTTCCTTAATCTTCCTGAGCTTCATGATCAAAGCTCTAAAATGAGAACCATGCCATAGCAGATATAAATAGTAAGAAGATTAAGACTGCATCTTGGTTTGCTGAGAGCCCTTAGCTTTCTAGCCAATGGAGACTAATCCAATCCACCTCTGTGTTATCAACAGGAAGAAGTGGGGTTCCAAGAGGGAGCAAGGGAGTGTGTAGGTAAGAAATAGGTCTGGGAAGTGGGAGGGGGGAAAGCATAGTGAATTGTTTGCCGTGAAGTTCAGAAAATTGCATGTAAGAGACCACATAAGATAAATTGGTGCTTGGGGTCTGTGAATGGAGGTCTGCATGGGCTATCAATATTTCCAAGTGGGGTCAAGAGTCAGGAATCAATCCTCAGAGATCCCAGGGCAAGATATCAGTAGAAGCTTCTAGAAAAGGAGAAGAGGACCCTAGTCACCAGGCAGGGTACAGGACAGAACTTCTGTGCCTGCCATGGTTAGGAGGAACCAGCTGGCAAGAACAATATAGAACTGGCTTCTGGAGGACCTGAAGTATTAGAATGTCACCGTATGTCCCAGTTTGCCCAAAACAATTTCAGTTTGGCCCATTGTTCTGGTACAATCACTCCCAAAAGTGCCCTATTTTTGGTTTGGAAGATAAATTATATGTCCACTCAGGGTATTAGAAAGGTTACCAATGAAGGGGTCAGGCACAGGGAATTAGGCGAAAAGTGATGTGTCAGACCCAAGATACACAGCAGGGACTGTGCCTCACAGGAAGGCAGAAAGCATGGGCAGACTAGGGCTGGAAGAGGGCCTGTCTGGAATGGTGCCCCAGCCCAAGACTCCAAGGTCTCCTAACAGCACCCCCGCCACCAGGTCCTTCTTTTCTAAGGATACACTGGAACTTCATAACGGAGGTAATGATGGAGTAGGGGTAGTGTGGGGAAAGTGTTGATAGCGAATGCAAGCCTACTCCCTGTGGCCAGGACCTTCCCCTCAGAATCATAGAAAGCCTCAAACATCCTTTTATTTATCTGTGAGAATAGAATGGCTTAGACAAAAACACCTAGGTGTGTCCCCGTCCTTCTTGGCTATCTGTGTTTGCATTCACCACGTGGTCTAGCCATGTTGACACAGGAGCACAGTGGGATTCCCCCGTAGTATCTGGCCAGGACAGGCCCAGAGAGCTGAGAAATTTCTATCAGTCCCAGGTTACCACTACTCAGGTTCTCAGTGTTCCGAGCCCTTCTTTCTCTCTCTTGTTACTGCCTGGGACCTTCACCTGGATGACAGCAGAGTCTTCCAGGCCTAGGTGTGTGAGGAGCATGCCAGCAGACAGCATGCCAGCTCCCGTCTACTCTGCAGTGTCCCTGAGGACAGCACTCCTTTTGCTGTGAATAGCCCTGTGCAAGGAGGCCAAAGCATGGTGTGGTTCATCAAAGCTAACCTCAGTGTGGTGGGAGTGATCAGACTTCTAGCTCCTACCCCTGCTGCCTGGTATCAGACCCACTCAGCAAGCTCAGGGTTCCTTTCCACACAGATTCTTCAGCTGCTGGAACAGAGCTCAGTACAATTCTCACCTTCCATGTAGGAGACCTGGGTTTGATTCCCAACCAATGCACCTCATGCCCAGTCACCACCCATCTATCAGTGGGGGTTTGTGTGTTGCTATGTTGCTGAACAGGTTTCAGCAGAGCATCCAGACTAAGACAGACTAGGAAGAAAGGCCTGGTGTCTACTTCCGAAAATCAGCCAGTGAAAACTCTGTGGATCACAATGGTCCAATGCTAAACTCATCATAGGGATGGCACAGGACTGGGCAGCATTTCACTCCACTGTGCTTGGGGTCTTAATGAGTCAGGAGCCAACTCAACAGCAGCTAACAGCAACAACGTACCTCCTCCAGCCCCTTTTTCCTATTCACCCCCTCTGGAAGGCAAAAAAGCATCCCCATCTCTGGCTCTTCCCTCCTGTGGGGGCTGAGATCACCTTCTGCTGCACCGGTAGTTTCAGCAAAGTCTTTGTTCACATCCGTGGTTGGCCCCAGGCTGTGTGTTTGCTGTGTTTGATCAGCTGCCATGAGGTCCCATTCTTCTGCCTCAGGAATCCCACCCAGTGTATCCTCCTAGTACCCCAGGCCTTGTTGATGCTTTTATCCAGGAAGCTTCTAAACAAGGAGGCAATGTAGCAAGAGCTCAGGAGAGAGGAGTAGGAAGCCAGGCTGCTGGTCCTATCCTGTCCTGGCGGCACAAAGTAGCCCCCATGTGACTGCACACAGGTCCCTCACCTCATGTGCCTCAGTTCTACTTGTGAAGTGGCATAATAGCCATATGTCGAGGTTTTAAGGAATTAATATCTGCAAAGCACCTAGAACATTGCCCTGGCACAGGTAAGTACAATGGAAGTATTAGATATTATTAGAGACTTTGTTACTTGGAGGTTTTAGTTATGATCAAAGAAAGTAAAAGTCAGCTGTCTCAAGTTAAGCTATGGAAAGTTGAGAGCTACTTCTTAAATCCCAGATATATAAATGTACCTACCTTGTTACTTTATAATAACCGTTGTGGGTAATGTTCTGATCAATCATGCAATTTCCAGAAGGGTAAAACATGGAGGCAGTGGTGGTCTAGTGGTAGAATTCTCACCTTCCATGCAGGAGACCTTCCATGAAGGGTTTAATTCCTGGCTGATGCACCTTATTCACAACCATCACTCGTGTGTCAGTGGCAGTGGCTTGTGTGTTGCTATGATGCTGAACAGGTTTTGGTGGAGATTCCAGACTAAGAAAGACCAGGAAAAAAGGCCTGGCAATTTACTTCCAAAAACCAGCCAATGAAAACCCTATGGACCTCAATGGTCCAATCTGTAACCCATCATGTGGATGGCACAGGACCAAGCAGCTTTTCGCTCCATTGTGTATGGTGTCACCACGAATCAAGGGCCGACTTGACAGCAGCTGACTACTGGAATGTGGTCCCTCTTCCTTCCCCCTTCTTTGTGCCTTGAATGTAACCTGGAGAAACATTCTCAGTTCTCCGTCCCACTTTCTTTATCATTCACCACATAGGTTTTCCTGCCGGTGTCTGGACACCTTTGTTTTCCTCCCGCTACTCCTTCCTGCTGGAAGAGCTCTCCTAGGCCTCTCCCATTCCCTCTTCCCACATGCCTACCATCTTGACTTTTCCTCATTAAAACGCTTTTGTAACTGACATAGACCCCTGTGAAATTTCCAAGCAATTAATCTAACTCACAGAGCTTTTGGAGACCTCCGTAAAAAAGGCCAAAGGCTCACATTTCTCTCACATAACATTTAAATGGAACCAACAGAGATACATGTTAGGCCAAGTAATGAAGAAAACCACCTTTTATTATTTTATTTAAGGAAGAAGTTAAAAAAAAAATTCCACTCACATGGATTGGAAACAAACACTTTGTACCCTTAAACCTTTCTCCCTGTTTATTGCCCACTATATATAAAAAAAAGAAGGCAAGCAATGCAGTAAAACCAGCACAACAAAGCTGGAACAAATATGTAAACCTGAGCAGAGACCAGATTTATGGTCAGAAATATGGAGTGTGTCTCAGCAGGGGCAGGTCATGAAATAGTATGAGCTAATATCAGGGGCGTGAAAACAGGCATTGTTGTTTAGTTAAGTCAAGTTATACAATTAAGCAATTCTCAAAAGTCAATTAGCCATATGTTATAGCCAAGATGACATGTTTTTATAACTTCTCCCTGGATGTTTTATTGCCAGAGGATGCTCATGTGGGCACTAGAACAAGAAAATAAAACACCAGCCCAGGAGTGAAGTGCAAAAAGCCAGCCATGATTAATTAAAAGAGCCCAGTCTGGAAATAATGGAGCTTCTGAGCAGGCAACACTGGTTGGAAGGATTCCTTGATGGTGCCCCACTCTGTTGCAAAGCCACAGGTCATTTTTCTCTCTCTCTGTTTTTCTGTCCTTGATAATTTAGCTCAGATACAGCTGTGAAAACTGGATATCCCATCTGAACTCCCATATTTATACTTATAACCGATGGTTCCAAGGAAACATGTTTAAAGCCTTCCATGGAAAACGAAGAACGTGTTTCTCTGGTAAGCCCTGGTGGCTCTTGTTAATAACAGATTGTGTTTTCCTGCCATCCTCAAGGGAAGCCAAAGAACAGTGGCCAGGCCACTCCTTCTGCAGCTTATTTTCAGCCAGGTAAGAAACAGAGACATTAGGAGAATTTGCAGAGAACATAATATAGAGCATGCAATGGAGTTGAAGTTTCAAAAAGCCACAGATTTATCCCCTTCCTGTATCTACCCATCAAGAAATGGAACCCATTTTTCTACCCCTTGGGTTGTGGCTGGTCTGATGATTTGTTTTACTCAACAGACGCAACCAAGTGATCCCATGGTCGTCCCACACCGGGGCCTCAGTGCACCCTGAACTCATCCGCTCTCCTTTCTGCAACCCTGAAGCCACCGTAATACCAAGCCCTGGGCCACCTGCTGGATTATGAGGAGCCCATGGCCCTGTCTCCCTTGTTCCTCAGGCAACATCAAGCCAACTGTTGACAGCAAGTGAGGCCAGCTGTCTTAGAGTCTTAGTGCTTGGTGTAACAGAAATACCACAAGTGAGTGGCTTCAATGAACAGAAATTTATTTTCTCCATTTAGGAAGCTATAAATCTGAACTCAGAGTGCTAGCCCTAGGGGGAAGGCTGTGTCTGTCCATTCCAGGGGACGATCCTTGTCTCAGCTGCTCTAACATTCTTCTCGGCATTCACTGGAGAGCTCCATGTGACATCTGTCTTTTCGACATTCACGCTTGCTTGCTTCTGTGCCTAAGCTGCTCTTTTTACATATACTAAAAAGTGATTGGCTTAAAACACCCTTCACTGATACAGCCTCATTAACATAACAAAGAAAACCCTATGCCCAAATGGGATTACATCCACAGTTTTAAAAACAAACCCAACTCATTGCCGTAGAGCCAATTCCAACTCATAGTAAGCTTATAGGACAGAGTAGAACTGCCTTATATGGTTTCATAGACTATAATCTTTAGGGGAACAGACTGCCACATCTTTCTCCCCTGGAGTGGCTGGTAGGTTCAAACCACAGACCTTTTGGTTAGCCGCTGAGAATTTTACCAATGCGCCACCAGGGCTCCTTCCACAGGTATAGGGGTTAGGATTTACTGCACATATTTTGGGGGGACACAATTCAATCCATAACAACATGCTAGACCAGGAGCCCCACCTGACCTATCAGCTGTTCACAGAAGCATGAGCAAACCCAGCTTCCACTGGTTGAGCCTGGCCCTGAGCAGCTAAACAGCCCAAGTAACCCACAGACATGGGAGCATAGCTTTTGAGGGGACACAAGTCAGTCCAGAACAACTGGATGTAAGAGACAAGTTCTGCAGGTTTGTATCCCCCTTAGTTTATATATTTAAAAATATATAACCAACTCTGTGCTATGTAGGATGGCAGAGGAGTGTTGGATGAGAGCTAAGCCTAAATCCCAGTTCTGTCACCGACTAACCGTATGACGGTACATCTCTGAGACACAAATCTTTCATCTCTAAAAGGAGGCTAATACTTTACAGCAGTGGTTTTCAGCAGGTGGACCTGAACCAGCAGAGCCAGCATCCCCTGGGAACTTATTACAGATGCACATTCTGAGACCTCAACCCAGACCTACAGAATCAGAGACTCTAAGGCGGCACCCAACAATCTGGGCTTTAATAAGCCCTCCAGGGAAGTCTGATGCCCACCTTAAGTTTGAGAACCACTACTTTAAAGATGTATTGTGAGAATGAATAGATATTATCAATGTAAAGCACCTAGTACATGGTAGACACTCAATAAATAATAATTCTCTCCTTTCCCTTTGCTGAATATACGTTCAAAAGACTGCATTTAGGCTAATAGGTTAATGCATTTTATATACATATATATGTATATATTTATAAGTATATGCATGTATATATTTATGTATATATATGAAACAGAGATATAAAAATTGAATACATACACATAAACATTGCCACTTAGCCTGATGGAAAATCATTAAACTTCCTGTCAATAATAAAAGGAGCTACATAAAAATGTATAACAAGTGAAAAGCACTCAGTCACTTTCTACCCTCTGGGGACAAATGTGTCACCTCTCTCACCAACATCTCAGTGGGGTCTACTGAGGGTCTTTTGCTGATAGGGGAAGTCACTGGGTAACCTAGCTAGTCTCTGGGCTATTCTGCCATCAGGACAAGCCTGTGCCACCAGCCCCAGAAGTGAATTGCCTCCTTGGAGACAGGTGTCTGGTTGTGCTCCCCAAATCGTACCACTTGGGAACATGGGAGTTGGGATAGGTAAGGCTGAGGAAATTGAGATGTGAAGCCAGAAGACAGACCAGCATCCTCCTGACTCACCACTAGGAGTGAAGCGCAGGAGAGAGGGTGGCCTTGACTCTCCATGCAGCCACCCCTAATCATCCTCTCAAATCCGGGGTTTTCTCAGAATGGCACCATGCAGTTGCCTGAGAAGTTTGCAAGCATGAGTCACAGATGTGTGTGCACACAGGTGCCACCATGCCCACAGCATGTGAGTACTACCTGGCTGTCTATTCCCACAGCAGGGCCAACGAAGCTCCCCACTCTGATAGAGGCAACTCTGTAGTTCAGAATCTGATAATCATGAAATGAATAGAAGCTCGAGGGAGGAGAGACAGATGTGGCTGCATTATGAGAACAGGCTTCACAGAGGTGAGGTTGGAGCTGGCGTCCTAAGGATGGGTGAGAGATACCAGGGAAATGTTTTCTCAAGAGAAAGCCTGGAAGCAGAAATGGTATTATCTGCAGTGAAGCTAGGGAGGCAGAGAGAAGTGTGAGGGAGAGAGTTTGTGCTGGGTTGGTACAGCCAAATGCTTCTGAAATGCTTCACTATCACAGGTCTTAAGAGGTCCCAGATTTCAGCACATGAAAGACCTTGCTTTCTCCTTGGAAGACTGAAACAATGAGGTCACAATATAAGTGAACTTTGAGACCTTTTAACAAAAGACAGATGAACAGAAAACCAGCCTGTGAGAGGTAGAAGACAGAGGTGTGAGGAGCTCCATGACTGCACTCTGCAGATGGGGACATACCACAAGGGCATGGTAGGCATAGACACCCTGACTGGGAGGCTCTGGCAAGGTCCACAACTATCAAACCTCCTTCAGGAACTTCCCTTGGTGCAGATATCTCAGACAGAGTTCCAGAACTGGTTGGACTTCTTTTCTTTTTCTTTTTTTGTATCCTTTTGAGAACTCTGAGTTAGTCTTGTGGAGAACTTTGCTGTTCTGCTGTCTTTCCGCCTACTAAAGTCTTTATCAGAAATGACATAATAGCTCTTATCACAGTATCCAGTATACTAAAGTGGAACACATTTGGAAAGAGAGATTTGTGGAAGAAACCTGGTAAAGCAGCTTGCCTACCTATGACCTACATAATATTAAAAAAGAGAATAATGTGAATAGAAGAATGCATGAGAAAACTTAGATTTAATCCTAGTTTAGTGCTCCTTTTTGGAAGAAAGTCCTGGCAATCTACTTCCAAAAACTCAGCCATTGAAAGCCTTATGGAGCACAGTTCCACTCTGATACACATGGGGTTGCCATGAGTCAGAGTCTACTTGATGGCATCTGTTTTACGTTTTTTGTTTTAGGAGGTCTGGGATTTCCAATAGGCATGGCCAACCACCATCCACTGTGTGACTTTGGTGCTTTCCTGACTCTACCCTGGCCTCTGGTTCTCAGAGCTTTATTTGACCTATGAGTTCTACGCAGCTATGAGATGTTGTTCCATTTCAGTTCCCCTGCTTTAAACCATTTCCCTGCTCCCCACAACTTGCAGAAGAAAATCGAAACTCTGCATGGAGGCATATACCCCTCTGTGTTCTAAGACTAACTTACCTCTCCACCCCTGCCTCACGCTCTGTCCTCCTTCACACCCTACAGCCCTTACCCTCCAGGCACACAGATGCTTTAGTTTTTCCTGCCTTGGTGCAACTGTGCATTTTGTTAGTTCTGCTGGGAAGACCCTTCCCTCCTTCTTGATTGGTGAACTCCCCTGGAGAGTCATCACCTTCTCATAAGCACCCAACGTGGCGGCCCCCTGGAACAGCCATTGTCATATGATGGTGTAATTTTTTGTTTGCATGTCTCTTCCACTAACCCAGAAGCCACCATGGAGAATCCTCATTTAATAGCCTCTCCACTTGCTGTCTAGTCCTTGACACAGTGCTAGTAATCAGTGATTAGTAAATATAGATTGAAGATTTTAAGGATTTCACTTTTGAAACAATCAGAAGGAAAATCTAATATTAGGAATATGTTCCATATTTCCCTCCTTGGCTTTTCTGGGCTAAAACAAGGAATGTTGGGGCAAGAAATCTGAGGATATAGCCTTGAGCACATTTCATAAATTAGTATATCCATCCTTATTTGCATTTGGGCTGGACTTGGCAATGCCTTATCTGGATTCAGGAGCTTTCCGGAGAGAGTTCAGTCCTGGGGTTTCCTTTTCTATAGCAGTGCTGTTAACCATGATCCCTTGCCTCCTCATTCTGAGGATGCCTGGGTCTCCATGTGCATGCAGGTGCGTGGGGTCGTTAATCACTCCCACCACCTGATTAAAGGAATTCCCAAACCAGGGAGGAGAAGGAAAGAAAAAAAAAAAACAAGACTATAGAAAGACTGAATTATAAAGTCCCTCAGCACCAATACTTCCAAATCAGGCAATTTATTGCAAACAACAAAAACCTCATTCTCAGGCCGTTAACAAAATAGGAAATTATCATCTTAAATCCTAAAAATAACAAGGGACGCTTTGTAATAGGTCTCCAGTTCTGGACAAATAAATGGATGCTTAGATGATGGAAGCCTCAAGAACTTGGAATATGACTTTTCTACTTCCCATACACTCTGATTTGGAAGTTGCAATCTTGAATATGACCCCATTTTCTTAACCTTAATATTGTTCTTGATCTTTGGATTTAACAGCTGCAATACCACCCAGTAATCAGAGATTCAGGAGCAAAGCCTGGAAACAATTTTTTTTTAATTTTAGTTTAAAAAATTAATGAATAAACAAACAAACACATGAACAAATTTAATATTTACAAGGGGCCTAAGGCCTCTTTGCTGTTTATTGATGTAGTTTTCTTTTTGTTGAAAGATGGAAAGAGTCACAAGCTAACAGAAGAAAAACGGATCCAGTTAGGTCGTATAAAACGTTTCATACACCATACCTGGAACTGTCTCCTTAAGACCACTGAGGAGTCTTTAGTGCCAAAGCCAGAGGCCTTCTCTGCTCTCACTCGACTTTTGTGCCTGGCTTGGCTCCTGGACTTCTGGCAGTAGATGCCAGCAGGGACATTTCTGTGAGACCCAGGGGGTGTCTCTGGGTCATGCCAATGGTTCACATACTTGGCTGCTAACCAAAAGGTTGGCGGTTTGAGTCCACCCAAAGGTGCCTTGGAAGAAAGGCCTGGTGATCTACTTTTGAAAAATCAGCTATTGAAAACCCTGTGGATCACAGTTCTACTCTGACACACATGGGATCACCATGAATCAGAATTGACTGATGGCAATTGTTTACTGGATGGGGTCCAGGAGCCACCATACCAGCAGAGCACAGTGTGGCCTGGCATTGAAATTAATAGGAACCAATACCCTGCAGCCCTGGAACCAGATGAATTTAAAGAGAGTGGGAGGTCAGGAAGAGGCGTGGATGTCTAAACCTACCTGGGGACCTGGCCCCACTCACCGTGAACAAGTCTTCCGACTGCCTCTTTCTCTGTCCACCTCTGCCTGCGTCTCCACTGCCTACCAAAACTCTACCTTCTCACTCTCCTCTTCTCTCTAGGACTCCCTAGGGAGCCACCTATCTCAGACACCTTCCCAGTGGGCCCACCCAATAGATCCCCAGGATAGAAAATGTCCTCTCACTCTCTTCCTGCCTATTAACCCTACCAAGGCCCTTCGTCAGAATGTATGGGGGAGCTGAAAATTTGGGCAACAACTGATCAAATATATTTGCTTTGATGAATAAGTGGATGATGCTCAATACTTAACCCTCAGAGACAGGCACTCTTACAAGACAAGGTGGGACCTATTCTGTACTCTGATGAGACGTAGCGGTCAAGGTCTTTTTCCTCACACCCTTGGGGAAAGCCTTCTCCAGAGAAGGAACAATTGAAGGCAACAATTATTTTATGGCCTCCCACTCCCACAGACCATGAAGAAGGAGTGAATTGCCAGCCCTTCACTTCTCCTTCTAGCTCCTACTAAATCATGAGTTTTTGAGGGCAGGGCAGGCCTGACCTCCCTTCTCACCTGTGTCAATAAATCTCTCTGAGTTCAGTTGAAACCAAGCTGTGTCTGGGCTGTTGGCTCCAATCTGATTTCCTTCCTGAAGAGTGGGAGGAGCGGGAGGTGGGGGAAAGGGGGAGAGATCACAGGGGCTGAGGCCCCCTGAGTTTCCTGTTGCTGGGCCCTGCCCACCTCTCTGGTTCAGCCTGGAGTACCTGTCAAATAGGTTTCCAGCAGAGTCCTTTCTAAATGTAAACCCAGTCACATCCCCCACCCCTGCTAAAGGTTTTTATTCTAATAACCACTCACTATTTTCATGTTAGAACCCAAACTCGTTATCCTTCAGGACCTGGGTGGCCCCGCTGCTGCTGACCTCTCTAGTGTCCCAGCAATCCTTGCTGCCCACACTTTACTCCAGTCACACCGACACTCACTGCTCCTGCTCATGTCCCTGCCTTCTCATGTTCTCTTAAAGAATTCCCCTTGGCTAACTCCCATGCTCCTGTGCTCCAGGTTCAGCTCTCTAGTTCTAGTCCCACTGCAGAGATCAGCTCCCAGAAACTTTTGGAAGGCTCAGCCTGGCAGCACCTTATCATGCAGGTGCCAAGCATCTCTTATCCCTCAATAAGTTTCCCTGTTGATACCAAGCATGAGATGACCCAGGACCCTGCTCAGTGCCCACAAGGCAAAATGTTGGTCAATGGGAGGGAGAACACGCTTGTGGATAAATTTTTCCCCTTAATCCTCTACCTCTTGATGGACCATGAATCAAGGCATAAAGCTTTTCAGAACAGCATCCACCTGATTGAACTATCCATTGAACTTGTCTGTGGCCATGTAGCTAGAGTATCTTTGAATGCGTTCTGCTCTGTCCAAGCCCTGTTTCCTGGGGTTGCACTCCCTGACAGAGTTAAAGTCCATAAGCCCTCTACTACAGGGTCTGCTTTCTGGGAAACAATAATTGGACACCCTGTCAGTTTTCAATTAAACTATAAAACCCTGAAGCACAGGAACCAAGTTCTCCCCTCAATACTTGTAGCCTTCCTTCATGCACTAGGCAGAGTACAAAGTAAGTGTTAAATAAACATGTACATAAGGAGTGATTAATGTGACATGACCCTTAAATTCAGAGTTTTACATTTATGAGTATCTTCTTTAGGGATGGGTTGGTGTCAGTGCGCATAACATTTGCCCTCAACAAACCCTGTATAAAATAGTGTTGACTATTTTCTAAAAAGATGTTGTTGTTGTCTTTGTTAACTGCCTTCAAGTTGGCCCTCAATACATAAAACGGAACAAAACACTTCCTAGTCCTGTGCCATCCCCGTGATCGGTTGCCGATCAGACCCTTGTGATCCATAGGATTTTATTGGCTGATTTTTGGAAGTAGGTTGCCAGGCCTTTCTTCCTAATCTGTCTTAGTCTGGAAACTCTACTGAAACCGATTTAGCATCATGGCAACATGCAAGCCTTCACTGACAGACAAGTGGTGGCTGCACATGAGATGCATTGGCTTGGAATTGAACATGGGTCTCCTGCGTGAAGGGCAAGAATTCTACCACTGAACCACCAATGCCCTCAAAAAGATGCAGGGTACATTATTTTATCTAATTTATGCAATCACACCCTGAGAAATGGGTGTCTGAGAGCTAAAAGATGAGGAAGTGAAGTTCACAGCGGCTGACATGCTCAAAGTGCATCCTCTAAGCCCCCTCGTCACCTGAAACTTGAGTTTGTTGCCAAGACCCTTGTAGTGTAGCAATGGAGACACTGAGACATTGAGGAGACTCTGGACCCAGATGCTCTAAGGAGACCAGGGACCCTCACACAAATTTCCATACACCATCACAAAAACCTGATCATGGGTTTTTATAATCATTATCCCTGCCCCTGCCACACACACACACACACACACACACACACACACACACTAACACACACACATACACACATCTGAAATTCTCCCAGACCATTTCCAGTCCTCAAGGCCTGACCCGTGGTCCTCCTCTTCTGTGCCAGCCTCATGTGACCCCACAATAGGGCCCTCAAGATTGTCCATAGGATTGCCCCACACTGACTCTCCTTTTGGACACTTATCTGAGTCAATCTTAGCACTCTTTCTTAGGCATGATTTAGGTAATCCCTCTCTGACCACAAGCACTGAGGGTAGGGACCAGACAACAAAAACAATGTGAGTCAAACATCCCCAGACAAATGACTTTATCACTAACACTTTCTAAATGAATAACAAACAAGAGCAAGGGTTCAAACATTAATTTGACACTTGTGACAGAAAAGACAGAATGCTAAGTGGTCAAAAAGAGGCTATAACATTTGCAGTCCGCATAATGAAATGAAAGGTGGTTAGACTCTAAAGGCGGTTTCCTTCAATAGATGATCCATCTATCTCTCTGTCCACAGAGTCTTCATGAGTCATAACAACTGTCAGTTCCACTCTGAGGCAGGACCTAAAGAAGTGATGCGTTTTCAGACACGTAACAGGAAATGTTTTTCTCTTCTATATTCTTCTTTTAGAAAGAAACAAATCAGTCTTAGAAGAAATACAACCAAAATGCACCTTACAAGGGAGGATGGCGAGACTTCGGGTCGCTTACTTGGACACATCATTAGGGAAGCGTCCGAAAAAAACAAGGGAAACCCTCAGCGAGACGGATTGACAAAATAGTCACAACAATGGAATCAAATATACCAGAGACCAGGAACATGTCCCAGGACCTGATGATGTTTCGTTCTGTTATACACAGGGCCCTCGTAAGTCAGAGCCAAGTGGACAGCAAATAACAGCAACAGTATTTTCTGCTTTTAAGAGAAGATACCCAAGATAATACAGTGAGGGCCTGAGTCAGGAACAGTCAAGCAGAATGGGCTTTGTTTTCATTGCAACAGAGATCGGTAGCAAACATGGGTGGAAATGCTTATTTGGGCTTCACAACATGAGCACACCTGCACTCACTGTTTTCCTCCCCATTGAACGCCTTTGCTGAGGGCACCAGCACAAGTGCCTGGTGGTCCTGGGATAGCCTTCGTCATTTGGACTAGGTGGCCCACGTTTTCCCACGCCATGATGAAAGCTCTAAGGGGCTTGCTCTGTCTCCCCCTTGCTCAGGAGGGGTCATGTCAGCAGGCTGGGCTTTGAAAATGCAGGGGTCTGTCTGACCTTAGAAGGGAAGCCCAGCCACCAGGGAAATAAGCCATCTGAGAAGATACCCCCACACACACCTCCCCACCAATGAGTTTTCTCCAGGGTCCCCTTAAAACCCAGCTACAAGAAGATGGTGGTGGTCTGACTTTTGTTGCCCGTTGGACACAAACATTTATCACACTGAAGGCTAGCAAGGCTGTTGTTTTGATCTCTTGTTTACACAGTCTTTCTCTCTGCAACGTTCCAAAGAATCCTTGTCCCATGCAGCCTTGGGTGACCTCCTGGGGCCACATGGCCTACTTGAGCATGTTCCGGCCACATGTGTTTTTGTAGCTCTCCACCCCTGGACCTACTTCTTGCCCGTGCAGCAAGTGTACTTGCCGGAGCAACATCCTTCACATCTGCGCATAGCAGGGAACCCATCTTGCTTACTGAAGTAAGTCTTTCACTGTTCTAAACAATACTCTGTTTTGTTTTGTTTTTTTCTTTCAAATTTCAAAGTATTTAGAGTAATTTTGTCTCCCCAGATGGAGCAAGCCAGAGGTTAAATTATAAAATGATAAAAAAAAAAAAAAAAAAAAAAACGGTTGCCCTCGAGTCCATTCCGACTCAAATCGATTCTATAGGACAGAGTAGAACTGCCTTGTAGGGTTTCCAAGGAGTGGCTGGTGGATTTGAACTGCTGACCTTTTGGTTAGCAGCTGAGCTCTAACCATTGCACCAGCAGGGCTATTATTAAACGGTAAGTTCCAGGGACAGTGCTCAATGCTTTGCATGAAATAAATATCTCAATACACCCCAATTTTACAAATAAGGAACCCGGAACATCCTGAGGTCACACAAGGGCGGATGAGTGGTATTCCCAGAATTGTAGCATGGGTTGCTCTGCTTCTGATTCCAGAACCTTCCCTCTGAACTGCCATGTCACCCCACATTTTAAGCATCTCTTGCTCCTACTGGGTCCACTTTCACTGGCTTTGCATTCTCACACGCTCTTTTTCATTTGTTCTGACAGAGGTTCGAGTGGGCTGCAAGTCTTCCACGTGGGAGGCCTTGGAGAGCCAGCACAAGCCTGGACAAAGCTCCAGTGTCTCTGCTGTGACCACAGGGCTTAGCTGGTCTCTGTTGTGGGAACATCCAGACCTGCAGACAGGCTCAGTGTTTCCTCCTTGAGATGGCGCCGTGCCCCAGGACTGTGCTCGAAACCCCCTGCAATCAAAAGCAGATGTGCTATCATGGTCTGGGGTTAGATATGACCTTTACAATCACATCAAGTTCATCCCTTAGGACTCTACTCCAGGCTATTCTGTGAAACCTCCCCCACCTATTCACCCAGACAAGGCTTAAATGTCTGCATTACAGACATTTCTGCTTCAGTCCAAAATCAAGGAAATGCTCTTACTCCCTGAAGAGTCTGATCGCTTACCATCTTCAATCTGATTTCTATGTCTCTTTGAACTTTAATATCCTCTCTGCTCCACAGGAGTCTACGTGTTTAGGAACACCATTAAAACTGAATGCTGGTGGAATATGTACAAATTCAGTACTTCTTTAAAGCCCATGTGTCCTACCGGCAGGTCCCTACTTGTTCCTGAAAAATATAATAAAATGTCTGTACTACTTATCATCTTTGTCAACAGTAAACATTTATTTAGTGTCTACTACTTTCTCAAAAAAATGGCTTAACACTAAATGGAGAGGGTAGTACAAATATATGTAAAAACTAGAGTGCATGGCCACAAGGAGCAGATGTGGCAGAAACAGACATGGGTATTCTTAACATGAATGTTGTCTTAGTCATCTAGCGCTGTTATAACAGAAATACCACAAGTGGATGGTTTTAACAAAGAGAAATTTATTTCCTTACAGTTAAAGTAGACTAAAACTCCAAATTCAGGACGTCAACTCCAGGGGAAGGCTTTCTCTCTCTGTCGGCCTTCTTCTCTTCAGTGTTCCCCCTGACTTGGAGCTTCTCCGTGCAGGGACCCCAGGTCCAAAGGAAACGCTCTGCTCCTGGCACTGCTTTCTTGATGGTATGAGGTCCCCCTGTCTCTCTGCTCACTTCTGTCTTTTATATCTCAAGAAATTGCCTCAGGATACAATCCAGTCTTGTAGATTGAGTCCTGCCTCACTAACACAACTGCCACCCATCCTCCCTCATTAACATCATAGAGGCAGGATTTACCACACATGGGAAAATCACACAATACCAGGAATCATGGACAGCCAAACTGATACACACATTTTTGGGGGGCATAATTCAATCCTTGACAAACATAATGCACAACCTAAGTGTGACAAGCTGTTAAAAAACAAATGATTTCCCAGTGAAAAGAGTGGAAATACTTCAGGGAGAAAGTGGTCTTTGACATTCCAGTTGAAGATGAGCAGGACTTTGGCCAGTAGAAAAATCACCCAAAGATAATACTTTCCAAGATGGAGGGAGGCAGTGACAAAGGACACGGCACAGAGTGGGCTGAGCTAGCGAGAACATTCTGCTGTAACCAGGAATTAGATCGGGTGACTGTGCACAGAGTGGGCTGAGCTAGCGAGAACATTCTGCTGTAACCAGGAATTAGATCGGGTGACTGTGATCGAAGGGGACATGGGGGCAAAGGATGGGGACAAATGAGTTGCATCCAGGGTCTTGTGGGCCAGGTTCAGGGAGTTTTGATACTGCTTTCAAACTCTAGATGGTAGATCTGTCTAGTATGTGAAAGCCACAGAAAGAAATAGGTTGCCTTGCAGCAATGTGGACGATGAATCTCCTTTTTTTTTTTTTTTTTTTTTGGCTAATGTTCCTGCAGGTGAAAAAGAATCCTTCTCTATGCACATCATTACATCTGATCACCTTCTGTGCCTTTAAGGCCAGTTAAAATGTGACTCTCCCGAACTCCTTTTTCCCAGCCATCTTCTGACAAACACTCCATACACATCTCTACTGGAACATTTAATACAACTATCACAATTATTTTGAGGAAACCCTGGGGGCATAGTGGTTAAGAGTTTGGCTGCTAACCAAAAGATGGGCAGCTCAAATCTACTGGACGCTGTTTGGAAACCCTATGGGGCAGTTCTACTCAGTCCTATAGGATCACTATGAGTCAGAATTGACTTGACAGCAACAGGTTTTTATCACAATTATTTTAGGTCCCTGGGTGGCGCAAGCAGTTTGCGCTGACTACTAACCTAAGGCTGGTGGTTCAAACCCACCCAGCTGTGCCACAGAAGAAAGGCCTGGTGATCTGCTTCCATAAGGATTACAGCCAAGAAAACCATATGGAGCAGTTCTACTCTGTAACACTTGGGATCACCATGAGTCAAAATCAACTCCATAGCAATGGGTTTGGTTTGATTTTTTTTGGTTTAGCACAATTATTGATAGGTTCACCCTGTCCACTTAAATGAGAATTTGTTCAGAGAGAGATGTTTTTTTACCTATCTTCAAGTGGCTTCCCATACTACACAGGGTTATTTAGGACAGTGTTAGAGACACTCATTTATTCAAAGTCTTTTATTGAGTGCACATGAAGCACATAACAAACATTATTTGTGGACAAGGGATGAGACAGTGGGTTGATAAAGAGTATGCCATTATCTATTTCCAGTGAGGCCTCAAGGACATAAAGTTCAGAAACTGCTGAAGTCTCAGTGAGACAATTAACTGAGGCAGAGAAAGACTATCAATGGGGTTCTGGCTCTCCTTCCATGGGTTCTCCCAATAGAGACAGGCTCTGGAAATATATATAACTTTTCCCAAGCCGATGATAAACATGGTGGAATTGGTGCTAGAGACTCAGCATAAAGTAGACTTCCATGGCCATGGGTTGGTTGCCAACATCTATTAAGTAGTTTCCATTATAAGGCATTCCTCTGGTTTCTGTGATGGGTAGGAGATGAATCGATCAGGTCCAGAAGAGACAAAGGTTCAAAGCCCTTAGGAGGGTAGACAGAGTGCCATGGAGTGCCAAAGACAGAGCTGGTCCCAGCTAGGAGAAAGAGTTGGACCCTAACCTATGGTGGAATCTGCTTGAATATTTCTATTCTCCTCATATTCCATGACATTATTCTTTTCTGGGAAATGACTCTGTAAAGTATTAAAGAGAATTAATCCAAAATCAAGGGAGTAGAATTGATAGATATAAATGAAAACTGACCTGGTGTACCAGCTTAAACATTGATTGCTAACACCATGAATCAGGGCTTCTTAACCTTGGCACTATTGACATTTTGGGCTGGATGAGTCTCTTTTGTAGGAGAGCAATCCAGTTCACTGTGAAATGTTTTCCGGCATCCTGATAGCCAACACAACCAGGAGCTGCTTACCTGCTCCTCCTGTCCATTAGCAAACAAAACGTTAAGTGATGGGGATGGGTGTGGCTCATTTGGGAGCTGCTCAGACCAAACAGAACCTGCTCTCTCCTGTCCATTGTCCTCAAAGTGCTAGGTGTGGCTCAAGCCAAGCAAACCCAGTTTACTAGACTACATGCTAAAGAAAAAAATGCAATTTGTCTTACTGCACCTGCTCTCCATGTTAACCTACATAGTCCATGTACTATGTACTAAGTTCTATGTACTTCCTTATGAGAGACAGCTCCTTTTGTTCAGGAGCTCAATTTGAGGTATATACCTCCTTACTCCTTGCCTGCATGCTTGCAATAAATGCTCTTCCTCCCTCCTCACCTTATTGATGAGAAGCCCCACCAAACAGTACCTGCATTGGGTAACAATCCCACTAGATGCCAGTAGTAACCTCCCATCCACCCCCCGGTTGTGGCAACCGAAATTCCTCCAGACATTGCCAAATGTCCCCTTGGGGGCAAAATCATTCCTGGTTGAGAAAAACCAGTAAACCAGTTGCACTCAAGTGTGTGGCCATGTGTGTCAGAGTAGAGCTGGGCTACATAAGATTTGCAATGGATTATTTTTCAAAAGTAGATTGTCTCAATTGGTCCCAACCCACCTGGAGCAAAGGAGAATGAAGAACACCAAAGACACAAGGAAAGTATTAGCCCAAGATACAGAAAAGGTCACATTAACAAGAGACGGCATCAGCCTGAGACCAGAGCTAGATAGTACCCAGCTACCACCAATGACCGCCCTGACAGGGAACACAACAGAGAGTCCCTGACGGAGCAGGATAAAAGTGGGGTGCAGAAACTAAATTCTAGTAAAAAGACCAGACTTAATGGTCTGACTGAGACTGGAGGAACCCTGGAAACCATGGCTCCCAGACTCTCTGTCAACCCAGAACTAAAATCATTCCTGAGGTCAATTCTTCAGACAAAGATTAGACTGGACAATGGGACATAAAATGATACATGTGAAGAGAGCACCTCTTAGCTCAAGCAGATACATGAGACTAGATGGGCAGCTCCTGTCTGGAGGTGAGATGAGAAGGCAGAGAGGGTCAGGAGGTGTTTGAATGAACACAGGAAATCAGGGGTGGAAAGGAGGAGTGTGCTGTCGCAGTATAAGGAGAGTAACTAGGGTCACATAACAATGTATGTATAAATTTTTGTATGAGAAGCTAACTTGAATTGTAAACTTTCATTTAAAGTACGACAATAAAATAAAAAACAGATTGTCAGACCTCTCTTCCAAGGCAACTCTGGGTGAACTCCAACTACCAACTTTTTTATCAGCAGCCAGTCCCTTAACAGTTGGCACCACCCAGGCCACTGACTTAAACTCTACCTCTTCAAATACCACCCATGCTCTTTCAGATGCCAACTCCACTCCCACATCTGCTTTTCTCCCTCACTCAGATGATACCAAGCAAAACAGGCTTCCCAGGTTCACTCTGAGGACACCATGTTCCCGCAGCTGTCCCCAGTCATTCATGACAACCGGGGTGACCCTTTACCAGCTCAGCTCTCAGTCATGTTTCCATGGACAACATCCATGGCCATTCAGACGTCTCTAGCCCCTCAGAGTTCTCCTGCTCTTATCGTTTTCCCCCTGTACTCACTTCCATGGTGCCCACACACTCTTAGATGTCATCTTTTCTCTTCCAGATGTCTCCCATATTGATTCCTGTCTTTCTAACATGCATTCCTGATATCAATTTTTCTCATCTATTAAATAGCAATTAGAAATACGTGATTAAATTAATATCAAAGTATTTTCTGGCCCTTTAGACTGTGAGAGGCATTGGTAGTTTATTGGTAGAATTCTCATCTTCCATACAGGAGTGCTGGGTTCGATTTCCAGCCAATGTACCTCATGTGCAGCTACCACCCTTCTGTCAGTGAAGGTTTGTGTGTTGTTATGATGTTAAACAGGTTTCAGTGGAACTTCCAGATTAAGATGGACTAGGAAAAAAGGCCCAGCAATCTACTTCAGCAAATCAGCCAGTGAGAACCCTATGGATCACAATGGTCTGATCCACAACCAATAATGGGGGTGGTGCAAGACGGGGCAGCCCTTTGTTCCCGTGTGCGGTGGATTATCAGGAGTCAAGACTAAGCTCCCTGGGAAGAGAAATTCGAGAGGTTTCCATAGGAAGAGGAGACCTTAAACTCGGTCTACTAGTTTGGAGCACTCTAGGATTCTGCATGTCTGTTACAAGCTTAGATTGACAAAGCAGGCCCATTTTCATGCAGATGTATCAAAGGCAACACTAGGTGGAAGTCTATGTATCTTCACAGAGATGTCTGGTGCCGCTCAAGCTGTTTGCATACATCTTTGGTTTGCCCTATCAAACTTCCCAAACAAGAAAAGCCATCCCTTTCTGTCATACTTTTGACATTTCAATGAGGCATGGAAACTGAAGCGCCCTCGGTATGTTTTCCAAGGACAAAGATTTATTTCCTAGATCTTAAGGAGCCATGAAGAGAACGCTCAATAACCCTTAAATATTCCGGGACATTTGAGATGAAGTCCACGGTCCTCCTAGAATTAAGTCACTAGTGCTTACTCACTTAAAATGAGTTCAGTACCATGGAAAATTTCAGACAGTGCCCACAATAACAAAGAACATGTCATCTTTTTTAAATAATTCCCTCTATCAACAATTCCTGTAGGTGGACAGCTATCAGGAGCCATAGAGCCGTTTCTCCAGACTGGAGGCTGCTGCTTCTGGGGGCCCCAATATTTCCAAATATAACTACCACCAAGGTGAAAACATCCTACATGCCAAGAAGGAACTGTGATCCAGGCAGTGTTTGGTGTCAGGTAGTCCTGGCCCAATAATCAGTGTATTAGAAGTGACAGACGGACACTGTCAAAGATGATTCTATGAGCAAAATCACATGTGTCCTAGGTGCCTGGTTCAGGACCTTATTGCAAATGTAACTTAACCTCTTCAAACCTCTGTTTCATCATGGGAAGTGGGGCTTATGATACTGTTAGTAATAATTCCTACATCCCAGAGTTGTGTGATGATTGTCAGAGGCTGTCAAGTCGACTCTTTACAATAGAAAGAAATGTTTCCAAGTCCTGTGTCATCCTTACTATTGCCAGCGTGTTGGAGTCCATTGTTGTGGTTATTATGCCATTCCATCTCACCAAGGGTCTCCTATACCATTATCTGCCCTCTACTTCACCAAATACAATGTCTTCCTCCAGCAAATGATCCCTCCTGATGGTGTGTCCAAAGCAAGTGTGTAGAACTATCTTCTGTTGTGATCCATAAGGTTTTCATTGACTGAATTTCAGAAACAAATTGCCAGGCCTTTCTTCTTAGTCAGTCTTAGTCTGGAAGCACCTCTGAAACCTGTCCACCATGGATGACCCTGCCAGTATTTGAAATATTGGTGGCATAGCTTCCAGCATCACAGCAACATGCAAGCCATCACAGTATGACAAACTGACAGATGGGCAGTAGACAATGTGTTTACAACTCTACAAATATTAGTATTTGTGTGTTTAGTACATGCATAATGTTTTCAGATGCATGATATCCCTAAAAATTTTGTTATTGTTCATGTCCTTGATCAGAAATAAGGCAAAGCATTCTTCAAGCAGAAAGAATAGATGCATGAAGCCGCCACCCTCTCCAGACACACACTGCACTCCTGGGCCTGAAGACTCACCCAGGGTGGATTTTTGTGGCATAGTGGGGCAAACTCACTAGCTAGTTGCACCAGAACAAATAAACCCTTTCTGTTCTATTCATGTTCTTGGTTTGCATCATCATTACATGAAAACAAAATAGAAATTATCACCATTTCTCTATTGTTGCAGACTGGGAGTTGAGATAACCCAGTTCAAGACTGGAAATTGAATTTTATTCCATTTCTTAGATCCAGATACTATTGGAGATTTGTTTTATTCTCACCCTGAGTTGAGAAAATTTCCTGAATTGTTTGTGCCTGTGGGCCCTTATCTACAGAATGGAATTGAAACTCTTGTCCACTTTCGTTGGGAAACTGGAAAATTTGGAGGGGAGTACCCCGAGTGCCGGATTCAAATGTCATGCACTTTTTTCTGCTAATATTTTTACAGTCTTGGGGGAAAACCCTGGAATAAAAAGCTTGCTCTCTCAATCTCTCTTTCTTACTCTCTTTTCTCCACCTTCCCCATTCTGATAGGACAGCCCCTAGAACTGCAATCTCAACAACTTGTGAAGTGTTCAGAAAATCATAGAGATGACAAAAGGCCTAGAGAACTGATTATTAGAGTTAAAATTAATGATACTCAACTGTGGCAGCTTGCCTAAGAGATGACACAAATGCTTACCCATGTAGATGATATGAATATTAAGGAGGAAGATAGGGGTATTTTAGATGGCTCAATGGTTCATGAAGAAGCAAGTAGAAATTGAGGAAGGTAAAAGCAAAGCAAAGCAATCAGGTGTTGTGACAACAATGAGAAATATTTCCATCTCTGGCCCAAGCTTTCACCTCAGTACTGGCTGGTGACAAGGAAGAAAGGTGTCAAAGGATAGGGTGGAGAGAGAACCTGACAGACAAGTACTCAGGTATTGTAGGGTGAGGGGCAGGGGAGGAGGACACAAAGGAGAGTCAGGTCCATTGGTTACGGGCTACAATTCAACGATTAGCTGTCAGAATGGTGGAGCTACACTGTGAGGTACTTTTGAGTAGACCACAGAGAGATACCAGGGGCCTCATTGCCAGGGGTCCCAGCTACAGGAGCTGCAGGAGCTGCGGGGGGTCTCTGGGTGCTCAACCCATGAAAACATGTGAGCATTTGGGCTAGTGGATTCCTTCAGTCCACATGGGAATCTCTTCCCACATCCCTGACCAGAGGAATCTCCACAAGGCGGTCTGGTCTTCCTGTCACTGGAGACTCTCAGGCTGGAGTTGTAGAAACCAATCATCCCTCCCCTCTTCTTGCCCCTGGATGGAGACACCTGGGATCCAAGACCTCAAGAGAGTTAAGGTTATTCTACACTTTGGAGGGACAAACTTGCAAAATAACCCCAAGTTTCCAGCTAGACCTACCTTGAACAAAAACACTATAATAGAAACATCCCAGATATCAAAACATGCCATTAAAAAAAATAATAATAACAGAGCCCTGGAGAATATTAGAAGGATGTGGTCCAATAACAAAAGGGTTGAATATCACAGAACTTCCAAAACTGAGGGCACCCTATAGGATGTTGAGTCACAGATGCCCACATGAAGTTTCTCTTTCTTCCTTTTTCAATAAAATTTTCCCAAAATTACACATTAAAATGTAGCAAAGGTAAATATATGACTTTAAAAAAATTGCCAAAGAACATCTTGTGGAGTATGGCATAAGATCAGCAAAAGCTCAGGGACTTGCTTTGTTTGTGGTAAGAATGTCAGTGAGGGCTACATCACACAGCATCCTCTACCAAGACCTACAAGGAATATTTCTCTTAGGTCTCAGTGCCAGGAACAGCTATGCTTGACCTTAGTCTCTGACTTGTATTTCCTTTATGTGCACTCTCTCATGTAAGTGATTGTGTTGTCATCTTTTCATTTCTTGCTGGTAAGTTCAGATCCAAATGTGTGGCCCGCCTCTAGAAGGGTTACAGGATCTCCTGGGATGCATTTTACTTGCCAATGTAACTCGGCTTTCTCATATTTTCTCCATTCATACTATCTTTTTACTAAACCAAAATAAACAAACCCTACTCATGTTAACCCCACATGTTTTCAGAGTAGAACTGTACACCGTAGGCTTTTCAATGGGTGTAATCTTAAGGAAGTAGACCACTAGATCTTTCTTCTGCAGCACTGCTGGGTGTATTCAAACCGCCAATCTTTTGGTTAGTAGTTGAGTGCAAACTGTTTACAACACCCATGGACCTTACCTTTTAACTAGTCTCTTCAATTAATATTTTTACAAATGGCTCTACTATATTTTTTAAAGCCACCTTAAATCCTTTAGGAATGGGAAGAACGATAAATAGTTGAATGCATAAATAAATAAATACAAATAACAGTCTACATTTAAAAGAAAAAATAGGGCCTGAGAGTGTAAATATTCAACCTGGCATGTGGTGGTCCAATGGCTCAAGACACTTTTAAGGCTCAACAATAATATAAAGTGGCCAGTTCAGATTATGTCATCCTTGTCCTCCTTCCTGCTCAGTTTCATTTAAAAAAATAATAATTTATTTAAAATAATAATAATACCAGAGCCCTGGAAGAATATTAGAAGAATGTGATTCAATAGCAAAAGGTTTGAATATCACAGAACTTCCAAAATTGAGGGGGAACTTACATCGTGTCCATTCCAGACACAGTGTTTTACAGGTGACATCAATGTCCTTGAACACAATGAAGAAGAAAGGTTAAGAGAATCATCTGGAAGTTTGAGGAATTACTGAGGAAATGAGGTTAACCTGGAAAAGTGAAGACTTGGGAGAATATTCTAGCAGTCTTCAGATTTTTGAAGAGTCGGCACATGGGAGAAAGACTGCATTTATTCTATTTCAATTCAGACAGCAGAACTAGAACCAGTGATTGGCAACCAATGACTGGGACAGATTTGAAATTAATGTAGAGAGGAATTCCAACCAGGACACCTGTGGAACAAAGGTGCTCCCAAATACAACTGTGGAAACACAGAGCTTGTGTTACAAGGATAGGGCTCCCAGAGTGGCTGGATGATGGGGCTGTTGTTGTTGTTCTGAGTTGCCATCGACTCAGCTCCAACTTATGGCAACCTCATGTACAACGGAATGAAACATTGCCTGGTCCTTCGCCATCTTTATGATTGTTGATATGCTCTAGTCCATTGTTGCAACCACTGTCTATTTTCAGCACCTTCCAACCTGGAGTGCTAATCTTATAGCATTATATCAGATACTATTCTGTTGTGATCCATAACATTTTCATTGGCTAATTTTTGGAAGTATATTGTCAGGCCTTTCTTCCTAGTCTGACTTAGTCTGGAAGCTCCACTGAAACCTGTCCACCATGGGTGATCCTGCTAGTATTTGAAATACCAGTAGTATAACTTCCAGCATCATAGCAACACCAAGGTCACCACAATATGACAAACTGACAGATGGGTGGTGGTGAGTGAGGGAGCAGTCATCCTCAAAGTTCTCCTTCAAATGGGGAAGTCCAGACTCCATGGCTCCCCCAGTGAGGTGACCCTGGGCAAGTTACTGATATTCTCTGGACTTATTGTCCTCATGCCAAACAGACAGGTTGGTAACCCTGAGATTTGACATTCTAAGTTTTCCTTATTCACAGATAATTGTCTCATCTGTCAGCTTGTAGTATTGTGGCTGCTTGCTTGTTTCTGTGATGCTGGAAGCTATGCCACCGATATTTCAAATACCAGCAGCGTCCTTCATAGTAGACAGACTAGAAAGACTAAGACAGACTAGGAAGAAGGACCTGGCAGTCTACTTCTGAAAAAAATTAGCCTTATGAAAAGCAACTGAACATAGTCTGATGTAGTGCCAAAAGATGAGCCCTTCAGATTGAAAGACACTCAGAATATGACTGGGGAAAGCTGCCTCCTCAAAGCAAAGTTAAATGACATGGATGGAGTAAAGCTTTGGGGACCTTCATTTGCTCATGAGGCACGACTCAAAATGAGAAGAAAGGGTGCAAACATCCATTAATAATTAAAACATAAGATTGTACAAATGATGAATCTAGGAACATTGGAAGTTGTCAAAAAACAAAATGGAATGTGTAAAGATCGATATCCTATGTATTAGTGAGGTGAAAGGGACTGGTATTGGACATTTTGAATAGGACTATCACACGGTCTACTATGTTGAGAATGACAAATTGAAGAGGAATGGTATCTCATTCATAGTCAAAAAGAACATTTCAAGATCTATCCTAAAGTACAACACTGTCAGTGATAGGATAATATCCATACAACTACAGGGAAGACAAGTTAATAAGACTATTATTCAAATTTATGTACCAACTACAAATGCCACAGATGAAGAAATTGAAGATTTTTCTCAACTTCTGCTGTCTGAAATTGATTAAACATGCAATCAAGATGCATTAATAATTATTGGTGATTGGAATGCAAAAGTTAGAAACAAAGAAGGATTGGTAGTTGGAAACTATGGCCTTGATGATAGAAATGGCACCAGAGATCTCATGAGACCAATGACTTATTCTTGCAAATGTCTTTTTTCAACAACATAAATGATGACTATGCATGTGGACCACGCCAGATGGAATACATAGGAATCAAATAGACTATAAGCGTGGAAAGAGACAATGGAGAAGCTCATTATCATCAGTCAGAAAAAGGCCAGGGGCTGACTGCAGGACAGCTCATGTGCAAGTTCAATCTGAAGCTGAAGAAAACAAGTTCACAGAGCCAAAATACAACCTTCAGTATATCCCACCTAAATTTGGAGCCCATCTAAGAATAGATTTGACATATTGAACACTACTGACAGAAGACCAGACAAGTTGTGGGATGACATCAAGGACATCATACATGAAGGAAGCAAAAGGTCTTTAAAAATACAGGATAAAAGACAACACCAGAATGGATGTCAGAAGAAACTCTGAAACTTGCTCTTGAATGTAAAGCAGCTAAAGTGGATGGAAGAGCTGATGAAGTAAAAGAGTTGAACAGAAGATTACAAAGGGCAGCTCAAGAAAATAACATAAAGTATTATAATGAAATGCATAAAGACCTGGATTTAGAAAATTAAAAAGGGAAGAACATGCTCGGCATTCCTCAAGCTGAAAGAACTGAAGAAAATTCAAGCCTCGAGTTGTAATACTGAAGCATTCTATGGGCAGAGTATTGAAGGATGCAGAAAGTATCAAAAGAAGATGGAAGGAATACACAGAGTCACTGCACCAAAAAGAATTGGTTGGCATTCAACCATTTCAGGAGGTAGCATATTATCAAGAACTGATGGTATTGAAGGAAGGTGTCCAAGCTGCACTGAAAGAATTGGAGAAAAACAAGGCTCTAGGAATTGATGGAATACCAACTGAGCTGTTTCAACAAAGGGATGCAGAGCTGGAGGTGCTCACTCATTTATGCCAAGAAATTTGGAAGACAGCTAACTGGCCAACTGACTGGAAGAGATCCATATTTGTGCCTATCCCAAAAAAAGGTGATTTCCAACAGAATGCAGAAATTATCAAACAATATCGTTAATATCACAGGCAAGTAAAATTTTGCTGAAGATAATTCAAAAATAATTGCAGCAGTACATTGACAGGGACTTGGAAGAAATTCAAGCCTGATTCAAAAGAGAATGTGGAACAAGGGATACCATTGCTGATGTCAGATGAATCTTTGCTGAAAGCAGAGAATTCCAGAAAGATGTTTACCTATGTTTTATTGACTATGCAAAGGTATTTGACTGTGTGGATCAAAACGAATTATGGATAACATTGTGAAGAATGGGAATTTCAGAACATATAATTGTGCTCATGAGGAACCTGTGCATACATCAAGAGGCAATGATTCAAACGGAACAAGGGTAAACTGTGTGATTTAAAATCAGGAAGGGTATGTGTCAGGGTTTATCCTTTCACCACCCTTATTCAATCTGTATACTAAGGAAATAAACCTAGAATCTGGACTATATGAAGAAGAACACAGCATCAGTTTTGGAGGAAGACTCATTAATAACCTGTGATATACAGATGACACAACCTTGTTTACGGAAATCAAAGAAGACTTTAAGTACTTACTGATGAAGATCAAAGACTACAGCCTTCAGTATGGATTACAACTCAACATAAACAAAACAAAAGTCCTCACAACTGGACCAATAAGCAACATCATGATAAATGGATAAAATATATTAAACTTGTCAAGGATTTCATTCTACTTGGATCCATAATCAATGGCCATGGAAGCAGATGACGGTACCACACAGAAAAGAATGTTCATATTCTATACATTTCATCTTTAAACACTTCAAATTTTCCAAATATATTCTATACATTTGGAAACTTTGAAGTATTTAAAGACGGTTTGATGACTGATGAAGCAGTAGAACAATGGGATGCAGAACTCCAATTTTAGTAAGAAGACCAGACTTAATGGTCTGACTGAGACTGAAGGCACCTTGGAAAGCATGGCCCCTGGCCTCTCTATCACCCCAGAACTAAAACAATTTCCGAGGCCAACTCTTCAGACAAGGATTGGACTGGACTGTGGGACATAAAGTGATACTCGTGAAGAATGTGCCATTTAGTCAAGTAGATACAAGAGACCAAATGGGCAGCTTCTGTCCAGAGGTGAGATGGGAAGGCAGAGAGAGTTAGGAGCTGGTTGAACATTCATGAGGAATCAGGGGTGGAGGGGAAGAGTGTGCTGTCACAGAATGGGGTGAGCAGTTGGGGTCTCATAACAATGTATGTTAAAAAAAAATTTGTATGGGAGACTAACTTGAAATGTAAACTTCATTTAACTACAACAATAAAAAATATATATTAAAAAAAAAATAAAGATGGTTTGATGAAACCAACGAAAACTCGCCATGGCCTCCTGCTATAGAAAATGTGATTCCTATTTTATCTACGTAATGGCTACGCAGCTCCACTTTGGCATAAGTGAGTCCCCAAATGGACAAAATCTGATCAGCCAGTGCAATCTCGATGGAAGCAGTAGTCAAGAAATTCAATGACATATTGCATTGGGCAAATCTGCTGCAAAAGACCTCTTTAAAGTGTTGAAAAGCAAAGATGTCACTTTGAGGACTAAGGTGCACCTGACCCAAGTCATAGTATTTTCAGTCATCGCATAGGCATTCAAAAGCTGAACAATGCATAAGGAAGACCAAAGAAGAACTGATGCCTTAGAATTACAGTGTTGTCAAAGAATATTGAATATACCATGGACTGCCAGAACAATGAACAATCTGTCTTGGAAGAAGTACAGCCAGAAGGCTCCTTAAAAGCAAGGATGACGAGACTGCGTCTCAAGTACTTTGGACAAGTTATCAGGAGGGACCAATCCCTGGAGAAGGGCATCAAGCTTGGTAGAGGATCAGCAAAAGAGAGGAAGACCCTCAACGAGATGGACTGACACAGTGGCCGCTACAATGGGCTCAAGCATAGCAACAATTATGAGATCAGCGCAGGACCGGGTAGTGTTTCATTCTGTTGTACATAGGGTCACTATAAGTTGGAACTGACTTGGCAGCACCTAACAACAACAAATGAAATACACCACTTTCTAGAAGAAACATCTACCAAGAGTGAAGGCCACTTTTCCTAAGAGCTATTGTGAGAAATAGACCTTTCTATAACGCAGTGATTTATGTGTGTTTGATTGGCCCGTTGTGCAGCCAGCTGCTCAGCCCTGTCCCCTCCACTCCACTAGCAGAAGGAATCAAAACACATCCCTCCGTGCCACACTGAAGCTGAAGGCAAGGTTCACTTGTAACTGCAACAGGCCTGACCTGGTGCCGGATGAAACGGGAATTCACAAAAACAATTCTGAGGAGGGAGTCTGTCAGCGCATTGATGGAGAAACCAAGAGGAAGTGAAGTCAGCATGTGCTCCTTCAAGTTTATTTCAGAGTTGACATAGCATAGACTTAATGGATATCGTTTCAGACATATAAAGTATTTTATGATATTACCTATTTTATATTATATTGCAGGCTTTGCTCTCTGAGCCAGAAAAATGAGCAGCAACACCGCAAGAACCTTTGGTCTAGATAGAAGAATATAAACACTTATGACCTTCCTGCTCTAAGCTGAAATTTATGCCAAAAGTTGTTTTTGTGTATTTAGAATTCTGGAACTGGCCTTTGCTTAATGGGAGGCCCTTTTCCATGGCAGATGATGGTACTACGCAGAAAAGAATATTCCTTATTCTATACATTTGGAAAATTTGAAGTGTTTAAAGATGGTTTGATTAAACCACTGAAACATACCATAGCCTCCTGCTATAGAAAATGTGATTCCTATTTTATTTGTGTAATGGCTACGCAGCTCACCTTTGGCATAAATTAGTCCCCAAAAGGACAAAATCTGATCAGCCAGTGCAATCCTGATACTCCCTGCCCTTCTTTCCAGTGGGTGCCTGGGAGCTGGAAACTGACAGATGAGTTCAGGAGTGCAGGTTTGCCTGTCAGATTCCACTTGTGTTTTCTTTTTTAAAAAAGAATCAATTCCTCCACTGGAGCAGATGCCTGATCCAACTGAGAGGATGCCTGGGGTCTTTCTGGCTCCTACTAGCTGAACAGAGTGGTTGTTAGCAGTGAATTAGTAAAGTTTTATGCTAGCCATGTGTTACTAACTAGGGCCAGGCCACTCCCTCCATGTGTCCTAGGAAGCATTTCTAAGAGTTCTTTCTAAGTTGTCACTTAGAGGTGCAGGTGTGGAGAGGCGCACCGGGACCCTGCAAGACCTAGAGCCGGGACAGAAGAAGCAGACCACAGACAGACAACGTAGGTGTTGTTTTTCACCTGCAGATCTCTCTGCAGGTAGGTACACAGCCTTGCTGTCTCTATTATTCCACCTCATCTAGTAAAGTCCAATTTATCTACCATGAATATATTAGAAGCTGGACATCAGAAGGTATGCAGGCTTCCATGAGGCAAATGCATGTCAGACTCAATGTCCATTGCAATCTAGGACCAACTAATTTCACTGCGTTTTGGAGCATAGTGCCTGGCCCAGAACCTGGTCCCACTAAAAGCTTGCAGAATGGTGAATGAAAGAATGAATGCACAAATGAATAACTGAAAGTGTAACTGGTACAACTGGATAATGATCAAATAAACCAAAAAAACCCAAACCCATTGCCATCGAGTCGATTCCGACTCGTATGATCCTATAGAATAGAGTAGAACTGCCCGGTAGGGTTTCCAAGGAGCAGCTGGTGGATTTGAACTGCCAACCTTCTGGTTAGCAGTCAAGCTCTCAACCACTGCACCACCAGGGCTCCCGCTATAGCTAAATCATTAAATTATCTAGCAAACTTCCAGTTCCCACCCCTCTGGCTATAGTGACCCATGTGTTTTATTTTATGCTACAATCATAAATCAGTACTCCTAATAACTTACAGTGTCAGCATTGCCAAGTTGCAGAAGAGGAGTGCAGTGGATATCTCAAAGCTATGGAGATAAAGATTCAGAAAGCCCAGTGGCATTTTTCACACCCTTCCTTGGAATGGGGTCTGGCTGTGCTGAAGTCGTCTCTGCACTCACTCATGCAAAGTGGGCAACAGAGCCTAAGGGTCCCAGGAGAGCTGCCTCCCTCGTCCAGGACCCCCATCTCCTGTGGAGGCTACCATCCTGGCCTCAAGCTGGTAGGGAGCCTGCCTGGCTTTCAGAATGGTGCCTCATTATGCTGTAAGCTAAACTATGCTTATAAAAACAGGATTTTGCTCCATAACTATGGGAAATACTTAAGTAAATAGGCATTCCCCCATTCCTTTTAGAAAGCCAAATTTGTTTAAAGGAAAAAACCTGCGCCAGATCAGCTGGTGGTCCAATTAGAAAGCTTAGAGACACCCCAAACCCATGTTTTCATTCTACCAAATGAGGAAAGAAGGCAGCCGAAGCCTTTCGTAGTCTCGGGGCCTGGGACCAGAGCACAGGACCATCTGGACTCGCCTCCAATGGAGGCTTGAGTATTTTAGCTGCTGAAGCCAAACGGTGGAGATGACTCAGAGAGAAAATATGCACTTTCATGGTCCATGGGCCCCACCACCACCCACCCCACCGAGAATGCCTTTTCCCTCTTTTATTTTGACCGTTGGATGGTCTGTAGATGGCGGGTGGATGAGAAGACTCCAAATGACATTCTTGAGTGTGTCTTATCTTTTCTACCCTGGTGAGCCCTTTGTTCGTCTGGAAGTAAGAGCTGACCACAGATCAAC
This sequence comes from Dugong dugon, assembly GCA_030035585.1. NCBI lineage: Eukaryota > Metazoa > Chordata > Mammalia > Sirenia > Dugongidae > Dugong > Dugong dugon. Next base: position 3,267,247 of record CM057475.1, on the reverse strand, counting down.
GAGCTGGGGGGAGAAAGCTCATCCCTCCTGTCTTGCTTATCTAGTGCTACAGGTGGGTGGCTTTAAGGGACAGAAATTTATTTTCTCACAGTTTAGGAGGCTAGAAGTCCGAATTCAAGGCACGGGCTATAGGAGAAGGCTCTCTCGCTGTTGGCTCTGGGGAAAGATCCTTGTCTCTCTCAGCATCTGTAGCCTCGGTGTTCCTCAGTTCCTTGGTGATCTTCACATGACATCTATCTCCTCCCTCCTCCTCACCTGCCCTAATCTGTGCTGGCTTCTGCTCTTTCTGGAGTCCTGGTGGCGCAGTGGTTAAAGAGCTTGGCTGCTAACCAGAAGGTCAGCAGTATGAATCCACCAGCTGCTCCTTGGAAACGCTATGAGGCAGTTCTACTCTGTCCTGTAGGGTCACTATGAGTCAGAATTGACTCGACAGCAACAAGTTTTTAAATGGGATTATGTCCACAGGTATATGGGCTAGGATTCCAACTCATATTTATGGAAGACACAATTTAATTCATAACACCACCCTTTTCTGGACTATAAACAGCCAGTCCAAGATTGTCTGCTCTAAGTATCATAGCATTCAAGGCAGGGCCCTATTTATCACCTTGATTAGGCTTGGAGTGAGAGGATGGCAGGATTCAACAGCAGGGGAGAAGTGAGGCAGGGAAATCCCTGACGGCAAGGAGGGGAGCACAAAAATGACACTCTCAGAGGTCCCCCTAGGCCTGGGTTCAACTGGTGAAGAGGGCCAAGGAGAGAAAGGAGAGATGATTATAGCACTGTCCTCTCTCAGCCCTAGTCTCTCTAAGCTTAATCAAGCTGGGCTTCTGTTGCTGCTCTCCTCAATCAAAACTACAGATTAAATCATGCTGAATTAATACCCCTAATATCCAAAAATCCGTCAACAAAGTTATGCTATTACTTGAAAATCTTTCCCTCGAGGAAATGGATGTATTTAAAAGTACTTCATAAATTATCTAACGGGAAATACGAGTCTTTCTATTTCTCAGAAGCACCCCCTGAGAGCCAGTGGGACCTGGACAGCATCACACTGTGTGAGCGGTGTGATCAGGGAAGCTTTGTCCGGCACTGTCCAACCAGGCAGCACTGCTGTGGGGAAACCGAGTCCCCCATTCCCTTTCCCTTCTCCTCTTCCCCACCCTGAAATCTTCGCTGGGCAAATTTACAGGATCTTCTTTCGATGATTGTTTTCTTGATAAACAGTCCATGTATAGTGTTTGAATTTTTTTATAGTTTTATTGCTTCACAGTTCCTGGGAAAACAATCCCAGAGGGGGAGCCCGAAAAATGAAGCTAGAAATAATTGAGGAGTGAGTAAGGAGTCGACTTTATTCTTACTCCCTGAATTCCAGGAAAGCCGACATGTGACACAGCCCTGTGTGGAGCCAGGCAGCTGGCCAAGAGCCCAGCACACAATGGGTGCAATAGCATCACCTCCACTCGGTAAGAAGGGGGACAATGGGAGGCAGCAGTCAACCAGACTCCATGGAGAGCCGAACTCGCAGGAGGCCAGCACCACAGGCAAAGACTCCCACTTCTTTGGCCTGGAATTAGGGTTCAAAATAGGATCTGGACAGGAGGTCCAAGCAGAAGGCCATGCTTCTGCCAAGACAGTGCACGAGAGTGCTTTGCTCATTTCTGCAGGGCAGACCCTGGGCCTGAGTTGTGCCCCACTCTGGGAAGGAGAAGCCACATGGAGGAGCTGTCGCGTATACCAGGGGCACACCAGGGGGACTGGGCCATGGGGGCTGCCTCTCTTTTTTAACATATGCATTATCAGGCCCCTTGTTTTTCCCCTTTGACCCAGCTCCCTCGCCAGACCAAGAAGATGAACAGTGTCTGTCTTTATGACCTTACAGACAGTCGCAAAGAGAAATAGGTGAGTCATGAAAACTGTAGACTGTGAAGAGCTGGATGGACAAGGCATGGAGTCAGGATTGAGCAGTGGCCCCCATACACCCAGGGGCTTCCCAAAGCTGAGCCCCCTTATGAAGACAAACACACTCTGAGTCATGGGAAACAGACAGCTCATACAACACAGGCCCAGACATCCTCTCCTTGGCTACCCCAAAGTTCCCAAAATGTGAGCATACCTCATCGTGGATGTATGTTTTTGTTTCACACACAATCCTTTCATTTATGATTTGGGGGAGAGGAGTGCTTTAGGGCGAGACTGAGGTGCACAGAATTTGGGTCTGAGCCATCCCAGAAACAAAGGTTAGAAGTAGAAGCTGCCAGGAGGTGGCTCATAGCTCCATGAGGAGAAGGACTTTCTAGCAGTAGCACCCCAACAACAGGCTGCAGGGGGCTTGCAATGCTGTAAGTGTCCAGACAGGGGTGAGGGATGCCCCCAAGGGCTGCTTGGACCAAAGGAGGGTGGAGGGTGGGGATTGAATGTATGACCAACCACGGTTGTCCAAATCCCCAAAGCTCTTCATTAAAACTTCCCTGAATTTTTTTTCTCTGCACCCCTAAAATGATGTTCAGCATTTGATTTTTTTCCCCCTTATCTTTATGGGTCAGTACGTCTGACAGAAGGCAGGAAAGAATATTGGAAACCAGGTAATTTTGAATGACCTGCTCAGACCATGGGCTAAACTTTTTCTTCCAGTCTCTCTCTGGAAGACTCCATTTTTCCATGTTTGCTTAATAAGCCTGGAGTTTGTGTCTCTGTACCCAGAAGAGTAGTGGGATTACCAAGCCACAGTGTGACGAGCCCCTTAGAGCAAGGACTAGGACTGTCTTATTCACTGCAGTACTTCAGGGACTCAGTGAAGCATCTGGAACAAAGTCAATGCTCAGTAGAGGTTTGTAGATTGAACAAATGGGTATGTGCAGGCCTCTCTTCCCCTTAGGTTTTGGAGCATGTGGCAGACACCGATATGGCAAGCTGCTGTGGGTAGGTGAGGCTGCATGGGCTTCTACAGGTGCTTCTGATAAATCACGTCCTACCTATGATTGCTGAAGGGATTGCGATCTGGCTCAGCAATGTAGACATGGCCTGAGTAAGGACTGAGGTTAGTGCTGAAGAAGGGATTGTCTCCTTTTGAAGTTGGATGCTACCTTACAGATCCACCGTATGTGATTTTTTAGTCAACTGTGGTCCTAAAAAGAAATGGAGAAGAACTCCTCTGACTGCAGGTCTGACAAGGGATTGCTGGACCTCTGATGGAGCCTCTCCATCATATAGCATTTGACGATTCTGGTGGTCTTAGACTACTTCCTTATTTAAAATGGAGATTAGCGACTCTGAAAATGTATCTGATGCTTCACAGAGTAATTCTAAGCCCTAACAACTAAGTACTTTCTCCGGAAGGGCCAATAGTGGGTGTGAGAGTAGAGAGTGAATACCCCCACGGTACCAGATTCTTCCTCTTCCCACAGTTCCTACCCTTAAATCAAGGTTCCTGAGGCAATGGCTGCATACAATTGGGCTTCTGTCCCAAATCCACATCTGTTCTACTCCAAGAACTGGACTAGACACTGGAGAGCCTCCAAAGTCCTCTCCTGGTTCCTCTTTCAAAGTCTAGGGCTGCTCTCCCAGGCAACTCCCTTCCTCCTTTGTCCCTAGTCCTGGTTTGCCAGAGTCATGGACACATCCTAAGCAGAAGGCACTTCTATCCCTATGCAGAAGAAAAAGGAGAAGAGAGAAAGAGAAGGAGCCAAGGATCTCCGTTCAATCTTGTAAATCTCTCCCAGCCCTGACGGCCATGAGAAGAGAGGCAAGGAAAGAAACAGCCACTCTCACCCTGGGCCCCAGGGTGCTACAGTCCTCTGGGATGTCTCCTGACACTGTCCTAAGTAGGATTACATTCTGAAAGTCTTGGAGCTGAGAGTGGCAGGTACACTGGGTCCTTGAAACACCTCTGTGTCCAGGAGTGCTGCAAAGAGGGTAGAAACATCATTCTTGTAATCTGATTACGCGAACATAGACTTTGTGTAGCTTCATAGTCAGTGATAGCTTTCAATACAGCCTACAGCAGACTGTGCATGTGCCCCTCCTTCTCTTTCTCACACGTGAGCCATTGGTTTTGTCTTACAAAACCTTCCAGAGCCATTGGTTCTTTTACTTTCCACTGGAGGTCTGAGAACCTAGCCTTTCTCCACTTTCTGTGGGTGAGGAAAATGGGTCCATGCTCAGGTTTTCAGCTTCAAGTTTCGAGATTTCTCCATCTTCACATATCAGCTCTCTTTAGAGAAACTGGAAGAATTCAGCTTTGTCTAGGTTTGCTGTTGACACTTAGCTTGTATCCCTGTTTAGCACTGGTGTGGGGGTGAGGGTGCTGCCTGTAGAATCTGGGAAACACAACTCTAAGGAGACAGGGACTGGAAAGACTAATAACACTAGCAGATTGGTATATGTTTCTGTGCCAAAGGGCAATGAGGAGGGGAGCCGCCAAAAATGTGCCCTTTCACCCACATTCACTTCAGCTGCTTATTCTGTGATACTAGCCTTATTTTTGAAGTATAAACAAAGGATCCAGAATACCTTTTCTTTCTGTCCCCGGGTCTCAGGAGCCTAGTTTGAGTGTAGGGAGACATTTGGAGGCTTGCTGCTCCTATGTTCATCAGCTCTATATTCATTTAAACTCTATGAATGCATCTGAGGTTTACAAAATTTCATGACTAAACAGCCAGAAGTGTTTGCAAGATTTGGCACTCTTTGCCTTGCCTTGCAATTAGAATATCTTAGTTATTCAAATCCCATTTCTGGAAGAAGTATTAACTGGCCAGTTCATAAAAATGTCAACCTGAATGAAGTCCCAGGAATAGTACAGTGGGTCAAGAGGCACCAACATACCCATTGCCTTGTTCTGTGATATTTCTACAAAATAAAAAAAAAAAACAGATCTTGGATTGGGATTCAGAAGATAAATGTCTCATTCCTCAGTCTGAATTTTACTGTTTTTGTGATCTTGGGATAGTTTATTATTCTGTGCCTCATCTTCTTCACTTTTATGTAATCTATGACTTTCTTGCCAATATTTCCACCTAATAATCAGGAAACTGAGATTAGAGAAGTTGAATGACTTGTCCAGGCATATATAAAGTCCTATTTCAAGTCCTGGCCAGACCAACTCCAAGTCAATACTCTCTCTACTACACCAATGTTTACCTAGTCCTCAATAAGGAGGCTCTGATTCTTTTTTTTTTTTTTTTTTTTTTTTTGAGGGCCGTCAGTCTTTCTTCTCTCTGTGCTTCAGTCTGGACACTTTTTATAGTTCTGTCTTCCAGTTCACTGATGTTTTCTTTTGTAATGCACAGCCTTGTCTTAACCCATCTAGTGAACCTTTTACTTCAGATATAGTAATTTTTAGCTTTGAAATATCCAATTTACTTTCTAGTTTCCATGTCTCTGATGTGCTTTCTCTTCTGCTCAATCATTATGCCTATCTTTTTACTGAAATCTTTAAATATATTTATATTAGCTTTTTTTTGCCAATTTAGAATTTTTCATGTGTACAATTTAGTAACATCAAATACATAGATCATGTTGTGCAACCATCACCAATGTTAGCTATGTTAATGTCCTTGCCTGCTAATTGAAAAATCTGTATCATCTCTGAGTCTGTTTATATTGACTTCTTCATTATGCATTATATTTCCTGCTTCTTCTCATGTTTAGTAATTTTTGTCCATATTTTACATTAAGAGACTGGATTTTGCTTTCTTTCTTCCAAGAGTATTTATTTTTGTTTCTGGAAGGCAGTTTAGTTACTGGTGGATCAGTGTGAATCTGTCAAGGATTGATCTTAAGTTTTGTTAAGCTATGTATAGTGTGGCTGTTACTCTAGGTGCTAAAACAGCCCTACTCCTAAGATGTTGCCTAACTAAGGTATCAACTAAATGTCTTAGATGTTCGGAGAGATCCTTCTATTCTTGCTGGTTGGAACTCCAACATCTCCCAGAATTGTGTGATCTCTGGAATCTCCTTTTAGCTCACAGCCTCCAGCAGCTGCCAGGCCTCTCATTCTTAACTTGTGCATGTGTTCACCCAAGACTCAAAGGGATCTCTATGAGTACTTTTGGTGTTCTTTTTCTAGGCAATTCTCTCTTCTCTAGTATTATGTCCCACAAATTCTAGTATACCTCCACAGCCTGAACATCAATCTGTTTCATCTAACTAGTGAAACCATAACACTCTCTTTGGCTGTACTTCCTCTTATCACAGTTTGTAAAGTGCATCATGAAGAGAGCAAGAGTGAACATGAAACTCACTTTGTGTTCCTCTCAAAAATAATAGCTATGCTGTTTATCATCATCATCATAATTACTCTTAAAATAACTATTACTGCTTTCTCATTCCTGAATCCTTTGAACCTCATTAAAAACTCCTCAAAGTTATTATAACCATATCTTTGCGAAGGTCATAGGAACGACATAGGGAACAGAATTCCCAAGGGAATACCTTGGATGCTTAACATAGTAGGTAGACAGTCAGGGCTTCTGTAGAGCTTAGGATCAAGCAGAAACTTCTATCTTTCCACTGCCTAGCAGTTTACGATTCAATGACTTAGAGCTACCACTGAATTTGAATACATTCCCAGTAACATGTTTTCATAATAAAATTGTACCAGTGGATCGCAATGAAGTACAATGCACCTATATCTGTGTCTAAACTCCATATAGTGTAGTAATCTAGTGCTGCTATAATAGAAATACCACAAGTGGATGGCTTTAACAAAGAGAAGTTTATTCTCTCACAGTCCAGTAGGCTACAAGTCCAAATCCAGGGCGTCAGCTCCAAGGGAATGCTTTCTCTGTTGGCTCTGGAGGACGGTCTGTGTCATCAGTCTTCCCTTGGTCTGGGAGCTTTTTTGCGCAGGAACCTCAAGGTCCAAAGGACACACTCTGCTCCAAGCACTGCTTTCTTGGTGGTGTGAGGTTCCTCTGTGTCTCTGCTCGCTTCTCTCAAAAAAGATTGGCTTAAGACACTATCCAATCTTGTATACCTCATCGGTATAACTGCCGCTAATCTATCTTGTTACATCATAGTGATAGAGTTTACAACACATAAGGAAATCACATCAGATTACAAAATGGTACACAATCATACAATACTGGGAATCATGACCCAGCCAAGTTGACAGATATTTTGGGGGGACACAATTCAATCCATGATAGTGAGCAAATGTGAAAAAATCTCAAGGCAATGCACTTGGGTTTGAAATACTTTTGCTTATAGTTGATTTACTCTCCAAGGCTTGGCTTTTCTTTAGGAAGAATAAGAAAATGTTATCCTAGTATCTCTCAGGACAATACAATCACACATCAGCTCTAGGAACTGTTGGTTACCTTGGCAAGTTTGTAGTATTTCCTTTGGCATGTCCATGACTGACTTGGGAATTAAAAAATTGAGATTCCCATTTGAATCGCTCAATGAAGACATGGGAGAATTAGAATGGAATCAATCCAGATTATGCGATAAATAATAAGAAAGCTGAACTAAGCCTATAGTCTCCTCTAATAAAATCCTATTTTACATTGCTTTAATGAATAAACCAGTTTAACTTGTTTTTATTTTTCCTAGTGTGTGTCCATCATTTATTCTTTACTTCAAATGAAACTTCTGGTTATATTCCTTAACCTCTTGCCCATTTCTGACTTATGAGGGTTTTTACAGATTTGGTTAAGATTTTAACAGAATTTATCTCCATCATAGTTACCTCAACTCTTTTAATTTTGGTTTTGTTAGTGTTTATGAGACGGAAGTTTTAAAATTCCTTATATCCTCAAATTTGTTAAACTTCTTTTTTGAATATTTTATTGTGTTTTAGGTGAAAGTTTACACAGCAAATTAGGTTTCCATTTAACAATTACTTCTACAAAATTGTTACAATTTTACAATATGTCAGCGCTCTCATTATTTCTGTTCTGTTTGTTCTGTTTCCATTTATCTAGCTTCCCTGCCCTCCTTGCCTTCTCATCTTTGCTTTTGGGTAAATGCTAACCACTGGGTCTCGTATAGTTGCTTGTTTAAGGGAACACATTCCTCATGGGTGATATTGTTTATTTTATAAGCCAATTTATTATTTGGCTGAAAAGAAACCTCTGAGAGTGGTCTCACTTCCAAGTTAAAAAGATATCCTAGGGTGATAGTCTCAGGGGGTTCCTCTGGTTTCTATCAGTAAGTTTGATCTTTTCTAAGAATTTGAGTTTTGTGCTACATTTTTCTCCCATTCTGTCCAGGACCTTCTACTGCATCCCTGGTCAGAACAATCAGTAGTGGTAGCTAGTTCTAGTTCTTCTGGTTCTAGTTCCTCTGGTATCAAACTAGAAGAGGCCATGATATATGTGGGCTATTAGTCCTGTGGACAAGTTTCTTCCTTGAGTCTTTGCTTTTCTTCATTTTCCTTTACTCCAGATGGGAAGAGACCAACAGTCATATCTTAGATGACAGCTCACAACCTTTTAAGATCCAGACACTACTCACCACACTAGGATGTAGAACATTATCTTTATGAGCTATGTTATGTCAGTTGACTGGGTTCTCCCACAAGGCTATGGTCCCAAGCCCTTTAACCCAGTAAACCAGCCCCACAAGATGTTTGAATATGTTGAGGTCTTTGTAACTGTGCCCCCTATGTGGTTTATTATATGTATGAATATATATGTAGCACACCCAAACATGTATATACTTATGCCTACAAATATACCTATATATGTACATGCATGTACTCACATATACCTTCCTACACACATATAGTATCCATATCTACTCTGTAACCACACACATATATTTTGGTTGTTATTGCTGTTATTGCAAAATTATGTATGTTATAATATTTACCACAATTTTCCTTCATTTTTGCATACCTCTGAGTGTCTTCATTTACCTTGATCAGGTTATGATGACTTCCATCGCATTCTATATTGCCTTTCCAATCACCAGAAATAACAGGTGTCTACTATCTAGCAAGTGATTCCCTCTCCCTACCTCCCTCATCTTTGGTAACCTTCAAAGAATGTTGCTTTCTCTGTGTAAACCAATTCTTGACATTTTATAAAAGTGAGGCCATACAATATTTGGCCTTTCATGATTGACTTACTTCACTCAGCATAATGTCCTCCAGTTTCATCTATCTTATAAGATGTTTCTCGGACTCATCATTATTATTTTTTTTTTTTTTTTTTTTACTCTACTTCAGGGGAAGTTTACAGAACAAATAGTTTCTCATGAAACAGTAGTACACATATTGTTTTATGACATTGGTTAACAACCCCACGACATATCAACCCTCTACCTTCTTGACCTTTTTTTTTTTTTTTTGGTGAAAATATACGTAGCCAAAGATACACCATTTCAAAAATTTTTACATGCGCAGTTCAGTGACATCAACTACGCTCTTCCGATTGAGCTGGTATTCCCACTTCAGATGAAGGTTTACAGAACAAAATACTTTCTCATCAAACAGTACACATGTTGCCCTATGACAATGGTTAACAACCTCACAACACATCAACACTATCCTTACTCAACCTTGGGTTCCCTATCACGAGCTTTCCTGTTCCCTTCTGCCTTCCAGTCCTTGTCCCTGGACTGCAGTGCCTCATTAGTCCCATTTGGTTTTATGGGGCTGTCCACTCCCCAGCTGAAAGGTGAACCTCGGAAGTGATTTCACCACTGAGCTAAAAGGGTGTCTGGGGGCCATACTCTCGGGGTTTCTTCAGTCTCCTTTAGGCCAGTAAATCTGATCTTTTTTTTTTTGTTTGTTTGTTTTTGTGGGTTAGAATTTTGTTCTACATCCTTCTCCAGCTCTGTCCAGAACTCTATTGTGATCCCGGTCAGAGCAGTCGGTGTTGGTAGCTGGGCACCATTTAGCTGTACTGGACTCAGACCGGTGGAGGACTTAGTAGCTGTGGTCCATTAGTCCTTTGGACTAATCTTTCCCTTGTATCCTGTTCTCTTCACTCTCCCTTATTCCTGAAGGGATGAGACCAGTGGAATATCTTAGATGGCTGCTCAGAGGCTTTTAAGACCCCAGACACTACTCACCAAAGTAGAATGTGTAACACAGTAAACTGTGTTATGCCAATTGAACTAGATGTTCCCCGAGACCATGGTCCCCACAGCCCCCCGCCCAGCAGTTCAATCCCTCAGGGAGTTTGGATGTGTCTGTGGAGCTTCCATGACTTTTCCTTGTACAAGTTGTGCTTGTTTCCCCAGTATTGTGTACTGTCTCACCTTTCACCCAAGATACCACTTATCTATTACCTATTTAGTGTTTCCCCCCCACCCTTCCCATCCCTGGTAACCAACAAAGATTGTTACATGTGGTGTGTGAACTTTTTCATGGGTTTTTACAATAGTGGTCTCATACAATATTTGTCCTTTTGTGATTGACTTATTTCACTCAGCATAATGTCCTCCAGTTTCATCCATGTTATGAGATGCTTCACAGATTCATCATTGTTCTTTCTTATTTCATAGTACTCCATTGTTTGTATGTACCATAGTTTGTTTATCCACTCATCTGTTGATGGGCATCTAGGTGGTTTCCATCTTTTTGCTATTGTGAACAATGCTGCCATGAACACAGGTGTGCATATGTCTATTCGAGTGACGACTCTTATTTCTCTAGGATATATTCCTAGGAGTGGGATTGCTGGATCGTATGGTATGTCTATTTGTAGCTTTCTAAAGAAGAGCCATATCCTTTTCCAAAATGGTTGCATCGTTTTGCATTCCCAGCAGCAATGTATAAGAGTTCCAATCTCCCAGCAGCCCCTCCAACACTTGCTATTTCCAGCGTTTTTGATTCTTCCCAGTAATGCTGTGGTGAGATGGTATCTCAATGTGGTTTTAATTTGTATTTCTCTAATGGCATTTCCTCATGTGTCTCTTGGCCATTTAAGTGTCTTCTTTGGTGAAGTGTCTGTTCCTTTTCTTTGCCCATTTTTTAATAGGATTATTTGCCTTTTTGTTGTAGAGGTGTTGGATTTTCTTGCAGATTATGGAGATTAGACTTTTGTCTGACTTGTACTCTCCAAAATTTTTTTCCCAGTCTGTAGGTTCTCTTTTTACTCTTTTTGGTAAAGTCTTTTGAAGAGCATAGGTGTTTGATTTTTAGAAGGTCCCAGTTATCTAGCTTATCTTCTGGGGTTTGTGTGTTGATGGTTATGGTTTGTATCCTGTTAATGCTGTGTATTAAGGCCTGCAGTGTTTGTCCTATTTTTTCTTCTATGAACTTTACAGTTTTTGGGTTTATATTGAGGTCTTCGATTCATTTTGAATTAGTTTCTGTATACAGCGTGAGGTATGGGTCCTGTTTCATTTTTTTGCAGATGGATATCCAGTTTTGCCAGCACCATTTGTTAAAAAGACTGTCTTTTCCCCATTTGATGGACTGTGGGCCCTTGTCGAAGATCAGGTGACCATAAGTGGATGGATTTACATCTGGGTTCTCAGTTCTGTTCCATTGGTCAATGTATCTGTCGTTGTACCAGTACCAGGCTGTTTTGACTACCATAGCTGTATAGTAGGTTCTGAGGTCAGGTAGTGTGAGTCCTCCTACTTTATTCTTCTTCTTCAGTAGTGCTTTACTTATTCAGGCCTTCTTCCCTTTCAATATAAAGTTAATGCTTAGTTTTTCCATCTCTTTGAAGAATATTGTTGGTATTTGGATTGGGATTGCACAGTATTTGTAAATTGCTTTGGGTAGAATTATCATTTTCACAACATTGAGTCTACCTATCCATGAGCATGGTATGTTTTTCCATTTATGTAGATCCCTTTGGGTTTCTTGCAGTAGTGTTTTGTAGTTTTCTTTGTATAGGTCTTTTACATCCCTGGTTAGATTTATTCCTAAGTATTTTACTTTGTTAGGGGCTATTATAAATGGTATTGTTTTCCTGATTTCATTTTCATCATTCTCCTCATTGGTGTATAGGAATCCAACTGATTTTTGTATGCTTATCTAGTATCCAGCTACTCTGCTGAATCTTTCTATTAGTTCCAGTAGATTTCTCGTGGAGTCTTTAGGGTTTTCTATGTATGGTATCATATCATCTGCAAACAGGGGCAGTTTAACTTCTTCATTACCAATTTGGATGCCCTTTATTTCTTTGTCTTGCCTTATTTCTGTAGCTAGAACTTCTAGCACAATGTTCAATAAGAGTGGTGATAAAGGGCATCCTTGTCTTGTTCCTGTTCTCAGTGGGAATGTTTTCAGCCTCCCTCCATTAAGAATGATGTTGGCTGTTGGCTTTTTATAGATGCCCTTTATTTTGTTGAGAAATTTCCCTTCTATACATATGTTGTTGAGAATTTTTATCAGGAATGGGTGCTGGACTTTGTCAAATGCCTTTTCTGCATCAAGATGATCATGTGATCCTTTTCTTACCTTTTAGTTATGTGGTGGATTATGTTGATTGATTTTCTAAGAACCATCCTTTCATAGCTGGTATGAATCCTACTTGGTCATGGTGTATTATTTCTTTGATATGACGCTGAATTCTGTTGGCTAGAATTTTGTTGAGAATTTTTGCATCTATATTCATGAGACGTATTGGTCTGTAATTTTCTTTTTTGTGGCGTCTTTGCCTGGCTTTGGTATCAGGGTTATGCTGGCTTCATAGAATGAATTTGGAAGTGTTGCTTCTGTTTCTACGCTCTGAAATAGCTTGAGTAGTACTGGTACAAGCTCTTCTGTGAATGTTTTGTAGAATTCTCCAGTGAAGCTATCTGGGCCAGGGCTTTTTTTTTGTTGGGAGTTTTTTATTACCTTCTCAATCTCTTCTTTTGTTTTGGGTCTGTTAAGATTTTCAACATCACTTTGTTGTAGTTTGGGTAAGTAGTGTGTTTCTAGAAATTTATCAATTTCCTCTATGTTTTCAAATTTCTTGCAGTATAGTTTTTCATAATATTCTGTTATTATCCTTTTTATTTCAGTTGACTCTGTTTAATGTCAGCCATTACATTTCGTATTTGGGTTATTTGCTTCTTCTGTTTTTCTTTTGTCATTTTGGCCAGTGGTTTGTCGATTTTGTTGATTCTTTCAAAGGACCAACTTTTGGTTTTGTTGAATCTTTCTATTTTTTTTCTGTTCTCTATTTCATTTATTTCTGCTCTGATCTTTACTATTTTCTTTCTTCTGGTAGCTGTGGACTTTTTTTGCTGCTCTCTTTCTATTTGTTTGAGTTCTGTAGTTAATATTTTGATTTTGTCCCTTTCTTCTTTTTTGATATGTGCATCTATTGCTAGAAATTGACCTCTGAGGACTGCCATTGCTGTGTCTCAAAATTTTTGGTATGATGTGTGTTCATTCTCATTTGATTCTAGGAATTTTTTGATTCCATCTCTGATTTCTTCTATTACCCAGTGATGTGTAAGCAGGGTATTATTCAGTTTTCATGTGACTGATTTTTTGCCTTGCTCTTTCTGTTGTTAATTTCTACCTTGATGGCATTGTGGTCAGAGACGTTACTTTGAATTATCTCAATGTTTTGGATCTTGTCGAGGATTGTTCTGTGGCCTAAAATGTGGTCTATTCTGGAGAACGTTCCATGTGCATTGGAAAAGAATGTGTACTTTGCAGTGGTTGGATGGAGTGTTCTATATATGTCTATGAGGTCAAGTTGGCTGATTGTGCCCTTTAGGTCTTCTGTATCTTTGCTGAGTTTCTTCTTAGTTGTTCTGTCCTTTGCTGAGAGTGGTGTGTTGAAGTCTCCCACTATTATTGTGGAACTGTCAATTTCTCTTTTCAGTGTTGTTAGAGTTTGTTTTATGTATTTTGAAGCCGTGTCATTGGGAGTGTAGATGTTTATTATGGTTATGTCTTCATGATGGATCGTCCCCTTGATCATTGTATAGTGTCCTTCTTTGTCTTTTATGGTGGATTTTGTTTTAAAGTCTGTTTTATCTTTGATTAGTATCACCACTCCTGCTCTTTTTTGGTAGGTGTTTGCTTGATATATTTTTTTCCAACCTTTGACTTTTAATAAATTCACATCTTTGTTTCTAAGGTGTGCCTCTTGTAGACAGCATATTGATGGATCTAGTTTTCTTATCCATTCTGTCACTCTCCATCTCTTATGGGTGCATTGAGGCCTTTTACATTCAGTACAATTATTGATCGATGTGAGTTTGTTGCTGTCGTTTTGTGGTGCTTCTTTTTTTGTAGTGCTGATGTTTTCTTTGTTCTTCTTACTCTCCTGTTCTGAGTTACTTTTGTTTCTGGACTTTTTTTTTTCATTTCTTTTGTTTTTGTAGGTTTTGTTTTTGCTGAGACTTTATGTTTTTCCTCTCTATTTTTATGAGTATGTTTATTAACTTTCTTTTTTGTTACCATGAAATTTACCCTTATCTTTCTAAGTTTGAAGCAGTCTATTTTTACTTGGTATCGCCTTGCCTTCCTCTCCATTAAAAGGCTCTATACCTACACCGTTTATTTCCTCTTTTATTGTTCTGAGGTAATTGTCATTTACTGATTAACTACTCTGATTCTCTGCTCTATTTATTTTGGTTTTGGATAGTCCTTGAAAGTTCATTTCCTAGATTGGTATCTAGCTGATACAATCCTGCATCCTAGATTCTGCCTGCGAGCTGAAGGTGTTTGTTCTCAGATCGAAGAACTCCCTTTAATAATTCTTTTAAGCTTGGTTTGGTTTTTATATATTCCCTTAATTTCTGTTTATCTGGAAATGTCCTAATTTCACCAACATATTTGAATGAAAGTTTTGCAGGATATATTATTCTTGGCTGGAAATTTTTTTCTTTCAGTGTTTTATACATGTCATCCCATTGTCTTCTTGCCTGCATAGTTTCTGCCGAATAATCTGAGCTTAGTCTTATTGTTTCTTCTGTGTATGTGACTTTTTGTTTTTCATGAGCTGCTCTCAGGATTCTTTGTTTGTCTTTGGTTGTGGCGAGTGTGATTATGATATGCTTTTGTGATTTTCTTTTGGGGTCTGTCCTATATGGGGTTCATTGAGCTTCTTGGATGGCCAGCTTTTCATCTTTCATGCTATTGGGGAAGTTTTCTGTCAGCAGTTCTTCAATGATCCTCTCGGTGTTTTCTGTTTTCTCTACCTGTTCTGGAACTCCAATCACTCACAAATTTTTGCTTTTGATCTCAGGGTCTCTTCATTTTTATTTGCTTTTTTTTTCTGAGTTTTCCTCAAACAGAGTTGTATTCAAGTGTTTGTCTTCAATTCCATTGATCTTGTCTTCCACTGTTTCATATCTGTTCCTCAGCCCTTCTATGACACTGTCCATTTCTGAAATTTTGTTGTCTATCTTTTGGATTTCTAATTGTTGTCGTTGTATAATTTCTAGTTGTGAGTTTAATTTGGCATTTTGTTCCTGCATTATTTTCCTGAATTATTCCAATTTTTTGCCTGCATTTTCTATGAATTTGTTTATTTTTTCCTCATTTTTGTCTGCTTTCTGCTTCAGCTCTTGTAGAATTCTGAGTATTAGAGATTTGAATTCCCTATCAGGTAGTTCTAGTGCCTTTTCTTCCACTGGAAAGTCATCTGGTGTTTTATTTTGGAGGCCTACTGGAACAATCCTGTCTTGTTTTTGTAAATGTTTTGAAATTGTCTGCTGACTTCGGGGCATTCAGTAGTTATTTTTCTCATGTATTGATTGTAGATTTGTTTGTGTTTTGTCCTTTTTTTAAATTTAGCTACATCTTAACAGACAGGATGTGTGTTCTTTGTTCTTTGCTCATCTGTGGACACGATACTTTTCACCTCCTTCTCCAATCGGCAGGGTCAGATATGGTACAGCAGGGCAGGTCCAGCTGAAGAGGAGTTACTGGGATGGGTTTTTTGTGGCACTTACTACAGCCACCAGGGCAGGTTGGTAATCAGTGCAGGGCAGCTTCTGGTAGGCCGAGCCTGGGCTGCTTGGTTGTGTGATGTTAAGTGCATCGTGCAGGTAGGCAGGATGTAAGGGGAAGATTGTTATGTGTGGAGCTAAGATGGCTATGGGAGAGAGGAGAGAGGAAAAGGAGCCAAAAACTTGCAAACAAACAAAAAAGAGTGCTAGGGGAGGTTGCTGTTGGAGTGCAGAGATGAGAGACTATGAAATGGAGAAAAACAAAAAGGGGAAGAAGAAAAAAAAAAGAAAAGGATGAATAAATAAAAATCAGAAAGGAAAAAGAACAGCAAAGCTCCTAGGAATCCCACCAGTACAGCTATGAGGTCTGAGGATGTTGTTCTCAGGTGTTGTAGTACAGCCTCGCTAGGTGTAGAGGTATTCAGTGCCAGGTATTCAGGGAACAGAAAGATAAGGAAGGTATAGAGAGATGAGAAACTGAGTAATTAAGAAAGACAAAAAGGGAAAACAAAACAAAATAAATTAAAAAAAAAAAAAGAACAAGAAAAGCCCTCCAAAAAAAGAGGAAAAAAAAAAAAAAACCATGAAAAAGAAATACCCTCAGGGATCCCTCTGAGCATCTGCACAAACCGAGGGGGTAGGCTCCAAGCCACACAGCACCGCCTGACCAGAATGGGCTCCCAACTCAAGAAAAGGAAAAGAAAACAAAAAAAAAAAAAAAAAAAAACAAACAAACAAACAAAAGCCCCAGGATCCCACCAGAGCAGTGGTCCAGACTGGGAAGCAGCTCCACATTCAAACGGAGCTCCGCAGCCCCTCAGGAAGAAGCAAAGATGGCACTCGGAGCCAGGTATTTGAGAGAATGGAGGGGGAGGTGGTGAGAGGTAAGGAAGAAATCAAAAGAAGCAGAAAAAAAGCAACACCAGCAGCCAACAAATGGCACTAAGAGGGCTGGCCAGTGTGGGCAGGTGGAATCCAAGCAGCCGATGCTTCCCAGACAAGAGACTGTGGCCTCAGGAAGTAGAGGAGGCTGAGTGGGGGTGAAGAAGCGTGGGGGGTGGGAAAGGATATATCACAAATTACCAGTTTCTCTGTGTCCCACTGGAAGCTCCATGAAGCTGCTTTCTCATACCCCCTATTTGCTGCTCTTTGATAGGAGTCCAAGATGGGGGATCCATGCTGCGTTAGCTGATAGGGTCTTCTGCATGAATCTCTCTTCACTCTCCCTTCTCTGTCAGTTTTCTCACTCCATTGGTGCTTGGCTGAGTTCTTTATCTCTTCATTTCATGTTTTAAGATTGCTGTTTTCTGTGTTTGGCTTAGTTTTTTGGATCTTTGCTGTGGAGGGATGGCATGGTGCTTCTGCCTAGAGCGCCATTTTGCCGGAAGTCTCATCATTATTTTTTAT
Source organism: Dugong dugon (assembly GCA_030035585.1). Lineage (NCBI taxonomy): Eukaryota > Metazoa > Chordata > Mammalia > Sirenia > Dugongidae > Dugong > Dugong dugon. The sequence goes on along the minus strand of CM057475.1, from coordinate 3,250,033 downwards.
AGTTGCAAAGTATTCCATTTTGTGTATGTACCACAAATTGTTTATCCATTCATCCATTGATGGGCACTTAAATTGTTTCCATCTTTTTGCTATTGTGAATAATTCTGCAGTAAACATTGGTGTGCATATGTCTATTCATGTCGCTGCTTGTATATCTCTAAGTTATATACCTAAGAGTGAGATTGCTGAATCTTAAGTTATCTCTATTTCTAGCTTTTTGGTGAAGTGACATACCATTTTCCATAGTGTTTTTGTACCATTTTACGATCCCACTAGAAGTATATAAAAGTTCCAATCCCCCCACAACCTCTCCAGCATTTGTTGTTTTCTGTTTTTATTTTTTTCAATCAGTGCCATTTTTGCAGGAATGAGATGATATCTCATTGTAGTTTTGATTTGCATCTCTCTAATGGCTAGTAATCGTGAGCATCTCCTCATGTGTTTGTTCACCACCTGAATGTCCTCATTGGTGAAGTGTCTGTTCATGTCCTTAGCCCTTTTTCTGTTTTTGAACTTACTGCATTTTGTGCCCTTTAGTCCGTTTTTTTGTTGTTTATTGTCGTAGTTTAAGTGCAAGTTTACATTTCAAGTTAGTCTCTTATACAAAAATTTATACATACGTTGTTATGCGACCCTAATTGCTCTCCCTATACTACAACAGCACACTCCTCCTTTCCTCCCCTGATTTCCCATGTCAGTTCAGCCAGCTCCTAACCCTCTCTGCCTTCTCATCTCACTTCATGAGCTAAGAAGCACACCCTTCGCAAGTATCATTTTATGTCCCACAGTCAAGTCCAATCTTTCTCTGAAGAGTTGGCCTCGGAAATTGTTTTAGTTCTGCTTAGCCCATTTTCTGACTGGGTTGTTTGTCTTTTTGTTGTTGAGTTGCTGAGGTTTTCTATATATCTAGAGATTTGACCTTACGAGATATGTCATCGTCAAAGATTTTTTTCCCAATCTATAGGTCCTCTTTTTACTGTTGGTAAAGTCTTCTGATAAGCATAAGTATTTAATTTTAGAAGGTCTCAGGTATCTAATTTATCTTCTGTTGTTCATGCATTTTTAGCTTGAAAGTCTGTTTATGCCAAAAATTAAGACCCCTAGTTTTGTCCCTATGTTCTCTTCCAGCAACTTTATAGTTTTTGCTTTAACATTTGGGTCTTTGATCCAGTTTGAGTTTCTTTGTTGTTGAGAATATACACAGCCAAACATATACCAATTCAACAATTTCTACATATACCATTTAGTGACATTGATTACATTCTTTGAGTTGTGTAACAATTCTCACCCTCCTTTTCTGAATTGTTCCTCTCCCATTAAGATAAATTCACTGCCCCCTAGGTTTCCTATCTAATCTTTCAAATTGCTGTTCTCAATTTAATACCATAAAGATAGTTCTTAAAAGAGAATACTGCTCAAGGCAGACATTTTTTACTAGTTAAGCTAAACTATTGTTTGGTTTTAAGAAGACTTCAGGGGATTTTTTTGTTTAAGGTTTAAAGATTATCTCAGAACAATACTTCTAGGAGTTCATCTAACGTTTACGGCTCCAGGCATTCTGGAGTTCATGAGAATTTGACATTCTGTTCTGCATTTTCCCCATTTTGATCAGGATTCTTCTATGGGATCTTTGATCAATATGTTTAGTAATGGTGGCCAGGAACCATCCAATTCTCCTGATCTCATGGCAAGGAGACAGTTATTCATGGAGGCAATTAACCACACATTCCATATCCTCCTCCTATTCCTGACTCTCCTTCTTCTTCTGTTGTTCCAAGTGAATAGAGACCAAATGTTGTTACTTGGACAGCCATTTGCAAGCTTTTAAGACCCCAGGCACCATGCATCAAATTAGAAGGTAGAAAAGAGGCACTAAACATGCTATTAGGCCAATTACTTGTGATGTCCCATGAAACCATAACCCTAAACCTCCAAACCAATAAAACACATCTCAGGAGGTTTTTGGTTGTACATAATCATACTCAGCAGCTTTGAATTTGTTTTTGTGTATGGTGTGAAGTGTGGATCCTGTTTCATTTTTGTGCAAATGGATATCCAATTTTGTCAGTATCATTTGTTAAAGAGACTGTTTCTTCCCCATTGAATGGACTTTGAACTTTGTTGAAGATCAGCTGCCCATAGATGGATGGATTTACTTCTGGGTTCTCAATTTCATTTAATTGATCTATGTGTCTGTAATTGAACCAGTACCAGGATGTTTCGATTACTGTGGATCTATAGTAAGTTTTAAGATCAGGAAGTGTAAGGCCGCCTACATCGCTCTTCTTCTCCAATGGTGCTTGAGCTATTTGGGACCTCTTTCCTTTCCATATAAAGTTGGAAATTTGTTTTTCCATTTCATTAAAGAATGTTGGTGGAATTTCAATCAGGATTGCATTGTATCTATAGATCATTGTGGGTAGTATAGACATTTTCACAATGTTAAATTGTCCAATCTATGAGCATGGAATGTGTTTCTTTTAGTTTCTTGCAGCAGTATTTTGTAGTTTTTCTTGTGTAATTCTTTTTTGCCCCTGGTTAGATTTATTCCTAGGAATTTTACCCTTTGGGGGGTATTGTAAATGTATTAATTTCCTTTTCAGAGTTCTCCTTGTTAGTGTAGAAGAATCCAGCCAGTTTTTGTGTTTTTACCATATACCCAGCCACTTTGCTGCACCTTTCTATTAGTTCTAGTAACTTTCTTGTGGAATCTCTGGGATTTTCTATGTATAGGATCATGTCATGTACAAATAGGGATAGTTTTAATTCTTCCTTTCCAATATGGATACCCTTTTTTTCCCTTTCTTGTCTTATTGCTCTGGCTAGGACTTCCAGTACAATATTGAATAAAAGAGTGGTGATAATGGGCATTCTTCTCTCATTCCTATTCTCAGGTGGAATGCTCTCTTTCTCCATTGAGAATTTTGTTGGCTGTTGGTTTTGCATATACACCCTTAATTATGTTAAGGAATTTCTCCTCTGTCCCTATTTTGCTGAGAGATGGTTTTGTATTTAATCAAATGACTTTTCTGCATTAATTCAGATGATCATGTGATTCTTTTCCTTTGTTTTATTTATGTGGTGAATTACATTGATTGGTTTTCTAATGTTGAACCACCCTTGCATACCTGGTATGAATCCCAATGTATCATGATGTATTTTTTATTTTTTTATATGCTGTTGAATTCTGTTGGCTAGAATTTTGTTGATAATTTTTGCATCTATATTTATGAGGGATATTGGTCTGTAATTTTCTTTTATTATGATATCTTTGCCTGTCTTTGGTATCAGGGTTATGCTGGCTTTATAGACTGAATGAGGAAGTGTTCCTTCCTTTTCTATGTTCTGGAATAGTTTGCACTGAATTGGTGTCAACTCTTCTCTGAATGTTTGGTAGAATTCTCCAGTAAAACTATCTGGGCTGGGGCTTTTCTTTGTGGGGAACTTTTTTTTAATTATATCTTCAATTTCTTCTTTTGTTGAGTCTATTTAGATTTTCTGCCTCTATTTGTGTTAGTTTGGGTAGGAAGTGTGTTTCTAGAAATTTGTGCACGTCTTCTAAGTTTTCGAATTTGTTGGAGTACAATTTTTTATAATATTCTGTTATGATTCTCTTTATCTTAGTTTTATTGTAATGTCACTCATTTCACTTCTTATTTTGGGTTATTTGCATCCTCTCATTTTTTTCCTTTGTCAATTTGGCCAGTGTTTTTTCAATTTTATTGATCCTCTCAAAGAACAAACTTCTAGTATTGTTGATGCTTTCTATTGTTTTTCTGTTTTCTATTTCATTTATTTCTGCTCTGATCTTTATTATTTCCTTTCTTCTGGTAACTGTGGTCTTCTTTTGCTGTTCCTTTTCTATTTGTTCAAGTTGTTGGGTTAAGTTATTTGATTTCAGACCTTTCTTCTGTTTTGATGTTGCATTTATTGCTATAAATTTTCCTTTGAGCACTGCTTTTGCAGTGTCCCAAAGGTTTTAGTATGTTGTGTTTCAATTCTCATTTTATTCAAATAATTTTTTAATTTCTTTTATTACCCAATAGTTTTTAGATAAGATGTTATTTGATTTCTGTGTATTTTGTTTTTTGTCTTTGTTCTTTCTGCTATTGATTTCTAGTTTTACAGCATTATGATCAGAGAAAATGCTTTGTGTTATTTTGATGTTTTTTAATTTATTGAGGCTTGTTTTGTGGCCTAAAATATTTTTTTTCTGAAGAATGTTCCATGTGCATTGGAGAAGAATGTTTACAGTGCTCTTGTGGAATGATGTGTTCTGTATATGTCTAAGAGTTTGAGTTGGTTGATTGTATTATTTAGATCTTCTATATCTTTGTTGAGTTTCTTTCTAGTTCTCTCTATAATAGAAAGCGATATGTTAAAATCTTCTACTATTATTATAGAACTGTCTTTTTCTCTTTTCAATTCTGTTAGACCTTGTTTTATGTATTTTGGAGTTATGTCACTGGGTGCATAAATGTTAATTATTATTATGTCTTCTTGGTGAATTCATCCTTTAATCATTATATAACACCCTTATTTGTGTCTTATAATGAAATTTTACTTTAAGTTCATTTTATGAAAAATTATTATTGCCACTCTTGCTCTCTTTTGATTACTGTTTCCTAGATATATTTTTTTATCTTTTGATCTTTAATCTTATCCTTTATCTATGTCTTTGTGTCTAAACTGTGTCTCTTGTAGGCAAAATATTGATGAGTCATTTTTTTATCCATTCTGCCACTCTCTGCCTCTTGACTGGTGCATTTAATTCATTTATATTCAGTGTGATTATCGATAGGTGTGAATTTACTGCTGCCATTTTGTCATACTTTTTTTCTGTTTGCATGGTGTTAACGGTTTTTTTTCTCTTAATTTTCTGTGCTGAGTTCTTTCTGTATATGAATTTTCTTTTCATATCATTTGTTGTTGTTTTTGTGTTTACTGAGTCTTTTTTATTTTCTTCTTCTTTGCTTTGGTTAGTAGATTTTTAAATTTTCTTTGTGGTTACCTTGAAACTTACTATTATCCTCCTAAGTTTAAAACAGTCAGTTATATATTGAGACCACCTTGACTTGCTCTCTGTATGGAAGTTCTATTACTATACCATTTATTTCCTGTTTCATTTTGAAGTTGTTGTATTTTACAGCTTAACATTTCTAGTTCCTTGTAATCAGTTTTGCAGTTTTATTTTACTTTTGTGAAGTCTTTATCTGAGTTGGTATCTGGGTGATGTTATTGTGTGTCTTTATCTTAGGATGTTATCTGATGTTGTTGTTTCTCTGTCCAAAGAAATCCCTTTAATATTTCTTGTAAGGCTGGTCTGGTTTGTACAAATTTCCTTAATTTCTGCTTATCTAGGAATGTCCTAGTTTCATCATCATTTTTGAAAGACAATTTTGCTGGGTGTATCATTCTTTGCTGGCAATGTTTTTCTTTCTGGATTCTATATGTGTCATTCCATTGCCTTCTTGCCTGCATGGTTTCTGAAGAGAAATCAACATTTAGTCTTATTGGTGCACCTTTGTAATGGACGTTTCATTTTTCATGAGCTGCTCTCAGAATCCCTTTTTTGTTTGTTTGTTTTGGAAAGTTTGATTATGATATATCTTGGTGATTTTCTTTTGCCATCTATCCTGACTAGGATTCATTGAGCTTCTTGGATGGAAACCTTCTTGTCTTTCATGATATTTGGGGAGTTTTCCGCCAGTATATCTTCAAAAATTCTCTTTGTACTTTTTTTTTTCTGCTTCTCTTCTGGACTTCCTATTACACCTAAATTATTCCTCTTGATGGTGCCTCATGTAACTCTTGGGCTTTCTTCAGTCATTTTTTCTGATTGCTTCTCAAACAAATTAGTATCAAGAAAGTTGTCCTCTATTTATCTGATTCTTTTGTCCATTGATTCAATTCTACTTCTATGTCCTCCCATTGAGTTATCTATTTCTGATATTTTATTGTTAATCTTCTGAATTTCTAGTTGTTTTTGTATGGTTTTTATTTGCCTATTTAGTTTGTCATTTTGTTCTTATATTGTTTTCCTGAATTCTTCTAGGATTTTTTTCTGTCTTCTTTGATATCTTTGAGGAGTCCAAATATAAGTCTTTTGAATTCTTTAACAGGTAGTTCTATTATTATTTTTTCCTCAGGAAGATTTTCTGTCCCTTTATTTTGCTAACTTGTTTGAGCCATCTTATCTTCTTTCTTTGTATAATTTGTTATTGTCTGCTTTCTCCAAGGCATTAAGGTGTTAATTTAATTGTCTATATATTTCTTTATTGGTTGTATGTTTGTTTTGTTCTGTTTTTTAGTTTGTTTGTTTTTGATATATCAGGATCTTTGTTTCTTCTTTCTCTTTAGAATGTCTTTCTTCCTTTGTATTATTTTAATTGTTGGTTTTTTGTACTGGTCTGTGTGAGACTTTGTTGGTGTTGGTTGACTAGGTGTGATTTCCTCTCACTAGTGAGTATGGTGGGTCACACCCAGATGTGAGCCCTCTGTAGTTAGACTTGTATGTCTTCCTTTACAGGATTGAGTGGAGATTGAATCTTTCCCTGATGTTGAGTGACAAGTGTTGGGCAGCCAGGAATTACTCCACAGCACTTGTTGGACTGTGGAGTCCATTTGGTTTGGTGATAACAGTTAATGTGTCTTCTGGAGATCAGGGTAGGATGTCTCCATAGCCACTGTAAGACAGTGCTACCCAAATGGACAGGATAAGCCCTCTGTGCATGCATGAATTTGCATTTCAGTAGGTGGTGGGTGATCAAGGGGTTTCAGTGCATGTGCAGTAGGCTTGCAGGAACTGTCTGGGTGTGGGATGTGTGACATTGAAGCCAGAAGGATGTTGGATGAGAGCACTAGGACCTTCTGTTCATTGTTTGGCAGAGGTACAGATGGCATTTTTCAGGATGTGATGGGTATTGCTGATGAGGTGATGTGTCTGTCTGGATGGTCCCATGGCAGGGGAACAGGGAGCATTCTCATTGTGGGCACAGTAGGTGCATGCTGCTGATCACTGAGTGACCAAGGTGAGGGTGCACAGGTCATTGGTCACCAGACTGGCAGCCTGGGAGCTCACACCACCCAGTCACCGGGTGAGGTGGGGGCTTATGCTGCTGGTTGCTGGCTGGGCAAGGCAGGATTACATGCTACTGGTCACTAGATAGGCAGGGGAGGAAGAATTGCACTACCAATTGCCAGGTGGGTAGCACAGGAGCACTCATCACCAGGCTCTGGGTGGGCAGGACAGCAGGAAGGGGTCTGGCAGGGTGGGCATGCACTGCCAGTCACCAGTCTGGAGGTGCGGGAGCACACACTGCCAGTTGCCTACAGGGGAGTGGCAAGGCGGGCATTGCATGTCAAGGACAGGGCAGGTAGGGGGAAGGCTTGCACCATTGGTCCCCAGGTGGGCAGTGGTGGGTGTGTGCACCACTGGTCACCAACAGGGTGGGGAGGCATGTGGGGAGCATGCTCCTCTGTTCACTGGCATGGGCATCAGGGCCCTACCCGTAGGCTGCAGCCAGCAATCAGGGCCTGGCTTGACCATATGCAAGGGGGGCAGGGCTGCCCGGAGTCCAGCCGGGTGAAGGACCTTCACTTGCCACTGTATGGATCCACTACACTGTGGGTGCCACCCAATCAAATGCTCAGGGACTGCTGCTGGTGAGTAGCCCTGTTCCTAGTTTCAGGCTCCCTCCCTGCTACCTCCTTGCTCTGTGGTGACCAGAATCCCTGGAGTTCATGCCTGCCTTCTGGCACTCTCCCTCCTTAAATCTGGTTCATGGTCTTCTCACTTTGCTTCAGTCTGTGTTTGTCTACACAGTATCTTTGCTTTCTACTGGAAATTCTATGATGTTGCCTTCCTGTGCTCCTCACCCAGGAAAACCACTTGCTTTGTCTCAAGATGGCCATGCAGTGCTAGGCCAGCTGGCAGGGTGCCTATGATCAACACCTCTCCTCATTCACTGTTCTCATTCAGTCTCTACTTCCATTCGTGTTCAACGTAATTATTCATCCTTCTGTTTGCTGCTCAGGGTTCCAAGATTGTCATCTGTATCTGTTTCACTTGGTTTCTTGGGTCTTTGCTGTAGTGGAACAGCATGGTGTGTCTGACTAAGCCACCATTTTGGGCCATCCCCAAATTTGTTAATCTTCTTTATAATTTCTTCTATTGCTTTAATCCTTGGGAAATTTTCATCCCTATATACTTAGAATAAAATTTATTTTCTAACTTTAGTTTTTTTAAATTATTTTATAGAGTCTGACTTGATTTTCCTGTACAATAGGAAATATGAATTTAAATGATTTTTATCCATATTGTTACAAATTAACCCAGCTCATTTTTTTTAAATGTACACTTTCCATTGTTTATAATAGTTGTATATTATTTGTATGTAAAGAAAGTCGATTTTTTTGGCTTCCTTGTCTATTCTTCTGGTCCATATTTCTATTTTTTTCACAAGTATCACATTTTATAATACTTTACTTTGTAATAGTTTACTTTGTATTCTTGAGCTGCCCTTTCAAATCTTCCGCTCAACTCTTTTACTTCATCATTTTTTTCCATTCACTTTAGCTACTCCATGTTCAAGAGCAAGCTTTAGAGTCTCTTCTGACACTCACTTTGGTCTTTTCTTTCTTTCCTGTCTTTTCAGTGACCATTTGCTTTCTTCATGTATGAAGTCCTTGGTGTCAGTCCACAACTCATCTGGTTTCAGTCATTATATATAAAGTATTATAATGAAGTGTGCAAAGACTTGGAGTTAGAAAACCAAAAGGGAAGAACATGCTTTCCGTTTCTAAAGCTAAAAGAACTGAAGAAAAAATTCAAGCCTCAAGAAGCAATTTTGAAGGATTCTATGGGCAAAATATTGAAAAAGACAGGAAGTATCAAAGGAAGATGGAAGGAATACATTGAGTCACTGTACCAAAAATTATTGGTCAACGTTCAAACATTTCAGGGAGTAGAATATGATCAAGAACTGATGGTATTAAAGGAAGAAGTCCAAGCTTTACTGAAGGCATTGGTGAAAAACAAGGTGCCAAGAATTGACAGAATACCAACTGAGATGTTTCAACAAACAGATGCAGCGCTGGAGGCGATCATTTGTCTATGCCAAGAAATTTGGAAGAGAGCTACCTGGACAATTGACTGGAAGAGATCCATATTTTTTCCCATTCCAAGGAAAGCTTATCCAACAGAACACAGAAATTATTGAGCAATATCATTAATATCACATGCAAGTGAAATTATGCTGAAGATAATTAAAAAATGATTGCAGCATTACATTGACAAGGAACTGCCAGAAGTTTAAGCCGGATTCAGTAGAGGACGTGAAATAAGGGATATTATTGTGATATCAGATGGGTCTTGACTGAAAGCAGAGAATACCAGAACGATATTTACCTGTCTTTTATTTACTATGCAAAGGCATTCAACTGTGTGGATCATCAATGATTATGGATAGCATTGTGAAGAATGAGAATTCCAGAACACTTAATTATACTCATGAGGAACCTTTACATAGACCAAGAGGCAGAACAAGGGGATGGATACTCTGTGGCTTAAAATCAGGAAAGCTGTGCGTCAGGGTTGTATCCTTTTACCATATTTATTCAATCTGTATGCTGAGCAAATAATCCAAGAAACTAGACTACATGCAGAAGAATGTGGCATTAGGATTGGAGGAAGTCTCATTAACAATCTGCAATATGCAGATGATACGACCTTGCTTGCGGAAATTGAAGAGGACTTAAAACACTGGTGAAGATCAAAGACTACAGCCTTCAGTATGGATGACAACTCAACATAAAGAAAACAAAAATCCTCACAATTGAACCAATAAGCAACATCATGATAAATGGAGAAAATATTGAAATTGTCAAGGATTTAATTTTTCTTGGATCCACAATCAATGCCCATAGAAGCAGCAGTCAAGAAATCAAATGACTTATTGCATTGTGCAAATCTGCTGCAAAAGACCTCTTTAAAGTGTTAAAAAGCAAAGATATCACTTTGAGGACTAAGGTGTGCCTGATCCAAACCCTGATATTTTCAATCGCCTCATGTGCATTTGAAAGCTGGACAATGAATAAAGAAGGCCAAAGAAGAATTGATGCCTTTGAATTATGGTGTTGGTGAAGATTATTGAATATACCATGGACTGCCAAAAGAACAAACAAGTCTGTCTTGAAAGAAGTAGAGCCAGAGTGCTCCTTGTCAGTGAGGATGGTGAGACTTCATCTCACATACTTTGGACATGTTATCAGGAAGGACCAGTCCCTGGAGAGGGACCTTATGACTGGTAAATTAGAGGGTTAGCAAAAAAGAGGAAGGTCTTCAACAAGATGGATTGACACAGTGGCTGCAACAATGGGCTCAAACATAGTATATTGTGAGGATGGCACAGGACCTGGCAGTGTTTCGTTCTGTTGTACACAGGGTCGCTATGAGTCAGAATCAACTGGATGGCGCCTAACAACAGCAACCACATTTTAATTGTATTCCTTAAAAATTTATTCCAATAAGATTGGTCTAGCATTCTTATCTTACTTTAATTTCATTTCATTTCAAATCCCCACAAATTTATCTCCCAAATCTCTTTTAGTATAATTTTATCAAATTTAAAGAAGAAAACGATACACCACTACCATTTGATTTGGTTAATCTCCATTTACTTTAGTTAATCTGAATAAATATTTATGTTCAAAGGTATTTAAAATAGTGTTTTTTTAAAAAAATACACAAGTTAAATTTACCTAAATATTATATAATAGTGGAGGAAATTATAACTTAATATTAAATATTTTTTAAAAGTATTATAGAATAGCATGCAATGACATGGACAAAGTTCTTAATATGAGCTTAAGTGACAATGACAAAATGCATTTTTGTTTTGTTTATATAGCATAATGCCAAATGTAAAATATACTTTTATCCTCATTCATTTATTTAACAGATATTTATTAAACTTCTGCTATGGACCAAGCATTCTTTGAAATGTTTTGGTTGCAGCAATTAACAAAACTCACAGAAATTCTTGCCCTCGTGGGCACCCATTCCACTGTGGAGAGAGCCAGAGATTTGCTGGAGCCAGCTCAGATCGGTTCATGAGAGCCGATTGTAAAACTTTCAGGAATTTTGCAAGCTTATTATTAAACACAGTCATCCTTGCAATAGGCCATTCTGGGAGTATTTACACCACTAGCAAACACTGAAAATCAAGGTCTTCCCCACCCTGGAGAGCTGGTTGTTAAGCATTTACCAGTATATCACTGGGGGAATTGAACAATAATAAAGATAAAGAAGTCACTTATAGTAAGTTAAATAGTAATGAGTGCTTAAGAAAAAACTAAAGCAGGGAAACAGGATAAAAAGTGTTGGGAATTAGAGGTAGTATAGAGTTTTGGATAAGGTGGCCAAGGAAGACCTCATTGAGAAAGTAACATTTAGGAAACAATCTGAGGGGCTGAGGGAGGAGGACGTGTCGGGTATGTGCATATGCACACATTTAAGTGCATGCTTGTATGTGTGTGCATGCACCCACGGGCAGGTGTCTCCGAAACAGAGTTTAAAACAACAGCTAAACTGTGCACGGCCAATAACCCTTTTCCTAATCTCACCTGTCTGACAGATCACTCCCATTCTCTTAGGAAAGGATGAGTGAGGGTGTGGAAAAGAGGAAGTGGCGAAAATGTTATTTTCTGAGCAGGCAAGGGTGTGGGAACTGGGGGAAAAATTGGTTTTCCCCTACAATTAGGAGAGTCACTGGGTGGGGGTAGGGGTGTTCCAGAAGCAGCGTGTTACAAGCTGGGGAGACTGGACTGACAGGAGCTAGATTAAGAATGTTGGATCTTAGCCAAAAGGGATGTGGTTCAGAGCTAGTAAGAGATTATAAGAAAATGGAATGAAACCTAGAAACCAGAGCAGAGATCCAGCGGGAAACTGCATCGGCACAGGGGGACTTCAGATCAATGCAGATTCTATTTCATCCCAGGAATCCCAGGCATCGGGGCTCAGAGTAGCACAATAATTTTTACAAACAATTATGAAAAGACAATAATAATTACAGACTCCCTTTGCTGATCAGTTAAACACTAATGCCCACAAATCCAGTACTCCACACTCATCACATAGAGCTCTATCTATCTGAATGTGTGAGGGGTGAAGCTGACAAACTACTTGCCAAGCAGAGTTAATCATTCTTTAATTTTGGACAAGGAAATCCACGGCTGATCAAGTTTTAGATGACAGGAACCTGGTAAAGATACATTAAAGTCTTAACAAAGTCAAATGTCAAAGTATGCAGCTTATTAAGAATATACATAAGGTAATGTCCTTGAAGATTAAACAAACATAACAACAACAAAAACCTACCAGAGGGAAGTATGGCCTGATAGAGTTTGGAAGGACATCACACCGAGTTTAAGCCAGTGCTTCTCTTCATTTGGAGTTCCTGGTTGGTACACATGGTTTATGCTCTTGGCTGTTAATCCAAAAGTTGGTGGTTCAAGTCCAAGTCCACCCAGAGATACCTTAGAAGAAAGCCTTGGCAATCTACTTCCAAAAAATCAGCCACTGAAAACCCTATGGAGCACAGTTCTACTCTGACACACATGGGGCCACCATGAGTTGGAATTGACTTGCTGACAACTGGTTTAGTTTAGTTTAGTTTTTTTCCTCTTCATTCTACGTGCTCAGCTGATGCCTACTGCTGTATCTGCACAGTGACATACTTTGTTGCAACTTCTCTTGAATCATTGACTTAATACTTTTGTTTTATGGTCAGGGTTTCCAGTCTTGCTCTTGCTTTTCTGATGGTTGATGGGGTCTCTAGTTTTGTCCCGGCTTCCCAAAAGGGCCTTCGATGTCCTCTGGGGGTGAAGCTACAGAGTCATATCACTTGGCCCCGTGCTGGTGTCAGCACTACATCCTTTTCCTCAGGGATCGCAATCCTGCCTTAAGTTTTAGCTGTGGTGCCTCTGGATTTCCAGCCTTGGGACTGTGGGAATTTTTCAAGATGCTCTGCTGGGTTCTTCCTTTAAGTTGCAAAATGTTTTATCGGGCTTGTGGGTTCTATGCTATGCTTTGAGTTTATTTTGTTTGTTTTTCAAACGTTGTTCATGTGTTTTTCTTGGTGCCTCTTGAAGTATTTCCTCTGCTGTCTACTTGATTTGAGTTTCTGGGTAGTGTGAATTTCTCATGCCTGATGTTAGTAAATACAAAAGCGATCATGAAAGTCACTTTTTGTGTGTTAATCTCTGTGGAGTTCCACTTTATAACATTGAAAAAGCATTTGAAATTAAAATGAAATAATGAATGTATAGTCAATAGCACATAGCGGGGAAAGAAAAAAACAGTTGCAGCTGAGCCAACTCTGACTCATGACTACCCCATGTGTGTCAAAGGAGAACAGTGCTCCATAGGGTTTTCAATGGCTGCTAATCAGAAGTAGATCAGCAGGCCATTGTACCTTTCTGGATGGACTCAAAACTCCATCCTTTCAGTTAGCAGCAAGCGTCTTAATCATTTGATCCATCCAGGGATTCCAGCGTCTAGCAGGCTAGCAGGCATCAATAAATGTTTCCAAAATGTAGGAATGTTTTGCAAATTTTGTAGACTTCAAGATGCCTTCAGAATTTTGGCTAATCATGCCCCCTCTGCACCCCCATAGCAGGCCTTACCCACGCCATTGTAGCATGGACCCTCTGTGCTGTAGCCTTCGATGGACTTTTCTGTCTGACCCAGTAAACCAGAAGTTCCTGGGCTGTCAGAGGCCAGGAACATGCCCTTGCTTCTCACCATATCCCCTCCACCTACCACTGAGCAAGAGAGCAGCAATAAAAACAGCAATGCCCACAGCAATGCTACAATAAAAGATGTGTAGTCTATAGTCCTTGAGAGAATCCATAATATTTCAGCCATGAAACTGAGTTAATATTTCTCTGAGTAGCTCAACTGTTTTGATTTTCTTTTGCCTAGCAAGGCATGTATGGTCTTATTATTCATGCTGCATTACAATTGAGATTTTCATTTCGGTTCTTATTTCCAAGAAAAAGAATTATAAGTATGCCAATGTGAAAAGATCTAGTTGTACTTTTTGAATTTGCATAATGGTCTATTCCTGGAACCTAGTAGGTTGTTTATCAAAGGAATCCACTGAGAAGAGTGCCATTTGGATTTGTTTGCACAATTGTCCAGCAGCAAATTCTTTGTACACAGAAGCCATCAAATTACCCCGTTTTCTCTAGAAACTTATTTTTCTAGTCATCGTAATAATCATTTTTTCTAAATCAAATCAATGTATTTATTCAACCAAACTAACTCGGTTATTAAAATGACATAAAACACTCTGGTTAAGTTGAAAGCCGGGCAGAGTGAGTTACAGGAAATCAAAGAGAATAATCCGCTAAAAAAAAAGTCTACTTGTCTTATAAATATTTTTTCCCCCTCCATCACTTAACATTTTCTCTTTGACATTAATTGATTGATCTCATGCAGATTCTGTTCCTCCCAGAAACAATTCACTCGGGCAGTGTGAACTTTGAGAGGTCACATCTTTCGGAGTTATCTGCCGCCAAAAAGAATGGCTTCCATTTATTTTTCAAGTTGAAAAAGTTTATTTTTGTCCTTCTCATGAAACCTGAAAGTGCCCAGAGTGATTTAACTCAGACTGACCAAACAAAAAAGGCACGTTTAAGCTGTGACAGGCCCTGGAATGTCTGAGTCTGGAAGGAGAATTATTTGGAACTTCCTTTTGGAAGCCAGGCTGCAAAATGATGGATTTGATCTCAAAACCTGATCTCAAAACCTTTTCTATTGCAATTTCTGAGACGAGGGTCTTTCAGATAGAAGAGTCAGAGATTGTTTAGAGTGGGTAACTGAGAGAAGCCACAAAAGGACTAGACCAGACCTTTCTGACTGGACTCTAATCAATAAAATGAAAGAAAAAAAGGACAAATATTACCCCACTTTACATGTAACATGATGTTACTATAAGTTTTGAAGCTTCCATGGATATGCAATTGCAAACCAAAACAACATAGCTAGAAAGTTACAAAGGAACTTTCCAAAAAGTTGGCCCATTTTGAGCCCCAGAGCCTGACCAAAGGTCAAAAGGGCCCAGAAAGTGGGGAGAGGAAGAACATGATGAGTTATGCCTTCACAGAGAGCTAGAGTCCCCACTTGGTGGGGGGTAGGGGACGGTCCTGCTCCTTCACATGGAGGCTTGAAAAGCTTTCCTGAAGGTGTGAGGCACTGGGGCCTGGGGCCTGACTTCCACCTGAGACACTTAAAGCAAGTTGTGGCAGGATGGACAGAACCAGGGGAAGGATCAGCCTACTCTCAAAGATTTCTGGGGCATAAAGCCCCTGATATTTCTTGGGACCAGATGTGGGTCACCAAGGAGAAAGAAACAGAGTGGCAGTAGCTTGGGTTCTGCCCAAAGGGCCACCTGGAGGGATAGAGGGACCCAACTGTAAGAAGATCGTGAGTTCCTAGGTGCCGAGGGAGGAGCCACACTCAACTACCTGAAATAAATGTGCATCTGTGTTGTTCCAGGAGAGGTTTCTCCAGCACTTACGATGGTGTGACAAGGGAAAGAGTCTGCCTGGACCACCTTCAGACTCAGCGAGAACAAAGCCAGGGCTGGGGTGCTGGGGACGTCCCCCTCCTCGACGTCTCCTTCCCCACTCCTCCTCTCAAACAGTACCTGGTGAGTGGGAAAGATGAGGCAGGTATAGAAATCAGAAGCTGACCATACTTTCCAGGAACAAGCCCCAGGACTGGGAGGGGGCAGGAATCTTGACATCTAATGCAGACCGAGGGCTGTCCCCGGGTGGTGCAAATGGTTAAGTGCTTGAGTACTTGTCAAAAGGTTATTTGTTTGAAATCATCCAGAGGCACCACAGAAGACAGGCCTGGCGATCTGCTTCTGAAAGGTCATAGCCATGAAAACCCTATGGAGCAGTTCCACTCTGCACACATGGAATTGCCATGAGTCAGAATGGACTCCACGGCAACTAACAACAACAGTGTAGATTGAAGCTTTTAAATCATCCTCAGTTGAAGTGAGCTGTGTTTGCAGATTAGAGCCACTGCTGGCCCCTATGTTATGTGAAAGCAGGCCTGACACTCAGGGGGCCACATGGGCCCAGCCACTCCCAAAGGGAAATAGCCACTCTCCTGAGCCCCATCCCCACTCAGGAGGTCCTAGCTCTCCGCCAGGACCTGCAGGTTAGATCATAGCCTGGAAATCCTTAACCAAGTTCAATGAAGTCATGAAGTCCTGGTGTGCTGGAAGCATCTGGATGAGTGAAGAAGCTACCATCCTTGTGTGAGGTGGTTTGTGACACCAGACGGTCTGACAGAGGACCCAGGGTGGCAACCAGGGTCACTCCATATACTAAATATTGTCAAAGCTTAATGTATCGCCTTACACAAGAATAATGCAGACTGATGGGCAGTCTGTTGTCTGTTGTGCACCCCTGGTTGCACATCCCCCCCCTCCCCCTGCTGTACAGACACTGAACCACGATGTACATGCTAGGAGCACTGTGAGGTGACATGTGCTCCAGCCACACGTGGTGCTGGGCACTTACAATACAGTATCTTATCTGATCTTCACAACAGCTCTGGAATGTAGGTGCTAGTATTAGACCCATTAGACAGAGGAGTAAACTGAGTGCACTAGTGCACTGAGCCCAGGAACCTGGATTTGACAACAGACCATCCAATGCTCCTGCCCTTCCCTTGGTTAAAGCCCCATGCCATCACTCAGCCCTTGCGTTTCTCATTTGCAGGCTGAGCCCAGCCATCCAGAATGTCATGTATCTCCCACTATGTGACACGTGTCCTGGACAACCCACACCTAGAGGCCACTGAGAGGACCTACCCCTCACAGGTTACAAAACCATCTCCAGCAGTGTCTCCTGCCATTTTAGGGCATCCTGACATCTAATCACACCAGAACAGGGGTTTGTCTGTTCCTCAGATGCAAACTGTACCCTGGTCATGCCCTCTTCACCCCCTTCATCATGGGTCCTCTGTCCCTCTGGCTGCCAGCTCTAACGTAGCAGGTACCGTGACTTACTTATCATTCCTTTCACATAACTGTCACTGAATAAAACTTTATTTAAACTGATAACAGACATTAGGGTCCCAGCGGCCCCCAAGGACAGCCAGGTACTTTTCTTCTGCTCTGAGCCCCCCAGTGAGCTCTAAGTCCTGGCAATGACCTCCCCCAACCCCCCACCAGCTGAATGCTGGTGGAAGTGGAGCCTTCGTGAGATTCTGTCCCCTCCAGGTGTGTTTTGAAAGTAGGCTTTCTACCCTGAGCTTGGGTCAGCATTTGAATAAAACTAACAGGTCTCTGTTAATCTGGCTCATGAAAAGCAAAACATATATAACACATTTTGGAAGAAATTCCCACAGCTCATATCTAATGAATTTTTACTGTCCTGGAGGAAGGCATGAGTCCACATATTCAGTGTTTTGCATGGGGAGTTTGGTGTTTAGATGGAAAGAAACTTGAAAAATGTCTTCCCTTAGTTCTGACTGTCCTGCAGTGCTGTGTTTGAGATACTGTGGACGAGACTGAGATATCCCCAAATTCTCAGTTGCTCATTATGTTAGGATTAAAAAGACCTCATAGCTCCTGTTTGCCTCTGTAAATTTCAGCCTCTGCTTGCTAACACCTGAAATCTTTATATATTTTTAAGAATCATTTTGCTTATTTGTTCTACTGACACAGTTCCTCCAATATCACTGAATCTAACACTTTCCTGAGGCTCCTCATTTCTCTTGTGTAAATAACAGTACCTTAATTTTGCAGTAAAACATTGAAATGATACCTTAAAACAAAAAAGATGTTCAAGACATAGATACGTAACTCAGAACTCAGATTCCTGAAAGAAGACAGTAGATAAACTGAAAACAAGATATTTCAGTATATAATATACTCAAATGATTTGATGTAAGAAATAACATTAGGATAATAATGATGAATATGCAAATGGTTGAATTCATTGCACACTTATGAGGAGATAGACATGGTGCTGGACGCTTATAATACTGTATCTTATTTGATCATCACAGCAGCACTAGGATGTAGGTACTAGTATTAGACCAAACTGAACTTCAGAGAGGCTTAGTAATTTGCCCAGAGTCACAGAGCTAATAAACAGTGAGGTTAGGATTCAAACCCAGATTTTTCTGACTCCAAATATGAAACTTTTGCTCACTTAATTGACTCATATAGGCAACACTCCACATCACATGTGCCAGGAGCAGAAAGGTTCACAGCTCATGTGGTTTGCATCCTTTCTCCATGTGAGGGGACAGGCTTTACTGTTATGACAAGCTGAGCCATTACTGCCTTTCCTGTAATTGTCATTACACCTATAAGTGACAGTAATGTAATAAATGATGTAATAAGTGTCACTACACTTAGAAATGACATTTAAAACTAGGTTTTCAAAAAAAAAACAGAATTATGCTTATTGTATATAGATACATTAAAAAGAGATAAATAATATATACTTTTTTATTGTTGGATGCTGTGTCATAAATAATTTGGCCTTGCCCAAAGAGAAGTCTGGTCTTTACCCTCAACTTCTGGGAAGTAATCTATGTCATACACTGTTTAGGGTGCGGGCTGACCACATTATGTCTTAGGATTGGACCAGCCACACCTAATAGTCTTAGGGTGGGGACTGACCACTCCAGAAGGACCAGCTATGTGATTTAAGGTGGGGGCTTTGGGTAAGGCGTTATCAGTCAACCTGGTGACTGAGTTCAACCCTGAGGGCAATCAATCAATCAATTCTGTCTACATAATGAAGTCTCAGTAAAAACTCTGAACACTAAAGTTTGGCTGAGCTTCCCTGGTTGGCAATATTCTGTGCATATCATCATACATTGATACCAGGCGGGTAGTACATACTGAGGACAGTGAAAGCTTCACGTTTACAATTCTGCCCTATGCGTCTCTTCCTTTGGCTGAGTTTAACCTGTACTATTTCCATGTGGAGTCCCGGTGGCGCAGTGGATAAGAGCTTGGCTGCCAACCAAAAGGTCAGCATTTCGAATCCACCAGCTGCTCCTTGGAAACTTTATGGGGCAATTCTACTCTGTCCTATAGGGTCGCTAGGAGTCAGAATCGACTCAACGGCAATAGGTTTGGTTTTTTGGTTTGGTTTATTCCCATGTAATAAATCATAATCATAAATGTAGTAGCTGAGTTCTGAACATCTTTCTAGCAAATTATCAAAACTGAGAGTGATTTGGGGAAACCTCAAACTTGCAGTTGGTATCAGAAGTGGGGCAATACTGTGGGGGACTGTGCCCTCAAACTTTGCAGTTTGGCTAATTCTAGGTAAGTGCAGAACTTAAAAATATCCATTACACCAAGTTTATTAATAAAACTTTTTTATCTTATTCATCCTTACTATTACTTTGCTGGTTGATTCATTAGTTTCTCCCACTGTGACTGTAAATTTATTATTTCTAAATTATAACTCTATAGGTTTTTCGTATAGATTCCGAGACTATGTTGTCAGTTGCACTTAGGTTGATCATCGCTATATCTCCCTAAAAAGAAATACGTTTTATTATTAAGTAATGGCTTGCTTAATATCTAAAGTGTTTTACCTTAAATACTAGTTCTATCTAGTGTTAATAGTGCTACAATCACCTCCATTTGGTTACTATTTCCATGATACGTTTTTCTTTATTTTCAGCTTTTCTCTGCTATTTTATTTTAGATGGAAGTTTAGGGATGAGCTTTCTTTCCTTTTTATAACCAAATATAAAAAATCCCTCCTTTTAAAATTCAAGCATAATGTTTATGTTGCAATGGTGGCTCAAATAATTTGCGAGCAATTGCTAACCTAAAGGTTGGCAGATTGAATCCGCCCAGCTAACTGCAGAAGAAAAGACCTGGCAATCTGCCTCTGTTAAGATTGCAGCCAACAAAACCCTATGAGAAGTTCTACTTAGTAACACCTGAGGTCACCAGGAGTCAGAACTGACATGCGGGCAACTAGCGACACTCATCTGCAGTGATTTTTACCATCTTATTTGGTATTTTCTCTTTATGATTTTTTTTCTCTCTCTCTTTCTTTCTCCTAGCTTCTGTCAAATTTTAGGTTTTCTTAATTTGTTTTTTTTTTTTTCCCCAACAACAATGGTTTTGAATTTTGTATTCTATTTTCATTTTTTGGTTACCCTCAAATCTTTATTTCACATATTTAAATTAATGCATATAAAACCCATCACTATTTTACCTTCCTCCTGAACAACATAAAAATATTAAAATACGTAACTTCTGAGTAATACTCATTCACCTACAATGTTATTATTTTATTATGGTATTCACTCACTCGCTTATCTCTTTAATAATTTGAAACATAGTTATACTATTGTTCTTTTCAGATTAAGGCGCTATTTCCAGTTTTGAAGGTGTTAATTCTGTGTACTTGATTTGTTGACTCTCCATGGTGGTTCTTTTTCTTGGGTGGTTGGTTTATAATTTTGAATGTCAGCTCATCTTAAATGAGGTTTTGTTTTTTTTTTTTTTTTTCCTGTGGAAGCTGTAACACCCCTGGGTTGTGAACGTGTCCATGCAGAAATAATTTCACATTTGCTTCTGCTAAATATGTAGGGCTTTAATGGTCCTGAACAGTTATTTTAATTTCTCCACTTGGAATTCCCATACCAGGCTGGCAGTGCAAATTTGGATTGCATGTTTGTGTGTGCACAGACCCGGTGTTTCCATTTTTCATGATGAATTTCCTCTCTTCTCTCCCTCAGACTACAAATTTCCTTATTGAATTCTTGAGTTTTTCGGTTTCTCTATCATGGAAGGGACAGCTCTTTGAAGCTCTAGACTTCATGCAGGAACTCAATTTCAGTTCCCCTGCTTCGCTGTGGTCCCCTGTCTCATCTCCCATCCTACACACCTGTGAGAACCCCACCCTCAGACCCGACATCTTCTGTCCGTCAAGTTTCCTTGTTTGACAATGGGCGATTCACTTTTTCCCTTTTTTCTAAGGTTAGCTAAGTGTCAAAATTATTTTTAGTTCTATTTTATGAAACATAGAGTGTTCTCGGCAATTTCTCCACCAAATATCCCCCACCTTGACACACATACACACACATACACACCCACACACACCCTGCTTGTCACTTGACTAACTCTTGCTTGTCCTTCAGGCCCCAGCTTAGATGCATTCTTTCCAGGAAACTCACTGACTTTGCCCACCCCACAGACAGCAGGAGGTGTTCTTCCGATGTGCTCCAAGGCATATCAGAGCATTTCTCATCAGGAGAAATTTCCTGTTAGCCTTACTAATTCTTATAATACGCTCTAAGATCATCAAGGGCAGGGATTAGGTCTTGTTCTCCCATTCACACTGCTGGAACAGAACCTAGCACAAGCTAGGCTCTATAAATATGTTGTGTGATCACCTCCTCTGTGCTTAGCTAGCAGTGTTCTAGGTGATACAGATATGCAGGGTAGTTAGAGCCCAAATCAAAACCAAACCAAACCCATCATCAGCCAGTCAATTCTGACTTATACTGACCCTATAGTACAGGGTAGAACTGTTCCACAGGGTTTCCAAGGAGCAGCTGGTGGATTTGAACTGCCAACCTTTTGGTTTGCAGCCGAGCTCTTAATCACCACGCCACCAGAGCTCCAGACAGAGCCCAGGTTCTTACAAAGCCCATAGTCTTGTTGGGAGAGCAGACTCTCTTCCCTTGCTCCTTTATCACCCACCCCAACCTCAGTTAGTGAATTTTCTGTGATAATTTGCTTTCATTACTTTCCCCAATAGATGGTGAGTTTCCTGTATGTAGGTAAGGGAGAAAGGGACTAATATTTACTGACTAGCTCTTGTGTTCCTGGTTTTTTCTAGGATTTTTTATGTTCTCAAGCCTCAGGGGGGAAAAATGAAGTAGCTCTATGGACCCATTTTGCAGGAGGTGAAACCAAGTCTCAAAATAGTTCAGACTTGTCTAAGGTCACTGAGCTAACAATGTGCCTTTCCAGGTTCCAGTTCAGGTCAGTCTGGCTGCAAAACCCACACACTTTTCTCTGTTGCCTCCAGGTCTCGTGGTTTCATTTATCACTTAGTCCCTGAGGCTCAGCCCAGGGCCTGGGGCAGGAATTGGTAAGTACTTGTGAAGCAGAGGGGAGAATGAGAGATCAATTAGAATGAGCCAGAGTATTCTGTCCTGCTATTATTGGAAGCGCAAGTTAAGGAGCCCCCCGGGGGACCCACCAAGTCAGAATCTGTGTCTTAACAAGCCCCCTGTGTGATTCACACCATTTCACATTAAAGCTTGAGAAGAGCTGTTCCAGGAGTTATCTAAAATTTATACCTGAGGAGCCAGGTAAAGCATGCAATTTAGCCAGTGGCAGGTCTGGGAGTGCAATTCAAGGTCCACAACTCTCTTTCCACCACGAGCTGCCTCTCATGAACATGAAACATTTCCGTCTTGAGGGATCCACGTGCCAAAATACTAATTAACCGCAGTCTGTTGCCACGTTTAAGACTTTGGCCCAGTCCCCAGCCTGAACATCCCTGAGACCTCTGAGACCTTTCTTTATGTCCCCAGCAAAGGCAGGTTTTTTCCTCATTCTCCCGAGAGTCTGACTTTCAGACACCCACTGTAGGCAGAGGGTTTTCCAAAGACAGTGCCCCATTTTCCAAATGCCTTCTTCTGTGGCTCCTGTCTCCTTGCCTTACTGGGTCCGTGGGCCTGGGGAAGACGGGGCCTCCACCTTTTCACAGATGCAGGGGATTCCACACTGCTTTCCTCAAAGACACAGTTCTCCCTGATGTTTAGCTTGCTATATACTTGCCAAGCCTAGTCAGTGGATATGAGGTGGGTGAGAAATGTGGGGGAGGGAAGGGAGCACATGGGGATGGAAATATTTGTTTCTCTTTGGCCAAGGCCAGAGTTCCTCTCTGAGAAAGTCCCTGGTAGCACATGCTTCTGCTCTGGGCTGTGTGTTCCCAGCTGCTGCTGCAGGAACCAGACCTCCTCTTTAGCTCAGGGCAAAATTTAGTCCGGGTCCCTTCTTATTGTTTTTAAGCTAGAATGCTTATTTTGACCCCATATGCAGTCCGACAGCTGGAATTCAAACACCCGTGAAAAAGTGTTTCCAAGACACGGTTTTAAAACCCACTGTCTGCAAGTCCCCTGAGAAGACCTGTTATTTTATTACTTATTGAATTCCTCATTCCATCAGGTTCTCAACCTCCTTTAAAGATGGGGGTAATTTGTTTTTGAAAATGTTTTAAAGTCTTCAAATATACCCTCTGGCGAGTTGAAAATCTGAAAAGAAATCTCATTAGTATCCCTGAATGCTCAATGTTTGGATGATTATGAAATGCTTTCATTAAGAATTTTGTTTTCATTGTCTTCATTTCCTATATACTATTTATTAGCAACTCACAGTTCGAATATCTACTCATCCAGAGGAGATTTACAAAGGTTGAAATGACCCTGGAGCAAATTAAGATAGGTCCAGACAGGTTGAGGAGAGTGTGGGTAAAAACAATGGGTAAAACTACTATGTGAAGTCATTCCCATAATATGTGACTGAGAAGCCCCATCTTAGCAGGAGATGGCTGGGGAGGATGTGCCCTTCAGGGAAGAGGGACCACCTTGTTAGGGATTTTCTTTCACAGACAAATACACATTCTCCCAGTCAAGTATCTCACTTGGCTTCTGACTAAAATGTAAATCATAGGATTTGCTTAGCCATGGAAGTGAAAAAGAGAGAAACTGACTCAGGCCTTGTCAGACTTTACCTGTAAGCAGAGAGAAGTCATGGACTGGAGTCAGTGGCAACCCCAGGAATGCTCACCGCTCCTGACCCAGTGGGTTTTCCTTATTTATTCAGGGGAAGGACAACAACTGTCGTATTGTTTTTTCTTTTAGCTCTTCATTTGATGAGGTTAACGACTGCTATTCTCCCAGACAACTCTACTCTTAAAACGGACTACTTCAGGAATTACTTTCCAGTCATTTCTTACTGTACAGAATCAAACCTAAATTGGGATTTGGAAATCCCCTTCTCCTTAGTCATTTGGGAGACAGAGGCCTCGGCCTGGTTAAGTGCCTCCTGCTCAGAACAGATTGTTCTGGCTACACTTGGAGCCAGTTGAATCAGATTATGATTCTTTCCTCAGTGTCTATGAACTTACTTGAACTTAGAAAGGGAAAATGAAGCTCTTTTCTTCCACTAAAGTTCAGAGCCGTAAAAATGTGGCTGGTGGGCCAGGTTGCCCCACCCAAGGTCAGATGGCAGGAAAGGACAAGAGACTCCTGAAAGGAAGTCACCATATCAGCAGAGGACTAAGTCATGGCAGTTAGAGGGTAGAGTCTTTCCGTGGTGAGGTATCTGGCTTATACTGGTTGCCATTTTGACATAACACATTTGGCAGAATGTGGGAATCCAGTGGAAAAAGGTATGTCTTTTGGGAAATTAAAAAATAAGAATAATAAGCAACATTAATATTCTAGGGCTTGGGAAGACTGTCTTTGAGACGCCCCTTAATGGTGAATCCAAAGCATCCCAGCCCCCGAGGGCCAGAAATGTTCCGGCATAGCAGAGAGATGAGGGATCCCAAGGATTCTTGGGGACAAGACGCAGTTTCTTGTTTTATTTTTATCAGAGATGGTACAGCTATGCGGCAATTTCTATCACCACTGCTAGAGGTGGCAAGATTCCCATGCCACCAGCCTGAAGCCAGAATTTCTGAGACTGACCTCAGGAGGCAAGTCTGAGTCCCTACTCCCCAGCCCCAGACAAGTTGTGAGGATGGCCTGGCCTGATACAAAGTCAAAGGTAAGCTCCCATTCAGAATTCCTGGGAATGTCCGCAGAGAGGAACCCCAGGACAGAACTAGAATTTGTGCTGCTAAGGGAGGTAGGGACAGGAGATTGTGCCCATTGTAAGAGAATCCAGTGTTTAAGAGATGTAAATATACACGTGATGGCCTTTGTCTTCTCCAACTGATAAAGCAAGCTCAAGACATCCTGATTGGGTTATATAGATATTGTTCTCACCAGGCCACTCCTAGTTAATCTGCTGTCTTGTGTGATATGGCCCTGGGCCTGTGGCTGCCTGTGTCAAGCAATAAATTATGAGTATATTGCATTACTTTCTAATATGGTTATTAAAGGGAGGCCTGAAAGGCCAGGTGGTTACATGAGATTTCCCCAAAAGGGCATGGGAGTGGGGACATTCCTGAAGTCAGTAATGGGAGAAAGAGTTTAACAGAAAGGAAATAGGAACTTCCTCTCTACTAAGACAGATGGATAAAGGGACTCTCCCTTCTCACTGAGCTCACTCTCCTTTCTGGACTTTGGTGGGTTGATGATTAGGTGTGGGCTTCTGGCCGGAGAGCCTAGAGACAGAATCCACCATTGGGAGGCAAACAGAAACTCAAATGCAAAAATCCTCTGAGCATCTAAAATGGGGTACCCAGGATCACCCAACTTCATGCTGGTCTCTGTATTTGTTTTCCATCCATCATCTCTGATTCATCGGTCTTATCTAAATGTCATGGCCTTGTCTCAGCTATGCTGCTAGGAAAGGGGCATCTGTATTCCCTTAAGCCCCTTGAGGAGGACAGGAGAGTGGGGGCAGTCATGCAGAAACTCAAAGGCAGAGGTGAATCTTAGGATCAGGGAATGGACTGTCACCTTCTGTGTCTCCCTCCATGGCCAACTTTGGAGGAGCTTTGTGTGACCTTAAGGAAGACTCAATCTTCCACAGCCACGACTAGAACAAGATAATATGCAATAGCAAGAACTGGATGCACCTTTGGCAGATGGGGGAAGCTAGGTACTTAAGTTTGTTGTTCAAGTTGACCATAGGTTTACATGCCGACTTAGCCGTTACGAGAAGCTGGATGCTAACGGTAGCTGCAGGAGCTCCAATTCATCCATCCAGCAACATGAGACAGATGCCCAGTGTGTTTCCAGGAAGGTTCATTATTTGATTTCTTGAGTAGAGTTCTTCTGGGGCCTCTGTTGGGAAAGTAAGAATTTGGGAAGTACATAGTGGAGTTAAATATTTTCTGCTGAACTTCTCAGTAGCATCAAAGCAATGTTGAATCCAGGAACCGAAAATTTACCTTGGCTGTATCACTGACCATAGGTGATTTATCATGGGGGAGTGTAGCACAGAGAGTGAGGGGGATGGGGATGAAAATCAATGTACCATACAGTATGTACTGTTTTTTTCTTTTCTTTCTCTCTTATTTTTTTTTTTTTGGGGGGGGGGGTCTAGCTTATTTCACTCACTATAATTATTTTGAAGGAGACTTTGTGGTACAAGCAGTTTGCTATCAGCTGCCAACTTAAAGGTTGGTGGTTCGAACCCACCTAGCTGCTCCACAAAAGAAGACCTGGCAAACTACTTTGATAGTTGCTGTCGAGTCAATTCTGATTCATGGTCAAGAAAACTCTATGGAACAGTTCCACTCTACAACACATGGGGTCACCATAAATCGGGGGCCAAGTCAATGGTAGCTAACAACAACAAGAAATTATTTTGAGATTCACATACGTCACATGTATCAATAGTTAATTTTTACTGCTGAGTAATAATCCATTGTATGTATGTTCCACAGATTGGTTATCCATTACCCTGCTGATGAGCATTAAGACTGTTCCCAATTTTAAGCTATTACAAATAAAGCTGCTATCAACATTTCTGTACAAATATTTGTATGGACATACACTTTTATTTGTCTTGGGTAAATATCTAGGAGTAGAATGCCTGGATTATATGGGAGGTACATATTTAATTTTTTACAAATCTGCCAAAACATTTTCCAAAGTGTAGGAGAGTACCAGTTTCTCCACACCCTACCAACACTTGGTATTTTCAGTATTTTAAGTTTTAGCCATTCTAGTACACATGCGTGTAGTGGTATCTCTTTGTGGTTGTAATTTTTATTTCCTTAAGATGTTAAGCATCTTTTCATATACTTATTTATTATTCTTATACCTACTGTGGTGAAGTGTTCTTATTACTGAGTTTTGAGGATCCTGTATATATAGGATATGAGTTCTTTTTCAGATATTTGATATGCAAGTATTTTCTCCCAGTCTGTGGCTTATCTTTTCATTCGCTTTTGAAGAGCAAAAGTTTTTAATTTTGATGAAGTCCAATTTAGCAAGTGTTTTTCTTTACAGATTAAGCTGTTAGTATATTTTCTTAAAAAAAAAGATTCCCAGGTCATAAGATTTCCTCTTATTTTTTTTTAAATATAAAACTTATCATTTTAGTTTTGTATTTAAGTATGTGATCCATTTTGAGTTAAGTTTTCGTGTATGATGTAAGGTATAGATCAAAGTTATTTATTTATTGCATATAGACTGTCTTTTCTCCACTGAAATGCCTCTGTACCTTTCTTGGAAATTATTTGTCCGTTTATGTGGGTGTCTATTTCTTGACTCTTGATTTTGTTCCATTAATCTGTTTGTCTATCTCGATGCCAATAGCACAGGGTATTGATTACTGTAGCTTTATAATAAGTCTTTATATCAGGCAGTGTTAGTCTTCCTACCTTGTTCTTCTGTTTTTCAAAGTTATTTTGGCTATTCTATGTCTTTCACATTTTTACTTGAATTTTAGAATTAGCTTATTAATTTCTTCAAAAATAAAAAAGTTTTCCCTGGAGAAACTCAGTACTGAAGTCACTCCTGAGGTTCACCCTTCAGCCAAAGATTAGACAGGCCCATAAAATAAACAATAATACGGGTGGCTCAACCATGTATAAGAAACTAAATGGCCACACCAGCGGAGAGGCAAGGACAAGAAAGCAGGAGGGAACAGGAAAGCTGGACAAATGGAGATGAGCAACCTAAGGTCGAGAAGGGGAGAGTGCTGACGGTCGTAGGGTTGGCCACCAATGTTACAAAACAATATGTGTATTAATTGTTTAATGAGAAAATAATTTGCTCTGTAAATCTTCACCTAAAGCATAATTAAAAAAAAAAAAATGTGCTGAGATTTTTATTGGGATCCCATTGACTCTGGATAAATTTGGGAGAATTGATATCTAAACAACATTGAGTCTTCTGAATCAAGAACAAGGTATATCTCTCAACTTACTTTTTATTTCATTTTCTAAACAGCTTTGATCCTGATTTGATACTTCAATTATCTGATCATCCACTCCACCAGCACAACAAGGGTGCTCTGTTCATCTCTGTTCCCCCTGTTCCTAACTGCAGATTTATGTTCAGGGAGCCCTGAGCTGATACCACCTTCTGGCATAGCAAATGGCATGACCTCCATACTCAGGCAGCTATAGCTTCTGTCCTATCCTCCAACCTTCACCGCAGGAAGGGGAAGGGGTCATGTCCACTTCCAAGCCACAAAGCAGGTTGTTTCCACGTGTGCTCACTTGTGCTACAGTTAAGACTTGTTACTTCATTTAAAAATGACCAGCCTCTAGAACTCCTGCTGCACCCAGCGTAATCACTTGACTAAAAAAAAGCAACTTCGCCTTTTGGTCAGGGTTCCAAAGCGCTACCCTCCCTCTTGGGCTCCCCACTGCCCCATCTCTACTGGGATTGGCTGACGGACCCCGCCCAGTCTAAACTTTACTTTGATTGGTTGTAGAGGCCCCACCCTGTAACTGACCTTTACATGGATTGGCTGATTCATCTCCCCCAACCCCATGACTGATAAAAACTCCAGAACTTGGGAGCTACCTGATCGTCCAGAGCCAGGAGAGAAGTGCATCATCTGGATATAGAGGCCCTGGGCTATGACCTTCCCAGACCAGTAAATCTGCGTCAGTGACAGAGGCAGTAGGCTTCTACCTTACCAGAAGAAGCGGAGACAATAAGCAGACCCAGACAGTGGCAGCGGAGTATAAACGCGGGGAACCCTGGCTGAAAGCTGAGAGGCGCGACCAATAGTCAAGCCCACCAAGTGACGTCATTGAGTTTCCTGTTTGAAAGTTTCCTGCTGGGTGAGAATGAGCACTGGGTTTCTGGAATGGTGACCGGATCCCGCTGAGACGCGAGTGACGCTCCTTTTATACATGGAGGCCCTGTGCTGGGACCCCTCCTAACCCTTACCCTTTAATTATCTTTGTTTCTGCTTATATTCTTCTCTGTTACTAATGTTGTCGCAGTTACATTGTTTCCATGAGTTCTCTGTCCTTGAATTCCAATGAATTATCTAACCCAATAGAGAAAGAGTGCAACGTGGGGAGACTGGCTGGTGTCAGAAGTGGTGGAGAAGCTGGAGAACAGGGATATATTTGACTTCTGCCTTATATGAAACAGCTTGGTGCTGCTTCTTATGGTCAGAGTTGTCCTTTCAGTTGGTGTCCCAGAAAGTGATCCTATTCACACCTACATAGTACTCATTTTTGTAATCTTCATTCTTTAATAGCTGAATATTTACGTACAAATACAGTATTTTTAAATAATTCTAATCACTGATTAAATTTTGGGGCCAGGAGCCACCAATATGGTGAGCGTGTTGCTGTGAGTGATGCAGGATGGCAGGGACAGGGATATACCATCCGACCAAAGCCCAGGGCCTTGCGTCAAACGTTTGCTTAGCTGCCGACCAGCTGTGTAGCCCAGGGCACCCCTGAGCCTCCACTCCTCCAAGGACGTAATGAGAGGTTCTCACCAGCAGTCTCTGTGGCAGGAGGACAGAGGTGTTTAGAGTTCAGGCACTGGAACCGGCTACGTTGTTGTTAGCTGCCGTGGAATCACCTCTGACTCGTGGTGACCTTGTGTATAACAGAATGGAGTGTTGCACTGTCTCCAGGATCATGGATGTGTTTGAGTCCATGGTTGTGGCTGTTGTGTCAATCCATCTTATTGAGGGTTTTCTTCATTTTTGCTGACCCCCTCCATTGATCCTGGAGTCACCAGTTTACATGGGGCTGCCACAGTTGTGTGATCCCAGAGGTGGCCAAGCGTTAGGTCCTGGGAGAAGCAGGTCAAGTCCAGCCATCTCCTCACTCTGCCAGACTGCAAACTCTACTCTGTCCACAGTAGTCTGGAGGGGCGGATTCCAAGTAGGGGAGAGTTGCTTCACCAGAATTAATGATTTGTAAACAATTAGACTTACAATAAAATGCATCTAAAACTAAAAATGTCCCTAAGAGAATCAGGTATTTCTTTGAAGGCAGTTTTGGATCTTGGGAAACCTCCCACTCATCCTTGTCACCTCACCTCACCGTGAGCAGATTCCAGAAGCTGTGTTCCCTGAAGCCCCGGGATAGGGCTGGCAGCCTGAGTGGAAAGGGCAGTATAATTTGTGATATTCCAAGCCACACAAGGGGCTTCTCTGAAGGGCTCCTCTTATTGTCTAAGTCTGTAGAAAGGTCCCCCTCAAAAAAAAAAAAAAAAAAACTTGAAGTATATTTTAGAATTTTGTCTCATGGTCGGTTTGTGCATGACTTTCTTAATGCTGCTGCAACAAAGCAGAAGTACCACAAACCGAGTGTCTTAAAAACTATAGAAATTTATTCTCTAACAGTTCTGGGGACCAGAAGTCTAAATTCAGGGTGTTGGCAGAGCCACACTCTCTCTGAAAGCTCTAGGACAGGATCCTTCCTGGTCTCTCTCTGCCTTCTGGTAGCCCCAGGTGGTCCTCAGATTGTGGCGGTATAACTACAGTCTCGCTCCATGGTCACATAGACACTTTCCCTCAGGGTCTCTCTACATCTGTGTATTTTTTTTCTTAAAAGGACTCCACTCATAAAGAGATAAGGGCCCACTCAGATGACCTCATCTTAACTAATTACATCCACAATGGCTCTCATTTCAAAAAAAAGTCACATTCACAGATACCAGGGGCTAGGACTACAACATATTTTTTGGGGACACACAATTCAACCCATAATTTTCTTCTGGAAAAGCACATCAGTTGACTACAGTGTGGAGAGAACTCAAGCTGTAGTTGAGCCTAGAGTTCCTGGGATTAAGAGGGAGGACAAATGCAGAAACTCACAGAGAGGCATTATAGTGTGGTGTGGCAGTAAGAGCAAGGACTCAAACCACAGTG
Organism: Dugong dugon; assembly: GCA_030035585.1. Lineage (NCBI taxonomy): Eukaryota > Metazoa > Chordata > Mammalia > Sirenia > Dugongidae > Dugong > Dugong dugon. The sequence goes on along the minus strand of CM057475.1, from coordinate 3,218,960 downwards.
TCTGGTGCATTTCACCTGCTTGGTCTATGTCTTTGTGTAAGTTATTTAACTTCTCCATGCCTCATCCAAGAAATGGGATAATAAAATGTGCTTGTGAAAAATAAATGGTTTAACACAGGTCAGTGCTTAGAAGAAAGAACTCAGCACACCATAATACCATAAAAAAAAAAAAAAACCAGTTGCCAGCGAGTCAGTACTGACTCACAGTGACCCCATGTGTGTCAGAGTAGACAGTGTTCCACAGGGTTTTCAATGGCTGATTTTTTCAGAAATAGATGGAAAGGCCTTTCCTCTGAGGCACCTATAGGTGGGTTCGGTCCTTTAACCTTTGGGTTAGGAGCCAAGCGCTTAACCATTTGTTCCACCCAGATACTCCAGTAATAATATATGGTGCCAACAGGTATTACAGAGCTCTGTTCCCCAGGCACCCTGCCTCACTACTGACCTTCATATGAAAGCTGACTTTAGTGAAGAAGCCAAGCATTCATTTCTGGGATCTCCTGCCCTTGGGCTTGTAGAGCAAAGCTCAGTGATGGCTGAGGAACTCACCCTGAACTCGGCGCATTTCTGGCAGAACTTTTTCCCTCCGCAGAGCTGCCAAGAATCCACCTCCGTGCCTTGCTCTGAGCCAGAAATGTGATGACACATTATTCTTAGAATGATAGCCCAAGAGGCCTGAAGTCAAAGCACCATAGACACTGGTAAAATATTGATTGAATGTGTCACAATGCAAAAGGAGAGGAAGTGGAGGGAAAGGGGAGGCAACAAGGAGCAAGAGGAGGAAGAACGAAGGGAAAACGACTTCAGATTCATTTCATCTTCACATGAGGGAAAATTCATACCCTTTAAATCCATGTCTAGAACTGGCTGTCCATCTTCACTCTTACACCTGGTCTTCTGCGTCCCCTGAGCCGCTAGGGTGACTGGGGCTAGAACAGAGGCGCTGGTCCCAGATGTTACTTTCTGTTTCAGTGTCGTTCCGTACAGCGTTCTGTTGATTTTGTCTAAGCCCTGCATGCACTCTTGGCTTCATTACCAAACCAATCACTTATTTAAGGAAAACTCCCTGCAGCAGTTAAATTCTTCCTGGCTGTAAAATGTAGAGATTCCTCAGGTGACCAAGCCAATGGTAGTTCCTTCCAATGGGAAATAAGGAGGCGAGGAGAAAACATCAACATCCACCAACCCAAACTGTCCAGCATGAAGCCCAGCTGCATGGGTGCAGGCATTCACTCTCAGCAATAGACACCCTCCACACCAGCCCCTGCGGTCACACACAACAATCCCCCTTGTCTCTGTCTCTCTGGCTTCTTTCCTTGCTGCCAATCAAACACCCCTCTGCTCCTGCCTACAACATGCTGCCCACTGGCTTCTGCTCACATGCTGTCTCTGTGAGTCACCATGTCTGCATCATGCTGTGTGTGTCTCATTTTCAAAATCCAGGAGAAAGAGGATGAGCTGGGTCAGTATAGCACCATCCAGAGCAAGCCTGCTGGACTAGGCAGGGCTGCTGCAACAGGCCGCTGATGGTCCCATCATCCATAGTAAGATCATGGGAAACAAATAAATAAATAATCTCTGTTGACCATCCTTAGTTAAGATGTGCTCATTTATAATTCCAGAGTCTTACACATTGGGTGTGACTTCAGTGGGCACGGGCATGTAGGGTATAGTTAATTATACTGAACATTTTTTGAGTGGTATCAGAAGGGTAGGAGTTTATGCCACAGGTCTTCCAAATATCAGCAGGGTCACCCACGGTAAACAGGTTTCAGCAGAGCTTGCAGACTAAGACAGACTAGGAGAAAAGGCCTGGTGATCTACTTCTGAAAATTAGTCAATAAAACCCTATGGATCACAACAGAATATTGTCTGATACAGTGCTGGAAGATGTACCCCCCAGGTTGGAAGGCAGCAATGGACTCAAGCATGCTGGTGATCGTGAGGATGGCGCAGAACTGGGCAGTGTTTCATTCTGTTATACTCAATGGCAGCTAACAACAAAAACGGGTAAGGCAAAGAACAGCTGTCTCAGCAGAGTCTGGGACCTTTCACGAATATTATATCCCTTTCGGGGTCATTCTGCACTTCATGATCTAGACCTATAAGCAAGCAGAGCCAAAAAACCTCTTTGATGCCCTTGGAAATCTCGTTAACTAGTTGTCCTGTTAGCCACTTACAAGTGATTTCTCTTAAAACATCTTTTCCAACCAGCAATTCATGGAGTTTCTCTACCCCGACAGGCCAGGGCAGACCCTTGTGTGAAGTTGGCTTTAGACATTTGCAGGATGTGCTGGACCACCCAAGCTCACACGCAACTCCAGTACCCTCACACGGCTGGCTGTTCCCTGTGCTGGCTGTCTCCTGCACAGGCTGGTGCTCAGGGATCCCCTCACACTGCTGGCTGTCCCCTGCCCTGGCTGGTGCTCAGGGATCCCCTCACACTGCTGGCTGTCCCCTGTGCTGGCTGGTGTTCTGGGGTCCCCTCACACCGCTGACTGTTCCCTGCACAGTCTGGTGCTCAAGGACCACCGCATATGGCTGACTGTCCCCTGCACAGGCTGGTGCTCAGGGATCCCCTCACACTGCTGGCTGTCCCCTGCCCTGGCTGGTGCTCAGGGATCCCCTCACACTGCTGGCTGTCCCCTGTGCTGGCTGGTGTTCTGGGGTCCCCTCACACCGCTGACTGTTCCCTGCACAGTCTGGTGCTCAAGGACCACCGCATATGGCTGACTGTCCCCTGCACAGGCTGGTGCTCAGGGATCCCCTCACACTGCTGGCTGTCCCCTGTGCTGGCTGGTGTTCTGGGGTCCCCTCACACCGCTGACTGTTCCCTGCACAGTCTGGTGCTCAAGGACCACCGCATATGGCTGACTGTCCCCTGCACAGGCTGGTGCTCAGGGATCCCCTCACACTGCTGGCTGTCCCCTGCCCTGGCTGGTGCTCAGGGATCCCCTCACACTGCTGGCTGTCCCCTGTGCTGGCTGGTGTTCTGGGGTCCCCTCACACCGCTGACTGTTCCCTGCACAGTCTGGTGCTCAAGGACCACCGCATATGGCTGACTGTCCCCTGCACAGGCTGGTGCTCAGGGATCCCCTCACACTGCTGGCTGTCCCCTGCCCTGGCTGGTGCTCAGGGATCCCCTCACACTGCTGGCTGTCCCCTGCACAGGCTGGTGTTCTGGGGTCCCCACACACTGTTGACTGTCCCCTGTGCTGGCTGGTGCTCAGGGATCCCCTCACACTGCTGGCTGTCCCCTGTGCTGGCTGGTGCTCTGGGATCCGGGCCACAAAGATACTTTGAGATTTCTGACTTTACCAGTTAATTGACTGTGGTGTTTATGGCAAAGGGCCAGGTTATGGTCTCCATGGCAACCGAGTACAGACTCTGTACTAAGCACAAACTTAGGTGGGTGATAGAGGAGGTGATGTGAGAAAAATCCCCAGAGCTTGTTAAAGTCTTTCGCAGCATTGGAAATCTCATTTAAACTTCAGCTATAAAGAGGAGAAGATATAGACGTAATGTGCACATGGCTTTCGGTGGGGAGTGATACGAGCAGTTTGGAATAGCATTTATCCGCTTATGAATAGAATGGCTGAGGAGGGTAATTTGGCAAGGGCGACTTCAGTCTCTGTAACTGGCTTTAATTTTCGTAATGATAGAAAGCTAGTGAGATCAGCGTGGCCTTATAAATACCTTCATTTTATCCCATTGTTCCTTTTAGCTCTAATTTTAAACATGATGGAGCTTAGAGTGTGACTTTCACAGAGTGACTAAGGGGCTAATATTACTTTTGTGTCGGTCACTCCGTTTCCTTCCCAGGGCGGTGGATACCTGTACTTTTATGGTGCTGACTTTCGCTGGTTGCCACAAGCTCCCTGGGTTCCTCCGGGCGGCATGGTGAGTCAGCTTCCTGTGCACCTGGCCCCAGCCTGCTCCCTAGGACAGCTAGCCTGAGGGAAGTAGCGCCCCCTTCATGCGGTCAGCCTGCCCCCACCATGATGAGTAGGTGTCAAGGCCCTGTTGGGTGCTGTGTGTGCTGGGGCTGAGACCACCCTGAGCTCGCACCAGGTCCTGCCACAGCCCCCCACTGAGCTGGGCCCGCCAGGGCATACTCGGCTCACAGCCTGGCCTCCCATGCCGGGGACAGAAGGTGGCCACCAAGAGTACAGGCTGGCTGCTTTCCTTCTGGGAGTGAGGAGCAAAGACATCTTTTTCCAGCCCCATGGGGCAAGGGAGCACTTTCTGGGAGCTGTAGTAAATATTTGAGTGCCCAAGTAAGAGGGGAGGAGTCTCTGGGTGGTGTAAACGGCTAAGTGCTCAACTTACAATAGAAAGATTGGTAGTTCAAACCCATCCAGAGGTGCCTCAGAAGGCAGGCCTGGCGATCTGCTTCCAAAAGTTCACAGCCTTGAAATCCCTATGGAGCATGGTTCTACTCTGACACCCATGCGGTTGCCACCAGTCAGAGTCAACTTGATGGCAACTAGGAACAATGAAGGGGAGGGGCCGCCAGACCTGTGGAGCTAACCACCCCTGTTCACAGCCGGCCAGTGCCTACTTCAACCCCGGGAGACTTAGCCTACTTTACTCCAAGAGGGGTAACAGAATGTTCCAGAAGATACAACTGAAATGGGGTCTTGAGAGAGCAGGCCAAAACTCTGAAGCATTCTAGGAATTCCTATCCAAGATGTATGCATAATATTAATAAATAGCTACAAGTATTTAGGAGTGATTTAAATTTTATCTCATGATTCTTTGAGTAAAATCAAGATAAGCAAGATCAGACTTACAGCAAAGGGAGAGATCTGCACAAGCTTTGATAGGTACAGATAGGATAGGCCTGGGATTTGGCAGAAAGTTCTTAAGATCAATTGCATGTAATATGGTGAACATGCTCAGTTATGGAGTGAAACTGCCTTATTTCAGAATATATGACGCTTGAGGGCTCACAATTATCTGAAACAAAAATCCCCAGAAATAAGATGTCAACAACTTCATTTTTGTAGCCCATATTGATGACTGAATAACTCTTTGGCATCAATAAAACTTGAGTGATTGCCTTTTCCAATTGTCCCAAATGAGAAGCAGACCCAAACAGGCATATTTCTGCCAAAGGTTATTTCTCTTAATTATCCCTAAACCTCATTTGCTGCAGGGTTTAGTAAACAGGAGGAGCCTTTTCCTCCCTCTAACATGACCCCATGTACACACATATACTTACATGCACATGTGTACACACATGTACTTAGAATTTACACCTCCAAAGATAAACCAGCAGAGGAGGGTGGACTGAGAAAGAGGACCACTGACTTGCTGGGTAAAAATATGGGACACTGCACAGAACAGACAAAAATTATTTGTCAAAAGCTTTACCACACTAGGGCCCAGTTTGCTAAGAGGGCCCCAGCCTTTGTGTTTGGATAAATGAGGGTTTGAATTACTCAAACTGACTTGCCTTCTAAAACCACACAGAATTCTTTTTTTCCCAATAAAGCTTCAAGACTCTTAAACTTACAGAAGTTAAAAAAAAAAAAAAAAAAATCCAGTCTCTTAGGACTAAAATAGCAAAAGCAGGACAAGGCAGCCAAGAACATCATTTCCCATCTTGCAGAGCACCGCCTCCCTGTTCACATGCCAGTTCCAATTTGTAAAGGAGGTTAAGGGTCCAGTTTAAACCCACCAAGATGAAAAACTTGAGGCCAGGAGGTGGCTGCTTGGAGCTGAGGTTGAACAGGACTGAGGAGAGAGTGTCCTTTCTGAACCAAGGCAAGGTCGCTCTCCCTCCAGTGTTTAAATCCAAGGAGCCAAAGATAATTTTCTAAAAAGCTCTGTTTTCTAAGGGCAGAAGGTAAAGGGAACAATTGATCCTCCATCCCCCTGAGGGGTTTGAAGATTATTAGATTACCATTTCAAGACAGAAGCATTCTGAGATGATGTAGTGTTTGGACCAAATAATGGAAAAGCTGAACCAAAAGCAAATTTGTTGAGTTTGGATGTTGGAGAACTATTTGTCTCCTCTCAACTTGACTATTTTCTTCTGTTAATTCATTACAGCTACAAACCCTAACACTTTTACCGTATGATAGCTATTATTCCCTTTACCTTCCCAAGTCCCCTTTTTCCTTACTGAAATCAACAGTTGGTCAAACATGCTAATGAGGAGAGGAGTCTTGGCCACACCACAATATGGACAGTTCACAGATTTTGACCCCAAGCCACAAACTCATTAGTCCTCTTCCCCATTCCCATTCTTTCTTCTTTGTCTTCTGTGATGGTTAATGTTACGTGTCAACTTGACTAGGCTATGATTCTCAGTGGTTTGGCAGACATTGGATTGATTGCTGTTCTGTCATGTATTAGTGCATGGAAATAAAAGTATTCTGGTTATAATTTAAGAATTGAAGACCAGGAATACTTTTGTTCCTTTGCATATGCTTGTTCTTTCTTTTTAGAATGAATGCTTCATCTTCTTTGCTCTGATTTCTTCTACTACCTACTGATCTTTGTGTTCAAATATTACCTCTTTGGTGAAGACGTTCCCTACTTTCCTCTCCTCTCCTCTCCCTCCTAAGAAGAGTTTTACCAGTTGCTGTCAAGTAGACTCTGACTCATGGTGACCCTCTGTGTGTCAGAAATACCATTGAGTTTTCAATGTGTGACTTTTTGGAAGGAGATCACCAGGGCTTTCTTTCTCTAATCACCAACCTTTTGGTTAGCAGCCAAACATGTTAACTGGTTGCACCATCTAGGGACTCATTTTCTATTGATGGCTTAATGACTTGTTTCATTTACCACAGCTACAGCACTGATTACCCTCTACCTGTGTAAACCACACTTCTAGAGTCATTAAAGAATTTTCATGAAGACCTGTAGCGCTGATGGCACTCAAGAGTGATAGGGGGCTGCAGGTCCTGAACAGAAACTGAGCATGGGAAGTACATGACAGAGAAGACCTTAAAGAGTCTGAGAGAAAGGGCTGATTATAGCATGGGTTATCAAGGCAGTAGAGTGGATGGGTTTTCCTCAACAGAATATGTTGTGTGATTTGGAAAGAAAGGGCAGGTGTCCCGCTGGATTTCAGGTATGCTTAGAGAACTAGGTGCCTTAGTTGGGTAGAATCATATTCATTCCCACATCAAACAGGCTGGGGATAATCAACGGCTAAATTCTCAACCTGGTACTCTTCGTGGATGTTTGTACTGTGCTTCTATGAAGGCAGAGCAACAGCGAAGAAGGAACACTGTGCCTCCTAGAGGTCCCCCCTCCGTCTGAGAAAGACTTGAAAGAGAAGTAAATTAAAAAGAGGTTTTGGTGAGAAGTTTTCTCACATAGGAGGAAAGAACAATGAAAACAAGTGAGACGGGGCCATTTGGTTATTCAGTCAGTGATGATGGCAAGAGGAGCAGGTCCTTCCAGCAAGCCCTGGGGGAGTCCCTCTGGGTGGCAATCCCAGAGAATACAGATGGAAAATGTTAAGCCTGGGGTATAACCCTGAATGTAGTCCCTAGTGCTGTGACCCAAGAGTCAAGGCTACTTGGCTTGGGTGGGACATTTGTACATAAAGAGTCACCATTGAGGCATTATCTAGTCAAGGAGATGTCTTAGTGGGAAGCTGGCTTTCCTCAATCCACAGAAACATGCATGGTTGGGAAAGAATTCCTTTCCAGTGCTTGAGACACAGAAACCAAAATGTTAACTTTACCAAAATGAATTTATTGGGAAGCTGGGGGAAAGGGAGACATTGGGGACATGAGGGAGAAAATGATCAATTCTATTCCATTTGGAGAGGAAACAACAGAGGTTTCAGGGAGGAGTTAGACATGTAGCTAAACCTAGAAAACTGAATATGTGTTTGTCACATAGAAAGGGATGAAGTAAGAGCAATCTTGGCAGAGAAACCACTATGAAAAAGAAGACTGGAGAGATGGAGAAAGCCAGACCTTGGAGGGCCTTGTAGGATGTACTGGGAAGTCCATATTTCATTGGATAAACTGGTCTCTTTCAAACTGTTCAACCAGCAGAGCATGATCTCATATCCCCTGAGGGTCTTAATTCATAGTTGAAAGGCATTCCCCATGCACATGATTTATTTAAAATACTGTCTACTTCTACTATACACTATACTGAAATTTGTTGTAATATTTAAAATAATTACACTGAAACAACCTAATGTCCATAAACAGATGAATAGATAAACAAAATGTGGTATTCAATGGACTATTACTCAGCCATCAAGAGAAATGAAGTCCTGATTCATGCTGAGGTTCAACATGGATGAACCTTGAACACATTAAGCTGAATGAAATAAGCCAGTCACAAAAGGACAAATATTATATAATCTCACTTAATGAAACAAGCAAATGTATAAAGACCAAAGCTTACTAGTAGTTTCCAGGGGTGGGAGGGAAGGGGAAGAGGGGAGTCATTCCTTAGCGGGCAGAGTTTCTGTTAATGGTGGTGGAATAATTTGGAAATGAATAGTGGTGATGGTTGCACAATATGATGGATGTAATCAATGTCACTGAATTGTACATGTAAAAATTGTTGAATTGGCAAATGTTTTGTTATATATATTTGTACCAAAAATAAAAAAGATAAAAAATAGCTCCAAGCATCAAGTAAAACTGATTCTCCAGAAAGATGCACCACATTTCCCCAGAGGCTTCCAATGTTCTTGGAACATAGAAAAGTGCCCCCTGGGAGTCCACATAACTCAGTTTGAAAAGAAAATCATATAGGTTTAAGTCTTCAAAGAGCTTTAAGAAATAGAACAATTTTAGAAAGTGGAGAGACTGCTTTGATTATGAGATTTAAGGATGAAAAGGTGTGAGAAATACAACAGATGTCAAGGTGGAGACTGTCAGGACGTGGTAACTAGTTGAAATAGGGGTGAAGGAGAAGAAGAATTGGGTGAGTAAGTAGATGTGGGATGTTGGTTTTGATGTCCTTCACTTGGATAGAGAATTTAGGAGACTCAAAAAAGCACGAGGTCAGGGGCAGAACAAAGAGATCCTTGGTTGATGTCTGGAGATGTTAAGCTTCACATGTCTGTGGAACATCTGACTGGAGATGCCTAGGAAGACAGTGGGTCATGTGTTTAGGAGAGGTCTGGGCTAAAGATAACATTTGGGAATCACTGGCCTTGCAAGTGGCCAGAGGAAAAGTATGCTGAGAAAAGACTAAAGAGAACTACAAATACATTTACACCCCCTGAGAAGGTTGGGAATAGAAGGATAAATCAGATGTTTCTTCTTCTTCTTCTTACTTCTCCCTTCTCCCTCCTTCCTCGGTGCTCTTTTCTCCTTCTTCTTTCTTCCTTTCTCCTTTCTTCCTCCTTCCTTCCTTCTTCCTCATCCTTCCTCCTCTTCCTTCCTTCTTTCTTCTCTGGAATTCACAGTCTAGTAGGGAAAGCAGGGATATTACCCTGTGGTGATAACAGGTAGAGAGTAAGTAGTAGGAAGAAAGTGCCATGAAAGTTCAAAAGTTGGAGAGAGTAATTTCAGCCAGGAAATTGGGGAACTACTTCAAACAGAAATAGAATGGGTGAGATTTTGATAGACTGAGGATGGATGGGACTCTTGGTAGAAGAAGTGGTGCAGGCGAAAGTGCTCAATATGTGAACAAAACTAGGGATACTTGGGTTTCCCTAAAGCAGAAGGTTCAAGTGAAGAAACCATGGAAAATGAGACTAGAAAAGGTAAGTGGGGGCCTGTTTGTGAGTGACCAGGAAGACTGGACTGAACTCTGAAGGCAAACGGGCAGTTTCAGTTTTACGAGCTGGGTAACACCAGGTCCAAGGCTCTGTTGAGCATTGTTGAAGTGGACTTGAGGAAGCACTGATTAGTAGAATAACTGGCAACACATGGAAAGACAAGGGGGGTGGCTGTGCCAGGCAGAGGAAGTATTTTGGTTTGTTTGTTTGCTCTTAATACACTTTTTTTTTTAAAGAGCAGTTTTAGGTTTAAGGAAAATTGCACAGAAAGTACAGAGGGCAGAGGAGGTATTTAAAATATCTAATGACCCTGTCCAAAAGAAAAACGTGATTAGTGAGCCAATTAGAGTTAACAGAATTTATTGAATGAGAAGCTGTTTGCAAACAGGGAGCATCCCAAACTGAAAATAGTGAGGGGGCTCAAGTTTACAGTTACAACTCCCTTTTGAAGCTTAGATGAGTAAATATCTTTCCCTTTGTTTTGACTGGTTGATCACGTCTGATTTTCCTTTTGTCTGGGGAAAGCTGGTCACTGAGTGCTAAACTGATTTATCTTGATTGGATGAGTGTTGCTAATTCATGATGCTAAGTACTGCTTGTGGTTCATTACCTTGGAATTGATTTTGACTTGGTGAGCCCATGTGTGCACAGTAGTACTGCTCTATGGAGTTTTCAAGGCTGTGACCATTCAGAAGCAGATCCCCAGGCCTGTCTTCCAAGGTGCCTGTGGGTGAGTTCAAACTGACAAACTTTCACCTAGTAGCTGAGCACTTAACTGTTTGCAACACCCAGGGTAATCACGGAAATTCATGCTGATAAGTAAAACCTGCTTTAGTTTCTATTCTGTTTCTTGTAGATGGCCTTATGACTAATTTTTGTTTGGTTCTTGGCCTAGAGAAACCATTTTATCTCTTGCCTCTATAAAAAAAAAATTTAACAACCCTAATCACTTAGGTGGACAGGAGTCCCTGGGTGGCACAAACAGTTAAGCGCTCAACCACTAACCGAAAGGTTGGAGGTTTGAACCCAGCCAGAGGTACCTCAGAAGAAAGGCCTGGAAATCTACTTTCAAAAGGTCACAGTCTTGAAACCCCTCTGGAGCACAGTTCTATTCTGCGACACATAAGTTGCCATGAGTCAGAATTGATTCAATGGCAGCTGGAACTGAAATGACATGAGCACCAACCACTCAGAACAGTTGCCAGCTGGGGCACCAAGTTGGTGTCCATGTCAGCAAACATAAGCCTTTGCCAGAGGAATCGCAGTGGAAAGAGGCAGGAAGAGGAGCTGCAGAACGGATGCAGCACACCTCCCGCAACTGATAGAATATAAATGGGAGATTCAGATGGCTGTTGCAATGGTTAGGATGTAATGTCAACAAACACGGGAGTAATGATTTCTTGATAAAACGTAGCTCTGCCCTTCACATGTGCTTTCATGGCACGAAAGAGAAAAATGAGGGGATTCAGATGCAGAGAAACCTGTGGGCTGGGAGCGTCTGGGTCACTGCAAAGCCCTGCTGGTTTCAATTTCCCATTCATAAACTTGGCACACGTTTCGGTCTTCACACCACTCACTCTCCATAACAGTGGGGCAGTCTATCTTCCTTTTCTGTAACAGTAAAGCCCACCAAAAAAGGTAAAAAAAATAAACAGTTTCTTTTCCATTAACCCTAAATGCTGATGGAGAAAGGAGGAGGCGAAGGCATTTTAGAGACCTGCCCTACGGCTTATGGTTCAGCAGATGCTAATTTACCTTGGACGGTCGATTTCAGAGCTATGGGAGTGGGACCACCCACGCTCTGTAGGCAGTGGAGATTAACTCCTTGCCATAACATCTTGGGAAAGGTGGAAGCTTGTGTCTTCACACCCCATGGAGTAAGGAACATGGCAGTGTGGGCAGGCATCCCAACTGTGAGCAGAGGTGCTAAGATGCTTTTTCCATATTGTTCTAATGTGCCTGTTTCTCTCCCCCACTAAATGGTACTCCCCCACTAAATGGTAGCCCAGCCTCTGCTTATAAACTTCTCACTACAGGGACCTCAATTCCTCTCAGGCAGAACCTGCCATCTTGGAACATTCATGTCTATTGGAGGTGTTTCTCTTGCTGTTGAGCTGAACTCTACCTCCTTCTAACTTCTGCCCATCAGTTCCTTATGATGGACCAAGAAGCAATGAAGATTTTAGGTGGCTCCTTCTGAAAGTTTTGTAGCAGTGACATTACATTGCCACTGCCTTGGATGATCCCCACAAAAAGGCAAATTGCGATAGGGGACCAAACAGGTTGCCGTCGAGTAGACACTGACTCCTGTGACCCCATGTGTGTCAGAGTAGAACTGTGCTTCATAGGGTTTTCGATGGCTGATTTTTCAGAAGTAGGCTGTCAGGTCTTTCTTCAAAGGTGCCTCTGGGTGGACTCGGATCCCCAACCTTTTGTTTAGCATCTGAGTGTGTTAAACATTTGCACTACGCAGGGATTCTGGGATAAGGGAAGAGCCTTAATATTGGAGACCCTGGAACTGAGCATCATATACTTTCTGTAAATTATTGTTGAGCCTCTCCTATTCAGTGTGCCATATCCTTTGTCCCATGAGTCGGTTCCTTTGGCAGGTTAATAGTGTATGTGTGTGTATTGGGGAAAATTCTCCCTTCCAATTTCAGCCGTTTTTGTCTCCTACAGCAAGCAGATCACCTTGGCAAAAGGCCAACCAGTATGAAGTAAAAATATCTTGTCTGGGAAGGAAGGGGGTCGGTGCTAATTTATTTTTGCCCGTTAGACTTGGCTCAGCAGATGCTGAGGTGACTCCCAGGTCATTGTTTCTGATTTTTCTTCTGCTGCACTCCATCTCCAGGTCACTCCTCCTGATTAGGGAAAATTTAAATGGCAAGGGAACATGGTCTCCTCTTCAGCCTTGCCTTCTTTTATGCTGGGAAAATGGGCCCTAAGTCATAAATAGCCAGGTACTCCCTTTCCAGGTTGAAGGATGTTTAACAGGGTCTTCATAACCGTCTTTTATCACTTCTAGGGGTTAAATCTTCCTCCGTATTAGGATAGATGCCTACCATATCTTAATATCTTCCTGTAATTTGATCTAAAACATCTTGCATTTTGAATATATCCTTCAAAGTCCACTGTAGTGGGTGAGGGTGTTTTTTGCTTTATCAATGAACAAGATTCCTTCTCCATATTAGGGTCTTTTGGTTTGTTTGGGTGCATCCCAAGAAAGGAGATAGGAAATATGTACTTTATCTACAAGCTTTCTAGGAATTTTTGATTTATGTTTCAAGGCATCTTATTTGACACATAAAAGTTTATTAATATTATTTCATTATTGCTAATTGTGTCTTTCATCAATAATAACTGAGGATAGTAAGAATTCGGCCCACCTGTATTGTACACATCATTAGGAAAGACCAACTGCTAGAAAAGGACATCATGCTTGGTAAGATTGAAGGAAACCCTCAGTGAGATGGATTGACACAATAGCTTCAAAAATGGTCTCAAACAAACCAAAGGTCATGAAGATGATGCAGGACTAGGCAATGTTTCATTCTGTTAGACATAAGGTTGCCATGAGTCAGTCAGAGCCACTAACAACAATCAAATCTTTCCACAAGGAAGAGGCCTTGGATAAGCAGAGCATCACTGAGGAAAAAGAACAAAGTAGGAGACCTCACACTACTTTATCTCAGAACCTACTATACAGCCATGGTAGTCAAAACAACCTGGAACTGATACAATGACAGACACATAGACCAATGGAATAGAATCGAGAACCTAGATATAAATCCATCCACTTATAGTCAGCTGATCTTTGACAAAGGACCAAAGTCCACTAAAGGGGGAAAAAATGGTCTTTTTAACAAATAGTGCTGACAAAACTGGATGTACATCTGTAAAAAAATGAAGCAGGACCCATACCTCACACTATATACAAAAACTAATTCAAAATGGACAAAAAACCTAAATATAAAACATAAAATGATAAAGATCATAGAGGAAAAAATAGGGACAATGTTAGTACATGGCATAAAGACAATAAAAATCATAACTAACAATGCACAAACACCAGAAGATGAACTAGGTAACTGGCTGGAGGGCATTATACTGAGTGGAATAAGTCAATCACAACAGGACAAATATTGTATGAGACACTATTATAAAAACTTAAGAAAAGGTTTATGCACAGAAAAAAACAATCTTTGATGGTTACAAGGGAGGGTAGTGCTGGGAAGGGGAAATCACTAACTAGATATAAGACAAGTGTTAACTTTGGTGAAGGGAAAAACAACACACAATACGGGGGAAGTCAGCACAACATGACCAAAGCAAAGTCATAGAAGCTTCCTAGACATATTCAAACACCTTGAGGGACTAAGGTATTGGGGCTGAGGGCTGGGGACCATGGTCTCAGGGGGACATCTAGGTCAATTGGCATAACGTAGTTCATAAAGAAAATGTTCTCCATTCTACTTTAGTGAGTAGTGTCTGGTGTCTTAAAAGCCTGTGAGTGGCCATCTAAGATACATCTAATGGTCCCATCACGTTCGGAGCAAAGGAGAATGAAGAAAACCAAAGACACAAAGGACAAATGGGCCACGTGAACCACAGCCTCCACCTGTCTGAGCTGAGAAGAACTAGATGGTGCCTGGCTTCCACACTGATCACTCTGACAGAGATCACAATAGATGGTCCCAGATAGAGGTGGGAGAAAAATGTAGAAAAAAATTCAATTTCACGGACTTCCAGGCAACATGCCTCTATAGTCAAAAGCACCACACAGTCCCTCCACAGCAAAGATCAGAAAAACTAAGTCAAACAGAGTCACACATCAATCCTGAAACCCTAAACATCAAATGAAGAGATAAAGAATTCAGCTAAGCTCTGAATGGAATAAGAAACTGATCAAGAACAGAGCGTGAGGAGAGATACATGGAGAGGTCCCCTATCAGCTACCACAGCACAGATCTGCCATTTTGCACTCCTATCGGAGATCAGGAGGTACGAGAAAGCAGCTTCACAGAGCTTCCAGCAGGAGACAGAACAAGCAGTAAACAACGATATAGGCTTTCCCACCCCCCCATCCTTCTTCACCCCCATTTAGCCTCCTCTGCTTCCTGCAGCCACAGTCTATTGGCCGGGAAACATGAGCTTCCCCCCAGTGACTCTTGGATTCCACCTTCCCACACTGGCCAGCTCCCTGAGTGCCATTTGTTGGCTGCTGGTGTTGCTTTTTTCTGCTTCTTTAGATTTCTTCCTTACCTATCACCACCTCCCCCTCCTTTCTCTCAAATAACTGGCTCCGTGTGCCATCTTTGCTTCTTCCTGAAAGGCTGCGAAACACCGCTCAACTGTGAAACTGCTTCCTGGCCCATGATGCCAAGCTGGTGAGACCCCTGGGGCTTTTTTGTTTGTTAGTTTGCTCTCATTTGTTCTGTTTTGATCTGTTTGTTTTCTTTTTTTTTTCTTGGCTTGGGAGCCTCTTCTAGCTGGACACTACCATGCGGCTTGGAAGCTAGTCTCTTACTCTGTGCAGACGCACAGGGACATCCCTGGGGGCATTTCTCTTTTCTTGTTTTATTTGGTTTGTTTTTGGGGTTTTTTTTTTCCTTTTCATTTCTTTGTTTAGTTTTCTTCTCTCTCTTATTCCATTTTTGTCTTTCTTCATTTTCATTTTCTCAATTTATTCATTTTTTTATTTTACCCTTTTTCTTTTTTTTATTTTTGTTTTTCCCCATTTCTCAGTCTCATCTCTCCACCACAATAGCAATCTCCCTTAGCACTCTTTTTTGTTTGTGTGTATATCTTTGGCACCTGTTCCTCTCTCATCTTTCCCAAACCCATCTTAGCTCCACACATCACAATCTACCCCCTCCTTCCTGCCTAACTTCACTGTGTGCTGAACATCTCACTCCCAAGCAGCACAGGCATGTCCTACTGGAACCTGCCCTGCACTGATGCCCAGTCCGTGTCAGCTCTGGTATGTGCCACAAAAAACCTATCCCAGCAACTCCCCTTCAGCTGGACCTGCCCTGCTATACTATACTTGAGTGACTGACCCTGCCCATTGGAGAAGGAGGTGAAAAGTATCATGCCCACAGACGAGTGAACAGCAAAGAATGCACAGCCTGCCTGCTCAGATATAACTAAATAAAACAAAAAAGCAGGATGAAACAAACAAATCTACAATCAATAAATGAGGAAAATAATCACTGAATGCCCCAAAGACAGCAGACAGTAAGTATCAAAACATTTACAGAAACAAGACAGGATGGTTCCAATAGACGTCCAAAATAAAACACCAGATGACCTTCCAGTAGAAGAAAAGGCACTATACCTAACTGATAGGGAATTCAAATCTCTAATATTCAGAATTATCCAAGAGTTGAAGCAAAAAACGGACAAAAATGAGGAAAAAGTAGACAAATTCATGGAAAATACAGACAAAAATGGAAGTATTCAAGGAAATAATACAGGAACAAAATGCTAAAATAAATTCACAACTAGAAATCATACAAAAACAACAATTAGAAATCCAAAAGATAAACAATAAGATTTCAGAAATGGACAGTGGCATAGAAGGGCTGAGGAGCAGGTTTGAAACTATGGAAGACAGGATCAGCGAAATTAAAGACAAACACTTAGATACAACTCTGAGGAAAAATCAGAGAAAAGAATGAAGAAAAATGAAGAAACCCTGAATATTATGTGGGATACAATCAAAAGCAAAAATCTTCGAGTGACTGGAATTCCAGAACAGGGGGAGAAAACACAGAGAGGATCATTGAAGAATTGCTGACAGAAAACTTCCCCAATATCATGAAAGATGATAAGCTGACCATCCAAGAATCTCAACGAACCCCATATAGGATAGACCCCAAAAGAAAATCACCAAGGCATATCATAATCACACTCACTAAAACCAAAGACAAACGAAGAATCCTGAGAGCAGCTTGAGAAAAACAAAAAGTCACATACAAAGGAGAAACAATAAGACTAAGCTCGGATTATTGGGCAGAAACAATGCAGGCAAAAAGGCAATGGGATGACATATATAAAACCTTGAAAGCAAAAAATTGCCAGCCAAGAATAATATATCCTGCAAAACCCTCATTCAAATATGATGGTGAAATTAGGTCATTTCCAGATGAAAAGAAATTAAGGGACTATGTAAAAACCAAACCAAACTTACAAGACTTATTAAAGGAAGCCCTTCAATCTGAGAACAAACAATGTCAGACCACAGGCCGAATATAGGCACAGGATTGTACTTGCCAGATGCCAAACTAGGAAATGAACTATGCAAAATGGACTATGCAAAACCAAAAGAATTACAAAAGGGAACCAGAGAGGTTAATCTGTAAATGATAACAGCATCAGAACAATAAAAGAGGAATGAATGGTGTAGGTGTAGAACCTTCTAATGGAAAGGAAGTCAAGCGATACCAAGTAATAATAGACTGGTACAAGTCCAGGAAGATAAGGGTAAATTGCAAGGTAACCACAAAGAAAGTTAACAAACCTACTCATCAAAATAAAGAAGAAAAACATAAAGTCTCGGTAAAAACAAAAACAGAAGAAATGAAAAAAAAATCCACAAACAAAAGGAACTCAGCGCAGGAGAGTAAAAGGAACAAAGAAAATGTCAGCACCACCAAAAAAAACACTACAAAGTGCAATCCCACTCCTAGGAATATATCCTAGAGAAATAAGAGCCGTCACACTAATAGTCATATGCACACCCATATTCAGTGAAGCACTGTTCACAACAGCAAAAAGATGGAAACAACCTAGATGCCCATCAACAGATGAATGGATAAACAAACTATGGTACATACACACAATGGTGTATTATACAAAGATAAACAACAATGATGAATCTGTGAAGTGTCTCATAACATGTATGAAACTGGAGGACATTATGCTGAGTGAAATAAGTCAATCACAAAAGGACAAATATTGTATGAGACCTCTACTGTATAACTCATGTAAAAGTTTACACACAAAAAGAAACAGTCTGTTGGTTATGAGGAATGGGAGGGATGGGGTAGGGACTAAATAGATAAGCGGTAACTTTGTTGAAGGGTAAGACAGTACACATTACTGGGGAAGCCAGCACAACTTGTACAAGGAAAGGTCATGGAAGCTCCATAGACACTTACAAACTCCCTGAGGGACTGAATTGCTGGGCGGAGGGCTGTGGGGACCATGGTCTCGGGGAACATCTAGCTCAATTGGCATAACACAGTTTATAAAGACAATGTTCTGCATTCTACCTTGGTGAGTAGCATCTGGAGTCTTAAAAGCCTGTGAGCAGCCATCTAAGATACTCCACTGTTCTCCCCACTTCCAGAGCAAGGGAGAACGAAGAGAACAAGAAACAAGGAAAAGATTAGTCCAAAGGACGAATGGACCACAGCAACCAAGGCCTCCACCAGACTGAGTCCAGAACAGCTAGATGGTGCCTGGCTACCACCACTGACTGCTCTGACCGGGATCACAGTAGACGGTCCTGGACAGAGCTGGAAAAGGTTGTAGAACAGAATTCTAACTCACACAAATAAACCAGATTTGCTGGCCTGACAGACTGGAGAAACCCTGAGAGTATGCCCCGGGATGCCCTTTTAGCTCAGTGATGAAGCCCCTCCTGAAGTTCACCATTCAGCCCGGGATTGGACAGCCTCATAAAACAAAACAGGACTAATGAGACACAGCAGTCCAGGGACAAAGACTAGAAGGCAGGAGGAGATAGGGAACCCAAGTTTGAGAAGGGACAGTGTTGACATGTCATGGGGTTGTTAACCATTGTCATAGGGCAATACGTATACCAACTGTTTAATGAGAAACTATTTGTTCTGCAAATCTTCATCTAAGGTTCAAAAGAAAAAAAAACAAATTATCTATGTGAGATCAAATTGACAACAGCAACTCAAAAGGTTTGATGGGAAGCCTAGGGGGCAGTGATGGTGATGGGATAATTTGGAAAAGGGTAGTGAGAATAACAGCACAGCTGGAAGAATGTAATCAATGTCACTGAATTGTACATGTAGAAACTTTCAAAATGATGTAACTTTGGCTTTGTATATTTTCACCAAAAAAAAGGTCCTCAAGGTCAAGAAGGGAGAGTGTTGACACGTCGTGGGGTTCTTAACCAATGTCATAAAACAATATGTTTACTGACTTTAATGAGAAACTATTTGTGCTGTAAACTTTCATCTAAAGTTCAATAAAAAAAAATTTAAAAAAAAATTCAATTTCTCAAAAAAAGGCCAGGCTTACTGGTCAGACAGAGACTGGAGGAACCCTCGAGACTATGGCTACCAACACCCTGCTAACTCAGAATTGAAGACACTCCCAAAGTCTGCCTTTCAGCCAAAGATTAGACAGGCCAATAACAAGCAATAAAACACATGAGAAACATGCTTCTTAGTTCAGTCAACTATAGGACACCAAATGGACAACTGCCGCCCAAAAGCAAAGATGTGAAGGCAGGAAGGCACAGGAAAACTGGACAAAAGGACACGGAATCTGGGATGGAAAGGGGGAGAGTGCTGACACATTGCCAGGACTGCAACCAATGTTACAAAACAATCTGTGTATAAATTTTTGACTGAGAAGTTAATTTGGACTGTAAACTTTCACCTACAGCACAACAAAAAAAATTGTAAACAGTCTCTACATTTTTTTGGAGGGGGTTTGCATTCAGGTAGCAGTGGAAGGTGGGTATTTATGCCTAGCCTTTACTTGGGCTCTTTTTGTATCTTTTTAAGTGTTTTCTTTTATGTTGACTATAATTAAATACTATTTCTTAAACTGCCTTGAGTGATTTTATTTTATATATATAGCATTTTTATTCTTAATTCCATCCTCTTGCTTTCTCCTTTGGTATGCTTTTATTGTTTCCTGTGTGTTTTGTTTTTATTTTCTCCAGTGATTTGAAAGCATATATCCTGTTTCAAATTTACCTCTGGTATCCTTTAAGATTATCCAAAACTTACATATTCCTTTGTTTTCTCTAATTTTTAAATTCAAGGAAACGTAATAACTTTTGACTCTCATGTTAGATAAGGACTTTTCATGTGCTTTCATCCATTTGCTTCTGCCAGTATGATTATTTTCATTAACTTGCTTAAATGTCAGACACCTTCTAATTTAATGTTTTAACATTTGCAAATAATTTTAACTCTTTATTTAGAAAGCTACATAATATCTAACTCTTTTCAGCAAATGTGTTGCAGAAAAGCTCTTTAAAGTGTTAAAAAGCAAAGATGTCACTCTAAGGACTAAGATGCACGTGACCCAAGCCATGGTGTTTTCAGTCTTCTCATAGGCATGCGAAAGCTGGACAGTGAATAAGGAAGACAGAAGAAGAATCGATGCCTTTGAATTATGATGTTGGTGAAGAATATTGAATAGACCATAACTGCCAGAAGAAATGAACAAATTTATCTTGGAAGAAAGACAGCCAGAATGTCCCTTAGAAGCAAAGATGATGAGACTTCGTCTCACATACTTTGGACATATTGTCAGGAGGGACTAGTCCCTGGAGAAGGACATCATGCTTGGTAAAGTCAATGGTCAACGCAAAAGAGAAAGACCCTCAGTGAGATGGATTGACAGTGGCTGCAACAAAGGGATCAAGATAACAACGATTGTGAGGATGGCACAGGACCCAGCAGTGTTTCGTTCTGTTGTACATAGGGTCTCTATGAGTTGGAACAGACTCAGCAGCACCTAACGACAACAACAAGTGTGTGTACCTGGTAAATGTGCTAAGCACAGGCCTTTCATATTATGATTTTCACATTCCTAAATATTTGCCTTTATTTCTCACTCTACCAGCACATTTTTCAAGAAAGACACATGGGTATGAGACAATCAAGCGTGTCTTTCTGATAACTTCTTACAGGCTGGATATAGAAGTTTTGCATCTCTATATATTTCCCCAAGAAAATCAATAAGAATCCCTACATTGTCTTTTAAGATTCAATGTCAGAAGAATTTTGAAGCCAATCTAAATATTTGCCTTTGTAATTTTCCTTTCTTCCTGAAAGAGTGATTTAGGATGGTTATTCTTTTATTACTGAAATTAGAATATTTTGACATGATATATCTGCATGCAAGTTTCCATTAACAAGATGATTCATTTTATTCAAAAAGTCCAGATTTTTTTTTTTTTAAACCTCAGGAAAGTTTTCTTCCATGTAAGGATTCATTTCTTCCCCATTTCTTCAGCTTTCATTTTTCAGAATGATGATTAGTCATAAGTCAGATTTTCCTTTATTCTCTCTCATCCTATTCTACTTTGTATAGTCATTCACTTTCTTAGAAAGTCTATATAGCTTTGCCTCCAGGTCATTTATTTTTCTTTTGCCAACTCTTTTCTTCACTATTTATGGTGCATATTTTAATTATTTAACAAGAGTCTGTGGGGGGTGCAAATAATTAAGTGTTCACCTACTAGCCAAAGATTGGCAGTTCAGACTCACCCAGAGGCACCTTGGAAGACAAGCCTGCCTTCTGAAAGGTCACAGCCTTGAAAACCCTGTGGAGAAGTTCTACTCTGCACACATGGTGTCTTAGGCTGGGCCCTCTAGAGAAGGAAAACCAGTAAAGTGTATAAATATATATAGAGAGAGATTTATATCAAGGAAATGGCTCAGGCGATTGTAGAGGCTGGAAAGTTCCAAGTCCATGGATCAGGATAGAGGCTTCTCCCCATTCACGTAGCTGCAGAGGCTGGCAAACCCAAGATTGGCAGATTGGACAGCAGGGCTCTTGCTCACAGGCTGTGAAGATCGATGAATCTCAAGGTTGGCAGATAAGCTGATAGCTCAAGTCCCAAGAACCAGAGGTCAGATGAACATGAGGGAGCCGCAGGATCCAGAGCTAGCAAAAAGCCAGACCATCTGCTTACATTCGAATCTAGGCCACTCTATCAAGGAAACTCCCTTTCAACTGATTGGCTACTCACAGCAGATCCCATCATGGGAGTGATCACATATAGACACTGAGAATCATGCCCAGCCAAGTTGACACACAATCTTAACCATCACACATGGTATCTCCATCAGTTGGAATCAACTCAACAACAACAAGGTTTTTAACATTCTTATATTTCTTTTTCTTTTGTCCAGCATTTTTCATCTCAGCCTACCTCAATCTTCTTCTTTCATATGTTCATTTCTATTTCATAAACTTTACGATTCCTTATACTGTATTTAGAGCACAGAATATATACATATTTTATGTTTTCTTCTGTTGTGGGTGATAAATTATTTTCTCTATGTCCTTAGGACACTCATGTCCCTCTTTTAGTCCCAGTGTCCTCTCATTAGGAGTCCCTGAGTGGTGCAAACAGTTAACGTGCTTGGCTGCTAACCAAATGTTGGAAATTCAAGTCCACTCAGAGGCAACTTGGAATAAAGCCCTGATAATATGTTTCTGAAAAGTCAGCCACTGAAAATCCTTAGGAGCACAGTTCTACTCTGACACACTTGAGGTCACCATGAGTCGGAGTTGACTTAGTGGCAACTGGTAACTGGTCTTCTTATTATTTCATTAAAGGCATAATAGAACACAAAAAGAACTCTCAGGGTTGATGGCCAATAATGGAGGCATGTTTATCCCAATTTTTCTCACCCTCAAAATCTCAGCTGAGAGTCAGGTTGTCATGCACCACTTCTGGTTGAAATTGTCTTGTCTATCAAACATCTAATTCATATATAATCTACTGAACTGAGATAAACTGTCCTCTGCTGAGGTTACCCAGAGTGCTGAATAAGAAGACAAGACTATGTTCCTAGGTAGGTGGACATGCACCTGTCCATCTGGTCTTCTTCACTGGGGATGTTTCATGTACAGTGGCAGTCCCCAGAGGGTGGTGTTCTATTGTTTCTACTTATTTCCGTCTATACCATTGAATTTAATCCCATAAAGCAATGGGCCACCATATGAGACTTCCACCCAAATTTCAATGTCCTTAATAGATACAGCAAAATAGAAAGTGTGATTGGATGAACATGGCAGGGAGTGATTGGGTAAGAAAAGACTTTGAGCATCTCAGAAAGCAGGTTTTCTTACTAGGGGCCAATGGCCAGGCTTTCTGTTTGATTCCGTGGGACCAACTCTCTGAGGTAGAACCATACAGATGGGGTGAATGCAGACAGTCTCCTTTGTCCTTTCTCTCTAGTCTCGTGCTGTTTTTGATGTTTAGGTATGAGTTGGCTGTAAATCATTTGTAAAAGTTGCACAGCTAGACTCATTGATCAAATTGTTTCTAGTGCTGGCAGCTTTGCACCTTTTTATTTACTTCCTGGGAATTCCAGTGGAAGGTGAAAGAGATTTATTTAAGCATAGGTAGCAAATTTCATTTACAACCTGGAAGTATACTATTGTGCATATTTTCTCTACCTATATGGTACATATTTTTGTAAACTGCATTACAGGCTTTATTGAATGAACTATGTTGTACATATACAAAATAATTACAACCAGACACATAAATCTCAGAAAACTAAGAGTCTAGTACTTGATAAAGCCAGGAATAGTTTTTCAAAACACTTGACCATGTCTATTATGCTTTCAGTGTAATAGCGGCTCTGCCAAATTTGGATGAACGCTTTCATTAGGGTAGATTATATAAGTTTGCATTTTGCTTGACTTGCCAATAGACTGGCTTACCTGAGCATATTTTCCTGGAAGTATGTTTTGAAGTGAGTCTCTGGGTGGTACAAATGGCTAACACACTCAGCTGCTAACCAAAAGTTTGGAGGTTCAAGTCCACCCGGACGCACCTCAGAAGAAAAGTCTGGCGATCTACTTCTGAAAAATCAGCCATTGAAAACCCTATGGAGCACAGTTCTACTCTGACGCACACGGGGTTTCCATGAGTCAGAATCAGCGGCAACTTGTTTGCTGGTTTATGCTTTGAAGTGAGACGGAGTATTAAGCTTGCAGTTCTTGATTAACTCACACACTTCAGTTCACACAGCAAACTGGCAAGGAGGAATCGCAATGCTGAGCTCATGATTCTCATCGCTTTGCTGCTCTGTGGAGACATAGAAAGTGCGTCTCTTTTAAAAGTACACATTTACCGGAGAACAGTACATGGACTTCTGCTCCGGGACTATTTCAGCAAAATGTGGAGGGATCTTGCTCCAGCGGTTTAGCAGTGAAGGCCTGCACACCTACCCGCTCACCCCTGGCTCAAGATCTTATCTCAGGGGCTCTGCCCCTCAGCGCCCTATTTCAAGAGACACTGAACCCCTCTGCCATGTGCAGTGGATTCCCGCTTTTCAAAGGATCCCGTCTCCTCACATCAAAGGGAGCCTACGATTGCAACTCTGGCATTTTAAAAAGAAGACGCTGAAACTAAAATGGCCTTTCTCTCCCAGCTTTCTCTTTGGAATTCACCAAAGCCAGGCCCGAGGAATGTGATGACATCCTAAAAGCCTGTGATTAATTTATGCAGGTCCCCAAGTCTTTGCCCCTCAGTGCCACATGTGAAGCAGTTACCACCACCTGGTTTTCCTCCAGTCAGACAGCACGTCCAAGAATTCCAGTCATCACTTGAATAGAAATAGGCTTGAAAGCATGCAATGTCTTAGAGTGTTAGTTTATGCAGATCCTTTTATCTATCCCCTTGTTGAGATTGCCTTGCATAAACAGCCCTGCTTACCAATAGATTATTTACACATGTAATCACTTGCTTTTTTTTTTTTTTTTCTGATGAGTTTTTCAATTTGGGGTTTCAGCTCGCTGTCCCAATGTTTTTGTACAAGTAGGAGGCTAAGGTGGCAGGAAGTGGGAGCTCCCCAGAGAAGTAACTGTGATAAATGAGGCCATGTGAGGCTGTTTACCTACAGGAAACAATATAAGCAAAGGAAGGAGGCACCTTCTTAAAGTTTTCAAGTGGTATGAAATCAGTAATGCTGAATTTTTTTTTTTTTTTTGCCAAACCAAACTTTCTTAAAAATAGAGATTATTTATCACTGATTTTAAAAGAATCATTATATATGTGGAAAAGTTTATGGTAATTGTTTAAAACATAGATTTAATTGAATGTGAGTTCTTCTGCTGGAAAGCATAGAAACAAACTTTACATGACAGGGCCCAAATCAGAAGGTTGTAGAATTTTCTTTCAAGTCTGGAAATTAAGAACTTATTGGTCAATGCAGAGTGACAAAAGGGTATAGAGGAAGAGGGGAGCATTATGCCAACTTTTCTCCAGAGGAAAGGAGCAGTATCGCTGGAATTACACAGTTCTGGAAGGCCTTGCGTGGTATCAGTAGTTAGTGAGGAGAGAAGTCAGGCCTGAAAAGACAGGTTGTCTACTAATAGCTTTAGCCCCTCAATGACTGTGGCTTGTCCAAGACACTGAGAGCCTGATGGTCAAAGAGAAAAGAAGTCTTGACATGTTTGGCCTGGCCTATAATGTAGCAAGATCTTTTCTACCTCGAGTCCACAACGGACTTCAATGACTAAAAGTTTGCCCAGAATGACTCCAGGCCTGCTCTATGCCAACCGGAATGGAACACCTTCCTTTGAACTTGTCTGCAAGAAAGATCCAAGCTTCCAGGATTGGACTTCATCCAACTGTAGTGATTCTGGGCCATCGGTAAGGAGAGGGGCATTGTTACTGAGTCCAAGCGCAAATGCCAAAGAAGAGGCACATCGCCCAAAGCAGTGGAAAGAGGCATCAGGCCAAGGGCTCAGTTCTTCTTGACCTTTAAGTATTGACGAACTCATTTAATAAAGGAGGTTTCATCTGGATAAATCTACAGATGACCCTGAATAAATCTACAGATGGCCATGGGGCCTTCATCACAGTTTAGGTTCTAGATGTAACATAGCCCACCTATTTTAAGAATTCAATAGAACTCTTAGTTTATATAGCCCAGAACCAAATTGAGATCTTGCTAGAGACTTTGAATTGTCTTTTTAACTGTGTCTATCTGCTATATCCAGAATCCCTCCTGTTTTCATTCTGAATTCCTGAAAACAACCGAAGGATTATGGGAAGGTCCACTGGGAAGCAAAGCTCCACAGACCGGCTGCCTCAATTATTCCAGAAAGGACAGGGTTGTTTCAAGTGTTCTGCTCTTGCCCCAGGTTTATGGAAACAGACGCAAGGGAGAGATTCTGCCAGGGTGCTGGGGAGTCTCTTCAAGGACAGTTCTTTACTCACTGGCTCCACTTCCTCACCTCCATTCCATGCCTTGTGCCACTCTAATCTGGCATCCTTACATCCACATCTCTGTCTTCACCATGTGATCTTCCTGGCCACTGTGCCCACTAGATATTTCCCAGGGGTCTCTGTGTTTGCCTTTTCTGCAGCATTGGATGCCAGCCCTTCCTTGAACCCCCCTGTTCTGTATGTCTCTGACAGTAGAGCCTCTGGTTCCCCTCTACTTCTCTGGTCACTCCTTCCTTATATCCTCTGTGGGCTTCTCTTCTTCTCCCATCTGATAAATCTTACCATTTCTCCAGTCCCTCCTCTAAGCTCTTTCCTTCTACACATTGTCCCTGCATGGTCCCATGCACCCTACTCCGTGTGTACACTGATGACAACTGAATCCATATCTTTTTCAGACTGCCCTTGTACCCTCTTGCTCTGCATTGTGTATTTCCAGTTGTGTACTGGAGGTCAAATGTAACATGGTTGTGTGCCAGGGATCTGAAATGTAACATGGTTAAAAATGAACCCGTTAATTACATACACACAGACACACACACACACCCCAATCTGATTTCCCTGCTCTATCACCTAGCCTCTTTAATGTTCTACTATCATCCCCTCCTCTTACCTTTGATATCCTCTACAAATAAGAAAGTTGAACATATTTTAGATTTCTCCCTTTCTTCCACCTTCCCTGTCCAATTTTTCGGTTACTAAAAGTCAAAGTGTCTCTCAAATCTTCCTTTCTTTTACTCTCTAACCCTCTTGCTTCTCCTTCGCCTGGGTCCTCTTCAACTCACACTTATGCTGTTGACTCTGGATCACCTCCAGTCAACCACTTCACTAAAGTGAACTTTAAGACATGAACCTTATTTTGTTCTCTGTTTAAAATCCCTGGGTGGCTCCCTTAGGGGGATGAGATAATGCCCATGTGTTTTAGATATTGATTCAGATATGGTATATTGGCATATACTAATTCACCTCAAAACTTAATGGCTTAAGACAATAACTATATACTTCTCACAAATTCACATACTGGCTGAGCAGTTCTTCTGGTCTCAGCTGAGCACACTCATGTATCTACAGTCATCCGAAGGGTCATTGGAGACCTGCTGATTGAGTGTGGCCTCAGTTGGGGTGACCGGCCCTGCCCTGTGCATTTCGTCCTCCAGCAGATTAGCCTGGGCATGTTCTGGAAACTGCATGAAAGACTCCCTCATAGTCACAGCTCATCTCCAGAGAGACCTCTTGGTCTGCATCCTCTGCTGCTGCTGAAACCATTGCTGCTTTTAATACAAGGTAAGGGGATCTGGAACGGGTGCACTTTCTCTTTCACTCACCTGGGGCTGCTGCTGCCCACATGCTCAGGGTAAGCTTTACTCAGTTTCATAGCAACCTAGTACTAACCAGGGCTCAACCAGCTTTGGAATCTCAAGGCAGATAATCCCAAGATACTTCACACTCTTGTCACCCTTGATCCCTGTCTGTGTGATAGGCCTGTCTTGTTCCCTATTGGTCATATGTCCTCCAGCCATATTGCTCTGCTCCTTCCCCACTGCTGCACCTCCTTACCACATCCCTTCTTTCCTATCTTTTTCACTGTGTCTAGAATATTCTTTTCATGCTATACAGTCTCAGCTGTGTCCACTTCACAGACAGATCTGATCTCCTGCCTGGACTGAAACATTACACTAGTAATCCATTCCCCCTCCTCTCCTCACGATCATGTTTGATTGACTCTCCTACCTTCCCAAAAAACTCTGTTATAACCTAATAAAAACCTCTCACTTTTAGGGTGGGAGACAAAAATGAAGACAGCTATAATTTAGACTACAGTCCATTGTACAGTGTTGCTTTACCTTTTCTTTGTTTCAAAATATGCTGAACCTCTATGAAATATCATCATTGGAATGGAGAGGTGAAATGACCTTCACGAAGTCATATAGAGAATAAGTGGCAGAGTTGAACTAAATAAGGTCTTCCAACGAGTAGTCTTTTCTGGCAATTTCTGACCATAGTTAGTCTTAACGATCCCGTTTTATTATTTGAGAGAAAAAAAAGAATTACAATCAGCATGACAACTTTTTGCATGAAAATAGGACTTCTACTGTTGTTAAATAAACTAGAAACCACTTATGCCTTTCAGCTACCTTCCAGAGCTGACCTGTCATACTCAATACCATCCCACCCACAAACCAAAGTGGGTAAAGCCTGGAAACTGTATATTCTATTCCCTTGGAATTCTAGTTAGATTTCTCCATTAGAAGGCCTCCTACAAAATTTGGAAGGCAGAAGAGAAGAAGTCATTTAATTCTCCTGTGACACACAGCTGCATCATACCTTTAACAGACAGAGGTCATGGGGTTTCCCCTCTGCTGTCAGACATCCTCTGGAAACTCCCCACTTCAGTGCTCTAGGCCCCTGAGATTATACGTAGTCTCCTAGTGCCTTGGGCATCCTCCTGAGAGTGCCTACTCAGGTACTGCAGTCAGCTGAGACCACAGGGGCAGCTTCTGGAAATCTCTGCCCTCCAGTATTTTCTGGAGGTGGCTCCAGAAGACATCCCCAAACTTCTGACTTTGTGTAAGCCTCTAATAACCCATTTTGCTCCTCAAAATATCTAAAGTGGCATTTGTTTTCTGACTAAACCCCAACTGATAAACAGTATTTAAACAATGTACTTGCAAATCTATATACTCATTTATATTCATAATCCATAAAGGGTTTCCTAAGCAATGACAATTGGAGTTTGGTGTAGATTTAGATAAGTTGTGCTTAGTGGAAGAAGATGTGAAGAGACATTACTTAACTTAGGTATGTCTGAAATCCACTTTGTCTTCTCACATTAGAGCATGCATTTGGTATAAGTTAATCAAAGGATTGATTCCACTATGTTAAAGAGAATAATAGTAACAGCTTTATTTGATGCCTTACTCACTGCAAGGATTTCTTTAACTTACCCAGTTCACCTTACCAGGGTATTCTGGGTGTGAATTTAATTATACCACATGGAATGCTCTGTCCATGAGAGATCTGTCAGCATGGTGAGCTTCCCCACCCAATACAACTGCAGGGAAGGACTGCATCTGAGCACCACCTTCTACTGCAAAAAAGACTTATTGTACCTGAGTAGACCCAGGTTGATTTATGACCTATGGGCCAAGAAAATATGAAAAGATCTGCCAGGTAGATAGATCCTAAAATCCATTGTGCTTTCAGCATGTGGACTGAAAAATGAGGGAAAAGTTGCTTTCTGCTGAAATAGTAGTCTCTAGGAGATTATTTTTGCATTGTTTTAGAAGATAAAGCATTTCTCTTCCAGACCTCTGGGGATGTATGTGAGTGAACATCTAACACGGCTTAGCTCTCCATTGCTTTCAAGAACCATCTTTGCCATGCAAGCTACTCTAGTTCCTGTGAGAGCCGAGTCGTTGTGACCAGCTTCCTTCTCTGGATCCAGGAAGCCAGTTAGAGCTTTGCGCCTTCCTAGCCTTGGGAAGAGCCCCTTTGCTGCTCACACAGAGTCTCCTGAGATGTGCAGCCTGGCATCATTCTGTGCACACCAGGAAAAAAAAAAAAAAAAACCATCACTGTTGAGTGGATTCTGGCTCATAACAACCCGGTAGGACAGAGTAGAACTGCCCCCATGGGGTTTCCAAGGCTGTAAATCTTTACAGAAGCAGACTACGGCATCTTTCTCCCACAGATCAGCTCGTGGGTTCGAACCGTGGACCTTTCAGTTAGCAGCTGAGCACTTAACCATTGCTCCACCAGGGCTCCATACTCTGTGCACTAGAATCCATGTTTTCTCCTCCCTCCCTCCCTTCTTTCCTTCCTTCCTTCCTTTCTTTTTCCCCTCTTTCTTCCCTCCATCCTTTGTTCTCTGTCTTCTTTTCTCTTTTCTTGCCTCCCTCCCTTCCTGCCTCTCTTCCCTCCTTCATTCTCTCCCTTTATTTCTTCCCTCTCTCCTTCCTTTCTTCCTTCAATTTTTTTTTTTTTTTTTTTTTACATCACCTATGTGTAAGTTTGAAGCCCTGGTGGTGTGTAATGGTTAAGAGCTACGGCTGCTAATCAAAAGGTCATCAGTTCAAATCCACCAGCCGCTCCTTGGAAACCCTATGGGGCAGTTCTACTCTGATCTATAAGGTCACTATGAGTTGGAATCAACTTGACAGCAATAAGTTTTGTTTTGTTGTTTTTTTTTTTTTTTTTAATGTGTAAGTTGCTGTAATTAGGTGCTGGGGATGTTTCCTTGAGCAAGACCCAGTACATCTCTTAAAAAAGAAGACCCCATTGGAGAAGACAGTTAAAAAATTAGACAATAATGGGGAAATTTGATACATGTTATACCAGAGGGTCCTTGGGAACACACAGGAGCAGGCACCTAACTTGGTCTAGGGCAGGGCTGTCCAACAGAAGTACAATGAGAACCACAGGTGGGAGCCAAAATATGATGTTGAATTTTCTGGTGGCATATAAAAAAAGTAAGAAAAATGAAATCAATGTCAACTATATTTTTATTTAACCAAATATATCCAAAATATTATAATTTCCTTATGCAATTAAGATAACAATTATGCTAAATCTTCAAAATCTAGTGTGTAGTTTATATTTACAGCTTATTGACGGTTCCGCAGCCACACTAGCCACATTTCAAGTGCTCCACACCGACGTGTGACTAAAGGGTACTACCTGTCTTGGACAGCGCGGGTCTAGGGGGATGGGGAGTGCTTCATGAAGGTGATGGCTTTAATCTGAGACAGAAGAATGTGTGTGGGTTAGACAGGTAATGAGCACAGAGCTAAAAGAACATTCCAGAAAGAAGAACTTGTGCAGACATGAGACGGAGGCTAGTATGTCCTGAGGCCATTGGTCCTACGGTGGTGGGGAGAGGAGGGGAGGGAAAGGAAGACTGAGAGAGTCACAAGGTAGATCTGGAATAGTCAGCAGGCAGAGATCATCATGGAAGTGTCTATGTGGAAGGAGTCTGAGCTTTTTCCTGCAGGTAGCAGGAACAAATTGGAGGTGTGTAGACAATGGAGTGAACTGCTCAGATCAGCATTTTTAGAAAGATGCCAGGAAAATGTCCACAGTGTGGGGGTAGGGGGAGTGGGGTGGAACGAGGGCAGCAAGCAGGACAAGGGGCAGGAAAGTATCTGAGAAAGCGGCCGGAATCATCCCTACTGCCGTGGCAGGAGGGTGGGAGAGATTAATCCAAGGAAATTTAAATGACTGAAAAAGTCGTTAATCTGATTAAGTATAGGGGTCAGAGGAGGAAAGTCAGGGGGCTCCCTGGCTTGGAAAGCATGTGTATAGTGGAGCTATTCAATAAGATGGGGACATAAGAGGAGCAGCAGGTTTTGTGGGGGAGACCCTAAGTTCTATTTTGAAGATGCTTCATTTGAGGTTCATGGGAGCTTTCCAAGAGTCCCTGAGTGGCACAAGTGGTTAAGTCCTCAACTACTAACTGAAAATTTGGCAATTCAAACCCCCCCAGAGGCACTTCAGAAGAAAGGCCTGGTGATCTACTTCCTAGAAGTCACAGCCTTGAAAACCCTATGGAGCACAGTTCTACTCTGCACACATGGGGTCACCAGGAGATGGAATTGACTTGATGGCAACTGGTTTGGTTTTGATTTTTGGGGAGCCCTCTGAGTGGAGAAGCTGCCCACAGAGTATTTAGGTGTGATTCTGATGAGGGCTGTCCAGGCTGGAGAGTAATATGAGCCTCCCTCTACCACACTCACACCATCCCAAGGGCCTGGGACCAGGTGCTGCTTCACAGCACTGTGCCTGGCTGAGACTTTCAGCCTCCCTTATTGTTCCTCACAGCAGCCTCCAACCACTTCTCACTGTAATCTGTCCTTTGCATTGTCTCCAAAGGCATCGTCCTGAAAGAGCATTGGTGACTTTCCTGTTCATCTCAGAATGAAGTCCTCAGGCTGACATTCACCTTCTTCTTCAGTCCCTGCTTCACCACACACCTTAGATGACAACACAAGGCACCCCATCACAAATAGGCCATTTCTTCCCCCACCTGAGATGTGTGCTCCTCTCTGAACTGCACAATTCCCTAGACCAGCATCTGGGCCGGGGCCAGACTGACAGGCCAGGGCAGAAGCTGGTGACCAGGGATGCCACCACTCTCATCACTGTTACCCATGCCATGTAGGAAAGGGAGAAGGACTATTTATGGGATCCCACACAGTAAAACTAAGACCAGAGGGTGAAAGTTGGAGGGAGGCTCCACTGACCCCAAGGGAGGGCAGCGGGGAAACCAGGCTGGCCCATTTGGCTCCTGAACTCCCCAGGGCTGTCCAGGATGTTTCTAGCCAACCTACCTTTTCTCCTTAACTCCGGCCTGACTTCCTAACACAGCCTGATCAGCTCCCTCCCTCTGTCCTCAAACCCTCATCTCCCTAATAAAATCCTCCACAGTTAATCCCATCTCATGCCCTTCTTCTCAGAGGACGGGGACTGAGTTGATGCCCTTGACCAATTTTCTCTTGGAGTTTGCCACTTAAGAGAAAGAATATGCCAACTAAACTCTGACCATATTTTTTTCTCTAGTTTGTTATTTACTTTTTATTCCTGCTTACGGTACTTTGTGTATTTCAGAGATTATTAATTTTTACATAATTCAAATCATTTCCCCTAGGATATCTCTCCTATCTATGCCCACCGAAACTTCAAATTCCCTCCCCTCAATCATGTTAGGCTGATACTGTCCCTAATCATCCAGCAGTCCTTGGCAGAACAAGGTCAGCTCCTTAGCAAGGCCCCACTAGCCTTCTAAGAGGCAGATTTGCAATCCTCTCACCCTCCGCCAGGTTCTTCCTTCCCCGTGAAGAGCTTATCAAGGAATCTTTTCCAAACGCTCACCATGCTCTTCCCAAGGGAGCTTCGGGTAAATTAATTTTCCACAAAGCCCTACAATTAGCCCAAGTTCACTCTGGACTCCGATAAATATTCATCTCTCTCCATCTAGATTGTTTGCATTACTCTCTTTTCACATTTCACTCTTCAGCCATCTGGAATAGCTTTGAAGCACCATTTCAAATGATTCTGTAATAAATGATTTCCAATTCATTTATTGGATATATATATATATAGAGAGAGAGAGAGATTTAATACTTGTGATGCCATCATATTGTGTCCCCAGCAAAGAAATGCAGACACCTGGCTTGTTGTTTTTTCTTCTTAATCTGTGAACATTAGGAGGCAACAGGATGCATCCAGCCCAGAGGGGTTGGGACCTGGACCAGGTACCTGTCAGGGTAAAGCAGACCCTGGGAGGCTTTAGTGTGCTGACAGGTGTTGGTCAGCAGCCCAGACAGGGGCAGCCTCAGAAATTCCCAGCACCTCTGTGGTTGGTGTCCTGGCAGGGTGCAGGAGCACAGCTCCAGGGAGCCCAGAATCAACTGTAGTGAGGCAAGCAGCCATGTGGGGATGCCAAAGAAACATACTGGCAAGAAGGAGACAAGACAAAGGGTGGATCAGGACAGCACTGTAACCCCAAAAGGCCTGGCAAGATCCCTCTTCTGGAAGAGAAAAAACAAAAAAAGTTGCCACCAAGTCGACTCCAACTCTTGGAGACCCCATTTGTGTCAGAGTAGAACTGTGCTCCATAGAGTTTTCAATGGCTGATTTTTCAGAAGTAGGTCACCAAGCCTTTCTTCCAAGGTGCCTCTAGGTGGACTCAACCCGCCAGCCTTTTGGTTAGCAACCGAGCACATAAACTGTTTGCACCACCCAGGAACTCTTCCTGGAGAAGGGGCCACCAAAAAAAATAAAAATAATCTGGGATTAACACCAAGGGGTACTGACAGCAAGACTGACCTGATGCTGAACCATTCAGCAGCCTCACTAGGGTTCCTTAAAGTCCTGTGACTTAGGATTTCTTCTGTCTGGGAATCTGGTTTCTTCAGACATCTTTGAAAGAGTGTTTCCCACTAGCGGGAGGGAAGCATAACATGCATCAGTGATCAGAGTGGGACAAGGAGAGAAGCCGAGTGGAACCAGTGGCTGGCCCCCTCCAGGCTGAGGCCACTGCCACAGCCAAGCCAGGCCCAAGGTCATCTCTCAAGGTGCCAGCAGGCTGGGGAGCAGGCCCCAGACCAGCAACCAGAAATGTGGGTACCTCAATCCACACTGGAGGAAGAGCAAGAAAGCAAGCTGGGTACAGTGCAGGTCAGAGGGAATAGCCAAAAAAACACCTGTGATAATCCCAATGTCAGGCAGGTGCATAGTCCCCAAAGATGTCCACGTCCTAATCCCTGGAACCTGTGAATATGTTTCCTTACATGGCACAAGGGACTTTGTGGATATGACTGAGTTAAGGTTCCTGAGATGGGGAGGTTACTCTGCGTTATCTGGGGAGAGGGAAGGTAATGTAATCACAAGCATCCTTATAAGTGAAAGAGGGAGACAGAAGGGTGAGTCAGAGATTTGAAGATGCTACACTGATGGCAATGGGCTCAAACATACCAGTAATCACGAAGATGGTGCAGGACCAGGCAATGTTTCGCCAAGATTGCCATGAGTCAGAGGTGACTCCACAGTAACAACACCAATAACACTGTTGGCTTTGAAGCTAGAAAAATCAAGGGAACAGGTTCTGCCCTAGACCCTCCAAAAGGAACACAGTGCAGCTGTCACCTTGATTTTAGCCCCGTGAGTCCACTTTGGACTTCTGATCTCCAGAACTGTAAGATAATAAATTTGTCTTGTTTTAAGCCACTAAACTTGTGATAATTTGTTACAGCAGCAACAACAACAACAAAAAACTCTTCTCATCAAGGCTATTCCGACTTATAGTGACCCTACAGGACAGAGTAGAACTGCCCCATAGGGTTTCCAAGGAGCCGCTGGTGGACTCAAACTGCCGACCTTTTGGTTAGCAGCTGAGCTTTTAACCACTTCACCACCAGGGCTCCAACAGCAGCAATAGGAAACTGGTATTCCCAATTAGGTGCTGCTGTGAAGAAGAACAATGTTATCGAACTGTCCCCAGATGCTTAAATTTTTCAAAATCCTGACCAGTAAAATTATCCACTTGAATGAAGCACTGTATACGTTAATTGTATTTCTCTAAAAATAAATAAAAGACTATAGGAGAAATAAAACTGTGATCTGATTCTTAGGTAACACCTGTCTATTGAAGTTCAGATCATGTGAATCAAAATATGTATTCCCATTGTCTGCTCCTGGTGGTGACCTCCAAATGAGGGAAGTGGAGGAAAAATAAAACCCTCTCATCTCCCTAAACTAAATAATGGTGGAAATTTAACGGTAGGCCTCAAACAAAGCTGTTCTTATTCTGTGAGCTTAGAAAAAGGGTAGTTTGACACTCCATTAAAAGAAAAGAAAATATATCCCCAAAGAATAGAAGACATTTCAAAAAGTGCTTCATGCATAGTGAAACATAAAGCAGAGCTAGTTTATAGCTCTCGTCAGAATGATTCTCAGCAGCGAAAGCACTTTTTACTTGACATCTCTGCTCTATTAGTCTCTTCCTATGTTGTCAATCTTTTAAAGAAGGTAGAAAGGGCAGTGCTGAAGCTGGGCGCATTGGATTGCTGCATTTATCTGGACTATATCTTTTTGTGCCCATTGAAACCTAATCAAAATTGGCAATTTATCCCTGTAATAAACTTTTATATGAGGCTTCACTAAGAAAATTTGGATCCTTAAATAATGAAAAAATACATCATATGGAAAGCATGAACATGAATATCTTCATTAAACCTTCATCAAGTAGAACTGTGGGCATCCTTTGGTGCTTGTCTGAAATAACTTTAGGACAAAAGAAATGGTTTACATTAGTAGCCCACCAGGCCAGTGAACTGGGCCATAGCCCTGAGTTGAGTCTTCATTTGACATTTTGCTGTGTGGCCTTACGAAAGTGACCTAGTCTCTCTGGACTTCATGAGTGAAGTCTTCCCTTTTGTGATTAGGCATGTGTCTGGTTGCTAGTTCTCTGTGCTTCTCCTTCAATAGATTATAAGCTCCACAAGGGCAAGGAACAACACATTTGTTTTGTTATCAACACACACTTGTGTCCAACACAAACTTGGCACAGGGGAGAAACTGAATGAATGATTCAACTTACACAGTGGGCCTGATTTGCTCAGAATTCTGCATTTGGGACTGGGGTCAGCAGTGATGGCTATTGTACCCTACATGGTATCGTTAGCTTCAACTGGGGCTGGAAGGCTACAATGCTTTTACTCACATCTGGCACCTCCCCCAGGGGCTCACTGGACCTCTGAAAGCTCTAGGGGAGATTCCTTTTCCTTGCCTTTTCCAGCTCCTAGAACCTCCTCACATTCTTTGGCTCATGGCTCCCTTCCATCTTCAAAGCTAGCAATGGCCAATTGAGTCTTTATCACATCACAGCACTCTGACGCTGACACTCCTGCCTCCTCTTCCACTTATAAGGATCTTTGTGATTGCACTGGGCCCACCCAAATAATCCAGTATAATCTCACATCTTAAAGTCAGCTGATTAGCAACCTTAATTTCATCTTCAATATTAATTCCCCTTTGCCATGAAACATAACATATTCAGGTTCCGAAGATTAGGACATGGACATTTTTTTGGAAGGAGGGGCATGATTCTGTCCACCACAATTATCATTTCAGCTACTTTTAAAAAATTGTTGTAATTAACTTCTGATGGCATTATTTGGTAAAAAAAAAAAAAAAAAAAAAATCAATAAATATGCAGTCTATTTTTTTCCATTCTAATCCACTATAGCACATAAAACACAAATCAAGCTTGTTAGATCTATATATGAAATCTCACTCAGAAATAGATTCTGAGTGAAAGTCTGAAGGAATTCCCTCTGCAGTTTAGTCTGGGCAAGCAGAATGAAAAAGGGGATGTGTTGGGATCTGTTGTGATTAAAGGGTCAGGTGGGACCTCAGCCTCCGGAGCCTTGCTGTGAGGGAAAAGCTTTCTCTTCCACACAATTTCTGTCATTTTACTTGTCTTCCAATGCTGAGATTTGAAGTTCTGCCTTGTCTGATTAGCATAGTTCATAATAATGTGGGTGACAATACTGACATTAATGTAAAACTAAACTTACAGTCTGTTTGGTAACTGGAACACGTTCTACAAAACTTGATTTTGGAATCCAAGGAGGCATATAGCAAGGAGGCTTTCCAGAGAGACGTTGTTGGCCCACAAGTTCCTTAGACTGTGCATCCGATGGTATGCTGGAAATTCAGGGACGTGCTGATCAAACCTTATCATGCTGTGTGATGTGGTGTTCTGAGTCTGCCCTGACCTTCCACTGGGAGGGTTTTATGGGATCAACTGCTAAATGGCCCAGCAGACACCCCAGGCCAACTCTGAGACTCAAGTATATCTATCAGCAAGTGTGTCAAATGATCTCTTCTGTCTACTTCCTGCTTGCTTTGGATTTATTAGCCCTAGACTGATGCGAGCTCTTCCACCACTCACAGCACAAGAAAGGTGCTTCAGTTCATAGTAACTCTAATGTCCTACTCCACGGTGCAACACTGCAGCCCCTGGTGATAAATCATAAAGAGAAACAGAAAGCTACAGGTCTGGGTAATAAAGTTATTATCCTTTCCAATGACAAATGCAAACCAGATGTTTTCCATCCACCAACATGCTCCCTCCATCCTTATTCTTTTCCACAGTTCCCAGGCTAAGAAACAAGGCACAGCCCCATACTCAGGACATTCTCTTTTGATAATCAAAATTGTGACATGACCCTACTAATTTAATCAAATGGCATAAGTATTATGTTTAAAAGTAAGAGCAGTGACTTAAGCACTAGATGCTTATGAATTTTTATCCCAAACCTATTGTCTGAGTCAATTTATTGTCAACAAAGTGTCAATAATTCTGGCCTTGATTACCTTCTTCACAGTGATGTTGCAGGTATCAATGAGATAACAGAAATGAAAGTTCTTAAAAAATGAAAAAAGATCATAATGACCTTTACCGTAAAAAGCTATATGTTACTTACAGTTTAGCAGTTCTAATAAATAAAAAAATCATACTGAAGAAGTAAGAAAATGCATTGCCTCACTGGGTTCACATTCCATGGTTTACTAGATGGCTTGGAACCTAATCATTCTTCAGAAATTTCCCTGGGTGTCAGGAGCAGGTAAGTATTTCAAGGAGAGATATGTTCATGATTTTTAACACAAACATCAAGGGACATTTGTCACTTTATGCTATGAAGTGGTTTAGTTGTGAACTGTAAGAAAAATATTTTTAAAATTGATTTTGTTGTTAGTTCCATCTAAAATAGAGTAGTCACATTCCTCCTTAATCCTCCCTGTTAAAAATGTAAAACATAGAACTGTACAAGTCAAGATTATAGAAATGGCAAATGTTCTTATCACAATAAAAATTTAAAAAACTAGGAAGACTCTGAAAGGTGTAAAGAAGAAGGTAGACTTTCTAGGGAACCTGGGACTTGAGAAATAATACCCCAGTGAGTTCCCTGGGTTTTCTTTCTGCTTCCATGTAATCTCACAGGGCACTAGAGAAGCCTGAAACCTGGAACCATCAACAAATGTAGACAAGAAAGCCCCAAGAAAAGCCTGATTCCTGTTGCCAAAAGACTTGGAAAAGGAAATCCTAACAGTACAGAAAATCTTTTTTAACAATAACTGCTCTACTACAACCAAACAGCAATGGGGGGAAAAAAAATCCCCTACCCACACAGTGTCATTAGGGTTGATCAAAGAACTGAACTTCCATCCCAACTCATTGACAGTCCTAACTCATTGATAGTGAGGTAGTGCTAGTCAGCACTCTGCTTCCCATCTTATCCTGGTGTCAGCAGGGTTGAGTCAGGATCTGAACATCTACCTCATCTGGACCTGTACGCTACACCTGAATACAATGAGTTCTTGCTAAAAAATAAGATTAAATTGGATCCAGAAACTCAAAACATAATGCCCCAAATGTCCAGAATACAATAAAAAAAGTATATGTCATACCAAGAACCAGGACGATCACAAATTGAATGATAAAAGACAATCAGCAGATGCCAAGATTAACATGACTTAGTTGTTGGAATCATTGAAAAAGATTTTAAGGCATCAATTATAATCATCCTTCAGTAAGAAATTATGAACAATCTTGAAACAAGTGAAAAATAAAATCTCAGCAAAAAAAAAAAAAAAAGAAGAAGAAGATATGAAGAAAAACAAATGGAAATTTTGGAACTGAAAAATACAATAACTGAAATAAAATGAAACTCAATGGATGAGCTCAACAACAAAAATGGAGGGAATAGAGGAAAGAATCAGTGAACCTGAAGACAGAACTATAGAAATTTTCCAATCTGAACAATATAGAGAGTATAGACTTAAAAAAAAAAAATTTAGCAGAACCTCAAGGACCTGTGGGACAACAATAAAAATTTTAACATTTATATCACTGAAATCCCAGGAGAGGAGAAAGAGTGTGGAGCTGAAAAAATATTCGAATAAATGATGACTGAAAATTGCATAGTGAAAGACATAAACCTACAGAGTGAAGAAGTTGAGCAAATCCCAAACAGGATAAACCCAAATAAACTTATGCCAAAACACATCATAAGCAAACTTCTGAAAACTAAAGACAAAGAAAACATCTTGAAAGCAGCTAGAGAAAAACAATGCATTTCTGACAGAGATGCAGTGATTTGAATGACAGCAGATTTCTCATCTGAAATCATGGAGTCAAGAAGAAAGTGCCATAACAGTTTTCAAATGGTGAAAGAAAAGAAGTGTCCACATCAAATTCTATATTTTGTGGAAATACCCTTCAGGAATGAAGGGAATATAAATACATTATCAAATGAAGAAATACTAAAAGAATTCGTCGCCACTAAACCTATCTTTAATGGCTAAAGAAGGTTCTCCAAATGGAAAAGAAATTATAATAGAAGAAGACGTGGGACTTCAGGAACAAAGAAAGAACAATGAAGTGGATACAAATAAGAGTATAAATAATAAACTACCCTTCCCATGAAATTTCAAATTGTTTGATCATTAAAGCGACAATTATACCATCATTTGTTATAATGTTCAATGAATGCAGAGCAAATATTAAGACAAGTAAACTTAAAATGTGGGACAGAATAAATGGAAGTAAATTTTCTACACTTGAATTGGCAAAATGTAGATACCAGCAGACATAGATATGCAGATGACACAACGTTACTTGCAAAAAGTGAAGAGGAAGCACTTACTGATGAAGATCAAAGACTACAGCCCTCAGTATGGATTACACCTCAACATAATGAAAACTAAAATCCTCAAAACTGGACCAATAAGCAACATCATGATAAATGGAGAAAAGATTGAAGTTGTAAAGGATTTCATTTTACTGGGAGCCACAATCAATGCCCATGAGAGCAGTGGTCAGGAAATGAAATGACATGTTACATTGGGCAAATCTGCTGCAAAAGACCTCTTTAAAGTGTTGAAAAGCAAAGATTTCACTTTGAGGACTAAGGTGGGCCCGACCCAAGCCATGATATTTTCAACTGCCTCAAATGCATGCGAAAGCTGGACAATGAATAAGGAAGACCAAAGAACTGACACCTTTGAATTGTGGTGTTGATGAAGAATATTGAGGATACCATGGACTGCCAGAAGAACAAACAAGTCTGTCTTGGAACAAGTATGGCCAGAATGCTCCTTGGAAGCAGGATGGCGAAACTTCGTCTCACATACTTTGGATATGTTATCGGGAGGGACAAATCCCTGGAGAAGTACGTCATGTTTGGTAAAGTGGAGGGTCAGCGAAAAAGAGGAAGACCCTCAGTGAGATGGATTGACACAGTGGCTGCAACAATGGGCTCAAGCATAACGATTGTGAGGATGATGCAGGACCAGGCAGTGTTTCATTCTCTTGTACATAGGGTTGCTATGAGTGGGAACCAACTTGACGGCACCTAAAAACAACAACAAGACATTGATATGATACATGTGCATATTGTAATACTTAGTTGTTGTTAAGTGCTGTCAAGTCGGTACTGTAGAACAAAACACTGCCTGGTCCTGCACCATCCTCACAGTTGTTGTTAGGCTTGAGCCCATTGTTGCAGCCACTTTGTCAATCCATCTCACTGAGGGTCTTCCTCTTTTTTGCTGACCCTCTACCAAGCACGATGTCCTTCTCCAGTGAAAGATCCCTCCTGACAACATGCCCAAAGTATGTAAGACGTAGTCTTGCCATCCTTGCTTCTAAGGAGCATTCTGATTGTACTTCTTCCAAGACAGTAATACTTAGAGCAAGCACTAAAAAAAAAAAAAAAAACTATTTAAAAAGATATACTCAAAGACACTATAAATAAATCAAGATGGAATTCTAAATAATGTTCAAGTAACACCAAGGAAGGCAAGAAAAGTGAAGTAAACAAGAAAAAAAGACCATAAACAGAAAACAAATAATGAAATGGCAGACTTAAACCTTAATGTATCAATAATTACTTTAAATGGAAGTGGTCTAAAAATACCAATTAAAATACAGAGATTGGCAGAGTGAATAAGAAAACATGACACAACTATATACTTTCTACAAGAAACTTCAAATAAAACAATTTAGGTAGGTTGAAGTAAAATAATATAAACAGATATACCACGCACACATAAATTTTTTTTTTTTAAAAAAGCAGCAGTGGCTGTATTAATATCAGATAAGGCTGACTCCAGAGCATACAAAATTATCAGGGACAAAGA
Organism: Dugong dugon; assembly: GCA_030035585.1. Taxonomy (NCBI): domain Eukaryota; kingdom Metazoa; phylum Chordata; class Mammalia; order Sirenia; family Dugongidae; genus Dugong; species Dugong dugon. Next base: position 3,177,345 of record CM057475.1, on the reverse strand, counting down.
AGAATACTACATAATAATAAAAGGACTAACAGACCAAAAAGACTTAGCAATCCTAAATGTGTATTTGCCAAACAACAGAGCTTCAAAATATACAAAGTAAAAAAGAAAAAACTGATAGAAATGAAAAAAGAAATAGACAAAATACACAATTATAGACAAGAATTTCTATAGACAAGGATTTCACCACCTTTTTCTCAGTAATCGATCATTCTACAAGACAGAAAATCAACAAGGATATAGAAGAAATGAACACCATTAACCAAAATAATCTAACAGACATTTTTAGAACACTCCATCTAAAAACAGTAGAATACACATTACTTCAAGATACGTGGTTTGCAAATATTTTCTCCCAGTCTGTACCTCTTTTTTTTCATACTCTTAACACTTCATGTTTGTATGGCTATACAAATTTATACATGGAGTAAGATCCCATAGAACTACACACATACACAAAAATGAATCCATGTAAACAATGGTGAAAAAAGAATAAGGTTAGTAGTCTAGTTAACAGTATTGTACCAGTGTCAATTTCCTGGTTATATGTTATATAAGATGTCACCTTTAGGGGAAGCTAGGTGAAGGGACGCGGGACTCTGTACTATTTTTTTTAACTTCCTGTGAGTCTAAGATTATATGGGGAAAGAAGTCCTAGAAGTTTACTTTGCTTGATAAGCAGAGCATGTGGGCATCTTATACCATTTTCCATATTCAGTTGTACATTTTGGGGTTTTACATTTTCAACTCTTTCTGACAAGGGAATGAATTTTCTCCTGTATTTTTCCTGTGGTTTGTACTATTTGTTGAATATATTACATATTTTTAAATAAGCTGGTCAGAAGCTTTCAGACTTTTGTAAGATTTCTCTTCTCATTATGCTCCCTCCTAAGAATTTTGCAAATAAATCATCGAACCTCTTAAGAAATAATGATCAACAATTTCTCAACCTTGCAAATGGGAAAAGGTGCTGTAACTCTTAAAAATGCCCACTCCTCTCTATTCTCAAGTGACTGTGGTCTGAATTTGGAGATATGGTGACACTTTCTTGACCTTCTTTAGGGAAGACTTGGGAGCATCATTCCTGATTTCAAGAGACTGTTTTGTGGTTCCTGTAAGTTCTGGGAAAAACCCTGATGGTAACTAAGAACATACCATGAGTGAAGCCAACTAGAAAAGAAGCATGGGGCCACAAAATTCCCATTTCTTCTTGCTCACTTAGGCACAGTGGGGACAGAGGGACTAACCCTGGAGAATATGCTGTAGCCTTAGGCCTGGAGTTTGTCGTTTATATCATAGTGTTTGAAGCCCAGGTAGTGTCTGAAGCATAGGATTATAGGATATAGGCCAATCAAGAATGTAGGCAGTGGCAGAAAGAGTGAGAAAACCCTAATAGCTATGGTAAAAACTCAACCCATATGGTGGCGGGAGATGTAAGTAGGGACATTGTATTAATTTTCTTCTGATGTGTGGCTTAAACAACACCTATTTATTATTTCAGTGTTTCTGTAGGTCAGAAGTCTGGGCAGGGGCCTCTGCTCAGTGTCTCACAGGCTAAAATCAATGTGTCATCCAGGGTGCATTCTCTTCTAGAGCTCACATGATTGTTGACAGAATTCAATTCCTTACAACTGTAGGACTATGGTTCCAACTATTTTGCTGGCTGTTAGCCAGAGGCTATTATCATCTAAAGGATGCTCTCAGCTCCCTGCTATGTGGCCCCCTCACAGGACCTGTCACTGGTTTTCTCACAATGCAAAAGCTTAGTTCTTCAAAGCTTGCAGGAGAATCTCACTCTTAAAATCTCTTCAGAAGGGCCCAGTACCTTTTAATGCCTCACCTAATTAGAACAGGCCCACCCAGGGCAATCTCTTTTTTGATGTTCTCCAAGTCAACTGATTAGGGATCTTATTTACATTTGCAAAATCCCTTCACCCTTGTAACCTAGTCACTGAAGTGAAAGCCATCATATTCGTAGTACCGTCCATATGCAAGTAGATTATATATGGTGTGTACACCACAAGGCAGGGATTCTGGGGGGTCATCTAAGAATTCTGCCCAGTACCTTAGGCAGAAATTAGATACAGAACCAGAGGAAGGAGGGCTTGAGATGCTGGGCCAGGACAGGGCACCTAGCCGACTAGCCAACAGAAGGAAAACAAGGCAGAAGCCCAATTCTACATTAAACCAATGCAGAATAGGGCTGGGATAAGCTAAAACTCAGACACTCTGCAGTACCCGAATCCTAAGACAGGCAGTTGATGATGGACACCAATGCAGTTTGAGAAGCTAGAAGCCCTAGAAATAGCAGAGCATGAATAGATGCTGAGCCATGCTAGAATCTCACACATAAACCACCAAACCTCCTCAGAAAGGAAGGCCAATGATTTCTCAACCCTGCGGTATAAGAAGGTGCCATGTTCTCAAGAACCACCAATTGTCTCTACTCTCCAGGTACTGTGAACTGGACTTGAAGAAACAGTGGCATTTTCAGACCCTGGTTGGGGAAGATCACTGCTAACATTCTTCTAGCCCATCAGAATTGGCCCGGGCAAGGGCTGGCTGAGCCCTGGCTGCAGGTGGCAAAGGAGCAGTGGGCTCCTCAACAGGCTCAGATCCTGGGGCTGGTAAGGACACAGGCACGTTCAGAACTCTCTTCTCAGAGGCTTTAAAGCATTCTTCTCCCACAGCCCATGTGGAACACAGTCCATTGGGCTGATTAAACATGGTCAGATAGGCCAGGTCAGTCAGCATCACAGAGATCAATGGGCAATTTGGAGGATCACAGTAGCAAAGGTAAGAGTACAGATGAGATGTCACCTGTACTTGGGTTAGGAATTGGCACAGCCATGAAGCTGAGTGTGATGGTTAAGGTTATGTGTCAGCTTGGCTGTGCCACGATTCTCAGTGGTTTGGCAGTTACATGAAGATGTAGTTTGGCAGTTATGTAATGATGTAGTCATTTTCCATGACATGATCTGATGTGATCAGCCAAGCAGATGTAAGGGGAGTTTCCTCCAGGTGTGGCCTGCATTCAATACATATATGGATGTTCTAGCAAAACTCACTTGCTTGCCCTGTATCCTGCATCTAGTTCATCATCATCTGACCTCTGATTCTTGGGACTTGAGCCATCAACCTGCCATATTGCCTGCTGATCTTGGGATTCATCAGCCTCTGAAGCCCATGAGCCAGCAGCCTGCCATCTGACTGCCAATTTGGGGTTCATCAGCCCCTGCAGCTACTTGAGTCAGTAGAAGCCTCCAGCTGGACATCTGACCCATGGACTTGGGACTTACCAGCCTCTACAACTGTGTGAGCCATTTACTTGAGATAAATCTCTCTATATGTATACACTTCACTGGTTTTGCTTCTCTGGACTACCAGCCTAAGACACTGAGTGAACTTAATTAAAATAACATCATCTCCCTAGATCTTAGATTCTTACTTACAAAACAGAAATAATGTGTGTACTGAAATAAACAAAAATTCTTGTAATTTTTTTCAGGACATACATACAATATAAGGTATCATTGTTACTATTGATGGCCCTTTAACAAATGGGAAGCTTCGGTGAATATACATGGGTTTACTTTACATGCACACAAATCACCCCAATGTTCCGTGTAGCTAAACCGAAAGCAGGGTGACATATGTTTTTTTTCTTCCCCCACAGTCTTGTGCCAAAATATCTAAAGCTGCCAAGTGCAATTTGCTGTCTCTAGGAATTAGGATAAGACAAAGGTAGATCCTGAGTCAATGAAATCCATGTTCAAGGCACAATTCCTCTTACATCTGTGAGGTGGAAACGCCCTGGCCCTCCATCTCTCTCCTCTTTGCCTGTACTCTTGGAATTCCTCTCATCTTTGAGGTAGAGCATGAGAAGGGCTGAGGCCAAGGGAGGGAGGGAGAGAGGAGGCAGTGGAGGATAAGGGTGGGAGCAGATCCATGGGTACTGACACATAGAGAAAGAATCCCACTTATACAGTAACCCTAAGGTCCAGGTTGCAAACCCCACCATCGGGCCAAGGTCCCAGCACCTTTTATGTTCATCCCTACTCCTCCAAACTCTCTAGGAAGTAATGTCTCCCCAAGGTGTACCTGCTGAAACAAGGCAGCCAGTGCAAGCCAGGGCCACGGTGTGATCCCCTAAGGGTGGTGTATAGGGAAAGTCTCCAAATTCCGTAAATAAGTCTGGGAACATCAGAAAAAAACATGGGAAAATTCAAAAGAGAAGCTAACCACGTGCATTCAGTGTCGTTCTGCTAAATGAGCATTTACTGAGTGGGCATTAAATACATCAAAATAATACATGAGGGAATCACTGGGTGGTGTAAACCGTTAACATGTTCAGCTGCTAACCGAAAGGTCGATGGTTCAAGTCCACCTGGAGGCACCTCAGAAGAAAGACCTGGTGATCTGCTTCCAAAAAATCAGCCATTGAAAACCCTACAGAGCACAGTTCACTCTGACACATTCTGGGCTTGCCGAGAATTGGATTTGACTTAATGGCAACTGGTAATAATAATAATAATATAAGTGAGGGTTATTAGAGGAAATAGAGGAAGATTAAGGTAGTTACCCCCTAACCCCAAGAAAATCAAACCTCAAAGTACAGCGGATACAGACTCAGTGGATATCATTCCATATATGCACAGGCTCCCTCTCCTCTCTGAACCTCCAGGGCTCTTTCTGTGGCAGAAACACCTCTTGGAGACCTGATGCACTAACAGTTCTATGGTTGTGACCATGGTAATGATCACATCAGAAACTTTATGACACAATAAGAGAGAAGAAAGCCTAGAAGTCAGTTTGCTAAAACACCCATACGACACTGGGCTGGTCATCTCTCATCAACCTAGGCTCTGGGGTGGGAAGAATGAGTTGGAGCCATCATTTAACCAACCTGGACAAGGAGTGAGTCAGTAGGTCAGAGGGGCCTCGGGTTTGTGTCCTCATGGACTCTTGCTCAGCCTTCAGGATTTGGGAGCATAGCCTAGCGACAGGTGCCAATGGCTTGTTCTTGTTTGAATTTCGAAGTCATCAACTCAAAGTAGTGAATCATGCTTGGAATTTCTAATTCAGGGAGGGATAGAGGGAGGGATGACTTGGTCCACCCACAAACAGGGCACCCCAAAATTTGTCCTTTTGTCTTAGTGTGGGTTCTCTAGAGGAATAAAACCAGTGAAGCATATATAAAATATATAGAGAGAGATTTATTTCAAGAGAATGGCTGACATAGTTGTGGAGGCAGGAAAGTCCCAAATCCATGGGTCAGGCATCAGCTGGAAGCTTCTCTTGACTCAAGCGGTTGCAGGGGCTGACGTACCCAAAAAGAGCAGATCAGGAGGAGGTTGCTGGCTCATAGGGTTGCAGGTGCTGGCGAATCCCAAAATCTGCAGTCAGGCGGCCAGCTGCTGGCTCACGTCCCAAGAACCAGAGGTCAGAAGATGAAGAGGTGAATTCAGGATCGAGAGAGAGGGAGCTTTGCCAGAACATTCATTTAAATTGGATGCAAGCCACACCCCCAAGGAAACTCCCCTTTCAACTGATTGGCTGCTCACATCAGATCACAAAATGGAGGATGATTGGATAATATCTGCCAAGCCACTGAGAAGCATGGCCTAGCACAAGTTGACAGATAACATTAACCATCACATCAAGAAACCCACTGGGTGGTGAAGACATTCAGTGCAGGGTAGGAAGCAGCACTGGAGGAAGCATGACAACCGTGCTGAGCCAGAATCATATGAGAGGGCATATGTCAGCATGCCCAGAGCAGAGCCAGTTGGTGTCCATTCTAATTGGTGTCAATTCTAATTCATAGTGAGCTCATATGTGTCAGATTAGAACAATGCTCTATACGGTTTTCAGTGGCTGATTTTTGGGAAATAGATCACCAGGCCTTTCTTCTAAGGTGCCTCTGGGTGGACTCAAACCTCCAAACTTTCAGTTAGCAGCCAATCATGTTAACCATTTTCATAGTAGGGACCTAATTAGGGCCCACAAAGCAAGGCAGCAGCCATAATCTTTTCTCATCTGGAAGAACCTGGGGCCAGATTAGAATGACTAGAGAGGCAATGACATATGTGGCAAAAGGGAGCAAAGGGGCAGCATCCTATCCTGGGGCTTCATAGGAGGCTGTGGCACAGGGAGGAAGAGCCCAGCGCATCTGCAGAGGCACAGCTGTGCTGGGAGTACTGGTCCCTGTCCCCTGGATCACACCGTTTGGCAAGAGGAAGGCATCTGGGAAGCCACAGCCATCCAGATGAATTAACTTGGATTCATGTCCTGCCCCAGGGGACCTGCCTTAAGACTTACTCCTCTGGCGAGGTCAACCCAAAAAAAACAACCCTCTCTGGGCTGCCACATGCCAGGCAATCACTGTCATGCTCAGACTTGCCTCAGCCAGGGGCCTGCAGTGGGCTTTCAGCTTAAAGAAATGATTAGGAAGCCCCCAAATCACCTGTGTTCTGTGAGTACCGACTGTGCTTGAACTTGCAAAGAGAGAGGACTAGTACTCAGAAGAGGGAGCTGGGCAGGCACATAAGAGTGCCTACTGGAACTCCATCATAAGACCTTTACTGCAGGGATGTGAGCATATGCAATCGAGAGCTGGTTACACAGCCTACCTGAAGCCATAGTTTCTGTCTGATGCTGGAGCCCAAAGCTTGCAGGAGTAGCAGTTAGGGAGGGATAATGGACAAGAACAAGCTGGAACATGTGGTGCTGTGCCAGAACTCACAGGACAGAAGAGAACTGCTTTGGTCCCTCTCTGCCTCCAAGCCTCCAGCATCGATGATGGAGGTGTCCTGCAAGAGAAGTCAACCTGTCCAAGGAGCCAGAGAAATGGGAGTACGAGAGGCAGCAGGACCTGGGAGAGCTGTAGCCAGCTTCTGCCTCACACAGGACAGGTGAGTGGTAGATCCAAGATGGCGCACACGAGCCTCACCGTGCTCTGACCTTTGAATAAACATGGCTGCCCCTTCACAGCAGCCGTCCATGTCTCACACAAGGTTTGGCTCTCACTCCCTTGGAATTATTCAGAGAAGAAAATTCTAGAAAATAAATTTCCAGTTTAGCCAAGGCAACACAACATAAGCTCACCCAACAAGTATCCATGACACACCCTGATAGTTTCCTCTAGAAAGATAGAGTCTAGGAGCTCTGAGAACTCAACTGTAGGGCAATCCCCTTTCAACATAGGACTCAGGTGGCAGGGAAGGCTCCACAGAAGTAAGGATGGAAATAAGGGTGGGATTTGGTCATGGTAGCCTTGGATGGAGGAGATTCCAGGGAAAGAGAACTTCAGAAGCAAAGGTGGGACAGCAGAGTCACAGGGGTGGAGGCTAGGACATGTAGCTAGTCCAGTGGGCAGTGTCTTACAGAAAGTTCCAGACAGCAGTGCAGAGTGGGAACTGGCAGAGAGAGCCTCGTCTGCAGAGTTCAGGAGAACGGGGATGCAGAGAGGATGAGCCTTCAGCCTCCTCCCCGAGGGCAAATAATCAAACGTAAAAATGTTTTATAGGCCATGAAGTTTCCTGCTCCCTTGGGTGAAATTAAAATCTTTGGACAGGAATCATATCTTTTTTTAAGCTCATGTTTCAGATGGTCCATTTTAGGTCTTGAACTTCCCGTGACACCTTACTTTATTTTTCCCCAATATTTTACTATACTAAGTAAATATAAAAACTGAAATGAGACTCAGCTCTCCACTCATTACTCATCCTCTGTAGCTGGCTTGAAACTTGAGTGGATTGTCTTTTCCTGGGGTCCAAATGAAGTGGACCGTCCCTTTCTTTGTCTTCTGTCCCTTTCTATCTTCCTCTTTCCTGGCTTCCATCAGTCCTTCCCTAATTTTCTTTTTCTTGTTTGTTGTTTCTTAAACCAAAAAAACAAAAAACATTCTAGCATAATCAAGGGCATTTAACAAACAAAGCAGCAGCAGTAGGCACAGGGTGAATAAACCAGGACAGATGCAGTCTCCGAGAGCTGTGTTCCTCCTCAGTCCTTGCCATATGCATCCTTAATTGTACCTGGTGGTCTCATCAAGGAGAAGAATGCTGTACTTCGCTTTATTCACTTGATAATATCATAAATATTTTTCCACTTTGCCAAATCAGCTTCCCTGTTATCATTTGCAGCAATCCTGTGTTTTTGTTTTGTTTTTTTGTGGGGGGAGGGAAGGGACTAGAAGTCCATTTTGGTGACGGTGAAGCTTTGGCTGGTTCCTCAGTGTTAGGTGGGGTAGGGAAAGGAGCTTTACCTGACTGTGCTCCCCAGACAGCTGTGTGGGCAGGGAGGCCAGGAACAAGAATTCCTATACCATTCAGGTGCCAGCCTCTTAACTTGCCTGAAGTGACCTGAGAAGGGTTCTCTAAAGGGGTGCAGGGAAGGGACAGCTGTGGCTGAGACACTACCTCGTGTGTCCCTAATCACATCTCATCCCCTCTACCAGGGGCATGTGACAGCCCCTGTACTCCCTCCCCAGTGCAGCTCAGCAGAACCTGACAATGTGGAGAAAAGATCTTTGTGTTCCTCATAAGGATGACCTTGAGGGAGACCCACACACAAAGGGGAAAAAAAAGCAAAATAATTTATGTTATTAAATTTTGCACCCCAAGACCAAAATTTAAAGTTTTGTAATATGCTCATTTAAAATGCAAAACCTGGATCAAGAAAAGACATGAGAAATACAGAAACAAAGATAATAGGCAGGTATAAATCCAACTATCAATAAAATTAAAAAAAAAAAAAAAAACCCTTGCCATCGAGTCAATTTCCAGCTCATGGATATCCCATGTGCCTCATAGTTCAAGAAAACTACAGGGTTTCCTTCATTGTAATTCTACAAAAGTAGATTGCCAGGCCTTTTTCCCAAGGCAACACTGGGTGGATTCAAACCACTAACCTTTCAATTAGTAGCAAAGAGCAAACTGACTTCGCCATCCAGGGTCCTAACTGTATTGATAATAGCATTAAATGTGAATGGATTAAACAATCGAATCAAAAGGTAGAAATTGTCAGCCTGGATTTAAAAAAAAAAAAAAAGACTCAACTATATTCTATCTACCGAGACACTCTTTAGATTTGTTATGGATTGAATTGTGTGCCCCCAAAATATGTGTTGTAAATTCTAACCCCCTGTACCTGTGGTTGAGGTGCTGGTGGCGCAGTGGTTAAGCATTTGACTGCTAACCGAGAGGTCAGTAGTTCAAATCCACCAGCCACTCCTTGGAGACCCTATGGGGGCATTTCTACTCTGTCCTATAGGGCTGCTGAGTTGGAATCGACTCAATGGCAATGAGTTTGATTTTGTTTTGGTTTATACCTGTGGTTATAATCCCATTTGGGAATGGGTTTTCTTTGTTATGTTAATTAGACAGTATTAGTGTAGGGTGTATCTTAAGTCAATCTCTTGAAACATAAAAGATCAAACAAGCAAGAAAGAAGCAGAGATGGGGGAACAGAGATACCAAACCACATGAAGATTGCCCAGGAACAGAAGCTCAAGAGAGACAAGGACCTAACTCCAGAGGTGACAGAGGGAGAAAGCCTTCTCCTAGAGCCAGCATTCTAGCCTCCTAAACTATGAGAAAACTTCTGTTTCTTAAGGCCACCCATAGGTGGTATTTCTGTTATAGCAGCACTAGATAACTAAGACAAGATTCAAAGATACGAAAGAGTTGAAAGTAAAAGGATAGAAAAAGATGCATCGTGCAAATGGCAACTATAAGAAAGCTGAAGTGGCTATACTGATACCAGACAAAATAGACTCCCAGCTTCCACAGACTGACCCTAACACCTGAACCCCCATAGCTCCACCTTCCTCCTTGCTGCCTCCGGCCCAGATGGGGCTGCAGTTTCCTCCAGTTGCCATCATGCTCTGGCCTCTTGGTCTTCCCATAGATTGTGTAGCCAGTTTCCTCTGTTATAAATACTTAGAGTGTTCTCTCTTTCCCTGGTTGACCTTGACTGATTGTCATGGTTTGAATTATGCCCCCCAGAAAATATGTGCATCAATTTAGCTGGGCCCTGATTCCCAGAATTGTGTGGTTGGCCTCCATTTTGTGATTGTAATTTTATGTTAAAGAGGATTTGAGTGGGATTGTAACACCACCTTTATCCAGGTCACATCCCTGATCCAATGTAAAGGGAGTTTCCCTGGGGTGTGGCCTGCACCACCTTTTATCTCTCAAGAGATAAAAGGAAAGGGAAGCAAGCAGAGAGTTGGGGACCTCATACCATCAAGAAAGCAGTGCCAGGAGCAGAGCGCATCCTTTGGACCAGGGTCCCTGTGCCGAGAACCTCCTAGTCCGGGGGAACACTGATGAGAAGGCCAAGAGAGACAGAAAGCCTTCCTCTGGAGCTGACACCCTGAATTTGGACTTTTAGCCTACTTTACTGTAAGGAAATAAACTTCTCTTTGTTAAAACCGTCCACTTGCGGTATTTCTGTTATAGCAGCACTAGATGACTAAGACACTGATTAATAAGATTTTGCTCCTAAATTATGGAAATGGTGAAGGCGTTGACCCTGTCTTCAGTTCAATCAGTATTTATTGGGTTATTATATTTGTGAGACTTTGAATCAGGTGATTTGGAGACAGACATGAAGCACCCAGATGCAGGCTGCACTCCTGAGCACAGTCTCACTCCTCTACCCAGCATCTGTCGGGGCCCGCCATGATAAGAGTCAATGAGTGTTTCCTCCTGAAAGGCTATTTCAATGGAGGTAGCACTTACTGTGTGTTTACTCTGCACCAGTTTGTTGGCCTGCTTTAAGTACATCTTCTATTTCATCTCCATGATACCCCACAGGAAACCAAGGCAGCTCTCACGTGGAGTACAGTGCTGGGAGGCCAGGCAGTGTGATGAGAAACCTGAGCTCTTACCACCACCCTACTGCTGCTATGAACATTTCTAGGGCACCAGCTGGTGAGTAGCCTCCAGTCTCCTGCAAAAACCTGTACGAAACCAAAGAAGAATGGAGATAGATAAATTTCAGGGGCGATTATTTGGGATCACTCTTGGATTCTGAATGTGCAACATGTGGCAATGTTATAGGTTGAATTGTGTCCCCCAGAAATGTGCATCAACTTGGCTAGGCCATACTGTGTGGTTGTCCTCCGTTTTGTGATCTGATGTAATACTCCCATGTGTTGTAAATCCTAATCTCTGCCTGTAGTTAACGAGGCAAGATTAGGTTACATTAAAGAGGATTAGGGTAGGATGCAACACTCTTACTCAGGTCATAGTTCCGATCTGATGTAAGGAGAGTTTCCCTGGTGTGTGGCCTGCATCACCTTTTATCTTACAATAGACAAAAGGAGAGAGAAGTGAGCAGAGAGATGGGGACCTCATATCACCAAGAAAGAAGCCCCAGGAGCAGAGCCAGTTCTTTGGACCTGGGGTCCCTGTACTGACAAGCTCCTAGACCAGTGGAAAATTGATGATAACTGCCTTCCCCCAGATCTGACAGAGAAAGAAAGCCTTTCTCTTGAGCTGGTACCCTGAATTCAGACTTCTAGCCTCATAGACTGTAGGAGAATAAAGTTCTGTTTGCCAAAACCATCCACTTGTGGTATTTCTGTTATAGCAGCACTAGATAACTAAGACAGCAGTTAAAGCCTGAGTTTCCCTGAGTGGCCATTTGTAGGCTCCTCAGCCCCGAGGTGAATGAGGAGCCTGCCTGGGTTTTAACACCACGGCTATGCTATCTAGTTCTGATACTCTTTCTTTTACACTTCAAGTGAGCTCCAAGCATATAGTCATGGAGATGAGTTGTGAGACACCAAATGGGACTAACTACTTGGGACATTTGAGAACACTTCTGCGTTGTTGACATTAAAAGAATATGTTTTTATTTCATAATACAGATCTGACATTTGGCATGTTGAGTGGATGTCACTCACTGGTGAAGTCCCGGAATTACAGCAGAAGAGTGACTAGTCCTTGGAGGGCTGTTGATTCAACAATCAGCTATTTATCTTCTTTCAGATGACAATGTGATTTCTTTTTTCTTTAAATCATAAAATTCACAACTACCACCACCACCCCATCCCTCCCTCACCCTTGCCTGGCCTTTGCCTACACACGTGCCGAACTCTTGCCCATCTCCGGATCCGCCAGGGCCACACAGTGATAACCTCAACAGGAAGCCTCAGCTTTGATGTCTTTGCTATTCCCTCATGGGGTCGATTTTCCCTGAAACAACAACTTGGTTTTATTTACTGATAAGATTGACTCTGTTTCACATTCCAGTCTATAGTTGCGTTGTCACTAATCATCCAAATAGAAAACCAATTACTGTTGAATCAACTCCAATGCATGGCCACCCCATGAGTGTCAGAGTAGAACTGTGCTCCACACAGTCTGCAGTGGCTCTAAACTTTATGGAACTAGATCGCCAAGCCTTCCTTCTGAGGAGCCTCTGGGTAGACTGGCACCTCCACATTTTTGTTAGCAGCCGAGCTCATTAACCATTTACATGGCCCAGAGCCTCCAATTGTTCAAATGCTTTAACTTGTATGGAGAAGAGTGACATTTTTACCAGATCAGGAAGCAATGCTGAGACCAGTCTGTGGGTCAAAGTGCAGCGGTACAACTTTCCGATTTATGTTCAGAGGAAACCACCTTTTCCTGACTCTGCGGCACAGGCTTGGGACATCACAGATGGGCCCGGAGAGCTGCCTTGGCCGTGGCAGGACAGGAGGTGTTTTCTTTCCAATCTAAACAACAAGTTCTACTTGCTTAATGGCTATTTGGTTAGAATTGCTGATAAATATGACAGAAACATTAAAACCCCAAGTATTTGATCACCGTATTGAATGTCAGGAACACTTAAGTAAGATAACATAGCCATTTGCTATTTTTCAAGATCTAGGTTTATTTTGGGGAGCAAACTATAGCCACTGATTGATTTTTCCATACAATAAATTTACCAGTTCAGACAAATTGAGAACAAGGTTAGTTTAAGTCAACTTAAAGTCTGTATTAAAGAATACTTTGAGCCTTCCAAGTATTTCCAAGTACACATAGTAACTCAAACCAGGTTGGCAAAATGTTTCCTTTGTCAGAACAAAGAAGTCTTTGGTGGTGATTTGTAGATAGCAGTGGGATTCATAGCAGAGAGAAATGGCTTCGATTCTGAGGTGATTTTTGACAGAAGGAAATAGGGAGAGCTTAAAGTTGGAGTTGACATTTTAATTAAGCCTGGAAATATGGGAAGCAGCAGGAATGTCATTCCCAATGAAGACAGCAGCACTGGAAAAGACCAGGAAGCAGAACTGTGGGGAAGGCTGGGATTTCTGATTTGGTAAGTGCACTTGAGTCCCTGAGTGATGCAAACGGTTACCGCACTCAGCTGCTAACTGAAAGGTTGACGGTTCACATCCACTCAGAGATGCCTCAGAAGAAAGGCCTGGTGATCTACTTCCAAAAAATCAGCCATCGAAAATCCTATGGAGCACAGTTCTACTCTGAAACACATGGGGTCACTACGAGTGGGAGTTGACTCGACAGCATCTGGTTTCATTTTAAATGCACAGAAGGGAAAGTTGAGATAAGACTAGAAAGGACGGTTTGGACTAGGCCCTTTTTGCTCTGATTTTGTTAGGAGCACCTTTAAGAAAGGAACCATGTAGGCAAAACATGTAATAAACACTATTGTCACCTATGGTTGTTCCCAGAGTTCAATTTTCTTTTTTCCCATGGAAATTGTGGGACACTCCAGATACTTCCTTAGTTCTAGAGAAGTCCCACACCCCTGCAAGAACCCAGGCAGAAGACATGGAGCTGGACCTCAGGCACAAGCACACCTGAGCTGGGATCCCAGAGGTAGTGTATCCAATCCTACGAGTGGTTCTGGGGTGGACCACAGAATCAGAGATGCCATGGGTTCAAATATGCCCAGGGCCAAGCTGAAGAGACAGGAGGCAACCAGAAGAGAGTGGTTGGATAAATGCACAGATGTGTCCAGGTGGGGTCTGACCCATGCTGGCTTCCCCTGGACTGGCTTTCAGGGTAGGGACCAGCCCCTGAAGAGCTGTTCTCTGGGGCAGATGAGATTCAACCCTTCAGAGTGGCTGGAAGTAGACGTTCCTTTATCAACTGACCACTGAGGGACCGGAGTGTTGTGTAGGCAAAGGTTGTGGCCTCTGAACTAACCACAGGAGCGGCTGCTGGAAACTTCCACCAAAGCCAGGAGCCCTCTGTCTGCACATCAGAGCTGACAGAGGCTGCCCTTGACCAGTTGTGAGCTCAACCAGATTGGGAAACTCATGTCTATGATGCCCTCTGCCTTCTAAGACTATTGTGTCATACATGAATCAGCCTCAGGCACAGTCTCTGGTTTGTTCTTGTCTTAGGCTGGGTTCTCTAGAGAAGCAAAACCAGTGAAGCATCTATACATATATATATATATAGAGAGAGAGAGAGAGATTTATCTCAAGGAAATAGCTCACACAGCTGTAGAGGCTGGCAAGTCCTAAAGTTGTGGGTCAGGCTGGAGGCTCCTCCTGACTCAGGTAGTTGCAGGGGCTGGTGAATCCAAGATTGGCAGGTCAGACAACAGGCCTCTGGCTCACAGGCTGCAAGGGTGACAAATTCCAAGATCGGCAGGTAAGTTGATAGCTCAAGCCCCAAGAACCGGAGGTCAGGTGAACAGGAGCCAGCTGCGGAATCCAGAGCAAGTAAAAGCCGCAGGCCTTGCCATAAAGTCCACCTATATTGGATGCAGGCCATACTCCCAAGGAGACTCCCAACTAACCGGCTACTCACAGCAGATCTCATCCTGGAGGCGATTACATCATTATACAACTGCCAAACTACATCATAACTGTCAAATCACTGTTAATCATGACCCAGCCAAGCTGACACACAACCTTAACGATCACAGTTCTCCTACTGTGAGCTTTGCGAAGAGTAGAGAAAGCGACTTCCTTGCCCCATCCCACCCCCAAAGAACCCCTGGATTGAAAACCCAGACACGCCCAAGCTGCACCCACACTCTCCAGTTTATAACTTTAAGTAAAACAGTTATATGGAGAGTATTAGCCACACTAAGGAGCCCTGGTGGCACAGTGTCTAAGTGCCTGGCTGATAAACGAAAGGTCGGCCATTTGAACCCACTATTATCTCCTCGGAAGAAAGGTGTGGCAGTCTGATTACAGCCTTGAAAACCCTATGGGGCAGTTCTGCTCTTCCCTGTAGGGTCACTGTGAGTCAGAATCTACTTGCCAGCAGTAGGTTTTGGTTTAATAGCCACACTGCTAGGAAAGGCTGGATGCTGAAAAGAGAAAGCCTGCCTACCACTCTGACATGGTTGTCACAACCACTGATAATTCTTTATGATTTCCGCCTCAGATCTCAAACACTGTTTAGTGTGTTATGTATGTGTGTCAGTGCGGATGTGCACATACGGTCTTTCATGTTTTGCTTTTTTTTCTTCCCCCCAGGTATTGAGATAAGATTAAAAAGCTACTAAACTCAAAATGTAGGCCAGGCAGTCAAGATGTGATACTTACTTGGGCATTTCTGGCCTTCTGGATCTGGAGGGCTCCCGAGATATGTCGCTTCTTTCAGCCAGCCTTGAGCTGGGCGTCCCCACATCAGCACTGAGCTTTACTTGCATCAGTTGCCTTCGCCACAACACGTTTCTGCCCATTCACAGCTCTGTTTGTCCCTCGTAAATCAGCTGCAGGCCTGTTTAATTATCCCTCAGCAATTTTAAACACCAACATTTTTAATGAGGCAGAGAATGCATAAGGGCCAGAAAATAGGATTTTTAGGGTCCGTGGTAGGTCATTCTGTGTATATTTTTCAAAACCAGGCTTTCCTGAGATAAGTCACATATTACCCAGATAAGTCACACATTGGCCAGCAGCCTTGCCCGCCGCATGGCAAGTGGGGCCCTGGGCCACCAGCAGGCTGCTTTATGTCAATGGCCTTGAACGGTGTCAGTTATTATAAACACAGATGATGAATGAGTGTTATGGTTACATAAGAATGCGGTCACTGTAGCGCCTGCTGTGGAAATAACAGGGCGACAGATAAACCAAACCAAAGGGCATGCCTACTGCCAGAGTCCATGCCAGTGGCATTTGAGCATCACTGAATTTGAGACTTTTCCCTAAAATCCATAAATCTCTCCATCTGGTTTAGAGGTAAAGGCAATGGCTCAGAGAAATAGCCCTCAGCCCTTTTTCACTTAGGAGAAACATCCTTGTGACTTTACTGGAAGGTGAGCCTAGCTTCGTGGGCCCCCTTCCTCCCCTGACCTGCCAGCTGGACTCTCTAGGGTGAGTGGCTTCGGCCACTCCACCCTCCAATGACCTGGGCGGGTGGGTAACACTCAGACAGGCTGCAGTGGGAGCAGGACACTTTTGCTTGCAGTTGTGTTTGTGGAGTCAAAAAGTGGACCCTGAGAAGGCAGTGGCAAGGGCCTGGGTATAAGCTGGGAACCACTCGTAGACCCAGTGACCAGCCCTTGCACCAGCCAAGCGGCCAGTCAGAAACCAGAGGATGTGCAAGGCTGGGTGGGAAGCAGGGGGTAAAAGAGAAGCAGCAATTAGGCACCAAGTCAGAAGGGGCTGGTAGACAGGGGAGTCAATAGAAAGACATAGGGAACAAACAGATTCCTCAGAGGCCCTTCTGGAAACCATTGATTTATTTATTCGGACATTCCTATTGTTGCCGTTAGCTGCCATCAACTTGGCCCTCAGCTTATGGTGTCTCCATGCACCATGGAATGAAATGCTGCCCAGTCCTGCTATATCCCCCATAATCAGCTACAAGTCAGACATTGTACTCCACAGGGTTTTCACTGTGGATTTTTCAGAAGTAAATCACCAGGCCTTCGTTCCTAGTCCATTTTAGTCTGGAAGCTACACTGAAACCTGTTCAGCGTCATAGCCTCCACTGACAGATGGGTGGTGGCTGTGCATGAGATGCACTGGCCAAGAATCCAGCCCGGGTCTCCCACATGAAAGGCGAGAATTCTACCACTGAACCACCACTGCCCCCGCAGGACGTTCTTAGTACCACAGAAACAGGAGAGGTTTTGAGGGCAGACAGTCCACCCCCTGCTCTAGAAGACCCACTACCACTGCCCCTGCATTTCCTCTTCCTCCTCCCTGTCCTTGTTTTCCTTTTCCTCATGTGCTCAGGTACCGTGCTGAGCCCTTTACGTGAATTATCTCATTTAACCCACAACAAGCACATCTTACAGAAGAAGAAACTGATCCATGGAGGGCTTAAACAACATGCTCCAAAGCACATCGCTCCCGCCTCTCAGCAAAGCTGGATTCAGACCCAGGTGAGTCTTATTCCAGAACCCATGCTGAGGCCCTTCTGCAGTAGAGACCGCCTACAGCACACTGTCCGCTGCTCTAGAGTGAAGAGGGTGAGACCGGAACCGTGGGAGCACGACTCCCTCTGTGTGCCTCAGTTGACCTCTGTGAACATGAACCTTAATAGGTTCTTGTTTCTAATTACGTAGAATACATAGCAGGGTGGCTAACAACGGGGGCTTTAAAATCAAACACAACCAGTTAAGCCCTCAGCTCTGTGCCCTGGGGTAGCTCTCTGAGTCTTAGCTTAGTCATCTTCCAAGCAGGAGTCATAACAGCTTCTAACCCAGGAGATAGTTATACAGATTGTTAGGAAAAGTACTTAGAAGGGAGGCTGGCTCCCAGCAAGAGAGCTAAAAGTTGGTCATTATCAGTAAGATTCCATTGTGCCCACTCTGCCCCATTTCTTCCTTCATCCTTCTTGCAAGAGAACTGGAAAAGCTTGAGACTAATTGAGGTATAGCAGTTACTGATTATGTCACAGCTGTTCCTTTATGGCCCAAGGATACTGGGACAAGTTAGGAGCCCACACAGGAATCCAGGAATTGTTATCTTTATCTTTAATACTATTTTTCTTTCCAAGCTAAGTAACCTTTTCTAGGCCCTGTAATATGTTAACGTTTAGGAAAAGAGTTTACAAACTGCTCTAATCTATTTTTAGAAAGGCCCATTACCTCCAAATGCAAAGTCAAGGTTTCAAGCAAACCTTTCTGTTAGAGAATAAGAGTATTTTGCCAAACCAGAAGGAGAAAAGACAATTTTTCATACTTTTAATTTTATCTTCCTGAAAATGGCCATCTCCTCTCAGTGCTCACAGGCAGTGATAAACATTTCAGAGCATTGACTGTAAAACAGAGACCATTCTGGAAGCATGGACACAGTGCCTCTTCCCTATAGGGTCTCATATGGCAGCTAGGGACACACACACTCAAGTTGCTACTCTAGTATCATTTTTTTTTAAATTTTTTTTCCCATACAAAAATTTATACATACATTGCTTTGTGACTCTTATTGCTCTCCCCATACTGTGACAGCACGCTCCTCCATTCTACCTCTGATTCCCCATGTCCATTCAACCAGCTCCTAACCCTCTCTGCCTTCCCATTTCACCTCTGGACAGAAGCTGCCCGTTTAGTCTCTTGTATCTACTTGAGCTAAGAGGCACGCTCCTCACGAGTATCACTTTATGTCCCACAGTCCAGTCCAATCCCTGTCTAAAGAGTTGGCCTCGGAAATTATTTTAGTTCTGGGCTGATACAGAATCCAGGGGCATGCTTTCCAGGGTTCCTCCAGTCTCAATCAGACCATTACGTCTGGTCTTCTTATTAGAATTTGAGTTCTGTACCCCACCTTTCTCCTGTTCCATCTGGGACTCTCTGCTGTGTTCCCTGTCAGGACGTTCATTGGTGGTAGCCCAGCACCATCTAGTTCTTCTGGTCTCAGGCTGATGGAGTTTCTGGTTTATGTGGCCCTTTCTATCTCTTGCGCTAATACTTTCCTTGTGTCTTTGGTGTTCTTCATTCTCCTTTACTCCGGGTGGCTGGGAAAAATTGATGCATCTTAGATGGCCGCTTGCAAGCTTTTAAGACCCCAGATGCCACTCACCAAAGTAGGATGCACAATATTTTCTTAATAAGCTTTGTTATGCCAGTTGACCTAGATGTCCCCTGAAACCATGGTCCCCAGAACCTTTCCTCTGCTACTCTGTCCCTCAAAGCGTTCGATCGTACTCAGGAAACTTCTTAGCTTTGGTTTAGTCCACTTGTGCTGATTTCCCCTGTAGTGTGTGCTGTCCTTCCCTTCACCTAAGATAATTCTTATCTACTATCTAGTTAGTAAATAACCCTCACCATCCCTCCCCACCCTCGTAACCATCAAAGAATGTTTTTTTCTGTGTTTAAACCTTTTCTTGAATTCTTATAATAGTGGTCTTATACAATATTTGTCCTTCTGTGACTAAATTTCACTCAACATAATGACCTCCAGCTTCCTCCATGTTATAAGATGTTTCACGGCTTCATCCTTGTTCTTTATCATTGTGTAGTATTCCATTGTGTGGATATACCATAATTTGTTTACCCATTCGTCCGTTGATGGGCACCTAGGTTGTTTCCATCTTTTTGCTATTGTGAACAGTGCTGCAATGAACATGGGTGTGCATATATCTATTATTGTGATGGCTCTTATTTCTCTAGGACATATTCCAAAGAGCAGGATATCTGGATTGGATGGTACTTCTATTTCTAGCTTTTCCAAATGTGGTTGTACCATTTTACATTCCCACCAACAGTGTATAAGTGTTCCAGTCTCTCCACAACCTCTCCAGCATTTATTATTTTGTGGTTTTTGGATTAATGCTAGCCTTGTTGGGGTGAAACGATATCTCATTGTAGTTTTGCTCTGCATTTCTCTAACGGCGAATGATCGTGAGCATTTCTTCATGTGTCTGTTAGCTGCCTGAATATCTTCTTTGGCTAAGTGCCTGTTCATATCCTTTGCCCATTTTCTAATTGGGTTATTTGTCTTTTTGTTGTTGAGATTTTGCAGTATCTTGTAGATTTTAGAGATTAGATACTGATTGGATTTGTCGTAGCCACAAATTTTTTCTCAGTCTGTAGGTTGTCTTTTTACTCTTTTGGTGAAGTCTTTGGATGAGCGTAAGTATTTGATTTTTAGGAGCTCCCATTTATCTAGTCTCTCTTCTAGTGCTTGTGCATTGTTACTTATGGTTCATATTATGTTTATGCCACGTATTAGGGCTCCTAGCATTGTCCGTATTTTTTCTTCCATTATCTTTATTGTTTTCGATTTTATTTTTAAGTCTTTGATCCATTTTGAGTTACTTTTTGTGCATGGTGTGAGGTATGGTCTTGTTTCAGTTTTTTGCAGATGGATATCCAGTTATGCCAGCACCATTTGTTAAAGAGACTGTCTTTTCCCCAATTAACAGACTTTGGGACTTTGTCAAATATCAGCTCTTCATAGGCGAATGAATTTAAGTCTGGATTCTCAATTCTGTTCCATTGGTCTACTTATCTGTTGTTGTACCAGTACCAGGCTGTTTTGACTACTGTGGTGGTAAAATAGTTTTTAAAATCAGGTAGTGTGAGGCCTCCCACTTTGTTTTTCTTCTTGAGTAATGCTTTATTTATTCAGGGACTCTTCTCTTTCCATATGAAGTTGGTGATTTGTTTTTCCATCTCGTTAAAAAATGCCAGTGGAATTTGGATCAGGATTGCATTGTATCTGTAGATCACTTTGGGTAGAATTGACATTTTCATTATGTTGAGTCTACCTATCCATGAGCAAGTTATGTTTTTCCACTTATGCAGGTCTCTTTTGGTTTCTAGCAGTAGTGTCTTGTAGTTTTCATTGTATAGGTTCATTGTATAGGTCTTTTACATCTCTTATTAGATTTGTTCATAAGTATTTTATCTTCTTGGGGGCTATTGTAAATGGTATTGATTTGCTGATTTCCTCTTTAAGGTTCTCTTTGTTGGTGTAAAGGAATCCAACTGATTTTTGTATGTTTAGCTTGTATCCTTAAACACTGCTGAAATCTTCTATTAGTTCCAGTAGTTTTCCTGTGGATTCTTTGGGTTCTCTGTGTATAAGATCATATCATCTGCAAATAGAGATACTTTGACTCTTCCCTACCAATCTGGATGCCCTTTATTTCTTTTTCTAGCCTAATTGCTCTGGCTGGCACCTCCAGCACAATGTTGAATAAGAGTGGTGATAAAGCACATCCTTGTCTGGTTCCCATTCTCAAGGGGAATGCTTTCAAAGTCTCTCCATTTAGGATGATGTTGGCTGTCGGCTTTATATAAGTGCCCTTAATTATACTGAGGAATTTCCCTTCTATTCCTATTTTGTTGAGAGTTTTTATCATGAATTGTTGTTGGACTTTGTCAAATGCCTTTTCTGCATCGATTGATAAGATCAGTGGTTCTTGTCTTTAGTTTTATTTATGTGATGGATGACATTGATTGTTTTTCTAATGTTGAACCATCCTGGCATATCTAATATAAATCTCAATTGATCATAGTGAATTATTTTTTTGATATGTTGCTGAATTCTATTGGCTAGAATTTTGTTGAGGATTTTTCCATCAATGTTCATGAGGGACACTGGTCTGTAATTTTCTTTTTTTGTGGTGTCTTTACCTGATTTTGGTATCAGGGTTATGCTGGCATCATAGAATGAGTTTGGGAGTATTCCATCCTTTTCTATGCTCTGAAATACCTTTAGCAGATGTGGTGTTAACTCTTCTTTGAATGTTTGGTACAATTCTCTAGTGAAGCCATCTGGGCCAGGGCTTTTTTTGTTGGGAGTTTTTTAATTACCTTTTCTATTTCTTCTTTTATTATGGGTTTGTTTAGTTGTTCTACCTCTGTTTATGTTAGTTTAGATAGGTAGTGAGTTTCTAGAAATTTGCCCATTTCCTCTAGGTTTTCAAATTTGTTACAGTACAATTTTTCATAGTATTTTGTTATGATTCTTTTAATTTCAGTTGGGTCTGTTGTGATATCACCCATCTCATTTCTTATACGGGTTATCTGCTTCCTCAGTTTGGCCAATGGTTTTTCAGTTTTGTTGATCTTTTCAAAGAACCTGCTTTTGATCTTGTTAACTCTTTCAGTTGTTTTTCTATTCTCTATTTCATTTAATTCTGCTCTAATTCTTATTATTTCCTTTCTTCTGGCACCTGAGGGCTTCTTTTGCTACACTCTTTCCACTTGTTCTAGTTGTAGGGGTAATGTTTTGATTATGGCTCTTTCTGTTTTTCAGATGTGTGCATTTATTGCTATTAATTGACCTCTGAGCACTGCTTTTGCTGTGTCCCAAAGGTTCTGGTAGGATGTGTTTTCATTCTCATTTGATTCTATGAATTTCTTTATTCCATCCTTAATTTCTTCTATAACCCAGTAGTTTTTGAGAAAGATGTTGTTCAGTTTCCACGTGTTCGATTTTTTTTCTTTGCTTTTTCTGTTGTTGATTTCTACTTTTATGGCTTTATGGTCAGAAAAGATGCTTTGTAATATTTTGATGCTTTGGATTTTGTTAAGGCTTGCTTTATGGCCTAATATGTGGGCTATTCTGGAGAATGTTCCATGTGCCTTGGAAAAGAAAGTATACTTGGCTGCTGTTGGGTGCAGTGTTCAGTATACGTCTATGAGATCAAGTTAGTTGATTGTAGCATTTAGCTCTTCCGTGTCTTTTTGAGCTTATTTCTGGATGTTCTGTCCTTCACCAAATGTGGTGTGTTGAAGTTTCCTACTACTGTGGAGGTGTCTATCTCTCTTTTCAACAGTTAGAGTTTGTTTTATGTATTTTGGAGCCCTGTTGTTGGGTGCGTAAATATTTATTATAGTTAAGTCCTCCTGGTGCATTGACTCTTTAATCATTATACAGTGTCCTTCTTTGAGCCAATGAGGGCTGCTTCTCACTGGTTCTGAGTGGCGATGTAGACTCTCTGGCTCTGGGTGTCTCCCAGTGCCAAAAATGTGCCTCCTGAGCACCACCGCTTGCCTGCCTCACTGTTTACCTTGAGCTGCTCAGGCCTGAAGGGCTCAGGCTCTTGCCGGGTCAAGTCTGGCAACTCCTTGCTGCTTCCAAACCGTCTCTCCCTCCTGCTGCCACTCAGTCCAGTTCCTCACCTCTGCCTTTGATGTTCAGGGCTCCCAGATTGCCATATATAATAAAATCACTTGTTTTTTTTTGGGGGGTGGGGGTCTTTGTTGTAAGAGGGTCCACAGGAAGCGTCTGACTACTCCACCATCTTGGCCCCACCTCTATTCTAGTATCTTAACATCTGTGGTCAAGGTATTGTCAAAGATTTTAGGAGAAAAAAAAAATCCCAAAGTCTTCTGTCTTGGAAGCTCATTGAGGACAAGCTTCTTAGGAGAAGTTATTTCAACTGGGTTTTCAAGTTTATCTTCAGTTTTGCTGAAGAAACAGTCCATACCAACCAAATCAAACCCACTGCCACCAAGTCGATTCTGACACACAGGAACCCTGTAGAACAGAGTAGAACTGCCCCATAGGGTTTCCAAGGAGCAGCTGGTGGATTCAAACTGTTGACCTTTTGGTTAGCAGCCTAACCTTTTAATCACTGCGCCACAAGGCCTCCAAGAAACAGTGCAGGGCAAGTTAAAATCATGAGCAAAGTGTGAATTCTCAGTGATGATGGATACTGTGTGTGTCTATGCCCCAGAGATGGCAGGAGGGGGTGGCAAAGATCACGCTGAACAGAGGCCTGAATGCTGTGGCAGGAATGAGTTTATTCTGATGGGTCGATTTGACTGCTAACAACTCTCTGCAAAGTCTCCAGCCCCCATACTGTGAGCTTTCAGAACCATACAGGAAGCTGTGGACCGAACGTGTTGGGTGGACCATGTTTCCTGAGATGCTGAGCGGCCTGGGCATGGCACACACCCCAAGCTTGCCAATGGCCTCAGTGCCTCCACTCTCAGTGACAGTGTGGGCTTTAAGGGAAGGTTGGAGCAGCCTCATGGAATCTCTGGGTGATGCAAATGGTCAATGCACTTGGTGATTTGAGTCTACCCTGAGGTACCTCAGAAGAAAGGCCTGGCAATGTACATCTGAAAAATCAACCATTAAAACCCTATGGAGCACAGTTCTACTCCGACACACATGGGGTCTCCATGAGTTGGAGTTGACTCAATGGCAACTGGTTCTGTTCTGGAGGTAGTTTCAATCACTCTTTCTCCATCCCTTTGATTTTACCCTCACTCTGACTGCAAAGTGTTCCTCAGACATCCCCTTGCTAAACTGGCAGGTACTGACTCCCCTTATCAGGGTGCCCAAGGTCACTTGTCAGGAGTAAATTCCTTCCCTGGGTTTCCCTGTGCTCTCAAAATTCTAGGATGGTGGGAATTCCTAATAAGCTAAGGTTTCCAGGGCAGCAAAGGAGGAAGCAGGGCATGGCTTCACAGCATTGTCCTCAGGAGTCCACAGACCTGGCAGACTGTCCAGGGAGACTGAAGGAAGAGCCACAGCCATTTCACTTCCCTCACTCCCATTTTTCCAATAGAGAAACTATTCACTGCAGCCCAGGCAGTCCCCAGACCTGTGACCAGGGAGAAAAAGCAACAGAGAACTAACAAACGGGGTTCATACTACAATGCCTAAAGTGTGCTTAGAAACAAAGAGGCATTTCATTTTGAGATGGGAAATGGGGACCAGAGGCCCTGTCTATTGCAACTACCCTTGGCTTCTGGAAGTGGGGGGACAGTCCCCACCCAGCTCAGGCATTCAGAATAGTCTTAGGCAAGCAGCTGGAGGCCCTTAGGGACATTCTCAGTGTTGTCCTGCTGGCAGGCTTCCCAGCCAGGTAGGCGCCCAGAGCAACAGCCTGGAATTCTCTGGGACAGACTCTGGGGCAGCTTGGTGGAGTTAAAACACCTGTAGACTTTTCACGATGATTGCTCTTTGCTGACCACATCCTGTGACCAGGGATAAGGAGGCTGATTCTCTCCCAGGCAGTGTCACCCATAAATAATTATTTGGCCACTTGTAGCTCAGATTTCCTACCCACTATATTAAAATAGCATACCTTGAGCTATTCACTTATGTCTTTAACAATTAATTATTGAATGCATATGATACCTGCCCTTAAGCTCACAACCTAATTATTTTATTTATATTTATTTCCATTAGGTACCTTCCTTCTCTCTGTTTTATGGTCCTCACCTAATCAGCTTCATCCTAGGACTGCTCCCCCGAGTGGTCTTAAGATGGCTGCCAGAGGCAAAGGACATTCAGCAAGACAGAGAGGAAGAGAAACTCTCCTCAGAATCCCCTGTTCCTCCCCAGGCTAATTATGGCACAAGGGGTACCATGGGCAGAGTGACTGTGAAGCCCAGCAGCCCTCCTCTCAGGAGCTGGGGTGGATGGTAACCTGATGCAGTACAGTAAGGACGGAAGAGGAGGGAAATGGATCTGGGGTAGGCAGTAAGCAGAGCTCATAGAAAGAGGGGCATTTATGCAATTCCAGATTGCTAAAGTTGAGGGTAGGGAGAGAGGTAATGGGGGAAAACTTCAGAACCTGAGAGTAGAGGTAGGCAGGAGCAAATTCTGAAGGATCTTGTCTGCTTTGTAAGTTGTGGAAAGTCATTCTGGATTTTATGGTAACTTTTACACTTTTGTAAACTAGCTCTTAGGACAGCGTGGAGGATGGACTAGCAAAGGGCAGATTATAGGCAAAGAATCACAACTGAGCTATTGCACTAATCCAGGTGAAAAATGATGTGGTGGTAACATTGGAAATGAGGAGGAGGAAAGCGAATGGAGAGATACTCAGGTGCCTCCCACATCCAAAGGACCATGCACCTGACTGAACATGTAGCTGAGGGAAAGGGGGACTCAAAGATGATCCCCAGAATTCTCAACTGGGGGGCTTGGTGAGCACTAGCACCATTAATGAAGTTATGGAGGCTACAGACTTGATGAACTGAGTTTGAGGCATGTTAAGCTCGAAGTATCTTCAGGGCATGTGACAGGACAGATCTAGAATTTTGGAGAACATCAGGGCTAAGGATACTCTTCTGAGAGTCATCAGCTTGGAGATGGTAGTTAGAACCTCAGGGCTCCATGATGGAAGGTGGTTAAGGATGGATCTTGGTGAGCATCAGCATCTTGGTCATGTGGGAAACAGTATCATCAGCTAAGAGTGAGGAAGAGGATAAAAGCTAAGACTTCAGAAAAAGTTTGAAATACTCTCTTTTTGTTGTTGTTGTTGTAAAAATATAAACAACGTACTTCTCATTTCAACATTTTTCACATGTACAATTCAGTGAGAACAATCACATCAATCATGTTGGGCAACCATCATCAGTATCCATTGTCAAAATTTCCAACCCCATAAACAGAAACTCAGTGCTAACTAAACAATGATTCCCCTCTTTCCCTGTCCCTCCCACCCCTGGCAATCAATTTAAACTCTGACCTCTATATACTTGCCTATTCTAGATATTTTGTATTAGTGAGATTATACAATATTTGTCCCTTTGTGCTTGACTTATTTCACTCAGCATGTTTTCAAGGATCATGCATGTTGTGGCAGGTATTAGGACTTAAGGGACTTGGAGAAGGATCTTAGTCATGGTAGAACCCCCTGAGAGTGGCAATTCAACTAATTTCAGACAGAATTAGACCCAAAACCTTCTGGAATTCATGTCTTCACTCATGGACTGCGGACTCTGCATCCAGGTCAGTTGTTCTCTGTTCTGGGCTCCCATATCTAGACTTACATCTACCTCCATTGTAACAAGCAGGTAGTTGGAAAGTGTTCTGGACACCTGCTGCATTGTACTGTGGGCAAGTTAAGGTCAGAGAATATCCTTTTCCACCTCTACATCCCCATAGTAAGCAGGTGGCCATACACATGGTAGGTGTGTGATAAATATTTGATGCTTGAGTGAATGATGGAATGGATGCCTAAAATCTGGCAGACTTGGCTTTCTTGCCGACAAGTCCCAAGGCTGTTACAGTCTTGGCTTATGGCCATGTCTAAGGGCACAGACGCAGGAGCTTAGAGCAGCTCCTGCTCACTGGGGTGCTGAGATAACAAGGATTCTCCTCCAGCCTTGCCAGCTTAGAAGAAAAGGCCAGGATCCTGCAGGGATTACAGCCCCAATAAAGTCTGACCCCAGCCATGAGCAGGTACAGCACAGGTGCCTCTGGTGCTTAATTTGCAGTCAGGGTGAGAAGCCCACGGTGGCCCTGAGCAGTGCCAGGGCCCAGGAACACAGAAGTAGTGAGCAGGATCCTGTCTTGCACAATGTGGGGTGCATTTGGAAATCTGAAACTCTTTCTCTCTTGCTCCCTGTATGACCCCCAACTCTCTGTGGACTTTAATGAAGACCATCAAATACCTTCATTAGTATTGAGGTTTCTCATGGAATCTTCTCTGATTACCACCAGGCACATCTCTGTGACTTCTTGTTCTCTGTGGTTCAAGCTCAAGAGAGCATTCTCTTTCCTCCTCCAGGCTTTTCTTCACGATTTACCTAACTCCTATAATCTTTCTGCACATAGTTTAGTAGTTACATCCTAAAGGAAGAGCCTGCCAGTCTAGATTAGGTGGCTGGCCCCATAATTCTTCCACACATAGGACTCAACTGTTAATGTCTGTGCCTATGAGACTCAAGCCTCTTGGGAGCAGCTATCTTTGTTCCACTTAACCCAACATTGATGAACAATGAACAGATGAAAGAAGAAATAGAAAATCTCAATAGACCTATAACAAGTAAAGAGATTGAATTAGTAATTAAAAACTTCTCACAGAGACATCACAAGAAAAGAAATTTACAGACCAATATCTCTTATGAATATAGGTGCAAAAATCGTCAACAAAATACTAGCAAACCAAACCCAGCAAATATATCAAAAAAAGGGATTATACACCATGAACAAATGGACTTTACCCCAGAAATGCAAGATTGGTTTAATATCTCAAAAACAATTCATGCAATAAACCATATTAATAGAATAAAGAGCAAACATCACATGAATACTTCAACAGATCCAAAAAAGCATTTGAAAAAATTGAACACTCTTTTATGATAAAAACACTCAACAAACTAGGAATAGAAGGGGACTTCCTCAACTCCTATTAAAGAGCACCTATGGAAAACCCACAGCTAACATCATACTTAATGGTGAAAGATCGAGTGCTTTCCTTCTAAAATCAGGAACAAGACAAGGGTGTGTACTCTGACCACTTCTATTGAACATTGAGCCGGAGGTTGTATCCAGGGCAGTTAAGTAAGAAAAAGCAATAAAAGATATCCAGAATGGAAAGGAAGATGTAAAACTCTCTCTCGGAAGATGTCATAATCTTATATATATATATAATTCTAAAGAATCTTCTAAAAATTATAACTAAAATTATTTCATCAAAGTTGCATAATGCAAGGTCAATATAAAAATTGTGTTTCTATATACAGTAATGAGCAACACAAAAATGAAATTATGAAAAATTTATTTACAATAACATCAAAACAAATAAAATTCTTAGGAATAAATTTAACCAAGGAGGTGCAAGACTCATACACTGAAAACTACAAAACATTGTTGAAATAAATTAGAGGAAACATAAATAAATGGAAAGACATGTTTATGGAGTGGAAAACTTAGTATTGTTAAGATGTCAATACTTCCTCAAATTGATCTACAGATTCGAGGCAATCCTTATCAGAATCCCACTTTATTGTAGAAATTGACAACTTGACTCTAAAATTTATGTGGAATTTCCAGGTATCTAGAATAGTCAAAACAACCTGAAAAAGAAGAAGAAGAAAATCCATAGAGATGAAAAGTAGATTAGTGGTATCTGGTGCTTAGGATTTGGCAACTGTACATTTAAAGAGTGATAGCTAATGGATACAGGGATGGAGAGGGTAACAAAACTTTTTTTAACTAGATTATGGCAATGATTGCACAACTCTGTGAATATACTGGAACTATTAAATGTACTTTAAATGGGTGGATTGTATGGTATGTGAATTTTATCTCAATAAAGCTTTTTAAAAAGATGGGGTGAAATCTATTAGCTTTTAAAGAGATTTTGAACTAAATGAATAAAGCAAGTATAGACCTCCAGCTTTTTGGGAAATCTGACTGTATAGAACTTCATTCCCCATGAGACAGCAGAATTGAAAGGAGGAAGGCAGAGTGGTAAGTACCTAAGAGGTGAAGGTCAGATAGCCAAGTTCAGAACTGAGATTTGCTAGCTGCTTGTGCAACTGGTTAACACGTTCAGTTGCTAACTGAAAGTTTGGAGGATTGAGTCTACCCAGAGGCACCTCAGAAGAAAGGCCTGATGATCTAATTCCAAAAAATCAACCACTGAAAACCCTGTGGAGCACAGTTCTACTCTGACACACATGGGGTCGACCTGAGTCAGAATTGACTTGACAGCAACTTTTGTTTTTTTTAATCTTAAGTGGCTTAACTTTTCTAGAGTCTCTCTAGAAAAAAGAGCATCTACTTCACACAGTTGCTAGAAGTATCAAAGTAGGTCCCACGTCTGCTGCGTTTAGCACAATTTTAATACACAGTAGAGTTTGATAACTGATAACAGCGGGATTTGTTGTAATTATTACCATTAGTTACTGGAACCCCATGGAAACATATAAAAACTTTGAGCATCTGATGCATAGACTCCAACCATGCAGTTACTTAGGATGTCATCCCATGTGCTTTTATGTCAGACCAAGGGATCTTTAATGGGCAGAACTGGACATCATTTATTAATCTCTCAAGTATCTACAGACTCTAAAAATCTACTCTTTCAAGTCTTAATAGAAAATTCTGAGAAAATACATTTGGAATTTACTTTCGGTCTTGCATCCACACTGGATCTTTGTACCCAAAGGCCAGCTATGCTTCCAGTTGAAATTAGTAGTTGGATTTCCAGTAGCTGTCCGGGAAGTGCAACTTTCTTTTCCAAATGGTTATCCGATCCTTGAGTATCAGTAAGGTAAGTTGCTGTTTTTCCTTCAGGAACATGGGAGTGGAGAGAGATGTGGGGAGTTGAGACCATACAGTGGGGCCAGCATCCTACCACCAAGACTGCAATGCAAGTCCTGTTCACAACACAGTTACCCCTCCTAGAACGACAGCAACTGCTATTGTTATTGATAACTTTCCCTCTAAGAAGAAGTATATTAAGGAACAAACTCTTTCAGGTCCTGGAGTATGTCTTCAAAAATCCTCAGTTACCTAGAGCAGCTTGCCCATGTGTGGCAATTGGAGTGCATCTTGGAGGTGCTGGTGATGGAGCTGTCACTGACCAGAGGCAGTCATTCCATTACACAGTTTGCATATTTGGTTGAAATGGCAAGCACTTAATCCTGTCTGCTCATAACTGATGGGACTGCTCTAACTCTCGGGTGTCTCCTGGGAGTTAGATCATCACTTGACACGGGAGACTTTCTGAGAAAACAAGGGCTGCAGCTCCACATCTTCAGGTGACCGGGGGGTAGGGAGGATCAGGTCCATTGAAGTCGATTTCCTGGGGTCAGGACTTATCAGCCCCTCCACCTGGGGAGGGCTTCTGGCTGCTAGAAATGTGTTTGTCTGGGGCTGGGGTCTGAGGCTGGGAGACGGAAAGGATTGTGGAGCCAGAGGACTGTTTTGAGTCTCCCCAGCGTGGAAGCAAACACACTTAAGGGAGGTGATGAATGATGAGCACTCTCTGGCTAGCAGATGACCTCCTGTTAGCCCATTCTGTGTGTTTTTACCTGATGGTGTTCTCAGTGCAAATCAAGGACAGACTCTGGAAGCCTTCAAGCACACACACACGATGTGATTCTTCAGGTTGTCTGATTTATTTGTACTCTAGGATGCGCCTGCTGGACTAGGTTAAACCATCTGTCACCTTTACGACTAGTGAGTTGTTGGCTGAAGTCTCCAAAGTATGTCAAGAGTAAGGCACTAACCTGACTGTGATCTTTACTCATTTGTCCCTACACAAATACACAGCTGCTCCACTGCCCTCCGATCCACAAATCACAGGGCATGAAGGTCATCTAATCCACCCCCTCCATTTTCCAGTTGACAAAACCAAGGTCAAGAGATGGGAAGTGTCTTGTCCACAGCAACGATGTAGTCAGTGATGAGGCTACAACCAGGTCCCAGGTTTGTTGCCTTCAGATCCATCTGCTTCCCAGTATGCTGCCCTGTCTCTTCATGTTAAATGCCTCTTGCCATCCGAAGAGCACAGAGTGCTAGTGGCAGCTTAATTAACCATAAATACTCCCTTAATAAACCTACCCCATTACGAGCTGTTTCTGTTAGGAGGAATTATTATTGCCATGACATAAATTTCCTGGAAAAGATATGGTCAGGTCACACAGTGCAGCCTATCATAAGAACCACAGTAATAAAATAGGCAGATAATTTATGTGTCTCTCTGGGTTCCTTCTGCTTATCTCTAAGAAAAGGAGCCAAGATGTTGAGACAAATAACGAAGTAAATGCATGCCGGCAGAAAATACGGTGTGTAATTTGTCCAGCACCATTTTTGCAAACGCACTTTTAAAGATTAAGGCCTGACATGCTAAGGATGAGTATTACTTCTCTGGGAGGCAGCCAGCTGTTCTCTATCTTCACCAAGGACAAAGAAGATGGGATTCAACTGCAACCGAAATAATTTTTCCTTCATAATGAGGCAGAACCAGATGTCCATGGAGGGTTCTCCCTCCAAAGATGAGTTCATCAGAGGCACTGCAGCATGGTGGTAGGTGGTGTGGCTCTGTCTCTGTAATTGATTGTTGCACAGGGGATCCCTGCAGCACTGAGGGCTAAGGATGCCTGGGGCACCATACACCTCGAGGCTGTCCACCCTGCCCTGCCAGGCATCTGCCATGGAGACTGTTCACTATCATCCCCTCCCCCCACCATACCCTCGGGCTGACACTGCATCTGGACCAGAGAAATTTAAGGGATATGAAGGCAGCCACCATCCCCAATGTCACCAGTCATCCTTCCTGCTTTGGCATTGCAGCCAGGGACATTTACTGAGGCTGAGAGTTGTTCCTGAGCCTGACTTCACAGTCCATCCCCCTAGACTGAGAGTCATTTCAAGTCCCAGAAATCAAAATCCAAACAGTTGCCGATTCTGACCCTGGTGACTCCATGTGTGTCAGAATAGAACTGTGCTCCACTGGATTTTCAATGGCTGATTTTTCAGAAGTAAATCATCAGGCCTACCTTCTGAGGAGCCTCTGGGTGAACTCAAACCTCCAGCCTCTCAGTTAGCAGCCAACTACCTTAACCAGTCACAGTACCCAGGGACCCCATCCCTAGAATTAAGTAATTTGAAAGATGCTACAGAATCATCTGCTCTCTTGACCATCTAAAGGGCCACTGGTTTTTTAAGTTTTATTCTGACAATTTGGAAAAGAGCAAGATGTTTCAGTCTGAAGAGATCCCAGGAAGAAATACACCATTTGGCAGGAACTGGTCAAGAATTTTGCCTTGTATTAATTTTTAACATATCCATGCAAACTCGGTGGAGCTGAAGCAAAAAAGAGTGTTTTGCCACTGCAGGTGTAAACTGGTTGTAAGAGTCTAAAGCAAATAATGCAAGAAAAGCTGATGAAATCAACTCTTAGAAATGACAGTCTTCCATGCCCTCCCCCACCCTCCCCCCATCCCCATGAAACTGAAGAATGCATCTCCTGAAATCCCACACTCACCTGGAGGTTCTAAGAAGGGCCTAGTCAGACGCCTCAGCCACTCAGCTTCCTTCTGTCAGTTTTGTCCCAGGATTCCCTGTTAAGCAGCGCCACTTTCTGATAGTCTCACCTTCTTGCTGAGAGGCAGAGCAGCTCTTGAGCTGCAGGCTCTCTGGAAAGCTGCTGAGCCCATCAGGGTTCTCCTGGACACTTGGAGTTCTCCCAGAGAGTTCCTGAGTGAAAGGGCTTTAGAAGCATCAGGCCTGATGAAGTGCTGAGAAGCCCATAGGTCTCCTTGCCCGGTGGCTCCTGCTGGCTCTCCACTAGCAGGCAGCCCAGGGGCACTGCAAGCATTCCCTTTCCGCCTTCACGTCCACCTCCCCTAGTCCTCCTTCATCCACAGCTTCCATTGGGCTCTTCCCCTGCTCAGAATCCTTCTGTGGCTCCTAGTGTGGCTTTCTCCAAACTGGGCCAACAATCCCTTTGGTGTTTATTCCCATCAGGCCCCCTCAACTTCCCCCACCCCATTTGCCCTGTCACAGAGCATGCTTAGTCTTTTTTCTTTTTTTTTTTTTTGATCAGGTGTAGCTTTTAAAAAAAAAATAATAATAATATTTTATTGAGTTTTCGGTGATGGTTTTACACAATAAATTAGGCTCCCATCTGACAATTTCTACACAAGTTGTTAAATGACATGAGTTACATTTTTCACAATGTGTGAACAGTCTCTTGAATTCCGTCCTGTTGTTTCATTTCAGTACTCTAGTTTCCCTGCCCCCTTATCGTCTCATCTTTACTTTGGAGTAATTGGTGACCTTTTGGTATCATATAGGTAGTTTTTTCAATGGAGCAGTGTACTCACGGGAAATATCCTTTATTTTGTGTGCCAATCTGTTATTTTGCTAAAAGATGACCTCAGGGGATAGTTTTGGTTCAAGGTTTAAAGAGTATCTTGGGACAACAGTCTCAGGGAGTCTTCCAGTCTCAAATGGTCTAGTAAGTCTGGACTTCTTAAGAATTTGAGTTCTGTTCCATGTTTTTCTCCCCTTCTATCAGGGTCCATCTATTGTGGCCCTGATCAGAATGGTCGGTAGTGGTAGCTGGGCACCATCTAGTTCTTCTGGTCTCAGGGCAGCTAAGGTCGTGACTCATGTAGGCTATCAGCCCTGTAGACTAGTTTCTTCTCTAAAGACTTTGATTTCCTTCTTTCTCTTTTGCTCCTGATGAGTAGAGACAAATCGCTATATCTCAGATGGCTGCTAGCAAGCTTTTAAGACTCCGGATGCTACTCACCTCACTAGGATGTAGAACATGAACTTTCTGAATTATATTACACCAATTGACCGAGTTGTCCCATAAGACAAGGTCCTAAGCCTTCAAACCCGGAAAATCAGCGTCGGGAGGTGTTTGGTTATATCTGAGAAATATCTGTAACTGTGTCCTCTATGAATACAAGCATACCTCATTTTATTGAGCTTCACTTTATTGCACTTTTCAAATATTGTGTTTTTTACAAATTGAAAGTTTGTGGCAACCCTGTGTCAAGCAAGTTCATTAGAGTCATTTTTCCAACAGCGTGTGTTCACTTTGTGTCTGTGTCACATTTTGGTAATTCTCACAATATTTCAAACTTTTTCATTATTATTATATCTGTTATGATGATCTGTGATCAGTGCTCTTTGATGTTACTATTGTGATTGTTTTGGGGCATCACGAACCACACCCATGTAAGAAGGCAAACTTAGTTGATAAATGTTGTGTGTGTTCTGACTGCTCCACTGTTCCCTCATCTCTCTCCCTCTCCTCAGGCCTCCCTATTCCTTGAGACACGACAATATTGAAATTAGGCTAATTAACAACCCTACAATGGCCTCTGAGTGTTCAAGTGAAGGGAAAATTCACATATCTCTTACTTGAAATCAAAAGCTAGAAATGATTAAGCTTAGTAAGGAAGACATGTCAAAAGCCGAGACAGGCCAAAGGTGGTCTCTTGTGCTGAACAACTAGCCAAGTTGTAAACGCAAAGGAAACGTTTTTGAAGGAAACTGAAAGTGCTCCTCCAGTGAACACACGACTGATAAGAAAGAGAAACAGCCTCATTGCTGATATGAAGAAAGCTTTAGTGGTCTGGGTAGAAGATCAAAACAGCCACAACATTCCCTTAAGCCAAAGCCTAATCCAGAGCAAGGCCTTAACTCTTTTCGATTCTATGAAGGCTGAGAGAGATGAGGAAGGTGTGGAAGAAAAGTTTGAAGCCAGCAGAGGTGGGTTCATGAGGTTTAAGGAAAGAAGCTGTCTCCATAACATAAAACTGCAAGGTGAAGCAGAAGTGCTGATGTAGAAGCTACAGCAAATTATCCAGAAGATCTAACGAAGATAATTGATGAAGGTGGCTACACTAAACAATAGATTTTCAATGTAGACGAAACAGCCTTATATTGGAAGAACATGCTGTCTAGGATCTTCATAGCTAGAGAGGAGAAGTCAACGCCTGACTTCAGAACTTCAAAGGACAGGCTAACTCTCTTGTCAGGGGCTAATGCAGCTGATGACTTTAAGCTGAAGCCAGTGCTCATTTACCATTCCAAACATCGTATGGCCCATAGAATTATGCTAAATCTACTCTGCTTGTACTCTATAAATGGAACAACAAAGCCTGGATGACAGCACATCTGTTTACAACATTGTTTACTGAATATTTTAAGCCCACTGTTGAAACCTACTGCTCAGAAAAGGAAAAAAAAAAAATCCTTTCAAAATATTACTACTCATTGACAATGCACCTGCTCACCCAAGAGATCTGAGGGAGATGTACTAGGAGATTAATGTTTTTTCATGCCTGCTGACACAACGTCCATTCTGCAGCCCATGGATCAAGAAGCAATTTGGAATTTCAAGTCTTATTATTTAAGAAATACACTTCATAAGGCTATAGCTGCCATGGATGGTGATTCCTCTGATGGATCTGGGCAAAGTAAATTGAAAACCTTCTGGAAAAGATTAACCATTCTAGATTCCATTAAGAACATTCATGATTCATGGGAGGAGGTCCAAATAGCAACACTAACAGGAGTTTGGAAGAGGTTGATTCCAACCTTCATGGATGACTTGAGGGGTTGAAGACTTCAGTGGAAGAAGTAACTGCAGATGTGGTGGAAATAGCAAGAGAACTAGAATTAGACGTGGAGCCTGAAGATGTGACTGAATTGGTGCAATCCTATGATAAGACTTTAACGGATGAGGAGTTGCTTTTTATGGATGAGCAAAGATAGTGGTTTCTTGAGACGGAATCTACTCCTGGTGAAGATGCTGTGAACATTGTTGAGAGGACAACGAAGGATTTAGAATATTACATAAACTTAGTTGATAAAGTGGTGGGGGGGGGTTGAGAGGATTGATACCAATTGTGAAAGAAGTTCTACTATGGGTAAAATGCTCTCAAACAGCATCGTGGGCTACAGAGAAATCTTATGTGAAAGGAATAGTCAATCAATGCGGCAAACTCCATTGTTGTCTTATTTTAAGAAATTGCCACAGCCACCCCAACCTTCAGCAACCACCACCCTTATCAGTCAGCAGCCATCAACAATTTAGGCGAGACCCCTCCACCAGCAAAAAGGTTACAACTCGCTGAAGGTTCAGATGATGGTTAGCATTTTTTAGCAATAATGTGTTTTTTAATTAAGGTATGTATGTTGTCTTTTTAGATATAATTCTGTTGCACACTTAATAGACTAAAGTATACTGTAAATGTAACTTTTATATGCACTGGGAAACCAAAAAATTCGTGTGACTCATCATGGTGTATTGTGGTAGCCTGGAACTGAACCTTCAATATCTCTGAAGTATGCCTGTATATATGCATGCATATAGACATTTCTATCTGTGCACACATGTGTACATACCTGTACCTACCCGTACACATATATGCCTATACACATGCATATGTGATCATACACTCATTTTTTGGTTGTTGTTGGTGCATGGAGAAAACTTCCTCTTTCCTGGACACTCTGCATATTCCCTCCTCTGTATTTTTGGCCATTTTTCCCCTCTGCCTAGAATGCCCTTTCCTCTCTTTTTCCACCTGAACTCGTATTCATCTTTCTAGGTCCAAACTGCCTTCCCTGACTCCCCTCCCTTTCTGTACCTCTAACTCATCAATTCCAGAAATGATGGCTCTTTCACCTGTATTCCCACAGCACTTTGCACAGTGGTTCACTGGGAGAATTCTCACCTTCCATGCAGAAGACCTAGTTCGATTCCCAGTCAATGCACTTCACGTGCAGCCACCACCCATCTGTCAGTGCAGGCTTGTGTGTTGCTATGATGCTGAACAGGTTTCAGCAGAGTTTTCAGACTAAGACAGACTAGGAAGGAAGGCCTGGCGATCTACTTCTGAAAATCAGCCAGTGAAAACCCTGTGGATCACAGCAGTATGATCCGTGACAGATCATGGAGACACTGCAGGATTGGGCAGTGTTTTTTTAAGCTGTCACCATGAGTCGGGGGCCACCTGGATAGCAGCAACAACAGCAACTCTTAGATCACTTATTGCAATGTCAAGGGAACCATCTCTTCCACCCAACTGTGAGCTATTCAGGGCAGGAGTCACAGTTACTTGATCTTTGCTCCCAGCTCCTAGAAAAGTCCCTGGCTCGTTATAAGAGCTCAGTTAATTAAACAGAGTATGTAGTTCAATTAGCATTGCCAGATTCCCCTGAATTTCATCAAGTGGATACAAACATGCAAGGCTTGGCTAAACGTTCAGACTGAACGAAGACAGCATCCTTGAGCAAGCAAGAGAAGAATGTTAGGAAGAGAAAGGGAAAGACTGGTGTCCTGAGGCCAAACGGGGACAGCAGCAGGGTCATTGGATCCTAGTATCAGATTACTTTTCATTTCGTCTGGAAGCAAAATGTT
Organism: Dugong dugon; assembly: GCA_030035585.1. Classification (NCBI taxonomy): domain Eukaryota; kingdom Metazoa; phylum Chordata; class Mammalia; order Sirenia; family Dugongidae; genus Dugong; species Dugong dugon. The sequence continues at coordinate 3,139,867 of CM057475.1, read as the reverse complement.
AGAAAGTTTCCTGAGATGGTGGGCAGGCTGGTCAATCACAGGACAACTTACGCAGACACTGTGAAGGCCAGTGGGATAGTCTGCCTCCCAGGGACACCCAGAGAGGCAGCATTCTCAGCAGCCTGCCCCACTCAGGACCACACATGCCTGTATAAAATAAAATGCAATGGACAAGCCCTAGTCAACTCTGGCAGAGATTTTTATATATTACAAAGCATAAAAAACAGCTGTAGTTTAAATGGAGTCCCCAATGCCTTGTTAATTCTGAACTATTAACACTTTCTACTTACGCAGCATCTTTATCCTAGGTGTGTAGGGCATTTAGTCAGCAGAATAGCATAACTTCTTTACTGCCTTCCCCTGAGAGATTCCTGGAAAGAGGGAAGCTGCTGTCCAGATGCCCAACCTGCAGGAGAGAAGGGAAACCCAGGTGAGGAGAGGTTCCACCACTTTCAAAATGTTCCAGCAGACACAATAAACACTACTTAGCTCCGTGGTGGACAACTAGACTTACTCACATCCTGAGAGTGAGTTAACAAAGAAACGGTCACTGTTGGGTTCATTCCAACTCATGCGACCCCCTGAGTGGAACTGCTCATGAGGTTTTCAAGGCCATGACCTTTCAGAAACAGATCACCAGGCCTTTCTTCTGAGTCATTTCTGAATGGGTTTGAACCACCAACCTTTCAGTTAGCACTCAAGTGCTTAACTGTTTGCACCACCCAGGGACTCCTGAGAGCAAGTTAGGGAAAGGGAAACCTTAACAGACTGCTAAAGCAAAAAATACTTCTACAACAACAACAACAAATTTGACAAAAAAGATACATGCTAAATAAAGCTGCTAGACCAGGGGAAATGGGAATATAAGCAAGCTGCTTCCTGAGTGCAGCGTTCTGGAGAGCAGAGAGAGGATCATACATTTTGTGCAAGAATAGATGCTGGTGACCGGTGCTAAGATTCACTGTGGCTTATTTCAAGCAGCTTTGGGAAATGGCCACAGGTGGAAAGGAAAAGAAAGTCAGACGGTGCTAATGATATCTTCTTATTGCTCACAGGCCAGGACTGAAGGATGTGTTCAAGGTTGAAGCCTTTGTCGCTGATTCTCCCCTCCACTCACCTTTTGCAAATGACTTCAGTTTGAAACCTCAGCTCTGGCAATGATTACACACACACGCCATACACTTCTATGGGACCTTGCTTAAAAAACAGAATTATCTTTTATCGTCCTTACTAGATCCATCTGTGTCCCTTGCCTCCTTCCTGGAAGGCTTCCACACGACATTTACAGCCCCCCAGGCAGTGGGAGAACACGTTAACCCATTTCTTGACTGCCAGTTCTGAGAGCAGTCATGATGCCGCTCATGCACGTAACAACATGCACCTTCCACAGCCCTCTCTTCACATTCTCCTTCATATTACTGTAAAAATGCTCCTTCCCTCCAGAAAAATTAAGCCCTGTCTTGATCCCACACCCCTCTCTAGATGCTGTCGTCAACTTTCTCCTCAACATCACGTGGATCATCAGACTGACCAGCTGTTTCCTCACCTCCCACTCATTCCTCAACCCACAATAATGTCTGCTTCCACTTCCACTGAAACTTCTCTAGCCACAAGTCATCAAGGACCTCTGGGGCACTGTTATAGATTGAACTGTGCTCCTCCCCCCCAATATGTGTCAACCTGGCTAGGCCATGATTCCCAGTATTGTGTGGTTGACCACCATTTTGTGATCTGATGTGATTTTTCTAAGTGTTATAAATCCTACCTCTATGATGTTAATGAGGCAGGATTAGAGGTAGCTATGTTAATGAGGCAGGACTCAATCTACAGGATTAGCTTGTGCCTTGAGTCAATCTCTTCTGAGATATAAAAGAGACAAGAGAGCAGAGAGGATAGGGACCTCATACCATCAAGCAAGAAGAGCCAGGAGAAGATCGCATCCCTTGAACCCATGGTCCCTGTGCTGAGAAAGTCCTAGACCCAAGGGAAGATTGATGACAAGGACCTTCCCCTAGAAGCTGGAGCTGGCACCCTGAATTTGAACTTCCAGCCTCCTAGACTGAGAGAGAATAAGTTTCTCTTTGTTAAAGTCATCCATTTGTGGTATTTCTGTTATAACAGCACTAGATAACTAAGACATTTAGTAAAGTCAACGGCCTCTGTTCAATCTTATCTTACATGACAATCACTTCCTTAGTAGAACTCACTGCTCTCCTGTGATACCACACTCTGCTCTTTATTCTCCTCTGACCACTTGGCTGACCTGCTTTTGCTCAGCCTCTTCTTCTACCTAGCCTTTGGATATTCAAGTCACTCATGGGCTCTCTCTTCTGAATCTATACTCTCCCCAGCTAGCTCCACCTGTCACATGGCTCCAATCACTGTATGGGCTACAGACCTGCACATCTCTCTCTCCAGCCCAGCTCTCGCTCCAGAGCTCCAGACCTATAGGAAACCAGCCTCCTACTTACTCAGCATTTTCAAAATGTCATGCATCTACTTTGCTCCAACCTTTTCCTCAAGGTTTCCATTGGAGTGGATGCCACCACTATCCTCTCAGGAGCACAAGCCAGTTTCCTGGGAGTCACAATTGATTCCTAACTCCTGCATCCCAGGTATACCAGTCATTGATGTAATGCCTCTCATTTCCAAATTCATTTTTTATTTCCTGCTCAGCAAAAATGGAGCTGTAAGCATTTCTCATCTACAGCTGGCTGGCACCGTGTTCAGCTTTGTCAGTAAAGGACATTGGAGGGACCCTGCAGGAGAAAAGAATGTCTCTTCCTGGTACTGTGTGGCCTCAGGGATGCATACTGGGGCATCCAGTGACACTCCACCCTAGTCCCATGTCCTTTGGCTCACCGTCTTGGCCCAGCCCAGTGACCACCTCACCATGACCTTCCAGACAGGGACATCACACCGCCATACACTGCCCTGTATGGCAAGCAGTTTCCCAATACACCAACTCCCCCCATGCACCCACCTGCCAGCATCAACCCACCTGGTCCCCAAAGGGGTGTTTCCCACTTGTTGGTTCCAGCTACAGGTTTCTGCCCACCTGCCCCATGGTTCCTGCTTGCCCAGCTAACGAGGATCAGCTCTGGCCCAGGCTACTCTGAACTTCTCTGCCATCCGGTGGGCTGCAATCATACCCTCTCTAACAAGGTCCAAATCTCGGTTTTGAAGGAGGCAGCCTTCAAGTTTGTTCCTTCCTTAGGTTCTTTCCCTCATATCTAGAGAATTATTTAAAGTATTATTTAAGATTTTAGAATTCCTATGTCCTTTTGATAAATTGATCCCTTTTTCATTTTTAAATTACCTTGTTTATCTGCAGTAATATCTGTGGCTCTGAAATCTACTTTGTCTGATATTAATATAGCCACTAACTTTATTTTTATTAGTGGGGCATGGTATATCTTTTTCTACTGTTATACTTTTAATTTATTTGTGTCTTTATACTTAAAGTGGGTGTTTGTTTAGGCAGCATATATTCCATCTTGTTTTTTTATATAATCTGGTAGCATCTGCTTTTTAATTGGGACATTTATACCATTTATATTTTATGTGATTATTGATTTGGTTAGGTTTAAATCTATCATCTTGCCATTGTTTTCTATTTCTCTCATCTGTTCTTTGTTCTCCTTTTTCTGCTTTCTTTTGGACTAATTTAATTTTTAGAGGAATTTTTTTTATCTCTTTAGTTAGCTTACGAGCTGAAACTATTTTGTTATTTTAATGGTTTAGTTATGCTTTTTAGTGTAAACCTTTAACTTATTACAGTCTACTTTTAAATTGACAGGATACCATTTCACTCATACTATAAGAACTTTACAATAGTACACTTCTAGTTCTTCACTCCCAGGGAAATTTATAACTGTAAATGCATATGTTGAAAAAGAAGAAACATCTCAAATCAATAATCTAACCCTTCACCTAAGAAACTAGAAAACATGAGCAAGCTAAACCCAAAACAAAGCAAAAGGAAGAAAATTCTAAAAATGACAGAAAACCAACAAAACCAAGAGTTGATTCCATGAAAAAAATCAACAAAATTAACAAATGGTTAGCTAGACTGACCAGGAAAAAGAGAGAAAAAAAATCAAATTACTAGCATCAGGAATGAAAGTGGGGACATCACTAATGACCTTTCAGAATTAAAGAAGGGGTATAAGGGAATGCTATGAACAACTGTGTCTTAGTCATCTAGTGCTGCTGTAATAGAAATACCACAAGTGGATGGATTTAACAAAAAGAAGTTTATTCTTTCACAGTCCAGTAGGCTACAAGTCCAAATTCAGGGCATCTGCTCCAGAGGAACACTTTCTTCGTCAGCCCTGGAGGAAAGTCTGTATCATCAATCTTCTCTTGGTCTGGGAGCTTCTCTACGCAGGAACCTCAGGTCCAAAGGATGCCCTCTGCTCCCAGCACTACCTCCTTGGTGCTGTGAGGTTCCCATGTGTCTCTTCTCGCTTCTCTCTTTTATATCTCAAAAGAGATTGGCTTAAGACACTATCCAGTCTTGTATACCTCATCAGTGTAACTGCTGCTAATCCATCTTATTAGATCATAGTGATTGAATTCACAACATGTCAGATTACATAACGGTACAAAATTATACAATACTGGGAATCATGACCCAGACAAGTTGACAGATATTTTTGGGGAAAACAATTCAATCCATGACAAACTGTATGACAACAAATTAGATACCCTAGCTGAACTGAAAAATTCCTAATAAAGGCACAGACTTCCAAAATTGACTCAAGGAGAAATAGAAAATCTAACTAGACCTATAGCAAGTTTCAGAGAGTGCAATAGTAATCAATAAGCTTCACAAATAATATTCCACACCCAGATGGCTTCATTTATGAATTGTTCCAAACATTAAAAGAAGAAATAACACCAATCCTTTACAAATTCTTCCAAGAAGTAGAAGAGGAGGGAATACTTCCTAACTCGCTCTATGAGGTCAGTATTACCCTGATATGAAAACCAGACAAGGATAACCCAAGAAAAGAAAATTACAGACCAATATCCCTTATGAATAGAACTGCAAAAAGCCTCAAAAAAGTAACTAGCAAACCAAATCCGGTCACATATAAAGGATTGTACAATATGACAAGCGGGATCTATCCCAAGAATGCAAGGTCGGTTTACCATCTTAAAATCAATTATGTAATTCAGTACTTCATTCCATTTTATGGATGGATAATATTACATTGTGCAGATATACCGCATTTTGTTTATCCATTCATCAGTTGATGGATATTTGAGTTGTTTCCATTTTTGGCTATTACAAATAATGTTGCTAGGGATATTTGTGTGCAAGTTTTTTATGGGCATATGTTTTCAATACTCTTGAGTATATACCTGAAGTGCAGTTGCTGGGTCATATGGTAACACTATGTTTAACACTTTAAGAAACTGCTAAACTGTTTTCCAAAGTGACTACAGCATTTTATATTTCCATCAAAAATGTATGAGGGTCCTACTTTCTCTATTTTTTGCCTATGCTCATTATGATCTTTTTCTTTTTTTTAATTTAAGTCATCATAGTAGGCATAACAACCACCCCTCTGTCAGTTTGTCAGACTGTGGTGGCTTATGTGTTGCTATGATGCTGATATTTCAAATACCAGCCAGGCCACCCATGGGGACAGATTTCAGTGGATCTTCCAGATTAAGACAGACCTGATGATCTACTTCCAAACGTTAGCCAATGAAAACCTTATAGATCACAACAGAAAATTATACAATATAGTGCTGGAAGATGAGCCCCCTAGGTTTGAAGTCACTACCCAATCACCACAACAATGGATTTCAAACATACCAATGTTGCTGAAGATGGCACAGGGCTGGGCAAGGTTTCATTCTGTCATACAAAAGGTCACCATGAGTCAAAGCCAACTCTACAGCCATTAACAACAGTGGATATGAAGCAGCACCTCTTGTGGTTTTGATTGACAATTTCCTAATGACTACTAATGTTAAGGGTCTTATTTACCATTTGTATATCTTCTTTGGAGCAATGTCTATTAAGATTCTTTCCCCATTTTTTATTTCTTTTATTTTTTAGTTTTTTTATGGTTGTAGTTTAAATGAAGTTTACATTTCAAGTTAATCTCCCATACAAAAATGTATACATACATTGTTATGTGACCCTAATTTCTCTTCCCATTCTGTGACAGCACACTCCTCCTTTCTACCCCTGATTCCCCATGCCCATTCAACCAGCTCCTAACCCTCTCTGCCTTCCCATCTCACCTCTGGACAGAAGCTGCCCATTTAGTCTCTTGTATCTATTTGAGCTAAGAAGCACACTCCTCACGAGTATCACTTTATGTCCCACAGTCCAGTCCAAACCCTGTCTGAAGAGTTGGCCTCGGAAAGTGTTTTAGTTCAGGGCTGATAGAGAATCCAGGGCCATGGTTTCTGGGGTACCTCCAGTCTCAGACCATTAAGCTGATCTTCTTACTAGAATTTGAGTTCTGCTCCCCACGTTTCTCCTGCTCCATCTGGGACTCTCTGTTGTGTACCCTGTCAGGGCGGTCATTGGTGGTAGCCGGGCATCATCTAGTTCTTCTGGTCTCAGGCTGATGAAGTCTCTGGTTTATGTGGCCCTGTCTCTTGGGCTAATACTTTCTTTGTGTCTTTCGCGTTCTTCCTTCTCCTTTACTCCAGGTGGTTGGGACCAGCTGATGCATCTTAAATGGCCACTTGCAAGCTTTTAAGACCCCAGATGCCACTCACCAAAGTAGGATGCACAATATTTTCTTAATAAGATTTATTATGCCAATTGACCTAAATGTCCCCTGAAACCATGGTCCCCAGACCCCTATCCTTGCTACTCTGTCCCTCAAAGTGTTTGATTGTATTCAGGAAACTTCTTAGCTTTGGTTTAGTCCAGTTGTGCTGACTTCCCCTGTAGTGTGTGTTGTCCTTCCCTTCATCTAAGATAATTCTTACCTACAATCTAGTTAGTAAATAACTCTCACCCTCCCTCCCCACCCTCGTAACCATCAAAGAATGTTTTCTTCTGTGTTTAAACCTTTTCTTGAGTTCTTATGATTAAGGTCTTATACAATATTTGTCCTTCTTTGACTGACTAAATTCACTCAGCATAATGACCTCCAGCTTCCTCCATGTTATAAGATGTTTCACGACTTGATCCTTGTTCTTTATCATAGTGTAGAATTCCATTGTGTGGATATACCATAATTTGTTTATCCATTCATCCACTGATGGGCATCTAGGTTGTTTTCATCTTTTTGCTATTGTGAACAGGCCTGCAGTGAACATGGGTGTGCAAATATCTATTTGAGTGATGGTTCTTATTTCTCTAGGATATATTCCAAGGAGGGGGTCAGCTAGATCGTACGGTACTTCTATTTCTAGCTTTTTAAGGAAGCGCCAAATCGATTTCCAAAGTGGTTGTACCATTTTACTTTCCCACCAACAGTGTATAAGTGTTCTAGTCTCTCCACAACCTCTCCAGCATTTATTATTCTGTGACTTTTGGATTAATGCTAGCCTTGTTGGGGTGAAACAATATCTCATTGTAGTTTTGATCTGCATTTCTCTAATGGCTAATGATTCTGAGCATTTCTTCATGTGTCTGTTAGCTGCCTGAATATCTTCTTTGGTGAAGTATCTGTTCATATCCTCTGCCAATTTTTTAATTGAGTTATTTGTCTTTTTGTTGTTGAGGTTTTGCAGTATCTTGTAGATTTTAGAGATTAGACACTGATCAGATTTGTCCTAGCCAAAAATTTTTTCCCAGTCTGTAGGTTGTCTTTTTACTCTGTTGGTGAAGTCTTTTGATGAGCATAAGTGTTTGATTTTTAGGAGCTCCCATTTATTTAGTCTCTCTTCTGATGCTTCTGAATTGTTACTTATGGTTCATATTGTGTTTATGCCATATATTAGGGCTCCTAGCATTGTCCCTATTTTTTCTTCCATAATCTTTATCGTTTTCAATTTTATATTTAAGTCTTTGATCCATTTTGACTTAGTTTTTGTGCATGGTGTGAGGTATGGATCTTGTTTCAGTTTTTTGCAGATGGGTATCCAGTTATGCCAGCACCATTTGTTAAAGAGACTGTCTTTTCCCCAATTAACAGGCATTGGGCCTTTGCCAAATATCAGCTGCTCAGAGATGGACGAATTTATGTCTGGATTCTCAATTCTGTCCCATTGGTCTATGTATCTGTTGTTGTACCAATACCAGGCTGTTTTGACTACCGTGGCAGTATAACAGGTTCTAAAATTAGGTAGTGTGAGGCCTCCCACTTTGTTTTTCTTCTTGAGTAATGCTTTATTTATTCGGGGCCTCTTATCTTTCCATATGAAGTTGGTGATTAGTTTCTCCATCTCGTTAAAAAATGCCAGTGGAATTTGGATCGGGATTGCATTGTATCTGTAGATCGCTTTGGGTAGAATTGATATTTTCACTATGTTGAGTCTAACTATCCATGAGCAAGGTATGTTTTTCCACTTATGCAGGTCTCTTTTGGTTTCTAGCAGTAGTGTCTTGTAGTTTTCATTGTACAGATCTTTTACATCTGTGGTTAGATTTATTCCTAAGTATTTTATCTTCTTGGGGGCTATTGTAAATGGTATTGATTTGCTGATTTCCTCTCCGGGGCTCTCTTCGTTGGTATAAAAGAATCCAACTGATTTTTGTATGTTTATCTTGTATCCTTAAACATTGCTGAAATGTTCTATTAGTCCCAGTAGTTTTCTTGTGGATTCATTGGGGTTTTCTCTGGATAAGATCATATCACCTGCAAATAGAGACACTTTGACTTCTTCTCAACCAATTAGGATGCCCTTTATTTCTTTTTCTAGCGTAATTGCTCTGGCTACGACCTCCAGCACAATGATGAATAAGAGTGGTTATAGAGGGCATCCTTGTCTGGTTCCTGTTCTCAAGGGGAATGCTTTCAAAGTCTCTCCATTTAGGATGATGTTGGCTGTTGGCTTTGTATAAATGTCCTTAATTATATTGAGGAATTTCCCTGCTATTCCTATTTTGTTGAGAGTTTTTATCATAAATGGGTGTTAGACTTTGTCAAATGCCTTTTCTGCATCAATTGATAAGATCATGTGGTTCTTGTCTTTTGTTTTATTTATGTGATGGATGACATTGATTGTTTTTCTAATGTTGAACCATCCGTGCATACCTGGTATAAATCCCACCTGATCATGGTGAATTATTTTTTTGATATGTTGCTGAGTTTTATTGGCTAGAATTTTGTTGAGGATTTTTGCGTGAATGTTCATGAGGGATATTGGTCTGTAATTTTCTTTTTTGTGGTGTCTTTACCTGGTTTTGGTACCAGGGTTATGCTGGCATCATAGAATGAGTTTGGGAGTATTCCATTCTTCTCTATGCTCTGAAATACCTTTAGTAGAAGTGGTGTTAACTCTTCTCTGAAAGTTTGGTAGAATTCTCCAGTGAAGCCATCTGGGCCAGGGCTCTTTTTGTTGGGATTTTTTTAATAACCTTTCCAATCTCTTTTGTAATGAGTTTATTTAGTTGTTCTACCTCTGTTTGTGTTAGTTTAGGTAGGTAGTGAGTTTTCAGAAATTTGTCCATTTCTTCCAGGTTTTCAAATTCGTTAGAGTATAATTTTTCATAGTATTCTGTTATGATTCTTTTAATTTCAGCTGGGTCTGTTGTGATATCACCCATCTCATTTCTTATATGGGTTTTCTGCATCCTCTCCTGTTTTTCTTTTGTCAGTTTGGCCAATAGTTTATCAATTTTGTTGATCTTTTCAAAGAACCAGCTTTTGGTATTGTTAACCCTTTCAATTGTTTTTCTAGTCTCTATTTCATTTAATTCTGCTCTAATTCTTATTATTTCCTTTCTTCTGGCACCTGAGGGCTTCTTTTGCTGCTCTCTTTCTATTTGTTCCAGTTGCAGGGTTAATGTTTTGATTATGGCCCTTTCTTCTTTACGGATGCATTCATTGCTATAAGCTGACCTCTAAGCACTGCTTTTGCTATGTCCCAAAGATTCTGGTAGGATGTGTTTTCATTCTCGTTTGATTCTATGAATTTCTTTATTCCATCCTTAATTTCTTCTATAACCCAGTAGTTTTTGAGCAAGGTGTTGTTCAGTTTCCACATGTTTGATTTTTTTTTCTTGCTTTTTCTGTTGCTGATTTCTACTTTTATGGCATTATGGTCAGAAAAGATGCTTTGTAATATTTTGATGCTTTGGATTTTGTTAAGGCTTGCTTTGTGGCCTAATATATGGTCTATCCTGGAGAATGTTCCATGTGCCTTAGAAAAGAAAGTATACTTGGCTGCTGTTGGGTGGAGTGTTTGGTATATATGTCTGTGAGATCAAGTTGGTTGATTGTAGCTCTTCTGTGTCTTTGTTGAGCTTCTTTCTAGTAGTTCTGTCCTTCACCAAATGTGGTGTGTTGAAGTCTCCTACTACTATTGTGGAGCTGTCTATCTTTTCAGTGCTGTTAGAGTTTGTTTTATGTATTTTGGAGCCCTGTCATTGGGTGCATAAATATTTATTATAGTTATGTCCTCCTGGTGTATTGACACTTTAATCATTACATAGTGCCCTTCCTTATTCTTTGTGGTGAATTTTACTTTAAAGTCTATTTTATCAGAGATTAATATTGCCACTCCTGCTCTTTTCTGAGTGTTGTTTGCTTAATATATTTTTTCCATCCTTTGAGTTTTAGTTATTTGTGTCTTTAAGTCAAAGGTGTGTCTCTTGTAGGAAGCATATAGACGGATCGTATTTTCTTATCCAGTGCTGCTCTCTGACTCTTTCTTCGTGCATTTAGTCCATTTACACTCAGCATAATTATTGATAGGTATGAGTTTAGTGCTGTCATTTTGATGTCTTTTTTTGTGTGTTGTTCACAGTTTCTTTGTTCCCCTTAATTTTCTCTGCTGAGTAGTTTTTCTTTATGTATTTTCTTTTCATCTTTTTCATTGTTGTTTATTTTTTGTTTGCTGAGTCCATATATTTTTCTAGTTTTTTATTTCCATTTGTAGGATCGTTAGTTTCCTTTGTGGTCACCCTAGTATTTACCCCTATTTTTCTAAGTTTATACCAGTCTTTTGTTTCTTTATATCACCTTGACTTCCCCTGCATATGAAAAATCTGTGTCTACATTTTTAATTCCCTCTTTTTTTGTTTTAATGTTGTCTTTTTTTACATATTGATATCTCTCCCTATTTTCAATGTTTTAGCTGTGATGTATTTTTGTGACTTCCCTATCTGAGTCAATATCGGGTTTCTCTGTCCTGTGTTCTAGTCTTGCATTGTTATCTGAAGTTATTGATTTTCTAACCTTAGGACTCCCTGAAGTATTTCTTGTAATTTTGGTTTGGTTTTTGCAAATTCCCTAAACTTCTGTTTATCTGGAAATACCCTAATTTTGCCATCATATTTGAGAGACAGTTTTGCTGGATATATATAATTCTTGGATGGCAATTGTTTTCCTTCAAGGCTTTATACATATCATCCCATTGCCTTCTTGCCTGCATGGTTTCTGCTGAGTAGTCCGAGCTTATTCTAATTGACTCTCCTTTGTAGATGACTTTTCTTTTATCCCTAGCCACTCTTAAAATTCTCTTTTTATCTTTGGTTTTGGCAAGTTTGATTATAATATGTCTTGGTAACTTTTTTGGGGAATCTACTTATGTGGGGTTCAATGAGCATCTTGGATAGATATCTTCTCATCTTTCATGATACCAGAGAATTTTTCTGTCAACAAATCTTCAACAGTTCTCTCTGTATTTTCTGTTATCCTTCTCTGCTTCTGGCACTCCAATCACTCATAGGTTATTCCTCTTGATAGAGTCCACATAACTCTTAGAGTTCCTTCATTCTTTTATCTGATTTTTCCTCAAATAAGTTGGTGTCAAGTGCTTTATCTTCAATGTCACTAATTCTGACTTCTACTGCCTCAATTCTGCTCCTATGACCTTCTATTGAGTTGTCTAATTCTGAAATTTTATTGTTAATCTTCTGGATTTTTGATTGCTATCTCTATGGATTCCTGCAGACTATTAAATGTCATTATACTCTTAAATAACTTTTTTAAGTTCTGCTACTTCTTTGTCTGTATGTTCTTTGGATGTTTATTCCTTCTGTTAAATTTGCTTTCTAATTTCTATAATAGTTCTGTACATTAATTTTTTGTATTCTGCCTCTGGTAATTCCAAGAAATTCTCTTCCTCCAGAAAATTTATTCTTATTTTGGGAGCTTGCTGAAGCCATCATGGACTCCCTCTTTATGTGATTTGATATTGACTGTTGTCTCTTAGCCATCAATAAGTTATTATAATTATATTTTATATTCGTTTAGTGTGTCCTAGCTTCTTGTTTTGTTTTGATATGCCCAAATAGGCTGCTCGTGTGCACTGGTTTGATTATTGGAGCCTTTGAAGCTCTAACGTCCTGTCACCATGTAGTTAGGTCTGTAACTACATATGCATGCCCAGGAGTCTGTTAAATTTTCCTGTATGGAGTCATCTCAGATGTCCAGGCTGTCAGTCACCAAGTGTGTGTTGCAGGCTCTCACCTACAGTCTTAGGGAGGCATGGGTGATTGGTGTAAGCACAGGTATCTGGCTGCAGTAGGGGGTCACATTATGAGCAAGGCAGGGGGCTCATGGCTCCCTGAGTGTCTGAAAGGATAGCCTGACCCTGTTCCTTAGAGCGAGTAGGTAGGTGCATTTGCAGCCAGACTATGAGCACCCTACTCTGTTGCCTGTTAGGACTGTGGGGCACCACTTATTTTTGGACCCCTGTAGCAGGTGACTAGGTGGCATGGGTGGAGCCACCAGTCCTCAAGCCCCTGTTGCAGACAGGTAAGTCACCTGCTTAAAGGGCAGAGCAGTGTCAAGCGTCACAAATCTGCCACTTCACAGCTGAAACAGTTGAAGTTAGACTTCAGATGTTTACCCTGTTGTACTGTGGTAGTGAGGACTTAACGCTGTTGAGACGCATCCCCACAAGTTTATACAGGGGTGGAAGGCACTCAAAGTCTGTGAACCCTTTATGCCCATTCCTAGGCAAAGGAGCTGTTTCAACCCTGAGTTCCTGGCTTAGGGGAGCTGGTAGCTTATTTTTTCCCTGTTTGTTAATTTGTTCCCTCTCCATGTATGGGAGAATGGGTCAGGACACCTTATGGGATCTACTTCTTGCCCAGGGGACTCACGGATTGCTGAAGCCAGCTGGACCTGGTGCAGAACAGGGAGGGAGGAGGTAAATAGGAGAGAGGTATTTCCCAAATGGGTTTGTTTTTTTTTTTTCCAATCTCCATGAAACACCACACACATGTACTTATCTTTAGTAAGTGCTTCTTTTCACTGGTTTGGAGTGTCCAAGCAGAATCTCTGCTGCCGGATCTTTCTCGATGTGGAAACTGTCTCCCGAGCAAGCAAGTGAGCCGAGCTGTATGCCCGCCTACCTGCGCATCCGGAGCCAATCTGGGCTGAAGGGCTGCGGCTCCTGCCAGGTCAGGTCAGGCAACTCCTCGCTGTTTCCAAACTGTCTATCTCTCCCCAAGCCGCTCTGTCCTATTCCTCAACTTTGCCTTGTTCAGGGCTCCTAGATATTCATATACAATCAAATCACTTGTTTTTCCAGGTCTTTGTTGTAAGAGGGATATAGGAAGCCGTCTGACTACTCTGCCATCTTGGCCCCGCCCTCTTTCACCATTTTTAGAATTGAATTGTTTGTCTTTTACTTGTTGAGGTTTTTCTATTTTTTTTCTACTTTAGATGAAGGTTTACAGAGCAAACTAGTTTCTCATTAAACAATTAATACACATATTGTTTTGTGACATTGGTTGCCAACCCCACTACATGTCAACACTCTCCCTTTCTTGACTTTAGGTTTCCCATTACCAGCTTTCCTGTCCCCTCCTGCCTGGTGTACCCATTTAGTCTTGTTTTGTTTTATGGGCCTAAACTTTGACTAAAGGGTGAACATGAGGAGTGATTTCAGTACTAAGCTAAAAGGGTGTCTGGGGGTCATACTTTCTGGGATAATCCAGTCTCTGTCAGACCAGTAAGTCTGGTCTTTTTGTGTGTATGTGAGTTAGAATTTTGTTCTACATTTTTCTCCAGCTCTGTCTGGGAACCTCTATTGTGATCCCTGTCAGAGCAGTAGGTGGTGGTGGCCAGGCACCATCTAGTTGTGCTGGACTCAGTCGGCTGGAGGCTGTGGTACTTGTGGTCCACTAGTCCTTTGGACTAATCTTTCCCTTCTGTTTTTCTTTTCTTCATTCTCCCTTGCTCCAGACAGGGTGAGACCAGTGAAGTATCTTAGATGGATGCTAACAAGCTTTTAAGACTCCAAACACTACTTACCAAAGTAGAATTAGAACATTTTCATTATAAAGTATGTTGTGCCAATTGAACTAGATTTCCCTGAGACCATGGTCCCCACAACCCTCAGCCCAGTAATTCAGTCCCTCAGGGAGTTTGGATGTGTCTATAGAGCTTCCAGGACTTTGCCTTAGACAAGTTGTGCTGGCTTCCTCAGTATTGTGTACTGTCTCACCCTTCACCAAAGTTACCACTTATCTACTGTCTATTTAGTGTTTTTCCCTCCTCGTCCCTCCCCTCCCTCACAACCATCAAAGATTATTTCTTTTTGGATGTAAATGTTGTCATGAGTTTTTTTAGTAGTGGTCTCATACAATATTTGTCCTTTTGTGATTGACTTATTTCACTCAGCATAATGCCCTCCAGATTCATCTATTTTGTGAGATGCTTTGCAGATTCATCGTTGTGCTTTATAGTTTTGTTGTATTCCATTGTGTGTATGTACAGTAGTTTTCTTGTTGAGTTTTAAGACTCCTTTATAATTCTGGATATAAGTCCTTTATCAAATATATGATTTGCAATTTTTTTTCATTCTGTGTGTTGACTTTTCACTTTTTTAATGATGTCTTTTAAAGTACAAACGTTTTAAATTTTGATGAAGTCTATTTTTCTTCTGTCACTTGTGCTTGTGCTTTTGGTGTCATACAAAAAAACTGTTCAAAGACAAAGATGCCTTTTACCAGCACTCCTATTTAACATTGTGCTGGAAGTCCTAGCTAGAGCAATAGGGCAAGAAAAAAAAAATAAAGGGCATCCAAATTGGTAATGAAGAAGTAAAACTGTCACTTTTTACAGATGATATGATACTGTACATATAAAATCCAAAAGACTACATGACAAAACTACTGGAACTAATCAAAAGATTCAGCACAGTGCAGGATACAAGATAAACACACAAAAATCAGTTGGATTCCTATATGCCAATAAAGAGAATAACGAAAAGGAAATCAGGAAAACAATACCATTTATAATAGCCCCTAAAAATAATAGGATACTTAGGAATAAATTTAACCAGGGATGTAAAAGACCTATAAAAAGAAAACTACAAAACACTAGTGCAAGAAACCAAAAGGAAAAATATACAATGCTCATGAAAATGTCAATTCTACCCAAAGAAATTTACAAATACAGTGCAATCCGGATCCAGATACCAGCAACATTCTTTAAAGAGATGGAAAAACTAATCATTAACTTTATATGGAAAAGAAAGAAGCCCCGGATAAGTAAAGCACTACTGAAGAAGAATAGAGTAGGAGGACTCCCACTACCTGACCTCAGAACCTACTATACAGCTACAGTAGTCAAAACAGCCTGGTACTGCTACAACAACAGATACATTGACTAATGGAACAGACTTAAGAACCCAGATGTAAATCCATCTACTTAGAGTCACCTGATCTTCGACAAAGGCCCAAAGTCCATCGAATGGGGAAAAGACAACCTTTATAACAAATGGTGCTGAAAAAACTAAATGCAGCAAAAAAATTAAACAGGACCCATACCTCACACCATACAAAAAGACTAATTCAAAATGGATCAAAGACCTAAATATAAAGCCAAAAACTATAAAGATCATAGAAGAAAAAATTGGATCAATGCTAGAGGCCCTAATACAAGGCATTAACAAGATATAAACCATAACTAACAACACACAAATTCGAGAAGGTAAGCTAAATAAACTGGGGTCTTCTAAAAACTAAACACTTATGCTCATCAAAAGACTTTACTAAAAGAGTAAAAAGAGGACTTACAGACTGGGAAAAAAAATTTGGCTACAACAAATCCAACAAAGGTCTAATCTCTAAAATCTACAGGAAAATCCAACAACTCTACAACAAAAAGACAAATAACCCAATTAAAAAATGGACAAAGGAAATGAACAGATACTTCACCAAAAAAGACATTCATGCGGCTGATGGACACATGAGGAAATGTTCGAGATCACTAGACATTAGAGAAATGTAAATCAAAACTACAGTGAGATGCCATCTCACCCCGACGTTACTGGCACGAATCAAAAAAAAAAAACAGAAAATAACAAATGTTGGAGAGGCTGCGGGGAGATTAGAACTCTTATGCACTGCTGGCAGGAAAGCAAAATGATACAACCATTTTGGAAAACGATATGGCACTTCCTTAGAAAGCTAGAAATAGAAATACCATATGATCCAGCAATCCCACTCCTAGGAATATATCCTAGAGAAATAAGCGTCATCACACGAATAGGCATACCCACACCCATGTTCATTGCAGCATTGTTCACAATAGCAAAAAGATGGAAACAACCTAGATGCCCATCAACAGATGAATAGATAAAAAAACTATGGTACATACACATGATGGAGTATTATGCAACGATAAAGAACACTGATGAATCTGTGAAGCATCTCACAATATGGATGAATCTGGAGGGTATTATGCTGAGTGAAATAAGTCAATCACAAAAGGACAAACATTGAGTGAGATCACTACTGTAAAAATTCATGAAAACGTTTACAGACTAAAAGAAACAATATTTGATGATTACGAGGCAGGGGAGGGGTGGGGATGGAAAAACACTAAATACACAATAGATAAGTGGTAACTTTGGTGAAGGATAAGACAGTACAAAATACTGAGGAAGCCAGTACGACTTGTACAAGGCAAGGTCATGGAAGCTCCATAGACACATCCACAATCCCTGAGGGGCCGAATTGCTGGGCTGAGGGTTGTGGGGACCATGGTCTCAGGGAACATCTAACGCAATTGGCATAACATAGTTTATAAACAAAATGTTCTACATTCTACTTTGGTGAGTAGCGTCTAGGGTCTTAAAAGCCTGTGAGTGGCCGTGTAAGATATTCCACTGGTCTCAGCCCATCTGGAGCAAGGGAGAATGAAGAAAACTAAAGATATGAGGGAAAGATTATTCCAAAGGACTAATGGACCACAACTACCACAGCCTCCACCTGACTGAGTCCAGTACAACTAGATGGTGATCGGCTACCACCACTGACTGCTCTGCCGGGGATCACAATGAGAGCCCCAGACAGAGCTGGAGAAAAATGGAGACCAAAATTCTAACTCACAAAAAAGACCAGATTACTGGACTGACAGAGATTGGAGAAACCCTGAGAGTATGGCCCCCGGACACCCTTTTAGCTCAGTAATGAAGTCACTCCCGAGGTTCACCCTTTATCCGAAGATTAGACATGCCCATAAAACAAAACAAGACCAAAAGAGCACACAATCCCAGGGACAAGGACTAGAAGGTAGGAGGGTACAGGAAAGCTGGTAATAGGGACCCCAACGTTGAGAAGGGAGAGTGTTGACATGTAGTGAGGTTGGCAACCAGTGTCACAAAACAGTATGTGTATTAATTGTTTAATGAGAAGCTTGTTTGTTCCGTAAACCTTCATCTAAAGTACAATTTTAAAAAAAATCTAACCAATGTCACTAAACAAATTGTGCAGAAATTGTTAAATGGGAACCTGATCTGCTGTGTAAATTTTCACCAAAAACACAATATTTTAATTATAAAAATAAATTTAAAAATAATTGTTCAAACCATAGTCACAAAGATTTACTCTTATATTTTCATCTAAAAGTTTTATAGTTTTAGCTCTTACATTTAGGTTTATGATTCATTTTGGATTATTTTTTGGATATTGTGTGAGTAGGGATCCAATGTAATTCTTTTGCATGTGAAAATATACTTGTCCAAGTACCTTTTGTTAAAAAGGCTATACCTCCTCCCATTAAATTATCTTGACTCTCCTTGAAAATCAATCATAAAGATTTATTTCTGAACTCTAAATTCTATTCCATTAATCTATAAATATATCCTCATGCCAGGACCACACTATCTTGATTACTGTGGCTTTACAGTAGCTTTGAAACAATAAATGTGAATCCTCCAAATTTGTTCCTCTTTTTCAAGATTGTTAATGGATGAACCTAGAAAGCATTATGCTAAATGAAAAAGGCCAGACACTAAAGACTATATATTGTTGGCTCCATTTATATGAAACATCCAGAATTGTGATAGATCAGTGACTTGCAGGGGTTGGAAGCTAGGGGTATAGGGCACGACTACTAATGAGTACTGGGTTTCTTCATGGGGTGTGACCAATGTTCTAAAATTAGGTAACAGTGATGATTGCACAACTCTGGGAATATACTAAAAACCACTGAACTGTACAATTTTAAATACTTAATTTTATGGTATGTGAATTATATCTCATTAAAGCTATTATTAAGATGTCACTTTGAGGACTAAGGTGTGCCTGACTCAAGCCACGTTATTTTCAACCACTTCGTATGTATGTGAAAGCTGGACAATGAATAAGGAAGGTCGAAGAAGAATTGACACCTTTGAATTATGGTGTTGGCAGAGAATGTTGAATATATCACAGACTGCGAGAAGAATGAACAAATCTGTCTTGGAAGAAGTACAGCTAGAATGCTTCTTAGAAGGAAAGATAGCGAGACTTCTTCGTCTTACGTACTTCGAACATGTTATCAGGAGGGACCAGTCCCTGGAGAAGGATATCATGCTTGATAAAGTAAATGGTCAGAGATAAACAGGAAGATTTTCAGCAAGATGGATTGACACGGTGGCTACACCAATGGGCTCAAGCATAACAATTGTGAGGATGGGGCAGGACCAGGCAAGTGTTTCATTCTGTTGTGCATAGGGTCACTATGAGTCAGAACTGACTTGATGGCATCTAACAACAACAAAGCTGTTATTCAAAAAAAAAAAAAAAGAACATGCAATGATATCCCATGCTTGTAAGACTGATTTTCCAGTTTGTAGTATCTGCTGACTTCCCTTCATGATAGGTTGCTTCCGTGTGTTGTGGGTAAATATTTGTGAGGCAAAGCCCTGGGCAGAGGAAATTATTTCTGTGGGTTTTTATTTGCTGTTTTCTGGAAGCCTCCATAGAGAGTAATTTTTTGTTTTCCTTTACTGGGTCCCCAGTGATTCTGGACAAGTTTTCATGTAAATTCCCCCAGTTAGGCTCCCATATTTCGTGAGCAATAAGATGGCCCATACTTACATGTGGCACAGACATGCGTCTCTAAATTCTTGTGAGGAACTCTTTTTTTCTTCTTCTTCTTTTTACTCAGGTTAGATAGTAAGCTTCATTGAAAATTCCCTGGAAAGTGGATATAGAGTTTCTGCTCTCTGCTTTAAGACCCTGACTTGTTGTTGTTGTTATGTGCTGTCAATTTGGTTCCAACTCATACCAACCCTGTAGGACAGAGTAGAACTGCCCCACAGGGTTTCCAAGGAGTGGCTGGTAGATTCAAACTGTTGACCTTCTCATTAGCAGCCAAGCTTTTAACCACTGCGCCACCAGGGCCCCTGACTTTTTGTCAGGACTCCATTTTAACCCCACCACGCTCAGGCTTCACCACCTCTTTCTGTATGGCCATTATTGTCCCAACTCTATGGATCACCAACACTTTAGGTCCTGCCCATCTCTCTGACTCTCACTTGTCATTATTTCCTGTACCTAGGGATTTATTTTTTTTCAAGATTGGCTTTTCATTTAAAAACATTTGGTCATATTTTTCCAGCATTTTTGAGTGTTTGGAATTGGAGGGTTACTCATTCAGATTAGCACAATCTGCTATATTTGCAGATGTCCCCCCATATTCCTCTTTAGTATCACTATCTCAGTAATAACTACTTGTTTCCTCTCTGTCCTCCTTCCTAGGCTGCAAGTCCCATGAGTTCAGAAACTCTGCCCATCCTGTTTGCCTTTGTACCTCCAGAATATGTAACAATGCCTGGCACACAGTAAATGCTCAATAAGTGTTTACTGTATTGTTGTTGTTGTTGTTAGGTGCTGTCGAGTTGGTTCCAACTCATAGCAACCCTATGTACTACAGAACAAAACACTGCCCAGTCCTGCTCCATCCTCACAATCGTTGTTATGCTTGAGTCCATTGTAGCAGCCACTGTGTCAATCCATCTCGTTGAGGGTCTTCCTCTTTTTTGATGAGTGTGTACTTTACCTAGCATGATGTCCTTCTCTAGGGAACCGATCCCTCCTGACAACATGTCCAAAGTAATAAGACGTAGTAGTGTCATCCTTGCTTTTAAGGAGCATTCTGGTTGTACTTCTTCCCAGACAGATTTGTTTGTTCTTTTGGCAGTCTGTGGTATATTCAATATTCTTCACCAGCACCACAATTCGAAGACAACAATTCTTCTTCGGTCTTCCTTATTCATTGTCCAGCTTTCACATGTGTATGAGGCACATTATGGCTTGAGTCAGGTGCACCTTAGTCTTCAAGGTGACATGTTTGGTTTTCAGCACTTTAAAGAGGTCTTTTGCAGCAGATTTGCCCAATGCAATGCGTCTTTTGATTTCCTGACTGCTGCTTCCATGGGTGTTGATTGTGGATCCAAGTAAAATGAAATCCTTGAAAACTTCAATCTTTTCTCCATTTAACATGATGTTGTTTATTGGTCCAGTTGGGAGGATTTCTGTTTATGTTGAGGTGTAATCCACACTGAAGGCTGTGTTCTTTGATATCCATCAGTAAGTGCTTCAAGTCCTCTTCACTTTCAGCAAGCAAAGCTGTGTCAGCTGCATAACTCAGATTGTTAATGAGTCTTCCTCCAATCCTGATGCAGCATTGTTCTTCCTATAGTCCAGCTTCTCGGATTGTTTACTCAGCATACAGATTGAATAGATATGGTGAAAGGTACAACCCTGACACACACCTTTCCTGGCTTTAAACCATGCAGTTCTGTCCAAACAACTGCCTCTTGATCTTTGTACAAGTTCCTCATGAGCACAATTAAGTGTTCTGGAATTCCCTTTCTTCCCAATGTTATCCATAATTTGTTATGCTCCACCCAATTGAATGCCTTTGCATAGTCAATAAAACACTGGTAAGTATCTTCTGGTATTCTCTGCTTTCAGCCAGGATCCATCTGACATCAGCAATGATATCTCTGGTTCCACGTCCTCTTCTGAATCTGGCCTGAATTTCTGGCAGTTCCCTGTCGATACACTGCTGCTGTCGCTTTTGTATGATCTTCGGCAAAATTTTACTTGCATGTGATATTAATGATATTGTTAGATAATTTCTACATACAGTTGGATCACCTTTCTTGGGAATAGGTATAAACATGGATCTCTTCCAGTTGGTTGGCCAGGTAGCCGTCTTCTAAATTTCTTGGCATAGACTAGTGAGCACTTCCAGCACTGCATCCATTTGTTGAAACATCTTAACTGATATTCCGTCAATTCCTGGAGCCTTGTATTTTGTCAGTGACGTCAGTGCAGTTTGAACTTCTTCCTTCAGTACCATCAGTTCCTGATCATATGCTACCTCTTGAAATGGCTGAATGTCAACCAATTCTTTCTGATATAATGACTGTGTATACCTTCCCTCTTCTTTTGATGCTTCCTGCGTCATTTAATATTTTCCCCATAGAACCCTTCACTATTGCAACTCGAGGCTTGAATTTTTTCTCCAGTTCTTTCAGCTTGAGAAAAGCCAAGTGTGTTCTTCCCTTTTGCTTTTCTATCTCCAGCTCTTTGCAGATGTCATTATAATACTTTACTTTTTCTTCTTGAGCCACCCTTTGAAATCTTCTGTTCAGTTCTGTTACTTCATCATCTCTTCCTTTTGCTTTAGGTACTCGAAGCTCAAGAGCAAGTTTTAGAGTTTCTTCTGACATCCATTTTGGTCTTTTCTTTCTTTCCTGTCTTTTTAATGACCTCTTGCTTTCTTCTTGATTTCCTTGATGTTGTTCTATAACTCCTCTGTCTTCAGTCATTAGTGTTCAATGCGTGAGATGGTCTCTAAATTCAGGTGGGATATACTCAAGGTTGTACTTTGGCTCTCGTGGACTTGTTCTAATTTTCTTCAGTTTCAACTTGAACTTGCATATGAGCACTTGATGGTCTGTTCCGCAGTCAGCCCCTGGCTTTGTTCTGACTGATGATATTGAGTTTTTCCATCGTCTTTTTGCAAAGATGTAGTCGATTTGATTCCTGTGTATTCCATCTGGCAAGGTCCATGTATATAGTCACCATTTATGTTGGTGAAAAAATGTATTTGCAGTGGAGAAGTGGTTGGTCTTGCAAAATTCTATCATGCGATCTCCAGCATCGTTTCTATCACCAAGGCCATATTTTCCAACTTCCGATCCTTCTTCTTTGTTTCCAGCTTTTGCATTCCAATCACCAGTAATTATCAATGCATCATGTTCCATCAATTTCAGACTACAGAAGCTGGTAAAAATCTTCAATTTCTTCATCTGTAGCCTTAGTGGTTGGTGCGTAAATTTGAATAATGGTCATATTAACTGGTCTTCCTTGTAGGTGTACGGATATTATGACAGTGGTGTACTTCAGGATAGATGTTGAAATATTCTTTTTGACGATGATTGCAACGTCATTCCTCTTCAAGTTGTCATTCCCGGCATAGTAGACCATATGATTGTCCGATTCAAAATGGCCCATACCAGTCCATTTCAGCTCACTAATGCCTAGGATATCGATGTTTATGTGTTCCATTTCATTTTTGATGATTTCCAGTTTTCCTAGATTCATACTTCGTACATTCCACATTCTGATTATTAACGTATGCAGCTGTTCTTCCCATTTTTAGTCATGCCACATCAGGAAATGGAGGTCCCAAAAGCTCGACCCCATCCACATCATTAAGGTCAACTCTAATTTGAGGAGGCAGCTCTTCCCCAGTTGTCTTTTGAGTGCCTTCCAACCTGGGGGCTCATCTTCCAGCACTGTATCAGAAAGTGTTCCGCTGATATTCATAAGGATTTCACTGGCTAATTCTTTTCAGAAGTAGACTGTGGGGTCCTTCTTCCTAGTCTGTCTTAGTCTGGAAGCTCAGCTGAAACCTGTCTGCCATGAGTGGCCCTGCTGGTATCTGAATACTGGTGGCATAGCTTCCAGCATCACGGCAACACGCAATCCCTCACAGTACAACAAACTGACATACATGTGGGGGTATACTGTATAATGACTAAAAAAATGACACAAGAATTTAATGTGTTTTTGTTTTGTTTTATTTTGACTATTTTCTCCACTGAAATTGTATTGAAATGACATATTTATCTCTGTAGCCTCAACATTTAGTCCATGGAGATGTCAGTATTGATTTGCTGAACTGAGCTGATGTTATACTATCATCTTTGGGTTGTCCTTCAGGACTGTTGTTTAATGCAATCATGGTAATACCTTCACATCAGTTTGGATTTCTCTACCAAAATCCCAGGACTTGTTTAGTCAATGGCATTTAATTTCACATATTTATGTCCCCTAGTTAGCCTCACTTGGATGTTGGTGGTTTAGTGGTAGAATTCTCACCTTCCATGTGGGAAACCTAGTTTCAAATCTGGGCCAATGCACCTCATGTATGGCCACTTCCTGTCTGTCAGTGGTGGTTTGCATGTTGCTATGATGCTAACAGGTTTCCATGAAGATTCCAGACTAAGAGCAACTATGAAGAAAGACCTGGTTATTTACTTCCAAAAATCAACCAATGGATTTTTATGTGTTTTTTTATGGATCACAGTGTTTTGGTCCACAATCCATCATGAGGATGGTGCAGGACTGGGCAGCATTCCATGCATGGGGCTACCATGATTTGGGGGTTGACTTGCCAGCAGCTAACAACAACAGCAGTTAGCCTCAAAAGACCCTGACCCCTCCCTCCCTCTTACTTCTCATTGTTTTACACCCTTGTCTTAGCTGCTAAGGGGAAAGGAGAAAAGAAGAAAGGGAGGGAACTAAAGAGAATATCCCAAAGCCAGTTGTTGTTTTTTCTCCTTTCTAATTGCTCTGCTGAGTGGGTTACTCTTGATTATTCCTTCCTTTTTGACATTTCTCCTCCCATAGATATGAAGACTTACATGATTCTTATAACCTCCTCTTATCTCTAAAAGTGTTGCATTTTTATATTACTCAACTTCTCTGAGTTTCTATTTTATTAATAGCTTTTCTTTCTCCTTCACCTGCAACTAGGGTTATCCCCACATGTCCAGCTCCTGGTCATCTGCTCTGATCTGACCTTTCTTGGTCAGAAAGTTCTCCTGGTTCTAATGCTTAATTTGTCAGTGATGGAGCAAAAACACCCAGATACATAACTCCAGTCCTAACCTTTCATCACCATCTTAAACCTGATTTATCAGATGTCTGTTAGTTATTTACACTTGAACATACTGCTCGCCTACTGCCACTAGTCCCTTTCAACTTACCACATTCCAAACTGAACTTACCTCTGGAATGTAAGCTCCACAAGGATGAGGACTTTTTTACTTTTTTTGTTTGCAAATATGTCTCCACCTAGCACATTTCATGCCCTCCATACACTTTTGTTAAATGAATGCACTCATTCTTTCAGATTCCAATCTACTTCACCAATATGCCTGCCTTTGATATAGATATGCATTTCTCCTTTGCACTTCGTCTGAAATTCTTGGAATTCTCTTTTCTCATTCCTTTCTTTAATCACTTTATCCCTTCTCACTTTAATCCCTTATCTAATCACTTGCCAAGGAAAATTAATTTTCCTTTGAAAATTTGCTTTGTATTTCTGTCTGCTTTTCTAAACTAATTTTATTATACTGCTTTACATCCTATTGGTGGTCAAGTGTTGTTATCTCTCTCTCTTACATGGCTCTATAATCTATCACCTTCTCTCTACCAGGTTTATGGTGTAAGGGGTATGCCTCTCCCCAGATGTGGATAGGGCTGAGCAGTATACTGGCTTCTGTGTATCTTATACATAGCCCCAAGAATTGACTCAGTTAACAGGAAGGCCATAGTGTCAACTGGGGTAAATCTTTCTTAGAATTCACCGTATGGCACTCCTGATTCTTCAGTCTTTGTGAACCTGGGAATGCATCTATGTGATACCCAGAGTCCAGCATGCTGCTGTTGGGAAGAGGTAAAAGAGCAAATTGAACATATTCAGACCAGTGAATATGAAGTGAGTAGAGAACTTTATGTGGACATTAAGCAATTAGTTCTTTCCATCCAAACCATTACTCAAATGGCCTTGAGTCATCAGCTCACATTTTGGATTTTGGGACAGCACAGGAAAGTAGAACTTTATCCACTCCCTGGATCATGAGTCAAGGGATGTGCTGGTCTTGCTTTGTCCACTGCACTAGGATCCAAGCCCTTAGGATCCACAAGGTCTAATGTCACTCTGTTCACTGTTGTGGGATAGTCCAAGAATGTGGTTGTGGTTCTTTGGTGAAAGAAATGACAGTGTTCTGGCTAACAGTGACCATTGAAACTTTCTGCCAGTGTATCAACAAGGAAGAGGATAAGAAATGGCTATGGGTAAAGGCACTTGGGAACACAGCCAAGCAAATCAGGCAGAGGACACATGACTGCTCAATGGCAGCTCAAAACCACCTTCAAAGGTATTACCAAAATGCCCAGTGGCAGATGAGTTCTCTGATCCAGTGGACTCACCAACCTACCTGAGTAGGATCCTTTCCCACTGGTTCCTTGAAGGAAGGTGATGCCACCATGTAGCTCTCAGTTGAGGAACCCTCATGCCCAAATTGGCTGAATCACAGTGTGACAGCTCTTAGAAGTCAGTTCTTTGAGTTCACATAAAAGACCTCTTCACCCACTCCTCTAAGGCTAGATCACTATCCAACTTCACCCACAAGAGCTCCATTATAAGCACTTCCAAGTAATTATGTCCTTTTTAAGGGATCAGGCAGCTTGTCTCAATCATCTCAATAAGGCTGACTAGTACAATAATTACATATCTCATGGAGATCACTCACCTGAATCTTTACAGAATTTTTAGCCAAAAAGTCTTCAAAATAATTTTCTATTATTTATCAAAGAGCAGCTAACAACTTCTCTTGCTAAAAAAATTAAATTAAATTAATTTATGGTGAAGCCACATCCTGGTAGGATAGCCTGTTCAACAATAATTGTCAAATGGTGCAGTGTAAAGCCAAAATAGGCATGGGGAATGGTGGGAAGGTGGTCCCAAAAAGGTGGAGCATCAATCATACAGCAAACATCTTTCCTTTATTGAGTCTCAGAACATAACAATTCAAATTACTGATATTTGATAGGTGAGAGAAACTAAACTCAAAGAGATATAACATGATGCTTTTTTCTGGCAATATCAGAATTATTCATAAAATTGACTAACCATGTAAAATATGTCAAAAGATAGCCTTTTATGGATTCACTGGTTAAAAGGCAGCCGTGCCTCTCCTTTAGTTTCTAGGTGAAATTAGTAGTATGGATTTTATGAAAAATCAGGTATATGTCATTTGCCTCACATAAAAAGGAAAATCAATCCTCCCCTTAATTCCAAGACCCATAGACATCAGAGCACATCATCAAAGCTATAGCATTTCCTCACCTTCTCATTGTACGTATGAACCAGGATCACCTTTCTTCTCCACACTATTACATGTGTACTATTGCAGTGTTTTTAAAATATGTTTTAGCCACAGACTCTTTGTTCAAATAAGTCATAACTGTTATAACACAAAGGATTGAGCTGTCATGTGTGCCACAGGGGTGGAGGTCTGAAGGACAGCTAGGCTTTAGTCTCCTTGGGGCAGGGGTCATATGCCTGAAGTAGATGTCTGCTATTTTACTTTGTCCTAATTCTTCTTGTTTGGGGCAGTCTTCCCACCTACTTACATGGCCTGTCTGCCAATTACATGTCTACACACCCTTACCAGGGTGGGCATCTGACTGAGGCTAACCAGATTACCCACTTTCACAGTCACATTAATTGGCTCAAGGACAGTCTCCTACCTGAAGCCATTCAATTAATATCTTCCCTGGTAATTACACTAAAACTGTCAGGAGAGAGGTCTTCTTTTTCTCTGAGGTCAAGCTGTGAGGAGAAGATAACCCCTAGAACTACTAGTGGACATATTTCCCCACCATGTATAAAGTCAACTTGAGAAAGAAGCCCACCCAGAAGAAAACAGACCAAGAGAGTGAGAGAGGAGCCAAGTCCAGCTGTCCCAAAAGTCAGACATACTCTAGATTTGGCACTTACCTAAATCAATAAATTCCTTCTTATTCTTAATCTCATTTGAGTTTGATTCTATCTGTTTAAACACAGAGTTTCCACTAATAGACTCCCTCCCAACCCTACTTCAGTGTGTGAATAATTCTCAGTGCGTCAACCTAAATGAATAATAAAAACATGGTGAATCAAGAATACAAAAACTGTAGCTGGAGTATGCTGGCCTAGTGGGCAAGCGTTTAGTCATGGCCATAGGGAGTTGGATCTTAGCATGAGACAGAGGTGGGATACGGATTTAGGACTACCTGCTGAGGAGCACACTTATGGCAGAGAGTGCAAGAACTGAAGAGTGACCACCTCTGCCACCCTACACTTTCCCCTTGGTCCAGCTCTCTGAGTATCCATCCTGAATACCTTTCAGCCCCAATCCATCATTCCACCATTCAGGATCAGTGGCAGTCTTCCATAGTGCCAAGACATCACAGGTCCAATCAGCTGCCTCTTCTGACATCAAATCCATAACTGATACCCATGACTCACAGAGAAGTAATAGCTGATGCCAAATAAGCATTTCTGAATGGACTGGGAAAACAGACCAGAACTCTAGGTCAGGGGAAAAAAAGCAAAGGACAGGGAAGGAAATGTTGGAGAAAAATGAGAAACAAACAAAAAACAAGAAGAGAAGAAGAGGAAAGAGGGTAGAGAAGGAAATCATGGGCCTGAATGGAAGAGTGTCCAGAATTACCAATATTTTTACTAGATTGCTAAATTTTCCACTTATTTGTAAAATTGGCTGCCCTTACTGGAAGCAAGTATAAGACTTCAAGGGTTTTTGCTCTTGGAAAAAATACAGCCAGAGTGCTCCTTGGAAGCATGGATGGCGAGACTTTGTCTCAGGTACTTTTAACATGTTATCAGGAGGGACTAGTCCCTGGAGAAGGATCTAATGACTTGGTAAAGCAGAGGGTCAGTGAGAAAGAGGAAGACCCTCCATGAGATTGGTTGACACAGTGGACCCATAAAATGGGCTCCAGCATAACAACAATTGTGAGGATGGGGCAGGACCAGGCAGTGTTTTGTTCTGTTGTACATAGGGTCACTATGAGTCAGAACTTATTGGATGGTACCTAGCAACAACAACAAAAGGGTTTTTGCCTAGAAAGATTCTGATCCTAGACTATATTTTAAAGGTAAGAAGGCTGAGGATGTCCATCATGCTTCTGCCCCCTCAAACTTACCCACAGAGACATAAAGAGACTTTACAAACACTCAACGAGAAAAAAGTGCAATATATTAAGTGATCATTTTCAAATTCTAGGTCCCTAACTTTTGAAATTCCAGGTCCCCACCTAACAAAGAGGGTCCCTGGGTGGTGCAAATGGTTTGTGCTCAGCTACAAATTGAAAGGTTAGTGGTTCAAACCCACCAGCATAACTTCAGAAGAAAGGCCTGAGGATCTGTTTTCATAAAGATTACAGCCAGGAAAACCCTGTGGATCACAGTTCTACTCTGACACACATGGGGTACCCATGAGTCAGAATCGACTCAATGACAACTGGTTTACACTGGGTTCTCTAGAGAAGCAAAATAAGTGAAGTGTGTATATATGTATATATACATGGGGAGGAGGAGATTTATATCAAGGAAATGGCTCAGGCAGTTGTTGTTAGGTGCCATGGAGTCAGTTCCAACTCACAGCGACCCTACGTACCACAGAACGAAACACTGCTTTGTCCTGCACCATCCTCACAATCGTTATTATGCTTGAGCCCATTGTTGCAGCTACTGTATCAATCCATCTCATTGAGGGTCTTCCTCTTTTCCACTGACCCTGTACTGTACAAAGCATAATGTCCTTCTCCAGGGACTGATCCCTCCTGACAACATGTCCAAAGTATGTAAGATGTAGTCTCGCCATCCTTCCTTCTAAGGAGCATTCTGGATATACTTCTTCCAAAACAGATTCGTTCATTCTTTTGGCACTGCACGGTATATTCAATATTCTTCACCAACACCACAATTCAAAGGCGTCAATTCTTCTTCGGTCTTCCTTATTCATTGTCCAGCTTTCACATGCATATGAGGCAATTGAAAATACCATGGCTTGGGTCAGGCACATCTTAGTCTTCAAGGTGACATCTTTGTTATCTTGACTTTAAACCATGCAGTACCTTCTTGTTCTGTCCAAACACCTGCCTCTTGATCTTGTACAAGTTCCTCATGAGCACAATTAAGTGTTCTGGAATTCCCATTCTTCACAATGTTATCCATAATTTGTTATGATCCACCTAATTGAATGCCTTTGCATAGTCAATAAAACACGGTAAACATCTTTCTGGTATTCTCTGCTTTTAGCCAGGATCCATCTGACATCAGCAATGATATCCCTTGTTCCACATCCTTCTGAATCCGGCCTGAATTTCTGGCAGTTCCCTGTTGATGTACTGCTGCATTCACTTTTGAATGATCTTCAGCAAAATTTTACTTCTTGTATATTAATGATATTGTTACATAATTTCCACATTCAGTTAGATCAACTTTCTTGGAAATAGGCATAAATATGGATCTCTTCCAGTTGGTTGGCCAGGTAGCTGTCTACCAAATTTCTTGGCATAGACAAGTGAGCACTTCCAGCGTTTTGTCTGTTTGTTGAAACATCTCAACTGATATTCCATCAATTCCTGAAGCCTTGTTTTTCACCAATGCCTTAAGAGCAGCTTGGACTTATTCCTTCTTCAGGCAGCTGTAGAGGCTGGAAAGTACAATTCCATAGGTCAGGTGTCAGGTTGGAGGCTTCTCCTGACTCATGTAGCTGCAGGGGCTGATGAACCCAAGATTAGCAGGTCAGATGGCAAGCTGCTGGCTCAAGTCCAAAGAACCAGAGATCAGATGATGACCAGCCAGATGCTGGATCCAGAGTGAGCAAAAGCTACCCAGCTTTCCCAGAAAGTCCATGTGTATTAGGTGCAGGCCACACTCCCATGGAAACTCCCTTTTAGCTGATTGGCTGCTCATAGCAGATCTCCTCATGAGGTGATTATATCATTACATAACTGTCAAACTACATCATATCTGCAGAACTATTGAGAATCATGGCTCAGCCAAGTTCAAACACAACCTTAACAATCACAGTCCACCCCTTGTCACCTTGGCACCTGTACACATCTCCTTAAATCATACATAATCCCTAAATAAAGACAATTATAAAGTCATACTTGTGCCTAACATGATACAACTAACACACATACAACCAAAAATGCACTGGCCCTGTTTACATCTTATATTTACATCTTACAAGTGAATCCAAAAACCAACCAAACCCATTGTCATGGAGTCAATTCCTACTCATAGAAGAAAACAAAAATATCTGATACACACATACTATGAAAACATACTCATAACAATTACAATTTTCCTTTCTGCTGCTGGTCACATGGTCATAGCTGGTTTTTAAAACTACCTTCTTCCACCACCCATTCTGTATTCCCTTTACCCTCAGCAAGCAACACAGCTGGTCATGGTTCTTTGCCCGGAGGGTGACCCAAACCTTCATTACTGAAGGCTTTGGGCCATTAGTAATTGTCTTAGGCTGGGTTCTCTAGAGAAGCAAAACCAGTAAAATCTATAAATATACATATAGAGAGATTTATATCAAAGAAATGACTCACCCGATTGTAGAGGCTGGAATGTCCCAAGACCGTGGGTCAGGATAGAGGCCTTTCTTGATTCACATAGCCACAGGGGCTGGTGAACTCAAGATTGGCAGGTCAGACAGCAGGGCTCTTGCTCACAGGCTGTGAAAATCAACAAATCCCAAGATCAGCAGGCAAGATGGTGAGTAAGCTGCTAGCTCAAGTCCCAAGAACCAGAGGTCAAACAAACAGGATCCAGCTGCTGGATACAGCATGAGCAAAAGCCTGCAAGCCTTGCCAGAAAGTCCACTTATATTTGATGTAGGCCACATCCACAAGGAAACTCCCTTTCAACTGATTGGCTACTTACAGCAGATCCCATCATGGAGGTCATCCCCTTATATCAAATCTCATCGTGAAAGTGATCACATCATATATGACTGCCAAACTACATCGTAACTGCCAAGCCACTGGGAATCACCGCCTAGCCAAGCTGACATACAACCTTAACAATCATAGTAGTCATGTCAGAATTGGGTTGCTGTGGTTTTCCACTGACTTTAATCAAAGTAGTACTAAGAGACGTTCTAAGGGATCTCCTGTATTCCAGACATATGATTATTTACCTCCATTATGTAATATCAATCCAATTTCCTCTTGGTAATCAGGATCAATCACACGAACCAAGACAATAACTCCCTTCTTTGCCTGTTGACCCAGAGGCATGAGAAGCCCAAAGTCACCAGGTGGCGTTTTAAAATCCAGTTCAATGGAATGAGTGTTGTGCCTCCTGGTGGGAGCATTCCTCCCTTTGGAACTAAGACCTCTAGACCTACTGAGCATAGAGTCGTGAGGACAGGAAGCAACAACTTTGTGAATGGGTCACTAGGGGTAATAGTGAGTGATGCCACTCTCATCTCCACTCCTTGATTCCTGACCCATGAATCCTGGCTATGAAAACAGTACCATACATTGGACGCTGGTTTAGAGTATATACCGCCTCCCGGAGTACATTGCCCCAACCCTACAAGGTATTTCCAGCTAGCTGGCACCGTAAATGTGTCTTCAGAAGGCCATTCCATCGTTCTATCAAGCCAGATCTTTCAGGATGCTGGGGAACAGGGTAAGACTAGTTAATTCCATGAGCATAGGTCCATTGCTGAACTACATTTGTGTGAAGTGAGTCCCTTGAGCTGAGACGATGCTGTGTGGGATAACTTGGTGGTATATAAGGCATTCTGTAAGTCCGCAGAAGCATTGTGTGCAGGGAAGGCAAATCCATATCCAAAGTAAGTGTCTATTACAGTAAAAACAAAATTCTTCCCTTTCCGTGATGAAAGTGGTTCAGTGTAACCAAACTGCCACCAGGGTGCAGTCTGATCACCTCAGAGAATGGTGCCATATCAGGGATTCAGTGTTGGTCTCCGTTGCTGGCAGATTGGGCACTCAACAGTGGCTGTAGCCAAGTTGGCTTTGGTGAGTGGAAGTCCATGTTGCTGAGCCTGTGCGTAACCTTCATCCCTGCCACCATGGCCACCTTGTTCATGAGTCCATTGGGCAATGATGGGAGTGGCTGGTAAAAGAGGATAACTGGTTTCCACAGAACGCATCATCCTGTCCACTTGATTGCTAACTTTGATGAGCATTCACATGAGACAAATATCTTCATTTCTTTGATGCATTCAGAGACATCTATCCACATACTTCTTCACCATACCTCCTTGTATCCAATTTTCCAATCATATTCCTTCCAAGTCCCTGACAATCCAGCCAAACCATTGGCCACAGCCCATGAATCAGTATTCAGTTACACATCTGGCCATTTCTCCTTCCAAGCAAAGTGAACAACCAGATGCACTGCTCGAAGTTCTGCCCATTGAGAAGATTTCCCTTCACAACTGTCCTTCAGGGAGGTCCCAGAAAGAGATTGAAATGATGCCACTGTCCACTTTCAAGTGGTGCCTGCATATTGTGCAGAAGCATCAGTAAACCAGGCAAGATTTTTCTTTTCCTCAGTCAACTGATCATAAGGAACTCCCCATGAGGCCATAGGTACAGACTGGAAGATGGAAGGTAATGTGACAGGAGTGGAGACCATGGGCATTTGGGCCACTTACTCATGCAACTTATTTGCACCTTCAGATTCTGCCTGAGCCTGATCTCATACATACCACTTTATTTAATGATGGAGTGCTGCTGCACACATCCGATTTTATGGCTCTGTGGGTCAGATGACACCAAATTCCTGATGGGCAGTTCAGGCCACTTGGTGACTTGGTGGCCCCTGGTTAAGTGTTCAGTCTCTACTAAGGCCCAGTAACAAGCCAAAAGCTGTTTTTTTTAAAAAGGAGAGTAGTTATCTGCAGAGGATGCCAGGGCTTTGCTCCAAAATCCTAAGGGTCTGCACTGTGATTCACCATTACGACCCTGCCAAAGACTACAAACGGCATCTCTATCTGCCACTGGCACTTCAAGCACCATTGGATCAGCCAGATCATATGGCCCAAGTGACAGAGCAGCTTTCATTACAGCCTGAACCTGTTGCAGAGCCTTCTCTCATTCTGGGTCCTACTCAAGACTAACAGTTTTTGAGTCACTTCATAAATAATTTGGAGTACCACACCCAAATGGATATATCTTGCCTCCAGAATCCAAAGAGGCCCACCAGGCATTGTGCTTCATTTTTAGGTTTTTTTTTTGGGGGGGGGGTCGGATGCAATAACTTATCTTTCAGCTTAGAAGGAATATCTCAACATGCCCCACAACATGGGCCCCTAGAAATTTCACTGAAATGGAAGATGCCTGAATTTTTGTGGGATTGATTCCCCACCCTCTAGCATGCATATGTTTTACCAATGAGTCTAGAGTCATCAACACTTATTTCTTACTAGGGCCAATCAGCATAATGTCATCAATTTAATGGACAAGAATGGCATCTTGTGGAAGAGAAAGGTGATTAAGATCCCTGTGAACTAAATTATGACGTAGGACAAGAGAGTTGATATACCTCTGAGGTGGGACTGTGAAGATGTATTGCTGGCCTTGCCAGCTGAAGGCAAACATCTCCTGATGTTCCTTCAAAACCAGAATTGAGAAAAAGGCATGAACCAGATCAACAGCTTCCTACCTGGTACCAGGAGATGTATGAATTCACTCAAGCAATGAACCCACATTTGGAACAGCTGCTGCAATTGGAGTCACCATCTGGGTAAGTTTACGATAATCCACTGTCATTCACCAAGATCCATCATTTTTTTGCACAGGCCAAATTGGCAAGTTGAATGGGTGGGAATCACCACCCCTGCATCCTTCAAGTCCTTGATGATGGCAGTAATCTCTGCAATCCTTCCAGGAACATGGTACTGCTTTTGGTTTACTATTTCCCTAGGTAGGAGCAGTTCTAATGACTTCCACTTGACTCTTCCTACCATAATAGCCCTAACTCCACTTGTCAGGGATCCAGTGTAGGAATTCTGCCAATTGTTGAATGTATCTACTCCAATTATGCATTCTGGAACTCTGGAAATCACTACAGGATGAGTTTGGGAAGCTACTTTACCCATTGTGAGATGAACTTGAGCTAAGACTCCATTAATAATCTGACCTCCATAGGCTCTCCCTCTGCCTGCTAGGCCACAGAGACATTTTGGGTCTCCTGGGATTAGCATCAGTTTGGAGCTAGTATTCCCAAAAAGTGTGATTATTTCCTTTTCCCCAATGAACAGTCACTCTCATAAAAGCCATAGAGTTCTTTGAGGAAGGCTGGGAGAAAGATTAACAGTATAAATTTTTGTCAGTGTAGTGGGGTCCTTCATCAAGAAGACCTGGCATCCCCTTCATTCAAGGGATTATGGGTCTGTAAACTCAATCATCTCTCAGAATTGATTGAGGGGGCATGACTCTATTCTGGTGATTCAAGTTAGATTGCCCTTCACTTGAGCTAGAATTCTTCTGCTTGTACAGATCAAGCAAATATTTAGTAGGTTTCCCATCTATTTCACTCCTAGGGACACCATGACAAAGTAGCCAATGCCATAAGTCCATATGAGTCAGACTATTCTGATTACTACTTTGACTCCCCTTGTCCATTGCGGTAACCACATCCACTGTTATGGATTGAACTGTGTCCCACAGAATGTGTGTCAGCTTGGCTAGGCCATGATTCCCATTGTTATGTGATTGTCCACCATTTTGTGATCTGATGTGATTACCCTATGTGTTGTAAATCCTAACCTCTCTGATGTTAATGAGGCAGGATTACAGGCAGTTATGTTAATGAGGCATAATCAGGATTAGGTTGTATCCTGAGTCAATCTCTTTGACATATAAAAGAAAGAATCAAACGGAGAGGAAAAGGACCTCATGCCACCAAGAAGGAAGTGCTGGGAGCAGAGCCTGCCCTGGGGTCTTTGCACTGAGAAGCTCCTATTCCAGGGAAACACTGATGACAAGCATCTTTCCCAGAACCGACAGAGAGTAAAAGTCTTCCCTGGGAGCTGGCACCCAGAATTTGAATTTCTAGCCTCCTAGACAATGAGAAAATAAATTTCTGTTTGTTAAAGCCATCCACTTGTGGTATTTCTGTTATAGCAGCACTAGATAACTAAGACTCCCACCTTGTTTTTGTTGATTGAGTGCTGCTACTTGGTCCCTATCACCACAGGATCCAATGAGCCCCATTGTAATTAGGTGTCTTAATTCAGTTAGGGGAGCTCCCACCGTCAAATCTGACTTAAATAAAATAGAAATTACAGTAGTCTTCAAGGATGCTGGAGCCCCCTTCACAAATTTATTCCTCACCGTTGTGGTAAAAGATGTGTCCTCTGGGTACTTTATATGTGGGTCTATGAGCCTAAACTGGTAAATCCACTCTAACATGCTGTCTCAGTCATCTAGTGCTGCTCCAACAGAAATACCACAAGTGGATGGCTTTAACAAAGAGAAGTTTATTTCTTAACAGTCCAGTAGGCTACAAGTCCAAATTCAGGGCATCAGCTCCAGGGGAACACTTTCTCTAGCGGCTCTGGAGGAAAGTCCATGTCATCAGTCTTCCTTTGGTCTGGGAGCTTCTCTGTGCAGGAACTTCAGCATTGCTTTCTTGGTGGTATGAGGTTCCCATGTGTCTCTGCTCGCTTCTCTCTTTTATATCTCAAAAGAGATTGCATTAAGACACTAATCTTGTCAACCTCATCAGTATAACCTCATCACAGTGAAAGAATTTATAACACATGAGGAGATCACATATAATCTCATCATAGTGGTAGCGTTTACAAAACATAAGAAAATCACATCAGATAACACAATCATACAATACTAGGAATCATGACCTAGCCAAGTTGCTACCCACATTTTTTGGGGGACACAATTCACATGCCAGTTTCCCTAAGCCTTTGGATACCTTCTTCTACAGTATACTAAGGCAGGTCTGATACTTCAGCTTGACATAGTATAGGCAACTGCATAATCCATGCTTCAGAGAACCAACCAAATACACTATTAGACCCTTTCCTAACCTCTCAAGCTGAAACACTGAATAAAGAATCTGTGCTTAGTAGGCACATATCAATAAACTCAAACTGATCCAACTTTATGTTCCTTGCACCATTATCCCACACCCTTAATAGCCATTCCCAAATATATTACCCAAGTTTCTGCTTGTACATATTAGAAAAGTCAAGCACTTCTTTTGGAGCATAGCATACCTCCTTCTGGGTCACACTTTGTGCTTCACCTTTTGAGACTCACTGAGACTTAAGTCTAGTTACAGATCTAGAAGAAAAATGGGTGGTGAGGATGTGTTCTGAGGGCATTCAGTAATGTCTTGTAAGGCATCTGTCCCAGGTTATGCCCCAGGCAATGACTCAGATACTGTCCCAAGCAGTATCTCAAAGGCTTTTCAGAAACAGCTGAGTTAATCTCATCAGATGGGGGTGGGGGGACTAATGGGTTTTTTTGGCAGGAGTGATTCAACAGAATTTAGGGGCTGAATGTCCCCAGCTTCCTGATTATATGCTTATATGGCCCCACCCCAAGTTTCAGGATTCCATTTCTTGGCAATCAATGCCCTCACTTTAACTTCAGACACCATTCTAGGTTGGGAAGTCAATTGGCCACTCTTACAGTAAAACTCTGGGTTTGTTTTTCAGCAATATCAGCTCTGTTACTCGGAGAACTAAGGCTCTCTTTCAGGGCACAAGTGGAAATTTTGAGGTCATTTATGTGACACTTGAGCTTTGACTCCGAAACCCCGAGCGCATATCTTTCTTTCATCACTTTGTCTAACAAAAGTAGGACCAACCAACCAGCTTGTTTATACTTCTCATTCTGACAAAATTGTAGAAAAGTATCAAACATGTGATTACCCAGAGCCTCGCCTCTCACCAATACTTGATCTATTGGTGGTGATATTTTGTGTATTTCTATAGCCACCTCATGCCATGGATCAGCAGTGCCCTCTTTACTACTGGAAGCAGTGTCATCAACATCTTTAAGACTAACCAGACTTGAGAACCAATTTAGAAAACTCATCCTTACAATTTGTTTCACTAGAACCACTCTCGGTACCAAATGTCTTAGGTTGGGTTCTCTAGAGAAGAAAACCAGTGAAGCATGTGTGTGTGTATGTGTATATATGGAACCCTGCTGGTGTAGTGGTTAAGACTGGGAGTCAGCAGTCTGAATCCACCAGCAGCCCCTTGGAAATACTATGGGCAGTTCTACTCTGTCCTATATGGTAGCTAAGAGTCAGAATTGACTCTATGGCAATGGGTTTGGTTTTCAGTTTATGTAAGTATAAATAGATAAATATATGTAGAGAGAGACATTTATCTCAAGGAAATGGCTCACACTGTTGTAGAGGCTGGGAAGTCCCAAGTCCATAGGTCAGGCATCAGGCTGGAGGTTTCGCCTGACTCATGTAGCTCAGGGGCTGACAAACCCAAGATTAGCAGGTCAGGCAGCAGGCTGCTGGCTCAAGTCCCAGGAATCAGAAGTCAGATGATGACTAGCTGAATGCTGGATCCAGAGTAAGCAAAAGCCAGCCAGCTTTGCCAGAAAGTCCATATACATTGGATGCAGGCCACATCCCCAAGGAAACTCTCTTTCAACTGATTGGCTGCTCATAGCATATCTCATCATAGAGGTGATTACATCATTACATAACTGCCAACTACATCATAACAGTCAAACCACTGAGAATCATGGCCCAGACAAGTGGACACACAACTTTAACCATCAAACCTAGTAAGGAATTTACAGTGACTCCTGAAGTCAGCACCAAGGTCAGATCACTCTTGACTTCCTGCTGCCCTTGCCCTGCCTCCAAAAGGTGAATAAAGGATCATCTCCCCTCTAAATGAGTGTATTCTACTTTATATGGTCTTCCTTCCCAGTCAAGGCAAGGATGCAGATTCAAGGTACGCAGATGTCATCTTATTTAGGTGTAGTTTCCTCTTAGCCAACACAGTTGTCATGATTTTTTACCTCAATTTATGAAAGTGTTTTTCTTTTATTTCCCCTGGGTAGTGGGTGGGGCAAGAATCACTAATTATTTGATACATTATGCAAGCCTAATGTATAAAAATATAAATGTAAAAGTAAAGACGTTTTATTTCTTCAGATGCATTTTGTCTATACCAATTGGTCTTGAGTTTTTACTCCATGTCTTCTTTTCTATGCTATAATTTAAAGTAGCCATATTTGTACTTCAGTGTCAAGGGGAAATAGCTCCTATGAGAAATTTAAACCCCAGACAGGAAGAACAGATGACTGGACCAATTCAGAGCTTCTCAGATCCAGAGGAAGGAAATGATGTGCCCAGAACCTATTCAAGCATAAGTTAGTTTTACCTTGGAAATAGCTAAGATTTTTAAGCATGTATTCATTGATTCATCACATATTTATTTAGTGACTACTATGTGTTAGGCATTTTTCTAATCACAAGTGCAGCAATCTTGACTATAATATTTGCTCATGATAGTTGTCATATTCCTTGACATTCCAGGAGAAAAACAAAATGTGCTAAAGGGACTTCTGGGTCTGGGACCACTGAATTAGATGGTCTCCTACTGGTAGACACTGTTGTTGTTGTTATTAGGTGCCATTGAGTCATTTTCAACTCAAAGTGACCCTGTGTACAACAGAACAAACACTGGCTGGTCCTTGCTATGCCTGAGCCCATTTTTGCAGCCACTGTGTCAATCTATCTTGTTCAGGGTCTTCTCGTTTGCTGGCCCTCTACCTTACCAAGCATGATGTCCTTCTCCAGGGTCTGGTAATTCCTGATAACATGTCCAAAGTATGTGAAATGAAGTCTCACCACTCTCGCTTCCAGAAAGCACTCTGGCTGTACTTCTTCCAAGATAGACTTGTTCGTTCTGCTGGCAGTCTGTGATATATTCAATATTCTTTGTCAACACCATAATTCAAATGCATCAATTCTTCTCTGGTCTTCCTTAGTCATTCATTCAAGCTATCCCACTGGTATTTCAAATACCAGTAGTGTCACCTATGGTGGACAGGTTTCAGCAGAGCTTCCAGACTAAGACAGACTAGGAGGAAGGACCTGGCGATATACTTCTAAAAAAAAAAATGGCCAGTGCAATGAAAACCTTATGAATATCAGCAGAACATTGTCTCATATAGTGCTGGATGAGCCCCTCAGGTTGGAAGGCACTGAAAATATGACTGAGGAGGAGCTGCCTCATCAAAATAGAGTCAACATTAATGACATGGATGGAGCAATGCTTTTGGGACCTTCATTTTCTAATGTGGCACAACTCAAAATGAGAAGAAACAGTTGGAAGACACTGGGGCCAGTTTAAGCTTTGGAGGCAAGTAGGTCCCAGCAAGAGGAGTCAAGAGTCTAAAGGGCATCAGCTGACATTTCAGTAAAGAGTGAAATGAAAATCTTATAAAGAATCCAGAAACTTTTCCACTTTCCTTCATCACTCACCCACGAGGGTTAGTGCTCCTCAGGGTTCTGACCTGGCTTCCTCTTCTTTCCACTGTCCATGCTCTTTCTGGACACACTCGACTGCTCCCATGGCTTTAATTACACCCATCTGCTGATTACTCCCAAATCTTAGATCCTGTCCATGAACTACTGAGCTGCTTGTGGGACAGTCTCATTGAGTGTCTCACAGGAACCAGACTCAGCCTTTTCAAATCAAACTTGTAACACTTCCCCTCCCTACAAACCTGCTTCTCTTAGAGTGATCCTCCTCTCAGAGATGACCAGGTATCCATCCACACAGCTCCCTGATAGAGCAGCCGCCATCCCTGACTACCCTGCTCTCTGACTCCTTACACAAACTGTCTTCAAACCCTGGTTCCTACACATAGATGGAATCTATGTCACTCATTATTCTCACTGCCACCACCCTGGATCAAGCCACCTCATTAGACTCTTGAAGATGTCAATTTTCTGAAACCCAGAAGCCCACATTTCCTTACTTCTCCATTCCCTAACTCCCATCCCAACATAAAGCCCACTCTCCACTCTGCAGCCTGAGTGTCCTCTGAAAGTGTATGTCAGATTATATCACTTCTTTAGCTTTTCAGTAGCTTCCCCCTTCAGCTATTGCCCTATGAACTTGAAGCTCCTACATGCTTATTCCAGAATCTTGGCCAAAGACAGACATTGAGTGTGAAGCAGAATGAATGGAGCTTGTAGAGCCTCCTCTCTCCAGACTTTGTTCTCTGCATATATCTCCAGTCTCATCTCCTCCCACTTTCCCAACACACCCTGCTCTCCGGTACATGGGATGTCCTCAGACGTGCCTTCTGTAGGCCTCAAGGATTACTATTATCTCTGTTGGCAATGCTCAGCTGTGGCCCATGCCCATACACCTAGACATTACTCATCTTTGAGGCTCCATTTGAACCCTCCCATCCTGAGCACCCAGACGAGCACCATTTTCTCCACCTATGTAGTCCTGGGCTCCCCCTCTTCCAATACGCATCACCCTGCTTTTTGTTTTGTGGATACATTTGATACATGGTCATCTTCCCCACTAGACCCCAAGCTCTATAAAGGCAGAGGCAAGTCTCTTCTGACAGCTGTGCAACTCAGCAATGGTACGGGGCTTTAAACATCATCAGAATAATATATTGTTGTTGGCTCCAACTCATGGCAACCTTATGTATAACAGCACTTAGCGTTGCCCAGTTGTCTTACTTTGGGTTCTCTAGCGGAGTAAAATAAGTGGAGCGTATATAAATATACATGGAGAGAAATTCATTTCAAGGAAATGGCTTTTGCAATTGTGAGGAAATGACTCATCCAATTGTCAGGGCTGGCAAGTCCCAAATCCATGGGTCAAGTGACAAACCAAAGACCTCTGCTGACTCGCGTGGTTGCAGGGGCTGAAAAACCTAAAATCTGCAAGTCGAGTGGCAGGCCAGAGACTTCTGCAGGCTTACATTCCAAGAACCAGAGGTCAGGCAACAAGAAGACTGAAGGGTCGAGAAAGAGAGCGAGTTTTGCCAGAACGTCCATTTATATACTGAAGGCAGGACACACTCCAAGGAAACTCGCCTTTCACCTGATTGGCTGCTCACCTCAGATCACAAAATGGAAGGTGATTACATAGTGTCTGACAAACCACTGAGAATCATAGACCAGCCAAGTTGACACATAACATTAACCATCACACCAATCATGTGCCATTTTCACAATTTTTAGTATGCTCAAGTCCGTTGTTGCAGCCACTGTGCATTTTGAGTGCCTTCCAACCCAGCGGGCTCATCTTCCAGCACTATATTGGACAAATTCTGTTGTAATCCATAGGGTTTTCATTGGATATTTTTTGGAAACAGCTTTCTAGGCCTTTCTTCCTAGTCTGTCTTAGTCTGGAAGCTCCACGGAAACCTGTCCACCATGGGTGATCTGCTAGTATTTGAAATACCAGCAGCATAGCTTCCAGCATCATACCAATGTGCACACCACCACAGTACAACAAACTGACAGACAGGTGGTGGAGAATAATACATAGGATTGTTATTAAAATGCAAAAAGAATAGAATTGAAATTTCATCAGGAAACTGTAAAGAGTTATGTAATATTTGGAAACAAAAGTTAACCAAGGCCCACTATGGGCCACACAGCTGTGCATTGTGGAGCCCGGGCAACAGCATGAACTCTCAGAAGAGACAAGTTATTTCATAGCATCCTGCTTCTTAATTTAGTGACAGTGAACTGCAAGACATACTCAAAATCATTCTTTCCTTGCTTACTTTGAGTACTGACAGAGGAGCAAGTGAAATCACAGCAAAGTCTTAGCAGGCAGGTGTCCTTAAGGAAGCCATGAGCAATGATGGAAATTTCCACCATGAGTCTGTGTCAGCCATTCCTAACCAGGATTGTTCATCAGCTGAGTCACTTGCCTGCCTTTCCCCAAAAGTCATATGCCTGGGATCCACCTAAGGACATTCTGAGAGGTCTGGGGCCAGCTAAATAATTTTTGGGTACAAGTGCAAAGTGAAAATGCGAGACCCCTTGCTTAAAAAATTACTAAGAATTTCAAGATGGTGACTGCAACGTATTAAAGCAAGTACGAGACCTTTCAGATCGCGGGGTCCTGTACAAGTACCCAGGTCGCACATCCATGAAGGCTGCTCCGGGATCATCATATTCATTCTGGTGAGGGTTTCCCAAATGACATGATGCTTTCCCTGATGCCTGTGAACCTCAGCTCAATGCCATGAAACTTTAGCTTTGTGTAGGGCCTGCATAACCCAGAGACCTCGGGCCCCTAGAACAATTCCTCACCTGTCTCATGCTGCTGTCTCATTTTACTCTTTTATAAACTATATGTTTAGGGCAGTTTAGAGATTTCTAACATGATTTTCTTTTACAATTGTCTTTCTCTTAAAAAAAAAAAAAAACAACTTTTGCCATTGAGTTAACTCTGACTCATGGTGACCCCATGTGTGTCAGAGTAAAACTGTACTCTATAGGGCTTTCAATGGCTAACTTTTTGGAAGTAGATTGCTAAGCTTTTCTTCCCAAGAGCCTCTGGATAGATTCAAACCTCCAGCTTTTTGATTAGCAGCCAAGGGTGTTAACCATTTGCACCACCCAGGAACTCCTCAAAAGGCCCCAAATCACAGTTGGTAATGAGGTCAGAAGACGGGTAAGGTGGGT
Organism: Dugong dugon; assembly: GCA_030035585.1. NCBI lineage: Eukaryota > Metazoa > Chordata > Mammalia > Sirenia > Dugongidae > Dugong > Dugong dugon. The sequence goes on along the minus strand of CM057475.1, from coordinate 3,096,710 downwards.
AAGCACATTGGCCTAGTTCCTATGAGTATAAGACAGATATCTGAGTGGGAAATTGTGCATTTCTATGATTAACTAGTCTCTGAGGAGAGAAGCAAAAGAAAAGAAGACCTCATTCCTCTGGTCAAGAATCTTATAATCTAGCAAGGCCAGTAACATAGGCACACAAGAAATCCAAAGTAAATGGATCCTAGGCCTACCGTTATCAGCTCAGAGGGGCTCGAGGGAGTCAAGCTGTGTGTGCAGTGTGACTTCGTCATCTGGCAGCCTCTTGTTTAAGGAAAGGTTCTGGTAAGAGAAAGTGTAAGGCCAACATGATGACAAGCTTTGTCCAAAGACAACAGATGGTGAATCCATCTGGAACACTGGTTTCCAGCCCAGAAAATGGCATGCACAAACTCCATTCATTCTCCTTCAAGTTCAAAGTGTTTCCTGGGTCGAGACTCTGCAACAGGCCCCTGGGAGCTCCAAGAACATGCACACCACACCCCCACCCCTTGGTATATTTGTGGAACTTTGGAGATGTTATTTCATTTGTGTCACAGTGACCTTGTGAAGTTGATAAAATCATTATCTCCATTCTACAGGCAAGGATATTGAGGTAAATCAAGTGAAGTGATGACTTTATACGTGACATAGCCAAGTGGCAGAGCATGGATATAAGAATCCACAAGCTAGTAAATATAAGTGGCACCAGAAGTGGATGACCCTGGATTCAGGAAAAGGAGAGATTTCTAAGAGGAGTGGGTGCTGGAGGTGTTCCTGGAGGAAGGATATAAGGATCCTAGGGATACACTTAAGGGAATTCCTGAGTAGCATAAACGGTTGAACACTTGACTACTAGCCAAAAGGTTGGCAGTTAGAAGTCACTTAGAGGTACCTTGGAAGAAAGGCCTAACAACCTGCTTCCGAAAGGTCACAGCCTAAAAAACCCTATGGAGCAGTTCTATTCTGTCACGTGGACTCACTATGAGTCAAAATTGACTCAACTGCACCTAATAACAACAACAACATGTCAGGGGAAGTCTAGGTCCTCTGCTGGGGAGACAGCCTGGAAGGACACAAACTGAGCTGCTCTTAGGCCAGTGGGAGAGAAAATCGAATAAGTAACCAACCATTTGCTGTTGAGTTGATTCTGACTCTTGATGACCTTGTGTATGTCAGAGTAGAACTGTGCTCCATAGGGCTTGCAATGGCTGATTTTTTGGAAGCAGATAGCCAGGCTTTTCTTCTAAGGCACCTGTGGATGGACTTGAACCTCCAGCCTTTCAATTAGCAGTCAAGCTCATTAACAATTTGCTCTACCCAGGGACTCCTCTAGTAAGTAAAGGATGAGGGTAATCTGATGGCAGAAAGCAAATGGGCCGAGGGGATACCTGAGGGGAATGGATGGGGTGAAAGAACCAACTGGGCAAGCCCTCCTAGAAGAGAGGCCACCTGCACAGGTCCTTCATAACAGGAGGAGCTTGGAACGTGGGGTGGGGTGGGGCATACAGGGAGAGAGTATCTTAACAATCTGCAGAGATAGAATCTAGTTGGTGTGGCTGGGATGGAGACATCAATCTTTGCTGGTGACAGTGGGCCAGAGTGAGTGCTGATGAATTTGGAGGGGAGGCAGAACTCGAATCCAAAACACTCAGCAAGAGGGCTGGGCTTCGCCCTCAGGGCACAGAGAATCATCCCCTGGAGAGCTACCACATCTACACTTTGCTGGGACAAGGACCTCTAGGCACTTCTCCCCATCAAAACACTCTGTTCAAGTAGTTGCTGAACTCCCAGTGCAAACAAAGAAATGTGGATGTGAAGTGGAGACTGATACTTAGAAATACAGACTCTGACATGGATCCAGCCCCAAGTAAGTGACAATTTAACTCCTAAGACAAGCACCCCCTAAAGCAGACTCTGGAGTTGCGAGGACTATGTAAGAGATGCAGGTTAAGGGCTATGGGAGTTTTAGCTGGAACATCAGAAAAGGACTTAAGGTGGGTGTGATATTTCTCTCTAAGGGCAAAAACCCAAAACAAATAGACAAACAAGCCTACTCTTGATACTGTTCATTGGGGAAAAGATTCTTGGTTTATTTGTGTAGATGAAAATTGCCTTCACCTAGTCTTCACCCACTCTGCTACTTTAGGATGGAATGATGCCTCACCCACGAGCAATGAGATCCAGATCCTGTTCAAGAATTCCCTTTGCACAGTTTTTACAAAACAACACTTTCCATTTACAATTGGTCTTTTATGGAGACTAAACAGTTAAGCGTTCGACTACTAGCTGAAAGGCTGGCAGTTTGAGCCCACTCAGAGGCACCTCAGGAGACAGACCTGGTGATCTGCTTCTGAAAGGTCATGGCCTTGAAAACCCTTTGGAGCAGTTCTACTCTGCACCCATGGGGTCACCATGAGTTGGAATAGACTCCATGGCAACTAACAACAAAAACAGCATGTGCCCTGTCTTAGCTGACCACCACAGACTAGACATTAGTGATACATCATTTTACATGGAGAAACCAAGGCTTAGAGAGGTCAGACTTGAATGTCACATTGCTAAAACAAAGGTCTTCTGAGTACAATCCAGGGGTTTTCCTCTGAATCTAGAATCCCTTCAACGACCTGCAGTCATGTGCTTCGATCACCTCAGTATTTGGATAGGAACAGAGCTACCTGTGGCCCAGCTGTGTCCACTGCTTCCTCAGGCATCGGACTCCCTGTGAAGTCCCAGCGATGCCTGTGCACTGGAAAACTGACATGTGTCCATTCCTTCCTTCTTTCAGTCACCAACATCAATTGTTGAACTTCTACCAAGGACATGGAGACAAAAACCCAGTCTCTGCCCTCAAAAAGCTCATGGCTAACTGGGAAAGGAGACAAGTGAAAAGACCAGTTAAATACTACGTGATTTCATCTGTATAAGTACAAAACTGGGAACCCTGATCTATGCTGTTAGAAGTCAGTGGTTCCTCGTGGGGGAGCTCCTGCGGGGAACGACCATGGCCTGCTTTTTGATCTAGATGGTGTTTACATGTATGTGTTCAGCTTGAGACCATGCAACCAACTGTACACTATGGTACAAGCATCTTTCTATATATATTCTGGAATCCTTGGATGGTGCAAATGGTTAACAGGCTAAGCTGCTAACTGAAAGGCCAGAAGTTCGAGCCCACCCAGAGACATCTCTGTAAGAAGGCCTGGCAATCTATTTCCAAAAAAAAGTCAGCCATTGAAAAGAGTAGCACAGTTCTGCTCTGACACACATGGGGTCTCCATGAGTTGGAATCAACTTGACAGCAACTGGTTAAAACTGGTTTTATGCATTCTATATGTATTTCACACTTCTATCAAAAGCTTTTAAAAATAAAACAACTAAGTAACTGCCCCTAGTGGCTCCTAAGGGGAGACGGGGTGTGTGGAGGCAGATGCAGGCTGCTGTGTGAGCTCAGTGGGAGGCCACCTTGCCCACCACACGGCAGCACATGGGGCAGGCTCCCAGAAGAGGAGGGCCTGAGCCTGGCTTAGATGCCAGTTATCTCTTCCTCTTCACCCTCTAGGCTCTCCCGCTCTGCTCTCGCCCTCTATCCACGTTGAACCTCCTTTAGCTTCTCCTGAAGGCCCAGCCCACTCTCACGCTCTAGGCATGTCCTGCCCCACTGCCTGGAATATTTTCCACACCTTTGTCACCTGGAGAATTCAGCTCTTCCTTCAAGGGGCCAGATCTCCCAAACCATCCTTATAGAAGCCTTCTCTGGCCCTGGAGTCTGAATGAGGCCACACCTGTGTGCTCACACAGCACCTGTGCCCGACTGGGCTTTAAAGTCACACAGTAGAAAGGCTGGGTTTGAAAAGTTGAACCATAGCTTTCATCTGGAGCTTCCTAGCGGCCATGGCAGGACAGAAAAATAACATGACTGATCTTATCTGTGAAGTAAAAACATAGAGTCCTCAGAGCAGGACAAGATTGTCTGAGAACTTGTTTGCTCAGATCACCATCAAGGCATCACTGAGCGGTATATGAGGAAAGGTTTCCAACATTACCTTTGCAGCAAATAAATACATTCCATGTAGTTATTTCTTATTCCGTCCTTCAGAGGAAGCCATAGTCAAAAGGCCAAAAAACAGCTGTGGGGTAGGAATTTTTTCTAATTCAGCCTTCCATCTGCCAGAAAACTCTTGCATTGATCACATTTACAGTGTAGATTATCCAAAATCTCTTTTTTATTTTAGAAGCCCACACTTAATTAGTGCTTTGGAACCTCTGCACTTCATTTAACCCTCAGTAGGAGCCCCGGGGTGGTGCAAACAGTTAAGCATGAGGCTACTCAATTCAAAGACCTTAATCTTTGATCTAAGAATACTCTTTACCCTAAAAGAATAATGAGGATGAAGATGAGGATGATTGTAGGATTCATGCCATCAGTCCTTTCCTGTCTGTGTGTCATAACCAGTTCCCCGAAGGGGACAGGAAGCAGAACAGACCGCTGGAGGTGGCCGTCTCCAGAGCAGATGGTCCCCATGCAGCCACACTCAAGGTGGACGTGTATGAAAGTGTGAGGCTATCGATTAGAATCTGGGCTAAGAAAGACGGCATCTCCAGGGCACTGGCTGAGGGCTGAATGGGGCTCTGCAGCCAGATCAGCAGTGGGTGGGAGGGGCCCATTCCCATCACAAACCCCTACTGCGGTATGTGAATATCCACTCCAATGCCCACTAGCACGAAAGAAAAGAGCACAGGCTTTGGTGAGAGGCAGCCCGGTGTCAAATCCAGGCTCTGTTAAAAAAGAAGAAGCTATAGGCTTTTTGGCAAGTTATCTAAGTTCCTGACCAAGCTTCAGTTTTTCCATCTATAAAACGGAGTTAATAGTTCCTTCCTCTGAGTTATTGTGAGAATTCAATACTTCATGTAAAATGTCTGGTCCAAATGAAGTGATTAATAACTGCTCAAAGCTACTTCATTATATAGCAATCTTTCTGTTATTAACAAATTTTGTTAAAATGAGAGGTTATTCATTCATGTAATAAATATTCATTAGGAAGCAATTATGTGCCAAACATTGGGCAAGTTCTGGGTTACAGAAAAATTAATAAGACCTCAGTCCCATCTTCAATGAACTGGAACTATAGAAGAGAAAATAGATATGCACAATCACTTAACATAATAAAAACAACAACAACTAATAATTCGGGGCCTCAATATGTACCAGCTGCTGTGGTTTGTGGACTATCCATTGTCCTACAGTGTACAGTATTTAAACCTCACAGCTGCAGGCATCCTGGGTACTATTAGATCTACCATATAGATGAAGACACTGAGGGTCCAAGAGGTCAAATAACTTGCTCGAGGTCACTCAGCAAGCACAGATCAGAACCAGGACTCAAATCCAGAATTTTGTTTTATAGGAGAATGGCCAAAAACTTCCAGAACTCCAAGACAAAGCAATTAATTTTCTAGGCAGAGGAAACACTGTGGCATTTTAAAGCAGAGACTGGGTCCTGGGTGTTTAAGAATGAGTGAGGGTTTATCAGGCAGCGATGGAGGAAAGGGAAGAGTCTGGCATGGAATGAGGGATGAGCGGAGCACTGAGGGGGTGGGCTGGTGTGGAACGAGATCAGGGTCAGGGCACAGGGGCTGGTGAAGGCAGGATCAGAACCAGGGCTCCAACTTTGGCATAGCTGGGAGGCGGAGAAGGATGTCAAGCGGGGATGGGCTGATTAACTCTGTATCCTGAAAAATCACTGTAACAGCAGAGAGAGAATGAAGTGGCATTGGGAGAAACCAGAGAAAAGAGAGACCAGTGGGGAGCTGCAGCCATAGCTGCATTGTGAGAGACCGAGGTCCGCAGCAACGGACAATGTGGGTCTGGAACAGCTGCCTTGGAGTCTGATGGAGGAAGTCAGCCAAGGTCTGCAAGGACAGGCTTATAACTGGTCCTGTGTGCCAGGTAAGGCAGACCTCGGGAGGGAGGTGAGGAGAGCAGGAAGCTTCCCAGAGAACCCCGAGGTTATCACAAAGAGTTTAATCATCCAGCATTTCCTTAATTCATGGAACCCTGTGGGTGGTCCTCTGGGCTGGCTTCCCTGGGAGTTTCTTCAGCCGGCTGCAGCCCTGGTGAGTTGTCGGCTACATGGTCCTCTGAGCACATCAGATGCCCAGATCCTCAGGGCAAGTCCTGTCTACTCATTTAAACTGCTTCAAGCAAACAACCTCACCACGGTCAGAGGCAAGAGAGACAAGCAGAGACAAGTCACAGCTTCTTCAGGGTGAAGGGAGACCAAGAAGTGAAACAGTTTCTTACTCAGTTGTCCTGAAGGCCACTGGTTGTGTGGGGTGGCTTTTCATTGAGAGGAGAATCGTGGTGGCACGTGGTACGTGGTTAAAAGGGTGAGGCAGACACTGCAGGATCACTGTTTGATATTCATCCCAGCCAAAGCAACAGACCACTCGATGTTCTTGCTGCCGTAAATGGAGAATCCATTTTCCAAATAGGGACACCATCTTAAATTCTGCACCACGCTCTACAACACACTTGCTTCATGGGTCTGTATGGTGTATTTTAAACTAGTTTTTTGATAATTAATATGAAATATCCTCTTATGGAAAATATACAAAGCATAAATAAACAAGTAAACCAAAACATAGATTAGGAATTCTCCAACCAAGCCAGAGCAAAGGACTCAAACATGCCAACCATCAGGACGATGGCTCAGGACCGTGCAGCGTTTCATTCTGTTAAACATAGCTCGCCATGAGTTGGAGCCAACTTGATGGCACCTAACAACAAAGACGCCAGCCTAGAGGAGGATGTTTTATGTGTGTGTCCCCACAATCTGTATCTTAGCACTGACTCTTGTCTAGGTATCCAATGTTATCTTTTAGCATCAGCGTAGAAAGGATCAACTCATTCCATGGTGTGGAAGCACAGGAGCAGAGAAATAGTAACTTGTCTCTTGTCTGGGGACAAGAGACTGGACCGCAGAAGCTTGAGTTTGAAGTCCCGTTCGCCATGTACTAAGTGTGCGGCCTTGGCTGAGTTCTCACCATCTTCAGACCCTTCTTTGTTGAGTGGGGACACAACACATGTCTCAACTCTTAGCCACGTTGGGAGGCGACCACGCTGTTTGTCACATATCAAGGCACATGATGTAGTCACCAGTCAGATTGTGGGTCCCCAGGGAGCCAAACCTCAGCCTGGAGGACCCCAGAAGGTCAGGCTGGGCCCAGAACATGCCTTGGTCACAGCTGGGCCTCCGACAAGTTTTATAGGCTAAAGGACTGAACCCTTTCCTCCACCTGGAAAAGACACAGCTCAGCCTCCCAAAGGTCACTCTGAGCAGTCCCATGCATGAAACAGGTGTCATTATTTAGGGGATGGAATCGCTTTTGTTTCTTAAGGAGTGCTTGAGAGAATTATGGTGCTAGAAGGGGCTTTAGCAATGGAATGAGGGCCTGTCTCCCCAACACAGGCCTTTACTCTGCTCAGACCTTTCGAAGGTCAGGCACTGGGAGTATTCAAATCTCTCCAGACAGTCAGCTTCGAATTCCCCATGAGAATAGTCAGAGGTTCAAGGCCCTGCTTTCCTGAAGCCTCTTCTTCTCAGGCTCAATAACTCAGCCTCCTTTAGAACTCTCTCACATGAGGTGTCTGTGCCTGGCTTGTTCGTGGATCTTCGAGACCCTCAGAGCTGATCCAGGTTATGGTCTGCTGCTGCTCCCTCACGTGTTTTTTCTCTGCCACGGTACAGTCTTGGCCTTCATTGTTCATCGTCTCCTAATGACACCCACAACGTTTTTTCCTTACGTGCTGCCTCAGTCCAGCTAGATTTCTCCTATACTGTACTTATGAAATGGATTTTTGGAATCTAATTTTAGAATTTTCCATTTACTTTTGGGAAGCTTCACCTTGTTGATCTTGGCTCAATTCACAATTTTATCAAATTTAGTTCAAATTGTGAGACTGTTTTCTATTTTATATACGCCTTTATATTTTAGAGTTCCTTAGTGCTCAGCTGCTAACGGAAACGTTGATGCTCCAAGTCCACTCAGAGATGACTTGGAAGAAAGTCCTGGCGATCTACTTCTAAAAAATCAGCCCAGCCTTTGAAAACCCTATGGAGTACAGTTCTACTCTTATAAACATGGGGTCACCAGGAGTTGGAATCAACTCAACGACAACTAGTTTTTGGTTTATATGTTAAGCTGGTGGAATGTCAGATAAATACGTCTTCCAAGGTGTCATTAAAACCACTGATAAAAATGTTGAAGAGGATAAGTTCAATGACAGAGTTCTGTGGATATCCACTAGAGACCACCCTTAGTTTGGCAGAGAGCCAGCACTTAACACTGTAACCAGCTGTGACTAAACTAAAAATCCAGTAAACCAAGAATGGTTCCAAAAGCCTAAGAGAGCGTGGTACAGTACCCACCTTCACCCCAATGTCCTCATCCCCAGTGCTGGAGGCCTTGGGTCCTCATCCTTAGTTTCAGACTCACTGCCCCAGGCCAGTCCTCCTCTCTCCTGCTCCAGGACCTGGTTCCACCTCTCAGAGCAGAGCCCTGGAGCCCAGGAGCCCCAGAGCCCCAGAGCCCCGACCATCCCTGCCAGGCACAGCTCTCTCAAGCAGGCCTTTTTATTGTTGCCTTATTTTGTTTTTTAAATTTTGTCCTAAGGGGCCCACAGTTGCTCATCCTGGCAGACTCCTTCGAAAATCATTTTGTGTGTTTGTGTGTGTATGAAATATGTGAAGCCAGAAGGCCTGAATTCCCCTCAGCTAACCAGGGTGCCTCCCATCCTTCTTTTCATAGCTAATTTAGTTAAGTGTTTAAACAACATGAAGCTGGCAGCTCCTCTCTGTTGAAGCAGTGACTGAGGACAGCTGCTGTCCAGCCCCCCGTCCAAAGCACAGCCTCAGGGTGCCAGGCCTCCATTAGCTTTCCTGAAATAGCTAGCTACTTCCTCAACACTTCTCTGTACTAGCCCCGGGAGGAAGGATATTCCATTTCCTAAGTGCAGACTGCTTTATTTATTACCATCCAAGGAGTCCATATTTGGAGAAAAAGTATCGCTGCTGCGTGAAATGAAATCATGTTGTTGTAAATAACCGATGTAAGTGTTTACATTAAAAAGAGCTCGCGGTGGGGTGGGGGGATGTGTATGTATGTTAATAAGTGCATACTACTCAGATGGGAAGTTGGTAAACTGACACTGAAGGGTGAACTGGGATACCGCGAGCGGGGTCTCTGACTTCAGAGACCCCTTCGCTGAGGAGCTTGGCCTCACCAGCCTCTCCTCGGTCAGATGAGGGTAGCCTCAGAGTTCAGCTGATAAAGTCACTGCCGCCTCAGTGTTAGAATGGAGCCTTTAATTAGCTAAAACCCATTGCCATCAAGTCAATTCCAACTCTTAGCAACCCTATGGGACAGAGTAGAACTTTCCCATAGTATTTCCAAGGAGCAGCTGGTGCATTTGAACTCCTGAACTTTTGGTTAGCAGCCAAGCTCTTCTGCTCACCTTGCCCCAGGTGACTTTGTCTGTAAGCACACATCATTCCTGTCGAGGAGAGCAGGGTAGCCTCTTCTCACACTCTGGTGACAGCCAGCCAGCAGACAGTCCGTGATTTTCCTCCCTGACGCACAGGGCTGTACCTTGTACAATAAACGCTTGCTGGAGATGTCACCTAGAAAACCAACTCAGATTGCAACACCCCAGCAGTGTTCATTATTTAAGATCTTCTGAGTTAGTTTGTACAGTGAAGAATCATTTTATAAAGTAATTAACTACCATGTGGTCTTGCAATGTTTCTTAAAATGAGACATACCTACCAAGGTTTGGGTCATGCAAACGATTAGCGTGCTCAGCTGCTAACTGAAAGGGTGATGGTTTAAGTCCAACCAGAGGTGCCTCAGATGAAAGACCTGGTGATCTACTTCTGAAAAATCAGCCACTGAAAACCCTATCAAGCACAGTTCTACTCTGACACAAACGGGGTCGCCATTGCTTGAAATCAACTCATTGGCAACTGTTGGCTTTGTTTTGTTTTCATTTCTTAGACAAACCGCGACTTCACTACTGTGTAAAAGAGCCTTCGAAGTACATCATTAGTTTTATGTAACATGAAGAATTTATTCTGCTCTTACTCCTATCTTCTGGTCTCCCAATTTCCAGTTTTTGGTGATGATAGTGTGTAATTTGAACTAGCTTATTTTTACTAAATCAACATGTATTGATTCATTGACTACGAAATCAATCATGTGTACTCTTTTGAAGATTATTTTTGGCATTTTCAATATGTTTTAATATCATATTGAGAATTACAGTAATTTTGTATCATATTTTTGGTTTGTCTTTTCTGGGGGACTGTTTGTGCATTTGTTTGTTTTTCTCACTATGAATTCTCCATTCTTGAAACTGATATTTTGAATCCTCACTTAGTTCTTAAAAATGATTCACATAGATGTTTTCTCAGGACACTCACATGGCTTGTGTGACTCTGAGCTCGCGTATGGGAGAACGTGTCTGCCGCACTGGTACCTGAATGTCACCTTGGATGGATACAGGACCAGAGGATTGCAGGGTTAGCAGGTCAAAATGCAGGACACCCTGTTAAAATTTAATTCCAAATAAATAATGAATAATCTTATAGTATAAGGATGCCCCCAATATTGCCTGGGCATCCAGCATTTTATCTGCCGATGCAGTATGGGTCACAATCCTGTTTTCCTCACAATTCCATAGATATTAGAGCCATTGCTCATTGCTTCTTTGTGTTACAAAGGAGAAGTGGAGGCAAGCTTGAATTTTGGCACTTGGTAAGTAACTTGCTTTATCTGCTTTGATCTTCACTGGATTTATTGTTTATTCTTAAAATTAAAATAAATTATCAGGATAACTCTAGGTATAAAAAACCTTTCATTAATTTTGTCCAGTATTCAGAGAGCTCAAGTTTTATGTAGTTTAGGAAATTTTCCCCCAGATAGTTATTTGATGATAGCTCCTTGGTTCTTTTTTCCTGAAATTCCCTAATACTTATACATTAAATATTCCATATCTCTTGTCCATGTCTTTCGTATGTTTTCTTCCATTATTTTTATCTCTTTATTCTTTTCTTCTGGATTCTGTGATATCAAAGTTAACTTCCATTTCATCTAACCTGTTTTTGGCAGGATCCATTTTGCTCTTCAATTCCTTCCTTTCAATATTTGAGATGAACATTTCTTTTTTTTTAATCTCCTCACAGCCTTCCCAAATGTATTTGTTTTTCTCTGCATGGTTCTCTGCTCAGATTTCATAGAAGAAATGTCCTCTTGAAGCTTGTTGGAAACACAAGTCAGAAGTGCTCTCGAAATTCCCCGTCTCTTGCAGAAACTGTATTTCACAGGAAAATGTTTTCTCTGGTTCCTCAGAGTGGTCCCCTTCTTTAGAACTGTACTGTCTTCATTTGTCCAGTGATGTTTCTCTGCGTGCTCACCATGACAAAGGGGAGTCCAATGTTTGTTCACATCTGGTAGCTGAGATCCCAGTCTGCATTGTTCCAACCAAAGAGGAGGGAACAGGAAGAAAAGATAGGGTTAGAGCTACTAAAATTTTACTTTGATGATTCAGCAGCCTGGGAAGGTAGGGAGTAAGCTAGCCTGAGATGGTCTCACAAAGAGAGGTCTCTATGTTTGGGAGGATGTTGGGAGTTTCCTGGGAAAATGCCCTTGTTCTTGACTGAACACTGACCGTGGAATCCTCCTGTTCTCACTCTGGCCTCGTAATCCAAGGCAAGAGGAAGCTGGCGGTTAGTGCCATTGGGGGTTGTGAAAGGTGTAATTTCCATTTACTGAATCCCTAACAGCCCTCCAGCGTCCCCCTCGCCCACAGCACACACTGCTAGAGCATCAGGGGGTGCTTGTAGGTTTTCCTTTGCGACTTCCCAGGTAAAGTGTTTCTTTACCTGTAAGGAACTGCACATCCCCATTCTAGTTGCTGTCAAGTCGACGCTGACTCATGGTGACCTCCTGTGTACTGGAGTTTTAATGGCTGATTTTTTAGAAGTAGATCACCAGGACTTTCTTCTGACACACCTCTGGGTGGACTCCAGCCTCCAACTTTTGGGTTAGCAGCCAAGCATTTGCAAATGTTAACCATTTATACCAGCCAGGGACTCCACACAGCCCCAGAGTACTCACCTGAAAAAAACGTACTGACATTTTGTACATGAGGCTGTCACCCTCCCCTACTCTCCAGAGCTGAGTCAGATCGCCCCTGTCTGTGTAATAACTGAATATGTCAAACTGAAAGTTGCTTAGGATAATTCTCATATGTCACAGTACACATTTTTTTCTGAATTTTCCACCTGGAACAAAAAGAGTCTTCTTTTCTTCTGAATAAATGGTATGTAAAATGCTATATGAACCCCATTTTAATCTGGAAGCTGTTCCATGGACTATATTGTCCAATTTAACAATGAGTCCCATTGTCCAGCTCATTCTAAATACAAAGACCAGCAACAGATTATCAAAGCCTGCCAGCTGGTCTATGTTCTGTAGGTTTCTGCTGGGTGTTTACAGAGGAGGATTTGTTGAGGAGGCAATTGTATCTCCCTTCTATGATAGGCAAGGTGCCAGAAACACTGAATCAAGTGGCAATAGAGTGACCAAAGAAAGTTGTTTCTGATTTATACTGATAGTTCCAACAATACCGCTGAACTTTTTACACATTGAAATGACCACTGAGTTATGTTTTACATTGTATCAGAGAACAGCAAGCGTGCCAAAGCCAGCAATACAGCTGGAATGCAGAGAAGCCCAGTATGTTAACTCGCGAAGTCCAGGGAAAACAATTTCTTATTCTCGAAATGTAAGTCCTTGTTTGTTTTTCTGTAACACACCGCACACTCTGAATCTATGGGGCATTACAAAAAAGGAAGTGGAAAATGGCTTAGCTGGACTTGAGCTAGGTTACGGTGGGGCAAAAGATCGCAGGAGTGGGGGCAACAGGGATAGAGAAATCTGGAACTCGATCAATAGCAGGGGGTTCGCTGGGGGTCAGAGGAGGAGCCTGAGTTATTTGGGAGAATGAATCAGAGTTTCAAGAGATAAATTCAGCAGACTTATCTCCCAGTTGTTGGAGTTGCCTGGAACCTTGTACAGAATTGTGTGTGTGTGTGTGTGTGTGTGTGTGTGTGTGTGTGTGTGTGTGTGCTGTTTTGTTTTCTTATATTTTGCTCTTGGAGCTTTAATAAGAGCCTAGACTGCATTCCAATAAGAATCTAATGCAATCACATATGTAATTTTAAATTTATAGTAACCCATTTTAAAGCCTAAAAAGAAACTGATAAAATGATTTTAATAATTTATTTTATTTAACCTAGTATATCCAAAATATTTTCATTTCAACATGCAAATCTATATAAAACTTATTAATAAGCTATATTACATTCTTTTTTTCATACTTGCTGTCGTTTGTTGCCATTGGGTCGATGTTGACTCAGGAGGACCCCACGTGTGGAGGGTAGAACTGCTCCATAGGGTTTTCAAGGTTGTGACTTTTCAGGAGCAGATCACCAGGCCTGTCTTCCAAGGTGCCTCTGGGTGGGTTCAAACCGCCAGGCTTTCGGCTAGTTGTCAAGCACTTCACCGTTTGTACCACCCAGGTGCTGCAATTTTTCATACTAGTTCTTGAGAATCCAGTGTGTGTTCAGTGTGCACTGCGCACTTATAGCACATTGCCATCCAGACTGGAACATTTCTAAATCTCAGGAGTCACGTGTGCTACGGGGCAATGGACAATGAAGAAGCACACCCGCTCTCTCAGTTCTCACCTAGTCAGCTCAGCTCAAGACTTCCCGTTTCCCCAAATCTGAAGCGCCCCTCCTCTGAAAACCTGGAACAAAGACCTCAAAGGTGCCATGTCTACCAGCTCCTTAATTCCCTGAAGCACCGTTATTTCGGCTGTTCCATCAGCCCTCCGTACTCAATAGATCAGGCAGAACTTTATGATTAAAAGCTCCAGAAACTGGGAAACAAGTGTGCAAAGACACTAATACTCAGCATTCCCTTCGTGATGTCCAAGAGAAGAAGGCATTTCTTTCTCCTTGGTCCTCGCTGCCCCCTGCAGACCTTTGTCTCACCACCGTTTCTCAACAAATGTTCTCGTTTCCCTCTCTGATCTCCCTTTCCAGGTTGAGGAAGGGTCGGGGTGGGGCTTCCGGTGCCAGGGAAGATGGTTGCAGCGAGGAAGGGGGCAGGTGGGGCAATCCCCGCTCAGCTGACAACCATGTAGCAGAACATCTGAAGCTGGACCACAGCACGCACGTGGAACGAGGAGGCAGGGCTGAGGGGACTCCTTGCACTGCGCAAGGTTCTTCAGAAAGGTGGGAGCTCAAAAGCCAGGGCCCAGGCAGGTAATACACATAAATGAAGCTGCCTAGATGTAAGGCCAGATCGGTAGGAACTGGAAAGCACATGCCCATGTAAAGCATTTAAATTCACTTTTAATCCTGTGCAAGCCAAACAAAATTGGATAAAGCCCAAGAGTCACTAGTTTGTGATTCCTAATACTGGGACACCTGCTGGAGGCTCACACCATGGTCTGGCAGTAGGTGTCTGAAGGACAGCTGCCCTGTCTACTGCCTGCACCTTTCTTGGGATCTGCAGCCTACCGCTACCTCACTCCAAGTTTTGGGAACCTGGCTCATCATCTTCATCTTCAGAACCTCATGCTCATCCTCTGGCACGTCAACCACCACATCACTGACCTTACATCCAGCTGCTCTTACAGAGCTTCAGTCCTCACCTCCAAGGGCCCTAAATTCCATTCTGAATTGGACCCTCAAGTGGGGCAAAATGGAACACACTAACTTGGACTATGTGGCAGTGTGTCAGCTCTGAGCCCTGGCTGTCGCTGACTTTCTCTGCAGCTCTAAGCTGTAGGCACACGACAGCCAGGTATTCGCAGACTGAATCCACCATCCAGAAGAACAGACCCTGCTGCTGCAGGTTACCATCCAGTGAGCCCAAGATGAGCCCAGATGGCTTACAGCCCCTGAGCCTGCTGGGCTCTGCTAGGCCTCCCTAGTCAGTAAGCACTGGTCTCAGATTTCTGATTTGTATCCAGTTCACCCACTGGGGCTGGAGCACTGCCCAGAAGTCCAGATGGAAGTGCCAATGCACTGCCCAGTCCTAACCAGACCCCTTCCCAAGAAGTGAGACTGTCTGCCCTATACTTCCAGTCAGGTGCTGTGGTCTTGCTCAGTGCTAAACACATCAGGTAGAAGAATATCTGTACCTTCCTATTCTACCTGCATTTACTAGAAATTTCTGCTATTTCCAAAGGGAAAATCACACTGGCTTGGATCCTGACTGCATCTGCCACATCTGTTCCCAGCCTCCTCTTCATCCCTGGCCTGTCCCTGGAGTCCCAACATGTTGCCTGCCAAGTCACATAGGTAATAACCACAGAAGCTTCTTGATGCGTGCATTTTCTAAGGAGGCAATGGCTAAAGTGGGGAGAACCAGAACTTTGGAGTCTGAGAAACCTGGTTTTGAACCTTGGCTCCAAGATTTACTAATTCTGTGAGCTCAGGCAAATTACCTAACATCTTTGAGCCTCGATATTTTCATCATTAAAATGTAACCAATCTTTAGGCTGAGTGAAGTAAGTCAATCACATACAGACAGATATTGTCTGATCTCACTTACATGAAATACCTGCAGTAGGCAAGTGTGTAGATATAAAGTTTAATAGTGGTTTCCAAGGGTGGGCAGGAGAGAGAAAGGAAGAGTCATTGTTTAGGAAGCATTGAGTTTCTGTTTATGGTGATGGAAAATTTGGTAATGAATATTGGTGGTGGTTACACAACATGATGGATGTAATTGGTGATTTGTAAAAATCATGAAGTAGCATCTGACCTCCTCTCTAACTTCACGAGGGGAAGAGAGAAATCACCATCAACATCAGCCCAAGGCTGATTCCTAGGAGGTGGGGGTCAGACATACCTCCACCCTCCAAGCTTTTTACCAGTTCTGACACCAGGCATCCCTCCCACGGCACTCTCTACTGCTCTGCTGTGTTCGATGACACGTTGCAATGGCCACAGAACTCACAGACCATACTCACGATTATGGACTTTTTGAGGGAAGTAACAAGGTACAACTCAGGATCGGGAACAACTCAGAAGTAATAGAAACAACTCAGGATACAGGTCTTGATCAGGATAACTTCTTCTTGCCCTCTGCCACTGGGCCCTGCTCAGGACCTAGCTGCCTCTGGGCCCTGCTCTGGGCCTTCTTGTCAAGTGTTACAACTCTTAGCTCCGTGGGTCGGCAAGCCCTACCACAGCTGCCTCACATTGGTCTGCCTGTTCCTGCCATCTCGTGCCACTTTCACTCTTGCTACTGTTACATTGCCGTCTCTCACTGTCTTCCGTGTTACAGCTCCCTCTCTCCTTCTGTCTCCTGGGTCTAGGAGGTTCTCAGCACAAGGACCCCAGGTTCAAAGGACACACTCCATTCCTGGCTCTTCTTTCTTAATGGTAGTGAGGTACTCCCCTTTCCACCTCTGTACCTCTGGGATGGCTCATTTTAAGCCTAGCAGGATGGCAAAACTGACCAATCCCTTCATTAGGGTTCCATATACCTTATTAGCATAGTCCCATTCTCACAAGGGTGCCGTGCACCCTATTTGCATTATTAGCAAACTGTCTAATCCCCTTGGTGAGCCATAAGTACCTTATTTGCATAGTCCCACCCAATCATATAAAAATGATCCATTGCACCACAATTGTACATGTGAAAAATGTTGAATTGGCAAATATTGTCTTATATACTTTTTTACAACTATAATAAATAAATAATTAAATTCAAAAACAGTGTGTCTTAGTCATCTAATGCTGCTATAACAGAAATACCACAAGTGAATGACTTTAACAAACTGAAATTTATTCTCTCAGTTTAGAAGGCTAGAAGTCTGAAATCAGGGTGCCGGCTCTAAAAGAAGGCTTTCTCTCTCTGTCAGCTGTGGAGGAAGGTCCTTGTCTCCTTTCAACATCTGTGGACTCTGTGTTCCTTGGAGAGCTCCATGTGTCTTGGAATCAATTTTCCCCTGGATCTAGGAGGTTCTCAGCACACGTACCCCAGGTCCAAAAGACACGCTCCACTCCTGGCTCCTCTTTCTTGGTAATAGTGAGGTCCCTTTCCTCTCTGCTCACTTCTCTCTCCTTTTATCTCTTGTAAGATAAAATGTGTGACTCCAGCAAGAGTGTGACTTGAGTAAGGGTGTGACTTAAGTAAGGATGTGACTTGAGCCACACCCTTCAGTAAGGAGGCAACTCAAGATACACCCCACATTAATTCTGTCTCATAGAGGTTTTAGGATTTAC
Source organism: Dugong dugon (assembly GCA_030035585.1). Lineage (NCBI taxonomy): Eukaryota > Metazoa > Chordata > Mammalia > Sirenia > Dugongidae > Dugong > Dugong dugon. The sequence goes on along the minus strand of CM057475.1, from coordinate 3,079,359 downwards.
AACACCTAAAATGGAGGATAGTTATATAATATCACAAAATGGAGGATAATTACATGCTACTGGGAATCATGGCCTAGCCAAGGTGACACATATTTTGGAGGGATACAATTTAATCCATGACTCAATGTAATCAATCCTACTTCACAAGGTTGTTGGGATGATCAGAAAACACAGGGTATGTAAGTTATTTGGCACAGAGTAGACATTCGATACACGTTGGTTATTGTTATGTCTGAACCACCACTCTATCCACACTGCAACCTGAAGCCTCTTAACTCTCAATCATTCTTAGGAGCCTTTTGGCCCCGTTTGATACCATTCACAGCCTGAATCCCTCGAACAGCTATTTTCCTATGGTCTGATTGTAGACTATCTAGCAATGCCCCTGCCCATCCCCAACTCCCTTGCCATACTCTCTGCATATGGCTGGGATTCCCTAGAATCTCTCTTTATCTTCTTCCAATAAGCCACACCTAATGTTGGATTAGGAAGGGATGTTAGGTTCAATTATCATGAGGGCCAAACAGATGAGGAAATAGTCCAGTTCTCAGAGATTTCCAACATGGTGTAAACCACTGTGAGGATGAAAATATGGTTTCTCTAAATACAGACTGGATAGATATGGTAATAGGTGACTTTCGCTGGTCTGACCAGGGGTACATCTCAATGAGTATAATGTTTATTGAAAGTCAACAATATTCGAGCTGTCTCATAAAAGCAACCATGGGATACTGCTCTTGCTCTTGCCTAGAGTCTGTTCCAAAGCTCAGTCCTTTTAGGAAATCTGTCAGGATGGTTAACACTCACTCCCATAGCTAATCCCAGTATCTCAGTCCTAACTTTATGGGTGACACATAAAGATCAGGCAGCCCCCTCCCTCTTGAGCTGTGTCACCTAAAGCATATGGCCTCCAAGTTCTCGCAGCAGGGAGAGAGGAGGCATGCTCGTTCTTAACTGCTCAGTCTAGAGGTGACACTTGTCTCCTCTGCTCAGAGTCCAAGGGGGGCTGGGAAATGTGGGAGAGTACATGAAAGATTGATGAGCACTCCTCTTGCTCTAGCATATGAGTGTTTGTCCTTACTTGTATGTATGTGTGTGTGGGGTGGGGGGTGTTTGTGAGGTGCAGGTATATAAATCTAACTGTGTCTACCTACATCTTTTATATTCCTAAACTGCCCTAGTATTGCTCCTCTACCATCCCTCTGTGCTTTTGAAATGCTTGTGATGGCCCAACCTCTGACACGGTCTTGTACAAAGTAAATGCTCTATAATTTCAATTTAATATAATTCACTCACCTTCTGACAAACTCTCTTTTAATAACAATAGCTAGCATGACAAGGTAAAGACTGGAACAATCTCCAGGATCACAAGGGAAGTAATTTCTATGGGTTTCCTTGTTCAGTTTGTAAACCTCAAAAATTTAGAAAAACATTGGGAAAGTTCACAAGCATTTAAAGTTCTCCTTTCACAAAGTATATATATATGTATATATATATATATATATCAATAAATAATTTCCGTTGAGACAGCTTGTCATAACACCACTTCCCATGAGCTTCCCATGCAAATTAAAATTTTAGTGCGATATGAAGAAAATTGCTTTTTAAAAAAGATATTTACAATGTTACTGGATTTATTTAAATAAATTCTAATTTTTATACCAGCTTTCGAATTGTTGTCAAGGGGAAAAGGCAATAATATTCCGTCAAACTTGCTCCTAATCTTTTACAAATTTATTTTGCTTCACTATTTTAAGCACATCAAGATTCTCTCCAAAATCCACAAATTAATTTTGGGGACAGTGGCTGAATATACTACACTAAAGTTCAGATAGCTAAGTGCTCTTGAAGATTTGCCTTGCTTTCCCAAGAGAAATTTTGATTCAAGTCAGGCTTGACGTCAACAGCCCAAAACCATGCAGCCAGCCACAGGAACAAGAAAATTTTTACTTTTGTCCTCCTGAATCTCCTTATATACCTGTATATGTACTTGTGCCCTTTCATGTTCCCACATTCTATAGTGTTCTTCAATATCTGATGTTGCCTACTTTCCAATTTTTTCTCTTTAATAAATAACTCTCATTCTGGGACTGTCTTAATTCCCATCCAGAGACTATAAAAATAAAAATCAGCACACTGACAATAAAAGTTACTGTAAAAATACACCCACAAGTCACGCTTACTCAATATGGAGAGATAAAACTAATCATTTGCTTTGATCCCCCACAAAAGAAAGGCTTGGATTTCCAGCACGCTACTGCTCCCAGAAAGCTAGCCTGCAGGGGAATAGCTTGATCTCCTGCCCATCTTCAACCTGCATTCAGCCCTGCCGCAGTGCTGATGAGGCCAGTTGGACTCATTCCTGAAGCCAAGCCCCACAACTCTGCTAGTTTTGTCAACATCTCATGATGCTTCCGTCATCATTGCCAGAATCCATGCACCTGGCCATCCACTCCAAGTCAAATAACTTACTCCGGGACACATCTTCTACACAAGGAGAAATGAAACCTTGGGAAAATCCCATCAATCCCAGACAAAACTACCAGGCTGAAATAGCATGCCAGTGCTGAAAACTTCTAGACTTGCCCTCCATCTCCAAGGCCTGCATCAAGGGCCTGGACTCTCACAGCCCCCTTCATCATGTCACAGCCTCTGGGGATGACTGGGCCATGCAATACATAGAGTTCATCAAGCACTCAACAATCTTTCTATTCAAGATGAGTTTGGGTGCACTTGGATAGTTATATCCTAATAAAAATATTAGGCCTTGGAAATGCTCCACTTCACCCTTGGATCATCAGTCATGGGTCACCACCAGCTGGGACTTGTAGGAATCCTGAGGACAGGCTTGTATAAATAGGAGCAGCCCCTTGTTTGCTTAATTCCCGAGAATTTTCTGAACACCACTGCCCTGAGCTCTAACCATGACAGCTCTAAATCATTCCTCTCCCCTCTCCCAACTCCCAGTTCCCACAGAAAAAGAAAAAAGAAAAAGCGATAACACATCTATAACAGGACAAGAAAGTCAGTCATATATAATTTGAACAATACTGTACAGTTTGCAAATCACTTCACATGTATTATCTCATCTGGCCCTCACGATAACTCTGTGAGGAATATAGGATAAACATTAATAGTACTATTTTTCAGATGGGAATAAGTGAATTGGTGCTTGAGACCCTAATGCTGGAAGTCACAGCTTGGTTGACTTTTTAGAGGCATTAAGTCCAGCATTCTCTGATTTGAAAGCATAAAGTACTCTAAATGCAATCATAAGAACTATGGGTGTCAGAAGGTGGGCGATAAATCCCACAAAGATTTTGCCCCATTGGTGAAGTTTCTAGAGGCCCAGTGGTCTGCAACATGCTGGGACATCCCCTCTCAGGTGAAGGAAAATGTGTTGCACCCTGCAGCTCCCATCACTAAGAAGGTATATGGCGCTTAGTAAACCTCTTGGATAGTAGAAACAGTATAGACCACAATTAGAAGTAGTCTGAACCACTTTTAATGTGATCCAGTAAGTTTCTAGTTTTGAGTGGGGCTCAGAGCAAGAAAAGGCTCTGCCACAAGTCTAGGCTGCGTGCCAACTGCCCTGCCCTTCAAGCAACATGGCTGTAGGCCCCATGATATCTATGGTAGAAAAGGACTTTGTATGGAGTCTCTGGGAAGCCCCCATAGGAGAACTGCATCCCTAGGATTTTGGGAAAAGGCCATCCCTTCTGTGGCAGAGAACTACTCACTATTTGAAAAGCAGCTCCAGGCATGTCACTGAGTTCCTAGTCATGGGACTCCACGTTACTATGCAACTGGAGCTCGATATAATCCCATCCTCCACAAGTCCTAAGTTGGGCAGGTACAGCAGCAATCTTTTGCACATAGAAAGTGGTACAGCTTGTGCAGAACCAGAAGGAAAAGAAATTACATATGCAGATGGCCCCATCCCCATGTCACCCACCTCTGTTGTCCTGATGCCTCTCCTGAAGCTCTTACCAATGGACTTGTGGAGGCTCCCTGCAACCAGCTTCCAGAAGAGAAAAGAACTCAGGCCTGCTCCACATATGAGTTGGCATGATATGTTGGGACTAACAAGCCATGTAGACTGTTCCTGCACTACAACTCTACTCAGGAGGACAATAGTAAAGGAAAAATCTTCCAGTAGGCACAGCTGCAACCAGCATACTTGGCGGATCAATCTGTACGGAGGGAGAAGCAGTCTGAGCTGTATAAATACACAAACTCCTGGGAGGAGGTAAATGGCTTGACTGATTAGTCAGGGGCCTAGAAGGTACAAATTAGAAGGTTGAGGAGTCAAGGTAGGGGAGTAAGTTTACACCTCCTTACCACCACTCTCATTGACTCGCTTATAGAATTTGTGCTTCCTGTCCCTGCAACCTTAGGCTCTGCCAGATCAGAGGCTCTGGTTCAGGGAATAGGGGAATTGTCAGGGGAAAGGCTTCTCTCTACATGAACACAATAAAGATTCTATTAAACTTGGAGTTGCAACTCTCTCCTGGTCACTTTTGGACCACTAGTGCTAGTGAATCAGCAAGCAAAGACAGGAGCTTTTGGTGGGGGTAATCCTGATTATTACGAGGACCTAGGGTTTCTCTTATTTAGTGGATCCACAGAGGAGTGCCAGGTGATTTACTGGTCTATCTCTTGGGGCTACCACATCCAGTGATGACGGTTAACAGACAGTTGCAGCAACCACTAGCTGACAAGGGCAAGACTACCAAGGACTTAGATGCTTTGGGTAAGAAGGCCAGAGTTCAACCACCATGCCAGTGGCCCAGACAGCCCAAGTGCTGGCTTGTTGTGGTTGTTAGCTATCATCAAGTCATAGCAACATTATTTATAACAGAATGAAATACTGCCCAGTCCTGTGCCATCTTCATGATTGTTTCTATGTCTATTTGAGTGCCTTCCAATCTGAGGATAATTTTCTAGTGCTACCCGTAAAATTTTCAGTGGCTAATTTTCTGAAGATCACCAAGCCTTTCATCCTAGTCTGTCTAAGTCTGGAAGCTCTGCTGAAACTTGTCCATCATGGGCCCTGCTGGTGTTTGAACTGCCAGTGACATAGCTTCCAGCTCCACAGCAACATGCAAGCCACCAGAGTACAACAAACTGACAGATGGGTGGTGAAGTGTTGGCATAGAGTGAGGGAAATCTAGACTGGAAGGTGTTTCTCTATTGAATTTGAGGTGAAGGGCTCCCTCGAACCTGCTTTGTTCCCACAGATACACAATCCAGAAGTTTAGGAGGTGATGCCCTGTGGGGAGTTCTTTGATCAATGGGAGGTGGGAGCCAAAGGATAAATGTTTCCCTCTTTCTCCTCCACAGAGAAGATCGTGAGAGCCCTTTCACGTGGCTCTTTAAACTACCCCATGGGATGGAGCAGCCAGTTACCTGTAGCAGGGGCCAACATGATGATAGATCTCTGTATGGTTCTTCCTGTTCCGTTGCTTCATTCCTCCTAACTTTACCCTTGCTCCCTGCAACACTCCACTAAAGCACTTTCATTCAACTCTCTGCTTCAGGCTCTGCTTTCTGGGGAATCACCCATTCCCAACTACCACCTTTGTCATCTGCCAGTCTTCTGACCATGCCGTCTCCTACAAATCCTGTCATTATCCTGGGTGACATTAACATTCAAGTCCTACACTTTGAGTTCTCAATTTCTTCATCAGCACATTTCCAGTATGTTTCCCTTCCATTCCACTTTATCAACTTGCTTCCATTGCCACTCCCACAAGATTGTCACCATCAATCACTGTTGTACACGTAGATCAAAAATGAAGACATCTCACTCTCTCCCTCAAACGCTCATCCTTCAGTACTTTTCACTAAATTACTCCAAGTACATCAATGTTTTAACGTCATCAAAACTTTATGGCTCAGGAACCATCTACTTTTCATTATCTAACAGCCTCCTCTTATCTTCTCTCTCTCTCTTTTTTTCCTATCCAGTTAAAATTTCATAGAACAATAGCTCTATCACACTTGCCAATTTCCACAATTCCCTTATTCTTCCATTTCACTTTTTGACAAAATCTCCTGAGAACTAATGTATATGTCCAACTTTTTCGTGCTTACATCCCAGGTACTAATTACTGTTAGAGAAAAATAAAACAGTTGAACAATTTGGTGCCATTATAACAGTTGCTAACATTTATTGAGAACTTAGTCTTTGCCAGGCACTATTCAAAACACATTAGATAGATTACCTCATCCCAGTTCCTACATTAAGCTGGAAAACTGCCCAGAAACCCTGTCCTCAAACCTCTGGAATTCGCTCTCACCATAAAGCTTCCCCTACTGCTACTCAGAGAAAATAGAAGTAATCAATTAAGAACTTAGTGAGCACCTTTCTTCACCTCTCAGCAGCATTCAATAGAGATGCTTCCTCCCTCCTAATCCAAGCACCCTCTTTGGCTTCCTTAATGCCACATTCTGCTAATTTTTCTTCTACGTCTTTATCCCCTTTTCACCTTTTTAGTATTCTCCCATATTCCTTGTCACATGCTTTCTTTTACACTTGTTCATCATTAGGATATTCCCTTCTTTTCTTAATTACTCTTTCTGGGTAATCTCTTCCAACTGCATTGCTTCCTTTACTATCTCTTAAGAAAATGATTATCCAATTAGATGCTCAACCCTGATCTCTTGCCTAAGTTCAGATCTATTCAATGTTTCTACTTAGATCTAACAAACCCAGGTGAGTATACAGAACGGATCTTCACACTAAACCTTCTTCTCTATCTTTATCTCTACCACCATCTACTAAGCCCTCCATATCAGCAACATGTACTGCACCCTTGATTCTCCCTCTCTCTCACGATCTACCTCTACACACACCAATCAATCACTTAATTCTCTAGTGGCTACTTATTAAATATCTCCAGAAATTATTGCCCTCTCTTTATATTCATTACAATTACTCTAAGCTAGGTCACCATCTCCCACCTGAATGGCTACAAGAAATTTCTAGGTCTCTTTGCCTTCAGCTTTGCCTGTATAGAATTTTCAAATTGCAAACAAATAAAACTTGAAAAATAAAAATTTGATGATGTCAGTCCTAGAATTAATCCATCAGTGGTTTCCCATTGACCCTGGGGAATGTCCAAAGTCCTCAGTTTGGCTCATGGGTCCTTCAAAATCTAACAGCTGCCTATCTCTTCAGGCTTATGCCTACAGATATTTTCTCAGGTTTATCCACACATATTGATATATGTTTTTAAGGCTGAGTCCTCACCCTTAAGCTCCCTGGGAACAGGCACTGTGTCTTGCTCCTATCTTGGTCTCTCCCAGCACACAGCCTGCTATAAGGTAGTTCTCAATAAAGTTTTATTGAATGAATGAATTAACCATTAAATGAATTAAAGAATTAATTCATCAATGAATAAATAAATGTCTATTTTTTAAACTCCTTGAGACTTATTCAATTCTCATATTTTGTTTACCTCCCATCATAGCACCAAGTATAACCTTAAAATTATAATCATCTTTTATTAAAAGAGTACATGCAACTCAGTTCTAGAGAATAACTGTAAATCTTTTAAATGTATTTTTAACTCCTTGGGTAGTGTTCTACTTCAAGAGACTTGAAGGACCTATGAGCAAATTCACTGGACTCAAAAAGGCAGACACCCCACGTTTCCATAGATGAGGTATGTGTGATAGTGGTCCTTGAGTACCCTGAAACAGAGTTTACAGGACTGGGTTTTGGGAAGGCTTAGCTGAGCTGTGAGTGTCATGGAAAAGTAGGGGCTGGGGCTGGCGATCTTCAGACCCTTAGTCCAGAGGCATAGATGGGAGGCAGTTCACAGGAAAGGGTACAGCAGAAATGAGAGAATCTTAGAGGAGAGACTGGAACCTCAGATACAGGCTCTAGTAGAACTTAGGTCTAGGGTTCTGCCCCAAAATGGCTCTGTTCCAACATCTTCTCTCTTCTATCTTCACTTAGTTTTTCATAGTCCTGGGAGAAAGAATGCTATTGACTGAGTCGCAGGCTCTTCTCTCACAAATCAATCAACCATGGCCTGGGAAAGGGTGGGTGACAGCCACTCACACCCCTGAGGAGTTATGAGCTGGATGACACCCCACTTTCTATATTCTGCACATCTCAGAAGTTTTTTAAGTCTTAACTATGCATAGCCAATTTCAGTGATGCAAATCTCACATTTGTAATATGCAAATAATTTTTGAGTCTCTCTTCTCTTAATGTATTTAGCCTTCAAAAATATAGGCTCATGGGGCAAATTGAGCAGTAGCAAGCAAATAGGAAAATCAGAGATTCATTCAGTGTCAGAGAAGTAGTTATGGAAAACAGGAGGAAGGCAAAGACATCACTCTGACAGGAGCTAATGAAAGGAACTAGCTTGCTGTCTGCCGCCCAGCATTGAAAGGGGCCGAGCTGGGTGATGGGGAGTCTGAGCTGTCTCTCACTTGTGTATATCTAGAGCAATAAAGAATCCAGGGCATTAACAAGTGACACCAAATCAGCCTGCCACCATTTAGCTCTGACAAGTCTGAGTGTGAGCTCTCCATAAAATGTCACAGTGCAGAGAGAATAAGAGTGATAGGGGACCCAGTGACCTCCCCAAATCACATAGACTGCACAGCCCTAAAGTCTTCTGGGAGCCATGAGCCCCTCAGCAGAGCACAGACTTAATGTACCTCACAGAATTGACTCCCACTCAGCAGTGCAGGAAATGTGTGGTAAAGAGGGCTTTGTGCTGAGTGCCTTTCACAGATGTGTTGCATCAGTGGCAGCGTTGCCTGAGGACTTCCCTCCCCAGTCTGCACTCCAAAGGGCAGACACTGACTGTCTGGGGCCCTGGAGTCACCTATTCTAGGAATTTGGTCCCCACCACAAACTTCTAATTTGTAATAACTGTCATTGTTGATGGTCATGCAACAGATCCCAAGTGCACGTTACAATTTCTTTGGAAGAAAAAGTTGTGATGTCTTAGAGGAAGTAGAATGATTTACCAAAAAGCATTGCCCTGAAAGCCCCACCATGACTAACTGTGTACCTCAGCCCAGGGACTATGGATTACTTGATAATTCTCAAAGTGGCTTTAATCATCTGACCTAAGTTTGCACTAAAGCTGTTGCTGTAAGACAGGTCAAGCAGATGGAGAGAAAACATTTAGTGACCATCTCTCATTATTTGCCTCACTGTTCTTAGGTAAAATAAAAGTATGAATCCAGGTTCCCTTCCTAGCTCAGCATGACCTATGTCCTAACACAAGACCTAACATATTTTTCTAACTCATATCCTAAGGAGACGGTAAAAATAATGCCTGGGTTAAAAAGGTAGGGGGTCCAAAAAAACTCTTTGCACATTACTTTTCTTTATCAGATTCAAATAGAACTAACTCTATTCAAAACTAAATGGATATTTAAAATCACAGCATTCAATATAAATAAAACTTTACCAAAAGAAGGAGGAAGAGTAGAGAGAGGAAGAGAAGATACAGGAGGAGGAGAAAAGAAGGAGGAGAAAGAGGGAGAAGATAGAAGGAAGAAAAACAGGAGTGCTCAAAAGACAACTGAAGAGTACTTTTTAGGAGATTTATTTCAGGAAACAAATAATGGTCTAAACTGAAACAGCTTGATAATCTCAGGGCAATAATAACAAAGTAAAACACACGAATTTCATGAAACAATAAATAACATGGCAACAGAACACTATGAAAATGAAACTGGCAGTACTATGCAAAGAAGTTAGAAAGAACAACATTGCAGAATTTAACAACTGGAAATTTTAAAAAGAGTGAAAATTAAGAAGAAAATAAAATTAATGATAAGAAAGATAGAGGAAACAAAGAAATGAAAGTGACAAGGGTGAAAATAAAAGAGACAAATAAGAAAGACAATGGAAATGTAACATCAAAATTGGTGCAGTGGTTAAGCGTTCAACTGATAACCGAAAGGGCAGTAGTTTGAATCCACCAACCACTCCATGGGAGAAAGATGTGTCAGTCTGTTTCTGTAAAGAGTACAGCCTTGGAAACCATATGGGGCAATTCTACTCTGTCCTATAGGGTCACTATGAGTTCAAACTGACTTTACACCAATGGGTAACATAAAAATAAGTATATGTAAAGAAAAGACTTTAAAAATTAGAAGAGACAAAACATGTTGAGTTCAAATAGAATCTTTTCTGCAATGAAGGAAAATATAATTACACACAAGGCAAAGTCTTAACGTGTTCCAACAAAAAGAATATGAAATAAAAAAACCATGATTTGTTCAACAAAAAATCATAGATGCATTGAAAAAGTAAAAATTGGTATTCTAAACAAACAGACTACCTAACTAAAAACTATGAACCGACTCTTCTCTTCAGCATTTTGTGACACCTGAACACATAAAACTAGATAGAAATTTGAGCGGGAAAGTATGACTCCAGAGCTCTGTTATATCCAACTTGTCTTGTGTCTTAGGCAATAGAAATCCATTACAAAATGAGAAATACCCTGAGATGAATGAAAACAACAACAAAACATACAAATACTTACAGGTTGAAGGGAAGGCAGCGGTCTCACAGGGAAATTATAGCTGTAAACACCTACATTAAAAAAGATGAAAGATCTCAAATCAATAAACCTAACTGTTAACCTTAAGGACCTAGAAAAAGAAGCGTAAACTAAACTCAGATTTAGCAGGAGGAAGAAAATAATAAAGATTAGAGCAGAGATAAATGAAACAGAGAATAGAAAACAATACAGAAAATCAACAAAACCAAAAGGTGGTTCTTTGAAAAGATCAGTAAAATTGACAAACCTTTAGGTAGAAGGTAGACTGACAAAGAAAAGAGAAGACACAAATAACTAAAATCAGAAAGGAAGAGGGAACATTACTACCAGCTTTACAGAAATAAAAAGGTTTATTAAAGAATACTAGGAAAAACTGCACGCCAACAAATGGGAAAATCTAGATGGAATGGACAAATTCCTAGAAACACACAAACTACCTACCTAAAATGACTCAGAAGGAATAGAAAATCTGAATAGACCTTTAACATGTAAGGAGATTGAATCGCAACAAAGAAAAGCCCGGGAGTAGATGACTTCACTGCTGAGTTGTACCAAACATTTAAAGAATTAACATCAGCCTTGTCAAATTCATCCAAAAAAAAAAAATTGAAAAGGAGACTGGATGTGTCCATGGAGCCTTAATAAAAAAAAAAATTTGAAAAGGAGAGAACACTTTCTAATTCATTCTGTGAAGCCAATATTACTCTGATACTGAAACCAAACTCACTAAGAGAAAAAAAAAATGCAGGCTAATATCACGTATGAATATAGATGCAAAAATCTTCCACAAAGTACTAGCAACCGAAATTCAGCAGCATATTAAGAAAACTATCCTTCATGACCATGTGGAATTTATCTCAGGAATGCAAATGTGGTTCAATATAATGAAAATCAATCAATATAATGCTCCACATTAATAGAATAAAGGGGAAAAAAAACACATGATCATCTCAACTGATGCACAGAAAATATTCGAAAAAAGTCAACACCTTTTCATGATAAATATACTCAAGAAACTAAGAAAGAAAGGAAACTTCCTCACATGATAAAGGGCATTTATGAAAAACCCACAGCTAATACATACCCAATGGTACAAGACTAAGCTTTTCCCTTAATATCAGGAACAAGATAATGATGTCTACTTTCATCACTTCTGTTCACCATAGTACTTGAAGTTCTAATCAGAAAAATTAGGCAAAAAAAGAAATTAAAATCATCCAGATTGGAAAGCAAGAAGTAAAACTATCTTTATTCACAGATGATACAAATTTATAAGTAGAAAACCCTGAAGAATCTACCAAAACCTGTGAGAGCTAATAAATGAAGTCAGCAAAATTACAGGATACAAAATAAACATGAGAAAATCAGTTATATTGCTATATATTAGCAATGAACAATCTGAAAAGGAAATTAAGAAAAGAATTCCATTTACAATAGCACCAAAAAGAATAAAATACTTAGAAATAAATTAAACCAAGGAGGGTCAAGACTTGTATGCTGAAAACTACAAAACATTACTGAAAGAAAGAAAAATTAAATAAATGGAAAGCCATCCCATGTTCATAGATTAAATGAAAAAAACAAAACAAACCCATTGCCATCAAGTAGTTTCTGATTCTTAGTGACCCTACAGGACAGAGTAGAACTTCTCCATAGGGTTTCCAAGAAGCAGCTGGTGGATTCAAACTGCAGAACTTTTGGTTAGCAGCCAAGCTCTTAACCACTGTGCCACCAAGGGCTTCCTTCATAGATTAGAAGACTTAATATTGTTAAGATGTCAAAGCTACCCAAAGTGATATACAGACTCAATGCAATGCCTATCAAAATCCCAGTGGTGTTTTTTTGCAGAAGTGGCTCAAACCCGACCTAAACTTCACATGGAATTTCAAGTGACTCAAAATAGCCAGAAACTATCTTGAAAAAGAAAAACAAAGCTGGAGGATTCATACCTCCTGGTTTCAAATCTTATTACAAAACTACAGTAATCAAAATATATGGTACTGGTATAAGGATTGACATAGACTAATAGAATAGAATTGAGAAGCCAGATATAAACCTCCATACATATGTCAACTGATTTTCAAAGAGTGCTAAGACCACTCAATTAGGGAAGAGTCTTTTCAATAAATGGAGCTGGAAAAAAATGGATATTCAGATGCAAAAGAATTAAGTTTGACATTTTCCTTACATCACATACAAAAATTAATTCAAAATGGATCATGACCTTGCATCTAGCAATGGTTTCTTAAATATGACTCCATAAGCACTGCCTCCAAAAGAAAAAAAAAATAGATAAATTGGGCTTTATTAAAATTTAAAAATTTTGTGCCATCAAAGCACACAACCAAGAGAGTGAAATGACCACCACAAAATTAGAGAAAATATTTGGGAACCATATACCTGATAAGGGCTTAATATCCAGACTATATAATGAGCCTCTATAACTCAATGACAAAAAGACAAGCCAATTTAAAAATGGACAAAGGACCTGAATAGACATTTCTCCAAAGAAGATATACAAATGGCCAATAGTCACATAAAAAGATGCTCAACATCATTAACCGTTAGGGAAATGGGAATCAAAACCACAATGAGACACCACTTCACACCTACTAAGATGACTGTAATTTAAAAAAAAAAAAGAAAAAAGTGTTGGCAAGAACGTGGAGAAATTGGAGCCTTTGCATATTGCTGGTGGAAATGTAAAATGAGACAGCCACTAAGGAAAATAATTCAGCAGCTCCTCAAAAGTTAAGCATAACCACATGGCCCAGCAATTCCACTCCTGGATGTATAGCCCAAAAATTAAAAACAGTGACTCAAACAGATACTTGTACACAAATATTCACAGCTGCATTATTCGCAATGGCAAAAGATGGCAACACCCAGGTGTCCATCAACAGATGAATGGATAAACAAAATACGAATATACATGCAATAAAGTTCTGATACATGGTCCAACAGGAATGAAACCTGAAAACATTATGCTAAGTGAAATACATCAGATACAAAAGAACAAATATTGTATGAATCCACTTACACGAAATAACTAGAATAGATAAGTGCTTAGAGACAGAAAGCAAATTATAGGTTACCAGGGGCTGGAGGGAAGGGAGATGGGCTTAAAGGGTACAGAGTTTCTGTTTGGAGTAATGAAAAAACTTTAGAAACAGTGGTGATGATTGCACAACATTGTGAATATAATTAATGCCACTGAATTATACACTTAAAAATGGTTAAAATGCCAAATTTTATGTTATATATTTTACTACAATAAAAGAAATTAAATGTAAAAAAAGCCTGACAATACTATTTTTAAAGAGGTTAATATACATCTATAATATAATACAGCCATTCCACTCTTAGGTATCTATCCAGGAAAAAGAGAGGTATGTATCTATATAAAGACTTGTCCAAAAATGTTCATAGCAGCTTTATTTGTAATAGCCTAATATTGAGCAATGAATAAACAAATTGTTGTATAACCATACAGTACAATCACTTAGCAATAAATGGATGTTAACTATGGGTACACACAAAAACACAGATAAAGCTCAAAATAATTGTACTGTGAAAGAAGCCAGACAAAAAAGACTGCATACTGAATAACTCCATTTATATAATATCTGGAAAATGCAAACTAATCTATAGTGACAGAATAGAGAGCTGTAGTTGCTTGGTAGTGGGGCCAATGGAAGCCAGGGAGGGACAAGAATGAGGAATTGCAAAGGGGCATGAGGAAATTTATGGGGGTGACATACATGCTCATTATCTTTGTCATGGCAATGGTTTCACAGGTGTACACATCTGTCAAAACTTTTCAAAGTGTCCACTTCAAATAAGTGCAGTCAACTGTATTCAAGTATACCTTAATAAGAAAGAAAAGAAATAAATATAATTAAATGTAAATAACACAGGTAATTATAGTTCCAAAACAGAATAAGGAGCTTGTCTTTCTTCAAGGAATACTACCCAATGTAAAATACTAACAATTTACAATAGTAAAATGGAGCAAAATGTCCAGAATATGGAATAAAAAATTAGAGAGTGGCAAGCACTGAAGAAAAATTATTTGTTTAATTTCCTCGTTTTTGGGTGACTTAATATACGGGAACTTATTTCTAAAATTGATGTACTGAAAAAAGTTTAAGAATTTTATTTAAAATTTTAATGGTAGATTCAAGCTTATTTCTTACCATTACAAATGTAGAACTAAAAATACAATATAACTTCCAAATTAAGAAAGAAAAACATAGGCCATACTGCAAAAATGGAAAATCAAAGAAGCATAAATGCCAGAAAAAAATAACAATTCAAAAACTCAAACACTTGCTTTAACAGTAAGTTCACATACTTAAAGAAAACTAAATCCTTTTAGATGTTTTCAAAATTATTTTCAAACTATAAAAAAAAAGAACCCAACCACTGTACCTCCTAAAGTTGGAAGTGAAGACAGGTAATGTAGTATGTGCATTTCCCAAAACAAGGGTACATTATAATACATGTACCCCACAAAGTAAGAATGAGAATTAATACATGTATCCCAGAAATTGAGGGTGGGAATTAATACATATACCCCAGAAAGTGAGAATCATTATATGTATGCCACTGTGGTGCAATGAACTGCTTTTATATGGCCTTTCCAATCATGGTCTTGTAACTCCCACAAAATGATTGGCTGGGACTATGCAAATTGAGTGACTTCTAGTCCACCGAGGGGATTGTTCAGTTCGTGGTACTGGTGTGAGGCCCATGCCTTGAAACTGAAAAAGAGTAGACTTACATAAGGGCCAATCTTACAGAGGATGGAGGGACCTCACTGCCATCAAGAAGAAGAATCTGGATTAGAGCACCTTCTTTGGACCAAGGACCTGGGGTCCCTGTGCTAAGAACCTCCTAGACCCAGAAAAAGGAGCAAACGCTAAAGATGGCACAAGACAATGAGAGTCAGCAGCAGTGGGCATGCTGGCCCACAGAGCAAGAGCTGGGTTTGCCAGTGGAGCTAAAAGAATTGCAACACTCACCCATGCAGGGCAGAGGCCTGAGTGTGCCCCGTGCAGGGGTTGCCTCGAAGGATTCCTTGCAGGGGTCTTCCTATAGCAGGTTGGAGGCAGACGCCTCTGGGCAGGAGGCTTTCCAGAAGAGCTAAAAGAGCTATAATACTTGCTTGTGCAGGGCAAGAGAGACCTGAGTGTGCCCTGCCCATGCCGGGGTTGCAACCTCCCCACCAAGCTGCAGGGGCCTGGTTAGTGTGGTGGTAAGAGAGCTTTGCAGGCCCAGGTAGTGTGGCAGGAGCTGGCAGCAGAGGCCAGGGAGGCCCAGAGGCAGAACAGAAGCCTCAGGAGTCATGCAGGCCTCTCAAGTAGCATGGTGGTAGGGTAGCCGAAGGCAGCGGTGACGTGAACACAGCATCTGACCTGAACCATGGCGCGCCAGCCCAGGGACATAAGAATAAACATGGGTGATTTGGGAAGGGTAAGCAGTTCTCTGTTGTTATTGTTTACCATTTGCTCTCTATAAATGACAATGATGGCTTTCACTTTGCCAACACTGTGTAAATGTCCAGGTCAGTCACAGATGAACACAGTAACCATAGAGCGTGTGCTAGCAGTGGGTGTGTGCGCTTCACTCCTAGCTATCTGATGACTGCTGGGAAGTTGGAGGCACAGCCTGTCGGCCTGTACAATGCAGATAGACATACATACGCATAAACCCAGGAAGTGAGGATGGTTGATAATACATACGCTCCCAGGAAGGGGGAATGGATAAGAATACATGTACTCCAGAAAATGATGGTGCACATTTTTATCTGTTGGCCCAGAAGAGACTCACAACACAATGTTGACCTTAAAAAGAGGGTCAAAGAACAGCTGGTAGAGTGTGATCCCACTTACGTAAAAATATTGACGTATGTGTCAACAGGCATAAAGAGATAACTAAATAAATGCTGATCTGACTGTTAACAGTGGTCATCTGGGACTCGGGACATTTAACAATGGGCTTATATCATTTCTTAATAAAACTGTTTTTGAAGACTTTATCTTCTAAATAGAAATTCACGCTATTGGAGGTGTGGGCAGTGATTTATAAACACTGTAGTATTAGAACTCTTTTGGAACATAATTTGACAGAAGCTATTAAAATTTAACATATGTATAGTCATTGACCAGATATGTTATCTTACATGAATAACAACATGAATATGTAGGTGTAATGAGGTCTGCTGTACAAAGTTGTAAACTGTGACTTCTAGGATGCACCATTTTCCTAATCATGAATTTGCTGTATTTTATAACAGTTTTCTGACAATAAAAAGAGAAAAAGTGCCTTTTTCTCATTGCACAAAGTCACTATTTGAATAGTGTTGGTGCTTGGAGGATACAGGGGCTTTACTGCAAGATTATTTGTGTAAACCAGAAGAAGGAAGGGAGGAAGAGGGGGAGGGAGAAAGAAAAGGAAGAGGAAGATGGATAAGAGAAAGAAGGAGAAGAAGAGTAAGAAGGAAGAGACCCAGAAAGACTGCATTATAGGCTACCCAAACCATGGAATATCATGAAATGATAAAGAATAAGCAAGATCTATTTGAATTGGCCTAGGTCCCCGGGTGGTGCAAATGGTTTGCCCTGGACTACCAACGTAAAGTTTGGCAGTTCAAAGTCACCCAGCAGTGCCATGAAGAAAACCCTGGTGATCTGCTTCTGTAAAGATTACAGCCAAGAAAACCCTAGGGAGCGTTCTACTCTGTAACACGTGGAGTCACAATGAGTCAGAATCGATTGAACAGCCATGAATTTGGTTTGGTTTATTTGAATTGACCTACAGAGGTGTCCAGGATTTATTGTTCGATGACAGAGGCAAACTGCAGGTAAATGAAATAAGTCCTTACTTTTGTTTTTGTCTCTTAAGAAAAGAAAATATTCGGTACATTTTTTCATATAAGTTTGATGTTCACTAAGGAAAATGTGGAGTGATACATACCAGAGTATTAACAACAGAGTATTAACAACTTCTGGGTTTGGGATGGGAGCATTATTATACTTCTGTATTGTGTCAATTGTTACTTTGAACAAATATTAATTTTGTCCCCTAAAAAAATATAATAAAATACAATTTGAAAGCATACTGCAATTACACAAAGCAACAATATTTCTTTTCAGAATGCTAAATAGTAAGAGTGAGCCATAAAACCTGCTCTTTTCCAGGCTCACTTCAAAGGTGTCAGAACCGTGGCAGGATGTATCATTGTGAGGTGCCGTGACTGAGCTTGGAGACCTAGAGTTGGCAAGGGACCAAGGTATTCAGAGTAGAGACAGCCTGGGCTTCCTTCCCTCTCTGGAGGAGAAGACAGGGAAGTAACCTACAACTACACCTTTGCATAGCACAACGAAGTTGTTGGGTTTTTTTTCTTTTTTAATAATTTGTTTCATTTATTGTTGTTATTGTTGTTGAGAACACAGCAAAAACAGACACCAATTCAACAATTTCTACATCTACAATTTAGTGATACTGATTACACTCTTCAAGTTGTGCAACCATTCTCACCCTCCTTTTCTGAGGTGTTCCTCCTCCATTAACATACACTCACTGCCTCCTAAGGTTCCTATCTAATCTTTCAAGTTGCTATTGTCAATTTCATTCCATATAGACAGATCTTTAAAAAGCATAATGCTCAAGGCAGACCTTCTTTACTAGTTAAGCTAAACTATTGTTTGCTTTTATTTATTGTTTGCTTCAGGGGATGTTTTTGGTTTAAGGTTTAAAGATTATCTTAGGGTAGTAGTTTCAGGGGTTCATCCAGGCTCCATGGCTCCAGAAAAACAGGATTCCATGAGAATGTGAAATTCTGTTCTGCATTTTCCTTCCCCATTTTGATCACAGATTGTTCTATAGAATCTGTGATCAAAATGTTCAGTAATGGTAGCCTGACACCATCCACTTCTTCTGGTCTCAGGGCAAGGGAGGCAGTTGTTCATGGAGGCAATTAGCCACACATTCCATTTCTTCCTCCTATTCCTGATTCCCCTTCTTCCTCTGTTGCTCTAGGCAAATTGAGACCAATAACAGTGCCTTGGATAGCCGCTTGCAAGTTTTTGAGACCCCCAGGCACTATGCAACGAACTAGGAGGTAAAACGGAAGCACTAAACATGTTATTAGGCCAATTAACTGAGATGTCCCATGAAACCGTGACCCTAGACGTCCAAACCAAGGAACCAGATCCCATCAGATGTTTGGTTGTACACACGCAGCCTCGGCAGCTAATCTTTTGCTTTCATCACCGTCACAAAGAAGTTTTGAGAAGAGAGTGCAAGGAGGTGGGCCAGACGAAGAGAGTACTGTCATTTTTGCTGTGGTTGCTGTTATTACAGACTCACCAGGGAAGGCTTCAGTGCGCCTGCTCAGAGAAGCGGGCACTGTTTTCCAGAGTCCTGAAGCGAGTCCTAAATTCCAGGAGGTGGGATGGCAGCCTTGAAGACCAAAGCTTTTGTTTTGGAAAGCTAGGACATCAAGAGAAATAGCTGTTTTTATATAAAAGAAGGAACCACCACCCGTCTGTCAGTTTGTCATACTGTAGTGATTCGTGTGTTCCTGTGATGCTAGAAGTTATGCCACTAGCATTGCAAATACCAGCAGGGTCACCCATGTTGGACAGGTTTCAGTGGAACTTTTAGATTAAAACAGACTAGGAAAAAAGGCCTGGCTATCTACTTCTAAAATTCAGCCAATGAAAACCATATGGATCACAATGGAATACTGTCCCATCCCCTACAGAGCTCTGGGGGGCAGCTAGACTTTGGGGAGTGGGGGAGTCAATGCTGTTAGCTGCACAGAGACTAGAAGTTACATTCTGCTACTTCTGAACCAAGCAGCAAACGTTACCTCTGGCCACCGAAGTATGAGAGGTATTTCCCAGCCCTCATGCCCCAGGGTCCTACAGGTGACAGTGGAATTATGTAGCAAAGAGGAGGTAGCCATGGCAATAATATTAACCACATGGGCCAAGGAACAGCTCTGGTCCATTTCCATGGGCTTCAGAGCCCTGGGATTCTCGTGAGATCTAATTGAAAGGGAGGGAACCCCAAGCATGCCCAATATTGTGTTTCTCGCTAACCCTGGAGAGTTGATGCTTGGAGCCAAGTGTAACTTGATTTAGAAAAATAAAGAAATGTGACGCTCCTCACACCTGAGTCTGGAGCAGCAATTCATAACTTACACCATCCACTTATCAATTCCTCTGTCCATGTTTAACCAATTTTAGATTACCTTACCTTGACTGCTCAAAGCTGCGTTCTCCCTGTCATTCAACATCCAGCCCACTCAAGGAACTTTTGCAAAAACTAAAGTTTGTATAAATATTATGCCTTAAGTGCTTATCAAAAAAAATCAGTTTTCCAGCATTTATGTCTAATTTCTTGCCACTTTTCAGGGTGGGCAAGGGAGGGGTGGAAGTGAGTTCTTAGCCAGAAAATTTTAAAAGTGGCTCCCAGGAGAATGAGGAATTGAAAAATAAAGAAAGCAAACCCTGAAGGTGTTTCAGCAGCCTGAAGCAATTTAAGAAAGGAGGGTTGGAGGGCTTACCAAAGATATTTGGTAGGCAAATTATTTCCCCTTACAATGCAGACAGAGGAAAATGAGAAAATCACAATCCAAAGAGGCAACTCACCCAAATGGAAAGTTCTCTTGGCATTTCCCATCAGTTACACATTTTAAATTTTTTCCTAGTAATTATAAATAAATATATATTTAGAATATATAAAAATATGAATAAATATAACTAGCAATAGGTACAAAATCTGAAAGGTACCAACGAAATGCAGAAACATACCATAAAAGTCTTCTCCCTTCTGTCTCTCAGCACTCCTGTTTTTCTCCCCAGAGGAGGATACGTTACCAAGTTCTTCTCTGTCTACGCAGAAATGTTCTATGCATATCTAAATACATACTACCTGTCTTAGTTATCTAGCGCCGCTTAACAGAAATATCACAAGTAGGCGGCTTTAACAAATTTATTTTGTTACCATTTAGGAGCCGAGAAGTCTGATTTAAGGATACTGGCTCTAGGGAAAGGCTTTCTTTTTCTGTTGGCTCTGGAGGAATTTCCTTGTGTCTTTGAGCTTCTACTTCTGGGCAGTCTTCATGTGGCTTGGCGTGTGTCTTTCCCACTCTCTGCTCTGCTCCCTTGTTTAATCTCCTTTATATCTCAAAAGAGATTGACTCAAAGTGCACCCTCCACTAATCCTGCCTCATTCACGTAACGACAACCCATTCCCAAATGGAATTATAACCACAGGGATAGAAATTAGGATTTACAACACATATTTGGGGGGAACATAATTCATTCCACAACATTCCACACTTTGGCTCCCAAAAATTCACGTCCTTTGCCAAATGAAAAACAAATTCACCCCATCACATTATCACAAAAATCTTAAATCAACTCCAAGTCCAAAATCTCATCTTCTGAAGCATCTAAATCAAATACGGGTGAAACTAGGCATATTCTATCCTGGGGCAAAATTCCTCTTCATCTGTGAACCAGTGAAATCTAGACTACAAGTTATCTGTTTCCAAAGTATAATGCTGGAACAGGCACAAGACAGATATTTCCATTACAAAGAGGACAAACTGGAGGGG
Organism: Dugong dugon; assembly: GCA_030035585.1. Classification (NCBI taxonomy): domain Eukaryota; kingdom Metazoa; phylum Chordata; class Mammalia; order Sirenia; family Dugongidae; genus Dugong; species Dugong dugon. The sequence goes on along the minus strand of CM057475.1, from coordinate 3,058,179 downwards.
GAAAAGGGATAACGGGCACTCTGGAAGTCCAAAACCCAGTGGAACAAATCACATTAGTTCTCAAGCCTTGAAAATAATCCTCTGTTCTTTGGGACCATCTGGGCAATGGCCCTGCCTTCCAGACTCTGGGTGTTGGCCACGTCCTTTGGATTCTGGATGGAGGCCTCTCAGCCCTGGGCTTCAGCTTCGCCTTCCAGGCTCACTGGAATGGCAGCTCTGCTTCCTCAGCTTTGGATGGCCCCATTCTCCTAGTCCATCTGAGTGGTAACTCCACTCCCTCAGCCCCAGTGGGCCCCATTATTCTGCCCCCGGGCATGGCAGCCCTGCCCCCTCAGCTTTGGGCAGGAGGCCCCATCCCCCTGGCACACCTTAACAGCAGCCCCACACTCTGGAACTAAGTTGGAGAAAAGCTGACTCTTTGAAACCTGGGAGACTGTGGCCCCACTCTTTGAGATCCAGGAGACTGTGGCTCTACCCTTTGAAACAGAAAAAGCCCTGCTTCCTGTGTTCCTTCCAACAGTTCTGGTGATATCCGAGCTGCTCCAGGGATGGTCCTTTTCTTTTCTTGGAGGACAGCAGACATAGCTCCTTTGGCCTGTTTTCTGCCCTTAGAATTCCAAGAGACAGACAGTGCTCTCTCCTTTTGTTCCTTCTCTCTCTCCTTCAGTCTAAGCTGATGGGTTTTCTGCTGTGGTAATGGGTTATCTTCGTCAGTTATAGGCTTAATCTCCTTAACGAAAGATTGTGTAGCCGTATCCTTGGTGAAAATTCTAGGACATGTGTCCTTAGTTTGTACAACAGAATTTTCCTTATCTTTAAGTCTTGTTTTTATTTTGCATAGTTCATTTTTAAATCCGTCTCTTTACTCTTGTATTTTACTATAAGCAGCAAGGAGACACCACACGGTCCTTTTAAGATTTTGCTTAGAAATCTCCTCAGCCAGATATCCAAGTTCATCAGTTACAAATTCTACCTTCCACCATACATTTGAACATAATTCAGACAAGTTCTTTGCCACTGCATAAAAAGCATCACCCTTCCCCCATTGTCCAATCACGTGTTCATCATTTTTCTTTTGAAGCCTCACCAGAAGCACATTTAACGTCCACATTTCTAGCAACATTTTGTTGCTGACGCCATATGTGTTCTCTAAGACGATAGAGACTTTCTTTATAGCTCACCTTACTTCCTTGTGAATTGCCTTTGACATCCATAATTCTACTAACAGTCTCTTCAAGGAAATCTAAGCTTTCACTATTAGGCACCTTAAAACTCTTCCAGCCTCTACCCATTACCCAATTCCAAAACCACTTCCACATTTTAGGTATCTGTTAGAGCAGAACCCCACTCTGTCTTTGTTATCTAGTGTTGCTGTAACAGAAATACCATTAAGTGGGTGGCTTTAACAAACAAACTTATTTTCACACAGTTTAGGAGGCTAGAAGTTTGAATTCAGGGTGTCGGCCCTAGGGGAGGGCTTTCTGTCTCTGTGGGCTCTGGAGGAAGGTCCTTGTCTCTTTGAGCTTCTGCTCCTGGGTGATCTTCATGTGGCTTGGCATGTCTTCCCTGGTCTCTGCTCTGCTGGCTTGTTTAATCCCTTTTATATCTTAAAAGAGACTGACTTAAGTTATACCCTACACTAATCCTGCCTCATTCACATAGCAAAGACAACTTATTCCCAGATGGGATTATAACCATAGGCATAAAGGTAAGGATTTACAACACATATTTTTGGGGAACATAATTCAATCCATAACACTTTCTAAATATGTTTTAACGCAAATCGAGCCTTTCTGCACACACTACTCTGCATTCTGCTTTTAATTAGCATTTTTGTTGTTTGGATGTACTATAATTTACTGAACCAGGCCCCTACTGATGGACATTTGAGTACTTCCAATATTCTGCTTTTATAAGCAATGTTAAATTGTATTTCAAAGGATTTTACACAGTAGTGAAGTCAGAGTTTGTCCAGTCCGAGTCACGGCATTCCCATGCATTACAAAGTAGAACCATTCCATAGGATTTTCTTGGCTGTTATCTTTATGGAAGCAGATCATCAGGCCTTCTTTCTGAGACACAATTAGGTGGGTTCAAACCACTAACGTTTATGTTAGCAGATGACTGCAAACCGTTTGCACCACCCAGGGACCTGTCTAAATATAGGAAGTGATATTCAGGGGCCAGTTTGTTGGGTTTGGGAAGTCCCTGGGTGGTGCAAACAATTCATGCACTGGGCTGCTACTGAAAGGTCAGAGGTTCTAGTCCACCCAGAGGCACCTCTGAAGAGGCATCTGGTGATCTACTTCTGAAAAATCAGCCACAGAAAATGCTATGGCGATTTGTTACATACATGCTTACCCAGAATTTTTTTTTTTTTCAACCTATGCAGCACACTTCTATTCTGTCACACATGGGGTCGCCATGAATCGGAAACAATTCCATGCCAACTGGTTTTCCTGGTGGATTTAGTTGGCTGAGGAGTGTAAGAGTGTTCGGATTGCCCTGGGGGAGTCTTGCCTCTCCGTGGCTCATGTCTTTTGCTCAGTGCTCCCAGGGCGATTCATTCCTCATGATGCTCTGCATGGTGCTGCTATTGTGGGGGAGCATTCTTCAGTTAGTGGAGGGGAGATGCTTCATCTGCAAGAAGACCCCCTCTCCTTTTACAAATGGTTTAGAAATCAAATAAAAATTGAATAAGTGGGAAAACATACAGCAAAATGGGCTAAATCCAGAATGTGGCTTCTGCATGCCGAGAGCTGGGACCACCGAGGGGTGTATAAACCTGAGAAGAGCATCAAAAAAGCTGAGTGAACTTTTGTAACATGCTGCTCTGTACAAAATTCTTGGGACATTTCCTTTCTCAATCAAACTTCATGAAACAAAACTGTTTTTGACAGGGTTGAGGTTTCTGTGGAAGTCATGTAGAGGCCTCCGCTCTGCAGGTGCAGGAGATCCCAGACATAAGACTGAACAGGTAGGTAGTCAAGAGCATTTCACCTGTGCATCAAGATTAACATAGGTGGAGGACAAGGGAGAAAAGGGGAGAAATTCTTGCTCTGGGACGGCTCCCTGCTGCGGAGAGAATCCAACCAACCCCCAATCTCTTTCAGACACCAGACAAGGTCATAAGCAATACAATGGGATTATGTAGAGGCGAGAGCAAAGGAAAAGGCACTTTATAATCATTACCTCACTTAATTCCTGCAGAATGGGAGGTAGAGAGCATTGTTTCCATTATATTAATCACATTCCAGAAAAATAAGAGAATAGTGTAAAAGATAGAAAAAAAAAATCACCCCTAGTCCCATAATTAAAACAAAGCTATTGTTACCATGTTGGTATTTTTTTCCCCATCTTGACATTTTGACCAATTACTTTCATATGATTATTGTCAAAGTGTTAGTTCAACATTGTAGCCTCGTTTTTAGTTTTCATTAGCCATTATAGCATATATATTTTTCATGTTGCTAAATTCTTCAAAATCATCACCTTCCTAGATTTAACCTATCATCTCCGTGCAGTCAACCTTAGTGAACAGTCCCTTATTGTTGAACATTTGCGTTGCTCCCAGGGATTTTTTTTTTCCCCACTGTATTAAATAAGACTGCAATTTTAGATTGTTTTATTAAGATAAATACCCCCAATGGGTAGGGGAGGAAAGAGAACTGGGGCAAGGCGAGACAACAAAGAGATACCCTCGGGAACTTGGAAATAAGATTTCTTTTAAGAATTTCACTATAATAACCGACCCATAATTGGTGAATACAGAAATTTGAGATGTTATCCTAAAGGGATAGAGTCAGCGATGAATGAAACATTATTGAAGGTATCGATGTAGCTAAAGAATGTGACGATCAGAACAGGGGGCGTTGTCCAGGGAAGCCCAGAAAAAATGTGGCCTTACAGGTAAGGACTGCTAGGGGGTGCTGGGATAGTCCTGATTTACTTGTTGCTAGAAGGCTGGAAGCTATGCCACTGGTATTTTAAATACAAGCAGGGTCACCCATGTTGGACAGGTTTCAGCAGAGTTTCCAGATTGAGAGACTAGGAAGAAAGGCCTGGCAATCTACATCCAAAAAGCAGCCAGTGAAAACCCATACAGAACCCATCACGACAGAATATTGTCCCACACAGTGCTGAACGATGAGCTTCTTAGGTTGGAAAGTACTCAAAATACACAGTGGCAGTAACAATGGACTCAGGCATACCAATGACTGTGAAGATGGCACAAGACTAGGCAACATCTAATTCTGTTGTACATGGGGTAGCCATGAGTCAGAGCCAACTTGACGGCAACTGACAACAAGAACATTGTTAGTAACTCCCTTCCTCTTTTACTTCCAAAACTTTTTCTGTAAACTACATGGCCACCCTCCCACAAATGACTCGGAGTGACCAAGCCTCTCTTTTCCAGTGACCCTTGATCTGGGGTAGACCAATGAGCCCTATTTTGGACAAAAAAGTTGGGGTGACCCTTTTCAGTTTCAAGAGTTGACATAGGGAAGTGTGCGTATGAGGGAAGGATGATGGTTATCAGTTCTACAAGGCTGGGTGCTGAATCCGTCGACACAGAGCCTCCAAGGGAACAGGGCCTCAGAAGGTGTGGCTAGAGATGAGCCCGCAATGACTGGAAACTGTGCTCCCCACAGGAGTGGAGGGAGGGACAGGCAGAGAAAGCAAGGGCACCACAAGCCACCCTTTGCTGGCCAGGGCACAGAGCTGGCAGGACTCCCGCCTGACAGGGCTCAGCACCAGCCAAGGGCAGCTCTCTCGTGGGGATGGTGGGACAATGCCATCATGGCACCTGCAAACTGAAAGACCAGAATCCCTCCCCCTGGAGAGATGGAATTCCCACCAAACTATTTCCTGGTCTTTCTACATGATCCAAAGGCTGATCAGACACAACACTGACATTGGCCTCCCTGCCAAAGCTTTGTGGGGAAGCGCCCCAGGAAGTATGAGGCCATCCAGAAGAACAAGGATATGCAATGCCCTCTGAGTGCCGTGCAGCAGCTCATAACTTCCAGATGGGTGTGGCAAGCTGGAGACTAAATGTTCAACAGAGGCGTTTCCTCCTTGCTCTGATTCCACACTCACCGAGGGGTGTCCAATGGTCGTGATCATCCTGTGGGCATGGGGAGAGGACACCCTTGGTAGATCTATGTCTCGGTAAAAATTAACAAATTGTCACTAGATTTTATACATCAGTTTATAAAGTTGGATAGCTCAAATAGCCGTCCAGGGTTTGATCAAGCCTGGGACAATAAAAATACTGAGTTTCTGAGCCCACAGGATTAAGGGCAGACCCTTCCTCTGAATAGTTGATGAACGTTTCCTTTCATCTGCCTTTGGTTGTCTGTGTTTTCACTTTTATATTAATCTGAAATTTACTTTGATGTGGTTGGTTTAAGACTCTAAATTACTCTTCCTTCCTTAATTGCTAACGGGTATTTCTAAGTGATTTATGGAATAATACATTCTTTTTCACTTATTCCTGTTGCTTTATTTACCATATAACCAACTGAGATATACTGTGTATACATATATATGTGTATATATATATATATATTAAAAAAAAAAAAACCCACTGCCGTTGAGTCAATTCCAACTTATAGCAACCCTATAGGACAGAGGAGAACTGCCCCACAGGGTTTTCAAGGAGCAGCTGGTGGAATCGAACTGCTGGTCTTCTGGTTAGCAGCCAAGCTCTCAACCACTGAGCCACCAGAATTATTTATACTGTTTCATTAATCTATCTATTCATAGGCAAAGACAATATTGTTTTGATCATTGTATCTTTGTAACATAATAATTATAAAAACTAATCACATTTATTACTTGTTTATTCAGATATTTATTTTAAACACATAATCATTATCCTTACTACCTTTAGAATTTCTTTTGTTCCTAGAATACCCATGAGGATATTGAAAAACATTAAATTTATACATTAACTTGGGAATAATTAATATTTTCACATATCCATGAATGATACTTATCCAAATTCGCATATTATTTTATATGTACATTTTATATGCCAATAAAGTGTTATAATTTTCTTTACTGTGGTAACATGAATTTTCTTTAAACCTATTCTTAGGTATTTTATGGTATCTGTTATCATTCTTTATATATTTTTTCTCATTAAATTTGCTTATATTGCTGGATAGTTATGTATTTTAACTCCCACTTATACATAAAATGAGGCTGAGAGAGGTTAATATGTTGCTCAAGATCATACAGCCAGTAAGTGACAGAGCAGTTTTAAACCAGCTGAGTATGACTTCCAGAGCCCATCCATGCTGTTTTCTGCTATTCCAAGGTGCCTCCACAGCTCTAGGCAATGCCTTCTCCCAGGTGTGAATGTGATTAATGCCTAAGACCTGGTCCCTTCACCCTGTCCCCACCACACCTGGCCTCACACCAGCCTTCAACCCTCGGCGTCTTCATCTGGGCTGGCTTTGGCTCCCCACGAGGCCACATTTCCACTCCCAACCCTTTCTAAAACTCTCCCTCCTCTAAGTACGTGTACTTCTTCCTTCCTCAATAGACAATATCCACCGTGTTCACCATGCTTCCTTGCGTATTTTCTTCGTGACCTTTTAGAAGCTGTATTAGTGAGCAGAGGGGCTCAGTGGGCACAATGGGATCGACACAGAACACCTGAGTAATGAGTCTACGGCCAGCTGCACAGGGCACAGCCAGCACCTGCTCGGGGAAGCTGGACTCTGGAGTTGTCAGAGCATCAAGAAGTTGATACTCTGAGGCTGGATTTGGAACAGGACTGGGATTTGATCCACCATTGCAGGTGATCCATCCAGCAAGCAGCTTATTTATATCTAGCAAGGCCAGATGCTTTCACGAAGGAAAAGCCTGCAGTATGTGGTGTGAAGTGTAAGGTGCCCTGGAAGACGGACAGCATTTTCCTCAGCCTCAGTCCTGTGTCTGTTATCATTGTACTTAAACTGACACTGGATCTTTAACAAAACCCCAAATGGTTTCCACACTCAGCAGTAGCTTTTCACTCAGTGGTTCCTCTGAGAAGGATTGGCACATCATAATTATTCCACATTTATGAAACTCTTCCCGTCTGGGGAGATGGTTGCCTTGTGGTTTGTTAGTTACTATTCACAGTTCTCTGTGCAATATCGTCTTCAAATCCAGGTGAATTTACTGAAGCAAAGGGAAATAATGTGATTGGCTGTGGATCGCAACCGTTAAGCAGAAGACTAACAGCATAGACTTTAGAAGCTTCGGTCTTCGGTCTCTGTCAGCGCTGCAGATGGGCCTCCCTCTGGCCATTGTTTCTTTTGTGGTTTGGGTCTGAATCACCATTTAGTGTTGGGGACTAGGAACCACTTCAACTCAAGTTTGCTGACTGTTGTGAAGGGCCTGTGGGCATCTGTAAAGATATATAAGATTTGGTTTGGTTCCTGCCCCCAAGGGGTCTAAGACAGTGTCGGAGAGACAGACACACGTGGAACATTTAGAAAAGTGTGGCTTCAAGAAGGTGAGAGAGGTCACAACCAACACTAACCGCTCTCAGAAATCAGAGAAGGGAGCAGTCACTGGAGCAAATGTGGGTCAGTCTCGGCCCCATGGAGGGCCTTGTAGGAAAGGCAAAGTTTACACAAGAGTCTAACTAGTTGCCATGGAGTCAACCCCAAGTCATGATGACCCCGTGTGTGTCAGAGTAGAACCATGCTCAATGGCGTTTTCAATAGCTGATTTTTCACAAGTAGATCGCCAGGCCTTTCTTCTGATGCACCTCTGGGTGAACTCAAACCTCCAAACTTTCAGTTAGCAGTCGAGTGCATTAACCATTTGCACCACCCAGGGACTCCACACAGGAGTCTAAAGGAGGGTTTGGGTGGGGACAGCAGGCCAAGCAAAGGCAAGGAGGATCTCCCTTCTTTCTTAAGAAGACTTAATGCAATGGAGCTGGTCAAACCCTGGGTTCTCATCTGATTCTTTCACAGGGGCTCTCCTTAGCTCATCTTAAATCACTTTCCCCTCAGAGAAGACTTGCCACTTAGTTCTCAGAACTTCGACATCTTCAGAACAAAAGACTCTACAAAGACAAATGATAGGAAAACTCCCACCCTTATAAAGATGCTTCTCAGAAGGGCAAAGCACAAGAGGGTAAATAACAAAGCACCAAGGCCATGAGGTCCAGGCATTATTTTTAGACCTTCCCTGGTGGTTTAAGCGACGTGCAAGATGGGAGAAGGGATGCTGGCTGCAGGGCGTGTTCCATTTTGGTCCTCACACCCGGAAAGTGCTGGATCCTTGATTGTTTTGTTAAAAACATCCCAAAATGGATTTTGTTGTCAGCTGCTCTTGATCTTTTAAAATTTCCTGCATTTGATGTTGACTGGCCTTCCTGGCCTTGATAGCAATCCAGACAGAATCACTAGCCTATGAGCCACAGCTTTGTAATCAGCAGCTTCAGCCATCCTGGCGACTATCGCTGGGCAGTCGCTGGTCGCCTGGGCGGCAGGAAGCCAGGCTGCTCAGCCAAGCTCAGCCTGGGACTCAGGAGTGGCCTTAGCCAGATCCTTGACTCCCATCTCCCCATTTCTCCTCCAGCTGGGGGCAATGGGGATGATGCTAACATGTCAGAAATCTATAGAGAAATCACTCATCAAATACAAAGTAAAACTGCACAACTAATTGTTAGAAATTATGAAATGTTTAACGTGTGTGGGTTCAACTCAGTGGGAATATGTGGCAATGGGCTTTGCCAAACCTCTGCACAACACAGTCCTCCATGCCTGAGATGAGGTGCCTTCAGAAGAATCCACTCACTGAAATGGAATTTCTTGATTTATTATAACATCTGCAGTAGTCTAAGCTGAGTCATCCTAACACTCTTTAAAGGATTTTGTAATCAGTGACTTTGTAATGAGTTCCCTGGGAAGAGGGCCGATTATCTCAGGGTCCTCATCATCTAAATCAGAGCCCGAACATCTCCAGCGCTCACTGACTGGTGAAGGAGAGCGAAGAGAGGAAGGGAGGGAGGGAAGAAGGAATGGAAAGGAAGGAAGAAGAAAGGAAGTATGGAGGAAACAAGAAGACCACGGGGAAGGCTTTTCACTCCTCAGCTCCAAATCTCTCTGTGTGTCTCCTGGGCAGAAGTACACCAGAGGCTGGCAGCTGCTTAGAGCTGCAGGGTTATGGCAAAATACCAGCTGAAGCAAACATGTCCAGATGTGTGAATGACAGGGTCACCTCCAAGACACCCCCACCTTCTGGCCAGTCATAGAGGCCAACTTGTTGCTAAGTACTTAGAATGGAAGGACCATGACTTAGCAATGGCCTAGCAATTATCCTTATATAGTATTTAACAGGAGTCCTTGGGTGGTACAAATGGTTAAGTGCTCAACTACTAGCCAAAAGGTTGATGGTTCAAACCTACCCAGAGGCACCTCGGAAGACAGGCCTGGCAATCTGCTTCCAAAAGGTCATAGGCTTGAAAATCCTATGGAGCAGTTCTACTCTGTACACACAGGGTCGCCATGAGTCATCGTTGTCTAGATGGCGACTAACAACAACAACAGTATTTAACAACGCACACAGTTTGCACCATTTATCTGCTTCCTTAATATGTGGGCTCTTTAGTTTCCAATAACTAACTCCTAGGAATAAATTGTGACATAATCCTGAAGGCAGTTATGTACACTTTGGAGTGAGAAGATCCAAGTGACCGTTTCCTCAACTAATCACTAAGCAAAGATGGGCAAGTCAAATAAATAACTTTGTAAATTTGGGTTTCTCGTCTGTGAAATGTGGATTGTAATGCCAATCTTAATTTAAATAATGTATGTAAAATCCCTGACGCACAGTGGCATTCTAGAAATGTCCCTTAGATGTCACCTCTGGAATCTGGACTCTCCTTACCTCCCGTCTGTCCCCACTCTCCTCTCCCAATGTTGGCCACAGACTGCTTATGGCATCCTCAGCCTTACTCCTAGCTGTGTCCCATCCCTTCTCTTCTCTTACCCAGAGCACTCTTTATAAAAATGCAAATCCCATCATGTTAATTTGCAGCTTAAAGCTTTTCTTTCGCTCCCCACTTGGGGCAAGATAAGGTACAAGCTTGGCAAGCACAACCCACAGGCCCTTGGGCATCTGAATCCAGCTTCCTCTCCACATCCATTTTCCAACAAACCTTCCTCACATTTCCCCTGAACATCCAGTGGCCAGAGGTGGTCACCCAGCCCTGCCCAAATGTGAGGGACTGAAAGTACGGAGGCCCACATGGCTACTAACAACCAGTTGTCATCGAGTTGATTCTGATTCATGGTGACCCCAAGTGTTAGAGTAGAACTGTGCTCCATAAGGTTTTCAAGGATGGATTTTTGGAAGTATATAGCCAGGCCTTTCTTCCAAGACACCTCTGGGTGGACTCAAACCTCCATCTTTTTGGCGAGCAGCCGAGCATGTTAACCATCTGCACCACCCAGGGACTCCACATCGACACTAACGAGTACTAAATGTCTCGTGACATCTTGAAAACTTGTCTGTCTCACAGGTCTAGAATGCCTGGGTTGAATTAAAAACCTGAACAGAAAGAAAGCTTGACAGGTTTTAAAAATAATTTTCTTCCTGAACACCCCTAGACATCTAGGTCCCACATTGCTCTTGCCCGTGCTTTCCTGCCCCTAACCTGCAGCACCTGCTGCCTATGCCAACCGTCACCTGCTCCACTGCTGTGTCCAGCTCACCTCCAAGAACACCTCTTTTGTCTGAGTTGGATGCTCTTCTCCCAATTGCTGGCCCATCTACTCACTTGTGTTGGCTCTTGGCCTAGCCTCCAAAGAGCCTGTTCTTCTGATGGACTAGACTTCCCCTTCGCATCCCTCCCTGGTTGTCCTTGAGTGCCCTGCAGGCAAGTCAAGATCCAGGACTCACCCTCTGTCCACCTTCCATGTCCTCCAGTAATGATCAAGCTAGATCTAGCTGGGGCATGCCTGAAATAGGCCCAATGGATAGATCGCCTATAAACACCCCACCTAGAAATGTTAGGAAGACATGTTCCATCTCTACATACATGTGTAATCATTTTGGATGTACTCTCAGTTATTCTTGCAGTTGGAAAATGTTCAGACGAATGTATTAATGCATCTGTCCTATCACCACTGGCTTAAGCACAGCAGTCTCTAATGCATCCAGAGAACCTTTGATTCTCACAGGAGCCGGGCGCCAACTAATGCCACCAAGTTACCAATTTTTGACAGCAAATAAAGGCGTATTACTAGAGAATAAAATTACAAATAGTTTGCTGCCTAAACATAGCTTCAGCTGTTATACCCTATAAAATGTGATTTTATAACAGTCAAGGGCATGAAGGGAAAGTTCTATTGTCTAACTTCTATTTATTTTGTTAGACGGTTGCTAGTGAGAGAGAAAATTGGAGCTGGTGCCAAAAGATTTGCAGGGAATTGTACCTAGCTTCCCAAATTTCTCAGCAAGTTGCAAGGATACTGGGATCTAAGGAGGCAAAATACATGCATTTAGTTCATCAAGGATATAGTTTGACTATAATAGCTGAAGCAAAAGACCAGAGGTATACCAATTGCCATGAAAGACAGGCATAAACACACCTATCAGAGCTCACGACTTGTGTTAACCTTAGAGAAATGTGTACAGTGTGGACACCCCTGAAAGGCCTCGTTATCCATCAGCCAAGACGATCATTAGATGTGAGCTCCAACCAGGACACACACAAACTGCCCCCATCTTCTGGGAATCAGAGTCTGTGAACCCAGCCCTTAAGTATGAGCTTAGAAAAGAAAGAACCTCATCAGAATTCCCTTGAATAACACTATTTAAAAAACCATTTTATTTTAGCTTAATCTCCCATGGCCACTAGAGCTGAGAAAAAAAAAATATGAATGGATTAATTTTCATTTCCACAGTAGAGATACACAGTCTTGTAGCACACTTCTTTTAAGAATATCAAATTATTTTCCTACTCTAAAAGCCTTCCCCAAATCCTGAGAGTTTTAAAAAGAGCAAGTACTATTGCCTCACTTCCTAGAGGGAGAAATTGAGTCAGAGAAACTAACGTTTAGACAAGCCCACCCAGCGTTCATCTGAAACAATCAAGGCCCTCAGACTCTTGGGTGAAATCAAGAACCCAAAGCTGACAGTATTATAACCTGAGGTTTCAGGGTGAAAAATGAAAGGGAAATGTCTCATTGTAGAGGAGGGAGGTCGCGCTAGGCCTATGTACGCACTGCATGCATGGGCACAAAGGCAAGAGTTTGGGAAAATGTCTTTTCAGAAACTTTGATCTCCCTTGCCTGTGTAGCACTCAGAAAAGCATAAATGAAGTGCTTGCAAACAGCTTTTAAAGAATTCTCCCATTGCTTGTAAATCTGGAGTCAGCAATTCTGAAATGTAATGCAAGTTCATTTATAGTCTTGGTGCTGATATATTTGCTTGCACTACTGCTGAGCTTCTCAGAGCCCAGCCAGACCTCTCCCAAAACAGACACAGAACCATAGAAAGTCTCAGGCTCCCTTTACGTCTGTGATAACCAGTTCCCTTGATACTAGAACAAGGCTGGTCATTTTTACAGAATTTCAGGATTTGGCTATTTTTTAGCATCTTTCCAAAGACTGAAAATTACCATTTCAAATAATTGGACTTGTTTTTGTTCATACCAGCAATTTTCTAAGATGAAGAAACTTCCTTAATCTACACTGGGATGACATGTAGGTCAGCTCAACCATTTAAATCAACCACTGGCTAGTCTGACTACCAATGTTTCACAACAGCTTTCAAAAGACTCCATAAATCTTGACCAAATTTAAAACCCTTATCTTCAAAGCCCGGTTTATCTTAAAAACAAAACAAAAAAAAGCCTAGTAACTGATTCAAAAAAACACAAGGAAACTTTCCCATTAGGCATTAGTTTTGTAATTTAATAAAATTCAGCACACGGGAAGAACTTTCTGCCACACATGCTGGCACCAGGGAGGTCTGAGATCTACAATTCACATGCCCCCAATACCCACATGCTGCAGCCGAATTTTTCAGTGGCTAATCTCCCAGCCCGCATGCCAGTAGCACTCAGCAACAGGCTTCATAAAAACGAACGTTTAACGCTCTCTCTTCCTCGTGAATTTATCAAAAGCTAAGTGTAGACGTAATAAATCTACACAATCATGTAACCTTAAAACTGCGAAGGGCCTTTGAAGTTCTCTAGTACAAATTCCCACCTAGAGTGGGAATCTTCACACTGTTGCCTGACACTTGGTTAATGACCTCCTGCTTGAAAGCTTCCCTGTAGGAGAGCACCCAGGGCAACCTGCTCCCTGGCTGAGCACTTCCAATGGGTCACAGTGAAAAGGATAAGGGACTAACCAATGTTGAGCTCCATGCCCAGCATGTGCCCAGCCCTTTGCTCAGTGCCTCTGCACAATGACTGCAGGGAAATCTGACTTCATTTCACGGGTAGATTCATGGAGGTCCAGGGACAAGGTGAGCTGCTTTAAGTGAAAGAGCTAAAGTGGATGCACGTCTGACAGACACCAGACCCCACACTCTTCCTACAACATTGCTCTTTGAATGGAAATATGCAAAACAAAAGTACATCTCAAATCAATTTCCACTATCGGCTCTAATTTCTTTTCTGAGTCTAATCCACATTACGTATAAATCTATATTATATAGAGACATAGACCCCTAATCAGTCCCCTGCTCTTCATCCCCAGTGCCTCTGAGTTCAACCCACAATGGACTCTGGCTTCTGCAGTGGCCTCCAAGCTGTGGTCTCCTCACTTCCAACCTTGCCCTCTATCACCCAACAAGTCTTTCTCCACTCAACATCCCAAATGATTCTATAAACACATAAATAAAATCATATCACTTCCCTGTTTAACACTTCCTAGTGGCTTCTCATTGCCTTCAGAAAAATATCCAGATTCCTTAGTGTGACTATAGAAACCTCTGCTGAAGCACCTCCATGACCCTCCCAACTCACCTCTCAATGATTCCACCCCTTTAATACTCCTCAAGGACTCCAGGAAAATTCCTGACTAGGATCTTTGCACTGTCTTCTATTTTCCTTGCCTGGAATACCAGCCTCATGTCCTCTCCAGCTGCCTCTTTTGTGCCATTCAGTTCTCATCCTCACTGAGGCTCTGATAGCCTAGAAGCCCCAGCTCTGATATTCTACTCCACTATTCTATTTTATGTTCTTCATGGCACTTATCACTACTTTATATTACCTTAGTGTCCTTTGTTTATTGTTTCCCACCACCAACCTGCCAACTAGAATGTCAGCTCCTGTGAGCAAGGGCCTTGCACATCACCTGAGCTCTGGACCTGGAACCATGGCTGGTAAAAGTAGGTACAAAAATAATCTGTTGGATTTCTTGAATGTTCCATATGAAAAATCTTTCTAGAATTGAAAACTAGACTCTTCCCCTCTGGATTATCTCTTCTCTGGGTAAAACGTGCCCAGTCCTTCAGCTGTCCCTGACACTGCTTCTAGGCTCCGCCACCCTAAGTGAGGACACTCTCTAACAAGGCAGAGCCTAGATCTGAACACTGTCCTGTACTTGAGTGTGATTAGACTCTAGAGAGAAACTTTAATATGTGGAAAAAGGCTTGGGTTTAGTAAAAGTACCCTGGTCTGATAGAAAGTGTCAGTATAGTCCAGCTCAGGTAGCTGTGGGTCTCTGCCTTTGCCCTGCTCTTCACTTTAGGGACATCTACTGGGGCTGAGGGCTCTTGGATGGTGGGGAGGGATAGTGGGGAGGCCTGGTGGCTCCAGCTGCACCGAATCCTCCTCTGCCTGCCTCTTACACACAATGTTCACACCTCCATGTGTGGCCTTATTATCAAAGATAAGACTTTGGGCTCAGATTAAAAGACCCACTCCTAAGGGTTGGAAATCCAAAGCAAGGGCATGTTTCTAGGAATGTGCTCTTGAGAGAGAAAGGTGGGTAAGGCAAAAAAGACTAAGCACTCCATTACCAGAGCCACTTGCTTCTAAACAATTTCTCTACATCTCTCACAGGTAACTGCCACCCACTTCTTGTCTTTAAGTCAGAAAATGAGCAGAGTCAATGCAACAGAAAGTCAAGGTGGTTTCATAGCCATCTGATCTGGAATCAATGTGATTAATCCAGAAAAGTCAATCTGCAGTGGAGATTGTGACCTGGTGAATTTGATATTACTGCCTCAATAACCAAAAGAAACCCCAAACTTACTGCCATCAAGTCAATTCTGACTCAGTGGCCCTACAGGACAGAATAGAACTGCCCCCATAGGGTTTCCAAGGAACGGCTGGTGGATTCGAACCACTGACCTTTTGGTTAGCAGCTGTAGCTCTTAACCGCTGCGTCACCAGGTCTCAACAACCAGATGGTGTAAATTCCCCTCCACACTTGGTTTTTGAGTTCTACTATCTAGGAATTGGAATGGGTCTTAAGGTCTCAGAATCCAATTCATATGTGGGAACTCATAGATGAATCCAAACGGAAAAGGCATGACTAGACTGGAAGCCAGACTTTTGGGTCCTGGACAAGGCTCTGCTACTAACTCCCACGTGATCCCATTCTGGTCCCGTATATCTCTGCATCCGTAACCACCAAGCATTTATACTCAATGACTTCCAAGGTTAGTTTTAGCTCTGAGATGTCACATTCAGGATTTATAGCTACAATCATTTCAAATTCTACCTCCTCAATGAGGTGTTCTTTGACGATCTTGTCTAAACTAGGCCCCCATCGTATTATTCGCACCCTATTTGTTTCCTTCTGGCACTTATTCCAACCTCCAATGACTCATTTGTTTCATGTTTATATTCTCTTCCCCCCATTAAACTCTCAGCTCCCAGATGTGAGGGGTACAGTGTTCTTCACTGTTATCTTCCCAGGGTCCAGCACAGCACACCTGGCACAAAGTAGGTACTTAAAATTTGATGAATGACATAATCATAGTACTTAGCTTCTGGTTAAATTATTTGTGGCATAGGACAGTTACCTCCTCACCACGCTGAGAATACCGTATGGGAGCCACTTCTGTCATTAAAATCTTCAGAGTGAGCCCAAATCTGCTTCACTTCATTTCTCCTCTCTTGGCCCTAGTTCTAACCTTCAGCTCATCTACTCTTATTAGCAGTTGTTCAAATAGAAGGGGCATAAAGTTTCTTTAGAATACTGTTTCGAAACCATTTTCATTGGTAGCCTGGACAACGAGGGAAAAAGGCAATGTGCCACAGAGGCCATCTAAACCATAATCCTCTCCCAGGTGCCAGAACAGAGCTGACGCGGAGATCGGTCTCTGTGTCCCGAGGCTCTGAGCTTAGGAACAGCAGAGCCGAGAGGGAAGCAGGATGCCCTTGACAGCCACTCCTATATTCCAACCACTGTCCTGGAGACTAAACTCTAAGATGATGGAACAGAAGAAAAGATCCCAGTGAGAATGTGGCATGGCTTGGATTTTCCTAGAGGTCCCTTGCCACGGTATCATATCTACTAAACAATCAGCACAGTCCAGAAAGACCTCAGAAAAGATCAACAACTGGGAGGAGGACGATCCTGGACAAACGCATGTGTTTTGTGAATTGGTTTGCTTGTTTTTTTTAATTTAGCTAAGTTAAAGTCACATTGCCTCCTCTTACCCACCTGACCTGTCATTCAGGGAAATTACATTGTACCAACAGGACCTATGTGTAAAGAACTGGGGCCATATAAGCAGGACATTGCCTGTGGCTAATGTAGGATTCAATGTGTCCACATCACCCTGCACATGGCTCTCCCTTGCATTGAGTGACCAAGGATGCTTCCTCCTGCTACTGAGTCAACCCTGAGCCTTTCCTCTCACCTCTGAGCCCAGTAAAGGAATGGAGTCCACTTGAGTGGGAATGCAGACGGTGAGGCCCCTGGGGGAGGTCAGGGCGAGTGTGCAGAGAAGCTAGTCTTCAGTGGAGCCATCAAGCAATTGGCAAGCTCCAGGCTGCTTTAGCCAAGGGCTCCCATCCTCTGTAATCACAAAGCACATTTGCCTCACACGGCAAGCACTGCTTTCTTTGTTCTTTTCAGTCTCCATGGGAGACCAAGCCCTTGGGAATAAAAATGCACAATAACAGGCTGCAAAGGCCTGAAGATTGTCTCTGCCAACAACAGTTCTCTGTGTGAACCATGGCTTCAAACTGCATCTTCACAAAGTCCTTAGACGCCAATGTAGATAAATAGTCACACCCTAGTAAAAGAACTATAAAAAAACGAAATGAGTAAAATTAGAATTGCCATCATTCCTATCAACCTCCCTAGCTTTGAAGATGGTTTACATCCTCAGTCCTTTAACAAGTCTCTGTAGATGTTTGTCCCCATTTATGAAGTCGCCCTTCCTATGTCACCTGTGTACACTTGTGTGTGTGTGCGTGGCAAATGGCATTTACGTGGAAGCAGAATCCAAGTCTTAAGAAATAGCTTATTTCTACCCCAACAGAATATTCTTCAAAATACCATGGGTGTATCATGTTACCAGTCACAATGTTTTTGGTTCCCAAACTGAAAATGTTTGTGGGGTTAGCAATTTCTTGAGGGGTCTTTACAAGCATGTAAGCTTGTAAGCAAAGATGGCATCTGAAACAAGATAAAAATTGGAGTGTCCAACTGGGCAAGGTTCCCACCAGTCATGACTGCACACTGGGATATGCTGAAGAGCTTCTCAGAAACCAATGCCAGGCCCTGTCCCAGACTAATGAGTGCAGAATATCTGGGGTGTGGGGCTCAGGTATCTATTTTTTTTAAACTCCCCTGTGGATTTCGATAGGCAGCCAGGGTTGAAAATTATGGATTAGGCCTTAAAGAGACATTTTAATTAAGATTTCTTACTCTCCACACTAACTTGACTGCAATTATATTTATACAGCTGAGATCTCTGTTCTCACAGACATGTTACCAGACCCCATATCGTATAGTCTAGTGGTTCCCAAACTTTGATACGTGTGTGAATCACCTGGGAAGACCATAAAGATCACAGAAGCCCCGGAAACGTGAAGCAGCTTGAAGCCTTGGGGTTTCACAATAGTCCCCAGGTGATTCAGATGCCCACCAGAGTTAGAGAACCACTGGCCTGGTCCTTACAGAGCAGATCTAAATACTTTCTGGAGTGTCAATGAGCTTCAGGATAGTGCTTCTGGACTCTATAATGGGAATACTAATTATTAGTCAATTGTCCATCCTATGGATCTGAGTCAAGTTGAATATCCTTCTCAATCTCCCCTCTCCTCCCAAACACACACTGGAAATCCATTTGGAGAAATGCATCTGAGCACAGATGAGTGCATTTTTTAATCATATGGGCCTAGAACAGTCTTCTATGCTGGGTCTCTAGCCACTCAGGCCCAAGAAATAAACAAACCAGGATGAGTCCGTGTCATCAAACAGGAAGGTTCCAACAGGAGTTGCTTTCCTGATCCTACATGTTGGCATTCTCCATGATGAGCTGGGCCACAAAGCCCACCCCAGAGTGTCAGCTGTCCAGGAGGAGAGATGCTTGTGGGTGAAGCCTCCTCCCAGGAAACCAAATTTCTGTCCAAAGCTTGGAGTGGGCTCTATGCCTGGCAAGGTTTGAGGAGACATAGAATGGTTGGATAGCTAGAGAAAGGCAGAGGGAATGGGGTCTTTGACTGGCCCACCTATCAGCATCCCTCCTCAGCTGCACTCACCCCACTGAATGAACCGGAAGAGCAGGGAGGACGAGAGGATGTGCTATGGAACCATCCACCCAGACAACCAGTCTCAAATACAGACGGAGAGTCCATCTCAGCATCAAAGGCGCCGGAGAGCTTCACCCCCGCCTAAATCCCAGGACAGGGCAGATGTGGACGATCAGACAATGTCTAGGCTGGTACAGAGCCCTGAGGAGACAGCCCTGCCGGCACGGCCCACCCCGGACTCTATGATAGGGCCCAAGGTCTACAAGAACCTCAACTGCCAGCCCTGTCCATGCTGAGCTCCTACCCGTGGCCTCTTGCTCCTTCCCTCTCTGGATTCCCACCTCTGCCACCTCCTCACTTGCATCTCCACTTTGGCTGGCTGCAGTTCCTGCCTTTACCTTTAGGACTTAAGCCACCCTTTATTTCTCTGCTTTGACTGCCCATGTTTATGAGCTGCTCCAGAGAATTTCTCTGCTGGCAATACCCAGCCACAAAGTCCCTGCCTAGCAAAGCCATCGTCACCCACTCAGAGTGGCTCTGCAGCCAGGGGCAGGGTGACTGGGGAGGAGGTATGTAGGATGGGGATGGAGGGAGGGCTACTCTCTGGTTGTGCTGATGACTATTCTCTGAAGAGGTATAGGGTCAGCACCCACAGTCTTATTTTTAAGAAGCAAACACAGGTCACAGTTTTCGGAAATAGAGCTTGGTTCCCAAAAGCTTAGCAAGTAGAACAGTGATTTTCAACTCTTATTGTGCGTAAGGATCACCTGGAAGAGATAAAAATGCAGAATTCAAGGTCCCTATCCCAGAGATTCTGCTCCAGTATATGGAGCCTAGGAAGCTGCCTCTCTAGCAAGGCCTGCTGGGGTTGTGGATGCTGGTGTGCTGGAGAAGAGATGTGGAGAGACCCAATTATACACAAAAAGCAGAATCTGATGATGGCCTGAGGTCAGATAACCAAAGCCAGAGCAGTATGGAAATCTGAGAGAATCTGAGGTCTGCACTGGCAGGAAGGGGGAAGAAACAAGAAATATGTGGGGGTGGGTTGTGGATCTCCAAAAGCCACAGCTCTCTGAGCCTAACTTCCTTTTATTCTGAAAGTCACCAGTTTCTTAATTCAACCCTAGTACAGCACTTGAAATATGAGCAGGTCTTAGGAACCTTGTGGACTATGAAACCTTCCTACTTAGAAATAGACCCCTAATTTATAGAGTTGAGATTCCACTGGAGAATAAGGAGCTGCTTTTATTTCGGGTAAAATATGAAGCTGTAACATGATACCTTTTCAAATCTCCTTATATATTTTCAGGGACTGTGCAGTAATTGCCTCCAGAGGTGAGGCCCTGACGGGTCAGGGGAGGAATTCCAGCTGGGAGAGGAGGCCGCGGCCACGCTCAGTGGCAGAGCAGGAGTCCTGGGAAGAGGATACGGGCATATCCACCAAAGGCTAAGGGACCAACTGGAGAATAAGGAGCCACAGAAACAGACAGAAAGTGGCGGGCAGTAGTAGAAAGGAGCCAGAAATGTGCCCCCTACCGCACAAGAACCCTGCTCCCATTCCAGGCGATGCTGAAATAGCTCTCAAGGACCACTATATCCTGCAAGACTCCCTCTGTGGAAACAAGCACGATGAGGGGACAGAGGGTGAGTCCCTTTCAGCCTGGTATGGCCCTCTCACCCTCAGGGGCTTTGGCCAGACAGAGAACTGTAGCCAAAATAGGGGAGCACCAGGGACAGATTACCCAATAACCAAGGTACACACAGGCTTAATTGTATTTACTGACTAATCTGTAGTGTACAAGTTCACATGGGCGGAATTTCACTATAGATCAGTAAGTCAGCACAATTAAGCCCATGCTTACCTTGTTTACTATAAGCCAGTGCATACTGTGCTTACCAGTTGATCTGCTGCTGGACAGTGCGAGTATTTAAAGGTGGCAAGCCCTGCTGAGTTAAGGCCCTGTTATGGATTGAAATGTATCCCCAAAAACTATGTGTTGAATTCCTGGGCCTTGTGCCTATGGATATGATCCTGTTTGGAAATAGGGTTTCTCTTTTGTTGTCTTAATGAGGTCATACCAGTGTAGGGTGGACTCTAAACCTAATCACTTCTGAGTTATAAAAAGACCAGAATAAACAAACACACACACCACACACACATGGGGGAAGATAGATGTTATGTGAAGATCATCTACAAGTCAAGGAATGCCAAAGAACCAAGGAACACCCTGAGCTACTGGCAAGGAAAGTATGGATGCAGCCAAGACACTAATTTGGACTTTCAGGCTCCAGAACTGTGAGAAAATAAATTTCTGCTCTTTGTTGCCACTCATGGTATTTGTGTTACAGCAGCACTAGGTAACAAAAACAGGCCTTAAAGTTGCCAGATTTTCTACATAATTTGTGACGGTCCCTAAATCATTGATGCCCCATTCTCTGCAGCATGAGACAGGAAGGATAGCCCAGCTTGGTTCATTAAAGGACATATGTGGTTTGTGCAGAAGACCACTGAACTGTGTCTACATGAAGCCAAAATGTTGGAAAAAGGGAATTTTACTGTGTTAAGTAGTGGTTGCAGAAAAAGAGAGACAATCCCCATCTACACAGCAGCTTTGGCCTATTAGAAAGACACCCACCCAACAAATAATCTCACCACAAATGTAAACAGCAACTATAGGAAGCTCTGCAAAGGGGAGATAAACTAAGAAAGCTTACACTCCTTGACTCCCGGAGGCTCACGCAAAGCATCGCTTCCAAAAGCACTCTCACCTGAGATATGGAGCACCTGTATGCATTAACTGGTCAAAGAGGCGTGGAACAACACTGAGGCAAACAAAATAACATGCCAAAGCCCAGAAAGAATCGGGGAGTGGCTGGGACCCTGAGAGCAACATGGGGCAGGGCATGATATCAACGCAAGAGAGAGGCAGAGACTAGACCGTGCCGGTAAAGATGTTCTGGGAAAAAAAAGGAGAGCCACCGAAGGGTTTTAAGCAGGGTAGTAGGATAGTGGCATAATGAGGTTTTAATTTTGAAAGATCCTCCTAGCCAGCTGCAGAGTAGGGAAAGGATTACAAGTAACAAGAACAGATACAGAGAACACACTTAGGCTATTTCAGAGAGGCAGGAGTGGGATGCGGTGGCCTGGACTAATACGATGGCCGTGGATAAAAGCAGATGTGTTTGAGAATACTTGGCAGGCAAAATCAGCAGAGCTAGACTACACTGGGGTAGTTGAAGGGACAGGTGTCGAGAATGATCTTCAGGTGAGTGGTGTGCATGGGCAGTTTCGTAACATGAGAAACCAGGAACAAGGCTAGGCTTGGAGCTCAAGATTCTAATTCCATGTTTATTAAGATCAAGGTGCCATCTGAATGGAAGCTTCGAGAAAGTAATTGGATGTATGTTTCTGGAGCTCAGAAGAAAGGTCTAAAAGGAGACTTTCAGCTGCACACAGGAACCACAGTCCTGAACGAGATTGTCTGAAGAGAGCACCATGTGAAAAAGGAGGAGAACCAAGAATGGGGTCTTGTGGAACATTGGTATGTAACCTCTGAGGAAAATGAGCCAGCAAAAGGGTGCCCAGTGAGAGAGGAAGGAAACCAGTAGAGAGTAGTGACCCAGAGGTCAAGAAAAGAGACTATGTCAAAAAAGGAGCAAATAGTTAATAATGCCAAATATTGCTTATAAATTCAGAAAAGCAAGAGTATTTCAAGGGCCGTCCTGAGAGATAGTGCTGAAAAGTCAGTAGATATCAGGATAGAGAGACATTTGATTGCATATGAAAAATTGCCTGTGGGGAAATGTTAATATGTGAAAAATATGGTTGGAACTATGTTTAGAATAAATCATGATCATATTCAGGTAGCTTGAAATGGGAAGGAGACGGAGAACAGAGCTAGGAATTCAGTTGCTGGATAATAAGATAGTCACGTAAGAAATCATGAGGTCCAAGATAAGGCAGTGGTGACAGTGGGGAATGGACACTTGCTGATCAATCAAGTTCACTGAGTTAATGATAACTGGATTAAGGGGTGAATACACAAGAGGCAGAAAAGATACAATCAGCCACACAATAGTTGAACAGGCCATTCCATGGTGAAGGTACTAACAACTAAGAGATTGACATAAAGGAGAACTTTCCCCACTTTCCACTTTAGGGTGGATGGCTAGGAATTCAGTGCTGAGCCCTGTTGTTCACTGCTGTTGTTAGATCCTAGTAGAACAACACATATCATGTTTGAAAGCCAATTTGATCTGCACAACTGGAGCCCAGGAGGGATCAGGGCGAGTAAGTATCAAGTCCCAGCAGGGACTGGAAGAATTTCAGAAGGAAAAGCCTCGGTGGCAGGGACTGATTACCCAGTAAGCAAAATAAGCACGTGCTTATGCAAACAGGGACACCAGTTGTCCAAAGTGAAGACCCATAGACGCCAAGCAGACAGGACACATTTTTTAGTCGACTCTACTCACAATGGACAGTTCTTAAAACATTTAGGCAATGATCAAGTATTAGAAGGTCTTTCTAATACATGTTGGGAAGCTAATGCTGTAGTAATGAGTGCAATGCTGGAATCACACACTCAGATTCTGGATGCCTTAGAAAATACTGCTGAAGACCAGACACAAAAAGGAGATACCAGAAGAGAAACTGAAAACATCATCAACAAAATACAAACACTGGAGTATGTATTTGTGTTGGTTACGTGGAATACTATATTACAGCATTTTCATCAGACAGTCAAGTTCTCCAAGATTCAGAAGTAAGTTTAAAGACATGCACAGTTCTCTACTAGTCATTAACAGGGTACTTACATAATTTAAGAGAAGATTTTGAAAACACAACAAAACAAATACTGCCAAATACTGATTATCAAGCAGTTCGCTGCCATAGAAGCATTAGAAAGAAACAAGTAAATGATGGAAGTGCTCCAGAAGTATTGAGTGCTAGAGATCAATCTCATGTAACCACATACTACACCATCATTGGCACACTTAAATCTTGCATGAAAAGAAGGGTGAAACAATATGGATCTACCTGATGAAGAATGCAAGAAGGCATCCAAGAAATTAGTGCAAGCTTATCTCTATGACTTAAATACAAATCTTTACAGACAAGTGCAACAATTCCATTCCTACATGAGAACTAAGTTTGCAGATTCAGGAAAGATAAATTTTACTCATGTAGACATGTATGATTCCATAATAGAAGATAAAATACAATGTGTATTTCCCAAAGATGAAATTGCTTTACAAATATTCCTAACTTTAATGATCGCAAACTGCACAATAGAATGCTCATTTTCATCCTTAAAGAGACTTAAAAACCCTCAGTGTACAACAATGATTCAAGAAAAATTTGATCTATTATCCTTATTATGTATGGAAGTAAATATTGTTTGGCAGCTTAATTGTGATGCAATCATTGAAGAATTATAAGAGCAAAGAATAGAAAGAAATGTTAGAGATGAAAGATCTATCTAAAAACAAAATATAGTAATTTGTTGTAATATTTGTTTTCTGATCATTAAATTTTCTTTTATGACATCTTTTCATTTGTTCTGTTACAATTATAGCATTTATTATGAAATAAGGATCAAAATTTAAGTATGAGCCGTTTAAAGCAAAATGGGAGAAAGTCAATTTTTCATTGTGGGAGAGATCAACAGAATTTTACATTGATTGTTGAAACAACTAAGTTCATTGACTCATTTTCTTTGTTGTGCAATAGTGGAATATTATTTTTGTAGGAAATGTGGTATATAGTAAAAATCTTAGTACTCCATCTCCACTAAAAATTTTATAATCCAGTTCATCTCATTCCACTAAACTGGCATGTGCCACTTTCGCATTCAATCACTAATATTAGGGTTACATTTAAAAAGAAGACACACACACATACATAATTCATATATCCAGTTTGAATGTGTGAGTAAGCAGAGGAGGGGGCACCACAGATTATTAATATCTAGGGCCCTCGCAGGCCTTAATCCAGCCCTGCTCTGAGAACAGGCAGATGGATGGCAAGGAGCAGAAAACAGAGGTAGGAGACATGAGTAAAGAGAGGCTCCTGGTAGAGAAGGAGTCTGGTCAGCAGTGTAGAGGGAGGTTGTACAGGGTTGGGCTCTGAAAACTCACTGTATTTGTAGGTCATCTGGCTTATGGAGCAGTCTCCAGGCATTTGTAGGACCCAAAAGGAAAGAGTTTGCAACAGACAAGGTGGTCCAGAAGGGAAACAGGAGGGTACACCACATCTGAAGGAGAGTGATGCTGCGTGGGCATGGGTGTGAGAAGATAAAATAGCTTGAAGGTTCAGTGAAGTCCAACAAAGGAAATTGTTGTGGTTGTTTTGTGTTGCCCTGTAGTGTTTTTTAATAAGGGACACTTGGGTATAAAGACGTAGAAATGGCCAAGAAATGACTGAAAAAAAGATCTTTCGCAGTAGTTACCCAACAGGCTAATTAAAACAATGAAATGTTTTCCACCTCTCAAAGTAGCCGACATAATGCCTTTCTAGAGACACACCATTTGGGACTAAAACTAGGGTCAACGGGTCAATTAATCACTGAGAGTATTTTTCTCCTTGACTCTGGCTAGCACCCGTTGTATAGGTAGATCACCAGCGCTCCTTGAGGACACACCTGGAGGAGTTCGCTGAATCCTCTCAGGTACGTCCTGGCCTCTAGGCTCCCTCCTGGGTTCTGCTGTTTTCTTCCCCTGGGCTACAGTTATGTTTGTGCATCAGTCTGCCTGTCATGGATTAAATTATGTCCCCCAAAAAACGTGTGTATCAATTTGGCTGGGCCATGATTCCCCATATTGTGTGATTTTCCCATATGTTATAAATTCTGCCTCTATGATGTTAATGAGGGAGGATGGGTGGCAGTTGTGTTAGTGAGGCAGGACTCAATGTACAAGATAAGATTGTGCCTTGAGGCAATCTCTCAAGATATAAAAGAGAGAAGTGAGCAGAGAGACAGGGGGACCTCATACCACCTAGAAAGCAGTGCCAGGAGCAGAGCACGTCCTTTGGACCCATGGTTCCCTGCGCAGAGAAGCTCCTAGTCCAGGGGAGATTGATAAGAAGGCTGACAGAGACAGAAAGCCTTTCCCTGGAGCTGACACCCTAAATTTGGACTTTTAGCCTACTTCACTGTGAGGAAATAAACTTCTCTCTGTTAAAGCCATCCACTTGTGGCATTTCCATTATAGCAGCACTAGATGACTAAGACACTGCCACAGAGCCCTCTGACTCCATGAAGGGGCTGCCAAGTCCCCAAGGTTCCAGGAAGCCCCTTTGGGACCTGTTCTGTGTGCTAAACAGGATAATCTTGGTGGTCACACCATGATGTAATGAAAATCCTCCAATGTCACAAAGACATGAAGAGGCCAAAGGAACCATATTAAAGGTCCAGAAACAAACCAAAGTGAGTATATATAGTAACCGAGCATACTGAGTTAGGTGACGGTGATGTAAGTACTAACACATGGCTGGTAAGTGGCTGAATCAGGATTTGAATCCCAGCTGTCTGAACCCAAAGTCAATCCCATATCCATGACACTCTCCTCCCTCTATAAGTCTATCAGCCCCTGCATGACCAGGGAAGCAGGTGGCCTCGTCTCCCCTTCAAGGCCAGAGGTGATGGGAGAAAGTCAGTTGTGAAAGAGCTCAAGAGGGAGCAAGGGAACCAACTGAGAGCTAGGCCCAGGGAGGTCAGAGGCAGCTCAGCAATCCTCCAGTCCATTCCATCTGACATCAACACATGTGTGCAGTCATCTGTCTGTGCAATTTACTCTCGGGAGGACCAGAGCATGCTGTGGGACCCAGTCATCACAGAGCAAGGATGAGGGTGAAGCCATAGCTGGCCCCACTGGGAAATGAGGGCATGGGCAAGGAGTGTGCTTGGATCCAGGGTTCACCACCAGTCGGCAAGTGCTGGGGAAACCTGCTCAGTCTTCCCGGCCTCGCTCTCCTGCTTTGTACAATGGGCCAGCGGGAGGGTAGAGCAAATGGGCTCTTTAGTCTTCTATGGCTCTACAGGCTGTGAATTCAAATTGTTGGGTAGCAGTAAATTCCAGGTCACATCACTTATGCTACTACTATAGGATTTCTTAGTTAGATTCTCAGTTACCACCATTTGCCGTCAAGTTGATTCCGACTCATAGAGACTCCATGTGTGTTACAGTAGAACTGTTCTCCCTACAGTTTTCAATGGCTGGTGTTTTGGAAGTAGATTGCTAGACTTTTCTTCCGAGGCACCTCTGGGTGGACTTGAACTGCCAACCTTTCAGGTAACAACTGAGCACATTAACCATTTGCTCTGCCCAAGGACTAAAACATTAAGATAAGTACTAGTCCATAAAACCACACTGCATGAAAAAATACAGAACAAGCATGAGTACAGTATCTGCCTTGCTCAGGAGAATGGGCCAGAACTTCAGGTAGGGAGACCAGGGAACAATTCCTGGGTCTTGTCCTTGCTATACAGCTCTCTGCTCTCTAAGGGCCACACCTATGAAAGTGACTAAGTTATACTAGCAGCCTGTGGGGCAGCGATGCAGGCATCATAGATAACACAGGCGAAAGTGCTTTGCCGACCACTAAGGCAATCAGCCCTCACCTGTACCAAGGCCATGTTAGCATAATAGGCCTCAAGGTTGTTGTTCTACATGACATTGAATAGCCAGCCGGATAGGAACTCCCTTCTACTGGGATTGGCTTATTTCCAGGCCTTCAGTTTTTTAAGCAAAAACAATGGCAATTTTCTGTCTGCTGTCATTTCCTAAGAACACTTACAGGACAAAGTCCTGCCTTAGTAAACATCATGAGAGCCAAAAGTCTCTGGCTCCGACAAGTATGTTAGGCATGATTCATCTGGTGAAAAGTTCTCTTTGTAGGGGGGAAAATCAGGTTCAGCAAGGGCCTCCACAAAGTCATCATCCTGTGACAGACAAAGCCAGAACCACGCCAGCCCGGGGACCAGGCTAGAGAGAGCTTCATCAGCCAAGTCATGTGTGGCTTACACGAGACACTGCCATATGGACACTTTGGGAACCATGATGATGCTGATGATGATGATTGTCTTAGGCTGGGTTCTCTAGAGAAGCAAAACCAGTGACTGTATATATATATATATATATATATATATATATATATATATATATATATATGCAAGTATACATATACGCAGCCATGTTCCACTTAACATTCACAATAACCAAAACCAAAAACCAAACTCATTGCCATCATTGAATCAATTCTGACTCATAGCAACGCTATAGGACAGAGTAGAACTGCCCCATAGGGGTTCCAAGGAGCAGCTGGTGGATTCAAACTGCCAACCATTTGCTTAGCAGCCTGAGCTCTTAACTACTGTGCCACTAGGGTTCCAACATTCACAGAACATTCTGTGAAATAGGACATTATGTGATTTGGACATTGAGCAAACACCATATCATATGCACCGCCTCCCCAGCAGTGCCACTGAGGCTGCCCAGGAACTGGGTGGACTCACCCACATCCCCTTCAGCTGTGGGTCACACTTCTATGCCCTGCTAGCATTCGCCAGCCACCACCACTCCCAGGCTGCACAATCCCAGGCTACCCTGCATGTCCATGCAGCGCCTGGCACCCTTGTCCTCGTCACAGCTGCCGTCCAGCATGGAGGAGCAGCACCAGTGTGTACAGCACCAACAGCAATGCGAACTGGCAGTACTCTCATCATTGCCACCACCGGCCCTTCATCATTCACCGAGCCCCCCAGAGTGAGTCAGGCACCCATCCTCTCTCCTGCCTCAGAAATCCTGCCCTGTGGCTGCTCCTCCAGCCTCTTTGAGCTCTTCTGAGACCAGAGGAGCAGCACCACCAGGGATGTACATCCACAAAGGAAACGGGAGGCAGTGGGGGCCATGAACATATATGTAGTCAGACGTTGCCCAAAAGGACATTATGTGGCACATGACTGTATATATAAAGAGATTTATCTCAAGGAAATGGCTCTCATGGTTGTGAAGGCTGGCAAGTCCCAAATCCATGGGTCAGGCATCAGGCTGGAGGCTTCTCCTGACTCATGTAGTTGCAGAGACTGACAAACCCAAATTGGCAGGTCAGAAAAAAGGCTGCTGGCCCACAGCGCTACAGAAGCTGGCAAATCAAGTCGGAAGACAGGCTGCTGACTCACAGGGCTGAGGAAGCTGATGAATCCCAGAATCAGCAGGTCAGATGGCAGGCTGCTGGCTCAAGTCCCAATTGGCAGTGAGATGACAAGCCAGATGCAGGATCCAGAGCAAGAGAGAGCTTTGCCATAGCATTCATATATGTTGGATGCAGGCCGTACTCTCAAGGAAACTCCTCTTACTTGAGAAAGGTGGTGACTTGAGTAAGAGTGTGACTTGATTCATGACCTTTAGTAAGAGTGTGACTCAAGATACACTCCACACTAATCCTGCCTCATTAATATATGGAGATTTAGGATTTACAACACATAATTACACAATACCACAAAATGGAAGATAATTTCATCAAATCACAATATGGAGGACAATTACACAATACTGTAATCATGGCCTAGCCAAGATGACACGTAATATTAACCATCACAGTACACCCCTGTCAGCTTGGCCCCTGTACACATTTCCTTAAACCATATCTTATCTCTAAATAAAGACAATTATCAATCATACTTGCACCTAACATAATACAACTAGCATGCATACAACCAAGGCTGTATCCTTTCATTTTACTTATTCAGTCTGTATGCTAAGCAAATAATCCGATCAACTGGACTAGATGAAGAAGAACATGGCATCAGGATTGGAGGAAGAATCATTAACAACTTGCAATATGCAGATGACACAACCCTGCTTGTTGAAAGTGAAGAAGATTTGAAGCACTTACTGATGAAAATAAAAAACCACATCCTTCAGAATGGATTGCACCTCAACATAAAGAAAATGAAAATCCTCACAACTTGACCAATAAGCAACATCATGATAAACGGTGTCAAGGATTTCATTTTACTAGGATCCAAAATAAATGTCCATGGTAGCAGCAGTCAAGAAATCAGATGATGTATTGTGTTGGGCAAATCTGCTGCAAAAGACCTCTTTAAAATGTTGAAAAGCAAGGATGTCACTTTGAGAACTAAGGTGTGCCTGACCCAAGTTATGGTATTTTCAATCACCTCATATGCATGTGAACGCAGGACAATGAATAAGGAAAACCAAAGAAGAATTGATGTCTTTGAATTACGGTGTTAGGAAAGAATATTGAATATACTATGGTCTGCCAGAAGAATAAACAAATCTGTCTTGGAAGAAGTACATCCAGAATGCTCCTTAGAAGTAAGGATGGTGAGACTTCATCTCATGTACTTTGGACATGTTATCAGGAGGGACCAGACTCTGAAGAAGGACATTATGCTTGGTATAGTAGAGGGTCAGCAAAAAAAAGGAATACCCTCAATGAGATGGATTGACACTGTGGCTGCAACAGTGGGCTCAGGCCATAGCAAAGATTGTGAGGATGGCGCAGGACAGGGCAGTGTTTTGTTCTGTTGCACACAGGGACGCTATGAGTCAGAACCGACTCACTGGCACTTAACAACAACAGCACACAAATGTCTTACCAATCAGTCCAGATTCATTGATAGTTCTTCCTTACTAGATTCAATCGCATAATGTCATCAGTGTAATGGATCAGTGTCATGTCTTGTGGAAGGGAAAGGTGATCAAGATCCCTGAAGACTAAATTATGACAGACATAGGGCTGAAGAGCTGATATACCCATGAGGTAGGACAGTGAAGCTGTATTGCTGGCCTTTCCAGCTGAAGGCATACTGCTTCTAAGGTTCCCTCAAAATCAGAATTGAGAAAAAGGCATTGGCTAGATCAACAGCTGCCTACCAGGTACCGGGAGACATATTAATTTGCTTGAGCAATGAAACTACATATGGAACAGCAGCTGCAATTGGAGTCACCATCTGGTTAAGTTTATGATAATCTGCTATCATTCTCCAAGATCCATCTGTTTTTTGCACAGGCCAAATAGGCGAGCTGAATGGGAATGTGGTGGGAATCACCACCGCTGCATCCTTCAAGTCCTTGATGGTGGCAGTAATCCTGCAGTCCCTCTAGGGATGCAGTATTGTTTTGGTTTCCCAAGCAGAGGCAGTTCTAATGACTTCCATTTGGTTTTTCCTATCATAATAGCCCTACTCCACATGTTAGGGATTCAACATAGGAGTTCTGCCGGTTGCTAAGTATGTCTACTCCAATTTTGTATTCTGGAACTGGGAAAATCACTGCAAGATGGGTTTGGGGACCCACTGAACCCACTGTGAGACAGACTTGAGCTAAAACTCCATTAATAATCTGACCTTCACACATCCCCACTCTAACTGGTGGGCCACAGTGACCTTTTGGATCTCCTGGAATTAGTTCAGAGCCAGTATCCAGTAATCTCCAAAAAGTCTGATTATTTTGTTTTCCCCAGTGAACATTCACTCTCCTAAAAGACCACAGATCCCTTTGGTGAAGGCTGGGGGAAGATTAACAGTATAAATTTTTGGCTTAGCAGTATGGTCCTTCCTCAAGGGGATTCAGCCACCCCTTCATTAAAGGGGTTGTGGGTCTGTAAACTGGCAGCAGTATACTGACAGGGAACTGCCAGAAATTCAAGCTGGATTCAGAAGAAGACATGGAACTAGGAATATCATTGCTGATGTCAGATGAATCTTGGTAGGTGAAGAGTTTGCCTTTTATCCTGTGCAGGCGGGTGGCAAGTGTTCCCCGCCACTCCCTGCGAGTGAGGCTGCGGGGCACCAGGCCCCTCAGGCTAGGCCAACTCCATGGGTCCCCTGCTTGGCTCCAGGTCATGAAATCCCTCCAAAGTGCCAGGGCCCAGAAGATGGGAGGGGGCACCTGTAAGGCCAGCAAGGATTTAGCTCTAGCCCCTGCATTCATGGTTTCTCACTCACTAGCTTACATCCCACTCCATAATTACACAATACCACAAAACAGAAGACAATTACATTAGATAACAAAATGGAGGACAATTATACAATACTGGGAATCATGGTCTAGTCAAGTTGACACCTTAATTAACCACCACAATGAGATACAGTATTCTTCCAGAAATGCCCAAAACTTCATATCTGGGAAGTAATAGTGTCCTGGCAAAGCAGTGGGGTCGGGAGACCTATAGTTCCTATAGGACTGGGAGAGGAAGGAAGGCACCTTTAAGTGGTTTACTGAAGCCCGATGAATACCAGAAGGAGCTCAAGTTGAAATCGTGGAGCAGGCACTCAAGGCCTGAAGAAGAGCGAGCTGCAAGGTGGGTAGTACCATGATTTGGGCATCAGGGCAGTGACATCAGGGTGCAACGGGTCTTCTAAAGAGGGCAACTTCACTCAGGGCCAAGATCAGTGCTGTGTAAATAGTTTATTGAGTGGGTGGGGTCTGAAGACAGCCACCATTGTCCAGCCTGATCTTGTCAGTGAGGCCTGCCTGCCCTGAGCATCCATCTAAAACTGCAGGCCACATCTGCCCAGGACACCAACTTTCTCTGCTCTATTTTTCTTTGTCCACAGTGTGTATCACTTTCTAACATTCTCTGTCATTTATGGATGGATTATGTTAACTATTTATTGGCCTCCGCTCCCCGTTGGAATATACGCCAGCTCCACAAGGGCGGGGATCTTAGTCTTGCTCGCTGATTTATCCCAAGCACCTCCAACAGTGCCTGGTGCATAGTAAGTGTTCAGTAAATATTAGTTGGATGCATTTAGTGGACATGTGACAGAAATAGAGTTACCTGGCTGATTTCACCTGAACTTCCATAGTCAGTGGTCTACACCATCCACGTTTGTTGGATAATTCCTCAGCTGCAGTTCTCCATCAGTTTTTCCTGCATAGACACGGACACTTTGCCTTTGTTTGGAACCAGATGGAGTCTCACCAGCAGTATGACTGAGCATTGACTTTAGTAAAGAAAACAAATTACCAAAATGTAGTCATTATAATCTATCTTCATCTCAGTGACACATTTGGCAAGCCAGGACATGAAAAGTGAATGCAACTTACAGACTTTTCAACTCTACCCATGGGACCCAATTCTGACAAAACTGTCATCTCTATTGAGCTATTACAACTGGACCATCAGTTCTTTCACCCACAGATTTACTCATAACACATGGGTAACCCAGCTATCGGAGCTGTCTGATAATGCATTCTAGAACAACAGATTTGAAAAGACCTTAAAGGTCACCTAGACAAATTCCATCTGCTTAAACCCAATACCAGTAAATCACACCTACTCATCTTCAGCACCACGCCAAGGCCCCAAACAAAGAACTCATCCCATCCAAAAACAGTCCCACACACAAAACGGGATTATACACACTTTATTTTTTTATCTTTCTTTTTAATTTCTGTACTTTAGATGAAGGTTTACAGAACACAGTAGCTTCTCATTAAACAATTAGTACACATATTGTTTTATGACACTGGTTAACAACCCCACGACATGTCACCATTCTCCCTTCTTGGCTTTGGGTTTCCTATTACCAGCTTTCCTGTCCCCTCTGCCTTCTAGTCCTTGCCCCTGGGCTGATGTGCCCCTTTACTTTCGTTTTGTTTTATGGGCCTTCCAATCTCTGGCTGAAGGGTGAACCTCGGGAGTGACTTCATTACTGAGCTAAAAAGGTGTCCAGGGGCCACACTTTCAGGGTTTCTCCAGTCTGTGTCAGGCCAGTAAGTCTGGTCTTTTTTTGTGAGTTGGAATTTTGTTCTACATTTTTCTCCAACTCTGTCCAGGATCCTCTATTTTGATCCCAGTCAGGGCAGTCGGTGGTGGTAGCTGGAGACCATCTAGTTGTGCTGGACTCAGTCTGGTGGAGGCTGTGGTAGTTGTGGCCCATTACACTTTTGGACTAATCTTTCCCTTGTGTCTTTGGTTTTCTTCATTCTCCCTTGCTCCAGACAGGGTGAGACCAGTGAAGTATCTTGGAGGGGCACTCACAAGCTTTTAAGACCCCAGATGCTAGTCACCAAAGTAGAATGTACAACATTTTCTTTATAAACTATGTTATGTCAGTTGAGCTAGAAGTTCCCCGAGACCATGGTTCCCACAGCCAGTAATTCGGTCCCTCAGGGAGCTTCGATGCGTATATGTAGCTTCCATGACCTTGCCTCAGACAGGTTGTGCTGGCTTCCCCAGTATTGTGTACTGTCTTACCCTTCATCAAAGTTACCACTTATCTATTGTCTATTTACTGTTTGTCCATCGCCACCCCTCCCCTACCTCATAACCATCAAAGATTGTTTCTTTTTGTGTGTAAATTTTTTCATGAGTTTTTATAGTAGTGGTCTCATACAATACTTTGCGATTGACTTATTTCACTCAATATAATGCCCTCCAGATTCATCCATATTGTGAGATGCTTCGCAGATTCCCCATTGTTCTTTATCGTTGCATAATACTCCATCGTGTGTATGTACCATAGTTTGTTTATCCATTCATCTGCTGGTGGGCATCTAGGTTGTTTCCATCTTTTTTGCTATATGTGTGCATATATCTGCAATGAACATAAGTATGCATATATCTATTCGTGCGATGACTCTTATTTCTCCAGGATATATTCCTAGGAGTAGAATTGCTGGATCATATGATATTTCTATTTCTAGTTTTCTAAGGAAGCGTCATACTGTTTTCCAAAATGGTTGTATCATTTTGCATCCCACCAGCAGTGCATAAGATTTCTGATCTCCCCGCAGCCTCTCCAGCATTTGCTATTTCCACATTTTTTGATTCGTGCCAGTAAAGCCAGGGTGAGATGGTATCTCACTGTGGTTTTGATTTGCATTTCTCTAACGGCTAGTGATCACGAGCATTTCCTCATGTGTCTGTTGGCCACTTGAATGTCTTCTTTGGTGAAGTGTCTGTTCATCTCATTAGCGCATTTTTTAATGGGATTATTTGTCTTTTTGCTGTAGAGATGCTGAATTTTCTTATAGATTTTAGAGATGAGACTTTTGTCTGATTTGTAATGGCCAAAAATTTTTTTCCAGTCTATAGGTTCTCTTTCTACTCTTTTGGTGAAGTCTTTTGATGAGCAAAAGTGTTTAATTTTTAGAAGATCCCAATTATCTAGCTTATCTTCTAGAGTTTGTGTGTTGTTGGTTATGGTTTGTATCCTGCTAATGCCATATATTAGGGCCTCTAGCATTGATCCAATTTTTCTTCTATGAACTTTATAGTTTTTGGCTTTATATTTAGGTCTTTGATCCACTTTTAATTAGTTTTTGTATATGGTGTGAGGTATGGGACCTGTTTCATTTTTTTGCAGATGGATATCTAGTTTTGACAGCACCATTTGTTAAAAAGACCATCTTTTCCCCATTTGATGGACTTTGGGCCGTTGTCAAAGATCAGATGACCATACATGGATGGATTTACATCTGGGTTCTTGATTCTGTTCCATTGGTCAATATATCTGTCATTGTACCAGACCCAGGCTGCTTTGACTGCTATAGCTGTATAGTAGGTTCTGAGGTCAGGTAGTGCATGAGTTCTCCTACTTTATAATTCTTCTTCAATAGTGCTTTACTTATCCGAGGCTTCTTTCCTTTCCATATAAAGTTAATGATTAGTTTTTCCATCTCTTTAAAGAATGTTGTTGGTATTTGGATCAGGATTGCATTGTATTTGTAGATTGCTTTGGGTAGAATTGTCATTTTCACAATGTTGAGTCTACCTATCCACAAGCATGGTATATTTTTCCATTTGTGCAGTTCTCTTTTGGGTTTTTGCAGTAGTGTTTTGTAGTTTTCTTTGTATAGGTCTTTTACATCCCTGGTTAGATTTATTCCTAAGTATTTTATTTTTTAGAGGCTGTTATAAATGGCATTGTTTTCCTGATTTCCTTTTTGTAGTTCTCCTTATTGATGTAAAGGAATCCAAGTGATTTTTGTATGTTTATCTTATATCCTGCTACTCTGCTGAATCTTTCTATTAGTTCCAGTAGTTTTCTCATGGAGTCTTTTGGGTTTTCTATCTATAGTATCATGTCATCCACAAATAGGGACACTTTATTTTCTTCATTACCAGTTTGATGCCCTTTATTTCTTTTTCTTGCCTTATTGCTTGTGCTAGGATTTCCACACAATGTTAAACAGGGATGGTGATAAAGGGCATCTTTGTCTTGTTCCTGTTCTCAAGGGGAATGTTTTCAGCCTCTCTCCATTAAGAATGATGTTGGCTGTTGGTTTTGTATAAATGCCCTTTATTACGTTGAGAAATTTCCCTTCTATACCTATTTTATTGAGAGTTTTTATCAGGAATGGGTGTTGGACTTTGTCGAATGCCTTTTCTGTGTCAGTTGAGATGACCATGTGATTCTTTTCTTTCCTTTGATTTATATAGTGGATTACTTTGATTGATTTTCTAATGTTGAACCATCTGTGCATACCTGGTATGAATCCCACTTGGTCACGGTGTATTATTTTTTTGATGCGATGCTGAATTCTATTGGCTAGAATTTTGTTGAGAATTTTTGCATCTATATTCATGAGAGATATTGGTCTATAATTTTCTTTTTTTGTAGTGTCTTTGCCTGGTTTTGGTATCAGGGTTATGCTGGCTTCATGAAATGAATTTGGAAGTATTTCTTCCTTTTCTATGTTCTGAAATAGTTTTAGTAGTACTGGTGTAAGCTCTTCTGTGAGTGTTTGGTACAATTCTCCAGTGAAACCATCTGGGTCAGGGTTTTTTTTGTTGGGAGTTTTTTTTTTTTTTTTTTTACCTTTTCATTCTCTTCTCTTGTTATGGGTCTGTTCAGATTTTCAACATCACTTTGTGGTAGTTTGTGTAGGTAAAGTGTTTTTACAAATTTATCCATTTCCTCTAGGTTTTCAAATCTGTTATAGTTTTTCGTAATATTCTGTTATGATCCTTTTTATTTCAGTTGGGTCTGTTGTAATGTCCCTCATTTCATTTCTTATTTGGGTTATTTGTGTCCTCTCCTGGTTTTGTTTTTGTTTCTGTTTTTGTTTTTGTCAGTTTGAAAAGTGGTTTATCGATTTTGTTGATCCTTTAAAAGAACCAACTTTTGGTTTTGTTGATCCTTTCTATTGTTTTTCTATTTTCTACTTCATTTATTTCTGCTCTGATCTTTATTATTTCCTTTCTTCTGGTGGCTGTGGGCTTTTTTTGCTGTTCTCTTTCTATTTGTTTGAGTTGTGTAGTTAATGTTTTGATTTTGTCCCTTTCTTTTTTTTGATGTGTGCATCTATTGCCATAAATTGTCCTCTGAGGACTGCCTTTGCTGTGTTCCAAAGGTTTTGGTATGATGTGTTTTCATTCTTGTATGAGTCTAGGAATTTTTTTATTCCGACTCTGATATCTTCTATCACCCAGTAGTGTTTAAGCAGGGTGTTATTCAGTTTCCATGTAATTGATTTTTTTCCTTGCTCTTCTTGTTGTTAATTTCTGCCTTGATGGTGTTGTGGTCAGAGAAGATACTTAGTACTATCTCAGTGTTTCGAATTTTGTTGAGGATTGCTCTGTGGCCTAAGATGTGGTCTATTCTGGAGAACGTTCCATGGCAGTTGGGAAAGACTGTGTACTTTGCAGCTGTTGGGTGGAGTGTCCTACATAAGTCTATGAGGTCAAGTTGGCTGATTGTGCCCTTTAGGTCTTTGGTATCTTTGTTGAGTTTCTTCCTAGATGTTCTGTCCTTTACCAAGAGTGGTGTTTTGAAGTCTCCTACTATTATTGTGGAACTGTCGATTTCTCTTTTCAGTGCTGTTAGAGTTTGTTTTCTGTATTTTGGAGCCCTGTCATTGGGTGTGTATATGTTTATTATGCTTATGTCTTCATGATTGATGGACCCTTTAATCATTATATAGTGTCCTTCTTTGTCTTTTATGTTGCATTTTGTTTTAAAGTCTATTTTATCTGAGATTAGTATTGCCACTCCTGCTCTTTTTTGGTAGCTATTTGCTTGATATATTTTTTTCCGTCCTTTGATTTTTAATAAATTTATGTCTGTTTCTAAGATGTGTCTCTTGTAGACAGCATATTGATGGATGCTGGTTTTTTATCCATTCTGTCACTCTCTTTCTCTTTATGGGTGCATTTAGGCCATTTACATTCAGTGTAATTATTGATAGATGTGAGTTTATTTCTGTCATTTTGTAGTGCTTTTTTTTTTGTGGTGCTGATATTTTCCTTGTTCCTCTTACTCTCCTGTGCTGAATTCCTTTGATTTTTTTTTCACTTCTTTTGTTTTTTTAGATTTTGTTTTTACTGAGGCTTTATGTTTTTCTTCTTTATTTTGATGAGTAGGTTAACTTTCTTTGTAATTACTTTGAAATTTACCCTTATCTTCCTAGGTTTGAACCCATCTATTATTGCTTGGTATCGCCTTGCCTTCCTCTCAACTAGAAGGTTCTATAACTACACCGTTTATTCCCTCTTTTATTGTTCTGATGCTGTTGTCATTTACAGATTAACCTGTCTGGTTACCTGTTGTAATTCTTTTGGTTTTGGATAGTCTTGAGAGTTCATTTCCTAGGTTGGTGTCTGGCTGGTACAGTCTTTTGTCCTAGAGTCAGCCTGTTGTCTGATGTTGTTTGGTCTCAGACCAAAGGACTCCCTTAATAATTTTTGCAAGTTTGGTTTAGTTTTTATATATTCCCTTAATTTCTGTTTATCTGGAAATGTCCTAATTTCACCTTCATGTTTGAATGAGAGTTTTGCAGGATATATTATTCTTGGCTGGCAATTTTTTTCTTTCAAGGTTTTACATACGTCATCCCATTGCCTTCTTGCCTGCATGGCTTCTGCGGAATAATCCGAGCTTAGTCTTATTGTTTCTCCTCTGTATGTGACTTATCTAGTTTCTTGAGTTGCTCTCAAGATTAGTTCTTTGTCTTTGGTTTTAGCGAGTGTGATTATGATATGCCTTGGTGATTTTCTTTTGGGGTCTATCCTATATGGGGTTCGTTGCGCTTCTTGGATGGTCAGCTATTCATCTTTCATGATATTGGGGAAGTTTTCTGTCAGCATTTCTTCAACGATCCTCTCTGTGTTTTCTGTTTTCTCCTCCTGTTCTGGAACTCCAATAACTCACAAATTTTTGCCTTTGATTGTATCCCACATAATTCTCAGGGTTTCTTCATTTTTCTCCATTCTTTTTTCTGATTTTTCCTCATAGTTGTATCCAAGTGTTTGTCTTCAATTTCACTGATCCTATCTTCCATCGTTTCAAACCTGCTCCTCAGCCTGTCTATGACACTGACCATTTCTGAAATCTTGTTGTTCATCTTTTGGATTTCTAATTGTTGTTTTTGTATGATTTCTAGTTGTGAATTTATTTTGGCATTTTGTTCCTTATTATTTTCCTTCTTTCATTTTTTGTATTTTCCATGAATTTGTCTGTCTTTTCCATGACTTTGTCTATTTTTTCCTCATTTTTTTCTGCTTTTTGCTTCAACTCTTGGATAGCTCTGAATATTAGAGACTTGAATTCCCTATCAGGTAGTTCTAGTGCCTTTTCTTCTACTGGAAAGTCATCTGGTATTTTATTTTGGACACCTACTGAAACCATCCTTTCCTGTTTTTTCATTTGCTTTGATATTGTCTGCTGTCTTCAGGACACTCAGTAAGTTATTTTATTCATTTATTGATTGTAGATTTGTTTGTTTTGTCCCATTTTTTTTTTATTTGGTTATGTCTGAGCAGGCAGGCTGTGCATTCTTTGCTGTTTGCTTATGTGTGGGCACGATACTTTTCACCTCCTTGTCCAATGGGCAGGGCCAGTCACTCAGCTATGCTGCAGCCGGGCAGGTCCAGCTGAAGGGGAGTTACTGGGATGGATTGTTTGTGGCACATACTAGGGCCAACAGGGTGGCTCAGGAATCAGTGCATGGCAGGTTCCAGTAGGCCTTGCCTGTGCTGCTCCAGGGTGTGATGTTCAGCGCATGGTGCAGGTAAGCAGGAAGGAGGGGAGAGATTGTGATGTGTGGATCTAAGATGGGTATGGGAAAGAGGAGAGAGAAACAGGAACCAAAAACAAACAAACAAATAAAAGAAAAAGAAAATAATGCTAAGGGAGCTTGCCATTGGGGTCAAGAGATGAGAAACTGAGAAATGGAGAAAAACAAAAAGGGGGAAAAAAGCAAAAGGGAAAAAGAAAGATAAATAAATAAACATAAATTAGAAAAAAAGAAAAGCCCCCAGGGATGCTACAGGTGCAGCTGTGAAGACTGGGGAAGTGGCTCTCAGGCTGTGAAGTACAGCCTGGCTAGAAGGGGTAGAGATGTCACACAGTACCAGGTATTCAAGAGACAGGAAGAGAAGGTAAGTATAGAGAGAAGAGAAACTGAGAAATGAAGAAAGAAAAAAAGAAAGAATAGAAAAAAGAAATGTCCCCAGGGATCCCACCATGTGGTTGTGCAGACCAGGGAAGTAGCTCCCAAGCTGAGCAGTACAGCCTGACTAGAAGTGGCTCCCAGGCCAAGAAAACAAAAAATAAACAGAACAAATCAAAACAAGCAAACAAAAAACCCTGGGGATCCCACCAGCGTGGTGGCACAGCCCGGGAAGCAGGTCCACAGTCGAGTGACACTTCACAGCTTTTTCTGAAGAAGCACAGATGGCACATGGAGTCAGGTGTTTGAGAGAAAGGAGGAGGAGGTGGTGAGAAGTACAGAAGAAACAAAAAGAGTGGAAAAATGCAACACTAGCAACAAACAAAATGGCACTCAGGGAACCAGCCAGCCAGTGTGTGCGGGGCAAATCCAAGCAGCACAGGGCTAAAGATAGTGCCTCCTGACCAAGAGATTGTGGCCACAGGAAGCAGAGGAGACCAAGTGGGGGTGAAGAAGGGTGGGGGGTGGGAAAGTATATATAACTGGTTACTGGTTGTTCTGTCTCCTGCTAGGAGCTCCGTTAAGCTGCTTTCCCATACTCCCTGTCCGCCAATCTCTGATGTGGGCTGGGTGAATCCAAGTGGAAGGGACCTTGCACTTCCCGGCTGGCTGAGCTACTGCAGCCAGCTATGTAGCCGCAGAGGTCTGGCAGGCGGAAGATGGATGGGGGGCGGGAAGGCTTATATTGCTGGTTACCAGATTCTCTGTCTCCTGCTGGGAGTTCTGTGAAACTGCTTTCCCATACTCCCTGTCCACCAATCTCCAACAGGAGTCCAAGATGGCAAATCCATGCTGCATTAGCAGATAGGGGACCTCTGCACTATCTCTCCTTGCTCTCTGTTCTCTGTCAGTTTCTTATTCCATTCAGTGGTTGGCTGAGTTCTTTATCTCTTCATTTGATGCTGAGGGTTCCAGGACTGATGTTTGTTTCTATTTTACTTAGTTTTTCAGGTCTTTGCTGTGAAGGGACAGCATGGTGCTTCTCTCTATAGCACCATGTTGACTCTGTCTCCTATTTTCTGTTTTTTTGACTCATGCCAGTAATGTTGGGGTGAGATGGTAGGTATCTCACTGTAGTTTTGATTTGCATTTCTCTAATGGCTAGTGATTGCGAGCATTTCCTCATGTGTCTGTTAGCTGCTTGAATGTCTTCTTTGGTGAAGTGTCTGTTCATTTCCTTTGCCCATTTTTTAATTGGATTATTTGTCTTTTTTGTGGAAGTGTTGAATTTTCCTGTAGATTTTAGAGAT
The DNA here is from genome assembly GCA_030035585.1 of Dugong dugon. Lineage (NCBI taxonomy): Eukaryota > Metazoa > Chordata > Mammalia > Sirenia > Dugongidae > Dugong > Dugong dugon. The sequence continues at coordinate 3,016,806 of CM057475.1, read as the reverse complement.
TAGAACTTTGTCTGATTTGTCACAGCCAAAAACTTTTTCAAGTCTGTAGGCTCTTTTTACTCTTTTGGTGAAGTATTTTGATGAGCATAAGTGTTCAATTTTTAGAAGATCCCAGTTATCTAGCTTATCTTCTGGAGTTTGTGTGTTGTTGGTTATGGTTTGTATCCTGTTAATGATGTGTAGTAGGCCCTCTAGCATTGATCCAATTTTTTCTTCTATGATCTTTATAGTTTTTGGTATTTGATATACTGATCCATTTTGATCCATTTTGAATCAGTTTTTGTGTATGGTGTTAGGTATGGGTCCTGTTTCATTTTTTTGCAGATGGGCATCCAGTTTGGCCAAGACCATTTGTTAAAAAGACTGTCTTTTCCCCATTTGATGGACTTTGGGCCCTTGTCAAAGATCAGATGACCACAGATGGATGGATTTACATCTGGGTTCTCAATTATGTTCCATTGGTCAATGTGTCTGTTGTTGAACCAATCCCAGGCTATTTTGACTACCGTAGCTGTATAGTAGGTTCTGAGATCAGGTAGTGCAAGTCCTCTGACTTTATTCTTCTCTTCAATAGTGCTGTATTTATCCAGGGCCTCTTCCCTTTCCATATAATGTTAATGATTAGTTTTTCCATCTCTTTAAAGAATGTTGTTGGTATTTGGGTTGGGATTACATTGTATTTGTAGATTACTTTGGGTAGAATTTTCATTTTCACAATGTTGAGTCTACCTATCCATGAGCATGGTATCTTTTTCCACTTGTGTAGTTCTCTTTTGGTTTATTGCAGCAGTGTTTTGTAGTTTTCTTTATATAGGTCCTTTACATCCCTGGTTAGATTTATTCCTAAGTATTTTATTTTTTAGGGGCTATTATAAATGGTATTGTTTTCCCGATTTCCTTTTCATTGTTCTCTTTATTAGTATATAGGAATCTAACTGATTTTTATATGTTTATCTTGTATCCTGCTACCTCGTGAATCTTTCTATTAGTTCCAATAGTTTTTTCATGTGGATTATCTGCTCTTTAAAGCTGAGTAAGCCAAGTATCTGAGAGGTAGAGCATCTTACCTGGGCATAATAAGTAATTTGCAGAACCAGTACTTGAACCTAAGTGTGTCTGACTCCAATCCAATGCTCCTAAACATTATGCCCACCACCAACTCTGAAATCTGGAGGACATTATCAATAGACACGTGAAGAGTTTGTGATCCCAGGCCCACAACACCTAAACTCACGGATCAATCTTTTTAACACCATTAAAAATGAGATGACCAGACATGATTGTCTCCAAGTGTGATACAATAGAAAGTATATAGCATTTCTATAAAATATTCTTGCCAAAATAAAAGAACTTGAATCTAATAAAGCATTGAATATAACCACCACCAGTTTACAGGAAATATGTGAGATTGTTCAATGAGGAGACAATCAGCCAAATTCAGAACATACAACACTCTGTAAGACAATGACTCCATTTCTTCAATAAATAAATGCATGAAAAAGGGAGATAAGGAGAATTATTACAGATCAAAAGAAACCTGACAGACACAACTACTAAGTGCAACGTGGAACCTTGTATGGATTCTGAATCCAGCAAAGCAACTGTAAGAACAAATCATCAACATGAATTTTGACACAGCTGCAGCTCTCCTTAATACTTCAGTATTAAAGAATGATTGTTAATTGTGTTGGTGTCAGAATAATGCAATGATTTTGTTTTTTAAAAATCCTTATCTGTTAGATATTTATAGGTGAAATGATATGATATCTGGAATTTGATTCAAAATACTCCAGCAAAAGAAAACTTAATAATGAATAAAGGATAGATGAAATAATAATGGCTGAGTGTTGATAATTATTGAAGCTGGGAGATGAATAGATGAGTTCATTATATAATTTGCTCTACTTTTTGCATGTTTATTATTTTCTGTAATACAAAGTTGAATTAAAAGGAAATGGTAACACCAGGGAATTGGATCTTTATCCAAAAAGCAACATCATACTTGATGTGGAAATTGCCAAAATCTTCCTTTGAAAAGATTGCAGGAGATAAAATTACCAACTTAGAATAACTCAGAATTTTTACTACTGTGAAGAGCTCCCCAGGAATATGCCACAGAAACCAAAAAGGGTATGATTAAAGATATAACCACATAAAATATAAGAAAATATGTACATTTAAAAAATTTTAATAGAACATTCAACTCACATGATGAACTAGAAAAATATTTGTAAGAGAAGAAAAGGCTTAACATCATTGTTAATTTTTTTTTTTAAATTTTATAAATCAATAAGAAAAAAATAGAAAATTGCCTCCAAATTGACAAAAAATATCAGCAGAAAGTCTCAGGGTGAGGAGAAGGAAAGAAAGGTATACAGATGAACAATATGTATAAGAGAAAAACAAGGTCAGGTTCACTTGTAATAAATCAGTGCACGTTTAAAAAGTACGCCAAGGTCCACGTATTACTGACAAAATCAGCATATTATAGAACATCTGATAGTCCCTGTGTGGATGATAGTTCAGAGAAACTGTCCCTTCGCTACACTGCTGGTGGGCATGTAAGTTGGTTCACACTTCCTATTTCTATGTAGCAAAGGCTTCATTAATGCCCTCGGGTGCTATATGAAATAATTAGTGTAAACCAGTTCTGTGAGCAATGGACTTGGAGTCCCAAGACTTTCATCCCGGCTCTGGTTCTGCTCATACAGCTTTGTCTTCTTATCCTGAGGGCTGGAAGTTTGCACTTAAGTCCATAGTTACTGAAGAGCTGGAATAGATCTAGGAGATAAAGTATTTATTTTTGTTATTATGTACAAGCCTTCTATAAAACTCCTGTTTATTCACTGGATACCATTTTATGTCTAAGACTAAAAAGTAATTTAAAAGAATGGCTTTATTCAGTCACTTCACCTCTCAAGTCTCCGAATCTTCATCTGCACAGGGAACACCCTGGGATCATTTGAGAAAATACTCCTGTTGGTTAATACTCTGAGTTAGAGTCAGTAATGGGAGTGTTCCCTTGTATGTCCAAGAAATAAAAGTAGTGTCAGATTCCCTAAGATGTATTCTTGGAATTTTCTAATAAATTGATTTTCTCAAACCTTAGATTGCTACATGATTAAAGCATGACCTCAGACAGTAACAGCCAGAAGAGAGAAAATTTACCAATAGTTGAGGGGTTTCCTACCCACTTTTCACTTCTATCTGCATTTCTCCTGAGGATAATGAGTCTACTGCGTGGGGGAGGGCCAGCCTCCCACCCTAGAACAGTCATGCTGTTTTAAGAGAAAATAAAGGCCTTTTACAGCAGAGAGAAGGGAGCAGTGATCATTCAGTGGTAAAATTCTCACCTTCCATGTGAGAAACCCTGGTTCAATTCCCAGCTAGCGTACCTCATACACAGCCACCATCCATCAGTGGAGGCTTGCATGTTGTTATGATGCTTTACCAGTTTCAGTGGAGCTTCCAGGCTAAGATGGACCAGGAAGAAAGGCCTGGTAACCTACTGAAAATCAGCCAATGAAAACTCTATGGATCACAATGGTGATCACATTTTGTTCCTTTGTGTATGGGGTCACCACGAGTCAGGACCACCTGGTAGCAGCTAACAACAAGAAGAGTGGAGAGAAAATCAGCCCAAGCTCCTGATCCCTGGAGAACCAGATTCATGGCACAGAACAACAAACTGAGCAGCCCATCTGATAAGGTCAAGGACACATTTGTGAAATACATTAAGGAAAAGCCATGGTAAACAAAACGAGTGGGTCTATGAGCTGATCTCAATGGTGTGTTTCGAGAAAACACTTTGAGTCATCCAGATTAAAATCTAGATGGAATGTTAGGATATTTCCAGAAACATGAGGTATTGATTGGTCATTAGGATAGGAAATACAGATGTTAATTTGCATGACAGGAACAGAGACTCCCTCCTAATTCCTCCTGCCCCCACTCCAACCTCTTTTCTTATAATGACCCATAGAAAATCTGGCAGTGAAATAAAAGGCAGATCAGAGAAGAAATGGAAGGTGACAGCTAAGAGGAGACCTTGACAGTAAATTCTTGGATTCATTTCTGAGCCCTGGTACCCAGAATGCATACTTGGGTTGGTGTAGAGAGCAGTGGGGATATATTAACAGATCAATGAATATTTGTTAAAAGAGGCACTTGGACTAGAGAGCTGATTCTCAACCTGGCTTCTCATTAGAATCACTGGCGGGGTGGGGAGGGATTTAAGAAACACTGATCCTGGGACCCGTCCTCAGAAATTCTGACCTACTTGGACTGGTGTTCAGCCTGGGCATTGGGAAGTTTTAAATCTCCAGGTGATTCTAATGCACAGTCAGGGCTGAGGATGGCTGGTCTAGTGTGAGAGCCAAATGAACAGGATCAGAAGGCCTGGTTGTTGGGTGTTGTACTATTCAGTTTCTCTATTCCTCAGCTTCCTCATCAGTAAATATGAAGATATTGATAATATGTACCTTACACAACTGTCATTAAGGTGAAATAGGATTATCTACGTTGAAGCAGTTTGAAAATGGCAAAGCACTATACGAGTAGTAGTTGTGACAGTAAAAATCACCCTCGCCCATCCCCTGGATAACTTATTTAACCAGGCACTGGCCAGTTATACTAGAAGTAATGAATCCTAAATCTGAGGTCTAAACACGCACTGTTCATGAGATTGATAATTAGGAAAAATCATAAATCATACAAAGTATCCTCAAAATTGTGTGGAGTTTTCCCAAAAACATGAAAGTAAGGTGCTTCCAGCAGAATGTCCTGGCAGTGCGAGTGAGCACTCTATCAAGGAACTACTCCAAAGGGCAGGTAGAATGCTGACAGAGGAAAGGGAACAGGCTGGGAGGAGAAGAGAGGTGGGGTGGGGCAGGGGAAGGGAGGAAGCCTGGAGGTGAGGAGAGAGAAGAGGAGAGGTAGGAGGGAAAGGGAGGGGAAGGGGAGGGAGCAGTAGGAGAGCAGAGAGAAGGGGAGGGAAGGGGAAGCGGAAAGGAAAGGGAAACAAGGAGAGGGGAGGCCATGGGACCTCATTTGGGAACAGGAGTGCTAGTCTTTCTCATCACATTTGCTTACCTCCATTACCCTTTTCCGGGTTAATTCGATTATAAGTATTTTTATTTTCAAGTCAGAGACCCTTTAAAAAAATATATGCCCATTATTGGTTAATGCACACATCTGATTTTGCTAATATATACATGCATCTATGTGTAGAAGAGCTGAAAGTTCACATTTAAGTTCATAACTACTAAAGAGAAGGCATATATATCGCATAAACTTTTTCTAATATGAAAATGTGTCATGTTTAATGATGTATTTACATAAAGAACAGGCTTATATATGACATAACATTTTTCTCTAATATGGAAATTTGTCATTTTTAAAACCTTGCTTATCACTGAACACTATTTTGTGCAAAAAAAAAAAGAAACAAAAAAATAATTAATATTGGAATAAGATAAGGTCAACCTATGCCAATCAATGAAGCAATCAGAACCTTTTAATAACTTGATCCATTTGCCAGAACTAGACGATGGTTCAGAGAAATGGGAAAAAGTGTATGTGTGTGTGTGTGTGTGTGTGTGTGTGTGTAATCTCTCAGAAAGATTCTTCCCAGAGAAACTTTTCAGAAATGAGGTCTTCCTCAGGTGAATGTCATGTTTGCATGTGATGCCTGATGGGACTCCTGATCTCCACCACGCTTTTGGTTTTGCTGAAATGGTACAGAAAAGCCATTAATTATTAAATCAGTCCAAAATAAAATACAATCAGAAAAATCCAATTATCTCCCTTCAAAATGATGGCCACATTTCTTAATTTCTGTTAAAGTTATGTTAATAGAAACGTTCTATGAAAATCATCTGCAAAGAATTGAAATGATGATCCCAACAATGTTGGTTTTCCAAAACCCCTCTTTGTTATTCAAAATTACTAATACCATATTGTAAATATATACTGCCTTTCTCCAGAAAACTCCACTTGGTCAAGCAGAAATGTTTCTCTTCTGATCCAGGAAACAAATGATATTTTCTGATTAAATTATTTTAAGCAACACAGATCTGTACATTTTATACTGCCAGAGCCGTGATTTTCTAGCAGATGGCTTATGCATTCTTATATTATAGGAGGCAAGATTTAGGTTTCCAACCTCAGTTAAAGTCTTTAAAATGTTTGCTTTGGAAAGAATTGCCAGATAATGGGAAAAAAAACCATATGCAATACCTTATCATTTAGGAAAAGTATTCAGTGAAGAAACTGGATTTCATTACAGCCCAACTCTGTGTAAGGAGGCTACAGGTTAGTTTGTTATACACATCGTTAGGATATTGCAAAGTCTCGCTTGTTGTTACCCTAGCTGCATGGCCCAGCCCTCAGAATCCCAGCCCCCTCAATCTGTGTGCATATATGCTGTGATTCATTAAAACAACAGGAATTTGCTGCTGTTATTATTAAGATAAATCAGCTTTGTGGTCTGGGCAGCCGTTTTGATAACCAAGGCTCCACCTCAAATTTGCTCCCTGGTCTGACATCATCTGCAGTCCAGTCTGGCTGAAGAAGCAAACAGATAACTATATTTTCTTAGAATTAAAAAAAAAAAAAAGTAGTTACTGTAAGCCAGGAATTTAACTAATGCCTTCCCCCCACTGACTAATTTAATCTTAACAAGATCCCTAGGGGTTAAACCCTTCCATTACCTGCCTTGGGTAGATTAAGTGATTGTGGTACCCCAGCTGGTAAGCTGCTCAGTTTGACCCCAGAGCCCTGGCTCTGAACAGCTGCTTGACCATGCTGCCCACCCCCAATGCTGGCTCTGGGGCGAGGGCTGGAGTTACCATCATTCATTTTGTAGTGGGGCCTGGGGAGGGGAAGGGCCAGGTTGGGTCATCCACATTCTACCCCACCCAATTCTACCACCACCCACCTGTCCGCATCTTGTGTTGGCTCCATCACTGACCACAGGATTGAATCAAGCTTCGCAAAGCTGAGGGAAACCAAGCAACCTGAAGGTTTCTACTAGTCACCTCCTTATAACACTTCCTTTTATTCTTTTTTTGGGGGGGGCGTGGTTATTGTTGCTATTGAGAATACACACAGCAGAACATACACCAATTTAACAATTTTTACACATACAATTCAGTGACGTCGATTACATTCTTTAAGTCGAACAATCATTCACAACCTCCTTTTACAAATTGTTCCTTCCACATTAACATAAACTCACCGCCCCCTAAATTTCCTATCTGATCTTTTGAGGTGCTGTTGTCAACTTGATCCCATACAGGTCTTAAAAGAGAACAATGCTCAAGGCAGACATTCTTTGCTAATAAAGCCACTAAAGAACACTTTAGGAGATATTTTTGCTTTAAGGTTTAAGCATTGTATCAGGGCAATAATTTCAGGAGTTCAGCCAGCCTCCATGGCTCCAGAAAATCTGGATTCCGTGAGAATGTGAAATTCTGTTCTGCATTTTCTCCCTTTTGATCAGGATTCTTCTATAGAATCTTTGATCAAAACATTCAGTAGTGGTAGCCACACACCGTACAATTTTTCTGGTCTCGTGGCAAAGGAGGCAGTTGTTCATGCGGGCAATTAACCACACATTCCATTTCTTCTTCCTATTCCTGATTCTCCTTCTTCCTCTGTTGCTCCAGACAAATAGAGACCAATTGTTGTATCTTAAATGACCACTTGCAAGCTTTTAAGACCCCAGGCACTATGCAACAAATTAGGAGACAGAACAGAATCACTAAACACAATATTAGGGCAATCAACTGGGATATCCCATGAAAACATGTCCCTACACCTCCAAACCAAGAAACGAAATCCCATGAGGTGTTTGAATGTACATAAGCAGCCTCAGCAGCTAATCTTATTTTGTTGTTATTGTTTTTATGTCTATCACAGAACTTTTGCCAATTCCACTTTTTACAGGTGTACGACTAATTGATATAAATTAATTAATCAGCAGTGCAAACCTACCCTTAATCAAGGCAATTTTTCCACCACCTTAAACCAAAACTCAGTGCTCCATAAGCAATGATCTTCCCGTCCCCTCCCTCCCACCCCTGCTAACCACTAATAAACTTTGATCTCTACAGATTTGCCTGTTCTTGTCTTTTTATGTAAGTGAGGTCATACAATATTTGTCCTTTTTTGATTGGCTTATTTCACTCAGCATAATGTCTTCAAGCTCCATCCATGTTGCAGCATGTATCAAGACTTCATTTCTGTTTCTTGCTTAGTATTCTGTGATGGTTAAGATTGTGTGTCAACTTGGCCGGACCAGGATTCTCAGTGTCTTGGCAGTTGTATAAAGTTGTGATCACTTCCCTGTTGAGATGTGATCACCCCCATGATGGGATCTGCTGTGAATAGCCAATCAGTTGAAAGGGAGTTTCCGTGGGCATGTGGCCTGCAATGAATATAAGCAGACATTCTGGCTTTTGCCTGCTCTGGATCCTGCAGCTGGTTCCTGTTCGTCTGACCTCTGGTTCTTGGGACTTGAGCTAGCAGCTTACCTGCGGTCTTGCCTGCCAATCTCAGGATTCTTCAATCTTCACAGCCTAAGAGCAAGAGCCCTGCTCTTCAACCTGCTGATCTTGGGTTCGCCAGCCCCTGCGGCTGTGTGAGTCAGGAGAAGCCTCTATCCTGATCCATGGACTTGGGACATTCCAGCCTCTGCAACCATGTGAGCCATTTCCTTGATATAAATCTCTCTCTCTCTCCATATATATATATATATATATATATATATATATATATATATATATATATATATATATATATATATATATATATTTACACATTTATACACTTTACTGGTTTTGCTTCTCTAGAGAACTCAGCCTAAGATATATGCCATTGTATGTATATATATACATATATATATATATATATATATATATATATATACACATATATATATATATATATATATATATACACACACATATATATATATATATATATACACATATATATATATATATATATATATATACACATATATATATATATATATATATATATATATGTAAAAACCATTGCTGCGGAGTCAATTCTGACTCATAACAACCACAAAGGACAGAGTAGAACTGCCGCACAGGGTTTCCAAGGAGTGGTTGGTGGATTTGAACTGCCAATCTTTTGGTTAGCAGCTGAATTCTTAACTACTGCACCACCAGGGGTCCCTGGTCTATAGGCACCACATTTTGTTTATCTGTTCATCTGTTGATGGACATTTAGGTTATTTCCACATTTTGGCTATTGTGAATGATGCTGCAATGAACATTGGTGTACATATGAGTTATGGACTGAATTACGTCCCCCAATAAAATGTGTTGTAAATCCTAACCTCAATGCCTGTGGCTATAATCCCATTTGGGAATGGGTTGTCTTTGTTATGTGAATGAGGCAGGATTAGTGTAGGATATGTCAAGTCAATCTCTTTTGAAATATATAAGAGAATAAACAAGCGAGCAGAGAAGAGATGGGGTAACATAGATGCCAAGACACACGGATATCTCCAAGGAACCAGGAAGCAGAAGCTGAAGAGACAAGGACCTTCTTCCCGAGCCAACAGAGGCACACAACCTTCCCCTAGAGCCAGCTCTCTGAATTTAGACTTCTAGCCACTTAAACTGTGAGAAAATATATTTTCATTAATTAAGGCCATCCACTTGTGGTATTTCTGTTAAAGCAGCACTAGATAACAAGATAGAATTTGGTACCAGAATAGTGGAATGTTGCTCCACAGAAACCTAAATGTGGAAAGTTTTGGAATTGGGTAATGGTTAGAGGCTGGAATAATTTCAAGGTGTCTAATAGTAAAAGGTTGGCAGTTTGAATCCACTAGCCACTCTTTGGAAACCCCACGGGGCAGTTCTACTCTGTCCTATAGGGTCATTATGAGTTAGAATTGACTCGACGGTAACGGGTTTAGTTTTTTGTTTTTTGGATTTTTTTTTTTTTTAATAGTAAAAGCTTAGATTGCCTTGAAGAGACAGTTGCTAGAATTATGGATGTCAAAGGCAATTCTGGTGAGGGCTCAGAAGGAAGTGAGGAGAGTTATAAAGTCTCCATCATCTTAGAGGATGGATACATATGGCACCAGCAGCAGAATGTTGATAGAAATGTAGATGTTAACTGTGCTCCTGGTGAGGCTTTAACCTTTCATTACCACGTTTTTTTCCTTTTTTTTTTTTTTTTTTTGATGGCATGTGTTTTCAGTATTGGAATGCATGCTTATGAATTTAGTGTGTTTAAATTTTTTATTGGATTTTGAGAAATATGATCTAGTAATACAGGCCACCAAGGAGGCAACTGGCACTCTGGTGCCACCGATCTGTGGTATGACAATACACCAATGAGAGCTAGAAAAGTAATTTATTATGGGCGCCTTTCTATTAGGTTACATGGGGAATCTCTTGTTTTCCAAATATGACACAGAAAAACCAAAACAAACTGATCGAACTCCCTATCACACAGGGAAGCCATAATTATGCTTACAAGCCTTATCTCACAGAAATAAAGGAAAAAAAGGCAAAAATATACAAAACTAACACATCCAGGAAGCATCACGTAATAGAATACTCAACCTACACAACAATGAGGCTCCAACTTTGGTCTGCTGAGCTTCATGCATTTCAAAACGGGCCCACCTTGACATTAAATGCATTAGAACCTCAATAATGCCTTACCTCTGAAGACCAGAGGCATAAAAATTGGCTGGCATACTGTTTATGCAAATGGTAACAAAAAGGTTTTAAAAGAAAATGAGGAACATGTGATTGGACAATGGAAAAAAGGTGATGCTTTTTATGCAGTGGCAAAGAACTTGTCTGAATTATGTTCAAACGTTTGGTGGAAGGTAGAACTTGTAAATGATGAACTTGGACATCTGACAAATAAGAGCTCTAAGCAAGATCTTAAAGGGGCCATGTGGTTTCTCCTTGCCACTTACAGTGAAATGTGAGAGGGAAGAGATGGATTTAAAAGTGAACTGTGCCAAATGAAAACAGAAATTAAAGATTTGGAAAATTCTGTTGAACAAACTAAGGACGTATGTCCTATAATGTTCACCAAGGACATGGATGCATAATGTTTTGTTAAATAGATTAAGCCTGTGACTGATGGATCTAACTAAGTACCACAGCAGAAAACCCAGCAGCTTAGACTAAAGGGGACAAAGAACAAAAAGAAAGAACACTGTCTGCCTCTTGGAATTCTACAGGCAGGAAATAAGCCAAAGGAGGTACATCTGTTGTCCTCCAAGAAAAGAAAAGGACCATCCATAGAGTAGCCTAGAGATCAGCAAAACTGTTGGAAGGAGCACAGGAAGTAGGGTTTTCTCAGTCTCAAAGGGTGGGGCCACAGTGTCCTGTATCTCAAACGGTGGTGCTACAGCCTCCTAAGTTTCAGAGTCAGATTTTCACCAACTCGGTTCCAGAGTGTGGGGCTGCCATTAAGGTGTGCCAGGGGATGGAGCCCCCACCCGAAGCTCAGGGGTCAGGGCTGCCATTTCCAAGGGGCAGAAGAGGCCTGCTGGGGCCAATGGGGTGGGATTGCCACTCAGATGGACTAGGAGAATGGGGCTGCCCAAAGCCTCAGGAGCAGAGTTGCTGTCCCAGTGGGCCTGGAAGGTAGAGCTGAAGCCCAGGGCTGAGGGGCCTCCATCTAGAATCCAGAGGGCATGGCCAACACCCAGAATCTAGAGGGCAGGGCCATTGCCCACATGGTCCCAAAGAACAGAGGATTATTTTCAAGACTTGAAAGCCAATGTAAATATTTCTGCTGGGTTTTGGACTTGCTGCATGCCTGTTATCCTTACTTTCCCTCCAGTTTCTCCTCTTAGTAATGGAAATGTCTGCCTTGTGCCTGTTCTACCATTGTACTTTGGAAAGAGACAACTTGTGGTCTAGATTTCACAGCTTCACAGACTAAGAGGAATTTTGCCCCAGGATGGAATATGCCTAAAGTTCCACCCATATTTGATTTAGATGCTTCAGAAGATGAGATTTTTGACTTGAAGTTGATTTAAGACTTTTGCAATGATGTGATGGGGTGAATGTGTTCTGCATGTGACAAGGGCATGAATTTTGGAGGGCCAAAGAGTGGAGTGTTATGAATTGAATTATGTTCCCCAAAAATATGTGTTGTAAATCCTAACCTCTATGCCTGTGGTTATAACCCCATTTGGGAACGGATGTCTTCGTTATGTGAATGAGGCAGGATTAGTGTAGGGTGTGTTTTGAGTCAATCTCTTTTGAAATATAAAAGAGATTAAACAGGTGAGCAGAGAGAACAGAGACAGACATAGGGTAATATAGATGCCAAGACACATGGAGATCTTCCAGGAGCCAGGAAGCAGAAGCTGAAGAGACAAGGACCTTCCTCCAGAGCCGACAGAGAGACAAAGCCTTCCCCTAGAGCCAGCACTCCGAATTCGGATTTCTAGCCTCCTAAACTGTGAGGAAATACATTTCTGTTTGTTATAGCCATCCACTTGTGGTATTTCTGTTATCACAGCACTAGATAAATAAGACAATATGTCTATTTGCATCACTGCTTTCAAGTCCCTTAGGTTTATTCCTAGTGGCAGTAGAATTTCTGTGTCATATGGTAGTTCTATTTTTAGTTTTTTGAGGAATCTTCTATCCTATTTTTAATTTTCATTCACAACAGAGGATTTTAATCTTTTTTTCTGTAGGACACACTTATACTAAAAAATTATTTGTTGTTTATCTGACATTCAAATTTAACTGGATGCCCTGTATTTTTATTGCTAAATCTGACAATCTTAACTAGATGCTAACTGACAAAGAGGGCCATTGAATTGCTTTAATAACAGAAATGATCACACAGGTGAAGGATGGCCATCTAGTGACTGCTACTCTTTCTCTTCTCCCTGTGATGCCACACCCAGGTAGCCCTTTTCCCTGGAGTCTAGCACTGTTTCCAGATCATGACCCCTGCCTACATGACCCAGAAGTGTAGTCATCCCCTTCCTGGCATTCAGCCTCAGCTCAGATGCCTTTTCCTCAGTGAGCCTCTTCCCAGATCGCTCATCCTGTCTCCACCCCTGGACTTGCCTACCTATAATCCTACTTTATATTCTCCAAGGTGCTTATCACTAACTAAAATTATTTAGTTTGTGTGTTAGTTTATTCTTCATCCCTCCCCATTAGAAAGCAGGGATCTACACTGTCCTGGGCACTGGGGCAGCCCCCACCTAGAACAGTGCACATAGCTGGTTTCCTGTTAGCATTTGTATGAGTGAATGGATCATCAAGGACAGCTTCAGCATTCCTCGATATGGCAGTGAAAGTCTCTGGCACACTTTGCCTAATGAGAAGCTGTGCCTATGGTCTTACCAATGACCCCTTCTAGGTTGTGAAATGCCTCTGACCATGTCAAGGACAGTCTTGGACAGCATGCCAACACTGCACATTACCCTTTCTTTCTTCTCCAGGACCAACTGGAACCACTCATGTCTCACTTAGCACAAAATGTCTCAAGGTCCTTTCTATAGTTATTTTATTTTCCATGCCAGACTGAATTCACACAGGGAAGAGACCTCTTCTCAACTCCCTTAGCAATGACAAGCCTCCAGAAATCACTAACAATAATGGTGGGATGAGTGTACAGGTGTTCAAGCATTCAAACGTTCCTTAGAGTCTCTGTCTAGGCCAAGCTAATGGAATCAAGTCATGAGGAATAGGAGTGCCTCAGGCAGACGTTAGGTGTAGAGTGGTCATCCAGGATAGAGAACTAATTCCCCACTTGTGTAATATTCTTCACATATATAATTCCTTGGGTGTTGTAAGCTAGGTGGGAGAGCAGGAAGCAGGAGATAGAGCTCTAGTTCTTATCCAAGGTGACACAGGTTTTCACTGGTGAAAGAGAAAGTCCCAGAGTTTGAAATAGGACAGAATAATAATCAGAGAAAAGTAATATAGTTATTGCGCTTACCAGATCTTTTGAAAATATCTAAGAAGTGTCTATTTGGTGCCAAGTGCTCTACTAATCAATAAAAATACAGATGAATAAGACATGGCCCCATCGTTGGGGAGTGTATGGTTTTCTCCCTCCCTCCACTCAGTTATAATGTTTTTAAGGACAAGGACATGTATTCATTATTTTGGATGCCTGGAACCTGAGATATAATTGGCCTTAGTAAAGGACATTCTGCGTGCTTTGTGTTCCTCCAAGAAAATGAACTAGAATAAAAGATAAAAAGATTCAGAGAAAATTGATTAGTCACAATAATAAAAGCAAGACACTTTCCATAGTCTGAACTCTCCAAAAACCTTCCCTTTGAGAGAATACACTTCCTTTTTCTGGAAGTGGTCAAGCACATGTTGGGCTACCTCATAACAAGCAACTTGTAAATGAAATTCAGGTTCATTTGACACAGCTATCAGGTCTCTCTCTGTCTTAGGACTCTCAATGTTCACTTGGTGATGATATTACTGTCCCCAAAGAGTCATTTTAGGAACAGGTAAAGATATACCAGGTGATTTTCCTAATATTTATCAATTAATTTGCAAAAGAAGGCAGGAGCATGGAACCTTGGTCTTTCTGGGCAATCAAAATCTTTATTCATTTATACTGTATCTAGCAAAAAAATCATTCAATAATCTTTTCTGTCCACTGGCTCAACTTTTCACCTTTCTCTTCTCTCCCCTTGCCATCTGACATTTGTATAATGGTACTCCACTACCTAACAAACCATATCCATGTAATGGAAAAATCCATAGTAGCAGAAGACAGGGAATAGAATTTGCTGCTGCAGTTCTTCTTCTTTAGGAGATGGAGGCTTGTCACATGTCAATCTGTGGCTGCATTCCATTCCAGTGACACCCATGTTTGGAAGGACATGTTCTTTTAGGCACAGTAAAATTGAAAGACATCTCCACATCTGGAGCTTAGTAGGAAAATTGCCTTAATTAAACATTGCAGAACTCAGATTTATTGCTCACTACATGGAGTGCTCTTTATCTCTGAGGACCCAACCTATATTCAGAAAAGCCATTTCCACTAGCACTGGTACAATTGTCCACCCATAGCATTTAGATGCATGGACCTAAGGAGAAGAAATGTTTTCCTCAACTTTCAATATGGTAAAGAGATGTATGGTGTAATAAAAGCATAAGGCAAATGCAACTATTTGAAAAGTGAACTAAAAAATTCAAATAGCTCTTGAGGCCACATATGCTTCCAAGCCAGTAGGTTGACTATACAGTTCCCTTTCCGCCTACTGGAATCACAGATGCTTTTCTTTGTTCTAAATAAATTAACATGTGCTTTGATATTCTGTAGCCTGTTTTAGTTCCAGGAAGTGAACATTACTGACCCTGGGGAAGAAGTTAGAGAAATAAAGTAATGGATCAATGATACATAAAACTGAAGCCCTGAGACATGGATTGTTTTCCCTAGCAAATAGGTCTTATCCAGAAAGGAGGAAACACGGAGTGCCCAAGCAGAGTGAACAGTCCAACTGTACCACAAGCAATTGGGAAAGACCAGCAATGAGGCCCATTCAGCAGGCCCTCATGGTGGGCTAGAATTCCCTCTGAGTCACTTATTTCAAACGCTAATAATAATAAAATGCTGGGATTCTCACTGCAAAAGAAATGGAACACCCTTTATAGATAAATATTTCAAGAACGCAGTAGATCCTTACTTTATTTGCCTTAACCTTAATTTTTCCTTGTCTTTATTTGTTTCAACCTGAGCAACCTCAGTGATTCCCATTACTGCCATAACCATCTCTAGGGCAATGATCCAGCTCCTGATTTGTCTTCAAGGCTCTTGTGCCTTATTTCCAGTGCTTAGGTAGATGCTTCCACTTTTCTACTGGACAACTCCAATGAAGGTCTCACAGGCATCTCAAATTCCACATGCCCCCAATTGAAATCAGTATCTCTTCCCCTAAGCTTGGCTCTCCTCCTCTCTTCCCCATTCCCATCAACCCTCCCTGTTACCCCAGACAGAAACTCAACCATTGAACTATCATGTTGCACGCTGAATCCCTGCAGCTACAGAAATGTGATTTGCTGTGTCAGCTCTGATCACTGGTTCCCTCAGTGGTCCACGAGTTGCAGTTCACCCCATACAGTGGCACCGTCTTGTGAGTCTATGCCCTTCTCATCTTGGCTTCTACACTCTTCCAGAACACATCCTTGTGTGCACACATGGTTCCTCTTGCCAGGCTCCTGGTCAATCTCATCCAGGCTGGAGACCATCTTCCCCTGCTACTCCTCTCCCAGTCTAAGCCTTGTTCTGAGGAGAAGACCTCCCTACATTCTCTGCTCATATGCTGAGACCACTGGAACCCTGGAGTTCATCAACTTGTTTGAATCATGCAGTGTCCCTCAAGCACTATCATTGCCCCCTGAGGTACACTCCTGTATTCATCCCAGATCACCAGTGTCTACCTTCCACTGGTATCTGGTTTAGTGCTAGCCTTTGCTACCACATCCTAATACTTAATACACTGTTCCAGTCATTCTGTTGTCCTTGCTGAAAGCTTTATGCAATTCCCCATTGCCTGTTAAGTACAATCCAACTACTTCACCTCTAAATTAAGGCTTGTAAATACTTGGTTCCACCTTCCTTGCTCAGCTGCATCCCCACAGCACTCCCTTATGTTCCAGGCACATGGGACTTTTCTTTCCTCCAACAAACCTTGTGTGCCTCTGCCTCTGTGCCATTTTTCACAAACACTGACACCTTCATGACTTCCCAATTCACTCTCCCTCTGCTTGTATTTCCACAAAACTAAGGCTATGTCTCTATTAGCTCTTGTACTTGTCTGCCTTGCTTAACAACTTCCAGTAAGAGCAGGGAAGCAGGGATCACATTGTGTTCACCTGTGCTAGCACCCACAATCCCTGGTAAAATGCTCACCCAGAGTAGATGCCCACTGAGGTCAGCAGAATTTACTTCTTGCTGAGCCTGGAAAAGAGAGAACTTTCTTAAGAGTTTATTTGAGTAGGAATCCTAAAACACCGCATACACCAGATGAATTAAAATCCAGCAAACTCTTAAATCTACATTGTTTTAAACCTCATTGATGTTTTTAATCCTGAATCCAACAATCTCTGCTTTAGTCTTGCTGCTGTTGTGTCCAGAAAATTGGAAAGGGAAAAGATTCAAATCAATGTTTGTTGCTAAATTATAGCACATTAAAGTCTACATATACAGATTTCTGGCCTACAGTGGAAAGTCGGGCCACATATTTACCCCTTTTCTCCCCAGATACCATTGAAATGAGAGAAAAAAATGAAAATAGTAGTAAATGCTTAAGAGCATAAAACAGAAGTCCAGAAACTCCCATCAGAGAACTGGAAACTACAGGCAAATACCTGACTCTAGGTCAAGGCAGAAGTGCTGAGGAAGGTGCCAGAAAGAGCACTGGGGCCAAACAGAGGAGCACAGCAGTACCCTGGCAAGTTTCTCTGAACATGGGTGGGGGTACGGCGGGAAGGAAAAAGAACCATCTACCTGGGACAGACAGTAATCTCTTTCTGCCCTCTTCTCCCAGGTCAACACCTTCACTACTGCCCCATTGGAGGGGCTCCCCAGCCTACCTGCTTGCTCCTTGCTCATCAGCCCTCCTGTCAGCATGTCCTGATGCCCTAACCCTAGCCAGGGATGAGCACAGCCAGATCCACAGAGCCACCACCTTCCTGGGAGGGGGGGCCTAGAGCAGAGAAGTTTGGCAGGGAATCTGAACTCTGACCTTTACACTGGTGCCTAACTCATGCCTAATGTATGTCATGGTGTCCAATCTAGAGCTTTCTTTATAAGTATGAATAATAAATGGTCACACCAAAGTTGAGGAAACTAACTGCCTAAAAGAGATGTAACAAGCTGGAAGAGTAGAATAGTTTACCCATGAAGAAATAGAGGTATTGTAGGAAACAAAAGTAAACTTAAAACAATTACAGTTAGTATTCTCAGAGAGATTCAGGGTAATCATGTGGATAACACAAAAAGTAGACTGCTCTCAAAAGGAGCCTTCCAATGACAAGAAACAAAAGAAAGCATCAATATGAAACTCAGTACAAAGACTGAATAGCAGAAATGGAATTGCTAAAAACTAAAGGATAATACATAAAAACATCTAGAAAGATGTCAGGAATGAGATCAAATATATCAGAGACCATTACAAGTGGGAATAGATTATTTTTCCCTACTACAAGACAAAAACTTACAGATGGGTAGAGAATCCAACATTATTTTGTTTAGAAGACCAACAAAATAATATGAACGCACTGATACTTAATTTTATTAATGGCATAAATGTATGAATAAATATGCATATTATATAAGTACCAACACAGAGAAAATAGAAGCATCAGTATTGCTGACGTAGAATTCAGAATGACACCTTAAATGAAAGAGAAGGGAAATTTATATTAATAAAATATACTGTTTTCCAGGCAAATGTATGGAGACCAAAGTTTATTAGTGGTTACCAGGAGTGGGAGGGAGAGGAAATGGGAAGTTTTTGCTTATGGAGCACTGAGTTTCTGTTTTGCATTGACTAAGGGTAATGGATGCACAACCAATTAATATAATTGATGTCAGTAAGTTGTACACATGTAAAAAGTTGAATTGGCAAAGATTGTTTGATATATATTTTTACAAAAAAAAAAAAGAGAGGGACTTCTGGCAACGTGGCGCTCTAGGCAGAAGCACCACACCGTCCCTCCACAGCAAAATCCGAAAAACTAAGCCAAACAGAGAAAACAGCAATCCTGAAACATTACAACATCAAATGAAGAGATAAAGAACTCAGCCAAGCACCAAATGGAGTGAGAAACTGACAGAGAACAGACAGCAAGGAGAGATTCATGCAGAGGTCCTCTATCAGCTAACGCAGTGCAGATCCACGATCTTGGACTTCTATCAGAGACGAGCAAATGGGGGTATGAGAAAGCAGCTTCACGGAGCTTCCAGCAGGAGACAGAACCCGTAATACGATATATGCTTTCCCGCCTCCCATACTTCTTCACCACCACTCGGCCTCCTCTGTTTCCTGCGGCCACAGTCTCTTGGCTGGGAAGCACCAGCTTGCTTGGATTCCACCCACCCACACTGGTCGACTCCCTGAGTGCCATTCGTTGGCTGCTTGTGTTGCATTTTTCCGCTTCTTTTGATTTCTTCCTTACCTCTCACCACCTCCCCCTCCTTTTGCTCAAATACCTGGCTCCGTGAGCCATCTTTACTTCTTCCTAAGGGGCTGCGAAGCTTCATTTGAGTGTGGAACTGCTTCCCAGTCTGTGCTGCCATGCTGGTGGGATCCCGGGAGTTTTTTGTTTCTTTGTTTGTCTTGAATTGTTTGTTTGTTTTGTTTTCCTGTTCTTGAGTTGGGAGCCCTTTCTGGCCAGGCAGTGCTACATGGATTGGGACCTACCCCCTCAGCTTTCACAGACACGCAGAGAGATCCCTGAGAGCATTTCTTTTTTTGTGGGGTTTTTTTTTTTGTTTTTTGGGGGGGCTTTTCTTGTTCTTTTTTTAATGTTTTCTTTTCCCTCTTTTTCCCTTTTTGTCTTTCTTCATTACTCAGTTTCTTGTCTCTCTATACCTTCCTTCTGTTCCTGTCCCCTGAATACCTCACACTGAATACCTCTACGCCTTCTAGCCGGGCTGTACTTCAAAAATTGGGAACAACTTCCTCAGACCTCGTAGCCACACTGGTGGGATCCCTGGGAGCATTTCTTTTCTTTTTGCTTTCTAATTTTTATTTATTCATTCTTTTCTTTTCTTTTTTTCTCTTCTTCCCCTTTTTGTTTTTCTCCATTTCATAGTTTCTCATTTCTCTGCTCCAACAGCAAGCTCCCCTAGCACTCTTTTTTGTTTGCTTGTATGTTTTTGGTTCCTGTTCCTCTCTCCTCTCTCCCATACCCATCTTAGCTCCACACATCACAATCTCCCCCCTCCATCCTGCCTACCAGCACCGTGCGCTTAACATCACACCACCAAGCAGCACAGGCACAGCCTACCAGGACCTACCCTGCACTGATTACTGACCCTCCCTGGTGGCTGTAGTAAGTGCCACAAACAACTCATCCAAGCAACTCCTCTTCAGCTAGACCTGCCATTCAGTACCATATCTGAGCAACTGACCCTGCCAATTGGAGAAGGAGACGGAAAGTATCATGCCCACAGACGAGCAAACAACAAAGAACACACAGCCTGCCAGCTCAGATATAGCCAAATTAAAAAAAAAAGGACAAAACAAACAAATCTACCATCAATAAGTGAGAAAAATAACTACTGAATGCCCCAAAGACAGCAGACAATATCAAAACATTTACAAAAACAGGACAGGATGGTTCCAGTAGGCATCCAAAATAAAACACCACATGACTTTCCAGTGGAAGAAACGGCACTAGAACTACCTCATAGGGAATTCAAATCTCTTAATACTCAGAATTATCCAAGAGTTGAAGCAAAAAGCAGACAAAAATGAGGAAAAAATAGAAAAATTCATGGAAAAGGTAGACAAATTTATAGGAAATACAGACAAAAAATGTGGAGAATTCAGGAAAATAGTGCAAGAACAAAATGCCAAAATAAATTCACAACTAGAAATTATATAAAAACAACAATTAGAAATCCAATAGGTAAACAACAAGATTTCAGAAATAGACAGTGTCATAGAAGGGCTGAGGAGCAGATTAAAAATGGTGGAAGACAGAATCAGTGGAATTGAAGACAACCACTTGGATACAACTCTGTTCGAGGAAAACTCAGAAAAAAGGACAAAGAAAAATGAAGAGACCCTGAGAATTATGTGGGATACAATCAAAAGCAAAAATTTTCGAGTGACTGGAATTCCAGAACAGGGGGAGGAAACAGAAAACACAGAGAGGATCATTGAAGAACTGCTGACAGAAAACTTCCCCAGTATCATGAAAGATGAAAAGCTGGCCATATAAGAAGATCAACGAACCCCATATAGAAGAGGTCCCAAAAGAAAATCACCAAGGCCTATCATAATCACACTCGTCAAAACCAAAGACAAAGAATCCTGAGAGCAGCTCGTGAAAAACAAGAAGTCATATACAGAGGAGAAACAATTAGACTAAGCTCAGATTATTCAGCAGAAACCATGCAGGCAAGAGGGCAATGGGATGACATATATAAAACCTTGAAAGAAAAAAATTGCCAGCCAAGAATAATATATCCTGCAAAACTCTTGTTCAAATATGATGGTGAAATTAGGCCATTTCCAGATAAACAGAAATTAACGGAATATGTAAAAACCAAACCAAACTTACAAGAATTATTAGAGGGAGTCCTTCAATCTGAGAACAAACAACTACAGCTCAATGGCTCAATCTAGGACGCAGGATCATACCAGCCAGATACCAGTCTAGGAAATGAACTCTCAAGGACTATCCAAAACCAAAAGAAAAACAACAGGGAATCAGAGCAGTTAATCTGTAAATGACACAACATCAGAACAATACAAGACGGAATAAACAATGTAGGTGTAGAACCTTCTAATGGAGAGGAAGGCAAGGAGATACCAAGTAATGGTAGACTGCTTCGAACTTAGAAAGATAAGGGTAAATTTCATGGTAACCACAAAGAAAGTTAACAAACATATTCATTAAAAAAGGGGAAAAACATAAAGTCTCAGTAACAACAAACCATACAAAAACAAAAGAAATGAAAAAAAATCCACAAACAAAAGGAATTCAGCACAGGACAGTAAGAAGAACAAAGAAAACGTCAGCACCACAAAAAAAAAAAAAAAAAAAAAACGACAAAATGACAGCAACAAACTCACATCTATCAATAATTACACTGAATGTAAATGGACTCAATGCACCCATAAAGAGACGGAGAGCGACAGAACAGATTAAAAAAACAGGATCCATCAATATGCTGTCTACAAGAGACACAACTTAGAAATAAAGATGTGAATTTATTAAAAACCAAAGGTTGGAAAAAAATATATCAACCTAACAACTAACAAAAAAGAGCAGGAGTGGTAATACTAATCTCAGATAAAATCGACTTTAAAATAAAATCCACCATAAAAGACAAAGAAGGAAACGATGTAATGATTAAGAGTATGATCCATCATAAAGACACAACCATAATAAACATCTACACACCCAACGACAGGGCTCCAAAATACATAAAACAATCTCTAACAACACTGAAAAGAGAAACTGACAGTTCCACAATAATAGTAGGAGACTTCAGCACACCACTCTCAGTAAGGACAGAACAACTAAAAAGAAACTCAGCAAAGATACAGAAGACGTAAAGGGCACAATCAGCAAACTTGACCTCATAGACATATATAGAACACTCCATCAAACCGCTGAAAAGTACACATTCTTTTCCAGTGCACATGGAACGTTCTCCAGAATAGACCACATCTTAGGCCACAGAGCAATCCTCAACAAGATCCAAAACACTGAGATAATACAAAGTATCTTCTCTGACCATGATGCCATCAAGGTAGAAATTAACAATAGAAAGAGCAAGGAAAAAAAATCGACTACATGGAAACTGAATAACACCCTGCTTACAAACCACTGGGTAATAGAATAAATCAGAGATGGAATCAAAAAATTCCTAGAATCAAATGAGAATAAAAACACATCATACCAAAACCTTTGGGACACAACAAAGGCAGCCCTCAGAGGACAATTTATAGCAATATATGCACACATCAAAAAAGAAGAAAGGGACAAAATCAAAACATTAACTACACAACTCAAACAAATAGAAAGAGGACAGCAAAAAAAACCCACAGCCACCAGAAGAAAGGAAACAGTAAAGATCAGAGCAGAAATAAATGAAATAGAGAACAGAAAAACAATAGAAAGAATCAACAAAACCAAAAGTTGGTTCTTTGAAAGAATTAACAAATTTGACAAACCACTGGCCAGACTGACAGAAGAAAAACAGGAGAGGACGGAAATAACCCAAATAAGAAATGAAATGGGCGACATTATAACAGCCCCAACTGAAATAAAAAGTATCATAACAGAATATCATGATAAACTATATTCCAACAAATCTGAAAACCTAGAGTAAATGGATAAATTTCTAGAAACACAGTACCTACCTTAACTACAACAAAGTGATGTTGAAAATCTGAACAGACCCCATAACAAGATAAGAGACAGAAAAGGTAATAAAAAAAACTCCCAACGAAAAAAAGGCCATGGCACAGATGGCTTCACTGGAGAACTCTACAAAACATTCAGAGAAGAGCTTGTACCAGTACTACTCAAGCTATTTCAGAGCATAGAAAAGGAAGCAACACTTCCGAATTCATTATATGAAGTCAGCATTACCCTGCGACAAAACCAAACAAAGGTGCCACAAAAAAAGAAAATTACAGACCAACATCTCTCATGAATATAGATGCAAAAATCTCAACAAAATTCTAGCCAATGTAATTCAGCATCATATCAAAAAAATAATACACCACGACCAAGTAGGATTCATACCAGGTATGCAAGGATGCTTCAACATTAGAAAATCAATCAACGTAATCCACCACATAAATAGAAGGAAAGAAAAGAATCATATGACCATCTCAATTGACGCAGAAAAGGCACTCAACAAAGTCCAACACCCATTCCTGATAAAAACTCTCAATAAAATAGGTATAAAAGGGAAATTTCTCGACATAATAAAGGGCATCTATGCAAAACCAACAGCCAGCATCATTCCTAATGGAGAGAGGCTGAAAACATTCCCCTTGAGAACAGGAACAAGACAAGGATGCCCTTTTTCACAACTCCTGTGTAACATTGTGCTGGAAATTCTAGCCAGAGCAATAAGGCAAGAAAAAGAAATAAAGGGCATCCAAATTGGTAATGAAGAAGTTCAACTGTCCCTGTTTGCGGATGATAGAAAACCCTAAAGACTCCACAAGAAATCTACTGGAACTAACAGAAAGATTCAGCACAGTAGCAGGATATAAGATAAACATACAAAAAATCAATTGGATTACTATACACCAATAAAGAGAATGATGAAAAGGAAATGAGGAAAACAATACCATTTATAATAACCCCTAAAAAAATAAAATACTTAGGAATAAATCTAATCAGGGATGTAAAAGACCTATACAAAGAAAACTACAAAACACTACTGCAAAAAAACCAAAGGGATCTACATAAATGGAAAAACATACCATGCTCATGGATAGGTAGACACAACATTGTGAAAATGACAATTCTACCCAAAGCAATTTACAAATACAATGCAATCCTGATCCAAATACCAGCAACATTCTTCAAAGTGATGGAAAAACTAATCACTAACTTTATATGGAAAGGAAAGAATCCCCGAATAAGTAAAGCACTACTGAAGAAGAAGAATAAAGTTGGAGGACTCACACTACCTGATTTTAGAACCTACTATACAGCTACAGTTGTCAAAACAGGCTGATACTGGTACAATGACAGACACATTGACCATTGGAACAGAATTGAGAACCCAGATGTAAATCCATCCACCTATGGTCACCTGATCTTCGACAAGGTCCCAAAGTCCATGAAATGGGGAAAAGACAGTCTTTTTAACAAATAATGCTGGCAAAAATGGATATCCATCTGCAAAAAAATGAAACAGGACCCATACTTCACACCATATACAAAAACTAATTCAAAATGGATCAAAGACCTAAATATAAAGCCAAAAACTGTAAAGTTCATAGAAGAAAAATAGGACCAACACTACAGGCCCCATTACACGGCATTAACAGGATACAAACCATAACCATCAACACACAAACTCCAGAAGATAAGCTAGATAACTGGGATCTTCTAAAAATCAAACACCTATGCTCTTCAAAAGACTTCACCAAAAGAGTAAAAAGAGAACCTACAGACTGGGAAAAAAATTTTGGACAGTACAAGTCTGACAAAGGTCTAATCTCCATAATCTACAAGAAAATCCAACACCTCTACAACAAAAAGACAAATAATCCTATTAAAAAATGGGCAAAGGAAATGAACAGAACTTCACCAAAGGAGACATTCAAGTGGCCAACAGACACATGAGGAAATGCTCACGATCACTAGCCTTCAGAGAAATGCAAATTAAAACCACAGTGAGATACCATCTCACCCAGCATTACTGGTATGAATCAAAAACACTGGAAACAACAAATGTTGGAGGGGCTGCAGGGAGATCGGAACTCTTATTCACTGCTGCTGGGAATGCAAAATGATACAACCATTTTGGAAAATGATATGGTGCTTCCTTAGAAAGCTAGATATAGAAATATGATACAATCCACCAATCCCACTCCTAGGAATATATCCTAGAGAAATAAGAGTCGTCACTCAAATAGACATATGCACACCCATGTTCATTACAGCATTGTTCACAATAGCAAAAAGATGGAAACAACCTAGATGCCCATCAACAGATGAATGGATAAACAAACTATGGTACATACACACAATGGAGTACTATGCAACCATAAAGAACAATCATGAATCTGTGAAGCATTTCATAACACGGATGAAACTGGAGGACATTATGCTGAGTGAGATAAGTCAATCACAAAACAACAAATATTGTATGAGACATCTATTGTAAAAACTCATGAAAAAGTCTACACACAAAATGTAACAATCTTTGTTGATTAGGAGGTATGGAAGGGGTGGGGGGGGAATACTAAATAGACAATAGATAAGTGGTATCTTTGGTGAAGAGGGAGACAGTACACAATATTGGGGAAACCAGCACAACTTGTACAAGGAAAGGTCATGAAAGCTCCACAGACACATCCAAACTCCCTGAGGGACTGAATTGCTGGGCAGAGGGCTGTGGGGACCATGGTCTCAAGGAACATCTAGCTCAACTGGCATAACACAGTTTATAAAGGCAATGTTCTACATTCTACCTTGGTGAGTAGTGTCTGCGGTCTTAAAAGCCTGTGGGCAGCCATCTAAGATATTCCACTGGTCTCATCCCTTTGGGAGCAAGGGAGAATGAAGAAAACAGGATACAAGGAAAAGATTAGTCCAAAGGACTAATGGACCACAGCTACCAAGGCCTCCACCGGACTGAGTCCAGTACAGCTAGATGGTGCCTGGCTACCACCACTCACTGCTCTGACCAGGATCACAACAGATGTTTCTGGACAGAGCTGGAGAAGGATGTAGAACAAAATTCTAACACACACAAAAAAGACCAGACTTACTTGCCTAAAAGAGACTGGAGAAACCCTAAGAGTATGGCCCCCAGACACCCTTTTAGCTCAGTGGTGAAGTCACTTCCAAGGTTTACCGTTCAGCCAGGGGATTGGACAGTTCCATAAATCAAAATGGGACTAATGAGGCACAGCAGTCCAGGGACAAGGACTAGAAGGCAGAAGGGGACCGGATAGCTATTTATAGGGAACCCAAGTTTGATTAAGGACAGTGTTGACATGTATTGGGGTTGTTAACAACTGTCATAGTGCAACATGTGTACTAACTTTAATGAGAAACTATTTTGTTCTGTAAACCTTCATTTAAAGTGAGAATAGCAGCACAACTGGAAGAATGTAATCGATGTCACTGAACTGTGCATGTAGAAATTTTTGAAATGGTGTATCTTTGGCTATGTATATTTTCATCAAAAAAAAAAGTCGAGAAGGGAGAGGGTTGACATGTCGTGGGGTTTTTAACAAATGTCATAAAACAATATGTGTACTGACTGTTTAATGAGAAACTATTTGTTCTGTAAACCTTCACCTGAAGTGCAATAAAAAATAAATAAAATTTTTTAAAAAAACTGAGTAGCTGCTGAGGCTGACTACCTCATGGATTTGGTTTCTTCATCTGGAGGTTTACAGTCCTGGTTTCATGTGACATCCCAGTTAATTGGCCTAATGTCAAGTTTAGGGGCTTCTGTTCTACCTCCTAGTTCACCGTGCAGTGTCTGGGTTCTTAAAAGCTTGCAAGCAGTCATCCAAAGTACAATAATTGGTCTCTATTCACCTGAAGCAATAGAAGAAGAAGGAGAGTCAGGAAGAGGAAAAGGAAATGGAATGTGTAGCTAATTACCTTCATGAACAGCTACCTCCCTTGCCATGAGACCAGAAGTGGATGGTGCCCGGCTACCATTACTGAATGCTTTGATAAAAGAATCTATAGAAAAATTTTAATTAAAAGGGGGGAAATGTGGAACAGATTTTCATATTATCATGGAACCCTGATTTTCTGAAGCTATGGAGGCTGAATGAACCTCCAAAACGATTCCCCAGAAATAATCTTTAAACCTTAACCAAAAATATACCCCTTAAGTCTTCTTTAAACCAAACAATAAATTAGCTTACTTAATAAAGAAAGTTTGCCTTTAGCATTGTGCTCTTTTAAAGAACTATATATATGGGATCAAATTGACAACACCAACTCAAAAGGTCACGTAGTAAGTTTAGGGGGTAACAGGTTTATGTTAACAGGGGAGGGACAATTTTGAAAAGGAATGTGAGAATGAATGCACAACTCGAAGAATGTAGTCAATGTCACTGAACTGTATGCGTAGAAATTGGTGAATTGGTGTTATGTCCTACTGTGTATATTTTCAACAATAATAAAAAAAAATGCATTGTTCTCTCTCCCTGGACAACTGTCCCCTCAGTTCTCTATGGGCTTGGCCCCCCTTGTCCTTTGAGCCTCGAACTTAAAACCTCCCCAGAGTGGATTTCTCTGACCGTCACATTGAAAGTCCATCTCTCCTGTTACTATTTTTAATGACCTCTCACTTGTTCCTTCATAGTACCAATCAAAAAATGTTTTTCATTGTTTAAGTATATATATAACAAAACATTAGCCATTTCAACATATTTACATGCACAGTATAGTGATATGAATTACGTTCATCATTTATTTACTTGATTACTGTTAGTCTCTATAACTAAAACATATGAATCACGAAATGCAAGAAACTTACTTTTTTATTTGCCATTGTACTTCTAGTACATAATAGCATTTAAGAAGCATTCTTAGAATGAATACAAATATATAAATCACATATTTAGCACACCCAAAAGCTTCAAAAATATCTTAGTAAAATCTGCAAAAGCTGGAATCTGTGTAAGGTGGCAACCTGTCAGAGAAGGAAAACTCAAATATTTTCCACTAACAGAGAGCAATGAAGGAGCCCTGGTGGCGCAGTGGTTAAGTGCTCAACTGCTAACTGAAAGGTTGGTGGTTGGAACTCACCAGCCACTCTGCAGGAGAAAGATGTGGTAGTCTGCTTCTGTAAAGAGTACAGCATTAGAAACCCTGTGGGGCAGTTCTACTCTGTTCTACAGGGTTGCTATGAGTTGGAATCAACTCTCGGCAATGGGCAAAGAGAGCGACAGAAAAGTGGTGTCACACGACATATAGGATAATCACATTAGATCAAAATGGTGGAGAACCACATAATACTGGGAATCATAGCGTAGCCAAGTTGATACACATTTCTGGGGGACATAGTTCAATCCATAACAAGTGGTAAGACCGCACCCTGTCAAATGGAAAACTTACGAGACCTGGAAAAACAAGGCAGTCCCATCGAGTTCTGGCTTTCAGTTTTTACTGTACATTTGAAATACAGACAAATTTAACAAAAATGCATGCTCAAAATTGGAGAGTCTAGTACAACTCTAAAAATGATATCTCAAACTGAAACAAAACTAAGAATAGAAGAATTTTTTTATATTTATTCAACAAATATTTACTTAATTCCTACAGGAATTAGGTCCTGTTAGGCACCTGAAGCAGAGAGAGAAAGAAATGGACAAGCTTGCTTCAGTCATCTTACACTGAAATGACTCCAGGACTTCATTAACAAAAATAGCATTCAGACTAGATATAGTATATAAGTATATGCATATGATAATGTGTGTAGTGTGCATGTATGTATGCATAGTATATAATATAAAATACTATTTTCCAACAGATACTATATGTTCCATTAAATATCTATGGAACACTGTCAAAATCTGATCATGTCCTATGCCAAAAAAAAAAATCTTTATAGATTTTTTAAAATTAAAATTCTAATTTCTGCAGACTTCTTTCTATAACTATAGCATAATAAAACCAGAAATTAATCACAAAAGAAAATCCAGTGACTCTAAGCACTTGGATATTCCAAGTAGGCTTCTAATAAATCTAGAACTAACAAAGGAAAACAAAATGGAAATGAATGACAGTTAGAACATCCCATAGAGAAACCTACAGGGTCTGGTCAAGGTAATACATAGGCGAAAATTAACCGTTTTATTAGAAGTAAAATAATAAAGTAAATTATTTAAGAATTCAGCATAAGGATGTAGCAAAATAATAAGACAATAAACCAGAATAAATATGAAAATATAAACCTAGAAATTAAAGAATTAAGGGAGAAATTTTAGAATGGGATAAATAAAACAAATAGTTGGTTCTTTAAAAAAGAAAAAACACAAACTTCTGTAAGTCAGATCAAGAGAAAAATAGATGAAACACAAATGGCATTAGAATTGAGACAGGGTATATAACCAACCATGAGGTCCCTGGTGGCGTAAACAGCTTGCTCTGGTCTAATAACCAAAAGATTGGCAGTTTGAACTCACCCAGAGGCACCATGGAAGAAAGGCCTGGCGATCTGTTTCCATAAAGATTACAGCCAAGAGAGCTCTATGGAGCAGTTCTATTCTGTAACACATGGGGCCTCCATGAGCGGGAATCAATTCAACAGCAACGGGTATATAACCCCAGACATAGTGGAGACTAAATGATTATAAGGAAGAACAACATGAAATTCTACACAATGAATGTGATCATTTAAATGAACAGGGTAGTTTTTAAGAAAGCAAATATTAAGAAAATTAAGTCAAAATAAGAACTTGAAGAGACAAACAGTGACACCACTGGGCACAGAGTGCAGCCTGCACCTCCAGGACCACTGAACCAAGATATTGGACACTGCCACTAGAACTTCTGTCCCTGCTGCCACTAGCAACCACTTCAAGTGTTCTCTACTTCCAAACCAGATTCTGTGTAGTCCAGCACTTTTCACTACTGGCTTCTGACATAAAAGCTCAGATAGGTACATCTGGTTCTCAGAGTCTGGGTCACATGCACACATGCTAGCTCAAAGAAGCCCTGTTACTTCTCTGGTGGGAGGTGGGCTCTCTCATAAAGGCTTTCCCTAAACACAGGAAATGTGGTTCACATACTCATGACCAAAAAAATGCATGTCCTCCACAATTATCATAAGAAGTTCTCATTGGAAAGTAGATCAGATTCGGTATTTTGTTTTTGTTTTTGTTTTTTTTTCTTTTTAGAGTACTTTAGGTTTACAGAAAAATTGAGCATTAAGTACAGAGATGAATTTTTAGAAAAAACACCAAAAGCACTATCCCCATGAAAATTGGATAAATTGAATTTTCCATGAAAAATGATAAATCATGCTTAATTAAACTTCAAAACTTCTGCTCTGTAAAAGATATTGTTCAGAAAATGAAGACAAGCCACAGACTGGAAGAAAATCTTTGCAAAACACATATCTAATAAAGGACTTATATCCAAAATATACAAAGAACTCTTAAAACTCAACAATAAGACAACAAACAACCCAATTACAAAACAGGCAAAACATCTGAAAAGACACCTATCTTACAGAAATTTTAAAGTTTTGTATTTAAGTCTATAATCCATTTTGTGTTAATGTTTGGGTAATGTCTGTGTCTAGATTGTTTGTTTGTTTTTGTTCTTGTTTCTTGCATATGGATGTTCAGTTGTTAAAAGTATTTTCTCCATTGAATTGCCTTTGCTCCTTTGTCAAAGATTGGTTGACTACATTTGTGTGAGTCTTTCTGGGTTATCTATTCTGCTCCATTGATCTATTTGTTTACTCTTTCACCAATACCACACTGTCTTGATTACTGTAGATTTATACAGTAAAGCCTGCAAAAGTTGGAAATTGTGTAAGGCAGAACTCTGTCAGAGAAGGAAAATTCAAATATTTTTCACTAATAGAGAGTGATAGAAAAGTGGTAAGCTGCACCCTGTCAAAGGCAGCAAACTTGCACGACCCAGAAAAACAAGTGGAGTTCCAGCTCTCACAGGTTTTACTGTAGTAAGACTTGCAGTTGGGTAGTATCAGTCCTCCATCTCTGTTCCTCTTAATTATTTGTTGGCTATTCTCGGTCTTTTGCCTTTACATAAAAACTTTAGAATCTGTTTGCTTATATCCACAAACTAGCTTGCTAGGATTTTGATTGTGACTGCTTGAATCTACAGATCAAATTGGGAGGAACTGATAACAATATAGAGTCTTCCTATCCATGAACCTCACCAGATAGAATACACAGGAATCAAATAGGCTACATCTGTGGAAAGAGACAATGGAGAATCTCAATATTATCAGTCAGAACAAGACCAGGGGCCGAATGTGGAACAGACCACCAATTGCTCCTATGCAAGTCCAAGCTGAAGCCAAAGAAAATTAGAGCAAGTCAACGAGAGCTAAAATACAATCTTGAGTATATCCCACCTGAATTTAGAGACCATCTTGAGAAATGATTTGACACATTGAACACTAATGACCAAAGACCAGACGAGTTGTGGACTAACATCAGATACATCATACATGAAGAAAAAAAAGGGTCATTAAAAAGACATGAAAGAAAGAAAAGACCAAAATGGATGGCAGAAGAGACTCTGAAACTTTGTCTTGAATGTACAGTAACCAAAGCAAATGGAAGAAATGATGAAGTAAAAGAGCTGAACAGAAGATTTCAAGGGGAAGCTTGAGAAGACACAATAAAGCATTATAAAGAAATGTGCAAAGATCTGGAGTTAGAAAACCAAAAGGGAAGAACATGCTGGGCATTTTTCAAGCTGATAGAACTGAAAAAAAAAATTCAGGGCTCAAGTTTGCAACATTGAAGGATTATACAGGTAAAATATTGAATGACACAGGAAGCATCAAAAGAAGATGGAAGGAATACCCAGAGTTACTGTACCAAAAAGAACTGGTCAATGTTCAACCATTTCAGGAGGTAGCATATGATCAAGAACTGATGGTACTGTAGGAAGAAGTCCAAGCTGCACTGAAAGCACTGGCAAAAAGCAGGCTCCAGGAATTGACAGCATATCAATAAAGATGTTTCGACAAACAGGTGCAGCACTGGAGATGTTCACTCATCTAAACCAAGAAATGTGGAAGATAACTACATGGCCAACTGACTGGAAGAGATCCATATTTGTGCCCATTCCAAGGAAGGGTGATCCAACAGAATGCTGAAATTGTGGAACAATATCATTAACATTTATCATTAATAAAATTTTGTTGAAGATCATTCAAAAGTGGTTGCAAAACTACATTGACAGGGAACTGCCAGAAATTCAAGCCTGATTCAGAAGAGAACGTGAAGCAAGGGATATCATTGCTGATGTCAGATGGATCTTGGCTGAAAGCCGAAAATACCAGAAAGATGTTTACCTTATGATGGACTGTGTGGATCATAACAAATTATGCATAACTTTGTGAAGAATGGGAATTCCAGAACACCTAATTGTGCTCATGCAGAACCTGTACACAGACGATCAAGAGGCCAGTCATTCAAACAGAACAAGGGGATACAGCGTGGTTTGAAATCAGGAAAGGTATGTGTCAGGGTTGTAGCCTTTCACCATGCTTATTCAATCTGTATTCTGAGTAAATAATCCGAGAAGTTGGACTATATGAAGAAGAACGCTGCATCAGGATTGGAGAAAGACTCATTAGCAACCTGTGATATGAAGATGACACAACTTTGCTGAAAGAGGACTTGAAGCACTTATTGATGGAGATCAAAGACTACAGCCTTCAGTATGGATTACACTCCAACATAAAGAAAACAAAAATCCTCACAAATGGACCAATAAGCAACATCATGATAAACGGAGAAAAGATCAAAGTTGCCAAGGATTTCATTTTACTTGGAACCACAGGGAAGCAGCAGTCAAGAAATCAAACAGTGTGTTGCATTGGGCAAATGTGTTGCAAAAGATGTCTCCAAAGTGTTAAAAAGCAAAGGTGTCATTCTGAGGACTAAGGTGTGCCTGATCCAAGCCATAGCATTTTCAATCACCTCATATGCATGCAAAAGCTGGACAATGAATAAGGAAGACCAAAGAAGAATTGATGACTTTGAATTACGATGTTGTCAAAGAATACTGAATATACCATGGACTGCCAGAAGAATGAACAAATCTGTCTTGGAAGAAGTGCAGCCAAAATGCTCCTTAGAAGCAAGGATGGCAAGACTTCCTCTCACATACTTTGGACATGTTATCAGGAGGGACCAGTCTCTGAAGAAGGACAACATGCTTGGTAAAGGAGAGGGTCGGCGGAAAAAGAAGATCCTCAATGAGATGGATTGACACAATGGCTACAACAGGCTCAAGCATAACAACGATTGTGAGGATGGTGCAGGACTAAGCAGTGTTTTGTTCTGTTGTACACAGGGTAGCTATGAGTCAGAACTGACTCAACAGCACCTAACAACAACATCCATCACCATTAACTTTCTCTCCATTTATTTAGATCTTTGATTTCTTTCATCAGAGCTTTATATTCTTCCTCATATAGATCTTGTATATGTTAGATTTATACCTAAATATTTTCTTTCTTTTCTTTCTTTTTTTTTTTTTGGTGTTGATGTAAATAGTGTTGTGTTTTTAATTTCAAATTCCAAATGCTTATTGCTGGTATATAAGGAAGCAATTGACTATTGTATACTAACTTTGTATCCTGGGATCCTGCAACCTTTCTATAATTGCTTATTAGTTCCAGGAGGTTGTTGATGATGATTCTTTGGAATTTTCTACGTAGACAATCATATCAGCTGTCAACAATGACCATTTTATTTCTTCCTTCCCAATGTGTATACATTTTATTTCCTTTTCTTGTCTTATTGCATTTGCTAAGACTTGTAGTATGATGTTGAATAGGAGTGGTGAGAGGAAACACCCTTGCCTTGTTCCTGATTAGGGGAAGAAAGTATGTATTTTCTCACCGTTAAGTATGATGTTAGCTGTATTTTTTTTTTCTATATGTTCTTGATCAAGTTGAGGAATTTCCCCTGTATTCCTAGTTTGCTGAGTTTTTATCATAAATGGATGTTGGATTTTGTAAAATGCACTGCTTTTGCTGTAGTTTACAAACTTTGATAAGGTGTATTTTCATTTTTATTTAGTTCAAAATATTTTTAATTTCTCTTGAGACTTCTTTGACCTATTTGTTATTTAGAAGTGTACTGTTTAATCTCCAAATATTTTGGAACTTTCCAGATACCTTTCTGTTATTGATTTCTAGTTTAATTCCCTTGTGGTCTGAGAGCATACTTTGCATGATTTCTATTCCATCAAATGTGTTAAGTTGTATTTAACAGCCCAGAATGTGGTCTTTCTTGGTGAATGGTCTATGTGAGCTTGAGAAGAATGTGTCCTTTCCTCCAACCTGAGCATCCTATGACCCCTAGCTCATTACACACTCACTTGACCTAAGTGTAATTTTCATCCCTCAAGACCCAACTTGAATATCACCTACTTTGTGATTCTTTCCTCATATCCGCCAAATAGTACAAGTCCTGTAATCCTCTGTACTCCCAGAACTGTATCAGATCCTCTCAGATCTCCTCTCACACCACTCTTCATACCCCGTTGGTCACAGTATTCCAGTCACACTGCCTTTCTTTTTGTTCCTTAAATGTCCCCAAGCTCATTTGTGCCTCAAGACACTTGCTTTTGTGGTCCTTTCTGCCTGTAAGGTTCAGTCTCAGATTTTCACCTGACTGGACCCTTATCATCCTTCAGGTATCAGCTTAGCTCTCCTGTCTTCTGAGAGAACTTCCCTAGCCATGCATGCTACCTGAAACTCCCTTCCCATCAACCACCCTCACTCCT
Source organism: Dugong dugon (assembly GCA_030035585.1). Taxonomy (NCBI): domain Eukaryota; kingdom Metazoa; phylum Chordata; class Mammalia; order Sirenia; family Dugongidae; genus Dugong; species Dugong dugon. The sequence continues at coordinate 2,981,872 of CM057475.1, read as the reverse complement.
GACTCCATTTCCCCATCTTAATTTCTTCATATCATTGCAAATGTTTGTTGCTGGTATATAAAGAATCAAATGACTATTGTATTCCTTCTCTGACAGAGTTCTGCCTTACACAAGTTCTGACTTTTGCAGGCTTTACTGTATAAAGCTACAGTAATCAAGACAGTGTGGTATTGGTGAAAGAGTAAACAAATAGATCAATGGAGCAGAATAGATAACCCAGAAAGACTCACACAAATATAGTCAACCGATGTTTGACAAAGGAGCAAAGGCAATTCAATGAAGAAAATCTTTTTAACAACTGGACATCCATAATTCTTCTCTGGCAACCAAGATATGGTCTGTCTCTCCCCCAGTAGAATGTAAGCTCAGCGATCTAAAAGATCTTAGCCCCCGGACCTCAATAAAGATTTATTGAATTTATCAACAGATGAATGGATGGATGGATAAATAGATGAATTCATGAATTAATAAATAGATACTTCTATTGTAATACTTAAAATCTGAATGATTATCTGTTTAATGTCTGTGTCTTATTAGATATGAGTGCAAGAAAGACAAAGACAGTGTCCTACTGATGCCTCTATCCTCAGTGCCTAAAATGATGCCATGAGCTTTCTGCTGACTTAGTTGACTTCTCTTCTATGTTTCCCTATACTCTCATTGCAGTGATCCTCAAATTCAGTTGTTCAGTATAATCACTGCTTACCCCACTCTCTCCATTTCCTCTGTGGCAGATTAAAGATGACCACAATTTCTTTGATACTCCTCCAATCAACAAGTTGGTTCTGATTAACTTCCCCTTGAGTCTGAGCTAGTCTTGGTGACGTGCTTGACTAATAGAATGTGCCAGAAGGTAACTACAGGGACCTCTGATGTCATAAAGAGCCTCGCAGCTTCTGGCTGTGTTTCCTAGAACACTTACTCTTAGAACCCAGTTGCCATGGTATGAGGTGCACAGGCCACATGAAAGTCTATGTATAAGTGCTCCATGCAACAGGCCCAGCATAAAATTTCAGCCAGGCTAGTGGGCCGTCCTGAAAGAGCCTTCAGATGACCACAGGCCCAGCCAACAAAGTGGTTACTGGCAGTAACCACCCAGTCAACTCACAGAGAACAATGAGAGGTAATCAATTATTGTTTTAAGCCTCTAAGTTTTTGGGGAATTTGTTAGGTGGCAATAGCCAACGTAACACTCTGTATTCAATATGAAAGTAAAGAAATCATGGAGGGTAGACCAGGATACACAGTGGAATAGAAAGAACAACTGGTCTGGGAACTGGGTTCTCTAGTCTTAGCTCTGCCATCAGCTAGCTGTGTCGGCTCAAGTAACTCATGTGACAACTCGGGGTCTTATTTAGGGATTTAAGTGATTAGAACAGTAATCTGTACATCTAAATCTCCTTTCATCCTATACACATAGTTTTATACTTTTTTCGTTAAACTTTCTTTTATAATTTAAAGATGCTATTTCATTCACATTGTTGTGTAGGAGGAGTGAGGAAGTGAAAGAGAAATGTCGCCAATATCGCAATTTTGCCTTGGGTCAGTCCAGACTATGAAATAAACAAAAAAATGGGACACTAGAGTTGTGTTCCAGGGGGTTTTTCAATGTTAAAGACTCAGGCCTACTGCAGGGCTTAACATGAGATAAAATCAAGAAGCTGAGCTGCCAATAATTAATATGTATCTCTGAAAATAGGATGTTGACTCCAGGTCAAGTGACAGAATGAGTTTTGTGGTTGTATTCTTTTGCTTTTGTTTTCTTTATTAGGTAAAGGGCTGATGGTGAAAATGCTTAAAAGGAGAAAAGAAGCCAATGGGGTAGTTTGATGATGTTGGCAAGTTTCTCACTACACAAGGGGAGGGATTATGAGTTAGTGAAGGTTAACATCCCTCCCAAACTTGATATCTCATAATTTCAGGGTTTTTAACCCTCCGTTCATTTCTAATGCAGAAATTTGATCATGTGACTCCCATGCTGAAACTATGTCAGACTCCTACTGTCTATAGGAAAAAGACTAATTCAGATTCCTTAGCATTTCAAGCAAAGCTCTTGGTGTGGACCCTCTTCTTCTCCTACCACCTCCCGCCTCCACCATCCAGACCCCTTCCTCTGGTCATGTTGCCATGCCGCACTCTTACACCCTCATGTTACTCCTCTCCTAAATAGCAGGAGCTAAATAAAGACTGATGTGCAGGTTGCATTTGCTGGCTCTGAATTACTTCTGGTGCACTTCCTGTTGAACTCCACTGCCTGGGACTATACCGTCTTTGGATTTGGAAGGGTTTGGACCAGCTTGCTTTAAGATTGCCCTCCCTCTGAATAAGTCTGGGCTTGCACTGACCATCTGCCATTGTGATTGGCTTTGACTTACCTGATTCTCAGTGTACCTTCTTCAGACTTGGTGACACTACCCCCAAACCTTAGCTGACAATAAGAATTCCTCACTTTCTCTACCCCTTCAAGGTACTGCCCCACTCACCTCTGCCAACAGGAGAACTACAGCTAACGTGCACTACTTTATGATGCTCTCCCATCTGCCTGGAATGCCTCAGCTCCCCCTCTGCTGTTAACCACCAGGGACGTTTCTTTGAACAGAACCCTTCAAAGGCCTCCTTCCTTCTCTAGAAATGAGATAAAGTATAACAAACGCGTAGCACATAGGTCAGCCATAAATAAGGAATAGCTACTTTTTTACATTGTTTCCTTGTCTACTGTGATGGTTAATTTTATGTGTCAACTTGGCTAGGCTATGGTGCCTAGTTTTGTGACAGAACACTAGTCTAGTTGCTGTTATGAAGTAGTTACATATGATTAAATCAGTTAGGCCTCAAGTGAAGGACTGCTTTCCATAACGTGAGCAGGCCTCAGTTAAGTAGCTAAAAACCTTAAGAACATAAAGGGAGTTTCCCTAGAGTGTGTTCTGCCTCCAAACTATAAATTGACGTTTTTGCAGAACTCTCTCACTCTTCAATCTTCCTATTGCTGACTTATGAATTTGGGACTTGCTATCCCCAATAATCTCATATATACATACATATGAGATTGATTTAGTTCAAGGAATTGGTTAGCATAATTGTTTCTTTAGAGAGCTCTAAGATACCTACTTTTAAAATTCTCCAGTAAATTTTTGATAAGTAATATATATACACATGATACAAAATCAAAATATTTTTGGTCAAGTGGCACATAATTCAAAATTTCACCACTCTGGCTGTCTCTGTGAGGGTCTGAGTGTGTGTCCAGAGGGCTACAAATAGAAGAAGAAATGTTTCTGCCCTTCGTCTCCTGGTAACTGTTATGACATTTTCTCAACACCTCAACAAATCCAACATCTACAATGGGGCAGATGCATAAGCTCCAACAGTCTCTGCTCAGGTATGAGGAAAATTTCATGTGGACAGCTGCAGGACATCAGGTTTGTAGGATACCTACCCTGTTATTGTTGTTAGGTGCCATCGAGTCCGTTCCAACTCATAGCGACCCTATGTACAATAGAATGAAACGCTGCCTGGTCCTGCGCCATCCTCATGATTGTTATTATGCTTGAGCCCATTGTTGCAGCCACTGTGTCAATCCATCTTATTGAGGGTTTTCCTTTTTTTCTCTGACCCTCTACCCTACCAAGCATGATATCATTCTCCAGGGACTGATCCCTCCTGATAACATGTCCAAAGTATGTGAGACGAAGTCTCGCCATCCTCGCTTCTAAGGAGCATTCTGGCTGTACTTCTTCCAAGACAGATTTGTTTGTTCTTTTGGCAGTCCGTGATATATTCAATATTCTTCGCCAACATCGCAATTCAAAGGCATCAATTCTTCTTCAGTCTTCTTTATTCATTGCCCAGCTTTCGCATGCATATGAGGCGACTGAAAACTCCATGGCTTGGGTCAGGCGCACCTTAGTCTTTAAAGTGACATCTTTGCTCCTTAACACTTTTAAAGAGGTCTTTTGCAGCAGATTTGCCCAATGCAGTGCGTCATTTGATTTCTTGACTGGGCATGGGCATTGATTGTGGATCCCATTAAAATGAAATCCTTGACAACTTCAATCTTTTCTCCATTTATCATGATGTTGCTTATCGGTCCAGTTGTGAGGATTTTTGTTTTATGTTGAGATGTAATCCATACTGAAGGATGCGGTCTTTAATCTTCATCAGCAACTGCTTCAAGTCCTCTTCACTTTCAGCAAGCAAGGTTGTGTCATCTGCATAACACAGGCTGTTAATGAGTTTTCCTCCAATCCTGATGTCACATCCTTCTTCACAGAGTTCAGCTTCTTGAATTATTTGCTCAGCATACAGATTGAATACGTATGGTGAAAGGATACAACCCTGACACACACCTTTCCTGACTTTAAACCAAGCAATATCCCCTCGAATGCCTCTTGGTGTATGTAGAGATTCCTCATAAGCACAATTAAGTATTCAGAAATTCCGACTCTTAGCAATGTTATCCTTAACTTGTTATGATCCACATGGTCAAATGCCTTTGTATAGTCAATAAAACACAGGTAAACATCTTTCTGGTATTCTCTGCTTTCAGCCAGGATCCACCTGACATCAGCAATAATATCCCTTGTTCCACGTCCTCTTCTGAATCCGGCTTGAATTTCTGGCAGTTTCCTCAATGTACTGCTTCAACTGCTTTCTAATGATCTGCAGCAAAATTTTACTTGCGCGTGATGTTCATGATATTGTTCGATAATTTCCACATTCGGTTGAATCACCTTTCTCTTACCCTGTGGAGGGGACTGCTGTAAAGTTTCAGGGACAGTAGGAAGATCTTTATGAATTCCAGTACCCCTTGGACTCAGGGGTTTCTCTAATGGGTCAGCATCTCCCTTTTCACAGCTGTTTAATATTTAAGTGCGGGATAAACTTCTAGAATCATTGATCTCTTCCTCTTCCAGTCACACAGACTACTTAAGAGATAACTATCTTGTCTTTGAAAATATCAGTTGTAAAGCTATGAGCATCTCCGAACATTTTTATAGCTATATAGCTGGCAGCATCTATTGGGAGTTCTAAAAATTTGAAATGAATCATTATTAACTAGCAAATAAAAGAGCCAGTGAAAAAATTTCTGGTATCTCATGGCCATTATATTTTTTCTCACCATAAATGTTGTCTCACCATATTCTCTCAATAGCACCATGGGTGATGGTTGTTATTCTTAATTTCTTATATACATGGACACTGAGGATCGACTCACCCAGCATCACAGAAATGGTAGCAAGGTCTTCTGGCTGCTAATTCCTTAATTTTCTATTGTATGAATAAATTTCATAATGCATACTAAATAAAAACTCTTTGACTAGATGAATATTTATTATATAGCAGGCAACAAGAGCCATGAGTGGTTTAAATAGCATATGAAACAAGGCTAGAAATATAGGAGAGGCTTGTTTTCATATGGATTTCTCTGAATAATCTCCTTATGAAGAGAATTTGATGGCTAAAAAGGACATTAGATGTCACCTAACCTTACCTACTAAGCAATGCTTCTGCCTCTTCTTGAGCCCTTTACCCCAGCATAACTGGGACTGCACTATTCTACAAAGCAATTTAACCATATTTTGTTAGTTCTAGTCATTGGGAAGTTCTTCCTTCTATATATTGGCCCTCAGTTTGGATAAAATATGATTAATCTCTTCCATGTGACAGCCATAGACATTTGAAAGAAGCTCTATCCCCTCCTCCAAGGCCTTCTTCCTTAAGATGAACAGTTGTAGGTGTGCTAACAGTTCCTCAACAGACATGACTTAGAGCCACTGCATCATCTATATTTCTACTAATTAGTGCACTTTTCACAATGGGATAACCAAAAATGGACACAGTTCTAGGGCAGAGTTCACTCATCTCCCTGTTCCAAAGATTATATTTCAATCAATGCTGCTGAGTGTTTCATTGATTCCCTCACCACACCGTTACCTCTTAGTCTGCTCTCATTTCACCACAACAATTGAATCCTTCCGCAGATGCATCTACAGAATCCCAATACCCAGAAGAAGGTGGGTTTGGGGACCCAAGTGTAGGATTTTCATGTGTTCCTACTGTATTTTTTTTATAGATTTGACCAATTATTTCAACTTATCAAATTCTCTTCAGATCCTGGACTGTGAACCAATGTATTTCCCATTCCTGTCAATTTTGTATCAACCACACACTAAGGCAGATAGCTGTCAACTGTCACATTAAAACACCTCTGAACAATTTAACCCCAACTCGATATCAATCCATGAATAAATTCACTCATCCAGCAGCACACAATCCTATCTTCTTCTAGTTTATCATTTAGCAAGTCGTAATCAGTGTAAAGGAATCCCTGGGTGGTGCAAACAGTTAATGCTCTTGACTGCTAACTGAAATGCTAGAGGTTCCAGTCCACCAGAGGTGCCTTGGAAGAAAGATTTGGCAATCTACTTCCAAAAACTCAGCCATTGAAAACCCTGTGCAGCACAATTCTACTCTGACATACATGGGTTTGCCATGAGTTGGAGTCAACTACACTGCAACTGGTTGGTTAATCAGTGTAAAGTTAGGTATTGGTTATCATGAAGGTGAATGAGATAGTTAACTTAAGCAATTAACAGGAACATTAAAAAGCCTTGTTGATATCTTGAAACCCTAACATCCAAACAAAATCGGTATCTTCCATACCAGTGATCCTTTCAAATGAAGAAACTAATTTGTTTCAAATATGGTCTTTTGAAACCCACTAAAGCAGCTAGTAATTACTGCTTCATTTTGTTGTGGCTTACAAACTATCATTTCTAAAAATCCATTGTAAAATATTTCTAAGATCTTCATTGCTGCTCTGTTGTTTGCAGAAACCGTATCATTCATTTCTGTTTTGTTGTGTTTTGGTTTAGATTAGGACTGATTTGTCCATTTTGTTTATTCTAACACATCACTTTCTTCAAGTCTCTGTGGTAAACTCTACAATGCTAATGAAAGTGACCGCATAGGGTAGGTGGGAAGTGTTTCTTAGTGAAACAAATGTTGAACTCAAGAGTCAAGGGAAGGGAATGGGTTTATGGGCTGAGTGGGTAAAGCAGGGAGAGACTTACAGACAAAGAGAACAGCAAGCGCAAAGGCCCCATGGAAGAAGAGATCATGGCATAATGCAGTACCAACTTCCCCAAATCAGTAAGTAAGCAAATCTGTTAACTATAAGACCAATGCACAAAAAGTAAATATTCCACATAGACAATGAATTAGAAAATGTAATTTAAAAAGAAGAATTTCATTTACAATAACAAGACGTTATGTGATATCTGGGTAGTAATTCAATAGAAGAGGTGTAAAATTGTGACGAAAAAATTTGTAAAGCTTTATTGAAAGACAAATAAGAAGACCTGAAAAATTGGACTGGATCCCATGGTCATGTTTGTAGAGACTCAGTATCACATAGGTATCAATTTTCCCCCGAATAGCCCACAAATGCAATGAAAACTCCCATCAAAATCCCAACCAGCATTTTCACTGAGCTTATTGAGATGATCTTAATGGTCTTCCCCCCGCCCCACCTTTTTTTTTATTGTGGTAAAAACATGCACACCAAAACATCCTCCAGTATAGCAACTTCCATATTCACAACTCAACAACATTGATTACATTTGTCATGTTGTGCCACCATTATCAATATCTTCATCCAAACATTCCACCACCTTTAACATAAACTCAACGCCTCTGAACAAAAACTCCCCCTTTTCCCATCCCTCCCACCTCTGATAACCACTATGTTTGCAATTTCATTTTAATGTTTTTTTCCATTTTCTATTTGAAATAACTTTGATTTATATATTTAATAACATTTACTTAAACAGTTTAATAGAAGTTATTGCACTTCGCTTAATATTTATTATGTTAGAAATAGTTTTATCAGCTAAGATTTATTCCTTAGTAATGCTTTCCTTTCATACAAGTTTTCTTTTACTATATCATTTATTACACTCTTAGTTTATATTTTTAATCATTTCATTTCATACTCTGAACTAAAATATCTTACTAATAGAATATAATCATTTATTTTATCACACCAATCTACCAACACAAGGAGACATGAAGACCAATATCGCTACTATTTGTGTAGTTTCCATAATCACATAGAAAGACAATACTTTTGTAAAAATAGCCCAGTCAATAGCCAATGGCACCAATTCAACTCAATATTAAATCTTCCATCCCTCTCCAACCATAGTAAATAAAATTTCAAACCCATCAGCTTCTCCAGTACAAAACAAACTCTTATTTATAATTTTAAATAATATTCAAAAGATATTAACTTTTAAGTATTCTCTAGAACTCTAACTAAAAACCAGAGAGCTTTATTGCTTATTGTTATTATAAAATATTTACTCAAGAGAATTTTACCTCACACCTTGCTTGGGAGTCTTCAGTCTATCAGGTTGTTCCTTTCAATTCGGGCTTGCTCTATTCATGTCCCCATAATAACACGATTACTGAAATGGAGTATTTGAACAATAGCATGGTGAAGAAACATGGAGAGATAATGCCCAACCACCCCTCGCCTACAGTCTTAAGAATTTACAAATAGGAAACTGATTCAATGACCGACTAAAGTGCCTGTGGTAGTGCCTAGCTACGTCCAAGCCTCGTCATTCATCTGATAGTGTTCAGGGTCTTAAATGACTTACATGATAAGTGGCCACCCTTTTAACCTTTTAAACTCTTGGTGAAGGTGGGTTACTCCCTTGTGAATGGCATAAGACCAGTTCACCCTGAAAATAAGGCCCTACGTACAGCAAGACAACAATCCCAACTGAAAGGAATAGGTCCGTGAAGAAGAAAGTACTCTTAAATGTGATCACTGAATTCCCAGAGGATTCTTGATCAAAAGGGAGGAGAAACAGCCTTTCCAAAACTGAGGTTTCTTGGCCCAACTGGAAATTCCTGGCTAAGTTCTGAGTCCAAACTTTTCTTGTCCTAAGCAACTCCATCTTAGAATTCTTCTCTGTCATATAATTCAGCTTGTCATCTTTGCAAAACCTTCCACTGTACCCTGACCTAGGTAAATGCAATTTTGCTGCTACAGGAAGAGCTCGTGGTTGAGAATGGCTGATGTAAAGAAAAAATTATTACAAGTGTTAAACAAGTGACTTTAATAGTCAACCAATTTTCAGAATATGCCTCCTTCATTCCCCCTAAAAAATGCTTTTCCAACCTGTGACTTTTCCATAACCTTGTTCTAACACCCCCCTAAGCTCTGTAAATGTCAGCCAATCAAAAACATTTTAGCTGTATCCTTCTGCTTGTCTTTATAAGTCTCTGTATCACTGCAGCCCCTTGAAACACTTTATTCAGATTATCCTGGCACCATGTTTTCCATTTTGCAAAATGCTTTTATCACCATAATAAAACTATTTGTTTTTAAACCTAAACAGATGCATGGTATTTGCACTACAACAGACCACTCTGGATGATACACTGAAAACACATTACAAGCCAACAAGAGTGAAAGCAGATCGACTAGTAGGAGCTTATTATGATGGTCCAGATCATGAAAAAAATGAAAATCCTCACAACGGGGCCAATAAACAGTATCATGATAAATGGTGAAGAAATTGAAGTTGTCAAGGATTTCACTCTACTTGGATCAACAATGTCCATGAAAGCAGCAGTCAAGAAATCAAATTACATATTGCATTGGACAAATCTGTGGCAAAAGACTTCTTTAAAATCTTAAAAAAGCAAAGACAGCACTTTGATGACTAAGGTGCATCTGACCTAAGCCATAGTATTTTCAATTGCTTCATATGCATCTGAAAGCTGACAATGAAAAAGGAAGCCCAAAGAAGAATTGATGCATTTGAACCGTGGAGTTGACCAAGAATACTGACTACACCATGGACTTCTAGAAGAAGGAACAAATCAGTCTTGGAGGAAGTACTGCTGCCAGAATTCTCCTTAGAAGCGAGGACGGCAAGACTTTGTCTCATTTACTTTGTACACATCATCAGGAGGGACCAATCAGTGGAGAAGGACATCATCCTTGATAAAGTAGATGGTCAGCATCAAAAAGGGAGACCCTCAATGAGATGGACTGACACAGTGGCTGCAACAATGCCATACGATATAAATGATGAGATATAGTATATTAAAAATATATTTATAATAATGGAGATAAGAAAATACAGTTCAAGCAGTCTTCTCAGGTGTCTCTACTTCTCATCCAGGAGAGAGATGTTTGAATTTCCGTCCAAGTCTCTTAGTTGTCTGGAAGGTCAGTTATATGCATGAATTCTAGTTTTTCGTCTTTTGATAGGCTGGTAAGTCCAAAAAGATTTGTCTTTTTTCAGTAAGTATAGTCTCCAGACTACATAGAAGGTAATTTAGATATACTTGGCTTTTGAGTGTCAATTTTTTTTTACCTGTGAAGAATACCTTTTTTAAAGCAAAATTAAGTATAGCTGTTATAGCATTTTATAATAATAGAAACAATGAGAAAGATTTCAAAGTAAAGTAGTGGCAATAAACTTCAAAAGAAACTAATTATTTATAAAAATCTGTTAAGGAAGGAACAGAACTGTGAAGATTCAGCATCAGCTGTCAGTTTTAGTAATGGTATAGGTATCTTTTTGTGCAGTAGTCAGGACAGTGAGGGCTATTCAACTCTGAAGAACTAGTTCTCTTATCATAGTTATTTTATCATTCATTGATTCGTTATTTCAGTAATACATTCTTTTCTAATTTATAGGAGACTCTGTAGTTAACATAATAGAACACTGAACATTAGTAACATTCCTGTATAAACTTTATAGTAATCTTTTAGTTTACCCCAATCCTATGTAGCTAATTTGGCTTCATATGGTCCTGGATCAGCAGTAGTCTGAAATTTTTGTTAAGTTTTAAAATCTTGATTTAGTCTGATGATTTTTATATTTAAAATACTATAATCCTTTATATAAGTTCAATACAGTCCAGTTTCATTGAAATATTTTGTTAAAGTGAAATAAAATCTGTTTGTGAATGACAACTTAAAATGTTCACGGTTTTCTTATGACAATATTTCTTAAAGAATTATAGAAGCAATGTAAAACAAACAAAAAAAACTTTAAACAGAAGAAAATACCTTTAGACATAATGATTATCCTTGTATCTTAAAGAGGTTCAGATATAATCTATAACAGATTTGAAACTGCTACCATGTACTCATCATATATTTGAACAGTAATAAAAATTTTATGAGTAATGATGTTAATTCCCCAGTTAAACTATAGGATCAAGTTAAATAATTAAAATTATGTAACACATTTCATATAACATATTAATTTAAAAATGTTTAGTATTTATTTTTTTATAAAATCAGATACAAATCTTTTGTGGCTTTTTATGAAATCTGAATTGACTCTTAAAATTTAAAGCTTATTAAACTTATTAAACCTTTTTCTTGTGAAACTTCAAAGTCATTATGGGTTTGTCATAGGTTACCAAGAAATGATATTTGCTTAACAGTGAGAAACTCAACACTTGTCTATTTGACATTAAAAGTATTATAAATTAATTCATTAAACTTATAGTTGTAGTAAATGAGAATTTTGACTACATTAAATAAATTCCTTTTTAAGAACCCTTTCAAATTTGTTTTCTCTATTACATATTCTTTATAGTACGCACTTTTAAGTGACAAAAATGAATGTACTTAATACTAGACTTAAATATATATATATATATATACCAGACCTCTGGCTGTTACCCAAAAGGTCAGCAGTTCATATCTACCAGCCACTCCTTGGAAGCCCTATGGGGTAGTTCTGCTGTGTTCTGTAGGGGCACTATGAGTTGGAATCAACTCAACAACAACGGGTTTTACAGGTTTTATATATATAAAATCTTTTTCTGTGACATAAAAGTAAGAGCTTACAAACTTTAAGTATAATAACTGTCTATTAACTTAATTTTAAGATCAGTAAGTTATCCAAAAACTTTAGAAATCAATCCAAGCTTATATATTATATTGAAGTAAGTTTGTTTAAATAGTTCACATATTTTTTATACAAACCTATATTATTTATATTATTTTCTTGGTAAGCAGTTTAGTCTTTTTTTTTTCTTTTTATTAGTAAAAATTACTCTCTTTAAATAAAATACACCTGATATAATATCTAACTTAAATTACTTTTAAGGATGACATAAAAACTTTTTTATGCTAGGATTTGAATTTAAGGCTCTTATTAATTTAATTTAAGTCATTTAATCTGTATAAACACTTATTTATCGTTAAACCAATTAAAATAATAACATCTGGAGGTGAGAAATTTTCTTTTACATGTTATAGGATCCTGTAAAGAAGTAATAATTTAAAGGCCTTGTTGTACTAAATAAACAATTTATCTCTTTAGTGCACCTTTTTAAACAGACTACTTTATGTTATTAAAAGTTTAATTTATGGCTTTCTGAGACAAGGTGAAACTTATACACAGAACTTAAACAGAAAAACCACACAAACCACATATATTGTCAAGAAGTTAAGAAAAACTTCAGGCAATGCTGCAAACTATAAAAGAAACTGAAACATTGGGGGTTGCCATTTTTTCTAATATCTTCCTATGAAAAATCCTGAAAACAAATATTAGTGTTCTAAGTTTTCTTAATCTATACAAGCATTTAGAATACATTATTTAAAGGTTTTGATTCAAAAAGATCTACTTTTTTTTTTCTTCTGCACAGCCTAAAATCAGCAAAACAAGACAGGAAATTTGAAAAAGGGAAATAGAAAAGGAAAAAAAAAAAAACCACATAAACTGCTTATATTTTTAAAAAATGCATCCAACAATTCTTTAGTAAGACTGACTTAATTTAACAGAAAAATAAGTCTTAGATGAACTCATTAGTTTGTTAAGGTCTCAGAAGAATATTAGACCCTCTGACAAAACTTGAGCACTAAACAAAAATTCTCTGAGAAGAGCAATGTAAAGGGGAATTTATTTGCTTAAAGTGACTGCCAGAGTTTTCTTAGAAAAAAAGGAAGTCATATATAAAAAAGGAAGTTCAGACAGAGTAAGCTGTCACTGGAAGAGTAGAGGGAGCAGCTGCAGACTTCTGACGAGTCTAGACAGAGTAGCTTTGATTTTAGTTAATTAAGGAATAGTGTATTATTTTGATATTTTCTAAAAATTTAAATCTTAAGTGCCAAGTAAAATAGGCATTAGGTAAACAAATTTGGATAATTTAAAAGAACCTTAACACCATTTCACTGAAGGTTCAAGCTTGTTTTGAAGTTCAGGGTCTCAGACCTAGTAAAATTCTAATAGGAATTGCCACGGAGTTTGGCTTTGCAGCTTGCAAAGACTGAGATCCTACAAACTTGAAAACTTCTAGGAAAATAAACTGTTTACAACCTCATACTGCTGCTACTAACCAAAACCCATTGCGTTGAGCTGATTCCAACTCATAGCGACCCTATAGGACAGAGTAGAAACTGCCCCACAGGCTTTCCAAGGAGCAGCTGGTGGATTTGAACTGCTGTCCTTTTGTTTAGCGGCCAAAGGCTTAAACACAGTTCCTGTTAAAAATCTTAAGGTAATAAAAGAAAGACTGACAGAACAAAACGAAACAAACTATAATTCTCGAAGAACCCAGACTATAGTTTTGAAGACTCAGTTTTTGAAGATTCAGCTGTTGAAAATTCAGGAGGATGTATAGATAGCAAGCCAAAAGCAAAACAGACAGAAAGAGGAGTGACAGGTGCATGAGATTTTAATCTTTAGGTAGGCTGTTTTACTGTCCTGCTGTTTGGAATGCCTCCTGGTATTAATTAAAAAGGTGACTTTTAATTTTTAATTTACTGCACAGAAAAAAATGAGTTTAGACATGTCAAAGGTTCTCTATATGAGGCAATTGTCTTTATTTTTCTGTCTTGAAGATAGAATAGGTACACATGCAAGTTTTAACCTGTTTCAAAGACTTTAAAGACTAGAAGACACATTCAAAGAGTACAGAAATACAGTCCAACTCTGGGCTGCCCTTCCAGTAGCAGGACCATAATATTTGCTTATAAATTGTGCAGAAGTTCCCAAAGGGCATTCTCCACTCTTGGATTTGTTACTCCCCACCAACCTTGTTAACTAACAGTGCACTCTAAAGTCAGAACCAGAATGTGTCCAAACTTGAACTTACAGGCAGAAATGCTTAACCTGAAACCTACAGGTGAACAAACAATCTTTGCCCAAGTGCCAGGACCTGCAAGCGGAAACACTTAACTTGAACCTGCAGGTGGACAAACAATTCCAGTAGAGGGCAGAGAACTATTCTTGATTGTTGTCTTGGGATCAAGGTATGCAAATTTGCGAGCAGAGGGCCTAGACACAGACTCACAAGCAGATGAAGACTCAAAGAGTAGACTTACCTCTCTCAGAATCAGAACAGGGAGAAAAGGGAAAACAAATCAAGCCCAAATTAACAATGAAAGTGGGCTAATAATAATGACAATAAATTGATAAGAATGAAAGCACGCCAGTAATGAAACTCAGAGACCTCAGATGCAAGGACACAGAGGTTCAATTCAAGAGATACTCACCTAGACAATACCCCAAGGTCCATAGAAAAAGGAAAGTCTAATTGACTCAGCTGGATCCAAAGCCCATTTTCTCAGCTCTCTGGGGGCTGTCAGAGGGAGTCTCCTATGGATCCAATGTTTTCTGACACCAAGTGTGATAGTGGAATAAACCACAAGTCTATTTAGATTTGGAAACAAAGAATTTTATCATGGCTATAAAAATACTTTGCAAAATGGAAAACACAGTGCCAGGATACTCTGAACAAAGTGTTTCAAAGAGCTGCAGTGATACAGAGACTTATAAAGACAAGCAGAAGGATACAGCTAAAATATTTGTGATTGGTTGACATTTACAGACTGCCATGGATTGAATTGTGTCACCCCAAAATATGTGTCAATTTGGTTAGGCCATGATTCCCAGAATTGTGTGGTTGTCCTCCATTTTGTGATTGATACAATTTTCCTATGTGATGTAAATCATAATCTCTGTCTGTGGCTAATGAGGCAAGATTAGATTATGTTAAAGAGGATTAGGCTGGGATGTAACACCTTTGCTCAGGTCACATCCCTGATCCAATGTAAAGGAAGTTTCCCTGGGGTGTGGCCTGTGCCACCTTTTATCTTACAAGAGATTAAAGGAAAGGGAAGCAGGCAAAGAGTGGGGGACCTCATACCACCAAGAAAGCAGCGCTGGGAGTACAGCACATCCTTCAGACCCAGGGTTCCTGCATGGAGATGCTCCTAGTCCAGGGGAAGATTGATGACAAGGATCTTCCTCCACAGCTGACAGAGAAAGCCTTTCCCTGGAGCTGATGCCCTGAATTTGGACTTGTAGCCAACTCAACTGTGAGAGAATAAACTTCTCTTTGTTGAAGCCATCTACTTGTGGTATTTCTGTTACGGCAGCACTAGATGACTAAGACACAGATCTTAGAGGGTGTGTCAGAACAAGTCACAGGTTAGAGAAACATTTTTTAGGGAAAGTGAAGGGAACATTTTCTGAGAATTGGTTGACTATTAAAGTCATATGTTTAACACCTGTAATAATCCTCTCTTTACATCGGCCATTTCTAACCACAAGATCTTCCTCTAGCAGCAAAACTGCATTTACCTAGGTCTGGGGACAGTGGAAGGCTTTGCAAAAATGGCAAGTTGCATTATATGACCAAGAAAAACCCTAAGATGGAGATGCTGAAGACGAGAAAAGATTGGGCTCAGAACTTAGCCAGGAATTTCCAGTCGTGCCAAGAAGCCTCAGTTCTGGAAAGTCTCGTTCTCAGGTCTCATTAAAACTTAAGTCAGATTATGTCACTCCTCTGTTCCAATCTCCCCCCATGGTTCCCCATTTCACTCAGAATAAAAGCCAATGATGCCCAATGGCCTACAAGATGCTCCATGATCTCGTCCCCATTTCCTCCATGACTTCATCTTCTACTACCCATCTCCTTGCTCCCTGTGCTCCAGCACACTGACCTCTGCACTGTTCTCTGAATTTGGGGGCATACTTCTACCGCAGGCCCTTTGTGTTTGCTGTTTCCTTTGGCTAGAATGCTTTTCCCTTATAAATTTTTTACCTTTTTGGTAGCCTTGCACAAATGTTACCTTCTCAATGAGGCCGTTTTTTAGACCACCCCATCTAAATTGCAACTGCAGCACCACTGCCCCAAACACATACATACACATAATCCCTAAGCTTTCTCACTCCTTTCAGATGTAAGCTTCAGGAGGACAGAAATTTTGCTTCATTCTCTTCAATGTGATACCCTTCAAAACAGTGCTCAGTCTTTGTAGGCACTCATAAATATGGGTTACAGAAATAAATGTCTGTGAGAATTCTAAAGCTACTATCTTACAGGCACTGTATCAGGGGTTGGGAAGTAGAAGAGACAAAAAAGAGGTCCCTCCCTCAGGGAATTAACAATCTTTTGGGGGGAAAATTTGAGCTAATGCATATATATATATATATATATATATATGAATATATGATTTAACTAGCCCTTGTGGCGTAGTTGGAAACCCTGGTGGCGTAGTAGTTAAGTGCTACAGCTGCTAACCATCCACCAGGCGCTCCATGGAAACTCTATGGGGCAGTTCTACCCTGTCCT
The DNA here is from genome assembly GCA_030035585.1 of Dugong dugon. Classification (NCBI taxonomy): domain Eukaryota; kingdom Metazoa; phylum Chordata; class Mammalia; order Sirenia; family Dugongidae; genus Dugong; species Dugong dugon. Next base: position 2,965,243 of record CM057475.1, on the reverse strand, counting down.
ATAGGATTGCTATGAATCAGAGTCAACTCGACGGCAACAGTTTGTGTGTGTGTGTGTGTGTGTGTGTGTGTGTGTGTGTGTTTGTGTGTGTGTGTCGCATAGTGGTTAAGAGCTCAGGCTGCTAACCAAAAGGTCGCCGGTTCAATTCCATCAGTTGCTCCTTGGAAACGTTATGGAGCAGTTCTACTCTGTCTTATAGGGTTGCTATGAATAGGAATCAATTTGATGGCACACAACAATATATGATTTAAATAAATTAAGGATGCTATGAAGGAAAATTATTGATTCTAGCCCAGTGGGCTGTCTTTTTTGTTGTTGTTGCTGTTGTTTTTAACTGTTAAAATGTGTCCTCTACCTAATGAGGAAAAATAATTTCTTGATATTCTCAATTGTTCCATTATAACTATCCTCTAGATTTTGGGAAGTCAGAAATATATGCTTCTGTCTTTGTTCTAGTGTCAAGTGGGACCTCACTCAATTTTTTTGTTGATGACTGTAAGCCTTAGTGACAAATTGGAAACTCCTTCCTCTTTTTGTAGATGCCATTCATCCTGAATTAGCCAATGCTCTCAAATTCATGAGGATGCCAGCATCTAACCACCTGGCAGATTGTTTTATGTCAAAGGGTGTGATTCCATGTTTGCCCTTTTTTTTCATGCAATTTTACCAGTTTTTATGACTAAAAAGTATTTCAGGAGTCTGCCTTGCGATGGTGAGATGCAGATGGATTTTGGAACATGGAGCTCCAAATTGCCAACTTTTCACTATCTCTTACAGCACAACCCCAAATCCACACTTGGTTGCATTTAAAAAGTAGGTGAAAGATCTTAGGAAAGAATACACAGAATGCCTGAAGATTACACTGGATGAAGTGAATTATCTTTATTGAACACAGATAGAGAAAAAGGTCACTCATGAGGAATTCCACCACCAGGGCCAGAGAACATTTTCTCTTGGAATGGCACACACAGATTTGTGTTGCTTATGTAACAATAAGGTTTAATCTTTTCACCTATTAATTTGTCAGATATGGATCTGTTTTTCATTCTCTTCACCTTGGTGTATGTTGAGATTGTTGACTTGTAGAGCATCGAAAAGAAACAAATTTACAAGAACAACATAAGTTGGCCAGGGCCAAAGAAACTCACAGAGTTGGAGCTAAATATACTCAACACAGGGCAAGAAGACGGAGGTATACAAAAATGCCTTTTGTTTGAACCAAATACAAGAGCCAAGGCATCTGTGTCCAAATGTCCTGTGCATGGATGAACCTCAGATCCCAACCATACATGAAACCAGCTGGAAGAGGGAAGGCTGTTTCTTGGCAGTCACATCTCTGAGAATTGAAGCAACAACCTGTCTTGCTTTAGTTAGCACTGAGTGTCCCTAGCGCCATGGAGCCTGGAGAGTTCTAAGAGATTCCATCATCCATGGCCGTAAATCTATCCCTGAGTTTAAAATTATGCTTATATTCCAGGCACACTGTATCCATTAATTCAGTGACACATTCTGTTGTTCTACTGATTGTGTCAGCAATTGTCTCAATTATCGAAAGATATCATGACTGTCAGTTTAAGACTTTGCATTTAGGCAGACGTCCGGGCAACATGGCACTATAGACAGAAGCACCACACCGTCCCTCCACAGCAAAGATCAAAAAAACTAAGTCAAACAGGGACACACGTAAATCCTAAAACCCTAGGCATCAAATGAAGAGATAAAGAACTCAGCCAAGCTCTGAATGGAATAAGAAACTGACAGAGAACAGAGAGCGAAGAGAGATACATGCAGAGATCCCCTATCAGCTAACGCAGCACGGATCTGCCATCTTGGACTCCTATTGGAGATAGGCAAACAGGGGGTATGATAAAGCAGCTTCACAGAGTTTCCAGCAGGAGACAGAACAACCAGTAACCAGTGATATACGCTTTCTCACCCACCATTTTTCTTCACCCACACTCGGCCTCCTCTGCTTCCTGCAGCCACAGTCTCTTGGCCAGCAAGCATTGGCTTCACCCCCGAGCTGCTTGGATTCCACCTGATCACACTGGCTGGCTCCCTAAGTGCCATTTGTTGGCTGCTGGTGTTGCTTTTTTCTGCTTCCTTAGATTTCTTCCTTACCTCTCACCAGCTCCCCCTCCTTTCTCTCAAATACCTGGCTCTGTGTGCCATCTTTGTTTCTTCCTGAAAGGTTGCAAAACACAGCTCGACTGTGAAACTGCTTCTCATCACATGCCACCAAGCTGGTGGGACCCCCAGAGCTGTTTTTGTTTGTTCTGATTTATTCTGTTTTTGATTTGTTTGTTTGTTTTTCTTTTCTCAGCTTGGGAGCCCCTTCTAGCCAGGCAGTACTGTGTGACTTGGGAGCTACTCCCTTACTTTGCGCATACATGCAGTGGCATCCCAGGGGGCATTTCTTTTGACTTGTTTTATATTTTTTGTTTTTGCTTTTTTGGGTTTTTTTTTTTTTGTTTTGTTTTGTTTCTTTGTTTTGTTTTCTTATCTCTCTACTTACCTTTTTGTCTTTCTTCACTTCTCAGTTTCTCATCTCTATATATTTACCTTCTCTTCCGGACTCATGAATACCTTGTGCTGTGTGACACTGCTACCCCTTCACGGCCAGGGAACAACTTCCCCGGTCCTCACAACAGCACTGGTGGCATCTCTGGGAGCTCTTTTCTTTCTTTTTTAATTTTTATTTATTCATTTTTTTCTTTTACACTTTTTCTTCTTTTTTTTTCCCTTTTTGTTTTTCTCCATTTCTCAGTCTCTCGTCTTTCCACTCCAATGGCAAACTCCCTTAGCATTTTTGTTTGTTTGTATGTATGTTTTTGGCTTCTTTTCCCCTCTTCTCCTTCTCCTCTTTCCCATACCCATCTTAGCTCCACACATCACAATCTCCCCCTTCCTTCCTGCATAGCTGCACCATGCACTGAACATCACAACTCCAAGCAGCACAGGCATGGGCTACTGGAACCACCCCTACACTAATTCCTGATGCACCCTGTCAGCCCTAGTACGTGCCAAAAACAACCCATATCAGGGACTCCCCTTAAGCTGGACCTGCCCAGATGTACCATACATGAGTGACTGACCCTGCTCATTGGAGAAGGAGGTGGAAAGTATCATGCATACAGACAAGCAAAAAACAAAGAATGCACAGCCTGCCTACTCAGATATAACCAAATACCACAGAAAAGCAGGACGAAACAAATCAATAAATGAGGAAAATAACAACTGAATGCCCTGAAGACAGCAGACAATATCAAAACATATTCAAAAATATGACAAGATGGTTCCAGTAGTTGTCCAAAATAAAACACCAGAGGACTTTCCAGTAGGAAAAAAGGCACTAGAACTACATGACAGGGAATTCAAATCTCTAATATTCAGAGCTATCCAAGAGTTGAAGCAAAAAGCAGACAAAAGTGAAGAAAAAAAATAGACAAATTCATGGAAAAGGCAGACAAATTCATGGAAAATACAGACAAAAAATGGAAAAATACAGGAAAATAATGCAGGAACAAAAAGCCAAAATAAATTCACAGCTAGAAATCATACAAAAACAACAATTAGAAATCCAAAAGATGAACAACAAGATTTCAGAAATAGACAGCGTCATAGAAGGGCTGAGGAGCAGGTTTGAAACAATGGAAGACAGGACCAGCAAAATTGAAGACAAACACTTGGATACAACACTGTTTGAGAAAAAATCAGAAAAAAAGAATGAAGAAACCCTGAGAATTATGTGAGATACAACCAAAAGCAAAAATTTTCGAGTGATCAGAGTTTCAGAACAGAGGTGAAAAGAGAAAACACAGATAGGATCATTGAAGAACTGCTGACAGAAAACTTCCCCAATATCATGAAAGATGAAAAGCTGACCATCCAAGAAGCTCAAAGAACCCCATATAGGATACACCCCAAAAGAAAATCACCAAGGCATATCATAATCACACTCGCTAAAAGTAAAGACAAACAAACAATTTTGACAGCAGCTCAAGAAAAACAAAAAGTCACATACAGAGTGGGAACGATAAGACTACACTCAGATTATTCAGCAGAAACCATGCAGGCAAGAAGGCAATGCAATGACATATACAAAACCTTGAAAGAAAAAATTGCCAGCCAAGAATAACATATCCTGCAAAACTCTCATTCAGATATGAATGTGAAATTAGGAAATTTCCAGATAAACAGAAATTAAGGGACTATGTAAAAAGCAAACAAAATTTACAAGACTTATTAAAGAGAGCCCTTCAATCTGAGAACAAACAATACCAGACCACAGGCTGAATTTGGGACACAGGATTTTATCAGACAGACACTAACCTAGGAAATGAACTCTCAAGGACTATCCAAAACCAAAAGAATTACAACAGGGAACCAGACAGGTTAATCTGTAAATGACAACAACATCAGTACAATAACAGAGGGAATAACAGGTGTAGGTATAGAATCTTCTAATGCAGAGGAAGGCAAGATGATACCGAGTAATAATACGCCACTTCAAACTTAGAAAAACACAGGTAAATTTCAAGGTATCCACAAAGAAAGTTAACAAATCTACTCATTAAAATAAAGAAGAAAAACATAAAGTTTCAGTAAAAACAAAACCTACAAAAACAAAGAAATGAAAAAAATCCAAAAACAAGAGGAATTCAGAACAGGAGAGTAAGAAGAACAAAGAAAATGTCAGCACCACAAAAAAAGTACTACAAAAAGACAGCAATAAACTCACACCGATCAATAATTACACTGAATGTAAATGGACTCAATGCACCCATAAAGAGACAGAGAGTGACAAAATGGATTAAAAAACAGGATCCATCGATATGCTGTCTACAAGAGACACACCTTAGAAACAAAGACGTAAATTTATTAAAAATCAAAGGATTGAAAAAATATATCAAGCAAACACCTACCAAAAAACAGCAGGAGTGGCAATACTAATCTCAGATACAATAGACTTTAAAACAAAATCCACCATAAAAGACAAAGAATGACACTATATAATGATTAAAGGCACAATCCATCGTAAAGACATAACCATAATAAACATCTACGCACCCAAGGACAGGGCTCAAAAATACATAAAACAAACTCTAACAGCACTGAAAAGAGAAATTGACAGTTCCACAATAATAGGAGACTTCAACACACCACTCTCGGTAAAGGCCAGAACATCTAGAAAGAAACTCAGTAAAGATACAGAAGACCTAAGGGGCACATATCAGCCAATTTGACCTCATAGACATATATAGAACAACCCACCCTACAGCTGCAAAGTACACATTCCTTTCCAAAGTACATGGAATGTTCTCCAGAACAGACCACATCTTAGGCCACAAAGCAATCCTCAACAAAATCCAAAACATGGAGATAATACAAAGTATATTCTCTGACCACAATGTCATCAAGGTAGAAATTAACAACAGGAAGAGCAAGGAAAAAAAGTCATATAAATGGAAACTTAATAACACCCTGCTACCCTGGGTAGTAGAATAAGTCAGAGATGGAATCAAAAATTCCTAGAATCAAACGAGAATGAAAACACATCATACCAAAACCTTTGGGACACAGCAAAGGCAGTCCTCAGAGGACAAGTCATAGCAAAAGATGAACACATCAAAAAAGAAGGGACACAATCAAAATATTAACAACACAACTCGAACAAATAGAAAGAGAACAGCAAAAAAAAAAAGCCCACAGCCACAAGAAGAAAGGAAATAATAAAGATCAGAGCAGGAATAAATAAAATAGAGAATAGAAAAACAATAGAAAGAACCAACAAAACCAAAAGTTGGTTCTTTAAAAGGATCAACAAAATCGACAAACCACTGCCAGACTGACAAAAGAAAAACAGGAGAGGATGCATAACCCAAATAAGGAATGAAATAGGGGGCATTACAACCGACCCAACTGAAAAAGAAAGGATTATAACAGCGTATTATAAAAAACTATACTCCAACAAATTTGAAAACATAGAGGAAATGGATACATTTCTAGAAACACACTACCTACCCAAACTATCACAAAGGGATGTTGAAAATCTGAACAGACCCATAACAAGAGAAAAGATTGAAAAGGTAATTAAAAAAAAACTCCCAACAAAAAAAACCTGTGGCCCAGATGACTTCACTGGAGAATTCTACAAAACATTCAGAGAAGAGCTCATACCAGTACTACTCAAACTATTTAGAACATAGAAAATGAAGCAACACTTCCAAATTTGTTCTATGAAGCCAGCATAACCCTGATACAAACACCAGGCAAAGACACCACAATAAAAGAAAATTACAGACAAATATCTCTCATGAATATAGATGCAAACATGCTCAACAAAATTCTAGCCAACAGAATTCAGCATCATATCAAAAAAATAATACACCACGACCAAGCAGGATTCATCTAGGTATGCAAGGATGGTTCAACATTAGAAAATCAATCAACATAATCCACCACATAAATAAAAGGAAAGAAAAAAATCACATGATCATTTCCATTGATGCAGAAAAGGCATTTGACAAAGTCCAACACCCATTCCCGATAAAAACTCTCAATAAAATAGATATAGAAGCAAAATTTCTCAACATAATAAAGGACATCTATGCAAATACAATAGCCAACATCATTCTTAATGGAGAGGGGCTGAAAACATTCCCCTTGAGAACAGGAACAAGATAAGGATGCTCCTTATCTCCACTCCTATTTAACATTGTGCTGGAAGTCCTAGCTAGAGCAATAAGGCAAGAAAAATAAATAAAGGGCATCTAAACTGGTAATAAAGAAGTTAAACTGTCCATCTTTGTGGATCATATGATACTGTACATAGAAAAACCCTAAAGACTCTACAAGAAAACTACTGGGACAGAAAGATTCAGCAGAGTAGCAGGATACAATATAAACATATAAAAATCAGTTGGATTCCTATACACCAATAAAGAGAGCGATGAAAAGGAGATCAGGAAAACAATTCCATTTATAATAGCCCCTAAAAAAATAAAATACTTAGGAATAAATCTAACCAGGGATGTACAAGACCTATACAAAGAAAACTACAAAACACTACTGCAAGAAACCCAAAGGATCTACATAAATGGAAAAACATGCCATGTTCATGGATAGGTAGACTCAACATTGTGAAAATGACAATTCTACCCAAAGCAATTTACAAATAAAACGCAATCCTGACCCAAACACCAACGAAATTCTTTAAAGAGATGGAAAAACTAATCATTAATTTATACAGAAAGGGAAGAAGCCCCGGATAAATAAAGCACTATTGAAGAAGGAGAATAAAGTAGGAGGACTCACACTACCTGACCTCAGAACCTACTATACAGCTATGGTAGTCAAAACAGCTTGGTACTGGTACAACGACAGATACATTAACCAATGAAACAGGATTGAGAACCCAGATGTAAATCCACCCACCTATGGTCACCTGATCAACAAGGGCCCAAAGTCCATTGAATGGGGAAAGACGGTCTTTTTAACAAATGATGCTGGCAAAACTGGATATCCTTCTGCAAAAAAAATGAAACAGGACCCATACCTCACTCCATATACCAAAACTAATTCAAAATGGACCAAAGACCTAAATATAAAGCCAAAAACTATAAAGTTCATAGAAGAAAAAATAGGATCAACACTAGAGGCCTAATACAAGGCATTAACAGGATACAAACCATAACCAACAACACAAAAACTCCAGAAGATAAGCTAAATAACTAGGATCTTCTAAGAATTAAACACTTACGCTCATCAAAGAATTCACCAACAGAGTAAAAAAAGAACCTACAGACTAGGAAAAAATTTTTGGACTAACAAGTCAGACAAAGCTCTAATCTCTAAAATCTGCAAGAAAATCCTACACCTCTACAACAAAAAGACAAATAATCCAATTTAAAAATGGGCAAGGAAGTGAACAGACACTTCACCAAAGAAGACATTCAAGCAGCTAACAGACACAATAGGAAATGCTTGCGATCACTAGCCATTAGAGAAATGCAAATTAAAACCATAATGAGATAACATCTCACCCTGGCATTACTGGCATGAATCAAAAACACTGGGAATAACAAATGCTGGAGAGGCTGTGGGGAGATCAGAACTCTTAGGCACTGCTGCTGAGCATGCAAAATGATACAACCATTTTGGAAAATGATATGGCGCTTCCTTAGAAAGCTAGAAATAGAAATAGCATACAATCCAGCAATCCCACTCCTAGAAATATACCCTAGAGAAATAAGAGCCATCACACGAATAGACATATGCACACCCATGTTCATTGCAGCATTGTTCACAATAGCAAAAAAATGGAAACAACCTAGATGCCCATCAACAGATGAATGGATAAACAAACTGTGGTACATACACACAGTGGAGTATTATGCAATGATAAAGAACAATGATGAATCTGTGGAGCATCTCATAACATGGATGAAACTGGAGGACATTATGCTGAGTGAAATAAGTCAATCACAAAAGGACAAATATTGTATGAGACCTCTACTGTAAAAACTCATGAAAAAGTTTACACACAAAAAGAAACAATCTTCGTTGGTTACGAGGTATGGGAGGGGTGGGGGAGAGTTCTAAATAGACAATAGATAAGTGGTAACTTTGGTGAAGGGTAAGACAGTACACAATACTGGGGAAGCCAGCACAACTTGTACAAGGAAAGGTCATGGAAAATCCATAGACACATCCAAACTCCCTGAGGGACTGAATTGCTGGGCAGAGAGCTGTAGGGACCATGGTCTCAGAGAACATCTAGCTCAATTGGCATAACACAATTAATAAAGAAAATGTTCTACTTTTTACCTTGGTGAGCAGCGCCTGGGGGTCTTAAAAGCCTGTGAGCAGCCATCTAAGATACTCCACTGTTCTCATCCCTTTGGGAGCAAGGAAGAATGAAGACAATAAGACACAAGGAAAAGATTAGTCTAAAGGACTAATGGACCACAACTACCACAGCCTCCACTAGATTGAGTCCAGTACAGCTAGATGATGTCTGGCTACTACCACTGACTGCTCTGACAGGAATCACAATGGATGGTCCCAGAGAGAGCTAGAGACAAATGTAGAAAATTCTAATTCACAAAAAAAAGTCCAGATTTACTGGCCTGACAGAGACTGGAGAAACCCTATGACTATGACCCACGGACACCCTTTTAGCTCAGTAATGAAGTCACTCCCAAGGTTCACCATTCAGCCAAAGATTAGACAGCCCCATAAAACAAAATAAGACTAATGGGGCACAAAAGTCCAGGGCCAAGGACTAGAAGGCAGGAGGGGACAGTAAAGCTGGCAATAGGGAACCCAAGGTTGAAAAGGGACAGTGCTGACAAGTTGTGGGGTTGTGAATCATTGTCACAAAACAGTATGTGTACTAACTGTTTAATGAGAAACTATTCGTTCTATAAACTTTCATCTAAAGTACAATTAAAAAAATAAAAAATTTTAAAAAAGACTTTTCATTTAAATTACCTAGGCTTCCATGGGTCTCAGAACCAGCTCAAGATGTTAACAGCATGACTAGGACCACAGAAGCCTCCCGTGTGTGTCTCCCAACCCCTACATTGTCCAACAGTCGCCACTGCCCTGACTTCTAACAGCACAGAACATCTAAGGGAGACCATTTAAATCACAATTACTATTAAATGTACAATAAATAAGTTATTTGGAGACATAAGTGTGACTGCCAGAGTTTGATTCCTGGCTCCACCACTGCTGTCCCTCCCTGCACCTCTGTTTCCACCTCTTTAAAATGAGGGTGATAAAGTAGGACTACCATGAGGGGTAAACATGGTTGGAACTGTTCCTCCTGGTACATAGCAAGCAATCCATAAATGTTTCCTTCTGTTCTTTCTTTTTTTCTTTCATTCATTCACTCTCTCTTGTTGTTGCTATTGTTGTTTGTTTTCCTTAGCAGTGTCTTCTGGAAGTAGCCTCTGGCCAATTCTCCTGTTAGCAGTGGCCGTTACAGGCAGTTCCCAGTTGGACAGGTCCTGCCAGCTCTGAGCTTCTTGCCCTATACCACCCACATCCCAGGAGCAGTCCACAGTGGACCAAACAAGACCCCAAGGGGCCAGGCCACCCTGCCAGGCCTGGAACTTCCCTGACTGTAGTCACTCCACCCAGCAGCTCCTGACAGCCCCTCCCATACATACCTTAGCCAAAAAAAACCTATTTCCTGATTATCCTAAAAATTGCCTCACATAGAATTAAAAAGAAAGTATTTGCGTTCCAAGTTACCATGAGTAAAAAAATATAGACCATCTGGCAAAATATAAAGAACACAAACATAAAAAGAAACATAGAGACTTCCGGGCAACATGACACTATAGGCAGAGGCACCACACCGTCTGTCCACAGCAAAGATCCGAAAAACTAAGCCAAAAAGAGAAAATGACAATCCTGAAACCCTAAGCATCAAACGAAGAGATAAAGAACTTGGCCAAGCAGTGAAAAGAATAGGAAACTGACAGAACAGACAGCAAGGAGAGATACATGCAGAGGTCCCCTATCAGCTAACACAGCACAGATCTGCCATCTTGGACTCCTATCAGAGACCAGTGAACAGAGAGTATGAGAAAGCAGCTTCATGGAGCTTCCAGGAGGAGACAGAACAACCAGTAACCAGCGATGTACACTTTCCCACCCCCCACCCTTCTTTACCCCCACTTAGCCTCCTCTGCTTCCTGCAGCCACAGTCTCTTGGCTGGCAAGCACCACCTTCACCCTAGTGTCACTTGGATTCCACCTGCCCACAATGACCAGCCCCCTAAGTGGCATTTGTTGGCAGCTGGTGTTGCCTTTTTCCACACTTTAGATTTCTTCCTTACCTCTCACCACCTCCCCATCCTTTTGCTCAAATACCTGGCTCTGTGCACCATCTTTGCTTCTTCCTGAAAGGCTGTGAAATGCCTCTCGAATGTGAAACTGCTTCCTAGCCCATGCTGTCATGCTGGTGGGATCCTGGGGCTTTTTTGTTTGTTTTGAATAATTTGTTTTCTTTTTCTTTTCTCAAATTGGGAGCCCATTCTGGCCGGGAAGTACTGTGCAGCTTAGGACCTACCCCCTTAGTTTGTGCAGATGTGCAGAGGGATCCCTAAGGCCATTTCTTTTTTCCTGTTTTTTTTTTGGGGGGGGGGGTTCTTTTTTTCTGTTTTTTTTTTTTTTTTGAGGGGGTTTCTTGTTCTTTTTTTGTTTTCTTTTCTTTTCCCTCTTTTTCCCTTTTTGTCTTTCTTCATTGCTCAGTTTCTTGTCTCTCTATACTTTCCTTCCCTTCCTGTCCCCTGAATATATGGCACCGACTGATACCCCTACACCTTCTAGCCAGGCTGTACTTCATGGCCCATGAGCAACTTCCCCAGACCTCGTAGCCACAGTGGAGCTTTTCCCTGGGAGCTTTGCTTTTCTTTTTTCTTTCTAATTTTTATTTATTGATTTTTTTCTTATCTTTTCTTTCTTCTTCTTCTCCATTTTGTTTTTCTCCATTTCAGAGTCTCTCATCTCTCCACTCCAATGGCAAGATCCCCTAGCACTCTTTTTTGGTTTTTTGTATGATTTTGGCTCCTGTTCCTCTCTTCTCTCTCCCATACTGATCTTAGCTCCACACATCACAATATCCCCCATCCATCCTGCTTACCTGCACCGTGCACTGAACATCACACCACCAAGCAGCCCAGGCATAACCTATCGGACCCTGCCTGGCACTGATTACTGGCCCGCCCTGGTGGCCACAGTAAGTGCCACAAAAAAACCCATCCCAGCAACTCCTGTTCATCTACACCTGCCCTTCTGTACCATATCTGAGTGACTCACCCTGCCAATTGGAGGAGGTGAAAAGTATCATGCCCACAGACAAGCAAGCAACAACGAACAAACAGCCCACCTGCTCAGACATAGCCAAATAAAACAAAAAAAAAAGGATGAAACAAAGAAATCTACAATCAATAAATGAGAAAAAATAACTGTTGAATGCCCTGAAGACAGCAGACAATATCAAAACATTTACAAAAACAGGACAGGATGGTTCCACTAGGCGTCCAAAATAAAACACCAGAGGACTTTCCAGTAGAAGAAATGTCACTAGAACTACCTGATAAGGAATTCAAATCTCTAATATTCAGAGCTATCCAAGAGTTGAAGCAAAAAGCAGACAACAATGAGGAAAAACAGACAAATTCATGGAAAACACAGACAAATTCATGAAAAATACAGATAAAAAAATGGAAGAATTCAGGAAAAGAATGCAGGAACAAAATGCCAAAATAAATTCACAAGTAGAAATCATACAAAAACAACAATTAGAAATCCAACAGAAAAACAACAAGATTTTAGAAATGGACAGTGTCATAGAAGGGCTGAGGAGCAGATTTGAAACAATGGAAGGCAGGATCAGTGAAATTGAAGACAAACACTTGATACAAATCTGAGGAAAACTCAGAAAAAAGAATGAAGAAAAATGAAGAGACCCTGAGAATTATGTGGGATACAATCAAAAGCAAAAAATTTCGAGTGATCGGAGTTCCAGAACAGGGGGTGAAAACAGAAAACACAGGGAGGAACATTGAAGAACTGCTGACAGAAAACTTCCCCAATATCATGAAAGATGAAAAGCTGCCATCCAAGAAGGTCAACAAATCCCATATAGGATAAACCCAAAATAAAATGACCAAGGCATATCATAATCACACTCACCAGAAGCAAAGACAGAGAATCTTGAGAGCAGATCAAGCAAACAAAAAGTCACATACAGGGGAGAAACAATAAGATTAAGCTCAGATTGTTCAGCAGAAACCATGCACAAGAAGGCAATGGGATGACATATATAAAAACTTGGAAGAAAAGAATTGCCAGCCAAGAATAATATCCTGCAAAACTCTTGTTCACATATGATGGTGAAATTAGGACATTTCCAGATAAACAGAAATTAAGGGGATATGTAAAAACCAAACAAAACTTACAAGAATTATTAAAGGGAGTCGTTCAATCTGAGAACAAATAACTTCAGCCCACAGGCTGAATCTAGGATGTAGGATCATACCAGCCAGATACCAACCTAGGAAATGAACTCTCAAGGTCTATCCAAAACCAAAAGAAATACAGCAGGTAATCAGAGCAGTTAATCTGTAAATGACAACAACATCAGAACAATAAAAGATGGAATAAAAGGTGTAGGTATAGAACTTTCTAATGGAGAGGAAGGCAAGGCAATACCAAGCAACAATAGACTGCTTCATACTTAGAAAGACAAGGGTAAATTTCACGGTAACCACAAAGAAAGTTAACAAACATACTCATAAAAATAAAGGGGAAAAACATAAAGTCTCAGTAAAAACAAAACCTACAAAAACAAAACAAATGAAAAAAATCCAAAAACAAAAGGAATTCAGCACAGGAGAGTAAGAGGAACAAAGAAAATGTCAGCACACACACAAAAAAAAAAAAAACCACTATAAAATGACAGCAATAAACCACACCGATCAATCATTACACTGAATGTAAGTGGACTCAATGCACCCATAAAGGATGGAGAGTGACTGAATGGATAAAAAACAGAATTCATCAATATGCTGTCTACAAGGGACACACCGTAGAAGCAAAGACGTAAACTGGTTAAAAATCAAAGGTTGGAAAAAAATATATCAAGCAAACAACTAACCAAAAAGAGCAGGAGTGGCAATACTAATCTCAGATAAAATAGACTTTAAAACAAAATCCACCACAAAAGACAAAGAAGGACACGATATAATGATTAAGGGGATGATCCATCATGAAGACATAACCATAATAAACATCTACTCACCCAATGACAGGGCTCCAAAATACATAAAGCAAACTCTAACAGCAATGAAAAGGGAAACTGACAGTTCCACAATAATAGTAGGAGACTTCAACACACCATTCTCACTAAAGGACAGAACATCTAAAAAGAAACTCAGCAAAGATACAGAAGAACTAAAGGGCACTATCAGACAACTTCACCTCATAGACATATACAGAACACTCCACCCTACAGCTGCAAAGTACACATTCTTTTCCAATGCAAAAGGAACGTTCTCCAGAATAGACCACATATTGGGCCACGTAGAAATCCTCAACAAGATCCAAAACACTGAGATAATACAAAGTATCTTCTCTGACCATGATGCCATCAAGGTAGAAATTAACAACAGAAAGAGCAAGGAAAAAAATCAATTGCATGGAAACCGAATAGCACCCTGCTTACAAACCACTGGGTAATAGAAGAAATCAGAGATGGAATCAAAAAATTCCTAGAATCAAATGAGAATGAAAACACATCATACCAAAACCTTTGGGACACAGCAAAGGCAGTCCTCAGAGGAAAATTTATAGCAATAGATGCACACATCAAAAAAGAAGGGACACAATCAAAACATTAACTACACAACTCAAACAAATAGAAACAGCAAAAAAAAAGCCCACAGCCAGCAGAAGAAAAGAAATAATAAAGATCACAGCAGAAATAAATGACATAGAGAACAGAAAAACAACAGAAAGAATCAACAAAACCAAAAGTTGGTTCTTTAAAAGGATCAACAAAATCGACAAACCACTGGCCAGACTGACAAAAGAAAAACAGGAGAGGATGCAAATAACCCAAATAAGAAATGAAATGGGCGACATTACAACAGCCCCAACTAAAATAAAAAGGATCATAACAGAGTATTATGAAACACTATACTCCAACAAATCTAAAAACATAGAGGAAATGGATAAATTTCAAGAAAAACACTAGCTACCCAAACTATCACAAAGGGATGTTGAAAATCTGAACAGACCCATAACAAGAGAAAAGATTGAAAAGGTAATTAAAAAAAAACTCCCAACAAAAAAAACCTGTGGCCCAGATGGCTTCACTGGAGAATTCTACAAAACATTCAGAGAAGAGCTCATACCAGTACTACTCAAACTATTTAGAACATAGAAAATGAAGCAACACTTCCAAATTTGTTCTATGAAGCCAGCATAACCCTGATACAAACACCAGGCAAAGACACCACAATAAAAGAAAATTACAGACAAATATCTCTCATGAATATAGATGCAAACATTCTCAACAAAATTCTAGCCAACAGAATTCAGCATCATATCAAAAAAATAATACACCACAACCAAGTGGGATTCATACCAGGTATGCGAGGATGGTTCAACATTAGAAAATCAATCAACGTAATCCACCACATAAATAAAAGGAAAGGAAAAAATCACATGATCATTTCCATTGATGCAGAAAAGGCATTTGACAAAGTCCAACACCCATTCCTGATAAAAACTCTCAATAAAATAGATATAGAAGCAAAATTTCTCAACATAATAAAAGACATCTATGCAAAACCAACAACCAACATCATTCTTAATGGAGAGAGGCTGAAAACATTCCCCTTGAGAATAGGAACAAGACAAGGATGCCCTTTATCACCACTCCTATTTAACATTGTGCTGGAAGTTCTAGCTAGAGCAATAAGGCAAGAAAAAGAAATAAAGGGCATCTAAATTGGTAATGAAGAATTTAAACTGTCCCTGTTGGCAGATGATATGATACTGTACATAGAAAAACCCTAAAGACTCCACAAGAAAACTACTGGAACTAATAGAAAGAATCAGCAGAGTAGCAGGATACAAGATAAACATACAAAAATAAGTTGGATTCCTATACACCAATAAAGAGAACAATGAAAAGGAAATCAGGAAAACAATACTATTTATAATAGCCCCTAAAAAAAAAAAAAAAAAAAAAAAAAAAACACTTAGGAATAAATCTAACCAGGGATGTAAAAGACCTATACAAAAAAAACTACAAAACACTACTGCAAGAAACCCAAAGAGATCTACACAAATGGTAAAACATACCATGCTCATGGATAGGTAGGCTCAACATTGTGAAAATTAACAATTCTACCCAAAGCAATTTACAAATACAATGCAATCCTGAACCAAATACCAACAACATTCTTTAAAGAGATGGAAAAACTAATCATTAACTTTATATGGAAAGGGAAGAAGCCCCGAATAAGTAAAGCATTATTGAAGAAGAAGAAAGTAAGAGGAGTCACTTTACCTGACCTCAGAACCTACTATACCGCTAGGGTATTGAAAACAGCTTGGTACTGGTACAATGACAGATACATTGACCAATGGAACAGAGTTCAGAACCCAGATGTAAAGACATCCACCTACGGTCACCTGATCTTCAACAAGGGCCCAAAGTCCACTGAATGGGAAAAGACGGTCTTTTTAACAAATGTTGCTGACAAAACTGGATGTCCATCTGAAAGAAAATGAAACAGGACCTACACCTCACACCCATACAAAAACTAATCCAAAATGGATCAAAGACCTAAATATAAAACCAATAACTATAAAGTTCATAGAAGAAAAAAATAGGATCAATGCTAGAGGCTCTAATACACAGCATTAACAGGATACAAACCATAACCATCAACACACAAACTCCAAAAGATAAGCTAGATAACTGGGAACTTCTAAAACTCAAACACCTATGCTCTTCAAAAGACTTCACCAAAAGAGTAAAAAGAGAACCTACAGACTGGGAAAAAAATTGTGGACATTACAAGTCAGACAAGGTCTAATCTCTATAATCCACAAGAAAATGAAACACCTCTACAACAAAAAGACAAATAATCCTATTAAAAAATAGGCAAAGGAAATGAACAGACACTTCACCAAAGAAAACATTCAAGTGGCTCACAGACACAATAGGAAATGCTTGTGATCACTAGCCATTAGAGAAATGAAAATTAAAAGCACAATGAGATACCATCTCACCCCGGCATTACTGGCACGAATCAAAAACACTGGAAATAACAAATGTTGGAGAGGCTGCAGGGAGTTCGGAACTCTTAGGCACTGCTGCTGGGAGTGCAAAATGATACATCCATTTTGGAAAATGATATGTCACTTCCTTAGAAAGCTAGAAATAGAAACACCATACAATCCAGCAATCCCACTCCTAGAAATATACCCTAGAGAAATAAGAGCCATCACACGAATAGATATATGCACACCCGTGTTCACTGCAGCATTGTTCACAATAGCAAAAAGATGGAAACAACCTAGATGCCCATCAACAGATGAATGGATAAACAAACCGTGGTACATACACATAATGGAGTATTATGCAATGATAAAGAACAATGATGAATGGTTAGCATCCATTTAAGTCCTTGTCTTGTCTCTGGACTGCTGTGCCTCATTAGTCCCGTTTTGTTTTATGGGGCTGCCCAATCCCCCGCTGAATGGTGAACCTCTGAAGTGACTTCACCACTGAGCTAAAAGCGTGTCTGGGGGCCATACTCTTAGGGTTTCTCCAGTCTCGTTCAGGCCAGTAAGTCTGGTCTTTTTATTTGTGTTAGAATTTTGTTCTACATCCTTCTCCAGCTCTGTCCAGAACCCTCTGTTGTGATCCAGGCAGTTCAAATCCACCAGGTGCTCCTTGGAAACCCTGTGGGGCAGTTCTACTCTGTCCTATCTGGTCACTATGAGTCGGAATCGACTGGACGGCAACGAGTTTTGGGGTTGTATAATAATACCTACATGCTAAGCATTCAATATGTGTTTATTGAATGAATCAATTAATCAGTAACATAACAAAATGAGAAAAAGTTCCCCAAATAAAGAAATGAGAAAGAACATGTGATTCCAAACACAAAGGACATTAAAGCAATTGTAAGTGAATATTTTTGTTCAACTATATGCTATTTGAAAACTTGGATAAAATCAAATTTTTCTAGCAAAATATAAGTTACCAATATTACTGATGTATATATACACACACACATATATATGGATCTATATACAAAAGTCTTTTATTATTTTGTATTACTAATTAGAAAAACATCACTGGAAAATTAACAGGTTTATACCTGTTAATCACGCCTCCTAGGTTTATGCCAAGGAGACAAATTGCCAAGTGATTAGATACTCACATCTTTAGCTTTAATAGTTTATGCCATATCATTTTCCAAAATGATTATATTATACTCCCACCAACAACACATAATAGCTCCTATTGTATTACATCGTGACCAACAGCTGGTATGGTCATACTTTCTATTTTTGCCAAGTTGGAGAATTTAAAATCTTATGTCATTGTTGTTTTAATTTACATTTCTCTGATAACTAATGAGGTTGAGCATTTTCCATATGTTCAATAACTTTTGATATTTCTTCTTCTGTGAAATACATGTTGTTTTTCTATTGGGTTCCTTGTCTTCTTGGTGTGTAGATTTATTTATATGTACTAAGTACTGATCCTTTGTGGTTGTATCTGTTGGGAATATATTTTCCCTGTTTTTGGCTTGTCTATTCACGTTCTGCATGGGATCGTTTGATGAACATACATTCTTAATTTTAATGTGGTTGAATTTATTAATCTACTTATAGCATGTCCTTTTTTGGGATCTTCTTAAGAAGTCTTTCCCAACCCTGGAAGTCAAAAAGATATTCTCCTGTATTTTCCTCTAAAAGTTTTTAAATCTTTCCTTTCACATTAATGTCCACTTGGAGTTGGCTTTTGAGTATAGTGTGACTTACAGATCCAATTTCATTGTTTCCAAATGTATAAACATCTATTCCTGCACGTATTCAACAGACCATCCCAGCTCTGTCACATATAAAGTTTCGCTATATGAATAGGTGAGTTCTGGGCTCCTTTTAAATTTAATTGGTGCACTATGTCTATCCTTCTACCAATACTACACTGTCTTAATTATCAAAGCTTCATAAAAAAGCCTTGATTCACTAGAGGTTAAGTTCTTCTACCTAGTACAGTATGTTGAGGAAAATCATAGCTATTTTTGTCCCTCTGCTCATCCATATAAATTTTATTATCAGCTTGTCAATTTCTATTTAAAAAAAAATGAAGTTGGGAATTCGGCTGGAATTTCGTTGACTCTGTGGACCAGTTTGGTGTGAATCAACATACTTATCAATATTAAGCAACCCTAGCCATGAAAATGCTATATGTCTCCATTTATTTATATCATCTTTATGGTTTTCCAATAAAGTTTCCATTTATTTAGGTCTTTTTTAATTTCTTTCAGCAATGTTTTATACTTTTCGGTGTACAAGTCTTTCATCTCCCTGGTAAAATTTATTCCTAGGTATTTTATTCTTTTTGATGCTATTGTAAATGGAATTGTTTTCTTGATTTCCTCTTCAGCTTGTTTATTGCTAATATATAGAAACACCACTGATTTTTTGTTCTGTATTGATCTTGCATCCTGCAACTTTTCTGAATTCACTTATCAGCTCTAGTAGCTTTCTTGCAGATTCCTCGGGATTTTTTTGTATATAGGATCATGTCATCTGAGGATAGAAATATTTTTACTCTCATATCATGTTTCTATGTTCTGATTTTAAAGTTATACCCTCAGTTTATATAGTTTTTAATGGTTATTCTTTAAAATTGGACTTTGTGTGTGTGTGTGTGTGTGTGTGTATGGAGAGAGAGAAAGAGGGTCAGTTCCTGAATGGTACAAACAGTAAAGCACTCAGCTACTAACTGCAAGGTAGGCAGACTGAGTCCACCCAGAGCACCTCAGAAAAAAAAGCCTGGTGATCTAC
Organism: Dugong dugon; assembly: GCA_030035585.1. Lineage (NCBI taxonomy): Eukaryota > Metazoa > Chordata > Mammalia > Sirenia > Dugongidae > Dugong > Dugong dugon. The sequence goes on along the minus strand of CM057475.1, from coordinate 2,945,617 downwards.
TTCCAAAAAATTAGTCATTATTCTCAGGGAATCCAGACTCTCTGGAGCCATTGGGGCTGGATGAACCCCGAAAACTATTGCCCTGAGATAATCTTTAAACCTTAAACCAAAAAATCCCCTGAAGTCTTCTCTAAAACAAACAACATCAGAACCAAACGAAATCCACTGCAGTCGAGTGGATTCCAACTTATAGCGACCCTATAGGACAGAATAAAACTGCCACATGGGGTTTCTAAGGCTGCAAATCTTTACAGAAGCAGACTGCCACATCTTTCTTCCACAGAGCAGCTGGTGGGTTCGAACCACAGACATTTCTGTTAGCAGCCAAGCGCTCAACCAGCGCACCACCAGGGCTATAGTTTAGCTTAATCAGTAAAAAATATCGGCCTTGAGCATTGTGGTTTTTTTAAAGAACTATCTATATAGGATCAGACTGACAACAGTGGCTCAGAAAGGTTAGATGGGAAAAGTAGGGGCAGTGAGTTTATGTTAACGGGTGGGGAACAGTGCAGAAAAGGAGAGTGAAAATATTTGCACAACTTGAAGAGTGTCATCAGTGTCACTGGATTGTACATGAAGAAATTGTTGCATTGGTGTGTTTTGTTGTGCATATTTTCAACAAAAATAAATAAATACATAAAATCTTTCTAAGAGGAAAAAAAATCAGCCATTGAAAACTCTACGGAGCACAGTTCTATTCTGACACGTGTGGGGTCACCATGAGCCCAGCTTGACTCAGTGGCACTGGTTCACTGGTTTGGTTTTGGGAAAATAGGGTTTTTCTTTTGTTATCTGTTAGGTCAAACAAGGTCATATCCTAATTCCATTTGAGTAATATGTCATAGAAAGGGAGTGACAGAAGGAGAGAGACAACACGTGACAAGAGGCAGATGCATCTATAAGCAGGAAAGGAACACCAAGGATTGCGACAGCCACCAGAAATTAGGAGAGAGACCCACAGAAGGAAATGATGTGATTGAGACCCTGATTTGTACTCCTAGCTTCCAGAACGGTGAGAAAATAAATTTTTGTTCTTTAGAGCCACCCACTTTGAGGTATTTTGTTACAGCAGCACTAAGAAACAAAGGTGGATTTGTTGGTGACTGGTGAAACACTCCTACTCTGAGTTCTGAATAACCTACTGGATGTGCTGCCACACTTTGACTCAATCACATCACACCCAGAGAAGCTGATGTCTCAGAACTGAGAGGTGAAGAATGCCTGATCAAATACAGGCAGGTTTGTGAGACAGTCCCAGTGCCATTTCCCCTCCTTTGCTCCCTTGGATTCCCTCAGAATTTCCTTGTTTGTTTGTTTCTTACCAATATTACAGCACTACATATTTTCTCCTTTTTTTTTCTTTTCTTTCCTTCCTTGCAAAGTAGGTGAGCGATCTTTACAGCTATAAGCAACAGGAAAATTCCTTTTTACAGTGTCTATAAGGGTCATCAGAGTCCCTGAGTGGTGCACATGGTTAACATGCTCGGCTGCTGACCCACCCAAAGGTTGGAGGTTCTAGTCCACCCAGAGGCACCTCAAAAGAAAGGCCTGGTGATTTACTTCCGAAAAATCAGCCATTGAAAACACTCTGGAGCAGAGTTCTACTCTGACACACATAGGGTCACCATGAGTCAGAGTCAATTGGCCAGCAACTGGTTTTATAAGAGTCAACTACAAATATAATTGGGAGTCCCTGGGTGGTACAAATGGTTAAGTCCTCGTCTACTAGCCGAAAGGATGGACATTCAAACCCACCCAGAGATGCCTCAGAAGACAGGCCTTGAGATCTATTTCTGAAAGTTCACAGCCTTGAAAACCCTATGGAGTGTTCTACTCTGCACACACGGGATTGCCATGAGTCAGAATCAACTTGACAACCGCTAACAACATAAATATTATTCAGGGGAAGCTTCTCTGTGAGAAAAAAAAACATGAGTGACAGGAGGTAGTGAGCGTACCTGGAGTGTACTGTGGGAATACACTGATTTACAGTTGCTAGAAACATATTCCTGTATGAACAGTCCAGGCCACTTCAAAAGCACTGGAAAGGGTTCTCTGCTGTTACTAATAAGCACTACATTTTTGGAAGGTCAAAATATGAAATCCAGCATTTCAAAGGTTTCTAGAATAGAATGCTGTCTCAGATTGTCAACTAAAGTCCATCCACAGCCTCCTTTCCACCTGCTCATTAGAGAGGGGTCTGCCTCGTCCTGCTCAGCACCAGCTCCTTCCCCTCCACGCCGTCCTCCACCAAGTTTATGTCAGAAAGATTCTTTGGGATTTTAGTTACTCAAACCTGGAGTAATCAGTTAACAGTTAGGGAAGAAAGGCATTTTTTGGAGGAATCTGGGGTGGAGACGGGCTCAGGAGAGGTAAACAGCATGAGGACAATTGTTGAGAGAAACAAAGAGGGCTTAAAGCAATGTGTCCAGCTCTGACCCCATCTTTTTTTTTTTTTTTTTTAAGAAATGTAAGTAAAGAACTTTAATAATTTTGAAATAGCTATTGGTCACTGGGCTATGTTCTTTCAACCACAGTGCTCTTCTGCGACAGAACCACATGGGTCTCAGCTCTTTCGTAAGTGTTACATAAGAGTAATGAGCCCATGAGATTTTAACTCAGCTTCAAAACAAGTTTCTTCCCATAACTTCCTGGACAACATCCCAAATAAGTTTAGAGTGACTCAATGCCCCACTCTCCCCTGGAACTCCCTGCACTCAAAGTTGGCAGGGTGAAATGAATGTTGCCCAATAATTTAAGGTTATTCATATTTGTATACAAAAGTCAGCCACAAGAACGTGTGCCAGAGGATTGTTTTTGGCAGGTAAAAAAGCAAACAAAAACAAATTAAAATGTTGCTTTTGAAACAAATGAACCAGACTAGATTTGTGAAAAATACATATACAATGACATTTGGAACAAAACTTTCAGGATTGTACTCCCGTAAAAGAACATACTGCTTTTGTTGCTCTTTAAAATTGCTAGTAGGTAGGGTGCCAACCAAAGGATGAGTTTCCACAGTTCCAAACACATGAGTAAAACAATTTAAATCAGCTACAAAGATCCACTTGCGCATACATAATGCCAATTGTTTAGATATTTGGAGTCATATAAAAGGCAAACTGGAATTTTTTCACTGAAAGAAGTTAAACACGGCCAAACTGTATAAGAAAGTGAATTTTCAATCTCACATGTGAACCTCAATTCTTCAAAAGTCTGGAGAGAGCCTATTTAGAGTATTATTTGAGAAAGACCCTTTAAATAAAATCGTAGAAATAATGTTCTGTGCTTATGTCACAGCCACCCTAAGAGTCTAAGGGTTTTACCAAGTCCAGCCTTACAGATACAGAAGACATTCTCACTGCATGCTAAAGCTTCTTTGTCATGAAAGACAGAGTTAGCAAATAAAATTACAAAAAGAAAATACATACTATAATAGAACATTAATATATTTATAATATAGCCCAAGTTCATAACTCTTTCCTTACAACTTGCCAAAATATAATAAATACATTGCTCATAAAATGTCACAACTTGTATATGTGGCAAAAAGGGCGTTGAAAATAGCAAAGCACCAGGGACAATACAATTGAGATTATGTATTTCATATTCTATATTAAGACCTCTCTGCTCTCGTAATTTCCCCCAAATATCATTATGAAGTGTTGTAAGGGTAGGAAACAAAGCTATTGAAAATATCCTCAAAAAAAAAAAAAAAAAAAAGAAAAAACAAAGGAGAAGTTGCCAAAAGTCACAGAAGGACTTAATACCCATAGTATTTACAGTTGAAAATAAAGCTTCTGCCAGAAACAGTACACTGTGTTTACTAGCCAGGCTCTCTTTTTTTTTTTTTTAATGTTTAATTTTATTTGCAAGCTTTTTGCCTGGACTTCTGATTACATTATTTTCTGTTCAATCTCCTCTGAGTTTTGTTACTTCGTTTTTATCAATACTGAATCATTTGAATTCTGCATCAGTAGCCACAAAAGTACTAGCTAAGTCCTATGTGATGCAGATTAGACCCAGTTCTAATCATTCAAACAACCCTAGGAGATAGATGTTAAAACATCACTTTTTACAGGTGAGCAAGCTGAAGCACAGAGAGGGTGAGTTACTGCCCAAGGTCACACAGCTGCTTAGTGGCAGAGCTGGAATTTGAAACCAGGAAGGCTGGCTCCAGAGTCCATGCTTTCACCACTATTCTAAGCTGCCTTTCACCTTCTGTTTATAGAACGCTTTGAGCAACAACCCAGTCATTCTAGTCCAAATTAACCTATTTTGCAAGTCACAGAACCTATTTGCTCTTTGGACAAAGCTTTACTGAGGACTGGATTCTTGTTTTAGCATCTGTACCAAAGGCACAAGGACAGACGCAAAACACTGGTTCTAATCCTGAAAGGTTTAGAATCCCTGGGTAAGATGAAGTCGTAGAAATGCCGTTTGTCTTTTGATGGGTGGAGGAGCTGAGCTTCGACTGTGGCATCTCTCCGCCTGTTCCCCTTGCTCCTCCACAGTGTGCGATCCTGGAGCTGTCTGTGAACTTTCTGCCTCCCCTTGCTCTGTATTCACCTCTCCTGCCAGCTGTTCAGGCCCGTGGCCTCACGCCACATTGTGCACGCAACATGTCTTCCCCTCCAGTGCATCCACTGAACTGCTGTCAGTTAAAACATCTTCAACTGCTCCTTTTTGATTCAAGACAAGAGGAAGTCCAAACTCCTCAGGCCAGCACCAAAGGCCCTGAATAATCTGCTGCAACCCCAAAGTCATCCCTTGCTGTTTCCGGCCTGACCCTTACTCTCTCCCAAACCCACCAGCACTCTCTGGCTCTTGTGTCTTTGCTCACATCATCGCCTCTTCTTATCTCTCCCTCCTTCTTGGCTTTTAAAATCATACACATTCTCCAGGTCCAACTCAAGTGCCATCTCCTCCATGAAGCCTCCCCTAACTCCAGTCCTTCAGTCGGAGGCAAAACACTCCTCCTCTCTGTGCTCCAAGAACTTTAAATCCTTTAAATGCTTCTATGAGAGCATTTGATCAAAGTTTTGAAAGCCTTACAGAGCACAAAAAAAAACAGTTTCCTTCAAGCTGACTCCGACTCATGGTGACCTCGTGTGTGTCAGAGTAGAACTGTGCTCCATAGGATTTTCAGTGGCGGATTTTTTGGAAGTAGATCACCAGGCACCTCTGGGTAGACTCAAACCTCCAGTCTTTAGGTTAGCAACCAAGCACATTAGTTGTTTGTACCCCGGAGACTCCTTAAGCAAAAAACTAAAGAAACAACAACCAAACCCCGTACAGCTGACTCATAGCGACCCTGTAGGACAGAGTAGCATTGCCCTGTAGGGTTTCCAAGGAGTGGCTGGTGGATTCAAACCACCAACCTTTTGATCAGCGGCCAAGCTCAGAAGGAGTCCTTTAACTGCCTGCCATTCCCCCTAAATTACAATCCCCTATAGGGTCGCTGTGAGTCAGAATCAACTCCATGGCAACCGGGTTTGTTTTGGTTTTGGCGGACAAGTGACATGCGTTATGTGTCGTGTATCCCCAGACCTATCACAAAGTATCCAGAACCACATGATCAATGCACACTTGCAGATTTGATCTGCTGAAGCCTCCCCATCCTGGGCAGCACACTCTGCCTGTTCCCAGCCCTGCAGCCTGGACCACAGCCATGACTGCAGGGGACTGGTTGGTGCAGGCAGCCTGGAGGGCATTCAGCTGATGGCCTCGCTCCACAAAGCCCATGGCAGCCCCGCTGCTGTCCACGCCCATAGGGAGCGGTGCAAAGCAGAGGGCATGCTTGGAACCAAGGTGAATCTCCCCTCCCCCAAGGTGCCAGAACAGTGCTGCTGGTGGGTGTGGATGGGTGGGCTCCTCTGAAGGTCAAGTTTGGGCTCTGCTGACACCTGCTTAGTGGCCCCTGAGAATTCCAAATGCCCCCCTGGCTTTTTCCCCTTTCCCCAGATGTCACTAGCTTCTGTATGTACAACAGCTAGGGGTGAGGGATCACGGCTCCAAATCCTAGTGTCCCAACAAGCTTTTGAAGGTGGCCTAGTCTAGGGCCAGGACACGAAGGGGTGAGGCAGCCCCTGGGCCAGGCCCCTCCACAGCACCTCCCACCCAATCCATATCTAATCACTCATCCGACCATCCATTATTGACCCCTACCAGCTCCCACAAGCATTTGAGCACATGGCAGGCAGAAATGAATCAAACACAATTTGCCCTTAAAACGCTCCAAGTCTAGGTGAAATGAGACATAAATTAGCATTGTTAAAACACAATGGGATAAGCAGGGTAAGAGAGGTGTGGACAAAGCCCCGTGGGAGCAGGGAAGAGATCTCCCCAGATGGGATTTCAGAGAAAACCTCAGGAGGGTGATGGGTGGCCCTCCAATGAGAGGGTGAGGAGACATTTGGAAAGAGGTTAAGATGTGACCTCTACTCATCCCCAACTGCCAGCCAAAATGAAGTGTGGCTGGTTCCATGCATGGCTGCACACTCACTGTGTGCGAGGGCCCACAATGTGCAGGGAACTCACCAACACAGGTAAAGTTCATGAAGAACTCTTGGGTTAACGGAACTGAGGACCACGGCAATTTCAGCACAGTGCTGGAAATTGTCTTCATGCCTTCAACAGATACTGCCTGAACATGTAGTGATGTAAAAGCAGAGCTGTTCTTAGAGATACAATGATGAGCTGACCCGAGAGCTGCCTCCTTCCCCAAGCTCGGGTTCTGGTGAGGGGGCAGAGACACGCCCACCTTCGGCCAGTGCTCTGGCCCTGGGGAGCTGTTCTCTGTGGGATCACTGCGGTTGGAGGGCGGCAGGGCAGGCGAAGAACAGCACAGACGGGGAGCACTCGGAATCTCCACAGAAGCAACGCGGCGGAAAAACCAGAGGGGAGGGAAATACCACAGGAGGTGAGGGGGAAGCCGCGGAAGCTTTCTAAGCTGAAGAGTAATGGGGTCGTGCATCCGTTTTGCTTCCCTTTGCACCAATTGGAGAAGTGGAAGAGAGAGGGGGAGGGGAGGGAAGGCTCCAGGAAGCCTCCGGGTTTTTGTTGTTGTTATTAGTTGCCGTGGGTTGGCTCCCACTCGTGGCAATCTTACCTATAACAGAATGAAAGGTTGCCCAGTCCTGCACCATCTTCCTGGCTGTTGGTGTGTTTGAGCCCATTGTTGCTGCCATTGTGTCACTTCATCTCATTGAGGACATTTGGCTGCTAACCTGGAGGTTGGAGTCCACACAGAAGCACCTCAGAAGAAAGGCCTGGAGATCTACCTGTGTAAAATCAGTCATTGAAACCCTATGACACACCGTTCTACTCTAACACGCATGGGGTTGCCATGAGTCAGGGTTGACTCCACGGAACTGGTTCCACTACCTGTCACTTTGTCCTACTGTGGTGACTTGCATGTTGCTATGATGCTGGAAGCTATACCATTGATATTTCAAATACCAGCAGGGTAACCCATGGTGAACGGATTTCAGCACAGCTTCCAGATTAAGACTAGGAAAAAAGGGCTGGCAATCTAATTCTGAAAGTCATCCAATGAAAATCTGATTATTAGTTTGCATAATGGTGCCTCTGTCTCCCTAAACCGCTTCCTTCATACTATAGCTTCCCATGGATATTTTCTTTGACTTATCCATCAGTTAGTTATTGCAGGCTTCAGGGAGTGTTAGTAGATGAAAAACCTTCTGGGCTCATGCATACATGAAAATATCATTTTCTTGCATTCATATCTACATGATAACTTGGCTGATAAGTTGACAGAATTAGTTTCCTTTAAAACCCTGTAGGTGTCCTCTGGCAGAGAGGAGGCCTAAAATTGGCCATTTTTGCCGGCAGTTTTTTTCCCAATGTTAATGCCAGGCTGCACATAAGATTTCTTTTTTATGTATTTTCCTACAGTCCATGGTTTCCTGTGTTTCTCTGAAGACACTGAGGTTTTGGCTCCCCCCGCCCCAAATTTTTGTTTTCTAAATATAACCAGAAAGCAATATCTAATTTCCATTGAGCTGCAGAATCTTCTCCGAGGACATACAACATGTTTTTTTTTTTTATTTTTATCTTTATGAATCTTTGAAGGAGGATGGCTGTAGTGTAGCTTGTCATTTGCAAGCAGACAGCCTAGGCATCCAAACCGAAAATCAATCCAACTCATGGTGACCCTATACGTATCAGAGTAGAACAATATGATTGTTCAGGAGTAGATCACCAGGCCTTTCTTCTGAGGAGCTTCCGGGTGGACTTGAACCTCCAACCTTTCAGTTAGCAGCCAAGTGCATTAACCATTTGCGCCACCCAGGGACTCTGGCCTAGATATAGATCAACCAAAACGTTTGGGCTGTGCACTGGTTATCTATTGCTACGTAACAAACATCCCCACACTGAAGGGCATAAAACAACCACCATTTTATTATGTTCCTAGGGTCTGAGGCTCAAGAATTCAGACAGGATGCATGTGAATAGTCTGTCTCTGCTGAAATCATGTGGATGCTTCTCATTCTCACATCCAGTGTCTGGGCTGGGACGCTCCAGAAGCTGAGCTCAGCAGAACCTGTCCACCGAATCACCTGCATGGGGCATTTCCTTGTGGCTGGGCTCCTTGTACCCTGGCTGCTTTGTTCCAAGAGGGAGAGTCTGAGATGGAGCATCCTGAGAGGGCACATTCCAAGAGAACCAGATGGAAGTCACATGCCTTTTATGACCCGGCCTCAGAAGTGATGTAACACCTCTTCTGTCAGACTCTGTTCGGAGAACAGGCCACCGCAACCCCTGCACCTGCACCCAGGCCACCTACTCAGAAGCCTTGGACCCGAAACATTCCCTGATAATGCAGACTGGGAACTGATCCTCCCTCTGTCCTGGTTTCTTCATCTTCCTTGTCAGGGAGACTCCTTACCTGTTACGGGCCTAATGACAATCTCTTTGTTCTGCTTGTGTGTGTGGTGTCTATGGCACCTGGCCAACCCTCACTACTATATCTGCTCCCAGCAGGGAGGGAAAGGTGTCTTTCATCTGCAGCACTGGAGAGGTGTGTGTAGAACACCCACCGGTTGTCAGCCCCAGGGGACGAGCACCCACTATCAAACCTGACTTTGCTCTCTCTTCTCTGTGTGAAGGGAGCATTGTTCTACCCACTGCTTGTGTCTGAGTCATGCTTTTGTGGCCACCTCTGACCTTGCTCAACACTCTTGGTAGGAGCAGTCAAAACTCACCAAGATTCAAGGGGAGGGCACAAAGACCCCATCTCTTGATGGGAGAAATGCCACAGCATTTGGGAACACATTTTAAAACTGCCACAGGAGGCCTGGTCAGATGTGGAGACTTAGCTCCGGCAGAACGGTGGCACCAGCTGTCAGAGCCACACCCCAGCCCACCAGTGCATGGCCTGCTCCCCAGTGCTGGTCTGTGCCCAGGCTGAGCTGTTTCCCAGACTCGGCCTCTCAGAAGCTGAGGCCCATTTCTCCTTCATCTACAATGCAGGCCGGTAAGGGAGTCAGGAGGGAATGTTTAGCTACCCACCCTACCCAGGTCCTCTTGGGGTTTGACAAGTAGCAGAGGGTCATGTTCACGGCAACTTGTCTGACTTCTGTGCTGAAGAGACACTTAGAGGTTGCAGGGCTGCCAGACTGGCCTGGCCAGCTATTACCCCGGCATGCTTCTTTCTAGTCTTTAGAAACACCACCTTTCCTGCCTCTGCTCCTAGAACTCTCCTCCTTTCTCTTCTGACCTGCAACTCTTCTCTTGAAACATCTAAAAATCTCAGAATGCCAGACACCTTGTCTATTCCCTTCCTGCCAAATTATGCTTCCATTGTCCATATCCTGGTTTACTTGCCGTTCTTCGTTTTCTTAAGAAAATTGTCTGAAAGGAATTACCCTATATTCAGGGTTGGAGGGGAGGTTTTCTAACTGTATGCTTTTCTTTACCGTGTTTGTGGTTTTGAAGAAAGGAAGTGTGGGTGAATTCACTGTGTAATCGTGAAATTCTAAGTATGTGACGAGAAGGTGGTAAAAGACCTTAGGAAGCTCTAATTCAGAGTCAACATAAATGAGAAAGATATTTAATTTCTTCTTGTATACTAGCTATCATCCCAAGACTTATCAAATATCCTTCTTTGGCTTGCCCAGGGTCCCATGTCCAACTCATGGTGAATGAGATTCTCTCAGAGCGTTCCAATTTACATGAAGCAGGACCCTAGCCACTGGTGTTTCTTTTTGTGAAGCCTCATAAGACTAAAAAAAAATTCTTCCTTCTAGTTCATCTTCCAAAGGCTGACAGAACTCTCCTTGTGGTTTAAGAAGACCAAGGGCATTAAAGTGTCCACTAATCCCTCAGTTATAAAATGTCACTATCGATGAAAAAGAAACAAGTGATGGCTTCTGGAAATTTCCTGATGGATCGCAGAGAGCAGCCATACATTTCACAGCTCACAGTGAACCAAACAACGCCAGCTTCAAGAAGAAACGCCCCAAGGCAGCGAAGTTTACAGAAGAGGTCAGCTGTTATTTTTTAAAGAGAAGAGCACTAATTTCCAGAAAGCTAAACCTAAGATACTTGATAATGGAATCATTAATCTACTCTTTGGCCTCTTCTCTGACTCATTTTCCCTACCTATAAATTAATTGTAAGTTCTATGAAGCTGTTATTCCATTTCAAGGTGCCTTTTGCAAGTGGCCCCAACTCATCTTCCTTCATATCCTTATCTGATTCCAACAAAGGGAGCTGTTTTTGGCAGTGACCCTCTCTGTAGCACTTCCAGACACATCCTCTTTCTGGTCCCCTGAAATCACAGCCCATGAGGAGAAAGTAGCCAGCTCCAGAGACCTGACTCGCCCCACGGTTCCCACGTAGGCCTGGGATCTCCCTGGGGGCCAGACAGTGCCATCTGACCGGCAGGAGGCCAGTCCGAAAGCTGAGGGGTGACCTGAGCACCTGGAGGGCTGGGCTTTCTGACCGTCCTCTTTGAGTCTGACTTCCCCCATTTGTCCACTCAGAGGGTTCCTAAAGGTCCATGCACGCCAGTGTTGTGACTTTAATTCATTAGCAATGCTGTGATGGGTACTGTGTAAAACCTTAGCATAAAAACAAAAAAGTGCTATCTAGTCCATTCTGATGCATGGCGACCCCATGTGTTTCGGATGGAACTGCACTCCATAGAGTTTTGAGAGGCTTCCACTTCGATTTAAAGCGCTAATCTTTCGGTTAGTAGTTCAGCACTTAATCATCTGCACCACCCAGGGACAGACAAAAACTTAGCATAGGCAGTTTTATTCCTACATATTCTGGGAAAATCATCTTTTCTGGGGCATGTCTTCTCTGTGAGACTTCTTCATCCCTACTTGGGCCCTTTCTCCAGCAAGTTGCCCCCAACTGGGGCTCACAGGGTCTTAGCCTCTGTACTCCAGTACTCAGTGCATCTGGACAGTTTCTGTGTGTATGTCCTGGCTGGCACAAACCTTCAGCTTATGCCCATCTCTGCGTCCCCGTTCAGGGCAGGTCTATGTCTTACCCGTGTCACCATCACTGGGGGCAGCACCTGGCACTGAGGAGTCACAGCATTTTGCCAAGCACACAGCTGACATCCAGGTCTTCAGACTTCTAGATGGCACACTTAAAATTGTTTAGGAACTTCCCATCTTGGGAAACTCCCCGTCTAGGCCAGACTTCACTTTGATTCTTTCCATCACAAGGAGATGGAAATTTCAGAACAAAGGGACTTGGTTGTTGTTAGCTACGACTGAGTCAGCTCCAGGATGGCGACCCCATGTATAACACAATGAAATGTTGCCTTGCTTCAACCTCACAATCACTGGCACATTTGAATTGGCTAGTCAGGCAATATTTTGTTGTGATCCATAAGGTTTTCATTGGCTACTTATCAGAAGTAGATCAGCAGGACTTTCTTCCTAGTCTGTCTTAGTCTGGAAGCTTCCCTGAAACCTGTCCACCCATGGCTGACCCTGCTGGTATTTGAATACACTAATGACATAGCTTCCAGCATCACAGCAACACGCAAGTCACCGCAGTACAACAAACTGACAGATGGGCGGTGGGAAGGGGCTTTAGCGTCCTTCTAGTTCCTTAAAAAATTGGTGTCAAGGGACACCTGGGCAGCACCTTCAGCTGTCTGAAGAGGGGCTCAACCACTCACCAAGTGGCCGGAGGCCCAGAACCAGGTCCGCTCTGCAAACAGCAGATGGGGTGCCTGCTACCCAAGCCAAGCCTCCACAGGATAAGCCAGCAACCATTTCCGATGGGGAGCTGGGGTTCTTGCCCCTTTTATTAAGACTGAAATGCTGGGTCAACAGGGACAGCCAAGCCTAATTGTCATTATCATTTGGAGTTGGTTTCATGGTAACAGTGAAACAAAACTTTCTTATCTTATTCAGGAAATCAGTTTTTCTTTCTGTTCTTCCAAAAGCACTATAAAGGGAAGCATAAATAATTTCTAGGCAAGCAGGGACTTCTCAGAGGGCACCTACAGACATTACACATTCCCTTCCCTTGCTGCAATCTGCAAAATGCATCTTCTAAGAAAAAGCACACAGACCCTGGCTTTCCTTGCTTAAGACAAAAAGCACGCTCACTGTCTACTAGCCACATTTTCTTGTTGCCAAAAGGAATAAGTGCTATTCAGGATGCCAGGGGCTCCTGCAAAAATGAGACACAGGGACACACACACTCACATATTCCTGGAAGAATTCCTGGAATATGAAGGTCTTGAGATGCATAGGTTTCCACAGGCAAAAAGGAAGAACATTTGAAAAAGGCAGAATATGACTTTGACGTAGAATGATCCGCCTGATGAGGGACAATCACCAGCTAAGGCGGGAGTCCAAAGATGTATGCTAAGGCTCGACTGTGTCGATTATTCTGTGACCTTTTCAGTCATTTAAGCCTCAGCCTCTATTTCTGCATCTTCCTTTTGGGGATCATATTGGCTGCATCATAGGGTGCACATGACAGAAAGACCTCGAAATTTGTGCAAGGAGTAACTTGCTAGGATAATGTTGGTTGTTTCAATCGAAGTCTAGCGCTCAGGGATGTTAGATGGTCATATTTGTTTGGTAATGAATGCTTCCATATATGAAAGACTGTGAATGCTAAGCTGTTTAACAAGTAGTACTTAGACAAAAGAAATCTATGAAGAATAAAGCCAAAAACCAAATCCGTTGCCATCAAGTTGATTCCAACTCATAATGATCCTACAGGACAGAGTAGAACTGCCCCATAAGGTTTCCAAGGCTGTAAATCTTTACAAAAGCAGACTGCCACATCTTTCTCCTGCCGAGTGGCTGGTGGGTTTGAACCACCAACCATTCAGTTAGCGGCTGAGTACTTTAACCACGGCGCTACCAGGACTCCTTATGAATGATAAAGGTAACTTATATTTATTGACTTGGACAAAAGGCCTGGCAATCTACTTCCACAAAATCAGCCATTGAAAACCCTAGAGAGTACAGTTTTTCTCTGACACACATGGGGTCGCTGTAAGTCAGAATCAAGCCAATGGCAACTAATTTGGGGTTTTGGTATATTTATTGAGCTACTACTATGTGCCAGGTACCAGATTTTGTGAAGCTGATTATTAAATATTTACCTGTCACTAATGAGCACATGGAGGCTCAGAGAAGATGAGTAATTCACATATCAACACACCCTTAATGAGTGAAGAAGCTTTTCCTACAAATCACATCATTGTGTCTCCAAATGGAGTAACTTGGTAGGAAGTAAGGGGAATTGGAAAAATAATTCCCAGAGCTCTCATTTCATGAAGATTCTCTGATAGTGATGAGCTCCCCAAGAGCTTCTTGACTTATTTGGGCTTGTTAAGCTGAGGGTTTTTCCAGTCTCCGAAGCCTCCCTTCTTCTCTAAGTCTGTCCCATCACCACTTCCCACTCAGTGGATTTATACTCATCACTCAAATCCTTACCAGCCTCCTTCCCCTCAACCTCTGTGCGTGCTCCGATTACCGCACATGTCCTACTGTAGTAAAATGCATCGCTTTGTGCATTTTTAAAAAATTACTCATGTCTTCCAAAACTATGGCTCCAACAACTAATTATTCCACATCTGCTTTGTTTCAAAAGCGAGCGTGGGCAAGGCCAGGGTATTATCTCCAAACTATTCTAAAAGTCTCTCAGCGCTTGCAGATCTCACAAAGGATATACGAACAAGCATTTAGCTAACAGATTGCAAACCTGTTTGTGTATGGCTCCCACAGATAGCCTGACAGCCAGGACTTTGGAAAGATCTAGTAAGAAGAAATTGACACTAACCTTGGTCAGACCTAGGGGTGAGGAAATAATTAAAATTCTTGTGACAAAGAGAGTTGGAACAAAAGTAACTCTCAGGTGCAGAGAATGAACAGAGAATTTTTAAAAATGCGTATCCCTGAGAGGTTGAAGGAAGGCAGGCAAAGGCTGGGCAAGTTTCCTCTGCAGAGTAGGTAAGCCACACCCACCACAGTCCCTGGCTTCCCCTTCACACCACCACATCAGTCTCTTCTATGTAAGAGCTCCACAGCCCAAATCTCTTTTTTTAAACTGAAAGTGATCTCTGGCATGTATTCTCCTCGCATCTGTATTTCAAACCACCTACTCCTAAAATTTAAAAGCATGTTGTTGCAGTCAAGTCGATTCGGACTCATAGCGACGCTATAGGACAGAGTAGAACTGCCTCCTAGCGTTTCCAAGGCTACAAATCTTTAAGGGAGCAGATCGCCAGGTCTTTTCTCCCACAAAGCCATTGGTGGGTTCAAATCGCTGACCTTTTAATTAGCAGCAAGTGCTTAACCTTTGTGCCACCAGTGTTTCTCATTTAAAAGCATAATGGGATTGAATTCATATTTTTGCAAAAATTAGAAACTCATAACTTGGCCAACTTTGCAAATTAAAACTGATTTCTGAGAGAGATATCCTGTACCATTTGTTTACCAAACGTTGACGATTCATAGCTCAGATTCATTCTTAGGTTTTTATCTAACTTTTCCTATTTATAATGTCGCTATGAGTGGGAGCCCGCTCAACGTAACTAGCAACGACAACAGACCCACTTATTATTTTTCAAGGCTGTGTGGTATCTCACTCTATGGAGGGGTGATAATGCGTTTTACAAAACCCCTCTAGACTGACTTCTGGATGTTTTCCGTCTTTTGCCTTTACAGATAATACCACAGTCCATTTGTGAGCTTTTCTGCACACACGAGCATGCCTGTGGGATGAATTCTTCGAGGGGTGATTGTAAGGTCCCGGGATCTGCACTTTGTTTATTTGATAGACACCGCTAAATTGTTCTCCAAAGACACTGTACACATACGCACTCCTGCCAAGTTGTGAGAGAGTATCCTTTTCCCATATCTTACCAAACTGGCTATTTTAAGACTGCTCGCTTTGCCAGGCGGTGGGTAAACAATAGTACACTCTTATTTTTCATTTTTGTCTTTTTTTTTGTATGAATTGTCGGTGTGTGTCCTTTGTCCTGACTTCACATTAGGAGAAACGTGTTGTTTTTCTGACAGGTGTGGCAAATATTTTTCCAGTTACATCTTGCCTTTTAATTTACGTTTGTCATTTTTTAATTCAAAATTGGTGCATTTCATGTACTTTAGTCTTTTCCCTGACAGTTTCTGGGTTTTGTTTTCTTTTCTTTTGCTCAGAAGGGCCTCTTCAGAGCAGAAAAGAAGACTAAAGAGAATGGGGAGCCCTCCTTTTGTCTGGGAGAAGACCCTCCATATGAGTCAGACAGTAATGATAAATTTAATACAATCCCAATAAAAACCCAAACATTTCCCTTTTTAGAGACTTGATAATTTAAGAAACATTGCAAGGCTCAGTATACAAAAATACCCAGGAAAGCAAGCAGCCAAGGGAGTGAGGTGTGCCCTTGCTGACAGCACCTAAAGAGCATGAGTCATTAGACTCCAGTGGTATTGACGGAGAAATAAACAAACATAGAACAAGACAAAGTCAAGAAAAGCACAGAATAAATGGAAATATTGGATTTTATAATGGTGACAGTTCCAACAAGAGGTGGAAATGAGCTCTGGAATCAGCAGTGCCGTGAAAACGGGCTAGAATGGGGGCTCAGGGAACAAAAGCACAGTCTCCTAACCAAGTCCTCATACCAAACGTATCTGCAGACGTGGGAAATATTTAAACAAAAAGAAAAAAGTGAAGTTCTAAATGTACCAGAAAAACTGGATTTTTAGTACTGGGATAAAGAAAGCTTTTCTAAGCATGTACAGAATCCAAAATAAAGGAAAAGACTGATAAATGTTACTGTGTAAAATAGAAATAATTCTGCAAAATCATCACAATCAAAATCAAAAGACAACAGAAAAACTTGGGAAAAGATACTTACAATATACATGACAAAAAATAAGTATCCACAATGCACAAAGAATTTTTTTCAAACAGTTAAGAAAGCAAGGAGATAAAGGCAATAAAAGAAATTAAAATATTAACAAGTAATAAGCAACCTGGGGGCAGCGGTGGTGGTTCAATGGCAGAATTCTCACCCTCCAAGCAGCAGACCCGGGGTCCATTCCTGGCCAATGCACCTCAAGTGCAGCCAGCACAGTCTGCCAGTGGAGGCTGGCGTGTTGCTCTGATGCTGAACAGGTTTCAGTGGAGCTTCCAGTCTAAGATGGCCTAGGAAGAAAGGCCTGGTGATCTACTTCCAAAAATCAGCCAATGAAAACGCTATGGATGACAATGGTCCTATCCACAACCAGTCACGAGGATGGTGCAGACCAGGCAATGATTCATTCAGTTGTAGGAGTCACTGTGAGTCAGGGGCAACTCCAAGGCAGCTAATAAGAACAACAAGCAAACTGTTAAGTAAAGCCTACCTACCAACCAACAACCAACCCATTGCCGTGGAGTCAACTCCAACTCATGGCGACCCTATAGCTCAGAATTTGCAAAGGTGTGAAAAAGATAACAGACACAACCATAGACTGTTAGTGGGAGTACAATCTGGAAATAGGTCGAATTACATGGCATTGCCAATATTTAACCATTTTTGACATACAAAATTAAAAACGTGCATACTCTTTTATTCAAGAATATTACCTTTAGAGAAAAAAAAATACTTTAACATGTACAGTAGATGTATATATAATGAGTTTTCTTGCCCACTGGATTGGTTAAAAAAATTTTTTTAGTAAGTCTGAAAATACTAAGTGGAGGAAAATTGTGGAGTCACAGGGGCCCTTAAATGCTACTGGGGGACGTGGCCAGGGTACGATCAGGAAGAGAGCCAGTAGTGATATCCAGCAAAGTGGAAGGGGTACATAGCTTATACACCACAATTGTTCTCCTAGGTACGTATGTGTGCATACGTGTGCGTGAGTGTGTGATATACACAGACCAAGGAATGCAATTTCTGTGTCATCCGATACGTACATCTTCAAAGTGTACATGTTACCCTTTGTATATATGGGAGTTTTTCTAAGACACATACACACATAAATGTGTGCATATGCATATGTGTATACATGCACAGTATATGCATATGTATGTTCATGGATTCGTGTGTATATGTATAGGAATAGTTGTATATACATACATGTATGTATATGTACATATGCATACATACATGTGTTTCTGTATCCTAGAGAAACCCTCTCTGTCTGTCTCACACACACACACACACACAAATGGCAACATGTACAAAGAAACTAATTTGCACCTTTGTTTATAACAGGAAAAAAGTGTATACAACTTAACTGTCACTGAGTAGGGAAAAGTGTCTATAAGCTGTAATTTATTAATACAATGGAACATTATGCAATAGTTAAATGAATAAATTAGATTTACATGTATCTACATGGATAAATACCAAAAACATAAGGCTGAGTTTTAAAACAATATGTTTAAATTCATTTTATCTAATATGTTTAACATGATTTCATTTACGTGTGGATATATACAAATGTAGTAAAATTCCATAATAGTACATGTCAATGAATCATGCCAATCTCTGAAAAGTGGTGCTTCCTGGAAAACAAGCAGGAATGATGGAGTAAGGCCTTTTTAGCTTTCTCTCTAATGTTATCATTCTTAAAAATTCTGAAACAAATTGGGCAAAAGAGTAGCATGTTTAATAGAGGAATCACTTTGTATCTTTTAATGATAAATATATTTAATATTATATTCATCCCTTCATAAACATGTACACACACACTTACATAAAACACGTGGAGTCCCTGAGTGACACAGATGGTTAAGCACTTGGCTGCTAACCAGAAGGCTGATGGTTGGAGCCCACTCAGAGGTGCCTTGGAAGAAAGGCCTGGCCATCTTCTTCTGAAACATCAGTCACTGAAAACCCTATGGAGCACAGTTCTACTCTGACACACAGGCAGCCGCCATGAGCCTGAACTGACTTAACGGCTACTGGTTATATGTGTGTGTGAGCGTGTGAGTGTGTGTACAGTACTTAATATTTATGTGTGGATGGTAAACAGGTTGCTAGATAAGATGTCTCAATCGTTTTCTTACTCAAAGGGTATCATGTCATACGCACTTTCTTCATTTTGCTTTTCCCACTCAACAACATCAGATAAAAATTTCTCTAAAGAAACTATTCTCTCTCTCCCTCCCTTTCTCTCTCTCTCTCTCCAGTTGCCTAATAGTTCATTATATGGATGAACAGAGTTTATTTAACTATTCCCTAATTGACAGGTATTCAGGTTTTTTCTAATACTTAACCCCTACAAACAATACTGTAATAAGCATCTTTATCAAAAGATCCCCATATATGGTGTTTTTATTTTATGGGACATGGAACTTGCCTATATTTTGTAAAGCTCTCAATACTGTTATAACAGGGAAGGTCATGTGGTGCATTACAAAGGATTCATTGGTTTTTGTTTTCTTTATTTAAAAATTTCTTCTCATTGCTTTTTCTGGAAATAGTAACCTGAATATATAGATTATTGGGTCACAATCTTTCTACCTCACACTCTTTAGTCTTTACTCCCTAAATATAGTTGGACTGGAGTTTGAGGCAAGAATGATTGATCTTTTTCAACTTATAAATGATTTTTTTCTTCCTGGGTGGTTATGAGATTTTTATTACTTTTTGAAGTACAGTAATTTCCACAGACTACTTCTTGGTGAAGGAGCCCTGGTGGTGTGGTGGTTAAGCATTTGGCTGCTAACCAAAAGGTCGGCAGTTTGAACCCACCATCTGCTCCACAGGAGAAAGATGTGGCAGTCTGCTTCTGTAAACATTATGGTCTTGGAAATCCTATGGGGCGGTTTTACTGTCCTATAGGGTCACTATGAGTCAAAATCGATTCAATGGCAACAAGTATGTCTTGGTGAGGAGTCCCTGGGGGACGCAAAGCAGTTAGACCCTCAACTACTAGCAGAAAGGTTGGCAGTTCAGACTCACCCAGAACTGCCTCAGAAGACAGCCTTGGTGATCTACTTCCAAAAGGCCACAGCCTTGAAAAACCCCATGGACACAGTTCTACGCTGCACACGTAGGGTCTCCATGAGTCAGAATCAACTCAACAGCAACTAACAACAAAGCATCTTGGCAAGCGATTACTTCTCTGTGTATTTTTCCTAGAACATGATAAACTTCTTTGGATCTAATAATGTAGGTCTTTTGTCATTTTGAGAAAGTTGTTTAAACCCTTAAAAAATTCTTCCTGACTATAATTTTCTTTTCCAATGTATTCATTTCTCCATTTCAAGTACACCAATTAACCCGTCTATTGGAATACATTTGCCTGTTATCTGTACCTACTATAGCATATGAATATTTTGCACCCTGTTTAGTTTCTAAAATCTCATCCACATTACAGTTCCATGGTTGGTACTGTCAGTTCTGTTCTTGTTGCTGCTAATAAACTCGGCCGTTCTGAAATGCTGTAATTGTCCTTCTCCACTTGTAAATACTTTTTTCATTTCATTCTTTGGTCTCTACGTTACAGAGCTGGTGGTTGTATTTCCTTGAAAGTGAAAGTACTTATCATTTAAAATTATCTTATTTAGGTAAGATATTTAGGTATCTTCTTTAGACAAGTCTCCAGAAAGGATTTTTGTCTGTATTCTGTAAGCTACATTCTTTATAATTTTTTAGAATAGAAGGTATTAAATGTTTTCATTTTGCTTTACTTTGTTCTACTGCTTAATTTCCTGTGTGCATTAATCTCAAGACCGTTATTTGTCTCCCAAGAGTTTAAATATATTATCCTCAATTTTTATCACTGTTTATTTGAACAATATTTGGAATTCCATTTTAATTCAACTCTTGGCTTTTTAGCAATACTTCTTTGCATCAGATTTTTAGCAATTGCTCTAGAAATTATGATACACATCTGTAACATTTACAGCCTGCTTAGAGTTAACATTGTACCACCTTAGATACAATGTAGAAACTTTTCAGCCTTACATGTTTTTGCACAACACTTGAATCCTGTCCTTAGGACAGGGTTGAGTGCTTGGAGTTTATGGGTTTTTTTGTTGTTTTTTTTTTTTTTTTTTTTCCAGTTTTCCAGCAACCAGAGGAAGAAGAGAAAAGGAAATTCTTTGAGTATTTTTCTAAAATTCCAAAAGAAAAGGAAGTTTTCCCTTTCATTTCTTGACCTTCTTTCCTACAGGTGGACATGTGTACCTGCACACCCACACACATATTCTGTCATACACCAATTCAAACGAAGTTTCTCTTGATACATACTCATGTTCTCAAAGACCATTGTCACACAGAAATCAATAAGCAAGATTTTAACTCTTTCACAGATTTAGTCATTGCAATTAGGAGTTTGTCACCAAGAGCCAAGTGAAGTGGAAAACTCACCTTACGATCACGTCATGAGCCTGTTGCCCATCCTCTCCATATTCATGCCTTTTACTATGCACTTGTGCAATGCTCTCCCACTGTGGGCAGGGTACAATTCTCTACCCTTGCAGCACAATATGAGTGCAATGCAAATCAACTGCAAAAACAAACTGCACATAGGAAAAGATGCAGGTTTCATGAAATGCTGGCAACTTTTCCTCTCACATCACACCTCCGTCACTGGCTGAGTTGAACCAGTCATCAAAGAATTAAGAAAGACTCTTGAGAACATTGTTGATGTCCTCAAATACTTTTGTAAAAATTACAGGTTCTCCATGGTTTGCTGACAAAGGATACTGTTATGCCACCAGCCTTGAGCTGTGCCCACGGTATCATTTAGATAATCTGTTAAAAAAGAATTTGTGGATCATAACGAATCAGCAGATTTTTTTTTTTCAAATCAATTTTGTCATTAGTGGTAAGTTTGTAGAAAACAACAAAAAAGAGTGCCACTTGATAATAATGAGAAGAAACCTTAAAAGAATTTAAAAAAAAAAAAAAACCTTCTCATTAAAAGGCAGTCTCTTCTTTCTGTCCTCTAAGAAACCAGTTGCCGTGGAGTCAACCCCAACTCATGGCAACCCCACGTGTGTTAGAGTAGACTTGTGTTCCATAGGGTTTTCATGGCTGATTTCTCAGAAGTAGATCACCAGGACTTTCTTCTGAGGTGCCTCTGGGTGGACCCAAACCATCAAACTTTCATTAACTGTTTGCTCCACCCAGGGAGCAAGAAGATCCGTCCTCCAAGAAGATCTAACTTAATCCCTTCAATAAGCCTGGCCTTCAAAAGTTAACCCTAATGTAAAAGACCTATACAAAGAAAACTACAAAACACTACTGCATGAAACCCAAAGGGATCTACATAAATGGAAAAACATACCACGCTCATGGATAGGCAGACTCAACGTTGTGAAAATGTCAATTCTACCCACAGCAATTTACAAATACAATGCAATCCCGATACAAATACCAACAACATTCTTCAAACAGATGGAAAAACTAATCATTAACTTTATATGGAAAGGGAAGAAGCCCCGAATAAGTAAAGCACTACTGAAGAAGAAGAATAAAGTTGGAGGACTCACACTACCTGACTTCAGAACCTACTATACAGCTACAGTAGTCAAAACAGCCTGGTTCTGGTACAACGACAGATACATAGACCAATGGAACAGAATTGAGAGCCCAGATGTAAATCCATCCACCTACGGTCACCTGATCTTCGACAAGGGCCCAAAGTCCATCAAATGGGGAAAAGACAGTCTTTTTAACAAATGATGCTGGCAAAACTGGATATCCATTTGCAAAAAATTGAAACAGGACCCATACTTCACACCGTATACAAAAACTACTTCAAAATGGATCAAAGACCTGAATATAAAGCCTAAAACTATAAAGTTCATAGAAGAAAAAATAGGACCAACACTACAGGGCTTAATACATAGCATTAGCAGGATACAAACCATAACCATCAACGCACAAACCCCAACAGATAAGCTAGATAACTGGGATCTTCTCAAAATCAAACACCTATGCTCTTCAAAAGACTTCACCAAAAGAGTAAAAAGAGAACCTACAGACTGGGAAAAAAATTTTGGACAGTACAAGTCAGACAAAGGTCTAATCTCCATAATCTACAAGAAAATCCAACACCTCTACAACAAAAAGACAAATAATCCTATTAAAAAATGGGCAAAGGAAATGAACAGACACTTCACCAAGGAAGACATTCAAATGGCCAACAAACACATGAGGAAATGCTCACAATCACTAGCCAGTAGAGAAATGCAAATTAAAACCACAATGAGATACCATCTCATCCCTACATTACTGGCATGAATCCAAAACACTGGAAATAACAAATGTTGGAGGGGCTGCGGGGAGATGGGAACTCTTATGCACTGCTGGTGGGAATGCAAAATGATACAACCATTATGGAAAATGATATGGCGCTTCCTCAGAAAGCTAGAAATAGACATACCATTCGATCCAGCAATCCCACTCCTAGGAATATATCCTAGAGAAATAAGAGTTGTCACTCGAATAGACATACGCACAACTATGTTCATGGCAGCATTGTTCACAATAGCAAAACGATGGAAGCAACGTAGGTGCCCATCAACAGATGAAAGGATAAACAAACTATGGTACATACACACAATGGAGTACTATGCAACGAGAAAGAACAACAATGAATCTGTGAACCATCTCATAACATGTATGAAACTGGAGGACATTATGCGGAGTGAAATAAGTCAATCACAAAAGGACAAATATTGTATGAGACCCCTATTGTAAAAACCCATGAAAAAGTTCACACACAAAATGTAACAATCTTTGTTGGTTACCAGCGATGGGAGGGGTGGAGGGGAAATACTAAATAGGCAATAGATAAGTGGTATCTTGGGTGAAGGGTGAGACAGTACACAATACAGGGGAAACTAGCACAACCTGTACAAGGAAAGGTCATGGAAGCCCCATAGACACATCCAAACTCCCTGAGGGACTGAATTGCTGGGCGGAGGGCTATGGGGACCATGGTCTCAGGGAACATCTAGCTCAATTGGCATGACACAGCTTATAAAGACAATGCTCTACATTCTACCTTGGTGAGTAGTGTCTGGGGTCTTAAAAGCCTGTGAGCAGCCATCTAAGATACTCCTCTGGTCTCATCCCTTCAGGAGCAAGGGAGAATGAAGAGAACAGGATACAAGGAAAAGATTAGTCCAAAGGACTAATTGTCCACAGCTACCAAGGCCTCCACCGGACTGAGTCCAGTACAGCTAGATGGTGCCCGGCTACCACCACTGACTGCTCTGACCAGGATCACAACAGAGGGTTCCGGACAGAGCTGGAGAAGGATGTAGAGCATAATTCTAACTCACAAAAAAAAAAAAAAAGACCAGATTTACTGGCCTAAAGGAGACTGGAGAAACCTCAAGAGTATGGCCCCCAGACACCCTTTTAGCTCAGTGGTGAAGCTACCTCCGAGGTTCACCGTTCAGCCTGGGAGTGGACAGCCCTGTAAAACCAAATGAGACTAACAAGGTACAGGAGTCCAGTGACAAGGGCCAGAAGGCAGAAGGGGACAAGGAAGCTGGTGATAGGGAATCCAAGGCTGAATAAGGATATCGTTGATGTGTTGTGAGATTGTTAACCGTTGTCATAGGGCAACATTTGTAGTAACTGTTAAATGTGAAACTATTTTGTTCTGTAAGCCTTCATCTTAAGTGAGAATAACAGCACAATTGGAAGAGCATAGTCAATGTCGCTGAACTGTGTATGTAGAAATTTTTGGAATGATATATCTTTGGCTATGTGTATTTTCACCAAAAAAAAAAAAAAGGTTGAGAATTTAAAGGGTTAATATGTTGTGGGGTTGTTAACCAATGTCATAAAACAACATGTGTACTACTGTTTCATGAGAAACTATTTGTTCTGTAAGCCTTCACCTGAAGTACAATAACATATAAAAAAAAAAAGTTAACCCTAGATTAACACCCTGAATTTGAAGTCTATGTGTCTTGAAATTCTTTAAAACTGCAATCTCAAAACTGCAGAAGCAAAGGAAAAAGCCTTCAGCTGGAGGAGGAAAAGATGCCTACAACAGAGAGAACAAAGCACATATTATCTCAATAAAATATCTTGTCCCTTGTGCTTAGTTGAACACACACACATGCACATATGTATTCCTGCCTCTTCCTGTTGCCTATTTACACAGGGAAGGTAACTGTATATTCCATCCACACATATGGCTGCTTCTACTCCAGCTAATCTGCAAATGTCCCTAAGCATTTTGCTAGTGGTTGACTTGATATCCATTCTGTAATAGTTTTCGGCTGGCAAGAGGTTTTAAAGCAACAGAAAGCCCAGTGATTGATGGATTTACCATCCCCTTTACTTACGTAAAATGGCTCCCAGTAAGGAGTTCTGCTAGAATTGTCCACCAGTTTATTTAAGGTCCAACGTAAGATGAAAATAAACAAGTATTAATCCTGAGAACTTTCTTGTGGAATTATGAAAACAGACTGTTATAAAGCACATCCAGATGTCGGCCAGGACTAAGTCAATTGCAATAATAGCTTCAAGTAAAATCAACAAAGGTCAGCTAGCCGGGCTGAGTGAAGAAATCTCCAGAATACCCAGTTCAAAGGGGCAGGGGAGGTGCTGTCACGCCACCAACCTTGAGCTGTGCCCATGAAGCATAATTGTTTAAATGATCTATCAGAAAGAACCTTTGGATGTCAGGGATCAATGTAGATTTTTTTTTTTAAATCAATTTTAGCATAGCTTAGTGGAAAGTTTATAAAAAAACAAAAACAAAAGAATGTCATTTGATATTAAGACAAAACTCTAAAAAAGCAAATTTTTGTTTCATACTTAATTTTTTTTATTGTGGTAAAAATATATATATAACAAAACATTGTCCAGTTCAACAATTTTTACATGTACAGTTCAGTGACATTGAAGAGCAAATTTTTTTAAAACTTTCTCTGATTTGACAATTATTAATTTTTTATATTAGTAAAAAGTTCAATTTTATAAAGACCTATGAAAAAATTTTCCTATCGATACACTAATCCAGCATATATATATAAGGATATTCACTGGAACATTTAATATGAAAACCTCTGAAATAATCTAAATGTTGATGTGTGGAATGTTGATTATATAAACGGTAGTGTACCTCTACCATGGCATAAAATGCAAACATTGATGAGGGAGGTAGATTTGTTTGTGAACTGCCATGGAAATATGTCTAACGTATATTAAGTATGAAAGAGCAAGTAACAGAGAATTAAATATATCATTATCTAGCCATGTTGTTATTTACCAGTCTGTCAGTTGATCTATCTTTCTCTGGTTGTCTATGCAGGGGCTTAGGACAGAGGGTCTTTCACATTTGTGTTATATTTTTCAATATTGTTTGGATTTTTTTACTTAGAGCATGTACTGCTTTTATGAAAATTCTTAAGAGATTAGTTAAAAGGACCAGGAGTGGAAAGAAAAAAGAGAATGAAGGATATATTGCCGTGGAAAGCTAACTAATGAGACGTTGAAGATCTTGTTCTTAAGAGGAAGTAGCACACCTGTGAAAACACTGCCAGCCCATGAAAACGTTAGGAGTTAAACAGGCAGCACAAGAGAAATGGCTTTGTTCACTATGTTGTCTCCAATGAATGATTGCTTAAAAATGAAACACTGTTGTTTAGCACTTTAGTGCTTTTTGACAGTTCTGATGACTGATAGCATCTCATTTTGTCTGATGCTGACCTCATTGAAATTTAATTTTTCTTTAAAAAAATGATTCATAATCATCTTTGTCCATGGAAAAGCTTTGAAACGTTTATGTCTCTGCTACCTATCTAAAGGTATTAGGACTCAAAATGGGAGGTTCACCCTCCCCTGAGTAGGCCAGGCCCTTCACTGGAAAGTTTTGGCACATTCTGGATATCCCTGAGTCAGATGCTGGGTGCTGAGCCCTGCCTGTAATGTGGGAGAATGTATTCTCTTTGCTGTGTCTTCCTGCTGTATTTTGGTACAGCTGCATGGTCCTTCTTTATTTATTTACATACCCAGGTCCTATAAATGAACATAACTGTAATGCCCTAATGAACATTCATGTGCAGACTTCCCGACACAGCTACACAAGTATCTCCTTAAGATAAATTCACAGGTAAGAGATGACCAGAGAAAAGTATATGTATTTTCTAAATTTTGATACATATGGTCAAACTTACATTCAGAAATGTTGTGTTCAGTACATTTCCAAGCAGCTTTGCTTCTCGGTGTGGTTTTGCTTGCGTGAACAACGTTCCACATGTTCAATGCTATTGACCATCATGGTTTTTATTTTTCTTTCGTGATGTGTGCTTGGGTTCCTCGTGCATTTCTAACTAATTGATGTCTTAGGTCAGGTTCTCCAGGAAACAGACTCTGAGACAAGGATTGCAGGTAAGGAGGTTTACCGGGCCCTCGGGAACAGCACCGTGAGGAAGCGGGGCAGCACTAGAGGAGGCTGAGCAGCTGCAGCAGGCCCCGGCTTACTTCCTGGGGCTACCAGAATGAAGCGCGGCACAGTGGCTTAGAGAACAGAAATATATTGTCTAACCATATACTGGCTTCTAGCTGCAAAATCACGTGGCGGTGCTTCCCTGTGTGTCTGTCTGTGTCTCTTCTCTTTGATATTGGATTAGGAATCACCCTGCTCCAGTATAACCTCATGGTAACTGATAACATCTTCAAAGACCCTGTTGCCATATAAGGTTACATTCCCAGGTAACTGGGTTAGGACTTTAACATATTTGGCGGAAAGGGGCCAGGAACACAGTTCAATCCATAACAGACTGTCAGCCAATCTTACCGGAACTCTGGAGCTAGGATGGCCCTGCAGAAGAGTGGGGTACGGGAGGTGGCTGCAAGCTTTAGTGAGGCATGTGCATCAGCACACACTGGAACCGGGGTGTTCGCGTTTGAATACTGATACATTGAAAACAAATATCTATTGAAAACAAATACAATATATTGGTTTGAAAGAGCTCTTTTTTTACATGTTAATGATATTCAGCCTTTGTTAAATTTCCCAATTCGGCATTATTTGAAATTTTTATTGTAATATTTTCCACGTAGAAGAGTCTTTTCCATCATTTTTAGGTAGTCAGTTCTAGAGACTTTTCCTTTAAGATTTCTGACTCTAAGATCTTGCGTTGAGATGCCTCCCCCATCCCGAGATAATAAAATTATTCTCTTGGATTTCCTTCTAATACTTTTATGGCTTTCTTACTTTATATTTAATTAATCTGATAAGGATCTAACTCTATTATGTTATTGTCATTTTTGCTGTTATTATTTTGCCAAATAAATAATTAGTTGCTAACAGATTTTACTAATAAACCCTTGCTGATTTGAAACACCATTTCCTTTTACAGATCTGCACGTGTTTCTGGAGGAACGTTTGTGCTCCATCTCTCCCCATTGCGCATTCTCCTTTGAGGTTAATTCAAGGCTGTTCTGATCACTGAAATGTCATGGAATGCTTTAATAGCTATACAGCAATTACAGACAATTGCCCTCTTATTTTCCAGAATTTTCCTGGTTTTTCTTACATATTTCACTTCCAGATAAAATTTAGAGCCTTTTGGTTAGTTCTGAAAAGAAATCATGTTGGGATATTGACTAGAGTTACACCGTTTGCATATTAATGGCCATACTTGGCACATGTACAGCACTGAATATATTCATCCCAGAGATTGTCCTATAGCTTTATTTTTTAAACGTTATTTTTATTGTGTTTCGGTATCGGGTTTATGTCATTTCTTTTAAAGGCATTTGGCACTTTTACATCTTCCTGCAACAGTTTCTGGAACAGTTTCAGTAAAATAATTATCTGTTCCTTAAGTTTCAGCCACGTACTATAAGTTATTATTATTGCTCTCTAAATAGTCTGTAATTGCAGTTCTGACTTTCTCTTTGACGTAAAGAGTTGCTTGAAAAAGTATTTTTTAGTTTTCAAGGTGTTTTATTGTGTCTGCTTTCCCTTTTGTCATTTATTTCTAGTTCTGTTCCGATTAAAAACATTTCTGAACTTCCCCTATGGTCCATGTATACAGTTCTGTAACTTGGTGTGTGTGCTGCACATCATGTGTCTGCTCTCCTTCAGTTACCCCATTAAATGTATATGAACATTCCTGGATTGAACCTCATCGTTGTGTTTACCATCTTCACACTGCTATGATGTTCCTTTGCATTGTGAGAGGATTTTTATGTTATGCTTTAATAGCTATATGGCAATTACCAGCCAACTATTTGCTTGCACGAATTTCTGCAATATCTAATCTGTTCATCGTTGCCCCTTTTTCATTTTTATTCGTGGTAACTATGTTTTCCAATTTAAATCCATCAATTTCTTGTCACAAATTGTTCTCCTTCATAAATTCAGAGTAATCTTAAATTTTGTTAAGAATTCAAAACCAGTGTTTCAAATGATTTTATCTTTTCCTTGAAGGGGTCCTTAGGTGGCACAAATGGCTAAGCACTTGCTCTTCTAACCAAAAGGTTGGTGGTTTGAACCCACACAGAGACACCTTGGAAGACAGACATGGCAATCTGCTTCTGAAAGGCCACAGTCTTGAAAACCCTGTGGAGCAGTTCTGCTCTGCACACATGGGGTTGCTGTGAATCAGAATCAACTCAACACCAACCAACAGTCCATTTCCTAGGGGAATATTTGCTCTGCTTCCAGATGTTAACTGCCCATCTCTTAAGGCACGTAGTGATATTTTCTTTCTGCTTATCCCTACAAGAGCCCTTGGTGGTGCAAATGGTTAATGTGCTCAGCTGCTACCAGAGGCACATCAGGATGAAAGGCCTGGCAATCTACTTCTGAAAAATCAGCCACTGAAAGCCGTATGGAACACAGTTCTACTGTGACACACGGAATCACCAGGAGTCAGAATAGACTCCAAGGCAGTTTATTTGTTTGTTTTTGTGTGTGTGTGTGTTTTAATCCTTACAAACAGAGGTTCATAAAGTGTTGGGAGAGTTGTCAGAGACTGCTGGCTTCAATTAGAATCTTTCAAGCTAACATCAAAGAATGGAAGAGTCAAGATTCCTAGGCACTTCCTTTTTCCAGATGAATTTCCAGTAGTGTGGAGGAAGTAGGGATGGACTGAAAATTGGATAGAGAGGTGACAGGAGATTTCAGCTCATTGCTAAACAGTTTGTATTTTGTGTTTCTTAGGGAAGTGCCTATCATCTTTCACTGACAGGGATGTCCATATTTGGAGCAAGTCCCACCCCTGCCCCTGCATTTGATTTTACATGGATTCTCTCATTACCAAATGAAAAAATGTGTTGGTATCCTAACCTCTGTCCCTGTGGATGTAATCCCTTTTGGGAATTGGGTTTTCTTTGTTATGTTAATGAGGTCCTATCATTGTGGTGGGTGTGTCCTAAACCTAATCACTTCTGAGTTATAAGGTGCAGCATAGACAGAGGCAAACAAGCACAAACGGGTGGGGAAGATAGATGCCAGGTGAAGACTCCAAGAGATCAAAGACCGAGGAGCTACAGAAGCTGAAGGAGACCACAATGTTCCCTCAGAGCCATCAGAGAGGGCACCCTCACCTAGTGCTAGTGACCTGAATTGGGACTTCTGTTCTTTAAAGCCACCCACTTGTGGTATTTCTGTTACAGCAGCACTACGAAGCTAAGACACCAAGCTAAATATAAGCATGGCAGAATAAAACCTGACTGTGTCATCTGGGACACTTGGTATTTGGATTAGCCCTCCCCCCACAGGCTGTCTCCATAACCCCTGTGTTCTTCATGAAGCCTTATGTTCCTGTCTCATAGGTGCCAAATCATCTCGCCTCCTTTTTGAGGACACCAAGCAGATGTCTTCTAAAGCATTCTACTCTTTCCTGTAGAGATGATTTTAGAAATCTGATCCAGGCCTTGGATCTGCCAAGAGACACAGGATATGAATTGTCCTGGGTCGCCTACCCCAGCCTCCCCTTGGGGAGGTTGGCCCCTTTATCCCTGAGGACTGTCTGAAGAGCTGATGAATAGATCATTTTAGCCCAATTCTCATTTCAGAGTCGTCACTTAGGTACAGCTGGACCACACAGCCTAGAAAAGAGATGATGTCCCTGGTGGAAGGCCACATTCGATGACTGAAGAGTCAGATGCAGTCTTCGAACCTTTTTAGGTTTGCTGTTGTTGTTGTGAGTTGCTGTTGAGTTGACTCTGACCTGTGGCAATGTCATGTGTAACAGAACAAACTGTCACCCAGTCCTGTGCCATCTCCACGATTGCCGGTATGTTTGAGTCCAAACATAAAAATCTACCCATCCCAGCATGCACCACTCGCACATTTCTCCTCTCATTTTTTCTTTTTACAAATAAAAATAAGCGTGCTACCAGTCATCGAGTGCTCACTCCATGTAAAGCATTGTACTCAGGACTTCTGCATTATTCCATTTCATCTTCATGACAACCCTACAGATAAGTGCTATTATTATTGTCCCCATTTTATACATGAGAAAACTGAGCTCAGAGGGGCTGAGTGACGTAGCAGAGGTCACACAGCTTGTAACTGGTTGTCTTAGTTATCTAGGGCTGTTATGTCAGAAGTACCGCAAGTGGATGGCTTTAACAAACAGAAATTTATTCTCTCACAGTCTAGGAGGCCAGAAGTTGGAATTCAGGGTGCCAGCTCCAGGGGAAGCCTTTCTCTCTCTGTCGGTTCTGGGGGAAAGTCCTTGTCATCAATCTTCTCCTGGTCTAGGAGCTTCTCAGAGCAGGTACCCAGGGTCCAAAGGACGTGTTCTGCTCCCAGCTCTGTTTCTTGGTGGTAGGAGGTCCCTGTCTCTCTGCTGGCTTCTCTCTCCTTTTATTTCTTGTAAGATAAAAGGTGATGCACGCTACATCCCAGGGAAACTCCCCTTACTTTGAATCACGACTGTGACCTGAGTAATCCTCTTTAACATAACCTAATCCTGCCTCATTAACCACAGGCCAAAACCCATTGCCATAAAGTGGATTCCGACACATAGCAACCCTATAGGACAGAACAGAACTGCCCAATAGGGTGTCCAAGGAGCGGCTGGTGGATTCGAACTGCCAACCTTTTGGTTAGCAGCCGTAGCTCTTAGCCACTGTGCCACCACAGGCAGAGATTAGGATTTACAACACATAGGAAAATCACGTCAGATGACAAAATGGTGGATAACCACACAATACTGGGAATCATGGCCTAGCCAAGTTGACATACATTTTTGGGGGACACAACTCAATCCATAACACTGGCACATCCAGAATTCAATTTTGATTATCACTTAACCCTTTCGAAAGTGGCTCCACAATCTGACATACAGTGTGCTCCTCACAGTGCCCTCTGTCCCACTGTGCCACCTGCTGGCTGTGGTGTCTTCGAATGGATTAACAAAGGCAGCAAGTGTGGGTGGCAGAGTGCGCAGGGCAGCGGTGATGCATGGCTCTCCTATGTGCCGATTATATGACTGTGAGGTTTGGGGACAGCAGCTGGATTCTTTGACCAGGGTAGCCCCACTGTCCCAGGGTACAGGGCAGCCAGGGGGGGAAGTAACTAATTGTCCTTCTTCTTTGTGACTGACTTGAATGCCTTGGTTCACAAGAAAGATCCCACATATTTCAGGGATGTATTTCTCAGTCCATCTCTCTCTACGACACTCTTAGTTTCTTAGTGCTGCTGTAACAGAAACACCACAAGTAGGTGGCTTAATGAACAGAAATTTATTTTCTCACAGTTTAGAAGGCTAGAAGTCTGAATTCAGGGCACTGGCTCTAGGGAAGGCTCTCTCTCTCTGTCCACTCTGGGGGAAAATCCTTGTCTCAGCTTTTCTAGCCCCGGCATTCCTTTTTCTTTGGCAGTCTCCACATGGTATCTATCTTTCCCCCATTTGTGCTTGCTTTTGCTTCTGTGGCTAATCTGCCATTTTTATATCTCAAAAGTGCTTAGGTTTAAGACACACTCTACACTGATATGGCCTCATCAGCATAACAAAGAAAACTCTATTCCCAAACAGGATTACATCCACAGGCATAAGTATTAGGATTCCAGCACTTATTTGGGGAGACTACAATTTAATCCATAACAGACACAGACCTAGGCTTCCTCATCTTAGGTTCCCTGGGATTGTGTTTATGCTCAGGGGTGTTTTTAATGGGTAGATGGGAAGCATGGCTTATCTCCACCATGTAGACCAAGAAATCTCTGCAGAAATTTGCTTTATTTACATTTATTGTCAAACATTTGTGCTTAGTCTTAGCCTGCCACTTGGTTTTATGCCTCCTAATTTTTGTTTCCTTTCTCTTTGAACTATGTTCTGTTTTGTTCCTTCAGGCTATGGTTTGTTTGCTTTCAACTCTAATGACCAGGCTGCCATTTTAGACATTGTCTTGCCAGTTCTACAAACAGATCAAACTCAACCTGTCCAAATCTGAGCTCACCACATCCCTTCTCCAAACCTACTCTCTACCTCCATGTTACAGACCCTCTGTAGTGACTTCACACTCTCCCAGTTCCACAGGCCAGAAACCAAGCTTCTTTCTCTGTTTAACCTCTTCTGCTAGTTAATTGCTAAATCACGTGATTCCACCTCTGCATTCCCATATATCCATCTATCTTCTTCCAACTCTTTTGCCATTGGTGTGGATTAGCTCCCAAATGGTTTTCCTAAGTCCATCCACTTACATCTCCAATACACCCTTCAACCACCGCTACTGACCATCCCACAGCACAATTTAATCCTGTCATGAGCCCACATATATCCCCCAAAGTCTTCAAAACCTGATATCCAGAGATGTTGTTCAAGCCTCTCCCTGGCCTGTATTTTCATCTTCCACCACCTTTATCCATGATCTCTGCAGCCAGGTATCACATGGTCTTTCAGCTACCATTTCCTGAGCATACCGCATGCCTTTGCGAAAGATGCCGCCTCACTCAGGAATGTCCTTCCCCCAAACTCTGTATCTACTTACCTACATTCAGAGCCCAGATGAAATGTCATTTCTTCTGTGGAACTTCCAGGGACCCCACCCTTACCTATTACTTGCGGTAAACTCTGATTTAATTTATTCATCTTTTTGTTTCCCCAACTTATAATATAGAACTCTGCTGAGCTGCCTAGTTATTCCGCTTTGCATTCTACTCTCTAACTGGTGAACAGACCACAGAAATTTTTACAGCAATGGATATGCAAAGGATCATGCAAAGAGTGATGTCAAAAGGACTCAGGGGCCAGTTTGAAAGGATTCTAACTGGCCAAGGATGGGACAGCTCAAGCATCAAAAAGAAGAATGATTGCAATGAATTTAAATATAGCAAATAAGTTATATAATCCATGAGTCCATAACGATAGCAAGAAAGACCACATTGGTCACCTTTGGAAATTGCTGGAACACCACATCGTTATTCTGAAAACTAGTAAATAAAGGGAAAGAATAAAGCATTTATCTGGACGTTCCTGTACAAACTATCTTTCAGGGAAACCAATCAGTTGATGACCAAAAGTTCTTATTTATAGAACAATTCCAACTAATAAATGTAGAAAGAATCACTGTGTTAGATATTACCATTTTGCAACCCCAAATAAAACCTCTGTTGTACATAGGGTTGCTATAAGTTGGAACCGACTCAACGGCACCTAACAACAACAACAATAAAATAATAAATCTGGTAATGGTTATCAATAGCTGCCAAATTCATGCACTGGAAGGTTGATAGAAATGTACTGGGTATGACATTTGTCTTACTAGGAAAGAAGAATAAATTCTTTCTTCTATCAGAGAGCAAGGTATTTCCTAATTATTGTTGATGAGTCCTCACCCCAAGCACAATGAACCGGCAAAACCAACAGTCCCTCCCTCCAACTTAGGTCTAGCAGGGAGACCCACTACTGTGACATCTCAACTGTAGCCTCAGTCACCACACCACCCTCCTCCACAACCACCACCACCACATCCTGCAAATGCTGCAGTTTGAATGGTCTGCCCTCATCAGGACAAAACCCAAACATCAACTACCCAGTTACAGGTTGTGGGTCTCCTTTACTTCCAGGCAAGTCTTGAGGGCTCAAAGCCATGTTTTCTGCTCATTTTATTGACATCTTATGGCTTGTCAACTTAGATGGGGGATTTAATACAGACACCTTCTTTTAATATTCCTTCTCCCTCTCCTTTCAGAACTCTCAGCCATGTCCTTTTCCCTAAAGACTTCTGCCTTGATGAATTGAGTTGAGACTGTCTCTCTGTCTTCTTGGAGTGTGGGAAAATGTTGACTTTCCTCTCCTTTCTAACAATAAACATGACGTTTCCCATAAACCTTGTTGTTATTGTTGTTAGTTGTCACTGAGTAGGCTTCGACTCAGGGTAACCTTATATGTAGCAGAACAAAACGTTGCCTGGTACTGTGACATCTTCATGATCATTGATGTGTGGCTTGCCATCCTTGTTTCTAAGAAACATTCTGGTTGTACTTCTTTGAAGACTTGTTCCATTTTTTTGGCAATCCACAGTATATCCAGTATCCTTTGCCAACACCACAGTTCAAGTGCATCAATTCTTCTTCCTTCCCTTCTCATTATCCAACTTTCACATGCATATGAGGTGATTTAAAAAAAAAAAAAAACCATGGCTTTGGTCAGGCACACCATAATCATCAAAGTGACATCTTTGCTTTTAAAACTTTAAAGAGGCCTTTTGCAGCAGATTTGCCCAATGCAATGCATCATTTGATTTCTTGACTGCTGCTTCCATGGATGTTGATTGTTGAACCAAGTAGCAGGAAATCACTGACAACTTCAATTTCTTCTCCATTTATCATGATGTTGTATATTGGTCCAGTTGTCTTCACATTCAGGTATAATCAATACTGACGGCTGTAGTCTTCGAACTTCTTCAGTAAGTCTTCAAGTTGTCAACTTAAAGCAGTCTGAAATGGTTGTAACCAGAGAGAATGAGCTTCTAAAGGAGAGAGAAAAGCAAAAAGACCAAAGATGCAGAGTCTATTCAGCACTAAGTGGCCCGTGGTTGCACAATCAGTGATGAAGACACTATCAACCAGTGGCCACCTGTTTGTGGTGACCTGTCACTGGGCTGAGGGACACAGGATGGTGTCATAGAGCATGCCTGAGCTTCAGAAACAGACAAACATTGGTATGGAATCCAAATCAGCCCATTACTAGATGTTTGAATTTGGACAATCATTTTTGCTTCCTGGTCTTCAGATTCCTCATCTCTGCACTGAGTTCAATAATCCTGCTTCCCCAGTTTGCTGTTAAATATCTTATGTAAACACTGAGCATAAAGCCTGCTTATGGAAGTCCTGGTGAGATTCTGCATGAATTTCAAAAGGCTGACTTTGGCAGCCTAAGTGAATTTTTCTGGAACATCATGTACATGCTCAAAGCAAACAGTGTATTCATCTTCTCATCTTTTTCCAGAGGTCTTATTTATCTCCTGGGGTTTTTGGCCTGGCTCTCTCCAGCCCTGGAAGCCTCTGGCCTGGCCTTGTCCAAGTTCAGTGCTCTGGCACTCAGCAGATCGCATGGAAGTCCAGCATCCCTGTCACTTTTCTTGATAAGGCCCTGTGGGAGGAAATCTCTGGCGCAGAATGAGGGCAGACAGTCAGAAGCCTCTACAGTTCTACACTCACTCTGGGGATGATGGACGATTTCCTGCCACAGCCCAGCAAGGAACTAATTAATGAACTGGTAATGGCATCCACTGTCCATTGCCCAGCTCGTTTTTCTTTTCTCAGTTGACAGATTAGGGGTGGAAAATGAATTCTGAGGCTCTTGCTTATTCAACAGGTTTCTCTTTTTCTGTTGTTTTAAGGCCCGGTGGCTTGAAGTAGGTGTCTTCTCTCCTCAGAAGGGAGCAGAATTAACATTTGTTGAGCATCGATCACACATCAGTAATGTACGAGGTCCTTAACGTTTCTTGTTCTATTACATCCTTGAAGCAATCCAATGAGGTGGATAGGGTTATCCCCATTAAGAGATGAGGACACTGATGTTCAGAGAGGGTAAGTGATGGGCTCAAGGTTACAAAGATAGTAAATGTTTCATGTGAGATCCCCACACAATCAATTTGATTCCAAAGCTATCACTTGTGACCAGTGTAACACACAGCTTCCAAACAAAGCCAGCATCTGCAGAATCTGAATGACATATTGTCTGGAGATACATACATACATAAAAAAAAATTGTATGTTTTCAAATATACAAAAAATTCAGGATTTTACGGATGGAAGACAAGGGATGGAATCAGAGAACACAAAAATAGCATCTCAAATTGTGTAGCATGTTCACGGATGTTCACTTTTATATGTTATATATATTACTGTATATGCACCAAATAATACATTTTTCAAAACCAAAAGAAACCCCGAAAGTATGGCCCCCAGACACCCTTTTAGCTCAGTGGTGAAGTCACTTCCGAGGTTCACCGTTCAGGCGGGGAGTGGACGGCCCCATAAAACCAAATGGGACTAATGAGGCACAGCAGTCTAGGGACAAGGGCCAGAAGGCAGAAGGAGACAGGAAAGCTGGTGATAGGGAACCCAAGGTTGAGTAAGGATAGTGTTGATCTGTTGTGAGGTCGTTAACCATTGTCATAGGGCAACATGTGTACTAACTGTTTAATGAGAAATTATTTTGTTCTGTAAACCTTCATCTAAAGTGAGAATAGCAGCACAATTGGAAAAGCGTAGTTGATGTCACTGAACTGTGCATGTAGAAATTTTTGAAATGGTATATCTTTGGCTATGTTTATTTTCACCAAAAAAAAAGGTCAAAAAGGGAGAGGATTGACATGTTGTGGGGTTGTTAACCGATGTCCTAAAACAATATGTGTACTAGTATTTCATGAGCAACTATTTCTGTAAACCTTCACCTTCACAAATAAATAAATAAATGTTAAAAAAAAAAAGATTATAGCCAAGAAAACCCTGTCATAGACTGAATTGTGTCCCCCAAAAACATCTGTCAGCTTGGATGGGTCATGATTCTCAGTGCTGTATGACTGTGTAATCTGATGTGATTTCCTCACGTGTTGTAAACTCTATCACTGTGATGAGGTTATACTGATGAGGTTTAGATAGTGTCTTAATCCAATCTCTTCTGAGATATAAAAGAGAGAAGCGAAGAGAGACACATGGGAACTTCATACCACCAAGAAAGCAGTGCTGGGAGCAGAGCGTGTCCTTTGGACCTGAGGTTCCCGCGCTGAGATGCTCCCAGACCAAGGGCAAGACTGATGCATCCCAAGACCCTTCCTCCAGAGCCGACAGAGAGAGAAGGCATTTTCCTGGAGCTGATGCCCTGTATTTGGACTTGCAGTTTGCTGGACTGTGAAGAGAATAAATTTCTCTTTGTTAAAACCATCCACTTATGGTACTTCTGTCGGAGCAGCACTAGATGACTAAGACAAACCCTATGGAGCAGTTCTACTCTGTACCACATGGGGTCGCCAGGAGTTGGAATCCACGCAAGGGCAATGGGTTGTTTTTTAGTTTTTGTTTGTTTTTAGTGTGGTCATTGTAAGGAAGGAAAATCAGCCTGAGAGACAGAGCGGTGTGGGTCCTTCCTCAGGGCACATGGGTCACATGAGCAGTGGGCCTCACTGCTGTAACACAGAGCAGCAGTGCCCTCTCCCCCAGAGGTGGGAAACAAGGCAGGGCCAGAGTCCCCCAACTCCTTGCCTTCTTTTTGCTTTTAAGTCTCCCATTTTTCTGTCCCTCATCCAAAAAATGAACAGTACCCAGCGTAATGTTGGATCCTGGCAACTCTTCCGTAAGTACGTGTTGTACCTGGCTCACCACAGCTCTGATGGAAACATCTGCTGCTTCCCACTGGAGCTGGGGGAAAGCAGCTTCTCCTCCCTCTCTGCCTGGGCTCAGGAATGGAAGTACTGCATGAACACGGCATCCTCTACAAGTGCGAAGTGTTACTACAGAAGGACATTAAGGGTTGAGCAATTACATATTAGTGTCTTAGAATATCTTAAAGCTTGTGTAAACATCTGCTGTGAGGCAGTTGCTCCACAAGAAGGGAAGAACACACAGAAGCATGGGGACTGGGCCAATGGTTTCGGCAGCATGGAGCCAGCTGCCTGTCAAGAGCCTGCTGGGACATGGGCTGGGTCACACAGGGGATGCTTTCCTTGATGGTGCCCCCCATCTTCCCTCCTCTCCTTCTGCAGAAGGCCACAGCCCTGTGCCGAGCCCCAGCCTCATGGTTCTCGGCCCCTCCCTTTACCTCTGCCCTCTGAGAATCTAATGGAGAAAGGGTGGTCAGGTTGTCCTCCTCACGGGCTGGCAAGCATGAGACTCAGAATCTCTCCAGAATACCATGTGCTCTTACACTGCCCGTCTCAGCCAGGAAAGATAAACCCAGACACCATACGTGAACCAGTTCTCATCCAGTCAAACAAGCAACATGTGCAACTCAAGGAAGTGATCTCTTGATGTCTCAAACAGAAAGACGTGGTCAGGATATCTTTCCTTATCCAGTGTGCACAACCACTTCAATTTTGTAGCAGGCATCTGAGCACAGAGAAGAGGGTTGGGGGTGTGACGCACACCGTGGTGTCTCTCTCTTTTTCTCTGATGAGCTTGACACACTCCGCACTGAGGGGTTAGGGTGAGCAGGGCCAAAGACTTAAGATGGTGCCTTTAAGGAATTTACTGGAGCCTCTTTGGATTTAGGAGTCTCTGGGTGGTGTAAATGGTTAATAAATTCAGCTGCAAACCGAAAGACTGGCGGTTCGAATGCACCCAGAGGCATCTCAGAAGACAGGCCTGGTGATCTATCTGAAAAACCACTGAAAATCCTATGGATCACAGTTCTACTTTGACACGCTTATGGTTACCATGGGTTGGAATCGGCTCGACAGCAACTGATTTTCTTTTGGTGTAGCCTAATCAACTTTACTTTTTTTTTTTTTTTAAGGTCAGTCTCCCTCAATAGCACTTCCATGTTCTCACCAACAGTCACGAACCAGACATATAAAAGTTGGTTCTTTGATTCCTTCGTAGAAATCTTCACCCTGGCTGCTAACAATTTCATACCTTTCTGACATTTCTATCATATAATCAGCTAGTGGCAAAAGAATCATCTTATCTGCCTCATGTCAAGCTACACGGATCAGTTCTCAGACACCTAAGGTTCATATTGTGTGCTCTCAGAGTTTTAGTAGTGCCTAGAAGATCTTGATTTATTATTTTTAAATCAAGTAATCCTGGGCTTTTTAAATAAGTCAAGCTAGATAGAAAAAAAGTCTTGGATAATTATTTTGTAACAGTATCCTTGCCAAGTCAGTGGGCAACAACAACTTCCCAGAAATGCTCTAACCTGGCCAAAATTAGGGAAATTTTGCTTTTAGCAAATCTGAGCAATTCACAAAAGAAGCAGCGCCCTGATCATTGGCAAAGAGAATTAGAAGTTGGTCCTTCTCCACTTCTTCTCTTAACAAGGCTCTCTTCACTTTTAATTCTACAAGGACTGGAGATCACTCCACAGATTGCAGACCAATCTCCACTTACATTTGGGACACAGCAAGTGTCAGCCACATGGAGAAGAAAGTCACAGACATCCCTTTCTTTTTGCTCAAGGACCTGTGAAGCTCCATACACTACGGACTGAAGTTATCAGAGATGAACAAGAATGTTGCCTTCCTTATAAAAGCTGGCAGTCCAATGAGAAAGCAGACAAAAAAATGCAAGGCAGTCTGGGAAGTGAACAGAAATGATGAGCATCTCAGAAGGTTGAGAGGTGAGATCCAGAAAAGCTCTTGGAAGAGGTGGAACTAGAGCTCAAGACTGAGACTGGTGGACTGGAAGAAAACGTTTCCACGGAGGTAAAATATGCAGGAAGTGTTCAAAGAACAGCCCAATGTATAAAAACGTGGAGAGCAGACATACTGAAATATCAATAGCCCAGGAAAAAACATTTGCCCACCAGGTATCTGACCATCACGCCATACCCCGGTCTAGGGAATCTAGAAAGGGCACCATCCACCATGATCCTCTGGGCTCCTCTTACTTCACTATTAATCCAAAAGTAATGCCAGCTCCGTCGGACCATTTTAAAACACTATTTCGAGGACCATGTCGGTGGCTTGATAGAGATATTGCAAGATAGAGTGCTTTTTCCTAATTTCAGAGCGAGTTAACAAAAGGTTTGGAAACTAAGTCATGAATTACAAAGGGTAGGTGCACTGATCCAGAACAAAGGCCCTGGACAGAGGCCCTAAAGATCCTCCATGTGGC
The DNA here is from genome assembly GCA_030035585.1 of Dugong dugon. Taxonomy (NCBI): domain Eukaryota; kingdom Metazoa; phylum Chordata; class Mammalia; order Sirenia; family Dugongidae; genus Dugong; species Dugong dugon. The sequence goes on along the minus strand of CM057475.1, from coordinate 2,904,929 downwards.
TTCCGAGAAGCTGCGTGGGGCTATTAAACCTGGAACAACTTCTGGAAAACTACTCCTGTGAGGCAAACATAGTGACAGATTACTATAATTAACCCTTCTTTTTTTTTTAAGTAAAGCAAACTAATTAAAACAGTTTCTTATATAATTCAAGATAAAACAGAACTGCTGAAGCAGTAATTCATGTGGACATGGTATTTGAAAGAGAAATTTGTCATAGAATGATTTTAATTTTATGTTCCAACCAAAGTTTTCATCTTATTTTTAAATAGTGGGCTATTTCTCTAGTGATTTCCTCAATGCTACATTGGTTAATGATGGAGTCCCTGGGTGGTGCAAATGGTTTATTATACACTCTGCTGCTAACCAAAAAGTTGGAGGTTCGAGTCCACCCAGAGGTGCCTCAGAAGAAAGTCTAGCGATCTACTTCTGAAACTTCAGCCATTGAAAACCCTGTGGAGCACCATTCTACTCTGACACGCCTGGGGTCACCATGAGTCAGAATTGACTCCATGGCAACTGGTGGTAAAATACCTGACACAGAACATATCCAGTGAAAATCTGTTACTCTTATCAGAACTTTTTTTCTCTTTCCTCATAGATATTTTGATGGAAAGAAAGGTAAGGCCGTCCCTGAACTCTTGGCCACATGCCATATTACATGAAAATCTATAACCTATTTTTTAATCACGTAGAGCCAGTCTCTTCTCCAAGTTTTCTTTTTACAGTTTTCTAGTTGCCTTTATATGCAGGATTTTGCAGGTTAACTTCAGTGTCTCTCTCTTAAAGAGTCGGGGTGGTCCTGTGTTGAGAGCTTGATGCCCCCAGCGGGAAGGTATGGTTTGGTGCTGAGAAGGGACTGACCTCTACATTTGGCACCAAATGAAGGCAGGAGGAACTGAGCAGTGCTGCGACTGGCCAGTTTCTCTGAGACTCCCATCCACTCAGGACAGGGTTTACCGCATGCTATGGATTGAAGTGTGTCCCCCAAAATATGTGTTGGAATTCTAACCCCTATCTCTGTGAACGTAACCCCATCTGGGAATCAGGCTTTCTTTGCTATTTTAATGAGGTCATATCAGTGTGGGGTGTGTCCTAAACCGAATCACTTCTGAGTTATAAGGAGCAGCTTAGACACAGAGACCAGCAAGCACGAACAGGGGATTTAGATGCCACGTGAAGATCTCCAAGGAACGGAGGAACTCCGGGCCTACAGAAGCTGAAAGAGACAAGTATCTTCCCCCAGAGCTGACAGAGAGAGCCTTCCGCTAGAGCCAGTGCCCTGAATTCAGACTTCCAGCCTCCTGAATTGTAAGAAAATTAATTTCTGTTCTTTAAAACCACCCACTTGTAGTATTTCTGTTACAGCAGTACTAGGTAACTAAGACACGATGCCATCATGACAGACTGAATATCTGGTGACTTGGAAATGTTGAATGCAGTTCAGGTCTGCTCCACTGTCAGGAGACCGAGGCTACATATAGCCTTTGAAAGGATGTGTCCCTGTGGTTATACATAGGAGGGGTTGATGGCAGGTTGGGTGGCCTGGAAATAAGTGAGTGAAACACAGATCCCACTCTCCTTGGGGAATCACAGGGTCCACAGTGGAAGGTCAGTGTCATGAAGCTGAGGCCTGATCAGCCTTATCACCAAGGATCTCCAAAGCCTGGAACAGTGCCGGCACACATAAGTGTTCAATAAACGCTTGCTGGAATATCGATCATCTCGGTCTCTACGACTGTCATGACAGGCTTAGGGCCTGAATCGGCTGGCAGTGAGAATTACTGTTCTCCTTTTGCATGTAGAAAGTGAAAGTCTAATGCTTAGTTTGAAAGGATGGAAATTAAACTCGGACTTGTTGCAAACGACCTCTGCTCCTTCCGTGCTACCACCTGAAACACCAGGGCAGGAGGACTGACTAATTAGCATCTGGCGGGTGTCTGGGAAAGAGCTGCAGGGACGAGGGTGATGTAATTGTGGGGTACATGTCCTCGCCCCTCCATCCACCACTGAGAAATCCTCCTCTGTTTAATTAGATTGCCAAAAGGATTACTTTTTTACTTTTTTTAATCCCCTTTGTAGGTCTGGCTCCAATCATGCCTGGGGAAAGTTCTGAGCTCTGCTTCCCATTCCCACCGCCTCAACAACAACTGTGCTTCCAATTAAAGTTACTGTTCCCTGAAGAGCAAGGTTCTGGCTCCTCCAGGCCCACGTGGCCCTGCTGCCTCTGGCAGGATGCCGCTCTTCCCTCACCCCATGGTCCGATCCACACTTTGGGCAACGAGCAATATGCATTTAAGTCCCTTTCACACACCAGGATTAGTACTTTCGTTTGGTCTGCTGTTTTCTCAACTTTATAACCTTCACATAGTTCCAAAGGACTTTTTCATCACTTCACTGGTTCCTGAACTATAGAGTTGGAAGGCAATTTAGATCCTTCAAATGGTTGATTTGTTTCAGACATTTGTAGTCTTGGGGTAAATCTTATATATTTTGTATCTGGATAATCCACTCTATAAAGTGGAGAATAAAAACTTCATGCTAATTCAGTAAGACTTTGTTCTCATTATAAGAAGAATTAATGCACACTGTAGACATTTTAAAAAGATTGAATAGTACCCCAAAAGCAGTCAATCAAAATATCTATCATCAACATGTTGGTATGGACATATATATAAATAACAAAACTGGGGTCAAACCGCTTTTTTAGTTTGGATCTTGATTTTTTTTTTTTAATTTATTGTGGTACCATGAATATTTCTCGTATCTTAAAATAGCTCCAAAAGCATGATTTTTAAATATCCGCAAGACATTTCATGGTATGGCTATACCATAAAATCTAGAAATAAAATACCCACCTGAATCACCACTTGTCCCATCTGGCTGAGATTGTCAGAGGTGTGAGGTCTGCTTTACACACCTCATCCCATGACAGAGAAGCCTAGCAGTGAGAACACCATTTGGCTTGGTCCCCAGCTGGTGATCAAGTTCTCACACTTGGGGTTGTAAAAGCTATTTAATACCATGGAAAAGGTATCATTCTTCAGAAGGTATACAATCTCAGGTGGATTTACCGCCACCACCAGTTGTTGTCAAGTTGACTCTGACTCATGAGGACCCCATGTATGTCAAAATAGAACTGTGCTCCATAGGGTTTCAATGGCTGATTTTTGAGAAGTAGCTCACTAGGCCTTTCTTCTGAGGCACCTCTGTGTGGACTTGAACTTCCAGTGCAGCAGAACGCATTAACCATTTGCACTACTCAGGGACCAGGTAGATTTACTAGTCACAAAAGAGAGGTGGGAGGATTTGCGAGTTTAGAGGCCTGATGTGCAGGCTGTTGCTTTCCCTGGACCAATAAGCCAGCCCTCACTGGGGTACCCAGGAATAAAGGTGATTCCTGACACACACTGAGTCACTCTGACCCACCTTTCTGCTCAAGAAAGCACATCACAAGGCAAGAGGAAGTAGGGTGAGAGAGAAGGGTGTTAGGACATTAGAAACTCATTTGCAAGCTGTAGAAAATTGACTGCCCACAACCCAAAGGAGTGGCCCAGAGGTAGACAGGCTTCCCAACCCATCAGCTCCCAGGAGTTCCTGCTGGCCTAGTGAAGAGTCTTCTCAGATAACAATCTCCCTCACAGCATAAAGAATCAAACTTAAGGTAGTATTGAAATGGGACCATACAGCCAAGTAGACAGAATGTACATGTCCAGAGGGTTTTATGTTTGACTGAAGATCATTCCAACTAACTGGACTTCTAGATAAGATCTGGAGGAAACAGATTCTTACCGTGCAAGCCAGTTCTCCCTGAGGTCAAAGCAGATACATGTTCTGTAAACTTTGCCAAAATTATTTTCTTCTGTGAAGATGGAAAGAAAAGAGAGCCTAAAATTTCAAATTTGAGGAAATGTGTTTCCTAAAATACAGAGCTCTTGCCAGTCTATAAGGATCTTTATCTTGAAGAGTTTGCTTAATAAGACAACTATAATGTGCACTGTGATGTGAACACCAAGGCGGTACTGCCCCCAACACCAAAGTCCTTAGGAGGTACTGGCCCTATCTGGAAATCCACTGTCCAGAAAGACCTTAGCTTTCACTTTAGCTCCTGTGTGAACAGATCAAGTAGAGTCTTACAGGTCTTACAGGTCAAGCTCATTAGGAAGCAATATATTCTACCAATTAAATTCCTGGAAAGCGTTAGTCTGTAAGCTTTTGGGTACTTTTCTAGAGACGTGGCATGCCTCTTTGAATGAGCCATCTGTAAAGCATTCTCATGGACACTTCATAAGGGCCACAGAGTTGAGTGATGGATGGGTCAACCCAAGATCCAAGTCCTCAGTTCAGAGGGAGCTAAAGGAAGGGTAGCTTCAAAGGAGGTGCAGTCGAATTGTGAAACAAGAGGAAATGCTTTCACCAAGGTAAACAGCTCCTCATAGCTAGGTCCCCCACAAACCAAACCCATTGCTGTCAAGTCGATTCTGTTTCATAGTGACCCTATAGGACAGGGTAGAACTGCCCCATAGAGTTTCCAGGAGTACCTAGTGGATTTGAACTGCTGACCTTTTGGTTAGCAGCCATAGCTCTTAACCACTACCCCACCAGTGTTTCCAGACAGAACATAGGGAAAAGCAAATGGGAAAGAGTACTGCCTAAAATATAGAGCGCCAAAGCTGGACAATGAATAAAGAAGACCGAAGAAGAATTGATGCCTTTGAATTGTGGTGTTGATGAAGAATATTGAATATATCACGGACTGCCAAAAGAATGAACAAATCTGTCTTGGAAGAAGCACAACCAGAATGCTCCTTAGAAGCAATGATGGCAAGACTACATCTCACATACTTTGGACATGTTGTCAGGAGGAACCAGTCCCTGGAGAAGGACATCATGCTTGGTAAGGTACAAGGTCAGCGAAAAAGAGAAAGACTCTCAGTGAAATGGATTGACTCAGTGGCTGCAACAATGGGCTCAAGAGTAAAACAACAATTGTGAGGATGGCGTAGGACCGGGCAATGTTTCATTGTTGTACACAGGGTCACTATGAGTTGGAACCGACTCAACAGCACCTAACAAAAACAACATTATTGGCAACAGGACATGAAGATCAAACAGGTCATTTTCAGGGGCACTGTCTTCTCAAAGGAGGCTGTGGTGGTTCAGTGGTAGAATTCTCGCCTTCCATGCGGGAGACCCAGGTTCAGTTCCCAGCCAGGGCACCGCATGCGCAGCCACCACCCCTCTGTCAGTGGAGGTCTGTGTGTTGCTATGATGTTGTGCAGGTTTCAGTAGAGCTTCCAGACTAAGACAACTAGGAAAAAAGGCCTGGAGATCTACTTCCAAAAATCAGCCATTGAAAACCTTATGGATCACAATGGTTCAATCCCATTGCACATAGGGTTGCCATGAGCTGGAGCCCACTCAACAGCAGTTAACAACATCATCTTTTTAATTACCACCCTGTTCTGCCTTAAAATGCTGATGAAGAGCACCCATCCACAGCCTTCCTTCTCTCCACACCTTTAACAACCGTGCCTCTTCTGGAATGCTGTGATTTGGGCAGGTTTGTTTTCTCAAGGAGGATCTCATATCTACTTGCCACTGAGGACTTTGGGAGTAACCCCAGCTCCAGACAGCTCCTCTGTGGGACTTGTGGGGGGCAGAAGGGACACAAAATTATTACCCTGTCCCAAAAACGAAAAAGGTAGAAGGCGTAAAATAAAAGTGAGAGAGACAGAAGGTGAGGTAGAAATTATGCCAGTATCTTAGCTACACGTGGTCCACAGGGCAATTCCCAAGGACTGTCTGGGCTTTAGTCCTCTTGGCACCCCCATACCAGGCTGGAGTAACATGGTCACCTCCCTGCATTTCTCCCGACTCCAATGTTAGAGACTCTAGAATTTAAAACATTCCTCTGCTCAGGAAGAGAAGGCCAGGAACATGACTCCAGAGAGCACTGTCACTTCATTGCCACACAGAGAACCATCAATGCCCTAAGAATGTTATTTAAACAGGGGGGATTCTGAGAGAGCCAAGATGACACGGTGAGAGACAAGGAGAGGAGGAGGTGACTGCAGCAATAAGCCACTGCATGGCCCAAAGGAAGTGGTAAAAGCCAAGTGTAAAGTACATGATGTAAGGGGAAATCATTTAAGAAATACAAAGAAGGTATGATAGATAAAATCACGGAATTAAAGGTACACAGGCTATGATGCTAAAACACTGAGAGAAGAGGAAATTCCACTTATAAAATCACAAAAGCAGAAGAGTAAACTTTGAAGAAGATTATTCTAAGTAACACATAGAAGAACTAAGCCAAAGGAATTAGAATAGATAAAAGTAATAGTTGTTAAAGATCAATAAACTAAACGGATTTAGCAAGTGAAAAAAAAGTATTTTTAAGAGTTCACAATATCAAATTAGTTAAACAGGATATGATAGATTGTATGGTGCAGGATTATCTCTGATTATAATGTTTTAGGAAAACAAGCAGTGATACATAGTATGCTCCTGGCATAGAATATGATAAAAGTAAACACAGTATGATCCCAACTTAAATACATATACGTAAGTATATAAGTATACATCATTGTGTATTCACAGAAAAAATATGCATGTATGTGTATGTATGTAGATGTGTACATACTTGTGTGTGTACATGTATGCATATAGTCTAGAAGGAAATATGTCAAAATGCTAACAGCAGTTAACTCTGGAATTATTAGGAATTTAAATTGACCACACTTTTTGGAACTTCCTACAATGAACCAGTATTACATTTATTACCAGAAAAAAAAGTTTTTCAAAAAAAATAAAAAGCAGAAAACAGCTTGAACATATACACCTGTGAAAAATGAGATTTTGTCTTATGTTTTAAAGTTATTCTGTTAGAGCCATTTAATTGTTACTTGAAGGAATCATTACCTTGGAGGAGGAATACCTTCAAATTATGAGAGGATATATTGTTCATTAATTCATTAAAAGATATTTATTCCACATTAGTTCATGCCAAGCACTTACCTTGGCACTGGAGTTATAACAAACAGCATAAAAATCCTGTGCTCTAATGGGTTACATTCTGGTTGGGGAAAATATACAATTAACAAAGTAAGCAATTAAAATAGAAAGTACATCTAACGGTGATAAGGGCTGCAGAGAAAAATAGAGCAGAAAAAGGGGTAGTTGGTTCTGGGAAGTATATTTTAAAAAAAAAAGAAAAGAAATCCGTTGTCGTGGAGTGGATTCCGACTCATAGCCACCCTATAGGACAGAACTTCCCATAGGATTTCCAAGGAGCCGCTAGTAGATTTGAACTGTTGATCTTTTGGTTAGCAGCTATAGCTCTCAACCACTACGCCATCAGGGCTCTGTAGCAATTTTAAACAGAGTCGTGAAGGACAAATCACTGAGAAGTTAGCGCTTGGACAAAGACCCTAAGGAGGTGAAGGTGTCATGCTGTAGACACCTGAGGGGAAGCACTTTAGGCTGAGGGAACAGCTGGTGTGAAGGTCTTGAGGCAGGCGTGGCCCTGGCGCGTGTAAGGACAGCAAGGATGCCAGGGCTCCAGGAATTGACGGAATATCAACTGAGATGTTTCAGCAAACAGATGCAGTGCTGGAAGTGCTCACTCATCTATGCCAAGAAATTTGGAAGACAGCTACCTGGCCAACCAACTAGAAGAGATCCATATTTATGCCTATTCCCAAGAAAGGTGATCCAACTCAATGTGGAAATTATCGAACAATATCATTAATATCACACGCAAGTAAAATTTTGCTAAAGATCATTCAAAAGCAGCTGCAGCAGTATGTCGACAGGGAACTGCCAGAAATTCAGGCCAGATTCAGAAGAGAAAGTGGAATGAGGGTTATCATTGCTGATGTCAGATGGATCCTGGCTGAAAGCAGAGAATACCAGAAAGATGTTTACCTGTGTTTTATTGACTATGCAAAGGCATTTGACTGTGTGGATCCTAACAAATTATGGATAACATTGTGAAGAATGGGAATTCCAGAACATTTAATTGTGCTCATGAGGAACCTGTACACAGATCAAGAGGCAGTTGTTCAGACAGAACAAGGGGATACTGCATGGTTTAAAGTCAGGAAAGGTGTGCGCCGGGGTTGCATCATTTCACCATATCTATTCCATATGTTTGCCGAGCAAATAATCCAGGAAGCTGGACTATATGAAGAACAAAGGGGCATCAGGATTCAAGGAAGACTTATTAACAACCTGCAACATGCAGATGACACAACCTGGCTTGCTGAAAGTGAAGAGGACTTGAAGCACTTACTGATGAAGATCAAAGACCACAGCCTTCGGTATGGATTACACCTCATCATAAAGAAAACAAAAATCCTCACAACTGGACCAATAAGCAACGTCATGATAAATGGAGAAAAGATTGAAGTTGCAAAGGACTTCATTTTATTTGGATCCACAATCAACACCCATGGAAGCAGCAGTCAGGAAATCAAAAGACGCATTGCACTGGGCAAATCTGCTGTGAAAGACCTCTTTAAAGTGCTGAAAAGCAAAGATGACACCTTGAACACTAAGGTGCCCCGGACCCAAGCCATGGTATTTTCAATCACATCATATGCATGTGAAAGCTAGACAATGAATAAGGAAAACCAAAGAAGAATTGACACCTTTAAATTGTGGTGTTGGAGAAGAATATTGAATGTATCATGGACTGCCAAAAGAATGAACAAATCTGTCTTGGAAGAAGTACAACCAGAATGTTCCTTAGAAGGAAGGATGGCAAGACTACATCTTACATACTTTGGACATGTTGTCAGGAGGGATCAGTCCCTAGAGAAGGACATCATGCTTGGTAAAGTACAAGATCAGTGAAAAAGAGGAAGAGCCTCAACGAGATGGACTGACACAGTGGCTGCAACAGTGGGCTCAAGTATAACAATGATCGTGAGCATGGCACAGGACCGGGCAGTGTTTCTTTCATAGGGTTGCTGTGAGTCGGACCCAACTTCACGGCACCTAACAACGACAAGGATGCCAGTGTGGCTGTGTAAGGGAAAGGCAAGCAGGAGATGAGGGCAGAGGGTGACTTGGCTCTGACTGTTAGTGTAGTTCTACTCTGTCCTATAGCACGGCTACGAGTTGGAATCAACTCTACGGCAACGGGTTTGGGTTTTTTGTTTTATTTTGGTTTTTTTTTTTTGGTGAGCAGGTGAGCCAGGAAGTTACTGGAGGGCTGTTAGCTGAGAAGAATATAATCAAAGGGTAATGGCTAACCCAGTGTGGTATGCTCTCAAAAGTACTTTTGTCAATAGCCCTTCACCTGCTCCAGCCTCCTCATTAAGTACTATTAAAATATGTGCCTTAGGGTTTCAACCATGATTTCAGCTAAACTACTGCCTTTGGGTCTATTCCGACTCATACCAGACAGAGTAGAAGTGCCCCATAGAGTTTCCAAGGCTGTAAATCTTTATGGGAGCAGACTGCCACATCTTTCTTCTGTGGAGCAGCTGGTAGGTTCAAACCACTGATCTTTTGGTTAGCAGCTGAGCACTTAACTACTGTGCCACCAGGGCTCCTGAGGATTTTAGCTAAGGTAGATGCAATTAATTTGACGCTTATAATTACTTACTTCCATAAAATAAATCAGTCATTCAAAAGTAAAACCAATTACAAACCAAATAACTTGGAATGACAAAATGTGCTAAAATAATCTGTACAAAGATACATAAATTGTGAGCAGGTAGCAGAGAGCAGCCATGGGGTTAAACCAAAAACAAACCAAACCCACTGCCGTTGAGTGGACTCCAACTCATAGTGACCCTATAGGACAGGAGTAGAACGGTCCCATAGGGTTTCCAAGGCTATAATCTTTAAGGAAGCATACTGCCACATCTTTCTCCACAGAGCAGCTGGTGGGTTCAAACCACTCACCTTTCAGTTAGCAGCTGATTACTTAACCACTGTGCCACCCGGGCACCTTGCCACGGGGTTAATTGAGCAGAAATTGATAGAAAGCAATTGAGGAACACAGAACCTCAAGATGTAGGATGTCATATATCTGATGCTTTTGTTAGGTGAAATCTAGGATACTCTGAGCTAAATGCTAGTCATTAGAGGTGTTCCTGCGATGAATTATGTACATCTAAGGTGGCTTTCCACCACCCGCCTGTCAGTTTGTCCTGGCATGTTGCTATAATGTCGGAAGCTATACTACCAGTATTTCAAATACCAGTAGGGTCACCCATGGTGGACAGGTTTCAGAGGAGCTTCCAGACTAAGACAGACTAGGATGTAAGGCCTGGCCATCTACTTCTGAAAACTGGCCAATAAAAACTTTATGGATCACAACAGAATATTGTTTGACTCTCTTGCTTTGGGCACGTCATCAGTAGGGATCCATCACTAGAGAAGGACCTCATGTTTGGTAAAGCAGAGGGCCACTGAGGTCAAGGGAGACCCTTGGTGAGATGGATTGGCACAGTACGACAACAATGGACACAAACGTGTTGGCCATCGTGGGATGACACAGGACGAGGCAACATTTTGTTCTCTTGTACATAAGGACTCCATTGAGTCAGAGCTGACTCAACAGCAGCTATCTGTCTCTGTCTAAGGCAACCTTCCGGTGGCCAGAGCAAGACAGGCAAACTGAGCTGCTGGAGTGCTCTAGTCTTTCTTTGACTAGAAGTTTTCAGAAAGAAGCAGAGTTGAATCACCCCCAAGCGTAGCCAGGTGGGGAGGACACTGCTGCAGTAACCTGCAGGGCTCGGGTGCCATGCTGGGTAGTGAAGTAGTAGTAAGGCTGGCCTGTGAACTTGATGGAGCATCTTCATACAAAGACAGTGGGCACTGCACAGCCTGGAATTCATAATGAATCCCTGAGGACAAGGTACTTGACACCTTTCCTGAGGAACTCAGGACTGGAAGTTAGAGATTAAATCCAGTTTTACTAGGGAGTCACTAGAGCAAGGAAACAGAGTTGATTCACATTTTTTTCCCTACTGGGCCTTATTTTTCCTTTCCCAAGAATGGTAACAGCCCTTTCTACTTGTCTAGCACTTTGGGATTTACAAAGAACTTCTGCATTAATTACTCCCTTTGAGACCAAGACCAGCTGTGTGGTGTTGTTAAGTGACAACCACATCAGGAGAGTTAAGTGACTTGCCAAAGGCCAAGAGACTCAAAAGTGAGAAGTCGGCTCACTCGGGGCATGGCCACTGGGCCCCCTGCCATGGTAAGCTTACATGACCAGCATCATTTACCAGTGCCTGGACACACACAGAAGCCTTCCTCAAGAATCTACACTGATGTGTCTGAGCTGTGTAGCCTTCAAAAGAACAGGTCTTCTCTGACAGCCTTCCTCCCACCTCCAAGGGTGAGCTGGTCACCTCTCCTCTGTGTACACCTGTACTTTAAACGCTCCTCTATTATTTCTTTTTTAAAAACCAGTTGCCGTCAAGTCAATTCCAACTCACAGCAATCCTATAGGACAGAGCGAACTGCCCCCATAGGGTTTCCAAAGCTATAAATCTTTCCAGAAGCTGACTGACACATCTTTCTCCTGTGGAGTAGCTGGTGGGTTCAAACTGCCATCCTTTTGGTCAGCAGCGAAGAACTTTAACCACTGCACAACCAGGTCTCCTTCATGGTGACCCCAATTGCACTATCACTGATTTGGAAGCAGTGGTGGTTCAGCGGTAGAATTCTCATCTTCCATGTGGGAGACCTGGGTTCAATTCCTGGCCAATGCACCTCATGCACAGCTACCAGCTTTCTGTCAGTGGAGGCTTGCATGTGGCTATGATGCTGAACAAGTTTTAGCAGAGCTTGCAGACTAAGATGGACTAGGAAGAAAGGCCTGGCAATCTACTTCCAAAAATCAGCCACTGAAAACTCCGCAGACAGATTACAACAGTTCAATCTGCAACCAATTATGGGGCTGGCACAGGACCAGGCAGTGTTTTGTTCTGGTGTGCATGGGGTCACCATGAATCCAAGGCTGACTCAGCAGCAGCTAACAACAAATCAAAATTGATTTATTATATGCTGAGCAATTAGCCTATGCACTCCTGTTTCTGAGACAGACGGAGGGAGAGCACAAGGACTTTGGAGCAAGACTGCCTAGGATGGAATCCCACCATTTTTTGCACGTGGGAGAAAATTACTTAAGCTCTCTGTGCCTTCATCTCTGCATCTGTAAATGGGGAAGTAATAATATTATCAAGCTAATCGGGTTCTCGTGAGGATTAAACAGCTAATACTTGCAAGGCACTAAAAGCTAATAAACACTATGAAATAACATAAATGTAAACTAATAGGGAAATGGATAAATTAAATGTAGTATATTGATGAAAAAAAAAATCCTACAGCTGTTATAAGAAAGAAAAGATTCCTGTACACACCACCATTGTGATCAGTACCATTATAATCATCTTATATCCGCAGCTTCTGCCAAAGCCTGTAACACAGTAGGTGTTCAATAAATGTTTATGAAGTGAATGAATAACTAAATGTATGATAAAACAGTTAGTGACCTGAGTGAAAATAAAATGTTACCTGAGTGGAACTTACCTAAAGACACTAGAATCACTGACTTCTTCAACAACAACAACAAAAAATACAGAGGAAATTCAAAGAATTGAATTTGAGGCTCCTAAACCCAGGTTCGATTCCCAGCTGATGCACCTCATGCCCAGCCACCACCCATCTGTCAGTGCAGGCTTGTATGTTGCTATGATGCTGAACAGATTTCAGCAGAGCTTCAGGACTAAGACGGACTAGGAGGAAAGATCTGGTGATCTACTTCTGAAAATCAGCCAGTGAGAACCTTATGGATCAGAACAATCTGATTCCGTTGTACATGGGGTCACCATGAGGCAGGACTACCTCGACAGCAGCTAACAACAAGTTAATTTGGAGTTCCTGGGTGGTGCAAACAGTTAACGCACTAGGCTGCTAACTGAAAGGCTGGAGTTCAAGTCCACCCAGAGGCACCTCGGAAGACAGGCCTGATGATCTACTTCAGAAAAATCAGCCATTAAAAACCCCGTGGCACATAGCTCTGCTCTGACTCACGGAGTCGCCATGAAGTGGAGTTGACTCCACGGGACAATTGGTAACTTAATTTACCCAAATGGAAAGCATAGGCCTCCAGGGCCAAAGACACTATTCAAACTAAGAAGCTTTGTTTCCATTTAGGCTAACTTGCTAGTTAGACTTGCCTGAAGCCTATCAGAAACCCTAAGGACATGGATACTGGGTGAATATAGAATGAAAAGGCCTGAAAGTATACCCTCCCTCTCTGTTTTTGGAATCCAGTGTACTCTTCCTCTTTCTTTTTTGGAATACTTGATTAGACGCAAACTAGAAGGGTAGCAACCAGAGAAACTCCAACGCAGAGATTTTCACACAAGGAAGCAGTAGCTCTGTGGGGTATATGTGTGCGCGTGCATGCACCTTTATGTGTATATGTTGAGTCATTAGAGGGAAAGATGGCAGATTCAAGGAATATGTAAACAGAAATGAGTTAGTTACTTTGATAAGCTGTAATTTTTTTAAAAAAATAAGTCTTTCCTGTCCAAAAGAATGGATATCAAAAAGTTAGAGGGTTTTTGTAAAAATCTGAAAAGAATGCCAGATTCTCAGATAACTAAAGCACCTAACAATTACATACCATGTTCCATTTACAAAGCCCTTTCATGTTATTTAAATGTTAAAAGATTTAAGGTGAATTTTTTAGGATTAAATACTAAAGTATACTCTCACACATGTATAGTATAGAAACTCTCACACATCAGCACAAGGAAAAATATATCAGAATTTTTATGGCAGTTCTTTTTTGTTATAGTGAAAAATTTGAAATAGCAGAAATGTAAAGGAATAAGGAAATTGGTAAATTAAATGTGGTATACAGATACAGGAAACCCTGGTGGCATAGTGGCTAAGAGCTGTGGCTGTTAACCAAAAGGTTGGCAGTTGGAGTCCACCAGGTGCTCCTTGGAAACTCTATGGTGCATTTCTACTCTGTCCTGTAGGGTCACTATGAGTCGGAATTGACTCAACAGCAATGGGGTTTTATACTGATACAATGGAAAAATATCACACAGTTATAAGAAATTATATATACATATGTGTATCTATATGTTTTATACATACATACATGTATCGACATGGATTGATTTCAAAAATAATTTTAGTGTGAAAAAGGAAGTTGCATAATTATATAGAGATATTTATGATATGATACCACTTATGTAAATCAAACATATGTGTCAAGGAAGTTCCAGTAATATGGTTGACAACAGCAGCAGTGTAGTGTTTAATTTGCCAAACACTCCCTTAAAAACAGACAGATTAGACATGACAGTGACGGGGGTGGGGGTGGAATCCATGGGTAGCATCTTCAGCGAACCTAGGTGGAAGGTTCTCTATGAACCTGGGGAAGGGAGGTGGGTGAACAGGACTGCGTGAGGTCAGCAGCTATGAGACTAGGGTTAGGAAAACGAGAGACTGCCAAAGTATCCTAAACCAAAGAAAGAAAGAAAACCCGCTGCCATCGAGCTGTGTGTTACAGAGTAGAACTATGCTCCATAGGGGCTTTTTGGCTGTAATCTTTACAGAAGCAGATCAACAGGCCTTTCTTCTGTTGTGCCACTAGGTGGATTCAAACCACCAACCTTTAGTACCCAAAAAACTCATTGCCGTTGAGTTTATTCCTACTCATAGTGACCCTATAGGACATAGGAGAACTGCCCACATAGAGTTTCCAAGGCTGTAAATCTTTGTGGAAGCAGACTGCCACATTTTTCTCCCGTGGAGTGACTGTGGGTTCAAATCACCAATCTTTCAATTAGCAGCTGGGCACTTAACCACTGCGCCACCAGGGCTCCTTCAACCTTTAGTAGTCGAGCAGAGTTTGCACAACTATGAAAACCAAAAAAAAACAAGCAAACAGAAACACCAACAGCTTGAAAACCTATAAGGAGGACTCTGAAAAAGAGACATAGCAGCTGCACAGGTGTTGAATGCTCCTATGACACCCACACACACACCCTTATAAAGAGACGCAGAAACTAAGATGCTGTTGTTATTGTTGTTAGTTGCTATCAGGGTAGACTTTCATAAGCTAAAGATGTATACTGTAAACTCTAAAGCAACCACTAAAATAATAAAACAATGAATCATAGCTGTAAACCAAAAACGAACCTGAAATGGGATCATATGCAATATTTAATTATTCCAAAAGTAGACAGAAAAAGAAGGACAAAGAACAGATGAGACAAGTATAAAACAAATAAGATGATAGATTTAAACCTAACATTAAATGACATTAAATCATGAAATTAAATGATATCAATAATGACTTTAAATGTAGACGGTCTAAGTACCCCAATCAGAAGACAGAAAATCATCAAATTAGGTTTAAAAAAAGCAAGATCCAACTATATGCCACCTACAATAAATTTGCTTTATATAGAAAGACACAAAAGGGTTAAAAGTAAAATGATATACCAGGCTAACACTAATCAAGGAAACCCTGGTGGTGCAGTGGTTAAGGGCTATGGCTGCTAACCAAAAGGTCAGCAGTTCAAATCCACCAGGCTCTCCTTGGAAATCCTATGGGGCAGTTCTACCCCGTCCTATAGGGTTGCTATGAGTTGGAATTGACTCGATAGCAATGGGTGTGGTTTGGTTTTGGTTAACACTAATCAAAAGAAAGCTGGAGAGTCTATATTAATATCAGACAAAGTAGATTTCAGAGCAAAGAATATTATCAGAGATAAACAAGGTAATTTCAAAATGACAAAGGGGTCAATTCGTCAAGAGGAAATAACAATTATAAGCATTTGTGCACCTAGTCACACAACTTCACAACATATGAAGCCGTTACGGACAAAGAGTTTAACGCCGCTTCACAACATATGAAGCCGTTACCGACAAAGAGTTTAACGCCGCTTCACAACATATGAAGACTTTATAGACAGAGAGTTTAACACTGCTTCACAAGAATTGATAGAACAAGGAGACTACAAAATCAGTAAGGATTTCATAGAAAAATTCACCCAACAACAGAATATCCATTCTTTTCAAGTATACAATGAATATTCACCAAGACAGACCATGTTCTGCAACATAAGACAAGTGTTAATAAATTTGAAAAGATTCAAGTTGTACAAACTATGTTCTCTAACCAAATGAAATTAAATTAGAAATCAATAACAAAGATCTCTGGAAAATTCTCAAATATTTAGAAACTAAATAACACACTTTCTAAATAACCAACTGGTCTATGTAGAAGCCAGAATTAAATTAGTAAGTATTTTGAACTGAATGACAATAAAATAATTTGTGGCAGGCAGCTAAAGTAATCGTTAGGTGGTGATTTATAGCAACTGATGCGGATGTTAGAAAAAAAGAAAGTTCTCAAGTCAGTGGTCTCAGCTTCCACCTTAAGAAATTAGAAAAAGAGGAGCAAACTAAACCCAGAGTAAGCACATTAAAGGAAATAATAAAGATCAGAGTAAAAAATCAGTAACACAGAAAACAAAGTAAGTGAAAAATTTTTTAAGGAAACAAAAAGCTGGTTCTTTGAGGAGAGCTATAAAATTGATAAATGTCTAGCCAGACTGCTAAGGAAAAAAAAGAGAAGAAAAGCTTCCTTCTAGCATCGAGAATGATACAGATGAAATCACTACAGATTAGACAGATTTTTTTTTAAATAAGGTCATATCATGAGTAATATTATGCTAATAAATGTGACAACTTCAGTGAAATGGCTAATTTCCTTGAAAGATACATACTACCAAAATCACTCAAGAAAAAATAGACAACCTGAAAAAAAACTAAGGTATAAAGAAATTGAATTTGTAGTTAAAAACCTCCCACAAGTAAAATTCCAGGCCCAGATGATGTCGCTGGTGAATTCTACCCAACACTTAAGGAAGAAATCACAAATTATTGCAGACAATTGAAGAGGAGGGAATACTCACCCATTCTTCGGTGCATCCAGCATTGCACTCACACCAAAACACATCAAAGACATTACAAGAAAAGCACAAACCAATATTCCTCATGAACATAGATTTAAAAATTCATTTTCAAAAATTGCAAATTGAATCCAACAATAAAAAGTATATATCATGGCCAAGTGTGATTTATCCCAGGAATGCAAGGCTGGTTTAACATTTAAAAGTCAGTCAATGTAATTCACCACATTAACAAATTAAAAAAAGAAAAAGTGTATCATCACTTCAATAGACACAGAAAAAGCATTTGACAAAACCCAACATCTGTTCCTGCTAAAAACTTTCAGCAAACTAGACATAGAAAGGAATAGAAAGGAACCTGATAAAGGGTATCTATTTTAAAAACCTGTAACTAAGGTACTTTCTGGTGAAAGACTGAATTCCACCCCCTAAGACTGGGAACCAACCAAGGATGCCCACTCTCATAACTTCTAGTCAACATTATACAGGAGATTCTAGCCAGTGCAATAAAGCAAGAAAAAGAAAGGAAAGACATCCAGATTGGAAGGGAAGAATAAAGACTGTCTTTAGTCCCAAAAAACATGATCATCCACTCAGAAAATGTTAGGGGTCTACAAAAAGACTCTTGGAACTCCTCCCTGTTAAACTTCGATTTGTTCTAGTAACGCTTGAATCCATTCTGCTGTTTTTCTACTGGTGGCGCGGTAGTTAGGCGTTGGGCTGCTAACCAAAAGTTTGGCAGTTGGAATCCACCAGCCGATCCTTGGAAACCCTATGCGGCAGTTCTACTCTGCCCTAAAGGGTCTATGGGTCGGGTTTGTTTTGTTGGGTGTAGAGGGTGGGGAGCTTGCTCCTCCAGCCAGCCAGTGCCCCCATCTTCAGTGATCTGGATCCCAGATCCAGAAACACAGGTACCAGTCAAGCAGTGGACCCCTTCTCAGAGGCATCAGTTTCATGGGGCACCTCCTCTTTCCTTTGTTTCCCCAGTCCTCCAGGTGGTAGCTGATTCTTACATTTCTGCTACCTCCCAGACACCTTAGTAGTTCCTTTTTGTCTTTTCAATTAGCTAACAATTCTTTATATTAAATTTTCTTTATTAAAATAACTGACTTGGTTTCTGTCTCCATTTGAAAAATCTGACGCATATTTCTGATTTTAAAAATATTCAATAAGGAATAACTGACAAATACTTCCTTGACATGATTTCATATATGTACTTCTCAGCCCCAAAGCCTGCCTCTTACTCAATGTGGAATAGAGGTTTCGCCGCTAAGGTCATCATATTAGAGGTACTATCCAGTGCAATTGGAAACCCTGGTGGCACAATGGTTAAGAGCTATGGCTGCTAACCAAAAGGTTGGCCGTTCAAATCCACCAGCTGTTCCTTGGAAACCCTATGAGGCAGTTGTACTCTGTCCTGTAGGGTCACTATGAGTCAGAATTGACTCAATGGCAATGGGTTTGGTTTGGTTTGGTTTTGGGGTTTTTTTTTTGTTGTTGTTGTTTTTGTTTTTTTGATCCAATGCAATCAGACAAGAGAATGGGAATGATCTCTATATTCTGATGTGAAACAATCTCAGTAACATGTTGTTAAGGGAAAAAAAGGCAAGATGTATAACAGTAAATATAGAAACTATGGTTTTTGTAAGAAATAGAGGAAAATACAAACACAAATGTATTTTCTCATATTTGCAAAAAGAGAGACTGGAAATACAAACTGAAAACTAATTTAAAAATTGTTCCCTAACAAGGAAAGAAAAACAGGGTGGGGAGCGTAAGAATGGAAGTCAGACTCCTCTGAATATACTAGTGACATGGTTTTGACTTTGAAAAAATATAAAATGTTTTAAATAAAATTTTTTAATTAAAAAGCACAATTCCTATCATTACACAACATGATTGATGTGTGTGGTGTCCCTGAATTGTACGCGTGAAAGATGTTGAATTAGTAAATGTTATGTCATCTATATTTTTACACGAAAAAAAATTTTAAGCAATTCCTAAAACAAATTGAAATGAGTAAACCTAACTATATACCAGGTTTGTAGCATATCTTACAAAGAAAAGAGTACCTTCTAGTGACTTTAGAATGTTATTTTCACTGTTAGAGTTTTGGTTCCAGAACATGCTTCCTTTGCTACAACCCATACCAGCAAATGGATTTCCTATGCTATGCTGTGCCTCTCTTGCCACTAATCTCCGTTCCAAATTTAAGTGTTGAATGAACACATCTGATTGGTGGACCATAAACCTTATCTGGAATCCTAGGTGCAATGGAGACTGGGAAGTATGGTTTTTAGCTTTCTGTATTCTGCAGTACAGAACTGAACACTGGCAGGAGATTGGAAAAGCAATGGCACAAATCAATCATAGTAAATTTGTAAACTCAGCTCCCTGAAATGTCTTTGTGAAGACTCCGTTTGGTGGCAGCATAGGAAATTTCTAAGGGGAAAAAAAACTCATCCATGAGATATAAAATAAAATTATACCAAGTAGCCAAAAGTTGTCATATGTCTCTTTTAAGGGTAGATTTTTAAGGTCTGTGAGGACAAGAACTAGGTCTAAAATACCCACCGTCCCTAGCAAGCAACAGTAATTGTGATCACTCAGACAACCTCCTTGGCCGTAGCTCCAATCGCACACTGAGGTTCTAGTTTGGAAAGGGGGCTGTATAATGTGTTGCTTTCTGAATAATCCCTATGGGATGGTAAATTTATTATTATTAATAACATCTTCCAAATTCCATTTTGTTATAAATTCCCCCATGAAATAACCTTTAAAACCTGACTGGATGAAAAGGGAAATAGAAGTCAAGCATCTAAAAAATAAAAACTTCCAAGTATCCCTAGGCCCAGCTGTCGGTCAACCCCAAATCACCCCAGTCTTTCAGGAATCTAAGAACCAATCTCAACTGATGCCCATTAAAAATAATTGTTGACTGATGAACTTATTAGTTTAATTTCCTGACCCAATAAATTCTCTCAGTACAATATGTATGCAAGTAAATGTCCTCGTATGTATACACATAACACACAAGCACACACACACACAAAGTGTTTTTCACAGCAGTAGGAGCCAGATGACCTGGATTCCAATCTTGCACCACCTACTTACTGACTGTGTAAACTCAGACAAGTTTCGTAACCTCTCTATGCCACCATTTCTTCATTTGTAAAATGAAAGTAACAACAGGTCCCTCCGTTTGTTGTGAGGATTAAATAAATTAATAAAAATAAAGTGCTTTGAAGAATGTCTGGTGTATAGTAAGTGCTATATAATTGTTAACTATTATCCTTCCCATTATTTTCATTATCATTTTTACTCTGTAACCCTGGTAAATGTCCAGTAATGAATCTAGATGCAGCTAGTATCCATGGATTCCAAATATTAGCAGATTGGCTAAAATCTGAGGTAACAATTCTTCCTCTTTGCAGAAGAAAACTGTTGCCTGTCTAGCAGATTATACACCAAATAACATAACACAATGGGTTATCTGATGATGTTTGAAGGGCGAAAGAAAGAAAATAGCAATTTTCTACACCACAGAATTGTAAACTAAGAAGAAGCTTCAACAGATGCCGCTCGTTCTCTTTGGCTGTGGTGATGAAATGTTGCTCCCTGGGTGGAATATAGAGAACTGTTTGTTTCACCCAACATTGCTCTTGGGTCTTGTAAACATGTCAATTAAAAATATGGTAGACTGGCCAAACCAAGAAAACATTTTCTTTAGCAGGGATCACCTCTGCCAATTGTCCCTCCCACCCCCATCAGCCAGTCTGAATGTTGTTTATGGTTCACAAGTAACAGATCCCAACTCATACTCTTGACAGGACACAGAGGCTGAACCACTGAACAAGCCACCTCTAAAGCAGGGAGTCTCTACCTTAAACACATTAATAGAATTACTTTAAATTAGAATGTGAGAAGAGTCTCCTGTCTGATATTCCCTTAGATCCTGACACTTCAAAATGTAAGAATTGCAATAAATGAAAAAAAAAGATGGAAAAAGAATTGAATGAATCCCAGTCTCGTTGGCAATTGGGCAGGGCAGGGGAGTGAGGTGGCACAAAATGGAAAGAGTGGTATAATTTCTAAAAGTTGTCTGCTATCCAAGGCTATATTCCCTCACTTGTGGTTGTCTCTAAAATTAAAAGATAAAATTAAAAGGTCAGTACCAGCTACACCAGTTGCCATTGAGTCAACTCCAGCTCATGGGGACCCCATGTGTGTCAGAGTAGAAATGTGCTCCACAGGGTTTTCAGTGGCTGATTTTGCACTGTTTTCAAGGACTGTATCTTGCACTATTTTCATGAAATTTATTCATAGACTATTAAAACCTGAAGAATCAATAAGTCTACCTTTCAACATGTGTCTTTGATTTGCTTTAGACAGTTTCGTTTGTCATAGCTTTCATCCCACGTATATTTACTCTTATACCAGACAAATGGTCTTGTCATCTTTTGTTTTCTGTTTTGTGTGTAGTGGGGATGGGATGTGACTCTGTGTGTATGTATTATTTCTGTCTATAGGAGAAAGTAAAAAAATAAGCGAAAAGTTTCTTTGTAGAGAAAAAATGACTTACTGTTTATCACCACCTAAAAGAGGACACATGACATTCATCTCAAAAATAGATGGTAACTTGTGTTAAAGTAGTGTTAAACAAGATGAAGCTAATATAAACTACATAGCAAGTGTGAAAACAAAAGATAAGTTAAGTCAGCATTTCCCCTCACTCCTTTAAGAAATCACACGAAGCTAAGAAATTGAAGTCAAAAACACAACCACCAACTCCATCCTTGAAACAGTAGGGAAAAATATGAAGTTACAAAGCACACAATAGAAAGGAGGGCTTCTAAGAGCATTTAAGGCAAACACAGGACGATTAAAAAGGAAAGAATGTCTGCAGCTGCAAATCTTTACAAATAAAAGCCTGCAAAAGCAGAGTTCTCCCAGGTGAGTGGTACAATTGCTGTGCAAGATCAAACATCTCTTGACGACAACCAAGGGATTTGAGTGCATGGGCTGGTGGGAGGCACTACCCTGGACCTGGTCTGAGACCAGGCTGAATGAGGAATCACTATTTTTTGTACAATATTTTATGTACAAAGGTGGTTAAGCCATATTTGCAGGAAGCAGACTGTCAGTGAGGCAGGGGAATAAAAAGAAAAGGAAATTCTGTATCGTGAGCAGCTCTTTAGATTCCATTCTTGTTTGGCTAAGAAGAAGTAAAGGAAAAAAGATTTAAAAAAAAAAAAAAACAAGAAAAGGTTTACACACGGAAAAAAACAATCTTTGATGGTGACAAGGGAGGGGAGGGGTGAGGACAGGAAATCACTATCTAGATAATAGACAAGTGTTAACTTTGTTGAAAAAAAGGACAACACACAATATAAGGGAAGTCAGCCCAACTTGACCAAGGCAAAGTCATAGAAGCTTCCTAGACACATCCAAACACCTTGAGGGACCAAGTTATTGGGGCTGAGGGCTGGAAGCCATGGTCTTGGGGGACATGTAGGTCAAATGGCATAATACAGTTTATAAAGAAAATGTTCTACATCCTACGTTGGCAAGTAGCATCTGGGGTCTTAAGAGCTTGCAAGCAGCCATCTAAAATATATCTATTGACCCCATCACATTTGGAGCAAAGGAGAACAAAGAAAACTAAAGATAGAAGGAAAATATTAGTCCAAATGACTAAGGGACCACATGAACCACAGCCTCCACCTACCTGAGCCCAGAAGAACTGGACAGTGCCCGACTACCACCACCAACTGCTCTGACAGGAATCACAATAGAGGGTTCCAGATGGAGCGGGAGAAAAATGTAGAACAAAATTCAAATTCACAAAAAACAAGACCAGACTTACTGGTCTGACACAGACTGGAGGAACCCCTGAGACTATAGCCCCTGGACACCCCGCTA
Source organism: Dugong dugon (assembly GCA_030035585.1). Classification (NCBI taxonomy): domain Eukaryota; kingdom Metazoa; phylum Chordata; class Mammalia; order Sirenia; family Dugongidae; genus Dugong; species Dugong dugon. Next base: position 2,882,037 of record CM057475.1, on the reverse strand, counting down.
ACTCAGAAGTGAAGCCATTTCAGAAGTCTGCCTTTCAGGCAAAGATCAGACAGGCCTATAAAACAAACAGTAACACACGTGAGGAACGTGTTTCTTAGTTCAATCAAGTACACGAGACCAAATGGGCAACACCTGCCCAAAAGCAAAGCTGAGAAAGCCATAAGGGACAGGAAGCCTGGACAACAGGACCCGGGGAACCTCACGTGTAAAGGGAAAGGGGGGAGAGTGCTGACACATTGCAGGGATTGCAACCAATATCACAAAACAATTTTTGTATAAATTTTTGAATGAGGAACTAATTTGCGCTGTAAACTTTCACCTAAAAAACCAAAACCAAACCTGTTGCCATAGAATCAGTTCTGACTCATAGCGAACCTATAGGACAGAGTACAACTGTCCCATAGGGTTTCCAAGGAGTGGTTGGTGGATTTGAACTGCTTGGTTAGCAGCCGGAGCCCTTAACCACTGGGCCACTTTTACCTAAAACACAATAAAATTAAAAAAAAAAAAAAAAGATGGCTCTAGAGATTGAAGTTATCCAGCCACAAACCAAGAAGTGCCTAGGACCCTCAGGAGCTGGATGAGGCAAGGAAAGATTGTCTCCTGGTGCCTCTAAAGGGAGCACAGCTCTTCTGGCACCTTGATTTGGTCCAGTGATACTGATTTCAGACTTCTGGCCTCCAGAACTGTGAGAGAATACATTTCTATTATTTTGAGTCAAAAAATAAATACAATAAAATAAGGACTTTGCAATCAAAAAGAGAGGAAAGAAAGAGAGATGCCAACAACCCTGTAGAAAAATGAGCAAATAACATGGACAATTCCCAGAAAATAAAATGCAAATATTTTCAGATATGTGAAAGGATACCCAATCTCACTCTTAGAAGAAATGTAAAGCAAAGCTAGGCATGCTGTTTTCCAGCTATGAGACTGGCAAACTGTAGAAACTGTGATAGTGACCTGTGTGGGCAATGGCTTGGAGAAGTTAGCACCCACCCACACAGCACCCAAGCAAGAGCAACCCAGTTATGTGGACAGCAAGCTGGCAAGCGCCCTCGTGATGCTAACCCTCAGATCCAGTAATCCTGGCTCTAGGAAGTGAGAAATGGTGAGTACTGTTTTCTTTTATATCAAAAGTCTGGAAGCAATCTAAATGAACATGATAGGGATCTGAATAAAGTCCAGTGCCATCAAACAGTGGAATGTTCTGCAGCTTTTGAAGAGAATGAAGCTGTCCTGTATGTACTGATATGGAAGGCTCTCCACAATATACTGTCAGGTGAAAAAAAGGAAGACCCAGAAGAGTATTTTGCTATGATACCACTCACATAGAAAACCCCAAGGAAATAAACGTCTACTTGCTTGTATGTGTACAGAGCTCCAGTAGCTGACAACAGTGGTTGCCTCTAGAGGAAGGAAAATGGGAGGCTGAGAGAGAGAAACAGGAGGTGCCCAAACCCATTAAAGGGTGTGTGCGTGCACACCCACGTGCAGGTATGTGTGTGAGTGTGGTGTGTGTGTGACTGTGTATGCATGAGCATGTGTGTGGTGTGTGTGCATGTGTGCACATGTGCATGTGGGATGTCGTGTGTATGAGTGTGTGTGATGTGTGTCTGTGTATGCATATGTGTGTGGTGTGTGTCTTTGTGTGTGCATGTTGGTGGCATGTGTGTGCCTGTGTGTTTGCATGTTTGTGTGTGTGCGTGTGGTGTGTGTGTGCATATGGGTGCACGTGTGTGTATGTATGTGTGGTGTGTCTGTGCATGTGTACAGGTATGCATATTTGTGTGTGTTTGTGTCGTGTGTGTATGCACGCATGTGCACGTAAAGAAATATTGAAAGTTCCCACAAAGCTTTTGCCATTGTTGTCTCTGTGTGATGAGATTTTGGATGAATTCACGAACAAAACACAGTGAAATAAAGTGCCTTAAAAGCCAGCATTTTTTTTCTCCTAAAATCAATTATCCCCATCAAACAAAAATACCTGGGTCAATTCACTCAGTTAAATCCCAAGTTTTCAACTGAGCGGCTCCATGGGCGAGATTTGCAAGCTCTAGACAGCCAGGAGCATCTGCTATCCGCACCCTGTGCTCACGAGGCTTCAGGAGGCCCGCAAGGTCCCGCAGAGGGTGAGAAAGCAGGGCCAGAAGATTTGGGGACAGAGTTCCACTTATTGTTCTTCTCAGGTAAAAGGCCTCCCTAAATGGTGCTGCTATCAGAATTAAAGACTTGGAGCTACTTCCACTGCATTCTTGGCCCTGAGAAACAGGTTTCCTGTTAATACTGTTTTGACTTAGATTGTTTGGGTCTCTGCAGCGGGAGACCAGATTTAGATCAAACACACAGGATCCTCCTGCTGAAACAAGAAGGACCTGGAACACCCCTGAAGTCAACGTCCCTGTTGTTAGAGGGGTGGGAAACAGGGCTCGGGCACTTTCTCTGCAGCCTCGGGAAGCCTGGACGAAGAAACGCCCACCCAGCCAGAGGCACACAAAGCCAAGGCCATCTGGGGCCAGAGCTTTGAGGTCACAGCACCATAGGCACCGGCAGGAGGTTGTCCCCTGTGCGGTTGGGCAGGGTGAGGAAGCTCACTGGATTATGCTCTGGAGCACAGGCCCTCCCAGGGTCCTGCCGCCAGCCTCGCATGGGGCTGGTTAGGGCCTGCCCTGGCCAGCCACTGCCTGAGCTGAGGAGAAGGTGCCACACGGGGTCTGCCCTGGCCCCTCTCAGACTTGGCTCAACCTGCCTGATGACCCTGTACAGACAGGAAGAGGAAGCTGATGAGGGGCCTGGGTATCCCAGGGCCCAGGGGCTCATCATTCTCTCAAAGGGGCACCCACCAGAGCTGGGGTGACTGAGCAGACCCCCTCTGTGCCCTCACAGGATAAGGGAGTTCTTGGGGCCACCACGGCAGGCCAGAAGTTTCCAATCTGGTAACCAGAATCCCCAGGGTAGTTGAGACTAAGCAGGTTTAAATGGGACCTACTTTTTATTCTATATTTGGGCTCCATGTTGTCTTGGTTACCTAGCGCTGTTGTAACAGAAATACCAAAAAGGCTTTAAAGGATAGAAATTTATTTTCTCACAGCTTGGTAGGCTAGTAGTCCAAACTCAGCATGTGGCTCTAAGGCGGCAGGGGTGGGCCTTCGTCATCTATTTCAGCTTCTGTAGCCCTGGCTTTGCTGCGTTCCTTGGCGATCTTCACGTGGCATCTATCTTCCCCTGGCTGTATTTTCTTCTGTGTCTAAGCCGCTCTTTTTATAACCCAGAAGTGATTAGGTTTAGGGCACACAGTACACTGGTATGGCCTCCTTGATAGAACAAGGAAAGCTAATCCCAAACAGGATTACATCCCCAAGTACAGGGGCTAGGATTCTAACACATGTGCACTTTGCCCAGACTTGGAGAGTGGCCCCAACATCTGAATTAGGGCCTTGACATTTTCACAAGAGCCAATCCCATCATGATTATAACTGGCTCAGAGCCAAAAAAAAGAAAAGCTGTAGGCACCTGGCATTTTGCTTCTGAAAGAGCAGGGCACATATGTTTCCAAGGCATCCCTTTGAGTCTGTGTTTGAACACGGACCTAGGAATAGGCATCTGTAGCCTCTTTCTAAGGCAATCTTTGGTCATCACAGTACATGGGACCTAGGCTGGGCCCCTCACAAAGATTTGAAACCTCACTGCCTATAGGGAAGTTGGAAGTTGCTGTCCACCAGCAGTAAACAAACATGTTCCCAAGGACTTCAGTGTAGCTCTTTTCTTTGGGACCAGAGAAACCCAGCCAACATAACTCCTTCCATTGTACATGACAAACTGGAAAGAAAAGAACTGACGTTTGGCAAAAGGCCCCCTTCCACTGTAAAGTTAATAAAATAGAGCCATTTGTTAAAAACATGACGGCTTGTTTTCTAACAACCCAGCATCACTGGGCCGCTGCTCCAAATGTCAGAGAAATATTATGTTTCAATTAAGCAAGGAGACACAAATACTATGACAAGGTAAAAAGGATTCAGATTTCAGGAGAATGGTCCTTCAACACATATGTAAGAGAAAATGCCTTTTTACCAGAAACAACTAAAGCCCCTGGGTAAAGGGGTTATTTATATCAATGGTCCTCACTCTAAGCCAGCAGCACCCTAGAATTACCTGGGAATTTTAGCAATGTCCTGAAGGCCTGGGTCTCACCTGAGACCAATTAAACCAAGATCTGGTGAGGGGGAAAAGGGGACCTTGGACCTGGGTACCTATTCATACCACCCTGGGTTATTTGAATGTGCAATTAAGATTGAGAACCACAGATAGATATGAACTTCCAGTTGATTTTACTTTGTAATAAATAGCCTTATTATCTGTGACTGAGCCCTGGTGGCATGGTGGTTAAAGTGCTCAGCTGCCAACTGAACGGTCAGTGGTTCAAACCCACAAGGTGCTCTTTGGGAGAAAGATGTGGCAATCTGCTTCCATAAAGATTACAGCCTTAGAAACTCCATGGGGCAATTCTACTCTGTCCTCTAAGGTCATTATGAGTTGGAATTGATAGCAAGGGTTTTTTTTGTTTTTTGTTTTTTTTTTTTAATCTGTGATCTCATGAGGCATCGGTGATTCAATACCTCATGAGAAGAATTCTCACCTTCCATGCAGAAGACGTGGGTTACATTCCCAGCCAATGCACCTCGTACATAGCCACCACCCATCTGTAGAAGAAACACTTGATAATCTACGTCTGAAAATCAGTCAGTGACAACCCTATGGATCACAATGATCTGATCTGCAACCAGTCATGGGAATGGCACAGAATTGGGCAGCATTTCTGTCCATTGTGCATGGGGTCACCATGAGTCAGGGTCTGACTCAGCAGCAGCTAACAACATCTGTAACCTCAGAAAGGTAATCAACACATCCTTTCAGTGGCTCACAGTAGGCCCAAAGTCAAAAGAGTCACAGCTATAAATGCATTTCTTCTCTGGAACCTTGCAGACACAAGTGAGGTAATCTCCTTTCCCCCACCAATCCTTGCACAGAATATCTGGCTCACATGACCAGGCATCCCAGTCCAGCCATATTTGGCAGGACAACCAAGAAGTGATGTTCTCCTGGCAGTCAGGGGCCTGGATTGAGAAGCAGCCACACAGATGCTGGTCACATTTTCTATTTTATCCAGGCTCTCCCTGGCCATCGCCAAGACATGCCACTTGAGGCCAATGTGTTAACTGAATGACGGCTAGTAGGCTGGATGTCCTGATAGACATTCGTCCTAGATCCAGCACATGGCCTGGTCAGTATCAGTCAAGACAATAGAGTTAATTGGGACAAAGCTCTGGATTTGGTCCCTGGTAAGCCAATTAGTTTGTTAGAGAAAAATTATCTTCACACACACTCTGACTACAGAAACAGATGGTTGGTTCAACTGTGAAATCACTGGGCTGGGAGTCTGGAGACCTGTTTTATAGGACTGGCTTCATTGTCCTTGGACTAGTTGCTCTACAACTACAGGTCTCAACTTCCTAATATGTAAAATGAGAATGAAATTCCTCTTTGCAGTATTATAAGAGTACCATATTTAGGCAAATAATTCATGCCTTCTACGATGGTTTGCCAACCGTTCCTGTCCCCCCGCCTGAGGTATTTTTGCAAGCACACTATGCTAATTTTTTTTACAGCAACATGTAAAAAAAATTGGCATAATGGTGCTTATGAAAATAGCTTGTAAGGTGGCATTTGGCAAACAAACGTAGAAGGTACAAATTATTTGCATAAAAATGAGGTAATCATAGAAAAGCAAGTAGTAAATTCTAAAATACTATAGGATGGGGAGTTTATTATCATCATACTTGGAGAAACACATCAAATAATACATTAAACAGATGGTCAGTTGAAATCAGTGTATCAGGTATACACATAGGTCAAAACTTAGCACATAGCAAACTTTAAACATCTGCAGTTTGTTATATGTCAATTATATCTTAATAAAACTGTTAAAAGAAAAAAATGTGATTTTTCAACATTCTGCGAACTGGTCATAGTTAACGACCTCCTTGCAGTTGTATCCCCCTCGCTAGGAAGCCCTGATTTCGCCTTAAGTAATCTCCTGTGCTCTGTGCAGCACATGTACTTATGGGATGTTAATCCCACCTCCAGTACCAAGTGTGGGCTTTGGTTGTCTGAAACCTACCAGTTCCCGTCATTGCTTTTGCCATAGTCAATGGATCAGGGTTAGTTAGCCATGTGATCTAAGCAGTCCAATTACAGTGTATCTCATAACTTCTGCTTAGAATTCTGGAACAGAGAGTTCCCTCCCTCCCTCTTATATCACAATATGTTATGTAAAGCCTGGAACACTCCCACCAGAAGGAAAGCAGCATAAGAATTAAGCTCACATACACAAAGAAGAGCCAACCTGGGGAACATCTGAGAAACAGATCTGAAGTCTCTTGTTCAAACTGGTCCTGAACCTGATTATCTCACAAATTTCTATGTTGACTAAGCCAGTTTGTTTTAGGCTTTCTGATATTTATGGCTTAACCCATCCTTACCACTATATTGTCCATGAAAGAAGATAATACCATTAGCTTCCTGAAAACCAACACAGTGGAGCTTCCAGTCCAACTCCTTTCTCTCAATTAGGTAAGGTAGTATAGCTGTTCAAAGGAGTGATCATCCCGTGGACAAGCCATTCCAACCTCTACCATCAACACTTCTTAACCCCTGGACTCCAGTGAACTTCTTCATCCTCCCATTTCCTGGACCACATCCTAGACCTAATCATCACATAAAACTTCCATAATTGTATGATCTGCCACTTTAATATAATCTGTTACCCTTATATTTTCTTACTTCCTCATACCCAAATACCTACTTCATGGTGTTCAAACTCCAGTCTCCTCCATTTTGTAGATAAACTCTATGAGTACTGCATCAGCTAATAACTTGCTTAAGTGCCTCAGCTTGCTCAGCAGTCTTTTTCTATTTCCCTGGTCAGATCCCTCTCCCTTTCCCTAAAGTGGCTTCGCCAAATCATTGCCGCTCTCCTCAATACTCCAGGTCCTCCTTCCCTGAACTCACACATCTTCTCTCTCCTGTATTTTTAAGTCATCTCCCTCTCCCTTTTTCTCTCCCACATTCTCATTTCCTTCACGAATATTTGTCTACATTCATTGTCTCCATTTCCTAACATTTTCAACCTGTAACAGTCAGGTTTCTAGCTCCAACCACTCCAGTAGAAGCATACTAATAAAAATGGCACTAACATAATAAAAACACTCGACAAACTAGAATTGGAATGAATATTTCTCAATCTAGTAAAGGACATTTATGAAAAACCCACAGCTAACAACATACTCAGTGGAGAAAGACTGAGAGTTTTCTCACTAAGATCAGGAACAAGACAAGGATGCTCTCACCACTGCTATTCAATATTGTACTGAAAGTTCTAGCCAGAGCAATTAGGAAGAAAAAAATAAAAGGTAGCCAAATCAGGAACTAAAACTATCCCTTTTCAAGGATAACATGATCTTATAAGTATAATACCCCAAAGAATCCACAAGAAAATTACTAGAGCTAATAAATTTAGCAAAGTGGCAGGATACAAGGTCAACACAGAAAACTCAGCTGTGTTTTTATACATCAGAAATGAGCAATTTGAAAAGGAAATTAAGGAAATAATTCCATTTACGATCACATCTAAAAGAATAAAATATCTAGGAATAAATTTAAGCAAGGAAGTAAAAGACTTATACAAAGAAAACTACAAAACATTATTAAAAGAGATTAAAGAAGACCTAAATAAATGGAAGGACAGTCCACATTTATGGATTGGATATCTTAATATTGTTAAGATGTCAATACTACACAAAGTAATCTATAGAGTCAGTGCAATCCCTAAAAATTTCAACAGCCTTCTTTGTAGAAATGGAAAATCCAATCTTCAAATTTATATGGAACTACAAGGGGCCTCAAATAACCAAAGCTATCTTGAAAAAGAAGAACAAAGAATGAGGACTCACGAGTTCCTATTTCAAAGCATACTATATAGCTACAATAATCAAAACAATCTGGTCCTGGTATAATGATAGACATATAGATCAATGAAATAGAATTGAGAATCCAGAAAAAAAACCTATACATCGATGGTCAATTGATTTTCAACAATAGTGTTAAGTCCATTCAATGGAGGAAGAATAGTCTGTCTCATCAACAAATGCTGCTAGGACAACTAGTTATCCACATGCAAAAGAATGCAGCTGGACCCCTACCTGATACCATATACAAAAATTAACCCAAAATGGATCAACCACCTAAATAAAAGAACTAAAACCATAAGCTCTTAGAAGAAAACATAGGAGTAATGCTTCAGGACCTAGTTTTTACCAATGGATTCTTAAATACGACACCAAAAGCACAAGCAGCAACAATGGCAACAACAAAATAGATACATTTACTTCATTAAAAATAAAATTTTTTGCGCATCAAAGAACTTTATCGACAAACTGAAGAGACAACCTACGGAATGGTAGATAATATTTGGGAGCCCTATATCTAACAAAGTTTGTTGTTTTGTTGTTGTTAGGTGCTGCTGAGTCAGTTCCGACTCATAGCGACCCTGTGTAAAACAGAACGAAACAATGCCTGGTCCTGCATCATCCTAACAATCATTGCTATGTTTGAGCCCATTGTAGCAGCCACTGTGTCAATCCATCTGGTCGAGGATCTTCCTCTTTTTCACTGACCTCTACTTTACCAAGCATGATGTCCATCTCCACTGACTGGTCCTTCCTGATAACATGCCAAAGTACATGATACGAAGTCTCACCATGCTCGCTTCTAAGGAGCATTCTGGCTGTACTTCTTCCAAGACACTCTTCTGGTAGTCCATGGTATACTCAATATTCTTCTCCAACATCATAGTTCAAAGTCTTCAATTCTTCTTCAGTCTTCTCTTATTCATTGTCCAGCTTCTACATTTATATGAGGTGATTGAAAATACCATGGCTTGGGTCAGGCGCACCTTAGTCCTCAAACTGACATCTTTGCTTTTTAACACTTTAAAGAGGTCTTTTGCAGCAGATTTAACCAATGCAATATGTCTTCGATTTCCTGACTGCTGCTTCCATGGGTGTTAATTGTGGATCCAAGTAAAATGAAATCCTTGACAATTTCAATCTTTTCTCCATTAGTCATGATGTTGCTTATTGGTCCAGTTGTGAAGATTTTTATTTTCTTTATGTCAAAGTGTAATCCATACTGAAGGCTGTAGTCTTTGATCTTCATCAGTAAGTGTTTCAAGTCCTCTTCACTTTCAGCAAGCAAGGTTGTGTCATTTGCATATCCCAGGTTGTGAATGAGTCTTCCACCAAACCTGATGCCGGGTTCTTTTTCATACAGTCCAGCTTCTCAGATTATTTGCTCAGCATACAGATTGAATAACTATGGGGAAAGGAAGCAACCCTGACACACACTTTTCTTGATTTTAAACCATGCAGTATCACCTTGCTCTGTTCAAAAGAGTGCCGCTTGGTCTAGGTACAGGTGCCACATGAGCACAGTTAAGTGTTCTGGAATTCCCATTCTTCATAATGCTATCCATAATTTGTTATGATTCCACCGTTGAATGCCTTTGCATAGTCAATAAAACACAAGTAAACATCTTTCTGGTATTCTCTGCTTTCAGCCAAGATCCATCTGACATTAGCAATGCTAACCCTCCTTCCACATCCTTTTCTGAATCCAGCTTGAATTTCTGACAGTTTCTTTTTGATGTACTGCTGCAACCGCTTTTGAATGATCTTCAGCAAAATTTTACTTGTGTGTTATATTAATGATACTGTTTGATAATTTCTGCTTTCTTCTGGATCACCTTTCTTTAGAATGGGCACAAATATGGATCTCTTCCAGTCAATTGGCCAGGTAGCTGTCTTCCAAATTTCTTGGCATAAACGAGTGAGCATCTCCAGTGCTGCCTCCATTTGTTGAAACATCTAAATTGGTATTCCATCAATTCCTGGAGTCTTGTTTTTTGCCACTGTCTTTAACGCAGCTTGGATTTCTTCCTTCAATACCATCAGTTCTTGTTCATATGCTATCTCCTGAAATGGTTGAACGTCAACCAATTTTTTTTGGTACAGTGATTCTGTGTATTCCTTCCATCTGCTTTTGATGCTTCCTGCATCATTCAATATTTTGCCCATAGAATCCTTCAAAATTGCAACTCGAGGCTTAAATTTTTTCTTCAGTTCTTTCAGCTTGAGAAATGCCAAATGGGCTTTTTCCTTTTGGTTTTCTAACTCCAGGTCTTTGCACATTTCATTATAATATTTTACTTTGTCTTCTTGAGCTACCCATTGAAATCTTCTGTTCAGCTCTTCTACTTCATTTCTTCCATTCACTTTAGCTACTCTACCTTCAAAAGCAACTTTCAGAGTCTCTTCTGACATCCATTTTGGTCTTTCATTTCTTTCTTTTAAGCAAAAGTTTAATATCCAGAATATATAAAGAACTCCTACAACTCAGCAACAAAAAGACAAACAATACTTAAAAAAATGGGCAAATGACTTAAATAGACATTTCACCAAAGGAGATATACAAATGACCAACAAGTACATGAAAAGATGCTCAACTTCATTAGTCTTTAGGGAAATGCAAAACAAAACCCCAGTGAGACACCATTCACCCCTACTAGGATGGCTATTATCAGAAAAATAGAAAACTACAAGTGTTAGCAAAAACGTGGAGAAGTTGGAATCCTCTTCCATTGTTGGTGGGATTGTAAAATGGTGCAGCTGTTGTAGAAGGTTCCTCAAAAAGTTAAATATGGAATTACCATATGATCCAGTGATTCCACTCTTAGGTATATACCCAAAAGACTTGAAAGCAGGGATTCAAACAGATACTTGTGCACCAATGTTCACAGTAGCCAAAGGGTAGAAACAACCTAAATGTCCATCAACAGATGAATGGATAAACAAATTAGTCAGCCATAAGGAGAAATGAAATCCTGATACATGCTACAACATGAATGAACCTTGAAAACTTGAGTGAAATAAGTCAGACACAAAAGGACAAATATTATATGGTCCCATTTATATGATCTAGAAGAGGCAAATACATAAAGACCAAAGTATATTGTTACTAGGGGTGGATGTAAGGAGCCCTGGTGGTGCAGGGGTTAAGCAGTCAGCTGTTAACCAAAAGGTCGCTGGTTTGAACCCACCAGCCACTTGATGACGGGAGAAAGATGTGGCAATCTGCATCTGTAAAGATTACACCCTTGGAAACCCTATGAGGCAGTTCTACTGTGTCCTGTAGGCTCACTATGAATTGGGATCCACTTGATGGCAATGGGTAGCAGTGGATGGAAGGATGAAAGGGGTAGCTGTTGCTTAAGGGGTACTGAGTTGCTGTTAAGTGTGATAAAAAAAAAAAAATTTGGAAACAGACCATGGTAATGGTTGCATAACATTGTGAGTTTGATTAATGTCACTGAATTGTACATGTAAAAAAAGTTGAAATGACAAAAGGTTTGTTAAATATATTTTTACCACAGTAAAAAATGGCACTAACCTTCTCATTTCTAAATTCAGTGATTTTTTTTTCCAATTATCTTTTTACCTAAATTCTCCATCACATTTGGTTTTGTTTTCTTGATATTTTCTGATCCCTTTGGCTTCTTGGACGGCACTCCTTCTAGACTATCCTCCTACCTCTGATATTCCTTCCAAGACTCTTGTGTGGGATCCCCTCTCTCTGTCTATGACTGAAAATTTGGGTTCTCTACAATCCTGTCCTTGGTCCTCCTGTCTTTTTATCCTCATAGCCAGCCCCAGTGATTCCATTCAATCCCATGTGTGCAGTAAAAAGTTGACTCAACAGGTATGAAATGTTCAAACCCTGCATGTTACATAGAGCTGGCCCTTGACAAGCTCCCAGGAGATAATCTCTAAGCCCTTGTAATATCTTGTCTGATATAAGCTCTTTGTTTTTCTGGGGCTTTCGGCCGTGATAAATATTTTATGCTAGTAATGTGATTTTATGGCAGGGGCCAAGGGCCATATGGTATCAGTTTGACTTCGAGAGTGGCTGGAGACTGAGAAGCTTAGGTCAATCACATGGGCACTCCATGCCAATGTGACCAACCCCAGTAAAAACTCTGTACACCAAGTGTTGGGTAAGCTTCTCTGGTCAGCAGTACTCTGTGTGTGTTGTCCCATATTGTTGCTGAGAGAAGTAAGCACTATCTATGTGACACCACTGGGATATGACAACTGGAAGCTCATGCCTGGTCTCTCTTGGGCACTCCCTTATGTACTTTTTCCTTTGCTGATTTTAATCTGTATCTTTTCACTGCAATAAACCATACATATAACAAGTTTCTAAGTTCTGTAAGCCTTTCTAGTGAATTATTAAACCTAAGAGTGGTCTTGGGAACCTCCAACACACTACATCAAAAGTCTTATACTGATGACTCATAAATCTTTACTTTTTTCCTATACCTCCCTCTTAAGCACCGGTTCTACACAGATATTACAGCCCAGATGTCTCAACAGTGCTACAAATTCAAATTGTCCAAAACTGATCCCCTTATATTCTGCTTCAAACTCATTCTGCTCATGTTTTGTCAAAAACCCAGTCAGCCACATCCACATCTAAAACCTAGCAGTCATCTGACACCCCTATCTCCCCTTGTCCCCCATGCCTGATCTATGCTTGCTGCTCATTAACATCTCCAGATCCTTCCTTTCTTTCCATGCCCACTGCCACTACTTTGACTCCAGCCCAACATTATTTCACCTGGACCATGTAATTTATAGTCTCTAGATAGGTCTCCTGACAATCAGGCTTCACTCTTCCAATTATTTCCACTACAGATAAAGTGAAACTTTCTAAAAAACAAAACCAGGATTCTGGTTCAAGAGGATAAATTGAAATAAACATTAAGATAAATTTTTTTTTAAGTAATAACCTATAATACTGAAGACAAAAGCCATTAGTGAAAAGTACATTACTAGAATTTTTAGACTGCAAATTAACAGATAAACTAAAATGAAGAAGGACTCATCTGGACTTTGATTCATTCAACTAGAGCTGGCAAGTACATTTATTAAATAAAAAAAATTGAAATGAGACTATTGCAGCATGGTTTGAGACTACAGATTCAGGCTCTCCTTATTCAGGGACTTGGGGAATCCACAACTCAGGGGATAGCTTCCTACCCTTACACCCTGAAGTAACACTTGCTCATTGACAATCCCCAATCACAGACTGAGAACATCCAATCAGGCTATCCCAGTCAGGAGAGAATCACACCTGCTTAGACAACATAGCAAAAACTTTTGTCAGCTATCTGTAACAAGCAACTCAGTCCCTCAGTCCTAAATACATATTATTTGATTTGTTGCCATTGGAATGTGTTAATTTACATTTTTTAGTTTAAAAAAATTGCTGCAAAACTGACTTAGGTACTTTCCAGTTTAAAAATTCTCCAGTCCCATGGCCTACAAGATAAAATTCCAACTCCTCTCTTAGCATCATGAACCTCCTGTTTCAGAGGGGACAGGAAAGCTGGTAATGGGGAACCCAAGTCAAGAAGGGGAGAGTGTTGACATGTCGTCGGGTTGGCAACCAATGTCACAAAACAATTTGTGTATTAATTGTTTAATAAGAAACTAATGTGCTCTGTAAACCTTCATCTAAAGTACAATAAAAAATAAATAAATAACCTCCTATTGCAGACCCTTTTCTCATCAAGCCCTACTGGTATTTTGCATTCCATACATACTGACCATCTGGCAATTTTATACTTCTTGGCCTTTATTCATGCTATTCTCTCTGCTCAAAATGCACTTCTCCCAATCTTTTCCACTGAGCAAGCACTAAAATATCTACAGATTTAGTTCAAGTGAAGCATTTAGTGAAAACCTTCTCTTTTCCAAAACCATGTAAAATCAGCCCCTTCCTGTCTTAGTTACATAGTGCTGCTGTAACAGAAATACCATAAGTGGATGGCTTTAACAAAGAGAAATTTATTCTCTCACAGTCTAAGAGGCTAGAAGTCCAAACTCAGGGCACCAGCTCCAGGGGAAGTCTTTCTCTCTTTATAGACTCTGAGGGAAGGTCCTTGTCATCAATCTTCCCCTGGTCTAAGAGCTTCTCAGTGCAGGAACCTTGGGTCCAAAGGACACACTCTGATCCCAGCATTGCTTTTTTAGTGATATGAGGTCCCCTTCCCCAACTCTCTGCTCACTTCTCTTTTTTATGTCTCGAAAGAGATTGACATAAGATACAACCTGATCTTGTAGATGAAGTCTTGCCTCATTAACATAACTGTCTAATCCTGCCTCATTAACATCATAGAGGTAGGATTTACAACACATAGGAAAATCACATCAGACGATAAAATGGTGGACAATCACACAATAATGGGAATCATGGCCTAGCCAAGCTGACACATGAATTTTGGGGGGACCTCAGTACCACCAAGAAAGAAGTGCCAGGAGCAGTATGGCCTTTGGACCCAGGGTTCCTGTGCTGAGAAGCTCCTGGACCAGGGGAAGATTGATAACAAGGAGCTTCCCCCAGAGCTGACCGAGAGAGAAAGCTTTCCTCTGGAGCTGGCACCCCAAATTTGGACTTCTGGCCTCCTAGACTGTGAGAGAAAAAAATTTCTCTGTTAAAGCCATCCATTTGTGGTATTTCTGTTGTAGCAGCACTAAGATAACTAAGACACTTCCAAACATATTCTTATCAATCTTCCTATAATATTTCACTGCATTTATAAATTTACCTGTCTGTCTGTACTTTGTACTCCATGAGAGCAGAAGCCTCTGTATTCCCTATATTTGAATGCAGTTGTTGTTGTCAGCTGCCATCAAGTCGGCCCAACTCATGATGACCCTATGCACAACTGAAGAAAATGCTGCTCATTGTGATCCATAGGATTTTCACTGGCTGATTTTTGGAAGTAAGTCACTAGGACTTTCTTCCCAATTTGTCTTATACTGGAAGTTCTGCTGAAACTTGTTCAGCATCAGAGCAACATGCAAGCCACCACTGACAGACAGGTGGTGGCTGCACTTGAGGTGCATTGGCCAGGAATCAAATTCAGGTCTCCGCATAGAAGATGAGAATTCTACCACTGAACTACCAACGCCCAAAGGCCTCAATAAATCCCTAAGAAATTAATAAGTGAATGGCATTTAAGAAATGAACTTGTTATTCACTATGTGTCTTTTATTGACTCCATCAGTTGTCCAATGTAAACAATATTTTAACTATAAATAAAATGGAAAGGTTAATATTAGCTACACTGTAGGGCTTTTGTGAAGATAATAACAGATAAAATTGATTAAGTGCAGACTATGCCAAATACTATCTAAGGCACATTACACATATTTTTTAAACTCGTTTTAACAGAGTACTGAAAGATTGGTATTGTTGTCTCCATCTCAACAACTATGATGAAATTAAGGCTCAAAGATTAAACGAAACAGCATCTAGCAGTTCCTGGTATACTACAGGCTCTCAATAGATGCTAGCTCCCTTTCCTATTTCATTCCTCTCAACACTAAGGCACTAACAGTGAGATAATGGGGAAAAGGAGGAAAGTATAACCTGAATTGAGGAGACTATGTACCAAAGAATCTGAATTTTTAACATTGTTTTACAAGTTTCCGAAAAAAGTCATCCTCCAGATTAAAGCAAAAATCAGGACTATATGATGAAGTGATTTCCCTTGTAGCAATACACCTAGAGGATTCATACTCACTCCCCTTCTCAAATAAGCCCTTAATTACAACACTCTCAGAAGAGGTTGGTCAAGTTCTGTTACATGTTAGTGAAATTTTTTTGAGGCCAGTGTTATTAGTTAAACTGTAGTAATAATATCAGTTACACTAGTAATAGTGCGTTTTTGTTAGTTGCTGTCAATTCTGACTCATGACGATCCCTTGTGTACAGAGTAGAACTGCTCCATAGGGTTTTTGAGGCTGTAACCTTTCAGAAGAACATCACCAGCCCTGTCTTCCAAGGCGCCTCTGGGTGGGTTCGAACCTCCAACCTTTTGGCTAGTAGTTAATCACTTAACCATCTGCACCACCCAGGGACTCCAGTAATAGTATAACAGCCAAAAATAATAACAGGAGGAGGACGAGGAAGACGAAGAGAAGGAGGAGAAGAGAAAGTAACATTAATTGAGTACTTATGAACTGCCACGCCCTGACTAAGCACTTCACGTTAATTATCACATTTTATCTCTATGAGATAATTACCAGCAGTAATAGCAGCAACAGTAGTAATAATGTCTAATATTAATTAGGTACTGTCTTAGTTAAGTAGCGCTGCTGTAACAGAAATACCACAAGTGGATGGCTTTAACAAAGAAAAATTTATTCTCTCACACTGTAGTAGGCTAGAAGTACAAATTCAGGGCGCCAGCTCCAGAGGAAAGCTTTCTCTCTCAGTCTGCTCTGGAGGAAGGTCCTTGTCATCAATCTTCCCCTGGTCAAAGAGCTTCTCAGCACAGGGACCCCAGGTCCAAAGGGCACGTTATTCTCCTGGCTCTTGTTTCTTGGTAGTATGAGGTCCCCATGTCTCTCTGCTCACTTCTGTCTTTTATATCTCAAAAGAGATTGACTTAAGACAAAACCTAATCTTGTAGATTGAGCCCTGCCTCATTAAAATAACTGCCACTAATCTCATCTCATTAACACTATAAACCAGTTGCCATGGAGTGGATTTCAGCTCATAGCAACCCTATAAGACATAGTAGAAGTACCCCATAAGGTTTCCAAAGAGTGGCTGGTGGATTTGAACTGCCAACCTGTTCATTAGCAGCCACTCTCTTCACCACTGTGGCCACCAGAGCTCCATCATAGAGGAAGGATTTACAATCACATCAGATGACAAAATGGTGGACAATCACACAACGCTGGGAATCATGAACTGGCCAAGTTTACACACATTTTTGAGGGGACACAATTCAATCCATAAAAAGTACTTACTATCTACCAGGTTCTAGACTAAGCTCTTTATAATGATCAGCACTTTTTGTCCCTTTGAAAGAATTACTATTATCATCTACATGATGCAAATGGACATCTACTTCTGACCAAAAAAGATAAGAAAATCTTGATTTATTCTTTCTTCTGAACCAACAACAAAAAAAAAGGACAAAAAATATAAAATAATGGTTTTCAAGACACAGTACAACAGGCAATGAAGGACAGTGATCTCTGAGAGATAGGAAACAAACACAGTGAGCCCTATGATTGCCTCCTGCTTACTGGTGACCTCTCAGGCCATGGGAGAGGGAATGGAACATCAGGGGAATCCAGGAATTTTTAAGTTGAGGATACAAAGCTGAGGGTATAGGAAAACCAAGGCAACTAGAGTACTAGATAGGGGGAGTTTCACTGAGAAAGACCATGCAGATGTACAGAAGGTCTCCTTTGAATACTCAGCACATGCAAGTGAGAACACTAACCCAAGGCCACAGAATGGATTAGAATAAATAGTACTTGGTACCCACACAATGCTGGAATAGTGCCTGTTCCCACTAGTCTGGAAAGCCTCACAATTCAAGGAATATTGGGCAGAGTATTCAGAAGGGCCTTGCCTTTGTAGTGGAGAAAATTAGTCCAAGATTAAGTATTGTTCTGGCCTCACTTAGTAAATCTTAAAGGCAAGACTCAAAAGGATTAGACAGTTTCCAAGTAACTTAACTGCATATCAGAACAAAGCTGAAGAATATCTACATAAATATGAAAATATCCAGCACCCACAGGGTGAAATTTACAGTGCCTGGAACTCAAAAGCAAGAGACAAAAATGTGGGAAAATACGAGCCACAATAAGAAGAAAAATCAACCAATCAAAACTGACCCAGAACTCACAGAGATGTCAAAATAAGCAAACAAGGATACTAAAAACACTATTATAACTGCATTTGTGTTTTCAAAAATTAGCTACATGGAAGATATAAAATAGAGCTCAACTGAACTTCTAGAGATGAAAACTACAAAGTGTGAGATAAAAATACACTAGATGGGATTTATAGCAGGTAAGATCTTTCAAATAAAAATATTAGTGATTTTGAAGATACAGAAACCATCCAAAATAAAACACAGAGAAAAGGTAAAAGATTAAATGACTAGAGAGTGAGGAAACAGAAAAAAATATTTTCAGAAATAATAGCTGAAAATGTACAAATTTGATCAAAACTACAGTCACAGATCCAAGAAGTTTAACAAAACCCAGGCACAAGAAACATAAAGAAAACTATACCAAGGCACATAATAATTAAATTGCTCAAAACCAGTGATAAAGAAACCATCTTAAAATCAGTTGACTAAAAAGACACATAGCATACAGAGGAACAAAGATAAGGATGACAGTAGATTTCTTGTATGAAACAGTGCAACAAAGAAGACAATAGAGCAACATCTTTAAAGTACTGAAAGAAAAAACTGTCAACCTAGAGTTCGATATCCAACAAAAACATGTTTCAAAACTAAAGTGAAAATAAAGACTTTTTTAAGAATAAAAAGCTAAACGAGTTCAATAGCAGCAGACCTACACTACAAGAAATATTAAAGGAGATCACTGAAGTAGAATAAAATTGATACCACATGAAAATCTAGATCTATACAAAACAATTAAGAAGACCAGAAACTGTAACTATATAAGTGAGCATATAAGATTTTATTCTTATTAAAAATAATAACAATGTAGTGTGGAGTTTATAATGTATGTAGAAGTTAAATGTATGACAAAAATAGCACAAAAGGCCAAAAGGGCGAGGGGGTGGGGAACAAGTATACTATTGTAAGAGTCTAATACTACATGTGAACTGGTATGATAACACTTGAAAATGGACAATAAGGTAAAGATATATACTGTAAACCCTAAAGCAACCATTAAAATAGTAAACAAAGAGTCATGGCTAATAAGCAAACTAAAGAGATAAAAGGGAATCATTAAAAATAACCTCAATCCAAAAGAAGGCAGAAAAACAAGAAAAAGTGAATAAGGAACAAATGGGACAAATAGAAAACAAATGGTAAAATGATAATATCAAATCTAACCACATCAATAATCGTATTAAATATAAATGATCTAATCACACTAATTAAAAGTCAGAGATTATTGGATTGCATAAAAAAGCAAATCCCAAATAAACAGGCTACAAGAAATACTAATTAAATATAAAGACACAAAAAGGTTAAAAGTAAAAGGATGGAAAAAGATATAGAATGCTAAAGTAATCAAAAGAAAGCTGGTGTAATTATATTAACAACAGACAAAATAGATTTCAGAGTAAAGAATATTATCAACAATAAGTTCTTTTCACCTGCCTTCCTACACCATAGCTGAGTGACTGGCCCTGCTCATTGGACAAGGTGGTGAGAAGTATCATGCCTACAGATGAGCAAACAACAAAGAACGCACAGCCCACCTGTTCAGACATAACCAAATAAAAGAAAAAAGCAGGATGAAACAAACAAATCTACAATGAATAAAGGAAAAAAATAGCTACTGAATGTTCCAAAGACAGCAGATTATATCAAAACTTATAAAAAAAAAAAAAAAAAAGGGACAGGATAGTTCCAGTAGGCTTCCAAAGTAAAATATCAAATGAATTTCCAGTAAGAGAAAATGCACCTGACAAAGAATTCAAATCTCTAATATTGAGAGCTATCCACCAGTTGAAGGAAAAAACAGACAAAATTGAGGAAAAACTAGACAAAATCATGGAAAAGACACATAAAATCATGGAAAAGAAGACAAAACAATGGAAGAATTCAGGAAAATAATACAGGAAGAAAATGTCAAAATAATTCACAACTAGAAATCATACAAAAACAGCAATTAGAAATCAAAAAGATAAACAAGATTTCGGAAATGCACAGTGTCATCGAAGATTTGAGGAGCTTGTTTGAAAAAATGGAAGATAGGATCAGCAAAATTGAAGACAAACACTTGGATACCACTGAGGAAAATTCAGAGAAAAGAACAGAGAAAAATGCAGAAACCTTGAGAATGATGAGAGATACAATCAAAAGCAAAAATTTTCGAGTGATCAGAGTTCCAGAACAGGGGGAGAAAACAGAAAACACAGAAAGGATCACTGAAGAACTGGTGACAGAAAACTTTGCTGAAATCTTGAAAGATGAAAAGCTGACCATCCAAGAAGCTCAACGAACCCCATACAGGATAGACCCCAAAAGCAAATCACCAAAGTGTAGCATAATCACACTTGCTAAAACTAAAGACAAAGAAAGAATCCTGAGAGCAGCTCGGGAAAAAAAAGAAAGTCACATACAGAGGGGAAACAATAAGTCTAAGCTCTGATTACTCAGCAGAAACCATGCAGCAAGAAGAAAATGGGATGACATATGTAAAACCTTGAAAGAAAAAAATTGCCAACCAAGGACAATATACCCTGCAAAATTCTCGTTCAAATATGATCGTGAAATTAGGACATTTCCAGATAAAGAGAAATTAAGGGAATATGTAAAAAACCAAAACAAACTTACACGAATTATTAAAGAGAGAACTTTGGTTAGAGAACCAACAACATCAGACCACAGCCTGAATCTAGGACACAAGATCTCATCAGCCAGATGAACTCTCAAGGATTAATCAAAGCTAAAAGATTTACAACAGGAAACAAGAGTGGTTAATCTGTAAATCACAATAACATCAGAACAATAAAAGAGGGAATAAACAGTGTAAGTATAGAACTTTCAAATGGAGAAGGCAAGGAGATACCAAGTAATAAAAGACTGGTTCAAACTTAGGAAGATATGGGTAAATTTCAAGGTAACCACAAAGAAAGTTAACAAATCTCCTCATTAAAATAAAGAAGAAAAACATAAAGTCTCAGTAAAAACAAAACCTACAAAAACAAAAGAAATGAAAAAAAATCCACAAAAAAAAAAAGGAATTCAGCACAAGAGAGTAAGAGGAACAAAGAATATAACAGTACCACAAAAAAGCACTACAAAGTGACAGCAGTAAACCACACCTATCAATAATTACACTGAATGTAAATGTCCTAAATACACCCATAAAGAGACAAACAAAGACAGAATGCATTAAAAAAAGGATTCATCAATACATTGTCTACAAGTGACACACCTCAGAAACAAAAAAATAAATTTATTAAAAATTAAAGGATAAAAAAAATATGTCAAGCAAACAGCTACCAAAAAAGAGCAGGAGTGGCAATACTAATCTCAGATAAAATAAACTTTAAAACAAAATCCACCATAAAAGACAAAGAAGGACACTATATAATGATTAAGAGGACAATCCATCATGAAGACATAACCATAATAAACAGCTATACTCCCAATGAGAGGGCTCCCAAATACATAAAGCAAACTCTGACAGTACTGAAAAGAGAAATGGACAGTTCCACAATAATAGTAGGACACTTCAACACGCCACCTTCAGTAAGGACAAAACATCCAGGAAGAAGCTCAGCAAAGATATAGAAGATATAAAGGCCACAATCAGCCAAGTTGACCTCATAGACATATATAGAACACTACACCCAACAGCTGCAAAGTACACATTCTTTTCCAATGCACATGAAACGTTCTCCAGAACAGACGCATCTTAGGCCGCAGAGCAATCCTCAACAAGATCCAAAACATTGAGATAATACAAAGTATCTTCTCTGACCACAATGCCATCAAGGAAGAAATTAACAACAGGAAGAGCAAGGAAAAAAACTCATTTAAATGAAAACTGAATAGCATCCTGCTTAAAAACCACTGGGTAATAGAAAAAATCAGAGATGGAATCAAAACATTCCTAGAATCAAACGAGAATGAAAACACATCATAGCAAAACTTTTGGGACACAACAAAGGCACCATTAAGAGGTCAGTTTACAGCAATAGATGCACACATCAAAAAAGAAGAAAGGGACAAAAGTGAAACACTAGCTATTCAACTTGAATAAATAGAAACAGAACAGCAAAAAAAGCCCAAAGCCACCAGAAGAAAGGAAATAATAAATATCAGAGCAGAAATAAATGAAATAGAGAATAGAAAAATAGAAAGAATCAACAAAACAGAAGTTGGTTCTTTGAAAGGATTAATAAAATTGACAAACCACGAGTAAAATTGACAATTCAAAAACAGAAGAGAATGCAAATAACCCAAATAAGAAAGGAAATGGAGGACATTACAACAGACACAGCTGAAATAAAAAGAATCGGAACAGAATATTATGTAAAACTATACTCCAACAAATTTGAAAACCTAAAGGAAACGGACAAATTTCTAGAAACACTATACCTACTCAAGCTAACACAAAATGACGTTGAAAATCAAAGCAGACCCATAACAAGAGAAGAGATTGAAAAGATAATTAAAAAAAAAAAAAAAACTCCCAACAAAAAAAAAGCCCCGACCCAGATGGCTTCACTGGAGAATTCTACCAAACTTTCAGAGAAGAGCTTATACCAGTACTACTCAAACTATTTCAGAACATAGAAAAGGAAGGGATACTTCCAAATTCATTCTATGAAGCCAGTATAACCCTGATACAAACACCAGGCAAAGACACCACAAAAAAAAAAAACAAAATTACAGACCAATACCTCTTATGAATATAGATGCAAAAATTCTCAACAAAATTCTAGCCAAAAGAATTCAGCATCATGTCAAAAAAATAATAACACCAACACCAAGTGGGATTCATACCAGGTATGCTAGGCTGGTTCAACATTAGAAAACCAATCAACGTAATTCAGCATATAAATAAAAGAATTACATGACCATCTCAATCAACGCAGAAAAGGCATTCAAAGAAGTCCAATGCCCATTCCTGATAAAAACTCTCAATAAAATAGGTACAGAAGGGAAATTTCTCAACATACTAAAAGGCACCTATACAAAACCAACAGCCAACATCAATTTTAATGGAAAGAGGCAGAAAACATTCCCCTGAGAACAGAAGCAAGACAAGGATGCCCTTTAACACCACTCCTATCTAACATTGTTCTGGAAGTTCTAGCTAGAGCAATAAGGCAAGAAAAAGAAATAAAAGGCATCCAAATCGGTAATGAAGAAGTTAAACTGTCCCAGTTTGAGGATGATATGATACTTTACATAGAAAACCCTAAAGACTCCATGAGAAATATACTGGAACTAATAGAAAGATTCAGCAGAGTAGTAGGATACAAGATAAACGTACAAAAATCAGCTGGATTGCTATACATAAATAAAGAGAACGATGAAAAGGAAACCAGGAAAACCATACGATTTACAATAGAACCTAAAAAAATAAAATACTTAGGAATAAATCTAACCAGGGATATAAAAGACCTATACAAAGAAAACTACAAAACACTACTGCAACAAACTCAGAGGGATATAAATAAATCAAAAAACATGCCATGCTCACAGACAGGTAGACTCAACATCGTGAAAATTACAATTCTACCCAAAGCAATTTACAAATACAATGGAATCCCAGTTCAAATACCAACAGCATTCTTTAAAGAGACGGAAAAACAAATAATTAACTTTATAAGAAAGGGAAGAGGCCCTGGATAAGTAAAGTATACTAAAGAAGAATAAAGTAGGAGGACTCCCACTACCTGACCTCAGAACTATAGAGTCAAAACAGCCTCGTACTGGTACAATGACAGCTAGATTGACAAATGGAACAGAATTGAGAACCCATATATAAATTCATCCACCTACGGTCACCTGATCTTCAACAAGGGCCCAAAGTCCATCAAATGGAGAAAAGACAGTCTGTTTTTAACAAATGGTGCTGGCAAAACTGGATATCCATCTGCAAAAAAATGAAACTAGAACCATACCTCACACCATACACAAAAACTAATTCAAAATGGATCTATGACCTAAATATAAAACCAAAAAGTATAAAGATCATAGAAGAAAAAATAGGATCAATGCTAGAGATGCTAACACACTACATTAACCAGATACAAACCGTAAATAATAATACACAAACATTGAAAGATAATCTAGATAACTGAGATCTTCTAAAAATTAAACACTTATGCTTATCAAAAGACTTCACCAAAAGAGTAAAAAGAGAACCTACAGACTGGGAAAAAAATTTTTGGCTATTACAAATCAGACAAAGTTCTAATCTGTATAATCTACGGGAAAATCCATCACTTCTACAACAAAAAGACAAATAATCCAACTAAAAAATGGGAAAGAAAATAAACAGACACTTCATCAAAGAAGACATTCAAGCAGCTAACAGACACATGAGAAAATGCTCCTGATCACTAGTCATCAGAGAAACTCAAGTCAAAACCACAATAAGATACCATCTCACCGAGGCGTTACTGGCACGAATCAAAAACACAGACAATAAATGTTGGAGAGGCTGTGGGGAGATTGGAACTCTTACCCACTGCTGGTGGGAATGCAGAATTGCACATCCATTTTGGAAAACGATATGCTGCATCCTTAGTTAAAAATAGAAATACCATATGATCCAGCAATCCCACTCGTAGGGATATATCCTAGAGATATATGATTCGTCACACAAATAGACACATGCACACCCATGTTCATTGCAGCATTGTTCACAACGGCAAATAGATGGAAACAACCTAGATGCCCATCAACAGATGAATGGATGAACAAACTATGGTACTGTCTTAGTCATCTAGTGCTGCTCTAACAGAAGTACCACAAGGGGATGGTTTTCATGAAGAGCAGTTTATTTCCTCAGTCAAAGTAGGCTAAAAGTCCAAATACCGGGCGTCAGCTCCAGGGGAAGGCTTTTTCTCTCTGTCAGCTTTCTTCTCTTCGGTGTTCTCCTGGACTAGGAGCTTCTCTGTGCATGAACCCTGGTCCAAAGATCACGCTCTGCTCCTGGCACTGCTTTCTTGATGGTATGAGGTCCCCAACTCTCTGCTTGCTTCCCTTTCCTTTTATGTCTTGAGAGATAAAAGGTGGTGCAGACCACACCACAGGGAAACTCCCTTTACATTGGATCAGGGATGTGACCTGGGTAAGGGTGGTGTTACAATCCCACCCAACTCCTCTTTAACGTAAAATTACAATCACAAAATGGAGGCCAACCACACAATTCTGGGAATCATGGCCCAGCAAAACTGATACACCCATTTTTGGGGGGACACAATTCAAACCACGACAGGTACATACACACAATGGAGAACAACGCAAGAATAAAAAACAATGATGCATCTGTGAAGCATCTCATAACATGGATGAATCTGGAGGGCATTATGCTGAGTGAAATAAGGCAATCACAAAAGGACAAATATTGTATGAGACCACTACTGTAAAAACTCATGAAAATGTTTACACACAAAAAGAAACCATCTTTTTTTTAATTTATTTATTGTACTTTAGATGAACATTTACAGAACAAAGTTATTCATTAAACAGTCAGTACACATATTGTTTTATGACATTGGTTAACAAGCCCATGACATGTCAACACTGTCCCTTCTTGACCTTGAGGACCTTTCTTTTTTTGGTGAAAATATACATAACCAAAGTTACACCATTTCAAAAGTTTCTACATGCACAATTCAGTGACATTGATTACATTCTTCCAGTTGTGATGCTATTCTCACTATCTTTTTCCAAATTATTCTGTCACCATTATCTTTAACTCACTGTCCCCTAGGCTTCCCATCAAACCTTTGAGTGCTGTTGTCAGTTTAATCTCACATAGATAATTCTTTTTTGTTTGTTTGTTTTTTTGTACCTTAGATGAAGGTTTGCAGAACGAATAGTTCCTCATTAAACGGTACACATATTGCCCTATGACAATGGTTAACAGCCCCATGACATGTCATCACTGTCCTTACTCAACTTTGGGTTCCCTATCACCAGCTTTCCTGTCCCTTCCTGCTTTCTAGTCCTTGTCCCTGGACTGCTGTGCCTCATTACTCCTGTTTTGTTTTATGAGGCTGTCCAATCCCCGGCTGAATGGTGAACTTTGGGAGGGGCTTCAACACTGAGCTAAAAGGGTGTCGGGGGCCATACTCTCGGGGTTTCTCTAGTCTGTCAGGTCAGTAAATCTGGTCTTTTTTTGTGAGTTAGAATTCTGTTCTACAACCTTTTCCATCTCTGTCTAGGACCCTTTATTGTGATCCCAGTCAGAGCAGTCAGTGTTGGTAGCTGGGCACCATCTAGATGTAGTGGACTCAGTCTGGTGGAGGCCATGGTAGCTGTGTCCCATTAGTCCTTTGGACTAATCTTTTCCTTGTATCTTGTTCCCTTCATTCTCCCTTGCTCCTAAAGGAGTGAGACCAGTGGAGGATCTTAGATGGCTGCTCACAGGCTTTTAAGACCCCAGACACTACTCAACAAGGTAGAATATAGAACATTGTGTTTATAAACTGTGTTATGCCAATTGAGCTAGATACTCCCTGAGACCATGGCCCCCACAGCCCTCCAACCAGCAATTTAGTCCTTCAGAGAGTTTGGAAGTGTCTATGGTGCTTCCATGACCTTTCCTTGTACAAGCTGTGCTGGCTTCCCCAGTAATTTGTACTGTCTGACCCTTCACCAAAGTTACCACTTATCTGTTTAGTCCCAACCCCCCATCCCATCCCTCGTAACCAACAAAGATTGTTCCTTTATGTGTGTAAACTTTTACATGAGTTATACATTAGCAGTCTCATACAATATTTGTCCTTTTGTGATTGACTTATTTCACTCAGCATAACGTCCTTCAGTTTTGCTCCTCTTACTCTCCTGTACTGAGTTCCTTTTGTTTGTGGATATTTTTTATTTCTTTTGTTTTTGTAGGTTTTGTTTTTACTGAGACTTTATGTTTTTCTTCTTTATTTTGATGAGTAGGTTTGTTAACTTTCTTTGTAGTTACCTTGAAATTTACCCTTATCTTCCTAGATTTGAACCAGTCTATTATTACTTGGTATCACTTGACTTCCTCTCCATTAGAAAGTTCTATATCTATACCATTTATTCCCTCTTTTATTGTTCTCATGCTGTTGTCATTTACAGATTAACCTCTCTGGTTCCCTGTTGTAACTCTTTTGGTTTTGCGTAGTCCTTAAGAGTTCACTTCCTAGGTTGGTATCTGGCTGGTACAGTCCTGTGTCCTATATTTAGCCTGTAGTCTGATATTGTTTGTTCTTAGATCGAAGGACTTCCTTTAATAAGTCTTGTAAGTTTGGTTTGGTTTTTACAAAGTCCCTTAATTTCTGTTTATCTGGAAATGACCTAATTTCACCAACATATTTGAAAGAGAGTTTTGCAGGATATATTATTCTTGGCTGGCAATTTTTTTCTTTCAAGGTTTTATATACGTCATCCCATTGCCTTCTTTCTTGCATGGTTTCTGTCGAATAATCCAAACTTAGTCTAATTGTTTCTCCTCTGTAGGTGACTTTTTGTTTTTCACGGGCAGCTCTCAGGATTCTTTGTTTGTCTTTGCCTTTAGCGAGTGTGATTATGATATGCCTTGGTGATTTTCTTTTGGGGTCTATCCTATATGAGGTTCCTTGAACTTCTTGGATGGCCAGCTTTTCATCTTTCATGACATTGGGGAAGTTTTCTGTCAGCAACTCAGTGATCCTCTCTGAGTTTTCTGTTTTCTCCCCCTGTCCTGGAACTCTGATCACTCACAAATTTTTGCTTTTGATTGTATCCCACATAATTCTCAGGGTCTCTTCATTTTTCTTTGTCCTTTTTTCTGAGTTTTCTTCAAATGGATTTGTATCCAGGTGTTTATCATCAATTCCACTGATGCTGTCTTCCACTGTTTCAAATCTGCTCCTCAGCGCGTCTATGACACTGTCCATTTCTCAAATCTTGTTGTTTATCTTTTGAATTTCTAATTGTTGTTTTTCTATAATTTCTAGTTGTGAATTTATTTTGGCATTTTATTCCTGCATTATTTTCCTGAGTTTTTCCATTTTTTTGGCCTGTGTTTTCCATGAATTTGTCTATTTTTTCCTCATTTTCATCTGCTTTTTGCTTCAGCTCTTGGATAATTCTGAGTATTAGAGATTTGAATTCCTTATCAGGTAGTTCCAGCGCCTTTTCTTCTACTGGAAAGTCATCTGGTGTTTTATTTTGGACGTCTACTGGAACCATCCTGTCTTGTTTTTGTAAATGTTTTGATATTGTCTGCTGTCTTCAGGGCATTCAGTAGTTATTTTCCTTGTTTATTGATTGTAGATTTGTTTGTTTCCTCCTTTTTTTTGTTATTTGGCTGTCTGAGAAGGCGGGCTGTGTGTTCCTCGTTGTTTTCTTCTCTGTCGGCATGATACTTTTCACCTCCTTCTTCAATTGGCAGGGTCAGTCACTCAGATATGATACAGAAGGGCAGGTCTAGCTGAAGAAGAGTTACTAGGATGGGTTGTTTGCGGCACTTAGTACAGCCACCAGGGCAGTTGGTAATCAGTGCAGGGCAGATTCTCGTAGGCTGTGCCTGTGCTGCTTGGTGGTGTGATGTTAAGCACACAGTAGGCAGGATGAAGGGGGGAGATTTTGATGTGTGGAGCTAAGATGAGTATGGGAGGAGAGCCGAACAGGAGCCAAAAACATACAAACAAACAAAAAAGAGTGCTAGGGCAGCTTGCCATTGAGGTGGAGAGATGAGAGACTATGAAATGGAAAAAAACAAGAAGGGGAAGAAGAGGAAAGAAAAAAAGAAAAGAATGAATAAATAAAAATTAGAAAAAAGAACAGCAAAGCTCCCAGGGATCCCATCGGTGTGGCTATGAGGTCCAGGGAAGTTGTTCCCAAGTGTTGAAGTACAGCCTGGTAGAATGCGTAGAGGTATTCAGCACCAGGTACTCAGGGGACAGGAAGAGAAGGAAGGTATAGAGATACGAGAAACTGAGTAATGAAGAAAGAGAAAAAGAGGGAAAAGAAAGCAAAACAAATTAAAAAAAAAGAACAAGAAAAGCCCCCCAAAAAACAGGAAAAGAAAAAGAACTACAAAAAAAGAAATGCTCAGGGATCCCTCTGCACATCTGCACAAGCTGAAGGGGTAGGTCCCAAGCCACTGAACAGTGCCAGGTCAGAACGGGCTCCCAACTCAAGTAAAGAAAAAGAAAACAAACAAACAATTCAAAACAGGCAAACAAAAAAAAGCCACGGGATCTCACCAGCGTGGCAGTACAGACCAGGAAGCAGTTCCACACTCAAACAGAGCTCCACAGCCCTTTAGGAAGAAGCAAAGATGGCGCCCAGAGCCAGATATTTGAGCGAAAGGAGGGGGAGGTGGTGAGAGGTAAGGAAGAAATCAAAAGAAGTGGAAAAAAAAAGCAACACCAGCAGCCAACAAGTGGCACTCAGGAAGTTGGCCAGTGTGGGCAGGTGGAGTCCAAGCAGCCAGTGCTTCCTGGCCAAGAGACTGTGGCCACGGGAGGCAGAGGAGGCCGACTGGGGGTGAAGAACGGTGGAGGGTGGGTAAGCGTATATTGCTGTTTACTGGTTGTTCTGTCTCCTGCTGGAAGCTCTGAGAAGCTGCTTTCTCATACCCCTTGTTCTCTGGTCTCTGATTGTAGTCCAAGATGGTGGGTCCATGCTGCATTAACTGATAGGGGACCTCTGCATGAATGTCTCCTTGCTCTCCATTCTCTGTCAGTTTCTCACTCCATTTGGTGTTTGGCTGAGTTCTTTATCTCTTCATTTGATGTTTTAGGGTTTCAGGATTGCTGTTTTCTCTGTTTGGCTTAGTTTTTTGGATCTTTGCTGTGGAGGGACAGCATGGTGCTTCTGGCTAGAATGCCATGTTAAAAGAAACAATCTTTGAAGGTTACGATGGAGGAGAGGGGTGGGGGTGAAAAAACACTAAATAGACTATAGATAAGTGGTAACTTTAGTGAAGGGTAGGACAGTACACAATACTGGGGAAGCCAGCACAACTTGTTCAAAGCAAGGTCACGGAAACTCCATAGACATTTCCAAACTCCTTTAGGGACCAAATTACTGGGCTGAGGGCTGTGAGGACCATGATCTTGGGGAACATATTGCTCAATTGGCATAATATGGTTTATAAAGAAAATGATCTAGAGGCGGGACTAAGATGGCAGAGTAGTCAGATGCTTTCTGTTGACCCTCTTACAACAAAGACCCCAAAAAACAAGTGAAGTGATTGTATATGACAATCTAGGAGCCCTGAACATCAAAGGCAAAGTTGAGGAATCAGACTGAGTGGCAGGGGGTGGGAGAAATGGTTCTGAAGTAGTGAGAAGTTGGCAGACCTAACCTCGTGGGAGCCAGCGCCTTTCAGGCCGGATCAGCTCTTGTGAACAGTGAGGTAGGCAGTGGCACTTGGGAGGCATTTTCTTTCTTTTTTTTTTATTTTTTTAATTGTACTTTAGATGAAGGTTTACAGAACAAATAGTTTCTTATTAAACATTCAGTACAAATATTGTTTTATGACATTGGTTAACAACCCCACAACATGTCAACACTCTCCCTTCTCGACCTTGGAGGACCTTTTTGTTGTTGTTGCTGAAAATATACATAGCCAAAGATACACCATTGCAAATTTTCTATATGTACAATTCAGTGACATTGATTATATTCTTCCAGTTGTGCTCCTATTCTCACTAATCTTTTCAAAATTATTCCATTACCATTATCTTCAACTCACTGTCCCCTAGGTTTCCCATCAAACCTTTTGAGTTGCTATTGTCAGTTTGATCCCGCATAGATAATTCTTTTTTTTTTTTTTGTACTTTAGATGTAGGTTTACAGAACAAATAGTTTCTCATTAAACAGTTAGTACACATATTGCCCTATGACAATGGTTAACAATCCAACATGTTAACACTGTCCCTTCTCAAGCTTGAGTTCCCTATCACCAGCTTTCCTGTCACCTCCTGCCTTCTAGTCCTTGTCCCTGGACTGCTGTGCCTCATTAGTCCCATTTTGTTTTATGGGGCTAACCAATCCCCTGCTGAATGGTGAACCTCGGAAGTGACTTCATCATTGAGCTAAAAGGGTGTCCGGAGGCTACACTCTCGGGGTTTCTCCAGTCTCTGTTGGGCCAGTAAATTTGGTCTTTTTGTGTGTGTTAGAATTTTGTTCTACATCCTTCTCTAGCTCTGTCCAGAACCCTCTGTTGTGATCTAGGTCAGAGCAGTCAGTGGTGATAGTTGGGCACTATCTAGCTATACTGGACTCAGTCTGGTGGAGGCCTTGGTAGGTGTGGTCCATTAGTCCTTCGGACTAATCTTTTCCTTGTATCTTGTTTTCTTCATTCTCCCTTGCTCCCAAAGGGGTGAGACCAGTGGAGTATCTTAGATGGATGCTCACAGGTTTTTAAGACCCTGGACGCTACTCACCAAGGTAGGATGCAGAACATATTCTTTATAAACTGTGTTATGCCAATTGAGCTAGATGTTTCCAAAGACTATGGTCCCCACAGCCCTCCAACCCAGAGATTCAGTTCCTCAGGGAGTTTGGATGTGTCTGTGGAGCTTCCATGACCTTTCCTTGTATAAGTTGTGCTGGCTTCCCCAGTATTGTATACTGTCTTACCCTTCACCAAAGTTACCACTTATCTCTTGTCTATTTAGTATTCCCCCACCCCCACCCCTCCCATCCCTTGTAACCAACAAAGATTGTTTCTTTTTGTATGTAAACTTTTTCATGAGTTTTTACAGTAGTGGTCTCACAGAATATATGTCCTTTTGTTATTAACTTATTTCACTCAGCATAATGTCCTCCACTTTCATCCATGTTATGAGATGCTTCACAGATTCATTATTGTTCTTCATCGTTGCATAATACACTATTGTGTGTATGTACCATAGTTGGTTTATCCATTCATCTGTTGATGGGCATGTAGGTTGTTTCTATCTTTTTGCTATTGTGAACAATGCTGCAATGAACATGGGTGTGCGTATGTCTATTCATGTGATGGCTCTTATTTCTCTACGATATATTCCTAGGAGTGGGATTGCTGAATCTTATGGTATTTCTATTTCTAGCTTTCTAAGGAAGCGCCATATCATTTTCCAAAATGTTTGTATCATTGTGCATTCCCACCAGCAGTGCATAGGAGCTCCAATCTCCCTGCAGCCTCTACAACATTTGTTATTTCCAGTTTTTTTATTCATGCCAGTAATTCCAGAGTGAGGTGGTATCTCATTGTGGTTTTGATCTGCATTTCTCTAATGGCTAGTGATTTCGAGCATTACCTCACGTGTCTGCATTCTCTATCTCTTTATAGGTGCATTTAGGCCATTTACATTCACTATAATTATTGATAGGTGTAAGTTTATTGCTGTCATTTTGTAGTGCTTTTGTTTGTGATGCTGACATTTTCTTTGTTCCTCTTACTCTCCTCTGCTGAATTCCTTTGGTTTGTGGATTTTTATTTCATTTTTTGTTTGTTTGTTTTTGCAGGTTTTGCTTTTACTGAGACTTTGTGATTTTTTTCTTTATTTTGATGAGTACGTTGGTTAACTTTCTTTGTGGTTACCTTGAAATTTACCCTTATCTTCCTAGGTTTGAACCAGTCTATTATTATTTGGTATTGCCTTGTCTTCCTCTCCATTAGAAGTTCTATACCTACACCGTTTATTCCCTATTTTATTGTTCTGATGCTGTCATTTACAGATTAACCTCTCTGGGTCCCAGTTGTAATTCTCTTGGTTTGGGATAGTCCTTGAGAGTTCATTTGCTAAGTTGGTATCTGCTGGTACAATCCTGCATCCTAGATTCAGCCTGTGGTCTGATGTTGTTCTCAAATCAAAGGACTCCCTTTAATAATTCTTGTAAGTTTGGTTTGGTTTTTACCTAGTCTCTTAATTTCTGTTTATCTGGAAATGTCCTAATTTCACAATCATATATGAACAAGAGTTTTGCAGGATGGATTACTCTTGGCTGGCAATTTTTTTCTTTCAAGGTTTTATATATGTCATCCCATTGTCTTCTTGCTTGCATGGTTTCTGCTGAATAATCCTAGCTCAGTCTCATTTTTTCTCCTCTGTATGTGACTTTTTGTTTTTCTCGAGCTGCTCTCAGGAATTTTTGTCTGTCTTTGGTTTCAGTGAGTGTGATTATGATATGCCTTGGTGATTTTCTTTTGGGGTCTATCCTGTATGGGGTTTGTTGAGCTTCTTGGATAGTCAGCTTTTCATCCTTCATGATATTGGGGAAGTTTTCTGTCAGCAATTCTTCAATGATCTTCTCTGTGTTCTGTTTTCTCCCCCTGTTCTGGAACTCTGATCACTCAAAGATTTTTCCTTTTGATTGTATCCCACACTATTCTCAGATTTTCTTTATTTTTCTTCATTCTTTTTTCTGATTTTTCCTCAAACAGAGTTGTATCCAAGTGTTTGTCTTCAGTTTCACTGATCCTGTCTTCCATCACTTCAAACCTGCTCCTCAGCCCTTCTATGACACTGTCCATTTCTGAAATTTTGTTGTTTATCTTTTGAATTTCTAATTGTTGCTTTTGTATAATTTCTAGTTGTGAATTTTTTTAGCATTTTGTTCCTGTATTATTTTCTTGAATTCTTCCATTTTTTGTCTGTATTTTCCATGAATTTGTCAGTGTTTTGCAGCCTTTCAAGAAGAAGCAAAGATGGCACATGGAGCCAGGTATCTGAGAGAAAGGGAAGGGGGTGGTGAGAGGTAAGGAAGAAATCTAAAAAAGCAACACCAGCATCCAACAAATGGCACTCAGGGAGCCAGCCAGTGCGGGCGGGTGGAATCCAAGCAACATCAGGGTGAAGCCAGTGCTTCCCAGCCAACAGACTGTGGCCACAAGAAGAAGAGGATGCTGGGTGGGGGTGAAGAAGGGTGGGGAGTCGGAAAACATAAATCACTGGTTACCAGTTGTTCTGTCTCCTGGAAACTCTGTGAAGCTGCTTTCTCATACCCTCTGTTCACCAATCTCTGATAGGAGTCCAAGATGACGGATTCATGCTGTGGCAGCTGATAGGGAATCTCAGCATGTATCTCTCTTCACTCTCTGTTATTGGTCAGTTTCTTGTTGCATTCGGTGCTTGGCTCAGTTCTTTATCTCTTCATTTGATGGTTAGGGTTTCAGGATTGATGTGTGACTCTGTTTGACTTAGTTTTTCAGATCTTTGCTGTAGAGGGATGGCGTGGTGCTTCTGAGGCATTTTCCACATCAGAAGAGACCCAAAGGCAGACAGTCTACTCAGCCATCCAGAACCAGTGAAAAGAAGCATTCAAGCAACTAAAGATAAGTACTTGTGTCTGGCTTACCTTGCAGACCAAAAAACACCCTATTTGGGAAAAAACTCCCTCCCATTTACCTCCCTACTCCCCACTCTGCCCTGGGTCCCAGGCTGGCTTCAGTGATTCCTGAGTCCTCTGGTCAGAAGTAGGCCCCATCATGTTCCCTGAGCCATTCTCCTGGCATTGGACAAGTAACAAATTAACAAACAGGGAAAAAATAAGTTACTGGCTCCCTTAAGCTGGGAATACAGGATTGGCACAGCTCCTTTGCCTAGGCACAGGCATAAGGGGGTCCACAGACTTTGAATGCCTTTCACCCTAGCATAGATTTGCGTGGGTCCATTTCAACAGCATAGGCCCTCATCACCACATTACAACAGGGTATATACCTGAAGTCTAACTTCCACTGTTTCAGCTGTGAAGTGGCAGGTTTGTGACATTTGACACTGGTCTGCCCATTAAGAAGATTCCTCACCTACCCACAGCAGGGGCCTGAGGACTAGTGGCTCTGCCTATGCTACCTAGCCACCTGCAACAGGGGTCTAAGAATAAGTGGTGCCCCCCAGTCCTTAGAGCCAACAGCACTGGGTACTCATAGTCTGGCTGCAAAACTCACCCACTTATGTGCTCTAGAGAACAGGGACATGCTTTCCTCCCAGACACTCAGGGGTAGCCATCAGCCCCCTGCCTTGCTCAGTGCATGCCCCCTTACTGCAGCTAGATACCTGTGCCTACACCAATCACTCATGCTTGTCTAGGACTGTAGGTGAGAGCCTGCACCACACACTTGGTGACCAACTACCTGGACACCTGAGCTGAATCCATACAAGAAAAGTTAATGGACTCCTGGGCTCTCATACTTAGTAACAGATCTAACCACCTAGTGACATGACGTCAGAGCTTCAAAGGCACCAGTAATCAAACTAGCTCACATGAGCAGCCTATTTGGGCATATCAAAACAAAACAAGAAGCTAGGACACAGTAAGAAAACATAAAATAAATAAATTATAAAAACTTATTGATGGCTCAGAGATTTCAATATTAAATCACATAAAGACTCAGACAATGATGGCTTCAGCAAGTTCTCAAAATAGAGAATCAAAAAATTTTCTGGAGGAAGAGAATTTCTTGGAATTACCAGAGACAGAATACAAAATATTAATATATAGCACTCTTCCAGATATCAGGAAGGAGATCTGGCAAAACACAGAAAATGTCAAAGAATATACAGACAAAGCAATAGAGGAACTTAATAAGGTTATTCAAGAGCATAATGACAAACTTAACAGGTTGCAAGAATCCATAGAGAGACAGCAGTCAGAAATCCAGAAGCTTAACAATAAAATTTCAGAATTAGAACTCAATAGAAAGTCATAGGAGCAGAACTGAGGCAATGGAATTCAGAATTAGTGAATTGAAAATAAAGCACTTGACATCAACTTAATCTGAGGACATATCAGATAAAAGAATTTTTAAAAATGAAGAATTCTAACAATTATGTGGGACTCTATCAAGAGAAATAACCTACGAGTGATTGGAGTACCAGAACGGGGGGGGGGGGGGAATAACAGAACATACAGCAACAATTGTTGAAGATTTGTTGACAAACAACTTTCCTGATACTGTGAAAGATGAGAAGATATCTATCCAAGATGCTCATCAAATCCCACATAAGGTAGATCCCAAAAGAAAGTCACCAAGACATATTATAATCAAACTTGTCACAACCAAAGATGAAGAGAGAATTCTAACAGAGGCTAGGGAGAAACAAAAAGCCATCTCCAAAGGAGAGTTAATAAGACTAAGTTCAGACTACTCATCAGAAACCATGCAGGCAAAAAGGCAATGGGATGACATATATGAAGACTTGAAGGTAAAAAATTGCCACCCAAGAATTATATATCCAGCAAAACTGTCTCTCAAGTATGCTGGCGAAATCAGGACATTTCCAGATAAAGAGAAGTTTGGGAATTTGCAAAAACCAAACCAAAATTCCAAGAAATACTAAAGGGAGTCCTCTGGTTAGAAAATCAATAACATCAGATAACAACCCAAGACTAGAACACAGGACAGAGCAACCAGATACCAACTCAGATAGGGAAGTTGAAAAAATAAATCAAAATTCAAATAGGGAAACAGAGATGTCAGTATGTAAAAGATGACGACATTAAAAAAAAACAGGGACTAAAAAATGTAGACATACATTTTTCCTATGGACAGGAAGTCAAGGAAATATAAAGAAACAAAAGACTGGTTTAAAACTAGAAAAATAGAAGCAAATATTAAGGTAACAACAAAGGAAACTAACAATCCTACACATCAGAATAAAAAACAAGAAAAATATAAAGACTCAGCAAACACAAAATCAACAACAATGAAAAAGATGAAAAGAAAAAACATAGAGAAAAACAACTCAGCACAGAAAATTAAATGGAACAAAGAAACTGTCAACAATACACAAAAAAGACAATAAAATGACAGCACTAAACTCATACCTATCAATAATTAGATTGAATGTAAATGGACTAAATGCACCAATAAAGAGACAGAGAGTGGCAGAATGGATTAAAAAACACGAACCGTGTGTATGCTACCTACAAGAGACACACCTTAGACTTAAAGACACAAACAAACTAAAACTCAAAGGATGGAAAAATATATATCAAGCAAACAGCACTCAAAAAAAGAGCAGTAGTGGTAACATTAATCTCTGACAAAATAGCCTTTTAAGAAAAATCAACCACAAAAGTTAAGGAAGGACACTACATAATGATTAAAAGGTCAATACACCATGAGGACATAACTATAATAAATATTTACATACACAATGACAGTGCTCCAAAATACATAAAACAAACTCTAACAGCATTGAAAAGAGAGATAGACAGCTCCACAATAATAGTGGGAGACATTAACACTCCACTTTCAGTGAAGGACAGAACATCCAGAAAGAAACTCAATAAAGACATGGAAGATCTAAATGCCACAATCAACCAGCTTGATCTAATGGACATAGAAGAACACTTCACCCAACAGCAGCCAAGTATACTTTCGTTTCCAACACACATGGAACATTCTCCTGAACAGACCACATATTAGGCCATAAAGCAACTCTTAACAGAATACAAAGCATGGAAATATTACAAAGCATCTTTTCTGATCATAAAGCCATAAAAGTAGAAATCAGTAACAGAAAAAGCAAGAAAAAAAATCCAACACATGGAAACTAAACTACACGTTGCTCAAAAAGTACTGGGTTAGGGAGTAGACAGCCCCATAAAACCAAATGAGACTAACGAGGTACAGGAGTCCAGTGACAAGGGCCAGAAAGCAGAAGGGGACAAGGAAGCTGGTGATAGGGAACCCAAGGTTGAGTAAGGATATTGTTGATGTGTTGTGAGATTGTTAACCATTGTCATAGGGCAACATTTGTAGTAACTGTTAAATGAGAAACTATTTTGTTCTGTAAGCCTTCATCTTAAGTGAGAATAACAGCACAGTTGGAACAGCATAGTCAATATCACTGAACTGTGCATGTAGAAATTTTTGAAATGGTGTATCTTTGGCTATGTGTATTTTCACAAAAAAAAAAAAAAAGCTTGAGAAGTGAGAGGGTTGACATGTTGTGGGGTTGTTAACCAATGTCATAAAACAATATGCGTACTACTGTTTCATGAGAAACTATTTGTTCTGTAAGCCTTCACCTGAAGTACAATAAAAAATAAAAAAAAAGATTCAATCCAAAAAAAAAAATTACTGGGTTATAAAAGAAATTAAGGATGAAATAAAGAAATTCATAGAATCAAATGAGAATGAAAACACATCCTACCAGAACCTTTTAGACACAGCAAAAGAGGTGCTCAGAGGTCAGTTTATAGCAATAAATGCACACATTCAAAAAGAAGAAAGGGCAAAAATCAAAACATTAACCCTACAACTCGAACAAGTAGAAAGAGAGCAGCAAAAGAAGCCCTTGGGCAGAAGAAGGAAGGAAATAATAAGAATATGAGCAGAATTAAATGAAATAGAGAATAGAAAAACAACTGAAAGAGTTAACAAAACCAAAAACTGGTTCTTTGAAAAGATCAACAAAATTGATAAACCATTGGCCAAACTGACAAAAGAAAAACAAAAGAGGAAGCAAATAACCCGAATAAGAAATGAGATGGGTGGTATCACCCAACTGAAATTAAAAGAATCATAACAGAATACTATAAAAAAGTGTACTCTAACAAATTTGAAAACCTAGAGGAAATGGACAAATTTCCAGAAACTCACTACCTACCTAAACTAACACAATCAGAGGTAGAATAATTAAATAAACCTATAACAAAAGAAGAGATTGAAAAGGTCATTAAACTCCCAACAAAAAAAAGCCCTGGACTGTACGGTTTCCCTGGAGAATTCTGCCAAACATTCAGAGAAGGGTTAACACCACTACTGCTAAAGCTATTTCAGAGTATAGAAAAGGATGGAATACTTCCAAACTCATTCTATAAAGTCAATATAACCCTGATACCAAAACCACGTAAAGACAACACAAAAAAAGAAAATTACAGACCAATATCCCTCATGAATATTGACACAAAAATCCTCAACAAATTTCTAGCAACAGAATTCAACAACATATCAAAAAAAAAAAAAATTCACCATAATCAAGTGGGATCTATACCAGGTATGCAGGGTTGGGTTGACATTAGAAAAACAATCAACGTAATCCATAACATAAATAAAACAAAAGACAAGAACCACATGATTTCATCAATTGATGAAGAAAAGGCATTTGACAAAGTCCAACACCCATTCATGATAAAAACTCTCAGTAAAATAGAAATAGAAGGGAAATTCCTCAACATAACTAAGGGCATTTATACAAAGCCAACGGCCAACATCATCCTAAATGGAGAGACTTTGAAAGCATTCCCCTTGAGAACGGGAACTAGACAAGGATGCCGTTTATCACCTCTCTCATTCAACATTATGCTGGAGGTCCTAGCCAGAGCAATTAAGCTAGAAAAAGAAATAAAGGGCATCTAAATTGGTAAGGAAGAAGTAAAATTACCCTTATTTGAAAATGATACGATCTTATATGCAGAAAACCCCAAAGAATCCACAAGAAAACTACTAGAAATAATAGAAGATTTCAGCAAATTATCAGGATACAAGACAAACATACAAAAATCAGTTGGATTCCTCTATACCAACAAAGAGAACTTCCAAGAGGAAATCA
This sequence comes from Dugong dugon, assembly GCA_030035585.1. NCBI lineage: Eukaryota > Metazoa > Chordata > Mammalia > Sirenia > Dugongidae > Dugong > Dugong dugon. The sequence continues at coordinate 2,842,629 of CM057475.1, read as the reverse complement.
CCAAATCAATACAATCTACAATACCCCCAAGAAGATAAAATACTTAGGAATGAATTTAACCAGAGATGTAAAAGACCTATACAAAGAAAACTACAAGCCACTACTGCAAGAAACCCAAAGAGACCTACGTAAGTGGAAAAATGTACCTTGCTCATGGATAGGAAACTCAACATTGTGAAAATGTCAATTCTACCCAAAGTGATCTACATATGCAATGCAATCCTGACCCGAATTCCAATGGCATTTTTTAATGAGGTGGAGAAAAAAAAGGCAACATCATATGGAAAGGGAAGGGGCCCCAAATAAGTAAACATTTCAAGAAGAAAAACAAAGTGGGAGCCCTCACACTACCTGACTTTAGAAACTATTATACTGCCACAATAGTCAAAACAGCCTGGTAGTGGTACAACAACAGATACATAGACCATAGGAAAAGAATTGAGAATCCAGATATAAATTTATCCACCTATGAGCAGCTGATATTTGACAAAGGCCCAAAGTCCATTAACTGGGGAGAAGACAGTCTGTTTAACAAATGGTGCTGGTATAATTGGACATACATCTGCAAAAAACTGAAACAAGACCCATACTTCACACCATGGACAAAAACTAACTCAAAATGGATCAAAGACCTAAATATAAAATCTAAAATGATAAAGATCATGGAAGAAAAAATAGGGACAATGCTAGGAGCCCTAATACATGGCATAAACAGATTACAAAACATTACTAACAATGCACAAACACCAGAAGAGAAACTAGATAACTGAGAGCTCCTGAAAATCAAACACTTGTGCTCATCAAAAGACTTCACTAAAAGAGTAAAAAGACAACCTACAGACTGGGAAAAAAATTTTGGCTATGACAAATCTGATCAGTGTCTAATCTCTAAAATCTGAAGGATACTGCAAAATCTCAACAACAAAAAGACAAACAATTCAATTAAAAAATGGGCAAAGGATATGAACAGGCACTTTGCCAAAAAAGATATTCAGGTGGCTAACAGACACATGAAGAAATGCTCACGATCATTACCCATTAGAGAAATGCAAATCAAAACTACACTGAGATACCATCTCACTCCAACAAGGCTAGCAATAATCAAAAATAAAACACAAAATAATAAATGCTGGAGAGGTTTTGGAGAGACTAGAACACTTATACACTGTTGGTGGGAATGTAAAATGGTACAACCACTTTGGAAATCGATTTGGTGCTTCCTTTAAAAGCTAGAAGTAGAAGTACCATATGATCCAGCAATCCAGCTCCTTGGAATATATCCTAGAGAAATAAGAGCTGTCACACTAATAGATATATGTGCACCCATGTTCATTGCAGCACTGTTCACAGCAGCAAAAAGATAAAAACAACCTAGGTGCCCATCAACAGACAAATGGATAAACAAATTATGGTATACTCACACAATGGAATACTACACAAGGATAAACAACAATGATGAATCCATGAAGCATCTTATAACATGGAGGAATATGGAAGGTATTATGCTGAGTGAATTTAGTCAGTTGCAAAAGGACAAATATTGTATAATACCACTATTATAAGAACTCAGGAAAAGGTTTAAACACAGAAGAAAACATTCTTTGATGGTTATGAGGGTGGGAAGAGAGGCAGAAGGGTATTCACTAACTAGAAAGTAGACAAGAATTATCTTAGGTGAAGGGAAGGACAACACACACTACAGGGGAAGTCAGCACAACTGGGCTAAACCAAAGCTGAGAAGTGTCCTGAATACTACCAAACACTTCAAGGGACAGTGTAGCAAGAGTGGAGGTCTGGACACCATGGTTTCAGGGGACACCTAGGTCAATTGGCATAACAGTTTTTTTAAAAAATGTCCTGCATCCCACTTTGGTGAGTAGTGTCTGGGATCTTAAAAGCTACTGAGCAGCCATCTAAGATGCATCAATTGGTCCCAACCCACCTGGAGTAAAGGAGGATCAAGAACACCATAGACACAAGGAAAGTATTAGCCCAAGAGACATAAAGGGCCACATAAACCAGACACTCCATCAGCCTGAGACCAGAAGAACTAGATGGTGCCTGGCTACCACAATGACTGCCCTGACAGGAAATACAACAGACAGTCCCTGACGGAGCTGGAGAAAAGTGGGGTGTAGAACTCAAATTCTAGTGAAAAGACCAGACTTAATGGTTTGATTGAGACTGGAGGGACCCCGGAAGACATGGCTCCCAGACTCTGTTAGCCCAAAACTAAAACCATTCAAGAGGCCAACTCTTCAAACAAAGATTAGACTGGACTAAGGGACATAAAATGATACTGGTGAAGAATGTGCTTCTTAGCTCAAGTAGATATATGAGAATAAATGGGCAGCTCCTGCCCAGAGGCAAGATGAGAAGGCAGAGCGGGTCAGGAGCTGGTTGAATGGACATGGGAAATCCGGGGTGTCACAGTACAGGGAGAACAACTAGGGTCACATAACAATGCATGTATAAATTTTTGTATGAGAGACTAACTTGAATTGTAAACTTTCACTTAAAGCACAACAATAAAAAAGAAAAAGAAAATGTTCTACATTCTCCTCTGGTGAGTAGCATCTAGGGTCTTAAAAGCTTCTGAGCTGCCGTCTAAGATACTCCCCTGGTCTCACCCCTTCGGGAGCAAGGGAGAATGAAGAAAACCAAGACACAAGGGAAAAATTAATCCAAATGGCTGATGGACCACAAGTACTACAGCCTCCACCAGACTGAGTCCAGCACAACTAGATGGTGCCTAGCTACCACTACCGACTGCTCTGGCAGAGATCACAGTAGAGGGCCCCGGACAGAGCTGGAGAAAAATGTAGAACAAAATTCTAATTCACAAAAAAAAAAAAAAAAAGACCAGACTTACTGGTCTGAGAGAGATTGGAGAAACCCTGAGAGTATTGCCCCCGGATACAATTTTAGCTCAGTAATGAAGTCACTCCTGAGGTCCACCCTTCAGCCAAAGATTAGATAGGCCTATAAAACAAAATGAAACTAAATGGGCACACCAGTCCAGCAGCAAGGACTAGAAGGCAGGAGGGGACAGGAAAACTGGTAATAGCAAACCCAAGGTCAAGAAGGGGAGAGTGTTGACGTGTTGTGGAGTTGGTAACCAATGTCACAAAATAATATGTGTACTAATTGTTTAATGAGAAGCTAGTTTATTCTGTAAATCTTCATGTAAAATATAATAATAATAAATCTATATGCTTAAAAAAAAGGGAATAAGTTCATTTCAAAATGATAAATTGTTCCTGGGTGGTGTAAACAGTATGTACTCAGCTGGTAACTGAAAGGTTGTGGTTTAAACACACCTAGTGGCACCTCAGATTAAAGGCCTGGAAATCTGCTTGCATAAAAATTACGGCAAAAAAATAAATAAATAAACCCTATGGAGCACAATTCTACTCTGTAACACTGGGATTGACATGAGTCAGAACTGACTCAACAGCAACAAGGTTTCCAAAATTATAAAGGGAGTCAATTAATTCAGAGGTCATAACAATCCTAAATGTCTGTGCACCTAGTAACAGAGCTTCAGAATACACAAAGCAAAATTCATAGAACAACAAGAAAGAGATACATCCACGTATACCTGGGAATTTAAATACATTTTATAGGTGAGTTGACCTAGGCATAGATAATAATTTGAAATCTTCCAGTCTTACTCCAGGATTACATCTTAAAAAAGAATCCTCTAATTTTGACAAAAATCCCACCAGACTGGTCTTTACTTAAGTTTGTTTGTTTGTTTTAAAGATATTGCAAAAGGAAAACAGCACTAAGTAGAGCAGAAACCAAAAGAAAAGCCAACCAAGATTGGGTACCATCAATTTCAGGGAAACTGGAGGCTTAATATTATGGTTATATTAACCAACCCTCACCTCCAAAAAAAAATGAAATTTAATCTATATCATACACAAATATAAATTCCATTTGGATTAAAGATACAAATTTATTGTAGAAAAATAATGGAGGTAAAATTATTATTATTTTTTGGCAATGGGTTACTGAGGAAATCCAATTAATTCAAGTGAAAAACTATTACAAATAGAGACTTAGATGAGAAAGCTGTTTCCAAAAGTAATTTAGAAGATGTAATGTCTTACCTACATCAACCATATCCAGTTAAAAAATATAGGGGAGACTTCCGGGCAACATGGCACTATAGTCAGTAGCAGCACGCCATCCCTCCACAGCAAAGATCAGAAAAACTAAGTCAAACAGAGTCACACGTCAGTCCTGAAACCCTAACCGTCAAATAAAGAGATAAAGAACTCAGCCAAGCACTGAATGGAATAAGAAACTGACCGAGAACCAAGCGCTAGGAGAAATACATGCAGAGGTCCCCTCACAGCTACTGAAGCACGTATCTGCCATCTTGGACTTCTACAGGAGATCAGCAAACTGCAGGTACGAGAAAGCAGCTTCACGGAGCTTCCAGCAGGAGACAGAACAACCGGTAACCCACAATATACTCTTTCCTACCCTGTACTCTTCTTCACCCCTACTCAGCCTCCTCTGCCTCCTGCAGCCACAGTCTATTAACCAAGAAACACGAGCTTTCCACCAGTGCCACTTGGATTCCACCCACCAACACTGGCCAGCTCCCTGAGTGCCATTTGCTGGCTGCTGGTATTACTTTTTCCACTTCTTTAGATTTCTTCCTTACCTCTCACCACCTCCCCCTCCTTTCTCTCAAATACCTGGCTCCCTGCGCCATCTTTGCTGCTTCCTGAAAGCCTGTGAAACACCGCTCAACTGCGAAACTGCTTCTTATCCCATACCACCACTCTGGTGTGACCCGCAGAGCTTTTCTGTTTGTTTGCTTGCTCTGATTTGTTCTGTTTTGATTTGTTTGTTTGTTTTCTTTTTCTTTTCTCAGCTTGGGAGCCCCTTCTAGCCAGGCATTACCACACTTGGAAGCTAGTCCCTTACTCTGTGCAGACACACAGGGACATCCCTGGGGGCATTTCTTTCTCCTTGCCTTTTTTTTTTTTCTTTATGGTTTTTGTTTGTTTGTTTGACTTTGGTTTATTTCATTTCTTTGTTTAGTTTTCTGCTCTCTCTTATTCCCTGTTTGTCTTTCTTCACTTCCAGTTTCTCGATTTATTCATTTTTTTCTTTTAGCCTTTTTCTTTTTTTCTTTTTTTTTTGGTCATTTTTGGTTTTCCCCATTTCTCAGTCTCTCATCTCTCCACTCCAATAGCAAGCTCCCTTAGCACTCTTTTTTGTTTGTGTGTATGTCTTTGGCTCCTGTTCCTCTCTCCTCTCTCATCTTTCGCATACCCATCTTAGCTCTGCACATCACAATCTACCCCCTCCTTCCTGCCTACCTGCAGTGTGTGCTGAACATCACACTCTCAAGCAACACAGGCATGGCCTACTGGAACCTGTCCTGCAAAGATTCCCAGTCCCCACTGTCAGCCCTGGTATGTGCCACAAAAAAACCTATCCCAGCAACTCCCCTTCAGCTAGATCTGCCCTGCTGCACCATACCTGAGTGACTGACCCTGTCCATTGGAGAAGGTGAAAAGTATCGTGCCCACAGTCAAGCAAACAACAAAGAACGCACAGCCCAACTGCTCAGACACAACCAAGTAAAACAAAAAAGCAGGATGAAACAAACAAATATACAATCAATAAATGATGAAAATAACTACTGAATACCCCGAAGACAGCAGACAATATCAAAACATTTACAAAAACAAGACAGGATGGTTCCAATAGGCATCCAAAATAAAACACCAGATGACCTTCCAGTAGAAGAAAAGGCACTAGACCTAACTGATAGGGAATTCAAATCTCTAATATTCAGAATTATCCAAGAGTTGAAGCAAAAAACAGACAAAAATGAGGAAAAAATAGACAAATTCATGGAAAAGGCAGACAAATTCAGGTAAAATATGGACAAAAAAAGGAAGAATTCAAGAAAATGATACAGCAACAAAATGCTAAAATAAATTCACAATTAGAAATCATACAAAAACAACAATTAGAAATCCAACAGATAAGCAAGATTTCAGAAATGGACAGTGTCAAAGAAGGGCTAAGGAGCAGGTTTGAAATGATGGAATATAGGATCAGAAAAATTAAAGACAAACACTTGAATACAACTCTGTCTAAGGAAAACTTAGAAAAAAGAACAAAGAAAAATGAAGAGACCCTGAGAATTATGTGGGATACAATCAAAAGCAAAAATCTGTGAGTGATTGGAGTTCCAGAACAGGGGGAGAAAACAGAAAACTCAGAGAGGATCATTGAAGAATTGCCAACAGAAAACTTCCCCAATATTATGAAAGATGAAAAGTCGACCATCCAAAAAGCTCAACAAACCCCCTATAGGATAAACCCCAAAAGAAAATCACCAAGGCATATCATAATCACACTCACTAAAACCAAAGACAAAGAATCCTGAGAGCAGCTCGAGAAAAACAAAAAGTCACATACAGAGGACAAACAATAAGACTAAGCTTGGATTATTCGACAGGAGCCATGCAGGCAAGAAGGCAATGGGATCACATATATAACACCTTGAAAGAAAAAAATTGCCAGCCAAGAATAATATATCCTGCAAAACTCTCATTAAAATATGATGGTGAAATTAGGTCATTTCCAGATAAACAGAAATTAAGGGGCTATGTAAAAACCAAACCAAACTTATAAGACTTATTAAAGGAAGTCCTTCGATCTGAGAACAAACAATATCAGACCACAGGCTGAATATAGGACACAGGATTGTACTAGTCATATACCAACCTAGGAAATGGACTCTTAAGGACTATGCATAACCAAAAGAATTACAAAATGGAACCAGAAAGGTTAATCTGTAAATGATCACAGCATCAGAACAATAAAAGAGGGAATAAACGGGGTAGGTGTAGAACCTTCTAATGGAGAGGAAGTCAAGCAATACGAAGTAATAATAGACTGGTACAAATCTAGGAAGATAAGGATAAATTTCAAGGTAACCACAAAGAAAGTTAGCAAACCTACTCATCAAAATAAAGAAGAAAAACATAAAGTCTCAGTAAAAACAAAACCTACAAAAACAAAAGAAATGAAAAAAAAAATCCACAAACAAAAGGAACTCAGCACAAGAGAGTAAGAGGAACAAAGAAAACTTCAGCACCACAAAAAAAAAAAGCAGTACAAAATGCAGTCCCACTCCTAGGAATATATCCTAGAGAAATAAAAGCCATCACACTAATAGTCATATGCACACCCATATTCATTGAAGCACTGTTCACAACAGCAAAAAGATGGAAACAATCTAGATGCCCATCAACAGATGAATGGATAAACAAACTATGGTACATAAACACAATGGAGTATTATACAAAGATAAAGAACAATGATGAATCTGTGAAGCATCTCATAACACATATGAAACTGGAGGATATTATGCTGGGTGAAATAAGTCAATCACGAAAGGACAAATATTGTATGAGACCTCTAATGTATAACTCATGTAAAAGTTTACACACAAAAAGAAACAATCTTTGTTGGTTATGAGGGATGGGAAGGGTGAGGGGGAACTAAATAGATAAGTGGTAACTTTGTTGAAGGGTAAGACAGCACACATTACTGGGGAAGCCAGCACAACTTGTACAAGCAAAGGTCATGGAAGCTCCATAGACACTTCCAAACTCCCTGAGGGACTGAATTGCTGGGTGGAGGGCTGTGGGGACTATGGTCTCAGGGAACATCTAGCTCAATTGGCATAACACAGTTTATAAAGAATATGTTCTACATTCTACCTTGGTGAATAGCATCTGGGGTCTTAAAAGCCTGTGAGCAGCCATCTAGGATACTCCACTGGTCTCACCCCTTCGGGAGCAAGAGAGAATGAAGAGAACAGGATATAAGGAAAAGATTAGTCCAAAGGACTAATGGACCACAGCTACCACGGCCTCCACCACACTGAGTTCAGTACAGCTAGATGGTGCCTGGCTACCACCACTGACTGCTCTGACTGGGATCACAACAGAGGGTCCTGGACAGAGATGGAAAAGGATGTAGAAAAGAATTCTAACTCACAAAAAAGAGACCAGATTTACTGGCCTGACAGACTGGAGAAACCCCGAGACTATGGCCCCCAGACACACTTTTAGCTCAGCGGTGAAGCCCCTCCCGAAGTTCACCCTTCAGCCGGGGGTTAGACAGCCTCATAAAACAAAACAGGACTAATGAGGTACAGCAGTCCAGGGACAAGGACTAGAAGGCTGGAAGGGACAGGAAAGATAGTGATAGGGAACCCAAGGTTAAGAACGGACAGTGTTGACATGTCATGGGGTTGTTAACCATTGTCATAGGGCAATATGTGTGCTGACTGTTTAATGAGAAACTATTCTGAAAACCTTCATCTAAAGTACAATAAAAAAAATTAAAAAAAAAAAAAAACTTATGAGTGGCCATCTAAGATAGCTCTACTGGTTCCACCCCTAAGGGAGAATGAAGAATACCAAAGACACAAAGGAAAGATTAGTCCAAAGGACTAATGGATCACAACTACCACAACTTCCACCAGACTGAGTCCAGCGCAATTAGATGGTGCCTGGCTATCACCACCGGCTGCTCTGACAGGGCTCACAATAGAGGGTCCAGGACAGAGATGGAGAAAAATGTAGAACAAAATTCTAACTCACAAAAAAAAGACCAGACTTACTGCTCTGTCAGAGACTGGAGAAACCCTGAGAGCGTGACCCCCTGGACACCCTTTTAACTCAGTACTGAAGTCACTCCGAGCTTCACCCTTCAGCCGAAGTTTAGACAGGCCAATAAAACAAAATGAGATTAAATGGGCACACCAGCCAAGGGGCAAGGACAGGAAGACAGGAGGGGACAGGAAATCTGGTAATGAGGAGCCCAAGGTCGAGAAGGGGAGAGTGCCGACAGGTCGTGGGGTTGGCAACCAATGTCACAAAACAATACGTGTATTGTTTAATGAGAAACTAGTTTGCTCTGTAAATCTTCATCTAAAGCACAATAAAAATAAATAAATTCAGAAACTCAAAAAAAAAGGAAAGTAAAATTCCTATAAATTATTATACTGTTGTGAACTATAGTAATACCCTCCACCCACGTACACATTTTTTAGAAAAATACTGGGCCCATTCCAAATCCTAACTACATAGTTTAATTTAAAACTGTGTGTTCTATGTAGTGATTACATTTTTTGTTATTGTTAACTAACCATTGCACCATCAGTTCATACATTTCATGAATGGAAACAACACTTCTAATGGATAAACATGGCATGCCTATAAATGAAGTTTAAACAGCAGTGACTCTCTGTGGAAACAAATGTAGACATTTGACTGCTTCCCAGAAGTGGGCTTATCAGAGATGAACCAAGAAAATCGCAGACCTCTGCATTCAAGACTCATGGCTGGAAATAAGGGTAGATGAAAGTCAAGAAGGAGGAATTGAAACTTACCATTTTGTAGGACAGAGGAGGAAAATGAGGGGAGTGAAGGGGCCAGAGTCTAGAGAATGGCACCAACAAACAGATTCTCACCTGGGTCCCTGGATGCCAGAACTCTCTCAACACCAAATGCAATTGTTGTGAGGTAATTTCATCGGAAGAAGGAACTCTCTCCTTCTTTATAGTTTGGTGTTTACAAAACCCTCTAGAGAAAACGTATTTATGCATATAAATACACAAGTGGATTGAGTAATGCTATTTGAATCAAGAGATGATTGGAGTGGAAAACTATGTAATGTATGACATATAAAAAGCAGTTTACAAAACAAAACAAAAAAAGAACATGTGCCTTGGATTTAAGGATTTGAGGAGTTAACACCAAGGAAATGTTAGAATGCATCTCGTAAGGTAAGAATCCTACACCTTCCAGGAGTTTGTGTTGCCCCTGAAGAGTATCAAAAGGGAAAAAGATAAACATTAAACAGTGAGGACATTCATACTGACTTTAAATCTCTCTGTGCATTCTTTTAGTAGCTGTCATGGATTGAATTGTGTCTCCCAAAAATATGTATATCAACTTGGCTAGGCCATGATTCCCAGGGTTGTGTGGTTGTCCTCCATTTTGTGATTGATGTAATTTTCCTATGTGTTGTAGATCCTAATCTCTGCCTGTGCTCAATGAGGCAAGATTAGATTATGTTAAAGAGGATTAGGGTGGGATGTAACACCCTTACTCAGGTCACATCTCTGATCCAATGTAAAGGGAGTTTCCCTGGAGTGTGGCCTGCATCACCTTTTATCTTACAAGAGCTAAAAGGGAAATAAGCAGAGAACTGGGGACCTCATACAATCTAGAAAGCAGAGCTGGGAACAAAACACGTCCTTTGGACCCAGCGTTCCCTAAAAGAGAAGCTCCTAGTCCAGGGGAAGATTGATGACAAGGACCTTCCTCCAGTGCCAACAGAGAGAGAAAGCATTCCTCTGGAGCTGACACCCTGAATTTGGACTTCTAGCCCCCTAGACTGTGGGAGAATAAATTTCTCTTTGTTAAAGCCAAAAATATATATATATATCTATATATAGGGGATAAAGGTAGATAATTGAACAACTGAATTTATCTACCTTCCTTCTTGAAATCTCTATGCAGCATAGGAAAAGTGGTGTGTGTGTGTGTTTTAATGTCATAAACCTGTAATAACAGAATGGCAAAGGTGAAAAAAACAATAGCATTTTGGAAGCTGGAGGCAGATGCTAAGTGGTAACGAATTTACAAGACCTGAGAAATTTGACTTTTAAGGCAGCAGTGAGATAGCCAATATGCTACCTGGTTTACTGCATCAAATTCCTCCAAAGCTCAGGAATTAAAGCATTAGAGTAGATGACAGAAATGGGCTTATCATAGGACTGAAAACAGGAGGATACATTGAAAGACTGTTTATGAGGAAATCAGACCCCTCTCCCAGATCTCATCACCCACTAAAAGTGACCATGCAGCTGCTCGTCCCAGACTCCAGCAGAGGTTAAAGTGTTTATGTTCTAGCAAAGATAAAACAAAGGTGTCTGGGCCAAGAGACAGCACACAGGATTAAGGTGAGAGTAACGCACTGGAAACAAGAAGACTTAGTGTGTGTACTGAACATTCAGATGCTCCCCTCTGCCCAGGCTTCTTCTCCCTCTTGGGCCCCAAATCTCTGGCAGCCAGGCTTTATGCCCCCCACAGGAAGCCAGGAGAGGCAACCTGGGCAATCTGGCCCCAGAGGAAAGACCCATGAAAATGGACTGTCCGGATCACCCCGTAATGAGCCACAGTTAGTAAGTAAGCTTGTTTGTGCCCCATTCTTAGCTATGTGTATACAGTCAAGTTTAGAATCATAACCAATACTTATATAGTACCTTTTATGTGCCAAGAACTCTGAGGTGGTTAAAATTACTATTCCCATTTTACAGATGAGAAAAGAGAGATATAGTGAGGTCAAGGAAAGTGCCCAAGTACACACAGCTGGAAAGTAGTGGGCACAGTATGCTGACTCAGGCCAAGCCCACACTCCTCACGCCTCCCACACACTCTCCCTCTTCAGCACTATAGCTACATTGTCAGCTCTCCAAATATTTCCCTATATTTCTCCCATGTGACCTTTTACAGGAAATTACTAGAAGACGAGCTTTACCGAAATGAGGTAGGAAGCTAAAAGAGAGGAAAAGGAGGAATCCAGAATGCACATGATCCAGTGTAAGAGGAAGGTGACAGATTTCCCAGGACAGCAACACTGCACAGTTGAGAAGGCAGCCTTTCTAGATTGGAGCAGGCCAGAAGGAACACTCCAGAAACAACTTCCTTGGGAAGACGTGGTGTGTAAAATATCTCATTCATATGAGAATATTGAGAGGAGATAGATACTTCTTAGGAAGAAAGCTAGTTTGCATTAGTGATCAATACATAAAACTAAGTAAACAAAAAAATAAAAGTTATTAACTAAGAGAGAAAAAATAGTGCAAGAAAAAGAAATTAATCCTAATTTATTCTATGGCTTAGTTGTGAATGTTTACATACTCATAATAATTTTTGTTGTTGTTAACTGCTATAGAGTTGGCCCCTGACTCATGGTGATCTCATGCACAGTGGGATCAAATTGTTATGATTCACAGAGTTTTCACTGACTAACTTTCCGAAGTAGATCACCAGACCTTTCTCCCTAGTCTGTCTTAGTCTGGAAGCTCTGCTGAAACCTATTCAGCATCAGAGCAACATGCAAACCTCCACTGACGGATGGTGGCTGTGCTTGAAGTGCATTGGCTGGGAATTCAACCTGGGTCTCTCACATGGAAGGCGACAATTCTACCACTGAACCACAAGTGTCTTCTATAATAATATTTTAAAAAAACCAAACTCGTTGCCACAGAGTGCATTCTGACTCATAGCAACCCTATAGGACAGAGTAGAACTGCCCTATAGTGTTTCTAAGGCTATAATCTTTAAGAAAGCACATTTCCACATCTTTCTCAAGCAGAGTGGCTGGTGGGTTAGAACCACCAACCTTTCAGTTAGCAGTCTAGTGCTTTAACCACTGTGTCACCAGGGCTCCTTCCATAATAATGTAGACACAGAATATTAATCCAAAATACAGGTAGTCCCCAATTTATGACATATTCCAGTTACAACAAACTGCAATTACAACTGTCTAGAGTTTTGTTGTTGTTGTTGTTTTACATCTTATCATTAGTAACACGTACTACATACAATATTGCAGCACGCAATTTGCTGATGTTATCATTCTCAGACGTTCACTCACAGACTTCTGGCAACATGGTGTTCTAGGCAGAAGCACAAAGCCATCCCTCCACAGCAAAGATCTGAAAAACTAAGCCAAACAGAGAAAACAGCAATCCTGAAACCCTAAACATCAAATGAAGAGATGAAAAACTCAGCCAAGCATCACATGTAATAAGAAACTGACAGAGAACAGAGAGTGAGGAGACATACACGCAGAGGTCACCTATCAGCTAACACAGCTCAGATCCGCCATCTTGGACTCCTATCAGAGACCAGGGAACAGAGAGTACAAGAAAGCAGCTTCACAGAGCTACAAGCAAGAGACAGAACAACCGGTAAACAGCAATATATGCTTTCCCACCCCTCACCCTTCTTCACCCCCACTCGGCCTCCTCTGCTTCCCATGGCCACAGTCTCTTGGCCGGGAAGCACTGGCTGCTTGGATTCCACCTGCCCACAGTGGCCGACTCCCTGAGTACCATTTGTTGCCTGTTGGTGTTGCTTTTTTCTGCTTCTTTTGATTTCTTCCTTTCCTCTCACCACCTCTCCCTCCTTTTGCTCAAATGCCTGGCTCCATGCACCATCTTTGCTTCTTCCTGAGGGGCTGTGGAGCTCGGCTCGAGTATGGATCTGCTTCCCAGTCCGTGCTGCCATGCTGGTGGGATCCCAGGGCTTTTGTTTGTTTTGAATTGTTCAGTTGGTTTCTTTTTCTTTTCTCTAGTTGGGAGCCTGTTCTGGCTGGGCAGTGCTGCGCACATTGGGACCTACCCCCTCAGCTTCTGCAGACGTGCAGAGAGACCCCTGAGAGCATTTCTTTTTTTGTGGGTTTTCTTTTTTATTTCTGTTTTTTTTTGGGGGGGGGAGGTCTTGTTCCTCTTTTTTTTTTTAATTTGTTTTGTTTTCTTTTCTTTCTTTTCCCCTTTTTGTCTTTCTTCATTACTCAGTTTCTCATATCTCTATACCTTCCTTCTCCTCCTGTCCCCTGAATACCTGGCACTGAGTGACACCTCTATGCCTTCTAGCCAGGCTGTACTTCAACACCTGGGAACAACTTCCCCAGACCTCGTAGCCACACTAGTGCGATCCCTGGGAGCTTTGCTTTCCTTTTTCATTTCTAATTTTTATTTATTCATTCTTTTCTTTTCTTTTTTTTTTTTCTTCTTCTCATTTTTGATTTTCTCCATTTCATAGTCTCTCATCTCCACTCCAACAGCAAGCTCCCCTAGCACTCTTTTGTTTGTTTGTATGTTTTTGGCTCCTGTTCCTCTCTCCTCTCTCCCATATCCATCTTAGCTTCACACATCACAATCTCCCACCTCCATCCTGCCTACTGGCACTGCGAGATTAACATCACACCACCAAGCAGCAAAGGCATGGCCTACCGGAACCTGCCCTGTACTGATTACCAACCCACCCTTGTGGCTATAGTCAGTGCCACAAACAACCCATCCCAGCAACTCCTCTTCAGCTAGACCTGCCCGGCTGTACCATATCTGAGCAACTGACCCTGCCAATTGGAGAAAGAGGTGAAAAGTGTCATGCCCAGAGGACAGCAAATAACAAAGAACACACAGCCCGCCTGCTCAGACATAGCCAAATTTTAAAAAAAGGATGAAACAAACAAATCTACAATCAATAAATGAGAAAAATATCTACTGAATGCCCTGAAGACAGCAGACAATATCAAAACATTTACAAAAACAGGACAGGATGATTACAGTAGGCATCCAAAATAAAACACCAGATGACTTTCCAGTAGAAGAAAAGGCACTAGAACTACCTGATAGGGAATTCAAATCTCTAATACTCAGAATTATCCAAGAATTGAAGCAAAAAGCAGACAAAAATGAGTAAAAAAAAAGACAAATTCATGGAAAAGACAGACAAACTCATGGAAAATACAGACAAAAAAAGGAGAATTCAGGAAAATAATGCAGGAACAAAATGCAAAAATAAATTCACAATTAAAAATTATACAAAAACAATAATTAGAAATCCAAAAGATAAACAACAAGATTTGAGAAATGGACAGTGTCATAGAAGGGCTGAGGAACAGATCTGAAACAGTGGAAGACAGGCTCAGCAGAACTGAAGACAAACACTTGGATACAACTTTGTTTAAGGAAAACTCAGAAAAAAGAATGAAGAAAAATGAAGAGACCCTGAGAATTATGTGGGATACAATCAAAAGCAAAAATTTGCAAGTGATCAGAGTTCCAGAATAGGGGGAGAAAACAGAAAACACAGAGAGGATCATTGAAGAACTGCTGACAGAAAACTTCCCCAGTATCATGAAAGATGAAAAGCTGGACATCCAGGAAGCACAATGAACCCCATATAGGATAGACACAAAAAGAAAATCACCAAGGCATGTCATAATCACACTCGCCAAAACCAAAGACAAACAAAGAATCCTGAGAGCAGCTCGTGAAAAACAAGAAGTCACCTACAGAGGAGAAACAATAAGACTAAGCTCAGATTATTCAGCAGAAACCATGCAGGCAAGAAGGCAAGGGGATGACATATATAAAACCTTGAAAGAAAACAATTGCCAGCCAAGAATAATATATCTTGCAAAACTCTGATTCAGATATGGTGGTGAAATTAGGACATTTCCAGATAAACAGAAATTAAGGGAATATGTAAAAACCAAACCAAACCAAACGTACAAGAATTATTAAAGGGAGTCCTTTGACCTGAGAACAAACAACTTCAGCTCACAGGCTGAATCTAGGACAGAGGATTGTACCAGCCAGACACCAATCTAGGAAGTGAACTCTCAAGGACTATCCAAAACCAAAAGAAATACAACAGGAAATAAGAGCAGTTAATTTGTAAATGACAACAACATCAGAACAATAAAAGAAGGAATAAACGGTGTAGGTATAGAACCTTCTAATGGAGAGGAAGGCAAGGTGATACCAAGTAATAATAGACTATGTCAAACTTAGAAAGAAGAGGGTAAATTCATGGTAACCACAAAGAATGTTAACAAACATACTCAAAATAAAGAGGAAAAACATAAAGCTCTCATTAAAAACAAAACCTACAAAAACAAAAGAAATTTTAAAAAATCCACAAACCAAAGGAATTCAGCACAGGAGAGTAAGAGGAACAAAGAAAATGGCAGCACCACTAAAAAAAGCACTACAAAATGACAGCTTTGAACTAACACCTATCAGTAATTACACTGAATGTAAATGGCCTAAATGTACCCATACACAGAGGGTGACAGAATGGATAAAAAAACATGATCCATCAATATACTGTCTACAAGAGATACACCTTAGAAACAGAGACCTAAATTTATTAAAAATCAAAGGATGCAAAATATATATAAGCAAACAACTACCAAAAAAAAGCAGGAGTGGCAATACTAGTCTCAGATACAATAGACTTTAAAACAAAATCCACCATAAAAGACAAAGAAGGACACTATGTAATGATTAAGGGGACGATCTATCATGAAGACATAACCATAATAAACATCTACGCACCCAATGACAGGGCTCCAAAATACATAAAACAAACTCAGATGTTCACTCACAGATGTTCAAAGATCAGATTTATAAAGATAATGATAATAAAAGGCAATAATGATGAAAACTAAAAATAAAAAAAGAAGTATTCAACTTACATCAGAATCAACTTATGATGGAGTCGTCAAAAGAGAAGTCCGTAGTAAGTTGGGGACAATCTGTATTATGCTGTAACTAAGTTGGGAGGAGATGTGAAGGGAAGTAAGCATTCATGAGTGGGGGATGGGGGAGATGAGGAAAGAGGACTAAATCTCAGCCTCTGCATTAAGAAATCAATGGATAATACCCAACACTGAAAAGTCAGAAACTAGCAATACAGTGTGCTTTGTACAAATATAGAGGTAAATACAAAACAATCAGCTAAGAGTTGAAAGTACTTAACTCCAGGAAACAGGCAAAGGGCAGGGGGCTGCTGTGTTTTGTAACAAAACCTTTTAACTATCTCACTATTTAAACTATATATATGTGTGTATACATAGCTTTGATAAATATGTAAACTTAGCTTAAAAAAATAAATAAAATATAGTAGGAGAAAAGATCCGTTTAAAATAGCAACAATAATATCTACCAAAAAAAGAAGGAAAAAAAACTCTAAAAATAAATTAGCACAAATATGCAAAACTTCTATGTATAAAGCCTTAAAACTCTAATGACTAACAGAAAATATAACTTGAATAAATGAAAAATATGCCTTTTGTATAGGAAAACTAAATGTTATAAAGATATAAATTCTCCCTAAAGTGATCTATATATTCAATATGATCCCAATAAAAATAACAAAAATATTTTGAAGGGGAATCTGGCAAAAAGGCACTAAAGTTTACCAGAGAAAAAATGTGAAATACCAGAGAAATTATTTAAAAAAAAAGAAGAAGAAGAATAGTGATAAAATAGAAAAAAGCGGATGTGCAGACTGGCCCTATCAGATATTAGGTTGCACTGTATAAAAGTGCCCCTTTTTTTTCTAAATTTTATTTATTTTTGTTGTTGTTGTTGAGAATACACACAGCAAAACATACACCAATTGAGCAGTTTCTGCTGACACAGTTTAGTGACACTGATTACTTTCTTTGAATTGTGCAACCATTCTCACCCTCCTTTTCTGAATTGTTCCTCCCCATTAAGATAAACTCACTGCCTCCTAAGGCTCGTATCTAATCTTTCGAGTTGCTGTTGTCAGTTTGATCCCATATAGATAGTTCTTAAAAGAGTTAGTGCTCAGGACAGACTTTTTTTACTAGTTAAGCTAAACTATTGTTTGGTTTTAAGACTTTAGGGGATATTTTTAATATCAAAAATGCTTGAATATTGGCATTTTCATACATTTCGACTAATAAAACTACTTCTAAAGCTATAGTAATTAAAAATTGGAAACCAAATAGGTCCAAACACATACAGGAATTTAATGCATGACAAAAGTGCTTTAAAACTATGAGGGGAATGAACTATTCAGTAAGTGGTGTTAGGACCAATGGCTAGTGTTTTCAAATAAAGTGGATTCTGACCTCACTCTTTAAAACAAAATAGTATAAGGAGAATCAAGTGGTTTAAAGAAAACCTGAAACCATAAAAGTAGTTTTAATTGCCTTAGGGTGTAAAAGCAAAATCAGAAGCTAAAAACAGAGGATAAATTTGTCTACATAAGAATTAAAATCATCTGCCAATCAATCTACCAATACTGCCCAAAAAGTAAAGTAAGTCAAAGTGAAAGTCAAATTGATGGGGAAAAGTGACATACATATGACAAGCAAAGGGTTAAAATGTGCAGTAAGTTCTTGCAAATCAATAAGCAAAAGAAAACCAGTAAATAGAAAAATGGACAAAGGACTTAAGCACAACTTAGTGCTTTGCTGTTTAGTGTGGTGGCTCCAGCCACAGGTAACTGATTTAAATTGAGATCTGCTCTAATTGTAAAATATACACTGGATTCAAAAATTTAATGCAAAAAATGTAAAATATATCAACAATTTCTATATTGATTCTATGTTGAGATATTGGGTTACTAATATGCATTGCTAAAATTAATTTCACCTGTTTCCTTTTACTATTTTTAGTGTGATTACTATAAAATTTAAAATTATATATATGGCTTGCGTTATATTTCTATCAACAGTGCTGGTTTATAGAATAAGAAATACAAATGGTCGTAGATTTATTAACAGGAAAGTATGGGACAGTTAGAATGTTGTTTAGGGTGTGAATATGAACAACATTTTGAAGAATAATGTGTTAATACCTACTAATATTTTAAAAACACATACCATTCAACCCAGAAAATTCTCTTCCAGGAATTTTTACTACAGAACCACTCACATAAATGCAAAAAGATGTATATAAGAATGTTCATTGCTGCATTATTAGAAATAGAAAAAAGAATCTAAATGTCTGTGAAAAAGAAATCACCATAATACATTATAAAATCACCATAATACATTATAATAAGTCTATACAGTGGGTACTATACAATGAGGGAGAGCTACATTTACATGCACTAACATTGGTGTGTGCCAATGATATATGTGGAATGAAAAAAGGATGGTTTCAGATGTATGCATAATTTATCCTCATGTTTGCTTTTTAAAAAGCCGTAGGTATGATATATGTTAGGAAGCTCTTTACCATATTTTTAAGCAAATAACGTGCACCTTCTACATTTGTTTGCCAGCCACACCCTCCCCCATGAGGTACGTTTGTAAGTGCTACTATGCTAGGTTTTGTTTTTTGTTTTTTGTTTTTTTTTTACGTGTTGCTGTAAAAAAATAATTAGCATAGCACACTTACAAACATACGTCGCTGGGGGAGGGCACAGTTGGCAAACAAACATAGAAGGTGCACGTTATTTGCGTAAAAATATGGTACTTTTTACTTTAGGCACTTCCATAATATAGTCACAATGAGCACATATTACTTTTATGGCTTTTACTTTTTAAAAAAAAGCTATGACTAAATATAGTGGCTCCTGGGAATGAACCCTTCATTCCACCATTTCCTACATGTTGTAAGTTAGAGGAGATATTGAGGTGACTGAGGAAATTTGGTGGCCCAGTTCACCCACCGTCTCAGAGAAGATGAATACAGTCACTACATGAGGTCTCTCTGCTCACTTAGAAATTACCACATACACCCCCATCTGACTCTGCCACTTCCTGGCCAGTGCTTGGTTGCCTTCCTCCCTTTCACGTAAGATCTCTCACACTCACCTTCCAGTCTTCCTGCCCAGTCCTTCTCTCCCCTCCCTGTGACCACCTGACCTCCACCTCTATGAGTTCCTGGCTAAAGTCACCAAGTCATTTCCTGACTGAGAGCACAGCCCCCGCTCTGAGCAGCACGATGAGGACAAAGAAATGAGAAACTGGGGGAAGAGCAAGAAAAGGCAGGACCAGGGCTCCAGTTTCCCCTTTGGGGAGATTCCACCTTTGCAAATGCAGTTTTCCAGCTACAGTTCTAAGTCTTTTCTCAGCCTCCAATTTCTCACCTCCTGGAATACCCTGGGTTTTTTTGTTGTTGTTTCCAAAAACAAAGCATCAGTAGAGAATTCTCTAATTCTCTCCTGTACTTTCAAAAGCAAGAAAGAATTGCACACCTTTTTAGGATCTGGGGACTTAGATGAAGAACGTTACGAGGTGAATATTCAGAATAAGTGCCTGGTCCATAAAGGTGTAGAGGACTTGAGAACTGAAGCCAGCTCCTCTTAAAATATCAGATTATTTGAATCCTCCTCCTCCCCTCACCCCCTTTTTCTATCACTGATGTGGTCAAGGAACAAGAGGAAGCTAGTTATTTTGCCAGGGTTTTTCAGTCTTTTTGTTTTGCTGCGTGGGGTATGCAGGATGAAGGGTGGTGTGAGGGAGGACACCTGAGAGCCAGCAAAAAGGAGGAGAGAGGTTTGGCAAAAAGGAGAAAAAAATAGAGTGAGTCAGTGGCCACGGGGAGAAGAAATTAGGAAAAGAGTTGAACTGTTTAAAGGGGATGGTTAGGAAATGATATATGTTGTAGGGTAAAAACATCATAAAGTTTAGTGAAGCAAAAAGTAAGTTTTATTCAGCATATATTCAAAAGGGCAAAAGTGGGAAATGGACAAGCATGCTGCCTGAGCCATGTCTGCCCGAATCCAAAGACTATTACAGAATAGGCAAGAATGGGAAAACGGACAAGCACGGTGCCACAGCCATGTCTGCCCAAGTCCAAAGACTATTACAGAATAGGCAGGAATGGGAAAACGGACAAGCACGGTGCCACAGCCATGTCTGCCCGAGTCCAAAGACTATTACAGAATAGGCAGGAATGGGAAAACGGACAAGCACAGTGCCACAGCCATGTCTGCCCGAGTCCAAAGACTATTACAGAATAGGCAGGAATGGGAAAACGGACAAGCACGGTGCCACAGCCATGTCTGCCCGAGTCCAAAGACTATTACAGAACAGGCAGGAATGGGAAAACGGACAATCATGCTGCCACAGCCATGTCTGCCCAAGTCCAAAGACCATTACAGAGTCATCAGTATATATTAACATTACAAAGGGGCAAAACCATTGAAAGCTTCACCCTGTCACAGATTGGCTAGAGACTGTGATCCTAAATTTTGAATCCTCTTTCTTAACAATCATTGGTACAGATTTCAGTAACGATAGTCAGGAGGGTCTTCATTGGTCCAACAAATTCCTATTCACTGAATGCTAATAGAAAAAGATAAGAGTAGAAAGTCTTTTGTGTTGTGTTTGATCAGCTTTATGTGAAAGTTTCCCTAAAAGATATTTTCCAAGATTATCTTAGCTATTGTCTTTATACCTCAGGCCCCCATTGATGTGTCCTTGTGAGACCCAGCTCCAGCTGGGTCACATTCTCTATGCTCCAGGAGAGGGAATAATAACTCCAATATTATTTCCTAAATCATATAGTTTAATGTTAGTTGTCATCTCTTCCTCCT
The DNA here is from genome assembly GCA_030035585.1 of Dugong dugon. NCBI lineage: Eukaryota > Metazoa > Chordata > Mammalia > Sirenia > Dugongidae > Dugong > Dugong dugon. Next base: position 2,821,459 of record CM057475.1, on the reverse strand, counting down.
CCATCTCTCCCCAAAACTTCCATCAATATCTAACTTGCCCCTTTAGTTGGGTTTGGAGCTTGGTGATAAAAGAACATGTAAGCCTAGCCTCCAGATTAATGCTAGGTGCAAGGTTACACTTACATGAATAAATGTGTTTTACATTCATTTGCTATTTGTCTCACTGATTTATTCATTCTTTCAGCAAATATTTAATAAGCATGTTCTCTGTGCCACCAGCCGTGTTGTACTGTGGTGGCTTGTGTGTTGCTGTGATGCTGGAAGCTATGCCACCACTTTTCAAATACCAGCAGGGTCACCCTTGCATGACAGATAGGTTTTGTCAAACTAAGACAGACTCAGAAGAAGGCCTGGTGATATACTTTCAAAAATTAACCAATGAAAACCTTATAGGTCACAATAGAACATTGTCTGAATTTCTTGCTTTGGACATGTCATCAGGATGGATCAATCGCTAGAGGAAGACATCACGTCTGGTGAAGTAGAGGGCCAGGGAGGGCAAGGGACACCCTCGGGGAGATGGATTGGCACAATGGCTGCAACAATGGACTGGAAGATGCCAGTGATTGTGAGGATGATGCAGGACTGGGCCACTCTAAAAATGTGTGGTGGAGGCGTCTAACCTTCTCTAACTTCACGAGTGGGAGAATCACTATCATCATCAACAGCCTAAGGCTTATTGCTATGAGATGGCAGTCAGACATACCTCCACCCTCCAACCTTTTACCAACTGTGATATCAGCCGTTCCTCCCACAGCACACTCTACTTCTGTACTGGGTTTAATAGTTCATTGCAATGGCCACACAGAACTAAGAAACCGTACTTACATGTTATGGGGTTTATTAGGGAAGTAATAGGTTACAATTGAGGATACAGTTCTTCAGTCAGGACAGCCTCTTCTCAGCCATGCCCACAGAAAGGCCTCTCTGTGGCCCTCAGCCCCTCAGCCCAGCCTCCGCCCTGTTCAGGCAAGTGTTACAAAGCTCTTTCGCTCCACCAATAACTGCTCAGAGCCACCCCACTCAGTAAGACTTGGCCTGAAGGCACTCGGGTCTTTAGCTCTGTGGGTCGGCAAGCCAGCTCTGCCAACAACTGCCTGAAGACACCCTACTCTGCCAGCAAGCCTACTCCCCAAAGGCACTCAACTTTCTTGATCCATGGGCCAGGAAGCCCACCACGCCATCTCCTGTTGGTCTTCTTGTTCTGCTGCCTCTGCTGCTGCCATTTCTCTGCTGCTGCATCTTACTGTCTTTCCCTCTCTCCGGTGTTACAGCTTTCTGTCTTCTGGATCTAGGAGGTTCTTACTGCAGGGACCCTGATTTCAAAGGATGGACTCTGCTCCTGTCTCTTCTTTCTTGGCAGTAGTGAGGTCCCCACTTTGCACCTCTGGGATGGCTCATTTTAAGCCTAGTGGATGGCAAAACTAACCAATCCCCTCATTGGGGTTCCATACACCTTATTTGCATGGTCCCTCCCCCACAAGGGTGCCATGCACCTTATTTGCATTATTAGCAAGCTATCTAATCCCTTTGGTGGGCCACAAACACCTCATTTGCATAGCCCTATCCAGTCATTTGGTGACAGTTACAAGACAATGGTGAGAAAAGCCATAAAAAAGCGATCCATCACATGACAGACCATCTCCTGGCTTTTCTAGCCATAGTTCTTTCATACTTAGAGTATAACTCTCCTCTCCCAATCATCTTACCAGTCCAAAACTGTCATTAACAATTAGTCCTTCAGTAAGGCAAAGAGTCCTCAGGGTCATGTTACTCAGGTACCAGCCATTCAGTTATGCTGCAAGTATTCATCTCATCTGGTCAGGTTCTCCAAAAGTCATCTCATTTTTACCCTTTTTGGCCTCTGATAAAATTTAACTGAGAGAAGATTATTCCCTTTCTCTGAGCCTCGTGAGGTACCACCATAGCAAAACCTTTAAGAGATTTTAGGTTTGGCCAGTGTACTCCAGTCCAGCAACCTCCCCTTTAGTCTACTCTTTCATAGTTACAGCTTCTATAGTTACAGTTTTCACAATCACAGTTAATCCTGTTAATAATCAACACTCACAACTGAATCATACAATCCTATCAGCATCTTCTCCCACCCTCTCTTCCCCAGACCCATCAGGAAAAGAGAAAACTATTCAGTGGGGATTCTCCCTTGTGACCCTCACTTTGTGTAAGCACACCCATGAAAGTGTGTCAGCCAACCACTTCATGCTTTTATCTCCCCCCATTTTAGATAGCCAATGTTTAAATTGCCCATCCCTATCAAACCAGTACTCTGAGGAGACAAGTATGTTCCTTGATATGAAGAATTTTCTGTTCTAAGCATCTGCACCCATAAGTAAAGTCCAGTCCAGAGCAAGGCATCAAATTGCAGCAATCTACACTAGCTCATGGTGTCAAATATCTTTCTCTTCATTCGATTGGGTTTTGGTCAGCTCATCCCTAATCATCCAAGCTAGGTCAATGGGTACAGCCATAAGCTCAGGAGTCCACACACCTCCCTGCACCTCAGACAAGCCAGCCCCTTCTCTCTCTCTCTCTCTCTCTTTCTCTCTCTCTCCTCCCTACCCTCTATGGGCTATGTCAACAGGCACCAGCCATAGGCTCAGGAGTCCACACAACTCCCTGCACTCCAGACTAGCCAGCTCCTTCTCTCTCATCCATAGCCCCTGTGGGTTAGGTCAATGGGTGCCAATGGGACATGTCCAAACTCAGCCCATCTCTTCATTGCTTCACCTCCCCCATCTTGTGGCCCCAGGTGGTCACCTCAAGTGAGCATACCAAGCTGTCTACTCACTGGCTCCTTTAACTTCCAGTCCTGAAAGGGGTTCTTCTGATGAGAACGAACTTTCCCTGCCTCGATGCATCTAACAGTAAACCACTTGGTTGAAATTTAAAAAACATAAGTCATTTTTTTTCTGCAGGTCCTTCCTTCAGATGCAAATTTCCTGCTCTCCCAGAATTTCTGAATGGGTCTGCAGGTCTTTTCAAATGCAAATTTCCTGACTCTGAAGATTCTAGGTGAGACTTAGGTTTTTGACCTTAGCCCCCGATAGTCTATACACAGGGCTACTGCATTCAAACCAACAGCCTGTGTTTCTTTTGGGAAAATCCTAGTTCCCCTTTTAGCATATCCAATCAAGTATTGGCTGAAGGGAGACTTACACATTCTCTATTATCTATAATATCCAATATTCATTTCCATCATACATTTAGGTCTGTTTTACAACACTGGGTAAGAGAAACATTCCATACCCAGAGTACATTCAAATAAACACACGACCCTTTTTAAAACATTCCAGTTCCAACTTCTCTTCTGCACACCTTGACTAGATAGATATGGCCTTGGGCCTCTGGCTGGGTGGAACCAGAAGACTCTGGCCCCCTATCAATCATCTTGTTTAACTGGCCTGGATTTTGCCCCAAGCCACTCCAGATGCTGCTTTTCTTCCCTCAGCTGCAGTACAACATCTCTTAGTTTCCTTTCAGCCATCACAGGTAACAACAACCAAAGCAACCATCTAAGAATCAAAAGTTACACTTCCCACGCCCCTTCATTCTTTCTCTCACAAAGTCTCATGCTTCTATGACTGGAGCCATTGCAATGAGTCTCACTTCTGACCCAACTGTGAAGGAGCCCTGGTTGCACAGTGATTAAAGTACTCAGCCGCTAACTGAAAGGTGAGCAGTTTGAAGCCACCAGACGTCCCAGGGGAGAAACACGTGACAGTTTGCTTCTGTAAAGATTATAGCCTTGGAAACCCTATGGGGCAGTTCTACTCTGTCCTCTAGGATTGTTATGATTCAGAATTGACTTGACAGCAACAGGTTTGCTTTGGTTTGGCTAGTGAGCCCAGGGAGAGATGATACAGGTTGAACCAGGGGTAGTGTAGTGGAAATGGTTAGAAGTGGATGAATTCTGGGTATGTTTTGAAGACAGAGCCCACAGGATTTGCTGATTGAATGGATAAGAGTATGCAAGAAAGAAGAGAGTCGAGGGTGACTCCTAGGTTTGTGGCCTGACCATAGGAAAGATGGAGTTTCCCATGAGATGGGAAAAACTATGAGTCGAGGAAGTTAAAGCAAGGGAAGATTCCAAGTACAGTTTTGGAGATGTGGGATAAAAGACAGATGTACAATCTGGAGTTTAGAATAGAAGTCTGGGCCAAAGATATAAATTTGAGATCTACCAGGGGCCCGATCAGATTATCAAGGCAGTGAGTGTAGATAAGTACGAGAGCTAAGGCCTGAAACTTGGAGCACTCTAATATTAAGTAACCAAGGAGAAAAGGAAAACCTAGTAACAGATACTGAGGAGTAGCAGCAGGGAGGTAGGAGGAAACCCACGGGAATGTAGTGTCTTGAAAGCCGGAAGAAGAAAATATGTCATGGAGGATGTGCCAGATGCTGGTGACAGATCAAGTAAGAAGAGAACTGAGACTTGATTATTGTTGCTGGTGGACTTGATGAGAGAAATTACAGTAGCATGGTAGGGGAAAAACATGACTATGGGGTTTAAGAAAGAATGGGGAAAAAATCTTTGTGGCCTAGGAGTAGGCAAAGTTATCTTAGAACACAAAGGCAAAATGATAGATTGTACTTCATCAAAACTAAAACCATCTTCTCTTCAAAAGATCCCATTAAGAAAATGAAAAGACAAGCTAAATGCTTGGAGAAAATATTCTCAAATCATATATCTGACAAAACAACTTGAATCTGTAATATACAAACAACTTGAATCTGTAATATACAAAGAATGCTTCCATCTCAATAAGAAGAAGACAAAAAATAATAGTGGGCAAAATATTTGAAGAGACACTTCACAAAAGAAGATATACAAATGGTGAATAAGCATATGAAAAGGTGCTCAATATTTTTAGTCATCAGGGAAATGCAAATTAAAGCCACAATGAGATATTACTACAGAGCAGTTAAAAATGGCTAAAATATAAAAGACTGACAACACAAGTTTTGGCAAGGATGTGTGTCTTAGATTGGGTTCTCTAGAGAAGCAAAACCAGTAAAGCATATAATTATATATAGAGAGAGATTTATATCAAGGAAATGACTCACATGGTTGTAGAGGCTGGAACATCCCAAGTCCATGGATCAAGACAGAGGCTTCCCCTGATTCACATAGCTGAAAGGGCTGGCAAACCCAAGATTGGCAGGTTGGAGAGCAAGGCTGTTGCTCACAGGCTGTGAAGATTAATGAATCCCAAGATTGGCAGGCAAGACCACAAGGCTTCTCCTGATTCACGTAGCTGCAGGGCTGCAAACCCAAGATTGACAGGTCGGAGAGTAGGGCTCTGCTTGCAGTCTGTGAAGATGGAGGAACCCCAAGATCGGCAGATAAGCTGATAGCTCAAGTCCCAAGAACTGTAGGTCAGATGAACAGGAAGCAGCTGCAGGATCCAGAGCAGAGCAAAAGGCCAGAAGGTCTGCTTATATTTGGATGGAGGCCACACTCTTAAGGAAACTCCCTTTCAACTGACTGGCAGATCCCATCATGGGAGTGATCACATATAAACACTGAGAATCATGGCCCAGCCAGGTTGACACACAATCTTAATCATCACAATGTGGAACAACTGAAATTCTCATACATTGCTAGGAGGAATGTAAAATAGCACAACCACTTTGTAAAACAATTTGGCAGTTTCTTAAAAAGTTAAGCATACACCTACCAAAACCAGTCAAACCAGTTGCTGTCAAGTCGATTCCAACTCATGAAAATCTCATGTATTGCCGAGTAGAATTGTGCTCTTTTCATATGGAAGTAGAAAATAAGGTCATTAACTGAGGACATTGTATTTACCAAAGCAATAACAAATATGTTGATAAGAGGGTCCCCACCCTCATTGAGAAGCTCAGTGAGGACAATGAAAAATACATTTGACACACAAAGAATATCCACTAGGGTGTTCCTTAGTGCTTCACTGTCTAACCTTGATAATAAGTGGACCATCCATCGTCAACAGATGATCCATCTTCAAAGTCCAATTTTAGAGTGTGCTTCCTAAGACACTTCCAGTACCAAACGAATCATTTCTTTTATAAGGATAAAGCTGGTTCCTACAAGGCAGATGTTAAAGATGTCCCAAAAGTCCAAATTTTCCAAAGCTGCTGTACCACTCCATCATCTCTAACATCAGCTACTCCCTTTCCCTTCAATACTCTCCTTCCCTTCTTTGGATTCCCTAATTCTCTGCAACATCAAACAGAACTCACAAACCATATAAAGAAAATGGCTCATGCGGTTGTGGAGGCTGGCAAGTTCCAAATTCGTGCGTCAGGTGGAGGCTTCTCCTAACCCACATGGCTGCAGGAGCTGATGAACCAAAACCAGCAGTTCAGACCACGGGCTGCTGGCTCCAAGGCTGTGGAAGCTGGCAAATCAGATCTAATGATAGGCTGCTGGCCCAACAGGCTGTGGAGGCCAACGAATCCCAGAATCAGCAGGTCAGACACCAGGCCTCTGGGGAGGTCAATTGATCACTAACCTGATGCAGGATCCAGATGCAGAGAGAGAGAGCCTCACCAGTACACACACATATATCTTAGATGCAGGCCACATCCCAGGAAAGGGTGTAACTTTAGAAAAGGTGGGGGTTCAGTCACACCCTCCTACAAGGCTGTGACCCAAGGCACATCCTACACCAGTCCTGCCTCATCAACATGTAGGGGTCAGGATCCACAACACATAAAATGGAGGACAATCACACAGTATTGGGAATCATGACCTAGCCAAGTTGACACATAACCCCAAACATCACAGGTTCCGTATACCTTGTTTGCATAGACCCACTCATTCATTCTGTGTGAGTCACAGAGACTATGGCTAGAAGGGCCATATTAAGTAATTCGTTGCACTGCAAGTACCAAATATCATACTTGAGATCACCAAAATATAGTCTTTAAAACTCTAATATTTGCACACAGAAAGTTAATTGGGGATTATTCCTGGAAATTATATCTATAACAGGTGAGGAAAGCAAGACTGGGCAGAAGACGAAGTTGAACAGTAAGCTGATTGCAACAGATATCTCAGCTAATTCCATGGGAATCCTTGCAGCTAGCATGGCCCTTCAGTGTTTTTCCAACTTGAAGTCAGGGTTCTGGACCTTTATTAAAAAAAAAAAAAATCAAACCCATTGCCTTCAAGTCAATTCCGACTCATAGTAACCCTATAGGACAGAGTAGAACTGCCCCAGAGGCCCTCCAAGAAGCAGCTGGTGGATTTAAACAACCGACCTTTTGGTTAGCAGCCAAGTTCTTAACCACTCCCCTCTCATAATCAACCAGTCATTGGATATAGGCTGCCCACGCAGAGCAAGTAACATTGGGCAAGGCAGACGACAATTCCCAGAGACAGATTTAGTTGAGAAGTGTCAGCTGCCAACATAGAATGCCTCAGTCCTGAAGGGATCTGGGTGGCACACTACACTTACTACACCCTCATATTAACACTGTGAGTAAAGGAAAGTGAGTAGTTTTGCTACCATTTTATAAGTGGAATTGGATAACTTACTAGTATTTCCTTTTCCTAGCCCAAGGCCCTTTCCACCGAAGAAAACAGAGAAGATGAAGAGTTTATACTGCTTTAGACTTCCCAAACGTAAATGAAGGCCAGATGGAAGGAGGCCCAGGACTAACTCAGTAAAATATCCTGATTAGGCCACAAAGGAGCCCACAATCTCTCTTCTGTAAATGTAATTGAATAGCTATGTTCTATCCAGTACAATTCAATATATAAATAGCTAACATTTATTGAGTGCTTGCATGTGTCAGACCCTGTTCTAAGTGCTGTGTGTGTGCTCACATATATATTTATTTACCCCTCAGAGTAACCCTCTGAGGAAGGTATTTTTTGTGCCATTACAGATGAGGAAGCAGAAGCACCAAGTTGAAGTTAATTTGCACAACATTCCTACGGGTCAAGGAAACATTCTCTCTAGCTTCCAGTTCATTTATCCTTTCCATAAGTCTTTTGAGGACTTACGCTTTGCCAGCTCTAGTATTAGAGACTATAGTCTGTGAGTAGCCCATAAACGTGATCATTTTCCCATGTGTGTAACATAAAGGTTCTAGTTACAGACCTCATTAACTGTATGGGAGATCAGGGCAGTATTTCAGGGTGAATAGCTCTCACAGATCACAGACACTGTAGTGCCGGCATCATGACCATTGACGACCATGGTTGCCTCAAACAAACAGCCGAAGTAAACCTCTAGGATGACAGGGCATGGTCAACACCGGGGTGGAAGCCGTGCGTAGGACATAGACAGGGAAGGAGAAAGACCAGCATAAGCAAGCGGGGAGCTGGCTGCCCAGGCTCTGCCCTGAGATCCGCTCGGTGTTCAGGCTTTCCTCACACCCTATCCTGACCTCAAGTGCCTGTGCTCACAGCCCCCAGTCTCTACACCTGCACACGGACGACTCCCAGATACCGATGCTAGTCCAGATCGCTCGCCAAATGCCAGATGCAAACATTTAACTGCCTGGTAAACTTCTTCACCTGGAGGTACCAAAGGAACATACAAAATGGTCTACTATGTTTCCTTCCCCAAACCTGCTTCTTCTCTGTGTTCCCAGTTCTGGTTACTGGTGACTTCATCTACCCACCCACCCCAAAGGAAGAAACATGGGGGATCATCCTGGATTCTTTACTCACCTCAGCCACTTAACCACCACATTCCATAGAATGTGTCTCTGTTGAGGTGTGCTAACATTTGTCTGCTTCATCTGTCCCTGATCCTGTCTCAGCTCTGTCCTCATAATCCCCTCCCGACTCTCACAGAGGACTTCCCACTAGGCTTTAGCATCCGATCTTGCCCACCCCCTCCACCACCTACAGCAGGAGAGAGGGCGCTTACTATAATACAAAATAGTGAAGTTGCGCTCTGCTTCAAATTCTGCTATGGCTTCCCACAGCCTGAAGACAGGAATGAGAGCCAGCTGCTGCCCATTTTGCATACCCTCTGTTTCCTCGGCCATCTCAGATGGCTTATGGTGGGCTCAGCTCACTAGACTGTCCCATACCACTGGGCCTTCTCCTGTGCTGCTTTCTTTGCCTAGAATCTCTCTCATTCAACTGTGGAACTCACACTCACTTTTTAATACTTAATTTATATGTTTCCTTATTCAGTGAAACTTTCCCTTGTATAATTCCCTCCTTTTCCCCAACTAACTTTGGACATGTTTTTTTGTAGCCTACTGTCATATTTTCAACCATGTGTTCACAAAGCAGCCTTATGACCTTGAACTCCTTAAGGGATGACACTGTATAGTATTTATCTTTGTATCCACAACACCAAGATGTGTTTGGTACCTAGACGGCACACAATACTTGTTGATGCAATCAAATTTATGTGGCTATTTCGTGGAGGTTTCATGTAGGTCGCACTGCGATGAGCCCTGTGGGTTAGGTAAGATTTGGACAAGTGAACCAACTGCTGAAGAATTTCATCAAATACATTTTTAGTGTCTATTAATTCTATAATTAATTTTAAAAGGAGCCCTGGCGGCACAGTGGTTAAGCAGTCAGCTGCTAACTGAAATGTCGGCAATTCTAACCCATCAGCCCCTCCATGGGAGAAAGATGTGGCAGTCTGCTTCTGTAAAGATTACAGCCCTGGAAACCCTACAGGGCAGTTCTACTGTGTCCTATAGGGTCACTATGAGTTTGAATCGACTTGATGGCAATGGGTTATTAATTCAATAATTTGTCTTTTCTTCATTGATTTGTGCATTCCATTAATAAACCCTACTGGACTGTGTTTGTGTCAGTCTATTAAATGTGATGCCAGATAAGTTTTGCTAATTTTTTTAAACTTTGTATTTTGAGATAATTGCAGGTTCACTTGCAGTTGTAAGAAATAATACAGAGAGATTCCATGTGTACCCTTCAACAAGTTTCCGCCAATGGTAGCATCTTGCAAAACTTTAGTACGAGATCACAACAAGGATGTTAACATTGTTAAGTCAAGGTACAGAGCAGTTCCATCACCACAAGGGTCCCTTCATGCTGCCCTTTTATAGCTCTTTTCATTGATTTTGTGTGTGTGGCTGTTCTAGATGTTACATTATATATACATAACTTATCACAGTTTACTAGTCTCATCATTTTGTTAGTTCAAGTGAAGTATAAATGTCTTACGTTCTTTTAAGTCCATTTACTCTCCATTGTTTGTAACTGTCTTAAGTTATTGTATGGACACATTCAGAGAAGGCTGAGCCCCACACAAAATTTGGTTTGGATGTTCAGACTGATGATGAAGCCACACATACACCAAGAGGATATGAGAAACATTTTTACTCACATAACGAAGTTTTCTGGAAAGAGCAGAGTGGTTCCAAAGCAGGTACTTTTTCCCACCTCTCCTGTGACTTTTGATTTGTTTTGTTTTCTGCTCCTTTTTGGGTTAATTTTGGTGGTTTATGCTTTTTCTAGAAAATCATCCATGTCTTATGTATTTTCAAATTTAATGCTATAGAATTACATATGATATTACTTATAATTTTTTATATCTCTCATATCTGTGATTAGTTTTGCTTTTTCCTTTTCCTTAATCAGGTTTGTCAGGGATTTTTATGTTTAATTAGTCGTTTATATGAACTTTTAATTGTCTTTTATTAAAATTATACTTTGCTTTTATTTATCATTTCTGTTAATTTCAACTTTAATCTTTATTAATGCCTCCTTCACATGGTTTCTTTGTTTTCCTGGGGTTAAGACTTATAACACTATCTTAGCTATCTAGTGCTGCTATAACAGAAATACCACAAGTGGATGGCTTTAACAAACAGAAATTTATTTTCTCACAATCTAGGAGGCTAGAAGTCCAAATTCAGAGCATTAGCTCAAGGGGAAGGCTTTCTCTCTCTGTTGGCTCTGGAGGAAGATCCTTGTCTCTTTAGCTTCTGCTTCCTGGTTCCTTGGAGATCTTCAGGTGCCTTGGTATCTATCTCATCCCATGTCTCTCTCTGCTCACTTGTTTAATCTCTTTTATATCTCAAAAGAGATTGACTCAAGATACACCCTATACTAATCCTGTCTCATTAACATAACAAAGACAACCCATTCCCAAATGGGATTATAACCACAGGCATAGAGATTAGGATTTGCAACACATATTTTGGGAGGACATAATTCAGTCCATAACAAACACCAACCCATTTCAGCTCCTCAAAGGTTGAGTCCATATATGATTCATTTTTGTTTGCTTCATGCTTACCAGCACATTGCCTAGCATGGCAGGTATACAGCAAGAATAAGTGGATGAAATGGCAGCCATTGGATCTCATGGTCCTGAAGAAGCTTATCATTGATAGTCACATGGCTGAGATACCATTAAAAAAAGAGTCATAAACTGGGTATCTCTGCTTTCAGGGAGTTTAATTTCTGGGGTAGAGAGACGTACCCATGCAAATCTTGAAAGTCAATCAGTGCAAGGCCGTGTAGAAGAATTATCAAAGGAATGGAGGCCAAAAATCATTTCAGTTCCAGTAGGTCCAAACCAGCTCATATTCCTGTCCCTTCATAGCCTCTTGCTTGGACATAAGTCATTTGCCTGACTAAGGACTGCAGAGACTCAGATCTATTTTTTTAAAAAACTAGCATTGCTTTCTCTGCTCTGCCTACCAAGCCTGTGCTTAATCAGCAAAATTAAAATTGTAGGGACTTGACAAATAAGAATGATTTTTTCCCCCTTTTGAGACTGGAGACATGAGAATATCTTAGAAGCACAAACAGCTCTCAAGACTAACACTGTCATTCATTCAACTTTGAGTCACAAAGGCTGTGAGATTTGGCCTAATTAAGCTGCCTGTGTATCTGGTCACTATCAGTTGGAATCCTGACTCGATGGCAATGGGTTTGTTTTTGGGGGTGTATATCTGGAATCAACTCCACAGAATTCTCATGAGACAGTTATCCAGATTTTTCTTCTAGTAACGGAGTAATAGCACACTGCGGGACAATTCTGCTGGTGGGCTGGCTCCATGGCAGAGGGGCTTGTCTGCACGCAGAAGGTGCTCTGTATGTATTCAACAAGTGAATGAATGTGAGAACTTTCTTTTTGTTGAAATGCTCTCAATCTCCCTCTAATTTCCACCCTTTGGATGTATTTCTGTTCCCTGAATCACACACAAATACACACAATTTGTCCAGTTTGGGGATGCACCTAGCCTGGGGATACACAAAGCCTTTCCAAAGGAATGCAGCAAAGACAGTTTTAAGAAAATGAATTCCCCATCCTTATGTCCACTTCTTTAGAATTGTGTTCTCCATTCTTCTCGCTCTGTCCGGGACCCTCTGCTGTGGTCCCTGTCAGAGCGGTCAGTGGTGGCAGCCAGGCACCATCTCGCTGTACTGCTGTGATATACTCTTTAGAATCCATCTGTCTGAGACTGAACTTTAATAAGGGCTGTATCGAGTTCTTTCCCCTACCCCACCACTCAACTCCCCTGCCTGTAACGAAGGCCCTTTTCTCAGTTTACAAAAGAAAGCGCATTGCTCACACACCCCACAGCTTTCTGTGGTGCACAGCCCAGTGTGTAAATACTGGAAACGTTTGAGTTAAGTAACCAAACACTGAGAATGAGAATGGTTCAAACGATTGGCTAATACATTCTTTTGCACGCCATATGGTTTCTAATTCTTTGCTTTCAACCAAACTGAAGGAAAACCTAATCAATTTATCAGCTGATTTATTGCTGAAAATAATGTTTGATGATAGATAACTGTGAGTTCAAAGAACTGGGGGAGACCTCTATAACAAACCTCCATTCCCATCTACTTTTGTAAGAGAGTAAAGTTTCTCAAGGCTTAGATTTACAAAAACTAAAAAATAAGTAATAGTCCTCTTTGTATACATGAACTAACTTACAAAAGCATTCCATCCATCTGACTAAGTAATAAATTCATCATAAAAATTTTACTTTTATGTGCTTTAATTATCGAAATTTATAAAACACTTAGGTGATTTTCATCATTTGTATACTAACCATAACTAAAATGATAATTCAACTAAAAATAAACATTTAACACCTCTTAGAGCCTTATGGTCACAAGAAATGTTTTTTAAAATCTATTTTCATTTATACACATATTTTTGCTGCAGGGAAGTATGATCAAGTGATTAATAATCAACTTGCAGGTATAGAAATATACAGTAAAACCTGCAAAAGCTAGAACCTGTATAAGGTGGAAACCTTTCAGAGAAGGAAAACTCAAATATTTTCCACTAAGTAGGGAGCGAAAGAAAAGTGTGACTGCACGCTGTCAAAGGTGGAAAACTTGTGAGACCTGGAAAAATAAAATGGTCCCATTAAGTTACAGCTGTCACAGGTTTCACTGTATTAGGAATAAAAACACAATTCGAAGAAAAAAAGAAACAGTGTTAAATTTCCAGCTATTAAAGAGCTAGGTTCAACTATATTTTTAAATAGATGATGGTGTGTACCAAATTTTTAGGTATTTGAATTCCACTGGGTACATTTTAAAAGAGTGCTGCAATTTAAAAAAGAAAAAAAATCCAGACCCATCACTGTCAAGTGGATTCCGACTCGTAGCGACACTATAGGACAGAGTAGAATGGTCCCATAGGGTTTCCAAGCTGTAAATCTTTACAGAAGCAGACTGTCACATCTTTCCTGCTGCAGAGCAGCTGATGGGTTCAAATCGATGACCTTTCAAGTAACAGCTGAGCACTTTAATCACTGCACCACCAGAGCCCTAATTTTGCAATAATTTTATTTAAATTGACAATATCGGCTATACAATCTACAAATTACATCCCTTGCAAGTGTAACTAAAAATTGCTATGTTAAACAACAATTATGTAAATTCAAGAGAAAATAATTCCACTGTCATCTTTTAAATGTGATCATTTTCAAAATTCTTAGGGGAGATGAAAAAAAAAAAAGTCTGAAGGCCATAGCTTTGGAGGGTGTCCCAGGCTTCTGCTGCTCATCTCCAGGGCTACTCCTCTGAATCTCACTCTAGCCACCTGTATGGATTGAATTGCATCTTGTACAACAGAACGAAACACCACCTGGTCCTGTGCCATCCTCACGATAGTTGCTATGTTTGAACGCACTGTTGTAGCCACTGTGTCACTCCATCCCGTTGAGGGTCTTCCCCTTTTTTGCTGACTGAATTATGTCCCCCAAGAATATATCTTGTACATTCTAACCTATATGCCTGTGGTTATGGAGCCCTGGTGGTGCAGTGGTTAAGAGCTACAGCTGCTAACCAAAAGGTCAGCAGTTCGAATCCAACAGCCACTCCTTGGAAACCCTATGAGGCAGTTCTACTCCATCCTACAGGGTCACTATGAGTCGGAATTAACTCAAATGCAATGAGTTTGGTTGTTTGGGTTTTATGCCTGTGGCTATAATCCCGTTTGGGAATGGGTTGTCTTTGTTATGTTAATGAGGCAGCATTAGTGTAGGGTGTATCTTGAGTCAATCTCTTTTGAGATATAAAACAGATTAAACAAGTGAGTAGAGAGAGACATGGAGTAAGATAGATGCCAAGACACATGGAGACCTCCAAGGAACCAGGAAGCAGAAGCTGAAGAGACAAGGACCTTCCTCCAGAGCCGGCAGAGAGACAAAGCCTTCCTCTAGAGCCAGCACTCTGAATTTGGACTTCTAGCCTCCTGAACTGTGAGAAAATAAGTTTCTGTTTGTTAAAGCCAACCACTTGTGGTATTTCTGTTACAGCAGCACTGGATAGCTAAGACACCTTCCACCTGGACTAGAGCCTCCAGCATCTTCCCTTGGTTAGGCTTGACCTAGACCTGTTCTCCAAGCATCTGGCTACCAGGAAAACGTCTCTACACATGAATCTGGTCAACTGTTCTTCAAAATCTGTTGGATATCATTCCACTGAAAAGGGGACTCTGAGCTAAGTAAAAATTTGCATGAAGCCATTAATTAAGTTGAACCTGTTAGGGAGTGTTGATAAGAATTTTACTCTTTCTTGTTCGATAAAGACTATTGCGTTAGATTGTATCTTAGTTTCCTTGTGTTGTTGTAACAAAAAATACCACAAGTGGGTAGCTTTAAAGAACAGAACTTTACTTTCTCACAGTTATAGAGGCTAGGAGTTTGATTTTGGGGCATGGGCAAGGTTATGCTCTCTCTTTGTCAGCTCTAGGTGAATGTCTTACCTTGTCCTGTTCAGCTTCTGTAGCCTTGAGTGTTTCTTGGTGTTCCTTGGCTTGTAGATGGATTCTCGCATGGTCTCTGTCTTCCACCTTGGTGTGTCTGTGTCTATTCTGCTCTTTTTATAGGACACCACTCAGCAGAAATTAGGTTTAGGACCCAACCTACTCCAGTATGGCCCCATTAACATAACAAAAGAAATCCCTTATTTCCTAATAGGATCATATTTATAGGTACAGGGGTTTAGACTTCAACATAAGTTTTAGGGAGACACAGTTCAATCCATAACAGATGATGTAGAACAGACGTAACAAACCAACAGCCTGTAGACACATCTGGCTTGCAGATGTGTCTGGTTTGAAATTCAATGCGCTTTTCAATATTTTGAAGGAGCAACACTAGGTCAGGGCTCCCATGTAGCAGTTCAACTTGAGAGGAGTCATCACCGTCCTTTTGTACAGGACCCCACCTGACCTGCTTCACTAAGTGTGTTATTGCCTGGCACCTACGGGCAATCATATTTGAGACCCTGATACAGAGTTTTATCTCTGGAGTGTATTAACTATATGATAGTATCTCTATATCACAGGTATCTTAAAACATCTGATATTAAGGTGACAATGTGATAATATTGATTAAAAAAAGAAAAACCAAATATATATATATATATATATATAGGTATATATATATGTGGAAACCCTGGCGGTGTAGTGGTTAAGAGTTTGGCTGCTAACCAAAAGGTCAGCAGTTCAAACCCACCAGCCGCTCCTTGGAAACCCTGTGGGGGAGCAGTTCTACTCTGTCCTGTGGGGTCGCTATGAGTCAGAATCGACTGGACAGCAATGGGTTTGGTTTTTATATATATTGATAAGCAGTTGGTTTGGTTTTTACATATAAAATTGATAATTTGGAGTCCCGGTGGTGCAGTGTTTAAGAGTGACAGCTGCTAACCAAAAGGTTGGCAGTTCGAATCCACCAGCCGCTCCTTGGAAACCATATGGGGCAGTTCTACTCTATCCTATAGAGTCACTATGAGTTGGAATCGACTCGACGACAACGAGTTTGGGTTTTTTTTTTTTTTTTTTTTTTTTTTTTTTGTTTAAGCAAGTTTAAAACAAAATCACTCACATCCAGTTTCTCCGAGGACTTCCTCCTGGGTCATCACTAACTCTGAGTTCTTTGCTCTCTCCCCTTTGCCACCCCCCAGTGCTCACCTCCTGTGCCATCTTGGGTGGCTTTCAGCTGGGAAGTGGCTTGCTACTGTGCTTCTTTGTCTGTATGGGGCCCAAGGACTGGTTGAACTGAGGTGTGTCGACGAAGATAAAATCCCTGGAAGACTGAACATGTCTGTCCACAACCAGATCATCCTCAAAAGGGTCTTGAGCCCCAGACACAATAGTACTTTGAGGAATCTCACAGCAGATTCCCCACGCCCAAAGGGCCTGAGCCCTTCCATCAAAGGGAATGTCTGATGAAGGAGGCCTCTTGGCCCTAAGTGATCTGATTTGTGCCCCACTCCACAAGTACTGGAATATGAATATGCATCAGGAGAGACACATCTTATTGGAAGCTACTAACACCAGAGGCCCTCTGAATTTTACACATCGCTCTGGGTGGAACTTGTCTGTAGGATCAATTACCCCTTGCACAAATGAAGGAAATCAACGCACCCTCAAGTGGAGCTTCCAGGCAGGGCCTGATGTGAGCAAGCACTCAGTGTGTGTTCTCACTCTTTCCTTGGCAAAGAAGACTCTTTGTGTCTGGCTGTTGGGTTATTAAGAAGTACTGACAGTCCCAGCTCTGATAGGAGCCCAGGCTCCTAACAGAGATGATGACCCAAGATTGTGCCTGGGAAATTGTGCCTCATTTTTAGTAGAGAAGCTAGACAGCAGACCTTCTGAGTACAAACAAAGGTCCAGGTCTGACAAACACTTGTGCAGTTTACAGCAAGTTTTAGCAACATTTTCCCCCATACTCAGAGAATATGCTCCTTCAGGTGAAGGAGATGAATTTAGAAGAATGTGGAGACAGGTATGCTGGTGAAATGGAAAGGGTCTCTGGGACAGCCCCCAACCGTGGGGTCTTGTTTGGGAATAATAGTCAGGTCTACCACTCTATAAAATTTTAAGAAGCAAAATGTCACTTCGATGACTAAAGTACACCTGACTCAAGTCATGGTCTTCTCAGTCACCTTACATGCATGCAAAAGTTGGGTAATGAAAAAGTAAGACAGAAGAAGAATTGATGCATTTAAACTGTGATGTTGGCAAAGAATATTGAATATGCTATGAATTGACAAAAGAGCAAAACAAATCACTCTTAAAAAGAAATACAACCAGAATGCTCTTTAGAAATGAGAATGGTGTGACTTCAACTGGCTTATTTTAGACACATCATCGGGAAAGACCAATTGCTAGAAAGGGACATCATGTTTGGTAAAGCAGAGCGGTCAGTGAAAAGGACGGAAACCCTCATAAGATGGAATGACACAACGGTCAAAACACTGGACTCAAACATACCAACGATTGTGAAGATAGCACAAGACTAGGCAACATTTCAATCTGTTATACATAAGGTTGTCATGAGTCAGGACAACTCAACGGCAGCTAGCAACTATAACAATCATGAGTGAGCACTAAAGAAGCTGTGACTTTGGGATCCAGGCCGTGGGCTCCATCCAGCTTTGAGGGATCTGGATCACTGAGAGAGAACCATGGAAGTTCATGAACATTCATGATTCTATATAAGAAAGCAACTCATGAAAGGAAGAGAGGAAGAGTCCTGCAGGGGGGTCTTGTGGGTGTTAGGAGGAAGCAGGACTTGGAATGCCACGAGAAAGAATGCTGGTATTCCTCTTTTCCAAAGGACCCAGTGAAGCACTTCTTTGCTCAGAGAAGTTTTGTCAAATTGTCTCTATTAGTCATGCAAATAGGAGCAAGACTCTCACCTCTGCTATCCAAGTACTGACAGCCTTATAAAGGGACTGCTGTGAGGAATACACATCTTTTCTTAAATTTAGTATTTACCCTTTGTCATGGATTGAATTGTGTCCCCAAAAAATATCTGTCAACTTGGCTAGGTCATGATTCCCAGTATTGTACGATTGTCTACCTTTTGTCATCGGATGTGATTTCCCTATGTGTTGTATATTCTATCTCTATGATGTAATAAGATGGATTAGTGGCAGTTATATTGATGAAATATACAAATTAGATCGTGTCTTAAGCCAGTCTCTTTTGAGATATAAAAGAGAGGAGCAAGCAGAGAGACAAGAGGGCTTCATACCACCAAGAATGAAGAGCAGGAGCGCACGTCCTTTGGACCTAGAGTCCCTGCACTGAGAAACTCTTTGACTAGGGAAAGACTGATGACAAGGACCTTCCTCCAGAGCCGAGAAGAGAAAGCCATCCCCCTGGAGCTGACGCCCTGAATTTTGACTTGGAGCCTACTAGACTGTGAGAGAATAAATTTCTCTTTGTTAAAGCCATCCACTTGTGGTATTTCTATTATAGCAGCACTAGATAACTAAGACACGCTTGCTCTGGGGAAGGGTTGTGATGGGCCCTTTTGTGTCTGCTTAACAAGGCTTCCTTGATATAGGTAGATTAGAGGAAGATTCAATTGCTTCTTCCTGAGGTTGAAAATGAGTATAACCACTTTAGGGGCAAAATAAAACAAAAAACAAAAAAACATAAGGATTGTGAGGATGGCACAGGGCCGGGCAGTGTTTCATTCTGTTGTACATAGGGCTGCTATGAGTCGGAACCAACTCCACAGCACCTAACAACAACAAGACTCCAGAAGGAAACACACCACAAGGGTGGAGGTAGCAGAGATCTGAACTCATCAGAGCTCAACACAGAACAGGAGGTTCTGGAGACAAATGTGTTGGTCAGATGGAAAGGGTCTCTAGGCCAGGCCCCAGCCATGAGGCTTGTTTGAGAATAATGGCCAAGCCCATAAGTACACACTAAAGAAACTGCAACTTTAGAACATAGGCCATGAGCTCCACTTAGCTTTGAGGGACCTGAACCATTGAGAGAGAACCATGGCAGCTCATGAACATTCACGAGCCTGTACAAGACAGTGTTCAATAGTGACAAAAATAAAAGTGATGGAAGCCAGACCAGATTCTTTAATTATTTTTTAACCTAGGTTTGGAAGCAGGATCAGTGTGCTTAGAACTTATCAAGCCCTTGGAGTTCCTTAAGTATAGGCTGGTGAGAGGAACCCTGGGAGACCCAGTGAGGGCTGTGGTGAAGATATGGTTAATCTCCCTCTTCTCCTTTAAGTCTTTGTTCAAATGTTAGCTTCTCAAGAGGTTTACCCTAAGCATTGTATTTATCATGGCAATGCTTGATTCCCTTTGCGCTGCTCTGTTTTCCTTTTTCTGTAGAGTATTACGTAATTTTTTTTTCTGTGTTCACTGTTGGATGTCTATCTCTCCCTGCAAGAATGTAAAATCCACAAGGACATAATAGACACTCAGTAAAAACCTGCTGAATTAGTATTAAATAATTGAAAAGATAACCTCAAGGTAACTATACATATTAACAAATTAATAAAGAGAATCATACCAATCACATGTGCTACTTACCTCATGGGCTTTGGGGAATCTCAACCAACAAGCAATTCCTTCTCCCTCATTCCACTTGATTGAAATATACAAAAACAAAATGTTATCAAATTAAGGAAACACAGTTCAACTTCATTTAGTAACAAAGAAAACTGAGTCTAACAAAGGAAAATGACTTATCCAAAGTTTCTGTTGTTGTCGTTGTTGTTAGTTACCAACAGTCAGCTCTGACTCATGGCAACTTCATGTATAACAGAAGGAAACATTGTCTGGTCCTGCACTATTTTCATGGTTGTTGATACGTTTGAGTCCATTGTTGTGGCTGTTGCGTAGTGTCTTCCAACCTAGGGAGCTCATCTTCCAGCAGTATAGTGGACAGTATTCTGTTGTGAACCATAAAGTTTGTATTGGCTAATTTTCAGAGGTAGATAGCCAGGCCTTTCTTCCTAGTCTGTCTTAGTCTGGAAGCTTTGCTGAAACCTGTCTACCAGGGTTGACCCTGCTGGTATTTGAAATACCAGTGGCATAGCTTACAGCATCACAGCCACACACAAGCACCACAGTACAACCAACGACAGATGGTGGTATCCAAAGTTACAACTGAATATTGAATTTGCTAACCAAATTTATAATGAAACCACTATCTTGAGCTTACTGGCTTGTTTTAATTATACATGTTATGGCAACTCCCTTTTCAGTCCATGAAACATCAGACCTTTTGTCTATTATTTTTCTCCTTACTGGCTAGGAAAGTAAAATGAAAACTGTGTCCTGAATTGACTCATCACAGTACCCCAGGGTGCAGGCCTCCCTCCTCATGGGAGAACACATGTACGAGTTGTCCCTGCCCTCTGCCTGCCTCAGGGTTTACACACAGTAGGGGCATAATCAATACCAGTTTCTCCTTCAATGGCTCACCTCTGCCTTTGGAAAACAGTTAACTATTATAAAGATTGACTTATCAGTATCTTACTGTCTTCAAATATTTTTCAAAAATTTTTGCTCTGCGGTTCTGGACAGAGCTGGAGGAAGATGTAGAGCATAATTCTAACTCACAAAAAAAAAAAAAGACCAGATTTACTGGCCTAAAGGAGACTGGAGAAACCTTGAGAGTATAGCCCCCAGACACCCTTTTAGCTCAGTGGTGAAGTTACCTCCAATGTTCACTGTTCAGCCTGGGAGTGGACAGCCCCGTGAAACCAAATGAGACTAACGAGGTACAGGAGTCCAGTGACAAGGGCCAGAAGGCAGAAGGGGACAAGGAAGCTGGTGATAGGGAACCCAAGGTTGAGTAAGGATATTGTTGATGTGTTGTGAGATTGTTAACCATTGTCATAGGGCAACATTTGTAGTAACTGTTAAATGAGAAATTATTTTGTTCTGTAAGCCTTCATCTTAAGTGAGAATAACAGCACAATTGGAAGAGTGTAGTCAATGTCACTGAAGTGTGTATGTAGAAATTTTCGAAACAGTGTATCTTTGGCTATGTGTATGTTCACCAAAAAAAAAAGGTTGAGAAGTTAGAGGGTTAATATGTTGTGGGGTGGTTAACCAATGTCATAAAACAACATGTGTACTACTGTTTCAGGAGAAACTATTTGTTCTGTAAGCCTTCACCTGAAGTACAATAAAATATTAAAAAAAAGAAAAAAAAATTTTTGCTCTGCAAAAAGACATTATGAATAAAATGGAAAGAAAAGATGTAAACTTGGAGAAAATATTTACAAGTCACATTTCTGAGAAAAGGCTTGTATTTAGAATACATAAAGAACTCTCAAAACTCAACCCAAAAAAATTTACTACCCAATTTTAAAAATGGGGAGAAGATCTGAACAGACATTTCACCAAAGAAGATATACGGATGGCAAATAAGCATATAAAATGGTGATCGAGCTGAGTAATCATTAGAAAAATGCGAACTGAAGCCACAATAAGATATCTGTACACGCCTACTAGAACTGCTAAATTAAAAAGAAAAAACTGACTATGGCAAATGCTGACAAGGATATACAGCAACTGGAACTCTCATACGTTGCAGGGCAAATGTAAAACATACAGTCACTTTGAAAAACATTTTGGAAGTCTTTTTTAAAGTTGAACATATATTTACTATATACACTTACCGTATGACGTAACAATTCCACTCTTAGGTATTTACTCAGAGAAATGAAAAGTTATGCTTACACAAAAACCTGTATGTGAATGTTTGTAATAGTTTTATTCATAATCCCCCCAAATTGGAAATAACCCAAATGTCCTTCAACCGGTGAATGGATAACTAAATTGTGGTATATCCATAGAATGGAATAATACTTATCAATAAAAAGAAACAAACTTCCGATTCTCACAACAGCATGGATGAATCTGAAGTTCACTTTGCTAAGCGAAAGAAGCCAGATCCAAATGACTGTGATTGTATTTATAACATTTAGAACATCCTGGAAAAGACAAAATATAGGAGAGGAGTTCACTGCAAAGGGGCAGCCTGAGAACTACATACCATAAATAGTAAAGAATACCGTATGGAATTTTTTTTAATCAACCACCCTGCGACAAGAACATAAAATGGAATAGAACTGTAACAAATCAACCTAACTATATTACAAATGAATAACATCACCATCTCCACACTGAAAGGAGGAAGAAAATAACTTACATAAGTTACTTTGGAAAACACTATTTTGACTGGATACTGTAGGAATAAGGACAAAATGTATGGTACATGAATACTGTGCTATAGTTAGTAAACCTGTTTTTCATAGGGTTGTAGCTTAGCAGTTTTGAAACTACTTTAAGCAGGTAGGAGAGTTTAACAAACAAATAAATACACTGTAGATAATAGAGCCAGATTTCTCACTTTTGCTAAAAGAAATTACAATAAAGAAAGGGAGAAAGTTAGAGTGAAACTTGTGGTGTTGGATTGGAAGCAGAGGTGTCAGTATAAACTCATGATTTTTAAACATGTATCAGATACACAGATACAAAAATAAATAAGTGTGTGTGTGGAGCCCTGGAGGTGCAGTGGTTAAGAGCTCAGCTCCTAACTGAAAGGTCAGCAGTTCAAATCCAGCAGCCACTCCTCGGAAACCCTATGGGGCAATTCTGCTCTGTCCTACAGTGCCGCTATGAGTCAGAATCAACTCCACAGCAAAGAGTCTGGTTTTTGGCTTTATATGAGTGTGTTAATAAGTACGTACATATATTTCCTATCTGTCTGCCAATAGTTCCTAGAGGCAATAACACCTCAAACAAGCATACCCACATCCCAGATCTTGGGTTCTAAATGCCATTCTCCAATAAAAGGAACCAGGTTTCTTGGAGAAATGGTTTATCCTAGGACTGAGGCAGAGAAAATATAACATGAGTGTGAAGTATCCTCTGATGCCAGAAAATAAAGAAGTCCTCAAAAATAAAAAAGACACAGGTGCCAATCTGATGGATCTCCCAATGGTCAAAGCTGAAACAATACAAGCAATAAAATATATAATGACAGTATAGGCTAAGATAAGCATCCATGATCAATACTAGTATGAATAAATAGTTAAATAAACAAACAAATAAGAAGGGACAAATCTGTCTTACAGAAAAATTCTGATCAATAAATGTAGAAAGAAGGAGGAAAATAAAAAATCACAATGCTAAAACACCATAGCGATGGTTGTTAAAAGCAAGATTCACAGATGGATGCAAAACTTTGAGAAGATACAGATTTTGCATGGTCTCAAAATTCTCTCTCCAAAGACTTATTAATTCCAGAGGAGAAAATAGAAACCTAGCAGACACCACCTTAACCAAGTGATCGAGGTTAACATCACCAGTAATAAGCTATATTAACATCATAGACCCTGTGCTATGGCCCATTGAGAAGGGCACATCATCTCTGCAGTTCTCTTGCCAAAAAAGCATCTCCTCATGAGAAAATGTCAAACCCAAGTAAATGTTGGCCAATTATGAAATAACTAGCCAGTATTCTTCAAAGGTGCCAAGGTCAAGAAAGAAAAATGAAAAACAGATTACTTAGGAGACTAAGGAAACATGATAATTCTATGCGATATGGTGTCCTGGATGAGACTCTGAAACAGAAATAGGACGTTAGTGGGAAAAATGGTGAAATACAAATAAAATCTTCAATTTAGTTAATAATGGTGTACCGTTGTTAATCTCTTAGTTTCAATAATTGTGTTATGGTTCTTTAAGCTGTTAATATTGGTGGAAATACAGGGTGTACAAGAACTCTCTGTACTATTTTTGCAATTCTAAAATTATTTCTAAATTTAAAAAAAAAAAATGTTTCAATCTCCAAGCCTGAGTCCAGCCTCAGGGAACTCAATTATCAGACCAAATGTCTGAAGTGAGGATAATGCTTTACACTGCCCTTTTGTAGGGGCTAAATGGTATAACCCTGGTGGCTTATAAATGTGTGTGGCTTGATATTAATGATGCCCCTTTGGATCTGTCCACTCCTCTGCCCTTCTTCCCCCACTTGCCTGTCCCCTTTAATGGTGCCTCCAGACATCTTCCTCTCCTCTCTGCACGGGGCTGTTGGTTGGGAACAATCTATCTTGTGACTTCAGGCTGTTGGAGATACTAAGGAACTATGAATCCACATACATAGGGGCAGTTGATGAGAATAATTTTTTAAAGGAAGAGAAGGAGACAGGAGTAAATATTGCCAGAGTGATCTTTCTTAAAGGTAGACCTGACTGAGACATCTGTCAGCTAAAATGCATCTAATGGTTCCCATCTCTTGTCACAACGCTCAAAAGCCTGTCCTGACATTCACATTCCTGTACAACTGGGCCCCAGTCTAGGCGTCTCCGGGCCAGGGATTCCCCATGCTTCGTAACAGTCACGTCATCACTATTCAACGCCATCACTGAGGCTTGACCTGCTTGCCCCCAGACCCTCTTCCTCGCTCTCTGGCCCCTGGTTCTGCATCTCCTCTATTGCCCACACCAGCTTCTCCCACGGACCTCTGCCTCTCTGAGGAGCTGAGCTAAACCACCACGATCCCAACCCACAGGACATATGCACCTATTTTTCCTAGCTGCTTTTCTTCTCTCCCTTTGCTAAAACCTAAAGCAACCAAAGCAAAATCCTGCCTAATCACTTACAGGCTTTCCTCCTGGGGGGTAAATGGCAACTTACTTTGAATCATATTATCCTGGTAGATCCACGGAGCAGCAAACAACATTATCAACAGAAATGTTGCACATCCTGTTGGCAATAGCTAAACATAATTTAATTTCACATATTAAATTTTAATTCAAAACTGATGAATCTGGAGCCATTTCAGTCATTCTCAACTCCTCTCAAGATTTCATTTTCTTACCTCCATCCTGTTAGCCCCTCAACTTGGTTGAGCACTTTCTTCCCAGAACGCATTAAATCGTTCTTCTGCTTTGACTGTTTTCTGTTTCCCCTCATTCTTTCTCTGATTTTAATATCTTTGTTTTATTTTCATCACCCACTAGAAAAACATCTCAGTCATGTTGAGTATTATTCTTTCCAGAATTTACTAAATTACTCTTCCACTTTCATTTCTTTGCTCCGTTTCCCCTTCGTCCTCCCACCTCCACGTTCTTACCATCCAGTTTACTGACTTTGGATCTGTTTTCTCTTTAAGTCTTTTGTGGACAAGAGAGGAGAATGCACGTTTCCCTCCATGTGTTTGGTTAGAAGGCTGCACTTGGCGGCAGCACAGACATTGCTGTGTTGCCTTTTTGCAATTCTGTTTATGTTTGTTTGCTTAATAAGGGTCCACTGCCAGCATACTTTGAATGGGGTTCCGTGGCTATCTTGCCTTGGTTTTTTTGTTGTTGTTGTTTGTTTGTTTTTCCCATTCTGTTCCTACTCCAGTCATCACTCCCTGGAATGCAGCTCATACTTTTAATCCTTCTTCCCTTCCCCCACAAGCCCTTCCCCTACAGGCCACCCTCCAACCAGTCATCATGTGGCTCAATTGTGTAAATCCTGTTCAAGATTCAACTCCTTCTGAGTTGATCCCATTGATGACAATCACTTACCCATATGGACCTAATTAACCTGTGTTGATTCGGCATCCAAGTTCTCATGGCAACTTGAACATGTGGATTTTCAGCTTTGAAAAGAAACGTTGGAAACCTCTGCCAGCTCTGTCGTGACAGTGCAGATACACGGCTAGAGAGTCTACAACTGCGCCTACCACAGTGCTGTGTTCAAGACAGAGAGAGAAAGAGAGGAGACAGCTTCTGTCAAGCCAACGCTGACTCACGGCAACCTTGCGTACAACAGAATGAAGCACTGCCCAATCTTACATCACCTTCACCATTGCCAGTATGTTCGAGTCCATGTTTGTGGCTGTTGTGCCAATCTATCTCCCCGAGGGTCTTCCACACCCTCATTGGTCCTCTACTTCACCAAATATGATGTCCTCCTCTGGTGATTGATCCCTCTTGATAACGTGTTCAAAGCAAGCAAGTCAGACAATGTTCTACTGTGATCCATAAGGTTTTCACTGGCTGATTTTCAGAAGTAGATCACCAGGCCTCTCTTCCTAATCTGTCTTAGTCTGGAAGCTCTGCTAAAACCTGTCAGATACCTGTTATTCATGCATTACTAACCCACCCCCAGGGCAGTATGATCAGCCACTTGCCTTAGGATGAATGAATGGGCATGACTGAGCACTAGACTGGGAGTCAAAGAAAAGACCTAGGTGCTGGTCCCATATCCTTGTACTTACCAACTCTGTTACCTAGGCAAGTAAAATTACTGCTCTGAACATCACCTTCTTAATCTTTTTCAAATAGGGTAACAATAATAACCATGCTTAATTCACAAAGCTGTAATGAGAATCAAAGAAGACAATGTACGTTGGGAAAATGTTGCTGAAAAAACAATAATAAGATAAAAATTGTCATTATTACATTGTTCTTTTAAATAGGTCACTGTGCCTTCATTTGCCAAATTCCCCTTTTTGATCTCAGGTTCAGTAAGTGACATAACCACTTCCTTTCATATATGAGCGATGCTTGAAGTTCCCAAGGAAGCGTTAGCTAGGAGAGGACACGGTTGGGGTGGAGAAAGAACTTGTAATCACTGCCAAACACCTAAAAATAGCTCACACACAAGGAATTAGACATGTTCTAATTCCATGGTCTATATGTACATATAGAGCTATAAGAAAACTGATTTCAGCTTAGGCTAAGAACATATTTTTAACAGTGGGAGGGAGTGGCCTTGGATAATGACTCCCCACAATAAGCAATGTCCAGCGAATTCTGCCTTGCCAGGTGGCCTTCTGCAAAAACAACCAATATTCACCATGACTGTGCAATCCTCAGAGTACTTCCTATTACTTCATTTAACTCCCACTACAACCCTGTATGGTGGATATCACAGTAATGCCTTTTAGCTGAGGATCAGAGAAGTTAAATAACAGCCCCAAAGTCACACAGCTGAGCTAGGACTTGAACCCATGTCTCCCTTCACCACCACACTGCATTTCTCACCGAAGCTGCAGGGGAGTGTCTGCATTGGGAGGATGCTGGGCCAGACACTCTAAGGTCCCTCCAATCCTAAGCTTCGGGGCTTTTCTGATCCCTTTTGCATGCTGTGATGCTTCTTTTAATTGTAATATTTTCCTTGATTGTAGCTTACAGGACTCATGCTTCAGACCTCTGGGAGTCAACTTGTCCACAGGTGGCCCAGGAGTGGATGCCTTCTTTCTCCTTTCTATGACACCCATGAATTAAATCTATGCAGGGCCTGTTCTCCTCCTTCCATCCATAGCCTCATGAAGATTCGGATAAGTCTTCTAAAGTGAGTTGGCTACAAATTGTACAGTTCCTAAGGCGTATTCTCTTTCCCTGAGTAGCAAGTTGTTTTGGTATTTTTTCTCTGGAAAGTCTTGGCACTTCAATCCCCTTTTCCTTCCAGTAAATGAACCCTTAAAGACTATCTCCTGCATCTTCGTCAAGTCTGTTTGTTATTAGGATAGCAGTAGGAGCAATAGCAATAATAATCATGGCAAGTATTAGGGCATACTAGGTACCAAGCAGCATGCCCAATGCTTTATGTGTGTCATCTAGTTTGATTCTTCCCAAAACCTCCTTTGCTGATGTGGAAGCTGAAACTTGGAGAAGTTAGGTGACTCACCCAAGGTCATGCACTAGTAAATGGCAGAACCAGAGTCTGAAGTTCTGTCTGACTCCAAGGCTTATGCATTCCAATCCAACCACGACACCAAAGACATCTCCTTACTTTAAGTTTGCCTTTGAACTTTGGCCTTGTGTGGCCCCAGCTGATTCTGTGCAAAGAGCCAGGAACTCTCCATGTGGGTGGCCGACAGTGTCCCCCCATCTAACAGATGAGAAGGGATCTGTCCGGGCCCAGTGTGAAGCTGAGCTGAAAAATCAAGAGTATCTGGGACACTTAACAGACGGCACAAAGGCAGTGCTGACTAATGAAAGACGGAAACTGGAACACCATAAAATGCCTCTGGGTGGCACAAATGGTTAAGCGCTCAGCTACGAATAGAAAGGTTGGCAGTTCGTGTCCACCCAGAGGCACTGGCAATCAATCTACTTGTAAACGTAACCCAACATTGAAAACCGTATGGAGCACAGTTCTACTCTGACATACATGGATGGGGTCACCATGAGTCATGATCAACTCAACGGCAACTGTTTTTTGGTTTATGTGTTGATAAACAGAGTTACAAAGATCAAGGTCAATCTAGACTCTACTGGAACAGGATGCTCTTCACACTGGGGACAACAGCTACATCCAGGGGTGTCCCAGAGCACAATGGGGTGGTGAACCCTACTGCAGCGGCTGAGGTCAGACTCAGAAAAGTCTGCCTAGCAACACAATCGGCTCACCTTATTCACTGGAAAAATAATTTCTTCAAAATCAGGATAATTTTATCCATCGCCTCTTAAGGGTAAGATGTGAATGATTTCCTTGTACCCCTAAAGGAAATTCTTTTCAGAAACTGGGCACTGGCTGGGGAAACTATTTTATTAAGTATTATGGATAAATATAATACTGATTTCAAACAAATGCAGCTGAAGTCATTGACAAGTACAATGGGCATTGTCTGTACAAGAATCAGGGCCGTATTTAATCTCTAGGTAAAAACTATTTTTAATTAAAAAAAAAAAACCTATTTTTAAGGTACTTCATAAATCACAGGCAGGGTCGGCCATACTCAACATTCCAGAACACACAGGGGAAATCTCCGTGGGCGTGCCCAGACTGCTCGGGCTGCTGCGCTGCATTGTTTGGACACTTCCTGCACCGAGCTGTCCCCACCAGCAGGTCTGGCGGCAGCGCCTGTCAGGCTGCTGGAGGAGCGCAGACGTGGTCCCCAATTCACAGGTGCGGATGGCGCCGCGTGGTGCACAGCCTCTCCCAGCCAGCGGAGACACCAGGAGGGCTCACGTGCTGAAAG
This sequence comes from Dugong dugon, assembly GCA_030035585.1. Lineage (NCBI taxonomy): Eukaryota > Metazoa > Chordata > Mammalia > Sirenia > Dugongidae > Dugong > Dugong dugon. The sequence goes on along the minus strand of CM057475.1, from coordinate 2,792,267 downwards.
CCGGGCTGTCTTCATCCAGCAGATGGGGACCAAAGCAGCTCATGGGGTTGTGCTGAGCATTCAGGGGAGTTTTGCACACAAAGGGCTGTGCACCCAACTCACCGTAGGGTCAGTGCTCAGCAGAGGTCATTACAGGGCTTGAGGTCGTTTATAGGGATGACCTCTTAGCCAAACCCTCCACATCACCAGGCCAGACAGGAACAGAAACTGTGTCTTGATCACTGATAACTATTCATCCCTGAACATACTGTTTAATGTATGTATGTGTATGTGTGTGTGTGTGTATACATATATATACACTTATATATATATATATATCTCATCCCATGCCATTGAGTCGATTCTGACAAAGCAGAACTGCCCCATAGGGCTTCCAAGAAGTGGCTGGTGGATTCTAACTGCCAACGTTTTTGTTAGCAGCCCTAGCTCTTATCCACTGCACTACCAGGGATGTCAAGTATATACATATATAGCAGTGGTTAAAAGCTAGGATTGCTAATTGAAAGGTCAGCAGTTCAAATCCACCAACCACTCCTTGAAAACTGTATGGGGCAGTTTACTCTGTCCTTTAGGGTTGCTATGAGTCGGAATTGACTTGACGGCAACAGGTTTGTTGCTTTGGTTTGTTTTTTTTTTGTTTGTTTGTTTGTTTTGTATGTTTGTTTTTTGACATAATTGATATATTTCAAGGATCAATGAATCAAGAATGAGGGAAGAACTCCCTATTTTAGCAGATGAAGATATTGAGAGTCAGAAAAACTGTGTTATGAAGCTTCCCTCGCAACAGAAGTGGCCAATGAGATATAAGTGGAAGTTGTCAGATGGAACTTCCAGGAAAGCAAGTTAGAAGAGACACTGATGTGGCATGAGCCTTTGTTGCTATTCTGCCCTTTCTCTTTCTATGTGTCAGAATACAGATGTGATGGCTGGAGTTCCAGCAGCCATCACAGACTCTGAGTTGAACTTTTGGATGGAAGCTGAATGCTAAGGATGGCAAAAGAGGAAGACGATGCCTATGTTCCTGATAGCAGTGGGCCTCCATGTTGTCCGTGGGTTACCCACATCCCACTACTTTTACATGAGAGGGAACAAAAAGACTTATATCAGAATTCAGCCATGTTCCATTTAGTCTCTGTTACTAAAAGCCAAATACATTTCTAAGGGAAGCACACTCTGTAACATGGCCATCTCTTGATATCCCCCCTTCTAAACAGCATGCCTCTTCTCAGTCTCCTTTGGCAGGTCCTCCTCCTCTCCCTTCTGTAAAGATCGGCTTGCCATAGCATTCAGTCCTGGGCCCTCCTCAGATCCCATGGCTTGGAACATCACCCACAAGCTTATGATCTCCAAAGCTATTTTAGCAACTCAGACCTGTCCCATAAGCTCCAGACTCAAATCCAGCTGCCCAATTAGCATGTCCCAAAGAGAATATTAACTCTCCTCATCTCTCCCAGACTTGTTTCTCTCCCTAACTCTCTCATCTCAGAACATGGCCCCACTGTTGCTCAGGTCAAAAGTCAAAGAGCTTTCCTGGCTTCCTTTCTTTCTCTGAAGCCATTAGCAAGTCCTGTTGATCCCTGAGTGTGAACCACATCAGTCCACATCCTTTCACCCCCTCTGCCTCCTCTGGCCACCATTGTAGCTAATCCCCTGTGCTCATCTCCCAGCATCCTGCCCATGGCATCAGAAGACCACCGACAGCATAGTTCAGATCATGGCACTTTTATGCTTAGACCCTTCAACCATGTCTTGTGGCCCTTAGAGTAAAATCCCAACTCCTCACCATGGACCCAAGAGTCCATAGGCGGCACAAACTGTTAAACACGCAGCTACTAACCAAAAGGATGATGATTTGAACCCATCCAGAGGCACCTTGGAAGAAAGGCCTGAAGATCTGCTTCCAAAAGGTCACAGCCATGAAGACCCTATAGAACACAGTTCTATTCTGCAGCACATAGGGTAGTCATGAGTCAGAATCTACCGAATGACAACTGGTTTTTTGTTTTGGTTTGCCCTCCCCCCTCTCCTCTGCCTACATTTACCATCTTTCAGCCACACTGGCATCCTCATTTCTCAAACAGCAAGACTCATGTCCTCTCAGGAACTTTGCACTCACTGCTCCCTCCACCTGAATGTCCTTCCCCAAGATCCTCACATGAATGATGCTTTCAGCTCTTCCATCACAGCTCAGATGTCTCCTTGAGGAGATCTCCCTGACTGTCATGTCTGAAGTAGCCTTCCACTGGCTCTATTCTTCCATATCAATTACCATGTGTGATTTTCTTTACAGCTTTTATCACTATTTGAAAATTGGCTTATCAACCTCTGTTTTTAGTTCATTATTTAGAATATGTACTTCATAAAAGCAGGAATTGCAATTGTCTTCATCCTCAGCTTCGAGACAGTGCCAGACTCAGAGACATTTCTCAGTCTTTAATCATCAAATCAGGAATTAAAGAGTCATGTCATTGTTGTGGTATGATCTTTAACCTTAATTCTGATCTTTGGCTTTTCACTCAAATAGACAAAATGTAAAATTTTATAAATCGGCCTCTCCATCCCTGAGTTTGTATTTTTGATTCTTCTCTCAGCTGTCAATACATTTTCAATTAATAGCATAAGGCTTAGCATACTTCCAGAGCCCTTGCACATAAATATGTTTTTGTTATCTTAACACATATAAGTCAAATTGGGAATAATAAACATGATTTCTCTGAAAACTTAGAAGTTATCCCATTGTCTTCTGCAACTTACTGTCATGAATGAAAAATACAACATCATCCTGAGTGGTATATTGTTCCTTTGTGAGTAACATGTACTCTCAGATTGAATGCTCAATATCTATTTTTAATGATTTATTAAATTACTAGAATATATTTTGTTTGATTTATTTTTAGCAAATTTGCATTAAATGTCTTTGTCAGTTTCTAAACCAAGTACATTTTTGCCCAGCTCAGGAAAGTTTTCAAGAATTATATCTTTGATTATTGCTTTTTCAGTTTTTATTTTTTGTTTATAGTAGCCTTATTATTTGAATGTCAATTCTCCTTTCACTAGCCTCTGTATCTTTTATATTTTTTATCATTGTTTTCATCCCTTTGTCATTTTTACATGACTTCTAGGATATCAAGCCAAGTTTGTCCTCAACACTATAGCATTTTCATCCGGGATCAGGTCTGTCCTTTACTGCCACTCATATAAACTTTAGTTCTGCTGTTGCTCTTCTTTGAAGATGAGATGATGTGGTCTTCATCTGAGCTTGTATCTCAACTCGTTGATTTTTCATCATCCTGATGTCTTCTAATAATCTCATGTATTCTTGTAGTTCACTGAGAACATGAAATATAGATCTTTAAATTATTTTTATTCCTTCTTAAAAATAATTTTTTTCAAAGGTTGTGTTTTCAACATGTCTCCTTTTACAGTACAGAGTATTTTCATTGGCTGTCTAGTATCTGGATTTTTCTGGGTATTCCTCCTCCAGAAAGGTCTTGTTGACAGAGGACAGGCAGCATGATTTTACCCTTTTTGCCTGTCCCCTGGTTCTGGCTGGAATGTCCCTTGGGGAGCTGAAGCTGGAAGGCAAGGTTGGGCTCACGCCCCTCTGCCAATGTCAGGGCTTTGGTGTCTGGTCTGCCGGGCTGATGGTCAGATTCTCTCATGCAGCTGTGGATAACGTACACCCTCATGAATGTGGGGAGAGATTCAGTTTTCTTCGACCAGATACAGTGCACAAAAAGACAAAACAGTGTTCTCCCCCCACCCGAAGCCCTGCCAAAGCCCTGCCATTGTACATTTCGGGACCACAGCCTTCAGGATTCAGTGTGACATCACCCATCCCCTCTATGGAGGTGGGTCACCAAGGCCTCGTGTCTTCTCACCTACTTGTGGTCAAGGGAACCTTTCTGTATCAGAGCGTTAACAATGAAAATGTCAACTATTGTGTTTCTGAGGCTGTCTCATTGTTGCTAAAGTTAATAGAAATTCTTCCCAAGGTTAACAATTGATGACATGGTTCCTGTGAGTTCTTTTGTGTGTGATATTGGATTTGTGTGTGTGTGTGTGTGTGTCTATAGTTTCATGTGTATTTTAAGGGAAAATTTAAAGAGAGATTTCTCAGGGCTAACATAGTCTCCGAGGGCAATGGTGGTTCAGTGGCAGAATTCTCGATTTACGTCCGGGAAACCCAGGTTCAGTTCCTAACCAGATTCCCAGCCAACACACCTCATGCACAGTCACCACCTGTCAGTAGAGGCTTACATGTTGCTATGATGCTAAACTGGTGTCAGTGGAACTTCCAGACTAAGACAGACTAGGAAGAAAGACCTGGTGATCTAAGTAAGGAAAACAAGGGGAGACCAGGAAAGGCAAAAGAGCGACTGTGCCGTCCAAGTGCGCGGGAACAGTGGCCAGTCTGAGAACTGCAGCCCGGGTCCCCACCCCACCACAGCTTTGTCAGTCTCTGAGGCCACTGGCCCTGCTCTGTCCTCCCTCCTACGTCCCAGGAGAATGAATTCTTGGCAGAGAAACTGCTCCAGGTTCTATTCCTGGAAGGTGCATGCGAATGTGCCACCGGCAAAGGCAGCCAGTCTTCCAGGACTTGGCTTAGGCCTGCCCATGCTGAACGGCGTCTGTGGGCATAAGAGGGCCCCCAGACCTGCCCCAGCACCCTAACTCCTGCAGCCATCAGGACGGAGAGGGGGTCTGCATGTCATTTGAAGAAAGAGGGATACTTTAGTTGTTCTACAGCACATTCCACATAAGCATTAAACGGAAGTTAACCAAAAACCAAACCCGTTGCCATCAAGTTGATTTGGACTCTTAGTGGCCCTACAAGGACAGAGTGGAACTGCTGCATAGGGTTTCCAAGGCTGTAATCTTTACGGGCGGAGCTATGGTAGCAGTGGCGCAGTGATTAAGAGCTTCGCTGCTAACCGAAAGGTTGGTTGTCAGAACCCACCAGCCGTTCCAGGAGAAAAAGATATGGCAGTCTGCTTCCGTAAAGATTACAGCCTTAAAAACACTGTGGGGACAGTTCTACTCTTTCCTAAAGGGTCGCTATGAGTCGGCAACGGGTAATCTTTATGGAAGCAGACTGCCACATCTTTCTCCTGCGGAGTGGCTGGTGGGTTTAAACTGCTGACCTTTCAGTTAGAAGCCTAGCGCTTAACCACTGAGCCACCAGGGCTCCTAAACGGAGGTTTAGATATACCCCCAAGCATCAGAGAGAGATTTCTGGGAGCTCAGAAAATTCCCAGTCAGCTGGGGTGCCTCCAGAAAAGTGGAGGCTGCAGCCTCTCCTCAGGTGAAAGAGGGGGGCTCAATCTATAAGAACACACCTCCTATGCTTGCTTACATTCCACTCTTCTGAACTGCCCACCTGTATGATGGCAACATACATCAGGATTGTTGTTAGTTGTTGTTAGTTGCCCTGGAGTCCATTCTGACTCATGGTGACCCCAGGTGTGCAGAGTAAAACTACTCCACAGGGCTTTCGCATACACATTAGATAAACATTAAAACTTACTAATGTAAATGCTGAAGAAGCTCCGAGTTCAAACTCACATTCAAAGAAAGAAAGAAAAAAATCTTATCTTTTTTAACCACAAAAATATCACACGTTAAGAAGCACGGCAGACATCATCGTAACCAAGCGGCCAAGGGTAAGTCGTGTGGATGTCATGTACGCTCTGCTATGACATGCTGAGAAGGGCACTTCAGTTCTGCACTGTTCTTCCCCAAAGCCTGTAACCCTAACTATGAAAAACATAAACTACAACCAAACTAAAGGGCATTCTAAAAATATCTGAGCAGCACTATTCAAAACTGTCAAGGTCATAAAAATCAAAGGCTGTTGAATTGTCACAAAGGAGAGGAAGACAAGGAGGCACAACAAATAAATGCAATGTGGTATCCTGACCAGATCCTGGGACAGAAAATGGACATCAGTGGAATAACTGGTGAAATCTGAGTAAAGTTTGTACTTCAGTTAACAGTGCTGCACCATGGCTAACTGCTTAGTTTTGATAAATGTATCATGATTATATAAGACATTAACATCAGGGGAAACTGGGTGAGTGGTATACAGGAACTCTATACTATATTTGCAACTTTTCTATAAATTAAAATTACTCCTAAATAAAAAATATATTAAAAACACTTTTAAATTAATTTTTAAAAATCCCACCTGTCAAAATTATTTTTGTTACAAAGATAAATGAGGAAAAGAAACAAAGTATGAACATAGAAAAAAAATCTTCTTTGTTAGTAAAGACAGAGAATTAGATAATGTCTCTGATATTGTCATTGATGTTGTTAGATGTCATCGAGTCAGTTCCAACTCGACCTTGTGTATAGCAGAACAAAACATTGCCCTGTCCTGCTCCATCCTCACATTTGTTGCTGTGTTTGAGCCCACAGTGTCAATCCATCTCACTGAAGGTCTTCCTCGCTCTCACTGACCCTCTGTTTTACTAAGCTTGATGTCCTTCTGCAGGGATTGCTCCTTCCCGATAACTTGTCCAAAATAAGTGAGATGAAGTCTGGCCATTCTCACTGTTAAAGAGTATGCTGACTGTACTTCTTCCAAGACAGATTTGTGCTCATGTGGAAACTGTACATAGACCAAGAGGCAGTCGTTTGAACAGAACAAGAGGATACCGCATGGTTTAAAATCAGAAAAGGTGTGCATCAGGACTGTGTCCTTTCACCATACTTATTTAATCTGTATGCTGAGCAAATAATCAGAGAAACTGGACTATAAGAAGAAGAACGCGGCATCAGGACTGGAGGAAGACTCACTAACAATGATATGCAGATGTTACAAGCTTGCTTGCACAAAGTGAAGGGGACTTGAAGCATTTACTGAGGAAGATCAAAGACTATAGCCTTCAGTGTGGATGACACCTCAACATAAAGAAAACTAAAAACTTCACAAGGGGACCAATAAGCAACATCATGATAAATGGAGAAAAGATTGACGTTGTCAAGGATTTCATTTTACTTGCATCCACAATCAACACCCGTGGAAGCAGCAGTCAAGAAATCAAAAGTTCTATTGCATGGGCAAATGTGCTGCAAAAGACCTCTTTAAAGGGTTAAAAAGCAAAGATGCCACTTTAAGGACTAAGGTGCCCCTGACCCAAGCCGTGGTGTTTTCAATCACCTTATATACATGCGAAAGCTGGACACGAATAAGGAAGACTGAAGAAGAATTGATGCCTTTAAACTATGAGGTTAGTGAAGAATATTGAATAAACAATCGTGTGCCAGAAGAATGAACAAATCTTTCTTGGAAGAAGTACAGTCAGAATGCTCTCTGATATTAATAATACTAAAATTATTTAATTTAGTATTAAGTAAGTCACTGAAAGGAGCCCTGGTGACACAGTGGTTAAGCACTCTGGCCGATAACTGCAGTTGGAACCCACCAGCCACTCCATGGGGAAAAGATGTAGCAGTCTACTTCCAGAAAGATTTAGAGCACTGGAAGCCCTGTGGGGTAGTTCTACTCTGTCCTATAGGGTCGCTATGTGTTGGAGTCAACTTGAGCAATGGATTTTTTTGGTAAATCACCAAAGAGGATACACACCTGGCATAACCCCAGGAAAATGATTTCGTAAATCAGTCAGAAAACAAGGCATCCATGTTCAGTGGTATACTCATGTTTTTCTCCTTCTGCCCTCCCGTCTCTGCCCCTCTGCAATTTGTTATGTAAAATGATGTTTTGTTGTCTCATGAACACAGTTCTGCCCTTTCTCTTAAGAGTAGCACAATCTACAAAAACAATTTTAACATAAACCTCCTACCTGGCTATGAGCGTTATATATGTAGTTAGACAGAATAATGTGTTACTCAAAATTTCTCTGTGGTCAGAAAAAAACTTCTTACTGAGCCCATTAAGGGAAAAAGTTGAGTGTCTGAGGATGTCTGAAGGAGGGAGGGACAGTCCTGCCCAGATGGGAAGGGCCAGCTATGCTGGGGGTGAGAAAGAGGGGCAGGAGAGGGGAGCACGCACCAAGGAGCAGGTCAGAGTACAGGGCATCCCTGCAGTGACTCCCACATCCCCTATCACCTCCACCACCCATTGCCGTTGGGTCGATTCTGACACATAGCGACTGTAATGTTTAAGGTTGTGTGTCAACTTGGCTGGGCCATGATTCTCAGTGTTTATATGTGATCACTCCCATGATTGAATCTGCTGTGAGTAGCCAATCAGTTGCAAGTGAGTTTCCTTGGGGGTGTGGCCTGCATCTGAATATAAGCAGACATTCTGGCTTTTTGCTTGCTCTGGATCCTGTGGCTGCCTCTTGTTCATCTGACTTCTGCTTCTTGGGACTTGAGCTATTAGCTTATCTGCTGATCCTTGGATTCATTGATCTTCACAGCCTGTGAGCAGAGTCCTGCTTTCCAACCTGCCGATGTTGGGTTCGCCAGCCCCTTCGGCTACGTGAATTGGGAGAAGCCTCTATCCTAATCCAGGGACTTGGGATGTTACAGCCTCTGCAGTCACATGAGCTGTTTTCTTTGATATAAATCTCTCTCTCTCTCGATATTTATTGATTGATTGATTAATTGATTGATTGATCGATCGGTTGATTGATTGATTTATATGCCTTACTGGTTTTGCTTCTCTAGAGAACCCAACCTAAGACAGCGACCCTAAAGGTCAGAGTAGAATTGCCCCATAGGCCTGGTGGGCTCCAATCGACAACCTTTCGGTTAGCAGATGGGCACTTTAACCACTGGTGCAACATGAAGAGGACCTGTGGAAAGCAGCAGAGGGTAGGTTTCCAGGCCCAGGTGTTAGGCCAGCACAGAAACACTGTTGCAGATGCAGGGTGGTGGCTCCAGAGAACAGCAGCGTGGCTCACAGACATCATGGGGCCTCCGACTATCATAGCTGAGGAGATGGGGTTTGCGCCCATGCCACAACATTCTCAAGGGGCACGGGGGGCTCGGCTTTCATTCATTTCCATTCCCTACCCCAAGCTTAACACATTGCCTGGGACCGAGTGCTCGGTGCATTTATTTGGATCAAATTCAGTTCAGTTCAGTTTAGTTCCTTTGGAATGACAAGCAGCAGTTTGAAGCAGGGCCTGCTCCAAAGCCAACAGAAGCTTCTCTAGACAATAGGGTGCACTTCATCCCCATGTTCTCATTCTCCCCAAACATTCTGCATCACCAATGCCTGCCAGAGGCCAAGGGGCTGCCTGGCTGGCATCCCGAGTAGGGAGACAGCCTCCCTGAGACCACAGAGAGCTTGAGTCACAGCGGAGAGCATGGGGTGCTGTGGGTGCACCCGCTTCCATGTGGAGCCTTCCCCCCTACCCCCCACCATGCTGAGGCCGGATGCACAGAAACACATTGAGAGGACTCTGCTTGTGGTCTTGGTTTTAGCCGTTTATGGGATGATTTAAAAAGGGGACAAGGATGATGTTTAAATAATGTTGAAAATGGAGTCTCTGTTTACTTTAAAGATCGAAAAGACAGCTTGCCAATAAAACATCACTTTCCATTTCCCTCCAGAATTCTGTTATTAAAAATAATCTGTGATGAACTCCCAGCACCTCTCTCATGAGGCTTTCCAAAAGCTTCAAAAAACTCATAATAAAGTGTGCTCCAAAAGATCCAAATGCATTCCAGGAAGACAGCTGGATCACATTGCCTTGTTCTTGGTGGGGAGAGCGGGGAGGACGGCAGTTGGCATCTTCATAAATTAAGCCATTAGGGACAAAATTAGTAAATGTAACTAAAAGAATGTTATTCCTCCAGCTATTCAGATACACCCACAAACACAGTCTAAACATAAACACTAATTCAGCTCAGATTCTCTCGTATACATACAAGCACCACACACAAACCCACAAATGCAGACCCACAAAGACACATACAGAGACTTGTACACAGTCACATACTGACATAGAAGACACACAAGACACAGATTTTTGCACACATGGGCACAACCAGAAGAACATCATATGCACAGATACCTCGAGACAAGTGCACCAGGCTTTCCCAGGGCCACCACGGACTTTGCTGGACTTTATGGGTGGAATGGGGGATCAGAGCCTCAACAAAGTCTCCTAGAGACCTTCCTGGGCAGGGTGAGTCTTATATAACTTCCAGCATGAAATGGTGAAGTAATAACACTTAGAGAGCTTGTTGAGCGTCAGAGATAATGAGGCCTTCTGGACTTCCTCCTCTCCTTTCCTACCAGCTTGAAGAATGCTGGAGTTCCAACAGTGCAGACACAGTCTCAGGATACCTGTGGAGGAGCAAACCTCAGTTCTTTCCCTGAAAAGTAACCATCATTAAAATATCCACAGTGAGCCTGTGGTGACACACCCTGTCAGGTAGAAAATAAGATATTGTTTGATAACCGCCAATGGTATGGCCCTCATTTGTTCCTTTCAAACAACACAAGTATATTATCTTTCACTTCTGGAGGTCAGGTTCTGATGCAGGTTTCACTGGGCTAAAACCAAGATGTTGTCCGGGCTGCATTCCTTTCTGGAAGCTGTAGGGGAGAAACCATTTCCTTGCCTTTTCCAGCTTATAGCCCTCTTCCTCCATCTTCAAAGCCAGCAACAGCAGGTGGAATTCTTACCACATCACATCACTCTGATGTACTCTTCTTATAATTTTTCTGAATTTTATCTATTTTGTTGTTGTTGAGAATATACACAGCAATGCATACACCAAATTCAACCATTTCTACTTGTAAAATTTAGTGATACTGATTGCAGTCTTTGAGTTGTGCAACCATTCTCACCCTCCTTTTCTGAGTTGTTCCTCAACTAACATAAACTCACTGCCCCCTAAGGGGGTTGATGTTGTCAATTTGATCCTGTATAGATAGTTCTTAAAAGCACTTAGTGCTCAAGGTAGAACTTTTTTACTAATTAAGGTAAACTATTAGGTTTTAAGAAGACTTCAACGGACATTTTTGGTTTAAGGTTTAAAGATTATCTCAGGGCAACAGTTTCAGGGGTTCATTCACCCTCCATGGCTCCAGAAAGTCTAGAGTCCATGAGAATTTGAAATTCTGTTCTGTATTTTGCCCCTTTTGGTCAGGATTCTTCTATGGAATCTTTGATCAAAATGTTCAGTAATGGTAGCCAGGCACCATCCAGTTCTTCTGGTCTCATGGCAAAGGAGGTAGTTGTTTATGGAAGCAATTAGCCACACAGTCCATCCTATTCTTATTCCACATTCATCCTCCTCTCACCTTCCATGAGGAAGACCCAGGTTTGATTCCCAGCCAATGCACTTCATGTGAAGCCACCACCCATCTGTCAACGGATGCTTGAGTGTTGTTATGATGTTGAACAGGTTTCAGTGGAGCTTCAAGACTAAGGCAGACTATGAAGAAAGGCCTGGAAATCTACTTCCAAAAATCAGCCAATGAAAACTCTATGGATCTCATGGCAGAGGAAGTTGTTCATGGAGGTAATTAGCCACACATTCCATATCCTACTCCTATTCCTGACTCTCCTTCTTCCTCTGTTCCTCCACATAAACAGAGATCAATTATTGTGCCTTGGAAGCTTTTAAGACCCCAGGCAATACACAATGAACTAGGAGGTAGAACAGAAGCACTAGACACATTATTAGGCCAATTAATTGGGATGTCCCATGAATTCATGACCCTAAACCTCCAAATGCGTGAACCAAATCCCATGAGGTATTTGGTTGTACATAAGCAGTCTCAACAGCTATCTCTTGTTTTTGTTTTGTCATTGTTGTAAATATATATGTCACACAACTTTTGCCAATTTATCTTTTTACAGGTGTACAACTTATTGACAGCAATTACAATAACCAGCTGTGCAACCCTACCCTTCATCAATGAGGTTTTTCCATCACCGTTAACCCTCCTTTTCCTCTGCCCTCCCGCCCTTGGTAACCACTACTAAACTTTGGTCTCTATGCAGTTGCTTTTTCTGGTCTTTTTATGTAAGTGAGGATATACAGTATTTGTCCTTTTGTGATTGGCTTATCTGGCTCAGCATAATGTCTTCAAGCTCCATCCATACTGCAACATGTATTAAAACTTCATTCCTCCCACTGGTTGAGTAGCATTCCACTGTATATATGTACCACATTTTGTTTATCCATTCATCTGTTGATAGGCATTTAGGTTGTTTCCACATTTTGGCTATTGTGAATAGTGCTGCAGTGAACATTCGTGTACAAGTCTCTTTTTGAGCCTCTGCTTTTAAGTCTTTCAGGTATACATACCTAGGAGTGGAGCCCCGGCGGCACAGTGGTTAAGCGCTCGGCTGCTAACTGAAAGGTTGGCTGTTCAAACCCACCAGCCACTCTTCGGAAGAAAGATGTGGCTAAAGATTACAGCCAGTTCTATTCTGTCCTATTCGATCGCTGTGGGTTGGAATCAACTTGACAGCAGTGGATTATGGTAGTTCTATTGTTAGTTTTTTCAGGAACTGCCGCACTGTTTTCCACAACAGCTGTATCATTTTGCATTCCCACCTCGTCAATGTTTGTTATTTTCTGTTTTGTTTTATTTTTAAAATCTTAGCCATCCTAGTGGGAGTGAAATGGTATCTCACTGTAGTTTCAATTTGCATCTCTCTAACGGCTAATGATGCTGAGCATCTTTTCATGTGTTTGGTAGCCATTTGAAAGCCCTCTTTGGTGAAATGTCTATTCAAGTCCTTTGCCCATGTTATGATTGGGTTATTTGTCTTTTTATTATTAAGTTGTTGAAGTTTTATATATATTTTGGTTATTAGATTCTTGTCAGATATATGGTTTCCAAAGATATTACCCCAGTTGGTAGCCTGTCTTTTCACTTTTTTTGTAAAGATTTTTGATGAACAAAAGTTTTTAATTTTTATGAGGTCCAATTTATTTATTTTATCTTTTGCTGTTTGTGCTTTTGTTATTATATTAGATGACCCATTGTTGAAAGCTAGGCCTGACAGCATTGTCTCCGCTTGTTCTTCTAAGAATTTTATGTTTTAGTTTTCACATTGAAGTCCTTAATCCATTTTGAATTTGTTTTCATGTGTGGTGTGAGGCATGGATCCTGCGTCATTTTTTTGCATATGGAAATCAAATTTTCCAAACACCATTTATTGAAGAGATGCTTCTTTCCCCATCAAAAGGACTTAGCACCCTTGTGAAAAATCAGTTGACCATAGACGTGTGGGATTATTTCTGGAATCTCAATTCTATTCTATTGATCTATTGTTAAACCAGTACCAGGCTATTTTGATTACTGTAACTGTACAGTATGTTTTAAAATCAGGAAGTGTGACTCTTCCTACTTTGCTCTTGTCTTTCAAATTTGTTTTAGCTATTCAGGGCCTCGTGTAATTCTATATAAAGTTGAGGATTGGTTTTTCTATTTCCATAAAGAAGGCTGCTGGAATTTTAATCAGGATTGCATTGAATCTATAGATCACTTTGGGTAGTATTGAAATCTTAACAATGTTAAGTCTTCCAATCCATGAACATGGAACATCTTTCCATTTATTTAAGTCTTCTTTAATCTCTTTCAGTAACGTTTTATAGTTTTCATTGTGTAAGTCCTTCACGTCCGTGGTGAGATTTATACCTAGATATTTTATTCTCTTAGTTGCTGTTGTAATGGAATTCTTTCCCTAATTTCCCTTTCAGATTTCTCATTGCTGGTGTATAGAAACCCAGCTGATTTTTGTTTGTTTACCTTGTACCCTGTAACTTTGCTAAATTCTTCTACTAGCTCTAAAAGTTTTCTTGTGGACTCTTTTGGATTTTCTACATGTAGGATCATATCATCCATGAATAGAGATAATTTTACTTCTTCTTTTCCAACCTGGATACCTTTTATTTCCTTTTCTTGTCTTATTGCTCTGGCTGGTACTAATACAATATTGAGTAGAAGTGGTGAGACTGGGCATTTTTGTCTTGTTCCTAGTTTCAAAGGGAAAGCTCTCAATATTTTTCCATTAAGTATAATGTTGGCTGTTGGATTTTCATAAATGCCCTGAATGATATTGAGAAGGTTTCCTTCTATTCCAATCTTCTTTAGGGTTTTCATCAAGAAAAGGTGTTGTATTTTATCAAGTGCTTTTTCTGCATCCATAGAGATAATTATGTGGTTCTTTTCCTTTGTTCTGTTGATGTGGTGTATTACATTGATTGATTTTCTAATGTTGAACCATCCCTGCATTCTGGAATAAATCCCACTTGGTTGTGGTGTATGACTCTTTTAATATGCTGTTGGATTCTGTTCTCTAGTATTTTGTTGAGGATTTTTAGATCTATATTCATAAGCAGTATTGGCCTGTAGTTTTCTTTTCTTGGGGTGTCTTTGTCTGGTTTGGGTATCAGGGTTATGTCTGCCCCATAGAATGAATTAGGAGGTATTCCTTCTTTCTCAATCTTTTGGAAGAGTTTAAACAGTATTGGTGTTAATTCTTCTCTAAATATTTGATAGAATTCCCTGATGTAGCCATCTGGTCCAGGACTTTTTTTTCATTGGAAGGTTTTGATCACTGATTTGATCTCTTTACTTGCTACGGGTCTGTTGAGACTTTCTGTTTCCTCTTGAGTCAGTTTGGGTAGGTTGTACGATTCTAAGAATCTATCCTCTTCATCTAGGTTATCCAGTTTTTTGTCATACAGTTGTTCATATTATTCTGTTGTAGTTCTCTTTATTTTTATTGGGTCAGTTGTAAAGTCTCCTCTTTTTTTTTTTTTTTTTATTTTGGTTATTTAGAGCTTTTCTTTTCTTTGTCAATCTAGCTAAAGGTTTGTCAGTCTAGCTAAAGGTTTGTCAATTTTATTGATCTTTCCAAAGAACCAAAATTTGTGATTTCTCTTTTGATTTCTTCTTTGACCCACTGGTAGGTAATAGTGTGTTGTTTAATTTCCATACGTTTGTGTATTTTCTGGGTCTTTTTTTCTGTTATTGATTTCTAGCTTCACTCTGTTGTGGTCACTTCTTTGCCCTACTCTGTATGATTTCAATCTTTTTAAATTTATCAAGACTTGCTTTGTGACCTTAAATGTGGTCTATCCTGGAGAATGATACATGTGCACTGGAGTAGAATAAGTATTGTGCTGTTACGGGGTGAAGTGTTCTGTATATGCCTATTATGTCTAGTTGGTTTACAGTCATTCAAATCCTCTGCTGATCTTCTTTCTAGATGTTCTGTCCAATATTGATAGTGATGCATTAAAGTCTTCAACTATTATTGTAGTAATATCTATTTTGCCCTTCAATCCTGTCAGTGTTTGCTTTATATATTTATGTGCCCTGAAGTTGAGTGTATGTATATTTATGATTGTTAAATCTTCTTGATTAATTGACCCTTTCCTCACTATATAATGTCCATCTTTATCTCTCTGACAGATTTTGTCTTAAAATCTACTTTGTCTGATATTAAGATTGCCACCCCAGCTCTCTTTTGGTTATTATTTGCATGGAATTTTTTTTTCTATCCTTTCACTTTCAACCTATTTGTGTCCTTGGGTTTTAAGGTGTGTCTCTTGTAAACAGCAGATAGTTGGATCATGTTTTTTTAATCCATTCTGGCACTCTCTGCTTTTGATTGGAGTATTTAGTCCATTTACATTGACTGTAATTACTGATAAGAAGTGACTTACTTTGGCCATTTTATTATTTGTTTTTTGTGTGTCATAAGTCTGTCTTTGTCCTTTAGTACTGCTTATTTTTATGTTTTGTTGGTTTATTGTAGTGAGCCTTTTTGATTCCCTTCTCCTTTCCTTTCGTGTATTTTTTATATATTTTCTTAATGGTTACCATGAATATTACATTTAAGAGTTTGTATTTATAAAATTTGAGGGTAAGTGGGTACTTAACTTCAGTAACATACAAGAACTTCTATATCTATACCATTCCTCTCCCCTCCCTTTTGTTGTTGTTATCACTAATTACATTTTTATATTTCATATGCCCTGTAACATTATTTTATCCTTGCTTTTTATATATTTGCTATTAAAAAACATGAAGGACAAAACATTTAGAATTATCAAGCATGAATGCTTTATTACTAGCCCTTATACTTGTTCATGGATTTCCCTTTATTAGGGATCTTTCTTTCTATGTTTAGCTTTGAATTACTTTCTAATGTCTTTTCCCTTCCATCTTCAGAACTCCAATTAGTATTTTTTGTAAGGCCAGTCTGGTGGATATGAACACTTTCAGTTTCTGTTTGTCTGGGAATATTTTAATTTTGCCCTTATTCTTGAAAGATAGTTTAGCTGGGTATAGTATTCTTGGTTGACAGGTTGTTTTTTTGTTTGTTTGTTTGTGTTTCCCCCTTTTGGCACTTTAAATATATCATTTCATTACCTTCTGGCGTCCAATATTTCTGAGGAAAAATCTGCACTTTATCTTATTGGGGATCCTCTGTATGTGACTGTTTGCTTCTCTCTCACTGCTTTCAGGAGTCTCTTTTTATGTTTAATTTCTGAGAGCGTAAATATGATGTGTCTTGGTGTAAATGTCTTTGGGTTTATCCTGCTTAGGGTTCTTTGAGCTTCTTAGATTTGTAAATTCATGTACACTGGGGAAATTTTCTGTCATTATTTCTTCAAATATTCTCTTGTCCCTTTCTCTCATCTCCTTCTGGAATTCCCATGAAGCATATATTAGGCCTCATGATGTTGTTCCATAATTCCATTAAACTGTGCTCTGCTTTCTTGAGCCTCCATTCTTGTTGCTCTTCAGTGTTTGTAATTTTAACTTTTAGCCTCTAATTCAATGATCCTTTCTTCACCTGATTAAATCTGTTGATAATTATTTCTATTGTGTTTCTCATTTCAGTTGTTTTCCGTTTCAGTTACAATATCTTTTTTTTTTTTTTTTGAGATCTTCATTTTGTTCTTGCTTTGTTTTCCTTTTTCCTTTTAGCTCTAGTCTACATTTCCCTTTAGTACTTTAATTATGTTTAATATTGTTGTATTATATATTCTTCCATTTTTTCATTATTTGGTCATCCCTAGATGCACTTTCACCCCTTTTGTCATGTTCATTTGGATAGGCCATTGTTTCTCTGTTCATTGTGTGTCTTGTGATTTTTTTGTTGAGGCATTGTAATTTTCAAGAGTGTTAACTTCCTCAGTTTTCCCCAGTATTTGGTGTTTTTGCCTTCACTACTTTCTGTAAGAAACTTAGGTGGGCAGAGTTTGGGTCTTTGCTTACCATTTCCTCTCCCTCTCTGTGATAGCTCCTTCTGCCTCCCTGGTTTAATTGGGATTCAAAAATTCCAGATCTCATTTTTCCACTTTCAATCCCTCCCAAACATACCAGAGAACATGCTGCGGTCATTCTGTCCCCCAGCGGGCACTGCCACTCAGGCAAGATATCATTTACTAATCATTCTGTTCATGGGGTGTTCAGTCCCCTTTCTCTAGTTATTACCTCCCTTCTCTGTTTCTGCAAACACATTTTAGTCAGAAAACCCACACCCAGCAAGTCCCCTTTGGCACTTGGTGTTGCCGTCTGTCTTTCCCTGAGGCTTCCTTCCCTGCTCTGTGGGGGATGCTTATATCTGAGCTGGCATTCAGGGGAAGCACAGGCAGAATTTCCTCCATTTCAGGAGAAGAAGGGGCTGGCACTCCCCAGAAGGACCTCCAAGAGATCTGTCTCGTTGGTTTCAGAGCCACAGTGGCTCTGTGGTGGCTGGGGGAGCAGTGTCCACTTAGGTGACCCATCTCCAGCCTCCACTGTAGGGAATCTTCAGTAGGAGTTAGTATCAGTCCAACAGATGACAGTTACTGGTGGAGGGACAGAGCCCTCCCCTTGTTGCTATCAGAGCTGTAGGTGTAGCTTCCACTTAAAACGCCTGCTTCCTCGCACACAGCAGCCTCAGTCAGCAGTCCTCAGCACCAACTGTAAGAGAAGCAGACAGATCCAAACTGATCCCAAGGGAGGTCTGTCCTGTTGGTTTCAGAGGCGTGAGCTCTGGGGTGCACGGGGAGCAGGTAGAGTGCTGACTACGTGAGCATACTCCACTGTAGGGGTCTTCTGTAGCACTTTGCAACAGCCTGGCAACCAACACTTAGCAGGTGGGGTAGCAGGTGTCACACTCTGGTCAGATCCCCATGGAGGTCTGCCTTGCTGCTGTCAGAGTCCCGCCAGTAGATTGTTGGCTGTGAGTGCAGCCTCCACTCAAGACCCCTGCTTCTTAACACACAGCAGCCCCAGTCAGCAGTCCTCAGCACCAACTGGAAGTGGGGGCAGAATAACCTTAATTAACCCCCATGGAGGTTTGTCCTGTTGGTTTCGGGGGCAGACCTATGGCGTGTGCAGGCAAGCAGGCAGAGTGCTGTCTATGGGAGCAGATTGTACTGCAGGGTGTTTCTGTAGCAACTTACAGAAGGCTTGCAGGTGACAGTGTCTGGGTGTGGGAGGGGCTGTCATGCTCCAAATGGACCTTCAGGGAGGTCTGCCTTGTTGTTATCAGAGCCCTCCCTGTAGTATGTTAGCTGCCGGTGTAGCCTCCACTAAGATTCCTGCTTCTCAGCACGCAGCAGCCTCAGTCAGCATTCTTCAGCACTGAATGAAAGGGGGAGCAGGCTGACCAGAACTGACTCCCCAGGAGGTCTGTGCCATTGATTTCAGAGGCCTGAGCTATGGGGTGCTCAGGGAGGCAGGTAGAATGTTGACTATGAGAGCAGACTCCACTGCACCGGCCTTCTGTAGCAATTCACAGTAGGTTTGCAACTGACAGTATCTGGGTGGGGAAGGTGTTGGCACCCTCCAAAAGGACCCCTGGAGAGGTCTGCCTTGTTGATTTTAGGGCAGAAGCTTGAGGTCTTGTCTCTTTGTACAGGCAGGGGCTATGGTGGTTAGGGAAGGCAAGCTCTTTTACTGGGACCACTACCCCAGTTCACAGCAGCCAGCAACCCAGATGGCTGAGGGGCAGAGACAATGGGAGAAGTGATTTTCCTACCAAGTGTGACTCTTTGATTTGTTGATTCTTGCCTATCTGCAGTACCCCGCTGCTTTCCTCTGCTCCCTGATTAAGAGTCCCTCAAAGCCAAGCGGCAGTTTCCTTGTTGTATGTGTGGGAGAGAGTCGAACGATGGTTTGTTTACACCACCATCTTCCCAGAATTCCAATGGACCTCATTTTAAAGTCAGTAATTTTACAAAACTTTCATTAAAAAATTTGAATACCAAGGTGTTGGGAAATAAAGTAGCTTTTGTAGGATATAGATACCTTGGTGCACATTTGTTGTTTTTCTCTGTCCATATCTCTACTCCTTTCTCCTGGTGATGACACCTGCAGAACCTTGAGGAAGTGTCCTTACCTCTCATGTACCTCTGATGTGGCTGCCTTCCACAATGGCACACCTCCTGGTCACAGTGAGGAGCATATAACTGGGACTCCGTTCCTCTAGGCACAGTGATCATGGACTGGAGAGAGCACATGGACAAGCCTGGCCAATAATATCCTGCCCTGAGGTCTTACATTGGGAAGCTGGAAGAGGGAAGCTCTCTGTTTGCTCTAGATTTTCTAACTCGGATAATGTAAGCTGAGCGCCACCTGCGGCTACGCTCTACCATTCTCCCACTTCAGGGAGAAGTGAAGCCAACACAAACAGAGAAGTAGAGCAAAGAAGTGGGAAGGAATGGAGGGAAGGAAGGGGAGGAAGTGATGACCTTGCTTGAGTCTTTGGAGCCCTTGAAGGAAGCTAGTTTGAATTGAGTGCTGATGAATACAGATGAGGTCACTTCTAGAAGGCCAACACAATTAAAATCAAATTTTATCACATCTCATGTGAACATTAAAACCTCTCAGATAATGACAGCTATGTGCAATAGATGGGAAATCAGGGATTTTCAGGCATTGGAGAAATTCTTTTGACAGGAGAAACGAATGTGATGAAGGCAGAAAGGGCAGATTAGCAAAGTGGGGCAGCCTCCTGAGAGCACTGAAAATTGAGCACATTGTAGTTCTCCCCAAGAGAGATAGTCAGTCACTTCAGTGTTCAGCTCAGTCAGGTCAGCGAGGAGGCCCCAGCAGCTTGGTCACAATGTGGCCACAGCCTGCAGGGATGATCGGTACCCTATCTGGGAGATCATAAAGCACCAGGTCAGGCTGGCAAGGAGGGACCTTCCACCTGGCCTAAAGCTGTATTTTTTTATGTAGAAACATAGATCTCTTTTTGTTTTAGAATAAGACATATAATAAGATCCACATTCTAAAAGATGTGCTTTAACTCAATAACAATAGATCAATGAAATGATGGAACATATTTATCCCATACGCAGAATGAGCATGAAGTTTTCTTGTGCATATTTGTTTCTAGATGCTTAAATTCAAAATAATTCAAAACATTTCTCAGATTAATATAATTTTATCAACACAATAGATTCCTTTCCTCAAATCAATTATCATTAAACTTAATAGGAAACTTTCCCTATATTATAAATGGAAGAGCAAGTGTGAGTTGGTATTAGTTTTCTTTTGGAAATAGTTGCTGGATTGTAGAAAAGTATGTTGAGATCCTTTCAATTTATCTAGAATAACCAGATGAGACAGAATCAATTTCTTCAAATTTTTAAAAGCTGAGCCTAGAGAATCAATACCTTCACACACACACACACACACACACACACACACACACACACACACACACACACACACACACTATGGTAGGCAGAGTTCTAAGATGCCCCACAAGATTCCCACCCCTTGCTATACATAACCTATATAATCCTCTCCCCTTGAGTGTGGGTGAGACATGCGAATATGATAAAATGTCACTCGTGTGAATATGTTACTTCATATAGCAGAAGAGATTTTACAAGTATAATTAAGATCCCAAATCAGTCAACCCTGAGTCAATCAAAAGGGAGATTGTCCTTGGTGGGCCTGTCCTAATCAGGTGAGCTCTGAAAAGGGACTAGGCCCTTCCTGCAAAAGAGATTTGACGTGTGAGAGGGCCTATGGAAGGAGCCACATGGCAAGGAACTGTGGGTGAGGTCTAGGAGCAGAGAGTGGCCCCCGACCAACAGCCACCAAGAGAACTTGAGTCTCAGTCCTACAACAGCAAGAACCAAATTCTGCCAAAAACCACATAAGCCTGAAAGGAACACAGCCCAGTTGACACCTTGATTTCAGCTTTGGGAGGCCCTGAGCAGAAAACCCAGCTATGCTGTGCTTGAACTTCTGACCTAAAGAAACTCTAAGATAATAAACTGGTGTTGTTTTATGCTGCTAAATTTGTGATAGTTTGTGGTAATGTGTCATGCAGGAATAAATTAAAAAAAAAAAACTATACACACACACTCACACGGTCATTCTTCCCTCAGTATCCCCATTCCTTCTTCGTCTATTCCTCAAATAGTTATTTATTAACTATTATTCTCCAATAACCAAGAACCTTTCAGAATGCATTAATTAATTCTCTCTATCATTTTTGTTATCCCTACAAGTACACACATAAACACACACAAGCACACACAGCCCTGTAGTAGCTGCCATGGGGAAGTTAAAAATTAATAAGACACAACAGAACCTGCTGTTGATGACGTCCTGCTTCTGGAAGAGCTAAAGCAGGCCCATAAGCAATTCTCAAATCAGGCCATCTGAGGAGGTCAGAGACGCCTTACTGAGGAAGCAGAATCAGAGGTGGGACTTAAAAATGGGAGGATTCCCTCTTAGTGGAGACGGAAGAATTATAACATCCTCAAAGGCAAGAACTGAAGTGCAGTTTGTAACCAGATGGTGGTGGGTCCTTGGATTCTACACTCACAAGTTTAAACACTATTTCATAGGCAAAGGAGAGTCAGTGAAGGACATAAAGCTGGAGAATGACATCCTTGGGTACTTAGTTTAGCAAGGACATTCTAGTGGCATTGTGGGAAGTAGACTGAATTGAGTGAGGCCAGAGGTGGGGAATGTGTTAAGCACCAGTTGTGATTACCCAGGTAAGAGATTCTAAGAGTGTGGATTACAGCCATTGAGCTGGAGGGCTGGCTGCAAATGTAAGGGCAAAGGACAGACTCAGGGTTTCTCTCAGACTGGCTGAGTACAAGGAGGAGTCAAAGCCTCTGCAAAGATAATGCTACCAACAGAAATACAAAGAAATTAATTCTAAAGAGAAAAAGAGTGGCCCTCTTATCCTGGACAGAAGTTCCACCAGCAGGGGAAAAAAAGTGGGACGGCAATTCTTTATTGCCTTCATAGCTTCAGCTAAAGAACCATTGAACCCAAAGTGAGGAGAACAGGATAGTGCAGAGGTCATGCACAAGCTATTCTAGCACATGCATGTGGGTCTGGAGAAACCAAAATTCACTCTGCTTTTAACTCTTTTTTAAAATAGCAGACTAGGTTGTTCTGTTTTTGGCAAGACCATGCCTTTCACTTATAGCAAACCCTTTGCTAATCTTCCTCCTTGCTTCCTGCTTGGATTTTAATCACTGGAAGTGATTACACAGCCACACTGGTTTCCCTGGAACTCCATTGTCGTTTAGCTGTAAATATGTCCTCATATTGTGATCAAATGATTTCCTTTGGGGAATGAGGTAGTTCAATAGGACCATAGTCAAGGTATTCATTATACAATTTCTTTACAATAATTTGGAGCTATGAAAGGCTCTTGAGGAGGAGCCATAGGTGAAAAGGGTAAAGCCAAGGGAGTGGCTGAGGGGCTGTGGGGGAGCTACTGGGAGAAGAGGAAGAAAGCCAAGGATCAAACCAGCCACCATGTACAGCACACGATTTCCCCTCCTCTCAACCTCTCTGCTTGTCACCAAGGGGCCTACTGTTCCAAACCATCACTCCTGTTAATCCTCCAGCACGCTCTCAGGGCCAGCAGGAAGAATCCTATAAATTGAAGGCATGTCGGAAAGAAGAGCAGGAGGGCTCAGAAGCATTGAGGCCTGAGCAGACCGGGGTTGGGAGAGGGGATGCGGTGGAGGGGGAAGGACACAGTGGGAGGAGACCCAGCAAAAGCCCAAGATTAAAACCTGCTCTTGAATAAGCCCTGATTAGGGGTTGTGGGGAGCCCTGGTGGCACAGTGGTTAAGATCTCAGCTGCTAACAAAAAGGTCAGCAGTTCAAATCCACCAGCCACTCCTTGGACACCATATGGGGCAGTTCTACTCTGTGCTATAGGGTAGCTATGAGTTGGAATCACTTGATGGCAATGGGTTTGGTTTTTGGTTTGGGGGGTCATGGAGTTTATGTTATGTGCTCTAAGTGGCCAAGATGAGGCATTGGTGGTTTGGTGGTAGGACTCTCCCCTTCCATGGGAAAGACCCAGGTTTGATTCCCAGCCAGTGCACCTTATGCACAGCCACCACCCATCTGTCAGTGGAGGCTTGCATGTTGCTAGGATGCTAAACCGGTTTCAGTGGAGTTTCCAGACTAAGAAAGACTAGGAGGAAAAGCCTGGCTATCTATTTTCAAAACTCAGCCAGTGAAAACCCTACAGATCACAATGGTCTGAGTGCCAACCTATCGTGGGGATGGCACAGGACTGGGCAGTGTTTCATTCTGTCGTGCATGTGGTCACCAGAAGTCAGGGCCAACTCGATGTCAGCCAACAGCAGAGTGGCCAAAGTCCCACTTCCCCATCAGAGTGTGATCCAACTGAAGAGTCTTTGGGTCTAGATCAAAGCCTCTCCTTTCACTGTCATCTGAGCCTGCCAGACATGGGCCTGTGGTCGCACTGGACTCTCACCCAGCGAAACGTGGCCTTCAGAACATGGAAGTAGTTTATTTAGTCTGTTTAGGCAGTTTATTACAACACAGCTTCCATTTCAACCTTGACCAACCACAGAGATTCTGATAACATTGTCATGTATGTTAACATCACAGGTCAAAGTCCGTAAGAGATCTTATTTTCATTTTATTGACTCTAATTTTTTATTTTACTCAGTATTGTTTAGGATAAATGCACTATTCAGAGGTGTATAAACATTTGTTGATGCCCACACATGCGATGACAGCAGAGGTAATGAAGAGAGTGAGTGGCATGGTTTCTACTGCCCAAAGACCCACTGTCCTGACGTTTCATGTGTTAGAGATGAAGGAGGCGTCAGCACCAGGGTTGTGACCTACGGACTCCCAGGACGTCAGGGAAGGCTTACCCCAGGAAGGGGCATGGAACAGGGATCTGAAGGGTAAGTGGGTATTTGCTAGCAAAGAAGAAGAGAAAGGCAATTCTGAGAGAGGAAATGACTCATGCAAAGGCCGAGATCTTGAAGAATTAAACTAAGGAAGTAACAACATAAATAGAGAAAAGGGAATAATACAAGACCTATTAAAGGAAGTGAATTTCAAAGACCTTCCACAGTGAGGGTCAAGGAGTGGAAGCGCGACAGATGACACCAGGGTGGGGGGCTGAGGAGCTCGACTAGAAGGTGGTGTCACTGACCGAGACTGGGGAGAGGAAGAAGGGGCACATTTTAGGGCAGGAAATGAGTCCATCTTGGACTATGTCTGAGGGACATTTCAGTGAAGGTCTCTGTCAGGCAGCTAGCTGTGTTTGTCTGGAGTCCATGAAAAACCCCCGGCGTGGCTCCCTCAGACACCCTTTTAACTGGTACTGAAGTCACTCTTGAGGTTCACCCTTCAGTTGAAGATTAGACAGGCCTATAACAAACAATTATACACATAATTCAACTATGTATACGAGACTAAATGGGCACTCCAGTCCAGGGGCAAGGACAAGAAGGCAGGAGGGGACAGGAAAGCTGGGTGAATGGAAATGGGGAACCCAAGTGTCTTAGTCATCCAGTGCTGCTATAACAGAAACACCACAAGTGGATGGTTTTAACAAAGAGAAGTATATTTCCTCAGTTAAAGTAGGCTAAAAGTCCAAATTCAGGGCATCAGCTCCAGGGAAAGGCTTTTTCTCTCTGTCGGCCTTCTTCTCTTCAGTGTTCCCCCAGATTAGGAGCTTCTCTGCGCAGGGACCCCAGGTCCAAAGGACGCACTCTGCTCCTGGGACTGCTTTCTTGATGGTATGAGGTTCCCCTGTCTCACTGCTCACTTCTGTCTTTTATATCTCAAGAGATTGCCTCAGGACACAATCCAGTCTTGTAGATCAGGTCCTGCCTTACTAACACGACTGCCACCCATCCTCCCTCATTAACATCATAGAGGCAGGTTTACAACATACAGGAAAATCACACAGTACCAGGAATCATGGCCCAGCCAAATTGACACACACATTTTTGGGGGGACATAATTCAATCCATGACACCAAGGTCAAGAAGGGGAGAGTATTGACACGTCACGGGGTTGGCAACCAATGTCACAAAACAATGTGTATTGATTGTTTAATGAGAAACTAACATGCTCTGTAAACCTTCATCTAAAACACAATAGAAAATTAATTAAAGAAGAAAACCCAGGAGCTTGAGTTACTTGGAAAAAGCATCAGAGAAATTAGCAGGGAGCAGAGCCATGAGGAGCATGTGTTTCCCACAGAGTTTGCAGAATGAAAATATGTGTAAGGCGTGTGCAGAGAAAGAAGATCTGGTGAAGAAGTGGATGAATAGCAAACACACCGGGGTCTAGAAAGAGAAAGTGAAGAGCACACCCTTACAATCACTAGCTGTGGAGCACTTCGCCTACAATGCCTCATCAGTCTTCCCAAAGCCTCTGTTGAGTTAGTTAGTATCTTCCCCACTTTGTAGATGAGAAAGGTGAGTCTTGGAGCAGCTAAGTGGCCAGTCCAAAATCACACAGCTATTAAGTGGTAGAGCTGCAACTCAAACTAACTGTAAAGCACACATTCTCTCCACAACGGCAGGCAGGCCCAGTGTTGTCACTGGAGAATGGAAAGGTCATGCCTTCAGTCTCTGGGTGAGAGACAGACTGAAAATCCGCCACTTGCTTTGATAACTGGGACCTCATTTCCAGGCTTCGGGAGAGCAGCTCTGAGGAGTTTGGGGAGTAGGAGCTGGATGGAGTGACTGAAAGGTAACTGGACAGGGACAGTAACAATGCCATGTGCAAGTTCTGCTACCGGAAGCTTGACTGTGAGAACTAGATGGGCCTCAGACAGATTTTGGGGTGAGGACACTTTTGTTCTTTCCCCTTTTTTGCTGTTGTTGTTGTTCTGAACTTGGCATGCTTATAGACTGTGAGGAAGACGTCAAGGAAAAATGGGGACTCAGGAAAGCAAGGGGTTGAATACAAGAAGGAAAAGGAGATGGAGGACTCAAGATCAGAGATGGGGGACATCCCCGGATGAGAGGGCTGGCACCTTTGCTTTGGAGACACCAGAACAGCAGTGAAAAACACTTGGATTTGGAGCCAGGAAGTTAAGAGAAATCCTTTCCTAACATAAAGTAGAATGTGAAACCAGACACTGAGATGGGGGAGGGGAGAGAGGGACTTGAGAAGAACCATGAAGGGTACAGCAGTCATTATGTGGGAAAGTTTGCCGACAAGGAGAAATAAAAGGATGCCAGGCAGAGCCTGTATTTGTGGAGTTTAAAGACCACACATTTGTAGTTGAACCAACCATTATAGTGCTTACATCTTCTTCACCAGCCTTTAAGATCTAGGGGGAGATGGACCTGAGGGTGCCGTGAGTGACCTTGAAAAGACATTTACGAGAAGAGAGGCATGTTGCAATGCTGGGTTGCAATGGGATGTGGCAAAGTTTTTCTATCCCCCGGCATCTAATTGCTCAGTTTTGAATAATGTCGAGCTAGCTCTCCTTCAAACTTGGTTCAAAATTTCCTAATCTTTTACTCCCACCACTCTCTCAACATGTGGTAGATAGATGCTAAATAGACACACTGCCAAGATCCTCAGTGGACAGAGAAAAAACATAGCTATAGGGTCATCTAAGACCCGTGGAGGAAAATGTGGATGTCCACATGCACTGGCCAGCTCTCGGTGCCCCCACACCTCACGCGTGGCCCCAGGGCCCCTGAGAACTCAGCAGTACCCGTGCTGTTCTCCCTCTCCCTTCAGGGCTTGGCTTCCTTGGAACCAGCCTACTTTCACATTCTTCTCATTGCAGGAATCTTTGTCCCCTTATCTGTAAAACAAGGCCCTGAAACCCAGGACCTTGAGGGTCTGACCCCTCCAAAATTCTAAACATTATGGACATTTCTTCTGCATCTTCCTAAGCTCCTCACCACCACTACCACCACCACTGCAAAGCAAAAAACTTTCAACTCAGTGAGGGAGCTATTTAGAGAAAGAGGAAACCAAAGTGGGAATTATATTTCTTTGGGGGAAAAAAGGTAGGCAAGCACTACAGGCTACAGTGTGTCATGCCTCAGGGTGCCCTGGGGGACTCTGAGCCCCTTCCTAGCTCCCAGTGTGGACACCAAGCCAGGGCTGCTAACATTAGGGGCATGGGCCTTGTACAGACAGAAGCAAGAAAGGAAAGAACGCCACCGTTTGGACCAACTTTTCAGAGTCTTGCACCTCTTCATCATAGTCTTAATAAATATTTGGTCTAAAACGTTGCCTTAAAAACATATGTTGAAAATATGCCACTTCAAAAAAACTCATGTGACTGCTTCCTCCTCCTTTCCCTACGCCAACACCACCATCCATGCTTTTCTGCTCCACCTGGCAGAGAACACACGGAAGAGATGCTATTCCCCACCTGCCCCTACCTGACAGATAAAAACAGAAAGAGGGTCCGCTGCGGAACGCGCAGACACTGGGATGTTCACTGCTGTTGGAGCGGCAGATCCCTCTTGGACTCATCCTAGCGCAGGTCTAGCAGCCACCATGCGCCATGTGGCCTGAGCAAGCCAGTCACCTGCTCTCTTCTCCGGTTTTCCCTTCTGGACATCATGGCCTTGCATGTGTGACACCGCTCAGCTCTCCTGCCCTGGGGTGTGGTTAACTTGTCGGACTCCATCTAAGATTCAAATTCCAGAAGTAAGCGTCTACACAAAGAACATCGACTTGAAAGAAAAGAAGCGTGATGGGCCTGAGCCTCCACTCCCGTAAGGCTCTGGAATGTTGCCACAGGAGCGCAAGGTGTAAATGTTGTACAGAAGCAGGAACCAAGTCGAGGTGGCAGAGGATGAGGCGTGGGTGGACTGTAGGTAAGATCCCCAGCCTGGGGCGGCCCCTCTCAACTTCCGTCCCACAGTGCCCTCTGCTGGAGACAGCCGATACCGCAGCGCGCGCACCTGTGCTTAAAATGCTCTCCCCAACAGTGACTTCGGCAGGTAAAATACAAGTCCCAGCTCTCCAGGGAGTCTCGGCTTCCAGGCCGACTTTTTTCTGTTTTCACTGTGGTTAAATATATATCTCGAAAAAAGAATGTGCTGTTTCAACCCGTCTTAAGCGTACAATTCAGTAACATTAGTCACATTCACCATTCCGTGCAGCCTTCACCACTATTCTTCTTGATGCTGTTGTAAATGAAATTGTGTTCTTTATTTCCTTTCCCAGTTGTTCATTGCTGGTGTATAGAAACACAGCTGATTTTTGTGTACTGATCTTTTACCCTGCAACTCTGCTGAATTCATTTATTAGCTGGCGTACAACCTCAACAATAACATATACTAAAAAATAATAATAATAAGATAATTTAATCTGTCTTTCAGTTCGTCATACTGTGGTGGTTTGTGAGTTGCTGTGATACTGGAAGCTTTGCCATCGGTATTCCAAATACCAGCAGGGTCACCTTTGGTGGACAGGTTTCATCTGAGCTGACAGACTAGGAAGAAGGACCTGGCAGTGTACTTCTGAAAAAACTGGCCAGTGAAAACCTTATGAATAGCAGAACATTGTCTGATATACTGCCAGAAGATAAGCCCCTCAGGTTGGAAGGCACTCAAAATATGAGGAAAGAGCTGCCTCTTCAAAGTATAGTAGACTTTAATGATGTGGATGGAGTCAAGTTTTTGGGACCTTCATTTGCTGATGTGGCATGACTCAAAATGAGAAGAAACAGCTCCAAACATCCATTAATAACTGGAACGTGGAATGTACGAAGTATGAATCTAGGAAAATTGGAAATCGTCCAAAATGAAATGGAACGCATAAACATTGATATCTAAGGCATTAGTGAGCTGAAATGGACTGGTATTGACCATTTCAAATCAGATAATCATACGGTCTACTATGCCAGGAATGACAAATTGAACAGGAATAGTGTTGGGTTCACCATCAAAAAGAACATTACAAGATCTATCCTGAAGTACAACCCTGTCAGTGATAGGATAATATCCATATGCCTGCAAGGAAGACCAGTTAATAATTATTCAAATTTACACACCAACCACTAAGGCCAAAGATGAAGAAATTGAAGATTTTCAACAACTTCTACAGTCTGTAATTGATCAAACATGGGATCAAGATGCATTGATAATTACTGGTGATTGGAATTTGAAAGTTGGAAACAAAAAAGAATAATTAATAGTTGGAAAATATGGCCTTAGTGATAGAATTGAAGCCAGAAATATCATGTTAGAATTTTGCAAGACCAATGAATCCTTCATCGCAAATACCTTTTTTTCAACAACATAAATGGCGACTATACACATAGACCTCACCAGATGGAATACACAGGAATCAAATCGACTACATCTGTGGAAAGAGACAGTGGAAAAGCTAAATGTCATCAGTCAGAAGAAGGCCAGGTGCTAACTGTGGAACAGACCATCACTTGCTCGTATCCAAGTTCAAGTTGAAGTTAAAGAAAATTAGAACAAGTCTATGAGAGCCAAAGTATGACCTTGAGTATATCCCACCTGAATTTAGAGATCATCTCAAGAATAGATTTGATGCATTGAACACAAATGACCACAGATCAGATGAGCTGTGGAATGACATCAAGGATGCCATATGTGAAGAAAGCAAAAGGTCATTAAAAAGACAGGAAAGAAAGAAAAGACCAAAATGGATGTCAGAAGAGACTCTGAAAGTTGCTCTTGAATGTAGAGTGACTAAAGCAAAAGGAAGAAATGATGAAGCAAGAGAGCTGAACAGAAGATTTCAAAGGGCGGCTCGAGAAGACAAAGTAAAATTATTATAATGATGTGTGCAAAGACCTGGAGACAGAAAACTGAAAGGGAAAAACACAGTCAGCATTTCTCAAGTAGAAGGAACTGATGAAAAACTTCAAGCCTCAAGTTGCAATAGTGAAGGATTCTACGGGGAAAATATTAATCCACTCAGGAAGCATCAAAAGAAGATGGAAGGTAATCAATGTCACTGAATTGTACATGTAGAAACTTTTGAAATGGTGTAACTTTGGCTATGTATATTTTCACCATAAAAAAAAAGGGGGTCCTCCAAGGTCAAGAAGGGAGAGTGTTGACATGTTGTGGGGTTGTTAACCAATGTCATAAAACAATATGTGTACTGACTGTTTAATAAGAAACTATTTGTTCTGTAAAACTTCATCTGAAGTACAATAAAAATATATATATTAAAAAAAAGAAGATGGAAGGAATACACAGGGTCACTGTACCAAAAAGAATTGGTTGATGTTCAGTCATTTCAGGAGGTAGCATATGGTCAAGAACTGATGGTACTGAAGGAAGAGGCCCAAGCTGCACTGAAGGTATTGGCAAAAAACAAGGCTCCAGGAATTTATGGAATACCAACTGAGATGTTTCAACAAATGGAGGCAGCGCTGGAGGTGCTAATTCGTCTATGCGGAGAAATTTGGAAGACAGCTACCTAGCCAACTGACTGGAAGAGATCCATATTTGTAGGCATTCCAAAGAAAGGTGATCCAAAAGAATTCGGAAATTATCAAATGATCTCATTATCACACACAAGCAAAGTTTTGCTGAAGATCATTCAAAAGTGGTTGTTGCAGTACATCAACAGGGAACTGCCAGAAATTCAAGCCAGATTCAGAAAAAGACATGGAACGAGGGATATCATTAGTGATGTCAGACGGATCCTGGCTGAAAGAAGAGAATACCAGAAAGATGTTTACCTGTGTTTTATTGACTATACAAAGGCATTTGACTGTGTGATTCATAACAAATTATGGATAACATTGCAAAGAATGAGAATTTCAGAACACTTAATTGTGCTCATGCAGAACCTATACTTAGACCAAGAGCAGTCATTCAAACAGAACAAGGGGATACTGCATAGTTTAAAGTCAGGAAAGGTGTGCATCAGGGTTATATCCTTTCACCATACTTAGTCTGTATGCTGAGAAAATAATCTGAGAAGCTGGAATATACGAAGAAGAAAGGGGCATCAGGACTGGAGGAAGACTCATTAACAACCTGCAATATGCAGATGACACAACCTTGCTTGCTGAAAGTGAAAAGGATTTGAAGCACTTACTGACGAAGATCAAAGACTACAGCCTTCAGTATGGATTATACCTCAACAAAAACAAAATAAAAATTCTCACAACTGGACCAATAAGCAACATCTTGATAAATGGACAAAATATTAAAGTTGTAAAGGATTTCATTTTACTTGAACCCACAATCAATGCCCCTGGATGCAGCAGTCAAGAAATCAAATGACACATTGCATTGGGCAATTCTGTTGCAAAAAAATCTCTTTAAAGTGTTAAAAAGCAAAGAAGTCACTTTAAGGAGTAAGGTGCGCCTGATCCAAGCCATGCGGTTTTCAATCGCTTTATGTGCATGTGAAAGCTGGACAATGAATAAAGAAGACTGAAGAAGAATTGATGCCTTTGAATTACTGTGTTGGCGAAGAATATTGACTATACCATGGACTGCCAGAAGAACAAACAAATCTGTCTTGGAAGAAGTTCATTAGAAGCCAGAATGCTCCTTAGAAGCAAGGATGGCAAGACTTCGTCTCACTTACTTTGGACATGTTATCAGGAGGGACCAGTCCCTAGACAAGGACATCATGCTTAGTAAAGTAGAGGATCAGCAAAAAAGAGGAAGACCCTCAACGAGATGGATTGGCACAGTGGCTACAACAATGGGCTCAAGCATAACAAAGATT
Organism: Dugong dugon; assembly: GCA_030035585.1. Taxonomy (NCBI): domain Eukaryota; kingdom Metazoa; phylum Chordata; class Mammalia; order Sirenia; family Dugongidae; genus Dugong; species Dugong dugon. Next base: position 2,760,379 of record CM057475.1, on the reverse strand, counting down.
GCAAAGATGGCACAGGACAGGGCAGTGTTTTGTTCTGTCATACATAGCATTACTGTGAGTGGGAACCAACTCAATGGACCTAACAACAACAACAACAACAATCTGTGAATAAAGATAGGTTTACTTCTTCCTTTCTAATTTGAATGCCTTTTATTTCTTTTTCTCACCTAATTGCTCTGGGTGGAACTTCCAGTGAAATGTTGAATAGCAGTGATGAAAACAGGCATCTTTGTCTTGTTCCTGACTTTGGGGAAAAGGTTTCAGTCTTTCTCCACTGAGGATGATGTTCCTAGGGGTCTCTGGGTGACACAAACAATTAGGGACTTAGCTACTAACCAAAAGGTTGATGGTTCGAGTCCACCCAGTGATCCACTTCCAAAAAATCACAGCCACTGAAAACACTATGAATATAGAAGAATTCTGATCAAATGGGGGGAAATGCAGAACAGAATTTCAAACTCTCATGGAATCCATACTTTCTGGAGCCATTGAGGCTAAACGAACCCCAGAAACTATTGCCCTGAGATAATCTTTAAACCTTAAACCGAAATACCACCTGAAGTCTTCTTAAAACCAAACAATAGTTTAGTTTAACTAGTAAATAATGTCTGCCTTGGGTATTGTGCTTTTTTAAGATCTATATATATGGGATCACACTGACAACAGCAACTCAAGAGATTAGATAGGAAATTTAGAGGACATTGAGTTTATGCTAATGAGGGAGGAACAACTCCGGAAAGGAGAGTGAGAATGGTTGTACAACTCAAAGAATGTAATCAGTGTCATTGAATTGTACATGTAGAAATTATTAAACTGGTGTACGTGTTGCTGTGTATATTCTCAACAACAAAAATAAAATAAATTATTTAAAAAAAAGAAGAGCCAGGCCAGTCTAGATTTTAGTGTACTGATAAATCTACTTTTGATGGCTGAAATTGTGTTTTTTATATTTCTTTTGTGCTCTCCACAGAATCTAGGATATAACAGGCCTTCAATAGGTAGCTGTTGAAGGGATGAACCAATATACCTAATTCCATGAGAAAAAAAAAAGGAAACCCTGTGGAGCACTGTTCTACTCTGACACACATGGGCTCGTCATGAGTTGGAAGAGATGGAATCAATTTGACAGCAACTGGTTTGGGTTTTTTGTTTTTTTTAATCTCTTCCCTCAAAAGGCCAGGATTTGGGCATCACATTTCTAATTCCCCTCTGAATCCATCAGTGAACTCATTTATCCATGAACTGAGTCTTGAAAGATAAGAAAGAGGTAAATGTGCAGGAAGTGGTGGAAAAGGGCATTCCCTAATGAGTAAGAGCTTAGATATGTGAAGAGCTACAGTAGACAGCAAAGGCCTTGGTTCTAGTTCTTGGTTCTCTCTTTCTTAAAAGGGACCTTTGTGAAGGTTCAAAGGAAGGCAGAGTGCTCTGGATAAGCCCACCCTTCCCCACCTCTCCACCAGCATTAACAGGAGGGAAGAGTTGCTTCCAGACTTCACCCTTCCCAGGCTGCGCTGGGGCCAGCAGGACTCACACCATAGACTTTGTCCTGCTTACAGCCATCACACAAGAAGCTTGAGTAATCTGGGTCATGCCTCACCTCCCAGACTCTCATCCGCTTTGCTGACCACCTTAAATCCTCCGTAGCCTCTGAAACCCTCTTATGGTGCCCTCTGTTTCCTGACACCAATCATCCTTCCACCTCACTGGGAGTTTCAGTCAACTGACTTTACCACCCTTACACTGTCCCTCACCCGCCTCATATTCTCTTCCGCAGACTGAGTTCCATGACCCTTTATTTGAATCACTCCCTTGCATATGCCCTCAATGACCTTGCCCCTTGATCAGTCCTTTACACTCGCCTGGTTAAACCAACTCTGTCTCCTGGTTGCCTGCACTTGAGCAGACGAATGGGCTGGGAGAGATTAGCGTCATCTTAGAGACCTTGAAAATCTCCAGGTAGGTCCCCAGGGCTGCCTGGTAATGCTCCTGCATTTCCCTGGACCTTCACACTCCCATTCTCCTTTCACCTGTGGACTAGGTCTCCCGTCCTCCCCAAATTCTTCTGTCTCTTTCTCCTCCAATTTTCCTCTCTTCACTAAATTACTCCAATAAAATGAAAATATGATATAATTTATCCATCTTTAAGAGAAACACTCTCATGACCCCACACACCCTCAGCTACTGCCTCATTTCCCAGCTCCTATTTACTGCACACAGAGCCCCTGTGGTGCAGTGGTTAAGAGCTTGGCTGCTGACCGAGAGGTTGGCAGTTCAAATCCACCAGCTGCTCCTTGGAAATCTTATGGGACAGTTTTACTCTGTCCTTTAGGGTCACTGTGAGTCAGAATCGACTCCATGGCAATGGGTTTGGGTTTTTTTTTTTTTTTGTATTTACTGAACAACTCTCCGTTTTCTCCTCTTACACTCACAACAGCCAGACTTTTACCCCATCACTTTACCAAAACCACTTCTTCTGACAAGGTCACTTTTCATCCTCCTCTTACCAGAAGTACTAGGCATGGCCATATTTGACACAGTTAATGATTCCCACCTCCTTCAATGCTTCCTTCCTTCCACACAGGCACTCCTTCTCAGCCTCTTGTGCTGCATCCCATTCATCTCTCTGACCTGTCTGTGTAGATGAGCCCCGGGCTCAGCCCTGGGCCCTGGGCTCTCCTCTATGTACACTCGCTCCATGGGAACCATTGCTGACAGGTCAATTCCAACTCATGGCAACCCCATGTATTACAGAGTCGAACTGTGCTCCATAGGGTTTCCTTTCTTTTTTCCTAAATTTTGTTTATTTTGTTGTTGTTGTTGAGAATATACACAGCAAAACGTACACCAATTCAACAGTTTCTACATGTACAATTTAGTGACACTGATTACATTCTTCGAGTTGCACTATTCTTACCCTCCTTTTCTGAGTTGTTCCTCCCTCATTAACATAAACTCACTGCCCCCTAAGCTTCCTGTCCAATCTCTTGAGTTGCTGTTGTCAATTTGATCCCATATAGATAGTTCTTAGAAGAGCATAATGCTCAAGGCAGACCTTTTTTACTAGTTAAGCTAAGCTATTGTTCAGTTTTAAGATGACTTGAGGGGATATTTTTGATGTAAGTTTTAAAGATTATCTCAGGCAACAGTTTCAGAGGTTCTTCCACCCTCCATGGCTCCAGAAACTCTAGAGTCCATGATAGTCTGAAATTCTGTTCTACATTTTCCTCCTTTTGATCAGGATTCTTCTATGGAATCTTTGACCAAAACGTTCAGTAATGATAGCTGAGCACCATCCAGTTCTTGTGGTCTCATGGCAAAGGAGGCAGTTCATAAGGTTTTCAATGGCTGATTTTTCAGAAGCAGATTGCCAGCCCTTTCTTCCAAGGCATCACTGAGTGGGTTCAAACCAACGACATTTAGGTTAGTAGTTGAGTGCAAACACTTTGCACCACCCATGTACCTCTCACAGCTTAAATGCCATCTATACTCTAATGATTCACAAATCTCTATTCTTCTCCCGTCCAACTTTTCATGTCCAGTCCACACCTGCATTTGCAATTGTCTACCAGAAAGCTCCTCTCAAATGTCAAATAAGCATCTTGAACTTAAAAATCAAGAAACAAACTCCTGATCTCCACTCCCCTAAAACAGCTCCCCCAGGATCTTTTTTCCTCAATAAGTGGCAAAGACAAATGAGATTTGGGGGCTCTTTGATTAATCTCCTTCTCCTCTGTTCCAAACCAATCTCCCAGCAAACCCTGTTGAGCCTACATTTAAAGTAAATCCAGAACATAACCTCTTATCACCTCCATCACTAACAGCACAGTCTCTCCCTGGAATTATTATAGTAGCTCCTCCCTCTTCTCTGCTTCTGCTCTTGCCCCTCCCCAACCTATTCACAACACTACAGCTGGAATAATCTGTTTAAAGCATAAGTGAAATCATGCTACTCCTTTGGTCAAAGCCCTTCAACAGCCTTCCCTCCCAGAATCCTTACTTGGCCCAAATGCTACCCTCCTCCCTGAGGGCATCCTCTGCCAACTTACCCTGGCTCCACCCACACTGGCTTCCTTGCTTCTGTCTCAGGCTCTTCACAGCAGCTGTTCCCTTGGCTTGACATGCTTCCCCCAGGTCTCCTCCTGGCTGCTTCCTCATCCCCTTCAGATCTCTGCTCGAATGCTACCTTCATATTTAGGCCTTTTTGGACCACGTTATTTAAAATTGCAAGCTCCCTCTCTCTTCATCCTCCCCTCTTCGGTTTTCTTTTTCCTTGCTCTGTGTGTTTCCAGAGCACTGATCACATGCTGTCATTTGATATATTTTAACTAGTTCATTGGCTCATTTTTTTCTCCCATCCCACTCCATCCCTCCCCGAAGGTAAGCTGCATGCTGGACTATTTCTGCTGCATTTACTGCTGGATGCCCATTGCTGAGATCAATGGGAAGCCTCAATAGATATTTGTTCAATCCATGCATCACTGAATCATTCTAGCTTCATTTTCTTTCCCTTTTATCTTCTTTCCTATAATTTCCATCACTTTCTATTACTGCTTTCATTTCTATGAGGATTCCTCAAGTTCTGTTCTATTTCTCTGACTCAGATTGTGTTGTCCATTCCATCATTTCAGGACTTCTAGTGAGTTTTGTTTTTAATTTGGGCCGGGGTGGATTTTTTTTCCAAAAAACACTTTCTTGTTCTCCTACTACTCATTTTTCATCATTGCCTACACTTGTGTTTAATCAAAGTACTATCCCCTTAATGCCCTCTGAAACTACAGATGAGGATTTTGCAGCACTCTGCTGCTTTCTAAGTTTCTCACTGGCACAAACGGTTTGCACTCACTGCTGCCCAAAAGGTTGGCAGTTCAAACACACCCAGAAAGTCCTGGCGATCTGCTTCTGTAAAGATTACAGCCAAGAAAACCCCATTGTCATGGATTGAAATGTGTCCCCCCAAAAATGTGTGTAGCAACTTGGCTAGGTTATGATTCCTAGTATTGTATGATTGTGTTATCTGATGTGATTTCCTTATGTGTTGTAAACTCTACCAATAAGATGAGATTATATTTGATCTCCTCATGTATTGTAAATTCTATCACTGTGATGAGGTTATACTGATGAGGTTGACAAGATTAGTGTCTTAATGCAATCTCTTTTGAGATATAAAAGAGAGAAGCGAGCAGAGACACATGGAACCTCATACCACCAAGAAAGCAGTGCTGGGAGCAGAGCATGTCCTTTGGACCTGAGGTTCCTGCGCAGAGAAGCTCCCAGACCAAAGGAAGACTGATGACATGGACTCCAGAGCCAATGGAGAAAGCGTTGCCCTGGAGCTGATGCCCTGAATTTGGATGTGTAGCCTACTGGACTGTGAGAGAATAAATTTCTCTTTGTTAAAACCATCCACTTGTGGTATTTCTGTTGGAGCAGCACTAGATGACTAAGACACCCATGGAGCGCAATTCTACTCTGTAATACATGGGGTTGCCCTGAGTCAGAATCAACTCAATGGCAGTGAATTCTTCTGCTTTCTGCATTAACTACTTGAGTCAGGGTCCTTTATTCTGATTGCTTGGCTGGACACCTCCCCCTCATTGCTCTGCTTGTTCACCGACACACCCGGTGGTTTTATGGAGCCCACTCACTTCTGTGAACAGAAGCCTTGATTGATCTGCATGGCACTGGTGAGCTCTACCAATACTCGTCTGGAGGCCTCCTGTCTGACCACCACACAGGATTTTTTGAGTTGGAGGGGCGGTCTCCCCACTGGAAGATGTGTGAGCCTTATACCCTTCTGCCCTTCCCCTCAGGGTATTCAGGTAAGAAGCAGTATGAGGTCCTCTGAGAAGGGACAAAGGTGGTTGCAGGGGTCTTTAGTTGACTGTGTGGCCTAGCTGAGGGGCCCCAGGAGAAAAGCTGTGGTCTCTTGCTTTGTGTGCAGGTCCTGATGGTGTTCCAGAAAACACTTCCTTCATTCCCTGCTTCCTGACCCGCTTGTTTCTCCAGCCTCTCTCTGTGGTGGGATTTTAGGATGTCTGTGTCCAGTTAAGGAGTCCTACTGGTGCAGCGGTTAAGTGGTAGTCTGCTAACTGAAAGGTCATAAAGATTGCAGCCTTGGAAACCCTGTGGGGCAGCTCTACTCTGTTCTGTAGGGTTGCTATGAGTTGGAACTGACTTGATGGCAGCAAATATTCTGTTAGATCTGTAATAATAATATAATTATAATAGTTAAAATCATCCAAACATTTACTATGTGTCAACTACTGTTCTTAGCACTTTATTCAAATTAACTCTTTTACTCCTCCTATCAACCGGATCGAGCACCTGTTATTTTCCCAATTTAAAGATGAAGAAACTGAACGTTAGGGAGGTTAAGTAACCCCCGCAAGGTCAGGCAGCTGGTAAGTGGAGATCCTGTGTCCACAGCCCACTCTGGTGCCAGTGGGAAGGACAGAGGGAGAAGAGGACATTCAAGATTGGGCTGAGCCTTTGTATTTCTGTGGCTGTGAGTGAATGTGTGTACAGTCAGAAGTCACCTGGGAAGCTGGCCCCAGTGCCCTCATATTAACAACCCAATCAGCAATAATTTCCTGAATTTATATTTCAAGATATTGCATTGCAATAAGTTGATTATGTGCCAGACTACAAATACTATAGGTTCTTCAAAGCCAAAACAACTACTTCTTTGATATTATAACACAAGGTCTAGTTTATGTACTGTTATAGATTGAATTGTGTCCCCCAAAAATATGTGTTGTAAATTCTAACCTCTATGCCTGTGGTGGAGCCCTGGTGGCACAGTGGTTAAGAGCTGTGGCTGCTAACCAAAAGGTGGGCAGTTCGAATCCACCAGCCACTCCTTGGAAACCCAATGGAGCAGTTCTACTTGCTCCTTTAAAGGGGTTGGGTATGCCTGTGGTTGTAATCCCATTGGGAATGTGTTGCCTTTGTTATGTCAATGAGGCAGGATTAGTGTAAGGTGGTCTTGAGTCAATATCTTTTGAGATATAAAAGAGATTAAACAAGCAAGCAGGCAGAGATGGGGGGAGATTGATGCCAAGCCACATGGAGATTTCCAAGGAAGCAGGAAATAAGCTGAAGAGACAAGGACCTTCCTCCAGAGCCAACAGAGAAAGAAAGCCTTCCCCTAGAGTCAGCGCCCTGAATTCAGACTTCCAGTGTCCTAAACTAAGAAAATAAATTTCTATTTGTTAAAGCCATCCACTTGTGGTATTTCTGTTATAGCAGCACTAGATAACTAAGACATGACTCAGAGCAAGCCTATAGGACAGAATAGAACTGCCCCATAGGGTTTCAAAGTCTGTAGATCTTCACAGAAGTAGACTGTCACATCTTTCTGTCCAGGAGCACCTGGTGGGTTCGAACCACTGACCTTTGGTTAGCAGCCGAATGCTTTAACCACTGCACCACCAGGGCTCACACAGTAGGTGCTTAATAAATATTTGTTGGAATAAAGACACTGGAAAAATTAAAAGTCTCCTCATGACTTTCTATCTGTGTGTGTGTCTGTATATATGTATATACGTCTGTATGTGTATGTCTATGTTTTCATTTGTCAGAAATGGTCTTTTACAATAAAGCTCTACCTAGAGACAAACTCTACTCTAGGGACAAGTGAATTTGGTTAGTGAAGGACTCCCAAACCAATAGAAAACCAGGAGTTGTGTTTCCAGTCTTGGAAAATCAATATAACTGGCATAAGTTATAACTGAGAAGAATATTTTTTCTAAACTGCATCTCATATTATTAGAAGGTTATCCTGAATGTGGGGCTGCTAGATATAACTGTGTGGTTAAAATTCAGTTCTGTGAAGCCTCCAGGCCTCTAAATATTCCATTTTGAGTCATAAAATAAAACAAGGCATAAGTTTAAAACACAAACACTGAGCCATTAATTTTGAAAAGACGCTAACAAGGGTGTTGCAGAAATTTCACAAAACATGGCACCAACCAAATTCAGGTTCTGGGATGCACACCAATTGATGAGAACCAATTGGATGTGAAATACCCATCCCCAGCTTTACAAATCTGTGCAGAGAGTCCTTCTGACTGATTAGCATCAATTTAGTATTAAATCTAGATGCTGCTGTGGGTGGAAGGCACATACAGCATTCTGCACTACCCTCGTTCTAGAGCTCAGAGCTCTGAGTCACCACTTGGAGAAGGGCCATTGAGGAGAACCATCTGACCCACAACAAAGTTTGGGAGAGAAAGAAACCAACTTTTTTTTCTTTTTCTTAGAATATACACAGCAAATCATACTCCAATTCAACCATTTCTACATGTACAATTCAGTGACATTGATTACATTCTTCAACTTGGACAACCATTCTCACCCTCCTTTTCTGAATTGTTCCTCCCAAACGAACATAAACTCACTGCCCTCTAAGTTTCCTATCTAATCTTTCCAGGTGCTGTTGTTACTTTGATCGACATATAGGCATACCTCGGAGGGTTCAGTTCCAGATCACTGCAATAAAGTGAGTCACACAAATTTTTTGGTTTCCCAGTGCATATAAAAGTTATGTTTACTCTATACTGTACTCTATACTATAGGGTTGCTGAGTCAGAATCAACTCGATGGCAGCAGGTTTTTTTGTTTGTTTTGGTAGTCTATTAAGTGTGCAATAGCATTGTCTAAAAAAACAATGTACATACCTTAATTTAAAAATACATTACTACTAAAAATTGCTAACCATCATCTGAGCCTTCGGTGAGTCATAATCTTTCTGGATGGTCTTGCCTCCATGTTGGTGGCTGCTGACTGATCAGGGTGGTGGTTGCTGAAGGCTGGGGTGGCTGTGGCAATTTCTTAAAATAAGACCACACTGAAGTTGGCTGCATCAATTGACTTTCCCTTTCACGAAAGATTTCTCGGTAGCATGCAAGGCTGTTTGATAGCACTTTACTCATGGTAGAACTTTTTTCAAAATTGGAGTTAATCCCCTCAAACCCTGCTATTGCTGCTTTATCAACTAAGTTTATATAATATTCTAAATCCTTTGTTGTCACTCAACAGTGTTCACAGCATCTTTACCAGGAGTAAATTCCATCTCAAGAAACCACTTTCTTTGCTCATCCATAAGAAGCAACTCCTCATCTGTTAAAGTTTTATCATGAGATGGCAGCAATTCAGTCACACCTTCAGGCTCCACTTCTAGTTCTAGTTCTCTTCTATTTCCACCATTTATACAGTTACTTCCTCCACTAAAGTCTTGAACCCCTCAAAGTCATAAACGAGAGTTGGAATCGACTTCTTCCAAACTCCTGTCAATGTTGATATTTTGACCTCCTCCCATGAATCACGAACATTCTTAATGGCATCTACAATGGTGAATCCTTTCCAGAAGGTTTTCAATTTACTTTGCCCAGATCCCTCAGAGGAATCACTATCTATGGCAGGTGTAGCCTTACAAAATGTATTTCTTAAATAATAAGACTTGAAAGCCAAATTACTCCGGGATCAATGGGCTGCAGAGTGGATGTTGTGTTAGCATGCATGAAAACAACATTAATCTCCTTCTACATCTCCATCAGAGCTCTTGGATGACCAGGTGCATTGTCAAAGAGCAGTAATGTATTGAAAAGAATCTTTTTTTTTTTTTTTCTGAACAGTAGGTCTCAGCAGCAGGCTTGAAATACTCAGTAAACCATGTTGTAAACAGATGGGCTGTTACCCAGGTTTGTTGTTCCATTTATAGTGCACAGGCAGAGTAGATTTAGCATAATTCTTAAGGGCCCTAGGATTTTCGGAACGGTAAATGAGCATTGGCTTCAACTTAAAGTCACTAGCTGCATTAGCCCCTAACAAGAGAATCAGCCTGTCTTTTGAAACTCTGAAGCCAAGCATTGACTTCTCCTCTCTAGCTATGAAAGTCCTAGATGGTATCTTCTTCCAATATAATCTGCTTCATCTACATTGAAAATCTGTTGTTTAGTGTAGCCGCCTTCATCAATTATCTTAGCTAGATCTTCTGGATAACTTGCTGCAGTTTCTGCATTGGCACTTGCTGCTTCACCTTGCACTTGTATGTTATGAAGACGGCTTCTTTCCTTAAACCTCGTGAACCAACTTCTGCTATTTTCAGACTTTTCTTCTGCAGCGTCCTCATCTCTCTTAGCTTCGTAGAATTGAAGAGTTTGGGCCTTGCTCTGGATTAGGTTTTGGCTGAAGTGAATGTTGTGGCTGGTTTGATCTTCTACCCAGACCACTAAAACTTTCTCCATATCAGCAATAAGGCTGTTTCCCTTTCTTATCATTCGTGTGTTTTGTGGAGTAACGTTTTAGTTTCCTTCCAGAACTTTTCCTTTGCATTCACAGCTTGGCTAACTGGGCTCAAGAGGTCCGGCTTTCGACCTGTCTCAGCTTTCGACACGCCTTCCTCACTAAGCGTCATCATTTCTAGCTTTTGATTTAAAGTGAGAGACGTGCGACTCTTCCTTTCACTTGAACACTTAGAGGCCATTGTAGGATTATTAATTGGCCTAATTTCAATATTGTCATGTCTCAGGGAATAGGAAGGCCCAAGAAGAGGGAGAAAGATGGGGAACGGTTTGTCAGTGGAGCAGTCAGAACACACACGACATTTATCAATTAAGTTCGCCGTCTTATATGGGTGTAGTTTGCAGCTTCCCAAAACAATTACAGTAGTAACACCGAAGACCACTGATCACAGATCACCATAACAGATATAATAATACTGAAAAAGTTTGAAATATTGCAAAAACTACCAAAATATGACACAGAGACACGAAGTGAGCACATGCTGTTGGAAAAACAGCACCAATAGACTTGCTTGACACAGGGTTGCCACAAACCTTCATTTGTAAAAAAATGCAATATCTAAAAAATGCAATAAAATAAAGCACAGTAAAACGAGGTATGCCTGTAGATAGTTCTTTAAAGAGTATAACACTCAAGTCAGGCCTATTTTACTAGTTAAGCTAAACTATTGTTTGATTTTAAGATGACTTCAGGGAAAATTTTTGGTTTAAGGTTTAAAGATTATCTCAGGGCAATAGTTTCAGGGGTTCATCCACCCTCTGTGGCTCCTGAAAGTCTAGAGTCCATGAGAATTTGAAATTCTGCTCTTTATTTCCCCCATTTTGATCAAAGATTCTTCCACAGAAGAATCAATATGCTGTTTCCATAAAGATTCACAGCCTTGAGAACCCTATGGGGCAGTTCTACTCTGTCCTTTAGGGTTGCTATGAATCAGAATCAACTCGAGAGCACACAACAACAGAGAGGATTCAGAGTCCCTGGGTGGTGCAAAGGTTATGTGCGTGACTACAAACTGAAAGGTTGGTGGTTCAATCCCACGCATTGACTTTCCACAGTAACTAGGTAATTCCACTTCCTTATCATTACCATCACACAATATTTATAAAGTGCCTTGCCAATCATGATGTGGAGGCCGTAGTTCCAAAAAGTAAAATAAAAATGATGATTATTGGGCACTGCTGCTTCCAAAGTTCTAGGTTTGCCAAGGGATAAGATCCTTGTTCCTGTGAAGCTTAAATATTTATCAGGGAGTGGCCCAGTTATCCATGGCTGTGGGCCAAACAATCCCAAACTTAATGGGTAAAAACAACAACCATTTTATTATACCTTATTATTTTGTGGTTCAGGAAATTCAGCAAGGTTTGGCTGGGTGAGGTCACTCGGTGTTCAGCTGGTGGATGTGCTCTTTTGGAGGGTCCAAGCTGGCTTCACTCACATGTCTAGCACCTTGAAAGAGGTGGCAGGACAGCTCCGCTGGGACTGTCAACTGGAGCACCTATCCCTGCCCTCTCCAGCATGGTGATCTTGGGGTAACTGGACTTCTCATATGGCTGCTCAGGACTCCAGGGGTGAGTGTTCTAGCAAACAAGGCAGAAACTACATGGTCTTTATGACCTAGTCTCAGAGTCACATTAGCATCCCTTCTGCTAGATATTATTGTTTGAAGCAACCTACCCAGCTTCTGCCTTTCAATGGAAGGAATGTCAAAGAATTTGCCAGCATCTTTTAAAACCTCCACAGAAAGCAATAAGACTTAAAAAATAACTAAGGAACTTTTTTAAACAACTTGACCTACACATGAATGTTTAAAGCAGCTCTACTCAAAATCATCAATAACTGAAAATTATCCAAGTGTCCTTCAATGATTGAATGGATGAACAAACTGTGGTACATCCATACAATGGAATACTACTCCCCAATAAAAAGCCACAAATTATTGATACACACAACAGCCTGGATGAATCTCAAAGGTACTATGTTGAATGAAAGAAGCCAGTCTCAAAACGTTACATACTCTATGGTTCCATTTGTATGACATTCTCGAAAAGACAAAACTATAGTGAAGGAAAAACAGTTCAGTGGTTGCTGGGGGCTGAGGGTGAGGGGGCGATGTGACGAGAAAAGGACGGGATCAGGGCGTTTTGGGAGTGATGGAACCATTCTGTAACCTGATTGTGTTGGAGTGTACGTGTGTGTTAAAATGCATAGAACTGTACCTCCCCAAAAAAGTCAAACTTACTGTACATTAATTTAAAAAATAAAACAACTTGGAATGAGGTAAAAATTAACTTATTCTGGACGGAGTACTTGAGCACTGAAGCAATTCTGAATAGGATCTGATGAGTCATGTAAGGAACGTGCTGTGCTGGGGAAGACAGAGGGGAATCGTGTTTCAGGCTCTTCACCCCCTCATCAATGGCCTGCTTCATTCATTCCGGCCCCAACTCTGGGGAGTGGAGCCCAGTAAGTCCTGCCATGTTCCACAGGAATGAGGCACAAAAAGATTCAGAAGCGCAGAGAAGTCACATGCTAAGTCAGCATGCTCTGACCTCCTGGTTAGGAGAGCACCTCGCCTCCATGGGAGGGAGTGATAGCAGGCACAGGGATACCAGCCAAAACTTCTGAAGACCCCTTCCCAAGTTTCATTTTCAGCAATTAAAATATTGTCAAAGAGGATTTAATTCTAGTGCTGTAATGTGATGTTTCAGACAGATTTGGCTCAATATTCTTAGAAGCTCTGTCAAATGGCTACCCCCAATAGTAATTCAATTATATTGCTATGGCATTAAACAAAAACAGCAGATAAAAAGATGATATTTTGATATAACAGGAAAAATCATTTTGAACCACAGTCATGAATACTTTTTCAAAACAATAATAATAGTAGTAGTAATAATAGTAAGTCCAGCTGTAAAAAAGTTCCCTAAAATGAAGTCTCAGAAAATCTGGAAGTCAAAGGAGGGTCAAGGCAAATCAAAAGAAAGCCGAGGTCATGATATTAACAACAAACTGTGGTTTTTTTGGAAAATCCTTGGCTCATTTTATCTCCATTTCTACTCACCACACTCTGTTTAGATTACCCGTTTGGATTAGGAGAAGTCTGAAAAATAGTGCTTATTATACATCAAAAATATAAAATAGTTATTTACATGAGTCAAAATATAAAAACGTGTGAGTAGGATAAGTTCATTGATGTGAAAGAGTATTTGCTGAATGTTAAGAAAAAAATATGGACTGAGAAGGTTCAGGGAGGGGGCCAGGAAACGAAGTGTAACAGTAGAAGGACTATCTGTTGAGGTTCAGGGGTCTGTGGTATGGAGAACATGGTGGGTGGCCCCACAAACACAAGTGAAAGGACACGCTCCTCCACTATTCTGGACTCAGACTGATGGCCCAGACTCCTGGACATCACTTCATGCCTCAACTAGACCAGTTGAGAAGATAAAAACTTCATGCCAGCCACCCACAATGGAGCAACTTCAAGCACCACTTCTACCTGGGGGCTCCCCAAGGACAACCCTGCTTTCTTCTCCTCTCTTTGTGAGTGTCTCCAAAGCACTCACTATCATGCATCTGAGGGACATCTCAGGTTCTGCCTCTAACCTGGACTTCCTTGTCTTCATTTTTATTTCTACTGTTTGTTGCACGTAAATAATGAATGAATGAGGAAAAAGCCGAGTTGTGCCTGTGTTCTTGGCCCCCGGTCGTCTTAGGGGAGATCTGTTGGTTACAAAAGGTACAATTAAGAATCTTCAGTAGGTGCTTAAGATATATGCGTTTCACTATATATCTTTATACTTCAATTTTACAAAGTATTTTTTGAAAAACAATAAATATTTACATAGTTGGTTGGTGCCTGTTAAAGGAGGATTGTCTTTATTTTGTCATAATTGTCCAGAAATATTATTCCTTCATGCCAGAACAAATTTTGTTTTTAAACCATAATTAAGCCTTATGAACATCTAATTTCTGAAATGGTGTATCTTTGGCTATGTATATTTTCACCAAAAAAAAAAAAAATGGCCTCCAAGTTCGAGAAGGGAGAGTGTTGTTGACATGTCGTGGGGTTGTTAACCAATGTCATAAAACAATATGTGTACTGACTGTTTAATGAGAAACTATTTGTTCTGTAAACCTTCACCCAAAGTTCAATAAAAAAAATTAAAAAAAAAAAAAAAAAAGAATCTTCAGTAGGGTTTGTAAATGTTTACTCAACACACACGTTGTTGAATTGGGGAAAAAAACAACACTCAAAGGTACAAAGAAGGTCTTATTATAATGATGCCACACACACACACAAAAACCCATTGCCAATGAGTCTATTCCAACTCATAAAACGACCCTATAGGACAGAGTAGAACTGCCCCATAGGGTTTCCAAGGAGTGCCTGGTGGATTCAAACTACTGATCTTTTGATTAGCAGCTATACCTCTTAACCACTGCACCACCAGGGTTCCTATTATAATGATAGGAGGCACAATTCAAAAAGAACACGTAGTCCTCATTATCACTTGAGGCTCAAATACCATCATATGCCAACATATAAATAACTACCTCAGGAATAAGGACAAGATAGAATAAACAAGCATCATGGGAAGTATTAACATACCTCTTTTAATACACAGTTTTTACAGATCAAGTATGTAGAAATGAAGATGTAAAGGATCTGAATAATATACAACCAACCCTTGGTTCAAAGTGTTCAAGTTACTTGTTGGTTGTTTCAGAACAGTGCTTTAAGGGGACTTACAGCATTAATCATGTTTTCAGTGACAAAGTGAAAATGAATTATCAATTCCAAATCTTCACCATAAACCTCTATTTTCTGCTCAGCCTGCCTGGAACCTCTCCTGGAGAAAGATACAACAACAGCCCAGCTGGGTCCAGCAAGAGCCACAGACAGAGACAGCAGACCCAGCAGTTAAGTGCACAGCCCTTGGGACAGACTGTGTCTGGGTCCAGCCCTGTCACTAACGGTGTGACCTTGGGCTTCTCTTGGGTAAAACGGGGAAATGACTGTCTTGACCTCAGAGCATTGTTGTAGAGATCAACACACACAGTGCTTAGAAGCATGCCCAACAAATAATAACAGCACAATAAACATTAGCTATTATTATTACTACCTGGTCCCATGGCTTAAAAACACTATTTAAAAGATGCAGTTCAAGGAAAGGCATGATTTGTTTGAGAGATTTAGAACTTCAGGGTTGTAAGTGAGGGAGTGTCCACAGAAAGGGAAGTAGAAGATGTCTTACACTCTGAAAATTTCAGACAAGGATTCTCGCCTTGTTTTGCTCAGGACTCTTTACAGTGCAAGAGAAAACCAACTCAGCCTGACTTGAAAATGATAAAAATATCTAATTGGAAGTCCAAGTTAAGACAGCCGCAGAATTAGTTGACCCGAAGGTTCTCCAATGTCACAAAGTTTTAAGTTTCTTTCTTTCTGACATTTTCATCTCCTCTCGACTGCAGTTTGGTTGCTGTAAAAATCAAGCTACATGCTTCTTCCTTCTTGCCTATGAAGAGGTTCCAATATTCCAACAAAAACTTCTGCACCTCTGCCTCAAAGACTGTGGCCAAGGAGAAGAATGTGCTCATCAGGTGAAGTCAATCAACATCTGTGGGAAGAACAGGGTTGGGGTCTTCAGCTCTTCCCAATGTTAGAAGATTGCAAAGGGTAGAAATTCAAGAAAAAACCTGGGTGAGAATAAATGCTAAGTAATTAGCCACTGGCTCTCCTCCCCCTGAGTGGGTTTTCAGGACACCAATGCTGGATAGTTAATTAACTGTATCCATTACACACATCCTTTGTGACAAATTCACCATGTATGAAGAGGCCAGTTCTGCCTGAAGGGTGATCTGTAAGCTATTCTGTCAGAAAGCATTTGCTAATCTAATTAACTATCCAGAGAAAATAATTGCTTGTCTTGTGGTCCCCTTCGACCAAGTGTTTCTGTCCTGTGTACCAGAAAAATCCAGGTTGAATGTTCCTTTGGGCTTAAAATGAAGATGCTTGTCCACAAAGTCGCCAACTAGTCACGTCCAAGACGAGAGATCAGATCGGGGCGCTGGGGCTACACTGACCCAGGGTCTGCTCCATTATGCTTTCCCAACATTTCAGTATGATTTGTTAAATCAGTTTAGTAAATTCATCCAAAATTCTGACAAAACAGACATTTTTTTTCTAAGCCCGGTTTATTTCCAAAGGTGAAAAAGTCTAAATTATAAAATATTGCAATGTCTCAGAAAAAGTAAACAGGGGATAATTAGGTGAAAAATCATGGAAGTTTCTAAAAATCCCTACACAGAATGAATAACTCCCAAAAGCATTTTGTCCGGTTTAAATTAATAACTTATGTTATGATTTAAAAACCATTTGTATAAAATCTCCAGTTATTCCACGTAATGAGAGAGGTCAAGGCCTGGCCATGTGTTGTAAGGTTTAGACTCCAGTCACATTCTTCCATCTGCATTGAGAGCTCCCCCAACTTCAGCTGTGGGCATTGAAGGAATCTTTATCTTCACTTCTAGCTTGGGGTAATAATAGCTACATGCCCTGCACCTTTTCCACTAAAATTTACAAAAATAGCAAATACCCCCAAGATACAAATAAACAAGGAGCTGAAGATAGAGTGAGATACTTCTTACTTGACTTGGGCAGAATGACTCTGAGAATCAGGGCTTAGACAAAACACTAAAATTACCTCTGCTATCGTTTACCTTCTTGGGAACAGTGAAGGAACACTGGTGCATCTGCTTGGTGGCATCTGTTTAATCTTTTCAAGCATTGCACTCAAGGGTGGCCCTTGGGGAATGGGTTTTACAACTTTTCAAATTTATTTTCTGGCACCATTCAAGATCACAGGGTTTTTAGTTTGTTTCCCCTCGGTAACTAGGTGAGTAATGTTAACTGATTTCCTGTAGTTGAACTATCCTTGTATTTCTTGGACAAACCCTCTTGGTCAGGAGACACTTCTCCTTTAGAACATTGCTTATTGGATTTGTCATCATTTTAACTGAGATTTCTGTGTCTCTGTTTATGAGTGAGATTAGCTTATACATTTTCCTTTTCACTCTGTTCTTTTTTCTGATGTGAGGTCAGGGTTATGTTCACCATTTAGAAAAAAATGACGACAGTTTAAAAAAATGGAGCAGTTTAAATCACAGAGGAATTATCTGTTCCTTGAAAGATGGTGACTATTTTAGTAGCACATTTTGGACTACTTCAATTCTTTCCATGGTTATTGGGATCTTTGAGACCCTTCTTGAATCAAATTTAGAAATCTATATTTTCCCAGAATTTGTTCTTTCCATCTAGATTGTTCAATACATTCAAATGAAGGATTTCTTCTTTTTAAAATGCCCCCCCCCCTTTCTTGAGCCACACTGAGTTTCTCATTCTTCAGTCCTAATACTATTTATTCTTCTTTTTTTCCTCTGGATTACACTGTGCTGAGGTTGATCTATCTTGATGGTTTTTTTTCCAAAGAATTATCTTTATTCATTTATTTATCAATCTTCATTAATTTGTGCTTTTTTGTTGCTAAATGAGTTCTTCCAATTGCTGCCTTTTTGATAAATCTGTTGTTCTTTTTTTTTTTTTTTTTCCCTATAAAACCCGCAGCTGTTGAGTCAATTCTGACTCATAGTGACTGTATAGGACAGAGTAGAACTGCCCCATAGGATTTCCAAGGCTGAAATCTTTATGGAAGCAGACTGCCACATCTTTCTCCCACGGAGTGGTTGGTGGGTTTGAACTGCTGACCTTTCAGCTGGCAGCCAAGCACTTTAACAGCTGTGCCATCAGGGCTCCTTTTTCTGCCCCACTATGGTGAGCGCTTATTCCTTCTAGTCCAGTAAAGACATTTTAGGGTAGGAACACTCTTCTGAGTTACACTTAGATACAATATGTAGGGCCGTCAGTGTTATTCATTTCTAAATAGTCTGTAATTTGTAACTGATACTCTCTATAACTCTAGAGTTGTTTAAAACAGTGATTTATTTTCTTTCCAGATCATCTAAATTCTTACTAACTTGTTGTCACCAATCTGCCTGTTTTCTGACAGACGTGGAAAAACACACGTGATTAATACATCTTCTTAATGGAATTTTAACTTTTGCAATATTTACATTGGCCTCAATAATAAAAGCACAAAACTATTGTACAATACGAAACTTAAATAAGGTGAATTGATAGATGAATAGAGAGATGAATAGATACATGATACACAAATAGAGCCAAACGTTCATTGTAGCGTCTAGGTGGTAAGTACACAGGTGTTCACTGTACGATTCTTTCAACTTTTCTTTGTGTTTGAATTTGTCATAATAAAATGTTGAGAAGAAACACATTTTCAAAACCAACTTCATGGAAGCGTGTTTTAAGAATACCTATCCACTAAAGTCCTCACAGCAAGCTCACTTATCTTCCTCACCCACAGGTATTTAGAGAAGGAAGTCGATGCAAGAAAATACAGCATCACTGGTCTTGCATCTGAGCTCTCAAATTTAAAATCTAGCTAGAATGACAACAATTAACAGTTTATCAAATGTTTACTCTCTGCCAGAACACACATATTCTCATTTTATCTTCACAACAGCCATTTTACAGGTGAGAAAACGGAGGCTCAGAGAAGTGAAGGAATTTTCCCAAGGCCAGACAGCTCATCAGGGGCAGAGCCGGGATTCAAAACCAGCTCCGTCTGACTCTAAGCTAACACCCTTTAGCCTGCTCTCTGGACCTGCTGGTCAATACAGTAGCCACTAGCTATATGAGGCGACCAAGCACTTGAAATGGGGCGAAGTTGAATGGAGATGTGCTCTGAGCATAAAGAACACACCAGATTTCAAAGATTTGGTAAAATAAAAGAAAGTAAAATATCTCATTTATATATTTTTTAATATTGATTACATGTTGAAATAATATTTTGATTATATTGGGTTAAATAAAATATACTTTGAAAATTAATTTCACCTGTTTCTCTCTTACTTGAAATTTTTCAATTATAGGTGTAGCTCACATTAAATTTCTACTGGACAGCGCTGATCTAGACCTATTTGACTCTAAAATGAACTGTTCGTGTTTCTTTCTTCTGATTTGGATCAATAGCCTCCTTGTTACAAAAACGAGAACACGAAGGCTTGTGGAGGAGGAGACATGGTGAACGGGTCACAGCAGGAGCACATTGTGCCAGATGGCACTTGGAGTAGTGGGAAGGTGTTGTCACATGAGGGACAGTGGGGGCAGGCATGCTTATACTGATGGGCAGACGACATGGGAGGACTTGTGAGCTGTGTTTAAGCTACATGAGGGGTTCTCGTGTGAAGAGCAAAAAGACCAGCACACACCAGGTGCCTCCTGGACTCCAAAGAACCATCCAAACGTGGGGCATTGCTGTTTACTAAATGCCTGCTTCGCACAACCACTCTGATCTCGACTGGGTCTGTGGAAGCGAGGATTGTTGTTAGTCGGCCCCTGATTCATGGTGACCCCATGAACAATGGAACAAAATGCTGCACCATCCCCAAGATGGGTTCAGATTGGACCATTGTGATTCATAAGGTTTTTCACTGCCTGGTTTTCAGAAGTAGATTGCCAGGCCTTTCTTCCTAGTCTGTCTTAGTCTGGAAGCTCCACTGAAACCTGTCCAGCATCATAGCAACACTAAAGCGTCCACTGACAGATGAGTGGTGGCTGTACATGAGGAGCACTGGCTGGGACTTGAACCCAAGTCTCCTGCATGGAAGGTGAGAATTCTACCATTGAAACACCATCGCCCCCAAAACTAGAGAAGGAATATTTTAATATGCTCACAGCTGTTCAGCAACATTTACTTATCCTCCCTTCTCATCACAACCTCCAATACACTGAAGTGTAAGAAAGAGCTAAGAGTAGAACCCCAGAGCTCCAAAGATAAAGCAATGCCTCTGCTGATAGCCCTAGAGCCCCCGGGGCACTGCGGTCCCCGGCTCAGAAATCTGAGCTACATAGTGAGGCCAAGACTGAAACGAGGGACATGGGAAAGGAAGGAACAGTCTTAGGTATACTGGTGCCAGATTGTGAATGTCTTTGGAGTCTTCCTAAAGGAAATGGGAAACCATGGAAGGTGCAGCAACAGGAGGCAAATCAACGTCAGGCTGGCAAGAGGGACAGCATCATGGAATTTAATTGAAAAGTTTGCTAGTTTTCCAGTAGTACATGCCAAATGTGACACTTTAACAAGATAGGAGACTGCTGCAGACTTCCAGAATGAGTCTCCAGTGAGACCCTAAACCCTTCCTCTAGATGTTCAATTTCACTGTAAACCCATTTCTAAAGTCCATTCCACTTCTACAATTCCCTGATCTTGTCATGCTGGAATGTTGTAGTTTTTTGTTCATCTCTCCACATGTTCCTGAAGTAGAATAAGTGATGGAATATTGACTGATGATACGTAAGCCAAAGAACATATGTGCAATGTGAGTATATTAAAATAAAAACAACTTTTCAAATGTCTAAGAAATATTTCAGCTCCAATCATCCTAGCCAAGGTTTCCAGCATATAGAAAATAATATTACTGCCATTCTATGTGCCAAATTAAATTCAATTGGCCAAAATATTGCACTTGTCATGGTTGTTATGCAAAACTAAAGTGGTTTTAATAAAATAATACAGCTAAGAGTGAAACAGTAGAGAAAGTCTTCTAACCCAGTCCTTGAAACCAGCCACATCAAGTTGCCAAAGTGGTTTTCCAGTCGTGTAGATTATAGCCTTTATCCTGAGTTAGTCACAACCACAATCACGGTGGGTAGCATTTGCAGAGTGTGAGGGGCTTTGTCACATCCTTTTCTCAGGTGACTTCTCTAACACAGCCCTACAAAGTGGATCTGATAGGAAAACTCAGGTCCAGAGACCTTTGTCCCCACCCTATACTGGCATGTCCAGACCCTATGCTCTCTCTAGTACCCTGTGCCACTTCTGAACACCTCCACCAGACATCCAAATATGGAGAGCCTTCATACACCCCCATCCTCACCGTGAATTCTCTCAAGGCTAAATGGCCTCTGCCCTTTTCACCATACCCATGATTTTGAGTCCCCTCTCTATCCCAGTCTCCTTCCACTGAGCTTTTCATCTCCCCTACCCATTCCTGCTCTTGTCAATCTGACTGGCATCCACTCTATATTGTTTTCCAATTTGTGGACAAGAACACGGAGCAGAACAGAAGGCAACATGGCATGTACATTAGGCTGTGGAGTCTGGAAGAAGGAAGTCGAAGCCAGCTCTGCCACCTAGTAACACTGTGATTACAGTGAAATTACTTAAAATGACTATGCCTCAGTTTCCTCAAATGGAAAGTAGAAAATTATCTGCCTTCCTTCCCAGAAAAATGGGAATAAAAGGATGGGACAACTAAGGAAGAAGTCAAGTTGGGCAGAAGACAAGTCAAGTTCAGGTGAACTGCATAAGAAGTAGAACAGGGCAGCACTGAGAGCATCAACTCTAGGGTCACCCACCCTGGGTTCAAGGTCTAATGCATCCTTGGTTTTCTCCTCTGTTTAACAAGGATAGTAAGAATACCTACCTCAGTTAAAGAAGTTGCCTCATGAATCCTGGACAAGAACTCTGTTAAAACAATATCCAACTTCTTGAGATAATTTGTTAGTAGAGTGGCAAGGATAACAGAGGATATACTTACGGTTTTAACAAAATCTTCAGTGTCTTGGCAGGCTTGCCTCTCAATAATTCATTTACTGATTCATTTGACAACTATGTGTTAAGCACCTCCAAAGTGTCAGACATTGTTTAAGGATGCAGAGTATATCAATGAACAAAATATGCCTGACCTCATGGAGCTCACATTCTAGTAAGGGAAAGCAGTCAGTAAACAACAGATAATAACAAAGCAAATTATGGGGCATGTCAGAGGTGATGAGTCCAACAGCATAAGAAACAGAGCAGCACAAGTGGAATGGGGAAACAGGCCACGATACGAAGAAGGGTCAAGACAGGCCTCAAGAATATCTGCCGGAGGAGGCTCCAGACAGAGGTAACCAGCGGTGCAAACATTCTCAAGTAGACACATGCCCGGTGTCCCAGGGTACTAGCAAGGAGTCCATTGTGGACAGGCTGGAATGAGAGAGGGAGATAGACTCACGAGATAGAGGTGCCAGATTGTGGAGGACCTACTGGAAGTATTTCAGCCTTCACTTTCAGTGAAATGGGAAATCACTGCAGGCTTTGGAGCAGAGAATGGACATGAGCTCACTGATGTTTTAAAAAGATCATTCCAATCACTCTGTTGAAAGTAGATGATAACAGGGTAAGAGCGTAAGAGGGAGATCTGCTGAGAAGCTTTTACAAGAATCCTTAGGAGCGAATGGCAGTGCCTTAGAGCAGGTGGCAGTAGAGGAAGTAGTAAGTGGTTGGATTCCAGAAATCTTTTGAAGGGAAAGACAGCCAGATTTCCTACAAATGATGCATATTTGATCAGATGTCAAACACTATCCTTTTTTAACAGAAGGTCAGAACTTGGCCCAGGAAATCAACCACTGGGCTGTGGAAATTACTTTTATTGGAGCTGGTCTGTTGAGGTTTCTATAGAGATCCCAAGAACTGCCAGACCAGGGGCTGCAAGTTTAGGTTTTCAGAATATAGCAAACTATTGTCTAAGTATATTACCTTATTATCCAGGAAGTCATGAAGGATTTCCCTCAGATGTTGTTAGAAATCAGTTGGTACTTTAAACAAGGTTAAGACATTCGTAAATGCTCAAATTGTCACCAAAAGAATTTGAAAAGCCAGGAGCATTCTGCTAGAGCCAGAGGTCAAACCTCGTGCATGGGCCCAGGACCCTTAGCCAAAGGAGGGATGCCAAAGCTTATCCTCACAATTAGGGCTCCAGTGACTAGAGCCAGTCCTGGGGCTGAGGGGAGATGGCTTCACCGAGGCATCGAGTGTTCTAGATAGGGTGCTATGGCCCTGGAATAGGACAGCCATAACCACCATCTCCCAGGGCTCTGAAGGACCCATTGTGCATCAGCAGCCACTTTGATGTTGGCCCTAGCTCACCCTCTGCTTCTATGCTTACCCAGAAATATCTCCATAGTTCCAGAGCCCATGGATGTACCAAAGCAGTAAACCAAGAGTTGGCAGCATTGTTCTGTAAAGAACACTTCAGGCTTTGTGGCCAAAGGGTGCCTGTCCCATCTATTAAACTCTGCTGTTGTAGGGAAAAAGCAGCTATAGACGATACATCAACAAGTGAGCATGGTTGTGTTCCCATAAAACTTCATGAAAACTCAAATTTGAATTTCATATAACTTTCACACGTCATGAGATCTTATTCTTCTTTTGTTTTTGTTTTTTGACAATTTAAAAATGTAAAAACTGTTCTTAGCTTGCTGGCCAAACAAAAACAGGCCGCGGGCTGTTTGTTCATGGTTTGTCCACCCCTGAGTTAAGCTGTGTGTCTTGAAAGGGCCCTACAAGGCCACCCGGGCAGAGTCGCAATGGTCAGGCCCAGCTGTCTGGTACCTCAGCTTACTGTGGCAGAACAGAGGTCCCCGTTCTCTGCTCCCCAGGCCTGTCGTGGAACTTCAAGGTTCTGCTAGACGTGGTCATCTTTCTGCCGTGATCTCAATTCAGTAGCAACTATTTTATCAGTCAGATATGCCAAGTGCGCCTGCTGCTAACTCAGAGATACGGCACAAATTAGAAAAGGGCATCTCCTCTTGGCCCCTTTACTGCCGTCTGCTGGGAAACTGGTATAATAATACACAGATTTACAAGGACTGAATTTGAACAGCTCCCCCTCGGACTTTTACAATGCATCATTTGCTAAACTTAATTAAGCAAGTGCCCCTGGGTTAGGGGATTACAGGGAGGATGCCACTAACTCAGAGGAGTTTCAGAAGACTATGCAAATGACGAAAGATCTCTACTCTGCAACTTTCAAGAACGTGCGGGAGGGGAGCAGAAGGGAGAAGGAAGGGAAGGAGGGAAGGAAGAAATCCTATCACTGTTCTTATCTACCTACAGGGTTACACTGTCGCTCTGTCATAAATAAATTAGAGGCATTCTGCAAAGTGAAAGTCTTTCTCAGGTGAGCAGGAGACCCACAGCAATGCCTCCTCCAGACGCCAGACAGATAGAGAAGGGGAAGAACTTCACAGGCACCTTCTGATTCTAGCACGCTGCGTGACAACACATCTAAGCTGCAGTCTGTCCACTAGCAACATGGAAAGAACTCCGAGCTGAGAGCCAAACTTCAGGCTAAGCTTTTCCACTGACTGTGACCCTGGGCCAGCACCTGGCCTCTTTCTGCCTGTTTTTCTGTCCCTTCAATGAAAATAACCATACGGGACCTTGCTATCTTGTAGAGGTTTTGTGACCATAGAATGAGCATCCTTTTGCATAGCACTATACTTAGAGTGTCCCTGGGTGGTGCATGTGATTAATCTGCTTGGCTGCCAACCGAAAGGATGTAGATTTGAGTCCACCCAGAGGTGCTTTGGAAGAAAGGCCTGGTGATCTGCTTCTGAAAAATCAGCCATGGAAACCCTTATGGAGCACAGTTCTCCTCTGACATGCATGGGGTTACCATGAGTCAGAAGTGACTCTATGGCAACTGGTTTATACTTAGAGAAACTTGTGACTGAAAGGCCACAGTGAGAACAGGAGATAAACGAAAAAGGGCTTGTTAAATTACTCACTGTGCAGTTAAAAAAACCACAAACCTCCAGGAGACAGCTCGTGACCTGGCTCCAGGGTTTCAGGGCCAGGCAACAAATCCTCAAGGGTCAAAAGGAAAAAGGAAAAGGGTCAGAGACTGAGGCCATGGGATATTTGCAGAGACTATAAGGTCCACTGTCTCTGATTTAAAACCAAAACATTTGCTATTCGCTCTAGAGAAGTGGGGAAGAAAGAAACAAGGGGTGGTGTGTTTCTCTGCCCCCAGCCCCCAGGACATTTCCACATGCCTAGTCAGGGAGAGACCCAGGTCAAGAGTCCCTACAGCGAAACAGGTGTGCCCAGGACTTGCCAAGGCCCAAGGTGCACCTCAGCTGGAACGGGGGCTTGGAACGCAGATAGCTGGTGTCTGGCCTGCGGGGAGGGGGTATCATGTGCAAACATGAGACCCAGATCTGGTAACACAAAATTGTCCTGAGGAAGAGCGAGTGGATCCCTGTGTTATAACAGCTGCAGACGGCAGCTCAGCCCCACGTGTAGGACAATGGGTCCTTTGTGGGCATGGGAAAGGTCCAGGCGGGGGGCAGTACAAGGAGGGCAGGTGGCCACTTCAGCCCTCTCCAGGACCCCCGAGAGAAGAACACCATGTGGAGAGGCTGAGGGTTATGGTCCAACCACTCCCTGTCTGCCATGAGCTGACAAGGCCCTGGATCAGCTTTAAAAACTAGCTTTCCATCATGGAACATTTTATGTACAATCGAATGGGAAACTAATTTGCTCTGTAAACTTTCACTTAATGCACAATAAATTTTTTTAATTAAAAAATAAGAAAAGACTAGTTTTCATCTCCTTATCCACGTACCATGATGAAATTTCTGGGAGGAAGCTTCTGTCTGGGAACAGCCCTCTACAGCCATTATAACAGGGAGCCACTGTCTCTTCCTCAGGATAGTTTTGTGGTTGCTGAGGGGAACAGCTTTCTCTGGACATGGCACGTTGTGGGGGCTGCCTTCTTAGGTCACAGAACGGCAATGTGCAGAAAACCCATGGCAGACAGAGCGTCTGACACCACTGTGATCCAGAGGAGGAAGGCAGGAGCCCCCACTGGCTCACCAGCTAGCTCTTCCTGGAACAATCTCAGGTTCTCCTCAGTCATTTCAGGTTCTCCCCTTCCCCTCCTTTCTCTCTCTCATCCACCAACACAGCTTCACTGCCAGCAACCCCTATGACTCCCGTCCCACCAGGTTCTGCCGCCACCTTGGCTGCTGAGGCAAGCGTGACCCTCCTGGATGGCAGGCGAGGGCACCACTAAGTTCATACAGCCCAAGTGGGACTTGAAAGTTGAGAAGGAGGGAGAAGGAAATGAAGATAATCTAGGTGGGCCTACTCAGAGTCTTGAAACCAGAATTTGGGGAAACTGAATCAAAGGAACCTACCTGAACAGTCTCCACTGAGGCCAGGTTGGAGACTCCGGCACTGTTTCAGCATATCTCTGTTCCAGGGAGCCATAGCAGTGCCGGCACTGTCCCAGGACCCTGCACAACTTCTGCTGTTGGCCCCTGAGAACATGCCACACACCTGGGAAACAGGCAGTCCAAAGATCCCAGGAAAGACCAAGGCCTTAGAGGGGGTCTCCCCTCCCCCTGATTCCAAGTGGGCAGTGTGCCAAGCCCTTTGCTCCCCTAGTTTGTCAACTCAAGGGTGAGGCACTGGGGAACGAGTGATTTGTAAAGCTAAAATGACTGAGCAGTAACTGACTTGTCAGAGTTCATCAGGAAGTGATTGATTTATGCCTGATAAGGCATAAAAGAGAAAGCAGCTCAACTGCAATGACAGAAAATAATGAGAGATACATTTCTTTCATACTCTCAAGTCTGACTGGGAAATCTGCACCCACTACAAAGTCTGTGAGGGTCTGTTTAACTCACACTCTAAGTCACTCCCCAGCAGGCCCCTGCTGAACCCACTTCCTCAACCCCTCCTCTTACCCAGAGTGCAAAAGCCCCAGTGCCATCCCCCTCTCAGTGGTCTGGTTCTCACACCAGTGTCACAGATGTGGAAAACGAAGGGGAGAAAGAAATTTCCATCAGATCCAGTTGATTATAATTTATGCTGCTGCTTTTTAAAATAATTCCTTGAGGTTGGAATGATTCAGTTTGCAGGGAAAGTAAATAAACATCAGCTCATGAAACAAAGATGCGGCCTCTGCAAACTTTTCAAAGATTTCGCAATGTCAAGCCCCCTGCTGTCACAGAGATAAAAGTAGTGAGGACTGGGCCAGGGTTTCCTAAGTGCGCCCGCACTGCCCCCTGCTGGAAGCTTCCACCGCCCACCGCGCCTGCTCCGGTATGTGTGTCCACAGCTGGTTGGCGAGCGTCCCCTCTGCTCCATCAGCCCGCAGGGAGAGGGCAGAGAATTCCAGGCTCTGGTGTTGTCACGGTTAACATTTCTGGCGTCATAGAACACTTGCTAAGCTGGTATCTAAGGAGCATCGTTCTTAATTCTTGGGAATCACTATGTGCCGGACGCTGACCACCCAGCGGCCTCTCTGCCAAACACCAGCTGCCCAGCCTGGCTCCCAGAGGGCAGACCCTCCCGCTGTCGCCTGATGTCACCTGGGGGAGACGGCTCAAGTAGGTCACATTTGTCTAGAAGGTCTGTAGCCGTTGACCTCTCTGCCATCCTCTGACACATCAACAGAGGAGCCTTCCATGGCAGGGAGGCGGAGGGCCAACCTGATACGGTTTCTGAGCCCCCGGGGAAGTCCCTGGGACAAGCTTGTCCAGAGGGACTCGAAATTTCTAATTAGGCAGGAGTACCTCTGAGGAGCCTCCTGCGGGGAAGGGCAGCAGCTGAGACCACAGAACCAAAGACAGGGTTGTGGGATATTGTCATAATCAAGGGGGGAAAAAAAACTTTAGAAAACCACCAAATTTCAAATTTGAAACATCCTAAATGTCCAACAATGTGAGAATAATTATGTGAAGTATAATGCGTATATAGAATAAATAGTACTTATGCATCTAAAATGACATTTTAGAGTTTGTTAAAATTTTGTAATTATGGAAATTATAATATCCATTTAAATGAGAAGACACATTTTTTAAAAATAATATGACATTTGTATCTTTAAAAAGGACAAAAATGTTCATGATGATTTTCCCTGATTGAATTAGTAACAATTGCTTCCTCTTTTTATTTTTCTATATTTTCTGTTCTCGCTCTAACAAGTTGTATTGTTCTCATAATCCTAAAAATCCTCTTTTTTTTTTTTTTTTTAAAGAAAATACATCTGGAAATAAGAGGGGATATGTAAAAGAGCAAGCTCCCTGAGAAGGCAAGTAGGTTAGAGTGATTGACTTTGGACTAAAAGAAAACTCCATCTGCTTCTGAAAGGCATTAATGTGGCCTGTATGAAGCTTGTGGGAACCCTGGTGGCACAGTGGTTAAGTGCTACAACTAGTCACCAAAAGGTCAGCAGTTGAATCTACCAGCTGCTCGTTGGAAACCCTATGGGGCAGTTCTACCCTGTAGGGTCCCTGTGAGTCGGAAGCAACTTGTCAGCAACAGGTTTGGTTTTTGGTTTTATGAGGCTTATTTTGGCAGAAGTGGTACAGGAGAGGAGTGGAGTCACACCTAAGGACTCTCAAAGAAACAAACAAACCGTTGCCATCCAGTCGATTCCGACTCATCACAACCCTATAGGACAGAGTAGAATTGCCCCATAGGATTTCCAAGGAGCTGCACCCAAAAAGTATTAAATGACTGTTTTTGTTTGCAGGTACAGCTGAAGAACTTTAGAACAAGCTGGGGGTACCCTTGAAGAAACTCAATAACCTCTGCAGTGGCTGTTACCTTCCATCCACACAATTGCTGTGGAGACAAATCTGCAGAGGCTAAATCTGCTCTTACTGTTGATGAGAACTCAAGAGTCTCCCTCCCCCTTCACCTCTCACAATCTTTCTTCAGAAGTTTTCAAGGTGCTCTGTGTTTTTTCTGTATAAGCATTTCTTTAATAGCAAAAAGTAAAATTTAAGTTTAAAACCCATTCTGAATCTCATATCTCTAAAATCATCTTTTACTTTTTCATATTTACCTCTTGTCCTTCCTCATTTTCAGACATAATTTGACATAGTTCTAATTACAGCATTAATGTAAGCTTGTATTCTGTCTTTGTTGTTTAAACGAGTTTTGTAGTGGAGTGGTCAGAAAGGTTAGATTATACAGAATTCACATCAAGTCAGCATCAAGCTGTTGCTCTGTAGCCAGACACACCATGAGACACACACAGACACACACAGACCTTCCGAGGGAAAGAGAAACTATCAACAACGGTTATATTCAGAACAGCCATCCTCCGAGAGCAATGGCAAATTCAAATAAGTTATTTCAGAAAACATTCACCCAAGTGTATTTTTTTTGTGTGTGAAAATTACTCAGTGGATTAAAACAAATTGCACAGTAATGAATGGGAACATTGCCATCAAAAAAAAAAAAAAAAAGCTCTTGGTGGCCTCTGAAACTACTTGAAGGAATGGGAGAACTAAGATTCAACACACAAAAGAGAAGCAAGTTCCTCCTTCTCCAGCATTCCTTGACTAAACAACAGTCAGGGCTAGCATCTTTTTTTTCTTTTTTTTTTTTTTAATTGTACTTTAGGTGAAAGTTTACAGAACAAATAGTTTCTCATTAAACAGTAGTACACATATTGTTTTATGACATTGGTTAACAACCCCACAACATGTCAACACTCTAACTTCTCAACCTTTGTTTTTGGTAAAAATATACATAGCCAAAGATACACCATTTCAAAAATATCTACATGCCCAGTTCAGTGACATCGACTACACTCTTCCAATTGTGCTGCTATTCTCACTTTAGATGAAGGCTTAAAGAACAAAGTAGTTTCTCATTAAACAGCACACATGTTGCCCTATGACAATGGTTAACAACCTCACTACACATCAACACTGTCCTTACTCAACCTTGGGTTCCCTATCACCAGCTTTCCTGTCCCCTTCTGCCTTCTAGCCCTTGTCCCTGGACTGCTGTGCCTCATTAGTCCCGTTTGGTTTTATGGGGCTGTCCAATCCCCAGCTGAACGGTGAACCTCGGAAATGACTTCACCACTGAGCTAAAAGGGTGTCTGGGGGCCATACTCTCAGGGTTTCTCCAGTCTCCTTTAAGCCAGTAAATCTGGTCTTTTTTTTTTTTTTTTTTTTGAGTTAGAATTTTGTTCTACATCCTTCTCCAGCTCTGTCCAGAACCCTCTGTTGTGATCCTGGTCAGAGCAGTCAGTGGTGGTAGCCGGGCACCATCTAGCCGTACTGGACTCAGTCCGGTGGAGGCCTTGGTAGCTGTGGTCCATTAATTCTTTGGACTAATCTTTTCCTTGTATCCTGTTCTCTTCATTCTCCCTTGTTCCCGAAGGGGTGAAACCAGTGGTGTATCTTAGATGGCTACTCACTGGCTTTTAAGACCCCAGACGCTACTCACCAAGGTAGAATGTAGTGCATTGTCTTTATAAACTGTGTTACGCCAATTGAGCTAGATGTTCCTGGAAACCATGGTCCTCACAGCCCTCCACCCAGCAGTTCAGTCCCTCAGGGAGTTCAGATGTGTCTATGGAGCTTCCATGACCTTTCCCTGTACAAGTTGTGCTGGTTTCCCCAGTATTGTGTATTGTCTCACCCTTCACCAAAGATACCATTTATCTATTGCCTATTTAGTATTTGCTAGCATCTTTTTTCTACTAAGATGCTATTCGTTTTTCATTAAGCCCCAATATGAGAGAGTATATTACTAATAAATCTGAGGGACTAAGAAAAATGGATGCAAAACACACACACACCACAAATATTGGGACAGAGGATGATAGTGTTTTAAGCCAGGATTTAAGATCACAGACTAAATAATAATAAAAAAGAAGAAGAAGAGGTGGAGAAGTTGACCGAGTGAAGCCAAAAATCATTAAAGTCTTACACTTCCATAAAAGACAAATAAAGTTCTGTCCGTTTAATCATATTGCCATTTTTAGATATAAATGAGGCCTGTACTGTTTTAGGATAACAACTATAGAATCAAAAGCAGGCTATTTTCCTGTTTAACCTAAGTAGAAGACAGAAGCAAATGGGAATGTGGTTCACTTATCCAAAGACAACGAACTTAACAAGTTAAGCTTGGACTGTGAATGTCCGTAATAGGCAGACCTCTGATGGTGGGAAGGCTTCCCTCTCACCTCCCACGTTCCAGCAAACACTCTTACTTACAAGCACTGTTTTACTCTGAACTATTTACTGAATCTGCAGCCTCCAGTCTTTTCCTCTCTGTCACTGCTCTAGTTCAAGTTTGTGTAAATTTTTCTCTGGATTTCCACAATAGGCTCCTAAATGTTGATTTATCTAAAATATAATTCATTCAGCTTATTAGGTACCCAACAAATACTAAATGTATTTCCTTTGATTCGTGTTATAGTAACATTCAGCAACAGTTTGCATCTTTGCATTCCTGGACCAAACCCAGCTTGGCCACACTTAAATTGTATTTTCATATTTTGGTATATTTGTTTTACATTAGTGTCTTAGCCTGGGTTCTCTAGAGAAGCAAAACCAGTGAAGCATATATATTTAGAGAGAGAGAGAGATTTATCTCAAGGAAATGGCTCCTGCAGTTGTAGAGGCTGGCAAGTCCCAAGTATGTGGGTCAGGCATCAGGCTGGAGGCTTCTTCTGACTCATGTAGCTGCAGCAGCTGACAAACCCAAGGTCGGCAGGTCAGACAGTAGGCCACTGGCTCACAGACTTTGGAGGCTGACGAATCCGAAGATCGGCAGGCAATATGGCAGGCAGCTGGCTCAAGTCCCAAGAACTGGAGGTCAGATGATGACAAGCTAGATACAAGATCCGGAGCAAACAAGAGAGCTTTGCCAGAATGTCCATGTATATGTTGGATGTAGGACTTAGAACTTCCCCTTACAACTGATTGGCCGATCACATCAGATCACATCACGAAGGATGATTACATCATTACATAACTGCCAAACCACTGAGAATCATGGCCCAGCCAAGCTGACACACAACCATCACAGTCAATTAAGTTTTTTTCCATCTAAGGATAGTCCTGTATATCTGTATGTTTCAGGCTTTGGTATCATGGTTCTGCTAGCTTCAATAAATTAATCAGGAAGATTTTTATCTTTAGGAGAGGGTGGTTTTGCAAAGTATATGTAGGATATAAATTGTCTGTTCTTTAAAAACATAAAATGATTTACTTAGGCATTTGTGGTTTATTAGTCCTGTTTATATAATCATTTATATAATCATTTCTGACCAATAGTAGCATAGTGCTTCCCCCCAGGGCACACTGGGATGGGTTGGACTGTGCGATTACTTCTGGCCAATGAGCTGTGATCGAAAGTGATTTGTGTCAGCTTGGGTACCTGAGTGTCTACAATAAGCAGAAGCTCCTACGATAGAATGCATGAGATTGGAATGAAGGAGAAATACATGTTAAAATAAGCCATTAAGATTTTAGTGTTTTTACTGCAGCATAGCCTAGTCTATCTTCATAATACAGCTTTTTTGTAGGTAATTTTTTTGATGGAGATATAATTTATACACAGTAAAATGCAAAGTTGGTAAGTTTTGGTAATTACACTACTCCAGTGTAATCACTTCAAAGAAGATATAGTAGATATATAAAACAAGATATACTCCAGAAAGTTTCCTCAAGTCTCTTCACTCTCCCCACATTTTCCCAGGGAATCTAATTTCTAGCATCATAGATTAATTTTATCTCTTCTTTTACTTTACATAAAGTGGATCATCATATATTATATATATATTTGTGTCTGGCTTCTTTCACTCAACATATTTTTTAATTGACCCATATTGTTATCTGTCAGTAGTTTTGTTTTGCTTTGTTGTTTTGTTTTGTTTTGCTGAGTAGTATTACATTGTATAAATATTCAATAATTTCTTTATCTGTTCTCTGGCTGATGGATATTTGGGTTATTTTCAATTTGGCATTATTAAGAATAGAGCTGCAATGCACACTTTTGTGCAAGTCGTTTTTTAATTTCTGCTGGTAAATACCTACGAGTGGAATTTCTGGGTCATAGGGCAGGTGTTTGGTCTAAATTTTAGGAAACTACAGTTCTCTAAAGTTCTTGAGTTCTTGAACCATTTTACACTCTGTCATGGACTGAATCGTGTCCCACAAAAATGTGTGTCAACTTGGCAAGGCCATGATTCCCAGTATTATGTGATTGTCCTCTATTTTGCA
Source organism: Dugong dugon (assembly GCA_030035585.1). Taxonomy (NCBI): domain Eukaryota; kingdom Metazoa; phylum Chordata; class Mammalia; order Sirenia; family Dugongidae; genus Dugong; species Dugong dugon. The sequence goes on along the minus strand of CM057475.1, from coordinate 2,727,120 downwards.
ATCTGATGTAATTATCCTTTGTATTGTAAATACTAACCTCTATGATGTTAATGAGGCAGGATTGGAGGCAGTTATGTTAACGAGGCAGGACACAATCTACAGGATTAGACTGCATCTTGAGTCAATCTCCTCTGAGATACAAAAGAGAGAAGCGAGCAGAGAGGATAAGGACCTCATCACTACCAAGCAAGAAGAGCCAGGAGCAGAGTGCATCTTTTGGACCCAGGGTCTTTGCACTGAGAAGCTCCTAGACCAAGGGAAAATTGATGACAAAGACTTTCCCCAGAGCCAACAGAGAAAGAGAGCCTTCCCCTAGAGCTGGCACCTTAAATTTGGACTTCTAGCCTCCTAAACTGTGAGAGAGTAAATTTCTGTTTGTTAAAGTCATCCACTTGTGGTATTTCTGTTATAGCAGCACTAGATGACTAAAACACACTCCCAGCAATGTATGAGAGTTCCAGTTGCTTCATATTCTTGCCTATGTTTGGTTTCATTAGTCTCATTTATTTTGGCCGTTCTAATAGGTGTGATATAGTATTTCATTGTGATTTGAATTTGCATTTCCTTTGTAACTAGTGGCTTTGAGCACCTTTTCTACTTGCTCTTGTCATTTGCCACTTTTCTTCACTGGATTGTTTGTCTTTTATTTATTTATAGGAGTTCTATATATATTCTTGATATAAGTCTTCTGACAGCTAAATGTATATATATGCATAGGAAGAGAGAATATTTTCTCTCAGTAATGTGGCTTGCCTTTTCGTTTTCTTACCAGTGGCTTTTGATAAGCAGCAATTTTTACTTTTTATGAATGCCAATGTATTATTTGTTTAAGTGAAGTTTTTTGTATCCTATCTAAGAAATCTTTGCCCACTTCAAAATCACAAAAATTACTCTCTATGTTATCTTCTAGAGTCTTTATGGTTCTAGCTTTTCTATTTAGTTCTATGATCAATCCTGAATTAATTTTTGTGCCTTCAGTGAGATAGGGGTTGACTCACCATGGGGTCAAAAAGGTTTCTTGGAAGCTATTTAATGAAAATATTTAGGCTGGATAGGGGCCAGTTAATTCTGTTCTGCTACTCTCCTTCTGGATTTCAGAAGCACTTTTAACACACAAAAGGGAAGCAAGGTCCCTCCTCCAGCGTTGCTTAACTGAACATTAACAACAGTCGAGGCTAGCATCTTTTTTCTATTCGGAAATTGACTTTTTTTTTTCCTGTAAACTACCAACTTTCTGGTTCATGCTATAAATTCCATGTCTTTTTCTTTTTCCACCAGGACCCTGAGATCCTCATTTTGGTGTTCCCTCAAATGGATGGTGGGCAACTAGAATCTCCTTGATCTCTTGTGGACACTAGCATTTAAGCCTCAAGTAGGCTTGCCACCCCAGGTCTGTCACTAGAATAAACAGCCCCAGCTTTGTCCAGGACTTCCTAGGAAGAGGCAGGGAAGAGAGGGAGAGAAAAAGAGATTTAAAAAAAAAAAAACTACTATGCCCTCTGGTGTTCATGAGTGACTCCAAAGACACCAAAAATTTATTAAATTTCCCAAAAGTACTTAAGTTACAACTGATAATATATTTGCTTATAATTTTACCCCTCAGAAACAAAATTATGTCTTGGCCACACTCTTTCTTAATTACAGTACAGTTCATACATATTACCTTTTTTCTGATCAGATTATTTTGTGGGCTGTATTTTTTGAAATGTATAATTTTCAGTTTTTGTGTTTTCTAATTTATTTCTTCTTTTATTCATATTATTTTCTTTGTCTTATAAGATTTTGAATCCCCCTTCCAAGAATTACACATCAGTTTATTTGTTCTTTTATTCTCTTTACTGATGATAAAAACACTTTATGTGACTATTCTCTTGAGTATTGCTTTGATAAATATTACAGAATTTTGTATGTAGTATTTTCATTTTTAATAAACAGCATTTGTTAGAGCCTATAGTCTCCCATTTTAGTCAGTTATTATTTATTATTATTGTTTGTAATTCCTGTTAAAACGTTGTTACTAGTTTTGTTGTATTGTGGTGCAGGATCATATTCTGAAAGATTTTTAATTTTTATATGAATTGTTTTTCTTTATGTCATAATGAATTACAGTATTTTGTAAATATTTCAGACACTGGAAAGGCTCTAAAGCTCAGAATCTACCCACTAAGTCTATTATTTTGTAATCTATACCTATTTTTTTCCAGTTTGATTTAATATAAACTGATACTGGTGAATTAAAGTATCCAAATAGCATATTTTGTCAAATTTTTCTTAACTCTAAATGTCTATCTTTAGCCCAAAAAAGTAACAAAATTCGTAGTTTTAAAAACATTGTCTTTAATATTGACAGTAATACCTGTTGACTAAACAATGCTTTTTTGTATTAATATTGATATCTGTGCCTCTGTTCATATTCAATTGCGGGTTGTTTTGTTTCAGATGCATCTGTTATAGTCCAATGTGTGTCCCATCAAGTCAACCTGGTGAGTTGGAAGGAGCAAGACGCTTTGAGTCAGACCTGGGTAGAGTCTCGGATTGACTACTTACTGACTAGTATAACTTGGACACAGGATGTAACCTCTCTAAGCCACAGAGGGAATGGCAATGGCAACTACATAGGATTTTTGTGAGGATTAAATTATATGTAACACATAAATGTCTACAGACACACATCTGTTTCCAAGAGCATAGTTGGTCCTTAATATATGTTGCCCTGGTTTATTCTTGGGATATTTGGTGTATTCACTATGGTTTAGTATTTTGTGGGATACCTACCTAATATGTACATTGAATTGTATGTTTTAGCCTATTGTGGAAACCCAGATAAAAATTTACACAAACATGAAGTAGGTCAGTGATAGAGAGGAAAAAAGTGGAGGCTGCAGATTCAGTAAATAGTTCAGAGTACAACTGTGCTTGTAAGAGTGATTGCTGGAACTTGGGAGGTGAGAGGGAAACCTCCCCACCATCAGAGGTCTGCCTATTGTGGACATTTGTTGTCTTTGGATGAGTGAACCACATTCCTATTTGCTTCTATCTTTTACTTAGGTTAAACAAGAAAACAGCCTGATTTTGATTCTATAGTTGTTATCCTAAAACAGTATAGGCCTCATTTAAAATACATCCAAAAATGGAAATATGATTAAACACATGTAATTTTATTTGTCCTTTATGGAAGTGTAAGACTTTAACAATTTTTGGCTTCCTTCAGTCAATTCTCTCACTTCTTATTAAGTAAATCCCTTTCCTGTTGGGGTTTAGTGATTTTTTTTTTTTAAATCCCATCCCTTCAAGTAGTTTAAAGGTCCACCAAGAAGAGCTTTTTACCTACAAATAAGCCTGATGGTTCTGTTATAAGTGTTACCTAGCTCACATGGTGTCTTAGGTTGGATTCTCCAGAAAGAGACCCTGAGACAAAGATTTAGGTGCAAGTAGTTTGCGAAGAAGGAGCCCTGGTGGCTCAGTGATTAAACACTCAGTTGCTCACCTAAAGGTTGGCTGTTCACACCTACCCAGCAGGTCTGCAGGAGAAAGACTTGGCGATCTGCTTCCATAAAGATTACAGAGTAGAAAACCCTGTGGGGCAGTTCTACTCTGTCACATGGGATCACTATGAGTCAGAGTCAACTCGGTGGCACCTGTCTTGGTTATCTAGTGCTGCTATAACCAGAAATAACATACGTGGATGGCTTTAACAAACAGAAATTTATTCTCTCAAAGTCTAGGAGGCTAGAAGTCTGAATTTAGGGCACCAGCTCCAGGGGAAGGCATTCTCTCTTTTCGGCTCTGGGGTAAGGTCTTTGTAATCGGTTTTTCCTTGGGACTAGGAGTTTCTCAGCTCAGGGACCCCTGGTCCAAAGGACACACTCTTCTCCTGGCTCTTTTTCTTGGTGGTATGAGGTCCCTCTCCTCTCTCCTCACTTCACTCTTTTATATCTCAAAAGAGATTGACTCAAGATAAAACCTAATCCTGTAGATTAAGTCTTGCCTCATTAACATAACTGCCTCTAATCCTGACTTATTAACATCATAGAGGTTAGGATTTACAACACATAGCATAATTACATGCGATCACAAAATGGAGGACAACCACACAATACTGGAACTCATGGCCTACCCAAGTTGACGCACATTTTTTGGAGACACAATTCAATCCATAACATTCCACCCTTTGGCCCCCAAAAATTCATGTCCTTGCCATATGTAAAACACATTCACCTTATCATAGCATCCCAAAAGTCTTAAATCAACTCTATGTCAAAATTCCAAAAATTCCTCTTCATCTGTGAAATCTAGAATACAAATTATCTGCTTCCAAAGTACAATGGTGGAAAAGCCACAAGGTAGGCATTTCCATTACCAGTCAAAGAAATTGGAGGGAAAGAAGGGATAACAGACACCAAGCAAGTCAACAGAACACATTACATTAGCTCTCAAGTCTTGAAAATAATCCTCTGTTCTCTGAAACCATTTAGGCAATGGCCCTGACCTCCAGACTCTGGGTTTTGGCCACATTCTCTACATTCAGTGTAGAGGCCCCTCAGCCCGAGTCAGCCTTCCAGGCCCACTGGGAAGGCAACTCTGCTCCTTCATATTTGGGCAGCCCCATTTTCCCAGTCTCTCTGAGTGGCAATCCTACCCCTTGAGCCACAACAGGCCCTGTTCTGCCCTTTGGGCATGGCAACCCACCTCCTCAGCTTCGAGCAGTAGATCAGGACGCATCCCACTGGCACTTGTGAATGGCAGCCCTGTACTCCAGGACCAAGCTGGTGAAGATCTGACTCTTTGAAACCTAGGAGGCTGTGGCCCCACCCTTTGAGACCCCAGAGATCATAGCCTTACCATTTGAGACTAAGGCAGCTCTGCTTCCTGTGCTCCTTGTCGTTTCGGCTTCTGCTTCCTGGTTCCTGGGACTCTTGGCCCCTCGGCCCCTCTTGGGCTGGCCAGTGTCTGCCCTGCTCAGGTAAGTATTCCAAAGCTCTTTAGCTCTACTCCACCAGTAAACCTTGGACTGAAGGCACTCAGCCCTCAGTCGGCAAGCCTAGCTCCACCAATAAGTGCTCAGAGGCACCCACTCCACCAGCAAGCCTCCTGCGCAAAGGCACTCAGCTCTCTTGCTCTCTCACAACCAACAGTTTGGGAAGCACAGTAAGGCAGTGGGAAAATGAGCTAGGGAAGAAAGGAAAGCCAGTCAAGGGTGCATGAAAGAGTGGGTTACCACTGTGGGTGAAATAGGCACAGTTTTACTGGAGCCCTCTGAAAGAATGTAAAACACACAGAATTGTCCCACTGAAAAGGAGGGAAGCTGGGATATTTCTCCATTATCTCCCATTCTTCATTGGTTGAAGGTGGCTCTTGAAGGCATTAAATCCCAACACTTGAGGCCTGCCACACTCAGAGGGCCAGGCATGCTCCTGTGGCCAAAGAAAGCCCTCAGGCAAGGAACTCAGGTTCTTGAATAGATAGCCTTCTGCATATGGGGAAACTATCCAATGAAGCTTAAAATGAGCTCATGGACTTACCAGGGTGTGACCCTAATACCTCGCAGCAGATTTTCTCCTTTTCAAAACAGACGATTGAGAGCTTGACATAACTAATGCCATAATGATACTCTAAGTAACCTATAAGTTTTTTTTTTTTTTTTTTTTTTTTAACTGTACCAGCTGCACTGGTCTCCTTACAAAGGGGTGTGGGGACTTCTCAGCTCTTGCAGCCTTGGTCTCCCTCCTTTTCTTTCTTCTCTTGGGGGATGGCCTTCAGCCTGCAAGGTGGCAGCTAGGAAGGCTACCTGGTGCTTTTGGTCTGCAACTTTCTTTCTTGATCCTATCTTGGTCATAGTAAACTCGGCAGGCCAGTTCTACCACCTGAGGGATTTTTATGTAAGTTTTTTTCTGCCTGTTACAAACATACAGATTAGAGTCCAGATGTCTGGCAGGCATTCTTTAGTCCAATAAAGAGTTTCTTGTAGTTGTTTTGTAATGCATACTCATCAGACCATCTGTGGGCTACATGTTTGAAAACATTATGTAATCCTTGCTAAAATGATATATAAGCTCTAATGTAGAAATTGCTTTTCTGGACTCCAGAAAGACAGCCTGCGTTGCTGTCAGACTTCCCGTTGGTGTCACCTCCTGATAAACTGTCTCTCTGTTTCTGACTTGGAGTACGTTTCATAGGCTTGACTCCTCCAGGGCACGGACCCTAATCAGGCAACAAGGGGATATAAGAAGGGCTCCAACAGCCTGTGCTACATATAGTATTTTAGAAACTTCCACAAGGAAGTATCAGGAGCTCCCTCAGCTGAAAGTATTTGAGAATTACTGCATTACCGTGCTGTTTTTAGAGCCTATGGCATGACAACACCTCCTCCAGGCATTTGAACAAGAAAAGGAGCTCAAAATTTAAATAGCAACTTTGCCTTTAGTTATGGGAAAACTACAGAAAAATATCATCTCTAGTTTTATAAGTAAACATTTTTCAATGCCAAATATTTTCAATTAAGCATTTTAAGTTTTATCACTGTAAGCATTGCTGAAAATGTTATTCAGAAAAATGTAAGAAAATACTTTCAGTTAGCTTGTTTTAAGAGTTAAAAACAACTCATCTCAACTCTTAGTGCAATAAACTTTATGTTAAAAGCATTCTAGTTAATAATTCAAAATCAAATACTGAAAATGTAAATAAAATTTTACCAACACTTGAAGTACTAACAAACTGCAGTACATTTTAATAGCCGTAACTCTTAAATGGTTGAAAGGATTTCAGAAACATAAAGGTCAACGGCACAGAAAATGATGTGGTCACATGTTCACACTGACATATTTGATATACATTTAAACTTTTAAAATGAAAAATATATATGTTCCAAATGTCATAGCATAAATCATCTCCACATTTAAAGTCGAATTTCATAGTACTCTGAGAACAGCAATCTGATAATGTAAAGCATCAATTTAGAGTTCACCCTGTAATTTATCTTTTTTCTTTTTAAGTAAACATCAGAACTTCCGTTCTCTGAAACCTAATAACCATCAAAGCAAATTCAAGTGCCTGAAAAATACACTGTACATGGATGCGCCTGGTTCCCATATTGTGAAAGATGCACTCAATTCACAGCAGTCTTATTGGCTTTAAACATTTGGAAATACATTCCTGTTGCCAAACACCACACCTTTTACCCTCCCCCACAGCAATGATATACAGTGGTGCACCGCAGAACCTCTGACAATGTACCACCACCTACACATCCGTGGTCCAGCAGGCACCCTAGGGGTGTGCCCACCCACCCTTTCTGGTGCTTAACAGCTTCAGCTTGCATGGCGTGCACATGGTGAAGCTCATGGTCACTGTGTTTCAAAACCTGTTTGCGTCCATCAACGTGCATAAGGTAAACCTGAACACCATCAAGCGCTGCCTCCTCATCCAACTCCCAGGAGCTGGATTCCCGCCATTACAGCATCAAAATCCTCCTGTCGGCGCCAAGTTTCGGGATGAAGACGCTTCTCCAGGAGAAGCTTCCCAACAAGAGCTGTCTGTAGGACACCAGCGAGCTGCTGGCCACCGGCGCGGGGCTGTCAGAGAGCTAGGCGGAGCCTGACGGTGAGCACCACGTTACCGAGCTGCCCCCGGACATCACCCGGGCGGCAAGGTGCTGGCCTAGCAGCGCTATGCGCCTCAAAAAGACTGGTCCTTGGATGACGCTGCAGCCTATCAAGATCCAGGAGGGTGTCAGGGAGGGGAAGGTGCTGTTCCACCGTTTTCTGCACAAAAAGGAGCAGGAGCTGCAAACCATCCTGGAGGCCAAAGAGGACCAATAGGTTCAAAATGTGCAGCCCAAAGCTGGAGCACCGAGAGGACCACAAGCACAGCCTGGCGGGCATGAACAGGGCACAGTCAAAGGCCGATGGAGACAGTGGTGCCGAGGACCGGGGGCCCCACCGGAGACCAAGGGGGCCAGCCGACCTGAAGAGGAGGAGGATGAAGCTGAGTATTTCAGCCAGGCAGTGGGTGAGAAGCCTCACGAGCACATGTTCCCTGGGCTGACCAAGTCAAGACAGCCCGCCAGGCCTCCACGCAAGAAGCAGCAGGTAAAGGACTGGAGGCCAGATTGAGGCGGTAACGGGAGGCATCCAAAGCCCGAGGGCAGGTCCCGCGGAACCCGGGCCAAGCTGGGGCCCAGAGGGGCTGCCCAGGCCTTGTGCAGAGCAGGGTGCGGCACCCTAAGAGAGGGGCCTGAGCCTGAGCCCCAGCAAGGCTGACAGAACGCCCCATATTGGGACCAAGTGACGCTGCCCTGGGGATCCCGCCAGCTCTAGGTGCAGCCTACGTTTTCCTTTTATAAAGGAGCTGTTTCTCTAACTCCACCCCCACCCTACAATAAATGACTGACATTCCCAGAAAGGAAAGAAAAAAAACCTCTCCCTTCCTCTGGGGGATGCCCACAAGCAGACTCGGAAGTGAGCCGCCGCACAGCCCCCCACCCTCGGGAACAGGGGCTCCTGCTGCTGGGAGGAGTGGGTGCCTGATCCTACTCCTGATCACCCAAGGTCGGCAGGCATCGCTGCCTGGCAGGGGCCGCCGAGAGCCAAGACCTCTCCCCTCTGCCCGGCCTGCGTCCAGAGCCTCCCCACCATGACCCTCACTGGGCTGCAGCCCAGCGCTCACGTGAGGCTTCCGCAGCAGGAGCTGCCGCACAGCAGCCCCCCAGAGGACCCAGGTGTTTGCACAACGTCCAAATCACATAACATCCTATCTCACAGAATGTATGGTGGATGTTAAGCTACCAATACGAAGTCTTTTTAAAGAAAACAAGTCTACAAAGCTATGCTTTAGTTCTGAAGAACTTAGATCTTGGCAAAACATTCAAGACCTTTTAAAAGCTCTGGACCCTGGACAGAAGCATGTGCCACCTACCACACAGTCTGCCACAGGTCATGATCAGGGTCATTCAAGACAGTGGGTCTATGTTGGGCTTAGTCTCGTTGCAATTGGAACTCTAATGCTTGTTACAGACCCTCAATGCAAGTGAGGTAACTGCAGCTCTGAAACTGACCGGTTCTGTTCTACTGTGTGGTTAGGAGGAAATCTTAGTTAAGATGCATTTACTAAATATAAAATGACTTCATTAGTAACTATCTCTTGCTTGTCTTGGGAGTAGAGTGATTTTTATCTTCAAGTGCAAACATTCTTGGGTTTCAGATTCAATTTCTAAAGTCACTGCAAAATTTAGGCCAACTGGAAAGTTAGGGGAACAGTCCACAAGACTGCCCTCACTTCTGACACTAACTGCAAGTTTGGGGCATTCCCAAAAGCACCCTCAGGTTTGATAACTCACTAAAAAGACTCCCAGAACTCACTGAAAGTTGTTATACACAGTTACAGTTTAATACAGGGAAAGGATGTAGATTAAAATTAGCCAAGGGAAGAAGCACATAGGGCAGAGTCCAGGAAAAGTAATAAATGCAGAGCTTCCATTGTTCTCGAGTCATGGGCAGCTTTACTTTCCCAGGACTGATGTGTGGCACTATGCAGAGTATTGCCAACCAGGGAGGCTCACCTGAGCCACGGTATCCAGAGTCTTTACTGGGGCTGCATCAAGTAGGCATGATTGATTGCCCACATGGCTAATTTCAACCTCTAGTCTCCAGCCCTTCCAGAGGTCAACTGATACTACATGACCCAAAGCCCTAACCCTACATCACATTGTTAGACTATCCAGTGTGACCCAAGTTCCCCAGGCAAACAAAGACCCCCCCATCAGGCATTACATTCCAAAGGTTTAGAGATTACTTCCCAGAAGCCAAGGGCAAAGACCCTCCTCTTGGGCAATGTTAAATTCCTTACTACACAGTCATAAAATCAGTTGTATGATTATTAAAATTGTGTGTTTAATATTTCAAGAAATGTGTTTGACTACTCTGAAATATGGTTGAAGCATTTAAAGCCTTTAAAACTCATCAACTACATTTTTTGCTTATTTTAAGATAAAAATCATTACTTATTTTTTACTTCATTTATAGCAAATAAAAATAAACCTAATTTTAAGCTTTGTCTGGAAAAGAAAATGAATAAGAAGGAAAAAAAGAAGAGAAGGAGACAGATCATTTGCATGTCCCTACTGTTAGCTTGTATTTTAATATCATCACTACCAAAGGATTTTATTTTATTCCTTAAAATGATCTTTCTCATGAGGAAATGTGAGTTGGAGGAGATTAAGCAGACAACTATATACAATGTGGGGTTCTGGACTGGATTCTAGAACAGAAAACGAACACTAGAAGCAAAGTGAAATTAAAATAAGGGCAGTAGTTTACTATTAAGTATTACTATTATGTATTGTACCAACGTTAATTTCCTGATTTTGATTATTATATTATAGTCCTATGTGGGTCTAATGTCGTTAACATTAGGGAAGCTGGGTAAAAGATATACGTGAACTCTCGGTATTGTTTTTGCAACTTTTCTGTAAGTCTAAAATCATTTCAAAATAAATAGTTAAAAGAAAAAACATTTCAAATGATCTTTCTCTGCTCATTGAAGGATTCTCTATGACAATTGTTTTAATTTTTTTGGAGGTCAACCAACTCTTTGATGAAAATTATGTACTATCTGCCCTAAAAAGCCTCCAAGCCCACTTTTACCATTTCACAAGTTCACAGACCCACACGGAACACATCCATAGGTCACAGATTAAAAACCCCAGCTTCAAGTGCAGAAGCTCAGGACATAGGTGTGGGAGGGAGTGACATTCAATGGATGATCTGAGCAGGAACAACTTCCAAATCCTACCCTTAGTCACATTTAGCGCTTCACTTTCTGGCTACTTGGGAAGTCTTCTACACAATGGACTGACATAATGGACTAATACAGGATTTTGTGCTCCCCCTTGACATTTCCCCAGAAGGTTCACTGGAGAAGACAACACTCATCTACGCTACAGAAGGCACTTCCTTAAAAATGTGTGTTGTAAATCCTAACCCCCATACCTGTGGTTATAATCCTATTCAGGAATGAGTTTTCTTTGAAATGTTAATGAGGCAGTATTAGCATAGAGTGTGTCTTAAGTCAATCTCTTTTGTGATGTAAAAGAGTAGATTGAGCAAGCAAGCAAGCAAGCAAGCAAGCACAGATGGGGGAAGACAGACGCCATGCCACTTGAGATCTTTAAGCAACCAAGAAACAGAAAACAAAAAAAGACAAGGAACTTCCCCCAGAGCCAACAGAGGAAGAAAGCCTTCCCCTAGAGCTGGCGCCTTGAATTTGAACTTCTGGCCTCCTAAACTGTGAGAAAATAAATTTCTGTATGTTAAAGCCACCCACTTTTTGTATTTCTATTATAGCAGCACTAGATAACTGACACTAGAGAGAGAGAGAAAAAAAAAAATCGAGAGAGAGAGAAAGTGTTTTACTTCAAGGAAATGGCTCGTGCAATTGCAGGGACTGGTAAGTCCCACATCCATATGTCAGGCAGCAGGCTGGAGATTTCTGATGGCTCATGGGATTGTAGGGGCTGGTGAATCAAAAATCTGTAGGTTAGGTGGCAGGTCAGAGACTTCTGCAAGCTTACATCCCAGAAAATGGAGGCCAGGCAAAGAGTACAAACAAGCTTTGCCAAAACATCCATTTATATACTAGAGGCAGCCTTGCCAGAATATCCATTTATATACTGGAGGTGGGCCACATTCCCAAGGAAACTTATCTTTCAACTGATTGGCTGATCACATCAGATCACATCATGGAAAGTGATTACATTATATTACATTATGGAAAAATAAGTAGTCCAGTGTCTGCCAAACCACGAGAATCATAGCCCAGCCAAGTTGACACATAACATTAATCATCACTTAATCATCACATACACCAAACAGGATAATCAACTGTTGGCATTAGAGTCTCAGCAGGAAATGATGGCCAGAACCATAGCTCCGGAAATAGACACAAATATGTACTAAGTATGGGTCATCAGTCCCCACCTCCAAAGTTGTCCTCCCACCTTCTGGTTTATAATCAACTCCATCAAGAGACTGAAGAAGGGCACAGTTAGTAAAATGGTAGAAGTAAATGGCAAAAATAAATATATGTCTGAAGCCCACACAAATAGCTCTCCTGAGGATGAATGGGAGCCCTGATGGCACAGTGGTTAAAGTGTTCGGCTGCTAACCGAAAGGTGGATGGTTTGAACCCACCAGCCACTCCAAGGGAGAAAGATGTGGTAGTCTGCTTCTGTAAAGATTTACAGCCTTGGAAGCCCTATGGTGCAGTTCTGCTTCATCCTACAGAGTCACTATGAGTTGGAATCAACTCGACAATAATGGGGTCTGTTTTTTTTTGTTGTTGTTGTTTTTTGTTTTTTTACGGAAGGATGAATGATTTAGATTTGACTAGTTGAGCTATGTGGGGACAAAAGCAATGGTGCTCAGATAATATTACACACTAGGCATCATTAAGTTCAGATTATTAGCTTCCTGAATTCACAAATCAGGTAAGAATAATGAGATCAAGCACAAGGCATGTTTGCTCAAACGGACAGAGGTAGCTGCAGACAAGAGGAATGGCTTATCCCAGGAGAAGCCAGGATGACTTCCAGCCCTGAAAAATAGCTGGCAAGTTAAGAGACACTTGGGTAGCTCTTGCCCAGGGATCAACAACTTTTTCAGAGAATTACACCAAAGCACTAATTCCTTTCTTTCTAGTGAGTCCAGCTACTCAAGACTGGTCCCTGAGCAGAGGGAGACCTGAGAGAAAGTCAACTTTCTCCCAGACACTGGTCTCCATGATGACAAAATGAGATATTTGGGAAAGATGTTAAGACTGGTTAGTTCAGGGAATGTAGAAAGTAGTATAGGGTGGAGGGTGGACATGATGGCTCATAGAAAACTAAAGAGGCTTGCTTTTCTGGCAGGGACTGAAGCATGTTGGCAATTTTTCTAATAAAGTCTTCCGGGAGGGTGGACCCTCATTCTCCCATTCTAGACTCAAATACTTTGTTCAGTGCTATGGCAGCAAGTAAAGGGCTTGAGCTTCCCTTGAGCTTCATGCTGTCTTATTGAAACTTCTGGGGCAGCCACTCCCTTAAAAAGAATTGAAAGTCATTTCCAAGTCAATAATTCACTTCAGAAACCTGGATGCTACACTTTTTTTCCACATTTGGGATACAGTCATCTGATGTTTCCCCTTCAGTAAAAAATCCTAGAAATAATATGTACAATTTTAGGACTTTCGATACATATTGCCAAATGTCTAAACAGAATGGTTGCCTCCAATTTATACATGGACAAAAATGTCCATTTCTCTAGTCTCCCTTGCCATTTTTGCCATTCAGTAGAAGAATGGGAAACATTTTTCTTTGTCTCAATTGGCTTCTTTTTTTAATTTAAATTAGTGAATCTGGGCATTTTTCTTATATTTATTTCTGTATTTTTCTTTTGTGAGTTGTCTTTTGCCAAATTTCTATTGAAATTGCATCTTTTTCTTAGTAGCTTTATGGTATCTCTAAATATGACAGTTATTAATATTTTTCCAGCTTGTCATGTGTTAACTTCATTTGGTGATATTTTACCATACAAAAGTGTTGGATTTTAATGCAGTCAATCCAGCAATATTTTTCTTTATTGTTTCTATCTTTGTTACCATGGTTAAGAAAGCTTTTCCTATGCCAAGATTAAAAAATATCAATACATATGTTCTTTTGGGTCTTTTATTGGATCTGTGTTTTACATTTTACATCTAATCCATCTAGAGGTTATCTTGGCAAAAGGAGTTAGGTAACTATATATTTTTTTCCCAAATGGTTAGCCTCTTATTGAATTATTGAACTGTTTATTGAATTATCTGCACTTCCCCTGTTTTGAAATGCATGCAAACAGGGGGAATGGATCCTTGGCAATTTTTCAGATCTATACTGCTGACAAGGATTTCTCTTTCCCACTCACCCTGTCCCCTGCTTCCTGTGAGTATTTGCCTTAAGATGCAGGGGTTGGTTGAGTATTGGGCGCCTCATTAAGACCTGAGCAAAGACTGATAAGTATCTGTCTAGGGAGAGTTGGGTTTCTTGGAATTTCAATCCCAATCCCAACTGTTTTCTCCCTCACTTCTCTTTCAATGTTTTCATTTTCCTAAAACCCCTTAAGTGAATTTATGCAGATTTATGTGGGGAAAAAAAAGTTACTACTGTCCCACTTTACAGCCACCTTTCCCCACCAAGGAATCTAAAACTTGTGTCCTAATGTCCACAGCTCGTACTGATCTCAACAGAACTGATATACCCCAAGGACCCTGAGGCATTTAGCGCTGCTTGTTAGTGTGGTGCAATGAATTACTTAATGTGGCACTTCTAGCCATAGTCTTTGTGACTCACACACAATAATTGAGTGGGATCATGCAAATAAGGTGTATGGAACCCTAACGAGAGGATTGGTCAGTTTTGTCATCCCACTAGGCTTAAAATGAGCCATCCCAAGGCAGGAAAGGAGGATCTCACTCCACCAAGAAAGAAGAGCCAGGAGTGGAGCACATCCCAAAGGACCCAGGAGCCCTGCTGTCTTATTCATCTAGTGCTGCTACAACAGAAATACCACAAGTGGATGGCTTTAACAAAGAGAAGTTTATTCTCTCACAGTCCAGTAGGTTATAAGTCCAAATTCAGGGCATCAGCTTCAGGGGAACACTTTCTCCGTCAGCTCTGGAGGAAGGTCTGTGTCATCAATCTTCCCTTGGTCTGGGAGCTTCTCTGTGCAGGAACCTCAGATCCAAAAGATGCGCTCTGCTCCCGGTGCTGCTTTCTTGGTGGTGTGCGGTTCCCATGTGTCTCTGCTCACTTCTCTCTTTTATATCTCAAAAGAGATTGGCTTAAGACACTATCCAATCTTATAAACCTCATCAGTATAACTGTCACTAATCCATCTTATTAGATCATAGTGATTGAGTTTACAACACATAAGGAAGTCACATCAGAGTACAGAATGGTACACAGTCATACAATACTGGGAATCATGACCCAGTCAAGTTGACAGATACCTTTGGGGGACACAATTCAATCCATAACACCTGCACTGAGAAGCTCCCGGAACCAGGAGGAAGAGAGAGATAGAGTTTTAACACTGAAGATGGCAAGAAATGGTGGCAGAAAAACAGTGGCAGCAGGAGCAGGAGACCGGCAGGAGACAGCGAGGTGGGCTTCCCTGTCCATAGAGTAAGAAAGCTGAGCGCCTTTGGGCAGGAGGCTTGCTGGCAGAGTAGGGTGCCTCCGGGTACTCGGTGGACCTAGGTTTCCTGACCCACGGAGCTAGACCTGAATGCCTTCAGGTCAAGCCTTACTGGCAGAGTGGGGTGCCTCTGGACAGTTACTGACACAGCTAAAAGAGCTTTGTAACACTTGCTCGAGCAGGGCAGAGGCCAGCCCAAGGGGCCAAGGGCCAGAGAGAGACCTGCCTGCAGGCATGGCTGAGAAGAGGCTGTCCTGATTGAAGAACTGTATCCTGAGTGCTCCTTAACCTGAATTGCAACCTGTTAAACCAAACCAAGCCCGTTGCCCTCTAGTCAATTCCAACTTACAGAGAACTGCCCAATAGGGCTTCCAAAGAGTTGCTGGTGGATTTGAACTGCTGACCTTTTGGTTAGCAGCTCTCATGGATTGAATTGCATCCCCCAAAAATATCTGTCAACTTGGCTAGGCCATGATTCCCAGTATTGTATGATTGTCTACCACTTTGTCATCTGATGTGATTTCCCTATGTGTTGTATATCCTATCACTATGATGTAATAAGATGGATTAGTGGCATTTATGTTGATGAGATATACAAAATTAGATAGTGTCTTAAGCCAATCTCTTTTAAGATGTAAAAGAAAGAAGCAAGCAGAGAGACAGGAGGACCTCATACCACCAAGAAAGCAGCACCGGGAGCAGAGCGTGTTCTTTGGACCAGAGGTTCCTGCACTGAGACGCTCCCAGACCAAGGGAAGATTGACGACAAGGACCTTCCTCCAGAGCCCACAAAGAAAGAAAACCTTCCCCTGGAGGTGACGCCCTGAATTTGAACTTGTAGCCTACTAGACTGTGAGATAATAAATTTCTCTTTGTTAAAGCCTTCCACTTGGGCATTTGTTATAGCAGCACTAGATGACTAAGACAGCAGCCAAGCTCTTAACCACTGTGCCACCAGTTACCGTTACTTCCCTAATAAACCCCATAATCATAAGTACTGCCTGTGAGTTCTGTGTGGCCATTGCAATGAATTATCAAACTCAGCAGAGAAGTAGAGAGTGCCGTGGGAGGGACAGTTGGTGTCAGAACTGATAAAAAGTTTGGAGGGTGGAGGCTTGTCTGACCTCTGCCTCCTAGGAATCAGCCTTGGGCTACTGATCTTGATTCTCCTTCCCGCTTGTGAAGTTAGACAAGGAGGTCAGACGTCCCTGCCATGTCCTTTTTAGTTAGCATTGGAAATCATTCCGGGCTCTAAGAGGAGTAGAGTCTTACTCACACAGAGTCTTGGGAGAGAATGGAGCAGAGACACATATACAGCACCGCATTAATCAGACTGGGCCTTTGCTGTGCCTTGCCTGGGATTTAAAAAAAAAAAAAAAAAGTGCCTGTGGCTGCTCTAGAGAGAGACAGGTGATTGGACCCCATCTCCTGGTCTCCCTACCCCTGTCTCTCTCTGACTCTGAAACTAATGACAGGAGGAGGCTCACTTACATTGCAGATTGCAGATTACAGATCTCTGCAATTGTGCTGAGGTAGCTTTCAGTTGCGGGGGACTTCAGGGCAATTTCTGCCGCACGCTCCAAGGACTTCGCTGTGTGACCCCTGCCAGCCTAGGTTTTGAGGAATGCACTGGGTTTGTCTTCTCAACTAGACTGTCAGGGCCCTCTGAACAGGGATTATGTTTCTTGTTCATATTTATGTCCCCAACACCCTGCACAGCTTCTGACACATAAAAAAGGACTCAACAAGTATTCATTGATTGAAACGAAATAATATTTGTTACAATAACTGACATTTAGGTATCAACTTCTTATTTACACGACACTTTTGCATACTGTGTGAAATAATTTTTTTTTGTTTTGTGTTGTTTAACAGATGTGTGGCTTTTAGGTAGATTGTACATTAGTAGTAGCATCCCACTGTCGAGTCAATTCTGACTCACAGCGACCCTATAGGACAGTGTAGAACTGCCCCATAGGGTTTGCAAGGCTGTAAATCTTTAGGAAGCAGATTCACATCTTTCTCCCATGGAGCAGCTGGTGGGTTTGAACCGCAGACTTCTCAGTTAGCAGCAGAATGCGTTAACCACGGCACCACCATAGTACATGAAGTAGCAATAGTAGTAGTGGAAGAGGCTGCACAGGCCCGGCTCACTATTATTTACTCCCCATTGCTAACTGCCACATTGTGTCCTGATGTTTCCCTCCCTTCTAGTCTCTACAAAAAGGTTTAAGATGAACCGATGTTCCTCCCTGGAGGGTGGAAAACAAGTGATAATGATCTAAGAATGAAAAACCAAACAAAGCACCCATCTTGTGACAAGAAAAAGCAGGATGTCGCCAGATAATCCCCAAAGATCTCACCAGATAACCTCTAAGAATAGCAGTAGAAGGTTAACTCATCTAAGACATCATCACCTCAAGGAGAAACTACCACAAAAGATCCATAATCCTGTCCCTATAGAAGACTTCCGCCAATCTCCAGTGGGGGAGACAGGTTTTTTGGAGGAATCTATTCCCCTCCATCTCCTATATATTGATATATAATAAACATCTGCGGTAACAGTAGTACAGTAAGTATGCAATAGTATAATAGTAGTATAGTTACAGAAACGTTCCTTATGAAGTCCTTTATTTAATAGGATAGGCAAGTCTACTGAGTGGAAGCTCTGGAGACTGGGCTCCTGGAGAGAAGTATACTGGGCAAGAGCTTTCCTGCATGAGACAAAACAAAGAAGGCAATTCTGAAGGCAGAAGCCCCAAACCACTCAAGCCTCAGCTACCAGGAGGTTGAATATCATTCGTCTTTGGGAGGCCGGGGTCTGATTCAAGTATATCTGAAAGGGGCTTAAGTCATTTTAGAAAGCCATTATCTCAAGAATACTCAAAAGCAACCTTGCCTTCCTCCCAGGATCACAGAGTAGGGCTGAGGAGTTGACTGTCTCTGGTCTTGTCTCTGTTCAGAGAAGCCCCATGAATAAGAGCTCTTACTAATTGTGCTCACTTTCAGGATTTACAATTTCTCAGTGCTTCAGTCACTTCTTTAGTTAAAGAAGAAAATTCTAATTTGTCACCCTAGGAAATACTGTTTTCTCTCCATAATTCATAGAGTACATGCAGAACTATTTATTCTAGGTTCACTTACGTACCTGCCTTTACTCTGAAGAAGGATAGGAGGTCACCTAATCTGGACCCTGGCCCTTCACATGATGCCTTCACCCAGCTCCTGTCCCTGCCACCTGACTCTATCCCTGGCCTCCCCCACCAAGTAAGAAGCCTACCCAGAAACCCGCTAGTAGGTGGTGGTGCCAAGACGCAAATTCAAGACGATTCCAGAACGGACCTCTTATTCCTTATTCCTCATCACTAAAGAGCTAGTGAGAACTCGTATTAAGTGGGTCAGAAGGGTATAGTTCTTCACCAGAATGAAGTATTCTCCTCCCAGGCCCTGGAAATCCAACTGTGCTGCTCTACGTTATCCCCTCCCACAGGTTTCAGATATTTGCTCCTTGCTTCAGAGCCCTAATTACAGAATACGTAGCCTTTGTTCATGCAGCAGCTCAACACTAAGGCTTTATTAACTGATTTCTTCCCAAGATTTTGTTTCTCGATTCCTGATTTGGTGAATCGGCATTTTCTTGATGCTGTGATTTCGTACCCGTTGCCATCGGGTCGATTCGCACTCTTAGTGACCCCAGGACAGAGGAGAAACGCCCCCACAGAGTTTCCAAGGCTGTGAATCTTTATGGAAGCGGACTGCCACATCTTTCTCCTGTGGAGCAGCTGGTAGGTTGAACAGCTCACCTTTCGGTTGGCAGCTGAGCGCTTTAACCACTGCTCCACCTTGCGGATCTTATCGCCCAAGTTGCAGCCTCCGTCGGCTCTGCTCCGCGGTCAGGACAGCGCCTAGAGGCTCAGGGATCCGGTCCAAGCGGAGTGACCCGGGGGCAAGGCAGCCAGGCGCCTGCCCAGCCGGGCAGAGACTGGGCGGGGTGGCGCTCACCGAACTATGCTTCCCACGGTGCTCCAGGAAGCCGGGACCTCCGAGGCCTTGGCCCGGCAGGTAGGCGGTCTCGCGCGGAGACTCCTGGGACTTGTAGTTCGGCTCCGCTCGCGCCGGCGCGGCTGCGGGTTGACTGCCGGCCTTTGTCTGTCTGCGGGCGCGCGCCGCTGGGGTGAGTGAGGCCGCCGGCCCGGGTCAGTGCGCCCGGGCGAGGCGGGGCCGCGCCGTCCGGCCCCCGCCCCAGGGCTCTAGGCGTGGCAGCGCAGCACCTGCTGCCCTTACCTGGCCGGCCTGGGCCATGAGGGAAGCCAGCTTCAGGGGAGAGGTCTGCGGCCTGGAGACGAGGGTTTAGATGGACCCGAGAGCAGGGTACTCAGGTCCACGGTGCGGGGCGGGCCCTGAAGGCCTCAGGCGGTAGGGGAGGGTCTGCCCGGGAGGAGCGGGGCCCCTCCGACTGCCGCTTCCTCAGAGCAGGTCCTGGCTGGAAGGCCCCACACCCTGGAGGCGTTGAGGAGGGGGAGGCCACAGGCAGGTGTGTCCCCAGGTGCCTGCGGCGAGGGTTCTGGAAATCTGGACGACAGGCAGAAAGAAAGTGCAGGCTCTAGAGAGAGTGAGAAGAGGCAGACCCCTCTGGGTGGAGAATGGGAGAAAGGACAAGCTGGATTCAGGGTGTGTGGGGAAAAGTCACACATACCCAGAATCTCCTAATCCTGAACCCATCCCCCAAAGGGTTCTGAGACAGCAAAGTTGACCCCCTCTTGTAGTCCTCTCCTTCCAAGGACTTCCAGTTTTAGGCCTTAAATCATTAGGTCATGTCAGAGCCCCTTTACATTTTGGTTTCTTATTTTCTCAGGAGTTACTTGAGTTGTCGTTGTTATTAACTTGTTTAGTAAATGAGGAAATAGGGCTGTTTGGTCACTTGCCGAAGGTCACATACTGGGGAAGTCAAGGCAAAAATCCAAGTCTCTCATGGCCTAATTCCAAGCTTTCTGATAGGAAATATTTTCTATTACAAAGCTACTTTCTCTAAAATCTTCAGGAAATTGATACCTCAGACTTACAATCTAGGAAGAAAAATATGACAGTTTCCCCTTATTAATCAAGGAAGTGTCTGAGACATAGCTGAGTTGTTACTTTGAAGAGCTTACAGCCTGTGAAGAGGCAGAGGCTGTAAATTCCACCTGTCTCTTCTGACTAAACTGTTTTCTGGAATCTTCAGGGATAGAGTCCAACTTCAGGCAGTAAATGCCATGTACTTTTCCATTGACTCTGAAGTAGCTACTTGGCAGATACGTAGTTGTTGAGCAGTAGTACGTTAGACTCCCACTTCCACGCGAGCATCCCAGCACTCTGATAGGGATTCCTTTGTAGCTCATACTCCAAGTTGGAAGTGAGCCCGCCAAGTAAGTTTAAAATGCAGTTTCTATCATCACAACATGTACCAGAATGTCCAGAAGGACACAAGTGCTTAGATTAACAAAGAATTGTAGCACCATACTGTTATTTCATTAAATCAGGAGGCTACTAGCATTTGGTAGCACAGTGGTTAAGTGCTTGGCTGCTAACCAAGAGGTCAGCAGTTCAAATCCACCAACCACTCCAAGGGAGAAAGATGTGGCATTCTGCTTTCATAAAGATTTATAGCCTTGGAAACCTTATGGGGCAGTTCTGCTGTGTCCTAGAGGGTTGCTATAGTCAAAATCGACTTGACAGCAACAGGTTTGGTTTTTGGTTTATTAGGAACAAAGACTATACATTGAACCACTGGATAAATAAAGAGTAAAAATTCAGTAATTAGGGTCCTGAAGAAAATATTCCAAAATGAAGAATGTACAGAAAGATAATGTGAGACACACGCCATGGATTCCTGGGACCTGGAAGGAGAGTAGTTCAGTCTAGTCAAACTTCCATTTTATAAGACTTCTCACCAGCTCTTTAAAACAAAACAAAACCTGTTGCTGTTGAGTCGATTCCAACTCAATATGAGGAACTGGAGAATTGTCTAATGTAAGAGCATAGGCTTTGGATCCAGAAAGTCTTGGATTTGAACCCTTGCTCCACCTTGACTCCTTGCTGGCTGTGGAACCAGGGACAAGTTAGGTAACCTAGTTGGAGTTCCTCGGGCTTGGTTTTGGAACCCAGAATACCTCTTCCTTTCCCCCAAATTGACAAGTTTTTATACTTTCTCAGAACTAGCATTCTCATTTCTTGAAGGGTAGGAGAGGGGTGGGTCTGGAACTTCCTCAGAATTGCTAAAAAGTAACATGAAATTCCTTATGTTCTTAGAACCTAGGGGGAACTGGACAAGAGAATTGGTGGCATTTCTATCCTGGAACCAGCGTAAAGACTGAATTGTTGGTCTTTCAGATTCTGAATTCCACTGGAGGCTTGGAGGATAAAATAGCAGGTGTTTAGATGGTTAGATGAAGGAAGGAAATGGAAGGTCCCAATCGCATGCCAAGACTAAAGTACAAACAGGAATAATCATCATCTTAGAATTGGCAGTAAGAGTTATGTGTTTGCTTTATGTGTTCACTGCTTTCCTGCCTCCTGTTTCCTCCTGGACTCATTTGTGTGTGGTCTTGGTACCTTTGGGTCCATTTTACAGTTATAGGTGATTGTGACTTTAAATCAGGCAATCCAGATTTCCTCTACTCACATGCACCCCAAAGTGGAGCTCTTGCTGACTTTATCCTTGCCACTTAACAACTCACCTGCCCTGTCTTGTTTGTTTTTGTTGTTATTTTGTTTTGTTTTTGTCTGTTTTTTCCTGCTCAGGTGCCCAGGAACGGCCCATGGAAAAGTTATATGAAGAGGTGGTGATTAAGGTCATACAGCAGGAGTGGACATGTTTGGATTTCCAACAGCTACCCTGCTGGACTGTCATGGAAGATATGCCCAGAATGTAGCATTTTTCAGTGAGTGAGTTGGTTGATCACTGGGATGCCCTCAGCTCAGAGTTCAAATCCCTATCCTCAGAACGGGCTGGCAGTCTGAGGAAGCAGAGAAAACCTTATCGTGGTGGAACTCACTGTTCTCGGGGTTATAGGAAAAGCCTGCAAACTGGAGTTAGAAATAATAATAGAAACAGAGGAGGAACAGAATTTCAAAGCAAGAAGGAAAACAATCTTGATATGGAGGTAGTCTCTGAGAGAATGAATGAGCAGCTTTAAATCTCAGAGTGATTACTGAATAAGGGTAAGATGGGACTAAGGAGAAAATTTCCCGAGGATGACGCCAAGCAAACTATTACTAGTGATAAATGCACCCATATTTAAAGTATATTAGGAGGCTTAGATTGGCAAACACTGTCCATATGTGCATAGGGTGTTTGAAAATAACTTCCAAAACAAAACTAATTTCAGTTCCACCATAACTTAGAATACTGAAGATAGCATGGATTTTAAAGGAAAAAAATTCCTTCAATCAAATTCTATAATTGTCCTGGCTATTTCTGCAATATCAGACAAGTTATTTCTTTGAGATTCAGGCTCTTTATCTGTAAAATGGGACAATTACCTTGTAGGTTTGTAGGAATTAGCAATAATAAAAGTAAAGTGCCAAGGATTCTGCTACATACTTTCTGAGGTTCTGGAGCTTACTTTGGAGCCCTGGTGACACAGGGGTTAAGAGCTCGGCTGCTCACCAAAAGGTCGGCAGTACGAATCCACCAGCCACTCCTTGGAGGCAGTTCTACCCTGTCCTATAGGGTCGCTATGAGTTGGAATGAATGGCAACAGGTTTGGTTTTTTTGGAGCTTACTTTTCTGTCGAGAGCAGAATGTGGAGCAGAAGTGGAATTATAATAAAGCTAATGAAATTTAAGGTTCAGGCCCCTCACGTGCACTGGTCTCTTTCAAGGCCTTGTGCATAATTTTATACTTTTTCTTAAAAGGGGGCCTCTAAAATTTTAAAGCTTTAGGCCCTATACATCCTGGATTCACACCTGTTTTCGAGTCAGATAATACCTAGGCATGAGGCTCTAATGTGATCCTGTATAGTTTTCTGAGCCCATTTTCTTATCTGTAAAATGGAGATAGGCATGTCCACCTTACAAGATTACCTGAGAGGCTAAATTAAATTAAAATTAGAGGTAAGACACTGCTGTGGAGCATGCCTGGGTTTGAATCCCAACTCTATAGTTACTAGCTGTAAGACATTTGATAACATCCTTGTGTTCATTTCCTCACCTGTAGCAATCTCACAGGATTATTTTAAGGATTAAATTACCTATGCAAAGTTTATAGTATAATGTCTGGCACATAATAAGCACTCAAAGTGTTATGTTTCTTTTTTTCCTATTCTTCTCACTCAGCATATTGGTGCATCTTACATGACTTCCCTCTCATTTTACCAGATGTGATGACAGAAGCCCACCACAAATATGATCACTCTGAGGCCACAGGATCCTCAAGCTGGGATTTCCAGAATTCTTTCAGAAGAGAGAAGCTGGAACAAAAATCCCCAGATTCGAAGACACTTCCTGAAGATTCATCTGGAGTGAGACAAAAGGTCTATGATTGCCAAGAATGTGGAAAATCCTTCAGGCAAAAAGGTAGTCTAACATTACATGAGAGAATCCACACTGGTCAGAAGCCCTTTGAGTGTACCCACTGTGGAAAAAGCTTCAGGGCCAAAGGAAATCTTGTTACACATCAGCGAATACACACAGGAGAGAAGCCCTATGAGTGCAAGGAGTGTGGGAAAAGCTTTAGTCAGCGAGGTAGCCTGGCCGTTCATGAGAGACTCCACACTGGACAGAAACCCTATGAGTGTATAATTTGTCAAAGAAGCTTCAGGAATCAAAGTAACCTTGCTGTTCATAGAAGAGTTCACAGTGGTGAGAAGCCCTACAGATGTGATCAGTGTGGAAAAGCCTTCAGTCAGAAAGGAAGTTTAATTGTTCATATCAGAGTCCACACCGGCCTGAAACCCTATGCCTGTTCACAATGCAGGAAAAGTTTCCACACTAGAGGGAATTGTATTCTGCATGGCAAAATCCACACAGGAGAGACACCGTATCTGTGTGGCCAGTGTGGGAAAAGCTTCACTCAGAGAGGGAGTCTAGCAGTGCACCAGCGAAGCTGCTCCCAAAGGCTCACTCTTTGACCACTCTCTTCAAAGGAAGTTCTCTTTTTGAATTAAGTGTACAGAATCCTCCTTAAGACCAAATAGCCTATCCAATTCAATGGAATGAATGGAGAATCGTTCAGAAAAGCTATCATTGGGTAGGGAAAACTGACTTTTCCCTTTTCTCCCAAGTCTAGAAAATAAATGTTTTGTTTATTATCATTATCACTTATGATTCCTAATTTCAGTTTATTTTGACCTGATTTCCCAAGTTTGCCCCATTAATCTTGAACCACACTTGAGATTGTTCTGGGTGTAACAGATAGATTTTAAATTTGTAGTTGACGCCACCAGCCTTTAAAAAATATATATCAGCCTCTTATCAATCCCAAGGTTCTTTTCTGCCCTACATACTCAAATTACTTGTTTTGCATTCAGGACTACTAGGCAGAATTCATGGGGCAAATCTGTATATCCTCTTATTATCTGGATGATACCCCCAATAACTTATTCAAGCAAACCACTCATGCCCATAGAAAAGACCTTAACCTTTCCTTTCAAAAGAATACTGCTTTCCCAGCCTGGAAAGGTTTGGAGTTTGTGGACTCAGATTGACTTCAGTCGTCCATTCCTAAGTGGAATAGAGATAATTTGCCTGTAGCCAGACAGTTGTCTATTTGGCAATTTCTTGAAAACTGTAAGCCTATTATCATGCCCTCAATTTAAAGGACTCCTATTCCTTGGAAGACATAATGACCTTCGCTTCCTCTTTGGCCACAGTAGCAATATCTTGGGGTTGCAGTTACCTAGAAAGGACACAAGGGTTCTTATTACTGAACCCAGATTTGCAGTCAATAATGAAGTTTCAGTCCTGTGGCAAAAGTGTTTTCTTCCTCCTACACAGAAATTTGGAAGTATAAACCACTCTAGTTTTGTTTACTTCTAGGGGATGAGACTTAAAGGAAGTTGGAAAAGAAGATGGTTTTGAAGGGAAATTTTCATTTTTTACCTTAGCCATCTCTATAATTTTTATTATAAGCATTTATGTAATTAAAATAATTATGTAAATATGTGGTTTTCTTGATAAGATACCATTCCATTCTTCTTAAATTATAAAGTACTGATCCTCTACAAGACGGGTCTAGTGTAATAAACTATAGACTCGTTAATCCCAAAAAGTTTATGACAGCAAATCTTCAGCATCTAGAGATAAATGATATCAAAGGTCTTTAAGCACTGTAACACTTTAGAAATACTGTAGATTTGAATAATAATACAATATTGCTCCCAAAGATAACCTGCTAACATTTGAAGATGCATACAAGCATGTTCATAATATCCTCATAATAGCCACAGACTGGAAACAAATACCCAGCAACAGGTGAGGGCTACACAAATTGTGGTACGTTCAAACAATGAAATATGACTCAGCAATAAAAAGAGCATACGACGGATACATGCAATAACAAATGAATCTGAAACCCTTATGTTGAGGGGAAGATCACACAGACACAAATGTAGTGATAATTCCATCATTATGAATGGAATTTAAAGAACAAGCAAAACAAATCTATAGCAATACAAGTCAAATAGTGGTTACCTCTGGGGGATGGGAGAGGGTACATGAGAATTGAAAGGGGAATGAGGGAACTTTACGGAATGAGAAAATGTTCTATACCCTACTTCAGGTGGTAGACGCCCAGGTCTATGTAGAAAGTCCAACTATCCTGAGACCACCATGCTAGACAAGCTGCACGTAAGCACTCCAGTTGACAAGCTCAGCTGAGCTTCCAACAAACAGCCAGCATCAACTGCCAGCCATGTAAGTGAGCCATCTTAGCTATCCAGCCCAGTAGAACCTTCAGATGGCTGCAGCTCCAGCTGACATCTGACTCAAAACGCATTAGAGACCCTCAAGTACGAACTGCCTTGTCAAATTCCTAACCCACAAAAGCATGAGAAAAATAAAAGGTTATGAATTTATACCCCTATATTTTGGGGTAATTTGTTATGCGGCAATAATAATCAAAAGTTATTTTAAAAGAAGAAGAAGCCATTGTGGAAAAAAATCTGGAGGAGCAACTTTATATTATCTCCCTGATTCAAATGGGAAATTATGATTTTATGATTCACCAGAAAGCTTAAGGTTTAAAAATGAACATTCCCTTTGACAAAATGGGCATCTACCATCTGAAATAGAAGGCAAGATAACAGATAAGTTACCTGGATCCAAGATACAAAGTAAGAAAATAGTTGCTGAGGGCCCAGGAAACATTGACCTTGTAGCTGAATTATGACTCAGGTAATATAAAACCTCTCAATTGGTTAAAATTAGAAGTCCTGTAGTTGATATTTTTTCACTATGGCTCCCCTCATCTGACTACTATTTGAAGGTGGAGTTATGACTTCAATGGAATTGCTCTGTCTTCCATCATGTTTGAAACTGGAAATGCAAGACTCCTCCCTCTGATAGACGACTCAATGTACAGAATATCTGGTAACCCCTATAAACCTACGTCAAACAGGAGTAGGCCGAAAAAGGAGCTCAGCCTTGGACTCTAGTTATTAATAACACCCAATCATACAGTAGGAAATTGTGATGGTTAATGTTATGTGCCAGCTTGGCTAGGCTATAATTCTCAGTGGTTTGGCAGACACTCTGTAATTACCTTCCATTTTGTGGTATGATGTGAGCAGCCAATCAGTTGAAAGCAAAGTTTCCTTTGGGGTGTTGCCTGCCTCCAGTATATAAATGGATGGTCTGGCAAAGCTGGCTCTCTTTCTAGACCCTGCACTCTTCTTGTCACCTGACCTTCAGTTCTTGGGAGGTAAGGCTGCAGAAGTCTCTGGCCTGCTGCCTGACCTGAAAATTTTGGATTCACCAACCCCTACAAACCCATGAGACAGCAGAGGCCTTGAACCTACCATACAACCTGCAAATTCTGGGTTCATCAGCTCCTGCAACCACATGAGACAACAGAAGTCTTCAGCCTGTTGCCTAACGCAACTTACCAGCCTCCACAATTGTGTGAGCCATTTCCTTGAAGTAAATTTCTCTATATATATCTATACACTCTTCACTGGTTTTGCTCCTCTAGAGAACACAGACTAAGACATTTGGTACCAAAAGTGGTTCTAGAGAAACAAAATCTTAAGGATGAGTTTTCTGAATTCGTTCTCAAGTCTGGCTAGACTTAAAAGCACTAATGACTATTTTTAGTAGAAAAGAAGGCACTTTTAATCTGTGGTGTGGTGTGCCAACAGAAATACACAAAATATCACCACAATTGGATCAAGTATATGTGAGAGATAAGGCTCTGGGTGATTGTGTATTTGGTACCTTTCAACATTTTTGCCAAACTAAGAAGTATAATGAAGCTAGTTGGTTGGTCCTACTTTCACTAAACGAAGTGGAGAAAGAAAAGGATGAGTTCAGGGCTTCAGAGTCCCAGCTTAAGCACCACATAAAACACCTGAACGTTGTTATTTGTGCACTGAAAGAAAGCCTTATGTCTTCTTTATCTTATTTATTTTGTTGTTGTAGTTAAGAATATACACAGCAAAACATACACCAATTTAACAGTTTCTACATGTACTATTTAGTGACACTGATTACATTCCTCAAGTTGTACAAACATTCTCACCCGCCTTTTCTGAGTTGTTCTTCCCTCATTAACATAAATTCACTGTCCCCTAGAGAGTCTTATTTCTTGTAGTTTAACAGAGCTGATGCTGTTGAAAAACCAAACCCAGTGTCTTATCCTAAGAGTGGCTGAATTACAACACAATTGAATTCTCAACCTCAAATGGTGTCTGAGTTAAAGTGAGGCCATTGATTGGGAAGAAACAGGATCCTAAATTTTGAATGGGGACATGTGGGCAGATAATCTTGAAGCTGGGGACATTGAGCCCCTAAATTTTGTTGAATCAGCCCTGCCAACAGCAGCAGCCCTCTCACTCTCATCTAAAGAGATTACTCCAGCTTTGTCTCCTAAGCCACCTTAACCAGTAAAACCATCCCCTCCACCCCTATATGATGAGAATAACCCATCAGTGTCTGAAGAGTCCTTGTCTGAGACATTACCTGGGGCATTTCTTGGGGCATTGCCTAAGGCAGATGCCTTGCAAGACATTGCTGAATGTCCCTAGGACCCACCCCCACCACCCATTTTTGCTACTTGTCTTAGACTGTGTTCTCTAGAGAAGCAAAACCAGTGAAGCGTATATACATATACGTACACACATATATATATATATATATACATATAGCACATGTATATACATACACACAGAGACAGAGAAAGACAGATTTATATCGAGGAAATGGCACATGTGGTTGTAGGAGCTGGAAAGTCCCAAGTCTGTGGGTCAAGGTAGAGGCTTCTCCTGACTCATGCAGCTGCAGGGGCCGGCAAACCCAAGATTGGCCGGTCAAACAGCAGGTCTCTAGCTCACAGGCTGCAGAGGCTGACGAATCTCAAGATCGGCTGATAAGCTGCTAGCTCAAGTCCCAAGAAGGGGAAGTCAAATGCAGAATCCAGAGCAAGCAAAAGCCAATGAGCTTTGCCAGAGAGTCCACACACACTGGACACAGGCCACATCCCCAAGGAAACTCTCATTCAACTGACTGGCTGCTCATAGCAGATCTCATCATAGAGGGGATTACATTATATCAGATCTCATTATAGAGGTGATTACATTATTACATAGCTGCCAAACTACATCATAACTGCCAAACCACTGAGAATCATGGCCCAGCCAAGTTGACACACAACCTTAACCATTACACTTCTAGACCTATAACTGGACTTAATTTCCAGTGAGCCCCAAGGGATGAAGTACAAAGTGTGACCCATGAGGAGGTATACTACACTCCGAAAACTACTTGATTTTTCTAGTATTTACAAACAGAAACCTGGGGAATGCGTGTAGGAATGGCTATTAATGGTGTAGGATAATGGTACAAAGAACATAAAATTGGATCAGTCTGAGTTTATTGATATGGGTCCACTAAGCAGAGATTCTTCATTCAGTGTTTCAGCTTGAGAGGTTAGAAAAGGATCTAATAGTTTATTTGGTTGGTTGACTGAAGCATGCACCAAGAGATGGCCTACACTAAATGACATTGAAATACCACAGCTACCTTGGTATACTGTAGAAGAAGGTATTCAAAGGCTTGGGGGAAATTGGAATGTTACAGTGGATTTATCATGTTTACCCACAAACCCACCCAGGGAATGCCCAGAGGAAACACCTTTCACCACAACTGTAAGGAATAAATTTGTGAAGGGAGGCCATCATCCTTGAAGACTGCTGTGATTGCTCTTATATTTAGGTCAGATGCTACAGGGGGAGAAGCCCTAGTGTCACAGTGGTTAACACGATTGGCAGTTCAAAACCACCGCTCCAGGGGAGAAAGATGTGGCAGTTTGCTTCAATAGGAATTTACGGCTTTGGAAACCCTATGGGGTCGCTATGGGTCGGAATCAACTCGATGGCAGTGGGTTTGGTTTTTGGTTCTTTATTACAAAGGGAGCTGCCCTAACTGAATTAAGACACCTAACTACATTGGAGTGAACCATGGTTATCACTTGGCTGCTAACCAAAAGATCAGCGATTCGAACCCACCAGCTGCTCTGCAGGAAAAAGATGTGGCAGTCTGCCTCCAAAAGGATTACAGTCTTGGAAAGCCTATGAGGCAGTTCTACTCTGTCCTACAGGGTCTCTATAAGTCCGAATTGACTTGGCAGCAACAGATTTTGGTTAATTATAATGGGGTTGATTGGATCACTGGGTAGCAGGTGTCAAGTGGTGGCACTTGATCCCCAAAGCAGGCATGGTTACAGTAATGGAGAGCAGAGTCAAACCAGTACTCAGAATAGTCTGACTTGCATGAACTTATGCCGTCGGTTACTTAGTCATGATGTCCCCAGGAGTAAAATAGATAGGAAACCTACTATTTACTTGATCTATACAAGTGGAATAATTCTAGGTCAAGTGAATGGCAGTCTAACTTGAATCACCAGAATAGAGAGTCACAGCCCCACAATCAATTCCAAGATTTGAGTGAATTTATAGACCCATGACCCCCTGAATGAAGGGGAGGCTGGGTCCCCTTGAGGAAGGTCCCCACTACACTGTCAAAAATTTATACTGTTAACTTTCTCCCAAACCTGTCGTGGAGTCAATTCCAACTCACAGCGACCTCACAGGACAGAGCAGAACTTCACGATAGGGTTTCCAAGGAACATCTGGTGGATTTGAACTGCTGACTTTTTGTTTAACAGACAAGCTCTTAACAAGTGCACCAGCTGGGTTCCATCTTTCTCCCAGGCTTCCCTAAAAGCATTGATGGCCTTTTACAAGAGTGACTGGAAGAGGAAATAATCAGACTTTTTGGAGATTACCTGACCATAGTTTGAACTAACGCCAATTCCAAGAGACCCAAAATGTCACTGTGACCCACCAGTCAGAGTAGGGACATACGCAGGTAGGATTATTAATGAAGTCTTAGCTCAGGGCCATCTCACATTATGTCCAAAGGGTCCCCAAAGCTAACCTGTAGTGATTTCCCCAGTTCCAGAATGCATAATTGGAATAGACGTACATAGAAGCTAGCAGAACACACATATTGTATCTTTGACATATGTAGTAAGGGCTATTATGATAGGAGATGCCACGTGGGAGCCATAAGAATGGCCCCTAACTAGGAAAATAGTAAACCAAAAGCAACACTGCATTCCTGGAGGGATTACAGAGATTAGTGCCACCATGAAAGACTTGAAGGATGCAGGGGTGGCGATTCCCACCACATCCCCATTCAACTCGCCTATTTGGCCTGTGCAGAAAACAGATGGATCTTGGAGAATAACAATAGATTACTGTAAACTTAAGCAGGTTGTGACTCCAATTGCAGCTGCTGTTCCAGATGTGGTTACATTGCTTGAGCAAGTTAATACATCTCCTGGTAACTGGTCTGCAGCTATTGATTTGGCCAATGCCTTTTTCTCCATCTAGGATACTAAAGATCATCAAAAGCAGTTTGACTTCAGCTGGCAAGACCAGCAATACACCTTCACTGTCCTACCTCAGAGGTATATCAATTCTCCAGTCCTATGTCATAATTTAATTGACAGGGACCTTTACTGCCTTTCCCTTCCATAAGATGACACACTGGTCCATTACATTGATGACATGCTGACTGGACCTAATAAGATGTATCAGTAACTCTAGACTTACTAGTGAGACATTTTCATGCTGTTCTTGTTGTTGTAATTAGGAGCCATCAAGTCAATTCCAACTAACAGAACTCACAGACCATACTCACAATTATGGGGTTTATTAGGGAAGTAATAGTTACAATTCAGGCTCAAGAAAACTCAGGATACAGTTCTTCCATCAAGATACCCTCTCCCCAGCTGTGCTTGCAGGCACACCTCTCCTTAGCCCTCAGTCTCTGCCCTAAGGAACTCAGCTTTCTCTCTCCTTTCTCTCTCCGTGGGACGGGAAGTCCATCACGCCGTCCCCTGCTGCTGGTCTCTCCTTCTTTGTGGTTATGGGCTCCTCCTCTCTGCTCTGGAATTGGCTGTCTTTGAAGCCAAAACTGACCAATCCCCTTCGTACACCACAATTACCCTATCACACAATCACCTGGGTGGCATTTACAAGACCATGGTTAGAAAGGCCACACACACAAGTAATTAATTGCACCACAACACTTTAAAGCAGTCTCTTGCAGAAAATTTGTCAATTTCAATACATCGTCTGATTTCCTGACTGTTGCTTCCATGGGTATTGATTGTGAATCCAAGTAAAATGAAATCCTTGACAACTTCAATTATTGGCCCCGTTGTGAAGATTTTGGTTTTCTTTATGTTGAGGTGTTGTAATCATACTGAAGGCTGTAGTCTTTGATCTTCATCAGTGTTTCAAGTCCTCTTCACTTTCAGCAAGCAAGGTTGTGTCATATGCATAATGCAGGAAGTTAATGAGTCTTCCTCCAATCCTGATGCCCCTTTCTTCTTCATATAGTCCAGCCCCTCATATTATTTGCTTACCATATTGTTGATTTTCTCATGTGCCGTCGAGTTGGTTCCGACTCATAATGACCCCATGTACAACAGAATGAAACACTGCCCAGTCCTGTGTCATCCTTATAATCATTGCTGTGTTTGAGCCCATTGTTGCAGCCACAGTGTCAATCCATCTCATCGAGGGTCTTCTTCTTTTTCCCTTTACCAAGCACGATGTCTTTCTCCAGGAATGGCCCCTAGTGATAACATGTCCAAAGTACATGAGATGAAGTCCATCCTCACTTCCAATGTCCACTCTAGCTGTACTTCTTTCAAAACAGACTTGTTTGTTCTGCAGCTAGTCCATGTTATATACAATATTCTTTGCCAACACAATTCAAAGGCATCAATTATTCTTCGGGCTTCCTTTTTTCTTGGCATTACAGATTGAATAAGTATTGGTGAAAAGACACAACCCTGATGCACACCTTTCGTGATATTAAATCATGCAGTATACCATTGTTCTGTTCAAACAACTACCTATTGGTCTATGTACAGGTTCCACATGAGCACAATTAAGTGTTCTGGAATTCCCATTCTTTACAATGTTATCCACAATTTGTTATGATCCACGCAGTTGAATGACTTTGCATAGTCAATAAAACACAGGTAAACATCTTTCTGGTATTCTCTGCTTTCAGCCAAGATCAATGTGACATCAGCAGTGATATCCCTCATTCCAGGTCCTCTTCTGAATCAGGCTTGAATTTCTGGAAGTTCCTTGTTGATGTACAGCTTCAACCATTTTTTAAATTTATCTTCAGCAAAATTTTACTTGGGTGTGATATTAATGATATTGTTTCATGATTCCTGCATTCTCTTAGATCATCTTTCTTTGGAATGGGCACAAATATGGATCTCTTCCAGACAGTTGGCCAGGTAGCTGTCTTCCAAATTTCATGGCATAGAAAAGTGAATGTTTCCAACATTGCATGTTTGTTGAAACATATTAGTCGGTATTCCGTCAATTCCTGGAGCCTTATATTTTGCCATTCCCTTCAGCGCAGCTTGGATTTCTTCCTTCATCATATGCTACATCCTGAAATGGTTGGAAGTTGACTAATTCTTTTTGTTACAGTGACTCTGTGTATTCCTTCCATCTTCTTTTGATGCTTCCTGTATCGTTCAATTTTTTTGGCCATAGAATCCTTCAATATTGCAACTCAAGGCTTGAATATTTTCTTCAGTTCTTTCAGCTTTAGGAATGCGACTTGTGTTCTTCCTTTCTTGTTTTCTAACTCCAGGTCCTTGCACATTTCATTAATACTTTATTTTGTCTTCTTGAGACCCAGTTTAAAATCTTCTGTTCATTCTCTTTTACTTCATCATTTCTTCCATTCTCTTTAGCTGCTCCATATTCAAGAGCAAGTTTCAGAGTCTCTTCTGACATCCATTTTGGTCTTTTCTTTCTTTCCTGTATTTTTAATGACCTTTTGCTTTCTTCATGTATAATGTCCTCGATGTCATCCCATAACTCACCTGGTCTTTGGTCATTAGTGTTAAATGGAGCAATTCTATTCTTGAGATGGTTTTTAAATTCAGGTGGGATATACTCAAGGTCATACATTGGCTGTCATGGACCTGTTATAGTTTTCTTCAGCTTCAACTTGAACTTGCATATGAGCACTTGACGGTCTGTTCCACAGTATCGGCCTCTGGCTTCATTCTGACCAATGATATTGAGCTTCTCCATCGTCTCTTTCCACAGATATAGTTGATTTGATTCCTGTGCATTCCATCTGGTGAATTCCATATGTATAGCTGCCATTTATGTTGTTGAAAAAAGTATTTCTAATGAACATGTCATTGGTCTTGCAAAATTCTATCATACAATCTCCAGCAACATTTCTATCACCAAGGACACATTTTCCAACAACTGGTCCTTCTTCATTTCCAACTTTTATATTCCAATCACCAGTAATTATCACTGCATCTTGCATGCATGTTTGGTCAATTTCAGACTGCAGAAGATTGTAAAAATTTTCATCATTGGTATTAGTGGTTGGTGTGTAAATTTGAATAGTAGTCATATTAACCAGTCTTCCTTGTAGGCATATGAATGTTATCCTATCACTGACAGCATTGTACTTCAGGATAGATCTTGAAATGTTCTTTTTGACAATGAATGTGATGCCATTGCTCTTCAATTTGTCATTCCTGGCATAGTAGACCATATGATTGTCTGATTCAAATTAGCCAATACCAGTCCATTTCAGCTCACTAATACCTAGGATATCTATCTTCAAGAACTCAGTTTCATTTTTGACAATTTCCAATTTTCTTAGATTCATACTTTGTACATGCTATGCATGCTAGAGTGTGGGAAATTAACCCAACAAAAATGCAGACACCTTCCAGCCCAGTGAAATTTCTAGGGGTCCAGTGGTGTGTGGAATGTTGAGATATTCCTTCTAAAGTGAAAGGTAAGTTGTTCCATCCGGTCACTTCTACAACTAAAAAGGAGGCACAATGGCTGGTGGGTTTCTATGGATTTTGGAGGCAATATATCCCTCATTTGGGTGTGCTACTCTGGCCTATTTATCAAGTGACTTGAAAAGCTGCTAGTATTGAGTAGGGGCCAGAACAAGACAAGGCTCTGTAACAGGCCCAGACTGTGGTAAAAACTTCTCTCTCGCTTAGGCCATATGATCTGGCAGATCCAATGCTGCTTGAAGTGTTAGTGGCAGATAGAAACACAGTTTGGAGTCTTTGTCAGGTTCCTATTGGTGAATCACAGTGAAGACCCTTAGGATTTTGGAGTAAAGTTCTGGCATCCTGTGCAGATAACTACTCACCTTTTAAAAACAGCTTTTCACTTGTTACTGGGCCTTAGTAGAGCCTGAATGCTTAATTAACTATGGGCCACCAGGTTACCATGTGGCCTGAACTGCCCATCATGAACTGGGTGTTGTCTGACCCACAGAGTCAAAAATCTGAACGTCCACAGCAGCACTCCATCATTAAATGAAAGTGGTACATAGGAGAACAGACTCGAGCAGGACCTAAAGACACAAGTAAGTCACACAAGGAAGTGGCCCAAATGCTCATGATCCCCACTCCTTTCACATTACCTTCTCTCTTCCAGTGTGCACCTATGGCCTCAGTCAACTGAAGAAGAGAAAACTCGTGTCTGATTTACAGATGGTATACTCATTAAGGTTGTGTGTCAACATGACTGGGCCATGATTCTCAGTGGTTTTGCAGTTATGATGTAGTTTGACAGTCGTATAAGGATGTAATCACCTCCATGACGAGATCTGATATAATGTGATCACCTCCATGATGGGATATGCGGTGAGTAACCAATCAGTTGAAAGGTTGAAAGGGAGTTTCCTTGGGGGTATGGCCTGCATCCAATATAGGTGGAATTTCTGGCAAGGCTCATCGGCTTTTGCTCGCTCTGAATACTGCAGCTGGCTCCTTTTCTGACCTCTGGTTCTTGGGACTTGAGCTAGTAGCTTACTTGCCACCTTGCCTGCCAATCTTGGGATGTGTCAGTCTCCAAAGTCTGTGAGTCAGAAGCCTGCTGTTTAACTTGCAAATCTTAGGTTCACCAGCCCCAACATCTACGTGAGTCAGGAGAAGCCTCCAGCTTGACCCACAGACTCGAGACTTTCCAGCCTCTTCAACTGCATAAGCCATTTCCTGGACATAAATCTCTCTATATATGTATTTATACACTTTACTGGTTTTGCTTCTGTAGATAACCCAGCCTAAGACATCTGATATCAAGAGTGGTTCCAGAGAAACAAAATTGTAAGGATGAGTTTTCTAAATTGGTTCTTAAGTCTGGTTAGCCTTAAAGATGTTGATGACTCTGCTTCCAGTAGTAAAGAGGGCACTGCCAATCCATGGCGTGAGATAGAAATAGAAATATGCAAAATATCACCACCAATAGATCAGGTATTGGTGTGAGGCGAGGGTCTGGGTGATCGA
Organism: Dugong dugon; assembly: GCA_030035585.1. NCBI lineage: Eukaryota > Metazoa > Chordata > Mammalia > Sirenia > Dugongidae > Dugong > Dugong dugon. The sequence goes on along the minus strand of CM057475.1, from coordinate 2,690,838 downwards.
ATGTTTGAAATCTTTCTACAATTTTGTCATAATGAGAAGTATAAGGAAGCTGGTTTGTTGGTCCTATTTTCACTAAACTAAGTGGTGAAAGAAAGAGATGAGCTCAGGGCTTCAGAGTCAAAACTCAAGGGTCATATAAACAACCTCAAAGTTTCCACTTGTGCTTTCAAAAAAAACAAAAAGCCTTATTTCTTGCAGTAACAGAGCTGATATTGCCAAAAACCAAACCCAGAGTTTTATCATAAGAGTAGCTCAATTACAACACCAACTGAATTTCCAACCTCAGGTGGTGTCTGAAGTTAAAGTGAGGGCACTGATTGGGAAGAAATGGGATCTGAAACTTGGATGGGAACATATGGGCAGATAATCAGGAAGTTGGGGACACTGAGCCCCTAAATTCCATTGAATTGCTCCTGCCACCAAAACCAGCCTCCTCATTCCCATCTAAAGAGATTACTCTGCTGATTTTGTCTGCTAAGCCACCCCCCCCCCCGTAAAACCACGAGCCCTTCTACCCCCATTTGATGAGACTAACCCAGCTGTGTCTGAAGAGCCTTTGTATGGGGCATCGCCTGAGGCAGATGCCTTATAAGACAATGCTGAATGTTCTCAAAACACATCCCCATCACCCATTTTGGCGTCTAGACCTATAACTAAAGTCACAGTGAGCCCCTAAAGGTGAAGTACAAAGTGTGGCCCAGGAGGAGGTACACTACACTCCAAAAGAAGTGCTTGACTTTTCTAATATGTACAAACAGATACCTGGGGAATATGTGTGGGAATGGCTATTAAGGGTGTAGGATAATTATAAAAGGAACATAAAGATGTATCTGTCTGAGTTTACTGATATGGGACCACTAAGCACAGATTATTCAGTGTTTCAGCTCGAGAGGTCAAGAAAGGACCTAATAGTTTATTCTGTTGAGTTGCTGAAGCATGGATAACTTGGTGGCCTATATGAAATCAAGCTGAAGTACCAGACCTGCCTTGGTATACTGTAGAAGAAGGTATTCAAAGGCTTAGGGAAATTGACATGTTAGAGTGGATTTATCAGGTTAGACCCACAGATCCACACATGGAGTGCCCAGAGGACACACCTTTTAGCACAACAGTGAGGAAAAAATTGGAAAGGGAGTCCCAGCATCCTTGAAGACGGCTCTGATTTCTATTTTATGTAAGCCAGATTTGACAGTGGGAACTGCTCTAACTGAATTAAGACACCTAACTACAATGGGGCTGATTGGACCCCATGGTAGTAGGGGCTAAGTGGCAATACTCAGTTAACAAAGACAAGGTGGGCATGGTTACCTTAATGGACAGCAGGGTCAAAGCAGTAATCAGAACAGTCTGACTCATATGGATTTATGGCATTGGCTACTTAGTCATGTTGTCCCTAGGAGCAAAATAGTTAGGAAATTTACTAAATATTTACTTGATCTGTACAAGTGGAAGAATTCTAGGTTAAATGAACAGCAGTTTAACTCAGATCGCCAGAATAGTCACAGCCCCTCAATCAATGCCCAGACCTGAGTGAATTTACAGACTCATGACCCTTGAATGAAGGGTCCACTTTCGGAAGGACTCCAATACACTGCCAAAAACTTACACTGTTAATATTTCTCCAAGCCCTCCACAAAGGGAACTATGACATTTTATGAGAGTGACTGTTCATTTGGGAAAAGGAAATAATCAGACTTTTCAGGGACTACTGCATACTGGCTCTGAACTGACACTAACTCCAGGAGACCCAAAACATCACTGTGACCCACCAGAGTGGGGGCATATGGAGGTCAGGTTATTAATGGAGTCTTAGCTTATGTCTGTCTAACAGTAAGTCCAATGTGTGCTCGAACCCATCCTGTAGTAATTTTCCCAGTTCCAGAATGCACAATTGGAATAGATATACTCAGTAACTGGCAGAACCCTAACATTGGATCTTATCGGGTAAGGGCTATTGTGGTAGGAAAGCCAAGTGGAAGCCATTAGAACTGCCCCTACCTAGGAAAATAGTAAACCAAAAGCAATAGCTCCTTCCTGGAGGGATTGCAGAGATTACTGCCACTTTCAAGGAATCGAAGGATGCAGGGGTGGTGATTCCCACCACATACCCATTCAACTCACCTATCTGACCTGTGCAAGAAACAGATGGATTTGGGGAATGACAGTGGATTATCAAAAACTTAACCAGGGGTGACTCCAACTCCAGCTGCTGTTCCAGATGTAGTTTCATTTCTTGAGCAAATTAATACATCTCCTGGTACCTAGCATGCAGCTATTGATCTGGCTAATGCATTTTTGTCCATACCTGTTTCAAAGAACCACCAGAAGTTTGCCTTCAGTTTGCAAGGCCATCAATACACTTTCAGTGCCATACCTCAGGGTATATCAACTCTCCAGCCCTATGCAATGATTCAGGCTGCAGGGATCTTGATTGCCTTTCTCTTCCACAAGACATCACGATGGCCCATTACATTCATGACATGATGCTGATTGGACCTAGTAAGGAAGAAGTGTCCACGACTCTGGACTTATGGTAAAACATTTGCATGCTAGAAGGTGGGAAATTAATCCAACAAAACTCCAAGTGCCTTCCACCTGAATGAAATTTCTAGGGGTCCAGTGGTGTGGGGCATGTTGAGATATTCCTTCTAAAGTGAAGGATAAGTTATTGCATCTGGCCCCTCCCACAACTAAAAAGGAGGCACAACACCTAGTGGCCCTCTTTGGATTTTGGAGGCAACATATCCCTCATTTGGTTGTACTACTCCAGCCTATTAAGTGACTCAAAAAGCTGGTAGTTTTGAGGGAGGCCCAGAACAAGGGAAGGCTCCATAACAAGTTCAGGCTGCCATGCTAGCAGCTCTGTGAATAACACTATGTAATCGGGCTGATACAATAGTAGTTGAAGTGTCAATGGAAGATAGAGATGCTGTTTTCAGTCTTTGGCAGGCCCCTATTTGTTAATCACAGCAGAGACCCTTAGGAACTTGTAGCAAAGTCCTGCTATTCTCTGAAGATAACTACTCTCATTTTAAAAACAGCTTTGGCTTGTTACTGGGCCTTAGTAGAGACTGAACACTTAACCACAGACCACTAAGTCACATGTGGCCTGAGCTGCCCATCATTAACTGGGTGTTGTGTGACCCACACAGCCATAAAGTCAGACATGCACAGCAGCACATTATCATTAAATAGAAGTGGTATATACGAGACAGGGTCTGAGCAAGACCTGAAGGCACAAGTTGCATGAGGAAGTAGTTCAAATGCCCATGGTCTCCACTTTTGTCACTTCTCCCAGTCTGCACCTACGTCCTCATGGAGAGTTCCTTATGTTCAGTTGACTGAGGAAGAGAAAACTCTTGCCTGGTGTACAGATGGTTCTTTGCGATATGCAGGCACCACTCAAAAGTGGACAGTTGCAGCACTATGGCCCCTTTCTGGGACCTCCCTGAAGGACAGTGCTGAAGGTAAATACTCCCAATAGGCAGCACTTCGAGCAGTGCACCTGGTTGTTCACTTTGCTTGGAAAGAGAAAGGCCAGATGTGCAACTGTATACTGAGTCATGGTCAATGGTTTGACTGGATGGTCAAGGACTTGGAAGGAACATGATTGTAAAACTGGAGACAAGGAGGTATGAGGAAGAGGTATGTGGATAGATCTCTCTGAATGGGCCAAAGAAGTAAGATATTTGTGTCTTGTGTGAATTCTCACCAAAGGGTGACCTGAGCAGAGGAGGATTTTAACAATCAAGTGGAGAGGATGACGTATTCTGTGGAAACCAGTCATCCTCTTTCCCTAGCCACTCCCGTCATTGCCCAATGGGCACATGAACAAAATAGCCATGGTGGCAGGGATGGAAGTTATGCATGGGCTCAACAACAGGGAGTTCTACTCACCAAGGCCAACTTGGCTACAGCCACTGCTGAGTGCCCAATATGTCAGCATCAGAGACCCACACTGAGTCCCTGACACGGCATTATTCCTCGAGCTGATCAGCTAGCAACCTGGTGGCAGGTTGATTACACTGGACTGCTTCCATCAAGGAAAGGGCAGCATTTTGTTATGACTAGGATAGAAACATGGATTTGCCATCCTTGCATGCAGTGCTTCTGCCAAAACTACCATCCATGGACTTACAGAATGCCTTATCCACCATCATGGTATCCCACACAGCATTGCCTTGGATCAACCGATCCATTTCACAGCAAATGAAGTGTGGCAATGGGCCCATGCTCATGGAATTCATTGGTTTTACCATGTTCCCCATCATCCTGAAGCTGCTGGCTTGATAGAACAATTAAATGGCCTTCTAAAGACATAATTACAACACCAGCTAGGTAGCAGTATCTTGCAGGGCTGGAGCAAAGTTCTCCAGGAAGCTGTACATGCTCTAAACCAGTCCAATATATGGTGCTGCTTCTCCCACAACTAGGATTCATGGGTCCAGAAATCAAGGGGTAGAAATGGGAGTGGCATAACTCACTACTACCCATAGTGACCCACTCACAAAATTTTTGCTTCCTGTCCCCGCGACCTGATGCTCTGCAGGTCTAGAGGTCTTAGTTCCAAAGGAAGGAATGCTCCCTCCTGGAGAAACATAACTGATTCCACTGACCTGGAAGTATGCCACCTGGCCACTTTGGGCTCCTTAAGCTGCTGGATCAACAGGCAAAAGAAGGGAGTTACCATATTGGCTGTTGTGATTGATCCTGATTACCAAGAGGAAATTGGATTGATATTACGTAATGGAGGCAAACAAGAGTATATCTGGAATACAGGAGATCCCTTAGGATGTCTCTTAGTACTACTATGACATGTGATTAAAGTCAATAGAAAACTATAGCAACCCAATTTTGATGTGACTACTAATGGCCCAGACCCTTCAGGAATGAAGGTTTGGGTAACCCTGACAGGGAAAGAACTGCGACCAGCTGAGGTGCTTGCTGAGGGCAAAGGAGTACAGAATGGGTGGTAGAAGAAGGTGGTTTTAAATACCAGTTACATCCATGTGACCAGTTACAGAAACGAGGACTGTAATTGTTATCAGCATTTCTTCCTAGTATGTGTGGATCAAATATTTTTGTTTTATCCACTTATAAAACATAAGGTGTAAGCAGGGCTAGTGCATTTTTGGTTGTATGCATGTTAGTTATATCATGTTAGGTACAAGTATGACTTTATAATTGTCTTTATTCAGAGATTATGTATAGTTTAAGGAGGCGTGTACAGGTGCCAAGTTGACAAGGGGAGGACTGTGATCGTTCAGGTTGTGTGTCAACTTGGCTGGGCCATGATTCTCAGTGGTTTGGCAGTTATGATGTAGTTTGGTAGTCGTATAATGATGCAATCACCTCCATGATGAGAGCTGATATAATATGATCACCTCCATGATGGGATCTGCTGTGAGTAGCCAATCAGTTGAAAAGGAGTTTCCTTGGGGGGAGTGGCCTGCACCCATTATAGGTGGACTTTCTGGCAAGGCTCATGGGCTTTTGCTCACTCTGATCCTGCAGCTGGCTCTTGTTCGTCTGACTTCCAGTTCTTGGGACTTGAGATAGCAGCTTACCTGCCATCTTGCCTGCCGATCTTGGGATACGTCAGTCTCCACAGCCTGTGAGCCATAGGCCTGCTGTCTGACATGCCGATCTTGGGTTCGTCAGCATCTGCAGCTATCTGAGTCAGGGGAAGCATCCAGCCTGACCCACAGATTTGGGACTTTCCAGCCTCTACAACCACGTGAGCCGTTTCCTTGATATAAACCTCTCTGTATACATATTTATACGCTTTACTGGTTTTGATTCTCTAGAGAACCCAGCCTAAGACAGATGGTTTGTGTGATATGAAGGCACCACTCAAAAGTAAACAGCAGCAGCACTGCAGCCTCTTTCCGGGATTTCCCCGAAGGACAGCGGTAAGGGGAAATTTTTCCAGTGGGCAGAATTTCGAGCAGTGCGTCTTGTTGTTCATTTTGCTTGGAAGGAGAAACGGTCAGATGTAAAACTGTATACTGATTCATGGGCTGTGGCCAATAGGTTGGCTGAATGGTAAGGGACTTGGGATGAACATGACTGGAAAACTGGTGACAAGGAGGTATGGGAAAGAGGTATGTGGACAGACCTCTATGAATGGGCTAAAGAAGTGAAGATATTTGTGTCTCATATGAATGCTCAATTGTCTTATCTTGTGCTGCTATACCAGAAATACAAGTGGGTAGCTTTAACAAACAGAAATTAATTTTCTCACAGTTATGAGGCTAGAAGTCCAAATTCAGGGCACCAGCTCTAGTGGAAGGCTTTCTGTCTCTGTCAGCTCTAGGGGAAGGTCCTTGCTCCTTGGTTCCTTGGCCACCTTCATGTTATGTGGCATCTATCTTCACCCATCTCTTCCTGCTTCTCTGTACCTAATCTGCTCAGTTTATATCTCAAAAGAAATTGACTTAAGACACATACTTCACTAATACTGCTTAATTAACATAACAAAGAAAAGCCATTCCTAAACGAGATTATAACCACAGGTATAGGGGTTAGAATTCACCACACATATTTTGGGGGGACACAATTCTATCTATAACATCACCAAATGGTGACCTCGGTAGAAGAGGTTTTTAACAATTAAGTTGATAGGATGATGCATTCTGTAGATACCAGTCAGCCTCTTTCCCAGCCACTCCTGTCATTGTCCAATGGGCTCATGAACAAAATGGCCATGGTGGCAGGGATGGAGGTTATGCATGGGCTCAGCAATATGGACTTCCACTCACCAAGGCTGACTTGGTTACAGACACTGCTGACTGTCCAATCTGTCAGCAGCAGAAACCAACACTGAGTCCCCAATATGGCACCATTTCTTTGGGGCAATCAGTCATCAAGCTCATGGCAGGTTGATTACATTGCTACACTTTCATCATGGAAAGGGCAGTGTTTTGTTCTTTGGGATAGACACTTACTTGGGATACAGATTTGCCTTCCCTGCACACAATGCTTCTGCCAAAACTACCGTAGGTGGACTTACAGAATACCTTATCCACTGTCATGGTATCCCAAACAACATTGCCTTGGATCAATGAAGTTACTTCACAGCAAATGAAGTGCAGCAACAGGCCCATGTTCATGGGATTCACTGGTCTTATCCTGTTCCCCATCATCCTTAAGCAGCTGGCTTGATTTAATGATGGAATGGCCTTCTAAAGACACAATTACAGCACTAGATAGGTGGCAATACCTTGCAGGGTTGGGGCAATGTTCTCCAGGAGGCTGTATATGCTCTAAACCAGCGTCCAATATATAGTGCTGTTTATCCCACAGCCAGGATTCACAGGTCCAGGAATCAAGAGGTGGAAATGAGAGTGGCATCACTTACCATTACCCCTAGTGACTCACAAAACTTTTGCTTCCTGTCCCCACAACCCAGTGCTCTGCAGGTCTAGAGGTCTTAGTACCAAAGGGAGGAATGCTCTCTCCTGGAGTCACAACATTGATTCCATTGAACTGGAAGTTAAGAATGCCACCTGGTCACTTTAGGCACCTCATGCCTCTGGATCAACAGGCAAAAGGGAGTTACCATACTGGCTAGTGTGATTGATCCTTATCAACAAGAGGAAATCAGATTGATATTACATAATGGAGATAAAGAAGAGTATGTCTGGAACACAGGAGATCCTTTGGGTGTCTCTTAGTACTATCATGTCCTGTGATTAAAGTCAATGAAAAACTACAGCAGCCTAATTCCAACATGACTACTAACTGCCCAGACCCTCCAAGAATTAAGGTTTGGCTCACCCCACCTAAGAACCACGACTTGCTGAGGTATTTGCTGAGGGCAAAGGGAATACAGGATGGGTGGTGGAAGAAGGGAGCCCTGCTGGCACAGCGGTTAAGAGCTCGGCTGCTAACCAAAAGGTCAGCAGTTAGCATCCACTAGGTGCTCCTTGGAAACCCTATGGGGCAGTTCTACTCTGTCCTATAGGGTCACTATGAGTTGGAATTGACTCAACAGCAACAGGTTTTTTGGTTTTAGTGGAAGAAGGTAGTTCTAAATACCAGCTACAATGACATGACCAGTTGTAGAAACAAAGACCATAATTGTTATGAGTATTTCTTCCTTGTTTTGTTATGTCTGTGTGTGTATAAACTATCTTTTCCTTCCCTTATCCCATTATTTATTACAAAAATACAAGATGTAGAAGGGGCTCGTGAGTTTTTGGTTGTATGCATGTTAGGTGCAAGTATGACTTCATAATTCTTTATTTAGAGATTAAGTATGGTTCAAGGAGATTATATAGGTGCCAAGTTGACAAGGGGTGGACTGTAATGATTAATGTTATGTGTCAACTTGGCTAGGCTATGATTCTCAGTAGTTGGTAGACACTATGTACTCTTCTTCCACGGGGTGATCTAATGTGAGCAGCCAATCAGTTCAAAGAGGAGTTTCCTTGGGGGTGTGGCCTGCCTCCAATATATAAATGGATGTTCTGACAAAGCTCACTCTTTTTTCTTGACCCTGCACTCTTCCCGTTTCCTGACCTGTGTTCTTGGGATGTAAGCCTGTAGAAGTCCCTGACCTGCAGATTTTCTGTGTGTCATTCCTGCAACCACGTGAGCCAGTAGAGGTCTTCACATTGTTGCCTGACCCACGGATTTGGAACTTGCCAGCCCCCACAACTGCATGAGCCATTTCCTTGAAGTAAATCTCTCTCTCTCTCTCTCTCTCTCTCTCTCTCTCTCTCTCTCTCTATATATATATATATATATATATATGTATATATTTATACACTTCTCTGGTTTGCTTCTCTAGAGAACCCATACTAAGACAGAATCTGTGGAAGAAAGATGAGATTTTATTACATTATGAAAGGGATCAAATGATTCCAGTTTATTAACTGGAGAAAGTAAAAATTAGAAAAAAATCCTAATGAATATTGGGTGTACAAACTCTAAACCAGCCTCTTGGTGACAGGTACGCAATAAGCAGAAATATCAACCTGTATACTCAAGCTCCTCTAATAATGCAAGAGTGTAAGTTAAATGTGCCTGTTGGCAGAGCAATAAGAGTTATTTGGTACGCTGCATGCTAGAGGCTTTAAGTAAATTTTTTATTATACCTCAAGTCCAGGATAATGAATCTACCTAATACATCTGAAATACTTCCCATACCTATGACCATTTTTTGGAGCCCTCGTGACACAGTTGTTAAGAGCTCGACTACCAACCAAAAGGTCAGCAGTTCGAAGCCATCAGTCACTCTTCAGAAACCCTATGGGGCAGTTCTACTCTGTCCTACAGGGTTGCTATGAGTCGGAATCAACTCGACGGCAACGGGTTTGGTTTTTGTTTGGATGATCATTTTGGGAAAAGGTCAGCAATAGGCGTGAAGTGGAAGAATAAACCACTCTCAGCCTCTTTCTGAATCTAAATTACTTTTTCACTAAAAAGCATACTAAATACATCAAAAGTTAAAAATTCCATGGATTAACATAATTTTTAAGTTTCAGTAGGAGAGTTTAGGCCCGCCCAGTTCCTCTGAATATAAATTTAGGTCTGCCTGTAGGGCTGAGGGTAGATGGAGATGATAAACTATGAGATTCCATACGTATTTCTAAAGTAATGGCAAACAATGCAGAAAAGTCAGTCCATATTACATCTAGCTGTAAATCTTATGTTTCAAAAAGCTCCTCATGCCTACAGAAGTTTTATATGGATAAAAACATTACCACAAAAAATAAGTAACTTACCTATACAGTATAGTTTATATATTAAAAACATGTCTATACTTTGCTACATCCCCTTCAAAAAGTTAGTTAATCCTCCTCCCCTTGAGTGTGGCTGGACTTAGTGACTCATTTTAATCAGTTACAATATGGTGGAAGGGACAGTGTGTCACATCAGAAACTCTCTATGGGTTCATTTGCTCTGGGGGAACACAGTTGCCATGTAATGAAGAAATGTAAGTAACCTTATGGTAAGACCTGAATGGCAGGCAACTGAGGCTCCTGCAAACAGCAATATGACTGAGCTATCTTGGAAATAAATCCTCCAGCCTCAGTCAAGCCCTCATATGACTACAGTCCCAGGTGACTTCTTGACTTCAACATCTTGAGACCCTGAGCCAAATCTACACAGCTAAGTCACTCTCAATTTCCCAACCTTAAGGAACTGTGAGATAATAAATGTGTACTGTTTTAAGCTGCTAAGTTCTGGGACAACTTGTTATGAAATAATATAGGGTCAGCAAACTACACCCTGTGGTCCAGCCATCTGTTTTTGTAAAAGAATTTTATTGGTGCTGTTTTTCTGATCAAGGTAATTGCTGGTACTGAAAGCAAAAGCAGTTGCTGAAAGTCTGGGATATAGAACAGACCTTCCAGACTCGCATGCAGTTAGGTGACAAAAGGAAGTTTGGGGCAAACCAGGAGGAGAGGCCCTGGTAAAATCACAAGGCCCTGAAGGACTATATACTACTAACAAGAGTGGACTAGACCTAGAATAACCATCACAAGGCCTGCATACCAGCTTTGAATAACCTCAATTCCTGATCAACGGAATCTTCTAGACAAACTGCTTGCCAAAAGCAAAAGCAAATCATCTCTGAAGGAAGATAATATCACCCAGAGCCTCAGGTTATCTGTATATTTTCATTCACAATGTTCACCACTCAATCGCAAATAAGCAGACATACAGCACAACATAAAATGACTGAAAACCGAGAGAAAGAACAGGTAGTAAAAACAGACCCATTGGACATCCAGATATTGAAATTATCAGGCTTGGACTTTAAATGCAATGATTAACATATGCAAGAAGTTAAATACAAAGGTACATAATTTCAGCAAGAACTAAAAATTATAAAACAATCAGATAAAAATTCTAGAACTAAAAAAAAACTAAAATTAAGAACTCATTGAATGGGTTTAATTGATTAGGCACATGTGATGAGAAAGTTAGTGATATAATCATGAAGAAACATCGGGCAAACTCAAAATGAGGAAAATTCCTTTAAAGAAAAGTATTCTTCAAAAATGTCAATGCCATAAGAGACAAAGAAAGGCTGTAAAAAAAAGTTCCAGCTTAAAGGAAACAAAGAGACATGATAACCAAAAACAATACCTGATTGTAGACTGGGTACTGACATGGAGGGGTGAAAGTGCTATAAGGATTGTTATTGGGTCAACTGACAAAATTGGAACATGGACTGTAGATTAGATCCAAGTATTATATCAATAGTAAATGTACTGAAGTTGATAAGTTTCTAAAAGAAAACTCATATTTTTAAGAAATAGAAGAACTGTATGGAAATGAGAATGTTTACAAATTGTGAAGAATGTAACCAATGTCACTGAACAATTTGTGTAGAAATTGTTGAATGGGAACCTAAACTGCTCTGTAAATCTTCACCGAAAACACAATAAAATATTATTTAAAAAAAAAAAAACAGAAAAATTTAAGTATTTAGGGGTTAAGAGCCATAATGTGGGAAAAAAAGAACAAAAACTCTGAGATCTGTGGTAAAATATCAAACATTCTAATACATGTGTAATAGAAAATCTAGAGGACTGAGAGAGAAGACTGGGCAAAAGAAGTGGCTGAAAAGGTACTAGCTGAGAATTTCCCAAAATTAATGAGACATCTCCAAGCAGGAAAGAAAAACAGACCTTAGTAGAGCATAATCAAACTGCTGAAAACCAAAAATAAAGGGAATATCTTGAAAGCAACCAAAGGAAAAAAACATTAGACAAATGGTAACAATAATAACAGCTGGCTTGTCATCGGAAACAACAGAGGCCAGAAGACAAAGCAGTGACATCTTTAAAGTGTTAAACGAAAATAAAAAACTGTCAACCTAGAATTCTATATAAATCAAAAATATTCTTTAAAATGAAAGTGAAATAAAAACATGTTCAGATAGACAAAAGTTGAAAGAATTCATTTCCAACAGTTCTACACTATAAGAAACGCATTTTTTAAAAAAAGGTCTATATATTTATGGTGAAAAAATCTCTGATAGAATCCTGGTTCTGCAGAAGGGTACAAAGAACACCAGAAAGAGTATATAGGTCAGAAAATATAAAAGACCTTTAAACATATTATTCTTATTTTTATACATACATATTATTAAATTTCTTTAAACACTTTTAAAGTAAAATAACAAAAGAACATGGATTTATAAAATCTATAGAAGATATCTGACAACAAAAATACAAAGAAGCATAATAACTGAAAATTACATTAATAAAGATCTTATATGTTAGTGAAGTAATACATTTAACTTAGATTCTGATATTCTAAATATGTATATTATCATCTTCACAGAAAGCACACACACTGCACACACACGACACACACACACAGACACAAAGGGACAAAGCTAAAAAGTCAACACAGGAGATAAAGTGGAATACTAAAAAACATCTGATTTGGCCAAAAGGGGGAGGAGTGGGAAAAAGAAGAATTATTAATCTGAGACATGGCACCCCAAAACAGAAGGATGATCATCATTAACACGGCAGTAGCTAACATTTAACTTGTGCTTACTATGCATATAGCATTCAGCTAAGCATTATCTCCTGTAAACCAATCTAATATATATATATTTTTAATCTGCACACAGTAGATGCTTGGATAGGTTATATAACTTGTCAATGCTCTTACCAAGTATATAAAGATATTAGCTCCATCTTACTCCCTGATGTCAAAATTCACATTCCTAATTTCTGTCATAGAGCTTTTAGATACTATTCTATGACCTTTTTTTCACTGAACATACTATCTACTCCATCCTTTTTATTGGCTGTATCATATTCCAGTTATAGATTGTATTTTCTAAAATGGTCACAGGACCATCCAATATGTTCTTCTTACAATGTAACCCTGATATTCCTCTCACAGAGAAGTGTGGTCTCTGTCCCCTTCCTTCGAATTTGGGTAAGCTTGACTAAGGCAGAAATGATGCTATTATTTCTGAGGCTAGGTCACAACAGGCAATACTGGTTTTCTGCCTGGTCCTCTTGCTATACTCACTCTTGGAATCCGGACACCATGCTGTGAAGAAGCCCAAACAGCAACATGAAAAGGTCATGTGTAGGTATTCCTGTCAATAGCTCTAGCTGAGGTCCCATCCAACAGCATCTACCACCTGACTTGTGAGAAAATCTTCAGATCATTGTTATCTAACAGATGTAGAATGTAAACCACAAATGTGGACCACATATAACTTCAAATTTTCCAGTAGCCACATTAAAATTTAATTTTAATAATATATTTACCCCAAAATACTAAAAATATTAGCATTTCAATATGTAATCAATATAAAAAAATTGAGTTTTTTTAATACTGTCTTCAAAATCTGATGTGAATTTTGCACTTACAGCATATCTCAATTCAGACTAGCCACGTTTCAAGTGTTCAACAGTCACTGGTGGCTATCATATTGGACAGCACAGCTTCAGATGATTCCACCACTGTCTTAGATTCCTGCCCTAGGATTATGGGGAAGGCCAAAAACCCAATAGTGGACAGATGAAACTGACAGCTGTTTATTAGGCACATATAACCATAGCTTAGGGGAAAGACACGACCTGCCACACAGGGCCAGATGGAGACTGCACTTAGGAACAGTGAAGAACAAAGTGTTTTGGGAATGTGTGACATGTGTCATGTGTCCCATGTGTCATGGATTGAATTATGTTACACACCCAAATAATTGTGTATCAATTTGGCTGGGCCATGATTCCCAGGATTGTGTGGATGGCCTCCATTTTGTGATTGTAATTTTATGTTAAAGAGGATTAGGGTGGGATTGAAACACCCTTACTAAGGTCACATCCATGATCCAATATAAAGGGAGTTTCCCTGGGGTGTGGCCTGCACCCTTTTATCTTACAAGAGACAAAAGGAAAGGGAAGCAAGCAGAGAGTTGGGAACTTCATACCACCAAGAAAGCAGTGCCAGGAGCAAAGCATGTCCTTTGGACTCAGAGTCCCTGTGTGGAGAAGCTCCTAGTTCAGGGAAACATTGTGAGAAGGCCGACAGAGAAAGCCTTCCTCTGCAGCTGACACACTGAATTTGGACTTCTAGCCTACTTTACTGTGGGGAAATAAACTTCTCTTTGTTAAAACCATCCACTTGTGGTATTTCTGTTACAGCACCACCAGATAACTAAGACACCATGGGAGGATGTGACATGCTTGTTTAATTCCATGGGCTGGCAGGGAACTGAAACCCACTATTCAGCTCTAAGCTGGAAATGCACCTGGCCTCTGTGATAAGGAGGGTTGTTTGGCTAGGGGACTTTATCCAGTGAAGCAGGGTGGTCAGAGGAACTTTTATTAGACCATTTGAAGCCCTCGTGATTTTATCAGATGTCAAAGTAGCACAAAATACTGATCATTAATTTTAGGCCTTACATCACAACTTTCCAACTGTCAAGTCACCTCCAGCCTTGAGTTCTCCTAGTTGAGACCTCAGCCCTTCAGACATCGTGGAGATAGAAAGCTGTTCCTACTATGCACTTTCTGAATTCCTCACTCACAAAATCAGTGAGCACAACAAAATGGTAAGAACAGTAACTGGGACACCAGCCTATAAACCTATAATTTATTTAAACATTTCCGTATTTAGCTTTTTCTTCTGTCTCCTCCAAATTTTTATTATAAACAATGCTATGTTGAGCAGTACTATTTCTGTAAGCTGGTTTATTTCTTTAGATAGTTTGAGAGTGGCATTTCTGAGTCAGTACATACTTTTAGTAGATTTATATTCATATTGCCAAACTGCTACCTAAAGCAGTTTAATTGGTTTTCACTAACAATCATGTTATCTCAAGTATAGATTTGACACATTGAACACTAATGACTAAAGACCAGATACGCTGTGGAATGACATCAACGACATTATACACGAAGAAAGTAAAAGGTCATTAAAAAGACAGGAAAGACGAAACTGGATGTCAGAAGAGACTCTGAAAGTTGCTCCTGAATGTACAGTAGCTAAAGTGAAAGGAAGAAATGATGAAGTAAAAGAGCTGAACAGAAGAATTCAAAGGGCGGCTCAAAAAGACAAAGTAAAAGGATTATAATGACATGTGCAAAGACCTGGAGTTAGAAAACCAAAAGGGAAGAACACAGTCAACATTTTTCAAACTGAAAGAACTGAAGAAACAATTCAAGACTTGAGTTGCAATACTGAAGGATTCTACAGGCAAAATACTGAAAGATTCAGGAACCATCAAAATAAGATGGAAGGAATACAGAGTCACTGTACCAAAAAGAATTGGCCGATGTTCAGTCATTTTGGAAGGTAGCGTATGATCAAGAACCAATGGTACTGAAGGAAGAAGCCCAAGCTGCACTGAAGACACTGGTGAAAAACAAGGCTCCAGGAATTGATGGAATACCAATTGAGATGTTTCAACAAATGGATGCAGCACTGGAAGTGCTCACTTATCTCTGCCAAGAAATTTAGAAGACAGCTACTGGACCAACTGACTGGAAGAGATTCATATTTCTGCTCTTTCCAAAGAAAGGTGATCCAACTGAATGTGGAAATTTTCAAACAATGTCACTAATATCACAAGTAAGAAAAATTTTGCTGACAATCATTCAAACACAGTTGCAGCAGTACATTGACAGGAAACTCCCAGAAATTCAAGCTGGATTCAGAAGAGGACATGGAATGAGGAGTATCATCGCTGATGTCAGATGGATTCTGGCTGAAAGCAGAAAATAACCAGAAAGATGTTTACCTGGGCTCTATTGACTATGCAAAGGCATTTGACTTTGTGGATCATAATAAATTATGAATAACATTGTGAAGAATGGGAATTCCAGAACACTTAATTGTGTTCATGAGGAACCTGTACATAGATCAAGAGGCAGTCGTTCAAACAGAACAAGGGAATTCTGTGTGGTTTGAAGTCAGGAAAGGTGTGCATCAGGGTTGTACCCTTTCAGCATACTTAATATGTATGCTGAGCAAATAGTCCGAAGCTGGACTATATGAAGAAGAACGTGGCATCAGGATTGGAGGAAGACTCATTAACAACCTGTGATATGCAGATGACACAAACTTGCTTACTGAAAGTGATGCAGACTTGAAGCATTTACTGATAAAGATCAAAGACTACAGCCTTCAGTATGGATTACACCTCAACATAAAGAAAACAAAAATCCTCACAACTGGACCAATAAGAAACATCATGATAAACGGAGAAAAGATTGAAGTTGTCAAGGATTTCATTTTACTTGGATCCACAATCAACACCCATGGAAGCAGCAGCCAAGAAATCAGACGACGCATTGCATTGGGCAAATATGCTGCAAAAAACCTCTTTAAAGTGTTAAAAAGCAAAGATGTCACTTTGAGGACTATGATCCACCTGACACAAGCCATGGTGTTTTCAACTGCTTCATATGCATGGGAAAGCTGGGCAATGAAAAAGGAAGAAAGAAGAATTGATGTCTGTAGGTTATGGTGTCGGTGAACAATGTTGAATATACCACAGACTGACAAAAAAACAAACGCATCTGTCTTGGAAGAAGTACAGCCACAATGCTCCTTAGTAGCAAGAATGGTGAG
Source organism: Dugong dugon (assembly GCA_030035585.1). Taxonomy (NCBI): domain Eukaryota; kingdom Metazoa; phylum Chordata; class Mammalia; order Sirenia; family Dugongidae; genus Dugong; species Dugong dugon. The sequence goes on along the minus strand of CM057475.1, from coordinate 2,674,269 downwards.
ACTTCATCTCACATATTTGGACATGTTATCAGGAAGGACCAGTCACTAGAGAAGGACATCATACTTGGCAAAGTAGAGGGTCAGTGAAAAAGAGGAAGACCCTCAACTAGATGGATTGACAAAGTGGCTGCAACAATTGGTTCAAGCATAAAAATGATTATAAGGATGGTGCAGGACCAGGCAGTGTTTAGTTCTGTTGTACACAGGGTCACTATGAGTCGGAACCGATTTGACAGCACCTAAGAACAACAATCACATATGTGTGCCCAATTGTGCTTCTTTTGATTAATTTCATTCTTTTCAAGCTCCTTGAGCTGAAGTTTTATAACATTGTTCTATAATTTTCCCTTAAGTTTTAAACTACACCAGTGATACATTTTCATTTTAAAAGATTCAAGTAATGCAACAAACTACATAAATGGGGTACTATACCATTATTCTATGATTTGTTTTTTTTCCCATTTAATGTCTTAGACATCTCCCCCTGCCATTTCATACAAGTCTAATTCATTAAATGTTAATAGCTTTAGTAAATGAATGCACTGTAATTAATTAAATGCCAAGTGTTAAATGACTGCATTTTTCCAAAGAATATATCTTAATTGTTATGATGATGGACATTACTATAACTCCAACTTTTTATTATTACAATGCTGTAAAAACCATCCTTACTTTGTATTGTAGATTTCAAGAAGTACAAATGTATGAGCTTTTTAAGAGTCGACAGGCATAATCAAATTATCCTTTGCCACCAAATACATTGTTAATTCACAATTCCCTCAATCATATGTAAGGAACCCTGCTGGCACAGTGGTTAAGCACTCAGCTGCTAACCCACCAGCTGTTTTGTGGCAGAAAGATGTGGCAGTCTGCTTCCATAAAGATTTACAGCCTTGGAAATCCTATGAGACACGTCTACTCTGTCCTACAGGGTTGCTATGAGTTGGAACTGACTCAACAGCAGTAGTTTGGGTTTTGGTGAACCATACGTGAACATGCCTATTTTCTTATACTTTCAAAAACACCAAATATTTTCAATCTTACTAATTTTTGTCAGAGGCCAAAAAACAAATCTGATCATTGTTTAAATTTACATTTCCTGAAAGATGACCATCTCTTTTTATGTTTGACCACTTTCATTTTTTTTTGACAATTGTATATTCATATCCCAGGCCACTTCTCTGCCGAATTTTTATATTTTTTTATGTATTTGGATATTCTATTATGTATTTAGATGTTGTATTATTTATTTTTTATATATTGTAGTGGTAATATTTTCTCCAAGTCTGGCCCTTTGTATTTTAACACTGTGATGCTTCTGGCCACATAAAATTTTTTTCCGTTTTATGTGATATTTGGTTTTTTATTTTTATGGCTTCTCAATTTTCTAATTTAGAAAGACATATTAAATGATAGAAGATACAAGAATGTACATTTGATTAAAAATTCAAAGGAATACAGCCAAAGTAAAAATTTTCCTACATCATACAAATACTACATCCTCCTCAAAGATAATTACTGTCAATGCTTGGCCTTTATTTTTCCAGATCTTTTTGGATGCATATAATATATATGTACATACATAAAAATAGCTTCATTTTTAAAAGAATATAAATGAGACCACAATTTTTAGATTTTCTCCAACTTTCTTTCTGAACTATCATGGGATCTTTCTATGGCAATATATAGAGCTCTATCTCATTTTTTTCAATTACTACACAGCATTCCATAATAACTACATATTGATATACATTTTGGTTCTTCCCATATTTCACTAGTACAAACCATAAAATGAATATCCTCACAAGTGTAAGAAGTTCTCCAGGACTAGAGGCACACACAATATTTTTGTTGAAGGAGCAGTTTTTTGAATGTCTCCTCTTTGATGTCATAAGGAATAAACTATTCTGAATGATTTACCACACTAACTACATTTAACAGATCTTTGTTATGAATTTTCTTATGCTGTTTAAGTGCTGAGTTTTGGGGAAAGGCCTTCCCACATTCATTACATTCATAAGGTTTTTCTCCAGTATGGAGTCTCTGATGTTCAACAAGGCCTGAGTTCTGCCTGAAGGCTTTCCCACATTTCTTACAGTAATAGGGTTTTTCTCCAATATGAATTCTCTGATGTCCAACAAGGTTTGAGCTTTTTGTAAAGGCTTTCCCACAGTCACTACACTTATAGGGTTTATCTCCACTATGAGTTTTCTGATGTCCAGCAAAGGATGAGCTATACCTGAAAGATTTTCCACATATACTGCAGTGATAGGGTTTCTCTCCTGTATGCATTCTCTGATGACTAATAAGAGTTGAGCTCTTCCTAAAGGCTTTTCCACATTCATTACACTGATATGGTTTCTCCCCCGTATGGATTTTCTGATGCTCCAACACAGTTGAGTTATCCCTGAAAGCTTTCCCACATTCATTACATTTAAAAGGCTTCTCTCCACTATGTATTCTCTCATGACGAGTACGGGCTACATTCTGAGCAAAGGCTTTCCCACAATCACTACATTTGTAGGGTTTCTGGCCAGTATGAGTTCTCTGATGACTTAAAAGGATTGAATTCTTACTGAAAGTTTTTCCACATTCATTGCATTTATGAGGTTTCTCTTTAGAATGAATTCTCTGATGATTAACATATGTTGAGTGCTTCTTGAGGAATTTCCCACATTCAATACATCTATAAAGCTGCTTGTCTATGTGAATTTTCTGATGATTTAGAAGGGATAAGCTGCTCATAAAGGCTATCCCACATTCTTTACATTTATGGGGTTTCTCACCAATATGATTTCTTTGGTGGCTAATAAAAGAGCAATTATATTTGAAGACTTTCCCACATTCCTCACATTTATAGTGCCTCTTTTCTGTGAATCTTCTGTCCTCCCAATCCAGACTTCTTTCCATTGTGGCACTTTTTGTTTGCTCTTCCAGAAGAGATTCTTCAGAAGTACTTTGCTTTAGGGCTGATATCTTTGCTTCAAACCAGTACTCCTGGACTAAAAGAAAAATTTGAAAATTCAAATATTCTCTATGTTGAAAAACTGAAAATAAGAGTTGCACAAGGATAAGGATAATGTTCTATTCTACATAATTAAGGGTAATATAAAATTAACATGTCCCACCTGTAATTCTTCCTAAGAAAGGATAGCAAGATGAAAGATAGGAGAATTCTAAAAAACTGGAAGGAAGTTATACTACAAACAAGGTATTTAAGGAATACAAAAAATAACTACAAAGTTGGCAAGTTAGGAAGGTAACACAGGAAAAAGCCAAAAATAAAGAAAGAAAAGATAGGAATATGAGAGATGATCAGAAAATAAACACAAATTTGGGAAGAAAACCAAGTATCACAAAAGTCATGACTACTATAGCAGATTCCTATAGGGTGGTTGGTGCATTTGAGAACATTATGATGTCCTCAAGAACTTGAGAGTAACATTTCCCTGTGAGAATTTAACTGTGAACCAACATTTAATGGATCAGAGAAGAAAAATTTTAAAAGTATTTAAGGAATCAAAATAGTTGGCAAGCCAACAGTATTTTACTGTAACCTAAGTTTTTAACATATCTAATAATAAAGAGCATGCCAATCAACAGGCAAACTACACGATTTTTCTCTCGCTGATTACAAAAGTACAGGCACAAGACGCAAGAGAAAGTAAGCCAAAGGATTCTTTCAAGGAGGGTCTGCAAAACAAATGGAGCCAAACTTGTGGTAAAATCAACAATCATTGATCAATCATTTTACTGAATGCATTTTTTCTTTTAAAAATAATTTTTATACATATGTTTGTGTATGTGTCCATATTTATGTATTTTTATATATTCATATTTACTAATCTGGGGGGAAATTCCATAAATCAGATACTAGAGCTCAGACTAATTTTCTTCAGGAAATGCAAATTACAGGTGAAACTTGGTAAGAAATAGCCCCGATTCTTCAAATGGTCTTTGATGGGATATGTATTTAATGGGTAATGAGTACGCTAGAGAAAATTTCAAGATACTGACTATAAAGGTAGATGAAGGCAAATTAGTCATATAAAGAGAAAGGCACACATACAGACATTTTCTCTATGACAAAGGTGGCTCTGAAGAGCAATGAGGAAAAGAAGACTTTGCACTGACACACTTTTTTGGAGGAAAAAGTAAATATGAACCTTACTTCATACCATGCACAAAAATCAAATCTAAGAAGATAGTAGATCTAAATGTGACAGACTAACAATGAAGCTTCTAGAAGTTAACAAAAGAACTTGAGAAAAGGAAAGATTAAACAGGACATGAAAAGCACGGACAAAAAGTGAAAAGATTGTTAAATTAGAGTTCAATATAATTAAGAATTTCTATTCATCAAAAGATTATTAACAGTAAAAATGCAAACCACAGAGAGGATGTAATACTACATATGGAATCAACAGAAGGCTCTTTGAGTAGCTACTGCATAAAAGATGATATATAATGGCTAATAAACATTTGAAAATATCCTCACCCTCATCAGATATCCTGGATATTATCCAGATAGTAAAACTACAATGGTACACACTACATACCAGAATGACTAACTTCAAAAGACTGACAATATGGAGTGTTGGCAAGGATATGAAACAATGACAACTCTCACACACTGATGGGGAAAGTATTAACTGGTACAGAACTTCAGTAAATGATTTGGCATTCGTTGAAGATATGTATAGCTTATGAAACAGAAATTCCATTGGTAGGTATATGCCCAACAGAAATGTATCCAGATATGAATGAAGAGATATGTATAATAATATTCACAGCAGCATTTGTAATAGCCAAAACCTGGAAACATCCAAAATATCTATCAATGGTATGAGACAAACGGTAGAATAGTCATATAGTGAAATACTCTATACCACTGGATTTCAAAGTATGGTCCCCTGGAAACTTGTTAAAATTCTTAAACCACACCCTAGACCTATTAAATAAAACAAACTCTGCAGGTGGGGCCTAGCATTTTGTATTTTAACATGCAATCTGAAGCATGCTACGGTTTAAGAACCTTTGGTCCACAGTAAGGAAAAATGAATGAAAATGGATAAATTGCACAAAATGTTGTGTGTAATTAGCCAGGCAAAAATATTACCGACTATATAATTCCATTTAGATAAAGTTGAAAAACAGGCAAATATAAACTACAGTGTTAGAAATCAGAACAGTGTTGACTTCATGGGCAAGGGGAGAACATGGATAAGGATTGGAAGGGATCAAGATGTGATTACTGGACAATGTCTTCAACAAATGGTGCTGGCAAATTTGGATTTCCACATGGAGAAGAATGAAACAAGATCCATACCTCATGCCATACTCAAAAACTAATTCAAAACGGATCAAAGACCTAAATGTTAAATCTAAAACCATAAAGTTCTTGGAAGAAAATATAGGAGCAAAGCTTTGAGACCTAATTTTATTCAATGACAGATTATCAAACACGACAACAAACATATGAGCAGCAGAAAATAGAAAACTGGGACCTCGTAAAAGTTAAATATGTTCATCAAAATATTTTATGGAAAGAGCAAAGACAAAACCTATACACTAGGAAAAAATCTTTGGGAACGATATAACTGATAATGGTCTAAAATCTAAAATATACAGAAAACTACAACTTAACAACAAAAAAACCACCCAATAAAAAACTGGGCAAAGGGCATGAAAAGACACTTCACCAAAGAAAAGATGCTCAATGTCATCAGTCATCAGCGAAATGCAAACCAAAACCACAATGAGACTATGTCACTCCCACTAGGATGGCCAACATTAAAACAAAACAAAACAGAAAACTGTAAAATAACAAGCATTGGAAAGAATGTGGGGAAACTGGAACACTCATCCATTGCTAGTGGGAATGCAAAATGGTACATCTGTTGTGGAAAACAGTCTGGAACTTCCTCAAAAATTAGAAGTAGAGTTGCCATGCAGCCCAGAAATTCCATTCCTAGGTATATACCCTAGGGATCTAATAAAAGTGACACAAACAGATATACACACACTATGCTCATTGCAGCACTATTTACAATAACAAAAAGATGAAAGACATGAATAATAAATATAGAGAGACTAATGTTGAGGTTGTCAAGCATTTCATTTTACTTGGATTCACAATCAACACCTATGGAAGCAGCAGTCAGGAAATCACACGATGCACTGCATTGGGCAAATGTGCTGCAAAAGACCTTCTTTAAAGTGTTAAAAAGCAAAGACATCACTTTAGGTACCAAGGTGCGCCTAACTCAAGCCATGGTGTTTTCAATTGCCTCATATGAGTGTGAAAGCTGGGCAATGAACAAGGAAGACCAAAGAAGAGCTGATGCCTTTGAATTATGGTGTTGGCAAAGAACATTGAATATACCATGGACTGCCAAAAGAATGAACAAATCTGCCTCGGAAGAAGCACAGCCAGAACACTCCTTAGAAGCAAAAATGGCGAGTCTTCGTCTCACATATTTGGACATGTTATTAGGAGGGATCGGTCCCTGGAGAAGGACATCATGCCTGGTGAAGTAGAGGGTCAGCAAAAAAGAGGATGACCCTCAACGAGATGGACTGACACAGTGGCTGCAACAATGGGCTCAAGTATAACAATGATTATGAGGATAGTACAGAGCTGGGTAGTGTTTCATTCTGTTGTACATAGGGTAGCTATGACTGGGTACTGACTTTGTGGCACCTAACAACAATGTTCATTAGTGGTTGGTTATCAGGGAGGGAGAAGAGGGAGAAGTACTCCTTAGGTAGAAGTCACCTTTTGTTTATAGTAATGGGAAAGATGGCACCAAATGTGGGTGAAGTTTGTACAGCATGACTGATGTAACTGATGTCAATAAGCTGTACATAGGTAAAAGGGATGAATGGGCAAATGCTAGGTTGTGTATAGTTTTGCAACAATAACAACAATCAAAAACGGGGAGGGGGGCCTACAGATGCTGAACAATCACCTCCTGGGATTATTTCTCTTGGTTTGAGGGCTTTGGGCTATGGTCACAAGGGACAATTCAGTCAACTGGCATAATATGGTTCTTAAAAGTTTATGTTCTACCTCCCAGTATGATGAGTGATGTCTGGGGTCCTAAAAGCTTATATATGGCCATCTAAGATACAATTATTGGTCTTTCTTAGTCTGGAAGAAAAAAGAAAGAAGGAAACCCAATGTTATGGATTGAATTATGTCCCCCCAAAAATGTGTGTATCAACTGGGCTGGGTCATGATTCCCAGTATTGTATGACTGTGTACCATTTTGTAATCTGATGTGATTTCCTTATGTGTTGTAAACTCAATCACTATGATTTAATAACATGGATTAGCAGCAGTTATAATGATGAGGTATACAAGACTGGATAGTGTCTTAAGCCAATCTCTTTTGAGATATAAAAGAGAGAAATGAGCAGAGGCACATGGGAACCTCATACCACCAAGAAAGCAGTGCCGGGAGCAGGACGCATCCTTTGGACCTGAGGTTCCTGTGCAGAGATGCTCCCAGACCAAGGGAAGACTGATGCATCATAAGGACCTTCCTCCAGAGCCAACAGAGAGGGAAAGCCTTCTCCTGGCGCTGATGCCCTGAATTTGGACTTGTAGTCCACTGGACTGTGAGAGAATAAACTTCTCTTTGTAAAAGCCATCCACTTGTGGTATCTCTGTTATAGCAGCATTAGATGACTAAGACACCCAATAATCACAGAAGGAACTGGACTACAGGACTAATTGTCTCCATGAACCACTGCATCCTCCACCTTGAGACCAGATAAACTAGATATTGCCCGGCTACCACCAGTGAATATTCTGATCAGGGACTCAAAAGATAAATCCTGATAAAAAGGGAGAAAAATGTGGAACATAACTTTAAATTCCTAAAGAATCTAAACTTTCTAGACCTTCTGAGGCTGGAGGAATCCCCCGGACTATGGCCCTGAGTTGCTCTTCAAACCTTGAATTGAAACTGCCTCCTGTTGTTGTTGTTAGGTGCTATGTTAGTCATCTAATGCTGCTGTAACAGAAATACTACAAGTGGATGGTTTTAACAAAGAGAAATTTATTTCTTTACAGTAAAGTAGGCTAAAAGTCCAAATTCAGGGTGTCAGCTCCAGGGGAAGGCTTTCTCTCTCTGTCGGCCTTCTGATCAACGTTCCCCAGACTAGGAGCTTCTCTGCACAGGAACCTCGGGTCCAAAGGACATGTTCTGCTCCTGGTGCTTCTTTCTTGGTGGTATGAGGTCTCCAACTCTCTGCTTGCTCCCCTTTCCTTTTATCTCTTGAGAGATAAACAGTGGTGCAAGCCACACTCCAGGGAAACTCCCTTTACATTGGATCAGGGATGTGACCTGGGTAAGGGTGGTGTTACAATCCCACCCTAATCTTCTTTAATGTAAAATTACAGTCACAAAATGAGGACAACCACAGAATTCTTCTTCATATACTCCAGCTTCTCCAATTACCTGCTCAGCATATAGATTGAGTAAGTATGGTGAAAGGACACAACCCTGACGCACATCTTTCTTGACTTTAAACCAAGCAGTATCCCCTCGTTCTGTTTCAATGACTGCCTCTTGGTCTAAGTACAGGTTCCTCATGAACACAATTAAGTGTTCTGGAATTCCCATTCTTCACAATGTTATCCATAATTTGTTATGATTCACACAGTCGAATGCCTTTGCACAGTCAATAAAACACAGGTAAACATCATTCTGGTATTCTCTGCTTTCAGGTATGATCCATCTGACATCAGCAATGATATCCCTTCTTCCATGTCCTCTGCTGAATCCAGCTTGGACTTCTGGGAGTTCTCTGTTGATGTACTGCTGCAACCGCTTTTGAAGATCTTCAGCAAAATTTTACTTGTGTGTGATATTAATGATAGTATTCAATAATTTCTTCATTCTGATGGATCACCTTTCTTTGGAATGGGCACAAATATGGATCTCTTCCAGTCAGTTGGCCAGGTAGCTGTCTTCCAAATTTCTTGGCATAGACAAGTGAGCGTTTCCAGCACTGCATCTGTTTGCTGAAACATCTCAATTGGTATTCTGTTAATTCCTGGAGCCTTGTTATTTGCCAATGTCTTCAGTGCAGCTTGGACTTCTTCCTTCAGTACCACTGGTTATTGATCATATGCTACATCCTAAAATGGGTGAACATCAACCAATTCTTTTTGTGTATTCCTTTCATCTTTTTCTGATGCGTTGAACTATATAACAGTTTAGCTCAAAGAGTAATGCTTGTCTCCCTTAAGCATTGTTTAAAAAAAAAAAATTATATACATATCACCAAAGGGTCAACAGCTATTTTAAAGCATAGATGAGAAGGATAGGGGACAGGGAGTTTAAGTAAATGTAAGTGAAACAACTAGATCAGAAATAATGAGGATGCTGACACAGTGTGAAGAACGTGATGAGATAAGAGCCTTAGGGGGCAGTAAGTTATGTTAATGGGGAAGGGACAATTCAGAAAAGGAGGGTGAGAATGGCTGCACAACTCAAGGTAATCAATATCACTGAATTGTACTTGTAGAAACTGTTGAATTGTATGTTTTGCTGTGTATATTCTCAACAACAACAAAGTAAATAAGAAAAAAGAAGGTAACGGATGTCATCGATCAATATGTCTAGAAAATGTGGAATAGGAGCAGGTTTTGCTGTGTATAATTTCACCAAAAATGAAATTAAATACAGGCACACCTCATTTTATTGTGGTTCACTTTACTGTGCTTCACAGATATTGCGTTTTTTACCAATTGAAGGTTTGTGGCAACCCTGCATCGAGCAAGACTGTTGGCGTTATTTTTCCAGCAGCATGTGCTTACATAGTGTCTCTGTGTCACATTTTGGTAACTTTTGCAATAGTTGAAACTTTTTCATTATTATTATATCTGTTACGGTGATCTGTGATCCATGATCTTTGATGTTACTATTGAATTGTTTTGGGGTGCCACGAACCACGTCCATATAAGATCACAAACTTAATAAATGTTATGTGTGTTCTGACTGCTCCACCAACTGGCCGTTCTCCCATCTCTCTCCCTCTCCTCAGGCTTCCCTATTTCCTGAGGCATGACAGTACTGAAATTAGGCCAGTTAATAACCATACAATGGCCTCTAAGTGTTCAAGTGAATGGAAGTCACACATCTCTCACTTTAAATCAAAAGCTAGAAATGATAAAGCTTAGTAAGAAAGGCATGTCGAAAGCTAAGATAGGCCAAAAGCTAGTCCTCTTGCACCAAACAGTTACCCAGCTTATGAATGCAAAGGCAAAGTTCTTGAAGGAAATAGAATGCTATTCCAGTGACCACACAAATGATGAGAAAGCGAAACAGCATTATTTCTGACACAGAGAAAGTTTCTGTGGTCTGGATAGAAGATCAAGCCAACCACAACATTCTAAGCCGAAGCCTAATCCAGAGCAAGGCTGTAACTCTCTTCAATTCTATGAAGGCTGAGAGAGGTGAGGAAGCTACAGAAGAAAAGTTTGAAGCTAGCAGAAGTTGGTTCATGAGGTTTAAGGAAAGAAGCCATCTTCATAACATAAAAGTACAAAGTGAAGCAGCAAGTGCTGATGCGGAAGCTGCAGCAAGTTATTCAGAAGATCTAGCTAAGACAATTGACAAAGGTGGCTACACTAAACAACAGATTTTCAATGTAGACAAAACAGCCCTATACTGGAAGATGCCATCTAGGACTTTTACAGCTAGAGAGAAGTCAATGCCTGGCTTCAAAGGACAGGTTGACTCTCTTGTTACGGGCTAATGCAGCTGATGATTTAAGTTGAAGCCAATGTTCATTTTCCATTCCAAAAATCCTAGGGCCCTTAAGAATTTATGCTAAGTCTACTCTGCCTGTGCTCTATAAATGGAACAAAGCCTGGATGAAAGCACATCTGTTTACAACATGGTTTACTGAGTATTTTAAACCCACTGTTGGGACCTACTGCTCAGAAAAAAAGATTCCCTTCTAATATTACTGCTCACTGACAATGTACCTGGTCACCTGAGAGCTCTGATGGAGATGTACAAGGAGATTAATGCTGTTTTCATGCCTGCTAACAAATCATCCATTCTTCAGCCCATAGATTAAGGAGTAATTTTGACTTTCAAGTCTTATTATTTAAGAAATATATTTTTGTAAGGCTATAGCTGCCATACACAGTGATTCCGCAGATGTATCTGGACAAAGTAAATTGAAAACCTTCCAGAAAGGATTCACCACTCTAGGTGCCATTAAAAGCACTCGTGATTCATGGGAGGAGGTGTTCAGAAGTTGATTCCAACCCTCCCGGATGACTTTGAGGGGTTCAAGATTTCAGTGGAGGAAGGAACTGCAGATGTGGTGCAAATATCAAGAGAACTAGAAGTGGAGCCTGAAGATGTGACTGAATTGCTGCAATCTCATGATCAAACTTTAATGGATGAAGAGTTGCTTCTTATGGATGAGCAAGGAGTGCTTTCTTGAGATGGAATGTACTCCCGGTGAAGATTCTGTGAACATTGTTGAAATGACAACAAAGGATTTAGAATATTACATAAACTTAGTTGATAAAGCAGCAGTAGCATGGTTTGAGGGGATTAACTCCAATTTTGAAAGTAGTTCTACTGTGGGTAAAATGCTATGCAACAGCATTGCATGCTACAGAGAAATCTTTCATGAGAGGAAGAGTCAATCTATATGGCAAACTTCATTGTTCTTATCTTAAGAAACTGCCACAGCCACCCCAACCTTCAGCAACCAAAACCCTGATCAGTCAGCAGCCATCAACATCGAGGCAAGACCCTCCGTCAGCAAAAAGATTGTGACTCACTGAAGGCTCGGATAATGGTTAGCAATTTTTACCAATAAAGTATTTTTTAATTAAGGTATGCACATTGTTTTTTTAGACATAATACTATTGCACACATAACAGACCACAGTACAGCATAAACATAACTTTTATATGCACCGGGAAACAAAAAAATTCATGTAATTCGCTTTATTACATTATTTGCTTTACTGTGGTGGTCTGGAACTGAACCCACAATGTCTCCGAGTATGCCTGTCCACAGAGTCACTGTACCATAAAAACTGGTAGACAGTCAACCATTTCAGAAGGTAGCATATGATCAAGAACCAATGGTACTGAAGAAGTCCGAGCTGCTACTGAAGGAACTGGCGAAAAACAAGGCTCCAGGAACTGACGGAATAGCAATTGAGATGTTTTAACAGATGCCATGCTGGAAGTGTTCGCTCATCTATGCCAAAAAATTTGGAAGACAGCTAACTGGCCAACCAACTGGAAGAGATCCATATTTGTGCCCATTCCAAAGAAAGGTAATCCAACAGATGCGGAAATTACCAAACAGTATTGTTAATATCACAGGCAAGTAAAATTTTGCTGAAGATACTTTAAAAACGGTCGCAGCAGTGTATCTACAGGGAAATGCCAGAAATTCAAACTGGATTCAGAAGAGGACGTGGAATGAGGGATATCATTGCTAATGCCAGATGGATCTTGGCTGAAAGCAGAGAATACCAGAAAGACGTTTACCTGTGTTTTACTGACTATGCAAAGACATTCAACTGAATGGTTGTGAAATCTTTGTAGAAGGATTTATTAGTCTTCTAAATGGATGAGAGAATACCAGAAGAAACATTCCTAGTTTTGATTACATCTAAATTTTAAACATCCTATTTTAAAAAATAACCAAAATTAAAACAGAAAGAAAAAGAATTGTGGTACAGTGAATTACCTAACATGGAGAGAGAGAGAGACAGAGACAGCTGTAACACCAAAGACAGCGAGAAGCAGCAGCAGAAGAGGCAGAAGACCGGCAGGAGACAGCATGGTGAACTTCCTGGCCCACGGAGCTAAAGCTGAGTACCTTCAGGCCAAGGCTTACTGGCAGAGTGGGATGCCTCTGGGTACCTATTAGCATAGCTAAAAGAGTTTTATAACACTTGGCAGGGCAGAGGCCAGCCCAAGGGGTCCAGGGCCAAAGAGAGACTTGCCTGTGGGCACAGCTGAGAAAAGGGTGTCTTGACTAAAGAACTGTATCCTGAGCACTCCTGAACCTTAACTGTAACCTATTACTTCCATAATAAACCCCATAATCATGAGTATTGTTTGTGAGTTGTGTGGCCACTGCAACAAATTCTTGAACACAGCAGAGAAGTAGAGAGCACCGTGGGAGGGACAGTCGGTTTCAGCATTGGTAAAAGCGTTGGAAGGTGGAGGCATCTGACCTCTGCCTCATAGTAATCAGCCTTGGACTGTTAATCTTGATTCTCCTTCTTCCTTATGTAGTTAGAAGGTGTCAGACGCCATTTTTACAGAATAAAGAAGACTGATTTACTATTTGGTATGGATGGACTTGTGTCCCCCCAAAATATGTATTGGATCCTAACACTATACTTGTGGATGTAATCCTATTTGGGAATAGGGTTTTCTTTGTTATGTTAATGAAGCCATATCAGTGTAGGGCGTGTCCTAAACCTAACCACTTCTGAGTTATAAAAAGAGCAGATTAGAAAGAGAAGGAAGCACAAATGGGAAGACAGACTCCATGAGACAGTCACTAAGGAAACAAGGAATGCCTGGGCTACAGAAGTCAAAAGAGACAAAGATCTGCCCACAGAGCCTATGGAGAGAGAGCATCCTCTACAGCTGGTGTCCCAAATTTGGACTTCTAGCCCCCTGAACTGTGAGAAAATTAATTTCTCTTCTTTAAAGTCACCACTTGTGGTATTTCTGTTACAGCAACACCAGGAAATGAAAATACTATTGTTATAGTATAAAGAATCTACACAAGAATTTTGAGGGAAAAAAGTTAAACATAATAAGAAAAAAAGAGGAATTACTGAAAAGTAGTTAAAAAAAAAAAAAAAAAAAAGCACCCTGTAGGTAAGCAAGTTTATGTACCACTGGTATCTTCCATGAAATATGGTTATAAAAGTTCCCCTGATGATGGTATAGGCTAAATGACAATTAAGAGTTTTAGAAGAAGCAATACTGGCAAAATAAATGTTTTAGGTGGGAGAAACATCCATGTTTAAAGAGGAAGACGTGAACTATGACACAAAGAACGTCACATACAGAAAGTATACAAAGCATCTGTAAAGTATACACAGAAAAACTGAGACCCAACAGCAAAGGAGAGCAAAGACAAGAAAGAAAAGACCTCTGAAAAAAGGTAAGAAAATGCTTTCTCATCAGTTTGCCAAAAATAACCCTGATCTGACAATAGGGAAATGATGCTTACATTTGGAATCTGTCACTGCCACTACGTGACCTTGAACGAAAGACGTACTATATCTCTGTTTTCTCTTTCTCAAATTGAAATATTATGGCATAGGTTTCTAATCTATATTCATATAATTCTACGAAGCTCAAAGTTGATTAAAGGAAAAAAAAACTAGATGCACTAGAAGCAATCCCAAAATTGTCATACTTATAATTCATCAAGTGGTTTTAGTCAATCATTAAACCAAAAAACCATACCTGTTGCCATCGAGTCCATTCTGACTCATAGTGACCCTATAAGACAGAGTAGAACTGCTTCATAGGGTTTCCAAGGAACGGCTGGTGGATTCGAACTGCCAAACTTTTGATCAGCAGCTGAGCTCTTAACCTCTATGCCACTAGAGCTCCATCCAGCCAACTGTTAGATGTCCAAAAAAAGCTAAAAAAGGTGAGATACATAAAATCGGAATATATAGCCATTTAACAAGCTAACCATGAGAGAATGTGAAAGGAATTGAAAACGGACAGAAGGCAGAAATGAACAAAAGATGGCCTGATGAATGCCGTAAAACAGAGGTGGGAAAAACACATAAAGAGATTGAGGATCTCAACCAAGGCAAGGAGTCATGGGCCTGAGGCCCTTATGAAGGGAACTACTCTCCAAAAGAGTGAAGGAATGAGAAAAATGACACGTCGTTCAGCATGAGGATGATATTAAAAGAAAAACTAGTGTCTAGTGCCCCAGCCCTTCTGCACAGACATGGAGGCTCTAAGGTGAGCTGTCTTACCAAGATCCCAACCTGCTCCTCCTTGCTGTTCTGTGTGCTGAGCTGCTGCCGGAAACGGCTCTCACTCACCTGGACAGGTACTTGATGGAAAGTCTCCATCCTCCATCCAGGGCTCTGCCCCTTGCTCCAATTGGGTAATTAGTTTTGGTTTGGAAGAGCGAAGTCCTGTTCATAGAGAAAAAGAATGTGACTATGCTCATAAGCACAAGGAATAATCCCAGACCTCACTCTCAACTGGGGGGGCTACAAGAAGCACAGACATGTCAAGGAGGCCTTGAGGGTAGTATAAAGAATGTCCAAATCATGTAGTCACAGAAAATGTATGAGGGGAAGTCAGTTAGAAACCAAGGTCCTCCTTGAGGATGAGAAATTCGTATTTTTGGAAGCAGATGAATCCTGACATGAAAAATTTAGAGAACTAGGCTAGCTCACACAACCTAGCTGCCAAGCTCTGTATGGTTCTGACTTTTCTGAGGGATGGAAGGAGCATAAGCTAAAAAAAAAAAAAAAAAAAAAACTCACTTAAGAATTTTAAATACCCCGAATCATTTACCCTGTGAAAACACAAAGCTGCCCAGCAGACTAACTCTGAGACAAGGAGAAAGACATCCTTACCCATAGACACCAGATTCCCATAGTTTTCCAGCATCACATCTCTGTACAGGGCCCGCTGAGTAGCATCCAGGTGTCTCCATTCAATCTGAGTAAAGTATACAGCTACCTCCCCAAACGTCAGTGATCCCTGCAAGCCAAACCCAATTCTGTTCTTCCAGGAACCCCAAAGTAGGGAGCCAGGAAGGCTTCACTGGAGAAGAAAAGCAAGATGTTCAAGGCCAGCTTCTGATATTTCAGATTGTGTTTACAGGGAAGGGAGTGAGAGACAGTTAACAAAAGGACGAAGAAGGCAAAGCACATTATGCATTAAGTAGTCAACTTGTTCCACTGGAATAAAGAACCAAAAGAGGAGGAGCTGGGATAGGGTGAGGTCTGCAACCCCTCACTTTAGCCACACTGCCTTCCTCAACATTCTTCCGACAGACCTACCATGCTCCCACCCTAGCCTGGCATTTGCTCATCCCTCACTTTATCAGGTCTTTGCTTAAATGTCACTTCATCAAAAAGGTCTTCTCTTTTCTCCTCTTCCATCCTCTACCACTCTCTATCCCGTTGTTGTTAACTGCTATCAAGTTGACCCTCAACTCATAGCAACCCAGTCCACAATGGAATGAAACACTGCCTGATCCTGTACCACCCCCACGATCAGCTGCAGATTGGACCACTGCGATCCACAGAGTTCTCATTGGCTGCTTTTTGGAAGTAGACTGCCAAGCCTTTCTTCCTAGTCCATCATAGTCTGGAAGTTCTGCTGAAAACTGTTCAGTATCATAGCAACACATAAGCCACCACTGACAGATGGGTGGTGGCTACACATGAGGTGTACTGGCTGGGAATCAAACTTGGGTCTCCCACATGGAAGGCAAGAATTTTACTACTGAACCACCAATGTCCTCAGATCTATCCTGTTATCCAGCTTTATTTTTCTTCATAGCATTTCTCCCTAATCTGGCAGAAGAAGTTTATATTTATTGTCAGTATTCAAGAATTTATTCAATCAACAAATAAATAGAAGTCTGAAAGACATATACTTTATCCTAGAATTTAGTGACCATGGTCTGACTCTGGGGCAGAATACTTAAAATCAGAATTGCCTCTTATAGCAGTAGCAACTTAATATGTACCACCACAGTGCTATGCTCTAAGGTATGTATCATTGCTCTGAATTTTCACACCTGTATAAGGCATCGTTGAATCTATTTTGTGGCTAAGGAT
This sequence comes from Dugong dugon, assembly GCA_030035585.1. NCBI lineage: Eukaryota > Metazoa > Chordata > Mammalia > Sirenia > Dugongidae > Dugong > Dugong dugon. The sequence goes on along the minus strand of CM057475.1, from coordinate 2,657,415 downwards.
ACCAAGGTTCACGGAGTTGAAAGAACTTGCTCAAGGTCGCAGGGCTGAGAGGGAGTAGAGTATAAAAGCAGCTATAAAAAGTGCTAAGAAGACTATGAGCAAATCGGAGACAATAACTATGACATATTAAAAGGAAAAAATGGGTAAGCCTAAAAAATACATATGCAAAGATGTTTCCAATGAAATAATTTGTTTTGTTCAGAGTGGTAAGAATGTGGGTTATCTTTAATTTTTAAAATTTTCTTGTTACTGTTAATGTGTATAATAAAAACAAGTCATTTTGAAAATATTCAAATATTATTCATTTATTTCTTTCAAAATGCTGATTACTTCCTGTCAACTTCTCAAAGTCCTTCGAAACCCAGTTTTCTCCAGGATAAAGGCATTCTAAACACTGAATATTTCCAACTTGCTCTGGGGTCAGTCTGTTAGTATCTTCACTCCTTTTTCAGGGCATTCTCCTAGCCAAATCCCATCCTCCATAATTATGCAGCTTTCATTTATTCCCAGGAAGAGGTAAAATGATCACCTCCACCACTCCACCGCGCCCTGAAGACTGCTTTGACCCGAGGCTCAACAGAGCTCTGCCTTCCCCATGTCATGTGCATCACTGACACTTTAGCCTCCAGGTCTTAGGATGCTAAACGTGTCTGTTTTTCATTTTCTGTGAATTTGCAAGGTCCTCAGGGGCAACAGCTACACCTTGCTTATGAAGTATTTTTCAGTTTCTAGCACTCTAGAAAGTATAGATAGCAATAATCTATTTGGTGGGCATTATGGATTGAATTGTGGAATCCTAACCTCTACACATGTGGATGTAATCCTATTTGGAAACAGGATATTCTTTTTTATGTTAATTAGGTCATATCACTGTAGGATGTCTGAAACCTAATCTCTTCTGAGTTATAAGGAACAGCACAGAGACACGCAAGCACAAACGGGGAAGGACAGGTGCTACACCACATGACCACACCACTAAGGAACCGAGGAATGCTAGAATCAACATGACCTTCCTCCAGAGCCAACAGACAGAGAGCCTTCCCCTAAAGCCAGTACCCTGAATTCAGACTTCTAGCCTTCTCAACAGTTAGAAAATAAATTTCTGTTACAGCAGCACTAAGAAACTAAGACACTGGATGACTATGTGGAGAGAAGAAGGGCATGAAGGGATGGCAGTGGGGAGAAGGGCCCTTTCTCTGCAGAGATGGACCCATCCAGGACTGGCTCAGGCATCTTGGTCCAAACTCCATGCAGATAAGCTTCAGGGCAAGAGGTACAAACCCAACCTCCCTTTGAAACACGTGGAGATTTCTCGGGAAAAGGAAAAATCAAACTCGCCTGGATCTGGGCTCTTGGTAGTCTTGGGGCCATGTCTCCTGAACTGTTCACTCAGGCAAGGGCAGGCAATCCTTCAAAAGCCAATCTGGGGAAAAAGAAAGGAAATATGAGGTAGTCCTACCGTGTCCTACACTAGCTAAAACTTGCTCACCGCAAGCTGAACGAAATCAATCACCACGCTCCCTACTCCCTATAAAGGTCACTGAACAGGTGAAGGTGGTTAGGGTCAGGAAGAAAGGCCACGGAACTGCTGCCTGGAACCTGGATTTGAGTCCAGCCTTGCAGCACCCTCCAGGCCAAGCTGAGGCTGTTGGTCAAGCACCTTCACCGACGCAAGTGGAAAGTCTCAAAGGTGACTCAATGTTTGAGGCCTCAGCGCAAGCCTTTAAGCTCCCTATGATGTGCCACTCATGACCCTAATACTCTACAGCATGCTTTCTCCTTTTTATAATGAGCGATTGAGAGCTTCACATAACTAATGCCATGATGGACCTGTAAGTTTTTTCCTGCCTGTCTTCTCCTTTCTGCATATCTTTGTTAATGACTTTGTTTTGTTCTGTCCGGCCACCTGTGACTTACGATCCCCCACATGGTGATTAGAGCCCGGATGTCTGGCATGTATATCTTTAGCCCGATAAGGAGATGTCCAGCATGTATCTCTTTAGTCTGATAAAGAGTCTCTTGTAATTGTCTTGTAATGAATAACTCATCTGGCCATGCCATCTGTGGGTTATGTGCCAAAAGGACACTTCTAACCCTGGTAAAAATCATATATAAGCTCTAATGTAAAATTGCCTTTTGGGACTCCACAAAGACAGCCTGCATTGCTGTCAGAGTCCCCGTTGGTGCCACCTCGTAAACAAACTTTCTCTTTTTGACTTGGAGTACATTTCATTGGCTCAACTGCTCCAGGGCACGGACCCTAATCAGGCAACACAGTCATAAGAAGATATTAGAAGATATTAGATGGATACTGCACAGCTTCTGAGGATGGGACCCTGCCCTACCTGTTGTCCTCTCCTACCCTGGCTTTTCCTCAACCTGCCCCCCAGGAAAGAAGGGGCACATGTGGCCATAGCCCAAAGTTTTAGCATCCTAGCCTGGCGGCCACCGCTCCCACACCCAGCCACTCTATGCAGGGCTGAGCCACGTGCACAGCGCGGAAGCAACGTCCCACAGAGGCCCCAGCCAATGTGAACCCCAAGTGGTGCAGGACTCATGCCCACGAGGGCAGAGTCAGAAACACAAATGGCCGCCACCAAGGCCTCTGGGAAATGTAGTCTGGGAAATATGCCAACGCCTTAGTGTCTCCATTTTCGGTGCACATTAACGTCCCTGGGGATCTTTAAAAACTAGAGATACCCTTCTTTCCTTTGGGGGCCTGATCCAGGACCTTCATTTATTTATATATGGCTAATATTTACTGAGCTCTTATACACCAGACGTCATGCAGAATCCTCACCACCACCAAGTCCATTTGGTAGCTATGTAATGATGTAATCACCTCCATAATGAGATCTGAAATAATGTAATCACTTCTATGATGAGATGTTATGAGCAGCCAATCAGTTGAAAGGGAGTTTCCTTGGGGGTATGGCCTACACCCAATATCGGTGGACTTTCTGGCAAAGCTCATTGGCTTTTGCTTGCTCTGGATCCTGCAGCTGGCTCCTGTTAATCTGACCTCTGGTTCTTGGGACTTAAGCTAGCAGCTTACCTACCAATCTTGGGATTTGTCAGCCTCCACAGCCTGTGAGCCAGAGGTCTACTGTCTGACCTGCCAATCTGGGGTTCACCATCCTCTGCAGCTACATGAGTCAGAACCCTCCAGCCTGACCCACAGACATGGGATGTTCCAGCCTCTAGAACCACGAGCTATTTCCTTGATATAAATCTCTCTCTATATATATATTTATATGCTTCACTGGTTTTGCTACTCTAGAGAACCCAAGAGTCGTTCTAGAGAAACAAAATTGTTAAGGATGGGTTTTTTAAATTGGTTCTCAAGTCTGGTTAGTCTTAAAGATGTTGATGACTCTGCTTCCAGGAGTAAAAACGGCACTGCTAATCCATGGTGTGAGATGGCAATAGAAATATGCAAAATATCACCACCAATAGATCAGGTATTGGTGAGAGGCAAGCCTCTGGGTGATTGCATGTTTCATACCTTTCTACAATTTTGTCATAATGAGAAGTATAAGGAAGCTGGTTGGTTGGTGCTACTTTCACTAGACAAAGCGGCCCAAATGCCCATGGTCTTCAATCCTGTCACATTATCTTCCCTCTCTCAGTCTGCACCTGTGGCCTCAAAAGGAGTTCCTTATGATCAGTTGACTAAGAGCAAATGCATGCCTGGTTTACAGATGTTTCTCCACAAGATGCAGGTACCACTTGAAAGTGGGCAGCGGCAGCACTACAGCCCCTTTCTGGGACCTCCCAGAAGGACAATGGTGAAGGGAAATCCTCCCAACAGGCAGAACTTTGAGCAGTGCACCTGGTTATTCACTTTGCTTGGAAGGAGAAATGGCCAGATGTTCAACTGTATACTGATTCAGTCTGTGGCCAATGGTTTGGCTGGATGGTCAGGGACTTGAAAGGAACATGATTGGAAAATTGGTGACAAAGAGGTACAGGGAAGAGGTATGTGGATAGACCTCTCTGAGTCGGCCAAAGAAAGTGAAGATATTTGTGTCTTGTGTGAATGCTCACCAAAGGGTGACCTCAGCAGAGGAGGATTTTAACCAAGTGGATAGAATGACATGTTCTGTGGACATCAGTCATTCTCATTCCCTAGCCACTCCTGTTATTGCCCAACGAGCTCATGAACAATGTAGCCATAGTGGCAGGGATGGAGGTTATGCACAGCCTCAGCAACATGGACTTCCACTTACCAAGGCCGACCTGGCTACAGCCACTGCTCAGTGCCCAATCTGCCAGCAGCAGAGACCAACAATGAATCCTCAATATGGCACCATTCCTCAAGGTGATCAGCCAGCAACCTGGTAGCAAGTTGATTAAATTGGACTGCTTCCATCATGGAAAGGGGAACATTTTGTTATTACTCTACTAGACATTTACTCTGGATATGGATTTGCCATCCTTGCATGCAATGCTTCCACCAAAACTACTATCCGTGGACTTAGAGAATGCCTTATCCACCGTCACGGTATCCAAAACAGCATCGCGTCAGATGAAGGGACTCACTTCACAGCAAATGAAGGGCAGCAATGGGCCCACGTTCATGGAATTCACTGGTCTTACCATGTTCCCCATCATTCTGAAGCAGCTGGCTTGACAGAACGATGGAATGGCCTTCTAAAAACACAATTATGGCCAGCTAGCTTGCAATACCTTGCACGGTTGAGACAATTTTCTCCAGGAGATTGTATATGCCCTAAACCAGCATCCAATATATGGTGCTGTTTATCCCATAGCCAGGATTCATGGGTCCAGGAATCAAGGGATGGAAATGGGAGTGGCACCCTTCACTATTACCCTTAGTGACCCACTCACAAAATTTTTGCTTCCTGTCACCGTGACCCTATGGTCTGCAGGTCTAGAAATCTTAGTTCCAAGGGGAGGAATGCTCCTACCAGGAGACACAATGCTGATTCCATTGAATTGGGAGAATGCCATCCGGCCACTTTGGGCTCCTCATGCCTCTGGACCACAGGCAAAAGAAGGGAGTTACTGTATTGGCTGGTCTGACTGATCTTGATTACCAAGAGGAAACTGGATTGATAATGCAGTTAAAGAAGAGTATGCCTGGAATACAGGAGATCCCTTAGGGCATCTCTTAGTACTACCATGTCCCGTGATTAAAGTCAACGGAAAACTACAGCAACTCAATTCCAACATGACTAATAATGGCCCACAACCTTCAGGATTGAAGGTTTGGGTCACCCCACCAGGCAAAGAACCATGACCAGCTGAGGTGCTTGCTGAGGGTAAAAGGGAATATTGAATGGATAGAAGAAAGTAGTTCTAAATACCAACTACAACCATGTGGCCAGTTACACAAACAAGGACTATACAACTGTTGTATTTCTTCCTTGCATATGTGCATCAAATATTTTTTTTTCACTTATAAAATATAAAATGTAAACAGGGCTAGTGCATTTTCGGTTGTATGCATGTTGTATCATGTTAGGCACAAGTATGACTTTATAATTTCTTTATTTAGAGATGTGTATGGGCACCAAGTTGGCAAGGGGTGGACTGTGATAGTTAAGGTTGTGTGTCAACTTGGCTGGGCCATGATTCCCAGTGGTTTGGCAGTTATATAGTTTGGTAGCTATGTAATGATGTAATCACTTCTATAAAGAAATCTGATATGTTATCACTTCTATGACAAGACCTGTTTTGAGTAGCCAATCACTTGAAAGGGAGTTTCTTTGGGGGTGTACCCTGCATCCAATATAGGTGGACTTTCTGGCAAAGCTCACTGGCTTTTGCTCACGCTGGCTCCTGTTCATCTCACCTCCGGTTCTTGGGACTTGAGCTAGCAGCCTACCTGCCAATCTTGGGATTCATTAGCCTCCACAGCCTACAAGCCAGAGGCTTGCTGTCTGACCTGCCGATCTTGGGTTCACTAGCCCCTGCAATTACGTGAGTCAGGAGAAGCCTCCAGCCTGACCCACGGACTTGGGACTTTCCAGCCTCCAGAATGGCATGAACTATTTCCTTGATACAAATCTCTCTATATATACATTTTGAGAAAAGACCTGGCACTCTGCTCCCTTAAAGCTCACAGCCTAGGAAACCCTATAGGGCACTTCTACTCTGTCCTATAGGGTCTCTATGAGTCAGAATTGACTCGATGGCACACAACAAAAACAGAACCTCATGAGCCATTTCCCTGACATAGGTCTCTCTCTATATATATTGTTTCACTCATTTTGCTTCTCTAGAGAATCCAGCCTAAGATCACTGTGCATTAGATCACCTGCCTTGAAAAACAGATATAAACCCTATTCCTATGAGCCTCAGTACAACTATTTAGGTAAAAGGGCTTCTGCAAAGGCTTGTCACCATATCGTGAGCTCTCCAAATAGGACCCACAAGGCCTAATCAGTGGCAAGGCTGATGAAAGGCAGATGACCCAGGGTCCCAGAAGAAACCCACCAGAACCATGCAGGGTTGTACCTTTCACTGGTCCTCTTCTCCCACCAGTTTCTGGGGTGGGTTCTCAGATCATACATGAGAGTCTGCAGACAGCACAGGGCAGCTCCAGTTCCCAAGTTCATCACAGAGCAGTCAGCTTTGCTGTGAGCCTGCTGCAGGTGAGGACTGCTGGTATCACGGCCTCTCGGGCTCTTCCTCTACTATACCACCACCCCCCCACTGGCCTCAGCCCCCTATGCCTCATGCCAGCTGCTTTCTTTCTTTACTATGATCCTAGAACCTTCAACTTTTCATTGTAACTGTTTCTGAGTACTGCACCAGTCTCCGTAAACTTCCTGTGCTTGATAATAATGAAGCGTCCTTATGAAATTTGGGTTTGAACTTTTCCAGTGTGACTCCATCAGCGATCTCTTAGAGTCTTCATGCAGTAAGTAAATTATATAATGTACATACCAAAATAAAGGGCATCTGTGTCTATGTATAAGGAGCCCTGGAGGCACAGTAGTTAACAGCTCGGCTGCTAATCAAAAGGTCAGCAGATCAAACCCAGCAGCTGCTCTGCAGAAGAAAGGTGTGGCAGTCTGCTTCCATAAAGATTACAGCCTTGAAAACCCTATGGGGCAGTTCTCCTCTGCCCTATAGTGTCGCTATGAGTCAAAATCGACTCAACGGCAATGGACGGGTGTCTATGTATAACTGATTGTAGTTAAGACAGTGTGTATGTCATTACAGGATGTGTACATGTGAGAACCAAGTGTATATGGATATACGTGATTGGGAAGTGAGTGTGTAAGAAAGTATGAGACCAAAGTATACGGTGGGTGTACTACATGAGCATGCGGGCAAGTATGAGGTATTAGTATAAGAAAGTGCATAAGTGTGAGTGTGAGGATGTGTGCACCTAGGGGGAGTAGTATGATGTGTGAATAAATAATGTATGATGGTGAGTTTGTAAAATAGGGTGTGACAGTGTACCAGTCAGCTATTTTCACAATAATATTATGTAACAGGATACCCCAAAATATGGAAGCTTACAACAACAATCACTTGTTTCATGTCAATGAACCTGCAGGCCAGCTGGGGTTTGGATGATTTAGGCTGGGCATAGTTGAGTATGACTTCAGGCCACAAGTTGGGTTCTGATCTCCTCCACATGTCTCTCATTTTTCCGGCACAAGCAGGCTGCCCAGGAACGTTCATCTCATGGCAATGGGAGAAGCGCCACAGAACAAGTCCGACCCTACGTGCATTTTTAAAACATCTGTTCACATCACATCTGATTTAGGAGTTAAAATTGGAGCCATTATTCCCTGTACTTGAGTATAAAGAACGTGACCCAGCTAGAGCTCGACTCACAAGGACTCACAAGGACACATTAACTGCGCCCAGAGCTATAAAGACAAAAGCTAGGACAATCTTGGAAAACATTTTTTAGGGAATCTTTCACATAAACAAATCATAGACAAAGCACAAAAAACCCACATATTTTCGACTCATCTTTTTTTATTAACATTTAGTAAATAGTAAGACTTGCTAGACCAATGAAGACCCTTCTGACTGTCGTCACTGAAACTTGTACCAGTGATTATTAAGAAAGACAATTCAAAATGTAGAATCACAGTGATTTGGCAGTTTATAGCCAATCTGTGAAAGGGTGAAGGCTTTTAATGATTTTACTCATTTGTAATGTCAATATATACTGATGATTCTGTAAAATTCCTTGGACTCAGATGGACATGGCTCTGGCAGCATGCCTGTCCACTTCCCACGTTTGCCTCTTGGAACATATGCCAAATAAAATCTTACTTTTTGCTTTGCTATAACTTTGTAGTGATTTTACCTTAGGACACCCCTACTGATGTTCTATTAACTAAAGCAAGTGATATTGCCAAGCCCAGCATCAATGGGCCTGGAATTACATTCCTCCTCTAGTCAGAGGAATACAAATTTATGTGGAAAAGAACTGCCAATACAGTAAAAAATTACGGACTAGGGACTTCTAGCTCTGGCCAAGATGGAAGAAGCCGTGTTTTTTCCAAGGTCCTCTTCTTACAACTAAAAGAACCTGGTCATAACACAATAAACAGGCACAGGAAGATCCTAAAAGGTGGGAAATAAAGCAGTCTACCTAGGGACCTTGGGACCTGAAGAACTACGGTGAGTTCCCAGGGTTTCTTCTGTGCCTCCCTTACGATGTAGACAACGTGATGGAGAAACCTGCAGCCCAGAACCACCAGTAACCACAAACAAACAAAAAACTCTAAGAAAAATCCATTTCCCTGGGCCAGAAGACTGAGAAAAAGGTGGCCTCACAAAATAATTATTTTGACAATACCTGTCCTACTCTAGCCACACATCAGTAACTGCCCCCCACCCCCCCAGCCACACATCAGTAACTACCCGCCCCCTGACCACAGCTTCACTACAGGGCCTGCAGCCAGCAAAAGGATAAAAAAGAGAGTACTATAAACCAGTCTACATTCATAACTTCAACAATTTAGAGTCCACGGACCGATTTTTTAAAAACTACCAAAACCCTATTGCCATCGAGTCGATTCTGACTCACAGCGACCCTATGGGTTAGAGCAGAACTGCCCCCATACAGTTTCCAAGGCTGTAATCTTTATGGAAGCAGATTGTCACATCTTTCTCCCAAGGAGCAGCTGGTGGGTTCAAACTGCCAACCTTCTGGTTAGCAGACAAGCGCTTTAATCACTGAGCCACCAGTGCTCCTTTTAAAAACCACAAACTACCAAAATCAAACCAAAATGAAACAAATAATCTGAAGAGTCCTGAAACCGTTAAAGAAATTGAATTTGTAATTTAAAAAAAAAAGAAATCTCCTGGCTCAGACTATTTAACGGAAGAACCTTACCAAATATTTTTTATAAGAATTAACATCGATTTGACATAATCTCTCCCAAAAAATAAATGGGAGAAAATATTTCCCAACTCATTTTATGAGGCCATATTATTCGATATCAAAATCAGACAACATTAACAAAAAACAAAAACTACAGACCAGTATCTCTCATAAACTTAGATGCAAAAATCCTCAACAAAATATTACCAAGTCAAATCCAGCAATGTATAAAAAGGTTTATACACCACAACCAAGTAGGATTTATTCCACGTATGCAAGGCTGGTTCAATATTCAAAAATCCATTAGTGTAATCAACCATATCAACAAGCTAAAGAAGAAATATAATACAATTATATCAACTGGCACAGAAAAAGCGTTTGACAAAATCCAACATCCATTTATGATGATAATGCTCAGCAAACTATGAATACAAAAGGAACTTCCTCAAATTGATAAAGACCTAAAGCTAACATTATACTTAAGGTTAAAAGATTGAATGTTTTCCCCCTAATATCAGAAACAAAGCAAGAATGTCTGCTTTTGCCACTCTTATTCAATACAGTTCTGGAATTTCCAGCCAGCATTGTAAGGCAAGAAAAAGATACAAAACGCATACAGATTGGAAAGAAAGAAATAAAACTGTCCTTTTTGCAGAGGACATGATTGTCTACATAGAAAATGTCAAGGAATCTAAAAAAATAAACTTCTACAACCACTAAGTGAGTCCAGCAAGGTTACAGAATCCAAGATCAACACACAAAAAGCCAATCGCTTTTCTATATAACTAAACAACAAACACACGCAAATTAAAATTAAAAACACAGTATCATTTTCAATCTTTGCAAAGAAAATTGAATACTTTGGTAAAAATCTAACAAAACATATACAGGATCTATATCTTGAAAATTACAAAATGCTAATGAATGAAATAAAACCAAAAACCAAACCCACTGCTGTAGAACTCCCCATGGGGTTTTCAAGACCATAAATCTTTATGGAAGAGATTGCCACATCTTTCTCCTGTGGAGTGTCTGGTGGGTTTGAACTGCTGGCCTTTAGGTTAGTAGCCAAGTGCTTAACCACTGCACCACCAGGCCTCCTTGAATATAAAACAACACCTGAATAAACAGAGAGAGGTACCACATCCATGGGTTGGAAAATTCAATACAGTGTATCTCCAAAGAGTAAAGATGCTTCCAAATTATACCTATATAATACAATTCCTATCAAAATTCCAGCAAGGGCTTTTGTAGACATTGACAACCTTATTCTATAATTTATATGGAAAGTCAAAGGACCTAGAATAAAAGAATTCTGAAAAATAAGAACAAAGTGGGAGAAACAACTCTACCTGATACTAACGCTACATGCTACAGTAATCAAAACAGTGTGATACTGGCTGATAAATGGGACAGAATAGAGAATCTAGAAATAGACTCGCACAAATATGCCCAACTGGTTTTTTACAAAAGTAACTCAATGGAGGAAGGATCTTTACAACAATAGTATTGGAGCAATGGGACATCCATATGCAAAAAAATTGAAACTTGCCCTCAATTTCATAATTTATTTAAAAAATTAACTCAAAATAGATTAAAGACTTACATGTAAAATATAAAACTTTAAAAAAATAGGAGAAAAATCTTTTAAGACCTAGGGATAGGCAAAAATTTCTTGGACTTGACACCAAGTGCACAATCTATTCAAAGAAAAATTGATAAATTGGACCTCATAAAAACTAAAAAAAAAAAAAAAAAAACTTTTGGTCGGAGAATGACCCTATGAAGAAAATGAAGAGACAAATTACAGACTTGGAGAAAAGGTTTGCAGACCTCATATCTGACAAAGGCCTTATATTAAGAATACGAGGGTAAGTCAAAAAGCATTGCTACTAAGGTTCTAGTTCAGACACACACAGGTTTATTCCAAGCAAAATGTGTTTAAACATGTCTCTGCGATCAGTAGATGGCTACAGACAAGTTCTCTCAATAATACCCTTGTCTCAGTCTCCTTAAGGTTAGCCTTCAAAAAAAGGGATACTTTTTGTGTCATGGAAAAAAACGATTTTGCAGTTAGGGCTAATATCAAATTTTTAACAAAACTCAAGTGGACATCTTCCCAAATCATTGAAGCTTTGCAACAAGTTTATGGGAATGCTGCCCCACATAAAACAACAGTTTTTAGATGGATTAAGTGTTTTAAGGAAGGTCAGAAGGACCTCAAAGATGAGCCAAGAGCGGGAAGACCACTCAGAAGGTTATGGCGACAGTTTTTTGGGATTCCCAAGGGGTGATCTTGATAGATGTTCTTGAAGGACACAAGACGATCACAGGGGCTTATTATGAAGAAGTTTTAAGAAAATTGGAAATTGCATTGGTGAGAAAAATGCCAAGAAAGTTGTACTGAGGAATTTTTTCCCATCATGACAATGCACCTGCTCGTTCTTCGAGGGCAGCAAAGGTGGTCCTATGAGAATTTCGTTGGGAAATCTTACCCCATCCACCCTACAGCCCTGATCTTGCCCCTTCAGACTTCTTTTTGTTCCCAAAATTCAAAGAACATTTAAAAGGAACACGATTTGAGTCCCTTGAGGATACCAAAACTGCCATTTTGACTTGGTGTAAATCGAAGAGTGCAGAAGTCTTCAGGGAAGGGTTAGAGAGATGGAAATACCACCTTCAGAAGCGTACAGACCTAGATGGAGGGTATGTCAAGAAAAAATAGCTTAACATTTTGATATTTTTGCTTAACAAAGTTTTCTATGATTTTGTAGCAATATTTTTCAACTTACCTTCATATATAAAAAATTCTCAAAACCCCACAGTAAAAATAAAAACTGTTCAGTTGGAATACAGGAAAAAGACATGTACAAACAGTTCACTGAAGTGATACCAATGATATATCACTACATATCTATCAGAGAGGAAAAAAAAAGTAGTAATATCAAATGCTGGCTGGCTCATTAGAATGTATGGGATGATTACATGAGCTAAAAGTATTGTATTTGGCACATACATGCTAATTATTGTTCTTAATTTGTTAAAGGACACATACAGAACGAAAATCTCAGCTGGCATACTGTCTTCTTCCTTGCTAGACAAAGAACTGTAAGAGAATAAATTTGTGTTGTTGTACACCAATTAATTTGTGGTAATTTGTTACAGCAGCAATGGGAAACTAATACACCAAGGAAGGAGGTAGCTACAGAGGAGAGATCCAGGCAACTGCTCCTTGACCCCGAGAATAGATCTGAAGAGAAGCTGGGGGAAAAGCCAATTGGGCGGCTAGCTCTGTGTCACTCCGTGACAGAAAAAGTAAATGGAGATGCTGCCAATCCCCTGAAGGCACGAACAACTACAGGGATCCGTTTCCCACGTGCATGCATGATACACAGTACTACTGAATTAAAAAAGCAAATTGCAAGTCCAGATATATGGCATGACTCCACTTTTTGTTTTAAAAATATATTGATATTTATGTATAACTAGTTATGTCATGGTACATGACTGCTGAGTGTCGCCTAACTCCCTCATCTCCTCAAAGTCTTTGCTTGTTACACCTATTCAAAATTGCAAACCACCTCCCCAACCACACACACTCACATCAGCATCGCTAAAGCCCGACTTCAACTCTATTTTTTATCACGTTATCACTTTATTACACACTATATTAAACTCTTTATCACTTTATTACACACTATATTTTTAAAAACCCAGTGCCGTCGAGTCAATTCCGACTCATAGCGACAGAGGAGAACTGCCCCCATATGGTTTCCAAGGAGCCCTGGTGGATTCAACCGCCGACGTTCTGGTTAGCAGCCGAATGCGTAACCACTGCACCACCAGGGCTCCCACACACCATATACCACTTATTACATTTATGTATTGCTTATGTTTCCCACTACAATTTAACATCCACAAGAGCAGAGATTTTTGTGTAAGCGTCTCGAACAGCTCCTGGCACATTGTAGGCCCCTAATATTTGTTGAACGAACTTCGGAGATAAGATGGGAGATGCTGAGGGGTGAGCATTAAATTGCGGGTGATACTTACATTCTTTTTTCCTTCAGTTGTATTTTAATAAATGAAAAAAAAATTAATTGGTATTCTCAAAGTACTTCTTTTGTAATTAAAAAACCAGAAAAATAATTTGAATGAGCTAGCCTCTGACCGCAAACAGCGCGAAGAAGGGCTCCGAGTAGTCAGGGAACGGTCTTCAGCCGAGCGCCCGCGGAAACCCGGACCCGACGCCAAAAGAGGGACCGGAAGTGGGCTGGCCGGACCGCAGCTTTCTGGGACTTGTAGTTCGGGGCCCTAGAGGAGGGCGCTGGTCAGTATCCGGAATCTGGCGCTTCTCGGCGTCGGGTTCCACGTGGGAGGTGAGAAGGGCGTGGGCGCGGGCGCGGCTGACAGGAGGCGTCGTCGGGTCAGCATGTGGGAGTGGTTGCGGAAGTGGGACTGGGCCGCGGGCACTGGGAAGTCGGGCGGGGCCTCCGTATGGTGGAGGTGGGGGCGCGACCCCGCCGAGGCGCGTCCGGCCGTGGCACGTGGTTTTCGAGCCTTTAGGTCACCCGGGCCGGGCCGTGGTCACACGTAGGCGAGGGTCCTTTGCCTGTGAGCGGGCCGCGGCTCCGAGGGGCCCTCTGTTCGCCCGGCTGAGCTCTGGCCGTGGCCAGATCGGCCTTTCCGAGCCAGTGACTGCCCTTATTCCAAGGAGGTTTTGGTGGGAGGCGCCCAAGAGGAGCTCCTGTGAGGGACCGAGGTTTCTGCTCCACAGCACTGCCCTCCCTAAAATGAGACTGTGTCTGAGCCCCTAAAGCTCCAGAAACTGGTCAGGCTACTGAGAATGAGGTCAGGGAAGGCTACCTGGACAGCCGAATTCCATCCCGCGACACTTCTGACCCGGGAGCGCTTACTGTTCCTGCTGGAACTTTAGGGCAGAAACCGGAAAGTCTGAGGAAACGGACACATGTTAGGGCTGCAGGGGGCTGCAGAATTTACCGGCCTCAAGGGTTTGCGGGGAGACCTGGGCCGTTAGATCCAAAACCCTGTGGAGAGAAGTGAGAGAAGTGCAGAGTGAGGAGTCAGAAAAAGGGGTTAGTGGTGGAGCTCAGTAACTGTTTCTACAGCCTTGCTGGACTAGCTGGTGTGTCCTGCAAGGTAGACTTGGTTTTACAAGGCTTTTTCTCCTTCCCTAACTCTGCCTTTCCAGAGAACTCTGTCTTTCCCTGAGAGGAGGAAATGACCAAGTTTCAGGTGAGTTGGAGTTTCTTCTCCCCTAAAATGCCTTATGAGAATGATCAGAACTGTTCTTTCTTGGGATAAAGGAAAGACAGCAGCGTTTATTGAGTGCCTGTTTGGTGTCTTGTCCTGTCTCTCCACTGTCTGTGGTTTTTCTGAGGCATGCGGTATTTAATAAATACAGGTGTAGAGAGATTAACATACTGAGAAAATAGAGCTACCAAATGATGTAGCTAGTAGCTAGGATCAGCATCTATATTTGCGACATAAAATTCCACGTTTGTTTTCACTCTACCACCTAGCATCCTCGAACTTGGGTAATCCCAAGAGCACTGGGAATGTTCTGTTATTGAAATACTCCACAGAGGGTCTTTGCCTGATCCTGTCTCTCAAAGCCTGCCTTTTTCTGCCAGGCATTTCACTCACGTTCAAAGTTACGCAAAACTATTACATGCCCAATCCAGTACTAAGTAATCTCAGGGAAACAAATAGAATTTTGAAATACGGTGCTTTTCTTAAGGAGCTTACGGTCTATGAGCACATTACATGTACACGTAAAGCACACACATTAATGGTGATCATTTATTGCACATGAAAAAGTTTAAAACATTTGAAAGTTTGTAAATTAACAGCACAATAGTGACAAAATCACTCCCAGAAGTGCTGCTCAACCCAGCTGTGCATCAGAATTATCTGTGGTGGTTTTTGAGAAATAAGGTTCCTAGGCCCCTCTCCAAATCTACTAAAAGGAAAATTTCATTCCCTTTTTAGCCCGTTGATATTTGTACTTCCAGAGATTTATTGTGTTTATTGTGAAATATCTCTAAATATTTCCTGTAAGAGTCTCTAAGGTAGGTGTCTTAGTTAACCTAGTGCTACTGTAACAGAAATGCCACAAATGGGTGGCTTTAATAAACAGAAATTTACTTTCTCACAGTTGAGGAGGCTGGAAGTCTGAATTCAGGGTGCCGGCTCTGGGAGAAGGCTTTCTCTCTCTGTCAGCTCTGGAGGAAGGTCCTTGTCTCTTTGAGCTTCTGCTCTTGGGCCATCTTCATGTGGCTTGCCTCTCTTCCCCCATCTCAGCTTCTTTCACTTGCTTGTTTAATGTCTTTTATATTTCAGAAGAGATTTATTTAAAACATGCCCTACACTAATCCTGTCTCATTAACATAACAAACACAACCCCTTCCCAAATGGGATTATAACCATAGGCATAGAGGTTAGGATTTACAACACATATTTTGGGAGGCACAGTTCAGTCCATAACAGTAGGTAAGATAGGTTATTCATGTTTTACGCTCTGGTTGCTTTTTTTCCTTTCACCAACCTATCTACCATACTTTACCAGTTCAGTAAATTATTAAATTAGCAAGTAATACTTAAAAAAAGAAAAATTCTCATTTGCTTCCAAAAAACCATTTCTAGAAAGACCTCAAGATTGGCACTTAGAATCACAGAACGTTTGAGATGGAAGGGGTCAGCCAGTGTCCTCTGCCTGAATGCTGGCATTTTACAGAGGAGAGCTCTAACTCTTAAGAGAACTGAAGGAAGTGCTGCCTGCAGATAGCAGCAAGGTGGGCTAACTCCATTCCGTGCTTTCTTCCATATCTGAACAGGTCATACACTGTAAGTTATTTGAATAAAATGTCAGGCTAGATTTCAAGGAAAAAAAAAATTGTTTCTTAATACCACCACCAGCAAAGGCCATCTTTTTGCTTGGGGAATACAATACACTCCTCATATACAAAGGAAGAGACCATGAACTCTTATGAAAATCTCTTTAGAAGACAGCAAAGGAGACCTGATGGTACAGATGGTTAAGCACTCGGTTGCTAACCAAAAGGTTGGCCCCAGCAGCTCTGCAGGAGAAAGACCTGGCTATCTGCTTCTGTAAAGATTATAGCCAAGAAAACCCTATGGGGCAGTTCTACTTTGTCACGTTAGGGTTGCTATGAGTTGAAATCGACTAGATGGCTCCTAAAACCAACAACGTAGGACAGTAAGCTGCCTCAGGGTCCTGAGAGCATGGCATCTCTGCCTTAAAAAGTAATTGAGGACTTCAGGGCAGATTAACATGAGTAAGGCTCTGTGCTCAATATATTTTCATTCATTCTCTTTTGCTTGCTCCCCAGTAAAGGTTACCTATTCACTGCTAATGAAGTTGAGAGTTGCTGGTATAGTAAATTTTGAGATTCTGGTATGTGTTAAATAATACCTTTTAAAATTTAATTAAAGAAATTCAGTATTGAGTGCTTTCTATGTATCAGACATTGTCCTTGAGTCTACTGAAAGGCAATTTAACCCCTCCCGCTTACCCAAGTGACCATGGGTAAGTCACTTCACCATTATGAACTTTGGTTTTCTCATCTGTAGAATGAAGATGTTGGGTTTGGTTATTGTTTTAGTCATTTAGTGCTGCTATAATGGAAATACCACAGGTGGATGGCTTTAAAAAAGAGAAATTTATTCTCTCACAGTCTAGTAGGTTACAAATCCAAATTCAGGGCATCAGCTCCAGGGGTAGGCTTTCTCTCTCTGCCGGCTCTGGAGGAAAGTTCTTGTCATCAGTCTTCCCCTGGACTAGGAGCTTCTCTGCACAGGAACCGTAGGTCCAAAGAACGTGCTCTGCTCCTGGTGCTTCTTTCTTGGTGGTATGAGGTCCCCAGTTCTCTGCTTGCTTCCCTTTCCTTTTATCTCTTGTAAGATAAAAGGTGGTGCAGGCTACACCCTAGGGAAACTCCCTTTACATCGGATCAGGGATGTGACCTTAGTAAGGGTGTTATACAATCCCACCCTCATCCTCTTTAACATAAAATTACCATCACAAAATGGAGGACAACCACACAATACTGGGAATCATGGCCTAGCCAAATTGATATACGCATTTTTAGGGGGACATAATTCAATCCATGACACTTATCTTTAGGTTCTTTTTAGTTGTATCATTTCATTATTAATGTAAATTTATAAATATTTAACATTCCAAGTCAGGTGTGCTAGTTTTTGGGAATTTAAAGATGAATTGAGCATAGCCCTGTGGAACTTTAAGATTGAGCATGGCCCCTGGCCTTTAGAATCTTAGGCTAATAGGGAGACATTTAATAGCTATAGTAGAGGTATGTGAAAGATGCTGTGGAACCTCAGAGAAGGAGGAAGCATCTCACTCAGCCTCATGCTTCAGAAAGGGAGTTGTTGATCGTCCTGAGATTGAAAGGAATTCCAACATGAATGGGAGAAATCTAAGAGCAGAAGCAGTGTGTAAGGGGGTGTTCTAGACACGTTGGGACTAGTACAGGTCATCCAGTGTGACTGCAGCTCTGTCAAGATGCCTGTGCCTTCTGCATTACTGTTACCTACTTCTAAGGAAATTGGTGGGTCCAGCAGGGATGGGGTCTGGAAGGGAAGTTGAAAGCCAGATGATGACTTGTATGTAGTTTTAAGGAGTTGGGCATTTGTCAGGTGGAAATGGAAAACTAATGTTTGTGTGACCTTCCTGCTTGGTTGGCCTTCAGGATAGTGAGTCTGCTTTTCCCTTGAGCTTAGCCTTGGGGTGACTCATTAGCTCCTCTGATACCAGGGGAAACTATTCATTATTGAGATTCTTTCCGTCCTAGCTTTCTTTAGAGGGAGGATTATTTTCTTTCCCTTTCCCACTTTCCCTGTCATACTGATTTCCTTTCTTTGTTTCATTATCATACTATCTCTTATTATAGAATTTTTGACCTATTGCAAAGCTAATAGTCTATCAACATATCCTTTCCATTCTTAGCATGGAATTCCTCCCACCTCTTAATCTGTGAAATCTTAAACAGGTAAGGGGCTAATTTTTTTTTTTTTTTTTTTTTTGTCATTTAAAAAACTAATAACTGCCTGAACTATAGATTGAAAGATGGCAAAACTTGTATTATGAAGACTTGATAAGGAGTTATTGTGGTCTAGGTAAGAATATGGGCACAATGGTGTTTCAGTGTTAGAATTCTCACCTTCCCTGCAGGAGATCCAGGTTCAATTCCTGGCCAGTGCACCTCATGCACGGCAACCATCCGTCTGTCATTGGAGGCTTGCATGTTGCTGCAATGCTGAACAGGTTTCAGTGGAACTTCCAGACTAGGAAAAAGGGTCTGGTGATCTACTTCCAAAAATCAGCCAGTGAAAACCCTGTGGATCACAACGGTCTGATCCGCATCTGATTGTGGGGATGCCACAGGACAGGACGGTGTTTTGTTCCGTTTCGCGTGGGGTCGCTCTGAGTCAAGGCTGCCTAGATGGCAGCTAACGACAACGAAGATAAGAAATGGTGAGGGCCTCACCTAGAAGAATGGAAATGAAGGTGGTGGAAATGAGGAAGAGGTAACTTTGGGGGATATTTAGGAGACAGAATTGACAAGTTCTGAATAGATTTGAATATTGTCGAGGTAGAGGAGTCTTAGACAATGCAAACTACTGCTTTTGATAATTAGATGGAAAATGAATTAAAAATATAGGAGAAAAAAAATAATAGAGTAACACAAAAGAGAGAGGAAGGGATTGGATTTAGAATGCCTAAGGAGAAATTAGCATTGGATAGAAAGAGACCTTTTTCTCTGAGGTAGGGAAGAGAAAATTTGGTTGAGAAGAGTAGCTAATCCAGTTGCTTGGTATTCAATGAGCCATGTTTATTAAGGGGTGTGTATATGGAGCTCCAAGGCAGGAACCTCCACTTCTTACTCTCACCTTTACTCAGGGACTTGCAGGTTCCTTTTGGCCAGTCTTTCATCACTCTTCCTCAGACACAGTGGAAACCCGTGACCTTGAAAAGAGAGGTTGGGGAGAACCTATCACTCCCCTCATTTTTACTTCTCCATTTGTGACTATTTAAGTAAATCATGTCATTCCTGTAGGGCAGTCCACTTAGTGAGAAAGGAGTGAGCGGTGCCTCTTCAGCCTCAGGCCTAAGCTGTTTTAGCTAATCTGATTTATGAGACAGCTCTGCCTTCTAAAGGTTAGTGGGTGCTTCTTTGGCTTCATTTGATTCAGTTGTTTTGTGTATATTCTATCACTGTGAGCTGCAAGGTGTGCTGTGGTCTGTTGGTGGTGTCAGTCCACAAACTGACTGATAACCAGTGTGCAAAGAAATAATTACAGAAGTGGAGTCAGCATTTAAAAATTTACAGCAATATAATAGTAATTTTTTGCCTATTGAATTTAATCATTAAAATATTGGCATTGATATTTTATATGTCTGGGTTTTTATTTTCTAGTAATTTATTTTACAAAGGTAACAGTCTGTGACATTAGAAATTTAAAAGATCAAAAACTGGTCCTGCACCAAAGGTGGTTTGAGAAGTGCTGCTCTATACAGTTGAACCCTAGAGGGAACCAGACTCTCTCTGAAGTTAACTGAATATTTAAACTCCTTTTATGTGGCTCAGGAGCTCTGGTGGTGCAGTGGTTAAGCACTCAGCTGAAATGTTGAGCAGCTTAACTGAAATGTTGGCAGTTTGAACCTACCAGCCGCTCCCCAGGAGAAAGATGTGGCAGTCTGCTTCTGTAAAGATTTACAGCCTTGGAAACCCTGTGGGTCACTATAAGTTGGAACTGACAGCAATGAGTCTGGCAGTTTTTATGTGGCTGAATCTGCTTGAGGCCTTGGGGATGCAGCAGTGAACAAATCAGACAGCATTGTTCTTAGTGAACTTTTAACGAGGAGAGACAGACAATAAGATAGCAAAAATAAACAAGAAAATGTGATAAGGCATAAGCAGTATGAAGAATTAAAATAGGGAGAAGTGATAGTTACTGGATGCTACTGTGGAAATTGCTTTTCTGAGGTGACATTTCATTTGAGACTTGAATGATAAGAAGGAACCAAGCATGTGAAGATCTGGAAAAAGAACATTCTTGGCAAAGGGGACAGCTACTGCAAAGGCACTAAATTAGGGATGAGTCTGATAAGATTCTAGGACCTGCAAGACCACTGAGGCCAAATGTGGTAAGTCAAAGAGGAATGACACAAGCTGGATTTGGAGAGGCAGCAGGAACTGGATCTGTAAGTCTTGCTGGCCAGAGTGAAGAGTTTGGATTTTAGTCGATGTGTATTGAAAAGCGTTTGGAGAGTTTCATGCCTGATCTTACTTGTGTTTTAAAAGATCACCCTGGCTGCTATGTGGCAAATTCATTGTGCAGGGGAGCAAGAGTGGATACAGAGACAAATCAGGAGGTTGGTGTGGGTAAGAGATAAGGATGGCTGGAACTCATAGTGATAATAGTGGGTGGTAGAGAGAAGTGGATCAATTCAGATGTGTTTTAGATGTAGAGTTGATAGGACTTGGTGATGGATTAAATGTGAGGCAAAGGGAAGAGAATAAAAATGACTTCTAGGGTTTTGGCTTGAGTGATTAGGTGGGTCATGCAGCTATTTACTGAAATAGGGAGGAATAGGGGAGAGCAGATATTGCTGAGGATTGTTGGGGGTGGGGCAAGAGTTCTGTTTAAGGCCTGTTAAGTTTTAAGTTCCTTGTAGACAAGTGCAGATGTTAGATGGAAGGTTGGATATATGAGTCTGTAGTTGAGGGGAAAGGTTAGGGCTGGAAATAAATATTTAGGAATCAATGGCATTGTAAACCAAGGGAGTTCATGGGAATACCTAAGAAGAGTATTTTGTAGTTGTGGGTTTGTGTGTATACACGTGCACACACAATTTTATTTTTTCTGAAATTTTCAATGACTTAGTTAAGAAGAGAAGGCATATGATTGATATGATGAGGGAAAAGCTTAAGGTAAAAAATGTAGTGTGGCCAGGAGAAAAAAAAGAGGAAGGGTTAAAGGATGCTGATCTTGATGGCGCAGGTATGGTGGAAGAGGAAGAACATAAAGAATAGGAAGATATTTTTAAGATACAGGATATTAAGAGATTAATATTTCAAAAGCAGAGTGGTTCCACATAGTGAAATGGCCCTGATTATGGTTATTGGAGTTTAATGAAATGGCACTGTGGAGATTAAGAAATGTGAGGTTAGAGTGGGAGTAACTTGTTCTCTTGGCTGTTGAGGTTGTCAGGATAATGATAGGAATGGGGTGGAAGGGGCATCTAAACAATGATCATGAGATGACAGTGACAAGAAGACTCAGTAGCTGGATAGCTTGATCTTGGACAAGTTATGGGCAGAAGGGAAAGGATTCAGATGGAAGTTGCAAAGTAGACAAGAAAGGAAAGATTTTCTGGTCATGCAGATCCCTGAACTGCATGCTTCGTATAGACCCTTCTTAAATTTCCCAGTGCTACCATTGTCACCTTTCTTCCATAGTATTTGTGTGGATAGTTGGTGGATGAGGAAGAATGTGCTTAATGTTTTAGGAACCAGTAACATTCAAGGATGTCTCTGTGGACTTCACCAAGGAGGAATGGGGTCACCTGAACCCTGCTCAGAGGAACCTGTACAGAGATGTGATGCTGGAAAACTATAGGAACTTGGTTTCAGTGGGTAAGAACATCTAAGCCTGGACACCTACCCACTGGAGTCTGTTTCCTCATTTTCAAATAGTGATGGGGCCCCAGAGGTTGTGGTTCAGGTATCAGAGTTTCCTAATTCCTTTTTTGGCACAAAAGGATGTTTCTAAGCAGCTAAAGAATTTTATTTGGTAAGAACTGGAGAACTGGACAATGGTAGCTTTATGTAAGCTGTCTCAGAAACTATACCTGGTTTGTCCCTAATATGCCAGAGTTTGGGACTGATTTTGCTTTCCACATAATCACCTAATCCCTATGTTTTTCCCAGTTGTGATCCTTCAGTTGGAGCAAGATAAAGATTATTATACAATAGAGAATGAACTCCGGAGAGAATCAGGCAGCTAGGCATCATTGCAGTTTACAAGCCCAGGCTAATCCATAGAAGAGGAGTCCCTTTTAAAGTACCATTCAGGGAGTGCTCTTTGAAGTTCTCTAATCTGTGGAGAAAGCTGGGGCTTCTAGGATACCTTCCGCATACTATTTTGCCTGTTATCTATTCACTTACTCTCCCTTCTGCATCTTCAGAAGGTCTGTGAAAGAATGTGAATTCTTTCCCATTCACATTGACCTTACCTGTACTCTATTTTTTCCTACATTTTACCTACATTGTTCTTGTACCATCTGTTTGGACTTTATATTCATTCATTGTCTCCCTGATCTATAATATCTAGTCTCCGTCCATTCTATTGGTTCTTTTTTTAAACGTTCAGGGATTCATTCATCTCCCATCCTGAAAATGAGGCAATATTTGTAGTGAGAAAGACTCTCATGCTTTAAAGATAGATAGAGGTATGATTGATATAGTTTTTCTGGAAAACATTTTGGTTGCTTGAATCAATGGGCCTTAAACATTTTCAGAAGTAGTCATTCATTTTTAGGTATCCTTAGGAAGGAGTGGCTCTGGTTGGACAGTGGTTAAGCACTCAGCTGCTAACCAAAATGTCAGCAGTTTGAACCCACCAGCTGCTCCATGGGAAAAGGTGTGGCAGTCTGCTCCCAGAAAGATTTACAGCCTTGGAAAAACCCTATGGGGAGGTTCTGCTCTGTCCTGCAGGGTCACTCTGAGTCAGAATCAGTTAGACAGCGGCATTGGGTTTGGTTTTGGTTTATCCTAAGGAAATATTCGGTAACTCCAACTGAAAACTGTGAAAAAATAGTCATTATAAAATTATTAAGAATAGTAAGAAAAAAAAGTTACTTACCAAATATATGACAGAAAATTGATTAGATAAATTATGGTGGATCATACAAAAGAAAAAGATGTAGCTATTAAAAATACAGTGATAGGACTTCCAGCCAACATGGTGCTATAGACAGAAGCACCATGCCATCCCTCCACAGAAAAGACCTGAAAAACTAAGTCAAACAGACAAACGTCAGTCCTGAAATCCTAAGCATCAAATGAAGAGATAAACAACTCAGCCAAGCACCAGATGGAATAAGAAACTGACAGAGAACAGAGAGCAAGGAGAGATACGTGTAGAGGTCCCCTATCAGCTAACACAGCAAGGATTCACCATCTTCGACTCCAGTCAGAGATTGGGGAAAAGGGAGTATGGGAAAGCAGTTTCACGGAGCTCCCAGCAGGTGACAGAACAACTGGTAACTAGTGATATATGCTTTCCCACCCCCTGCCCTTCTTCACTGCCACGCTGTATCCTCTGCTTCCTGCAGCCACAGTCTATTGGCCGTGATGCACCGGCTTTAGCCCTTTGCCACTTGAATTCCACCCGCCCACACTGGCCAACTCCTTGGGTGCCATTTCTTTGTTGCTGGTATTTTTTTTTCCGCTTCTTTTGGTTTCTTCCATACTGCTCACCACCTCCCCCTCCTTTCTCTCAAATACCTGGCTCCGTGTGCCATCTTTGCTGCTTCTTGAAAAGCTGTGAAACACCGCTCGACTGTGAAACTGTTTCCTGGACTGCATCACCACGTTGGTGGGACCCCTGGTGCTTTTTTTGTTTGTTTTTATTTGTTCTATTTCTTTGTTTTCTTCTTCTTTTCGTGGCTTGGGATCCCTTTCTAGTCGGGCTATACTGTGCAGCTTGGGAGCTACTTAGTCTACGCAGCCACGATGTGGGATCCCTGGGAGCATTTCATTATTCTTTTTTGTTTGTCTGTTTTTTTGTTTTCTTTATTTTGTGTTTTCATTTGTTTTCGTTTTTCTCTTTTTCCCTTTTTGTCTTTTTTCATTTCTCAGTTTCTTGTCTTTCTATACTTACCTTCTCTTCTTGTCTTCTGAATACCTGGCACTGTGTGACACTTCTATTTCTTCTAGCTAGGCTGTACTTTGCAGCCTGGAAGCCACTTCCCCAGTCTTTGCAGCCGCACTGGTGATATCCCTGGGGGATTTTCTTTTTTTTCCCCTAAACTTTATTTTTTTCCTTTTACCCTTTTTTTTTAATTTTTGTTTTTCTCCATTTCTCACTTTCTCATCTCTACTCCAACAGCAAGCTCACTTAGCACTCTTTTTTGTTTTCTTTGTTTCTGGCTCCTGTTTCTCTTTCTTCTTTCCCATACCCACCTTAGCTCTACACATCACAATCTCCCCCCTCCTTCCTGCCTACCTGCACAGTATACTGAACATCACACCCCCAAGCAGCCCAGGAACGGCCTACCAGAACCTCCCCTGCACTGATTCCTACCCCACACTGTCAGCTCTACAATGTGCCAAAAACAACCCATCCCAGCAACTCCCCTTCACCTAAACCTGTGCTGCTGCACCATAGCTGAGCGACTGGCCCTGCCTATTGCACAAGGAGGTGAAAAGTATCATGCCCACAGATGAGCAAACAACAAAGAACGCACAGCCTGCCTGCTCAGACATAACCAGAGAAAACAAAAAAGCAGGATGAAACAAACAAATCTACAATCAAAAAATGAGGAAAATACTGAAGACAGCAGACAATATCAAAACATATTTTAAAAAAGGACAAGATGGTTCTGGTAGGCATCCAAAATAAAACACCAGATGACTTGCAAGTAGAAGGAAAGGCACTAGAACTACCAGATAGGGAATTCACGTATCTAATATTCAGAGCTATCCAAGAGTTCAAGCAAAAAGCAGACAAAAATGAGGAAAAATAGAAAAATTCATGAAAAAGGCAGACTAACTTCATGGAAAATAGACAAAAAAATGGAAGAATTCAAGAAAATGATACAGGAACAAAATGCCAAAACAAATCCATAACTAGAAACCATACAAAAGCAACAATTAGAAATCAAAAGATATACAAGATTTCAGAAATGGACAATGTCTGTTATAATGTTCCCCATTTCATTTCTTATTTGGGTTATTTGTGTTGTCTCCTGTTTTGTCAGTCTGGCCAGTGGTTTGTCGATTTTGTTGATTCTTTCAAAGAACCAACTTTTGGTTTTGTTGATTCTATTGTTTTTCTGCTCTCTATTTCTGCTCTCATCTTTACTATTTCCTTTCTTCCAGTGGCTGTGGGCTGTTTTTGCTGTTCTCTTTCTATTTGTTTGAGTTCTGTAGTTCATGTTTTGATTTTGTCCCTTTCTTCTTTTTTGATATGTGCATCTATTGCTATAAATTGTCCTCTGAGGACTGCCTTTGCTGCGTCCCAGAGGTTTTGTTATGATGTGTTTTCATTCTCATTTGATTCTAGGAATTTTTTGATTCTATCTCTGATTTCTTCTATTACCCTGTGATGTGTAAGCAGGGTATTATTCAGTTTCCATGTCATTGATTTTTTTTCCTTGCTCTTTCTATTGTTAATTTCTACCTTGATGGCATTGTGGTCAGAGAAGATACTTTGAATTATCTCAACGTTTTGGATCTTGTTGAGGATTGCTCTGTGGCCTAAGATGTGGTCTATTCTGGAGAACGTTCCATGTGCATTGGAAAAGAATGTGTACTTTGCAGCAGTTGGATGGATTGTTCTATATATGTCTATGAGGTCAAGTTGGCTGATTGTGCCCTTTAGGTCTTCT
The DNA here is from genome assembly GCA_030035585.1 of Dugong dugon. NCBI lineage: Eukaryota > Metazoa > Chordata > Mammalia > Sirenia > Dugongidae > Dugong > Dugong dugon. The sequence continues at coordinate 2,631,409 of CM057475.1, read as the reverse complement.
GTATCTTTGCTGAGTTTCTTCTTAGTTGTTGTGTCCTTTACTGAGGGTGGTGTGTTGAAGTCTCCTACTATTATTGTGGAACTGTCAATTTCTATTTTCAGTGTTGTTAGAGTTTGTTTTATGTATCTTGGAGCCCTGTCATTGGGTGTGTAGAAGTTTATTATGGTTATGTCTTCATGATGGATCATCCCCTTAATCATTATATAGTGTCCTTCTTTGTCTTTTATGGTGGGTTTTGTTTTAAAGTCTATTTTATCTGAGATTAGAATTGCCACTCCTGCTCTCTTTCAGTAGTTGTTAGATTGATGTATTTTTTTTCCAACCTTTGACTTTTAATAAATTCACATCTTTGTTTCTAAGGTGTGTTTCTTGTAGACAGCATATTGATGTATCCTGTTTTCTTGTCCATTCTGTCACTCTCCATCTCTTTATGGGTGCATTGAGTCCATTTACATTCAGTGTGATTCTTGATAGATGTGACTTTGTTGTAATTTTGTAGTGTTTTTTTGGTGGTGCTCAAGTTTTCATTGTTCTTCTTACTCTCTTGTGCTGAGTTACTTTTGTTTGTGGATTTTTTTTTCATTTTGTTTTTGTAGGTTTTGTTTTTGCGGAGCCTTTTATGTTTTTCATCTTTTTTTTATAGGTATGTCTGTTAACTTTCTTTGTGGTTACCATGAATTTTACCCTTATCTTTCTAAGTTTGAAGCATTCTACCATTACTTGGTATCGGTTTGCCTTCCTCTCCATTAGAAGGTTCTGTACCTATGCCGTTCATTCCCTCTTTTATTGTTTTGATGTTGTTGTCATTTACTGATTAACTGTTCTGATACCCTGTTGTATTTCTTTTGGTTTTGGATAGTCCTCAAGAGATCATTTCCTAGATTGGTATCTGGCTGGTATGATCCTGCATCCTAGATTCTGCCTGTGAGCTGAAGTTGTTTGTCCTCAGTTCCAAGAACTCCCTTTAATAATTCTTGTAAGTTTGGTTTGACTTTTCAATATTCCCTTAATTTCAGTTTATCTGGAAATACCCTAATTTCACCATCATATTTGAATGAGAGTTTTGCAGGATATATTATTCTTGGCTGGCAATTTTTTTCTTTCAAGGTTTTATATATGTCATCCCATTGCCTTCTTGCCTGCATGGTTTCTGCCAAATAATCTGAGCTTAGTCTTATTGTTTCTTCTCTGTATGTGACTTCTTGTTTTGCACGAGGTGCTCTCAGGAGTCTTTGTTTGTCTTTGGTTTTGGCAAGTGTGATTATGATATGCCTTGGTGATTTTCTTTTGGGGTCTCTCCTATATGGGGTTCGTTGAGCTTCTTGGATGGCCAGCTTTTCATCTTTCATGATATTGGGGAAGTTTTCTGGCAGCAGTTCTTCAATGATCCTCTCTGTGTTTTCTGTTTTCTCCCACTGTTCTGGAATTCAAATCCCTCATAAATTTTTGCTTTTGATTGTATCCCACATAATTCTCAGGGTCTCTTCATTTTTCTTTGTTCTTTTTTCTGAGTTTTCCTGAAACAGTTGTATCCAAGTGTTTGTCTTCAATTCCACTGATCCTCTTTTCCACCATTTCAGATCTGCTTCTCAGCCCTTCTATGACACCGTCCATTTCTGAAATCTTGTTGTTTATCTTTTGGATTTCTAATTGTTGTCTTTGTATAATTTCTAGTTGTGAATTTATTTTGGCATTTTGTTCCTGCACCATCTTCCTGAATTCTTTGAATTTTTTGTCTGTATTTTCCATTAATTTGTCTATTTTGTCCTCAGTTTTGTCAGCTTTTTGCCTCAGCTCTTGGAGAAGTCTGAGTATTAGAGATTTTAATTCCCTATCAGGTAGGTCTAGTGCATTTTCTTCCACTAGAAAGTCATCTGGTGTTTTATTTTGGACACCTACTGGAACCATCCTGTTTTTGTAAATGTTTTAATATTGTCTGCTGCCTTCGGGGCATTCAGTAGTTATTTTTCTCGTTTATTGATTGTAGATTTGTTTGTTTTGTCCCTTTTTTTGAAAAATTTGATTATGTCTGAGCAGGCGGACTATGTGTTGTTTCTTGTTTGCTCGTCTGTGGGAACAATACTTTTCACCTCCTTCTCCAATTGGCAGGGTCAGTCACTCAGATATGGTACGGCATGGCAGGTCTAGCTGAAGAGGAGTTACTGGGACGGGTTGTTTGTGGCACTTACTACAGCCACCAGGGCGGGTCGGTAATCAGTGCAGGGCAGGTTCCAGTAGGCAGTGCCTGTGCTGCTTGGTGGTGTGATATTAAGCACGTGTTGCAGGTAGGCAGGATGTAGCAGGGAGATTGTTATGTGTGGAGCTAAGATGGATATGGGAGAGATGAGAGAGGAACAGGAGCCAAAAACAAACAAACAAACAAAAAAGAGTGCTAGGGGAGCTTGTCATTGGAGTGGAGAGATGAGAGACTATGAAATGAAGAAAAAGACGGGAAGAGGAAGAAAAGAAAAGAATGAATAAATTAAAATCAGAAAGGTTAAAGAACCGCAAAGTTCCCAGGGATCCCACCGGTGCAGCTATGAGGTCTGGGGAAGTTGCTCTCAGATGTTGCAGTACTGCCTGGTGAGAAGGCATAGAGGTATACAATGCCAGGTATTCAGGGAACAGAAAGAGAAGGAAGATATAGAGAGATGAGAAACTGAGAAATGAAGAAAGACAAAAAGGGAAAAAGCGGAAAAAGAAAGCAAAAAAAAAAAAAAAAAAGAACAAGAAAGGCCCCCAAAAAAACAGAACAAAAAAGAAAAAAAAAAACCAACGTGAAAAAAATGCTCTCAGGGTTTCCTCTGCACGTCTGTACAAGCTGAGGGGTTGGTCTCCTTGCCACGCAGCACCACCTGGCCAGAAAGGGCTCCCAACTCAAGAAAAGGAAAAGAAAACAAACAATTCAAAACAAACAAATGAACAAAAGCCCCAGGATCCCACCAACGCAGCAGCCCACACCAGGAAGCAGCTCTACACTCGAACGGAGCTCCACAGCCCCTCAGGTAGAAGCAGAGGTGGCGCATGGAGCCAGGTATTTGAGCAAAAGGAGGGGGATGTGGTGAGAGGTAAGGAAGAAATCAAAAGAAGCGGAATAAAGCAACACCAGCAGCCAACAAATGGCACTCAGAGAGCCGGCCCATTCGGGTGTGTGGAATCCAAGCAGCCGGTGTTTCTCGGACAAGAGACTGTGTCTGCAGGAAGCAGAGGGGGCCGAGTGTGGGTGAAGAAGGGTTGGGAGTGGGAAAGCGTATATCACAAATTACCAGAGCTCTTCAGCCCCTCAGGAAGAAGCAAAGATGGCACACGCAGCCAGGTATTTGAGCGAAAGGAGGTGGAGGTGGTGAGAGGTAAAGAAGAAATCAAAAGAAGTGGAATAAAGCAACACCAGCAGCCAACAAATGGCACTCAGAGAGCCGGCCCATTCGGGTGTGTGGAATCCAAGCAGCCGATGTTTCCCGGACAAGAGATCATGGCCGCGGGAAGCAGAGGAGGCCAAGTGGGGGTGAAGAAGTGTGGGGGGTGGGAAAGCGTATATCGCAAATTACCAGTTGTTTTGTCTCCCGCTGGAAGCTCCATGAAGCTGCTTTCTCATATCCCGTTTGCTCGTCTCCTATAGGAGTCCAAGATGGCGGATCCATGCTGCGTTAGCTGGTAGGGGACCTCTGCATGAATCTCTCCTCGCTCTCCGTTCTCTGTCAGTTTTCTCACTCCTTTTGTTGCTTGGCTGAGTTCTTTATCTCTTCATTTGAGGTTTTAGGGTTTCAGGATTGTTTTCTTTGTTCGGCTTAGTTTTTCGGATCTTTGCTGTGGAGGGATGGCGTGCTGCTTCTGCCTAGAGTGCCATTTTGCTGGAAGTCTTGACAGTGTCATAGAAAGGCTGAGGAGCAGCTTTGAAATGGTGGAAGGACAGGATAAGTGAAATTGAAGACAAATTTGAATACAACTCTGTTTGAGGAAAACTCCAAAAAAGGAATGAGGAAACCCTGAGAATTACGTGGGATCAATCAAGAGCAAAAATTTTCAAGTAATCAGCGTTCCAGAATGATGGGAAAAACAGAAAACACAGGATTACTGAAGATCTACTGACAGAAAACTTCTCCAATATTATGAAATACGAAAAGCTGACCTTCCAAGAAGCTCAACAAACCCCATATAGGATAGACCCCAAAAGAAAATCACCAAGGCATATCATAATCACACCTGCTAAAACCAAAGACAGATGAAGAATCCTGAGAGCTGCTCAAGTAAAACAAAAAGTCACAGAGGAGAAACAATAAGACTAAGTTCAGATTATTCAGCAGAAACCCTGCAAGCAAGAAGGCAATGGGATAACATATATAAAACCTTGAAAGAAAAAATTTGCTAGTCAAGAATAATCGATCCTGCAAAACTTTCATTCAAATATGGTGATGAAATTAGGACATTTCTAGATAATCAGAAGTTCAGGGACTATGTAAAAACCAAACCAAACGTACAGCAATTATTAAACGGAGTTGATCGATCTGAGAACAAACAACATCAGACCACAGGCTGAATCTAGGATGAAGGATTGTACCAGCCATATACCAACCTAAGACATGAACTCTCAAGGACTATCCAAAACCAAAAGAATTACCACAGAAAACCAGAGAGGTTAATCTGTAAATGAAAACAACATCAGAACAATAAAGGAGGGAATAAATGGTGTAGGTATAAAACTTTCTAATGGAGAGTGAGGCAAGGCAATACCAACTAATAGTAGACTGGTTCAAACCTAGGAAGATGAGGGTAAATTTCAAGGTAGCCACGAAGAAAGTTAACAAACCAACTCATCAAAATAAAGAAGAAAGGCATAAAGAACCATTAAAAACAAAATCTCTAAAACAAAAGAAATTTTTAAAAAATCCACAAAAGGAATTCAGCACAGGAGAGTAAGAGGAGCAAAGAAAACATGAGCACCACAAAAAAAAGCACTACAAAATGACAGCAGTAAACTCACATCTATCAGTAATTATACTGAATGTAAATGGCCTAAATGCACCCATAAAGAGATGGAGAGTGACAGAATGGATTAAAAAAAACATTATCCATCGTATGCTGTCTAAAAAAGACACAACTTACAAACAAAGACATAAATTTATTAAAAATGAAAGGATGGAAAAAAACGTATCCAGCAAACATCTACCAAAAAAGAGCAGGAGTCGCAGTACTCATCTCAGATAAAATAGACTTTAAAACAAAATCCACCTTAAAAGACAAAGAAGGACACTATATTGTGATGAAAGGGATGATCCAACATGAAGACATAACCATAATAAACATCTAACCACCCAGTGACAGGGCTCCAAAATACTCTAACGGCAATGAAAAGAGAAATTGATAGTTCCAAGATAATAGTAGGAGACTTCAACACACTACTCTCAGTAAAGGACAGAACATCTAGAAAGAAACTCAGCAAAGATACAGAAGACCTAAAGGGCACTATCAGCCAACTTGACCTCACAGACACATATAGAACACTCCATTCAGGAGCTGCAAAGTACACATTTTTTTTCCAAAGCACATGGAACGTTCTTTGGAACAGACCATATCTTAGGCCACAGAGCAACCCTCAACAAAATACAAAACATTGAGATAATACGAAGTATCTTCTCTGACCACAGTGCCATCAAGATAGAAATTAACAACAGGAGGAGCAAGAAAAAAAAAAACAAAACAAAAACTGGAAACTGAATAACACCCTGCTTACAAACCACTGGGTAATACAAGAAATCAGAGATGGAATCAGAAAATTCCTAGAATCAAACGAGAATAAAAACACATCATACCAAAATCTTTGGGACACAGCAAAGGCAGTCCTCAGAGGACAATTTGTAACAATAGATGTGCACATCAAAAAAGAAGAAAGGGACAAAATCAAAACATTAACTACGCACGTCAAACAAATAGAGAACAGAAATAAAAAGCCCACAGCCACTAGAAAAAAGGAAATAATAAAGATCAGAGCAGAAGTAAATGAAATAGAGAATAGAAAAACAATAGAATCAACGAAACCAAAAGTTGGTTCTTTGAAAGGATCAACAAAATCGACAAACCATTGGTCAAACTGACAAAAGAAAAAAGAAAAACAGGCGAAGACACAAATAACCCAAATAAGAAAGGAAATGGGAGATATTACAACAGACCCAACTGAAATAAAAAGGATCATAACAGTATGATGAAAAACTATACTCCAACAAATTTGAAAACCTAGAGGAAATGGATAAATTTCTAGAAACACACTACCTACCCAAACTAACAAAAAATGATGTTGAAAATCTGAACAGACCCATAACGAGAAAAGATTGAAAAGGTAATAAATAAACTCCCAAAAAAAAAAAAAAAAAAACCCCTGGCGCAGATGGCTTCACTGGAGAATTCTACCAGACATTCAGAGTAGAGCTTATATCTGTACTACTCAAACTATTTCAGAACATAGGAAAGGAAGCAACACTTCCAAATTCATTCTTTGAAGCCAGCATAACCCTGATACAAAAACCAGGCAAAGACACCATAAAAAAGGAAAATTATACACCAGTATCTCTCATGAATATAGATGCAAAAATTCTCAACAAAATTCTAGCCAATATAATTCAGCATCATATCAAAAAAAAAAAAATACACCACGACCAAGTAGGATTCATGCCAGGTATGCAAGGATGGTTCAACATTAAAAAATCAATCAGTGTAATCCACCACTTGAATAAACAATCACATGATCATTTTAGTTGATACAGAAAAGGCATTCGACAAAGTACAAGACCCATTCCTGATAAAAACTCTCAATAAAATAGGTATAGAAGGGACATTTCTCAGTGTAATAAAGGGCATCTATGCAAAACCAATGGCCAACATCATTCTTAATGGAGAAAGGCTGAAAACATTCCCCTTGAGAACAAGAACAAGACTAGGATGCCCTTTATTGCCACTCCTATTTATCGTTGTGCTGGAAGTCCTAGCTAGAGCAATAAGGCAAGTAAAACAAAATAAAGGGCATCCAAATTGGTAATGAAGAATTTAAACTGTCCTTATTTACAGATGATATGATAATATACATGGAAAGCAAAAAAGATTCCACGAGAAAACTACTGGAACTAATAGGAAGATTCTGCACAGTAGCAGGATACAAGATAAACATACAAAAATCAGTTGGATTCCTATATACCAATAAAGAGAACGATGAAAAAGAATTCAGGAAAACAATATCATTTATAATAGCTTCTAAAAAAATAAAATACTTAGGAATAAATCTCACCAGGAATGTAAAAGATCTATACAAAGAAAACTACAAAACAATACTGCAAGAAACCAAAAGAGAGCTACATAAATGGAAAAACATACCTTGCTCATGGATAGGTAGACTCAACATTGTGAAAATGACAGTTCTACCCAAAGTGATTTACATATATAATGCAATCCTGATCCAGATACCAACAGTGTTCTTTAAAGAGATGGAAAAACTGATCATCACATGGAAAGAGAGGAAGCCCCGGATAAGTAAAACACTACTGAAGAAGAATTAAGTAGGAGGACTCACACTGCCTGACCTCAGAACCTACTATACAGCTGCAGTGGTGAAAACAGCCTGGTACTGGTACAACAGATACATTGACCAATGGAACAGAATTGAGAACCCAGATGTAAATCGATCCACCTGTTGTCACCTGATCTTCGACAAAGGCCCAAAGTCCGTCAGATGGGGAACAGTCTTTTTAACATATGGTGCTGGCAGAACTGGCTGTCCGTCTGCAAAAAATGAAAGAGGACCCATACCTCACATCATATACAAAAACTCATTCAAAATGGATCAAAGGCCTAAATATAAGGCCAAAAACTATAAAGTTCACAGAAGAAAAAATAGGATCAACACTACAGGCCCTAATGCACAGCATTAACAGGATACAAACCATAACCAACAACACAGAAACTGCAGAAGATAAGCTAGATAACTGGGATCTTCCAAAAATAAACGCTTATGCTCATCATAAGACTTCAACAGAAGAGTAAACAGAGACCATACAGACTGGGGAAAAAAATTGGGACAATGCAAGTCAAACAAAGGTCTGAACTCTAAAGTATACAAGAAAATCCAACACCTCTGCAACAAAAAGACAAATAATCCAATTAAAAAATGGGCAAAGGAAATGAACAGACACCTCACCAAAGAAGACATTCAGGTGGCCAACAAACACATGAGGAAATGCTCATGATCACTAGCCATTAGAGAAATGCAAATCAAAACCACAATGAGATACCATCTCTCCCCAGCATTACTGGCACAAATCAAAAAAACTGTAAGTAACTAATGTTGGAGAAGCTGCGGAGATATTGGAACTCTTATGCACTGCTGGTGTGAATGCAAAATTATATAACCATTTTTGAAAACGATATGGCACTTCCTTAGACAGCTAGAAATAGAAATACCATATGATCCAGCAATCCCATTCCTAGGAATATATCCTAGAGAAATAAGAGCCGTTACATGAATAGACATACGCACACCCATGTTCATTGCAGCACTGTTCACAAAAGCAAAAAGATGGAAACAACCTAGATGCGCATCAATCTCAGATGAATGGATAAACAAACTATGGTACATACACACAGTGAGTATTATACAATGATGAAGAACAATGATGAATCTGTGAAGCATCTCATAAAATGGATGAAACTGGAGGATATTATACTGAGTGAAATCACAAAGGACAAATACTGTAGGATACCACTATTAAAAACTCACGAAAAGGTTTACACACAAAAAGACACAGTCTTTGATGGTTCTGAGGGATGCAGGGGTGCAATACTGAATAGACAATAGATAAGTGATAACTTTAGTGAAGTGTAAGACAGTGCACAGTACTGGGGAAGCCAGGACAACTTGTACAAGGAAGGGCCTTGGAAACTCCAAAGACACATTCAAACTCCCTGAGGGGCCGAATTGCTGGGCAGAGGGCTGTGGGCACCATGGTCTCAGGGAACACCTAGCTCAATTAGCATAACATAGTTTATAAGGAGAATGTTCTACATTCTACCTTGGTCTCATGGAGTGAATTGTGTCCCTCCAAAAATGTGTGTAGCAACTTGGCTAGGTCATGATTCCCAGTATTGTATGATTGTGTAATCTGATGTGATTTCCTTATGTGTTGTAAATTCTATCACTGTGATTAGGTTATGCTGATGAGGTTTACAAGATTAGATAGTGTCTTAATCCAATCTCCTGAGATATAAAAGAGGGAAGTGAGCAGAGACGCATGGGAACCTCATACCACGAAGAAAGCAGTGCCGGGAGTAGAGCGTGTCCTTTGGACTTGAGTTTCCTGCACAGAGAAGCTCCCAGACGAAAGACTGATGACATGGACCTTCCTCCAGAGCCAACAGAGAAAGCGTTCCCTTGGAGCTGATGCCCTGAATTTGGACTTGTAGCCTACTGGACTGTGAGAGAATGAACTTCCCTTTGCTAAATCCATCCACCTGTGGTATTTCTGTTAGAGCAGCACAAGATGACTAAGACACTTGGTGAGTTGCGTCTGGAGTCTTAAAAGCCTGTGAGCAGCCATCTAAGATACTCCACTTGTCTCACCCCTTCGGGAGCAAGGGAGAATGAAGGAAACAAGATACAAGGGAAAGATTAGTCCAAAGGACTAATTGACCACAACTACCATGGCCTCCACCAGACTGAGTCCAGTACGACTAGATGATGCCCGGCTACCACCACGGGCTGCTCTGACTGGGATCACAACAGAGGGTCCTGGACAGAGCTGGAGACGGATTTAGAACAAAATTCTAACTCACAAAAAAAGACCAGACTTACTGGCCTGACAGAGACTGGAGAAACCTCAAGAGTATGGCCCTCGGACACCTTTTAGCTCAGTAATGAAGTCACTCTCGAGGTTCACCCTTCAGCCAAAGATTAGGCCCATAAAACAAAAGGAGACTAATGGAGCACAAGAGCCCAGGGACAAGGACTAGAAGGCAGGAGGGGACAGGAAAGTTGATAATAGGGAACCCAAATTCAAGAAGGAAGAGTGTTGAAATGTCGTGGGGTTGTTAATCCATGTCATAAAACTATATGTGTACAAACTGTTTACTGAGGAATTACTTGTTCCATAAACCTTCATCTGAAGTACAATAAGAAATAAATACATGGTGATAAAGATTTAATTAGATAGGAAAATGCATCTATACCCACTAGGTTGAACCATATGAAATTGTCATTTTATAGTAAAATACAGATACGAAGGCCTGAAGAGAAATAGCCAGTAATCGTGTCTTTCAGGGTTTTTCTTCCCTGCTTCAGTACACATGTGGTCCATAGCCCAGTCCGTCAGTGATTGTGGCTCTCTCTGGCCATTATTTGCTACTAAGCTGGGCAGTGAGGAGACTTCTACGAAGTGATTACCTCCCATGGTGAGAGTCGGGGCTTCCATTTTCTTTATATAAACTTGTTGGGTTTTCTCTGTCTTTTACCAGAATTACTCAGTTGTAGGTCACCAGTGAACTTTTTCCCTTTCAGAATTTTTTCTGCTTTTAATTTTTTTTTCAGAGTATTGTTACCAGTTTTTCTGATGGTTTTGATGGTGCTTGACCTTCTCTTGAAATTCTTTTTTGACTTAAATGAAATCTTAGTAAGCCTCTCTCTTACTCCTTTTCTCTGCATATTCCCTAGCTTCTCTGTCTATAAAAATCCCAATGGGCTCTTTGCTTTTCCATTACTGTGTTTCTCAACCTTTTTTTTTTTTTTAATTATCACCCCCTTGCCCAAGGACACAAAGTTCTCCCTCATGAGAGAAACTAAATGGTAAGGAATAAGATTTGTCAGGTGGGATTGAGTTTTGGAGGGCCACAGAGCATTCTAATAGCTAAGATTCCATGCCTCCCCTGAAGCAGTATCCACCCGTCTGGGGCAGTATTTCTCCTGCTGAGAGTGCACGCTGTCTGTGTACACTCGGCTGTGTCTCTCAAGCGCTAGCATACGTTTAAATGGCTTCACCTAGCCTTTCTGTTTTCATAACCCTGGTGTCTCTGTTTCTTATCCTTCTATTAAACTCTATTCCCTTTGTTTTTTTCTTGGCTGTGAAATAATATGCACTTGAATATCCAATGTCACTTCAAATTCAGCGTGTTGAGAATTTAAAAAATTATTCTTTTTAACTTCCCTTCCTGTATTCCCACTTTTGTCAATATAAAAGTTGTTCTTCCAGTCCCCTAGTTTAGAAGTAAGCCACTGTTAGGTTTCTCTCTCCTCATATTCAGCATCTCCAAATCTTATCAATTCTTTTTGGTTTTAAATTCTTTTAAATTTACTAACACTCTTCATTCCCACAGATTTCACCCTAAAAGGGATCCGCTTATTGCTTGAGTTATGGTAAAAAATAAACAAGTTTGTTGACATCAGTTTTCAAGCCCCAGTTGGATGTTGCAAGTAGACTTGTCTCCCTTAAACATACCATTTTGGATAAAAATGGGAATTAGCTTTAGTCGCTGGTGTAGAGCATCTAAACTCTCTGCCTGGCTCTGGAGGCTTTTGTACCCTAGAGAGCACTGTTCTCTGCTACCCAAGCTTACCCACCTTTCCACCTAAGCCTGTTTTCCTAAGTTCCTCCATGCGTCCTTGCTCTGGAGTCTTCAATTATACCAAGTTTTAGTTTCTAATTAATTTTGTTCTTTAAGATTTTTTTCGAAGTCCATATCCTGTGTGCAGGTTTTGATCGCCTCTTCCAGTTGACCCCTCTTTCTAAGAGCTTTCTATTTCCCAGTCTCAGACCTGATTACATATTCTTTTGTATGCTTTTTTTTTTTTTTTTTTTTAAACCATTGGATCTGTGACTGATGTGTTTCCCTTGTTTCCAGCCAAGTTCCTAGAGGGAAAGCAATGTTTCTAATACTTCTAGTGCTGTGTACACAGTATTTAATAATTGTTGATAATACTTAGGCAGAGAAGAAATATTTCTTACAGTCTCGTGGGAGAGACATTAAGTAAACAGACTCTAAATCTGCTAAGTCCTACAAAGGGTACAGCAGCACTCTGAGAAAATGACAGCAATGATGGGATGAGGGTGGTGTGTGTGTCATTTAGAGTTTCAGGCAAAGCCTCTGAAGTGACATTTCGACTGAGATCTAAAGGATCAATAGGCATCAAGCAGGTGACTAATGAGAGGAAGAATATTCCAGGAAGAGGGAATAGTGCAGTAGAAGACCCTAAGACCTGGAAGAAGGAGTATGGCTAGTACACAGGGAGCATCTGGGAAGAATGGAGTGGGAAGAAGTGGTATGGAAGGCCCGGCTCATATCGTGGCACTGAAGGCACTGGTAAAAAGTTTAGATTTTATTCAAAGTTCAGTGGGAAGCCATTGGAACAGGGGAGTGATGTGCTCTGATTTACCCAGTATCACTGTGGCTGTTTTGTAGAGCATGGTTCACAGAGGGGCAAAAATGAAGTAGGATATAGCTTCCAATCTCAAACTGTGCCTTTAAGTTTTCATTTTTATTGATATAAAATTGAACATAAGTTGTCCAGTATTTTTTTATACAAGTAAAATATAAAAAGTCTCCAAAATACAAACAATACTGAAATATAATATTAAGTGAAATCACTAATAATAGTTTATGTACTCCCTTTTTTCTGTGTACTTCATACATACATGTGTACATTACAAATATGTGTTAAAATACTGGATTATACTGTATGAATTTTTCAACTTGCTGTTTTATGTAGTATTTTGTAGGAATTTTTTTTATGTCTGATTAATTCCCTATAATATCCTTTTTCTGATCATGTCGGCATTTCCTCCTAATGCTATTCACTCGTTTTTCATATTATTTTAAATATTTAAAAAACCTAATTTCACAGTTTCGTTGCTACTTACAAAACATACCATTAATATAGTCCCTTCCCCACTGATTTTCATATACTTGCAATTTCTATAACCACTAGCTGTTCTCAAGTACTGTACAGTAAGGATATTGGAGCAATATCCTTTGACCATTTAACAACTTTGGCCCACCTCATGATTTAATTGCTCCAAACTAAATGTTTTTCTTTTATATTTTCCTTTTGCCATTACTTTTAAAATTTGTAAACAAAGTAGTACATTCACATAGGTAAATCACGTATCACGTCAAAAGGCTTATAACAAAAACCAGTAGTCCCTTCTCTGGTCCTCCACCTGCCACATCTGTTTTCTCAAAAGCAATCAGTTTTAATCCTTTCAGCTGTTCCTTATTGTGTATATTTCATATTTCCAAATGATATGCTTATGTAGCTGTTTCTTTTATTTTAAAAAATGCATTTACATGGTTAAAAAAGTATGAAAAAGTACACAATGAAAAGTTTCTTCCATGTCCTTAACTCTTCTCTACCCAGGTTCTGGTCATTTGCTATTACAAACAATCTGCAGTGAGTAATCTTGTGTAAATATCATTTCACAACTGTGCATGGAAATCTGAAGAGTAAAATCCCAAACTGGAATGCTGAGTAGTGTGTACATTTTCAATTTTGGTAATTGTCAAAATGTCCTTAACGGGGTCGGGGGTGGTGATACTAGTTTACACTCAACAAGCAATGTGTGTCTTCAGACTAACAAGTTCTGGCCAGTGTGACAGATGGAAAATGGTACCTCAGTGTACTTTTCTTTCTGTAACCATCACTTTTATAATTTTTCTTCTGGTTTGCTCCTACAGTCTGTAACTTTCTCTCTACCCAAAGTCCCGCTATCTTGCAATGGTGTTTATAAGCTACAAAGTTAGTCATTTTACTCCTAATTTAAATCCTTTAAAATTTTAAAAGGAGCTCTAGTGGTGCAGTGGTTAAGCACTCAGCTGCTAACCAAAAGGTTGGCGGTTCAAACCCACCAGCGGCTCCATGGGAGAAGGATGTGGCTCTCTGCTTCATAAAGATTACAGCCTTGGAAACCCTATGGGGCAGTTTTACTCTGTCCTATTGGGTTTTTATGAGTCAGAGTCGACTCGATAGCACACACCCACACACTCACACACTAGCTTTTCTTTAAATCCCCTGAGGGATTTAGCCCTAAATTCTTAGTATTACACAGCAAGCCCTTTGTTCTAGCTCCTCCCTTCCTCTCCAGGGCACATTCTTTACCACTTTTACCTGTATTATATCCTTCATAAGAAGCTTCTTGTAGTTTTCCTAAGTGTGTCATATTCTCTTTCCACATTTCACTTATTTTTTTCTGTCATTTTCTCCCAGAAATTTTCTCCAAGGCCCTCTAGTTTGGGTTGAGTGTCCCATTCTGTGCGCCCATACTGGCTGTGCATACACCTGTTATAGCACTTACATTGTGTTATCTTTGTTGATATACTTGTGTGTCTTCTCATCAAGTTCTAGCTTGCTAAGCAAAAGAATTTCAGTTTTTCTCCGTGGATCCCCAATACCTATTAGAGTAGATTACCAATTAAATGCAACTTTAATTCAGTGAAATGAAATGTTATTTGTGGCAAGGGTGTAGGATTCATAGGCTTCTGCAGGATTAGGGGAGGAGTACTTTTATTGACTACACTTAAGAACAGAGAAGGAATTCCTGTCTTACGTACCCAAGCCTTCTCTCTCCCTGACATTAACCCAAAGAATATGACTATAAGGACAAGAAACTTAACATTTCCTAGTTAGTAAGTCTTCAGGCCTTAGCCGCTCCTGAAATCTTACATCTACATTTTATTCATTTGTATCACTGAATTCTCTTGTTCCCTAGGAGAACTGAATGAAAATTCTGTAGAGACTCTTCAAGAGAAAGGACTTAGGGATCATTTACATGAAGAGCTTTCCTACTGGCTAATTTTGGAAAAGATGGCCAATACAATAACTGGGAGTCAGGATTATATTGTGAATCTTCAAGAGGAAGTGTATGGAGACCCAGAACTAGATCATTCTGCTTGTCAAAAGTGGAGAGAAGCTGCTTCTTGTATTTCTAGAAATAAGAACATGGTAACTCTTCAAAGTGATGATTTAAAAAAAAAGAAAAATGAAGAATATCTGTCTTTGAAAGTCCCAAGCCAAATGTCCACACAGGACTCTTCGGTGAAGTTCTGTAAGAATGAACTACAGGATTCTAAGGAAAGCAAAAGTCTCTTTGTAATTGAAGAAAGTACTCAGAGAAAAGTGATATGGGGGGAAAGTCCTCCCATGGACCATTGTTCAGACAACCTTCAAGTTAAACTTCTGTCAGATGTAACAGAACTGGTCCCTCCATTGTTCAGTGGTGAGGCAATCTGCCACAACAGCCAGTTGAAAGAATCCTTGGATCCCTTTGACTATACCCATAAAGGCATTTATGGTTGTAAGTCACAGTTTGTCAGTTATTGTCATCAGAAGGCTCATATAAATGAGAAACTTTGTAACTGTAATGACTGTGGAAAAATACTTAAGATCAGCCCAAAGGTTCATCCATATGAGAGAATCCGCTCAGAAGAGAAACTACATAAATGTGTTCAGTGTGGTAAGGACTTTAGTCAGAGCTCAGAACTACTACGTCATCAGAGAGACCACATAGAAGAAAAACCCTATAAATGTGAGCAGTGTGGGAAGGGCTTCACAAGGAGCTCGAGTCTCCTCATTCATCAAGCAGTCCATACAGATGAGAAACCTTATAAGTGTGACAAGTGTGAGAAGGGCTTCACAAGAAGCTCAAGTCTACTCATTCATCATGCAGTTCATACAGGTGAGAAACCTTATAAATGTGACAGGTGTGGGAAGGGCTTTAGTCAGAGTTCCAAACTGCACATCCATCAGCGAGTACACACTGGAGAGAAGCCCTATGAGTGTGGTGAGTGTGGTATGAGCTTCAGTCAGCGCTCTAACCTACACATCCACCAGCGAGTCCACACAGGAGAGAGGCCCTACAAATGTGGAGAGTGCGGGAAGGGCTTCAGTCAGAGTTCAAACCTTCATATTCATCGGTGCATACACACTGGAGAGAAGCCTTATCAATGCTATGAGTGTGGGAAGGGCTTCAGTCAGAGTTCAGATCTTCGCATCCATCTCCGAGTCCACACTGGAGAGAAGCCCTATCATTGTGGCAAGTGTGGGAAAGGATTTAGCCAGAGTTCCAAACTCCTCATTCATCAGAGAGTGCATACTGGAGAGAAGCCGTATGAGTGTAGCAAGTGTGGAAAGGGCTTCAGCCAGAGCTCCAACCTTCACATCCACCAGCGGGTTCACAGAAAAGATACCTGTTAAATGATGTGAGCCCACTCAGGTCTTTAGTCAGTGCTTGTACTGTAAAGACTGTTAAATATTTTTAACAACACTCTTACCTTTATGTTCTACAAAGGGGAGAAGTAGTAAAGATTATTCAGATATGTTCCTTCACTGAAAAGCATTCATTTATTTTAAAAGTAATTTAAGTACCAAGCACTTTTTATGGTATACAAAGAATAGACTGCTGTGGTTAATCAGATGAAGAGAGTGAAAACCCTTGTACTCAGTAATTGAGCCAGTGTTACTAGAGCTACACATCCTGCCCAACATTTTTAACCAGGAGAACTTTATATTTGTCCAACCAGGACATGGTTCCCTTGCTCACAGTCTCTAACAAATTGGAACTCTGGTATCTCTTCAAATCACGTGCCTTGTGGTTTTCCATACTTCCTTCTGGCCCTGAGTAGCGCACTCTAAACTGTGTAATATGCCAGTTTTAGGCTGAGGGGGTGGTTGGCAGTATGATGGACATGGGAACTCTTGGGTTTATTGCAAAAATACATAACAGGCTGCAGCTACACAACAAGGAATGGAATAATTAGTCATGTAGTACATCCCCATACACTATTTTGGCAGGATGTTGAGTATCCCTCCCTCCTCCCTGAAGCAACTGTTCGGGAACATAAAAACCAACTGTCGTCTCGTCAGTTCTCATTCATGGTGACCCCATGTGTGTCAGAGTAGAACTAGGCTCCATAACGTTTTCAGTGGCTGCTTTTTTTCAGAAGTAAATCTCCAAGCCTTTCTTCTAAGGTGCCTCTGGGTGGACTCAAACCTCCAGCCTTTCAGTTAGCAGCCAAGCACATGAACCATTTGTACCACCCAGCGACTCCTCAGGAATATAAGTAGTTCTTTTTCCTAGGTGTGGCTAATTTACTGGTGTACTTCCAAATCTCACGACGTCAGGTGACCTCCCCCAAACTAAAGCCAAGTAGGGTACATACACCATGTTGAAACATGTCAAGTAAAATATATTTAAGGATATTTAATTCCTCAACACTTTTCTATCTTGTTTCCTTAATTTTCTTCTCCACCATGTTCTATACTAAGCAAAACAAAGGAAAAGTTTGATATTTTTCTTTTCAGCTTACCTCTTTTTATAATATTTGATGTATAGTACCCCAAAATAGTCATTTGACTTTTTGCAGCATCCCCAGCCTCAGAATTCACTGTGGACATCTGACACATATTTGTACAATTTTTATATTTGGCTAGAAGTACATCATATAAAAATAGCTACACAGATTTTTGTTTTTTTTTCATTCAAGGGATAAAGTGCTATTGTACAAAAGAGAACAACCATCCAGTTAGAATGATCAGGGAAGTTTGCATGAAAGAGAGACAATTTAAGGTTTGTTTGTTTGTTTTTTAACATATTTAAGAACTGTATTTAGAGAGTATGTTTGGGAAGGGCAGACTTATCATTGGGTATTACGGGTGGAACTGGATGTGGAGATCAGTACCTCAGAGTTAGGCATTCATCACCTAGGAGTTACTAAAGTTCATGCAACAGCTGAGGGTAGAAAATTCAAATACATAACTAAATTGAAAGTTACTAGACAGCTCCAAATTGCAGCCCTGATTTTCTAAACAAAGGTTAATGATTTCCTCAGGCAGTGCTAAAGAGGTTGCCTAGTATTCTATATCCCAGTCTTCCCCCAAATACTAGTATCCATATATAAAAAATACCAGACAGGGAAAATATGGATACTGTATTAACTTGGGAAGGAGGGACTGCAACCAAGAGTATACATCTAGACCAGAGGTAACCTTAGGCAGCCAACTGGGAATAAGCAGGGGAGGCATCATACATAGAACCATTAATTCAGGGGGAGCATAGCTAATTTCTAATAAGGTATGAAAGTAAGACATTTGTCTTCCTTCAAGAGATATTCCCTTAATATTTGACTCCAACTCTGAGCATGACATAGGGTGATGACTTAGCATCTGCTCTTTAGTATTGCATAATATCCCTCATTGCTTGCTTGGGTACTATGAGGCAGTCTCATAAATAATGTGATTCTGTTTCCGTGATCTCTAAAATAATGAATGCTCCCCCACCCCCAGTTTCTCCTACCGTTTTATAAGATTGTGCCTGAACATCTATTCTTATGTGTTTGACTTTTTCACATATGTCTTCTAATCGGCTGGTGTTAAATAAATCTAATGGGGATTTGGAGCCAAATAAGTACCACTAGGATCCATATACAGTAAAGCCAGAGGATAGTTCTGAAATCTGAAAGTCTCAAATGGGTATTAAAATAACCTGTTTTTCTCAATTTCCTTTGATCTATGCCTTATCAATGTTTTTAACTATGTTTTATTTTTAATGTTCTCTCTTATGCATTTCCTTCTTTAGTACTATTTAAATGTGATCAAAGTCCTTGGGGAGCATTTTTCTGATTATAGAAAGGAAGTCTGTGGAAACCAGTAGATTGGAAAAAGAGGGACTCATGCACAAAAATGCAGAAAGAACAACAGGAGATATGTCACATTTCATCAGATCTTAAGATACCATGAATTATGAAAAGAAACCTATGTATACTAAAAAATAAAATATTGGCAATTAAATTACATACCATTAATTCTAAAACACACCTGTTTCAGAAATGTGAAGATGAAAACAAAAAATGTATCTTAGGATTGCTGAAAAATGGTTCGTTTTCAGAGTTCAGGGGTTCATCCAACTTGATGCTTTATTAGTACTTACTGATTTGAGTTGATAGTTTTGGATAGTCTTATTAATTACCCATCATATTCAATTGATAATTCTGTTACTAGCATAGCAAAGGTTTTAGGTTACAGATTATTTAGTATTTGTTGTATACTGGAGATTAACTTTTCCAGTGCTTGAAATTTTTTTAATTGTGCTTTAGGTGGAAGTTTACAATTCAGGTTAGTTTCCCAAACAAAAATTTATACACACATTGTTATGTGACCCTAGTTGCTCTCCCTGTACTGACAGCACACTCCTCCTCTCCACCTCGGATCTCCCGTGTCCATTCAGCCAGCTCCTGATCCTCTCTGCCTTGTCATCTTGCCTCTGGACGGGAGCTGCCCATTTGGTCTCATGGATCTACTTGAGCTAAGCAGCACTCTTTGTGAGTTATCATTTTATGTCCCAAAGTCCAGTCTAATCTTTGTCTGAAGAGTTGGCCTCAGGAATGGTTTTAGTTTTGGGCTGACAAGAGAGTCCAGGAGCCATGTCTTCCGGGGTCCCTCTAGTCTCAAAGCATTTAAGTCTGTTTTAACTAGAATTTGAGTTCCTGCACCCACCTTTTCTCCTACTCCGTCAGGGACTCTCTGTTGTGTTCCCTGTCAGGGCAGTCGTTGGTGGTAGCTGGGCACCATTTAGTTTTTCTGGTTTCAGGCTTATGAAGTCTCTGCTTTATGTGGTACTATCTCTTGGGCTAATATTTTCCTTATGTCTTTGGTGTTCTTCATTCTTCTTTGCTCAAGGTGGGTTGGGACCAATTGATGCATCTTAGATGGCCACTCACCAGCTTTTAAGACCCCAGATGCCACTCACCAAAATGAGATGCAGAACATTTTCTTAAACTGTTACACCGGTTGACCTAGATGTCCCCTGAAACCATGGTCCCCAGACCTCCACCCCTGCTACTCTGTCCCTTGAACTGTTTGGTTGTATTCAGGAAACTTCTTAGCTTTGGTTTAGTCCAGTTGTGCTGACTTCCCCTGTAGTGTGTATCCTTCCCTTCACCTAATTCTTATCTACTATCTAGTTAGTAAATAACCCTTATCCTCCCTCCCCATCATCGTAACCATCAAAGACTGTTTTCTTCTGTGTTTAAACCTTTTCTTGAGTTCTTATAATAGTGGTCTTATACAATATTTGTCCTTTTGTGACTAAATTCACTCAGCATAATGCCTTCCAGATTCCTCCATGTTATGTTTCATGGATTCATCATTATTGTGTAGTATTCCATTGTGTGAATATACCATAATTTATCCATTCATCCATCGATGGACACCTAGGTTGTTTCCATCTTTTTGCTGTCGTGAACAGTGCTGCAGTGAACATGGGTGTACATGTATCTATTTGTGTGATGGGTCTTATTTCTTTAGGATATATTCCAAGGAGTAGGATTGCTGGATCATATGGACTTCTATTTCTAGCTTTTTAAGGAAGCACCAAATCCATTTCTAAAGTGGTTGTACCATTTTACATTCCCACCAACAGTGTATAGTGTTCTGGTCTCTCCACAACCTCTCCAGCATTTTTTTTTTTTTTTTTTTTTTGGATTAATGCTAGCCTTGTTGGGGTGAGATGATATCTCATTGTAGTATTGATTTGCATTTCTCTAATGGCTAATGATTGCGAGCATTTCTTCATATGTCTGTTAGCCACCTGAATGTCTTCTTTGGCAAAGTGCCTGTTCATATTCTTTGCCTGTTTTTTAATTGGGTTGTCTTTTTGTTGTTGAGGTTTTGTAGTATCTTGTAGATTTTAGAGATTAGGCGCTCATCAGATTTGTCGTACCAATGCTTGAAATTCTCACCTATCAAATGGATACTGTTTGCTTTCTATATGGATTTACCTTCCAGGCAAGAGAAAGGAAGTTTCTTCTCTGCAGAAATTGAGTGGTCCCAAGGGAGAAACCTCTATTGTGGCATTTGAGAGTCCAACAGTAAAGCAGCTATGTTCTAGTTCCAATATACATATAACAGAGCTTTAAAATTCATGAAATAAAACCTGATAAAGTAGGAAAATCCTCAATTATAGTAAGATACTTGAACATTAACTGGTAGCACAAGTAGAAAATCAATTATATATATATAAAGTAGAAAATCAATAAACAAATAAATATATAGAAGACTGGAACAGCACTATCAACTAACTGGACTGACATTTATAGAACATTCCACCCAATAACAGCAATATACATTCTTTTCAAATGCACATATTATAGGCTATAAGAAGTCAATAAAAAGGATTAAAATCATACAAATTATGTTGTCACCTGAACAAACAAGAAATCAATAACAAAGATAACTGAAGAATCCTCAGATATTTGGAAATTAAACAACAGTTCTAAATGAGCCACGGGCTAAAGAAGTAACAAAGAAAATCTGAAAATATTTTCAACTGCATGAAGATACATCAACATTTGAGGGATGCAGCTAAAGCTCATTAAGTACTCAGATAAGAAAAAAATCCCAAATCTATGATCTGAACTCCCACCTTAAGAAACTACAGCAAACATTATACTTAATGGTAAATTATTGACTTTGTTCTTTCACGGATGCTGCCAACTCTTCTATTCAACATATGGTTATGTCCAGTGCAATAAGGCAGGATAAAGATATAAAAGGCCTAACAAATTGGAAAGAAAACGAACTCTCATTTGTAAATGACATATTTGTCTAAATACAAAATACAAGTGAACCTACAAATTTTAGAATTAATAGTCAATTATTCAGGGTCTCTGGAGACAAGATCAATATATGTATAATCAGTTACATTTATGTATACCAGTAACAAATACAAAAGAAAATATGGTAGCACTGAAAACTACAAAACACTGTGTGAAATTAAAGATTTAAATAAGTGAAGGGAACATATTACGTTGTCAATAGCAAAAGATGTCAACTCCTATGAAACTTATTTAAATTTGATTAAAGCAATTCCAGTAACGTCCCATTAGGTTTTTTTGTTTTTTTAAATGTCAAGTTGATTTTACAATCGATAAAATGCAAAGCGCCAAGACAATCTTGAATAAGAATACTGCCTGATATTAAGATCTCTTACGAAGACATATTATTAAGATATAACGTTGACACAGGAATAAACAGATCAATAGGGCTAAGGAGCTCCAATCTATTATGACAGTGACATAGCAGTGCAGTGAGGAAAGGCAGGTCTTCTCAAACCAATTAAACCATGTCAATAGGATAACTATATGAGGAAGAAAAGACTCTTGATCTTTAGATCACAGTGCCCACAATAAGAAATTTTTGTAAACTGCAAATCAAAATGTGAAAGACTTTTAAAATATTCTTAGTAGAAAATGTAGAGGAATCACCTCATGACCTAGAACAGGCCAAAAGAAAAAAGAACACTAACCATGAAGGGAAAAAAATGTTAAATTGGAACACATTAATATTTTTTGTGCAAAAGATAGTATTAATAAAAAGGAAAGCCACAGATGAAGCTATTTCCAATGCTTACATCTGACAAAGGCCTTACATTGCGTATATACAAATAACACCTACAAATTAATAAGATAAAGGCAGCCCCCAGTAGAAAAATGGTCATCTTAAGCATTTCACAGAAAACAAGTATATCAAAATAAACACATAAAGAAATACTCTACTTCGTTAGTCATCAAGAAAATTCAGTTAAAACCACAATGCAGTATGACACATCCACCATAATGGCTAAAAGGTAAAAGCAGATAATACCTGCATTGGTGAGAATCTGCAGCTCTCATACACTGCTGGTGAGAATATAAACTGAAGCAATCATTTTGGAAAACTGGCAGAATCTACTAAAGCTGAATATATGCATACAATATGACCCAGCAATTTTATTCTTGTCATATGCCCAAGAGAAGTGGGTCCGTATATTCATCTAATGTACTAGAATGTTCACAGCAGCACTACTTGTTGGAGCCAAGAATTGAACATTCTCTAGTGCTCATCAACAGCAGAATGAGTAAACTCTGGTATATTCACATAGTAGAATATTGTAATGCATTAATAATAAGCAATCCCCAATCCCATGCAATAGTAGTGATGAATCTCAAAATGTTGAAGCCAGACATGAAAGAAAATACATAGTTTGATTTTATTTATACCAAATGAGAAAAATTAGTCCTATACAAAGTAAAAATCAGCTGGAGACAAGTAAAAAACCAGCCCTGCCATCTGTGATATCTGATACCAGGTAAAGCCTGCTGCAAAGTTAACAGAAAACATTTCCCCCAACGGTAAGATTATGCTACATATGTAAAGTGTCCTCTAACAACCTCCTCCTTTGAGTTACTACTGGTTGTTTTTCCAATGATGTCCCAATCCTGCTTTGCTCTCCCCACCTGCTGAACAAACATTACTGAGATACCTAAACTGCCCTCACCTCATGACAGCAACCAATTTAGAAATGATCCCCACTTCCCACTAGCTTCTCTTCAGAATTATTCAGCCTAAGCCCAAGCCTATGTAAACCTCTCCAGGCTCCCTCTTTTTACAAGATGCACTCAGTGGTTCCCCTTAGTCGTCCTCCATTGCTGCAGCAAGCCAGTAAGCCTAAATTTGTTGGACTACAGTTTGCCCTTGGTGGTATTTGGCTGTTGAGCTTTAGCATCAAAAACAGGCAAAAATAGTCCATGGAGGTAAAGTCAGGATAGGAGTTAACGTGGGAGGGGTAAGGAACTGGGAGAGGGCATGAAGGTGGCTGTTGTAGTGTTGGTGATATTGTTCTCTCTTGAACTGAGTGGTGGTTATACAGGCGTGTTCACTCTGTGAATATTCATTGAACTGTACACTTAAATTTCAGCACTTTTCTCTAGGTATGTTATACTTCAGTAAAAAGTTTGTCATAAAAAATGCAAGTAGTCTCTCCACTTCTGTGTCCACCAAGCCTGTTCACAGGATATCCAGTCAGTTTGTCCTTTATTTCTTTATCTCTACTTATCTATTCATAGTTAACAGGGTCACTAGAAGCTTTATCTACTATGGGGAACAAATCCTTGCAGTGAGCACCCCTCTTGGAACATTTTGAAATAAATTCTCCTGCAACTCATGGTTGGACTTTTATACCTGGTGTTGTGTGTCCACTTATGCTGAACAATTTTTCAGTTCTTGATACAGCTGTTAATTTTTCTGGAGCAATATTGGTTTCCATGGCTTAACCTTCCTTACTTGCGCAAATAGAAATTGATCGGTAATTTTCAGGCAGCTATATTTAATAGAAGAAACAGAACACTTATTCTACAGACTTATAATGTGCAATAAACCCTCATATATAGCCACAGAAAACAGGTTCTACGACTTTTAGCAATTAAATTATGAGTCTTCAGGTTTTGTGTTTTCAGAGCATAAAAATAACCCTGGTTGAAGGGAAGGCACGAGGAAAGGCATAGATGAAGAACAGTGACACACTTTGCTCGAGACTCATCCATTGGATTCATTTAGCTGACGTGTAAGGAAAGGGAGACAAGGCTTGGAAGGTAAGTCCACAAGGAAAAAAAAGAGGGCTCCCAATGCCAAGCTGAAGAGTAGCTATTTCTGAATCCTAATATGGTGGGAACATGGAGAAGCAAGGGAATGGAAAGACTCAGGAAAAAAAACATGTTAACGACTTTATTCACTAGAAAAAATGAAAGCTACAATGTAACCTGCATCCTCACCCTGAACTAAATCCCTTAGTTCAGGTTCATAAATACTGGTTCTACTAAGTGTTCAAGATTAACTTTTCAATGATTTCTCCTGGAAGTAAGAGTTACAATCATCATGCTTTTTCAGACACTAGGAGAATAACTGAGGATATATTCTGCTTTTTATGACCTTGTTCATCAAAACACTCGCACTCCATTAGTGCTTAAAATTTAATTTGTGCAACAATAAAATGGCACTTTAATAAAACGGCAGCAATGACAGGCCCCATGTGTGTCCCACTACCCCTACGGAGATGCAGTGCTAAGGTTGTGGGGCCTAGAGAGAGCAAGCAATCCCTTCAAAAATTTGAATCTCATGAATGTGTTTATCTCAGGTGCACTTCCGAGTGACCTTACCCTTGTCCCGCAGTTAACCAGGACCCTCCTGCGCTCTCAGTAGCCTGGAAAGCTGACCATGGCAGCAGTCACCCTTCTCTGGAAGCTCGTATGCCCGTTTCTGCCTTAGAGATGGTGTCCAGACCTTCTGATGGGGAAGAACCTAGTAGTTAGTCCTGGGGTTGAGATCATCGTAGGTTTTGCAGCCAATACAAAGCCATTTCTGGGTCTGTTGAAGTGGCTTTGGAATTTCCAGAAAACGCAGTTTCTTCACGATTTTAGAGATTACCAAGTGCTGCTATCAATTCCACAGCTGCACAAGAGGGTGACAATGTTCATTCGTGTGGGTTTATGTATCTGGAAAACAGTCTCAAAAAAGGAATGCTAATTTAGGGACTACTGATGAGGCAATCACATCAAGTGCTCCAGTATTAGGGACTAATGCCGAGCTGGCGTGCTCATCTCCAATCACCACTGCCCTGGGATAGAGGATGAATCTGCAACCATGGCTGCCGGCCTTATGAGATGAGCTACTGATACTGGAATGTGGACACACAGGTCTGTAGCATCTGTGGCTGCTTATTCAATTAAGGCTGCTGCTGCTGCCATTGCTAGGACGTGGGCAGATAGGGCTGCAGCATCCGTCCCTGCTGCCCTCCTTGACTAGGCTGCTGGCCCTGGGGCTGCTGCGGCTGCTGCGGCTGCTGGGACAGGGCCTGGTAGGTCTGCAGCATCTGCCCCTCCTGTCCTCCCTGACTAGGCTGCTGGCCCTGGGGCTGCTGCTGCCATTGCTGGGACACAGGCCAGTAGGTCTGCAGTATCTGCCCCTGCTGCCCTCCTTGGCCAGGCTGCTGCCGCTGCCGAGACGTGGGCATGTAGACCCGCAGCATCTGCCCCAGTTGCCCTCCCCAGCCAGGCTGCTGGCCTTGGGGCTGCTGATACTGGAATGTGGGCCAGTAGGCCTGAAGCATATGCCCCTGGCTCCTTCCCTGGCCAGGCTGCTGGCCCTGAGGCTGCTGCTGCCATTGTTGAAACACAGGCAGATAGACCTGCAGCATCTGCCCCTGCTGCCTTCCCTGACCAGGCTGTTGCCCCTGAGGCTGCTGCTGATACTGGAATGTAGGCAAATAGACCTGCAGTATCTGCCCCTGCTGCCTTCCCTGGCCAGGCTGTTGCCCCTGGGGCTGCTGCTGATATTGGAATGTGGGCAGATAAACCTTCAGCACCTGCCCCAGCTGCCTTCCCTGGCCAGGCTGCTGGCCCTGGGGCTGCTGCTGCTTCTGCTGCCCTTGCTGGGACAGGGGCTGATAAGACTTCCCCTGCTGCCCTCCCTGGCGAGGCTGCTGCTGCTGCTGCTGACATTGCTGGGAGGTGGGCAGAGAGGACTGCAGCATCTTCCCCTGCTGCCCTCCCTGGCCAGGCTGCTGGCTCTGGGGCGGCTGCTGCTGCCCTTGCTGGGAGGTGGGCAGATAGGACTGCAGCATCTTCCCCTGCTGCCCTCCCTGGCCAGGCTGCTGGCCCTGGGGTGGCTGCTGCTGCCCTTGCTGGGAGGTGGGCAGAGAGGACTGCGGCATCTTCCCCTGCTGACCTCCCTGGCCAGGCAGCTGCTGCTGACATTGCTGGGAGGTGGGCCAACAGGTCTTCAGCATCTGCCCCTGCTGACCTCCCCAGCCAGGCTGCTGGCCCCGGGGCTGCTGCTGATACTGGAATGTGGGTAGATAGACCTGCAGCATCCGCCCCTGCTGCCCTCCCTGGCCAGGCTGCTGGCCCTGGGGCTGCTGCTGCTTCTCCTGCCCTTGCTGGGACAGGGGCTGATAGGTCTGCAGCATCTGCCCCTGCTGCCCTCCCTGGCCAGGCAGCTTTTGCTGCCATTGCTGGGACGTGGGTAGATAGGACTGCACCGCCTGCCCCTGCAGCCCTCGCTGGCCAGGCTGCGGTAGCTGGGTCTGCTGCTGCCCTTGCTGGGACGTAGGCAGACAGGACTGCACCACCTGCCCCTGCGGCCCTCGCTGGCCAGGCGGCTGGCCCTGGGATGAACGGTATTGCTGAAGTATCCTCTTGAGGCTCTGGTCTAAGAGCAGCTGCCAAGAAGGAAACTGTCGGAGCAGCTCTTGGAGCAGCCTCCTCATTTCTGACTGTGGCTCTCTCAGGCCAAGAAGTATCTCCTGGGGATTCTTGGAGCGCTGGGACTTCAGAAAATTCTGTAGAAGAGTCCTGAACGTTGGATTCAATAGCTGTTCCCACTCAGGACACTCCTGCAGCAACTGCTGCAGGAGTTTACGGTCAAGCTGCTGAGAGAGCCCTATGTCTTCCCTGTAGGAGTCAGTCAGGGACCTAAGAGAGGCCTGTCCTGGGACTGGGTTTTGGTTCTGACTCCCTTGGTCCCTAGACAAAAGGGGGACACTGGGAGCAAATGGTGGAAGTGACGGAGTCTGAGACTGGACTCCTGGGCTGCCAGTGGAAGAGGGTGAATTGGGCAAGGCCCAAGAAGGTCCCGAGCTTGCCCCAGACATCACAGAGGAATCCAGGGCCATGTTTATGCTCCTGATGCCAGGGTTTCCAGAGCTGGATTCCTGCCCAGGAACATGGTCTGTCTTCCTAGGAGAGCTGAGGGCAGCAGGCTTCTCATCAGGGGCCTTTAGAATAGGCTCTTCTTGTCCAGGGACCTGGCTTTGTCCCCAGGAGGCCATTGCTTCTTTCCTTGCCTGTGTGCAGCTCTTCTATCTGAAGCCAAACTAAGTGGGAGAATAGAGAGAATGTGTTAATCTAAGTTACCACTTCAGTCTCATCAATGCCTACCACGAAATAAGGAATATTTTATTGCTAAACTCAATCTCAGCATTATGGTCACCTAGCCAGTCGCCTGAGACCAGAGATGTAGCTCGGATCTGATCCTTAGGCCAAATTCAGGGATCTCCATGGTCCAGCTCTAGGCCAGCTTTCTATGATCTTTCCATGGTATTCCTTTCCTTACAGGCTCCTGGATGCCGATTTCAACTGACCATGTTCTCCCACCAACATGCCTGGACTGAAGCCCTTCCCACCATAGCCTCCAAATCTTGACAAACCCTTTTCATCTCCTATGATGACATCATGCATTCATCTATACTTATCTGTGGGAGGTAACACTGGAGAATGACAGACTGTGGGCAAAGGCAAAGTCTAAAGCGCTGTTTTCATCAGAAGCACCTGGGGAGCTACTAAACCATACAGCGGGCCCTGGCTGGGCTTGTGTAGGTTTACCAAGCTCCCCAGGTGATTCTGATGCAAACCAAAGTTTGAAAGCATCCAATCGAAAGTCTCAGGGCATAGGTTTAAAGTCCTGCTCTAACATTTGTCAGGTGTGTGGCCCTGTGAAGTCAAGAATCTGTCTAAACCTTACCTTCGTTGTGGAAAAAACTGAGGTACAAAACATGTCCTACATTTCTTAAAAGGTTTTTGAAGGTGAACTGAGGGGGCTTTAGAGCCTGCAAAGCACTGCATATGTGTGTCTATCACCAGAGGAGACATGGGCCCTGCAGCACAGCCTGAGGACACTGCTCATCACAGCAGTAGGAATCTCCTCCTCCACTCTCCCTTCCCAACAGGCAGGAGCAGATTAACCAGTAAACCAGGGTACCAACAGGCTTACAGTATGCAAGGTATGCACGGGCTTAATTGTGTTCACTTAGTAATCTGTGGTGCACAATTTCACATAGGTTTCACCTCATCTTCGATCATCACAACCTATGTGGTGAAACCTATCTGAAACTGCGCACCACAGATTACTAAGTGAACACAAATAAGCCCGTGCGTACCTTGTTTATTGGGTAATCTGTCCCTGCCAACAGGTGAGGTTCAGAAGGACCTTGCTAGGACAGCATTTAGGGTCAAAGAGAATCTGAGGCACACACTGGTTCACCTTTATAAAAAGGCATTTAAGCATATACAATATGCCAGACAATTTCAAACTTTAATTCTCATCAGGACCCTGAGATGGAGCATTATCTTGCTAAGGCTCTGATACACTGATCTGTATGTTCAAGTTACAGAGAAGTGAAAAAATACAGCATTTGCACCCCTCACTCTGAGAGGTGAATATCTAGGGTCCCCTCAGTTCTCTCCATAGAGAAAAGGACCAGGAAGCTATGAAGAGGCTATGTGACAAAAGTAAACACATGAGACAGTGCTCCCAGTGCCCTGCCCTTTCCTCCTGGGGCACATGAGCCCCCCTCAAAGAGAACAGGGTAGTGTGAAAACTCGGGCTAGACCTAACACACTGCTTCCCAGCCGGGAACCCAGCACTCTGAGAATCTGACATTCAAGACTCCAAGCCCAGGGACTACCTGTAATGAGGCAACCAAGATGCCAGGCGCTTGTCAGGCTTTTTATGCCTCTTGCAAAGCTGTTAAGATCAACCAGATCATCTAGCAGCCTCCTTCGCAGACACCTAGGAATCCCATGTCTGCTTTCCCACCAGTAAGTTTTGTGGAACTCTGATTACAAAGCACACCAAATCATGCCTTCATTTTCTCCCCTCCTGCTACCGACTTCTTGCTGGGCAAGAGTGGTGCTACAAGACTCTCGGGGCTCAGAGGTGCCACCAATCCATTCACACTCGCCAGGGTCTTTGTCTCTGGGCCAGCAATGGTCCTCATTGCTGCTTCCCACTAGCAGCATCTGGAGAGCTTTGTAAACTTCAGTCTGAACTTAGAGGTGATTCTGAGGTACTGTGAAGATTAAGAACCACTATCTGGATGGCAATTATCCATTCGCCCACAAGAAGCCATTCTAACGCACCCACCCTGAAGGCACCAAATGAAGAGGACAGAAATAGTTCCCCAGAAACTACTAACCTTAGTTGAGACAGCACCTTGTTCCCTCCCCACCACCAGCTCCTACATCCACAGCAGAGCCCTTGTCTTTTTTATAGCTTGAGTTTTAACAATTAGCTATTTAAATCAGCTGGAACTGACTTTAATACATCAGATGAGGTTCCAAATTAAACTGTTTTTCCACATAACATTTCCTGGCTGTAAAATCAGAAACTAAAAATAACAACTGTAGTAATAATACTTAACAGCAAAGTGAAGTAAGTACCCCATACATTGCTAATGACACTGTAAATTAGTATACCCTTTCTTGAAAACAGTTTAAGACCATTTGTCAGAAAACCAGATATTGTCTCCAGACTTTGTAAATATCCTTCAGGAAATTCTATCTTAAAGGAATCACTCTTTACAATGCAGTGGTTCTCAAAGTGAGGTCCCCAGACTAGCAGCATCAGCATCACCTAGGAACTTGTTAGAAATGCACATTATCATGCCCACCCCACCCTCCCAAGTCAGAAATACCAGGGACGTAGCCCAACACTGTGCTTTATGAAGTCCTTGAGGGGACTATGATGCACATTCAAGTTTCAGAACCACTACTACAAAGCGATGTTCTCAAATTTAGTTGCATATTGGTATCGCTTGTGCAGCTGAAGAAACTCTCACCTGAGAGATTTTTATTTAATTGGCTTGGAGTGTGTTCTGGGCAAAGCTCCCCAAGTCACTGGAATGAGAGGTCATGTTTAAGAACTGTCCCAGTAAAGGAGGGCTCCATTAAAAGCCTTCAATGCTATATTTTGTTTTGTTTTTGTCAGGTGGGGAAAATGTGTATGCAACCTAAATCTCGACATTTTAAAAGTCCAGGTATAGCCATTCTAAGTGGAAATTACAAAAATTATATTTTAAAACTTATTGGGATGTAAATTATCCATCAATTAATTATGCATATTTAAAAATCCAGTATTACCTATGAAGAAAGAAAAGAATAAATGAAACTGTTCAATGTACTTGTGTGTTGCAGACTAAGATTTTTTTTCTATTGATCTACAGGTCTCAAATGTTCTTACATGTGCAAGTGTTTTTAAATAATTAAGATCATTTTATTATTTTTTTCAAAAAGTACCTGATACCAGTCTTTTGTTATCATGCCTTAAGATACAAGCAAATGTCATGGATTGAATTATGTCCCCGCAAAAATGTGAGTGTCAGGTTGGCTGAGCCATGACTCCTGGTACTGTGTGATTTTCTTATATGTTGTAAATCCTGCCTCTATGATGTTAATGAGGGAGGATGGGTGGCAGTTGTGTTAGTGAGGCAGGACTCAATCTACATGACTGGATTGTGTCCTGAGGCAATCTCTTGAGATATAAAAGAGAGAAGTGAGCAGAGAAACAGGGCGACATCATACTACCAAGAAAGCAGTGCCAGGAGCAGAGCGTGCCCTTTGGACCCGGGGTGCCTGCGCAGAGAAGCTCCTAGTCCTGGGGGAGCACTGATGAGAAGGCCAACAGAGAGAGAAAGCCTTCCCCTGGAGCTGATGCCCTGAATTTGGACTTTTAGCCTACTTTACTGTAAGGCAATAAACTTCTCTTTGTTAAAGCAATCCACTTGTAGTATTTCTGTTATAGCAGCACTAGATGACTAAGACAGCAAGTAAATGAATGGGCAAAGAAATTTAGGAACACTCAAACTCTATTACATTTTTAAGGTGTAGTTTCAGGAGAAAGTACAACGGTATCAATATATCATAGCACACAGGTTAAACATTTTCCTAATTGGGTACATTAATCATGATGAAACTGAAACATAAATAATAGTATTAGCTCTGAAAGAGAATGGGGACAATCAGATTAAGAAGACAAGATACAGAGCAATAAATTGACAGGGTAAGAACCTCTGAATCAAAATGGACTTCAGTTTTTCACACCTTGGAGAGTGAGAGAGAGATTGAGACTGACTGGCTGATTTTATCTTTTTGAAAAAGTCCATTATCCATTCTGTTTCAAATTCTTACACAGAACTACAAACTGAATTTAAGGTGTGTCCTGATACCTCTAACCCACCCTACATAATGTGATCAAAATAGCCAACTTCTTGAATGCTTTCAAGGAATAAACTACCAGAGGAAGACAGAATTCAATTTTAAGCATATTTTGAACATTTAAAAAGACTACGTAGAAGCACAAAATCACTCTGAGGCAGATGACTTCCAGTTATATGGAAGGAAGTTTCATTTCTCCTATTATTTCAGACCTTAAGAACATCATGATAAAGGGAAAAAATAGTGAAGTTGTCAAGGATTTCATTTTATTTGGATCCACAATAAACACTCATGGAAGCGGTGGTAAAGAAATCAAATGATGTATTGCTTTGGGCAAATGTGCTTCAAAAGACCTCTTTAAATTGTTAAAAAAGCAAAGATGTCACTAAAAGACCTATACAAAGAAAACTATAAAACCCTACTGCAAGAAACCAAAAGGGAGCTACATGAATGGAAAAACACACCATGCTCATGGATAGGTAGACTCAACATTGTGAGGATGACAATTCTACTGAAAGCAATTTACAACTACAATGCAATCCCGATCCAAATACCAACAGCATTTTTAAAAGAGATGGAAAAACTAATATTAATTTTATACGGAAAGGGAAGAGACCTAGGATAAGTAAAGCACTACTGAAGAAGAAGAATAAAGTAGGAGGACTCACACTACCTGACCTTAGAACCTACTATACAGCTACAGTAGTCAAAACAGCCTGGTACTGGTA
Source organism: Dugong dugon (assembly GCA_030035585.1). Taxonomy (NCBI): domain Eukaryota; kingdom Metazoa; phylum Chordata; class Mammalia; order Sirenia; family Dugongidae; genus Dugong; species Dugong dugon. The sequence continues at coordinate 2,598,860 of CM057475.1, read as the reverse complement.
CAATGACAGATACACTGACCAATGGAACAGAATTGAGAACCCAGATGTAAATCCATCCACCTATGGTCACCTGATCTTCAACAAAGGCCCGAAGTCCATCAAATGGGGAACAGTCTTTTTAACAAATGGTGCCAGCAAAACTGGTTGTCCATCTGCAAAAAAATGAAACAGGACCCATACCTCACACTATATACAAAAACTAATTCAAAATGGCCAAAGACCTAAAAACAAAGCCAAAAATTATAAAGTTCATAGAAGAAAAAATAGGCAATGCTAGAGGCCCTAAAACACGGCATTAAAAGGATATAAACCATAACCAACAACACACAAACCCCAGAAGATAAGCTAGATAACTGGGGTCTTCTAAAAATTAAACACTTATGCTCATCAAGAGACTTCAACAAAAAACTAAAAAGAGAACCTACAGACTGGGAAAAAATTTTGGACAGTACAAGTCAGACAAAGGTCTAATCTCTAAAATCTACAAGAAAATCCAACACCTCTACAACAGAAAGACAATCCAGTTAAAAACTGGGCAAACGAAATGAACAGACACTTCACCAAAGAAGACATTCAAGCGGCCAAAAGACACATGAGGAAATGCTCGTGATGACTAGCCATCAGACAAATGCAAATCCAAACCTCAATGAGATACCATCTCACCCCGGCATTACTGGCACAGATAAAAAAACTGAAATAACAAATGTTGGAGAGGCTGCAGGGATACTGGAACTCTTATGAACTGCTAGTGGGAATGCAAAATGATACGACCACTTTAGAAAACAATATGGCATTTCCTTGGAAAGCTAGAAATAGAAAATACCACATGGTCCACCAATCCCACTCCTAGGAATGCATCCTAGAGAAATAAGAGCCATCACAGGAATAGACATATGCACAACCATGTTCACTGCAACACTGTTCACAATAGCAAAAAAAAATGGAAACAATCTAGATGCACATCAACAGATGAATGGATAAACTATGGTACGTACACACAATGGAATATATGCAAGGATAAAGAACAATGATGAATCTGGGAAGCATCTCAAAAGATGTATGAATCTGGAGTGCATTATGCTGAGTGAAATAAGTCAATCACAAATGGATAAATACTGTATGAGACCACTACTGTAAAAGTTCATGAAAAGGTTTATACATAAAAAGAAACAGTTTTTGATGGTTACGAGGGATAGGAGGGGTGGCGGGGAAACACTAAATACACAATATGTAAGTGGTAACTTTGGTGAAGAGTAAGACAGTACACAACACTGGGGAAGCCAGCACAACTTGTACAAGGCAAGGTCATGGAAGCTCCACAGACACATCCAAACTATCTGAGGGACCCAACTGCTAGGCTGAGGGCTGTGGGGACCATGGTCTCGGGGAACGTCTAGCTCAATGGGCGTAACACAGTTTACAAAGACAATGTTCTACATTCTACCTTGGTGAGTAGTGTCTGGGGTCTTATAAGCCTGTGAGCAGCCATCTAAGATGCTGCACTGGTCTCCTTCGGGAACAAGGAAGAATGAAGACAACAAGATACAAGGAAAAGATGAGTCCAAAGGACTAATGGACCACAACTACTGTGGCCTCAACCAGACCGAGTCCAGTACAACTCGATGTTGCCCGGCTACCAAGACTGACTGCTCTGACCAGGATCACAACAGAGCATCCCAGACAGACCTGGAGAAAAATGCAGAACAAAAGTCTAACAAAAAAGACCAGACTTACTGGCCTGACAGAGACTGGAGAAACCCTGAGAGTATGGCCCCCAGACAACGTTTTAGCTCAGTAATGAAGTCACTCCCGAGATTCACCCTTCAGCCAAAGACTATACAATCCCATAAAACAAAATGAGACTAGTGGGGCACAACAGACCAGGGACAAGGACTAGAAAGCAGGAGGGGACAGGAAAGCTGGTAATAGGGAACCCAAGGTCAGGAAGGGAGAGTGTTGACATGTTCTGGGGTTGTTAACCAATGTCATGAAACAACATGTGTGCTGTTTAATGAGAAACTATTTGTTCTGTAAACCTTCCTCTAAAGTACAATTTTAAAAAAAAGATTCACTTATAAAAGTGAAAAAAATTGGTAAATACATGGAAAATCTGTAAAACTATCATCAACGTTAAATGTAATTCAGATTTGTAGACTATATCCAATACTGGCACAATACGTACTTTTTTCAAGTACAACCTGAGATGCTCCCCTAGACCATATTCTAGGACATAAAACAAGCCTTAGTAAATTTGAAAGGACTGAAATAATACACTGTTTTCTGATCACAACTGAGTTGAAACAGAAATAATAATAAGAAGAAATCCATAAAATTGGAATTTAGATATCCAAACATATTTAAATTAAACATCACACTTCTAAATAATTCATGGGCCAAAGAATACATCACAAGAGAAATTAGAAAGCATTTCAAACTGGAAGATAACAAAAATAAAACACACTGAAATAAGTAGGCTGTAACTACAATAGTTCACAGAAAAAATTTTAGCTTCAATTTCTAAAGAAGAAAGATCTAAAATCAATGACCTAATGTTTTACCCTAAGACACTGGGAAAAGAGCAAAATAATCAAGCATAAACAGAAGGAAGGAAACAATCAAAATAGGAGAAATTAAAGTAAAAATCAGACACAAAGAAAATTAACAGTAACCCCAGGCAGATTAATCATGGAAAAAAAATAAAGAACAGAAATTTCCAAAATCGAGAATGAAAAAGATTAGCACTGCAGAGTCTATACACAATAAAAGGCTAATAATAGAATTATGGAAAAAATATTGCCAATAAATTAAATTAGGTGAAATAGATACATTCCTTGAAAACTACAACTTAACCAAAACTGACAAAAGAAATAGAAAATGTAAGTAGCTTTATATCTATTAAAGATATTAAATTCATCTAAAACCTTCCCATAAAGAGAACTCTAGGCCCAGAGTTTTACTAATTCAAACAAATGTTTAAGTAAGAAATAATACCAATTCTACACAAACTCTTTAAAAAAAAATAAAGTAGGGAATACTTCCTAACTCATTTTGAAGCCAGCACTACCCTGCTACCAAAATCTGACAAAGATATTTTAAAAAGAACCAATATTCTTCATGAAAATAAACAATTTTATAACAATATTAGCAAATCAAGTCCAATATATATAAAAAAAAAGAATACTGTATTAGGACAAAGAATTGGTTATCTCAAAAATGCAAGGGTGACAACAAATGCACAGGCAGCAGAAGACAAAATAGTTAATTGGGGCCTCATAAAAATGAGATACTTATGTTCATCAAAAGACTATAAAAGAATAAAAAGACAACCTAAAGACTGGGAAAAAAATCTTTGGGAACCTCATCTAACAAGAGTAGGTCAAAAATATCTGTTGTACATACGGTTGCTATGAGTTGGAACTTACTTGACGGCACCTAACAACAATATCAAAAATATATGAAAACTTCTACAACTTAACAACAAAAAGACAACTCAATCAAATGGGCAAAGGACATGAACAGTCACATCTCCAAAGAGAATATTCAAGCAGCCAACAAACACATGTAAAGATGCTCACCGTCATTCGCCATTAGAGAGATGCAAGTAAAAACTACAATGACATTCCATGTTATTCTACTAGAATGACAGTGATCAAAAAACCAGAAAATAACAAATGTTAGGGAGGATGAGGGGAGATCCACTGCTGGTGGAAATGTAAAATAGTACAACTGTTGTGGAAAACAGTATGGCAATTAAAAATAAAGTTACCATATGATACAGCAATCCTAGTACTAGGAATATACCGTAGGGAACTGAAAGTAGAAACGCAAACAGACAAACATACACGGATGTTCATTGTAGCAATATTCACAATAGCAAAAAGGTGGAAACAACCCAACTTCCCTTCAGCAGATGAATGGATAAACAAAATGTGGTACATAGTACTTTGGAATACTACTTAGGTTAAACAAAAATGAAGTCCTAATACATGCTACAACATGGATGAATCCTGAAGACACTGTGCTGAGTGAAGTAAAAGGACAAATATTACATGGTCTCATTTATATGAAGTCACAAGAATAAATACATAAAAACTAATGGCTACTTGTGGTTATGGGGGTAGAGGGAAGCATTCTTTGAGAAGTACTGAATTTTTGTCTATGGTGATGGGAACACTGGCATCTGCTAAGGGTAATCATTGCACAAGTTGACTATTGTAACTGATGTCACTAAGCTGTACACCAGGGGGAAAAACGGATGAAACAGCAAACAGAATGTTATATAATGTTACAACAGAAACTGCAGCCAAAAAAAAAAAAAAAGCTGCAACTGTTAATACTACGTAAGTACAAATAAACACCCTATAAGATTATGGGATTAGTTTTCTTGGTTCAAAAAGATCATGGTTTTGTGGACCTCTCTAGTCAATTGGCCTGATACTGTTTTTAGAGTTTCTGCTCTCTCTCCCACTTCAGTGAGTAGTACCTGGTGTCTTGAAAGCTTGCCAACAGCCACCCAAGATATAACAATTGGTCTCTATTTGCCTGGAGCAACAGAGGATGAAGGAGATGCAGGAATTTGCAAAGGAAATGGACTGCAGGTCTAACTGCCTTCATGACAAAAAAAAAAAAAAAAAAAAAGGATGATACCTATCTAACATTACTGAATGTTTTGATCAAGGGCCCAATCGATGGATCTTGATCAAATAGAGGAAAATACTGAACAGAACTTCACAGTCTTACCAGAAACCAGACTTACTGGATACACTGAGACTGAAAGAAACCCCAAATCTATTGCCTTGTAACAACTTTTAAGCCTTGAACTGAAACTATCCCATGACCTCATCTTTAAACTAAACAGTAATTCAGCTCATTTAATAAAGCATGTCTTCCCTGAGGATTGTGCTCTTATAAAACATTATCTATATGAGATTAAATGGACAAAAGCAACTAAAACACCAATGACAACCTTAAGGGGCAGAGAGTCTAAATTAATGGTGGTGAAACAATATGAACAGAGAGACAGGGAGAATGGTGACACAATGTGTAGCATGTAACCACAGTCAATGAACTGTATGTGTAAAAACTGTTGAATGGGTGTATGTTTTGTTCTGTATATTTTCACCAAAAATAAAAAATTACAAAATGTAAGGTGGTTTTACATTTGAAAGTAACCAATTTAATTTACTATATTAACATTTCAAGATCTATCCTGAAGTACAACACTGTCAATGATAGGATAATACCCATACGCCTACAAGGAAGACCAGTAAATACGAATATTATTCAAATTTACTTACCAACCACTATAGCCAAAGATGAAGAAATTGAAGATTTCTACCAACTTATGCAGTCTGAAATTGATCAAACATGCAATCAAGATGCACTGATAATTATTGGCAATTGGAATGCAAAAGTTAGAAACAAAGAAGGAACGGAAGCTGGAAAATAAGGCCTTTTTGTCAGAAACAACGCTGGAGATTGCATGACAGAATTTTGCAAGACCAATGAATACTTCACTGCAAATGCCTTTTCTCAACAACATAAATGGCGACTATACACGTGGACCTCACCAGATACAATATACAGGAATCAAATCGACTACATCCGTGGAAAGAAATGATGGAAAAGCTCAATATCATCAGTCAGAACAAGGCCAAGGGCCGTCTGTGGAACAGAACATCAATTGCTCATATGCAAGTTTAAGTTGAAGAAAATTAGAACAAGTCCACGAGAGCCAAAGTACAACTTTGAGTATGCTGCACCTGAATTTAGACACCATCTTAAGAATAGATTTGATGCACTGAACACTAATGACCAAAGACCAGACGAGTTATAGAATGACATCAAGGACATCATACACGAAGAAAGCAAGAGGTCATTAAAAAGACGAAAAAAAAAAGATCAAAATGGTGTCAGAAGAGACTCTGAAACATTCTCCTGAACGTAGAGTAGCTAAAGCGAATGGAAGAAATGATGAAGTAAAGGAGCTGAACAGAAGATTTCGAAGGGCAGCTCAAGAAGACAAAGAGAAGTATTGTGCAAAGACCAGGGGATAGGGAAAAAAAAAGGGAAGAATACGCTTGGCATTTCTTCAAGCTGAAAGAACTGAAGAAAAAATTCAAGTCTTCAGCTGTGATATACGTTTTGTTTTTGTTTTTTAACCATTACCTGATTGGACAAACAAGGGTAAACTTTTGAAATACTGACTGTGAATTAGATCTATGTTTTTGAAGTGACAGGATACATTCATTACTCCTATAATATTATTACTATTATTATTATTGTGGCATGTTACACGTGAGATTCAGTGTAGACAGGTCAGAGATATTTTTCTCATCTAAACTTAAACCTTCGTTAATGTTAGTATGCAGACTAATATTGTTGTCTTTGTACTGGCTGGTAAAACACTACCATGGTAAAAAACAAATAATTGCTCATCTGGGAAGTAGTAATAGGTGCAGTCTGAGGAGTTACCGGTTTATATAAAGACCCTTCATCGTTTTTTTCCTTCCTTTATCCCTTTTTATTTATCATAGTACTTTAGACAAAGATTTACAAAACAAACTAGCTTGTCATTAAACAATTAATATACATAGTGTTTTGTGGCACTAGTTACCAACTCCACAACATGTAAACACTCCCCCTTCTCGACCTTGGGTTACTTACCAGCTTTCCTGTCCCCTCCTGCCTTCTCACCCTTGTCCCTGCACTGGTGTGCCCCTTTAGTTTCATTTTGTTTTATGAGCCTGTCTAATCTTTGAATGAAGGGTGAACCTCAGGAGCAACTTCATTACTGAGTTAAAAGAGTGTCTGGGGACCATACTCTTGGGATTTCTCCAGTCTCTGTCAAGCCAGTAAGTCTGGTCTTTTTTTGTGAGTTAGAATTTTGTTCTACATTTTTCTCCAGCTCTGTCTGGGACCGTCTATTGTGATCCCTGTCACAACAGTCAGTGGTGGTAGCCAGGCAGCATCTAGTTGTACTGGACTCAGTATGGTAATGACTGTGATAGTTGTGGTCGTTTAGTCCTTTGGACTAATCTTTCCCTTGTGTCTTTAGTTTTATTCATTCTCCCTTGCTCTCAACACGGTGAGACCAGTGGAGTATCTTGGATGGCTGTTCACAGCCTTTAAGACCCCAACCATTATTTACCAAATTAAAATGTATAATATTTTTTTTATAAACTATTTTATACCAAGTGAGCATGATTCAAGTTGCAATACTGAAGGATTCAACAGGAAAAATACTAAACAGTGCAGGAAGTTTCAAAAAAAAATGGAAGGAATACACAGATTCAAACTACCAAAAAGAACTGACATTCAATCATTTCAGGAGATAGCAAATGATCAAGAATTGATGGTACTGAAAGAAGAAGTGAAAGCTGAACTGAAAGCACTGGAAAAAAACAAGGCTCTAAGAAGGCTATACAAGAGCATAATGACAAATTTAACGAGCTGCAAGAATACATAGAGACACCAAACAGACATCCAAAAGATTAACAATAAAATTTCAATTAGACTACTCAACAGAAAGTCACAGGAGCAGACATGAGGCAACAAAATTCACAATTAGTGAGATTAAAGATAAAGCACTTGACACCAACTTATTTGAGGAAAAATCAGATGAAAGAATTTTAAAAAAATGAAGAAACCCTATGAATTATATGGGACTCTATTAAGAGGAATAACCTACAAGTGATTGGAGTACACTAGAACTGGGGGGATAACAGAAAATACAGAGAGAATTGTTGAAGATTTACTGGCAGAAAACCTCCCTGATATTATAAGATGAGAAGATACCTGTACAAGAAGCTCATTGAACCCCACACAATGTAGATCCCAAAAGAAAGTCACCAAGACATATTATAATAAAACTTGCCAAAACCAAACATAAAGAGAGAATTTTAAAAGTGGTTAGGAATAAATGAAAAGTCATCTACAAAGGAAAGTCAATAAGACTAAGCTCTGACTACTTAGCAGAAACCATGCAGGCAAGAAGGCAAATGGGACGGCATATATGAAGCCTTGAAAGAAAAAAACTGCCAGCAAAGAATTATATATCCAGCAAAACTGTCTCTCAAATATGATGGTGAAATTAGGACATTTCCAGATAAACAAAAGTTTAGGGAATTTGTAAAACACAAACCAAAATTACAAGAAATACTAAAGGGAGTCCTCCAGTTAGAAAATCAGTAACTTCAGATAACAACCCAAGACTAGAACACAGAATAGAACAACCAGATATCAACCCAGATAGGGAAATGACAAAAATAAAAGTTAAAACACTGAAAATAGGAAACAGAGACATCAATATGTAAAAGATGACAACATTAGAACAAAAAAGAGGAATTAAATACTGTAGTCATGGATCTTTCATCTAAAGAGGAAGTCAAGTTGATATTAAGAAATAAAAGACTGGTTTAAACTTACAAAAATAGAAGTAAATATTAAGGTAACCATAAAGGAAACTAACAATCCTATACATCAAAATAAAAAACAAAACTATAAAGACAACAAATACAAAATCAACAACAATGAAAAAGATATAAAGAAAAACAATTCAGCACAGAAAATTAAGCAGAACAAAGAAATGGTCAATATGCAAAAAAAAGACATCAAAATGACAGCACTAAACTCATACCTATCAACAATTACATTGAATGTAAACAGAATAAATGTACCAATAAAGAGACTGGCAGGGTGGATTAAGAAAATACCATCTGTCTATATGCTGCCTAGAAATACACACCTTAGACTTAAAGACACAAACTAAAACTCAAAGGATGGGAAAAAATACATGAAGCAAACAACTATCATAAAACAGCAGGAGTGGCAATGTTAATCTCTGACAAAATAGACTTTGAAGTAAAATCTACCACAAAGGATAATGAAGGACACTATATAATGATTAATGGGTCAATACACTAGGAGGATGTAACCATAATAAATATTTATGTACCCAATGACAGGGCTCCAAAATACATAGAACAAACTCTAATGGCATTGAAAATAGACATAAACAGCTCCACAATAATAGTAGAAGACTTCAACACACGACTTTTCATGAAGGACGAACATCCAGAAAGAAGCTCAATAAAGACACGAAAGATCTAAATGCCACAATCAACCAACTTGATCTCACTGACATATACAGAACACTCCACTCAACAGCAGGCAAGTATACTTTCTTTTCCAAGGCACATGGCACATTCTTCAGAACAGACCACAAATTAGTCCACAGAGCCAGCCTTCACAGAATCCAAAGCATCGAAATATTACAAAGCATCTTTTCTAACCATAAAGCCATAAAAGCAGAAATCAATAACAGAAAAAGCAACAAGAAAAAAATTCAAATACATGGAAACTGAACAACACCTTGCTCAAAAATTACTGGGTTATAAAAAAAATAAAGGACGAAATAAATTCACAGAATCAAATGAGAATGAAAACACATTCTACCAGAACTTTTGGACACTGCAAAAGCAGCGCTCAGAGGTCAGTCTATAGCAATAAATGCACACAACCAAAAAGAAGAAAGAGCCAAAATCAAAACATTACCCCTACAACTTGAACAAGTAGAGAGCAGCAAAAGAAGCTCTCAGGTACCAGAAGAAAGGAAATAATAAAAATTAAAGCAGGATTCAATGAAATAGAGAATAGAAAAACAATTGAAAGAATTAACAAGACCAAAAACTGGTTCTTTGAAAAGATCGACAAAATGGAGAAACCACTGGCCAAACTGACAAAAGAAAAAGAGGAGACAAAACAAATGACCCAAATAAGAAATGAGATGGGTGATATCACAACAGACCCAACTGAAATTCTATTCTGATTCAGAATACTATGAAAAATTGCACTCCAACAAATTAAAAAATCTAGAGGAAATGGACAAATTTCTAGAAATACACTACCTACCTAAACTAACAAAAACAGAAGTAGAACAACTGAATAAACCGGTAACAAAAGAAGAGTTGAAAAGGTAATTCAAAAAATCCCAACCAAAAAAAAAAAAACTCTGGCCTGGATGGCTTCACTGGAGAATTATATCAAACTTCCAGAGAAGAGTTAACACCATTACTACTAAACATATTTCAGAGCATAGAAAAGGATGGAATACTCCTAAATTCATTCTCTGAAGCCAGCATAACCCTGATACCAAAACCAGGTAAAGACACCACAAAAAAAAGAAAATTACAGACCAATATCCCACATGAACATTGATGCAAAAATCCTCAAATTCACCATGACCAAGTGGGATTCATACCAGGTATGCAGGGATAGCACAACATTAGAAAAACAATCAATGTAATCCATCATATGAATAAAACAAAAGACAAGAACCACATAATCTTATCGACTGATGCAGAAAAAGCATTTGACAAAGTCCAACACTGTCTTAGTCATCTAGTGCTGCTATAACAGAAAGACCACAAGTGGATGGTTTTAAAGAAGAGAAGTTTATTCCCTTACAGTTTAGTAGGCTACAAGTCCAAATTCAGGGCGTCAGCTCCAGGGAAAGGCTTTTTCTATCGGCCTTCTTCTCTTCGGTGTTCCCCTGGACTAGGAGCTTCTCTACGCAGGTACCCCAGTCCAAAGGACGCGCTCTGCTCCCGGCACTGCTTTCTTGATGATATGAGGTCCCCCTGTCTCACTGCTCACTTCTGTCTTTTGTATCTCAAGATATTGCCTCAGGATACAATCCAATCTTGTAGACTTGAGTCCTGCCTTACTAACACAACTGCTGTCCATCTGTCCTCATTAACATCACAGAGGCAAGATTTACAACTTAAAGGAAAACCACACAATACCAGGAATCATGGCCCAGCCAAGATGATACATAGATTTTCTGGGGGACATAATTCAATCCATGACAAACACCAATTCATAATAAAAACTCTCAGCAAAATAGGAATAGAAAGCAAACTCAACATAATAAAAGGCATTTATACAAAGCCAACAGCCAACATCATCCTAAATCGAGACAGTCGGGAAGCATTCCCCTTGAGAACAGGCATCAGATAAGGATGCCCTTTATCACCTCTCTTATTCAACACTGTGCTGGAGATCCTTGCCAGAGCAATTAGGCTAGAAAAAGAAATAAAGAGCATCTAAATTGGAAAGGAAGAAGTAAAACTATCCCTATTTGCAAATGACATGATCTTATACACAGAAAACCCCAAAGAATCCACAAGAAAACTACTGGAAGTAATACATTATAGCAAAGAATCAGAATACAAGATAAACATACAAAAATCAGTTGCATTCCTCTACACCAACAAGGAGAACCTCGAAGAGGAAAATCATCAAATCAATACCATTTACAACAGCCCCCAAGAAGATAAAATACTTAGGAAAATAAATCTAACCAGAGAAGTAAAAAACTTATACAAAGAAAACTACAAGACACTATTGCAAGAAACCAAAAGAGACCTACATAAGTGGAAAAACTGACCTTGCTCATGGATAGGAAGACTCAACCTTGTGAAAATGTCAGTTCTACCCAAAGTGATCTACAGATACAATGCAAGCCTAATCCAAATTCCAATGACATTTTTTAATGAGATGGAGAAACAAAGCACCAACTTCAAGTGGAAAGGGTAGAGGCCCTGGATAAGTAAAGCATTACTGAAGAAGAACAAAGTGGGAGGCCCCACACTACCTGATTTTAGAACCTATTATACCACCATGGTAGTCGAAACACCCTGGTACTGGCACATCAACAGATACACAGACCAATGGAAAAGAATTGAGAATCCAGACATAAATTCATCCATCTATGAGCTGCTGATATTTGACAAAGGCCCCAAGTCCATTAAATGGGGAAAAGACAGTCTCTTTAAGAAATGATACTGCATTAACTGGATATTCATCTGCAAAAAAATGAAACAAGACCCTACCACACACTATGCACAAAAACTAAATCAAAACAGATCGAAGACCTAAATATAAAATATAAATTGATAAAGATCATGGAAGAAAAAACAGGGACAATACTAGGAGCCCTAATACATGGCGTAAACACAACACAAAACATAACTAACAATGCACAAATACCAGAAGAGAAACTAGATTACTGAGAGCTCCTAAAAACCAAACACTTAGACTCATCAAAAGATTTTACCAAAAGAGTAAAAAAGACAACCTACCAGACCAAAAATTTTTGGCTATGACATATCTTATCAGGATCTAATCTCTAAAATCTACAAGATACTGCAAAAAACTTCAACCAAAAAAGGACAAATAACCCAATTATAAAATGAGCAAAGTATATGAACAGGCACTTTAGCAAACAAGACATTCAGAATTTCAAGCACTGGTACCACAAATGTGATCAGCATCTAATCTCTAAGATCTACAAGGTACTGGAAAACCTCAACAACAAAAAGACAAATAACCCAATTAAAAAATGAGCAAACGCTGAACAGGATCACAACAGAGGGTTCTGGACAGAGCTGGAAAAGGATGTAGAGCATAATTCTAACTCACAAAAAAAAGACCAGATTTACTGGCCTAATGGAGATTGGAGAAACCCCAAGAGTATGGCCCCCAGACACCCTTTTAACTCAGTTGTGAAGTTACCTCCGAGGTTCACTGTTCAGCCTGGGAGTGGACAGCCCCGTAAAACCAAATGAGGCTAACGAGGTACAGGAGTCCAGTGACAAGGGCCAGAAAACAGAAGGGGACAAGGAAGCTGGTGATAGGGAACCCAAGGTTGAGTAAGGATATTGTTGATGTGTTGTGAGATTGTTAACCATTGTCATAGGGCAACATTTGTAGTAACTGTTAAATGTGAAACTATTTTGTTCTGTAAGCCTTCAACTTAAGTGAGAATAACAGCACAATTGGAAGAGCGTAGTCAATGTCACTGAACTGTGCATGTAGAAATTTTTGAAATTGTGTATCTTTGCCTATGTGTATTTTCACAAAAAAAAAAAAAAAAAAAAGAGGTTGAGAAGTTAGAGGATTGATATGTTGTGGGGTTGTTAACAAATGTCATAAAACAACATGTGTACTACTGTTTCATGAGAAACTATTCTGTAAGCCTTCACCTGAAGTACAATAAAATAAAAAATAAAAAAATTTTTTAAAAAATGAGCAAAGGATATGAACAGGCACTTTGCCAAAGAAGACATTCAGGCAGCTAACAGACACACATTAGGAAATGCTCACGATCATTAGCCATTAGAGAATACAAATCAATACTACAATGAGATACCATCTCATGCCAACAAGGCTAGCATTTATCCAAAAAACACAAAATAATAAATGTTGGAGAGGTTGTGGAGAGACTGGAACACTTATACACTGTTGGTGGGAATGTAAAATGGTACAACCACTTTGGAAATCGATTTGGCACTTCCTTAAAAAGCTAGAAATAGAAGGACTATACGATCCTGCAATAACGCTACTTGAAATATATCCTAGAGAAGAGCCGTCACACGAATAGATACACGCACACCCACATTCACTGAAGCACTGTTCACAATAGCAAAAAGACAGAAACAACCCAAGTGCCCATCAACGGACAAATGGATAAACAAATTATGATATATTTACAAAATGGAATACTACGCAATGATAAAGAACAACGATGAATCCGCGAAACATCTCATAACACAGAGAACTCTGGAAGGCATTATGCTGAGTTAAATTAGTCACAAAAGGACAAATACTGTATGAGACCACTATTATAAGAACTCAAGAAAAGGTTTAAATACAGAAGAAAACATTCCTTGATGGTTATGAGGGGAGGGAGGGAGGGAGAGGGGTATTCACTAACTAGACAGCAGACAAGAATTATCTTAGGTGAAAGGAATGACAACACACACTACAGGGGAAGTCAGCACAACCGGACTAAAACAAAGCTTAGAAGTTTCCTGAATATAACCAAACACTTTAAGGGACAGAGTAGCAGGGGTGGGGGTCTGGGACCATGGTTTCAGGGGACATATAGGTCAACTGGCATAACAAAGTTTATTAAGAAAATGTTCTGCATCCCACTTTGGTGAGTGGCATCTGAGGTCTTAAAAGCTGGCGAGTGGCCATCTAAGATGTATCAACTGGTCCCAACCCACCTGGAGCAAAGGAGAATGAAGAACACCAAAGATACAAAGAAAATATTAGCCCAAGAGATAGAAAGGGCCACAGAAACCAGAGACTCCATCAGCCGGAGACCAGAAGAACTAGATGGTGTTCAGCTGCCACCAATGACCGCCCTGACAGGGAACACAACAGAGTCTCCGACGGAGCCGGAGAAAAGCAGGAACTCAAAATTCTAGTAAAAAGACCAGACTGAATGGTCTGAGACTGGAGGAACCCCAGAAGACATGGCCCCCACACTTTCTGTAAACCCAGAACTAAAATCATTCCCAAGCCAACCCTTCAGAGAAAGATCAGACTGGACTATAAGACATAAAATGATATTCGTGAAGAGTGTGCTTCTTAGTTCAAGTAGATACACGAGACTAAATGGGCAGCTCCTCTCCGGAGGCAAGATGAGAAGGCAGAAAGGGATAGGAGCTGGCTGAATGGACATGGGAAATCCAAGGTGGAAAGGAGGAGTGTGCTGTCACATTATATGGATAACAACTAGGATCACATAACAACATGTGTATAAATTTTTGTACGCGAAGCTAACTTGAGCCATAAACTTTCACCTAAAGCACAATTTAAAGATGAACAACAAAACTCCAAGAATTGATGGAATACCAACTGAAATGTTTCAAGAAGTGGACACAGTACTGGAAGTGCTCACCCACCTATACCAAGAAATCTGGAAGACAGCTACCTGGCCAACCGACTGGAAGAGATCCGTATTTGTACCCATTCCAAAGAAAAGTGATCCAGCTGAATGCAGAAATTATTGAACAATATCATTAATAACACACACAAGTAAAATTTTGCTGAAGATCATTCAAAAGCAGTTGCAGCAGTACATCGACAGGGAATCGCCAGAAATTGAAGCCGGATTCAGAAGAGGATGTGGAATGAGGGAGGTCATTGCTGATGTCAGACGGATCCTGGCTGAAAGCAGAGAATACCAGAAAGATGTCTACCTGTGTTTTATTGACTATGCAAAGGCATTCAAGTATGTGGATCGTAACAAATTATGGATAACCTTGTAAAGAATGGGAATTCCAGAACACTTAATTATGCTCCTGAGGAACCTGTACATAGATCAAGAGGCAGTCGTTTGAACAGAATAAGGGTATACTGCGTGATTTAAAGTCAGGAAAGGTGTGTCTCAGGGTTGTATCCTTTCACCATACCTATTCAGTCAGTATGCTGAGCACATAACCTGAGATGCTGGACTGTATAAAGAAGAACGGGGCATCAGGATTGGAGGAAGACTCATTAACAACCTTCCATGTGCAGATGACACAACCTTGCTTGCCGAAAGTGAAGAGGACTTGAAGCATTTACTGATGAAGACCAAAGACCACAGCCTTCAGTATGCATTACACCTCAACATAAAGAAAACAAAAATCTTCCCAACTGGACTGATAAGCAACATCATGATAAATGAAGAAAAGACTGAAGTTGTCAAGGATTTCATTTTACTTGGATCCACAATCAACACCCATGGAAACAGCAGTCAAGAAACCAAAAGACGTACTGCACTGGGCAAATGTGCTGCCAAAGACGTCTTTAAAGTATTAAAAAGCAAAGATGTTACTTTGAGGACTATAGTGTGCCTGACCCAAGCTATGGTGTTTTCAATCACCTCATATGCATGTGAAAGCTGGGCAGTGAATTAGGAAAACCGAAGAAGAATTTATGCCTTTGAATTATGGTACTGGTGAAGAATACTGAATATACCATGGACTGCCAGAAGAACAAATAATTCTGTTTTGGAAGAAGTATGGCCAGAGTGCTCACTGGAAGCGAGGATGGCAAGACTTCATCTCATATACTTTGGACATGTTATCAGGAGGGATCAGTCCTTCCAGAAGGACATCATGCTTGGTAGAGCAGAGGGTCAGCGAAAAAGAAGACCCTCAATGAGATGGACTGACACAGTATCTCCAACAATGGGCTCAAGCATAACAATGATCATGAGGATGGCGCAGGACCAGGTAGTTTTTCATTCTGTTGTACATAGGGTCGCCTATGAATTGGAACTGACTCAACGGCAACTAAGAACAACATATTAACAAAATAAAGTAGGAAAGATCATATGACTTTTTTAATCATACACAACACTCAGTCTGGGAATGGAGAAATAACCACAGACTGGGTCCCACTGTTAGAATGACTTGGACCATCACTCCATCTATTGACCACAGTATCACTTGTGCTTTTGGGTATTAGCATCCACTCAGAGCCAGTCTACTATAACACACACTTGTTCTCAATGCAGATATTCTAACTGCCAGTTGTTTTCAAATGTGCTCTACCAAGTGAGTCCCTATGAAAGGAAATACAGAATCTCAAGCCCCACCCCAAACCTACTGAATCAGTCTACATTTAAGAAAATCACCAGGTAATCAATTTGCACATTAAACTTCAAAAAGCACTTGTTAAATCCTGATTTTAAATCTTAATCTTTTTCCAGCAAGTCCCCAGGTAACGCTGGTGGTCCACAGACAAACTTAAGAGTAGCAAGACTGTTATAGTATGCCAAGAGACTTCTAGCATCTCAATCTCATTGAGTATGAGCCACCACTGATCAGCACCACTCCCTGGTGTTCAAGGCAATACATGAAATACTACATCTCAGATAAATTCACTTATGTCACTGAATTCAGCCAGACAGACTATATATTTCATCATCCTTGGTTTAAAACCCTTAGAACACTTTCTATAATTTCTTCCTCTTTTCAGCAACCTGACATAACATCTTTTGGTGTACGGGCTACTGCTGTAGCAGCCCTTTATTTCTCTGACTTGAATGTTTAATAATGGGTCTGGAGGCAGTGTGGGGTGATGTGACAGAGGTATGTCCCAAGACAAATTAGCATCAAAGTCAACTGCCTATGATTCAGTCATCTAAAAGCTTTGATGTGACAAAATTACAGTTCCTTCAAACAGAGGCTGTCTTCATAAGCAAGGTATTTTCCAGGTGGTAATTTGAGAATTCAGAATTCTTAGCCCCAGATAAAAATACTTATCCCCATCCTATGATTAAAGTAAGTCAAAGCAAATCTATGGTTAGGATTCAGAATAATGGTTTAATGATATTAATGATAAAAAGATCAATCTACCAGGAAGACAACAATCCTATCAACGTATGCACCAAACAGAAGAGCCTCAAATCACAGGAAGCAAGATCTGATAGAAATGAAAAGAGAAATAGATAAATCCACAATTCTAGTTTGCACTTCACTACTTTACCCTCAATAATTTATATAACTAATAGAAAATGTATAAAAATATAGACGATTTCAACAAAATAATCAACCAACAGGATCTAACCGACATATGCGGACCTCTCAACCCAACTAGCAGAATACACATTTTTTTCCATGCACTCATGAAATATTCACCAAAAGGGGCCATAAGCTGGACAATAAAACAAACCTCAAAAAATTTAAAAGGACTATAATCATACAGAATGTGTTCTCCAACCAAAATGGAATCAAACTAGAAAATAAGAAACAGATACCAGGAAATTTTTCAAACACTTGAAAACTCAACAACACACTTCTAAATAATCCATGGGTCAAGATGAAATCTCAAGGGAAACCAAATTATACACTGAACTGAATGAATATTAAAATACAACATATCAAAATTTGTGATATTCAGCTAAAGCAGTGCTGAGAGGATGATGTGCAAGAGTCAATGCTTATTTTAAAAAAGAAAAAAGTTTCAAACCAGTATCTTAGATCCCACCCTCAAGAAACTAGAAAAAGAATAAACCTAAAGCAAGCAGGGAGACAGAAATAAAGATAAGAGCATAAATCAATGAAATCAAAAACATAAAAGTAGAGAAATCAATGAAAGAAAAGCTGTTTCTTTGAAAAAAATTAGTAAAATTGATAAAGCTCTAATGTGACTGAAAAAGAAAAACAAAGAGAATATATAAATTACCAATACCAAGGAATGAAAAAAGGATATCACTACAGAGTCCACAGACAGTAAAAGGATTATAAGAAAATACTGTAAAATCTATGCACATTAAGTCAACAACTTAAATAAAATGAAACAATTCTTTGAAAAGCACGAACTACCAAAATTAACCCAGTATGAATTAAATAATCTGGATAGTCTTAAAATTATTAAAGAAAATTAATTCATAGTTACCAAGCCTCCCTTAAAAGAAGTCTCCAGTTTCAGATAGTTTCACTGGAGAATTTTATCAAACATTTAAAGAATTAACATGAATTTTATAAATCTCTTCCAGAAAAACAGAAGATGAGGGAACACTTCCCAACTCAATACTAGTATTATCCTGATACCAATCCTAGACAAAGACAGTAGAAAGAAAACTACAGACCAATATCGTTCATAAATACAGACACAAAAAACTCCTCAAAAAATATCAGCAAATCAAATCCAGAAATATATAAACAGAATCTTGCGCCAAAACCAAATGAGGTAAATTCTAGGGATACAAGGCTGGTTAAATATATTAATCTACCATATTAACAGGATAGTGAAAAAAAATCATATGATCATTCAACTGATGCAGAAAAAGCATTTGACAAAATTCAATACCCATTCATGTTAAACACTCAGCAAGCTAAGAATAGAGGGGAGCTTTCTCACCATGACAAAGGGTATTTAAAAATACCTACAGTTACTATCATACTTAATCATGAAATACTAAATGTTTCTTCGTATGACTGGGAGCAAGACAAGGATCCCAAACTCACTACTCTTATTCAACATAGTACAGGGAGTCCTAGCCAGTGCAGTAAGACAAGAAAAAGAAATAGAAGGCATACAGATTGGAAAAGAAGAACTAAAAGTGTCACTATTTGCAATGACCTAATGATCTGTGTAGAAAATTTAAAAAAAACACACATACAACTGCTAGAACTAATAAGCAAGTTCACCAAGATCACTAATAAGTTCATCAAGGTCACAGGACACAAGATCAACATGGCCAATACCAATCTCATCTCTATACACTAGCAATGATCATGTGGAAACTGAAATTTAAAGCCTAGGACCATTTACAATCTCTGGAAAAAATATTTAGGTATAAATCTAATAAAGTATGATACTGGAATTACAAAACACTAATGAAATCAAAGAAGATCTAAATAAATGGGGAAGTAAATCATATCCACGTATAGAAAAGATGTAAATTTTCCCCAAGTGAATCTAGGGGTTTAATGCAATTCCTACCAAAATCTCAGCAAGATTTTTTATAGATACAGAGAAACTTATTCTAAATTTCACTTAGAAAAGCAAAGAACTACAATGGCTAAAACAATTTTTAAAAATAATAAAGAGGGAGAACTCACTCTATCCAACTTTGAGACTTTCCTTATAGTTACATCAATTAATACAGAGTGTTAACTGCCAAGAAAAACTTACACACAGTTCAACAGAACAAAAATGATAATCCAGAAACAGATCCATACCACCACAAGCAACTAATTTTTGATAAACAGACAAAAGAAAATCAATGGAGGAAGGGTAACCTTTTAAACAAACAGTCCTAGAACAATTGCATATCTACAGTTTAAAAAAAAAAAGTAACTTCAATCTAAGCCCTACACTTTATAAAAAAATTAACTCAAAATGGATCATGGCTTTAAATATGAAAACTATAAAACTTGTAGAACACTGGAGATAATCTTCAGAATCTGAAAGTAACAACTGAGTTCACAGACATAATACTAGAAGCATGATGCACTTTAAAAAACGTAAAAATTGGGCTTTATCAAAATTTAAAACTTCTGTACTGTGAAAAACACTGTTAAACAGAAGAAAAGACAGGCTACAAACTGGAAGAAAATGTAAACTATATATCTGACAAGGGACTTGTATCGTAAGAACTCTCAAAACTCAACACTAAGACACCTTGAGACCAGAAGAACTAGATGTTGCCCAGCTACCATTCCTGAACATTGTGATGAGAACCACAATAGATGAATCCTGGTTAAAAAAAAACGGCGGGGGGGTGGGGGAGAAAAATGCAGAACTTCAAATTATTAAAGAATCCAGACTTACTGGACCTACTGAGGCTGGAGGAGTCCCCAAGGGTATGGCCCTGAGTTGCACTTCAAACCTTGAACTGAAACAGTCCCCTAAAGTCCCCTTTAAACTAAGTAACAGGTTAGCCGAAAGAGTAAAGACTGTCACTCTTGAGTACTGTGTTTCTTTAAAAAAAAAAATTATATAATATCAAAGGGTCAACAGCTATGTTAAAGCATAGATGAGAAGGTGGGGGTGGGGATGGGGGGCAGGGAACTGATGTAATCGAAGTGAAACAACTAAGAAATAACAAGAATGTTGACACAATATGAAAAATGTAACCAATGGCACTTATCATTATGTCTAGAAACTGCAGAATGGGATCAGGTTTTGCTATGTGTATTTTCACGAAAAATAAAATTAACAAACAAAAAACCCTCAAGAATAAGAAAATAACCCAAATAGAAAGTGGGGGAGAAATAAAGAGCTATTTCATCAAAGTGGAGATACGGATGGCAAATAAGCACAAGGAAAGATGTTCAACATCATTAGCCATTAACCCACTGCTGTGGAGTCTATTTCAACTCCTAACAACCCTGCTGGACAAAGCAGAATTACCCCCAGAGTTTCCAAGACTGTAATCTTTACAGAAGCAGAATTTTACAGCTTTCTCCCATGAAGCAGCTGGTGGGTTCAAATCGCTGACCTTTCTGTTAGCAGCTGAGTGCTTTAACCACTGGGCCACCAGAGCTCCTCCATTAGCCATTACAGAAATGCAAATTCAAACCAGAAGGTTATCACAGAACATATATTAAAATAGCTAAAATTGGAAAAAAAAAACTAAAAATACCAAATATAGGTGAGGATTGCTGGTAGGAGTATAGAATGTTATACCCACTCCAGAGATTAGTTTGGCAGTTTCTTCAAAAACTAAACATACACTTACCATATGACCCAGAAATTGTGCTCTTATGCATTTATCTCAGAAAAATGAAAACTTATGTTCAGAGAAAATGCTATACATACATAAGGATAAGGAAAAAATTTGGAAATGAAGTGTTGATGGTTAACCAACATGGTGAATGTAATTAATGTCACTGAATTGTACATGTAAAAATGGCTGAAACGGCAATTGTTTGCTGATATATGTATTACCACAATAAAAAATCATAAGGAAAAAAATAAAAAGTAAGATATGAAAAAAACCTACATCTAAATATTTACAGAACCTTTATTCATAATAGCCAATAACTAGAGACAATCCAAATGTCTTTCAACATGTAAATGGTTAAATGATTTGTAGTATTTCATCCAAACAATAAAATACTACATTAGTGAATCTTGAAAGAATTATGCTAAGTGAAACAATCCAGACAGAATAAAATACATACTGCTTGATTATATTCCATTTTTATAAAATTGTAGAAAAGACAAAAACTAAAGTAACAGGAAGTACATCAGTGGCTGCCAGGGGCTGGAGGTTTGGAAAGGGTGTTGATTGCAAAGTGGCATGAGGACAATTTTGAGGTGGTGGAAATGTTCTATATTAGGGACTGCCAAATTGCAACCCATGGGCCAAATTATTGGAACAGCCATGTTCATTCATTTGCATAACTGTGTATGGTTACTTTTACACTATAATAGCAAAGCTGAGTAGTTGCAATAGAGACCAGATGTCATACATAGCTTAAAATATTTACTATCTGGAGCTTCACATATAAAGTTTTCCAATACCTGTTCTATATCATGTTAGTGATGGTAGTTACACATATGTATCTATTTGTTAAAAACTCCTAAGTAATGCATTTAAAATTGGTAAATATTATTGTATATAAATTTTAATAAAGCTGATTTTTAAAAAACAATGCCTAGTGCTTGAAAAGATACTTTTTAAAAAATTTTGCAAAGAAAAAATCAATATATCACAATCATAATATCTAAATATTCTTAATAACTGCATATTTTATCAAATTTCTTTTAGGTATCAAAATTTTGCTCACACTGTACGACTTTATTTAATCTTTAAGTAAATAAAAACTCAAATGGAAAACATGTACCAGCTCTCCTAGAGAGGTAAGACTATTCATCCCATCTTGGCCAGCAATCTCAATGAATTTGTGTGGGAAAGAAATACTTAGGAAATTTGCTTGTTAAAGCATTTTGGACCACAAAATCAGAAGCTGGTTATTTTAAAAGATGAATAAAACTGACAAATCATTAGGTAGACTGATGGAGAAAAAAAGAGAAAAGATGCAAATAACCAAAATAAAAAATGAAAGTGCAGACATTACAACTGACTCAACACAAATAAAATACTATGAACTGTACACCAACAAACTGGATAACTTAGATAAAATGGACAACTTCTTAGAGGCACACGACCTACCTAAACTGAGTCAAGAAAAACAGAACACCTCTACAGAACCATAACAAGTGAAGTGATGGAATTAATAATAAAAAACCTCCCAACAAAATAAAGTCACAAACCAGATGTTTTCAATGGGGAATGCTACCATTTACAGAATGATTGGCACCAATCCTGTTCAAACTCTTCCAAAATGTAGAAAGAGTAATGCTCATTAACCCATTCTATAAAGCCAACAGTATCTTGGTAACAAAGCCAAAGACACCTCAAGAAAAGAAAAACCACAGGCCAGTATCTATTATGAATACAGATGCAAAAATTCTCAACAAAATACTAGCGACCAGAATCCAATAGCATATTAAACAAATTATACACTAGCAGCAAGTGGGATTTATTCCAGGAATCCAAGGATGCTTCAACATTAGAAAATCAATAAATGTAATACACCACATCAATAGGAAAAAGGAAAAGAAATGCATGATTATTTCAACTGACACAGAAAAAAACATTGATAATATCCAACACTTTTCTTGACAAAAGCACTCTACAAGCTAGGAATAGAAAGGAAGCTCCTCAAGATGATTAACAGTATTTATGAAAAACCAACTGCCAACATTATACCCAATGGAGAAAGATTAAGCGCTATCCCCTTAAGATCAGGAACAAGACAAGGATGTCCACTCTCACCACTTCTATTCAATATTATATTGAAGTCTAGCCAGAACAATAAGGGCAAGAAAAAGAAATATCCAAATTGTGAAGGAAAAAGTAAAATTAACTCTATTCACAGAAGACATGATCCTATATGTACAAAACCGCAAACAGCCCACAAGAAAGCTTCTAGGGCTAATAGAGGAATTTAGAAAAGTTGCAGGGTATGAGGTCAACAAAAAAATCAGTTGCATTTCTCTACACCAGCAATGAGAAATCTGAAAAGGAAACTAAGAAAGCAACCCCATTTACAATAACATCTAAGAAGATAAAATACCTAGAAAAAACATTAACCAGGGATGTGAAAGATACATACAATGAAAACTATAAAACACTGTTAAAAGAAATTCAAAAAGGACTCAAACACATGGAAAGACACCCCATGTTCATGGGTTAGAAGATTCAATATAGTTAAGATGTCAGTAATACCCCTGAACAATCTATAGATTCAACACAATCCGGATAAAAATTCCAAAAAACTTCTTTATAGAAAAGGGAAAATTAACCTTCAATTTTTATGGAAAAGCAGGAGGCCCCGAACAGTCAAAGCAATTATGAAGAACACAGTAGGAGGACTCACACTTCCTGATTTCAAAACATACTACAAAGCTATGGTAATCAAAACAGTCTGGTACTGACTTACATAAAAATAGACACATAGACCAACGGAATAGAACTGAGAATCCAGAAATAAACCTATATATCTACATTCAGCTGATTTTCAACTGGGGTGTTAAGTCCATTCAATGGGGATACGAAAGTCTCTTTAATAAAAATGGTGCTGGGAATACTGGATTTCCACATGTAGGAGAATGAATCAGGATTCATGCCTAACACCACACATGGAAACCAATTCAAAGTGGATGAAGTACCTTAAGTGAAAACTAAAAAAATAAAATTCTTAGAAGGCAGCAAAGATCAGAAAAACTAAGTCAAACAGTCACACGTCACTCCTGAAATCCTAAGCATCAAATGAAGAGATAAAGAACTCAGCCAACCAACAAATGGAGTAAGAATCTGACCAAGAACAGAGAGCAAGGAGAGATACATGCAGAGGTCCCCTATCAGCTATCACAGCACAAAGCCACCATCTTGGACTCCTATCGGAGATCAGCGAACAGGGGGTACGAGAAAGCAGCTTCATGTAGCTTCCAGCAGGAGACAGAACAACCGGTAATCAGAGATCTAGGCTTTATCATCCCCACCCTTCTTCATCCCCACTTAGCCTCCTCTGCTTCCTGCAGCCATAGTCTCTTGGCCGGGAAGCAACAGCTTCACCCCAGTGTCGCTTGGATTCTGCCCACCGGTACTGGCCGGCTCCGAGTGCCTTTGTTGGCTGCTGGTGTTGCTTTTTTCTGCTTCTTTAGATTTCTTCCTTACCTCTCACCACCTCCCCCTCCTTTCTCTCAAATACCTGGCTCCATGTGCCATCTTTGCTTCTTACTGAAGACCTGTGAAACACCACTTGACTGTGAAACTGCTTCCCAGCCCATTCCACCATGCTGACGGGACTCCCTGGACTTGTTAGTTTGCTCTGATTTGTTCTGTTTTGATTTCTTTATTTTCTTTTTCTTTTATCAGCTTCGGAGCCCCTTCTAGCTGGGCAGTACCACACGGCTTGGAAGCTAATCCTTTACTCTGCACAGATGCACAGGGACATCCCTGGGGGCATTTCTTTTTTCAATATTTTTGGTTTTCATTTTTTCTTTCTTCGTTTTGTTTTCTTCTATTATTCCCTTTTTGTATTTCTTCATTTCCAGTCTCTCGATTTATTCATTTCTTTTACCATTTTTTTTCATTTTTGTATTTCCCCATTTCTCAGTCTTTCATCTCTCCACTCCAACAGCAAGTTCCCTTAGCACTCTTTTTTGTTTGTGAGTATGTTTTTAGCTCCTGTTCCTCCCTCCTCTCTATCATCTTCCCCATACCCATCTTAGCTCCACACATCACAATCTACCCCCTCCTTCCTGCCTACCTGCACATTGCGCTAAACATCACACTTCAAAGCAGCACACACACACCCCTATTGGAACCTGCCCTGTACTGATTCCTGGTCTGCAATGTCAGCCCTGATACATGCCACAAATAACCCATCCCAGAAACTCCCCTTTAGCTGGACCTGACCTGTTGTACCATACCTGAGTGACTGACCCTGCCCATTGGAGGAGGTGAAAAGTGTCGTGCCCACAGATGAGCAAACAACAAAGAACGCACAGACCACCTGCTCAGACATAACCAAATAAAAAAGCAGAACGAAACAAATTTACAATCAATAAACAAGGAAAATAGTCACTGAATGCCCCGAAGACAGCACACAATATCAAAACATTTACAAAAACAGGACAGGATAGTTCCAGTAGGTGTCCAAAATAAAACACCAGATAACCTTCCAGTAGGAGAAAAGGCTGTAGACCTAACTGATAAGGAATTCAAATCTATAATATTCTGAATTATCCAAGAGTTGAAGCAAAAGGCAGACAAAAACAAGGAAAAAATAGACAAATTCATGGAAAAGGCAGATAAATTCATTGACAATACGGACAAAAAATGAAAGAATGCAAGAAAATAATACAGGAACAAAATGCTAAAATAAATTCACAACTAGAAATCATACAAAAACAACAATTAGAAATCAAAAAAATAAACAAGATTTCAGAAACAGACAATGTCACAGAAGGGCTGAGGAAGCAGGTTTGAAACAATGGAAGATAGCATCAGTGAAATTGAAGACAAACACTTGGCTACAACTCTATTTGAGGAAAAATGAGAAAAATGAAGAAACTCTGAGGATTATGTGGGATACAATCAATAGCAAAAATCTTCGACTGATCGCGGAGTTCCAGAAAAGGGGGATAAAACAGAAAACACAAGAGAGGATCATTGAAGAATTGTGACAGAAAACCTTCCCAGTATCATGAAAGATGAAAAGCTGACCATCCAAGAAGCTCAATGAACCCCATATGGGATACACTCGAAAAGAAAATCACCAAGGCATATCACAATCACATTTGCTAAGACCAAAGACAAAGAATCCTGAGAGCAGCTCGAGAAAAACAAAAAGTCACATACAGAAGAGAAACAATAAGACTAAGCTCGCATAATTCGGTAGAAACCATGCAGGCAAGAAGGCAATGCAATGACATATATAAAACCTTCAAAGAAAAACATTGCCAGCCAAGAATAATATATCCTGCAAAACTCTTGTTCAGATATGATGATGAAATCAGGTCATTTCCAGATAAACAGAAATTAAGGGACTATGTAAAAACAAAACCAAACACAAGACTTTTTAAAGGGAGTCCTTCAATCTGAGAACAAACATCATCAAACCATAGGCTGAATATAGGACACAGAATTGTACTAGCCAGATACCAACCTAAGAAAAGAACTCTTAAGGACTAGGCAAAACCAAAAGAGTTACAACAGGGAACCAGAAAGGTTAATCTGTAAATGACAAAAGCATCAGAACAATAAAAGAGGAAATAAACCGTGTAGATATAGAACCTTCTAATGAGAAGAAGGCAAGGTGATACCAAGTAATAATAGACTGGTTCTAATCTAGGAAGATAAGGGTAAATTTCAAGGCAACCACAAAGAAAGTTAACAAACCTACTCATCAAAATAAAGAAGAAAAACATGAAGTCTCAGTAAAAACAAAACCTACAAAAACAAAAGAAATTTTAAAAAATCCACAAAAGGAATTCAGCAAAGGAGAGTAAGAGGAACAAAGAAAATGCTGCCACCACAAAAACAAAAAGCACTACAAAATGCAAGCCCACTCCTAGAAATATATCCTAAAGAAACAAGAGCCATCATACGAATAGACATATGCACACCCATATTCATTGCAGCACTGTTCACAATAGCAAAAAGATGGAAACAACCTAGATGTCCATCAACAGATGAATGGATAAACAAACTATGGTACATACACACAATGGAGTATTATGCAAAGATAAACAACAATGATGAATTTGCGAAGCATCTCATAACATGGATGAAACTGGAGAAATTATGCTGAATGAAATAAGTCAATCACAAAAGGACAAATATTGCATGAGACCTCTACTATAAAAAAAAGTTTACACACAAAAAGAAACAATCTTTGTTGGTTACGAGGGATGGGAGGGGTGGGGGGGAACTAAACAGATAATAGCTAAGTGGTAACTTCGGTGAAGGGTAAGACAGTACACAATACTGGGTAAGTCAGCACAACCTGTACAAGGAAAAGTCATGGAAGCTCCACAGACACTTCCAAACTCCCTGAGGGACTGAACTGCTGGGCGGAGGGCTGTGGGGACGATGGTCTTGGGGAACATCTAGCTCAACTGGCGTAACAGTTTATAAAGACAACGTTCTACATTCTACCTTGGTGAGCAGCGTCTGGGATCTTAAAAGCCTGTGAACAGCCATCTAAGATACTCCACTGGTCTCACCCCTTCAGGAGCAAGGGAGAATGAAAAGAACACGATACAAGGAAAAGATCAATCCAGAGGACCAGTGGACCACAGCTACCAAGGCCTCCACCAGACTGAGTCCAGTACAGCTAGATGGTGCCCGGCTACCACCAGACTGCTCTGACTGGGATCACAATAGAGGGTCCTGAACAGCGCTGGAAAAGGATGTAGAACAAAATTCTAACTCACAAAAAGAAGACCAGATTTACTGGCCTGACAGACTGGAGATACTCCGAGAGTATGTCCTCCGGACACCCTTTTTGCTCAGTGGTGAAGTCACTCCCGAAGTTCACCGTTCAGTCAGGAATTGGACAGCCTCATAAAACAAAATGGGACTAATGAGGCACAGTAGTCCACAGACAAGGACTAGAAGGCAAGAGGGGACAGGAAAGCTGGTGATAGGGAACCCAAGGTTGAGTAAGGATAGTGTTGATGTGTTGTGAGGTTGTTAACCATTGTCACAGGGCAACATGTGTACTGTTTAATGAGAAATTATTCTGCAAACCTTCACCTAAGGTACAAAAAAAAGAATTATCCATGTGAGATCAAACTGACAACAGCAACTCAAAAGGTCTGATAGGAAGCCTAGGGGTGTTTAATGAGAAATTATTCTGCAAACCTTCACCTAAGGTACAAAAAAAAGAATTATCCATGTGAGATCAAACTGACAACAGCAACTCAAAAGGTCTGATAGGAAGCCTAGGGGGCAATGAGTTAAAGATAATTGTGATGGAATAATCTGGAAAAGGGTAGTGAGAATAGCAGCACAACTGGAAGAACATAATCAATGTCACTGAATTGCACATGTAGAAACTTTTGAAATGGTGTAACTCTGGCTATGTATATTTTCACCAAGAAAAAGCTCCTCCAAGCTCCAGGGCCTAGTTTTTTGTTTTGTTTTGTTTTGTTTTAAATTGTAGTTTAAATGAAGTTTACATTTCAAGTTAGTCTCCCATACAAAGATTTATAGTTATGTGACCCTAATTGCCCTCCCCACACTGTGACAGCACACTTCTCCTTTCCACCCGATTCTCCATGTCCATTCAACCAGCTCCTAACCCTCTCTGCCTTCCCATCTCACCTCCAGACAGAAGCTGCCCACCTAGTCTCTTGTACCTACTTGAGCTACGAGGCACACTCCTCAGAAGTATAATGTTATGTCCCATACTCCAGTCCAATCCCTGTCTGAAGAGTTGACCTTGGAAATTGTATTAGTTCTGGGCTGATACAGAATCCAGGTGCCATGCTTTCTGGGGTTCCTCCAGTCTCAGGCAGACCATTAAGTCTGGTCTTCTTACTAGAATTTGAGTTCTGCACCCCACCTTTCTCCTGCTCCATCCGGGACTCTCTGTTGTGTTCCCTGTTAGGGCGGTCATTGGTGGTAGCTGGCACCATCTAGTTCTTCTGGTCTCAGGCTGATGAAGTCTCCAATTTATGTGGCCCTTTCTGTCTCCTGGGCTAATACTTTCCTTGTGTCTTTGGTGTTCTTCATTCTCCTTTACTCCAGGTGGTTGGGACCAATTGATGCATTTTAGATGGTACAGGGCCTAGTTTTTAAGACTGGATTATCAGATATCACAACAAAAGCATGAGCAGCAAAAGACAAAATGGATAAATGGGACTACATAAAAATTAAATACTGTTGTTTGTTAAAGGACTTTATCAAAGAAAGTGAAGACACAACTTAGAGATTAGAAAAGTATCTTCAAGAACCATATATCCGACAAAGTCTAATATCCAAAATATATATAGAACTGCTACAACTAAATAACAAAAAGACAAACAATCCAATCAAAAAATGGGCGAAGGGCAAGCAGCCATCCAAGTTACAACTCGTCTCTATTCACCTGCAGCAACAGAAGAAGAGTTAGGAACAGGAGGAAGAAATGGAACGTGAGGCTAACTGCCTCCATGAACAACCGCATCCTTTGCCATGAGACCAGAAGAACTCGGTGGTGCATAACTATCATTACCGAACATTCTGATCAAATATTCTATAAAAAAATCCTGATCAGGAGGAAGAAAACGTAGAACAGAATTTCAAATTTTCATGGAATCCAAATTTTCTGGAGCCACGGAGGCTGGATTAACCACCAAAACTACTGCCCTGAGATAATCTTTAAACCTTAACCAAACATATCACCTGAAGTCTTCTCAAAAGCAAATAGTTTAGCTTAACTAGTAAAGAATATCTGCTTTGAGCATTCTGCTCTTTTAAGATCTATCTCTACATGATCAAACTGACAACAGCAACTCAAAAGATCAGACAGGAAACTTAGGAGGCAGTGAGTTTATGTTAATGAGGAAAGAATAACTCAAAAAAGGAGGGTAAGAATGGCTGCACAACTGAAAGAACATAATAAATGACACTGAATTGTACATGTAGAAATTGTCGAACTGGTATATGCTCTGCTGTGCATATTCTCAACAAGAACAAAAATAAATTATTTTTAAAAACAGGCAAAGGATTTGAACAGACATTTCACCAAAGAGGATATTCAAATGGTCAAAGCACATGAAAAAATGCTCAATATCATAAGCCATTGTTGTTGTGGTTGTTGTTAGGTGCCATCGAGTCAGCTCTGACTCATAGCGACCCTATGTACAACAGAACGAAACACTGCCTGGTCCTGTGCCATCCAATCATTGTTATGCTTGAGCCCACTGTTGCAGCCACTGTGTCAATCCATCTTGTTGAGGGTTCTCCTCTTTTTTGTTGACCCTCTACTTTACCAAGCACAATGTCCTTCTCCGGGGACTGATTCCTCCGTTTAAGTTGGTGAAAAACTGTATTCGCAAAGAAGCTGTTGGTGTTGCAAAATTCTATCATGCAAACTCTAGCATCATTTCTATCACCAAGGCCATATTTTCCAACTACTACCGATCCTTCTTTGCTTCCAACTTTTGCATTCCAATAACCGGTAATTATCAGTGCATCCTGATTGCATGTTCGATCAATTTCAGACAGCAGAAGTTGGTAAAAATCTTCAATTTCTTCATTTTTCGCCTTGGTGGTTGTTGCGTAAATTTGAATAATAGTTGTATTAACTGGTCTTTCTTGTAGGCGTATGAATATTATCCTATCACTGACAGTGTGGTACTTCAGGACAGACCTTGAAATGCTCTTTTTGATGATGAATGCAACACTATTAGCCATTAGAGAAATGTAAATGAAAACCTCAGTATGACTTCACTCCCACTAGGACAGCTAAGACTGAAAAAAAAAACAGAAAATACAAACGTTGACGAGGATGTAGAGATACTGGAACCCTTATCCATTGCTGGAAGGAATGCAAAATGGTATAGCCACTGTGGAAAAGTCTGGCAGTTCCTCCAAAACTACTACAGATCTACCATATGACCCAGCAATTCCACTCCTAGGTGTATACCCAAGAGACCTGAAAGCAGCAATGTAAACAGATACATATACACCAATGTCCACTGCAGCACTATTCAAAATAGCCAAAAGGTGCAAACAACCTAAATGTCCATCAGCGGATGAGTGGATAAACAAAATGAGGTACATACATACAATGGAATACTACTCAGCCATAGAGAATTGAAGTCCTAATCCATGCTACAACATGGATCACCCTGGAAAACCTTATGCTGAGTTAAATAAGTCCATCACAAAAGGACAAATAGTATATGATCTCACTTACATGAAATAACAAAAACAGGCAAATGTATAGAGACCAAAAGTTATTAGTGGTTATTACCAAGGGTGGGAGGGAGAGGGAAAGAGGGAATTTTTGTTTACTTGGTGTTTGTTCATGATAATGGAAAATTTGGCAGCAATTATGGGTGGTGGTTGTACAAGATTAATGTAATTGGTATCATTAAATTGTATACCTGAAAAATATTGAACTGGCAAAAGCATTATATATTTTTTAAAACAATAAAACTTAACAAAATAAAAAGACTGGCAACAATCATGAAAAAAAAAAAAAACCCTTTTGGACCAATATTCTCCTCTGCTAAGAATGCCTATTCAGAGATACCCTTATAACTGCTCTTTAGAGTCTACCGATGCTCCTGGATTATTCAGTTGTACAAAATTTCACATATGGAGTTTCAACATAACTTAAGACTACAGACCCAGCCACAGACAAGTATGATTTCCTTCCATATCTGCATGCAATACGCCTGGATGTGCTCTTAGTTTATCTCTGCTGTCAGAACTTTGCTGTATGCAACAAAACAAACAACAGAAAAACAGTGCATGTCAATATTCAAAATGTTTCCTAGCATTTCTCTTTGGTAAGTTTGCCCAGGTTTTCAAGACTGCAGTATCTATATCCTTCCTTCCCAAAGTCCCAACTCCAACAACAGGAAAACTATTGAAGGACCTCACTTCTTAGAACAAAACTCATTCTGATACCAACTGCACTGAATAAAAATCCACAAGGGACCTGGTGGAGATACGAAAATTCTTTGCAGCATGGATTGAAACTGTCACATTCACTTGTTTCCCTGGAGCCTAATAAAGTTCATGGAATGGAGTCGTTAAGTGCCGTCTAGTTGGTTCTGACTCATAGCGACCCTATGTACAACAGAAGGAAACATTACCCAGTCCTGCGCCATCCTCATGATCATTGTTATGCTTAAGCCCACTGCTGCAGACACTGTGTCAATCCATCTCACTGAAGGTCTTCCTTTTTCGCTGACACTACTTTACCAAGCATGATGTCCTCCTGCAGGAACTGGTCCCTCTTGATAACACGTCCAAAATATGTGAGACGAAATCTCACTATCTTCACTTCTAAAGAGCATTCTGGCTATCCTTCCTCCAAGACAGATTTGTTCATTCTTTAGGCCGTCCATGGTATAGTCAATATTCTTCACCAACACCATAATTCAAATGTATCGATTCTTCTTTGGTCTTCCTAATTCACTGCCCAGCTTTCACATGCATATGAGCCCACTGAAAACACCATAGCTTGGGTCAGGCACACCATAGTCCTTAAAGTAACATCTTTGCTTTTTAATACTTTAAAGACCTCTTTGGCAGCATATTTGCCCAATGCAGTGCATCTCTTGATTTCTTGACTGCTGCTTCCATGGGTGTTGATTGTGGATCCAAGTAAAATGAAATCCTTGACAACTTCAATCTTTTCTTCATTTATCATGATGTTGCTTATCAGTCCAGTCGGGAAGATTTTTGTTTTCTTTATGTTGAGGCGTAATGCATACTAAAGGCTGTGGTCTTTGACCTTCATCAGTAAGTCCTTTAAGTCCTCTTCACTTTCGGCAAGCAAGGTTGTGTCATCTGCATATGGAAGGTTGTTAATGAGTCTTCCTCCAATCCTGATGCCCCGTTCTTCTTCATACAGTCCAGCATCTCAGGTTATGTGCTCAGCATACTGACTGAATGGGTATGGTGAAAGGATACAACCCTGAGACACACCTTTCCTGACTTTAAATCACGCAGTATACCCTTATTCTGTTCAAACGACTGCCTCTTGATCTATGTACAGGTTCCTCAGGAGCATAATTAAGTGTTCTGAAATTCCCATTCTTTACAAGGTTATCCATAATTTGTTACGATTCACACACTTTAATGTCTTTGCATAGTCAATGAAACACAGGTAGACATCTTTCTGGTATTCTCTGCTTTCAGTCAGGATCCGTCTGACATCAGCAATGACCTCCCTCATTCCACATCCTCTTCTGAATCCGGCTTCAATTTCTGGCGATTCCCTGTCGATGTACTGCTGCAACTGCTTTTGAATGATCTTCAGCAAAATTTTACTTGTGTCTGATACTAATGATATTGATTGATAATTTCTGCATTCAGTTGGATCACCTGTCTTTGGAATAGGCATAAATATGGATCTCTTCCATTCAGTTGGCCAGGTAGCTGTCTTCCAAGTTTGTTGGCACAGATGAGTAAGCACTTCCAGTGCTGCAGCTCATCGTTGAAACATCTCAATTGGTATTCCGTCAATTCCTAGAGCCTTGTTTTTCGCCAGTGTCATCAGTGCAGTTTGGATTTCTTCCTTCAGTACAATTGGTTCTTGATAATATGCTACCTCCTGAAATGATCGAACATTGACCAATTCTTTTTGGTACAGTGACTCCGTGTATTTCTTCCACGGAATGGAGTAAGCACACAATAATTTTGCTGAATAAAAACAAAACCTCTTCTGGGCCCAACTCCAGATACCCTTTCACATCTCTCTTCATTGAATCTTCTCAAAGGAATTAAAATGGAAAACATGGAAAAACGAGATACACACTATTTGATGAACAAATTCTACGGTGATAATTTTCAAAAGGAAAAATAAATACTTGCCAAAGAATGGGGTGGGTTTGTTAGATGTAATAATTTCCTGATGACCCTTAATATCTATATCATACCTCATATTCATGATTTAAAATATCTACTGCCGTTACTGTCTATTCTGTGAAATGGAACTTAAGATACTCTGCCTAGGAGATATTCTTTACAAACACTCATTCATGGATGATTGCAGTCATAAGAAAATCAAGGTTATTTGCAATTTTTGGAAGCTCTGTAATCTCTAATAAACAATAACAATTTTGCAGTTTTGTCTTTTTAACTCTTGCAAAGTTACTTCTACAAAGCCTAGTTTTTTCCAGACAAGATAATACAACTTTGTCTAAACCTTTTTCTGAAAATATTTTATTGTGTTTTAGGTGAAAGCTTACACACCAAATTAGGTTCCCCTTTAACAATCTTTATACAAATTGTTCTGTTCCATTGGTTACAACTTTTAAAATGTGTCAACACTGTCATTATTCCCATTCAGTTTGTTCTGTTTCCATTATCTACCTTCACTTTCCCTCCTTGCCTTCTCATCTTTGCTGTTAGGTAGATATTGACTGTTTGTAGTGGAATCACTAGAAGGGTGCAGGGGCGGGGGGTGAGAACCGAACCAGGGGGCATTGTCAGAGGGGGTGACACCAAAATCACTGTCCATAAAATTTTTGTACAGTCTCATCAGAAATTTATTTTTATAAAAATATCCCCCTGTAGTAAGTTATAAGAACAAAAACATTTTTTCATAAGCCTAGTTTACACATACCAATATACCTACAAGGCTAAACTCTATGCCCATTTAATTTTTGAACGTTTTAATGCACTCCGGTCAGAGCTGCTATTATTACTCAGTTACAATGATGGTTCAAATCCTGTGGTTCTGCACGTGCTTTTTTTTTCATTGCTGCCAATGTTTTTATAGGTCCTCATTTTGTCAAATTTTCTGGTGTTCTAGTACAATATTGTGGTAATTAGTATTTGTGAACCTGTATCAATAACTTTTTTGAGAATGAAGTAGTAACAAAGAAAAGAAGAAGTGGTATACGGGAACTGTGATTCACCAGTAACATTAGTACAAAACACATTACTAAGGATTCTGTATGGCCGGGTACAAGAGGAGGTAAAAGGGGCGGGGGGGGGGGTGACACCACGAGTTACCACACTGGATAACACCAACCTAGTGATATCACTGACCTTTTGGTCTCATATTGCTGTTGTTAGGTGCTTTCTCATGGGTGATATTATTTTATAAGCCAATCTATTATTTGGCTGGAAGTTGACTTGCAGAAGTAGCTTCAATTCCAAGTTCAAAGGGTATTGTAGGGCAATAGTCTGGGGGGTTCCTCTAGTCTTTATTGGTCCAGTAGGTCTGGTCTTTTTTAGGATTGTCTAAATGTTTTTATTGTGAAATGTAACACACAGACTACTGCATAAAACATAAATACATGCCACTGGGGTAAAAATTAGAATATTGGTAGTCTCCCAGAAGCTCTCCATGTATCTGCCCCCAATTATATATTCCCTTAATGTAACAAATATCCTGAATTTTACAGTAAGCACATCAATGATCTTCTTTGTGTACTAGAACGATCTCGTTTCTCATTGGCATTCCTTGTTCCATATGTCAGATTCATCCAAATTTATTGTGTAGCTATAGTTCATTCATTTTTTTAAATAATTTATTTTTTTTGTTGAGAATATACACAGCTGAACATACATCAATTCAGTGATTTTTCTCCAGGTACAATTTAGTGACATTACATTATTCTGAGTTGTGCAACCATTCTCATCCTCTTTTTCAGAGTTGTTCCTCCCCGATTAACATAAATCCATTGCCCGCTAAATTTCCTGTGTTAGTTATCTAGTGCTGCTATAACAGAAATGCCACAAGTGGATGACTTTAACAAACAGAAGTTTATTCTCTCACAGTCTAGGAAGCTAGAAGCCCAAATCAGGGCACCAGCTCCAGGGGGAAGCTTTCTGTCTCTACTGGCTCTGGGGGAAGGTCCTTACCATCAATCTTTCCCTGGTCTAGGAGCTTCTCAATGCAGGGACCCTGGGTCCAAATGATGTGCTTTGCTCCCAGCTCTTCCTGCTTGGTGGTAATGAGGTCCCTTTCCTCTCTGCTCTCTTCTTTCTTTTACACCTCAAAAGAGATTGACTCAAAATACAACCTAATCATGTACATTGAATCCTGCCTCATTAACATCTTAGAGATTAGTATTTACAACACACAGAATAATCTTATCAGGTCACAAAATGGTGGACAACCACACAATACTGGGAGTCATGACACACATTTTGGGTGGACACAATTCAATCCATAACATTTCCTAAGTAATCTTCCCAATTGCTGTTGTCAATTTGATCCCATAGAGAGAGATCTTAAAAGAGCATAAATCTCAAGGCAGACATTTTTTACTAGTTAAGCTAAACTACTGTTTGGTTTTAAAAAGACTTCAGGAGGTATTTTTTGTTTAAGATTTAAAGATTACCTCAGGGCAAGAGTTTCAGGGGTTCATCCATCATATATGGCTCCAGAGAGTCTAGTTCATTCATTTTCATTTCTATCTGATATTCTACTCTATGAATATACTGTAATATATACAGTATTCTCTTGATGGACAGTTGGGTTGTTCCTAGTTTGGGGATATTATAAATAATGCTGATACATTCTTCAAACCAACTTACCCACTTCTAGACTTACAGTCCTGTTGTCTATATTTCAATTTACTGTATGCTTCTGTTCATATGTTATTGTTCCTTTACTTTTATGTAGTTTTTAATACTATATTATGGAAGGTTAAAAGACATACACAAAACAAGAAAGAATAGTGTGATAAACACTCAGGTACCTATCACTTAGCTTCAATAATGATGAAATACCAATCTTGTTTCATCCATACCTTCACCTGAATGATTTTTAAACAAACCATACAAATCGCATAATTTTCTATGTACTTTTTCAATACACATATCTAAAATATAAAGACTCTTATGAAAAAAATGTAACAATTTATGAAAAACTAATAATCCCTCAATATCATGAAACATCCAGTTCAAATTTCCGTCACACAATTTTTCTTTTAGTTTTAATTGGAATCAAACTAAGGCTCATACATTTTACCTGTATATATCTACACATTCCCCACCCAAAATTATTATTATGATTTAAACAATTAACATTCATTCATATTTATTACATTCACTGCGATTTATTCCTGTTTACCTGGGATATTTCACCTGGGATTATTTTACTTTTCTTTGAAGAATATTGTTATAGACTGAATTGTGTTTCCCCCAAATATGCTAGAATCCTAAACCTATTCCTACGGATGTAATCCCATTTAGTAACAATCTTTTTTTGTTATGTTAATGCCAAGGGAGTATAGGGTGTGTCTTCAACCTAATCACATATGACTAATATAAAGAGCACACAGAGACAAGCAAGCACAAATTGGGTAAAATAAATGACATGTGAAGACTGTCAAGTGTCATGGATTGAACTGTGTCACCCAGAAACGTGTCAACTTGGCCATGATTCCCAGTATTGCGTGACTGTTTGCCATTTTGTAATCTGATGTGATTATACTATGTGTTGTAAAGCCTACCTCTATGTTAACGAGGCAGGATTAGAGGCATTTATGTTAATGAGGCAGGACACAAATTTACAAGATTAGGTTGTGTCTTAAACCAATCTCTTTTGAGATTTAAAAGAGAAAAGCAGAGAGACATGGGGACCTCATACCACCAAGAAAGTAGAGCCGGGAGCAGAGCATGTCCTTTGCATCCGTGGTTCCTATGCCTAAGAAGCTCCTAGACCAGGGGAAGATTCATGACAAGGACCTTCCTCTAGATCCAGCAAGCAGAGAAAGCCTTCCCCTGGAGCTGGTGTCCTAAATTTGGACTTCTAGCCTACTAGACTGTGAGAGAATAAATTTCTCTTTATTAAGACCATCCACTTGTGGTATATCTGTTATAGAAGTAATAGATGACTAAGACAACAAGGAACGAAGAACAGAAGCTGAAAGAGACAAAAAGATCTTCCCCAACAGCTGACAGGGAGATGAGCTTCCCTGAGAGCTGGTGTCCTGAACTCAGACTTGGAGTCTTCTGAACTGTGACAAAATAAATGTTTGTTCTTTAAAGCCACCCACATGTGGTATTTGTTACAGTAGAACTAAGAAACTAAGACACACATCCTTTTCATATTTTTTAGCCTAAGACTAAAAGACTGACAGAAAACTTTTGTTTGGTTTTCTAAAAATCTATTTAGCCCTCATTCTTAAAAGTTATTTACAGTTTTATCTTCTCTTGGCACATGAAAATGCTATTCCATTTTTTCCTTATCATGACTGATGGTCAGAGGTCAGTCTGTTTGCTCCTTTGAAATGACCTTTTCCTTCTCTGGATGGTTTTAGGATTTTAGATTTATCTTTGGTTTTCTAAAGTTTCTCTATCACATTTCTAGCTGGTCATTTTATTCTTAATCTAGTGTGGTATTAAGTTTCTGGAGTCTGTGTATAGATATTTTTCAATATTTTCTAGAAAATTCTCATCATTTATCTCTGTTTTCCACTCTAACAACTCAATTAAATATATATAAAACTTACTAACTACATCCGCTGTAATTCTGTTTCTTTTCTTTTTCATGTCTATTTGTCACTCTATTATAAGTACAACAATACTTAAAAGTCATTAATTCTATCATTTGCATCTAATCTCTTATAAACATCCAGTTAGTGTTTAACAGTTCTAGAATGCCTACTTGGTTATTTTCAAAAATGACAATATCACT
Organism: Dugong dugon; assembly: GCA_030035585.1. NCBI lineage: Eukaryota > Metazoa > Chordata > Mammalia > Sirenia > Dugongidae > Dugong > Dugong dugon. The sequence goes on along the minus strand of CM057475.1, from coordinate 2,560,158 downwards.
TTTTGTTGTTTTCAGCATCCAGTCAAACTATTTATCCTGGCACTTTATCTCCCTGCCTAGGACATAAACAACCATCACTGTTGCGTAATTTTGTTGTTGTTAGGTGCCACTGGGTACATTCTAACAGGTAGAAACCCTATGTACAACAGAACAAAACACTGCCTGGCCCTGCACCACCTTTACAATTCTGGTTATGTTTGTGTGCATTGTTGCTCCAATGTGTCAATTCGTCTCATTGAGGGTCTTCCTCTTTTCCACAGGCCCTCTACTTTATCGAGCATGATGTCCTTCTCCAGGGACCAGACCCTCCTGCTAACATGATCAAAGTACCTCACTTGTATGAAGCATACTGGCTGTACTTCTTCCAAGACAGATTGGTTTGTTTTTCTGGAATTCCATGGTATAGTCAATATTCTTCACCAACACCATAATTCAAAGGCATCAGTTCTTCTGTCTTCAGCATTGACATGCATATGAGGTAACTGAAAATACCATGGCTCAGGTCAGGTGCACTTTGGTCCAGAAAGTGACATTTTGCTTTTTAACATTTTAAGTACGTCTTTTGCAGATTTGCCAAATGCAATACGTCATTTGATTTTTTGACTGCTTCTTCTACAGGTGTTGATCGTGGATCCCAATAAAATGAAATCCTTGACAACTTCAAGCTTTTCTCCATTAATCATGATGTTGCTTACTGATTCGTTTGTGACAATCTTTGTTTTCTTTACGTTGAAGTATAACCCACACTGAAGGCTGTGGTCCTTGACCTTCATCAGTAACTGCCTCAAGTCCTCTTCGCTTTCAGCAAGCAAGGCTGTGTCACCTGCATATCACAGGGTGTTACTGAGTACTCCTCCGATCGTGATGCCATTTTCTTCATATAGTGCAGCTTCTCACATTAATTCCTCAGCATACACACTCATTAAGAATGGTAAAAGGATACAACCCTGATGCATGCCCTTCTTAATTTTAAACCACAGTATCCCCGTTCTGTTCGAATGACTGCCTCTTAATCTATGTACAGGTTCCTCATGAGCACAATTAAGTGTTCTGGAATTCCCATTCTTCACAATGTTATCCATAATTCGTTACAATCCACACAGTCAAATGTGTTTGCATAGTCATAAAAAACGAACAAACATCTTTCTGGTATTCTCTGCTTTCAGCCCAGTTCCATCTGACACCACCAATGATATATCTCGTTCCATGTCTTCTTCTGAATCCACCGTAAATTTTGAGAAGTTCCCTACGGATGTACAGCTACTACCACTTTTGAATGATCTTCAGCAAAATTACTTGTGATACTTGTATGTGATATTAATGATATTGCTTGATAATTTCTACATTCTGTTGGATCACCTTTCTTTGAAATAGGTAAAAATATGGATCTCTTCCAGTTGGGTGGCCAGGTAGCCGTCTTCCAAATTTCTTGGCATAGACGAACGAGTGCTTCCAGCAGTGCCTCTGTTTATTGAAACATTTTAGTTGGTATTCCGCCAATTCCTGGAGCTTTGTTTTTTTGCCACCGCCTTCAGTGCAACTTGAACTTCTTCCTTCAATACAATCGGCTCCAGATCGTATGCTACCTCCTGAAATGGCTGAACGTTAGCCAATTCGTTTTTGTACAGTGACACTATGTATTCCTTCTATCTTCTTTTGATGCTTCGTGTGTCATTAAATATTTTCCCCACAGAATCCTTCAATATTGCAACTCAAAACTTGAATTTTTTCTTCAGTTATCTCAGCTTGAGAAATGCCAAGTGTGTTATTCCCTTTTGGTTTTCTAACTCCAGGTCTTTGCACATATCATTATAGTACTTTACTTTGTCTTCTCAAGCCGCCCTTTGACATCTTCTGTTCAGTTTTTACTTCATCATTTTTCCTATTACCTTTAGCTACTCTATGTTCAAAAACAAGTTTCACAGTCTCTTCTGACATCCGTTTTGGTCTTTTCTTTCCTCTCTTTCTAATAACCTTTTGCTTTATGTATGATGTCCCTGATGTCATTCCACAACTCGTCTGGTCTTTGGTCATAGTGTTCAATGCATCAAATCTATTCTTGAGATGGTCTCTAAATTTGCTGGGATATACTCAAGATTGTATTTTGGCTCTTGTGGACTGGCTTTAATTTTCTTCAGCTTCAACTTGAACCTGCATATGAGTAACTGATGGACTGTTCTGCGGTCAGCACCTGGCCTTGTTCTCACTGATGATATTGAGCTTTTTCCATTGTCTCTTTCCATAATGCTGTTAGTAACAGAATAATAGCCATATGACTACAAGGAAGACTAGTTAATACAACTATTATTAAAATTTATGCACCAATCACCAAGTCCAACAGTGAAGAAATTGAAGATTTTTACCAACTTCTGCAGTCTGAAATTCATCAAACATGCAATCAAGATATATTAATAATGACTGGTGATTGGAATGGGAAGGTTGAGGAAAAAAAGCAGTAGTTGGAAATTCCCAGCATAGTTGTTTTTCTTAGGTACTGTCAAGTTGATTTCGATTTATAGTGACCCTATGTACAACAGAACGAAACACTAACCAGTCATGCACCATCCACACCATCATTGCAGTGCCTGAGCCCATCTTTGCAGACACTGTGTCAACTCATACTGTCGAGGGTCTCTTTCACTGATCCTCTACTTTATCAAGGATGATGTCAATGTTATGGATTAAATTGCATCCCAAATGTAGGTCAACTTGGCTAGGCCATGATTCCCAGTACTGTGTGGTTGTCCATCATTTTGCCATCTGATGTGATTTTCCTATGTGTTCTAAATTCTACTTCTGTGATATTAATGGTGCAGGGTTAGAGGCAGTTATGTTAATAAGGCAGGATTCAATCTACAAGATTAGTTTGTATCTTGAGTCAATCTCTTTGGAAATATAGAGAGAGAAGTGAGCAGAGGGACAGAGCAACCGCCTACCACCAAAAAGGAAGAATGAGGAGGGGACTGCGTCCTTTGGACTCGGGGCCCCAGCACTGAGAAACTCCTAGACCAGGGGAAGATTGATGACAAGGACCTTCCCCCACAGCCGACAGAGAAAGCTTTCCCCTGGAGATGGTGCCTGAATTCAGACTTCTAGCCTCCTAGACACTGAGAGAATAAACTTCTCTTTGTTAAAGCCATCCACTTCTGGTATTTCTACTACAGCAGCACAAGACAACTAAGAATTTGATACCAAGATGGGGGTGCTGCTCTAATAGACAACTAAAATGTGGAAGTGGTTTTGAAACTGTGAATGAGTACAGGCTGGAAGAGTTTTAAAGTGCCAAACAGTAAAAGCCTAGATTGTCTTGAAGAAGACTGTTGGTGGAACTACGAACATCAAAGACAATTCTGGTGAGGACTCAGAAGGAAGTCAGGGGAACTGTTACATTGGAGATGGTGCAGATGGCGAGAAGCAGTAGCAGAGAAATGGCAGAAGAACCAGGAAACCAGTGAGAGACAGTGCTAGAGTCAACTCAGAGTGAGAGCACTGAGTGCCTTTGTGCAGAAGGCTTCCTGACAAAGTCGGGTGCCTTCAGACATTTATCAGCAGAGCCAGGCCTGTCGACTCATGGAACAAGAGAACTGAGTGCCTTCCAGCCGAAGTTTACTGGCAGAGTAGGGTGTCTCCAGGCACTTATCGATGGAGCTAAAGAGCTTTGCAACACTTTCCCCAGCAGTGCAGATGCAGGCTGTGACATCTGAGGGGCTGAAAGGCCAAGGAACCAGAAGCTGAAGAGAAAAGAAACACAGGAAGCAGTGCCGCCTCAGTCACAAAGGATAGGGCCACAACCTCTGGGGTCTCAAAGGGTGGGACCATGGCCTCTGTGGCTTTAAAGGGTGGGGCCACCACCTCCTAGGTTTCATTGTCAGACCTTCACCAACTCAATTCTGGAGTGTGGAGCTGCCTTTTATGACTGTCAGTGGGATGGTGCCATATCTGCTGCCCAAAGCTGAGAGGGTAGGGCTGCCATGCCCAAGGAGCAGAAGAATGAGGCCTGGTGGAGCCAAGTAGGGTCACCACTTGGATGGACTAGGAGAATGGGGCCGCCCAAATGCAAAGGAGCAGAGATGCCATTCCAGTGGGCCTAGAAGGTGGGGCTGAAGCCCAGGGCCAAGGGGCCTCCACTCAAAATTCAGAGAGTGTGATCAACACCCAGAGTCTGTAGGGCAGGGCCATTGCCTAAGCGGTCTCAGAGAACAAACAACTATTTTGAAGCCTCGAGAGCTAACGTAATGTGTTCTGCTTACTTGCTTGGTGCTTGTTACCCCTTCTTTCCAATTTCTCCCGTTTGTAATGGAAATGTCTACCTTGTTCCTGTTCCACCACTGTGCTTTGGAAACAGATAACTTTTATTCTAGAGTTCACAGATGAAGAGGAACTTTTGGATTTTGGGCTTGTAGTTGACTTCAGACTTTTCTATGATATGATGGGGTGAATGTGTTTCACGTGTAGCAATGATATGAATTTTGGAGATCCCAAAAGCTGTAATGTTATGGATTGAACTGTGTCCCCAAAAATGCGTGTCAACTTGGCTAGGCCATGATTCTCAGTATTGTGTGGTTGTCCATCATTTTGTCATCTGATGTGATTTTTTTATGTGTTGTAAATCCTACCTCTATGATGTTAATGAGGCAAGATTAGAAGCAGTTATGTTAATAAGGCAGGACTCAATCTGCAAGCTTAAGTTGTATCTTGAAGCAATCTCTTGAAATTTTAGACAGAAGTGAGCAGAAAGATGGGGCATCTTCTATCATAAAAATTGAGGAACCAAGAGAAGAGTGCATCCTTTGGACTCGTGGCCCCTGTGCTGAGAAACTCCTAGAGCAGGGGAAGATTGATGACAAGGACCTTCCCCAACAGCTTATAGAGAGAGAAAGCTTTTCCCTGGAGCTGGCGCCTGAATTCAGACTTCTAGCCTCTTTGACTTTGAGAGAATAAATTTGTTTGTTGAAGCCATCCACTTGTGGTATTTCTACTACAGCGGCGCTAGATAAGAAGACAATGTCCTTCCCCAGAGACTGGTCCCTCCTAATAACGTTTCCAAAGTACGTGAGACAAAGTCTAATCATCCTCACTTCGAAGGGGCATTCTGGCTGTACTTCTTCAAAAACAGTTTTCTTCTTCTTGAAGTCCATGATATATTCAATATTCTTCAACACTGTAATTTAAAGGCATCAATTTTTCTTCAGTCTTCCTTCTCATTATGTAGCTCTACTACAGCAGAGTAGACCACATGACTGTCTGACTCAACATGGTCAACTGCAGTCCATTTCAGCTCACCAACGCCTAGGATGTCGATCTTTATGTTTCATTTTTGATGCCTTCCAATCTTTCAAGATTCCTATCCCATTCATTTCACATTCCCATTATTAAAAGATGTTTGCATATGTTTCTTCTCATTTTGAGTCATACTGTACCAGCAAATGAAGGTCCCAAAAGCTTGACTCCATCCACGTCATTAAGGTCGACTCTACTTCGAGGAGACAGGTCTTCCTCAGTCATATTTCGAGTGTCTTCCAACCTGAAAGTTTCATCTATGGCACTACATCAGACAATGTTCCACTACTATTCATAAGGTTTTCACTGGCCAGTTTCTTTAGAAGATTACCAGGTCCTTCTTCCTACTCTGCCTTATTCTGGAAACTCCACTAAAACCTGTCCACCTGGGTGACCCTACTGGTATTTGAAATATTGGTGGCACAGCTTCTAGCATCTCAGCAACACACAAGCCACCATAGTAAGACAAACTGACAGACGAGTGGTATCTGCTAAATTTATGTTAATCTAATCTGTGGAGTCCCTTGTGTCTATTTGTTATTTCTTATTTTTATTGTGCTTTAGATGAATGTTTACAGAGCAAATTAGTTTCTCATAAACAATACACATATTGTTTTGTTTTATTAGTTGCCAACACTTTCCCCTTCTCAACCTTAGGGTAGCTTTCTTGTCGCTCTTGTCCCTTCCTGCCTTCTCTTTCTTGCCCCTGGGTTGGTGTGTCCATTTAGTCTTGTTTTGTTTTATGGGGCTGTCTAATCTTTGGCTGAAGGGTGAACCTCAGAAATGACTCCCATATTGAGTTAAAAGGGCGTCTGGCGGCCATACTCTCGGGGTTTCTCCAGTCTCTGTCAGACCAGTAAGTCTGGTCCTTTTTTGTGAGTTAAATTTTGTTCTACATTTATCTCTAGCTCTGTCCTGGAACCTCTATTGTGATCCCTGTCAGAGCAGTTGGTGGTGGTAGCTGGGAACCATCTAGTTGTGCTGGACTCAGTCTGGTGGAGGCTGTGGTAGTTGTGGTCCATTAGACCTTTGAACTAATTTTTCCCTTATGTCTTTGGCTTTCTTCATTCTTCCTTGCTCCAGACTGGGTGGGACCAGTGAGTATCTTAGATGGCTGCTCAAAAGCTTTTAAGACGCAAGACACTACTCAACAAAGTAGGATGCAGAATATTTTCTTTATAAACTATGTTATGCCAATTGAACTAGATGTCCTCCAATTCTATTTGTTATTTCTGCTGGTTCTGTCTCATGGTTTCTTATCTCCTTCTGGGTTGGCTACCTCTGATTATGTGTTGAGCACTGCAGTTGAAAAACTGTATTTAAAAATTTGAGGCCTAAGATGATGTTTCTTCCTCCAGAGGTATTTTTCTTGTTTCTGCAGGGAACAGGAGAACTTCAACACTCCTTTTTATCTTTAATAGCATTTTAGGACTTAAGAATGTTCAAAACCTCCTAAACACCCTGAAGTGTGGCTACAATTTGTGGGAAGGATGATTTACTTCCTGTTCCTACAAGCAGGAAAGTCCTTCATGTGCCTAATCAAGGAAGAGATGTTTTATCCTGATCCAACTGATCCACAGGCCACAGATGTCTCTTCTTGTTTCCATCAGCCCTCCAGCACTCTCAAAAGCAAACTCAGCCAGTCACTCTCTCAGATCAGCCTAAGCCTCCAGAACAAAAGCAGTCTCATTTTAAGCTAGTATCTTGGAATTCCCGTTTTCTCCCTTATCACATTCCAGTACTTTCCTAGTTCTTTAATGCGCTTAGGAAGATTTTTTTAGTTTTGCTCAGCATTGTCAATTTCCTTTGGCTGGTCAAAATTATCTTTTCTACTCTTAGTGGAAGCAGAAGTCGCATTCAGGGGCAAAATGAGAAACTAAACATCAAAAAATAGGATATGGGTAAAATTAAATGCTATTTTTAGAAGCGGGAAAAGTTCTTGACAATAAGGATACCATCAAGATAAAATAAGGACATGGAAGAAGAGTTCAAAGCATACCACAAAATTAAAAATGTAAGTTTCACAAAAACATGTAAGATATTTTATTTTTTCAAGAATTATACACATATTCTAAAGTCTAAACAATAAAATGTAAGGAACAAAAAAAATTTAAACAATGCAGTCTACCTGCCTATAGCAATACTTGACAGTCTGTATCAGAGGCAATATCCTAAAGATCTATAAAATTTTTAATTACACGATTCCATATCAATTCTCCCATAGCACATAGCACTGAATGAAACACAAAGAACGCATTCTTGTACAGGATAAATCTACAACCACTACAGTATTTTTTTTATAATTTATTTTACTTTTGTTGTTGAAAATATACACAGCAGAACACTCACCAATTCAACAATTTCTACATGTACAATTCAGTGACTCGATTACATTCTTCGAGTTGTACAACCATCTCACCCTCCTTTTGAGATGTTCCTCACCCATTAACATAAACTCACTGATCCCTAAATTTCCTAATTATTCCAGTTGCTGCTGTCAGTTTGTTCCCATAGAGATAGACCTTAAAATGGCACAATGCTCAAGGCAAACATTCTTTATTAGTTAAGCTAAACTACTGTTTGGTTTTAAGAAGACCTTTTTATTTAAGAATAGTTATGGTTTCTAAGGTTTAAAAATTATCTCAGGGCAAGTTTCAGGGGTTCATCCAGCCTCTATGGCTCCAGAAAATGGATTTCATGAGAATTTTAAATTCTGCATTTCCCCTCTTTTGATCAATAGAATCTTTGACCAAAAATGTTCAGTAATGGTAGCTGGGCACAATCCAGTTTTTCTGGTCTCATGGTAAAGGGGGCAGTTGTTCGTGGCATATTATTTTTAACGTTGCTTTCTATTTTTAATCATTATTTAAAAAGTCACCAGAACAATGTATCATGGTATTGCTTAAATTTCTTGTCAGCCTGCTTGCAGTGGTTCAGGTATGTCTTCTCTATAAGCTTGCAACACTCAGATGCCATTTTTATGAGATTTTAAATTATATCCCTGAATATTAAATAAAAGCCCAAGATATTAAATCAACTTCAGAGCCTCCAAAGAACATATTATGGACTGAATTGTGTAGGCCAAAACATGTGTTGTAATCCTAACCCCTATTCTTGTGGATGGAGCCCTGGTTGCACAGTGGTTAAGAGATATGGCTGCTAACCAAAAAGTCAGCGTTCAAATCCACCAACCATTCCTTGGAAACTGTATTGGGGCAGTTCTACTCTGTCTTACAGGGTCATTATGAATTGGAATCAACTTGACAGCAATAGGTTTGGTTTGGCAAACCTGTGGATGTAATCCCATTTGGGAATAGGGTTTTCTTTGTTGTGTTAATAAAGACATATCATTGTAGGATGTCCTTAAACATACTCAGTGCTAAGATATAAAAATAGCAGTTAGGCACAGTGAAGGAAGCACAGAGGGGAGGATACATGCCACCAAGAAATGCCAAGAAGAACACTAGGAAAGGTGACACAAGGATTTTCCCTCAGAGTGAACAGAGATCCTTCCCCTAGAGCCAGCACCCTGCATTTGGACTTCTAGCCTCCTAAACTACAAGAAAATAAATCTGTTTGTTATAGCCACCCACCTGTGGTATTTTTGTTACAGCAGCACTAAGAAACCAAGAAAACATGTAAATAATAGCATGCTTCATTCCTAAGATACTGACATGATAGTTTATTTTTCTTTATTGGTTAATGTGCCACTAGTATGCAACAATAAAAGTAACTCATAATTTACTGAGCATGCCAACTTTAAATTTTGTGATACAAATTATAAAATAATTTGGGGATTCTATTACATAAAATTTTACATACTATTTGAAAGTATTTTTAGGGAAATTTTCAAATTTGCATAGTTCAAATTCTCATAAAATGACAACACTGTGTGATACATTTGGTATGTGTACTTATACTTGTATTGAAATGCATAGAAAATTATCAAGTAGGATGCACAGTGATCTAATAAAAATAGTTTCCTGAGTGGCAAGTCCCAATTTTGTAGTCAGAGCATTACAGGAGATTTTAATTCAACCCGTTATTAATTTACTTAGAAAATGATGTTATATAGTACATACAAGATAAAAGGAGACCTGATGATGAAACTATTAAGCGCTTGCCTGCTAACTGAAAGAATGGTGGTTCAAACCCACCCAGCGGCTCTGCAGAATACCTGGTGATCTACATCTGTAAAGATTAAAGCTAAGAAATCCCTCTGGGGAAGTTCTAATCTGTCACACAGGATTACTGTAAGTCAGAATCAATTCAACAGCACCTAACAACATTTACAAGTGAAAACCAATAAAACAGACACAATCAGGTATCATACGTACACAGTTAATATTTAAGAATTTCTATTTTAGATGGATAGGCAAACCTAACCTTGCTCCCTGTAGTGTCAGTTAGCATCTCTGGTCCTCATTCTCTTCATCTTTATCACAGGAATACCATTACCACCATATCCGGTTCAGTAAAACTTGAATATTCCTAACACAGGTCTGGTGCACAGCAGGTACTGAAGAAATGCACTTAAAGTACCTACCACCATACAGAGAAGGCTGTAAGCACTGAGAGAAGTGAGTTGCCTGAAGTCTCCCAACACCGTAAGTCTGGTCTTCCCATTCTTTCCTCTCAAATACATCCTCTACAGGGATCCAGATCTCTTCCAGTAACAACAGCTGGTGTCATCCCAGACTTGTTAATATTGATCCCAGGTGCATGAACACAGGATCTCTTAATGCTGAGGAAGCTGTGAAGGCGTTAACACTCCACCAAGATTGGCCATGGTTCTTCATCTCTTTTAGAATGTTACTCTGAGATTGTAGAGCACGATTACATCAATGCACTGAGGTGGGACTGTGCAGCTGTAAGGTCCAAGCTGCCTCTCCTCTGCTATAAAGAGTTGAGCTCTCTGTATATTAGGCAGAGAGATACTTTAGCTACTGTATTAACAGAGGTTTGTTTAAAGATTAGTTCAACCTTACTGTATATAGATAATTCTTCCCATTAAGAGACCTATGAGAAGATAGGGGCTACACTGGGAGTGGGAGAGGTGTTAGACATCCCAGATGGAAAAGTTGATTTTAGGCATCACAATCATCTCCAACTCGACCATTCCAATATGTCCAAGGGGACTTCAGAAATCATACCAAATGGGGAATAAGACAAGAGACTGACATCTTAGGATCTGAGAGAGGAAAGGTCTTGGCTGATAAGAACTCTGAATGAGCGCTGGGAATTGTCTCAGAGCTCCCTGATAATTGTTACTTCTTCAGAAGCCTTTTGTGCCAGGTCTTAAAGAGCCTCACCTTTCATATGTACAGATTTGTACTCAGATTGTTCAGGCTCTTTCTTTGCTAGCTCTCTCCAGTACTCTGCTCCACAAATTACAGCTGCCTTAGCCCCTCGAATTCCAAAATATACCTTCTTTATTAAGCAAGGATATGTAGTTATCCCTACCTATGCCACAGTCTGGGTAATTCCTCCTAACAAGAAACTGGGGCAAACATAAGAATAATGATATTCACTACCTTTCCCTGAACAGTCACAGTTTTGTGGTCTCTAATGTCTAATGACCTTAAAAAGGTGTTTCAAATATTTTTCCAGTTTCCTAATTGTTTTATTACATCTTCTTTTGTTTTCTAGTTGTTGGCAGTGAGATAGCAAGTTCCACAGAAGTTCATGGGTGGAAGTGGAAGTCCTCCAAATAAACCTGCACTTAACTGTTGTGTACCTAATTTATTATTCCATTTTACTGACTCTAAGTTGCATGAATAACTTATAAACACATTGTTTGGACTCTTTATTGGAGAAGTAGTCTAGTAACAATGTATTATCGGTTTATATAAGCCAAGAGAGTGGCAAGAAAGATATGTCAATTTACACTCCACAAATATTTAAAATACACATTTTGTTCTTATGCTTGAAAAAGACAGAAGTGTTAAGTGTAGGAATTTTAAACATGTAATAATTATACAGCTCAGGATACATTTTACCTAGGATTATGAGAGCTTCCAGTAACCAAACCAACACACACAATATTTCTCTTATAAAGCATACTCATAAAACTCAATGACTTTTCACATTTATATTTAATACAGTACTCATGATTACTCAATTGTACTGTTCAAAGATAGATTCCTTTTACACAGTAAACACATATACAACTGAATATTTTCAATAACAATTTTGGTATCGTATCTTTTGATTGTAATATTCCTAGAAAAAATTTTTTATTCTGACTTCCCAAATTGCGTATGTGTAGTGAGATAAATCCTCTTATATATAAACCAAAACTCATTTCCGTCAAGTTGATTCTGACTTATAGCAACCCTGCAGAACAAAGCAGAACTGCCTCATTGGGTTTCCAAGGCTGTAATTTTTACGGAAGCAGACTGCCACCTCTTTCTCCTGCAGAGCGGCTGGTGAGCTCGAACTGCCAATGTTTTGGTTAACAGCTGAGCACTTAACCATGGCCACAAAGGCTATTCTTATACTTACATATAATCAAGAATCAATTATTTTCAAAACTGTAACATATTCAAAACATTCATAAGGTCTTCCAAATATCAAATATCTGCTGATCAATGAGATTTCACTTTTATTTCTGGATGAAAAAACTCCCATATTTATTAAGATTTTCCCCTGTGCTATTTGAAATGTAAACTGAGAAAATCAGGTTAAGAAAAGGTTTTTGGACTTTCAGGATGTTGACAGGGGTTTCTTCTCTGTGTAGTTGCTTGGATCAGTGAACTCTGAATTTTGGTAAAAGGCTTTCCCACATTTGTAAATTCACGGAATTTCTCCCTTGTGTTTTCTGGTGTGCTGTGAGGTATGATTTCTGGTAGGTTTTCCCACATTCATTACATTCATAAGGTTTCTCCCCTCTGTGAGTTCTCTGATGTACTGTAAGGGATGACTTGTGGTAAAAAGTTTTGCCACATTTATTACATTTGTGAAGTTTCTCTCTTGTGTGAATTCTCTGATGTTTAGTGAGAGCTGATTTCTGGTAATAAGTTTTCTTGCATTCAGTACACCCATATAGTATTTCCCCTTCATGTGTTTTCTGATGTACTGTAAGGGATGATTTCTGGGAAAAAGTTTTCCCACATTCACTACATTCATAAGGTTTCTCTCCTTTGTGTATTCTCTGATGTACTATGAGAGATGACTTCTGGAAGAAGAATTTCCCACACTCTTTACATTCATTGTGTTTTTCCTATGTGAGTTCTCTGATGTACACCAAGTTTTGACTTCACAAAGAATGATTTTCCACATTACTTTATAAGGTTTCTCACCAGTATGAGTTCTCTGGGAGAACGTTTTCTCACATTCATTACATTCATAAGGTTTCACCCCTGTATATATCCTTTGATGCACCATGAGGAATGAACTGTAGAGGAAGATTTTTCCACGTTCATTACATTCATAGGGTTTCTCCCGTCTGAGTTCTCTGAGATTTGATTACTCAGAGATCTGATTACTCATGATGTTTTTTTCCAAATTCATTACATCCATAGGGTTTCACTCCTGTGTGTGTTCTCTGATGTACTGTGAGGCCTAACCTATATCTGAAGATTTTCCTACATGCAGTGCCTTCATAGAGTTTCTGCCCTGCGTGTATCCTCTGATGAACTGAGAGGCCTGACCTGTTTGTGAAGGTTTTCCAACATTTAGTACATTCATAAGGTTTCTCTCCTCTGTGTATCCTCTTATGTGCTATGAAAGATGACTTGTGCCTGAGGGTTTTCCCACACTCACTACATTCATAGTGTTTTTCTTGTGTTGGCTGATGTTTAGAAAGAATTGGTGCCTGCCAAAAGGATTACTCATACTGATTACAGGTTTTCTTACCTGTGTATGTTGGCTGATGTTGCAAACAATTTGGTTTCTTGCAGATTTCCCCACTTTCATTACATTCGAAAGGTCTTTATCCTTTGTGAGTTCTCTCTGTATGAGTAGGGAGTGACTTCTGCCAAAATTATTCTTGCACTCATAGTATTTCATCCCCATGAAAACCATAAGGTGTTTCTTTAGGGCTGACTTCTCACCAAAAGACCTCCTCCCACAGTCATTTAATTCATAGTGATTTTCCCTTGTGAGAGTTGTCTGATGATCAATGAATGCTGGTCTATAAGAAAGGGATTTCACAGGTTCATTATACTCACAGGACTTCTATGACCATGCTCTCTTATGGATAATAAAGGCTGTCTCCTCATGGAAAGTTTCCCCATATTTATTATATTCAAAAAGTAGTTTCAAAGTTTGAAAATCCTGAGGTTGAAAAAGATCCTCATTTTGACTGGTGGCTTTCCCATTCCTAGCATATTCTAAAGGTTTCTCTCTGGAATGAGGATTCTTCTGCTTTGTACACAGCAGCATTTCTATGTGCATTAAACTCATCAAGTTTCCTTACAAAGGATTTTCTATAACTAATTGTTAGTTCTGAAAAACAATTCAAATTCATTCCACACAAGTCATATTTATCAGGTATTTTTCTCACTGGAAGAGGATTTGCATCTACATAAAATGTTTTTCCTAATATACTATTTCTCTATTTACTCAATATTTTTTTGTTGATGAAATCAATTTTCCACAAATGCTGGTTTTGGTTTTTCCGGTTCTTCTCCATTTGGTCATCAACTATGCAGAATTCTAGAAATGAGAATAATTTACCATACCATAACATACATATCATGTGGAAAGGAGACTTAATGTACAAATATCCAGTACAGACTGATCTTCTGAACATAATCCCAAGGGCATACTTTTCACTCCCCTAGACTGGACAAGACAACCTGTGGTAGTGAAATCTGGTGAGAAATCTGGTAATAAAAACACAGTAACTTGGCACTTTAAAAACGTGATCTTCAAAGACAGAGAAAGTAAAATAAACATAGAATTTAAGAGGGTACTGTCTGGATGAATGCTTGTAGGATAAATGGGAAATACAGCAAAACAATGAATAACAGGTAGAAATCACAAGATAAATTAGTTAACAACAGTGTTAAGGGGAGATACCAGAAAAAAAAAAAAGTTGGTTTGGAGGGAGCAAATGAAGATCTACATCCTTATCTCTTGTAGGATTCTCACCAATGTACATGCTTCCAATCTCATACAGTTCTTTTTTGTCCTGCTTAAGGACACCAAATAAATTTCACAAAGCAATCATTTCCTCATGTTAAAAAAGCAATTCTAAGACAAGAATTATTTTAGGTGAAGGGAAGGACAACACACAATATAGAGGAAGTCAGTACAACTGGATTAAACCAAAACTAAGAAGTTTCCCGAACACAACCAAACACTTCGAGGGACCATGTAGGAGGGACGGGGCCTGGGGACCATGGTTTCAGGAGACACCTAGGTCAGTTGGCATAACAAAGTTTATTTAAAAAATGTTCTGCATCCCACTTTGGTGACTGGCATCTGGGGTCTTGAAAGCTAGAAAGCGACCATCTAAGATGCATCAATTGGTCCCAACCCACCTGAAGCAAAAAAGAATGAAAAACACCAAAGACTCAAGGAAAATATGAGCCCAAGTGACAGAAAGGGCCACATAAACCAGAGACTCTCATCAGCCTGATACCAGAACTAGATGGTGCCTGGCTACCACCAATGACTGCCCTGATAAGGAACACAACAGAGAGTCCCTGATGGAGCAGGAGAAAAGTAGGATGCAGAACTCAAATTCTAGTAAAAAGATCAGACTTAATGGTCTGACTGAGACTGAAGGAACCCCAGAAGACATGGCCACCGGACCCTCTGTTAACGCAGAACTAAAACCATTCCCGAACCCAACTCTTCAGACAAAGAATAGGCTAGACTATAAATGATGCTCATGAAGACTGTGCTTCTTAGCTCAAGTAGATACGCAAGACTAAATGGGCAGCTCCTGTCCAAAAGAGAGACAAGAAGGCAGAAAGGGATAGGAGCTGGTTGAACGGACACAGGAAATTCGAGGTGGATGGGAGGAATGTGCAGTCATATTACAAGGATAGCAACTAGGGTCACATAACAATGTGTGTATAAATTTTTGTATGAGAAACTAACTTGAGCTGTAAACTTTCACCTAAAGCACAAAAATAATTTTAAAAAAAAGCAATTCTATTATCTAGACTGTAATTCTAGCTCTGATTTACACAGAAACCCAAGATCCAGAAAAAACATATACTTACGGTATTCATGAAATAAGATTGGGTGCAGTTTTACTCAGCTGTTGTACCTTCATTTTCTTCTACCAGAGTTGTTCACTAATAAACCTGTCATGGCCAACAAATCGTAAAGTTTCCCAATTTCTACTCACCAATATACTTATCAACAGTCTTGCTCCTCACACACACTAAGCCTTTACTTTCCATACACGTATTTGTTTCAGCCTTTCTTGTTCCGATCTACTGCGTGAATCTTAAAGATCATAGTTTTTAATTTAGTCTTGAGATCTTTACTAATCTCTATACGTATTTATTATAAAAAGTTTTTTCCTAAACATGACAGTTATTACCCTGTTACTACTCACATTCAATCTAACATTAACAATATTATGCTCAAAATCCTATAACATCCTGAACCTAATGTCCCAATGTACCAAGAAATCAAAGTCCTGGTTTCTAACTGCTGTTGGTAATCATCATTCCTTGTGGCCACAATCACTATCCTCTGCTCTCCATAAGCCAGTCAATTTTCTTCCCATAAGTTGCTCATCCCCAACCACAGACCTCTACTTGGTTAGGAGGCCTTCCAATCTTAGCCCTACTCATAAGCTAGTCAAGCCTTCAAAAAATGGCTACTGTCCCAAAATATCTGAAAAATGTCTTCTCAAACATTGTCAGAAGTTAGTGATAATAATTATAATACTTGGTACAGCACTGCTCTATAACAAATATTCTTTTTAAATGATGAATTTCTAAATATCTTGATGTTGCTTCTCTTCTTGTTTCACAAATAGAACCCATGGTTCTGGCAAGTATTATCATATATCCAATTTCCTTTCAATGCGTCTGAATGAATAATGAATCAGTGGATATGTAAGTTGTATACATTGCAATTACTTAAAAAACTGTTTCAAAGTACAAATCTCAGACTCCTAGCCAACTTATACCTAACTTACACTGTTGCTCTTGTTAGGTGCTGTCAAGTTGATTTCAACTCATAGTGACTCTGAGTGACAGAGCAGAACTGTCCCATTGGATTTTCTAGGATGTAATCTTTATGGGAGCGGACTGCCAGGTCCTTTCTCTTGTGGAACCACCAGATGGGTGCGAACTACCAACCTTTTAGTTAGCAGCCAAGCGTTTAACCATTGTGCCATCAGGGCCCCCCTACACTAGCTTCTACTAATTTACACCTAAAAAAAAGAGAGAAGACTCTAACAACTAAAATCAAGAATGAAAGTGGGGACCATTATTACTGCAGTTATAGAAATAAAAATAAATATTAACAAATACTATGAATAACTGTATGCCAACAAATTAGATAACCTAGCTAAAACTGACAAATTCCTAGAAATATACAAACTATCAAAACTGACTTAAGAGGAAAAAAGAAAATAAGAATAGATATATAACAAAAAAAAAAAAAAAAGAGTCAATAATCAAAAGACGTCCAACAAAGAAAAGCTCAGGATCAGATGGCTTCACTGGTGAATTCTATCAAACATTTAAAGAAGAATTAACACCAATCCTGCTCAAACGCTTCCAAAAATAGAAGAGGAGGGAATATTTCCCTAACTCTATGAGGCCAGCATTACCCTAACACCAAAGCCAGACAAAGACATCAAAAGAAAACTACAGACCAACATCCCCTATAAAGATAAACACAAAAACCTTCAACAAAATACTAGCAAATTCAGAGGTATATTGAAAGTATACACCATGAACAAATAGGATTTCTTCAGGAATATAAAGGTGGTTCAAGACATGGACATCAATGTACTATGCCATATTAATAAAATGAAGAGGGAAAAAAACTAAACAATCCTCTCAATTGATGCAGAAAAAGCATTTGACAAAATCCAACACTATTTCATGATAAAAACATTCAACAATCTAGGGATAGAGAAGAACTTCCTCAGCATAATAGAAGTATTCATGAAAACCCCAGTTAACATCATACTCAATGGTGAAAGACTGAAAACGTCCCTTGAGATAAAGAACAAGACAAAGATGTCTGCTTTCACTGCTGATATTCAACATTTTACTGGAAGTTCTAGACAGAGCAACTGGGCAAGAAAAAGAAAGAAAAGACATCCAAATTGGAAAGGAAGAAGCAAAACTATCTCTATTCACAGAGGGCATGATCCTACATACAGAAAATTACAAAGAATCCACAAAAAAAACTAGATCTAATAAAATAAAATTCAGTAAAGTTGCAGAGTACAAGATCAACAAAAAAATCAGTTGTGTTTCTATACACCAGTATGAACAAGTCAAAACCAAATTAAACAGTTCCATTCACTATAGCATACAAAAAAATAAAATACTTTAAGAATAAATTTAACCCATGAAGGGTAAGACTTGTACACTGAAAACTAAAAAAATTAATTAAAGAAAAAATTAAGTACTAAATAATTAAAATGATTGGAAGACTTAATATTGTTCAGATTATATACTCTCCCAAATGATCTAAAGATTCAATGTAATCCCAAACAAAATTCAAACTGCCTTTTTTGCAGAAATGGACAAGCTGATGCTCAAATTCATATGGAATTGCAATGAGACCCAAATAGACAAAACAATCTTGAAAAAGGAGGAAAAAGTTGGAAGACTCATACTTCTCAATCTCAACACTTACTATAAAGCTACAGTAATCCAAATAGTGTGCTGCTGGCCTAAGGAGGGACATACAGAGCAATGGACTAGAATTGAGAGTCCAGAAATAAATCCATAAGGAAAGAATGCCTTCCAACAAATGGGTGCTGAGATAATTGGATATATCTACATACAAAGAATGTAGTTTGGACCTCTCCCTCTCACCATATATAAAAATTAAGTCAAAATGGATCATAGACCTAAATATAAAAGCTAAAATTATGAAGTTCCCAGAAAAAAACATAAGGGTAAATCTTCACGACCTCAGATAAAGCAATGAATTCCTAAATATGACACCAAAACACAAGTAACAAAAGAAAAAATAAACTGGATTTTCTAAAAATAAAAATTTCTGTGCAAAGGACACTCTTAATAAGTAGAGAAATACTTGCAAATCAATCTGATGAGGGTCTCATATTCATGATATGTAAAGAACTCTTACAATTCAACAACAAAGGACGAACAACCGAATTAAAAATGCCACATACCAACGGTCAATGAGCACATGAAAAGATGACAAACATCATTAGTCACTGGGCAAACACAAACCAAAACCACAATGAGATAAACCACTTCACACCCACTAGGATAATTATAATTGAAAAAAGATTAAAAAGAAAATAATAAGTGTTGATAAGGATATGGAGAAATTGTAACATTCATATATTGCTGCTGAAAATATAACATGGTGCAGTCACTGTGGCAAACAGTTTGGCAGTTCCTTAACAATTAAACATAGAATTACCATATGATCCAGCAATTCTACTCTTAGGTATATTACTCAAAAGAAATAAAAGAAGATGTTCAACCAAAAAGTTGTATATGGATATTCAGAACAGCATTATAGATACTAGCCAAAAAAGTGAGAACCCAAATGTCCATCAATTGATAAATGAATTTAAAAGTGTGGCATATTCATAAAACAGAATATTATTCAACCGTAAAAAGGAATGAAATACTGATAGATGCTACAACACAGATGAATGTGGAAAACATTATACTAAATGACAAAGACAAGCACCAAATGCTAAATACTGAATGATTCCATTTATATGAAATGTCCAGAATAGGCACATCCATAGAGACAGAAGGTAGATTAGTGACTACCACTGACTGGGAGTAAAGAGAAGTAGGGAATGACTGCTTAAAAGATGTAGGCATTCTTTTTAGGATGATGAAAATGTTCTAGAATTCAGAGAGTGGTGATGGTTACACAACACTGTGCATGTATTAGAAGCCACTGAAATAAACACTTCTAAATAGTTAAAATGGTGAATTTTATGTGAATTTTACCTCAAAAAAAAAAGTCCATACTCGTAATTGCTGAAGCATTACAATAAATCTTCATATCTAGGAAGGAGGCCAAGCTCCCCTTTCTGCTTCTTATTCTTATTCCATACCAATTAAAATTTATCACATTAAGTGCTAAAATAACAAGAACAGACAAATCAAACTCCAAGCAAAATGAAACAAACAAAAAATAGTGGATATTTTTATTGACATTACATTGAAGCTACAGGTAAATTTTGGGGAGGACTTTGCAACTTGATATTACTGAGTGCTTCCTACCTCTATTTTTAGGTTTCCTTTAATGTCTTTAAATACATTTTTCTTTTTCTTTCCATTGTAAATAGTTCAATTTCTTTGAACTGTGTTTTGTAAAGCTTACTTATAAATGTGATTATATACACTGATCTTATATTCAACTTGCTATATAAACTCATACTATTTTTAATCATTTCTCTGCAGATTCCTTTATTGTTTCATTATGACAACTGTAACATCTGTAAATGAATTTGGTTTTCTAATGATTTTAACTTTTATTAATTTCATTTTCTGTCTCATCACTCTGGGTAAGAACTTCAGAATATTAATACAAGTTTTAAGACTGAAAATCTGATTTTTATCTGGTTTGAAGAATGATGTCTGAAACAGATTCCTGTTACCTTTGGTAAGAATGAAGATATATCTTTCTATCCTTTTAGTAGACATTTCTATTAAAAATCGGAGCTGATTTTTATCTTACATCTATTAAGATGACATGGGTTTTTACTCTTTAAAGTATTAATGAGATAAATTATAATCAAACAGTTACTAATTGTAAATCATCTTGCATTGATTGCCAGGGTAAATTCAATCATGCTTTTTTTTTTTTTTTTTTTTTTTAACTCATTACTGAATACAGTTTCCTAATACTTGTTTAGGGTTTTTGCTTTAAGATTATGAATTTGTGTTTCAAATTTTCTAGGTTTTTATTAAAGAATTTTATGCTTGATTTATCAATAACTGAAACAGGTAAATTGCAATCTCTCACTATAGTATTTTTGGCAATTTCTCTCTATAGTTCTATCAAGTTTTATTTGAAACTAGTGTTTTAGTTCTAACCATTATCTTTTCCTTTTGTGATGAATACATACTGAGCATTTGTATCTCAATAGACATTCTTGTCTTAAACCAATTTTATTTGATATCAATAGAGATATCTCAATTCTATTTTCTTTAGTATATGCTTATTCCTTTTATATTCTCCTTTTTATTACATATTGTTTTATATGGTTTAAGTGTAACTCCCCAAAAAGTCTATAGGTAGCTTTTAAAAATACAACTCGATAATCTCTTTTACCAGAAAAATTTAATCTATTTGTATTTATCACTAAAATATTTATTATTAACATACCTGGAGTTGTTTCCTATATTTTTCTTGTAGTTTCTATTTGTTCTATATTTACCATCCTTTATTCCCCATTCATTTATTACCCTTGTTTGGTCTGATTCAATTTTTTTTGACTATGGCTGGTTCTTTTCCATTTTCTTCACTTTCCAGGTTTGGAAGTTACGGATATTGTTTTGCTTATTTTGGCATATACTCATTAAATTTTACCATGCATATTTAACAAATGTCTTCAGAAAAATTTTAAAAAATTATAAAAGAACTCTAACCACTAATTGACTTACATGCTATTTTCTAGTATTTTGTTTGTACTTTTTATACCTAAAAGACACTATTTTACATATACAATGTTTGTTTAGATTTAGTTACATCTTTATAATTTCCTCCCAG
Source organism: Dugong dugon (assembly GCA_030035585.1). Classification (NCBI taxonomy): domain Eukaryota; kingdom Metazoa; phylum Chordata; class Mammalia; order Sirenia; family Dugongidae; genus Dugong; species Dugong dugon. Next base: position 2,539,008 of record CM057475.1, on the reverse strand, counting down.
CATTGTTTCTCCCCAGTATTCTCTCCAGCATAATAAATTATATCTCTATGTATCAAGTGCTACTTTTTCTTATATTCCAAAAGCAATCTAACAAATACTATTTCAGGTACATCTTCAAAATTCTTCCAGAAACTAAACACTTCATATGAACTCTATAACTTCCAAGCTCATGTAAGCCACCATCATCCCACACACGTGGACAACTGTAGATCTTACCGTTGCCTTCTCCCCACCCCACTCTATCCCCTCAGCTGGCATTTTCTCTGTACAACAACCAGAGAGATACATGAATCACATCATGTCATTTCTTTGCTCAAAACCCTCCAATGCCTAGGATATTCAGAAACCACATACTCCACATACTTCCTCGCTTCATTAAAATCTGCATTCTGATTCTGATCCAGAGGGTCCTTCTGAAAACACTTGCTAAAATAGCACACATTTCACTCTCTTCCAACACAAGAATATAGACTTCATAACAGTAGGATTATTGTACTGTCCACAGTAATATCCCTAGCTCATAAACATAACTACAGTGCAAATAAATAAATGCTAATACTTGTTGAATGAATAATACACAAGTAAAATTATACACAACTGAAAGAAAACAACTAATGGAGAAAGAATAAGAACTAAGGTGAGATAAGAATTGGGTTTTTGGAAATATTAAGAATGGTGACTCTGTTTATAAAATGTAAGCAAAACCCCAAGAACGTTTAGCTATGAGTGTTTGTTACCTGCAAGTGTGATGTATATATCTAAGGAATACAGGCCAGCTATTTTCAGCTACTCTAAAAAAAAAAAGATTCCTAAAAAAAATTTCAAAGGTACCAACATCTAAACTGATCCTCTGGGATCTAACTTGGCTTATGGCTATTTAGGTACTCACTAGCTCACCTGGGTGGCTCTGGCTTGAGGATTCTTCTTCTAAGATCCACAGCTCCTCTCCTTTCTCCAACTTGAAAACCACCTCTGGCTTGGTAATGTAAAACCCTGTGAATAGCAAAAGACACAGAACTTGGGCCTGGCTCATGGGCTTTAGCGCCACTGAAGGAGAAAGGTTCAGCTTCAGGAGCTTTACAATAATAGGGCCATTTGAACTTTTCTAAGGGGAGAAGAGGAAAACATGCTTTTTGTAGTGACCAAAAGGGATCAATCAACTTATACCTGTTACCCAGGGGGTTGCCTTTGGACCCTAAATTTCAACCCCTAAAATCATTAATCTCTACAAAGAAACCACCAATATACCAGCAGCTAAAAAGGAAATGAACATTATTTGGAATTACATATTATACAATCCTTACCCACTGAGACAAGGTGGCTGTAGTTCTCCAGCATCACAACCCTGTACAGGGTCCTCTGAGCATGGTACAGGTGCTGCCAGTCCTGGGTGAAGTCCACAGTCACATCCTTGAATGACACTCGCCCCTGGAATAACACATCTGTATTCAATCTAAAGTGACCACTGTATTCAATCTAGAGTGACAAGCACTATGTTTGGGATCTAACATTGTTGTGTTTATCGTTGATAACTGAAGAGAAAATGTTACACAGCGCACCTACTCTGGACTTTATTTGACATTACATGTCATGAGAAAACAATCAGTAAAAGTACTCTAACCACGTATTTCTAAATTCATGCAAAAAAAAAAAAATCTCAAGTTCCCCAGTGTATCTGGAAGTGTCCCACTTTCTGGGAATAGAAAGATGAATTATAAAAAAAATCTTGCTCTCAAGATGCTCATAATGTGACTGAGATACATATTTAAATACATATATATTTACATTCATACATACACACACACATACATACACACGGACACACACCAAGGCTGGCTGATAAGGGCTAGCTTGTCTTTTTCATTTTCTTCACTTTCCAAGTCTGGAAGTTAGGGATACTGCTTTGCACACACACACCAAGGTGTGTGTGCACATGTGTGTGTGTCTGTGTGTGTGATATTATGTAACACAATAAGATGTTATAGAAAAAATGCTAGAAGTAACTAAAAGATGGTGGTTGCACAGGGAAAGAAATGCTAAGTTCTGTTTTGAATCATGACATGGGGCTTCTTTAAAGAAGTAAAGCACTGAGTCCTTACATGTCAATCATGTGTTCTTAGGATTATGGGTCAACAATAAAGCAACGGCCTGGAGGCATTAAAAACACTTGGCAAGTTAATGGAACTACAAATAGCACCGTTTGTCAGAGAAAGAATTTTAGATGTATTAAGATAAAGATTCATAAGCATAATCAGAAGCAAGATTATGAAATTACTGGGGACTAATTTCTATTTCAGGGGTCTCCAAAATGTTTTCATAAGCTACATATATGTACTATGAAAAAAAATTTTTAGATACAAATACATGTAAATAGATATCCTAGTATTTTCTTATAATATGCTGATAAATTTTCTTAAGTATTCACTAAGGCATACACTGCAACTTCAATATCACAGCTGAGGATAATAAGGAGCCAATGAAAATGTTAAGTAAGCACTGGAGTTACATGTCCAGATTTGCATTTTAGAAGCAATGCTTTAAAGAAGAGTAGAGAATGGCTTAAGAAGAAATATAAGGCAAAGACCAGAGAGAGAGATGATCCCCTATATTCAGGTGGGAACAATGGGCAGGGGTGGGCAAACCATAGCTCACAAGCCAATTCTGGCCTTTCACATTTTTTACAGACTGTGAGCTAAGAATCATTTTATATTTATAAATGGTTGGAAAAAAGAAACCAACAGAATATCACTTTGTGACACATGAAGATTACATGAAATTCAAATTTCAGTATCCATAAATAAAATTTTATTAGAATATAACCAAGCTCATTTGATTATATATTATCTATGGCTGCTTTTTCACTGTAACAGCAAAAGTGAGTAGCTGTGAGACCGTATGTAACACTCATATGAAGATCGATCAATCAGTCAATTCCACTTCTCACTACTGAATAAAGGAATTTACTAATCCTAATCAAGTGAATTCTGCTCTGTTCAATTCTGATACCAACTGCATAATATAGTACTTCTTCCTCTGACCCTATCCACCAAAGCTAAGTCAGAGCTCAAGTTAAAGGGCACAGTCATCCAGATTGCCAAGTCTGCCCAAGACTTCAGACACCAACTGCAAGCTTGGGGGTCCCCACAACACCCTCACTTCTGACCTGCTAGCTGTAAAACCAGAGCTTTCTTCTAACCTCTCAGGATGCCAACCATAAGCTTGAGGGTCCCCAGGACTCCCTCAATTTAGACCTGCTGTCTACAAACTCTGGGGTTCCCTCTACCCCCTCAGGATACTAGTCTTAACCTTGGAAGTCCCAAGCCTCCAACCACCCTCATTTCTGACCTACTGGCTCCTACTATTACCTCAGTAATTTGCTAAAATGACTCACAGAACTGAGAAAAGTGCTATACTTATTATTACTGTTTTATTATAGCTAAAAGGATACAAATGAAGAGACGCATAGGGTGTCTGGGAGGGTTCCTACCCGCATGAATCAATGTCTTTCATTAACCAGGAAGCCCATGGCACTTCCATGTCCAGAGCCTTTACTGAAGCTTCATTAAGTAGGCACGATTGATTGAATCAGCCTCCTCCCCTGAAGTTGGGCTGATATCAGTGGTGGATCTTTCCAGCTAGGCAAGACCCTATCCAAGAGGGACTTCAGCATACATGCTCAGGTGTTGGTCTGGAGGCCTCATCAAAGACACTTCAATGGCTGGGGAAATTCCAAGGTTTTAAAGGTTTCTGTCAGGAACCAAGGACAAAGGCCAGATTCTTTGGGTAACGTAAAATTCTTTATCCCACATACTTTCACTGCTGCCTGGCAAATAGCAATGGTACAGTTATAATTTCACCGCATTTCAAGTGCCAGGCTTATCATCATATCATGACATTTCAGTTTAGTTTCTATCACCAGTGCATATAGTGTCAAAACAAGAAGAAGAAAGGATTCTGAACGTCATATTTTTAAGACACAGTCTAGTGTGGATTATTCTCTTATCAAATTAGATGGCAATACATTGTGCTTATTATGCAATGACACCATTGTTGTGTGCCGTCGAGTCAATTCCGACTCATAGTGACCCTATAGAATAGAGTAGAACTGCCCCATAGGGTTTCCAACAAATGGCTGGTGGATTCGAACTGCCTGACATTTTAGTTAGCAGCCTGAACAGTTAGCCACTGTGCCACCAGGACTCCAATGACATCACAGCTGTGCTAAAAATACCATATAGGTCAACGCTGCCAGACTAAGCACTCATAACGGTATTCACAGACCAGAGGAAAGTACCAGTCATAAAAACAGAAAAGCTAAAACAGAATTTCTTCAAAAAAATAAAATACGAAAATGAGGCTGCAACCAAAGAAAGTTTCTCAGTGGCTCATTTGTTGGACAAGCAAAGAAAGCCATTTGTCAATGGTAAGTTATTAAACTGTGTTTGATTAAAAACAGCTAAAGAAATGTGTCTAAACAAAATAAACCTGTTTAAGACTATTAGTCTCTTGGTAAGAAGAGTTACTCAAAGAGTTGAGGACACTGGAAGCAGCATCAATAGTGAATTAAACAAGGTAAATGATCAGCTGGTTTTCCCTGGCTCTTGAGTCAACAGATGTTACCGATACTACTTAGTTGCTATTGTTTATTCAGGATGTCAATGCTAAGCTTGAAAAAACTGGAGAATTAGTTCCTATAAACAATCTGCATGGAACTACAGAAGAGAATATTTTCAGAGAGACTGAGAAAATACAAACTCAGCACAACCTGAAATGGAATGTGCCAATATGTATTACAACTAATGATAATAAAAACATGTGTAGGGCAGAATAAGACTTAGTGGAACAAAGTTATAAAGCCTATGAAAATATAAGTTGTCTAAAATCTATGGCTATTCATTATATCAGTTATCAGAAGGCACTCTGCAGAAAAATTTTGAATCTAGCCTGAATAATTGAACCAGTAGTGTCTATGGTGAACTTCATTCACTCTTGTGGATATAACCATAGTCACTTCCATGAATCACCATCAGAAACAGAAAATGAATATCTTGACTTACTCTACTACACAGAAGACCAATGACTTAGCAGTGGTAAAATTTTATTGTGATTATTTGAGCATTGGGTCAAAATTGAAATTTTTCTGAATAAAAAGAATGACCCTCCTAATATCAAACACTGAACAGCTTTAGAAATTAACTCTTGCTACAGACTTGATACTGTTTCCTAATTAATTCAACCTAAAATTACAAAACAAAACAAAGTTTATACTGTGGTAAAGCCATTTCAACAACTAACATTATTAGAATCACAAGTAATGTCAAGCAACTGCATACATGTATGACACTGTCAAAAGTCAAAGAAGTGGATACATTTTCTGAGTTCAAACTACGTTTTCAACACAGAGCATTTTTTGGACCTCCATGCAAGTCATAGGATATTGCCATATTCCAAAATATTTAACTTTAAAATTAAGAAGAATCCACCCAACTTCAGTTGGAAGTGATTAATGTGAAATGTGATGGCATGACAAAAAGTATCAAGAAAGAATCTGACAGAACTGTATAAGTAGCTTGCAAGTGAGGAACATTCTCAACTAAAAACACATGCCTGTGGATTGGCATCAGTAACTGGCAGTACCTATCTGTGTGAAAAGACATTTTCAAAGATGAAGTACGTAAAAGCTCATTACAGATTAATACTAACAAATGAAGACTTACAATAAATTATAACAATATGGAACACTAACTTAGGCCCAAATTAAGCAAAAGGTTATTGTTCCCATCCAAAAAAGAATTCCATTCTTTTCATTAGCAGACCTGTATTACAAAACACTATACTGAGTCACTTTAATATTTTGAATTTCATCAATAAAAATTGTTTTTTTGTGTTCTCTCTTGTTCAGTAAGTACCTACATAATTCCCTTTATTTTCTGTCTTTGCCTGCAAAGACTAAAATATCTATCTGGCTCTTAACAAAAAAAATTTATGCCAACTCCTGGAATAAAGAATTCATTATACAGAATAAGATATTATAGGATTTTTTGGTCCCTAATTCATGGTACAAAAGGAAAAATGAGGAAACTATCACCCTGGCTATCTTTGTGAGCATCCAGATAAATCCACGTGCCACTTACAAAGACAAGGAAGTAGGCTGGGCCGAAAGTAAGAGAGAGTTCTTGTATACGTTTGTGCTTGAAGTGTCTGTAGAACAGGCAGGTAGAGATCTGCAGGAGGAACCTGGATGTGTGGTTCTGGAGCTCAGAAGGGAGGCCTAGGATGAAGGTGAGGATTAATGAACAACTGCAATTCCAGAGGTTGCAAAACCAGCATTGGATAAGATGGTCCCAAGGAAAGAGACTGAGGAGACCAAAGTCAAAGTACAAGTTCTGAAGGAATCCCACAAAGGAGCCTGGAAAAAGAATAGACCATGAAGAATGAGAAAAAAATTCTCTAAAAGGTAAAAACACAATTAGGAGAGAACAGTATATTAGTAACCTACACTAAATATACTAGCTCTTCATTATGAAAAACGAATAGAAAATGAAGAAACAAAGCTATTTTAGGAAAATCAAGAACAGATGACAAAAACTAAAATAATCAAAAGAAATGAATATGGGGGGAAAAATCACAGCAAAAAATGGAAGAAAATCTGCTTTTAATTCCAACCAAACTGGCTGCTATCAAGTCGATTCTGACTCTTAGTGACCCTACAGAACAGAGTAGAACTGCCCCATAGGGCTTCCAAGGAGCGGCTGGTGGATTTGAACTGCCTACCTTTAGTTAGCAGCCATAGCTCTTAACCACTATGCCACCAGGGCTCCTTTAATTCCAAAGTGTGATGGTTAAGACTGTGTGTCAACTTGACTGGGCCATGAGTCGCAATGTTTATATGTGATCACTCTCATGACTGAATCTCCTATGAGTAGCCAGTCAGTTGAAAGGCAGTTTCTTTGGGGGTGTGGCCTGCATCTGAATATAAGCAGATGTTCTGGTTTTTTGCTCACTCTGGATCCTGCAGCTGCCTCCTGTTCATATGGCCTATGGTTCTTGGGACTTGAGCTATCAGCTTATCTGTCAATCCTGGGATTCGTCAATCCTCACAGCCTGTAAGCTGAGTCCTTCTTTCTGACCTGCCAATCTTGAGTTCGCCAGTCCCTGCAGCTACGTAAATGGGGAGAAGCCTCTAACCTAATCCATGGACTTGGGACATTCCAACCTCTACAATCACGTGAGCTGTTTCTTTGATATAAATCTCTCTGTATGTATACTTATACGCTTTACTGGTTTTGCTTCTCTAAAGAACCCAGCCTAAGACACAATGGCACTCTTAAATATATTAAGTAGAAACTTGTTTTAAAAAATGACAATTGTAAGGAATCACAGAATAAGAAAGAATCCTCAAAAATTAAAAAATTTGAATTATAAAAACTAAAATCAAAACTCTCAGAGTCCTGAGACTTCTGGGTAACATGGCACTATAGTCAGAAGCACCATGCCATCCCTCCACAGCAAAGACCTGAAAAACTAAGTCAAACAGGGTCACACGTCAATCCTGAAACCCTAAGCATCAAATGAAAAGATAAAGAATTCAGCCAAGCACCAAATGGAATAAGAAACTGACCGAGAACAGAAAGCGAGGATACATGCAGAGGTCTCCTATCAGCTACTGCAGCACAGATCCGCTGTCCTGGACTCCTATCAGAGATCAGCTAACAGGGGATACGAGAAAGCAGCTTCATGGAGCTTCTAGCAGGAGACAGAACAACCAGTAACCAGCGATATACGTTCTCCCAACCCCCACCCTTCTTCATCCCCACTCGACCTCCTCTGCTTCCCACGACCACAGTCTCTTAGTTGTTAAACACCGGTTTCACCCTGGTATTGCTTGGATTCCACCCATCAGCATTGGCCGGTTCCCTGAGTGCCATTTGTTGGCTGCTGGTGTTGTTTTTTTCCACTTTTTTAGATTTCTTCACTACTTCTCACCACCTCCCCCACCCTTCTCTCAAATACCCGGCTCCATGTACCATCTTTACTCCTTCCTGAAAGGCTGTGAAACACTGCTCGACTGTGAAACTGCCTTCCGGCCCATGCCACCGCCTTGGTGGGACCCCGAAAGCTTTTTCTTTGTTTGCTCTGATTTGTTCTTTGTTTTCATTTTCTTTTCTCGGCTTGGGAGCTGCTTCTAGCCAGGCGGTACTATGTGGATTGGAAGCTACTCTCTTAAACTGTACATACGCACAGGGACATCACTGGGGGCATTTCTTTTTTCTTGCTTTTTTTTTTTTTTTTTTTGTGTGTGTGTGTGTGTGTGTGTGTGTGTGTGTCTTTGTTTTCTTCTCTTATTCCCTCTTTGTCTTTCTTCATTTTCAGTTTCTCGATTTACTCATTTTTTCTTTTACCCTTTTCTTTTCTTTCATTTTTGTTTTTCCCCACTTATCAGTTTCTCATCTCTGAATTCCAATAGCAAGATCCCTTAAAACTCTTTTTCGTTTCTGTGTATGTTTTTGCCTCCTGTTCCTCTGTCCCCTCATCTTTCCCATACCCATCTTAGCTCCACACGTAACAATCTCCCACCTCCTTCCTGCCTTCCTGCACCACACGCTGAACATCACACTCCCAAGCAGCATGAGCACGGCATACTGGAACCTACCCTGCACTGATTTCCAGACTGCACTGTCAGCCCTAGTACTTGCCACAAACAACCCATCGCAGTAACTCCCCTTCAGCTGGACCTGCCCTGCTGTACCATACTTGAGTAACAGACCCTGCCCACTAGAGAAGGAGGTGAAAAGTATTGTGCCCACAGATGATCAAACAACACAGAACACACATCCTGCCTGCTTAGACATAACCAAAGAAAACAAAAAAGCAGGACGAAACAAATCTACAATCAATAAACGAGGGAAATAACTACTGAACGCCCCAAAAGATAACAGACAATATCAAAACATATACAAAAACAGGACAGAATGGTTCCAGTAGGTGTCCAAACTAAAACACCAGATAACTTTCCAGCAGAAGAAAAAGCACTAGACCTAACTGATAGGAAATTCAAATCTCTAATATTGAGACTTATCTAAGAGTTGAAGCAAAAAGCAGACAAAATGAGAGAAAAGAGAAAAATTCACGGAAAAGGCAGACAAATAAATGGAAGAATTCAGGAAAATAATACAGGAACAAAATGCCAAAATAAATTCACAACTAGAAATTACACAAAAACAACAATTAGAAATCCAAAAGATAAATAACAAGATTTCAGAAATGGACAGTATCATAGAAGGGCTGAAGAGCAGGTTTGACACAATGGAAGACAGGATCAGTGAAATTGAAAACAAACACTTGGATACAACTATGTTTGAGAAAAAATCAGAAAAAGGGAACGAAGGAAAATGAAGAAACCCTGAGAATTGTGTAGGATACAATCAAAAACAAAAATCTTCAAGTGATAGAAGTTCCAGAACAGGAGGAGAAAACAGAAAACACAGAGAGGATCACTGAACAATTACTGACAGAAAACTTCCCCAATATCATGAAAGATAAAAAACTGACCATCCAAGAAGCTCAACGAAACCCATACAGGACAGACCCAAAAAGAAAATCACCAAGGCATAGCATATCACACTAGCGAAAACCAAAGACAAAGAATCCAGAGAGAAGCTAGAGAAAAACAAAAAGTCACACACACAGGAGAAACAATAAGACTAAGCACAGATTACTTGGCAAAAACCATGCAGGCAAGAAGGCAATGGGATGACATGTATAAAGCCTTCAAAGCAAAAAACTGCCAGCCAAGAATAATATATCCTACAAAACCTTCATTCAAATATGATGATAAAACTAGTTCATTTCCAGATAAACAAAAATTAAGGGACTATTTGTAAAAACCAAACCAAACTTAAAAGAATTATTAAATGGAATCCTTTGACCTGAAAACAAGCAATATCAGACAATAGGCTGAATATAGGACACAGGATTGTAGTAGTCAGATACCAACCTAGGAAATGAACTCTTAAGGACTACCCAAAACCAAAAGAATTAAAACAGGGAACCAGAGAGGTTAATCTGTAAATGACAATGGCATCAGAACAATAAAAGTGGGAATAAACAGTGTAGGGATAGAACCTTCTAATGGAGAGGAAGGCAAGGCAATACCAAGTAATAACAGACTAGTTCAAACCTAGGAAGATAAGCGTAAATTTCAAGGTAACCACAAAAAAAGTTAGCAAACCTATTCATCAAAATAAAGAAAAAAAACAGTGTCAGTAAAAACAAAACCTACAAAAACAAAAAAAAATCCAAAAACGAACTCAGCACAGGAGAGTAAGACGAACAAAGAAAATGCCAGCACCATGAAAACAAACACTACAAAATGACAGCAATAAACTCACATCTATCAATAATTACACTGAATGTAAATGGCCTAAATGCACCCATAAAGAGACAGAGAGTGGCAGAATGGATTAAAAAAACAGGATCCATCCATATGCTGTCTACAAGAAACATACCTTAGAAACAAAGACATAAATGTATTAAAAATCAAAGGATGGAAAGAAATACATCAAGCAAACAGCTACCAAAAAAAAAGCAGGAGTGGCAATATTAATCTCAGATAAAACAGACTTTAAAACAAAATCCACCATAAAAAACAAAGAAGGACACTATATAATGACTAAAAGAATGACACATCATGAAGACATAACCATAACGAACATCTACCCACCCAATGACAGGGCTTTAAAATACATAAACTCTAACAGCAACGAAAACAGAAATTGTCATTGCCACAGTAATTGCAGGAGACTTCAACACACCACTCTTGGTAAAGGACAGAACATCTAGAAAGAAACTCAACAAAGATACAGAAGACCTAAAGGGCACAATCAGCCAACTTCACCTCATAGACATACACAGAAAACGAGACCCAACAGCTGCAAAGTACACATTCTTTTCCAATACACATGGAACGCTCTCCAGAACAGACCACATCTTAGGCCACAGAGAAATCATAAACAACATCCAAAATGTTGAGATAACACAAAGTACCTTCTCTGACCACAATGCCATCAAGGTAGAAATTAACAACAGGAAGACCAAGGGAAACAAAAAACAGGTATATGGAAAACTGAATATCACCCTACTTACAAGCAACTGGGTAATAAAACAAATCAGAGATGGAATCAAAAAAATTCCTAGAATCAAACAAGAATGAAAACACAACATACCAAAACCTTTAGGACACAACAAAGGGAGTCCTCAGAGAACAATTTATAGCAATAGATGCACACATCAAAAAAGAAGGGACAAAACCAAAAGATTAACCACACAACTCGAACAAATAGAGAACACCCACAAAAAAAAGCCCACAGCCATTAGAAGGAAGGAAATAATAAAGATCAGAGCAGAAATAAATGAAATACAGAATAGAAAAACAATAGAAAGAATCAATGAAACCAAAAGCTGGTTCCTTGAAAGGGTCAACAAAATTGACAAACCACTGGCCAGACTGACAAAAGAAAAACAAGAGAGGACGCAAATAACCCAAGTAAGAAATGAAATGGGGTATATTACAACAGACTCAACTGAAATAAAAAGGATTATAACAGAATATTATGAAAAACTATACTCCAACAAATTTAAAAATCTAGAGAAAGTGGATAAAATTTCTAGAAACACACTACCTACCCAAATTACCACAAACTAATGTTGAAAATCTGAATAGACCCACAACAAGAGAAGAGATTGGAAAGGTAATTAAAAAAAACTCCAAACCAAAAAAACCCCTGGCCTAGATGGCTTCACTGGAGAATCTGACCAAACATTCAGAGAAGAGCTTACACCAGTACTACTCAAACTATTTCAGAACATACAAAAGGAAGGGATACTTCCGAATTCATTGTACGAAGCCAGCATAACCCTGACACCAAAACAAGGCAAAGACACCACAAAAAAAGAAATTACAGACCAATAACTCTCATGAATACACGTGCAAAAATTCTCAACAGAATTCAGCATCATATCAAAAAAATAATACACCATGACCAACTAGGATTCATACCAGTATGCAAGGATGGTTCATCATTAGAAAATCAATCAACGTACTCCATCACATAAATAAAACGAAAGAAAAGAATCACATGATCATCTCCATTGACGAAGAAAAGACATTCAACAAAGTCCAACAATCATTCCTGGTTAAAAAAAAAAAAATCCCAATGAAACAGGTATACAAGGGAAATTCCTCCACATAATAAAGGGCATCTATGCAAAACCAACAGCCAACATCATTCTTAATGAAGAGAGGCTGAAAAAATTCCCCTTGAGAACAGGAACAAGACAAGGATGTCCTTTATCATCACTCCTATTTAACATTGTGCTGGAAGTCCTAGCTAAAGTAATAAGGCAAGAAAAAGAAATAAAGGGCATCCAAATTGGTAATGAAAAAGTTAAACCATCCCTGTTCACAGATGATATGATACTATACATAGAAAACCCTAAAGACTCCACGAGAAAAACTACCAGAATTAACAAAGATTCAGCAGAGTAGCAGGATACAAAATAAACATACAAAAATTGGTTGGATTCCTAGACACCAATAAAGAGGACGATGAAAAGGAAATCAGGAAAGCAGTACCATTTACAACAGCCTGTAAGAAAATAAAATACTTAGGAATAAATCTAATCAGGGATGTAAAAGACCTATACAAAGAAAACTACAAAACACTACTGCAAGAAACCCAAAGGGATCTACATAAATGGAAAAACATACCATGCTCGTGGATGGGTTCACTCAACATTGTGAAAATGACAACTCTAACCAAAGCAATTTACAAATACAATGCAATCCCAATCCAAATACCAACAACATTCTTTAAAGAGATGGGAAAACTAATCATTAACTTTATATGGAAAGAGAAGAAGCCCCAGGTAAGTAAAACTCCATTGAAGATGAAGAATAAAGTTGGAGGACTCACCCTACCTGACTTCAGAACCTACTATACGGCTACAGTAGTCAAAACAGCCTGGGACTGATACAACGATAGATACGTTGACCAATAAAACAGAATTGAGAACCCAGATGTAAATCCATCCACCTACAGTCACCTGATCTTCAACTAGGGCCCGAAGTCCATCAAATGGGGAACAGTCCTTTTAACAAATGGTGTTGGCATAACTGGATGTCCATCTGCAAAAAAATTAAACAGGACCCATACCTCACACCATTCACAAAAACTAATTCAATTTGGATCAAAGAACTAAATATAAAGCCAAAAACTATAAAGTTCACAGAAGAAAAAATAGGATCAACACTACAGGCCCTAATGCACAGCATTAACAGGATACAAACCATAACCAACAACACACAAACCCCAGAAGATAAGCTAGATTACTGCGATCTTCTAAAAATGAGACACTTATGCTCATCAAAAGATTTTACCAAAAGAGTAAAAAGAGAACCTATAGACTGGGAAAAAATTTTTGGACATTGCAAGTCAGACAAAGGTCAAATCTCCAAAATCTACAAGAAAATCCAACACCTCTACAACAAAAAGACAAATAATACAATTAAAAAATGGGCGATGGAAATGAACAGACTCTTCACCAAAGAAGACATTCAAGCGGCCAACAGACACATGAGGAAATGCTCTTGATCACTAGCCATTAGAGAAATGCAAATTAAAACTACAATGGGAAACCATCTCACCCCGGCATTACTGGAAATAACAAATGTTGGAGAGGCTGCTGCGGGGAGATCAGAACTCTTATGTCTTGATGGTGGGAATGCAAAATGATACAACCATTTTGGAAATTGATATGACACTTCCTTAGAAAGCTAGAAATAGAAATACCATACGATCCAGCAATCCCACTCCTGGGAATATATCCTAGAGAAATGAGAGCCGTCACGCGAATTGACATATGCACACTCAGATTCATTGCAGCACTGTTCACAATAGCAAAAAGATGGAAACAACCTAGAAGCCCATCAACAGATGAATGGATAAACAAACTATGGAATATACACACAGTGGAATATTATGCAACAATAAAGAACAATGATGAACCTGTGAAGCTTCATGTAAAAGTTTATACACAAAAAGAAACAATCTTTGTTGGTTACGAGGGATGGGAGGGGTGGGGGGGAATACTAAATAGACAATAGATAAGTGGTAACTTTGGTGAAAGATAAGACAGTATGCAATACCGGGGAAGCCAGCACAACTTGTACAAGGAAAGTCATGGAAGCTCCATAAACACATTCAAACTCCCTGAGGGACTGAATTGCTGGGTGGAAGGTTGTGGGGACCATGGTATTGGGGAACGTCTAGCTGAATTGGCATCACACAGTTTATAAAGACAATGTTCTACATTCTACCTTGGTAAGTAGCGTCTGAGCAGCCATCTAAGATACTCCACTGGTCTCACCTCTTCAGAAGCAAGGGAGAATGAAGAGAACAGGATACAAAGAAAAGCTATCACGGCCTCTACCAGACTGGGTCCAGTACAGCTAGATGGTGCCTGGCTACCACCACAGACTGCTCTGACCGGGATCACAACAGAGGGTCCTGGACAGCGCTGGAAAAGGATGTAGAACAAAATTCTAATTCACAAAAAAAAAGACCGGATTTACTGGCCTGGCAGACTGGAGAAACTCCAGGAGTATGGCCCCCAAACACCCTTTTAGCTCAGTGGTGAAGTCACTCCCGAAGTTCACCATTCAGCCAGGGATTGGACAGCCTCATAAAACAAAACAGGACTAATGAGGTACAGCAGTCCAGGGAGAAGGACTAGAAGGCAGGAGGGGACAGGAAAGCTGGTGACAGGGAACCCAAGGTTGAGAAGGGACAGTGTTGACATGTCTTGGGGTTGTTAACCATTGTCGTATGGCAATATGTGTACTGTTTAAACAGAAACTACTTGTTCTGCAAACCTTCATCTAAAGTAAAAAAAAAAAAAAAAATTATGTGAGATCAAATTGACAACAGCAACTCAAAAGGTTTGACAGGAAGCCTAGGGGGCAGTGAGTTTAAGACAATGGTGATAGAACAATTTAGAAAAGGACAGTGAGAACAGCAGCAGCACAACTGAAGAATGTAATCAATGTCACCGAATTGTACATGTAGAAACTTCTTAAGTGGTGTAACTTGGGCTATGTACATTTTCACAAAAAAAAAAAAAAAAAAAGCATCCTCCAAGGTCGAAAAGGGAGAGTGTTGACATGCCGTAGGTAGGGCTGTTAACCAATGTCATAAAACAATATGTGTACTGACTGTTTACTTAGAAACTATTTGTTCTGTAAACCTTCATCTAAAGTACAACAAAAAATATACACACATTAAAAAACAAAATCCCAAAGTCCAGAAATAGAATGTACACATATGGCAAATGGTACAAATTTCCTACAACATAGAACAAAAGATGTTGTTGTATGCCATCGAGTCCATTTCAACTCATAGCGACCCTATAGGACAGGAAACTGCCCCATAGGGTTTCCTAGGCTATAATCTTTACAGAAGCAGATTACCACATATTTCTCCCATGGAGCAGCTGGTGGCAGAGGCCGGTGGGTTCAAATCACCAACCTTTCGGTTAGCAGCTGAATGCTTAACCTCTGCATCACCACGGCTCCATATGGGAGGTCCTGGGAGGCCTGAAGCTTCTTTCCTGAGCATCTGAAAGAATAAGTTTCCAGCTTATTAGCCACCAAAAAAAAAAAAAAAAAAAAACAGAAACTGACTTGCCCTCTACAGTCTGCTGGGTGACACCTGCTCAAGAGACCAAAGGAGCCTGTTCCATCAAAGTCCTCAGGGAACATACAATCTTGCTCATGAAAAAGATAATTACTAGCCCAATTTAAGAGGAGCCAGAATCCCAAGAAAAGCAGTCCAAGCTCAGTAATTAGTACACAAACAGAATGGTTTTGGCTGACATAGCCAGAAGAGCTAACATGTAAATAATAAGGTTTCCAGGTAATTAAAAGAAATAAAGAATTAATCATGAATAAATAAGACAGTTTTACTAAGCTGAAAGTACACTCGAGTTCTCACTGAAAGAATTCACAATCAATGAAAAAGACTTCAGTTTCATCTCTGACATATAAAGAAGTTGGAAGTCATCACTCCTGTCCTTGTAACAAGAAAAAGCTGACAAACTAAAAATCAATGACTTTCCTTGAACCCATCAGAGAACTGAGAATGCAGGAAAACTACCATTCTAAAATCTGGAGAAACAAAGAAACAACCTGAGATCTGTTTATTTAGAGTATAAACTGCTGGAGCCATAAAGAACACTTACATAATAATTTTGAAAATTAGAAGAGGCTGAGTGTGGACAAGTATCGTCTTAGTCATCTAGTGCTGCTATAACCACAAGTGATGGTTTTAACAAAGAGAAATGTATTCTCTCTCAGTCTAGGAAGCTAGAAGTCCAAATTCAGGGTGCCATCTCCAAGGTGTTGGCTTTGGGGGAAGGTCCTTGTCATCAGTCTTCCCTGGTCGGGGAGCTTCTCAGCACAGGGACCTCAGGTCCAAAGGACACACTATTCTCCTGGCTCTTGTTTCTTGGTGGAATGAGGTCCTTATGTCTCTCTGCTTGCTTCTCTCTTTTATATCTCAAAAGAGATTGACTTAAAACTCAACCTAATTGTAGAATGAGTCCTGCCTCACTAACATAACTGCCACTAATTCCACCTCATTAACATTACAGAGGTAGGCTTTACAACACAGGAAAATCCCATCAGATGACAAAATGGTGGATAATCACACAATACTGGGAATCATGGACTAACCAAGTTGACACATATTTTGGGAGGACATAATTCAATCCATGACAAGTATTAAAGTGAGAAACACCTGGTGTCATAGATTTAATTACGTCCCCCCAAAAATGTGTGCATCAGTTTGACTGGGCCACGATTCCCGGTATTGTGTGATTTTCCTATATGTTGCAAATCCTGCCTCTATGATGTTAATGAGGGTGGATACATGACAGTTGTGTTAGTGAGGCAGGACTCAATCTACAACCTGAGACAATCTCTTGAAATATAAAAGAGAAAAGTGAGCGGGGGGGGGGGGGGGGGGACGACCCTCATACCACCAAGAAAGGAGCACCGGGAGCAGAGCACGTCCTTTGGACCCGAGGTTCCTGCGCAGAAAAGCTCCTAGTCCGGGGGAAGACTGATGATGACAAGGACCTTCCTCCCGAGCTGACAGAGAAAGCCTTCCCCTGAAGCTGACACCCTGAATTTGGGCTTCTAGCCTACTAGACTGTGAGAAAATAAATTTCTCTTCGGGAAAGCCATCCACTTGTGGTATTTCTGTCATGGTAGCACTAGATGACTAAGACGCCTGGGTAGAGCAGTCTTAGTGGGGCCTCCCATTTTCATGGGATTCCCCTCCATGAACCTCATCAGTTTCTCATGGAGAAGACCTGACAAAAACCAACTCTTAGACTTGACAAAGGGAACAGGGAAAAAATAACCATTGTAAAATATTCCCAGAGTCTTCTCCATAACAAAGGACTACTCTCTGAAATCTAATCCCAGCTGGAAGTGAATTCCTCTCCAGTCTGTCTTACCTAAGTGGGAAAAAACAGTCAACAGGGGCGGGAGGGGGGAACAAAACCACACGAAAAAAAAAAAAAGAACAAAAAATATCCAAGAACTGTGGAACAACATCAAAAAACGTAAAATACAAATAATTGGAATACCACAGACAGAAAAGAGAACGGAGAAGAAATATTTGAAGTAATAATGCCCAAAAACATTCTAAAATTAATAATAGATTCAGAAAGCTAAGAGAACACCAAGCAGGATAAACACAAAACGTGCACGTGCGCGCGCACGCGCGTGCGCACACGCACACACACACACACACACACACACACACACACTAGGCATATTATATTCAAACTGCAAAAAGACAAAGAAAATCTTGAAAAAAATGGAGGTGGGGGGAGGAGAACAATGATAGGACACCTCACCTATACAAAAACAAGGGTAAAAATTACACGGGGCTTCTCATCAGAAAGGAACCCTGGTGGTGAGGTGGTTAAGTGCTTGGCTGCTAACTGAAAGCTCAGCGGTTCTAACCCACCAGCCGCTCCCTGGGAGAAAAGATGTGGCAGTCTGCTTCCATCGAGCCTTAAGCCTTGAAAACCCTATGGAGCAGTTCTAACCTGTCCTATGGGGTCATTCTGAGTCTCAATCAATTCAACAGTAATTTTTTTTTTTTTTTGGTCTTCTCATCAGAAACTATGGAAGCAAGAGAGCAGGGTGAAATATTTTAAAATTTTGTAAGAAAAAAAACCACCAACCCAAGATTAATGAAAACGCGCGCACACACACACACACACACACACACACACACACTGAGACATACCTTTTTATTAAGAATGGCAACAATAAAATCTTACAAGCTTCCAGATAGGCAGGTTAGTTACAAAGTAAAGAAAAATATCCTAGCTTCAGATTTCCCTCTGAAATGCCCATTAACCTACTGCCATGGAGTCAATTCTGACTCACAGCAACCCTACAGTACAGAATAGAACTGCCCCAAAGGGTTTCCAATGCTGTAATCTTTATGGAAGCAGACTGCCACATCTTTCTCCAACTGAGTGGCTGGTGGGCTCAAACCATCAAACTATCAGTTAGCAGCTGAGCACTTAACCACTGCACCACCAGTCCTCTGAAACAATGGAAGCAAAAAAGTCCAAATCAGGGCATCAGCTCTAGGGGAGGGTCTTTCCTTGTTGGTAGCCCTGGGAGTTCCTAGTTCCTTTGAGTTCCTTGGCATTCCTTGTCATCTGTCTTCCCCTAGTGTGTGTCTCTATCTATTCTGAGTGATTAAATTTAGGACCCTTCTCTGTTATGGCCTCATTAACATAACAAAAGAAAACACCTATTTCCAAACAGAGTCATATTTCCTACAAGGGTTAGTACTTCAACACATATCTGAGCAGGACACAATTCAATCAATAACACCTGGGAATAAGAACATGGAGTATCAGGCCCTCTCCTTCTATTGGCTTTACCACTTCTTACCTTCTCTACCCCAAAACCATGGTTTACACATTCAAGATCTCCTGCCAGGGTTATTGCAATAACCTGTGTGCTTGTACCTTTGCCCCACTACGATCTATTTTCAACAGAGCAGCCATAAAAGTTACTTTTTGCAGTATCATTTTTAAGAGCAAAGCACTGGAAAAAACCCAGTGTCCTTTATTCAGCAAGTGATGAAACTTCTAAAATACAAGTCAGAGAACATCACACCTCTGCTCAAAACCCTACAATGGTCTATCTCATTCAAAGCAAAAGCTAAAATCATACAATAACCTGAAGACTACACATGACCTGGTCATCAGTTCTCTGGCTTCATATGCTACTCCTCTACCTTACGCTTACTCTGCTCTGAACACATCAGCCTCCTCCCTGTTCCTTAAGAAGTATGAAGCAACCCCTGAAACTACTGCCCTCAGATAATCTTTAAATCTTAAACCAAAAATATGCCCTGAAGTCTTCTTAAAACTGAACAGTTTACCCTAACTAGTAAAAAAAGGTCTTCCTTGAGCATTATGCTCATTTAAGAACTATCTATATCGGTTCAAATTGACAACAGCAACTCGAAAGATTAGACAGGAACCTTAGGGGGCCCTGGTGGCACAGTGGTTAAGAGCTTGCCTGCTAACCAAAAGATCGGGAGTTTGAATCCACCAGCTGCTCCTTGGAAACCCTATGGGGCAGTTCTACTCTGTCCTACAGGGTTGCTATGAGTCGGAATCAACTTGACAGCAATGAGTTTTAGGGGGCAGTGAGTTTATGTTAATGAGGGAAGAACAATTTAGAAAAGGAGGTCGAGAATGGTTGCACAACTCAAAGAACGTAATCAATGTCACTAAATTGTACATGTAGAAACTGTTGAATTAGTGTATGTTTTGCTGTGTATATTCTCAACAACAAAATAAATACAATTTAGGGGAAAAAAAAAGTAAAGCCACATGCCACATAACATCTGTTTTGGTAACATCCGATTGCATATACGTCCGTGGTCCCAAAAGCTTATACTATAATGCAGTTCAGAAATCCTGATCAGAGAACAGGCCATAGCGATATATAACATAGTGTTTGCACAATGTCCAACTCACATACGGTCCTATTTCACAGAATGTATCGTGGACATTAAGTGATGCATGACTGTACTAAGCAAACTCCTACCTCAGGACCTTTCAAATTGTTGTTCTCTTTCCCATATATAGCTCATTCCATCACCTCTTCTAAAAAATTTTTCAGTGCTCAAGTTTTCACTGAGGCACACTCTTTGCCTATATATATATACTATGTTAAATTACAATCCCTCTCCTGGCACTCTCCAGAAAGTTATACTGCTTTATTTTATTTTGCACAACACTACGCAATTCTATCAAACCATATATTTACCTTATTTATAATCTCAACACTGACCCCCCCCCCCCAATAGAACGTGAGCTCCATAAAAGCAGATATATTTATCTTTTATTCACAACTTTTCCTCTGGGACCTAGAAGAGTGTCAGGTACACTGTATATGCTGGATAAATATTTGCTGAATGAATGACTGAAGTACTGTTCAGAAGGAAAATCTGGCAATTTTTATCAGGTACAAATACATTTATCCTTTCACCCAGAAATCCCACTTGTTTATGCTACAGATACACCTACACACTTAATAGCTTCTGTGAAGTTTACTCCTTGCAGTATTATTTCTATTACAAAGGACTGGAAATAACCCAGTGTCCTTCAACAGGCAAGTTATAAAATATCCTACATCCACATAATGGAATATGACAGAATTGTATTAAAAGAATGAGAAAGCTCTTTTTTACTAATTAGAAAAAAATCTCCAAAACTAAGGGAAATAAAATACGGTACAAGAAAGTATGAACAGCCAGCTACCTTCTGTGCAAGAAAGAGAATTCCCTGTCTGCACAACGAAATAATGAAAGGATATACAAGAAGCTAATACAAGGAGATGTTGGAGAAAGATGGGGAGGAAACAAATAAGACCCCCTGATACATGTTTTTATAGTGCTTTTATATTTTTAAACAACGTGAACATACTATATATCAAAAACTAAAAAAGAAATGTTTAAAATACAACAAACAAATAAGGATAGTTGGTGTACACAGGTAGAGGGCAGCCGTGTCATCCTCTCTCACAACATCTGGTATACGCCAGCACAAGAAAAAAGCAACTCATCCCTCAACTCAGGATATGTGAACTTTTAAGTAGGGCCACCACACTCTAGATTTGCCTCTTCTAATCACACACATTATGTGACTATAAAACTAAGTGACTGAAAAAAAACTACAATCAAAAAGTCATAACCACAGTTAGATGAAATCCTTTAGAAAACCATGATAGAACTATAAACACATGTATGCAAATAAATCTGAAATCTTAAATGAAACAGAAACTTTAATAAGCATGTAAATAACCAAACTGAATGATAAACATGCCACGAGACCCAGGGTTCTGGGCTATGTTTACAAAAAAATACCCCAAGCAACTGAAATAACTTTCTTATACTAATTATTTAAGAAAACAGAGGAAAGCTTCCAAATTCATTTTATAAAGTACTACAACCGTGATACCAAAAATCACACATGGACCACAGATAACGAAAATAATAAGCTGATTACACTTGAGAACACATAAATATCTTGACTAAAATTTTAAAATTTTAACAAACCCAATTCATGAATGCATAAAAAGAAACATACATATTACTGACAAACACAACAATAGTTTAGAACTGAAAAACCCATTAAAATAAACAGTAGTTTAATCCAATAAATAGATTAAAGAAGCAGTTCTCAACAAGGGTGATTTTAGTTCCCAGAGAACATCTAGCAATATCTGAAGACATTTTCGTTGTCAGAGATGGAGGGATGCTACTGGCATCTAGTGGGTAGAAGCCAGGGATGCTCAAAATTTCAGGACACGCTCAAAATTTCAATAGTGCTGAGGTGAGAAGCCCTGGATTGAAAGAATAAAAAGCATAAGCTTTTCATATGGGATTGCAAGGGGCACCAAACAGTCAAAAGAAGCTTGAAAAAGAACCAAGCAGCATTCACATACCCTGACTTCAAAAAATATTATAAAGCTACAGTAATCAAAACAATGAGGTACTAGTATAAGGATAGGCATATAGACAAACAGACTAGAATTGAGAGTTCACATATAAACCCATTTTATCTATGGCCAAATGATTTTGACAAGGGTGCCAAGTCTATTCAAAGGGGAAAGAATCATCTCTTCAGAAATGGTGCTAGGAAAATTGGATCTTCATATGCAGACGAATGGAGTTGAACCCACACTTCACACCACAAAGATTAACAGAAAATGGATCAATGATCTAAATATAAAAACTAAACCCATAAAACTCTTAAAAGAAAACCTAAGGGTAAGACTTCAAGACCTTGTTTTTGACAATGAATTCCTAGATATGACATGAAAAGCACAAGCAACACAGAAAAAAGTGATAAACAGAATTTCATGAAAATGAAAAACTTTTGTTCATCCAAGGACTTTATCAAGAAAGTGAAGACACAACCTACAGAATGGGAGAAAATATGTGGGAACTATGTATCTGATAAGGATTTAATACCCAGAATACGTAAGGAACTCCTGCAATTCAACAACAAAAAGACAAACACCCACTTAAAAAATGGGCAAAGGATTTGAATAGATATTTCAAGAAAGAAGATATACAACTGGCCAACAAGCACATGAAAAGAAGTTCAACGTCATTAGTCCTTGTTCTTATTACCTGCTGTCAAGTTGGTCCCTGATTCATAGGGACCCCAAGACCCCAAGCACAACAGGATTGGACCACTGTGATCCACAGCTTTCACTGGCTGATTTTTTAGAAGTAGATCACCAAGTCTTTCTTCCTAGTCCATCTTAGTCTGGACTCCCTGCTGAAACTTGTTCGGCATCACAGCAACACAAAAGCCTCTATTGACAGACAGGTGGTGGCTGCTACCCTTGAGGTGCACTGGCTGAGAATCAAACTTGGGTCTCTCATATGGAAGGCAAGAATTCTACCACTGAACCATCACTGCCCCCATTAGTAATTAGGGAAATGTAAATCAACACCACAATGAGATATCACCTCACACCCACCAGGATAGCTATGATCAGAAAAATGGAAAATTAACAAGTGTTCGGGAGGATGTGGAGAAATTAGAACACTTCTGCATTGCTGGTGGGAATGTAAAATAGTACAGCACTATTGAAAAGTTTGGTAGTTCCTCAAAAACACACACAGAATTACCATGTGACACAGCAATTCCATTGCTAGGCATGTACCCAAGAGACTTCAGAAGGGAGTCAAAACGGACACAAGTACACCAATGTTCACTGCAGCATTATTCACAATAGCCAAAAGGTGCAAACAACTCAAGTGTCCATCAAGAAATGAATGGTTAAAAAAAATGTGGTATATTCATACAATGCAATGTCCTTTAGCCACAAAGAAAAATGAATTTCTGATACATGCTATGCTAAGGATGAACTGTGAAAACATTACGCTGAGTGAAATAAGTCAGACACAAGAGGACAAATATTGTATGTTCCCACTTATTTTATGTAATACTTTTAGAGAAAAAGTTTATCAGCAGTTACTAGGGGCTAGTGGGAGAGAGAAATAAGCATTTTTGCTGACGGAAGAGGGAATTTCTCTTTAGGGTAATATAAAACTTTGGGAAATGGATAGTGGTGATAACAGCACAACATTGTGCATGTAATTAATGTCACTAAGCTGTATATATAAAAATGGTCAAAATGGGCAAATTTTTTGTCATACGTTTCACAATAGAATTTTTTTTAAAAAAGGCATAGTCTTTTCTAAACACTTCAGAAAAGACCTTTAAACTAATTGAACATACATTCACTGCTTAAAAGGAAATAAATTTATTAAACTAGAGCAGAATTCAGATGTTCTAACAAATATTAGGCAATGACAAAAGCGTAAACAAGATAAATCTGAAAAAGAATAATGGAGGGAAGAAGCAGCTTGAACAAAAAGTTCTCAAGACACTTTAAAGCTCCACGTAATTAACCAATGTACAATTTGAGCAGGAAAAAAAACAAACAGGTTATATGAACAAAATAAATCGCTGCACAACATGATGAACCTAATTAATATCACTGAATTGTACATGTAGAAAAAGCTGAAACAGTAAATATTTTGTTACATATATATTACAACAAAAATATTTTTTAAAAATCACCAAAAGAAATACATGGGCAGACAACATGGCACTATAGACAGAAGCAACATGCAGTCCCTAAACAGCAAAGACCCGAAAAACTAAGTCAAACAGACACAAACGTCAATCCTGGAACCCTAAGCATCAAATGAAGAGATAAAGAACTCAGCCAAGGACCAAACTGAGTAAGAAATTAACAGAGAACAGAGAGCGAGGAGAGTTACGAGTGGAGGTCCCCTATCAGCTAACACAGCATGGATTCGCCATCTAGGACTCCTGTTGGAGATCAGCTAACAGGGAGTACGGGAAAGCAGCTTCATGGAGGATGCCGCAGGAGACAGAACAATTGGTAAACAGTGATATATGCTTTTCTACCACCCCACCTTTCATCACTCCCACTCAGCCTCTTCTGCTTCCTGGGGCCACAATCCCTTGGACAGGAGGCACCGGCTTCGGCCTGTGCCGTCTGGATTCCACCCACCCATGCTGGTCGGCTCCCTGAGTGCCATTTGTTGCTGGTGTTGCTTTTTTCCGCTTCTTTTGGTTTCTTCCATACTGCTTACCACCTCCCCCTCCTTTCTCTCAAATACCTGGCTCCGTATGCTATCTTTGCTTCTTCCTCAAAGGCTGTAAAATCCTACTCAAATGTGGAACTGCTTCCCGGCCTGCGCTGCCATGCTGGTGGGTTCGCTGGTGCTTTCATTTTGTTTTGTTTTGATTTGTTGTTTTGTTTGTTTTTCTCCTTCTTTTCTAGGCATGGGAACTCCTTCTACCTGGGCTGTACTCCATGGCTTGGGAGCTACTTCCCTCATCTGCACAGCTGCGAGGTACAATCCCTGGGAGCACTTCCTTTTTGGTTTTATTTTTTCTCTCTGTTTTCATTTTTGTCTTTCTTCATTTCTCAGTTTTTCGTATCTCTATACTTACCTTCTCTTCCTGTCTCCTTAACATCTGGCAGTGTATGACACTTCTATCCCTTGTACCCAGGCTGTACTTCACAGCCTGCAAGCCGCGACCAGAGGCTATGCACCAGCACAGATGGGATCCATGAAGGCTTTGTTTCTCTTTCTAATTTTTTTTTTCCTTTTCCTTTTTTTCCTTTCTGTTTTTCTCCATTTCTGGGAATTCATCTCTCCACTCCAATAGCAAACTCCTTTAGCACTTCGTTTTTGTTTGTTTTTCGCTATTTCTCTCTCCTCTCTCTCCTCTTTCCCATACCTATATTAACTCCACACACCACAATCTCCCCCACTTCCTGCCTACCTGCACCGTGCACTGAACATCACACCTCCAAACAGCACAGGCACAGTCTACCAGAACCTGCCTGCACTGACTCCTAGCCCACCCTGTTGGCCCTAGTACATGTCATGAACAACCCATCCCACTCACCTTCACCTGGACCTGCCCTGCTGCACCACAGCTGAGCAACTGACCCTGCCCATTGCACAAGGAGGTGAAAAGTATGGTGCCCACAGAGGAGCAAACAACAAAGAATGCACAGCCTGCCTGCTCAGACATAACCAAATAAAACAAAAAAGCAGAATGAAACAAACAAATCTACAATCAATAAACAAGGAAAATAACAACTGAATGTCCCAAACCCAGGAGACAATATCAAAACATAAAAAAAAGGGACCAGATGGTTCCATTAGGTAACCAAAAAAAAAAAAAAAAAAAAAAAAAACCAGATGACTTTCCAGTAGAAGAAAAGGCACTAGAAGTAATGGATAGGGAATTCACGTCTCTAATATTCAGAGCTATCCAAGAGTTGAAGCAAAACGCAGACAAAAATGAGGAAATAGACAAATTCATAGAAACGTCAGATAAATTCATGGAAAATACAAGCAAAACAATGGAAGAATTTAGGAAAATAATGCAGGAAAGAAATGACAAAATAAATTCACAACTAGAAGTCATACAAAAACAGTAATTAGAAATCCAAAAGATAAACAAGATTTCAGAAATGGACAGTGTCACAGAAGGGCTGAGAAGCAGGTTTGAAACGATGGAAAACAGGATCAGCAACACTGAAAGACAAACACTTGGATACAACTCAGGAAAAATCAGAAAAAAGAACGAAGAAAAATGAAGAAACCCTGAGAATTATGTGGGATACAATTAAAAGCAAAAATCTGCAAGTGATCGGAATTCCGGAACAGGGGGAGAAAGCAGAAAACACAGAGGATCACTGAAGAACTGCTGACAGAAAACTTCCCCAATATCATGAAAGATGTAAAGCTGACCATCCAAGAAGCTCAACGAACCCCATACAGGATAGACCCCAAAAGAAAATCACCAAGGCGTATCATATCACTCATTAAACCAAAGACAAAGAAAGCTCAAGAAAAACGAAACCGCACATACAGAGGAGAAACAATAAGACCAAGCTCAGATTATTCAGCAGAAACCATGCAGGCAAGAAGGCATATGTATATATATACACATATATACATACACACACATACGTATGTATACATATATGCATATGTGTGTATATACATACACGTATGTAACCCTCAAAGAAAAAAACTGCCAGGCAACAGTAATATATCCTGAAAAATTCTCTTTCATATATGATGGTAAAATTAGGACATTCCCAAATAAACAGAAATTAACGGACTATGTAAAAACCAAACCTACAAGACTTATTAAATGGAGTCCTTCGGTCTGAGAACAAACATCAGACCCCAGGCTGAATCTAGGATGCAAGATCATACCAGCCAGATACCAACCTAGGAAATGAACTCTCAATGACTATCCAAAACCAAAAGAATTAAAACAAGGAACGAGTGAGGTTAATCCGTAAATGACAAAGAACATCACAATAATAAAACAGGGAATAAACGGTGTAGGTATAGAACCGTCTAATGGAGAGGAAGGCAAGGTGATATCAAGTAATAATAGACTGGTTCAAACCTAGGAAGATAAGGGTAAATTACAAGGTACCCACAAAGAAAGTTAACTAACCTTCTCATCAAAACAAAGAAGAAAAACATAAAGTCTCAGAAAAAACAAAACCTACAAAAACAAAAGAAATGAAAAAAAAAAAAATCCACAAACAAAAGGAATTCAGCACCAGAGAGTAAGAGGACAAAGAAAACATCAGCACCACAAAATGACAGCAAGGAACTCAACACCTATCAGTAATTACACTGAATGTAAATGGTCTAAATGCACTCAAAAAGCAAGATTGACAGAACGAATAAAAATACAGGATCCATCAATATGCTGTCTACAAGAGACAAACCTTAGAAACAAAAATGTAAATTTAATAAAAATCAAAGTATGGAAAAATATATATCAAGCAAACAGCTACCAAAAAAGAGTAGGAGTGGCAATACTAATCTCAGATAAAAGAGACTTTAAAACAAAATCCACTATAAAAGACAAAGCAGGACACTATATAGCGACTAAACAGATGATATGTCATGAAAACATAACCCTAATAAACATCTACCAACCCAATGACAGGGCTCTAAAATACATATAACAAACTCTTTAACAGCACTGAAAAGAGAAATTGACAGTTCCACTATAATAGTAGGAAACTTCAACACACCATTCTCAGTAAAGGACAGAACATCTAGAAAGAAACTCAACAAAGATACAGAAGACCTAAGGGACACAGTCAGCCAACTTCACCTCATAGACATATATAAAAAACTACACTCAACAGCTGCAAAGTACACATTCTTTTCCAACACACATGGAACGTTCTCCAGAATAGACCACATCGTAGGCCACAGAGCAACCCTCAACAAAATCCAAAACACTGATATAATACAAAGTATCTCCTCTGACCACACCACCATCAAGGTAGAAATTAACAACAGGAAGAGCAAGGAAAGAAAACCAATTACATGGAAACTGAATAACACCCTGCTTACAAATGACTGGGTAACAGAAGACATCAGAGATGGAATCAAAAAATTCCTAGAATCAAACAAAAATGAAAACACATAATACAAAAACCTTTGGGACACAGCAAGGCAGTCCTCAGAGAATAATTTACAGCAATAGATGCACACATCAAAAAAGAAGAGACACAATCAAAACATTAACTATAGAACTCGAACAAAGAGAAAAAGAATATCAAAAAAAGGCCACAGCCACAAGAAGAAAGGAAATAATAAATATCAGAGCAGAAATAAATGCAATAGAGAACAGAAAAACAATACAAAGAATCAACAAAGCCAGAAGTTGGTTCTTTGAAAGGATCAACAAACTCAACAAACCACTGGCCAAAGTGACAAAAGAAAAACAAGAAAAAACCCAAATAAGAAATGAAATGGGGGACATTACAACAGACCTAAGTGAAATGAAATGGATCATAACAGAGTGTTATGAAAAACTATACTCCAATAAATTTGAAAACCTAGAGGAAATGGATAACTTTCTAGAAACACACTATCTATCCAAACTAACACAAAGTGATGTTGAAAATCTTAACAGACCCATAACAAGAGAAGAAATTGAAAAGGTAATTAAAAAAAACTCCCAACAAAAAAAAAAATCCTGGCCCAGACAGTTTCACTGGAGAATCTGACCAAACATTCTGAGAAGAGTTTACACCAGTACTACTCAAACTATTAAAGAACACAGAAAAGGAAGCGACACTTCCAAACTCATTCTATAAAGGCAGCATAACCCTGATACAAAAACCAGGCAAAGACGCCACAAAAAAAGAAAATTACAAACCAGTATCTCTCATGAATATAGATGCAAAACAATTCTCAACAAAATTTTAGCCAACAGAGTTCAGCATCATATCAGAAAAAATAATAAACCACGACCAAGTAGGACTCATACCAGGTATGCAAGGAGACTCAACACTAGAAATCAATCAATGTAATCCACCACATCAACAAAAGGAAAGAAAAGAATCAAATGATCATCCATTGATGCAGAAAAGGCATTCGACAAAGTCCAACACCCAATCCTGATAAAAACTCTCAATAAAATAGGTATAGAAGAGCAATTTCTCAACATAATAAAGGGCATCTATGCAAAACCAACAGCGAACACCATTCTTAATGGAGACAGGCTGAAAACATTCCCCCTGAGAACAGGAACAAGACAAAGATGCCCTTTATCACCACTCGTATTTAGCACTGTGCTGGAAGTCCTAGCTAGAGCAATAAGGCAAGAAACAGAAATAAAGGGCGCCCAAATTGGTAATGAAGAAGTTAAACTGTCCCTATTTGTAGATGATATGATACTATACATAGAAAACCCTAAAGACTCCATGAGAAAACTACTGGAACTAATAGAAAGATTCAGCAGAGTAGCAGGATACAAGATACAAAAATCAGTTGGATTCTTATATACCAACAAAAAGAACAATGAAAAGGAAACCAGGAAAACAATACCATTTATAATAGCCCCTAAAAAAATACAATTCTTAGGAACAAAACTAACCAGAGATGTAGAAGACCTATACAAAGATAACTACAAAACACTACTGTAAGAAACCCAAAGGGATCTACATAAATGGAAAAACATACCGTGCTCATGGATAGGTTCACTCAACATTGTGAAAATGACAATTCTACCCGAGCAATTTACAAATACAATGCAATCCCAACCAAAATACCAACAACATTCTTTAAAGAGATGGAAAAATCAATAATTAACTTTATGTGGAAAGTGAAGAAGCTCCTGACAAGTAAAGCACTACCAAAGAAGAAGAAGAAAGTAGGAGGTTTCGCACTAACTGACCTCAGAACCTACTATACAGCTACAGTAGTCAAAACAGCCTGGTAATGGTACAATGACAGATACACTGACCAATGGAACAGAACTGAGAACCCAGGTGTAAAGCCATACACCTACAGTCACCTGATCTTCGACAAGGGCCCAAAGTCCATCAAATGGGGAACAGTCTTTTTAACAAATGGTTCTGGCAAAACTGGATGTCCACCTGCAAAAAAATGAAACAGGATGCATACCTCACACCATATAAAAAAACTAATTCAAAATGGATTGAAGACCTAAATATAAAGCCAAAAACTATAAAGCTCATAGAAGAAAAAATAGGATCAATGCTAGAGGCCCTAAAATACAGCATTAACAGAATACAAACCATAAGCAACAACATACCAACTCTAGAAGATAAGCTAGATAACTGGGATCTTCTAAAAATTAAACACTCATGCTCATCAAAAGACTTCACCAAAAGACTAAAAAGAGAACCTACAGACTGGGAAAAAATTCTGGACATTAAAAACCAGACAAAGGTCTAATCTCTAAAATCTATAAGAAAATCCAACACTCTACAACAAAAAGACAAATAATCCAATTAAAAAATGGGCAAAGGAAATGAACAGACTCTTCACCAAGGAAGACATTAAAGCGGCCAACAGACACATGAGGAAATGCTCTCAATCACTAGCCA
Organism: Dugong dugon; assembly: GCA_030035585.1. Classification (NCBI taxonomy): domain Eukaryota; kingdom Metazoa; phylum Chordata; class Mammalia; order Sirenia; family Dugongidae; genus Dugong; species Dugong dugon. The sequence continues at coordinate 2,508,365 of CM057475.1, read as the reverse complement.
TTAGAGAAAAGCAAATCAAAACCACTATGAGATACCATCTCACCCTGGCATTACTGGCACAAATCAAAAAAAACTGGAAATAACAAATATTGGAGAGACTGTGGGCAGATCGGAACTATCATGCACTGCTGGTGGGAATACAAAATGATACAACCATTTTGGAAAACAATATGGCACTTTCTTAGAAAGCTAGAAATAGAAATACCATGTGGTCCAGTAAAACCACTCCTAGGAATATACCCTAGAGAAATAAGAGCCATCACGTGAATAGACATATGCACACCCATGTTCACTGCAGCATTGTTCACAACAGCAAAAAGTTAGAAACAACCTAGATGCTCAGCAACAGATGAATGGATAAACGAACTACGGTAAATACACACAATGGAGTATTATGCAACGATAAAGAACAATGATGAATCTGAGAAGCATCTCACAACATGGATGAATCCGGACAGCATTATGCTGAGTGAAATAAGTGAATCACAAAAGGACAAATATTGTATGAGACAACTACTGTAAAAATTCATAAAAAGGTTTATACAAAAAAAGAAACAATCTTTGATGGTTACGAGGGAGGGGAGTGGTAGGGGGGAAATACTAAATAGATAATAGATACAGGGTAACTTTGGTGAAGGGTAAGACAGTACACATTACTGGGGAAGCCAGCACAAGCTGTACAAGGTAAGGTCATGGAAGCTCCACAGACACATCCTAACTCCCTGAGGGACTGAAGTGCTGGGCTGAGGGCTGTGGGGACCATGGTCTCAGGGAAAATCTAGCTCAACTGGCACAACACAGTTTATAAAGACAATGTTCTACATTCTATCTTGGTGAATAGCATCTGGGGTCTTAAAAGCCTGTGAGCAGCCATCTAAAATACTCCACTGGTCTCACTCCTTTGGGAGCAAAGGAGAATGAAGAAAGTAAGACACAAGGGAAAGATCAGTCCAAAGGATTAATGGACTACAACCACCAGGGCCTCCACCAGACTGAGTCCAGTACAACGGGATGGTGCCCAGCTACCACCACTGACTGTTCTGACAGGGATCACAAAACAGCGTCCCAGACAGAGCTGTAGAATATGTAGAACAAAATTCTAACTCACAAAAAAAGACCAGACTTACTGGCCTGACAGAGACTGGAGAATCCCGGAAAGAGGCTGCACTGCATTCAGGGAAGTTATTGGAAGGTTGTGCAAGAAAGAAACGTTTTAGACTTCAATGCCAGGAAGTCTTCATGTCCCATTAACAACTGACATAGTTTCTCCTGAACCCCCTTTTGGCTGAGTAATGTAGTCACTCCCAAGGTTCACCCTTCAGCCAAAGATTAGACAGGCCGATAAAACAAAACGAGACTAATGCGGCACAACAGCCCAGGACAAGGACTAAAAGGCAGAAGGGGACAGGAAAGCTAGTAACAGGGAACCTAAGGTTGAGAAGGGAGAGTGTTGACATGTTGTGGGGTTGTTAACCAATGTCAGAAAACAATATGTGTACTGTTTAACGAGAAACTATTTGTTCCGTAAACCTTCATCTAAAGTACAATTAAAAAAACTTAAAAAGAAATACATGCATATGTAACTTTACAGTTCACTGAGGAAATGAAAATAATAATTGGATACAGAACAACTGGCTTTCCTATGGAAAAAATAAACCCCATCCGCACAACACACTAAAAATATAAAGAGATCAGACAGATTAACAATATTTTGAAAAAAACAAGACTTTACTATTATTAGACAAAAATACAGCAGGGTATCATCATGATCTTATCAAAAGAAATTCTTTTAAAAATCTTAAAAATCCATTAAGTGTATCACAATTTAAAATTTTATTACCTAAGGTATTTCCTTGTTAAGAACAAGGAAAATACTAAGGAACAATATGTGCAATACAAATTAGAGAAAAAAGATTACTATCCAAATTACATAAAGAATTCTTACCAAAAATAGAAAAAAATAGACTAATATATAAACAAGGCAATCCACAGTAGAAACATAACACACCACAGTTGCAGTAATTCATTGTTCGCTAATAGACAGGCCATGGTAGGTATCTGACGATGGGAAATAGGAACTTGTCATTATGTCAGCAGCAGCCTTGTATGTCACAGGATCGTGGACTTTACACTGCAGATGTCTGGAAATCGATGAAATGCTATTCACAACAGTGACTGATTAACATTTTAGACAAATTGTTGAAAACAGGCTTGAGGTGCTAGAAAAAAGAGGTACACAGACTGATCCAGAGAAGAGAAGATGAAGGTATGGTGGACTAGAAGGGATGAAAGAGAAAAGATTTACGAAGTATTAAGAATTTAAAGGAAACAACATAAAGTGATACTCATGAAGAGTGTGCCTCTTAGTCAAGTAGGTACAAGAGACCAAAGGGGCAGCTTCTGTCCAGAGGTGAGACGGGAAGGCAGAGAGAGGAGCTGGTTGAATGGTCATGCGAAATCAGGGGCAGAAAGGAGGAGCGTGCTGTCGCAGAATGGGGTGAGCAATCAGGGTCTCATAACAATGTATGTAAAAAAAATTTCGTATGGGAGACTAACTTGAAATGTAAACTTCATTTAACCACAAAAAAAAAAAAAAAAAGAATTTAAAAGGAACAAAAGTGAATGACCGAGTAGATGGACTGGGAACTGAGATAGGGAATGGTTTAGGACAAATCTTGCTCTCTGTCACTTGGATGACTGGCTAAGTGGAGTTAACATTTGACAAAGAATAAAAGAACCTGAGCGTTTTCATGCTGGATCTGCTGAGCTGGGATACCTTTTGGACAAGTGACACAGAGAGGACAGCAACAAATTGCACGTGTGTCCTAGCTGAAGCCAAGGACCAGACAGGAGGCACAGACTCTGGAATCCCAGAAACTGCTTCCAGCTACAACCACAGAGAAGATGGAATCTGCTAGGGACAACAAGAATAGGAAGAAGTAGAGGAACCAGGGTAGTCACCTGGGGATAACAATGTTTCAGGGCAAGATGATGAAAGCACCACAAAACAGAACATTTTCAGACAAAGGCACAGAGCCAGAAGCGTGGTGTCACAGAAACCATGAAGAAGACTCTCAGGAGAAACTGGTTAGTAAGTAGTGTCAGTGAGACAGGAGGCACTAGAAAACATCCATCTTTGTCTATAATTACACCATTGTGACTTACCAAAGAGATTAAGGGAAGCAGAAAGGAAAAAGGAAGAATGGTCTGAGTTAGAATTACAAACACAAGTGCCAGAGATTATCACTCTCAACTGTCTGTGCCAACCATTAATACAGCCTAAATGGTGAAGAGGGTGGATCACTTACAGAAATAATCTCAAGGAGATGCATTCCATTCCTTCCTTCAGATACTCTAGGTTTTATTCCTGGAGCGAGCAGGAATATCAGAAAAATGGTCTAGGGCCGTGCTGCCCAGTATGATAGCCACCAGCCACATGTGGCAACTAAGTACTTATAATGCTGCTGCAGAAACTCAGAAACTAAATTTTAACTGTTAATTAAATTTAAATATCCACATGACTAGTGGCTACTGTACTGGACAGCACAGAACCATGATGTTCTGATTCCCTGAAAATCTACATTCACTGAGTTCTTCCTCAGCTCTAGAGTCCTCTGCTTCCACTGAAGAATTACCAAATGAAAGAGGCTGCACTGCATTCAGGGAAGTTATTGGAAGGTTGTATACTCATATGCAGTGCAAGAAAGAAACGTTTTAGACTTCAATGCCAGGAAGTCTTCATGTCCCATTAACAATTGATATAGTTTCTCCTTATGGAAAACGTAACCCACGTAACAGAAAATGTCTGCGCTTTGCCATAACTATCAGGAAGATCAGAGACAAATTTGCAGCTCAATTTTGATAACTGTGAGATTACAAAATGTGGATGTATCTACACACTGTACGACATCATTCTATTATTAATCTGCTACTACATATATTCCCTGTTGATCTGTATCAATTTCTATATTTCCATCCTAACGTTCTCACATTTAAAATGCTCACACACATAAAATGATACTCATGAAGTGTGCTTCTCAGCTCAAGTACATACATGAGACTAAATGGGCAGCTCCTGTCCAGAGGTGAGATGAGAAGGGAGAGAGGGTCAGGAGCTGGGTAAATGGACACGGGAAATCCGGGGTGGAAAACAGGAGTGTGCTGTCACAATACGGCGGCGGGTGGGGAACTAGGGTCACATAACAATGTATGTATAAATTTTTGTATGAGAGATTAACTTGAATTATAAACTTTCACTTAAAGCACAACAATAAAATAAAATCCTCATACAAATCACTGTAAATAAAGTAGGGAATAAAAATAACTAACCTGGGATCTGTTCATTTTCTGCTGGTTCTGGAAAGCTGTGGAGAAGTGTGACAGTGGAGCTGGGGGAGAAGGAAGGAAGAATGAAGTCAGAAATGACTTGGCCTGCCTGCAAGTCCTGGAGTCACCTGCCTCAGCACTCACAAAAGAGGCTGTTTGAACAATGTGGAGGTGTATCGCTGACAAGATCACATAGAGCTTAGAAATCCAATTTTTCACTGGGGGGAAGCAAGGATATGCACCCCACTGATTTATTAACAATTTATGTCTCCCTCTTACTGAGGCACATACAAAAAAATTAAAACACAGAACCAATTCACAGACATCCAGACTGTATTATTCATCTGTTTTCCCATTAATACTGAGAATACTGTTAAAGTTGAATAATTTATAGAAACTTTGAAAAAGAAAATGAGAGCTTTAATATAAGATTTTTTTAAATGCTTGTTCTAAGCAGACTACAATTTCATAATCTTTTGATAAGAAACTTCTTTTAAGTGTGCAAAGAAGACATCTTTGGAATCAAGAAACCAAGACACTCTTGACTTAATCAGTAACAAATGAGCGACTCAGAAGAATTATTTTACTCTCTCAGGCTCCATATTCTTCAACTTTGATAAGAGGCAGAAATAAACAAACCTCGTATACCCTTCCTACACTATCATTTTGTGGTTCTAAGATCAGAATAATGCCAAATATATGGACAGAAACCATATTCGAGCCCAGGATCTGTAAATGTGAGTGGAGAACAAAAGATGTGTGGGTCTTAAAAAAAAAAAAACCCGTTGCCATCAAGTGGACTCCGACTCATGGCGACCCCACGTGTTACAGAGTAGAACTGCTCCATAGGATTTGTGTGGCTGTAATCTTTACAAAAGCTGATCACCAGGCCTTTCCTCCACAGTGCCACTGGGTAGGTTCAAACTGCCAACCTTTCGGAGGCTGCCACCCAGGCAGCACAGTAGGCTGTGTAGGGAGGGTTAAATAGAATTTCCTCAGCCATGGTGAGGATTCCTCCTGGCCAGGCCAAGCAGCCACAAAGAAGTGACATTTCCTGTACAGCTCAAGCAGCCACCCTTCACTCACCTCTCTCAGCCAGCCCACCTCCCTGCTGAGGCCTGGCTCTGAACTTCCACTGTCACAAAGCTGTGATGGCTTCAAATATGGCTTCTGAAGTCTCGCTCATTTGGCACATGGGGATCAAAAATTGCTTTTAGCCTTGTAAATCTAGAATCTGTTCCTTCAGGGGCTCTTCCACTTCTGCTCTGCAGCTCTGGTGAGAGATCTAAGGTCACTGACGTGTTTTCTTCCAGGTAGGATTCTGGTTCCTTCAGTGCCTTCCCAATTATCTCCCTAGAACTGCTTTCCAAGGGAGATGGGTCGGGGACCTAGAGGACAAAATCATTTAGTTGGAACCTTTATACAAGACCCCTAATCTGACTCTGGATAGTCGCTGTCCCTAGAAGCCCAGACGAGACCCTTCTATAGGGTCAAACCAGGGCAGCTGGACACCCAAGCTAGAAAAGTAGGAGGAGAGCATACCCTCAATTACTGAACTCTGAACCCAGGCCACCCGAGAGTAGCCAAAAGGCACCTGTGCCACTCGGGAGTGTGAAAGGCCTAATGCTGGCATCGAGGCGGAGTGTCCCATTAGCAGCAACATGGCATTTGGACAGATCTGGATTTCCAACCTACTCCCTCACCTGCTGGTGTGTGATTTTGGGTATATCAGTCACCTCTCCGAGCCTGTTTTCGTATTTGCTAAAGTGGGCTAGTTATCCCCACCTCACGGTTGTGAAAAGTCAAACAATTATCAATTGAAAGTAACAGCTCTTTAATCATTAACTACCAAGAACTAGGCTTAATGCTTTACATATGCCGTCGTTCTAAGAGCAGAGAAGCCCACAAAAGGAGCCAGGTCTTCCCTGAGGAGCGCCGCGGAATCGAACCCGGGTCAGCGCCCCGCCCCCTCTATGGAACGCGCCCAGCGGCGCCTCAAGGAAGGGGCTGGCGACCGCGCTCTCTCTGGCTGCCCGGTCCTTTCCCGGCGCCCCTGACGGGCCACGCTCCCAACTCGCCCGTCCGCGCCCGCCCGTTTTCGAACCCCACGGCTCCCGTAGTCCCAGCCGCGCGGGCCCCCTTCACCGCGCTATACCCTCCACGCACCCCCGCAGCCTCCACGGCCGCGCCGGACGTGCACTTCGGCAGCAACACCTGGACAGGCTGCTACCATGTCCGCGGGAGACAGCCAAGCACGAAGACCACGCCCGGGAGCTTACTTGCGCACAGGCCGCCGGGAACGCCAGCTCCCGTCAGCCCCCGCGGGATAAGGTGTAGCCTATGAAGCGGGCGGAGAGAGTGGCACGTGGGATTTCGCACGTGCCCGGGCCCGCGCTAAATTGCTGTGCTGCTTAGGGGCACATGCGGGGACAAGAACTGCGCTGGAAAGACAAACCAGCAACACAAATAAAAGTATGCACGAACAGCAGGGCTTCTCCTGGGATACGAAAATTATTATTAATATTTCATTATAATACATTTTACGAGACTAACCTCCAAGAATTACATAGTAACATTTTAGGAAAATCAGAAAACACATACCAACCAAAAGAAGGAAAGAAACATTGAACACAGCTTCACCTCTTGCTGTGAGACTTACATGCTTAACCATAAGGCACACCAAAAAAAAAAAAAAAAAAAACAACATTGCAGAGGAGTCGCCGGATAAGACAAACGACAGCTGCTCCATAGGGTTTCCAAGGAGTGGTTGGTGGATTAGAACTGCCGACCTTTTCGTTAGCAGCCGAACTCTTGACCACTGTGCCACCAGGGCTCAATATTTTACATAAATGTGATCACATACGCACAATACTCATGACTATCCTCTCAGAAAACGTTATCTTGGAAAATATGACACGAATTACTTTTATCCCAATGATATTAAGAAAAATAACTTGCATTCACAATAGCATTAAAAGTTGTAAAATATATTAAGGATTAAAGGGAGAAAAAACTGAAGAAAATCACATTTTGTGGTGTATGACATTTAAAAGACTTGAACAGTCAAAGACTTCTATGGCTTTTGAAGGATGATTCGATCTTTGACAATATTCGTAATACAACCTCAACAAGTTTCTGTGCCTGTTTTCTCTTTGTTTTTTATTTTGTATTGACTTACTCAACAGGACAATTGTAATCTTCACTGTAATCTTCATTCCTATATATATGTTTGGAAAAAAACAGTAATGTCTACCATATATTAAAAGTATTCTATTGCTATAATTTAAAAGAGTTTGAATTGGCTCCAAAAAGGGAAGACTACTCAGGAATTGACTATAGTATTGGCAAGATCCTCCACGTGTCTGTCAGTTTGTCCTACTGTGGGGGCTTGCGAGTTGCTGTGATGCTGGAAGCTATGCCACCAGTATTCAGATACCAGCAGGGTCACCCATGATGGACAGGTTTCAGCTGAGCTTCCAGAATAAGACAGACTAGGAAGAAGGACCTGACAGTCTACTTCTGAAAAGAATTAGCCAGTGAAAACCTTATGAATAGCAGTGGAACATTGTCTGACACAGTGCCAGAAGATGAGCCCCCCAGCTTGGAAGGCATTCAAAAGACAACTGGGGAAGAGCTGCCTCCTCAAAGTAGAGTCGACCTTAATGACGTGGATGGAGTAAAGCTTTCGGGACCTTCATTTGCTGTTGTGGCAAGACTCAAAATGAGAAGAAACAGCTGCAAACATCCATTAATAATCATAACGTGGAATGTACGAACTATGAATCTAGGAAAATTGTATTGTCAAAAATGAAATGGAACGCATAAACATCAATATCCTAGGCATCAGTGAGATGAAATGGACCAGTATTGGCCATTTTGAATCAGATAAGCATATGGTTTACTATGCCAGGAATGACAACTTGAAGAGGAATGACGTTGCATTCATTGTCAAAAAGAACATTTCCAGATCTATCCTGAAGTACAACGCTATCAGTGATATGATGATATCAATACGCCTACAAAGAAGACCAACTAATACGACTATTATTCAAATTTACACACCAACCACTAAGGCCAAAGAGGAATAAATTGAAGATTTTTACCTACTTCTTCAGTCTGAAATCGATCAAACATGCAATCAAGATGAATTGATAATTACTGGTGATTGGAATGTGAAAGCTGGAAACGAAGAAGGATCAGTAGTTGGAAAATATAGCCTTGGTTATAGAAATGATGCCAGAGATCACATGATAGAATTTTGCAAGACCTGTGACTTCTTCATGGCAAATACCTTTTTTCACCAACATAAACGGCAACTATACACATGGACCTCACCAGAAGGAATGCACAGGAATCAAATCGACTACATCTCTGGAAAGATAGGATGGAAAAGCTCAATATCATCGGTTAGAACAAGGCCAGGGACTGACTATGGGACAGACCATCAATTGCTCCTATGCAAGTTCAAGTTGAAACTAAGAAAAATTAGAACAAGTCCAAGAGAGCCAAAGTACGACCTTGAGTATATCCCACCTGAATTTAGAGACCATCTCAAGAATAGATTTGACGCATTGAACACTAATGACCGAACACTAGACGAGTTGTGGAATGACATCAAGGGCATCATACATGAAGAAAGCAAGAGATCATTAAAAAGACAGGAAAGAAAGAAAAGACCAAAATGGATGTCAGAAGAGACTCTGAAACTTGCTCTTGAACGTCAAGTAGCTAAAGCAAAAGGAAGAACAGATTTCAAAGGGCAGCTCAAGAAGACAAAGTAAAGTATTATAATGACATGTGCAAAGAGCTGGAGATAGAAAACCAAAAGGGAAGAACATGCTTGGCATTCCTCAAGCTGAAAGAACTGAAGAAAAAATTCAAGCCTCAAGTTGCAATAATGAAGGATTCTATGGGGAAAATATTAAACGATGCAGGAAAGATCAAAAGAAGATGGAAGGAATACAGAGTCATTATACCAAAAAGAATTGGTAGACGTTCAACCATTTCAAGAGGTAGCATATGATCAGGAACTGATGGTACTGAAGGAAAAAGTCCAAGCTGCACTGAAGGCAGTGGTGAAAAACAAGGCTCCAGGAATTGACAGAATACCAACTGAGATGTTTCAACAAATGGATGCAGTGCTGGAAGTGTTCACTCGTCTGTGCCAAGAAATTTGGAAGACAGCTACCCGGCCAACTGCCTGGAAGAGATCCATATTTATGCCTATTCCCAAGAAAGGTGATCCAACCGAATGTGGAAATTATCGAACAATATCATTAATATCACACGCAAGTAAAAGCGGCTGCAGCAGCATGTTGACGGGGAACTTCCAGAAATTCAGGCCAGGTTCAGAAGAGGACATAGGCCCAGGGATGTCTTTGTTGATGTCAGATCGATCCTGGCTGAAAGCAGAGAATTCCAGAAACATGTTTACCTGTGTTTTATTGACTATGCAAAGGCATTCGATTGTGTGGATCATAACAAATTATGGATAACGTTGCGAAGAAGGGGAATTCCAGTACACTTAATTGTGCTCATGAGGAACCTGTACACAGATCAAGAGACAGTTCAGACAGAACAAGGGGACACTGCGTGGTTTAAAGTCAGGAAAGGTGGGCATGAGGGTTGCATCCTTTCACCATACCTATTCAATCTGTATGCTGAGCAAGTAATCCAAGAAGCTGGACTATATGAAGAAGAAAATGGCATCAGGATTGGAGGAAGACTCATTAACAACTTGTATTATGCAGATGACACAACCTTGCTTGCTGAAAGTGAAGAGGACTTGAAGCACTTACTGATGAAGATCAAAGACCGCAGCCTTCGGTATGGATTACACCTCAACATAAAGGAAACAAAAATCCTCGCAACTGGATCAACAAGCAACATCATGATAAACGGAGAAAAGACTGATGTTGTCAAGGATTTCATTTTAATTGGATCCACAATCAACACCCATGGAAGCAGCAGTTAGGAAATCAAAAGACGCATTGCATTGGGCAAATCTGCTGCAAAAGACCTCTTTAAAGTGTTGAAAAGCTTTGAATGGACATGAAAAATCAGGGGTGGAAAGGAGTGTGCTGTCACAGTATGAAGGGTCACGTAACAATGTATGTATAAATTTTTGTATGGGAGACTAACGTGAAATGTAAACTTCATTTAAACTACAACAATTTAAAAAAAAGTGTTGAAAAGCAAAGATGTCACCTTGAAGACTAAGGTGTGCCTGACCCAAGCCATGGTGTTTTCAATCGCATCACATGCATGATGAAAGCTGGATGATGAATAAGGAATACCGAAGAAGAATTGACGCCTTTGCATTGTGGTGCTGGCGAAGAATATTGAATATACCATAGACTGCCAAAAGAACAAACAAATCTGTCTTGGAAGAAGTACAACCAGAATGCTCCTTAGAAGGAAGGATGGCAAGACTACGTCTTACATACCTTGGACGTGTTGTCAGGAGGGATCAGTCCCTGGAGAAGGACATCATGCTTGGGTCAGAAAAAAGGAGGAAGACCCTCAATGAGATGGATTCACACAGTGGCTGCAACAATGGGCTCAAGCATAACAACAATTGCAAGCATGGAGCACGACCGGGCAGTGTTTCGTTCTGTGGTGCACAGGGTTGCTATGAGTTGGACCTGACTTCATGGCACCTAACAACAACAATTGGCAAGATAGCAGCATGAGCAGGTCTAAGATCCTGACCATCCCATATGAGCACTCACGTGTTTGCAGTTTTCAGAAAAAGACTGTAAATAATTAGGGTGACTTTGTTAAACAGAAGAAAAGAAAGGAAAAAATAGAAAGTATGGATAATTTTATCAGAAAATTGATATTTGTTTAAAAAAAAAAGAACGAAATGGAAACTGTAGAATTGAAAAAAATATATGCTATTAAATCAATTGATTAGATTAATGCCAGAATGCTGGAAGACAGACTAACAGAAAATACTCAGACTGAAGCTCAGAGTAAAAGAATAAAGAAGAAGAAAAGAGCCTAAGAGACATGTGAGTTAGACTCGAAAGGACTAATATTGATGTAATTAGAGTCCCAGGAGAGAAGGAGACTACAGTAGAAGCATTATTCGAAGCAATCATACCTAAGTATTTTCCAAAACTGATGAAAGATATCAGCTTGCATGTTTAAGAGGTTAAGTATATGGAAAAATTGATAAATACAAAGAAAACCATACATAAGAACAAACTGTAGAATAAAGCAAAAAATATATGTGTGCGCACACCTGTGTGTATACGAATAAATATACAGTCATGCGTTGCTTAATGTCCATAATACGTTCTGTGAAATAGAACGTTATGTGATTTGGACGTTGTACAAATATGCCTGTCTTAGTCATCTGGTGATTCTATAACAGACAGACCACAAGTGGATGGCTTTAACAAACTGAAGTTTATTCTCTCACAGTCTACTAGGCTAGAAGTCCAAATTCAGGGCATCAGCTCCAGGGGAAGGCTTTCTCGGTCAGATCTGGAGGAAGGTCCTCGTCATCAATCTTTCCCTGGACTGAGATTTTCTCTGCGCAGGAAACCTAGGTTCAAAGGACACTCCTGGCACTGCTTTCTTGGTGGTATGAGGTACCCCTGTCTCTCTGCTCTCTTCTCTATTTTATACTTCAAAAGAGATCCGCTCAAGACTGAGTCCTGCCTCATTAACATAACTGCTGCCTATCCCACCTCATTAACATCATAGAGGTAGGATTTACAACACATAGGAAAACCACATCAGATGACAAAATGGTGGACAATCACAAAATACTGAGAATCATGGCCTAGCCAAATTGATACATATATTTTTTTTTTGCTTTAAAATATATTTATTTATGTTCATTCTTTTTTTTCTGGAGATTTTTTTTTTATATTTCTGCAACTTGCTTTTTGTACACTCTTTTTTTTATTGTACTTCAGGTGAAGGCTTACAGAACAAATAGTTCCTCATTAAACAGTGGTACACATATTGTTTTATGACATTGGTTAACAACCCACAAAATGTCAACTTCGTAACTCCTCAACCTTTTCTTTTTTTACTGAAAATACACATAGCCAAAGATACACCATTTCAAAAATTTCTATATGCACAGTTCAGTGACACTGACTACGCTCTTCCAATTGTGCAGTTATTCTCACTTAAGATGAAGGCTTACAGAACAAAATAGTTTCTCATTTAACAGTTACTACAAATGTTGCCCTATGACAATGGTTAAAAATCTCACAACACATCAACAATATCCTTACTCAACCTTGGGTTCCCTATCACCAGCTTCCTTGTCCCCTTCTGCTTTCTGGCCCTTGTCACTGGACTACTGTAATTCGTTACTCTCATTTGGTTTTACTGGGCGGTCCACTCCCAGGCTGAATGGTGAACCTTGGAGATAACTTCACCACTTAGCTAAAAGGGTGTCTGCGGGCCATACTCTCGGGGTTTATCCAGTCTCCTTTAGGCCAGTAAATCTGGTCTCCTTTTTTGTGAGCTAGAATTATGTTCTACATACTTCTCCAGCTCTGTCCAGAACCCTCTGTTGTAATCCTGGTCAGAGCAGTCAGTGGAGGTAGCCGGGCACCATCTAGCTGTACTGGACTCAGTCCGGTGGAGGCCTTCGTAGCTGTGAACAATTAGTCCTTCGGACTAATCTTTTCCTTGAATCCTGTTCTCTTCTTTCCCCCTTGCTCCCAAAGGGATGAGACCAGTGGAGTATCTTAGATGGCCGCTCACAGGCTTTTAAGACCCCAGACACTACTCACCAAGGTAGAATGTAGAGCATTGTCTTTATAAGCTGTGTTATGCCAACTGAGCTAGATGTTCCCCGAGACCATGGTCCCCACAACCCTCCACCCAGCAATTCAGTCCCTCAGGGAGTTTGGATGTGTCTATGGGGCTTCCATGACCTTTCCTTCTACAAGTTGTGCTAGTTTCCCTCGTATTGTGTACTGTCTCACCGTTCACCCAAGATACCACTTATCTATTGCCTGTTTAGTACTTCCCCCCCACCCCTCCCATCCCTGGTAACCAACAAAGATTGTTACATTTTGTGTGTGAACTTTTTCATGGGTTTTTACAATAGAGGTCTCATGCAATATTTGTTCTTTTGTGATTGACTTATTTCACGCACCATAATGCCCTCCAGTTTCATCCATGTTACGAGATGCTTCACAGATTCATTGTTGTTCTTTCTCATTGTACAGTACTCCATTGTGTGGATGTACCATAGTTTGTTTATCCATGCATCTGTCGATGGGCAACTAGGTTGCTTCCATCATTTTGCTATTGTCAACAATGCTGCCATGAACATAGGTGTGCATACGTCTATTCCAGTGATGACTTATTTCTCTAGGATATATTCCTAGGAGTGGGATTGCTGGATCGAATGGTATGTCTATTTCTAACTTCCTGAGGAAGTGCCATATCATTTTCCAAAATGGTGGTATCATTTTACATTCCCACCAGCAGTGCATAAGAGTTCTGATCTCCCCGCAGCCCCTGCAACATTTGTTATTTCCAGTGTTTTGGATTTGTGCCAGTAATGCCGGGGTGAGATGGTATCTCATTGTGGTTTTAATTTGCATTTCTCTAATGGCTAGTGATCACGAGCCTTTCCTCATGTGTCTGTTGGCCATTTGAATGTCTGCTTTGGTGAAGTGTCTGCTCATTTCCTTTGCCCATTTTTTAATAGGATTATTTATTTTTTTTGTAGAGGTGTTGGATTTTCTTGTAGATTATTGAGATTAGACCTTTGTCTGACTTCTACTGTCCACAAAATTTTTCCCAGTCTGTAGGTTCTCTTTTTACTCTTTTGGTGAAGTCTTTTGAAGAGCACAGGTGTTTGATTTTTAGAAGATCCCAGTTATCTAGCTTATCTACTGGGGTTTGTGCATTGATGGTTATGGTTTGTATCCTGTTAATGCCGTGTATTAAGGCCTGAAGTGTTGGTCCTATTTTATCTTCGATGAACTTTATACTTTTAGGCTTTATATTAAGGTCTTTGATCCATTTTGAAGTAGGTTTTGTATACGGTGTGAGGTATGGGTCCTGTTTCATTTTTTTCCAGATGGATATCCAGTTTTGCCAGCACCATGTGTTAAAAAGACTGTCTTTTCCCCATTTGATAGACTTTGGGCCCTTGTCAAAGATCAGGTTACTGTAGGTGGATGGATTTAAATCTGGGTTCTCAATTCTGTTCCATTGCTGAATGTATCTGTCATTGTACCAGTACCAGGCTGTTTTGACTACTGTAGCTGTACAGTAGGTTCTGATGTCAGGTACTGTCAGTCCTCCAACTTTATTCTTCTTCTTCAGTAGTGCTCTACTGATTCGGGGCTTCTTCTCTTTCCATATAAAGTTAATGATTAGTTTTTCCATTTCTTGGAAGAATGTTCTTGGTATTTGGATCGGGATTCTGTCGTATTTGTAAATTACTCTGGGTAGAATTGTCATTTCCACAATATTGAGTCTGCCTATCCATGAGCATGGTATGTTTTTCCATTTATGTAGATCCCTTTGGGTTTCTTGCAGTAGTGTTTTGTAGTTTTCTTTGTATACGTCTTTTACATCCCTGGTCAGATTTATTCCTAAGTATTTTATCTTTTTAGGGGTATTTGAAAATAGTATTGTTTTCCTGATTTCCTTTTCATCTTTCTCCTTATTGGTGTATAGGAATCCAACTGATTTTTGAATGTTTATCTTGTATCCTGCTACTCTGCTAAATCTTTCTATTAGTTCCAGTAGATTTCTCGTGGAGTATTTAGGGTTTTCTAGGTATAGTATCATATCATCTGCAAACAGGGACAGTTGAACTTCTTCATTACCAATTTGGATGCCCTTTACTTCTTTTTCTTCCCTTATTGCTTTAGCTAGAACTTCCAGAACAATGTTAAATAGGAGTGGTGATAAAGGGTGTCCTTCTCTTGTTCCTGTTTTCAAGGGGAATGTTTTCAGCCTCTCTCCATTAAGAATGATGTTGGCCGTTGGTTTTACGTAGATGCCCTTTATTATGTTGAGAAATTTCCCTTCTATACCTATTATATTGAGAGTTTTTATCAGGAATTGGTGTTGGACTTTGTCAAATGCTTTTTTTGCATCAACTGATATGATCAGGTGATTCTTTTCTTTCCTTTTATTTATGTGGTGGATTACATTGATTGATTTTCTAATGTTGAACCATCCTTGCATACCTGGTATGAATCCTACTTGGTCGTGGTGTATTATTTTTTTGATATGATGCTGAATTCTATTGGCTAGAATTTTGTTCAGAATTTTTGCATCTATATTCATGAGATATCTTGGTCTGTAATTTTTTTTTGTGACGTCTTTGCCTGGTTTTGGTATCAGCGCTATGCTGGCTTCATAGAATGAATTTGGAAGTGTTGCTTCCTCTTCCATGCTCTGAAATAACTTGAGTAGTACTGGTACAAGCTCTTCTGTAAATGTTTTGTAGAATTCTCCAGTGAAGCCATCTGGGCAAGGGCTTCTTTTGGTTAGGAGTATTTTTTATTACCTTTTCAATCTCTTCTCTTGTTATGGGTCTGTTCAGATTTTCAACATCACTTTATTGTAGTTTGGGTAGGCCGTGTGTTTCTAGAAATTTATCCATTTCCTCTAGGTTTTCAAATTTGTTGGAGTATAGTTTTTCATAATACTCTGTTATAATCCTTTTTATTTCAGTTGGGTCTGTTGTAATGTCCCCCATTAAATTTCTTATTTGGGTTATTTGTGTCCTTTCCTGTTTTTCTTTTGTCAGTCTGGCCAGTGGTTTATTGCTTTTGTTGATTCTTTCAAAGAACCAACTTTTGGTTTTGTTGATTCTTTCTATTGTTTTTCTGTTCGCTATTTCATTTATTTCTGCTCTGATCTTTACTATTTCCTTTCTTCCGGTGGTTGTGGGCTTTTTTTGCTGTTTGTTTGAGTTCCGCAGTTAATGTTTTGATTTTGTCCCTTTCTTCTTTTTTGATATGTGCATCTATTGCTATAAATTGTCCTCTGAGGACTGCCTTTGCTGTGTCCCAAAGGTTTTAGTATGATGTGTTTTCATACTTATTTGATTCTAGGAATTTTTCTGATTACATCTCTGATTTCTTCTATTACCCAGTGATGTGTAAGCAGGGTATTATTCAGTTTCCATGTCATTGATTTTTTTCCTTTGCTCTTTCTATTGTTAATTTCTACCTTGATGGCATTGTGGTCAGAGAAGATACTTTGAATTATCTCAACGTTTTGGATCTTGTTGAGGATTGCTCTGTGGCCTAAGATGTGGTCTATTCTGGAGAACGTTCCATGTGCATTGGAAAAGAATGCGTACTTTGCAGCGGTTGGATGGAGTGTTCTATATATCTCTGTGAGGTCAAGTTGGCTGATTGTGCCCTTTAGGTCTTCTGTATCTTTCTTTGCTGAGTTTCTTCTTAGTTGTTGTGTTCTTTAATGAGAGTGTGTGTTGAAGTCTCCTACTATTATTGTGGAACTGTCAATTTCTCTTTTCAGTGTCGTTAGAGTTTGTTTTATGTATTTTGGAGCCCTGTCATTGCATGCGTAGATGTTTATTATGGTTATGTCTTCATGATGCATCGTCCCCTTAATCATTATATAGTGTCCTTCTTTGTCTTTCATGGTCGATTTTGTTTTAAAGTCTATTTTATCTGAGATTAGTATTGCCACTCCTGCTCTTTTTTGGTAGTTGTTAGCTTGATATATTTTTTTCCAACCTTTGACTTTTAATAAATTCACATCTTTGTTTCTAAGGTGTGTCTCTTGTAGACAGCATATTAATGGGTCCTGTTTTCTTATCCATTCTGTCACTTTCCGTCTCTTTATGGGTGCATTGAGTCCTTTTACATTCAGTTTAATTATTGAGAGATGTGAGTTTGTTACTGTCATTTTGTAGTGCTTTTTTGTGGTGCTGAAGCTTTCTTTGTTCTTCTTACTCTCTTGTGCTGAGTTACTTTTGTTTGTGGATTTTTTTTCCATTTCTTTTGTTTTTGTAGGTTTTGTTTTTGCTGAGCCTTTATGTTTTTCCTCTTTTTTTTTATGAGTATGTTTGTTAACTTTCTTTGTGGTTACCATGAATTTTACCCTTATCTTTCTAAGTTTGAAGCAGTCTGTTATTACTTGGTATCACCTTGCTTTCCTCTCCATGAGAAGGTTCTACACCTATGCCGTTTATTCCCTCTTTCATTGTTCGGATGTTGTTGTCATTTACAGAGTAACTGCTCTGATTCCCTGTTGTATTTCTTTTGGTTTTGGATAGTCCTTGAGAATTCATTACCTAGACTGGTATCTGGCTGGTACAATCCTGTGTCCTAGATTCTGCCTGTGAGCTGAAGCAGTTTGTCCTCAGTTCGAAGAACTCCCTTTAATAATTCTTGTAAGTTTGGTTTGACTTTTCAATATTCCCTTAATTTCAGTTTATCTGGAAATATCCTAATTTCACCATCATATTTGAATGAGAGTTTTGCAGGATATATTATTCTTGGCTGGCAATTTTTTTCTTTCAAGGTTTTATATATGTCATCCCATTGCCTTCTTGCCTGCATGGTTTCTGCCGAATAATCTGAGCTTAGTCTTATTGTTTCTCCTCTGTATGGGACTTCTTGTTTTTCACGAGCTGCTCTCAGAATTCTTTGTCTTTGGTTTTGGCGAGTATGATTATGATATGCCTTGGTGATTTTCTTTTGGGGTCTCTCCTATATGGGTTCGTTGAGCTTCTTGGATGGCCAGCTTTTCATCTTACATAATATTGGGGAAGTTTTCTGTCAGCAGTTCTTCAATGATCCTCTCTGTGTTTTCTGTTTCCTCCCCCTGTTCTGGAATTCCAATCCCTCGCAAATTTTTGCTTGTGATTATATCCCACATAACTCTCAGGGTCTCTTAATTTTTCTTTGTTCTTTTTTCTGAGTTTTCCTGAAACAGAGTTGTATCCAGTGTTTGTCTTCAATTCCACTGATCCTGTCTTCCGCCATTTCAAATCTGCTTCTCAGCCCTTCTATGACGTCGTCCATTTCTGAAATTTTGTTGTTTATGTTTTGGATTTCTAATTGTTGTTTTTGTATAATTTCTAGTTGTGAATTCATTTTGGCATTTTGTTCCTGCATTATTTTCCTGAACAATTCCAATTTTTCGTCTGTATTTTCCATGAATTTGTCTATTTTCTCCTCATGTTTGTCAGGTTTTTGCCTCAGCTCTTGGAGAATTCTGAGTATTAGAGATTTTAATTCCCTATTAGGTAGTTCTAGTGCATTTTCTTCCACAGGAGAGTCATCTGGTGTTTTATGTTGGACGCCTACTGGAACCATCCTGTCCTGGTTTTGTAAATGTTTTGATATTGTCTGCTGTCTCCGGGGCATTAAGTAGTTATTTTTCTCATTAATTGATTGTAGATTTGTTTGTTTCATCCCCTTTTTATATTTTGAAAAATTGGACTGTATCTGAGTACGTGGACTGTGTGTTCTTTGTTGTTTGCTTGTCTGTGGGCACAATACTTTTCACCTCCTTCACCAATTGGCAGGGTCAGTCACTCAGATATGGTACGGCAGGGCAGGTCTAGCTGAAGGGCAGTTCCTGGGATGGGTTGTTTGTGGCACTTACTACAGCCACCAGAGCGGGTCCGTAATCAGTGCAGGGCAGGTTCCAGTAGGCCTTGCCTATGCTGCTTGGTGGTGTGATGTCAAGTGCACGGTGCAGGTAGGCAGTATGCAGCGGGGAGATTGTTATGTGTGGAGCTAAGATGGGTATGGGAGAGAGGAGAAAGGAACGGGAGCCAAAAACATACAAACAAACAAAAAAAGAATTCTAGGGGAGCTTGCCATTGGAGTGAAGAGATGAGAGACTATGAAATGGAGAAAAACAGAAAGGGGAAGAGGAAGAAAAAAATGAACAAATAAAAATCAGAAAAGGGAAAGAATAGCAAAGTTCCCAGGGATCCCACCAGTGCAGCTATGGGGTCTGGAAAAGTCGCTCTCTGGTGTTGCAGTACCTCCTGACTAGAAGACGTAGAGGTATACAACGCCAGGTATTCAGGGAAGATAAAGAAAAGGAAGATATAGAGAGACAAGAAACTGAGCAATGAAGAAAGACAAAAAGGGAAAAAGAGGGAAAAGCAAACAAAACAAACTAAAAAAAAAAAAAACAAGAAAGGCCCCCCAAAAAACAGAAAAAACAAAACCAACAAAAAAAGAAATGCCCTCAGGGATCCCTCTGCACATCTGTTCAAGCCGAGGGGGTAGTCTCTTTGCTACGCAGCACCACCTGGCCAGAAAGGGCTCCCAACTCAAGAAAAGGAAAAGAAAACAAACCAACAATTCAAAACGATCAAACGAACAAAAGCCCCGGGATCCCACCCGCGCGGCAGCCCAGACCAGGAAGCAGCTCCACACTCGAACGGAGCTCCACAGCCCCTCAGGTAGAAGCAAAGATGGCGCAAGGAGCCAGGTATTTGAGTGAAAGGAGGGGGAGGTGGTGAGAGGTAAGGAAGAAATCAAAAGAAGCAGGGAAAAAAGCAACAGTACCAGCCAACAAACGGCACTCAGAGAGCCAGCTAGTGTGGGCTGGTGTTTCTCAGACAAGAGACTGTGTCCACGGGAAGCAGAAGGGGCCAAGTGTGGGCGAAGAAGGGTAGGGAGTGGGAAAGTGTATATCACAAATTACCGGAGCTCTGCAGCCCCTCAAGAAGAAGCAAAGATGGCGCACAGAGCCAGGTATTTGAGCAAAAGGAGCCAGAGGTGGTGAGAGGTAAGGAAGAAATCAAAAGAAGCGGAAAAAACCAACACCAGCAGCCAACAAGTGGCACTCAGAGAGTTGGCCTGTTCAGGTGTGTGGAATCCAAGCAGCCGGTGTTCCCCGGTCAAGAGACTGTGGCCATGGGAGGCAGAGGAGGCAGAGTCGGGGTGAAGAAGGGTTGGGGGTGGGAAAGCGTATAACACAAATTACCAGTTCTTTTGTCTCCTGCTGGATGCTCTGTGAGGCTGCTTTCTCGTACTCCCTGTTTGCTGCTCTCCGATAGGAGTCCAAGATGGTGGATCCGCGCTGCATTAGCTGATAGGGGACCGCTGCATGAATCTCTCCTCACTCTCCATTCTCTGTCAGTTTCTCACTCCATTTGGTGCTTGGCTGAGTTCTTTATCTCTTCATTTGATGTTTTAGGGTTTCAGGATTGTTGTATTCTTTGTTCAGCTTAGTTTTTCGGATCTTTGCTGTGGAGGGATGGCGTGGTGCTTCTGCCTAGAGCGCCATCTTGCCGGAACTTGATACATATATTTTTGGGGGACACAATTCAATCCATGACAATGCCTAAATCATGAGCAATTCACTGATTTTCCACCTTCATGTTATTTAACAACATTTTGTTTCACTTCCAAATCGACACTTCTCTTTTGCCTCTAGCTGCTGCTATCACTCGCATTGGTTTTGCTGCATTTGGGAGCCATGATGTACTTTGGAGTAATATTTTCAAAAGATAATTAAACAGAGTGACAATGCTACAACACTTAGGACACGTGTGATACACGACATTGAACTCTACTGCCTAGGAGTCAAAGCGTATTTTGTTATGCGGTAAACTTTTTATTTGTAAGTAGGGAAAGTTCACATCAAAATAATGATAGAAGTACAGTACAGAACATACACAAGCCAGTAACAAAGATGTTTATTATGACTATCAAGAGATATGTGTTATAGGTTATATATGTACTGTACCATTATACCCCCTCCTCACTTACCCACATGGTTAGGTTCCAAAGACCAGTTCGCTATGCAAAAATCAGCATTATGCAAAAAGAGGATGACTACATCAGATCACAAAATGGAGAATGACTACATAATTACATAACTGCCAAACCACTGAGAATCATGGCCCAGCCAAGTTGAGACATAACCTTAGCCATCACAGCCAGCATTACTCTCGCCTTGACAGCCAGCCACACGTTGTTAACGTGCAAAATAGTCAGATACTAGATTTTTTACTATTGTTGTAAATGCAAAGTGTCGAATAATGAGATAGTCGGTAAGTGAGGAGTAAGTGTATATGCCTGGCAGCACAGTCACTTTGTATACAAGAGACATGAGATACATGTGTTGTGTGCAGGAAGCTGTTGCACTCACTACATCTGGTTACATCTGCTCCGTTCCATTCTCCGATCAGGATTTCTGAACTCTATTATAACCTTATGGGACCACGGATGTATATTCAGTCGGACATTGCCCGAATGGACATTATGCGGTGCATGACTGTATACTTACAGCAGCCAGAAATACATACTGCCTTAAAACAAGCAATAAGACTCACAAATGACTTCTCAACAAAAATGACAGAAGCCAGAAAATATCTATAATATACTGGAAAAAAATGTGAATCTAAAATTCTGTAGTCAGCAAAAATTTACTTCAAAAATGAAAATGTAGCTCCATAGTAAGAGGAACATCATTAAATAAAAGGAAACCACAGATAACACTGACAAGACTTTTAAACAGCTGTAATTACATTAAAAGATTTACAGAAAAGATGGAGAAAATGGATTAACAGATGAAGAATCTCAGCATAAAAATGCAAATTATTAAAAAGAACCAAACTAAAATTCCAATGTGATAAAATATTCTAAGTGAAGAATTCATTTGATGAACCTAACAGCAAACTGGACACAGCAGAAGAATAGATCAGTGAACTCAGATCAATAGAAATCCAAATTGAAGCACAAAGATAAAATGCAATGAAATAAATTAACTGAGCATTGGCAACTTTAGAATAATATCAAATATCTACATATATACTGGACAAGAATTTTCTGAAATTGATGAAAGATAACTCCCATATCCAATAAGCTCAGCAAATCTCTGGGAGGGAAAAACCAAAGCAAGCCACAATACCTACATCAAATTCAACTGTTGAAACCAAAAACAAAATGAACATTTAAAAGAACGCAAAGGAAAAAAAATACTACATTCAGGGGAATAGCCATACAGGTGATTTTTCATCAGATTCAAGGGAAGCCAGAAAACAATAGAATTATATCTTTAGAGTGCCAAAAAGAGAGGAGGGGAGGAACAATTAAGATTTATATATCCAGTGAAAACTGCCAGCATTCAAAGAAAAATAAATCCATTTTTATTAAAAAAAAAAAAATTTATCACCAAGAGACCTGCACTGCAAACTACGCTGAAAGAAGTTCATCAGACCAAAAAGAAATGATACCAGATGAATGCAGAAATGAATTAGGTCAGTCAGAAATTGTGAATATATTTAAAAATATAAACGACCTTTTCTCTTATTATATGGTAGATGTGAATCCAACCATATGAAAATCAACCATTCTAAAATTTATATGGAGAAGCAAAGGATTTAGAATAACTAAGACAATTTTGAAAAAGAAGAATGAAGTGGTAGGAATCAGTCTACATGATTTCAAGACTTACTTCATAGCTACAGTTATCAAAACTGTATGATACTTGTGGAGGGACAGACACAGTGGAGTCACTAGGTTTAGCATCACCCAGTGCAGTAACTCATGGTGTCACACCCCTCCTGGTGGGCGGAGCACCCCAGCCCGCCCTGCCTCCATGCAGGGCCGAGGGCTGCACTTCAGGGCCCTGCCCCTCCATCCCGACCCCCAACGGCTCCATGCAGCTCCTCCCTCTCCCATAGGCCAAGGTGGAAACCTCCTATCCACCCAGTTGGGGTGGGTGATGAGTTACAGCACTGGGTGATGGGTGACACCAACCTTAGTGATGCCACTGCCTTGACCGGCCTGCCTGCCACTGCTGCTGTCGTGGACTCTAGGGTTATTTTGGTGTCACCCCCTTACAGTGTCCCTAGTGATGCCACTAGATAGACATGTAGATTAATGGAACAGAATAGAGAACCCAGAGGCTGACTCACACTTCATCAAAACTAAAAACTTTTCCTCTGTGAAAAACCACGTTAAAATGATGAAAAGACAAGGTACAGACTAGGAGAAGATATTTGCATACCACATATCTGACAAAGGACTAGTGTTTAAAACACATAAAGAACTCTCAAAACAGAACAGTTAAAAAAAATTGAAAAAAAAGAAACCAGTTCTAAAATGGGCAAAAGATATGAAGAGAACATTTCACTGAAAGGGATATACAGATGGCAAATAAGCATATGAAAACATCTTCAACATTACTAGCCATCCTAGTTATATCTAGTGCTGCTACAACAGATATACCACAAGCAGGTGGCTTTAACAAACAAAAATGTATGTTCTCACAGTTTAGGAGGCTAAAAGTCCAAAATCAGAGCACCAGCCCTAGGGGAAGGCTTTTTCTGTCAGATCTAGGGAAAGGTTCTTGTCTCTTCAGCTTCTATTCCTTGGCTCCTTGGTGATCTTCATGTAGCATAGCATCTATCATCCCCCATCTCTGTTTGCTTGCCTGCTTGTTTAATGTCTTTTACATCTCAAAAGAAATTAATTTAAGACACATCCTACACTAATAGTGTCTCATTAAAATAACAAAGAAAACCCACTCCCAAATGGAATTATAACCACAGATATAGGGCTTAGGATTTATAACACATACTTAGGGGACACAATTCAATCCATAACACTAGCCATTATGGAAATGCAAATTGAGACCATGATGAGATATCACTACACACCTGTTAAGAGCAGTTGAAAAATAGTGACAACACTCAAGTCCTCGAAAGGTCTCACAGACATGGGATCTCTCATACGTTGCTGATGGGAATGTAAAATGGTACAGCCACTCTAGAAAACAGCTCAGCAGATTCTTATAAAACTAAACACTTACCATATGACCTGCTGCCTTAGTCATCCAGTGCTGCTATAACAGAAATACTGCAAGTGGATGGCTTTAACAAAGAGAAATTTATTTCTTCACAGTAAAGTAGGCTAAAAGTCCAAATTCAGGGCATCAGCTCCAGGGGAAGGCTTTCTCTCTCTGTCAGCCTTCTCATCAATGTTTCCCTGGACTAGGAGCTTCTTTGTGCAGGGGCCCCGGGTCCAAAGGACAAGCTCTACTCCTGGCACTGCTTTCTTGGTGGTATGAGGTCCCCCTGTCTCTCTGCTCACTTCTGTCTTTTATGTCTCAAGAAATTGCCTCAGGACACAATCCAGTCTTGTAGATCAGGTCCTGCATTACTAACACAACTGCCACCCATCCTCCCTCGTTAACATCATAGAGGCAGGATTTACAATATGTAACAAAATCACACAATACCGGGAATCATGGCCCAGCCAAACTGATACACACATTTTTGGGGGGACATAATTCAATCCATGACACCCGCCAACACTGGAAACAACCAAAATGTCCATTAATAGGTGAATGGTTAAACAAACTGTGATTTATCTGATGATGGAATACTAAAAAAAATAAGAAACAAACCCGTTGCTGTCAAGCTGATTCTGACTCATAGCTACCCTATAGGACAGAGTAGAACTGCCCCACAGGGTTTCCAAGCAGCGCATGGTGGATTCAAACTGCCAACCTTTTGGTTAGCAGCTGTAGTTCTTGACCACTGTGCCACCAGAGTTTCTGATGGAATACTGCTCAGTGATAAAAAGGAAAGCACTGTTGATACACGCAACAACTTGGACGGATCTTAAGTGTGTTATGCTGAGTGAAAAGAGCCAATCTCAAAAAGTCACATATGACTCCATTTATATAATATTCTTGAAATGACAAAAGTTTAAAGGTGAAAAACACATTAGTGACTGCCAGAGGCTAGGAATAGTGGGAAGGAGGGGAGTGGGTTGACTAAAAAGGAGTAGCACTCGGAAGATCTTTGTGGTAATGGAATAGTTCTGTATCTTGACTGCAATGGTGATTTCACAGATTTACATGTGTTTTAAGACAACAAAGAACTATACACATACATTGAACCAATGTCAAATTCCTAATTTTTGTCCTGTATTATAATTATGGAAGTTGCAACCGTGGGAGAAACTTGGAGAAGGGTACATGGAACCTCTCTGTACTATCTGTGCAACTGCTTGTTACCAAGAAAACCAAACCTGTTACCATTTAGTCGATTCCAACTCATAGTGACCCTATAGGAACTTGTTAGTTCATAACTATTTTAAATAAAAAGTTTTTAGAATATAAGACATGCAGACTGTACATATATGGAACGGCTATATTAATTACAGGTAAGGAAACATCAACACAAGTAAACATCAAACAAAGAATATTAGCAGAGACAGAAACATTTCATAATAATGAAATGGTCAAGTCATCAAGAAGAAATTTATAATTATAAATGTATATGTATTTAGTAAGAGCTTCAAAATGCATCTTTAAAACTGATAAAACCAAAGCAAGAAATTGACAAACCTATAATAAATGTGGCAATTTTAAATTTATAGAACAAGTAGACATAAAGTCTGTACAGATATACGTCTGAATGACAGTATCAACCACCTTGATCTGTTATGTATAAAATGCAATATATAAAAATCACAGAATACGTATTTTTCTCAAGTGAACTTGAAATGTTCAACAAATAAACCATATGCTGAGACAAAATTAAGTAGTAATAGAACTTCTGGCAAAATGGCGCTCTAGGCAGAAGCATCATGCGGTCCCTCCACAGCAAAGATCTGAAAAACTAAGCCAAACACGGAAAACAGCAATCCTGAAACCCTAAAACATCAAATGAAGAGATAAAGAACTCAGCCAAGCACCAAATGGAGTGAGAAAACTGACAGAGAACGGAGAGGGAGGAGAGATTCATGCAGAGGTCCCCTATCAGCTAACGCAGCACGGATCTGCCATCTTGGACTCCTATCGGAGAGCAGCAAACAGGGAGTACAAGAAAGCAGCTTCACAGAGCTTCCAGCGGGAGACAAAACAACTGGTAATTTGCGATATATGCTTTCCCACCCCCCACCGTTCTTCACCCCCACTTGGCCTCCTCTGCTTCCCGTGGCCACAATCTCTTGTCCGGGAGGCATCGGCTGCTTGCATTCCACCTGCCCGAACTGGCAAGCTCTCTGACTGCCATTTGTTGGCTGCTGGTGTTGCTTTTTGCTGCTTCTTTTTATTTCTTCCTTACCTCTCACCACCTCTGGCTCCTTTCGCTCAAATACATGGCTCCGTGCGCCATCTTTGCTTCTTTCTGAGGGGCTGAGGAGCTCTGGTAATTTGCGATATATGCTTTCCCACCCCCCACACTTCTTCACCCACACTCAGCCTCCTCTGCTTCCTGCGGCCACAGTCTTTTGTCCGGGAAGCGCCAGCTGCTTGAATTCCACCCGCCGGCACTAGCTGTCTCTCTGAGTGCTATTTCTTGGCTGCTGGTGTTGCTTTTTTTTCTGCTTCTTTTGATTTCTTCCTCACCTCTCACCACCTCCCCCTCCGTTCGCTCAAATACTGGGCTCCGTGAGCCATCTTTGCTTCTTCCTGAGGGGCTGCAGAGCTCCGTTCGACTGTGGAACTGCTTCCCGGTCTGGGCTGCCATGCTAGTGGGATCCTAGGGCTTTTGATTGTTTGCTTTGAATTGTTTGTTTGTTTTTTATCCTTTTATTCAGTTGGGAGCCTGCTCTGGCCAGGCAGTGCTGCGTGGCTTGTAATCTACCCCCTCGGCTTGGGCAGACGTGCAGAGCGATCCCTGAAGACATTTCTTTTCTTGTGGGTTTTTTGTTTTGTTTTGTTTTTTTTCCTGGCTTTTCTTGTTCTTTTTTTTAAATTTGTTTTCTTTTCTTTTCCCTCTTTGTCCCTTTTTGTCTTTCTTCATTACTCAGTTTCTCGTCTCTCTATACATTCCTTCTCTTTCTGTACCATGAATACCTGGCACTGAACACCTCTATGCCTTCTAGCCAGGCTGTACTGCAACACCTGAGAACAACTTCCCCAGACCTCATAGCCGCACTGGTGGGATCCCAGGGAACTTTGCTGTTCTTTCCCCTTTCTGATTTTTATTTATTCATTCTTTTCTTTTTTTTCTTCTTCTTCCCTTTTTTGTTTTTCTGCATTTCATAGTCTCTCATTTCTCCGCTCCAACGGCAGGAGCTGCTAGCATTGTTTTTTGTTTGTATGTTTTTGGCTCCTGTTCCTTTCTCCTCTCTCCCATATCCATCTTAGCTCCACACATAACAATCTCCCTGCTACATCCTGCCTACATGCACTGTGCACATAACATCACACCACCAAGCAGCAGAGGCACAACCTACTGGAACCTGCCCTGCACTGATTACTGAACCTGGTGGGTGCAGTAAGTGCCACAAACAACCCGTCCCAGTAACTCCTCTTCAGCTAGACCTGCCCTGTTGTAACATATCTGAGTGATTGACACTGCCAATTGGAGGAGGAGGAGAAAAGTATCGTGCCCACAGACGAGCAAACAACAAAGAACACACAGCCCACCTGCTCAGACATAGCCGAATTTAAAAAAAAAAAAAAGGATGAAACACACAAATCTACAATCAATAAAGGAGAAAAATAACTACTGAATGCCGCAAAGACAGCAGACCATATCAAAACATTTACAAAAACAGGACAGGATGGTTCCAGTAGGCGTCCAAAATTAAACATCAGATGACTTTCCAGTAGACGAAAAGGCACTAGAACTACTTGATAGGGAATTAAAATCTCTAATACTCAGAATTATCCAAGAGTTGAAGCAAAAAGCAGACAAAAATGAGGGGAAAAAAAAGACAAATTCATGGAAATTACAGACAAAAAATTGGAAGAGTTCAGGAAAATAATGCAGGAACAAAATGACAAAATGAATTCACAATTAGAAATTATACACAAACAACAATTAGAAATCCAAAAGATAAACAACTAGATTTCAGAAATTGATGGTGTCACAGAAGGGCTGAGGAGGAGATTTGAAATGGTGGAAGACAGGATCACTGGAATTGAAGACAAACACTTGGATACAAAGCTGTTTCAGGAAAACTCAGAAAAAAGAACAAAGAAAAATGAAGAAACCCTAAGAGCTATGTGGGATACAATCAAAAACAAAATTTTTCGAGTGGCTGGAGTTCCAGAACAGGGAGAGGAAACTGAAAATACAAAGAGGATCATTGAAGAACTGCTGAGAGAAGACTTCCCCAGTATCATGAAAGATGAAGAGCTGGCCATCCAAGAAGCTCAACAAACGCCATATAGGAGAGACCCCAAAAGAAAATCACCAAGGCATATCATAATCATACTCGCCAAAACCAAAGACAAACAAAGAATCCTAAGAGCTCCTCGTGAAAAACAAAGTCACACACAGAGGAGAAACAATAAGACTAAGCTCAGATTATTCAGCAGAAACCATGCAGACAAGAAGGCAATGGGATGACATATATAAAACCTTGAAAGAAAAAAATTGCCAGCCAAGAATAATATATCCTGCAAAACTCTCATTCAAATATGATGGTGAAATTAGGATATTTCCAGATAAACAGAAATTACGGGAATATGTAAAAACCAAACCAAACTTACAAGAATTATTAAAGGGAGTCCTTCAATCTGAGAACAAACTTCAGCTCACAGGCAGAATCTAGGATGCAGGATCATACCAGTGAGATACCAATCTAGGAAATGAATTCTCAAGGACTATCCAAAACCAAAAGAAATACAACAGGGAATCAGAGCAGTTACTCTGTAAATGACAACAACATCCGAACAATGAAAGAGGGAATAAACGGTATAGGTGTAGAACCTTCTCATGGAGAGGAAAGCAAGGTGATACCAAGTAATAAGAGACTGCTTCAAACTTAGAAAGATAAGGGTAAAATTCATGGTAACCATAAAGAAAGTTAACAAACATACCCCAAAAAAAGAGAAAAAACATAAAGACTCAGCAAAAACAAAATCTACAAAAACAAAAGAAATGAAAAAAAAATCCACAAACAAAAGTAAATCAGCACCAGAGAGAAAGAAGAACAAAGAAAACTTCAGCACCACAAAAAAAAGCACGACAAAATGGCAGCAACAAACTCACATCTTTCAATAATTACACTGCATGTAAGAGGACTCAATGCGCCCATAAAGAGACAGAGAGTGACAGAATGGATAAGAAAACACGATCCATCAATATACTGTCTACAAGAGACACACCTTAGAAACAAAGATGTGAATTTATTAAAAGTCAAAGGTTGGAAAAAAATGTATCAAGCTAACAACTACCAAAAAAGAGCAGAAGTGGCAATACTAATCTCAGATAAAATAGACTTTAAAACAAAATTGACCATAAAAGGAAAAGAAGGGACACTATATAATGATTAAGGGGACGATCCATCATGAAGACACAACCATAATAAACATCTACGCATGCAATGACAGGGCTCCAAAATACATAAAACAAACTCTAACACTGAAAAGAGAAATTGACAGTTCCACAATAATAGTAGCAGACTTCAACACACCAATCTCAGTAAAGGACACAACAAGTAACAAGAAACTCAGGAAAGATACAGAAGACCTAAAGGGCACAATCAGCCAAAATGACCTCATAGACATATACAGAACGCCAGACCCAACAGTTGCAAAGTACATATTATTTTCCAATGCACATGGAACGTTCTCTAGAATAGATCACATTTTAGGCCACAGATCAATCCTCAACAAGATCCAAAACGTTGAGATAATTCGAAGTATCTTCTCTGACCACAATGCCATCAAGGTAGAAATTAACAAGAGAAAGACCAAGGGAAAAAAATCAATTACATGGAAACTGAATAATACCCTGCTTACACATCATTGGGTAATAGAAGAAATCAGAGATGGAATCAAAAAATTCCTAGAATCAAATGAGAATGAAAACACATCATACCAAAACCTTTGGGACACAGCAAAGGCAGTCCTCAGAGGACAATTTATAGCAAAAGATGCACACATCAAAAAAGAAGAAAGGGACAAAATCAAAACATTAACTATAGAAGTCAAACAAATAGAAAGAGAACAGCAAAGAAAAGCCCACAGCCACTGGAAGAAAGGAAATAGTAAAGATCAGAGTAGAAATAAATGAAATAAAGAACAGAAAAACAATAGAAAGAATCAACAAAACCAAAATTTGGTTCTTTGAAAGAATCAACAAAATCGACAAACCACTGGCCAGACTGACAAAAGAAAAACAGGAGAGGACGCAAATAACCCAAATAAGAAATGAAATGGGGGACATTACAACAGACCCAACTGAAATAAAAAGGATTATAACAGAATATTATGAAAAACTGTACTCCAACAAATTTGAAAACCTAGAGGAAATGGATAAATTTCTAGAAACACACTACCTACCCAAACTATAACAAAGTGATGTTGAAAATCTGAACAGACCCATAACAAGAGAAGAGATTGAAAAGGTAATTTAAAAAAAAGAAACTCCCAATAAAACAAAGCCGTGGCTCAAGACTGGAGAAACCTCGAGATTATGGACCCCAGACACCCTTTTAGCTCAACGGTGAAGTTATCTCCGAGGTTCAACGTTCAGCCTGGGAGTGGACAGCCCCGCAAAACCAAATAGGACTAATGAGGTACAGTAGTCCAGTGACAAGGGCCAGAAGGCAGAAGGGGACATGGAAACTGGTGATAGGGAACCCAAGGTTAAGTAAGGATATTGTTGATGTGTTGTGACATTGTTAACCATTGTCATAGGGCAACATGTGTAGTAACTATTAAATGAGAAACTATTTTGTTCTGTAAGCCTTCATCTTAAGTGAGAATAGCAGCACAATTAGAAGAGCGTAGTCAATGTCACTTAACTGTGCATGTAGAAACTTTTGAAATGGTGTATCTTTGGCTATGTGTATTTTCATCAAAAAAAAAAACGTTGAGAATTTACAAAGTTGACATGTTGTGGGCTTGTTAACCAATGTCATAAAACAATATGTGTACTACTGTTTTATGGGAAACTATTTGGTAAGCCTTCACCTGAAGTACAATAAAAAAATAAAAATAAACCACAAAAAAACAAAAAAAGCCCTGGCCCAGATGGCTTCACTGGAGAATTTTACAAAACACTAACAGAAGAGGTTGTATCAGTACTACTCAAGCTATTTCAGAGCATAGAAGAGGAAGCAACACTTCCAAATTCATTCTATGAAGCCAGCATAATGCTGATACTAAAACCAGGCAAAGATGTCCCAAAAAAAGAAAATTACAGACCAATATCTCTCATGCATATAGATGCAAAAATTCTCAACAAAATATCTAGCCAATAGAATTCAGCATCATATCAAAAAAATAATACACCACGACCAAGTAGGATTCATACCAGGTATGCAAGGATGGTTCAACATTAGAAAATCAATCAACATAATCCACCACATAAATAAAAGGAAAGAAAAAAATCACATGATCGCCTCAATTGACACAGAAAAGGCATTTGACAAAGTCCAACACCCATTCCTGATAAAATCTCTCAATATAATAGGTATAGAAGGGAAATTTCTCAACATAATAAAGGGGATCTATGCAAAACCAACGGCCAACATCATTCTTAATGGAGAGAGGCTGAAAACATTCCCCTTGAAAACAGGAACAAGACAAGGATGCCCTTTATCACCACTCCTATTTAATATTGTGCTGGAAGTTCTAGCTAGAGCAAGAAGGCTAGAAAAAGAAATAAAGGGCATTCAAATTGGTAATGAAGAAGTTCAACTGTCCCTGTTTGCAGATGATATGATACTATACCTAGAAAACCCTAAAAACTCCACGAGAAATCTACTGGAACTAATAGAAAGATTCAGCAGAGTAGCAGGATACAAGATAAACATTCAAATATCAGTTGGATTCCTATACACCAATAAGGAGAACGATGAAAAGGAAATCAGGAAAACAATACCATTTATAATAGTCCCCAAAAAAATAAAATGCTTAGGAATAAATCTAACCAGGGATGTAAAAGACCTATACAAAGAAAACTACAAAACACTACTGCAAGAAACCCAAAGGGATCTACATAAATGGAAAAACATACCATGCTCATGGATAGGCAGACTCAACATTGTGAAAATGAAATTCTACCCAGAGCAATTTACAAATACGACACAATCCCGATCCAAATACCAACAACATTCTTCAAAGAGATGGAAAAAGTAATCATTAACTTTATATGGAAAGGGAAGAAGCCCTGAATAAGTAAAGCACTACTGAAGAAGAAGAATAAAGTTGGAGGACTCACACTACCTGACTTCAGAACCTACTATACAGCTACAGTAGTCAAAACAGCCTGGTACTAGTACAACGACAGATATATTGACCAATGGAACAGAATTGAGAACCCAGATGTAAATCCATCCACCTATGGTAACCTGATCTTCGACAAGGGCCCAAAGTCAATCAAATGGGGAAAAGACAGTCTTTTTAACACATGGTGCTGGCAAAACTGGATATCCATCTGGAAAAAAATGAAACAGGACCCATACCTCACACCGTATACAAAACCTACTTCAAAATGGATCAAAGACCTTAATATAAAGCCTAAAAGTATAAAGTTCATCGAAGATAAAATAGGACCAACACTTCAGGCCTTAATACACGGCATTAACAGGATACAAACCATAACCATCAATGCACAAACCCCAGTAGATAAGCTAGATAACTGGGATCTTCTAAAAATCAAACACCTGTGCTCTTCAAAAGACTTCACCAAAAGAGTAAAAAGAGAACCTACAGACTGGGAAAAATTTTGTGGACAGTAGAAGTCAGACAAAGGTCTAATCTCCACAATCTACAAGAAAATCCAACACCTCTACAACAAAAAGACAAATACTCCTACTAAAAAATGGGCAAAGGAAATGAGCAGACAGTTCACCAAAGCAGACATTCAAATGGCCAACAGACACATGAGGAAAGGCTCGTGATCACTAGCCATTAGAGAAATGCAAATTAAAACCACAATGAGATACCATCTCACCCTGGCATAACTGGCACGAATCAAAAATACTGGAAAGAACAACTGTTGGAGGGGCTGCGGGGAGATCAGAACTCTTATGCACTGCTGGTGGGAATGCAAAATGATACCACCATTTTGGAAAATGACATGGCGCTTCCTCAGAAAGTTAGAAATAGACATACCATTCGATCCAGCAATCCCACTCCTAGGAATATATCCTAGAGAAATGAGCCATCACTCAAATAGACATATGCACACCTATGTTCATGGCAGCATTGTTCACAATAGCAAAACGATGGAAACAACCTAGATGCCCATCAACAGATGAATGGATAAACAAACTATGGTACGTACACAATGGAGTACTATGCAACGAGTAAGAACAACGATGAATCTGTGAAGCATCTCATAACATGGATGAAACTGGAGGACATTATGCTGAGTGAAATAAGTCAATCACAAAAGGACAAATATTGTATGAGACCTCTATTTTAAAAACCCATGAAAAAGTTCACACACAAAATGTAACAATCTTTGTTGGTTACAAGGGATGGGAGGGGTGGGGGAGGAATATTAAATAGGCAATAGATAAGTGAAATCTTGGGTGAAGGGTGAGACAGTACACAATACAGGGGAAACCAGCACAACTTATACAAGGAAAGGTCATGGAAGCACCATAGGCACACGCAAACTCCCTGAGGGACTGAATTGCTGGGTGGAAGGCTGTGGGGACCATGGATTTGGGCAACATCTAGCTCAACTGACATAACACAGTTTATAAAGACAATGTTCTACATTCTACCTTAGTGAGTAGCGTCTGGGGTCTTAAAAGCCTGTGAGCAGCCATCTAAGATAGTCCACTGGTCTCATCCCTTCGAGAGCAAGGGAGAATGAAGAGAACAGGATACAAGGAAAAGATTAGTC
This sequence comes from Dugong dugon, assembly GCA_030035585.1. Lineage (NCBI taxonomy): Eukaryota > Metazoa > Chordata > Mammalia > Sirenia > Dugongidae > Dugong > Dugong dugon. The sequence continues at coordinate 2,474,302 of CM057475.1, read as the reverse complement.
TGAAGGACTAATTGTCCACAGCTACCAAGGTCTCCACCGGACTGAGTCCAGTACAGCTAGATGGTGCCCAGCTACCACCACTCACTGCTCTGACTGGGATCACAACAGAGGGTTCTGGACAGAGCTGGAGAAGGATGTAGGACAAAATTGTAACTCACAAAAAAAGACCAGATTTACTGGCCTAAAGGAGACTGGAGAAACCCTGAGAGTATGCTCCACAGACACCCTTTTAGCTCAACAGTGAAGTCATTTCCGAGGTTCACCATTCCTCTGGGGAGTGGACAGTCCCATAAACCAAATGGGACTAATGAGGCACAGCAGTCCAGGGGCAAGGGCCAGAAGGCAGAAGGGGACAGGAAAGCTGGTGATAGGGAACCCAAGGTTGGGTAAGGATAGTGTTGATGTGTTGTGAGGTTGTTAACCATTGTCATAGGGCAACATGTGTACTGTTAAATGAGAAACTATTTTGTTCTGTAAGTCTTCATCTTCAGTGAGAATAGCAGTACAATTGGAAGAGCGTCATCGATGTCAGTGAACTGTGCATGTAGAAATTTTTGAAACAGTGTATCTTTGGCTATGTATATTTTCACAAAAAAAAAAAAGGTCGAGAAGGGAGAGTGTTGATATGTTGTAGGTTTATTAACCAATGTCATAAAATAATATGTGTACTACTGTTTCTTGAGAAACTATTTGTTCTGTAAGCCTTCATCTGAAGTACAAAAAAATAAATAAGTAGTAATAAATTTCAAAATATTCCAATTTTACAGAATAGGTTCTCAGACCACAACCTAACTAAACTGGGTATCAATGACATTAATATATCGAGAAATACCATAAGTATATGGAAATTAAACAATATACTATATAATAACTAAACCAAAGAAGAGTTCATGAGATAATTAGGAAATACTTCTAATTTAATGATAAAAATAAAACAACAAAATTTGTAGATTGCAGCTAAAACAGTGTCTGAAGGCCTATTCATAGCACTAAATGTTTACATTAGAAGGGAAGAAAGGCTTAAGAATTAATGACCTAAATTTCCACATTAAGAAGCCAGGGGAGGAAAGAGCAATATGAATCCAAAGAGTGTTGTTGTGGGCGGCAGAGCAAAGGGAGGCTGCAGGCAGAGACGCGGGGCGGGAGAAGGAGCCGCCACCTTGCTGAAGAGCCAGGGAATCGGCCCTGGGCCCGCCACCACCACCTCCACCATTGCCTCAATCGCCTTGGTCCCTCATCCTCCGCCTTGGCCAAGGAGCTCTCCGCGGTCACGTCCTACACTGAAGATGATTCCTACTGCCGCCTCTTGTCAGGAGGTGCTCAAAACGCCTGTGCAGACTGCGGCCTGTCAGCACGTTTTCTGCAGAAAATGTTTCCTGACTGCAATGAGAAAAGGTGGAATACATTGTCCCCTCTGTCGTGGAAATGTGACTAGAAGAGAGAGCATGTCCTGAACAGGCTTTAGACCTTGAAAATATCATGAGGAAGTTTTCTGGTAGCTGCAGATGCTGTGCAAAACAGATTAAATTCTATCACATGAGACATCATTACAAATCTTGTAAAGAAGTATCAGGATGAACATAGTGCTTCTTCTATCATTCTAAACTTTCAGATCTCTCCAGATTTGGCAGGGAACAGTAATAGGAGTGAAACATCCACATCTGATAACACAGAAACTTACCAAGAGAATACAACTTCTTCTGGGCATCCCACCTTTAAGTGTCCACTGTGTCAAGAATCAAATTTTACCAGACAGAATTTACGGGATCACTGTAACAGTAATCACCTATTTCAAATAGTTCCTGTGACGTGTCCTATTTGTGTGTCTCTTCCTTGGGGAGATCCTAGCCAAATTACTAGAAATTTTGTTAGTCATCTAATCAAAGACATCAGTTTGATATGGAGAATTTGTGAATCTTCAGCTAGATGAGGAAACCCAGTATCAAACTGCTGTTGAGGAATCTTTTCAAGTAAACATCTGAAGGTTGTAAAGGTCTCTGCATCTTTTTACCTGCAAGTGACATGTTTAAGGCAAAAACTACATGAAGTCACCATTTCAATCAATAACTTGATGCTTATATTAATAAAAGTAATTTGGTCTATTGTTCTAGTTTTTTTAATTAAAAAATAAAGATGGGGCATCTAACAACTTCATCCTCTTGATAAAAAATGAAAGTCATGACATTAGCCTATTTTAAAGCATAAAGAGGATTATATTTTACTAATGTAATGGTGAAAAGGGAATCCCTGTTGTACCTTATTTTTTTGTGTTTCATATTGAATTTTTCATTATGTTGCTTCTGAAATTTGGTGCAGTTTCTTGCATTTACTTTATCGTACACAGGTAACTCACAGTTGCAAATTCTAAAGATGTGATTGATAAAAACCTAACATATCTGAGTCAGTTTATCAGAGTTGCAGAGTGGAAACTTGAAATACAAATGGAACAATCCAAAGTAAGCTTTTTTTAATACAGATTCTAGCTGAAGAATTCATCTTTAAGAAAATTTTATTTATATAACTTCCAGTATTTTTGAAGACTAGTGAGATTTCTTTAATAACATGACTCTTTAAAAAGTGAAAGCTCATTGTAAAGATATTTTCTTTTTGGTATTAGAAGGAAATATCAAGAGAAAATTTTATTTCCTTGGTGAGCAGTTGGTAGTTTCAATCTTGTTTTTTTGGCTGCCTAATTTGTAAACTCAAAGTGAAATAAGCTGGATAACATCTCTTTGGCCTCAGAATTTTTCAATAGCCAGTATTTCTGATTAGCTAAGATAAAACTTACTAGAAATTTTCAGTTGGTGATATTATATTCTGAATATTTATCTAAATGAGAGGTTTGGCTTCGTTTCTGTTTGGAAATTCAAAGCTAAAGAGCTGCACATTATATATACATACAGTTTATCAGATTACATACAGTTTCTATTAAGGATTTAAGAAATGGACAAAATAGGATTGAAGTGTTTATGTGATTTGATTAAAATTTTGTATATCACCAAATTTAAGAAAGTAAGTCAAATGCTAAGTGGTCTAGTTGGCTGCTGTTACACCTTAAAAATTGAGTTTATACACGCGCGCACACACACACACACACACACACACACACACACACACTTGTTTATTTGGTGCTCATTTGTTATTCTCAAAGATAATGTTTGACTAGGAAGTAGTAAAACAGATTCTACCAGCCACTCTGTTTCATTACTTTTTAGTCAAAACTCAGTTTGTTCTTAATATTCATTAATGAGAATCATAAAGTATCTTGTACTAGAAGCCCCAAATCACAGAATAAAGGATGAAAAGTGGATTAGCTGACATTCCATACTAATATACATTGTATATGCTTTCCTTAAAATAACTGAAAGAACATAAAATCTCAAAAGTAGTTTGCTGCCAATATATACATATATTGTATAAAAAGATATATTTTGGTTTTGTTAAAACCCTTGTTGACTTTTCTAAAGTCAACATTTTTTAACTTGATTTAATAAAAATGTTAATTTTGGGAAAAAATAAAAAAGAAAATGTTGTTGTTGGATGCCATTGACTCGATTCTGACTCATGGTGACCCCACGTGACAGAGTAGAACTGCCCCACTGCGTTTTCTTGGCTGTGATTTTTACAGTAGCAGATCACCAGAGTGCTGGGTAGGTTCAAACTGCTAACCTTTCGGTTAGCAGCTGAGGGCTTAACCATTGCACCACAAGGGCTCCTTCCAAAGAAAGTAGAACAAAATAATAAAGGTAACAGTAGAAATCATGCAAGGGAAAACAAATAGAGAAAATTAACAAAACCCAAAGATGGCTCATTGAAAAGATTAATAAAATTGATAAACCTCCAACGTAATTTATTAGGAAAAGAGGAGTGAGAACTCACAAATTTTGATATTAGGAAAGAAAGAAGGAATATCAGCACAGGTTTTAGACAATAAAAGAATAAAAACAGATCATGGTAACTTTATGCCAATAAAATCCTCAACTAGAGGAAATAGACAAATTTCTTGAGAAAGAAAACTTACCAAAATTGAAGGATAGCCCTATATCTACTACTGAAATTATACTCTTTACCAAACACATTTTCACAAAGAATATTACAGTTCACATGGTTTCGCCAGTGAAATCACTGAACATTAAACAAAGAAACACCACCAACCTTACACACTCTTCAGGAAACAGAGAAGGAGGGGACACTTGTCCCAGAAATGGCTCAGTGTATTAGTTATCTATTGTCATGTAACAAACTGTCCCAAAACATACCAGCTTAAAACAACAAACGTTTATTACCTTACAGTTTCTGTGGGTCAGAAATACAGGCAGTTTAACTGGGTGCCTCTGTCTCTCCTGTGGGTGTAGGAGCTGCAGTCATCTCAAAACCGTACCGGAGTTAAAGCATGTTTCTAAGCTCACTCCTTCTCGTGTGGTTGCTGGCAGGCTTCAAATTCCTTGCAGGCTATTGGACTAAGGGCCTCAGTCCTCACTGTAACATGTGGCCTCTCCATAGGGCTGGTCACAACATGGCACCTTGCATCCTACTGTGAGAGTGATCAGAGAGAGAGAAAAGGAAGGGAGAAAACCCACAGTTGTTTTGTAACCTAATCTTGTGAGTGACACCCCATCACTTCTGCTGTACACTATTCATTAGAAGGAGTCACTAAGTCCAGCCCACGATGAAGGAGAGGGAATTACACAACGGCATTGTCTTAGTTTTCTAGAGATGCTGTAACACAAATACCACAAGAACAGAAATTTATTTTCTCACAGTTTCATGGGCTAGAGTCTGAATTCAGGGCACCGACTATAGGGGAAGACTCTCTCTCTGCTGGATCTCGGGAAAGATTGTTTCAGCTTGTTGCCTCTGAGTTCCTCAGTTTCTTGGTGATCTTCATGAAGCCATCTATTTTCCCATTTGTGCTTCCTTGTCTGTGTCATTGCTACTCTTTACAACTCACAAATGGTTAGGTTTATGACATACCCCACACTGATATGGCCTTATTAACAGTGAAATCCCTATTCCCAAACAGGATTACATTCACAGGTATAGGGATTAGGATTCCAACACATATCTTGAGGAGACACAATTCAATCCATAACAGACATGAACACCAGGAGGTGGGGATCATTGGGGGCCATCACTGAGGCTGCCTACTATACTCACCACTGAGCGAGTCTCCATATATAAGTGAGAAGGCTAACTGCAAAAATACAGTACCATTTTTTATTTTGTGTAAAATACAATAAATACTACTGGTGACAGTTGTTTTCTTTAAATTAGGCTTGATCTATTAATAATTTTGTAGTCAAATATTTTACTTATAGACATGTCATAAATCCCATACCTGTTGCCATAAAATTGATTCCAACTCATAGTGACCCTATAGGACAGAGCAGAACTGCCCCATAGGGTCTCCGAGACTGGTAGATTCCAACTGCTGACCTTTTCGTTAGCAGCCAAACTCTTAACCACTGCACCACCAGGGCCCCGTAAGTCCCATAACCAAAACCAAAACCCGTTGCCATCAAGACAATTCCAACTCATAGCGACCCTACAGGACAGAGGAGAACTGCCACATAGGGTTTCCAAGGAGCAGCTAGTGGATTTGAATGATGACCTTTTGGTTAGCAGCCGAGCTCTTAACCACTATGCCACCAGGGTTCCATAAATCCCATATACATTGTTAATTCTACTTTAAACAAGGGATTTTGCAAACATTTCCTGTAAAAAGTCAGATAGTAAATACTTTAAGCTTTGTGGGCCAAATGTGGTTTCTGTTACATATTCTTCTTTTTTTTTTTTTTCCCCCACAAGCCTTTAAAACTATAAAAGCCATTCTTAGCTCACGGGCATACAAAAGACAACCACAAGCCACACTGGCCAAGCAGGCTGTAGTTGGCTTACACTTGTTTTAAATAGTCAACTAGTCTTTTTTTTTTTAATTACAAGACTTTATTTTTTAGAGTTGTTTTAGCTTTACAGAAAAACTGAGCAGAAAGTACAGAGAACTCTTTCCTTTACCATTTTCTCCTATTATTAACATCTTGCATTGGTGTGGTTCATTTGTTACAACTGATGAACCAATATCGATACATTATTATTCAATAATTTCATTTTTACATTACGGTTCACGCTTCATATTCTACAGTCCTATGGGTTTTAACAAATGCATGATTTCATATATGTTATTACAGTACCACACAGAATAGTTTTGCTGCCCTTAAAATGCTCTATGCTCCACCTATTCCATCTCCCCCCTTCTGAGCTCACCCCCAAACCTCTGGCAACCACTGATGTTTTTACTGTCTCTATAGCTGTGCCTTTTCCAGATTGTCATATAGTTGGAATCACAGTATGTAGCCTTTTCAGATTGCCTTCAATTTAGCAATATGTATTTAAAGTTCCTCCATGTTTTTTCATGACTTGATAGTTCTTTTTATTGCTGAAAAATATATCATTATATGAATACACGAGTTTATTCATTCACCAATTTAAGGACATCTTGGTTGCTTCCAATTTGTGACAATTATGAATGGAGTAGCTATAAACATTCCTTTACAGGTTTTTGTATGGACATGCTTACAACTCTAGGGAGCAAGTGCTGGATCATATAATAAGACTATGTTTACCTTTGTAAGAAACTGTCCAACTTTCTTCCAAAGAGTCTGTATCATATTTGCATCCCCACCAGCAATGAATGAGAGTGACTGCTGCTCCACATCCTCACCGGCATTTGCTCGTCAGTACCTTGGATTTTAGCCATTCTACTAGGTGTGTATCTCATTGTTGCTTCAATGTGTAATTCCCTAATGACATATGATGGTGAGCATCTTTTCATAGGCTTATTTGCCCACTTTTTTGCTCATATGCTTACGTCTTCTGCTCAGATCTTTTGCCCACTTTTAAATTGGACTGTTTTTCTTATTGTTGAGTTTTAAAAGCTCTCTGTATATTTTCAGATATGTCAACAAAAAGTACAAAGAACAAGAGATAAAATAGATAAATGGGACCTCAGAAAAATTAAATAATTTTGTTTATCAAAGGACTTTATCAAAAAAGTAAAAAAACAATTTACAGGTTGGGAGAAAATTTTGGGAACCAAACCAAATATCTGATAAGGATATAATATCCAAAATACATATATTTTTTAAAAACTTTTACAACTTAACAACCAAAAGACAAACAACCCAATCAAAAAATAGGCAAGTCACTTGAACATACATATCACGAGAGGATATTCAAATGGCCAACGAGCACATGAAAAGATGCTCAATGTCATTAGCCGTTAGAGAGATGCAAATCATAACTACAACGATATACCATCTCACCCCTATCGAAATGGCAATGATAAAATGAACAGAAAACAAGTGTTGGCAAGGTTGTGGAGAAACTGGAAGCCTCATCCATTGTTGGTGGGAATGTTAAACGGTGTAGCCACGGTGGAAAATAGTGTGGCAGTTCCTCAAAAAGCTGAACACAGAATTACCATTTGATCCAGCAATCCCAGTCCTAGGTATATACCCAGAAGAAGTGAAATAATGAAAACAGAAACCAGTATACCAATGTTCACTGCAGCACTTTTCACAATAGCGAAAAGGTGGAAACAACTGAAGTGTGCACCAACAGATGGCTAAAAATGTGATTTATACATACAATGGAATATTATGCAGCCGTAAAGAGAAATGAAGTTCTAATGCTTGCCACAACATGGATAAACCCTGAACACATTATGCTGAGCGAACTAAGTCAGTCACAAAAGGACAAATATTGTATGAGCTCACTTTTATGAAATAAGCAAATATATAGAAACCAAAGATTATTAGTAGTTACCAGGAGAGGGAGGATGGAAGAAAGGGAGAGTTTTTGCGTAGAGGACACTGAGATTATTTTAATGGTAGTAAAATGTTTGGGAAAAGGATGGGGAGAATGGATGCACAACTTGAAGAGTGTAAACACTATCACTGAACTGTATGTGTAGAAATTGCTGTGATGGTGTATGCATTGTTGTGTCTATTTTCACCACAATAAAAAATAATTTAAACAAAGATTACACATTCTATGATTCCATTCATGTAACATTTATTAAACAACAAAACTTTAGAAACATAAAACACATTACTAGTTGCCAGGAGTTAGAGACAGATGAGGAGAATGCAGGAGGGAGGTGGCTGTGGTTATAAAAGGAAAACACACAGAATCCTCTGGTACTGGAAATGTTCTGTATCTGGACTATGGTGGTGGATACACAGTCCTACACATGTGATAAGACTGTACAGAACCGAATACACATAAATGAGTATAAGTAAAATTGGGAAAATGTGAACATGATCAATGCATTCTATCAATGTTATTCTCTTAGTTTGTGATATTGTATACTAGTTTTGGATGATGTTACCATTAGAGAAAACTGGGTAAAGGGTACACAGGATCACTCTGAATTATTTCTTACATCTCACAATCTACAATTATCTCAATAAAAATTTCAACTAAAGCAAAATATACCCAGATATTGTGAGAAACTGAAAGCATGTCATACTTATTAAGCAAACATGTATATTTCCTATTCTAATGCTGAGTTCCAATAAGCAAACTTAACATGCAAAATTTCTCATATATAGCACACTCATACATACCCTGCAAAAGGGACTCTTCATATTTTTGTGTAATATCAGGAATTATTCAACTCATTAGTTTTTTAAAAAAGATTCCTATTCATATTATGTCCATTACTGAATACGTTCAATAAAAAAGATATTATATCTGAAACAAGAATTCTAGTATAATATTTTAAGGGAAAAATTTTAATTCACAAATCCTAAAATGATATAGTTACATCCAATACAAACTCACTGATACAGTATGTAGTTTAAACTTTTTGCTGATGCTGTAACATGTTCAAAATATTAATAAGGTTTCCTAAATATTAATTGTTGTTTAATGAAATGTCACTTCTGGGCAAAAGAGTTTTCTCATTTATTAGATTCCTCTCCTCCCTCCTCCCACAGGGTTTCTTCTGTTAAGCAATGATTCTGACAAGAGCGTGAAGGTTTCTGAGCCTTCAGGATGTTAACAAGTGTTTCTTCTCAGTGTCGTTTCTCTGATTAAGTCAGGATTCTGGTGAAAGGTTTCATTATACTCATAGTGTTTCTCCCTAATGTGTATTCTCTGATGTGCTGTGAGGGATGACTTCTGGTAGAAGGTTTTCCCACATTCATCACATTCATAGGGTTTCTACCCTGTGTGAGTTCTGTGATGTACTGTGAGGGATGACTTGTGGTAGAAAGTTTTCCCACATTCATTACATTTATGAGGTTTCTCTCCTGTGTGTGTCCTCTGATGTTCTCTAAGTTTTGACTTCACAGAGAAAGATTTTCCACATTCATTACATTCATAGGGCTTCTCTCCTGTGTGAGTTCTCTGATGATTAATGAAGTTAGGTTTCTGGGAGAAGTGTTTCCCACATTCTTTACATTCATAAGGTTTCTCCCCAGTATGTACTCTCTGATGTACTGTGAGAGCTGACCTATCACTGAAAGCTTTCTGACATTCATTACATTCATAGGGTTTCTCCCCTGTGTGAGTTCTCTGATGTACACGGAGATTTGACTTCTCACAGAAATTTTTTCCACATTCATTACATTCATAGGGCTTCTCCCCTGTGTGTATTCTCTGATGTACTGCGAGGCCTGACCTATATCCAAAAGTTTTCCCACATTCAGTGCATTCATAGGGCTTTTCCCCTCTGTGTATTCTCTGATGTAGGATGAAAGAGGATTTATGGCCAAGGGTTTTTCCACATTCACTACACTGATAAAGTTTTTCTCTTATATCTGTATTCTGATATGTAGGATGATTTGGCTTCTGGCAAAAAGCGTGAGCATATTGATTAATTTGACAGGATTTTTTTCCTTTATGTGTTTGCTGATTCTGAGTAAAGCTTGGCTTTTTGCAGAATACGTCCCAATTTTCATTACAGTCAAAGATTCTCTCTCCTTTATAAGTTCTCTGAGTGTGAATGGGGAGTGTCTTTTTGTGGAAACTATTCTTAATCTGGTTACACTCACAGTGTTTCTCCCCCATGGGAACTTCATGGTGTTTAATTAGAGTTGACTTCTCATCAACAGACCTCCTCCCACAGTCATTAAATTCATACTGATTCTCCCTTGTGTGAGTTCTCTGATGAACAATGAATGTTGGTCTGTCAGAAAAGTTTCTCACAGGTTCATTATATTGACAGTGCTTCTCCCATAAGCATGCTCTGTGATGGCTAATGGAGGCTGCCTCCTCATGGAAGGTTTTCCCACATTCATTATAACCAAAAAGTCGTTTGAAAGATTGAATATCCTGAGGTTGTAAAAGGTCCTCATTTTGCCTAATGGCTTTCCTATTCCAATCATACTCGAAAGAGTTCTCTCTGGAATGAGGATTTCTGTGATTTGTACAGAGAAGCAATTTCCCGTGTGTATTAAACTCTTCAGATTTCTTTACAAAAGAGTTGCTACTATTAATAATTAAATCTGAAGTGTAATTCAAATTCATTCCATACAAATCATATTTACCAGGTATTTTTCTTGATGTAACAGGGTTTGTGTTCAGACAAAATGTTTTTCCTAATGTACTATTTCTGCCCTTAGTTAGGGTTTTGTTGTTGATGAAATCAATTTTGCACAAATGCTGGTCTTGGTTTTCCTGGCTCTTCTCCATCTGGTCATCAAGTATGTGGAAGTCTAGAAATGAGAATAATTTACCGTAATTTATAAGTGTTAACATATTTCCTATGAAAGAGATATATTCAAATGTCTTATTATAGCCCAGTCTTTTCATGTGAAAGTAATCAAAAGGGCATACTTCCTTGCTCTCCAAGGTTTGGAAAAACAACTAACTTGCAGTAGCACAAAATGGTAGGCATCTGGCAACAAAACACAATAATTAGGCATTTTGTAAATGTGATGTTCAAAAACAGAGAATTTGAAATAACAATAAATAAATAAATGAAATTTGGATGACTCTTTGATTCTGGGGTAGGGAACCTCACAGAGAATAAGATCAGTCCAGAAAGTAGTAAGTAGAATCATAAGAAAAACAGTAAATAATTATGGTAAGGAGAGATACCAAACGAACATTTAGATTTGGAACAAATATATCAGGATTTATCTCCTGAAGCAAGAGCCTCACTGTCTTAGTTATCTAATGCTGCCATAACAGAAATACCACAAGTGGATGGTTTTAACGTAGAGAAGTTTATTTCCCCACAGTCAAAGTAGGCTGAGAGTCCAAATTCAGGGTGTCAGCTCCAGGGGAAGGCTTTTTCTCTCTGTCGGCCTTCTCATCAATGTTCCCCCAGACTAGGAGCTTCTTGGCACAGGGACCCTGGTCCAAAGGATGCGCTCTGCTCCCGGCACTGCTTTCTTGATGGTATGAGGTCCCCCTGTCTCACTGCTCACTTCTGTCTTTTATATCTCAAGAGATTGCCTCAGGACACAATCCAGTCTTGTAGATCAGGTTCTGCCTTACTAACACAACTGCCACCCATCCTGCCTCATTAACATCATACAGGCAGGTTTACAACATACAGGAAAATCACATAATACCAGGAATCATGGCGTAGCCAAACTGATACACAGATTTTTGGGGGGACATAATTCAAACCATGACACTCACTAATGTACATGTTTCCAATTTCATCCTTCTCTATTCTATATACTACTACCATATTAAATTTCAGAAAGCATTAAGTTCCACATGTGCAAAGTAAAATTCTATTGGCTGGGGTATATTTACATTACAGCTGGAATTCATAAGGAATACTAACATCCAAAGGAAGTACACATTCAGACTGTTCTTGTAACAGGATCAGATACACAGCTTTACTCACCTAGAATATCCTCATTTAAAACTCAATAGTCTGAGATTTCACTTCTACAATCAATTACACCATCATCATTAGTATCTATTCTACCTTCTCTCTTTGAATTCATTTTCTGATTTGTCTATTAAACTATGAAAAGTCTTCCTCCTGTCAATTTCTGCTGTTTGCTATTAACAATAAAAATGAAAAATTCTGAATTCTCAACTATGTTCAATTAGAGCTAAACAGAAAGAAAGAAAGAAACTACAAAGATGGTGTCTCCAGACTTATTTTATACCTTCATCATAGTTGATGCATTAATTTGGGCAACTCAGTAAATTGAAAGATAAAAGTACAGTGATGATTTATTTCACTACTGCATTATCTTTCCAAGTAATTCCATGAGGCTTCTATTTCCTTACCATTTTAGTCTATTTAACATAGTTGGAAACAATCGTAATGTTTAGATAATTGCTAGGGTGCTTTGTATAAAGAATCAATTTCCCATGTGCATTAAACTCTTCAGGTTTAATGACAAAAATAGCTATTTTGGTGATAAAATAGCAAAATGCTTCAAAATTAGGAAAAATAAGATCACTACAATCCTATTTCTTAGATTTATAAATAGGACCCATTGACCCATATGGTAACTGCAAGACAGAATAAAAAATATAAGTGAATTTTCTTTTTAATCATTCAAATTTCTTATAGCTTATAATTGTAAAAAAAAAAAAATATCAGTCCTTACAACTAGTTAGAACTACTTCAAAAACAAACTCAAAAACTAAATTTGATCATTCCCATTGCCACTGAGTCAATTCTGACTCATAGTGACCTTACAGGACAAAGAACTTCCTCATAGGGTTTCCAAGGAGCAGCCGGTGGATTCAAACTGCTGACCTGCTGGTTAGCAGCTAAGCTCTTAACCACTGTGCCACCAGGGCTCCAAAATATGACTCAGCAATTTCACTGCTAGGGATACACTCAAAGGACTTGAAAGCATCCACACAGAAACATGTACATCAATGTTCACTGCAGCACTGTTCACAACAGCCAAAAGGTGGAAACAACCTAAATGTCCATTAACAGACTAATGGATAAACAAAAATATAGTATATACATACAATGGAATACTATTCAACCATAAAGAGAACTGAAGTCATGATACATGCTATAACATGAATGATGAATGAACCTTAAAAACATTTTGCTGAGTGAAATAAGTAAATGACAAAGGACAAATATTGTATGACATCACTTATATGAAATAACAATAGGCAAATGTACAGAGACCAAAGTTTATCAGTGGTTACCAGGGGCGGGAGAGAGGGATAGAGAGAAAGCCGCTGTTTGGGAAGCAGTTTCTGTTTATGATGATGGGAGATCTGGCATCCATTAAGGGAGACAGTTGTATAACATAACTAATGTAATTGATATCACTAAGTTGTACACCCAAAAAATGTTGAATTGGCAAATGCTGTGTTACATATACTTTCCAACAATAAAAAAATAATAAAAAATTTTTAAATTTAGGACCACTGGGACCCTGATGGTATACTGAAAATCTATTTTGTTCAGTATTTGACTGTACATTATTACTCCTTTTACATTCCAAAGTTTCATGTTCCATTTCATGTGTGATCTTCAAACCCCATATAGCTAGACTTTCTAAAATGCACTTCAACAGTATCTTTTAACAAGAGCATTTAGTCCCTTTGAATGTACTGTAATTACTAAAATATCTGGATTGGTCTCCTTAGTTTAACTTATACTTTCCACTTGTTCTAATTGTTACTTACTTTCCTCCTCTCTTTCATTTTCCTTTTTTGGTCTAACTCAATCTGATATATTTGGTAATTGTTTTGGGGGTGGTTTTCCCCTTATTTTCTCCGCTTTAAGAGTTGGGAATTTATACACTTCTACCCGTTAAATTTTACCATTCATATTTAACACAAAAAATTTCTTCTAAACAATAAAGGAATCTTAGAACACAATTCTGATCAACTGGTAACTGACTCACATGCTACCATTTTTCAATATTTTATTTTTGTCCTTTTTAAACCAAGAAAACAAATGTTACTTCTATTTTATACAGACAATATTTGCTTAGATTTACTTATATTTTTACTTATTTCTGCCAAAACTGCTTCTCCCCATTTTTCCACATCTTAGTTAACGGTATCACCATATATCCCGTGCCTCAGGGCAAGATCTTTGAGGTCATCCTTGATTATTCTCTTTGTCTAGTATTCACAATCCAATCCAATAGCAAATCCTGTTTTGGATACAACTTCAAATTATATCAGAAGTCCAAACATCACCTGACTTTCACAATATCCAAGCTAGTATAAGTCACTTCTATCCTTCATGTTGACTACTGCTAACTGACCTCCCTGATTTTGCTCTTGACCTCCTTCTCCACCCCTCTGCCAGCATTTCCACTGCACAGAATCCAGAGATATACATGAATCAGAGCATGTGTTCCTTTGCGCAAAACCTTTCAAGTGTTGCTTCTCAGTTAAAATAAAATTATTGTGCGTATGGTGGTCAATAAGGCCAAACCTAGCACCAGCTACTTCTGACAACATCTCTTATGTGTTTTCCATAACTCACTAACCTCTTTACAGCCTGGCTCATCACTGTTCCGGCACACAGTAATCTAGCCTCGGGTTCACAGCACAGGGTATACCATCTGGTTGGAATATTCAGAACCCACTGCCTTACTTCATTCAAATCTGTGTTCATTACAATACTTATCTCAAAGCGGCCCTCTCTGAATCACACTTTAATAAACAGCACACCACATCTCATTTTCTTCTATCATTAGAACACAGGCTCCAAGATGACAGAGTCATTATATTGATAGGAGCTCTATCCCCAGCAGATAGACATCACTGGCATATAAAACCAAAAACCGGTTGCCATAGAGTCAATTCCAACTCATGGCAACCCCATGTGTGTCAGAGTAGAACTGTGCTCCATAGGGTTTTCAATGGCTAACTTTTTGGAAGCAGATTTTCAGACCTTCCTTCCAAGGCTCCTCTGGGTAGACTGGAACAGCCAACTATTTGGTTAGCAGCCAAGCATGTTAATCATTTGTACCACCCAGGGACTCCAAACTGGCATATAATAGGTGCTAAATTAACATTTGTTGAATGAATACATAATTGTCTTTGGCTGGGTTCTCCAGAGAAGTAAAAGCAGTAAAGCATATAAATGTATACAGAGATTTATATCAAGGAAATGGCTCACATGGTTGTAGAGATCGGAACATCCGAAGTTCACGGGTCTGACTGGAGGCTACTGGATTCATGTAGCCATAGCGGCTGATGAACCCAAGACTGGCAGGTCAGACAGCAGGTAAGCTGCTAGCTCAAATCCCAAAACCGGAGGTCAGACGAACAGCAGCCATTTGCAGTATCCAGAGCAACCAAAAGCCCGCAAGCTCTGACAGAAAGTCCACTTATATTTGATGCAGGCCACACCCCCAAGGAAATGCCCTTTCAACTGATTGGCTACTCACAGCAGATCCCATCATGGAGGTTATCCATTACATCAAATCTCATCATGAAAGTGATCACATTATCATATAACTACCAAACTACATCATAACTGCCAAACTACTGAGAATCATGGCCCACCCAAGTTGACATACAACCTTAACGATCAGAGTCCACCCCTTGTCAGCCTGGCACCTGTACAATCTCCTTAAACCATACACAGTCTCTGAATAAAGAAAATTATAAAGTCGTACTTATGCCTAACATGATATAAGGAACACACATACAACCGAATACTACTAGCCCTGTTTACATCTTATATTTTATAACAGAAGAAAACAAAAATATTTGATGCACACACACAAGGCAGAAATACTCTTAACAATTACAGGCCTCATTTCAGCAACTGGTCATGTGGTCGTAACTGGTATTTAAAACTACCTTCTTCCACCACTCATTCCATATTCCCCTTGACCTCAGCAAGCATCTCAGCTGGTTGTGGTTCTTTGACTGGTGGGATGACTCAAACTTTCATTCCTGAATGGTCTGGGCCATTAGTAGTCATGTTGGAATTGGGTTGCTGTAGTTTTTCACTGACTTTAATCACAAGGCATGTTAGTACTAAGAGACGTCCTAAGGGATCTACTGCATTCCAGACATACTCTTCTTTATCTCCATTATATAATATCAATCCAATTTCCTCTCGGTAATCAAAATCAATCACATCAGCCAATATGGTAACTCTTTTCTCTGCCTGTTGATCCAGAGGCATAAGGAGACCAAGGTGGGGAGGCAGGGCCAAGATGGCAGAGTAGTCAGACGCTTCCTCTGGTCCCTCTTACAATAAAGACATGAAGAAACAAGTGAGTCGATTATATATGACAATCCAGGAGCATTAAACATCAAAGGCAAAGTTGAGGATCAGACTGAGTGGCAGGGGGAGTGAGAAACAGTTTAGAAGCAGCAAGGAGTTGCCAGGCCTAACCTGGCGAGAGCCGGCACTTTTCAGGCTGGATTGGCTGGTGTGCATGGTGAGGCAACCAGTGGTGCTCAGGAGGAGTTTTCCACAACCCAAGAGACAAAGTGGCAAAGAGTCTACTCGGGCCTCCAGAACCAGTGAAAAGTGGCAATCAATCAACAAAAGATAAGTACATGTGTCTGACCTACCACGCAGAGTAAAAAACACCTCCTTTGGGAAAAACCACTCTCCCATTTACCTGTCCCCTCCCTGCTCTGCACCAGGTCGCAGGCTGGCTTCACCAATTTCCAGATCCCCTGGGCTGAAGTAGGACCAACATGCATCCTGAGCCATTCTCCCCGCCTTGATGAGGGAATAAACAGGAAAAACTAATCTGCCAGCTGGCCTAAGCTGGGAACTCAAGGTAAGCACAGCTTCTTTGTGTAGGCACAGGCATAAGAGGTCCACAGAGTCTGAATGCCTTTCACCCTGGCATAAGCCTGTGTGGGCCCACTTCAACAGCGCAGTCCCTCATTACCACAGTACAACAGAGTATATACCTGAAGCCTAACTTCAACTGCATCAGTTATAAGGTGAAGTGGCAAGTTCACGACATCTGACGCTCCCCTACCCACTAAGCAGGGTCCTCACCTGCTCCACCCATGCCAACTAACCACTCACAACAGGGGTCCAATAATAAATGGTGCCTCCCATTCCTTACAACCAACAGCACGGGGTGCACAAACTGGCTGCACCCACCCACCTACCCCCACTAGGGAACAAGGACACACTTTCCTTCCAAACACTCAGAGGCAGCCATCAGTCCCCTGCAATGCTAAACACGTGACCTCCTACTGCAGACAGATACCTGTGCCTACACCAATCACCCCTGCCTGCCTAGGACTGTAGGTGAGACCCTACACCACACACTTAGTGACGGACTACCTGGTCACCTGAGATGAATCCATACAAGAAAATAAATGGACTCCTGGGCTCACATACCTAGTAACAGATCTAACCACCTGGTGAGAGGACGTTAGAGCTTCAAAAGAACCAATAATCAAACTAGCTCACAGGAGAAGCCTATTTGAGTATATCGAAACAAAACAAGAAAGCTAGGACACAGTAAGTAAACACAAAATAAATATAATAACTTACTGATGGCTCAGAGACAACAGTCAGTATCAAATCACATAAAGAGGCAGACCATGATGGCTTCACCAAGCTCCCAAAACAATGCATCAAGAAATTTTCTGGAGAAAGAGAACTTCTTGGAATTACCGGAGGTAAAATACAAAAGATTAATATACTGAACTGTTCAAGAGATCAGGAAAGAGATCGTTCAAAATGCAGAACAATCCTAGAACATACAAAGCAATAGAGGAATGTAAGATTAGAGAAGAGCATAATGACAAATTTCACAGACTGCAAGAATCCATAGAGAGACAGCAAACAGAAATCCAGAGGATTAACAATAAAATTTCAGAATTAGACAACTCAATAGAGAGACACAGGAGGGGAATTGAGGCAATGGAAGTCAGAATTAGTGAGACTGAAGCTAAAGCACTTGACACCAACTTATTTGAGGAAAAATAAGATAAAAGAAATTTTAAAAAATGAAGAAACCCAAAGAATTATGTGGGACTCTATCAAGAGGAATAACCTACAAATGACTGGAGTATCAGAATGGGGGGGACAACAGAAAATACCGAAAGAGTTGTTGAAGATTTATTGGCAGAAAACTTCCCTGCAATCGTGAAAGATGACAAGATATCTACCCAAGATGCTCATCAAACCCCACATAAGGTAGATCCCAAAAGAAAGTCACCAAGACATATTATAATCAAACTTGCCAAAACCAAAGATAAAGAGAGAATTTTAAGAGTGGCTTGGCAGAACCAAAAAGTCATCTACAAAGGAGAGTCAATAAGAATAAGCTTGGACTACTCAGCAGAAACCATGCAGGCAACAAGGCAATGGGATGGCATATATAAAGCCCTGAAGAAAAAAAACTGCCAACCAAGAATTATACATCCAGCAAAACTGTCTCTCAAATATGATGGCAAAATTAGGGCATTTCCAAATAAACAGAAGTTTCAGGAATTTGCAAAAACCAAACCAATATTACAAGAAATACTGAAGAGTGTCCTCCCGTTAGAAAATCAATAACGTCAGATAACAACCCAAGACTAGAACACAGGACAGAGCAACTAGATACCAACCCAGAAAGGGAAGTCAAAAAAACCAAAGCTAAAACATGGTAAGTATGGAAACAGAGACATCAATACATAAAAGATGACAACATTAAAACAAAACAAGGGGACTAAAAAATGTAGTCATAGATCTTTCATATGGAGAGGAAGTCAAGATGATATAAAGAAATAAAAGAGTGATTTAAACTTAGAAAAATAGAAGTAAATATTAAGGTAACCACAAAGGAAACTAACAATCCTACCCATCAAAATAGAAAAAAATAAATAAAGACTCAGCAAATACAAAACCAAAAATGAAAAAGATGAAAAGAAAATGCATAGAGAAAAATGACTCAGCACAAAAAATTAAGAGGAACAAAGAAACTGTGAACAACACACACACACACAAGACATCAAAATGATAGCACTAAACTCATACCCATCAATAATTATGCTGAATGTCAATGGACTGAAGGCACCAATAAAGAGAAAGAGAGTGGCAGAATGGATTAAAAAACATGATTCATTTGTATGCTGCCTACAAGAGACACATCTTAGACTTAAAAACACAAACTAAAACTCAAAGGACAGAAAAAAACAGATCAAGAAAACAACACTCATAAAAGAGCTGGAGGGGCAATATTAATCTCTGACAAAATAGGCTTTAAAGTAAAATCCACCATGAAAGATAAGGAAGGACGTTATATAATAATTAAAGGGTCAATACACCAGGAGGACATACCCATAATAAATACTTAACGTACCCAATGACAGGGCTCCAAAATACATTAAAAAAATTCTAACAACATTGAAAAAAGACATAGACAGCTCCACAATAACAGTAGGAAACGTCAATACACCACTTTCGGTAAAGGACAGAACAGCCAGAAAGAAGCTCAGTAAAGACACAGAAGATCTTACTGTCACAATCTACCAACTTAATCTCACAGACATACCTAACACTCCACCCAACAGCAGCCAAGTATGCTTTCTTTTCCAACACACATGGAACATTCTCCAAAAAAGACCACATATTAGGCCATAAAGCAAGTCTTAAATCCAAAGCATTTAATTACGACAAAGTATCCATTCTGACGATAAAGCCATAAAAGTAGAAATCAATAACAGGAAAAGGGAAAAAAATCAAACATATAGAAACTGAAAAACATCTTGCTCAAAAACTAGTGAGTGACAGAAGAAATTAAGGATGGAATAAAGAAATTCACAGCATCAAATGAGAATGAAAACACATCCTACCAGAACCTTTGGGACGCAGCAAAAGCACTGCTCAGAGGTCAATTCATAGCAATAAATGCGCACATCCAAAAGAAGAAAGGGTCAAAATCTACAACTCGAACAAGCAGAAAGAAAGCAACAAAAGAAGCCCTCGGGTGCCAGAAGAAAGGAAATAATAAAAGTTAGAGTGGAATTAAATGAAATAGAGAAAAGAAAAACAACTGAAAGAGTTAATAAGACTAAAAGCTGGCTCTTGGAAAACATCAGCAAAATCGATAAATCATTCGCCAAACTGACAAAAGAAAAACAGGAGAGGAAGAAAATAACCTGAATAAGAAAATGACATGGGTGATATCACAACGGACCCAACTGAAATGAAAAGAATCATAAAAGAATACTATGGAAAATTGTACTCTAACAAATTTGAAAACCTAGAGGAAAAGGACAAATTTCTAGAAATTCAATACCTACCTAAGCTAACACAAACAGAGGTAGAACAACTAAATAAACTCATAACAAAAGAAGAGATTGAAAAGGTAATTAAAAAACCCCCAAGAAAAAAAACCCTGGCCTGGATGGCTTCACTGGAGAATTCTACCAAACTTTCAGAGAAGAGTTAACACCACTACTACTAAAGGTATTTCAAAGCATAGAAAAGGTTGGAATACTCCCAGACTCATTCTATGAAGCCAGCATAACTCTGACATCAAAACCAGGTAAAGACACCACAAAAAAAGAAAATTACAGACCAACTTCCCTCATGAACATTGACACAAAAATCCTCAACAAAATTCTAGCAACAGAATTCAGCAACATATCAAAAAAATAATTCACCATGATCAAGTGGGATTTATACCAGCTATGCAGGGATGGTTCAACATTAGAAAAACAATCAATGTAATCCATCACATAAATAAAACAAAAGACAAAAACCATATGAGTTTACCGATCAATGCAGAAAAGGCATTTGACAAAGTCCAACACCCATTCATGATAAAAACTCTCAACAAAATAGGAATAGAAGGAAAATTCCTCAATGTAATCAAGGGCATTTATACAAAGCCAACAGCCAACATCATCCTAAATGGAGAGACTTTGAAAACATTCCCCTTGAGAACGGGAACCAGACAAGGATGCCCTTTATCACCACTCTTATTCAACATTGTGCTGGAGGTCCTAGCCAGAGCAACTAGGCTAGAAAAAGAAAGAAACGGCATCCAAATTGGTAGGGAAGAAGTCAAAGTATCTCTATTTGCAGATGATATAATCTTATACACAGAAAACCCCAAAGAATCCACAAGAAAACTACTGGAACTAATAGAAGATTTTGGCAAAGTTTCAGGATACACGATAAACATACAAAGATCAGTTGGATTCCTTTACACCAACAAAGACAACCTCAAAGAGGAAATCACCAAATCAATACCATTTACAATAGTTTCCAAGAAGATAAAATACTTAAAAATAAATCTAACCAGAGATGTAAAAGACCTATACAATGAAAACTACAAGACACTACTGCAAGAAACCAAAAGAGACCGGCGTGAGTGGAAAAACATACCTTGGTCATGGATGGGTAGACTCAACATTGTGAAAACGTCAATTCTACCCAAAGCAATCTACAGATACAATGCAATCCCGATCCAAATTCCACCGGCATTTTTTAACGAGATGGAGAAACAAATCACCAAATTTGTTTGGCAAGGGAAGAGGCCCCAAATAAGTAAAGCATTACTCAAGAAGAAGAACAAAGTGCGAGGCCTCACACTACCTGATTTTAGAACCCATTATGCCACCACGGTAGTCAGAACAGCCTGGTACTGGTATAACAACAGATGCATAAAGAAGTGGAACAGAATTGAGAATCCAGAGGTAAATTCATCCACCTATGAGCAGCTGATATTTGACAAGGACCCAAAGTCCATTAAATGGGTAAAAGACAATCCCTTTAACAAATGGTGCTGGCATAACTGGATATCCATCTGCAAAAAAAATAAAACAAGACCCATATGTCACAGCACACACAAAAATTAACTCAAAATGGATCAAAGATCTAAATACAAAATCCAAAACAATAAAGATTATGGAAGAAAAATAGGTACAATGTTAGGATCCCTAATACATGGCATAAACACAATAGGAACGATAAATAACAATGCACAAACACCAGAAGAGAAACTAGATAACTGGGAGCTCCTAAAAATCAAACACTTAAGCTCATCAAACTACTTCACCAAAAGAGTAAAAAGACAACCTACGGACTGGGAAAAAAATTTTGGCTATGACAAACCCTATCAGTGTCTAATCTCTAAAATCTAGAAGATACAGCAAGACCTCAACAACACAAAGACAAATAACCCAGTTAAGAAATGGGCACAGGATATGAACAGGCAGTTTGCCAAAGAAGACGTTCAGGTGGCTAATAGATACATGAGGAAATGCTCCCGATCTTTAACCATTAGAGAAATGCAAATCAAAACTACATGAGATACCATCTCACCCCAACAAGGGTAGCAATAATCCAAAAAACACAAAATAATAAATGTTGGAGAGGTAGTAGAGACTGGAACACTTACACATGTTGGTGGGAATGAAAAATGGTACAACCACTTTGGAAATTGATTTGGCACTTCCTTAAAAAGCTAGAATAGAAGTACTACACGATCCAGCAATCCTGCTCCTTGAAATATATCCTAGAGAAATAGGAGCCGTCATATGAATAGATATATGCACACCCATGTTCACCGCAGCACTGTCTACAGGAGCAAAACGATGGAAACAACCTAGGTGCCCATCAATGGATAAATGGATAAACAAATTATGGTATATTCACACAATGGAATACTACGCAAAGATAAAGAAGAACAACAAAGAATCCGTGAAACATAACATGGAAGAATCTGGAAGGCACTATGCTGAGTGAACTTAGTTAATAAAGGACAAACATTGTTTGAGACCACTGTTATAAGAACTCAAGAAAAGGTTTAAACACAAAAGAAAACATTCTTTGATGGTTATGAAGGTGGGGAAGGAGGGAGAGGGGTAGTCACTAACTAGATAGTAGACAAGAATTATCTTAGATGAAAGGAAGGATAATATACACTACAGGCGAAGTCAGCACAACTGGACTAAACCAAAGCTAAGGTTCCTGCATACTACAAAACACTTCAAGGGACAGAGTAGCAGGGGTGGAGTCTGAGGACCATGGTTTCAGGGGACATCTAGGTCAACTGACATAACAAAGTTTATTAAGAAAATGTTCTGCATCCCACTTTGGTGAGGGACGTCTGGGGTCTTAAAAGCTGGTGAGCAGCCATCTAAGATGCATCAATTGGTCCCAATCCACCTGGAGCAAAGGAGAATGAAGAAAATCAAAGACACAAGGGAAATATGAGCCCAAGAGATAGAAAGGACCATGTAAACCAGAGACTCCATCAGCCTGAGACCAGAAGAACTAGATGGTTCCCGGCTACCACCAATGAACACAACAGAGAGTCCCTGACAGGCAGGAGAAAAGTAGGGTATAGAACTCAAATTCTAGTAAAAAGACCAGACTTAATGGTCTGAGACTAGAGGGACCCCAGAAGACATGGACCCCAGATTCGCTGTTTGCTCAAAACTAAAACTGTTCCTGAAGCCACCTCTTCAAAGATAAGAAGACATAAAATGATACTCATTAAGAGTGTGCTTATTAGCTCTAGTAGATACATGAGACTAAATGGCAGCTCTTGTACGGAGGTGAGATGAGAAAGCAGAAAGGGACAGGAGTTGGCTGAATGGACACCAGATATTTGGGGTGGAAAGGAACAGTGTGCTGTCACATCACAGGAAGAGCAACTAGGGTCACATAACAATGTGTGTATAAATTTTTCTAAGAGAAACTAACTTGAATTGTAAACTTTCACTTAAAGCACAATAAAAAATAAAAGGAGACCAAAGTGGCCAGGTGGCATTCTTAACCTCCAGTTCAATGGAATCAGTGATTGTGTCTCCAGGTGGAAGCATTCCTCCCTTTTGAACTAAGATCTCTAGACCTGTACAGCATAAGGTCGTGGGACAGGAAGCAAAAATGTTGCAAACAGGTCACTAGGGGTAATAGTGAGTGGTCCACTCCCATTTCCACCTTAAATCCTGGGCCCATGAATTGTGGCTATGCGAGAAACAGTACCGTATATTGGATGCTGGTTTACAGCACATACAGCCTCCTGGAGAACCTTGCCCCAACCCTGCAAGGTATTGCCACCTAGCTGGCAACATAATTGTGTCTTTAGAAGGCCATTCCATTGTTCTATCAAGCCAGCTGCTTCAGGATGATAGGGAACATGGTAAGACCAGTGAATTCCAAACATGGGCCCACTGCTGTACTTTATTTGCTGTGATGTTAGTCCTTTGATCCAAGGCAATGCTGTGTTGGATACCATGACGGTAGATAAGGCATTCTGTAAGTCCAAGGATGGTAGTTTTGGCAGAAGCATTGCGTGCATTGAAAGCAAACCCATATCCAGAGTAACTGTCTATTTCAGTAAGAACAAAACACTGTCCTTTCAATGACAGAAGCAGTCCAATGTAATCAACCTGCCACCAGGTTGCTGGCTGAGCACCTCGAGAAATGGTACCATATGGGGGACTCGGTGTTGGTCTCTGTTGCTGGCAGATTGGGCACTAAGCAGTGGCTGTGGCCAAGTTGGCCTTGGTGAGTGGAAGTCCATGTTGCTGACCCTATGCATTATCTTCATCCCTGCCACCAGTCACTTTGTTCATGAGCCCACTGGACAATGATGGGAGTGGCTAGGGAAAAGAAGATGACTGGTTTCCACAGAATGCATCGTCCGAACGACTTGACTGTTAAAGTCCTCCTCTGCAGAGGTCACCCTTTGGTTAGCATTCACGTGAGACAGAAATATGTTCACTTCTTTGGCTCATTCAGAGAGGTCTATCCACATACCTCTTCCTCACACCTCTTTTTCTCCATTTTTCCAATCATGTTCCTTCCAAGTTCCTGACCATCCAGCCAAACCACTGGCTACATCGCAAGAATCAATATACAATCTCACATCTAGCCATTTCTCCTTCCAAGCAAAGTGAACAACCAGGTGCACTGCTCAAAGTTCTGTCCTTTGGGAAGATTTCCCTGCACCACTGTCCTTCAGGAAGGTATCATAAAAGGGTTGTAGTGCTGCCACTTTCCACTTTTGAGTGGTGCCAACATATCGTGTAGAACCATCTGTGAACCAGGCAGGAGTTTTCTCTTCCTCAGTCAACTGATCATAAGGAATTCCCCATGAGGCCATAGGTGCAGACTGGGAGATGGAAGGTAATGTGACAGGAGTGAAGACCACAGGCATCTGGGAAACTTCCTCATGCAACTTACTTGTCCCTTCACGTCCTGCTCAGGCCCAATCTCATATATACGACTTCCATTTAATGATGGAGTGCTGTTGTGCACATCGAACTTTATGGCTCTGTGGGTCAGACAACACCCAGTTCATGATGGGTATCTCAGGCCACATGGTGACTAAGTGGCCCATGGTTAAGCATTCAGTCTCTACCAAGGCCTAGTAACAAGCCAAAAGCTGTTTCTCAAAAGGAAAGTAGTTATCTGCAGAGGATGGCAGGGCTTTGCTCCAAAATCCTAAGGGTCTCCTCTGTCATTCACCAATAGGGGCCAGCCAAAAACTCCAAATAGCTTTTCTATCTGCCACTGAAACTTCAAGCACCACTGGATCAGCTGGATCATATGGTCAGGAGGCAGAGCCCCTTTGCACAGCAGCCTGAACCTATTGTAGAGCCTTCTCTTCTTCTGGTCCCCACTCAAAACTAGCAGCTTTTTGAGACACTTGATAAATAGGCTGGAGTAGCACACCCAAATGAGCAATATGTTGCCTCCAAAATCCAAAGAGGCCCACTAGGCACTGTGCCTCCTTTTTAGTTGTGGGAGGGGCCAGATGCAATACCTTATCCTTCACTTTAGATGTAATATCTCAACACGACCCACACCATTGGATCCCTACAATTTTCACGGAGGTGGAAGGCACCTGAATTTTTGTCAGATTAATTTCCTACCCTGTAGCATGTAAATGTTTTACCAATAAGTCCAGAGTCATTGACACTTCTTCCTTACTAGGCCTAATCAGCATAATGTCATCAATGTAATGAACCATTGGGACGTCCTGTGGAAGGGAAAGACGATCAAGTACCTGCGGACTAAATTATGACAGAGGGCTGGAGAGGTGATATAGCCTTGAGGTAGGACATTGACAGTGTACTGCTAGCCTTGCCAGCTGAAGGCAAACCACTTCTGTTAGTCCTTTGAAACAGGTATGGAGAAAAAGGCATTAGCCAGATCAATAGCAGTATACCAGATACCAGGAGATGTATTAATTTGCTCAAGCAATGAAACCACATCTGGAACAGCAGCTGCAACTGAAGTCACCACTTGATTAAGTTTTCAATAATCCACTCATTCTCCAAGATCCATCTGTTTCTGCACAGGCCACATAGGTGAGCTGAATTAGGATGTGGTAGGAATTACCATCCCTGCATTCCTCAAGTCCTTGATGGTGGTAGTAATCGCTGGAATCCCTCCAGGAATGCAGTATTGCTTTTGGTTTACTATTTTTCTAGGTAGGGACAGTTCTAATGGCTTCCATTTGGCTGTTCCTACCATAACAGCCCTTACTCCACTTGGCAGGGATCCTATGTGGGGGTTCCACCAGTTGCTGAGTATATCTGTTCTAATTATGCATTCTGGAACTGGGGAGATCACTACAGGAAATTACCACTGGACCAACTGTGAGACAGACATGAGCTAAGACTCCATTAATAACCTGACCATATCACCTCACTGACTGGTAGACCACAGTGACATTCCAAGTCTCCTGGAATTAGTGTCAGTTCAGAGCCAGTATCCACTCATCCCCGAAAAGTCTGATTACTTCCTTTTCCCCAGTGAACAGTCACTCTAGTAAAAGGCTGTAGACTGCTTTGGGGAAGGCTGGGAGAAAGAGTAACAGTATAAGTTTTTGGCAGTGCATCAGAGTCCTTCCACAAGTAGACCTAGCATCCCCTTCATTCAAGGGGTTGTGGGTCTATAAACTCACTCAAGTCTGGGAACTGACTGAGGGGTCGTGACTGTCTATTCTGGTAAATCCAGTTAGACTGCTGTTCGCTTGACCTAGAATTCTTCCACTTGTACAGATCAAGTAAATATTTAGTAGATTTCCTATCTATTTCACGCCTAAGAACACCATGACTAAGTAGCCAACGCCATAAGTCCATATGAGTCAGGCTATTCTGATTATTGCTTTGACTCCACTGTCTTAGTCATCTAGTGCTGCTATAACAGAAATATCAGAAGTGGACGGCTTTAACATAGAGAAATTTATTTCCTCACAGTAAAGTAGGCTAAAAGTCCAAATTTAGGGTATCAGCTCCAGGGGAAGGCTGTCTCTCTCTGTCAGCCTTCTCATCAATCTTACCCTGGACTAGGAGCTCCTCCACACAGGGACCCTGGGTATAAAGGACGCACTCTGCTCCTGGTGCTGCCTTCTTGGTGGTATGAGGTCCCCGTCTCTCTGCTCGCTTCTCTCTTTTATATCTCAAGAGATTGCCTCAAGACACGATCCAATCTTACAGATTGAGTCCTGCCTCACTAACACAACTGCCACTCATCCTCCTTCATTAACACCATAGAGGCAGGACTTACAACATACAGGAAAATCACAAAATATTGGGAATCATGGCCCAGCCAAATTTATATAAATATTTGGGGGGGGGACATAATTCGACCTATAACATCCACTGTCCATTATGGTAACCACATCTACCCTGTCTTTGTCAACTGAGTGCCGCCACTTGGCCCCTACTACCACAGGGTCCGATCAGCCTCATTGGAATCAGGTCTTAATTCAGTTAGGGCAGTTCCCACTGTCAAATCTGACTTACATAAAATAGCAATCACAGCAGTCTTCACAGATGCTGGGGCTCCCTTCACAAATTTGTTCCTCACAGTTGTGGTAAAAGGTGTGTCCTCTGGGAACTCTATGTGTGGGTCTGTGGGTCTAACCTGATAAATCCACCATAACATGCCAATTTCCCTAAGCCTTTGGATACCTTCTTCTACAGTATACCAAGGCAGGTCTGCTACTTCAACTTGATTTAGAGTAGGCCACCACATAATGTATGCTTCAGCAACCCAACCAAATGAAATATTAGATCCTTTCCTAACCTCTCAAGCTGAAATATAGAATGAAGAATCTGTGTTTAGTGAGCCCATATCAATAAACTCAGACTGATCCATCTTTATGTTCCTTGCACCATTATCTACACCCTTAATAGCCATTCTTACACGTATTCCACAATTTTCTGTTTGTACATAGAAAAGTCAAGTAGTTCTTTTACAGTGTGCGTACCTCCTCCTGGGTCACTATTTGTACTTCACCTTTTGGAGCTTGCAGGGACCTAAGTCTAGTTATAGGTCTAGAAGCCTTAATGGGTGGTGTGGCTGTGTTTTGAGAACACTCAGCATTGTCTTGTAAGGTATTCTGCCTCAGGCAATGCACCAGGCAATGACTCAGACAAAGGCTCTTCAGACACAGCTGGGTTAATCTCATCTAAGGGGGGTGGAAGGTTAATGGTTTTACTGGGGAGGGTGGCTTAGCAGCCAAAGATGGCGTAATCTCTTCAGATGGGAGTAAGAGGGCTGGTTCTGTTGGCAGGAGTGATTCAATGGAATTTAGGGGCTCAGTGTCCCCAACTTCCTGATTATCCGCCCACATTTACCCATCCCAAGTTTCAGGATCCCTTTCTTCCCAATCAATGCCCTCACTTTAACTTCAGGCACCACTCAAGTTTGGGAATTCAGTTGGCACTGTAACTCAGCCACTCTTACAATAAGACTCTGGGTTTGGTTTTTGGCAATATTAGCTCTGTTACTACAAGAAGTAAGGCTTTCTTTCAAGGCACAAGTATAAAACTTTGAGGTAGTTTATGGGGTGCTTGAGCTTTGACTCTGAAGCCCTGAGCTCATCTCTTTCTTTTAGCACTTTGTCTAGCAAAAGTAGGACCAACCAACTAGCTTCCTTATACTTCTCATAATGACAAAACTGTAGAAAGGTATCAAACACACAGTCACGCACAGCCTCACCTCTCACCAATACTTGATCTATTGCTGGTGATATTTTGCGTATTTCTATTGCCACCTCATGCCATGGATTAGCAGCACCCTCTTTACTACTAAAAGCAGAGTCATCAACATCTTTAAGACTAACCAGACTTGAGAATCAATTTAGAAAACTTATCCTCACAATTTTGTTTCTCTAGAAACCTGAGTACCAAATATCTTAGGCTGGGTTCTCTAGAGAAGCAAAACCAGTAAAGCGTATAAATATATATAGAGAGAGATTTATATCAAAGAAACAGATCACACAGCTGTAGAGGCTGCAAAGTCCCAAGTCAGGCTGGAGGCTTCTCCTGACTCAAGTAGATGCAGGGGCTGGTGAATCCAAGATAGACAAGTTAGACAGCAGGCATCTAACTCACAGGCTGCAGAGACTGACATATCCCAAGACTGGCAGGCAAGATGGCAGGTAAGCTGCTAGTTCAAGTCCCAAGAACCAGAGGTCAGATGAACAGGGGGCCAGCTGCAGGATCCAGAGTAAGCAAAAGCCTGCAAGCCTTGCCAGAAAGTCCGCCTATATTGGATGCAGGCCACATCCTCAAGGAAATTCCCTTTCAACTTACTGGCCACTCAGAACAGATCTCATCATAGAGGTGATTACATCATTATATGACTGCCAAACTACATAATAACTGTCAAATCACTGAGAATCATGTCCCAGCCAAGTTGACACACAACCTTAACAATCACAGTAACATATGATTAAAAGAAAACAGCTAAAATTGATACAAAAAGAATAATCAAGTATCTAAAATGAAACAGGCAAAGATTGGGTTTTTGGAAGAAAAAAAGAGCATCTAGTTATTATTTCAAATGTAATATATATATCTCAAGCATACAAGCCAATTATTCTCAGTCACTTCCAAAGTTCTGGTAACTCTAAAAACTGGTTTTGAAAATGTTCAAAGATGCTAACATCTGAACTAACTCCTTAGGATCTATTTCTCCCTGGCTTATAACTTGCTATGTACTCACTAACTCACCTGGGTGAATGTGGCATGGGGACTCTTCTTCCAGTACCCATGGCTCATCTCTTTGCTCCAGCATGAAGATAACCTCTGGCTTGGTAACACAATACCCTGGGAAGGGGAAATGACACAGGATTTGGGCCAAGTGGCCTGAGGTTCAGGACCTTTAAAGGAGGACAAAGGTGCGCCTGCACAAAAATCAGAGCTGTGCAAAAATAGGCCTAATGAATATTTCAACAGACAGAAGAACACAAATATTCTTACAGTACCAAAAAGGGATCAATCAGCTTTGACTCCTGAACTTCAAGCTTATAAATCATTAATCACTACAAAGAAACCATCTATATTAGCAACGAAAAAGAAAATGCATGTTATTTGGGGTTACATATTACACAATTCTTACCCACTGAGACAAGGTGGCTGTAGTTCTCCAGCATCACATCCCTGTACAGGGTCCTCTGAGCAGGATCCAGATGCAGCCATTCCTCCTGGGTAAAGCCCACAGTCACATCCTTGAATGACACTGGCCCCTGGAACAGCACATTCGTATTTAATTTAAAGTGACTAGAACTGGATAATATACAACATATGTTTACAAACTAATACTTGTCATGTTCACTGTTGACAGTTGAAGAGAAAATGCTACACAGGATGCTTACTATCAGTATTACACAGTGGGAAAATGAGAAATCATGGTATCAGGACTCTGACAGTGCATTAGTTTCTAGAAACTCATACAAAAACTATATGGTCCTCCAGCGTACCAGGAACTGTGTCAATTTCTGGGAATATACAGATGAGTAAAAGGATAATCCTGCTCTCAAGGAGTTTATAATTTGGTTTGACAACATATTTAAGCATAAATATCTGTATGAGTATTACAGCAGCAATGCTAGAAGTAGCTGAAAGGTAAAAAGGTAAAGAAGGAAAAAAAGTGAACTTCTATTTTGTACTAACAGACTGAACTTCATTGAGGAGTAAAGCTTACAGTCTTGACCCTTAAATCATGTGTTCTTCACAAATATGAGCCAATTACATAAGCAAAGGCATGGAGGCACAAAAATACTTGGTAAGGTAACAGAACTAAAAGTAGCACAATATGATAAGAGAATGGGGATTCAGGTATATTAAGACAATGCCTCACAGACATAATTAGGAGCAAGACTTTACCTAATTGAGGAATGTGAGGATGATGCTATCGCTACCGACAGCATTATAAAAAAGGCAAGGTGGGCAAACTCCACCTTTATCACTAACTATGTAGTAAGGATCAGCATGAATTCAATTCCCAGCTGCAAGTGGATACAGGCCTTACCACTACTCTCACCAGCCACATCCATGGCAATTCCTCTCTCTGATCCTAACTACCCCAAGTTAGATCACACCTCATCCCCAGCTATCCTGAGCCGGGTCAAAACATCCCTGGCGACCTGTGGCCAAGTCATCCAGGAGTAGCTAGCTGTAGGCTCAGGAGTATGCACAACTCCCTGCACTTCGATCAGCTGGTCTCCCTCTGTCTCTTGTGACTAGGTCACAAGCTCGAAGGAATCTATCCTTCTTCAGCGACTGCCCATGCAGCCTTTATCACCTAGCCACCCAGAACTAGGTCTACACAAATAGACTCTGTACTGTCAGCTGCCACTGGCTCATTGCCCCTGTGGGTTTGTTAATTCTCTATAATAGCTCACAAAATTCATGTAGACTGTTACTTATACTATTACCAATTTATTACAACCAGAAAGGATACAAGCATAGAGACACATCAGGCAAGGTCTGGGAGAATTCCCAGTACTGGGCTTCCATCATCCCCAAGGACATGCCACTCCCTTTCCTGTGGTTGGACGTTCTCACGGATCCAAGGGGTCCCAAAGAGAGCACTAAAATATCCAGGTTCCGTAGATATTGGGACCTCAATGAATATGCATGACTTGGGCCTTAATACATAGTTATGACTCATCTAATCAATGAATACGCATGACTGCATTAGGCAGTCCCCCTTCCTTCCTGAAGTTAGTTTGCCAGGTGTGGGGCCTGTGTAGCCCCTACTTGTCCAGCTATTTAGAAAAACAAATGTGTCCTGATTGCTCAGGTTATTTTCAAAAACCAGAGTGTAAGGGCCAAGGCAAGTTCTTTGTCCCACAAGAATTTATTCCTATAGCCTAGGGATTCAAAAATATTTGACCATTTGCCCTTTAATCAAACTTTGAGCACTCATCCAGCATAGCTATTGATAAATTTATATGTATATGAAATATCCTTCATTTTTTAAATATAAATACCTGTATATAGATATGGTAGTATTTCTCACTTTCCAGTGGATTTTCTTGGGCATTCTCTGTGGCAGTCTTATCAAAGCATGGTCCCCAGGTCAAAAATATTAGTATCACTTGGGAATTGCAACTCAGAAGATTAGATAAGAAACTTAGGGGCAATGAGTTTAAGTTAATGGGGGGAGAAACAAGTCAGAAAAGTAGGGTGAGGATGGTTGCACAACTTGAAGAATGTAATAAATGTCACTGAATTGTACATGTATAGTAGCTGCTTGCCTTAGTGATCCAGAGCTGCTATAACAGAAATACCACAAGTGGGTTGCTTTTAATGAACAGAAATTTATTTTCTCACAGTTTAGGAGACTAGAAGTCTGAATTCAGGGAGCTAGCTTTAGGGAAAGGCTCTCTCTCTCTCTCTCTCTCTCTCTCTCTCTCTCTCTCTCTCTGTGTCCACTCTGGGGGAAGGTCCTTGTTTCTTTTCAGTTTCTATTCCTAGGTTCCTTGACGATCATGTGGCTTCTATCTTCTCCATCTCTGCTTCGTTGCTTGCTTCATATGCTCTTTTATATATCAGAAAAGATTGATGTAAGGAGGCAGGGCCAAGATGGCAGAGTAGTCAGATGCTTCTGGTGGACCCTCTTACAACAAAGACCCGAAAAAAACAAGTGAATTGATTATACACAGCAATCTGGAAGCCCTGAACATCAAAAGCAGAGTTGAGGAACCAGACTGATAGGCAAGGGAAGGGAGAGACAGTTCAGAAGCAGCGAGGAGGTGCCAGACCTGAGCTGGTAAGAGCCTTAGCCCTTTAGGCCTGATCAGCACAGGGGTGAGCGGTGCGACAGGCAAGCAGCCGTGTTCAGGAGGCGCGTTTTCCACACCAGGAGACACCCAGCACCAGAGAGTCTACTCGGCCACCCAGAACCAGTGAGAAGCAGCCCTCATCAGCAAAAGATAAGTAATTGCGTATGGACTACCTCGCAGATGAAAAACAGCCCCCTTAGTGAAAAGCCTCTCTCCCATTTACCTTCCCTGCTCTGCACTGGGTCCCAGACCAGCTTCAGCAATTGCCGAGTCCCCTGGGCCAGAAGTAGGATCTATCACATGCCCGGAGCCATTCTACCTGTCTTGGAGAGTGAACAAATTAACAAACAGAGGAAAAAATAAACGGCCGACTCCCCTAAGCCAGGAACCCAGGGTAGACACAGCTCCTTTACCTAGGCACAGGCATAAAGGATCCACGGACTTTGAGTGTCTTTGCCCCTGAATAGACTTGTGTGGGCCCATCTCAACAGCATAGGCCTTCATTACCACAGTACAACAGGGTATACACCGGAAGTCTAACTTCAACTGTTTCATCTGTGAAGTGGCAGATTCCTGACATTTGACACTGCTCTGCCCATTAAGCAGTGTCTTCACCTACCCACATCAGGGTCCTGAGGACTGGTGGCTCCACCCACACAACCCAGCACCCTATGATAGGGGCCTACAGTCAACAGCATTAGGTGCTCATAGTCCAGTCGCAAAACCCACCCACCTACGCACTCTAGGGAACAGGAACACGCCTTCATGATGGACACTCGGGGGCAGCCGTCAGTTCACTGCTTTGCACAGAATGTGTCCTCCTGCTGCAGCCAGATGCCAGTGCCTACACCAATCACCCATGCCTGTCTAGGACTGTTAAGTGAAAGCCTACACCACGCACTTGGTGGCTATCTACCTGGGCACCTGAGCTGAATCCATACACGAGGATTGGGCAGACTTCTGAGCTACATACCTAGTAACAGATCTAACCAGCTAGTGACAGGTCATTAGAGCTTCAAAGGCGCAAACAATCAAACAGGCTCATACGACCAGCCTATTTGGGCATATCGAAACAAAACAAGAAGCTAGGACACAGTAATCAAACATAAAATAAATAAATATAATAACTTATCGATGGCTCAGAGACAGCACTCAATATCAAATCACATACAGAGGCAATCCATGATGGCTTCAGCAAGCTCCAAAAATAAATAATTGGAATTACCAGAGGCAGAATACAAAAGATTAATATACAGAACTCTTCAAGAAATTAGGAAGGTAATTAATCAAAACACAGAACACGCAATAGGGGAAACTGAAAAGATTACAGAAGAGCATAATGACAAATTTAACAGGCTGCAAGAATCCATAGAGAGACAGCAATCAGAAATGCAGAAGATTAACAATAAAATTTCTGAAATAGACAACTCAACAGAAAATCATAGGAGCAGAATTGAGGCAATGGAAATCAGAATTAGTAAAATCGAAGCTAAAGCACTTCACACCAACTTATTTGAGAAAAACCAGATAAAAGGATTTAAAAAAATGAAGAAACCCTATGAATTACTTGGGACTCTATCAAGAGAAATAACCTACGAGTGATTCGAGTACCAGAACAGGGGAGATAACAGAAAATACAGAGAGAATTGTTGAGGATTTGCTGGCAGAAAACATCCCTGATATAGTGAAAGATGACAAGATATCTATCCAAGATGCTCATTGAACACATATAAGGTAGATCCCAAAAGAAAGTCACCAAGACATACTATAATCAAACTTGCCAAAACCAAAGATACAGAGAGAATTTTAAGAGAGGCTAAGGAGAAACGAAAAGTCATCTAAAAAGAAGAGTCAATAAGAATAAGCTCGGACTACTCAGCAGAAACCATGCAGGCAAGAAGGCAACGGGATGATATATATAAATCCTTGAAGGAAAAAAATTGCCAGCCAAGAATTATATATCCAGCAAAACTCTCTCAAATATGATGGCGAAATTAGGACATTTCCAGATAAACAAAAGTTTTGGGAATTTGCAAAAATCAAACCAATATTACAAGAAATACTTAAGGGAGTCCTCCAGTTAGAAAATCAGTAATATCAGATAACAACTGAAGACTAGAATACAGGACAGAGCAACCAGGTATCAACCCAGACAGGGAAGTAACAAAAGTAAATCAAAACTAAAACACTGAAAATAGGGAAACAGATGTCAATATGCAAACGATGACAACATTAAAATAAAAAAGAGGGATTTAAAAAATGTAGACACAGACTTTTCATATGCAGAGGAAATCAAGGCGATATAAAGAAATAAGATATAAAATAAAATATATAAATTTAGAAAAATCAGGGTAAATATTAAAGTAACCAAAAAGGAAACTAACAATCCTACAAGTCAAAATAAAAACTCAGAAAACACAAAATCAACAATAATAAAAGAAAATACAAAAAAAAATGACTCAGCACATAAAATTAAGTGGAACAAAGAAACTGTCAACAACACACAAAAAAAGACATCAAAGTGACAGCACTAAATTCATATCTATCAATAATTACACAGAATGTAAATGGACTAAATGCACCAATAAAGAGACAGAGAGTGGCAGATTGGATTAAAAAACCCAATCCATCTACATGCTGCCTACAAGAGACATACTTTATACTTAAAGACACAAACTAAAATCCAAAGAATAGAAAAAATATATCAAGCAAACAACACTCAAAAAAGAGCAGGAGTGGCAATATTAATCTCTGACAAAATAGACTTCAAAGTAAAATCCACCTCAAAGGATAAGAAAGGACACTATATAATGATTAAAAGGTCAATACACTAGGAAGACATAAGTATAATAAATATTTACATACCCAATGACAGGGCTCCAAAATACATAAAACTAACAGCACTGAAAAGAGAGAGAGACAGCTCCACAATAGTAGTAGGAGACTTCAACACACTACTTTCAATGAAGGGCATAACATCCAGAAAGAAGCTCAACAAAGACATGGAAGACCTAAATGCTACAATAAACCAACTTCATCTCATAGACATATACTAAACACTCCATCCAACAGCAGCCATGTATACTTTCTTTCCAACGCACATGGAGCATTCTCCCGAATAGACCACATATTAGGACATAAAGCAAGCCTTAACAAAATCCAAAGCATCGAAATGTTACAAAGCATCTTTTCTGACTGTAAAGCCATAAAAGTAGAAATCAACAACAGAAAAAGCAAGGAAAAAAAAATCAAACACATGAAACTTGAACAACACCTTGCTCAAAAACTACTGAGTTATAGAAGAAAATAAGGATGGAATAAAGAAACTCATAGAATCAAACAAGAATGAAAACACATCTTACCAGAACCTTTGGGATGCAGCAAAAGCACTGCTCAGAGGTCAATTCATAGCAATAAACGTGCACATTCAAAATGAAGAAAAGGCCAAAATCGAAATACTAACCCTACAACTCGAACAAACAGAAAGAGAGCAGCAAAAGAAGCACTCAGGTACCAGACGAAAGGAACTGAGAACTAGAGCAGAATTAAATGAAATAGAGAACAGAAAAACCATTGAAAGAGTTGATAAGACTAAAAGCTGGTTCTTGGAAAAGGTCACCAAAATCGATACATCACTGGCCAAATTGACAAACGAAAAACAGGAGAGGAAGCAAATAACCTGAATAAGAAATGACATGCGTGATATCACAACAGATCCAACTGAAATTAAAAGAATCGTAAGAGAATACTATGGAAAATTGTACTCTAACAAATTTGAAATCCTAAAGGAAATGGACAAATTTCTAAAATTCACAACCTACCTAAACTAACACAAACAGAGATAGAACAACTAAATAAACCCATAACAAAAGAAGAGATTGAAAAGGTAATTAAAAAACCCCCAAGAAAAAAAACCCTGGCCTGGATGGCTTCACTGGAGAATTCTACCAAACTTTCAGAGAAGAGTTAACACCACTACTACTAAAGGTATTTCAAAGCATAGAAAAGGTTGGAATACTCCCAGACTCATTCTATGAAGCCAGCATAACTCTGACATCAAAACCAGGTAAAGACACCACAAAAAAAGAAAATTACAGACCAACTTCCCTCATGAACATTGACACAAAAATCCTCAACAAAATTCTAGCAACAGAATTCAGCAACATATCAAAAAAATAATTCACCATGATCAAGTGGGATTTATACCAGCTATGCAGGGATGGTTCAACATTAGAAAAACAATCAATGTAATCCATCACATAAATAAAACAAAAGACAAAAACCATATGAGTTTACCGATCAATGCAGAAAAGGCATTTGACAAAGTCCAACACCCATTCATGATAAAAACTCTCAACAAAATAGGAATAGAAGGAAAATTCCTCAATGTAATCAAGGGCATTTATACAAAGCCAACAGCCAACATCATCCTAAATGGAGAGACTTTGAAAACATTCCCCTTGAGAACGGGAACCAGACAAGGATGCCCTTTATCACCACTCTTATTCAACATTGTGCTGGAGGTCCTAGCCAGAGCAACTAGGCTAGAAAAAGAAAGAAACGGCATCCAAATTGGTAGGGAAGAAGTCAAAGTATCTCTATTTGCAGATGATATAATCTTATACACAGAAAACCCCAAAGAATCCACAAGAAAACTACTGGAACTAATAGAAGATTTTGGCAAAGTTTCAGGATACACGATAAACATACAAAGATCAGTTGGATTCCTTTACACCAACAAAGACAACCTCAAAGAGGAAATCACCAAATCAATACCATTTACAATAGTTTCCAAGAAGATAAAATACTTAAAAATAAATCTAACCAGAGATGTAAAAGACCTATACAATGAAAACTACAAGACACTACTGCAAGAAACCAAAAGAGACCGGCGTGAGTGGAAAAACATACCTTGGTCATGGATGGGTAGACTCAACATTGTGAAAACGTCAATTCTACCCAAAGCAATCTACAGATACAATGCAATCCCGATCCAAATTCCACTGGCATTTTTTAATGAGATTGAGAAACAAATCACCAAATTTGTTTGGCAAGGGAAGAGGCCCCAAATAAGTAAAGCATTACTCAAGAAGAAGAACAAAGTGAGAGGCCTCACACTACCTGATTTTAGAACCTATTATACTGCCACCGTAGTTAAAACAGCCTGGTACTGGTACAACAACAGATACACAGACCAATAGAACAGAATTAAGTATCCAGACGTAAATTCATCCATCTAAGAGCAGCTGGTATTTGACAAAGGCCCAAAGTTCATTAACTGGGGAAAAGACAGTCTCTTTAACAAATGGTGCTGGCATAAATGGATATCCATCTGCCAAAAACTGAACCAAGACCCATACCTCATACCATGCTCAAAAACTAACTCAAAATGGATCAAAGACTTAAAATCAAAAACGATAAAGATAATGGAAGAAAAAGTAGGGACAACGCTACGAATCCTAATACATGGCATAAACACAATACGAACAGTAACAATGCACAAGCACCAGAAGACAGGCTAGATAATTGGGAGCTCCTAAAAATCAAACACTTATTCTCTTCAAAAGACTTCACCAAAAGAGTAAAAAGACAACCTACAGACTGGGAAAAAATTTTTGGTTACACCAAATCCAATCAGTGTCTAATCTCTAAAATCTACAAGATACAGTAAAACCCCAAGAACAAAAACACAAATAACCCAATTAAAAAATGGGCAAAGGATATGAACAGGCACTTTGCCAAAAAAGATATTCAGGCGGCTAACAGACACATGAAGAAATGCTCACAATCATTAGCCATTAGAGAAATGCAGATCAAAACTACGAAGAGATATCATGTCACCCAAACAAGGCAAGCATTAATCCAAAACACACAAAATAATAAATGCTGGAGAGGTTGTGGAGAGACTGGAACACTTACACACTGTTGCAGGGAATGTAAATGGTACAACCACTTTGGAAAGCGATTTGGCACATCCTTAAAAAGCTAGAAATAGAAGTACCATACCATCCAGCTATCCTGCTCCTTGGAATATATCCTAGAGAAACAAGAGCCATCACACGAATAACAATCTTTGTTGGTTACCAGGGATGGGAGGGGTGGGGGGGAAATACTAAATATGCAATAGATAAGTGGTATCTTTAGTGAAGGGTGAGACAGTACACAATACTGGGGAAACCAGCACAACTTGTACAAGGATAGGTCATGGAAGCTCCATAGACACATCCAAACTCCCTGAGGGACTGAACTGCTGGGTGGAGGGCTGTGGGGACCATGGTCTCGGGAACATCTAGCTGAACTGGCATAACACAGTTTATAAAGACAAGGTTATACATTCTACCTTGGTGAATAGTGTCTGGGGTCTTAAAATCCTGTGAGCAGCCATTAAAGATACTCCACTGGTCTCATCCCTTAGGGAGCAAGGGAGAATGAAGAGAACAGGATACAAGGAAAAGATTAGTCCAAAGGACTAATGGACCACAGCTACCAAGGCCTCCACCAGACCGAGTCCAGTACAGCTAGATGATGCCCGGCTACCACCACTGACTGCTCTGACCGGGATCACAAGAGGGTTCTGGACAGAGCTGGAGAAGGATGTAGAACAAAATTCTAACACAGAAAAAAAAGTCCAGATTTACTGGCCTGAAGGAGACTGGAGAAACCCCGAGAGTATGGCCCCTGGACACCCTTTTAGCTCAGTGGTGAAGTCACTTCCAAGGTTCACCGTTCAGCCCCATAAAACAAAAGGGGACTAATGAGGCACATCAGTCCAGGGACAAGGACTAGAAGGAAGAAGGGGATGGGAAAGCTGGTGATAGGGGATCCAAGGTTGAGTAAGGACAGCGTTGATATGCAGTGAGGTTTTTAACTATTGTCATAGGGCAACATGTGTACTAACTGTTTAAAGAGAAACTATTTTGTTCTGTAAACCTTCATCTAAAGTGAGAACAGCAGCACAACTGGAAGAGCGTAGTCGATGTCACTGAGCTGTGCATGTAGAAATTTCTGAAATGGTGTATCTTTGGCTATGTATATTTTCACCAAAAAAAAAAAGGTCGAGAAGGAAGAGGGTTGACATGTCGTGGGGTTGTTAACCAATGTCAGAAAACAATATGTGTACTACTGTTTAATGAGAAACTATTTGTTCTGTAAACCTTCACCTGAATTACAATTACAAAAAAAGTATCATACAAAAAAAAATACATATATATATCTGAGCGAATAAGTATTGAAACAGAAGCCAAAAATAAGAACATACTTCAACGATAACATATTAAATCTGCTATAAAAAGGTAGAAAATCTTAGATTGGGTACAAAAAATTAAGCTAAAAGAGACATCTAAAACAAAACAGCACAAAGAAGTTCATTCATTCATTTCTTTAATGATTTTTGAGTATTTATTATGTACCAAGCACTGTCCTAGGCACTTGGGATACATCAGTGAAAAACAAATACTTCCCCTCCCACCCACACCTAGAGCCTTCAGGATGGTTATACTCATTTAAGAGAGGGAAAACAGACAATAAACATAGTAATAAATAAACTGTAGACTATGTTAGGCAACAAGTGCTATGGTAAAAACATAAAGTGGACCAGGGTTACCAAAAAAAAAAAAAAAAAAAAAAACCCAAAGCCATTGTTGTCAAGTGGATTCTGACTCACTGAGACCCTATAGGACAGAGTAGAACTGCCCCACAGGGTTTCCAAGGAGTGGCTGGTAGATTTGAACTGCTGACCTTCTGGTTAGCAGCCACGATACACCACCCGGGCTCCATACCAAGGTTAGGGGATGGAAACGCTGGACGTTAGTGCTGCAATTTTAAGCCGGAAGTTTGTACAGATCTCACTAAACAGTGACGTTTGAGCTAAGTGCTTAGGGAAAGAAAGAGTGAGCCACAAGGATCCTTGGGAAAAGTACAGTCCAGGCAGAGGGTACGTTTGCTACAAGGACAAAGGTGGTATTGTGCCTGGAATGTTTCTGGAATAGCAAGAAGGCTAGTAGGACTGGAACAAAATGGTGAGGTCAGAGAAGTAATGGGCCACATAACCCACTGTGAGAACTCTGACTTTTACTCAGAGAAAACTACAGATGTTGAGCAGAGGAGTGGCATGCAGTAACCTCACCCACATACTACAAAAAGTGTTCTGCCCACTATGCCTGGTGGTCGGGGCGGTGGAGCAGGGAGACCTGTTCTGTAACTATTGCCATAACCCAGGCAAGAGACGTTGGTGGGTTTTGCCAGGGTAATTGCAGTGCCGATGATCAGAAAGGCCAGATTCTAGATGAACTTTGGATATAGAGTCAAGAGGTTTTACTGAAATAAGATGTGGTGCATGAGGCAGTAAAAGGTCCAGGGTGATTCCAAGGGTTCGGCCTGAAACCAAGAAGGGGAAGACAGCAGGGAGAGCTGGTTTGAGAGTGGAGTGGCCAGGAGGTCAATTTTAATTGTGGTGAGCTGTGTCCATTAAACATTCAACCTGAGATATAGAGTACACAGCTAGAGATGTGTTAGTCAAGAGTGCAGGCAGAGACTTCTGGGCAACATGGTGCTCTAGGCAGAAGCACCACGCCATCCCTCCACAGCAAAGACCCGAAAAACTAAGCCAAACAGAGAAAACAGCAATCCTGAAATCCTAAGCATCAAATGAAGAGATAAAAAACTCAGCCAAGCACCACATGGAGTAAGAAACCAACAGAGAACACAGCGTGAGGACAGATACACGCAGAGGTCCCCTATCAGCTAATGCAGCATGGATCCACCATCTTGGACTCCAATCAGACACCAGCAAATAAGGAGTACGAGAAAGCAGCTCCATGGAGCTTCCACCAGGAGATAAAACAACCAGTAACCAGCAATATATGCTTTCCCACCCACTGCCCTTCTTCACCCCCACTCGGCCTCCTCTGCTTCCCACAGCCACAGTCTCTTGGCCGAGAAGCACCGGATGCTTGGATTCAACCTGCTTGCACTGGCCGACTCCCTGAGTGCCATTTGTTGCCTGCTGGTGTTGCTTCTTCCTGCTTCTTTTGATTTCTTCCTTACCTCTCACCACCTCCTCCTCCTTTCTCTCAACTACCTGGCTCCGTGTGCCATCTCTGCTTCTTCCTGAAAGGATGTGAAACTGCTTCCCGGTCTGTGCTGCCACACTGGTGGGATCCCGGGGCTTTTTTTGTGTTTGTTTTGAATCGTTTGATTTCTTTTTCTTTTCTTGAACTGGGAGACCGTTCTAGCCGGGCAGTACTGCGCAGCCTGGGATCTACCCTCTCAGTTTGCGCAGATGCACAGAGGGATCCCTGAATCCCTGAGGGCATTTCTTTTCTCGTGGGTTTTTTTTTTTTTTCTGTTTTTTGGGGGGTTTTCTTGTTTTTTTTCTTTTTTAAATTTGTTTTGTTTTCTTTTCCCTCTTTTCCCTCTTTGTCTTTCTTCATTACTAAGTTTCTGATCTCTCTACACCTTCCTTCTCTTCCTGTCCACTGAATACCTGGCACTGAGTGACACCTCTATGCCTTCTAGCCAGGCTGTACTTCAGGGCCTGGGAGCAACTTCCCCAGACCTCGTAGCCACACCAATGGGATCCCTGGG
This sequence comes from Dugong dugon, assembly GCA_030035585.1. Lineage (NCBI taxonomy): Eukaryota > Metazoa > Chordata > Mammalia > Sirenia > Dugongidae > Dugong > Dugong dugon. Next base: position 2,431,769 of record CM057475.1, on the reverse strand, counting down.
AGCTTTTCTTTTCTTTTTTCTTTTGTTTTTTCCCTGCTCCTTCTCCTTTTTGTTTTTCTCCATTTCAGAGTCTCTCATCTCTCCACTCCAACGGCAAGCTCCCCAGCACTCTTTTTTGTTTGTACCTTTTTGGCTCCTGTTCCTCTCTTCTCTCTCCCATACCCATCTCAGCTCCACACATCACAATCTCCCCCCTCCATCCTGCCTACATGCACCATGCGCTTAACATTATACCACCAAGTAAAACAGGCAAAGCCTACCAGAACGTGCCCTGCACTGATTACCATCCCGCCCTGGTGGCCGTAGTAAGTGCCACAAACAACCCATCCCAGCAACTCCTCTTCAGCTTGACCTGCCCTGCTGTACCATATCTGAGAAACTGATCCTGCCAATTGGAGAAGCAGGCGAAAAGTATCATGCCCACAGATGAGCGAACAACAAAGAACACACAGCCCACCTGCTCAGACATAGCCAAATTAAAAAAAGAAAAGATGAAACAAACAAATCTACAATCAAAATAACTACTGAATGCCCCAAAGACAGCAGACAATATTAAAACATTTACAAAAACAGGACAGGAAGGTTCCAGTAGGGATCCAAAATAAAACACCAGATGACTTTCCAGTAGAAGAAAAGGCACTAGAACTACCTGACAGGGAATTCAAATCTCTAATATTCAGAGCTAATCCAAGAGTTGAAGCAAAAAGTAGACTAAAATGAGGAAAAAGTAGACAAATTCATGGAAACGGCAGTCAAATTCATGGAAAATACGGACAAAAAAATGAAAGAATCAGGAAACTAATGCAGAAACAAAATGCCAAAATAAATTCACAACTAGAAATCATACAAAAACAACAATTAGAAATCCAGCAGATAAACAACGAGATTTCAGAAATGGACAGTATCATAGAAGGGCTGAGGAGCAGATTTGAAATGGTGGAAGATAGGATCAGTGGAATTGAAGACAAACACTTGGACACAACTCTGTTTGAGGAAAACTTAGAAAAAAGAATGAAGAAAAATTAAGAGACCCTGAGAATTATGTGGGATACAATTAAAAACAACAATTTGCAAGTGATTGGAGTTCCAGAACAGGGGGTGAAAACAGAAAACACAAAAGATCATTGAAGAACTGCTGACAGAAAACTTCCTCAATATCATGAAAGATGAAAAGCTGGCCTCCAAGAAGCTAAACGAACCCCATATAGGATAGACCCCAAAAGAAAATCACCAAGGCATATCATAATCACACTCACCTAAACCAAAGACAAACAAAGAATCCTGAAAGCAGGTCAAGAAAAACAAGAACTCACATACAGAGGAGAAACAATAAGACTAAGCTCAGATTATTTGGCAGAAACCATGCAGGCAAGAAGGCAATGGTATGACATATATAAAACATCGAAAGAAAAAAATTGCCAACCAAGAATAACGTATTCTGCAGAACTCTCATTCAAATATGATGGTGAAATTAGGACATTTCCAGATAAACAGAAATTAAGGGAATATGTAAAAACCAAACTAAAATTCCAAGAATTATTAAAGGGAGTCCTTCGAGCTGAGAACAAACAATTTCAGCTCACAGGCTGAATCTAGGATGCAGGATCATACCAGCCAGATACCAATCTAGAAAATGAACTCTCAAGGACTATCCAAAACCAAAAGAAATACAACAGGGAATCAGAGCAGTTAATCTGTAAAAGGCAACAACATCAGAACAATGAAAGAGGGAGTAAACAGTGTAGGTATAAAACCTTCTAATGGAGAGGAAGGCAAGGCGATACCAAGTAATAATAGACTGTTTCAAACTTACAAAGATAAGGGTAAATTTCACGGTAAACACAAAGAAATTTAACAAACCCACTCATAAAAATAAAGAGGAAAAACATAAAGTCTCAGTAAAAACAAAAGGACAAATATTATATGAGACTTCTATTGTAAAAACTCATCAAAACGTTTATGTACAAAAAGCAACAATCTTGTTGGTTACCAGGGATGGGAGGGGTGAGGGGGAAATACTAAATAGGCAATAGATTAAGTGGTAACTTTGGTGAAGGGTAAGACAGTACACAATACTGAGGAAGCCAGCACAACTTGTACAAGGAAAGGTCATGGAAACTCCATAGACACATCCAAACTCCCTGAGGGACTGAACTGCTGGGCGGAGGGCTGTGGGGACCATGGTCTCAGGGAACATCTAGCTCAACTGGCACGACACAGCTTATAAAGACAATGCTCTACATTCTACCTTGGTGAGTAGTGTCTGGAGTCTTAAAAGCCTGTGAGCGGCCATCTAAGATACTCCACTGGTCTCATCCCTTCGGGAGCAAGGGAGAATGAAGAGAACAGGATACAAGGAAAAGATTAGTCCAAAGGACTAATGGACCACAGCTACCAAGGCCTCCACCGAACTGAGTCCAGTACAGCTAGATGGTGCCTGGCTACCACCACTGACTGCTCTGACCAGGATCACAACAGAGGGTTCTGGACAGAGATGGAGAAGGATGTAGAGCATAATTCTAACTCACAAAAAAAAAAAAAAAAAAAAAAAAAGACCAGATTTACTGACCTAAAGGAGACTGGAGAAACCTCGAGAGTATGGCCCCCAGACACCCTTTTAGCTCAGTGGTGAAGTTACCTCCTAGGTTCACTGTTTAGCCTGGGAGTGGACTTCCCTGTAAAACCAAATGAGACTAACAAGGTACAGGAGGCCAGTGACAAGGGCCAGAAGGCAGAAGGGGACAAGGAAGCTGGTGATAGGGAACACAAGGCTGAGTAAGGATATTGTTGATGTGCTGTGAGATTGTTAACCATTGTCATAGGACAATATTTGTAGTAACTGTTAAATGAGAACTATTTTGTTCTGTAAGCCTCCATCCTAAGTGAGAATAACAGCACAATTGGAAAAAAAAAAAAAAAGTTTACGCACAAAAGGTAACAATCTTGTTGGTTACCAGGGATGGCAATAGATAAGTGGTAACTTTGGTGAAGGGTAAGACAGTACACAATACTGGGGAAGCCAGCACAACTTGTACAAGGAAAGGTCATGGAAGCTCCATAGACACATCCCAACTCCCTGACGGACTGAACTGCTGGGTGGAGAGCTGTGGGGACCATGGTCCTGGGGAACATCTAGCTCAATTGGCATAACACAGTTTACAATGACAATGTTCTACATTCTACCTTGGTGAGTAGCATCTGGGATCTTAAAAGCCTGTGAGCAGCCATCTAAGACAGTCCACTGGTCTCATCCCTTCGGGAGCAAGGGAGAATGAAGAGAAAGAACAGGATACAAGGAAAAGATTAGTCCAAAGGGCTAATGGACCACAGCTACCAAGGCCTCCACCAGACTCAGTCCAGTACAGCTAGATGGTGCCTGGCTACCACCACTGACTGCTCTGCCAGGATCACAATAAAGGGTTCTGGAGAGAGCTGGAGAAGGATGTAGAACAAATTCTAACACACACAAAAAAAGACCAGCTTTACTGGCCTGACAGAGACTGGAGAAACCCTGAGAGTATGGCCCCTGGACACCCTTTTAGCTCAGTGGTGAAGTCACTCACGAGGTTCACCATTCAGCCGGGGACTGGACAGCCCCATAAAACAAAATGGGACTAACGAGGCACAGCAGTCCAGGGACAAGGATAGAAGACAGAAGGGGACAGGAAAGCTAGCAATAGGGAATCCAAGGCTGAGTAAGGACAATGTTGATATGTAGTGGGGTTCTTAACAATTGTCATAGGGCAATATGTGTACTAACTGTTTAATGAGAAACTATTTTGTTCCGTAAACCTTCATCTAAAGTGAGGATAGCAGCACAACTGGAAGAACGTAATTGATGTAACTGAACTGTATATGTAGAAATTTTTGAAATGGTGTATCTTTGGCTATGTATATTTTCACCAAAAAAAAAAAAAAGGTCCTCCAAGGCCGAGAAGGGAACATGTTGACATGTTGTGGGGTTGTTAACCATTGTCATAAAACAATATGTGTACTGGCTGTTTAATGAGAAACTATTTGTTCTGTAAACATTCACCTAAAGTACAATAAAAAAAAATTTACAAAAAAAAAGAGTGCAGGCAGAGAGAGTGGCCTCAGACAGAGAAAGGACAAGGAAGGACATAGAGCTGCACTCTGGGACACTCCAACATTAAGAGTTAGGAGTAAAAAAGGAATCAGCAAAGGGAAAGAAGCAAACAATGATCAAGAAGCAAAATAAACAGACTGTGGTGTCCTGGAAGCCAAGTAAAGAAAGTAAACCAGAAGGAGAAAGTGATCAAAGTCTCAAATGGTCCCTAGGTGACACAAACAGTCTGCACTGGACTGCAAACCTAAAGGCTGGCAGTTCGAATGGTACCAGAGAAGAAAAGGCCTACTGACCTGCTTCCGTTAGAGATTACAGCCAAGAAAACCCATGACTCTGAATCAACTTGATGGCAACTGACAACAATAACAACAGTGTCAAATGCAGCTAAAAGGTCAAGTAAGAGGAAGACTCGGATTCCACCATTGGATTTAGTAATACAGAGCTAAATCCAGCACAGAGTTGGCTGTTAGGATCTAAAGGAAGGGGAGAGGTCCAGGCTGGAGAGACAGATTCAAACATTCCAGCAAATGGTGCATCCCCACAGAGACAAGATCAGAGAGACCAGGGAGAGTGAGAATAGAGGATCAAGGATGAATACCTTGGTAGAAGCAATAAGAAAAAGATGATGATTCCACGGAGAAGACAGAAAAAACATAATCACAAAGGGGGGATTAGACCAGAAACCAATTCTAGGAGAGAATGAATATGAGTGTCAACAGAACAGAACACTCAATTAAGGTAAACCCTAAAGAATCCATGACACTGGTGTCCCTTACCAAACAGATTCAGCCAATGATGCAGTTTGAAATGTGAAATGGAAGTTGGGAAACATATGCCAAAATACACAACTTTCATCTGCTGTATAGTTTATACATAATGATTATGGAGATTATTTGAAGGTGAGACAATCCATTCTTTCTTGCAGATATCCTAGGTTCTATGGCTGGATGAAACAGAACCATCAGAAAGCTATCTATGGACCACAGTGTTTTGGCCCCTGGAAATCTGTACTCTGCTTCCCCTGAGGAGTGATTACAGGCAGCAGGTTGCACCGATTTCTGGTAGTCACTCAAAAGTTATTGACTAAGTTACAAAAATTAGGAAATGAACCTTTTTTAAGCCAAGAACTCTTAAAGTCAATATGAACCATAAGAAACAATGCACAAACACCAGAAGATAAACTAGATAACAGGAAGCGCCTAAAATTCAAACACTTATGCTCATCAAAAGACTTCACCAAAAGAGTAAAAAGACATCCTACAGACTGGGAAAAAATTTTTGGCCGTGACAAATCTGATCAGCATGTAATCTTTAAAATCTCTAACATACTGCAAATCCTCAACAATAAAAAGACAACCAAATTAAAAAATGGGTTAAGGATATGAACAGGCACTTTGCCAAAGAAGACATTCAGGCCGCTAACAGACACATGAAGAAATGCTCACGATCATTAGCCATTAGAGAAATGCAAATAAAAAATACAGTAAGATACCATCTTACCCAACAAGGCTAGCATTAATCCAAAAAACACAAAATAATAAATGTTGGAGAGGATGTGGAGACTGGAACACTTATACACTGTTGGTGGGAATGTAAAATGGTACAACCACTTTGGAAATCGATTTGGCACTTCCTTAAAAAGCTAGAAATAGAAGTACCATACAATCCAGCAATCTTACTCCTTGCAATATATCCTAGAGAAATAAGAGCCATCACACAAATAGATATATGCACACCCACATTCATTGCAGCACGGTTCACAGTAGTAAAAAGATGGAAACAACCCGGATGTCCATCAACAGACAAATGGAAAAACAATTATGGTATATTCACACAATGGAATACTATGCAACAATAAAGAACAATGCTGAATCCATGAAACATAACATGGGGGAATCTGGAAGGCATTAGGCTGAGTGAATTTAGTCAGTCACAAAAGGACAAATATTGTATAAGACCACTTCTAAAAGAACTCAAGACAAGGTTTAAAGACAGAACAAAACATTCTTTGATGGTTACGAGGGTGAGGAGGGAGGGAGAGGGTTATTCACTAACTAGATAGTAGACAAGAATTATCTTAGGTGAAGGGAAGGATAGCACACACTACAGGGGAAGTCAGCATAACTGGACTAAACCAAAGCTAAGAAGTATCCTGAATACAGCCAAACACTTCGAGGGACAGAGTAGCAGGGGTGGAAGTCTGGGGATCATGCTTTCAGGCAACATCTAGGTCAACTGGCATAACGAAGTTTATTAAGAAAATGTTCTGCATCCTACTTTGGTGAGTGGCGTCTGGGGTCTTAAAAGCTAGCAAGCAGCCATCTAAGATCCATCAATTGGTCCTAACCCACCTGGAGTAAAGGAGAATGAAGAACACCAAAGTCACAAGGAAAGCATTATCCTAACGGACAGTAAGGGCCACATAAACCAGGGACTGCAACAGTCTGAGACCAGAAGAACTAGATGGTGCCTGGCTACCACCAATGACTGCCCTGACAGGGAACACAACAGAGAGTCCCTGTTGGAGGAGAAGAAAAATGGGCTGCAGAATTCAATTTCTAGTAAAAAGACCAGACTTAATGCTGTGACCAAGACTGGAAGAACCCCAGAAAGCATGGTCCTCGGACTCTCTGTCAACTCAGCACTAAAACCATTCCTGAGGCCTATGGGACTATGGGACATAAAATGATACTCGTGAAGAGTGTGCTTCTCAGCTCAAGTGGATACATGAGATTAAATGGGCAGCTCCTATCTGGAGGTGAGATGGGAAGGCAGAGAGGGTCAGGAGCTGGTTGAATGGACAGAGGTAATCCGGGGTGGAAAGGAGGAGTGTGCTGTCACAGTATAGGGAGAGCAATTGGGTCACATAGCAATGTATGTATAAATTTTTGTATGAGAGACTGACTTGAATTGTAAACTTTCACTTAAAGTATAACAATAAAATAAAAAATTTTAAAAAAAGAACTCTAAGTCTTAGGAGGAATTAGCCTGATGATTTCTTTAATGGTCAATACAAATCACGTAACAGAGAATGTCTATCTCTTTGCTATGACCATCGGAAAGATCAGACGAATCTGTGTAGTATTATTGAGTCTGAATATTTTTTGCAAAAAACTTTGTCCTGATATTGATGCGCTCCCGTATATTTTCCCTGATGTTGATTTTCATAAATTTCTACATTTCCATTCTAACCTACTGACCCTTAAAAATCTCACATAAGACAATGTAAACAGGTAGGGAATAAAAAACAAACAACTCACCTGAGATCTGTTCATTTTCTGCTGCTCTAGAGAACATGTAGAGAACTATGAAAGTGGAGCTGAGGGGAGAAGAAAAAAAGAATGAGATCACACAAGATCTCTGACCCGCCTTGCACCTCCTGGATTCTCCTGCCTAAAAAGATCCCAACACCAATGCTTCCTGGACACAACCAAACATCTCACAGGATTGGTCTACTGGGTTTGAGGGCTTAGGACCATAGTCTCGTGGGGCAACTCAGTCAACTGGCATAATATAGTCCATAAAGACAATGTTATACATCCTAGTTTGGTGAGTAGCATTTGGGGTCTTAAAAGCTTTCGAGCAGCCATCTAACATACAACTATTGATTGGTCTCTACTCATCCAGAGCTAAAGATGAAGAAGAAAACCAAAGACTCAAAGAAGAAACTAGTCTACAGAACCAACAATGATATCACCTACCTGGAGACCAGAACTAGTTGGTACTTGGCTACCCCTACTGACTGTTCTGACCAGGGTCTCAATAGATGATCCTAGATAGAACAGGAGTAAAATTTAGAACAAAACTCAAATTCCTAAAAAAAGGCCAGACTCACCGAACCAGTAGAGACTAGATGAACTCCTGAGATCATCACCCTGAGATACTCTTTAAACTCAGAACTCAAGCCACTCCCAGGGGTCACCTTTCAACCAAATAACAGATTGGCCCATAAAATAGGTATCACCTGTGAGTACTATGCTCCTCAAAATAGTCATCTAGATGAAACCAAATGGTTAACATTTGCCCTAGACCAAAGATGGGAAGGCAGGGGGTTGGGGGGAAGACAGGCAAGCTAGATTAACGGAAACAGAACAACCAAAATGGAAATAATGAGAATGCTGATAGACTGTGAGGAATGTAACCAATGTCACTGAACGATATGTACAGAAATTGTTAAATGAGAACCTAATTCCCTGTGTAAACTTTCATCAAAAGCACAACATTGAAAATTTTTTTTAAAAACTCCCCACATCAGCTGGATAAAATGTCCTCCTGAAGGAGAATATCCTTTGGCCCTTGACTACCTTGGCAGCAGTTTTTCAATCTTTTGATAAAAACTGGTTTGACTTAACTACGTCAGCAGACCTGACTATATCTTAGGCCGCTGACAACGTGATGATCTGGGGTTCAGTGTTTTTCATCTTTCATGTTAGACAGAAATAAGTAATCTAGGAAGCTCTTTCCTGCACTACCTTCTGAGTCTCTAATTTCCTGCACCACCTTCTGAGTCTGTAAGTCAGGACGGAGCAAGCGCCACCCACGTCTCTCAATGTTGCATGTGGTGAGGGGCATGCTATGAGGGTCCCTCAGGATCTGGAAAGAGTGGAGAGTGTGAAAGGAGTCAGGGGCTGTTAGGCAGGTTTGAGATAGAATTTCCTTAGCTACAGGTGCTATTTCTTTACACCAGACAAGCTCTCTCAAACCTTCAAACCCTGGGCAAGACCTGTCCCTTGCCTTAGCCCCAGCTCACCTCTCTCTTCTGAAACTTGGCTCAAATTCCCCATTGTCTTACGGCTTGGGGTGGCTTCTGGAGGTGAGTACAAGGATCAGAAATTGCTTCTAGGCGTGCAAATCTAGGGTCTGCTCTTTCTCAGCCTCCTCCTCTTCTGCTCTCGTGAGAGGTCTCAGCTCAGATGGGCAATCTTCCAGGTGGGATTCCTGCTCCTGAGGTTCCCTCTTTACCTCACAAGAGCTGCTTTGTTCCTGGGAAGCTGGACCTGGACCTAGGGGACAAAATTATTTTAATTGGAACCTACATCAGGGCCCCAAATGTTAGAATTCACGTGCCCCTGGAATCTTGGATCAGTCCTTCAAAAAACTCAAATCAGGACCACTGAGGACACACAGGCAGGGCAGCTCAGACCAGGCCCAGGCCTCTCAGTTACAAAGCGTGGCCCAGAAGCCCTAACAGACACCAAGAAGCCCAGAAATACAAGTGCCACAAGATAAAATGGAGTCCACATTATGATGTGAAGTATATAATGCTGGGTTTAGGCAGCATTGTTTTTTAGAACAAGTATGAAATAAGGAGCAGACATGTCTGGATGTGAGTCCTAGCTGCTCTCCTGCGGGCTGTGTGCTCATGAGACACTCACTCTGCCACTCTGATCTCCGCTTCCTCATTTGTTAAAACGGGGCTATCCCTACTTCACCCCGTGGTCAATGCAACCCGTCACTAGAATATTCAGAACAAGGGCTGCAAACATTACCGGGGCTTACTAACGCAGCGGCATCTCCCTACGCGCAGAAGGCGACAGGCCGGGACCTACACGCGGGAGGCGTGGACCCACCGCGGTTCGCGGGGGCAACCCGCAGCATCCGCTTCACCGGGCCGGGATCCTAAACGGGTCTCGCCCTACCCATCCCCTGTCCCAAGCTAGGTTTGCTCTTCCGCCGGGGCCGCAGCACCGACACCCGCCCCGACGCCCCACCAGTACCAAAGCTGCACGCAAGACCGGGCATGCGCGGGAGCGCCCGTCCCCCACCTCTCGCCTGGCGCGTGCCAGGCACCAAGATGGTCCGTTTCCCGTCAGGCTCCGCGGCAGGCGCCTACACCTCCCTAGCGGGTAGTGGAGCCGGAGCTACTTCTGCCAGATCCGACACGGGGCGCGTCAGGCTGTTTCATTTGTGAGCAGGATGAGAATACGTAAACCCTTAGAGCGGGAACCGGCAATTTAAATGTTTAAAAAGAAACACCCGTGACAGCAGGACTTCTTCACGGCAGTTGTTTAGTGCTAGAAATATATACCACTTTCCTAAATGGAAAGACGCAATTTTTTAATCCAAATATCAACAAGGTTTTTTTTTTTTTGTATGTTTTTGCACTTTGCTCTTTTATTTTGTACCATTGTTTTTTAATGTGATTTAATTGTAAGTTTATATAGTTAAATTTTTATCAACGGCTGCGTTTAACAACCAGCAAAATTCCTGAAAATTGATCACTTGGCTCTCAAGAATACAAGCCAGTTTCAGCACCAAAAAAAAAAGTTGCCGCGGAATGAATGTCAAGACTCAGGGCACTTCCTCTAAGGCTCCCCTGGGTGGACTGGAACCAGGAAGGTTTCGGTTAGCAACTTAACGGTTTGTGCCACCCACGGACTTCAGTTTTAACACACACCTCCTCTTTGCCAAATATTGTAAATGGTTATTTTTTAGCTTATTAGTTTGAAATAATTATCAATTCACAGGAAGTTGTGAAGATAGTACAAAGAAGTCCCGTGTACCTTTACCCAGTTTCCCTCATTGTTTACATTTTACATAACTATAGTACAATAAATATCAAAACTAGGAAATTAATGTACAATCTCAGACTCTACCTACTGAATCAGAACGTGCATTTCAGCAAGATCCGCAGGTGATTTGTATGCAAAATAAAGTTCCAAAAACTCTGAAACAAACAGGAAATTGACACTGGTGTAAAGTCTGTGTATAGTCATATGTCATTTGTATAACACCACCAAAATCCGCATACAAAACTATTTCCTCACCATGAAGATCTCCTTCCTGCTACCCTGTTTCAGTCACACTGCACCATCCTAATCCCTGGCATCCACCGAGAATGTTATATAAATGGAATCATACATTATGAGACCTTTTCAGATTGGCTTATTTCACTCAGCCAAATTCCCTTGAGATCCATCCAAGTTGTTGCATATATCAATGATTGATTTCTTTACGGATATACCACAGTTTGTTTAATCATTCACCTATTGAGAGACATTTTGGCTGTTTCCGGTTTTGGTTATTACATAAACTGCTATGAACAGTCAGGTACACAATTTTGTGTGAAATGAAGTTTTCATTTCCTGGAATAAATGCACAGGAGTGCAAATTTCGGGTCAAATGTTAATTTCATGCAGTTTAGCAGTGAACTGTTCACAGTAAACTGCTTAAGTATTTTCCAGAGTGGCTATACCATTTTACATTCCCACCAGCATGTATGAAGAGACCCAGTTTATCCACAGACCAATGGATAAACAAAATGTCATCTATTCATACAATATGTTATTATTCAGCCATAAAAAGTAATGAAGTACTGACACATGCTACAACATGGATGGATCTTGAAAATATTATGTGAAAAAAAAAGGCACAAAAGGTCACATAATGTATGATTCTATTTATACAAAACGTCCAGAATAGGCAAATCCACAAAGACAGAAAGGAGATTAGTGGTTGCCAGGGGTTGGGGGAAGAGAGCAATGAGAGTAAGTACTTAATGCATATGGGTTTTGTGGTGTGATGGGTGGCTTTTATACAGCCTTTTTCGCCAAGGTTTTGTAACTCCAACCAAATGGGGTGGAACTGTGCAAATAAGGTATTTATGGCCCACCAAGGAGACTGTACAGCTTCTAATAATGCAAACCAGGTGCATGGCACCCTTGTGGGGGTGGGACCATGCAGATTAGGTATATGGAACCCTAACGAGGGGATTGTTCTGTTTTGCTATCTTGCTAGGCTTAAAGGAAGACACAGAGAGGCGAGCTGCAATGTGGAAGACAGTGGGAGAGACAGCAGTGCAGCAGGCTGCACAGCAGTAGCAAGAGCAATAGCAAGACGGCAGGAAGCAGGAGACTGACAGAAGGCTGCTGTGGGGCTTGCCAACCCACAGAGCTACGAGCTTTGTAGCACTTGTCTGAGCAGGGCAGAGGTGAGGCCAAGAGGCCGAGGACCAGAGAGAACTGCCTGCGGACATGGCTGAGAAGCTCTCCTGATCAAAGATCTGTATCCTGAGTTGTCGCTGATCCTGAATTGTAACCAGTTACTTCCCTAATAGACCCCATATCTGTGAGTGTGGTCTGTGAGTTCTGTTTGGCCATCACAATGAATTGAACCCAGTAGAGAAGTAGAGTGCCGTTAGAGGGGTGGCTGGTGTCAGAATTGGTAAAAAGGTTGGAGAGAGGAGGTATGTCTGACCTCCACTTCAAAGGAATCAGTCTTGGCCTGTTGAGGCTGATGATGATTCTCTCTCCCCCTGTGAAGTTAGAGGGCAAGTGCCCCCACTACGTCATTTTTACAGGTGCTTTTTGGAGTGATGAAAATGATCTGGGATTAGATAGTGATTGTACAACACTGTGAATGCACTAAAAGCCCTGAATTGTACACTTGAAGATGGTTACAATTGGGACGTTCATGTTACGTGAATTTTACCTGAATGAAAGTACAAATCAAACAGGTGTGAGGGGCATGGAATTTCTCAGAATGGCAAGTGGATTCATGTTAAAGTCTGAAGGTGTTAAAAGATGAATCAGAGTATGTAGGCAGGACTAAGATCATAAAGGGCCTTGTCTACCCTTTACTCAGTGTGGACTTTACTGAAAAGGATAAGGGAGGCATTTGCTGAATTTTAAGCAAATGAATAGCAATGTTACTGGGCAGAATTCAAAGGATTCAGAGCGGAAGACAAAACTATGAAAGGAGTTGTTGCGATAATATAGGAGTTAAATTATTAGAATCTACACAAAAGGGTTGAAGTGAAAATAGAGAAAAGTTAAGTAGTAGGCAGAAATCACGGGACTTTGAGGCTCCATAAGTGTAAGGTTCCTTTTCTTGCAGTCCCCAGAATTTAGCAACTGGTCTGGTTCACAATAAATGAATGTGTCCAAGACATGGCCTTGAGAGGCATGTTTATTTATTTTATGATTTTTTTATTGTACTTTAGATGAAAGTTTACAGAACAAATTGTTTCTCGTTAAACAGTACACATGTTGTTTTATGACATTGGTTAACAATCCCACAACATGTCAACACTCCCTTCTCAACCCTGGGTTCCCTATTACCAGCTTTCCTGTCCCCTCCTGCCTTCTAGTCCTTGTCCCTGGGCTGTTGTGCCCCTTTAGTCTCATTTTGTTTTACAGGCCTGTCTAACCTTTGGCTGAAGGGTGAACACCAGGAGTGACTTCATTACTGAGTTAAAAGGGTGTCCGTGGGCCATACTCTCGGGGTTTCTCCAATATCTGTCAGGCCAGTAAGTCTGGTCTTTTTTGTGAGTTAGAATTTTGTTCTACATTTTTCTCCAGCTCTTTCCAGGACTGAGAAGCATATTTAAATGTTATGTGAGACTGTTTTCATTTGAGAAAAAAATTTCACCCTATCACATGGAAGATGAGCAAGCACAGGAAATTTTAGTTTTTATCTATACTTCTTAAAAGATACTATCAAGCTGAAATTCTTTAAGTGGCATCCCTGTATTTGGACATCCAATATAGCACCTGATATGGATAATTTAGAATAAAATGTCTGATATGAATATCTGTGGGCCTGTGAATAGGAGCCCTGGCGAAGCAGTGGTTAAGTGCTCGGCTGCTAACTGAAAGGTTGGTGGTTCGAACCCACTAGCCACTCCATGGGAGAAAGGTGTGGCAGTCTGCTTCCGTAAAGATTACAGCCTTGGGAATCTTATGGGGCAATTCTACTCTGTCCTATAGGGTTGCTATGAGTCAGTCAACTCGATGGCTACGGGTTCGGTTGTTTGGTTTGGTGAATAGAATTACTGAGCTCAGCATGGTGACATGCTACTTTTCTCTCCAGATACACACCAGCATGGGAAGTATCCAGAAGATCAAAATCCAAATAATGAGCAAGATCACTGCTTCCTGGCCTCTGAAGATCTCTTTAGGATGACATTGGCCTGAACGGGCTTTGCTTCTCTGACCTCACAGTTGTAGGTTTGAGGGTCTCTGTGAAGCACCAAGACACTCCCACAGTCAAGGCCATTTCCCAGACTCTCAGCTACATCCTGCTTATCTCCATCATTCTGTGTTCCCTCTGCTCCTTATCCCAAGGGCCATCTGCGTCCTACAGCAAAGGGCATTTGTAGTAGTAGTCTGCCATTTTGGCTAAAACTATCCCTGATGCTCTGGCCTTTAAGGCTACAACACAAGGACAAGGGTGAGACAATGTTTGGCGTGGGAGTCACCTAATGAGCATTCCCATCTGCTTCCTGATCCACATCAATCTCTGTTTAACACAGACTTGTACTTGGAGCCTGGCCACATCATCACTGAACGCAGTAAGGGCTCCATCACACCTTCTACATTAGCCTGGGCTAACTGGGCTTTTTTTTTAATTTGCCTTGGGGAGCTTCATGGCAGATTTCTTGGCCAAGAATCTGCCTGACTCCTTCAACAAGGCCAAGTTTCTAATGTCTAGCATGGTGGAGGCCACAGCACCAAGGGGAAGATCATAGTGGCCATGGAGCTCTCCATTGGCTTCCAGACCTAGGCTGTTTTGTCCCAAATGGTTTACTATTTTTCTAAACCAGATAGGGATACCCTGCAAGGCTTATAAAAAACTCATTGCCGTCTAGTTGATTCCAACTCATAGTGCCCCTATAGGACAGAGTAGAATTGTCCCACAGGGTTTCCAAGGAGTGACTGGTAGATTCAAACTGCCAGCCTTTTGGTTAGGGGCTGTAGCTCAACATAGGTCTTAACCACTGCACCACCAGGGCTCCGCGAAAAGTGTATAATACAAATTTGGAAGGAGGGGGAGGAAGCATTCTCAGGCTTTATTCTCATGAGTTCCACAAAATAATCAGAAAACCTAGAAATCTAAACTAAAAATGGAAATAAGAGAATGCTGACACATTGTGAAACATGTAACCAATGTTACGGAATAAGTTGTGTAAAAATTGTTAAATGGGAACCTAACTTGCTATTGAAACTTTCACCTAAAACACAATTAAAAAAAAATCTAAACTACATCACTCTCAGTCACCTATTAGATAACAGATTATTGTCGACATTCTCCAGTAAACATGTGACACGTGCAGGAGCATGTGTTACCCAGTTATCCAGTTTTTCAACCCAGAATATATCTTTGATTTCTTTTTGTCCCTAATGTTAACTGTTGCTCATTAAATATCTTTCTTTCTTTACTCTCCTAGTCACTTAAGAGATTTCTCCCCTGGAAAATGAAATGTTCTAAACTAATTTGTTATATAGTACATTTTCCTAATGATTTGAAATGTTTCTATTATAAATTCTCTTGTATACATAAATCTATTTCTGGACTCACTAAAACCTTCCTTAGTTTTTACCACTGAACAAATGTCACATTTTTATTTGCCTTAATATTTTAGTGATTTGATATGAGTAAAATAAGTCATCCTCAACATTCTTCTCAAATTTATCTTGGGTATTCTTGCACATCTTTTTTTAATTCATTTTTTTATTATATAGATTCATATACAGTTGTAAGAAAGAATACTAAGAGATTCAAAGTACCTTTCATTTAGTTTTCCCCAGTAGTAACATTTTGAATAACTACAGCTCAACATCACAATCAGGAAACTGAAATTCATACAATCCATAGAGCTTATTCAGATTTCACCAGTTTTGGAAGAACTCATTCGTGTGGGTGTTTAGGTCACGCAATTTTACCACATGTAGATTTGTCTAACTGTAATCATGATACAGAACTGTTCCATCACCACAATGCTCCCTCATGCTATCACCCTCACACACACATACCCATTCTTAACCCTGCCAACCACTAATCTGTTCTCCATATCTACAATTATCATTTCAAGAATGATATATAAATGGAATCATACAATATGTAACCTTTTGAGATTGGCTTTTTTCATTCAGCGTAACTTCTTTAAGGTTCATCCAAGTAGTTATGTGTAAAAACAGTACTTTCCATTTTATTGCTGAGTATATTCCATAGTAGGTAAGCACCATGGTTTAGTTAGTCACTGTGATGGTTAACGTTATGTGGCAACTTGGCTAGGCTGTGATTCTCGGGGGTTTGGCAGACACTATGTAATCACCTTCCATTTTGTGATCTGAAGAGAGCAATCAATCAGTTGGAAGGGGAGTTTCCTTGGGGGCATGGCCTGCCTCCAGTATATACATGGATGTTCTGGCAAAGCTCACTCTCCCTGTTGCCCTGAAATCTTTGGATCATCTAACTTCTGGTTCTTGGGAAGTAACCCAGCAGAGGCCTTCAGCCTGTCAGGTGACCTGCAGATTTTAGGTGTCAGCCCCTGCAACTACGTGAGCCAGCAAAGGCCTCCAGCCTGTCACGTGACCTGCAGATATTTGGCTTGTCAGCCCCTGCAAGTACATGAGCCAGCAGAGGTCTTCAGCCTGTTGCTTGACCTACGGATTTGGAACTTGCCAGCCCTCACAACTACGTGAGTCATTTCCTCACAACTGCACAAGCCATTTCCTTGAAGTAAATTTCTCTCTGTATATATCTATATGCACCTCACTGGTTTTGCTCCTGTAGACAACCCAGACTAAGATGTCATTTCCCCTCTGAGGGATATCGGGTGGTTTCCAGTTTGGGGCTATTATGAATAAAGCTGCTATAAACATCTGTGTACAGTTTTTGTGTGAACACAGATTTTCATTTCTCTAGAATAAATGTCCAAAAGTTCAATTTATCATATGGTAAATGCTTATTTAGTTTATAAAGAAATGGACAAACTACTTTCCAGAGTGGCTATGCCGTTTTACACTCCCACCAGCAGGTATGAGGGATCTAGTTTCTTTACGTCTGCACCAGCATTTGGTGTTATCACTATTTTCATTTCAGCTATTCTGATAGGTATATATTATTTCCTTTCTTCTCCTATATATATATATGTATATACATATATATATGATAATTTAAGGACAGCATATAGTTGGATCTTTTTTTCTTTAAATCCATTATGACAATCTCTGTCATTTAATTGGTATATTTATTCCTATTTGTTCCTGAAAGAGTTAACATAGCAGGCCTGAGATAGCTATCCTTGGAAAGGCCTGCTTGCAAGAAGGCTGGCCCTTGACTCGTATCTGAGAACTGGTAAACAGTCCCCAACAATGATTTCAAACTTTCCCTAAATGGGAAGAGTGGCTCGCTGGGCCAAACTGTTGATACAAACACTGCAGGTTGTGCTGAACACCTGCTCTCCTGGGAGTCTGGAATTTCAGTGATTGTGGTCGCTCATGTGCACTATGTGCCTATCTGACCAACCTAGTTTCAGGTGAACTTCCCTGGTAGGCAACACTTCACACATGCTGTCACAACCTGTTGCTGGGAGAACTGAGTGAATCCTGGGTGAGTCCACTGAGGGAGGACTCTTGAAAGCTTGTGTCTGGTTTCCTCTGGACTTCATCCCATGTGCTTTTTCCCATTACTGTTTTGCTTAGTATCTTTTTACTGTAATAAATCTTAGCTGTGAGTACAACTATATGCGGAGTCCTGTGAGTCATTCTGTGAAAAACCATTTATTTTAATAGCAAACCTTTTAGTTAAAGGCTTACTTATCAAAATACACCTAAAATGAAATAACAGTAAAAGAGTGGTGTAAATAAAGACTTTACAATTTTATATAACCACAAAGATCAAATCCTCTACTATTAGTATATCTTAATTTTCAAAATCAATGTAAAATCTTAAACTTACTTACCTTAAAGGATTATAAATTTTTAAAACTAGCATGAACAAACATGTCGAATATTTTTAGAATTATGGATCTAACATCTTTAACTGAATTTTTTTTTTAAAAAAGCATGTCTTGGGAGGTGGGGCCAAAATGGCAGAGTAGGCAGAAGCTTCCTGTGGTACCTCTTACAGCAAAGACCCGAAAAAAACAAGTGAATTGACTATGTATGACAATCAAAGGCAAAGTTGAAGAATTAGACTGAGTGGCAGCGGAAGAAGGGATGGCTCAGAAGCAGTGAGCAGTTGCCAGATCTGACCCAGCAGGAACTGGCACCCTGCATGTCAGATGGTTTGTGTGCTTGGTGAGGTAAGCAGTGGTGCTCAGCATGCATTTCCCACATTGGGAGAGACCGAGAGGAGGAGAGTCTACAAAGCCTCAAAAGCCAGTGAAAAGCGGTGCTCAGTGGGCAAAAGAAAAGTACATGCGTCTAACCTACCAAGAGGATCAAAAAACACCCCCTTTGGGAAAAACCTCTCTCCAGGTTACCTGCCCCCTCCCCGCTGTGAACCAGGTTCTGGCTGGCTTCACCGACTGCCGCGTACCCTGGGCCTGGGACCTGAAGTAGGATCCGTCAATTGCCCTGAGTCATTCTCCGGCCCTGGAGAGGGAACAAATTAATAAACAGGGAAAAAGTAATCTGCCAGCTCCTGTAAGCTGGGAATTCAGGGTAGGCACAGCTCCTTTGCCAGTCAGAGGCATAAGGGGTCCATGGACTTTAAATGACCTTCACCCTTGCATAGACCTGTGTGGGCCCATTTCAAAAGCATAGGTCCTCATTAGCACAGTACGACAGGGTATATACCTGAAGCCTAACTTCAACTGTATCAGCTACATGGTGGAATGGCAGGTTCGTGGCATCTGACAGTGCTCTGCCCATTACACAGGCTCTTCATCTACCCACATCAGGAGCCTGAGGACTGGCGGTTTCACTCACGCCACCAGGCCACCTGTGACAGTCCAGGAATAATTGCTGCCTCCCAGTCCTTACACCCTACAGCACTGGGTGTCCATAGTCCAGCTGCAAAACCCACCCACCTACAAGCTTTAGGGAACAGGGACACGCTTTCCTCCCAGACACTCAGGGGCAGCCATCAGCCCCCTGCCTTTCTCAGTGTGTGACCCCTACTGCAGCCACATACCTGTACCTACACCAATCACCCATGCCTGTCTAGGACCGTAGGTGAGAGCCTGCACCATGCACTTGGTGACTAACTACATGGACACCTGAGCTGAATCCATAAAAGAAACGTATATAGACTCCTGGGCTCGCATACCTAGTAACAAAACTAACCACCTGGTGACAGGATGTTAGAGATTCAAAGGCGTCAACAATCAAACTAGCTAACACGAGTAGCCTATTTTGGCATATCAAAACAAAACACAAAAAGAAGCTAGGACACAGTAAGCAAACATAAAATAAATATAGTAACTTACTGATGGCTCAGAGACAACAGTCAATACAAAATCACATAAAGAAGCAGACCATGATGGCTTCAGCAAGCTCCCAAAACAAAGAATTAAGAACTCTTCCGGAGGAAGAGAACTTCTTAGAATTACTGGAGGTAGAATACAAAAGATTAATAAACAGAACTCTTCAAGAGATCAGGAAGGCAATCATACAAAATGCAGAACAAGCCAAAGAACGCACAGACAAAGCAACAGAGGAACTTAAGATTAGAGATGAGAATAATGACAAATTGGACAGGCTGCAAGAATCCATAGAGAGACAGCAAACAGAAATGCAGAAGATGAACAACAAAATTTCAGAATTAGACAACTCAATAGAAAGTCATAGGAGAAGAATTCAGGCAATGGAAGTCAGAATTAGATTAAAGATAAAGCACTTGATACCAACTTATTTGAGGAAAAATCACATAAAAGAATTTTAAAAAATGAAGAAACCCTAAGAATTATGTGGGACTCTATGAAGAGGAATAACCTACTTGTGATTGGAGTATCAGAACAGGGAGGATAACAGAAAATACAGAGAGAATTGTTGAAGATTTATTGGCAGAAAACTTCCCTGATATCATGAAAGATGAGAAGATATCTATCCACGATGCTTATCGAACCCCACACAAGGTACCTCCCAAAAGAAAGTCACCAAGACATATTATAATTCACCTTGCCAAAACCAAAGATAGAGAATCTTAAGAGCGGCTAGGGATAAAGGAAAAGTCATCTACAAAGGAGAGTCGATAAGACTAAGTACGGACTACTCGGCAGAAATATGCAGGCAAGAAGACAATGGGATGACATATATACAGCCTTGAAGGAAAAAAATTGCCAGCCAAGAATTATACATCCAGCAAAACTGTCTCTCAAATACGATGGTGAAAATACGGCATTTCCAGATAAACGGAAGTTTAAGGAATTTGCAAAAACCAAACCAAAATTAAAAGAAATACTACGGGGAGTCCTCTGGTTAGAAAATCACTAACATCAGATAACAACCCAAGACTAGAACACAGGACAGCACAACTAGCTATCAACCCAGACAGGGAAGTCAAAAGATAAATCAAAGCTAAAACACTGAAAATAGGGAAACAGAGACGTCAATATGTAAAAAATGACAACATTAAAACAAAAAAGAGGGACTAAAAAATGTAGTCATAGATCTTTCATATGGACGGGAGTCAAGGTGATACAAAAAAATAAAACAGTGGTTTAAACTTAGAAAAATAAAGGTAAATATTAAGGTCATCACAAAGGAAATGACCAATCCTACACATCAAAATAAAAAACAAGAAAAACATAAATACTCAGCAAATACAAAATCAACAAAATGAAAAAGATGAAAAGAAACTACATAAAGAAAAACAACTCAGCATAGAAAATTAAGTGGAACAAAGAAACTGTCAACAGCACACAAAAAAAGACATTAAAATGACAGCACTGAACTCATACCTATCAATAATTACGCTGAATGTAACTGGACTAAATGCACCAATAAAGAGACAGAGAGTGGCAGAATGGATAAAAAAACCATGTTTTGTCTATATGCCACCTACAAGAGACACACCTTAGACTTAAAGACACAATCAAACTAAAACTCAAAGGATGGAAAAAAATACATCAAGCAAACAACACTCAAAATAGAGCAGGAGTGGCAATATTAATCTCTGACAAAATAGACTTTAAAGTAAAATCCACCACAAAGGATAACAAAGGACACTATATAACGATTAAAGGGGCAATATATGGGAGGACATAACTATAATAAATATTTACACACCCAATGACAGGGCTCCAAAATACATCAAACAAACTATAACAGCACTGAAAAGAGAGATAGACAGCTACACAATAATAGTAGCAGACTTCAACACACCACTTTCGGTGAAGGACAGAACATCCAGAAAGAAGCTCAGTAAAGACATGGAAGATCTAAATGCTATAATCAGCCAACTTGATCTCATAGACATATACAGAACACTCCACCCAACAACTGCCAAGTATACTTTCTTTTCCCATGGACATGGAACATTCTCCTGAATAGATCACATATTAGGTCATAATGCAAGCCTTAACAGAGTCCAAAGCATCAAAATATTACAAAGCCTCTTTTCTGACCATAAAGCCATAAAAGGGGAAATAAACAGAAAAAGTAAGGAAAAAAAAATCAAACACATGGAAACTGAAAAACACCTTGCTCAAAAACTACTGGGTTATAGAAGAAACTAAAGACAGAATAAAGAAATTCACAGAATCAAATGAGAATGAAAACACATCCTACCAGAACTGTTGGGACATAGCAAAAGCAGCGCTGAGAGGTCAATTTACAGCAATAAATGCACACATCCAAAAAGAAGAAAGGGCCAAAATCAAAACACGTTAACCCTACAATTCGAACAAATAGAAAGAGAGCAGCAAAAGAAGCCCTCAGGCACTGGAAGAAAGGAAATGATAAAAATTAGAGCAGAATTAAATGAAAAAGAGAACAGAAAAACAACTGAAAGAGTTAACAAGACCAAAAGCTGGTTCTTTGAAAACATCAGCAAAATCGATAAACCATTGGCCAAACTGACAACAGAAAAACAGGAAAGTAAATAACCCGAATAAGAAATGACATGGGCGATATCACAACAGATGCAACTGAAATTAAAAGAATCATAACACAATACTATGAAAAATTGTACTCTAACAAATTTGAAAACCTAGAGGAAATGGACAAATTTCTAGACACCCACTATCCACCTAAACTAACACAGAGGTAAAACAACTACATAAAACTATAACAAAAGAAGACATTGAAAAGGTAATTAAAAAACTCCCAACAAAAAAAACCCTGGCCTGGACAGTTTCATGGGAGAATTCTACCAAACTTTCAGAGAAGAGTTAACACCACTACCACTAAAGGTATTTCAGAGCACAGAAAATAATGGAATACTCCTAAACTCATTCTATGCAGTCAGTATAATCCTGACAACAAAACCAGGTAAAGACACCACACGAAAAGAAAATTACAGACCAATATCCCTCATGAACATTGACGCAAAAATCCTCAACAAAATTCTAGCCTATAGAATTCAACAACACATCAAAAAAATAATTCACCATGATCAAGTGGGATTTATACCAGGTATGCAGGGATGGTTCAACATTAGAGAAACAACCAATGTAATCCATCACATAAATAAAACAAAAGACAAGAACCACATGATCTTATCAATTGATGCAGAAAAGGCATTTGACAAAGTCCAACGCACCTTCATGATAAAAACTCTCAGCAAAATAGGAATAGAAGGGAAATTCCTCAATATAATTAAGCACATTTATACAAAGCCAACAGCCAACATCATCCTAAATCAAGAGAGTCTAGAAGCGTTCCCCTTGAGAACGGGAACCAGACAAGGATGCCCTTTATCACCACTCTTATTCAACATTGTGCTGGATGTCCTATCCAGAGCAATTAGGCTAGAAAAGAAATAAAGGGCATCCAGTTTGGTAAGGAAGAAGTAAAAGTATCTTTGTTTGTAGACGATATGATCTTATACACAGAAAACCCCAAAGAATCCACAAGAAAACTACTGGAACTAAGAGAAGATTTCAGCAAAATATCAGGATATAAGATAAACATACAAAAATCAGTTGGATTCCTTTACACCAACAAACAGAACTTCAAAGAGGAAATCATAAAATCAATACAATTTACAATAGCCCCCAAGAAGATAAAATACTTAGGAATAAATCTAACCAGAGACGTAAAAGACCGATACAATGAAAACTACAAGACGTTACTGCAAGAAACCAAAAGAGACTTGCATAAGTGGAAAGACGTACCTTGCTCATGGATAGGAAGACTCAATACAGTGTATAAATGTCAGTGCTAACCAAAGCGATCTACAGATACAATGCAATCCTTATCCAAATTCCAACAGCATTTTTCAATAAGATGGAGAAAAAAATCACCAACTTCATATGGAAATAGAAGTGACCCTGGCTAAGTAAAGCATTACTGAAGAAGAAACAAAGTAGGAGGCCTCACACTACCTATTTTATAACCTATTATACCACTACGGTAGTCAAAACCGACTGGCACTGGTACTACAACAGATACATAGACCAATGGAACAGAATTAAAAATCGAGACGTAAATTCATCCACCTATGAGCAGCTGATATTTGACAAAGGCCCGAAGTCCATTAATTGGGGAAAAGACAGTCTCTTTAACAAATAGTGCTGACATAACTGGATATCCATCTGCAAAAAACTGAAACAAGACCCATACCTCATACATGCTCAAAAACTAACTCAAAATGGATCAAAGACTTAAATATGAAATCGAAAATGATAATGATCATGGAAGAAACAATAGAAACAATGCTAGGAGCCCTAACACATGGCATAAACACAATATGAACCATAAGTAACAATGCACAAGCACCAGAAGAGAGACTAGATAAATGGGAGCTCCTAAAAATCACACACTTATGCTCATCAAAAGACTTCACCAAAAGAGTAAAAAGACAACCTATAGACTGGGAAAAAACTTTTGGCTACAACAAATCTGATCAGGGTCTAATCTCTAAAATCTATAAGATACTGCAAAATCTCAACAGCAAAAAGACAAATAACCCAATTAAAAAATGGGCAAAGGATATGAACAGGCACTTCACCAAAGAAGACATTCAGGTGGCTAATAGACACATGAGGAAATGCTCACCATCATTAGCCATCAGAGAAATGCAAATCAAAACTATAATGAGATACCATCTCACCCCAATAAGGCTAACATTAATCCATAAAACACAAAACAATAAATGTTGGAGAGGTTGTGGAGAGACTGGAACACTTACACACTGTTGGTGGGAATGTAAAACGGTACAACTACTTTGGAAATCGATTAGGTACTTCCTTAAAAATCTAGAAATAGAAGTACCATACAATCCAGCAATCCCACTCCTTGGAATACATCCTAGAGAAATCACAGCTGTCACATGAATATATGCACACTCATGTTCACTGCAGCACTGTTTACAATAGCAAAAAGATGGAAACAACCTAGATGCTCATCAACGGACAAATGGATACACAAATTATGGTATATTCCCACAATGGAATACTACGCAACAATAAAGAACAACGATGAATCCGTGAAACATCTCATAACATGGATGAATCTGGAAGGCATTATGCTGAGTGAAATTAGTCACAAAAGAACAAATATCGTATAAGACTACTATTATAAGAATTCAAGAGAAGGTTTAAACACAGAAGAAAGCATTGTTTGATGGTTATTAGAGTAGGGAGGGAGGGAGAGGCTTATTCACTAACTAAATAGTAGACAAGAATTATCTGGGGAAGTCAGTACAACTGGACTAAACCAAAGCTAAGAAGCTTCCTGAATACAATCAAACACTTTGAGGGACAGAGTAGCAGGGGCAGGGGCCTGGGGACCATGCTTTCAGGGGAGATCTAGGTCAGCTGGTGTAACAAAGTTTATTAAGAAAATGTTCTGCATCCCACTTTGGTGAGTGGTGTCCGGATCTTAAAAGCTAGTGAGTGGCCATCTAAGATGCATCAATTGGTCCCAACCTACCTGGAGCAAAGCAGAATGGAAAACCAAAGACATAAGGAAAATATTAGCCCAAGAGACAGAAAGGGCCACATAACCCAGAGACTCCATCAGCCTGAGAGCAGAACTAGATGGTGCTCAGGTACCACCAATGACCGCCCTGAGAGGGAACACAACAGAGAGTCCCTGATGGAGCAGGAGAAAGGTGGGGTGCAGAACTCAATTTCTAGTAAAAAGACCAGGTTTAACAGTCTGACTGAGACTGGAGGGACCTCAGAAGACATGGACACCAGACTCTCTGTTAGCCCAAAACGAAAACCATTCCTGAAGCCAACTCCTCAGACAAAGATTAGACTGGACTATGGGACATAAAATGATATTCGTGAAGAGAGTGCTTCTTAGCTCAAGTAGATAATGAGACTAAATGGGCAGCTCCTGTCCAGAGGTGAGATGAGAAGGCAGAAAGGGACAGGATCTGGGTGAATGGACATAGGAAATCCGGAGTGGAAAGGAGGAGTGTGCTGTCACAGTATAGGGAGAGCAATTGGGGTCACATAGCAATGTATGTATAAATTTTTGTATGAAAAACTAACTTGAAGTGTAAACTTTCACTTTAAGCACAATAAAAAATAAAAACAAAAGGAGATATAAAAAAAAAACCTCTCAAATATGTTCACTATAACATGGCATAAAAGCTGTACTTAACATAAATTATATTAGCACAGCTACATTTCTGCTGAGGTACGCTTTTTGTGTGTGTGTGCTGTCGAGTCAATTCTGACTCATAGCAACCCTTTGTCATAGATGACAACTGCCCCATAGGGTTTCCCATAATCTTTACGGGAGCAGATAATCAGGTCTTCTCTCCTTTGAAGCCACTAGTGGGTTCTAACCACCGACCTTTTGGTTAGCAGCTGAGCACTTAACCATTGCGACACTAGGGCTCCTTCTGAGGTACACCACCACAATATAAATATGTAAGTTGAAGTAAGGTCAGAATGCAAGAGGAAACTTTGCATTACAAAATACTGAACAGGAATTTTTTGAAAATACTCATCTCATAAGCTCATGATGCAAACTGGTTACACAGCTTCCACTTCTGTAATAACAGCTGCTCATTGTTCCTTGGTTACCTGTACAATGTTAGACTGAAAAAACTATCAAACCAGTGATATCCACTTGTGCTGTTCTGACAGTGCTGTGCTTCAACACCCAATCCACTTCAGTACTATGCGACCTGCATACTTGAATATATCCGTGTGCTGTGGTTTCTTTTTCCTTTTTCAGGGCCATTTGATGTGATCTTCTGATTAGAGTTCAACAGAAGCCTCGCCACGCCATCTGCCTTCTCCGGTTTAGATAAAATGAACATCTGATGCCCCATCTTGAATTCTGTAATCAGAGAGGAAATTCTGCACATCCTCAGCACAGGGCAAACAAGACCACAAACCCTTCACCTTCCTGGGGACCCAGCACATGGAGACTTGACAGGTCAGGTGGTCATACCAGCTTGGTGTACACTTTCTGTGGCTAAAAACAAAGCAAAAACTACTTTATATCACTTAATATTTATAACAAGAATGTGTACTAGACATTATTTTTCCTATTTTACAGATAAGGAAAGTAAAGATGAGTAATATTAAAGACCTTCAGAAACATAACAAACATGTTTGAGAGCTGAGATTCCATCCCAGGTCTCTCTGACGCCATCGCTTCCAGAACCACTACCACTGCCACCTGCAAGCGCTACCTAATATTACCCAGAGGGCTGTGCACAACTGAACCGAATCAAAACGACATTCAGAGCACACACTGCAGTGTCCCCTCTGGAAAAACATCCTCAGAAGTGACAAGATATTTTAAAACTCTAAATGTGTATCACTGAAAATGAGAATGGTCACCCACAGTGGACATGGGATTTTGAAGAATTCAAGGAAGAAGGAATGATCATAGTCCAGGACCTTACCGGAGACGGCAGCTGAGAAGATGCAAGAAGCTCCAGAGAGAGTGTGAGCTCTGAGGCTCCCTCCTCCTTGTGTCTGGAGGACGGGAAGGCAGTTATCCGCTTACTCCCAGGCGGGCACTGTTGAGTGTGGCCAGGCAGGCAGTGTAATGCCACTGAGCAGCCAGGATACCCCAGTAATCCCACACCATTACACTGTCTCTTAGCACCCACCCAACCTCACTATATGTTCCATCCTATTGTCAGTAAAGTTAAACAGGTAAGAACTCTTAGAGTCAGGCCAGCCAGGACTCTCAAATAGAGAAATGCACACACTACATGAAAGAAAAACTAACACCCCAAAGAGCATCACCCAAGTGAAGGGACAAAAGCTAACACGGATGAAAACGAAGCCAACGCAGCAGCAGATTGTGAAAGACGCATAACTAATACCTGCAGAGAAATAAGAGAGGACAAGACACCTGTAAAAGAAGTAACGTCTTTTATGAAAAAGAGCAAATCAGGATGATCAGACATTAAAAAGTATCAAAGTATGAAAAAAAAATGCTCACAGTATTAATGAAATTGCAGAACAGAGGAAAATTTGAAGAGTGAAATGGTGAGGTGGAAGATCCAGTCGATGCAGAATGCAGTGGAAAAGTAAAGAGTGTGATTTTTAGTTTTAAAGGGTCAAGCTATAATTTCTAACAGACATTTACTGTATGTTCTAGAAGGGAAGAAAAGAAAGATGAATCTGGGGCAACACTCCAAGAAATAGTAAGACAATTTCTCCAAACTGGAGAAAAATGAGTTCATAGATTATATTACCAAAGTAGGAAAATATATATAATTCAGATGCCTTGAATATTCTAGGAATATAAATATTAGGTTAGGGCAAGAGTGCTTTCTGGTTAAATTTGTAATTATTCCATATACTGTCATGATGAAAATTGGTAATTTTATTAAAAGGAACTCCTCTGTGAGATTAACTATAATTGTTAATTATAAAGAAAACTCTTACACTTAAGCATCAATACTTGTTTACTTGTTTGTGGTAGAAGGTATAATTACACATAGTACTGTTGCTGATGGAAGTTGAATTTCAGCTTGATGAGCAAACCTTCCCATTTAAAAAAACAATTTTTTTTTAAATTGTGCTTTAGGTGGAAGTTTACAGCTCAAATTAATCTCATTAAAAAATTTATGCACATGTTGTTTTGTGACATTGGTTGCAATCCCCACAATGTGACAGCATACCCCCCCTTTCCACCCAGGGTTCCCTGTGCCCATTTGTCCAGTTCCTGTCCCTCCATGCCTTCTTGTCCTGCTCTTGGACAGAAGCTGTCCATTTGGTCTCACATATTTGATTGAACTAAGAAGCATGTTCCTCCTGTATTTTTTGTTTTATACGCCTGTCTAATCTTTGTCTGAAAAGTCAGGAATGGTTTCAGTTCTGGGTTAGCAGAGCTTGGGGAGCAGGGGGGTGGGGGCCAGCATAGCTTTGGAGGATCCCCCAAGCTCTGTCAGACCATTAAATCTGGTATTTTTACGTGAATTTGAATTCTGTTCTATGTTTTCCTCCTGCTCTGTCTGGGACTCTCTGTTGTGTTCTCTTTCAGGGCAGTCATTGCTGGTAGCCGAGCACCATCTAGTTCTTCTGATCTCAGGCTGGGGGAGTGTCTGGTTTATTTGGCCCTTTAGTCCTTTGGGCTAGTATTTTCCTTGTGTCTTTGGTTTTCTTCATTCTCCTCTGCTCCAGGTGGGATGGGACCAATAGATGTATCTTAGATGGCCGCTCGCAAGCTTTTAAGACCCCAGGTGCTACGCCCCAAAGTGGGATGTAAAACATTTTCTTTATAAACTATGTTATGCCAATTGACCTAGATGTCCTCCAAGACTATGGTCCCCAGGCCCCAGGCCCCAGTCCCAGCTACTTGGTCCCTCAAAGTGTTTGGATGTGTCTAGGAAACTTCTATTCTTTTGCTTTGGTCCACTTGTGCTGACTTACCCCCTTAACCCAAATTGACACTTGTTTACTACCTAGTTAGTGACTTCCCTTCCCCCTCACTCCTCAACCTCATAACCATCAAAGAATGCTTTTTTCTGGGTTTAAACCTTTTCCTGAGTTCTTAAAATGGTGGTCTCATACAATATTTGTCCTTTTGTGACTGACTTACTTCACTTAGCATAATGCCCTCCAGATTCATCCATGTTGTGAGATGTTTCTGGATTCGTCATTGTTCTTTAACATTACATAGTATTCCATTGTGTGTATGTATCACAGTCTGTGTGGTTATCCATTCATCTGTTGATCAGCATTTAGGTTGTTTCCATCTTTTTGCTATTGTGAGCAGTGCTGCAATGAACATGGGTGTGCATATGTCTATTCATGTGACAGCTCTTATTTCTCTAGGGTATATTCCTAGGAGTGGGATTGCTGGATCATACGGTATTTTTAATTTTGGCTTTTTAAGGAGGCACATATCATTTTCCAAAGTAAACCTTCTCATTTTTAACCCATTGTCTCTGGCCTTAATTATTATGTTACAATTAACAGAACCAATAAAGTAATTACTCTTAGTACTCTGTGGTCATGAGCAACTACCTGCTTTACCTTTATAACACATTTTGGTTAAAGTAAAAATGAGTGATTAACATATCTGAACTTTTTAAACCACAGGTTGCAAATCAAATTTACAGCTCTAGAAAGGAACCAGAATCAGGTCAGCAGCAATGTAAGAATGCGAGACAGCAATGACATTATTTTCAAGGATTATTAAAGGATGTAATTTAGCAAAATAAAAAAATTAATTCTATGAGATGTGGTATACACAATAAACAATAGTGATGGAAAAGATTTACATAATATATTGCAAAACTAATTTTATATTTTAAAATAAAATTCTAAAATTAAGGTTGTAAATAATTTCCACGAGAGATACCAAGGAAGAGGAGACAGGATAGGCACATGTATAACCTATGACCTAGTGATCCTGCTTCTATGAATATGTCCCAGAGAAATTTTCATAAATGAAAGGTTGTGGGTGAACAAGCATCAGAATCAGTTCGAAGGAAATAAATATGCACAGAGCAACACGGTTAGATGTGAAAACACGGTGCTGGGTGACAAAAGGACACAACAAACTCACCAGCAGAGTAGTATGTATTTATATCGCAAATAAATGCTCAGAAAATAAATTATAGGTTTTACAAGTTCGCATATAAATAAAAGGATATATAAAATATATATCACATTAGAATTGTTGCCTATGATTCAGGGAATCGAAGTAGGAAATGGGCATTAAGGGGAATAAATACAACAAAATGGACCACAGTGTCGTAAAATTAAGAAAAAACTTACTCAGCACTACGCACCTGAAGTCCAAATCAAAAAAAACAGATAAAGATTTATTACAAAAATAAAATATGGTGGACTTTCCCCTCAGTAAAGATGGAGTAACAGGGACCAGATTAAACTTCCCATATGAAACAATAAAAAAAAAAAATCAACAAAATATAGGGAAAAACGGTTTTCAGAACACTGGACATCAGGCAACGAAGCGCAGAAATCCTCGAGACATGGGAGACAAATGAGAGGAGCCCCTACAATCGCCCCAGTTTACTGCTCTGAGAAAGTTTCCCCGTGGTCAGGAAGACAGATTAGAGGCAGAGCCTGGAACACTCCCAGAGTTGAGGAAACGGAGTTGAGAGTCTAGGAGAGGCAGCTAGAGTTCATAGGACAGAGTACTAGAGAGGAGAGAGGACCTCAGAAATCTGCAAGGTCCCCTTGAGTATTCAGCATATACTTATGTGTGTAAAGAAATTACCTGGGTTTGGGGAAAGAATCATTCAAAAGGATTAGAGGAAGCAATGCCTGGCACTCAAAAGGAGCCTGGAATAGTGCCTGTTCCTATCAGTTGGAGAGGAAAATTCCATAATTCATGGGCCACTGGGTAGAATATACAAGAAGATCTTGCTTCCGTAGTGGGGAATAATTAACCCTAGACTGAGTGTTACAGATTGAATTGTGTCCCCCAAGAATGTGTGTCAGGTTGGCTAGGCCATGATTCCCAGTATTGTGTAACTGTCCACCATTTTGTCATCTGATGTGATTTTCCTCTGTTGTAAATCCTACCTCTATGATGTTAACAAGGTGAGATTAGCAGCCCTTACGTTAATGAGGCAAGATCCAATCTACAAGATTAGGTTATGTCTTAAATCAATCTCTTTTGAGATATAAAAGAGAAGCGAGCAGAGAGACATAGGGACTTCATACTACTAAGAAAGAAGCACCAGGAGCAGAGCATGTCCTTTGGACACGGGGTCGCTGCGCTGAGAAGCTCCTCGACTGGGGAAGATTGATGACAAGGACCTTTCCCCACAGTCGACAGAGAGAGAAACGCTTCCCCTGGAACTGGCACCCTGAATTCGGAATTCAAGCCTCCCAGACTGTGAGTGAATAAATTTCTCTTTGTTAAAGCTATCCATTTATGGTATTTCTGTTACAGCAGCACTAGATAACTAAGATACTGAGCAATGCCTAACAAATCATACGAAGAAGACAAAAATCAAAAAAGATCCAACTGTTTTCAAGTAACTTAAGTATATCCCAGAAGATTTATATAAAGATTTATAGGGAATACAAAAATATCCAGCATTCAACAAAGCACAAGTCATAGTGTCTAACATCCAATAAAAGATTACCAAGTGTACAAACTGGCAAGAAAACATGACCTACAATGGGGAGAATCATCAATGAATTTCAAGAGAACCACAACTGACACAGGTATTAGAATCAGCAGAAAAAGGATATAAAAGCAGTTATTGTAACTGTATTCCATATGTTCAAAATGTAGAGACATGGCAGACCCAAACTGAACTTCTATAAATAGAAACTCCAATGTCACAGATGAAAAATACACCAGCTGGGACAAGCAGCAGATTAAAAATTACAAAAGAAAAGATTACTGAACTTGAAGGCAACCAAGTTCATTTCTTCAAAATGAAATACAGGAAAAAAAAAATGAAAAGAACATCAGTGAGTAGTATAAAAATGGCTTAGGGGCTGGTGTCTGACCTCTAACTTCACAAGGGAGGAGAATCAAGATCAACAGCCCAAGGCTGATTCCTGCGAGGAGGACGTCAGACACACCTCCTCTCTCTGCCATCTTTACCAATTCTGACACTGTCCCTCCCAGGGCACTCTCTACTTATCTGTTGGGTTCAATAATTCATTGCAATGGCCACACAGAACTCACAAACAATACTCATGATAATTGGGTTTATTAGGGATGTAACAGATTACAGTTCAAGCTCAGGAACACTCAGGATACAGTTGTTCCATCAGGACAGCCTATTTTCAGCTGTGCTCGCAGGCACACCTTTCTCTGGCCCTAGGCCTCTGCCTTGCTCAGGGAAGTATAACAAAGCTCTTTTAGCCTCTGCAGGTAACTCCCTAGAGGCACCGCAGGCACTCGGTTTTCTTGCTCTGTGGGCCAGGAAGCTCACTCCACGGTCTCCTGCCACCACTTCTCACTGTCTTCAGGGTTACAGCTCACTCTCTCTCTCTCTCTCTCTCTCTCGTCTCCTGGTTCCAGAAGCTTCCCAGCACAGGGATCCTGGGTCCAATGGATGCGTTCTCCACTCCTGGCTGTTCTTCCTTGGTGGTGGTGGGATCCTCTCTCTCTCCCGCCTCAGGGATGGCTCACCTCAAGCCCAGTGGCATAGCAAAACTGACCAATTCCTTTGGTAGGCCACAGTTACCCTATCTGCACCAAAAAAAAAAAAAAAAAACCCAACCCAAACCCACTGCCGTCAAGTCGATTTCAACTCATAGCTACCCTATAGGACAGAGTAGAACTGCCCCATAGGGTTTCCAAGGAACACCTGGTGGATTTGAACAGCCAACCTTCTGGTTAGTAGCCGTAGCTCTTAACCACTGGGCAACCAGGGTTTCCCCTATCTTCACAGTCATGCCAAATCATCTGGGTGGGAGTCACAAGACCATAGCGACAAAGGCCACACAAAAACAATCCATCGCACTGCAGTAGTATGAGGACAACCAGTCTAATATACAGCTAATTGGGGCTTCTGAAGAAGGGGGCAGGGAGGAACAGAAAAAATATTTGAAGAAATAATGGCCTACAATTTTCAAAACTTAATAATATAAACTATAAACCTACAGTTCCAAGAAACTCAGCAAACCCTATGCAAAAGAAAACTATACCAAGGAACATATAATCAAATTTCTCAAAAAAAAAAAAAAAAACTTAAACCAAAAAAAAATGTGTTACATACAGAAGAACAACAATAAGGATGCCAGATTTTTCACTGGAAAAAACATAAGCAAGAATACAGTGGATTAACATCTTTAATGAAGGAAAAAAGTGTCAAACTAGAATTTTATAGAGAACAAAAACATCTTTCAAAAATGAAGGTAAATAAATATTGGTGATGGTTTAAAAAAAATGAAGACAAGATCTCCAGTTTAGGACAAGATAGACTACTTCATATTCCCTCCACTAAGTACAGATATAAACCCTGGATATTATAGATAATAAGGCTCTGAAAGGTGGAGAAAGAAAGGCAGATCACCTTAGGACCCAAGGAACAATATGGTGCTGAGTTCCCTGGGTTTTCTTTTTGCCTCATATATACCCCAGACTAGGTGTCGGTGCAGCCAGCAACCCGGAAACGTCAATGGGTGCAAGTTAAAAAAGCTTAAGGAAAGCAGTTCTCTCCAGTCAAAGGACAAGGAAACGGACAGTCTAGCAAGACAGAGAACTTCAGACAACAACTGCCCTACTCCATCCAAACTTCATGGAAAAGAACTGTGATCCCCACCCTCACCCACATTAGCTGTCTTAGTTATCTAGTGCAGCTATAACAGAAATACCATGAGTGGGTGACTTTAACAAACAGAAATTTATTTTCTTACAGTTAGGAGGCTAGAAGTCCGAATTCTAGGGAAATTTTAGGGGAAGTGTCCCTCTGTCGGCTCTGGGGGAAGGTCATTGTGTCTTTTCAGCTTCTATTCCTCTTCCCCCATTTGTGCTTCCTTGCTTTATGGATTGCACAATCTGCTCTTTATATTTCAAAAGAGATTGACTTAAGACATACCCTACACTAATATTGCCTCATTAACATAACAAAGAAAATCCATCCCTAAATGGGATTATAACCATAGGTATAGGGGTTTAGGATTTACAATACACATTTTGTGGGGACACAATTCAATCCATAACATTAGCAAAGACCTATTAAAAAAGCCTAGACTTCCACTCTTGCTGGGCTACAAGGCACACCTCACCCTCCCAGCCAGGGTGCTGTCATTGAGGGCTTAGTACAGTGCCTGAACATCTACGGGGCCCACTACTATTGATGCATTCTGCCATGTTCCTGTATTGTCAACAGAGGCCGAGTGGAGAAGCTGGACTTCCACCCATACCTGGCAGTAACAAGGTAGCACTTCTCTTCCCCTGCTGGCACTGTGTCAGAGAAGAGTTCCTAAAAACAGGAGATTTAAATAAGAGCCAAGGTCTTATATTATCCAAAATATGCTGGATCAAATAAAAAAAAAAAATCACGTCATACCAAGAACCAGAAAAATATTGACTGGAATGAGGAAAGAAAATCAATAGACATCAACATGTTAGAATATCTGGCAAGGATTTTTAAGCAGCCATTGTAAAAAAAACTTCAACGAGTAATTATGAATATGCTTGAAACAAAAGAAAAAATAGAATGACTCAGCAAAGTGACAGAAGATTTAAAGAAGAGCCAAATGGAAATTCTCAAACTGAAAAATACAATTACCAAAATAAAAACTCACTGGATGGGTCCCAAAGCAGAATGGAGCCAATAGACGAAAAAAATCAGTGAGCTTGAAGGTAACTAATAGAAATTACCCGATTTGCAGAACAAACAGAAAACAGATGGAAAAAACCGAACAGAGCCTCAGGAAACTGTGAGTCTATAACAATAGATCTAACATTAACGTTATTGGAGTCCCAACAAGGTTAGTGTGGGGCTGAAAAATTATTCAAAAAAATAATGACTGAAAAGATCTCTAATTTGGCAAAGGACATCAAAGGGTAATACGGGAAAGCTATGAACAACTCTACACACATAAATTTCACTACTTTGATGAAACGTACCAATTCTTCAAAAAACTACTAGCACAACTCATCAAACATGAACTAGATGATTTGAAAAGTCCTATAACTACTAAGGCATAGTGGTTAAGAGCTTGGCTGCTAACCAAAACGTCAGCAGTTTGAATTCACCAGCTGCCCCTTGGGAACCCTGTGGGGCAGTTCCATTCTGTCCTATGGGGTCGCTATGAGTTGGAATCAAATTGATGGCAATGAGTTTGGTTGTTTTTGGTTTTTATTACTACTGAAGAAATTGGCCTTGTAATATAAAACTTCCAAAAAAAATCTCCAGACATAGTTTCAGTGAAGAATCATACCAAACATTTAAAGAAGAATTAAACCAGTTCTATACAATCTTTTCCAGAAAACAGTAAAGGAGGAAACACTGCCGAACTCATTTAAGAGGCCAGTATTACCCTTATACCCAAACCAGACAAAGACAGTCAAGAGAAGAAAAGCACAATATCTCTGATGAATAAAAATGCAAAAATCCATAGTAAACATTAATAATTATTCAGTAATATATACAAAAAAAAATTATACACGATGACCAAGTAAAGTTTACTCCAGGTTTGCAAGGCTAGTTCAACCTTGGAAAATCAATGCAATCACTATACCAACAGGCTAAGGAGGAAAATCATACGATCATATTAATTGATGCAGAAAAGGCATTTGACAAAATCCAATATCCATTCAGGATTTAAAAAAAAAAAAAAACTCTTGGCAAATTAGGAATAGAGGGAAATCATTTCAAATTGATAAAAAGCATCTACAAAAAACTAAAGTTAGTATCATACTTAATTAATAGTGAAAAACTGCATGCTTCCCTCAAAGATTAGGAACCAGGCAAGGATGTCCACTCTCACCACTCTTATTCAACATAGTACTGGAAGTCCTAGTCAGCAAAATAAGACACAGAAATAAAAGCCACGTGGATAGGAAAGGCCAAAATTCAGAGAAGGTATGCCCCTTAGTCATCTAGTGCTGTTACAATAGAAATACCACAAGTGGATGGCTTTAACAAACTCAAAGGTATTTTCTCACAGTTTAGGAGGCCAGAAGTCGGAATTCAGAGTGCCCCACTCTAGGAGCTGGCTTTCTCTCTCAGTCGGCTCTGGAGGAAGGTCTTTGTCTCTTATTTCCTGGTTTCCTAGAGATCTCCATGTGGCTGGGCATCAAACTTCCCCCATCTGTGCTTGCTGGCTTGCTTGTTTAATCTCTTTTTTTATCTCAAAAGAGATCAACTCAAGACACACCCTATACTAATCCTGCCTGATTAACTAACAAAGACAACCCATTCCCAAATGAAATAATAACCATAGTCATAGAGGTTAAGATTTACGACACAACTCAATCCGTAACAGTATGATTATTTAAATGAAAAATCCAAGGAATCTACAAAATAAATAAAACTCTTAGAACTACTAATTAATTTAGCAAAGTCGCAGAATACAACATCAATATACAAAAATCAACTGTATTTCTACGTACTAACAACAGAACATGGAAACTAAAATAAAAAGTATAATACCACCTACAACAGCTCAAAAATATTAAACATTTAGGTATACATAGAGCAAAACATTAGGGAAGTTGTATACTGAAAACTACAAAATATTTATGAAAAATCCAGGTAAAGGAGGGAACTCTGAAGATTGGGGCTATACGAAAGGTCTTAACAGGAGATTTCTATTTCTTACGATGAGTAGGGAACACATAGATCGCAGATTGAGTAGTAGTCGTTATATGTTCCAGATATGTTTCGTATCTCTTGTGTCATATTTCTTAAGATGGGAAAAAATAAATACACAATGATAAATACACAATAAATTGATCACAATGAAAATACATGAGAGCCCAGACAAAGCCCTAGAACCACTCCCACACAAACCTGCTAGATTCTGGTCATTCCAAGGTGAGTCGCCAAAAAGGAACCACTGCAAAATGTATTCAAGCTATAACTAGAAAACGAAAAAAGGGAAAAAAAACAAAAGGCTGACTACACATGGTCAGCAGTAAGGTGGCGAGGAGGCAAAAGAAACCAATGAGTAAATATCTCAGAACAAAGTATACAGATTTAATGAAAATGATGAACGGACGAAGAGCACAGGGAGGAGATGCTGATACAAGGAGAAGAAATGAAATCCCTAGATAAAAAACGTTCAAAGGTTTGAAACTGTTTCCTCAGGGAGCAGGAAATAGGGGGAAGATGAAAGAGTGGTAATAGCGCCTTGTGCAAGTCTGTGCTTCTGAAAATATGTCCATGTATTGCTTTATTTTAAAAAAATAAAGTAAAAAAGAGCTTCTCCGCACCAGGACCCAATGCCCTTGATAGGACTCTCACATCTCCAGGGTGAGGGATGGTCATTCATCCAGGACTCCCCAAACACCCTCGCCGTGAAGAAGCTCTGCCTTTTGGACCCTCTAGTTCCTGTCAACCCGATGGACTGGCTGCTCCTACCCTGGGGCCACAACCCTCAGGGCTCCCTCTACCACGATCCCAAATCTCAGTTCCGCAGTCCCCGCGCCCAGTTCTCAGTCTCTGGCCCACGACGTGCAACCTGTTCCGCTCTGGGACGCTCCTCATTTCGGGCTCCGAGTCCCCACGCTCCAGCTCTTCACGTCAGGCACCTCGCTTGTCCCTCCTGATCACCCCTAAGGAGAGCGGAACGCAGAGGACTTGGCAGTTGTCCCCGAAGCAGTGGATGCTTGTTTACTATCACCATGGAAACCCCTGCACGCGCTCTAGGGCGCAGCCTCTGCCTACAAGTATCGTACCGCCGTGCGCAACCGGCGCTTCCGGCCCCTAGTTTACCACACGTTCTGGGCTCCTGGGGCCTGCAGCCCAGAAGTCCGCGTTCCCACGTTTCTGACGGTTGCCGGTGTGACGGCGGGCCAGTCCTGCTGGCTGAGCCCCACCCTGAGCTCCCGTAAGGCGCGGTGCAGCCGTAATTCTATGGCACGGCCGTAACGAGTGATGGGCCGCGGCGGGCGCCATTATGTCGCCTCCGGAGCCGAGCCGACGATTGGCTGACAGGGCGCGGGGTGGGGCTGAGGCCACGGAGAGGGGCGGTGCCGACGGATTCTAGCCCGATGCCCTGGACTGAGCTCCTTGGTTCCGCCTCGGCCCTTGGGCGGGGGACTCCAGGTACGGCGGGTCCGCGAACGTGCCATTGTGACGCGCCTCGAGCGGAGCCAGCGATTGGCCAGCCTGGCGGGGCGGGGGTCCGAGGCTTCTCGGAGGAGCGTGGCTGGAAAGCCGCCGCGGGGGGTTGGGTTGGTGGGCTGTTTCGGGAAGAGGAGCGGCCGGCCAGGCACGAGTCCTTCTCGGGAGCGAGGGGGCCGGTCTGAGCTCCTGGAGGATACTGACTCGGTTGTCCCCACTGAAAACCAGAAGAGGGTGCCCAGGCGACCCCTGGATTGAACAGAAGCATGAGAGAAGAAAATGAGTCTTGCCGAGAGAGGAATCTTAGAACACCAGAGACGGAGTAAAGGCGTCTCTGAGTGCTAGGGCTTAAAGTGGGTTGTCCGTGTGGCAGACGTGGGGACACGGAGATGATTGGGTCTCTACGCTGCACTATCAGGTCAGCTCACCTGGCCCGCACTTTGGCTTCTGGCCTGATCCTCAGGGATAAAGTGCTGGGTCAGAGGATATCACCACCGTGACCTTCACTACTGGAGAAACACGGATATAGTTTAATATTGAGTTCCTGCTACATCCACGCCAGCTTTGGTTTTGCTCCAAAAAACAAGACAACTTCCCAGCCCTTGGTGAGGAGTTATTTGTTAAGTATATTTTGTTGTACGTCATCCAGTGGATTCCAACTCAGTGACCCCATATGACAGAGTAGAACTGCCCTCATAGGACTTCCTAGGCTGTAATCTTTACAGGAGCAGACCGCCTGGCCTTTTCTCCCGTACCTTTTAGTTAGCAGCTGAGCGCTTAACAATTGCACCACCAGAGCTTCTTTAAGTCGAGATTAGCAGTAGTGAAAGCTGCTAAGCAATATCCTTTTACTTCTCATCACCACACTTTAAATTCATTGCTTAATGCTAAAAAGAGCTGCGCTGACAGTGATACCTGGTATGGCTGGCCTGGTTCTTTCCACTAGGCCAAGGCATTCCCCTCACAGAATATCAGAAAAGGACTGCGACTTGATGGAAGGAAAAGAAAATAAGACAACTCTAGTTATGTCTGAACAGAGATAAAAACAAAGATACGGTTCTACCACAAAAATGACCAACATCCCTTCCCCAGCTAATATGATACTGCTGCTGCTTCCTTCCTCCTGCTTTCTCGATAAAAATTATTAAACTACTCAGGCACTAAATTTCCCCTGCTTTCTGGCAGCATCTGATCAAGAAAAGACCCCCATTTACTTGGACCCTTCCCAAAAATCATCTAACATAAGCCCAAATCCTTTAACAAGGCCTCTTAACACCCTTTTCCTGAGACACCCCGTGGTTACTCATGGTGTGAGGTATACCTTCTTGTAGCAAATAATAACACACCTTTGACCATAATTATGTCCCTGGTGGTCTTTGGTTAGTATGCATCACCAGAAAGGAATGAACTTTTATATTTATATATGAATTATACATAACTCATACACACAAAAAAATAAAACCTTAGAGCCAGTACTTTAATGAGAAATCAAAAAACATCTCTAATGTGGATAATAAACTGGAGATCTTGATATGGAAAAATCTTGCATGCTAAATGCAATTTGGGATCCTAGATTGTATTCTGAAACAGTAAAAAGACGTTAGTGGAAACAGTGGTAAAATCAGATTAAGATATGTAGTTACTAGTGACATACCAATGTTAATGTCTTAGTTTTTACAAGTGTACCATGGTTATATAAGATGTTAACTCCAGGAGAAACTGAGTGAAGGGTATATAAGAGCTCTGTCCGCAGCTTTTCTGTAGATCTAAAAAATTATCGTAAAATTATTTTTTAAAGAAACAAACGTATATGCACTTTTCACTTCAGAGAGGAACCTTATTTTTCTTTTGGGTGGAGTGGTGGCAATGGTTGTTGCATCATGAGTGACCCTGGCAGGAGCAACAGGAATACAGTTAATCCCAGCAGCCCTCCTGCCTCCGTCTCCAGCCTCTGGCTCTTTCCTGACATTTCAGGGTTCCCTCCTGGGTCCCCATACAACCAACCCCTTTGACGCTGGGCATGCACTGGAAGTCACCACACCAGGTCTCAGTCCTGTCCCACTATTGCATTGTCACGCAGACCCAAGTAAGTCCAGGGCTTCTGACTGCTTTCCTAGTGGAAATAAGCTGTAAATGGATAAAAA
The DNA here is from genome assembly GCA_030035585.1 of Dugong dugon. Lineage (NCBI taxonomy): Eukaryota > Metazoa > Chordata > Mammalia > Sirenia > Dugongidae > Dugong > Dugong dugon. The sequence continues at coordinate 2,391,536 of CM057475.1, read as the reverse complement.
CCACAAACATCCGGAAGGAGAATTTATGTCAAGGTAGCAGTGTCAAATTGAAAAGAAGGAACATGTCTGTTTCAGCTCTGCCAACACATTAGCCATCTCCTGAGCTTTCCTTAGTTTTGCTGAGGCCCCCAGGCTTCAACCCAGGCATGGCGGTTAATGGACACTGTAAGGGAGAGCGATGGTCTCTGACACACCAACAAAACATAGAAAATTGGATACCCCAGCCTGGACACTAGGCAGTCACTGTCGGGCTAGAAATAACAAGTTGGTCTTGTGCAGTAACAGTGGACAGAAGCTTACATTCAGGGAATCCTCTCCCAGTAAAAGGAAGATGGATGTGCATGTTATAACAATTGGGCCTTTGGGAGACGGAGTTTGTCTTCTGAAATCTGGTGGCTTTTATTATGTGGTGAGGATGCTGTGCAATAGAAATATGTTAAATTTTCTAGTAGCCACATTTTTAAAAAGTAAAAAGAAACAGGTAAGATTAACTTAAATAATATTTGTATTTGACCCAATATATCAAAAATATCATTTCAATATGTAGTCAATATGTGAAACATTAGACATTTAACTCTTTAAAAATGAAGTCTTTGAAATCTGGTGTGTATTTTACACTTACAGCACATCTTAATTCAGACACTAGATTTTCACTGTGAATACTTGATGTGTATTTTTCATAAAATTTATAGTTGAAAAAGTAGATTCACATACCCGTGTTGTTCCAACATAAAATCTTTCCAATATCTGAACTGAGTATTGGTTTTTAAATTTAAATTAAACAAAATTTAAAAGTCAGGTCCTCAGTTGCACTAGCCAAATTTCAGGTGTTCAGTAGCCCCCTGTGGATAATGGCTCACTTACCACACAGTACAGTATTAGACTAAGAACCAGAAAACCAAACCAATTCCCCTCGAGTCTGATGACTCAGAGTGACCCTATAGGACAGAGTAGAATGGCTGTTGGATTTGAACTGCCAACCTTTTGCTTAGCAGGTGAATGCTTAACCACTGTGCCACCAAGGCTCCTAGTCTCAGAAGGAGGAACCAAAGTACTGCTGTCCGCAATCTGTCACTCTCTGTAAGCGCTACCTAGTGGCTCTGTCTCTACTATAAGCCACTGCCTTTCTTCACTAAGCCTGGAGGATTAAAACTTGCTACCTGACGTTACTGATTTTCGAACTGGAGGACTCCCTGTAGTATTTCTTCTAACTTTGGCTTGGTTTTTGCAAATTCCCTAAACTTCTGTTTATCTGGAAATGCCCTAATTTCACCATCATATTTGAGAGACAGTTTTGCTGGATATATAATTCTGGGCTGGCAGTTTTTTTCCTTCAAGGCCTTATATATGTCATCCGATTGCCTTCTTGCCTGCATGGTTTCTGCTGAGTAGTCTGAACTTACCGACTCTCCTTTGTAGATGACTTTTTCTTTATCCCTCGCTACTCTTAAAATTCTCTATCTTTGGTTTAGGCAAGTTTGATTATACTATGTCTTGGTGACTTTCTTTTGGGAGCTACCTTATGTGGGGTTCAAAGAACATCTTGGATAGATATCTTGTCATCTTTCACGAAATCAGGGAAGTTTTCTGCCAACAAATCTTCAATAATTCTCTCTGTGTTTTCTGTTCTCCCCCATTCTGGCACTCGAATCACTCGTAGGTTATTCCTCTTGATAGAGTCCCACGTAATTCTTAGGGTTTCTTCATTTTTTAAATCCTTTTATCTGATTTTTCCTCAAATAAGTTGGTGTCAAGTGCTTTATCTTCAGTCTTAACTAATTCTGACTTCCAGTGCCTCAGTTCTGTTCCTATGACTTTCTATTGAGTTGTCTAATTCTGAAATTTTATTGTTAATCTTCTGGATTTCTGATTGCTGTCTCTCTACGGATTCTTGCAGTGTGTTAAATTTGTCGTTATGCTCTTCTCTAATCTTTTTAATTTCCTCTATTACGTGTTCTGCGTTTTGCTTGATTTCCTCCCTAATTTCTTGAAGAGTTCTGTATATTAACCTTTTGTATTCTGCCTCTGGTGATTCCAAGAAATTTTCCTTCTCTGGAAGATTTCTAGATTCTTTATTTTGGGAGCTTGCTGAAGCCATCACGGATTGCCTCTTTATGTGATTTGATATTGACTGTTGTCTCCAAGTCATCAATAAGTTATGATGTTTATTTACTTAATGTTTGCTGTGTCCTAGCTTTGTTTTGTTTTGATATGCCCAAATAGGCTGCTCATATGAGCTAGTTTGATTATTGGCACCTTTGAAACTCTAATGTCCTGTCACCAGGTGGTTAGATCTGTTACTAGGTATGTGAGCTCAGGAGTCCACCCACTCCTCCTGCATGGATTCAGCCCAGGTGCCCAGGTAGATAGCCACCAAGTGTGTGGTGTAGGCTCTGACGTACAGTCCTAGACAGGCATGGGTGATTGGTGTAGGCATAGGCATCTGCTGCAGCAGGGGGACACACTCTGAGCAAGGCAGGGGGCTGACAGCCTCCCCCAAGTGTCCGGGAGGAAGGTGTGTCCCTGTTCCCTACAGCACGTAGGTGGGTGGGTTTTGCAGTGGAACTATGAGCGTGCCAATCTATTATTTAGCTAAAAAGTGACCTCGGGGTAGTTTTGATTCAAAGTTTCAAGAGTATCTCAGAGCAGTAGTCTTGGGGAGTCCTCTGGTCTCAACCATTCTGGTAGGTCTGCATTATTTTTAAGGATTTGAGGTTCTCTTCCATATTATTCTCCCATCAGGGTGAATGAGGCCATGGTTCATGTAGACTGTCCTGTAGACTACTGTCTTTTTTGAGTCTTTAGTTTCCTTCTTTCTCTTGTGCTACGGACAAGTAGAGACCCACAGTTGTATCTTAGATGACCCTCTGCAACCTTTTAAGACCCCAGATACTACTCACCAGACTAGGATGTAGAACATAAACTTTATGAACTATATATTTTGCCAATTGACCAAGATGTCCCATGAGACTGTGGTCCTAAGCCTTTACACCCAGAAAACGAATCCCTCAAGGTGTTTGGTTATGTCTAAGAAGTATCCGTAACTGCCTGCTATGTGCTTCATTATATATGAATATACGTGTATACAGTCGCAGATAAATATACACATAGATACAGATAGATATATGCGCATAAGTCACAGATACATATACATGTGCATACGCCTATATATAAACACATATATAGTCACATATACATGCCTATACACATATATGCCTGCACGCATACATATATACCCACACATTTAGTTTTTGGTTGTTGCAAACTTATAGATGCTGTAGCAATTACCAAAAGGTCCATTTTTCTTGTGTATATTTTAGTGACATCACTTACCTTCGTCAGGCTGTGCATACTTCACCCTAATTCTGTGTTACATTTCCCATCACCAAAAATAACGAGTGTCTACTATCTGGAGAGTGAATCCTCCCCTCTACCCTAATCCCTGATAACCACTAGTGAACATTGTTTTCTGTATGTTTACGTGTTCATGTCATTTCATGAAAGTGAGAACACACAATATATTTTTATTTTGTGATCGACTTATGTTGTTCAACATAATGTTAAATCTCAGGGTTTTTAAAGGAAGTTTCATTTGTATTTACAGAGGAAAATGCAGTCTTCTAATATGTTCCAAACCAAACTCACTGCTGTTGAGTTTATTCTGACTCATGGCAACCCCATGTGTTACAGAGTAGAACTGCTCCATAGGGTTTTCTTAGTTGTAATCTTTATAGAAGCAGATTGTCAGGCCTTTCTTCCACAGAGCTACCGGGTGAGTTCAAACCACCAACCTTTAGGTCAGCAGCCAGTCACAAACTGTTTGTGCCACACAGGCATCTGTTTTAACCCTACAGATGTACTTCTCAGGGTGGAGAAAGTTTCTCAGAACGTGTAACAACACAAAGGACTTACTCTAATGCCATTTGTCATTCCATGAAATGTTAGCCTAAAATGGATTATTTCACACTGAAGTCACAGTGATCCAGCTTATAAGATTTGCAAAACTTGTTAAGTTTTCTCATTTGTGAATAGCATAGGGACTTGAATCTAAAGAACAGAAGAGTGACGTGTGACTTTCCCTCTAGGGTTTAAGTGTGGTTGGCTTTTATTTACAGTTTTTAGTATAGACTAGAGTTCCCAACAGGTATTAAATATATACTTAAACAAAGATTTATTGGAGTTGTGTTATTTTTGTATTAACCTTTATATTTTATTACTGTGATTTAACCAAATTTTTGTAGCATCTAATAAAATCTTTTTTTTTTCCCAGTTACATTTGGCTCCTGAGACGTTTTATTCTTTTCTGAAAATGTATCATGTATGATGTTGCTCAGGTTGGTGGTAAGCTCTGTAAAAGCCAGGATTAAAACAAAAACAAAACTAAACCCATTGGAAATGAATAATTTATAAATTTATAGTTCACATTTCCAAAGAATGCCAAAATTCCTTTTACAGATTTTAATGGATTTATTTATAGTGTCAACCAGAAACAACAACTAACTGGTTTAGACCAGTCAAAGGTGCTTCCATCTAAAATATAAACCTTACTTAACTGGGACTTTCCAAACACACATTCTCTTGAGACTTCTCATATTAAAACCAAGAACCCTAATGTTATGGATTGAATTGTTTCCCCCCAAAATACGTGTTGTACCTGTGGTTTTAATCCCATTTGGGAATGAGTTTTCTGTGTTATGTTAATGTGGCACTATTAGTGTGTGTTTTTTAAATCAATTGCTTTTGAGATCTAAAAGAGCAGATCAAGCAAGGAATAGAGGAATCAGAGATGGGGGAAGATGGGTAAGATCTCCTTGAAGATCACCAAGGAGCCAAGGAATAGAAGCTGAAAAGAGACAAAGACCTTCCCCTAGAGCAAACAGAGAGAGTCTTCCCGTAGCGATGGCACCCTGAATTCGGACTTCTAGCCTCTTAAAGTGTGAGAAAATAAATTTATGTTTATCAACGCCATCCACTTGTGGTATTTCTGTTATAGCAGCACTAGATAACTAAGACCCCTTGCAACTATTAAAAATTCATTACTGTCAAGTTGATTGTGACTCATGGCAACTCCATGTGTTACAGAAGAGAACTGCTTTGTGGGGTTTTCTTGGCTGTAATCTTTATGGAAGCAGATTGCCAGGCCTTTCTTCCATGGTACTGCTGGGTGGGTTAGAACTGCCAACCTTTAGGTTAGTAGTCAAGAGCAAACTGAACTTAATCCATTTTTTTTCCCCAGCTTCCTCAAAGATCCTTATTACTGTTTTTCTCAAATTGAAGTCCTTGGTATTTCCTCTTGAATACCAGGCTTCCTAACTGGAGCAATTTGGCTTACTCTCAAATAAAATCTTCGTTAAAATTTTTATGACTTGACTCCAGAATCTGTCATTTAACAATGGAGTCAATATTCATGACTGAATTGTAGACTGAATTATGTGGCCCTCTGGCTTAGAGAGGACAAAAGGAAGGTGTGACCAGTAGTAACTTAAGGGTTGCCAGTTGGCAGAAGTCAAATACAGAGCAGGACAGAAGAGAGTCACAGACTCTTATTTCATTGTTGAGGAAACTCAGCTCAGGGAAGTTTAATGACTTTTCCAAAGTTACTCAAATAGCAAATGGCTGCACACAAGCCCAGTATTCTTAGATCCTATTCTAATGATCTTAATCAAGACAGATTTTTTTTTCTAGATTGATTATTGTGTGTATGTGTATGCATATCTGTGTGCGTATGCATGTTCTTTATAGACAGTCCTCACTTTTGCAGAATAGTGTGTGACTGTAAAAATGTGCAAGCTGAAACTGCAAAGCAATCTCAGTGATCAATGGGAAAAATTATCCTCGTTCTGTGACCTTTAAAATTGTTGGTCAAAATATTAAAAACTCTCTTACTGTCAGTTATAAGTATACAGAGAAATGAACAAATAAAACTAATATTTAGTACCCTGTCACTTAAAATATTACAAATATTGAGAATTAAAATGTTTTATTTGCAAAAAAAAAATGTATTAAGGACAGTCCTTGCCTCTTCTATTCATCATACAATTTAGGATCTAGAGTGAGCATCTTTCTATACCTTGATGTTATGGATTGTGTCACCCCAAAATATATGTTGGAATCCTAACCCCTATCCCTGTGGATGTAATCTTGTTTAGAAATAGTTTTTTCTTTGTTAATTAGACCATGCCTGAGTAGGATGAGTTCTAAATCTAATCACTTCTGAGTTATAAAAAGAGCAGATTAGACACAGGCAGGAATACAGGGGAAGACAGATGCCACCTGAGGATCTGCAGGGAACCAAGGTGTACCGGTGGCTACCACCAGGGAAGGAACCACCAGGGCCAGACCTGACTTGGATGGACTTGCAGCCTCCAGAACTGTGAGAAAAATTGTTGTTCTTTAAAGCCACCCACTTGTGGTATTTATTACAGCAGCACTAAGTAACTACAACACTTGGCGAATTATCATATTCCTTTATAAGTCTGGATAAGCTTCCAACATTTTATCCTTTGCATTTTCTATGTCACAAAGCATCCCCAATGTGAAGGTTTAATGAAGTTTTTTGCCTGCATCAGTTCCTCTGGGACATCTTTATCCTTTGGTCACAACCACTTCCTCATTTATGTTGGTAAGTTCCCCTTCAAGAAGTTCTTCTGGTTGTAGATCTAGTCTCTTGAATGGTGGCAGTGTCAACAGTACCCCAGCCAGCTATTTCCTCTATTACCCCATTTACATTCGATTCTGATTTCTCTTCCGGCATTATCACTTTTCATTTCTTTGGTGCACTTTCATCTGTGTTGGTCAATCTCCTCTTTTGATTATCCATTTTTGTAAAATGCCATGTGGGCTTATTGCTGCCAGACAAGAAGCAACACAACTACATTCGTTTCTGTCTGTGTGTGAATTGAACAACAGATGCCCAGTGACCAATGGCTGACAGACTTTCAAAGAAGTGGTCACTGAGCATGATACACATCTGTTACATAGTGATTTGTGGACTAAACAGCTAGCAGCGAAGTTTGTATTTTATGCAGTTATTCAATTTATACATTGTAGTAATTGAACTTAGAACCGTGTAGTTGGGGGCTGGTGTATATAACTAAACTATGGTAAGTGAACCATTTCAGAACCCTGCAAAGCTAGGACTGGCTGTGTCTGTGTGCAGTATAGTAGAGAGTGTAAGAGGAACACAGACTTGATTTGAACCTGGGATCTGCCACTTGCTACCTGGGTGACCTTGGGCAGGTCCCTCACCTGTAAAACTGAGAAAAAACTACCTGTCTCTCAAGGTTGAAGGAGTCCTGGTGGCTCAGTGGTTAAGTGCTTGGCTGCTAACCAAAAGGCTGGCAGTTTGAACCCACCAGCGGCTCTGTGGGAGAAAGATGTGGCAGTCTGCTTCCATAAAGGTAACAGCCTTGGAAACCCTACGGGGCAGTTCTACTCAGTTCTGTAGGGTCGCTATGAGTCAGAATGATTCCTCGGCAATGGGTTCTCAAGGTGGGAAGTGGTGATCACATAAAGACCCTGTCTGGCACAGCATTGGGTGGATGGCTTGGGTGGATGGCTGCCAGGCATTACAGTGGGAATAGCGGTGCTCCTAGTGGCAGAAATACAATCTAAATTTTCTGTAGACAATTCCAAAATTACTTTTAGATTTTTACTGACGTCATTAAACAGAAGGAGAGAAAATACTTTTACCTTAATACCTGTTCAGATGTCTAGCTTTGAGAGGTTGGGAAACGAAGTTAGACTGTTTAAAGCAAGGTATGGGTATAACTAAGAGACAGTGCTACCTTGTTTCCAGGGAGGGAGAGGTGGGTAAGAAGTGTAAGGTGAGGTGTGGGATAGGGTTTTAGACAACGTTCTGTATTTTCCTGAATCAAATCTACGTGGGAGCTTCATTATTTGGTTTGCAATAATTTCTAGAACATTAGCCAGTCTGTTCCCAAATGCGAGAATAAACATAACTCCAGTAAAAACTGTTAAACGTTTATAGAGGTAAAAGTTAAAATGGCTTCCCTGGGCCAAGAGCCAAACAAAAATTAGTCATAAAGCCATTTCCAAGAAACAGAATAAAAACTTAGCAGCTTTTACTTACCAGCATGAATTAGTATGAGTTAGCAGTACTTATAGGAGCCCTGGTGTTGCAATGGGTAAAGCGCTCATCTGCTAATTGAAAGGTTGGGCAATTCAAACCCACCAGCCACTTCACAGAAGAAAAGACCTAGCGATCTGCTCCTGTAAAGATTTCAGCCTAAGAAACTCTATGGGGCAGTTCTACTGGGTTGGAATCCACTTGATGGGCACACAAAAGCAACAGCAGCAGTACTCATGAGTTAGCAACACTCATCAACCAATCAAAGAAAAGGGCCAAGTACTTACTCATCTAAGTTGTAAAAGGGGGTTGTAATTGTGTAAACTCGAGCCTTCTCAGTCTGGGGTGCTCCCTGCTTGTGAACCGTTTCTCACTCAATAAACCCTGTTAACTCTAATTGATTCAATCAAATTTTTCTTTTCGACACAAGTAACATATTTTTTGATTATCTGCGATTTTAATTTTCTGTATCACTGGTTTTTTTCTTTGAATGTATATACTAAAGTATAGATATATTGATATCATGTATGTTAAGGATAACAAGGTAGATAATTCAAAATCTTCATTATCATTTTTTCTTAGAGCCTGTAAAAATGGTGTGGCAGGGGCATCTGACCTCCTCGTCTAACTTCACAAGGGGAAGGGAGAATCAAGATCAACAGCCTAAGGCTGATTCCTATGAGGCGGAGGTCAGGCATACCTCCTCTCTCTGATGTTTTTACTAATTCTGACACGAACCGTCCCGCCCATAGCACTCTCTACTTCTCTGCTGGGTTCGATAATTCATTGCAATGGCTATATAACTCACAGACCATACTCACAGTTATGTGGTCTGTCTTGTTTATCTAGGGCTGCTATAACAGAAATACCACAAATGGATGGCTTTAACAAAGAGAAATTTATTCTCTCACAGCTTAGGAGGCTATAAGTCCTAATTCAGGATGTCAGCTCCAGGGGAATGCTTTCTGTCTCTGTCGACTCTGGGGGAAAGTCCTTGTCATCAGTCTTCCCTTGTCAAGGAGCTTCTCAGCACAGGGACTCTGGGTCCAAAGGACGTGCTATTCTCCTGGCTCTTGTTTTGTGGTGGTATGAGGTCCCCATGTCTCCCTGCTTGCTTCTCTCTTTTATATCTCAAAAGAAACTGGCTTAAGATACAACCTAATCTTGTAGAATGAGTCCTGCCTCATTAATATAACTGCCTCTAATCCCGCCTCAGTAATATCATAGACGTAAAATTTACAACACATAGGATAATCACATCAGATGACAAAATGGTGGACAAATCACACAATACTGGGAATCATGGCCTAAGCAAGTTGACACATACTTTTAGGGGATACAATTCAATCCATAACAGGGCCTATTATGGAAGTAACAGGTTTAGGAATGCTCAGGGTACAGTTCTTTGATCAGGACAGCTTCTTCCCAGCTACGCCTGCAGGCAGGTCTTTCTCTGGCCCTCAACCCGGCCTCTGCCCTGCTGGGGCAAGTGTGACAAAGCTCTTTTAGCTCTGCCGATAAGTGCCCAGAGCCACCCCACTCTGCCCGTAAGCCTCGGCCCAAAGGCACTCAGCTCTAGCTCTGTGGGTCAGCAAACGTAGCTCCACCAAGTACTCAGAGGCACCCTACTCCACCAGCAAGCCTCCTGCCCAAAGGCGCTGAGCTTTCTCACTCTGTGGGCCTGGAAGCCCACCTGCGGGTCTCCTGCCTCTGCTGCTGCCGTTTCTCTCCATGTTCGGTGTTACAGCTCTCTCTCTCGGTCTCCTGGTTCCAGGAGCTGCTCAGTGCAGGGCTCCTGGGTAAAAAGGACGCACTCCACTCCTGGCTTTTCTTTCTTGGTGGTGGTGAGATCTTCCCTTCTCACCTCTGGGATGGCTCATTTTAAGCCTAGCAGGATGGCAAAACTGACCAATCCCCTTGTTAAGGTTCCGTACATCGTATTTGCGTGGTCCCACCCCCACAAGGGTGCCATGTACCTTATTTACATTATAAGCAAGCTATCCAATTCCCTTGTTGGGCCACAAGCACTTCATCTGCATAGTCCCACGCAGTCATTTGGTGAGAGTTACAAAGACTATGGCTAGAAGGGCCACATGAAGTAATTCACTGCACCACAGAGCCTATAAAGTGGGCTCTCAGGAGAGGGTCAGAACATTTCTGACAAGTGCTGGTAGCCAGTGGAGTTAACATTGGTAATAGGCAATTGAGACCTGTGAGAGTAAAGAGAATTTAAGTGGACATTAGCTGCTCCAGAGAAATTCCAGTCACGTGTACAGGCAACTTATTTCAAGAGTGCACTACAAAAACCTGCCAAGGAGTTGGCGGCCCTGAGTTTGTAGAACCGCAAAGAAATGAGGAAGGGCTAGAATAATAGAAATAGGTGGTCATCCCAATTTTTGGAAGAGGTGGAGGAAACCATTGGTTAGATTTATAGATATCCTTCTAGAAATTTTTAATATAGGAAGGTATATATTGTATATTTTATCACAATATCATATAGTTCTAGGAAATGTACACTGTACCAACCACTTTTGAAGAAGACCTAGACTCTCTCCTCTGCTCCTCAAGCCTTCATCATCTCAGGAAATTAAGCAGAGTTAACCACTTGTCATGTTAGAGGCTTTCACCTCTCTGTATTTGTTTCCTAGGGCAGCTATAATAAATGACCACAAATTTAGATGGCTTAAAACAGAAATGTATTCTCTCACGGTTCTGGAGACCAGAAGTCCGAAATCAAAGTGTCCCTCTGCAGCCTCTAGGGGAGGATCTTTCCTTGCCTCTCCCAGCTTCTGGGAGCCCCAGGGGTTCCTTGGATTGTTGCTGCGTATCTCCAGCTTCAGCCTCTGTCTTCCCTCTGTGTCTGTTCTCCTTTTTTTTTTTTTTTTTAATTTTTTTTATTGTACGTCAGATGAAGGTTTACAGAACTAGCTTCTCATTAAACAGTCAGTACACACATTGTTTTATGACATTGGTTAACAACCCCACATCATGTCAACACTCTCCCTTCTCGATCTTGGGTTCCCCGTTACCAGCTTTCCTGTCCCCTCCTGCCTTCCAGTCCGTCCCTGGGCTGTTGTGCCCCATTAGTCTCATTTTGTTTTATGGGCCTGTCTAATCTTTGGCTGAAAGGTGAATCTCGGGAGTGACTTCATTACTGAGCTAAAAGGGTGTCCGGGGGCTATACTCTTGGAGTTTCTCCAGTCTCTGTCAGGTCAGTAAGTCTGGTCTTTGTTTGTGAGTTAGAATTTTGTTCTACATTTTTTTCCAGCTCTGTCCAGGACCCTCTATTGTGATCCCTGTCAGAGCAGTCAGTGGCGGTAGCCAGGTGCCGTCTAGTTGTACTGGACTCAGTCTGGTGGAGGCTGTGGTAGTTGTGGGCCACTAGTCCTTTGGACTAATCTTGCCCTTGTGTCTTTGGTTTTCTTCATTCTCCCTTGCTCCCAAAGATGGCTGCTCACAGGCTTTTAAGACCCCAGACATGTCCTCCTCTTCTTATAAGGACACCAATCACATTGGATTTAGGGCCCACACCACTCCAGTATGACCTCATCTTAATATGATTACATCTGCAAAGACCTTATATCCAAATAAGGTCACATTCACAGGTTTGAGGATTAGGACTTCAGCATATCTTTTTAGGGTCACAATTCAACCTGCAGTACTCTCTAATGTGTGTTAAGCAGAATAGCACTAAGAACTCAATTATGTCACTAAAAAAAAAAAAAAAAACTCATTGCCGTTGAGTCAATCCTGACTCATAATGACCCTGTAGGAGAACTGCCCCATAGGGTTTCCAAGGAGCAGCTGGTGGATTTGAACTGCCAATCTTTTGGTTAGCAGCTGAGCTCTTAACCACTGGGCCATCAGGGCTTCAAATAAGGGAAAGAGGACCCAAAGTACAATCAGAGAAACAAAACTACCAGAAGATAGGTAGAAATTTGTACAGTCCTCCATTGGTAACCAAAGGGCATTGGTTCCAGGACCCCAGCAGATAGCAAAATCCACAGATGCTCAAGTCCTTTACATAAAATGGCATAGTATTTGCATATAACTGATGCAAATTCTCTAGATTACTATAATAACTAATACAACGTAAATGCTATGTAAAAAGTTGTTACACTATATTGTTTAGGGAATAATGATAAGACACAAAGCGAACAATGCTCAAACGAGTACTGGAGAGAGACTGAGGATCTGTGAAATGGTGGGAGGCTACAGCAGGGGATGCCTACACATCATTGCATTCGCGTGGATTCAGCCTAGTGCTTGGCACCAGGCAAACTGAAGTTTTGCTTTTTGGAACTTTTTTCCCCCTGAATATTTTTGATCCGCGGTTCGTTGAATCTGTGGATGGTGGAACCCGCAGATATGGAGGGCCAACTGTATGTGTGTGTTGTGTGTGTGTGTGTGTGTGTGTATATATATATATAAAGAGAGAGGTGGTTCAGTGGTAGAATTCTCACCTTCCATGCAGGAGAACTGGCCAATGCACCTCATGAGTGGCCACCATCCCTCTGTCTGTGGAAGCTTGTGTATTGCTATGATGCTAAACAGGTTCCGGTGGAGCTTTCAGACTAAGAGGGACTAGGAAAAATGGCCTGGCGAGTTACGCCTGAAAACCCTATATGTAGATCACAACGGTGTTTCGTTCCAATGTGCATGGGGTTGCCAGCTCGACAGCAGCTAACCACAACAACAAATATATTTGTTAGATATGTGACCTTATGCATTGTGGGAGCTGGTCAAGCAGTCTGTCAGGAAGGGAGGATGGATATGAAGTGGATGAGAGCGAGAACAAGTTGGAGCTTGTTGGCAAATATTAAAAGCAAAATCTATTCCCAACTCAGAAAATTCCCTCATAAAAGTAGGAGAGAAAGAAAACAGTTTTATTATTATTAAACCATAAAGTGATACATCACAGCCAGTCTGCTAAAGACATTGCAAAGATGGGAAGGAATCTGACCCTTGATATAGCTAAATGGATACAACCCATTACATTCATGTTTTCAAGATAAAATTCCTAGTGTCTTTATGGCCAGAGTCCCTGCTTGGTACCAACAATGTGCTCAGATGTTAGCCAAAAGGTTGGTTGTTTGAGCCCACCCAGAGGTGCCTTGGAAGAAAGGTCTGTGGATCTACTTCCAAAAAATCAGGCATTGAAAACCCTGCGGAGCAGTCTACTGTGATACACATAGGGTTGCCATGATTTGGAGTTAATTCCAGGGCAACTGGTTATCTTTATGGCCAGAGGTAGGTGAAGCCACCCGAATGACACTAATCTCTTTCCAGGAAACTGCGAGATAGGGGTTTCCTCAGGTTTTTGAGAAAACATTCTAGATTTACACACTTTTCAAAGAAACTGAGAATTTACAAGTTTTCCGAAGTGAATTCTGAAAGAAAAAAAGGGGGTGTTCGATTAAAACGTCTTATTTTTAATGTGTTTGCTCTGACAAGCCCTCGAGGATGGACTGAACCTTGTTATTGTTGCCTCTGTCCTTGCAGAGGCCAGGGCCCTTCAAAGCTAAGCAGACACACCTGATGCAGGAGCCAGAGACGTTAAACGGGACTTCCAGACCAGGTGGCGCAGTTGCAGGCCGATAAACAACAGCCTGTGGTTCCGCCCTCCAAATCTCATACAACCTCTCTTGTCGCCCAGGGAAGGGAATTCTGGGAAATGTAGTTCCGCTGAACCAGGCCGCCACACTACAAAGCCGCAACACCGCTACTATTTACAGCACCGCTCGTGGCCTGCTCGTTGGGATACCTTGAGAAGAGCAGGCGCTTAGGTAGTTTTAGTGGTTACTGTTTTGAGGCTATTTGTGATGCAAGTTATATTTTTTGAGGAATGTTTTGGTTTCTTTGTAGGAGTAAGCCTTGTCTTTTTTCCTCCCTCTGTCTCATTGCCACCTTATTCCAATTCATCTTCTTTTACTTATGAACTTTTTTCTTCTTGTTGTAGGTCAGAAACTTTCGAAGTCAACATTGTTAATAAAAGCCATTATTATAAAGATCTCAAATTTATTCCATTTTTCCATGATAAAACTTGGAATTTATTTTTCATAAAGTATTCAAAATGTAAATGTTAGCAGGACACATTGCTGCTTGATAAACTCCAAGTGATAAAAAATATAGAACTTCTGACAAAAGCATAGATAATATAGCTGGAGGCCACGTGGCCTGGGCCCACACTTCTGTCCCCTATTTCCCAAACAGACTGAGACTCAGGAGCCATTGGCCAGCTCTGGCCTCCTTGCTCCTTTGCCGTTGGGGAGCAGAAACTCTGCCCTGAAGAACCAGAGGCAGGAGGGGCCGCTCCTCCAGCAGAGGCTGGTGCTCAGAGGCAATGTGGGGGGCTGATGCAGGGGCTTCAGTGCCAGGCTCCCTCCCACCCATCCAACCATGATGGTTTTGAAATAGAAGCTACAGTGGGAAGGAAGCAATACTCGGTAATGTAAATGGTCAAAAATGTTACTTCCCTGCTGCCAAAACATCAGTGCTTCCCACTGACTACATTTATGAGGATAATAATAAACATAAAACAGAATCCCCCCTTTTCACTTCTCTGCCACCAGTGTTCTGATACCAGCTGCCCATGCAGCACTTCTTCCTCTGACCCTAAGCACCCAGAGCTAGGTCAGACCTCACAAGTTAAAAGACAGTCCTTCAGACTGCCAAGTCTGCCCAAGACATCAGATGCCAGCCACAAGCTCCCCAAGGCTCCTGTCACTTCTGACTTGCTGGCTGCAAATTGGGGGTACAAATTTCTACTCTCAGGATACCAGCCATAAGCTCAGGAGTTCCCAGCCCCCTTCACTTCTGACCTGCTGGCTCCCACTACTCCCTTGGGTTTGATAACTCGATGGAATAACTCACAGAATTCACGGAAAGCACTATACGTATGATTCCAACTTTTTATTATAAAGAATACAAATCAGGATCAGCACAAAGACAAGACACATAAGGTGAGGTCTGAGAGGGTTTCCAACGCGAAACTTCCATGTCCCAAAAAGGGACTAGTTACCCTTCCACTTTCATTAACCAGAAAGCCCAAGGAACTTGTGTCCACACCCCTTTTTAGAGTATCATTACATACGTATGGTTGATTGAATCAGCCTTCTCCCCTGGGGTCAACTGATATCACAAGGTGGTCTTTCTGTCCTGGCCAGCCCCTCACCTGAGTCACCTCATTAGCATAAACTCTCAGGTGTCATCTGGAGGCCTATCAATAACAACCCAAACAAAACCAAATCCACTGCAGTCCAGTCAATTCTGACTCATAGCAACCATATAACAGAGTAGAACTGCCCCATAGGGTTTCCAAGGCTGTAAATCTTTAGTGAAGCCAGCTGCCACCTCTTTCTCCTGAGAAGTGGCTGGTGGGTTCAAACCATCGACCTTTTGGATAGCAGGTGAGGGCTTTAGTCACTTGCCACCATGGCTCTTCAATTACTCAGGAAATTCCAAGGATTTAGAGTTATCACTCAGGAACCAAGGATAAAGACCAAATTAAGTTAATGTAGAAGCAGCCCTGGTGGTGTCGTGGTTAGTGTTTAACTGCTAACTAAAAGGTTGGTGGTTCAAACCCACCAGCTGCTCCAAGGGAGAAAGATGTTGACAGTCTGCTTCCATAGAGATTAGTGTTGGAAACCCTATGGGATAGTTCTACCCTGTCCTATAGGGTCACTCTGAGTCCGAATAGACTCGACGGCAATGGGTCTGTGGTTTAAAGTTAAGGAAGGCAGAGAAGGGCTTTATGAGCCAGACTTAGAGACCTGTTTCTTTGTGGGATCCAGAGTGCACCTTTCTGTAACATGAGCTGTGACAGTCTTTCTGGGGTTTCTTATTAAGAATACCTATTTAATTTTTGTGGAGCCCTGGTGGCACAGTGGTTAAGAGCTTGGTTGCTAACCAAAAGGTGAGAAGTTTGAATCCACCAGTCGCTCCTTGGAAACCCTAGGGGGCAGTTCTACTCTGTCGTATAAGAACACTACAAGTTGGAATCAACTTGACAGCAACGGGTTTATCTAATCTTTGTAGGACCTGTAATTATATTCAAATTATTTCATTTCCTCACACCTGCACCGCCTTTAACAATGCCTGCATTTTCTCTTTTTTTCCTGGAGCCAGCTTCTTTTGAAACTGCGCTCCTTTCTTCATTATGGTCATCCACTCATAATATGACACAATTTCAAGCACTCCCTTAATTTTTCTGGTAATTAAAAAATATATGGTTAACCTGTCGATGAGTACCTTGTATCTTCCCTTTATGGAGTTCCAAAAATAAAACGGTAATAACTATTAGCACTAGAACCTATCAAGAAAAGCTGCTTCATCGCCTCAGGCAGAGTAGCCATTAACTACCCAGTCCATCAAAGTTCAGGTGCTGTGTGATTCTGAGTCACAGGACACGTGGGCAATGTCTGTCAAACTGACTAATCCCGCTTTAAGACCTAGCACTCAAAGACGCCTTTACTCGGCCTCTGGTGTTCTGTTTCCTGTCAGCAAAACTCTTCTTTTCTTCTCTCATGCGTCTGTTTAGGGTAGGGGTCCTTTGGCCTCGTTTGTTTTGGTCTTCAGTGGGGATAACCTAGTCAGCATCCTCCGGGGGTTCAGAAATGATCAGTAGGCTACTTTCCTCTCCTAAGTAGCGCCTGGGCCTGTCCCACTACGCCTCGCCCCACAACGGCCCTGCTCCCGGCGACTGCTTCGCCGCTTGGCTACCCGGAAGCCTCGACCCCGACCGGCCAATCCCTAGCTCCGCTCTGGGCGCGTCACAATGGCGCGCTGGCGGCCCTACCCCCACGCAGCTCCCAAGAGGCCTCGCGGGCGGAATAGCCCGCTAAACCCAGGCCGAGCGCGGACGGAGAGCGGAACGGGTCCAAGAAGGAGGCGGCACAGCCAAGGAGCATCATCTAGGTCATTGGACGAGAGTGCCTCTGCGTCGTCCGTCTCCTCTGGCCTCAGCCCCGCCCCACGCAAGGACGGCCAATCACCGGCTCCGTTCCGGGAGCGTCACAATGGCGCCTCGCGGCCCCGCCTCCTACACGCTTGCCGCGGAGGCCCCGCCCCGTCGTGGTCCTTTCCTTCTTCCGGCTCCGCCTTGGAACTAGGATTGCGTCGCGTCTTACGGGAACTGAAGGTGGGGATCAACGAGAGGGACGATTCCGCGGTCACACCGGCAGCTGGAAGCCGGGTGGGGGCGCGGGCTTCCAGGGCTGCCTCTCAGGAGCCCAGGTCGTGAGGCCGAGCGGGGACCTGAGACGCGGACAGGATCGGGGCCTCCCGGAAGCGTCGGGTGCGCACGACGCGGCGGGAGTTGTAAGCTCGCGCCCGCCCGCGCTCAGCCCCGCCCCTTGAGGGGGGCCCGTCCAGGCGCGCTGGCAGGGGTTTCCATGGTGATGGTAAACAAGCCTTAACTGCTTTTGGTACAACTGCCAAGTTCACCGCGTTCCACCCTCTTCTAGGTGCTCAAGCGGACGAGGGAAGTGCCGGATGTGAAGAGCGGGAGCGTGGAGTCTCGGAGCCCGAGGTGAGGGGCGACCTGGGGCGGGACAAGGTGGAGGGTCTGAGGTTAAGGAGCTCACCCGGGGGCGGGGAACTGGGAGAATAGGGCGCGGGGGCTGCGGAGCTGAGATTAGGTATGGGGGGGCGGGGTCTGAGGTCAAGGGCGCACACCCGGGGAACGGGGCGGCAGGGACGAGCCAACAAGGGGTGGGGACTGTGGGAGATTTAGCAATTGGTAGGCGGAGTCCGTGGGCCCGGCGGGAAGGGCTTGAGTCCGCAGCCGAGAGGAGGCGGAGTGTGCGGAAGACGTCCGTCAGGCCACGAGTGGAGGAGCGTACTCTGGAAGGGTGAGTAGCAGAGGCCCACACTTCTAGGCTGCTGAGCGATAGTCGGAAAGGGAGTTTTTTGTTTTGTTTTGTTTTTTTAAATAGAAGCAGTATATTCATTGGGGTTAAAGTACACAAGTTAATTGTGGAAAACGGTAGCTCCTCCCTCCCCCCTTTTCCGCTCCCCGAGGAACCATTTTCAGTCCTTTGAGCCTTTTCTTTCCAGAGCCTTCTCTTTTTGGCCCCGCTGTGAGCTCTTTCGTCTCTGCGTTTCTCGCCTGTTCGTGGAGGTATCATTTTGTTTTTTGGATTTGAATTTTTGGTCATGGTCCTTTGCCTCGTGACCATATAGTTCTCCTAAGAGTTTAGTCAGCTGTTTGCTTTTCCTTTACTTTTTAATCTTTGAGTGTACTTTTTGCTGATTACTTCCTGCCCCTAAACTTTTGGACGCTGCCAGCCGCTCGCACACTTTCGTTCTCTCTTCCCGCCCGAATTCACCAAAGAGCGGTCTCCTAGCGTCTCCACTTCCGTTTCCTTGTCCCGCTCCCTCCCCTTCAGGAGAGCCGCCGACCCCGGGCCGCACGTAGTCGCTTCTGACCCAGACTCTGTGATCCTGGGCATGGCACCTCCCTCCCCTGCGAATCCATTTCCTATAACAGAGTAGGGAACTGTTGAGAATTCACCGCGATGGCCGCCCCCGCACCTCTGCTCCCAGGCCTGCTCGCGGACGCGCGGTTTCCGCGGCCTGGAGCCACGCGGAGGAGAGGCTCGGGGACCGGACCGACTCTAGCCCTCGCTCCTTGTCCCGTTTTGGGAGCCCGCAGGCTCCTCCCTGTGGCTTAAAGGGGACTCTTGGAGGACCCCAGGCCCGGCGCAGCCGCGCGGAGGAGCCGAGTTGCACCCTCGGAGCCTCTCTCCCGCCGGAAGAGGCCGCGCGGCGCCGTCTCGTGGGGGAGGGGTTCAGGGCGCAGATCGGCGCCTGTCTCCCTCGTGGCGCCCTTCGCCGCGCATTTTTCTAACCCTTTCACCGGGTGACTTCTGGGGAGTCCTCGCCCAGCAGGTAACGCGATTAATTCGGCACGAGCAGAACTAGCGTGTTTTGCTCTTCTGGTTTTCACAGCTCCTTGGGGGACTCGGGGGGCTCCTGCCTGCTCCTTAGACTGAGTGGCGAAGAGAGGGCCTGCGGGTGGTTGCCGACCAAGGTGGGACCCCCCGCTTGGCTCGGCCTGAACGAGGCCAGAAGCTGGTGGCGCAGGGAGAGTTCTGAAAGCTACAAATGACCGTTGAATTAAAAAAAATTATCGAAGCTGCTGATCTTAGTATTTCATGGCGTGCTTTTTAAAAGATAATTTTATTTCTGAGTTTCTAGGAAGTATGAAAATATCTCAAGTTCTTCAATTAGACAAAAAATACGTTAGGATATGTGAGTGAAAAGTGATGGTTTCAGTGCTCGTTTTTAGACAAGATTTTTTCGTTTCAAAATAAGGAGTAAATTTATTTTGATCAGTCTTGGGTGAGAGTGCTTTATTACTGACGTTAAATAAGTCTATCCGTCGCATTGGGCATCTTTTATACCTGTATGCGTTTTTATAAATCGATTATAGTTATCGTTTTTATGTTAAGGCCTCGTTTTATTTTTGTTTTTCTTATTTAATAATTTTTGTTACTTTAAATTGGCAAGTGATTTTCTTTTACTTAAGGGTAGGATTAAAAAGCTTCCCTTTAAACATAAAGTATCCAAGTAAAATTTTGAACTAATTTAAGGGAAAGAGTAAATAAGAGAATTTGCCCTCGAATGTGAAGGAGAGCCTCAAGACTGCAGGAGAGGAGAGTGACTCCAGTCCCTCAGGGTAGGTGCCTGGAGGAGACTTCAGTGTCTTGCCTGTCCTCTGTGGCTTCCCCTAGTGGAGATGAGGCTTCTGCGTCGGAGGCGGTGACATCGCGCCAACCCCTCCCCCCATTACCTGAGCTGTGGCGCTGTAGTCTTTTTACAACCACGTTAACTGAGCCTTACTAGGCCCAGGCGCTGAGCTGTAGGTTTAACCGCATTTTATAATTTCATAGTTATAACCACTCAGCAAGCAAGGTATGCTCTTACAACAGAGGCTGGGAGAAGAAAAGTCATTTGCCCAGGGACATTATTTGGGACTAGGACTCAGGTTGGCCTAACAGGGCTTCCTTCCCCCGTAAGAGCTGCCTCAGCCAGGGTTGTTTGGTGGGCAGGTAGAGATTAGGGCTTAGCTTGACTTATTTTAAACATTTTAAGATTTTTATTCATAAATATCGCAGCTTGTACTTCTAAGGACTCTTTTAAAAACAACCACAATATTATTATCACACCTAAAGAAAAACAACAGTAACTCTTTGATATCATCAAATACCCAGTGTTCATATGTCACTGTGTAATATTTTTATATGGGTGGTTTGTTTGAATTGAGATCCAAACAAGGTCACACTGTTTTTGGTAGATAGTTTTTAATCCAGAGCAGCACTGTCCAGAAGAAATATAACGCGAGCCACATATAATTTTATCGTGGTGAAAATATACTCCATCTCAATAGGACCACATATTTTCCATTTTCTAGTAGTGAAAAGAAGCATATCATTTAACAATGATTTAACCTAATATGTCTAAAATGTTACAACATATAATTTTAAAATTATATTTATATTAACCACATTTCAAGTGTGTGGGGTGTTATGAGTCAGAATCAACTCGACCGCAATGGGTTTAGAGTGTATTATAGTGATTGATTTAGAGGTTCTGTTTTCTTGAAATGTTTTCTTGTACTTTGCCAAACAAATCAGATTGTCATGCTCAGTTCCCCACACTGGATTTTTCCGATTGCATCTCCATGGTGCTGTTTGAATCTGTTTTTTGTATTTCCTTTGAAACTGGCTATTTTGATTACATGAGATTTTTTGGAAAATTACTATCGGCGGTGTTATTAGAGGCACATGACAATTGGTGTTCTCTCTCTTTTTTGTTTAAGTCATTGGTAATCATTGCTTAGATCCATAATTTGAATAACGGTGCTTTCAAGGTTCATCCATGTAGCATGTATCAGTGCTTGATTTTTTTTTATCACTGAGTAATATTTCATTGTATGGACATGCCACATTTTGTTTAGCCATTTCTCAGTTGGTGGAGAGTCATCAGTTGATGGACATTTCTTTTTGTCTTATAATGTTGCTATAAACATTTGTGTACAAGTTTTTGTGTGAACTTAATGTTTTCAGTTCTCTTGGGTATAAATGTAAGAGTGGGATTGCTAAGTCCTGTATGGTAATTTTATATTTAACTTTTTGAGAAACTGCGCAGCTGTTTTTTGTGTGTTGGGTGAAAGTTTATAAAGCAGGTTAGGTTCCTATGTAACACATTCCACTAGGTTTATACAACTTTTTCCGTGACATTGGTTACATTTGCCCAACTCTTTTTCACAGACTGCTGCACCATTTTACATCCCACAAGCAGTGTATGAGGGTTCCAGTTTTCCGCATCTTTGCCAACACCTTTTATAGGTTGTCTTTTTATGGTTATCCTAATGGGTGTGAAGTGGTATCTCATGGTTTTTATTTGCATTTCCTGGTGACTAATAATATTGAGCATCTTTTTTTTTTGTTTTGTTTTTTGTTTTTAATGGCCATTTGTGTTTTTTTTTGTTTTGTTTTGTTTTTAATGGCCATTTGTGTTTTTTTGTTTTTTGTTTTTTTTTTGAAGAAATGTGTATTCATATCCTTTGCCCAATTTTTAATTGGGTGGTTTGTCTTTTCATTGTTGAGTTATAAGACTGTATATCCTGGACACTAGTCCCTTATCAGATACATAATTTGCAAGTATTTTCTCCATTCTGTTGGTTGCTTCCTTACTTTCTGGATAGTGTCTTTTGAAGCACAAAAATTTTAAGTTTTAGTGAAGTCCAGTTTATCTTTTCTTTTATTGGCTTGTGATTTTGGTGTCATATTTAAGCAACTATAATACAGAGTCACACCTTGGATTTACACCTGTTTTTGCTTAAGAGTTTTATAGTTTTAGCTCTTACATTTAGGTCTTAGATTCGTTTTGAGTTAATTTTTGTATATGGTGTGAGGGAGATGTCCATGTTTTTTCCCCTTTTACATGTCCCAGCACCATTTGTTGAAAAGAATAATTTTAACCTACTGAAATTGTCTTGACATTCTTGTCAAAAATCAAGTGGGTGTAAACGGAAGGGTTTATTTCTGGACATTCAGTTATATTCCATTTATTCGTATGTATTCCTTCACCAATACCACGCAGTCTTAGTTACGGTACCTTTGTAGTAGATTTTGAAATTGGGAATTTGTGAGTTCTCCTTTGTTCTTCTTCAAGATTGTTTCGGTTATTTTGGGTCCCTTGCAATTCATATGAATTTTTGGATCAGCTTGTCCTTTTTTTTTTTTTTTTTTTTTTTGGTAAAAAATGCCAGTGGTAAACACGTAGTGGAATTCTTGCATATTTGTGAGTGTTTTCTTTCTGACAAGTGATTTACGTCTGGACTGTGTATAAATTCTTTCAACTTAAACATGTGTTTCTGTCAGTAGCTATAGATGCTATTTCTAGATCTTCCAGTGTTTCAAATCAGCTGTCTGATGCCATTCTACATTTGTATTCTTTGTACATAACTTGTTCTTTCTCAAGGTAGTTTTTCTCTATTCTTTAAATGTAGGAATTTTTCCAACTTAGGGTTGTATCTTTTTTAAATATCCTGTAGGGAACCACAGAATGGTGCTTATCTTAGGCCAGCAAAATTTCCTTATCTGTTCTCTTGCCTCCCTGTCTTTCTCTTTCTGGAATTCCTGTTATTCACATGTCATTTCTCCTGCTATCTGTGTTAATGTTCTTTAAATCTCATGTCTGTTTTGTTTCTTTATTGTGCACCCCCCCCCCCCCCCATTTTGAGATATTTCTTCCGTTTGATTTTCAGGCCATTCCCTTTTCAATTAATTACTGACTTACAAATTCAAAACTTACAATTTTTAGTATCAAAGTTTTTTATTCTGTAATTGAATACTTGAAGTGGGTTTTTTTTTTGTTTTGTTTTGTTTTTTTTTTTTTTTACTTTTAAAATATTTATGGTTTTGCTTAGCAATTCTTGTTCTCTGAAAACTGCCTGCTGTTCTAAGTATGATGTGTGTGGTATTCTCTCTAGATGTTGAGGCCCCTCTCATGAACATTATGATTTTCCTTTACTCCTCCTGCTTCTGTTCTCCACTTCCCTTCAGATCAAAATGCTGTAGTCCCCTGAGCATTGAACATTGAGCAGGAGCTTCAGCACTTGGCTCCTGTAGCCAGCTACATAGGACCTGGCAGGGTGTCAGGCCTCCATAGAAGACACCTGGAGGTAGCCCAACTGCTCCTAGGTCTCCTGAGGGACACACCTTCCTAAGGGGGCTGTGACTGTGTAGTGGCAAAGGTCTCCCTTGAGACCATGGAGTGTAACCCACAGGCCTCCCGAGACCAGCCACCCAGCTCCAGGATCTGACTCTTCATCTGCCCAGGAGCTGCTTGCTCAGGAGACAAATTACAGGAAAGTTGACAGAATCCCTAGCTAGACAGGGATCTTGTTTCCTACTATGGGGAGAGGGGAGAGAAAGCCACCAATTAGTCTGGATGATGAAATTTTTCCCTCAGTTGAAGAGAACAGATTTTATCTAACAGTGTTTCTTTTTATGAAAATTTTAAATAAACTTCACCTGATAATTTATTTTTTGTTACTGTTCTCCATTGTAACCTTAGATGTCTTGATCTTTTAGTCATCTGCAAACTGGAATAATACAGAGCAACAGTGGCTTGTTCTGTTGGATAAAAAAATTGTCCTTTATGCTGATTTCAGTATAAGCATTATACTGAAATCAGCATATAATGTATACTTTTTGCTTTTTATTACTAAAGCTTTTGAGAAAGGGGACACTGAGGAAAATAGTGCATTATTTCCCCAGATTTAGCTTCAGTAAGTAAACTAAAGGGCCTAATAGTTAAAAGATAGTGGAAAACAGCTTTCCTGTTACTTACAGAGGGTGAGATATCCCCTTAGGTGGATAAAAAATGTAGTACTAGCAATAAACAGTTAAATGTTAATAACGTATTTAATCATCCATCTACAGCTTTCCTCTCCTTAATAGCTCTGAGGTAGCTCATGTGTATTGAAGTTGGCATGCTGTACACATTGGGTCAGAGGTTTCAAGTGAAAGGTCCATGAACCCTCTTCAAAACTTAGATAACAATTGTGTGTGTTGCTGCAATTAAAAAAAAAAAAAAATTATGAAGTTGGTCCAAACTTGGCTTCGTATTCTCAAACGAGTCTGCGATAGCCAGAAATGTTTAAGAGTCACTGGATTAGGGACTTCATGAAATTGCTCAGTTGGAAGAGACTTTTTGAGGACTTTTTAAATCCAATTTCCAGTGCAGTTCCCAGTAGAACAGGAAGACATTCATAATAGAGGTCTAAGCTCCGTTCAGATACCTTCCCATGACTGGGAATTGCTTCCTCCTGAGACCCATTCGTGTTTCTGAAGCAGAGAAGACAGGAATAGCAAAAACAATACCCAAAGTTCTCTTTCATGAATTTAATAAGAGCTGAACATAAAGGATTCATAACCAAATAAAAATATTAGTACAAAACAAGACCAAAACATATCCTGGAAAAGGGCTACATTAAAAAAAAAAATTTGAACAAGAATCCAGGTGGAATACATAGGTCATGAACAAAGGAAACAAACAAACAAACCAGGCTTTAACTTTTATTTTAAAACCACTGCTATTTACCAGGAAACAAAAAGACTTCCTGTTCTCTCTACATGGAACTGTCACTTTCAGTGACCATCCTAGTCCCCTACTCAACCATCCCCAACAATTCCCACCCCCACCTTATGCTTCTGGTCTGTATTCCTCAGACCCCAGTCTAAGTTAGTCCCCATTTTCTGTTTTTTTGTACATGGCACATATTAAAGTTTGCCATCATACATTAGTTTGTTCATTTAATTTTCTAGTTCACTGAAACCGTGAAGGCAGGAATGCCTGTCTTTCCTGCCATTTTAAGTCCAGCCCATGGTATAGTGCCTGCATCTACTATATTATTTGGTGAATGAAGTAATTTCCCAAGTTTCATAAATTTTATCTATCCACATTACTCAAATCCTTTCACATTCTCCAGTTCCCACCACAGTCTTCCTATTGCAGGGTATCATCAGTTCTTCTGAATTTGTCTTGTCTCCATTCCATCTGTTCCCACCATTTGTTTTCCAGATAGCAGCTAGACTGCCCTACTAAAAAACAAAACTCAAATTATACCACATTACATTTTGAAACAAACTGAGTGACTTCACATCGGCCTTAGAATAAAGTCCAGAATACCCTACCAGGCCTTCAAGGCCATGGATGCTCTTCCTCTGTCTTTCTTTTCAGCTGATGTCAAACCTTGCTGCAGTTTTCTCTTTCAGCCAGACTGGGCTCCTGGAGCACTGACAGGCTCAAGACTTCTGCACATGGCCGTTCCCTCAACAGGGAGGAGCCATCTCTTAACCGGTTAATAATTCACACTCTGGTAGTGGTAGAAATCAGTTTAGCCACAAAGGCAAACGTAAAACGACTCAAGTACAACAAATAACATTGAAATAAAATAAAATGCATGCTGATCATATAAATTACCAAGACCATGTTTCTGAAGAAGATTTTAAGTGAAGTAAAAGTTTCTATGAAACAGTCAAGGCACCCATTTCTGTAGCGGATGCTCTTCCTGTAAAAAAAAAAAAAAATTGTGACACTATTTCTCCAGAATATTGTCTGACTTGTCTTGAATGGGAGCCCAGGTGGCACAGCGGTTAAGAAACTTGGCTGCTAACCAAAAGGTCGGCGGTTCAAACCCTATGGGGCATTTCTCCTCTGTCCTGTAGGGTCGCTGTGAGTCAGAATCGACTCAGTGGTGACTGGTTTGGTTTGTCTCGAATGTGAAAGTTTTTAGTGCCTGTTTTCCACTTTCCTTAAGATGGCTAGAATTTGAATAACTGAGAATTCTCATTCTCAGAAGATAATCAGGGCTGATTATGTTTTGGAGTAACATTTGTATTGAGTATTTCAAACAAATTCAGAAGTAACCTATCATCCATCTGTAACAATTATGGATAATTTTATCTAGAAGTGCCACCTGATACTTTTTCCTTGGAGCCATTTTTATTGACGGGGATAGTAGCTTGTAGAATTCCTCAGTCTTGTTATGCAGCTTACATGACCATATTACCACTTTATACTTTTCCTGATGGTTCTATAATTTAGTAGTTACCTCTAGTAAGTAGATTTTTAAGAGTATTTTTTCTTTTAAAAATACCTTTTATGAAAAATGTCAAACATACAAAAATAGAGAAGTATAATCTCCATGTACATCTGAGGCAGTGTCAATTAACAGCTATTTTTGTTTCATCTGTACTTCAACCCACTCCAATTATTTTGAGATTCAAGTCATCAGATCATCTAATCTGTAAATACTTTTGTAATCTCTAATGACTTTTGAAAGAAAATAACAATTCCTTAACATTTCGAGATAGTCATTGCTCAGATTACCACAATTGCTTTATAGTTGTGTATTGTGTATAAATTTTAGGGATTATGTTCTTCAAAATTACATGAGCCTATAGTCAAGTCTGTGAAAGAAGTACATAGAAATAGTACCTGTTTTCCACTGTAAAATCTCCCTGCCTTTTTTAATTTATAGTTTATCCTTCCATTTGTCAAATACAAATACTGGTCTCCCTCCTCCTCATTGCTGATATTCCTGGACTTTTTTCCCAGGTTGCTCCCTTATTCTGAAAACTCACGCAAGAGCTGTCTTGTTGCTTTTTTTTCCTGCTGTGTTGTGGGATTTCTTCCACTTCCTGCCTTCACCGCAGACTTCACCTGCACGGATTTCACCTGCAGGGATATTTTTTCCAAAGTGGCATCTTGGCAGGCCCTGTCGGTGGTACGTCCGTTACAGACCATGACCCCCTCTGCCAGGCTCGTCAGCCTCAGAATCACGCATTTCTTCCAGGACCCAGCCCTAAGCGAGGCCGCCCCTCCTCGGTCTGGGGCGTATGCAGGCCGCGGGACGGATCATCTTCCCCACCTGCCCGCTGCGGCCCCACTCCGGTACCCCTCCCCCAGTTCCGGGAAGCCCCTCCCCCTGGAACCCTACATCCCACCCCGCCCAGACCCTGGGCTGTGGTTGCCCTGGGTCCAGTCTAGGGGTGTCGTCTGGTCGCCTGGTGGAGGCTGAGGAAAACCTTTTATTGTCTCCGGGTGTTGTGGTGCCTGGGGATTTTCCAGCTGAACTCCTGCTAGAATGCGAACGTGAGAGAGCGTTTTAGAAACTCATGTCAAGCACTTATGTATTGCCAGTTAAATTGCAATTTCAGGTTAAGAACAAAAGATGTCCCACGACTTCTCCCGGAGACCTCTGCGTTTCTAAACTTTGGGTGGACTTCGCGGCCCTTTGGCGCTAAACCTCACTTGCTGGAGAAGTCAGTCCTCCTCTCATTGGTAAGTCTTAAAAAAAGTCAATAGCTTGAACCTGAGGTAGTGTCGCCCCTGAATTATGATTTTACTTTCTGAGTAATTAAGACAACCTGGCCATACTTGCCCCCAGCTGTCTGCAAGTTAAAACTCATTTACAAAACAGAGAAGGGCGGGAATGCTTACATTGAAGACACACCACCAGACTCATTGGAACACACAGGTGCAAAGGAGGGTGAAGCCAAGCCCTCTCCTTTCTGTCCCTGAACAAAGCAGAGTTTAAACTGCTCAGTTTATTCAGCTGATAACCTAATTGGTTTTAGTACTCAGGGGCACACCCTGTTTATCTTGCTTCTACCTGAAACCAAATGGAAAACTTGTCCTTAACTACGGTAGAGTGGTAAAGAGTACTGGAGTCTGCATCTGGGGGAGCCGGTGAGAGGCAGAATCTCCGCCTCAACCCAGATCTGTTGTGTTAGGCTCTACATTTTAACAAGATCCCTAAGTGACCTGAACATACATTCAGCATGGTCTAGTCACCCGGGGGCGTTTTAAAAAAGCCTCCCGGCTGCACCCCATACCAGATAAATCAGAATGCCTGGGTGCGGACCCAGGATTGGTATTTTCAACACTTGCCCAGTGATAGCACCCTAACTGCTAGGAATGGGAACTGGTGCTCTAGATCAAGGCTTGAATGTGACATGATTTACCTGGGAATGTCCTAGTGCAGATTGGGCTTCAGTGGTCTGGTCAGACTGTCTGTCCCTTCTTCAGTGGTGCGCGTGCTGTTTTTTGATCCACACGAAAGAGCTAGGGTAAAAAAAAAGGCAGAAGTGGGTCAGATCCAATTAAAATGACTGGGTTCTGCTCTTTAGAATTTCCACTTTTCTGGAGGAGGAGGGAGGTTGAACGTCCTGAAAAACCAGTTCAGAGTATTTGAGATACTATTTCTTAATAGGTTCCTAATAACTAATTCTTTCCAGTTTAGTTTTTCCCCAAATAGCATACCTGTGTGTACTCACAGGAAGCTTATGAGACAAGGCAGATATAATGTTCTCTGTTTTAAGACAAAGGAGCCTAAGGCTCAGTGAAATAAACTGACTTTCTCAAGTCTGTTTCCAAAATTATATGAAGGTAACGTAGGTCTTCTCAAAAGTAATCCTCAGATTTAAACACACAGCCTCGTCTTTTGAGGTGTCACAGTTTTTGATGGTAGGGATAATAGTTTTTCCTGTTGAAAAGCGTTTGTCAACATTTCTCCCATTCTTCCTCAGTTAATTAAAAGATCAATACAATGTCAGATCAAATACAGATCACAAGGAAATTACCAAATTAAACTAGGAACATTTTTGAGGATCTCCACACTATTCCCAGAGAGATTCTTGTAAATTATAAATCAAGTTGAACAATTTCTAGCAAAAACATTTGCCCTAGTGACCCTCACCAAAAAAAAAACACAAACCCAGTGCCATCGAATCTATTCAACTCATAGCGACCCTACAGGACAAAGTAGAATTAGTTACTTACAGGGTTTCCAAGGCTGTAAATCTTTACAGTAGCAGACTGCCACAACTTTCTCAGGCGGGTGGGTTCGAACCACCAATCTTTTGGTTAGCAGCTGAGGGCTTAAACACTGTGCCACCAGGGCTCCTTTAAAAAAAAATAGGAGCCTTGGTGGTGCAGTGGTTAAGCTCTTGGCTGTTATCCAAAGCTGCTTCTACAAGAGATCAACTTGATGGAGCTCCTCCCACCTTAATATTTGAATTTCTTCACTGCACTTTATAAAAATGGAAGAATTTAAGTCTCATCAAGGCAAATGGGTGGTTCCCTTCTGTTATCCTCTGTATTATCCTATGAAAAGGTAAAGTTTGTAAATGCCATTAGGGCCGAGACTTGTCAGCCCATCAGCCATAAAGGGCCCCTGCAGCCTTGCCCAGACTCTGCCTGGAAGAGCTCTAGCTTGGACCTGCTCTGCCCAGTGTCTGACACCAACTTTTTTTTTTTTTTTTTTAAAGGACAGTTGGTAACTGCCAGAACATCTCAACTGTCAGCATCCACTGTTGTCTTTAAAGGTGAGTTTTTTCTTTTTGTTTTTAAAGTAATTTCTCATTTATATTTGGTTTGTTAGGTTCCAGTAAAAACAAATTTTCTTAGGAATCTGAGGTAGATTTTTTTTTTTTGTCACAACACATGGGGTTGCCATTAGTCTGAATAGACTCAGTGGTACCTTTTTTTTTTTTAAATCCAATATGAACAGCTCTCTTTTTGACTTATACTACTTGGGACATTAGCTAAAACTGAGTCCCCCAGAAGAATCCAAATCCAGAGGATCCAAGGGCAAAAATGAAGATTATGCATTGTTAGCACCAAAAATTAGGTTTGAATTCCATCAAAAGTTTAGGAGAGTATGTAATTAAGTCTTAAGACTTCCCCAGGGAAAAGGAAGGAAGCAACTAATTCTGGAGTAAAAATAAACAGTAAATGTTTTAAGTGCAGATACTTGTTTCTGAAAAGAATGTTTCCTTTTTATAAGACATTTTCTGAAAACATTTATATGATCCGTATGGTATTGTTAGCAGGCATTATTAGGGGTGTTTTAAGTAACTCTAATATGAAACATTTGTTTTTTTAATAACTTTCTCAGCCTGATTAGGCTGCCTCTTTCTTGGGGGGCTGGGGGGATGTTGACTCCACGTAGTCTCAGCTGGCCTGTGCTGGGGGTTAAGGGCCACAGTGGTCAACAAAACAGACAAAATAGCTTCTATCCCCAGTATGTGCGTGATTCCATTTGGAAGGCACCTTTAAACAGATCACAGCAGTGTGCACTGGGAGTGCAGAATCCCAAGACTTAATTTACAGACTGGGAAGACCTTTTGGAAATGGTGTATCTGCGTTGAGACCTTAAAAGTTAGCAACATTTATCTAGACAAAGTGTGGAAGCTTGGGTGGCATTTTGTTTGGATAGACAATTAGCAGTTGAGAGCCACATTTGTCTGAGGGGGGCAGAGATCCTGAGGCCAGTGGGAAGTTAGGCAAGTGAGTGTTAGCCTGAGTGTTAGCCGCAATTGGAGATAGGGATAGCCGGGGGGATAGGCTGTTGGTACTGGAATTAGAAAGAAATGAAAGGATAAGAGAGAAATGTAGGAAGAAAAGGTGGCAATTTGGTGGTTCTTTTATTAACAGAAGAATGTTGAGTTAGGATCTGAGTTATAGAGCTGTGAGATTGAATAGGATTTAGGGATGTGGGGGGTCAGGGCTGGAGAATGGGAGTGCCCAAGAGAACACTGAATTGATAGGATTTGCAGTCTGAGGATTTGCAGTCTGGGGAGAGGGTTCAAGGATTACTTCACAGTTTCCTTCTGCAGCCTCCTGGATAATAGGTAATAAGGCCAATTGTGCTGGGTGAGAGCACAGTATCAGAGGAAAACAGTGAGGTCACGTATGGGACGGATGAGGGAGCTGTAGAGTATACCCATTTGAGGCTTGGGAGCCTAAGGCTGGGGTCATTTGAGGCCACGTAGAAGAGAAGGGCTGGACCCAAGCCTGATAATTCTCTACAGCAGGACTTGTAGAAGGAGACTGGAGAAGAGTGTCTAAACAAAAGGAAAACCAAAACAATGTGGTATCCTAGAAGCGAAGGGGATAGAGGACTTCAGGAGGGAATGGTTAAACTCTGCTGAGTGAACAAAACAAGTGAAGAAAACACTTTTTTTTGCCATGGAGCAGAGAAAAATCATGTTCATTAAATGATGGGAACGTGGGGTGTGAAGGAGACAGAAGGGATTATGAAGAGATTTTACTGGGGAATCCAAATAGGGCAGTAGCTGAAGGCAAAGTTGGCGTCAGGAAAGATTTAAGATTGGATACAACTGAATGTAATTTAATTGCCCAAAAAACCTTCAGTAGAGAGATTGAAGAGGGTGGGTGGCATTGTAGCAAAGCTGTAGATAATGATCTGTAAGGAGAGGCAACTCCTTGTTTGTAAACTCTTACTTTGTGGCAGTTCTTTCATGTGGTTCCTGTTAACTCTTTGAAATGGAAGATAAAGTGAGGGGAGGAGAATATATGAGGTTGCCATAAACATCTTGAAAGGGCTTTGGGGAGAACGGGGAGTTATGTAGACAGTATTGGGGGGCCTATTTTTAAGGTGGGTGACCCTGATTTTTACAGTAGTGTTTCCCAGTCGGGTACAGTGTTGCCTCCCTCCCAGGGGACGTCTGGCAGTATGTCTGGAGATGTCTTTGTTTTTCACAACTTGGGGTGCTACTGACACCTAGTGGGTAGAATAGGCCAGGGATGCTGCTAAACATCCTCTAGTGCACAGGACAGCCCTCTCATCATCATCCCCGCCCCCCCCCCCCCCCCCCCCCCCCCCACACACACACGCACCTACCTGTCTGGTCAGTAGTCATGAATTTGAGAAACCCTGGCCTAGAGGCACCATTATGCCTGGCTGTGTGCAGCTAAGGCATTCAGTACAGCCCTGGGACGGTTACCCTGACTGTGCTTACACATGCATGTCACCTTACTTTCTCTTGAAGTTTGGACTAAGGTGCCAGGTGTCACACTCTAACTTCATAAGACTGTTGGGAAGGGCCACCTCTTGCCTCTCTTGGTATATTTAGATAGTTATTGATTTCCTTCTTTCCTGGTTCCCTCTCCCTGAATCATGGGCAATAGTTACAGTGTGCTTTGTTTTATTTACCTATGACCTTGTACAGTGTATAGTGTGGCTTCTGGGCATTTATTGGTAGTGTATAACCAGTACCCTGCTGGTGAACTTACCTGCATACGTCTTCAGTATGGCCTCGCATTTGCTGGGTAATTTCTGAGTTGACAATTCAGGAATAAAATGCTAGTTCCTTAGACTCTGGAAGCCGTAGCTATTTTGCATCCTTGTAGCATCGCTGCTGCTGAGAACACTAATGCTGGTTTATCCTGGTGTCAAAGAAGATGTTGTTTTTCTATATTGTGGTTTAAAAATAGTCTGCTGAGTTTATAATTAATTGTATTTATGTAGTATCCTACCACAAACAAACAAATTGGTTAAATATAAGGGTGTAGTTAAGGAAGAATTACATAAAGAGCTCTTGTAAATTACTTGTAAACTTCCTTGTGACAAGTGCCTGGAGTGAATATAAATCTAACAGCAAAATGCCCTTGTTCTAACCTGACTAATAGGTTCCTGTATGTTCAGGGCTCCGAGTTTACACATAGCCTTCTGCCTTTTACTTTATTGATTAAAAAGAAGGAAAAAAAAGCTAGTTGCCATCAAGTGGATTCCAACTCATGCTGATCCCATGTGTATCAGTAGAACTGCGCTCGAGAGAGTTTTCAATGACTGATTTCTCAGAAGTAGCTCGTCAGTATCTCTATAGTAATATTATGAGATGCTTGGAGAGATCTGCAATTGAACCTCAGCCCTCAGATGTATTTGATGCATTTCTTAGGGTCTTCAAATTTCATTCATTCTTAACCTTACTTATCTGTAATGTGGAAAAACAATGCTGCATATTTTTGTTATAAATGTTAATTGAAAAAATTATATAAGGTAGCTTTTGCTTTCTTTTCAGCCACAAAAAGCTGCACACTAAGCCGATTTGACACCTGACCTGTCCAGTCTCCATGATGCTGGGTCCTGAGGGAGGTGAAGGATTTGTGGTCAAGCTCCGCGGCTTGCCATGGTCTTGCTCTATTGAGGATGTGCAGAATTTCCTCTCTGAATGCAAAATTCGTGATGGCGTTGCAGGTGTTCATTTCATCTACACCAGAGAAGGTAGACAGAGTGGTGAGGCTTTTGTTGAACTTGAATCAGAAGATGATGTAAAAATGGCCCTGAAGAAAGACAGAGAAAGCATGGGGCACCGCTATATTGAGGTATTTAAGTCTCACAGAACCGAAATGGATTGGGTGTTGAAGCACAGCGGTCCAAACAGTGCCGACACTGCTAACGACGGCTTTGTGCGCCTTCGAGGACTCCCATTTGGATGCACAAAGGAAGAAATTGTTCAGTTCTTCTCAGGGTTGGAAATCATGCCGAATGGGATCACTTTGCCAGTGGACCCCGAGGGCAAGATTACAGGGGAAGCCTTTGTGCAGTTTGCCTCACAGGAATTAGCTGAGAAGGCTCTAGGGAAGCACAAGGAAAGAATAGGGCATAGGTATATTGAAGTGTTCAAGAGCAGTCAGGAGGAAGTGAGATCATATTCTGATCCCCCTCTGAAGTTCATGTCCGTGCAGCGGCCAGGGCCCTATGATCGGCCTGGCACTGCACGGAGATATATTGGCATTGTCAAACAAGCAGGCTTTGACAGGATGAGGTCTGGGGCCTATAGCACAGGCTATGGGGGCTATGAGGAGTACAGTGGCCTCAGCGACAGCTACGGCTTCACCACCGATCTGTTTGGAAGAGATCTCAGTTACTGCCTGTCAGGAATGTATGACCACAGATACGGAGACAGTGAGTTCGCTGTCCAGAGCACGACTGGACACTGTGTCCACATGAGGGGTCTACCGTACAAAGCAACCGAGAATGACATTTATAACTTCTTCTCTCCACTCAACCCCGTGAGAGTGCACATCGAGATTGGCCCTGATGGAAGAGTGACCGGTGAAGCGGATGTCGAGTTTGCCACTCATGAAGAAGCTGTGGCCGCAATGTCGAAAGACAGAGCCAACATGCAGCACAGATACATAGAGCTCTTCTTGAATTCAACTACAGGGGCCAGCAATGGGGCTTACAGTAGCCAGATGATTCAGGGCATGGGGGTGTCGACCCAGTCCACTTACACTGGCCTCGACAGCCAGTCGGTGAGCAGCTGTTATGGGGCTGGCTACAGCGGTCAGCAGAACAGCATGGGTGGATATGACTAGTTTCATAGAAATATTTTGAGTTACTTCAATCAAATTTTCACAGGCAGCCAACAAGCAGTGGAGAGCAGTTATTACATAGAGGAAGCTGTGGGACCCATTTTGCACCATGAGTTTGTGAAATCTGGATTAAAAAAATTACCTCTTCAGTGTTTTCTCATGCAAAGTTTCTTCTAGCATGTGATAAAGATATTGAGTAAACTATAAGAAACTATTTTCAGCTTTTCTCAATTAACATTTTGGTAGTATACTTCAGAGTGATGTCTGAGTTAAAGTAGTTTGAAGTATGTTAAATGTGGATCTGCACCACATTACCGTAAACACATTTGGGAGACATGATTTTGTGGAAAACTCAGAGGTGCTAGATCCTTAATCCAAAGAGAAACATTTCTCATGTTTGTTCAATTCTAGTTTGTTTTCATTTAAAATCTCTTAGGTTAAGTTTTAAGCTTTTAAAAAGTTAATTTTGAAAATTGAGACACAATACTAATACTGTAGGAATTGGTGAGGCCTTGACTTAAACCTTTCTTTGTACTGTGATTTCCTTTTGGGTGTATTTTGCTAAGTGAAACTTGTTAACTAAATTTTTTTCTTAAAATAAAGACTTTTTCACAATGACTGGCACAGACTATCTGCTCACCAAAGGTAGCAAAATGACTGGGTGGTTGGAGATAACATCTTAATGCTAATGTATTTTAGTGTGAATTAAATAATTTAGCACATCTAATCTGTTTTCCTTTATATTTTCAGAATGAGGCTAAAATAAAAGTTAAATAAAAACATTAAATGTGACTGGAAATGGTGATAGAAATACACATACTGGAAAGTATAAAAATGCACACAGTCCCACCCTTTGTGATTTCTTTGCTGCATGTTCTTCACAAACTACATTTTTTGTGATATCTTTTTATTCCCTTTTATGCTGTAGTCCCATTCATCGTACATAACTAGCTTTAAGTGCTACATGTGTTGTGAGGTCATTTAACCACAATTATTATTTTATATAAAAGGTGTGGATTTTTTTCTCATACCTACAGTTATTTCTATAGGAAACAAATTGCTTCTAAAAAGTTGCCATCCACCTTGGCGTGGAAAGCAGTGTCTAAGTTCCAGGCAGCTCTGCATGCAGCATCTTAACCATAACTTAATCTTATATGACATACATTAAACAACACAAGATTTTAAAAGGTAAATGGAGCTGGTTTTTTAAAAGATCCTATGCCAAAAGGATGACTTTGTTATATACCTACTTCTCACTTTTGACATTTCACATTTATGACAGTGAAAAAAACTATCTGGTTAGTTTACACATTAATGATCTATGCCTGGCAGATGAACACTGAGGTGTGAGGCCACTGATGCTGGCTGTGATGGTTATGTGTCAACTGGACTGGGCCATGATTCTCAGTGGTTTAATAGCTGTGTAATGATGTAGGCATCCTCCATTTTGTAATCTGATGTCCTCCATTTTCACATAATGACCTGGTCTTTGACATTAACCATGTTGATAAGTGAGGAGTGGGTGTATACTGTTGATAATTTCCCTCAACTATTTTCCTGCTTATCTTTTAATTAGCCGTGTAATATAACCTAGATACCCAAATTTCACCAGTTTTAAGAATCTTGCCTACCTGGCATCTTTATTTGCAAGAAATGGGTTCTTGTTCATTTACAGAGAAAATGGCCTCGTAAGGCCATGTTGAAAGAACAGCAATTGAAATTACCCTAAGAAACCTCTGTTATGGGTGTGTAACATAGGTATCATTGTTCATAGAGGATTATTTATTTAAGGGTACACACAGTGTACAGCTGGCACAGCGTGATTAGAATCTTGAAATTGTGCTCACAGTGAAGTAATTAACCTGCTCCACTGCCTTTAGGCCAGAGCAGGAGGGACACCAGTCTCTGCTGCAGTAGGGCCTCAAGGACATCTGCTGAATTGTCATTTTGGAACACCCAGCACGACGCCTGACTCCATGACACAGTCCTAAGAATAACCATGGCAACAAGACAAAGCTGGGTTTGTCAGTTTGTTGCTATTAGGTGCTCAAACAGGACACATTAAATATATACAGGTAGACTAGAGTCTTGCTCTGTCCTTTTCTGGCAACTTGAGGTTTGGTTGGCCCAGCTTACCTGCCATTGTTCCTCCCTCCACGATGTTCATTCAGCCTCAGCATTGCCCAGGAATGTAGAGACAACAGCTCTGGAGGATGGAATAGCATGAGGGAGTTCTAAAGAAATAGGGAAGGCAGGGACCACATCTTGTGTCCTAGGCCATGTTAGAGTCTGCACACTCAACAGACCCACCTTGCTCTGAGCCCCAGGCAACACTACACCATAGGGAAACAGATGGAGCATCTGCAATACTGCATGCTAGACTTCACATGCAAGTCAGACCTAAGGTTGGATACTAACTGTGTATGTCTGGGTGGCACACACAGCACTCTGCTACTAACGTAAAGCCCACCCTGCAAGGGTGGAAGAAAAGCCTAGCAATCTGCTTTCATAAAGATTACAACAGATTAGAACAGTAAAAGATCACAGAGTTGCCAGGAGTAGGCAACTCCATGTGTTAAGATGGCAACAGGTTTGGGTTTTTTGTTGCTAAGTTTAGAGTGTAGATAATGGGGCAGGTTCCAAAAAGCTGGGATGGGAACATGCGGGGAAAATGTGCTAGGTGACCCTAAAGTCTGAGCCAGCAGCAGTGACACCCTCCTCCTCGTTAGCAGATACTCTGGAGACTGCCAAGGCCTCTCCTGAGGGAGACGATGCAAGGTCACTGCTTGCTGAACAAGGAACAGCAGACTACTGCCTGGGGGCCAGAATCCTGCCTGCCACCTGTTTGTTTTATGGTCCACAAGAATGGTCTTTACAGATGAAAGTTTGTAATCTGATGACCAGTTGCCTGTGAAGTCAACTCATTGTACCCCATGTGTCAGTATTACTGCTAGGGCAAGAACAAGGCATCTGGAGTATCCTCCTTTTGAGCTACCTTGGGGATCTCTCCAGTTTGGGCACTTTAACACCAATCCTTCCTGCTGGTCCTACCTTGTTCTCCCTCATTCTCAGGTGTGGACTATGGTGATCCTTGCTCCTGGGGTAGAGTTCAGCCTCCCTCGGGCCTGGTCAGCAGTCAAACACCCCAGAGAGGAGTGTCTATGCTGGCCCCTGGCTTGCCTTCTCTGCACCTGCCTTTGCTTGTCAGGACAGCTGGCCCAGGCCTTTGGCTGCCTTGGGCAGGGCCCAAGACCCCTTGAGTCGGGGCAGAGGACGCTGCTATCCTCTTGTAGAGAGAGAGGAGCTCTTCTAGTTCTGCCCAGGTCTCAGAAAAGGAGGCAGGATGGAAGTAGGGCCTCCAGGGAGGTTGCTCAGCAGCTTGGCCCAAGGGCAACCAGGTCCCCTCTCCCTCCTGCAGGACCAGCCTGCCCAGACAGAAAGGTGGGGCCACCCTTCGGCCTTGCCCAGAGCCCAGGGCTCATGAGAGCTTCAGTGCAGGGATGACATCTTCAAGTTTCTCATCTGTCTACCCCCCTCTCCTAACCTTGTTCCAGAAAGGACCCCCCAAACCCAGAGCAGTTGCTGCAGAGTTGATTCTGACTCATGACAACCTTGTGTGGATCAGTGAGTGTTCCACAGTATTTTCAATGGCTGATTTTTCAGATCCTCAGGCCATTCTTCCAAGGTGCCCCAACCTTTCAGTCAGCAGCTGAGTACTTAACCGTTTGTGACATCCAGGGACTCCAGTCTGATAATCCAAACGTATTGCCATCAAGTCGATTCTGACTCAGCCACCCTATAGGACAGAGTAGAACTGTCCCATAGGGTTTCCAAGGCTAAATCTTTATGGAAGCAGACTGCCACATCTTTCTCCCGTGGAGCAGCCTGTGGATTCAAACTGCCTACCTTTCAGTTAGCAGCCAAGTGCTTAACCACTGTGCCACCAGGGCTCCTTTCAATCTAATGATAGGGAATCCCAATTAAAGCAAAATATCTTCTTCAAAAGAATTCTGCTCTTATTAGGGGACCTATACTACAAAAATTTTACTCAATTATTTTGTTTCATCAGTAAAAAATTTGTGGGAATATTCTCAATTTTGCCTCTGGCCTAAAATGTTTTACTGTCTTTCCCCCTTAAAAAAGTTTGCTGATCTTTGTTTTAGAAAACTAGCACCAACACTGGGCATGACATGATGAGGAGTCGCTACTACAAAAGGAAATGGATTTTTCACCAAAAAAGCTGCAGGGCCTGATTAAGATGGGCAGGACCCACAGCACATATCCGGGAATAGATCTTGAGGATGCTGAATTGGAGGGTTGAGTATAAAACTTGATTGATATGAGGCATCTGTGTGACTCAAAAGGGGCCCTTGTGGTGCAGTGGTTAAGCGCTTGGCTGCTAACTGAAAGGTCGGTGGTTTGAACCTACAGCTGCTCCATGGAAGAAAGACGTGGCAGTCTGCTTCCGTAAAAATAGCAGCCTTAGAAACCCTATGGTGCAATTCTACTCTGTCCTATAGGGTCACTATGGGTTGAAATTGATGACAATGGGTTATGTGACTCAAGACTTAAATTCTGAGCAAAATGCCTACAGTCCGTTCTGATAAACTGCTGGGATGAATCCTTGCGGCTTGGAGACAACAGCCTTCAGTAAATGAGAGAGATGTTTGGGTGTTGAGAAAGGGGCCAGAGAGATAGGCATGCAAGGAAAGGTTCAGTATATAAGGACAGAGAAGACCCCAACTGAAAATGTTCCCTGAATGGCCCAAGGACATTCTTTCACTAAACTGATAAGAAATACACTAGTGAGGGCAACAGCATTTTGAAAAGCTTAATGGAAATTCTCTCTCAGCCTGGGTTAGCAGGAAAAAATAGGGACAAAAGGATTCCAGATGCAAAATAAGCATAATTGCCATAATGGGCAGCAAAGCCTTAAGGACAAGGGGCCTAGACCTGCAGGATCTGTGATGAAGGCTAAAAGGCCTCTGTGTTTCTAGAGATGAGACATCAGGGCAGACAGTGAGGTCATGGCTTGACTCACATAGTAAGAGCTGGGGAGCAGAAAGCTGATGTCAGCCATCTTTGTTTTAAAAAATCAGGGTCTTGTTCTGTTTCAGAATGCAGCCAGGTGTCAGACCCAGAAACCACCCACCAACTGAAGTAGAGGAAGAACCTGGCAGCATTAAAACCATCTGTCTTATTTAGTGCTGCTATAACAGAAATACCACAAATGGATGGCTTTAATAAACAGAAGTGTATTCTCTCACAGTCTAGTAGGCTACAAGTCCTAATTCAGGGCGTCAGCTCCAGGGGAAGGCTTTCTCTCTATTGGCTCTGAAGGAAGCCAATCTTCTGGTTGAGGAGCTTCTCAGCGCAGGGACCAGGGGTCCAAAGGATGCATTATTCTGGCTCTTGTTTCTGGGTGGTATGAAGTCCTCATGTCTCTTTACTCACTTCTCTCTTTTATATCCCAAAAGAGACTGGCTGAAGACACAGTCTAATCTTGTAGATTTTGAGTCCTGCCTCATTAACATAACTTCCACAATGCCATCTCATCAACATCATAGAGATAGGATTTACAACACACAGGAAAATCACATCACATGACAAAATGTTGGACAATCACGCAATGCTGGGAATCATGGCCCAGCCAAGTTGACAGATATTTTTGGGGGACACAATTCAGTCCATGACACCATCCTGTGCAATAAATTATCAATCCTTCCCCTATGGGACCAAGGGAAAGGGAATGACCCAAGTCACTGGAGGGCAGCTGGATATACAGTCTGAGCTGACACTGGTACCTGGGGAGCCCATACCAGCCTGACCAAGTGACAAATGGAGGTGTGGGCCAAGTTCATCTAACAGTGGGTCCAGGTTTACAGAGCCCCCTCAGGTCATTTCTTCACATGAATAATT
Organism: Dugong dugon; assembly: GCA_030035585.1. Taxonomy (NCBI): domain Eukaryota; kingdom Metazoa; phylum Chordata; class Mammalia; order Sirenia; family Dugongidae; genus Dugong; species Dugong dugon. The sequence goes on along the minus strand of CM057475.1, from coordinate 2,351,323 downwards.
GGCGTGGATCTCATAAGCAGCTGACAGCCCTCACATTGGATCCCAACTTGTGAAGTAAGAGCCTTAGTGATACGACACTTCCCATCCCAGACAGTCAATAAGAAGCGATGCTGCAACTTGTGGGTAATGTCTGAGGTCAGGGCTGCCACTCAATGACTTAACAAGAGAAGCATCACAGACCCTTTTAATTTACTGTCTGGCCCCAGCAAAAACTAGAGGGATCATGGCAGATGATAGCGAACCACCAGACACTTAACTAAGTAGTAGCCCCATCACAGAGCAGTACTTAATGTGCTGTCTTTACTAGAACAGATGATCCCAACCACTGCATCATGTAGGAGATTAAAAAAATCCTACCTTCACATAATGTAACAGCACATTCCCTGTTTTTGTCCAGCTCTCTGTTAACAATAGAATCTGAAGAGACACTGATCACCTTTCAATGATGCACTATATTGATGACATGTGAACTGGACAGAGTTGGACAGGGAGGAGCAGAAAGTACTCTGGATGGCCTAGGAAGACACACGTGAGCTAGGCAGAAGAAGAATTCAGGGCTGTGCCACATCAGGACGGTTTCTAAAGTTCAACAGTCTTGGGCAGGTATTGGGCGAACTAGGGTCCTTGAGACAAATCTGACCTGTTGTGTGTTACTGAGTCAATTCCTACTCACAGTGACCCTATATAACAGAGTAGAACTGACCCATAAGGCTTCCTAGGCTGAAATCTTTACTGGAGCAAATTGCAGAGCATTGTAATAGCTGCATCAGAGACCTCATGGGCAGCAAAGTCTACAATATTTACTATCTGACCCTTTACAGAAAATGTTTGCTGACCTCTGGCTTGGGCATAACTGGGGCGGTTCCTCCAAGGTAAAGGTCAAGATCCTGCACCTTGCAATTTTTATCACTAAGAAAAAGGTGTAGTTCTTGGGAGGACTTGTAAATTTTGGAGAAAGCTTATATTACATTTGAAAATGATAACTATATATATATATATATATATATATATATATATATATATGTATCTCAAAACTTTGCTGCCATGGCAACCCCATGTGTTACAGCATAGAACTGCTCCATAGGGTTTTTTGGCTGTAAACCATATGGAAGCAAATCATCAGGCCTTTCTTCCAATGTGCTGCTGGGTGGGTCTGAACCACCAACTTCTAGGTTAGTAGCTAACAGTAATCCATTTGTGCCACCCAGGGACCTTTTGAAAATGATACTCCTACCCAATTATCAGGTGACCCATAAGGCTGCTGTTCCTGAGTGGGGCCCAGAGCAAGAGAGGGTTCTGCAGAAGACATGGGCAGTGATGCAAGATGCCCTGCTGTCTGCTTCAAATGACAGCAAAGACCCCATCGTGGCAGTGTCTCTGCTAGTAAATGATTCTGTGTGGTGTCTGACAAATCTCAATAAAGAGTCACAGCCCAGAGCCCTAGTGTTCTGAATCAAGGTCATGTCTTCTTAATATTCAAAAAACAACTCCTGGAATGTGACTGACCCCAGGAGAGGGAAATAAAGGCCCCACCTTCCTGGTCTGGTGCCCACAGTGCATCAAGTCATGAGGCCCTGGTAGGGTATCTCCATTTTGTTTCTAGTTAGTATGTAAAGATTCTTATATATATTTTATTAGATTTATTCCTAGGTACTTGATTTTATATTTTAAATGGTGTCTTTTATTTCATTTGTTGATAGTTTGTTGCTACAAAGAGAAATACAATGGATTTTTTTATGTGGACCTTTGTGACCTTGCTAAATTCACTCATCTAGTCTAGTAATTTAAATGTAGATTCCACGGGTTTTCTACATACAAAATCATGTTATTTGCAAGTAATGACAGTTATATTAATGTCTTTCTAATCCTTATGCACTGCATTTCTTTTCTTGCCTTACTGCCTACTCCTTTTGTTTGTTGGTTGCTGTCCATTCATACTCACGGCAACCCCATGAGTGCAGAGTAGAACTGCTCCATAGGATAGGGTTTTCAAGATTGTGGACTTTTCTGGAGCAGATTGCCAGGCCTGTCTTCCAAGGAGTCGGACTGCCAACCTTTCAGCTAGTAGTGGAACACTCTGTGAAATGCTTTGCGCCACAATGGTGCTAGTTTATTTTTTACGCAATTTTATTTTTTTATCATTAGCAAATGTGATTCTGAACAAAGTTGGGGAAGAAGGACATCCTTGTCTTATTCCCAGTTTCAGAGAGAAAGCCTCAATATTTCCCCATTAACATATTGTTTTTTATACACACCCTTCATGAAATTAGGAAAATTTCCTTTTACTTCAGGTTTAGTGTATAAGTTATTTTTAGCATTAGTATATGTTGAATTTTATTTAATGATTTTTTTGTTATCTGCTGAAATGATCACATGATTTGTCTACTTGGCTGATGTGGTTAACCAAATACATAATTTTATCCCAACCTTACCTTCTTGGAATAAGTCCCACTTGATCATGATGCAGTGTCATTGTATATATTGCTAGGTGGGGTTGCTATATGTTGTTTAAGAAGTTTGCATCTATGATCACGAGTGTTCTTTTTTTGTAATGTCGTTCTCAGGTTTTGATATCAAGGTTTTGCTGGCTTTAAAAAAAAAAAAGATAGAAATGTTCCTTTTTTTCTATTCTCTGAAAGAGTTTGTGTAAGATTGGTGTTATGTGTTCTTTAAATATCTGCAGGAAGTCATCAATGAAATTGTTAGGGCCTAGAACTTTCTTTGTGGGAAGAATAATTGAAATAAATTGAATTTTAATTACAGATTCAATTAGTAAATAGAAATTAGAGTTATCAGAGCTTCTAATTCTTCTTGTGTCAGCTTTGGCAAGTTTCATTTTCTAGGAGTTTTTTCATTTCATCTAATTTTTCTAATGTAATGTCATAGAATATTTCATAATATATGTTTAATGTCGGTAGCTTCTGTGTTGATGTCCCTTTTTTCATTCCTGCTTTGTTTATCTCTGCTTTCTCTCTTTTTTTTTTTTTTTTTTTTTGATCATTGTTCTTGGTCATTCTTACCAGAGTTTATCAATTTTATTAGCATTTACAAAGAACACACTTTTAGTTTTGCTGATCTTCTTATTGTATGCTTTTTTGTTTCATTAATTCTGGTCTTATGTTTATTATTTCCTTCTTTCTTTGATTTAATCTACAGTCCTTTTCTCAACTTTTTTTAATTGTGGTAAATATATATGTAATATAACATTTGCCATCTCAACATTCTTTATATGTACAATTCAATGACATTGTGTTCATCATGTTGTACAACCATCACCATTATCTGCCTTCATGTTTTTCCATCACCCATAACAGAAGCTCAGTGTCCCGTAAGAATGAGTTCCACTATCTTCCTCCCTCCCACCCACCCCTGGTAACCACTAATGAAACTAAGTCTGTATACACTTGCCCATCCTAAATATTTCATCTAAGTGGTCCTTTTGTGACTGAATTAATTCATTCAGCACGACGTTTTCCAGATTCATCTATGGTGTGGCATTACCGTGGTGAAATATATTTCACAAAAGGTTTGCTTGCTGTTTAACCCAGTCTTAATTGTACAATTCAGTGACATTAATCACAGTCACCATGCTGTGCAACTGTCACCACTATCCTTTTCCAAAATTTGTTGATCACCCTGCGAGGGTACTAATCAACATATATCAAATTCTCAATGTTTTCTTAGCTGTTCAGTTCTGACACTTGTTGCCCACGCAGCGATTCTTTTTCTGACACTAGCTTCCCAGAGCTAGGCCAGAGCTCACAAGTTCAAGGACACAGTCTTCCAGACTGTTAAGTAGGCCTAAGATTTCAGATGCCAGCCACAAGCTTGGGAGTCCACATGACACCCTTACTACTGACCTGCTGGCTACAAATTCAGGGTTTTCCCACCATTCCTTCAGGACGTCAGCTGCAAGCTCAGGGGCTTCCCCTGGGCTCCCTCACTTCTGACCTGCTGGCTACAAATCTGGGGGCTCCTTTGACCCCCTTAGGATACCAAACATAAGCTCAGGGGTCCCAGACCCCCTCAGTTATGACCTGCTGGCTCCCATTACTCCCTCAGGTTCAATAATTCACTGGAAACACTCAAAGAACTCATGGAAAGTGCTATACTTACAATTACAGTTTAGTGTAGGACAAAAGGATACAAATGAGACTCATAGGGCAAGGTCTGAGAGGGTTCCCAACAAAGAGCTTCCATGTCCCAAAAAGGGACGCACTACCCTCCCACATGTTTCAATGTCTTTCACCAACCAGGAAGCCCATGGAGTTTCTGTGTCTACAGCTTTTATCAGGAGTCTCATTACATAATGAAAACTCCAGGCTCTCTCCCCTGAGGTTGGCTGGTATCATGTGGTGATTCCAAGGTATTACAAGGTAGGTCTTTCTGGCCTGGCCAGCCCCCACCCCAGAGTCACCTCAGTACCTCACCTAACCTGTTAATTACATGTGGTCTGGAGTCCTTATCAAGGACACTTAAATTCCAAGGTTTATTTTTAGAAATTACCTCTCAGGAACTGAAGACAAAGACCAAATTCTTTGGATAAAGTTAATATAAACCCCACAACCCAAACAAAATCCAAATACTCCTTAAGTGGTAACTATTCCCCCACCCCCCCACCATCATCCCCTGCCCCCTGGTAACCACTGATAAACTTTTATTTCTATGCATTTTCTGTTCTAGATAAATTTTTTATTATGTCAAATAAGTAAATATCTTTATCTATATATATACACACACAGTATTTTTACACAAATAACGTGTGCCTTCTACATTTGTGTGCCAACCACTCCCTCCCCCTACAAGGGAGCTGCAAAAAAAATTAGCATAGCACACTTACAAAAATACTTCAAGGAGGGAGGGAGCAGATGGAAAGTAAACAGTAGAAGGCATGCATTATTTGCATTAAAATACGGTAAACCCATTGCCATCAAGTCAATTTCAACTCATACCAACCCTGAAGGATAGCGTGAAACTGCCCCATAGGGTTTCCAAGGCTATAAATTATTTTTTTTTCATTGTGCTTTTGGTGAAAGTTTACAGCTTAAGTTAATTTCTCATACAAAAATTTATACACATTGTTTTGGGACTGTCTTCGTTATCTAGTGCTGCTATAAAAGAAATACCACAAGTGGATGGGTTTAACAAAGAGAAATTTATTTCCTCACTGTAAAGTAGGATAAAACAAAAAAAAACCAAATCCGTTGCTGTTGAGTCGATTTTGACTCATAGCGACCCTATAGAACAGAGTAGAACTGACCCATAGAGTTTCCAAGGGGAGCCTGGTGGATTCGAACTGCCGATCTTTTGGTTAGCAGCCATAGAACTTAACCACTACGCCACCAGGGTTTCCAAAAGTAGGACAGAAGTCCAAATTCAGGATGTCAGCTCCAGGGGAAGGCTTTCTCTTTCTGTCAGCTCTGGAGGAAGGTCCTTCTCATCAGTCTTCCCCTGGACTAGGAGCTTCTCTGCACAGGAACACTGGGGTCCAAAGGACACACCCTGCTCCAGGCACCGCTTTCTTGGTGGTATGAGGTCCCCCTGTCTCTCTGCTCACTTCTCTCTTTTATATTTCAAAAGACATTGGCTCAAGACACAGTCCAAACTTATAGATTGAGTCCTGCCTCATTAACTTAACAGCCGCCTATCCCACCTCATTAACATCATAGAGGCAGGATTACAACACATAGGAAAATCACATCAGATGACAAAATGGTGAACAATCACACAGTACTGGGAATCATGGCCTAGCCAAATTGATAAACATATTTTTTGGGAACACAATTCAATCCATCACAGTGACATTAGCTGCAATCACCACAATGTGACAGCACACCCGCTACTTCCACCCTGGGTACCCTGTGTCCATTCAACCAGTTCCCAAGGCTGTAAATCTTTATGGAAGCAGAATGCCACATCTTTCTCCCGTGGATGGAGAAGTAGGTGGGTTTGAACTGCTGACCTTTTGGTTAGAAGCCTAGTGCTTTAACCACTGTGCTTTAACCATGGCTCCTTATCTGTAGATACATAGATAAACAGAAACACAGACAGAAAGATAACCTGTGGCCCACGAATCACTTCCGACTCATAGCAACTCTACAGGACAGAGTAGAACTACCTCACAGGGTTTCCAAGGAGCAGCTGGTGGGGATTTGAACTGCCGATCTTTTGGTTAGCAGTTGTAGCTCTTAACCACTGTGCCACCAGAGAGATAGACATGGTAAAACCCGTGAAAGCCAGAACCTGTATAAGGTGGAAACCTGTCAGAAATGGAAACTAAACTATTTTCCATTAATAGAGTGTTAGGAAAGTGGTAAGCTGCACCCTGCCAAAAGTGGAAAACTTGAGACCCAGAAAAACAAGCAGTCCTGTCGAGTTCTGGTTCTCACAGATTTCACTGTATGTGTGTGTGTATACATATATATATATATATATATATATAGACCCACTGCCATTGTGTCGATTCTGACTCTATGAGCTGGTGGATTCAAACTGTCGACCTTTTGTTAGCAGCCCAATGCTTAACCACTGTGTCACCATGGCTCTGATATATACATATATGTGTGTGTGTATATGTATATATAATATACAGATTATGTAAAACACTTGCATTGTCATTTCAATATGTTTTACATGTACAATTCAGTGACATTAATCATAGTCATCATGTTGTGCAATGATCACTGTTAACAGAAGTTTGGTGCCCCCTAAACAATGACTCCCTCTTTCCTCTTCTTCCCACCCCTGATAACCACTAATAAACTTCAGTCTCTATACATTTGCCTATTCCAGGTATTTCATACATGTAGGATCATGCAATACTTGACCTTTTGTGTCTGGCTTATTTCACTCAGCATAATGTTTTCAAGATTTATCCATGTGGTGGAGCATATCAGAACATCATTTATTTCTTTATGGTTGAATAATATTCTATTGTATGTATAAACCACATTTTGTTTATCCATTCATCTGCTGATGGACGCTTGGGTTTTTCTACCTTTTGGCTAATGTGAATAATGCTGTAGTGAACACTGGTGTACACTTGTCTATGTAAGTCACTGCTTTCAATTCTTTTGGGTATGTACCTAGGAATGGATTTGCTGGGTCGTATGGTAACTGTCTTCCTCCAATCCCGATGCCCCATTCTTCTTCATATAGTCCAGCTTCTCAGATTATCTGTTCAGCATACAGATGGTGAAAGGATACAACCTTGATGCACACCCTTCCTGACTTTAAACCAAGCAGTACCCCCTTGTTCTGTTCGAACGACTGCCTCTTGGTCTATGTACAGGTTCCTAGACCATTTCAGCTCACTAATGCCTACGATATCGATGTTTATGTGTTCCATTTCATTTTTGACAATTTCCAATTTTCCTAGATTCATACTTTGAACATTCCATGTTCTGATTATTAATGGATATTTGCAGCTGTTTCTTCTCATTTTTAGTCATGCCACATCAGCAAATGAAGGCCCCAAAAGCTTTACTCCATCCATGTCATTACGGTCCACTCTACCCTGAGGAGGCAGCTCTTCCCCAGTCCTATCCAGTGCCTTCCAACCTGAGGGGCTCATCTTCCGGCACTGTATCAGACAATGTTGTGCTCCTATTCATAAGGTTTTTACTGGCTAATTCTTTTCAGAAGTGGACCGCCAGGTCCTTCTTCCTAGTCTGTCTTAGTCTGGAAGCTCAGCTAGACTATATGAAGAAGAACGAGGCATCAGGATTGGAGGAAGACTCATTAACAACCTGCGTTACGCAGATGACACAACCTTGCTTGCTGAAAGTGAAGAGGATTTGAAGCACTTACTGATGAAGATAAAAGACCATAGCCTTCCGTACGGATTACACCTCAACATAAAGAAAATAAAAATCCTCACAACTGGACCAATAAGCAACATCATGATAAACGTAGAAAAGACTGAAGTTGTCAAGGATTTCATTTTACTTGGATCCACAATCAACACCGATGGAAGCAGCAGTCAAGAAATCAAAAGACGCACTGCATTCGGCAAATCTGCTGCAAAAGACCTCTTGAAAGTGTTGAAAAGCAAAGATGTCATCTTGAAGACTAAGGTGTGCCTGACCCAAGCCATGGTGTTCCCAATAGCCTCATATGCATACAAAAGCTGGACGATGAATAAGGAAGACAAAAGAATAAGTGAAGCCTTTGAATTGTGGTGTTGGAGAAGAATATTGAATATACCATGGACTGCAAGACGAATGAACAAATCTGTGTTGGAAGAAGTACAACCAGAATGTTCCTTAGAAGCAAGGATGGCAAGACTACATCTCACATATTTTAGTCATGTTATCAGGAGGGATCAGTCCCTGGAGAAGGACATTATGCTTGGTAAATACACGGTCAGCAAAAAAGAGGAAGACCCTCAATGAGATGGATTGGCACAGTGGCTTCAACTATGGGCTCAAGTGTAACAATGATTGTGATGATGGCGCAGGAGCGGGCAGTATTTCGTTCTGTTGTACAAAGGGGCGCTATGAGTTGGAACCGGCTCGATGGAACCTAACAACAACATGGTAATTGTGGAGCCCTGGTGGTGCAGTGGTTAAGAGCTTGCCTACTAACCAAAATGTTGGTAGTTTGAATCCACCAGCCACTCCCTGGAAACCCTATGGGGCAGTTCTACTCTGTCCTATAGGGTCGCTATGAGTCGGAATTGACTCAATGGCAATGAGTTTGGTTTGGTATAGTAATTGTGTTTTAACCTGAGGATTCTCCAAATTGTTTTCCACAGCATCTGTACCACTTTACAGCAATGTATAAGTATTCTAATTTCTCTACATCCTCTCTAACACTTACTTTCCACTAAAAAAAAAAAAAAGCCATCTTACTGGGTGTGAGGTGGTATCTCATTGTGGTTTTGATATACATTTCCCTTATGACTAATGATGTCAAGCATCTTTTCATTTGCTTGTTGGCCATTTGTATATACTTTTTGGAGAAATGTCTAATTAAGTCCTTTGCCCATTTTTAAAATTGGGTTGTCAGTCTTTTTGTGGTTGAGTTTTAAACATTCTTCATATATTCTGGATATTAAACCCTTCTCTGCTATATGGTTTCTAAAATTTTTTCTCCCATTCTGTAGGTTGTTTTTTCACTTTCTTGATTATAGGCCTTGATACACAAAATTTTTTAACTTTGATAAAATCCAGATTATCTGTTTTTCTCTTGTTGCTTGTGCTTTTGGCGTCGTATCTGGTAAAAATGATGTGATGGTGTCAGACTCTCATCTAACTTTATGAAGGGGAGAAGACAGAATCAACATAAGCAGCATCAGCACAAGACTGATTCCTATGAGCTGGAGGTCAGACATACCTCCTCTCTCCAGACTTATTACCAATTCTGACACCAGCTGTCACTCCCACAGCACTCTCTATTTCTCTGCTGGGTTTGATAGTTCGTTGCAGTGGCTACACAGAACTCACAGACGATGCTCACAGTTATGGGGACTATTAGAGAAGTAACAAGTTACAATTCAGGATCAGGAACAACTCAGGAAGAGTTCTTCTGTCAGGACAGCTTCTTAGCCATGCTCCCAGGCAGGCTTCTCTCAGCTCTCAGGCCCTTGGCCTGGCCTCTGCCCTACTTGGGCAAGTATATCAAAGCTCTTTGGCTCAGCTGACAAGTGCCCTGAAGCACCCCCGATGCCAGGAAGCCTCCTGCCTGAAAGTGCTCAGCTCTCTCCATTCGTGTGTCTGCATGCCCACTGGAGCCGCCTCGCTCTGTGGGCCAGGAAAGCCCGCTGTGCTGTCTCAAATCAGTCTCCTGGTTCTGCTGCCACTACTTCTCTACCACTGGACCTGCCATGCTTACCACTGCTTCTCACCATCTCACACCTTCTCTTGTATTTCAGCTCTGCCTCCTCAACACAGGGACCCTGGGTCCAAAAGATGCACTTCTCTCCCAGGTATTCCTCTTGATAGTAGTAAGGCTTCCCCTATCTTCCACTTCTAGGATTGGCTCCCTTTAAGCCTAGAGGATGGCAAAACTGACCAATCTCCTCGTTAGGGTTCCATATACCTTATTTGCATGGTTCTACTCCCCCCCGCCCTGCAAGGGTTCCATGCACTTTATTTGCATTATTAGCAGGCTGTCCATTCCCTTTGGCGGGCCACAAACACTTTATTTGCATAGTCTCATTCAATCATTTTGTGGGAGTCACAAGATCATGGCTAGAAGGGCCATATTAAGTAATTCACTGCACAGCATATCTAAAAATCTTTTGCCTAACAGAAGGTTGTGAAGCTTTACCCCTAGGTTTTATTCTAAAAGTTTTATGGCTTTAGCTCTTAATTGATTCACTTTGAGTTAATTTTTGTAAATGGTGTGAGGTATGGCTCCAGCTTCACTGTTTTGCAAATGGAAATCCAGTTGTCCCAGAACCATTTGTTGAAGAGACTCTTCTGACAGAATTTCTTTTTAAGCAGCCTATTCCACCCTGAAAAATAAACCCCTTTTAAAATTCTAATATTAAGGGCCAAGCTTTCTTAACTTTGCTATAAACCTAAGTCTAAATGGTACCATCAATGTGACACTCACAGGAGCTAATATTATATTCTTATACTTCAACTGATTGGATTGTGATTCTGACTCAGACTAAATTTCATTTAAAAAAATTAGTCTTCATTGGCAAATTTGCAATGGGAAATTTTTAAAATGAGAGCAATTAAATTAAAAGGAGATAACTGACTAGTTGGGGACAATTAAAAAACTTAACTCCATATATAACATGATGGGAATCATTTCCAGGCCTTCTCCTTGTAATCTTAAACTCTATTTAAATTCTCAAAGCAATTTTCAAGTAAGTAAGGCTGCACACTATGATTGTTCATTTACTCATCTACTTACTGATATTTTTAAAAACTCACTCAGAATTTAATAGCTGTTTTGTCATCTAAAAAATTAGCAAGTACAGGAATTATATAATATTCATCATGATGCCATTTCTAAAAAAAAGTTAATTTTGAAAATTAAGACAATGTCTAAAACAGGACTCAGCAAACTACAGCCTATGGGTCAAATCTGTCCCTCAGCCTGTTTTTATAAATAAAGTTTTAATGAAACACAGCCATGCCATTTTTTTAATGTATTGTCTGTGGCTGCTTTTGTGCTATAAGGGCAGTGTTGAATAGTTGAGACACAAAGCATATGGCCCACAAAGCCGAAAATATTTACTATTTGATCCTTTACAAGTATATATATTCAAATTATACCTTCTGATTGAAAATTGTAACAATACAACAACTCCGCAAGTGATTTTAATACCCTAAATTATATGAAAATCCATAATAGGATTTAATTCTTGCCTATGATGTATTTTCATAAAAACCTGTAGTCCCTGTAATTTTTTTTTTTTTAAATTACAAGGCTTCCTAGGCAAATCTATGCCATGGATTTAAATGTTCCTGTTATGGATTGAATTGTTTCCCCCGAAAACATGTGTTGGAATCCTAACCCCTATATCTCTGGATGTAATCCCATTTGGGAAAAGGGTTTTCTTTGTTATGTTAATGAGGTCCTATTGGTGTAGGTTGTGTCCTAAACCTAATCACTCCTGAGTGACACAGGAACAGCATACACACACAGACAAGCAAGGACAAACGGGAAGACAGATGCCTCATGAAGATCTCCAAAGAATTGAGGAACATAAATTGAAGGAGACAGAAATCTTTCCCAGACTTGACACAGAGGGGACCTATAGCCAGTGTCCTGAATTCGGACTTCAAGCCTCCTAAACTGTGAGAAAATAAATTTCTGTTCACTAAAGCCACCCACTTGTGGTGTTTCTGTTACAGCAGCACTAGCAAAGGAAGACAGTTGTTATGTGAAATTGACAGCCAAATTCTAATTGTAAATAAATCAGAATATTAAGCAAATGTGCATTACAACTGTCAGTACAGTCAAAGCAGGAAGTTGAGATTCTGACAATTTCCTTTTGCAATGGCAAAAAGGAAAGAAGAAACCCCTCCAAGTGTTAGACATTCTTACCACCTATAACACAAGAAGATAGATACTAGATGTCATGGATTGAACTGTGTCTCCCCAAAATATCTGTCAACTTGGTTAGGTCATGATTCCCAGTATTGTATGACGTTTTTCCCTATGTGTTGTATATTCTATCACTATGATGTAATAAGATGGAATAGTGGCAGTTATATTGATGAGATCTACAAGATCAGATAGTGTCTTAAGCCAATCTCTTTTGAAATATAAAAGACAGAAGCGAGCAGAGAGACATGGGGGACCTCATACCACCAATAAAGTAGTGTCAGGAGCAGAGCGTGTCCTTTGGACTTCAGGTTCCTGCACTGAGATGCTCCCAGACCAAGGGAAGACTGATGACAAGGACCTTCCTCCAGAGCCGACAGAGAGAGAGAAAGCCTTCCCCCAGAGCCAGCACCCTGAATTTGGACTTGTAGCCTACTGGACTGTGAGGGAATAAATTTCTCTTCGTGAAAGCCATCCACCTGTGGTATTTCTGTTACAGCAGCACTAAATGACTAATATACTAGGTATGAAGTATTAGAGCTGGCAACATTTATTGAATAAACCCATTGTGTATGACACCATACTATGGATGTTGTAGAATAGCGAAAAACAAGGTCCTGGTTTCAGTAGCTTCTCTAGAGCCAAAAATGATCACAAACAATGCATGATATTTTTTAATACTATGACCTTAAACAACATCCTAAATAACCTAAGAACTATTAAAATATATTCATGTAATTCCAAATGTTTTTTCAGTTACAGTCAATGTGTTCAATATACGATTTTAAAGTTCTTTTTCACTTTATATTATATAATAAATATATTATTTACAAACCTATAAAACACGCGTTATTTATGTAAAAATATATTTAATGGCTAACTTCCAAAAAAAAAAAAAACCCAAACCAAACCCATTGCCATCAAGTCAATTCCGACTCATACCAAACCTGTAAGATAAAACAGAACTGCCCTACAGAGTTTCCAAGGGGCACCTGGTGGATTTAAACTGCCTACCTTTTGGTTAGCATCCATAGCTCTTAACCACTATGCCACCAGGGTTTCCTCCAAAGGAACACTAATTTACTTTCTCATCAATCTTAGTATTTCCAGTATATTTGTTTGGATGTATAAGAGATCATAGGAAATCTGGATCATGCCAGCACATAACTTAGTGGCAACCACGCAGGAGGAGAAGTGTTCAAAATCTTTTTTGGGTTAAGTGATATGCTCAGAGGAAAGGGGTTCTGAACTGATTGGCAATTCGGCTAAAACATTTTGACATGTAATAATTGGTATGGTAGAAATGAATGGCTGAAACCTCCCAATATCCTATTTACATCCCCGAAGGCTTAGGAAGAAGTGAGCACCGAAGAGATGAGATAAAGAAAAACAACCGGCTTCCCCGGCATAGAGTCCATTTTCAGAGCAGCCAGTGTTCTCGGTCCATTGCTTTGAGTAGATTGATGTAATTCACTGGTGGATAAATGTGAAATTTACCCCTACAGCTGTTCTGATGAGCTACCTTGAGTAAAGCTTACTGGTTAGCTGAAAAGAAGCACAGCAATTAAAATTACCTGATGAAGATGCGATATGCTTCACTTTTTCCAGGAAATGCAGTTTATAACTCCTGTGCTATTGTCTACGGGAAGTGAAACATAAAAGTGTAGAAGTGAGATGTGTCATTGTTGGTGAACTGGCATGTTGGCACTGCTTTCAGCCATACTGAAAGATGACATAAATCCCTTATCCAATTCTCCTTCCACCTTTAGAAGTAATTGCTCATCATACACCAATGCAAATTGCTTGTCTGCACATGTCAATGTTCTACAGGAGCTCAATGTAATATATTTAATATTTCACTTACTCTACCTCAAGGGAAATAATGATTCTTGTCTACCTCTCCTCAAAATGGTTTCCTCAATCTCAATGTGGCCTGTAAGGTTTTCTGTAATGATGGCCTCGAACTTTCCATAATGATGGACTTAAACAAGGTGCCAATTGTGAGGAAGATGCAGGACCAGGCAATGTTTCATTCTGTTGTACACAAGGTCACCATGAGTTGGACTGCACTCAACGGCAGCTAACAACAATCTCAATGACTGCTGACATACAGAGTCAGCCTTTCTCTCCTATCCTGGAACAAGACAGCATCACATTGTGCAGAGTCAGAGGCACAGGCACTCAGACTGCAGCCTTCTATCACCATTTGCTCTCTCCCTAGCTTTGCCAACTCACCAAGACACAGCATTCTAAGCCCTTGGAAAAGACTGAAAGGCTCTGTGAAAGAGTTTCTGCCCAGTCCTTACCACTGCAGGGGTCGTCGAAAAAGCAAAGCACATCATAGAAAGATAAAGTTTTATTTTCATCTTGCAAAATAATTATATACTGGCCACAAAAAGAATATCGCTCTGGCTTATTTTGTCCCAAGGCAAATATTGATTACCATTTGTGGTGCAGTGAAATACTTGATATAGCCCTTCTAGACATGCATGAGACTCCCACAGAATAACTGGGTGGGACTATGCAAATAAGGTGCTTGTGACCTGCCGAGGGGATTGGACTGCCTGCTCATAATGCAAATAAGGTACATGGAACACTTGTGGGAATGGAACCCTAATGAAAGCGATTGGTCAGTTTTGCCATCCCACTAGGCTTAAAGGGAGCCAATCCTAGAAGCAGAGAGGGAACTCCACTACCATCAAGAATAGCTGGGAATGGAGAAATAAGAGCTGTCACACGAATAGACATATACACACCCATGTTCATTGTAGCATTGTTCACAATAGCAAAAAAGATGGAAACAACCTAGATGCCCATCAACAGATGAATGGATAAACAAACTATGGTACATACACACAATGGAGTTATTAAGCAACGATAATGAACAGTGATGAATCTGTGAAGCATCTCATAACATGGATGAAACTGGAGGACATTATGCTGAGTGAAATAAGTCAATCACGAAAGGACAAATATTGTATGAGATCTCTACTGTAAAAACTCATGAAAAAGTTTACACACAGAGAAACAATCTTGGTTGTTTATGAGGGATGGGAGGGGTGGGGGGAAATACTAAATAGACAATAGATAAGTGGTAACTTTGGTGAAGGGTAAGACAGTACAC
Source organism: Dugong dugon (assembly GCA_030035585.1). Classification (NCBI taxonomy): domain Eukaryota; kingdom Metazoa; phylum Chordata; class Mammalia; order Sirenia; family Dugongidae; genus Dugong; species Dugong dugon. The sequence continues at coordinate 2,336,190 of CM057475.1, read as the reverse complement.
AATACTGGGGAAGCCAGCACAACTTGTACAAGGAAAGGTTATGGAAGCTCCATAGACACATCCAAACTCCCTGAGGGACTGAATTGCTGGGCAGAGGGCTGTGGGGACCGTGGTCTTGGAGAACATCTAGCTCAATTGGCATAACACAGTTTATAAAGACAATGTTCTACATTCTACCCTGGTGAGTAGCGTCTGGGGTCTTAAACGCCTGTGAGCGGCCACCTAAGATACTCCACTGGTCTCACCCCTTTGACAGCAAGAGAGAATGAAAAAAACAAGATACAAGGGAAAGATTAGTCCAAAGGACTAATGGACCACAGTTACCATGGCCTCCACCAGACTGTGTCCCATATAACTAGATGGTGTCCAGTTACCACCACTGACTGCTCTGACCGGGATCACAACAGAGGGTCCTGGACAGAGCTGGAGAAAAATGTAGAACAAAATTCTAACTCACAAAAAAAGACCAGACTTACTGGCCTGACAGAAACTGGAGCAACCCTGAGAGTATGGCTCCCGGACACCCTTTTAGCTCAGTAATGAAGTCACTCCCGAGGTGCACCATTCTGCCAGAGATTAGACAGCCCTGTAAAACAAAATGAGACTAACTGGGCACAACAGTCGTCCAGGGACAAGGACTAGAAGGCAGGAGGGGACAGGAAAGCTGGTAATAGGGAACTCAAGGTTGAGAAGGGACAGTGTTGACATGTTGTGGGGCTGTTAACCATTGTCATAAAATATGTGTACTGTTTAAGGAGAAACTATTCTGTAAACCTTCATCTAAAGTACAATAAAAAAATTTTTTAAAAAGTAGCTGGGAATGGAGTGTGCCATTTGGAGTCCCTGTGCTGATACTTCCTAAACCTAGGAGCCAGCTGTAACACTTGAGAAAGTGCGAGACGGTGAGAAGCACTGGCAAGCGCAGCAGAGAAACGGCAGCAACAGAACCAGGAGACCGGAGCTGGATGGCATGGTGGGCTTCCTGGTCCATGGAGCAAGGTGGCTATAGTGGGCGTGTTGACCCACAGATCAAGACAACTGACTGCCTTCAGGCAGGAGCCTTCCTCCGGACTGGTGTACCTCTGGGCACTTATTGGCAATGCTAAAGAGCTTTGTTACACTTGCCCAGGCAGGGAAGAGGCCAGGGCCAGGGTCCGAGGGACCAAGAGAGAAGCCTGCCTGTGGGCATGGCCAAGAAGCTATCCTGACCGAAGAGCTGTATCCTGAGTCATTCCTGATTCTGAATCGTAATCTGTTACTTCCCTAATAAACCCCATAACTTTGACTATGGTCTGTAAGTTCTGTGTAGCCACTGCAATGAACTATCAAACCCAGCAGAGAAATAGAGAGTGCCATGAGAGGGATGACTGGTGTCAGAATTGTTAAAAAGGTCGGAGAGAGGAGGGATGTCTGACCTCTGCCTCACAACAATCAGCTTTGCCCTGATGCTGCTGATCTGGATTCTCTCTCCTTCCCCCTGTGAAGTCAGTTGAGGAGGTCTGAAGCCCCATGCCATTTTTACAGCATTGCACTTGCTTTTGTGACTGTAGAAAAATTTGGAGATATTTACTATAGGATGATGGATGTTTCCTCTTTGCCTGATTTCTCATAAACTCAGAAAAGAAGTTGCTAAGCATGGGGTCAGTGCACGTAATGATTTTTTAAAAATCAACTATATTCTTCTAAAAGCACAGACAATATAGAAGAAATGTGAAGGAAAAATTTTTGATCACTTGATTAAATCATGGAGGTAATAATATCTATGTTGAAAGAAGAAGCCAAGAAGAATAGTCTTCATACTAAAATAAATTCTAGATGGATTTTATTAAATGTAAAATAAAAACAAATATATAGGTGAATACTTTTTAATCTTGGGCTTAAAGTTAGTGGGTGAGGCCTCTTTAAGCAGGACCTGAATGTCAGAATTCATTAAAAAAAAAAAAAAAAAAAAGTCTGCTATATGTGACTACCTAAAAACTGAAACTGCATAGCAACTTTCCATATGATAGAGCTAGTGCCTTAACATATAAAGAATTCTTATATATTAATAAGAAAAATATTAAGGTCACCACAAAAGAAAATGGCGAAGAAAAAGAATATGCAACTCACAGAAGATATAAAAATGGTCAATAAACATACGAAAAGATGCCAAATTTACTAGTTACCAGGGAAAAGTAAATTTAAATAATTTCACAACTACTAGAATGATGAATATTAAACATGTTGATACCCTCATGTACTGTTAAAAAAAACAAAAACTAAACCTGTTGCTGTCGAGTCGATTTCGACTCCCAGTGACCCTACAGGACAGAGTACAACTGCCCCGTAGGGTTTCCAAGCAATGGCTGGTGAATACGAACTGCTGACCTTTTGGTTAGCAGCTGTAGCTCATCATAGCTCTTAGCCATTGCATCACCAGGGCTCCTTATAAGATCATATATAATCCAATTGTCTTAGTCATCTAGTGCTGCTATAACAGAAATACCACAAGTGGATGGCTTTAAAAAAGAGAAATTTATTCTCTCACAGTCCAGTAGGCTACAAGTCCAAATTCAGGGTATCAGCTCCAGGTGAAGGCTTTCTCTCTCCATCAGCTCTGGAGGAAGGTCCTTGTCATCAGTCTTCCCTTGGTCTGGGAGCATCTCAGAGTAGGAACCTCAGGTCCAAAGGACACGCTCTGCTCCCAGCGCTGCTTTCTTGGTGGTATGAGGTCCCCCATTCTCTGCTTGTTTCCCCTTCCTTTTATCTCTTTTAAGATAAAAGGTGGTGCAGGCCACACCCCAGGGAAACTCCGTGTACATTGGATCAGGGATGTGACCTTTGTAAAGGTGTTACAATCCCCCCCAATCCTCTTAAACATAAAATTAAAATCACAAAATGGAGGACAACCACACAATACTGGGAATCATGGCCCAGCCAAATTGATACACACATTTTTTTGGGGGGACATAATTCAATCCATGACACCAATTTATACAAATCCTTTTAAATAGTGTTTTTGACAGTAATGGTTTTAATACAAGCATTGCTTAACAGCAGTTTCTTTTGGAGTGTGGAGAAGGACATTGACTGTAAACCTAATTTCAGAAATATTAAGAGGGGAAAGAAATATGCATATTCATCATGAGAAGATAAGGCATATCTATATTTATTCAACGAGGTGGGGGCCAACTCAATGACAGCTAACAACAAGAACCATATTTCTTCAATATTAAGAAGACTTCTAAGTTTGGGAGGATGTGTACTTACAAACCCACAACACTGTTTTTGTCTGATTTGTAGGGTTTCAAATGACTGCTATGTACGTCATTCAAATTTACTCTAGTTTAAAATTGTATCCTATAATGAATAAGTATCATTATAGTAAGCAACAAAATCAACAGAGACATTTTGAGTTAAAAAAATACAGGATACCTCTAGGCACATCACTTCTCTGGTTAATTTAAAATCTTGATTTGTAACGGAAAGAAAAAAAATTAGTACATGAACATTTGTTCTAGAAAATGTGAGGTCATTCTGGCCTTAACTGTAGCTTCCCAGGATTCTGGTAGAGGTGGAGTAGCTGCCAGGTGCTCTGTGCGCCCTCTGCCTTTGCCTGGTTTGTGACATCTCCCCACAGAGCCTGTGCCCTGGCGCCCCGAGGCCTGGTGGGAACGGCCTGGGAGACGAGCATCCTTGCAGGGCTGCGCAGGGTCCTCTCCAGCTGGGCAGCACCATTTACATTCTAGGGTTGTCTGGGCCACCTGCCTTTTGTTTCCAGCTGTGGGGCAAGTCAGACAGCATGAGCCTGTGGTGAGTCAGGCAGAGCGGGCCCAGGACTCAGGGAGAGCCCAGCGGAGTCTGAGGACAGCAGGGAAGAGGCTGCTCTGCATTTGAACAGGCCACGCAGGAGTTAAAAGTGGCAAGAGCAGCGTTCTGTTCTCAGTTACTTCAACATTCAGATGCTTTTCGCTTTCCCACAGCCCACAGGTACTCACTCTGAGGGAAGTGTTTATTGGGGAATAGTCAGACATTTCACTTTAATCATTTTATAATGGGAAAAGGGGTTGAGTGAAGCCCCTGAGGTCACAGGTTGCTTAACATCTAACTTGGTGCTATGGCCAGGACTAAAGTCCTCACGCAGACTCGTTCCTTTGATCTGAAGAACAGATCAGAGCCAGACGCATCTTTTATTTTCTTCAGTAGGGGAGGGATGGGGAATTGAAAAATAAAACAGTTATATAAAGACTATATAGCACACTGGGAGTCAGTAAATAGTCCTACACATAGTCCTCCATCAGTGGAACCTTGAGCAAGTTATTGAGCCTTCATTTTCTCATCGCAAAATGGAAATAATATCTGCCCTTTCTATTTAAAACAAACAAACCTGTTCCTGTCGAGTGTATTCCAACTCATGGAGACCCCACATGTTACAGATTAGAACTGCTCCATAGGGTTTTCCTGGCTGTAATCTTTATAGAAGCAGACTGCCAGGCCTTTCTTCTGAGGCACCACTGGAAAGGCACCCAAGGACCTCTTAAAAAAGATTAGGGGTAGTATAGAAATAGAGAACAGATTAGCGGTTATCAGGGGTTAAGGAAGAGGCAGGGGCAGGAGAGAAGTGAGTACGGCTATGAAAGAGCAATAAGAGGACTCCCTGAAGTGATGGAAATGTTCCGCATCTTGGCTGTATTGATGCCAATATCCGGGTTGTGATACTGTTCCACAGTTTTGAAATATATTGCTATTGGGGGAAACTGGGTAAAGGGTACACAGGATCCCTCTGTATTATTTCTTACAACTGCATGTGAATCTACAATTACCTCAAAATAAAGTTTAATAAATAATAATAATAATAAAGATGCAAGTATAAATACACAAATAACTAAAAGAAGAAGAAAAGATGAGGAGGAGAACATGAAATTATGCATGTGAAAGTGCTTTGTAAATGGAAAGACACTGTTATTGCAGTCACTGGTATTTGGAGAGGAAGTACTTTTTTGTACTACAGGCAATGTGCTCACTCATGGTTGGGTATATGTATAAACTTACTAGATGTTTGTTGAATTGTCTCGACAAAACTAGATCAAAATCTTTGGTATAATAAAGGAGAGAAGAGAGGTCATAGAAGCTCCATAGACACATCCAAACTCCCTGAGGAACTGAATTGCTGGGAGGAGGGCTGTGGGGACCATGGTCTCAGGGAACATCTAGCTCAATTGGCATGACACAGCTTATAAAGAAAATGTTCTACATTCTAGCTTGGTGAGTAGTGTCTCGGGTCTTAAAAGCCTGTGAGCAGCCATCTAAGATACTTCACTGGTCTCACCCCTTCGGCAGCAAAGGAGAACAAAGAGAACAAGATATAAGGAAAAGATTAGTCCAAAGGACTAATGGACCACAGCTACCACGGACTCCACCAGACTGAGTCCAGTACAGCTAGATGGTGCCTGGCTACCACCACTGACTGCTCTGACCAGGATCACAACAGAGGGTTCTGGACAGAGCTGGAGAAGGATGTAGAACAAAATTCTAACACACACAAAAAAGACCCGATTTACTCGCCTAAAAAAGACTGGAGAAACCCCAAGAGTATGGCCCCCAGACACCCTTTTAGCTCAGTGGTGAAGTCACTTCCGAGGTTCACCATTCAGCTGGGGATTGGACAGCCCCATAAAACAAAACGGGACTAATGAGGCACAGCAGTCCAGGGACAAGGACTAGAAGGCAGGAGGGGACAGGAAGCTGGTGATAGGGAACCCAAGGTTCAGTAAGGACAGTGTTGACATGTAGTGAGGTTGTTAACCATTGTCATAGGGCAACATGTGTACTAACTGTTTAATGAGAAACTATTTTGTTCTGTAAACCTTCATCTAAAGTGAGAATAGCAGCACAACTGGAAGAACGTAATCGATGTCACTGAACTGTGCAGGTAGAAATTTTTGAAATGGTGTATCTTTGGCTACGTATATTTTCACCAAAAAAAAAAAAAAAAAAAGGTTGAGAAGGGAGAGGGTTGATATGTTGTGGGGTTGTTAACCAATGTCATAAAACAATATGTGTACTGTTTAATGAGAAACTATTTGTTCTATAAACCTTCACCTGAAGTACAATTAAAAAAAAAAAAAAGAGAGAGAAAGAGAAGAGATTCAGTATGGGAATGCCTGACAAGATGGTCTATTTCAGAGTTTAAAAGTATACTGGGAAAAAGCAGAGGTCATGAGAAATCTCATCCCACACGTTATTTTCTAAGCACAAGACAATCTTCTTCACGAAAAGTAATACATGTAGAAGAAAGGCAATGACGTGGTATCTTATAAATTCCCAGTCAAGCCTGGACTGCCAATGAAATGTTCATTACACAGTTCAACTGCCTTCTATAGGGCCCCACGTAGAGTAAGAACAGAAATCCAACGCAACACAACAAAGGGCGACAATGTCAACTACAGAAAAGGTCTGGAATTCAAAGTTAAGTTTACCACAGTGTATCCAGCTTGACCTTTCCACGACAGAGAACGCTGGAGCTATACAAGGCAGTGTATTACAATGCTTACTTTAAAGTCAGTGACAAAAATGAAAAGCAATGACAATAAAATAGCCTTCTAACAATTTGCTGGTGTCCCCAGTATAAACCTGTTGCCATCGAGTCAGTTCCAACTCATGGAGACCCCATGTGTCTCAGAGTAGAACTGTGCTCCACTGGGTTTTTAATGGCTGTGATCTTTTAGAAGAGATTGATAGGCCTTTCTTCCGAGGCACCTCTGAGTGGATTTGAACTGCCAACCTTTTAGTTAGTAGCTGAGTTTATAACATTTTGTGCCACACAGAGACTCCTGTCCAGAATGTACCAAAACCAAACCCGTTGCCGCTGAATCGATTCCGACTCATAGTGACCCTATAGGACAGAGCAGAACTGCCCCATAGGGCTTCCAAGGAGCAGCTGGTAGATTCATACTGCTGACCTTTTGGTTAGCAGCCGAGCTCTTAACCACTGCTCCCTGGAAACCCTATGGGGCAGTTCTACTCTGTCCTATAGGGTTGCTAGGAGTTGGAACGTGCCTCCATAGGAACCCTTTATTTAGTTTCCAGTATAATGAGGCAAGTGAAATTTTATGACAATGGATATTTATCCCTTTGAGCACCAAAGGCTTTTTAAAAAATGCTTTTTAAACTGTACTAGATTTAAGTCTTTAAAAATTATTTTTCACACCACCCTGTCTTCTTAAACAGAGTTTACTTAGCATTAATTTGGCCTGTTCTTTTACAAAGTATCAACATAAACACATATTATCCATTGCTGTTTATAGCTATGTCCTTGGGTATAAGGTGACTGTCCCAATACTAAGTGACCCTGGACTGCTGCACTTTTCATTCTCCAGCCTGCTCACACCCCAGCAGTTGTCCCGCACAGTGTTCATCAGTCTGCATTCTAACCTGTGCTTCACTGGACACTCAGTCCAGTTGGGAGCTCCAAGGGGCCTTGCCACAGTCAAGTGCACAGGCTTTGTGAGTCTTCTCGCTGCACCCAAAGGCTGAGGCTGCCTGAGATTCAGCTTTCAGCCAAGTGGGGTCCTTCCACACCATCTCAATTTCAGACACAACTGCTCTTACCTCTGTAACCATAGAAGGCATCTCTTTTTCTCACTTCAATTACAGTTCCCAAGACATCTGTTATTGGCTGCCCGTTGTATAAAAATATACCTAAAATTTAAACAAGGCGAAGCCCACATATTTTATAAGTACACTGTCTGCTTCATTAAATGTTAACTGTGTATGGGAGGGTGGGAGAAGAGGCGGCTGTCAAAAACCATTGGTTGCTGCTTGCTGAAACTAGCCTTTCCTTATTGAACGGACTTAGCACCCTTGTCGAAAATCAACTGACCAAAGATGTACGGGTTTATTTCTGGACTCTCAGTTCTATTCCACTGGTCTATATGCCTATCATTATACCAGTACTATTAACTCCTGCAGCTTTAAAGTACATTTTGAAATCAGGAAGTGTGAGCCCCCTACTTTGTTCTTCTTTATCAAGACAGCTTTGGCTATTTGGGGCCCCTTGCAGTTCCATGTAAATTTGAGGATTTGCTTTTCCATTTCCTCAAAGAAGGCTGTTAGCATTTTGATAAGGATTGCATTGACTCTATAGATCACTTTCAGGAGTACTGACATCTTTTAAGTCTTCTAATCCATGAACATGGAATGTCCTTCCAGTCATTTAGATTTTCTTTAAGTTCTTTCAGCAATGCTTTATGGTTTTCAGTGTACAAGTCTTTTACCTTCCTGGTTAAATTTATTTCTAGGTTATTTTATTCTTTTAGATGCTATTGTAAATGGAATTGTTTTCTTAATTTCCTTTTCAGATTGCTCATTGCTGGTATATAGAAACCCAAATGATTTCTGTGCACTGACCTTCTGTATTGATCATGTGTACTTTGTTTATTGACTCTGAATCCTGAACCTTGCCACTTGAATTTATTAGCTCTACTAGCTTTCCTGGAGATTCTTTGAGATTTTCTATACATCCACTCCTCACTTACTGACCATCTCATTAGCTGACATTTTGCATTTACAATAGTAAAAAATCTACTATCTATTTTGTGTATTAACAACTTACATCTGGTAGTAACGAATGCCGAGCTGCAAGGTGAAAGTAATAATGGCTGTGATGGTTATGTGTCAACTTGGCTGGGCCTGAATTCTCAGCGGTTTGGTAGTTATGTAATGATGTAATTGGCAGTTATGTCATCCTCCATTTTGTGATCTGATGTTGTTATACTCCATTTTCACATAATGCTGATATTTGCATAATGACCCAGTCTTTGGAACCTAACCATGTAGAGAAGTGAGGAATGGGTGTATATAGAATCATGTCATCTGTGAAAATAGTTTTACTTTTTTCCAGATTTGGATACCTTTTATTTCTTTTCCGTGACTAATTGTTCTAGCTAGGACTGTTCCTGATCTTAAGGGGAAAGCTCTCAGTCTTTCTTCATGGAGTATGATGTTAGCTGTGAGTTTTTCAGAAATGCCTTTCATCATATCGGGGAGTTTCCTTTCTATTCTTAGTTTGTTGAGTATTTTTACCATGATAAGGTGTTGGATTTTGTCAAATGCGTTTTGTCTGCTGATTGAGGTGATCGTGTGTTCCCCCCCCCGCCCCCGTTCTATTAGTGTGGTGTATTACATTGATTTTCTAATGTCAAAGTACCCTTGCATTCCTGGGATAAATCCCACTTGATCATGGTGTATAATCCTGTTATATCATGTTGGATTGTGTTTGCTAGTATTTTATAACGGTCACTGGCCTGTAGTTTTCTTTTCTTGTGGTGTCTTTGTTGCTTTTGGTATATGAGGGTAACGCTGGCCCCACAGACTGAATTAGGAAGTGTTTCCTCCTCTTACACTTTTTGGAAGAATTTAAGAAGGAATGGTGTCACTTCTATAAATGTTTGGTAGAATTCCCCAGAGAAGCCATCTGGCCAGGACTTTTATTTTGTGGGGAGGTTTTTGATTACTGAATCAATCTCTTCACTTGTTATGGGTCTGTTGAGATTTTATACTTCTTCTTGAGTCAATTTAGGTAGTTTATGTGTATCTAAAAAGGAGCTCTGGTGGTGCAATGGTTAAAGCACTTGGCTGCTAACCAAAAGGTCAGCAGTTCAAACCCACCAGTAGCTCTGAGGGAGAAAAAACCTGGTGATCTGCTCCTGTAAAGATTATAGCCTAGACGGCCATCTAAGATTCATCAGTTGGTCCCAACCCACTTGAAGCAAGGGAGAATAAGGAACACCAAAGACACAAAGAAAATATTAGCCCAAGAGACAAAAGGTCCACATAAACCAGAGACTCCATCAGCATGAGACCGGAAGAACTAGATGGTGCCCAGCCACAACCAGTGAATGCCCTGACAAGGAATACAACAGGGAGTCCCAGATGGAGGGAAAAAGTGCAGAGCAGAACTCAAATTCACGTAAAAAGACCAGACTTAATGGTCTGATAGAGACTGGAGGAACCTCTGAAACTATGGCCCGCTGGATGCTCTGTTAACCCAGAACTAAAACTGTTCCTGAAGCCCACTCTTCAGAAAACAATTAGACTCGACTATAAAACAAAAAATATACGCGTGAGGAGTGTGCTTCTTAGTTCAATCAGATACACGAGACAAAACTGGCAGCTCTTGTCCGGAGGCAGGATGGGAAAGTAGGAAGGGACAGGAACTGGCTGAATAGACACAAGAAACCCAGGGTGGAAAGGGAGAGTGTGCTGTCACATTGTGGGGATTGCAACTAATGTCAAATAGCAATATGTGTATAAATTTTTGGTATGAGAAATTAACTTGAGCTGTGAACTTTCACCTAAAGCATAATTAAAGAAAAAAAAAAAAGACTACAGCCTATAAAATCCTATGGGGTACTTCTGCTCTGTCCTATAGGGTCGCTATGAGTCGAAATCAACTTGATGGCACATAACAACAACGTTTATCTAGGAATTTGTCAATTTCATCAAGTTATCTAATTGCCTACAGTCTATGGCCTCACAGGTAGCATCGAATTTGGGTGAAAAGTGAACACAGCTTGACCAAGGTAAATGAGGTCACTAAGAAGCGCACAAGAGAAAAGGATGTTTTTGGTAAAGGATATGACAAATATAATTTCACAACAATGAAAAAATATTTGTGTATGTCATGGATTGAACTGTGGTCCTCCAAAAACGTGTCAACTTGGTTAGGCCATGATTCCCAGTATTGTGTGATTGTTCTCCACTCTGTGATTGATGTAATTTTCCTATGTGTTGTAAATCGTATCACTATGATGTTAAAGAGATGGATTAGTGGCAGTTACATTGATGAGATCTACAAGATTAGATTGTGTCTTAAGCCAATCTCTTTTGAGAGATAAAAGAGAGAAGCAAGCAGAGAGACATGGGGACCTCATACCACCAAGAAACAAGAGCCAGGAGAATAGCGTGTCCTTTGGACCTGGAGTCCCTGTGCTGAAAAGCTCCTCGACCAGGGGAAGATTGATGACAAGGACCTTCCTCCAGAGCCGACAAGAGAAAGAAAGCCTTCCCCTGGAGCTGACACCCTGAATTTGGACTTGTAGCCTACTAGACTGTAAGAGAATAAATTTCTGTTTGTTAAAGCCATCCATTTGTGGTATTTCTGTTACAGCCGCACTAGATAACTAAGACAGTGTGGTTACACAAATATGTATACAGGCATATAAGTACATTAGTATGAATATGTGGGTACATATGTGTGCACAGATAGAAGTATCTATAGGCATATGTACATACAGGTATGTGTGCGCACACCTGTATATCCATATATATAATAAACCACATAGAGGGCACAGTTACGGATACTTCTTAGACATAAATAAACACCTTGTGAGATTGGTTTCCTGAGTTTGAAGGCTTAGAACCAAGTCTTGTGGGAGAACTCAGTTAACTGGCACAATACAGTTCAATAAAGTATATGCTCTACAGCCCAAGGTGGTGACGTAGCGTCTGGGGTCTTAAAAGCTTGCGAACAGCCATCTAAGATAAAACTATTGATCTCTCATCTGGAACAAAAGAGAAAGAAGGAAACCAAAGACTCAGAGAAGAAAGTAGTCTACAGGCCTCATCTACCCTGAGACTGGAAGTAGTATATGGTCCCTGGTTACCACTACTGACCGAGCTGATCGGGAGCACAACAGATTAATCTTACAGAATGAAAGAAGAATGTGGATCAGAACTCAAATTCTTAAAAAGTCTAGACTTACTAGACTGAGACTAGAGGACTCCCCGAGACTATCACCCGGTGTGATGGGTAAGATTGTGTGTCAGTTTGGCTGGGCCATGATTCTCAGTGTTTAAATGTGATCACTCCCATGACTGAATATACTGTGAGTAGCCAATCAGATGAAAGGGAGTTTCCTTGGGGGTGTGGCCTGCATCTGAATATAAGCAGACGTTCTGGCTTTTTGCTCTCTCTGGATCCTGCGGCTGCCTCCAGTCATCTCATCTCCGTTTCCTGGGACTTGAGCTGTCAGTTTATCTGCCAAACTTGGGATCTGTTGACCTTCACAGCCTGCAAGCGGAGCCCTGCTCTCTGACCTGCCGATCTTGGGTTCACCAGCCCCTGCAGTTACGTGAATCAGGAGAAACCTTGTGGTCTTGGCTGCTGACCTTTTAATTCATCAACCTTCACAGCCTGTGAGCGGGAGCCCTGCTCTCCAACCTGCCAATCTTGGGCTCACCAGCTTCTGTGGCTGTGTGACTTGGGAGAGGCCTCTACCCTGATCCACGGACTTGGGACGTTCTAGCATCTACAACTGCGTGAACTATTTCCTTGATATAAATCTCTCTCTCTATATATATTTTTATATGCTTTACTAGCTTTGCTTCCCTAGAGAACCCAGCCTAAGACACTCCAAGATACTCTTTAAACCATAAACCAAAATTATTTCTGGAGGTCACCTTTTAGCTAAGTAACAGATGGGCTCATAAAATAAGAATATCACCTATGAGTAATGAGCTCCTTTAAAAAATCATCTACAGGAGACTAAATGGCCAAAAATTACTCTAAAGCAAAGATGAGAAGGTAAGGGGCAGAGAGGCTAGAGTACTAGAAATGGTACAACCAGAAAGGAATGAATGAGAATGATGATATATCGTGAAAATGTAACCGATATCACTGAATAATTTGTGTAGAAATCATTAAAAGGGAACTTAATTTGCTGTGTCAACTTTCACCTTAAACACAATAAAATATTTAAAAAAAAAAAAAAGATTGTCACCTGAATTGACAGTTCTCACATTTCTTTCATATGTAAAGGTCCTAGAGACATTGCTCATGGTGGAGTCATAAGTGATGGACAAAAAGGCTCTGTGCCTGAATCAGCCAGAGAATACGAGAGTGAGATATGGTTTAAGGAAATAAAAGGTGACAAATTCAGCTGAGAGAAGGACCTGCTTCCTCCACAGCGAGGGAGCTACTTCTGAATATGACAATATGGATCAGAGACCATTCCCAGGGCAACCTTGGAAGCCACAAGCTGAAGATGTCAGGGCCACAGAAAGAAGGAGCCTGGATCACTGAGTCTTCCCAGAGGAGAGTCTCCCTGACCCAGGAAACAGTTTGATTGAACTGTGACAAATGACACCACAGAAAATCCATGACATTGTAAGAATTTGCCAGTTCCCACTGATTTCTCCTAAGTTCTCACAACTGGGATCCTGGTCTCTTAGTTGATACCTTTGGTGAGAACCTCCAGTGTTCTGCCTCTGCCTGCCTGCCTGCCTGCATTGACCACACACAAAAGAGAGGGAGCCTTAAGGGAAGAGAGAGCCCTGTGACCTTTGTAGGCTGGATCAGGCTTCCATGTGGCAGAAGAAAACCTTAAATCAGGAGAATGAGCCTCACCCAGGGACCTGGACACAGGATCCTCTACTGCAGCTGCCCCACCATGATGCCTTGACATGCTCGAGTGCACATAATGGGTTATAGCATGTGTCTTAGTTACCTAGTGCTGTTATAACAAACAAAATTTTATTTTCTCACAGTTTAAGAGGCTAGAAATCCGAATTCAGGGTGCCAGCTCTAGGGGAGGGCTTTCTCTCTCTGCTGGCTCTGGAGGAAGGTCCTTATCTTTTTGAGCTTCTGCTCTTGGATATCTTCATGTGGCTTGGCATCTCTCTTCCCCTATCTCTGCTTGCTAGCTTGAGTTTAATCTCTTTTATATCTCAAAAAAGACTGACTCAAGATACATCCTACACAAATCCTGCCACATTAACGTAACAAAGACAACCCATTCCCAAATGGAATTATAACCATAGGCATCGAGGTTAGAATTTACAACACATATTTTTTGAGGACATAACTCAGTCCATAGCATTCCACCCTTTACTTCATGTCCTTGCCACATGCAAAACACATTTCGCTCCATCACATCATCTCAAAAGTCTTAAATCAACTCCAAGTCCAAAATCTCATCTTATGATCATCTAAATCGAATATGGGTAAGACTTTAAGTATATTCTATCCTGGGGCAAAATTCCTTTTCCTCTGTGAACCTATGAAATCTAGACTACAAGTTATCTCTTTCCAAAGTTCAATGGAAGAATAGGCACAAAGTAGGCATTTCCATTACAAATGGGAGAAACTGGAGAGAAAGGAGGAATGACAAGCACCAAGCAAGTCCAAAAACCAGCAGAACATATTATATTAGCTCTCAAGGCTTTAAAATAATCCTCTGTTCTCTGAGACCATCTAGGCAATGACCCTGTCCTCCAGACTCTGGGTGTTGGCCATGCTCTTTGGATTCTGGGTGGTGGCCCCTCAGCCCTGGACTTTAGCTCTGCTTTCCAGGCCCACTGGGATGGCAACTCTGCTCCCTCGGCTTTGGGAAGTCCCATTCTCTAGTCTATCTGAGTGATGACCCCACCCCTTCAGCCCCAACAGGCCCCATTCTTCTGCTCCTTGGGCATGGCAGCCCCGTCCCATCAGCCTTGGGTAGTGGCCCCATCCCCCTGGTATACCTTAATGGCAGCCCCACACTCTGGAATCGAGCTGGCGAAAATTCGACTCTTAGAAACCTAGGAGGCTGTGGCCCCACCCTTTGAGATTGAGGAGACTTTGGCCCTACCTTTGACACTGAGAAGGCCCTGCTTCCTATGCTCTTTCCAACAGTTCTGCTGATCCCTAAGCTGCTCCAAGGACAGTCCTTTTCTTTTCTTGAAGGACAACGGATGTAGCTCCTTTGGTCTGTTTTCTGCCTGTAGAATTCCAAGAGACAGACAACTCTCTTTCCTTTCGTTCTTTCTCTGTCCCCTGCAGCCTAAGCTGATGGGGTTTCTGCTGTGGTAGTCGGTTAGATCCATCAGTCACAGGTTTAATCTCTTTAACAAAAGATTGTGTAGCCTAGTCCTCCGTAAACATTCTAGGACACGTCCTTAGTTTGTACAACAGAATTTTCCAAACCTTTAAGTTGTTTTTATTTTACCAGTTTAAGTCCATCTCTTTCCTCCTGCATTTTACTATAAGTGGCAAGGAGAAACTATGCGGCTCCTTTAAGATCTTTAAGATCTTGCTCAGAAATCTCATCAGCCAGATATCCACCAAACATCTGAACATAATTCAGACAGTTCTTTGCTACTGCATAAAAAGCATCGCCTTTCTCCATTGTCCAATCACACATTTGTCATTTTCTTTCAAAGCCTCACCAGAAGCACATTTCCAGCAACATTCTGTTGCTGGCGCCATATGTTCTCTCTAAGACTATAGAGACTTTCTCTATAGCTCTACTCACTTCTGAACCCTCACCAGAATTGCCTTTGATGTCCACCTTAAAACTGTTCCATCCTCTACCTACTACCCAATTACAAAACTGCTTCCTCATTTTAAAGCAGTACCCCACTCTTCAGGTACTAAATTCCATCTTAGTTATCTAGTGCTGCTATAACAGAAATACCACAAGTGGGTGGTTTTAACAAACAAAAATTTATTTTCTCACAGTTTAGGAGGCCAGAAGTCTGAATTCAGGGTGCCAACTCTAGGGGAGGGCTTTCTCTCTCTGCTGGCTCTGGAAAACGGTCCTTGTCTCTTTGAGCTTCTGCACTTGGATATCTTCATGTGGCTTGACATCTGTCTTCCCCCATCTCTGTTTGCTAGCACATTAAATCTCTCAATATACATCCTATACTAATCCTGCCTCATTAATGTAACAAAGACAACCCATTCCCAAATGGGATTATGACCACAGGCATAGAGATTAGAGTTTACATCACACATTGTTGGAAGACATAATTTAATCCGTAACAGCATGGCACTGCTTTGATCCTAAAGGTTTGCTGTATGGTCAGGAGGGGTCATGAGTGGCCAGAGATCACAGAATGGTTCTGGCTGCAATCAGCCGTTTCCACTTCCCCAAATGCACTGTACAAGTAATATCATTTTGGATTTGTGCAATGAACAGAGCAAAGTTAGAGAGCAGAAGTTTATAGATCCTGGTTGGCCTCCCCCTCCCTCAGCCCAACTGATGGTCTCTCCTGGTTATCAGAATTTCCACAGGGTTCCATGTGGTCAGTTGTAGCCCACAGGGTACTGGCGACTACAGACAGGGCTGTAGTGTCCTCTGGAGCCATGGAAGGCCTGCTGAATACCCCAAAAATATCTTCCCAGCTGGTCCTGAAATAGCTGTGTGGTGTTGTCTGACTGCTTGAGACAAGTCCCAGGTCTCTTTAGGTTTCCCTGGGAGATCCTGGTATGTATTACACTGGTTGTTTTGATAGTAAAGAGCTGCCATATTTTAAGGAGGAAAAAAGAGCTAGCCAAAAGATTCTCTGCCTGGGTTGACGAATATTGTAAAGTCAGAGAGAAGACTGGGCTAATGATAGGAGCCTGTGAAGTCCTCCTGTGACCTGTGGTGGAGGCCAGTCTTCTGAATTTGCAAACTCTGTGATTGGCAGCACTTAATAAAAGCCTGAGCAGGTCTTCACGGAGGAGACAGTCAACCTTCTTGAAGGACAGATAAGTGAGTCAACACATTCACTGCAGGTAATGACGGTGGCTCACCTTCAAGGACAGACACAGGTACTCGAAGATAAACCAACACCCATCCAATCCAAGTGACTCATACAGAAAAAAAAAAAAAGGAAAGCATCTCAGAACAATGTAACGACTTGGAATTAGATACAGAGTCGATCTGAAAATGGAGATCACCCAGTCCATCAGTCAAAAGCTGATCTGGTGACTCATTTATGCTGTCAACTTCCACGTTTCCTTTAAAAGGCTTGAAGGAAAAAAAAAAGAAATATTAAATATATATGGAAAATCAAATGAACCAAGAGTTTACATGACAAATAAAAGGGCTCCAAAGTGAGCAAGTATCTTTATAGTTTGAAAATTCACAGCCTGAATATGTGATTTAGAAATTTCAGCTTAAACTTCAAATTCCAGCTCAACTACAGTAAGAAAAAGTAATGAAACTTCAAAAAACAAAACAAAACCTGTTGCTGTTGAGTCAATTCCAACTCACAGTAACCCTATAGGACAGAGTAGAACTGCCCCATAGGGTTTCCAAGGCTGTAAATCTTTACAGAAGCAGACTGCCATGTCTTTCTCCTGTGAAGCAAGAACCACTGACCTTAAGCTTAGCAGCTGAGTGCTTAACCACTGTGCCACCAGGACTCCATAATGAAACTTCAGAGAGAATAAATTAAGGAGAAAACTTACCGCTTAGAAATAGAGAAGAAACTTGCCCAACTGTACGGAAACATGAGCTACATACATTAGAAGTTCACCCTCTATAAGGAGATGGCTGAAGACCTGGACAAAGAAAAGGAAAGCACGCTTCATTCTATTAAAACCAGATTTCTATGCAAAGAAGGCTCAAGAAAGTTAGCTGGCAGCACTGTTTTTGACTGAGAGGAAGCTCAATGAGCTAAGGAAAGAAATTGACCATAACAGACAAATCCTGGTTCAAGTAGAGTTCAAGTTTCAGCTTTCTCAAGTGGCCTTTTCGTCCCTGCTGTTCCATACACAGGGGATGCCTGATCATCAGGTTCTCAACGAGGTTCTTAACGGTTAAGCTGTGAGGGCTCAGGGACCCAGGGTGACATGCAGGTTTGATTTAGCTTTCATAGCAGCTGACACGTGGACATCCACAACCACAAGAAGACATCTGCCTGTATTTTCTCTCTTTAAAAGTGATTTTGATTAATGTCTTTTTAGTTTAACTGCTATTATATAACTTATGCTACAATTGCTTAATGAAGTTTGATAGCATAATTCCTAAGATAGTATTTTTCAAATATAGATTCATTTAATAGAATTCTTATAGATACAAATTTCTACTTCATTGGACTCTGTAGAATTGGATAGTATAAGTATGGTATTTTGACTGAAATAAAACGTCCAATTTTAGTTAAACTATCACTGAAGTTTGACATGGACAGAGATGTTAAAAAACATTGGATAGAGATAGTTAAATCATGGATTAAAAAAAACAAACCCATTGCTGTCAAGCCGATTCCAACTCATAGCGACCCTACAGGACAGAGTAGAACTGCCCCACAGGGTTTCCAAGGAGTACCTGGTGGGTTTGAACTGCTGACCTTTACCAGTCGTAGCTCTTAACCACTATGCCACCAGGGTTTCCAAACCATGGATAGAGATGAATAAACACCATTTCAGGATGCTATGAGCTGCTATTAGAAATCTGTAACGGTAACTTGATACTTATCTCAATAAATTTTAATCATTTTTTTATGCAAAAAAACTGTAAATAAATCTATACAATGACATCTCTAGTCAAATTTCATTATATTTACGTTCATTTATCCCTAAGTTTATAGACTAATTTAGGGAGCTGACATTTTACAGCCATTTGTTTCTTGTTTTGTAATTTTAAAAAATGTGTTATTTTGTTTAGGATATTCTTTGCTGTTTAAACATTTCTAAATTGTATGCAGTCAAAACAAAAATTTTCCCTTTATGGCAAAACTAACAAAAAACTAAAAAACACAAAACAAAAACTAGACAGTGGCATTCCCCTTCCCCCCTTAGAACTCTACCGAACCAAAAACCAAACCCACTGCCACTGAGTTGATTCTGACTCATACTAACCCTACAGGACAGAGTAGAACTGCCTCATAGGGTTTCCAAGGAGCAGCTGGTGGATTTGAACTGCTGACCTTTTGGTTAGCAGCCAAGCTCTTAACCACTATGCCAGGAGGGCTCCAAACTACAGTACAGTCTAAAGATTACTCTGTAAAAAGATGGTTGAAGTTGACTTCAACCATGAGTTTCATTTAAAAAACAAAAACAAAAACCTGAGACATTATCACCACTGATAAAGATATCAATACCAGTTTAACTTGATTTATTTTGAATACCTCATAAGATCCTTTGCCCACGAAAGAGTTCAGCTCTTGCAACAGACCCCTATCATGTCCCTGACACCTCACTGAGCACCTACAGTAGATCTTCAAGCCAGGCTGGCATTTGTCAACTTCAATGTTTCCTTTAAAAGGCTTGAAGGAAAAAAACAAGAAATATGAAATATATATGGAAAATCAAATGAATGAAGGAGATAAGCTATGAAGAATACCCGACTATTTTGGAAAACAGAGAACTGTGCAGGCAGGCCAGCTGCCTTCCATGGAAGAAAACAAACCATTTGAAGCAATAATTAAGAAATAAAGTATGGTAAAAAAATCTGTACAAAAGACTTTAGTATCCTTTTAATGACCAAATTAAATTAAAAAAAAGAAATTTTTGTTGAGAACATTTTTTTTTTCCATTAATGGAATGCATGCTGAATCACTGAGTGTGTCTGAATTGAGTGTATCCCTCTGGACTCTGGGGGTAGAATCAGTGGGACACATATGTCCCTTGGAGTCTGGGATAGAGGCATATGTCCCTCTGGGCTATGGGGAGGGCAGGATTGGTGGGATGCTTATGTCCCATTGGAGTCTGGGAAACAAATGTCCCTGTGGACTTTTGCAGTTTTTTGGGACACATATGACGCTACAGGATGCACTAGGATGCACCATTCATGCAATACCCTCTAAAAACAGTAATTTGCAGCACACCTCCATTTTTTTTCTATTTCAAAGAGTTATACAGGTCCTCACCTGATGGCTGCACATACTGTTAGTGGGAAAGTAGCTTCCCAATAAATGTGAGAGGTGGAAAATGTAGTTTGGACATGTATGTCCCACTGGTCAAGAAGCGGGTATAAGGACATCTAAATATATTTGTACATAAAACTGGAAACAGAAAATACCACCTCATTAAATCTGTGAATACTTCAGATTCTTGATGACTTCTGACTCATAGCTTGCTATCCAGAAGGCTCTTGACTGGAAAGCTTCACTTAAAATAGCAAACACAGTTTAACCAAACTTCTCACATAGCACAGTATTCAAGTGAAGATCTACCCACGGTTGTGTGAATTATTTAAATCTACTCCCAAATTATATTTGTTATATTTTTAGGTATGAAAATCCTATATTTAATAACCACTAGTCAAATAAAAAAATTTTTTAAAAACTTATATTTAGAACACTTTATTTCTTCAATTACTATTTCTTAAAGGCCTCCTACATGCCAGGCACAGTTCTAAGCACTAGGATTACTCAGTCTTCCTATCTGGAAAGGGAGGGTGATAAACTGTGATGGGATGACAGCAGAGCAGAAGCAGCAGGATGAGTAAGGCATGTTGTAGACAAGTGAAAACATCAGCCTGGTGGAAAGGACGGCTGCAGTGGACACAGCGGGAGATGAGTTGAAGACCAAGATTCAGCCTACATTTTAAAGGGCTTCTACATTTATTCCCTGTAAGCAACAGGACATTGCTGATTAATGATCAGTGGAATAATTCAATGAATTAAAAAATTTGGTGGAAACACACCTGAACCAAGATAGCAGAGTAAGAAGCTCCACACTGCTCTCCTCCCACAGAAAAATTTAAAAAACAAGGAGAAAATGACAGTACTAGCCTTACTGGAATTCTGGTGAACAGTCAGGGGATCATGGCAGCTGGGTAAAGGCTTGTCAAAATGGTAGGAAGACTCTGAGACTTTTCTGATACTGGCTTAAGCATCATTCCCACCCCAACCCCATTTGGCAGCTGAATTGAAGCAGCAGCTGCGTTTCCAGCTTGGGTGTTCAGCCCCTGGCTCTAGAGTGAGCAGAGCATACTTTATGGACAAAGTACTGTGTTTGCCTTTTTGAATCAATCGAGTGACTAATTAAAGGGTTAAAGCAAAGAGCTTGTCTCTCTTTTGCTCATCTTGGAGCTCTCTCTCAGGGCTGAGAAATGGCAGGCATAGCCTAGGCACTGTAAGGTGAACTAGAGACCCCAACCTGGGTCAAAAAAGGGAGACTGAGATGGCAGGGTCAAAACCCCAGGGAGAGAATTTCCTTCAGAAATTGGGGCATCTGAACACACTCAAGTGTGTATAATTCAGAGAGCCATATACTCCCAGAAAGACCTGAGGTAATCTTAAACATTCTCCTCAGGTGGCTCTCTTGGCTCAGTATAAGCCTGGTTAAGGATTGTCCCAGCATGTGGCCATTTTGCAAAGACTGCAAGAGGTTAAAGAAAAAAACAAAACTTTTTTTTTCTGTTTGTTTCTTCAAGAATAGTTTGGAAAAGTCACTAAATTAATGCACTACCACAACTGTCAACAATATAAAAAGAGAGAAAAGGAGAAAGGAAGAGGCAGAAAGAAAGAAAGAAAAAAACAGATCAAACCCTGAGGAAAGGGGAGAATTTGAGTTCTAGAACTAGCACACTGTGCTATTCAAATGTCCTGTTTCCAAAAAAACAACAACAAAAACCACAAGACTTATAGAGAAATAGGGAAAGATGGCATATTCAAAGGAACAGAATAAACTGGCAGAACTCATCCTTGAGGAGAACCAGACATTGGATCTACTGGACACAGATTTTAAATCAACTGTTCTTAAATATGATCAAAGCACTGAAGGAAAATACAAAGAACTAAAGAAAATCAAGAAAGTATTGTATGAACAAAATGAGAATATTAACAAAGAGACAGAAATTATAAAAAGACTTCAAACAGAAATTCTGGAGCTTAAAAAATAACTGAAATTAAAAATTCACAAGGGAGGTTCAAAAGCAGATTTGGACTAGCAGAAGAAAGAATCAATGCACTGGAAGATATGACATTTGAAATGATCCAATCTGAGGAACAGAAAGAAAAGAAAGATGAACAGAGCACACAAGACCTGTAGGACATCATCAAGTGAACCTACATATATACAAATAATAGGAGTTCCAGAAGGAGAGGACAAAAAGAGAGGAGCAGAAAGAATATCTGAAGAAATAATGGTTGAAAACTTTCCAAATTTGACAAAGGACATGAATTTGCACATACAAAATGGATCAATGGCCTAAATATAAGAATTAAAATCGTAAAACTCTTAAAAGAAAACAGGGGTAAAGCTTCAGGACATTCTTTGAGGCAATGGATTCTTAGATGTGACGCCAAAAGCATAAGCATCAAGAACAAACAGATACACTGAACTTCATCAAAATTAAAAACTTTGGTGCAGCAACGGACATTATTGAGAAAGTGAAAAGACAACATACAGAACGGGAGAAAACATTTGGAGACCATATTATCAGATAATGGTTTAATATCCAGAATATATAAAGAACTCCTAAAACTCAACAACAACAAAACGAAACAAAAAACCCAAACAACCCAATTTAAAAATGGGCAACGGACTTGGATAGACATTTCTCCAAAGAAGATATACAAATGGTCAGTAAGCACTTGAAAAGATTTGTTCAACATTATTAGTTACTGTTGTTGTTGTGTGCCGCCAAGTTGCTTCTGACTCACAGTAAACCTATATGACACAGTACAACTGC
The DNA here is from genome assembly GCA_030035585.1 of Dugong dugon. Taxonomy (NCBI): domain Eukaryota; kingdom Metazoa; phylum Chordata; class Mammalia; order Sirenia; family Dugongidae; genus Dugong; species Dugong dugon. Next base: position 2,313,820 of record CM057475.1, on the reverse strand, counting down.
CCCATAGGGTCTCCTAGGTTGTAATCATCACAGGAGCAGATCACCAGGTCTTTTCTCCCACCAATCGGATGGTGGGAAATGCAAATCAAAACCACAATGAGGAGAGAACCACAAAAGGGGAGAACACACTTGGCATTCCTCAAGCTGAAAGAAGTAAAGAAAAAATTCAAGCCTCGAGTTGCAAAAGTGAAGGATTCTATGGGAAAAATATTAAACGATACAGAAAGCACCAAAAGAAGATGGAAGGAATACAGACTCATTATACCAAAAAGAATTGGTCAACGTTCAACCATTTCAGGAGGCAGCATATGATCAGGAACTGATGGTACTGAAGGAAGAAGTCCAAGCTGCACTGAAGGCACTGGTGAAAAACAAGGCTCCAGGAATTGACAGAATACCAACTGAGATGTTTCAACAAACGGATGCAGCGCTAGAAGTATTTGCTCGTCTATGCCAAGAAATTTGGAAGACAGCTACCTGGCCAACTGCCTGGAAGAGATCCATATTTATGCCTATTCTAAAGAAAGGTGATCCAACCAAATGTGGAAATTATCAAACAATATCACACGCAAGTAAAATTTTGCTGAAGATTATTCAAAAGCAGCTGCAGCAGTATATTGACATGGAACTGCCAGAAATTCAGGCCAGATTCAGAAGAGGATGTGGAACCAGGGATGTCACTGCTGATGTCAGATGGATCCTGGCTGAAAGCAGAGAATACCAGAAAGATGTTCACCTGTGTTTTATTGACTATGCAAAGGCATTTGATTGTGTGGATCATAACAAATTATGGATAACATTGCAGAATGTTGAAGAATGGGAACTTCAGAACACGTAGTCGTGCTCACGAGGAACCTGTAAACAGATCAAGAGGCAGTTGTTTGGACAGAACAAGGGGATACTGCGTGGCTTAAAGTCAGGAAACGTATGTGTCAGGGTTGCATCCTTTCACCATACCTATTCAATCTGTATGCTGAGCAAATAATTCGAGAAGCTGAACTATATAAAGAAGAAAAGGACATCAGGATTGGAGGAAGACTCATTAACAATCTGTGATATGCAGATGACTCAACCTTGCTTGCTGAAAGTGGAGAGGACTTGAAGCACTTACTGGTGAAGATCAAAGACCACAGCCTTCAGGATGGACTGCACCTCCACACAAAGAAAACAAAAATCCTCATGACTGGACCAGTAAGCAACATCATGATAAACAGAGAAAAAATTGAAGTTATCAAAGATTTCATTTTATTTGAATCCACAATCAACACCCACGGAAGCAGCAGTCAGGAAATCAAAAGATGCATTGCACTGGGCAAATCTGCTGCAAAAGACCTCTTTTAAAGTGTTGAAAAGCAAAGATGTCACCTTGAAGACTAAGGTGCACCTGACCCAAGCCGTGTTATTTTCAAAGCTGCACAATGAATAAGGAAGACCAAAAAAGAATTGACGCCTTTGAATTGTGGTGTTGGCGAACAATACTGAATATACCATGGAATGCCAAAAGAATGAACAAATCTGTCTTGGAAGAAGTACAACCAGAATGTTCCTTAGAAGGAAGGATGGCAAGACTACATCTTACTTTGGACATGTTGTCAGGAGGGATCAGTCCCTAGAGAAGGACATCATGCTTGGTAAAGTACAGAGTCAGTGAGAAAGAGGAAGACCCTCAATGAGATGGACTGACACGCTGGCTGCAACAACGGGCTCAAGCATAACAACAATTATGAGCATGGCACAGGACGGGGCAGTGTTTTGTTCTGTGGTGCACAGGGTCACTATGAGTCGGAGCCGACTCGATGGCACCTAACAACAACAACAGGATGGGCTATTGTAAGAAAAAAAAAAATGGAAAATAACAAGCATTGGCAAGGATGTGTAAAAATTGAAACTCTGTGTGTGGGAATGCAAAATAGTTTAGCTGCTGTAGAAAACAGTTTAGCAGGTCCTTAAAAAGTTAAACATAGAATTACCATAGTGACCCTATAGGACAGAGTAGAACTGCCCCATAGGGTTTCCAAGGAGCGCCTGGTAGATTCAAACTGCCTTTTGGTTAGCAGTAGAACTCTTAATTACTATACCACCAGGGTTTCCAGAACTACCATATAAACCAGCAGTTCCACTCCTACGTATATACCCAAAAGAACTGAAAGCAGCGACTCACAGAGACACGTGTTCACTGCAGCATTATTCACAATAGCCAAAAAATGGAAACAACCTAAATGTCCGACAACTGAGGAATGGGTAAATAAAACGTGGTATACACATACAATGCCATTATTTATCCATAAAATTCTGATACATTGATGAACCTTGAAAACATTATGCTGAGTGAAATAAATCAGACAGAAAAGGTCAAATATTGTATGATCCCACTTACGTGAAATACTCAGAACTGGCAAATCCACTGAGACAAAGATTAGTGGTTACCAGAGAACAGGGAAAGAGAATGGGGAGAAAAAAACTGGGGAGTCACCTGCCATGTCTAACGTACTACGGTAGGGAATACAAAACACTGTAAGAAGTAGTCTCTACCCTATTTACTCAATCTATCCTAAAATCTGTTTTTGGTATATTCATTAGAGCAAGGATATTCACTTCTCTGCCTGCTTCCTCAACAACCTTGCTCAGTCCCCTGTGGTATCACCCTCTCCTCCTCTCCGGCTTCCCCTTGGCACATAGGCATGCTCTCTCCCCCTCTTTAAGACTTATCCAACTTTAAGAAAACAGCCTCTCTGAAGCCCCCACCTCTATAACTCCTGTCCTCCTGCTTTCTTTCCTTTCAAACCTAAGCTTCTTGGAAGAGTCATATGCGTTCCCTGTCCCCACTTTCTGGTCTCCAATTCAACCCACCATAATTTTGTTGTTGTTAGGTGCTGTCAAGTCGGTTCCAACTCATACTGACCCTATCTCTCTGTTTCTTCCTTCTCTGTATCCTCCTCCTGTGTTTATCCCTTACATGTGGATGTTCCCTATGGGTCAATTTCCCACCCACTTCCCTTCTCACTCTACAAACTCCCTCTGAGTGGTCTCATCCAAGCCTATGGGTTCAACCCATTCAATACGCAAGTGCCTCCCAAGTCTTCCCACTTGGCCCAGAACTGTCTCCTGACTCTCAGGGTACCTCAAGCTAAATCTCCTCCCCTACAGTTCTGCCCCGCTCTCCTGTGTCAGAATGAGTATCACCACCAATTGTCTAAGCCAGAAAATGGAAAGGGTTCCTTGACACCTCTCTCTCGCTCACCCTTAGATACCATTAGTCAAGAAGACCTATTAATTCCACTTCATAAATGTGTTTTTATAATTTAGCCCCTCCTTCCCATTCCTGCTGCCATAGCCTTAGTCCAGGCTTTCATCACTTACTGCCTGGGTTCCTGCCACTACCTTCCAAGTGGTCCCTTGGCCTCTAGTCTGGCCTCTCTTTAATTCATCATCTACACTGCTGCCTGGATGTTCTTCATGAAATGCAAAAGTGAAAATGTTACTACTCCCTTGTCTAAAATATTTCAGTGCCTTTACGCAGTCTGCAAAATTAAGTTCAAGTTCCTTAACATTTCAAACCTAATTTCTCATGGCCTGGCCACAACCCACTTTTCCAGGGTCATCTCCCACCTACCCCTCATAGCTGTCCCACATTCTAGGTCAGCGACATCCAAACACTGTTCTGAGGGGCACTTCCTCAAGATATTAATAGAAGTCTAGTTAAATAAGTTTGAGAGAGTGGGAAATGAATTTAAACACAGCCCTGGTAGTGCAGTGGTTAAGAGCTATGGCGAGCTACAGCTGCTAACCAAAAAGGCCAACAGTTCGAATCCACAAGCCGCTCCTTGGAAACCCTATGGGGCAGTTCTACTCTGTCCTACAGGGTCGAGTTGGAATCTACTCGACGGCAACGGGTTTGGTTTTTGGTTTTAATGGCATTAAGGTCCCTAGATGGCGCAAATGGTTTGCTGATCAACTACTATCCCAAAGGCTGGTGGTTTGAACCCACTGGACCGTTTAATGGAAAGAAGGCCTGGTGATTCACTTCCATAAAGATTACAACCAAGAAAATCCTATGGAGCAGTTGTACTCTGTAACACACGGGGTCATCATGATAGGAATCGACTTGATGACAATGGGTTTGGTTTCTGGTTTAACGGGCATTAACTGGCAGAGCCAGGCTTTGAACAAGACCATCTAACTCCAGAGCCCCAACTCTTCATCACCTCTCAGTACTGCCTGCACTGAGTCCCGGTCACTTTCCCAACACTCCTGGCTTGTCACACCTGAAATCTTGGCTATCACTGGTGGGGGCTAAAATCTGATGTTTCACCAAAAATCCACAGCTCCAAAATGGCCTGCCTAGGTCTCAGAGCAGAGGGGCATCTGTTGAAAGTAGTGCCAACCTTCACCAAGGACTAGAAAAAAACAAACAAAAAAATAAAACCTGTTGTCATCGAGTTGATCCTGACTCACAGCGACCCTACAGACAGAGGAGAACCGCCCCAGGGTTTCCAAGGAGCGGCTGGTGGATTTGAACTACTGACCTTTCGGTTAGCACCTGAACTCTTAACCACTACACCACCCGGGCTCCTAAGGACTAGAAAAGAGAACCTAAAACAGACTACAACATATGAGAAAAGAAGTTAGGAAAAGTGATGTGACAGTCAGTCCTGGAATGCAGAAACAGACATCTGTCCCTGGAGCAGGGTCACCACCTGGTTACTCAAAACCTTCCAAAAGAAACTTTTCTTGAAACGGCAGCAGAAGATGTTTTGCTGAACCTGATGCTTGCCGAACACAAGGGAGAAGCTCCTGACCATGACTGGGAACACACCCCAAAGGTATCTAGCTCTCTTCCTGGTGGTGCGAACCACCCTCCAGGCTCACCTGCTGCCCAGCCTAAGCCCAGCCCCATTGACCCAACTGTAAAGAAACCCAAAAGTCAGTGCTATTGGTGAAAAGGCAGAAGAACTAGCCTGCGGCTGAGATTCACACAAACCTTAGTTTCCTTCCAACAGGGAAATAAAATGCACCTAGGAGATTAATATGCAGTCTAGGATAGCAACCAGTAGCCATAGTTAAAATTAATGTGTAGAGCATTCTAAATTCTCCTTCAAATGCCTGATTTACAAGTAAGGTGCAGCCCTGCTGTCCCAAAGTTCTCTGCCTTGACTGATACCCAGCAGTATGTCTGTTTCTTCTATCTCAAGTCCAGGAGCAAAGACACTTCCTAAGATGTGAAGGATGGGAACACAGGGCTGGCTGGGATAATGGGCAACCTTTAGGGAGCTCAGCCCAGTCAACCTAAAACAAACAAACAACAACAAAAAAAAAAACCCAGATGTCCGCTAGTGGATGTTGACTCACGGTGACCCCATGTCTGCAGAGTAGAACTACGCTCCACAGAGTTTTCAAGGCTGTGCACTTTCAGAAACAGATCGCCAGGCCTTTCTCCTGAGGCACCACTGGGTGAGTTCCAACAGCCAACCTTTTGGTTAGTAGTCAAGCACATTTTCGCCACCCAGGGATCCTTAGCCCCATCTCATTAAGTTTTGAGAAGGAAGCGGAAGGGGCAGTCGACCATTCCAGAGATCACAGCAAACATTGGCCTCTTCCTGTCTGGAGATGGAGCATCATCACTTAAGAGGACATGAATCAGGTACGGGTCACATCCAGAGCTGGGATGAAAGGAAAAGCCCCAATTCTCCTCAAGTCAATGGACACAGTGACTTTAAGAAGTTGCGTGTGCTTTCTATATGCACTCAAATCACATCTCATTCTTTAACGTTCTTAAAACACATATGTGTAAGTCACTATTATGTACACTTCTATAATGCTTTTTACATTGTTACGCTTTTAATATGCTTTTAAACACCTATGTATAAGTCTCTTATAGCGTGAAGTCAGAAATAGAGAATTTCTGAACTTAGAAATAGAAACATATATTTCTATAATGCTTTTTATGCATTAACTATAAGTCATTAGGAAGTTGTTCTAACCTTGGAAATAGATAATAAAAGAACGGGAAAACCAAAAAACCCACTGCCGTTGAGTTGACTCTGACTCATAGCGACCCGTAAGTAACTTCTCTAAATTGGGCTATGCACCTGCACTCTGTGGTAATGGAATGTAACATTAATCAATCTCTATAAATGAATAAAACATAAATATGCCACTAAGCGATTCCCATAATTTTAATTAACTTGGCCTTGAAACATGTAGTAAACAAGAACATAAGTATGTCATACAACAATTCTCTAGTGGGCAATAAAACATAAAAAAAATAAATATGTCATGCAATAATTCTGTACTTTGCCATCAAACATACCAATCATAGTTGACCACGACAGCACGGAGGGTATATAAACCCATGGATTTCTGCGCATTCTCGGAGAAGACAGAAGCAAAAGATCTCTCTGTGTCTGAAGACTGAGAAGCCCGCTGAGTCACTGCTCGCCACAAGTGGGCCCTAGCTACAGGGGACCTCCTCTGAGTTCCAGGGGCGTTCAAGTAAGTCTTCTGCTCGAGACCACTCGTTGAAGGTAAAGGCCTGAAGTCTAAAGATTTGGACTCAACATTTTAAACTCACATTGTAATTGTTCATTCTGATTCTCCAGTGCTAAATGAATGTCTTGAGATGTCGACCTTACAATAACCGAGTTTATGCATGACAAAACTAAGCATTTTTTAATTTATTCTTAAGATAAAATCCTCCAGGACGGAAGGAAATCGAAGCTCAGGGCTGAGGGTGGAGATGGGGCAGGGTGGCAGCGGCTTCCTTTTGCCCCCAGACCCAGGCCTAGGAAGGCAGAGACCCGAGCAAACCCAGTAGGAAACCATGAGGCTTCCCCGGACAAGCCTCTAAAATCAGCCCCGTCTGTGTGAGCGTGAGTGACCGAGTTCCAGGGACGGCGGGGAAGATGCTCTTCCCGAAGTGGGTTCTCAGCGAGGGTTTGACGAATGCACCCTCCCCCCAGGGTGTCACCCATCAAAGCTCAGGTGGACACAGGACTTCACATTTGTAGGAGGCAGCCGCAGCCACTTGCCAATTCCAATGCCAAAAAAAGAAAAAGAAAATGGGGAGCGGAGTCAGGACAGAAAGGTCTCCCTGGAGAGCACAGCCCTGAGAACTTGCATAGTCCCCGCCGCCCTGCGTGCACTGAGAGCCGGCACTTTAGCAGCGGGGAGGGGCGAGGGGCCATCTGGGGGGCCCTTTCCGGGGAGCACCGGCTAGCCCTCCGCAGCGGTGAAGTACTTGCATAGGACTTCGAGGGGCTCCTCCGCTTCTCCACGTCCACCACGGTGGCCTCTTGCACGCAGCAGGCGAACATCCTCCCCAACAAAGCGAGTGGCGACCCCGGCGGCCTCACCTTCTCATCCCGGCCGGGCTCCGGCTCCTCGGCTTCCCAGGTACCCCGGACCACTCGACACCCCAGGCGGCGCGCACTGGCCCGGGCTTCCGTCGCGCAAGGTACAGCCCCGGGCGGTTCCACGCGGGCCCCGTGCGCCCCGGGCAGCTCCCCGTGGACCTGCCCCTGCCCCTGCCCTTTCGCGCCGCCAGCGGCCGTCGTCTCCGGAGCCGGTGGGTCGGGCTGAAAGTGGCGGAGCCGGAGGAGGGGATGGGGCTGTGTTCCGCTGGCGAGGGGAAAGGGCGGGGGCCAGGTGCACGTGGTCCGCGCGCTGGGGAGGGGCGGCCGGCGCCCCTTCCCTGCGCTCTGGCTACTGGGGGCTCGGCACTGGTGGAGGCTACGTTCAGGAAGCAGTAATTAAGCTTGAGAAGCCCCTGGTGAGCTCGTGCAGGAAAAGACGAGGCAAACCTCTATTTTACCGGCTACATCTAGGAAATGGGGATGACTCCAATCCTCTTTTTAGCTCTCAAGGACGTTGTGTAAGTTCCAATGACAAAAGATAATCATAAAACACACAAAGACTTGTAGGATAAATGAACCCGTAACCCATTGCCGTGACCCTATAGGACAGAGTAGAACTGCCCCATAGGGTTTCCAAGGAGCGGCTGGTGGATTTGAACTGCCGACCTTTTGGTTAGCAGCCAAGCTCTTAACCACTGCGCCACTAGGGATCAAACACATGAAAAAATGTGATTTTTCAAAAACAGATAATTGTAGGACGTTTAGCATCACAGAATCTTCCAGGTAGAAGGAGTGAGAGAGATTATTTATTCCTATAATTTTACAGAGGAGCAAACTGAGGCCCAGAGAAAGTAAGCTAGTTGCCAAAAGCCACATAGCTAGTTAGTCCCAGACCAGCCATCTTTCTCCTCCGCTGCACTTAAGTGCCTATTCACAGGCAAAAAGAATTTATTCCAAAAGTACACTTCAGTACATTTACAAACTCCCTGCAGACCCAGACATTGCTCTCCCTCTGTACGTCAGAACCTCTGGGTTCCAATTCTCCGTTCACGCAACCATCACACGCTGCCTGGACTCTGCAACAAGGAGGGATGCTCCTTACCGGCAGGGGCTTAGTGTGTTCTCCAGGGTCCTTTGTGCACACGCAAATCCTATTATCCTATTAGCACCTCAAGTCAGTATGCAGAGCCCACTTCCTCCCCCGTGTGGGGCCTTCTGGACCACCTCAAATGAGGGAGAGCGCTGAGAACAGTTCAATGCTAAACAAAAGTAGTGTACAATTCTCTCTTCCTACTCAGAAATTTTATGGCAATTGCTAATCATTCATTTGGTTACTGATCATACATTGCTTTATGACAGGTCAGCCTCTATTGCATTGTTATTTAATTTTCCTGTATTTAGGTCATGCCTTTTAAACCAGTAAGGAGCCTGTGAGTGCCTTGAGGACCCTGAACTTAGACTTCGACACCATTCTTTCCCTTTCCACTTTGACCACCAAGCATCTCTGCCTCCTACCTTCTGCCACTCTGGGGCCAGCCACCTGCTACACACTTCCTACCCTGCAGAGAGCTTTATGCAGCTCCAAAACCCAAATTCATAACAACCCTATAGGACAGAGTAGAACTGCTCCGTGGGGTTTCCAGGGATCAGCTGGTGGATTTGAACTGCCAACCTTTATTTTTCTTTATTGTTGCACTTTAAGTGAAAGTTTACAATTCAAGTTAGTCTCTCATACCAAAATTCATACGTTGTTATGTGACCCCAGTTGCTCTCCCTGTACTGTGACAGCACACTCCTCCTTTCCACCCTAGATTTCCCGCGTCCATTCAGCCAGCTCCTGACCCTCTCTGCCTTCCCACCTTGCCTCTGGACAGGAGCTGCCCATTTAGTCTCATGTATCTACTTGAGCTAAGAAGCTCACTCTTCACAAATATCATTTCATGTCCAATAGTCCAGTCGAATCTTTGAAGAGTTGGCCTAGAGAATGATTTCAGTTCTGGGCTAACAGAGAGTCCGGGGGCCATGTCTTCCAGGGTCCCTCCAGTCTCAAACAGACCACCAAGTCTAATCTTTTTACTAGAACTTGAGTTCTGCACCCCACTTTTCTGCCACTCCATCGGGGACTCTCAGTTGTGTTCCCTGTCAGGGCACGGTCATTGGTAGTAGCCGGGCACCATCTAATTCTTCTGGTCTCAGGCTGATCAAGTCTCTGGTTTATGTGACCCTTTCTGTCTCTTGGGCTAGTACCTTCCTTGTGTCTTTGGTGTTCTTCTCCTTTACTCCAGGTGGTTTGGGACCAATTGATGCATCTTAGATGGCTGCTTGCTAGCTTTTAAGACCCCAGACGCCACTCACCAAAGTGGGATGCAGAACATTTTCTTAATAAACTTTGTTATGCTAAATGACCTAGATGTCCTCTGAAAGCATGGTCCCCAGACCCCTGCCCCTACTACTCTGTCCCTTGAAGTGTTTGGTTGTATTCAGGGAACTTCTTAGCTTTGGTTTAGTCCAGGCGAACTGCCAGCCTTTTGGTTAGCAGCCAAACACTTAAACACTGTGCCACCAGGGCTCCTTATACATGCTAGGCACTCAATAAATGGTTATCTGTTTAAATATCTTAGCAGATATTTGTAGATGCTACTGGTCATAAATGATGCCTAGGAAAGAGTTGGAGAACAGAGTCCCGGAGCAGGACTTACCCAACCTGAGTAATAGTCCTGGCTAAACCACAAGCCAACCTGGGGAACTTAAAGTCACTTCCCATCTCTGGGTCTCTGGTGATGTTTCTGGTCCCTTTCCTGCTCTAGAATGTTGTTGTTGTTAGCTGCCATTGAACTGGCTCCGACTCATGGAGGCCCCATGCACAATGGAACAAAATGCTGTCCAGTTCTGTGTCATCCCCATGATCGGTTTTGGATCAGACCATTGTGATCCATAAGGTTCTCCCCCCCATAGGGTTTTCATTGGCTGATTTTTGAAAATAGATCACCAGGCCTTTCTTCCTAGTCTGTCTTAGTCTGGAAGCTCTGCCGAAACCACTGCATCACAGCAACGCACAAGCCTCTACTGACAGACAGGTGGTGAATGCATATGAGGGGCATTAACTGGGATGTGAACCTGGGTCTCTTTCATGAAAGGCGAGAATTCTACCACTGAACCACCACTGCCCTCTATGCTCTAGGATAGTGGATAAATACTATGTAAATGAGGCCTAACCAGACTATTATCTAGAGATGTGCAAACTGAGTGAAATTTGGCGGCTAAATGGTTTTGGCACTCAGACTCCAGCATCTAGCCAGGGTTACATCCCTTCCAGACGCTGGCTGAGCTCTGCCATTTTACAGACTAAAAGCAGTTCAGGGCTCATGTCTCTGTCTCTGTTACTGTCTCTTCCTTTCTCTCGCTTTCTCAAAAATCAGTGCTAATGGTGCTGGGACAACTGGATTTCCACATGCAAAAGAATGAACCTGGACCCATACCTCACACCATATGAGAAAAGTAACTCAAAATGGATCAAGGACCTAAATGTAAGAACTAAGAGCATGAAACTCTTAGAAGAAAACATAGGGGTAATGCTTCAGGACCTAGTTTTTAAACAATGGATTGTTAGATATGACACCAAAAGCATGAGCAACAAATACTGGACTTCATTAAAATTAAAAACTTTGTGTACACCCAACTAAGAAAAGTCCTGGACCAGATGGCTTCACTGGGGCGTTCTACCAAACATTTATAGAAGTGACTCCAATCCTGCTGTTACCTGAATAGTCCGTGCCCTGGAGCAGTCGAGCCAATGAAACATACTCCAGGTCAGAAAAAGAGAGAAAGTTTATTCCACCAAAGAGGAATCCGACAGCAACGCAGGCCCTCTCTATGGCGTCCTGAAAGGTAAATTTTTACTTTAGAGCTTATATATGATTTTTACAAAGGTTAGAAGTGTCTTTGTAGCCCACAGATGGCTTGGCCAGATGAGTTGTTCATTACAAGGTAATTACAAGAGACTCCTTATCAGGCTAAAGAGATACACGCTGGACATTTCCTTATCGGGCTAAAGATTTACAGACCAGACATCTGGGCTCTAATCTTCCTGGAGGGGGGGCATAAGTCACAGGTGACAGGACAGAGCAAAACAAAGTCATTAATAAAGGTATGCAGAAAGGAGAAGGCAGGCAAAAAAGGAAAGAAAAAAACATAGGTTCATCATGGCATTAGTTATGTCAAGCTCTCAGTCACCCATTTTGAAAAGGAGAAAACATGGTGTGGAGATGAGGCTCACCCTACTTAAACTTTTCCAAAAAATAGAGGAGGGAACACTTCCTAACTCATTCTATGAGGCGAATATTACCCTGATACCAAAGCCAGACAAAGACACCACAAGAAAACTATAGACCAATGTCTCTAATGAATATGGATGCAAAAATACTCAACAAGCCTGTAACGGCCATCTAAGATACTCCACTGGTCTCACCTCTTCAGGAGCAGGGGAGAATGAAGAAAACTAAAGACACAAGAGAAAGATTAGTTGAAAGGACTAATGGACCACAACTACCACGGCCTCCACCAGACTGAGTCTAGTACAATTAGATAGTGCCCAGATATCACCACTGACTGCTCTGACAGGGATCACAATAGAGGGTCCCGGACAGAGCTGAAGAAAAATGTAGAAAAAAATTCTAACTCACAGAAAAAGACCAGACTTACTGGCCTGACAGAGACTGAAGAAACCCCAAGAGTGTGGCCCCCAGACACTGTTTTAGCTCAGGAATGAAGTCACTCCTGAGGGTCACCTTTCATCCAAAGATTAGACAGGCCCATAAAACAAAATGAGACTAAAGGGGCACACCAGCCCAAGAGCAAGGACTAGAAGGCAGGAGGGGACAGCAAAGCTGGTAATAGGGAACCCAGGGTCAGAAAGGGAAAGTGTTGACATATCGTGGGATTGTTAACCAATGTCATAAAACAATATGTGTCCTGTTTAATGAGAAGCTAGTTTCTTCTGTAAACCTTCATCTAAAGTACAAGACACACACACACACACACAAATTTAAGTTTGGAGGCCTGAGTTTGAAGTACTTATAAAAAATGTAGGGTGGCAGTGTAATTTATGATCCAAGCCAGGACATTTTTGAGAGTGAAGAGGGGCACTACTATTAATTCCACAGGACAATGGGCATAAACTGTGACCATTATAGGCAAAACCCAGGACATACTGTCACCTCAACTCTAAGCCATGGAGAATGGAGAATGCAGGATCTGATTTAGGGTTGTTCCCATGATACAGATGGAAATAAAATTGTTCCTGTGCTCAGAAAGGAAGAGGAGAGTAACACAGTTTAGACCCAGATGAGGCATCTGCTCAGGTCACTTCCCATCCCCAACCCCACTTTAAGTTCAAAACCCCAGGAGAAGGGAGTTGAAACCCCAGCTAAGTTGGGAATCAAAGTGAGCATAAAACGGTAACATGGCAGTGCTTAGGCAGAGATGGTCTGAGAGTCATTCATTCAATTCAGCAAGGTTTTTTAAACAACTACCAAGATGCAAAGCATTGTTCTTGGACTTGGGATACACCAGAGAAACTGTAAAAGCCATGCCCTCAAGTATACCCTTCTTGCCACCCCTCCTACCCCATCCTCTCCAAGTACTTCATGGAGGAGATTCAGAAGTTTCCACAGCTTCCAGAGGGAATTTGGATTTGAGAGCTAGCATGCCTGCCAGGAGATCACCATGGTTTGTGGGAGGGGAACCCTATGGCAGAGGCTATAGGTGTAGATTGGATGGAAAAGCAACTGGAGCTGTGGACATTTCTGAGGAGACTTGATGCTTTAGAGAACCATGGAGGGGACCTCTGAGCAGTGACCAGCCCATAGGGTAAAAGAGCGATGGATGCTAACATAGGCTCAGGGAAGACCTAAGGACTGCTGACAGAGGCTCTCCCCTACTGCCTCCCTCTTAATATACTTTCCAGTGTAGTCAGGAAGTGAGAAGAAAAGGCGGGAGGGAGAATCCTGAAAGACTACGTTTATCTAAGAAAGTAACTGGACGTGACTTGGAAGAGTAATTCAGAAAAGTCTGCTGTTGTTCTTAAACCAGAAGACACTAAATTCCTTGAATGAGAAAGTTTAAGTTTGTTATTTGTGTTGGATTTTGCTTTTTGTTTCACCAAGCAGAAACAAGTACTTACGAGCAAGCTGAATTTAGTTGCAGAAAGACAGAAAATGATCTTTCTGACTTCCTCTGTGGTATTAGTAAAGGTAACCCTGCTAAGGAAACTCTGTGTCTAGCCCCGTGCTGGACAAGGTACAGACATTGTCTCTGGTCATCCAGGTCTTAGCTGTGCTGGGTCTTTGTGTGGATTGAAAGAGTTAACACCTGCAGTGTGCTCTTAGGCCAGTTGTTGGACATCTTCCCATTTCATAGACGAGGAAACAGATGCTCGGAGAAGCAAAGCAGCTTGCCTGAGATTCCACAACTAGTAACATGCAGCATTTAAAAACTGACCTATAAACAGAACAACCAGAACAGAAATAATGAGAATGTTCACACATTGTGAAGAATGTACCAATGTCACTGAACAATCTTTGTAGAAATTGTTGAATAGGAACCTAAACTGTTGTGTAAACCTTCACCAAAAACACAATAAAATATTATTAAAAAAAAAAAACTCAACAAAATATTAGCAAACTGAATCAAAAAACATATTGAAAGAATTGTACACCATAATCAAGTAGGATTTATCTCAGGAATGCAAGGTGGTTCAATATTAGAAAATCGATCGATGTAATACACCACATTAATACAACAAAGGAAAAGAATCACATGATCTTCTCAATCAATGCAGAAAAGACATTTAACAAAATTCTACACCCTTTCATGATAAAAATACTCAACAAGATAGGAATAGAGGAGGAATTCCTCAATAAAATAAAGGTCATTTATGAAAAACCCACAGCTAATATCATACTCAGGAACCCTGGTGGTACGGTGGTTAAGCGCTCGACTGCTAACCCACTAGCCACTCTGGGGAGAAAGATGTGGCAGTCCGCTTCCATAAAGATTACAGCCTTGGAAACCCTGCGGGGTAATTCTACTCTGTCCTACAGGATCGTTGAGTCAGAATAGACTCTATGGCAATGGTTTTGGGGTTTGGAATATCATACTCAATAGAGAAAGACTGAGAGCTTTCCCATTAATATCAGGAGCAAGACAGGGATGCCCACTCTCACCACTGCTATTCAACATCATTCTAAGAAGTCCTAGCCAGAGCAGTTAGGCTCGGAGTTGGGGCGGGGGGTGGAAAAAAGTATTCAAATCAGAAGACAGAAGTAAAACTATCCCTTTTCTCGGATGATATGATTCTACACACAGAAAATCCCAGAGCTTTAGTTCTGTGTGTATTTTCCTTTAGTTCTTTAAGCATATTTTAAACAGTTGTTTTTACATGTGTACCTAGTAGGTCCTCCTCAAGGATGAGGTCTGTCCGTTTATTTTGTTCCTTTGAATTGGCCATCCTTCCCTGTTTCTCTATAAGTCTTGTGGTTTTTTGTTGTAGTTGTTGAAAATGGGACATTTGATTAACACTGTAGTTCTACAACTCAGGTTCTCCCCCATCCTCAGGGTTTGCTAGGTTTCCTTCCTTCTTTCTCCTTTCCTTTCTTTTTCTATTGTTGAAAAAGGTAGCAGTAGTAGTAATAGTAGGCTGCAGCAGTCTGTTAGCTTAGTGACTTTTCCAAATTATTTTTGCAGAAATGAACAGAAGAATCACTGGGGGAGAAAACAAAAACACCTCTTGCAGTCTTTGCAGACTGACTGTGTGCTGGGGCATTCCTTAATCAGGTTTACACTGAGCCGGGACAGCCGCCAGAGGAGAAAGTTCAGGATTACCTGTCTTCCTGGGCATGTGTCTTGCCCTGGGTGTGTGTGTGGTTCTCTGAATACACACGCTTAGGTACCTCTAAATGCCCCACCTCAGTGTGTGGATCCCCACCTTTGTCCCTGGTGGCTGTGGCCTCCTCAGTTTACCTTAGAGGGCTTCAGGGGGTTCCTGTCACTCCTCCAAGACAGACGAAACATAAACATGCTGTTTGCTTTAGCCTTTTAGGTAGCACTTGACTGCTTTGAACAGGCCCAAACCACACTTTGTTAGGAAAGTGCTCTCTGCTCACTCCAGAACCAGGGACCAAGCCCCCAACTGGAAAGGCAGCTGCTGCCTCTAGCCTTCTGCAGGGGCGGTGCTTACACCAGTATCAGAAAAGGCTCCGAGAGTCTTTCTACCTTTCTGTAAGTCTTCACGCAGCTACCCAGATTCCCCGACTGTTCACCAGGGTTCCAACACAGCTAGTACTATCATTTTCTGCCTCTTTTTTGCTTTTTCTCTGGGAAGATGGGAGCATGGAGCTTCTTACTCTGCCATCTTGGTTTTGTATCTCCTGCCAGTCATTTCTAAACTGACTTTGGTGTGTGATTTAATCTTTTTTTATTTTTATTTTTTAAATATTTTATTGTACTTCAGGTGAAGGCTTACAGAACAAACAGTTTCTCATGTAACAGTAGTACACATGCTGTTTTATGACTTTGGTTAACAACCCCACATTTTAACCCTCTGAATTCTCAGCTTTTTTTTTTTTTTTTTTTGGTGAAAATACACATAGCCAAAGATACACCATTTCAAAACTTTTTACGTACACATTTAAGTGACATTGACTATGCTTTTCCAATTGTGCTGCCATTCTCACCCAAGATGAAGGCTTACAGGACACAATAGCCTCCCATTTAACAGTTACTACAAATGTTGCCCTATAACAGTGGTTAACAATCTCACAACACATCGACAGTATCCTTACTCAACTTTGTGTTCCCTATCATCAGCTTCCTACTCCCCCTCTGCCTTCTGGCCCTTGTCACTGGACTCCTGTACCTCATTAGTCTCATTTAGTTTTACTGGGCTGTCCACTCCCAGGCTGAACAGTGAACCTTGAAGGTAACTTCACCTCTGAGCTGAAAGGGTGTCTGGGGTCCACATTCTTGAGGTTTCTCCAGTCTCCTTTAGGCCAGTAAATCTGGTCTTTTTTTTTGGGTGGGGGGAGTTAGAATTATGCTCTACATCCTTCTCCAGCTCTGTCCAGAACCCTCTGTTGTGATCCTGGTCAGAGCAGTCAGTGGTGGTAGCCGGGCACCATCTAGCTGTACTGGACTCAGTCTGGTGGAGGTCTTGGTAGCTGTGGTCAATTAGTCCTTTGGACTAATCTTTTCGTTGTATCCTGTTCTCTTCATTCTCTCTTGCTTCCGAAGGGATAAGACCAGTGTAGTATCTTAGATGGCCGCTCACAGGCTTTTAAGACCCCAGACACTACTCACCAAGGTAGAATGTAGAGCATTATCTTTATAAGTAGTGCCATGTCAATTGAGCTAGATGTTCCCCGAGACCATGGTCCCCAGAGCCCTCCGTCCAACAACTCAGTCCCTCGGGGAGTTTGGATGTGTCCATGGGGCCTCCATGACCTTTCCTTGTGCAGGTTGTGTTAGTTTCCATTGTACTGTATACTATCTCACCTCTCACCCAAGATACCACTTATCTATTGCCTATTTACTATTTCCCCCCCCTCCCCTCCCATCCCTTGTAACCAACAAGGATTGTTACATTTTGCATGTGAATTTTTTCATGGGTTTTTACAATAGAGGTCTCATACAATATTTGTCCTTTTGTGATTGACTTATTTCACTCAGCATAATGTCCTCCAGTTTCATCCATGTTATGAGATGGTTCACAGATTCATTGTTGTTCTTTCTCATTGCATAGTACTCCATTGTGTGTATGTACCATAGTTTGTTTATCCATTCATCTGCTGATGGGCACCTACGTTGTTTCCATCGTTTTGCTATTGTGAACAATGCTGCCATGAACATAGGTGTGCATATGTCTATTCGAGTGACGACTCTTATTTCTCTAGGATATATTCCTAGGAATTGGATTGCTGGATCGAATGGTATGTCTATTTCTAGCTTTCTGAGGAAACGCCATATCATTTTCCAAAATGGTTGTATCATTTTGCATTCCCACCAGCAGTGCATAAGAGTTCCCATCTCCCCGCAGCCCCTCCAACATTTGTTATTTCCAGTAATTTTGATTCGCGCCAGTAATGCCGGGGTGAGATGGTATCTCATTGTGGTTTTAATTTCCATTTCTCTAATGGCTAGTGAACGCGAGCATTTCCTCATGTGTCTGTTGGCCATTTGAATGTCTTCTTTGGTGAAGTGTCTGTTCATTTCCTTTGCCCATTTTTTGATAGGATTGTTTGTCTTTTTGTTGTAGAGGTGTTGGATTTTCTTGTAGATTGTGGAGATTAGACCTTTGTCTGACTTGTACTGTCCCAAAATTTTTTCCCAGTCTGTAGGTTCTCTTTTGACTCTTTTGGTGAAGTCTTTTGAAGAGCATAGGTGTTTGATTTTTAGAAGATCCCAGTTATCTAGTTTATCTGTTGGGTTTTTTGTGTTGATCTTTATGGTTTGTGTCCTGTTAATGCCATGTATTAAGGCCTGAAGTGTTGGTCCTATTTTTTCTTCTATGAACTTTGTAGTTTTAGGCTTTATATTCAGGTCTTTGATCCGTTTTGAAGTAGTTTTTGTATATGGTATGAGGTATGGGTCCTGTTTCATTTTTCTGCAAATGGATATCCAGTTTTGCCAGCACCATTTGTTAAAAAGACTGTCTTTTCCCCATTTGATGGACTTTGGGTCCTTGTCGAAAATCAGGTGACTGTAGGTGGATGGATTTACATCTGGGTTCTCAATTCTGTTCCATTGGTCAATGTCTCTGTTGTTGTACCAGTACCAGGCTGTTTCGACTACTGTAGCTGTATAGTAGGTTCTCAAGTCAGGTAGTGTGAGTCCTCCAACTTTATTCTTCTTCAGTAGTGCTTTACTTATTCGGGGCTTCTTCCCTTTCCATATAAAGTTAATAATTAGTTTTTCCATGTCTTTGAAGAATGTTGTTGGTATTTGGATCAGGATTGCATTGTATTTGTAAATTGCTTTAGGTAGAATTGCCATTTTCACAATGTTGAGTCTGCCTGTCCATGAGCATGGTATGTTTTTCCATTTATGTAGATCCCTTTGGGTTTCATGCAGCAGTGTTTTGTAGTTTTCTTTGTATAGGTCTTTTACATTCCTGGTCAGATTTATTCCTAAGTATTTTATCTTTTTAGGGGCTATTGAAAATGGTATTGATTTCCTGATCTCCTTCTCATCGTTCTCTTTACTGGTGTATAGGAATCCAACTGATTTTTGAATGTTTATATTCTATCCTGCTACTCTGCTGAATCTTTCTATTAGTACCAGTAGATTTCTTGTGGAGTCTTTAGGGTTTTCTATGTATAGTATCATATCATCTGCAAACAGGGAGAGTTTAACTTCTTCATTACCAATTTAGATGCCCTTTATTTCTTTCTCTTGCCTTATTGCTCTAGCTAGAACTTCCAGCACAATGTTAAATAGGAGTGGTGATAAAGGGCATCCTTGTCTTGTTCCTGTTTTCAAGGGGAATGTTTTCAGCTTCTCTCCATTAAGAATGATGTTGACTGTTGGTTTTGCATAGATGCCCTTTATTATGTTGAGAAATTTCCCTTCTATACCTATTTTATTGAGAGCTTTATCAGGAATGGGTGTTGGACTTTGTCAAATGCCTTTTCTGCGTCAATTGAGATGATCATGTGATTTTTTTCTTTCCTTTTGTTTATGTGGTGAATTACATTGATGGATTTTCTAATGTTAAACCTTCCTTGCATACCTGGTATGAATCCTATTTGGTCGTGGTGTATTATCTTTTTGATATGATACTGAATTCTATTGGCTAGAATTTTGTTAAGAATTTTTGCATCTATATGCATGAGAGATATTGGTCTGTAATTTTCTTTTTTTGTGATGTCTTTGCCTGGTTTTGGTATCAGCGTTATGCTGGCTTCATAGAATGAATTTGGAAGTGTTGCTTCCTCGTCTATGCTCTGAAATAGCTTGAGTAGAACTGGTACAAGCTCTTCTGTAAATGTCTTGTAGAATTCTCCAGTGAAGCCATCTGGGCCAGGGCTTTTTTTGGTTGGGAGTTTTTTTTATTACCATTTCAATCTCTTCTCCTGTTATGGGTCTGTTCAGATTTTTAATATCACTTTGTTGTAGTTTGGGTAGGCCGTGTGTTTCTAGAAATTTATCCATTTCCTCTAGGTTTTCAAATTTGTTGGATATAGTTTTTCATAATATTCTGTTATAATCGTTTTTATTTCGGTTGGGTCTGTTGTAATGTACCCGATTTCATGTCTTATTTGGGTTATTAGTACCCTCTGCTGTTTTTCTTTTGTCAGTGTGGCCAGTGGTTTGTCGATTTTGTTGATTCTTTCAAAGAACCAACTTTAGGTTTTATGGATTCTTTCTATTATTTTTCTGTTCTCTATTTCATTTATTTCTGCTCTGATCTTTACTATCTCCTTTCTTCCGGTGGTTGTGGGCTTTTTTTGCTGTTCTCTTTCTATTTGTTTGAGTTCTGTAGTTAATGTTTTGATTTTGTCCCTTTCTTCTTTTTTGATATGTGCATCTATTGCTATAAATTATCCTCTGAGGACTGCCTTTGCTGTGTCCCAAAGGTTTTGGTATGATGTGTTTTCATTTTCATTTGATTCTAGGAATTTTTTAATTCCATCTCTGATTTCTTCTATTACCATTGATGTGTAAGCAGAGTATTATTCAGTTTCCATGTGTTTGATTTTTTTTCCTTGCTCTTTCTAGTGTTAATTTCTACCTTGATGGCATCGTGGTCAGAGAAGATACTGTGAATTATCTCAGCGTTTTGGATCTTGTTGAGGATTGCTCTGTGGCCTAAGATGTGGTGTATTCTGGAGAACGTTCCATGTGCATTGGAAAAGAATGTGTACTTTGCAGCGGTTGGATGGATTGTTCTATATATGTCTATGAGGTCCAGTTGGCTGATTGTGTCCTTTAGGTCTTCTGTATCTTTGCTGAGTTTCTTTTTAGTTGTTGTGTCCTTTACTGAGAGTGGTGTGTTGAAGTCTCCTAGTATTATTGTGGAACTGTCAATTTCTCTTTTCAGTGCTGTTAGAGTTTTTTTAATGTATTTTGGAGCCCTGTCATTGGGTGCATAGTTGTTTATTATGGTTATGTCTTCATGATGGATCGCCCCCTTAATTATTATATAGTGTCCTTCTTTGTCTTTTATGGTATATTTTGTTTTAAAGTCTATTTTATCTGAGATTAGAATTTCCACTCCTGCTCTTTTTTGATAGTTGTTAGCTTGATATATTTTTTTCCAACCTTTGACTTTTAATAAATTCACATCTTTGTTTCTAAGGTGTGTCTCTTGTAGACAGCATATTGATGGATCCTGTTTTCTTATCCATTCTGCCACTCTCCGTCTCTTTATGGGTGCATTGAGTCCATTTACATTCAGTGTAATTATTGATAGATGGAAGTTTGTTGCTGTCATTTTGTAGTGCTTTTTTTTGTGGTGTTGAAGTTTTCTTTGTTCTTCTTACTCTCTTGTGCTGAGTTACTTTTGTTTGTGGATTTTGTGTTCATTTCTTTTGTTTTTGTAGGTTTTGTTTTTGCTGAGACTTTATGTTTTTCGTCTTTATTTTTATGAGTTGGTTTGTTAACTTTCTTTGTGGTTACCATGAATTTTACTCTTATCTTTATAAGTTTGAAGCAGTCTACCCTTACTTGGTATCGCCTTGCCTTCCTCTCCATTAGAAGGTTCTATACCTATGCCATTTGTTCCCTCTTTCATTGTTTTGATGTTGTTGTCATCCTTTGATTGATTGCTCTGATTCCCTGTTGTATTTCTTTTGTTTTTGGATAGTCCTCAATAGTTCATGTCCTAGAATGGTATCTGGTTCGTATGAACCTGCGTCCTAGGTCCTAGGTCCTGCCTGAGGGCTGAAGCTGTTTGTCCTCAGATCAAAGAACTCCCTTTAATAATTCTTGTAAGTTTGGTTTGACTTTTGCATATTCCCTTAGTTTCTGTTTATCTGGAAATGACCTAATTTTACCATCAAATTTGAACGAGAGTTTTGCAGGATATATTATTCTTGGCTGACAATTTTTTTTCTTTCAAGATTTTATATATGTCATCCCACTGCCTTCTTGCCTGCATGGTTTCTGCCAAATAATCTGAGCTTAGTCTTATTGTTTCTCCTCTGTATGTGACTTCTTGTTTTTCACGAGCTGCTCTCAGGATTCTTTGTTTGTCTTTAGTTTTGGCGAGTGTGAATATGATATGTCTTGGTGATTTTCTTTTGGGTCTCTTCTATATGAGGTTCGTTGAGCTTCCTGGATGGCCATCTTTTCATCTTTCATGATATTGGGAAAGTTTTCTGTCAGCATTTCCTCAATGATCCTCTCTGTGTTTTCTGTTTTCTCCCCCAGTTCTGGGATGCCAATCACTCGTAAGTTTTTGCTTTTAATTGTGTCCCACATAACTCTCAGGGTCTCTTCATTTTTCTTTGTTCTTTTTTCTGAGTTTTCCTGAAACAGAGTTGTAACCAAGTGTTTGTCTTCAGTTCCACCAATCCTGCCTTCCACGGTTTCAAATCTACTTCTCAGCCCTTCTATGACACCATCCATTTCTGAAATCTTGTTGTTTATCTTTTGGATTTCTAATTGTTGTTTTTGTATAATTTCTAGTTGTGAATTTATTTTGGAATTTTGTTCCTGCATCATCTTCCTGAATTCTTCCATTTTTTTGTCTGTATTTTCCATAAATTTGTCTATTTTTTCCTCATGTTTGTCAGCTTTTTGCCTCAGTTCTTGGAAAATTCTGAGTATTAGTGATTTGAATTCCCTATCAGGTACTTCTAGTGCATTTTCTTCCACAGGAGAGTTATCTGGTGTTTTAATTTCAACGCCTATTGGAGCCATATTGTCTTGTTTTTGTAAATGTTTTGATATTGTTTGCTGTTTTCAGGGCATTCAGTAGATATTTCTCTCGTTTATTGATTGTAGAGTTTTTTTGTTTCATCCTTGTGGTACAGCTGGGCAGGTCTAGCTGAAGAGGAGCGACTGGGATGGGTTGTTTGTGGCACTCACTGTAGCCACCAGGATGGTCAGTAGTCAGTGCTGGGCAGGTTCCAATAGGGCGTGCCTGCACAGCTTGGTGGTGTGATGTCAAGTGCACGGTGCAGGTAGGCAGGATGCAGCAGGGAGGTGGTTATGTGTGAAGCTAAGCTGGATATGGGAGAGAGGAGAGAGGAGTAGGAGTGAAAAAACATACAAACATAAAAGAATGCTAGGGGAGCTTGACATTGGAATGGACAGATGAGGGACTATGGGATGGAGAAAACCAGAAGGGGGAAGAGAAAGAAAAGAAAAGAATGAACAAATAAAAATCAGAAAAGTTAAGGAACTTCAAAGTTCCCAGGGATCCCACTGATGCAGCTATGAGGTCTGGGGGAGTCGGTCTCTGGTTTCACAGCACAGCCTGGGCAGAAGGTGCAGAGGCATACATCACCTGGTATTCAGGGATCAGAAAGAGAAGGAAGAGATAGAGAGATGAGAAGTTAAGCAATGAAGAAAGACAAAAGGGAAAAAGAGGGAAAAGAAAACAAAACTAATCAAAAGAGAAAAAAAAGAAAAAAAAAAAAAAGCAACACCAGCAGTCAATGAATGGCACTCAGAGAGCCAGCCAGTGTGGGCTGGTGTTTCTGGACAAGAGACTGTGTCCGTGGGAAACAGAGGAGGCCGAGTGTGAGTGAAGAAGGGTGGAGAGTGGAAAGCGTATATCACAAATTGCCCGCACTGTGGGGACCCTCAGAAAGGAGCTAAGAGGGTGCAAGGAGCCAGGCACCCAAGTGAAAGGAGGGGGAGGCATCCAGAGGCAAGTGAGAAACCAAAAGAAGCAGGAGGAAAAAAAAAGAAAAAAAAAAGCAGCACCAGCAGCCAATAAGCGGCATCTAGAGAGCCGCCCGCCCGGGCACGCGGAATCCAAGCAGCCGGCAGACCCCGGTGAGGAGACTGCGGCCACGGGAAGCAGAGGGACGAACGAACAAAGGTCCCGGTATCTCACCAGCACGGCAGCGCAGACCTGGAAGCAGCCACACGCCCGAACGCAGCCCCACAGCCCCGCAGGAAAGAGCAAAGACGGCGCTCAGAGCCAGGCACGCAAACAAAAGGAGGGGGAGGCAGCAAGAGGCAAGTGAGAAACCAGAAGAAGCAGAAAAAGCCACACCAGCAGCCAACAAACGGCACCGAGAGAGCCCCCACTCAGGCGCGTGTATTCCAGGCAGCCAGCAGTCTCGGGTCAAGAGACCGTGGCCACGGGAAGCAGAGGGGCGAACAAACAAAAGCCCCGGGATCTCACCAGCGCAGCAGCCCAGACCTGGAAGCAGCCACACGCCCGAACACAGCCCCACAGCCCCGCAGGAGAGAGCAAAGACGGCACTCGGAACCAGGAACCCGAGCAAAAGGAGGGGGAGGCGGCAGAAAAAGCTACGCCAGCAGCCAACAAATGGCTCCCAGAGAGCCACCGGCCCGGGCGCGTGGAATCCAAGCACCAGCGCCCCCCAGCCCGGGGACCCTGGCCACGGGAAGCAGGGGAGCCCCAGCCGAGGCGGAGAGGGGTGGGGGGTGGGAAAGCGCACACCACAATTTACCGGTCGTTCCGTCTCCCACTGGACGCTCCACGAGGCTGCTCTCCCGTTCTCCCGTTTGCTGGTCTCCGATAGGAGTCCAAGATGGTGGATCTGCGCTGCGTTAGCTGGTAGGGAATCTCTGCATGAGTCTCTCCTCGCTCTCTGTTCTCTTTCAGTATTCTCACTCCGTTTGGTGTTTGGCTGAGTTCTTTATCTCTTCATTTGATGTTCTAGGGTTTCAGGATTGTTGATTCTCTGTTAGGCTTAGTTTTTCGGATCTTTGCTGTGGAGGGACGGCGTGGTGCTTCTGCCTAGAGCGCCATCTTGCCCCCACCTCTGATTTAATCTTTTTAATTAAAAAATATATTTATCTTCACTTTTTTTTTTTAATTTTGTGTTTTGCCTGTGGTAGACTGATGTATAATTTTTTTTTCTTTCTTTCTTTTTTTTTTTTTTATTGTACCTTCACTTTTGAAGAATATTTTCTCAGGGTATAGAATTATTTTAAAAACAGCTTTACTGAGATGTAGTTCACATACCATACAATTCATTCATTAAGAATATAAAAGTCAATAGTTTTTAGTATATTCAGAGATATGTGCAACTATCACCACAGTCAATTTTAGAGCATTTTCATCATCTCAGAAAGAAACACTCTACCCTTTAGTTACTACTCCATGTCTCCCTGCCCCCTGCCCCTCACTAATCTACTTTCTGTCTCTATAGTATAGATTTTCCTGTTCTGGATGTTTCGTATGAATGGAATTATATAATAGGTGCTCTTTTGTGATTGGCTTCTTTCATTTAGCATGATACTATCAAGGTTCATCCATGTTGTATCATATATCAGTACTTTATTCTTTTCATGGCTGAATAATAGTTCATTGTAAGAATACATCACATTTTGTTTATTCATTTGTCAGTTGATGGACATTTGGCTTCTTTCCACCTTTTAATTACTATGAATAATGCTGGTGTAAGCATTTCTGTACAAGTTTTTGCGTAGTCATATGTTTTCATTTCTTTTGAGTATATGCCTAGAATTAGAATTGCTGGGTCACATGATAACTCTATGTTCAATCATTTGAGTAACTGCTAGACTGTTTTTCAAAGCAGCTGCACCATTTTACATTCCAACCAGCAGTATATGAAGTTTCCAGTTTCTCCACATCCTTCCTAATACCTGTTATTACTTGACTTTTTTGTTATAGCCATCCTAGTGCATTCGAATCCACCAGCTGCTCCTTGGAAACCCTATGGGGCAGTTCTACTCTGTCCTATCGGGTCACAATGAGTCAGAATCGCTCGCTGGCAATGTGTTTTTTTGGTTTTTAGTGTGTTTGAGGGATCAGTGGGTGGTGCAAACAGTTAATCCACTTGGCTGCTAACTAAAAGGTTGGAGTCCACCCATAGGCACCTCAGAAGAAAGGCCTGGTGATCTACTTCCAAAAAACCAGCCATTGCAAACCTTATGGAATAGTTCTACTCTATAACAGTTGGGGTTGCCACGAGTTGGAATTGACTCCACGGGAATGGGTTTAGTTTTGGTTTGGTCACATAACAAGTGCTCCATTAAGTGGAAATTATCCTTTGTTTTCTCTGGTTCTTTGCTGGACAGCTCCTCATCTGGGAAATAATGACAAGGGCCAAGGATGGAACATCACAAAGGGGGGGAATTTTGACTGAAGCCCTATCATCCCCTTCCCAGGTGAAACAGGGAAGCCTGGAGAAAGACTCCTCTCAGCCTGTGACTGCCATCCCTGTCTACGCCAACAAGGATGTCCTTGTGAAGTCACTGAACCAACACCCTATTCTGATATTTAAACAACTAAAATGTATTGAAGGAATGAACCATGGTAGAGCATGCATTAGGTTTGGCAAAACAAAGAGATATTTAACGAGGAGAGTGAGTACAGATACCAACTTCACTCAAAGCAACCGCAGGAAAGGAGGTGAGATTTACAAGGGTGGCAACTAACTGTGAAACTTTCTTTAGGTCAGTTTCTGGCCTAACACAAACCTGATACATTGTAACTAAGGTCATATTCCTTAAATGAAAAGTATAAACAATTTTGACATGAAAGTTTAGTGATATGGAAGTTAATGACATAATTGCAGCTGGGCCAACTTAATTGGAATCTTTGGATACAGAACTGACCATTACTTAAAAAAACTGTTGCGGTCATGTCAATTCCGACTCATAGTGACCTTATATTGACCTTATAGGACAGAGTAGAACTGCCCCATAGGGTTTCCAAGGAGCCGCTGATGGGTACAAACTGCTGATCATTAGTTAGGAAAGTGTAAATAAACTGTTTACTTAGCAGAGAGAAAAGAGGTTACCCCTAGTCGCTTGCTGGGGAGCTTGTTAAGGTAATTAAAAGAACATGTTTATGTATAGGCTCTAATTTATTTTAACAACTCCATGAAGCTTTTTCTAAGGCCAGTTGTAGGAACACTCTTAACGTAACAAACAAGCTGAGCTTTGTTTTTCAAAGGGCAACTTTAACAGAAGCCTAATGGTTATCAGGCATGTAGAAGTAAAATCCTCAGTTTAGTTTCTAAATGGAGTGCTTAATTTTAGTTCTAAAATCTCCCCAATTAGACCTACCGGTACCTCGATATTTAAAAATTCCTCACACATTTCCCTGTTTTGATGAAGCCACCGCTAGAGGGAGGCAGATCACCCACAAAGAATTTATGGGTCTTCTGCAAGGACTTGGAATCTCGGGGAATGACCCTTCTGTCTGAATCTTTAAGCTGCTGTTTCCAGGTGATTGCTCTCTGCAGGGAACTGGATCTCACCATGTTTTTCTCCGAAATCCAGACGTAGAAGTCTTTTTCCTTATCATAGCTAGGCTACTCTTCTGGCAGCTTTCTTAGGTTTTGGATGCTGTTCCTTAGCAACTGGACACCATTTGGTCTTTCAGTAGCTGGCTACTATCCGACTGCACCTTGCTATAGATTTGGTTTTATCTTCAGGGCCAACAGATTCTGATCAGGGAGAACATAGGGAACAGGGCTATATTAAAAGGAATGACTGGCATTCTAAACAGGGTTTGATTTCAGAATTAAACCTCATCTTCTTTAGAAAAATCAGCTTCTCTTAAATACATAATTCATCACCTAGTCATATGCCTTGAGGGTTGGCTGTGGCAATGAGAAGCACAAGGCATTATACATTTAACAAGTTCTGTAATAATAATTGGGGCCCTGGTGGTGCAGTGGTTAAAAGCTCAGGCTGCTAACCAAAAGACTGGCAGTTCGAATCCACCAATCACTCCTTGGAAACCCTATGGGGCACTTCTACTCTGTCCTATAAGGTCGATACAAGTTGGAATCGACTTGATGGCTGTGATGGTTAAGATTTTGTGTCAACTTGGCTGGGCCATGATTCTCAGTGTTTTAATGTGATCACTCCCATGATTGAATATACTGTGAGTAGACAATCAGATGAAAGGGAGTTTCCTTGGGGGTGTGGCCTGCATCTGAATATAAGCAGACGTTCTGGCTTTTTGCTCGCTCTGCATCCTGTGGCTGCCTCCCGTCATCTCATCTCCAGTTTTTGGGACTTGAGCTGTCAGCTTATCTGCCAAACTTGGAATTCATCGATCTTCACAGCCTGTGTGCGGAGCCCTGCTCTCTGACCTACCAATTTTGGGTTCACCAGCCCCTGCAGCTATGTGAATCAGGAGAAACCTTGTGGTCTTGCCTGCCGATCTTGGAATTCGTCAACCTTCACAGCCTGTGAGCGGGAGCCTTGCTCTCCGACCTGCTGATCTTGGGCTCACCAGCTTCTGCGGCTGCGTGACTTGGGAGAGGCTGCTACCCTGATCCACGGACTTGGGATGTTCTAGCCTCTACAATTGCATGAGCTGTTTCCTTGATATAAATCTCTCTCTATATATATATTTATATGTTTTACTGGTTTTGCCTCTCTAGAGAACCCAGCCTAAGACAACAGCAATGGGTTTGGTTTTGTTTATAATAATAATTACAATGAATAGAAGAAGACAGGCTAACAAAAAAGAGTGAATCCTATAACCAATGTTTTGGAGCAACCAGCTAAAAATGTCAAGGAAGGACGAAGCTGTCATGAGGGGAATGCTGTGCAACCAAGAGGCCTTTTGGCATATTGTAGAGATGTCTTGTTCTACTTCTCTCAGAGGTATTTATCCACCAACAGCAAGACATGTTGGAGATGGCACAAATCTTTCCTTGCTGAGCTAAAATAAAGTTTAATGTAATTGGATTTTCTAATACCACCTTTTCCAAGGAATCTAAAGATTCTTGTTGTGCAGCCATTCCATCAGCAACACTATAAGCAATTTGCACCACAGTGGCAGATAAATTACAAATGGACATTTCTAATCATGCAATTCCAAACCATGGTATAGTAGCATGTGGGAAATACCATGCCCATCCTGAGTAATCAGCTATGGGATTTCCTGAAAGGACAAGGTCTCTTTTCTGTGTGGATATTAATTCTGAATCACTGTTCCATAGTAAGCTGTCACTGTATGAATGGATACTCATGGGAACTCCTAATATTCCTAAAGTACATTGGCCTATCATACTCCAGCCATCTAAGCATGGCAGAGCTCAAGTATAAGATGAATTATTGGACTTTTTTTTTAATAATTATTTTGTTTATTTTCATTTAACAGTTCTATTTTTTTTATTGTTGTAGTCTAAATGAAGTTTACATTTCAAGTTAGTCTCCCATACAAAAATTTATACATACATTGTTATGTGACCCTAATTGCTCTCCCCATACTGTGACCGCATACTTCTCCTTTCCGCCCCTGATTCTCCATGTCCATTCAACCAGCTCCTAACCCTCTCTACCTTCCCATCTCACCTCCGGACAGAAGCTGCCCACCTAGTCTCTTGTATCTACTTGAGCTAAGAGGCACATTCTTCACGAGTATCACTTTATGTCCCACAGTCCAGTCCAATCCCTGTCTGAAGAGTTGGCCTTGGAAATTGCTT
Source organism: Dugong dugon (assembly GCA_030035585.1). Taxonomy (NCBI): domain Eukaryota; kingdom Metazoa; phylum Chordata; class Mammalia; order Sirenia; family Dugongidae; genus Dugong; species Dugong dugon. Next base: position 2,284,851 of record CM057475.1, on the reverse strand, counting down.
TAGTTCTGGGCTGATAGAGAATCCAGATGCCATGCTTTCCAGGAATCCTCCAGTCTCAGACCATTAAGTCTTGTCTTCTTACTAGACTTTGAGGTCTGCACCCTACTTTTCTCCTGCTCCACCAGGGACTCTCTGTTGTGTTCCCTGTCAGGGTGGTCATTGGTGGTAGCCGGACACCATCTAGTTCTGGCCTCAGGCTGATGAAATTTGAGGTTTATGTGGCCCTTTCTGTCTCTTGGGTCTTTTGTGTTATTCATTCTCCTTTACTCCAGCTGGGTTGGGACCAATTGATGCATCTTAGATGGCCGCTTGCAAGCTTTTAAGACCCCAGATGCCACTCACCAAAGTAGGATGCAGAACGTTTTCTTAATAAGCTTTGTTACGCCAGTTGACTTAGATGTCCCCTGAACGCATGGTCCCCAGAGCCCAACCCCTGCTACTCTGTCCCTCAAAGTGTTTGATTGTATTCAGGAAACTTCTTAGCTTTGGTTTAGTCCAGTTGTACTGACTTCCTCTGTAGTGTGTGCTGTTCTTCCCTTCACCTAAGATAATTCTTATTTGCTATCTAGTTAGTAAATAACCCTTACCCTCCCTCCCAACCCTCGTAACTATCAAAGAATGTTTTTTTCTGTTTAAACCTTTTCTTGAGTTCTTATAATAGTGGTCTTATACAGTATTTACCCTTCTGTGACTGACTAAATTCACTCAGCATAATGAGTTCCAGCTTCCCCCATGTTATAAGATGTTTCATGGCTTCATCGTTGTTCATCTTTGCAATGTATTACATTGTGTGAATATACCATAATTTGTTTATCCATTCGTCCATTGATGGGCATCTAGGTTGTTTCTATCTTTTTGCTATTGTGAACAGTGGTGCAATGAACATGAGCGTGCATATATCTATTCGTGTGATGGCTCTTATTTCTCTAGGACATATTTCAAGGAGCAGGATAGCTGGGTAGTATGGTTCTTCTATTTCTAGCTTTTTAAGGAAGCGCCTGATCGATTTCCAAAGTAGTTATACCATTTTACACTCCCACCAACAGTGTACAAGTGTTCCAGTCTCTCCACAGCCTCTCCAGCATTTATTATTTTGTGTTTTTTGGATTAGTGCTAGCCTTGTTGGGGTGAGATGATATCTCATTGCAGTTTTGATCTGTGTTTCTCTAATGGCTAATGATTGTGAACATTTCTTCATGTGTCTGTTAGCTGCCTGAATATCCTTCTTTGGTGAAGTGTCTGTTCATATCCTTTGCCCATTTTTAAATTGTGTTATTTGTCTTTTTGTTGTTGAGGTTTTGCAGTATCTTGTAGACTTTAGAGATTAGACGCTGATCGGATTTGTTATAGTCAAAAATTTTTTCCAGTCTGTAGGTTGTCTTTTGACTCTTTTGGTGAAGCTTTTGATGAGCATAAGTGTTTGATTTTTAGGAGCTCCCATTTATCTAGTCTTTGTTCTGGTGCTTGTGCAGTGTTACTTGTGGTTCGTATTGTGTTTATGCCATATATTGCAGCTCCTGTTTTTTCTTCCGTGATCTTTATTGTTTTTGATTTTATATTTAAGTCTTTGATCCATTTTGAGTTAGAAAACTCAATGTGCATGGAGTGAGGTATGGGTCTTGTTTCAGTTTTTTGCAAATGGATATCCAGTTATGCCAGCACCATTTGTTAAAGAGACTGTCTTTTCCCCAATTGAATTATTGGACTTTTTTGCTGCATAAGTTGATCCTCCACATAAAAAGACATATCCAGATGGGGCACATAACGTGCCTTTTCCAGTTTGGATATCAGAAAATGGTATGGACTGATTGGCTCTTTTAAGCAAGGTTGCAGTTAATGAGTCATCACAGATGGGCAGTTCTCTAAAATTCACGGGTATCTGGAGGAGAGTACAAATAGGGAGATTTGGATTAAATTCAATACAAAAAAAAAAAAAAAAACCAAAAAACTGTTGCATCTGGAGTCAATTCCGACTCATAGTGACCCTATAGGCCAGAGTAGAGCTTCCCCATAGGGTTTCCAGGGAGTGGCTGGTGGATTCAAACTACTGATCTTTTTGGTTGGCAGCAGAGCTCTTAACCACTGAGTCATCAGGGCTCTAAATTCAACACAGTCATCAATTATTAAGGAATAATATTGAGCACTATTAACAAAAACTTTATGTCTTGGGATCGGAGTAGAACATTCTATCCACGCATAGGAAAGACTGAAACAGGGAGTTGATGGCAAGTAGACAATTCTGGAGGCTTCTCATAATCAATAGTAAAGTTAGGTGTGAGTTTATAATCTAAAACCGGCATAGCAAGAGGTTCAGTGTGGTCCTGTGTGGATCGTGGGGCAGAGTGACATACCCAACATTCTGTTAAATTGCTGGTGCTCGCAACTGATTGAGTTAACCTGACAAAAGCATTTTCTTTTTAAGCATCTGTGGTGGTTATAACAAACAAAAAGAGAAAACTTATTATAAACTCCATAATAAAAAGGTTAAACAATAAAGTAAAAAGGAACTTAATGAGTCTAAAACACATTTTCTTTTCTAGTAATTCACCAAGAAATGAATACAAGTAGGTAAAAATTATTTCAAAAAAGTTATAAGTATTAAACTATTCCAATAATTGGTATAAGAAATAAAAAAGTTAAACTTCTAGGCTTAAGGATATTTAATGATTACTAGAGCAAAAAAAATAATAATTCTACAAATGAACAAAAATAATCAAGACTATTAAAATACCAACAGTTAAGAACCAGAGTTCCTAGTTTTTCAGCCGTTCATGTGTGATCTCCCGCTGTGGCTTTGGTTTCAGTGGCTGGCTTTGAAGCGGTTTGTTTCCAATCACTGAAACGCTGCTTCAGTCTGAGTTTCAAATCTCCACTGGCAGGAGGCGGGGCCAAGATGGCGGAGTAGTCAGACGCTTCCGGTGGACCCTCTTACAACAAAAGACCTGAAAAAACAAGTGATTCGATTATATAAGTCAATTTGGGAGCCCTGAACATCAAAGGCAGAGTTGAGGAACCAGACTGAGTGGCAGGCGGAGGGAGAGACGGTTCGGAAGTAGTGAGGAGTTGCCAGACCTGACCTGGTGAGAGCCTGAGCCCCTCAGGCCTGAGTGACTTGGGGGTGAGCGGTGAGGCAGGCAAGCAGCCATGCTCGGGAGGTGTGTTTTCCACACCGGGAGAGACCCAGCCACTGAGTGTCTACTTGGCCACGCAGAACCAGTGAGAAGCAACCCTCATCGGCAAAAGGTAAGTACTTGCGTACGGCCTACCACGCTGATCAAAAACATCCCCCTTAGGGAAAAACCTCTGTCCCGTTTACCTCCCCGCTCCCTGCTCTGCACTATGTCCAGGACCGGCTTCAGCAATTGCCGAGTCCCCTGGGCCAGAAGTACAATCCATCACTTGCCCGGAGCCATTCTCCCTGCCTTGGAGAGTGAACAAATTAACAAACGGGAAAAAATAAATTGCTGGCTCCCCTAAGCCAGGAACCCAGGGTAGGCACAGCTCCTTTACCTAGGCACAGGCATAAGGGATCCATGGACTTTGAGTGCCTTTCCCCCTGCATAGACTTGTGTGGGCCCATCTCAGCAGCACAGGCCCTCATACCGCAGTACAACAGGGTATATACTGGAACTCTAACTTCAACTGTTTCAGCTGTGAAGTGGCAGGTTCTTGACATTTGACACTGCTCTGCCCATTAAGCAGCGTCTTCACCTACCCACATCAGGGGTCTGAGGACTGGTGGCTCCACCAGCGCCACCTAGCCACCTGTGATAGGGGCCCATGAATAAGAGGTGCTCCCCAGTCCTTACAGCCAACAGCATTAGGTGCTCAAAGTCTGGCTGCAAAACCCACCCACCTACGTGCTGTAAGGAACAGGGACATGCCTTCCACCTCGACACTCAGGGGGCAGCCATCAGCCCCCTACCTTGCTCAGAGTGTGTACCCCTGCTGCAGCCAGATGCCTGTGCCTACACTAATCACTCATGCCTGTCTAGGACTGTAAGTGAGAGCCTACACCACACACTCGGTGGCTATCTACCTGGGCACCTGAGCTGAATCCATACAGGAGGAGTGGGCAGACTCCTGAGCTCACATACCTAGTAACAGATCTAACCACCTGGTGACAGGACGTTAGAGCTTCAAAGGTGCCGATAACCAAACTAGCTCCTACAAGCAGCCTATTTGGGCATATCAAAACAAAACAAGAAGCTAGGACACAGTCAGCAAACATAAAATAAATAAATATAATAACTTATTGATGGCTCGGAGACAACAGTCAATATCAAGTCACGTAAAGAGGCAATCCATGATGGCTTCAGCAAGCTCCCAGAATAAAGAATCTAGAAATTTTCCAGAGGAGGAAAATTTATTGGAATTACCAGAAGCAGAATACAAAACATTAATATACAGAACTCTTCAAGAAATTAGGAAGGAAATTAAGCAAAACACAGAACACACAACAGAGGAAATTAAAAAGATTAGAGAAGAGCATAATGACAAATTTAACAGGCTGCAAGAATCCATAGAGAGACAGCAATCAGAAATGCAGAAGATTAACAATAAAATTTCAGAATCGGACAACTCAATAGAAAGTCATAGGAGCAGAACTAAGGCAATGGAAGTCAGAATTAGTGAGATTGAAGATAAAGCACTTGACACCAACTTATTTGAGGAAAAATAAGATAAAAGGATTAAAAAGGAAGAAACCCTAAGAATTATGTGGGACTCTATCAAGAAGAATAACCTACGAGTGACTGGAGTACCAGAACGGGGGGATAACAGAAAATACAAAGAGAATTGTTGAAGATTTGTTGGCAGAAAACTTCCCTGATATCGTGAAAGATGACAAGATATCTATCCAAGATGCCCATCAAACCCCATATAAGGTAGATCCCAAAAGAAAGTCACCAAGACACAGTATAATCAAACTTGCCAAGACCAAAGATAAAAGAGAATTTTAATAGTGGCTAGGGATAAACAAAAAGTCATCTACAAAGGAGAGTCAATAAGACTAAGCTCGGACTACTCAGCAGAAACCATTCAGGGAAGAGGGCAATGGGATGACATATATAAAGCCTTGAAGGAAAAAAGCTGCCAGCTAAGAATTATATATCTAGCAAAACTATCTCTCAAATATGATGGCGAAATTAGGACATTTCCAGATAAACAGAAGTTTAGGGAATTTGCAAAAATCAAACCAAAATGACAAGAAATACTAAAGGGAGTCCTCCAGTTAGAAAATCAGTAATATCAGATAACAACCCAAGATTAGAACACAGGACAGAGCAACCAGATATCAACCCAGATAGGGAAGTCACAAAAGTAAATCAAAGCTAAAACATTGAAAATAGGGAAACATGTCAATATGTAAAAGATGACCACATTAAAACAAAACAGAGGGACTTAAAAAATATAGACATAGATTTTTCATATGGAGAGGAAGTCAAGGTGTTATAAAGAAATAAAAGACTGGTATAAACTTAGAAAAGTAGGGGTAAATATTAAGGTAACCACAAAGGAAACTAATAATCCTACAAGTCAAAATAAAAAACTAGAAAAATATAAAGACTCAGCAAACACAAAATGAACAACAATGAAAAAGATGAAAATACATAAAGAAAAATGACTCGGCACAGAAAATTAAGTGGAACAAAGAAATTGTGAATAACACACAAAAAAGACATCAAAATGCCAGTATTAAATTAAGACCTATTGATAACTACACTGAATGTAAATGGACTAAATGCACCAACAAGAGACAGAGAGTGGCAGATTGGATAAAAAAACCACTATCTGTCTATATGCTGCCTACAAGAGACACATTTTAGACTTAAAGACACGAACAAACTAAAACTCGAAGGATCGAAAAAAATACATCAAACAACACTCAAAAAAGAGTAGGAGTGGCAATATTAATCTCTGACAAAATAGACTTTAAAGTAAAATCCACCACAAATGATAAGGAAGGACACTATATAATGATTAAAGGGTCGATACACCAGGAGGACATAACTATAATAAATATGTACGCACCCAACGACGGGGCTCCGAAATACATCAAAACAAACCTCCGCTGGCTGCCAAGTTCAGATGGTTTCTTCGGCTTTCTTTAACTCTGATAAATGAATCTAAGGGTTAATTTCTTTTAGTTTAGTTGTACAAGGATTAGTTAAAAGGACGTGATAGGGTCCCCTCCAACGAGGTTCTAATGAGTCTTTTAGCTGATGTCTTTTCTAATAAACATAAACTCCTGGATTAATATTAATTTATGGAGGAGGTTCAAATGTCTGTTCCTCAAATGCCTCTTTAACTTGTGAAAGATATTTCTCAGAGTACTGCATTAAAGACTGACAATATTTTAATAATTCAGTTTATACTAAATTAGGATCAGTAGAGGCAATGTAGGGAAAGATCATAGGCCTTCCAGTAATTATTTCATAAGGAGTACGTTTATGAGATCCAAAAGCAGTACTTCTTAAATTTAGAAGGACTAAAGGGAGAACTTTATTCCAGGGCAACCCTAAGGAATCACTAAGTTTAGCAAGTTGAGTTTTCATTATACTATTAGTTCTATGCACAAGACTGGAGGACTGTGGGCAGTAAGGGCAATGCAATGTCTGGTATATGGGGGAAAGCTCGGCGCAATTCTTGAATAACTTGTCCAGTCAAATGAGTTCTTGGGTGCTCCGCCAAATGGGTATTATGCTTTTAAGAAGCTTCTTTGCCACAAAAGAGGCAGTAGCTTTGGCAAATAAAGCTTTTACTTAGTGTGAAAATGTACAAATCATCACTAAGACATATATGTAACCACTCGAACGTGGGAGCTGGAGACAGTGCAACTTTAAACCCAGGCCCAGAAAGCAAAGGATATTGTCAGGGGAAGAGTCTTAAGATGTTTCCCAGGATCATAAGAAAGACAGAATAGTGACGCCACATGCTTAGCCGCTTCAGAAAACTTTCCCCATCGGTATTTCTCTAAAACTTCAGTCGTTTTCTCTCTCCCTAGATAAGTCTTCTCGTATAGAGTCCTCATACAGAGACATGCAAACATTTAGGAAGGGCGGTTTTGGCATTAGGTCATCACCGTAGCTTACTGTCAGGGCCTTGATAGCAGCCTGACATTTCCTATGCTTCAGCTTCTTTAGACTGAACCAGTTGCTGATGTTTTAGAAACTGTTCTTTGGCAGGTACAAATGTGTCAGTGGTTTCCCGTGAACAGCCCTCTCCAGATTCTTCCAAAAGTCCCTCTGTGCCTTCTTTTGCTATTACAGGGGCAGCAATAATTTTGGAAGCAGCCCTTTTTGCAGCTGCAGCTGCTAAATTATTTCCTCTAATTTCTTCAGTTTGGGGTACTCCTTTTGACTGGTGTGCTCGTATTTTAACTAGGGCAGTTTCAGAAGGGGGCAGTAAGGCATCAAATAGGCCTGTTACTAAAGCCCCGTTTTTAATAGTTTTACTAGAAGAGGTGAAAAACGTCCTTGTTTTCGTCACATTTCAAAATTATGCGTAATTTTATGTTTATATTTTGAATCTGTAAAAATAATTATGGACTTCTCTTTAGCTAATATACATGTTCGGATAAGAGTGATAAGTTCAAAAAACAATTTTTTTAAAAAAAATCACTCTGTGAAGTCAGAAGCTGCTAGATCAAGTTTAGACAGTTATGGGAAAGACAGTCACGTTTATCAGCTTATAAGAAGAAGGGTAGCTGGTTTTAAAGTGGCTAGCGTATGTAACCTAATATCAGTGGCTGCCAGGAGGAGCAATTCATAGGAAGTGAATCTGCTAGTAAATATATGTTGGGTTAAAGCAGAATTAAGCAATGCGGATACAGGAAGGGGTACATATACATTTAAAAGGTTTCCCAAGACTATATAAACAGTGTTTTCTACTAACTTTGCTGTAGCAGCCACTGCCCTAAGACACGGTAGGCTTTGGCTACAGGGTCCAGCTGTAGGCTATAGTAACCCACAGGCCTATTTTGTCACCTGTGTTTCTAGGCAGGAACACCTAATGCGTTACCGCAAACTTCATGGACAAAAAGTATGAAGCCTAAATGATAGTTAGGCAATCCTAAAAAAGGTGTTTCAATCAAAGTTTTTTTTAAATTTAGTTAACACCTCTTGATCTTCGGGGATGAGATAGAATGGATCAGGCTCAGAGGCTTTTAAATATTTATATAAAGATTAAAGAATAATTAGGACTCTAAGCTTGACAATAAGCACAAAGACCTAGAAATCCCTTTAATTTTTTCTTTGTTTTAGGGAGGGGAAAAGTGATGATAGCTTCTTTTCTCTTGGGATCAGTAGAAATGCGTTCTGCAGAGATTATGTGATCTAGGTATTTGACAGAAGCCTGCACTAATTGTAGTTTTTCCTTTGAAACTTTATGTCCACTAAGGGCTAAATATTTTAACAATTCAATACTATCTTCTAAACAAGCCTGCTGAGATATTGAACACACCAGGGGATGGTCCACATACTGTAACAGTCTAGATTTATTTGGGAATTTCGAAGGTTGCAAGTCTGCATTCAAAATCTGACAAAAATAACTGGGAGCCTCTGTATACCCCTGGGGCATGACATTCCAAGTTAGTTGTTGATTTTCCCAAGTAAAAGCAAAGAGATATCTACTTCATGGGGTCAACAGGAATACTGAAAAATGCACTACAAAGGTCTGTAACAGTAAAGCACACTGGTTCAGAAGGAACATTAGAACGTAGCAGGGCGGATTAGGAACAACAGGGTATTTAGGACAACAGTGGTTTATTACACATAGATCTTGAACAAATCTCCAATCCTTTCCATGAGGTTTTTTAACTGAAAGAATAGGGATGTTGCCACTGACAAGGTCCAGAAGACAGAAGGGGACAAGGAAGCCCCCTGGTGATAGGGAACACAAGGTGGAGTAAGGATATTCTTGATGTGCTGTGAGATTGTTAACCATTGTCATAGGGCAACATGTGTAGTAACTGTTAAATGAAAAACTATTTTGTTCTGTAAGCCTTCATCTTAAGTGAGAATAACAGCACAGTTGGAAGAGCGTAGTCAATGTCACTGAACTGTGAATGTAGAAATTTTTGAAACGGTGTATCTTTGGCCATCTGTAATTTTCATCAAAAAAAAAGGTTGAGAATTTAGAGGCTTAATACGTTGTGGGGTTGTTAACCAATGTCAAAAAACAACATGTGTACTACTATTTCATGAGAAACTATTTGCTCTGTAAGCTTTCACCTGAAGTACAATAAAATATATATTAAAAAAAAAAAAAAAAAAAAAAAAAAAAAAAAGAATAGGGATGTTGCAAGGGCTTGTGCAGGAGACAAGTAATCCTTTAGAAATAAATTTTTGAACAATAGGAGTTATTCCTTCTTTTCCTTCCTGCTTAAGCAGGTATTGTGGGATATTAGGCAAAGGCTTAGATGTGTCGACTTGGATTTTAATACATTCAGCAGACAAAACTTTACCAATGTCTCCATGATTTATGGCCCACAAAGCTTGAGGACTTGAGAAATAACTTCAAGGGGAGAGGATCTATTGGAACAGAACTTTGAAGACGCATTGGAAGGGCTTGCATATGGCAAGTAACCTCTTCTTTTTTTGAGAACAATTTTGACATGAAAGTTTAATGATATGGAGGTTAGCGATATAATTGCAGCTGGGTCAACTTAATTGGAATCTTTGGATACAGAACTGACCATTACTTAGTTCTGGCTTTTGGATTCTTTATTTTTCTTAGTTAATTCAGAAACTGAATTCTGCAATTCTTTGTTCTATTCAGTCAATTTAGATACAGAATTTTGTAAAGAAGATACTATACTCTGTTGATGGAGTTTTCTGGCTTTAAATTGTCAGTCTGAAAACATGTTGCATTGCATTTTTTTTAATCCAGGCCCTCCTCTGTTCTAATTCCCTGCACAGATAATTCAATCTAGCAAGTTCAAAAGTTCTGTAATTTTGGCCATTCATCCAAACTGCCTTTAGTCAAGTCATGCCAAGTAAACAAAAATAAGCAAGAGGAAGAACCATCATGCTTATTTATATAATAAGCAGAAGTTTTCTTGCTCTTTGAATTGGCATTCCCCATATTTCCAGGGGCGGTGTAAGTTAGCTTCAGAAGCTTTTCAAACAAAAGATCAGAGCCCTCAGCTTCTTAGAACCAGCTAATTTCTTTAACAAAAGGGCACCATGGAGTTTGGAAACACAGCTTCTCATGATTCTGAGGTCCTTAATTACCCTGAGGTACCTGAAATAGAAGGAATTTATGTTCCATTTAAAAGACAGAAGAGAAAATAAAACCTTCAATAAAAGTCAGGGAGCCTCTACACAAAGTGAGCGAGGCTCCAACCCAAGAGGTGTTTACCTGCCCCACCTCCCGGGATCCCGCGTAAAGAAGACAAGCCCAAGAGGCCTTGCTGGTGGCGCCAGAAGCTCCGGTTTTTCTCGCTGCCCCGGATGCTGTAGAGGTAAAATCCTTTGGGTCCCCCCATGGTCGCCAAGTATGTCGTTGTGAAGTCTCTGGACCAACCCTCCAATCTGATATTTAAACAACTAAAATGTATTGAAGGAATGAACACCGGGAGAGCATGCGTTCAGTTCAGCTGTAATAGTATGCTCCACATTACAGGCAAAATAAAGAGATATTTAACAAGGCGAGTGAGGACAGATACCAACTTCACATCAAAGCAAGGGCAGGAAAGGAGGTGAGATTTACAAGGGTGGCAGTGAAACTTTCTTTATGTCAGTTTCTGGTCTAACACAAACCTGATACATTGTAACTAAGGCCATATTTCCTTAAATGAAAAGTATAAACAATTTTGACACGAAAGTTTAGTGATATGGAAGTTAGTGATATAATTGCAGCTGGGCCAACTTAATTGGGATCTTTGGATTCAGAACTGACCATTAGTTAGGAAAGTGTAAAATAAACTGTTTATTTAGCTGAGAGAAAAGAGGTTAATGCCTAGGCGCTTGCTGGGGAGCTTGTTAAGGCAATTGAAAGAATATGTTATGTATAGGCTCTAATTTATTTTAACAACTCGATGAAGCTTTTTCTAAGGCTGGTTGTAGGAACACTCTTAACGTAACGAACACGTTCAGCTTTGTTTTTCAAGGGGCAACTTTAACAGAAGCCTAATGGTTATCAGGAGTGTAGAAGTAAAATCCTCAGTTTAGTTTCCGAATGGAGTGCTTAATTTTAGTTCTGAAATAGCTCCAGTTAGACCTACCGACAACTCAAGGAGAATGAGAATGGTTACACACAAGGATTAAGTGACCTAGTGGGGATTGGTTGGTTTGTAGCCCAACTGGGAGGGCCATGCTTTGAAATGGATCCGGAGCTTGTGTATATAAGCAACCAACCCAACACAGGTAGAGAGAGAAACAGTGAGAAAAAGGAAACATCTGAAATAGCTATAACACTGAAGACAGCACAAGATGGCGGCCAGCCCAGCAGAGCCCAGCAGGGCCCAGTGGCAGGGAAACAGTGGCAGCAGTATGAGCAGCAGGAAACCACAGGACAGCTGGGTGGCTGCAGTGGGCATGGAGTGAAAGACAGTTGAGCACCTTTGGGCAGGAGGCTTGTTAGTGGAGCTGGTGCCTCTGGGCACTTGTCAGTGGAGCTGGAGTGTTGTAACACTTACCCAAGTAGGACAGAGGCCTAGAGAGGCCTGGTCACAGAGGCCTAGAGAAGGGCGGACGGCTGGCACAGTGGAGAAGGAGCTGAAAGCTGTCCTGATTGACGAAGTTGATCCTGTCTCCTGAGATGTAGCCTGTTACTTCCCTAATAAACTTCGTAAGTGTGAGTATGATCTGTGCACTCTGTGTGGCCATAGCAACAAATAATTTAACTCAGCAGAGAATTAGAGAGTTCCCTGGGGAGGATGGCTGGTGAAAAAGTTGGACAGTGGAGGTGTGTCTGACCTCCACCTCATAGGAACCAGCTTTGTTTTGATCCTGGTGATTCTTATCCCCCTGAAGCTAGACGATGTCTGACAATGGATCACACCCACTCTGGGACCCCAGTTGCATCCATCACAGGCTGACACTGACTCCATCCTGCATTGTCCCCATGCCACACATCACAGTCCCCTGACTTCTCCTGTCCCATCATTAACCCAGGCCCCCAGAGGTCCTCCACAGGAGCTCCCCGCCCTTGTCACAGCCTTGGATGAGTAGAATGCATCTTAGCGTAATCACCTAAAACCGCCAGAGACAAGCCTGTAATTCAGCAAAGTCAGGTTTATTGACTCGTTGCAATAAGGGAGACTGCACAGCAGGGGGTTCATGGACCTCTCACTAAAGAAGAGAAAGGATGGTTGTTACGGGATTAGGGGGAACTGTAGAGTTTGGTGAAATGTAACTGAAGCAGTGTTTTGAAAGACTCAAAGCATAGCAGGACTGTGTGGAAAGGGGTAGACATGGAGTCTCAACTTTGAAGTGCACATGGGAAACTAGAAAGTTAAAAGGTAGATGTGGGCTATTGTGTCCTGAAACCCTTTATCTGAGGCTCTGCACGTGGGTTGCTGAAGTGACGTAGATCCCCAGCCAAGAGTGGGATTTCATTTTTTTTTTCTTTTTTAATTGTTGTAGTTTAAATGAAGTTTATCATTTCAAGTTATTCTCCTGTACAAAAATTTATACATATATTGTTATGTGACCCTAATTGCTCTCCCCATACTGTGACAGCACACTCCTCCTTTCCACCTGATTCCCCATGTCTATTCAGCCAGCTCCTAACCCTCTCTGCTTTCCCATCTCACCTCCAGACAGAAGTTGCCCATTTAGTCTCTTGTATCTACTTGAGCTAAGAGGCACGCTCTTCACGAGTATCACTTTATGTCCCACAGTCCAGTCCCATCCCTGTCTGAAGAGTTGGCCTCAGAAATTGTTTTAGCTCTGGGCTGATAGAGAATCCAGGGGCCATGCTTTCTGGGCTTCCTCCAGTCTCAGTCAGACCACTGAGTCTGGTCTTCTTACTAGAATTTGAGTTCTGCACCCCATCTTTATCCTGCTCCATCAGGGACCCTCTGTTGTGTTCCCTGTCAGGGCGGTCATTGGTGGTAGCCAGGCACCATCTAGTTCTTCTGGTCTCAAGTTGATGAAGTCTCTGGTTTATGTGGCCCTTTCTGTCTCTTGGGCTAATAATTTCCATGTGTCTTTGGTGTTCTTCATTCTCCTTTACTCCAGGTGATTGGAACCAATTGATGCATCTTAGATGGCTGCTTGCAAGCTTTTAAGACCCCAGACGCCACTCACCAAAGTAGGATGCAGTTTTCTTAATAAGCTTTGTTATGCCAGTTGACTTAGATGTCCCCTGAATGCATGGTCCTCAGAGCCCAACCCCTGCTACTCTGTCCCTCAAAGTGTTTGATTGTATTCAGGAAACTTCTTAGCTTTGGTTTAGTCCAGTTATAGTGACTTCCCCTGTAGTGTGTGCTGTTCTTCCCTTCACCTAAGATAATTCTTATCTGCTGTCTAGTTAGTAAATAACCCTTACCCTCGCTCCCCACCCTCATAACCATCAAAGAATGTTTTCTTCTGTGTTTAAACTTTTTCTTGAGTTCTTATAATAGTGGTCTTATATAGTATTTGTCCTTCTGTGACTGACTAAATTCACTCAGCGTAATGAGTTCCAGCTTCCTCTGTGTTATGTTTCACGGCTTCATCGTTGTTCTTTATCATTGTGTAGTATTCCATTGTGGGATTTCATTCTTACTAATATGAACTCAAGTTTCTGATCATCTGTGATTTTAGAGAGCCCAGTTTCTCAATAAGAAACCAGTAGTCACTCAGAGAAGGGGTTGTCATGAAACTTCATAGTCGAAGCACGTCTTTGGGAGAAATGTTGCTTCCTGTTAATTCTGCGGCTGGCTCATTATTCCAGTCTGGTGAGTAGCCACACTGGTTTTACTTTCTTAAACAAAAACAAACAAACAAAAACAAACTCGTTGCTGTTGAATGGAATGTGATTCATGGTGAGCCCATGTGTTACAGAATAGAACTGCTTCATAGGGTTTTTTTTTTTTTTAAATATAGTTTTATTTATTTAGCTGTTGTTGTTGAGAACATGCACAGTGAAACATACACCAATTCAACAGTTTGTACAGGTACCATTTAGTGACATTGATTAAATTCTTTGAGCTGTGTAACAATTTTCACCCTTGTTTTCTGAATTGTTCCTCCCCCATTAAACGTTAATTCACTGCCCTGTAAGGTTCCTAGCTAATCTTTTGAGTTGCTGTTGTCAGTTTGATCCAATATAGACAGTTCTTAAAAGAGCATAATGCTCAAAGCAGACATTTTGTTTTACTAGTTCAGCTAAACTATTGTTTGGTTTTAAGAAGACTTTTGGGGAATATTTTTGGTTTAAGGTTTAAAGATTATCTCAGGGTAATAGTTTTAGGGGTTCATCCAACCTTCATGGCTCCAGGAAGTCTGGCCATTAGAATTTTAAATTCTGTTCTGCATTTTCCCCCTTTTGATCAAGATTCTTTTATGAAATCTTTGATCAAAAAGTTCAGTAATGGTATCTGGGCACCATCCAGTTCTTCTGATCTCATGGTAAAAGAGGCAGTTGTTTATGGAGGCAATTAGCCACACATTCCATAGCCTCCTCCTGTCCCTGTCTCTCCTTCTTCCTCTATTGTTCCAAGCAAATAGAGACCGATTGTTGTGTCTTGGATGGCTGCTTGCAAACTTTTAAGACTCCAGGCACTATGCATTGAACTAGGAGGTAGATCAGAAGCACTAAACATGTTATTAGACCAGTTAACTGGACTGTCCTGTGAATCCATGATCCTAAACCTCCAAACCAAGAAATCAAATGCCATGAGGTTTTTGGTTATACAGAAGCAGTCTCAGCAGCTACTCTTTTTTTGGTGTGTGTCATTGTTGTAAGTATATCTGTCACACAACTTTTGCCAGTTCAACTTTTCATATGTATACAACCTACTGACAGCAATTACAATAATTGGATGTGCAACCCTGCCCTTAATCAATGGGATATTTCCATCACCGTTAACTCCCCCTTTCCCCCTGCCTCCCTCTCCTGGTAACCAGTGGTGTCAGTAGGGGAGTGTGGGGAATGTGACCACACAGGGTGGCACTGTCGGGGGGTGACACCAAAATGACCGTCTATAAAATTTTTGTGCAGTGTTTCAGCAGAAATTTATTATTTTTTATAAAACTATCCCTGTAGTTAGTAATAACAACAAAAACATTTTTTCATAAGCCCAGCTTACATGTACCAACATATCTACAAGGCTAAAACTCTATGCTGATTTACAGTTTGAACCTGTAATGTGTTCCAGTCAGAGCTGTCATTATTGCCCAGTTACAGTGACGCTTTGGATCACGCGGTTTCATCTGCACTGCTCTGTTGGTTTCATTGCTGCCGGTGTTTCCATAGTCACTGATTTTGTCCAGTTTTCTGGTGTTTTAGCTCCAACATCGTGGTAATTAGTATTGCCACATGGGGGGTGACACCGTAAGTTACCACACTGGGCGACACCAGCTCTAGTGACACCGCCACTAATAAACGTTGTCTGCACATCTGCCTCTTCTTGTCTTTTCATATAGTGAGGCTCCGTGAGGTTTTCTTGGCTGTCGTCTTTACAGAAGCAAATCGCTAGGCCTTTCTTCCCTGATGTTGCTGGGTGTATTGGAATCACCAACCTTTAGGTTAGTAGTCCAGTGCAAACCATTTGCACCCCCCAGGGACCTTACTTTGTTAGGCAGAGCTGATTTTGACTTTCTCAAGTACAAGTGAGTTCTCCCGTGTGCAAAGAGGGGTGAATTTCCACTCTGCTCCCCAGGGAAGGAAAGCATGTTTGGAAGCCACTCTGACTGCTCTGATGTGTTTAGAAACAAGTCCTGGTTCAGCCCTTTCTCTGCCTGCAGAGGGCACAATCAGATCTGCTCATGCAGGAGTAAGCTTGCAGAGCTGACTTAGTCACACCTCCCATACAGCTCTGATCAGAAAATAAACCCTGCTGTGTCTTGCAGAATTGGTTCCCATACGGTACCTGCCCTGTCTACTCCTTTGATCTCATTTCCTACATCCAGTCACATTGACTTTCTCCTGGTCCCCAAAACATTAAGGCCGTTGTCCCCTCAGGGTGTTTGCATGTACTATTCTGTCAGTACAGTGCAATGGATTACTTTTATATGGTCTTATAACTCCCACCAAATGACTGAGTGAAGCTATGCAAATGAGGTGCTTGTGACTCACCAAGGGGATTGGATAGCTTGCTAATAATACAAATAAGGTACATGACACCCTTTTGGAGGTGGGACCATGCAAATACAGTATATGGGACCCTAATGAGGGGATTGGTTAGTTTTGCCATCCACTAGGCTTAAAATGAGCCGTCCCAGAGGCCGAAAGGGGAACCTCATGACCACCAAGAAAGAGCCAGGAGTGGAGTATGTCCTTTGGACCTGGGGTTCCTGTGCTGAGAACCTCTTAGATCCAGGAAACAGAGAGCTGTAACACAGAGGACAGTGAGAGACAGTGGCATAGGAGTGAGAGGCAGTGGCAGCAGAGGCAGCAGAACCAGGAGACCGGCAGGAGACGGCTCTGTGGGCTTCCAGTAGGATGCGGAGTGGAGTGCCTCCTGGCACTTATCAGCAGAGCTAAAGGAGCTTTGTAACACTTGCTCGAGCAGGGCAGAGGCCGAGGGGCCAGAGAGAGGCGTGCCTGTGGGCACAGCTGAGAAGAGGCTGTCCTGATTGAAGAACTGTATCCTGAGTGTTCCTGAACCTGAATTATAAACTGTTACTTCCCTAAAAAACTCCACAGTCATGAGTATTGTCTGTGAGTCCTGGGTGGCCATTGCAACAAATTGTCGAACCCAGCAGGGAAGTAGAGAGTGCCATGGGAGGGACGGTTGGTGTCAGAATTGGTAAAAAGTTTGGAAGGTGGAGGCATGTCTGACCTCTGCCTCATAGGAATCAGCCTTGGCCTGCTGATGCTGATAATGATTCTCCTTGCCCCTTGTGAAGTTAGAGGAAGTCTGACAAGGCCCCCACCACACTATTTTTAGTCAGGAAAGATGTTGTTGCTCAGCTCACATCGTTTCTTGAGAGGCCACACTGACCACATTATCCAAAGCTGCCCATACTCCCCATCCCTCCAGTACACTCAGTTAATTTTCCTCACAGCATGTCTCATACTCAGAACACTGGGGCCTTAAAAGCCGACATGATCTGGTCCCAGCTGGTGATGAGCCAGGCCCAGCCACTGTCTATACACACTTCCCCTCGGGCTCCCACCAGTTCCCCCTGGATCCTCATAGCTCCCCAGGCTCCCATGGGTCCCCTTGAATCTTCACAGCTCCCCCTGGATCCTCATGGTTCCTCATGCCTCCCCCAGCTCCCAGCCTCTGTCACCAGGACCTTGTGGCCACATTGGGCAGCAATTGCACTTTCAGCTAGGTGATCCTGAGTTCTTACTGCAGCTCCGCACCCGCCTTGGAGCTCCCACATTCACCCCATCCCTCACCCGTCCGCTTCCAGGGCCCTAAGCAGATAGGACAACGTCAGTTTTAGACCATAGGGCCTCGGTGGGACAGAAGCTGGGCATAGCCTGTGGGAGGCCAGGATGAGGGGTCTTCAGCCTACAGACGCCCCTGCAGTGGCTTCCTGAGCCCGACCCACAAGTCAGGTGACCCGAAATCTAGGACACGTACTTTTCAGAGGACCTGGCCCCAGCCTGGTCCTGGAGGAAGGGTTTGGAAGAGCACACCCTAGATTGAGCCAACTGGAAGCAGTGCCAGGACAGGCCGGCAGCCCAGATCTGAGGCCTCAGGCTGAGACGCTGAATGGCGAGGGATCAGTGGACGCCATGGGGCCTCTGCTCCCCAGAGTAGCAGCGTGCTTAGCTCCTTCCATCCTGGGCTGTGGATACTGCCACGACCAAGACAGGCAGCAGTGTGGGGGAAGCCTGAGTCTGCGGCCACTCACCAGCGTCACTGCTTCACACCATGTGATGCAAGGGCATTGGGGGTGAAGCGTTTCGGGAGTGGATTTTGGAGATATCGAGGGTCCCAGATTTGCATGGGTTGTTTTGGCTCTGAAGGCACTATGTGGGGGTGTTTTGGGGATGTAACTCAGAGTGGGGTCTCAGGATATTACTAGGTGGGTTCCACAGGTTGGTCTGAGGGTTACATAGGGTTTTACTGGGGTCTGTTGGAGAAAATGAACCCTGGATGGTCTCCCATTGTGTGGGCCAATGATGGAATTCTTGAGTTTCCTGGTTGCCTGGTTGCGTGAGGGATAGAGAGTAGGTGGGGTCTCACTGTGGTGGACCAGCCACTGGGGCAGGTTAGAGAATGTCATGGTACCTGGGACTTTCTAGGGTCTCCAGGCAAGGTGTGGAAATTGTAAGGTCTCTGAGATAACACTGTGGCGTCTCACAGGCACAGGGGTCCCTGTGGGGGTGCACTGGGATGTGAGTCTGGTGGACAGACTATGGGGCAGGAGATCAAGTATCAGTCTACTGGGAGTGAGTATCAGGAGAAACGGGGGAAGTACTGGGCAACACACGGACCGCCCTCCCCACCCGCAGCTGCTGAGTGGCATGGGCACAGAGTCACAAGACCACTGGGGGAGGGCTAAGAACATTTTAATTTATAAATAGGATTTGGCTAGCCTCCTCCTACCCGCATCAGAAAGGAGCCTAAGGGCTGCCCTGAGAGAGGAAGAGCGCCTGGAGGTTAAAGCCCGCCCCCCCCCAGGGTGGGGCAGGGCCAGTGTAAGAAGGGGCAGGTCTTGGAGCTCCACAAAGCCGGTCCTGGGCTCAGCAGTTACCGGCGGAGCCTGTGGAGAGGGTGGATTCAGTCCTCACTCTCGGAACACCAGTCTGGGCTGGCTCAGGGCCCGCTCACTCACGCACAGGCCCTCTCCGAAGGCGTGGCTGCCTGCCTGAGTCCCTGAAAGCCTTTCACGGAAACCTTCTTACCTGGAATGATGAGTGGGGTGGCTTTCTCAGGTAAGGATCTAAGGAGGAGCACATCAGATTAGATTAACATCGAAATCTTTTGTCCTCTCCCCAAGATTCCTGCTGCCTTCTCCCCCAGTAAGGCCCTTGTAATTCTTAGTTGTCACTTCACCCATTACAAAGGTCTGGGGCCTTTAAAGATTTGGGTCCCTTGGGGTTGGTTATCTGTAAATAACAAATATCATTGCAAACTCAGTGAGCAGCCAAGAGGCTGTCTTTCTCCAAGATTTAGGATTTTAGCCCCTGACAGGTCTACTGAGCATGAGGGGAAGAGAACAGGGGCCACATCTTACTTGTGCTTCTGACTGGACTTGCATTTGCATTTGCTACCTGTGGGAGGAAGGCGCACATGAGTTTGGGTCAAGAGCTTCTGGCGGCACCCTCTCCCCTGACCCCACTAGCCAGGGACTCACTCAAAGCGAAGATGATTCCCGCGATGCACAGGAGCCCTGCACAGATCATCCCACCAAGCTGGAGGCTTTCCCAGTCTGCAGGAAACACAGAGAAAGGGCTCAGGCCCCAATTCATCTACACCCAGCTCCACACCATCCCTCACCAACTTGTCCGGCTAGGCAATGTAGGGGCAGGGTGGAGTATTAGCTCTTACCATAGTAGAAGGGACTGTCTTTATCTGCAGGGAAAAGAAGTTAAAAAAAAAATAAAAACCAGAACCAGGAGGCAGGATATGGGGGTCTTAAGAGGGCAAATGAAGTGGCAGAATGGGCCAGGCGATTTGGGGCCTGACTCACCAAAGATGCCACTGGCTTCCAGGGCGGGCAGGCCTGGGTGGAGAGAAGCAGAGGACTGGATGTTAAGTCATGACACGTCTCTCTCAATAAGTCAGCCAGCAGGACCCCAGTGCCAGAGAAGCAAGGACAATCAGCCTCATCTGGGGGCACCCTGGAGTCCCTGCTTCCCTTCCTCATGCCTCCCCCAGCCCCAATAACCCCTCGATTTTATCTCCCACTGTGGCCTGTGGCTGCCCCACTCACAGCCCTTCCTGCTGTTCTTTCCTGTGCTCTGAATGGGATGGTTCCTGGGTGTATTTTTATCCTTTCCTAAGGTTTCCTGCAAGAAGCCTGGCTACTACCAAAGAAATAAAACTCCAAAACCAAGCCCATTGCGGATTCTGAATCATAGTGACCCTATGATAGAGCTGCCCCATAGGGGTTCCAACAGTGTATTCCTTAAGAAAGCAGACTGCCAACATCTTTCTCCCTCGGAGGGGCTGGTGGGTTCCAACTGCTGGCCTTTCAGTTAGCAGCTGAGCGCTTATCCACTGCGCCACCAGGGCTCCTTTCTAAAGAAATAAGGAATGATTTTCTTTCAGGCCAATAGGTGGCTACAGTTTTCCACACTTCGATTATTCAGGAACCACTAATACAGTTTTTGCAATATGCACATCCTACCTGTACTGTTATTTCATTAATATTTGTCTTTAAATGAACATTTGGAAGGAAAACACATTACTTAGACATTACGTCCCTGTGGGGGATGCAGTTCTGGGCCTTCAGTGCCTTGGTGGGTGGGGTGGGTGGTAGAACGGTCCCTAGTGGGTCCCACTGGGAGGAGGTAGTGACATGGGTCAGGGACTCACCGGCCAGCAGGAGGAGACCCCGTGTCACTTCTTCCATGTCACAAATCAGGCAGGGCAGGGGCTGCAGGAGGAGAGGAGGGCTGGGGTCAGGGGAGCCTTCTCTGAGCCAGGTCCTTTGCCCCACACCCCTGCTCCCGGGTTCACAGCTCAATCAGAGGGGACAGATAAGGGACCTGAGGTATTTGAGAGGGTGGGTCCAGATCCCAAGGACACCGCTGCTTGCTGGTGGGGAAAGTTACTTTCTGTTTCCTCATCCAGACATAGAAATAGTAACTGCCTCATCGGTTACCCAGATTGAGTTAGTTGAGCTAAGTGCTTAGGCTGGAGAGACGGTTCAAATCTTTATGGTAACCCCATGGGGGAGGTACGATTTTTGCCTCCACTTCACAGGAGGGAAAAACCGAGTACAGGCTGGGAGTCAAGCTTTGGAGTCAGACTTCTTAACCCCACACAAAGGCCCTGGGCAACTGTTCACAAAGGTTTGGGACCAGGTGTGGATGGAGGTGAGGTGGCTGGAATCTATCAGGCTGAATTCCCAGATAAGCCTTCACAATGGGGCGTGGAGCCTAGCACACAGCCTTCCCTCCCCAGCCGCAGCCACAGCAGTGCAGTAGTAGGGGGAGACAGCAGCTGAACTCCAGGGTGAGGTCAGGTTGCTTGCTGGGTGAGGACCTCCCACCCTAGCCCCGCCAGGTGCCCTGCTCAAAGCAACCCCAAATTCCACTTTCAGATGTCCCTTTCTTCTTTTTTTCTTTTAAGGGTGTGAACTCTCCAGGAGCCAACTTGCCTGCCCCTGAGGTGGCTGCGTCCTGGAGGTAAGGCCCCTGCCTGCCCAGAGGTTTTGCATATTGCTAGCCTAAGGCAGGCAAGCATAGTAATTGTCAATGTTCCACACTGAAACAATTGTTATTATCTGCTGGTACCAGCTCTGGCCTCCCAAGGAGATAGAGATCTGGATCTTTCTGGCCAGGACACTAGTCCCGTCCCAGTCACTTACCAGCTCTGATGCCTGGTTACCAAACCTCTCTGTGCGTCAGCGTTCTGTGAAGTGAGGATTATTATAATAGCAACCTCATAAGTTTATAATGATTGAATTAAATGAGTTAACTATTTGTCAAGCCTCAGAGCAATGCCTAGTACATAAACCCGTTGCTGTTGAGTAGATTCCGACTCGTGGCGACCCTGTGTGTTACCGAGTAGAGTTGAGCCCCACAGGGTTTTCTTGGTTGTAATCATTACTGAAGGTGATTGCCGGGGCTTTTTTCCACAGTGCCGCTGGGTGGGTTTGAACTGCCAACCTTTTGGTTAGTAATGTAAACCGTCTGTGCTACCCAGGGACCAGATGTCTAACACATTAAAAAAAAAAAACCCGAACCCTCTCCCGTGAGTCGATTCCAACTCCTAGTGAACTGCCACCCGTGACAACTCATCTTTCCTTGACATTTTTAGCTCGTTGCCCCAAAACATCGAATATAGGATACGCTCCTTTCTGTTAGCCTGTCTTCTTCTTCTGTTCATTGTAATTACTGTTATAAACCAAACCAAACCCATTGCCATCGAGTTGATTCCGAGTCATAGCGACTCTGTAGGACAGAGTTAGAATTACCCCATCGGGTTCCCAAGGAGCGGCTGGTGGATTTGAACTGCTGACCTTCTGGTTAGCAGACACTTTAACCACTGCGCCACCAGGGCTCTGCCTAACACAGCAAGCACTAAAAATGTGTTACAATCAATAAATACATACAGGAACACACAAACTCCTTTTGCCCCGATAATAACCAAAGGAGGAGGAGGTCTTATGGGCTTCGTTCTAACGTGGTGGCTGGTTTGTTGGCTCCGAGTGCTTAGCAGCCTCCGTCGCTGGCCCCCTTTGTCCTTCCACCACTCGGGATTCCTGGATCCTTAGAGCCTCGACTCCAGCCCATGTACTCTTTAGCCAAAGGTTAGCTCCTTTTTCCTCCAGCCCCCAACCCACTGTCATACGACAGAGGTCATAAAGAGGTAGACTCCACACTCAGGAGGCTCCTGGAACCCCCAAACATGGGCCCCATTACTCAGAATCCCCAGGCACCCACCACCTCTTCGTTGGGGTGGTCCTCTGGGCCGTCCCCAGCCTTAGAGCACAAGCGGTGCTAGCCGTCCCCCCTACCCAGCAGCCCTGTTCACCTGAGCGCGCCTCGCCTGAGAGGCCAACGCAGAGGGCTGGTCCGGAGAGGCTGCTGCGTCTGTGGCTGGCCCAGGTGGGTTCAGGCTCTTCAAACCCAGCAGTCCCACCCAGCAAACAATACCTGCAGCCAGGAAACTGGTCTGACTCCTCGAGCCTCCCGCAGCTCCCTCACCCATTTGCTCGTCCTGCTCCCCCCCCCGGGGCGGTGGGTGGGAGAGGAATGAGCCTGGCCTCAGACCTCCAGGACTCTCTGTTGAGGAAAAAGTGGCTGTCAGCTTTGATTTGCCTCGATCCTAAAAGCGGGAACCAGAAAGAGTGCTGGTGGGAGATGAGGTGTTTCTGGGTTCTTCTGCCAGCAGTGGGAGTTCCAGAATGTCTGTATAGGAGTGTCCTGGGGACAGTCGAGTAGAACTGCTTAGTGGTCCCATTGCTTTTACTTAGTGTGTTTATTGAGGATGAAGGCTGGGGGCTGATGTCCATCTAAAGCCACCCCTTGGGATTGCTCACCGTCTGACCAAGCCCTAACACTTTTTAGCTCAGGGCAGGCTAATGGCTGGAATCAGGCCTCTCATTCCCCCACCTACCTCACAGCAGCAGGGGAAGGGGCATGAGGGAGGGGCTCTGCAGGAGGGCACCTGCACTAGGATGAGGGAGGGGTGGCCTCCCATGCCTGACCTATGTGCTGCGACACTTCCCCTCTCATCCCTCACACCCCACACGCCTTCGGACTGGGTTCTGGGTCTTGGATGACCCCAGCTTTTCTATTCCACTGTTCCCCCCTCCCTAATTCCTTTTTTTCCAAATGAGGGACACCTGTCTTCATTCAGAAGGCAGATGGGGGTGGCTGGCAAGGAATTGGGTGTTCCTGACTGGGTGGGCTTGGGAGGGCAATTAAGGGTTTTAGAGGGATGGGTCTTCTTTGGCAGAAGGGAACTGGGACGGAATAAAGAATCTCTAAGGCAGAGAACTCATCTGGCCACATGGTGGAGGGTCTGGTGGGTCACTGGAGGGTGGTACGTTCTCTGAGTCCCTGGGTGGCTCAAGCAATTAAGTACTCAACTACTAGCTAAAAGACTGGCAATTTGAACCCACCCAGAGGTGCCTTGGAAGACAGGCCTGGTGATCTGCTTCCAAAAGGTCACAACCTTGAAAACCCTGTGGAGCATGGTTCTACTCTGAAACACATAGGGTTGCCATAAGTTGGAATCAACTTGACAGCAACTGTCAACTAACAACAACAACATGCTCTCTGAAAGGAGCTGTAAAGGGGAAAGGGATTCACAAACCTGCCCTCTACCCTCTGCCCTCTGCCCTCTGCCCTCTGCCCTCTGCCTGCTGTGTGGTTCCTTCAGGAGAGTCATCAGACCCTCTGCACAGAATCTGGAGGATGGCTCATGACCTCTCCCAAGTTCTGGGGAGAAGAGGATCCAGGGATGGGAGTGGGGAAGTTGCGAGCAATGAGAGGACTCAGGGTTGAGGGTGGTGGCCAGACACAGTTGGGAACAGAGAGAGTTGGGCTTGGTAGGGGGTCCCTTGGGGACTACATGGGCTGAAGGACCTTTAGAGTGGGCAGAGATCATCTCTCTCCTCAAGACATGGAGGTCACTGTCTCCCTGGGATGAACCCCAGCAGGGTGCAGACTGGAGTGGCCTCTCCTGAGCAGGCAGGGCCCAGGCTTGTCCTTTTTCTTTGCCTAAGGGTCTCAGGCTACTGTCCACAGGGAGCAGGCAGGGAAACAGGCCAGGGATGAGACAGGGAGGGAGGGAGGGGAGGGAATTGGGTAACACCTTCTTCCTAAATGCATGGTCACTGAGAAGAATGAGACAATTCAACATGTCCTGACTTGCAAATAGCTCCAGGACGTATTTAAGTGCAGAAAGCATGGGGCAGTCTGAAAGGTATGCTGTCACTTATGGAGAAATAGAAAATACCTGTCAATCTCACACAGGCAGACACTCTCCCAAAAAACTGGCACCAGGTTCATCTGGGGGGAAGAGAGCTGATGGCCGTGGAGAGGCGGCTGGACGTGTACTCTCTGCTCCGTTGACCATCTGTGTGTATCAGACTCATACGAAAACAGAACTACACAAAGAAATAAGGGCAGCTTTCCAGCACCAGCATCTCTGTCTCTCCCCTCTGGGACTTGTGGCCTGTGTCTCTCTGTATGCCACTGCACAAGGCTGGGCACGAGGAGATTTCAGGATAATTGAGCATTGGCTCTATGCCAGCCAATTTCCTGAGCTTGTTACATGTATTATCTCATTTAATTCTCAAAAAAGTCCTTTGAGGTATATAATACTGTTATTATCCCCACAGTAACCCACCAGTTGCCATTGAGTCAGTCGATTCTAACTCATGGCAACCCCACGTGTGTAGAGTACAATTGCTCCATAGAATTTTCAAGACTGTACCTTTTGGAAGCAGATAACCAGGCCTTTCTTCTGAGGTGCCTCTGGGTGGGATCGAACAGTCAACCTTTTGGTTAGTAGTCAAGTGCTAACCATTTGTGCTACCCAGGGACCACCATCCCCACATTAAGGGTGAAGAAACCAAGGAAGAGACGTCAGGTGTGTAGTGATGGTGAAGTCAGTATCCTGCCCAGGGAGCCTAGTGGGCAGCAACTGCCTCTATGAGCATTGTAATGTGTAGGAACGTGTGGCTTTGCTGTGTGTTGCAGTCTCTCGGAGGGTGGCTCTCAATACACTCATCTCAGACGCACTTGGCCTCTGTCTGCCATCTTTCTCTCTGGGGCTCTGGGTGTGTGTGGCCTGCTATTCTCTTAGATGCATGAAATAAAAATTGGGTATCTCAGTTTGAATCTGGGAACCATCTTCTAGGCTGGTTGACATTGGATGAGTGGCTTTACCTCCCAGGGCCTCGTTTCTTCATCTGCAGAAGGAGAACAGTAAGAGAACTTCCCAGCATTGTTAGGAGGATTTACTGAGATGAGCTGGCTGCCTCACAGTGCATGGTCCCTCTGAGCGTGATCTCACTGGCAGCGGTACGTGTCTCCCCCTCTCCTGGTGTCCATCTGTCTGTCTTGGTCTCCCTGGATGTCTTTCAGTATCTCCTTGTGTCTTCCAGCCTCTGTGTGTATGAGGGTGTGTGCATGTGTGTTTATGTCTTCTGTGCTTTTTCTAGGTCTCTTACCTTCTACCTTCCCCCTGCCTTCTCCAGGAGCCATTTTCTGCCAAGAAATGGCAAAAGGGAAACCAAGGAATCAAGAAGGATGTTTTTGGGGTCAAGTCAGAAGAGACTTGTCCTAACAAAGGGGTAGGGGTGGAAACCAGGCTCAGTGGACATCAAGACTGCCACATTTCTGACCAATGGCATCCGTTGCCTTCTCCATTGAGCACAGGAATAGCTATCAGCCTAGAGTATATCTGTGTATACAGAGACTGTCCGGAAACGTGGTCCCTGGGTGGTGCAAGCAGTTTGCGACAAGCTGCTAAACTGAAAGCTGGAAGTTCAAACCCACCCGGCAGCTCCGTGGAAGAAAGGCCTGGCAAACTTCCATGAAGATTATGGCCAAGAAAACTGTACGGAACAGTTCTACTCTGTAGCATATGGGGTCACCATGAGTTGGAATCGACTTGACGACAGCGGGTTTGGTTTTTGGTTTCATTCTTGGAAACTGGTGTAGAGTTGGTTTCTGGGGAGGGGAGCTAGGAGGCAGAGGGAGAAGGGTTGGAAGGGTGAGTTGTCAGGGTAGAGACATCTTATCCAGAAAAACACCAAGTGACGTGTAGTATGTCCATACTTAACAGAATCCTGGAAGAAAGCGTTAAAACGTTGACTGTATGGAAATAGTTCCGTGGGAAGTGTAAGAGAGGAAATTGCACCAGACAATGTTAAAACACGACAAGGGTGACTTGTGTTCAAACAGAAGCTTCAAGGGAAGGAAGGAGTACTGTAATGGGGGAGGGACCACTGAAGTGGGGAGAGACACCAGAAACATCTGTGCTCAACTCCACTTAGACACAGGATTGTGTGCTCTTTAAAGAAAGTTGGGAGAGGGGCTGGGTGAGTGATGTGCTGACGTTGCAAGCAGGGCCGATCTGTGAGAAAAGAATCCACCTGGATTCTGGAAGGATACACACCTAAGAAGAAGTAGAGGGGGAGATTAAGGGGAAAACTGAAGTTATTCAAACAAAATAATCCATAAGTCCTGGTCAGTTCCTTGCAGTCAGCCTTGCCTTTTCAGAACATAAAAGGGTATGGGGATTTCTTTAACAAAGGTAAAATTCAACTTACATTGAATCTTAAAGTAAGACTCTTGGGCTCCCTGAGCAACTGAGTTACTGAAGAGACTCATGGAATCCAAGACTCTCAGCTCTCGCTACAAGACCTCCTGGGAAAGCACTTGGTCCAGGCTCCTGCCTTCAGATAGATGAGTGGCAAGGGCACCCAGGACAGAGAGTGTCTCCTAGTCTCTTTGTAAAAATAAGTCTAGCTCAGAGGACCTCCCTCCACTCTCCAGAAGCTTCCCATTTCCCAGTCCAGGAATCAGTCTCACACGCTCTTCAGAACCTTGCTCTTCCTGCTGAGAGATGGGGTCTGTGTTCCCCTCGCCTTGAACCTAGCTGGGCTTGGGACAGCTCCGCCCAACTGAGAACGGTGGAAGTGATGCTGTGGGTCAGGGCTGGGTCGTGAAAAGGATACAAGTTTTACCCGGCTTCCTTTCTCCTGTGGGCCACATGCCTCTGAACGTTTGTACATTCCATGTGTCTGGAGTCTGAATCAAAGAAAAGTGGGAGTTGACAAAAATGAAATGGAACACTTGAAGATGGATATCCTAGGCATTCGTGAGCTGAAGTGGACTGGTATTGGCCCTTTTGAGTATGACAATCGTATGGTCTACTATGTCGGGAACAACAAATTGAGGAGGAACAGCCGTGCATTCTTTGTTGAAAAGAACATTTTGAGATCTGTCCTAAAGGACAATGTGGTCAGTGTTAGGTTAATACTCAGACTTTATCGCCAGTCTAAATCTCCTCAGAAACCACACAGTGAGAAAGCAGTCATTCATCTTGAACACTCCTAATAGATGAAAGAACATTTAGTAAATAGTTCTTAATATACAAAGTTTTTAAAAAACAGAATTTATTGTGTTTTAGGTGAAAGTTTACACAGCAAGTTAGGTTCCTATTTAATGATTTTTATACAAATCGTTCTGTGACATTGATTACGATTTTCACAATGTGTCAGCATTCTCATTATTTCCATTCTGTTTGTTCTGTTTCCATTCATCTAGCTTCCCTTTCCCTCTTTGCTTTATCATGTTTACTTTTGGGTAAATGTTGACCATTTGGTTTCATATAGTTGATTGTTTAAGGGACACATTAGTCACAGGTGATATTGTTTATTTTATAAGCCAATCTATTATTTGAAAGGTGACCTCTAGGAGTGGCTTCAGTGCCAAGTTCAAAGAGTATCTTAGAGCTATAGTCTTGGGGGTTCCTCTAGTCTCTATTGGTCCACTAGGTCTGGCCTTTTTTTCTACATTTTTCTCCCATTCTATCCAGGACCTTCTATTGTGCCACTGGTCACAATGGTCCTTAGTGGCCGCCGGGCACCATCTAATTTTTCTGTCCTCAGAAGAAGCTGAGGTTCATGTGGGCTATTAATCCTGTGGACTAGTTTCTTCTTTGAATCTTTGGTTTCCTTCATTCTCTTTTGCTCCAGACAAGTAGAGACCGATAGTTGTATGTTAAATGGCTGCTTGAAAGCTTTTAAGACCCCAGACTCTACTCATCAAACTAGGGTGTAGATCATTAACTTTATGAGCTGTATTATGCCAATTGCGTAAGTTATACCATGAGACTATGGTCCTAAGCCTTTTAACCCAGTACATCAATCCCACCAGTTGTTTGGATACGTCTAGGAAGTCTCTGTAACTGTGCCCTCTATATGCTATACTATATATATATGGATATATATGCAGCACACACACTGCCTACAGATACATCTATACATGCATGTGTGTGTACACACATATGCCTTCCTATACACATATGCACATACATATCTACCTATACAACATACACATACTTTGTGGTTGTTAATACTGTTGTTGCAAAATTGTATATGTTGTATAGCATTTACCAAAGTTGTCATTTTTTCTTGTGTACTTCTTAGTGTCTTCATTTACCTCGGTCAGGTTGTGCAGACTTCATTCATATTTGGTGTTGCCTTTCCCATCACCAAAAATAACAAGTGCCTACTATCTAGAAAGTGAGTCCCCATTTCTCCTCTCTCATCCTTGGTAAGCATCAAAGAGCATTTCTTTCTGTGTGGATATCTATTCTTGACTTTTTATAATAGTGGGACCATACAATATTTGTCATTTTGTGATTCACTTATTCCACTCACCATAATGTCCTCCAGATTCATCCATGTTATGAGATGTTTTGAGGACTCTTCATTATTCTTTATTCTTTGTAGTTGTGTAGTATTCCCTTGTACGTATGTACACAGTGTCTTTATCCATTCATCTGTTGATGGGAATATACAAACTTTTAAAACTTTCTACACCTAATCTCAGGACCATTAATAAAAGAAACTGGGTTTAATATCTGAGAAGATGAAGTCATTAACCTAGCAACTGTTCGACTTTACACTTTTAACAGCTGGAAGTAAAACTCACTTAAACCATGTTATGGATTGAATTATGTGTGTCAACTTGTAGTCCATTATTCCCAGTACTGTGTGATTGTCCACCATTTTGCCACCTGATGTGATTTTCCTGCATTGTAAATCCTACCTCTGTGATGTTAACGAGGTGGGATTAGTGGCAGTTATGTTAATGAGGCAGGACTCAATTACAAGTTTAGGTTGTGTCTTAAGTCAGTCTCTTTTGAGATATAAAAGAGAGAAACGAGCAGAGACACATGGGGAACCTTGTATTACCAAGAAAGCAGCACCAGGAGCAGAGCGTGTCCTTTGGACCTGGGGTCCCTGCGCCTGAGAAGCTCCTAGACCAGGGGAAGATTGATGACAAGGACATTCCCCTAGAGCCAACAGAGACAGCCTTCCCCTGGAGATGGCATCCTGAATTTGGACTTCCAGAAGCACTTACTGATGAAGATCAAAGACTACAGCCTGCAGTATGGATTACACCTCAACATAAAGATAAGGAAAATCCTCACAACTGGACCAATAAGCAATATCATGATAAATGGAGAAAAGATTGAAGTTGTCAAGGATTTCATTTTACTTGGATCCACGATCAACACCCATGGAAACAGCAGTCAAGAAATCAAAAGACGCATTGCATTGGGCAAATGTGCTGCAAAAGACCGCTTTAAAGTGTTGAAAAGCAAAGATGTCACCTTGAAGACTGATGTATGCCTGACCCAAGCCATGGTGTTTTCAATTGCTTTATATGCATGTGAAAGCTGGACGATGAATAAGGAAGAGCAAAGAAGAATTGACGCCTTTGAGTCGTGGTGTTGGTGAAGAATATTGACTATACCATGGACTGCCAAAAGAATGAACAAATCTGTCTTGGAAGAAGTACAACCAGAATGCTCCTTGGAAGCAAGGATGGTGAGACTTTGCCTCACATACTTTGAACATGTATCAGGAGGGACCAGTCGCGGGAGGACAGCATGCTTGGTAAGTAGAGGGTCAGTGAAAAAGAGGAAGACCCTCAACGAGATGGACTGACACAGTGGGTGCAACAATGGGCTCAAGCTTACACCACCAGGCAATGTTTCATTATGTTGTACATAGGGTCGCTAAGAGTCGGAATCTACTCGATAGCCCCTAACAACAACAACAACAACAACAACAGCCTACTACACTGGGAGAGAATAAATTTCTCTTTGTGGTGTTTCTGTTATAGCAGTGCTAGATATCTAAGACAGAATTTGGTATTCGGAGTAGGGTGCTGCTCTAACAAATACTTAAAATGTGGAAGTGGTTTGGAAACTGTGAATGGATAGAGGTTGGAAGTGTTTTAAAGTGCCTAATAGTAAAAGCCTAAATGGCACTGAAGAGACTGTTGGTGGAATTATGAACATCAAAGACAATTCTGCTAAGGACTCGGAAGGAAGTGAGGCGAGCTATTACACTGGAGGTGGCATGGACAACGAGATGCAGTGGCAGAGAAACTGCGGCAGCAGAACCAGGAGACTAGCACAAGACAACGCTGGGGCCAACCCACAGAGCAAGAGAGCTGAGTGCCTACTGGCAGAGTGGGGTGCCTCCAGGCACTTACTGGTGGAGCTAAAGAGCTTTGAAACACTTGGCCCAGCAGGACAGATGCAGGCCTTGAGGCCTGAGGGGCCGAGAGGCCAAAGAATCAGGAAGCAGAAGATGAAGAGACAAGGAACACAGGAAGCAGAGCTGCCTCAGTGTCAAAGGGTAGGGCCATGACTGCGTGAGCCAGCAGAGGTCATCAGCTGGTCATCTGACCCATGGATTTAGGACTTGATAGACCCCACAATTGTGTGAGCCGTTTTCTAGAAGTAAATTTGTCTCTGTGTATCTATATACACTTCACTGGTTTTGCTCCTTTAGAGAACCCAGACTAAGACAATAGGCTACCTCCTAAAATGGATGAATATTGACCGATTTTTTTTGGTACAGTGACTCTGTGTATTCCTTCCATTTTCTTTTTTTTTCCCTTCCATCTTCTTTTGATGCTTCCTGCATCCCCCCCACCCTGCTTTTTTTTTCCCAAAGAATCCTTCAGTACTGCAGCTCAAGGCTTGAATTTTTTTTTTTTCCAATTCTTTCAGCTTGAGAAATGTAGAGCATGTTCTTCACTTTTGGTTTTCTAACTCCAGGTCTTTGAACATCTCATTACAATACATTACTTTGTCTTCTTCCACTTGTCTGTCAGTTTACCCTACCTTGTAGCTTGCATGTTGCTGTGATGCTGGAAGCTATGCCACCGGTATTTCAAATACCAGCAAGTTCACCTATGGTGGACAGGTGTCAGCAGAGCTTCCAACCTAAAACAGACTAGGAAGAAGAACCTGGCAATCTACTTCCAAAAAAGAAAAAATTAGCTAGTGAAAACTTTATAGATAGCAGCAAAACATTGTCTGATATAGTGCTGGAAAATGAGCTCCTTGATTTGGAAGGCACTCAAAATATGGCTGGGGAAGAGCTGCCTCCTCAAAGTAGAGTAGATCTTGATGATTTAGAGAGAGTAAATCTTCCGGGACCTTCATTTGCTATTGTGGCATGCTGTAAACATCCATTAATAATTGGAACACAGAATGTACTAAGTAAAGATTACAGCCAAGAAAACCCTATGGAACAGCTCTACTCTGTCACACACGAGTGTCACCATGAGTCAGCTGACTTAATGGCAGCTAACAACAATAATCATCAAGGGAGGCCATTGTACTAGGGCCGTGGGGGAAGTCTCCTATGAGACCAGGGTCCAGGCAGTGTGGGAGGGGCTCTCCTGACCCTTTGGTTGGGGACTGGCTGCTGCAGTTCACTATAAGTGCCAGTCAACACCCTGCTCTACTATGCCTGTGCAGCCACTCTATCCAGCCTCTACATCTCCTGCGTAACCACCGAATCTCAGGTTAATTCATCGAGGTGGCATCTTTTGTTGGTCCCTCTACTCACTGCTACAGATATTTACTGCATTATGATCTTCTGGGGGCCCATAGTTGAGTGGGGAGACCTCACTCAAGTAAATGTGACATTAGAGACTGTGATCGGTAAATAAAGTGAAAGGAAACCAGGATTGAGCTTACAGAACAGGGCAGGTGGGGGAGTGGCTGGGATGGAGCTGTGACTGAGGGCAGTGGTCCTTCAGGGCAGGCCAGTGAAGTGAGGCCAGACAGCCCAGTAGAGGAGCTTGGACTCCATGGAAGGATTTTTAGCAGGGGAGAGACATTGTTAGATTTGCATTTTAGGACCTCCTTTTGGGGCTATTTTAGAAGGGTGAGAATGAAGACTTGTGTAAGAGTAGAGAAGCAGTTCATTTTCATTCCGTGTCTGTGGGATCTCAGCTGGTGATTTCCTCATAAACCACAGGCCCTTCTTTCTCAGGATCCTTGTCCACCTACTCCTGATCTTGCTCATCAACCAGTCTTCTCAGCTTTCTGCCTTTTTTGAAGCACCTCTCGAGCACTTCCCTTTCATTTTTTACAGGAATGTCACAGTTAACAACTTCTAAAATAAACCCTTCAGCTGCCCCCCAAACCTGCCTCTGTTTCAGAGTTTCCCATCTCAGGTTGCTCCCATATCCACCTGATCACACAGACCACCATTAAGCATATTATACGGATATTATTGATTGATGTATGTGTCTCTCCCTCTGGCTGTGACCTGCTCAAGGACAAGGACAAGGACTGTTGATCTGTAATACTGAGTCAGCCTCACAGTGGACTAAAAGGGAGTCTTTCAATATTCCTATCTTTCCCTCCACAGCAACATCTTGTTATTCTAGCTCATACATGTCTCCTTTACTCATCCTTTCTCTTCACTACAATCCTCAAGACCGTTGCCTGAATTCAGGCTCATGCTCCCTCCCATGGACCATTGGACGTCTTTCCCACTCTGCCCAGTTTGACCAGATGCCTCACCTAGCCAGGCATCTTTCATGTCCACATCCTTGCCCCCTGACATATGTGGTGGATCCTCTGTTATAAGACCTATGCCACAGGCATTGGTGCATGTATCTTGACCTCTCACCTCCCTTTTCTCCCAACGTGCAGACTGTGGGTCCTTCCTGTCTTCCTGCTCCCATAGACTCTGGCACACACCAGGAATTCACTGTGGGCACTAGATTGATAAATGAATTAACTATTAAATAAAATGATTGATAAATTACTGAATAATCTATAGATGGATGGATATACTTATGGATGGATAATCAGATCTTTAAAAACCTCTCAGCTGCATTTGAGACTTGAAACTCTCCTCTCTGCCCTTTCTCCTCAGCTCTAGACTGCCATGTCTATGGCCTGCCTCATATCTCCACAGGAATGTCTCCCAGACATCCACAACCCCACATTTCCTAAAATAAACTCTTGGTTTATTCCTTAAATGACTCTGCCTACCCATCACCCCAGAACTAAAACAATTTCCGAGGCCAACTCTTCAGACAGGGATTGGACTGGACTGTGGGACATAAAGTGATACTCGTGAAGAATGTGCCTCTTAGACAAGTAGATATAAGAGGCCAAAGGGGTGGCTGCTGTCCAGAGGTGAGAAGGAAGGCAGAGAGTTAGGAACTGGTTGAATGTTCATGGGGAATCAGGGGCGGAGGGGAGGAGTGTGCTGTTGCAGAATGGGGTAAGTGGTTGGGGTCTCATAACAATGTATGTTAAAAAAAAAAATTCTGCATGGGAGACTAACTTGAAATGTAAACTTCATTTAATTACATCAATTAAAAAAAAACAATGACTCTGCTTACACTCTACCATC
This sequence comes from Dugong dugon, assembly GCA_030035585.1. NCBI lineage: Eukaryota > Metazoa > Chordata > Mammalia > Sirenia > Dugongidae > Dugong > Dugong dugon. Next base: position 2,250,688 of record CM057475.1, on the reverse strand, counting down.
CATCCAGGTGCTAAAGCCAGAGACTCTTCCTGCCTCCAGATCCCTGTATCCACTTATTTAATGATTCTTGTCCATTCTGCCTCCTAAATACCTCTGCCACTCAGCCATTTCTCCTCTGATCCTCATACAAAGTACAAACTTTGACATTCAAGGCCCTGCCAGTACCACCTCCTCTGGCACTGTCCCTCAGTGCTCTCACCCACGCTCTCTAAGCTCCAGCAACCCTGGAATTCTTTAGGTTCAAGACCTTTCAAAGGTCTTTGCACAAGCTGTTCTGTTATGTAGGACTTTATCTTAGAAAAATTAACAGAGACTCAGGTTTGTCATGCATAAACTCATTTAGTTTATTGCAAGGTAGTCATGGCAAGGTGCATAAGACCTCACAGCATTCATTTAGAAATGGAGAATCAGAATTAACACTTACAATGTTAGTTCAATGGTTAGAGTCCAAATCCTTAGATTCCAGGCTTTTACCTTTGCGGTGGGATAGATCACTTTTTTTTTTCATCCTAGTGGGTGTGAAGTGGTATCTCATTGTGGTTTTTTTTTTTTTGTTTGTTTGTACTTTAGAAGAAGGTTTACAGAACAAACTAGCTTCTCATTAAACAGTTAATACACATATTGTTTTATGACATTGGCTAACAACCCTAGGACGACATGTCAACACTCTCCCTTCTCGACCTTGAGTTCCCTATTACCAGATGTCCTGTCCCCTCATGCCTTCTAGTCCTTGCCCCTGGGCTGGTGTGCCCCATTAGTCTCATTTTGTTTTATGGGTCTGTCTAATCTTTGGATGAAGTATGAACCTTAGGAGTGACGTCATTACTGTGCTAAAAGGGTGTCTAGGGGCCATACTCTCGGGGTTTCTCCAGTCTCTATCAGGCCAGTAAGTCTGGTCTTTTTTGTGTGACTGAGAATTTTGTTCTACATTTTTTTCAAGCTCTGTCCGTGACCCTCCACTGTGATCCCTGTCAGAGCAGTCAGTGGTAGTAGCTGGGCACCATCTAGTTGTACTGGACTCAATCTGGTGGAGGCCGTGGTAGTTGTGGTCCATTAGTCCTTTGGACTAATCTTTCCCTTATATCTTATTTTCTTCATTCTCCCTTGCTCCCAAAGGGGTAAGACTGGTGGAGTATCTTACATGGCTGCTCACAGGCTTTTAAGACCCCAGACACTACTCACCAAGGTAGAATGCAGAACATTTCTTTATAAACTATGCCTCATAGGAATAAGCCTTGGGCTATTGATCTTGTTTTTCCTTCCACCGTGTGAAGTTAGAGGAGATCAGACACTGCTGCCATGCCATTTTTACAACTTTTAACGAGAGGTCTAGGAGGAAGTCTTACCCATGGCTCAAAGTCTTCGAATGTCCCTCGTAGCTAGGGTTCAATGTCGGTGGCAGCAGACAGAATCTCAGTTTCAACTCTGCCTTCTCTCAGTGAGTGAGCATAAATTTAGGGTTTATATGTGAATTTGTCACCTTGACTCCACACGACAAGGACCAGTGTGACATAGAAGAGTAATATGTTATGTCTTTTCTCCAGGGTTAGACCATAGCTAAATGATGCATCTTTCCTTCAAGGTTAGAGATTAGGTAGGTTGTTTACATATTAAGTATATAATGTTTTCTTGTGCCACAGCATACCAGGTCAAAGAGAACTTAAATATTATTTACGTTCTTTATATACTTCACATGCTTCTATGTTTCTATATCTAAGTTCAGAAAATTTTCTAAATAAATTTCTTATGACTTACAGGTTTCTAATGACTTACAGTTAATCTTAGAGTGCCTCAAAAAGGTAGACATATTTCTAAGTTCATACTATGAGTGCTTATATGTATGTACTTTGGAAGCATAGTAGTGTCGTATACTTTATGAGATTTGAGAACATCATGGAAACAAAAGAACGTACTTCTTCTGTCTGGGGCACTCCTTTCCCATATTCAGGTAAGAAAGTGTAGCAAAGTGGTCTTCGAAAAATTTTGTACCTCTAGCACAGTTTTATGTTCCTGTTTAATGTTTTTCACTCTGACCTTCAATAGTTGTAAAGGGTATCTGCTGTTTCATATTAATATTTTAAAGTAAAATGGTTACATGGTGTCATGGATTGAATTGTTTCCCCCAAAAATATGTGTCAACTTGGCTAGGCCATGATTCCCAGTATTGTGTGGTAGTCCTCCATTTTGTGATTATAATTTTATGTTAAAGAGGATTAGGGTGGAATTGTAACACTACTCTTACCCAGATCACGTCCCTGATCCAATGTAAAGGGAGTTTCCCTGGGGTGTGGACTGCACCACCTTTTATCTCTCAAGAGATAAAAAGGAAAGGGAAGTGAGCAGAGAGGGGGGACCTCATATCACCAAGAAAGCAGTGGCGGGAGCGCGTCCTTTGGACCCAGGGTCCCTGCTCAGAGAGGCTCCTAGTCTGAGGAAAGATTGATGGGAAGGCCGACAGAGAGAGAAAGCCTTCCCCTGGAGCTGAGGCCCTGAATGTGGACTTGTAGCCTACTTTACTGTGAGGAAATAAATTTCTCTTTGTTAAAGTCACCCACTTGTGGTGTTTCTGTTATAGCAGCACTAGATAACGAAGACACACGGCTTTTGATATATCCAGTGGAATCTGAACACCATACTATTTTGATTCCAACCATAATCCATTTAAAGGTTTACATAAACAGACTTTATTTAATATTAGTTTATTCCACACTGTCTTTTTTGCCTCATACTGGTATTTCTTTCCTCTTTTCCCTGCAGACTTTAACCTAAGAAATATATTTTTATGCTTGAAAGTCTCTTCTTGATTACTGTTCCTAGTCTGTTCAGAGAAGCACCCACTCTCCTTTGTGTCCCCTCTGCACAGTGCATGGTACATTGGCGTCCTCATGGTCACGGTGACAAGGTCATCTACAACAGCAGCGTTTATTCAGTGCTTCCTACACGGCAAGCTCTTTTCCAAGACTTTGCATCTATTAACTCACGTAATTCTCCCAATGATCCTGTGAGGTGGAGCCATGATCACCCTGATTTTTACATGAGACAATGAGGTGCAGAGAGGTTAAGTAACGTGCCTGGGAACGACCTCAGGAAGTGGCTACCTGGCCCCAGAACTGGCTCTTAACTGCCACTCACAATGTTATACTGTGTACCTATTTTATTTTTTAGATTTTATTTGTTTTGTTGTTGTTGAGAATATACACAGCAAAACATACACCAATTCAAGTTTCTACATGTACAATTTAGTGACATTGATTACGTTCTTTGAGTTGTGCAACCATTCTCAACCTCCTTTTCTGAGTTGTTCCTTTCCTGTTAACAAAAATTCACTGTCCCCCATGGTTCCTGTCTTACTTTTCCAGTTGCTGTTATCAGTTTGATCCCATACAGATAGTTCTTAAAAGAGCATAATGCTCAAGGAAAACCATTTTTTTTTACTGGTTAAGCTAAACTATTGTTTGGTTTTAATAAGACTTCAGGGGATATTTTTAGTTTAAGGTTAGGATTATCTCAGGGCAATAGTTTCAAGGGGTTCATCCAGTCTTCATGGCCCCAGAAAGTCTGGAGTCCATGAGACTTTGAAATTCTATTCTGCATTTTCTCCTTTATGATTAGGATTCGTCTATAGACTCTTTGATCAAAACATACCAGATTTATTTTCAATGCGATTATAAAAACAGCTTTATTGAGATATGATCCACATACTATACAATGCACCCTGTTAAAAATAATCAAAAGTCAAAGAAATTAAAACATAAGATTTATTTTGAGTAATTATTCTATATGCATATAGGGACACCATTCTGATTTAAAAAAAAAAAAGCAAATGGCTTGAAGTAGGATAGTTACAATGAAGCTTATATAGAGAAGAGGAGGGAGAAGACTAGAAGATCAGCCATTGACTAATCTTAACATGATTGATTGAACCCTGCCCTTCCGCTTTTACTGAGATCAACTACTATCTGGTCACAAGGTGGACTGTGGCCCTCCACCCACCTGTCCCCCATGATACCTTTTGAAATTTAGATTAAGTAAACCTCAGTGCTTCAAAGAAGAAAGATTAGCAATTTTGGGTGGAAAAAAAGTCATCGGCAGGGTTAAGTTTGGGTCAGGAATTTTTTTTTACAGTTACTACGTGGCTTTGTGGGTAAGAAAAACTTTAAAATCAAAGTAAGATGTCTGTTATTAATGTTTTCTCTCTGAAACCCGTTTCAAGTGTACAGTTCTTTGGTTTTTACTATGTTTACAGAGTTTGTACATGTTATTTTAAAAAATATATTTCTATTTGGGGTACATGTGTGATTTTTATGTGTATGCTAATAATTTAGATATTTTGTGTCTATAAGTGTATATTTTATTTTCAATAGAGTATAAATTGTTGAAAAGTTTGTATGGCTGTAACTTATGCTAATCCTTTTCTTCCTTAATAAGTTAAAATTTGACTTTATAACTTACGAAGTATTTTCATTCCAGTATAATTACTGGGTACTTACTTATTAATTCAACAAATATCTTTCAAGTCCTCCTACAGTGCAGGCACTTTTCTAGGACTTGGGAGTTCCGAAGTGTGCAACACAAACATCCCACCTCACCCAGCTGACATCGTGGTGGTGGCAACGAGTAGGGAATAGAAACAGGTGTTGTAACATTTCAGATATTGGTGGGTGTAGTGAAGACTCAAGTAGCCCTGGTGTTGCAGTAGTTAAAGCGTTCAACAACTAACTGAAAGGTTGGCGGTTTGAACCCACCAGCTGCTTGTTGGGAGAAAGATGTGGTGGTCTGCTTCTGTAAAGACTGTTGTTGTTAGGTGCCATCAAGTTGGTTCCAACTCATGGCGACCCTATGTACAACAGCATGAAACGCTGCTCGGTCCTGCGCCATCCTCACAATCATTGCTATGTTTGAGCCCATTGTTGCAGCCACTGTGTCAGTCCATCTTGTTGAGTGTCTTCCTGTTTTTTCTGACCCTCTATTTTACTAAGCATGATGTCTTTCTCCAGGGACTGTCCCTCCTGATAACATGTCCAAAGCACGTGAGATGAAGTTTTGCCACCCTTGCTTCTAAGGAGCATTTTGGCTGTAATTTTTCCAAGACAGATTTGTTCATTCTTCTGTCAGTCCATGGTATATTCAATATTCTTTGCCAGCATCAAAATTCAAAGGCATCAATTCTTCTTTGCTCTTCCTTATTCATTGTCCAGCTTTTTGCATGCATATGAGGTGATTGAAAATACCATGGTTTAATCATGACATCTTTGCTTTTTAACACTTTAAAGAGGTGTTTTGCAGCAGATTTGCCCATTGCAATGCATCTTTAGATTTGTTGATTGCTGCTTCCATAGGCATTGATTGTAGAATGAAATCCTTGACAACTTCAATATTTTCTCCGTTTATCATGATGTTGCTTATTGGTCCAGTTGTGAGGACTTTTATTTTCTTTATGTTGAGCTATAATTTCATACTGAAGGCTGTAGTCTTTGATCTTCATCAGTAAGTGCTTCAAGTCCTCTTTGCTTTCAGCAAGCAAGTTTGTGACATCTGCATATCGAAGGTTGTTAATTGTAAAGTATTGTAATGAAATGTGCAAAGACCTGGAGTTAGAAAATCAAAATGGAACAACAAACTTGGCATTTCTCAAGCTGAAAGAACTAAAGAAAAAAATTCAGGCCTCGAGTTGCAAAATTGTTGGATTCTATGGGCAAAACGTTGAATGATGCAGGAAGCACCTAAAAAAAGATGGAAGGAATACACAGAGTCACTGTACCAAAAAGAATTGGTCAACATTCAACCATTTCAGGAGATAGCGTATGATCAAGAACAAATGGTACTGAAGGAAGAAGTCCAAGCTGCACTGAAGGCATTGGCGAGAAACAAGGCTTCAGGAATTGACAGAATACCAATTGAGATGTTTCAACAAACGGATGCAGCGCTGGAAGCGCTCACTTGTTTATGCTAAGAAATTGGAAGGACGGGTACCTGGCCAACTGACTGGAAGAGATCCATGTATGTGCCCATTCCAAAGAAAGGTGATCCAACGAAATGCAGAAATTATAAAACTATCATTAACATCACATGCAAGTAAAATTTTGCTGAAGATTATTCAAAAGCAGTTGCAGCAGTACATTGACAGGGAACTGCCAGAAATTCAAGCCAGATTCAGGAGAGAACATGTAATGAGGGGTATCATTACTGATGTCAGATGGATCCTGACTGAAAGCAGAGAGTACCACAAAGAATATTGAATATACCATGGACTGCCAAAAGAACGAACAAATCTTCCCTGGAAGAAGTACAGCCAGAATGCTCCTTGGAAGCAAGGATGTCAAGACTTTGTCTCACATACTTTGGACATGTTATCAGGAGGGATCAGTCCCTGGAGAAGGACATCATGCTTGGTAAAGTAGAGGGTCAGGAAAAAGAAGAAGACTCTCAACAAGATGGACTGACACAGTGACTGCAGCAATGGTCTCAGACATAGCAATGATTGTAAGGATGGTGCAGGTCCAGGCAGTGTTTTATTCTGTCTTACATAGGGTCAATACCGACTCGACAGCACCTAATAACAACAACAACAAACAACTGTGAGAAAATAAATTTCTGTTTGTTAAAGTCATCCACTTTTGGTATTTCTGTTATAACAGCACTAGGGTACTAGATAACTAAGACAACGTGGAAAGAGGGATATCATTGCTGATGTCAGATGGCTCTTGGCTGTGAGTAGAGAATATCAGAAAGATGTTCACCTGTGTTTTATTGACTATGCAAAAGCATTACACTGTGTGGATTATAGCAAATTATGGACAACATTGAGAAGAATGGAAATTCCAGAACACAGTTGTGCTCTTGTGGAACCTCTACATAGACTAAGAGGCAGTTGTTCGAACAGATCAAGGGATTACTGCGTGGCTTAAAATCAGGAAAGGTGTGTGTCAGGGTTGCATCCTTTCACCCACTTACTCAATCTGTATGCTGAGCAAATAATCCGAGAAGCTGGACTATATAAAGAATGCGGCACCAGGACTGGTGGAAGACTTGTTAAAACTGTGTAAAGATTATAGCCTTGGAAACTATATAGGTCAATTTTACTCTGTCCTGTAGGGTAGCTGTGAGTCTGCATTTGACTCAATGACAATGGTTTTTTTTGGTTAGTGGAGACACACAAGGCTGCTTGAAAACATGGAGAGTGATGGGGTAGAAAGACTAACTTTTTAAACTGGGAGGTTAGAGTTGGTCAGAGTGATGGAAAAATAGCTTTAAAACATTTGTAAATTGCAGTCATAAATTTCTGTTTGCCATTTTTTTAATGTTAAATTGGCCCAATGAAGTTAAATATACACCCAGATTTTAGATCAGTGCATAATTTATGAAAAGAACTCCTTATCTAGAACCAGTGGCTCTCCTTCTAAGGAATGTCTCTCCATGGAACCTTCTTATCTACATTTTTATAAAAATAAGTTAGTTATAATTAGACTTAGTGTTTGATAAGTAGAATCACAAATTTACTTGGTAGTAATAGAATACAAGAATGTTTTTACCAATGCTGAATATCTGTTAAAGTTGTAAGACTGTAAAAACAGTGGTTCGAGAGACCAAAAGAACTACTTTTTGGAAAGCGTTTAATATTTAAACCAGTCTTTGTTCAGCTTGTTAACAATGACAGCTTGACAATAGTCTTCATCTCCATAACCCAGTTTCATGGAGTTGATTCTGACTCATAGCAACCCTATAGGACAGGGTAGGACTGCCCCCATAGTGTTTCCAAGGCTGTAATTTTTCAGGATCTTTCTCCCCCAGAGGGGCTGATGGATTCGAACCACTGACCTTTTGGTTAGCAGCTGAGTGCTTAATCACTTTGCCATCAGTGCGTGTTGTTGTTGGGTGCCACTGAGTCGATTTCGACTCATAGTGACCCTATAAGACAGAGTAGAACTGCCCCATCGGGTTTCCAAGGAGTAGCTGGTGGATTTGAACTGCTGACCTTTTTTGTTAGCAGCTGAGCTCTTAACCACTGCACCACTAGGGCTCCCTTGTCTCCATAAAAAACCAAAAACCAAACGCATTGCCAACAAGTCGATTGCAACTCATAGTGACCCTATAGGACAGAGTAGAACTGCCCCAGAGTGCCTGGTGAATTTGAACCGCCAACCTTTTGGCTAGCAGAGGTAGCTGCTAACCACTATGCCCCCAGGGTTTTTGTCTCCATAGCAGTAGCTAATTTAAAACCCGACAACATTTTACAGTCTTTTGTTATGCTGCTTCACCAGTAAACAGGAGAAGCCAATGTCATGTTCTACTCCAATCAGAGTAAGAAAGAGAATAACAACTACCTCAAGCAACGTTTACCAAACTAAAAATAGCTATGAAGAAGTTGAAGTTTAGTAACCAATGGAAAAATCAATCATGCTAAAAAAATGAGTACAGTGTAAAATTACAATGTCTTATAGTTTGATGTATAAATTCTTCAAAGCTACTACTTGCCTCCAAATTCTTTTTTTTTTAATTGTTGTAGTTAAATGAAGTTTACATTTCAAGTTAGTCTCCCATACAAAATTTTATACATACATTGTTATGTGACCCTAATTGCTCACCCCATTCTGCGACAGCACACTCCTCCTTTCCACCCCTGGTTCCCCATGAGCATTCAGCCAGCCCCTAACCCTCTCTGCCTTCCCATCTCACCTCTGGACAGAAGCTGCCCCTTTGGTCTCTTGTATCTACTTGACTAAGAGACTTCACGAGTATCACTTTATGTCCCGTGGTCCAGTCCAATGCTTATCTGAAGAGTTGGCCTTGGAAATTGTTTTAGTTCTGGGCTGATAGAGAGTCCAGGGGCCGTGCTTTCCAGGGTACCTCCAGTCTCAGTCAGACCATTAAGTCTGGTCTTCTTACTAGAATTTGAGTTCTGCACCCCATCTTTCTGCTGCTCCATCTGGGACTCTACAAATTCTTAATAAGAACTAAACCCATTGAGCCAGTTCTGACTCATGGTGACCCCATGTGTTACAGAGTAGAACTGCTCCATAGAGTTTTCTTGGCTGTAATAGCGGTGAAAAAGGAACCCTTGTGTCACAGTGGTTAAGTGCTCAGCTGCTAACCAAAAGGTTGGCAGTTAGAACCCACCAGCTGCTCCATGGAAGAAAAAACCCGGCAATCTGCTCCCACAAAGAATACAGCCTAGGAAACTGAATGGGGCATTCTACTCTGTCCTATAAAACCAAACCAAACCCATTGCCGATAGGGTTGCTAGAGGCCACAATCAACTTGATGGCATACAACAACAATCTTCATGGAAGCAGAGCACCAGACCTTTCTTCTGTGGAGTGGCTGGGTGGGTTTGAGCCATCAACCTTTAGATTAGCAGCCAAGGGCAAAACACTTGCACCACCCAGGTTCCTAAGTTCCTAATAAACTAGTAAAATATTAATATATTAACTTCTGAAGATTAACATTGGTGTTTTCCACACTGAGGGTGTGAAGCCATCGCCTCCACCACAGAGGGCTTGGAGAATCAGTTTTGCCTCTAGGGATGGGTAGAGTTTGCTATATTCTACCTTTTCATTGATCTGGGGTGGGGTGGGGGTGCATGGGTCTCAGTTCCATTTCTAAATTGGTAAACAATCAGCATTGCTTCTGAAAATTGAAGCTGTGCAAACATGATGCACAACAGCACTGTGCCAGGTACGTTCACCAGTGCAACAGACGCACCTGTCCCAGAAGACTTCATGGGCAATCGGGGGCTCTCCCACGACTGTACAATGTGGGGCTGTCTCTTTAAGAAAAGAACACAAAATTATGAATCCACTGTGTTTGTATGAAAGCTTATATTTAGAATTACAAAAGAAATCAAAACAATTGCAAATTTTAAAAAGCTGACAAATCCCATAAAGATAAAATACAGAAAAATAACACATTTTAAAGTTAATTGCCCAGTCACATTATTAGTTTTACTGATAACATTAATTAATTAACTGCATCATCATGATCACTATTTCGATTCAGAATATTTTAAATTTAATGAGAGTATTGTTATGGGTTGAATTGTCCTCCCCAAAATACGCATTGTAAACCCTAAACCCGATTCTTGTGATTGGAATCCCATTTGGGAATGGGTTTTCTTTTTTCTGCTAATGAGGCCTTATCAGTGTAGGGAGTGTCTTAAGCCAATCACCCCTGAGAGATAAGCTTGGAGAAGCAGGCAGAGGTGGGGGGAGATGATGTCAAGTCACAGGAAGGTCAAGGAGGAAAAGCTGAAAAGAGATAAGGACCTTCCTCCAGAGCCCACAGAGAAAGCCTTCCCCTACAGCCCGCACTCTGAATTCGGACTTCAAGCCCCCTAAACTGGGAGAAAGGGTCGCTGGTGCTACAATGGTTAAGTGCTCGGCTGCTAACCAAAAGGTTGGCGGTTCAAACCCACTAGCTGCTTTGAGGAAGAAAGATGTGGCAGTCTGCTTCCTCAGAGATTAAAACCAAAAAAACCAAACTCGTTGCTGTCGAGCGACACTGTAGGACAGAGTAGAACTTTCCCGTGGGGTTCCAAGGAGCTGATGGTGGATTCGAACTGCCAACCTTTTGGTTAGCATCCGAACTCTTAATCACTGTGCCACCAGGGCCACTCATTAAAAATCACAGCCTTGTAAATCTTGGAAACCCTGGTGGCATAGTGGTTGAGAGTTTGGCTGCTAACCGATAGGTCGGCAGTGCAAATCCACCAGGCGATCCTTGGAAACCCTATGGGGCAGTTCTACTCTGTCCTATAGGGTCACTGTGAGTCAGAATCCACTCCACGGCTCATGGGGTTTGGTTTGGTTTTGGTTTTGGAAACCCTATGGGGCAGTTCTACTCTGCTATATAGGGTAGCTATGAGTCAGAATAGACTCCATGGCAATTGGTTTGGTTAAACTGTGAGAAAATAAATTTCTGTTCCTTAAAGCCACCCACATGTGGTATTTCTGTTATAGCAACACTAGATAACTAAGACAAGTATGTAAAATTGGAATAATTTATATTGGAAAGAACAGAAAATAACAGGCTTCTAGCGTGATTGATCCGTGATTTTGAGAACATTTACTGATAGCTTAGGAAACTTGCTTTCAGCTTCCTAATCTATTATTGGTAATGTCTTATACATGTTTTGGACGTTGTCAAATTCGGGTAGTCCTTGATCACATGATTTTCATGTATGAGTAGCAAGATTTCAGGTGTTTAAGGTTTTCCCATATAGTGTCCATTCTGAAACCGTCTTTGAAATGACGATGCTCATTAACCACTTTACTTCAACAAATTCTCCAAAGGTCTTGGACGGGCTTGGGTGTGGGTGGAGTGGGCCCTGGAGAGCGGAGGGAGGCCATCCTTTCAGGGGGGGCTGGGCATGGTAGTGGTGAAGGATCGCCTCCACATGCGCAGGAATGTTCACAACTGCCATGTTCTTTTCTTATGCAAGGCAATTTATTAACAGAAAACAGCAATTTGACAAGTCTTGTTCACGGAGGGCGACCACGTGACCTCCCTTCCTGTGGGTGTTGTCAGAGGGGATGGGGGTGACATCCTCAATCCTCCTGATCTTCATTACCAAATGGGCATGGGCTCTGAGGGCAGACTGGGTCCCAGACTCTGGGACCTTGTTCCCATTTCCTCCAGAGTTTGATGTGTAGGGCAGTGATGTCCAGCTCCTTGCACCTCTGGGCCACATCCTGGGCAGGCAACATAGCTGCATGTGGTGAGGGTTCGTCTGGGTCAGCCTTTGCTTTCATCCCGCCAGTTACACGGCAGGTGGTTTCCTTGTCAGAGAGATCGGTGACATGGACAAAAGGGTCATTGAAGGATGCAAAAATGTGGCAGACACCAAAGACATTCTCTCCTTTGCTAGGCTTGAGGTCCAAGGCTGATGCTCTGCTCTTTCTTCTTTCCCTTCCCCTTGAGAGGTGTCATGTTTGTGCGTCCTCTCTAGACTCTGCCACTGGAAAGAGAGTAGCACTGTTTTTAATAAAAATCGGTGAGAAACAACATAAATTGCTACTGACAGGAGAAAACTAACTCCAGCGTGTTTGTAGGCTAGAGCACTGTTCTGCTGTGAGCAGAGTGAACGGAAGTCGTGTGGTACGTGGTTAATGTGAAAACTAGTACCGGATGGAAGGAGGTTTCAGGAAAATACCATTCACGTAAAATTCAAGATTATATACCTTGTGAAACTTGAATAAAAGCACTGGAATAGACACAGTTCAAAAATAAATGCCTGATTCTGGTTGGAAGGGCAAGAAGGAAGCCAGAAGGCAGCGGGAGCATGCTGGAAGCTTCCACTGTTTGGGTAACAATGTGTCTGTTACATTGGACTGGGTGAGGGGTGGAGATAGGGTGAGTGGGCGGGGGTACAATGGGTAGCTATTTTATTGTGCTTTATGTTGTTCAAGAGAATAAACCAGAACACCGTTAGATGCTAAACTGTATTCTAGAATGCCGGGCAGAAGAGGGTGGGGTATTTTATGATGGTGGTACAACTAGTTTCTGAGATGGGAATAGAGGGATTATTCTTGCAGATTAGCAGCCTAGTTTGGGCAAGCTGGATGTGATGGAGCAGGATGAAGAGGAAGAGTTAGGGGCTAAATTGTGCAGGAGGCGTGGGGAGGCACAACTGAGGGGACAAGGACATCAGAAAGCCACAGAGGCCAAGTCTCAAGTCCTTCAGGGTTGCTCATAACATTTAATTAGATACAACTCTATGGGTTGGGAATCATTATGCCCATTTTACAGATGAGGAACTGAAGTTTGGAGAGATTAAGTGACCCCCTCAAGCTTAGTCTGACTCAAATACTTTTTGTAGCACACTTTGCAAACATGAACCCATTGACGCCTCACGACACCACTATGGAGTTGATACTTTCAGTATTTCTCATATTATATATGGGGAAACGGAGGCACGGAGAGGTTAAAGTCCCTTGCAAGGCCAGCCAGCCAGTAAGTGGTGGGACTAGAATCAGAATCCTGGCTGTCAGGTTTTAGAACTAGGGCCTCTGGCAAAGGCGAGTAGTGAGTGCAGAAGGAATATGTCTGAGCATGGCCTGGGGCCCGGGGGAGAAAGGGGAGGATTAGAGGAAGAATGAGGAAGAGCTTCTGGAATGGCACTTTCCCACCTTCCCCAGTCCCTCCAGTGGGAACTAAGTTGGCGTTCTCCAGGAGCCTGCTGAGCGCCTACCAGAAGTGTCCAAAGCAGCAGTGTGCACAGGGCAGAAGGAGGCCACGGGGCTGTTCCTGGTGGGTGAAAAAGCCCTGCCATTCATCAGCTGGCAAGCCCCTTCAGGGAAGCCCCCGGAAAGGTCACGGGTGACCGGTCACTCACGCTCCCAGCAGGAGGAGCCAGCGGGAGGAAACTCGCGGTAGTTTTATCTCCTAGACACGGGCTACTGTAAGTGGAAATCTTTTTGTTTGTTTACAGAATGAAGGAGAAAAGACAAAAATACCCCCCAGGAGAAAGAGAAGCGGTAAGGAGAGATGGCAGCCAAGTCTGGGAAGCTGTAAAGCTGGGCCTCCCGCAGCAGTGGCAGGAGTAAGGAATCCCGGAGAGGACTAGGGATTAGAGATCCCACAACCTTCCGGAAGTGAGAGTTCAGATGGGGGAGGCGGACTGGCTGCAAGTCCACGGGAAGAGCAGGGAAGCTCTGAGGGCTGCCTCTAGGGCCGCTCTTTCTACTGAACGTCTTTCAAACCCACGTGGCCTGGTAGATTCGGCTCAGAAAAAAAAAAAGGTTGCCATCCTGTCTGACTCATGGCGACCCCAAGTGTGTTAGAGTAGAGCTGTGCTCCATGGATTTTCATTGGCTGATTTTTCAGTAGATCACCAGGCCTTTTTTTTCGAAGCACCTCTGGGTGGACTTGAACTTCCAACCTTTCAATTAGCAGCCAGTGCATTAACTGTTTGCACCAGCCAGAGCACAGGCCACAGAAGACGCCTCCTTTTCCACCCCACCCCTCAGTGAAGAGCGCCAGCGGGTGAGCCCTGTGTGTCTCAGAGTGCTGGTGTGTGTCTCTCTCTGGCTTTCTGGGTCTTTGTCTGAGAGCCTCTCTCGTCCTTCTGTGTCTCTGAGTTGGTCTCCATATCACTGTTTCTCTGTGTCTGCATATTCTGGTCTCTCAATGCCTCCCTGCATTTTGTTTGTCTCTGAAATCTCTGTGGCTCCAGATGTCTCTGTGCCTCCTCCCAGGGCAGCCCCAGCAAGTGGCCTCTCTGGCTGCAGTCCCACCAGGGATCAAGTGTGATTGGCTCATCATTTCACCCACCCACGCCCTTTCTGGAGCCTGGCCCCTGAGTCACTCAACTAAGGGTAGGTTCATGGGAGTGGCTGGGGAGTTTGAACCACTGATCTATCGGTTAGCAGGCGAGAGCTTAACCACTGCGCCACCAGAGCTCCTTGATCCAAGGGTAGTTTTCATTTATTGGAGACCTGGTAGGCTTACCTCCTGTAGCCAGAAGACGGCAGCGAAAAAGTTTAAGCATTAGTAGTTACCCTCCCTCAGACCTCACCTCTCAAGGCACTCCCAGGTTAGTTTAGTTAGATTTTGGGAATTTGCAAATTTGTTCAAAGCTGAATTTTCTTTAAAATTCAGGACTAGCCCACTAACTCTTGACATTTAAAAGTTAATAAAGATTCTGGTATACCAGATGTTCCTTGTGGGAATCCAGCTTCCTCTATTTTAACGTGGGGATAATAATAATTATGAATTAATTCCTGTACATGTTTTAGGTGAGCACCTAGTACATACTGAGTGCTCACTATGTGTTGGGTACCATTGGTGGCAGAGTACCCGATAGGCAAGGTAAGCACAGTGCTTACCTTGCTTACCAGATCATCTGTAGTGAACAATTTCACATTTTATCACCACATCAAAGATTCTGCTTGTAGGGATGGCTGGCATCTGTCTCTCCCAACCCCACAGCACCTTCCTACAGAATCAAAGCCTCTTTTCAAATTGATAATCCCAGACAGGACAGATGACCCAGTAACAAGCATGGGCTTACTTGCGCTTACTTAATCTGTAGTGAACAATTTCACAGGTTTTTCACCACATCCTCGCCTATTGGATAATCCGCCCCTGGACACCATGACCATCACCGTTATATTTCTCATTAATTTTCACTGAGTGCCGGTGCTGCCCCTTTGGTGAGTGTTGTTGCAGATCCTCAATTTTCACACTGGTGCTTCTGGGCACACGACTGGCTAGGATCACCCTTGGCTTCACCTGCCTGGAGGTTTTGGTGGGAAAAGCATGTCTTCATACTGTCCAGACCCCTCCACAACTATTGCATAACTAACCATTAGTTATCTGGATTTATGTTTATTGAATCTTGTATACATCATATCTACCAAGAAATGTGTGTATGTGTCTGTGTATTTCTACTGGAGTCTCTTGGTGGTTAACCTGCTTGACTGCTAACCAAAAGGTTGGAGGTTTGAGTCCATCCAGAGGTGCCTCCAAAGAAAGGTGGGGGGATTTACTTCTGAAAAGTCAGCCACTGAGAATCTTACTCTGACACACATGGGGTCACCATGAGTCAGTCAACTTGAAGGCAGGTGGGATGGTATAGTATTTCTACATATAGTGTCCATTAAAACATTTATCTAACCACTATGTATCTGTAAATGCATATCTTAACTGTCTACAGAGATAAATCTGTGTATATATTTGCATATTTACACTATTTCTTAGAATTAATGTTAGCACTATTCTACACTTCTCCTTTCTTTCAATATTTATATAACCACTGTATTTTCTGCCACCACTCGTCTGTCAGTTTGTCGTACTATGGTGGCTTGTGTGTTGCTATCATGTTGGAAGCTATTCCACCAGTATTTCAAATACCATCAGGGTCACCCATGGTGGACAGGTTTCAGTGGAGCTTCCAGAGTAAGACAGACTAAGGCCTGACAATCTACTTCCAAAAATTAGGCAATGAAAACCTTATGGCTGACAACAGTATGTTTTCTGACTTTCTTGCTTTGGACACATCATCAGGAGGGATTAACTGCTAGAGGAGGACATCTTGTTTGGTGAAGTCGAGGATTACTGGAGGAGAACATCATATCTGGTGAAGCCGAGGGCCAAAGAGGGCGGAGGAGAGCCTCTGTTAGAGGGATTAACACAATAGCCTCAGTGATGGACATGCCAGCAATTGTGAGGATGATGTAGGACCAGGCAATGTTTCGTTTGGCTGTACATGTGGTCGTCATGAGTGGGACAACTCCGACTCCTGGCAACCCCATGTACTACCAAACTTGATAGCTTCTATCTATCCATCCGTACAACTACCCGTCCATCCATCCATCCATCCATCCATCCATCCACCTACCCACCCACCCATCCATCTATCCATCCATCCATCCACCCACCCATCCATCCATCCATCTACCCACCCACTCACCCACCCATCCATGCATCCATCCATCCTTCTTTGACCATTTTACATATTTATATATAATTATTATTAAACCATACTACATTTCTGTCTGTAGAAAGATAGATGTGTAATGCATCTCTTGAATACACATCATTTAGAAATTCCCTCTATGTTTTATAAAAAGTTTTGTAGACATGCTTCGTATCACTGGCAGGTATGCACCTTTCCAATGCTCTTTGTTATGACCTTTTCTGTGAGGGCCTACTGCTTGTGGCTGTGACAGCTGAGGTGCTCTGGCAGCAGGAAGCAAGCAGTGTAGGGACAGGCCCAGCAGTAGCCATCGGGGGTCATTATGAACAGTCAGAGTTTGTGGTCAGAGGGTCCCAGTCTGGGGAAAGAGACCGTGAGCCTGTTTTTTCATTTTAAAATGAGCCTAAGAGTTAGGATTATGAGCATTATCCAGCACCTGGGTATTAAGTGTCATCGTCAGACCCTAGGCTAAGAATCCTTCTGTTAATGAGCTTGTGGTCTTTAAAAATTACTTAATTTTTTTAAACTGAAGTATGATGTACATGTAGAAAAGTGAATCTAAGTTTGATGAATCCTTACAAAATGGGCACACCTGGGTAACCAGCATCCAGATCAACAAACAGAACATTACCAGCTCTCAGAGCCCCCTCCCCTCTTTGTCACAGGTAACCACTGTCCTAACCCACAGATTCCTTTTGCTGGTTGTTGAACTTCATTTTATTTAGTTTTTGAGTTACTATCCTTTTTATATACTGCTGGATTTTATATGCTAATAGTTTGTTAAGGAATTTTACATCCATGTTCATTAGATGGATCTGTAATTTTTTTTAAATTTTGTTATTCTTGTTGAGAATAATACACAGCAAAGCATACACCAGTTCAATAGTTTTGACATGTACAATTTAGTGACATTGATTACATTCTTCGAATTGTGCAACCATTCTCATCCTCCTTTTCTGAGTTGTTTCTCCCCCATTAACATAAACTCACTGCCCCCTAAGGTTCCTATCTAATCTTCCTAGTTGCTGTTGTCAATTTGATCCCTTATAGATCTTAAAAGAACATGATGCTCTAGGCAGACTTTTTTTTACCAGTTCAGCTAAACTGTTGTTTGGTTTTAAGAAGATGTCAGGGGATGTTTTTAGTTTAAGGTTTAAAGATTTTCTCAGGGCAATAGTTTCAGAGGTTCATCCACCTCCATGGCTCCAGGAAGTCTACAGTCCATTGGAATTTAAAATTCTGTTCTGCATTTTCTCCCTTTTGATCAGGATTCTTCTATGAAATGTTCGATCAAAATGTTCAGTAGTGGTAGCTGGGCACCATCCAGTTATTCTGGTCTCATGAAATAGGAGGCACCTGTTCTTGGAGGCAATTAGCCACACATTCCATATCCTCCTCCTTTTCTTGATTCTTCTTCTTCCTCAGGTGATTAGAGACCAATTGTTGTGTCTTGGGTGACTGCTTGCAAGTTGATTTTCTTCTTTTGTCATGCTTTGTCAGATTTTGGTATCAAGGTATTATAAAAAGAGAAAATTTTATCTTTTTCTGTTCTCTGGAGGAGTTTGTGTAAGACTGGTATTATTTCTTCCTCAAATATTTGGAAATAATCTTCCTGGTGAAGTTGTTGGGCCTGAGGTTTTCTTTGTGGGAAGATTTTTAAAATATTAATTTCATTGTAGTAAAGTATATATAACACAAAATTTTTCATTTTAACCATTTTTAAGCCATTAAGTTTGTGGTAATTTTTTGGGGAACATTTTATTGTTGTTTAGGTGAAAGTTTACAGAGCAAATTAGTTTCCCATTCAACAATTTATACACAGCTTGCTTCGTGACATTGGAAACAACCCCCTGAATGTTTCAGCACTCTTCCCCCTTCTCTCCACTTTCCCTGAGTCTATTCACCAAGCTTTCCTGCCCCTACTGTCCTGAACTTAGCTTTCAGGCAAATACTGCCCTTTAGGTCTTGTATAGTTGACATTGTGAAGTGTACATTCCTCATGGGTGTTATTGTTCATTTTATAGGCCTGTCTATTGTATGGCTCTAATGTGATCTCTGGGAGTGATTTCAAACTCAAAGGGTGTCTAAGGGCTGTAGTCTCAGGGGTTCCACAGTCTCTCTCAGACCAGTAATTCTGGTCTTATTTATATGTTTGAATTTTGTTCTGTATTTCTCTCCCACTCTGTCCAGAGGAAGATGTTGTTGTTGTTAGGTGCTGTCCAGTTGGTTCCGATTCATATCGACCCTATGTACAACAGAACGAAACACTGCCTGGTCCGGCGCTCTCCTCACAATCTGCTTGAGCCCACTGTTGCAGCCACTGTGTCAATCCCTCTCATTGAGGGTCTTCCTCTTTTTCGCTGACCCTGTACTTTACCAAGCTTGATGTCCTTCTCCAGGGACTGATCCCTCCTGACAACATGTCCAAAGTATGTGAGACATAGTCTTGCCATCTTTGCTTCTGAGCATTCTGGTTGTACTTCTTCCAAGACAGATTTGTTCTTTCTTCTGGCAGTCAATATTCTTCACCAACACCACAATTCAAAGGCGTCAATTGTTCTTCAGTCTTCCTTATTCACTGTCCAGCCTTCCCATGCATATGAGGCGACTGAAAACACCATCGCTTGGGTCAGGCGCACCTTAGTCTTCAAGGTGACATCTTTGCTTTTCAGCACTTTAAAGAGGTCTTTTGCAGCAGATTTGCTGAATGCAGTGTGCCTTTTTATTTCTTGACTGCTGCTTCCATGGGTGTTGATTATGGATCTGAGTAAATGAAATCCTCTACAACTCCAAACTTTTCTGTTTATCATGATGTTCCTTATTGGTCCTGTTGTGATGATTTTTGTTTTCTTTGTGTTGAGGTGTAATCCATACTGAAGGCTTGTGGTTTTTGATCTTCATGGGTAAGAGCTTCAAGTCCTCTTCACTTTCAGCAAGCAAGGTTGTGTCGTCTGCATAACACAGGTTGTTAATGAGTTTTCCTCCAATCTTGATGCCCTGTTCTTCTTCATATAGTCCATCTTCTCAGATTATTTGCTCAGCATACAGATTGAATAGGTATGGTGAAAGGATAGAACCCTGACGCACATCTTTCTTGACTTTAACCACAGAATGGTTCTGTTTGAATGACTGCCTCTTGATCTGTGTTCAGGTTCCTCGTGAGCACAATTAGGTGTTCTGGAATTCCCATCTTCGCAATGTTACCAGTAATTTGTTATGATCCACACAATCGAATGCCTTTGCATAATCAATAAAACATCTTTCTAGTATTCTCTGCTTTCAGCCAGGAGCCATCTGACATCAGCAATGATATCCCTTGTTCCACGTTCTCTTCTGAATCAGGCTTGAATTTCTGGCAGTTCCTTGTCGATGTACTGCGCAGCTGCTTTTGAATGATCTTCAGCAAAATTTTATTTCCGTGTGATATTAATGATACTGTTCGATAATTTCTGCATTCATCTGGATCACCTTTCTTGGGAATAGGCATCATTATGGATTTCTTCGAGTCTGTTGGCCAGGTAGCTGTCTTCCAGATTTCTTGGCATAGATGAGTGAGCACTTCCGGCTCTGAATCTGTTTGCTGAAACATCTCAATTGATATTCCGTCAATTCATGGAGCCTTATTTTTTTGCCAATGCCTTCAGTGCAGCTTGGACCTCTTCCTTCAGTACCATTTGTTCCTGATCATATGCTACCTCCTGAAATGGTTGAACGTTGACAGTGCTTTTTGGTATAATGACTCTGTGTTCCTTCCATCTTCTTTTGATGCTTCCTGCATCGTTTAATATTTTCCCCGTAGAATCCTTCACTATTGCAACTCGAGGCTTGGATTTTTTCTTCAGATCTTTCAGCTTGAGAAATGTTGAGCATGTTCTTCCCTCTTGGTTTTCTATCTCCAGCTCTTCGCACATGTCATTATAATACTTACTTTGTCTTCTCGAGCCACCCTTTGAAATCTTCTGTTCAGTTCTTTTACTTCATCATTTTTTCCTTTTGCTTTAGCTACTCGACATTCAACAGCAGTTTCAGAGTCTCTTCTGAGATTCATTTTGGTCTTTTCTTTCTTTCCTGTCTTTTTAATGACCTCTTGCATTCTTCATGTATGAGACCCTTGATGTCATTCCACAACTTATCTGGTCTTCGGTCATTAGTGTTCAACACATCAAATCTATTCTTGAGATGGTCTCTAAATTCAGGTGGGATATACTCAAGGTCGTACTTTGGCTCTCATGGACTTGTTCTAATTGTCTTCAGTTTCAACTTGAACTTGGATATGAGCAACTCATGATCTGTTCTGTAGTCATCCCCTGGCCATGTTCTGACTGATGATATCATTGTCTCGTTCCACAGATGTAGTTGATTTGATTCCTGTATATTCCATCTGGTGAGGTTCATGTGTATAGTCGCCATTTATGTTGGTGAAAAAAGATATTTGCAACGAAGAAGTTGGTCTTGCAAAATTCTATCATGCAATCCATTGTTTCTATCACCAAGGCTATATTTTCCAACTACTAATCCTTCTTTTTTGTTTCCAACTTTCGAATTCCAATCATCAGTAATTATCAATGCATCCTGATTGCATGTTTGATTAATTTCAGACTGCAGAAGTTGGTAAAAATCTTCAATTTCTTCATCTTTGGCTTAGTGGTTGGTGTGTAAATTGGAATAATAGTTGTATTAATTGGTCTTCCTTGTAGGTGTATGGCTATTATCCTATCACTGACAGCGTTGTACTTCAGGATAGATCTTGAAATGTTATTTTTAATGATGAATGCAACACCATTCCTCTTCTAGTTGTCATTCCCCACATAGTGGACCATATGATTGTCCAATTCAAAATGGCCAATATCAGTCCATTTCAGCTCACTAATGCCTCGCATATTGATGTTTATGTATTCTGTTTCATTTTTGACAATGTCCAATTTTCCTAGATTCATACTTCCTACATTCCACGTTCTGATAATGGATGTTTGCAGCTGTTCGTTCTCATTTTGAGTCGTGCCACATCAGCAAATGAAAGTCCCTAAAGCTTGACTCCATCTACGTCATTAAGGTCAACTCTACTTTGAGGAGACAGCTCTTCCCTATTCATCTTTTGAGTGCCTTCTAACCTGGGAGGCTCATCTTCTGGCACTATATCAGACAATGTTCCACTGCTATTCATAAAGTTTTCACTGGCTAATTCTTTTCAGAAGTAGACTGCCAGGTCCTTCTTTCTGGTCTATCTTGGTATGGAAGCTCAGCTGAAACGTGTCCGCCGTTGGTGACCCTGCTGGCATTTGAATACTGATGGCTTAGCTTCCAGCATCCCAGCAACACGCAAGCCCCAACAGTACGACAAACTGACAGACCTGTCGGAGAGAGAGAGATAGAGATATCAAGGAAATGGCTTCTGTGGTTGTAGAGGCAGGAAAGTTCCAAGTCCATGGGTCAGGCGTCAGGCTGGAGGCTTCTCCTGACTATATAGCTGCAATGGCTGACAAATCCAAGATTGTTAGGTCAGATGGCAGGCTGCTGGCTCAAGTCCCAAGAACCAGAGGTCAGATGATGACAAGCCAAATGCAGGATTCAGAGTAGAGCAAAAGCCATTGAGCTTTGCCAGAAGTCCACATATATCAAATGCAGTCCATACCCCCAAGGAAACTCATTTTCAACTGATTAGCTGCTCATAGCAGATCTCATCATGGATGTGATTATGTCAGATCATCATGGAGGTGACTACATTGTTACATCATTACATAACTGCCAAACTACATCATGATTGCCAAACCACTGAGAATCTTGGCCCAGCCAAGTTGACACACAACCGTAACCATCACAGGGTCTACCCTGTATGGAGTTCATTGAGCGCTTGGATGGAAATCTTTTTGTCTTTGATAATATTGAGGAAGTTTTCTTCCAGCAAATCTTCAAAAATTCTGTTTTTTTTTTGTCTCCTCCTGTTCTGGGATTCCAATCATATGTAAGTTATTCCTCTTCATAGTGTCCCACATAACTCTTAGGCCTTCTTCATTTTGTTTTTTCATTCTTTTTTCTGATTGCTCCTCGAACAAATTGGTATTAAGGGGTTTGTCCTCTTTTTGATAATTGTTTCTTCCACTGTTTCAATTCTCCTTCTATGTCCTTTGATTTAGCTGTCTATTTCTGATATTTTATTGTTAATCTTCTGGATTTCTAGTTGCTGTTTTTGTATGATTTCTAATTGTATATTTAATTTGTCATTTTATTCTTATATTGTTTCCTTAACTCCTCTAGGGTTTTGTCTGTGTTTTCCTTGATCTCTTTGAGGACCCTATATAAAAGCCTTTTGAATTCCTTATCAGGCAGTTCCATTACTATCTCTTTCTCAGGAAGGTTTTCTGCCTCTCACTTGGTTGAGGCATTTTGTCTTGTTTCTTTGTATGGTTTGATATTGTCTGCTGTCTCTGAGGCATTAAGGTGTTATTTTATTTTTATTGTACTTTAGATGAAGGTTTACAGAACAAACTAGATTCTCATTAAACAGTTAGTACAGATATTGTTTTATGACATTGGTTAACAACTCCATTACATGTCAACACTCTCTCCTCTCGACCTTGGGTTCCCTATTACTGGCTTTCCTGTCCCCTCCTGCCTTTTAGTCCTTGCCTGTGGGCTGGTGTGCCGCTTTAGTCTTGTTTTGTTTTATGGGCCTCTCTAATCTTTGGCTGAAGGGTGAACCTTGGGAGTGACTTCATTACTGAGCTAAAAGGGTGTCTGGGGACCATACTCTTGGGGTTTCTTCTGTCTCTGTCAGGCGAGTAAGTCTGGTCTTTTTTTGTGAGTTAGAATTTTGTTCTACTTTTTTCTCCAGCTCTGTCTGAGACCCTCTATTGTGATCCCTGTTGGAGCAGTCAGTGGTGGTAGCTGGGCACCATCTAGTTGTACTGGACTCAGTCTGGTGGAGGCCATGGTAGTTGTGGTCCATTAGTCCTTTGGACTAATCTTTCCCTTGTATCTTTAGTTTTCTTCATTCTCCCTTGCTCCTGAAAGGGTGAGACCAGTGGAGTATCTCAACTGGTTGCACACAGGCTTTTAAGGCCCCAGACGCTACTCATCAAAGTAGAATATAGAACACTTTTTTTGTAAAGTGTTTTATGCCAATTGAGCTAGATGTTCTAAGGTTTTTTTTTAATTTATGTTTTTTTGGGGGGATATATCAGAGCAGGTGCTCTCTTGGGTGGGGGTAGAGGTGTGGGTGGATATTCGTGAGGCACGCAGAAGGTCTCTCCAGTGGGGGAGGGGTGGGGCAGGCTGCCAGGGACCACAAAAGTACTTTCTCCAGCAGGGGAGCAGTAGGATGGGCCACTGGGGGTGGCACAGGGGCTCTCTCTGGCCAGGGATGGGTGGGGCAGTCTGCTGGGGGGTGCACAGGTGCTCTCTCTGGTGGGTGAGGGGCGAGGTGGGTGGCTGGCAGTCCAGCAGGTGCTCTCTCTGGTGAGGGAGGGGCAGGATGGACAACAGAAGGCATGCAGGTGCACCCTCTCCAGTGAGAGAGGGGTGGGACAGGTGGCTGGAGAGAGGGAGAGAGAAAAATAAAAAAGAAAACAAAGAAAAAAAAGGGAGGGAGGCTCGTCTAGTACGCCACATTTGCCACCTACTCTACTGGCCAGGTACTGCCGTTGGAGAGTCTCCCTGTCTCTGGGTCCTGATTTCCTCCCTGCTATTTGTACGCTGGGATCCCTGAAGCTCTCGTTCCCCTTCCTGTACTTTCCCTCCTTAGCTCCAGTTCTTGTCCTGCTCACCTTGCTTTACTCTGAGTATGTCAACACAGTTTCTCTGTCTCCTACTGGGAGTTCCGTGATGTTGTCTTCCTATGCCCCTCACCCACAGTCACTGATGTCTTTGTCTCAAAATGGCCCCACTGTGCCAGACTGGCTGGAAGGGCTCCTGTGCTCTGTATCTCCTCTGTTCACTGCTGTCATTCAATTTCTTTTTCCAATCAGTGTTTGATCGAGTTCTATATACTTTCATTTGATGTTCAGAGTTCCAGGATTGTCATCTGTATCTGTTACATTTTGTTTCTCAGGTCTTTGCTGTGGAGGGATGTGTCGTGTGTCTGACTAGGCCACCATCTTGAATCCTCCCCTCTGTGGCAATTTTTTATAGCACCAATCGTTATTTTTGCTGTTAGTTGCCATCAAGTTGATTTTCAACTCATAGTGACCCCATATGACAGAGAAGAACTGCCCCATAGGATTTTCTAGGCTATAATCTTAATGGGAGGAGGACTGGTGGCACAGTGGTTAAGCGCTTGGCCGCTAACCAAAAGGTTGGTGGTTTGAACCCACCAGCATCTGCACGGGAGAAAGATATGGCGGTCTGCTTCTGTAAAGATTATAGCCTTGGAAACCCTATGGGGCAGTTCTAGTCTGTCTTTCAGGGTCGCTATGAGTTGAATCAACTCGAGAGCTTTGGGTTTGGTTTTTTGGAATCTTTGTGGGAGCAGATCACCAGTTCTTTCTCCCACAAAGCCACTTGGTGGATTCTAACCACCAACTTTTTGGTTAACAGCTGAGCGCTTAAAGTGCTTAACCATTAAGCCACCAGGGCTACTCATTTTAACCATTTTTAAGTGTACAATTTAGTGACATTAACTACATTCACAATGTTATGTAGCCATCACCACTTATATTTCCAAAACATTTTTATCACCCCAAACAGAAACTCAGTACCCATTCAGCAATAACTCCCTATTCTCCACCAATCCCAGCCCCTGGTAACCACTAATCTACTTTGGTCTCTATGCATTTGCCTATTCTAGTTATTTCATCTAAGTAGTTCCCTGACCTCCCAGTGCTGCTGCAGCCCCAGGTACCAGTCACTCTGACCTGCAAGTGGTTTAGTAATCTCTTGTTTTCTTCCTTTCTTTTTTATGTTTTGGTGAAAGTTTACACAGCAAGTTAGGTTTGACAATTTGCACACTAATTGTTCAGTGACATTAGTTACATTTTTCACAATGTGTCAGCATTCTCTTAATTGTGTTCTGGTTGTTCCATTCCTAGTAATGCGGTTTCCTTGCTCCCTAACCTTCTCATCTTTACTTGTGAGTAAATGTTGACGTTTTGATCTCATACAGGTGGTTTTTAAGTACAGCAGAAATCTTACAGGTAATAGCCTTTATTTTGTGTGCCACTCTGCTATTTCACTAAAAGGTGATCTCAGGGGATAGACTCGGATCAAGGTTTAAAGCGTGACTCAGGGCGACAGTCTCAGGGAGTCCTCTAATCTCTACTGGTCCAGATAGTCTGGCCTTTTTCTTTCTTTCTGAATCTGAGTTTTGATCTACATTTTTCTCTCATTCTATCCTGGACCATCTATTGTGATGGTCAGAATGGTCAGTGGGGGTAGTCAGGCACCACCTAGGTCTTGTGATCTCAGCCCTTTGTTCTTCATTGTAATTCAACCTCCATGATGGACATAGATCTCTTCTCCCACCTACCAATCTTGTGGTGGGCACGGATGCCCCACTTGCTCCAGGCCCTGGGCTACTGGTGTCTCTTTTTGTGCTGATACTTCTGTGCAGCTAAATGGGTCCTACTGACAGGTGTTTAAGACATAAGGTGATGTCAGAGAGACTTTGCTGTTAAGCCTGGGTGATTTCAGGCAAGTTGTTTAAACTCTGAGCCTTCAATTTCACATTTGAAAAACGGGGAGAGTAATAACTAATTCACAGATTGCATATAAAGATTAAATTATGTAACACACACACACACACACACACACACACACACACACACACACACACACACGCAGAGCTTTCTGCAGGGTTGGGACACCAGAGGGGCACAATTCATGGAGCCCTGGTGGCCTAGTAGTTAAGAGCTCAGCTGCTAACCAAAAGGTCAGCAGTTTGAATCCACCAGCCACTCCTTGGAAACTCTATGGATCAGTTCTACTCTGTCCTATAGGGTCGCTATGAGTCTGAACTGACTCCACGGCACACAACAACAACATAGTGATAGTTTTTCTGGTGATTTCTAGGGCCATGACATCTGTTCTCCCCTCATTTCCCTGTGTCTTCCTGTCTAGCAGAATCTTCCATTTCTAGGAATGAGGGAAAGCTAGATTGAGGACTCTAGCATCTCTGGAGTCCTTAGAGGGCTGGGAACTCCGAAGAGCTCACAGTGCATGTCATCGGAGAGTCCAAACAACACTTCTTCTCTCCCTAAACCACCCCCAGTCTCAGAGATAAAAAATTCCGGTGATTCACCCAATTCTGATCAATGAAACTTGAAGGGAAATCTAAGGTTTTCTGGAAGAGATTTTCTTCTCCAATCAAGAGAGGACAACATAGGAATAATACTTTTTTCCTTCTTGCTTTGGCTGTAGTAATGTGAGGAGGTGATGTTTGGAGCTATGGCAGCCATCTTTGGCCATAAGGAAAAAGCCAAGAGAATATTAGAGAAGGTGGCCCAGACCACTGACAAGACCAAAGGTTTCATCTCTGAAACCATCCACCTCCACTCCTATGTGAGGTAATCAACTCCTACAAAAGTGCTTTTCCTCATGTATTTTGTACTTGTCTCTCAGGACACCTCTTAAGATACAGCTGACAAATAGGAAAGGGAAGGTGGATGGTGTGCCTTTTTTTGTGTATTGGGGTGCCCCCTGACATGGTGAGTAGGGAGCAGCCCTTGGAAGGTGCTGTGGGGTGGGGAACTTGAGTATATTTAAAGAGATGTGCAAATCTCACCACAATAAAATTTAGAATATTTTGAGAACATTCTCATTACCCCTAAAATAAACTAGGGTACCCCTAACTCTCCATCACCCCATCCCTACTGTTGTTAGTTGCTGTCAAGTAGGCTCTGACTCGGAGTGACCTTATGTTATAACAGAATGAAACATTGTCCAGTCCTGCGCTATCTTCATGATTGTTTCTATGTTTGAGTCCATTGTTTCAGCCATTGTGTCAATCCCTCTCACTGAGGACCTCCCTTACCTTTGCCAACAACTCTCCACTTTACCAACCATGATGTCTTTTTCTAGTGATTGGTCTTTCCTGATGATATGTCCAAAGGAAGTGAGCTGAATTGTCAACATCCTCCCTTCTAAGGAGCATTCTGGTTGTATTTCTTCTAAGATTGATCTTCTCCTTCTTCTGGCTGTCCACAGTCTATTCAATATTCTTTGCTGGTACCACAACTCGAATGCATAAATTCTTATGTTTCTTTTTCATGTCCAGCGTTTGCATGCTTATAAGGTGATTGAAACGACCGTGGTCTGGGTCAGGTGCACATTAGTCATCAAAATGACATCTTTGCTTTTTAAAACTTTAAAAAAGGTCTTTTGCATGGAGGGCTGTTGGGACCATGGTCTCAGGGAACATCTAGCTCAACTGGCATGGCACACCTTATAAAGACAATGCTCTACATTCTACCTTGGTGAGTAGTGTCTGGGGTCTTAAAAGCCTGTGAGCAGCCATCTAAGATACTCCACTGGTCTCATTCCTTCGGGAGCAAGGGAGAGTGAAGAGAACAGGATACAAGGAAAAGATTAGTCTGAACGACTAATGGACCACAGCTACCAAGGCCTCCACTGGACTGAGTCCAGTACAGCTAGATGGTGCCTGGCTACCACCACTGACTGCTCTGACCAGGATCACAACAGAGGGTTCTAGACAGAGCTGGAGAAGGATGTAGAACAAAATTCTAACTCACAAAGAAACGACCAGATTACTGGCCTAAAGGAGACTGTAGAAACCCCAAGAGTATGGCCCCCAGACACCCTTTTAGCTCAGTGGTGAAGTCATCTCCGAGGTTCACCGTTCAGCTGGGGAGTGGACAGCCCCATAAAACCAAATGGGACTAATGAGGCACAGCAGTCCAGGGCAAAGGGCCAGAAGGCAGAAGGGGACAGGAAAGCTGGTGATAGGGAATGAGTAAGGATAATGTTGATGTGTTGTGAGATTGTTAACCATTGTCATAGGGCAACATGTGTACCAACTGTTAAATGAGAAACTATTTTGTTCCATAAGCCTTCATCTAAAGTGATAATAGCAGTACAATTGGAAGAGCGTAGTCGATGTCACTGAACTGTGCATGTAGAAATTTTTGAAATGGTGTATCTTTGGCTGTGTATATTTCCACCAAAAAGAAAAAAGGTTGAGAAGGGAGAGGGTTGACATGTTGTGGGCTTGTTAACCAATGTCATAAAACAATATGTGTACTACTGTTCCATGAGAAACTATTTGTTCTGTAAGCCTTCACCTGAAGTAAAATAAAAAAAAAAGAGAGGAAAAAAAAGGTATTTTGCAGCATATTTGCCCAATGCAATATGTTGTTTGATTTCTTGACTGCATGGATGTTGATTATTGATCCAAGTAGAGTGAAATCTAAGCCTATGGTTTTTCTCTCCTGGATGGTGACCCTTATTGACTTCCTTCACTGTTGTCTGTGATTCTGGTTGTCTTTTGGACTTGGTTTCAGGGTGTTTCTTGGTTTTTACAGAGCCATTTCTTTAGGGGGTTCTGGAGTGGATAGTAGAACACTTTCTTGCTCTGAAGGCTATTTTCACACAACTTGGCATCAGTGGCATTTCCTGGAGACAGTGTTTGAAACCTCTGTCTATACTCTCTGAACCTCTTCATAGAAATTAATAAGAGCAGGACTTCGTGGTGTTCTCAAAGACTGGCAATAAGGTACACATATCTCTATTTTTGCCAAAACTTAATGCCTCCACTCAGCTCTCTGCTGGCCTCAGCTTTGCTCCTGGCCAGCCAATCCCCTGCTCTGCTCCAGGCATGTCACAATGGTGCCACTGCAGCCCCCCCCCCCCTCCAGGCTAGGGTGTTCCCATGGTGATGGTAAACATCCTGAGCATGGGAAGGGGGCGCTTACCCTAGGATACTAAGCCTGGGAGACCAAGCCCAGGTACTCAAAGAGCAAGTGAGGGGGGCCCAAGGGATGGAACTGCAGTGAAACAGCTCTTTCACAGCCCCTGCATCCTCCTTGTTGGCTAGTGAGATTTTAGTCCTGCCTCTGTCTCTTGGCTGCTCCTGTTACCATTTTTGATTCCTTCAGCTCTTGAAGCTGAAGGAACTGGCCTCTCAGGTCCTTGACTCCTTGCCCTTGCCACAAAATTGTTTCCTCCTAATAGCTGGTCCTTTCTTTTGCCTCAAAATAATAACAGAGTGGAGCATCCTGAGGGGCTTTTCCCTTTCTTAGGACTGTATCAGAGGGGGCCAGTGTGACTCAATTCTGAGTGATAGGACCAGAGACCAAGACTGCTGGATGTGTATATGTGTGTGGGGGGGGGGGGAGCAGGGATGTGTCAAAGAGAAAAATTAATAACAGACACCTTACTTTGATTTTAAGATTTTTTCATTCTCACAAAACCAAAATTTTAGCTGCCAGGCCAGAGACCAGCTAGTAATCTGGTATCAGTTGATCTCAGTAAAAGAGGGAGGGCAGGGTTCAATCAATTATGTCAAGATTAGCAAATGGTTGATCTTCTATTCTTCTCCTTCCTCTTCTCTTTATAAGCTTTATTTTAACTAGCATACTTTGAGCCATTTGGTTTTTTTTGGAATCAGAATGGTGTCCCTATATGCATATAGAATAACTCCTCAGAATAAATCTTATGTTTCCATTCCTTTGACTTTTGATTATTTTTAACAAGTGTCTGGGAAAGTTTTCATCCTTGACAAATGATGTGTGGAGTGTGGCAGACATCGCATGACCATGAGGGGAAGGAAGAGTGTCTCTCATGGTCATGTGATGTGTGTGATTGAGAGGCTGAACAAATGAACTGGTCACTGTGAGCCTCTAAAGTTAAGATGCTCCATGATGTTCCAGCAGGAGTGTAGAGCCAGGGCTCTGCACTTTTCACCCACCCTCCATGAGAGCTGCAGTGGGAAGGGAACTGCATTGTCCCAGAGAAGCTATGAACATACTTGCAATTAATTTCCCAGGGTGGCACAAGCAGTTTGCGCTGACTGCTAACCTGAAGATTGGTGGTTCAAACCCACTCAGTGGCACTATGAGAGAAAGACCTGGTGCTCTGCTTCTGTAAAGATTACAGCCAAGAAAACCCTATAGAACAGTTCTACTGTGTAATGCATGGGGTCACAATGAGTCAGAATTGACTCAATGGCAAAGGGTTTGGTTTTTGGTTTATGCTCTTTTATTTTTAATGAGTGGACCTTGACAAAGCACTTACCCACTATCTCAGTTGACCCTCCCTATAGGGCTGTGAGATGGACAATAATCACCAAAGCTCAAAGGAATGAACGTTTTCACTTACTCCCCATTACTTCTCACTTCTACACTTAGGAGTACTCATGATGCTGCACTGCTGTAAGCTCTTTGCACATATTAACCCATGTAAAACTCACAAGAAGCCAATTATTCTGTATTTCTATGGACAAGAAAAACAGAAACACAGAGAGGTCATAGCTAGTTTGTAGCCGAGCTGGTGCATGAGCTCAGGAATCATGATTCAGGTTCCACACACTTAACCACTGCAGCCTGGGTTCCAGCCAGCTCCCGAATCCACATTATGGGCTTTCGGCTTGGCTCACAAATGTCTTCTCTGCCTCACTGGGAGAAGGAGTAGCCTGAATTCTGCAGAACTCAATTGTACTTCCTGGCCACAAAATGTAAGGTCCCTGCCTTGATGCCAAGACCTTTTCTTAGGCACAAGTGATGGTGAAGATCATGGTTAGAGAATGACTCTGCAGTGAATCTCCTCAGGCATGGGTGCCAGGAACATCCAGCCATTACTACATCACAGCACACTCATATGAGGAGTCACACCACTATCTATTCACGGAGTCCGTATGTCAGCATGAGGACTCATTGCCTGAACATGTGTGACTTTGTTCACCCCAAAAGAAGTCGTTGAATCAGTCACAGATTGATAGTTATTTACTTGCTTCTGACCTGTAATAAATCTTAAAATCCTCAGTCAATTATTGGCACAGTCTTCCAGGTATGTATTCTTGGAGGTAATGTTAGCTGATGTTAGAATGTATCTACTTATGAGTCTGTTATTTTTTTGAGGAAAATTCACGTATCATAAATTTAACAATTTTACAGCATGGGGTTCAGTGGCATTAGGCACAGTCACAATGTTGTGCAACCATCACCTCCATCTAGTCGAAAACATTTCTCTCACCCCCAAATGAAGTCCCACACTCAATAAGCAGTCACTCTCATCTTCCCCATCCCCGGAGCATGGCACTAATATGCTTTCTCTCTCTATGGATTTGCCTGCTGTTGATATTTCATATAATTGAAATCATACAATATGTGATCTACTCTGTCTTCTTTCACTTAGCATATGCTTTTGAGGTTCACCCACAATGTAGCATGTATCAGTACTCCACTCTTTTAAAAATTTATTTATTTGTTTTGTTGTTATTGTTGAGAATATACACAGCAAAACAAATACCAATTCAACAGTTTCTACAGGTACAATTCAGTGACATTGATTACATTCTCTGAGTTGTGCAACCACTGCAACTCCCCTTTCTGAGTTGTTCGTCCCCCATTAACATTAACTCACTGCTCCCTAAGGTTCCTACCTAATCTTTCGAGTGGGTATTGTCAATTTGATCCCATATAGTTAGGCAGACATTTTTTAATAGTTAAGGTAAACTTTGTTTGATTTTAAGAAGACAGCAAGGGATATTTTTGGTTTAAGGTTTAAAGATTATCTCAGGGCAATAGTTCCAGGGGTTCATCCACCTTCCATGGAGTCCATGAGAATTTGAAAGTCTGTTTTACATTTTCCCCCTTTTGATTAGAATTCTGCTATAGAATTTTTGATCAAAATGTTCAGTAATGGTAGCCATGCACCATCCAGTTCTTCTGGTCTCATGGAAAAGGAGGTAGTTGTTCATGGAGGCGATTAGCCACACATTCCATATCTCCTCCTGTTCCTGACTCTCCTTCATCTGTTGCTCCAGGCAAATAGACTAATTGTTGTGACTTGGATGGTCATTTGCAAGCTTTTAAGACTCCAGGAACTATGCAGTGAACTAGGAGGTAGAACAGAAGCACTAAACATGTTATTAGACCAATTAACTGGGATGTCCCATGAAGCCATGACCCTAAACCTCCAAACCAAGGAAGAAAATCCCATGAAGTTTTTGGTTATACATAAACAGCCTCATCAGCTATTTTTTTCATTGTTGTAAATACATCACACGATTTTTGCCAATTCAAGTTTATACAGGTGTACAATATATGGACAGCAATTACAATAATTGGCTTTCCAACCCTAGACTTAATCAATGTGATTTTCCCATCATCATTAACCCCCTCTCCTCCTCCCTCCCACCTCTGCTAACCACTAATAAACTTTGTACATTTGCCTTTTCTTGCCTTTTTATATAAGCAAAGTCATACAGTATTTGTCCTTTTTATATAAGCAAGGTTATACGATATTGACTTATTTCACTCAGCAAGTCTTCCAGCCCCATCCATATTGGAGCATGTATCAAAACCTCATTTCTCCTACTAGCTGAATAGTATTCCATTGTATGTATGTGACACATTTTGTTTATCCATTCATAGGTTGATGATTATTTAGGTTGTTTCAACCTTTAGGCTATTATGAATAGTGCTGCAATGAACATTGGTGTACAAGTCTCTGAGTCTCTGCTTTCAAGCCTTTTGGGTATATACCTAGGAATGGAATTGCTGGGTCATGTAGTAGTTCATATGGTAGTGAAGAGGACCAGTTGTTGTGTTTGGTAATGTCTTTTGATGAATAAATTTTAAAATTTTATGAGGTCTCATTTATTTGTTTATTTTTGTCTTTTGCTGCTTGTGCCTTTGTTATTATATTAGGTAATCCATTGTTAAAAGTGAGGCCTGACAGGATTTCCCTGCATTTTCTTCTAAGAATTTCATGGTTTTAGTTTGCACATTTAGGTCCTTAATCCATTTTAAATTTTTTTTTTGTATGATGTGAAGCATGGATCCTGTTTCATTTTTCTGCATTTGAAAATCCAATTTTCCCAATTGAAGAAACTCTTCTTTCTCCATGGAATGGACTTAGCACCCTTGTTAAAAATCGGTTGACCATAGGTATGTGGGTATATTTCTGAACTGTCAATTCTATTTCATTGGTCTATGTGTCTATTGTTATACCAGCACCAGGCTGTTTTGATTACTATAGCTGTACAGTATGTTTTAAAATCAGGAAGTGTGAGCCCTACTTTGTTCTTCTCTTTCAACATTGCTTTAGGTATTCAGGGTCTCTTACCCTTCCATATAAAGCTGAAGATTGGTTTATTCCTTTCTATAAAGAAGGCTATTGGAATTTCTGTTGGGATTGTGGTGAATCTATGTATCACTTTGGGTACTTCACTCTTTTTCTTTTAGGGCTGAATAACAAGCCATTGTTTAGATATACCACATTTTGATTATCCTTTCATCAGTTGATGATACTAGGGTGTTTCCACTTTTAGCTATTGTGAATAACGCTGCTATATACATTTGTGTGTGTTTGTTTGAATACCTGTTCTAAATTTTTTTTTTATTGTGCTTTAGGTGAAAGTTTACAGAGCAGATTAGTTTCTCATTAAACAATTAATGCATAAATTGTTTTGTGACATTGGTTGCCAACCCAGCAATATGTCAACACTCACCTTCTCAACTTTGGGGGTCCCCATTTCCATTCATCCAGTTTTCCTGTCCCTTTCTGCCTTCTCATCTTTGCTTTTGGACTGGTACACCCATTTAGTCTCTTATACATGGTTGAACTACATGTGTTATTGTTTGTTTTATAGGCCTGTCTAATTTTGGCTGAAGGGTGAACTTCAGGAGTGACTTTAGTACTGAGTTAAAAGGGTGTCTGGGGGCCATACTCTTAGGGTTTATCCAGTCTCTGTCAGAGTGGTGAATCTGGTCTTTTTTTTGTGAGTTTATATTTTGTTTTACATTTTTCTCCTGCTCTGTCTGGACCCTGTATTGTGATCTCTGTCAGAGCAGTCAGTAGTGGTATCTGGGTACCATCTATTTGTTCTGGACTCAGTCTGGTGGAGGCTGTGGTTGTTGTAGTCCATTAGTCCTTTGGACTAATCTTTCCCTTGTGTATTTGGTTGTCTTCATTCTTCTTTGCTCCACATGGGGCAGGACGAGTGGATGTATCTTAGATGGCCACTCACACAAGCTTTTAAGACACTACTCACCAAAGTAGGACGTAGAACATTTTCTTTATCAACTGTGTTATGCCAGTTGAGCTAGATGTCCCCCGAGACCATGGTCCCCAACCCTCAGCCCAGTAACTCGGTTCCTCAGGGATTTTGGATGTCTCTATGAAGCTTCTATGACTTTGCCTCAGTCAGGCTATGCTGACTTCCCCAGTATTGTGTACTGTCTTACTCTTCACCAAAATTACCAGTTATCTATTGTCTAGTTAGTGTTTTTTCCACCCCACCCCTCAACATCAAAGATTGTTTCTTTCTGTGTATAAATATTTTCATGATAGTGGTCTCATATAGTATTTGTCTTTTTGTGATTGACTTATTTAACTCAGCATAATGCCCTCCATATTCATCCATGTTGTGAGATGTTTCACAGATTCATCATTGTTCTTTATCATTGCCTAGTATTTCATTGTGTGTATATACCATAATTTTTTATCCATTCATCTGTTCACGGGAATTTAAGTTGTTTCTATCTTTTTGTTACTGTAATAATGCTGCAGTGAACATAGTTGTGCATATGTCTATTCGTGTGATGACTCTTATTTCTCTGGGATATATTCCCAGGAGTGGGATTGCTGGATCATATGGTATTTCTTTATCTAGCTTGGTAAGGAAGTGCCATATCATTTTCCAAAATGGTTGTACCATTTTGTATTCCCACCAGCAGTGCATAAGAGCTCCAATCTCTCCGCAGCCTCGCCAACATTTGTCGTTTTCTGTTTTTTTTATTAGTGCCAGTAGTGTCAGTGTGAGATGGTATCTTATTGTAGTTTTTAAAAAAATGTTTTTATTGTACTTTAAATGAAGGTTTACAGAACAAATAGTTTCTCATTGAACAGTTAGTACACATACTGTTTTATGACATGGTTAACAACCCCATGACATGTCGACACTCTCCCTTCTTGACCTTGGGTTCCATATTAATAAATTTCCTCTCCCCTTCTGCCTTCTAGTACTTGTCCCTGGGTTAGTGTGCCCCATTAGTCTCATTTTGTTTTATGGGCCTGTCTAATCTTTGGCTGAAGGGTGAACCTTGGGAGTGACTTCATTAGTGAGCTAAAAGGATGTCCAGGGGCTATACTCTTGGGGCTTCTTCAGTCTCTGTCAGGCCAGTAAGTGTGGTCTTTTCTTGTGAGTTAGAATTTTGTTCAACATTTTTCTCCAGCTCTTTCTCAGACCCTCTGTTGTGATCCCTGTGAGAGCAGTTAGTGGTGATAGCCAGTCACCATCTAGTTGTACTGGACTCAGTCTGGTGGATGCTGTGGTGGTTGTGGTCCATTAGTCCTTTAGACTTATCTTTCCCTTGTATCTTGTTTTCTTTATTCTCCCTTGCTCCTGAACAGGTGAGACCAGTGAAGTATCTTAGATGGCTGCTCACAAGTTTTTAAGACCCCAAACACTACTCACCAAGGTAGAATGTAAAACATTCTCTTTATAAACTATGTTATGCTAGTTGAGCTAGATGTTCCCCAAAACCATGGTCCCCATGGCCCTCATCCCAGCAATTTGGTCCCTCAGGGAGTTTGGAGCTTCCATGACCTAGCCCTGTACAAGTTGTGCTGGCTTCCCCAGTGTTGTGTACTGTCTTACCCTTCACCAAAGTTACCACTTATCTGTTGTTATGAGATGCTTTGCAGATTCATCATTGTTCTTTATCATTGTGTAATACTCCACTGTGTGTATGTACCATAGTTTGTTTATCCATTCATCTGTTGATGGGCATCTAGGTTGCTTCCATCTTTTTTGCTATTGTGAACAAGGCTGCAATGAACATGGGTGTGCATATGTTTATTCGTGTGACAATTCTTATTTCTCTAGGATATATTCCTAGGATATATTGCTGGATCATATGGTATTTCTATTTCTAGCTTTCTGAGAAAGCACCATAATGGTTGTATCATTTTGCATTCCCACCAGCAGTGCTTAAGAAATCCCATCTCCCTGCAGCCTTTCCAACATTTGTTATTTCCAGTTTTTTAAATTTGTGCCGGTAATGCCGGGGTTAGATGGTATGTCATTGTGGTTTTGATTGGCATTTCTCTAACGGCTAGTGATCACAAGCATTTCCTTATGGGTCTGTTAGCCGCTTAAATGTCTTCCTTGGTGAAGTGTCTGTTCATTTCCTTTGCCCATTTTTTAATAGGATTATTTGTCTTTTTGTTGTGGAGGTGTTGGATTTTCTTGTAGATTTTAGAGATTAGACTTTGTCTGACTTGTAATGTCCAAAATTTTTTCCCCAGTCTGTAGGTTCTCTTTTTACTCTTTTGGTGAAGCCTTTTGGTGAGCTTAAGTGTTTAATTTTTAGAAGATTCCAGTTATCTAGCTTATCTTCTGGAGTTTGTGGGTTGTTGGTTACGGTTTGTATCTTGTTAATGCCATGTATTAGGGCCTCTAGCATTGATCCTGTTTCTTCTTATAGTTTTTGGCTTTATATTTAGGTCTTTGATCCATTTGAGTTAATTTTTGTATATGGTGAGAGGTATGGGTCCTGTTTCATTTTTTTGCAAATGGACACCCAGCTTTGCCAGCATCATTTGTTAAAAAGACTGTTCCCCGTTTGATGGACTTTGGGCCCTTGTCGAAGATCAGGTGACCATAGGTGGATGGTTTACATTTGGTTTCTCAGTTCTGTTCCATTGGTCAATGTATCTATTGTTGTACCAGTAACAAGCTGTTTTGACTACCATAGCTGTATAGTAGGTCGTGTGAGTCCCCCTACTTTATTCTTCTTCAGTAGTTCTTTACTTATCTGGGTCTTCTTCCCTTTCCATATAAAGTTAACAATTAGTTTTTCCATCTCTTTAAAGAATGTTGTTGGTATTTGGGTCAGGATTGCATTGTATTTGTAGATTGCTTTGGGTAGAATTGTCATTTTCACACTGTTGAGTCTACCTATCCATGAGGATGGTATGTTTTCCTGTTTATGTGGATTTTTTTGGTTTCTTGTAGTATTTTGTAGTTTTCTTCGTATAGGCCTTTTACATCCATGGTTAGATTTATTCCTAAGTACTTTATTTTTTAAGGGGCTATTGAAAATGGTATTGTTTTCCTGATTTACTTTTCATCATTCTCTTTATTGGTGCGTAGGAACCTAGCTGATTTTTGTATGTTTATCTTGTATCCTGCTACTCTGCTGAATCTTTCTATTAGTTCCAGTAGTTTTCTCATGGAGTCTTTTGGGTTTTCTATGTATAGTATCATATCATCCGCGAATAAGGACAGTTTAACTTGCTTCATTACCAATTTGGATGCCCTTTATTTCTTTTTCTTGCCTTATTGCTGTAGCCAGGACTTCCAGCCCAATGTTAAATAGGAGTGGTGAGAAAGGGCATCCTTGTCTTGTTCCTGTTCTCAAGAATGTTTTCAGCCTCTCTCCATTAAGAATGATGTTGGCTGTTGGTTTTGCACAGATGCCCTTAATTATATTGAGAAATTTCCCTTCTATACCTATTCTATTGAGAGTTTTTATCAGCAATGGGTGTTGGACTTTGTCAAATGCCTTTTCTGCATCAATTGAGATGATCATGTGATTCTTTTCTTTCCTTTTATTTATGTGGTGGATTACGTTGATTGATTTTCTAATGTTGAACCATCCTTGCATACCTGGTACGAATCCTACTTGGTTGTGGTGTATTATTTTTTTGATATGATGCTGAAGTCTATTGGCTAGAATTTTGTTCAGAATTTTTGCATCTATATTCATGAGAGATATGGGTCTGTAATTTTCTTCTTTTGTGACGTCTTTGCCTGGTTTTGGTATCAGCGTTATGCTGGCTTCATAGAATGAATTTGGGAGCGTTGCTTCCTCTTCTATGCTCTGAAATAGCTTGAGTAGTACTGGTACAAGCTCTTCTTTAAATGTTTTGTAGAATTTTCCAGTGAAGCCATCTGAGCCAGAGCTTTTTTTGGTTGGGAGTTTTTTTTTATTACCTTTTCAATCTCATCTCTTGTTATGGGTCTGTTCAGATTTTCAACATCACTTTGTTGTAGTTTGGGTAGGCCGTGTGTTTCTAGAAATTTATCCATTTCCTCTAGGTTTTCAAATTTGTTGGAGTATAGTTTTTCATAATATTTTGTTATAATCGTTTTTATTTCAGTTGGGTCTGTTGTAATGTCCCCCATTTCATTTCTTATTTGGGTTATTTGTGTCCTCTCCTGTTTTTCTTTTGTCAGTGTGGCCAGTGGTTTGTCGATTTTGTTGATTCTTTCAAAGAACCAACTTTTGGTTTTGTTGATTCTTTGTATTGTTTTTCTGTTCTCTATTTCATTTATTTCTGCTCTGATCTTTACTATTTCCTTTCTTCCGGTGGTTGTGGGCTTTTTTTGCTGTTCTTTTTCTATTTGTTTGAGTTCTGTAGTTAATGTTTTGATTTTGTCCCTTTCTTCTTTTTTGATATGTGCATTTATTGCTATAAATTGGCCTCTGAGGACTGCCTTTGCCGTGTCCCAAAGGGTTTGGTATGATGTGTTTTCATTCTTATTTGATTCTAGGAATTTTTTGATTCCATCTCTGATTTCTTCTATTACCCAGTGATGTGTAAGCAGGGTATTATTCAGTTTTCATGTAGTTGATTTTTTTTCCTTGCTCTTTCTATTGTTAATTTCTACTTTGATGGCATTGTGGTCAGAAAAGATACTTTGAATTATCTCAACGTTTTGGATCTTGTTGAGAATTGCTCTGTGGCCTAAGATTTGGTCTATTCTGGAGAACTTTCCATGTGCATTGGAAAAGAACGTGTACTTTGCAGAGGTTGGATGCAGTGTTATATATATGTGTATGAGGTCCAGTTGGCTGATTGTGCCCTTTAGGTCTTCTGTATCTTTGCTGAGCTTCTTCTTAGTTGTTGTGTCCTTTACTGAGAGTGGTGTGTTGAAGTCTC
Source organism: Dugong dugon (assembly GCA_030035585.1). NCBI lineage: Eukaryota > Metazoa > Chordata > Mammalia > Sirenia > Dugongidae > Dugong > Dugong dugon. The sequence continues at coordinate 2,211,213 of CM057475.1, read as the reverse complement.
CTACTATTACTGTGGAACTGTCCATTTCTCTTTTCAGTGTTGTTAGAGTTTGTTTTATGTATTTTGGAGCCCTGTCATTGGGAGCGTAGTTGTTTATTATGGTTATGTCTTCATGATGGATCATCGCCTTAATCATTATATAGTGTCTTTCTTTGTCTTTTATGGTAGATTTTGTTTTAAAGTCTATTTTATCTGAAATTAGAATTGCCACTCCTGCTCTTTTTAGGTAGTTGTAAGCTTGATATATTTTTTCCAACCTTTGACTTTTAATAAATTCACATCTTTGTTTCTAAGGTGTGTCTTCTGTAGACAGCATATTGATGGATCCTGTTTTCTTATCCATTCTGTCACTCTCCGTCTCTTTATGGGTGCATTGAGTCCATTTACATTCAGTGTAATTATTGATAGATGTGAGTTTGTTGCTGTCATTTTGTAGTGCCTTTTTTTGTGGTGCTGATGTTTTCTTTGTTCTTCTTACTCTCTTGTGCTGAGTTACTTTTGTTTGTGGATTTTGTGTTCATTTCTTTTGTTTTTGTAGGTTTTGTTTTTGCTGAGACTTTATGTTTTTCCTCTTTTTTTTATCAGTATGTTCATTAACTTTCTTTGTGGTTACCATGAATTTCACCTTTATCTTTCTAAGTTTGAAGCTGTCTACCATTACTTGGTATCGCCTTGCCTTCCTCTCCATTAGAAGGTTCTGTACCTATGCCGTTTATTTCCTCTTTTATTGTTTTGATGTTGTTGTCATTTACTGATTAATTGCTCTGATGCCGTGTTGTATTACTTTTGGTTTTGGATAATCCTTGAGAGTTCATTTCCTAGATGGGTATCTGGCTGGTATGATCCTGCGTCCTAGGTTCTGCCTGTGAGCTGAAGCTGTTTGTCCTCAGATTGAAGAACTCCCTTTAATAATTCTTGTAAGTTTGGTTTGACTTTTACATATTCCCTTAATTTCTGTTCATCTGGAAATGACCTAATTTAACCATCAAATCTGAACGAGAATTTTGCAGGATATATTATTCTTGGTTGGCAATTTTTTTCTTTCAAGATTTTATATATGTCATCCCAGTGCCTTCTTGCCTGCATGGTTTCTGCTGAATAATCTGAGCTTAGTCTTATTGTTTCTCCTCTGTATGAGACTTCTTGTTTTTCATGAGCTGCTCTCAGGATTCTTCATTTGTTTTTGGTTTTGGCAAGTGTGAATATGATATGCCTTGGTGATTTTCTTTTGGGGTCTCTTCTATATGGGGTTCGTTGAGCTTGTTGGATGGCCAGCGTTTCATCTTTCATGATATTGGGGAAGTTTTCTGTCAGCAGTTCCTCAATGATCCTCTCTGTGTTTTCTGTTTTCTCCCCCTGTTCTGGAATTCGAATCACTCGTAAATTATTGCTTTTCATTGTGTCCCACATAACTCTCAGGGTCTCTTCATTTTTCTTTGTTCTTTTTTCTGAGTTTTCCTCAAACAGCGTTTTATCCAAGTATTTGTCTTCAATTCCACTGATCCTGTCTTCCACGGTTTCAAATCTGCTTCTCAGCCCTTCTATGACATCATCCATTTCTGAAAGCTTGTTGTTTAGCTTTTGGATTTCTAATTGTTGTCTTTGTATAATTTCTAGTTGTGAATTTATTTTGGCATTTTGTTCCTGCATCATCTTCCTGAATTCTTCCGATTTTTTGTCTGTATTTTCCATGAATTTGTCTATTTTTTCCTCCTGTTTGTCAGCTTTTTGCCTCAGTTCTTGGAGAATTCTGAGTATTAGGGATTTGAATTCCCTATCAGGTAGTTCTAGTGCATTTTCTTCCACAAGAGAGTTATCTGGTGTTTTATTTTGGATGCCTACTTGAACCATCCTGTCCTGTTTTTGTAAATGTTTTGATAGTGTCTGCTGTTTTTGGGTCATTCAGTAGTTATTTTTCTCATTTATTGATTGTAGATTTGTTTTTTTCGTCCCTTTTAAAAAAAAAAAATTGACTATGTCTGAGCAGGCGGACTGTGTGTTCTTTGTTGTTTGCTCATCTGTGCGCTCAATAATTTTCACCTCCTTCTCCAACTGGCAGAGTCGGTTACTCAGATATGGTACAGCAGGGCAGGTCTAGCTGAAGAGGAGTTACTGGTATGGGTTGTTTGTGGCACTTACTACAGCCACCGGAGCGGGTCGGTAATCAGTGCAGGGCAGGTTCCAGTAGGCCATGCCCGTGCTCCTTGGTGGTGTGATGTCAAGTGCACGGTGCAGGTAGGCAGGATGCAGCGGGGAGATTGGTATGTGTGGAGCTAAGATGGATATGGGAGAGAGGAGAGAGGAACAGGAGCCAAAAACATACAAACAAACAAAACAGAATACTAGGGGAGCTTGCCGTTGGAATGGAGAGATGAGGGACTATGAAATGGAGAGAAACAGAAAGGAGAAGAGGAAGAAAAGAAAAGAATAAAGAAATAAAAATCAGAAAGGTTAAAGAACCACAGAGTTCCCAGGGATCCCACCGGTGCAGGTATGAGGTCTGGGCAAGTCACTCTCAGGTGTCGCAGTACAGCCTGGCTAGAAGGCATAGAGGTATACAATGCCTGGTATTCAGGGATCAGAAAGAGAAGGAAAATATAGAGGGACGAGAAACTGAGCAATGAAGAAAGACGCAAAGGGCAAAAGAGGAAAAAGAAAATAAAAAAAATTAAAAAAAAAAAAAGAACAAGAAAGGCCCCCCCCAAAATAACAGAAAAAAAAAAAAAACCCAACGAAAAAGGAAATGGCCTCAGGGATCCCTCTGTACGTCTGTGGAAGCTGAAGGGGAGTTCCTTGCCACGCAGCTCCGCCTGGCCAGAAAGGGCTTCCAACTGAAGAAAAAGAAAAGAAAACAAACAAACAATTCAAAATGAATAAATGAATAAAAGCGCCAGGATGCCACCAGCGCGGTAGCCCAGACCGGGAAGCAGCTTCACACTCGAATGGAGCTCCGCAGCCCCTCAGGAAGAAGCAAAGATGGTGCACGGAGCCAGGCACTCGAGCAAAAGGAGGGGGAGGCGGCGAGAGGCAAGCAAGAAATCAAAAGAAGGAGAAAAAAATAAAAAGCAACCCCAGCAGCCAACAAATGGCACTCACAGAGCCAGCTAATGCGGGCTGGTGTTTCTAGACAAGAGACTGTGTCCGTGGGAAGCAGAGGGGGCCAAGTATGGGTGAAGAAGGGTAGAGAGTGGGAAAGCGTATATCACAAATTGCCTGCACTCTGCAGCCCCTCAGGAAGAAGCAAAGATGGCGCACGGAGCCAGGCACTTGAGTGAAAGGAGGGGGAGATGGCCAGAGGCAAGGAAGAAATCAAAAGAAGTGGAAAAAAGCAACACCAACAGCCAACAAATGGCACCCAGAGAGCCGCCCGCTTGCGTGTGTGGAATCCAAGCAGCCAGTGCTTCCCGGCCAAGAGACCATGGCCTCGGGAAGCTGAGGAGGCCGAGCCGGGGCAAAGAGGGGTGAGGGGTGGGAAAGCGCACACTGCAAATTACCGGTTGTTTTGTCTCCCTCTGGACCCTCTGTGAGGCTTTCTCATACCCCCGTTTGCTGGTCTCCGATAGGAGTCCAAGATGGTGGATCCACGCTGCGTTAGCTGGTAGGGGACCTCTGCATGAATCTCTCCTCGCTCTCCGTTCTCTGTCAGTTTTCTCACTCCATTTGGTGCTTGGCTGAGTTCTTTATCTCTTCATTTGATGTTTTAGGGTTTCAGGATTGTTGTATTCTCTGTTCGGCTTAGTTTTTCAGATCTTTGCTGTGGAGGGACGGCATGGTGTTTCTGCCTAGAGTGCCATTTTGTCGGAACCTCTTCTTTTTTTTTTATTGTACTTCAGGTGAAGGTTTACAGAACAAATATTTTCTCATTAAATAGTAGTACACATATTGTTTTATGACATTGGTCAACAACCCCACAACATGTCAACCCTCTCCCTTCTCGACATTTTTTTTTTTTTTTGGTGAAAATATACATAGCCAAAGATACACTTTCAAAAATTTCTTCATGCACAGTTCAGTGACATCGACTATGCTCTTCCAGTTGTGCTGCTATTCTCACTTTAAATGAAGGTTTGCAGAACAAACTAGTTTCTCATTAAACAGTTAATACACATGTTGCTCTATGACAATGGTTAACAACCCCACTACATGTCAACACTTTCCTTACTCAACCTTGGATTCCCTATCACCAGCTTTCCTGTCCCCTTGTGCCTTCTAGTCCTTGTCTCTGGACTGCTGTGCCTGATTAGTCCCTTTTTTGTTTTATGGGGCTGTCCACTGCCTGGCTGAACAGTGAACGTTGGAAGTGACTTCACCTCTGAGCTAAAAGGGTGTCTGGGGGCCATACTCTCAGGGTTTCTCCAGTCTTTTTCAGGCAAGTAAATCTGTTCTTTTTTTTTGTGTTAGAATTTTGTTCTACATCCTTCTCCAGTTCTGTCCAGAACCCTCTGTTGTGATCCTGGTAAGAGGCAGTCAGTGGTGGTAGGCAGGCACCATGTAGCTGTACTGGACTCAGTCTGGTGGAGGCCTTGGTAGCTGTGGACAATTAGTCCTTCAGACTAATCTTTTCCTTCTATCCTGTTCTCTTCATTCTCCCTTGCTCCCAAAGGGATGAGACCAGTGCAGTATCTTAGATGGCCGCTCACAGGCTTTTAAGACCCCAGATACTACTCAGCAAGGTAGAATGTAGAACACTGTCTTTATAGACTGTTATGCCAATTGAGCTAGATGTTCCCCGAGACCATAGTCCCACAGCCCTCCGCTCATCAGTTCAGTCCCTCAAGGAGTTTGGATGTGTCTATGGAGACAAATACCTTTTTTTCAACAACATAAATGGCAACTATACATGAGGACCTCACTGGTTGGTAAACACAGGAATCTGCTACATATGTGGAAAAAGACAATGGAAATCTCAATATCATCAGTCAGAACAAGGCCAGGGAATGACTGCGGAACAGATCATCAGTTGCTCATATGCAAGTTCAGAGTTGAACCTGAAGAAAATTAAAACAAGTTCATGAGAACCAAAATATGATCTTGAGTATATCCCACCTGAATTTGGAGACCATCAGAAGAATAGATTTTTTTAAAATTGTGATTTAGGTGAATGTTTACAGAGCAAATTAGTTTCTCATTAAACAGTTAATACACAAATTGTTTTCTGACATCGCTTGCCAACCCAGTGATGTATCAACGCTCTCCCCTTCTCCACCCCAGATTGCCTGTTTCCATTTGTCTGGTTTTCTTATACTCTCCTGCCTTCTAGTATTTGCTTTTGGGCTTGTGTGCCCATAAGTCTCATATACATGATTGATCTATGAAGCGTGTCCCTCACCTGTGTTATTGTTGGCCCTATAGACCTTTGGCTGAAGGTTGAACCTCAGGAATGACTTCATTACTGAGTTAAAAGGGTGTCTGGGGTCAAGAATAGATTTGACCCATTGAACACTAATGACCAAAGACCACATGAGTTGTGGGATAACATCAAGGACATCATACATGAAGAAAGCAAAAGGTGGCTAGAAAGACAGGAAGGAAAGAAAAGACCAAAATGGATGTCAGAAGAGACTCTGAAACTTGTCCTTGAACTTAGACTAGCTAAAGAGAAGGGAAGAAATGATGAAGTAAAAGAGCTGAATAGAAGATTTCAAAGGGCTGCTCAAAAAGGGAGAGTAAAATATTATGATGAAATGTGTGAAGACTTGGAGTTAGAAAACCAAAAGAGAGGAACATGCCTGGCATTTCTCAAGCCGAAGGAACTGAAGAAAAAAATTCAAGGCTTGAGTTGCAATACTGAAGGATTGTATGGGCGAAATATTTAACAACTCAGGAAACATCAAAAGAAGATGGAAGAAATACACGGAGTAACTGTACCAAAAAGAATTGGTCGACGTTCAACCACTTCAGGAGGTAGTATATGATCAAGAACCGATGGTACTGAAAGAAGTGCAAGCTGCACTGAAGGCATCGACAAAAAACAAGGCTCCAGGAATTGACAGGGAGCCCTGGTTGCACAGTGGTTAAGTATTCCCTTGTCAGGGAGCCCTGGTGGCACAGTGGTTAAGCCTTCTGCTGCTAACCAAAAGGTCAGCAGTTTGAATCCACCAGCCGCTCCTTGGAAACCCTGTGGGACAGTCCTACCCTGTCCTATAGGGAATACAAATTGAGATGTTTCAACAAACGAATGCAGGGCTGGAGGTGCTCACTCGTCTAGGCCAAGAAATTGGAAGACAATTACCTGGCCAACCAACTGGAAGAGATCCATATTTGCACCCATTCCAAAGAAAGATGATCCAACAGAATGAGGAAATTACCCAACAATATCACTAATATTACACTAAAGTAAAATTTTGATGAAGATAATAAAAAATGGGCGCAGCAGTACATCAACAGGGAACTGCCTGAAATTCTGGATTCAGAAGAGGATGTGGAACAAGGGATATCATTGCTGTGGTCAGATGGATCTTGGCTGAAAGCAGAGAACACCAGAAAGATGTTTACCTGTGTTTTATTGACTATGCAAAGGCATTCGACTGTGTGGATCATGACAAATCATGGATAACATTGCGAAGAATGGGAATTCCAGAACACTTAATTGTGCTCATGAGGAACCTGTACGTAGACCAAGAGGCAGTTATTTGAACAGAACAAGGGGATACTGTGTAGTGTAAAATCAGGAAAGGTATGCGTCAGGGTTGTATCCTTTCACAATACTTATTCAGTCTGTGTGCTGAGCAAGTAATCTGAGAAGCTGTACTATATGAAGAAGAATGTGGCATCAGGATTGTTGGAAGACTCATTAACAACCTGCAATATGCAGATGACACAACCTTGCTAGCTGACAAGAAGAGGACTTGAAACACATACTGATGAAGATTAAAGACTACAGCCTTCAGTATAGACTACACGTCAACATAAAGAAAACAAAAATCCTCACAACTGGACCAATAAATAACATTGTGATAAATGGAGAAAAGACTGAAGTTGTCAAGGATTTCATTTTACTTGGATCCTTAATCAACTCCCATGGAAGCAGCACTCAAGAAATCAATCAACATACTGCACTGGGCAAATTTGCTGCAAAAGATCTCTTTAAAGTACTGAAAAGCAAAGATATCACTTTGAGGACTAAGTTGTGTCTGACCCAAGCCATGATATTTTCAGTCCCCTCATATGCATGTGAAAGCTGGACAATGAATAAGGAAGACTGAAGAAACATTGATGCCTTGGAATTACGGTGTTGGCAAACAATATTGACTGCCAGAAGAAAGAGCCAGTCTGTCTTGGGAGGAGTACAGCCAGAGTGCTCCTTGGAAGCAAGGATGATGAAACTTTGTCTCATGTACTTTGGATGGTTATTAGGAAGCACCAGTCTCTGGAGAAAGACATCGTGGATTGACACAGTGGTTGCAACAATGGGCTGTAATGTAGCAACCATTGTGAGGATGGAGAAGGACCGGGCAGTGTTTCGTTCTGTTGTACACTGGGTCACTTTTGGAACTGTCTCTATGGTACCTGAAACAACAACATGCTGGTAACTCACTGTTTTAATTATTGTAACTGGGTAGTATGTTTTGAAACTGGGAATTGTAAGTCTTCTGACTTTGTTTTTCTTTTACAAGATTGTTTTGGCTATTCGGTACTTCTTGCAATTACATATGACTTTGAAGATCACCTTTTCATTTTTGCAAAGGGTCATTGGTATTTTGATAGGAATTGCATTGAATCTGTAGATCCTTTTTTGGGAGTATTCCCATCTTAGCTATTAATTGTTAATAATCCATGAATGTATCTTTCCATTTATTTGGTTTTAAAATTTTCTTTCAGCCATATTTTGTAATTTTCAGATTATAAGTCTTGCACCTTCTTGTTTAAATTTATTCCTAAATATTTAGCATTTCTTTTGCATTTTTTCTTTTGTTAAATATGTAGATAACAAAACATTTTCCATTTTACAATCTTCACATGTAGAGTTCAGTGACAATTATGTTCATCATGTTATTCAACCGTCACCATTAACCATTCCTGAATATTTTATATTTTTTTATGCTACTGTAAATTTTTTAAAATTATTATTTGATTTAGGATAGTTCATTGCTTGTGTATGGAAATACAACAGAATTCTGACCGTTGATCTTGTTTCCTGCAACTTTGTTGAATTCGTTCATTAGCTCTAATTAATTGTGAATTCTTTAATATTTTCAATATATAGGACCATGCCATCTATGAATAAAGATGATTTTTTTATTGTGCTTTAAATGAAAGTTTACAGTTCAAGTTAGTTTCTCATACAAAAATTTATACACATACTGCTGTGTGCCCTCTACTTTACCAAGCATGACGTCCTTCTCAAGGGACTGGTCCCTCCTGATAACATGTCCAAAGTAAGTGACATGAAGTCTCGCCATCCTCGCTTCTAAGAAGCTTTCTGGCTGTACTTCTTCCAAGACAGATTTGTTCGTTCTTCTGTCAGTCCATGGTATATTCAATAGTCATCGCTAACACCGTGGTTCAAATGTGTCAATACTTCTTTGGTCTTCCTTATTCATTGTCCAGCTTTCACATGCTTATGAAGCAATTGAAAAACCGTGGTTTGGCTCAGGTGCACCTCAGTCATCAAAGTGACATCCTTGCTTTTTAAGACTTTAAAGAGGTCTTCTGCAGCAGATTTGCCCCACGCAATATGCCATTTGATTTTTTTTTAATTGTGCTTTAAGTGAAAGTTTACAATTCAAGTTAGTCTCTCATACAAAATTTTATACAATACATTGTTATGTGACCCTAGTTGCTCTCCCTATACTGTGACAGCACACTCCTCCTTTCCACCCTGGATTTCCCGTGTCCATTTAACCAGCTCCTGACCCTCTCTGCCTTCTCATCTCACCTCTGGACAGAACCTTCCAATTTAGTCTCATGTATCTACTTGAGATAAGTGCATTCTTCATCAGTATCATTTTATGTTCCATACTCCAGTCTAATTATTGTCTGAAGAGTTGGCCTTGGGAATGATTTTAGTTTTGGGCTAACAGAGAGTCTAGGGGCCATGTCTTCCAGGGTCCCTCTAGTCTCAATCAAACCATTAAGTCTGGTCTTTTTACTAGAATTTGAGTTCTGCACCCCACTTTTCTCCTGCTCTGTCAGGGACTCTGTTGTGTTCCCTGTCAGGGCAGTCATTGGTGGTAGCCCGGCAACATCTAGTTCTTCTGGTCTCAGGCTGATCAAGTCTGTGGTTTATGTGGCCCTTACTGTCTCTTGGGCTAATACTTACCTTGTGTCTTTGGTGTTCTTCATTCTCTTTTGCTCCAGGTGGATTGGGACCAATTGATGCATCTTAGATGGCCGCTTGCTAGCTTTTAAGACTCCAGACAACACTCACCAAAGTGGGATGCAGAACATTTTCTTAATAAACTTTGTTATGCCACTTGACCTAGATGTCCCCTGAAAGCATGATCCCCAGACCCCTGCCCCTGCTACTCTGTCCCTCGAAGGGTTTGGTTGTATTCAGGAAAGTTCTTCGCTTTTGTTTAGTCCATTTGTAGTGTGTGTTGTCCTTCCCTTCATGTAGGATAATTCTTGCCTACTATCTAGCTAGTGAATACCTCTCTCCCTCCATTTCCACCCTTGTAACCATCAAAGAATGTTTTCTTCTGTGTTTAAACCTTTTCTTGAGTTCTTATAATAGTGGTTTTATACAATACTTATCCTTTTGCGATTGATTAAATTCACTCAGGATAATGCCTTCCAGATTCCTCCACGTTATGTTTCACAGATTCACCTTTGTTCTTTATCATTGAGTAGTATTCCATTGTGTGAATGTACCATAATTCGTTTATCCATTCATCTGTTGATGGGCACCTAGGTTGTTTCCATCTTTTTGCTATTGTGAACAGTGCTGCAGTGAACATGAGTGTGCATATATCTGAGTGATGGCTCTTAATTCTCTAGGATATATTCCAAGGAGTGGGATTTCTGGATTGTATGGTACTTCTATTTCTAGCTTTTAAGGAAGCGCCAAATCAATTTCCAAACTGGTTGTATCATTGTACATTCCCACCAACAGTGTATAAGTGTTCCAGTCTCTCCACAACTTCTCCAACATTTATTATTTTGTGTTTTTTGGATTAGTGCTAGCCTTGTTGGGGTGAGATAGTATCTCATTGTAGTTTTGATTTGCATTTTTCTAATGGCTAATGATCGTGAACATTTCCTCATGTGTCTGTTAGCCACCTGAATGTCTTCTTTAGTGAAGTGCCTGTTCATATCCTTTGCCCATTTTTTAATCGGGTTATTTGTCTTTTTGTTGTTGAGGTGTTGCAGTATCTTGTAGATTTTAGAAATTAGATGCTGATCGGATTTGTCATAGCCAAAATTTTTTCCCAGTCTAGGTTTTCTTTTTACTCTTTTGGTGAAGTCTTTTGATGAGGATAAGTGTTTGACTTTTAGGAGCTCCCAGTTATCTAGTTTCTCTTCTTGTGTTTGTGCATTGTTAATTACGGTTTGTATTCTGTTTATGCCATGTATTAAGGCTCCTAGTGTTGTCCCTATTTTTTCTTCCCTGATCTTTATTGGTTTCGATTCTATGTTTAGGTCTTTGATCCATTTTGAGTTAGTTTTTGTGCATGGTGTGAGGTATGGGTCTTGTTTTATTCTTTTGCAGATGGATATCCAGTTATGCCAGCACTATTTGTTAAAGAGACTGTCTGTTCCCAAATTAATGGGCTTTGGGCCTTTGTCAAATATCAGCTGCTCATAGGTGGATGAATTTACGTCTGGATTCTCAATTCTGTTCCATTGGTCTATGTATCTGTTGTTGTACCAGGCTGTTTTGACTACCATGGCAGTATAATAGGTTCTAAAATCAGGTAGTGTGAAGCCTCCCACTTTGTTCTTCTCCTTCAGTAATGGTTTACTTATCCAGAGCCTTCCATAGGAAGTTGGTAATTTGCTTGACCATCTCATTAAAAATGCCATTGGAATTTGGATCGGGATTGCATTGTATCTGTAGATTGCTTTGGGTAAAGTTGACATTTTCACAATGTTGAGTCTTCGTATCCATGAGCAAGGTGTTTTTCCACTTGTGTAGGTCTCTTTTGGTTTCTTGCAGTAGTGTCTTGTAGTTATCGTTGTAAAGGTCTTTTGCGACTCTGGTTAGATTTATTCCTAAGTATTTTATCTTTTTGGGGGCTATTGTAAATGGTATTGATTTTGTGATTTCCTCTTCAAAGTTCTCTTTGTTGGTGTAGAGGAATCCAACTTATTTTTGTATGTTTATCTTGTATCCTGATACTTTGCTGAAATCTATTAGTTCCAGTAGTCTTCTTGTGGATTCTTTGGGGTTTTCTGTGTATAAGATCATATCATCTGCAAATAGAGATACTTTGACTTCTTCCTTACCAATTTGGAAGCCCTTTATTTCTTTTTCTAGCCTACCTGCTCTGGCTAGGACCTCAAGCACAATGTTAAATAAGAGTCATGATAAAGGGCATCCTTGTCTGGTTCCCGTTTTCAAGTGGAATGCTTTCAGACTCTTTCCATTTAGGATGATGTTGGCTGTTGGCTTTGTATAAATGCCCTTAGTTATGTTGAGGAATTTCCCTTCTTTTCCTATTTTGCTGAGATTTATCATGAATGGGTGTTGGACTTTGTCAAATGCCTTTTCTGCATCGATTGGTAAAATCATATGGTTCTTGTCTTTTGTTTTATTTATGTGATGGATTACATTGATTGTTTTTCTAATGTTGAACCATCCCTGCATACCTGGTATAAATCCCACTTGATCATGGTGAATTATTTTTTTGATACGTTGCTGAATTCTGTTGGCTAGAATTTTGTTGAGGATTTTTCATCAGTGTGCATGAGGGATGTTGGTCTGTAATTTTCTTTTTTTTTGGTGTCTTTACCTGGTTTTGGTATGTCGGTAATTTTCTTTTTTTTGGTGTCTTTACCTGGTTTTCTTATCAGGGTTATGCTGGCTTCATAGACTGAGATTGGGAGTATTCCATCCTTTTCTGTGCTCTGAAATACCTTTAAACCACATTGTATCCCCTCATTCTGTTTGAATGTCTGCCTCTTGGTCTATGTGCGAGTTCCACGTGAGCACAATTAAGTGTTCTCGAATTCCCATTCTTCACAATGTTATCTGTAACTTGTCATTATCCACACAGTCAAATGCCTTTGCAGAGTCAATAAAACACAGGTAAAAATCTTTCTGGTATTCTCTGCTTTCAGCCAAGATCCATCTATCATCAGCAATGATATCCCTCATTCTAAGTCCTCTTCTGAATCCTGCCTGAATTTCTGGCAGTTCCCTGTTGATGTACAGCTGCAACCATTTTTTAATTATCTTCAGCAATATTTTACTTGTGTGTAATTTTAATGATATTGTATGATAATTTCTGTATTCTGTTGGATCACCTTTCTTTGAATGGGCATGTATATGGATCTCTTCCAGTCGGTTGGCAAAGTAGCTGTCTTCCAAATTTCTTGGCATAGATGAGTGAGCACTTCCAGAGTTCCATCCATTTGTTGAAACATCTCAAATGGTATTCCATCAATTCCTGAAGCCTTTTTTTTCACTAATGCCTTCATTGCAGCTTGGACTTCTTTCTTGTACATCACCACTGGATACTCCTAATTAACAAGATGGATTGACACAGTGGCTCAACATAGCAACGAGTGTGAGGATTGCTCGGGACAGGGCATCATTTCACTCTGTTGTACACAGGGTTGCTATGAGTTGGAACTGACTCGACGGCACCTAACAACAACAATAATTAGATACCTATACAATGCAGCAGAGAGCAACAGTGAGTCCTCGATATAGCACCAGTGCATGGGATGATAAACCAGTTACATGGTGGGAGGTTGATTACATTGGACTACTTCCATCATGAGTCACTTAGACGAGATATAGATTTGCTTTCAACCTGCATGCAACGCCTCTGCCCAAACTCCAATCCTTGGACTTAAAAATGCATTATGCACCATCAAGACATTCCATGCAACATTTCTTCTGTTCAAAGAAATTGTTTCACACCAAATAAAGTGAGACACTGGGATTATGCTTATGTAATCCCCTGGTTTTTCCATGTTCCCCATCATCCTGAAGCAGCTGGCTTGATAGAATGGGGAAATGACCCTTTGAAGACTCAGTTATAGTACTGTCCAGGTGGTGATACTTGCAGAGCCGGGACAATGTCCCCAAAGATCCTATATAGGCTGTAAATTAGTATGCAGTATGTAGTGCTGTTTTACTCATAGCCAGGATTCACAGATCTAGGAATTAAGGGATGAAAATGGGAGTGGCTCCACTCACTGTTACCCTTGGTGGTCCACTAGCAAAATCTTTGCTTCTATACCTACGAGCTTAGGCTCCGATGGTCTAGCGGTCTGACACTTCTACCAGAAGATAACAAAAATTCCATAGAACTAGAAGTTGAATTTTCTGCTCCTCATGCCTCTAAATCTACAAAGAAGGGTGTTATACTGGCTGGGGTGATTGACTCTGAGTAACAAGAGTAAATTGGGTTGCTACTATACAATGAAGATAAGAAAGAGCGTATCTGGAATACAGAACAGCCCTTAGGGCATCTCTTAGGACTACCTTGTCCTGTGATTAAAGTCATTGGAAAACTACAACAACTTAATTTAGGCTATGGCCTAGAGCCTTCAGGAATAAAGGTTTAGTTCACCCCAGCAGATAAAGTATCACAACCAGATGAAACATTTGCTGAGCGCAAGGGGAAAATGGAATGTGTAGTGAAAGAGGATAGTTATAAATACTAGGCATGACCACAACCAGATGGAGAAATGAAGACTATAATAGTGATAAAAATTTCGGTATGAATGTTTTATGAATATTAACAAAATATTTTTGCTTTCTTTTCTCTCTTATTCCCATATAATCTAACATAAGATGTATTAATAATAGTTAACTTTTTATCACAGTATTTAAGTAGTATAAAAAAAGAGATGAAGGAACATCACCCAAGGACTTTGCATCCTCTCAGGGAAAAGGTTAGCATATTTTTGGCTGTATGCAGGATAGATGTGTTAGGCAGAATCATGAATTTAGTAGTCTTTATTTAAAGTATGACTTCAGGAGACGCATATGGGTACCAAGTTGACAAGAGATGGACTGTGACTGTCAGTTTGATGTGTCAGTTTGGCTAGGATACAGTTCCCAGTTATTCAATCAAATACTAATCTAGGTATTGCTGTGAAGGTATTTTGTAGGTGTGATTAAAGTCCATGATCCATTGACATTAAGTAAAAGAGATCATCCTAGATAATCTAGGTAGCCCTGATTTAAAAGGAGGTTTTAAGGGAAATGCTGAGTCTTCCCTAAAGAAGAATTGCATCTGTAGACAACAGCTTCAGCTTGTCCCCAAGAGTTCCAGCCTGCCTTATGGATGTTGGACTCACATAGCCATCTTCCACAATCACATAATACAAATTTTTCCAATAAACCTCCTAATATACACTGGCCTGGTTTCTATAGTTAAACCCTGACTAATACAATCATCAAATTGCTTATTTTGAGATGATGACATAACGGGGAAAATTACATAAGTGGATTTCTTTCAGACAGGCCATGGATAAGGCAAAACTTTATTGAATCTGTAAAATGGTTACTCGTTTTATGCCAATATAAATTTTCTGGTAAACTGATGTTAGCTGTAAAAGCCTGGAGGGAATAAAATGAGACAACCCTCTTGTGTCTTGAAGTAAGAAAAACAGAATATCACGCTCATGATTTACTTGCTTAGCTGCTATTATCAGGGTATATTAAGAAAGAATTTATTTCAGAGAGAAATGCATCATTAACAAGGCAAAGAGAAGAGGATAGAAAAAAATCTGACTACAAGATGATGCCTACAGACAGACTTTTCTCTAATTTTAAATAAGGAAATAAAAACTAACAAAAAACATAATGCTGTTAGTTGCCATTGAGTCAGTTCCAACTCACAGTGACCCCATGAGTGAAAGAAACATTGCCTCTTCCTGCTCCATCTTCATGACCGTTGATATATTCAAGCTCATTGATGTGCCCACTGTGTATTTTGAGTGCCATCAAACCTAGGGGGCTCATCTTCCAGCACTATATCAGACAGTATTCTATTGTGATCCATAGGGTTTTCATTGGCTAATTATTGTAAGTAGATTGTGGGGAATTTCTTCCTAGACTGTCTTAGCCTGGAAGCTCTGCGGAAACACATTCAGCATCAGAGCAACACGCAGTCCTCCACTGATAGACAAATGGTGGCTCTGCAAGAGGTTCATTAGCTGGGAATTGGGTTTCCTACATGGAAGGTGAGAATTCTACTACTGAACCACCAATGTTCCAGTTAAATAGTTTACATAGTTAAAAAAAGGAAAAAAAAATCAAACTTGGGTTGTGGCACTGACATCTTTGGTTTAAAGCAATGATTGGATTAAAACTTCTACTAATCATTTCAGTTGGCTACAGGAATAAAAAAATGGTGTGTGCTTTTGCCACAATTATATGGGTACAAAATATTTTTATTATGTAATTTTATTTATTTTGTTGTTGCAAATATACACAGCAAAACATATATCAATTCAACAGTTTCTACAGGCACCATTTAGTGACATTGATTACATTCTTCCACTCCCATAAACATTCTCATCCTCCTTTGTTGAGTTGTTCTTTCCCCATTAATGTAAATTCACTGCCCCCTAAGGTTCTATCTAATCTTTCGAGTTGCTGTTATCAATGATATCCCATATAGATAGTTCTTAAAAGAGCATATACTCAAGGCAGATTTTTTTTTTTACTAATTAAACTGAACTATTGTTTGTTTTAGGACGATGTCAGGGGATATTTTTGGTTTAAGGTCTAAAGGTTATCTCAGGCCAGTAGTTTCAGGGGTTCATCCAACCTTAATGGTTCCAGGAAGTCTGCAGTCCATCAGAATTTGCAATTCTATTCTGTGTTTTACCCCTTTTGATCAGGATTCTTCTATCTAATATTTTATCAAAATGTTCAGTAATTACCAGGGATGGGAGAGGTGGGGGGGAAATACTAAAAAGGCAATAGATAAGTGGTATCTTGGGTGAAGGGTAAGACAGTACACAATACAGGGGAAACTAGCACAACTTGGACAAAGAAAGGTCATGGAAGACCCATAGACACATCCAAACTCCCTGAGGGACTGAATTGCTGGGCGGAGGGCTGCGGGGACCATGGTCTCGGGGAACATCTAGCTCTATTGGCATGACACAGCTTATAAAGACAATGCTTTACATTCTACCTTGGTGAGTAGTGTCTGGGGTCTTAAAAGCCTGTGAGCGGCCATCTAAGATACTCCACTGGTCTCATCCCTTCGGGAGCAAGGGAGAATGAAGAGAACAGGATACAAGGAAAAGATTAGTCCGAAGGACTAATTGTCCACAGCTACCAAAGCCTCCGCCGGACTGAGTCCAGTGCAGCTAGATGGTGGCCAGCTACCACCACTGACTGCTCTGACCAGGATCACAACAGAGGGTTCTGGACAGAGCTGGAGAAGGATGTAGAGCATAACTTTGACTCACCAAAAAAAAAAAAAAGACCAGATTTACTGGCCTAAAGGAAACTGGAGAAACCCCGAGAGTATGGCCCCCAGACACCCTTTTATCTCAGTGGAGAAGTTACCTCTGAGGTTCACTGTTCAGCCTGGGAGTGGACAGGCCTGTAAAACCAAATGAGGCTAACGAGGTACAGGAGTCCAGTGACAAGGGCCAGAAGGCAGAAGGGGACAAGGAAGCTGGTGATAGGGAACCCAAGGTTGAGTAAGGATATTGTTGATGTGTTGTGAGATTGTTAACTGTTGTCATAGGGCAACATTTGTAGTAACTGTTAAATGTGAAACTATTTTGTTCTGTAAGCCTTCAACTTAAGTGAGAATAACAGCACAATTGGAAGAGCGTAGTCAATGTCACTGAACTGTGCATGTAGAAATTTTTGAAATGGTGTATCTTTGACTATGTGTATTTTCACCAAAAAAAAAAAAAAAAAGGTTTGGAAGTGAGAAGGTTGATACGTTGTGGGGTTGTTAACCAATGTCATAAAACAACATGTGTACTACTGTTTCATGAGAAACTATTTGTTCTGTAAACTTTCACCTGAAGTACAACTAAAAAAAAATAAAAAAAACAAAATGTTCAGGAGTTATTATTTTTATATGGTGCTGAATTCTATTGGCTAAAATTTTGTTGAGAATTTTTGCATCTATATTCATGGCAGATATTGGTATGTAATTTTCTTTTTTTGTGGTATCTTTGCCTGGTTTTGGTATCAGGGTTATGCTGGCTTCATATAATGAATTCGGAAGTATCCCTTTCTTTTTTTCTATTTTATTTTTTATTGTACTTCCGGTGAAGGCTTACAGAACAAATAGTTTCTCATGAAACAGAAGTACACATGTTGTTTTATGACATTGGTTAACAACCCCACAACATATCAACCCTTTACCTTCTCAACCTCTTTTTTTTTTTTTTTGGTGAAAATACACATAGTCAAAGATACACCATTTCAAAAATTTCTACATGCACAGTTCAGTGACATTGACTACGCTCTTCCAATTGTGCTGTTATTCTCAGTTAAGTTGAAGGCTTACAGAACAAAATAGTTTCACATTTAACAGTTACTACAAATGTTGCCCTATGACAACGGTTAACAATCTCACAACACATCAACAATATCCTTACTCAACCTTGGGTTCCCTATCACCAGCTTCCTTGTCCCCTTCTGCCTTCTGGCCCTTGTCACTGGACTCCTGTACCTCGTTAGTCTCATTTGGTTTTACAGGGCTGTCCACTCCCAGGCTGAACAGTGAACCTCAGAGGTAACTTCACCACTGAGCTAAAAGGGTGTCTGGGGGCCATACTCTCGGGGTTTCTCCAATCTCCTTTAGGCCAGTAAATCTGGTCTTTTTTTTTTTTTTTTTTTTTGGTGAGTTAAAGTTATGCTCTACATCCTTCTCCAGCTCTGTCCAGAACCATCTGTTGTGATCCTGGTCAGAGCAGTCAGTGGTGGTAGCTGGCCACCATCTAGCTGCACTGGACTCAGTCCGGTGGAGGCTTTGGTAGCTGTGGACAATTAGTCCTTCGGACTAATCTTTTCCTTGTATCCTGTTCTCTTCATTCTCCCTTGCTCCCGAAGGGATGAGACCAGTGGAGTATCTTAGATGGCCGCTCACAGGCTTTTAAGACCCCAGACACTACTCACCAAGGTAGAATGTAGAGCATTGTCTTTATAAGGTGTGCCATGCCAGTTGAGCTAGATGTTCCCCGAGACCTCGCTTTCTTTTTTATGTTCTGAAATAGTTTGAGTAGTACCGGTGCGAGCTCATCTCTGAATGTTTGATAGAATTCTCCAGTGAAGCCATCTGGGCCAGGACTTTTTGTTTTGGGGAGTTTTTTTTAGTTACCTTTTCAATCTCTTCTCTTGTTATGAGTCTGTTCAGATTTTATACCTCAGTTTGTGTTAGTTTAGGTACATAGTGCATTTCTAGAAATTTGTCCATTTCCTCTAGGTTTTCAAATTTGTTGGAGTACTTTTTCATAGTACTCTAACACTTTTTATTTCAGTTGGATCTCTTGTAATATCCTCCATTTCACTTCTTATTTGGGTTATTTGTGTCCTCTCCTGTTTTTCTTTTGTCAATTTGGCCAGTGGTTTGCTGATTTTGTTGATCCTTTCAAAGACCATCTTTTGGTTTTGTTGATTCTTTCTATTGTTTTTCTATTCTCTATTTCATTTATTTCTACTCTGATTTTTATTATTTTCCTTCTTCTGGTGGTTCTGGGCTTCTTTTGCTGTTCTCTTTCTACTTGTTCAGGTTGTACTGATAATGTTTTGATTTTGTCCATTTCTTCTTTTTTGATGTGTGTGCCTATTGCTATAAATGGACCTCTGAGCACGGCCTTTGCAATATCTGAAAGGTGTTGGTATGACGTGTTTTCATTCTCATTTAATTCTATCATTTTTTTTATTCTATCTTTGATTTCTTTTATTACCCAGTGTTTTTTAAGCAAGGTGTTATTCAGCTTCCATGTATCTGATTTTTTTTCTTGCTCTTCCTATTATTAATTTCTACTTTTATGGTGTTGTGATCAGAGATGCTTTGTAGTATCTCAATGTTTTAGATTTTTTTGAAGGTTGCTTTGTGGCCTAAGATGTGGTCTATTCTGGAGAACATTGCATGTGTGTTGGAAAAGAATGTATACTTTGGTGCTGTTGGGTGGAGTGTTCTATATGTGTCTATGAGGTCAAGATAGTTGACTGTGGCCTTTAGATCTTCTGTATCTCTACTAAGTTTCTTTCTACATGTTCTGTTCTTTACTGAGAGTGGTGTGTTGAAGTCTCCTACAAATAATTTGAAACTGTCAATTTCTCTTTTCAATGATGTTAGAGTTTGCTTTATGTATTTTGGAGCCCTGTCATTGGGTGCATAGATATTTAATATGGTTATGTCTTCATGGTAGATTGTTCTTTTAATCATTATATAATGTCCTTCCTCCTTGTCTTTTATGGTGGATTTTATTTTAAAATCTATTTTATCTGAGATTAGTATTGCCACTCCTGATCTTTTTTTGGTTGCTGTTTGCTTGATATATTTTTTTCCATCCTTTGATTTTTAATAGATTCATGTATTTGTGTTTAAGGTGTGTCTCTGGTAGATAGTATATTGATGGGTCTTTGTTTTTAGATAAAGCAAAAAGAAAGGTTTCACTAGATATATGTTCAAAGAGACAAAAGTGACAAACAGATAAGCATGCTTCCAGAGCTAATGTCTGCCTGAGTTGAAGGAATATTACAGAATAAGCAAAAGTGGGAAAATGGACAACCATGCTGCCAGAACCATGTGTGTCTGAGTCCAAGGAATATTAAAGAATAAACAAGAATGGGAAAAGAGACAAGCATGCTGCCACACCTTGTCTGTCTAAGTCTGAGGAACGGTACAGAGCCATCAGCATATATTAACATTACAAAACAGACAAAAGCATTGAAAACTTCACCTTTTCAAAAGATTGGCTAGAAACTGCTAAATCACTGTGATTTTACATTTTGAATTATCCTTCTTAATAATCATTGGTACAGGTTTCAGTAATGACAGTCAGGAGGGTCTTCAGTGGTCCAACAAATATTGCTATTCACTACATGCTAACAGAAAAGATAAAAGTGGAAAGTATGTGGGTCTTTTGTGCTCTGTTTTATTACTTTATGTGAAAGTTTCCCTAAAATATATTTTCCAAGATTGTCCTAGCTATTCTCTTTATACCTCAGGGCCCAGTTAATGTGTCCTTGTGAGTCCTTTGAGTCCAGCTCTAGCTGGGTCACATTCTTTATAGTCAAACACAGGGAATAATGGCTCCAATATTATCTCTTAAATCATTCCCTCCTTTTGATTGGAGATTGGAGATAATACATCGATGATCAATACCTGGACTTAGTGGAGCTCCTAGATGGTGGCCATGGCAGGCTCTTTAAACTCGTGGTGCTGGTTTTCCACCAGACACCATCTGGTTCTTCACCAGGGTCTTAAGTAAGAGCAACATTCTCATCAATCGCATTGCCAAAATGAGCAGACTCAAAGTACATCAACATTTTAGATGAAGGCCTTCTTAAAGGCATAATATCATGCCTAATACTATCAGGGGAAACCCTGGTGGTGTAGTGGTTAAGATCTACGGCTGCTAACCAAAAGGTTGGAAGCTCGATGGCAATGGGTTTTGAATACTAACAGGATGCAGACTAAGAATATTACTATTCCTTGCTATAGTGACCTAGCCCATGTACTTATTCTGTAACCAACCAAATAAATCTGGTGTTTGTGAGGGTGTTATAGTGTGTAACCAAGTATCTGGCTGTCTAATTCTATGTATATCCTGCTCTACTTTTCCTGTGTTATATATCCAAATGCAACAAGAGGTATTTGCTACTGCAAAGACTATACTTTCTTGGGCTAATAAAACATCTAAGCCTGTTCTGTTATCTCATGTGTCACCTTGGCTTGATGAGGTCAGAGATCGGTGTTGTGCTTCCATCCCACTAGCAACTTCGTCTGCTATTTGTCCCATAGTGACTGACAAATTTCTTAAAGATTTCTCCAATTCAACTCTACTATAAATAGGAATTAAAGCTCTTAGAAATGACCAACCTCATCCTGAGTGTTGGACCAATGGGCTTTCTTCCTACTCTCGTTTTACAATGTGTAACAAATTAACATTACTTTTCCAATATTTACTAGCATCATTACTAAAGTTCCCAAAGTGCATTGCACACACATTTGCCAGGAATCTAAACAAGAGATTGTCCACGTAAATACACTGTCAGTTGGAAAGGAATCATCTAAACTAGTGTAATTGGATCCACCACACAAAAACATATAACCGTAAGGAGCACACAAAGTTTGTCTAGTGGAAACAGAAGATATAGAAAAATTTACATGTGACAACCAAGTTTCCATTAAAGAATACATGATTAACAAGATACTAAAGAAGGGACCTCTCCTGTTGTAAGTCTTTGGTTAATCTATTTAAAACATACTAAGTGTTCTTCCTGAGGGCAAGCTACCCCTCCTTGGTTTACCTATTAACAGTCATGAGTCACTTTTTCGGAAGCAGTAGTGGAGCCTAAAACAAAATGGGGTCTGAGCCATGAAGTTGATCTCCTTTGAGAACTTGAGAACTTGATTTCTTTAAGATACATAATTTTCTGCATAGAGGTGACAGTTTTATTTGATTAAACAGGTATATCATACAACACTGTCTTGAAGACTAATTAAACTAATTACTAATTTACCCTAAGCATAACTCCCAGTCTGATCTTTGGTGTCAGTTTCCTGAAACAGACTGAATTCTTAAAAAAAAGCACAACACCCAGAGCAAAATGGTCTTACTAGTTTATCTGGACATTGTTTGACTCAAAAGTGGCTTCAACCGACCTGACCCATTGCTATCGAGTCAATTCTGACTCATAGCAACCCTTCAGGACAGAACAGAACTGCCCCACAATCCCTGGCACCATATAACGAATCATGAAGTAAAATAGATAACATTAGCAATAACATTAGGCCAATTGTCTGAAATAACCAATGAATCCATGACCTTAAGGTCTTTGAACCAAGGGAACAAATCTGTGTTTGTTTATACATAAGCAGCATCAGTAATTGCTTTTTACATGCCTCAACAGCAACTACATTCTGCAAAACCTCAGATTTTGTATTAATATAAGCACAGCAACATTTATCTATTAAGGCACAAACTGTTTCTTGAGATACTAACAGGAAATCCAGTGCTACTCTATTTTGTAAAATCATGGCTTGAACTTCAGACACTTATCTGGTTATGCTATTTACAACTTTGCTAAGTTTACCAACAGGAACTTCTAATTCAAGAGTTACAGTATCTAAACCTATTTGTTAGATAATTTAGGAGAAAGGAAAATGGTTTCTTATATCCAGAAAGTAGAGCCTTAAAACATCAGCAATATTCCCACATAAAACCAATAGTAATCCTTTAGTTTACTCAGTCTTATGTAGTTAATTTCTGTTCCATGTGATTCTGGATCAGCTGCAGTTTGTGAACCCATCGGCTTCTACATACGAGTTCTGGAAATCTTCATTCAGTTTCGTCACAGTCCTTTTCAAGAATTCAATATAGTCCTTCTTGAGATATTTTGGTCCAACGTTTTAAGCAGATCAGCAAAGTGAAAACTTATCTGTAGATGACAAAACTTAATATGGTCGTGATTAATTTATAAAAATAATACTTTTAAAAGTGAAAGACCTGATAGAAATTAAAAGCATAAAATAAAGCCAAATAATTTCAGTTAAAAAAAAAAAACTTTAGACAAAAATATTTCTAAATATAATGATTAACCTTATTTTCAAAGAGCTTCAGATATAAAATGGAAACCCTGGTGGTGTAGTGGTTAAGAGCTATGGCTGCTAACCAAAAGGCTGGCAGTTCGAATCCACCAGGTGCTCCTTGAAAATTCTATGGGGCAGTTCTACTCTGTCCTATAGGGTTGCTATGAGTTGGAATCAACTTGACAGCAACAGGTTTGGTTTTTTTGGTTTTCAGATATAATACATAATAATCTCAAGATATAATACCATATAGTCAGGATATACCAAGAATATACCTAGATTATCAAATCTCTAAACACCTGAATAGTAATAAAAAAAACTTCATCAGTAAATGATGTGAATTCCCCAATCAAACCATTGTCTTTGATGATGCTAGATTAAAAAAAAATAAAGTTGTGGCCAAGTTAGCAATTAAAAAATAATAAAATCATGACATAATAGGCAGTTGTTGTCTAATATTAGGCAAAAATATAAGAGGAAATACTAATATATAAATTTTAACCCAAAGAGAATCAGGTGTTTCTCTTGATTTTGACAATATGTTCCGTGTAATTTATAACATATTAAATAAATCTTTTTTTTACAATCTTTTTTTTTAAGCATTTTCCCTTAATAAAAATTTTGTGGTTTTCCATGAAGTTTCAGAGTTGTCAGGAGTTTATTATAGGTCACCAAGAAACAATACTTAAATTATTTAATCAAAGATCTTAAAGGTAAAACCTCCACTTTTACACAAAAACTAAAAGGATCAAAGACCTAAACATAAAACCAAAAGTATAAAGTTCATAGAAGAAAATATAGGATCAACACTAAAGGCCCTAATACACAGCATTAACAGGATACAAACCATAACCAACAACACACACACTCCAGAAGATAACTAGATAATTTGGATCTTCTAAAAATTAAACACTTATGCTCATGAAAAGACTTCACCAAAAGAGTGAAAAGACAACTTACAGACTGGGAAAAAAAGTTTTGGCTATTACAAAACAGACAAATGTCTAATCTCTAAAATCTACAGGAAAATCCAACACCTCTACAACAAAAAGACAAATAATCCAATTAAAAAATGGGCAAACGAAATGAACAGTTGCTTTACCAAAGAAGACATTCAAGTGGCCAACAGACACAGGAGGATCATTATCACTTGTTTTCCACCCTCCAAGGAGGAACAACGGTTAATCTTAAACCTTTTGTAGAGACTGGAGAAATAAGATCATGAGACAATGTGGTGGTTAGTGAGCCAGACCTGTGCAGCCTCTTCCATGAGGGCTGTGGGGACCATGGTCTCAGGGAACATCTAGCTCAATTGGCATAACATAGTTTATAAAGAAGATGTTCTACATTCTACTTTGGTGAGTACCATCTGGGGTCTTAAAAGCCTGTGAGCGGCCGTCTAAGATTCTCCACTGGTCTCAATCCTTCAGGAGCAAGGAATAACGAAGAAAACTAAAGCTAGAAGGGAAAGATTAGTCCAAAGGACTAATGGACCACATCTGCCATGGCCTCCACCAGGCTGAGTCCAGTAAAACTAGATAGTTCCCGGCTACCACCACTGACTGCTCTGACAGGGATACAACAGAGGGTCCCGGACAGAGCTGGAGAAAAATGTAGAACAAAATTCTAACTCACAAAAAAAGACCAGACTTACTGGCCTGTTAGAGACTGGAGGAACCCGGAGAGTATGGCCCCTGGATACCCTTTTAGCTCAGTAATGAAGTCACTCCCAAGGTTCATCCTTCGGCTAAAGATTAGACAGGCCTATAAAACAAAACAAGACTAAAGGGGCACAACAGCCCAGGGGCAAGGACTAGAAGGCAGGAGGGGACAGGAAAGCTGATAATAGGGAAGCCAAGGTTGAGAAGGGAGAGTGTTGACATATGTGGGGTTGTTAACCAATGTCATAAAACAATATGTGTACTAACTGTTTAATGAGAAACTAGTTTGTTCTGTAAACCCTCATCTAAAGAATAATTAAGAAAAAAAAAAAACCTTACCTTTTTTTTTCTAAAGCCACACAGCTTGGTTTTCAACTCAGGAATCTTATCCTAATGAGGGGCCAAACCTTTGCCTTTGAGGCAGATTACACAAAGAATAAGTTAACTTTCAACCCAGTAATCAAAGAAAATTGTGTTACTTTAACAGCGACAAACCCAATTCTTGTTTTATGTGATTTAACATTAAAGCTCCTAAAAATCTCATAAATTAAACCACTAAACTTCAGTCAGGCAGATAAAACTTTTGACCATATCAGATAAATTTCTTTTTAATAAACCACTTAAATGTTATCTTTGTTGCATCTCTTATAGTGCATCCCTTTAAAATGGCAAAAATCAACATGCTCATTAGCAGACCCATATATATATATATATATATATGCACACACACACACACACACACACACACACACATCTCCTTTCATTGTGCCATAAAAAGCAAAAGTATATGAACTTAAATTATGATGAATATTAACTCAATTTAATAAGTTACCTAAAAGGTCTTGGAAATTATTTTAAGTCTGTATACCATAAAACATGACTGTTGAAATAAAGTTTATTTAAATATTCTAAGTTTTCATTCAACTTTTACTATTTCTCAATTTTCCCAATCTAATTTTAGCCCTTAAGGATTTTATCAACTATCTTTGGAAATCACAAAGTCTCTGCTCAACTGACCAATTCATTGATATGGATATAACTTTAAGTCTCTGGCTAGGGTTGGGAACATTTTTCCAGGCCATATCAGGTGTCTCATTGTGATTTCTATTTTTTGTATCTTAGAGTTACCCTACAATAGAGAGAAATTGTTTATATTTCTTTTGTGATTGAGATCCACCCAATTTTTGATAACAATAGCAAAGCAGCAACTTTTTCTTATTTTCTTCTGTCTTAAAAAAGGTCTCCACCTAGTTGGAAAGGGGTCTTTCAAAAGATTCCCTGGAGCTACATGACCTCAAACACTGGGGACTGGGGAGGCCTGATCCTGCTCCACTCTCTCTATTTTTTTTTTTTTAACTTATGGTAGAAGACAAGAGTAGATCATTCTACTTCATTTACGTATGTTTAAGTTGACCTAAGCATTTTGAAGGGCAAAAGATAAATAATTTCTTTCCCTTTTACTATTCTCTTGGTAAGGAGTTTTGCTTTCTCTTTATCTATCCAGTAAATACCAAAGATCCTTAGCAATTTTTTTTCTAGTCTTGTCCTATGCCTCCTTTTCATATTGTGGAACTGCTAGTTTTACTTTAAGCCAAAATTATACTTTTTCCTTAAATAAAACACATTTCATATGCCTAGCTTAAGTTACTTAGAAAGGTTTTGCTTTTAAGATTGACTTAAACATAAAGTTTTTCAAAGTAGCTACTAAAAGTCTAAATCATAAGACAGACACAAGATGTAGTTTTTCCAGATGAGGAAAGAGCTGAGGTTCTAAGACAGCCTTACAAAAAACAGCAATTCTCAGCCATAGCTTCCGGTCTAATATAAGACAGAAACTCACAATGCTCTAGACCAGAAGCAGGCTGTCAGAACAAAAGGAGACAGAAAGACCACATAAACTCACTGAATAATAGCAGACAAAACAAGGTTATGGGGATCCTAGTTTCTTAAAGTGTATATAGTAATTTTAAAATCAACTCAATTCAATGGAAAAAACAGGTTCTAGATAAAAATAACTTGCCAGAGCCTCAGATGGAGAAATATTAGACCTTTTGACAAAACCTGAGCATCAAGCAAAAGTTCCCTAAAGAGGAAAAGAAAAGACAACACAAATGGAAGCTAATTATCTCAAAGTGGTCACTGAAATTCCAAATTACTTCTAGTATATTCAGTTTACAGTGTTTTTAAATAGGAACCCTAAACCAGTGTCTCAGTAGTAGGGGGGAAATCCAGGCTTATTTATCAAAGATGTTAAGCTGTAAAGTTCAAGCTTTTGGTTTCCTTCTTTTTGAACTTTAGTCATTCTGCTGGCTAGAGACCTAGTCTCTTATTTTAGACCTTAAATATACTAGTTCCTTCCAATTGGAAAGTACTTTAAAGTAGCTACTGATGATTTTATTTTTCATGTTGTGATTCTTTATTGAGAAGCTATCATAAGAAAGGTACAGAGCTACCACTTCTCTCTGTGATTTCATAGAACAGGTCAGAAGCTACTGCCTCCTCCTGTGAATTTCATAAAATAGGTACGGAGCTCCCACCTCCCCCTGGGAATTTGGCAAAACAGAGCCCTACTTTCCAGATTTTCTGAGTTATTAAAAAGAACCCTAACAAGAACGCCTCGGTGCTTGGACAGTGTTTTGCTTAGACCAATGTGTACCTGAGTGAGAGTTTGCTTGTGGGTAGCAGGCAACCTGGTGGGCTAGTCTATCTCATGACCACCTTATCCTGTCACGGGAGTCTTTAATGCTCGTGATGAGTGCCAGCGACCACCCTAAAGACTTTTGCTGGTCGACCAGTGCCCGAATTTTTTGACTTACAGTGACTCAGAGTTCTTTGAAAATAGAATTACCACTTTAATGTTTCAAACACCTGAATCTGGACACTAAACTGCAGTTCACCAAAAGAGTTACTAAGTATCACTCTTAACCAAATGATCAAGCAGAAGTCTAAGAAAGATTCTTCTTAATCAAATAGCTGGTTTTCAAACAAATATGCTGAACAAAAATTAAGAAAACATTAGAAAGAGAACAAAAAGAATAAGCAAAGGCTCATTTTCCGAGAGCACCTACCCTGTTGGTGTGGAAGGGATGTGGAGTACAAATGCATGGATCCAGAAGATAGGACCTCTCTTTACTGGCTTCTGCTCCACAGTCCAGGTCTCCTCAAGTTCAACTGGATTAATAGCTTCAGAAATCTCTGCAACCACTACATCATTAACTGTTCCAGGGTAAAAACACCATAAAGTTATAGTAAAGCAAAAAGAAAGGTTTTATTCGGCATATGTTCAAAGAAGCAAAAGTGGGAAAAGGACAAACATGCTTACAGAGCTAATGTCTGCCTGAGTCCAAGGAATATTACAGAATAAGCAAAGTTGGGAAAACAGACAAGCATGCTGCCAGAGCCATGTGTGTCAGAGTCCAAGGAACATTACAGAAGAGGCAAGAATGTGAAAACGGACAAGCATGCTGCTACAGCCATGTCTGCCCAAGTCCTGGGTAATTTTTTTTAATCCATTCTGTCACTCTCTATCTCTTTACAGATGCATTTAAGCCATTTACATTCAGTGTGATTATCAATAGGTGTGAGTTTATTGCAGTAATTTTGTAGTGCTTTTTTTTTTTCTGGTGCTGACACTGTCTTTGTTCCTCTTACTCTTCTGTGCTAAGTTCCTTTGGTTTGTAAAACTTTTTTTAGTTTCTTTCATTATTGTAGATGTTGTGTTTACTGAGACTTTATGTTTTTCTTCTTTATTTTGGTGAGTAGGTTTGTTAACTTTCTTTGTGGTTACCTTGAAATTTACTCTTATCTCCCTAAGTTTGAACCAGTCTTTTATTACTTGATATCGACTTCCTCTCCATTTGAAAGTTCTATACCTACGCCGTGTATTCCCCCTTTTATTGTTCTGATGTTGTTGTCATTTACAGATTGATGTCTCTAGTTCCCTGTTTTGAATATTTTAGTTTGGTTTTATCCTTAAGAGTTCATTACATAGGTCGGTATTTGGCTGATATTGACCTGTGTCCTAGATTCAGGTTGTTGTCTGATGTTGTTAGTTCTCTAACTGAAGGACTCCCTTTAATAATTCTTATAAGTTTTGTTTGGTTTTTACAAATTCCCTTAATTTCTGTTTATCTAGAAATGTCCTAATTAATTTTATTTATTTATGTTCTGATCTTTATTATTTCCTTTCTTGTGGTAGGTTTAGGCTTAGTTTGCTCTTCTCTTTCTAGCCCCTGGAGTTGTTGAGGTAGGCTGTTCACTTGAAATCTTTCTTTTTTTCTTCATGTAGACATTTATTGGTATAAGTCTCCCTCTGAGTACTGCCTTCACTGCATTCCATAAGTTTCATTATATTGTGCTTTCACTTTCATTTGACTCTAGGAAATTTGTGATTTCTTCCTTGACCCATTAGTAGTTTAATTTCCATATGTTTGTGTATATTCCTGATTTTTTTCTGTTATTGATTTCTAGCTTCACTCCTCTGTGGTGAAAGAAAATACTTTGTATGATTTAAGTCTTTTTAAATTTATCAAGACTTGCTTTGTGACCTAACATCTGGTCTATCCTGGAGAATGATCCACTTGCACTGGAGTAGTATGTGTGTTGTACTCTTTTGGTGTTGAGTGTTCTATAAATACCTGTTAAGTCTAGTTAGTTTATAGGGTCATTCAAGGCCTCTGTTTCCTTGTTGATCTTCTTTCTAGATGTTCTGTCCAATGTTGAAAACAGTGTATTGAAGTCTGCACCTATAATTGTAGTACTTCTAGTAGTATTTCTCCCTTCAATTCTATCAGTGTTTGCTTTATATATTTAGGTAGCTCAATGTTGGGTGCATATATGATTGTTAAATCTTCTTGAGGAAATAACCTTTTTATCACTATGTAACATCCATCTTTATATTTTCTAACAAATTTTGTCTTAAAGTCTACTTTGTCTGATATTAAGACTGCCACCCCAGCTCTGTTTTGGTGATTTTTTCCCCCATACTTTCTATTTCAATCTATTGTGTATTTGGGTTTAAGGTGTCTCTTGTAAACAGCACATAGTCAGATCATTTTTTTTAAAACCCATTCTGCCACTCTTCGCTTTTTGATTGGAGCATTTAGTCCATTTGCATTCACTGTAATTACTGGTAAGAAGTGACTTACTTCTATCATTTTGTTATGTTTTTTTGTCTATCTTAATCCTTCTTTGTCTTTGTCCTTTTGTGCTCACTTTTGTGTTTTGTTTATTGTAGTGAGCCTTTATGGTTTCCTTCCCCTTTCTTTTTATGTATTTTATATATCTTCTTAATGGTTACCATGAATATTATATTTAACAACTTGCATTTATAACATTCTAGGGTAAATTGGTACCAACTGTGGTGCAATGGATCAATTTTATATGGCCTTTCTCACCATATTCTTATAACTCCCACCAAATGACTGGATGGGACTATGCAAATAGGTGCTTGTGGCCCACCAAGGGTATTGGACAGCTTGCTAATAATACAAATAAGGTACATGGCACACTTGTGGGGGTGACCATGCAAATAAGGTGTATGGAAGCCTAATGATGAGATTGGTCAATTTTGTCACCCCCCTAGGCTTAAAATGAGCCATTCCAGAGGTGGAAATTGGGACCTTAATACCACAAAGAAAGAAAAGCTAGGAGTGGAGAGCATCCTTTGGACCCAGGATCCCTGTGCTGAGAACCTCCTAGAACCAGGAGACAGAGAGAGAGAGCTGTAACATCGGAGATGGTGAGAGATGGAGAGAAACAGCCACAGAGAAGATGGTGGCTGAGAGGCAGCAGAACCAGGAGACTGTGGTGGGCTTCCTGGCCCATGAAGCAAGAAAGCTGAGTGCATTTGGGCAAGAGGCTTGCTGACAGGGTGAAGTGCCTCCAGACACTTGGTCATGCTAAACTTGCCAACCCATGGAGCAAGAGAGCTGAGCTTCTTTGAGCAGGAGGCTTGCTGGCAGAGTCGGGTGCCTCTGGGCACTTGTCAGCAGAACTAGGCTTGCTAACCTATGGAACTAGAGAGCTGAGTGCCTTGGGGCTGAGGCTTACTGGTGGAGTGGGGTGCCTCTCGGCACTTACCAGTGGAACCAAAAAGCTTTGTAACACTTGCCTGAGCAGGGCAGAGGCTGAGCCAGTCCAAGAGGGCAGAGCGGCCAAGGGCCAAGAGGCTAAGGGCCATAGAGAGGCCTGCCTGCAGGCACAGCTGAGATGAGACTGTCTTGATCAAAGAACAGCATCCTGAATCATTTATGATCCTGAATTGTAACCTGTTGCTTCCCTAATAAACCCCATAACTGTAAGTATGGTTTGTGAATTCCGTGTGGCCATTGCAACAAATTATTGAACCCAACAGAGAAGTACAGTGTTCCGTGGGAGGGACAGTTGGTGTCAGAATTGGTAAAAAGGTTGGAAAAAGGAGGTATGTCTGATCTCCACCTCATAGGAATGAGCCTTAGGCTGTTGATCTTGATTCTCCTTCTGCATTATGAAGTTAGAGGAGGTCAGATGCCCCTGCCACACCATTTTAACACCAGCATAACTTCAGCAACATACAAGAAATTCTATATACCATTCCTCTTCCCCTCTTTTTGTTGTTATCACCAATTACGTCTTTTATTTCATGTGCCCTGTGACACAATTTTATCGTTGCTTTTTATATATTTTTTATTAAAAAAATGGGCAAAACATTTAGAATTATCTAGCATGAATACCTTATTACTAGCCCTTATACTTATCCATGCATTTCCCTTTATTAGGGATCTATTTTTTATGTATAGCTTTGGATTACTTTTTAATGTCTTTTCGCTTCCATCTACAGAACTCCCACTAATATTTTTCTGTAGGGCCGGTCTGGTGGATATGAACTCTCTCAGCTTCTGTTTGTCTTGGCATGTTTTAATCTCACCCTCATTCTTGAAGGATAGTTTCACTGGGTATAGTATTCTTGGTTGACAGTTGTTTTAATTTCAGTACTTTAAATATATCATTCCATTCCCTTCTAGCCTCCAATGTTTCTGAGGAGAAATCAGCACTTAATCTTATTGGGGATCCTTTGTATGTGACTGTTTCTCTCTCACTGCTATCAGGATTCTCTATCTTTACTTTCTGAGAGCCTAACTATGATGTGTCTTGGTGTAGAACTCTTTAGGTTTATCCTGCTTGGGGGTCTTTGAGCTTCTTGGATTTGTAAGCTTATGTCCTTTGTTAGATTGGGTAAATCTTCTGTCATTATGTCTTCAAATATTCTTTCTGTCCCTTTCTCTCTCTCATCTCCTTCTGAAATTCCCATGATGTGTTTATTAGGTCTCTGGTTGTTGTCCCATAATTCCATTAAACTACTCAGCCTTTTTGAGCCTCCATTCTTGTTGCTCTTCAGTGTCTGTGATTTGGACTATCTTATCCTCTAATTCGCTGATTCTTTCTTCTGCCTGGTTAAGTCTGTTGGTAAGTCCTTCTATTGTGTTTCTCATTTTAGTTATTGTACTTTTCAGATGCAATATCTCTTTTTTTAGATTCTTATTTTGTTTGTGTATTATTTTCCTTACTTATTTTAGGTCTTTGTCTATATTTTCCCTTAGTTCTTTAATTATGTTTAATGTTGTTGTATTATAGTCTTCCATTCCTTTTTCATTATTTGGTCATCCCTATGTGTGCTTTCACTTCCTTTGTCATGTTCATGTGAATGGGCCATTATTTCTCTGTTCTTTGTGTGTGTTGTGATTTTTTGTTGGGGCATTCGAATTTTCAGGGGTGTTCACTTTCTCAGTTTTCCCCAGTATTTGCTCACACTACTTTCTGTGGGGAAAAAAAAAAACAACTCTTAGGCAGGCAGAGTCTTTTGCACTGGCTTTGTCTTTTCCATCTCTGTGATAGCTCCTTCTCCCTTCCTGGTTCAATTAGGATTCAAAAGTTCCAGATCTTGATTTTTAACTTGCAATCTCTCCCAAACACACTAGAGAACACCCTGTGGTCAGTCTGTCCACCAGCGGGCACTGCCACTCAGACTAGATGTCATGTACTAATCAGTCTGTCCACTAGGGGGCGCAGTCCCTCCTTCTATGGTTATTACTCTCTTCTGTTCTCTGTTTCTGCAACCACGTTTTTAGTCAGAAAACCCACACCCAGCAGCCCCCTTCAGTGCTGGGTCTTGCTCTCCATTTTTGCCCAAGGCTTCTTTCCCTACTCTGTGGGGGCTGCTTATATCTGAGCTGACATTCAAGGAAAGCACAGGCAGACTTTCCTTTGTTTCAGGAGTAGGAGGGGCTGGCACTCCTCAGAAGAACCTCTGAGAGATCTATATTGTTGATTTCAGAGCCTCAGTGGCCCTGTGGTGGCTGGAGGAGCCGTCTCCACTTTGATGACATACTTCCTGACTCCACTGTCGTATCAGTCCATCAGCTGATAGTTACCAGTTGGGGGAGGGGTTGTCACATTCTGAACGGACCTGTGGGGAGGTCTGCCTTGTTGCTATTAGAGGCCCCCTGTAGTATGTTGGCTGTGGGTGTAGCCTCCACTAAAGATGCCTGCTTCCTAGCACACAGTAGCCTCAGTCAGCAGTCCTCAGCACCAACTGAAAGTGGGAGCAGACAGACTTGAATTAACTTCCTGGGATGTCTGTCCTGTTGGTTTCTGAGGCCTGAGTTTATGGGTTGCACAGGGAGGCCAGTAGAATGTCTACTATGGGAGTAGACTCCACTGCATGAATCTTCTTTAGTAATTTGCAGTAGGGTTGCAGCTGACAGTGTCTGGGTGGGGGAGGTGCTAGCACACTCCAAATGGACCCCCATGGGAGGTTGGCCTTGTTGCTATCAGAGCCCCTCCTCCTCCCATACTATGTTGGCTGTGGGTATAGCCTACATTAAAGATGCCTGCTTCTTAGCACACAGCATCCTTAGTCAGCAGTCCTCAGCACAAACCGAAAGGGGGAGCAGATAGACCTGACCTGACTCCCCGGGAGGTCTGTCCTGTTGGTTTCAGAGGCCTGAGCTACAGGGTGTGCAGGGAGGCAGGTACAATGTTGAGTATGAGAGCAGACTCCACTGCACAGGCCTTCTGTAGCAATTACAGTATGATTGTAGCCAACAGTACCTGGGTGGGGGAGGTGTTGGCGCACTCCAGATGAACCCCTGGGGAGGTCTTCCTTGTTGATTTTAGAGCAGAAGATTGAGGTCCTGTCTCTTTGTACAGTCAGGGCCTGTGGTGGTTAGGGGAGCAGGCTCCTTTTCTGGGAACAGTTCCCCAGTTACACAGCAGACAGAAACCCGTGTGGCTGGGCAGTGGGGTGGTGTGGGGGCAGGATGATGGGAAAAGAGATTTTCCTATCCTATGTGACTCGTTCTTGATTTTTTGATTCTTCCCTGTTTGTAGTTCTGCTGCTTTCCTCTGTTCCCCAATTTAGAGTCTCTCAAAGCCGAGCACCATTTTGTTGTTGTATTTCTTGTTGTATTTATGTGGGAGTGTTGGAACAATGGTCTGTTTATGCCACGATCTTCCTACAATCAGTGCAAAATATTTTAATTAGTATAAAAACCAAACTCATTGCTATCGAGTCGATTCCACATGTAGTGATCCTATAGGACAGAGTAGAACTGGCCCATAAGGTTTCCAAACCTGTAATCTTTATGGGAGCAGACTGCTACATCTTTCTCACCATGGAACAGCTAGTGGGTTTGAACCGCCAACCTTTCTGTTAGCAACAGAGCAGTTAACTACTACACCATCAGTGGTTAGTATAATTAGTATAAAAGGGGGTAAAACAAAGATCTCTTTGGATGTGACTGTTCAGATTCTAAATCTATTTGTCTATTATAAGTAGAGACCAATTGACAGTTTCTGGGCCAATATAAGGCTCTTTGGTTCCCAGAATAAGAGAGATGTCACGGGTCTGGCCCTCATCAGCGAAGTGTGAGATACTTCAGTCCTACTAACAGATGGAAAAAGAGATGTCAAGAGAAATGTTAAGAAAACAGCACCGTAGTTCCTCCCAGTGCTGGCTGGGCTGATATTCTTGAGGCGGTAATTATGCTTTTTGAAGCATATTTCTACTATTAAAGGTAAGAAAAAGAGAGATCTCTGTTTTACCTTACGTTAATTACTATGCCCCAGCCTAGTGGGTTGGCACCAAAGCATCAGCTATCCTTCATAAAAGAAACAGAAAAGCTAGGCACAAAGGAAAATTTTTTCCGAGGTGGTTCAGATATCCCTTGAGGACAAAGAGAATGCCCCTATAATATGCCAAATCACTGCTTGGGGTTTTTCTTTAATGAAGAGTCAAAGGGTGAGATCTCACAATCTGTTAAATCAACATTATGGACTAGAATTCTCCAGAGCACATACCATGAGAGGCATGTCAGCTGTTGTTCATTAGGTAGTCCTTAATGGAACACAGGTCACAGCTATCGGATGGCATCCAGATTCCTTTTTGACTCACATCTTTGAGAGTGAACCATCACTGGTTTAATAAAGCTTCGATGGCAGATTACAGGATCAAACATTCTCAGAGATGGTCCAGTAACTACATGGGTGGCGCACAACAGCTATCACGAAAGCATCACAGCACATGCCAAAGGCCATGCTGCCATGGTCCCTTACATTCCAATTTATCTCCTGTAACTTGTGCAGAGCTCATGCCTTCTCCAGATAATTTCTTTTCATTTGGGAGCAGATGTGCCGTTTTTACCGCTGAATCCATTTTTCAGTGAGAGAGACAATGCCCCAATGATGTCAAGGTATGGCCCCAAGAAGCAACTTTATCCACTAGTCAAACATTTTATAATGCTTTTTGTTAAATCTTTTCTGTGGGAAAATAATTGTTATGGATTGAACTGTATCCCCCAAAATATGTTTTGGAATCCTAATACCTGTGGATTTTATCGAATCACATCATCTTCCATAAGGTAATTTAATGTAATGTAACCAATCAGTTGTCATACCAGTGATGGGAAGATCCTAAACCTAATCATTTCTGAATTATATAAAGAGCAGGATAGACACAGAGCAAGGAATCGCACACACCAGAGAAGACAGATGCCATGTGAAGATCACCAAGAAATCAAGGAA
Organism: Dugong dugon; assembly: GCA_030035585.1. Taxonomy (NCBI): domain Eukaryota; kingdom Metazoa; phylum Chordata; class Mammalia; order Sirenia; family Dugongidae; genus Dugong; species Dugong dugon. The sequence continues at coordinate 2,175,620 of CM057475.1, read as the reverse complement.
AACCCAGGGCTACGAACGAGGAAGGAATCAACACAGCTGTTACCCTGATTTGGATTTTCTGCCACCAGAACCGCAAGAAAACAATTTCTGTTCTTTAAAGCCACTCTCACTTGCTCTTATTGTGTTACAGCAGCACTTGCTAAACAATAATCATTTACCAATTTTTACACTTATATCTTGAACATTATGACATACAACATAAGAAATCAATAAAACATATGTATGGACCATCATTGTATGCTCTCCTACTGTATATACTCATCTATAAAACTCAGTTTGATTTTTTAAATTGTAGAGTGATCATGCAGATAAGAAGATATTCTCCATGGGACTTTTTCTAGTGTATACCTCAAGAATCTGGTATTGGCGTCCTCTGTTCTTGAGGAAATGAACAGCAGATTTGTGGCTGCTACTTCAACCACTGTTGTGATTGGCTACCAAAGCCATGAAGTGAATGAATATCTAGGGTCCAGATGGAGCACTTGAAAGTTGACAGAAATACTTGTGAAATTTCCTATTCAAATTTGTTTTGACCACATCTTATCAGAGACAGGTCATAACACACCTTTCAAGTTTTTTTTTTTTTTTTTTTTCACCTGAAAACTCCCCATACAGCCATCTGGCCTCCACTTGTTCCCTCTCACGAGGAGGAGTGAGGGGCTGGCATTTGACCTTTTAGGAGCCTTGTTGTAGAGGAAAAACAATTAACTGTTGTAGAGGAAGAACATCATAAAGTTTAGTAAAGTAAAAAGAAAGTTTTATTCAGCATATATTCAAAAGCACAAAAGTGCAAAGCGGACAAGCATGCTGCCAGAGCTAGAATGTCTGCCCGAATCCGAAGAAGGTTACAGAATCATCAGTATATATCAACATCACAAAATGGGTAGAATCATTGAAAGCATCACCTTTTCAAAGACTGGCTAGAAATTGTGATCCTACATTTTGAATCATCTTTCTTAACAATCATTGGTACAGGTTTCAGTTACAAAAGTCAGGAGGGTTTTCGTTGGTCCAACAAATTTCTATTCACTAAATGCTAATAGAAAAAGACAAAAAGTGGTAAGTCTGTTGTGTTGGGTTTGACTGCCCTTTTGTGAAAACTTCCTTAAGATAATTTCTGAGATTGTCCCATCTATTGTCTATCTCAGGGCCCAATTGATGTGCCTCTGCGAGTCTGTGAGGGCCCAGCCCCAGCTGGGTCACAATTCTCCATGTTCTAGGTCGGGGAATAATGATTCCAAATATTATTTTCTAAATCAGCCTCCAGTGGAGTTCAATGGCCTTCTGGGAATTGAGGGTGGTGGTGGGGAAGTCCTGCAGTGACCAGGAACGATCCATAACAAGAGCCCCCTCTGCAGCTGGCCAGTTGCCTGCCACAGCCCTGTTCCTCTCCCACCTAAGCTCTCTGCTGCGACTGGTTGCAGACAGGCAGGTAAGCACCACAAGCCCCTGCTCTCAGACTCCGTAGATAGTGCAAAGTCCTTTATTTGGGACCAACCACAAAACCTGGAGAATTCCGGCCACAAAGTCTCCAGGCCTTTGTTCAAGCACCAAGTCCCACCTTCCCCTGCTAGGAAATGAGTCTCATAAACGACGCCGGATCTTTCTCTCCAAGGGCCTAAAATCTGACCTAGGCCGCTCTCCGACGAAATTCCCAATTCCCCCTCCTGGGGCTAGGCTAGATTTCGGTTCCAAAAGCAAAGTTCCCCCATCTCACGTCTATGGTTTCTTCGCTACTCTGAAAGTGGCCACAAGGTGGCGCCAGAGAACAAACGCTGCCAGGAGTGGAAGTGACATGCTGGTCCCCAGTTCTCAGGCACGGGAAGTCGGAGAGAGACGGGACCTGTTTTGGGGCCCCGGGGCCTCCCCGTTGGGTGCGGATGTCTTTGCGGAGGAACGGGGACGGTCTGAGGCACCGACTGATCTCCGACCCCCACCGCGCTGGCCCCCGTACTCCACCAGCGTAGACGACTCTTCCTGCAGGATGTGCCCCCGAGCAGCGGAGACAACTTGCGCAGCAGCTACCTCATCCCGGGAGCGCGCAGATTCCTTTTCCCAGGGGCCCTTGGGGAACAGCGTGAGATCCACTCCGCAGGCTTGGGCCCAGAAACTCCTCAGGGCAGGCCGGGCATTCCGGACCCCAACCTGACAGGACCCCGGCTCTGGGCACAGCCTAAGGCCTGCGGAAATCCCACCAACAAGGAAACTTAAGCCCGCCGACCTACCTGAGTCTTTTCTCAAACGCGGATTCTTTAATGAAGACAAACCCGTGGCAAAATAAATGAAGGAAAAAGTAGAGAGAAGGCACAAATATAAAACATGCAAAATAATACATTAGTACATGTGCTGCAAGCATGAAAAAGTTGAGGATATTGGGAACCACTTTATGACAATAAATTAGAAAATTTAAATGAAATAGACATGTTGTTGGTTGCTGTCCAGTAATTTCCAGCTTACGGAGACACCATGTGTGCAGAGTAGAACTGCTCCATAGGATTTTCAAGGCTGTGACCTTTTGGGAGCAGATCATTAGGCCTGTCTTCCCAAGCACCTCTAGGTGGGTTCCAATGTCCAAGCTTTTGGCTAGTCGTCCAGCCCTTGACCTTTTACACCAGCCAAGCCAAAACAAAACCTGTTGCCGTGGAGTCAATTTAGACTCAGCGACCCTACAGAACAAAGTAGAACTGCCCTATAGGATTTGCAAGGTTGTAAACTTTAGGGAAGGAGCCCCGGTGGTTCAGTGGTTAAGCACTTGGTTGCTAACTGAAAGGTGAGTAGTTTGAACCCACCAGCCTTCCTGCAGTAGAAAGATGTGGCAGTCGGCTTCTGTAAAGATTACAGCCTTGGAAACACTATGCAGCAGTTCTACTCTGTCCTATAGGGTCGCTATGAGTCGGAATTGACTTCACAGCAATGACTTTGTTTGGTAATCTTTAGGGAAGCCGACGGCCACATTCTCCTGAGGAGTGGTTGGTGGGTTAGCACTGCCGAGAACTTAACCACTGCACCACCAAGGATCTCCAAAATAGACATATTTTTGGAAAAATTCAACTTCCCAAAACTGACTCCAGTAGAAATGGCTGCCTTATAATCATTTGAGGTTGGAATTAGCAGTCAAAAACCTTCCCACAAAGATACATTCTTCAGGAAATTTAACCAAACGTTTAATGAAGGGGAAAAAAATGCAATTTTACCCAAGATTTTCCAGAAAAGTAAGCAAGGTAGCATATCTGATTCATTCTGAGGCTAGATGTCATGGATTGAATTGTGTCCTCCCAAAATATCTGTCATGATTCCCAATATTGTATGATTGTGTATTATTTTGTAACCTGATGTGATTTCCTTATGTGTTGTAAATTCAATCTCTATGATCTAATAAGGTGGATTAGCAGCAGTTATACTGATGAGATATACAAGATTGGATAGTGCCTTAAGCCGATCTCTTTTGAGATATAAAAGAGAGAAGTGAACAGAGACACATGGGAACCTCATACAACCAAGAAAGCAGTGCCAGGAGCAGAGCGTGTCTTTGGACCTGAGGTTCCTGCGTTGAGATGCTCCCAGACCAAGGGAAGACTGATGCATCACAAGGACCTTCCTCCAGAGCTGACAGAGAGAGAACGCCTTCTCCTGCAGCTGACGCCCTGCATTTGGACTTGTAGCCTACTGGACTGTGAGAGAATAAACTTCTCTTTGTTAAAGACATCCACTTGTGGTATTTCTGTTATAGCAGTACTAGACACTAGAGTAACATGATCCAACCCCCTAAACATACTACCAGAAAAGAAAATTATTAGAAACCATCTCATTCATGAACATAGATGCCAAAACTTCTAACCCTGCAATGGAAACCCTGGTGGTGTAGTGGTTAAGAGTTCAGCTGCTGGTGGGAATGCAAAATGATACAACCATTTTGGAAAATGATATGGCACTTCCTTAGAAATCTAGAAATAGAAATACCACAAGATCCAGCAATCCCACTCCTAGGAATATATCCTAGAGAAATAAGAGCTGTCACACGAATAGACATATGCACACCCATGTTCATGGCATCAGTGTTCACAATAGCAAAAAAGATGGAAATAACCTAGATGCCCATCAACAGATGAATGGATAAACAAACTATGGTACATACACACAATGGAGTACTACACAATGATAAAGAACAATGATGAATCTGTGAACCATCTCATAACATGGATGAAACTGGAGGACATTATGCTGAGTGAAATAAGTCAATCACAAAAGGACAAATATTGTATGAGACCACTACTGTAAAAACTCATGAAAAAGTTTCCACACAAAAAGAAACAATCTTTGTTGTTTATGAGGGATGGGAGGGGTGAGGGAGAAATACTAAATAGACAATAGATAAGAGGTAACTTTGGTGAAGGGTAAGACAGTACACATTACTGGGGAAGCCAGCACAACTTATATAAGCAAAGGTCATGGAAGCTCCATAGACACTTCCAAACTCCCTGAGGGACCAAACTGCTGGGCGGAGGGCTGTGGGGACCATGGGTTCAGGGAACATCTAGCTCAACTGGCATAACACGGTTTATAAAGACAATGTTCTGCATTCTACCTTGATGAGTAGTGTCCGGGGGTCTTAAAAGCCTGTGAGCAGCCATCTAAGATACTCCACTGATCTCACCTCTTCGGGAGCAAGGGAGAATGAAGAGAACAAGATACAAGGGAAAGATTAGTCCAAAGGACTAATGGACCACAAATACCACGACCTCCACCAGACTGAGTCCAGTAGAACTAGATGGTACCTGGCTACCACCACTGACTGCTCTGGCAGGGATCACAACAGAGGGTCCTGGACAGAGCTGGAGAAAAATGTAGAACAAAATTCTAACTCACAAAAAAAGACCAGACTTACTGGCCTGACAGAGACTGGAGGAACCCAGAGAGTATGGCCCCTGGATACCCTTTTAGCTCAGTAATGAAGTCACTCCCGAGGTTCACCATTCAGCCAAAGATTAGACAGCCCCATAAAACAAAACGAGACTAATGGGGCACAACAGTCCAGGGACAAGGACTAAAAAGCAGGCGGGGACAGGAAAGCTGGTAATAGGGAACCCAAGGTTGAGAACGGACAGTATTGACATGTTGTGGGGTTGTTAACCAATGTCATAAAACAATATGTGTACTAACTGTTTAATGAGAAACTATTTGTTCTGTAAACCTTCATATAAAGTACTATATATATATAAAGAGTTCAGCTGCTAACCAAGAGGTTGGCAGTTTGAATCCCCCATGCACTCCTTGGAAACCATATGGGGCAGTTCTATTCTGTCCTATAGGATTGCTATGAGTTGGAATCCATTCAACGGCAACGGGTTTGGGCTTTTCTTTCTTTTTTTTAACTGAACAACACATACGGACATATCCGGACTTAGTTTAAGAACACAACTTTCTTTAATATAAAAAAATCAATCAATTTATATCATCATATCAACAGATGATAGGAGAAAAACATATGATTATTGTAATCAATGAAAAAAGCATATTGAAACTTCAAAGCCTATACGGGCAGGTGGAGTGGAGTGCAGCAGGAATAATAGGGATGCACTGTTGCTGGGGAGAAACTGATGAAATATATCAGCAAACATCCTACTTTACATGATCTGGGAAGTGCAGTCAATGATGCCACTTCTCACTACTCTGCTTTAGTTCTCAGTCAATGTAGTAAGTTAAGAAAAAAAAAAAAAGACAAAGATTATATGGAAATAAAGATGCCATTATTGGCAGATGTTACGAAATCAAGTCAATTCCCAGATTTCATTTGTTATTTTCTTATTTTTCATAGTTATTTTCTTCCTTGTCCAAATGAAACTCTCAGTAATTTAGTGATTATCAACGTAGTCCACGTTTTTGTGTTATTGCTGTGTGTAAACATCTATAGGTGTATCCAAGAATAAGCAATAATACTGCTTTACCTCATATCATTTTCATGAGTATCATACTATGAAATTGATTAGCCAACTTGCTTTTTCACTGAACATTATGTCCCATAAACTCTTATAATATCTATAGATCTTGTCTAATTCATGTCCAAAGTATGTGAGACATAGTCTCGCCATCCTTCCTTCTAAGGAGCATTCTGGTTGTGCTTCTTCTAAGACAGATTTGTTCATTCTTTTGGCAGCCCATGGTATATTCAATATGCTTCTCCAACACCACAATTCAAAGGCGTCAATTCGTCTTTGGTCTTCCTTATTCATTGCCCAGCTTTTGCATGCATATGATGCAATTAAAAAGACCATGGCTTGTGACAGGTGCACCTTAGTCTTCAAGGTGACATCTTTGCTTTTCAACACTTTAAAGAGGTCTTTTGCAGCAGATTTGCCCAATACAATGCAATGCATAGCTTCCAGCATCACAGCAACACCCAAGCCCCCACAGTACAACAAACTGACAGACACGTGGGGGTGTTACTTTATAGGATGTTTTTTATTTGTGGCCCTGTATTCTGGTGAGCACCTGCAAGAGTTTCTATGTGGGCCATGTCCAACAGCAGAATTTGTGGGCATTATTGGCTTCAATAAATCTTCCACATGACTTTCCGGAGTGATTGAGCAAATCACTCTTGTCACCTGTGGTTGAGAGTTGCAATTCCCTCACTCCCCCTCAATCTTATCATAGCGACAGATGGAAGATACTTACAAAAAGAAATAGATCTGTATGTGATAAATTGCCTTGGAAAGATATACAGGATATGCTTTATTCTGAACATTAATATGTGTAGTATGATACAATTGGGTTAAAATATAAAAGAAACATGTTCAAACCATTACACAATATAGGAGAAAGGATATCAAACATTTTACAATGGTTGATTCAAGAATATGAACTTGAAGTGCCAGAATAAAAGTCCAAACGTTTACTGTATAATTCTCTGTATTGCTTAAATTATCATAATCAACATACATAACTTTGTAATTAAGTTACTAAGTTTTGTCAAATAAAAAATAGAAAGGAAATACACAGAGCGCAATCGTTAGTATGCTTTTACATAAAACGCCAAAAGGGGCAGCTCTGTTATATAGGAGGAGCTGTCTCCTCTCAAAAGAATAAGATACAATTTATTGTATATATTGTATTGAATAACGCCAGATCGTTATTCAAAAAATAGGGTCAGCACGTGGCATTCAGGTGCTCAGCTGGGTACCCTCAAATCTTTGTTTCCCCTGGTCCCACGTCCACAGGTGACTTGGTCACAAGTCTGGACTCCTAGGCAGCAGCTGTCAGCTAAGACAGGATGGTGGGGGCTCCACACCTGCTTCAGCAGAGGATGCTCTTGCTTCCATGAAAGGGCTGCCTTTTAGATGGACGGAGGCCAGACTGATGTTGGTGCCCTTCACAGTCAGGGCTTCGGTGGGGCTCGCTGCTGGAGGGGATATGACTGCTGCCTTTGCAGACCGTGCTCCATGGCCTGCAGATCCTGCCCTGATCATGGAGTAGAGAGCTTTGCAGTAGCCGCCTTGTAGACCTCCCATCCAAAAGTGCTGCAGTGGAGTCCTTGATACTCTTGTACTTCTTCTTGGCTGTCTTGTCTCTGAGGGAGACAGAGTGGCTGAGTGGGGCACGGCTGTGCAAGAACATCCTTCTGAAGCAGAAGTTGCTTTGGATTTTGCAACTGCTATTTAGATGTTGTTCTGCCGCCTTTGTGGTTGTTGGTTTTGCACTGTGTGCTCTAGTCTAGGCTTTCTCCAGGGCACTATAACTGGCATGCTCAGGGGCTCTAACACTGATGGACCCTATCAGAAGGGATCAACTGCTTATAGTCTTTCTGAGGACTGCAGTTTTATGTTCAGTGGTCTTTACCTTTGGGCTGCTGTGCCAATGACTGGTAAAATCTATGGCTGTTGCTCTTTGACGCCTAGTACCATTTCCTGAACACGCATCCCTATTCCCAGCCATGGGACCTAGCAGACCACTCATCCCAAAGCTGTTGCTGTTGGGCCCAGGGTTGCTCTGCAGCTCCATGCTGCATATCTTGCCCCAGAGGCAGTGGTGGAGACCTGGCCACTGTTTGGGAAGGTGCCTGTTGCAGCTGAGAGCGCAATGACCCTCCGTTATTTTGAGGATACCAACTCTGCTCCTGGGACTGAAGGGGGGGCAACTGCTGCCCTAGATCCCCATGACTTGGGTGCTGGAACTGCAGCTTCTCTTGACAATGCTGAGGCTGTTGAGGCTGCTGTGAATGACACTGCCAACCATTCTGCTGCTGTCCTTGCAATGGTGAGTAAAGACTCTTCTTCTGCTCCTCCTCCTGTTGCTGCCTCACTCCATGCTCACTATAAACGTAGTGCTGAAGGTAGGGGCTTGCATACTGGCTTTGCCCTCTCTCAGTCCTGTCCTTGTCAAAGTGCTCCACAGAAGATGTAGGAGAATAAAGGCCGATTGCTGATGTGTAGTTGGGAAACACAGAGCCAGGGAAGAGTCCACTTGCTGTGTTACCTCGATACTCCAAATCGTAGCCTGGTTCCTTTTGAATGTTTGGAAACCCAGAGTGGCCTGAGCCACCCTGTTGACGGGAAACCCCTTGTGTGTCCAGAGATGAGCAGCCAGCTCTACCCAGCAGAGTCTCCTGGGCATAAGAGAAGCGCTGCTCAGGGATATCCTTGGGAGCTTCAATGTTGGTATCCTGAAGGCTTAAAGGTGAGTGATCTTGGACAGGGAATGCTTTTCCCTTCTTAGCCGCAAAGATTCTCTGTCTCTCTTTAGGTGATAGTCGAACTCTCTTATTCTGGAACCAGTTCTAAACAGAAAGGAGAATATTGTTCTATCACATCTGTTTATCTGGTTATTTCTGCAATGCATTTCCATAATGTAGGAGGATTTTGTATTTAAGTCTAGTCTCCGCCTTATTGCTGACTTGCCTCTGACCTTGAGTGAGACACGGAAAATGAAGACCATCCTTCCCAGAGCTGCACATGCAACTATGGAGGGTGCAGTCCACAATTCCAAAATCCCAACCTCCATCGTGTGCAGTGGCCCTTCTTTACACGTAGACTCAGGCCTTTCCAAATCTCCCCCTAACCTGTCTGTCACCTGTTTGCGATCCTCTGCATTTAAAGACAGAACAGACTCCCAGGTGTCCCTTGAACACGTTGCATTGTTCACATGTCTTTGTTTTATTCAAGTTGCCCCACCAGGATAAATTCATGACTCAACGTACTCTTAATTATATTCTTAAATTCATTGCTTTCAATGAATTCAAGCAAGAGTTTGAGTCATACTTGATTGATATGTGACACTAAGCATTTCATTGATCCCCTCTAATCCTTTTTCTTTTTCCTTCTCCATAAAATCAGGATAATTATCCATACCCATCATAATGCCAACCTCCGGTGGGAGGGGGAAATAATAAATTGTTTTTAGACTATTAATCCTCATAAGCCATGGCTGTGGTCGGGCGGAGTCATGCAGCACAGGCAGTATACCTGGGAGCCTGTTGCCATTTGCTCACCCCTGGGACCCTTCCATGTCTCCCAGTTCAGAACTGCTTTAGGATGTTAGTAGCATTTAAGTTACAAGGACTTCCCATCCACACCCCTGATGACTGTTTAAAACAAAACTCTGTGCACAACGAACCCAGCACTTACACTCATTTCCTCCTCAAAAATTCCATGTCACAGGTAGTCATACCTATTTTAGAGGAAGCTGAGTTCAAGTGTCAGTAATTTGTGAACCCAGTAGGAGGCAGATCTCATAAGGATCCAGCCACAAACCAAGTGCTGACTTCCTCCTGTCAAACAGGTTCCTGGGATGCTTACCCCAGCTGTGCTTGCTTCCTGATCTCCTCTAGAGGTGCTTTCTCTCTGCACACATAGCCGAAGTCAATTCTGTGCAATTTGATTGGCCAGTATCCATGAACTTCCTTTTATTCTATCCCTCTGACAGGTATGGAGTATAAAAAATGATTAAAAAGCAGTTCTGACCTCGAGGAACTCAGTGGTCAGAAATTCAGAATTGTATTACATATCTGCCTATCCCTTTCTTTTATCCTCCAAAGTTGCTTTTATATTCTCTAAAACAATTTCCACTAACGCAATTTCTTCCTATTGTCAAGGGCCAATAAATCTGATGATTTGTGGAACAAACAGAAATATAGAAACTGCCTCAGTTCTGTGTATAAAATAGCATAGCTCTAGTAGAATAAAATGTTATGTAGTTATTAACCATCATTTCCAAAAAAAGATTATATCAGGAAAATCCCAAAACAAAATATTGGTTCATACCAAAAATGATTATGAAGCACTTGTTAATGGTGTGAGGGACTATGCCAGGTGCTTGGGACAATATCAATAATTTTTATATCAAGGTAATAAGTCCTTTCTTCTGCCCTTCAGATTTGTCTATCCAACTGTTTACTGACCATCTCCTCCTGGATGTTTAATATGCATACCAAAGTTAACATGTCCAAAGCAAAACTCCTGATATCTCTGGCTCCTCTCCCAGACCTCCCCACCTTGGCTGAAGACAACTCCAATCCTCCATTTGCTCAAGCGAAACCTTTAGTACCATCGTTACCTCTGCCTTCTCTCTCACTGTATAGCCATTATCTCAGCAAACTCTGTCAGTTCCTCCTTCGAAATGCACTGAGTCTTCCTGGCTCTCTTCGCCTCCATGGAGCACCCTGGTCCAAACCACTATCGTCCCTATGCTGGATAATTACGGTAGCTTCTTCACTGGTCCCTGCTGCCAAACTTACCTTATGATAGTCTATTTTTCATAAAACACAGACAGAAATATATTCATACCCACACTGAGATGAATAAGAAAAGTGACAAAAATGTCAAGGTTCTTTCCCATGTGATAAAATGTTTTTAAACTTTATCATACTTTTTTACACGTTCCATACTGTGTACAAAAAGGTATATGCATACAAAGCTTTAAACATTTGACTCACAGCAATTACACTCAGAGAACAATGGACTAGGCTGGACAGTTCTCTTCTGGTTGTAAAATCAGGGTAAGGGTCCTCTGAAAATTTGTTGTTAAGTATGATCAGTTCTTCCTTAGTAAATACATGTCGCTGTTTTCCTTTTCTTCGTTTCTGCTCTGTTCCTATTTCTTTGTCACGACCACACTCTGCAGTTGGAGAGCCTGTATGAAGTATAATTTGAGAGAGAAAAGCATTGGAGAATAAAGAAAAGACTGCTCAATAACAATAATGGCACAATGGACTACTCATTCATAAAATAAGATAAAAATTGGAGCCCTACCTAGTTTACATCCACCCAATAACCAACAATTTGATTGTATTGGGTGTGGGGGAAGAATGGTAAGAATCAGGAACATAGGAAATCAGCATCAGAATCAATTAGATTGGAAAACAATTTTTAAATATAGTCAAGTCGAAAGTGTGTCCTTCAACACAGCAATTAAATATTCTCAAGTATATAATGCAAAGAAACTAACATGTTTAAGAAGAAATATGAAAGCATGTTGAATTATCAGTGATTTAGAAAAAGTTTGAGAAAATCTAAATGTTTGTAAGGTAACACATAAGACTATAGTCAATTGTTGGACCTTCAGCTATTTGGACAAAAACAAATAGAATCCGCCTTTTTAGCAGATAGACAAAAACAAGAAAGAAATGAAGTTTCTCTTTAATAATAGATATCAATAATCAATAAAGAGCTATGCAAACAAGAACTTCTAGAAGATAACAGAAAATCTGAATGATCCTGAGTTTGTTGATGACTTTTTTACATACTGCAACAAATCAATAGCCACACACAGACACAAAATTGATAAGCTAGTTTGAAAGACAGTCTGGCAGTTTCTTAGAAAGCTAAACATAGGCTTAGCGTTCAATCCAGGAATTGCACTCTTAGGTATTCACCCAAATGGGATGAAAACGTATGTCCATGTAAAAACCTGCACATAAATATTTCCAGTAGCTTTATTCATAACTGCAGAAATATGGAAGCAACCAAGATGTCCTTCAATAGGTGAATGGATAAACAAACTGTGGCACACCATACAATGGAGTATTATTCAGCTATGAAAGAGAAATGAACTATCAAGCTACAAAATGACACGGAGGAACCTTATATGCATACTGCTAAGTGAAAGAAGCCAACGCTAAAAAGATACATATTGTATGATTCCGACTGTATGACATTCTGGGAAAGGCAAAACTGCAGAAAGAGTGAAAAGACCAGAGGTTGCCGCAGGGTGGACGAGGGCAGGTCAATAAGTCAAGTACCGTGCATATTTAGGGCAGTGAAACTATTCTGTATGTTACTTTAATGATGGACACAAGACATTAAGCATTTGTCAAAACCCATAGGACCACACAACACAAAGGGTGAACCCTAGTGTAAACTATGGACTTTAGTTACTAACAATAATGCGTCAATATTGGTTCCATCGTAACAAATGTGCCACAGAAATGCAAGACGTTAATAAGAGAAACAACATGCAGGGGTGAGGGGGCATATGGGAACTCTCTGTATTTTCTGCAAAATTTTTCCGTAAGCCTAAAACTGCTCTAAAAAATAAAGACTATTAAAAAATTATGACAATAATCCAAGAAAACATCCCAGAAATAAAAGACTATATGTTGAAAGAACTCACAGGGTACTGCAGAAAATTGACTTGGAATAAGGAACTGCAAGGCATGTCCTAGTAAAATATTCCAGTTAAAAGATAAAGAAAATTCCTCAGGACCTCCAGGCAAAAAGAAAAAATAACTTACAAGGTCAAGAGAATTAGACTAGGTAGCAGATTTCTCAAAAACAACATACAAACTAAACTTTTCAGGGTTTCTCCTTTCTTTCCAGGTCTCTGTTTTCCCTCATGTAATGTGAACTTCTGAACTAACCAAATAGTTCCTTTTTGCTTCCATCTCACCTTTTTATTTCTCCTTTTCTCTCTCCCAGAGGTGAAAACATGGCACACAGGCTAAGAACAGGGGCCAATTTCTAGTGTTTCTCAATAGGGATTCCATTGGCATTTTGAGTGAGACAATTCTTCATGAAGGACTATCTCATGCACATGGCACCCCTGGCTTCCACTTACTAAGTGCCAGGAGCACCCTCTAGTCATGGTGACAGGCAAGCAATGTCCCCACACATTTCCTTAGATTGGCTCAGTTTTACTGACTCAACCTCTTCCTAGCTGCTGCTGGTTGAGTTATTGAATTTCAAGTCTCCATTTCTTCATATGATAAAAGGGTCTATACGTACTGTCTAGAGTATAGAGCTATTAAAAAGAGTAGATAAATGGATTATTTTATTATATTATTTTTTAATATAAAGCACTGTGAATAAATCTAAGAACACATATCAAGAACACAATAAATGTTGGACCTTAAGGCTTTCCTTCTAGAAGCTCATAGATCATGGTTAGGATGACCACCATTTTGTCTTCCAGTCAACTCCTAACCCAGAGCCCAGAGGTGAGAGCTAACTGAATCCTGGAGAGGGAGGAAGGGTGGCCATAACAGAGCATTATGGAGGCTATTTCCTGGCCCTCCTGGGTCTCTATTCATATCAGTTCAGTAATGTGGAAAAACACCCAGGCTTCCTTTCCTAACGTGTTTAGAAATAACCTCAAGGGAACGGACAAAGACTAAGGATTACTTAAGAAGAAAATATTCTTTAATGCTGGAATTTCCAACTCCAAACATCCTTACTGAGAGGAATTTCTCACTTTGCAAGCTAAGAGACACAGATTCCTAAGTCAGCAGTGAGGTGAGTGCCCTGTGAGACAGCTCACATCCCTATAATACTCAGATCCCTCACCTGGCTGGAGTGTGGTGAAGATTAAATGAACTACTATGTGAAAAAAAAAAGAAAGAAAAAAATCCAGGCAATGGGCAAGGCATGTCTTGAAAATCTGCATGGTGCTTTCCAGCCCTGTCCCCATTGTGATTAGGTTAGGCAGTGAGGACACTGTGACATCACACCTGCAAAAACCAGAGGCTAATTCACTCTCAGCGATGATCAAATCTCGTCTGTCTGAGCCCAACCCCACAAACAACAGAAAGGGCCGCAATGTTTGTAAAATCCATGCCTCTGGGACAAACCTTTTCAGTTTCTTTGTGACCGAGGGGTATCATTTCGCCCCTCAGGGACGGAGTGCTTTCATATATGTTCTGAGTGTCACATCTCCAATAAAGGATGGGTAGAGATGTCATTAATTACCTCTTTAACTTTGGGAAGAAACAAGTTGGAAGGCAGTAAGCCCAAGGTCAAGTCAAACCTTGAGGCCAGAGCCTCCCTGCTCTCCCTGCATCTCTCAGGGACAGAGAAGACGGAGAGGGAGGCCAAGTCCCTCACCATTCTAATTGGCCCCACTGCAGTCAGTCACCTGGACCAGGGCTGTCTTACTCTCAAGCTAGTTGTTCTTTGACTTAGATTTTTAGTATGAGAAATATGAGAAGACACAGCAAATAAGTAATCAGCCAAATCCCATCCACTCTTAAGTACTATTTAAAATTCAGTGAAAAGCTGACACCAATTTTCCCTGAATTCTTATGGCCCTGAGGACAATTTCCTTCACGGATGAGATACACACAGTACTTAATCACAAAAATGAGCTCTGGGAGGTACACTCAGGTCTTTGATCCTTGACTAGAACCAAGAGGAAGGCGTGGAGGAAAAAAGAAACAATGTTTTAATAATGCTACCTAGCAGAAAAACTTTTTAAAAATTCAATTTACCACTTTCCCACCCATTGCCCTGGAGAACTGTCAAAGATCTTAGCATGTGATACTGGGTGCATCCACATTCTGCAGAGTTTGGCAACACAAAGTACTCACTAGGGACTCAGGCCCTGTTCACAGCAAAATTTACTCAGAGACTCAAGCTGAGCATAGCAAAGACTCTGGTCTGAGTTTCACCCCATCCCAACCACTGCGACTACCATAACTCAATATAAAAAGTTTTCAACATTAATGAAAAGCAAATGTGCACATTTATTAAAAATAAAAACCCAACAGTAAAAACAGCAACCAAGCAGGCATCCTTTTGTGTCGCTACAGCCCCATGGTATCTATCTGGAGCCTGCCTGACTGGGCTCAAATTCCAGCTGTGCAGCTGATCAGTAGTGGGGCAGGGCTGACTGCTGGGGCCCTCCCAGGCCCTGCTCCACCTCCTGGGCTACTTTCCAGGCCCTGGGATGGAGGCCATTTCCACGGCAGCTCTGTGGAGGACCTCATGTTCCAAGTCCACAGTGGTTGAGCCACCACTGCTTTGGGGACTCTTTGCTGAAGAACTGTGTCTCTGAGACAGAGATGGTGATAGGACCCATGAACTCCTGGGTCCACTATTTGAGGTTGGGGAGCCTCCGGTGGATGATTCAGATATCACTCATTAGAGCACAAACATTATAAGGGAATTACGGGGTTTAAATAAGAAAATTAGTCTCATTGTGGTCTCAATGATTTGTTGAAAGCTAGGCTTTTCAATGTAAGACACAAGCTTCTAGAGCTGACCACATAGAGCCTTCTGGCTTCACCTAGGACTCAGCTAGCAAGAGAAATCAAAGCCAGAACCTCCATACGTGGACAGTCTACCTTCTCAACGAACAGGAGTGTCAAGGCTCTTCCACATTCCGGGTTTTAAAACTTCCACAATATTTCTAAACTTCAAACTACCACATTTGTAAACCAGTGGAAAAAAATCCCTAGAGCCGCTTCTATTTCTCCTATTCCTCCCCAGATAGCTGTTTCTGTTTTAAATTTTTAACTGATTATCACGCTAATTTTTAAACATATAATGAAATAGTATGTTAAGCAACATAATAGAAGGAATATTATAATGAACTCTCCTCATTATTTATGTGAATCTCAGACATATCGTCTCACCTGAAAATATTTCCATATGTATCTCTAAAAAAGAAGAAATCCCTCTCAATGTAACCACAGGTTGGTTCAGTTTCAGTTACTTTAGCCTTTTGAAAAGTCCTCATGTCTGATTTCATTGTGAACAACCACAGACAATTATCAGTGACACTAACTGTCCCCACACTATAAGCCTACACTTTTAAAATATGAAACCTCAAACACCTACAGAAAGCTAGTACATCAGGCTGACTGGTTCCCACAAAAGAAGCACGCTTAGGTTCTGTCAAAGGAACTCACCATCAGAAGCCATGCTGATCTCTACTCCAGGGTCTTTCCAAGTGATAAAGTGATAGACCCCGGAACACTATTAATTAAATACACTCCTGAGGTGCCCACCCTAGTCACACCTTATTCCTAAGTATAGCTCCACCCTAGACTTGCCTCTTGATCTCTTTACAGAATACACCGTTTCAGGGCCTCTGACCTTTTAGTTAGCAGCCGTAGCTTTTAACCAGGGCTCCTTTCAAAGCCTAGCTTTCAATGAATCATTGAGACCACATTGAGACTAATTTTCTTATTTAAACCCTGTAATTCCCTTATAATGTAGATATTATTTTATCCCCACTAGATGACCATGGGGGACTCCCTGGGTGATGAAAATGGTTAAGTGCTAGGCAACTAACCAAAAGGTTGGTGGTTTGAAGTCACCCACAGGGGTGTCAAAAGAAAGGCCTGGCAGTCTGCTTCCAAAAGGTCACAGCCCTGAAAACCCTATGGAGTGCAGTTGTACTCTGCACACTTAGGGTCGCCATGAGTTGGAATCGACTCAATGGCATCTGGTTTGGGGTCCCTTGAAAGGTTGGGGGTTCTAGTCCACCAGCGATGCCTTGGAAAAAAGACCTGACAATCTACTTCTGAAAGATTAGACACTGAAAATCTATGGAGCATAGGTCTACTCTGACACACATGGGGGTCACCATGAGCCAGAAGTGATTTGACAGCAACTGGTTTGTTTTTTGTGCTTTTTTTTAAAGAAGACTCTGGGTGCAGAGAAGTTTAGACCATAGAGTGAGGCAGTCAGACCTCCGACCTCATGAGTCTGACCTCTAAACTCCCGTTTCTCATCAGCACCCTATTAAGTTATAGACAGCAACCTCCGTGAGGGTGAACCCTTGGTCAGGCCCACAGATGATCTATATAAGTGGATCTAAGGAGGCATCCTTAGTGACTAAGGAATAGTGAGTTAGGGCAGGGAGACCACAGACTAACAACAGATTAAACAATAGAATTCAAGTCATTAGAATTTTCGCTGATTCATCTTATCCTTTAACAGGCCTGTGAGATAACCAAAACCTCCATTTTACAGAAGAGGAAACTACAGGATTTTGGGGTTTCTCTTCTTCACAGCTGTGAGACTGTATCTTCCCAAACGTGTGGGAGAAGGTAGTAGTACTTTGTAGTTTTTTTTGTATTCCACATATAGAAATCACAACACATGCTTGATAGCTGTTTGAGATGAATTCATCTGAATTAACAACTATCCATGTGTATCCATGTGTCCTCCTTTTTGTTTAGACAAATTGCTACTGATTTATGAGGACTCAGTATGTGGTGGGCCCAAAGAACAGGTTTTTTTTATACATCTTAGTTAAATCTTGTAGCCACTCTATGGGGATATATATTATTTATACCCATTATACAGCTGAGGACACTGAAACACAGAGACATTAACTAACTTGCCCAAGGATAAACTCTAAGAAGAGGAGAATAAAGGGATAGAAAGCAGGTGAGAATTAGGTTTTTAAATGGACAAGTTAATGGGCAGAGGTACCCAAACCAAAAGCCAAACCTGTTGCCATCAAGTCAATTTTGACTCAGTGATGCTATAGGACAGAGTAGAACTGCCCCATAGGGTTTCCAAGGAGCGGTTGGGGGATTGAACTGCCAACTTTCCGGTTAGCACAGGAGCTCTTAACCACTACACCACCAGGGCTCCAGCAGAGGTACAGACGGAGGGTAAAGAGCCTAGGATGACACAGCTTCTAACTTGATTCCAGGAGAGATCATGGCCTCACCAACAAAATGAAGAAAAAGCATGAGGAACAGTCTTCAAGGGCAGATGAAACAAAGAGATCATGTTAATGAATTATAACTGTAAGTGGGTCCTATGCTGTCTGGATGGAGTCAGAAGCATTGATAGCTTAGCTGGTCCTTTAGGCAGAATAGATGCTTTGGAGCCCTGGTGGGCAGTGGTTAAGAGCTATGGCCAGCTATGGCAGCTAACCGAAAGGTTGGCAGTTCGAATCCACCAACGGATCCTCATGGGCATTCTATTAAATTGAATCAACTTGACAGCAATGGGTTTTTTTGGTTTTCACTTCTTTGGAGACCTGGTGGCACAGTGGTTAAGAGTTTTACAGCTGCTAAACAAAAGGTTGGCAGTTTAAATCTACAGCTGCTTCTTGGAAACCCTATGGGGCAGTTCTACTCTGTCCCATAGGGTCTCTATGTGTCGGAATAGACTTGGCAGCAATGGGTTTGGCTTTGGTTCACTTCCTTGCCTTTCGTTCTTTTCTCGACTCCAGTCACTCACCTCTGCCCTCACTCCACTATTTAGATGTCACTGGCAAAGGTCAACAAACCAGCCCCTAAATTGCCCAATCTTGTGATTACTCAATCCCTAGGTGGTGCCAATGATGAAGCACTTGGCTACTAACCTAAGGAGTGTGTCAGTTTGAAACCACCCAGAGGCACCTTGGAAAACAGTCCTGGCAATCTGCTTCTGAAGGATTACAGCCATGAAAATCTACGTCGTGCAGTTCTTCTCTGATACACATGTGGTCACCATGAGTCAGAATCAACTCAGTAGCAACTGGTTAGGGTTTTTTGGTTTTAGGGTTACTATATTTTCTTCTTTCCTTCCTTCTTCAAACATTGTTGGCCAATCTATTTTTTCTTGAAAACCCTCCTACTTGGGATTCTTTATACTAAACTTGGCTTAAACCATCAGTGCATGTCCACTAAGTCCTTCATCCATTTCTTGTTTCCAAAATTTTTATCACCTTTAAGAGAAGCTCAGTGCCCCTAGGCAATGAGTCTCCATCTCCCCCTCTCTTTCATCCTCCCTGATAACCAACCACTAATAGATTTAGGTCTGTAGACATTTGCCTGTGTCTGTTAAGGGCAATGGAAAAAATTAGAAGTGGGTAATGGTGATGGTTGAACAACAGGAGGAACACAATGTCACTGAATAGTACATGTGAAGAATACTGAAATACCAAAGGCTTTGTTACATATATATTTAGCACAATAAAAAAAGTCATAAACACAAAAAGCTCATTCCAGTGAGAGCTCAATATATACCAGGTCATGTGTATTGAGCCCTGTGATACCTGTGAATAGCACAAATGCAGTCACTGCTCCCAGAAAACCAACATTTGGTTGGACTTCTTTTTTTTAATATTTTATTTTTTTTTGATGAAAGTTTACACGGCAAATTAGGTTCCCATTTGACAATTTTACACAAATTGTTCAGTGATCAGGAGAACTTTTAAAAATACAGAGCTTCCGATTATCACCTGCAAGAAAACTCAGAATTTACTAGATTGCCTGTCAGGTAGTCGGATGACCTGGCCACTACTTCCCTTTCTGTCTCACCTTTGAGACCCTTTGCCTCCTGTAAACTCTTACCTCCAACCAGGCTTGGCCGTTTCCAGGTAGTGGGATGTGCTCTGCCCTCCTGGAGTTTACGTCTCCATCGGCTGCTAGGGTAAGGAGCTCCAAGCGGTTTTGGAAAGAAGTATTTCGAACAAAAGCAAGTTGAACAACATGGCAATTTGATTAAAATGGTTTAAAAGAAAAAGGCAACAATGCGACAATTGAGTTTGAGGATTTCATGCCCTGTAGAATGGTTTAGTTTTCCTTAAGTGTTTTTCTCTGTTTTTTTTTTTTTTTTTTTTGTTCCAGAATTTTGGAAGGTTTTCTCCACTTTTTGGCTCTAGTGAATTTTTTATTCATTTTCCCCACTGTGTTTGTGATGGTAAAAGTTAGTTTAACGTAAACTTCCAAAAATATGATTAGTCTTTGGTTTGCCTACTTCAAAAATGTAGCATTTTCCTCCTACAAAGATGTTTGGAATAGGATATTTCATTCATTCCTTTATTCAGTAAGTATTTCTGGTTCCCTACTATGTGCCAGAACTGTTCTATACATAGATCAGCAATAATGTGTTTGTTATGTCCAAGTTTGGGTAATTTTTTGGTGCCTTTTTTACAAAGATCTTGTATTTGCGTCTTGGTGATACTCTTCCACTTTTTCTTTCTCAAATATGCAATCAGAGGGAGTCGAGATGTTATTAGGCATTTTGACTTCCTTCCATCTCTTACCCTACACTAAATATTGGTTATTCTTGAGGAGAAGTTAACCTCTGTCACATTGTATGCAATATGCAGCAGTATCCTACAAGAAAAACTAAAACTATTTATGCAGCTTTGGTTTCCGGAAAGGGTTATCACAAGGCTGGACTTCCCGGAGGTAAACTAAGAAGGGACCAAAGGGTGTAACGGAAGCCCCCAAGGCAGCCCTGGAAGCCAACACTCAGACTTCTTTTATGTAGGAGAAAATAAAGGTCTATGGCCCTGGTGGTGCAGCGGTTAAGAGCTACAACTCTTAACCAGAAGGTTGGCAGTTTGAATCCACCAGTCACTCCTTGGAAACCCTATACGGCAGTTCTACTCTGTGCTATAGAGTCACTCTGAGTCAGAATCGACTGGGTGGGGATGGGTTTGGTTTGGTTTTTCATCTGTGTGAGGGAGAGATTAAAGAGAAGGACTAAGGAAACACTCTTTGTCATTGATAATGCTGATACTCAGGAGCTCCCTGGCTCATCAGGCTTGTGTCGCATTCTCAGAATTCATTCTTTAAAATGTTCTTACCAACGCACTTATCTGAAAAATGAGGCAACAGCCTTGGCTGGTTTCCATGCCCACTGAAGAAGCTCTGGGAACATTCCGCACCTCATATAGCAAGGCTATAGTGTGGTTCCTGGAACACTAGCTACCATTTGGCTTCCAATATTCCCTATCCACTTGCTCATTGCATGTCTTCTTTGCGCTCAGTTTTCTCCTCTTTCAGATAAGGAGAATGATAGTACCAACTGCATGGGGTTATTTTGAGAACTGAATGAGCTAATCTTTGCATAATGTTGTAGAGAAAAACTTGAACGCTGTTTCAGAGTAAACAGAGAGGTTTATTACGGTTTAAAACAATTGCAGTTGGGGACTACGTAGCCCCGTGAAAATGGAACTAGGTAGTCCAGGGGCGGTTTTCATCATTCAAGCATTCTTAGGAGGTAAAAAGAGGAACCAAACCATAGGGAAAATCAGTGAGTATTGTAATAATCACAGTGGTGGCGCAGTGGTTAAGAGCTCAGCTGCTAACCAGAAGGTTGGAAGTTCGAATCCACCAGCCATTCCTTGGAAACCCTATGGGGCAGTTCTACTTTGTGCTAGAGGGTCGCTATGAATTGGAATCTACTGGGTGGCAAGGGGTATAAGTCAGGGATTACAGATAGTTTCACAGGATGCTTAGATCATGGACTCGAGATCCTGACATGTTTCGTCATCTTGCAAAAATTCTTTGCTGGCAAAGCACCCAGACAGCACTCTTTCTGAGTAGGCGTATTTTGAGGGGTACAGATGGGCGCTTGGGAAAGACCCTTTGGGGTATATGGTTTCAAATCCTGGTTTTGACCACCGAGGAAAAACATATTTTTCTCAAGAACATAGCTGTTAGACTAGAAATCCAGATGAAAATTAGACAGCATGGTCAGCAAATTATGCCTCTGTCTCACTGACTGCGCTGAAAAAGTGTTTCTTTTTCCCTAAGACAGTGTTTAGAACAATGCCTTGAACATAGAACCCAAAAACAACCCCCAAATGCTATTGAGTCAATTCCACCTCATAGCAAACCCCATAGGTTGTAAATCTGTATGGAAGTAGACTGCCACATCTTTCCCCCACGGAGCAGTTGGTGGTTTTGAACTGCAGAGCTCTTGGTTAGCAGTTATACACTTTAACCACACACAGTGCCACCAGGGCTCCCTTAACAGAGAAGTGCTCAACAAATGCCAGCTATTATTTTTGTGCATTTTTAAGGCCCAGGATTAGGCTGCCATACCTACCCTAAATAATACAAGCTATTATCTGAGAAATTGGCTAAAGAATCCTTTAAAAATTCGAAAATGTCAAGAAAACAGGAAATGACTTTTAAAAGATTTCCAAAATACCAGTATAAACAGAAAAGTTACTCCATGACCAAAACTGAACATGTCTGACAGAGCTATTTAACACTCTATTGGAGCCCTGGTGGCGCAGCGGTTAAAGAGTTTGGCTGCTAACCCGAAGGTCGGCAGTACGAATCCACCAGCTGCTCCCTGGAAACCGTATAGGGCAGTTCTCCTCTGTCCTAGAGAGTCACTGAGTTGGAATTGACTCCACAGTAACGGGTGGTTTGGGGTTTTGTTGAAGTGTTAAACCCATAAGCCATAAATTTGGCAAACTGGTGATCTGGCAAATGGGCTCTTAGCACATTGGGTTTCTTGACATGACTTCATGCAATCTGCCTGTTCAATGAATTTGTATTTCCTCAAATTGAATTTTAGCCACTTGCCTGCCTCCTTCTCCTACGTCACAACACTTACCTCACTGAACTGCAGCAGTAGAACAACAGATAAGACTTACCCAGTTTTTACTTTGTGCCACCTCTACTCTAACCACTTCCCAAGCACATAGAAAACACAAACGCCCTACAGGGCCAAATTCCTGCCTAAAACCTGCTTCTCACTGTCCTTATATCATCTGAATTTAAAGTATTTCTTGGCAGGTTAAATACACTCAGCTTCCCCCAGAGGTCCACCACACCCTATTGGATTATCCCTACTCCTTTCATTTGTTAATTTGATGCCCTGAAGGCACTTCTGTTTGCAACCCCTGAATAAAGGAGCTCACTGCTGTAAAGGGAAGACAAGAATTTGCATTAAAGCCTTAAATTACGGTCGCTGTATCAGTTTACCCCTGTTGATTTGCCTGTCATCTGAACTACACTCAACCCAACCTGAGGGCTAGGATTGCAGTTTGTCTTGTTCACAGGTTTATGCCAAACACTAAATGTGCCCCCAGAAATATTACTTGAATATTTGAATGAATGATGTGATTTTTCTCCATTCCCCATAATACTGCTTTATCAAGCTTTTCCCCTTTCCTGTTGTCCCTGCTTCCAATTTTACCTCCATCCAACTGGGAGACTGAGTATACAAACAGGCAACGTCCAGGATATACATAAACACAGAACTCTGACCCACAACCTGCAGCAGCCAGCCTAGAAAGCCAAATCACAGCCTCTGCAGCAATCATCTCAAAATGGCCAGGGTTTGATCAATAACTGCCAGTTTCCTACTTTTTGCCCCAGTTTCCAATGTAGGAACAAGAGAAGAAAGTCAAATATGCTTCCCTAACCGGTTACATAGGATGCCTCCAGCTTCCCCATGCCAACAACTTCCAATGAGAGCATAATGGAAGCCTTCACTTTTTTTGACTATAAAGCTTCCAACTCTCCTGCCTGCTTTGAAGTCTCTGCCAAACCCAAGTGATTGTGGACTCCCTTGCTATATACAGCTATGAATAAATAGCCTTTGCTTGTTCTCACTCGGGTGCTCTGTTTACTTGCACACAGGGTATTCCCCACAACAACACCATACATCTTCATTCCATTACTTGAAAAGAACCTTCACTGACTCACCCTGAATAAGGGGTCACATCCAAACTCCTCAGTTTGTTACCTAATGCCATTCAGGAAGACAACCCTACCTATCTTTCCAGACTCACCTTTCTTCATTCCATTTCACAATGTTTCTTCTAGCAACAAACCAACTGCTGCTAATTCTCCGGACACACAATTTATATTCATATTTCCATACATTTGTTTTTGTTTTAAGAATCCCCCATCCCCATCCTATGATCCTGGGGAAATTTTTTTTTTCTTTTTCTTTCTGTATCTCAGCACATGCTCATCCTACTCTTACATCCATCTCATCTGAACTCCCGTGGAGGTACTATTATCTCTGTCCCATGTATTACTGCATTATTTGTTATTTGCGTTTGGAGGAAGTGGGATAGAGTTTAAAATGCTTTTTTCCAAAATATAACCTTAAATGTCCCAAAATAATTTACTGACAAGTGCATTGTTTTCCTTTTTATTTGACATGTTACCTTTATCATAAAACAAATGCTTGGATATATCAAATCTATCTGTGGAGTCTGTATCATTTTTCTACTGATCTATTTGTCATATGTGTATCAAATAACAGATATTTTTAACTATTATGGCTCCTTATAGTGTGTGTCTTGACACCTGGTAGGCTGATCTTACGGGAAAAAATAGTCTTGTTTTCGCTTCATTTTGCATTTCTAAAATTGCCAGTAAGGTTGAACAACTTCTTATTATTTCTTGGCCATTCAAGTTTTTTTATTTTGGGGATATTCAAGTCATATCCTCTACTCATTTACCTATTTTATGTATTGAGAATTCCTTCCTTCAGGTCTTTCAATTTTATTTATGGCCTTTCATAAGAATGTAGATTTTAATTTGGATGCAGTGAAATTTTCAGTCTTTCCCTACATGTTTATTATTATTATTATTGTGGTAAAAATGTGTAACATTTGCCGTGTCAACATTTCTAACGTGTATAATTCAATGACATTCGCTACTTTCATTATGCTGTGCAACCGTCATCGCTGTTTCCAAAATTTTCCA
Source organism: Dugong dugon (assembly GCA_030035585.1). Taxonomy (NCBI): domain Eukaryota; kingdom Metazoa; phylum Chordata; class Mammalia; order Sirenia; family Dugongidae; genus Dugong; species Dugong dugon. The sequence goes on along the minus strand of CM057475.1, from coordinate 2,150,995 downwards.
TGATCTTTAACAGAAACTCAGTTAGTGCTTAGAACAATGCCTTGAACACATTTGTTTACTGTTTTTACCCGTTTTTAAGCTCCAGGTGAAACACCTCATGAAGCCTAATCACAAGCCACCTCAGATCAATCTGTGCCTCTTCTAAATCTCGCAGTGATACTACAACACGTAGCACAGGGCCTGGCACATACACTAAAAGCCTTGGCAGTATTAACCAAAATTTACAAAGCACCGTGTGCCAGACACTGTTCTGAATGCTGTACAGGTATTACCTCATTTAATCCACCCCATTTTACAGATAGGAAAACTGAGGCACAGACATACGGCACAGACCTGAAGTTCAAAAATCAGACTCGTGATTATTAGAGCCGGAAAGCACCATCTAGTCCCACACTTTCAATTTAAGACCCAGGAAAGTGACAAGAAGGGATCCCCCTGCAAGTCAAGCAACCTTCCAAGTTCTTGGCGAGGTGGTGGAGACTCGCTCCTGCTCTCAGGCTTTCCAAACTGGCAGAAACCTCTCTCCTGGGTTGAGGCGATAGCATCGCCGAGGCCACGCCCCAAGCCACGCCCCCACCCCCGCGCGGAGCGGTGCTGAGCAGCACGGCCCTGGAGAGCTGCTCCCGCCATGGGGACGGCAGCAGGCGAGGCGGCCTACTTCCACAGGGGCAGTCTGTTCTGGTTCACGGTCATCGCCCTCTCCATGGGCTACTACACGGTAACCGCAGTGGCCCGGCGAGGGGAGCGACCGCTCCACGGAGCGCAGGATCCACTCCCACAGGCTGCAAGGGGTGGCGCAGGCGCGATCCCGGCTCCCGCGCGCCCGGAGCCGAGGGGGAGGGCACTGGACCCTGGAGGGAGACGCAGGCGCGCACGTCTGCATGGGTCCCTGAGGAACCGGTTAGCCAGGCTTTCCCTCCGTGGGGGCGGGAACAGCTCCCCAGCCGCCAACTCAGTGTCTAGAGCTTTAAAGATGGTGGCGAAGTCAGAGTCCAGCAGGGCTGCTACCGCCTACTTCCGTACAGCCAGACCCTTGCCTTCGCTGGTCACGGCTCTGGGACTGGGCTACTTCACGGTGAGGTGTGGGGCGGAGCGGCGCATGTGTGTTGGCCGCCAGGGCCTTGTGGACGGGGGGCGCTGCGTGAACGAAGTATCTGCGCATGTGCGCCTGGCGGTTGCCAAGGTTACTGGTGTACGCGGAAGGTCGGTGGGCTCAGAGGGTGGTATCCGCTTCAACGCGTACCTGCTTATCAATCCTTGTCCCTTCACGCTTACTATGGCTTAACCGAGTCTGAGGTGAGCTCACGGAGGAGGAATCCAAGATGACAGACCAGCGTAGGGTCAGGGTAGGACTTCTGGAAGCAGAGTGTTTGAGGCAGTTGGGATTGCTTAGGAAACGAGGATAAACCTAAAGAATGAGTACGGTTTAGTTGATTAGAAGGGATAGGCTATAACCTGTGACATCGATGTGGAAACAAGAAGACAGAAGCTCTCTACCGAGGGTAAGAGCAAGTTCTTTCTGGCTAAGAAAGAGTTCGCTGGAAAGATAATGGGAAAGAATCTGTAAAAGTCGGCTGGGGATGACATTGCGATAATGATGAAGGAAGGCAAGGCTGTTCAGATATTGCCCCGGAGATCCTGAAGATTGGGGCTTTGAAATGTATCTGTTACGCCCACACTGTTCTGTGCGTTGGCGTCACATCTGCCCATCTTTGTCTTGGTCTCGCCATATGTAAAATGGAGGCGTTGAACTGAAAAATTTCAAAGATGCCTTTCAGTTCTGTGATTCTGGGTCTCTGACTAGTTAGAATATACATGGAAGAAGGCTTTGTGGGACTTCAAATTGGGACACTGTGGAGCTGGCTACTCCTTCCATTCTTATGGTTTGGAAGGATGCAGTGATCTTTTACATTTTATTTAAACTGTGGTTGTGAAACTGTGGGAGAGGTAGTATTGCTCAAGGTTGACATCTGAATGGCATAATAAATTCTGGAACTCTTGGTACTTTGTTATTCTGCTAAGGTGGCAGAAGTTACAACACAGAGCTTTAGGGTTTCTAGGGAGCAGCTGGTGGATTTGAACTGCTGACCTTTTGGTTATCAGCCTACCTCTTAACCACTGCCCCACCAGGGGTCTTCATCAGCACTTCACAAAACCCATATCAATTATCTTCCAACTGTGCACAGTGGAACATTCCCAGTTTAGGGATAGAAAAAGTGAAAGAAGAGAAAACAAAAACCCCAAACCTGTTGCCATGGAGTCAGTTTTGACTTACGGCAAACCCACGTGTTACAGAGTAGAACTGTTCCATAGGGTTTCCTTGGCTGAAATCTTTACAGAAGCAGATCACCAGGCCTCTCTTCAGCGGTGCTAGTAGGTGGGTTCTAACCATGAAGCTTTAGATTAGTAGCCAATTGCAAACTCCTTGCAACACACAGGAACCGTGAAAGAAGAAAAAGAGAAAGGGATTCTAAATTAAGCAGTGGTCTGGTTCAAGTCATAGTTTACGCAGCAAAGAAGCTATCTTAGGTAAATAAACTCTTAAAACTTGTTAATAACTTTTATAATGTTCTTGGTAGACTTCATCAAGAATTGGAGCCATCCCCCCTGGGCACTGAGTAATAACCACATGGTTTCCTCAGCAAAGAGCAGGGTTCCAGATGACATTGTTCAGAGTCCCTTTGGTCTGCAGTCACTTACTGAACTGAGTGTGGATGGTCTTACAGAGTTAGGATTATTTTATAATCTCAAAAGCAAAAACTTGGTGATCTTTTAAATGCCCTAACAGGTATTCTGTGCCTCTGGTTCTCTTTCAGTGGGTTGTCTTCTGGCCTCAGAGTATCCCCTATCAGAGCCTGGGTCCCCTGGGCCCCTTAACTCAGTACTTGGTGGACCACCATCAGACCCTCACGCGTAAAGGGTAAGGAGAGCTGGAGAAACGGGATGTGGGCATGGGAGCTAATTCACGTTAGGGTACCTTTCTTTTTGAGATTTCAGTGTTAGCTTTCATCAGCAAGTAACCACCGCCTTCAACTAGACTGACTTTTTTTGTTCCAGGTATTGGCTTGCCTGGCTGATTCACGTGGGAGAGTCCTTGTATGCCATGGTATTATGCAAGTGAGTCTTTGTATAGGTCTTTGTCACGTTCTTCTTGGTGTCTAATATAAGCTGAGAGTAGCCACACCTAAATAATTCACGCATCTGTAGGCTGAGAGCGCTTTCAGGGCAGAGTGGAGTCCCCATGCCTATACTGAGCCTGGCCCAGAGGAAGTGCTCAGTAAATATCTGATGAGTGAATTCACTTCGTTTGTGTTAATCAGTTATTTAGTTATTTAATTTAGATGATTTGTGTTATTTTAAATTTTTTTCTGTACAGCCTCAGTAAGAACAAAAGATTAGAATCAATCCTGGTTTCACAACAGAATCACCGGAGGAGCTTTTTCAAAATAACGCTTGCTGGTTTCCCGCCTCAGAGGTTCTGGTTCTGTAGGTCTGACTTCAGACATAGAAATCTGTTGTTTTTTCAAACTCCACAGCAAGTTGAAACCACTGAACCAGATACTACTCAGCAGATACCAGGGCAGGTCAATAGACCAGTAATATTTTTTCTGGTCACAATTAACTGTCACCTCTATTATTGTTGTAATACTTCTAAAAATAGAAAATAAGATACTTTATTACTACTAAATGTTAATAATAAAAATAGCTAATACTGATTAGGTACATACTATGCCAGACACTGTTAAATGCTTTAAACAGGTGACACTACTCTGTCTTCTGGTTTATCAAACAAGCTGAGCTTTCCAGGATAGGAGCAGAAAGCAACTTTCTCCTTTCTCACCCCTTTCCAGTAAAGTCACCCTGTGGATTGTTCCTTGCCTCCCACCCCAGCCCTGGATGAAACCTCATGCAGATTCATAGGTTTTCCAGTCGCTGTCTGATGATTATCAAGTCCAGTCCGGTCTATTTATTAAGATTATGAACTCTCGTTCAATTCAGTCTCTGCCCTCATCCAGCTAGTGTTCAAGTGTCTGCTCTGGGGAAGTGGGTGCAGTTGATGTCTTCTTGTCTTCTCTCTTATTCTGTCTTTTTACTAGCAACAGCGGCTTCTGATCCCTTGGCATGCTGGTTGTAGTTAAATGGCTACTGCCTTGGAGATCACTGCTACTCTCCAGGTAGGCCTCTGGGACAAGGCCTCTTTTAAATGCACCCATATCCAGTTCCCTTCCACAAGATCTGTATGGCTTGTGGTCACTGGCCTCCTTATCCTTTCAAAATCTGGTATGCACACAATGCCATGTGCAGCTACGTCTCTTTGCTTTCTCACCAGGCTGCCTGCACCAGTCTTTACACTTTTAAAGTATGAATCAGGTACTCGTCCCTTAATGCTCCAAATTCCAGGGTCTCGTGACTAGCTCTCTGAGCGGTTCTGTTGCAGCCATTCTCTGGGCTTGGCTTGTGGTAGGAAAAGCCACAGCATTCTCATCCCCCTTTCCAGTTGGCCTCTTTGGCCTCCCAGTGAGATCTGAGCTTGGAGATGTGCAACTCAGCCCTGCAGCTGAGAGTGGAGGAGTATCTGACACCTATTTTGTTCTCGGTATTTGGAGCCTCTGATGAAAACTAGAGTCAGATTTAATATCATGCTATACAATTCTTTGAAGCGTGGAGGGGAAACAAGCCTAGAGAGATTAGATGACTTTTGTCATGTTCTTGAAATCACTTCTTTATGCTCTAATATGTTGGAAGGTATCATACACACTATAAATCTGAATAAATATTCCTTTTGAATTCTGAGATGCATAAATGGATGAATGAAGATATGTAGTGCATTTTCAGCCTCCCACATCCCACTCCCGAGCATTAGCTGCTTGTAGTATTTTGGTGAATTCTGTTTTAACCAGAGATAAGATTAGACTATCTGTTCAGCTTTATAGCTACTATAATCATAATATTAAGCACTTTCACATGTTTTCGAAACCCTGGTGGTGCAGTGGTTAACACCGTGGCTGCTAACCAAAAGGTCAGCAGTTTGTATCCACCAGCTGCTCCTTGGAAACCCTATGGGGCAGTTCTACTCTGTCCTACAGGGTGACTATGAGTCAGAATCAACTCGACGGCAAGAGGGCCCATGTTTTAAAAATCTCTTAGTGTAGATAATTTTAAAGTTTCTATTCTGTTTTTGTAATCGGATATTTCATAATATACTTAAGTAACCTATCAATGAACCTTTAATTTTTTAACCATTTTTTTCTACTAAAAGCAATGCTGTAACTGCCTTTTTTAGTGCGAAACTTTCCATGTATTACTGATTCGCTTCGTTAGGCTGAATTCCTGGATGTGCTATTACTAAGCGAAAGAGTAGGAACAGTTTTGAAGCTCTTGATACTTATTGAATAATTGTTTTTCCATAGAGTTTTGGTGTTTCACATTTTTACCAGTATTCTATGAGAGTGTTTTTTTGGGAGAAAAAAACCCTAAGTGTTTGCTCTTTTGAGAGGTTAAAAATGGTATCTGGCCATTTTGATTTGCCTTTGTTTGCAAAAGAGGTTGAACTTTTCTTTGAAAGATCCCTTAGAGTATCTTTCGTGACATAGTAGCATTGCAGCAAAAATTTTAGAAAGATTTTTCCTTAGGGATAAATCTAATAGTAGGTCTTTGAAGCCAACCTGAATGTTCACTCTTAGCTTTTCTACGTTCTGGAGTTTTTTGTTCAGACACTAGATCTTTGCCATGTATGTACCCTAGTTTGCTAGGCAGTCCCTAAAAGGGTTTTTCGTGTACGCAAAAGTTCATATATTGAGTAGATTTGATCAGAATGTAGAAACAGGGCAGTAGTTCTTGGCATGTGGATGTACCCTGTGATCAGGCAGCCTTGGGTAATCAGACAGACAGTTGTGAAATTTTGCAGCTTACAGAAAGGACTTTTTTCTAGGGCAGGTAAAAATATACTCACAAGCAAAGATGATCGTATACCTACCTGAATTTTAGAGGAGTCATTAGGGGAGACACCAATTAAGAAAGCCTTTTAAAAGGACAAAATAGGCTAAGACTGCAGATCAGGGTGTGTAGAGAAGAACAGGTTGTGATGTGCCCAGGAAAACCCCCCTGGGCCGACTCAGCCACCAACTTTCATTCCTCGGAAGAATACAGGAACAAGCTCTGCCATTCAGTGGGCCTGCTGTTCCCAGGGGGGCGGACTGATTCTTCCTTTCCTTTCTTTTCCTAAATATCCTGTACATTTCTAGGATAATATATATTTATTTTCCAAAGTGGAAATATTTTCATTGCTTTGCTCATTTCAAAAGTAATACATATTTGCTGTTAAAAGTTACACATTTTTGCTAAAAATGCAGAAGTATATAAAATGGAGAGTGAGAGTCTCCTGTATTTCCAAAGATAATCACTGTTAAGAGTTTTTAGTTTATGTCTCAGGGACAGTTTTATGCATTTATAATTATCTATCTGTATACACACACACACACACACACACACTATATATATACACATACGTATATACATACATACGTTTATGTATATGTATACATATACACATATATATAAGCTCTTCTATAACTTCTTCCCACTGTCATGTATGCGTGTTTTCCATGTCAGTACATATAATACCTATACTTAACCTTATCCATATTATTAATGCACAGTATTCGATTGTATGAATGTGAATTTATATATTTAATAAATCCCCTTTCTGGTGGACTTTTAAGTCACTAGTTTGTTTTTTTTTTTTTTTTTTTACTATTATAAGCAATACAGCAATGAAATGAATTTCATACATCTTGACCCATTTGGATTATTTTTATTTCTTCCCTTAGAGTAAATTCTTAAATCTGAAATTTTGGGATTAAGGAATGAACACTTTTAATTTATTTCTTGCCATGTGGCCCTCAGAACTTTGGGACTAATTTACACGTCCACCTGAAGTGTATGACAGTTCCCAGTTCCCCACAGCCTCACTAACATACTTCTAATAGGTTGTCTGGCCTTTTTACCCATTTGTAAGTATTCATTATTTATTCTGAATTTGAGTGCTTCATCTTTTTATAAACAGTTTAGCAATGTAGCAAATTTATTTTTTTCTTTATGTTAAGTTCGTGAAGATATTCTTTTATGTTCTAAAAGTTTTAGAATTTCGCCTTTCACACTGAAGTCATTAACCTACTTGGAAGTGATTTTTGTGAGAGATAGGTTTCCAGGTTCACCTTTTTCCATATGGATGCCTAGTTATCCCAGACCATTTACAGGTAATCCCCCACTTATGCCAGGGTTCCCTTCTGATGACTCTGTCCTAAGTCAATTCTGGTATAAGTTGAATACCTCATTTTTTAAAAAGTTTTTATTTATATTACCTTTTATTATCAGTGTCTTCATAAATCCTAACATTGAACATCTGCGAGTAAACATCTGAGAATGATAACATCAGTAAATTAGGTGTTGCAACATTGTATGTAATGCATATTACTAGTGATAAGATGCCCCAAAAAAACCAGGTGGTCCTAAGAACGATTTGTCGTAACTCAAATATGTTGTAAATCAGGGATTGCCTGTACTGAGAAGTTCACTCTTTCTCCATTAATATGCCCAGTCTTGTATCGTATCATATATGTGTGTGTGTATGTATATCCATATCTAGCTATCCATCCTTCCCTCTTCTCCCTCTCCTTCTTTTTCCTCCCCTCCCCTTCTCTTCCCATGTACTTCCCATGTGCAGTAGAATGCAGTGCTGCCTGGTCCTGCCCTGTCCTCATAATTGTTGCTGTGTTTGAGCCCATTCCTGTAGACACCGTGTCGGTCCATCTCTTTGAGGGTCTTCCTCTTTTTCACTGACCCTCTACTTTACCAAACATGATGTCCTTCTCCTGTGACTAGTCCCTCCTGATGACATGTCCAAAGTATGTGAAACAAAGTCTTGCCATCCTCATTTCTAAGGTGCATTCTGGCTGCACTTCTTCTAAGACAGATTTGTTCATTCTTCTGGCAGTCCATGGTATATTCAGTATTCTTCACCAACACCACAATTCAAATGCATCAGTTCTTCTTCAGTCTTCTTATTCATTGTCCAGCTTTTGCATGCATATGAGGTGATTGAAAATATAATGCCTTGGGTCAAATGCACCTTAGTCCACAAAGTGACATCTTTGCTTTTTAACACTTTAAAGAGGTCTTTTGCAGATTTGCCCAATACGGTGTGGTCGTTTGATTTTTTGACTCCTGCTTCCATGGCCGTTCATTGTGGATCCAAGTAAAATGAAATCCTTGACAATTTCAATCTTTTCTCCATTTATCATGATGTTGCTTATTGGTCCGGTTGTGAGGATTTTTGTTTTCTTTATTTGAGGTGTTATCCATACTGAAGACTATGGTCTTTGATCTTCATCAGTAAGAGCCTCAAGTCCTCTTCTTTTTCAGCATCAGGGTTGTGTCATCTGCATATTGCAGGTTGTTAATTAGTCTTCCTCCAGTCCTGATCCCGTGTTTCTTCTTCATATAGTCTTTTTCTTGGATTATTTGCTCAGCACACAGATTTAATAAGTATAGTGAAAGGATACAACCCGACACACACCCTTCCTGATTTTAAACGACACAGCAACCCCTTTTTCTGTTCGAACCACTGCATCTTGGTCTATGTACAGATTTCTCATGAGCACAATTAAGTGTTCTGGAATTCCCATTCTTTGCAATATTATCCATAATTTGTTATGATCCACACAGTCAAATGCCTCTGCATAGTCAATAAAACACAGGTAAACATCTTTCTGGTATTCTCTGCTTTCAGCTGGGATCCATCTGACCTTAGCAATGATATCCCTGGTTCCACATCCTCTTCTGAATTCGGCTTGAATTTCTGGCAGTTCCCTGTTGATGTAATGCTGCAACCAATTTTTAATAATCTTCAGCAAAATTTTACTTGTGTGTAATATCAAAATTGTTCACTAATTTGCGCATTCCACTGGATCAGCTTTCTTTGGAGTGGGCACGTATATGAATCTCTTCTAGTTAGTTGGCCAGGTAACTGTCTTCCAGATTTCTTTGCATAGACAGGTGAGTGCCTGCAGCATTGCTTGCGTTTGTTGAAACATCTCAGTTGGTATTCTATCAATTCCTAAAGCCTTGTTTTTCTCCAGTGACTTCAGGGCAGCTTGGACTTCTTCCTTCAGTACCATCAGTTCTTGATCACATGCTGCCTCCTGAAGTGGTTGAACATTGACCAATTCTTTTTGGTACAGTGACTCTGTGTGTTCCTTCCATCTTTCAGTGCTTCTTGCATTATTTAGTATTTTAGAATCCTTTAGTACTGCAACTTGAGGCTTGAATTTTTTTCTTTGGTTCTTTCAGTTTGAGAAATGCCAAGTGTGTTCTTGCCTTTTGGTTTTCTAACTGCAGGTCTTTGCACACTGCATTATTAATATTCACTTGGCCTTCTCGAGCTGCCCTTTGAAATCCTCTGTTCAGCTCTTTTACCTCAACATTTCTTCCATTCGCTTTAGCTACTCTACATTCAAGAGGAAGTTTCAGAATCTCTTCTGACATCCGTTTTGGTCTTTTCTTTTTTTTCCTTTCTTTTTAATGACCTTTTGCTTTCTTCATCTGCGATGTCCTTGATGACATCCCACAGCTCGTCTGGTCTTCGGTGGTTAATGTTCAGTGAGTCAGGTAGATTTTTGAAGTGATCTCTGAATTCAGATGGGATATACTCAGGCTGTACTTTGACTCTCGCCGTCTTTGCTTTAGGCAGTTTAATGTGGAAGACTGTCGGAGCAGGTGTTTATTGTTACTATATGCCAGGCTGCACTAAGCACGTTGTGTGTATCATCTCATAAATCATCTCGAAACTTGGTGAGATAGGTACTGTTACCCATATTTTTCAAATGAGGAAACTGATTCTGAGAGAGATGGAGTGACTTGCCCCAGGTCACAGCCTGGTCAATGGCCAAGCTAGGATTCCCATCGGGTCTACCTTCAAAGCAGTTTGAAGTTACACCAGTGCTTCTTCACCATGTCTGCATGTTAGAATCACATGAGGAACAATTTTATAATACAGATGTCCTGGGCAGTAACAAGACTGGTTTTTGAGTGAAAAATGCACCATTTTAAATGCATGTATTAGAAAACAAGAAAGATAGAAAATAAGTGAACTAACCATTCAAGTTTAGCAGCAAGTTTAGAAAAACAGAAAAGTAAACCAAGTGAAAGTAGATGGAAGGAATAAATAAAAAAAAGATGGTAATTCCTATTCAACCACAAGAGTAAAATTCTCGTGTTTAAACTTTGCTTTTTTTTTTCTTTTTAGGTATAAAGGCATCTCAAATGGTCGGGCTCAGCTGCTCTGGTTCCTACAAACTTTCCTCTTTGGAATAGCATCTCTCTCCATCTTGATTGCTTACAGACCAAAGCGCCAAAAGCAAACTTAAAGAAGACATCTAAAAGCTTTCTCTACACTTTGACGTTCAACCCCATCTTTTTTTTTTTGTTGTTGGGGGTGGGGAATTGTGGTACAGTGTTTACTTGATCTTTCTACTTTCTAGAAAGTTTCTCTCTTCAAAGCTATTTAAGGCCCTCTGGTTATTCATTGGAAACCCTGGTGGTGCAGTGGTTAAGTGCTATGGCTGCTAACCAAAAGGTCAGCGTTCAGATCCACCAGGTGCTCCTTGGAAACTCTGTGGGCTCTGTGGGGCAGTTCTACTCTGTCCTGTAGTGTCGCTACGAGTCGGAGTCGACTTGATGCCAACGGATTTTTCTTTTTTTTTAGTTACTCATTGGAGCCCTGGTGGCATAGTGGTTAAGAGCTCGGCTGCTAACTAAAATTTCAGCAGTTTGAATCTACCAGTCTGTCCTTAGAAACCCCATGGGACAGTTCTGCTCTGTCCTGTAGGGTGGCTGTGAGTTGGAATGGACTCGACAACAATGGGTTTGGGTTTACTTATTCATTATTCTTTCATATGCGGTGGTTGAATTTGAATAGACCACATGTTACTTAGGAGAGAAGTAGGGAAAGATTTTAGCACTTCAATTCCACAGACTTACCTCTTTGGCAGGGTACTTTGAGCTGCCTTCTTGAGGTCCTTGACTGTGTTGATGCTCTTCCCATCATCTGGGCTAAGAACCTAGCAGTTGCTTTGGGTGCTTTCCTCTTTTGTATCCCACTGGGCAGGATGGACAGCTCTTCTGTCACTTCAGGACATCCTTACCAGTCCTGAGGCAGCTGCTCTTGTCCAAGGCCTTTCTCACCACCTGGACCATGGCAGCAGCCTCCTGATTCCTGAGTTTTCTGAACTTCACTGGGCCAGAGAATTAATTTTTCCAAACTCATGCTTATATGAAGTCGCTCCCTTACCCTCCTACATTTAAGTGCTCCTTCTGGCCTACAAAATAAAAGCCAGCCACACCTTAACCTGATACTCAGGTGATACTGTCTTAATTTTCCAACTTTATCACTTCGCTACTATTTCAGCAAGGCTCCACTTTCTAGCTAATCCAGGCTACCTGCTAGTCCCCCACATACAAAATTTGCGTGTTGGCATACCTTTGCTCCTGCCTTCTGATTACAGCACCCTACCCTCACCTCCACCATCTTGGCTCTCCTTTCTCAAAAATGTTTCCATCTTTCTGGACCAAGATAGAGCGACCCTTCCACAACACGTCAATTCCACAGGCATTTATTAGGCTCCTGTGAGGCAAGATCTGAGCTCTCAAATGCCAGGGAAAGAAGGAAGACGAGGGAGTGTCTGAGTGGGGCTGGCTGAGAGATTAGTTCCCCTTACATAGAGCGACAGAGGATACGCTTAGAACCCAAAGGAGATGACTGGGGCATGCCTCGCCCAGATCCTTCCCTCCACAGGGCCCTGGGGAACCCCACTGTGCTCTGAGTGTGTGCTTGTTGTGGTCTGCTGGTCACTGCCAGATTGCTCCTTCAAGTCAGTAGCACATCTTAGCTAGATTTTCCCCTCAGCCCAGACCCACTGCCATGCATGCAGATTCTCTATCAGTGTTTACTGAACAAAGGAGAGAATCTCTGATTCCACTTCCCGTTCATTTAGTATCATTCCAGTTTTCGTGTGAAAACAGCAGAACCCATATCTCAAAAGTCCAAACTGTCCTTGACTGAAGTCCTACCTTTCTGTGGGTCCCCTGGTATGAAATGTATTACTGTTTTCACACTCTCCTGTTCTCTGTCACTCTCCAGTCTGTGGGTGTCTCTCCCCAGCTGTGGCTTACTCAGACACACAGACATTCCTGTTCTAGCAGATTCTAGCCCTTGGGTTACCCAGCTAGTTACTACCTCTCCCATTCACCTAGTTATACCTTATTACTACTGACTGGTTGCTGGGGTGGGTGGTGCACTCTGTCCTCTTACCTGGTAGAATGGCTGTCAACCCCTGTGAGCCCTTAGGGCTATTTTCCTGCAGGACCATGTGCCTTTTTTCTGGAAACCAGCCCTCATTCTCCTTTCGTGGTACAGTGGGCTGGGGTAGGTTATTTGTATTAAGCAAACATTTCTGAGAACTTCCCTGCCCCGGCAAAAGCTCCAAGTAAAAATACAACCCTGAAAGACTGTGAGCCATGGATTATTTCTAGTGGAGATAAATTTCTGCAGTGTCTGTCTTTCCCTCTGTTTCTCTTGTGACTAAGGGATTGCTAAAGCAAGGAAAAAGATTTGTGACCATGAGGCTAAACAGTATGGGAATTCAACCTGGACTTGTGAAAAGTATAGTCCTCTCCAAGGAGAAGTAACAATGGCAGTAATATTAGTGGTGGCAGATTATTGAGGGAAATGTATTAACTTGAATAAAATGCTGTGAATTATCTCTTCAACCCAGTGCTGTTTTTCTATTTGTCAGTTTTGATATGTTGTTACTTGATTCTGCTTTTTCTCAAATAGATTCAATTATGGAACCGTAGAACTGTCTGTACAGTTCAAACATCAGTTTGTTTTTCACTGATAAGGAAATGCAGAATGCCCTGGTTATAGGGCGCATGCTCCTCCTTACGCTTAGGGTACCATAGCCCACTTTCCTACGCATGCTGAGTCCCTGGGGTAGGCACGAATGTCTCCTTTTCATCATAGGATTGTCTCCTTTTTGTTTTCATTTCATTCAGCATTTGGTATAGTCTATGCAGCAAGTGAGAGGAATAAAAGCTGATAAGTATTCAGGTATTTTTTAAAATGCCACAGGTACTGAGTCCTATCCTCTTAATTGGGCTGTTATCATGGCTTAGTGCCACAGGGAATCCTAGTGAGCAGTGGGTGCAGGTCATTCATTTTATAGACCCAGAAGCTGCGTCCCAGAGAGGTGAAGTAACGCCCATCATCACCTAGAGAGGCAGGACTCTGGCTGGGCCCTGTGTGCTCCCTGTCTCACAGCGCAAGAGCTTGGAGGTAAATCTGTGAAGCCAAAAATAAAACGAGAATGAGACATCCTGGCTTTTTGTTGCAGTCGTGGTGGTGTGTGGGAGAAACGGCTTTATGTTGAATGTAGCTAAGAAAAGGCCTCTTGATGGAAGTAGCTGTGGGAAGACAGACTAAACTGTATTTTTTACCTATCTGCTCTCCCCACCGCAAAGATTTCCAGAGCATGTATAGTTTGGAAGAACAACAGCAAACACACAACAAACCAGTGACCTCAGAGCTTAAATAATAACATGCCTGTGATAGTTAAGATTGTGTGTCAATTTGGCTGGTCCATGATTCTCAGTGTTTTGGCAGTTGTATAATGTGATCACTTTCCTGTTGAAATTTGATGTGTGATCATCCCCATGATGGAATCTGCTGAATGGTGGGGGTGGGGCTTATGGCAGCTCACCGCCCACTCAGCCTTCATCTCCGCCACCTGCTTCCTTCCTGCTTGCCTTGCCAAGATTTTTGGCTTGTTCTGGATCCTGCAGCTGCCTCTTGTTCATCTGACCTCTGATTCTTGGGACTTGAGTTAGCAGCTTACCTGTTAATCTTGGGATTCATTGGTTTTTATAGCCTGTGAGCAAGATTCCTGCTCTCTGGCCTGCCAAGCTTGGGTTCGCCAGTCCTTGCAGCTACGTGAATCAGGAGAAGTCTTGTGGCCTTGCCTGCAGATCTTGGGATTTATCAACCTTCACAGCCCGTGATCAAGAGCCTTCCTCTCCAACCTGCCGATCTTGGGTTTGCCAGCCCCTGTGGCTACGTGAATCAGGAGAAACTTCTATCCTGATCCACAGACTTGGGACATTCCAGCCTCTAAAGTCGAGTGAGCTGTTTCCTTGATATAAATCTCTCTCTATATATATTTATATGCTTTACTGGTTTTGCTTCTCTAGAGAACCCAGTGTAAGACATTTGGTTCTGAGAGTGGTTCTAGAAAAACAAAATTGTAAGGATGAGTTTTCTAAATTGGTTCTCAAGTCTAGTTAGTCTTAAAGATGTTGATGACTCTGCTTCCAGTAGTAAAGAGGGCACTGCTAATCTATGGCGTGATGTGGCAATTCAAATATGCAAAATATCACCATCAATAGATCAGGTATTGGTGAAAGGCGAGGTCCTGGGTGATTGCATATATGATACCTTTCTACAATTTTGTCATAATGAGAAGTGTAAGGAAGCTGGTTGTTTGGTCCTACTTGCGCTAGACAAACTGGTGAAAGAAATATGCACTCAAGGCTTCAGAGTCAAAGCTCAAGTGCCGCATAAATGACCTCAAAGCTTCTACTTGTGCTTTGAAAGAAAGCCTCATTTCTTGTAGTAACGGAGCTGATATTGCTGAAAACCAGACCCAGACTCTTATTGTAAGAGTGGCTGAATTACAACACCAGCTCAATTGCCAACCTCAAGAGGTGTCTGAAGTTAAAGTGAGGGCATTGGTTGGGAAAAAATGGGGTCCTGAAACTTGAGATGGGAACCTCATGCCACCAAGAAAGACGCACCGGGAGCAGAGCACGTCTTTTGGACCCGAGGTTCCTGCGTGGAGAAGCTCCTACTCCGGGGAAAGATTGAGGAGAAGGACCTTCCTCTAGAGCTGACCCAGAGAGAACGCCTAACCCTGGAGCTGATGCACTGAATTTGGACTTCTAGCCTACTAGACTGTGAGAAAATAAATTTCTCTTGTTAAAGCCATCCACTTGTGGTATTTCTGTTATAACAGCACTAGATGACTTAAGACAAAGCCCAGTTTATAAACTAACATTATTCCTATGTTCAACATGTTTAAGACTCCATGCAATCCAAGTAAACATGTCTTATAAACCATGGTGTTTATAACACAGCTCTTGAGTTTGAGAGATCACATTCCAGATGTGTAAAGAGGTTGTTTAGCAAAACAACTTGCCATCTCAGAGAGCCTTTATGTCTTTCCATTAAGGGTTTGAAAGCACAACAAAGAACATACAACTGAAGTTAAAGAACAGTGCAATCATATTTTAATCTTGCCAGTGCCCTTCCTGGAGCTTCCTTAATTAAAGCTCTTAGTTTAGGCTGCCTGCGTTGTGAATATCATTTAGCCTTCCCTTTCTTACCAGCACAGAGAAAACATTGCTAGCAGGGTAGCTGAGCAATAATCATTTTAAGTCTGTGAGACTCTTCTCTCCACAAGGTTCCTTGTCCACAGCAAATTGTTAATTATGCTTCCCTGTTAATCAAAGTTGGGCGATGAGAATCTATAGTTACCATTTTGCATTTCTCTTTAGGAAGAGGAGATTTATATTGTTATTCCACGGTGGACATTTGAAAAGCCTATTCAAAATACTCTATTTGCAATTTCTATTAAACGTTTTAAGATGGCTCCTAAGTTTCTTAATGGACTGAGCACAGCAACTGCCTCATTTCTGTTTGTAGTAAGTCGTAAATTTAAATTAGCGAAAGAACGTTTGGAACAATACTATTCAGGGAAACATTCAAGAAAGAATTTTACTCACTTTTTTCTAAATACATCTTTTACCAACACAATGCACAGGATATTCCTAGTAAATAAAAATTACTCTAAATAAAATTGTCACTGAAATTGATGAAGTCTTGACATTGTTATAACGAAAGAGAGGAAGGGCATCTATAATATAAGATAGGCATATGTTCCCTAAGCTTCAATACATAGGGACCACCTTCACAACTTTAGTGGTGTCTACACTACACCTGAATTTATTTATTTATTTAGAGCAATTCACTTAAAAAATCTTCCTAAGCAAGGATATGAAATCACAAGCTTGGTTTATTAATTATGTATTTTCCTATGACATGAGAATAAAACATGATCATCACCTAAAATTACCATGTATACTAGTGCTACATTTGTCATACTATTAGTAATCAAAAAATATTACCCTTCATGAAAAAGTTTTGGAAATAGTGGTAATGGTTGCACAACATTGTGAATATAATTAATGCTACGGAGTTGAACACTTGTAATGAATAAATTTGCAAATTTTATGTTGTATATATTTTATCCCGGTTAGAAAAAAATGTTACCCTACTCATTGAGACTGAAGCTCAGAGTTTAACCTGGCTCTAGCCACAGGATTTTAGGCAAGTTGTTTTACCTTTCTGGACCTTAGTTTATTATTAGAAGAATAAGAATAATTTTACTTCGTGGTTGAGATGAACATAGAATGGTAAATTTAAATGAAATCATCTAGGTAAAGGAACTTTGTCAACTACAACATGTTAAACAGAGTAAAGTTCTACTGGAAGGCTTGTAATTGCTGGTGATGCATCTGGGAGGCTGTTTAGAGCCATGCGTTTCAAACTTGACCACCCAGATGAATCACCTGGGGATCTCCGTGAATTGCAGGTTGAGATTCCATGACTCCCTGGTGATGGTAATGCTACAGATTTGCAGACCACTTTGAGTAGCAAAGTTTTAGAGAAAATTTAAAACTAATAGTGACACAGTTCAATCCTGGTTTCCTGGGAACCTGAGGTTTATTTCTATATATGCCAACATGTTCTCATCAATAAGAAAAATGAACTGCTAGATACCCTCACCTGTCTTTCAGTTTGTCATATTGTGGTGGCTTGCATGTTGCTATGATGCTGGAAGCTATGACACTGGTATTTCAAATACCAGCAAGATCACCTATGGTAGAGAGGTTTTATCGGAACTTCTGGACCAAGATAGACTATGAAGAGAGACCTAGTGATATACTTCTGAAAATTAGCCAATGAAACCCTATGGATCACAACAGAATGGTGTCCAATATAATGCTGGAAGATGAGCCCCTAGGTTGGAAGGCACTCAAAATACACAGTGGCTGAAACAATATGATTGTTTGACCTGGAAACATTTCCTTCTATTGTACCGGGGTTGCCATGAGTCATTGCCAGCTCGGCATCTAGCGACAACAGGCACTCTTGCTGGGAGTTTAGCAATCAGTGTAAACAATATTTGGAGTTATGACACAATCAGACAAAGAGCATTGTTCTGTGATTAAAAATGCTGGTGGGATTAGCTGATTGCATATCCATGTAATTCTCCCTCCTTGAGAATAAACATTTGGGATTCAGGTTTTTGAAGGTAAAGAGGAACCAAGTACTTTTCAAATATTTATTTCATTCTAGACACTGATGTAAAATATCTCATTCAAAATTTACAACACATCATTCAGGTAGCCATTACCCCCTTTTACAGTTGAAGACCCTGAGGGGATTCTTGCCAAGATGGTTGACTAGCTAAGGCCACTAACTCCCTCCTCCCAAATTAACCCTGAAGAAACAGTAGAAGTGCAAGGGAAACATGGATTCCTAAAACTAAAGAGAAAAATTAGGATATTCTCCTCTAGACTGAACACTACTAGAGTTTGTGAGGGTGAGGAGGGCTGATGGCTATAGCCTGGACAGCAAAGAAAACTCGGCTGGAGAAGTTTTTACATTCGTCTTTTGTTTCTCCCTCACACTGCCTTTGGACAGATGGTCATCAGCCTGACCCTTGAGCACAGAAGTCTGCAGAAACAGCGACCCATGCATGTGTCCATCAATATTAGCAACACAAAAGCCCCACAGATACAATCACTTTGCCATTCTCCCAACAGAGTTGTGGATTACATTGTTTTTTCCTACCTAATGGCTTGAAGAGCCTTGGTGGCTCAGTGGGTAAGTGCTCCCGTGTGAGAAAGACGTGTCAGTCTGCTTCCGTAAAAGATTACAGCCTTGGAAACCCTACGGGACTATGACTATATGGCTGTGGGTTAATGGTTTAAAAGGGAAAATTTCCAGGAGTAATTTGTGGATTGCCATTAAACAGGGATTCAGTAAGGGTTCTGTGGACCATGGATTCTCAATCTTTAAAGTCAATGGGACCAATATAACCCAATTTTGGCCCTCCTGCAATGCATTTTACAGACACGGTGGTTAATGCCCCAAGGGAAAATGAGCCCACAAGTCAAAAAACTGGTGGCCAAAGACAAGCATACACTGAAAAACACATATCAAAAATGCTCCTTAAGTAGAAAATAAGGAGATAAGATATTAGCAATAAGAAATAAGAACAAGAAATCATAAAAAGAACTGGAAATATTAGGTATGAAAATAAAACTGTTGGAATAAAGAACTTTATTAATGGAAATAGAATAAATAAAATAGAACGAATATAAACAGAATTTGTGCACACAAGATTGTGGAACTCTCACAAGGATGCAGTAGGAAAATACAAAAAAGATAAAAAACATGAAAGAAAAGCTTGGAAATGTGGAGAATAAATGTAGAAGTGCCAACACCTGGATAATAGTTCCAGCTGGAGATAAAAGTAAAAACAGAAGGAACTAGTTGAAGAAATAATGGAGATAAATGTCCCAGAAATGACCTTATTTGAAAGGGCTTATAAAAAGGCCCAAACAAGAAATAAGGAAAAATCCATTTCTAAGTACAACAATAAAATTTAAGCATAATAAGGACAACAACAACAACAAAATTCTAAAAGCTTCTGGAGAGAAGGAACAAACCACTTTAGAAAGAATCACAATGACTTGGACATCAAACAACTACCCTGGATGCTAGAAGACAGTGATGTGAAAGGGTAATGGGAAAAAAATCACCTGCATTCAAGGGCTCAGAACTTTTGCCACACAGAGTCACATTGAAAAGACTTTTGAAGGAAGTCCTCAGAGAATAAATGAAATAATTCAGGCAAAAATGCCAGAGATATGAGGGGAGGAAAGAAACTGGCATCAAAGAAAAATAAGAGGAGAAAATTTTTTTCAAAAAATCCTGAATTTAAACTATATATTCTGAACAATTTCCATGATGGCATATGTGTGCGTGTATTGGGGGGAGAGAAGCATAGTTGAACTGGACATGAGAGTAAGCTCAAGTTGTTGTCTTATTAGGGGAAATATAGAAACTGATAAATTTAGGAAAGCAATAGGGATGAAGTGAGGAATTAGGGGCAACTACCGTAAGAACTCTACATTCAAGAGCAAGTTTCAGAGTCTCTTCTGACATCCATTTTGGTCTTTTCTTTCCTCTCTTTTCATTGACCTTTTGCTTTCTTCATGTATGATATCCTTGATGTCATTCCACAACTCGTCTGGTCTTAGGTCATCAGTGTTCAACACGTCAGATCTATTCTTGAGATGGTCTCTAAATTCAGGTGGGATATGCTCGAGGTTGTACTTTGTCTCTCGTGGACTTGTTCTAATTTTCTTCAGTTTAAACTTGAACTTTCATATGAGCAATTGATGGTCTGTTCTGCAGTTGGCCCCTGGCCTTGTTCTGACTGATTATATTGAGCTTTTCTATCCTCTCTTTCCACAGAGGTAGTTGATTTGATTCCTATGTATTCCATCTGGCAAGGTCCATGTGTATAGTTGCCATTTATGTTAGTGAAAAAAGGTAGTTGCAATGAAGAAGTCATCGGTATTGCAAAATTTTATCACCATCTCTGGCATCGTTTCTATTACCAAGACCGTATTTTCCAAATACCAATCCTTCTTTGCTTCCAACTTTCAAATTCCAATCAACAGTAATTATCAACGCATCCTGATTGCATGTTTAATTAATTTCAGACTGCAGAAGCTGGTAAAAATCTTCAATTTCTTCATCTTTGGCCCTAGTGGTTGGTGTGTAAATTTGAATAACAGTCGTATTAACTGCTTTTCCTTGTAGACGTATGGATATCATCCTGGCAATGAAAGCGTTGTACTTCAGGATAAATCTTGAAATTTTCTTTTTCACAATGAATGGGACACCATTCCTTTTCCATTTGTCCTACCTGGTGTAGTAGACCATATGACTGTCTGATTCAAAATGACTGATACCAGTCCATTTCAGCTCACTAATGCTTAGGATATTAATCTTTATGCTTTCCATTTAATTTTTGACGACTTCCAATTTTCCTAGATTCATACTTTGAACATTCGTGTTCTAATTATTAAAGGATGTTTGCAGCTGTTTCTTCTCATTTTGAGTAGTGTTCCATTAGCAACTGAAGGTTCCAAAATCTTGACTCCATTTATGTCATTAAGGTCAATTCTTTCTCGATGAGGCAGCTCTTCCCCAGTTGTATTTTGAGTAGCTAAAGAGAATAGAAGAAACGAAGAAGTAAAAGAGCTGAACAGAAGATTTCAAAGGGCTACACGAGAAGACAAAGTATTATAATGAAATGTGCAAAGACCTGGAGTTAGAAAACCAAAAGGCAAGAATATGCTCGGCATTCCTCAAGCTGAAAGAACTAAAGATAAAATAAACAAGGTGTGGTTTGCATCCAATAAAATAAACAGTAATACCTGAGAGGAGCATGCTCCTTAGAACAATCAATTATAGGAGATCAAAAGGGCAGTATTTGCCCAAAAGCAAAGATGAGAAGGCAGGAAGGAGTAGAAAATCAGAATGAAAGGGAACAGGGAACCTAGGGCAGAAATGGAGAGAATGCTGACACATTGTGGAGAATGAAACCAAGGCAATGAAACACTTTTTTTTTTTTTTGAAATAAAAGAAGGTGTGTATTTATTTATTTTCTTTTTATTGTTATAATTAAATGAAGTTTACATTTCAAGGTAGTTTCCCATACAAAAAAAAAATTTTTTTGCATACAATGTTATGAGGCCCTAATTGCTCACCCCATTCTGCGACAGCACACTCCTCCTTTCCGTCCCTGAGTCCCCATGACCATTCCACCCGCTCCTAACTCTCTCTGCCTTCCCATCTCACCTCTGGACAGAAGCTGCCCCTTTGGTCTCTTGTATCTACTTGACTCAGAGGCACACTCTTCGCGAGTATAACTTTATGTCCCACAGTCCAGTCCAATCCCTGTCTGAAGAGTTGGCCTCGGAAATTGTTTTAGGTCTGGGCTGATAGAGAGTCCAGGGGCCATGCCTTCTGAGGTACCTACAGTCTCAGTCAGACCATTAAGTCCGGTCTTCTTACTAGAATTTGAGTTCTACACCCCATCCTTCTACTGCTCCAGCCGGGACCCTCTGTTGTGTTCCCTGTCAGGACGTTCATTGGTGGTAGCCAGGCACCATCTAGTTCTTCTGGTCTCAGGCTGATGAAGTCTCTGGTTTATGTGACCCATTCTGTCTCTTGGGCTAATACTTTCCTTGTGTCTCTGGTGTTCTTCGTTCTTCTTTACTCCAAGTGGTTGGGACCAATTGATGCATCTTAGATGGCCGCTTGCAAGCTTTTAAGACCCCAAACGCCACTTACCAAAGTAGGATGCAGAACATTTTCTTAATAAGTTTTGTTATGCCAAATGACCTAGATGTCCCCTGAAAGCATGGTCCCCAGACCCCCCATCCCTGCTACTCTGTCTCTAGAAGTATTTGATTGTATTCAGGAAACGTCTTAGCTTGGTTTAGTCCAGTCTTGCTGACTTCTCCTGTAGTGTGTGCTGTCCTTCCCTTCACCTAAGATGATTCTTATCTGCTATCTGCTTAGTGAATAACCCTCACCCTCCCTCCCCACCACTGTAACCATCAAAGAATGTTTTCTTCTGTGTTTAAACCTTTTCTTGAGTTCTTATAATAGTGGTCTTATACAGTATTTGCCCTTCTGTGACTGACTAAATTAACTCAGCATAATAAGTTTCAGCTTCCACCATGTTATACGATGTTAGGCAATGAAACACTTTATGTACAAAATATTGACTGGGAATCTAATTTTCTTTGTAAACTTTCACCTAATGCACACACACACACACACAAAAAAAAAAAAAAAGAAAAAAGAATATGAACTTGGATTGCCAGAATAAAATTCCAAAATTGTACTGTATAACTCTCTGTATTGCTTAAATTATCACAATCAACATGTATTGCCTCCTAATTAAGTTTTTAAGTTTTGTCAAATAAAAAATAGAAAGGAAATACACGGAACGCAATCTATTATTAGTGTGCTTTTACATAAAACAACCTAAGGGGCAACTCTGTTATCTAGAAAAATCTGGGTCTCCTCTCAGAAGACTAAGATACAATTTAGTCTTCTAAATTTAAAGCTAGAGGTTCACAGACACCTGATCTTTCTTCAAGAAACAAGGTCAGCAAGTGGCATTCAGGTGCTCAGCTGGGTACCGTCAAATCTTTGTTTCCCCTGGTTCCACATGCACAGTTGACTTGGTCACAAGAGTCTGGATTCCTAGGCAGTAGCTGTCAGCTAAGACAGGATGGTGGAGGCTTCATACCTGCTTCAGCACAGGATGCTCTTGGCTTCCATGAAAAGGCTGCCTTTTAGATGGATGGAGGCCAGACTGATGTTGGGGTGCCCTTCACAGTCAGGGGTTCGATGGGGCTTGCTGCTGGAGGGGATATGACTGCTGCACTTGTAGACCATACTCCATGTCCTGCAGTAGAGAGCTTTGCAGTAGCAGCCTTGTAGACCTCCCATCCAAAAGTGCTGCAGTGGAGTCCTTGATACTCTTGTACTTCTTGTTGGATATCTTCTCTTTTTTGTTTTTTAAATTGTGCATTAGGTGATAGTTTACAGAACTATCTCACTCATCAATTTATAAACAAATTGTTTGATGACATTGGTTGCAATCCCTGCAATGTGTCAAACATTCTCCCCTTCTCCACCTCGGGTTTCCTGTTTCTATTCGTCCCATTTTCCTGTCTCTTCCTGCCTTCTTTTCCTTGCTTTTGGGCAGGTGTTCCCTATTTGGTCTCATTTAATGAAGCTGAAAAAAATTAGAACAAGTCCACGAGAGCCAAAGTATGACCTTGAGCATATCCCACCTGAATTTAGAGACCATCTCAAGAATAGATTTGACACATTGAACACTAATGACCGAAGACCAGACAAGTTGTGGAATCACATCGAGGACATCATACATGAAGAAAGCAAGGGGTCATTGAAAAGAGAGGAAAGAAAGAAAAGACCAAAATGGATGCAAGAGACTTTGAAACTTGCTCTTGAACGTAGAGTAGCTAAAGCGAAAGGAGGAAATCATGAAGTAAAAGAGCTGAACAGAAGATTTCAAAGGGCAGCTCGAGAAGACAAAGTAAAGTAACGAATTTTCTGGAGATAGAAAACAAAAAGGGAAGAATAAGCTCGACATTTCTCAAGCTGAAAGAAATGAAAAAATTCAAGGCTCAAGTTGCAATATTGAAGGATTCTAAGGGAAAAATATTAAATGATGCAGAAATCATCAAAAGAAGATGGAAGGAATACAGAGAGTCACTGTACCAAAAAGCATTGGTCAATATTCAACCATTTCAGGAGGTAGCATATGATCAAGAACCGATGGTACTGTAGGAAGAGGTCCAAGGCATTGACAAAAAACACAGCTCCAGGAAGTGAGGGAATACCAATTTTTCAACAAATGGATGTAGCCCTGGAGGTGCTCACTTATCTATACCAAGAAATTTGGAAGACAGCTACCTGGCCAACTGACTGGAAGAGATCCATATTTGTACCCATTCCAAAGAAAGGTGATCCATAAAATATGGAAATTTTCAAACAATATCATTAATATCAAACACAAGTAAAATTTTGCTGAAGATCATTCAAAAACCATTGCAGCAGTACATTGACAGGGAAACTGCCAGAAATTCAAGCTGAATTCCAAAGAGGACATGAAACAAGAGATATCATTGCTGATGTCAGATGGATCATGGCTGAAAGCAGAGAATACCAAAAAGATATTTACCTGTGTTGTATTGATTATGCAAAGGCATTTGACTGTGTGGATCCTAACAAATTAAGGATAACATTGAGAAGAATGAGAATTCCAGAACACTTAATTGTGCTTGTGAGGAATTTGTACAAGAGGCAGTCATTAGAACAGAAAAAGGGGATACTGCGTGGTTTAAAGTCAAGAAAGGTGTGCATCAGGGCTGTATCCTTTCACCATACTTAATCTGTATGCTGAGCAAATAATCCGAGAAGCTGGACTATATGAAGAAGAATGGGTCATGAGGACTGGAGGAAGATACATTAACAACCTGCGATATGCATGACACAACCATCCTTGCTGAAAGTGAAGGGGACTTGAAGCATTTACTGATGAAGATCTAAGGCCACAGCCTTCAGGATGGATTACACTTCAACATAAAGAAAACAAAAATCCTCACAACTGACTAATAAGCAACATCATGGTTAACAGAAAATATTGAAGTTGTCAAGGATTTCATTTTGCTTCGATCCACAATCAACACCCATGGAAACATCAGTCAAGAAAACAGGTGACACATTGCATTGGACAAATTTGCTGCAGAAGCCCTCTTTAAAGTGTTAAAAAACAAAGATGTCACTTTAAGGACTAAGGTGCATCTCACCCAAGCCATGGTGTTTTCAATCGCCTCATATCCATATGAAAACTGGACAATGACTAAGGAATACTGAAGAAGAATTGATGCCTTCAAATTATGATGTTGGCGAAGAATATTGAATATACCATGGACTGCTACAAGAACAAACAAATCTGTCTTGGAAGAAATACAGCCAGAATGCTCATTGGAAGCAAGGATGGTGAGATTTTGTCTTACATACTTTGGACATGTTATCAAGACGGACCAGTCCCTGGAGAATGACATCACGCTTGGTAAAGTAGAGGGTCAGCGAAAAACAGGAAGACCCTTGATAAGGTGGATTGACACAGTGGCTGCAACAATGGACTCAAGCACAACAATGAGTGTGAGGATGGTGCAGGACCAGGCAGAGTTTCATTCTGTTGTACGTAGGCTCAATATGAGTTGGAACTGACTTGACAGCACCTGATAACAACAGTTAGTGATTTCCCCTCCCCACGTGTGATCGGTAAGGTTGTGTGTCAATTTGCCTGGACCATGATTCTTGTAGTTTGGCAGTTATGATTTAGTTTGGCAGTCTTATAATGAAGTAATCACTTTCATGATGAGATCTGATATAATGCCATCACCTCCATGATGGGATCTGCTGTGAGTAGCCAATCATTTGAAAGGGAGTTTCCTTGGGGGTGTGGTCTGCATCCAGTATAGGTGGACTTTCTCACAAGGCTCGTGGTCTTTTGATCGCTCCTGCACATGGCTACTATTCATCTGACCTCTGGTTTTTGGGACTTAAGCTAGCACCTTACCTGCCAGTCTTGGGATTCATCAGCCTCCACCTTCTGGATCTTGGGTTTGTCAACCCCTGCAGCTACATGAGCCACGAGTTGGGAGAAGCCTCCAGCCTGACTCATGGACTTCGGACTTTCCATCCTCTACAACTGCACGATCCATTTCCCTGATATAAAACTTTCTCTCTCTCTATGTATATACAAGCTTCACTGGTTTTGCTTCTATAGAGAACCAAGCCTAAGACACCACCTCTCCTCTCCCTGATAACCATCAAATTTTGTTTCTTTCTGTGTGAATACCTTTTCTTGAGTTTTTATAATAGTGGTCTCATGCAGTATTTGTCCATTTGTGATTGACTTATTTCACTCAGCATAATGCCCTCTAGAGTCATCCATGCTGTGAGATGTTTCAAGGGTTCATCATATTTCTTTATCATTGCATAGTACTTAGCTGTGTGTATGTATAATAATTTGTTTATCCATTCATCTCTTGATGGGCACTTAGGTTGTTTGCATCTTTTGGCTATTGTGAATAATGCTGCAACGAACATGGATGTGCATATGTCTATTCGTGTGATGGCTCTTATTTCTCTAGGATGTATTTCTAGGAGTGGGATTACTGGATGGTATGGTATTTCTATTTCTAACTTTTTTTTTATTATTGTACTTTAGGTGAAGGTTTACAGAACAAATAGTTTCTCATTAAACAGTCAGTACACATATTGTTTTATGACATTGGTTAACAACCCCACGACATGTCAACACTCTCCCTTCATGACCTTGGAGGACCTTTTTTTTTTTTTTTGTGAATATTTACATGGCCAAAGATACACCATTTCAAAAATTTCTATATATACAATTCAGTGACATCGATTACGTTCTTCCAGTTGTGCTGCTATTCTCATTTTATTTATTTATTTGGGCTTTAACAAGCAGAAATTTAGACTAGAAGACTAGAAGCCAGAATTCAGGGCATCAGCTCCAGGGGAAGGCTTTCTCTCTCTGTTGGCTCTGGGGGAAGGTCCTTCTCATCAATCCTCCCCTGGTCTAGAAGCTTCTTCGTGCAGGAACCCTGGGTTCAAAGGACACACTGTGCTCTCAGTGCTGCGTTCTTAGTGGTGTGAGGTCCCCTGTCTCTCTGCTTGTTTCTCTTATTTATTTATTTTTTATTGTACTTCGGGTGAAGGTTTACAGAACAAATAGTTTCTCATTAAACAGTAGTACACATATTGTTTTATGACATTGGTTAACAACCCCAAGACATGTCAACCCTCTCCCTTATTGACGTTTCTTTTTTGGTGAAGATATACATAGCCAAAGATACACCATTTCAAAAATTTCTACATGCGCCGTTCAGTGACATCGACTAAGCTCTTCCAGTTGTGCTGCTATTCTCACTTTAGATGAAGGTTTACAGAAAAAAATAGTTTCTCATTAAACAGATAGTACACATATTGCCCTATGACAATGGTTAACAAACCCACTACATGTCAACACTGTCCTTACTCAACCTTGGATTCCCTATCACCAGCTTTCCTGTCCCCTTCTGCCTTCTAGTCCTAGTCCTTGGACTGCAGTGCCTCATTAGTCACGTTTTGCTTTATGGGGCTGTGCAATCCCTGGCTGAACAGGGAACCTCGGGATTGTCTTCACCACTGAGCTAAAATGGTGTCTGGGGGCCATACTCTCAGGGTTTCTCCAGTGTCTTTCAGGCCAGTAAATCTGGTCTTTTTTGTGAGTTAGAATTTTGTTCTGCATCCTTTTCCAGCTCTGTCCAGGACCCCCTATTGTGATCCCAGTCAGAGCAGTCAGTGGTGGTAGCCAGGCACTATCTAGCTGTACTGGACTCAGTCTGGTGGAGGCCTTGGTAGCTGTGGTCCATTAGTCCTTTGGACTCATCTTTTCCTTATATCCTGTTCTCTTCATTCTCCCTTGCTCCTGAGGGGGTGAAACCAGTGGAGTATCTTAGATGGCTGCTCAAAGGCTTTTAAGACATCAGACACTACTCACCAAGGTAGAATGTAGAACATTGTCTTTATAAACTGTGTTATGCCAATTGAGCTAGATGTTCCCAGAGACCATGGTCCCCACAGCACTCTGCCCAGCAATTTAGTCCCTCAGGGAGTTTGGATGTGTCTATGGAGCTTCCATGACCTTTCCTTGTACAAGTTGTGCTGGCTTCCGCAGTATTGTGTACTGTCTCACCCATCGCCAAAGTTACCACTTACCTATTGTCTATTTAATATTTCCCACCCACCCCTCCTATCCCTTGTAACCAACAAAGATTTTTACTTTTTTGTTTTTCATTTTTTTATTATACTTTAGGTGAAGGTTTACAGAACAAACAGTTTCTCATTAAACAGTCAGTACACATATTGTTTTATGACATCGGTTAACAATCCCACGACATGTCAACACTCTCCCTTCTCGATCTTTTCTTTTTTGGTGAAAATATACATAGCCAAAGATACACCATTTCAAAAATTTCTACATATACAATTCAGTGACATCGATTATGTTCTTCCAGTTGTGCTGCTATTCTCACTTTAGATGAGGTTTACAGAACAAAATAGTTTCTCATTGAACAATACACATGTTGCCCAATGACAATGGTTAACAACCCCACTACATGTCAACACTGTCCTCACTCAACCTTGGGTTCCCTATCACCAGCTTTCCTGTCATCCCCTCCACCCCACCTTCTAGTCCCTGTCCCTGGACTGCTGTACCTCATTAGTCCCGTTTTGTTTTATGGGACTGAATACTAAACCTCGGAGGTGACTTCACCACTGAGCTAAAAGTGTGTCTGGGGACCATACTCTTGGGTTTCTCCAGTCTCTTTCAGGACAGTAAATCTGGTCTTCTTTTTGTGCGTTAGAATTTTGTTCTACTTCCTTCTCCAGATCTGTCCAGAACCCTTTGTTGTGATCCCGGTCAGAGCAGTCAATGGTGGTAGCCAGACACCATCTAGTTGTACTGGACTCAGTCTGGTGGAGGTCTTGTGGCTGTGGTCCATTAATCCTTTGGACTCATCTTTTCCTTGTATCCTGTTCTCTTCATTCTCCCCTGCTCCCGAAGGGGTGAGATGGTTGCTCACAGGCTTATAAGACCCCAGACACTATTCACCAAGGTAAAATGTAGAACATTATTTTTATAAACTGTGCTATGCCAGTTGAGCTAGATGTTCCCCGAGACCATGGCCCCCACAGTCCTCCGCCGGGCAATTCAATCCCTCAGGGAGTTTGGATGTGTCTATGGAGCTTCCATGACCTTTCCTTGTACAAGTTGTGCTGGCTTCCGCAGTATTGTGTACTGTCTCACCCTTCACAAAAGATGCCACTTATCTATTGTCTATTTAGTGTTTCCCCCCACCCCTCCCATCCCTTGTAACCAACAAAGATTTTTACTTTTTGTGTGTAAACTTTTTCATGAGTTTTTACTATAGAGGTCTCATGCAATATTTGTCCTTTTGTGAGTGACTTATTTCACTCAGCATAATGTCCTCCAGTTTCATCCATGTTATGAGATGCTTCACAGAGTCATCATTGTTCTTTATTGTTGCATAATACTCCATTGTGTGTATGTACCATAGTTTGTTTATCCATTCATCTGTTGATGGGCATCTAGGTTGTTTCCATCTTTTTGCTATTGTGAGCAGTGCTGCAATGAACATGTGTGTGCATATGTCTATTTGTGAGACGGCTCTTATTTCTCTAGGATATATTCCTAGGAGTGAGATTGCTGGATCATATAGTATTTCTATTTCTAGCTTTCTAAGGAAGCGCCATATCATATTCCAAAATTGTTGTATCATTATGCATTCCCACCAGCAGTGCATAAGAGTTCCGATCTCCCTGCAGCCTCTCCAACATTTGTTATTTCCAGGGTTTTTGATTCGTGCCAGTAATGCCGGTGTGAGATGGTATCTCATTGTGGTTTTAATTTGCATTTCTCTAATGGCTAGTGATTGCGAGCTTTTTGCTCATGTGTCTGTTGGCCGCTTGAATGTCTTCTTTGGTGAAGTGTCTATTCATTTCCTTTGCCCATTTGTTAATAGGATTATTTGTCTTCTGTTGTAGAGGTGTTGGATTTTCTTGTAGATTATAGAGATTAGACCTTTGTCAGACTTGTAATGCCCCAAATTTTTTTCTCAGTCTGTAGGTTCTCTTTTGACTCTTGGTGAAGTCTGTTGAAGAGCACAGGTGTTTTATTTTTAGAAGATCCCCGTTATCTAGCTTATCTTCTGAAGTTTGTGTGTTGTTGGTTATGGTTTGTACCCTGTTAATGCTGTGTATTAGGGCCTCTAGCATTGATTCTGTTTTTTCTTCTATGAACTTTATAGTTTTTGACTTTATATTTAGGTCTTTGATCCATTTTGAATTAGTTTTTGTATATGGTGTGAGGTATGGGTCCTGTTTCTTTTTTTGCAGATGGACATCCAGTTTTGCCAGCACCACGTGTTAAAAAGACTGTTTGTTCCCCCATTTGATGGTCTTTGGGCCCTTGTCGAAGATCAGGTGACCATAGGTGGATGGAATTACATCTGAGTTCTCAATTCTGTTCCACTGGTCAATGTATCTGTTGTTGTACCAGTACCAGGCTGTTTTGACTACTGTAGCTGTAGAGTAGGTTCTGAGTTCAGGTAACGTGAGTACTCCTACTTTATTCTTCGTCTTCAATAGTGCTTTACTTATTTGGGGCTTCTTCCCTTTCCATATAAAGTTAATGATTAGTTTTTCCATCTCTTTAAAGAATGTTGTTGGTATTTGGATTGGGATTGCATTGTATTTATAGACTGCTTTGTGTAGAATTTTCATTTTCACTATGTTGAATCTACCTATTAATGAGCATGGTATGTTTTTCCATTTATGTAGATCCCTTTGTGTTTCTTGCAGTAGTGCTTTGTAGTTTTCTTTGTATATGTCTTTTACATTGCTGGTTAGATTTATTCCTAAGTATTTTGTTTTTAGGGGCTATTATAAATGGTATTGTTTTCCTGATTTCCTTCTCATCATTCTCTTTATTGGTGTATAGGAATCCAACTGATTTTTGTATGTTTATCTTGTATCCTGCTACTCTGCTGAATCTTTCTATTAACTCCTCTAGTTTTCTCTTGGAGTCTTTAGGGTTTTCTATGTGTAGTATCATATCATCCACAAACAGGGACAGTTTAACTTATTCATTACAATTTTCGATGCCCTTTATTTCTTTTTCTTGCCCTATTGCTCTAGCTAGAACTTCCAGCACATGTTAAATAGGAGTGGTGATAAAGGACATCCTTGTCTTGTTCCTGCTTTCAAGGGGAATGTTTTCAGCCTCTATCCATTAAGAATAATTTTGGCTGTGTGTTTTGCATAGATGTGCTTTATTATGTTAAGAAATTTCCCTTCTATACCTATTTTATTGAGAGTTTTTATCAGGAATGGGTGTTGGACTTGGTCGAATGCCTTTTCTGTGTCAATTGAGATGATCATGTGATTCTTTTCTTTCCTTTTATTTATGTGGTGGATTATGCTGATTGATTATCTAATGTTGAACCATCCTTGCATACCTGGTATGAATCCTACTTGGTCATGGTGTATTATTTTTTTGATATGTTGCTGAATTCTATTGGCTAGAATTTTGTTGAGAAGTTTTGCATATATTCATGAGAGATATTGGTCTTTACTTTTCTTTTTTTTGTGGCATCTTTGCCTAGTTTCGGTATCAGGGTTATGCTGGCTTCATAGAATGAATTCAGAAGTGTTGCTTCTGTTTCTATGTTCTGAAATAGTTTGAGTAGTACTGGTCTAAGCTCTTTTAATATTTGGTGGAATTCTCCAGTGAAGCCATCTGGGCCAGGGCTTTTTTTTGTTGGGAGTTTTTTTTTTTTTTTAATTACTTTTTCAGTATCTTCTTTTGTTATGGGTCTGTTGAGGTTTTCAACATCCCTTTGTGATAGTTTGGGTAGGTAGTGTGTTTTTAAAAGTTTATCCATTTCCTCTAGGTTTTCAAATTTATTGGAGTATAGTTTTTCATAGTACTGTGTTACGATCGTTTTTATTTCAGTTGGGTCTGTTGTAATGTCCCCCATTTCATTTCTTATTTGGGTTATTTGCATCCTTTCCTGTTTTTCTTCTGTCAGTCTGGCCAGTGGTTTGTCGATTTTGTTAATTCTTTCAAAGAACCAACTTTTGGCTTTGTTGATTCTTTCTATTGTTTTTCTATTCTCTATTTCATTTATTTCTGTTCAGATCTTTATTATTTCCTTTCTTCTGGTGGCTGTGGGCTTTTTTTGGTGTTCTCTTTCTACTTGAGTTGTGTAGTTAATGTTTTCGTTTTGTCCTTTCCTTCTTTTCTGAAGTGTGAATCTATTGCTATAAATTGTCCTCTGAGGACTGCCTTTTTGTGTCCCAAAGTTTTTGGTATGATGTTTTTTCATTCTCATTTGATTCTAGGAATTTTTCATTCCACCTCTGATTTCTTCTATTACCGAGTGGTTTGTAAGCAGGGTGTTATTCAGTTTCCACATAATTGATTTTTTTTCCTTGCTCTTTCTGTTGTTAATTTCTACCTTGATGGCATTGTGGTCAGAGACGATATTTTGTATTATCTCACTGTTTTGGATCTTGTTGAGGATTGCTCTGTGGCCTAAGATTTGGTCTATTCTGGAGAATGTTCCATGTGCATTGGAAAAGAATATGTACTTTGCAGCTGTCGGGTGGAGTGTTCTATATATGTTTATGAGGTCAAGTTGGCTGACTGTGCCCTTTAGGTCTTCTGTATCTTTGCTGAGTTTCTTTTCAGATGTAATGTCCTTTACCGAGAGTGGTGTGTTGAAGTCTTCTACTATTATTGTGGAACTGTCAATTTCTCTTTTCATTGCTGTTAGAGTTTGTTTTATGTATTTTGGAAACCTGTCTTTGGGTGTGTAGATGTTTCTTATGGTTATGTCTTCATGATGGATCATCCCCTTAATCATTATATAATGTCCTTTTTTGTCTTTTATGGTGGATTTTGTTTTAAAGTCTATTTTATCTGAGATTAGTATTGCTGCTTCTGCTCTTTTTTGGTAGTTTTTGCTTGATATATATTTTTTCCAACCTTTGATTTTTAATAAAATTATGTCTTTGTTTTGAAGGTGTGTCTCTTGTAGACAGCATGTTGATGGATGCTGTTTTTTAATCCATTCTGTCACTCTCTGTCTCTTTATGGGTGCATTTAAGCCATTTACGTTCAGACTATTTATTGATAGGTGTGAGTTTATTGCTGTCATTTTGTAGTGCTTTTTTTGTGGTGCTGACCTTTTGATTGTTCTTCTTACTTTCCTGTGCTGAATTCCTTTTGTTTGTGGATTTTTTTCATTTCTTTTATTTTTGTAGCTTTTTTTTTAACTGAGACTTTATGATTTTCCTCTTTATTTTGCTGGGTAGGTTTGTTAACTTTCCTTGTGGTTTCTGTGAAATTTACCCTTATCTTCTAAGTTTGAAGCAGTCTAGTATTACTTGGTATTGTCTTGCCTTCTTTTCTGTTAGAAGGTTCTATACCTACACCGTTTATTCCCTCTTTTATTGTTCTGATGTTGTTGTCATTTACAGATTAACTGCTCTGATTCCCTGTTGTATTTCTTTTGGTTTTGGATAGTCCTCGAGAGGTGATTTCCTAGGTTGGTATCTGGCCAGTATGATCTTGTGTCCTAGATTCAGCCTGTGAGCTGAAGTTGTTTGTTCTCAGTTCGAAGGACTCCCTTTAATAAGTCTTGTAAATTTGAGTTCCGGCAAAATGGCTCTGTAGGCAGAAGCACCACGCCGTCCCTCCACAGCAAAGATCCGAAAAACTAAGCTGAACAGAGAATACAACAATCCTGAAACCCTAAAACATGAAATGAAGAGATAAAGAACTCAGCCAAGCACCAAACGGAGTGAGAAAACTGACAGAGAACAGAGAGTGAGGAGAGATTCATGCAGAGGTCCCCTACCAGCTAACACAGTGTGGATCTGCCATCTCGGACTCCTATTGGAGACCGGCAAACAGGGGGTATGAGAAAGCAGCCTCACGGAGTTTCCAGCGGGAGAGAAAACAACTGGTAATTGGTGATATACGCTTTCCCACCCCCCACCCTTCTTCACCCTGACTTGGCCTCCTCTGCTTCCCACAGCTACAGTCTCTTGACCGGGAAAAAGCAGCTGCTTGGATTCCACAAACCCTAATGGGTGTCTGTCTGAGTGCCATTTGTTGGTTGCTGGTGTTGCTTTTTTTCCACTTCTTTTTATTTCTTCCTTGCCTCTCCCCACCTCCCCCTCCTTTAGCTCAAGTACCTCGCTCCGTGCACCATCTTTGCTTCTTCCTGAGGGGCTGCAGAGCTCCAGTAATTTGTGATATATGCTTTCCCACTCTCTAGGCTTCTTCACCCACACTCGGCCCCCTCTGCTTCCCTTGGACACAGTCTCTTGTCCAGAAACACCAGCCTGCACTAGCTGGCTCTCTGAGTGCCATTTGTTGGCTGCTAGTGTTGCTTTTTTTTTCTGCTTGTTGCCTCTTGCCACTTCCCCCTCCCTTCGCTCAAGTACCTGGCTCCGTGCGCCATCTTTGCTTCTTCCTGAGGGGCTGCGGAGCTCCGTTCGAGTGTGGAGCTGCTTCCTGGTTTGGGCTGCCGTGCTTGGGGGACCCCGGGGCTTTTGTTCCTTTGTTTGTTTTGAATTGTTTGTTTGTTTTCTTTTCCCTTTCTTGAGTTGGGAGCCCTTTCTGGCCAGGCTGAGCTGCATGGCAGGGAGACGCCCCTTCAGCTTCCACAGACGTGCAGAGGGATCCCTGAGGACATTTCTTTTTATGTTGTTTTTTTTTTTTCTGTTTCTTTGGGGGCCTTTCTTGTTTGTTTGTTTACTTTGTTTTGTTTTCTTTTTCCTCTTTTTCCCTTTTTGTCTTTCTTCATTGCTCAGTTTCTCGTCTCTATATCTTCCTTCTCTTTCTGTTCCCTTAATACCCGGCATTGTATACCTCTATGCCTTCTAGCCAGGCCGTACTGCAATACCTGAGAGCGACTTCCTCAGACCTCACAGCTGCACCGGTGGGATCCCTGGGAACTTTGCAGTTCTTTAACCTTTCTGATTCTTATTTATTCTTTCTTTTCTTTTCTTCTGCCCCTCCTATCTGTTTTTCTCCATTTCATAGTCTCTCATCTCTCCATTCCAATGGCAAGCTCCCCTAGCATTCTTTTTTTCATATGTTTTTGGTTCCTGTTCCTCTCTCCTCTTTTCCATATCCATCTTAGCTCCACACATAACAATCTTCCCACTGCATCCTGCCTACCTGCACCATGCGTTTGACATCACACCACCAAGCACCACAGGCACGGCCTAATGGAACCTGCCCTTCACTGATTACTGGCTAGCTCTGGTGGCTGTAGTAAGTACCACAAACAACCCATACCAGTAACTCCTCTTCAGCTAGACCTGCCCTGCTGTACCATATCTGAGTGACTGACCCTGCCAGTTGAAGAAGGAGGTGAAAAGTATTAGCCACTCAGACGAGCAAACAACAAAGAGCACACAGTCGGCCTGCTCAGACATAGTCAGATTTTTTTTTTAAAAAAAGGGACGAAGCAAACAAATCTACAATCACTAAATGAGAAAAATAACTACTGAATGCCCCAAAGACAGCAGACAATAACAAAACATTTACAAAAACAGGACAGGATGGTTCCAGTAGGCGTCCAAAATAAAACACCAGGTGACTCTCGTCTGGAAGAAAATGCACTAGAACTACCTGATAGGGAATTCAAATCTCTAATACTCAGAATTCTCCCAAAAAGCTGACAAACATGAGGAAAAAATAGACAAATTTATGGAAAATATGGACAAAGATAGGAAGAATTCAGGAAAATAATGCAGGAACAAAATGCGACAATAAACTCACAACTAGAAATTATACAAAGACAACAATTAGAAATCCAAAAGATAACAAGATTTCAGAAATGGATGATGTCATAGAAGGGCTGAGAAGCAGATTTGAAATGGTGGAAGACAGGATCAGTGGAATTGAAGACAAACACTTGGATACAACTCTGTTTCAGGAAAACTCAGAAAAAAGAACAAAGAAAAATGAAGAGACCCTGAGAGTTATGTGGGACACAATCAAAAGCAAAAATCTGGGAGTGATTGGAATTCCAAAACAGTGGGAGAAAACAGAAAACACAGAGAGGATCATTGAGGAACTGCTGACAGAAAATTTCCCCAATATTATGAAAGATGAAAAGCTGGCCATCCGAGAAGCTCAAAGAACCCCATATAGAAGAGACCCCAAAAGAAAATCACCAAGGCATATCATATTCACACTCACCAAAACAAACAAAGAATTCTGAGAGCAGCTCGTGAAAAACAAGAAGTCACATACGGAGGAGAAACAATAAGACTAAGCTCAGATTATTTGGCAGAAACCATGCAGGCAAGAAGGCAAAAGGATGACATATATAAAATCTTGAAAAAAAATTGCCAGCCAAGAATAATATATCCTGCAAAACTCTCATTGAAATTTGATGGTGAAATTAGGTCATATCTAGATAAACAGAAATTAAGGGAATATGTAAAAGTCAAACCAAACTTACAAGAATTATTAAAGCGAGTTCTTTGATCTGAGGACAAACAGCTTCAGCTCACAGGCAGAACCTAGGACACAGGATCATACCAGCCAGATACCAATCTAGGAAATGAACTCTTGAGGATTATCCAAAACCAAAAGAAATACAACATGGCAACAGAGCAATTAATCAGTAAATGACAAAAACATCAAAATAATAAACGAGGGAATAAACGGCATAGGTATACAACCTTCTAATGGAGAGGAAAGCAAGGCGATACCAAGTAATGGTAGACTGCTTCAAACTTAGAAAGATAAGGGTGAAATTCATGGTAACCACAAACAAAGTTAACGAACATACTGATAAAAAAAGAGGAAATACATAAAGTCTCAGCAAAAAGAAAACCTACAAAAACAAAAGAAATAAAAAAAATCCGTAAACAAAAGGAACTCAGCACAAGAGAGTAAGAAGAACAAAGAAAACGTCAGCACCACAAAAAAAAAGCACTAGAAAATGACAACAACAAACCCAACATCTATCAATAATTACACTGAATGTAAATGGACTCAATGCACCCATAAAGAGACAGAGAGTGACAGAATGGATAAGAAAACAGGATCCATCAATATGCTGTCTACAAGAGACACACCTTAGAAACAAAGATGTGAATTTATTAAAAGTCAAAGGTTGGAAAAAAATATATCAAGCTAACAACTGCCAAAAAAGGGCAGGAGTGGCAATTCTAATCTCAGATAAAATAGACTTTAAAACAAAATCTACCATAAAAGACAAATAAGGACACTATATAATGATTAAGGGGATGATCCATCATGAAGACATAACCATAATAAACACCTACGCACGCAATGACAGGGCTCCAAAATACATAAAACTAACTCTAACAACACTGAAAAGAGAAATTGACGGTTCCACAATAATAGTGGGAGACTTCAACACACCACTGTCAGTAAAGGACAGAACAACTAAGAAGAAACTCAGCAAAGATACAGAAGACCTAAAGGGCACAATCAGCCAACTTGACCTCATAGACATATATAGAACACTCCATCCAACTGCTGCAAAGTACACATTCTTTTCCAATGCACATGGAACATTCTCCAGAATAGACTAAATCTTAGGCCACAGAGCAATCCTCAACAAGATCCAAAACGTTGAGATAATTCAAAGTATCTTCTCTGACCACAATGCCATCAAAGTAGAAATTAACACTAGAAAGAGCAAGGGAAAAAAATCAACTACATGGAAACTGAATAATACGCTGCTTACACATAAGTGGGTAATAGAAGAAATCAGGGATGGTATCAAAAAATTCCTAGAATCAAATGAGAATGAAAACACATCATACCAAAACCTTTGGGACACAGCAAAGGCAGTCCTCAGGGGACAATTTATAGCACTAGATGCACACATCAAAAAAGAAGAAAGGGAGAAAATCAAAACATTAACTACAGAACTCAAAAAAATAGAAAGGGAACAGCAAAAAAAGCCCACAGCCACTGGAAGAAAGGAAATAGTAAAGATCAGAGCAGAAATAAATGAAATAGAGAACAGAAAAATAATAGAAAGAATCCATAAAACCTAAAGTTGGTTCTTTGAAAGAATCAACAAAATTGACAAACCACTGGCCAGACTGAGAAAAGAAAAATAGGAGAGGACACAAATAACCCAAATAAGAAATGAAATGGGGAACATTACACCAGACCCAACTGAAATGAAAAGGATTATAACAGAATATTATGAAAAACTATACTCCAACAAATTTGAAAACCTAGAGGAAATGGATAAATTTCTAGAAACACTCTACCTACCCAAACTACAACGAAGTGATGTTGAAAATCTGAACAGACCCATAACAAAAGAAGAGGTTGAAAAGGTAATAAAAAAAACTCCCAACCAAAAAAAGCCCTGGCCCAATTGGCGTCACTGGAGAATTCTACAAAACATTTACAGAAGAGCTTGTACCAGTACTTCTCAAGCTACTTCAGAGCATAGAAGAGGAAGCAACACTTCCAGATTCATTCTATGAAGCCAGAATAACACTGATACCAAAACCAGGCAAAGACATCACAAAAAAAGAAAATTACAGACCAATATCTCTCATGCATATAGATGCAAAAATTCTGAACAAAATTCTAGCCGATAGACTTCAGCATCGTATCAAAAATATAATACACCACGACCAAGCAAGATTCATACCAGGTATGCAAGGATGGTTCGACATTAGAAAATCAATCAATGTAATCCACCACATAAATAAAAGTAAAGGAAAGAATCACATGATCATCTCAATTGACACAGAAAAGGCATTTGACAAAGTCCAACACCCATTCCTGATAAAAACTCTCAATAAAATAGGTATAGAAGGGAAAATTCTCAACATAATAAAGGGCATCTATGCAAAACCAATGGCCAACATCATTCTTAATGGAGAGAGGCTGAAAACATTCCCCTTGAAAGCAGGAACAAGACAAGGATGCCCTTTATCACCACTCCTATTTAACATTGTGCTGGAAGTTCTAGTTAGAGCAATAAGGCAAGAAAAAGAAATAAAGGGCTTCTAAATTGGTAATGAAGAAGTTAAACTGTCCCTGTTTGCAGATGATATGATACTATACACAGAAAACCCTAAAGACTCCATGAGAAATCTACTGGAAATAATAGAAAGATTCAGCAGAGTAGCAGGATACAAGATAAACATTCAAAAATCAGTTGGATTCCTATACACCAATAAGGAGAAAGATGAAAAGGAAATCAGGAAAACAATACCATTTTCAATAGCCCCTAAAAAGATAAAATACTTAGGAATAAATCTGACCAGGGATGTAAAAGACGTATAGAAAGAAAACTACAAAACACTACTGCAAGAAACCCAAAGGGATCTAGATAAATGGAAAAACATACCATGCTCATGGATAGGCAGACTCAACATTGTGAAAATGACAATTCTACCCAAAGCAATTTACAAATACAACGCAATCCCGATCCAAATACCAACAACATTCTTCAAAGAGCTGGAAAAACTAATCATTAACTTTATATGGAAAGGGAAGAAGCCCTGAATAAGTAAAGCACTACTGAAGATGAAGAATAAAGTAGGAGGACTCACACTACCTGACTTGAGAACCTACTCTACAGCTACAGTAGTCAAAACAGCCTGGTACTGGTACAACAAGAGAAATATTGACCAACGAACAGAATTGAGAACCCAGAAGTAAATCCATCCGCCTACAGTCACCTGATCTTCGACAAGGACCCAAAGTCCATCAAATGGGGAAAAGACAGTCTTTTTAACAAATGATGCTGGCAAAACTGGATATCCATTTGCAAAAAAATGAAACAGAACCCATACCTCATGCCGTATACAAAAACTACTTCAAAATGGATCAAAGACCTGAATATAAAGCCTAAATCTATAAAGTTTATAGAAGGAAAAATAGGACCAACTCTTCAGGCCTTAATACATGGCATTAACAGGATACAAACCATAACCATCAATGCACAAAACCCAACAGATAAGCTAGATAACTGGGATCTTCTAGAAATCAAACACCTATGCTCTTCAACAGACTTCACCAAAAGAGTCAAAAGAGAACCTACAGACTGGGAAAAAATTTTTGGAGAGTACAAGTCGGACAAAGATCTAATCTCCATAATCTACAAGAAAATCCAACACCTCTACAACAAAAAGAGAAATAATCCTATTAAAAAATGGGCAAAGGAAATGAACAGTCACTTCACCAAAGAAGACATTCAAGTGGCCAGCAGACACATGAGGAAATGCTCACGATCGCTAGCCGTTAGAGAAATGCAAATTAAAACCACAATGAGATACCGTCTCACCCCGACATTACTGGAAATAAAAAACAAAACAAAAAAATAAAAAATAAAAAAATAAAAAACAAAAACACTGGAAATAACAAATGTTGGAGGGTCTGTGAGGAGATCGGAACACTTATGCACTGCAGGTGGGAATGCAAAATCATACAACCATTTTGGAAAATGATATGGCGTTTCCTCAGAAAGTTAGAAATAGACATACCATTCGATCCAGCAATCCCACTCCTAGGAATATATCCTAGAGAAATAAGAGTCGTCACTCAAATAGACATATGCACATCTATGTTCACGGCAGCATTGTTTACAATAGCAAAACGATGGAAACAATTTAGATGCCCATCAACAGATGAATGCGTAAACAAACTATGGTATATACACACAATGGAGTACTATGCAATGAGAAAGAACAACAACGAATCTGTGAAGCATCTCATAACATGGATGAAACTGGAGGACATTATGCTGAGTGAAATAAGTCAATCACAAAAGGACAAATATTGTATGAGACTTCTATTGTAAAAACCCATGAAAAAGTTCACACACAAAATGTAACAATCTTTGTTGGTTACCAGGGATGGGAGGGGTGGTGGTGGGGAAATACGAAATAGATAATAGGTAAGTGGTATCTTAGATGAAGCGTGAGACAGTACACAGTACAGGAGAAACTAGCACAACTTATACTAGGAAAGGTCATGGAAGCCCCACAGACACATCCAAACTCCCTGAGGGACAGAATTTCTGGGCAGAGTGCTCTGGGGACCATTGTCTCGGGGAACATCTAGCTCAATTTGAATGACACAGCTTATAAAGACAATGCTCTACTTTCTATCTTTGTGAGTAGTTTCTGGGGTCTTAAAAGCCTTTGAGCGGCCATCTAAGATACTCCACTGGTCTCACCCCTTCGGAGCAATGGAGAATGAAGAGAACAGGACACAAGGAAAAGATTAGTCTGAGGGACTAATTGTCCACAGCTACCAAGGCCTCTACCAGACTGAGTCCAGTACAGCTAGATGGTGCCCGGCTACCACCACTGACTGCTCTGACCAGGATCACAACAGAGGTTTCTGGACAGAGCTGGAGAAGGATGTAGAGCATAATTCTAACTCACAAAATAAAGACCAGATTTACTGGCCTAAAGGAGACTGGAGAAACCCCGAGAGTATGGCCCCCAGACACCCTTTTAGCTCAGTGGTGAAGTTACCTCCGAGGTTCACTGTTCAGCCTGGGAGTGGACAGCCCTGTAAAACCAAATGAGACTAACGAGGTACAGGAGTCCAGTGACAAGGGCCAGAAGGCAGAAGGGGAGAAGGAAGCTGGTGTTAGGGAACCCAAGGTTGAGTAAGGATATTGTTGATGTGTTGTGAGATTGTTAACCATTGTCATAGGGCAACATTTGTAGTAACTGATAAACGAGAAACTATTTTGTTCTGTAAGCCTTCATCCTAAGTGAGAATAACAGCACAATTAGAAGAGCGTAGTCAATGTCACTGAACTGTGCATGTAGAAATTTTTGAAATGGTGTATCTTTGGCTATGTGTATTTTCACCAAAAAAAAAAAAAAAGGTTGAGAAGTTAGAGGGTTAATATGTTGTGGGGTTGTTAACCAATGTTATAAAATAACATGTGTACTTCTGTTTCATGAGAAACTATTTGTTCTGTAAGCCTTCACCTGAAGTACAATAAAAAAAAAAAATAAGTCTTGTAAATTTGGTTTGGTTTTTACATATTCCCTTAATTTCTGTTTATCTGGAAATGTCCTAATTTCACCATCAAATTTGAATGAGAGCTTTGCAGGATATATTATTCTTGTCTGGCAATTTTTTTGTTTCAAAATTTTATATATGTCATTCCATTGCCTTCTTGCCTGCATGGTTTCTGCTGAATAATCTGAGCTTAGTCTTATTGTTTCTCCTCTGTATGTGACTTTTTGTTTTTTTCGAGCTGCTCTTAGGACTCTTTGTTTCTCTTTGGTTTTTACGAGTGTGATAATGATATTCCTTGGTGATTTTCTTTTGGGATCTATCGTATATGGGGTTTGTTGAGCTTCTTGGATGGCCAGCTTTCCTTCTTTCATGATATTGGAGAAGTTTTCTGTCAGCAGTTCTTCATTGATCCTGCGTTTGTTTTATGTTTTCTCCCTTTGTTATGGAACTCCAGTCACTGGCAAATTGTTACTTTTGACTGTCTGCCACGTAATTCTCAGGGTCTCTTCATTTTTCTTCATTCTTTTTTCTGCTTTTTCTCAGAGTTGTATCGAAGTGTTTGTCCTCAATTTTGCTGATCCTGTTTTCCACCATTTGAAATCTGCTCCTCAGCCCTTCTATGACACTGTCCGTTTCTGAAATCTTGTTGTTTATGTTTTGGATTTCTAATTGTTTTCGTATGATTTCTAGTTGTGAATTTATTTTGGCATTTTGTTCCTGCATTAGTTTCCTGAATTCTTCTATATTTTGGTCTGTATTTTCCATGAATTTGTCTGTCTTTCCCATGAATTTGTTGATTTTTTCCTCATTTTTGTCTACCTTTTGCTTTAACTATTTATAGCTCTGAATATTAGAGATTTGAATTCCCTATCTGTTAGTTCTAGTGCGTTTTCTTCTACTGGAATATCATCTGTTGTTTTATTTTGGATGCCTACTGGAACCATCCTGTCCAATTTTTGTAAATGTTTTGATATTGTCTTCTGTGTTTGGGGCATTTGATAGTTATTTTTCTGGTTTATTGATTGTAGATTTGTTTCATCCTGTTTTTCTGGGTTTTTCTTTTTTGGCTATATCTGAGCAGGCGGGCTGTGTGTTCTTTGTTGTTTGCTTGTCTGTGGGCATGATAATTTTTGCCTCCTCCAATTGGCAGAGTCTGTTGCTCAGATATTGTACAGCAGTGCAGGTCTAGCTGAAGAGAAGTTGCTGGGTTGGTTTGTTTGTGGCACTTACTACGGCCACCAGGGAGGGCCAGTAATCAGTGCAGGGCAGGTTCCAGTAGGCCATGCCTGGGCTGCTTGGTGGTGTGATGTTCAGTGCACAGTGCAGGTATGCAGGCTGGAGTGGGGAGATTGTGATGTGTGGAGGTATGTTGGGTATGGGAGAGAGGAGAGAAGAACAGGAGCTAGAAACATACAAACAAAAAGGTGTGCTAGAGGAGATTGCCATCAGAATGGAGAGATGAGAGACTATGAAATGGAAAAAAAAAGTAGAAGAAGGAAAAAAAGAAAAGAAAAGAAAAGAAAAAAATGAGTAAATAAAAATTAGAAAGAAAAGCGAAGCTCCCAGGGATCCCATCAGTGCAGCTACAAGGTCTGAGGAAGTTGCTCCTAGGCCGTACTTCACAGCCTGGCTAGAAGACGTAGAAGTGTCACTCAGAGCCAGGTATTCAGGGGTCAGGAAGAGAAGGAAAGTATAGAGAGATGAGAAACTGAATAGAAAGACAAAAAAGGGTAAAAGAGGGTAAAGAAAACAAAACAAAAAACTAAAGAAAAAAGAACAAGAAAACCCCCCAAAAAGAGAAAAAAAACCCAGCCTCCCCAAAAAAAACAGGAGAAAGGAAAAGCCCTCAGGGATACCTCCGCATGTCTGCACAAGCTGAGGGAGTAGGTCCCAAGCCACACAGTACTGCCCGGCTAGAACAGAGTCCCAATTTGAGAAAAGAAAAAGAAAACAAACAAACAATTCAAAACAAAAAAACAAAAAAGCCCTGGGATCCCACCAGCGTGGCAGCATGGGCCAGGAAGCAGTCTCATATTCGAGATGCATTTCACAGCCTTTCAGGAAGAAGCAAAGCTGGCACATGGAGCCAGGTATTTGAGACAAAGGAGGGGGAGGTTGTGCGAGGTAAGGAAGAAATCTAAAGAGTGGAAAAAAGCAGCAGCAGCAGCCAACAAATGGCACTTAGGGAGCCAGCCAGCGTGGGGAGGTGGAATCCAAGTGACACCAGGG
This sequence comes from Dugong dugon, assembly GCA_030035585.1. Classification (NCBI taxonomy): domain Eukaryota; kingdom Metazoa; phylum Chordata; class Mammalia; order Sirenia; family Dugongidae; genus Dugong; species Dugong dugon. The sequence goes on along the minus strand of CM057475.1, from coordinate 2,107,217 downwards.
CAAAGGTGGTGCTTCCTGGCCAAGAGACTAGCTGCAGGAAGTAGAGGAGCCTGAGTGGGGGTGAAGAGGGTGGGGGGTGGGAAAGTATATATCGCTGGTTACCAGTTGTTCTGTCTGCAGCCCGAAGCTCCATGAAACTGCTTTCTCTTACCCCCTGTTCACTGGTCTCTGATAGGAGTATAAGATGGCGGATCAGTGCTGCGTTAGCTGATAGGGGACCTCTACATGTATCTCTCCTCGCTCTCTGTTCTTGGTCAGTTTCTTATTCCATTCAGTGCTTGGCTGAGTTCTTTATCTCTTCATTTGATGCTTAGGGTTTCAGGATTTCCATTTTCTCTGTTTGGCTTAGTTTTCCAGATCTTTGCTGTGGAGGGATGGCATGGTGCTTCTGCCTATAGCGCCATGTTGCCCCTATTTCTAGCTTTTTAAAGAAGACCATATTGTTTTCCAAAATGGTTGTACCATTTTGCATTCCCATCAGCAGTGCATAAGTGTTCCAGTCTGCCTGCAACCTCTCCAACATTTCTTATTTTCTATTTCTTTTTATTTATGGCAGTAATGTCGGGGTGAGATGATATCTCATTCCAGTTTTTATTTGCATTTCTCTAATGGCTAATGATCACGAGCATTTCCTCATGTGTCTGTTAGCTGCCTGAATGTCTTCTTTTGTGAAGTGGCTGTTGATATCCTTTGCCCATTTTTTAATTGAATTATTGTCTTTTTATTGTCACAGTGTTGCAGTATCTTAAAGATTTTAGAGATTAAACCCTTGTTGGATATGTCGTAGCCAAAATTTTTTTTTAGTCTGTAGGTTCTGTTTTTACTCTTTTGGGGAAGTCTTTTGATGAAGTCTTTTGATGAGGATGTGTTTAATTTTTAGGCGCTCCCAGTTATCTAGTTTACCTTCTGGTGTTTGCTCATTGTTAATTATGGTTTGTATACTATTTAAGCCATATATTAGGGCCCCTAGTGTTTTCCTTATTTTTTATTCCATGATCTTTATAGTTTTAGGGGTTTTCTTTCTTTTTTATTTGTACTTTAGGTGAAAGTTTACAGAGCAAATTAGTTACTCATTAAACAATACACACATTGTTTTGTGACATTGGTGGCCATCCCCACGACATGTCTACACTCTCCCTTTCTCAAACTTGGGTTCCCTGTTACCAGCTTTCCTGTCCCCTTCTGCCTTCTCATCCTTGCCCCTGGGCTGGTGTGCCCATTTCGTGTTGTTTTGTTTTAAGGGCCTGCCTAACCTTGGCTGAAGTGTGAACCTCGGGAGTGACTTCAGTACTGATTTAAAAGGGTGTCCTTACCATTTTCTCAGGGTTTCTCAGTCTCTATCAGACCAGTAAGTCTGGTTGTTTTTGTAAGTTAGAATTTTGTTCTGCATTTTTCTCTAGCTCTGTCCAGGAGTCTCTATTGTAATCCCTGTCAGAGCAGTCAGTGGTTGTAGCCAGGCACAATCTAGTTGTGCTGGACTCAGTCTGGTGGAGGCTGTGGTAGTTGTAGTCCATTAGTCCTTTGGACTAATCGTTCCCTTTTGTCTTTGGTTTTCTTCATTCTCCCTCACTCCAGTCAGTGTGGGATCAGTGGAGTTTCTTAGATGGCCACTCACAAGCTTTTAAGACCCCAGATGCTACTCATCAAAGTAGGATTTAAAACATTTTCTTTATAAAATATGTTATGCCAATTAAGGTAGATGTCCACCATGACCATGGTCCCCAACACTCAGCCCAGTAATTCAGTCCTTCAGGGAGTTTGGATGTGTCTACTAAGCTTCCACGACCTTGCTTTGGTCAAGTTGTGCTGACTTCCCCAGTATTGTGTACTGCCTTACCCTTTATCAAAGTTACCACCTATCTATTGTCTATTTAGTGTTTTTCCCTCTTTGTGACTCCCCTCCCTAGTAACAATCAAAGATTGTTTCTTTCTGTGTGTAAACTTTTTCATGAATTTTTATAATAGTGGTCTCATATTGTATTTGTCCTTTAGTGATTGACTTATTTCACTCAGCATAATGCCCTCCAGATTCATCCATGTTGTGAGATATTTTGCAGATTCTTCATTGTTCTTTATTGTTGCGTAGTATTCCATTGTGTGTATATACCATAGTTTGTTTATCTATTCATCTGTTGATGAGCAGATGTTTCCATCTTTTTGCTGTTGTGAATAATGCTGCAGTGAACATGGGGGTGCATATATCTATTCGTGTGATGGCTCTTATTTCTTTAGGATATATTTCTAGGAGTGGGATTGCTGAAACGTATAGTATTTCTATTTGTAGCTTTTAAAGGAAGTTCCATATTGTCTTCCAAAATGGTTGTACCGTTTTGTATTCCCACCAGCAGTGCATAAGAGTTCCAATCACCCGCAGCTTCTCCAACATTAGTTATTTTCTGTTTCTTTTTATTCATGTCAGTAATGTCTGGGTGAGATTGTATCTCACTGTCGTTTTGATTTGCATTTCTGTAATGACTAGTGATCGCAAGCATTTCCTCATGTGTCTGTTAGCCACTTGAATGTATTCTTTCATGAAGTGTCTGTTCATATCCTTTGGCAATTTTTTAATTGCACTATTTGTTGTTTTGTTGTAGAGGGTTGAATTTTCCTATAGATTTTAGAGATTAGATTTTTGTTGGATATGTCATCGCCAAGACTTTTTTCCCAGTCTGTAGGCTCTCTTTTTATTCCTTTGTTGAAGTCTTTAGATAAGCCTAAGTGTTTAATTTTTAGAACATCCCAGTTATCTGGCTTATCTTCTGGTGTTTGTGTATTGTTAGTTATGGTTTGTATCCTATTTATGCTGTGTCTTAGGTCCTCTAATGTTGACCTTATTTTTTCTTCCATGATCTTTAAAGTTTTTATTTTTATATTTAGGTCTTTGATCCATTTTGAATTAGTTTTTCTCTACAGTGTAAGATATGGGTCCTGTTTCTTTTTTTTTTTTTTACAGATGGACATCCAGTTTTGCCAGCACCATTTATTAGAAAGACTGTCTTTTCTTTTCCTCATTTAATTGACTTTGGGCCTTTGTTGAAGATCAGGTGACCGTAGGTGGATGGATTTACATCTGGGTTCTCAATTCTGTTCCATTGGTCAATGTATCTGTCATTGTACCAGGTTGTTTTGACTACGGTAGCCGTGTAGTAGGTTCTGAGGGCAGGTACTGTGAGGCCTGCTACTTTGTTCTTTTCTTCAATGATGCTTTAACATCTGGGGCCTCTTTCCTTTCCATATAAAGTTAATGATTAGTTTTTCCATCTCCTTAAAGAATGTTGTTGGTATTTAGATTGGGATTGCATTGTATTTGTAGATTGCTGTGGATAGAATTGACATTTTCACAATGTTGAGTCTACCTATCCATGAGCATGGTATGTTTTTCCATTTATGTAGATCTCATTTGGTTTCTTGTGGTAGTGTTTTGTCATTTTCATTGTATAGATCTTGTACATCCCTGGTTAGATTTATTTTTAAATATTTTGTTTGTTTTTACATTTTTCTTGTATCCTGCTACTCTACTGAACCTATTAGTTCCAGTAGCTTTCTTGTGGAATCTTTAGGGTTCTTTATGTATAGTATCATATCTTCCTCAAATAGGGACTGTTTTACTTCTTCCTTACTGACATGGATTGAATTATGTCCCCCCAAAATATCTGTCAACTTGGCTGGGTCATGATTCCCAGTATTGTATAACTGTGTACCATTTCATAATCTGATGTGATTTCCTTATGTGTTGTAAATTCAATCACTATGATCTAATAAGATGGATTTGTGGCAGTTTTACTGATGAGGTATACAAGATTAGATAGTGTATTAAGCCAATCTCTTTTGAGATATAAAAGAGAGAAACAAGCAGAGACACATGGGAACCTCATACCACCAAGAAAGCAGTGCCAGGAGCAGGGTTCATCTTTTGGACCTGAGGTAACTGTGCAGAGAAGCTCCCAGACCAAGGGAAGATTTATAACAGGGACCTTCCTTTAGAGCTGATGGAGAAAGTGTTCCCCTGGAGCTGACGCCCTGAATTTGGACTTGTAGCCTACTAGACTGTGAGAGAATAAACTTCTCTTTGTTAAAGCCATCCACTTGTATTTCTGTTATAGCAGCACTAGATGACTAAGACACCAATTTGGATGCCCTTTATTTCTTTTTGTTGCCTTACTGCTCTAGCTGGGACATGTTAAATAGGAGTGGTGATAAAGGGCATTCTTGTCTTGTTCCTGTTCTCAGGGGGAATGTGTTCAGCCTTTCTCAGTTAAGAATGATGTTGGCTGTTGGTTTTGTATAGATGCCCTGTATTATGTTGAGGAATTTCTCTTGTATTCCTATTTTATTGAGAGTTTTTTTCAGGAATGGGTTTTGGACTTTACTGCCTTTTGTGTGTTGATTGAGATGATCACGTGATTTTTTCTTTTGTTTTATTTATGTGGTGGATTACATTGATTGATTTTCTATTGTTGAACCATCCTTGTATACTAGGTATGAATCCCACTGAGTCACGTTGTGTTATTTTTTTGATATACTGTTGAATTCTATTGGCTAGAATTTTGTTGAGAAGTTTTGCGTCTATATGCCTGAGAGTTATTGGTCTGTAATTTTCTTTTTTTGTGGTGTCTTTGCCTGGATTTGATATCAGGGTTATGCTGGCTTCATAGAATGAATTCAGAAGTGTTGCTTCCTTTTCTATGTTCTGAAATAGTTTGAGTAGCACTGGTGTGAACTCTTCTCTGAATGTTTGATAGGATTCTTCAGTGAAGTCATCTGGGCCAGCACTTTTTTTTGTTGCATGTTTCTTTTTTTTAATTAGCTTTTCAATCTCGTCTTTTGTTATGGGTCTGTTCGTATTTTCTACTGTAGTTTGTTTTAGTTTAGGCAGGTAGTGTGTTTCTAGATATTTGTCCATTTCCTCTAGGTTTTCAAATTTGTTGGAGTAGTTTTTCATAGTACTCTATTATTCTAGTACTCATTTATTTCAGTTGGATCTGTTGTAATGTCCCCCATTTCATTTCTTATTTGGGTTATTATCTTCCTCTCCTGTTTTTCTTTTATCGATTTGGCCATGGTTTGTCCGTTTTGTTGATCCTTTCAAAGAGCCAACTTTTGGTTTTGTTGATTCTTTTTATTGTTTTTCTATTCTCTATTTCATTTATTTCTGCTCTGATCTTTAATATTTGCTTTCTTCTGGTGGCATGGGCTTCTTTTACTGTTCTTTTCCTGTGTGCTTGAGTTGTGTAGCTAATGTTTTGATTTTATGTCTTTCTCCATTTTTGGTGTGTTCATCTATTGCTATAAATTGTCCTCTGAGCACTGCCTTTGTTGTGTCCCAAAAGTTTTGGTATGATGTTTTTTCATTTTAGTTTGATTCTAGGAATTTTTTGTTTCATCTTTGATTTCTTCTATTAGCCGGTGGTCTTTAAACAAGATATTACTCAGTTTCAATGTCATTGATTTTTTCCCTTGCTTTTTCTGTTATTAATTTCTACTTTGATGGCATTGTGATCAGAGAAGATGCTTTGTAATATCTCAATGTTTTGGATTTTGTTGATGCTTGCTTTGTGGCCTTAGATGTGATCTATTCTGGAGAACATTCCATGTGACTTGATAAAGAATCTATGCTTTGCTGCTGCTGGGTGGAGTGTTCTATATATGCCTGTGATGTCAAGGTGCTTGATTGTGGCCTTTAGATTTTCTGTATATTTGTTGAATTTCTTTCTAGACGTTTTGTCCTTTGCTGAGAGTGGTGTGTTGAAGTCTCCTACAATTATTGTGGAGCTGTTAATTTTTATTTTCAGTACTGTTAGAGTTTGTTTTATGTATTTTGGAGCCCTGTCATTGGGTCCGCAGATATTTATTATGGTTATGTCCTCATGGTAGATTGTCCCTTTAATTATTATATAATGTCTTCCCTTGTTTCTTTTATGGAGGATTTTTCCTCTTAAAGTCTATTTTATCTGAGATTAGTATTGTCACTTCTGCTTTTTTTGGTTGCTGTTTACTTGATACATTTTTTCCATCCTGTGATTTTTAATATATTTATGTCTTTTTTTCTAAGGTGTGTCTCTTGTAGACAGCATTTTGATGGGCTCTGTTTTTTTAATCCATTCTGCCACTGTCTATCTCTTTATGGGTGCACATAAGCCATTTACTTTCAGGGTGATTATCAATAGATGTGAGTTTATTGCTGTCATTTTGTAGCACTTTTTTTTTGTGGTGCTGACATTTTCTTTGTTTCTCTTACTCTCCTGTGCTGAATTTCTTTTGTCTGTGGATTTTATTTTTGTTTCTTTCCTTTTTGTAGATTTTTGTTTTCATCGAGTCTTTATGTTTTTCCCCTTTATTTTGATGAATAGGTTTGTTAACTTTCTTTATGGTTACCTTGAAATTTACCCCATCTTCCTAAGTGTGAACCAGTCATTTATTACTTGATATCGACTTGACTTCCTCTTCATTTGAAAGTTCTATACCTACACTGTGTATTCCCCCTTTTATTGTTCTGACATTGTTGTCATTTACAGATAGATGTCTCTGGTTCCCTGTTGTAAACCTTTTAGTTTTGTTTTATCCTTTATAGTTCATTACTTAGGTTGGTGTCTGACTGATGCTGTCCTATGTCCTGGATTCACATTGTTGTCTGATGTTGTTTGTTTCTAACCAAAGGACTTCCTTTAATAATTCTTGTAAGTTTGGTTTGGTTTTTATATATTCCCTTAATTTTTGTTTGTCTAGAATTGTCCTAATTTCATTATCATATTTGAGAGAGAGTATTGCAGGATATATTATTCTTGGTTCATGATTTTTTTCTTTGAAGGGTGTATACATGTCATTCCATTGCCTTCTTGCCTGCATGGTTTCTGCCGAGTTATCAGAGCTTAGTCTTATTGTTTCCCCTTTGTATGTGACTTTTCATTTTTCTCAAGCTGCTCTCTGTATTCTCTGTCTTTTGTTTTGACGACTGTGATTATGATATGTTTTGGTGACTTTCTTTTGGGGTCTATCCTATATGGTGTTCATTGAGCTTCTTGGATGGTCCGCTTTTCATCTTTCATTTTAGGGAAATTATCTGTCAGCAAATCTTCAAAGATCATCTCTGTGTTTTCCATTTTCTCCTCCAGTTCTGGAACTCTGATCACACACATGTTTTTACTTTTGATTGTATCACACATCATTTTCAGGTTTTCTTCATTTTTCTTCATTATTTTCTGACTTTTCCTTGAACAAAGTGGTATTCAAGAATTTGTCTTCAATGTTGCTGATCTTGTCTTCCATTGTTTCAAATTTTCTCCTAAAACCTTGTACTGCACTATCCATTTCTGAAATCTTGTTTTCTATCTTTTGGATTTCTAATTGCTATTTTTGTATGATTTCTTGTTGATTATTTATTTTTGACATTTTGTTCCTGTATTATTTTCCTGAATTCTTCCATTGCTTTGTCTATGTTTTCCTTGATTTTTTCTATATTTTCCTTATTTTTGTATGCATTTTCCTTCATCTCTTGACTAATCTCTTTGACAGCCCTTTATATTAGACTTTTGAATTCCCAATCAGGTAGTTCCAGTGCCTTTCCTTCTACCAGAAGGTTATCTGGTGTTTTATATTGGTCACTTCCTGGAGCCATCCTGTCCTGTTTTGAAATATGTTTTGATATTGTCTGCTGTCTCCTGGACATTTGGGAGTTATTTTTTTGTTGATTGTAGATTTGTTAGTTTCATTCTGCTTTTTTTGTTTTATTTGGTTATGTCTGGGTGGCAGATTGGGCATGTTTTGTTGCTTGCTCATCTGTGGGCACAATACTTCTCACCACCTTGACCAGGTGGGCAGTGCTGGTTGCTTAGCCATGGTGCAGCAGGGCACGTCCAGTGTGGGGGAGGGGCAGGGATGGGTCCTTTGCAACACGAACTCAAGCCAATGGGGTTGGGCCAGGGAGCAGTGTGGGGCAGGGTCTGGGGGTCCACGCTGGTGCTACTCAGGGGCACCACACTCACCATGAGGTGCAGATAGGCAGGAGAGAAGTGAGAGGATGTGTTGTGTGGAGCTAGGTGGGTGAGAGAATGAAGAGAAAGAAGAGAAACAGAATAAAAAACAGCAAAAAGAAAAATGAAGGAGAAATAAAAGTAAATAAAATGGCAGCACAGTGGAATTTGGCAGGTGTGGGTAAGGCTCACCTGGGGAGGCCATGTGCCAGTGGCTCTCTAGCTGATCAATGCAGCTTGGCTTGTTAAATATGGATGTGGGTGTCACAAGGGGCTAGGTCGGCAGGAGAAAGGGAAGGAATGAAGGGAAAGAGAGAGAAGAAATAAACAAACCAACAACAATAACAACAACAAATATGGTGCTGAGGAAGTCAGCTGTTGGGGATGGGGTGGAATCAAGTGGTGGTAAGCTGATGTCTCTGTCACTGGGCAGTGGGGCATGGACCCTCAGGAATTGCTGGAGCCAGTGCAGAGCCTAAGTGGGAGGGAGAAGGAAAAGGGAGAAGGGGAAAGATAAAAATAAAAAAATATGGCACTGAGGGTGCCTGCTTCTGGGGGTGGCACAGATCTAGGGAAGCGGTGTGCAGTGGCTCTAGCTGAGTGGTGCAGCACAGCCCTTCAAGAAGGGAGGCAGCACACAGGGCTAGGTGAGTGGGAGAAAGGAAAAGAAGGAAGGGAGAAAAAAGAAGAAACAGAAAAAAAAAAGAACTAAGCAAACAAACTAAAAAAAAAAATGGCACTGTCATGGATTGAATTGTGTCCCCCTAAAAATGTGTATATCAAATTGTCTAGGCCATGATTCCCAGAATTGTGTGGTTGGCCTCCCTTTTGTGATTGTAATTTTGTGTTAAAGACGATTAGGGTGGCATTGTAACACCACCCTTAGCCAGGTCACATCCCTGATCCAGTGTAAAGGGAGTTTCCCTGGGGTGTGGCCTGCACCACCTTTTATCTCTTAAGAGATAAAAGGAAAGAGAAGCAAGCAGAGAGTTGGGGCCCTCATACCACCAAGGAAGAAGCACTGGGACCAGAGCACATCCTTTGGACCTGAGGTTCCTGCGCAGAGATGCTCCTAGTCTGGAGGAAGACTGATGATGATGAGGACCTTCCTCCAGAGCTGATGGAGACAGAAAGCCTTCCCCTGGAGCTGACACCCTGAATTTGGACTTTTAGCCTACTTTACTGTGGGGAAATAAACTTCTCTTTGTTAAAGCCATCCACTTGTGGTATTTCTGTTATAGCAGCACTAGATGACTAAGACAGGCACTGAGGGAGCTGGTCAGTGGGGACAATGCCAACCTGAGAAGGCTGTGTGTCAGTGGCTGTCTAGCTGAGTGGTGCAGTACGTCCCTTTGAGAAGGGGCGAGGACAGCACACAGGGCTAGGTGGGTGGGAGACAGGAAAGGAAGGAAAGGAGAGAGAGAAGAAACAAACAAAAAACAAATACAAAACAATAACAACAGCAGAAAAAAATATGGTGCTGAAGGAGCCAGCTGGCTGGTGGGGGCGGCATGGACTCGGGGAGACTGTGCCAGTGGTTTGTCTAGCAGAGCAGTACAACACAGCCTATAAGAAGGGGCAGGGGCAGCACATGGGGCTAGGTGGTTGGGAGAAAGGAAAAGAAGGAAGGGAGAAAGAAAGAGAAGAAACAACAACCAAAAAAAAAAAAAAAGGTGCTGAGGGAGCCGACCAGTTGGGGCTGTGCACACCCAGGGAGGCTGTGTGCTGGTAGGTGTCTAGCTGAGCAGTGTGGCACGGCCCTTCAAGAAGGGGAGGGGATGATGCATGGGGCTGTGTGGGTGGGAGAAAGAGAGAGAAGAAACAAAAAAACAAAAACAAAAAATATGGTGCTGAAGGAGCTGGCCAGTGGAGGCAGCACCGACCCAGGGAGGCTGTGTGCTGGTAGCTCTAGCCAAGTGGTGCAGCACAGCCCATTGAAAAGGGGTGAGGATGGCACATGGGGCTAAGTGGGTAGGAGAAAAGAAAGGAAGGAAGCACGCGCGCGAGAGAGAAGAAACAGAAAGAAAAAAAAAAAAACTATATATATATATATATATGGTGCTGGGGGAGCTGGCTGTTGCGGGTGGTTTGGATCCAGGCGGCAGTGAGCTGGTGTCTCTCTGGCCAAACAACTGTGGCCCGTTGGAAAGCGGTGGAGGCCGCGTAGAGGGAAGAAGGGTGGGAGTGGAAAAGCATGTATCCCCTGGTTACCGGATGCTCTGTCTCCTGTTGGGAGCTCTATGAAATTTCCTTCCCGTATTCCCTGTTCAATGTCCATGGTGGCTGTAGTCCGAGATGACAAATCCGTGCCTCGTTAGCTGGTAGGTGACCTCCACTCCATAGCACACTTCATTCTCTGTTCTCTGTCAGCTTCTTATTCCATTTAGTGCTTGACTGAGTTCTTTATCCCTTCATTTGGCATTTAGGGTTGCAGGATTGATGTTTGTAACTGTTTTACTTAGTTTTTTGGGGGTCTTTGCTGTAGAGGGACAGCATGGTGTTTCCGTCTATAGTGCCATGCTGGCTCTGCCTCATACACTCAAATTCTTCTAAACTGCTGCTTCTTGTGGACAGGCTGTTAATCTTTTACACAGAACCAACCCTATTACCAAGGAACACTAAGGAAATGTTTGTCTCTGCAGTTAAGCTGAACAATGTACCTGGGTTGTCTTGAATCAAATGATAATTGAAATCCATTGTGTAAAACATCCTCATCATATTTAACTTTATGTTCTTAAGAAAAACATGACAATCTGTTGACTCATTTGGAAACCCCCAAGAGGAGGGGGCACTTCCCTCTTGTGCTATGTATCCAATTGTCATGGATTGAATTATGTCCTCCAAAAAACGTGTGTATCAGTTTGTCTGGGCCCTGACTCCAAGTATTGTGTGATTGTCCTCCATTTTGTGATTGTAGTTTTATGTTAAAGAGGATTCGGGTGGGATTGTAACACCCTTACTAAAGTCGCATCACTGATCCAATGTAAAGGGAGTTTCCCTGGGGTGTGGCCTGTACCACCTTTTATTTTACAAGGGATAAAAAGAAAGGGAAGCAAGCAGAGAGTGGGGGACTTCATACCACCAAGAAAGAAGCACTGGGAGCAGAGTGCATCCTTTGGACCTGAGGTTCCTGCACAGAGAAGTTCCTAGTCTGGGGGAAGACTGATGATAACGAGGACCTTCCTCTAGAGCCGACACAGAGAGAAAGCCTTTCCCTGGAGCTGACGCCTTGAATTTGGACTTCTAGCCTACTAGACTGTGAGAAAATAAATTTCTCTTTGTGAAAGCCATCCACTTGTGGTATTTCCGTTAGAGCAGCACTAGAAGACTAAGACACCAGTTATGTTAGTTCATATAATCTTTGTACACCAATCTTAGCTAAAACACTATTTTCAGATGTCCTGCCTCTTCCCTAAATTGCTTGAATACCAACCAGAATATTAAATCCCACATTCTTTATTTTAGCCCTATAAAAATGTCTTTGTAATTGCTGTGCCTTGGACTTCACAGTTCCATTTTCATGGGCCATGGAGATCCCTGGTTCAAATGGTCTTGAATCTTAAATAAACCTTTTTGTTTTACATTTAGAGTATGAGTATTCTCAACTACACCCATTAACCATTTGCACTACTCAGGGACCTCAAACCAGTTGTTGTTGAGTCAATTCCAACTCATGGCGACCTCATGAGTGCAGAGTAGAAATGCGCTCCGTAGGGTTTTCAAGGCTGTGACCTTTTGGCAGCAGATTGCCAGGTATTCTGGGTTGAAACAGCCAATCTTTTGGTTAGTCTTCTAGCACTTAACTGTTTCACCACCCAGGAAGTCCCCCAGTGTCCTCTAGTGGGGATAAAATAGTATCTACCTTATAAGGAAATTAATGGGGATTAAATAAGAAAATTAGTTTTAACGTGGGCTCAATGATTGGCTGGAAGCTAGGTTTTGAAAAGGTGTATTCTGTAAAGCGATCAAGAGGCATGTCTAGGGCAGAGCTATATTTAGGAATAAGATGTGACTAGTGTGGCTACTTCAGGGGTATATCCAAGTAATGCTGCTTGTGATGGTTAATGTTAGTATCACCTGGGATAGGTTATGATTCTCTGTGGTTTGGCAGACATTGGACTGACTGCTCTTCCATAATCTAATATAATGTAATCACCTCCATAACGAGATCTGATATAACCTAATCACCTCCATGATGACATCTTATATAATGTAATCACTTCCAGGATGAAATGTGCTATGAGCAGCCCATCAGTTGAAAGGGGAGTTTTCTTGGGAGTGTGGCCTGCCTCCAGTATATAAATGATGTTTTAGCAAGTCTTGCTCTTGCTCTGGATCCTGCATCTGACTCATTATCATCCGACCTCAGGTTCTTGGAATGTGAGCCAGCAGCCTGCCGTCTGACCTAAAGATTTTGGATTTGTCAGCGTCTGCAACCATGTGAGTGGGGAGAAACCTCCAGCCTGACCCATGGATTTAGGACTTGCTGTCCTCCACAACTGTGTGGAATTGTGGACTTCACCCTCCATAATTGCATGTGTGGTCCAGGAAGGATTGTCTTCATTTTCCATGTCTTACTCAAGGTCAGAGGCAAGTCAGCAATAAGGTGGAGACTAGACTTAAATACAAAAATCCCCCTACATTATGGAAATGCACTGTGGAAATAACCAGATAAACAGATTTGATAGAACAATATTCTCTTTTCTCTTTAGAGCTGGTTCCAGAATAAGAGAGCTCAACTACCAGCTAAAGAGAGATGCAGAATCTTTGCAGCTAAGCAGGGAAGAGTTCCCTGTCCAAGGTCACTCACTTTTAAGCCTTCAGGATACCAAGACTGAAGCTCCCAACGATGTCTCTGTGCAGAGCTTCTCTTATGTCCAGGAGACTCTGCTGGCTGTTCCTGTCTGCACACCCAGAGGGTTCCCAGTCAACAAGTTGGCTGAGATGACTCTGAGGTTCCAAACATTCGAAAGGAACCAGGCTATTCTTTGGAGTATTGAGGTAACACAGGAAGTGGACTGCAGACAATTTTGACGGGGACAGGTCTGAGAGAGGAGAAAGTCAGTATGCAAGCTCCTACCTTCTGCACCATGTTTATAGTGTGCATGGAGTGAGGCAGCAGCAGGAGGAGCAGAAGTATAGTCCTTACTCACTATTGCAAGGACAGCAGCAGAATGGTTGGCAGTTTCATCTACAGCAGTCTCAACAGCCTCAGAATTGTCAAGAGAAGCTGTAGTTCCAGTGCCCAAGTCGTGGGGATCTAGGGCGGCAGTTGCCCTCCCTTCAGTCCTAGGAGCAGAGTTGGTATCCTCAAACTAACAGAGGGTCATTGTGCTCTTAGCTGCAGCAGGCACCTCCCCAAATAGTGATTGGGTCACTACCACTGCCTCTGGGGCAAGATATGCAGTGTGGAGCTTCAGAGCCACCCAGGGCCCAACTGCTACAACTTTGCAATGATTGGTCTGCTGGAGCCATGTCTTAGTTATCTAGTGCTGCTATAAGAGAAATACCATAAGTGGGTGGCTTTAACAAACAGAAATTTATTGTCTCACAATATAGGATGCTAGAAGTCCAAATTCAGGGCACCAGCTCCAGAGGAATGCTTTCTCCCTCTGTAGGCTCTGGGGAAGGTCCTTGTCATCAATCTTCCCCTGGTCTAGGAGCTTCTCAGTGTAGGGACCCCGAGTCCAAAGGACACGCTCTGCTCCTGGCTTTTGTTTGGTTGTAGGAGGTCATTCTACTCTCTGCTTGCTTCTCTCTTTTATATCTCAAAAGAGGTTGACTCAGGATATAACCTAAACCTGTAGATTGTGTCCTGCCTCATTAACATAACTACCTCTAATCCTTCATCATTAAAATCATAGAAGTTAGGATTTACAACACATAGGATAATTATATCAGATTACAAAATGGAGGACACCCACACAATACTGGGAATCGTGTCCTAGCCAAGTTGACATTCATTTTGGTGGGACACAATTTAATCCATAAAAGACCCATGGCTAGGACTAGGGATGTGCATCCTGGAAATGGTACTCGGCATCAAAGAACAAAAGCCAAAGGTTTTACCAGTCATTGACACAGCAGCCCAAAGGCAAAGACAACTTAGAAGTCTGAACATACAAATGCTGTCTTCAAGAAAATTCTATGAGCTGTTGGTGCCTTCTGATAGAGGATCAGGGTGTTATAGTCCCCTGATCAGGCCAATTATAGTGCCCTGGAAATAGCCTGAACTGGAGCATTCAGTACAAAACCAACAACCACAAAGGCAGCAAGACAACCTCCAAACAGCAGCTGGAAAATCCAAAGCAATTTGTGATTCAGAAGAATGTTCTTGTACAGCCATGCCCCACCCTGGCACTCTGCCTTCCTCAGAGGCAAGATATCCAACAAGAAGTACAAGAGTATTAAGGACTCCACTGCAGCAGGTTTTGGATGGGAGGTCTATGAGGCTGCTACTGCAAATCTGTCTGCTCCACAATCAGGGCAGTATCTGCAGGACATGGAGCACCGTCTACAAAGGCAGCAGTTATATTCCCTCCAGCACTGAAGCCCTGACTGTGAAGGGCACCCCAACATCATTCTGGCCTCCATCCATCTAAAAGGCAGCCACTTCATGGAAGGAAAGAGCATCCTGTACTGAAGGTGGTGTGCAGCCCCCACCATCCGGTCTTAGCTGACAGTTGCTGCCTAGGAATGCAGACTCTTGTGACCAAGTCACCTCTGCATGTGTGACCAGGGAAAACAAAGATTTGAGGGTACTCAGCTGAGCACCTGAATGCCACGTGCTGACTTTATTTTGTGAAGAAAGATCAGGTGTCTGTGAACCTCCAGCTTTAAATTTTGAGGATAAATTTTATGTTACTCTTTTGAGAGTAGACTCAGCTTTTCCTAAATAACAGAGCTGCCCCTGGAGGTGTTTAATGTAAAAGCAAACTGACAATATAATGCACTCTGTGTATTTCCTTTCTATTTTTTATTTTACAAAATTTAGCAACAATTACAAAGTAATACATGTTGATTATGGTAATTTAATCAACACAGAGAGTTATATGGTAAAAGTACACTTCGCGTTGCGAGAACAGAAAAGTTCCCAATACATTGTGTAAATGAGAAAACAATATGCAGTTTCTCTTACACAAGTAGATGAAGTCAAGAGAGTTTTATATTATCAAAACACATTGTGTGGCAAGCTTGTGAATATTCGCAGTATATCCTGTGAATGATAATAACAATGTATGTTTACTCCCATTCAAGCATACAAAGTCAAAATTTTTACGTGTTGTCAAAGTACAGCAGATTCATTTGAATGAGAAAACAGTGAACAATTTCACTCATTCAAGTTTATGAAGTCAACAGAGTTTCACATGTTTTCAAAGTACACTTTGCTTTACAAAAAGGGGAAAGTTCCCAATACTTTGTGTGAATGAAATACCGATATACAGTTTCTCTCATTCAAGAAGATGAAATCAAAAGATTTTTACCTATTATTAAACAAAACATTTTGTTACAAGCGCTGGAATGTTCCTAATACATTCTGGGAATGAGAAAACAATGCACAGTTTCTCCCTTTCAAGTACATTAAGTCAAAAGAGTTTTACATGTTTTCAAAGCACACTTTGTGTTACAATAAGGAGAAACTTCCCAATACAACATGTGAATGCGAACCAATATACAGATTTTCTCATTCAAGTAGATAAAGTCAAAACTTTTTACCTGTTATCAAACAACACTTTGTGCTACAAGCTAGGAATATTCCCAGTACATTCTGTGAATGAGAAAACAATGTACAGTTTCTCCCACTGAAATACATTAAGAGTCTTATATGTTTGCAGAGTACCCTTTGTATTGCAAGGATGCGAAAATTCCCAGTACATTCTCAGTTCAATGAAAAAACAATGAGCATTTTCTCCCTTTTAAGTAGATGAAGCCATGTTGGGGTAGTTCCCAATAAGTTGTGTGAATGAGAAACCATTGTACAGCTTCTCTCATTCAAGTAGATGAAGTCTAAAGATTTTACCAGTTATCAAAAAACACTGTATGTTACAAACAATGGGAATGCTCCCAATACATTCTGTGAATGATAAAACAATGTACGGTTTCTCCCATTCAAGTACATTAAGTCAGAGTTTTACATGTCCTCTGCATTGAAACAATGAGAGAGTTCCCAATTCATCATGTTGATGAGAAACTAATATACAGTTCCTCTCACTCAAGTAGATCAAGTCAAAAGATTTTTACCTGTTATCAAACAACATTCTGTGTTACAAGCACAATAATGTTCCCAATAATTCTGTGAATGAGAAAACAATATACACTTTTTCCCTTTTTAGTACATGAAATAAATAGAGTTTTACATATTTTCAAAGTTCACTTTTTGTGTAAGACAGGAGAGTTCCCAATACATTGTGAGAAAGAGAAACCATTATACGGTTTCTCTCATTCAAGTAGATGAAGTCAAAAGGGTTTTACCTGTTTTCAAAAAACACTTAGTGTTACAAGCATGGGAATACTCCCAATATATTGTATCAATGAGAAAACAATGTACAATTTCTCCCAATTCAAGTGCATGAAGTCTAAAGAGTTTTACATGTTTGCAAATTATGCTTTGTATTACACGGATGTGTACATTCCCAATAATTCCATGAATGAAAATACAATGTACAGTTTCTCTCTTTCAAATAGATGAAGTAAAAAGTCTTTTACCTGTTATCAAAAAAAACTTTGTTACAAGCACTGGAATGTTCCCAATACATTTTATGAAGGAGAAAACAAGTACAGTTTCTCCATTCAAGTACCTGAAATAAACAGACTTTTACATGTTTACAAAATAGGCTTTGTGTTACAAGGGCAAGAAATTTCCTAATATATTTTGTGAATGAGAAACCAATATAATTCAGAAATTATTAGGTTTAGGATCTGCCCTACACTGGTATGACAACTGATTGGTTACATTACATTAGATTGCATTATGGAAGGTGATGTGATTATATTAGATTAGATCCACAGGTATTAGGATTCCAACACGTATTTTTGGGGAACACATTTCAATGTGTAACAGTTATTTTCCTACAGAAAAGATTAACAAAAAGCATAGTAAAATGCTTGACTAGTGGATAAAGTTGCTTCTTGAGGCCATAACGACATCATTGGGGCATTGTCTCTCTCACTGAAAAATGAATTCAGCTGTAAAAGGAACACATCTGCCCCCAAGTGAAGAGACTTGAAAAGAAATTATGTGGAGAATGCATGAGCACTTCACAAGTTGCAAAGGATAAAATGGACTGTAAGGAACCATGGTAGCATGGCCTTTGGCATGTGTCTTGATGCTTTTGTGATAGCTGTTGTGTCCCATCCATGTAGTTACTGGACCATCTGAGAATGTTTGATCCTGTAATCTGCCATCAAAGTTTTATTAAACCAGTGATGGTTCACTTTCAAAGATCTAGGTCCATAAGGAGCCTGGATGCCATACAATAGCTCTGATCTCTTCTGTTCAGGACTACCTAAGGAACAGCGGCTGCTGTGGCTCTCATGGTATGTGCTCTAGAGGATTCCAGTCCGTAATGTTGATTTAACAGATTGTGAGGTCTTTCACCCTTCGATCCCTCATCAGAAAAATGAAACAAACAAACAAAAAAAAACAGGTAGTGATTTGGCATATGATAGAGACATTCTCACAGTCCTAAAGAGACATTTGAACCATCTGGAAAAAGATCTTCCTTTGCTTACCTGTTATCAGGTAAACTTTGTGTTTCTTCTATGAAGAACAGCTGGTGCTTTGGTCCCAACCCCCTGTTTGGGGGCCTAGTGACTGATGTAAGGTAAAACAGAGACATCTGAACCTTTAATAGTAGCAATATGCTTCCAAATGCACAATTATTGCCTCTAGAATATCAACCTAACCAGCACTGGGGAGGAAGTATGGTGCTGTTTTCTTAAAATTCATCTTGATATCTGCAGATAGGATTGAAGTATCTCACCCCTTGCTGATGAGGGCCAAATCTGTGACATCTCTCTTATTTATGTAGCCACCAGTCTAAGTGCCTATTCCATGATGGAAGTGGTCCAATATAATAAACCTTCCACCAGGTAGCTGGTTTATCATACCATGCAGTGGTGCCATGTCTAGAACTCAATGTTGGTCTGTGCTGCATTCTATAGGTATTTAATTGCTTTTTTTGATGTTAGGTGCCATGAAGTTGGTTCCAATTCATAGCGACCCTATGTACAACAGAGTGAAATGCTGTCTGGTCATGAGCCATCCTATCAATCATTGCTATGTTTGAAGGCACTGTGTCAATCCATTTTGTTAATTAGGAGTATTCAATGGTGATATTTTGCCACATTATGTCATGGATTATCAATGCCTTCTTTATTACTGGAACCAGAGTCATTAGTACCTTTGAATCTAACTGGATTAGAGAACCAACTCCAGAAACCCAGAACCATTTTAGAAAACTCATCTATAAGTGTCATGGATTGAACTGTGTCCCCCCAAAATTTGTGTCAACTTGGTTGGGCCATGATTCGCAGTATTGTGTGATTGTCCACCATTTTGTCATCTGATGTGATTTTTTTATGTGTTGTAAATCCTACCTCTATGATGTTAATGAGGTGGGATTAGCAGCAGTTATGTTACTGAATCAGAACTCAATCTACAAGATTAGGTTGTGTTTTAAATCAATCTCTGTTGAGATATAAAAGAGAGAAGTGAGCAGAGAGACAGGGGGTCCTCAAACCACCAAGAAAGTAGGCCTGGGAGCAGAGCATGTCCTTTGGACCCCGGGTCCCTGTGCTGAGAAGCTCCTAGACCAGGGGAAGATTGATGACAAAGATCTTCTCCCAGAGCCGACAGAGAGAAAGACTTCTCCTGGAGCTGGCACCCTGAATTCAGACTTCTAACCTCCTAGACTGTGAGAGAATAAATTTCTCTTTGTTGAAGCCATCCACTTGTGGTATTTCTGTTATAGCGGCATTAGGTCACTAAGACAATAAGATTCTGTTGTTATACATGCACTGAAGTCATCTTTAAACCAAACAATACTTTAGCTTAATTAGTGAAGAATGTCTGCCTTGGGCATCGTGCCTGTCTTAATTATCTAGTGCTGCTATAACAAAAATACCACAAGTGGGTGGCTTTAAGAGAAATTTATTTTCTCACAGTTTAGGGGGCTAGAAGTCTGAATTCAGGGCACTGGCTCTAGGGGAAGGCTTTCTCTGTCAACTCTGGGGGAAGAGCCTTGTCTCTTTTCAGCTTCTATGCATTGGTTCCTTGGTGATTGGCATGTGACATGGCATCTATCTTCCCCCATCTCTGCTTACTTGACCTGCTTCTTTTATATCTCAAAAAAGGTTGACATAAAATACACCCTACACTAATCCTGCCTCATTAACATAACAAAGAAAACCCATTCCCAGATGGGATTACAACCACAGGTATATGGTTTAGGATTTACAACACATGTTTTTGGGGGACACAATTCAATCTATAACAGTACATTTTAAAACAATTATCTATATGTGATCAAATTGGCAACAACAACTCAAAAGCTTACATGAAAAGCTTAGGGGGCAGTGAGTTTAGATAATAAAGGTGGAATCATTTGGAAAAGAATCATGAGAATGGTTGCACAATTTGAAGAATGTAATCAATGTCACTGAATTGTACATGTAGCAATTGTGGAATTGATGTATATTTTGCTATGTATATTTTCACCAATAAATAAATATAATAATTTTAAAAAAAACTTTAAATCTCTGGTCAATTTTAGCCATTTGTTCATATTTAAGCATGAATCATCAAAAAATGATTGGAAGTCATGAATTTGTTTATGTATATATATTTTTGTCACATGACAAATTTCTGGAAGAATAATTACTGAGTCAGAGATAATATATTTAAATGTTTTGCCATGCATTTAAAAATTTCCCTGCTATATGGTTATTCCAATTTGTAACAACAGAATGGAATGGTGATTTCTTCCCTCATACTTTCCGTCTTAGTTATCTAGAGCTGCTATAACAAAAATACCACACGTGGATGGCTGTAACAAAAAGAAATTTATTCTGTCACAGTTTAGGAGGCTGGTAGTCCAAATTCAGGGGGCCAGCTCTAGGGGAAGGCTTTCTGTTTCTGTTGGGGGAATGCCCTTTCTATTTCTGGGGGAATGTCCTTGCCATCAATCTTTCCCTGGTATAGTGGCTTCTCAGTGCAGGAACCTTGGGTTTAAAGGACATGCTGTGCTCCTGGCACTGCTTTCTTGGTGATATGGGGTCCCCCTGCCTCTCTGCTCGCTTCTGTCTTTTATATCTCAGAAGAGATTGATTTAAGATACAACCTAATCTTGTAGATTGAGTCCTGCCTCATTAACCTGTTGTTGTTGTTGTGTGCCGTCAAGTGATTCCAAATCATAGTGACCCTATAGGACAGAGCTGAACTGTCCCATAGAGTTTCCAAGGAGCGGCTGGTGCATTTGAACTGCTGACCTTTTGGTTAGCACCCTGAACTGTATATCCACTTCACCACCAGAGCTCCACTTCATTAACCGTTAATCCCACATGATTAACTTCATAGAGGTAGGATTTTTAACACATAGGAAAATCAAATCGTTTGATTTCTTGACTGCTGCTTCCATGGGTGTTGATTGTGGATCCAAGTAAAATGAAGTCCTTGACAACTTCAGTCTTTTCTCTGTTTATCATGATGTTGCTTATTGGTCCGGTGGTGAAGATTTTTGTTTTCTTTATGTTGAGGTGTAATCCATACTGAAGGCTGTGGTCTTTGATCTTCAGTAAGTGCTTCAAGTTCTCTTCACTTTCAGCCAGCAAAGTTGTGTCATCTGCATAATGCAGGTTGTTAATGAGTCTTCCTCTGGTCCTGATGCTGTGTTCTTCTCAGATTATTTGCTGAGCATACAGATTGAATAAGTATGGTGAAAAGATACAACCCTTACACCTGCCTTTCCTGGCTTTAAGCCACAAAGTAACCCCTTGTTCTGTTTGAACAATGGCGTCTTGATCTATGTACAAGTTCCTCATAAGCACAATTAAGTGTTCTGGAATTCCCATCCTTCTCAATGTTATCCATAATTTGTTATGATTCACACAGTCAAATGCCTTTGCATAGTCAATAAAACACAGGTAAACATCTTTCTGGTATTTTCTGCTTTCAGCCAGGATCTATCTGACCTCAGCAATGATATCCCTGGTTCCACATCATCTTTTGAATCTGGCTTGAATTTCTGGCAGTTCCCTGTCAATGTACTGCTGCAGCTGCTTTTGAATGATCTTCAGCAAAATTTTAATGATATTGTTTGATAATTTCTGCATTCTGGTGGATCACCTTTCTTTGGAATAGCCATAAATATGGATCTCTTCCTGTTGGTTGGCCATATATATATATATATATATATAGAGAGAGAGAGATTTATGTCAAGGAAATGGCTCATGTGGCTGTAGAGGCTGGAACATCCCAAGTCCATGGGTCAGGATAGAGGTTTCTCCTGATTTATGTAGCCCCGGGGCTGGTGAACCCAAGATCAGCAGGTCAGAGATCAGGGGTCTTTCTCACAGTCTGGGAAGATCAATTAATCCCAGTATGAGAAGGCAAGACCTCAGGTAAGCTGCTAGCTCAAGTTCCAAGAACAGGAGCCAGCTGTAGGATCCAGAGCAAGTTTAGGCTCTGATGGTCTAGATGTCTGATGCTTCTACCAGGAGACACAACAAAGGTTCCTTAGAACTAGAAATGGAAATTGCCACTTGGCCACTTTTCACCTTGCCAGAATGTCCACTTATATTTGATGCAGGCCACAAGCCCAAGGAAACTCCATTCAACTCATTGGCTAATCACAGCAGATCTCATTATGGAGGTGATCACATTATATCAAATCTCATCACGGAAGTGATCACATCATAAGACTGTCAAACTACATCATAATTGCCAAGCCACTGAGAATCATGGTCCAGTCAAGCTGACACACAACCTTAACCTTCATACCCTCCCTAGCACTGAGAGTTAATTATATTAACCAATTTTTTATTAATAAAGTATTCTGTTGTTAATAGACTCACTCATAATACCATGGCGCCCTGGTGGTGCAGTCGTTAAGGGGCTGGCTGCTAACTAAAAGCTTGGCAGTTCAAATCCACCAGCTGCTCCTTGGAAATGCCATGGGGCAGTTCTACTCTCTCCTATAGGGTGGCTATGGGTGAGACAGAATCGACTGGAAGGTAATGGGTTTTTTTTTTGGTTTTATATATATATCAAGAAATTGGATTATGTGATTGTAGAGGTTTACTAGGCAAGAAATGAATCTGTAGGGAAGGCTGCCTGGAAAATTAGGCTGAAACCCTCAGGCGTGAGTTAAAGCCATTGTCCCCGGGTAGTAGTTCTTTTTCAGGGAAGTCTCAGCTTTAGTCTTTCACTGATAATCAGGCCCACCCAGATAATCTGCTTTTCAGATTATTACCTAGGATAGTCTGCTTTTCAGTCAACTGATTTATCCTTTAATCACATGTACAAAATAACTTCACAGTTGCGCTAGCTTGGTATTTGGCTGAATAACTGGGAAGCTTAACCTAGTCAAACTAGACCATCACAATTATGATGTTACCAAACCCTAAAAAGTGAGTTCTGTCTTGCTTGCTCAGACTTGCCAATAATCTGGACACCAGTCTTTGAGAAAGAGAAAATAATTTTATTGCAATAGGTAGAACAAGGAGCCAGGAAGAAGTTCCTGAGATCCATGTCCCCAATCTATGGGGAAGCAGGGCTGACATGTGATTTGGGCAGCAAGATGGCGACCTCAAAGGCACACTGGGGAGGGAAAATTCTAGAAGGCAGCTGGGAAACAGGAGGTGACATGGTTTTGTTGGACCTCTTGCTTTGGAATAGGGTCTGGGTGATGATTTTTCTCCTGATTCATTCTACCTGTTGCTACATCCGCTGTTGAGGTTGATTAGCAGTTACAGCTGGCCCTTCTGCTCATGCGGAGCAGAGCAAACCTGACTTGGGCTAATTTAAGGACTGATGGAAATTACTGGCATTCCTAGGGTCAGGTTACAATGGGATGAATTATATTTCAGGAAAAACTGAGGGAAATGTGAAAAGTACAAAGTGAGGTGACGCTTTCCATACGTTAAACAGTAAGGCCAATCAAAATAATTAAGAAACAGGGGGCCTTGTACATAAGAGAACAAAATGTTCATATGTTCATAAACTAGAGAGCACAGACCTAAACTCCTATTTGGAAAGGTATTGTGATAGAGGCAAAACTACCTTAGTAGAATCTGTACTTCCACTTAAAATTAAATTTCCCCTTAACACGATTGCTTCAAGATTCTTTCTGGAGTGTTAACTATTTAATGAAGAGATTAAACGGACAGGTATTTAAGGAATAGGTGTGCCACCCTTTGTCTTGATAAAGTCCTGTGTCTCTAGGAGCTGCTAAATTGTCTGCTAGTCTCTGTGGAATCCAGGTGACTCTTCCAGGATGCATTTGACTAGCACTTCGAGTGGTAAGTTCCCATCACTGTCTTTGCTCTGTGTGTTACAGTGCCAAATGCCTTAGTCATTTTCCAGAGCTTATGAAAGTTTAACTCACTACCATGATTGGACGGACTCTTTTTTTTTTTTTGTTTGGGTCAGGGATGCTTGGAAAATTTTTTTAATTGTTTAATTGTGCTTTAGGTGAAAGTTTACAGCTCAAGTTAATTTCTCATTCAAAAATTTATACGCATATTGTTTTGTGACATTGGTTGCAATCCCGACAATGTGACAACACACTCCCGCTTTCCATGCCCGCTTTCCTGTGTCCATTCGATCAGTTCCTGCCTTTTCATACCGCTTTTGGACAGTAGCTGCCCATTTGGTCTCGTATATGTGATTGAACTAAGAAGCACGTTTCTCACGTGTATTATTTTTTGTTTTATAGTCCCGTCTAATCTTTGTCTGAAGAGTGGGCTTCGGGAATAGTTTCAGCTCTGGGTTAACAGAGCGCCCAGGGGCCATATGCTTTGAGATTTAATAGTTGAATTTTAAATTTAAGATGACAGTCAAGGATCTCATACATGGGTTGTCTACTGAAAGTGTCTAAGTAAAAAATTTAGGTGGAGGAAAAAAAAATAAACTTGAAATATCTAATGTTTTATATTCAGTGTATTACAATATATTATTATTTATTATAAAGCACTATTTATTTTATTTAACCTGTTTATTTTTTCATGATATCTAGTAGTTTCATGTATTTTCATTAATTTTCCTCATTTCTATTTCTACCTGTTTTCTTTGCATGTAATTTTGAGGGTTTTCTATAAGTTTTCTCCTTGGTTTCTTAGTTCAGTTATTGTCATTGTTACCAATATATGTATGTACATATATTTGTGCCCAATTTAGAGCCTTGGTGGTGCAGTTGTTAAGAGCTTGACTGCTAACTAAAAGGTGAGCAGTTTGAATCCACTAGCCACTCCTTGGAAACCCTGTGGGGGCAGTTCTACTCTGTCTTATAGGGTCACAATGAGTCACAATCCACTGGAAGGCAATGGGTTTGGTTTTTTTTGTGCCCAATTTAGCATAGCGTTACCTGAATCCCTAAAGTAAAAATTTACAGTAATTATTGGACTTAGCACATGCCTTGCGTTTATTCCAGAATGAACACCTCTAACACCTCAGTTTTTAATCCACAAACATATTCTTTATACTCCTTTTTCCCTTTTCTCTTCATCAGGTGCACTGCAAAGGCAAGCACGGAGTAGGCGGATTGTTTTCAGCCAGAGTCAAAAGGATGCCCTCCAAGCGTCATTTGAACAGAATCCTTACCCTGGTATAGTGTCCAGAGAAAAACTGGCCAAAGAAACTGGCATTCCAGAGTATAAAATTCAGGTGGGCATTAAGTTTCTATTTCATTTTATCTCAGAGAAAAGCTTGGTAGAGGGAAAAGGTGGGCTAAGCGCTTTCTAGCAGTTCTCTTATATAAAGTATTTTGCTTAGAAGATATTTCTTATTAGATAATGTTAAAAATAAAATAAAAACAAGAATAATTTTATACCTTTTAGAACTGCTGAAAGTATTGAATGGATGTATTCACTGATGGTGGTAGGATAAGGTACTTGTTCAGTATTTCCAGTTAAAGTGATAGATTATATTTGAGACTTTACTGACTTTAGGAAATGGGATCACCATGATAAGTTATGGTGTCATGTTAATTGTTAAAATAGACACAGCAGAATAATGATTAATATATAATTATGTAGAAACTTGGGGGTAAGAATTCACAGAATTTCTCAATTCTCAGGCTAGTTTTTCTTTTTAGTTAAATGTTTCAAATTTGACCCACACACCAGAGTGTTTGGAGCCAAATTCCCTATTCAATTACTTTAACAGTATTATTGATGCAAAAATAAAATCAATCTGAGTTTTTCCAGTTATCAAAGAGATAGTTTTATCAGAAGAAGAAGAAGCAGTATTTTGAGTTCCAAAGAATAGTAAAAATTACTTTTTGGGGGAAAATAATGAGTTCAGGATTTTGCATCAAATATAATCTCCAATAAGCCATTGGGTGTAAGGGTTTCAGTCTAAACCTGGACAGTCTGCTGGGATATGGACAGAAGAAACTTTTGTTATCTCTGCATGCAGTCAGTTCTTGGTGGGGGAGATGGGATTTACACAAATTCCATTACTGAAAGTACATCCTATAGGAATACTGGTGATTGGCTCACTGTGAGGCACTGGATCCATTTGAATTGATGGTGAGAAAGGAAAGTCTAGGAAACTATGTAGGATGAGAGTGGCTCTCCTATGCTTTTTGGTAATTTATACATTAGTTCAAATTTCCACCTGTTTTGAAGACTTCTTATCTGCAAGTATTTTGACTAATTGATATAGAGAAGAGATATAAACTTTTAGCCAAATATTTGGGATAGAAGAGTGGTTTAACAGATGTTGTTTGTTATCTTGGTCATCCAGTGCTGCTATAACAGAAATTCCACAAGTGGATGGCATTAACAAAGAGAAATTTATTCTCTCACAGTTTAGTAGGCTACAAGTCCAAATTCAGGGCATCAGCTCCAGGGGGAGTCTTTCTCTCTCTGTCGGCTCTGGAGGAAGTTCCTTGTCATCAATCTTCCCTTGGTCGAGGAGCTTCTCAGGGGCAGGGACCTCGGGTCCAATGAATACAGTCTGCTTCCAGTGCTGCTTTCTTGGTAGTATGAGGTCCCCCACTCTCTGCTTGCTTTCCTTTCTGTTTATCTCTTGCAAGATAAAAGGTGTTACAGGCCACACCCCAGGGAAACTCCCTTTACATTGGATCAGGGAGGTGACCTGAGCAAGGGTGTTACATCCTACCCTAATCCTCTTTAACACAATCTAATCTTGCCTGAATTTCTCATATGCAAGTTCAAGTTGAAACTGAAGAAAATTAGAACAAGTCCATGAGAACCAAAGTACGACCTTGAGTATATCCCACCTGAATTTAGAGATCATCTCAAGAAAAAATTTGACGTGTTGAACAGTAGTGACCGAAGCCCAGATAAGTTGTGGAATGACATCAAGGACATCATACATGAAGAAAGCAAGAGGTCATTAAAAAGACAGGAAAGAAAAAATGGATGTCAGAGGAGACTCTGAAACTTGCTTTTGAACGTCGAGTAGCTAAAGCAAAAGGCAGAAATAATGAAGTAAAAGAACTGAACAGAAGATTTCAAAGGGCAGCTTGAGAAGACAAAATAAAGTATTATAATGACATGTGCAAAACAGCTGGAGATAGAAAACCAAAAGGGAAGAACACACTTGACACTTCTCAAGCTGAAAGAACTGAAAAAAAAATCCAAGCCTTGAGTTGCAATAGTGAAGGATTCTATGGGGAAAATATTAAACGATGCAGGAAGCATCAAAAGAAGATGGACTGAATACACAGAGTCATTATACCAAAAAGAACTGGTCGATGTTCAGCCATTTCAAGAGGTAGCATATGACCAGGAACCAATGGTACTGAAGTAAGAAGTCCAAGCTGCACTGAAAGCATTGGGGAAAAACAAGGCTCCAGGAATTGACAGAATATCAATCGAGATGTTTCAACAAATGGATGCAGCCCTGGAAGTTCTCACTCATCTATGCCAAGAAATTTGGAAGACAGCTACCTAGCAAATCTACTGGAAGAGATCCATATTTATGCCTATTCCCAAGAAAGGTGATCCAACTATATATGGAAATTAGCAAACAATATCATTAATATCACACTCAAGTAAACTTTTGCTAAAAATCATTCAAAAGCAACTGCGGCAGTATGTCAACAGGGAACTGCCAGAAATTCAAGCTGGATTCAGAAGATGACGTGGAACCAGGGATATCATTGCTGAAGTCAGATGGATCCTGGCTGAAAGCAGAGAATACCAGAAAGATGTTTACCTGTGTTTTATTGACTATGCAAAGGCATTCGATTGTGTGGATCATAACAAATTATGGATAACATTGCGAAGAATGTGAATTCCAGAACACTTAATTATGCTCATGAGGAACCTGTACACAGATCAAGAGGCAGTTGTTCAGACAGAACAAGGGGATACTGTGTGGTTTAAAGTCAGGAAAGGTGTGTGTCAGGGTTGCATCCTTTCACCATACCTATTCAATGTGTATGCTGAGCAAATCTGAGAAGGTGGACTACATGATGAAGAAAGGGGCATCAGGATTGGAGGAAGATTCATTAACAACCTGTTACATGCAGATGACATAACCTTGCTTGCTGAAAGTGAAGAGGACTTGAAGCACTTACTGGTGAAGATCAAAGACCACAGCCTTCAGTATGGATTACACCTCAGCATAAAACAAAAATCCTCACAAATGGACCCATAAGCAACATAATGATAAATGGAGAAAAGATTAAAGTTGTCAAGGATTTCATTTCACTTGGATCCACAATCAACACCCATGGAAGCAGCAGTCAGGAAATCAAAAGAGGCAATGCATTGGGCAAATCTTCTGCAAAAGACCTCTTTAAAGTGTTGAAAAGCAAAGATGTCACCTGGAAGACTAAGGTGCGCCTGACTGAAGCTATTGTGTTTTCAACTGCATCATATGCATGCGAAAACTGGACGATGAATAAGGAAGACCAAAGAAGAACTGACACCTTTGAACTGTGGTGTTGGCAAAGGATATTGAACACACCATGGACTGCCAAAAGAATGAACAAATATGTCTCAGAAGAAGTACAGCCCGAATGCTTCTTAGAAGGAAGGATGGCGAGACTACGTCTTACATACTTTGGACACGTTGTCAGGAGGTATCAGTCTCTGGGGAAGGACATCATGCCTGGTAAAGTACAGGGTCAACGAAAAAGAGTAAGACCCTCAACGAGATGGATTGCCACAGTGGCTGCAACAATGGACTCAAGCTTAACAACGATTGTGAGCATGGCGCAGGACTGGGCAGTGTTTTGTTCTGTGGTGCCTAGGGTTGCTATGAGTCGGAACTTACTTGACGGCGCCTAACAACAACGACAACAATCTTGCGTTATTAACCACAGGCAGAGATTAGGATCTACAACGCAAAGGAAAATCACATCAGATGACAAAATGGTAGACAATCACATAGTACTGGGAATCATGGCCTAACCAAGTTGACACATATTTTTGAGGAACACAGTTCAATCCATGACAGTTGTCTTTTAGGTTATAGTCTTACCATGGATTATCAAATTATTAAAAAAAAAATGCTCAGAAATGATTAGAAAGTATGAATGATAGTCTGACTCCATTAATGATAAACCAAACACAGAGTTCATTTGTTTCTTTAGTGACAATAGTTTCAAAGTGAGACATTCGAGTTCCTTGGAGTCTCCTTATTTTTCTTGTTTTTTGAATATTTTATTGTGATTTTGGTGAAAGCTCACACAGCAAATTAGTTTCCCATTCAATAACTCATACACAAATTGTCCCATGACATTGATTGCAATCTTATCATTCTCTCTATTTCCACCCTGGGTTCCCTGTTTCCATTTATCCAAATTTTCTGTCCCTTCCTGCTTTTTCATTTTTGTTTTCAGGCAAATGTTGCCCTTTTGGTCTTGGATAGTTGATTGTTCTAAGGAGCACATTCTTCATGGGTGTTACTGTTCATTTTATAGGCCTGTCTACTGTCTGGCTGAAAGGTAACCTCTGGGAGTGGCTTCAGTTCCAAGTTAGAAGGGTGTCTTAGGGCTGTAGTCTCAGGGGTTCCTCCAGGCTCTATCAGGACAGTAAGTCTGGTCTTTTTTATGAATTTGAATTTTGTTCTACATTTTTCTTCCGCTCTAACCAGGACCTATTATTGTGTTCCTGGTCAGAGTGGTAGTGGTGATAGCAGGGCACCATCTAGTTCTTCTGGTCTCAAGCTGAAGGAAGCTGTGGTTCATGTGGGCCATTAGTCCTTTGGACTAATCGGTTCTTTGAGTCTTTGGTTTTCTTCATTCTCCTTTGCCTCCAGACAGGAGGAGATCAATAGTTGTATCTTAGATGGCCACTCTCAGCTTTTAAGAGCCCAGATGCTACTTACCAAAATAGGATGTAGAACATTATCTTTATGAACTGTGGTATGCCAATTGGCCTAGATGTTCCCTAAGTCTATGGTCCTTAGCCTTCAAGCCCAGTAACTCTTATGAAATATTCAATTATGTCTAAGAAGTTTCCATAACTGTGCCCTCTGTTATATATATGAATATCCATGCTGCACATACAAATATGTATGTATAAATATCCACAACCATAACTATATATGCACACAGGTGTTCTCCTGTATGACCGTAACACCTATTTAGCATGCATATTTACATAAATATCCCCTTGTAAATTACTGTTTGTTATTACTGTTGTTGCAGGATTGTGTATGTTATAGTATTTGCCGTAGTTGCCCTATATTTTTGCTTACCTCTCAGTATCTTCTTTTGCCTTGGTCAGGTTGTGCTGACATCCCCCATATAGTGTATTGCCTTTCCCTTCACCAGAATTAACACATTTCTAGTATCTAGTTAGTATTTCTCCCTTCCTCCCTGCCCCATCCCTGGTAGCTATCAAAGAATGTTTCTCTCTGTGTGTAAACCTTTTCTTGATTTTTTATAATAGTGGTCTCATACAATATTTGTCCTTTTGTAATTAACATATTTCACTCAGCATAATGTCCTACAGGTTCATTCATGTTGTGAGATGTCTCCTGGATTCATCATTATTCTTATGGTTGTGTAGTATTCCATTGTGTGTGTTTACCACAGTCTGTTTACCCATTTATCTGTTGATGGATGCTTAGGCTGTTTACATCTTTTTGCTATTGTGAATAATGCTGCAATGAACATGGGTGTGCATGTGTCTATTTGTGGCACAGCTCTTATTTCTCTAGGATGTATACCTAGGAGTGGGATTGCTGGATCATATCGCATTCCTATTTCTAGCTTTTTAAGGGATCGTCATACCATTTTCCATAGCTGTTGTACCATTTTACTTCTCGCCAGCAGTATATAAGAGCTCCAGTCTCTCCACAACCTCGTCAGCATTTGTTGTTTTCTGTTTTTTTGACCAGTGTCATTATTGTCCCATTGAAATAGCATGTCATTGTAGTTTTCATTTGCATCTGTCTAATGGCTAATGATTGGAAAACATTCATGTGTTTGTTAGTCACCTGAATGTCATCTTTGGTGAAGTGTCTGTTCATGTCCTTTGCTCATTTTTTAATTCGATTGTTTGTCTTTTTGTTGTTGAGAAGTTGAAACTTTCTATAAATTTTAGAGATTAGACCCTTGTCAGATGTG
Organism: Dugong dugon; assembly: GCA_030035585.1. NCBI lineage: Eukaryota > Metazoa > Chordata > Mammalia > Sirenia > Dugongidae > Dugong > Dugong dugon. Next base: position 2,076,475 of record CM057475.1, on the reverse strand, counting down.
CCATTGCCAAAAAATGTTTTCGCAGTATGTAGGTTCTCTTTTTACTCTTTTGGAGAAGTGTTTTGATGAGCATAAGTATTGAATTTTTAGGAGGTCCCAGTTATCTAGTTTATCTTCTGCTGTTTGTGCATTTTTAGTTATGTTTGATAGTCTATATATGACATAAATTAGGGTTCCTACTTTGTCCCTATGTATTTTTTTGTGAACTTTATAGTTTTAGGTTTTTAATCCATTTTGAATTAGTTTTTGTGTATAGTGTGAGGTATGGATCCTGTTTCATTTTTGTGTAAATGGATATCCAGTTTTGCCAGCACTTTTTGTTAAAGAGACCATCTCTTCCCCATTTAATGGACTTTGACCCTTTGTCGAGGTCAGGTGTCCATAGGTGGATGGATTTACTTCAGGGTTCTCAATTCTGTTCCATTGGTCTATGTATTGGTCATTGTACCAGTACTAGGCTGTTTTGACTACTGTGGCTGTATCGTAGGTTCTGAGATCAAGAAGTGTGAGGCCTACTTTGTTATTTTTCATTATTGCTTTGTTTATCCAGGGCCTCTTTCCTTTCCATATAAAGTTAGTGATTAGCTTTTCCATCTCGTTGAAAAATGCTGTTGGGATTTGAATCAGGATTGCATTATATCTAAATATCACTTTGAAATTTTCACCATGTTGAGTATTTCTATCCAAGAACATGGTATGTTTTTGCATTTATGTAAGTCTCTTTTGGTTTCTTACAGTAGTGCTTTGTAGTTTTCTTTGTATAAGTCTTTCACGTCCCTGGTTAGGTTTATTCCTAAATATTGTATCTATCTGGGGACTATTATAAATGATATAGTTTTCCTGGTTTCCTTTTCAAAGTACTCTTTGTTACTGTAGAGGAATGCATGTTGATTTATACCCTATCACTTTAGTGAATCTTTCTATTAGTTCCAGTAACTTTCTTGTGGAATCTCGGAGATTTTCTGTGTATAGGATGTCATCTGTGAATAGGGATACTTTTACTTTTTCCTTACCAATTTGGATGGTCTTTATTTCCCTTTCTCGTCTTATTTCTCTAGCTCATGCTTCCCAACACAACATTGAATAAGAGTGATGGTAAAGGTCACCCTTGTCTGGTTCCTGTTCTCAAGGGGAATGCTTTCAGTCTCTCTCCATTGAAAATGTTGGTTGTTGGTTTTGTATATATGCCCTTAATTATGTTGAGGAATTTCCCTTCTATTCCTATTTCCTGAGAGTTTTTATCAGTAAAGGGTGTTGCATTTTATCAAATGCTTTTTCTGCATTGATTGATGTGATCATTTTCCATTGTTTTATTTATGTGGTGAATTACATTTTTGATTGTCTAATGTTGAACTATGCTTGCATACCTGGTATGAATCCCACTTGGTCATCATGTATTTTTTTTTGATATGCTGTTGAATTTTTTTTTTAAAGCAAAAAGAAAGGTTTTTTTGGCATATTTTCAAAGAGGCAAATATTTGGAAATGGACAAGCATACTGCCACAACGACTTCTGTCCAAGTTCAAGGAATATTACAGAATAGGCAAAAGTGGAAAATGGACAAGCATGCTGCCAAAGCCATGTCTGTCCAAGTCCAAGGAACATTACAGAATAAGCAAAAGGAAAAATGGACAAGCATGCTGCCAGAGCCATGTCTTTCCAAGTCCGAGGAACAATACAGAATCATCAGTATATAATAACATTACAAATGTGTAAAATCATCGAAAGCTTCATCTTTTCACATATTGGCTAAAAACTGCCAAATCACTGTGATTCTACATTTTGAATTGTCTTTCTCAATAATCATTGGTACAGGTTTCAGTAATGATAGTCAGGAGGGTCTTCATTTGTCCAATAAATCTTACTATTCACTAAATGTTAATAGAAAAAGATAAGAGTGAAAATATGTGGGTCTTTTGGGCTGTTTATGATTTGTTTATTTGAAAGTTTCCCTAAAAGATGTTTTCCAAGATTGTCCTAGCTATTGTCTTTATACCTCAGGGACCAGTTGATGTGTCCTTGTGAGTCCAGCTCTTGCTAGGTCACATTCTTTATACTCAAGGACAGGGAATAATGGCTCCAATAATATCTCCTAAATCATTCCCTCCTTTTGATTGGAGATTGGAGATAACACATCGATGATCAATATCTGGATTTAATCAGGCTCCTAAATGGCGGCCAGGGGCACCTCTTTAAACTCACAGTGCTGGTTTTCCACCAGATACTATCTGGTTCTTCACCAGGACCTTAAGTAAGAGCGACTTTCTCATCAATCACATTGCCGAAATGAGCAGATTCAAGATACATTTTAGCTTGAGGCTTTCTTTTGCCTTTTAAGTGTGTAAGACGATAGAAAATAAGTTTTATTATGCCCAATACTATCAGGATGCAGACTAAGAATATTACTATTCCTTGCAATAGTGATCTATCCCACGTACTTATTCCTGATGGTAACCAACCAAATAAATCTGGTGTTTGTGAGGGTGTTATAGTATGTAACCAAGTAGCTTGCTGCCTAATTCTATGTATATCCTGTTCTACTTCTCCTGTGTTATTTATCCAACTGCAACAAGAAGTATTTGCTACAGCACAGACTAACTTCTTGGGCTAATAAAAAAATCTAAGGCTATTCTGTTATATCATACCACCTTGGCTTAATGTGGTCAGAGATTGCTATTGTGCTTCCATCCTATTAGCAACTTTGTCTGCTATTTGTGATTGATAAATTTCTTAAAGATTTCCGCCAATTCAACTACCGCATAAGTAGGAATTAAAGCTCTTAGAAATGACCAACCTCACTCCGAGTGTTGGAACAATGGGTTTTCTTCTGACTCTCATTTTACAATTAGTAACAAAATGTTACCTTTCCAAATATTTACTAGCATCATTACCATGAATATCTAAAGATAAACCTAAAGTTCCCAAAGTGTATTTCCCATGCATTTGCCAGGAATCTAAACAAGAGATTGCCCATGTAAACACACTGCCAGTTGGAAAGGGATCATTTCAGTTGGAAAAGGATCATCTAAACTACTATAGTTGGATCCACCACATAAAAACATGTATCTGTAAGGAGCACCCAAAGTTTGTCTAGAGAAAACAGAAGGTATACAAAAATTTACATGTGACAACCAAATTTCTGTTAGAGAATTCATGATTAGCAAGGTAATACAGAATGGACCTCTTCTGTTGGAGGTCTTCGGTTAAGCTATTTAAAACATACTAAGTGTTCCTCCCAAGGGCAAGCTGCCCCTCCTTGATTTACCTATTAACAGTCATGGGTCACTTTCTCAGAAGCAGAAGTGGAGCCCAAGACAAAATGGAGTCTGAGCCACGAGGTCGATCTCCTCTGAGACCTTGGTTTCTGTAAGATACATAATTTTCTGCATAACAGGGAGGTGAAAGTTTGATTACAAACGTTAGACAGGCATTTCATACAACGTCTTGAAAACTAATTAAACTCAATACTGTTTTACCCTAAATGTAGCTGTCATTCTGATCTTTGGTGTCAGTTTACCAAAACAGATTGAATTCTTAAAAAAAAAAAAAAAAAAAAATAGCACAACGCCCAGAGAAAAACGATCTCACTAGTTTATCTGGACCACTGTTTGACTCAAAAGCGGCTTCAGGAACCAGTTTTTGTTGTTGTTTTTCACAAAGCTTGAGGTTCAAAAGGACACCCAAAGGCAATGGCCTGTGTGGGTTACCCCAACCTCTATGAAAGCCAGAAATCTAGATTCCTGGAGTGTTACAACTCTTTCATCATTCCCTCCTTTGGATCATAATCCTGCTATAAAAGCTTTGGTCAGAAAAGTTCATTAAATGGTAGTTGGGCACCATCTGGTTTTTAAGACCCAGGTACCATATATATGCCGTTGAATTCCATTGGCTAGAATTTTGTTGAGGATTTTTGCTATTATATTCATTAGGTTTATTGGTCAGTAATTTTTTTTTTTATGCCATTGCATTTTGAATCCACCAGTGTTCCTTGGAAACCTTATGGGGCAGTACTACTCTGTCCTATAGGGTCACTATGAGTCGGAATTGACTCGACGACAGCAGGGGTGCCTGGCTCCAGTATCAGGGTTATGCTGGCTTTGTATAATGAATTAGGCAGTATTCCTTCATTTTCTGTGTTCTGGAATAGTTTGAGTAGAGCTGATGTCAGCTCTTCTCTGAATGTTTGATAGAATTCTTCAGTGAAGCTGTCTGGGCTGGGGCTTTTTATTTTGTTGGGAGTTTTTTTAATGACCTCTTCAATTTCTTCATTTGTTATGGGTCTGTTCAAATTTTCTACCTCAGTTTGCATTAGTTTATGTAAGTAGTATGTTTCCAGAAATTTGTCCATTTCCTCCAGGTTTTCAAATTTGTTGTAGCATAATTTGTTATGATCTGTTATGATCCTTTTTATCTCAGTTGGTTCTGTTGTAATGTCATCCATCTCATTTCTTATTTAAGTTATTTACATCTTTTCAATTCTTTTCCTTTGTCAATCTGGCCAGTGTTTTGCTGATTTTATTGATCCTTTCAAAGAACCAGCTTCTAGTCTTGTTGATTCTTTCTATTGTTTTTTGGTTTTGTTTATTTCTGCTCTAATATTAATTATTTCCTTTCTACTGATGACTGTGGGCTTCTTTTGCTGCTATTTTCCTATTTGATCGAGTTGTAGGATTAAGCTATTGATTCTGGCCTTTTCTTCTTTTTTAATGTGTACATTTATTGCTATAAATTCTCTGAGCACTGCTTTTGCCGTGTCCCAAAGGTTTTGGAATGTTGTGTTTTCATTCTCATTTGATTCTGGGAATTTTTAAATTTCATTTTTAATTTCTTCTATTACCCAGTGGTTTTTAAACAAGATGTTATTCAGTTTCTTTGTATTTGATTTTTTTTCCTTGTCCTTCCTATTGTAGATTTCTAGTTTTATAAGGTGATCAGAGACAATGCTTTGCATTATTTTGATGTTTTTTTAAATTTATTGAGGCTTGCTTTGTGGCCTAAAATATGGCCTATTCTGGGGAATGATCCATGTGAATTGGAGAAGTATGTGTACTTTGCTGCTATTGACTGAAGTGTTCTGTATATATCTATGAGGTCAAGTTGGTTGATTGTTTTATTCAGATCTTCTGTATCTTTGTACAGTTTCTTTCTAGTTGTTCTGTCCTTCACTGAAAGTGATGTGTTACAGCCACCTACTATTATTCTTAGTTAGAGTTTGTTTTATGTATTTTGGAGTTCTGTCAGTGGGTGTGTAACTGTTATGGTTATGTCCCCTTGGTGGATTGACCCTTTAATCATTATGTAATACCCTTCCTTGTCTCTTATGGAACCCTGGTGGTGCAGTGGTTAAGAGAATGGCTGCTAAGTTTTCCACCAGCTGCTCCTTGGAAACCCTATGGGACAGTTCTACTCTGTCCTGTAGGTTTGCTAAGAGTCGAAATCGACTCAACAGCAGTGGTTTTTTTTTTTTTTTTTTTTTTTTTTTTTGGCCCCTTATGACGGATGTTTCCTTACAGTCTATTTTATCAGCCATTAATATTGCCACTCTTGCTTTTTTTTGGTTACTGTTTGCTTGATATATATTTTTTCCATCCTCTAATTTTTAGCCTATTTATATCTTTGTGTCTAAGGTGTATCCCTTGTAGGCAACATATTGATGGGACATCTTTTTTTATCCACTCTGCCACCCTCTGTCTCTTGACTGGTGCATTTAAACCATTTATATTCAGTGTGATTATTGATAGGCATGGATTTACTGCTGTCATCTTGCTATGCTTTTTTTTTTTTGTGGTGTTGACAGTTTCTTTGTTCCACTTAATTTTCTGTGCTGTCTTCTTTTTGTTTATGGATTTTCTTTTCTTTATTGTTGCTAATTTCATGTTTACTGAGTCTTTATGATTTCCTTCTTTTTTATTTTGGTGAGTAGGTTTTTGATTTCCTTTGTGGTTACTCTGAAATTTACCTTTATCTTCCTAAGTTTAAAACAGTCTGTTATTTCTTGATATTGCCTTGACTTCTCCATATGGAAGTTCTATGGCTACACCATTTACTCCCTCTTTTTGTTTTAAAGTTGTCCTTGTTTACAAATCGGCATGTCTCGTTCCCTGTTTTCAGTGTTGTAGCTTTGTTTTACTTTTAAGAATTCTTTATCTGGGTTGCTATCTGAGTGATGCTGTCATATGTCTTAATCTCACATTGTTGTCTGATGTTATTTGTTCTCTGTCTGAAGGAACTCCTATAATATTTTTGTAAGGTTGATCTGGTTTTTACAAATAAAAACCTTAATTTATGCTTATCTGGGAATATGCTAGTTTCACCATCATATTTGAGAGACAATTTGCTGTATGTATGATTTTTGGTGGGCAATTCTTTTATTTCAGAGTTTTGTATATGTCATCCCATTGCCTTCTTGTCTGCATGGTTTTTGCTGAGAAATCAGAGTTTAGTCTTATTGGTTCTCCTTTGTAGGTGACATTTCATTTTTCCCAAGCTGTTCTCAGGATCCTTTGTCTTTGAAATTGATTGTGATGTATCTTGGTGACTTCCTTTTGGGGTCTATCCTGTATGTGGTTCATTGAGCTTCTTGGATGGAAATTTTCTCATCTTTCATGATTATTAGAGAAGTTTTCTGCCAGCAAATCTTCAAAAATTCTCTCTGTCCCTTTTTTGTCTCCTCCAGCTCTAGAATATCAATCATGTGTAAATTATTCCTCTTGATAGTGTCCCATATAACCCTTAGTCTTTGTTCATTTTTCTTCATTCTTTTTTTCTGATTGTTCCTCAAATAAATTAGTGTCAAGGAATTTGTCCTCTATTTCACTGATTCTTTCTTCCTTTGACTCAATTATACTTCTATGTCCTTCCATTGAGTTAACTATTTCTGATATTTTGTTGTTAATCTTTTGAATTTCTAGTTGCTGTGTTCCTATGGTTTCTAATTGTCTATTTTGTCATTTTGTTCTTGTATTGTTTTTCTGAATTATTCTAGAATTTTGTCTGTGTTTCCCTTAATCTCTTTGAGGATTGTATATATAAGTCTTGAATTTCCTTAGCAGATTGTTCCACTACAATTTCTTCCTCAGGAAGGTATTCTGCCACTTTATTTTGGTCACTTGCTTGAGCCATCATGTCCTGCTTCTTTATATGATTTGATATTGTCTGTTATTAAGGCATGAAGGTGTTATTTTATTGATTGATTGTGTTTGTTTGCTTCATCCTGATTTTTTGTTTTGTTTTGATATATCTGGGCAGGCAAGGTGGGCGTGCTGCACTGGACATTAGTCTGGTGGCAAGACAGCACTACCACCTGTCTCTGGGTGGGTGGGGCAGTGGCTGCCAGTGTGAGTGCAGGTCTCTGTTTGCTAGTTATGTGGGACATCTGAGGGTGGGCTGGGCAGGCATTGTCCATTGCTTGTCAGTCCAGCAGCACAGAAGCGGGTGATGGCACTTCCTGAGTGGGTGGGACGGCGAGTGTGAGGGGTGGGAGGGACAAACGAGAACGCAGGATTGCGTTCTTTTCTGCTCACCTTGTCAGCAGGCAGGTTTGAGTGACAGGTGAATGGACGCATGAAAGCACACTCTCTGCTGCTCTTTGGGTTGATGGGTGGGGGTGGGTGGCAGGAGTGTGGGAGCATGCTATGCTACTTGCCAAGTCAGTGGGTGAGGGTAGGTGACGGGCAAATGGGGACATAGTAGTGCACTTGCTACTTGCCACTGTTCACTGGGTTGGGTGTGGGTGGCAGAGAAGTGAGCATGTGGGAGCATGCTTGCCACCACTCAACAGGGCAGGGATGTGGGTGGTGGGCAAGCAGACAAGCAGAAGCAATCTTGCTGCTGCTCACCTGATCAGCAGGGAGGAGTTGTTTGTGGATGAGCAGGGGCATGGTAGCATGCTTACTGTTGCTCGTCAGGTGGGCTGGGGGGTGGCAGATGGGACTGGGTGAGGGAGAAAGGTGGGCTTGTATTATGGTCCCCAGGCAGGTGGGGTGGCAGGGATATGGCATTTTCTGCTGCTAATGATCAGCAGTGGGAGAGGAAGGAGAGCATGCTCCTCTGTTCATCTGATGTGGGTGTCTGGGCACGTTTCACTGGCTGCAGCCAGCATTTGGGACTTGGCCCTGAACAAGTGTCAGGAGAGGGTGTTGCTTGGAGTCTGGTTGGGTAAGTGACCTCCTGCTGACACTCTATGGATCTGTTACTCTGTATGCACCATCCACCCTAATGATCAGGGATTGCTGCTGGTGAGTATACCTGTCTCTGGATATTGGCTCCCTTCTTACTCTGTGGACACCAGGATCTCAGGAGCTCTCACCCTCCTTCCTGTGCTTTCCCTCTTTAGATCTGGATCATGTTCTGTTTACCTTACTTCACTCTGGGTATGTCTACACAGTTTCTTTGTCTCTTACTAGGAATTCCGTGATGTTGCTTTCCTGAGCTACTCACCTGGGGTTGCTACTGGCTTTGTCTCAAGATAGCCACGCTGTGCCAGGATGGCTGGCAGGACATCTTCACTCCGTATCACTCCTTGTTTTCTGCTTTTGTTCAATTTCTTCTTCTAGTCGGTGTTTGATTCAATTCTTTATCCTTCCTTTTGATGTTCAGGGTTCCAGGATTGTCATCTGCATGTATTTCACCTCATTTCTTGTGTATTTGCTGTAGAGGGATGGCATGGTGTGGCTGAGTAAGCTGCAATCTTGGCTCCACTCCAGGAGTCTCCTTATTGATAACTGATTCTGAGATGAAATAAGAGAGAAATGAATGAGTGCTAGCTCAGCAGTTTGAGTCAGCCAACTTTGCCTTTCTGTTTAAAGCAATTCTTATCAGAGATCATGTCCACATATATTAGGTGTTATGAAATGGTGTTGCTTATGAGGAGATGTCAGGGGCCAAGAAAAGGCTGTTCCTTTGGAAGACCAAACAGTGTCTCTTAAATCAGAGAAATTTACTTTGGATACCATAAGGATGACGAAAAAAAAAAAAAATACTGATTTAAGTTGATTGCAGATTCTGTGCTGTCCTGAATTTTGTCTTAACATGTTGAGATAATGACATCATTCCTAGCGTACTACATTGCCTGTCTCTTATGGATATTTCCCCAAAGGGTAAATTGCCAAATCCATTTTTTATTGGACTTATGGATATTTCCCCAAAGGGTAAATTGCCAAATCCATTTTTTATTGGACTTGATGTTTGCTATGGTGTAGACTGAGTTGTGTGATTCTCACAGCTTTTTTTCATTTAGATTTGGTTTCAAAATCACAGACAGAGACATCAAAGACAGAGACAAATGAGGTCTGGATGCTCCTTTGGGGAAGAACAGCGACAGGATAAGCTTCAGTCTAGGACTCAAGGTAAGGAGCTACCAGTCTAAATGCAATTCCTCAATGAATCCCGTGGACAGTAGAAACCACTCCGTATGTTGTACCCAAATACTCCACAAGAATATTTAGGATAAGAACAAAATATAGCTTGTTCTGGACACCCTCATGTCAGAGACATAAACATTGTCCAAATATTTGGCTGTGACAGGCCAGTTCTTAGCAAAGAAGACTTTGGATTTCTGATCCTGCTGCTGCTAGGAAGTGAAGCCTCCTCTTCTGTGTCACTCTGAGGTTTTATTCTAAGGGTAGAACAGGTTGATGTGTTCCTCAAAGGGGTGTAGAAGGAGTGAAAGTGGTTAGAATAGTACTCACAAATTTGTGTTTGAGTGTGAAAACTGGCCTAAAAGCCCTCTTTTATACCTGTGTTCTCTTTTAGAAAACTTTCCGAAGGAAGCCAGACGAAGCCGGACATGTATCACAACATCTCAAACCAGCATCCTAGTTCAAGCCTTTGACAGGAATCAATACCCTGGTATTGCTATCAGGGAAGAATTGGCTCAACAAACAGGGATCCCAGAGTCGAGGATTCAAGTAAGTTCTACGGCGGTGGCACCACATTTGTCCCTCTTGGAAGTGGTATTATCCCGAGTGCATAGGGTATTTGACATATTTGGGGTTGTCACAGTGATCTAAGGCAAAGATATGAAGTGGTAAACACCTGGCACTGCAAGTTATAGTCCTGCAGAAGGAAATTTTTAAAGTGCACCTGCCTGCAGTGCATGCACTTAGAAACAATAGAAGAAAAAAAGTGGGGAAATCTGAAAGTTAATCTCTATTTTGGAAACACGTCCTATGTCAAGGTTTCTAAACTTTGGCAATGTTGTCATTTGAGGCTGAACAGTTCTTTGTTTTGAGAGATTGTTCTGTGTGTGGTAGAAAGTTTTTCAGTGTCACAGATGCCAGTGGAGCCCCTGTCCTTATTATCCCAGTTGAGATAACTGAAAAAACCTATAGACATTGCCAAGTGACCTCGGGTTGAAGAGTAAAAATTGCCCTCATTGAGGACTTTGTCTCCCTTTGTTAAATGTTACCGAATTATGAAGCACACTCATAGGATAATTTACACAGAAACACTCAAATACTATTACGTTGGTGAAGTTATGAACATATTTATAAATGTGTGTCTAATATTTGTGTTGTCTTAAACATATCAGCAAAAAGGAAAGATGTCAACCTTGTCAAGGCAGCTTGTTTGCATATCAAGTGTTGAAATTAAAGGGTATTCTGGAGACTATACCTTTTCAACCAACCTAAACGTTTTCCCGTTTGTCTATAGTTGATAGTGGGGTTTATAATGACCTCAATTTATCAGTTTGTATTATATAAATGGAACATATGGACTGAAGTTATTAATTTCAACTCCAGAAGCTCATAAGAACATTTCTGACAGAGTAGGTGATTTTCATATGGATCACAGGAATTGCCAAGAGGAGGAAAGTTTTTTTTTAAAAATAATTTATTTTATTTATTTTTATTGTTGTTGAGAATATACACAGAGAACATACACCAATTTAACAGTTTCTACGTGTACAATTCAGTGACACTGATCACATTCTTTGAGTTGTGCAACCATTCTCACCCTCGTTTCCTGAGTTGTTCCTCCCTCATTAACATAAACTCACTGCCCCCTAAGTTTCGTATCTAAACTTTGGAGTTGCTGTTGTCAGTTTCATCCCATACAGATAGATCTTAAAAGAACATGATGCTCAAGGCAGACATTTTTTACTAGTTAAGCTAAACTATTGTTTGGTTTAGGAAGATTTCAGGGATATTTTTGGTTTAAGTTTTAAAGATTACTTCAGGGCAATAGTTTCAGGGATTTATACAGTCTCTATGGATCCAGAAAATCTGGATTCCAGGAGAATTTGAAATTCTGTCCTGAATTTTCCTTCTTTTGATCAGGATTCTTCTATAGAATCTTTGATCAGAATGTTCAGTAATGGTAGCAGGACACCATCTAGTTCTGGTCTCATGGCAAAGGAAGCAGGTTGTTCATGGAGGCAATTAGCCACACATTCCATTTCAAGAGGGGAAAAATTTAGAGGAATCATGATTGTGTGCGGACATGGAGATTTCTGGGTTGGGGTGGTGGATTTCCCAATATATGCTTTACAATACAAATAAGACTAATAATAAATTATAGAGTTATAGAAAAATGACGACAAAAGAGAAGGGCCATGCAGAGTGAAAAAGGCCTGATATTCTAATATATCAATGTAGAATACATCTCAAGCTAAAAAAAAAAGCAAGCAAACACGCAAAACAAAAACAAAATTAGTTGTCATTGACTCAATTCCAACTCACGGCGACTCCATGTGTTACAGAGTAGAATTGCTCCATAGAGTTTTCTTGGCTGTAATCTTCATGGAAGCAGAGCACCAGGCCTTTCTTTTGTGGTGCCACTTGGTGGGTTTGAACCATCTACCTTAAGTTTAGTAGTTAAGTAAAACAATTTTGGTCACCTAGAGTCCTATATCTCAAGCAGGAGTAAATTGCTTTTAATTTGGACATACTATAAAAGACCAAGTGTTATATGTTGAATTACCCTGAGAGTAGACTTTATAGAAATAGCCCCTTTGCTTTACAGAGTATGATATATAGAGCTGGACTCTCTGATGTCTTCATCTCCCTATTCTGCACTTAGATATGGTTTCAGAACCGAAGAATGCGACACCCAAAAGGACAGAGTAGAAGAAAACATGTGAATTCCTTGACAGTTGACCTAAATTTGAGCGTTCAGCAGGATCAAAGCAACCATTCCACTGTCCCAAGCATGTTTCATCATTTTCCTCCCTCTAATTCTTTCAGCAGGAACCAAACACTTACACCTGCTCTTCTACTGTCCTACATGTCTTTTGCTCCTTGGGATCCCAAGCACCCAGTTGTGAGCCAAGCACCAGGTGTCATGATGGTCCAGCCCACCCAGACTCTTCAGAGAGGAGAGAATTCTCATAGCCCTCTGATACTTTTGAATCACTTGTCAACAAGTGATCTGAGAAGGGGGCTCTTAGATACTCAGACTCCTTCCTGGCCCCAATGCCAAGGACAATGCCCTGATCACAATGAACACAATGGACTGGCAGGATTGCACATCCAGCACTATTCTCAGCCACAACCTGATAACAAAAAACAAAAATGGTGGGATCAAAGTCAGCAAGACCTAGCTCTCATTACACAATACTGGGATGAGATGTGCAAGGCTCTGATTGCTGAATGGGAGCCTCCTGAAGGGACACTGTGGCCTCCAGCATTCCCTGAGATGGATCTGTGACAGCGTCAGTTTAAGAGCCATGTCCTTCATTGACCAACTGCACCAGTAAGGGGTAGAAACCTCAAGCTTTATAGATCAACATCTCATCTGTCAAACAGATCAAAGGCACAACCCTTTGCATTTGGATCCACAGAAGGAGGCCCCTCCACAATCTGAACCACCCCTCAGTGTAGACGATTTTCAGGTTTCCTCCACATGCTGTGAAGGTAACCAAGACCTCAGAAGAGGAAGATGTCATTCTGATGTGCCTGGTCCTGGCCTCCTTTTCTTTGATTGGAATCAGAATGATTTAAGGGAGAATGAACAGTGAGGATGTCATGAATGGGAGCAAGATTAAAGCAGGAAGAAAGACAAATCACTTGGAAACCCAAATGGAGGCTTTTACTCTGTCCTGTGGGCAGTGCTTGCCTTCTGTATTCACTTCATTATCTAAATGACGGTTTCACATCTTCATACTGCATCAGGAGGCACAACAGGCGCCAGGCAGCAGACACATACTCTGAATCCTTGATGGACGAAAGTATTTTCTGCAGTCATCACCTCCTGGCCAGTCTGGACAACTGGTAAACTCTAACTGAACTCAGGCTAAGAAAATAGTTCTAAGAGGGACACATCTGCCATTATTTCCCCTCTGGCAATATGAGAAGTCAAATAGAAATGAGTTTGATGTGTAGAAAACAAGAGGATGCTGTATTTCCTGATGATGTGAGTTCATAAAATTGAGTGTTTTCCTATCTCTGAGGGTTGGAGTTGGGAAATAGAGATTACCTCAGTAATAAGAAAATAATTAAATAGATTATTATATACCCAAAATACTAAGTACTCTTCATTTATAAATGTATTTTTTTCTCTTAATCATTTAAAAAGTCCAGAAAACTACAAGTAAAATTACAACAGCAACACCATGTCATCACTGAGAAAAGTCTGTTGATGTTACTATGGTGACCCCATGTGTTACAGAGTAGAACTGCTCCATAAAGTTTTCTTGGTTGTAATCTATAGGGTTGCTATGAGTAGGAATGGACTTGATAGCAATGGTTTTTTTTAATCTTTAAGGAAACAGAATCACAGTGCTACTTGGTGGGTTTGAACTGCCAACCTTTAGACTGATAACTGAGTGCAAACCGTTTGTGCCACCCTGGGACATTTTCCACATTTTTAGATTTTTTTTTCATATTTTTGTAAATACAGGCAGTCTCTGGGTTACGAACGCCTGACTTACATACAATCCATAGTTATGAACCGACCCTTGTAACGGTTATTATATTTAAAATTCGGGGTACATACAATGGTTCATAATAACAAACCAGCACAACTTTGCGACACACAACAAAACATTATTATTATTACTGTATTATTATGTTAATCATGCTTTAGTGTATTTGCAAGTATTTACTGTTTTTTATGCATAGAAAGGTACACTATATACTGCATACTAAGACAAACATTTGACAAACTGACACTAGATACAAACCATAACTAACTGTTCCAACTTACTTATAAATACGACTTAAAGATAGACTTAGGAACGGAACTTGTTTGTAATCTGGGGACTGCCTGTATATATGTATCCACAACATTCTCAATTTCAGTATAAATAAATTGTGTGTGTACTAAAACCTCTTGGTCATCCTTAATGTGAGACTTCTCCCTTCTTTGGAAATGGTAACTTCTAAAAATATGTTACAGTGTATCAAGCTGTATGTCAATTTATATTAGTACAACTAATATATCTTTGAAAAATAATTATTGCTTCTTTGTGTTATTTTATCAACTTACTTTCTGCCCTGCGGTGCTATTATTTCGGTAATTTACTTTGTCTCCTTTCCACATGAAGGTGTGGGAACTAGGTCAGTACACTTAGATCTAGTTCATAGCTTATATCTATATAGATACCAGCTTCACACTACTCCAGACTGTGCAGTGGACATACTTACCTGTGCCTCTGTGTACGTTATGTGCAAGAGTTTCTCAAGGTTTTATACACTGAAGTGCAGGTGCCAGAATATTGCAACCTCAGTGTTTATTGCCAAATTACCCTCAGCAGTAGTTATTGGTCCTACCATACATTCAACTTTGAGGGCAGTAGTGGTTCAGTGGTAAAGTCTCGCCTTCCATGAGGGAGACTTGCCTTCCATGCAGAAGATTCCTGGCTAATGCACCTCATGCGCAGACACCACCCGTCTTTGTCAGTAGAGGCTTGTGTGTTGCTCTGATGCTGAATAGATTTCGGCTGATCTTCCACACTAAAGGTAGACTAGAAAGAAATGCCTGATGATCTACTTTCAAAAAATCAGCCAATGAAAAGTCTATGGATCACAACAGTCCAAACCCATTGTGCATAAAGTTACCATGAGTCAGGGCCTGTAAAAAGTGTCAGACTCTGTCTAACTTCAGCGGGTATAATGACTAGGATCTGCCCAAAGCCGATTCCCACGAGGTGGCGATCAGACATACTTCCACTCTCCAACCTTTTACCAATTCTGACACCAGCCATCCCTCCCATGCCACTCTCTACATCTCTGTTGGCTTTGATAATTTGTTACAATGAGCACCCAAAACCCAAAGACCATACTTACAGTTAAGTGATTTATTAAAGAAGTAACAGGGTACAACTTGACATCAGGACCAGGAAGCATGTAGGCAAAGTCTGGAAGGCTCCCTCAAGGTGGAGAGCACATACCTCCCTTCTTCAGTACAGGACAGCCTCTCAGCTCCTCTCAGCTGTGCAAGCAAACAGGCCCTTCTCTCTGCCAGGCACACCGCCTCTCAGCAGTGCAGGCCTCCTCTCAGCCTCTTGAGGACTGGCTTTTCCTCAGCCCCCTCAGGACAGGCTTCTTCTCATCCCCTTCAGGATAGGCCTCCTTTTGGTTATGCACACCCCCTCTCAGCCTTGCAGGCCTCTCTGCCTTCAGCCTCCCTGCCGTTGGCCTCTCCACTGCTGACTGACCCAGCTCACAGCCAGTGGAGCAGTTTTGTTCAGCTCTCTTAGCTGAGTTCCCAGCAGCAGGTTTCTGCTATCACCACTGACTCTGCCGCTGGGCCCCCTTTTGGGCCTGTTGCCCCTAAGCTGTGCTACAAGGCCTCTTCCAGGCCTTTTGCTGTCTTCAGTGTTACAGCCCTTGACCTGTGTTCCAGCTCTTTTAGGAGGCTCCTTGCCTCCTCTCTCTCTCTGCTTCTTTTCTCTTCTTGCCTCTCTGGCCTTTTCTCCTTTCTGCTTCTTTCATCCCTCTTCTGTCTGCCAACCTCTGTGGGGTTGGCTGCATATATAAGCAAACTCCTGGTCAATTTCAAGGCTGGCCCTCCTACCAGGGCCACGAACTGACCAATCCCCTCGGGGTAGGCCACAGACACTTCATTTGCATAGTCTGTAGTCACTTCATTTGCATTGACCAATCCCTATAAGGTGCATACCAATCACAAGGCAGGCTGCAGCCCAGGGACACACAAAAAGTATCAAACCATATTTGTTTACAGTTTACCAGGAAATGTCAATCAAGCTGGATGAAAATAACAAACCCTCTGAGGTAGAAAACTAGGGCAAAGGTTAACTCCTCAGGGCTTATAGGAAAAATCTCTCAAGCTGTTTTTCCAGAGAACCAAGACAAAAGGCGACATAAAGAAACTCATTTCCCCACAAAGGCTGACTCTACGGCAGCTAACCACAAATGTACATTCATTAATCACCTAGTGAGTTAAAACACACAATTGTGTGCATACACAGGTATGGACACAGACAAAAATACACACATCTTAGAAGCACAAATCTACCTAAAAAGAAGCCGATATGATGATTTGATATTGTTGATAACAATGCTTTTTTTTACTTAATTTCCCCAAGACGATTCTTATGTGCTGCCAGAGAACAGAGATCATAGTATTACTAGTCACATGTTCATATTTCATATGTGGACAGACTTCTCCAAGTTATGAAAACAAATCTGATGTTCATATATCGTGAAACATATTTGTATCTGTAATTTATATTTATACTTCATCTACATTTTCATCTACAGCTATCTGCATATGTATAGCTATATGTATATTTATATAATTATATATTTGCCTATAATTATAAATATGTCTGTACTAAATCTACATCTCCACTCTCCTGCTCCCTACATTCTTATCTCTCTCTATATGTATAGCATCTGATGGGAAATAGCTGGAATTGTGTTCTCTTGAGGAAAAAAGATGAATTTTGCCTTCTGAAGCAAGAGTTCAGGACTCAGTCTCTGGAGCAAAAAGTGGATATTTAGTGTCTGGAAAGGGAAACTGTTTCCACTAGAAGTCCTGAATTTCAGGTAACTCAGATGTCCTTTTCAAGATCTGGGTCTACCAGATGTCCTAGTCTTAAACCAATGTGAGGAGATTGCTGGATATGCAACAAGTGGATAGCATTGAAGTCTTAAAGCTCGCTGTGGGCTAAACTGCTGTGGACTGAAGGCAGAACTGAGAGCCCAGGACCTGCAAGTTTTTGGCCCAGGGCTAGAGAACCACAAGGAGGGTTTGTGTCCAGGACTGGGGCATCTGATTGCCTCATGTCTCTGGATGGCCTCTGCCAAAAGGCGTCTGGGCTCTCCTGGGACAGAAGGTGGTGCCGTGGGGTCTCCTCCCCAGTCCCTGTCTAGCTTGTGCAGGTCAGTGGGCCCAGTGTGGTAACCTCCTGCCATCGTGTGGACAAAGCCCCAGCAGTGCAAATTGGGGATGTCTCCTTTGGAGATGTAATCAGGGTTTAGGCTCTGGAAGAATTCTGGATTATTCGCAAGCAGCATAGGTTGGATCTTTTAAAATTGATGTATATATAATAAAATTCACCATTTTAAAGTGTACACTTTAGTGCTTTTTGGTTTAGTCACAAAATTGTGCAACCATCATCATTATCTAATTCCAGAATACTTTCAGCACTCCAAAAGTAAACTCTTTAGCCCTTATCAGTTCTCATTCCCCTTCCCTCCAACCCCAGATAAACGATCATCTACTTACTACCTCATGTATTTGCCTATTCTAGACGTATCATAGAGGGTGAGTGAAAGACAGGAAGACCCTCAATAAGATGGATTGACGCAGTGGCTGCAACAATGGGCTCAAGCATAACAGCTATCATGAGGATGGTGCAGGACCGGGCAGTATTTTGTTCTGTTGAACATAGGGTCGCTATGAGTCGGAACTGACTCAATGGCACCTAACAAGAACAACAAACATATATAAATGGAATCATACAATTTGTGGCCTTTTGTCTGGCTGTGTTCACTTAGCATAATGTTTTTAAGGTTCACCATATTGTAGCATGCATCAATACTTCATTCGTTTTTCTTTTTGTTAATCTGTTCATCAGTTGACGGACATTTGAATTATTTCCAGTTTTAGACTAGTGTTAATAATGATGGTGTGAAGATTTGTGTGCAGGTTTCTGTGCCAACATATGTTTTCAGTTTCTTGGGTGTATACCTAGAAGTGGAATTGCTGGATCATAAGGTAACTCTAGGAGCCCCGGTGGTGCAGTGGTTAAGAGTTCAGCTGCTGTGATGGTTAAGGCTGTGTATCAGCTTGGCTGGGCCATGATTCTCAGTGGTTTGGCAATTAAGATGTAGTTTGTCAGTAGTATGATGTTGTGATCATTTCCATGATGAGATTTGATATAAGGTGATCACTTCCATGACGGGATTTGCTAGGAGTAGCCAATCAGTAGAAAGGGAGTTTCCTTGGGCATGTGGCCTGCATCGAATATAAGAGGACATTCTGGCAGGGCTCATGGGCTTTTGCTAATTCTGGATTCTGCAGCTGGCTCCTGTTTGTGACCTCCAGTTCTTGGGACTTGAGCTAGCAGCTTACCTGTGGTCTTGCCCTGCTCTCTGACCTGCTGATCTTGGGTTCACCAGCCCCTGCAGCTATATGAATAAGGAGAAGCCTCTGTCCTGAACCATGGACTTGGGACATTCCAACCTCTACAACCACGTGAACCATTCCCTTGATACAAATCTCTCTCTATATATATTTATATGCTTTACTGGTTTTTCTTCTTTAGAGAACCCAGCCTAACACAGCTGCTAATCAAAAGGTTGACATGATCGAATCCACCAGCAGCTCCTTGGAAGCCCTACAGGGCAGTTCTACTCTGTCCTATAGGGCTGCTATGAGTCAGAATTAACTCAACAGCAATGGCTGTAAATATATATGTAATGAAACATTTGCCATTTTAACATTCTTCAAATGTACAATTCAGTGACATTAAGTATGTTCATTATGTTGTTCAACCATCACCTTTATATGTTTCCAAATGTTTCCATCACCCTTAACAGAAGCTCAGTGTCCCCTAAGCTTTGAGTCTTCCTTTCTTCTCCATCCCACTCACCCAGGCAACCACTAATAAACTTTGGTCTCTGTACATTTGCCTATACTAGATATTTCATATAAGTAAGGTCATGTGATATTTGTCTTTTTGTGACTGACATTTCATTCAAAAACACTCAACAAACTAAGAAAGAAGGAAACTTCCTCAACATGGTGTAGGTATTTATGAAAAACCCACAACTAACATTATACTCAAAGGTGAAAGTCTGAAAAAGAAAGTAAAGATATCCAGATTGGAAAAGAAGTAGTAAAATTATCTTTATTCACAGATGACATTGTCCTATATACTGAAAATATTAAAGAATTCACAGTATATTAGAGCTAATGAACATATTCAACAAAGTTGCAGGATACAAGATCAACACTCAAAAATCAGTTGCATTTCTATACACAAGCAATGAACAATCCTAAAAGAAATTTATAAAAAAAAACTTACAGTAGCAAAAAAAAAAAAAAAAAAAAGAAAGAAAATTTGGGAAAGGTTAATGGTGATGGTTGAATAACATGATGATGTAATTAATGTCACTGAATTGTATATGTGAAGATTGTAAAAATGGCAAATGTTTTGTTATCTATATATTTAATACAATAACAATGAAAAAAGTATAAAATACTTAGGAATACATTTAAACAAGAGGGTGCAAGATGTGTACACTTAAAATTACAAAACATTGGTGAAAGAAATTTTTAAAAAACTAAATAAATGGAAAGACATCCCATACTCATGGATTGTTAAGATGGGAATACTCCCCAAAGCAATCTACAATCTACAACGCAATTCCTATCAAAATACCAGTGACCTCTTATGCAAAAATGAAAAGGTGATCCTCAAGGTCATATAGAACTGGAAGAAGTATCGAATAGCCAAATCAATCTTGTAAAAGAAAACAAAGTAAGAAGACTTGCGATTCTCAATTTCAAAACCTGCTACACAGCTACAATAATTAAAACAGTGAATTACCAGCATAAGGATAGAAATATAGATGAATGGAATAGAAATGAGAGTCCAGAAATGAACTTTATGGCCAATTGATTTTTGACAAGTGTGCTAAGACAATTTAACGGGGAAAGAATAGTCTCTTCAACAAATTGTGCTGGGACAAGTGGATTTCCATATGCAAAAGAAATAATCTGGACCTTTATCTCACACAATATACAACATTTAACTCAAAATGGTTCAAAGACCTGAATGTAAGATAAAACCATAAAACTCATAAAAAACGTAGGAATGTCTTCATGGCCTTCAATTTGTCAGTGAACTCTTAGATATGACAGCGCAACACAAGCCACAAAAGAAAAAATAGATAAACTGAGCTTCATCAAAATTAAAACCATTGGTGCATCAAAGGAAACTGTAAGGAAAGTGAAAAGGCAGTCAACAATGGGAGAAAATATTTGTAATAATACACTTGATAAGGGTCTAGTATCCAGAATACATAAAGAACTCTGACAACTTATCAGAAAAATGGACAAAGGATTTGCATAGGCATTTCTCCAAAGAAGGTAAACAAATGGCCAACAAAGCCATGAAAAGGTGCTCAAATGGATAAACAAATCATGGTACACAAACACAAGGGAATACTATGCAACGTTAAAGAATAATGATGAATTCATGAAAAGTCTCACAACATGGATGAACCTGGGTAACACTATGCTGAGTGAAATAAATCAATCACAAAAGGACAAATATTGCATGAGACACCTATTATAAAAAGTCAAGAAAAGGTTTACACACAGAAAGAACCATTTCTTGATGATTACCAAGGATGGGCGCGGGAGGGAGAGAAAATCACTAACTATATAGTAGACACATATTAACTTGGGTGAAGGGAAAGGCAATACACAATAGGAGGGAGGTCAGCACAACATGACCAAGGCAAAGGAATACATTGGGAGGAACACAAGAGTAAAAGGAAACAATGGTAAATACTGTTACATACACAATCCTGCAATAACAGTAATAGCAAGCAATAATTTACAAGTGGATACATAGGTAGTTATGTAAGCTGAACAGGTATGGGATGGCATGTGGGACTATACCCACAAGCATATATACATTTGACAAAGGATATTTCCACATATGTATTTGTATGTGCTGTAAATATACCCACGTATATAGCAGAGCACACGGGGGCAAAGTTATGAAAACTTCTTAGGTATAAACAAACAGCTTGAGGGACTGGGTCACTGGGCTTGATGTTAGAACCATAATCTCAGGGAACACCTAGGTCATTGGGCATAACATAGTCCATAAAGACAATGTTCCACATCCTACTTTGGTGAGTAACGTCGGGGTCTTAAAAGCTTGTGAAAGGCCGTTTAAGAAATAATTACTGGTCTCTTCTTATCCAGAGCGAAGAAGAATGAAGAAAAGCAAAGACTCAAGAAACAGTCCAAAGGACTAATGGACCACACAATCCACAGCCTCCACCAGCCTGAGACCAGGAGAACTAGATGGTGCCTGGCTACCACTACCAACCACTCCGATCAGGATCACAATTGAAGTTCCTCACAGAGTGGGAGAAAAAGGTAGAACAATATTCAAACTCATAAAAAAAAGACGAGACTTACTGGTTTGATACAGACTGGTGGAACCCCTGAGACTGTGGCCCTTAGACACCTTTCAAACCTGGAATAGAACCCACTCCCAGAGATTACCTTTCAGCCGAACAATAGACAGGCCTATAAAGTGAACAATAACACCCGTGACGAATGTGCTCCTCAGAACAATTACCATACGAGAACAAAAGGGCAAAATTTGCCCAAAAATGAAGTTCAGAAAGCAGAAAGGGGCAGGAAAGAAGGGTGAATGGAAATGGGGAACCCAGGATGAAAGAGTTAGAGTTCAGTCACATTGATGGGATTGCAACTAATGTCATGAAACAAAATGAGCATAAATTGTTGAATGGGAAACTAATTTCCTCTGTAAACTTTCACCCAAATCACAACAAAATGTTTAAAATAAAAAAAGTGCCCAACAACAGTAGTCACTGGGGAAATGTAAATCAAAACCACAATGAGATGTCCACTAGGATGGCTATAATCAAAAGAACGGAAAATACCAAGTTTTGGCAAGAATGTGGAGAAACCGTAACCTTCACGCATTGCTGGTGAGAATGTAAAATATTGCAGATGCAGTGGAAAACATCTTGGTGTTTTCTCAAAAAGTTAAACATTGTTGTTATTATTGTTATCGGCCTGGAGTTGGCCCCAACTCATAGCAACCCCATGCACAATGGAACAAAACACTGCCTGGTCCTGCACCATCCCCATGATCCATTGCAGATTGGACCATTATGATCCATAAGGTTTTGATTGTCTGATTTTCTAAAGTAGATCACCAGGCTTTTCTTGCTGGTCTGTCTTAATCTAAGAGCGCCGCTGAAACGTGTTCAGCAGCATAGCAACACACAATCCTCCACTGATAGACCCACATGCAAGGCAAGAATTCTAAAAAGAACCACTGCTTCCCCCTATTGACCCAACAACTCCTCTCCTAGGTATATACCAAAGAGAACTAAGAACAAGTATTCAAACAAATACTTGTACACAAATGTACATATCAGTGTAATTCACAATAACCAAAAGCTGATAGCCAAATGGATAAACAAAATGTGGTATATGTAAACAATGGCATATTATTCAGCCCTAAAAAAAGGGAGTACTCAAAGCAATCTATAGAGTCAATGCACTCCCAATCAAAATTCCAACAGCCTTCTTTACAGAAATGGAAAAATTGATCCTCAACTTTATATGGAAGGACAAGAGGCCCTGAATAGCTAAAGCAATATTGAAAGAGAAAAACAAAGTAGGATGACTCACACTTCCTGATTTTAAAACACACTATACAGCTACAATAATCAAAAAAGCTTGGTATAGACACAGACCTATGGAATAGAGTTGACAGTCCAGAAATAAACTCACACATCTGTGGTTAACTAATTTTTAACAAGGGTGCAAAGTCAATTCGATGGAGAAAGAAAAGTCTTCAATAAATGTTGTCGGGAAAACTTGATTTCCAAATGCAGAGAAATTAAACAGGATCTATGTCTCACACCGTACACAAAAACAAATTAAAAATGGATTAAGGGCCTAAATGTGCAGACTAAAACTATAAAATTCTTAGAAGAAAATGGAGAACAATGCTGTCATGGATAGCTTTTAACAAAGGAATATACAAGATAATAACGAAAACACAAACAGCAAAAGACACAATAAATAAACGGGACTGTATAAAAATTAAAAACTCTTGTTCATGGAAAGACTTTACCAATCATAACTGATGTCTATTCACTTGGAGCAACAGAGGAAGAAGGAGAGTCAAGAAAGGGGGAGGATATGGAATGTGTGACTAATTGCCTCCATGAACAACTGCCTCCTTTGCCATGAGATCAGGAGAACTGGATAGTGCCAGGCTACCATTACTGAATATTTTGATCAAAGATGATATAGCAGAATCTTGATCAAAAGGAGGAAAATGCCAAACAGAATTTCAAATTCTCATGGACTCCAGACCTTCTGGAGCCATGGGGGTCAGATGAACCCCTGAGACTATTACCCTGAGATAATCTTTAAAATTTAAACCAAAAATATCCCCTAGATTCTTCTTAAAACCAAACAATAGTTAAGCTTAACTAGTAAAAAAAAATCTGCCTTGAGCATTATGCTCTTTAAGAACTATCTATATGGGATCAAACTGACAAAAGTATACCGAAAGATTAGAGAGGAACCTTAGGGGACAGTGAGTTTATGTTAATGAGGGAGGAACAACTCAGAAAAGGAGGATGAGAATGGTTGCACAACTTGAAGATTGTAATCAGTGCCACAGAACTGTACATGTAGAAGAGGTTGAATTGGTATGTGTTTTGCTGTGTGTTGTCTCAAAACAAAAAACAAAAAACAAAAAAACACCACATTACCAAAGAAGTGAAAACACAAGCTACTAAATGGGAGAATATCTTCAGAACTGTACATCTGATAAGAATCTAATAACCAAAATATGTATAAAACTTCAACAACTTAACAACAAAAAGTCAAATAACCCCATCATAAAATGGACAAAAGACTTGAAAAGACATTTCACCGAAGAGGACATTCAGGTGGCCACTTAACGCATGAAGAGATGCTCATCATAGTTAGCTATCAGAGAGGTGCAAATCAAAAGTACAATAAGATATCATTTCATTCCCTCTACGATAGCTAAAGAGTGGTGCAGTAATTAAGCACTCAGCTGCTAACCAAAAGGTCAGTGGTTCAAACCCACCAGCCACTCCTCGGGAGAAAGATTGACAGTCTGCTCCTCTAAAGATTACATCCTTGGAAATCCTATGGGATAATTCAGGATGGCTAAGATAAAAACAGAAAATAACAAATGTTGATAAGGAAGAGGGGAAAATGCAATTCTTATCCATTGCTGATGGGAATGCAAAATGGTACAGCCATTGTGGAAAACAGTGTGGTATTTGCTCAAAAAACTAAAAATAGAACTACCATATGACCCAGCACTTCCACTCCTAGGTGTATACCCAAAAGACTTGAAAGCAGAGACTCAGACAGAAACTTGTACACCAATGTTCATTGCAGCACTATTTACAATAGCTAAAGGGTGGCAACAACCTAAATGCCCAACAACCTATGAATGGATTAACAAAATGTGGTACATACATACAATGGAATACTATTCATCCTGTAGGAGCAATGAAGTCTTGATACATGGTATAATATGGGTAGAGCTTAAAGACATGATGCTGAGTGAAATAATTCAATCACAAAAGAACATTGTATGACCTCACTTATATAAAAGGGCAAGAAAAGGCAAATGTATAGAGACCAAAGTTTATTAATGGATACCAGGGGTGAGAGGGAGGGAGAAAAGGGGGCTAATGGTGATGGAGAAGCGCATTGATTAAGGGTAGGTTTCCACAGCCAACTATTGTAATTACTGTCAATAAATTGTACACCCGAAAAAAGTTGAACTGGCGAAAGTTGTCTGACAGATATATTTACAATGATAACAACAACAACAACAAAAAAAAAGAGTAGCTAAGGAAGCTGCTTACGTACACAAAATACTCCATGGGACTTGGTTCCTTGGTTTGGAGGTTTAGGGTCATGGTTTCATGGGACATCCCACTTAACTGGCCTGATAGCATGTTTAGTGCCTCTGTTCTACCTCCTAGTTTGTTGTACAGTGCCTACCACCTTAAGAGTTTGCAAGCAGCCATCCAAGTCACAACAATTCATCTCTATTCACCTGGAGAAACAGATGAAGAAGAAGAGTTAGGAATAAGAGGAGAATATGGAATGTGTGGAGAATTACCTCCATGAACAACTGCTTTCTTTGCCATGAGACCAGAAAAACTGGATGTGTCTGGCTACCATTACTGATCATTTTGATCAAAGATTCCATAGAAGAATCTTGATCAAAAGAGGAAAAATGCAGAACAGAATTTCAAAATCTCATGAACTCTAGGCTTTCTGGAGCCATGGAGGGTAGATGGACTCCTGTAAGTATTGCCCTAAAATAATCTTTAAAACTTAAACCAAAATTATTCCCTGAAGTCTTCTTGAAATCAAACAATAGTTTAAATGATAAAAAAGTTCTGCCTTAGCATTGTGCTCTTTTAAGAACTATCTATATGGTATATCATTGACAACAGCAACTCGAGAGATTAGATAGGAAACTTACGGGCAGTGAATTTATGTTCGTGGAGGAAGAATAAATCAGAAAAGGATAGTTAGAATGTTTGCACAACTCAAAGAATGTAATCAGTGTCACTAAATGGTACATGTAGAAACTGTTGAACTGGTGTATGTTTTGCTATGTATATTCTCAACAACAACAAAATAAGTAAAATTACATTTTAAGAAAATCACACATACACAAACACATACACCCCAAAAAGAAATATATATTTTAATAGAACATGTACAAATTCTGTGAACATAGTTGAATCCATAAAACTGTACACTTTAAATGGGTTGTTGAGGAGAAAAATTAATAACAGATATTTTACTTTGATTTTATGGAGCCATAGTGGTGCAGTGGTTAAGAGCTCGGCTGCTAACCAAAAGGTCGGCAGTTCAAATCTACCAGGCACTCCTTGGAAACCCTAAGGGGAAGTTCCACCCTGTAGCCTCCAGTCTAAGTGCCTACTCCATGATGGAAGTGGTCCAATATAATCAACTTTCCACCAGGTAGCTGGTTTATCATACCATGCAGTGGTGCCATGTCTAGAACTCAGTGATGGTCTGTGCTGCATTCTACAGGTATTTAATTGCTTTTGTTGATGTTAGGTGCCATGAAATTGGTTCCAATTCATAGCGACCCTATGTACAACAGAGCAAAACACTATCTGGTCCTGAGACATCGTCACAATCGTTGCTATGTTTGAAGCCACTGTGTCAATCCATTTTGTTAATTAGGGGTATCCAGTGGTGATATTTTGCCACATCAGGTCATGATTTCCTATGCCTTCTTTATTACTGGAACCAGAGTCATTAGTACTTTGAATCTAATTGCATTAGAGAACCAACTCCAGAAACCCAGAAACGTTTTAGAAAACTCCTCTATAAGTGTCATGGATTGAACTGTGTCCCCCCAAAATTTGTGTCAACTTGGTTGGGCCATGATTCGCAGTATTGTGTGATTGTCCACCATTTTGTCATCTGATGTGATTTTTCTATGTGTTGTAAATCCTACCTCTATGATGTTAATGAGGTGGGGTTAGCGGCAGTTATGTTAACGAGTCAGGACTCAATCTACAAGATTAGGCTGTGTCTTAAGTCAATCTCTTTTGAGATATAAAAGAGAGAAGCGAGCAGACAGACAGGGAGATGTCATACCACCAAGAAAGTAGGCCTGGGAGCAGAGCACGTCCTTTGGACCTGGGGTCTCTGTGCTGAGAAGCTCCCAGACCAGGGGAAGATTGATGACAAAGACCTTCTCCCAAAGCCGACAGAGAGAGACTTCCTCTGGAGCTGGCACCCTGAATTTGGACTTCTGGCATCCTAAACTGTGAGAGAGTAAATTTCTCATTGTTGAAGACATCCACTTGTGGTATTTCTATTATAGCAGCACTAGGTAATAAATGAAAATTTGGTGGCGTAGTGGTTCAGAGCTATAGCTGCTAACCAAAAGGTCAGATGTTCGAATCCACCAGGCACTCCTTGGAAACTCTATGGGGCAGTTCTACTCTGTTCTACAGGGTCACTATGAGTTAGAATCGACTCGACAGCAACGGGTTTGGTTTTTTGTTTTTTTATGCCATCAAAGTACTATGTATAAGCACTCATAATATGAACTTAGAAATACGTCTATCTTTGTGAGGCACTCTAACATTAACCGTAAGTCATTAGAAACCTGCAAGTCATAAGAAAGTTATTTAGAAAATTTCTGAACTTAGACATAGAAACGTAGAAGCATGTGAAGTATATAAAGAACGTAAACAGTCTTTAAGTTCACTTTGACCTGGCATGCTGCGGCACAAGAAAACATCACACAGTTAGTATGTAAACAACTTAAACTTTAACCTTGAAGAAAAGATGCATCATTCAGCTACTCTCTAACCCTGGAGAAAAGACACATTACTCTTCAATGTCACACTGGCCCCAAGGTGACAAATTCACATAAAAACCCAAAATTTCCACTCACTCACTGAGAAAAGGCAGAGTTGGAAGTGAGATTCTGTCTGCTGACCTTGGACGCTAGCTACAAGGGACCTCTGCAGAGTTCAAGCCATCCTCCCTAGACCTCTCGTTAACGGTAAAAGCCTGGAATCTAAAGATTTGGACTGTAACCATTGAACTAACTTTGTAATTGTTAATTCTGATTCTATGTTTCTAAATGAATGTTGCGAGGTCTTACGTGCCTTGCCATGACTACCTTGCAATAAACTAAATGAGTTTATGCATGACAAACCTGAGTATCTCTCTATTAATTTTTCTAAGATAAAATCCTACACAACAGAACAGCTTGTGCAAAGACCTTTGAAAGGTCTTGAACCTAAAGAATTCCAGGGTTGCTGGAACTTAGAGAGCATGACTGAGAGCACTGAGGGACAGTCCCAGAGGAGGTGGTATTGGCAGGGCCTTAAATATCAAAGTTTGTACTTTGTGTGAGGATCAGAGGAGAAAGGGCTGAGTGACAGAGGTATTTAGGAGGCAGAATGGACAAGAATCATTAAATGAGTGGATACGGGGATCTGGAGGCAGGAAGAGTCTCTGGCTTTAGCACCTGGATGGATGGTAGAGTGTAGGCAGTCATTTAAGGAATAAACCAAGAGTTTATTTTAGGAAATGTGGGGTTGTGGATGTCTGGGAAACATTCCTGTGGAGATATGAGGCAGGCCATAGACACGGCAGTCTAGAGCTGAGGAGAAAGGGCAGAGAGGAGAGTTTCAGGTCTCAAATGCAGCTGAGAGGTTTTTAAAGATCTGATTATCCATCCATAAGTATGTCCATCCATCCATAGATTATTCAGTAATTGAGCAATTATTTTATTTAATAGTTAATTCATTTATCAATGTAGTTCCCACAGTGAATTCCTGGTGTGTGCCAGAGTCTATGAGAGCAGCAAGACAGGAAGGACCCACAGTCAGTACGTTGGGAGAAAAGGGAGGTGAGAGGTCAAGATACATGCACCAATGCCTGTGGTGTAGGTCTTACAAAAGAGGATCCACCACATGTGTCAAAGGGGAGGGATGTGGGCATGAAAGATGCCTTCCTAGGTGAGGCATCTGGTCAAGCTGGGCAGAGCGGGAAAGATGCCCAGTTGTCCATGGAAGGGAGGAAGAGGATGAGCCTGAATTCAGCTAATGGTCTTGAGGATTGTAGTGAAGAGAAAGGATGGATAAAGGAGACATGTATGAGCTAGAATAACAAGATGTTGCTGTGGAGGGAGAAAGAGGAATATTGAAAGACTCCCCTTTTAGTCCACTGTGAGGCTGACTCAGTATTACAGATCAACAGTCCTTGTTGTGCTTGAGCAGGTCACAGCCTGAGGGAGAGACATATATATATATAAACAGATAACATCCACACAATGTGCTTAATAGTGGCCTATGTGATCAGGTGGATGTGGGAGCAATCTGAGATGGGAAACTCTGAAATAGAGGCAGGTTAGGGGGGCAACTGAAGGGTTTATTTTAGAAGTTGTTAACTAAGAAGTGCCCCTAAAAAAATGAAGGGGGAGGTGCTCAAGAGATGCTTCAAAAAAGGCGGAAAGCTGAGAATACTGGTTGATGAGCGAGATCAGGAGTAGGTGGACAAGGATCCTGAGAAGGAGGGGCCTGTGGTTTAAGAGGAAACCACCAGCTGAGGTCCCACAGACACAATGAAAAATGGAGAAGCAGGGGCCCAGGAGAAGCGACTCTCCCTTGGCATCTTGGTTCTTTGACTCTTTTCTGCTTCTCCACTCTTGGGCAAGTCTTCATTCTCACTCTCCTAAAACAGCCCCCAAAAGGAGGTCCTAAAATGCAAAAGACTAAAAATCTAACACTGTCTCTCCCCTACTAAAAACTCTTCTCCTGGAGTCCAAGCTTGTCTACCGGGCTGTCTGGGCTCACTTAACTGGCCTGCCCTGTTGGACCACGGCCCTCGGATGCAGCTCCCTCCTGGCCCCTGGCGCACCTGTTCTGCTTAATCCTGGGTTTTCATTCATCTCATTTATCAATCACAGTTTCCAAAGTCACAGTTACTTGACTTAGGTCTCCCCATCCAACTGTGGGCCTCCAGAAAACAGCACCCCAATAAATATCTGTGGCAGCGAGCGGATGGACCAATAAACAGAAGACACCTCCACCCTAATGAATTAATTCACCAGAGATTCCATGGTTACTCAGCAGATGGAGAGCTGTGGATAGACTGGCTACACAGGCAGAGTGGAGTGGGGGCGTTGATAGGCACTTCTAGTGAACCGGGGCAGCCAATTCCTGTGCAGAGGAGTAGGAGAACCCCTCCCATACTGCTTGGGCCCTGACCTCACAATACACTTCCCCTGTGGCCCTGCTTCAGTGGTCTCTTTTGATGGTTGTTGTTAGCTGCCATTAAATAGCCTGACTCCTGGCCACCCGCTCGCTCCCCACCCCGCAACCCATGTGTTAACAGAGTAGAACTGCTACATAGGATTTTCTGGGCTGTAGTCCTTACAGTTACACTTAGTATGTTCCACATTCCAATTACTAATAGATTATTGCGGCTGCTCACCTGTGTTTTATTGACTACACAAAGGCACTCGACTGTGTGGAGCATAACAATTATGAATAACATAGTGAAGAATGGGAATTCCAGAACACTTGAACAGAACAAGGGGATACTGCATGGTTTAAAATAAAAAACGGTGAGCTTTGGGGTTGTATCCTTTCACTATGCTTAATCTATATGCTCAGCAAAAATCCTAGAAGCTGGACTATATGAAATAGAATGCAGCATCAGGATTGGAGGAAGACTCACTTTTAACAACCTGTGATATGCAGATGACACAACCTTACTTGCTGAAAGTGAAGAGGACTTGAAGCAATTATTGATGAAGATCAAAGGTTACAGTCTTCAATATGGATTACACCTCAACATAAAGAAAACAAAAATTCTAACAGCTGGGCCAATAACCAATATCGTGATAAAGGGAAAAAAGATTAAGTTGTCAAGGATTTCATTTTATATGGATCCACAATCAATGCCAATGGAAGCAGCAGTCAAGAAATCAAACAGCATATTGCATGGAGCAAATCTGCTGCAAAAGACCTCTTTAAAATCTTAAAAAGCAAAGATATCACTTTGATGACTAAGGTGCACCTGACCCAAACCATGGTTTTTCAATTGCTTCATATGCATGTGAAAGCTGGACAATGACTAAGGAAGACTGAAGTACTGACACATTTGAAACACAGTGTTAGCTATGATTACTGAATATGCAGTGGACTGCCAGAAGAACAAACAAATCCGTCTTGGAAGAAGTACAGCCAGAAAGCTTCTTAGAAGCAAGGATGGTGAGACTTCATGTCACTTACTTTGGACATGTTATCAGGAGGGACAAGTCCTTTGAGAAGGACATCATGCTTGGTAAAGTAGAGGGCAGCAAAAAAGAGGATGACCCTCAACGAGATGGACTGACACAGTGGCTGCAACAATGGGCTCAAAGATACCTACTATTGTGAAGATGGCACAGGACCAAGCAATGTTTCGTTCTGTTATATATAGGGTCACTATGAGTCAGAACTGACTGGACAACACCTAACAACAACAACAACAATCTTTACGGAAACAGATTGCCAAGCATTTCTTCTAGGGCACCACTGGGTGGGTTCAAACTTCTTTAGGTTAGCAGCTGAGCGCAAACTGCTTGCTCCAGGCAGCCTCCTTCCTTTGATAAGATAGTGCCTTGTTTTGCTTCCACAACTTACAGGGTAGCTGGGCTGCTATCCCTGGTTTTGTGCCAGCCTCAACCCGGCCCCTACCTTGGACCAAGGTCAATACCACCCGGCTTAAGTGAGTTTTACTTCCACCAGTTAAATAGCAAAGTCAAAGAGTTACTAGGTTAATCAATTTATCTTCTTAGTTATTAAAATTAGTTTTTTTTCTTTTATTAAGGGTCCTGAGATTAGGTGTAGGAAGATTTAAAAACATTGTGTATTCCCATGCATGGTTGAATGGATAAACAAATTGTGGTACATACATACAATGGAATACTATGCAACTATAAAGAATAATGAGGAGTCCACAAAACATAACATGGATGAATCTGGAGGACATTAAGCTGAGTGAAATAAGTCAATCACAAAAATGACAAATATTGGATGGTCCCACCATTATAAAAAGTCAAGAATAGATATACCCACAGAAAGAAACATTCTTTGATGGTTACCAAGGATAGGAGGGGGAGGAAGGGGAAATCTCTTTTTAGGTAGTAGACACTGGATATTTTTGGTGATGGGAAAGGCAATACCAAATATGGATGAAGTCTGTACAACTTGACCAAGGTAAATTAAGACACTAAGAAGTACATAAGAAAAAGGGACAACTTCAGTAAATGTTATATATAATTTGCAACAACAGTAATAAGAACCAAAAAATGTATGTATGGTTGTATAGGTAGATATATATGCATCTATATGTATACTGTGCAAAGCTATTCGACTATGTGGATCTTAAAAATTATGGATAACATTGCAAAGAATGGGAATTCCATAACACTTAATCGTGCTCATGTGGAAACTGTACATAGACCAAGAGGCAGTCATTTGAACAGAACAAAGAGATACCGCATGGTTTAAAATCAGGAAAGATGTGCATCAGGGTTGTATCCTTTCAGCATGCTTATTCAGTCTGTATGCTCCGCAAATAATCCGACAAGCTGGACTATATGAAGAAGAACGGGGTATCGAATTGGAGGAAGACTTATTAACAACCTGAGATATGCAGATGACACAACCTTGTTTGCTGAAAGTGAAGAGGACTTGAAACACTTAATGGTGAAGATGAAAGACTACTGCCTTCAGTGTGGGTTACACATCAATATAAAGAAAACAAAAATCCTCACAACTGGACCAACAAGCAACATCATGATAAATGGAGAAAAGATTGAAGTTGTCAAGGATTTCATTTTCCTTGGGTACACACTCCATGCCCACGGAAGCAGCAGTCAAGAAATCAAACACTGTATTGCATTGGGCAAATCAGCTGCAAAAGATTTCCTCAAAGTGTTAAAAAGAAAGATGTCACTTTGAGGACTAAGGTGCGCCTGACCTGAGCCATAGTATTTTCGGTTGCCTCATATGCATATGAAAGCTGACCAATGAAAAAGGAAGATGGAAGAAGAATTGATGCCTTTGAATTATGGTGTTGGTGAAGAATATTGAATATACCATGGACTGCCAAGAGAACAAACAAATCTGTATTGGGAGAAGTACAGCCAGAATGCTCCTTAGAAGCGAGGGTGGCGAGACTTCATTTTACATACTTTGTACATGTTAACAGGAGGGACCAGTCCCTGGAGAAGGACATCAGTCTTGGTAAAGTAGAGGGTCTGTAAAAGAGAGGAAGACCCTCTATGAGATGGATTGGCACAGTGGCTGCAATGATGAGCTCAAATATAGCAACAATTGTGAGGATGGCACAGGACCAGGCAGTGTTTCGTTCTGTTGTACATAGGGTCACTATGAGTGGGAACTGACTCAATGGCACCTAACAACAGCAGCAATTACATTATGGCAGATGATTACACTATGTTGCATCTACACATGTAGGAGTTAGGATTCCAACAAATAGTTTGGGGGGACACAGTTCAATCCATAACACATCCCCACATCCAGAAAACATTTTTATTGGTTGCCAGACACATTGCATAATACTTTTTTCTACCTTTTTATTTTACTGTATAATTCTTTGATTTCCTCTTCATCTGAAAATTTTGTAACAGTATTTTCTATAGATTCAATCCTCTATCATGGATTACAGAATTAAAAAAAAATTCTTTATAGTTTAGAAAATTTTTAATGTCACAACTCAGTATTGGTAATGCATATTTTTTGGAAAAGTCAAATTTGGGAAAAACCTCTATTAAGTTTCTTTATTATATGCAATGTAAGATTTCAGGACATTTGAAGTTTTCTAGCATGATTTTCTTGCATTTCGAATCATAAATACTCTTTGAATTGTTGATGTTCATTAACCAGTTTGTTGTCTTGGCATGTTGTGAATTTTGTGTTATCCTCAGAGATGTATTTGTGTCAAATTAGCAGAAATTAATAAGAATCTGTATGGATGTAATTGGGCGATGCCATTTCTGGCTGAAGGAAGAGCATAAGCAAAGGGAGTGTCCAGAAAAAGCAAGAGTCGAGGCTGGGAGGAATGGAATAAACATGTAGGGCTACCTAGCCGGTGAGACCACAAAGGTGGAGAATGCTGTCCCATGTGGCGCAGGGCTCTACCATGCCTTTTAGCTAAGGAATCAAAGTCTTGCTGATTGGTCACTGAGTATATGAAAGGAGACGGTATATAATGGATCATTAATGTACCATTTGAATAAGCTTCGGTTTGAATCCAGCTCTGTCACTTTGGAACCTGTGAAAATTTGCCAGTAATACCTTATCTTCCTTCACACAAAAGTGACTATGAACCACATGAACACATCTCAATTAGATCCCAACTACATTCCCCTCAGCCAGATAAAAAACGCCAATGATTACTCCAAGGCCAACCGAATGGGAGTTTAGCCACTAGACTCTAGTGTCACAGACTGGGTGGGTGGGGGAGTGTTGGAGTAGAGACAGAGGACTTAACTAATTAAGGTTAAAATATTTACTTTTGCAGATTTTACAAAAATATATTGCCATGTGAACAAATTGCTTGGATCCCTCCCAGGGCCCTTGGGAGAGACCCTGGAATAGGGTCCTGAAGCTTCATGGTAAATCTATCTGGAGGCTGGGTGTGTGGGAGGTGGTTAGGTAGGTGAGGACTATTCCTCCAGGCAGAAGGAAAGTGGGTGTAAAAGCTCTAAGTGAACTTTCTCACTGGCCGGAAGGGATGAAGGTAAGGTGAAGAGGGATTGGACAGCAGGTCAGGGTGGTAGGCAGAGTCAGAATACCCAGGGCCTTGCAACCCACATAAAGAGTTTGCATCTTATTCTGAATGCAAAGGTAAGCCTTTACAGTGTAAGTCTCAAGGCAACCTTGAGGCTGCTAAAGTTTTTATTATTCCCATTTTATAAATAAACGCCCTTGAGGAAGTTAAGTAATTTGGAGAAAATACCAGGTTCAAGGAGTCCCTGAGTGATGCAAATGGTTAAATTGCTAAATTGCTGACTGAAAAATTGAAGGTTTGAGTCCACCCACAAGCACCTCAGAAGAAAGACCTGGAGAAGGACATCATGCTTGGTAAAGTAGAAGGTAAGCAAAAAAGAGGGAGACCCTCAATGAGACGGATTGACACAGCGGGTGCAACAATGGGCTCAAGCATAGCAAAGATTGTGAGGACGGCGCAGGACCGGGCCATGTTTCGTTCTGTTGTACACAGGGTTGCTATGAGCTGGAATTGACTTGACACACCTAACAGCAACAACAACAACCTGAGTCAAAATCAACTGGACAGCAACTAACAACAACGAGGAGAAATCAGGGAGTACCTCTGAGAAGCCAAGCTCTTCGGCTATACAGTTGTGTGTGTGTGTGTGTGTGTGTGTGTGTGTGTGTGTGTGTGTGTGCGCGCGCGTGCGCGCGTGTGCGTGTATGGCTTCAGAGGAGACTGCTTTGGCCAGTCCTTGCTCAGACTCATGTTCAGATGGAAACATCTTTCCCTACTAGATGCCATTTCAGAGACCTTTCAAATGGATCCCTTGCTTGAGGTAAAAATTAAACATTTTCTATATAAGGGATTACTATATCCCATTTAAAGTAAGTATTTCACAGGGAAATATGTTTCACCGTGAACAAATAGATACCAAAGAGTGATTTTATGCTATGGTTACCTCTGTAATTTACAACTGACAAGCCATGAGCACATGTTAAAAACATAGCCTTTGGAGTCACATGGATCTAGCTTTGATTCCTGGTTCTACCTCTCACTGGTACTAATTTTTAAAAAGCTACTTAGTTTTATTAGGCCTCAGTCTTCTCACTGGAAAAATGGAATAGCAGCACCCGCAACCTAGGGGTCAAAGTGAGGATTTAATGAAAGAACGCAAGCAAGGATCTTAGCATAACGCCTGGCACACAGCAAGTGTTCAATCAGTGTTTGCTCTTGTTATTAACATAGCAGCCATTCTGTGGGATTGCTGCCAATTCAAAGGCTCTAACAGGATTGCATAAGGTCCCAGGGTGGCATAAATGGTTTGCCCTTGGCTACTAACCATAATATTGGCAGTTGAAGTCCACTCAGCAGCTCCTCTATCTACTTCCCTAAGATGACAACCACTGAAAACCCTATGGAGTGCGGTTCTACGCCAAAACACATGGGGTCGCCCTGAGCTGGAACGGTCTCCGGGGCAACGGGTTTTAACAGGATTGCATAACGAATCCTTGCCTCTGGCCAACGGTGTTTTGCAACAGACATGACAGGAGGCCAGGACAACGCCAATCACTGCATTGAAAACTGAAATTTTATGATGTCCCCCTTTGGTATTTGTTTCCTAGGAAACACCCAGAACTCTAAGTCCAGCAAACTCTGGCTGTGCAAATGTTAAACTTCATAAACGCTATAAACACCCCCATTCCATGTACGCGTGCAACCTATTATTGTTGCATCTTTAACCAATGGCAAGAAAACCCCTGGGGCTGCAGGGTGTTTACTATATTTGTACATTGCTATGGACATGGTATTAAGGGCAGTCACCAGTAACATGAAAAGGATGGAGAGGTTTAGGGCAACTCACAACAATGATGAAAACTATTCTCACTCTTAATGCATCATTTTGGAATAAATTTGTAAAATATTTGGGAAATGAGGCATGCCGTTGAGAACTCTGCTTTGGATGCTCGATCCAACCCCACTGACAGGCAGCTTGGTGAAACAGTGAGGAGTCAGGAACTTAGGTCTGCCACCAAATTGGCTGTGTGACACTGGTGGTTACCTTACCTCGTAAGGCCTCAGTTTCTCCCAGTATAAAATGGGGGGAGGGTAGGGGTGGTGTCTATCTGAGTTTTCTGTAGTCTCTTCCAGTATTTTGATTACAAGTGGACCACAAACATGATGTCCTCTCATATCCTGCACTGTTGTTGTTAGGTGCTGTCAAGTTGGTTCCAACTCTTGGAGACACTCAGTACTACAGAATGAAACGCTGTCTGGTCCTGCACCATCCTATGGTCATTGTTATGCTTGAGCCCATTATTGCCGCCTCTACGTCAGTCCATCTTGTTGAAGGTCTTCCTCTCTTTTGCTGACCCTCTACTTGATGAAGACTGATGTTCTTCTCCAGAGACTAATCCCTCCTGATAACATGTCCAAAGTATGTGAGATGAAGTCTTGCCATCCTTGCTTCTAAGGAGCGTTCTGGTGGAGTGGGGTGCCTCCAGTCACTTATTGGTGGAGCTATCGAGCTTTGGAACACTTGCTCCAGCAGGGCAGATGCAGGTCTCAGGCCCTACTGCCAAGAGGTCACAGGAAACAGAAGCAGAGGCTGAAGAGACAAGGGACACAAGAAGCCGAGCTGCCTCAGTCTCAAAAGGTATGGCCATGACCTCAGGGGTCTCAAAATGTGGAGCCGTGGCCTCTGGTGCTTCTAAGGGCAGAGTCGCCACTCAGATGGACTAGGAGAATGGTGCGCCTAAAGCCAAGGGAGCAGAGTTGCTGTCCTAGTGGGCCTGGAAGGTGGAGCTGAAGCCCAGGGCTGAGGGGCCTCCACACAAAATCCAGAGAGTGTGGCCAATACCTAGAGTCTGGAGGGCAGGGCCATTGTGTGAATTGTCTCAGAGGACAGAAGATTATTTTCAAAGCCTTGAGGGCTGATGTAATGTGTTCTGCTGACTTGCTTAATGCCTGTTATCCCTTCTTTCTCTCCAGTTTCTCTCATTTGTAGTGGAAATGTCTATCTTGTGCCCATTCTGCCATTGTACCTTTGGAAGCAAATAACTTGTGTTCTAGATTTCACAGATGAAGAGAATTTTTGGATTTTGGACTTGGAGTTAAGACTTTTGCTATGATATGATGGGGTGAATATGTTTTCCATGTTGCAAGGATGTGATTTTTTGGGGGCCAAAGGGTGGAATGTCATGGATTGAATTATGTCCCCCAAATAATGTGTGTATCAGTTTGGCTGGGCCATGATTCCTGGTATTGTGTGATTTTCCTATATGTTGTAAATCCTGCCTCTATGATGTTAATGAGGGAGGATGGGCGGCAGTTGTGTTAGTAAGGCAGGACACAATCTACAAGATTGGATTGTGTCCTGAGGCAATGTCTTGGTATATAAAAGAGAAAAGCAAGCAGAGAGACAGGGGGACCTCACACCACCAAAAAAGCAGTGCCAGGAGCAGAGCGTGTCCTTTGGAACTGGCGTCTCTGCGCAGAGAAGCTCCTAGTCTGGGGGAATATTGATGAGAAGGCTGAGAGAAAGAGAAAGACTTCCCCTGGAGCTGATGCCCTGAATTTGGACTTTTAGCCTACTTTACTGTGAAGAAATAAATTTGTCTATGTTAAAGCCATCCGCTTGTGGTATTTCTGTTATAGCAGAACTAGATGACTAAGACAATCATGATTTTGCTTATTGGTCCAGTTGTGAGGATTTTTGTTTTCTTTATGTTTAGGTGTAATCAATACTGAAGGCTGTGGCCTTTGATCTTCATTAGTGAGAAAATGCTTCAAGTTTTCTTAGCTATCAGCAAGCAAGGTTATATCATCTGCATATTGCAGGTTGTTAATGAGTCTTCCTCCAATCCTGATTCTACGTTCGTTTTCATATAGTCCAGCTTCAAGGATTCTTTGCTCAGCATACAGATTGAATAAGCATGGTGAAAAGATACAACCCTGATGCACACTTTTCCTAATTTTAAATCACGTAGTATCCCCTTCTTCTGCTGAAGCCTCTTGGTCTATGTACAGGTTCCTCATGAGTGCAGTTAGGCATTTCGGAATTCCCATTCTTCACAATGTTATCCATAATTTGTTATGACCCACACAGTCGAATGCCTTGGCATAGTAAAAAAAAAAAAAAACCAGTTAAACATCTTCCCGGTATTCTCTGCTTAGAACCAAGATCCACCTGACATTAGAAACGATAATCCTTGTTCCACATCCTCTTCTGAATCCGGCTTAAATTTCTGGCAGTTCCCTGTTTATATACCGCTACAACCACTTTTGAATGACGTTCAGCAAAATTCTACTTGCTTGTGATATTAATGATATTGTTTTAGAATTTCCACATTCTATTGGATCGCCTTTCTTTGGATTGGACACAAGTGTGGATCTCTTCCAGTCTGTTGACCAGGTAGTTGTCTTCCAAATTTCTTGGCAGAGACGAGTGAACACCTCCAGGACGGCATTCGTTTGTTGAAACATCTCAGTTGGTATTCCATCAGTTCCTGGAGCCTTCCTTATCGCCAATGCCTTCAGTGCAGCTTGGATTTCTTCCTACAATACATCAGTTCATAATCATATGGAACCTCCTGAAATGGTTGAATGTCGACCAATTCTTTTTGCTACAGTGACTCTGTGTATTCCTTCCATCTTGTTTTGATGCTTCCTGCATCATTCAATATTTTGCCCATCAAATCCTTCAGTATTGCAACTTGAGAGTTGAATTTTAATTCAGTTCTTTCAGCTTGAGAAATGCTGAGTGTGTTAATTCCATTTTGGTTTTCTAACTCCAGGTCTTTGCACATTTTATTATAATATTTTACTCTGTCTTCTCGAGCCACCCTTTGAAACCTTCTGTTTAGCTCTTTATTTCATCATTTCTTCAATTTGCTTGCTCTACATTCAAGAGCAAGTTTCGGAGTCTCTTCTGACATCTGTTTTGGTCTTTTCCTTCTTTCCTGTGTTTTTTTTTCTTTCTTTCTTTTATTGTACTTTAGATGAAGGTTTACACAACAAACTAGCTTCTCTTTAAACAGTTAGTACACATATTGTTTTATGACATTGGTTAATAACCCCAAGACTTGTCAACAGTCTCTCTTCTCCACCTTGGGTTCCCTATTACCAGCTTTCCTGTCCCCTTCTGCCTTCTAGTCTTTGGCCCTGGGTTGGTGTGCCCTTTTAGTCCCCTTTTGTCCTATGGGCCTATCTAATCTTTGTCTGAAGGGTGAACCTCGGGAGTGACTTCATTACTGAGCTAAAAGGGTGTCCGAGGGCCATACTCTCAGGGTTTCTCCAGTCTCTGTCAGGCCAGTAAGTTTGGTCTTTTTTTGAATTAGAATTTTGTTCTACATTTTTCTCCAGCTCTGTTCAGGACTCCCTGTTGTGATCACTGTCAAAGCAGTCAGTGGTGGTAGCTGAGCACCATCTAGTTGTACTGGACTCAGTCTGGTGGAGGCTGTGGTAGTTGTGGTCCATTAGTCCTCTGGACTAATCTTTCCCTTGTGTCTTTAGTTTTCTTCATTTTTCCTTGCTCCTGAAGGAGTGAGACCAGTGCAGTATCTTAGATGGCTGCTTACAGGCTTTTATGACCCCAGATGCTATTCACCAAAGTAGAATGCAAAACATTTTCTTTATAAACTGTCGTATGCCAATAGAGCTAGATGTTCCCTGAGACCATGGTCCCCACAGCCCACAGCCCAGCAATTCAGTCCCTCAGGGAGTTTGGATGTGTCTATGGAGCTTCAACGACCTTATCCTGAACAAGATGTGCTGGCTTCCCCAGTACTGTGTACTGTCTTACCCTTCACCAAAGTTACCACTTATTTATTGTCTATTCAGAGTTTTTCCACCCCCAACCCTCCCCTCCCTCGTAACCATCAAAGATTGTTTTTTTTTTGTGTGTGTAAACCTTTTTCATGAATATAGTAGTGGTCTCATACAATATTTGTCCTTTCGTGATTGACTTCTTTCACTCAGCATAATGCCTTCCAGATTCATCCATGTTGTAAAAATGCTTCACAGATTCATCATTGTTCTTTATCATTGCATATACTCCATTGTGTGTATGTACCATAGTTCGTTTATCCATTCGTCTGTTGTTGGGCATCTAGGTTGTTTCCATCTTTTTGCTATTGTGAACAATGTTGCCATGAACATGGGTGTGCATATATCTATTAGTGTGATGGCTCTTATTTCTCTAGGATATATTCCTAGGCGCGAGATTGCTGGATCATAAGGTATTTCTATTTCCAGCTTTCTAAGGAAATGCCATATCATTTTCCAAAATGGTTGTACCATTTTGTATTCCCACCAGCATTGCATAAGAGTTCCAATCTCCCCGCAGCCTCTCTGACATTTGTTATTTTCTGTTTTTTTGATTCATGCCAGTAATGTTGGGGTGAGATGGTATCTCACTACGGTTTTAATTTGCATTTCTCTAATGGCTAGTGATTGCGAGTATTTCCTCATGCGTCTGTTGGCCACTTGAATGTCTTCTTTGGTGAAGTATCTGTTCATTCCCTTAGCCCATTTTTTAATTGGATTTTTTAATTTTTGTTGTAGAGGTGT
Source organism: Dugong dugon (assembly GCA_030035585.1). NCBI lineage: Eukaryota > Metazoa > Chordata > Mammalia > Sirenia > Dugongidae > Dugong > Dugong dugon. Next base: position 2,035,402 of record CM057475.1, on the reverse strand, counting down.
TGAATTTTCCTGTAGATTTTAGAGATTAGAACTTTGTTGGATTTGTAATAGCCAAAATATTTTCCCAGTCTGTAGGTTCTCTTTTCACTCTTTTGGTGAAGTCTTTTGATGAGCATAAGTGTTTAATTTTTAGAAGATCCCAGTTATCTAGCTTGTCTTCTGGAGTTTGTATGTTGTTAGTTATGGTTTGTATCCTGTTAATGCCGTGTATTAGGATCTCTGGCGTTGATCCTATTTTGTCTTCTATTTTCTTTATAGTTTTTGGTTTTATATTTAGGTCTTTGATCCATTTTGAATTAGTTTTTGTATATGGTGTGAGGTATGGGTCCTGTTTCTTTTTTTGCAGATGGACATCCAGTTTTGCCATCACCATTTGTTTAAAAGACTGTCTTTTCCCCATTTGATGGACTTTGGTCCCTTGTTGAAGATCAGGTGACTGTAGGTGAATGGATTTACATCTGGGTTCTCGATTCTGTTCCATTGGTCAGTGTATCTGTCGTTGTACCAGTACCAGGCTGTTTTGACGACAGTAGCTGTATAGTAGGTTCTGAGGTCAGGTAGTGCGAGTTCTCCTGCTTTATTCTTCTTCTTCAATAATGCTTTACTTATCCAGGGCCTCTTCTCTTTCCATATAAAGTTAATGATTGATTTTTCCATCTCTTTAAAGAATGTTGTTGGTATTTGGATCGGAATTGAATTGTATTTATAGATCGCTTTGTGTAGAATTGTCATTGTCACAATGTTGAGTCTACCTAACCATAAGCGTTGTATGTTTTTCCATTTATGTAGATCTCTTTTGGTTTCTTGCAGTAGAGATTTGTGATTTTTTTGTATAGATCTTTTACATCCCCGGTTAGATTTATTCCTATTTTATTTTTTTAGGGGCTATTATAAATAGTATTGTTTTCCTTTTCATCGTTCTCTTTACTGGTTGTAGAAAGCCAGCTGATTTTTGTATGCTTATCCCGTATCCTGCTACTCTGCTGAATCTTTCTGTTAGTTCCAGTAGTTTTCTTATGGAGTCTTTTGGGTTTTCTATATATCATATCAAATTATCTGCAGATAGGGACAGTTTTACTTCTTCATTACCAATTTGGATGCCCTTTATGTCTTCTTCTTGCCTTATTGCTCTAGCTAGGACTTCAAGCACAATGTTAAATAGGAGTGGTGATGAAGGGCATCCTTGTCTTGTTCCTGTTCTCAAGGGGAATGTTTTCAGCCTCTCTGCATTAAGAAAGATGTTGGCTGTTGGTTTTGTATAGACACCATTTGTTCCATTGAGGAATTTACCTTCTATACCTAGTTATTGAGAGTTTTTATCAGGAATGGGTGCTGGACGTTGTCGAATGCCTTTTCTGTGTTGATTGAGATGATCGTGTGATTCTTTTATTTATGTGATGGATTACATTGATTGATTTTCTAATGTTGAACTATCCTTGCATACCTTGTATGAATCCTACTTTATATGATGCTGAACTCTGTTGGCTAGAATTTTGTTGAGTATTTTTGCATCTATATTCATGAGAGATATTGGTCTGTAATTTTCTTTTTTTGTGGTGTCTTTGCCTGATTTTGGTATTAGGGTAATGCTGGCTTCATGGAATGAATTTTGAAGTATCCTTTCCTTTTCTATGTTCTGAAATAGTTGGGTAGTACTGGTGTAAGCTCTTCTCTGAATGTTTGGTAGAATTCTCCAGTGAAGCCATCTTGGCCAGCGTTTTTTTTGTTGGGAGTTCTTTTTTTTTTTTTTTTTTTACTTTTTCAATCTCTTCTATTTTTATGGGTCTGTTCAAATTTTCAACATCAATTTGTGATAGTTTGGGTAGGTAGTGTGTTTCTAGAAATTTATCCATTTCCTCTAGGTTTTCAAATTTGTTGGATATAGTTTTTCATAGTACTCTGTTATGATCCTTTTTATTTTAGTTGGGTCTGTTGTAATGACCCCCATTTCATTTCTTATTTGGTTTATTTGTGTCCTCTTCTGTTTTTCTTTTGTCAATTTGACTAGTGGTTTGTCGATTTTGTTGAGTCTTTCAAAGAACCAACTTTTGGTTTTGTTGATTCTTCCTATTGTTTTTCTATTCTCTATTTCATTTATTGCAGTTTTGATCTTGTTTGTTTCCTTTCTTCTGGTGGCTGTAGGCTTCTTTTGCTGTTGTCTTTTTATTTGTTCAAGTTGTGTAGCTAATGTTTTAATTTTGTCATTTTCTTCTTTTTTGATATGTGCATCTATTGCTATAAACTGACCTCTGAACACTACCTTTGCTGTGTCCCAAAGGTTTTAGTATGATGTGTTTTCATTCTCATTTGAATATAGGAATTTTTTGGTATCATCTTTCATTTCTTCTGTTACCCAGTGGTTTTTAAGCAGGGTGTTATTTAATTTCCATGTATTTGCTTTTTTTTATTGCTCTTCCTGTTGTTAATTTCTACTTTGATGCCGTTGTAATCAGAGAAGATACTTTGCATTATCTCAATGTTTTGGATTTTGTTGAGGGTTGCTGTTTGGCCTAAGATGTGGTCTATTCTGGAGAACATTCCATGTGCTTTGGAAAAGAATGTGTACTTTGCAGCTGTTGGTTGAGTGTTCTATATATGTCTATGAGGTCAAGTTGGCTGATTGTGCCCTTTAGGTCTTCTGTATCTTTGCTGGGTTTCTTTTTAGATGTTCTGTCCTTTACTGACAGTGGTGTGTTGAAGTCTCCGACTATTATTGTGGAACCGTCAATTTCTCTTTTCAGTACTGTTAGAGTTTGTTTTATGTATTTTGGAGCCCTGTCATTGGGTGCATAGATGTTTATTATGGTTATGTCTTCATGATGGATCGTCCCCTTAATCATTATATAGTGTCCTTCTTTGTCTTTTATGGTGGATTTTGTTTTAAAGTCTATTTTATCTGAGATTAGTATTGCCACTCCTGCTCTTTTTTGGTAGTTGTTAGCTTGATACATTTTTCCCAACCTTTGATTTTTAATAAATTCCCATTCTTTGTTTCTAAGGTGTGTTTCTTGTAGACAGCATATTGATGGATCCTGTTTTCTTATCCATTCTGTCACTCTCTGTCTCTTTTTTTGGATGCATTGAGGCCATTTACATTCAGTGTAATTACTGATAGATGTGAGTTTATTGCTGCCATTTTGTTGTGCTTTTTTTGTGGTGCTGACGTTTTCTTTGTTCCTCTTACTCTCCTGTGCTAAGTTCTTTTTGTTTATGGATTTTTTTTCATTTCCTTTGGTTTCGTAGGGTTTGTTTTTGCTGAGACTTTATGCTTTTCCTCTTTATTTTGATGAGTAGGTTTGTTAACTTTCTTTGTGGTTTCTGTGAAATTTTCCCTTATCTTTCTAAGGTTGAAGCAGTCTAGTATTACCTGGTATTGTCTTGCCTTCCTCTCCGTTAGAAGGTTCTATACCTACACCGTTTATTCCCTCTTTTATTGTTCTAATGTTGTTGTCATTTAAAGATTAACTGTTCTGATTCCCTGTTGTATTTCTTTTGGTTTTGGATAGTCCTGGAGAGTTCATTGCCTAGATTGGTATCTGGCTGGTACGATCCTGCATCTTATATTCATCCTGTGAGCTGAAGTTGTTTGTTCTCAGATCGAAGGACTCCTTTTAATAAGTCTTGTAAATTTGGTTTGGTTTTTACATATTCCCTTAATTTCTGTTTATCTGGAAATGTCCTAATTTCACCATCATATTTGAATGAGAGTTTTGCAGGATATATTATTCTTGGCTGGCAATTTTTTTCTTTCAAGGTTTTATATACGTCATCCCATTGCCTTCTTGCCTGCATGGTTTCTGCTGAATAATCCGAACTTAGTCTTATTGTTTCTCCTCTGTATGTGACTTCTTGTTTTTTTCAAGCTGCTCTCAGGAGTCTTTGTTTGTCTTTGGTTTTGGCAAGTGTGATTATAATATGCCTTGGTGATTTTCTTTTGGAGTCTATCCTATATGGGGTTCATTGATCTTCTTCGATGGCAGCTTTTCATCTTTCATGATATTTGGGAAGTTTTCTGTCAGCATTTCTTCAATGATCCTCTCTGTGTTTTCTGTTTTCTTCCCCTGTTCTGGAACTCTGATCAGTAGCAAATTTTTGCCTTTGATTGTATCCCACCTAATTCTCAGGGTCTCTTCAATTTTCTTTTTCTGAGTTTTCCTCAGAGTTGTATCCAAGTGTTTGTCTTCAATTCTGCTGAGATCCTGTCTTCTGCTATTTGAAATCTGCTCCTCAGCACTTCTATGACACTGTCCATTTTTGAAATCTTGTTGTTTATCTTTTGGATTTCTAATTGTTGTTTTTGTATGATTTCTAGTTGTGAATTTATTTTGGCATTTTTTTCCTGCATTATTTTCCTGAATTCTTCCATTTTTTGTCTGTATTTTCCATGAATTTGTCTATTTTCTCCTCATTTTTGTCTGCTTTTTGCTTCAATTCTTGGATAATTCTGAGTATTAGAGATTTGAATTCCATATCAGGTAGTTCTAGTGCCTTTTCTTCTACAGGAAAGTCATCTGGTGTTTTATTTTGGACACCTACTGGAACCATCCTGTCTTGTTTTTGTAAATGTTTTGATATTGTCTGCTGTCTTCGGGGCATTCAGTAGTTATTTTTCTCATTTATTGATTGTAGATTTGTTTGTTTCATCCTTTTTTTCTTCTTCTTCTTATTTGGCTATGTCTGAGCAGGTAGGGTGTGTGTTCTTTGTTGTTTCCTTGTCTGTGGGCATGATACTTTTCACGTCCTTCTCCAGTTGGCAGGTTCAGTCTCAGATATGGTACAGCAGGGCAGGTCTAGCTGAAGAGGACTTGCTTGGATGGGTTGTTTGTGGCACTTAAGACAGCCACCAGGGCAGGCTGGTAATCAGTGCAGGGCAGGTTCCAGTAGGTTGTGCCTGTACTGCTTGTTGGTGCAATGTTAATTGCACGGTGCAGGTAGGCAGGATGGAAATGGGAGACTGTGATGTGTGGAGCTAAGATGGGCATGGGAGAGAGGAGAGACGAACAGGAGCCAAAAGAATACAAACAAACAAACAAAAAAGAGTGTTAAGGGAGCTTGCTATTGGAGTGGAGAAATGAGAGACTGAGAAATGAGGAAAAACAAAAATGAAGAAAAGAAAAAGGGTAGAAGAAAAAAATGAATAAATCTAGAAACTGGAAAAGAAGAAAGACAAAAAAGGAATAAGAGAAAGAAGAAAACAAAACAAAGAAACAACAACAAAAACATCAAAACCAAAAAGAGAAAAAACAAGAAAAAAAGAATGCCCCCAGGGATGTCCCTGTGCGTCTGCACAGAGTAAGGGACTAGCTTCCAAGCCACGCAGTACGGCCTGGCTAGAAGGGGCTCCCAAGCCAAGAAAAGAAAAAGAAAACAAACAAATCAAAACAGAACAAATCAGTGCAAACAAACAAACAAACACAAAAGCCCAAGGGTCCCACCAGCATAGTGGCACCGGCCGGGAAGCAGTTTCACAGTCGAGTGGTGTTTCACAGCCTTTCAGGAAGAAGCAAAGATGGCACACAAAGCCAGGTACTTGAGAGAAAGGAGGGGGAGGTGGTTAGAGGTAAGGAAGAAATCTAAAGAAACAGAAAAAAGCAACACCAGCAGCAAACAAAAGGCACTCAGGGAGTCTGCCAGTGTGGGTGGGTGGAATCCAAGTGACACTGAGGTGAGGCTGGTGCTTCCTGGCCAAGAGACTGTGGCTGCAGGAAGCAGAGGAGGCTAAGTGGGAGTGAAGAAGTGTGGGGGTGGGGAAGTGTATATCACTCATTAATCCTTGTTCTGTCTCCTGCTGGAAGCTCGTGAAGCTGCTTTCTCATACCCTCTGTTCGCTGATCTCCAATAGGAGTCCAAGATGGTGGATCTGTGCTGCGGTAGCTGATAGGGGACCTCTGCATGTATTTCTCCTTGCTCTCTGTTCTTGGTCAGTTTCTTATTCCGATTGGTGCTTGGTTGAGTTCTTTATCTCTTCATTTGATGCTTAGGTTTTCAGGATTGACGTGTGACTCTGTTTGACTTAGTTTTTCTGATCTTTGCTGCAGAGGGATGGCATGGTGCTTTTGACTACAGCGCCATCTTGCCCGGAAGTCCCTCATGGTTTTTTATAGTAGTGGTATCATACAATATTTGTCTTTTTGTGATTGACTTATTTCATTCAGCATAATGCCTTCCAGATTTATCCAAGTTGTGAGATGCTTTGCAGATTCATCATTGTTCTTTATCTTTATATAATATTCAGCTACGTATATATACAATAGAAATGTATAAACATTTTTGAAGTGGAACTTTAGCGATGTAGTGCAGGTTAAGTCAAGCTTAATTGGAGTTCTTGAAAAGAGTGAAGATGAAATCAGCTCTAAATTGAAACTCTTTTGAAATGTAAACGTTGCTTCTTCAGTTAAGAAGGAGTGAGATAGAGCCCAGGCAGTCCCTGGGGAAATTCTCTGAAAGTGGGTAAGACAGCAAGTTTATTTACATAAATTAAAGCCCAAATCTCTGCACTCTTGTGTTACAGTCAAATTTTTTACAGTTATGATCTGCCTCCTTGTTTTATCAACTAGTTTGAACCTAGTTACCAATTTCCTAAGAGTTAGCATAGAGATTTAATAAGTATGGTGAAAGGAAACAACCCAAACACACACATTTCCTGACCTTAAACTGTACAGTATCCCCTTGTTCTATTCAAACAAAGTATAGGTTCCTCACGAGCACACTTAAATGTTCTGGAATTCCCACTTTTCCCAATGTTATCCATAATTCGTTATGATCCACACAGTGCATAGTCAGTAAAACACAGGGAAACTTCTTTCTGGTATTCTCTGCTTTCAGCCAAGATCGATCCGACATCAGAAATGATATCCCTAGTTTCAAGTCCTCTTCTGAATCCAGCTTGAATTTCTGATAGTTCCTTGTCAATGTACTGTTGCAACCGCTTTTGAATGATCTTCAGCAATATTTTACTTGTGTGTGATATTAATGATATTGTTCAATAATTTCTACATTCTGTTGGATCACCTTTCTTTGGAATGGGCAAAAATATGGGTTTCTTCCAGTCGGTTGGCCAGGTAAGTGTCTTTCAAATTTCTTGACATAGAAGAGTGAGCACCTCCAGCACTGCGTCTGTTTGCTGGACATCTCAGTTGGTATTCCATCAAATCCTGGAGGTTATTATTATTATTATTTTTTGCCAATGCTTTCAGTGCAGCTTGGACTTCTTCCTTCAGTACCATAGGTTCTTGATCATATATGCTACCTCTGAAATGGTTGAATGTTGACTAACTCTTTTTGGTACAGTTACTCTGTGTATTCCTCCCATATTCTTTCATACTCTCTGTGTCGATCAATATTTCCCCCATAAAATCGTTCAATATTGCAACTCAGAGCTTGAAGTTTTTCTTCAGTTCTTTCTGTTTGAGAAAGCTAAGTGTGTTCTTCCCTTTGGTTTTCAAACTCCAGGTCTTTGCACATTTCATTATAATAATTTATTTTGTCTTATCCAGCTACCCTTTTAAATCATCTGTTCAGCTCTTTCACTTCATTTCTTCATTTGCTTTAGCTACTCGACATTCAAGAGCAAGTTTCAGAGTCCCCTCTGACATCCGTTTTGGTCTTTTCTTTCTTGCTTGTCTTTTTAATGTCCTTTTGCTTTCTTCATGTATGATGTCCTTCCATAACTCATCTGGTATTGTCATTAGTGTTCAATGCATCAAATCTATTCTTGAGATGGTCTCTAAATGCAGATGGGATATACTCAAGGTCGTATTTTGGTTCTTTTGGACTTGCTCTAATTTTCTTCAACTTCAACTTGAACTTGCGTATGAGCAATTGTTTCGCAGTTGGCTCCTGGCCTTGTTTTGACTGATGATATTGAGCTTTTTTATTGTCTTTTTCCACAGATGTAGTCAATTAGATTCCTGTGTATTCCATCTGGCGAGGTTCACGTGTATAGTCACCGTTTATGTTGGTGAAGAAAGGTATTTATAATGAAGAAGTAGTTAGACTTGCAAAATTCTATCACGTGATCTCTAGCGTCCTTTCTATCACCAAGGCCATATTTTTCAGTTACCAATCCTTCTTTGTTTCTACCTTTCATATTCCAATCATCAGTAATTATCAATGCATCTTGATTGCATGTTTGATAAATTTTAGACTGCAGATGTTGATAAAAATCTTCAATTTCTTCATCCTTGGAATTAGTTTTTGGTGCATAAATTTGATAATAATTATACATACGTAATAATAATTATATATATTATTGGATAATAATTACATATAATAATGCAATTATAATAATTGCATTAACTAGTCTTCTTTGCAAGCTTGTGGATATTATCCTATCACTGACAATGTTACATGTCATGGTACATCTTGTAATGTTCTTTCTGACAATGAATGTGATGTCCTTCCCCTACTATTTGTCATTCCTGGCAGAGTAGACCATATGAGCCTTCGATTTAAAATGGCCAATACCAGTCTATTTCAGCTCATTAATGCCTAGGATACCTATCTTTATGTGGTCCATTTCATTTTTGACAACATCAAATTTTCCTAGATTCATACTTTGTACACTCCATGTTCCAATAATTAATGAATGTTTGCAGCTGTTTCTTCTCATTTTCAGTCATGCCAAGTCAGCAAATGAAGATCTCGTAACCTTGACTCCATCCACATCATTAAGGTTGACTCCACTTTGAGGAGGCAGCTCTTCCCCAGTCGTATTTTGAGTGCCTTCCAACCTGAGAGGCCCATCTTCTGGCACTATACCAGACAGTGTTCTGCTGCTATTCATAAAGTTTTCATTGGCCAATTTTTCACAAGTAGATCACCAGGTCCTTCTTCCTAGTCTGTCTTAGTCTAGAAGTTCTGCTAAAGCGTGTTCACCATGGGTGACCCTGCTTGTATTTAAAATACTAATGGCTTAGCTTCCTGCATCACAACAACACACCAGCCACCACAGCATGACAAACTGACAGATTCATGGGGCCTCATCTATATAGCAGGTATAAATAATATATATCCCCATAAAGTGACTACAAGATTAAGTAAGGTGTATAAAAAAACCTGTTTTTTGGGCTTGCCATATACAGAGCCCCATAAATTGGTGGCAATTTCTTTACAAAGAGAAGGGGACATGTGGATACTTGTTGATTCAGATGAATTCTTCTAAAACAGCGTATGTTGTGTTTTCTATATGAGGAATTAAAAAAATTGCGAAGTCATACTATCTTCTCTCACACATTTTAGAAGATACAGTCTCACGGCTGTGAAGAACAGAAGCCCTAAAGTCCTGCAGTTTCCTCTCCCCTAAAATGCAGGGTTTGGTTATCTCACAGGATTGTTTTAAGGATAAGATGAATCAGCAAAAGTTCTAACGTCTTGAATCCTATTTTTTAATCTAGTGTTAGTCTGTGGTCTCTCTGCCCCCTAACTTAGTATTCCTTAGTCACTAATGATGCTTCCTTAGATCCACTTATGTGGATCATCTATGGGCCTGACAAAGCTTCCAGCCTTACAGAGAGTGCTGTCTATAACATAATATAGTGTGATGATGAAAATCAGGAGTTCAGAGATCAGACTCATGAGGCTGGAGGTCTGACAGCCTGGGTCTGAGGCTCACTCTATGGTATAAACCTTTCTGCACCCAACGTTCTCTAAAAAAAAAAAAAAAAAAAAAAAAATAAACCAAATCAAATCACTTGCTGTCAAATCGATTATGACTCATGGTGGTCTTATGTGTGTCGGAGTAGAATTGTGCTCCATAGGGTGTTCAGTGTTTAATTTTTCAGAAGCAGATTATCAGGCCTTTCTTCCAAGGCATCTCTGGTGGACTAGAACCCCCAACCTTTCAATTAGCAGCCAAGCCCATTAACCATTTGCACTACACAGAGACTCCAAACCAGTTGCAGCTGAGTTGATTCCAACTCATGGAGACCCCTTGTGTGGAGAGTGTAACTGTGCTCCATAGGGTTTTTTAAGGCTGTAACATTTTGGAAGCAGATTACCAGGCCTTTCTTTTGAGGTTCAATTTCAGGAGGTAGCATATATGATCAAGAACCCGTGGTACTGAAGGAAGAAGTCTAAGCTGCACTGACGTCATAGGCGAAAAGAAAAAGGCTCCAGGAATTGATGGAATACCAGTTGAGATGTTTCAGCAAACAGATGTAATGTTGGAGGTGCTCACTCTTCTAAGTCATGACATTTGGAAGACACTTACCTGGCCAACTAACTGGAAGAAACCCATATTTTTGCCCTTTCCAAAGAAAGGTGATCCAACAGAATGTAGAAATTATTGAACAATATCATTAATATCACACACAAGTATAATTTTGCTGAAGATAATTCAAAAGTGGTTACAACAGTACATCGACAGGGAACTACCAGAAGTTCAAGCTGGATTCAGAAGATGAAGTGAAACTAGGGATATCATTGCTGATTTCAGATGGATCCTGGCTGAAAGCAGAGAATACCAGAAAATCTTTACCCGTGTTTTATTGACTATGCAAAGGCATTTCACTGTGTGGATCATAACAAATTATGGATAACATTGCAAAGAGTGGGAATTCCAGAACATTTAATTGTGCTCGTGAGCAAACCGTACTTAGACCAAGGGGCAGTCGTTCTAACAGAGCAAGGGCATACTGCGTGGTTTAAAGTTAAGAAAGGTGTGGGTCAGGGTTGTATCGTTTCACCATATTACTCAATCTGTATGCTGAGCAAATCTGAGACACTGGACTATATGACAAAGAATGGGGCATCAGGATTGGAGGAAGACTCATTAACAACCTACTGTATGCAGATGACACAACCTTGCTTGTTGAAAGTGAAAAGGATTTGAAGCACTTACTGATGAAAATCAAATACCACAGCCTTCAGTATGGATTGCACCTCAACATAATGAGAACAAAAATCCTCACAACTGGACCAATAAGCAACATCATGATAAATGGAGAAAATACTAAAGTTGTCAAGGATTTCATTTTACTTGGATCCACAATCAACGTCCATGGAAGCAGCAGTCAGGAAATCAAATGATGCGTTGCATTCAGTAAATGTGCTGCAAAAGGCCTCTTTAAAGTGTTAAAAAGCAAAGGTGTCACTTTAACAACTAAGGTGTGCCTGATCCACCCATAGTGTTTTCAGTTGCCTCATATGCATGCGAAAGCTCAACAATGAATAAGGGAGACCCGAGAAGAATTGATGCTTTTGAATTATGGTGTTGGCCAAGAATACTGAATATACCATGGGCTGCCAAAAGAACGAACAAATCTGTCTTGGATGTGGTACGATCAGAATGCTCATTTGAAACAAGGATGGTGAAACTTTGTCTCAAGTACTTTGGACTTGCTATCAGAAGGGACCAGTCTGTTGAGAAGGACATTATGCTTGGTAAAGTAGAGGGTCAGCGAAAGAGAGAAAGACCCTCAAAGAGATGGATTGACATTGGCTGCAATGATGGACTCAAGCATAACAATGATTATGAGGATGGCGCAGGACTGGGCCGTGTTTCATTCTGTTGTACATGGGGTCACTACGAGTGGGAACCTACTTGACAGAACCTAACAACAACAACAACAACTGGGTGGGCTTGAACTACCAATCTTTTCTTTAGTCGCTAGTGCTTAACCATTTTTGCCACCCAGGAAGTCCCCCAGGGTCCTCTAGTGCAAATAAAATTGTATCTACTTCATAAGGGGATCATGGAGAGTAAATAAAAAAATTAGTCTTAATGTAGACTCAATGATTGGTTGGAAGTTAAGTCTTGAAAAGGTGTATTCTGTAAAGACATCAAGAGGCTTGTCTAGGGAGAGCTATATTTAGGGATGAGGTTTGACTAAGGTGGGCACCTCAGGGGTATATTTAATTAATGCTGCTTGTGATGGTTAAGGTTGTGTGTCAGCTTGGCTAGGCTGAGATTCAGTGGTTTAGCAGAATTGGACTGATTGCTCTTCCATAACATAATAAAATGTAATCACCTCCATGATGAAATTTGATATAATACAATCACCTCCATGATGAGATCTTCTATGAGCAGCCAATCAGTTGAAAGGGGAGTTTCTGTGGGGTGTGGCTCTCCTGCAGTATATAAATGGATGTTCCAGCAAGGCTTACTCTCTTCTGTGACCTGCATCTGACCTGCAGTTCTTCGTGAGCCAGCAGCCTGCCAACTGACCTGCCAGTTTGGGATTCACCAACCCCTGCAATAACTTGAGTCAGGAGAAGCCTCCAGCCTGATACCTAACCCACAGATTTGGAATTTGCCAGCTTCCAAAACTGCGTGAGCTATTTCCTTGAATTAAGTCTCTGTATATATTTATATAGAGAAGTTTCACTGGTTTTGCTCCATAGTCCATCACTTTATCACATGGAAAGACCCTGGAGTAGAGATCAACATGGCTTCTGAAGGTGAGTTCCTTTGAAAGACACCTAAGGATGCTTCTTTTGTGGAAACCAGTCAGCCTGATGTACTGGCTTTCTGTAGGGGTTTGAGCTTTCATATTTTAAAAGTGTAGGCTTATAGTGTGGGGACAGCCAGTGTCACTGATAATTGTCTGTGGTTGTTGTTCACAGTGGAATTGGAATTAGGACTAAGATATTTAAAGGAGCCCTAGCAGTGCAGTGGTTAAGCGTTCAGCTGCTAACCAAAAGGTTGGCAGTTCCAATCCACCAGCTGCTCCTCGGAAATCCTATGGGACAGTTCCACTCTGTCCTATAGGGTCGCTATGAGTTAGAATCGACTGGACGGCAAAGGTTTTTTTTTAAGGTATTGAAAACTGAACTGATATTGTAGTTAACATTAAAATGGATTTCCTCTTTTTTAGAGATAGGTATGGAAATATTTTCAGGTGAGACTATATGTCTGAGCTTCACTTAAGTAACGAAGGGAGGTCATTATACTATTCCTTCTGTTATATTTCTTAACATTCTGTTTCATATCTATATATTCATATATATTTAAAAATTAGCATGATAAAAAGTTAAAATATAAAAATCCAAAATGGAAAGAGCTATCTGGGGAGGAATAGGAAATAGAAAGTGGGTCTGGGAATGGTTTTCCCCTAGTTTACAAATGTGGTAGTTTGAAGTTTAGAAATATTGTGGAAGTTTTCAAACCTGTAATGTGGAAGAGCCTTGACACTCCTGTTCATTGAGAAGGTAGACTCTCCACCTGTGGAGGTTCTCTCTTTGATTTTTTTTGCTAGCTGAGCCCTAGGTGAGGTCAGAAGGCTCTATGTGGTCAATTCCAGAAGCTTATATCTAATGTGTTGTGCTCTAATGAGTGATACCTGAATCATCCACCAGAGGCTCCCCAACTTCATATAGTCTTTTTCAATTGCCTTGGGGTTATTTCTAACCAGGTTAGGAAAGGAGGCCTGGGTGTTTTTCCACTTTACTGAACTGATACGGATAGAGACCTAGGAAGGCCAGGAAATAGCCTCCACAACGCTCTGTTGTGGATAGCCTTCCTCCTTCTCCTGGATCCAGGTAGCCCTCACCTCTAGGCTCTAGGTTAGGGGTGGTCTGATACAAAAAATGGTGGTCATCCTAAACATGGTCTATGAGCTTCTGGAAGGAAAGTATTAAGATCCAACATTTCTTGTGTTCTTGATATGTGTTCTTAGATTTATTCACCACAGTTTATATTAAATAATAATATAATAAAATAATTCATCTATCTAATCTTTTTTTATTTTATTGTACTTTAAGTGAAAGATTGCAATTCAAGTTAGTTTCTCATACAAAAATGTACACATACATTGTTATGTGACCCTAATTTCTCTCCATATACTGTGACAGCCCACTCCTCCTTTTCACCCCTGATTTCGCATTTCCTCTCAGGCAGCTCCTGACCCACTCTGCCTTCTCATCGCACCTCCGGACAGGAGCTGCCCATTTAGTCTCAAGTAGCTACTTGAGCTAAGAAGCACACTCTTCACGACTATCATTTTATGTCCCATAGTCCCATCTAATCTTTGCCTGAAGAGTTGGCTTCTGGAATGGTTTTAGTTGTGGGTTAACAGAGAGTCCAGGTGCTATGCTTTCTGGAGTTCCTCCAGTCTCAGTCAGACCATTAAGTCTGGTATTTTTACTAGAATTTGAGTTCTGCACCCCACTTTTCTCCTGCTCCATCAGGGACTGTCTGTTGTGTTCCCTGTCAGGGTGGTCATTGGTGGTAGCCAGGCACCATCTAGTTCTTCCGGTCTCAGGCTGATGCAGTCTCTGGTTTATGTGGCCCTTTCTGTCTCTTGGGCTAATACTTTCCTTGTGGCTTTGATGTTCTTCATTCTCCTTTACTCCAGGTGGGTAGGCACCAATTGATGCATCTTAGATGGCCAGTGACTATCTTTGAAGACCTCAGACGCCACTCACCAAAGTGGGATGAAGAACATTTTCTTAATAAACTTTGTTTTGCCAGTTGACCTAGATGTCCCCTGAAAGCATGGTCCCCAGACCCCCACCGCTGCTACTCTGTCCCTCGAAGTGTTTGGTTGTATTCAGGAAAATTCTTAGCTTTGGTTTAATCCAGTTGTGCTAACTTCCCCTGGAGTGTGTGCTGTTCTTCCCTTCACTTAAGGTAATTCTTGTCTACTATCTAGTTAGTGAACAACCCTCTCCCTCCCTCCCAACCCTCAAAACTATAAAAGAATGTTTTCTTCTGTGTTTAAACCTTTTCTTGAGTTCTTATAATGGTGGTCTTATACAATATTTGTCCTTTTGTGACTGACTAAATTCACTCAGCATAATGCCTTCCAGATTCCTACATGTTATGTTTCACGGATTCATTGTTGTTCTTTATTGTTGTGTAGTATTCCATTGTGTGAATATATCATAATTTGTTTATCTAGCTAATCGTTTTAAGAGCTCAATACTCTAGACAGTACTTGTAGGCCCTTTTATTGTATGAAGAAATGTAGACTTGATGTTCAATAACTCAACCAGCAACAGCTAGGAAGAGGTTGAGTCAGTAAAACTAAGCCAATCTAAGGAAATGTGTGAGGACATTGTTTGGTTGTCACCGTAACTAGAGGGTGGTCCTGGCACTTAGTAGGAGGAAGTCAGAGGTGGCATGTACATGGGATAGTCCTTCAGAAATAATTGTCAGACTAAAAATGCCAATGGCATCCCTAATAAGACACACTAGGAATTAGCCCCTGCTCTTAGCCTGTGTGCCATGTTTTCGTCTGGGAAAGAGAAGGAGAAACAAAAAAGGGTGAGATGGAAGTAAAAAAGAAACTATTTGGTTAGTTCAGAAGTTCACATTACAAGAGCCAAAACAAGAGACATGGTTAGAAAGGAGAGATCCTGAAAAGTTTTATTTGGATGTTATATTTGATAAATCTGCTATCTAGTCTAATTTCTTGACCTTGCAAGTTATTTTTTCTTTTTGCCTGGAGGCTCTGAGGATTTTTCTTTATCTTTAAATCAGAATAGTTTTACTAGGACATGTTTTGGGATTAATAATTCTGAGTCAATTTTCTCCAGTACCCTGTGGGTTCTTTCAACATATAGATTCAGATCTTCTTTTATTTCTGGGTTGTTTTTGAGAATTGTTGTTATAATTTTTAGCAGCCTTTATTTTTTAGATCAGTTTTAGGTTTACAGAAGAGCTTTACAGAAAATACAAAGAGTTCCCATTGCCCCCTCCCCCCTGCAGATTGTTTCTTCTATTAACATCTTGCATTCCTGTGGCACATTTGTTGCAATTGATGAACCATTATTGATGCATTATTATTAGTAACTAATGTCCATAATCTACATTAAGGTTCACTCTTTATGTTGTATAATCCTATGGGTTTTGACAAATGTTTAATGTCTATAGTAACATGCAGAATGATTTCACTGTCCTAAATATGCCTTGTGCTTCACTTATTCATCTCTTCCCACGTCCCCCCTCCACCACAACCACTGACCATTTCACTCTTTCTGTAGTTTTACCTTTCCCAGAATGTCATATAGTTGGAATCAGAATACAGTGTGTAGCTTTTTAGAATCGACTTTTTTCACTTAGCAGTATGCATATAAGACTCCTCCATGTCTTTTTGTGGCTTAATAGTTCATTTCTCTTTCATAGCTGAATAATAGTCCATTGTATGGAAGTACCACAGCTTGTTTATCCATTCATCTATTGAAGGATATCTTGTTGCTTCCAATTTTTGGCCTTTATGAATAAAGCTCCTAGAGACCTTCATGTGCAGGTTTTTATGTGGACATACATTTTTATCTCCTTTGTGTAAATACCTAGGAGTGTGATTCCTGGACAAAATGTTTAGTCTATGTTTAGCTTTGTAACAAATTGCCAGATTGTCTTCCAAAGTGGCTTATCATTTTATTTTGTGACTATTGTTTTTGGTGTTGTGTATAAAAAGTCACCAATGAACCCAAGGTCTTCTAGGTTTTCTATGTTTTCTTCTAGAAGTTCTTATCTGAATAGCTCTTTATTGGTTGAATGATGATCTCTATTATTAAAGAGAAATTTCATTTCTGTTCTGGTTTTTGTCTATCGGCTAAGAGGAAGGTGGCTTATATTTGTTTTTATCCAAATAGCAGAAGGTCCAACAACTGATTGTAAACTTCCATGTTGTTTAATAAACATTTAGACTTTCTACAACTTTTAAAAAATATCCACCAATAATTCACCTGCTTTCATATTTCTTCTTAGACTTATGTTAGAGTTTCTTAGCATTATATACTTGAGAATATTTGATTGTTGTGTTGAAGGACAAACTTTCAACTTCACTATATTTAAAAATTGTTTTCCAAACTAATTGATTCTGATGCTCATTTCCTGTGTTCCTGATTCTTACCATTCTTCCCCCACACCCAATTCAAGTAAATTGTTGGTTATCGGATGGATATAAACTAGGTAGGGCTCCAGTTTTTTATTTTATTTTATGAATGAGTAGTCGATTGTGCCATTATTGTTAATGAGCAGTCTTTTCTTTATATGCTACCAGTATTCTCCAATGTTTTTCTCTCTCAATTTATACTTTATACAGGCTCTCCAACTGTAGACTGTGGCCATGATGAAGAAATAGGAACAGAACAGAAACGAGGAAAGAGGAAACGACATAAATTTAGTATGGAAGAAGTGCTCATACTTAATAACAAATTTTCAGAGGACCCTTACCCTGATTTTACAACCAGAAGAGATCTGTCCAACCTAGTCCATTGTTCTGTGGCTGTAATTGATGTAAGTCAAATGTTTAAAACTGTTATGCATGTGCCTTTTTGTAGACAATATGGAAAACGTAAAGAATATGAGAAAGTTTAAAAGCATTTTATCCCATAGAAAAGAATGTTGACATTTTGTTAGTTTTTTTATTCATCTCAGCGTGAGTGTGAGTATATTTATGTCTATGTTTTATGAAAAAAGACTATCTTAAGGTAAGTTTAGCAGCAGAGACTGGTTAATTATCCAGGATAGGGACGATGGTGGTTTGGACCAGGTTGCTGGCTGTGGAGGCAAAGAGAGCCAGGAAGACTGTGTATTTTGAAGGAGGAGCTGGCAGAGTTTCGCTGAGATATTAGATATGCAGTGAGAGAGAAGGCAGAGATAAGGATGGTTCTAAAGGTTTGGCTTGAGCAAATGGAAGATTGGAGTTGTCCTTAACTAAGGTGAAGAGGCCTAGGAGAGGAGCCGGAGACATCAGGATTTTTACTTTGGACGTGCTAACTTTGGTATGGCTATTAAACATCTAAGAGGAGATCATAAGTAAACAGTTGGATATGCAGATCTGAAGGGCAGGAGAAAGGACTTAGCTTGAGATATAAATTTTGATATTGTCCTCAGTACCTGGCACAGTCCCTCACAGCATTAGTAGGTGCTTCATAACCATATGTTTCATGCCCATTTTGTTTGGGGAATTCCCTGATATAATCATTTGTGGAAATGATTTTTAATAACTACATAACATTTTATTCTATTAGAGTTATGCTATTTTACACGCAGAATTAAGGTGATTTCCATCTTTGTCTTTGTTCTAATTATAATAAACAATTGAATTTAGTGCCTGCTTGACAATAGGAAGAAATTTTCTTATTGGAAATTGTCTTCGAGAATTTCAGAACAGCTTTGGAGGATAAAGAAAGAATAGGCATTTCTGAATTTCTGACCATTTAGTTCCTCGAGGTCAGAACAGATCTTTAATCATTTTTTATCCTCCATACCTGTCAGAGGGATAGGATAAGAGGAAGTGCTGGCCGATCAATATCACAGAATTGACTTGGGCTGCCTGTGCAGAGAGAAAGCACCCCTAGATGGGATCAGGAAGCAAGCACAGCTGGGGAAATCATCCCAGGAAGCTGTTTGACAGGAGGAAGTGAGCACTTGGTTTGTGGCTGGATCCTTGAGATCTGCCCACTACTGAGTTCATGAATTATTGACACTTGAACTCAGCTTTCTCTAACACATGTATGACTTTCTATGACAGCGCATTTTGAGGAGGAAATGAGTGTGTTTGTAAGTGCTGAGTTCTTTGTGCACAGAGTTTTGTTTTAAACTATCATTGGGAGAGTGGACGGCAAGTACTTGTAACTTCAGGGCTACTAACAGCCTGAAGCATTTCTGAACTGGGAGACACGGATGGGTTCTGGGCTGAGCAAATGGCAAAAGGCTCCCAGATATACTGCCTGTGCTGCATAAATCCACCCTATCACAACCATGGCTTATGAGAATTAATAGTCTAAAAACACATTTTGTCATTTCCACCTACCTTAGGAGGTTGGCATTATGGTTGTTATGAATGATTATCCTGATTTGATGGAGGAGGAAAAAGAATGAGGATTAAAGGGAATCAGTGAAAGACTTAGTGTCACATATCAATCAAGTATGACTCAAACTCTTGCTTGAATTCATTGAAAGCAGTGAATTTAAGAATATAATTAAAAATACATGAATCATGAATTTATCCTAGCGGGACAGCTTGAATAAAACAAAGAAGTTATCTGAAGATTGCAATGTGTTCAGGGGACACCTGGCAGTCTGTTCTGTCTTTAAATGCAGAGGATTGCAAACAGGTGACAGACAGGTTAGGGCTGAGTTTGCATTTACAGAAGGGCCACTGCACACGATGGAGGTTGGGATTTTGGAATTGTGGATTGCACCCTCCATAATTGCATGTGAAGCTCTGGGAAGAATTGTCTTCATTTTCCTTGTCTTACTCAAGGTCAGAGACAAATCAGCAATAAGGCAGAGACGAGACAAATACAAAATCCTCCTACATTATGGAAATGCATTGTAGGAATAACCAGATAAACAGATTTGATAGAACAATATTCTCTTTTCTGTTTAGTGCTGGTTCCAGAATAAGAGAGCTCGACTACCACCTAAAGAGAGACGCAGAATCTTTGCCGTTAAGAAGGGAAAAGAGTTCCCTGTCGAAGGTCTGTCACCTTTAAGTCTTCAGGATACCAACACTGAAGCTTCCAAGGATATCCCTGAGCAGAGCTTCTCTTTTGCCCAGGAGACTCTGCTGGGTAGAGCTAGCTGCTCCTCTCTGGACACACAGGGGGTTCCCAGTCAACAGGTTGGCTCAGGCGACTCTGGGTTTCCAAACATTCAAAAGGAACCAGGCTACGATTTGGAGTATCGAGGTAACACAGCAAGTGGACTCTTTCCTGGCTCTGTGTTACCCAACTACACATCAGAAATTGGCCTTTATTCTCCTACATCTTCTGTGGAGCACTTTGACAGGGACAGGACTGAGAGAGGGCAAAGCCAGCATGCAAGCCCCTACCCTCAGCACTACGTTTATAGTGTGCATGGAGTGAGGCAGCAGGAGGAGGAGCAGAAGAAGAGTCTTTACTCACCATTGCAAGGACAGCAGCAGAATGGTTGGCAGTGTCATCTACAGCATCCTCAACAGCCTCAGCATTGTCAAGAGAAGCTGCAGTTCCAGCACCCAAGTCATGGGGATCTAGGGCAGCAATTGCCCTCCCTTCAGTCCCAGGAGCAGATTTTGTATCCTCAAAATAACGAAGGGTCATTGAGCTCTCAGCTGCAGCAGGCACATCCCCAAACAGCGGCCATGTTTGCCCCTGGGGCAAACTTGCCCCTGGGGCAAGATATGCAACATGGTACTGCAGAGCAACCAAAGGCCCAAAGGCAACAGCTTTGGGATGAGTGGTCTGCTATGTCCCATGGCTGGGACTATGGTTGTGGATCCCAGAAATGGTATTAGACTTCAAAGAGCAACAGCTACAGGTTTTACCAGTCTTTGACAAAGCAGCCAAAAGGCAAAGACCATTCCAGAAGTCTGAACTTAAAAACGCTGTCTTCAGAAAAACTATGAGCAGTTGATCCCTTCTGATAGAGCATCAGGGCCCATCAGTGTTATAGCTCCTGACCATGCCAATTACGGTTTGCTGGAAAAATCCTGGACTAGAGCATGCAGTGCAAAACCAACAACCACAAAGCTGGCAAGGCAACTCCCAAAGAGAAGTTGCAAAATCCAAATCAATTTGTGCTTCAGAAGGATGTTCTTGCACAGCCGTGCCCCACTCAGCCACTCTGTCTCCCTCAGAGACAAGATAGCCAAGAAGAAGTACAAGAGCATCAAGGACTCCACTGCAGCACTTTTGGATGGGAGGTCTACAAGGCGGCTACTGCAAAGCTCTCTACTCCATGATCAGGGCAGGATCTGCAGGCCATGGAGCACGGTCTGCAAAGGTAGCAGTCATATTCCCTCTAGCAGTGAGCCCCACCGAAACCCTGACTGTGAAGGGCACCAACATCAGTCTGGCCTCCGTCCATCTAAAAGGCAGCCCTTTCATGGAAGCAAGAGCATCCTCTGCTGAAGCAGGTGTGGAGCCCCCACCATCCTGTCTTAGCTGACAGCTGCTGCCTAGGAGTCCAGACTTGTGACCAAGTCACCTGTGGACGTGGGACCAGGGGAAACAAAGATTTGAGGGTACCCAGCTGAACACCTGAATGCCACGTGCTGAGCTTATTTTTTGATGAAATATCTGATGTCTGTGAAACTTCAGCTTTAAATTTAAAAGATAAATTGTATCTTAGTCTTCTTAGAGTAGACTCAGCTTTTCCTACAAAGCAGAGTTGCCCTTTGGGTGTTTGAAGTAAAGGCATGCTAAGGATAGAGTGCGCTCTGTATATTTCCTTTCTAGTTTTTATTTACCAAAATGCAGTATTTTAATTACAAGGTAATACATGTTGATTGTGATAATTTAAGCAGAATCATACAGTAAAAGTCTGGACTTTTATTTTTTCACTCCGTATTCTTGGAGTTACCATTGTAAAACTTTTGATATATTTTCTCCTATATTGTGTAATAGTTTGAACATGTTTCTTTAAAATATTCTTTAATATGTTTTAACCCAATTCTATCATACCACACATATTAATTTTCAGAATAAAACATGTCTTGTAGATTTCTTCAAGACAGTATTGTATCTTATATCTTCCATCTGCTGCTATGATAAGATTGAGAGGAAGTGACAAGAGTAATTTGCACAGCCACTTGGAGAACCATGTGGAAGTGGGTTAGGGCTGCTAATATTTTGATTAAAAATTTGCTGCCTATGTTCATGGGTGACATAGTTTCTAATAATTGTGTTTACTGGTAGTATCTTTAGGAGGTTGGATCATGTTACTCTAGCCTCACAATGAATCATATATGCTACCTTGTTTACTATTTTCTAAAATCTTGGGTAAAATTGCACTTTTTCCTTCATTAAATGTTTGGTTGAATTTCCAGAAGATATCTTTGTGGGAAGGTTTTTGACTGCTAATTCAAATCTTAAATGCTTATAAGACATCCATTTCTCCTTGAGTCAGTTTTGGGAGGTTGAATTTTTCTAAAAATATCTTTATTTTGGAGTCTCTTGGTAGTGCAGTGGTTAAGTGCTCAGCTTCTAACTGAAAGGTCAGCTGCACCTCAGGAGAAAGTGACAGTCTGCTTCCCTAAAGATTACCAAGCCAAACCAATTACTGTGGGGTGGATTCCAACTTATAGTGACCCTACAGGACAGCCTAGAACTGTCCCATAGGGTTTCCAAGGCTGTAATCTTTACAGAAGCAGATAGCCACATCTTTCTCCCACAGATCAGCTGGTGGGTTCAAACCAATGACCTTGTGGTTAGCAGCCAAGTGCTTAACCACTGCACACCAGGGCTTCATCTCTAAAGATTAGAAAAAAGAAATCCACTGCCGTCGAGTGGATTCCAACTCATAGTGACCTTATAGGACAGAATAGAACTGTCCCATAGGGTTTCTGAGGAGCGGCTGGTGGATTTGAACTTCTAACCTTTTGATTAGCAGCCATAACTCTTAACCACTGCACCACCAAGGCTCCCCTCTAAAGATTACAGCATTGGAAATCCTATGGGGCAGGTCCATTCTGTACTATAGGGTAGTTGAGACACAATCAACTCCATGGCAATGGGTTTTGTTTTGGTTTGGGTGGTGCAAAAAGTTAAGTGCTGGACTACTAGCCAAAATGTTGGCCGTTGGAACCCACCCAGAGTTGCCTGGGAAGACAGACCTTGTGATTGGCTTCCAAAAGGTCACAGCCTTGAGAACCTTATGGAGCAGTTATAATCTGCATGCACGGGGTCTCCATGTGTTGGAATCCACTGGTCTATTTCATCTGAATGTTCAAATTTATTGCCTTAAAATAGTTCCCAATATCCTCTTAACTTTTTAATGCCTACAGCATAAGTGGTAATGTATTATTTTGCATGTTTTTTGCTTGTGCCTTCTCTGCCTTTTTCTTGACTTATTTTTCCAGAAGTTTGCCTTCATTAAGAATCAGCGTGGAGGTAGCATGGAGGTCTTAAGATTCCTTTTTGGCTGGATTTCACAGGCCCTAGGCTGTTCTCAGAGTTGGGGTCCTGTTGGGATGGGGTCCCAGGATGGCTGGCCTACCCACTGGAACCTCTTGGGCCCAGACGTGCACAGTGGATCTCATCCTGTTTCCCGAGGGACCCTGGAAAAAAGGAATCTGCGCACTCCTGGGAAGAGGTAGCTGCTGCACAAGTCCGCTCCACTTCTCTGGGACACAACCAGCTGGAAGGGTCGTCTACACTCGTGGCATCCAGTGGCCAGCATGGTTGGAAAGGAATCTGGATTTCGGATCTTTCCTGTTCCTCTGCAGAGACATGTGCACCAATGGGGAGTGGCCAGGGCCCAACAAACAGGTCCCATCTCTGTGACTTCTCGGACTTGAGAACTGGGGACTGGTGTATCACTTCAGGTTCTGGTAGCTTTTGTTCTCTGGCGCTGCCTTGTGACCATTTCCAGAGTAGAGAAGAAGACTTTTTTGCCTTTGGAACCAAAATCATGCTTAGTCCTGGGAGGAGGAATTGGGAATTTTGTCCATAGTGCCCTAGGTCAAATTTTAGGCTCTGAGAGAGAAAGATCCAGTGTCGTTTATGAGACTCATTTCCTGGCAGGGGAAGTTGGGACTTGGTGCCTGGACAAAAGCCTGGAGACTTTGCAGCCAGAATTCTACAGATTTTGTTGGCCCCAAACAAAGGACTTTCCGCCATCTATGGAGTCTCTCAGCAGGGTCTCACAGTGCTTACCAGCCTCTCCCCAACCAGCCCCAGCAAAGAACTGAGGTGGGACAGGAACGGGGCTCTGACAGATGGCTGGCCAGCTGCGGAGTATGCTCCTGTTATGGACCTTAGGATTGTCCCTGGTCACCCAGGGCTCTTCCCCATGCCCAAATTCCAAAAGACCGTTGAACTCCACTGAAGACTCCTGAAAGGCCAAATGCCAGCCCCTCCTACATCCCCGGGAGAGGGAACAAGTGGAGGACAGGTGGTTGTATGGGAAGTTTTCAGGTGAAAAAAATTAAAGCACTTCAAAGGTGAATGATGAGTTATCATCTGTCTCTGATAAGATGTGGTCAAAAAGAATCTGAATAGGAAATTTCACAAGTATTTATGTCAACTCTCAAATGCTCCATCTTTATTCACTTCAGGGACTTGGTAGCCAATCACAATAGTGGTTGAAATAGCAACCACAGATCTGTTGTTCATTTCCTCAAGAATAGAGGAAGTGAACACAAGGTTCTTGAGGTATACCATAGAAAAAATCTGATGGAGAATATGTGCTTATTTGCATGTTCACTCTACAGTTAAAAAAATAAAACTGAATTTTATAAAAGAATAGATGAATAGATAAAATAGGGGAGCATACAAGGATGATTTGTACATAGGTTTTGTTCATTTCTTATATTGTATTTCATAATGTTCAAAATCTAAGTAAGACAGAGGTCCCCAGGCTACAGAAAATTCCATGGTCTCCAACAGCTTGATTGGCATGCCCAGTGGCTTTACGTTAACATCCTTGTTCCCCTTCCCTTAACTACAGCCCAAAACTAGAGGAAATTGGCAGAAACCATTTTAGGTGCTATGTTGACATTCTGGATAACCTTTTAGCTCATTAAGTACCTTATACATAGTAACTTCCATGCCTCTGGGTAGAATTTAACTGTCATTTTCTGAACATGAGATGCATGAAGTTATATGTAAAACTCATTGTGCCTGCGTAGTATTATTAAGAATGTTGCTGATGTAACTTGTATTAACTTCCTGCTTGTAAACCTCACAAAAGTAACCTTCCCTCTCACCTTCACTAAGCAGTCTTGGAGGCAGCAGCCCCGACTGTTTCTTTCATTCCACAATGAAATAAAGGCGGCTTTGTAATCTCCCACTTCAGACTCTTGTTTATTGGCTGTGACAAATCTCACCAAGCAAAACCTGGGGTTTCCACCTGGCAACATTTCTGGCAAGATAGCCAGGAGTCATCCACTTGGTTCCAGATGCAGATAGGAGGACAACAGCCTGGCCCTGACGTCTGGAACCACCAAGTGATTTCTCCTGGAGACCTTGGTGCAGCCCTGGAAGCCAATCCACCTCAGACCCAGTGGTGACTCCTTGGGAGACTGGAAATGTGCCTGGGTTATTTGGCAAGTAATAGGGTAATTCCTATGTAAGGCCTTAGAAGAGTTCCAAGAAGCAAGAGGAATTGACCGTTGAAGGTGTTAAAGGCTCTAGGTATCTGTTATTAAGTTGACACACCAAATTGGGTTGTGTGAGTTTGTAAGATGTGTGTGTCGGGAGAATGGGGAACGTTCAAGGGATTCCTGATTGCAGCCCCTTAGGGTGTATCCTTACAAATTGGAAATATTTTGGAGAAGCCCCATAAAGAAGAAAATAGTTTTCCCTTGCAACACTGCGTGACCACAATATAAATTGGCAGATGGAGAAGAATGGCTAGAGAATGGGTCCCTAAATTATAATATCATCCTTCAGTTAGACCTTTTCTGTACTCGTGAGGGAAAGTGGGATGAGAATTATGATGTGGAAGCTTTCATGACTCTGCACTGGGACAAAAGATTGCAGAAGAAGTGTAAAATTCTAGTCCAAAAGTGAACTGACAGATTGTGACCACTAGACCTCCCCTGTGACCCCAAGGAAGAATCTTTGTTTCCTTTGCCTTCTGCTTTGGCACCCCCTCCCTAGACCCTGCCTCTACCTAACAGAGGCCAATGAGGCATCTTCAGTAACAGCCCCCACTGTATAAGCTGCCTCAACTTTTGTATCTACTCCTCCCAAGCCCTTTCACCCAAACTTTGGGCTTGCTGCCCCATACACAAAGTGGAATGGCCTTTGGGTGCCCCAATTTGTTGACTAGGGAGAACAAAAGTAACATGAGGGTGACCAGTTCTTGGGAGAGCCATAGCACAGCTGAGCCCAGGGACATGCACCCCACTTGACAAGTCCCGGCAGGAGACACCAACGTGGTCTGTGTCCACCAATCTTTCTCAACAATTGATCTTTATAACTGGAAAAACCATTGCCCTGAATATTGGGAAGACCCCAAAAGAATGCAAGATCTTTTTTTCTTCCATGTTCTGCACTCATAACCCTAATTGGGCAGATTGTCAGGTGCTGCTAGATGTGCTCCTGACCTCAGAAGAAAGGTGTATGGTCCTAGAAAAGGCTAGGGTCAAGGCTGAAAGATGCCACGAAGTGCAGGCAGTAAATCAGCTGGGGGCAGAGATTTTCCCTGTGGAGGACTTTGGCTAGGATCAGAATACAGCTGAGGGATAGACCCACCTTGCTTATCACAGGAAGTGCCTTTTAGAAGTGTTGAAGAAAGGGGTGCCTAAACAAAAACTCTAGCAAAATATATGGGATCAAACAAGAACCAACTGAAGATTCCTCTACATTTATGGAAAAATTTAATGAGGTTTTTAGATAGTTCGCAGACATGGACCCTGAGAGTCATGAAAATGCTTGTATAGTGAATATGATTTTCATCAGAGTGCCCCAGACATATGGAGAAAACTCCAGCAACTTGAGGGAGGGGTGGAATTGGGGTTCTCATGGCTTATTATGCTTGCCTACCAGGTATATTCTAATTGGGACTGGAAACAGGAAAAGAGAAATATCACAGATCATAAGAGGCCACATTGCTGGTCGCCACCTTGTGGGGAAATGACCCATCTCCTGGTGACCCAAGAAGAGGAGGAACCCTGAGGAAAGAAGGAGGTGAGAGGCCCCAACACCCATTAAGCTGAGACCAGTGTGCCTGATGCAAAGAGAGGGGGCATTGGAAGAGATAGTGCCCTAAATTCCTATTCAGACATAAGAAAGAGCTGGGGCTGCCAAGTGCCCCATAATGCCAATGGGGAAGACTTGGAATGCGGAGGACCAGAGGTGAGTACCCCACCTGAGCCTCTGGTTATAATGAAGGTGGGGGAGACCTGTATGGTTTCTAGTGGATACCAGAGCAACCCTCTCTGTCCTGACCCAGAAAAAGACAGCCCCAATGAAACAAACTAGGTTATGGAAGTCTCAGGTAATAAGGAGCACCTTCCCTTCCTTCAGCCTCTAACTGCTCTGTACAAGGGAAGTCATTAACACATTCTTTTCTCTACATGCCTGACTGCCCCAATCCCTTGCTGTATAAAGACTTGTTCAAACTACAAGCACAAATTTCTTTTGATAAAGACACCATACAGATGCAATTACCACCAGAGAATGGATGGTGACTGCAGATGGCCCTTACCTCTGAGTCACCCACCAATTATAGCATAGAAGGACACTACCAGGGATATATAGGGCCAGGAATCAAGGACACAGTGGTCCTGTGGGTATGGGCCAGGATGCACCAAAAATGTTCCCCCCGTGGTGGTCAAGCTCCTACCCAGCATAGTCCCCCACACCCCGACTTAAGCAATACCCCATCCAGGCAGAGGCTGAAGAAGCACTGGGCAAAATCACCACCAGATACCTGAAACATGGACTGCTCACATTGTGTTAGTCACAGTTCAACACCCCCATTCTGCCTATGAAAAAGAAAAATGGAGAACACTGGTTTGTTCAGGATCTGCGAGCTGTCAACCAAGTAATACTCACGGTCCACCCTGTAGTTATCAACCCATATACCCTGCTGTCAACCTTGTCATCCACCAGGCTCACTGTGCTGGACCTGAAGGGTGCCTTCTTATGCATCTGAGTGGAAGAGAAAAGTCAGGAAATCTTTGCCTTTGAGTGGGAGGATTCAGGAACAGGACAGAAACAGTAGTTGTGCTGGCAAGTCCTCCCACAGGGATTTAAAAACAGTCCTACTCTTTTTGGATCAGGTTTAGCCCAATAACTGAGACAAATGACCCTGACCAATAGTGTTCTCCTCCAATACGTGGATGACCTACTCATCGCCAGTCACACAGAGTACAACTCAGTCCAGAACACCATAGAAGTTTTGAATTTCCTGGGAAATGCAGGGTATTGGGTCTCAGAAGAAAAAGCTCAGCTCAACTAAATGTAGGTGATTTATCTGGGTTTTGAAATCAGACAGGGAGAGTGAGAACTCCTCCCTGCCCAAAAAGACGGTATCTGCAGATTGGTGACCCCTACCAACCAGAGACAGCTCCAAGGTTTTTTGGGAATGGCTGGTGTTTGCCACATCTGTATCCCAAATTTCAGACTTATTCCCAAGCCTTTGTACTGAGCCTTAGTGGGAAAAGACCCAGACCCCTTAGAATGGATGGGACAGAGCAACAGACTTTTGATACCAATAAAACAAAGTTGATGGAAGCCCTGGCCTTAGGACCTCCTCAATAAGAGTAAACCTTTTGACCTGTTTGTATATTAATCCACCTGAGCAGTGGCCGGGGTACTTACTTAGACTTTCAGGACCTGGAAGCATCTGGTGATGTACTTCTCAAAGCAGCTAGACCCGTTCACCAGAGGATGGCCAGTGTGCCTTCAGGAAGTAGTGGCAGCAGCATTAATCATCAAGGAAGCCAAGAAACTCGCCCTTGGCCAAAATCTCTGGGTGACCATGCCCCACCCAGTTCTGACCATCTTAGAGCAGAAAGAGTTGCATTGGATCTTCCCAGGGCAAATGGCCCAGTATCAAGCAGTGCTGTTAGATGACCCAGCCATCATCCTACCAGAAATTGCCAGTTTAAACCTAGCCACCCTACTGTCTGCCTTGCCAAAGCAAGAAAAGGAAGGTGATCGCCTAAAGACATTGACCTGGTGTATGCCAGTCCGCCTGACCTCACTGATCAGCCGCTCCAAAACACAGACCTTGACCTGTTCACCAATGGAAGCAGTTACATGGAACAAGGAGAAAGGAAAGCTGGATATGCGGTGATCACTTTAGAGAAGGTTCTAGAGGCTGATGTGCTTCCCCCAGGTACTTCTGTCCAGAAGGCTGAGCTCTTTGCCATGCTGCAGGTCCTTAAAATCACCAAAGGTAAACAAGCAACTGTTTATACTGATTCCAGGTACATATTTGGGGTATTTCACACAAGGCAATCTGGAAGGAGAGAGGGCTTCTAACAGCAGGAGGTAAGTACAGTAAATATTCTCAAGAGATCTTACAACTTTTGCAAGCTGTTCTTTACCTACCCAAGTAGCAGTAGTACACTGTAGCCGGCATCACGAAGGGGACACCATGGTGGCCAAGGGTAATTACAAAGCAGATACAACAGCATAGGAAGCTGCAATCCAACAGAAACCTATCGCAGTAGTCCCACTAATTCTCCGTTTGGAGTTTGCACCACCTGACCTCCACTCGGACTATTGCCAACAATACAAAGACATTGCCAAGACCTGGGGGCCACTCTAAACAAGGATGGATGGCTGTACACCCCCATGGAAAAAAATTTCATTCCATCAAAACTCATGCATCCTATCCTACAGAAAGCCCACCAGTCCACCCATTATGGGTGGACATTTAATTAGACAAAGGTCCATGCACTATTTTGGCAGAGGTAAAGAGCTGCCCCTTTTGTGCAGAAAATTATCCCAAGAACACTGCTGAAGCACCCCCAGAGGTCCAGCAAACTGGGGCAATGCCTGGAGACGACTGGCAGGTGGATTTCACTGAGATACCTCAAACTTCCAGGAATGACAAATATCTGCTAGTCTTTACCAACACCTTCACTAACTGGGTTGAAGCTTTTCCCTGCAGGACTGAAAAGGCCACCGAGGTTGTGAAGCACCTCCTGAACAAAATAATCCCTCGATTCAGGCTTTCCATCTCCACTGGCAGCGACAACGGGCCCCATTTTGTGGCCTTGGTGGTGCAATCGGTGGTGCAATCACCCTAGATGCTAACTGGAACTTACACACAGCCTGGAGACTCCAGTCCAGTGGTAATGTACAGCAGGCTAACCAGACTCTGAAGAGACACCTAGCAAAGCTGTGCCAAGAGACCAAGTTGGTATGGAGAGAGGCACTGACTATGGCCCTATAGGGTTACTATGAGTCGGAATCAGCTGGACGGCACCAAGTTTGTATTTTTTTTTTTTTTTTGGTTTATGGCCCTCTTGACAGTTCTGTCCACCCCTAAAAGCAAAGTAAAAGTCCATTTGAGCTATTATATGGGCATCCTTTATTAGAGAACCCCAATATGACCAATGTCGCTTGCCTTAATAATGACCAACCTCCCTCCCTCCACGAAGTTGGAGATGTTCAAATTACTAAATATTTGCAGTATCTTTGGGTGACACTGTCTTCTCTCTACAGATACGCTCACCCGAGGAGCCAGCCTGAGCCAGATAGAGGTGCCCCTCCATCCGTTCCAGCCTGGCGATCGTGTCCTTCTCAAGGCATGGAAAGCTAACCCCCTTCAGCAGATGTGGACTGGCTCCTTTGAAGTCCTCTTGGCTCAGCAGAAGTGGACTGGCTCCTCTGAAGTCCTCTTGGCTACCCCGTCAGCTGTCAAACTCAATGAACTCAAAGCTTGGATCCACCACGTTTGAGTAAAGAAAACCAACCCACCAGACACCGAGTGATAAATTTATCAGAACTGTGAGAACTGGACTTGTGACATTAAGTACGTCTTTTCCTGACATCCTCCTGCATGGGTGAGGTCCCCCAAAGACTCTTAACGTTGCTAATAACCTTAGTGTTAATATTCTTTCTCCTATACCTGTATACTCTACTTGATCAGGTTAGATTGCTGTAGATCTTTGAGTGAGAAGAATCAACCACAAACAGGGTGATGTGGTTACCCCTAGGAACCGCCCTATGTGTAAATGCTGGATGGGATTTCAGTGTTATTAATAGGTTGCACCAGGCAGTTGTAAACCATACTGCATAGGCTAACAATTGCTTGATTTGTTCACACTCCCCATCACATGTAGGGCAGAGGGTTACCCATAATCCCTGTACCTCTCCATCCAACTTACTTGCTAAAAGAAGAGGGGACACAATTAATAAATAAAAATAAAATCCTAGGTAGAGTCCAATACACCACTGTGAAGTCTGACTATCCAGCATTTTGGTGCAAACAGTGGCATCCTACCCATAATACCTCAATAGTAGGTCAGTGGCCACAGTGTAATACTACCTGGGTCTATGCCAACCAAACATGGACTAAATTCAACACCAACATATCTTTTGAACAGGACAGCACTAGCAGGGTTATGTCAGAAAAATTAGGTCAATTTCCCCCTACAGCCTACTCATTAAGACACCAAGGACTTTATTTGTTGTATGGGCATTCAGCCTATAAGACATGTCCAGCTAATCATACTGGCACGTGTACACTGGGTTGGATATGGGCAGGAAGCATACATTTACTCCCCCTAGAAGAGGTTCTGTATTCCACCAGAAGCATCCATAGGTTTAAAGAAAAACTATAGGTGTTACTAAGAGTTCTTGGGAAAAGGCACAAAGGGTGCTATTTCCAATGCTTGGGGTTGGGCAAAACTATGATGATATTTATACCCTGTACCAGTTCATTAAGAATGTGTCTCTATCACTTGAGACAGTAGCCAATACCACCAAAAACTTGACCTAGACTTTGCAGTCAGAAGTAGACTCCATTGAAAACAGGATTCTACAAAATCAAGTTGCCTTAGATATAATGTTAGCTTCTTAAGGAGGAGTTTGTATATATATATATCAATGCTAGCTGTTGTTCTTTAGCCAGTGCATGCAGACAGAATGAAAACGATTGAGAAAAGTTGAGTTCAGTAGTTCAACAACTACGAGATTGTGCGACTGCCGAACAATTAATGATGTCTTGGGGTCCTGATTTTAGCTGGATGACATCATGGTTACCCAACCTAGATGGTTAAAACCACTGGTTGCTTTTATAGTGTTAATAATGATCAAGTTATATGCTCCTGCTGTTGCATGCAATGTATCCCCGCCTCCATATCCTGGTTAAAAAGGCTGACTGTTCAAGCCTATGTCCAATATTTGTCCTTTCCCCAAAAACATGTGAAACAATTTGAACCCTGGGCTATAGTTCAGAATGGACACTGGTCATGAATGACCAATGTCCAAAAAGAAAAGGAGGGAATGAGACAGAGATTCTCAGACTGTGGAAAAGTCCACTGCCTCAAACAGCTTACTTGGCACGCCCCATAGCTTTACATTAACATTCTGGTTCCCCTTTCCTTAACTGCTTCCCAGAACTAGAAGAAATCAGCAAAAACCGGTTTAGGCACATGTCGACATTCTGGATAAACTTTTAGCTCATTAAGTACCTCATACATACTAACTTCCACGCCTCTGTGTGGAGTTTAACCACCGTTTTCTGAGCACGCAATGCATGAAGTTATATGTAAACCCCACTGAGCCTGCGTAGTATGATTAAGAATGTTGCTGATTCAACTTGTATCAACTTCCTGCTTGTAAACCCCACAAAAGTAACCTTCCCTCTTGCTCTCGATGAGCAGTCTTGGAGGCAGCAGCCTGACTGTTCCTTTCCTTGTGCAATGATATAAAGTCACCTTGGTAATCTCCCACCTCAGCCTCTTGTTTATTGGCTGTGACAAGTTGCATCAAGCAAAACCTGAGGTTTCCACCCAGCAACCTAAGAGTAAAGATTAGTGAATGATTATTTCTTGGCTAGTGCTGCTGTAACATAAATACTGCAAATTGTGGCTTTAAAGAACAGGAATTTATTTTCTCACAGTTCTGGGGGCTGAAAGTCCAAATCAGGATAACAGCTGTGTTGATTCCTTACTTGATTGTAGACCTGGGTGTTTCTTGATTCCTTGGTGATCTTCATGTGGCATCTGTCTTCTCCAGTGTGCGTGTTTACTTGCTCTGTCATTCAAGTAGATGAAGTCAAAAGACTTTTACTTGTTATAAAACAAACAAACAAAAAAAACTTTGTGTTGCAAGCACAGGAATGTTTCCAGTACATTCTGTATATGAGAAAATATTGTACAGTTTCTCCCATTCAAGTACATGAAGTCAAAAAAAGTTTTACATATTTTCAAACTACACTTTGTATTAAAAGGATGTGAAAGGTCCCAATATATTCTATGAATGAGAAAATAATGTACAGTTTCTCCCTTTCAGGTACATGAAGTCAAATTAGCTTTACCTGTTAAAAAAAAAAAAAACCACTTTGTGTACAAGCACAGGAATGTTCCCAATACATTTTGAGAATAAGAAAACATTGTACACATTCTCCCATTCAACTCCATGAAGTCAAAATTGTTATACATGTTCAAAGTGCATTTTGATTTACAAGAACTGGAGAGTTCCCAATACACTGTGTTAATGAGAAACCAATATAGAGCTTCTCTCATTCGAGGAGATGAAGTCAAAACAAGTTTACCTGTTATCAAGATACACATTGTGTTAGAAGCACAGGAATGTTCCCAATACATTCTGTGAATTAGAAAACAATAGTTCCTCCCATTCAAGTATTTGAAGTCAACAGTTTTGCCTGTTTTCAAAGTACACTTTCTCTTAGAAAGACAGGAAAGTTCCTAATACCTTTTGCGAATAAGAAAGTAGTATGCAATTATCCCCATTCATATACATGAATTCAAAGGGTTTTACATTTTTTTTTATTGTACTTCAGGTGAAGGCTTACAGAACAAATAGTTTCTTATGAAACAGAAGTACACATGTTGTTTTATGACATTGGTTAACAACCCCACAACATATCAACCCTCTAACTTCTCAACCTTTTTTTGTTTTGGTGAAAATACACATAGCCAAAGATACACCATTTCGAAAATTTCTACATGCACAGTTCAGTGACATTGACTACGCTCTTCTAATTGTGCTGTTATTCTCACTTAAGATGAAGGCTTACAGAACAAAATAGTTTCTCATTTAACAGTTACTACAAATGTTGCCCTATGACAATGGTTAACAATCTCACAACACATCAACAATATTCTTACTCAACCTTGGGTTCCCTAACACCAGCTTCCTTGTCCCCTTCTGCTTTCTGGCCCTTGTCACTGGACTCCTGTACCTCGTTAGTCTCATTTGGTTTTATGGGGCTGTCCACTCCCAGGCTGAACAGTACCCCTGACCTAAGAGGGTGTCTGGGGGCCGTACTCTCGGGGTTTCTCCAGTTTCCTTTAGGCCAGTAAATCTTTTTTTTGTGAGTTAGAATTATGCTCTACATCCTTCTCCAGCTCTGTCCAGAACCCTCTGTTGTGACCCTGGTCAGAGCAGTCAGTGGTGGTAGCCAGGCACCATCTAGCTGTACTGGACTCAGTCCGGTGGAGGCCTTGGTAGCTGTGGACAATTAGTCCTTCGGACTAATCTTTTCCTTGTATCCTGTTCTCTTCATTCTCCCTTGCTCCCGAAGGGATGAGACCAGTGGAGTATCTTAGATGGCCGCTCACAGGCTTTTAAGACCCCAGACACTACTCACCAAGGTAGAATTTAGAGCATTGTCTTTATAAGCTGTGTCACGCCAATTGAGCTAGATGTTCCCCGAGACCATGGTCCCCAGAGCCCTCTGCCAAGCAATTCAGTCCCTCAGGGAGTTTGGATGTGTCTATGGGGCTTCCACGACCTTTCCTTGTACAAGTTGTGCTAGTTTCCCCTGTATTGGGTACTGTCTCACCCTTCACCCAAGATGCCACTTATCTATTGTCTATTTAGTATTTCCCCCCCACCCCTCCCATCCCCGGTAACCAGCAAAGATTGTTAAATTTTATGTGTGAATTTTTTCATGGGTTTTTACAATAGAGGTCTCATAAAATATTTGTCCTTTTGTGACTGACTTATTTCACTCAGCATAATGTCCACCAGTTTCATCCATGTTATGAGATGCTTCACAGATTCATTGTTGTTCTTTCTCTTTGCATAGTACTCCATTGTGTGTATGCGCCATAGTTTGTTTATCCATTCATCTGTTGATGGGCATCTACGTTGTTTTCATCGTTTTGCTATTGTGAGCAATGCTGCCATGAACATAGGTGTGCATATGTCTATTCGAGTGATGACTCTTATTTCTCTAGGATATATTCCTAGGAGTGGGGTTGCTGGATCAAATGGTATGTCTATTTATAGCTTTCTGAGGAAACGCCATATCATTTTCCAAAATGGTTGTATGATTTTGCATTCTCACCAGCAGTGCATAAGTGTTCCCATCTCCCTGCAGCCCCTCCAACATTTGTTATTTCCAGTGTTTTTGATTCATGACAGTAATGCTGGGGTGAGATGGTGTCTCATTGTGGTTTTAATTTGCATTTCTCTAATGGCTAGTGATCGTGAGCATTTCCTCATGTGTCTGTTGGCCATTTGAATGTCTTCTTTGGTGAAGTGTCTGTTCATTTCCTTTGCCCATTTATTAATAGGATTATTTGTCTTTTTGTTGTAGAGGTGTTGGATTTTCTTGTAGATTACAGAGATTAGACTTTGTCTGACTTATTCTGTCCAGAAATTTTTTCCCAGTCTGTAGGTTCTCTTTTTACTCTTTTGGTGAAGTCTTTTGAAGAGCATACGTGTTTGATTTTCAGAAGATCCATTATCTAGCTTATCTATTGGGTTTTGTGCTTTGATGGTTATGGTTTGTATCCTGTTAATGCCATGTATTAAGGCCTGAAGTGTTGGTCCTATTTTTTCTTCTATGAACTTTATAGTTTTAGGCTTTATATTCAGGTCTTTGATCCATTTTGAAGTAGTTTTTGTATACGGTGTGAGGTATGGGTCCTGTCTCCTTTTTTTGCAAATGGATATCCAGTTTTGCCAGCACCATTTGTTAAAAAGACTGTCTTTTCTCCATTTGATGGACTTTGGGCCCTTGTCGAAGATCAGGTGACCGTAGGTGGATGGATTTACATCTGGCTTCTCAATTCTGTTCCATTGGTCAATGTATCTGTCGTTGTACCAGTACCAGGCTGTTTTGACTACTGTAGCTGTATAGTAGGTTCCGAAGTCAGGTAGTGTGAGTCCTCCAACTTTCTTCTTCTTCTTCAGTAGTACTTTACTTATTCAGGGCTTCTTCCCTTTCCATATAAAGTTAATGATTAGTTTTTCCATGTCTTTGAAGAATGTTGTTGGTATTTGTATTGGGATTGCATTGTATTTGTAAATTGCTTTGGGTAGAATTGTCATTTTCACAATGTTGAGTCTGCTTATCAATAAGCATGATATGTTTTTCCATTTATGTAGATCCCTTTGGGTTTCTTGCAGTAGTGTTTTGTAGTTTTCTTTGTATAGGTCTTTTACATCCCTGGTCAGATTTATTCCTAAGTATTTTTATCATTTTTAGGGGCTATTGAAAATGGTATTGTTTTCTTGATTTCCTTTTCATCGTTCTCCCTATTGGTGTATAGGAATCCAACTGATTTTTGAATGTTTATCTTGTATCCTATTACTCTGCTGAATCTTTCTATTAGTTCCAGTAGGGTTTTACATGTTTTTGAAGAACACTTTGCATTGCAAGAACAGGAAAGTTCCCAATATATTGTATGAATGAATATAAAATATACAGTTTCTCTCATTCAGGTAGACTAAGTCAGAAGAATTTTACCTATTATCAAAACACATATTGTGTTTCAAACACAGGAATTTTCTCAATACATTTTGTGAATGAGAAAAGAATGTACAGTTTCTCCCATTCAATTATATGAAGTCAAAAAAGTTTTGTATGTTTTCAAAGTACATGTTGTATTACATGGATGGGGACTTTCCCAATACATTCTGTGAGTGAAAAAACAATGTACAGTTTCTCCCTTTCAAGTAGATGAAGTCAAAAGAGTTTTACCTGTTATCAAAAAATAATTTGTGTCACAAGCATGGGAATGAATCCAATACATTCAGTGAACGAGAAAACATCGTACAGATTCTCCCATTGAAATACATGAAGTCAATAGAGTTTTACAGGTTTTCATAGTACACTTTGGGTTACAAGAATGGGAAACTTTACAATATTGGGGGAATGTGAAGCCAATATACACTTTCTCCCATTCTGGAAGACGAAGCCAAAAGAATTTTACCGGTTATCAAAACTAACATTGTGTTACAAGGACGGGAATATTCTCAATACATTCTGTGAATGAGAAAACAATGTATGGTTTCTCCCATTCACGTATATGAAGTCAACAGAGTTTAACACATTTTCAGAGTACCCTTCTTGTTAGAAGGATGTGGATTTCAAATACATTATGTGAATGAGAAAAAAAGGTACAGTTTCTGCAATTAAAGTACCTTAAGTCAGCAGAGTTTTACGTGTCTTCAAAGTACACTTACTGTTGCAAGAATGGGGAAGTTCTCAATACACTGAATGAAAAAGCAATATACAGTTGCTCCTATACAAGTAGATGAAGTAAAACATTTTTATCTGTTATCTAAAAACACCTTTTGTTAAAAGTACAGGAATGTTCCAAATACATTCTGTGATTGACAAAACAAAGTACACTTTCTCCAATTCAAGAACATTAGGTCATAAGAGTTTTACATGCTTTCAAAGTACACTTTGCATTGCAAGGATAAGAAAGTTACCAACATTGGTGAATGTGAAAACAATATACAGTTTCTCTCATTCTAATAGAAGAACTCCAAAGAGTTTTACCTGTTATCAAAAAACACTGAGTAACAAGCACGCAATGTTCCCAATACATTGTGTGAATGAGAAAACAATGTAGTTTCTCCCTTTCAAGTAGACGATGTCAAAAGAACTTTACCTGTTACCAAGACACACACTGTGTTACAAGCATAGGAATATTCCCAATACATTCTGTGAATGAAAAAACAATGAACACAGTCTCCAATTCAAGCACATGAAATCAAAGATTTTACATTTTCAAAGTAAGCTTTGCATTGCAGGAACAGAAAAGTCCCTAATATATTCAGTGAATGAGAAAACAAAATGTAGTTTCTTTCATTCAGGTAGATGAAGTCAAAAGAGTGTTACCTATTATCAAAACACATTTTGTGTTACAAGCATGGTAATGTTCCTAAAAATTTAGCTGTAAAAGCAACACATCTGCTCTCAAATAGACTTGAAATTATCTGAAGAATGCATGAGCACTTCACAAGAGGCAAAGGATAAAATGTAATTTAAGGAACCATGGCAGCATGGCTTTTGGCATGTGCCATGATGCTTTCCTGATAGCTGTTGTGCCCCATCCATGTGGTTACTGGACCACTCTCTGAGAATTGTTCAGGACTACCTAATGAACAACAGCTGTTATGCCTTTCCTGGTATGTACTCTGGAGGATTCTAGTCCGTAATGTTGATTTAAGAGATTGTGAGATCTCACCTTTTGATCCCTCATCAGGCAAAAAAAAAAAAAAAAAAAAAAAAAACCCAAGTAGTGATTTGGCATATTATAGAGACATTCTCACAGTCCTAAAGGGATATCTGAACCATCTGGAAAAAAGATCTTCCTTTGTTCCTGGACTTCGTGTTTCTTCTGTGAACAACAGCTGGTGCTTTGGTCCCAACCCCTGTTTGAGGGCCTAGTGACTGATGTAAGGTAAAACAGAGACATCTCCTTCTCCTACCTTTAATAGTAGAAATATGCTTTGAAATGCACAATTACTGCCTCAAGAATATCAACCCAACCAGCACTGGGAGGAACTATGGTGCTGCCTTCTTAAAATTTGCCTTGACATCTCTTTTTCCATCTGCTAGTAGGATTGAAGTATCTTACCCTTCACTGATGAGGGTCAAATCTGTGATATCTCTCTTATTCTGTGAACCAAAGAGTCTTATATTGGCACTGGCACTATGGGTTGGTCTCCACTTCTAATAGAAAAATAGCTTTAGAATCTTGACAGTCAAATCCAGAAAGATCTTTGTTTTACCCCCCTTTATACTACTTAAAAAGGAGTCTTGTTTGTATAGTGGTTAAGCAATCGGCTGCTAACGGAAAGGTCAGTGGTTCAAACCCACCAACTGCTCTGGAAGAGAAAGATGTTATAGTCTATTATTGTAAAGATGAAAGCCTTGGAAACCCTATGGGGCAGTTCTACTCTGTCCTACAGGGTCTATATAAGTCAGAATTGACTCAATGGCAATGCATTTGGTTTTTATACTAATTAAAATATTTTGCACCTATGTAATTATCTGTAATAAAAGCACACACCATTTTTATTCCTGCAACAGTATAGCCAACTGAAATGATTTATTAGTAGAGGTTTTAATCTAGTCATTGCTTTAAACCAAAGACGTGTGTGCAACAACCCAAGTTTGATTTTTTTTTTTTGTTGCTTTTTTAAATTACACAAACTATTTAACTTGGGCTTTGGTGGTTCAGTGGTAGAATTATTGCATACCATGTAGGAGACTCAAGTTCAATTCCCAGCTAATGTAGCTGTTGCACAGCCACTGTCTATCAGTGGAGGTCTGTGTGTTGCTATGACGCTGAGCAGGTTTCAGCAGAGCTTCCAGACTAAGACAGTCTAGGAAGAAAGGCCTGGAAAATATACTTCAAAAAATTAGTCAGTGAAAACCCAATGGATCATAACAGAATATTGTCTGATATAGTGCTGGAAGATGAGCCATTTATGTTGGAAGACACTCAAAATACACAGTGGCCACATCAATGGACTTGAGCATATCAACAGTCTTGAAGATGGAGCAGGACCAGGCAATGTTTCATTCACTCATGTGTTCGCCATTAGTTGGAACTACCTTAACGGCAACTAACAACAGTATTTTTTTGTTAGTTTTTATTTTTTCATTTAAAATTAGAGAAAATTCTATCTATAGGCATTACCTTGTAGTCATAGATTGTTTCTATATTCTTCCCTCTGCCTTGTTAAATGATGCACTTCTTTCTGAAATGAATTCTTTCTTAATATATCTTGAGTGTCACCTTGGCTAGGCCATGATTCTCAGTGGTTTGGCAGCTATGATGGACTTTGGCAGTTGAATGATGATGTGATCACTTCCATGATGAGATTTGATATAATGTGATCACCTCCATGATGGGCTCTGCTGTGAGTAGCCAAAAGGATATTCCTTGGGGCTGTGGCCTGCCTCCAATGTAGGTGGACTTTCTGGCAAGAGTATTGGGCTTTTGCTTGCTCTAATTCCTGAAGCTGGCTCTTGTTCGTCTGACCTCCAGTTCTTGGGACTTGAGCTAGCAGCTTACCTGTCATCTTGCCTGCTGACCTTGGGATTCATCAGTGTTTACAGCCTGTAAGCAAAAGCCCTGCTGTCTGACCTGCCGATCTTGGGTTTGCCAGCCCCTGTGACTAGGTGAATCAGGAGAAGCCTCCAGCCTGAAACATGGACTTGGGACATTCCAGCCTCTACAATCGCATGAGCCATTTCCTTGATTTAAATCTCCCTAGGTAGATATTTATACGCTTTATTGGTTTTGCTTCTCTAGAGAACACAGCCTAAGACATCCTGATAATAGCGTCCAAGAGCAGGTGAGTCACAAGAATGATATTCCGTTTTTCTTACTTCAAGACACAAGAGGATTTGATTCATTTTATTTCCTCCAGGCTTTTACAGCTGACAGAGGTTTACCAAAAAATTTACATTGGCGTAATATGGGTTGCCATTTTACCGATTCTGTAAAGTTTTGCCTCACCTATGGCCTTTTTGAAAGAAATCCACAAATGTAATTTTTCCTGTTATGTCATCATCTCAAAATAAAGAATTGTATTTGTCAGGATTTAACTACAGAAACTGGGCCCATATATATTAAGAGATTTATTGCAAAAAAATTGCATTATGTGATTGTGGAAGATGGCTATGCAAGTCCAAAATCCATATGGCAGGCTGGAACTCTTGGGGGCAAGCTGAAGCTGATGTCTACATACGCAATTTCTTTTTCTTTAGGGAAGACTCATCATTTCCCTTAAAGCTTCCTTTAGCTGACTGAATCACGGCCACCTAGATTATCTAGGATAATCTCACTTACTCAATGTCAACTGATCATGGGCTTTAATCACATCTACAAAATACCTTCATAGCAATACCTAGATTAGTATTTGATTGAATAATTGGGGACTGTAACCTAGCCAAACTGACCCATCAAACTGACAATCAGTCTATCCCTTGTTAACTTCGTACCCATAGGCACCTCCTGAAGTCATAATTTAAATAAAGATAATAACAAATTCATACTTCTGCCTAACGTGACATAGCTATCCTGCATACAGCCAAAAACGTGCTAACCTTTTCCCCAAGAGGATGCAAAGTCCTTGGGTGATGTTCCTTCATCTCTTTTGATATTCCTTAAATACTGTGATATAAAGTTAACTATTACGAATTCATCTTAGATTAAATGGGAATAAGAGGGAAGAGTTGCTTCTTCAAAGTACTGTCGACCTTAATGACATGGATGGAGTCAAGCTTTTAGGACCTTCATTTGCTGATGTGGCATGACTCAAAATGAGAAGAAACAGCTGCAAACATTCATCGGAATGTTCAATCGGAAGGTGGAATGTACAAAGTATAAATCTAGGAAAATTGGAAATCATCAAAAATGAAATGGAGTGCATAAACATCGATATCCTAGGCATTAGTGAGCTGAAATGGACTGGTACTGGCCATTCTGAATTGGACAATTATATGGTCTACTATGCCGGCAATGACAACTTGAAGAGGAATGGGGTTGAATTCATTGTCAAGAAAACATTTCAAGATCTATCCTGAAGTACAACGCTGTCAGTATTAGGATAATATCCATACTTCTACAAGGAAGACCAGTTAATATGACTGTTATTCAAATTTACCCACCAACCATTAAGGTCAAAGATGATGAAATTGAAGATTTTTACCAGCTTCTGCAGTCTGAAATTCATCGAACGTGCAATCAGGATGCATTGATAATTACTGGTGATTGGAATTCGAAAGCTGGAAACAAAGAAGGATGGGTAGTAGGAAAATATGGCCTAGTGTTAGAAACGATGCCGGATATGGCATGATAGAATTTTGCAAGAACAATGAATTCTTCATTGCAAATACCTTTTTCACCAACATAAATAGCGACTATACACATGGATCTCACCAGAGGGAATACACAGGAATCAAATCAAATCTGTGGAAAGAGACGATGGAAAAGCTCAATATCATCAGTCAGAACAAGGCCAGGAGCTGAATGAAACAGACCATCAATCGCTTCTATGCAAGTTCAAGTTGAAACTGAAGAAAATTAGAACAAGTCAACAAGAGCCAAAGTATGACCTTGAGTACATCCCACCTGACTCTAGAGACCATCTCAAGAATAGATTTGACGCATTGAACACTAATGACCGAAGATCAGACCAGTTGTGGAATGACATCAAGGACATCATACATGAAGAAAGCAAGAGGTCATTAAAAAAACAAGAAAGAAAGAAAAGACCAAAATGCATGTCAGAAGAGACTCTGAAACTTGCTCTTGAAAGTCAAACAGCTAAAGCAAAAGGAAGAAGTAATGAAGCAAAAGAACTGAAGAGAAGATTTCAAAGGGCAGCTCGAGAAGACAAAATAAAGTACTATAATGACATCTGTAAAGAGCTGGAGATAGGAAACCAAAAGGAAAGAACACACTTGGTATTTCTCAAGCTGAAAGAACTGAAGAAAAAATTAAAGACTTGAGTTGCAATAGTGAAGGGTTCTATGGGGAAAATATTAAATGATGCAGGAAGCATCAAAAGAAGATGGAAGGAATACACAGTCATTATGCCAAAAAGCATTGGTTGACATTCAACCTTTTCAAGAGGTAGCATATGATCAGGAACCCATGGTACTGAAGGAAGAGATCCAAGCTGCACTGAAGGCATTGGCAAAAAAACAAGGCTCTAGGAACTGACAGAATATCAGTTGAGATGTTTCAACAAATAGATGCAGTGCTGGAAGTGCTCACTGGTCTATGCCAAGAAATTTGGAAGACAGCTACCTGGCCAACGGACTGGAAGACATCCATATTTATGCCTATTCCCAAGAAAGGTGATCCAACTGTATGCAGAAGTTATAAAAAATATCATTAATATCACACACAAGTGAAATTTTGCTGAATATCTTTCAAAAAGGGCTGCAGTAGTACATCGATAGGGACCTGCCAGAAATTGAGGCCGGATTCAGAAGAGAATGTGGAACCAGGGGATATCACTGCTGATGTCAGATGGATCCTGGATGAAAGCAGAGAATACCAGAAAGATGTTTACCTGTATTTTATTGACTATGCAAAGACATTCGACTGTGTGGATCATAACAAATTATGGATAACATGGCAAAGAATGGGAATTCCAAACACTTAATTGTGCTCATGAGGAACCTGTACATAGATGAAGAGGCAGTCGTTTGAACAGAACAAGGGATTACTGCGTGGTTTAAAGTCAGGAAAGGTGTGAGTCAGGGTTGTATTCTTTCACCATACCTATTCAATCTGTATGCTGAGCAAATAATCCGAGAAGCTGGAGTATATAAAGAAGAATGGGGCATCAGGACTGGAGGAAGACTCTTCGACAACCTGTGTTATGCAGATGACACAACCTTGCTTGCTGAAAGTGAAGAGGACTTGAAGCACTTACTGATAAAGATCAAAGACCATAGTCTTCGGTATGGATTACACCTCAACATAAAGAAAACAAAAATCCTCACAACTGGACCAATAAGCAACATCATGATAAACGGAAAAAAGACTGAAGATGTAAAGGATTTCATTTTACTTGGATCCACAATCAACACCCATGGAAGAAGCATCAAGAAATCAAAAGATGCATTGCGTTGGGCAAATCTGCTTCAAAAGACCTTTTTAAAAGTGTTGAAAAGCAAAGATGTCACCTTGACGACTAAGTTGTGCCTGACCCAAGCCATGGTATTTTTAATCACATCGTATGCATGCAAAAGCTGGACAAAGAATAAGAAAGATGAATAAGAAGAATTGATGCCTTTGAATTTTGGCATTGGCGAAGAATATTGAATATACTATGGACTGCCAAAAGAAAGAACAAGTCTGTCTGGGAAGAAGTGCAACCAGAATGCTCCTTAGAAACAAGGATGGCGAGACTATGTCTCACATACTTTGGACATGTTTTCAGAA
This sequence comes from Dugong dugon, assembly GCA_030035585.1. Lineage (NCBI taxonomy): Eukaryota > Metazoa > Chordata > Mammalia > Sirenia > Dugongidae > Dugong > Dugong dugon. Next base: position 1,991,705 of record CM057475.1, on the reverse strand, counting down.
GGGATCAGTCCCTGGAGAAGGACATCATGCTTAGTAAAGTACAGTGTCAGTGGAAAAGAGGAAGACTCTTAACGAGATGGATTGACACAGTGGCTGCAACAATGGGCCCAAGCATAACAATTGTGAGCATGGTGCAGGACTGGGCAGTGTTTTGTTCAGTGGTACATAGGGTCACTATGAGTTGGAGCCTACTCGACCGCACCTAACAACAACAACAATGGTAATATTTTGCCACATCATATCATGGATTATCAATACCTTCTTTATTACTGGAACTAGAGTCATTAGTACCTTTGAATCTAATTAGATTAGAGAACCAACTCCAGAAACCCAGAACAATTTTAGAAAACTTGTCTATAAATGTCATAGATTGAATAGTGTCTCCCAAAATTATGTGTCACTTTGGCTGCGTCATGATTCCCAGTATTGTGTGATTGTCCACCATTTTGTTATCTGACGTGATTTTCCTATGTGTTGTAAATCCTACCTTGATGATGTTAATGAGGTGGGGTTAGTGGCAGTTATGCCAATGAATCAGGACTCAATCTACAAGATTAGATAGTGTCTTAAGTCAATGTCTTTTGAGACATAAAAGTGAGAAGCAAGCAGAGAGACGGGGGACCTCACGTCACCAAGAAAGTAGTGCTGGGAGCAGAGCATATCCTTTTGACTTGGGATCCCTGCATCGAGAAGCTCCTAGACCAGGGGAAGATTGATGACAAAGAACTTCTCCCAGAGCCGACAGAGAGAGAAAGCCTTCCCTGGACCTGGCACCCTGAAATCAGATTTCTAACCTCCCAGACTGTGAGAGAATAAATTTCTCTTTGTTGAAGCCATCCACTTGTGGTATTTCTGTTATAGCAGCATTAGGACACTAAGACAATAAGACTTTGTTGTGATGTATCCCTGAAGTCATCTTTAAACCAAACAGTAGTTTAGCTTAATTAGTGAAGAATGTCCACCTTGGGTATTGTGGTTGTGTTAATTATCTAGTGCTGCTATAACAAAAATATCACAAGTAGGTGGCTTTAAGAGAAATTTATTTTCTCACAGCTTAGGAGGCTAGAAGTCTGAATTCAGGGCACTGGCTCTAGGGGAAGGCTTTCTCTGCCAACTCTGGGGGAAGATCCTTGTCTCTTTTCAGCTTCTATGCATTGGTTCCTTGGTGATCTGCATGTGACATAGCATCTATCTTCCCCATCTCTGCTTACTTGACCTGCTCCTTTTATATCTCAAAAGAGGTTGACACACATAAACAAGAGACTCCATTAGCCTGAGATCAGAAGAAATAGATGGTGTCTGGCTACCACCAATGAATGCCCTGACAGGGAACACAACAGAGAGTCTCTGATGGAGCAAGAGGAAAGTGTGGAACAGAACTTAAATTCAGGTAAAAAGACCAGACTTAATGGTCTGACTGAGACTGGAGGAATCCCCGAAGCCATGGACCCCAGATGCTATGTTAACCCAGAACTAAAACCATTCCTGAAGACCACTTTTCAGACAAAAATTAGACTGGACTATAAAACATATAATCATACTTCTGAAGAGTGTACTTCTTAGCTCAAGCAGATACATGAGTCTAAATGGGTGGCTCCTGTTTGGAGGCAGGATGAGAAGCAAGAAGGGACAGAAGATGGTTGGATGGACACGGAAAAACTTGGGTGGAAAGGGGGAGTGTGCTGTCACATTGTAGGAATTGCAACTAGTGTCACGTGACAATATGTGTATAAAATTTTGTATGAGACCTTAAATTGGGTTGTAAACTTTCACCTAAATTATAATAAAAAATAAATAAACAAAAGAGGTTGATATAAAACACATCCTACACTAATCCTGCCTCATTAACATAAAAAAGAAAACCCATTCCCAAAAGGGATTACAACCACAAGTATATGGGTTAGGATTTACAACACATATTTTTTGGGACACAGTTCAATCTATAACAGTACCTTTTTAAGAGAATTACCTATATGTGATCAAATTGACAATAGCAACTCAAAAGTTTACATGAAAAGCTTAGGGGGCAGTGAGTTTATGTTAATGTTGGTGGAATCATTTGAAAAAGGATAGTGGAAATGGTTGCACAATTTGAGGAATATAATCAAGGTCACTGAATTGTGCATATAGAAATTGTTGAATTGCTGTCTGTTTTGCTATGTATATTTTCACCAAAAATAAAATAAAAATAATTTTTTATAAAAGAAACTTTAATCAAATCTCTGGTCAATTTTACTCGTTTGTTCATATTTAACGATGAAATCATCAAAAAATGATTGGAAGTCATGGATTTGTCTATGTATATATATTTTTGTCACATAATAAATCTATGGAAGAATAATTGCTGAATCCGAGACAATATATTTAAGTATTTTGACATGCATTTTAAAATTTTCCTTCTACATGGTTATTCCAACTTACTTGTATACCTTCTGTCTTATTCATCTAGTGCCTCTGTAACAAATATCACAAGTGGATTACTTTAATGAAGAGAATTTTATTCTCTCACAGTTTAGGAGGCTAGAAGTCCAAATTCAGCGTGCCTACTCTAGGGGAAGTTTTTCTCTTTCTGTCATTTCTGGGGGAATGTCCTTCTCATCAATCTTCCCCTGGTCTAGGAGCTTCTCAGCACAGGAATCTTGTGTCCAAAGGGTGCGCTCTACTCCTGGCACTGCTTTCTTGAGTGATATGGGGTTCCCCTGTCTCTCTGCTCCCTTCTCTCTTTTATATCTCAAAAGAGATTGACATAAGACACAACCTAATCTTGTAGAATTAGTCCTGCTTCATTAACCCGTTGTTGTTGTTGTGTGCTGTCAAGTTGATTCTGACTCATAGTGACCCTATTGGACAGAGTAGAACTGCCCCATAGGGTTTCCAAGAAGCTGGTGGATTCAGACTGCCAACCTTTTGGTTAGCAGCCTGAGTTCTTAACCACTTTGCCACCAGGGCTCTGCCTCATTAACCTAACTGCCACTAATTCCACCTCATTAACATCATTAAGGTAAGATTTACAACACATAGGAAAATCACATCAGATGACAAAATGGTGGACAATCACACGATACTGGGAATCATGGACTAACCAAGTTGAAACACATTTTTGGGGACACAATTCAATCCATAACATTCTACCCTTTGACCCCCAAAATTCATATCCTTGCCACATGTAAAACAAATTCACCCCATCATATCATAGCTAAAGTCTTAAATCAACTCCAAGTCCAAAATCCAAATATTCCTCTCTTCATCTGTGAAATCTGGAATACAAGTTATCTGCTTCCAAAGTACAATTGTGGAACAGGCACAAGCTAGACATTTCCATTACAAATGGGAGAAATTGGTGGGAAGGAAGGACTAACGAGTACCAAGCAAATCAGCAGAACACATTATACTAGTCCTCAAGGCTTGAAAATAATCCTCAGTTCTCTGAGACAATTTACACAATAGCTCTGCCCTCCAGACTCTAGGTATTGGCCACACTCTCCTGATTCTTAGTGGAGCCCCTCAGCCCTGGGCTTCTGTTCCATCTTTCAGGCCCACTGGAATAGCAATTCTGCTCCTTTGGCTTTGGGCAGCTCCATTCTCCTAGTATATCTGAGTGGTGACTCCACACTTTGAGACCTCAGAGGTCGTGACCATACCCTTTGAGACTGAAGCAGTTCTGTTTCCTGTGTTCCTGTCTCTTCAGCTTCTGCTTCTTGGTTCCTTGTCCTCTTAGCCCCTCGGGCCTCACCACCCTGCCTCTGCCATGAAGGGGTGTTCACAAAAGCTCTTTAGCAACACAGATTAAGTGCCAGGAGGCACCCTACTCTGTCAGTAAACTTTGGCTTCAGGGCCCTCAGCTCCCTTGATCTGTGGGTCAGCAAGCCTAGGTCCACTGATAAGTACCTGGAGGCACCCCACTCAGCCAGGAAGCCTCCTGCTCAAAGGCACTCAGCTATCTTGCTCCGTAGGTTTGTTCCAGTGCTGTCTTGCTCTGGTCTCCTGGTTCTGCTGCTGCCGTTTCTCTAATGCTGCTTCTCACCATTTGTGCCGTCTCCAGTGCTCTCCTCATTTCCTTCCAAGTTCTCACTAGAATTGTCTTTGATGTCCACAATTCCACCAACAGTTTCTTCAAGGCAATCTAGCCTTTTACTACTAGGCACTTTAAAACTCTTCCAGCCTCTATCCATTCACAGTTTCAAAACAGCTTTTTCATTTTAGGTATTGTCAGAGCAGCACCTCACTCTCTCAGTACCATATGTCTTAGACTTGGTTCTGTATAGAAATAAAATCAGTTGTTGTTGTTAGGTGTCATTGAGTCATTTCCGACTCATAGCGACCCTATGTACAACAGAACGAAACACTGCCTGATCCTATGCCATCTTCACAATCATTGTTATGTTGAGACCATTTTTGTAGTCACTGTGTCAATCCATCTCTTTGAGGGTCTTCCTCTTTTCCACTGACCCTCTACTTTACCAAGCATGATGTCCTTCTCCAGGGACTGATCCCTCCTGATAACATGTCCAAAGTGTGTGAGATGTAATCTCACCATTCTTGCTTTTAAGGAGCATATTGGCTGTACTTCTTCCAAGATGGATTTGTTTGTCCTTTTGGCAGTCCACAGTATATTCAGTATTAGTCGCCAACATCATAATTCAAAGGTGTCAATTCTTCTTCGGTCTTCCTTATTCACTGTCCAGCTTTCAAATGTATATGAGGCGACTGAAAACACCATGGTTTGGGTCAGGCACAACTTAGTCTTCCAGGTGACATTTTTGCTTTTCAACACTTTAAAGAGGTCTTTTGCAGCAGATTTCTCTAATGCAAAGCGTCTTTTGATTTCTTGACTGCAGCTTCCATGGATGTTGATTGTGGATCTAAGTAAAATGAAATCCTTGACAACTTCAATCTTTTCTCTGTTATCATGATGTTGCTCATTAGTCCAGCTGTGAGAATATTTTTTTTCTTTCTGTTAAGATGTAGTCTTTGATCTTCATCAGCAAGTGCCTCAAGCCCTCTTCACTTTTAGCAAGCAAGGTTGTGTCATCTGCATAACACAGGTTGCTATTGTGTCTTCTTCCAATCCTGATGTCCTATTCTTCTTAATATAGTACAGCTTCTTGGACTATTGGCTCAGGATACAGATTGACTAGGCATGGTGAAAGGATACAACCCTGACTCACACCTTTCCTGACTTTAAACCACGCAGTAATCCCTTGTTCTGTTAAACGACTGCCTCTTGATCTATGTACAGGTTCCTCATGAGCACAACTGAGTGTCCTGGAATTCCCATTCTTTGCCATGTTATCCATAATTTGTTATGATCCACACAGTCGAATGTCTTTGCATAGTCAATAAAATACAGGTAAACATCTTTCTGGTATTCTCTGCTTTCATCCAGGATCCATCTGACATCAGCAATGATATCCCTTGTTCCACATCCTCTTCTGAATCCAGCTTGAATTTTAACAGTTACCTGTTGACGTACTGCTGTAGCTGCTTTTGAATGATCTTCAGCAAAACTTTACTTGATGTGATATTAATGATACTGTTCAAAAATTTCTGCATTTGGTTGGATCATCTTTCTTTGGAATAGGCATAAATATGGATCTCTTCCAGTTGGTTGGACAAGTATATATACATATATACACTTACATATTTATATAAATATAAACATATATGTAACTATATATGTAGAGAGATTTGTATCAAGGAAATAGCTTATGTAGTTGTAGAGGTTGGAATGTCCAAGTCCATGGGTCAGGATAGAGGCCTCTGGCCTCTAAGATTGACAGGTCAGACAGTGGGGCTTTTACTTATCAGCTTCAAAGATTAACACATCCCAACATCGGCAGGCAAGATTGCAGGTAAGCTGCTAGCTAAAGTTCCAAGAAACAGAGGTCAAACAGGAGCCAGCTGCAAGATCCAGAGAGAGCTTAGGCTCTGATGGTCTAGGGGTCTGATACTTTTACCAGGAGACACAACAAAGATTCCTTAGACCTAGAAATTGAAATTGCCACTTGGCCACTTTTCATCTTGCCAGAATGTACACTTAGAATGTACACTTATACTCAATGCAGGCCACACACACAAGGAAACTCCCTTTCAACTGATTGGCTATTCACAGAGATCCTATTATGGAGGATCACATTATATCAAATCTCATGGAAATGATGACAACATCATAAGACTGCCGAACTCCATCATAACTGCCAAACCACTGAGAATCATGCCCAGCCAAGCTGACACAAAACCTTAACCATCACGCCCTTCCTAGCATTGAGAGTTAATTATATTAACAAATTTTTTCTTAATAAAGCGTATTTTTCTCCCTGGAAAAAAAGATTCTGTTGTTATAGACTCACTTATAGTACCAAGGAGCCCTCTTGGCACAGTGGTTAAGGGCTCAGCAGCTAACCAAAAAGTCAGCTGTTCAAATCCACAAGTTGCCACTTGGAAACCCTAAGGGGGCAGTTCTACTCTGTCCTATGGGTCGCTATGAGTAGGGATCAACTTAATGGCAATGGATTTGTTTATATATATATATATATATATGTATATGTATTTATATGGAGAAACTATCTCACATACTTTGAACATGTTATCAGGAGGGATTAGTCCCTGAAGGACATCATGCTTGGTAAAGTAGAGGGTCAGCAAAAAAGAGGAAGACCCTCAATAAGATGGATTGACACAGTGGCTACAACAATGGGCTCAAGCATAACAAGGATTGTGAAGATGGCAAAGGACTGGGCAGTGTTTCGTTCTGTTGTACATAGGGCCACTATGAGTGAGAACTGACTCGATGACACCTAACAACAACAATAAGAAACTGGATTATGTGATTGTAGGGGTTTGCTAGGCAAGAAGTAAATCTGTAGGGAAGGCTACCTGGAAAATTAGGCTGAAACACTCAGGCATGAGTTAAAGCCATTGTCCCCAGGCAGCATTTCTTCTTCAGGAAAGTCTCAGCTTCACTCTTAAAGTCTTCCACTGTTTGAATCAGGCCCACCCACATAATCTACTTTTCAGATTGTTACCTAGGATAATCTGCTTTTCAGTCAACTGATGTATACTTTAATGACCGATACAAAATAACTTCACAGTAACGCTAGATCAGTGCTTGATTGAATAACTAGGAAGCTTAACCTAGTCAAACTGACACATAAACCAGACCATCACAATGATGGAATGAATTATATTTCAGGAAAAACTGAAGGAAATGTGAAAAGTACAAAGCAAGGCGAGTCTCTCCATACATTAAACAGTATGGCCAAGTCAAAAATAAGAAAAAAGAGGCCTTGTATATAAGAGAACAAAATGTTTATATGTTTCTAAACTAGAGAGCAGAGAACTAAAGTCATATTTGAAAGGTATTACAATAGAGGGAAACTTACCTAGTAGAATCTGTACTTCTACTTCAAATTAAATTTCCCCTTAATATGGTTGCTTCAAGATTCTTTCTGAAGGTGTTAACTATTTAATGAAGAGATTAAATGGAGAGGTATTTAAGGAATGGGAGAACCACCCTTTGTCTTGATAAAGTCCTGTGTCTCTAGGAGCTGCTAAGTTGTCTGCTAGTCTCTGTGGAATCCAGGTGACTCTTCCCAGGATGGATTTGTCCAGCGCTTCGAGTGGTAAATTCCCATGGCTATCTTTGCTTTGTGTGCTACAGTGCCAAATGCCTTAGTCATTTTCCAGAGTTTATAAAAATTTAACTCACTAGCATGATTGGAGGGACTTTTTTTTTTTTTTGGTGGGCTGTTTTTCAGTGATAAATTGGGTCGGGGGTTAATGGATGCTTTGAAATTTAATAGTTGAATTTCAAATTTAAGATGATAGTCAAGGGTCTCATACATGGGTTGTCTACCTAAAGTGTTTAAGTTAACAATTTAGATGGAGAAAAAAAAGCAATATGTTTTATATTTAATTATGTTAAAACACATTGTTATTTATTACAAAGCACTATTTATTTTTGTTTAACACTTTTTTTTTTTTTCATGATATCTAGTGGTTTCATTAATTTTCCTCATTTCTATTTTTTCCTATTTTCTTTGCATGTAATTTTGGGGGTTTTCTTTAAGTTTTTGCTTTGGTTTCTTAGTTCAGTGATTGTCATTCTTACTGATATATGTATTTAAATATATTTGTAACCAATTTGAAGCCTTGTTGGTGCAGTGATTAAGAGTTTGGCTGCTAACTAAAAAGTCAACAGTTTGAATCCACCAGCTACTCCTTGGAAACCCTGTGGGGCAGTTCTACTCTGTCCTATAGGGTCACTATGAGTAGTAATTGACTCGACGGCAAGCAGTTAGTTAGTTTTTTTTTTTTTTTGGTGCCCAATTTAGGATGGCATTACCTGAATGCCTAAAGTAAAAATTTACAGTAATTATTGGACTTAGCACTTGCCTTATGTTTATTCTAGAATTAAAAACCTCTAACACCTCAGTTTTCAATCCACAAACATATGCTTTATACTCCTTTTCTCCTTTTCTCTTCATCAGGCACACTACAAAGGCAAGCATGCAGGAAGCGGATTATTTTTAGCCAAAGTCAAAAGGATACCCTCCAAGTGTCATTTGAACAGAATCCTTACCCTGATATAGCTTCCAGAAAACAACTGGCCAAAGAAACTGGCATTCCAGAGTATAAAATTCAGGTTAGTACTAGGTTTCTATTTCATTTTGACTCAGCAAAAAGCTTGGTAGAGAGAAAAGGAGGGCTAAGCACTATCTAGCAGTTCTCTTATATAAAGTATTTTGCTTAGAAGGCTTTTCCTATTAGATAATTGTTAAAAATAAAAACAAGATTAGTGTTTATACCTTTTAGAAATGCTGAAAATATTGAGTGGATGTATTCACCGATGGTGGTAGGATAAGGTACTCATTCAGTATTTCCAGATAAGTGATAATTAGATTGTATTTGAGACTTTACTGACGTTAGGAACTAGGATCACTATGGTAAGTCATTAATTGTTGGAATACACACAACAGAATAATGATTAGTCTATAATTATGTAGAAACTGGGGGTAAGAATTCCCAGAATTTCTCAATTCTCAGGCTAGTTTTTCTTTTTAGTTAAGTGTTTGAAATTTGACCCATACACAAGAGTGTTTGGAGCCAAATTTTCTATTCAATTACTTTGATAGTATTATTGATGTAAAAATAAAACCAGTCTGAGTTTATCCATTTGTCAAAGAGATAATTTTACCAGAAGAAGAAGCAATATTTGGACTTCCAAAGAATAGTAAAAATTACTTTTTTGGGGAAAATAATAAGTTCAGGGTTTTGGATCAAATATAACCTCCAATAAACAAACCATTGGGTGTAAGGGTTTCAGTCTAAACCTGGACAGTCTGATAGGAGCTGGATGGAAGAAATTTTGTTATCTCTGCATGCATCATTTCTGGGTGGGGGAGATGGGATTACACATATTTCATTGTTGAAAGTGCATCCTATGGGAATACTTGGTGATTGGCTCACTGTGAGGCACTGGGTCCTTTTGACTTGATGGTGAGAAAGGAAATTCCAGGAAACTACGTAACTGGGTAGGATGAGATTGGCTCTCCTATGGTGTTCAGTAACAACTTGTACACAGATTGTTCCATAACATTGATTGCAATCCTGTCAAAGTGTCAGCATTCTCCCCATTTCCACCCTGGGTCCCCTGTTTCCATTTGTCCAAATTTTCTGTCCCTTCCTGCCTTTTCGTCTTTACTTTCCAGCAAATGTTGCCCTTTTGGTCTTGGATAGTTGATTTTCTAAGGAGCACATTCTTCATGGGTGTTACTGTTTGTTTTATGGGCCTGTCTATTGTCTGTCTGGCTGAAAGGTGACCTCTGGGAGTGGCTTCAGTTCCCAGTTAGAAGGGTGTCTTAGGACTATAGTCTCAGAGGTTCCTCCAGTCTCTAACAGGACAGTAAGTCTGGTCTTTTTTATGAATTTGAATTTTCTTCTGCATGTTTTTCCCACTCTAACTGGGACTACTATTGTGTTCCTGGTCAGAGTGGTAGTGGTGGTAACAGGGCACCATCTAGTTCTGGTCTGAAGCTGAAGGAAGCTGTGGTTCATATGGGCCATTTGTCCTTTGGACTAAGTGCTTCCTTGGGTCTTTTGTTTTCTTCACTCTCTGCTCCAGATGGGAAGAGACCAATAGTTATATCTTAGATGGCCACTCTCAGCTTTTAAGACCCCAGATGATACTTATCAAAGTAAGACAGAGCATTATCGTTATGAACTATGTTATGTCTATTGACCTAGGTGTTCCCTTAGTCTATGGTCCTTAGCCTTCAAGCCCAGTAACTCAGTCCTGTGAGGTGTTTGGTTATGTCTAAGAAGTTTCCATAACTGCCTTCTATGTGTTCTATTATATATACGAATATATATGCAGCACATACAAATATGTATGTATAAATATACACAACCATACCTATATATGCACACGAGTGTTCTCCTGTATGACCATTACACATATTTAGCATACTTATCTATCTATATATCCACTTGTAAATTATTGTTTGTTATTACTGTTGTTTCAGGATTGCGTATGTTATAGTATTTGCTGTAGTCATCCTTTATTCTTGTTTACTTCTCAGTGTCTTCCTTTGCCTTTGTCAGGTTGTGCTGACATCCCCCATGTTGTGTATTGCCTTTCCCTTCACCAGAATTAACACATTTCTAGTATCTAGTTAGTGTTTCTCCTTTCTTCCCCCTCCCATTACTGGTAACCAACAAAGAATGTTTCTTTCTGTGTGTAAACCTTTTCTTGACTTTTAATAATAGTGGTCTCATACAATATTTGCCCTTTTGTGATTAACTTATTTCACTCAGCATGATGTCCTCCAAATTCATTCACGTTGTGAGATGTTTCGTGGATTCATCATTATTCTTTACTGTTCCGTAGTATTCTATTGTGTATATGTATCACAATTTGTTTATCCATTCATCTGTTGATGGACACTTAGGTGGTTTCCATCTTTTTGCTATTGTGAATAATGCTGGAAAGAACATATGGATGCACATATGTCTATTCGTGTCACAGCTCTTATTTCTCTTAGGATATATACCTAGGAGTGAGATTGCTGGATCATATGGTATTTCTATTTCTGGCTTTTTAAGGAAACGCTGTACCATTTCCCATAGTGGTTGTACCATTTGACATTCCCACCAGCAGTGTATTAGAGCTCCAGTCTCCCTACAACCTCACCAGCATTTGTTGTTTTCTGTTTTTTTTTGGTCAGTGCCATTATTGTCCAGGTGAGATAGCATATCATAATAGTTTTGATTTGCTTTTCTCTAATGGCTAATTATCACAAGTATCTCTTCATGTGTTTGTTAGCCACCTGAATGTCATCTTTGGTGAAGTGTCTGTCCATGTCCTTTGCCTGTTTTTCAATCGTTTTCTTTTTGTTGTTGACGTATTGAAATTTTCTATAAATTTTAGAGAGTAAACCCTTGTCAGATATGTCGTTGCCAAAAAAATTTTCCTAGTATATAGGTTCTCTTTTTACACTTTGGAGAAGTCTTTTGATGAGCATAAGTATTTAATTTTTAGGACGTCCCAGTTATCTAGTTTATCTTCTGCTGTTTGTGCATTTTTAGTTATGTTTGGTAGTCTCTATATGCCATAAATTAGGATCCCTAGATTTGTCCTTATGTTTTCTTCCATAAACTCTATAGCTTTAGGTTTTATTTTTAGGTCTTTAATCCATTTTGAGTTAGTTTTTGTTTCATGGTGTAAGGTATGGAGCCTGTTTCATTTTTGTGTAAATGGATATCCGGTTTTGCCAGCACTATTTGTTAAAGATACTATCTCTTCCTTATTTAATGGACCTCGACCTTTTGTTCATAGATGGAAGGATTTACATCTGGGTTTTCAATTTTGTTCCATTGGTCTATGTATCGATCATTGTACCAGTACCAGGCTGTTTTGACTACTGTGGCTGTATGGTAGGTTCTGACATCTGGATGTGTGAGGCCTCCTACATTGTTCTTCCCCTTCAATACTGCTTTATTTATTCAGGGCCTCTTTCCTTACCATATAAAATTAGTGATTAGTTTTTCCATCTCATTGAAAAATGCAGTTGGGATTTGGATCAGGATTGCATTATATCTATGTATCACTGTGAGTAGTATTGAAATTTTCACAATATTAAGTACTCCTGTCCAACAGCATGGTATTTTTTCCCATTTATGTAGGTTTCTTTTGGTTTCTTGCAGTAGTATTTTGTAGTTTTCTTTGTACAAGTCTTTCACGTCCCTAATTAGATTTATTCCGAAGTATTTTATCTTTTTGGGGGTTATAAGTGGTGTTGTTTTCCGGATTTTCTTTTCAAATTTCTCTTTGTTACTGTAGAAGTATCCATGTTGATCTTGTACCCTGTCACTTTACTGAATCTATTAGTTCTAACTTTCTTGTGGAATCTCTGGGATTTTCTATATATAGGATAATGCCATCTGTGAATAGGGATACTTTTACTTCTTCCTTACCTGTTTGGATGCCCTTTATTTCCTTTTTCTGCCCTATTTCTCTAGCTAGGACTTCCAATACAACATTGAATAGGAGTGGTGATAAACGGCATCCTTGTCTGGTTCCTGTTCTCAATGGGATTACTTTCAATCTCCCTCCATTGAGAATGTTGGCTGTAGGTTTTGTATATTTGCCCTTAATTATGTTGAGGGATTTCCCTTCTATTCTTATTTTGCTGAGAGTTTATATCAGGAAAGGGTGTTGCACTTTATGAAATGTCTTTTCTGCATCAATTGAGGTGATTATGTGATCTTTTTCTTTGTTTTATTTATGTGGGGAATTACGTTGATTGTCTAACGTTGAACCATGCTTGCATATCTAGTATGAATCCCACTTGGTCGTGATGTGTTATTTGATACGCTGTTGAACTCTTTTTTTTTTAAAGCAAAAAGAAAGATTTTATTATGCATATTTTTAAAGAGGCAAAAGTGAGAAACGGACAAGCATGCTGTCAGAGCCATGTCTCTCTGAGACTGAGGAACTTTATAGAATCATCAGTATATATTAACATTACAAATAGGTAAAATCATTGAAAGTTTCACCTTTTCACACACTGGCTAAAAACTGCCAAATCATTGTGTTTCTACATTTTGAATTGTCTTTGTTAATAATCATTGGCACAGGTCTCAGTAATGACAGTCAGGAAGGTCTTCACTGGTCCAATAAATCTTACTATTCACTAAATGTTAATAGAAAAAGATAAGAGTGGAAAATATGTGGGTCTTTTGTGCTGTTTATGATTTGTTTATGTGAAAGTTTCCCTAAAAGATGTTTTCCAAGATTGTCCTAGCTATTGTCTTTATACCTCAGGGCTCAGTTGATGTGTCCTTCTGAGTCCTTGTGAGTCCAGCTCCAGCTAGGTCATATTCTTTACATTTGAGGACAGGGAATAATGGCTCCAATATCTAAAAAATTATTCCCTGCTTTTGATCGGAGATTGGAGATAATGCATTGATGATCAATATCTGGACTTAATCGGGCTCCTAGATGGCAGCCATGGCAACCTCGTTAAACTTACAATGCTGGTTTTCCACCAGATACCATCTATTCTTCACCAAGATCTTAAGTGCGAGCAACTTTCTCATCAATCACATTGCTGAAATGAGCAGACTGAATGTACATCAACATTTTAGCCTGAGGCTTTATTTTGCCTTTAAGAGTGTAAGACAATAGAAGATAAGTTTTATTATGCCCAATACTATTAGGATGCAGACTAAGAATATTATTATTCCTTGCAATAGTGATCTATCCCACGTACTTATTCCTGAAACTAACCAACCAAATAAATCTGGTGTTTGTGAGGGTCTTACAGTGTGTAGCCAAGTAGCTTGCTGTCTAATTTCTATGCATATCCTGTTCTACTTCTCCTGTGTTATTTATCCAAATGCAGCGAGAGGTATTTGCTATAGCACAGACTACCTTCTTGGGCTATAAAAAATCTAAGGTTATTCTGTTATATCATGCCACCTTCGCTTAATGAGGTCAGAGATTGCTGTTGTGCTTCCATCCCATTAGCAACTTTGCTTGTTATTTGTCCTGCAGTAGTAAATTTGTTAAAGATTTCTCCAACTCAACTATACCGTAAGTATAAAGTAAGTATAAAGCCCTTACAAATGACCAGCCCCACCCCGAGTATTGGACCAATAGGTTTTCTTCCGACTCTCATTTTACAATGTGTAGTAATTTAATGTTACCTTTCCAAATATTTACTAGCATCATTACTATGAATATCTAAAGATAATCCTAAAGTTCCCAAAGTGCATTTCCCATGCATTCACCAGGAATCTAAACAAGAGATTATCCATGTAAATACACTGTCAGTTGGAAAAGGATCACCTAAACTAGTATAGTTAGATTCATCACACAGAAACATATATCTATAAGGAGCACCCAAATTTTGTCGAGAGAAAATAGAAGGTATAAAAAAATTTACATGTGACAACCATGTTTCCAGTAGAGAATTCATGATTAGCAAGATAATACAGATGGACCTCTCCTGTTGGAGGTCTTCAGTTAATCTATTTAAAACGTACTAAGTGTTTCTCCTGAGGGCAAGCTGCCCCTCCTTGATTTACCTATTAACAATCATGAATCACTTTCTCAGAAGGAGAAATGGAGCCTAAGACAAAATGGAGTATGAGCCATGAGGTTGATCTCCTCTGAAAACTTGGTTTCTGTAAGATACGTAATTTTCTGCATAGCAGGGAGGTGAAAGTTTGATTACAAACGTTAGACAGGCATTTCATACAACATCGTCTTGAAGACTAAAGATCTATCTTAAACATAGCTCTCAGTCTGATCTTTGGAGTCAGTTTCCCAAAACAGACTGAATTCTTCAAAAGAAAAAAGGTACAACACCCAGAGCAAAAAAGATCTTACAAGTTTATCTGAACCATTGTTTGATGCAAAAGTGGCTTTCAGGAAGCATTTTTTTTTTTTTTTTAACCTCCTCAAAGCTCGAGGTTCAGAAGGACATACAAAGGCAATGTTTACCTGGAGCTCCATGAAAGCCAGAAATCTGGCTTCCAGGAGAATTACAACTCTTTCGTCATTCCCACCTTTGGATCATAATCCTGCTATAGGATCTTTGATCAAAAATGTTCAATAAATGGTAGTTGGGCACCATCTGGTTTTTAAGATCCCAGCTACCATACATATGCTGTTGAATTCTATTGGCTAGAATTCTGTTGAGAATTTTTGCTTTTATATTCATGAGGGATATTGGTCAGTAATTTTCTTTTTTGTGATGTCTTTGCCTGGCTGCTGGGCCCTGGTGGTGCATTGATTAAGTGTTTGGCTGCTAACCAAAAGGTCGGCAGTTCGAATCCACCAGCCACTCCTTAGAAACCCTACTTTTTCTTCCATGAACTTTATAGTGATGTTGCCGTCCTGTGCGCCTCACACGGGGTTGCTACTTGCTTTGTCTCAAGATGGCCAAGCTGAGCCGGGATGGCTAGCAGGACACCTCCACTCTGTATTGCTCCTCATTTGCTGCTTTTGTTCCAATTTCTCCCTCCAATTGGTGTTTAATTCAATTCTGTATCCTTCATTTTGATGTTCAGGGCTCCAGAACTGTCATCTGCATCTGTTTCACTTCGTTTCTTGTGTCTTTGCTGTTGCGGGACAGCACAATGTGTCTGACTAAGCTGCCATCTTGGCTCCTCTCTAGGAGTTTCCTTATTGATAACTGATCCTGGGATGAAATAAGAGGTAAATGAATGAATGTTAGCTCAGCAGTTTGTGTCAGCCAACTTTGCCTTTCTGTTTAAAGGAATTCTTATCAGAGATCATGTCCACCTATACTGGGTGTTATGAAATGGTGTTGCTTATGAGGAGATGACGGGGCTAAGAAAAGGCTGTTCCTTTGGAAGATCGAACACTGTCTCTTAAATCAGAGACATTTACTTTAGATACCATAAGGATGACAAAAAGAAATTCTGGTTTAAGTTGATAGCAGATTGTGTGCTGTCCTGAATTTTATCCTAACATGCTGAGATAATGACATCATTCCTAGCGTACTACATTGCCTGTCTCTTATGGATAGTTCCCCAAAGGGCAAATTGCCAAATCCATTTTTTATTGGACTTGATGTTTGCTATGGTGTAGACTGAGTTGTGTGATTCTCACTTTTTTTTTTCATTTAGATTTGGTTTCAAAACCACAGACGGAGTCATTGAAGACAGAAACAAATGGAGTCTGGATGCTCCTTTGGGGAAGATCAGGGACAGGATAAGCTTCAGTCTAGGACTCAAGGTAAGGATGCAATTTATCTAAATGCAATTTCTCAATGGATCCCGTGGACAGTAGAAACCACTCTGTATGTTGTACCCAAATACTCCACAAGAATACTTAGGATAAGAACAAAATATAGCTTGTTCTGGACACCCTAATGTCAGAGACATAAAGATTGTCCAAACATTTGGCTGTGACAGGCCAGTTCTTAGCAAAGAAGTCTTGGATTTCTGATCCTGCTGCTGCTAGGAAGTGAAGCCTCCTCGTCTCTGTCACTCTGAGGTTTTATTCTAAGGGTAGAACAGGATGATGTGTTCCTCAAGGGGGTGTAGAAGGAGTAAAAGTGGTTAGAATGATATTCAAAAATTGGTGTTTGGTCTTTTAATGTGAAAGCTGGCTTAAAAGCCCTCTTTTGTACCTGTGTTCTCCTTTACCAAAAGAAGCCAGACGAAGTCGAACATCCATCACAAGTACTCAGAAGAGCATCCTAGTTCAAGCCTTTGAGAGGAATCAGTACCCTAGTATTGCTATCAGGGAAGAACTGGCTCGACAAACAGAGATTCCAGAGTCAAGTATTCATGTAAGTTCTAATGCTATGGCGCCACATTTTTCCCACCTAGAAATGATATTTCCCCCTGAGATGTTGCGTGGTGTACAGTGGTCTAAGGCAAACGTATGAGGTGGTAAACACCTGGTACTGCAAGTTACAGTCCTGCAAAAGGAAACATTTTAAAACCCACCTACCAGTGGGGCATACACTTAGAAACAATAGAAGAAAAAAAGTGGGAAAATGTGAAAGTTAATACTATTTTGGAAACATCCTCTATGTCAAGGTTTCTAAACTTTGGCAATATTGTCATTTGGGGCTGAATAGTTCTTTGGTTCGAGGAGTTGTTCTGTGCATGGTAGAAAGTTATTCAGCATCACAGATGCCAGTATAGCCCCTGTCCCTATTATCCTAGCTGTGATGACTGACAAAGCTTATACACTATTGCCAAGTGACCTCCAGTTGAGGAGTAAAAATTGCTCTTGTTGAGTACCTTGTCTCCCTTTGTTAAATGTTACAGAATTATGAAGCACACTCATAGGATAATCTACACAGAAACTCTCAAACACTATTAATTATGTTGATAAAGTTATGAACATATTTATAAATGTGTGTCTAAGACATGTATTGTCTTAAACACATCAGCAAAGAGGAAAAATGTCAACCTTGTTAAGGCAGCTTGTTTGCATATCAAGTGTTGAAATTAAAGGGTATATTCTGGAAACTATACCTTTTCAACCAGCTGGAGTTTCCCTTTCATCTATAGTTGATACTGGGGTGTGTCATGATCTCAATTTGTCTGCTTATATTATATAAATGGAACATATAGATCAAATTTATTAATTTCAACTCCAGAACACTTTGTTAAGAACATTTGTGACACAGTAGGTGATTTTCATATGGATCACAGAATTGCCAAGAGGAGGAAAGATTTGTTTTTTTAATAATTTATTTTATTTACTTTTGTCACTGTTGAGAATATACACAGCAGAACATACACTAATTCAACAATTTCTACATGTACAATTCAGTGACAGTGATTACATTCTTGGAGTTGTGCAGCCATTCTCACCTTCCTTTTCTGAGATATTCCTCCTTCATTAACATAAACTCACTGCCCCTTAAGTTTCCTAGCTAAACTTTTGAGTTGCTGTTGTCAATTTTATTCCATACAGATAGATCTTGAACGAACATAATGCTCAAGGCAGACATTTTTTACTAGTTAATCTAAACTATTTTTGGTTTTAAGAAGACTTCAGGGATATTTTTGGTTTCAGTTTTAAAGATTATTTCAGAGAAATAGTTTTGGGGATTCATAAGCCTCCATGGATCCAGAAAATCTGGATTCCATGAGAATTTTAAATTCTGTTCTGCATTTGGCTTCTTTTGATCAGGATTCTTCTATAGAATCTTTGATCAGAAGGTTCAGTAATGGTAGCAGGGCACCATCTAGTTCTTCTGGACTCATGGCAAAGGAGGCAGGTTGTTCATGGAAGCAATTAGCAACACATTCCATTTCAAGAGGGGAAAGATTTAAAGGAATTATGATTGTGTGTGAACATGATGATCTCTGGGCTAGGGTGATGGATTTCCAAATATATGCCTTACAATACAAATAAGACTAATAATAAATTATAGTTATAGAAAAATGAAGACAAAAAAGAAGGGCCGTGTAGAGTGATAAAAGCCTGATATTCTAATAAGTCAATGCAGAATACATCTCAAGGCAAACAACAAAAACAAAAAAACAAGCAAACAAGCAAAACAAAAACAAAAGCTGTTGCCATTGACTCAATTCCAACTCATGGTGATCCCATGTGTTTCAGAGAAGAATTGCTCCATAGAACTTTCTTGGCTGTAATCTTTATGGAAGCAGAGCACCAGTCTTTTCTACTGTGGTGCCACTGGGTGGGTTCAAACCATGTATGTACCAGACTCTCCTTGGCAATTCTATGGGGTCAGTTCTACTCTGTTGTATAGGGTCGCTATGAGTTGGAATCAACTCGACAGCAATGGGTTGTTTTTTTTTTTTTTTTTTTAACCTTAGTTGAGTAGTTAAGCACAAATCATTTAGGTCACCTAGTGTCCTACATCTCAAACACGAGTAAATTGCTTTTAATTTGGACATACTTTAAAAGACCAAATGTTATATATTGTATTACCCTGAGATTAGCTTTGTAGAAATAACCCCTTTGCTTTACAGTGTATGAAATATAGAGCTGGAATCTCTTATGTCTTCACATGTCCCTGTCTCCCTATTCTGCACCTAGAAATGGTTCCGGAATCAAAGAATACGACACCCAAAAGGACAGAGTAGAAGAAAACATGCGAATTCCTTGACAGTTGACCTAAATTTGAGTGTTCAGCAGGATCAAAGCAACCATTCCACTGTCCCAAGCATGTTTCATCATTTTCCTCCCTCTAATTCTTTCAGCAGGAACCAAACACTTACACCTGCTCTTCTACTGTCCTACATGTCTTTTGCTCCTTGGGATCCCAAGCACCCAGTTGTGAGCCAAGCACCAGGTGTCATGATGGTCCAGCCCACCCAGACTCTTCAGAGAGGAGAGAATTCTCATAGCCCTCTGACACTTTTGAATCACTTGTCAACAAGTGATCTGAGAAGGGGGCTCTTAGATACTCAGACTCCTTCCTGGCCCCAATGCCAAGGACAATGCCCTGATCACAATGAACACAATGGACTGGCAGGATTGCACATCCAGCGCTATTTTCAGCCACAACCTGATAACAGAAAACAAAAATGGTGGGATCAGAGTCAGCAAGACCTAGCTCTCATTACACAATACTGGGATGAGATGTGCCAGGCTCTGATTGCTGAATGGGAGCCTCCTGAAGGGACACTGTGGCCTCCAGGATTCCCTTAGATGGATCTGTGACAGAGTCAGTTTAAGAGCCATGTCATCCATTAACCAACCACACCAGGAATGGCTAGAAAACTCAAGCTTTATAAATCAACATCTCATCCGTCAAACAGATCAAAGGCACAACCCTTTGCATTTGGATCCACAGAAGGAGGCCCCTCCACAATCTGAACCACCCCTCAGTGTAGACGATTTTCAGGTTTCCGCCACATGGTGCGAAGGTCACTAAGACCTCAGAAGAGGAAGATGTCATTCTGATGTGCCTGGTCCTGGCCTCCTTTTCTTTGATTGGAATCAGAATGATTTAAGGGAGAATGAACAGTGAGGATGTCATGAATGGGAGCAAGATTAAAGCAGGAAGAAAGACAAATCACTTGGAAACCCAAATGGAGGCTTTTATTCTGTCCTGTGGGCAGTGCTTGCCTTCTGTATTCACTTCATTATCTAAATGACGGTTTCACATCTTCATACTGCATCAGGAGGCACAACAGGCACCAGCCAGCAGACACATACTCTGAATCCTTGATGGACAAAAGTATTTTCTGCAGTCATCACCTCCTGGCCAGTCTGGACAACTAGTAAACTCTAACTGAACTCAGGCTAAGAAAATAGTTCTAAGAGGGACACATCTGCCATTATTTCCCTTCTGGCAGTAAGAGAAGTCAAATAGAAATAAATTTGATGGGTAGAAGATGAGAAGATGCTATATTTCCTGATGATGTGAGTTCATAAAATTGAGTGTTTTCCTATCTCTGAGGGTTGGAGTTGGGAAATAGAGATTACCTCAGTAATAAGAAAATAATTAAATAGATTATGATATACCCATAATACCAAGTACTCTTTATGTGTAAATGTATTTTTTTCTCTTGAGCATTTAAAACATCCAGAAAACTACAAGCAAAATTACAAGAGCAACACCACTGCATCACAGAAAAAAATTTTTGATGTTACTATGGGTGACCCCATGCATTACAGAGTACAGCTACTCCATAAGGTTTTCTTATTAGTAACCTATAGGGTTGCTATAAGTCAGAACGGACTTGATGGCAACGGGTTTTTTAGTCTTTAGGGAAACAGATGCGTGGTGCTACTTGGTAGGTTTGAACCACCAACTTAAGACTGGTAATTGAGTGCAAACTGTTTGCATCAGCCAAGGACATTAGACACAAACTGTACCTAACTGTTCCAACTTATGTACAAATTCGACTTAAAAACAGACTTAGGAATGGAACTTGTTTGTAATCTGGGGACTGTCTGTATATATGTATCCACAACATTCCCAATTTCAGTTTAAATAAATTGTATGTATACTCAAACCTCTTGGTCATCTTTAATCTGAGACTCCTCCCTTCTTTAGAAATGGTAACTTCTAAAAATGGTGTATCAAGCTGCATGTCAATTTACATTGGTACAATAAATATGTCTTTGAAAAATAATTATTACTTCTTTGTGTTATTTTATCAATTTGCATTCTGCCTTGTGGTGCAATTCTTTTAGTAATTTGTTTTTTCTACTTTCCACTTGAAGGTGTGGGAACAAGGCTGGACACCTAGATCTAGTTCATAGCTTATATTTATAGAGACACCAGTTTCACACTACTACAAACTGTGCAGTGGACATACTTACATATGTCTCTAGGTACATTATATGCAGGAGTTTCTCAAGGTTTTATACACCTCATACCATCAAGAAAGCAGTGCAAGGAGCAGAGTGCATCCTTTGGAGCCGAGGTTCCTGCGTTGAGATACTCCCAGACCAAGGGAAGACTGATGCATCACGAGGAACTTCCTCCAGAGCTGACAGAGAGAGAAAGCCTTCCCCTGGAGCTGATGCCTTGAATTTGGACTTGTAATCTACTATACTGTGAGAGAATAAATTTCTCTTTGTTAAAAGCCACCCACTTGTGGTATTTCTGTTATAGCAGCACTAGATGACTAAGACAGAATTTGGTACCAGGAGTGGGGTGCTGCTCTAAGAGATACCTAAAATGTGGAAGTGGTTTTGAAACTGAATGGATAGAGGAGCACTGAGAACCTGCAGGGGCAGAGAACCAGCAGCAGCAGAATGAGAACGGCACCATACGGTGCTGGAGCCGACCCACAGACAGACAGCTGAGTGCCGGTGTGCAGTAGGCTTCCTGGTGGAGTGGGGTGCCTCCAGGCACTTATTGGTGGAACTACAGAGCTTTGGAACACTTGCCCCAGTAGGACAGATTTTGGCATGAAGCCCAAGGGCCAAGAAGCCACAGGAAGCAGAAGCTGAAGAGACAAGCAACACAAGAAGCCGAGTTGCCTCAGTCTCAAAAGGTATAGCCACCACCTCTAGGGTTTCAAAGGGTGGAGCCATGGCCTCTGGTGTTTCTAAGGGTGGAGTTGCCACTCAGATGGATTTATAGAATAGTGCACCTAAAGCTGAGGGAGCAGAGCTGCTGTCCCAGTGGGCCTGGAAGGCGGAGCTGAAGCCCATGGCCGAGTGGCCTCCACTCAGAATCCGGAGAGTGTGGCTAATACCTAGAGTCTGGAGGAGATAGCTATTGTGGGAATGGTCTAAGAGAACAGAGGATTATTTGAAAAGCCTTGAGGGCTAATGTAATGTGTTCTTCTGACTTGCTTGGTGCCTGTTATCCCTTCTTTTCCTCCAGTTTCTCCCATTTGTAATGGAAATGTCTAGCTTGTGCCTGTTCTGCCATAGTACCTTTGGAAACATGTAACTTGTATTTTAGGTTTCACAGATGAAGAGGAATTTTTGGATTTTGGACTTGGAGTTAAGACTTTTTCTACAATATGATGAGATAAATACGTTTTGCATGTTGCAAGGACATAAATTTTTGGGGGGCCAAAGGGTAGAATGTCGTGGACTGAATTGTGTGTCCCAGAAATATCTGTCAACTTGTCTAGGTCATGATTCCCAGTATTGTATGATTGTGTACCATTTTGTAATCTGATGTGATTTCCTTATGTGTTGTAAACTCTATCACTATGATCTAATAAAATGGATTAGTGGCAGTTATGTTGATGAGGTCTACAAGATTAGATAGTGTCTTAAGCCAATCTCTTGTGAGATATAAAAGAGAGAAGTGAGCAGAGACACATGGGGACATCACACCACCAAGAAAGCAGTGCTGGGAGCAGAGCGTGTCCTTGGTTCCTGCGATGAGATTCTGCCAAAGGGAAGACTGATGACATGGATCTTCCTCCAGAGCCGACAGAGAAAGCCTTCCCTTGGAGCTGACGCCCTCACTTTGGACTTGTAGCCTACTGGACTGTGAGAGAATAAACTTCTCTTTGTTAAAGCCATCCACTTGTGGTATTTCTGTTATAGCAGCACTAGATGACTAAGACAGAATTTGGTGCAGGTGCCAGAATATTGCAACCTTAGTATTTATTGCCAAATTACCCTCAGCAGAAGTTATTGGTCCTAATATACATTCAACTTTAAGGGCAGTGGTGGTTCAGTGGTAGAAGTCTCGCCTTCCATGAAGGAGACTTGCCTTCCATGAAGGAGATTCCTGATCAATGCACCTCATGCGCAGACACCACCCATCTTTGTCAGTAGAAGCTTTGTGTTGCTATGATGCAGAACAGATTTCAGCAGATCTTCCAGACTAAAGACAGACTAGAAAGAAATGCCTGGTGATCTACTTTCGAAAACTCAGCCAATTAAAAGTCTATGGATCACAACAGTTCGATATCAGTGTGCATAGGGTTCCTGTGAGTCAGGGACTGTAAAAAGGTAGTAGTAGTGTCAGAATCTAACTTCAGTATAATGACCAAGATCCTTCCAAAGCTGATTCCCATGAGGTGGAGATCAGACATACCTCCACTCTCTAACCTTTTTACCAGTTCTGACACCAGCCGCCCCTCCTATACTACTGTCTACATCTCTGTTGGGTTCTATAATTTGTTGCAATGACCACACAAAACTCAAAGACCATACTTACAGTTAAGCATTTATTAAAGAAATAACAGCATACAACTCGGGATCAGGATCAATAAGCTACAACTCAGGACCAGGAAGCATGTAGGCAGTCTGGAAGGCTCCCTCAAGGTGGAGAGCACATACCTCCCTTCTTCAGTACAGGACAGCCTCTCAGCTCCTCTCAGCTGTGCAAGCAAACAGGCCCTTCTCTCTGCCAGGCACACCGCCTCTCAGCAGTGCAGGCCTCCTCTCAGCCTCTTGAGGACTGGCTTTTCCTCAGCCCCCTCAGGACAGGCTTCTTCTCATCCCCTTCAGGATAGGCCTCCTTTTGGTTATGCACACCCCCTCTCAGCCTTGCAGGCCTCTCTGCCTTCAGCCTCCCTGCCGTTGGCCTCTCCACTGCTGACTGACCCAGCTCACAGCCAGTGGAGCAGTTTTGTTCAGCTCTCTTAGCTGAGTTCCCAGCAGCAGGTTTCTGCTATCACCACTGACTCTGCCGCTGGGCCCCTTTTGGGCCTGTTGCCCCTAAGCTGTGCCACAAGGCCTCTTCCAGGCCTTTTGCTGTCTTCAGTGTTACAGCCCTTGTCCTGTGTTCCAGATCTTTTAGGAGGCTCCTAGCTTCCTCTCTCTGCTTCTCTCTTCTTGCATTTCTTGCCTTTTCTCCTTTCTGTTGCTTTCTTCCTTCTTCTGTCTGCCAATCTCTGTGGGGTTGGCTGCATGTATAAGTAAACTCTTCATCAATTTCAAGGCTGGCCCTTTCACCAGGGCCATGAACTGACCAATCCTCTCTTGGCAGGCCACAAACCTTCATGTGCAATCCCTGCAAGGTGAATACCAATCACAAGGAAGGCTGCATCCCAGGGACACACAAAAAGTATCAAACCATCTTTGTATACAGTTTCTCAGGAAATGTCAGTCAACCTGGATGAAAATAACAAACCCTCTAGGGTAGAAAACTGGGGCAGACATAACTCCTCAGGGCTTAGGGAAAAAATCTCTCAAGCTGTTGATCCAAAACATCAAGACAAAAGGCCACATAAAGAAACTCAACTAACAAATACATTCATTAATCACCTAGTGAATTAAAACACACGTGTGTGCATACACAGGCACATTCACAGACAAAAATGTATACATCTTAGTAGCACAAATCTACCTAAAAAGAAGCTGATATAACTGTTTGATATTGTTGGTATGATGCTTTTTTTTCCTTAATTTCCCCAAAATGATTCTTATGTGCTGCCAGAGATTGGAGATCATAGTATTACTAGTCACGTGTTCATATTTCCAACACGTATGTGGACAGACTTCTCCAAGTTATGAAAACAAATATGATCTTTGTACATTGTGAAACATATTTGTATCTATAATATACCTAGTCTATATTTTCATCTATAGCTATCTGCATATGTGTACCTATATGTATATTTATATAATCATATATTTATCTATAATTATAAATATGTCTGTACTAAATCTACATCTCCACTCCCCAGCTCCCTATATTCTTATCTCTCTATATAAGTTGTGATGGTTAAGATTGTGTGTCAACTTGGGTGGGCCATGATTCTCAGTGTTTTGGCAGTCGTATAATGTGGTGATCACTTCCCTGTTGAGATCTGATATGTGATCACCCCCACGATGTGATCTGCTATGAGTAGCCAATCAGTTGAAGGGCAATTTCCTTGGGCATGTGGCCTGAATCAAATGTGGGCAGACATTCTGTCTGGCAGGGCTCAGGGGCTTTTGCTGTTCTGGATCCTGCAGCTGGCTCCTGCTCGTCTGACCTCCAGTTCTTGGAACTTGAGCTAGCAGCTTACATGCAGTCTTGCCTGCTGATCTTGGGATTTGTCCATCCTCACAGCCCTGCACTCTGGCCTGCCGATCTTGGGTTTGCCAGCATCTGCAGCTACGTGAATCAGGAGAAACCTCTTTCCTGACCCAGGGACTTGGGACATTACAGTCTCTCTAACTGTGTGGGCCATTTCCTATATATATATGCTTGAGCCCACTGTGGCAGCCACTGTGTCAATCCATTTCATTGAGGGTCTTCCTCTCATTTGCTGACCCTCTATTTTACCAGGCATGATGTCCTTCTCAAGGGACTGATCCCTCCTGATAACATGTCCAAAGTATGTGAGACTTAGTCTCACCATTCCTGCTTCTAAGGAGCATTATGGCTGTACTTCTTCCAAGACAGATTTGCTCATTCTTCTGATGGTCCATGATATATTCAATATTCTTCACCAACACCATAATCAAAGGTGTCAATTCTTCTTTGGTCTTCTTATTCATTGTCCAGTTTTCAGATGTATATGAAGTGGTTGAAAATACCATGGGTTGGGTCAGGCACAACTTAGTCCTCAAAGTTACTTCTTTGCTTTTTAACACTTTAGAGAGGTCTTTTGCAGCAGATTCGCCCAATGCAATGTGTCCTTTGATTTCTTGACTGCTGCTTCCATGGGGGTTGATAGTAGATTAAAGTAAAATGAAATCCTTGACAACTTCAATATTTTCTCTGTTTGTCGTGATGTATATTTGTCCAGTTGTGAGGATTTTTTGTTTTCTTTACTTTGAGGTGTAATCCATACTGAAGGCTGTGGCCTTTGATATTCATTAGTGAGTAAGTGCTTCAAGTTTTCTTAAATATCAACAAGCAACGTTGTGTCATCTGCATATCGCAGGTTGTTAATGAGTCTTCCTCCAATCCTGACGGCACTTTCTTCTTTATATAGTCCAGGTTCAAGGATTCTTTGCTCAGCAAAGAATAAGTATGGTGAAAGGATACAACTCTGATGCACACCTTTCCTGATTTTAAACCACATAGTATCCCCTTGTTCTGTTCAAGCCTCTTAGTCTACATACAGGTTCCACATGAGCACAACTAGGTGTTCTGGAATTCCCATTCTTCACAATGTTATCCATAATTTATTATGTTCCACAGAGTCGAACGCCTTAGCATAGTCAATAAAAACATAAATAAACATCTTTCTGGTATTCTCTGCTTAGAAACAAGATCATCTGACATCAGGAATGATATCCTTTGTTCCACATCCTCTTCTGAATCCGACTTGAATTTCTGGCAGTTTCATGTTGATGTACTGCTGCAGTCATTTTTGAATGATCTTCAGCAAAATTTTACTTGTATGTAATATTAATAATATTGTTCTATAATTTCCACATTCTGTTGGATCACCTTTCTTTGGATTGGGTACAAATATGGATCTCTTCCAGTCGGTGGTCAGGTAGCTGTCTTTCAAATTTCTTGGCATAGATGAGGGAGCACCTCCAGTGCTGCACTGGTTTGTTGAAACATCTCAATTGGTATTCCATCAATTCCTGGAGCCTTGTTTAACGCCAATGCCTTCAGCACAGCTTGGACTTCTTCCTTCAATACCATCAGTTCCTAATCATATGCAACCTCTTGAAATGGTTAATGTCAACCATTTCTTTTTGGTACAGGGACTCTGTGTATTCCTTCCATCTTCTTTTGATGCTTTCTGCGTCATTCAAAATTTTCCTCATAGAATCATTAGGTATTGCAATTCAAGGGTTGAATTTTTCTTCAGTTATTTCAGCTTGAGAAATGCCAAGCGTGTTCTTCCCTTTTGGTTTTCTAACTCCAGGTCTTTGCACATTTCATTATAATATTTTACATTGCTTTCTCAAGCTTCCCTTTGAAATCTTCTGTTCAGCTTTTATTTCATCATTTCTTCAATTCGCTTACTCAACATTCAAGAGCAAGTTTCAGAATCTCTTTTGACATCCATTTTGGTGTTTTCTTTCTTTCCTGTCTTTTTAAAGACCTCTTGCTTTCTTTATGTATGATGTCTTTGAAGTCATCCCACGACTCGTCTAATCTCTCTCTTTAGAGTTCAGCTTGTCAAATCTATTCTTGAGATGGTCTGTAAATTTAGATGGGGTATTCTCAGGGTCGTATTTTGGCTCTCATGGAACTTGTTTTAATTTTCTTCAACTTCAACTAGTAGATGAGCAGTCGACGGTCTGTTGCACTGTTGGTCCCTGGCCTTGTTCTGGCTAATGATATTGAGCTTCTCCATTGTCTCTTTCTACAGATGTAGTCAATTTGATTCCTATATATTCCATCTGGCCAGGTCCACATGTATAGTGGCCATTTATGTTGTTGAAAAAAATGTATTTTCAATGAACAAGTTGTTGATCTTGCAAAATTCTATCATGCACTCTCCAGCGTTGCTTCTATCACCAAGACCATATATTTTTTAAAAATTTATTTATTTATTTTTATTGTATTTCAGGTGAAGGCTTACAGAACAAATAGTTTCTCATGAAACAGTAGTACACATATTGTTTTATGACGTTGGTTAACAACCCCACAACATGTCAGCCCTCTAACTTCTCAACCTTTTTTTTTTGGTGAAAATACACAAAGCCAAAGATACACCATTTCAAAAATTTCTACATGCACAGTTCAGTGATGTTGATTATGCTCTTCCAATTGTGCTGCTGTCAAGACCATATTTTTGAACTACGGATTCCTCTTCTTTGTTTCCAACTTTCGTATTCCAATCACCAATAATTATCAGTGCTTCTTAATTGCTTATTTGATAAATTTTAGACTGAAGTTGGTAAATTCTTCAATTTTTTCATCTTTGGCATTAGTGGTTGATACATAAATGTGAATAACAGTCCTTGTCTTAGTCATCCAGTGCTGCTATATAACAGAAATACCACCAGTGGATGGCTTTTCACAAAGAGAAATTTATTCTCTCACAGTCTAGTAGGCTACAAGTCCAAATTCAAGGCTTCAGCTTTCTCTCTCTGTCAGCTCTGGAGAAAGGTCCTTGTGATGCATCTATCTTCCCTTGGTCTGGGAGCATCTCAGTTCAGGAAACTCAGGTCCAAAGGACACGCTCTGCTCCGGGTGCTGCTTTCTTGGTGGTATGAGATCCCCATGTCTCTCTGCTCTCCTCCCTCTTTTATATCTCAAAAGAGATTGGCTTAAGACATTATCTAATCTTGTAGACCTCATCAATATAACTGCTGTTAATCCATCTTATTACATCATAGTGATAGCATTTACAACACATAGGGAAATCGCATCAGATGATAAAATGGTAGACAATCGTACAATACTGGGAATCATAACCCAGCCACGTTGACAGACTTTTTTGGGGACACAATTCAATCCATGACAATCCTATTAGTTGGTCTTACTTGTAAACCCCACCTCCCCCCCTAAAAAAAACATTGCTATTGAGTCAATTCTGACTCATAGTTACTCTATAGGATGGAGTAGAACTGCCCCATAATGTTTCCAAAGAGCAGTTGGTGGATTTGAACCGCTGACCTTTTGGTTAACAGCCAACCTCTTGACCACTGTGCCACCAGGGCTCGGGTCTTCTTTCTAGGTGTAAGGATATTATCCTATCACTGACAGCATTATACTTCAGGATAGAGCTTGTAATGTTTTTTTGACAATGAATGTCACGTCATTCCTCTTCAATTTGTCTTTCCAGCCATAGTAGACCATATGATTGTCTGATCCAAAATGGCCAATACTAGGCCATTTCAGCTCATTAATGCCTAGGATATAGATCTTTATGTGGTCCATTTCATTTTTTATGACTTCCAATTTTCCTAGATTCATACTTTGTTCATTCCATGTTCCAACTATTAAAGGATGTTTGCAGCAGTTTTTTCTTATTTTGAGTTATGCCACTTTAGTAAATGAAGGTTCCAAAAGATTTACTCCATCCATGTTATTAAGGTTGACTCTACTTTGAGGAGGCAGCCCCCCACTCCAGTCATATTTTAGTGTCGTCCAACCTGAGGGGTTCACCTTCTGGCACTATACCAGACAAAGTTCTGCTGCTATTGGTAAGGTTTTCACTTACCAATTTTTTCAGAAGCAGACTGCCAGGTCCTTTTTCCTAGTCTGTCTTAGTCTGGATCCACAATCAACGCCCATCGAAGCAGAAGTCAAGAAATCTAACGACATATTGCATTGGGGAAATCTGCTGCAAAAGACCTCTTAAAAAGGTTAAGAAGCAAAGAATTCACAATGTTGACTAAGGTTCATCTAACCCAAGCCATGATATTTTCAACTGCCTCATATGCATGTGAAAGCTGGACAATGAATAAGGAAGACCGAAGAAGAATCAATGCATTTGAATTTGGTGTTGGCAAGAATATTGAATATATCATGGATTTCCAGAAGAACGAACAAATCCGTCCTGGAAGAAGTACATCCAGAATGCTCCTTAGAAGTAGGGATATATGTATGTGTGTATATAATACATTAATAATTGTAAATGCATAAAACTGTGAGATATAAACTAAACTCTTAACAGTGACTATCTTTGGGATTATGGGAGACTCTCACCCTCCATTTTATATGTTTCTGCATTTTTAGCACAAAATATATAACTTTTAACAACAAACCTGTTACTTCTTTTCTTTAAATTTTATTTATTTTGTTCTTATTGAGAATATACACAGCAAAACATAGTCTAGTTCAACAGTTTCTACATGTGAAGTTTAGTGACATCGATTACATTCTTTGAATTGTGCAACCATTCTCACCCTCTTTTGCTGAGCTGTTCCTCCCTCATTAATATAAACTCACTGTCCCCTAAGATTCTTATTTAATCTTTTGAATTGCTGTTGTCAATTTGATACCATAAAGATAGTTCTTAAAAGAGCATAATGTTCAAGGCAGAACATGTATTAATTTGAAATGAGCAAAACAATGAAAATATTTCCATTTTGGAAAATTAAATGATATTATCCTAGAAATGTACAGTATACTTAGGAAAAGAAATTAAGAATTAAGTTGCTACCTCAGAACAGCAGGCCCATTGAACAGCAGTTCTTGTTTCTGCATTCTTCAGAAGAATGAAAGTTGGTGGCCAGGATGCCCCAGGAGGATTTTCCTGGGGCCTTCATAACCTATTCTTCTCTACACACCCTGAACTGCAGTCTTAGCTTGTCTTTCTAAAAGGCTTTCTTAATTGGTGTCTCCCTTAATGATTTCTTCAAGATTCAGGTAGATATAAGATCATCTTTGCTTGTGAATGTATTTTTACCTGCCTTAAAAAAAAGTCCTTTCTTTAAACTGCAAAATTTCATAATTATCTGTTTGACTACCCAAGGCTGCCTGATCACAGGGTACATCCACATTCCAAGTACTGCCCTGTTTCTACATTCAAATCAGATATACTCAACAGATGAATGTTTCCATACATGAAAAACCCTTCTAAGGACTGCCTATCAAACTGGGGTACATACGTAGCAAAGATATAGCGTCAGAACTAAGAGCATAAGAGCTATATCTTGTGAACGGAAAACTCCAGAATGTAAAAAGTAAAAGTGAACATTCACGTTGGCTTCAAAGAGCTACTATTTGATTTATCCCTAAGGAAAAATCTTTCAAAATTTTTGTTGTAACTTCCAGCAACATGGTGCTCTAGGCAGAAGCATCACACCATCCCTCCACAGCAAAGATCCAAAAAACAAAGTCAAAGAAAAAAGCAATCCTGAAAACCTAAACATCAAATGAAGAGATAAAGAACTCAGCCAAGCACCAAATGGAATAAGAAACTGACAGAGAACAGAGAGCGAGGAGACATACATGGAGAGCTCCCCTGATAGGGAACGCAGCATGGATCTGCTGTCTTGGACTCCTATCAGAGACCAGCACATAGGGGGTAGGAGAAAGCAGCTTCATGGAGCTTCCAGTGGGAGACAGAACAACCGGTAACTGGCGATATACACTTTTCCACCCCCCACCCTTCTTCACTCCCACTCGGCCTCCTCCTGCTTCCCGAGGCCACAGTCTCTTGGCCTGGAAGCACCGACTGCTTGGATTCCACCCAGCTGCACTGGCTGACTCCCTGAGAGCCATTTGTTGCCTGCTGGTGTTGCTTTTTTCTGCTTCTTTTGATTTCTTCCTTACCTCTCACCACATCCATTCACTCAAATACCTGGCTCCGTGTGGCATCTTTGCTTCTTCCTGAGGAGCTGTGGAGCTCTGTTCGGGTGTGGAACTACTTCCCAGTCTGTGCTGCCATGCTGGTGGGATCCCAGGGCTTTTTTTTGTTTTGAATTATTTGTTTGTTTTCTTCTTCTTTTCTCGAGTTGGGAGCCTGATCTGGCCGAGCAGTGTTACCCAGCTTGGGATGTACCACCTCAGCTTGTGCAGACGTGCAGACAGATCCCTGAGAACATTTCTTTTCTCGTGTTTTTTTCTTTTCTTTTTTGGTGGATTTTTTCTTTTTTTTTTAAATTTGTTTTGTTTTCTTTTCACTCTTTTTCCCTTTCTTCATTACTCAGTTTCTTGTCTCTCTATACCTTCCTTCTCTAACTGTTCCCTGAATAGCTGGCAGTGAATACCTCTATTCCTCCTAGCCAAGCTGTACTTCAACACCTGGGAACAACTTCTGAAGACCTCATAGCCACATCAGTGGGATCCCTGGGAGCTTTGCTGTTCTTTTTTCTAATTTTTATTTATTTTATTCTCTTTTCTTCCCCTTTTTGTTTTTCTCCATTTCATAGTCTCTCATCTCTCCACTCCAACGGCAAGCTCCCCTAGCACTCTTTTTTTGTTTGTGTGTTTTTGGCTCCTGTTCCTCTTTCCTCTATCCCATACCCATCTTAGCTCCACACATCACAATCTCCCCCTTCCATCATGCCTACCTGCACTGTGCGCTTAACATCACACCACCAAGCAACACAGGCATGGCCTACCGGAAACTGCCTTGCACTGATTACCAACCCGCCCTGACGGCTTTAGTAAGTGCCACAAACAACACATTCCAGCAACTCCTCTTCAGCTAGACCTGCCCTGCTGTACTATATCTGAGCAACTGACCCTGCCAGTTGGAGAAGGTGAAAAGTATCATGCCCACAGACGAGCAAACAACAAAGAACACACAGCCCGCCTGATCAGTCATAGCAAAATAATTAAAAAAGGACAAAACAAACAAATCTACAATCAATAAACTGGAAAAATAACCATTGAATGCCCAGAAGACAGCAGACAATATCAAAGCATTTACAAAAACAGGACAGGATGGTTCCAGTAGGTGTCCAAAATAAAACCAAATGACTTTACACTAGAAAAAAAGGCACTAGAACTACCTGATATGGAATTCAAATCTCTACTACTCAGAATTATCCAAGAGTTGAAGAAAAAAAAAAATGAGGAAAAAATAGACAAATTCATGGAAAAGGCAGACAAATTCATGGAAAACACAGACAAAAAAAAAAAAAAAGGAAGAATTCAGTAAAATAATGCAGAACAAAATGCCAAAATAAATTCACAACTAGAAATTATACAAAAACAACAATTAGAAATCCATAAGATAAACAAAAAGATTTCAGAAATCGACAGTGTCATAGAAGGGCTGAGGAGCAGATTTGAAATGGTGGAACACATGATCAGTGGAATTGAAGAAAAACACTTGGATACAACTCTATTTGAGGGAAACTCAGAAAAAAGAACAAAGAAAAATGAAGAGACCCTGAGAAATATGTGGGATACAATCAAAAGCAAAAATTTCCGAGTGATCGGAGTTCCAGAGCAGGGGGAGAAAACAGAAAACACAGAGAGGATCATTGAAGAACTGCTGACAGAAAACTTCTCCAATATCATGAAAGATGAAAAGCTGGCCATCCAAGAAGCTCAATGAACCCCATATAGGATAGATCCCAAAAGAAAATCACCAAGGCATATCATAATCACACTCAACAAAACCAAAGACAAACAAAGAATCCTGAGAGCAGCTCGTGAAAAGCAAGAAGTCACATACAGAGGATAAACAATAAGACTAAGCTCAGATTATTCAGCAGAAACCATGCAGGCAAGAAGGCAATGGGATGACATACATAAAACCTTGAAAGAAAAAAAATTGCCAGCCAAGAATAATATATCCTGCAAAACTCTTATTCAAATATGATGGTGAAATTAGGACATTTCCAGATAAACAGAAATTAAGGGAATATGTAAAAACAAAACTTACAAGAATTATTAAAGGGAGTCCTTTGATCTGAGAACAAACAAGTTCAGCTCACAGGGTGAATCTAGGATGCAGGATTGTACCAGCCAGACACCATTCTGGGAAATGAACTCTTAAGGATTATCCAAAACCAAAAGAAATACAACAGGGAATCAGAGCAGTTAATCTGTAAATGACAACAACATCAGAACAATAAAAGAGGGAATAAATGGTGGAGGTATACAACCTTCTAATGGAGAGGAAGGCAAGGGGATACCAAGTAATAATAGACTGTTTCAAACTTAGAAAGATAAGGGTAAATTTCACAGTAACCACAAAGGAAGTTAACAAACCTACTCATAAAATAAAGAGGGAAAACATAAAGTCTCAGTAAAAACAAAACCTACAAAAACAAAAGAAATGGAAAAAATCCACAAACAAAAGGAATTCAGCACAGGAGATTAAGAAGAATAAAGAAAACGTCAGCACCACAAAAAAAGCACTACAAAATGACAGCAATAAACTCACATCTATCAATAATTACACTGAATGTAAATGGACTCAATGCACCCATAAAGAGACGGAGAGTGACAGAATGGACCACAATAGCAAAAAGATGGAAACAACCTAGATGCCATCAACAGATAAATGGATAAACAAACCATAGTACATACACACAGTGGAGTATTATGCAACAATAAAGAACAATGATGAATCTGTGAAGCATCTCATAACATGGATGAAACTGGAGGACATTATGGTGAGTGAAATAAGTCAATCACAAAAGGACAAATATTATATAAGACCTCTATTGTAAAAACTCATGAAAAAGTTTCCACACAAAAAGAAACATTCTTTGTTGGTTACAAGGGTTGGGAGGATTGGGGGGAAATACTAAATAGGTAATAGATAAGTGGTATCTTTTGTGAAGGGTCAAACAGTACACAATACTGGGGAAACCAGCACATTTTGTACAAGGAAGGTCATGGAAGCTCCATAGAGACATCCAAATTCCCTGAGGGACTGAATTGCTGGGTGGAGGGCTGTGGAGACCATGGTCTCAGGGAACATCTAGCTCAATTGGCATAACACACTTTATAAAGAAAATGTTCTACATTCTACCTTGATGAGTAGCGTCTGGGGTCTTAAAAGCCTGTGAGCAGCCATCTGAGATACTCCACTGGTCTCACCCCTTCGGGAGCAAGGGAGAATGAAGAGAACAGGATACAAGGAAAAGATTAGTCCAAAGGACTAATGGACCACATCTACCAAGGTCTCCACCAGACTGAGTCTAGTACAGCTAGATGGTGCCCGGCTACCACCACTGACTGCTCTGACCAGGATCACAACAGAGGGTTCTGGACAGAGCTGGAGAAGGATGTAGAACAAAATTCTAACACACACACAAAAGACCAGATTTACTGACCTGAAAGAGACTGGAGAAACCCCGAGCGTATGGCCCCCAGACACCCTTTTAGCTCAGTGGTGAAGTCATTTCCAAGGTTCACCATTCAGCCAGGGATTGGACAGCCCCATAAAACAAAATGGGACTAACGAGGCACACCAGTCCAGGGACAAAGGACTAGAAGGCAGAAGGGGACAGGAAAGCTGGTGATAGGGAACCCAAGGTTGAGTAAGGACAGTGTTGACGTGTAGTGGGGTTGTTAACTACTGTCATAGGGCAACATGTGTACTAACTGTTCTGTAAACCTTTATCTAAAGTGAGAATAGTAGCACAACTGGTAGAACGTAATCGATGTCACTTAACTGTGCATGTAGAAATTTTTGAAAAGGTGTATATTTGGCTATGCTTATTTTCACCAAAAATAAAAAGGTCAAACAGGGAGAGAGTTGAGATGTCGTGGGGTTGTTAACCAATGTCATAAAACAATACGTGTACTGACTGTTTAATGAGAAACTATTTGTTCTGTAAACCTTCACCTAAAGTACAATAAAAATATGAAAAAAAAATTTTTTGTTGTATTGATTTTATGTCACAAGAAATACTCTAAGGAATATTTCAAAGTTCAACCTACTTTTGTAAACAAAGGCAAATCAAAATGGCCAGATAACATTTTTAACCCATCAAACAGCAAAGACTCAGGTTTTCTCCTCCCAAAACAGCACTCTTAAAGAATACTAGTGAAAATGTGAAATGCTAAAACCCTACTGAAAAAAGAATTATTCAATAGGTATCGAGAGCTTTAAAACTGTTCCTGCTCTTTCACATAGTAATTCCACATCCAGGAATTTAGCCTAAGGAAGCAAATCAGAAATATATAAAAAGCTATGTATTTAAAAAGTAATTATAGCATTGCATACAATAGTGAAAAATAGTTAAAAAATTAAAGATTCATTGACAGACGGTTACTTAAGTAAATTATAGAATATCCAATTAGAAAAATAGAATATAAACATTAACATTATCAACACCAAGAGATTTTTAAAACATAGGAAAGTGCTTAATATTATGATTATTGTAGATATAAAGCAAAAAATATAGTCCAATCTTAGCTCTGGTGAAAATAGAATTCACCAAAATATTACAAGTAGTTAATGCTTGGGAGTGGGATGTGGGAGGCTGAAAATGCACTACATATCTTCATTCATCCATTTATGCATCTCAGAATTCAAAAGGAATATTTATTCAGATTTATAGTGTGTATGATACCTTCCAACATAAAGAAGTGATTTCAAGAACATGACAAAAGTCATCTAATCTCTCTAGGCTTGTTTCCCCTCCACCCTTCAAAGAATTGTATAGCATGATATTAAATCTGACTCTAGTTTTCATCAGAGGCTCCAAATACCGAGAACAAAATAGGTGCCAGATACTCCTCCACTCTCAGCTGCAGGGCTGAGTTGCACATCTCCAAGCTCAGATCTCACGGGGAGGCCAAAGAGGCCAACTGGAAAGGGGGATGAGAATGCTGTGGCTTTTCCTACCACAAGCCAAGCCCAGAGAATGGCTGCAACAGAACCTCTCGGAGAGCTAGTCACGAGACCCTGGAATTTGGAGCATTAAGGGACGAGTACCTGATTCATACTTTAAAAGTGTAAAGACTGGTGCAGGCAGCCTGGTGAGAAAGCAAAGAGACGTAGCTGCACATGGCATTGTGTGCATACAAGATTTTGAAGGGATAAAGAAGCTGGTGACCAAAAGACATACAGATCTTGTGGAAGGGAAATGGATATGGGTGTATTTAAAAGAGGTCTTGTCCCTGGAGAATAGAAGTGATCTCCAAGGAAGTAGCCATTTAACTACTCCTAGCACCCCAAGGGGTCACAAGTTGCTGTAGCTAGCGAAAAGACAGAACGAGAGAGAACACATCGACTGCACCCGCTTCCCCAGAGCAGGCCCTTGAACACTAGCTGGAAGAGGACAGACACTGTGAATTGAATGAGAAGTCATAATGTTAATAAATAGATCTGACTGGATTTGATAATATCAGATACAAAACTGAAAAACCTGTTGCCGTCGAGTCGATTCCAACTCATAGCAAGACCATAGGACAGAGTGGAACTGCCCCATAGAGTTTCCAAGGAGCATCTGGTGGACTCAAACTGCCAACCTTTTTGTTAGCAGTTGTAGCGCTTAACCAGTACGTCACCAGGGTTTCCGATAATATCAGATAGTGACCAGAAAACCTATGAATCTGCCTGCGGTTTCATCCAGGGCTGGGATGGGAGTAGGGAACAATCCACAGGGTGACTTCACGGGAGAGGGGTGAGAAAGGAGAAAGTTGCTTTCTGCTCCTATCCTAGAAAGCTCAGCTTGTTCAATAAACCAGAAGATAGAGTAGTGTCACCTGTTTAAAGCACTTAACAGTGTCTGGCATAGTATGTACTCAATCAGTATTGGTTATTTTTCTTAGTAAAACACAGTAGTAATGAAATATCTTATTTTCTACTTTTAGAAGTATTATGACAATAATAGAGGTGATAGTTAATCGTAACTAGAAAATCTATTAATTGTAAAGCAATTTGGCATAACTATAACCCTCTTTTTCACACTATATATGCTTAAAGTACAAATATACAGAGAATTTTTTCTGGGGATCTTACATATTATTGACCTACTCTGGTATCTGCTGAGTAATATCTGGTTCAGTGGTTTCAACTTGCTGTGCACCTCAAAAGTATCTGTGGAGTTTGAAAAAACAACAGATTCCTATGTCTGAAGTCAGACCTACAGAACCAGAATCACTGGGACTGAAAACCAGACAAGTGTTATTTTGAAAAAGCTCCCCAGATGATTCTGTCATGAAACTGGGATTGATTCTAATATTTTGTTCTTACCGGGCCTGTACAGAAAAAAATTTAAAATAACAAAAATCATCTAAATTAAATAAGTAGACTTCTGAGCAACATGGCGCTATAGTCAGAAGCACCACACCATCCCTCCGCAGCAAAGATCAGAAAAACTAAGTCAAACAGAGTCACAAGTCAATCCTGAAAACCTAAGCATCAAATGAAGAGATAAAGACTCAGCCAAGCATTGAATGGTATAAGAAACTGACTGAGAACAGAGAGCGAGGAGAGATACTTGCAGAGTTCCCCTATCAGCTACTGCAGCACAGATCCGCCATCTTGGATGCCTATCAGAGATCAGCAAATGGGGTATGAGAAAGCAGCTTCATGGAGCTTCCAGCAGGAGACAGAACAACCAGTAACCAGCGATATATACTTTCCCACCTCCCACCCTTCTTCACCCCCATTTAGCCTCCTCTTTTTCTTGCAGCCACAGTCTCTTGGCTGGGAAGCAACAGCTTCACCCTGGTGTTGCTTGGATTCCACCCACCTGCACTGGCTGGCTCCCTGAGTTCCTTTTGTTGGCTGCTGGTGTTGCTTTTTTCTGCTTCTTTAGATTTCTTCCTTACCTCTAACCACCTCCCCCTCCTTTCTCTTAAATACTTGGCTCTGTGTGCCATCTTTACTTCTTCCTGAAAGGCTGTGAAACACTGCTCGACTGTGAAACTGCTTCCTGGCCCGTGCCACCACGCTGGTGGGACCCCTGGGGCTTTTTTGTTTGTTTGCTCTGATTTGTTCTGTTTTGATTGTTTGTTTGTTTTCTTTTTCTTTTCTCAGCTTGGGAGCCCCTTCTATCTGGGTAGTACCATCTGGCTTAGAAGTTACTCCCTTACTCTGCACTGACGAACAGGGACATCCTTGGGGGGCATTTCTTTTTTCTTGTTTTTTTTCTTTGTTTGGTTTTCTTTTCTCTCTTATTTCCTTTTTGTCTTTCTTCATTTCCAGTTCCTCAATTTATTCATTGTTTTATTTTTTTTATTTTTGTTTTTCCCCATTTCTTAGTCTCTCATCTCTCCACTTTGATAGCGAGCTCCCTTAGCAGTCTTTTTTGTTTGTGTGTATGTTTTTGGCTCCTGTTCCCCTCTCCTCTCTCTCTTCTTTCCCATACCCATCTTAGCACCACACATCACAATCTACCCCCTACTTCCTGCCTACCTGCACTGTGTGCTGAACATCACACTCCCAAGTAGCACAGGCATGGCCTACTGGAACCTGCCCTGCACTGATTCCTGGTCTGCATTGTTAGCCCTGGTATGTGACACAAACAATCCACCCTAGCAACTCCCCTTCAGCTTGACCTGCCCTGTTGTACCATACCTCAGTGACTGACCCTGCCCACTGGAGAAGAGGTGAAAAGAATTGTGCCCACAGATGAGCAAACAACAAAGAACGCACAGCCCTCCTGCTCAGACATAACCAAATAAAACAAAAAGCAGGATGAAACAAACAAATCTACAATCAATAAAGGAGGAAAATAACAACTGAATGCCCCCAAAACAGCAGACAATACCAAAACATTTACAAAAACGGGACAGGATGGTTCCAGTAGGCATCCAAAACAAAACACCACCTTCCAGTAGAAGAAAAGGCACTAGACCTAACTGATAGGGAATTCAAATCTCTAATAGTCAGAATTATCCAAGAGTCGAAGCAAAAAGCAGACAAAAATGAGGAAAAAATAGACAAATTCATGGAAAAGGCAGGCAAATTCATGGAAAATACAGACAAAAAAATGGAATAATTCAAGAAAATAATACAGGAACAAAATGCTAAAATAAATTCACAACTAGAAACTGTACAAAAACAACAATTAGAAATCCAAAAGATAATCAACAAGATTTCAGAAATCAACAGTGTCATAGAAGGGTTGAGGAGCAGATTTGAAACAATGGAAGATAAGATCAACGAAATTGAAGACAAACACTTGGATGCAACTCTGTTTGAGGAAAAATCAGAAAAAAGAACGAAGAAAAATGAATAAACCCTGAGAATTATGTGGGATACAATCAAAAGCAAAAATCTGGGAGTGATAGGAGTTCCAGAACAGGGGAAGAAAATAGAAAACACAGAGAGGATCATTGAAGAATTGCTGACAGAAAACTTCCCCAATATCACGAAAGATGAAAAGCAGACCATCCAAGAGGTTCAACGAACCCTATATAGGATAGACTCCAAAATAAAATAATCACACTCGACAAAACCAAAGACAAACAAAGAATCCTGAGAGCAGCTCG
This sequence comes from Dugong dugon, assembly GCA_030035585.1. Lineage (NCBI taxonomy): Eukaryota > Metazoa > Chordata > Mammalia > Sirenia > Dugongidae > Dugong > Dugong dugon. Next base: position 1,951,590 of record CM057475.1, on the reverse strand, counting down.
AGAAAAACAAAAAGTCACATACAGAGGATAAACAATAAGACTAAGCTTGGATTTTTTTGGTAGAAAAAATGCAGGCAAGAAGGCAATGGGATGACATATATAAAACCTTGAAAGAAAAAAATTGCCATCCAAGAATAATATATCCTGCAAAACTCTTGTTCAAATATGATGGTGAAATTAGGTCATTTCCAGATAAACAGAAATTAGGGAATATGTAAAAACCAAACTAAATTTACAAGACCTATTAAAGAGAGTCCTTTGATCTGAGAACAAACAACATTAGACCACAGGCTGAATATAGGACACAGGATTGTACTAGCTAGATATCAACCTAGGAAATGAACTCTTAAGGACTATGCAAAACCAAAAGAATTACAACAGGGAACCAGAGAAGTTAATCTGTAAAAGACAACAGCATCAGAACAATAAAAGAGGGAATAAACTGTGTAGGTATAGAACCTTCTCATGGAGAGGAAGGCAAGGTGATACCAAGTAATAATAGACTGGTTCAAATCTAGGAAGATAAGGGTAAATTTCAAGGTAACCACAAAGAAAGTTAATAAATGTACTCATCAAAATAAAGAAGAAAAACATAAAGTCTCAGTAAAAACAAAATCTACAAAAAGAAAAGAAATGAAAAAAAGAAAAAACCACAAACAAAAGGAACTCAGCACAGGAGAGTAAGATGAACAAAGAAAATGTCAGCACCACAAAAAAAAAAAAGCACTACAAAATGCAATCCCACTCCTAGGACTATATCCTAGAGAAATAAGAGCCGTCACACTAATAGACATATGCACACTCATATTCATTGCAGCACTGTTCACAATATCAAAAAGATGGAAACAACCTAGATGCCCACCAACAGATGAATGGATAAACTATGGTACTTACACACAATGGAGTATTGTGCAACAATAAAGAACAATGATGAATCTGTGAAGCATCTCATAACATGGATGAAACTGGAGGACATTATGGTGAGTGAAATAAGTCACTCACAAAAGGACAAATATTGTATGAGACCTCTATTGTAAAAACTCATGTAAAAGTTTCCACACAAAAAGAATCAATCTTTGTTGGTTACGAGGGATGGGAGGGTTGGGAGGAGAACTAAGTAGACAATAGATAAGAGGTAACTTTTGTGAAGGGTAAGACAGTACTCAATATTGGGGAAACCAGCACAACTTGTACAAGGAAAGGTCATTGAAGCTCCATAGACACTTCCAAATACCCTGAGGGGCTGAATTGCTGGGCAGAGGGCTGTGGGGACCATGGTGTCAGGGAACACCTAGCTCAATTGGCATAACACACTTTATAAAGAAAATGTTCTACATTCTACCTTGGTGAGCAGTGTCTGGGGTCTTAAAAACATGTGAGCAGCCATCTAGGATACTCCACTGGTTTCACCCCTTCGGAAGAAAAGGATAATGAAGAGAACAAGATACAAGGAAAAGATTAGTCCAAAGGACTAATGGACCACAGCTACCAAGGCCTCCACCAGACTGAATCTAGTACAGCTAGAATGGTGGCCGGCTACCACCACTGACTGTTCTGACTGGGATCACAATAGAAGGTCCTGGACAGAGCTGGAAAACGATGTAGAAAAAAATTCTAATTCACAAAAAAAGACCAGATTTACTGGACTGACAGACTGGAGAAACCCCTAGAGTATGACCCCCAGACACCCTTTTAGCTTAGTGGTGAATTCACTCCCGAAGGTCACCATTCAGTCAGGGATTGGACAGCCTCATAAAACAAAATGGGACTGAGGCACTGCAGTCAAGGGACAAGGACTAGAAGGCAGGAGGAGACAAGAAAGGTGGTGATAGGGAACCCAAGGTTGAGAAGGGACAATGTTGAGATGTCGTGGGGTTGTTAACCATTGTTTTAGGGCAGTATGTGTACTGTTTAAAGAGAAACTATTTGTTCTGTAAACCTTCATCTAAGGCACAAAAAAAAGAATTATCTATGTGAGATCAAATTGACAACAGCAGCTTAAAGGGTTTGATGGGAAGCCTAGGGGGCAGTGAGTTGAAGATAAGGGTGATGGAATAATTGGGAAAAGGATAGTGAGAATAGCAGCACAACTGGAAGAATGTAATCAATGTCACTGAATTGTACATGTAGAAACTTTTGAAATGGTGTAACTTTGGCTATGTATATTTTCACAGAAAAAAGGTCCTCCAAGGTTGACAAGGGAGAGTGTTGACATGTCATGGGGTTGTTAACCAATGTCATAAAACAATATGTGTACTGACTGTTTAATTAGGAACTATTTGCTCCGTAAACCTGCATCTAAAGTACAGTAAAAAATATTTAAAAAATTAAATAACTAAATTAACAAAAACAAAGTGAATTCACTCATCAAATACTTACTGAGCACTCCTTCTGAGCCAATCTCAGTATTAGGCATGGGACTCAACTCTGCCCTGAGAGTGCTCTCAGCCTACAGTTGCTTGAATTATTTAAGTGTGGCTACTCTCAGCTTATATTAGACACCAAGAAGAACGTGACAAAGACCTATCAAAGACTCACTTGCATAATACCATGGCATACAAAGACCTGGAACAAAAAAAAGTCTAGTTGAAGGTGGTGGTTATTTGATGATGAAATCTAACACAGAAATCTCAAAAAGAAAAGTACCCTAATGTGAATTGACTCCACTCTTTTACATATAAATGCAACTCCCGGCCTTCCAGGTCTCCAGTGAGCCTGGAGCTCCTGTGCCCACATCCCATTTCTGCAGATCTCCTTACCCATTATGCATGAGAGTCTGATGGTGGCCCACCAAGTACTGAGCCCAGGCTCTGACACTTTGAGGCCAGAAGACAACTCACTGAAAGAGAACCAGAGGCACAGAATACCTATTAGATCATTTAAAAGATCACTAAATTTTTGCTTTTGAGACAGACTATGAAATAATCCTGGATCACCAAGTTTTTTGCTTTTGAGAGAGATTATGAAATAATCCAGACTCTGTGAGACCATCCATACTCAGTTTGGTAAGCAACTGCAGACCAAAGAAACTCTGAACAAAGTCATCGGGAACCCTGCTCTAGACTTCTATTTCTTAAAAGCGACTGTAGTGGAGGATTCATGCTGAGGAAATCGCGTGGTTATTTTTCAGTGCCCAGGGTGAAGATTCCTTTTCTCGAATATTATTCTATAAAAGTTATTAAGAAATTTTAAGAGTTTATCCTCCAGAAATAGGTCTTTGCTGCATAAACTATGGCTTGAGCCAAACCCTTGTTTAATTTAGAATCCCTTTTTCTTTTTCCTCTTTCTCTTCTTTCATGGTCCCTGGGTGGAGCATATTGTGATTGCTACTAACCTAAAGGTTGTTGGTTAGAATCTACCTACCGAGGCTTGGAGAAAAGTCTTGGTGATCTGCTTCCATAAAGATTACAACCAAAGAAACCCTATGGAACAGTTCTATTCTGTAACACATGGGTGCACCATAAGTTGCAGTTGACCCAATGGCAACAGGTTTGGTTTTTGTTTTGTTTTCTCTTTTGCACTTTTTCTACCTCTAAACTGGGAATGATCCACTGTGCAGAGTTAGTAAATAATTGAGATGAGTTTTGTGAAGTGTTAATGAGGAGCACTAGCGGAGCAGTGGTTAAGAGCTAGGCTGCTAACCAAAAGGTGGCAGTTTGAATCCACTAACTGCACTTTTGAAACTATGGGGTAGTTCTCCTCTGTCCTATAGTCTTGCTATGGGTTGGAATCAACTAGATGGCAACTGGTTTTGTTTGGTTTAATAGCTTAATTATACAAGGTTTTGTAATATTATCAACTTTTCCTGAATCTCGTATTGTAACTTCTGCTACCTTAGCCTTCTCTTTTAATAATGAAGTACCAACACTTCCAAAATTTATTATGCCATTCAGATCTCAGCCTAGAGCAATACTACCTCTCCCACACTGTTTCACATCCAAAATTTAAATAAAACATATTATTGCTACATCCTTCCAAACGATAGAAATGGAAGTAGTCTGCTCCACAATGTCCCAATTTGAAGTCCCCCAAAGCTTTCTTTCATATATATTCTAACTAGTCAGAGACCCAGAATCATAGAACAGAAAGGCACGTTAGAATTTTTTCAGTTCAACACTGGGATTGCGCCTGCGCCACTCCTCCTGGCCTGTGGGAGCAGATCCAGCACTCCATGCTGTGCTTGCTCCCCTCGCCAGGCTGTAGCCTGCCGGGCCCCTGCAGTTACCGTGTAGTAGCCCCTGGAGAGAGTGATGACCTTGAACCAGAACAGACTGCCCCTCTAGAATTAGGCCGCCTCGCCTGCTGCTGTCCCCATCGCGGGAGCAGCTCTCCAGGACTGTGCTGCTCAGCACCTCTCCGTACGGAGATGGGCAGGGTTGGGTGCAGGGCCTCGGCGACGCTGCCACAGCAACCTGGGAGAGAGAAGTTTCTGCTAGTTTGGAAAGTCTGAGAGCGGGAGCGAGTCTCCACCACCTCGCCAAGAACTTCGAATGTTGCTTGACTCTTAGGCTCTGGCCTGATGGGCTGGTCATCATCTTGTCGCTTTCCCAGGTCTAAGTTGAAAGTGTGGGACTAGATGGTGCTTTACGGCTTTAATAATCGCTAGTCTGATTTTTGAACTTCAGCTCTGTGCCCTATGTCTGTGCCTCAGTTTCCCTATCTGTAAAATAGAGCAGATTAAATGAGTTAATGCCTGTAAAGGACTCAGGACAGTGTCTGGCACACCATGCTTTATAAGTTTTTGCTGTTAATACTGTAGAGTCTTTTAGTGTATGTGCCAGGCCCTGTGCTAAGTGCTGTACTATCCCTGCGTAGTGGAGATTTAAAAGAGGCATATGTAGATTTGAGGTGGCTTCTGATTAGGCTTCATGAGGGATTTCACCTGGGGCTTAAATGAGTGAAAACAATAGCTGGTATTTGTTGAGCACTTACTATGTTTAAGGCACTGTTCTAGGCACTAACTGAGTTTCTCATAAAGGTGGTGGAAAAATTAGGAAACTGGATAGTGAGGACGGTGGCACAACATGATGAAAGTAATTAATTCATTAAATTATACATGTGAGAAATGTTGAAATGGCAAATGCTTTGTTATACATATTTTTTCCACCACCACAATAGTAATAAACATATAGGGAAAGAATGAAAATTTATCTGCATTGAAATTAAAATCTTCATTCTTATGAAAGACCATAAATAAGGTTGAAAGACCTGGAAGAAGGAATTCTGAATACATATAATAGATAAATAAGTAGAGGACATGAATTGGATATCTCCCCCCCCCACCAAAAAAAATTGAATGACCAAAAACGTAAAAAGTTGTTCAACCTTACTGACAATTTTAGAAACACCAAATAAAGCTGTCTTTGTGGAAACACTGGACTGATGTTCTGACATATATTAAATCAAACATTGAAGAAATAATTTTATTCTGAGGGAGAAAATGTGGCATTCCAACAGCTGTAACTCATGTTCTGATTTGCAGGCAGAAAGAACAATGAAGTATTTAATATGCAGGGTAAACAAATGCAAAGGAGTTCACATCAAAGCAGTTTCAGGGAAAGGAAGGACAATTTACAAAGGATTATTAAACTACAAACTTTCTTAACATCAATTTCTAGGAATCTCTCATTCCTGATATAATTTGACTAAAGCAACATTTCTAAAATGAAAAGAATAAACATTCCAGATGTAGTGCAGGTTGAGTTAAGCTTAATTGGAGTCCTTGAAAAGAGTGAAGATTAAATCAGCTCTAAATTTAATGTCTTTTGAAACGTAAACATTGCTTATTCAGTCAAGGAGGAGTGAAATAGAGTCCAGGAATCTGCTGGGGAAATTCTCTGAAAGTAGTTAAGACAGAAAGTTTATTTACATAAATCAAAGCCCAAATCTTTGCCATCTTATGTTACAGTCAAAATTTTTACAATTACGATCTGTCTCCTTATTTTAACAAACTTAGTTTCTACCTAGTTACCAATTTACAAAGAATGAGCATATAGATTAAGTAAGTATGGTGAGAGGATACAATCCTGACTCACACCTTTCCTGACTTTAAACGACACAATATCCCCTTGTTCTGTTCAAACAACGTACAGGTTTCTCATGAGCACAATTAAGAGCTCTGGAGTTCCTATTCTTTGCAATGTTATGCACAGTTTGTTATGATCCACACAGTCGAATGCCTTTGCATAATCAATAAAACACAGGTAAACGTCTTTCTGATATTCTCTGCTTTTAGCCAAGATCCATCTGACATCAGCAATGATAGCCCTCATTTCATGTCTTCTTCTGAATCCAGCCTGAAGTTCTGGTAGTTCCCTGTCAATGTACTGCTGCAACCACTTTTGAATGATTTTCAGCAAAATTTTACTTGTGTGTGATATTAATGATAATGTTCAATAATTTCTGTATTCTGTTGGATCATTTTTCTTTGGAATGGGCACAAATATGGATCTCTTCCAATCAGTTGGTCAGGTAGGTGTCTTCCCACTTTCTTGGCATAGATGAGTGAGCACCTCCAGCACTGCATCTGTTTGCTGAAACATCTCAACTGGTAATCCATCAATTCCTGGAGCTTTGCTTTTCATCATTCCCGTCAGTGCAGCTTGGATTTCTTCCTTCAGTACCATTGGTTCTTGATCATATAGTCTACCTCCTGAAATGGTTGCATGTCAACCAATTCTTTTTAGTACAGTTACTCTGTGTATTCCTCCCATATTCTTTTGATGCTTCCTGTGTTGTTCAATATTTTCCCCATAGAACCCTTAAATATTGCAACTCCAAGCTTGAATTTTTTCTTCAGTTCCTTCTGTTTGAGAAGTGCCAAGTGCATTCTTCCCTTTTGGTTTTCAAACTCCAGGTCTTTGCACATTTCCTTATAACACTTTATCTTCTCCAGCTGCCCTTTGAAATCTTCTGTTCAGCTCTTTTACTTCATCATTTCTTCATTCACTTTAGCTACTCGACATTCAAGAGCAAGTTTCAGAGTCTCCTCTGAAATCTATTTTGCTTTTTTCTTTCTTTCCTGTGTTTTTAATGATATTTTGCTTTCTTTATGTATGATGTCCTTAATGTCATTCCACAAATCATTTGGTCTTCTGTCATTAGTGTTCAATGTGTCAAATCTACTCTTGACATGATCTCTAAATGCTGGTGGGATACACTCAAGGTCACATTTTGGTTGTCTTGGACTTGCTCTAACATTCTTTAACTTCAACTTGAACTTGCATATGAGCAATTGATATCTGTTCTGCAGCCGGCTTCTGGCCTTGTTCTAACTGATGACATCAAGCTTTTCCATCATCTCTTTCCACAGATGTAGTCGATTTGATTCTTGTGTATTCCATCTGGCAAGGTCCACATGTATAAAAAAAAAACAAAACCTGTCACCGTCGAGTCAATTCTGACTCATAGCGACCCTATAGGACAGAGTAGAACTGCCCCATAGAGTTTCCGAGGAGCACTGGTGGATTCAAACTGCCAACCTTTTGGTGAACAGCTATAGCACTTAACCACTATGCCACCAGGTTTCCCTCCATGTGTATAGTTGCTGTTTATGTTCGTGAAAAAAAGTATTTGCAATGAAGAAGTAGTTGGTCTTGTGAAATTCTATTATGTGATCTCCAGCGTCCTTTCTATCACCAAGGCCATATTTTCCAATTACCAGTCCTTCTTTGTTTCTACCTTTCGCCTTCTAATAATCAGTGATTATCCATTGCATCTTCTTTGCATATTTCATCAATTTCAGACTACAGAAGTTGGTAAAAATCTTCAATTTCCTCATCTTTGGCATTAGTGGTTGGTGCATAAATTTGAATAATAATTGCATTAACTGGTCTTCCTTGTAGGCGTATGGATATTATCCTATCAGTGACAGCATTATGCTTCAAAACAGATCTTGAAATGTTCTTTTTGACAGTGAATGCAATGCCATTCCCCTACTATTTCTCATTCCCAGCATAGTAGACCTTATGATTGTCTGATTCAAAATGGCCAATACCAGTACATTTCAGCTCAGTATTGCCTAGGATATTGATCTTTATGTGGCCCATTTCATTTTTGATGACTTCCAATTTTCCTAGATTCATACTTCTTACATTCCATGTTCTGATTATTAATGGATGTTTGTAGCTGTTTCTTCTCATTTTGAGTCATACCACAACAGCAAATGAAGATCCCAAAAGCTTGACTCCATCCACATCATTAAGGTTGACTCCACTTTTAGGAGGTAGCTCTTCCCCCAGTCATCTTTTGAGTGCCTTCCAACCTGAGGGGCTTATCTTGTGGCACTATACCAGACAATGTTCCACTGCTATTTATACAGTTTTCACTGGTCAGTTTTTCAGAAGTAGACCACCAGGTCCTTTTTCCTAGCCTGTCTTAGTCTGGAAGCTCTGCTGAAATCTGTCCACCATGGGTACCATGTTGGTATTTGAAATAATGGCGGCATAGTTTTCAGCATCACAGTAACACGCCAGCCACCACAGTGATAAACTGACAGACACTTTGGGCCTCATCTGTAAAACAGGTATAAATAATATATATCCCCATAGAAAGGCTACAAGATTTCAGTAAGACGTATTAAAAAAACCTGTTCTTTAGGCCTGCCACGTACTGAGTCCTCATGAATTGGTAGCGATTTGTTTAGATAAAAAAGGGAACGTGTGGATCTTTGTTAATTCAGAAGAATTCATCTGAAACAGCTGTCAAGCATGTGTTGTGTTTTCTAAATGAGGAATTTAAAAAAATTGCAGGCCAACATGGCACTATAGACAGAAGCATCAAGTCATCCCTCCACAGCAAAGACCTGAAGAACTAAGTAAAAGAGAGACAAACGTCAATCCTGGAATCCTAAGCATCAAATGAAGAGATAAACAACTCAAACAAGCAGTGAATGGAATAACAAACTGACAGAAAACAGAGAGAGAGGAGAGATATGGAGTGGAGATCACCTATTAGCTAATGCAGCATGGTTTTGCCATCTTGGACTCCTCAGCCACTGAGAATGGAGGTCAGGGAGTACAGAAAGACAGCTTCAATGAGCTCCCAGCAGGAGACAGAGAGCCTGGTAACCAACAATACATGCTTTCCCACCCCCCACCTTTCTTCCCCCTGCTCGGTCTCTGCTGCTTTCTGGTGGGCCACGGTCACTCAGTTGGGGAGGCACCAGCTCCTTGCTGTTTGGATTTGCCCCACTGACACTGGCTGGCTTCTTCACTGCCTTTTTTGGCTTCTTTTGTCTCTCTCACCTCCTCTCCTTTCTCTCAAACTTCTGGCTCTGTGTGTCAACTCCACTCCTTCTTGACAGGCTGTGAAGCACCACTAGGCTGAGGAACCACTTCACTGGTCTGGGCCACCACATTGGTGGCATCCCTGGGGGCATTTTTTTCCTTTATGTTTTTCTTCATTTCTTGGTTTCTCCTCTCTCTCTACTTACCTTATTTTTCTATCCCCTGAATATCTGGTCCTGTGTGCCATCTCTGCTCCTTCTAGATGGGCTGTGCAATGCCACATGTCTGGGAAGCCACTTCCCCAGTCTGTGCCACTACACCAGTGGGCTCCTTTGGGGAAGTTTTTTCTCTTTTCTTTTCTCAGTTTCTTGTCTTTCTCTACCTTCCTTCCTTACATTTCTCCTGAACACCTGGCACCATGTGACATCTCCACTCCTTCTGGATGAGCTGTGCAACACCGCTTGGCTGGGAACCTACTCCTAATGGGCTCCCTTGGGGCATTTTTCTTTCTTTCTTTCTCCTTCCTCCCAACCACCTGGCATTTTCTTCTTTTTTTCTTTTTTCTCAGTTTCTTGTCTCTCTTTACATTCCTTCTATTCCTTTCTTCAGACCACGTTACTGCATATGTCTTTCTCCTTTTTAAATCTAGTTTCTTATCTCTCTCTCTTCCTTCCTTCTTTTCCTTTCTCCAACCCACCTAGCTGTATGTGCCATACTTGTCTCTTCTTGATTGGATGTGCCTCACTGCCCAGTTAGAAAGCCATTGACACACAGCTTCCCCAGGTTTGTGCCACTCCAATGGAAGGCTCCCTCAGCACATTTTTTGGCTTCTGTTTCTCTCTCCTCTTTCTCTTCTTTCCCACACCCACTTAGATCCACACATCACAACCTCCCCTCTCCCTTCTTCCTATCTGCACCATGTGCTGAGCTGTGAGTAAATTTCACAGGCAGGGTCTACCAGAACCTGCCCTGTACTGACCCCTGGCCCCACCTTATCAGCCACAGTACCTGCCACAAATGACCTTTCCAGTCCCTCCCCTTCCACTGGCCATGCTCTGTTGCATCATAGCTGCCCATTGGACAAAGTAGTAAGAAGAATCATGCCCACAAACAAGCAAACAATGAAGAAGACCCAGCCTGCCTGTTCAGACATAACCAAATAAAATAAAAAAGCACGATGAAACAAGCAAATCTACAATCAATAAACGAATAAAATAACAACTGAATGTTCAGAGGAGAGCAGACAATATCAAAACATAAAAAAAGGACAGGATAGTTCCAGTAGGCATCCAAAACAAAAAAGGCACTGGAACTACCTGACAGGGAATTCAAATCACTAATATTCAGAACCATCCAAGACTTGAAGGCAACAGCAGACAAAAATGAGGAAAAAATAGACAAAATCATGGAAAAGACAGACAAAGCAATACAAGAAGTCAGGAAAATAATACAGGAACAAAATTTCAAGATAAATTCACAACTAGAAATCATAAAAAAGTCACAATTAGAAATCCAAAAGATAACAAAATTTCAGAAATGGACAGTGTCATAGAAGATTTGAGAAGCAGGTCTAAAGCAATGGAAGACACAAACAGCGAAATTGAAGACAGACACTTGGCTACAACTCTTAGGAAAAATCAGAAAAAAGAATGAAGAAAAATGAAGAGACCCTGAGAATTATGTGGGATACAATCAAAAGCAAAAATCTGTGAGTGATTGGAGTTCCAGAATAGGGGGAGAAAACAGAAAACACATAAAGGATCATTGAAGAATTGCTGACAGAAAACTTCACCAATATCATGAAAGATGAAAAGCTGACCATCCAAGAAGCTCAACGAACCCCATATAGGATAGACCCCAAAAGAAAATCACCCAGGCGTATCATAATCACACTAACTAAAATCAAAGACAAAGAAAGAATTCTGAGAGCAGCTTGAGAAAAATGAAGTGACATACAGAGGAGAAACAATAAGACTAAGCTTGGATTGCTCAGTAGAAACCATGCAGGCAAGAAGGTAATGGGATGACATATATAAAACCTTGAAAGAAAAAAACTGCCAACCAAGAATAATATATCCTGTAAAAAACCAGTTCAAATATGATGGTGAAATTAGGACATTTCCAGATAAACAGAAATTAAGGGAATATGTAAAAACCAAACCAAACTTACAAGAGTTATTAAAGGGAATCCTTTGGTAAGAGAATAAACAACATCAGATGACAGTATGAACCTAGGATGCAAGACTACATCAGCCAGATACCAACCTAGGTAATGAACTCTCAACGGTTAATCAAAACTAAAAGATTTTCAACAAGGAACTAGAGAGATTAATCTGTAAAGGACGACAATGTCAGAACAATAAAAGAGGGAATAATCAGTGTAAGTATAGAATTTTCAAATGAAAAGGAAAGCAAGGCATACCAAGTGATAAAAGACTGGTTCAAACTTAGGAAGATAAGAGTAAATTTCAAGGTAACCACAAAGAAAGTTAACAAACCTACTCATCAAAATAAAGAATAAAAACATAAAGTTTCAGTAAACACAAAATCTACAAAAACAAAAGAAATGAAAAAATCTATAAACAAAAGGAATTCAGCACAGGAGAGTGAGAGAAGCAAAGGAAACATCAGCACCACAAAAAAAGCACTACAAAATGACAGCAATAAACTTACACCTATCAATAATTACATTGAACATAAATGGCCTAAATGTACCCATAAAGAGACTGAGAGTGACAGAATGGATTAAAAAACAAGACCCATCAATATGCTGTCTACAAGAGACACGTCTTAGAAACAAGGACATAAATTTATTAAAAATTAAAGGATGGAAAAAAATACTTCAAGCAAACAGCTACCAAAAAAGAACAGGTTTGACAATACTAATCTCAGATAAAATAGACTTTAAAGCAAAATTCACCATAAAAGACAAAGAAGTGTATTATATAATGATTAAAGGGACAATTCTTCATGAAGACATAACCATAATAAATATCTACACATCCAATGACAGGGCTTCAAAACACATAAAACAAACTCTAACAACACTGAAAAGAGAAATTGACAGTTCCACAGTAATAGTAGGAGACTTCAACACACCACTGTCAGTAAAGGACAGAACATCTAGAAAGAAACTCAACAAAGATACAGAAGATCTAAAGGCCACAATCAGCCAACCTGACCTCATAGGCATATATAGAACACTCCACCCAGCAGCTGCAAAGTACACATTCTTTTCCAATGCACATGGAACTTTCTCCAGAGTAGACTGCATCTTAGGCCAAAAAGCAATCCACAACAAAATCCAAAACATTGAGATAATACAAAGTATCTTCTCTGATCACAATGACATCAAAGTAGAAATTAACAACAGGAACAGCAAGGAAAAAAATCAATTACATGGAAACTGAATAACACCCTGCTTACAAACCACTGGGTAATAGAAGAAATGGAAGATAGAACAAAAAAATTCCTAGATTCAAATGAGAATGAAAACACGTCATACCAAAACCTTTGGGACACAGCAAAGGCAGTCCTCAGAGGTCAATTTATAGCACTAGATGCACACATCAAAAAAGAAGAAAGGAACAAATCAAAACATAATCTACACAACTTGAACAAATAGAAAGAGAACAGCAAAAGAAGCCCACGGCCACTAGAAGAAAGGAAATAATAAAGATCAGAGCAGAAATGAATGAAATAGAGAATAGAAAAACAACAGAATCAACAAAACTAAAAGTTGGTTCTTTGAAAAGATCCACAAAATTGACATACTATTGGCCAAATTGAAAAAAGAGAAATGGGGAGAACGCAAATAACCCAAATAAGAAATGAAATGGGGGACATTACACAGACCTAACTGAAATAAAAAGGATCATAACACAGTAGTATGAAAAACTATACACTAATAAATTTGAAAACCTAGATGAAATGGACAAATTTCTAGAAACACACTACCTACTAACAGAAAATGATGTTGAAAATCTCAACAGACCCATAACAAGAGAAGAGATTGAAAAGGTAATTTTAAAAACCTCCCATAAAAAAAAGCCCTGGCCCGGATGGCTTCGAGGTGAATTCTACTAAACATTGACAGAAGAGCTTACACCAGTACTTTTCAAACAATTTTAAAACATAGACAATGAAGGGATACTTCCAAATTTATCCAATGAACCCAGCATAACCTTGATACCAAAACCAGACAAAGACACCACAAAAAAATAAAATTACAGACCAATATCTCTCATGAATATAGATGAAAAAATTCTCAACAAAATTCTAACCAATAGAATTCAGCATCATATCAGAAAAATACTACACCATGACCAAGTGGGATTCATACCAGGTATGCAAGGATGGTTCAGCATTAGAAAATCAATCAACATAATCTACCACATAAATAAAAGGAAAGAAAAAATCACATGATCATTTCAATAGACACAGAAAAGGCATTTGACAAAGTCCAACACTCATTCCTGATAAAAACTCTCAATAAAATAGGTAAAGAAGGGAAATTTCTTAACATAATAAATGGCATCTATACAAAACTAACAGCTAACGTCATTCCTAATGGAGAGAGGCTGAAAACATTCCCCTTGAGAACAGGAACAACACAAGGAAGCCCTTCATCACCACTCCTTTTTAACATTGCGCTGGAAGTCCTAGCTAGAATAGTAAGGCAAGAAAAAGAAATAAAGGGCATCTAAATTGGTAAGAAAGAAGTAAAACTGTCCCTATTTTCAAATGATATGGTACCGTATACAGAAAACCCAAAAAATTCCAAGAGAAAACTACTGGAACTAATAGAGGGATTCAATAGAGTAGCAGGATGCACGATAAACATACAAAAATCGGTCTGAATCCTATACTCAAAAAAGAGAACGACGAAAAGAAAATCAGGAAAACAATACCATTTCTAATAGCCCCTAAAAAAATAAAATACTTAGGAATACATCTAACCAGGGATGTAAAAGACCTATAAAAAGAAAACTATAAAACACTGCTTCAAGAAACCAAAAGACATCTACATGAATGGAAAAACACACCATGCTTATGGATAGGTAGACTCAACACTGTGAAAATGTCAATTCTACGTAAAGCAATCTACAAATACAATGCAATCCTGATCTAAATACGAACAGCATTCTTTAAAGAGTTGGAAAAACTTATCATTAACTTTATGTGGAAAGCGAACAGACTCCAGATAAGTAAAGCAATATTGAAGAAGAAGGATAAAGTAGGACAACTCGCATGACCTGACTTCAGAGCCTACTATACAGCTGTAGTAGTAAAAACAGCCTGGTAGTGGTACAACGACAGATACATTGACCAAAGGAACAGAATTGAGAACTCAGAAGTAAATCCATCCACCTACAGTCACCTGACCTTCGACAAGGGCCCAAAGTTCATCAGATTGGGGAACAGATAATTTTTTTTAACAAATAGTGTTGGCAAAACTGGATGTCCATCTGCAAAAAAATGAAACAGGACCCATACTTCCCGCCATACACAAAAACTAATACAAATTGGATGAAAGGCCTAAATATAAAACCATAAACTATAAAGATCATTGAAGAAAAAACAGGATCAATGCTGGAAGCACTAATACATGGCATTAACAGGATACAAACCATAACAACACACAAACTTCAGAAGATAAGATAGATAACTGGTATCTTCTAAAAATTAAACACTTATGTTCATCAAAAGACTTCACCAAAAGACTAAAAAGAGAACCTACAGACTAGGAAAAGAAATTCGGTTATGACAAATCTGCCAAAGTTCTAATCTCTAAAATCTTCAGGAAAATCCAACACCTTTACAACAAAAAGATAAATAATCCAATTAAAAAATGGCAAAGGAAATGAACTGACAGTTCACCAGAGATGAACTTAAAGCAGCTAGCAGATACATGAGGAAATGCTTGTGATCATCAGCCATTAGAGAAATATAAATCAAAACCACAATGAGATAGCATCTCACCCTGGTGTTGCTGGCACAAATCAAAAAACAGAAAATAACAAATGTTGGAGAGGCTGTGGGGAGATTGGAACTCTTATGCACTACTGGTGAGAATGTGAAATGATATAACCACTTTGGAAAACAATAATGATGCTTCCTTAGAAAGCTAGAAAGAGAAATACTATATGATCCAGCAATCCTGCTCCTAGGAATATATCCTAGAGAAATAAGAGTTGTCACACAAATAGACATATGCACACCCATGTTCACTGCCGCATTGTTCACAATAGCAAAAAGATGGAAACAACCTAGATGCCCACCAACAGATGAATGGATAAACTATGGCACATACACATAATGTAGTGCTATGCAATGATAAAGAACAACAATGAATCTATGAAGCATCTCACTACATGGATGAATCTGGAGGGCATTATACTGAGTGAAATAAGTCAGTCACAAAAGGAAAAATACTGTATGAGACCAGTACTATAAAAACTCATGAAAAAGTTTATGCACAAAACAAACAGTCTTTGATGGTTACAAGGGAGAGGAGAGGAGAGGATGGAAAAACACTAAATAGACAATAGGTAAGTGGTAACTTTGGTGAAGGGTAAGACAGTACACAATACTGTGGAAGCCAGCACAACTTGTTCAGGGTAAGGTCTTGGAAGCTCCATAGACACATCCAAACTCCCTGAGAAACTGAATTGCTGGGCTGAGGGTTGTGAGGACCATGGTCTCAGGGAGCATCTAGCTCTACTGGCATAATATAGTTTATAAAGAAAATGTTCTAAATTCTACTTTGGTGAATAGCGTCTGGGCTCTTAAAAGCTTGTGAGTGACTATCTAAGATATTCCGCTCGTCCTAACCCTTCTGGAGCAAGAGAGAATGAAGAAAACCAAATATATAAGGGAAAGATTAGCCCAAAGGACTAATGGACCACATCTACCACAGCCTCCACCAGACTGAGTCCAGCATTACTAGATGGTGCCT
This sequence comes from Dugong dugon, assembly GCA_030035585.1. NCBI lineage: Eukaryota > Metazoa > Chordata > Mammalia > Sirenia > Dugongidae > Dugong > Dugong dugon. The sequence goes on along the minus strand of CM057475.1, from coordinate 1,935,405 downwards.
GGCCACCGCCACTGATTGCTCTGACAGGGATCACAATAGAGGGACCTGGAAAGAGCTGGAGGAAAAAGTAGAAAAATATTCTAACTAACAAAAAACACCAGACTTACTGGCCTGACAGAGTCTGGAGAAACCCCTAGAGTATGGCCCCCAGACCACCCTTTTAGCTCAGTAATGAAGTCACTCCTGAGATTCACGCTTCAGCCAAAGATTAGACAGGCCCATAAAACAAAACAAGACTAAAGGAGTACCCCAGCCCTTGGGCATGGACTAGGAGGCAGGAGGGAATAAGAAAGCTGGTAATAGGGAAACCAAAGTCGAGAAGAGGAGAGTGTTGACATGTTGTGGGGTTGGTAACCAATGTCACAAAACAATATGTGTACTAAAAACTGTTTAATGAGAAGCTAGTTTGTTTTGTAAAACTTCATCTGAAGTACAATAATACAAAGAAAAAATTTGCATATTAGTCACTACATTTCCCCACATATTTTAGAAGGTAGAGTCTCAGAGCTGTGATGAAAAACTCCAAAGGCCTGCAGTTTCCTCTTCTGTAAAATGGAGGTTTTGGTTATTTTACAGGATTGTTTTAAGGATAAAATGAATCAGTGAAAGTTCTAATGTCTTGAATCCTATTCTTTAATCTAGTGTTAGTCTCTGGTCTCCCTGCCCCAAACTCAGTATTCATTAGTCACTAATGATGCTCCCTTAGATCCACTTATGTAGATCATCTGTGGGCCTGACAAAGCTTTCATCCTCACGGAGGGTGCTGTCTGTAACATAATAGTGTGATGATGAGAAACGGGAGTTCAGAGGTCAGACTCATGAGGTCGGAGGTCTGACTGCCTGGCTCAGAGGCCTACTCTGTGGTGTAAACCTCTTTGCACCCGTGTCCTTTTAAAAAAATTTAAAAAAACCCAACCAAACCAAACCACTTGCTATCGAATTGTTTCTGATTCATGGTTTCCCTGTGTCTCAGAGTAAAACTGTGTTCCATAGGGTTTTCAGTGTCTGATTTTTCAGAAGAAGATTGTCAAGCCTTTCTTCCAAGCCATCTCTGTGGACTAGAACCCACAACCTTTTAATTAACAGCAAAGCCCATTAACCTTTTGCACCATCCAGGGACTCCAAACCAGCTGCCGTTCCAACTCATGGTGACCCTGTATGTGCAGACTAGAACTGTGCACCACAGGATTTTCAAGGCTATAACCTTTTGGAAGCAGATTAGCAGGACTTTCTTTTGAGGGTCTATTTCAGGAGGTAGAATATGATCACAAACCAATGGTACTGAAGGAAGAATTTCAAGCTACACTGAAGGCATTCGCGAAAAACAAGGCTCCAGGAATTGACGGAATACCGCCTGAGCTGTTTCAACAAACGGATGCAGCACTGGAAGTGCTCACTCATGTGTGCCAAGAAACTTGGAGACGCCTACATGGCCACCGACTGAAAGAGATGCTTATTTGTGCCCATTCCAAAGAAAGGTGATCAAACAGAATGCAGAAAAAATCGAATAACATCATTAATATCACAGACGAGTAAAACTTTGCTAATGATCATTCCAAAGAGGTAGCGACAGTACATCGACAGGGAACTGCCAGAAGTTCAAGCCGGATTCAGAAGAGGATGTGAAATGAGGGATATCATTGCTGATGTCAGATGGATCTTGGCTGAAAGCAGAGAATCCCAGAGAGATGTTTACCTGTGTTTTATTGATTATGCAAAGGGATTCGACTATGTGGATCATAACAAATTATGGACAATATTGTGAAGAATGGCGATTTCAAAACTCTAAATTGCGCTCATGAGGAAGTTATACTTACACCTAGAGGCAGTCATTTGAACAGAACAAAGGCATACTGCTTAGTTTAAAGTTAAGAAAGGTGTGTATTAGGGCTGTATCATTTCACCATACTTATTCAGTCAGTATGCTCAGCAAATAATCTGAGAAGCTGGACTATATGAAGAACTCCGCATCAGGATTGGAGGAAGATTCATTAACAACCTGCAATATACTGATGACACAACCTTACTTGCTGAAAGCAAGGAAGACTTGAAGCACTTACTGATGAAAATTAAAGCCCACAGCCTTCAGTGTGGGTTGCACCTAAACATAAAGGAAACAAACATCCTCACAACTGGACCAATAAGCAATATCATGATAAAGGAGAAAATATTGAAGCTGTCAAGGATTTCATTTCACTTGGATCCACAATCTATACCCATGGAAACAACAGTCAAGAAGTCAAACGACACATTACATTGGGCAAATCTGCTGCCAAAGACCTGTTTAAAGTGTTAAAAAGCAAAGATGTCACTTTCAGGGCTAAGCTGTGCCTGACCCAAGCCATGGTGTTTTCAGTCGTCTCAAATGCATGTGGAAGCTGGACAATGAATAAGGAAGACGGAAGAAGAATTGATGCCTTTGTATTATGGTGTTGGTGAAGAATATTGAATATATCATGGACTGCCAAAAGAATGAACAAATCTGTCTTGGAAGAGTTATGACCACAATGCTCACTGGAAGCAAAGATGGCGAGACTTCATCTCAAATTTTGGACATGTTATCAGGAGGGACCAATCTCTGGTGAAGACATCATGCTTGGTAAAGGAGAGGGTCAGCGAAAAAGAGAAAGACCCTCAAAGAGATGAACTGACACAGGGGCTGCAACAATGTGCAGTTCACAGACATCAGATCTTTCCTCAAAAGATAAGATCAGCGGGTGGCATTCAGGTGCTCAGCTGGGTACCCTCAAATCTTTGTTTCCCCTGGTCCCACGTCCACAGGTGACTTGGTCACAAGTCTGGACTCCTAGGCAGCAGCTGTCAGCTAAGACAGGATGGTGGGGGCTCCACACCTGCTTCAGCAGAGGATGCTCTTGCTTCCATGAAAGGGCTGCCTTTTAGATGGACGGAGGCCAGACTGATGTTGGTGCCCTTCACAGTCAGGGCTTCGGTGGGGCTCGCTGCTGGAGGGGATATGACTGCTGCCTTTGCAGACCGTGCTCCATGGCCTGCAGATCCTGCCCTGATCATGGAGTAGAGAGCTTTGCAGTAGCCGCCTTGTAGACCTCCCATCCAAAAGTGCTGCAGTGGAGTCCTTGATACTCTTGTACTTCTTCTTGGCTGTCTTGTCTCTGAGGGAGACAGAGTGGCTGAGTGGGGCACGGCTGTGCAAGAACATCCTTCTGAAGCAGAAGTTGCTTTGGATTTTGCAACTGCTATTTAGGTGTTGTTCTGCCGCCTTTGTGGTTGTTGGTTTTGCACTGTGTGCTCTAGTCTAGGCTTTCTCCAGGGCACTATAACTGGCATGCTCAGGGGCTCTAACACTGATGGACCCTATCAGAAGGGATCAACTGCTTATAGTCTTTCTGAGGACTGCAGTTTTATGTTCAGTGGTCTTTACCTTTGGGCTGCTGTGCCAATGACTGGTAAAATCTATGGCTGTTGCTCTTTGACGCCTAGTACCATTTCCTGAACACGCATCCCTATTCCCAGCCATGGGACCTAGCAGACCACTCATCCCAAAGCTGTTGCTGTTGGGCCCAGGGTTGCTCTGCAGCTCCATGCTGCATATCTTGCCCCAGAGGCAGTGGTGGAGACCTGGCCACTGTTTGGGAAGGTGCCTGTTGCAGCTGAGAGCGCAATGACCCTCCGTTATTTTGAGGATACCAACTCTGCTCCTGGGACTGAAGGGGGGGCAACTGCTGCCCTAGATCCCCATGACTTGGGTGCTGGAACTGCAGCTTCTCTTGACAATGCTGAGGCTGTTGAGGCTGCTGTGAATGACACTGCCAACCATTCTGCTGCTGTCCTTGCAATGGTGAGTAAAGACTCTTCTTCTGCTCCTCCTCCTGTTGCTGCCTCACTCCATGCTCACTATAAACGTAGTGCTGAAGGTAGGGGCTTGCATACTGGCTTTGCCCTCTCTCAGTCTTGTCCCTTTCAAAGTGCTCCACAGAAGATGTAGGAGAATAAAGGCCGATTGCTGATGTGTAGTTGGGAAACACAGAGCCAGGAAAGACTCCACTTGGCTGTGTTACCTCGATACTCCAAATCATAGCCTGGTTCCTTTTGAATGTTTGGAAACCCAGAGTCGCCTGAGCCAACCTGTTGACTGGGAACCCCCTGTGTGCCCAGAGATGAGCAGCCAGCTCTACCCAGCAGAGTCTCCTGGGCATAAGAGAAGATCTGCTCAGGGATATCCTTGGGAGCTTCAGTGTTGGTATCCTGAAGGCTTAAAGGTGAATGACCTTGGACAGGGAATGCTTTTCTCTTCTTAGCTGCAAAGATTCTGCGTCTCTCTTTAGGTGATAGTCGAGCTCTCTTATTCTGGAACCAGCTTTAAACAGAAAAGAGAATATTGTTCTATCAAATCTGTTTATCTGGTTATTTCCACAATGGATTTCCATAAGTAGAGGATTTTGTATTAAGTCTAGTCTCCGCCTTATTGCTGACCTGCCTCTGACCTTGAGTAAGACAGGGAGAATGAAGACAATCCTTCCCAGAGCTGCACTTGCAGCCCACAATTCCAAAATCTCAACCTGCATCATGTGCAGTGACCCTTCTTTACATGCAAACTCAGGCCTTTCCAAATCTCCCCTTAACCTGTCTGTCACTTGTTTGTGATCCTCTGCATTTAAAGACAGAACAGACTCCCAGGTGTCCCTTGAACACGTTGCATTGTTCGCATAACGTCTTTGTTTTATTCAAGTTGCCCCACCAGGATAAATTCATGACTCAATGTACTCTTAATTATATTCTTAAATTCATTGCTTTCAATGAATTCAAGCAAAAGTTTGTGTCATACTTGATTGATATGTGACACTAAGCATTTCATTGATCTCCTCTAATCCTTTTTCCTCCTCCATAAAATCAGGATAATTATCTATACCCATCATAATGCCAACCTCCTGGGGGAGGGGGAAATAATAAATTGTTTTTTTAGACTATTAATCCTCATAAGCCATGGCTGTGGTCGGGTGGAGTCATGCAGCACAGGCAGTATACCTGGGAGCCTGTTGCCATTTGCTCAACCTTGGGACCCTTCTGTGTCTCTGAGTTCAGAATTGCTTTAGGATGTTAGTAGCATTTAAGCTACAAGGACTTTCCATCCATACCCGTGAAGACTGTTTAAAACAAAACTCTGTGCAGAACGAACCCAGTACTTACGAACACACTTGTTTCCTCCTCAAAAATGTCATGTCCTAGAAAGTCATACATATTTTAGAGAAAGCTGAGTTCAAGTGTCAGTAATTTGTGAAGCCAGTAGGAGGTAAATCTCGAGGATCCAGCCACAAAACAAGTGCTCAGTTCCTCCTGTCAAACAGCTTCCTGGGATGCTTCCCCCAGCTGTGCTTGTTTCCTGCTCCCATCTAGGGGAGCTTTCTCTCTGCACACGCAGCCCAAGTCAATTCTGTGCAATTTGACTGACCAGTATCTATGAACTTCCTTTTATCCTATCCCTCTGACAGGTATGGAGGATAAAAAATGATTAAAAAGCTGTTCTGACCTTGAGGAACTCAATGGTCAGAAATTCAGAAATGTACTAGGTATTTGCCTGTTCCTTTCTTTATTCTCCAAAGCTGTTCTGACATTCCTGAAGACAGTTTCCAATAAGACGATTTCTTCCTATTGTCAAGCAAGCAATAAATTCAACGGTTTGTGGACAATTACAGAACAAAGACAAATATGGAAATTGTCTTAATTCTGTATATAAGGAAGCATACCTCTTATAGAATGAAATGTTATGTAGTTATTAACAATCATTTCCAAAAATGATTATATCAGGAAATTCACCAAACAAAATGGGCATCCAGAAATGGTTATGAAGCACCTACTAATGCTGTGAGGGACTGTGCCTGGTGCTGAGGACAATATCAATAATTTATATCTCAAGCTAAGTCCTTTCTCCTGCCCTTCAGATCTGCATATCCAACTATTTACTGACAATCTCCTCTTGGATGTTTAGTAGGCATAAAAATCTTCTGATGTCTCTGGCTCCTCTCCCAAGCCTCCCCACCTTGGTTAAAGAAAACTCCAATCCTCCATTTGCTCAAGCCGAACCTTTAAAACCATCTTTATCTCTCTCTTCTCTCTCACTGAATATCCAATATCTCAGCAAACTCTGCCAGCTCCTCCTTCAAAATACACAGAGTCTTCTTGGCTCTCTTTGCCTCTAAGGAAGCACTCTGGTCCAATCCACCATTGTCCCTATCCTGGATAATTGACCAGTCCCAGCTGCCAAACTTACCTTAAGATAGTTTTTTTCATAAAACATAGACATAAATATATTCACACCCACATTGAGATGAATAAAAAAAGTAACAAAATGTCAACACTCTTCTGTGGGATAAAATGTTTTTAAAACATTCTTATAATTCTTTACATTTTGCGTATTGTCTACAAAAAGACACATGCATATAAAGCTTTAAACATTTGACTTACATCAATGACAACCATAGAACAATGGAGTAGGTTGGACAGTTCTCTTCTGGTTGTAAAATCAGGGTAAGGGTGCTCTGAAAATTTGTTATTAAGTATGAGCACTTCTTCCATACTAAATGTAAGTCATTGTTTTCCTTTTCCTTGTTTCTGTTCTGTTCCTATTTCTTCATCATGACCACACTCTGCAGTTGGAGAGCCTGTATGAAGTATAAACTGAGAGAGAAAAGCAGTGAAGAATACTGGTAGCATACAAAGAAAAGACTGCTCACTAACAATAATGGCACAACTGACTACTCATTCATAAAATAAGATAAAAACTTGGAGCCCCGCCTAGTTTATATCCACCCAGTAACCAACAATTTACTTGCACTGGGTGTGGGGGAAGAATGGTAAGAATCAGGAACATAGGAAATCAGCATCAGAATCGATTAGATTAAAAAACAATTTTTAAATACAGTCAAGTTGAAAGTGTATCCTTCAACACAGCAATCAAATATTCCCAAGCATATAATGCAAAGAAAATCTAACATATGTCTAAGAATAAATATGAGAACAGGTTGAATTACTGGTGGATTTATAAGCCACCTTCCTCTTAGCAGATAGACAAAAACCAGAACAGAAATGAAATTTCTCTTTAATAATAGGTATCAGCATTCAACCAGTAAAGAGCTTTGCAGATAAGAACTTCTAGAACAAAACATAGACTACCTAGAAGACCAATTGGGTTCATTGGTGACTTTTTATACACAACACCAAAAACAGCAGACACAAAATAAAATGATAAGCCACTTTGGAAGACAATCTGGCAGTTTCTTACAAAGCTAAACATAGGCTTAGCATTCAGTCCAGGAATCACACTCCTAGGTATTTACCCAAATGAGATGAAAACATATGTCCACATAAAAACCTACACATGAATGTCTCTAGCAGCTTTATTCATAACTGCTAAAAATTGGAAGCAGTAAGGTATCCTTCAATAGGTGAATGGATAAACAAACTGTGGTACATCCATACAATGGACTATTAGTCAGCCATGAAAGAGAAATGAACTATCAAGCCACAAAAAGACACGAGGAACCTTATATGCATACAGCTAAGTGAAAGAAGCCGATTCTAAAAAGCTACACACTCTATGATTCCATCTATATGACATTCTGGGAAAGGGAAAACTACAGAAAGAGTGAAAAGATCAGTGGTTGTGGGAGGGAGGAAGTGGGAAGAGATGAATAAGTAGAGCACAGGGCATATTTAGGAGAGTGAAACCATTCTGTATGTTACTATAGACATTGAACATTTGTCAAAACCCATAGGACTGTACAACACAAAGAGTGAACCCTAGTGTAAACTATGGACTTTAGTTACTAATAATAATGCATCAGTATTGGTTCATCAATTGTAACAAATGTGCCACAGGAAGGCAAGATGTTAATAGGAGAAATGATATGCAGGGGGGAGGGGGCATAGGAAAACTCTGTATTTTCTGCAAACTTTTTCTATAAATCTAAAACTGATCTAAAAAATAAAGACTGTTAAAAATTATAACAATAATTCACAAAAACATTCCAGGAATAAAAGAAGATCTGAATCTATATGTTGAAAGAACCCACAGGCTACTGGAGAAAATTGACTCAGAATGATTAACTCTGAGACATGTCCTAGTAAAACTATTCCAATTTAAAGATAAGAAAAATTCCTCAAGGCCTCTAGGCAGAAAGAAAAAATAATTTACAAGGTCAAGAGAATTAGACTAGATAGCAGATTTAACAAGTACAACATCCAAATTAAACTTTTCGGGGTCTCTCCTTTCTATCAGTGTCTCTGTTTGGGTTTTTGTAATGTGAACTTCTGAACTAATGGAATAGTTCCTTTCTTTTTTTTCCCATCTCATCTTTTTGTTTCTCCTTTTCTCTCAGAGGTGAAAATATGGCACGCAGGCTAAGAGCAGGGGCTAATTCCTAGTGTTTCTCAATAGAGATGCCATTGGCATTTTGAGTGAGACAATTTTTCGTGAAGGACTATCCCGTGTGCACAGCACCCCTGGCTTCCTCTTACTAAGTGCCAGGAGCACCCACTAGTGAAAACCAAACAATGTCCCCACACATTTCCTTAGATTGGCTCAGTTTTACTGACTCAACCTCTTCCTAGCTGCTGCTGGTGGAGTTATTGAATTTCAAGTCTCTATTTCTTCATATGATAAAAGGGTGTACAAGTACTGTCTAGAGTATTGAGCTATTAAAAAGATTAGGTAAATGAATTATATTATTATATTATTATTTAATGTAAAGCATTGTTAGTAAATCTAAAAACACATATCAAGAACACAATAGATGTTGGACCTTAATGCTTTTCTTCTAGAAGCTCATAGATCATGGTTAGGATGACCACAATTTTGTGTACCAGGCAACCCCTAACCCAGAGCCCAGAGGTGACAGCTAACAGAATCCAGGAGAGGGAGGAAGCCTGGCCACAATAGAGCATTGTGGAGGCTATTTCCTGGCCATCCTGAGACCCTATCCATATCAGCTCAGTAATGTGGAAAAACAGCCGGGCTTCCTTTCCTAACCTGGTTAGAAATAACCTCAAGGCAACTGACAAAGACTAAGGATTGCTTAAGGAGAAAAGATTGTTTGACTTTGGAATTTCCTAATCCAAACATTCTCATTAAGATGGCAGCAAGTAGTGAGGGGAGTGCCCTGTGAGGACAGCTCACATCCCTGTAACGCTCAGATTCCTCACCTAGGTGGAGTGTGGTGAAGATTAGATTAAGTACTATGGAAAAAAAAGAAAAAAAAAAAAAAATCCAGACAGTGGGCAGGGTATGTCTTGAAAATCCAAATGGTGGTTTCCACCCCTGTCCTCAATAAATGTTTCCTCATTATGATTAGGTTAGGCGGTGAGGATATTGTGACATGATCCCTGCAAAAACTAGAGGCTAGTTCACTCCCAACAGTGATATAAATCTCATCAGTCTGAGCCCAACCCCACAAACAACAGAAAGGATCAAGAGGCAAACAGGGAAAGAAGCTGTAATTTTTGTAAATTCGTGTCTCTGGGACAGACTGTTTCAGTTTTCTTGTGACCATGGGGTTCTCATTTCATTTCTCAGGGACAAAGTGAGGACATGTGTTCTGAGTGTCACAACTCCAGTATAGGATCGGTAGAAATGTTATTAATTACCTCTTTAACTTTGGGAAGAAACAAGTCAGAAGGCAGTAAGTGCCTTGCCCAAGGTCAAGTCAAACCTTCAGGTCAGAGCTGCTCTGTTCTTCCCTGCACCTTTCAGGGACAGAGTAGATGGAGAGGGAGGCCAAGTCCTTCACCATTCTAACTGGCACCACAGTAGTCAGCCACCTGGGCCCAGAGCAGTCTTACTCTCAAGCTAGTTGTTGTTCTTTGACTTACATTTTTAATATGTGACATACGGGAAGATGTACCAAATAATCAGCCAAATTCCACTCACTCTTAGGCATTATTTAAAATTAAATGAAAAGTTCCCACTCCTCACACCAACTCTCCCAGAACTACTCATAAAACCTGTTGCCGTTGAGTTGATTCTGATTCTTAGTGACCCCAAAGTTCAGAGTAGAACTGCCCCCATAGGGTTTCCAAGGAGTGCATGGTGGATTCGAACTGCCGATCTTTTGATTAGCATCCGTAGCTCTTAACCACAAGCACATTGAATTCTGTCTTATGGCCCTGAGAACAATTTCCTTCACAGAAAAGATATACACAGTACTTAATCACAACAATGAGCTTTGGGAGGCATATTCAAGTCTTTGATCCTTGATGAGAGCTAAGAGGAAGTAGTGAAGGAAAAAAAGAAACAACATTTTAATAATTCTCCCTAGCAGAAGAACTTTAAAAATTCAATTTATCATAACCATCAATACGCAAACCCCAGAAGATAAGCTAGATAACTGGGATCTTCTAAAAATCAAATACCTATGCTCTTCAAAAGACTTCACCAAAATAGTAAAAAGAGATCCTACAGACTGGGAAAAAATTTTTGGACAGTACAAGTCAGACAAAGGTCTAATCTGCATAATCTACAAGAAAATCCAACACCTCTACAACAAAAGGACAAATAATCCTATTAAAAAATGGGCAAAGGAAATGAACAAACACTTCACCAAAGATGACATTCAAGCGGCCAACAGACACATGAGGAAATGCTTGAGATCACTAGCCATTAGAGAAATGCAAATTAAAAGCACAATGAGATACCATCTCACCCCGGCATTACTGGCACCAATCAAAAACACTGGAAATAACAAATGTTGGAGAGGCTGCGGGGAGATCGGAACTCTTACGCACTGCTGGTGGGAATGCAAAATGATACAACCATTTTGAAAAATGATATGGTGCTTCCTTAGAAATCTAGAAATAGAAATACCATACGATCCAGCAATCCACTCCTAGGAATATATCCTAGAGAAATAACAGTCGTCACTCGAATAGAAATATGCACACCTATGTTAACGGCAACATTGTTCACAATCGCAAAAAGATGGAAACAACCTAAATGCCCATCAGCAAATCAATGGATAAACAAACTATGGTACATACACACAATGGAGTACTATGCAATGATAAAGAACAGTGATGAATCTATGAAGCATCTCATAACATGGATGAAACTGGAGGACATTATGCTGAGTGAAATAAGTCAATCACAAAAGGACAAATATTGTATGAGACCTTTATTGTAAAAACCCATGAAAAAGTTTACACATAAAAAGTAACAATCTTTGTTGGTGACCAGGGATGGGAAGGGTGGGGGGGAATACTAAATAGGCAACAGATAAGTGGTAACTTTGGTAAAGTGTGAGACAGTACACAATACTGGGGAAACCAGCACAACTTGTACAAGGAAAGGTCATAGAAGCTCTATAGATACATCCAAACTCCCTGAGGAACTGAATTGCTGGGCGGAGGGCTGTGGGGACCATGGTCTCGGGGAACATCTAGCTCAATTGGCATAACACAGTTTATAAAGACAATGTTCTACATTCTACCTTGATGAGTATCATCTGGGGTCTTAAAAGCCTGTGAGCAGCCATCTAAGATACTCTGCTGGCCTCACCCCTTCGGGAGCAAGGGAGAATGAAGAGAACAGGATACCAGGAAAAGATTAGTCCAAAGGACTAATGGACCATAGCTACCAAGGCCTCCACCACACTGAGTCCAGTACAGCTAGATGGTGCCCAGCTACCACCACTGACTGCTCTGACCGGGATCACAACAGAGGGTTCTGGACAGAGCTGGAGAAGGATGTAGAACAAAATTCTAACACATAAAAAATAAACCCGGATTTACTGGCCTAAAGGATACTGGAGAAACCCTGAGAGTATGGCCCCCATACACCCTTTTAGTTACAGTGGTGAAGTCACTTCCGAGGTTCACCGTTCAGCCAGGAAGTGGACAGCCCCATAAAACAAAACGGGCCTAATGAGGCACAGCAGTCCAGGGACAAGGACTAGAAGTCAGAAGGGGACAGGAAAGCTGGTGATAGGGAACCAAAGGTTGAGTAAGGACAGTGTTGATGTGTAGTGGGGTTGTTAACCATTGTCATAGGGCAACATGTGTACTAACTGTTTAATGAGAAACTATTTTGTTCTGTAAACCTTCATCTAAAGTGAGAATAACAGCACAACTGGAAGAGTGTAGTCAATGTCACTTAACTATGCATGTAGAAATTTTTGAAATGGTGTATCTTGGCTATGTATATTTTCACCAAAAAAAAAAGAAAAAAAAAATTGAGAAGGGAGAGGGTCGACATGTCATGGGTTGTTAACCATTGCCATAAAAGAATATGTGTACTACTGTTCAATGAGAAACTATTTGTTCTGTAAACCTTCACCTGAAGTACAATAAAAAAAATTAAATTTACCACCTTCCCACCCATTGCCCTGGAGAACTGTCAAATATCTTAGTATGTGATACTAGGTGCAAGACTCCAGGTTCCCCAAGGTTTGGCAACACACAAGAAACATTAGGGAATGAGAGAGGCCCTGTGCACAGCAAAATTTACTCAGAGACTCAAACTGAGCATAGCCAAGACTCTGGTCTGAGTTTCACCCCATCCCAACCACTTCCAGTCATCATAACTCAATATAAAAAGTTCTCGGCATTAATGAAAAGCAAATACACACATTTATTAAAAATAAAAATCCAGCAATAAAAACAGCAACCAAGCAGGCATCCTTGTCTAGCTAACAGCCCCCTTGTTAAGTATCTGGAGCCTGCCTGCCTGGGTTCAAATTCTAGCTCTGCAGCTGATCAGTAGTGGGGCAGGGCTGACTGCTGGGGCCCTCCCAGGCCCTGCTCCACCTCCTGGGCTACTCTCCAGGCCCTGGGATGGAGGCCATTTCCATGGCAGCTCTGCGGAGGACCTCATGTTCCAAGTCCACAGTGGTTGAGCCACCATTGCTTTGGGGGCTCTTTGCTGAAGAACTGTGTCTCTGAGACAGAGATGGTGATGGGTACCATGAACTCCTGGGTCCACTATTTGAGGTTGGGGACCTTCTGGTGGATTATTCAGATATCACTCATTAGAGCACAACACATAAGATACAAGCTTCTGGAACTGACCACACAGAGCCTTCTGGCCTCACCTAGGGCTCAGCTAGCAAGAGAAATCAAAGCGAGAACCTCCATAGGTGGAGAGTCTATCTTCTCACTGAACAGGAGTGTCAAGGCTCTTCCACATTCCAGGTTTGAAAACTTCCACATAAACTTCAAACTACCACATTTGTAAACTAAGGGAAAAACATCCCCAGAGCTGCTTCTATTTCTCTTATTCCTCCCCAGATAGCTCTTTCTGCTTTGGATTTTTATTTTTTTAAATTTTTTATCATGCTAATTTTAAACATATATGAAATAGTATATTAAGAAATATAATAAAAGGAATAGTATAATGAATTCCCATCATCATTTAAGTAAATCTCAGACATGTCCTCTCTCCTGAAAATATTTCCATATGTGTCTCTAAAAAAGAAGAAATTCCCTTTAATGTAACTACAACATCAGTTCAGTTCTAAATACCTTTAGCCTCTCAAAAAGTCCTAATGTCCAATTCCACTGTGAACAACAACCTCAGACAATTACCAGTGACACTAGCTGTCCCCAGACTATAAACCTACACTTTTAAAAGATGAAAACTCAAACTCCTGCAAAAACTAGCACATCGCGCAGACTGGTTTCCATAATAGAAGCATGATTATTTGTCCCTCAAGGGAACTCACCATTGGAAGCCATGCTGATCTCTACTCCAGGGTCTTTCCAAGTGATAAAGTGATGGACTGTGAAGCAAAACCAGTGAAATCTCTCTCTCTCTATAAATATATATAGAGAGATTTAATTCAAGGAACTGCCTCATGCAGTTGTGGAGGCCGACATGTCCCAAATCTGTGGATTAGGTGTCAGGTTGGATGCTTCTTCTGACTCACGTGGTTGCAGGTGAGTTGAACCCAAATCAGCAGGTCAGATGGCAGGCTGCTGGCTCATGTCTCAAGAACTGGAGGTCAGATGCATGATACAGAGGACAGTAAGCCTTGCTGGAACTTCCATTTACATACTGGAGGCAGGTCACACCCCTCAAGGAAACTCCCCTTTCAACTGATTGGCTGCTCATAGTGAAGGTGATTATACTATATCAAATCCCATCATGGAGATGATTACATTATATTACACAATGAAAGAACAATCAGTCCAATTCTGCGAAACTACTGAATTGTAGCCTAGCCAAGTTGACACATAACATTAACCATCACTAGCAGCATTAATTAAATATATCCCTGAGAAGCCCACTCTCATCACACCTCATTCCTAAATACAGCTCTGTCCAGACATGCCTCTTGATCTCTTTACAGAATACACCTTTTCAAAACCTAACTTCCAACCAATCATTGAGTCCACGTTAAGACTAATTTTTTAATTTAATTCTCATGATCCCCTTATAAAGTTTTTGTTGTGTTCTGACTCATAATGACCCCATGCGCAGCAGAACAAATCACTGCCCACTCCTGCACCATCCTCACAATGATTGTTATGCTTGAGCTCATTTTTGTAGCCACTATGTCAATCCATCTTGTTGAGAGTCTTCTTTTTCGCTAACCCTCTACTTTACCAAGCATGATGTCCTTCTCCAGGGACTGATCCCTTCTGAAAACATGTCCAAAGTATGTGAGATGTAGTCTCGCCATCCTTGCTTCTAAGGAGCATTCTGGCTGTACTTCTTCCAAGACAGATTTATTCATTCTTTTGGCAGTCCATGATATATGCAATATACTTCTCAAATACCACAATTCACAGGGGTCAATTCTTCTGTCTTCCTTATTCATCGTCCAACTTTCATATGCATATGAGGCGACTGAAAACACCATGGCTTGGATCAGGCGTACCTTAGTCTTCAAGGTGACATCTTTGCTTTTTAACACTTCAAAGATGTCTTTTGCAGTAGATTTGCCCAATGCAATGTGTCATTTGATTTCTTGACTGCTGCTTCCATAGTGCTAATTGTAGAGCCAGTAAAATGAAATCCTTGACAACATCAATCTTTTTCCACTTATCATGATGTTGCTTATTGGTCCAGTTATGAGGATTTTTGTTTTATGTTGAGGTGTAATCCATACTGAAGGCTGTGGTCTTTGATCTTCGTAAGTAAGTGCTTCAAGTCTTCTTCACTTGCAGCAAGCAAGATTGTGTCATCCACATGTCACAGATTGTTAATGAGTCTTCCTCCACTCCTAATGCCCCATTCTTCTTCATACAGTCCAGCCTGAAGAATTATTTGCTCAGCATACAGACTGAATAAGTATGGTGAAATGATATAACCCTGATACACTTTTCCTGACTTTAAGCCAGGCAGTATCTCCTTGTTCTGTATGAACAATTGCCTCTTGATCTACGTACAGGTTCCTCATGAACACGATTAAGTGTTCTGGAATTCCCATTCTTCATAATGTTGTCCATAATTCGTTATGCTCCACAGAGTCGAATGCCTTTGCATAGTCAATAAAACACAGGTAAACATCTGGTATTCTCTGCTTTTAGCCAGGATCCATCTGACATCAGCAATGATATCCCTGGTTCCATGTTCTCTTCCGAATCCAGCTTGAATTTCTGGCAGTTCCTTGTCGATGTACTGCTACAGCTGCTTTTGAAGGATCTTCAGCAAAATTTTACTTGTGTGTGATATTAATGATATTGTTCAGTAATTTCTGCATTTGGTTGGATCACTTCTATTTGGAATAAGCATAAACATGTTATCTATTCCAGTTGCTTGGCCAGATAGCTGTCTTCCAAATTTCTTGGCATAGAAAAGTGAACGCTTCCAGTGCTGCATCCATTTGTGGAAATATCTCAATTGATATTCCGTCAATTCCTGGAGCCTTGTTTTTCTCCAATGCCTTCAGTGCAACTTGGACCTCTTCATTCAGTACTGTCACAGATTGAATTGTGTTTCCCCCCAAATATCTGTGAACCTGGCTATGTCATGATCCCTAGTATTTTGTGATTGTCCACAATTTTGTCATCTGATATGATTTTTCCTGTGTATTGTCAATCCTATCTCTATGATGTTAATGAGATGGGATTAGCGGCAGTTATGTAAACTAAATCTACAATATTAATCTACGAATTAAGCCAATCTCTTCTGAGATATAAAAGAAAGAAGTAAGCAGAGAGACAGGGGACCTCATACCACTGAGAAACAAGAGCCAGGAGAATAGCGAGTCTTATGGACTCAGGGTCCGTGTGCTGAGAAGCTCCTGGACCAGGGGAAGATTGATGACAAGGGTCTTCCTCCAGAGCCAACAAAGAGAAAAAGCCTTCCCCTGGATATGACACCCTGAATTTGGACTTCTAGCCTAGTAGACTGTGAGAGAATAAATTTCCTTTTATCAAAGCCATCTGCTGCTGATATTTCTGTCATAGCAGCATTGGATAACTAAAACAATTACCATCAGTTTCTGATCATATGCTACCTCCTGAAATGGTTGAACTTCGACCAATTCTTTTTGGTATAGTGACTCTGTGTATTCTTTCTACTTTTGATGCTTCCTGCATTGTTTAATGTGGGGATATATGCCATTTAAACATGGCTGCACTATTGACAACTGCAGCACCCATAGGCCTCTATGCTGCACAGCAGGTTGAGACTTACCCCAACATGTTGAGACTTGTCTCCAACATGTTGAGACTTGTCACGACTTGTTTTCCCAAACCTATTGTCCCTTTACTGATTGGCTTGTTTACCTGAATTCCTTCTCCCTTGCCCACACCCAAAGCCCATTGTTCTGTTATTTGCTTCACTGCTTGCTGTATTGACTATAAATAAACTCCTGGGACTGAAGCTGGGGTCAACTCCTCAGAGTGAACTTCCTGGCCCCACTTCTCTGTAAGAGTTGTGTTTGGTTACTGTCTCCGCTGTCCCGACAACCGTCGCCGCTGCAACAGTTTAATATTTTCTCCATAGAATCCTTCAGTATTGCAACTTGAGGCTTGAATTTTTTTCTTCAGTTCTTTCAGCTTGAGAAATGCCACGTATTTTCTTCCCTTTTGGTTTTCTAACTCCAGATCTTTGCACGTCATTATGATACTTCATCTTCTCGAGCAGCCCTTTGATATCTTTCTTTTGCTCTTTTACTTCATCATTTTTTCCATTTTCTTTAGCTACTAGACATTCAAGAGCAAGTTTCAGAGTCTCTTCTGACATTAATTTGGCCTTTTCTTTCTTTCCTGTCTTTTTACTGACCTCTTGCTTTCTTCATGTATGATGTCCTTGATGTCATTCCACAGCTCGTCTGATCTTCAGTCATTAGTGTTCAACCCATCAAATCTATTCTTGAGTTGGTCTCTAAATTCAGGTGTGATATTCTCAAGGTTGTACTTTGACTCTGGTGGACTTGTTCTAATTTTCTTCAGCTCAACTTGAACTTGCATCTGAGCAGTTGATGGTCTGTTCTGCAGTAGGTCCCTGGCCTTGTTCTGACTGATGATATTGAGCTTTTCCATTGTCTCTTGCCACATACATAGTTTATTTGATTCCTGTATATCCATCTGATGAGGTCCATGTGTATAGTGACTATTTATGTTGTTGAAATAAGGTATTTGCAATGAAGAAGTCGTTGGTTTTGCAAAATTCTATCATGTGATCTCCAGCATCCTTTTTATCACCAAGGCCATATTTTCCAACTACCAATCCTTCTTCTTTGTTTCCAGCTTTCACACTCCAATCACCAGTAATTATCAATGCATGGTAATTGCATGTTTGATCAATTTCAGACTGCAGAAGTTGGTAAAAACTTTCGATTTCCTCATCTTTTGCCTAAGTGGCTGGTATGTAAATTTGAATAACAGTGGTATTAACTGGTCTTCCTTGTAGGCATATGGATATTATTCTATCACTGACAGTGTTGTACGTCAGGATAGATCTTGAAATGTTCTTTTTGACATGAATCTGATGGCATTCCTATACAATTTGTCATTCCTGGCATAGTAGACCATATGATTGTCTGGTTCAAAATGACCAATACCAGTCCATTTCAGCTCACTAATGCTTAGGCTATCGATCTTTATGCGGTCCATTTCATTTTTGATGACTCCCAAGTTTCCTAGATTTATACTTTGTACATTCCGCGTTCTGATTATTAATGGATGTTTACAGCTATTTCTTCTCATTTTGAGCATGCCACATCAGCAAATGAAGGTCCTGAAACCTTGGCTCCATCTATGTCATTAAAGTCAACTCTACTTTGAGAAGGCAGCTCTTCCCCAGTCATATATTGAGTGCCTTCCAACCTGAGGGGCTCATCTTCCGTCACTATATCAGATAATGTTCTGCTGCTTATAAAGTAGATACTATTTTATTTTATTCCCACTAGAGGACCCTGGGGACTCCCTAGTGGCAAAAATGGTTAAGTGCTAGATGACCAACTAAAAGGTTGGAGATTGGAACCCATCCAGAGTAGCCTCAAAAGAAAATTCTGGTAATCTGCTTCCAAAAGTTTACAGCCTTGAAAACCCTATGGAGTGCAGTTCTACTCTGCACACATGTGGTTGCCATGAGTTAGAACTGACTCAGTAGCAACTTGTTTGGAGTCCTTGGGTCTTGCAAATGGTTAATGGGCTTTCCTGCTAATTGAAAGGTTGGGCGTTCTAGTCTACCAGAGATGCCTTGGAAGAAAAGTCTGACAATCTACTTCTGAAAAAGCAGACACTGAACAGCCTATGGAGCACAGTTCTACTCTAACATGCATGGAGACAGCATGAGTCAGAATTGATTTGACAGCAACTGGTTTGGGTTTTTTTTAGAGGACACTGGGTGCAGAGAGGTTTAGACCACAGCGTGAGCTTCTGACCCAGGCAGTTTGATCTCTGACCTCGAGAGTCTGACCGGCATACTCATGCTTTTCACCATCACAGTATTGTGTTATAGACAGCACCCTCTGTGAGGATGGAAGCTTTGTCAGGCCCACAGATGATCCATATAAGTGGATCTAAGGGAACATCATTAGTGACTAATGAATACAGAGTTAGGGGCAAGGAGACCAGAGACTAACAGTAGATTAAGGAATAAGTTTCAAGACATTAGAACTTTCGCTGATTCATCTTATCCTTAAAACAATCCTATGAGATAACCAAAATCTCCATTTTACAGAAGAAGAAACTGCAGGCCTTTGGGGTTTCTCTTTTTCAGAACTGTGAGACAATATCTTCTCAAATGTGTGGGAGAAGGTAGTATTACTTTGCAATTTTTTTAATTCTTCATATAGAAAACAAAACACATACTTGACAGCTGTTTCAGATGAATTCATCTGAATTAACAAAGATCCACATGTCCTTTTTTCTATTTAAACAAATCACCACCAATTTATGAGGACTTAAGTGTGTGGCTGGCCCAAAAACAGGTTTTTTATACATCTTACTTAAATCTTGTAGCCACTCTATGGGGATATATATTATTTATACCTATTATACAGATGAGGCCCCACATGTCTGCTAGTTTGTTGTAGTGTAGTAGCTGTCATGTTGCTGTCATGCTGGAAGCTATGCCACCAGTACTTCAAATACCAGCAGGGTCACCCATGGTGGACAGGTTTTAGCAGAGGTTTCAGACTAAGACAGACTAGGAAGAAAGACCTGGTGGTCTACTTCTGAAAAATTGGCCAGTGAAAATCTTATGAATAGCAGCAGAACATTGTTTGGTATAGTACCGAAAGATGAGCCCCTCAGGTTGGAAGGCACTCAAAATATGACTGGGAAAGAGCTGCCTCCTCAAAGTGTAATCAACCTTGATGATATGGATGGAGTAAAGCTTTTGGGACCTTCATTTGCTGATGTGGCATGATTCAAAATGAGAGGAAACCGCTGC
Organism: Dugong dugon; assembly: GCA_030035585.1. Classification (NCBI taxonomy): domain Eukaryota; kingdom Metazoa; phylum Chordata; class Mammalia; order Sirenia; family Dugongidae; genus Dugong; species Dugong dugon. Next base: position 1,915,589 of record CM057475.1, on the reverse strand, counting down.
AAACATCCATTAATAATTGAAACATGGAATGTATGAAGTATGACTCTAAGAAAATTGGAAGTCATCAAAAATGAAATGGACTTCATAAAGATCAATATCCTAGGAGCTGAAATGGACTGACATTGGTCATTTTGAATTGGACAATCATATGGTCTACTATGCCAGGAAAGACAAATTGTATAGGAATGTCATCACATTCATTGTCAAAAAGAACTTTCAAGATGTATCCTGAAGTACAAAGTTGTCAGTGATAGATAATATTCATATGCCTACAATGAAGACCAGTTAATACAATTATTATTCAAATTTATGAACCAACCACTAAAGTAAAAGATGAGGAAAATGAAGATGTTTACCAACTTCTGCAGTCTGAAATTGATCAAACATGCAATCAGGATGCATTGATAATTACTGATGATTGGAATGGAAAGTTGGAAACGAAGAAGAAGGATTGGTAATTGGAAAATATGACCTTGGTGATAGAAAGTATGCTGGAGATCACATGATAGAATTTTGCAAGATCAACGACTTCTTCTTTTTTCAATAACATAAATGGAGACTATACATGTGGACTTTACCAGATAGAATACACGGGAATCAAATGGACTACATCTGTGTAAAGAGACGATGAAAAAACTCAACATCATCAGTCAGAACAAGGCCAGAAGCCAACTGCAGAACAGACACCAATTGCTCACATGCAAGTTCAACTTGAAGTTGAAGAAAATTAGAGCAAGTCCAGGAGACCCAAAGTATGACCTTAAGTATATACCACTTGAATTTAGAGACCATCTCAAGAATAGATTTGACGCATTGAGCTCAAAGGACTGAAAACCAGACGAGTTGTGGGATGACATAAAGCATATCATACATGAAGATAGCAAGAGGTCATTAAAAAAACAGGAAAGAAAGAAAAGACTAAAATGGATGTCAGAGGAGACTCTGAAACTTACTCTTGAACATCCAATAGCTAAAGTGAATGAAGAAATGATGAAGCAAAAGAGCAGAACAGAAGATTTCAAAGGGTGGCTTGAGAAGACGAAGTAAAGTATTATAATGACGTGCCAACACCTGGAGTTTGAAATCCAAAAGGGAAGAACACACCTGGTATTTCTCAAGCTGAAAGAACTGAAGAAAAAAATCAATATTGAAAGATTCTACAGGGAAAACATTGAATGATGCAGGAAGCATCAAAAGAATATGGGAGGAATACATAGTCGCTGTACCGAAAAGAATTGGTCTATGTCCAGCCATTTCAGGAGGTAGCACATATGATCAAGAATCTATGGTACTGAAAGAAGAAGTCTAAGCTGTACGGAAGGGAATGGTGAAAAACAAACCTGCAGGAATTGATGGAATACCAACTGAGATGTTTCAATAAACAGATGCAGCACTGGAGGTGCATGCTCATCTATGTTAAGAAATTTGGAAGACATCCCTGGCCAACCGACTGAAAAAGATCCATGTTTGTGCCCATTCCAAAGAAAAGTGATCCAACATAGTGCAGAAATTATTGAACAATATCATTAATATCATAAGCAAGTAAAATTTTGCTTAAGATCATTCAAAAACAGTTGCAACAGTACATCGACAGGGAACTGTTAGAAGTTCAAGCTGGATTCAGAAGGATGTGGAACCAGGGATATCATTACTGATGCTAGATAGATTTCAGATGAAAGCAGAGAATACCGGAAAGATTGTTTACCTGTGTTTTATTGATTATGCAAAGGCATTTGACTCTGTGGATCATGACAAATTATGGATAACATTGCTAAGAATGGGAATTCCAGGACACTTAATTGTGCTCATTAGGAACCTGTACATAGATTAAAAGACAGTTGTTCGAACAAAACAAGGGGATACCGCGTGGTTTAAAGTCCAGAAAGGTGTGTGTGTGGGTTGTATCCTTTTACCATACTTATTCAATCTGTATGCTGAGCAAATAATCCTTGATGCTAGACTACTATGAAGAAGGAGGCATCAGGATTGGACGAAGACTCATTAACAACCTGCGATATGCAGATGACACAATCTTGCTTGCAGAAAATGAAGGGAACTTGCAGCACTTACGGATGAAGATAAAAGACTACAGCCTACAGTATGGATTGCATCTCAACATAAAACAAAAATCCTCAGAACTGGACCAATAAGCAACATCATGATAAACCAAGAAAATATTGAAGTTGTCAAGAATTTCATTTTACTTGGCTCCACAATCAACACCCATGGAAGCAGCAGTCAAGAAATCAAACAACACATTTTACATTGGGCAAATCTGCTGCAAAAGACCTCTTTAAAGTGTTAAAAAAGCAAAGATATCACTTTAAGTCTAAGGTGTGCCTGACCCAAGTCACGGTGTTTTCAATCACCTCGTATGCATGCGAAAGCTAGACAACGAATAAGGAAGACCAAAGAAGAACTGACACATTTAAATTACTGTGTTGTCGAAGAATATTGAATATACCATGGACTGCCAAAAGAACGAACAAATCTGTTTTGGCAGTAGTTCGGCCAGAATGCTCCTTAGACACGAGGAAGGTGAAACTACATCTCACGTACTTTGGATATGTTATCAAGAGGGACCAAGCCCTGGAAAAAGACATCATGCTTGGTAAAGTAGAGGGTCAACAAAAAAGAGGAGGACCCTTAAGGAGATGAATTGACACAGTGGCTGCAAAAATAGGATAAAGCATAACAAAGATTGTGAGGATGGCGCAGGATGGGACAGTGTTTCATTCTGTTGTACGCTGGGTTGTTAAGAGTCAGAACCAGCTCAACGGCACTTGACAACAACAACATACAGATGAGGACACTGAAACAGAGACATTAACTAGCTTGCCCAAGGACAAACTCTAAGAAGAGGAGAATAAAGGGATATAAAGCAGGTGAGAATAAGGTTTATAAATGGGCAAATTAATGGCAGAGCTACAGACGGAGGGGAAAGAGGCCAGGATAAATCCACAGTTTCTGACTTGATTCCAGGAGAGATCATGGCCTCACCAACAAAATGAAGAAAAAGCATGAGGAACAGTCTTGAAGGGCAGATGAAACGAAGAGGTCATTTTAATGAGTTATAATTGTAGGTGGGTCTTATGTTGTCTGGGTGGAGTCAGAGGCATTGATGGCTCAGCCTGTCCTTTAGGCAGAACTAAGTATTTTGGGGTAGTTGGGGAAATATTTTGGGAAGTGGAAGTGTCGGAGGAGATTGGAGACTGAGAAAACCCATTACTGTTGAATTTATTTTGACTCTTAGCAGCACTATAGGACAGAGTAGAACTGCCCTATAAGGTTTCCTAGGTTGTAATCTTTATGGAAACTGACTGCCACATCTCTCTCCCTTGGAGCAGCTGGTGAGTTCGAACCGCCAACATTTTGGTTAGCAGCTGAGGGCTTGTAAGGTTTGACCTAAGCTGGTTTCTTGGCTTTATTTCATTCTTCCCAGTAATTCAAATTTGAGGTTAGCTTTTTTTTTTTTTTGGCTTTATTATTCTCTCAGTACCTTGAATTCACACTAGGTGGCAACCTTACCTGTCTCCCTCCCCCATCTAGCTGTTTCCAAAGACCATTTTTAGCACACAACTCCACTTCCTTGCCTCTCATTCTTTTCTGAACTCCGGTCAGTCTCACCTCTGTCCTCACTCCACTATTTAGATATCATTGGCAAAGGTCAACAACCAGAAAACCAAAACCAAACTAGTTGCTGTCAATTCCAACTCATAGTGACCCTATAGGACAGAGTAGAACTGTCCCGTTGGGTTTCCAAGGAGCAGTTGGTGGATTCTAACTGCTGACCTTTTGATTAGGGACTGTAGCTCCTAACCACTGCACAACCAGGGCTCCGAACAAACCAGCCCCTAAATTGTCCAATTTTATGATTACTATAGGAGTACCTAGGTGGTACAAATAGTTAAGCACTTGACTACCAACGTAAAGACTGCCAGTTTGAAACCGCCCAAAAGTACTTGGAGAAAAGGCCCAGCAATCTGCTTCTGAAAGATCGCAACCATGAAAATCTATGTTGTGCGGTTCTACTCTGATACACATGTGGTCACCATGAGTCAGAATCAATTCGACAGCACTGGTTAGGGTTTTTTGGTTTTATGATTACTATATCTTCTCCCTTCCTTCTTTCCTCAAACATTGCTAGCCAATCTATTTTTTTCCTTGAAAACCCTCCTACTTCAGATTCTTTATATTAAACTTGGTTTAAACTATCAGTGCATGTCTACTAAGTCCTTCATCCATTTCTTAAAGCACCTCATTTTTTGTTTCCAAATTTTTCATCACTTTTATTTAAAAGAAGCTCAGTGCCCCTAAGCAATGACTCCCCCCTCCCTCTCCTCCATCTGCCCCTGGTAACCACTAATAAATTTAGGTCTGTAGACACTTGCCTGTAAGTGTGTCAAGAGTGATGGGAAAAATTGGAAATGGGTAATGGTGGTGGGTGCATAAAGCGACGAACACAATTAATGTCACTGAATCGTACATGTGAAGAATGTTGAAACAGTAAATGTTTTCTTACATATATACTTACCACAATAAAAAAGTAAAAACAAAACAAAAAGCTCATTACAATGAGAGCTCAATATATACCAGGTCATGTGTATTGAGCCCTGTGATACCTGTGAGTAGCACAAATGCAGTCGCTGCTCCCAGAAAACCAACATTCAGGTGAACTTTTAAAAAAAAATTTATTGTTTAATAATATGTTATTGTTTGTTTTTTTTTTTGTGAATGTTTACACAGTAAGTTAAGTTCCCTTTTGACAATTTCTACAAAAATTGTTCAGTGATCAGGTGAACTTTTAAAAATACATAGCTCCCAATTATCACCTGCAAGAAAACTCAGAACTTACCAGACTGCCTGTTAGGTAGTCGGATGACCTGGCCACTATTTCCGTTTCTGCCTCACTTTGAGACCCTTTGCCTCCTGTAAACTCTTACCTCCAACCAGGCTTGGCCATTTCCAGGTCCTGAGACACGCTCTGCCCTCCTGGCCTTCACGTCTGCATCAGCTGCTAGGTTGAAGAGCTCCAAGTGGCTTTGGAAAGAAATATTTTCTCCTGACTCACATGGTCACAGAGGCCAACGAACCCAAATCAGTGAGTCAAATGACAGCCTGCTGACTCACAAGGGTGCCAAAGCTGGCAACTTAGGTCAGACAATATGCTTCTGACTTATTATCTTCTGAATTGATTAAGTTAGCCAGCTTGAATGAGAATGCTGTATTTTGGTTTCTCTTTCACGCAGTGAACTGTGAACATGCACGTTTTGCTACCATAGTTTCTCGTTAGCAAAATGACATGTCTGTTGCTACCGTATACTTGAACAGCATAAACTTGCGTTGTTTTCTTCTTCTGAAATACTGTCTATAACGCACATTCTCGGCTGTGCAGCACAGAATGCCTACTGAAAACACCTAAACCCTGCATGGCTTCATGTACTCAAATGGGAGAAAAGTTAAACTCTTTACCCAGGTGGAGAATGTATAGGCAACATTCTTGTGCAGTAACACAGAGGGATTTTCAAACACACCAAGTTAATCCTTCTAACTTCTTCCAGCAAAATGAGAGAAACTGTATTTGGGTTTCTCTTTCTTGCAGTGAATTGGAAACATGCCTGTGCTTACCACACAAGGTTTAGTCAGCAAAATACATCACTTTTGCCGTCCATTAGTTGAAAGGGAAATAATCTGTCTTGTTCTTCCTAGAATGTGAAACGCAAATTCATTACTGGTACCGCAAATTTCCCTTTGAAAGCATCTGAAAACCAGGAGATTCAAGTACTTGAAAAGGAGAAGCTGGACATTCTTTTCCCATTCAGAGAATGACCGAGAAAGTTTGTTGATCGTGTGGGAATGGTGTTTTATCAAAACTGATAACTTAATCAATTTATTAAGTTAACCAATCAATTGATTAAGTTAACCAACTTGAATGAGCACACTGTATTTTGATTTCTCTTTTAGGCAGTGAATTGGGAACGCACACGTTCTGCTAACATAGTGTTTACCTAGGAAAACGACATCTCTGTTGCTGCGGTTTGCTTGAACTGCAGAAACTCTTATGGTTTTCTCCTTTTGAAATACTGCCTGAAAGGCACTTTCTTGGCCGGGCAGCACAGCGTGCATATTGAAAACACCTAAACCACGCGTGGCTTCACGTGCTCAAATGGGTGAAAAGTTAAAACTCCTCACCCAGGTGAGAAATGTCTAGGCAACATTGTTGTCCATGTAAGACAGAAGGGTTTTCAAACACACTAAGCTAATCCTTTTCACTTATTACACCCAAATGAGAGAAACTGTATTTGGGTTTCTCTCTCTTGCAGTGAATTGGAAACATGCCCGTGCTTACGTCGCAAGGTTTAGTCAGCAAAACTATATTGCTTTAGCTGCCCTTTAGTTGAACGGTAATCAATCTGCCTTGTTCTTCCTAGAATGTGAAGCTCACATTCATTCCCAGTAATGCAAAGGTCCCTTACAAAACATCTGAAAATGTGGGGCAATCAAGTACTTGAAAGGGAGAAGCTGGACATTCTTTTCCCATTCAGACAATGCCTGAGAAAGTTTGTCAATTGTGTGGGAATGGTGTTTTATCAAAACTGATAACTTAATCAATTGATTAAGTTAACCAACTTCAATGAGCACACTGTATTTTGGTTTCTCTTTCATGCAGCGAATTGGAAACATGTACGTGCTTACAACCCAAGGTTTACTCAGCAAAACTCCATCGCTTTTGCAATCTTGTAGTTGAACAGGAAAGAATCTGCCTTGTTCTTCCTAGAATGTGAAAGACACATTCATTCCTGGTAACCCAAAGTTCCCATTGAAAACCTGGTGGCTTCATGTACTTGCAACAGAGACAGTTACCATTCTTTTCCCCTTCAGAGAATGTATACAAAAGGTTGTTGATGGTGTGGGAGCTCTGTTTTGCCAAAATAGATCATCATAGACATGAAGTTAAGCAACCCTAGTGAAATATCTGTATTTTGGTTTCTCTTTTCATGCACTGAATTAGAAACATGGACTTGCTTACAACAGAAGGTTAAGTCAGTAAAACTGCATCACTCTTGCTGTCCTGTAGTTGAACGGGAAACACCGCCTTGTTCTTCCTAGAATGTGAAAGACACACTCATTCCCGGTAACTCAAAGTTCCCATTGAAAACCCAGGGGCTTCACGGAATCAAAAGTGAGAAACATGACATTCCTTTCTCATTTAAAATATGGACAAGAGGGTTTCTCTGTAGTGAGAGAACAGTGTTTTATCAAAACAGACAATACTCTCGGATTTCATTAAGGAGAATGAGAGAAACTGTTTCCATTTATCTTTCACACAAGGATTTGGGGACATGCACTTTCTGGTAACCCAATGTTTACTTGGCCAAATTACATTGATATTGTTGACCTATACTTGAATGGGATAAAGGCACATTCATGGCCGGGCAGCACAGAGTGCTTCTTGAACACATCTCAAACCACATGGCTTTAGGGATTTCAATTGGAGAAAAGTTAAGTGTTTTATCCTGATAGAGAACGTATAGGTAACACGCTTAAGTATGTAACACAGAATGTTTTTCAAACACAGTAAGTCAAATATTTTTCTGACTTAACTAGAACGAGAAAAACTATTTTGGTTTCTCTTTTCTGCCGCGAATTGGAAGCATGCACGGGCTTACACTGCCAGGTTTAGTCCGCAAAACTGCACTGCTTTTGTCGTCCTCTAGGTGAATGGGAAACAATCTCCCTTTTTCTTCCTAGAATGTGAAAGGCACATTTATTTCCGGTAATCCAAAGTTCCTATAGAAAACATGTGAAAACCTGGGGGCTTCATGTACTTGAAAGGTAGAAACTTGACATTCTTTTCCAATTCAAAGTATGTATACGAACGGTTTTCGATCATGTGCGAACTGTGTTTTAGCAAACCAGGTAACTTAATCAACGAGATATAGTTAATCAACAAGAATTAAAAACTGTATTTTGGTTTCTCTTTCATGCAGAAAATTGGAAACATGTACGTGCTTACAACCCAAGGTTTAGTCAGCAAAACTCCATAGCTTTTGTTACCTTGTAGTTGAATGGGAAACAATCCTCCTTGTTCTTCCTAGAACGTGAAAGGCACATTGATTCTCAGTAACCTAAAGTTACCATAGAAAACATCTGAAAACCTGGTTGCTTCAAGTACTTGAAAGGGAGACAGTTGCCATGTGAAATATTTTTACGTATAAACATTTTTACTTACAAAATATTTTTACATAGGAAATATTTTTATATATGAATTGTTTTTAATACATGAAATATTAGAACATAACAAATACTTTTATAATAATTTTATATGATATGTTTTTACATATGAAATTGTTTTATATATGAAGTGTTTTTATATATGAGATACTATCCTATATGAAGTAATTTTTACATATGACATGTTTTTATATAAGACACATTTTATTCACAATACATTTTATGCATGAAATATTTGAAGTACAATATTATATTTGAAATACATTTAGTTATGAAAATACTTATATATAAAATATTTTATATAAGAAATTCTTAAAAATATGAAATATTATTATAAATTAAGTATATTTATAAATGAAATATACTCAGGAAACATTTTTACAAATCAAATCTTTTTATACAAGAAATATTTTTGAAATATTTTTATGAAATGTTTTTATATATGAAATTTTATGTTTTAAAATGAAATATTTTTATATATGAAATATTTTATGAGTAAAAACATCTTTACGTGTGAAACATATCTTTGTGTGAAATGCTTCTATATGTGAAAGAAGTCTTTACGTGTGAAACACATCTTTATGTTGAAAGATGTCTTTATGTGTGAAATGCATTTTTATTTTGAAACAGGTCTTTTGATGTGCAACAAGTCCTTTTGTTTGAAACAAGTATGTATGTGTGGAAAATGTCTTTATGTTGAAACACGTCTTTTTGTGTAAAACACGTTTTTATGTGAGAAAAAGTTCTTTTCGTGTGTATCAAGAACTTATGTGTGAAACACTTATGCAAGTATGAAACATATGTATCAAATATAGTTATATATGTACTTATATTTGAAATATAATTATATATTAAATATATATGAAATATTTTTATAATGAAAATTTTTTATATAAGGTATTTTATATATGGAATTTTAAAATATGAAACATTTTTATATTTGAAATATTTTTACATGTAAAATATTTTTATGTATGAAATATACTTATATATGAAATATTTTATATAAGAATTAATTATATATATGAAATTTTTATATATGAAATGTTTTTATACATGACATTTTTATATTAAATATTTTATACATAAATATTTTTATATCTGAAATACTATTATGACTGAAATATACATATGCTTTCAGTTATGAAATATCATTATATATTAAATATTTTATATAAGAAATAATTTTATACATGAAGAGTTTTTGTAGATGAAATGATTTTCTATATGAAATGACTTTTACATATGAAATGTTTTTGTGTATGAAGTTTTTGATATGAAATATTTTTATATATTAAATTGTTTTTATATATGACATGTTTATCTATATGAAATATATTTATATATTAAATTGTTATGTATGAAATATTTTTATTTGTGCAAATAAACTTTTTATTTATGCAAAAAAATCTTTATGTGTGATACATGTCTTTATCTGTGAAACATGCCTTTACATGTGAAATATGTATTTATGTGTGAAACACGTCTTTAAGTGTAAAACTCATCTGTATGTTGAAACACGTCTTTATGTGTGAAACACGTTTTTATGGTGAAACATGTCTTATCTGTGAAACACGTCTTTATGTGTGAAATATATCTTTACATTGAAAAAGTCTTTATGTGGAAACATGTCTTTATGTTGAAACACATCTTTTGTGTAAAACAAGTCTTTACATGTGAAACATGTCTTTGTGTGTGAAACATGTATTTAAGTTGAAACACATCTTTATATCGGAACACGTCTTTATGTGTGATAAACGTTTTTATGGGTGAAACACATCTTTATGTGTGACAAACGTCTTTTTGTTAAACATATCTTTGTGTGAAACGTCTTTATATGTGAAACAGTTCTTTTAAGTGTGAAACATGTCTTTAGGTGTGAAACACGTCTTTATGGGAAAAACCTCTTTATGTGTGAAATTCATCTTTATGCTGAAACACAATGTGCAAAACATATTTATGTGTGAAACACGTGTTTTTGTTTGAAACACATCTTTATGTTTGAAACATGTCATGTTGAAATACGTATTTATGTCAAAACGTGTCTTTATGTTGAAACACATCTTTATTTGTGAAACTGGTCTTCATGTTGAAACAGTCTTTATGTGTGAAACTCGTCTTTATGTTGAAACAAGTCTTTTGTTTGAAACACATCTTTATGTGTGAAATTCGTCCTTATGTTGAAATATGTCTTTTTGTTGAAACAGGTCTTTATGTTGAAATATGTCTTCCTGTCGAAACAGTCTTTATGTGTAAAATTCATCTTTATGTATGAAACACATCTTCATGTGTGTAACGTGTTTATGTGTGAAACACGTATGAAAGTATAAAACACGTATATGAAATATAGCTGTATAAGAAATATAGTAATATTTGAAATTTAGTTATATATGAAATATAGTTATATTTGAAATATTTTTACATATGAAGTATTTAACATCTGAAATATACATATGAAATATATTTATATATGAAATATTTTTATATACAAAGTATTTTTACATTTGATATATGAAATATTTTTCTATTTGAAATATTTTTACATATGAAATATTTTTACACATGGAATATATTTATATATGAAATATTTTTATATAAGAAATAATTTTATACATGAAATGTTTTTATATATGAAATGAATTTTATATATGAAATGTTTTTATATATGAAATATTTCTGAGACACAAAGACAAACTAAACCTCAAAAGATGGAAAAAATACATCAAGCAAACAATAACCAAAAGAGAGCAGGAGTGGCAATATTCATCTCTGATAAAATAGACATTAAAGAAAACCACCATAAAACATAAGGAAGGTCACTCTATGCTGACTAAAGTGTCAATACACCAGGAGGGCATAAAAGTATGCACCCAAAGACAGGCTCCAAAATGCATAAAATAAACTCTAGCAGCATTGAAAATAGAAATAGGCAGTTCCACAATAATAGTAGGAGACTACAACACACCAATTTCAGTGTGTTGGACAGAACATCTGTAAAGAAACTCAATAAAGATACAGAAGATCTAAATGCCACAGTCAACCTTCTTGACATCAAAGACATACAGAACACACCACCCAACAGCAGCAAAGTATACATACTTTTCTAACACACATGGAACATTCTCCAGAAGAGACCACATTTAGACCACAAAGCAAGCTTTGACAAAATCCAAAACACTGAAAAAATACAAAGCATCTTCTCTTATCATAATGCCATAAAAGTAGGAATCAATAACAGAAAGAGCAAAGAAAAAATTCAAATATATGGAAATTGAACAACATCTTGCTTAAAAACTACTGAGTAATAGAAGAAATCAAGGATGGACTAAAAATTTCATAGAATCAAATGAGAATGAAAATCTATCTTCTAACACCTTTGGGACACAGCAAAAGCTGTGCTTAGAGGTCATATTATAGCAATAAACACACACATCAAATAAGAAGAAAGGACCACAACAAAACACTAACCCTACATCTTGAACCAACAGAGAACTGCAAAAAGGAGTCAAGAGGCATTACAACGAAGGAAACAATAAAAATTACAGCAGAAATATATGAAATAGGGAACAACAAAAACAATAGAAAGAATCAAGACCAAAAGTTGGTTCTTCGAAAAGATGAACAAAACAGAGAAACCAGTGGCCAAACTGACAAAAAAACAGGAAAGGAAGCAAAAACATGAATAAGAAATGAGACAGGTGATATTGCAACAAACACAAATAAAATAAAAAGACTGGAACTTTTATGCACTGGTGGTGGGAATGTAAAATGGTGCAATCGCTATGGAAAATGATATGGTGCCACCTTAAAAAGCTAGAAATAGAAATACCATACAATCCAGCAATTCCACTGCTAGCAATATAGTTTAGAGAAATAAGAATCATCACACAAGTGGGCAAATATTGTATGAGACCACTATTATAAAAACCTAAGAAAAGGTTTACACACAGAAAAACACAATCTTTGATGGTTATGAGTAAGAAGAGGGATGGGGAGGAGAGAAATCACTAACTACTACACAGTAGACAAGTTTTAACTTTAGTGAAGGGAAAGACAACACAGAATATTGGGGAATCCAGCACAACTTGACTGAGGAAAAATCATAGAAGCTTCCTAGAAACATCAAAATACCTTGAGGGACCGAGTTACTGGGGCTGAGGGCTAGGGACCATGGTCTTGAGGAACAACTAGGTCCATTGACATAACATAGTTCATAAAGAAAATGTTCTATACCCTACTTTGGTGAACAGAGTCTGGAGTCTTAAAAGCTTGCAAGGGGCCATCTGAAATGCATCTATTGGTCCCATCACGTTCTGAGCAAAGGAGAATGAAGAAAGCCAAAGACACGTGGGAATTATTAATACAAAGGACTAATGGACCACATGAACCACAGCTTCCACCAACCTGAGCCCAGAAGAACTAGACAGTGCCAGGCTGCCACTACCAACCGCTGACAAGGATCACAATAGAGGTCCCTATAGAGCAGGAGAAAAATGTAGAAAAAATATCCAAATTCACAGAAAAAAGACTAGACTTACTGGTCTGACAGAAACTGGAGGCGTCTCCAAGAATATGACCCCGGATACCATACTTTCAGCCAAATATTAGGCAGGCCTATAAAACAAAAAAAATAAAAAACATAGGGGAAGTTCTTCTTAATCAAGTATATGAGACCGAATGGGTAACATCTGCCCAAAGGAAAAGATGAGAAGGCAGAAAGGGACAAGAAAGATGGACATATGAACACATAGAACTCAGGGTGCAAAGGCAGTGCGAAAGAGTGCTGATGCATCGCGGCGATTGCAACAAACATCACAAAAAAAATTGTGTATAAATTTTGAATAAGAACAGAATTTATGCTGTAAACTTTCACCTAAAACCAATTTAAAAAAAAAAAAAAAAGAACTAAGGGAAAGGGCAAAAGAGCGTTTTGAGGCTTTTCTTAAAATTAAAAAAAATCTGTATTCAACTCTGCCACTGTCTCACTGACAGACTGTGAGCAATGCTCAATCTATAGGGTTTTCCATTCTTTCATTTGTAAGATGAGGGTTATTTAGAGTTTGATAAATCTCCCTGTAGGGAATGTTTGAAAAGAGACAAAACGATATGTAGCTAAATTTACAACCATCCACATAAAAGAATAGTAGAAATAGAGGGGAGGAGGTAAATTCTAAAGACAATTAACACTTGGGAATCAGCTAGATACCGAATGCCAGAGAGAAAGATAGACTAGGATGGCATCCAGTTAATGGACGGTGCCATAGCAGGGATAGGCGGGATAGGCTGGGAAAAGTGCATGTTTACTTTGAAAAGACCATAGAATATCCAGAGGGATACAGAATAAGTTCTTGGAAATATTGGTGTACAGTTTAGATGACAAATCAGGATAGGTGGTTAAATTTTCTAGTCACTGAAATAGGACATTTCAAGGCACATTGGTGGTTCAGTGGTAGAGTTCTCACCTTCCATGAGGGAGACTAGGGTTTGTTTCCTGCTAATGTAGATTATGTGTAGTAAAACCTTGCAAGATAATTAAAAAATGTCATTATGAGTCAGAAGTGACTCGATGACACCTAACAACAACAACAATGCACCTCATGTGTAGTCAACACCTGTATGTCAGTGGAGGCTTGAGTGTTCCTGTGATGGTGAACAGGTTTCAGTGGCTTTTCCAAACTAAGACATACTGGGAAGAAATGTGCGATCTACATCTGAAAATCAGCCAACAATGACCCTATGGATCACAATAGTCCAATCTTCAATTGATTGTGGAGATAGTACAGGACTGGTCAGCATTTCATTTAGTTGTGCATGGGGCTGACTTCAAAACAGCTAACAACACTTTACTGAAAGTTTTTTTTTTTTTTGGATATCCATTCATTCAGCAACCATTTAGTGAGAGCTTATTATATGCCATGCACTCATTCTGGTGTTAAAAATAAAATGAGTGTATCAGCCTTCATGAAGTTTACAACCTAGTGAATATAGTTGTGTTTATCCAGAGATACAAAAAATAACTACCATTTTTGTGAGTTTATTCTACATGCCAATATTGTAGAAAGTACTTTTTTCCAAAAAGTCACCTAATTCTAAGAGACCGTTGTTAAATAAGGAATATTAAGTTTCAATTGATACATAAGACAATAGAACAACTGAAATTTTAAATAGCTTTCTCCAAGCCATACAGCTAGCAGTCAGCCCAATCAGAATTCAAACCTAGGTTTTTTTCTGACTCTAATGCTCTTAACTCCTACACTGCATAGATAATAAAACAGCCCTGAAGAAACAGCTTGGAAATGCTCCCATATAAGGGATGCCAGCAGAAAATAGCCCAGGAAGAAGGTAGAGAAGGAAGCAGAGGCTTAAAAAAGAGAATTGCTCTGAACCAGAAGAAAGACTTTGAGGACAGGTGGGAGGGAGGTCAAAAGTTACCAGAGGTGTGAGGTCACACAGTGTGCAGAGAATCCACTGACGTCAGCTACTAGAAGGTCAAAGGTGTGACCAAAGAGCAACCAGAGCCAGAACGGGAGGGCTGATGAGAGACAAGCAAGTGGTAACATTGACTGTGAGAATAAATCAAATAATATAATTGGGAGAATTTGGAAACGAGAGTAGAAATATGTTGACTTGGTAACAGGGGGAATTGGAATCAAGATGATAGTTTAACTGGAATAATCCTACTTTGTTGTAGAGAAATTTCAGAATTTTTTTTAAACAAAAATTCCATATTACTACACTTTGGGAACACTTTTGTTTCAGAGTAATTGGATGAAGACTGTTCACTTCTTGCAGTTTTATATCTGCCAGAATTCTATTGATATTTTATTTGAGGAAACAAAGTAAACACTTGTAAAAATTAAATGTAGTTCGCATTATTTTCTTATGTGACCTTTCTATAAGATACTTAATACTATGACTCTGGTTCAAAATGCAAAGCTCTAGACAAACCAAGTAGTTATGACAAAGGTCATGAATATCCAACCTCCAAAAGTGTGGGATTATGATATAGGGTGTGGTGTTCTTTATGGAAGAAATATGTAGCTACTGTGTCTTTTAAGAACTGCTGAATCTTGTCATTTTATATAATGATGTATATAATTCAAACCACGATTTCCCTAATACGCTGAGCAAAACAAGGTGGAAAAACATGATTTCTGGTAGGAGAAAACAGAACACAAGTGCTACACAGGGAGGCAGGCACTAAGCCTGGAATTTAATGAGCACTTGAAGCTTCACCTTGAACTTCATCAGTTTATACATTGTTTTTGCAAACTTACCGTCACTTAATTTACCCATGTTTGGAAAAAATAAAACAATATTATAGTAATAACAATCAGCTTGATATTTGGGTAAGTTTTTACGCTTTTCCATTGAAAAAGTCATTAGGATCTCTAAAGGCCCATCCTTTAATCATTTCAGGTTAAATTAATAATAACACTAATGTAATTTTATAAATACCTTGGCAAAAACTAATGTTCCTCAAAAATGGATATATTACAGTACATGCCAGAACCGAGAAAGATGAGATAGAAAAGTGCTAATTTATTTATGCTAATACTGCTCTAGTAAGTGTGGGACCAGATGATAGAACTAGCATACAATGAAGGAATTTTTTTAATCAGGTTTTTAAAATAAATATTTGTGCTCCAAAGCTCTGCTTTACTAGCACTAGTAGAAAGATGACCTTTTCCCTAGGACTGTTTATTGCCAAGGCTATTGGAAAGCTTCTCCATGTAAATTTTCAGTGGTCTCTACCCTTGCCTGCCACATCCCATGGGAAAATATTTACCTCTCAAAATGGCTGATCTGAGATGCTTGCAGAGGAGACACTGTTCATCTAACAGCAACCTGTCAAGATAGCCTATGGTTTTAGGATGTGCTTAATAGGCTAAGGACACAAAGTTATTACTTAAAAAGCCCCAAAGATGGTTTTTAGATTATGGTATTCCAGGGAGAAGTTACATGTAACTAATCTAGCTATCATATCAATGTCACTTATTCCTAGTCTGATGAATGATTATAAAACTTGATACAATTAAGCTTTTAAAAACCATAGCACATTTTGATGTAGGCAATCCATTCCATAGGAGCCCTGGTGGTGCAGTAGGAAAGAACCTCGCTGCTAAAGAAAGGTGGGCAGTTCAAGCCCACCAGCAGCTCTGCAGGAGAAAGATGTGGCAGTCAGCTTCTGTAAAGAGTACAGACTTGGAAACACTCTGGGACAGTTATACTTTTCCTATAGGGTCACTGTGATTTGAAATTGACTAGATTGCAATGGCTTCAGTTTGGTTTTGGTTAATCCATTCCATTCCTTTTCCCCTTTGATACTTTCACTCTCTCTTACTTTGTCTCTGCTTCCCTTTCTCCCTCCCTCTTCCCTTCCCCACTCCAATACTCTTTTATAAAATTTAACTGGCGTTAATAACCAAAAAATTACCTCTCTACCAGGTTAAAATAATCTTTTTCCTTTGTTTCCTCAGAGCATTTTGCACAAATATTTTTTGTAGTAGATGGTAATGGTGATGCATTCCCCCTTTCCCTCTACTGTTATGAGTCAGGCTTCAGATGATTCACAACTATAACCTCTTCCAGGAGTTACTCTGATGTCCTAGAATCCACCTCAACTGGAAATACCTGGGAGTGCAAGATTCAAAATTACACAAGCAGTACAGGGGCAGTAGATAATAGGGGGAGTCAATGACTGGCTTATTTGGGGTACAAAAGACCAATCTCTCTCCTCAACTCCTCGGAGCCTTTCTTTCTCCAGAGCTGCTCCATGGGATCAGACTGAGGTTCTCCTTCCGGTTTTCTGTCCTGGCTTCCCTCACAGGTTGCACCTGAGAGCATCCACTCACTATACCATTTACCCATCTCAGACTCTGCTTTCAGACCAAAGACACTTCTGTTAGAGTACTTGCCACTCTTTAACTTGTGAAGTTCTACAAACAACTGCTTGAATGATGATATTTCAGTATATTCCCCACCTATTACGGCATTTTGCATTAAAACCTGTTCTAATGATTACAGACAAGAAAATCCTATGTTGCAGCTCTACTCTGTAACACACGAGGTTGTCATGGGTTAGAATCTACTCAAAGTCAACTAACCACAGCAACAATACCAATACCTTAAGATAAAGACATGAAACTCTGAATAAAGTTTTTGTCATTGTCGGTGATTCTTTTGCACATCAGAGGCCTTTCTGAAGTTACATTCATGGCTGGGGATGCTGCCTTAATCCATCCCAAGCACCCTAAGTATTATTTATCTTTACTTACAGTTTCCCTAAATAAATATGTGAACCAGGAACTTAAAAATGCTAAATTAAATGGGTCAATAATAATAATTTTTTTTAATCTTTGGAATTTTTCATTTTCATTAAAGTTTTCAGAAAATACAAAGCTCAAATATTATGGTCTTTGGCCACCACAAAGTAGAATCAAGTAAGTGGTTAGCACATGAACAAAATGATCTTTTTTAATCTTTAAAAATATAAAATAATAAACATAAATGTATATAAATATAAAAATATAAACAGTGATCAAGGTTGTACCATTCTTTCTCTCAGGCTGTGTGTGTGTGTGTGTCTTTTTATGGCTTTATGTTGCAGACTCTTCATTGATGAGGACTTGTACCCTGCCATCAGGATACTGTGCCCACAAGAAAGGAAGGCCATTGTGGATACATTCCTGAGGATGGCACACACTGATCTATGTTGCCTCAGCCTATTAAAAATTAAACAATCAAACACCCTTCAACCAGTTCTCATAGTTTCATTAATTTTCTTTCCACTAAAAATAATAATAGAAAGGGGGTCGGTTCCCAGAAACATTCAAGCTCTCAGAGGATAAATCATGAAAGGAGAGAAGGGGAAAAAAGGCTTTTCCTGGACAGAATTTGTTTCCTTTTATCCAGAAAAACCTCAATAACCATATAGTTTAAACAGTGGTTTGTGCTGATATATTTTTCAGAATAGGCAGTGTTGAGAGAAGAGGCGATCTGTTGGTTGGGTGTTTTAGAAGAGGTTAAAGTGGAAAGGTTAATGCTGGATAAATACTACTGAAAGTACATCCCCCAGCAGGAGCCGTTTCATTTGCAGGGTTTGTGGGCTACGCCAGGGTCCCTGTCTTGGGAATGAAATCCGAGGGAAGGCTCTCCAGCAGATACTTCACCTGCTCCTGGCACAGTTTGATCTTGTCATGCAGCTTTCGCTGCTCAGTGAGGAGTGTTTACTTCATGTTCACAAAATGCTGGTAGTCATGGAGTTAATCCTCTGAAAGGTAATTGGCCAGGATGTCCAGCACCACCTGTTCTCTTCAATAGAGGTTCTCCTTGAACTCCTGGGAATCCTTATGCTGCCCAGCCAGGACCTTTCTCTTCTCGTTGAGAGAGCTCTGTTCTGCATTACTGGCATCTTCCCCAAGGCCACTAACGATGTTCTCAACATGGGCCAAGTGACCCAAGAGGGAGAGCAGTAGGTTTACCACTTTGTGCAAGTCCCCTATGAACATCTTGTACTTGTAAAACTCATTAAGCTTGCAGAGCTCACGGATCAAAGCCTCCACCTCTTCTCTCAAGGTGTTATTGAGCTTGATGTCCACCAGCAGACTCCCTTTCACTTCCTGGAGTGTCTCAAGATTGTAGGTGAGGCTTCCAATGAGCTCTGCCTTCTTTTCGTCGACATCTGCCTGCTCCTCACTTACCTCTTCCAGCAGATCTTTGATTTTGTTCAGAAACTCATCCTTGGAGGTAGACACACTGTAGTAAGCAGGACAGTTGACCAAAATGCTCACCATTTCCTTTTCTCCACTCCTCTTATCTTTGCATCCTGGGCAATTGGCAGCTCTCTCCATGGCCTTCCTCTTTATGCCATTTTCCTTCATCAAGTTAGCATCTCGGGGAAACTAACCTTCCATCAGGTCCATAGTTAGTTGTCTTCCTTCTGCAGTGTGGATCCAAAATGTCTGCCAGAGCTTTGTCTTGGTGGACAATTTCCTTGATTAGAGACTCTGTTATGATGTCTTCTGAGGACCAGCACAGACTTTCTTTTCTAAACCCTGAGTTCCACTGACTGGATCTTGAATGTGGCTTTGGGTCCAGATGGGAAGCGGCCACCATGGACTTAGCTGTTTACCAAGAGATCCAGACTGCTGGAGTTGGTCACCCATGGTGGAGGGCAGTTGGTCTTGTTGGTCTCAGAAGCCTTGATAGAAGCTTGAGGTCTAGAAGCCAGTATCTGACTACCCATCAATGGGCTGCACCAGGCACTGGCCTTTCTCTTGCAGTCAACACTTTGGAAAATTTGCTAGAGCTGCTGGTATGGGGACCCTCATAAGCTTCACTGTCCAGCTGTGCCTCATACACAGCTTGGGCAGGGGTTGGAGGAAAGTCATCCAAGCTATTAACCAGGGTTTCCAGGCTCAGTGGAGGAGGTGGGGGTGGGAGAAGAGCTTAAAATGTGGGGCTGGAAGTGGCACTGGGTTGCAAGTCCTTCACAGACAGTTCATCATCATAATCCTCCCTAGGTGGTGCGGAGGCTTGCAGGATCAACTCAGATATATGGAGGGAGATCCTTTCCAGATTGCTTGGGCCCCAACAGGTGTGTCTGTGTCAGAAGAGCTGCTTGAAGTTGGAAGACTCTGCTATTTTTTTCTAGTACTTTAGGTTTACAAACTCTGGTGACAAGGATTCCTCAGGAAGGCTGTCCTCTCAGACTGTGTAGGACCATTTTACTTGAGGAAGAGAAGAACTCTGAGGCAGAGAGAACTTTTTCCACGTTCACTCCTCTATCCCATTCCCTGGGCTGGTGGACTCCAGGCTTCTGGAACTTGGAGGCTGGGTCAGGCTGGGATCGTTGCTTCGGGGGGTTATTGCAGGGGAGCAGGGTGAAAGAGGTTGTCACCCTGCCTGACCATCCTTCTCAGCCTGCTAGTTGGCAGCATCCTGTGAGCAGTAGGTGGAGGGCACAGTGGAAAGCAGAGCTGAGCTAAGTTGAGTTAGTGGTCCTATCCTGGTGTCTGTAAGATGGCCCTGCATTCCTTCTGGCAATGGTCTGGGGCAAGGTGTCCTGCTAGCTTGTCTCTAAGTGTCCAGGGTTCCAGGACATTCACGGGGAACTGAAGGGCTACCAATTGCTCTGCAGCCTGCACCACCTCAACGAGGGCTAGAATGGTGTGTGAATAGCGGAATCTCTTCACAGCCTCTTTCTGAACAACTATGTGACCTAGATCCAGGGCCAGCCAAGGAGCATGGATCCTTCACAAGAAGACCAAAGCTACTGTAATCTACAAAAATAGACCTTGGTGCTTCTTGTCTGTAGTAGGAGATGACCTGGACTGCATGTTGATATGGACGTCCAGGACATTGAATGTTCCAGCAGGTCCTTGGTCAACTTGGACTTTCCAGTCCTCCCAGCTGTGGCTTCCCAGAAGGATGGCTCCCTAGGGGTTCTATCCATCCTCTGGGGACCACGAGGTCCACAGTTGGCTCAACCGAGCAGCTTGGTCCCAGTAGGATCCCTTGAGGCCTGGTGGTCCTCATGCCACCATTCCCAGAGGAGGCGGCCCCTGGCAAAAGAGCTGCTGTGATTCTGAGGGGTCTGTGGGTGCTCCCTCCAGCCACTGGCACAGAGGCTAGCAGGAGGGAGGCCTCCCTGTGGGGCTGCATGCTTGGATTCCGCAGTTGGCTAAGGCTGGAGACCTCAGTGAGGCAGGGCTGGAGACACTCTGGGCACGCTCCTGCAGAGCTCCTAGTTCCTGGAAGTCACAGCCCGGGGATGACAAGAGCCACTTGCCGGCCTTGCACTGAAAGCATTGGGCTGGGCCTCCCTGAGAACCCCACCTCATTCATCTTCTAGGGCTCTGAGTAGGAAAGCTTCTTCTGCTAGTGTGTCATGTGCCAGCATGCCCCTCTCCTAGCAGCAGAGGATGCTAGCTGTGCTGGTTCGCCCTAGGCCGGGGCCATGCTGTGCTGCTCACATGGCATGTGTGGGGACTGGGAGGTTACTGCTGGTACCTCGGAACTCTGCAGTCCCACGTGGGCCCGAGGCTGGCCAGGGATGCCACGGTCTGAATGTCCTGGGTGCTCCCAGTTCAAGGTCCCTCTGTAAAAAGGTGGTGGCCCTCAGGACAAGGGACTGCGCATCCTTGATGCTGTTCTGGTACTTGCAGCTGAAGGTGGCATCCAGCAGGAGTCACTCGGGAGTGGCAGGCCTGTCATCCGGCCACACAGCCACATTCTCGGCCTCACTGAAGAGCTGAAAGGTGCTCTGACTGCAGAGGAGATGAGCATCCCACCTAGGGAGCTCACCTTCTTGGAGTAGGGGGCCACGGCTGCCACCTACATGCCTCCTCAACTGTTGCCCACATGGCTGTCAGGAAACCTCTTCCAACTTTGTCTCTCTGTTTTTGAAATGCTGCTCCCCATTGCCTAGAGGCTCAATGGATTCAGAAAAGTGGATATTGGCTCTTGCCTCCTCAAATTCATTCTCAGAAATACTGGAAGTTGAGACTGTCCTGTTGGGCCTATATATTTGACCATAACTGGAGCAGCCTACACTTGAGGGTCTCTGGCTCCCTTGCTCTCACTGCTCAATTTTGGAAACCTTCTCCAGCACGAAGCTGTGGGGCTTCCCATACTGAAAGCCCTGCAAAGCCGAGGTGATGCCTGAGCTGAGCCTCTTTTAACTTAGACAGGATGTCTGTTGGAGCAGTGGGGAGGAGGACTCTTGGTACCTTGCGTCTGAACTGTGTAAAGAGGCTGAAATGCTGGTTCTACTTCGGGTATTGGATGGGGAACGGGCCTATTCAGATGGCTCCTATAATCAGGACTGACCTTCCTTCCAGGGTCCTCAGCTTTAGTGTTGAGTATAGAGGCTGGTTTGCCATCTGAGTAGCCTTCCTGAGATCTCCCTCCTAGCTCCAGGCTGTTTTGACTTCTTGGACTTTCTGGAATGTTGTAGAGAGATGAGAAGTCTGACCTGGTCTTGCCAAAGTTCCTTTACAGACTCTGGCCTAAGCCTTCTCTCTCCTGCCGCCTCTGGATGTTGGCATTGTGGCTGTCTTGGACATCTACATCCCAGGCCTCTGAAGGCCCGGAATTTCTCATTTTCCACTTGCCAGACTGGTGTCTGAGAAAGTTTGAGGCTGTGGTGATTAGAATATGATTTGTTGCTGTTGGTGATTTTTCTGTCATTGGAATATGGGCTGTTGTCTTGGGGAGATGTGAGATGTCTCTTCCAGGAGGTATCCTCCACATTTTCAAGCACTGATGAGAAACGGACTTCGTAGGGGACAAACTTGGCTGTAGTTTCTGGTTTCCTCTCCACTGGGGACAGTGAGTCATGTTCTAGGGGCTGTTAGAAGGCAAACCCAGGCCTGCTAGACCCATTTTGGTTCCCATTCTCATCAAAGGTAGCCATCTTGTCTCAAGATACCTGAGGGGCTGTATATCCACTCTCCTGGGCCAGTGCAGGGTAGAGCATACCATTACTGTTCCTGGAAGGCTGGGGCACCTGGGAAAAGTGTGGCTCCACAGAAGGTACAGCGTAGATGCCAGTCAGGAGCAGAGGTTGGCGTGGTTGTGCCTTCTGGGTATAATTACACTTGGGCTTCCCTGGGAGACTGCTCTCTAGACTCTTCTCTAATACAGTATGTAGCAATTCCTGTCTGAATGGAGACTTCAGAGTGCTTGACAAATTTGCCTGAGGCAGGCAGAACTGCTTCTGATCAAGGCTAGATCAGGAGCTGGGCTGATCACGGTGCCATATGGCTGTGTATCTGTTGCTCCAAGCTGGAAGAAGGACTGCAATTACCTTAGGAGGTGGGTTGTCAGTGGCAGTCTTCAAGAAACAGGTGCACTGGTGGTTCCAGGATAGGGGTAGAACTCTCTTGCCCTGAGAAACATTATGGCATTTATCATAGCTCTGACCTTCTGCTTGATGCTCTAGCCTCCCTACCTTGAAGAAGCAGAGCTGCAGAGTTTACCTCATACTCTTCTGAGACCCCTCTCCGAGTCTCATAGACTGTCTTGACATAGTGAATGTCTGCCTGCCTCATCCAGGAGGCCAACTAGAGCAGAAGTAGCATCCATGGAGCCTGAATGTTTCTAACCAGACATGCCAGGAGGCAGATACTCTAGGATGTTAGAACTGGTGGAGATGGAGCTGTAAGTAGAGTCTCTCTTGTTATGCAGGTGGCTGAGCTGGCCAGTGCTGCTGGTTGACTTCACAAATTTACAACCAATAAATGAGGAAAATAATTACTAAATGTCCTGAAGACAGCAGACAATAACAAAACACATAATAAAACAGGACAGGATGGTTCCAGTAGACATCCCCCCCCCCAAAAAAAAAACAAAACAAAACACCAGATGACCTTCTGTTAGAAGAAAAGGCACTGAAACTACCTGACTGGGAATTCAAAACTCTAATATTCAGGGCTATCAAAAAGATGATGGAAAAACCAGAGAAAAATAAGGAAGAAATAGACAAAATCATGGAAAATTCAGAAAAATCATGGAAACGACAGACAAAACAATGGAAATATTCTGGAAAATAATACAGGAACAAAATGTCAAAATAAACACACAACTAGAAATCCAAAAGATAAATAAGATTTCAGAAATGGACATTCTCAGAAGGTTTGGGGAGCAAGTATGAAACAATGAAAGACCAAACCAAAACCAAACCTGTTGCCATCATGTCAATTCTGACTCATAGCAACCCTATAGGACAGAGTAGAACTGCCCCATAGAGTTTCCAAGGAGCACCTGGTGGATTTGACCTGCCAACCTTTTGGTTGAAAGCCTTAGCACTTAACTACTATGCCACCAGGGTTTCACAGGATCAGTAAAATTGAAGACAAATCTTTGGATACCACTTTGAGGAAAAATCAGAGAAAAGAATGAAGAAAAATGAAGAAACCCTGTGAACGACATGGAATACAATCAAAAGCAAAAATTTATGAGTGACTGGAGTTCCAGAACAAGGGGAGAAAATGGAAAACACAGAAAGGATCATTGAAGAATTGCTGACAGAAAACTTCCCTAATATCATGAAAGATGAAAAACTGACCATCCAAGCTCAATGAACCCCATATAGGACAGACCCCAAAAGAAAATCATCAAGGTATATCATAATCACACTTGCTAAAACCAAAGGCAAAGAAAGAATCCTGAGAGCAGCTCAATAAAAATAAAAAGTTACATACAAAGGGAAAACACTAAGGATAATTTCTGATTACTCGGCAGAAAACATGCAGGCAAGAAGGTGATGGGATGACATATATAAAACCTTGAAGGAAAAAAAAAACCCTGCCAACCAAGAATAATATATTCTGTAAAACTCTCACTCAAATATGATGGCAAATTAGGACATTTCCAGATAAAAAGAAATTAAAGGAATATGTAAAAATCAAACCAAACTTACAAGAATTATTAAAGGGAGTCCTTTGATTAGAGAATAAACAACACCAGACAACAGCCTGAATGTAGGACGCAAGACCGTATCAGCCAGATACCAACCTAGGTAATGAACTCTCAAGGATAAAACAAAACTAAAAGATTTACAATAGGGAACCAGAGAGGTTAATCTGTAAATCGAAACAAAGTCAGAATAATAAAAGGGGGAATAAATGGTGTAAGCATAGAACTTTCAAATGGAGAGGAAGTCAAGGCAATACCAAGCAATAAAAATAATGGTTCAAATTTAGGAAAATAGGAGTAAATTTCAAGGTAACCACAAAGAAATTTAATAAACCTACTCATCAAAATAAAGAAGAAAAACATAAAGTCTCAGTAAACACAAAATCTACAAAAATGAAAGAAACAAAAAAATCTACAAAAAAAAAAAAAAAAAAAGGAATTCAGCACAGGAGAGTAAGAGGAACAAAGAAACTGTCAGCACCACAAAAAAAATAGCAGTACAAAATGACAGCAATAAATTCACATTTATCAATAATCACACTGAATATAAATGGCCTAACTGCACCCACAAAGAGACAGAGAGTGATGAAATGGATAAAAAAACAGGACCTATAATACACTGACTACAAGAGACTCAACTTAGAAACAAAGACATAAATGTATTAAAAATCAAAGGATGGAAAAAAATCAAGCAAATAGCTACCAAAAAAGAGCAGGAGTGGCAATACTAATCTCAGATAAAATAGACTTTAAAACAAAATCTACCATAAAGGACAAAGAAGGGCACTATATAATGATTACAGGGGCAATTCATCATGAAGACATAACCATAATAAATACCTATGCACCCAATGACAGGGCTCCAAAATATATAAAATAGGACTTCTGGGAACATGGCGCTCTAGGCAGAAGCACCACATTGTCTCTCAAGAGCAATGATCTGAAAAACTAAGCCAAACAGAGAAAACAGCAATTCTGAAACCCTAAACATCAAATGAAGAGATAAAGAACTCAGCCAAGCACCAAATGGAATAAGAAACTGACAGAGAACAGACAGTGAGAAGACATACACGCAGAGGTCCCCTATCAGCTAACACAGCATGGATCCGCCATCTTGGACTCCTATCAGAGATCAGAAAATAGGGGGTATGAGAAATCAGCTTCACAGAGCTTCCAGCAGGAGACAGAGCAACCAGTAACTGATGATATATGCTTTCCCACCTACCACCTTTCCTCACCTCTATTCGGCCTCCTCTGCTTCCCATAGCCACAGTCTCTTGACCGGGAAGCACCAACTGCTTGGATTCCACCCACCCGCACTGGCTGACTCCGTGCGTGCCATTTGTTGGCTGCTGGTGTTGCTTTTTTCTGCTTCTTTTAATTTCTTCCTTACCTCTCACCACCTCCCCCTCCTTTTGCTCAAATACCTGGCTCTGTGCACCATCTTTGCTTCTTCCTGAGGGGCTGTGGAGCTCCACTTGAGTGTGGAACTGTTTCCCGGTCCATGCTGCCACCCTGGTGGGATCCCGGGACTTTTGTTTGTTTGCTTTGAATGCTTTGCTTGTTTTCATTTTCTTTTCTAGAGTTGGGAGCCCGTTCTGGCTGGGCAGTGCTGTGTGGCTTGGGACCTACCCCCTCAGCTTGCGCAGACGTGCAGAGGGATCCCTGAGAGCATTTCTTTTCTGGTTTTTTTTTTTTCTGTTTTTTTTTTGGGGGGGGGGTTCTCATTCTTTTTAAATTTGTTTTGTTTTCTTTTCCCTTTTTGTCTTTATTACTCAGTTTCTTGTCTCTCTATACCTTCCTTCTCTTCCTGTCCCATGAATACCTGGCACTGAGTGACATCTCTATGCCTTCTAGCCAGGCTGTCCTTCAATACCTGGGAACAACTTCCCCAAACCTCATAGCTGCACCGGTGGGATCCCTGGGAGCTTTTCTTTTTTCTTTCTAATATTTATTTATTCATTCTTTTCTTTTTTTCCTTCTTCCCCTTATGGTTTTTCTCCATTTCATAGTCTCTCATCTCTCCACGCCAACTGCAAGCTACCCTATCACTTTTTTTTCTTTGGTTGTTTATGTTTTTGGCTCCTGTTTCTCTCTCCTCTCTCCTATACCCATCTTAGCTCCACACATCAAAATCTCCCCCTCCATCCTGCCTACCTGCACCATACACTTACCATCACACCACCAAGCAGCAGAGGCACAGCCTACTGGAACCTGACCTGCACTGATTAGTGACTGGCCCTGGTGGCTGTAGTAAGTGTCACAAACAACCCAACCCAGCAACTCCTCTTCAGCTAGACCTGCCCTGCTGTACCATATCTGAGCGACTGACGCTGCTAATTGGAGAAGGAGGCAAAAAGTATTGTGCCCACAGATGAGCAAACAAAGAACACAGAGCCCGCCTGCTCAGACATAGCCAAATTTAAAAACAAAGGATGAAACAAACAAACCTACAATCAATAAACAAGAAAAGTAACTACTGAATGCCCAGAAGACAGTAGACAATATCAAAACATTTACAAAAACAGGACGGGATGGTGCCAGTAGACATCCAAAATAAAACACCAGATGACTTTCCAGTAGAATAAAAGGCACTAGAACTACCTGATAGGGAATTCAATCTCTAATACTCAGAATTATCCAAGAGTTGAAGCAAAAAGCAGAAAAAAATGAGGAAAAAATAGACAAATTCATGGAAAAGGCAGATAAAATAATGGAAAATACAGACAAAAAAATGGAAGAACTCAGGAAAATAATGCAGGAACTAAATGCCAAAATAAATTCACAACTAGAAATTATACAAAAACAACAATTAGAATTCCAAAAGATAAACAACAAGATTTCAGAAATGGACAGTGTCATAGAAAGGTTGAGAAGCAGATTTGAAATAGTGAAAGACAGGATCAGTGGAATTAAAGACAAACACTTGGATACAACTCTGTTCAAGGAAAACTCAGAAAAAAGAACAAAGAAAAATGAACAGATCCTGAGTTATGTGGGATACAATCAAAAGGAAAAATTTGCAAGTGATTGGAGTTCCAGAACAGGGGGAGAAAACAGAAAACACAGAGACGATCATTAAAGAACCACTGACAGAAAACGTCCCTAATATCATGAAAGATGAAAAGCTGGCCATCCAAGAAGCTCAATGAACCCCATATAGGATAGACCCCAAATGAAAATCACCAAAGCATATCATAATCACATTCACCAAAACCAAAGACAAACAAAGGAGGCAGTGGGATGACATATATAAAACCCTGAAAGAAAAAAATTGCCAGCCAAGAATAATATATCCTGCAAAACTCTCATTCAAATATGATGGTGAAATTAGGACATTTCCAGATAAACAGAAATTAAGGGAATATGTAAAAACCAAACCAAAACTACAAGAATTATTAAAGGGAGTCCTTGGATCTTGAGAACAAACAACCTAGGATGCAGGATCATATCAGCCAGATACCAATCTAGGAAATGAACTCTCAAGGACTATCCAAAACCAAAAGAAATACAGCAGGGAATCAGGGCAGTTAATCTGTAAAAGGCAACAACATCAGAACAATAAAAGAGGGAATAAACGGTGTAGGTATAGAACCTTCCAATGGAGAGGATGGCAAGGCAATACCAAGTAATAATAGACTGCTTCAAACTTAGAAAGATAAGGGTAAATTTCATGGTAACCACAAAGAAAGTTAACAAACCTATTCATAAAAATAAAGAGGAAAAACATAAAGTTTCAGTAAAAACAAAACCTATAAAAACAAAAGAAATGGAAAAAAGTCCACAAAAAAAAAAAAAAAAAAAAAAAAGGAATTCAGCACAGGAGAGTAAGAGGAACAAAGAAAACATCACCACCACACACACACACACACACACACAAATACTACAAAATGACAGCAATAAACTCACATCTATCAATAATTACACTGAATGTAAATGGTCTCAATACACCCATAAAGAGATAGAGAGTGACAGAATGGATAAAAAACAAGATCCATAAACAGAGTGTCTACAAGAGACACACCTTAGAAAAAAGACATGAATTTATTAAAAATCAAAGGTTGGAAAAAGTATCTCAAGCTAACAACTGCCAAAAAAGAGTAGGAGTGGAGATACTAATCTCAGATAAAATAGACTTTAAAACAAAACCCACCATAAAAGACAAAGAAGGACAAAGAAGGACACTATATAACGATTAAGGGGATGATCCATCATGAAGACATAACGATAATAAACATCCACGCATCCAATGACAGAGCTCCAAAATACGTACAACAAACTCTAACAACACTAAAAAGAGAAACTGACAATTTCACAGTAATAGTAGGAGACTTCAGCACACCACTCTCAGGAAAGGACAGAACATCTAAAAAGAAACTCAGCAAAGATACAGAAGACCTAAAGGGCACAATTAGCCAACTTGACCTCATAGACATATATAGAACACTCCACCCTACAGCTGCAAAGTACACATTCTTTTCCAATGTACATAGAACTTTCTCCAGAATAGACCACATCTTTGGCCACAGAGCAATCCTCAACAAGATCCAAAACGTTGAGATAATACAAAGTATCTTCTTTGACCACAATGCCATCAAGGTAGATTTTAACAACAGAAAAAGCAAGGAAAAAAAAATCAATTACATGGAAACTGAATACCACACTGCTTACAAAACACTGAGTAATAGAAGAACTCAGAGATGGCATCAAAAAATTCCTAGAACCAAACCAGAATGAAATCACATCATTCCAAAACCTTTGGGACACAGCAAAGGCAGTCCTCAGAGGACAGTTGATAGCAATAGATGCACACATCAAAAAAGAAGACAGGGAGAAAATCAAAACGTTAACTACACAACTCAAACAAATAGAAAGAGAACAGCAAAAAAAGCCCACAGCCACCAGAAGAAAGGAAATAATAAAGATTAGAGCAGAAATAAATGAAATAGAGAATAGAAAAACAATAGAAAGAATCAACAAAACCAAAAGTTGGTTCCTTGAAAGAATCAACAAAATCGACAAACCACTGGCCAGACTGACAAAAGAAAAACAGGAGAGGACACAAATAACCCAAATGAGAAATGAAATGGGGGACATTGCAACAGACCCAATGGAAATAATAAATATCATAACAGAGTATTATGAAAAACTATACTCCAACAAATTTGAAAACCTAGAGGAAATGGATAAATTTCTAGAAACACACTACCTATTCAAATTACAACAAAGTGATGTTGAAAATCTGAACAGACCGATAAGAAGAGAAAAGATTGAAAAGGAAATTAAAAAAAAAAAAAAAAACTCCCAACAAAAAAAAGCCTTGGCCCAGATGGCTTCACTGGAGAATTCTACAAAACATTAAGAGAAGAACTTGTACCAGAACTACTCAAACTATTTCCGAGGATAGAATTGGAAGCAACATTTCCGAATTCATTGTATGAAGCCAGCATAACCCTGATACCAAAATCAAGCAAAGATGCCACAATAAAAGAAAATTACACACCAATATCTCTCGTGAATATAGATGCAAATATTCTCAACAAAATTCTAGCCGACAGAACTTGGCATCATATCAAAAAAATAATAGACCACGACCAAGTAGGATTCATGCCAGGTATGCAAGGATGGTTCAGCATTAGAAAATCAATCAACGTAATCCACCACATAAATAAAATGAAAGAAAAGAATCACATGATCATCTCAATTGATGCAGAAAAGGCATTTGACAAAGTCCAACACCCATTCCTGATAAAAACTCTAAATAAAATAAATAATAAAGGGCATCTATGCAAAACCAACAGTCAACATTATTCTTAATGGAGAGAGGCTGGAAACATTCCCCGTGAAAACAGGAACAAGAAAAGGATGCCTTTTATCACCACTACTATTTAAAATTGTGCTGGAAGTTCTATCTAGAGCAATAAGGCAAGAAAAAGAAATAAAGGGCATCCAAATTGATAATGAAGAAGTTAAACTGTCCTTGTTTGTGGATGATATGATACCATACATAGAAAACCCTAAAGAACCCACAAGAAATCTGCTGGAACTAATAGAAAGATTCAGCAGAGTAGCAGCATACAAGATAAACATACAAAAATCAGTTGGATTCCTATACACCAATAAAGAGAACGACGAAAAGGAAATCAGGAAAACAATATCATTTATAATAGCCGCTAAAAAAAATCAAATATTTAGGAATAAATCTAACCAGGGATGTAAAAGACCTACACAAAGAAAACTACAAAACACTACTGCAAGAAACCCAACAGGATCTACTAAGTGGAAAAACATACCATGCTCACAGATAGGTAGACTCAACATTGGGAAATGACAATTCTACACAAAGTAATTTACAGATAGAATGCAATCCCGATCCAAATACCAACATTCTTCAAAGAGATGGAAAAACTAATCATTAACTTTATATGGAAGGGGAAGAAGCCCCAAATAAGTAAAGCACTACTGAAGAAGAATAAAGTAGAAGGACTCACACTACCTGATCTCAGAACTTGCTATACAGCTATAGTAGTCAACACAGCCTGGTAATGGTACAATGACAGATACATTGACCAAAGGAACAGAATTGAGAACCCAGATGTAAATCCATCCACCTACCGTCACCTGATCTTCGACAAGAGCCCATAGTCCATCAAATGGGGAAAACACAGTCTTTTTAACAAATGGTGCTGGCAAAACTGGATATCCATTTGCAAAAAATGAAACAGGACCCATACCTCATCCCGTATACAAAAACTACTTAAAATTGGATCAAAGACCTGAATATAAAGTCTAAAACTATAAAGTTCATAGAAGAAAAAATAGGACCAACACTACAGGCCTTAATACACAGCATTAACAGGATACAAACCATAAGCATCAACGCACAAACCCCAAAAGATAAGCTAGATAACTGGAATCTTCTAAAAATCAAACACCTATGCTCTTCAAAAGACTTCACCAAAAGAGGAAAAAGAGAACCTACAGACTGGGAAAAAACTTTTGGACAGTAGAAGTCAGACAAAGTCTAATCTCCATAATCTACAAGAAAATCCGACACCTCTACAACAAAAAGACAAATAATCCTATTAAAAAATGGGCAAAGGAAATGAACAGACACTTCACCAAAGATGACATTCAAGTGGCCAACAGACACATGAGGAAATGCTCGCGATCACTAGCCATTAGAGAAATGCAAATTAAAACCACAATGAGATACCATCTCACCCAGCATTACCGGCACGAATCCAAAACACTGGAAATAACAAATGTTGGAGAGGCTCCGGGGAGATCAGAACTCTTATGCACTGCTGGTAGGAATGCAAAATGATACAAACATTATGGAAAATGGTATGGCGCTTCCTTAGAAAGCTAGAAATAGAAATACCATACGATCCAGCAATCCCACTCCTAGGAATATATCCTAGAGAAATAAGAGCCGTCACTCGAATAGACATATGCACGCCTATTTTCATGGCAGCATTGTTCACAATAGCAAAAAGATGGAAACAATCTAGACGCCCATCAACAGATGAATGGATAAACAAACTACGTACATACACACGATGGGGTACTATCCAACGATGAAGAACAATGATAAATATGCAAAGCATCTCATAATATGGATGAAACTGGAGGACATTATGCTGAGTGAAATAAGTCAATAACAAAATGACAAATATTGTATGAGACTTCTATTGTAAAAACTCACGAAAAAGTTTACACATAAAAAGTAACAATCTTTGTTGATTTCGTGGGATGGGAGGGGTGGGAGAAATACTAAATAGACAACAGGTAAGTGATATCTTTGGTGAAGAGTGAGACAGTACACAACACTGGGGACACCAGCACAACTTGTACAAGGAAAGGTCATGGAAGCTCCATAGCCACTTCCAAATTTCCTGAGGGACTGAATTGCTTGGCGGAGGTCTGTGGGGACCATGGTCTCAGGAAACATCTAGCTCAATTGGCACAACACACTTTATAAAGACAATGTTCTACGTTCTACTCTGGTGAGTAGCATATGGGATCCTTAAAGCCTGTGAGCAGTCATCTAACGTACTCCACTGATCTCACCCCTTTGGGAGCAAGGGAGAATGAAGAGAACAGGATACAAGGAAAAGATTAGTCCAAAGGACTAATGGACCACAGCTACAAGGCCTCCACCAGACTGAGTCCAGTAGAGCTAGATGGTGCCTGGCTACCACCACTGACTGTTCTGACTAGGATCACAACAGAGGGGTCTGGACAGAGCTGGAGAAGGATGTAGAACAAAATTCTAACACACACAAAAAAGACCAGATTTACCGGCCTGAAAGAGACTGGAAGAACCTGAAGAGTATGGCCCCCAGACACCCTTTTAACTCAGTGGTGAAATCACTTCTCAGGTTCACCATTCAGCCAGGGATTGTACAGCCCCATAAAACAAAATGGGGCTAATGAGGCACAGCAGTCAGGGACAAGGTCTAGAAGGCAGAAGGGTACAGGAAAGCTGGTGATAGGGAATCCAAGGTTGAGTAAGGACAGTGTTGACATGTCTTGGGGTTGTTAACCATTGTCATAGGGCAACTTGTGTACCAACTGTTTAATGAGAAACTATTTTGTTCTGTAAACCTTCATCTAAAGTGAGAATAGCAACACAACTGGAAGAACGTAATCGATGTCACTGAATTGTGTATGTAAAAATTTTTGAAATAGTATATCTTTGGCTATATTTTCACCAAAAAAAAAAAAAAAAAAAGAAGGGAGAGGGTTGATATGTCATGGGGTTGGTAACCAATGTCATAAAACAGTATGTGTACTGACTATTTAATGAGAAATTATTTGTTCTATAAACCTTCATCTAAAGTAAAATAAAAAAAAAATAGGACAAGGGAAAAAAATGCTAAATATTCTTTTAACTAGTATTTTCCTAAGTCAGCTGTTCTTTAAAATAAACCAAAGGTATATGTGAAAAAAACACATACAACAAACTAACAGCAGTGAAGAGAAAAACTGACAGTTCCATGATAACAGTAGGAGACTTCAACATACCACTCTTGGTAAAGGACAGAACATCTAGAAAGAAACTCAACAAAGATACAGAAGATCTAAAGGCCACAATCAACCAAATTGACCTCATAGACATATACAGAATACTTCACCTAACAGCAGCAACATACGCATTATTTTCCAACACTCATGTTATGTTCTTCAGAACAGACCACATCTTAGGTCATGAAGCAACCCTCAACAAATTTCAAAACACTGAGATAATACAAAGCATCTTCTCTGACCACAATGACATCAAAGTAGAAATTAACAGGAAGAGCAAGGAAAAATATGAAATACATGGAAACTGAATAACACTCTGCTTAAAAACCACTCGGTAATACAAGAAATCAAAGATGGAATAAAAAAATTCCTAGAATCAAACCAGAATGAAAACACATCATACCAAAACCTTTGGAACACAACAAAGGCAGTGCTCAGAGGTCAATTTATAGCAATAGATGCACACATCAAAAAAGAAGAAACAAAATCAAAACATTAGCTACGTAACTACAATAGAAAGAGAATGAAAAAGGAAGCCTACATCCACCAGAAGAAAGGAAATAATAAAGATTAGAGCAGAAATAAATGAAATAGAGAATAGAAAAAATACAGAAAGAATCAACAAAACCAAAAGTTAGTTCTTTGAAAGGATCTACAAAATCGACAAATCATTGGCCAAACTGACAAAACAAAAATAAGAGAGAACATAAATAACCCAAATAAGAAATGAAATGGGGACATTACAACAGATCCAAATGAAATAAAAAGGAACATAACAAAGTACTATGAAAAACCCTACTCTGACAAATTTGAAAAACTAGAAGAAATGGACAAATTTCTAGAAAAACACTACCTACCCAAACTAACACACTGAGGTAAAAAAATCTGAACAGACCCATAACAAGAGAAGAGAATGAAAAGGTTAAAAAAAAATAAAAAAAAAACCTCCCAACAAAAAAATGCCCTGGCTCAGATACCTTCATTGGAGAATTCTACCAAACATTCAGAGACCTTACTCAAACTATTTCAGAACATAGAAAACGAAGGGATACTTCTGAATGAAGGCATGAAGCCAACATAACCTTGATAACAAAACCAGGGAAAGACCACAAAAAAAGAAAATTACAGACCAATATCTCTCATGAATATAGATGCAAAAATTCTGAACAAAATTTTAGCCAATAGAATTCAGCATCATATCAAAAAAATAATACACCACGACCAAGTAGGATTCATACCAGGTATGCAAGGATGGTTCAACATTAGAAAATCAATCAACATAATCCACCACATAAATAAAAGGAAAGAAAAGAATCACATGATCATCTCAACTGACGCAGAAAAGGCATTTGACAAGTCCAACACCCATTCCTGGTAAAAACTCTCAATCAAATAGGTATAGAAGGGAAATTTCTCAACATAATAAAGGGCATCTATGCAAAACCAACGGCCAACATCATTCTTAATGGAGAGAGGCTGAAAACATTTCCCTTGAAAACAGGAACAAGACAAGGATGCCCTTTATCACCACTACTATTTAACATTGTCCTGGAAGTTCTAGATAGAGCAATAAGGCAAGAAAAAGAAATAAAAAGCTTCCAAATTGGTAATGAAGAAGTTAAACTCTCCCTGTTGGCAGATGATATGATACTATACATAGAAAACCCTAAAGACTCCACGAGAAATCTACTGGAACTAATAGAAAGATTCAGCAGAGTAGCAGGATACAAGATAAACATTCAAAAATCAGTTGGATTCCTATACACCAGTAAGGAGAACGATGAAAAGGAAATCAGGAAATCAATACCACTTTCAATAGCCCCTAAAAAGATAAAATACTTAGGAATAAATCTGACCAGGGATGTAAAAGACCTATACGAAGAAAACCATAAAGCACTACTGCATGAAACCTAAAGGGATCTACATAAATGGAAAAACATACCATGCTCATGGATAGGCAGACTCAACATTGTGAAAATGTAAATTCTACCAAAAGCAATTTACAAATATAACGCAATCCTGATCAAAATACCAACAACATTCTTCAAAGAGATGGAAAAACTGATCATTAACTTTATATGGAAAGGGAAGAAACCCCGAATAAGTAAAGCACTACTGAAGAAGAAGAATAAAGTTGGAGGACTCACACTACCTGACCTCAGAACCTACTATACGGCTACAGTAGTCAAAACACCCTGGTACTGGTACAACGACAGATACACTGACCAATGGAACAGAATTGAGAACCCAGATGTAAATCCATCCACCTACGGTCACCTGATCTTCGACAAGGGCCCAAAGTCCAACAAATGGGGAAAAGACAGTCTTTTTAACAAATGGTGCTGGCAAAACTGGATATCCATTTGCAAAAAAATGAAACAGGACCCATACCTCACACCGAATACAAAAACTACTTCAAAATGGATCAAAGACCTGAATATAAAGTCTAAAACTATAAAGTTCATAGAAGAAAAAATAGGACCAACACTTCAGGCCTTAATACACAGCATCAACAGGATACAAACCATAACCATCAATGCACAAAACCCAAAAGATAAGCTAGATAACTGGGATCTTCTAAAAATCAAACACCTATGCTCTTCAAAAGACTTCACCAAAAGGGTAAAAAGAGAACCTACAGACTAGGAAAAGAATTTTGGACAGTACAAGTCAGACAAAGGTCTAATCTCCATAATCTACAAGAAAATCCGACTCCTCTACAACAAAAAGACAAATAATCCTACTAAAAAATGGCAAAGGAAATGAACAGACACTTCACCAAAGAAGACATTCAAATGGCCAACAGACACATGAGGAAATGCTCGGGATCACTAGCCATTAGAGAAATGCAAATTAAAACCACAATGAGATACCATCTCACTCCGGCATTACTGGCACGAATCCAAAACACTGGAAATAACAAATGTTGGAGGGGCTGAGGGGAGATCAGAACTCTTATGTACGGCTGGTGGGAATGCAAAATGATACAACCATTATGGAAAATGATACGGCGCTTCCTCAGAAAGCTAGAAATAGACATACCATTCAATCCAGCAATCCAACTCCTAGGAATATATCCTAGAGAAATAAGAGTCGTCACTCGAATAGACATATGCACACCTATGTTCATGGCAGCATTGTTCACAAAAGCAAAACGATGGAAACAACGTAGGTGCCCATCAACAGATGAATGGATAGACAAACTATGGTGCGTACACACAATGGAGTACTATGCAACGAGAAAGAACAACAATGAATCTGTGAACCATCTCATAACATGGATGAAACTGGAGGACATTATGCTGAGTGAAATAAGTCAATCACAAAAGGACAAATATTGTATGAGACCTCTACTGTAAATACGCATGAAAAAGTTCACACACAAAATGTAACAATCTTTGTTGGTTACCAGGGATGGGAGGGGTGGGGAGGGAATACTAAACAGGCAATAGATAAGTGGTATCTTGGGTGAAGGGTGAGACAGTACATAATACAGGGGAAACTAGCACAACCAGTACAAGCAAAGGTCATGGAAGCCCCATAGACACATCCAAACTCCCTGAGGGAGTGAATTGCTGGGTGGAGAGCTGTGGGGACCATGGTTTCGGGGAACATCTATCTCAATTGGCATGACACAGCTTATAAAGACGATGGTCTACATTCTACCTTGGTGAGTAGTGTCTGGGGTCTTAAAAGCCTGTGAGCGGCCATCTAAGATACCCCCACTGGTCTCATCCCTTCGGGAGCAAGGGAGAATGAAGAGAACAGGATACAAGGAAAATATTAGTCCAAAGGACTAATTGTCCACAGCTACCAAGGCCTCCACCGGACTGAGTCCAGTACAGCTAGATGGAGCCCAGCTACCACCACTGACTGCTCTGACCAGGATCACAACAGAGGGTTCTGGAAAGAGCTGGAGAAGGATGTAGAGCTTAATTCTAACTCACACACACACACAAAGACCAGATTTACTGGCCTAAAGGAGACTGGAAAAACCTCGAGAGTATGGCCCCCAGACACCCTTTTAGCTCAGTGGTGAAGTTACCTCCGAGGTTCACTGTTCAGCCTGGGAGTGGAGAGCCCTGTAAAACCAAATGAGACTAACAAGGTACAGGAGTCCAGCGACAAGGGCCAGAAGGCAGAAGGGGACAAGGAAGCTGGTGATAGGGAACCCAAGATTGAGTAAGGATATTGTTGATGTGTTGTGAGATTGTTAAGCATTGTCATAGGGCAACATGTGTAGTAACTGTTAAATGAGAAACTATTTTGTTCTGTAAGCCTTCATCTTAAGTGAGAATAACAGCACAATTGGAAGAGCGTAGTCAGTGTCACTGAACTGTGCATGTAGAAATTTTTGAAATGATGTATCTTTGGCTATGTATATTTTCACCAAAAAAAAAAAATGTTGAGAATTTAGAGGGTTAATATGTTGTGGGGTTGTTAACCAATGTCATAAAACAACATGTGTACTACTGTTTCATGAGAAACTATTTGTTCTGTAAGCCTTCACCTGAAGTACAATAATATATATATATAAATTCCTTTTGTGATAGGAACAAGATACCTTTATTACTACTCCTAGTTAACATTGTGCTGGAATTCCTAGCTAGAGCAATAACGCAAGAAAAAGAAATAAAGAGCATCCAAATTGGTAAGAAAGAAGTAAAACTATCCCTATTTGCAGATGATATGATTTTATACAGAGAAAACTCCACAGAATCCAGAAGAAAACTACTGGAACTAATAGAAGATTTCAGCAAAGTATCAGGATACAAGATAAACATAGAAAAATCAGTTGGATTCCTCCAGACTAACAATGAGAACTTCAGAGAGGAAATCACCAAATCAATACCATTTACAATAGCCCCCAAGAAGATATAATACTTGGGAATAAGTCTAACCAGAGAGGTAAAAGACCTATACAAAGGAAACTACAAGACACTACTGCAAGAAACCAAAAGAGACCTACATAAGTGGAAAAACGTACCTTGCTCATGGATAGGAAGACTCAACATTGTGAAAATGTCAATTCTACCCAAAGCAATCTACAGATACAATGCAATCCCAATCCAAATTCCGAAGATATTTTTTAAGGAGATGGAGAAAAACATCACCAAATTTAGATAGAAAGGGAAGAGGTCCTGGATTACTAAAGCATTACTGAAGAAGAAGAACAAAGTGGGAAGCTCACATCTCACACTACCTGATTTTAGAACCTATTATACCACCATCTTGTCAAAACAGCCTGGTACCTGTACAAGAGATACATAGAAAAATGGAATAGAATTGAGAATCCAGACATAAATTCATCCAACTATGTACAGCTGATATTTGACAAAGGCCCAAAGTCTGTTAAATGGGGAAGACAGTCTCTTTAACAAATGGCGCTAGTATAACTGGATATCCATCTGCAAAAGAATTGAAACAAGACTCTTACCTCACACCATGCACAAAAATGAAATCAAAACAGATCAAAGACCTACATATAAAATTGAAAACGATAAAGAGCATGGAAGAAAAAATAGGGACAATGCTAGGAGCCCTAATACCTGGCATAAACAGAATAAAAAACATTACTCACAATGCACAAACACCACATGAGAAACTAGATAACTGGGAGCTCCTAAGAATCAAAGACTTACACTCATCAAAAGACTTCACCAAAAGAGTGAAAAGACAACCTACAGACTGGTAAAAAATTTTTGACTACGACAAATCTGATCAGGGTCTAATCTCTAAAATCTACAAGATAATGCAAAACCTCAAAAACAAAGAGACAAACAACCCAATTAAACAATTGACAAAGGATATGACCAGGCCTTTCCCCAAAAAAGACATTTAGGCAACTAATAGATACATGAGGAAATGCTCACAATCATTAGCCATTAGCCAAGTGCAAATCAAAACTACAATGAGATATCAACAAGGCTAGCATTAATCCAAAAAATACAAAATAATAAATTGGAGAGGTTGTAGAGAGACTGGAACCCTTATACACTGCTGGTGGGAATGTAAAATAGTACAACCACTTTGGAAATAGATCTGGCACTTCCTTAAAAAGCTAGAAATAGAAGTATCATACGATCTAGCAATCCTACTCCGTGGAATATATCCTAGAGAAATAAGAGCCATCACACGAATAGATATATGCACACCCATGTTCATTGCAGCACTGTTCACAATAGCAAAAATATGGAAACAACCTAGATGCTCATCAATAGACAAATGGATAAACAAATTATGGTATATTGACACAATGGAATACTACACAACGATAATGAATGATGAATCCGTGAAACATCTCATAACATGAATGAATCTGGAAGGCATTGTGCTGAGTGAAATGACTCAGTTGGAAAAGGACAAATATTGTATGAGACCACTATTATAAAAAAATCAAGAAAAGGTTTAAACACAGAAGAAACCATTCTTTGATGGTTATGAGGGTGGAGAGGAAAGGAGAGGGGAATTCACTAACTAGATAGTAGACAAGAATTATGTGGAGGGAAGGACGTCACACATTGCAGGGGAAGACAGCACAACTGGACCAAACCAAAAGCTAAGAAGTTCCCTGAACACAATCAAACATTTCCAGGGACAGAGTATCAGTGGTGGGGGTCTGGGGACGATGGTTTCTGGGGACATCTAGGTCAGTTGGCATAACATAGTTCATTATGAAAATATTCTGTATCCCACTTTGGGGAGTGGCTTCTGGGGTCTTAAAAGCTAGCAAGTGGCCATCAAAGATGCATCAATTTGTTCTAAGCCACCTGGAGCAAAGGAGAATGAAGAACACCAAAGACACAAGGAAAATATTAGCCCAAGAGACAAAAGGGGCCACATAAACCAGAGACTCCATCAGCATGAGATCAGAAAACTAGACAGTGCCCAGCTACCACCGATGACTGCCCTGACAGGGAACACAATAGAGACTCCCTGATGGAGCAGGAGAAAAGTGGGGTGCAGAATTCAAATTACAGTAAAAAGACCAGACTTAATGATCTGATTGAGACTGGAGGAAACCCAGAAGACATGGCCCCCGGACTCTCTGTTAATCCGGAACTAAAACAATTCTTGAAGCCAACTCTTCAGATAAAGGTTAGACTGGACTATAAGACATAAAATGATACTTGTGAAGAGCATACGTCTTAGTTCAAGTAGATACAGGAGACTAAGTGGGCAGCTCCTGTCCGGAGGCAGGATGAGAAGGCAGAAAGGGATAGGACCTGGTTGAATTGACACAGGAGATCCGCGGTGGAAAAGGGGAGTGCCCTCTCACATTATGGGATAGCAACTAGTGCCGCATAACAATGTGTGTATACATTTTTTATATGAGAAACTAAC
The DNA here is from genome assembly GCA_030035585.1 of Dugong dugon. Taxonomy (NCBI): domain Eukaryota; kingdom Metazoa; phylum Chordata; class Mammalia; order Sirenia; family Dugongidae; genus Dugong; species Dugong dugon. The sequence continues at coordinate 1,874,558 of CM057475.1, read as the reverse complement.
TTGAGCTGTAACTTTCACCTAAACCATAATAAAAAAAGATGAAATTGAATGCATAAAGATTGATATCCTAGGCATTAGTTAGCTGAAATGGACTGGTATTAGTCACTTTGAATCAGACAATCATATAGTCTAGTATGCCAGGAATTGCAGACTGAAAAGGAATGTTGTCACATTTATTGTCAAAAAGAAAATTTCAAGATCTGTCCTAAAGTACAACATTGTCAGTGATAGGATAGTAGCCATATGCCTACAAGAAATACCAGTTAATACGACTGTTATTCAAATTTACACACCAACCACTAAGATCAAAGATGAAGATGTTGAAGATTTCTACCAACTTCTGCAGTCTGAAAGTGATGAAACCTGCAATCAAAATGCATTATTAATTACTGGTGATTGGGATGTGAAAGTTGGAAACAAAAAAAGGTCGGTGGTTGGAAAATACGGCCTTGGTGATAGAAACAATGCTGGAGATTACATGGTAGAATTTTGCAAGACGAACAACTTATTCATTGCAAATACCTTTTTTCAACAACATAAATGGCAACTATACACGTGGACTTCATCAGATGGTATACACAGGAATCAAATCAACTACTTTTGTGGAATGAGATGATGGAGAAGCTCAATATCATCAGTCAGAACTTAGGGGCTGATGCAGAACAGACCATCAATTGCTCATATGCAGGTTCAGTGTGAAGGTGAAGAAAATCAAAGTCTATGAGAGCCAAAATACAACCTTGAGTATATCCCACTTGAATTTAGAGACCATCTCAGGAACAGATTTGATGCATTGAACATTCATCACCAAAGACCAGACGAGTTTTGGAATGACATCAAGGACATCATACATGAAGAAAGCAAGAGGTCATTAAAAAACAGGAAAGAAAGACCAAAATGGATGTCAAAAGAGACTCTGAAACTTGCTCTTGAACGTTGAGCAGCTAAAGTGAATGGAAGAAATGATAAAGTAAAAGACGTGAACAGAAAATTTGAAAGGGCAGCTCGAAAAGACAAAGTAGTATAATGAAATGTGCAAAGACTTGGAGTTAGCAAACCAAAAGGGAAGAACACACTCAGCATTTCTCAAGCTGAAAGAACTGAAGAAAAAATTCAAGCCACGAGTTGCAATATTGAAGGATTCTACAGGGAAAATATTGAACAATACCGGGAGCATCAAAAGAAGATAGGAGGAGGACTTCCAGCAACACGGCGTTCTAGGCAGAAGCACCATGCCGTCCCTCCACAGCAAAGATCCGAAAAACTAAGCCAAACAGAGAAAACAGCAATCCTGAAACCCTAAAACATCAAATGAAAAGATAAAGAACTCAGCCAAGCACCAAATGGAGTGAGAAAACTGACAGAGAACAGAGAGCGAGGAGAGGTTCATGCAGAGGTCCTCTATCAGCTAACACAGTGCAGATCCACCATCTTGGACTCCTATCAGAGACTAGCAAATGGGGGTACGAGAAAGCAGCTTCATGGAGCTTCCAGCAGGAGACAGAACAACCGGTAAACAGTGATATACGCTTTCCCAACCCCACCCTTCTTCCCCCGCACTCAGCCTCCTCTGCTTCCCGCAGCCACAGTCTCTTGGCCAGGAAACACCAGCTGCTTGGACTCCACCCACCCACACTGACCGACTCCCTGAGTGCCATTTGTTGTGTGCTGGTGTTGCTTTTTTCCCCTTCTTTTGATTTCTTCCTTACCTCTCACCACCTCCCCCACCTTTCGCTCAAATACCTGGCTCCATGCGCCACCTTTGCTTCTTCCTGGAGGGCTGCGGAGCTCCTTTCAAGTGTGGAACTGCTTCCTGGTCTGTGCTGCCATGCTGGTGGGATCCTGGCGCTTTGGTTGTGTGTTTTGAATTGTTTGTTTTCTTTTCCTTTTCTCGAGTTGGGAACCCGTTCTGGCTGGGCAGTGCTACACGGCTTGGGACCTACCCCCTCAGCTTGCACAGATGCGCAGAGGGATCCCTGAGGACATTTTTTTTCTGGGTTTTTTTCTGTGTTTTGGGGGGAATTTCTCATTCTTTTAAAATTTGTTTTGTTTTCTTTTCCCTCTTTTTCCCTTTTTGTCTTTCTTCATTACTCAGTTTCTCGTCTTTCTATACCTTCCTTCTCTTCCTGTCCCCTGAATACCTGGTGTTGAATTCCTCCATGTCTTCTAGCCAGGCTGTACTGCAACACCTGGGAACAACTTCCCCAGACCTCATACCACACCAGTGGGATCACTGGGAGCTTTGCTGTTCTTTTTCTAATTTTTATTTATTCATCTTTTCTTTTTTTTCCTTCTTCTTCCCCTTTTTGTTTTACTCCATTGCATAGATTCTCATCTCTCCACTCCAACGGCAAGCTCCCCTAGCAGTCTTTTTTGTTTGTTTGTATGTTTTTGGCTCCTGTTCTTCTCTCCTCTCTCCCATACCCACCTGAGCTCCACACATCACAATCTCCCCCTTCCATCCTGCCTACCTGCACTGTGCGATTTACATCACACCACCAAGCAGCACAGGCACGACCTACTGGAACCTGCCCTGCACGGATTACCGACCCACCCTGGTAGCTGTAGTAAGTGCCACAAACAACCCATCCCAGCAACTCCTCTTCAGCTAGACCTGCCCTGCTGTACCATATCTGACCAACTGACCCTGCCAATTGGAGAAGGAGGTGAAAAGTATCACGCCCACAGATGAGCAAACAAAGAACACACAGCCCACCTGCTCAGACGTAGCCAAATTAAAAAAAAAAAGGATGAAACAAACAAATCTACAATCAATTAATGAGAAAAATAACTACTGAATGCCCCAAAGACAGCAGACAATATCAAAACATTTACAAAAACAGGACAGGATGGTTCCAATAGGCGGCCAAAATAAAACACTGGATGACTTTCCAGTAGAAGAAAAGGCACTAGAACTACCTGATAGGGAATTCAAATCTCTAATACTCAGAATTATCCAAGAGTTGAAGCAAAAAGCAGACAAAAATGAGGAAAAAATAAACAAATTCATGGAAAATACAGACAAAAAAGGAAGAATTCAGGAAAATAATGCAGGAACAAAATAAATTTACAACTAGAATTATACAAAAACAACAGTTATAAATCCAAAAGATAAACAACAAAATTTCAGAAATGGACAGTGTCATAGAAGGGTTGAGGAGCAGATTTCAAATAGTGGAAGACAGTATCAGCAGAATTGAAGACAAACACTTAGATACAACTCTGTTTGAGGAAATCTCAGAAAAAAGAACAAAGAAAAATTACGAGATCCTGAGGGTTGTGTGGGATACAATCAAAAGGAAAAATTTTCAAGTGATTGGAGTTCAAGAACAGGGGGAGAAAACAGAAAACACAGAGACGATCGTTGAAGAACTGCTGACAGAAAACTTCCCCAATATCATGAAAGATGAAAAGTTGGACATCCAAGAAGCTCAATGAACCCCATATAGGATAGACCCCAAAAGAAAATCACCAAGGCATATCATAATCACATTCATCAAAACCAAAGACAAACAAAGAATTCTGAGAGCAGCTCACGAAAAACAAGAAGTCACATACAGAGGAAAAACAATAAGACTAAGTTCAGATTATTCGGCAGAAACCATGCAGGCATGAAGACAATGGGATGACATATATAAAACCTTGAAGGAAAGAAATTGCCAGCCAAGAATAATATATCCTGCAAAACTCTCATTCAAATATGATTGTGAAATTAGGTCATTTCCAGATAAAGAGAAATTAAGGGACTATGTAAAAACCAAACCAAACTTACGAGACTTATTAAAGGAAGTCCTTCGATCTGAGGACAAACAATATCAGACCACAGGCTGAATATAGGACACAGGATTGTACTAGCCAGATACCAACCTAGGAAATGAACTCTTAAGGACTATGCAAAACCAAAAGAATTATAAAAGGGAACCAGAGAGGTTAATCTGTAAGTGACAACAGCATCAGAACCATAAAAGAGGGAATAAACGATGTAGATATAGAACCTTCTAATGGAGAGGAAGTCAAGCGATACCAAGTAATAATAGACTGGTTCAAATCTAGGAAGATAAGGGTAAATTTCAAGGTAACCAGAAAGAAAGTTAACAAACGTACTCATCAAAATAAAGAAAAACAAAGTCTCAGTAAAAACAAAATCTATAAAAACAAAAGAAATGAAAAAAAAAAAAAAATCCACAAACAAAAGGAACTCAGCACAGGGGAGTAAGAGGAACAAAACTAGAGGACATTATGCTGAGTGAAATAAGTCAATCACAAAAGGACAAATATAGTATGAGACCTCTACTGTATAACACATGTAAAAGTTTACACACGAAAATAAATAATCTTTGTTGGTTACAAGGGATGGGAGGAGTTGGGGGGGAACTAAATAGATAAGTGGTAACTTTGGTGAAGGGTAAGACAGTACACATTACTGGGGAAGCCAGCATAACTTGTACAAGCAAAGGTCATGAAAGCTCCATAGACACTTCCAAACTCCCTGAGGGACTGAACTGCTGGGTGGAGGGCTGTGGGGACCATGGTCTCAGGGACCGTGGTCTCAGGGAACAGCTAGATCAATTGGTATAACACAGTTTATAAAGAAGTGTTCTACATTCTACCTTGGTAAGCAGCGTCTGGGGTCTTAAAAGCCTGTGAGCAGCCATCTAAGATACTCCTCTGGTCTCACTACTTCGGGAACAAGGGAGAATGAAGAGAACAAGACACAAGGAAAAGATTAGTCCGAAGAACTAATGGACCACAGCTACCACGGCCTCCACCAGACTGAGTCTGGTACAGCTAAATGGTGCCCAGCTACCACCACTGACTGCTCTGACCGGGATCACAATAGAGGGTCATGGACAGAGCCGGAAAAGGATGTAGAATAGAGTTCTAACTCACAAAAAAAGACCAGGTTTACTGGCCCGACAGACTGGAGAAACCCAAGAGTACGGCCCCCGGACTCCCTTTTATCCCAGTGGTGAAGCCCCTCCCAAAATTCACTGTTCAGCCAGGGATTGGACAGCCTCATAAAACGAAACAGGACTAATGAGGCACAGCAGTCCAGGGACAAGGACTAGAAGGCAGGAGGGGACAGGAAAGCTGGTGATAGGGAACCCAAGGTTGAGAAAAGACAGTGTTGACATGTCATGGGGTTGTTAACCGTTGTCATAGGGCAATATGTGTACTAACTGTTTAATGAGAAACTATTTGTTCTGCAAACCTTCATTTAAGGTACAAAAAGAAAAAAGAATTATCTATGTGAGATCAAACTGACAACGGCAACTCAAAAGGTTTGATGGGAAGCCTAGGGGACAGTGAGTTGAAGATAATGGTGATGGAATAATTTGGAAAAGGATAGTGAGAATAGCAGCACAACTGGAAGAATGTAATCGATGTCACTGAATTGTACATGTAGAAACTTTAAAAATGGTGTAACTGGCTACGTATATTTTCACCAAAAAAAAGGTCCTCAAGGTCAAGAAGGGAGAGTGTTGACATGTTGTGGGGTTGTTAACCAATGTCATAAAACAATATGTGTACTGACTGTTTAATGAGAAATTATTCATTCTGTAAACCTTCATCTAAAGTACAATAAAAAAATTAAAAATAAAAGAAGAAGATAGGAGGAATACACAGAGTCACTGTACCAAAAAGTCTTGGTCAACATTCAAACATTTCAGGAGGTAGCATATGATCAAAACTGAGTCAGGCAGCCTCAGAGCCCAACCCTTCTAAGAGATGCCTACTGTGTTTTATCTTGCTACACCAAGCAGAAGAAGCTGCACTTTCTTCTGAAATTGTCCTTGACAAGGTAACCACAGAATGGGCCATAGATGGCCTCAATCCATCTCTGGGTGGAGACTTAGCATCTTAATAAATGCAAATCCACCTCTTTATCCCAGAGAATGGAACCCTTGTCTAGAGAAAACGCATAGTCATCCCCAAGCCCTGAGTGCCTGAGTGAAGGTCAATCCTTAATATTCATGATGAATTTGCATTTCCTTGTCTGCTCTCTGTAAAAGCCCACCTCCCCAAGCTGCCCACAAGCAGTCTTGGAGGCAACAGTCCAGATTGCTCTTTTCTTTGTACAATGAAATAAAGGTGTCTTTCTGATCTCCCACCTCAGCCTCTTGTGTATTGGCTGTAACAAGTCACGCCGAGCAAAACCTGGGGTTTTCACGTGGCAAAATTTCTGGTGAGCCAGCCAGGAGTCATTGCTTGGTTCCGGAGACAGGCTATGCTGGGCACCTGATATCTGGCACCACCTGGATCAGTCTCCAAGAGACTTCAGGGCTATCCTACAGTGATTCAGCGGGAGACACGAAATGCGCCTGGGGTTATTTGGTAAGTACCTAGGGAAGGGCTTAGAAGAGTCCCAAGAAGGGGGTGTATTGACCACTGAGGGCGTAAAAGGCTCTAGGGTTGGGAAGTGACAGGCTAATTCCTAGGTAAAGCCTTAGAAGAGTCCCAGGAAGTGGAAGTATTGACCGTTGAGGGAGTAAAAGTCTCTAGGTTCCTGTTGGTGCACCAAATAAGATTGTGTGAATGTGTGTGTGTGTGTCTGGAAAATGAGGAACGTTCAATAGATCCTGGAATGCAACTGACTAAGATGCATCTTTAAGAACTGGGAATATTTCGGGTCAGACCCTAAGGAAAAGATTTTCTTTTGTAACACCGCAAAGACTCAGTATGAATTGCCGGATTAGGAAAAGTAGCCAGCAAATTGGTCTCTAAATTATACTATCCTCCAACTTGATCTTTTCTGTACTTTTGAGGGTAAATGAGATAAAAAGTATTATGTGAAAGCTTTCATGACTCTGTATCAAAACAAAGAGTTACCAAAAAATGTAAAATCTTAGTTCAGGAAGGAACTCATAAATCACAACGGCCAGTCCTCCCTCCTGACCCTGAGGAGGATCTTCCAGCTTCTGCCGCCTCGGCACCTACACTTCCCCCTCCCTATACCCTGTGTCCACACAAGAAAGCCGCCACGCCAGTGACAGCCCTACTGTTAAGCCCCCTCAACCTTTGTACCCACCCCTCCTGGATCCTTCTGTCCTGCTGGTGGGCTCGCTGCCCCCACATACGGAACAAAATGACTTTTGGGTGCTCTGATTCGGCTGTTAGGGGAAGTGAAAATGCCCCGGGTGAGACTGGTTCTCGAGAGAGCCATAGTATCTTAAAACCATGTTCACGAGTTCACTGATCAGGATTCCAAGAGCCCTAAAAATGCCTGAATGGTCAATATAATTTTTACAGGGCAAAGTACCCGTGATATTAAAAGAAAGCTTCAGAAAGTAGAAGGAGGTATAGGCTTAAAAATCTCTTGGCTAGTGGAATTGGCCTACCAAGTTTACTCTAACCAAGATACGGAGCAAGGAAAAAAAAGTTGCAGACCAAAGGCTCCAGGCAGACTCCCTAGCTGCTGTCTTGCAGGCTGAAGGCCATCTCCCAAGAGAACAAAGAAAAGGAGGGAGACCAAGGCCACAGGAGTGGAGAAGGCCCCATACTCCTTTGGAAAGAGACCAATGCAGCTGGTGTAAAGAGAAAGGACATTGAAAGTGAAAGTGTACAAAATACCAAGCAAAAGAAGAAAGAGAGAAGCAATCCAGTGCCCAGTCAAGCCACTAGAGGATAAGTCAGACTGAGGGAGACGGGAGACAAGTTCCCCACCTAGCTTCTGGTTATAACGAAGGTGAAAGGAGAACCTGTAAAGTTTCTGGTAAATATTGGGGTGACCCCCTCACTTCTGAGCTCACCCCCCCAAAATAAGCTACCCCAACGAGGCAGACAGTGTCCATTGTGAGAATATCAGGAGAAGAGCACCCTCCCTTCCTACCACCTCTACCTTGCTCTATACAAGAAAAATCTTTAACACTCCTTCCTTTACAAAAAACAAGTGGCAGTGACAAACAGCCCTCACTACCGGGCTGCCAATTAACTATGTGAATAAAAGAACATTACTGATGGTTAGTTGATCCAGATATCAGAGATGCAGTAGTGCCATAGGTGTGGGCTAACAAAATACCAGGGAGAGCAAAAAATGTCCCTCCCGTTGTCAGTGAAATTTTAACTTGGTATAGTTCCCCCAAGGCTTAAGCAGTATCCCATCCAAGCTGAAGCCCAATAGGCACTGGGCAAAATCATCACCAGATACCTGAAATACGGACTGCTCAGACTTTGTCAGTCACAGTTCAACACCCCCATCCTGCCGGTGAAGAATAAAAATGGAGAATACCAGTTCATTCGAGATCTGTAAGCTGTCACCCAGGTAACTGTCACAGTCTACCCTGTAGTCCCCAACCCTTATACCCTGCTGTCAACCTTTTCACCCACTTTTTCCAGGTTCACTGTGCTAGACCTGCAGGATGCCTTCTTTTGCATCTGAGTGGAGAAAAAAATATCAAGAAGACTTTGCCTTTGAGTGGGAGAATCCAGGAACAGGACAAACACAGCAGTTGTGTTGGCAAGTCCTCCCACAGGACTTCAAAAACAGTCTTACTCTTTTTGGATCAGCTTTAGCACAAGAACTGAGACAACTCACCTTAACCAATGGTGTCCTCCTCCAATATGTGGAGGACTCACTCATCACCAGTCGCAATCTTGAACTGTTCACCAATGGAAGTAGTTACATGGAACAAAGAAAAAGAAAAGCTGGATATGTAGTTGTCACTTTAGAGGAGGTTCTAGAGGTACCTCCACCCAGAAAGCCAAGCTCATTGCCATGCTGCAGGCCCTAAGAATTGCCAAAGGCAAGTGAGCAACTATTTATACTAATTCCAAGAACATGTTTGAGGAATTGCGTGCATACAGGGCAATCTGAAAGGAAAGAGGGCCCCTAACAGCAGGAGGTAAGGATATTAAATATTCTGAAAAGATCTTACAACTTTTACAAGCCGTATGTCTGCCTACCCAAGTAGCAGTAGTACAGTGCAAAGAGCATCAGAAAAGGGACACCATGGTATCAAAGAGTAATTACAAAGCAGATGCAGCAGCAAAAAACAAAACAAAACAAAACAAAACTGCAATTCAACAGAAATCTATTGTAGTAGCCCCACTAATTTCCCACTTAGAGTTACCACCACCTAACCTCCACCTGGACTATTCCTAACAAGATAAAAACATTGCCAAGACCTGGGTGGCCACCCTAAACAAAGATGGATGGCTCTACACCCCCCATGTAAAGATTTTTATTCCATCAAAACTCATGCACCTATCCTACAGAGAGGCCACCAGTTACCCATTATGGACTCGATGGACTATATGACAGGGTTAAGAGACATTTAATTGGACCAAAGGTCCATGCCACTGTCTCAACAGTGATAAAGAGCTGCTCCACCTATGCAAAAAAATAATCCAAAGAACACTGTTGAAGCACCCCCAGGGGTCCAGCAAACAGGGACAATGCCTGGAGACGACTGGCAGGTAGATTTCACTGAGATGTCTTGAGCTCCTGAGAATTGCGAACATCTGCTAGTTTTTATGGACACCTTCACTAACTGGGTTGAAGCTTTTCCTTGCATGACTAAAAAGGCCACCGAGCTTGTGAAACACCTCCTGAATCGTCTCTCAGTTCAGCTTCTTGTCTTCATTGGCAGGTAAAACAGGCCCCCATTTTGTGGCCTTGGTGGTGCAATCGGTGGCAACTGCCCTGGACATTAATTGGAACTTACACGCAGCCTGGAGACCCCAGTCCAGCTGTAAAGTAGAGCGGGCTGTCCAGACTCCGAAGAGGCACCTAGCAAAGCTGTGCCAATAAACCAAGCTGGTATGGACCAAGGCACCGCCTATGGCCCTCTTGAGAACTCCATCCACCCCCAGAGACAAAATGAAACTTAGCCCATTTGAGCTATTAAACGAGCGCCCTTTATTACAGAACCCCAAAATGACCAACATAGTCTGCCTTAATAATGACCAATCTCCCTCCCTCCATGAAGTTGAAAATGTTCAAGTTACTAAATACTTGCGGTCTCTTCGAGCGACTCTGTCTTCTGTCCACAGGTATGCACACCTGAAGATCCCACCTGACTCAGAAATACCTCGGCACCTGTTCCAGTCTGCTGATTAGGTCTTCCTAAAAGCCTGGAAGTCAGAGCTTTCCCAGCAAAAGTGAACTGATCCTTTTGAGGTGTTACTAACAACTCTGACTTCCAACAAGCTCAGCGGTCTCAAAGCTTAGATCCACTGCACCTGAGTAAAGAAAACTGTTCCACCAGACACTGAGGGACAAACTCATCAGAACTGTGAAAACTAGACTTACAAACCTATCAAGGCGTACGTATTTATTTACAAAACACCCTGCTGCGTAGATCCAATCCCAAACTTTTAAAATCTTGTTCATTGTATTATATATACTGCTTGCCTTTTTGTTTCTTTATGCTGTGTTTAAACAAGTCAGATTGATAAGAGGTTGAGAGCCCTCTAGCCACCGTAAAATATAGTAATTATTGTTGCTATCCTTTTCCAAGAGTTTCTCGTAGCCCAAGCTAAGTAAAAAACGATCAATTCATCCAACTTTCCAACTCTGTTTTCTGGGAAGATAATCTGAACAACTGTTGGATGTTTCATCCATTCCCCACCTCTCTACTGATTTAAACGTTCCCTAGAAAACCTCTGTCCCCTTACAGGACACACCAGACTTGGTTCACAATTGCCCACTGGTTTAGAATGGGCATTGGCCATGAGTGACCAACGCCCAAAGGAAAGGAGGGAATGAGGCAAACAGCCTCAGAGCCCAACCCTTCTAAGAGACACGTTGTCTGGTTTATCCTCTTACACGGAGCAGAATAAGCTGAACTTTTCTTCTGAAATTGTCCTTGACCAGATAACCACAGAACAGGCCATATGTGGCCTCAACCCACCTCTGTGTGGAGACTTAACATCCTAATAAAAGAAAATCACCCCTTCCTCCATTCCGGAGAATCGAACCCTTGTCTAGAGAAAACGCATAGTCATCCCCCAGCCCTGAGCACCTGCCTGAAGGTCAGTCTTGAATATTCATGATTAATTTTCATTTCCTTGTCTGCGCTCTATAAAAATCCTCCCGCCCCCCACCAGGCTGCCTGGAGCAGTCTTGGAGAAGACTTCTTTCTCATCTCCCACTTGAGCCTCTTGTTTATTGGCTGTGACAAGGCACCTGGAACAAAACCTGGGGTTTTCGCCCAACAACAGATCGGATGGGACTGAAGGAGGAACTCTTAGCTGCATCAAAGGCACTGGTAGAAAACAACGCTCCGGGGACTGATGAAAGACCCGTTGAGAAGTTTCAACAAGTGGACGCATTGCTGGAGGTTCAGGGAGCCAACTCGAGGGCGCACCCCTCCCCCGACCTCGCTCTTGGCCCGGAGCCTGTGCAACCCAGCAGGACTATGGCGGCTGGAGCAGCGTCGGCCCTACTGCTCTGGAGTCTGCGCCTGCCTGCCTGGGAGATGTCAGCCCCAGCTCGGCCTTATCACAAGGTCGTTGATCAGTATGGAAATCCTAGAAACGCGGGGTCCCTTGACAAGACGTCTAAAAACGTTGGAACTGGATTGGTGGTGGCTCCAGCTTGGGGTGATGTAATGAAATTACAGATCCAGGTGGATGAAAAGGGGATGATCTTGGAGGCCAGGTGTAAACCGTTTGGCTGTGGTTCTGTGACCTCCTCCAGCCTGTTAGCCACTGAGTGGGTGAAAGGGAAAACGGTTGAAGAAGACTTGACGATCAAAAACGCAGATACCGCCAAGGAACTTGGCCTGCCTCTGGTGAAAACCTGCTGCTCCATGCTGGGTGAAGATGTATCACAGCCGTCTTGGCTGGTTACAAACTGAAATGGAGTCCAAGAAAGGACAGACGGAGAAGAAACGAGCCCTTGGCGGAGCCTCCAGCGGATCCCATCGGCTGCTTCCCACCCCCCGTGCCGCCACCTCAAATGTTCAGAAGCCCCTCACATGGCGATAGAAGAGCTTTGAGATTCACACCCTATCTGCTCTTCACCTGTGGTTCTGATGCAAGTGAAATACAGTTTAATTTTTCTGAATTCTGTGGTTTCATTCAGCCCACTTGTATCACCTTAACCAAGTTAAATGTATATTTTGAATTGTATGTGTGGCCTCAAAGCTGAAATCAATAATGATGTCACAAGTGGTCGATAGCCCATGGAGTGCATAAATACCTACTTTTACCTGAATCTATTTTTGGGAAGATTACCAGAAGAATGCCTTTGGTGTGATTGACAGAACCAATTATTGTACATAAGACAGACTTGCAAATATGTATTTTCAGAACTTAATTATCTTTATTTTAATGGATTAAAAAGGGAGTAGGGGACAGTAAAGATTACACTGTAATTTTAAATTCTAGTCAGAAAATTAAGACACATATTAAAGTCCCACTAGTGGTTTAAAGGAAATTATGCCACGGAGTCTGATCTAGACAGGTGTGCAATGTTAGGCATGAGTAGGTAAAAAAAAGTCTGGAGAAACAAGTTCTTTCCACTCCCTAATGGCTAAGAATGAAGGCTCCTGGTCTGATGTACAGAGCAGCTCTTGTCCCCAGGTGGTGCCTGCGGCTCAGTGCTGAGTTTAGCAGTGGAATCCAGTGGAGAATTTGGGAGACACCAGCACGGTCAGAGGCTGGTCACTTGACCTCCACAGCCTAGTACTTACGTATTGGATTTGCCTTGCGCACCGGTTCTTTCTGTAGCTGGGCCAGCTCCTCCTCCCACTCTTCCTCCTGTTGCTTCATCTCCTCCAAGCCCTGGACTTTCTGGACTTCTATCTCAGCCATTATCTTCTCCAGCTCCTGCCGCTCTTGGACTCTCTTCTCAGTGGCCAGTTGAAAGGATTCCTGAACTAGAGAACCAGCAAGGCAAGCAACTGGGTTTTTCTCTTTCTTTGGAACAAAGGGCTCCTGGGAGATGACCATGTTTGGAGACGCCTTGAAGCAAGCTGCTGCTTTCTGCTGTTTCAGTTCTTCCTCCAGCTGGTGCTTCCAAGTCTGCGTCTTTAGAGCACCTCTTCTGTCAGTCTCCAAACAGAAAGGCTCAATCTGGGTTGCACTTTTCACCTTGTTCTCTGGCAGGTTAATGGTGTCAAAATAGGGCAAAGGGAGTGCCTTGAACTTGGGTATCTCCCCTTTCTGCAGTTCTTTTATTTTCTTCTCCTTCTGTAGCTGATGTTCTTTGTCCTGAAAATCAAAGGAGAAAGGGCATACTTCCAGAGTTCTTGGCTCCTCTGGCTCCTCCTCTTCTTCTGGTCTACTGTGAAGTCAGTGTTGGTGTCAGGATTCGTTAATGGGTAGAAAGTTGGGCAATGTTCAACTCTTATGACATACAATTGAACTGGGCATGAGGGCAACAGCCGTTACAAGTCTGACCTCATTGTTATGACACTGACGCCTACTTCATTGTAGACCAGACCTATAGCCTGAACTTTTCAGCATTTTATACCATCAGAAGCATGAGTTGTTAATTTCATCACTGGAGTAAATTTTAATGGTTTTATGAATTGTGTTTTTTTATGTATGTATTAAAATATGTCTGTAAGTTTATATGTAAAGTTTCCAACCCCCAAAGACAAAGACTGGATTTATAAAGAAAAGGCAATAATAACAAAAACTAAAAAAAAAAAAATGAGGAATTCAACTTACGTTAGAACTGACTTATGACAGGAGTAGTCGGAGCAGAACCCCGTTGTCGTAAGTAGGAGATGAGCTATACACCCCTGGAGGCTTTTTCCATATTGTCATTAAGTTCTATTTAGTTCTATTTTCAGCTATTTTTGAATTATTCTAGATTCTGTTCTCTGTTTAGTCATTAACACCTGATTCTTTTATTTTTCTCCCCAGAAACCTTGTAAAAATCTTGTGGTAAGACTCTCATTCCTTTCTTACTTGATCATCATCTTCCCTCCCCCTTATAAGAAAAGAAAGAATTTATGTCTATATTAAAGAATACCTAGTGGCCATTAACTCTCAAATCTTAATCGAATATTGTTCTGTGTTAAACTCAACGAAAATACTAAAATATCTATATGGCTTTCTACTTTTTAAAGTACTTTATAGCAATTTTATTAAATTTAACCTACATTTTATAAAGGCATAAACTAAGTTTCCAAAAAGCAAAACAAAATCACTCTACTAAATAGTTTTAAAGAAGGATTTAGAAAAACACCAAAACTGTGTCTTCTGACAGAGAATTCAGTGTTCATTCCACTCTTCCAGATTATGATTACATTTTGTTAAAGCTATTATGGACGCGTGCATTTTTAAATTATTAATAGAAGAAAAAGCAAGACGAAAATTCTCAGGAAGCCAGAAAAAGACATGTTTGAAAGAGCCCATATTCCTCTGGATGAATTAAAAATGGCAAAAGAAAGAAAGAGGAAACTGAAAGCGTTATTAATCCAAGTGTCATGGATTGAATTATGTCCACCAAAAATATGTGCCAGCTTGGTTAGGTCATTATTCCCAATATTGTGTGGTTTCTTCCATTTTGTGATTGTAATTTTATGTTAAAGAGGATTAGGGGGGGATTGTAACACCCTTACAAGGTCACATCCCTGATCTAATGTAAAGGGAGTTTCCCTGGGGTGTGGTCTGCACCGCCTTTTATCTTAGAAGAGATAAAACGAAAGGGAAGCAAGCAGAGGAGGGGACCTTACACCACCAAGAAAACAGTGCTGGGAGCAGACCACATCCTTTGGACCCGGGGTCCCTACTCAGAGAAGCTCCTAGTCCCCAGGACCATTGAAGAGAAGGCGGACGGAGAGAGAAAGCCTTCCCCTGGAGCTGACACCCTGAATTTGGAGTTTTAGCCTACTTTACTGTGAGGAAATAAACTTGTCTTTGTTAAAGCCATCCACTTATGGTATTTCTGTTATAGCAGCACTAGATACCTAAGACACCAAATTTCCGAGGAAAATCACGAGGTGGAAATTTTAACATCTCTTTTTTCAGCATGGAAATCCTGGTGGCGTAGTGGTTAAGTGCTATGGCTGCTAACCAAAAGGTCAGCAGTTCAAATCCACCAGGCGCTCCTTGGAAACTCTATGGGGCAGTTCTACTCTGTCCTATAGGGTCGCTATGAGTTGGAATCGACTCAATGGCAATAGGTGTTAGGTTTTTCAGCATTCTGTGGTGTAAATGACAAGAAGCCTCATCAGATATGAGGCAAAGTAAACCCGAAGGCCAGCTGAGCCTCATCACAAATAACAAAATTGCCCACACTGTTCATTCTGTGCTGCTCAGCTGACCTGATGAACAGGCAGACCTCCAATCCCCATTTATGGACCTATTTATATACTCTGGTGTGATCCTGGGAAACTGGGGGATGAATTTGGGATTTCTCCCTAAGCTACCCTCTTCAAATAGCATGCAAGGTAGCTCCTTGATAGTTTTTGAAAGCTTTGGACCTTAAGGATCCAAAGTCTTAAGGATCTTCTGGATTATTCAGGAGATACAAACACTGGTTATTTGCCTTGTGGTAGCTCAGATCCTAAAGCAATGATACATTTACATTTGTGCTTCTCATTTTAATGGTTTATGTTTATCTTACTCTTCTCTCTTTCACATTCTCTTCCTGTGAAATTAACTCATCAATTTTTTATTGACATGAGCATCCTCCCTAGGCCACTTAAGCAGAATAAGTTTTTTCAGTGAAGTGGGATTGGTAAAAGCATGAATTTGGGGCTTGTGGCATTCTGGGAAAAAGGAATAATTTAGGTGATATGTAAATTAGAAGGTTGGCTGAGAAAAGATAAATTTGTATATTTTTATATCTCCCACAATCTACACCTCAGGGCCTTAGACATTGCTGGAATTCAGTGAAAGTTAATGGAATGAATACTTCGATGAATGGATTTCGCAAGAGAAAAGAGAATGTCAGGAAGACATTGATGGAATTTATTAAATGTTAAGAATAGACTTACGAAGGCCCTGGATATCAGTAACAAGAATTTGAGTTTGAAATGGGTAACTGAGATATGAGGAAGGAAATGAAGTAGTCAAAACAATTTTAAAAAAGTGACATGACTGATAGTGGCATGGTGGACTCAGTGGCAGAAGTTCTAATTATTCAGATATTAAATAACTAGAGTTTGGTCAGAGTTTTTGCTTTAAAAATTCAGAGGGAAGTGTGGTAGGAAGAAATGTTAAGAGTTGGGAGAAAGATTAGCAGGGACTCTCAGATTCCACGTCCTGCATGAGGGATGGAGTTCATGTGTCCTTGTAGAGACAGTTCAGATTTCAAGAAAAAATAGGAAGGGGAATGAGTATTCGGGGACCATCTTGAGAAGGCAGATGCGCCATGATACGTCCTTCCCCAACCAGTAAGAGACATGTAAGTCATGCGCTCCCTATAAAACTAATTTTCTGATTTAATCCAAGTTACTATTCAAGAAGAAACCATATACATTGTGAATAAAGCTGCTAGATATGAACTGTTGGACATATACACAGTTTTACAAAATTAGTGGCCCACCTACAACAGATTACTCAGTTTTAAAAGGACCATTGGGTATGTTCATGAATATGGATAAATTATCTCCACTTTGTTACAGATTTTGCTTGATTTGAACCTATACTTTATTATTTTTAAGTTTTATTTTGTAAATAATTTTAGACATACAAAAAAGTTGTAAAGATAGTACAGAGTTCCTGAATACTCTTCATCTAGATTTCCCCAATGTTAACATCTTACATCCAAACCGAAAACCAAACCCACTGCCATCAAGTCGATTCCAACTCATAGCAACACTATAGGACAGAGTAGAACTGCCCCATAGGTTTCCAAGGCTGAAGTCTTTACGGAAACAGACTGCCACAGCTTTCGCCCATGGAGCGGCTGGTGGGTTCAAACTGCCGACCTTTCCATTAGCAGCCAATTGCTTTAACCACTGCACCACCAGGGCTACTAACATCTTATGTAAGAATAGTATAATCATCAAAACATAGCACAATACCAAAATACCATTAGCTAAACTTACAGACTTATTAGAATGTCAACAGTTTTCCACTAATGTCTTTTCTGTTCCAGGTGTCAATCGAGAATTCCACAGAGCATTTAGTTGTCTTGTCTCCTTAGGATCCTTCAGTATGTGACATAGTTCCTAAGTCTTTCCTTGTCTTTTATGACCTTGACATTTTGAAGAGTGCTTGTCAGTTATACTTGTAAAACATCTCTCAGTTTGGGTTTGTCTGGGGTTTTCTCGTGCTGAGACTGAGATTATGCAGTTTTAGTAAGAATACTACAGAAATGATTTTGTTCCTTTCTCAGCATATCAGGGATACAAAATGTAGATACGTCTTATTACTATCGATGTTAACCTTGGTCACTTGGGTAAGGTGGTGTCTTCCGGATTTCTCCATTGCACACTTATTATTTTTTCTTTTATAATAAACCCCTTGGAGGAGATCCTGTGAAACTATGCAAATATCCTCTTTCTCCTACAACTTTCACCTACAAGTTGTAGCTGCCAGTGGGAGACCTTGCCTGAGTGGTTATTGACATGGCGTTTATCTAATGGTGATTTTGTGTTGCCCTCATTCTTCCTGCACTTATTAATCAAAATTCTTCTCTAAGAAGAATTGTTTGTTTATTCATTCATTCAATTATTTATTTGTATTAGTATGAACTCCTGTTTATCTGTTCCATGGGCTATAATCTACTTTTGCTGTTTATTTCGTTATCCAGATTGCTCCCCATTTGGCCACTGGGAGATCTTTCAGGTTGGTGCTTTTCAACAAGCCTCTGTCCTTTTTTGAGCATGGAATTCAAGGCATACTGTGCTCCCACTTATTTGTAACTTATTTCAGTGTCTGTATCTATGTTAAAATAATTCTGAGTTCATGATGCCGTATATCCACCCTAATCCAGCACCACAGGCTGCAGTGTAGCCTCCCCCCTTGCTTGTTTGTATTGTCTTTCTCTGCCAGTGAGGAACCTGGCTCTCATTATCTCTCATGAATTACTGGGTTCAATCCTTAGGTTAGTTCTTTTCTTCCCCATCCCCTTCAGTGTGTTGTGTTATTCATTTGTGATACAGTGAAACTCTAATTTAGATTTCCGCAGTGTGGTCCAGAACCTTCCAGTGTGGGTGTAACTGATACATGGTTAAAATCCCCCAGACTCCTCTGGTTCTGACTTAGACTGGGCTGGAGACAGGGCCGTCCTTTAGTAACACCCTCAGGACAAGACAGGCCCCCTGGGCTCGTGATTTCAGTCCCAGTCTGTACTCCTAGCCTGGTGCTAAAGGAGCCTCAGGCTGCTGTTGAATAATGAAACTCGGATACTCAGCAGCCTAAATATGACCACAGGATAAAAGGATGCTGGATGCCTAGCTGACTTGCCTAGCCTCTAGACAACAGGAAGCTCTTGTCGGCACCCTCAAAATGGTTCACCCAACAAATAACTGCATAGGGTCTTTGCAGTAAGACTTTGAAGAATCTGTCTCCGGGAGATGCTCTAGCACAGATTCCTTTAATTCCTGTTATTTTTTGTGCTTTGACTCTGATTTTATTTGTTCCCCCAAACAGTCTCTTAATGTCTCATTTGGGCCACATTATTTGATAGAAGACTTCCCGAGGAAAACAGTGCAGGTACAGCACCATTCACTCATCTCCCGACACATTTCGTGGCTGGGTCTTTTTGTTTTATCAAACACATCTATCTGTTTTTGTATAGAAGCTTTCTACTTCCAGCCTATCCTATTTTCTCTTCAATTTTACAGTGAAATCTCTTGGGGGAGATTCAGCAATCCACGTAAGTGCCATTGTTAATTAGCAGAAACCACAAGGGATTAACTATGAAATTCTTACACTATTTGGAAAATGGCCTTCTTTATTCTCACTCTATTCTGAACTACATTTTATGTTTTCTTAATAAGATTGGGAAGTCTATGATCTTTCCTGCTTGTGAAACTAAAGAGAACAATGAAAGATGGGATAACACTAACCTGTGTCCTGATTCTATGGGGAGAGTGTTGGTTTGCTTATTTTGTTGGGTTTTTCTGTTAGACAGTAAGATAATAATGACCTAGAAAAGCTGTTGTAAATGCTGTGCTTGTAGTATAGAGCCTTCCAAAAGCCCACTGAACTAAACTAAGGTGACGTGGAGAAACATGGAAAGAAAGCGTGGACTTTTTCTAACAGGATGATGAAAACTGTAGCTGAGTACCTCATTTATCTAGCATGATTCTTTCCCCGAGATCTTGGTTCTATCAGGATTACCTATATACCTAGAGTTCCTTGGTGGTGCAAATGGCTGACACACTTGGCTGCTACCCAAAAGGTTGGTGGTTCAAGTCCACCCAGAGGAGTCTCAGAAGAAAGTTCCAGCAGTCTACTTCTGAAAAATCAGGTCATGAAAATTGGCCCAGGCTATGTTAGTAAGGAGCCCCGGTATGCAGTGGTTAAAAGTTTGACTGCTAACCAAAAGGTCAGCCATTCAAATCCACCAGCCGCTCCTTGGAAACGCTCTTTCCTATAGGGTCACTATGAGTAAGAAGCTCTAGCCATCCTAATGAGTAGTCAGGTTATAGGATGTATTATGGTAATTCTTTAAAAGAACCTAGAGGGCTTTTTTAGTTTAAAATTTTACCATACAGTGAGACTAAGCAATTGCTTCCTGAAATTCTACTACTTTTGGAGTGAAATAGATTAACTGTTAGAAGATAATTACAGCAATATTATTAACTAAAACTTCTTAGCAGAATTAAGAATTTACAAAACACCCTTATGTTAGGGGTTCACGTTGACATATTTTTGGGTGAAATGATATAATGTCTGGTGTCTGGGATTTATTTTTAAATACTTGAGGGGGAAAAAAAGTGGATGGGGAGAGATGAAACAAGATTGGCAAACTTGATAATTTTTAAACCTGGATGAAGCGTGTATTCTCCTGTCCTACTTTTGGGTGTGTTTGTTAAATGTCTATAATAAGGGTTGTTTGGTTTTTAAGATTAAAAAAAAAGGAAGGAAAAAATGTTTAACTACAGGTGAAAATGAACATCATATCTTCTGGGATATAACAAAAGTAGCTCTTGTCTGTGGCCAGTGGGAGTATTTCTCATGGCAGTCGATGTCAAAGTTTAGGCCTCCAGGCTTGTCTGTGGAATCCAGCAGCAAGTCCAGTTCCTGGCACTGTGTATGGGGACCGAATGCATTTTCTCTATGAAGTTAGTTATAGGAGTACATATGGCTGGGGATGGGGAAGCAGTGCTTTCCTCTCTCTTCTTTGGGGCAAAATTATGAAAATCAGAAATAGGGTGGGTCACGAGGTACCTCTTTTCCACTGCAAAATTCAGTGCTCTTCCTTCCCACCGGGCATCCATTTGCCAGGGTAAAGGTCTCATCGCCCCAGCCCCGGGCACTTCATGGGGTCTGTGAGGTATTTTGCCTAGCTACAGCAGTCCCCAAAAGGGGAAAAAGAAGTTGGGAATTGCTTCCTTCTGTAACGATGGGGCAACAAGGAGCCAGTTGGGGGTTGGGGGAAGTGTAGCTTAGTCCTCACGTTCCAGCCTTGGCGAGCTCCCCTAGACCACTGGTGACGCCATAGTTAGTTCCACTCTGCAAAAATCAGTGGTAAACTTGTTGACATTTTTGTCCTCGTTACAATTCATTGTTTATTCTTCCAGGACTGAGAATTTTGATGCAATTATCACTGAGATCTCTGCCAAAAGCGAAATAGCTGAGGAATTGTGATGAGTTACTCTCTTCATTAATCAGAACAGGCAAGCCTAGTGACAGGGTTAGAATTACAATGAAGATTAGATAGCAAATTTGCAGTTCTACCTAACGTGGATCCTTCCCAGTGACAGCAGTGTGATTACACTTCAGGGAAGAGCTTTTCTTGCCAACAGAATGAGGGCAACTCCAGTGCAGGTAAAAATTAGCAGGGTGAGTTGTCATTTCTTCTCCTGAGTGGAATCCTTAACGACCAAATGATGTCTTGCAGAAGATTTTGAGGGGAGGAAAGCATTTCACTTAAAACTTTTTAAAATTCACTTTTTAGTATTTTATTTTAGAAATCGTAGCTATGTACTTAAGAACATTTTTCCCACAATAATTTTCTGTATTTTATTTACATGTCTCAAGCCTTAAGTATTATCACAACTATGATAAAAAGATGATAGAAGTTAGGAAAAGAATGCATGGCTATATTTGAAAATCTATCTGAGATAAAACCATGGTGTAGAAATAAATGAAGCAGGTGAGAAATGGACTAGCTGCCTGGTCAGTTAAAACTTTAAGTTCTCAATAGCTGAAACAGAGTGTATTCCTCTTCTACTCAGTTGTACTTTAAATAGTTCTTGCTTCACTGGGCAAGGAGATAATCACTCTTATAGTTGCAGAGTGTAAACCTGAAGGGGAGAAGCAGGCCTGGGAGCAGCAGGGAGTCAGCTGGGGGAAGGGGGAATTGAAAGAATAACAGATGACTATGGAAGCCTGCCACTTCTCCTTCCTTCTAAATAAAAGCAGAAAGTTAGCATCTTCTCCCAGAGAAGATGGAACTGAAAGTATTTTTCTTTTCCAAGTATTTTCCTCTAAGCACATTTATGGGACCCCTGTTTACCTGAATAATGTTTGCTAGGAGTCAAGAATAATTAAGTGGTTATTCTTGATTTATACTTTTGTTCTTTTAGTTAAATGTTTAACAGGAATCCTTTTTTGACCAGGCAGGAAAAAAACAATAGCAAGTCAATATGAAGAAAATAGTTGCTGTACCAGTCTGTAAATTTGCTGTTCTTAAGTTTTGTGTAGTGAAACAATTATATAACTTTAAAACTGATCATTTTCTTCTCAAAGTCTATAACTCCAGTATTTTTAGGAAAGTATATTGACTATAGCATTTATAAACTCATATTATCCCCTCCTAAATTCAGATAGGGAATCCCCGGGTGGATAGTGCAAACAGTAACACTCTCAGCTGCTAACCAAGATGTTGGAGGTTCAAGTTCACCCAGAGGTGCCTCGGAAGAAAGTCCTGGTGACCTACTTCCAAAAAATCAGCCTCTGGAAACACTGTGGAGCACAGTTCTAATCTGACACACATGGAGTCACCAGGAGTCAAAACTGACTCAACAGCAAGTGGTTTTTAAATTCAGACATGTTGTTATCCAGAGCTTTTCTACCATGGTAGGTTATGTATAGAGTTCTCTTTCATATAAAAGAACCAAAAAGTTTGCCCTTTCTTTGTCAGAGAGACTTTTTGCCTAATAGACTAGAGTAACCAGACAACTAGAATATTTCAGCTTTAGCCTTGTATGTATCACTGACTCTTCACTTTGGGAATTCAGTCATTAAACCCTTCTCTACTCAAACTTTTAGCTAGGTAAGGTGAATCATAGTAATATCTGCAGTCTATTTTGTAATGATGGTCTAAGAACCAATAAAATAGTATATGTAAGATGCTTTGAACTTTACAGAGAAAAGGAATGTAAAAATTCAAGGACACAATTACTAGTGTTATTATTGTCAGGGAGGATTATTTTTGTACTATCTCATCATTAGAAATATTCCAGGAGTTAAAATTACGGATGGTTATGCATAGAATATTTCACCAAATCATTGAAGAGGAATCTTTTCAATGAATCTGTTAAATAGACACAGGATATTTCTTTGACTGTGTTACTCAAGTTAACATCATTTTTTTTTTTCATGCTGTACTTTAGTGGATAGATAAGCAAATGATGCTAAAAGCATTCCCCTTGGCCTGGCAGCTGTGTGTCCTTTCCTTGTGGTGACTGAAGGCTTCTCCTACATTTAGCCTTTCCTCCCTCCTTCCCTCTCTTCCCCTCTGCCTCCCGCCCTCCCTCCTTGCCTGTCTTCCTCCTTCCCTGTCTCCCTCCCCCCTTCTCTCCCTCCCTCCCTCTTTCCCTTCTTCCTTCCTTGGGATCTAAGGTGAAGGACTGAAAAATGTGCCCTCATTTGGCATAACAGAAAGGGAATGAGGGCTTTTTAAAGTTTGCCAGACTTTCTCCCAATAAAAAAAATAATAAAGGAGATTTTGTAGCTTGCCTAAATGGGACTATTATTGATTTCCTATGTAGAAAATATTTCTGGCCAAATGGGCTATTTCTAAGAATTCTAACCTATGCTCCCTTATGCTATTGACCTTTTTATTTACATATCCTGTCTCCCTATAAGCATCTCAAAAGTAGAGATTATATCTTAAACAGCTTTGTTCAGAGTTCCCAAATTCAAACACAATGGTGAGTGCTTAGTAAATGTCAGAATAGTGGAAGATAAATATTTTTACAGAGAAGGAAGCAGTAAATAGAGCTGACTCCAGTAAGGCTGCCAAGTCCTTGAAGCTGGTCATCAGGACTAGTGGTCATCAGACATCATTAAGACAATACTCCCTAGACTTGTTAGAAAAAGTGTGAGGGGAAAACTTGAGGAGAGGACTCTTGGTATTAGACATCAGAAGCATTAGCACTGATTGGTGATGATTCTCCAAATGTTTCCAATGCAGTGTCAAAAATGACATTTCTCTGCCTGTCACGAGCTGATTCTTGATCATAGGATTGAGCTGGGGAAAGCTGGGACCCTGTCCAACTGGAAGTTTCAACTAAAGGTCCTGTGAGCCTGGAGAGACTCCACAAGATCCCAGAAGTTGGAGTGGGAGACTCAAGCCGTGGAAAATAATCTTAGGGAAGAAAACAGGTACCATTATTTGTACTGCTTACTGGAACATTTCTTCCATACACAAAATGTGGGAATCACTGTTTTACCATCTCAAACTAGAAAAATTTAACTGAAAATTTTAAGCAAATAAAACAATTTGATTAACATATACTAATATACATGTTTCTTTTTTTTAAAGAGACAAACATTAGGCATTTTCCCTGCCTTCCAGTGCAGTAGCATCACACCTTTGACCATCTTACAATTCAAAAGAAGGAATTTGGTTTTTGTGCCAACAGTTCTCTTTGATAGACTCACTCTCTACACATAAAATACTAATTAGGCCCAAGGAGCACCCACCTGAGAGGGCAGACCTGCCAAGAGTGATTCTTTCCACTCCCCCATCTTTAGAGGTTTCAACACCTTTATATCAGTTCCCCTTTTTCTTCTTTTTGGTAAAAATATATGTAACAAATCATTTGCCATGTCAACCTTTTCACATGTACAATTCAGTGACGTAATTAAATCTATCAGGTTGTTCAACTATCACTATTACCCATTTCCAAGTTTTTCCATCACCCTTAACAGAAGTTGTATGTCTGCTAAGCAATGAGTCCCCCTCTCCCCTTCTCTCAGCCTATCCCTGGCAACCACTAATAAACATTACTCTCGATACACTTGCCTATCCTAGATACTTCATGTAAGTGAAATCATGCAATATATGTCCCTTGTGACTGACTTATTTCACTCAACATAATCTTTTCAAGGTCTATTGATGTTGTAGCACGCATCAGAATTTCTCTCTCTTTACAGCTGAGTAATATTCCATTGTATGTATATACCACATTTTATTTATCCATTCATCTGTTGGTGGACATGTAGGGGTACAGCCATTCCACGCCTTGGTATATACTCAAAAGTATTGAAAATAGGAGCACAAACAGATAGGGGGCACCAGTGTACATTGCAGCACCGTTTACAATAGCCAGAAGGTGGAATCAGCTCCCTCTTACGCTTGTGAATGACTTCTTCAAGAATTTGTCTTCAGATGAAACTCTTTGTTTCGCCATCTTAAAATGACATACGTTTTCTTCTTGTCGTTTTCAAGTTCAACTTTGCATTCTTGAATAAAAATCATAGATGTAGATGGAACCATTTGTTTATTTGGGAGGCGTTCATGTTCTGATGGGTACTCACTTCTCTACAGGCAACTCTGTCACTCACTCAGGATGAAAAATTGAGCAGTTAGTATGTGGAGACATTGTTGAGTAGAAGGGAATGGTGCTCCTGGAGCTGTGCAACTCTGTGATCACATCAGGCCCTGGGGAGGGGACATAGGAGACTGACACATGGCTCTTTCTCCTCAAGAACTCACAGTTTTGTGGGGAAAACAGGATGTAGAAACAGCAGAGGTGTAGAGTAGCATTGTAAACTGAGTAATGCACCCCCTTTGTGCTGCAGAGAGCTCCACAGAGGGAAGGTGGCCGTGGCTGAGGAGGCTCCTACAGATTCAGAAAAGGTTTTCTCAACAAGATGGGTCTTGAGCTGGGTTCTGCATGGTAGGTAGGATGTTCCTGGCTGGAGATGAGGAGACCAAGGTGATGGCATAAATTTTTTTTTAACTACCAGAGTTAGAAAACTTTTAACTTAGAATACTTTTTTAATACAAAGCTTTAGAGCAAAAAACTCTTAGAGCAGGAAGGCACCTCATGGACCAGATGTTCCAGCCCCTCAGTTTATAGCTGATGAGAGTAAGGCCCAGAGAAGGTCAAGGTCACAAGGTGATGGACATCCTGATTGGCAGGAAGTCATCAAGCATGAGATTCTCAAGTTCCTAACTTGTGAAAGACCTGGAATCCCAGCATAAGGAATTAAGGTATTCTTTGGTAAATGAAGGAGAATTCTTGTAATTTTAAGCAGTAGGGTAACCTAGTCAATCCCTCTTTTCTGGAGTATGCTGGGAGAAATTCTTCAGTGAGAAATAAAAATGGCAACATAGAAAATGTGCCCAAAATGTACGCTCTAAATTCTCAGGGCCTAGTGAGTGATACAAGGCATTGGGATGATACATTACTGGAAAAGGAATAGCTGGCATGATTTGCTGTATAAAGAAGGGAAACTGATATTGAGAGATGTTGAAAAGTGGAAGCATAAAGAGAGTAGAAACTGAGATGTGAATGTTAAAAGCACCTGTGAAACATACATGCTAGGAAAAGCTTGTGGAAGAAAAATCTGGAGAATTTGAGACCCATCCAAATTAAACTGTGTAAATATAAAAGCAGTAAATGAGGATTTCATAATAGCATGATGTGCCAATTTTTTTAAAAGGTCTTAGAACTTTTTGTCTCTCATATCTGTGGATTTGTTTCAGGTGTCTATTTTTAAGTGTTCAGAATGAGTACTAATCTTTTTTAAAGAACCAGAGTTAGAAAATATTTAACTTATAATTTTTTACTACAAAGCTTTAGAGCAAAAAAATCTTAGAGCTGGAAGTCACCTCAAGGACCAGATGGTCCAGCCCGTCGGTTTACAGATGGTAAAAGTAAGGCCCGGAGAAGGTCAAGGTCACAAAGTCCAAAGCTAAGAGTAGCTAGAAGAGGACTAGACTGTTGTCTTTCTGTTTCTGAATGAGGTATTTTTTCCTATACCAGAGTGCAGCTCTGTTAAGACAACATCTAGGTCATGGTTGCCTAAGACAGCCATGGTTTTCAATTGTATTACAATTTATTTAGCTGATTGGAAATGAAGAATAAGGATGGTAATTAACAAATGACAGGTCATACTAGAAACATGTAAGAGTGGAGATATTAGATACAAATCTTACTTTGTGCTGCTTTCCTACAAATCCCTAATTCTCTATATATTGTACACGCATGCACTGCATAATGTCCTTTAGGGCAACGTCAGACCACGTATACGTCCATGGTCCCATAAGGTTATAATACCAAAACCCATTGCTGTCGAGTTGATTCCGACTCTAGTGGATTTTTAGGCATCTTCCTCAAAAACAAAGAAAAAATTCTCCAAGCTGTTAAAGGATTGGCTCCATTGAAAGCTATAAGGCTAACAGAAATGCAAGAGGGAACTATATCAGATATGGAGAAACTGCTAATGACGTGGATTGATGACCACACACAAAAGTGAATCCCTCGCAGCACGTTCACAATCACTGCTAAGGCACAAAGCTCTTTCAGGATGCTTAAAGAAAAAGCAGGACCAGATTACAAACATTGAGTTTAGTGCCAGCTATAGGTGGTTCAAGCACTTAACTCTTACCAGATTGACAAAACACAGGGGACTCTGTGACACCCACCTGGACAGGCAAATCACTCTGTTATGTATGTTACTCAGATGTCAACTGTCTCCTCATCCTCCACATCCCACATCCACCTTTGGTTTTGCCACCTGGAATTTCCCCTCACCGGCCTATCACCTGTGCAGGGTCCAGCCTTGTGGGCTTCTTTCTTTCTCCACTTGTTTTTCTGTTCTTCCCACTTCCTCTCAGGGGCAACAAATCCCTCTCCTCTTATTCATAATTTAGCAACTAACTTTTCTTACTTAGCCCGTTCTCAGAGTCCCACTTCTACTCCAAGGGGCTCATCCAACTATTTCTTCTAAAAATGCATCTTTCTGTCCTTGATAGGAATTCTGGTCACTCTATTTTTATCATCTCTTTACTTTTCTTTTAAAGGTAGTTATGGTAATGGTGTAATAAAATTTCAGTACAATATTGAATGACAGTATTGTAATACAGTTTCAACATTAACAGATTTCCAAACCCTAACTGAGGATTCACTTATTTTAGGTAATGCAACAAAATTCTAATACACACTGTGGTGTGTACTGCTGCACCCTTTGACTTGACTTGATAGATTGGAATGTCAAGTGTATTTTCAATTTCTTTTTTTTGGTAGCATGTTAACTTTTCAAAGTTGATTCTAGATCCTCCGTTACTCCTGTCTCCCCTCGTTCCTGAATTTATGGCCAGCCCTAGACAAAACTGGGAAGTGACAGGGTTTGTTTTCAACATCCTCCACAATCCTTTTCTGAGCCCTACTTTCCTGACTTCTCAGTTCTTTCCTGGGAATCACTAGTCCTTCCTTGCATTAACCTCCATGGCGCCTTCACTCCTGCCCTTTCTTGCACCAGTGCTTTAGGCCTTTTCTAGAACTTTTTCTTATCCCTTCATTTTGTCCTTCAAGACCTTCATGCTTTGTTCTGTAATCCTCAGTTAATATATTGTTCCTCCCAGAAAGCATATTGATGCTTTAATGCATTGTCTGGAAACAGTGCCCAAAAAGTAAGTGACAGGGATTTGGGGTACTGTGATAGCCCAGTGGAAAAACTGGCCCTTTGGCTGGTTTGACAGAGACTGGAGAAACCCTGAGAGTATGGCCCCAGGACACCCTTTTAGCTCAGTAATGAAGGCACTACTGAGGCTCACCCTTCAGCCAAAGATTAGACAGGCCCATAAAACAAAAGGAGACTAAAGGGGCACACCAGCCCAGGGGCAAGGACTAAAAGGCAGGAGGGGACAGGAAAGCTGATAATGGGGAATCAAAGATTGATAAGGGAGAATATCGACATGTCGTGGGGTTGGCAATCAATGTCACAAAACAATAATTGTTTAATTAGAAGCTAGTTTGCTCTGTAAACCTTCATGTAAAGTACAAAACAAAATTTTCCTACAGTATTTAGTATGATGTTAGGCACATCATAGTAATCAAAAAGGATTGTTAATAATGGTAACAATATATCCAAAACTTATGCTTACTTTGTGCTAGGCAATAGTCTAAGCACACTGCATGTATTATCTTATTTAATTCTGAAACAACCTTATAAAGTAGGTACTGTAATTATCTCCATTTTACTGATAAAAAAAGGGACAGAGAGATTAAGTTTTTTTATTTGAGGTTACATGACTAGTAATTAGAATTTTTTTTTTATTGTACTTTAGATGAAGGGTCACAGAGCAAATTAATTTCTCATTAAACAATTAGTACACATATTGTTTCCTGACATTGGTTGTCAACACCACAACATGTCAACACTCTCCCCTTATCAACCTTGGGTTCCCCATTATCAGCTTTCCTGTCCCCTCCTGCCTTCTAGTCCTTGCCCCTGGGCTGGTGTGCCCCTTTAGTCTCCTTTGTTTTTATGGGCCTGTCTAATCCTTGGCTGAAGGGTGAACCTCAGAAGTGACTTCATTACTGAGTTAAAAGGGTGTCCAGGGGCCATACTCTCTGGGTTCCTCCAGTCTCTGTCAGACCAGTAAGTCTGGTCTGTTTTTTTTTGGGAGTTAGAATTTTGTTTTACATTTTTCTCCAGCTCTGTCCGGGACCCTCTGTTATGATCCGTTGTCAGAGCAGTCAGTGGTGGTAGCCAGGCATCATCTAGTTGTGCTAGACTCAGTCTGGTGGAGGCTGTGGTACTTGTAGTCCATTAGTCCTTGGGGCTAATCTTTCCCTGTGTCTTTAGTTTTCTTCATTCTCCCTTGCTGCAGATAGGGTGAGACCAGTAGAGTATGTTAGATGTCCACTCACAAGCTTTTAAGATCCCAGGCACTAATCTCCAAAGCAGGCAAAGTAGGATGTAGAACATATTCTTTATAAACTACATTATGCCAATTGAGCTAGATGTTCCCCAAGATCACAATCCCTAGCCCTCAGCCCAGTAATTTGGTCTCTCAGGGAGTTTGGATGTGTCTGTGGAGCTTCCATGACCTTGCCTTGGTCAAGTTGTCTGGCTTCCGCAGTATTGTGTACTCTCTTAGTAATTAGAATTTGATCATAGACACTCTAACAATAGAAACTTTTCTGATTACTTCTCTATGCTGTCTCCCATGTGAATAAAAATTAAAGATGGAGATAAGATAAAATACATTAAGAATATAAGACATAAAAGTAAACATGTATCCTTAAATACTTAAGATGTTTAGGGCAGTATTTATAGAAAAACATCTTGTGTTACAACTCAGGTTCACCTGGGTGGTGAAAACAGTTAAACTACTCAGATGCTAACCAAAAGAGGCACATCAGAAGAAAGGCCTGGTGGTCTACTTTGGAAAAATCAGCCACTGAAAACCCTATGGAGCACAGTTCTACTCTAACACTCATGGGATCGCCATGAGTCAGAGCGAACTTGAAAACAACTGGACTGAATTTAATCTGTACAAATATTAAAATAAGTTAGATATTGTTGTGGTTGTTATGTGCCATCGAGTCAATTCTAACTCATAGTGACCCTACAGGACAGAGTAGAACTGCTTCATAGGGTTTCCTGGGCTGTAATCCTTATGGGAGCAGATTGCCAGGTCTTTTCTCCCATGGAGCGGCTAGTGGGTTCGAACTGCCGACCTTCTGGTTAGCAGCCGAGTACTTAACCATTTCACTATCAAGGTAGATCATAATTTTCCATATTAAAATGTTTCTGTGGCCTGAGCTCATGTTGTTGATGTTGGGTGTGACTGAGTCGACTCCAACTCATAGTGACACCATGTGACAGAGTAGAACTGCCCCGTAGGGTTTTCCAGGCTGTGATCTTTACGGGAGCAGATTGCCAGGTCTCTCTCCAACAGAGCTGCTGGGTAAGTTCGAACTGCCATCCTTTCAGTTAGCAGCCGAACACTTAACCATTGTGCCACTGGGGCTTCCTGAGCTCGTAACATGCTAATTTGCAAAAGTATGTACGAGAAGTGAACTTTATGGTTACTGAATATAGCAAAAGATTTGTTAAAACCAAACCCTTACAGTCCTTGTGGAAAATTGCAGTGTCCCTTGACTTCCCATTTTAATTATGTGTATGTGACCCCGCTCACAGTCACTCTTCTGTGAACTCACCTGACTCCACCAAGCACATTTAATTGCTCTTTCCTCTGCGCTTCACAGCATTTTGTTCATATTTGATGACTTAGGAAACTGCATAGTAATTATCTCCATATCTGTCTCTGCCACCTGACTTCGACTTTTTGAGTTCATGATTTTTATGCCTAATTCAACTCCATACCTCCATATACTTGGAAAGTTTCTGGCATATAGCTGACACTGAACACATGCATACAGAATAAATGCAAGTGTGTATTGTTGTTGTGTGCTGTTGAGCCGATTCTGACTCATAAGAGCCTACGGGACAAAGTAAAACTGCCCCACAGGGTTTCCTAGGCTGTAATCTTTATGGGAGCAGATCAGCAGGTCTTTTCTCCCATACAGCCGCTGGCGGGTTCACACCACCAACCTTTGGGGGAGCAGTGGAACACTCACTCACTGTGCCACCAGGGCTCCTTGCAAGCAAGTATACACGAACAAACAGATGTTCAGAGAGTTGCGTAAGGCTGGTAAGTTGTCCTGATCCCTTTCCCAACATCTCTCTGGTCCATCCATCTTCTTTCAACAGGCAGAGTTCACTCCCTGCACCGTTCATCTCCCTCTGCCCTTCTAGCGTTTGAATTATCTAGGTCAGTGAAGAGGAATGGGTCAGAAAACAACAAAACAGGACAAAAAGAAAACAGAAAGGGTGATTAAAGGAGCAGCTATAATAAAACATTGCATTAATAAATTTAAAAGGAAAAAATCCCAGACAGTAGATTTCCTGCAACTTATACCTACTTATGCCTATGTAAATTGTCATGTAATAAGATCCTTGGGCCTTCTATTTCACACACCTGTATTAGGTGCCTAGGGAAAATGCAGCTTTTGTGGAGACCTTGACTCCACATTGGCAAGTGCAGGAAGGCTGAGGCCTCTTCAGGATACACAAAATATAGCCAACATGAGTCCCAGGTTCAAGATCAGGGGACCATTTAATTGTCTCCAAAAACGAAGTTTAACATCTTTAAACCTTCTTGCTAACCCAAAGTGGTAAACTGTGATCAACCCTAGAAGACTTGGTTATCT
Source organism: Dugong dugon (assembly GCA_030035585.1). Lineage (NCBI taxonomy): Eukaryota > Metazoa > Chordata > Mammalia > Sirenia > Dugongidae > Dugong > Dugong dugon. The sequence continues at coordinate 1,843,071 of CM057475.1, read as the reverse complement.
CCCAAGGGGCACATGGGAGAGTGTTCATAATCCTAGTCAAACTGCTGAGAGAGCCAAAATCGGAGAGGGCCATGTGGCCAATTTCATTTTTAATCAGTTGCCTGTTAAATTCTTAATTATTCACAATGTTAACAAGCAGCTGTGTAAGGCAGACAGCTGGGAAGCAGAAGATGGTTATCAACTTCCTCTTTCTGTGGGCTGAGAAGCCAAGGGATGCTGCACTGTCTGAGGACAGACACCAGCCTGGGCATCGAGAGCACTGGTTCTGGCCCACCCCCAAGTGGCTGGTTGGGCTAGGCAGGGCTGGAGTAAACCAGAGGCTGTAGGACTCTTTTCAGACCTGGAATATTTCAAATGAAGTATTCCTATGTAAAACAAATACCAGAATAGCTGCTCTTGTTAAAGGCCTCTCCCTGTCAGCCTCCACCCCTGGCCCTGAGGTGTTCTGAGGGACACCAAGCCTCCACAGGGCCCTGAGGGCACCATGTGAATTCCATTGCCCCAGGTGTCCTCCAGATCACCCCAACATCCTATGATTTATGTGAGTCAAAGGTTTTCAATCCCATGAATAGGAGATATTGTAAAGCCCTGTACATATGGTTGGGTATCTGTTCTCTTCGGAAAGATTTTCTCTTCCTCAGGTGAAGTGTCCAATATACCCCAAACCACATCCAAAAATAAGATATTGTATAAACCAAAAAACAAAAACCCCACTGCTGTTGATTTTGACTCAGAGCAACCATATGGGTAATTCATTATTAAGAACTTATTTCCCTATTAATCTAAACCCCCTGTTCTGCTTAATTAGCCTCCTGCTCTGTCTCTGGACAGATGGCATCATCTTTTGTAAAGTAATCCCTCACAAGCGCTTCCCCTGATGAACCTCCTCAGCTCTGAGATAATCATATTTTCTTTAGTAGCCTTTTAGTTTTTAACACCAAAGAAAGGCTAATACCAACGTTTAAGGGAAAATGGGAAAATGTTTAAGGTAGGAGAAAGAGTTATATTACATATTCTACTAAAGAAGTCTCTTGCTTGAATGAAGAAAATGGAAGACACAAGATAAAGATTAGTCCAAATGACTGAGGGACCACAACTACCATGGCCTCCACCAGACTGAGTCCAACACAACTAGATGGTGCTTGCCTACCACCACTGAATGCTCTGGCAGGGATCACAATAGAGGGTCCTGGACAGAGCTGGATAAAAATGTAGAACAAAATTTTAACTCACACACACAAAAAAAGACCAGACTTACTAGTCTGACAGAGACTGGAGAAACCCTGAGAGTATGGCCCCCAAACACTGTTTTAGCTCAGGAATGAAGTCACTCCTGATGGTCATCCTACATTGGAAGATTAGACAGGCCCATAAAACAAAATGAGAGTAAAGGGGCACACCAGCACAGGGACAAGATAAGAAGGCAGGAGGAGACAGGTAAGTTGGAAATAGGGAACCCAAGGTCGAGAAAGGGAGAGTGTTGACAGGTTGTGGGGTTGGTAACCAACGTCACAAAACAATATGTGAACTAATTGTTTAATGAGAAGCAAGTTTGTTCTGTAAATCTTCATCTCAAGTATAATGATAATTAAAAAAAGATACAAAAAGTTTCAAACAAAGAAAAAAAAAAAAGAAGTCTCCTGCTTTTATTAAACTTCTTGGTACAATCCTGGTTGGAGGTATGTGAAATACATGGTATTTGATGACTGTGGTAAAGTAACTAACAGTTTGCAATCCACAGCTGGTTTGCAGTGCAGATAGCTAACTCCCAAGAGACGCCAATATGGTCAGGGAAACAGTTCCACAAGAAATGCTAGAATTCATGCAGAACTGGCAGAACACTGGACAAGCACACAAGAACACCATCTACCTGGGATTAGAAGCTCAGGACAGGCTTCCGGAAAGAAGTAAGATCTTAGTTAAAATCTAAAAAATTGTTATTAAAAAAAATAAGGATACTAGCCTGTTATGGATTGATTGTGTCCCCTGAAAATATGTTATAAATCCTAACCTCTATGCCTGTGGTGAAAATCCCATTTAGGAATGGGTTGTCTTTGTTACGTTAATGAGACAGGATTAATACAGGGTGTCTTGAATCAATCTCTTTTGAGATATAAAATAAATTAAACAAACAAGAGAGATGGGGTAAAATGGATGCCAAGACATATGGATATCTCCCAAGAACCAGGAAGCAGAAGCTGAAGAGGCAAGGACCTTCCTCCAGAGCCCAAAGAGAGATAAAGCCTTTCCCCCTAGAGCCAGCACCTTGAATTTGGACTTCTAGCCACTAAACTGTGAGAAAATAAATTTCTGTTTGTTAAAGCCATCTGCTTGTGGTATTTCTGTTATAGCAGCACTAAATAAATAAGACACAACCTTACAACTCAAAGCACCTTTTATTGGGTAAAATAGTAGATGTGAGTGTGGGCAGGGGTTTGGGCAAATTGTGAAATGTAAGATTTAGCTCTGAATCATCTCTGCTGGGCTATCTACACCCTTCTTTCAATCCTGAAATGTCCCACTGGTACCTCAAACTCGGCATACCCCAAACTAAGTGTATTGTTTCCGTCCACCGCACCTAAACCTGTCCCTCCTCCTGTGTCCCTATTTCAGGGAAAGCCATCACCCTCCTCTAATGCCCAAGCTGGTTATGCCTTCCTTTTTACCCTCCAACTAATTTTCAGGTCCTACTGATACTTCCTCCTAAATGTCTCCTGAGTCTGTCCTGTCTCTTTGCCAACACTGTCATTTCTCTTCTCAGATCGGTATCACCTCGCACTTGGATGAACACATCAGCGTCCTAACTGCTCCCCTTGGTGCCAGTCTTTACCCACGCCAATACATTTTGTGGACCTCAGCCAGAGTGATCTTTGCAAAACACACAGCTGACCTTGTCAGTCACCTGTTTGAAACCATCTCCACTCCTAATAAGATAAAAATAAATCACTTTAACATGACTTATTAGATCTCTCAATATCTGGCCTCTGACTATAGGTCCAGTCTGAATGCAAGTCATTCTCATACTTGCAACCTATGGCACAACTATAATGAACTGTTTCAGTTCATTAAATGGGTCATTCCCTCTCTTCAAAGTCTTCACCCATAGTGTTCCTTCTCCTAGAACATTCCTGCCCTTGCTCCTCTTATCCTGAGGGCCAATTCTATGTATTGGTCAGATTTTAGTTTATTCATGACTTTCTCCCGGAGGGGAGCCCTGGTGGTGCAGTGGTTAAGTACTCAGCTCCTAACTCAAAGGTCGGCAGTTTGAACTCACCAGCTGCTTTGTGGGACAAAGAGGTGGCAATCCTCTTCTGTAAAGATTTACAGCCTTGAAAACCCTATGAGGAAGTTCTACTCTGTCCTATAGGGTCACTATGAGTTGGAACTGACTCGATGGTAACAGGTTTGGTCTCCAGAAGGCTTCCCTGGTCTCCTAACTCTTGTTAAGATGCTCCTTCCAGCTGTAACCTATAGCTTTCCAATGATCCTTCTTCTCATGTTGTGTGGTAACTGTTTGAGTAGATGTCCATTTCCCCAGTTAGATTGTAAATGAAGGCAGGGAGCATGTCTATATTGATCATCATTGAATCACCAGTGCCTAGGACAGTCTGGCGTATGGAGAGTAATCAACCCATATGTGTTGAATATCATGAAAGAAACAGAGTTTCTCATCTTACCCCTTAGTATCCCTAACAACTGATGGGCCATTTTGTTTCACTTCACCCTTATTATGCAGTTATTTTAGGGGCTTTCACCCATTCCTGACCAAGTCTCTTAATGTCTGCTTTTGGCCTTCAGGATATCATTCAATCTTGGCATGACATACAAAGCCTATTATGATCTAGCCCCTGCCTGCTTTCCCAGCCTCATCTCCATTCCTTTCTTTAAAATAATTCTGTCCTCTGATCACACCAGACTGCTTGGGCTTCCACAAGGTCACCATCCTCCGTACCTCTGCATCGTAACACTCTTCTCCATACCTGTAACACCTGGCATCTACTCTTTGCTCTTTATGACTTAATGTCAGGGTCATTGCTTCATGGAAGCCCAATCTGCCAAGCTCCCCTCCTCTGACCAGTAATGGAATAGGGTATTGGTTTTCTGAATTTTAGAGCACCCTATGCATTCTTCTGCTATAGCGTTTGAATTTTGTCTTTCACCTCTCTTTTAAGATTATAACTTCATGAAGACTAAGCAGAAGAATGTTATTAGTCTTTGTATTCACCTCATCTAACACAGTTGTTGTAGTTGGGTTCATTAAGTCAAATTTCGACTCATAGCAACCCCATGGGACAAAGTAGAACTGCACCATAGAGTCTTCTAAGCTATAATCTTTACAGGAGCAGATCACCAGGTCTTTTTCCCATGGAGCAGCTCTGTGGACTTGAACAGCCAACCTTCCGGTTAACAGCCAAGCTCTCAACTGTTGTGCCACAAGGGCTCTTTATCTAACACAGTACTTGGCACAAAAGGTCACTCATTAAATATCCTTTGAATGAATGATTTTCCTTTAAACAAATACAATGTGTTTTGATATACGCGGTAAGAACCAAAAGAAGCAAAGGGAATAAAAAAGTATCAATAATTTTTTAACCAAATTAACACAATGTGCTTTTATAATTTTTATAAGACTCCATATGAGCACCTCCTGCCTGGACTGTGACCTGAGCTCAAACTCAGGGAGGAGGGATGAGAGTACTGTCTTCACCTTTATCTGTCTGGCATTTTAAAATCTGGTTTCGATTGCACTTTAAAAATGTTGCTTTCATTATGTAAGCCTTCAAATCCTACATGTTTATAAAATATTCATTTCAGTCTGACAGGATCTAGGAATTTTGCAGTTCCCTTACTGCTGCTGCATTCTAAGGTATTTGCATACAGGGTACACATATTTCCTTTTTTCTCCTTTACTCTGATGTTGTCAGGTCTGGGGGGGCAGTACTGATAGAATATTTTCTGAGAATAATATTTTACAGCCAGGAGCTCTAGAATAGTTAGACATTACAAAAAAAATGCTGTTATTTTCTTAGAAAATTTCATCTGCTGAGGAGACAATGAATCCCAGAAACTGCCTGTGTTTCATTGCTGTTGCTGTCAGCTGCCATCGAGTCGGCTGCCCACTCACAGCGACTGTCTTAGTTATCCAGTGCTGCTGTAACAGAAATACCGCAAGTGGGTGGTTGTAACAAGCAGAAATTTATTTTCTCACAGTTTAGGAGGACAGAAGTTAGAATTCAGGGTGCTGGCTCTAGGGGAAAGTTTTCTCTCTGTGTCATCTCCAGAGGAATGCCCTTGTCTCTTTTGGGCTTCTGCCCCTGGGTGACCTTCATATGGGTTGGCATTTCTCCTTCCCGTCGCTGCTTCTTTAATCTCCTTGTTTAATCTCTTTTATATCTAAAAAGAGATTGACTCAAGACATACCCTAAACTAATCCTGCCTCATTAACATAAGAAATACAACCCATTCCCAAATGGGATTAGAACCAGAGGCATAGAGGTTAGGCTTTACAACACAAATTTTTGTATCAATCCATATCAGCGACCCTGTGCACAACTGAACAAAACACTGCCCAGTCCTGCACCATCTCCCTAATCAGCTGTGGATAAGATTGCTGTGATCCATTGGGCTTTCACTGGCTCATTTTTGGACGTAGATCACCAGGTCTTTCTTCCTAGTCCGTCTTCATCTGGAAGCTCCGCTGAAACTTGTCCAGTATCACAGCAACATGCAAGCCTCAACTGACAGATGGGTGTTGGCTATGCATGAGGTGCGCTGGCTGGAATCAAACCCAGGTCTCCCACATGGAAAGCAAGAATTCCATCACTGAACCACCAACAGCCTCCCTATGTTTCATAGATGACATAAATCCAGATGTCAAGCAAGAGCAATGCAGGCCTCTCAGGCACAAACCATTTTATTTTGTAGATATCTAGAAATCTACTAACGTAATCCTCTCATATGCTGTTTGATCCTTATGGGTGTTGAGAAATATAATCCAAATTCCTATAGATGTTTAACAACACAAGTGAGAACATGGAAGGACTCCTGCTTAACCACATGTGTAAATATTCAACCAAATTTAGTCACAGGTCTCCTCCACTTAAATTTGGCTCTTGATGTGTGTTCAAACTCTTTTCACACACACAAACACACCTACCTACTGTAATGTCTATGAATAATTCCTCCTCTGTAGGCCTGGTTCGAAGCTGTAATTAGGGTTGATCAGCATTTGTAAAATTGTTTTTACTTTTCCCGAAGACAAAGTTACAGCACTTTAAAACATTCTGCTAACATTACCTTTCTTTCATGTGCCTGCACTCATAAGCTCCTAGAGGCAGAGGAGAGATGTGGAGCTGACCTGTTCCAATCCAGTGGAGGTCAAGTGCAATCACATCATAGAAACCAAATCCTCAGCTGCAGAACCACATCAAAAGAGCAGCATGCAGGTGAAAGCAGCCAGTCCTACGATCTGAAGTGTCAGGGGGCATGTTTTGTGGGATATTCATGAAAGACAAACAGGAAAAACATTAGAATTTGGACTTTCTTGAGGGTGAGGCTGAAGTCGTAGCTAAGGTGTATGCATGTGTGTGGGATGAGAGGTGATACGTACATGTGCTGGAGGAGGTGATGAGGGAGCTATTCCTATGGCTGTAGAGAGAGTTATAAAATATGTATAAGTATCTGTTCAAAGGAAAGCCTTTTGTAATATTCCCACTTGTGGGGATATGTGCCATTAAAATATGGATGTATAAAGGCCTCTATGCTGCACAACATGTTGAGATTTGTCCCCAACATGTTGAGACTTGTCACAACTTGTTTTTCCAAACCCGTTACTGATTGGCTTGTTTACCTGAATTCCTCCTCCCTTGCCTGAAACTTATTGTTATTCACCCAAAGCCCATTGTTCTGTTATTTGCTTCACTGCTTGCTCTATTGACTATAAATAAACTCCTGGGACTGAAGCCAAGGTTCGACTCCTCAGAGTGACCCTCCTGGCCCCACTTCTCTGTAAGAGTTGTGGCATTGGTTATTGTCTCTGCCGCCCCAACAACTGTCGCAGCTGCGACACCCACTTTTGGGCTGAGAACAAAATGCCTGGGTTAGAAGGGCAAGGGGCAGGAACTGAGGCCAGCAGAAGCAGAGTTCACAATCTGGCCCTGCCACAGAACGCTGAATTTTCCCAAGGCTTTGGATGTCAGGAGATGACAAAGTGTGATAGCTGAACTTGGGGTCAATGGACAGGACAGAGTAAGAAGATAAAGAGAAGTTTCTGGCCCTCTTGATCAGCCACCCTCATGTGTATTTAATACTTCCTGGTACTCATATCCTGGGCAACCCCCCTGTATCATTCCCTTAACTCTAAAGCCCTCTTGTGCCTACACTCGTAAGTGCAGGGATGACTGTTCCAGCTACCCTGATCTGATCAGTCACAAAACTGAGCCATCTGGCTTAACTGGACTGTCAGCAATTTAACAAGACTGTAAATGACCTTAGGGTATGGATGCAAATTTTACTTCTTTTTTAATCTTTTAATAAATGATTATTGTGGTTGATAATAAAAAGACACATAATAACAACAGCAATTATTATTATTATTATATAGTGTGTATTTTGCGCTAGACAATATTGTAAGTGGGGTATAACAATGAATGTATTTAATGCTCACACCAAATGCCCCCATGCATCTGTCAGTTCTTCATACCGTGGTGGCTTGTGTGTTGCTGTGCTGCTGGAAGCTATGCCACTGGTATTCAAATACCAGCAGGGGCACCCATGGCGGACAGGTTTCAGCTGAGCTTCCAGACTAAGACAGACTAGGAAGAAGGACCCAGCAGTCTACTTCTGAAAAGAATTAACCAGTGAAAACCTTATGAATAGCAGCAGAACATTGTCTGATATAATCCCAGAAGATGAGCCCTTCAGGTTGGAAGGCACTCAAAATACAACTGGGGAAGAGCTGCTTCCTCAAAATAGAGTCTACCATAATGACATGGATGGAGTCAAGCTTTCAGGGCCTTCATCTGCTGATGGGGCACGACTCAAGATGAGAAGAAAGAGCAGCAAACATCCAGTAATAATCAGAACATAGAATGCACGAAGTGTGAATCTAGGAAAATTGGAAATCATCAAAAATGAAACGGAATTCATAAACATTGATATCCTAGGCGTTAGTGAGCTGAAATGGACGGGTATTGGTTATTTTGAATCGGACAATCATATGGTCTACTATGCCAGGAATGACAACTTGAAGAGGAATGCCTTTGCATTCATCATCAAAAAGAACATTTCAAGGTCTATCCTGAAGTACAACACTGTCAGTGATAGGATAATATCCATATGCCTACAAGGAAGACCAGTTAATACGACTATTATTCCAGTTGAAGTGTCAACCACTGAGGCCAAAGATGAAGAAACCGAAGATTTTTACCAGCTTCTGCAGTCTGAAATTGATCAAACATGCAATCAGGATGCACTGATAATTACTGGTGATTGGGATGCGAGAGCTGGAAATGAAGAAGGATCGGTAGTTGGAAAATATGGCCTTGGTGATAGAAACTATGCTGGAGATCACAGGAAAGAATTCTGCAAGACCAACTGCTTGTTCACTGCAAATACCCTTTTTCAATAACATAAACAGTGACTATACACTTGAACCCTGCCAGATGGAATACACAGGAGTCAAATCAACTACACCTGTGGAAAGAGATAATGGCAAAGCTCTGTATCATCAGTCAGAATAAGTCCAGGGGCTGACTGCGTGATAGACCATCAAGTTCAGAAGCAAGTTCAAGGTGAAGTTGAAGAAAATTAAAGCAAGACCATAAGAGCCAAAGTACAACCTTGAGTATATACCACCTCAGTTTAGAGACCATCTCAAGAACTGATTTGATGCATTGAACACTAATGACACTAAACCAGACAAGTTGTGAAATGACATCAAGAACATCATACATGAAAAAAGCAAAAGGTCATTAAAAGGATAAGAAAGAAAGAACAAATTGGATGTCAGAAGAGATTCTGAAACTTGCTCTTGAATGTAGAGTAGCTAAAGTGAAAGGAAGAAATGATGAAGTTAAAGAGCTGAACAGAAGATTTCAAAGGACTGTTCCAGAAGACAAAGTAAAGTATTTGTGATGGTTAAGATTGTGTGTCAACTTGGCTGGGCCATGATTCTCAGAATTTTGGCAGCCTCCCTGTTGAGATTTGATACATGATCACCCACATGATGGGATCTGCTGTGACTAGCCAATTAGTTGAAGGGGAATTTCTTTGGCATGTGGCCGGCATCGAGTGTGGGTGGACGTTCAGGCAGTGCTCTGGGGCTTTTGCTCATTCTGGATCCTGCAGCTGACTCCTGTTCATCTGACCTTTGGTTCTTGGGACTTGAGCTAGCAGCTTACCTGTGGTCTTGCCTGCCAGTTCTTGGGATTTGTTGATCTTCACAGCCTGTGAGCAACAGCCCTGTTATCCAGCCTGCCCATCTTTTGTTTTCCAACCCCTGTGGCTATGTGAATCAAGAGAAGCCTCTATTCTAACCCACGGACTTGGACATTAAAGCCTCTACAACCATGTGAGCCATTTCATCAACATAAATCTCTCTATATATACATATATTTATACACTTTACTGGTTTTGCTTCTCTAGAGAACCCAGCCTCAGGCAGTATTATAATGACATGTGCAAAAACCTGGAGATAGAAAACCAAAAGGGAAGAACATGCTTGGCATTTCTCAAGCTGAAACAAACTGAAGAAAAAATTCAATCTTGAGTTGCAATATTGAAGGATTCTATGGGAAAAATATTAAATGATGCAGGAAGCATCAAAAAAAGATTGAAGGGATACACAGTCACCGTATCAATAAGAATTAGTCAACATTCAACCATTTCAGGAAATAGTATATCATGAAGAACCGATGGTACTCAAGGGAGAGGTCCAAGTTGCACTGAAGGCATTGGCAAAGAACAAGTCTCCAGGAATTGACAGAATACCAATTGAGATGTTTCAACAAATGGATGCAGTTCTGGAAGTGCTCACTCGTCTATGTCAAGAACTTTTTAAGTGAGCTACCTGGCCAACCAACTGGAAGAGATCCATATTTGTACCCATCCCAAAGAAAGGTGATCCAACAGAATGTGGAAATTATCAAACAGTATCATTAATATCACACACAAGTAAAATTTTACTGAAGAGCATTCAAAAGTGGTAGCAGGAGTACATCAACAAGGTACTGCCAGAAATTCAAGCTGGTTTCAGAAAAGGACATGGAACCAGGGATATCATTGCCGATGTCAGATGGATTTTGGCTGAAAGCAGACAATACCAGAAAGATATTTACCTGTGTTTTATTGACTATGCAAAGGTATTCAACCATGTGGATCAGTACATACTATGGATAACATGGCAAAGAACGGGAATTCCAGAACACTTAATTGTGCCCATGAGGAACCTGTACTTAGACCAAGAGGTAGTCGTTCAAACAGAACAAGGGAATATTGCATGGTTTAAAGACAAGAAAGAAGTGTATCAGGGTTGTATTCTTTCACCATAACTATTCAATCTTTATGTTGAGCAAATAATCCGAGAAACTGGACTATATGAAGAAGAACGAGGCATCAGGATTGCAGGAAGACTCATTAACAACCTGCGTTATGCGGATGACACAACCTTGCTTGCTGAAAGTGAAGAGGACTTGAAACACTTACTGATGAAGTCAAAGACCACTGCCTTCAGTATAGATTACACCTAAATATAAAGAAAATGAAAATCCTCACAACTGGACCAATAAGCAACATCATGATAAATGGAAAAAGATTGAAGTTGTCAAGGATTTCATTTTACTGGGATCCACAATCAACACTCATGGAAGCAGCAGTCAAGAAACCAAATGACACATTGCATTGGGCATATCTGCTGCAAAAGATCTCTTTAAAGTGTTAAAAAGCAAAGATGTCACTTTAAGGACTAAGATGCGCCTGACCCAAGCCATGGTGTTTTCAGTCGTCCCATATGCATGTGAAAGCTGGACGGTGAATAAGCAAGACTGAAGAAAAACCGGTAACTTTGAATTATGGTGTTGGTGAAGAATATTGAATATACCATGGACTGCCAGAAGAATGGAGTCCTGATGGGGCTGTAGTTAATTGGCTGCTAATCAAAAGGTCAGCAGTTCAAATTCACCAGCCGCTCCTTGGAAACCGTATGGGGCAGTTCTACTCTGTCCTCTATGGTCGCTATGGGTTGGAATTGACTCGATGGCAACTGGTTTGGTTTGGTTGGTTTTGGCCAGAAAAATGAACAAATCTGTCTTGGAAGAAGTACAGCCAGAATGCTCATTAGAAGCATGATGGCGAGATTTTGTCTCACATACTTTGGATATGTTATCAGGAGGGACCAGTCCCTGGAGAAGGACATCATGCTTGGTAAAGTAGAGGGTCAGAGAAAAAGAGGAAGCCCCTCAATGAGGTGGATTGACACAGTGGCTGCAACAACGGGCTCAAGCATAACAATGATTGTGAGGATGGCGCAGGACTGGGCAGTGTTTCATTCTGTTGTACGTAGGGTTGCTATGAGTCAGAACCGACTGGACGCACCTAACAACACAAGAGCAGTTATGAACAAAAGACAGTTCTTGCCTTCAAGGAGTGTATGATCTTGAAGAGGAAATAAGTACCCAAGTTACTATACTATTAACCTGTAAGAGACAAATACCAAGTGAGGCTATCAGCAGAGGTCTGTGTGGTTCAGAAGGGTGAGACCAAAGCATCTGCCCTAGAAGTAGAGGAAGGATTACAGGAAGGAAATGGCAGATTGCCTGTAGCTGGTAAGTTTTAAAATAATTCTTGCATATTTTGATGCTCCTGAATGATTTTAGATAACATCTGTAGAACTGCAAAGCAAACCATCTCACCTCTTAAAAATAACTTTAAACTCTTGAACACCAGTAAATGGGTTTTTCAGTCACTGTACAGAAAATATAAATTAAGCTAAGTTTTTATTTCCACAAAAACTAAAATAAAAGCCATATACAAGACCGATTAACTGTTATTTTAAATGTGACCCTTAATGCAGACATAAACAGTCCACCCCATCCCTCACTGTGTGGGCTTATATCCCAACTCATTCTACCATGCGAATTGCCAGCTGAAACAAAAATAAATAAAGCATCTAAATAAAGCATCTCTTCGGAAGGCACCTGTGCCATTAGATTTTTTTTCTGGTTTCTTCAAACTGATTTATCAAACATTCATTTAAGATCGAAGCATCCAAAATGTTTATTGTCGTCCCGAAAATTCTATCATAATAGATTTCAGTTATATAGTAACTTTGGACTAAAATAAACAATTAGTAAAAGGGATTTTTTTAAAGTACAGTGCAGTCTTGAAAGCTAAAATTCATTTTAAACTGAGAGAATATAATTATGAATTATGAAAAGAATTTCTTTCATTTTTACTAATTAGTTTCAAACAAAATATGAGAACTCAAAAATAGAACCATCAACTAGTTTCCTCTTCCACTGATTAAATACTTATAATCTGAATTTGACTTGATATTTAGTTTGATGTTAGATAATAAAACCATTTCATGTTCCAATAACAATCTTTTTGTGGTTGTTTTTTGATCTGTTTCTAGACATTGCTTCTATTTCTTAATTTTCATAAAGTAGATGTGATGAGACAACTCTTCATTCAGGACTTTCAATGCACAGTGACATTCTACCCTGCCCTATTAAAAAGATTTGATGTGTTTTTTGTTTTATGTTGCTATTTCTTTCATATGCATTGTTTTATAATGACTAATGAAAAGAAGTTTCATTTTGCCAGCTGGAAAAGCTTGCCAGCTTCTCCTGTCTTTTCCAGAAGGAATAGAAAGAATGACTTAATAATTTATAGGATCGTAACAAATAATGTTTCATGCCATCTTCTTGTCTATCAAACTAAGCCAACACGGTTAATGGAACGGCTAGGAACAACTTTCTGAAATCTATGATTATTAATATCAAGTTTCTGTTTGGTTTTTGATGACAAAACTTTAACAGGAAATGAATGGAAAAGAACCTCTCACACGGTAGATGATGAGGTTTCAGAAAAGGAATCTTTCTAGTTATCACTTAGCAGAACAATACTATGTCCTGTATTTCCATTTAGGTTTTGTCTTCTAACACAAAAACTCGTTTTTCTCTACATATTGAATGAATTCTTTCCTCCTGTTAAAAATTTCTGTTCAGTAATTCAGTTAGGTCATCATACCTAGAGTAAAATTAATACTGAAGCAAAGAGTTAGGAATTCCAGCTAAAGGAAAACAATTACATTGATCTTTTTCAATGTGCCTCTCGAAATCTCTACTATATCTCAGATGCTACCTTTTTTTTAAAAAAAGTATCTTACGGTCCTTTCCACTACCAGTTGCTGTTGAGTTGACTCCGACTCATGGCAACCCTATGTATGCCAGGTCTTTCTTCTGAGGCACCTCTGAGTGGACTCAAACCATCAACCTTTCAGTAAGCAGCTGAGTATGTTAACTATTTGTACCACCCAGGGACTCTGATGGTCCACTGAACACCATTGTTCCAGGTATTTTCTTTCTCTTCCATGAATTTTTATCTTCTCTTTCCTTAAAAAAAAAATCACATTCCTCTCACATTTTTGCCTCACCTAGTTTTACACTTACGTGTTGGAAATGCCCGACTGTTCATCTGTTCTAGCTGCTCTTCCTAAAAGTTTCGTTATTTCTATCTGCATCAAGTGAACTTCTGGTTCAAAAGTGTACACTATATAGCTGTATTTGTTGAGGTATGGTGTAGGGGTGGATGAGGCAGCAGTGGCCATGTTGCACAGAGAAAATAATTCTACTTCCACTTCCATTTAACTTAAATATTCCATTTGTCTTAAAGTTTCTTTAACCTATTTCTCTCATGTGACTAAGTGCTATAAATCCACTTAACCATCTCTACAAGTCTGTTGGTACATTCAAAACCTACAGAAATCCTCATTTCTTTTTAATTAATCTGGAAGAAGAATTTTGAATTTCACACTGTACTATGAATCTGATATTCCTTCCTTATCTGCAAGTACAGAATGTATTGTCTGTAGAACTTATTTGTCAAATCACCACATAATTGTCTCCTGATATTTTCTGTAATATTATTTATCAAATAATCTAGCAGTGTTGCAAAAGAGTGTATCAGCATTGTGAGATAATGTAGAGATGCTGATTTTGTACACTATGTATCTTTCTACATGCTTGTCTTGTATGCCTCAGCTAGATTGCAAATACTTTAGGGCATACATCAATGCATATTTGTATCCTTCTGACAACAAAACATATTAGGTGTTCAACATTTGATTGGTAGTCAGCCATTTAAGAGTTTTGTGACCAAAAATCTTTTGATTTTTTTTCAATTCAGTGTTATCGTATGAATTTTAAGGAAGATATTTTGCTTATTAACAGTGTCTCTTATTCATTAATTGATTTATTCAACACACATGGCACACCAGCTGTGTATCAGGTGCTGAGCTTGACTGGGCATACGTAAAGATAGAGGGAAAACCAAATGCCAAAGGCTCAAAGAACTCTCTGTCTAAGGTAGGAGAGAAACATCAGGTGGTACAGTGAATTGTTTTAGTATGGCCCTTCTAGTCACAGTCTTGGAACTCTTACAAAATGACTGGGAGGAATTATGCAAAGAAGGTGCTTGTGGCCCACCAAGGGGATTAGACAGCCTGCTAATAATGCAAATAAGGCACATGGAACCCTTGCAGGGGGTGGGATCATGCAAATAAGGTGGATGGGACCCTTGTAGGAGACTGGTCAGTTTCACCATCCTTCTAGTTTTAAATACAGCCCATCCCAGAGGGAGTGTCTTAGTCTTCCAGTGCTGCTGTAACAGAAATACCACAAGTAGATGGCTTTAACAAACAGAAGTTTATTCTCTCACAGTCTTGAAAGCTAGAAGTCCAAATTCAAGGTTTTAGCTCCAGGGGAAGGCTGTCTCTGTTGGCTCTGGAAGAAGGTCCTTGTCATAAATCTTCCCCTGGCTAGGAGCTTCTCCACACAGGAACCCTGAGTCCAAAGGATGCACTCTGCTCCCAGTGCTGCTTTTGTGGTGGTATGAGGTCCCCCTGTCTCTCTGCTCACTTCTCTCTTTTATATCTCAAAAGAGATTGTCTCAGGATACAATCCAATCTTGTCAATCAAGTCCTGCCTCATTAACATAACTGCCACCTATCCCACTTCATTAACATCATAGAGGTAGGATTTACAACACATAGGAAAATCACATCAGATGACAAAATGGTGGACAATCACACAATACTGGGAATCATGGCCTAGCCAAATAGATACACTTATTTTTTGGGGATACAATACAATCCATGATAGTGACGGAGGGGGATCTCACTACCATCAAAAAGAAGATACAGGAGCAGAGCGTGTCTTTTGAATCTAGGATCCCTATGCTGAGAACCTCCTAGGCCTGTAGGACAGAGAGAGTTATAACACAGGAGAAGGTGTGAGACAGTGAGAAGTGGCAGGAAGCACTGCAGAGTCCAGAGGCAGAAAAACGCTGGCAGCAAACCAAGGAGATCAGTGCGAGATGGCATGGTGGGCTTCCTGGCCCAAAGAGCAAGGTGGCTGCAGTGGGTGTGCAGACCCACAGAGCAAGAGAGCTGAACACCTTCGGGCAGGAGGCTTCTTTGTGGACTGGGGTGCCTCTGGGCACTTATTGTCAGAGCTAAACAGCTTTGTAACACTTGCCCAAGCAGGGCAGAGGCCAGGCTGAGGGCCAAGGGCCATGGACAAAGAAAGGAGGCCTGTCCTGAGGGGATCGAGAGGAGGCCTGTCCTAAGGGGGTTGAGAGGAAGCTCATCCTGAGGGGGCCTAGAGGAGGTCTGCATGGCCCCGAGGAGCTGAGAGAGCTGTCCTGCACTGAAGAAGGGAGACTTTGCCTACATGCTTCCTTATCCTGAGGTGTAGCCTGTTGACCCTGATCCTGAGTTGTAAACTGTTACTTCCCTAATAAACCCCATAACTGTGAGTATGGTCTGTGAGATCTGTGTGGCCACTGCAACAAATTATCAAACCCAGCAGAGAAGTAGAGAGCTATTGCAGGGATGGCTGGTGTCAGAATTGGTAAAAAGTTTGGAGAGAGGAGGTATGTCTGACCTCCACCTCATAGGAATCAGCTTTGGGCTGTTGATGATAATTCTCCTCTCTCCCCCTGAAGTTAGATAAGGAGGTCTAACACCACGTTATTTTTACACATGAGAATAACTGAGGTGCATCAAGGAGTTACACCAACACAGGGCCTGTCGCACAGACCACATGGTTTCTAGCAGCACTGCATTTTTCTTGATGTGTTGATACTGACAAAAACAATCATAACAGCTGCCATTTATTGAGCCCTCCACCATTCATTTGTCAGTTTGTTGTACTGTGGTGGAGTGTGTGTTGCTATGACACTGGAAGCTGTGCCACCAACATTTCAAATACCAGCATGGTGAACAGGTTTCAGTGGAGCTTCCAGACTAAGACAGTCTAGGAAGAAAGGCCTGTTGATTTACTGCCAAAAATTAACCAATGAACACCTTATGGATCACAACAGAGCATTGTCCAACTCACTTGCTTTGGGAAGAGGGATCAACTGCTGGGGAAGGACATTATGTTTGGTGAAGTAGAGGGCCAGTGAGGATGAGGGAGATCCTAGGTGAGATGGAATGGCTCAACAGCCACAATGACGGACTCCAGCATGCTGGAGACTGGCAGGATGATGCAGGACTGTACAACATTTTGTTCTGTTGTACATAAAGTCACTATAAGTAGGAGTCAATTTGACGGCAGCTGTCCGTCTATTTATCTACCTATCTATCATTGAGTCCTTACTACCCAACAGGCACTGTGCACCTGACCTGAGTTATTTTATTAATCTTCACAGCAATCATTCTCAGATGAGAAAACTAAGGCTCAATGAAGCTACTTGCTCCAAGTCAGACAGTTAAGATTCCAACCCAGCCCTGACCCCAATCCAACTCCATGGACAGTACCCTCTCCTAGGTTTCATAGGATTGTTCTAGTGTGTACCAGGGCAAGGCATCTTCATTTACATACAGAACTTTTCCTGTGTTACTCTTCTTTCTGAGAAGCAGACACGCATTTAATATGTTACTTTGAGGACAGTAGGCACTTTTAGATGCTGTCATGCTTCTTTAAGCTGACAAGGTACTATCTAGAATTTTTCTCCAGTTTCCTAAGAGTTATTTTATATCCTAAGAGTTTTTAATGAATTGAGAAATCATTCCACTAATTTTCGGACCTCTGCTAAAAGTTTAATCTCCTGGAAATTTCATTTATGATAAAATAAATAAGGAAAAGAAAAATTATAGCTATGGATGTGTCATCTGTAACATACACAAATATACATATACATACATATATATATAGATAAAGGCTGAATAATTTTCCTAAGCTCACACAGCAGTTAGTGGCAGAGAAGGGCCTTAAAATTTATTTATATCCCTCAACAATGAACTTAAATTAATTAAGGTAAATGCAAGGGTGGTTTACAATGCCTTCTGAAAACATCATTTCAGACTCCAATATTTTCCCTTAAGATTAATTTAACAATGATTTCATCTATGCCTCGTGTTTTTGAATCAACATTTAATGCTGTGGTACATTTGTCATTGCTTAAGGTTTTTTTTGGTGAATAATTGACACTAAATGCCAATTCTATGAAGTTAGCATATTTGGCATGATTAACTTCATTATACCTATTAGATAATATGACTGTTTCTTAAAAACACAAATAAAAAACAGAAATTTAAGAGCAGGAGCCATCACCTGCAATCTGACATTTTTCCATACCTGATGTAGAGGTTCCGAGGTTCCGTCATTATACAGTGAAATCTGTGAAAGCCAGAACTCTACAGGACTGCCTTTTTTCCCCCAGATCTCACAAGTTTTCTGCCTTTGACAGGGTGCAGTCTTACGACTTTTCTATCACTTGTTTTAGTGGAAAATATTTGAGTTTTCCTTTTCTGACAGGTTTCCACCTTACACAGGTTCTGGATTTTTTAGGTTTTACTGAATACCACTATACTTTACTTTAATGCTTTTTTATAGTACAGCACTCTATTTTTACAGCATGAGTTATATTTGTTACCCTAAATTTTTTAAAAATTTATTTAAGTCAGATGACCTAAATATTGTTTTTAATTACGGTTTGACTAAGAAAATTCTATAAATGAATAAAACTTTATGACATAAATTCTAAACAAAATTTATCTTTGAGGAGTTCCTCATTACTTATGTTTACAATTGTAGACTGTGTTTTCCCTGGCCTGTTTTATGCACTCTCTCAGAGAAATAATGTTTTAGAATTCAAACTCTTTACAAAAAAAATTAAAAGAAGAAATATTTTATTTCAAGTGTCTAAAATCTTAGTAATGTTTAGACATTAACATCTACTATGAGAAAATTTCATTATTAATTACGTCTTTTAAAGAGAATTTAAAAAAAAATTTTTTTCTTTATTGTACTTCAGGTGAAGGTTTACAGAACAAATAGTTTCTCATGAAACAGTAGTACACATATTGTTTTACGACATTGGTTAACAACCCCAAGACATGTCAACCCTCTCCCTTCTCGACCTTTTTTTTTTTGATGAAAATATACATAGCCAAAGATACACCATTTCAAAAATTTCTACATACACAGTTCAGTGACATCGACTATGCTCTTCCAATTGTGCTGCAATTCTCACTTTAGATGAAGGTTTACAGAACAAAATAGTTTCTCATTAAACAGTTAGCACACATGTTGCCCTATGACAATGGTTAACAACCTCACAACATATCAACACTATCCTTACTCAACCTTGAGTTCCCTATCACCAGCTTTCCTGTCCCCTTCTGCCTTCTAGTCCTTGTCCCTGGATGGCTGTGCCTCATTAGTCCCATTTGGTTTAATTGGGCTGTCCAATCCCTGCCTGAACGGTGAACCTCGGAAATGACTTCACCACTGAGCTAAAAGGGTGTCTGGGGGCCATAATCTCGGGGTTTCTCCAGTCTCCTTTAGGCCAGTAAATATGGTCTTTTTTTTTGTGAGTTAGAATTTTGTTCTACATCCTTCTCCAGCTCTGTCCAGAACCCTCTGTTGTGATCCCGGTCAGAGCAGTGAGTGGTGGTAGCCGGGCACCATCTAGCTGTACTGGACTCAGTCCAGTGGAGGCCGTGGTAGCTGTGGTCCATTAGTCCTTTGGACTAATCTTTTCCTTGTATCCATTTCCCATTACACTCCATTTCTCCCAAAGAGATGAGACCAGGGCTTTTTTTTTGTTGGAGTTTTTTTTAATTACCTTTTCAATCTCTTCTGTTGGTATGGGTCTGTTCAGATTTTCGACATCACTTTGTTGTAGTTTGGGTAGGTAGTGTGTTTCTGGAAATTTATCCATTTCCTCTCGGTT
The DNA here is from genome assembly GCA_030035585.1 of Dugong dugon. Taxonomy (NCBI): domain Eukaryota; kingdom Metazoa; phylum Chordata; class Mammalia; order Sirenia; family Dugongidae; genus Dugong; species Dugong dugon. Next base: position 1,823,610 of record CM057475.1, on the reverse strand, counting down.
TCCAAATTGGTTGGAGTATAGTTTTTCATAATATTCTGTTATGATCGTTTTTATTTCAGTTGGGTCTGTTGTAATGTCACCCATTTCATTTCTTATTAGGGTTATTTGTGTCCTCTCCTGTTTTTCTTTTGTCAGTCTGGCCAGTGGTTTGTCGATTTTGTTGAGTCTTTCAAAGAACCAACTTTTGGTTTTGTTGATTCTTTCTACTGTTTTTCTGTTCTCTATTTCATTTATTTCTGCTCTGTTCTTTATTATTTCCTTTCTTCTGGTGTCTGTGGGCGTTTTTGCTCTTCTCTTTCTATTTATTTGAGTTGTGTGGTTAATGTTTTGATTTTGTCCCTTTCTTCCTTTTGATGTGTGCATCTATTGCTATAAATTGTCCTCTGAGGACTGCCTTTGCTGTGTCCCAGAGGTTTTGTTATGACGTGTTTTCATTCTCATTTGATTCTAGGAATTTTTTGATTCCATCTCTGATTTCTTCTATTACCCAGTGATGTGTAAGCAGGGTATTATTCAGTTTCCATGTAATGGATTTTTTTTCCTTGCTTTTTCTGTTGTTAATTTCTACCTTGATGGCATTGTGGTCAGAGAAGATACTTTGAATTATAGAAACATTTTGGATCTTGTTGAGGATTGCTCTGTGGCCTAAGATGTGGTCTATTCTGGAAAACGTTCCATGTCATTGGAAAAGAATGTGTACTTTGCAGTGGTTGGATGGAGTGTTCTCTATATGTCTATGAGGTCAAGTTGGCTGTTTGTGCCCTTTAGTTCTTCTGTATCTTTGCTGGGTTTCTTCTTAGTTGTTTTGTCCTTTACTGAGAGTGGTGTGTTGAAGTCTCCTACTATTATTGTGGAACTGTCAATTTCTCTTTTCAGTGTTGTTAGAGTTTGTTTTACGTATTTTGGAGCCCTGTCATTGGGTGCATAGTTGTTTATTACGGTTATATCTTCATGATGGATCATCCCCTTAATCATTATATAGTGTCCTTCTTTGTCTTTTATGGTGAATTTTGTTTTAAAATCTATTTTATCTGAGATTAGTGTTGCCACTCCTGCTGTTTTTTGGTAGTTGTTAGCTTGCTATATATTTTCCCAGCCTTTGACTATTAATAAATTCCCATCTTTGTTTCTAAGGTGTGTCTCTTGTAGACAGCATATTGATGGATCCCATTTTCTTATCCATTCTTTCACTCACCTTCTCTTTATGGGTGCATTGAGTCCATTTACATTTAGTGTAATTATTGAGAGATGTGTTTGTTGCTGTCATTTTGTAGTGCTGACATTTTCTTTGTTCTTCTTACTCTCCTGTGCTGAGTTACTTTTGTCTGTGGATTTTTTTTCATTTCTTTTGTTTTTGTAGGTTTTGTTTTTGCTGAGACTTTATGTTTTTCCTCTTTATTTTTATGAGTATGTTTATTAACTTTCTTTTTGGTTACCATGAAGTTTATCTTTCTAAATTTGAAGCAGTCTATTATTACTTGGTATTGCCTTGCCTTCCTCTCTATTAGAAGATTCTATACCTACACCGTTTATTCCCTCTATTATTGTTCTGATGTTGTTGTCATTTACTGATTAACTGCCTTGATTCCCTGTTGTGTTTATTTTAGTTTTGGATAGTCCTTGAGAGTTCATTTCCTAGGTTGGTATCTGGCTGGTACGATCCTACGTCCTAGATTCTGCCTGTGAGCTGAAGTTGTTTGTTCTCAGATCAAAGGACTCCCTTTAATAATTCTTGTAAGTTTTGTTTGGTTTTTACATATTCCCTTAATTTCTGTTTATTTGGAAATGTCTTAATTTCACCATAATATTTGAATGAGAGTTTTGCAGGATGTAATATTCTTGGCTGGCAATTTTTTTCTTTCAAGGTTTGATATATATCATCCCATTGCCTTCTTGCCTGCATGGTTTCTGCCGAATAATTTGAACTTAGTCTTATTGTTTCTTCTCTGTATGTGACTTCTTGTTTTTCATGAGCTGCTCTCAGAATTCTTTGTTTGTCTTTGGATTTGGCGAGTGTGATTATGATATGCCTTGGTGATTTTCTTTTGGGGTCTATCCTATATGGGGTTCGTTGAGCTTCTTGGATGGCCAACTTTTCATCTTTCATGATTTTGGGGAAGTATTCTGTCAGCAGTTCTTCAATGACCGTCTCTGTGTTTTCTGTTTTCTCCCCCTGTTCTGGAACTCCAATCACTCCCAGATTTTTGCTTTTGATTGTGTCCCACATAACTCTCAAGATCTCTTCATTTTTCTTTGTTCTTTTTCTGAGTTTTCCTCAAACAGCGTTTTATCCAAGTGTTTGTCTTCAATTCTGCTGATCCTGTCTTCCACTATTTCAAATCTGTTCCTCAACCCTTTGATGACACTGTCCTTTTCTGAAATCTTGTTGTTTCTCTTTTGGATTTCTAATTGTTGTTTTTATATAATTTCTAGTTGTGAAATTATGTTGGCATTTTGATCCTACTTTATTTTCCTGAATTCTTCCATTTTTTTGGTCTGTATATTCCATGAATTTGTCTGCCTTTTCTGTGAATTTGTCGATTTTTTCCTCATTTTTGTCTGCTTTTTGCTTCAACTCTTGGATAATTCTTAGTATTAGAGTTTTGAATTCCCTATCACGTAGTTCTAGTGCCTTTTCTTCCACTGGAAAGTCATCTGGTGTTTTATTTTGGGTGCCTACTGGAACCATCCTGTCCTGTTTTGATATTGTCTGCTGTCTTCAGGGCATTCAGTAGTTAATTTTTTCATTTGTTGATTGTAGATTTATTTGTTTCATTTTTTTTTTTTACTTGGCTATGTCTGAGCATGTTGGCTGTGTGTTCTTTGTTGTTTGCTTGTCTGTGAGCATGATACTTTTCACCTCTTTCTCCAATTGGCAGGGTCAGTCACTCAGATATGGTACAGCAGGGCAGGTCTAGCTGAAGAGGAGTTACTGGGACAGGTTGTTTGTGGCACTTACTACAGCCACCAGGGCTGGTCGGTAATCAGTGCAGGGCAGGTTCCAGTAGGACATGCCTGTGCTGCTTGGTGGTGTGATGTTAAGTGCATGGTGCAGGTAGGCAAGATGTGGGGGGGGGGGATTTTTACGTGTGTAGCTAAGATGGATATGGGAGAGAGGAGAGAGGAACAGAAGCCAAAAACATACAAACGAAGAAAAAAGAGTGCTAGGGGGAGCTTGCCGTTGGAGGGGAGAGATGAGAGTCTATGCAATGGAGAAAAACAAAATGCAGAAGAAGAAGAAGAAAAAAGAAAAGATGAATAAATAAAAATTAGAAAGAAAAAAGAACAGCAAAGCTCCCAGTGATCCCACTGTGTGGTATGAGGTCTGGGAAAGTTTTCCCAGGTGTTTCAGTACAGCCTGGCTAGAAGGCATGGAGGAATTCAACGCCAGGTATTCAGGGGACAGGAAGAGAAGGAAGGTATAGAGAGACGACAAACTGAGTAATGAAGAAAGACAAAAAGGGAAAAAGAGGGAAAAGAAAACCAAACAAATTAAAAAAAAAAAGAGCAAGAAAAGCCCCCCCAAATAACAGAACCCCCCCCCAAAAAAAGAAATGCTCTCAGGGATCCCTCTGTGCATCTGTGCAAGCTGAGGGGTTAGGTCCCAAGCCATGTAGCACTGCTTGGCCACAACTCGAGAAAAGGAAAAGAAAGCAAACAAACAATTCAAAACAAACAAACAAAAACCCCTGGACAAGAGACTGTGGCCTCTGGAAGCAGAGGAGGCTGAGTGGGGGTGAAGAAGGGTGGGGGGTAGAAAAACGTATATCACAAATTACCAGTTGTTCTGTCTCCCACTGGAAGCTCCGTGAAGCTGCTTTCTCATACCCCCTATTTGCTGGTCTTTGATAGGAGTCCAAGATGGCTGATCCACGCTGTGTTAGCTGATAGGGGAACTCTGCATGAATCTCTCTTCACTGTCCATTCTCTTTCAGTTTTCTCACTCCATTAGTGCTTGGCTGAGTTCTTTATCTTAAAGAGAAGTTGTATTGCAAATTGCTTCTAGTCTATATTTTGGTTTTAAAATGTCACTACAAGATGAAATACTATCTGATGTGCCCAATGATTTGGGGACATTTAATAGAAATGTGTAACTTTCCCTCTACTTTCTCAATGCTTTGTTTACTTTCCCAGAGTACAGTGCAGATAATATTAAAGAAAAAAATTCTTTTCAAGGTAAACCTAAATTATATTAAACTGTAACTCATCTGCACTAAGCAGCAGTTGCTTATTTTTGACATAAACAGCAGTTTAGTGAAAAAGTAAAATTAATCAATCCACAGTTCTATACATTTAAACTATTAATACTAGCAAAACATTTAATGTCCATTTTCTTCCTATGGGTAAAATCCATACATGATTGCTTCAATGTTCTGATTCTTTTTATAGATTAAAAAAATCTATAAGCAGCGATAGAATAAGAAAAGAAATGCTCAAGGAGGCGGGGCCAACATAGTGCTATAGACAGAAGCACCATGCTGTCCCTCTGTGGCAAAGACCTGAAAAAACTAAGTAAAACAGATACAAACGTCAATCCTGGAAACCTAAGAATCATATGGAGGAATAAAGAACTTGATCAAGGACTGAATGGAATAAGAAACTGAGAGAGAACAGAGAACAAGAAGAGCTACGTGGTGAAGGTCCTCTACCAGCTAATGTGGCCAGATTCACCATCTTGGACTACAGCCACCAAGAAATGCAGGCAGGGAGTATGGGAAGGCAATTCCACAGAGCTCCCACCAGGAAACGGAACACCTGATAACTAGGGATCCTAGGAAGGAAGACCATGAAAATTTCCACCCCTAGGTGCTGAGGGCAAGGCCTGGAGGTCTGGCCGTGAAGGGCTGAGGGGAGGACACTGCCACTGGTTGGTGGGGGACATTCTGCCCTTTGACTACTACTCCTTACGTGGCTCTAGGTCTGACCACTGATGTTTCAAGAGCCTGTTGAACAGATGGACTGACCCTAGCCCTCCCCTGGAACCTCCTAAGATCTTTTCATCATACTATTAATGATCACCACATCAGCAAATGGTCAATAGAAACTGCTGGAAGAGCAACCACTTTTAGAGAATGTGCTCCCCAGCTGTGCTGCTGGGCTCGGAGAAGTGAATGACTTGCCCAGGGTCATGCAGCTGGTAAGAGGCAGGGAGGATGGGGACACTGGCTGGATTGAGCCTTCCTTTCCGTAGAGTGATCTGCTTCTTCTAACTTCATAGCCACTAATTCAAGGTAATGATACCACTGCCTCAGAGACTTACAGACCTGTAGAACGTCAGAGCTGGAAGTGGTCTAATGCACCCTCCTGCCTTCCTCCCCCACCCCCCGAAAAATCATGGTACAGACCAGGACTTTGAGGCATGAAAAGGAGGAGGAACTCATCTAGGGCCACACCACCAGGCAGGAGCAGATTTGCGACTGGATCTCTGATATTCTGCATCCCCTAAAGGTTCCCAGCATCGATTTTCTCCTCTTCTACCAACAGTAAGCTGATTTTCTCTAGGGACTTTATCACCTGCCTCATTCTTGCTGTGTGGTTTTAGAGGATTCAGCTCCAGTCAGTTTATCCCATTTTCCTGCCCCCATGGTGTGCTAGAGAGATACCAGATCACTGCCACCTGGATCCACCACGCCTCCACCAGCCAGGCCCTTCAGCACCATATTTTGTTTGTTTGTTTTTTAATACTTTTTTTTTGCTTTTGTTATTGCTTCTCTCTCTGTCTCCCTTCCTTCCTTTCCTTTCTCCTGCCCAGATTGTCCTGTGTGCTATCCCCTCCCCTTCTTGACAGGTTATGATTTTTTGTTTTTGTTTTGTTCTTTTCTTTTTTTCTGTTTCTTCTCTGTTTCTCCTTTCCTTCCTTTCAATATCAAATCACATAAAGAGGCAGACCATGATGGCTTCAGCAAACCTCCAAAACAAAGAATCAAGAAATCTTCCGGAGGAAGAGAACTTCTTGGAATTACGAGACAAAGCAATAGAAGAACTTAAGAAGATTAAAGGACAACATAATGAAAAATTTTAACAGGCTGCAAGAATCCATAGAGAAAGAGCAAAAAGAAAGCCAAAAGATTAACAATAAAATTTCAGAATTAGACAACTCAATAGAAAGTCATAGGAGCAGAATTGAGGCAATGGAAGTCAGAATTACTGAGAATGAAGATAAAGCACTTGACACTAACTTATTTGAGGAAAAGTCATATAAAAGAATTTAAAAAAATGAAGGAACCCTAAGAATTATGTGGGACTCTATCAAAAGGAATAGCCTACAAGTGATTGGAGTAGCAGAATGGGGGGATAACAGAAAATACAGAAAGAATTGTTGAAGATTTCTTGGCAGAAAACTTCCTGATATTGTGAAAGACAAGAAGATATCCTTCCAAGAAGCTCAGCAAACTCCACACAAGCTAGATCTCAAAAGAAAGTCACTAAGACATATTATAATCAAACTTACCAAAACCAATGATAAAGAGAGAATTTTAAGAGTGGTTAGGGACAAATGAAAAGTCATCTACAAAGGAAAGTCAATAAGACTAAGCTCTGCTACTCAGCAGAAACCATGCAGGCAAGAAGGCAATGGGATGACATATATGAAGCATTAGAGGAAAACAATTGCCAGCCAAGAATTATATATCCAGCAAAACTGTCTCTCAAATATGATGGTAAAATTAGGGCATTTCCAGATAAACAGAAATTTAGGAAATTTGTAAATCCAAACCAAAATTATATGAAATGCTAAAGAGAGTCCTCCAGTTAGAAAACCAATAACATCAGATGACAACCCAAGACTAGAACACAGGACAGAACAACCAGAAATCAACCCAGATAGGGAAGGCACAAAAATAAATCAAAGCTAAAACACTGAAAATAGGAAAACAGAGACATTAGTAGGTAAACGATTACAACAATAAAACAAAAAAGAGGGACTAAAAAATGCAGTTATAGATCTAGCATATGGAGAGGCAGACAAGGCAATATCAAGAGATAAATGATTAGTGTAAACTCATAAAAATAGGGGTAAATATTCAGGTAACCACAAAGGAAATTAACAATCCTACACATCAAAATAGAAAACAAGAAAAACGTAAAGACTCAGCATATACAAAAATCAACAGCAATGAAAAAGATGAAAAGAAAATACATAAGAAAAGACTCAGCACAGAAAATTAAGTGGAACAAAGAAACTGTCAACAACACACAAAAAAAGACATCAAAATGACAGCACTAAACTCATACCTATCAATGATTGCGCTGAAAGTAAATGGACTAAGTGCACAAATAAAGATACACAGAGTAGTAGAATGGATAAAAAAAACATGATCTATCTATATGTTGTCTACAAGAGACACACCTTAGACTTAAAGACAGAAACAAAAACTCAAAGGATGGAAAAAAATACATGAAGCAAACTACAATCAAAAAAGAGCAGGAGTGGCAATATTAATCTCTGACAAAATAGAGTTTAAAGTAAAAGCCACCACAAAGGACAAAGAAGGACACTACATAATGATTAAAGGGTCAATACACCGGGAAACATATCCATAATAAATATTTATGCACCCAATGACAGGGCTCCAAAATACATAAACTCTAACAGCATTGAAAAGGGAAATAGACAGCTCCACAATAATAGTAGGAGACTTCAACACACCACTTTCAGTGAAGGATAGAACACCACATATTAGACCACAAAGCAGGTCTTAACAGAATCCAAAACGTTGAAATATTACAAACCATCTTTTCAGACCATAAAGCCATAAATGTGGAAATCAATAACAGTAAAAACAAGTAAAAAAAAAGAAATACTTGGAAACTGAACAACACCTTGCTCAAAAACTACTGGATTATAGAAAAAATTAAGGACAGAATAAAGAAATTCACACAATCAAATGAGAATGAAAACACATCCTACCAGAATCTATGGGATGTAGCAAAAGCTGTGCTCAGAGGTCTATATATAGCAATAAATGCACATATCCAAAAAGAAGAAAGGGCCAAAATCAAAACATTAAACCTACAAAATGAACAAGTAGAAAGAGAGCAGCAAGAGAAGCCCTCGGGCACCAGAAGAAAGGAAATAATAAAATTATAGCAGAATTAAATGAAATAGTGACCAGAAAAACAATTGAAAGAGTTAACAAGACCAAAAGCTCGTTCTTTGAAAAGATCAACAAAATCGATAGCCCATTGGCCAAACAGACAAAAGAAAAACAGGAGAGGAAGCAAATAACCCAAATAATAAATGAGATGGGCGATATCACAACAGACCCAACTGAAATTAAAAAATGATAACAAAATACTATGAAAAATTATACTCCAACACATTTGAAAACCTAGAGGAAATGGACAAATTCCTGGAAACACATTAGCTACCGAAACTAACACAAACAGAAGTAGAACAACTAAATAAACCTATAACAAAAGAAGAGACTGAAAAGGTAACGTAAAAACTTCCAACGAAAAAAAGCCCTGGACCTGATAGCTTCACCGGAGAACTCCACCAAACTTTCAGAGAAGAGTTAACACCCCTACTACTAAAGGTATTTCGGAGCTTAGAAAAGGATGGAATACTCCCAAACTTATTCTATGAAACCAGCATAACCCTGATACCAAAACCAGGTAAAGACACCACAAAAAAGAAAATTACAGACCAATATCCCTCATGAACATAGATGCAAAAATCTCAACAAAATTCTAGCCAATAGAATCCAACAACATATCAAAAAATAATAATTCACCATGACCAAGTGGGATTCATACTAGGTATGCAAGGATGGTTCAACATTAGAAAAACAATCAAAGTAATCCATCACAAGATAAGAACCACATGATCCTATCAGAAGATGGAGAAAGGGAATTTGACAATGTCCAATACCCTTTCATAATAAAAACTCTCAGCAAAATAGGAATAGAAAGGAAATTCCTCTACATAATTATGGGTATTTATACAAAGCCAACAGCCAACATCATCCTAAATGGAGAGAGTCTGAAAGCATTCCCTTTGACAACAGGAACCAGGCAAGGATGTCCTTTATCATCACTCTTATTCAACATTGTGGTGCAGGTCCTACCTAGAGCAATTAGGCTAGAAAAAGAAATAAAGGGCATCCAAATTGGTAAGGAAAAAGTAAAAGTATCCCTATTTGCAGATGACATTATACACAGAAAACCCAAAGAATCCACAAGAAAACTGCGGGAACTCACAGAAGATGCCAACAAACTATCAGGATACAGGATAAACACATAAAAATCAGTTGGATTCCTCTACACTAAAAAAGAGAACTTCGAAGAGGAAATCACCAAATCAATATCATTTACAATAACCCTCAATGAGATAAAATACTTAGTAATAAATCTAACCAGAGACATAAAAGACCTATCTCTTTAACAAATGGTGCTTGTATAACTGGATATCCATCTGCAAAAAACTGAAACAAGATGCATATCTCACATCATGCACAAAAATTAACTCAAAACTGATCAAAGACCTAAATATAGAATCGAAAACGATAAAGATCATGGAAGAGAAAATAGAGACAACGCTAGGAGCTCTAATACATGGCATAAACAGAATACAAACCATAAGTAACAATGTACAAACACCAGAAAAGAAACTAGATAATTAGGAGCTCCTAAAAATCAAACACTTATGATGATCAAAAGTCTTCACCAAAACAGTAAAAACACAACCTACAGACTGGGAAAAAATTTGGCTATGACATATCCCATCAGGGTCTAATCTCTAAAAGCTAGAAGATGCTGAAAAATTTCAACAATTAAAAAATTAAAAATGGGCAAGTGATATGAACAGACACTTCACCAAAGAAAACATTCAGGCAGGTTACAGATACATGAGGAAATGCTCAAGGTCATTAGCCATTAGAGAAATGCAAATCAAAACTACAATGAGATACCACCTCACCCCAACAAGGCTAGCATTAATCCAAAAAACACAAAATAGTAAATGTGGAGGAGTTTATGGAGAGACTGGAACATTTATACACTGCTGATGGGAATGTTAAATGGCACAAACACTTTGGAAATTGATTTGTTGTTTCCTTGAAAAGCTAGAAATAAAAGTTTCATAGGTTCCAGCAATCCCACTCGTTGGACTATATCCTAAAAAAATTGGAGCAGTCACATGAATAGATATATGCACATCTATGTTCACTGCAGCACTGTTCACAATAGCAAAAAGATGGAAACAACCTAGGTGCCCATCAAAGGATGAATGGATAAACAAATTATAGTATATTGACACAATGGAATACTATGCAACAATAAAGAACAGTGATGAATCCATGAAACACCTCATAACATGGATGAATCTGGAAGGCATTATGCTGAGTGAAATGAGTCAGTGGCAAAAGGGCAAATATTGTGTGAGACCACTATTACAAGAACTCAAGAAAAGTTTTAAACACAGAAGAAAACATTCTTTGACAGTTATGAGGGTAGGGAGGGAGAGAGAAGGGAACTCACTAACTAAATAGTAGACAAGAATTATCTTAGGTGAAGGGAAGGACAACACACAATAAAGGGAAAATCATCAGCACTGGACTAAACCAAAAGCTAAGAAGTTTTCTGAATACAACCAAACACTGATGGACAATGTAGCAAGGGCAGTGGTCTGGGGACCATGGTTTCTGGGATATCTAGGTCAAGTGGCATAACAAAGTTTATTAAGAAAATATTTTGCATCCCACTTTGGTGAGTGGCATCTGCGCTCTTTAAAGCTAGCAAGCAGCCATCTAAGATGCATCAACTGGTCCCAACCCACCTGGAGCAAAGGAGAATGAAGAACACCAAAGACACAAGGAAAATATTAGCCCAAGAGACAAAAAGGGGCACATAAACCAGAGACTCCATTAGCCTGAGACCAGAAAAACTAGATGGTGCCCAGCTACCATCAATGACCACCCAGACAGGGAACACAACAGAGAGTACCTGATGGAGCAGGAGAAGATTGGGATGCAGAACTCAAATTCTAGTAAAAAGACCAGACTTAATGATCTGACTGAGACTGGAGCAAACACAGAAGACATGGCCCCCAGACTCTCTCTTAATCCAGAACTAAAACCATTCCTGATGCCAACTCTTCAGACAAAGATTAGACTGGACTGTAAGACATAAAGTGATACTCTTAAAGAATGTGCTTTTTGTTCAAGCAGACACACAAGACTAAATGGGCAGTGTCTGTCCAGAGGTGAGATGAGAAGGCAGAAAGGGATAGAAGCTTGTTCAATGGACACGAGAAATCTGGGGTGGAAAGGAGGAGTGTGCTGTCACATTATAGTGATAGCAACTAGGGTCACATAACAATGTGCGTATAAATTTTTGTATGAGAAACTAACTTGAGCTGAAACTTTTGCCTAAAGCATAATATTAAAAAAAAGTGCAACACCCGTTCCTGATTAAAAAAACTCTGAATAAAATAGGTATAGAAGGGAAATTCCTCAACATAACAAAGGACATCTATACAAAATCAAGAGCCACCATGATTCTTAACAGAGAGAAGCTGAAAACATTCTCTCTGAGAACAGGAACAAGACAAGGATGCCCTCTATCACCACTCCTATTTAACATTGTGCTGGAAGTTCTAGCTAGAGTAATAAGGTAAGAAAAAGAAATAAAGGGCATCCAAATTGTTAAGGAAGAAGTAAAACTCTTCGTATTTGTAGATGATATGACACTATACATAGAGAACCCAAAGGACTTCACAAGAAAACTACTGGAACTGATAGCAAGATTCAGCAGAGGATACAAGGTCAACATATAAAAATCAGTTGGATTCCTATACATCAATAAGGAGAACTACAGAAAGGAAATCAGAAGAGTAAAACCATTTATAATAGTCCCTCAAAAAATAAAATATTTAGGAATAAATCTAACTAGAGATGTAAAAGATCTATACAAAGAGAACTACAAAACACTATTGCAAGAAACCAAAAGAGATCTACCTAAATGGAAAAACATACCATGCTCATGCATAGGTAGACTCAACATTGTGAAAATAACAATTCTACCCAAAGCTATCTATAAATACAATGCAATCCTGATTCAAATACCAACAACATTCTTTAATAAGATGGAAAAATGAATCATTAACTTTATATGAAAAGGAAAGGGGCCCCAGATAAGTAAAGCACTATTGAAGAAAAAGAATAAAGTAGGAAGACTCACAGTACCTGACCTCGGAACCTGAGACCAGAAGAACCAGATAGTGTACAGCTAGATGGTACCACTAGATGGTATACAGCTACAGTAGTCAAAACAGCCTGGTATTGGTACGACAGACACATTGACCAAAAAAAAAAAACAACCATTCTGGAAAATGATATGGCACTTCCTTAAAAAGCTGGAAATAGACACACCATATGATCCATCCACCTTTGGTCACCTGATCTTCGACAAAGGCCCAAAGTTCATTAAGTGGGAAACAGTCTTTTTAACACATGGTGCTGGCAAAACTGGATGTCCATCTGCAGAAAAATGAAACAGGGCAAGTACCTCACACCATACACAAAAACTAATTCCAAATGGATCAAAGACCTAAATATAAAACCAAAAACTATAAAGATCATAGAGGAAAAAAACAGGATCAATGCTAGAGGCCCTGATACACAGCATAAATAACATAAAAACTATAACTAACAATACACAAACACCAAAAGATAAGCTAGATAACTGGGATCTTCTAAAAATTAAACACTTATACTCATCAAAAGACTTCACCAAAAGAGTAAAAAGAGAACCTGGGAAAAAATGTTTGGGTTTTGACAAATCTGATGAAGTTTTACTGTCTAAAATCGAAAGGGAAATCCAACACCTCTACAACAAAAAGGTAAATAATACAATTAAAAAATAGGCAAAGGATACTGTCTTAGTCATCCAATGCTGCTGTAACAGAAATACCACAAGTGGACGGCTTTAAAAAACAGAAGTTTATTCTTTCACTGCCTAGTAGGCTAGAAGTCCAAATTCAGTGTGTCAACCCCAGGGGTAGGCTTTGTCTCTCTGTTGGCTCTGGAGAAATGTCCTTCTCATCAATCTTCCCCTGGTCTGGGAGCTTCTCAGTCACAGGGACCCCAGGTCCAAAGGACGTGGTTTACTCCCGGTGCTGCTTTCTTGGTGGTATGAGGTCCCAATGTCTCTCTGCTCACTTCTCTCTTTTATATCTCAAAAGAAATTGGCTTAAGACACTATCTAATCTTGTAGATCTCATCAATATAACTGCCACTAATCCATCTCATTACAGTATAGTCATAAGATTTATAACACATAGGGAAATCACATCAGATGATAAAATGGTAGACAATTATACAATACTGGGAATCAGGACCTAGCCAAGTTGACAGATAGTTTTAGGGGACTCATTTCAATCCTTGACATATGTGAACAGACACTTCACCTAAGAAGTCATTCAGGCAGCTAACAGACACATGAAGAAATGCTCAAGATCACTAGACATCAGAGAAATTCAAATCAAAACTTCAATAAGATGCCATCTTGCCCTGACATTACCGGCACAAAAAAAAAAACAACACCAAAAAACAGAAAATAACAAACGTTGGAGAGGCTGCGGGTAGATTGGAACTCTTATGCACTGCTGGTGGGAATGTTAAATGGTACAACCATTCTGGAAAATGATATGGCACTTCCTTAAAAAGCTGGAAATAGACACACCATATGATCCAGCAATCCCAATCCTAGGAATACATCCTACAGAAATAAGAGACCTCACACGAATAGACATATGCACACTCATTTTCATCACTGCATTATTCACAATAGCAAAAAGATGGTAACAACCTGAGTGCTCATCAACAGATGAATGGATAAACAAACTATGGTACGTACACACAATGAAATACTATGCAATGATAAAGAACAATGATTAATCTGTGAAACATCTCACAACATGGATGAATCCGGAGGGCATTATGCTGATTGAAAGAAGTCAATCTCAAAAGGACAAATATTGTATAAGACCACTATTATAAAAACTTATGAAAAAGTTTACACACAGAAACAATCTTTGATGGCTACTAGGGAGGGTAGGGGAGGGGTGGAGAGGAAAAAACACTAACTGGATGATAGATAAGTGGTAACTTTGGTGAAGGGTAAGAAAGTACACAATACTGGGGAGGTCAGCACAAGTAGACCAAGGCAAAGTTATGGAAGCTTCATGGACACATCCAAACTCCCTCAGAGACCGATTTACTGGGTTTGAGTGCTGGGGACCATGGTCTCGGGGAACATATAGCTCAAATGGCACAGCATAGTTAATAAAGAAAATGTTCTACATCCTACTTTGGTGAGTAGCATCTGGAGTCTTAAAAGCTTGTGAGCAGTCATCAGAGATAATCCATGGTCCCACCCCGTCTGGAGCAAGGAAGAATGAAGAAAACCAAAGACACAAGGGAAAGATTAGTCCAAAGGACTAATGGACCGCAAGTACCACAACCTCCACCAGACCGAGTCCAGCACTACTAGATGGTGCCTGACTACGACCACCGACTGCTCTGACAGAGATCACAATACAGGGTCCCAGATAGAGCTGGAGAAAAATGTAGAACAAAATTCTAACTCATAAAAAAGACCAGACTTCCTGGTCTGACAGAGATTGGAGAAACCCTGAGAGTATGGCCCCCGGACACACTTTTAACTTAGTACTGAAGTCACTCCTGAGGTTCACCCTTCAGCCAAAGATTAGACAGGCCCATAAAACAAAATGAAACTAAAGGAGCACACCAGTTCAGGGGCAAAGACAAGTAGGCAGGAGGGGACAGGAGAACTGTAATGGGGAACCCAAGGTCAAGAATGGGAGAGTGTTGACATGCTGTGGTGTTGGCAACAAATGTCATAAAACAATATGCGTATTAATGAGAAACTAATTTCCTCTGTTAACTTTCATCTAAAATACAAAAAAGATGCTCATGTACAATCAAGAGGTGATTAAAAAAACTCAGTAAAATCTTTGAACTTCCAAGAGGATGTTCTAATTACACTGAAAAATGAATGGCTTTTTAAATTAAGGACACTTTCATCAAAACTTTCTAAGTGCCAGCTAAATGCATCACATTAATAATATAATTCTTCCCCTAATAAGTATCTCACCATGGAGTTAGAGAGAAATGTGCACTTGTTCTAAACACGCGGACTTCCACTTTGCAGAATCTATCCTATCATAGCAACAAATTTACCTAGTTATTCTATCTGGGTTATCTATATACAAATGTGTCAAAACCTGATCGACTTTCTAATAAATGAAAATACTTTGAGTTTTTCGCTCAATGTCTTAGTCTGGGTTCTCTAAAAGAGAAAAACCAGTGAAATGTGTATATGTAAATATATATATATATATATATATATAGAGAGAGAGAGAGAGAGAGAGATTTATCTCAAGAAAATGGCTCATGCTTTTGTGAAGGCTGTCAATCCCAAATCCTTGGGTCAGGCATCAGGCTGGAGGCTTCTCCTGACTTATGTGTTGGCAGGGGCTGACAAACCCAGAACTGGTAGGTCAGGCAGAAGGCTGCTAGCTCATATCCCAAGAACTGGAATCAGAGTCGGATGTGTGATCCAGAGAGAGCAAGCTTTGCCAGAACATCTGTACATACTGGATGCAGGCCACACCCCCAAGGAAACTCCCCTTTCAACTGATTAGCTGCTCAAGTTAGATCACAAAATAGAGGATGACTACATGGGATCATAAAAAGGAGGATGACTACATCATAACATAACTTCCAAAGTACTTCATTACGTAACTGCCAAACTACATCATAACTGTTAAACCACTGAGAATCATGGCCCAGCCAAGTTGACACACAACCTTAACCATCAAACATTTCATAGCTATAATCACACTTCCATCTAACAGTTGATTCCAATGGCCACAGCAAGGTCAACTAGAAAAATCTACTCAGCTGGTGAGTCAGGCACAACATGTGAAAGGGCTCTAACAAATGACTTTAATTTTCAGATTGTTGCATCACAGTGATGTTATAATTGCACCTTACGAAGATAACCCTTTAACACAGAAAAGGAAATTGTTTCAAAAACTGCAGTGAGCTTGTACTCACACTCACTGAAAAGACTGAGATAGAAGAGGGGTGTCACCAGCACCAGCACCGCTCCTTCAGCCTCATCAGCTTTTCAGTCTCTGTGATCATGAACATCCGCTCATCAAGTTCTCTGTGCTTCCATGTCTTCATCTGTAAAATGGGGATGATAGTAAAGCACTCAGCATAGTGCCTGGCACATACATACAAGGTAACAGTTAGTAAATGTGAGTCTTAATCTCATTTCTAAAGTGTAATTGGTATCAAGGCAACAACGATAATTAGTTCAAGGCCCTTTTAGCTTCTCATGATTCTTAGCAAAGCATTACTCCTAGGTTGCAAGTATTGGGTTAAACCAAATGAAGTTTTCTCCTGTATTAGTCAAAACAGTCAAACATTGGCTGTTTCACAGGATTCCACTTGTTTTCAACTATACAGGCTACAAACATCCCCTTCGAGGTAGTTGAACTGTGGGTTCTAACCATCCTCTGCTGATCTCAAGATCACAGAATTTTAGATGCAGAGATTACCCAGGCCAAAGAAAATGAGTCACAGAAAGGTTAAGTGAACTGGAAAAAGTTAAACTGTTTGGCACCTTTTACATTATCCCAGCTGTCATCAACATAACCTCTCTGCTCCTTAAAACAGTTTCCTCAAACATTAACTCAATAATTTGGGAAATTAGAGCTTCTGCAATCCTGTTAAGAATTTCCTTCAAACTCAAATTAACATTGAATGTAATGGCGAACAGTTTTGAGAAAAGTAAATCAGCAGCAGAACAAAAAAGTATTTCAAAAACTCTTTAATTATATGTTTAAATAAACCTTAATCCTTACTATCATTGCAGAGAGATTTAAGCAGAGAAAAATGAAGGTGAATACCTGTATTTAAAAATAAAAATTCTGTGTCCTGGTCAATTAAACAGGAAGCACTTATTGAGCCCCTCACAGCTGCCCAGCTGAACAGGTTTTATTTCCTCAGTTTACCCTTGAGGCCAAAGGAAATTGGAACAGCGCCCAAGATCACAGGGGTGGCAAGTAGAAAGCTGGGGCCTGGGACCTTGGGCTCTTCTGAGCTCAGAGACTGTACTCTCTGCTTCTTTCAAAAGTGTGTTCCCTAACTACTAAAAGTGGCCTGTAACTCAAGAGAGAAAGTGATTAGGGATGTGGGTGTCAGTATATGACCCCATGCAAGCCAAGTTTTCAGTCCGTTTTCAACAAAGAGCAGACTGCACTGATGCTTTCAAAGGACATCTATGTTGTTTCCATGAATTCACTCTGAATGAACTGCATGAATTCAATGGTCAACCAAATTACAAAACTCTTTGTGGGGGTAGGGGGTGGGGCAGGGATGACAGTACTATACAGTATAGAGTCTCTACTGATAAAATGACTTTGCAGATGAAAATCACAGGAACATTGTCTTAGTCTGGGTTCTCTAGAGAAGCAAAACCAATAAAGTGTATATATGGGGTGGGGGGAGAATGAGAGAGAGATTTATCTCAAGGAAATGGCTCACGTGGTTGTAAAGGCTGGCAAGTCCCAAGTCCGTGGGTCAAGCGTCAGGCTGGAGGCTTCTCCTGACTCACATAGCTGCAGGGCCTAACGAACCCAAGATCAGCAGGTAAGAAGACAGGCTACTGGTTCACAGGTTGCAGAGGCCTATGAATCCCAAGATCAGCAGGCAATATGGCAGGCCTCTGGCTCAGGTCCCAAGAACCAGAGGTCAGATGATGACAGGCTGGATGTCAGATCCAGAGTGAGCAAAAGCCAGTGAGCTTTGTTAGAACATCCATATATCTTGGATGCAGGCCACACACCCGAGGAAACTCTCCTTACAATTGATTGTCTTATCATATCAGATCACATCATGGAAGTGATTACATTTTATGGCAAAATGGAGGATAACTGCATCATTACATAACTGCCAAACTACATCATTACATAACCGTCAAACCACTGAGAACCATGGCCCAGCCAAGCTGATACACACCTTAACCATAACTAACATTTTGGCCAACAGAACAATCAAGAAAATCACCCTGTCCTGGAAGGTGGGGCCCTGGAGGACTTCAGGCCAGGCAGTTCCCCACTGACTAAGGAGGGGCTTATGGGAAAAGGAAACAGTAGCCTGTGTTTAAGAGTGACTGAAGGATCATATACAGCTCTGTAGGTCAGCTGACATTTAATCGTCAAATGACCCCACCTATCTTAGCCATCCAGTCTGCTGTAACAGATACACCACAAGTGGATGGCTTTAACAAAGGGAAATTTATTTCCTCACAGTAAAGTAGGCTAGAAGTCCAAATTCAGGGTGTCAGCTCCAGGGAAAGGCTTTCACTCTCTGTCAGCTCTAGAGGAAAGTCCTTCTCATCAATCTTCTCCTGGACTCGGAACTTCTCTGCGCAGGAACCCCAGGTTCAAAGGATGTGCTCTACTTCCGACACTGCTTTCTTGGTGGTATGAGTTCTAACTGTCTCTCTGCTTGCTTCTCTCTTTTATATCTCAAAAGATATCAGCTCAAGACACAATCCAATTCCTTAGATAGAAGCCTGCCTCATCAACACAACTGCCGCCAATCCCCCCTCATTAACGTCATAGAGGCAGGATTTACAACACATAGGAAAATCACATCAGATGACAAAATGGTGGATAATCACACAATACCAAGAATCATAGCCCAGCCAAATTAATATGCACGTTTTTGGGAGACACAGTTCAATCCATGACACCATCTCATCTCCAAGGTAACTCCACAGCTGCAATGCCTTTGCCCCTAGTCCCCACCTTTCTACAGACATAAATCCTGCTGCATATGAAAATTTCTTCTTTCAGTCTATTCTTCACATTCATATAATCCTGCTTTCAGCTACATAATTCCACCAAACTTTTTTTTTTCTTCTGGAGGAGTATCCCTTGTTGGTTATAAAAAGAAAGTGTGTAATGTTTATCGTGTATTTTCTATTGCTTAAGGGACACTTCAATATATGTGATGGTTAAGATTGTGTGTCAACTTGGCTGGGCCATGATTCTCAGTGTTTTAGTGTAATCACTCCCATGATTGAATATACCATGAGTAGCCAATCAGATGAAAGGGAGTCTCCTTGGGGGTGTGGCCCACATCTGAATATAAGCAGACGTTCTGGCTTTTTGCTCTCTCTGGATCCTGCGGCTGCCTCCTGTCATCTCATCTCTGGTTCTTGGGACTTGAGGTGTCAGCTTATCTGCCGAACCTGGGATTCCTCGATCTGCACAGCCTGTGAGCAGGAGCCCTGCTCTCCTATCTGCTGATCTTGGGCTTGCCAGCTTCTGTGGCTGCCTGACTTGGGAGAGGCCTCTACCCTGATCCACGGACTTGGGATGTTCTAGCCTCTACAATCACGTGAGCTGTTTCCTTGATAGAAATCTCTCTCTCTATATGTATATGTATGTTTATATACTTTACTGGTTTTGCTTCTCTGGAGAACCCAGTCTAAGACAATATACTTATCTTTCTTCAAGTATACTATAGGATTTGGGGAATATGTCACCTAGCCATTTGAGTCAATGAAGTGTTTTTTGTTTTGCTTTGTCCCTAGAAAAATCATTCTGTAAAGGGATATCTCAAGATATGCTTTTTGAAATGCCACTGACATGGATTGAATCATGACCCCCAAAAATATGTGTCAACTTAGCTGGGCCATGATTCTCAGTGGTTTGCAAGTTATACAATGATTTAATCATACCCCATGATGTGATCTGATGTGACCAGCGAATCAGTTGTAAGGGGATTAGGGTGAGATGCAACACCCTTACTCAGGTTACAGCCCTGATTCAATGTAAGGGGAGTTTCCCTTGGGTGTGACCTGCATCACTTTTTATCTTACAACAGATAAAAGGAGAGAGAAGTGAGCAGAGAGAGAGAGGGACCTCCTACCACCAGGAAAGAAGAGCCGGGAGTGGAGCGAGTCCATTGAATCCAGGGTCCCTGTGCTGAGAACCTCCTAGACCCAGGGGAAGATTGATGCCAAGACATATAGAGATTTCCAAGGAATGCTGGGCCCACAGTTGTTGAAATGAGATAAGGACCTTTCCCTAGAGCCAACACAGAAAGACTTCCCCTAGACCCAATGCTCTGAATTCAGGCTTCTAGCCTCCTAAACTGTGAGAAAATAAATTTCTGTTTGTTAAAGCCATCCACTTGTGGTATTTCTGTTATATCAGTACTAGATAACTAAGACAGCCGCCTGTCCAAATTTCCCCTAAACTTAAAAAAAAAAAAAATTGTTTTTAAATCTCCAAACACAAAACTGCATGGAAGCTGCCTAAGGCAAACAAAATGTTCTCTTTTAAGCGCTGCTGTGAAATGCCTTTTATTCTTTTCTTTCAGGAATTCATGAAAGGAGTGAACATTTTAAGAAAGCGCCAAGCTTTGAAACTTAGAGACATCACTGTGTGAGAACTCAAAAGCAAGAGAAGTGGAACCACTTCATAATGAGATGTTTTGTTTCTATGTGAGATTGACAGCTCTCTCCAGCTTTCTCATTCACAGCTTCTTGATTCGTCCAAGAGAACAGTTCAAACGGAAGGCAACAACTTCTTCATCTATTTTTGAGTCAGTCCTGAAAGAAATCTTGTGGATGAAAACACACATCTAGTAAAAAATCAGTTGACATATATTTGGCATATAACAGGTGCTCAATAAACGTTTGTAGGTGTGGGAGAGAGGTGCTTGGTAAAATATGTTCTTCTGGCTCTAGGTAGTGTCTTAGCACAGGGCTTTTCAAGCTTTAATGTGCAAATGAATCATATTTTGATTCAGTAGGTCTGAGATGGACCTGAGATTCTGCATTCCTATTCTAACATGTTCCCAGCTGATGCTAATGCTGCTGGTCCAGGCCACTCTTTGAGGAGTAAGGTCTTATAGAACAGGCTCGTGCTTGATAAGTGAGAGTATGTATTGCCTTTTCTCTCTTTTCCAAGGTTTTATAATATTTTTGTAATTAAAAAATAAATTTGCATTAAAAAATTCCAGCTAAGAATCTGTAAGAATAAGAGAATAATTTTTGTGTCATATTACATAATGGAAACTAAATTATTTGTGAAATTTTTCTACTATGCCACCAATGTTTAGGGAAAAAGAACTTTTTGGTAAAAATAAATATTTAGGATTGGAACCGTTAATATTTCTGTACATATTATACTGTGAATTTGTCAAAGGGGGGAGACTAAATTAACAGGAGTCTGTAATTTTAGAGCAAGTCATTTTTAATTATTAATTACAACCAAATGGAGCACTTATCATTTAAAAATCATTCTGGTGGGCACTCGGAATGGAGGAGAACTTGAATAAAACTTGGTATCTGATGGACCTCAGATGATGTATAATCTAGTCAGATATGTGAATTACAAGTTGCAGTGTAAGACAGAATGAAGGAGGAAGAGGTACAAGTGGAGGACAATAAAGAGGCATACATTTTGATGGGGGAAAGACAAGGAATTTGTTATTCCAGGAGGTGGTATTCCAGTCATGAGAAGATGGATGGAGGTTGTGGCATGGGAAACGGGTGAGAAAACATAAACAATGCTAGAACAATGAAGGGTAGATGCCAGGAACAGAAACTACACTACAGTGGCAGCACATTGGATATGTGGGAGGGTATAGTGGGAAAAATAGCTCATTTACTCTCTTTTAACCTTCACAACAGCCCAAGGAGCTGGCCCTACTGGGCTTAGAGGCCACATAACTTTGGCAAGATCTCATAGCTAGTAACTGGCAGAGCTTCGACTCTAAGGGCCTCGATCACTGTGCCGGGGGCTTTCCATTATACGTTACCTGATATTATTGTTGGAAACCTTGGTGGCATAGTGGTTAAGAGCTACAGTTGCTAACCACAAGGTTGGCGGTTCGAATCCACTAGTGGCTCCTTGGAAACCATATGGGGGTTGTTCTACCTGTCCTATAGGGTTGCTATGAGTCGGAATCGACTCAACAGCAACCAGTATGGTTTTTTTTGGTTTTATTATTGTTATTGTTGTCAGTTGCCTTCAAGTTGAGTCAATTCTGACCCTGTGTGTGCAGAGTAGAAAGGCTCAATAAGGTTTTCAAGGCTGGGACATTTCAGAAGCGGATCTCCAGGCCTGTCTTCGAGGCACCCACGGGTGGGTTTGGACCTCCAACCTCTCAGCTAATAATTGAGCGCCTAACTGTTTGGGCCACCCAGGGACTCCTCCTATTGCTGTTAAATAAGTGTCTATGTTACCCATCATAACCCAGTAAAGGCTGTTTATGACCAAAGCATCTTAAAGACTTTGGACTATTTTTCATATTAAAGGGGGCCATATTAAAGGAGAGTAAGATGATTCCTATTGTACTTTAGGAAGATAACTCTGGCAGAACAGAGAATGGCTTAAGGAGACAACAGTTTTTCAGGTAAATCATTGAAATAAATTATCTAAACAAGAAGAGGTGAGAAAGCATACAAAAGGCTGGAACACAGAGACTAAATATGTGCCATTGTTAACTCTTTTGCTCGCCTTCCCATCCTCACCTCCAGGTTCATGTAATTCTAGAGTCTGAAGAGTGGGCAGCCTGAGTACCTCTGAAATTATTTGTCATCACTTAAAAACCTGGTTCATGCACTATAGTTAATAGACTCATCAACTTGTTCACTCATTTTTATCATATACGCATAAATCTGTTTCTATGAATATGCCCACAAATGTTCTGTTTTCTGGAATTTTTTCTTCATTACTTTATTGCAGACTTCACTGAATCCCTAAATAGCTGACTGCAGCCTTTGGCCTCTCCTTAGGCATTACATTATGGTTTCAAAGTGTTTAGGATGGTTCATTTTGTTTGGATTCATGCCATAAATGTGTAGCAAGGGTCCCAGAGTAAGTGCCTAAACATCTTATCATCTGGTCATGTCTGGTTGGAGGGACAGGCTGGCCTGGGATTTACTTGCTTGAAGGCACCTGATAAGTCTCAGGAAATACAGTGACATAATGATGTTGAGCCTAGGACTGTCTCTGGCCCCCAAGCTAAGACCCTGTGCAGTCCTTACCTCCCTGGTTGTGTGTTGGATGGGAAAGGGGCAGATCACACATGGAATCAAAACCCGGGCACACATTTGGTCCCAGGACATCGCCTAACAGCAAGGGAAGTTATACAATGCTTAATGTTTCACAGTGATTCAAATTCACATTTTTTCCCCCTAGG
Source organism: Dugong dugon (assembly GCA_030035585.1). Taxonomy (NCBI): domain Eukaryota; kingdom Metazoa; phylum Chordata; class Mammalia; order Sirenia; family Dugongidae; genus Dugong; species Dugong dugon. The sequence continues at coordinate 1,800,349 of CM057475.1, read as the reverse complement.
GGAGACGATGAACTGAAGTGAGAAGCAAGGTAAATGAAAATAAGATGAAGTATAAGGCCTCTTTGTTTTCTGGTCTCAGAGTTTATCTCTGGTCATTCCTAACCCAGCTCCTCCAACTCAAACCAAATGACTGTGTAATAAGGATGGAGTAGAATGAAGAAATGTCACCAACAAGGGTGGTGCTGAGGGCATGATGACAGAGGCAAAAATTACCTCCAGGAACAGTGACGTCATTGCAGCAGCTGGGGACCTTCAGGAGCCTCCAAGGAATGAGAGGTAGATGAAGCATACTGTCTTATGAACCTGTGTGATACATCACAGACCTTCCTGGCATCTAAAGGCAGAGTCAGGGGTTGCAGATCCAGTTATTTTGTTGATTAGGGCTAGTGTCAGAGATCATTGTTTTGTCATGGTTACTACGACCCTATTCCTTGATTATACCCAGGTGGTGTGACCTTCAGAAACCACATAAGAGAGCAGCAACTGAAGCAGGAAGTGACATGTGGTATTGCCTCATACCTACCTGGTATTTGTGGCCCACTCCTGGGACTCTCTAATGAGAGGAGACTGAATGGTAGCAGGACACAGATCAGTGTTAGAAGACGCTAAGCGCCCCTCTGCCTGTTAAATTTATTGGACATCAAGCTTTTCTGGTATACTTTAAGGAAAATTTTCTTTAACAACAACACAGTGTTCATATAGTACTTTTGAAAGGAGCTAATACAAACGATGATTGTGAAATTGGTTTTAATAATAACCATTTATTCCTTCTTCAACGCCATATTCCTTCACCCTCTTCCACTGCCCCTCCTAATTCCACTCACTTTCCCCAAAAGGTAGCTGAGAGAAAACAAAAGCCTTAGAGTTTATTGTTATGTGCTAAGGAGTCGATTCTGACTCATAGTGACCCTATATGGTAGATTAGAACTGCCCCATAGGGTTTCCTAGGCTCGAATCTTTATGGCGAGGATAGCAGGTCTTTTTTTTCCCTTCAGAGGGCTGGTGGGTTCAAACCACCAACCTTTCAGTCAGCAGCCAAGTGCTTAACCATTACTCAACTAAGGCTTCTTATTTTTCAGCTTAAAAACAATAAACCCGTTCCTGTCAAGTCAATTCCGACTCGAACTCATAGTGACTCTACAGGACAGAGCAGAACTGTCCCATAGGCTTTTCAAGGAGCAGCTGGTGGATTCGAACTACCGGCCTTTTGGTTAGCAGCCATAGCGCTTAACCACTATGCTCTCGTGGCACCAGAGCTCCATTTTCCGGCTAGCTAGCTGCAAGGTGCCTGATTTAAGATGTTATGGGGCCACCTTCTGGTAGAAAAGGCACACTACATGCACACAGTAAATACTCTCAGTTTCCAATTAAAAATTTCTGCACATCACCAGCACTAGGAACAACTGGCAGCTTTTGCAAAATAGAGATTCTTGGCTCAAACTCCAGATCTACTGAACTAGTGCCTCTGAGTGTTACATTCCCCCCCTTTTTTCTTCTGTCTTTTAAGTGCTCTCCCCTGCGGATTTTTATGTCCCAAATGTTTGAGATCAAGGTTTTGGAATGTCAAGCAATTTTTCTTTAAAAAAAAAAGTTAGAATGGGTAGAATGGCAGAAGTAAGAAATTTTTACCCACGATGTGTATAAATTTATGCAATTAGAGAAGACCATTTTGGAAGAAATAATTAATCTTGGCTTAAATGGCAGGACAAAAACAACTACTCTGCCTCCCTCAGTTTTTTTTTTTTTTTTTTTAGCAGACTTGGATATTCCAAAATATTCTTCTCTAATTGGTCCTGGAATTATGAGAAGTACTTACGTGGTCAGAAGGCTTTGTGTGTACCAGTGTGTGCATTAACAGTCACTCAGACTTCACAATTAGAGTAACCTCTGTCCATTTATTATTTAGCAAGTTTAATCTTAAAAAGGAAGGCATTATTTTTAACAACCTGACTTTGCACTTTGGTTTGCTGTCATCAGTTAGAAGCAGCATGCCACATTATCCATAAAGTGAATATCAGGGTGATTGAGATAAGATTATTGTTCTCTCACAACTTTTTTTATTATTAAAATTAAACAAGATGCAAACAACTTTACCCACTGCCGTCGAGTCGATTCCAATGACCCCATGGCGACACCATGGGACTGAGTAGAACTGCCCCAGAGGGTTTCCAAGACTGCAATAGTACTGTCGTGGCTTACGTGTTGCTGTAATGCTGGAAATATGTCACGAGTATTTCAAATACCAGCAGGGTCACTCTTGGTGGACAGGTTTCAGTGGAGCTTCCAGACTAAGACAGACTATGAAGAAGAACCTGGCAGCTGACTTCTGAAAAGATTGGCGAATGAACAGCAGCAGAACGTTGTCTGATATAGTACCTGTAGTTGAACCCCGAGGATTCGAAGACACTTGAAATACGACTGGGGAAGAACTGCCTCCTCAAAGTAGAATCGACCTTAATGATGTGGATGGAGTCAAGCTTTGCTTTCCAGACCTTCATTTGATGATGTGGCACAACTCAAAATGAGAAGAAACAGCTGCAAACATCCATTAATAATCAGAAAGTACGAACCTAGGAAAATTGGAAGTCGTCAAAAATGAAATGGAATGCATAAACATCAGTATCCTAGGCATTAGTGAGCTGAAATGGACTGGTATTGGCCATTTTGAATCAGATAATCATATGGTTTACTATGCCAGTAATGACAAATTGAAGAGGAATGGCGTCACATTCATTATCAAAAAGAACATTTAAAGATCTATGCTGAAGAACAATGCTGTCAAGGATAGAATAATACCCATACTCCTACAAGGAAGACCAGTTAATATGACTATTATTCAAATTTACACACCAACTACTAATGCCAGAGATGAGGAAATTGTAGACTTCTACTAACATCTGTAGTCTGAAATTGCTCAAACATGCAATCAAGATGCATTGATAATTACTGGTGATTGGAATTTGAAAGTTGGAACAAAGAAGAAGGATCAGTAGTTGGAAAATATGGCTTTGGTGATAGAAATGATGCCTGAGATCGCATGATAGAATTTTGTAAGACAGATGACTTCTTCACTGCAAATACATTTTTGAACAACATAAATGCTACTATACACGTGGACCTCACCACATGGAATACACAGGAATCATATTGACTACATCGGTGGAAAGAGACAATGGAAAAGCTCTAGATCATCAGTCAGAACAAGGCCAGGGGCTGACTGCATAACAGACCATCATATACAACTTCATGTTGAAGTTGAAGAAAATTAAAACAAGTCCAGGAGAGTCAAAATATGATCTTGAGTATATCCCACCTGAATTGGGAGACCACCTCAAGAATAGATTTGACGCATTAAACACTAATGATTAAAGACCAGACAAGTTGTGGAATGACATCAAGGACATCATACATGAAGAAAGCAAAAGGCCATTAAAAAGACAAGAAAGAAACAAAAGATCAAAATGGATGTCAAAAGAGACTCTGAAACTCGCTCTTGAATGTAGAGTAGCTAAAATGAAAGGAAGAAATGATGAAGTAAAAGAGCAGAATGGAAGATTTCAAAGGACTGCTCCAGAAGACAAAGTAAAGTATTATAATGAAATGTGGACAGATCTGGAGTTAGAAAACCAAAAGGGAAGAACACATTCAGAATTTCTCAAGCTGAAAGAACTGAATAAAAAAACTGAACCTCGAGTTGCAATACTGAATGATTCTAAGGGGAAAATATTGAATGACTCAGGGAGCATCAAAAGAAGATGGAAGGAATACACAGAGTCACTATACCAAAAAGAGTTGGTCCATGTTCAATCATTTCAAGAACCGATGGTACAGAAAGAAGTAGTCCAAGCTGCACTGAAGGGAATGGTGAAAAACAAAGCTCTAGGAATTGATAGAATATCAGTTGAGATGCTTCAACAAACAGATGCAGCACTGGAGGTGTCCACTTGTCTACATCAAGAAATTTGGAAGACAGCTTCCTGTCCAACCGACAGGAAGAGATACATATTTGTGCCCATTCCAAAGAAAGGGAATCCACCAGAATGCAGAAATTGTCGAACAATAACATCACACACAAGTAAAATTTTGCTGAAGATCATTCAAAAGTGGCTGCAGCAGTATATCAACAGGGAACTGCCAGAAGTTCAAGCTGGATTCAGAAGAGGGTGTTTAACCAGGGATATCATTATTGATGTCAAATAGATCCTGGTTGAAAGCAGAGAATACGAGAGAGATGTTTACGTGTGTTTTATGGACCTTATAAAGGAATTCGACTCTGCAGATCATGACAAATTATGAATAAAATAGAGAAGAAAGGGAATTCCAGAACACTTAACTGTGCTCGTGAGAAACCTGTACATAGACCAAGAGGCAGTTGTTGGAACAGAATAAGGGGATACTGCGTGGTTTAAAGTCAGGAAAGGTGTGCATCAGGGTGGTAGTCTTTCACCATACTTATTCAGTCTGTATGCTCAGCAAGTAATCCAAGAAGCTGAACTATATGAAGAATGTGGCATCAGGATTGGTGGATGACTCATTAACTATCTGTGATATGCAGATAACACAACCTTGCTTGCAGAAAGTGAAGAGGATTTGAAACACTTAGTGATGAAGAAGAAAGACTACAGACTTCAGTATGGATTGCACCTCAACATGAAGAAAACAAAAATCCTCACAACTGGACCAGTAAGCAGCATCATGATTGTGACGATTATGATTGTATGTCAGCTTGGCTGGGCCATGATTCTCAGGGTTTTGGCAGTCGTGTGATGTTGTGGTCACTTCCTCATTGAGATTTGATGTGTGATCACCTCCATGACGGGATCTGCTGTGAGTAGCCAATCAGTTGAAGGGGAGTTTCCTTGGGTGTGTGGCCTGCATTGAGTGTGGGCGGACGTTCTGGCACAGCTGGGGGGCTTTTGGTGGTTCTGTATGCTGCAACAGACTCCTGTTCGTCCAACCTCCAGATGTGGGACTTAAGCTAGCAGCTTACCTGTGGTCTTTCCTGCCAATCTTGGGATTCTTCGATCTTCACAGCCTGTGAGTAACTGCTATGCTCTCTGACCTGTGAATCTTGGGTTTGCCAGCCCCTGTGTCTACGTGAGTCAGGAGAAGCCTCTATCCTGACCCACAGACTTGGGACATTACAGCCTCTACAACCGTGTGAGCCTTTTACATGATATAAGTCTCTCTCTATATATATATTTATATGTTTTACTGGTTTTGCTTCTCTAGAGAATTCAGCCTAAGATAACGATAAATGGAGAAAAGATTGAAATTGTCAAGGACTTCATTTTACTTGGATCCACAATCAATGTCCATGGAAGTAGTAGTCAAGAAATCAAACAGTGTGTTGCGTTGGGCAAATCTGTTGCAAAGGACCTCTTTAAAGTGTTGAAAAGCAAAGATGTCACTTTGATGACTAAGGTTCCCCTGACCCAAGCCATGCTATTTTCAATCGCCTCATATGCATGTGAAAGCTGGACAATGAATAAGGAAGACCGAAGAAGAATTGATGCTTTGAATTATGGTGCTGGTGAAGAGTAGTGAATATACTACTGACTGACACAAGAACAAACAAATCTGTCTTGGAAGAAGTACAGCCAGAATGCTCCTTAGCAGCAAGGATGGTGAGACTTCTTCTCACATACTTTGGAAGTGTTAACAGAAGGGACCAGTCCCTGGAGAAGGACATCATGCTTGATAAAGTAGAAGGTCAGTGAAAAAGAGGAAGCCCCTCAATGAGGTGGATTGACACAGTGGCTGTAACAAGGGCTCAAGTATAATGATTGTGAGGATGATGCAGGACTGGGCAGCGTTTTGTTCTGTTGTACATGGAGTCACTATGAGTTGGAACTGAATTGACTTCACCTAACAACAGCAATCTTCATAGGACCTGACCACCACATCTTTCTTCCACTGACTGGCTGGTGGGTTTGAACTGCCGAGAACTTAACCACAAACAATTTCAACAAACAAAAATTATTCTTTTTTTTTTTTTTTTAGTAAATGAATTTCAATATAAATAAAAATTATAAATCTTTAGCATTTTTCTCCTTATCAAGTCTCTCTGAATGTTAGGGTGTAATCAAAAGCCATCAATATATTTCTTGACCTTTTGCTTATTTTGGTTTCAAAGGATTATAATCTACCTAACTCTCTAAAGCTAACCCCTAATTCAGCCATATGTCTCCATCCATCCTTCCTAAAATGTTGAAGTTGGTCAAGGAGGAAGTTGTAGTTTGTCTTAACAATCTATCTGCTCCTGAAGCTTAGAAGCAAAAGTGAAAGAGATAGTAAAGCTTACTCCACGTGCCTTTCTGTTTCAGTCAATCATAAAGAAGAATGTTCTAGAAGTCAGAGTTAGGCAATGTAATTAAGTAAAGGAGAAAATGAGTCTCTATTATTGGGCGTATTCAAACCAAGTTGTGCAACTACAGGACAGTGAGGTTATAGAGGAGATTTGAGCATTTGATGGAAGATTTAACTAGATGTTCTTTGCCCTCTGCCAACCATAGAACCTCATAATTCTGTTTCTCCCCCTCCTTCAACTGTGGATAGACTTTACCTTTACACAGTTAAGTGTCTCCTTCCTCTTCTCTGTATTCCCTTTCCTCAATCAAATATTTAACTGATTTTGCTAAAATTGGGTGCAACTTCTTACATATAAACATGGACCTGATTCTCTATTGCTTCTATGAGTCAGAATTGACTTGATGGCAATGGTATTTTTTTGTTGTTGTTGTTTGTTTGTTTGGTACCAGCAAAAGCTTGGGATCGTGGTTTTGGGAGTAGTTTTCTAATAAGGACTGTATGTTGGTCACACACTCTGGCCTCTGTGGAGAGCTCAAAATTTTCTCCACTCCCTTGCTGTGTTCAGCATCCAGGCAAAGATCTCTGACCTCAGGAAGCCAGCCTCAGAAAACACTCATGGAGCTCTCAGAGCGAGGAGTTTTGCTTGCCTGGACGGGATTCACCTTGTGCAGTTCCAGCACCTTCACAGTAGTACCACTGATGTGTGCATGGCCTTAGGGCAGAGCTTCCAATTCCTCCTAGGGCAGAGATGACCTCATCATGGAGAAGAATAAATCCACACTAGGGATTTGGGCCTAGAGCCCCACATGGCAAGCACTGGTCCTGGCATTTCTTTCAAGTTACATGGTTTGTTTTAAAAATTCGTTTACATTTTCTTACATATAGGTTGCCCAGGATCCCTGGTAGCACAATGATTAAGTGCTCAGCTGCTAACAGAAAGGTTGGCAGTTTGAAGACACCAGCCACTCTGCAGGAAAAAGGACTTGGTAATGTGCTTCTGTAAAGATTGTTGCTCTTGTTAGGTCGGTTCCGACTCACAGTGACCCTATGTACTACAGAACGAAACACTGCTGTGTCCTGCGCAATCCTCATAATCGTTGTTATGCTTGAGCCCAGCCCGTTACTGCAGCCACTGTGTCAATCCACCTCATTGAGGGGCTTCCTCTTTTTCACTGACCCTCTACTTTATCAAGCATGATGTCCTTCTCCAGGGACTGGTCACTCCTGATAACATGTCCAAAGTACGTGAGACAAAGCCTCACCATCCTTGTTTCTAACGATCATTCTGGCTGTACTTCTTCCAAGACAGATTTGTTTGTTCCTGTGTCAGTCAGTAGTATATTCACTACTCTTCACCAGCACCATAATTCAAAGCATCAATTCTTCTCCGGTCTTCCTTATTCATTGTCCAGCCTTCACATGCATATGAGGTGATTGAAAATACTATGGCTTAGGTTAGGCTCCCCTTCATCCCCAAAGTGACATCTTTGCTTTTTAACACTTAAAAGAGGTCTTTTGTAAAGATAACAGCCTGGGAAACTCTATGAGGCAGTTCTACTCTGTCACATAGGGTCGCTATGAGTCGAAATAGACACCACAGTGCACAACAGCATAGGTTACCCTCAGGGAGTCCCTCGTTGCTCAAAATGGTTAAGAGATGTACTACTAACTGAAACATTGGTGGTTCAAACCCACCCAGGGGTGCTTGGGAAGACAGGCCTGGAAATCTGCTTCTGAAAAGTCACAGCCTTGAAGAAACTTTGGAGCAGTTCTACTCTGCAAACAGGAGGTCACCACAAGTTGGAAATGACTCAACAGAAACCAACAACAACAACAACATAGGTTACTTTTGAATAAAATTGATGTTCTAGATGCTCTGTGGTTTGTCCTGTGGCTTTGAGTGCCTCCTGGCACACACCTATATCCCCCATAATGTGAAAGTTCCAGATCTGAAGGAAAGACACCAAGAAGCCAGTTAGACACAATAAAGCTTTCTTGGCTCATTGAAGGCTTGATCCAGTTCAGCAAAGTAGAAGATTTTGGTAGTTTGTAATAAATAGTGTTCATTACTGCAATTCTCCAGCAGCACAGAGCAAAAGCAGGTAAGAGAAGGTAAGTGTCTGGGAATCAGGGATTTGGGCTGAATATCTTTTGCCGTCATATACATGACTATCTCCTGAAAGAGACTAGAAGACCAAGGACTTTCCACTTAAGCCTTAACTGTGTTTTTGACTTGATCAGGAGAACGCTTTACCTGTAGGTCCCTGCCTAAACCTCTAGATGTCACTGTGAAGGTCTTTTGTAGCTGTGATTAACATACAATCAGTTTACTCTAAGTGAAGAAATTACTCTTGATTATATGTGTGGGCCTCATCCAATCAGTTGAAGGCCCTAAGAGCAAAAACTGAGGTTTCCCGGAGTACAAGGAATTTTGCCTCAAGTCTGTAAAATAGATATCATGTCAGAGTATCTAGCCTGCCTAACCTAAAGATTTTGGACCCAAGGCTGCTGGAGTTTCTAGCCTGCTGCCTTCCCTACAAATTTTGGACTTGCCAGCCCTCACAATCATGTGCCACCACCCATTTGTCAGTTTCTTGCACTGTGGTGGCTTACCTGTTCCTATGATCCTGGAAGCTGTGCCATCAGTATTTCAAATACCAGCAGGGTCATCCATGGTTGACAAGTTTCAGTGTAGCTTTCAGACTAAGACAGACTAGAAAGGAAGAAAGGCTTGACTATCTACTTCCAAATATTAGCCAATGAAAACCCTATGGATCATAACACAGTGTTGTTCAGTTTAGTGCTGGAAGATGGGCTCCCTAAGTTGGAAGCCCTCAAAATACACAGTGGCTGCAACAATGGACTTAATCATATCAATGATTGTGAAAATAGTGCAGGACCAGACAACATTTCATTCTGTTGTACATGGGATGCCATGAGTTGGAGCTGATTCTATGGCAGCTAACAACAACACAATCATGTGAGGCAATTCCTTAAAATAAATCTCTGTGTATGTGTGTGTGTAAACATGTACGTATATATACATATAAATATATGTGCATTGTTAAAACAAAATCATATTAAGCTAATAATAGAAATTGATTGAAGTTTATTTACTATTTTCAAATCTAAGTAACATTTCAACTTGTTGTGTGTTGTCTGGTCAATTCCGACTTATAGTGATCCCGTTGGACAGAGTAGAACTGCCCCATTGGGTTTCCAAGGTTGTCATCTTTACAGGAGCAGATTGCCAGGTCTTTTCTTCCGAGGAGTGGCTGGTGGGTTCAAACTACTGACTTTTCGACCATTGAGCCACCGGGCCTCCTTCAACAACATTTCAAGCAGGGAGTCAAAATATTCGAGAGAGAAAAGAACCTCCAAAGATTCTTACACCCTCTCTTATCAACATTGCCGTGGAAATGGGGTCAGAACAGTGTTTACATAATTAAAATTTACCCTAAAACATAGCTTCTAGTTTGACCTGGGAGTTTCTGTTTCTCAAAACTGACTGCACATGGATAATTGTTAAAGAGAGCACAAGGCCATAGGCAAAATGTTGTTGTTGTTGTTAGATGCCGTCGAAACAGTTCTGACTCATAGCAACCCTATGTACAACAGAATGAAACACTGCCCGGTCCTGCACCATCTTCACAATTGTGGTAATGCTTGAGCCCATTGTTGCAGCCACTGTGTCAATCCATCTTGTTGAAGGTCTTCCTCTTTTTCGCTGACCGTCTACTTTACCAAGCATGATGTCATTCTCTAGGGACTGGTCCCTCCTGATAACATGTGCAAAGTATGTGAGACATAGTCTCACCATCTTTGCTTCTAAGGAGAATTTGAGTTGTACTTCTTCCAAGACAGATTTGTTTGTTCTTTTGGCAGGCCTTGGTATATTCAATATTCTTCATCAACACCACAAATCAAAGGCGTCAATTCTTCCATCTTCCTTATTCATTGTCCAGCTTTCTTAAGCATATGCGGAGATTGAAAACACCAAGCCTTGGGTCAGGCACACCTTAGTCTTCAAGGTGACATCTTTTCCAGTCGTGAGCGTTTTTTTCTTTATGTTGAGGTGTAATCCATACTGAAAGCTGTAGTCTTTGATTTTCATCACTCAGTGGTTTAAGACCTCTTCACATTCAGCAACGAAGGTTGTGTCATCTGCATATCGCAGGTTGTTAATGAGTCTTTCTCCAATCCTGATGCCGCATTCTTCTTCATATAGCCTAGCTTCTTGGATTATTTGCTCAACATACAGATTGAATAAGTATGATGAAAGATAAAACCCTGACTCACACCTTTCCTGACTTTAAACCACGCAGTATCCCATTGTTCTGTTTGAAAGATTGCCTGTTGATCTATGTACAGGTTCCTTGTGAGCAAAATTAAGTGTTCTGGATTCCCATTCTTCGAAATGTTATCCACAATTTGTTAGGATCCACACAGTTGAAGGCCTTTGCATAGTCAATAAAACACGGGTAAATATCTTTCTGGTATTCTCTGATTTCAGCCATGATCCATCTGATATCAGCATGATATCCCTGGTTCCGTATCCTCTTCTGAATCTGGCTTGAATTTCTGGCAGTTCCCTGTCAAGGTATTGTTGCAGCTGCTTTTGAATGATCTTTGGCAAAATTTTACTTGCGTGTGATATTAATGATATTGTTCGATAATTTCCACATTCCGTTGGGTCACCTTTCTTTGGAAGAGGCATAAATATGGATCTCTTCCAGTCAGTTGGCCAGGAAGCTGTCTTCCAAAAGTCTTGGCATAGATGAGTGAGCACGTTCAGTGTTGCATCTGTTTGTTGGAACATCTTAATTGGTATTCTGTCAATTCCTGGAACTTTGTTTTTCACCAAGGCTTTCAGTGCAGATTGGACCTTTTCTTTCAGTACCATCGGTTCCTGATCATATGCTACCTCCTGAAATGGTTGAAGGTTGACCAATTCTTTTTGGTATAGTGGCTCTGTGTATTTCCTCCACCTTCTTTTGAAGCTCCCTTCGTCGTTTAATATTTTCCCCATAGAATTCTTCAATATTGGAACTCGAGTTTGAATATTTTTTTTCAGATCTTTCAGCTTGAGAAATGCTTAGTGTGTTTTTCCCTTTTGGTTTTCTAACTGCAGGTCTTTGTAAATGTCATTATAATACTTTACTTGGTCTTCTCAACCCACCCTTTGAAATCTTCTATTCAGCTCTTTTACTTCATCATTTCTTCCTTTCGCTTTAGCTACTCGACACTCAAGAGCAAGATTCAGAGTCTCTTTTGACATTCATTTTGGTCCTTTCTTTCTTTCCTGTCTTTTTAATGATCCCTTGCTTTCTTCAGGTAAGATGTCCTTGATGTCATTCCACAACTCGTCTGGTCTTTGGTCATTATTGTTCAATGTGTCAAATCTATTCCTGAGATGGTCTCTAAATTCAGCTGGGAAGTACTTAAGGTTGTACTTTGGCTGTCGTGGACTTGTTTTAATTTTTTTCAGTTTCAACTTGAATTTGCATATGAGCAATTGATGATCTGTTCCACATTTGGCCTCTGGCCTTGTTCTGACTGACAATATAGAGCTTTTCCATCATCTCTTTCCACAGATGTAGTCAATTTGATTCTTGTGTATTCCATCTGGTGAGGTCCATATATATAGTAGCCGTTTATGTTGTTGAAAAAGAGGTGTTTTCAATGAAAACGTCATTGGTCTTACAAAATTCTGTCATGCCATCTCAGGCATTCTTTCTGTTACCAAGGCTATATTTTACAACTACGGAGACTTCTTTGTTTTCAACTTTTGCATTCCAATCACCAGTAAGTATCAATGCACCCTGAAGGCATGCTCAATTTCAGTCTGCAGAAGTTGGTAAAAATCTTCAATTTCTTCGTCTTTGGCCTTAGCAGTTGGTGCCTAAACTTGAATAATAGTTGTATTCACTGGTCTTCCTCAGAGGCATATGGATATTAACCTATCACTGGCTGCATTGTACTTCAGGATAGATCTTGAAATGTTCTTTTGAAGATGAATGCAGTGCCATTCCTCTTCAATTTTCATTCCTGGCAGAGTAGACCATATGATTATTTGATTCAAAATGACCAATACCAGTCCATTTCAGTTCATTAATGCCTAGAATATTGATGCTTATGTGTTCCATTTAACTTTTGAAGATTTTCAATTTCCCTAAATTCATACTTTGTACATTCCAGGTTCTAATTATTAATGGATGTTTGCAGCTGTTTCTTCTCATTTTGAGTCATATCACCTCAGTAAATGAAGGCCCTGAAAGCTTGACTCCACCCACTTCATTAAGGTCAACTCTACTTGGAGGAGGCAGCTCTTCCCCAGTCATCTTCTGAGAGTGCCTTCCAAGCTGAGGGGCTCATCTTCCGGCACTGTATCAGACAATGTTCTGCCACTATTCATAAGGTTCTCACTGGCTAATTCTTTTCAGAAGTAGACTGCCAGGTCCTTCTTCCTAGTCTGTCTTAGTCTGGAAGGTCAGCTGAAAACTGCATGGGTGACCCTGTTGGTATTTGAATACTGGTGACATAGCTTCCAGTACACAGCAACATGTGAGCCCCCACAGTATCACAAACTGACAGGCTCATGCAGGATAGGCAAATGGTCTTCACTATTAACTAGGCTATTGTTTGATTAAAGGTGACTTTTAGGAGACCAGTTTCCTCAAGGCCCAAGGTTCAAAGATCATCTCAGGGTGATGACTTGGGTGGGTCACCCTAAGCTTCACGGAACTCAGACATCTGGGTTCCTTGAGAATTAAAATACCACTTCTCTCTCTCTTTACCTTTCTCTCTCCCTCCCTCTTACTTTCCTCTCTCTCTATATATGTATCTGTATACACATTTTTTTCTTTTGTTCTATTTCTCTGGAGAACTCTGACTAATATATCTGTCATTCATTCACACAATGCTTACTTGAGGACTAACTTGTGCCAGGCCTTGTCCTCACTCTGGGGATACTGAAGTGTGTAAGACCAGTTCACACCCTCGAAGACATTAGAGTCTAACAGAGGAGTTTGTAGTCTTCATTTCCTTAACTGGGAGTGACATAGCAAGTTTTGGTTTAAACATTACACCAAATCAACAAGAGCAAACTAAAAAAGCTTGTTCTTAGTAAAACAGAGTGTCTTCAAGTTAAATATTTATTGAACAAATAAAGTTTGGTTAAGCTATGCAACAAAAATTGTCTAGGAGGTGAAGGAGAAGCTCTTGCTGAGCTGTCAGCACCAGTTCTTGCTTGGAAAGACTGAAGTAGGAATGATGAACAGGAGCTTGCCTCCACTACAGCCATTTGTGTGGGATCTTCCCTCAGGGACTCCTGTAAATGGTAAACATCCATAGTTTCTACTAAGGTGGCAACAAAAAACACAGCCCAAGGGTTTGGGAGGAATGGAAATCTCTCTCTTGGGTGAAGTTTGAAGAAACACAGCTAGTCTCCTTTGATATGAAATGATTCATGGGAAGAAGACAAGTTTGCCTTGGATTTCAGGGAAAAATCAAAGGGCTGTATTCATGTCCTTAAGAAACAAAAATCTATTTAAATTTTGGTGGATCCCAGGCAGTTCCTAGGGCAGAACAAGACCCAGAAATGAAACAGAAAACTTGCGGGATGAATCTCATTTATTTTCTTCTGAACTTTCAGATTGGACAACACCCAGAGAATAGAGAAAGAAAACTCCCCCAAATAGATCTTTGCAGCTTGTCATAGTGTCCAAGGGCAGTAATGTCAGAAAAATAGAATAGTTTTAAGTAAAATTAAGCTTTACCTATTAGGGTCTTGCTTAAGTACTAAAAAAAAAAACTACTTGCAAATAGGAACCCTGGTGGCACAATGGTTAAGAACTTGTCTGCTAACCAAAAGGTTGGCAGTTCAAGTCTACCAGCTGCTCCTTGGGAACCTTATGGAGGAGTTTTACTCTGTCCTATAGGGTCGTTATGAGTCAGAATCAACTCGACGCCAATGGGTTTTTTTAATTTTTTAATTTTCTTTGGAGATAATTTCAAACTCAAAAAAAAGTTTCCAAAAAATGAAAACAAAGCACACACATTTCCTTTCCCTAGGTTCATCTATTGCTTATATTTTACTCCATTTAGTTTATCATTTGGCTTGGTGCAACAGATTTCCAAAAAATCAGCCATTGAAAACCCTATGGAGCAGAGTTCTACTCTGACACGCATGGGGTGCCATGAATTGGAGTCAAGTAGATGGCAACTGTTTTTTGGGGGGAACCTTTGCACATTGGTTAACTATTGCTGCAGTAATGCTGTGTAAAAATCACACAGTCTCAGTGGCATACATAAAATCTCATTTATGTGCCTGTTGGGGTAGATGGGGATTGGCTGACCCAAGCTTGGCCTGGTTTGGGTATTCTCCTCTGCTCCATGAGTCTCTTATTCTTGGAACTAGCGGGACAGCCTAAAAATATTTTTCTCATGGCAATGGCAAAGAACAAGAGAGTGAGCCCGATCAAACAAGCATCTTTCGAGACTTGGATCTGTCATACAAATGATGTTCTATTGCCCAAAGTAATCACATAGCCAAGTTCAAAGTTAAGGGGAGCTCAAGATGCACGAGGATACGCAAATAAATATTTCTGAACAGCAATGCCATCTAACACACTGTGCTTCAGAAATGAGTGAAAAAAATGTTTATGTATGGCTTCTTTCTCAGTGAAGAAGAAGACCGTGATGAAGACAGGCAGAAACCTCAGGGACTAAAGTTGCTGTTTCTTCTCATGTAGGACAGAACTGAATCCACTTCTAGAGAGACAGGAGTTGATGGCTTGAGACAGGCTCTGTATGGGTTTGTCTACACACAATTTTAAGATGAAGGTGAAACTGTCATTTTAGTCAAATGAGGGATGTCAAGTTCACCGCATTGCCTAAAAGACTTCTAAACAAACCAAACCAAACCCATTGCTGTAGAGTAGATTCCAACTCATAGTGACCCAATAAGACAGAGTAGAACTGTCACATGAGGTTTTCAAGGCTGTAGTCTCTACATAAGCAGACTGCCACATCTTTCTCCCGCAGAGTGGCTGGTAGGTTGGAACTGCTGATCATTCAGTTAGCAGCTGAGCGCTTTAAACACTATGCCACCAGGGCTCCTTAAAAAACCTCTGCAGTCCCTCTATTTTGCAGGTTTGTAAAAAGTTTTCTCTGAACCATTGACTGAGCATCTCTCCATGGATAAACAACTTCTTGATCTATTCTGGTGAGATGAATTTGCAAATGCTGAACAGAACTTGTTTGCAAAACCAAAAGACAGTCCTGAAAAGAAGAGCTATTGTTAAAATACTGTGAGACACCTGTCATACAATGGATTGAAAATTTACATTTGTTTCTGTTGTACTGTAAAATTGTCTAATTCTATAGAAACAATCCGAGCATCTTCCAATTCTGCCGCTTTTGCCCTGATACTGTCACTTGTAGTTATGTCTCCTAATGAAACAGTAACATAAAACCACAATGGCTTCTATGCAAATTATTGATGATTCAGTTGTATTAAATAAAAATAACTGCATACATGAGAAACAATCATATATATGAGCTGGTCTTTTTTTTTTCCTTGAGAACTAATCGGAAATTAAGGGTCATTAAGGAAGGCAAACCTTAACTTGTTTTTCTATTTATTGAGGTGCATTAGTTATCTATTGCTATGTAGTGAATTGCCCCCAAACTTAGCGGCTTAAAACAATAAGAACTTATTATCTCACACCATGGCTGTGGGTTAGGAGTTCAGAAGAGGCTTCAATAGGTGGTTCTGGCTCAGAATCTCCCAAGAAGTCCCAGGCAAAAGGTCAACTGAAGTTGCAGTTATTTGAAGATTTGACTGGGGATTGAAGGATCTGCTTCCATGATGGCTCACTCACATAGCTGGCACGTTGATGCTTGCTGTCAGCAGGAGCCCTCAGGTCCTGACATGTGTACTAGGGCTGTATCATGTGTCCTCGTGACATGGCAGCTGGCTTCCCCCAGAGTAAGTGATCAAAGAGAGAACAAGGAAGGACCTGCAGTGTCCTTCATGACAGAGCCTTGGAAGTCACCCTCTGGCCATTTTTTTTTATTGTACTTTAGATGAAGATTTATAGAGCAAATTAGTTTCTCATTAAACAATAGACATATTGTTTTGTGACATTTGTTGCCAACACCATGACATGTCAACACTTTCCCTTACTCGAACTTGGATTCCCCAGTACCAGCTTTCCTGTCCCCTCCTGCCTTCTCATAATTGCCCCTGTGCTGGGGTGGCCCTTTAGTCTTGTTTTATTTTATGTGCCTATATAATCTTTGGCCAAAGGGTGAACGTCAAGAGTGACTTCAGTACTGAGTTAAAAGGATGTCCGGAGGCCATACTCTTGGGGTTTCTCCAGTCTCTGTCAGACCAGTAAGTCTGGTCTTTTTCTGTGAGTTACGATTTTGTTCTACATTTTTCTGTAGCTCTGTCTGGGACCCTCTACTGTGATCCCCGTGAGAGCAGTCGGTGGTGGTAGCCAGGCACCGTCTAGTTGTGTTGGACTCAGTCCTTTGAACTAATCTTTCCCTTGTGTTTTTGTTTTCTTTATCCTCCCTTGCTCCAGACAGAGTGGGACCAGTGGAGTATTTTAGATGGCCTCTCACAAGTTTTAAGATCCCAGACGCTACTCACCAAAGCAGGATGTAGAACATTTTCTTCATTAACTACGTTATGCCAATTGAGCTAGATGTTCCCCGAGACCATGGTCCCCACCCCTCAGTCCAATAATTCAGTCCCTCAGGGAGTTTGGTTGTGTCTATGTAGCTTCCATGACTTGCCTTGGTCAAGTTGTGCTGACATCCCCAATATTGTGTACTGTCTTACCCTTCACCAAAGTTATCACTTATCTATTGTCTGTTGTTGTAGTTAGGTGCCATTGAGTTGGTTCCAACTCATAGTGACCCTATGCACAACAGAACAAAACACTGCCCGGTCCTGTGGCATCCTCAAAATCATTGGTATGCTTGAGCCCATTGTAGCAGCCACTGTGTCAATCCATCTCGTTAAGGGTCTTCCTCTTTTTCGCTGACCCTCTACTTTACCAAGTGTCTTGGTTATCTAGTGCTGCTCTAACAGAAATACCGCAAGTGGATGGCTTTAACAAAGAAAGTTTATTCTCTCACAGTCCAGTATGCTACAAGTCCAAAATTCAGGGCATCAGCTCCAGGGAAGGCTTTCTCTCTCTGTCGTCAATTCTTCTTTGGTCTTCCTTATTCATCGTCCAGATTTCACGTGCATATGAGACAATTGAAAACACCAGAGCTTGGGTCAGGTACACCTTAGTCTTCAAGGTGACATCTTTGCTTTTCAACACTTTAAAGAGGTCTTTTCCTGAAGATTTGCCTAATGCAATTCATCTTTTGGTTTCTTGACTGTTGCTTCCATGGGTGTTGATTGTGGATCCCAGGAAAATGAAATCCTTGACAACTTCAATCTTTTCTCCATTTATCATGATGTTGTTTGTTGGTCCAGTTGTGAGGATTTTTGTTTTCTTTATGTTGAGGTGTAATTTATACTGAAGGCTGTGGGCTTTGATCTTCATCAGTAAGTGTTTCAAGTCCTCTTCCCTTTCACCAAGCAAGGCTGTATTATCCACCTAACGCAGGTTGTTAATGAGTCTTCCTGAAAACCTGATGCCTCATTCTTCTTCATATAATCCAGTTTCTCTGATTATTTACGCAGCATACAGATTGAATAGGTATGGTGAAAGAATACAACCCTGACACACAGCTTTCCTGACTTTAAACTACATAGTATCCCCTTGTTCTGTTCCAAATGCCTCTTGATCTACGTACAGGTTCCTCATGAGCAGAATTAAGTGTTCTGGAATTCCCATTCTTCACTATGTTATCCATAATATATTATGATCCATAAAGTCGAATGCCTTTGCATAGTCAATAAAACATAGGTAAATATCTTTCTGGTATTCTCTACTTTCAGCCAAAATCCCTCTGACATCAGCAATGAGATACCTCATTCCACATCCTCTTCTGAATCTGGCTTGAATTTCTGGCAGTTTCCTGTCTATACAGTGCTGCAGCCACTTTTTGAATGATGTTCAGCAAAATTTTACTTGCCTGTGATATTAATGATATCGTTAAATAATTTTCACATTCAGTTGGATCACCTTTCTTGGAATAGGAATAAATATGAATCTCTTCCAGTCAGTTGGCCAGGAAGCTGTCTTCCAAATGTCTTGGCATAGATGAGTGAGTGTTTCCAGTGCTGCATCCGTTTGTTGAAACATCTCAATTGGTATTCCTTCAATTACTGCCTTCAGTGCAGCTTGGACTTCTTCAGTACCATCGGTTCCTGATCATATGCTACCTCCTGAAATGGTTGAACATCTATCACTTCTTTTTGGTATAGTGACTCTGTGTATTCTTTCCATCTCCTTTTAATGCTTCCTGTGTCCTTTAATATTTTCCCCATATAATCTTTTAATACTACATCTCGTGGTTGAATTTTTTCTTCAGTTCTTTCAGCTTGAGAAATACCAGGCATAGAGTTCTTCCCTTTTGGTTTTATATATCTAGGTCTTTGCACGTGTCTTTACTTGGTCTTCTCAATCTGCCCTTGGAAATCTTCTGTTCAGTTATTTTATTTCATTTCTTGCTTTCACTTTAGCTACTCAACATTCAAGAACAAGTTTCAGAGTCTCTTCTGACATCCATTTTGGTCTTTTCTTTCTTTCCTGACTTTTTAATGACCCCTTGCTTTCTTCATGGATGATGTCTTTGATGTCATTCCACAACTCGTCTTGTCTTTGGTCATTAGTGTTCAATGTGTCAAATCTATTCTTGAGACGGTCTCTAAATTCAGATGGGATACACTCAAGCTCATACTTTGGCTGTCGTGGACTTGTTCTAATTTTCTTCAGTTTCAACTTGAACTTGCATATGAGCAATTGATGGTCTGTTCCTCAGCTGGTCCTGCACCTTGTTCTGACTGATCATATAGACCTTTTCCATCATCTCTTTTCACAGATGTAGTCGATTTGATTTCTGTGTATTCCATCTGGCGAGGTCCACGTGTGTAGTCGCTGTTTATGTTGTTGAAAAAAAGTATTTGCAATGAAGAAGGCCTTGGTCTTGCAAAATTCTATCATGCGATCGCCGGCATTGTTTCTATCACCAAGGTCATATTTTCCAACTACTGATACTCTTCTTTGTTTTCAGCTTTCGCATTCCAATCACCAATAATTATCAATGCATCCTGATTGCGTGTTCCATAAATTTCAGTCTGCAGAAGTTGGTAAAAATCTTGAATTTCTTCATTTTTGATCTTAGTGGTTGGTGCGTAAATTTGAATAATAGTAGTATTAACTGGTCTTCCTTGTAGGCATAGGGATATTATCCTATCACTGTCAGGGACTCTCCAAGTGATATTCATGTACAGCAAGGGTGAAGTACAATGTAAATTAATGAAAGGTTTCTTTTATGACTAAGCAGTCCTGGTGGTACAGTGGTTAAGAGCTCGACTGCTAACCAAAAAGGTCAGCAGTTCAAATTCACCAGCTGTTCCCTGGAAACCCTATTAGATAGTTCTCCTCTGTCCTATAGGTTCGCTATGAGTCGGAACTAACTTCACGTCATCAGTTTTTTTTTTTTTTTTGGCAGGGGGGTGTTGTGACTAAACCCCACATAGAATTTGCCTATCATTGTATCTATTAACAATGTCTGTTCTTTCCTTCTGGGGAAGGGCAGGAGAGTGTGATCATTAAGGCTATGTGTCAACTTGGCTGGACCATGATTCTCAGTTTGTTGGCAGTGATGATGTAGTTTGGCAGTCTCATGATAATGCTATTACCTCCATGATGGGTTCTGCTGTGAGGAGTCAATCAGTTGAAAGGGAGTTTCTTTGGGAGTGTGGCCTCCATCAAATATATAAGTAGACTTTCCGGTAAGACTCACGGGCTTTTGCTCACTCTGGAACCTGCAGCTGCTTCTGTTTGTCTGACCTCCGGTTATTTGGATTTGAGCTAGCACCTTACCTGTGGTTTTGCCTGCTGATCTTGTCGTCAGTCTTCGCAGCCTGTAAGCAAGAGATCTGTTCTTTGACTTGCCGATCTTGGGTTCACCATCCCCTGTGGCTATGTGAATCATGAACAGCTTCCATCCTGACTCAAGGATTCGGGGCATTTCAGCCTCTACAACTGTGTGAGCCATTTTCTTAATACAAATCTCTCTATATATGCATATTTATGCACTTTACTGGGTTTGCTTCTCTAGAGAACCCAGCCAAAGACAGGGAGGGATTGAGATTCAGTAATTTATTCTGTCCAATTCCATGTCTCATGTGACAGTAATTTTTTTCTTCCTAATGTTAATATGAACACATGGAATGCCAGTCATGGGATGTCTTAAAAATTATGTTTACTTTGTTGAGGTACTTATTTTGTGCCCTTTTACGAACTGCTAATTTTATTAATTTTACATTCTTCCCAGGGGATCTGAAGGTCATAATTGGTGGTAGATCCAATGGGTGTCCTTCAACTGCTCATACTTAGTCACCCTTCTTTAACAATGCTGATATGACATCAAGAGACAAGAGAGCTTCTTCGTCTTTATCTCCTCTGTAGGTCAATCCTGGTGCTTGACGTGTCATTGGAGCCCAATATTTGTTGAGAAATTCAGCACAATGAAGGCTTTATCATATTTTTAAGATTATTTGACTAGCTTATTTAAATTTTTGAACCTTGTGAAATCAGTATGCTATGTTGCTCCCATTGATGTAAAAGGCATTACTTAAGAGAGTTTCACCAAAAAAAAAAAAAAAAAAAGAAACCTAAATAGTATCTATAATGTGCCTAATGCCATTGTAGGGTGGGGATACAGCAGTGGGTAAGAAGAAGGCCTTAGCATGCATTTCCCCCCAGAAGCACAGATTGATCAAGGGCCTGCTTGCAGTTTACTGCGGAATATATTGCCCTGGAATAAGATGGGGTATTGAAAAGAGTGAAACTGGAAAGGAGGAAAAGCCAACCCAATGGTGCATTATCAAGCAGTTTACACTGTGGGCAACTGAGACTTGGTCCTTCTGGGCACCCTCTGAGGAGTTGTGTAGAACACACCTTTAAGTTTTCTGCCAGAATGACAGAAGAGAGGAGACTTACCCACCAGGTCCTGTTCCCCGTCAGTCAAGAATTGCCCCATAGGGTGTTAACTCTCTTGTATTTCTAGGTCTGTGCCCATGTTGGAATGGATGAGTGGGATGAGGCTCCCACACTGTGGGAGTGGAGACACCCAGGTCAGAAAGTGAGGGTATTCAGGGCTGCTGATATGTGAGTAGCCAATTGCCTCCACAACAGCTGGATTCAAGAGGTAGGTGGGCCTAGAAGATGTTTGGCAGGGTGTAAGAAGTGACTAATATACAAAGGTCCTGCCATCACAGAGCTTACATTCTAATGAAAGGTGGCAATATACCAACAAGAAAACAAGAAATCTAGTTTCTCCTAGTATGATGAAGGGCATAAAGCAGTTGTTGTGACAGAGACAGATAGCAGGTTCTTTTAAATGGCCATGGGGTGGGGGGAGTCAAGAGGAGGTGACAGTTGAACCCCAGAATGAGATACTCTAGTCATAAGATAAACCTATGGAAGATTATTCCAAGCAGAGAAAATGGCAAATGCAAAGGCCCAGCAATTGAATGAACAGGAGACCTAAAGGAACAGATTGAATACGACCATGGTGAGTGAAGGAGTGTGGAGTCTGGGAGGGCAGAAGAGTAGCCTGGGTACGTAGTGCAGGGCCTTGTAAGCTGAGTGAGGTGTTAGGTTCCTCTCAGGCACTTAAGATTAGAGATATATGAAAGAGAGACCTTGGACATTTACAGAGCTGACATTTGGGATTTGCACCGCAGGGTCTCTAATACGCTGCTTTTTGCAATTTTGTTTCACCAAGGTACACATTTGAATTACACACGTGCTGAGGCTGGTGCCTGCAGGTGAAACTCTTTGTTAGTGAGAGTCCAGTGTACAATCCAGCACCCATATTTCAGCCTGGCTTTGTTGTCCTTTACTCATAGGCATGTAAATAGTAACAGTACTAATAGAATTACTCTGTGTTTCTTTGTAACAATAATAATAAACAAAATTGGTCCAAGGTAAAGTCAAATGCATTAGTTCAATGCTTATGGCATAAATATCTCTGTGATTTCAAGTTCATCGTTTCTTCTTCACTGAGCACCAGATTCCTCATTTATGAAACAGGGGAGTTGATTCTCCTGAAGATCTATGGTGCTATAACCATGGTTAGAGAGGGAATGGATTACCCATTGTCTTTGTTATCTAGTGCTGCAGTAACAGAAATACCACAAGCAGATGGCTTTAACAAACAGAAATTTATTCTCTCAGTCTAGTAGGCTAGAAGTTCAAACTCAGGGTGCCAGCTCCAAGGGAAGGCTTTCTCTCTCTGTCAGCTCTGGGGGAAGGTCATTGTCATCAGTTTTCCCCTGGTCTAGGAGCTTCTTAGCACAGGGTCCCTGGGTCAAAGACACATTCCCCTCCTGATTCTTCATTCTTGGTGGTATGAGGTCCCCCTGTCTCTCTGCTCCGTTCTGTCTTTTATCTCTCAAAAGAGATTGACTCAAGATACAACCTAATCTTGTAAATTGAGGCCTACCTCATTAATATCATAGAGGTAGCATTTACAACAATAGGAAAATCACATCAGATGACAAAATGGTAGACAATCACACAATACTAGGAACCATGGCCTAGTCAAACTGACACACACTTTTGGGGGAACCAATTCAACCGGTAACACCCAGTAAGCAAGGTACACACAGGCTTCATCATGTTTACTTATTAGATGTGGTTAAACCCGGGAGAAACTGTGCACCACAGATTAGTAAGTAAACACAATGAAGCCTGTGCATACCTTGCTTACTGTAAACTGGTGCATACCTTGTATACTGGTTAAAAACCGAAACCAAACCCATGGCCGTTGAGTTGCTTCCAACTTATAGCAACCCCACAAAGTTTATTGGTTAATCCACTGCATTTTAGAGCATGAAACTGATATAAATACTCCTAATTCCAAGTAGATTCTAACTTTCTCAAAACCAACAAGGCATATGATTTTGTTTGTTTTTAAAGCTTTGAGGCTCTTCAGCTGGTTATAGAGAGCTCCCCAGAGTAAGGTAATTTCCCATTGTTCTTTTGTTTCCATCATCATCTAGCTCCCCTTGAAATGTGTGGACTTCCCAGCTAGTTGCTGGATCATTCCAGCAGCCTCCCCATTAAGCCATGGGTTGTGTGTACTGGGGATAGAGGAGATGCTAAAAAGAGAAAGAAAATTGTTTGGAGTTGTAAGTAGGAAACCTATAGTGACTTCCCTGAGCAAAAACAAAGAGAAAAATAAATAATGAATGGCTAAAGAACAGTGAAAATATAATAAAATTAATGCTGCGTTATGCAACGCTAGAGTAAGCCTAATTTAATAGCCTCAATCTAAAAGTAGTTTGCCTAGCATCACCCAGAGTTGTTCCAGAATTCCTCCAGGAGATTAAATTTAAAAACAAGCAAGCAAATTAACAAATACACAGACAAAAATGTCTGGAACCTAGATACCAAAAAACCAGTCAATTTCAACTCATATAGGACAGAGTAGAGCTGCCCCGTAAGGTTTTCAAGGCTATCTTTACAGAAGAAGACTGCCACATCTTTCTCCCTCCAGCAGCTGGTGGGTTCAATCCACCAGACTTTAGGTTAGCAGCCGAGCGCTTTAACCACTGCGTCACCAACGCTCTTCAACCTAGATACAAATATCTGTAGTAAATCACTCGCCACTGTTTCCTCTGTGACATATAGGTCCAGGTTAGTAGAGAGAGAAATGTGATGGGAATAATAATTTAAAAATATATATATGATTTCTAGATTGTCTCTTATCAAGATATTGGAGGCAATTTGCATTTTAATTTGAATAATGGTTGCTTTCAACTGTTGACTATGTTAGGAAGCTCAACAAATAGCTTAATAGTGTAAAATGAGACTCATAGTAACAAGTAGTACAGGATTCTCTTTAACAAGCTCTTTGACTTTGGGCAAAATACTGTTTACCTCTTCATCTGTAAAATTAAGGGTTCTGTTTATACTAGATGGTCAGTACAATTCCTCCTAGATCCTGTGTTCTGTGGGTTGTGGCAGGAAACAGGCAGCATTTTTGTGTGTGTGTGATCATGCCTATTTTTGACTCTTCCACAAAAGAGGCAAATCTTTAAAAAGTTAGATTTCTTTTTTCAAAGACCGGAGTACATTTTCACATGCAGCTAGGCTGTCTGTTCTTGTGGTTCACACTGGGGTCTGAAGTTCAGAACATGTCTCTCATCTCTGTAAGATCCTTAATCACCACATAAAAATAAAATAATGTTCACTACAAAGTTTTCATTGAACCGTGAACACAAAGCAATATATTTAACAAAGATGTTCAACAGCAAGGATTAACTTTCTCCCCCACCCCTTTGCTCTCCCCATACCTCTACTCTACCTACAAAAGGAATTTAGTTTCTCTCTCAGCTACCTGGGAAATACTATCAATCACAGCCTCCTATTCCCTGATAACATTTAACTGAAGTCGTATTGAACTACACAGTTACCAAAAGCAACAAATAGCAAAGAGGTGGCATGAACTGTATGGTTGGAATTACACACAGAGTCACTCTTGCTCTTGCTCTCACTCTCTCTGGCTCTCACTCTTACTCCCAGACTCAGAACTCCATTTAAAAGGGAATTGTTTTTAAAAGGGGGGAGGAAGAGAATTACTGACGAAAGGTCAGGTCCAGACCTTGGCTGACCTTACCCAGCCTGTTGTAGTCACCAAGTATGGAAACACAGTATCTCTTTGTGAATCTCTAATCGTAAAAATACAATGTGATTAAGAATATTTTTGTATCAGTCTACAAAAAGACCACAGTATGAAGATTTTGCTCCAGATTATCTTTCTTTAAGCCCTAAAATCAACTGTAATACCTCATTTTTTCAAGAAGTTGTTCCTTTTACCCATTAAATGTGAAAGAGATATTTTAAATAAATTTCTATGCTTTGAAACCAGGTAGAGCATAGAATTTAAAATGTTTCTTCTAATTCTGGCCATGTTAATTTAACCCATAAAGGTATAAATGGTTTCTTAAAATAGATTTCTTAAAAAATTAACATTATTGACTTATTATTGAGTCAGCATTAACTTCCCAGGGCTTTGGCAAAATCAAGAACTCCCCCTTTTCTCAAGCGCGCACTCTCTCTCTCTCTCTCTCCCTTCTGATACTGATTGTGGCCATCAGCTGCTCAGCCATTATCAAGCAAAACCTGCCCCTTCCTGTCCATTGTCCTCAAAGACCCTGAATGCTGAGTGTGGCTCATTTCCTGCCTTAGACCAGTCAAATCGAGTTTACTAGCCTCAAAACTGTAAGATCTCTGCCCAGGGCAGGACTTATCCTCCATTTTCTGTACATACTAAGGGAAAGAAAACGCAATTTGTCTTACTGTGTCTGTGCACCATGATAATCTATATAGTCCATGATGTTTGTATGTACTTCCTTGTGAGAGCTGGTATAAAAGGTTCTGCCTCTCTTTGTTCCAGGAGCTTGATTCGAGGTATAACCTCCTTGCTCCTTGCCTGTGTGCTTGAAATAAATGTTCTTCCTCCCTCCTCACCTAGGTGTGTCTTTACAGAAGCTGCACAGAGCAGGACCTGCTTGGGGTAACACCTCCAAGTCTCTTTGTTTCAAGCTGCCACTGAGAAAAAGAAGTATTAAAAAATTACTTATAATTATTCAATTGAATTTTATAATTCTATTTCTCAAAACAAAGCATTAGCTGATATTTTTATATTTATCTTACTTAAAATATTATTTTTCTGTATATCCATACAATAAAACATTATGTCACTATTTAAAAAGAAAGAAGATTTTGTATATATGTGTATATGTCTACAATGTATTATTAAGTAAAAAGAAAAATTTCTGGTTAAAATGAGTTTATATAGTGCAAATCAATTTTTGTTCATACATATTTATGTAAAGCTCTGGAAATATATACAACAAATATAAGCACTGGGTCTTTGGGTGGTTAGAATTTCACCCAGTTTTTATTGTTATGCTTTTCAAAATTTCCTTACAAGGAGAAGATATTGATTTGTGATTGAAAAAACATATACAATAAAATCATCCTTTTATGGATGGAATTGAGTATGGTAGCAATGGTGGTGATAAAACAGATTGCTACACTGGAAGTCTCATGAGATTTTTTTTCTTTCATTAGATGATAATTTAAAAACTCATATTATTTGAGAGAAAACCAAAAGGAGGAATTCTGCTGTCATGAAGGTGGGACCTCCACGTTGTACGCGAACAGGTCACTCTTCATTCCCAGTCTCAGTTCTTTCCTAATGAAGCATCCTTTAAGGATCTTCGACAACTGCACCCAGGTTAGGGTGGTTCTTCCTGCAAGAATCCAGCTCATTTTTCCTTTCTCCTTATTTTGAGTTATAAAACTTAAGAGGAGATTTTTATTCCATATCCAGTTGGATACCAAGCCTCACTTACTCTCTTTTTGTAATGTCCTTGCTTCCATCACACTTTGCTATAACCACTGCCAATAAGCAGGCTCTTATCCTAAGGTGACTAAAGAAATAGAGAACTCCTAGAGTTCATGTGTGGTTCAAATGGTTAAGCGTATGGCTACTAACCAAAAGGTTGGTGATTTAAATACACCCCCACATGCCTTGAAAACACATGGTCTCCATGAGTCAGACTCGATGGTAACTGGTTTGGTAACAGGATTTGTTTCCCTTTTCTGCCTTCTTTCATTCAACCTACATATGTCCACCCAATGGTTTGGTTTTCTAACAGATCTTCTGCATCCTTTTACTTCCTTTTTCCCTTAAACCTACACATGTCCACAGAATGCATCCAACTAAAATTTTACTTTAGATAGGTTATTCTTCTGTTGAAAAAATCTGTAACTCTCTCTGATATGAAAACAAAAACAAGAACAAAAAAAGCCTGCACTCCTTAGGCTACAATCAACACCCATGGAAGCAGCAGTCAAGAAATCAAAAGACGCATTGCACTGGGCAAATCTACTGCAAAAGACCTCTTTAAAGTGTTGAAAAGCAAGGATGTCACCTTGAAAACTAAGGTGTGCCTGACCCAAGCCATGGTATTTTCAATCACATCATATGCACGTGAAAGCTGGACAATGAATAAGGAAGACTAAAGAGAATTGACACATTTGAATTGTGGTGTTGGTGAAGAATATTGAATTATATCATAGACTACCAAAAGAACAAACAGGTCTGTCTTGGAAGAAGTACAACCAGAATGTTCCTTAGAAGCAAAGATGGTGAGACTACATCTTTCGTAAGTTGGACATGCTGTCAGGAGGGCTCAGTCCCTGGAGAAGGACATCATACTTGGTGTCATGGATTGAATTGTGTCCACTAAAAATATCTGTCAACTTGGCTGGGTCATGATTCCCAGTGTAGTATGATTGTGTACCATTTTGTAATCTGATGTGATTGTAAACTCTGTCACTATGATGTAATAAGATGAATTAGCGATAGTTAAACCGATGAGTTATATAAGATTGGATAGTGTTTTAATCCAATCTCTTTTGAGATATAAAAGAGAGAAGTGAGCAGAGACACATGGGAACCTCATATCACCAAGAAAGGAGTGTCAGGAGCAGAGACTGTCCTTTGGATGGGAGGTTCCTGCACAGAGAAGCTCCCAGACCAAGGGAAGACTAATACATCACAAGGACCTTTCTCCAGAGATGACAGAGAGAGAAAGCCTTCCCTGGAGCTGATGCCCTGAATTTGGACTTGTAGCCTACTGGACTGTGAGAGAATAAACTTCTCTTTGTTAAAGGCATCCACTTGTGGTATTTCTATTAGAGCAGCACTAGATAACCAAGACACTTGGTAAAGTAGAGGGTCAGCGAAAAAGAGGAAGACCCTCAAAGAGATGGATTGACACGATGGCTGCAACAATGGGCTGAAGCATAACAATGATTGTGAGGATGGTGCAAGACCGGGCAGGGTTTCGTTCTGTTGTACATAGGCTTGCCATGAGTCAGAACGGATTCGACGGCACCTAACAACGACAACGACCTTAGGCTAGAATCCAAAGCCCTCCATGATCTAAACTCACGGCTTGGATGACTATCTGCTTCAAGTCACACCACAAAGCCTCAGCTGCACTAAAACAGCAGACTCAGTGCCCCCTGAATCTGCCTTCAATGTCTCCAATCCTGCGATATTTTGAGGAGTCACACAGAAAAGAGTTCACCACTTCACCAACAGATTAACCGTTTTAGCCTTCACTTCCTGAGGCCTTTCGTATGCACTTAATCCTTACTGGTGGAGCCCTGGTGGCATGGTTGTTAGTTGTTTGGCTGCTAATCAAAAGTTGGCAGTCTGAATTCACCAGCCACTCCTTGGAAACTCTGTGGGGCAGTTCTACTCTGTCCTATAGGGTCGTTATCAGTCGACAGCTACTTGTTTTTTTTTTTGGTAATCCTTACTGAGCCTCCCAATGAATGCTAATGAAAAGGTTCATTTAACCATCTAAATTGAGATCTATTTCATCATCCAGGCACTCTCTGATTGGCTAAAACTTGCCTAGTTATTAACATTATATATTAGAAATCATGAATAATTAGGAGAAAACCATATCAGAATTGGAAGGAAACACTTAGACCATCTCCTGTAGTGGTTTAATGTCTTTTTCTCACCCTAACACATCTGTTGTTGTTGTTGCTAGGTACAAACTTTTAAAATGCTGTTTCTAAGCACTTAAACCCACAATGAGAAAAGGACATTTTCATAAATAGGAGATTGAGCAAAAGGTAAACTTCTCTTTTGTGGTTTTCATAGCAGTTAACTCAAATATTGCTGGTTTGTCTTGGATTTTATTCTTGGGCCACTAATATTAAAATAAAATTGCAGAGTTTTATGCTGTTGTACATGTTCCTTTCCCAAGATGCTTAGAAAACGTGATGCTTAATGTTTCAAATAATCAAAAAATATTTATTGTGTGCCAACCTGTAAGGGAGTTTCATGAACAAGGGATTACTGAATTAGTGAGATTGAGGTCATAGAATATTTAATCATTCATTCATCTGGTTGTATGGAGATACATATATTTATTCATTTGTATTCTTTGTCCATTAAATTTATTCTATAGACCTTAGCTTTTTAAAAATATCTTAGACTGGGGGATGGTGGTAGCCTATTTTATCCCAAGCTGGAAACCAAAACAATTGTTATCTGGCAGGAAATGGTCATCATGTCCTTCCACCAATAACATGATATTTTTACATTGGAGCCACTTCCCAACAGGCTGGTCGTCTGTAAATGGGTGATTGGTTGAGACAGGCCTGGGAGCTGGCTGCAACAGAAGACTCTCTGCCTTTGGATTCTGATTGTCACTGCCTTGTTCCACATGGCTTTTGGCTGAGGAACAGAGAAGCTGTTCTCAGTCAGCAAAAGGCGTCCAGCCACCCTGGGAGTCTTCCAAACCTGACCTCAAGCCTATCCGAGACAAGGGGTAGAAAGAGAGCCCTCACTTCTCCACTCCCAGGAAATGTGAGTTTCCCTACAAAACCCGTTGCTGTGGCGTTGATTCTGGACTCATGGTGACCCCATGCATGTCAGAGTAGAACTGCACTTCACAGGATTTTCAAGGCTGGGATGTTTTGGAAGCAGATGGCCAGGCCTTTCTTTGGAGGTGCCTCTGGATGGGTTCAAACCGTCAACCTTTTTGTTAGAAGTCAAGTGGTTAACCATTTGCACCACCCAGAGACTCCTTCCTTACAAGAGGGGAGAAACTAAAACTCAGTTTGATAAGTGATGCGACTCTCAGTTACTTTTCAAGTTTTTTTAAAATTAAATGTGTTAATTCTTTGCTCTTACAGCCTGTAGCAATTCTGGAAAGAAAACATTTTTTTTTAAATTGAACAGAAAAATCATTGTGAAAGGCACCAAGTTTGCATTTGTAAAACGAATTTGTGCCCTTAGAAAGAAATGTATAAAAAATACATGTGTGAACTGCTATGGGTGATTTCCTTTGTTTGGATTTTAGAAGAAGGTTGACTGACACAGAGATTCTGAATGGGAGAATCTTTAGGTATTGAACATCTGTTAAAGAAGGTGAAACACAAGATTTCAGAGAGCACGTTGCTCTGTGTCAGTTATGCTTAGCTCTGAACCACATTACTTTCCTGGGGTCTAGCAAGTGATTAAAAAAACAAAACAAAACTCATGCGTATGGTAGATTTTGGGATTCTTAGCATGAATCAAGTTGCTGGAGCTTGCTTAGTTAAAGGCATCAGTTGGCTTCTGTGATCATGATGGACATGCTGGTGTGAGGTCTTCAGGACACTATGGAGAAACAATGGACCTGCTGTGCTGTCTATCCCATCATCCAGATACTCGTTGTCAGGGTAAGTCTTTCAGTTGTCTTTTCTTGTCAGATCTGCACTTTAAGGTCAAGTGGGGCCTCCATTTAAAATGCCTCATGACTGTTGCTGAAATTGATCACCAAAGGGCAGCTAGTTACTAAGGTTTTCGGTTATATATTTAAGTGACTGCTAACAGAGAGATGTTAGAGTCTAGAAATGACTCTAATGGACACTAAAAACAAGAAGGAAATGGGTGGTTTGGGCCACTGCTTACAGATTCTTGCTCAACTTTCTTCTCTCTCAAGTATCCTTTTTCTTTTTGATATAATGAGGAGAAATGCTGATTTCTCCTCCAAATACCGAGGTCTTTGGAAGTTGAACAAATGTTGAATTTTAATGATATATGTGTAGTTTTGGTCCTGGGAGACCGTGTGGATCCTTATGACAGTGGGAACCAGTGCCTGAAGGACCTATTTAAAAACAGAAGGGAGAAGATGTTCTGTATTCCATAGCATGAGGATATTATAGTGAGCTGGAATGGCTTTCGAGTTAACTGTGCTTTTCAGTTATAGCAAGGAAGATTTTAAAGGAGACTATCTAAATCAAAGGAGACTTTGGAATATAATACTGTAGATAGGACCCGAGGAATATTATCAGGCAAAGGATAGCTCACAGGGAGCTACGTGAAACTGTATTAACTTCTGCCTAACACAAACTTTGGCATCCATGGAAATGCAATAATCCCCATTTGCCAAGCACTTGTGAGAACCTTGTTTCTTCTCAGTTGCTTGTCATCTTTTAACCTTTCCCTCTGTGAGCTTTGGTGGTGCTTGTCACAATGATATATCATTGCTGTAACAATATTCCACGTTAGTTCTAAAACTCAGGCCTAAACTGGAAGGCGTGTCAAAGGTGCGTCAAAGGCTCATTGCTTAACATACTTTAAGAGCCCTGTACCGTTTGGTCAGAGAGCTAATGAGAGAGAATTTTGTTTTATGTTTAGAATTTCAAAGCCTTGCTTATAATGACCAAACAGTTCATAATTCGTGAAACATCTACCCTCAGGAGACCTATCTATAATGACATAGAGGCCCTTTTGATTTTTATATACTAAATATCAAATTTCTCAATATAATTCAACGAAACTGAATTTGGGTGGCAGGTGGGAGGTTATGGAAAAAGCACAGGCTCTGACCAAATGAATTCATGCTCCTTTACTGGAGGTGTGACTTTGAGCCAATCATTTAATCTCTCTGTGCCTAAATTCCTGGTTGGTAAAGAGAGTTAACAACATCACCTCTATGGTGTGTGAGGAAGATTAAATGAAATAATAGAAGTAAAAACCTTTTGTAAACACATGCCAGAAACTGCTATACACACAGTTTAAAAAAAAAAAATTTATTGTTCTTCAGATGGATATTTACAGAACTAAGTTTCTCATTAAACAGTCAGTACACATACTGTTTTATGACATTGGTTAACAACCCCACAACATGACAACACTCCCTTCTCGACCTTGGGTTCCCTATTACCAGCTTTCGTGTCCCCTCCTGCCTTCTAGTCCTTGTCCCTGGACTGTTGTGCCCCATTAGTCTCATTTTGTTTTATGGGCCTGTCTAATCTTTGGCTGAATGGTGAACCTCGGGAGTGATTTCATTACTGAGCTAAAAATGTTTCCAGGGGCCATACTCTTGGGGTTTCTCCGGTCTCTGTCAGGCCAGTAAGTCTGGTCTTTTTTGTGTGTGTGTGAGTTAGGATTGTGTTCTCCATTTTTCTCCAGCTCTGTCCGGGACCCTCTACTGTGATCCCTGTCAGAGCAGTCAGTGGGTTGTAGCCAGGCACCATCTAGTTGTACTGGACTCAGTCTGGTGGAGGCTGTGGTAGCTGTGGTCTATTAGTCATTTGGACTAATCTTTCCCTTATATCTTGTTTTCTTCATTTTCCCTTGCTCCTGAAGGGGTGAGACCACAGTATCTTAGATGGCTGCTCACAGGCTTTTAAGACGGCAGACGCTACTCACCAAGGGAGAATGTAGAACATTGTCTTTGTAAACTGTGTTATGCCAATTGAGCTAGATGTTCCCTGAGACCATGGTCCCCTCAGCCCTCAGCCCAGCAATTCAGTCCCTCAGGGAGTTTGGATGTGTCTATGGAGCTTCCATGACCTTTCCTTGTACAAGTTATGCTGGCTTCTCCGGTACTGTGTACTGTCTTACCCTTCACCAAAGTTACCACTTATCTATTGTCTATTTATTGTTCCCCCCACTTAAAAATCAAAGATTGTTTCTTTTCTTATGTAAACCTTTCCATGAGTTTTCTTTTTTTTTTTTTTGTAGTTTAAGTGAAAGTTTACAATTTAAGTTAGTCTCTCATACAAAAATTTATACATACGTTGTTATGTAACCCTAATTGCTCTTCCTATACTGTGAACAGCACACTCCTCCTCTCTACCCCTGATTTCCTGCGTCCGTTCAGCCAGCTCCTGACCCTCTCTGCCTTCTCATCTCACCTCTGGACAGAAGCTGCCCATTTAGTCTCATGTATCTGCTTGAGCTAAGAAGCACACTCTTCATGAGTATCATTTTATGTCCCACAGTCTAGTCTAATCTTTGTCTGAAGAGTTGGTGTGGGGAATGGTTTAGTTCTGGGTTGACAGAGGGTCCAGGAGCCGTGCTTTCTGGGGTTCCTCCAGTCTCAGTCAGACCATTAAGTCTGGTCTTTTTACTAGAATTTGAGTTCTGTACTGGACCTTTCTCCTGTTCCATCAGGGACTCGCTGTTGTGTTTCCCTGTTAGGGCGGTCATTGGTGGTAGCCGGGCAGCATCTAGTTCTTCTGGTCTCAGGCTGATGAAGTCTCTGGTTTATGTGGCCCTTTCTGTCTCCTGGGCTAATGCTTTCCTTGTGTCTTTGGTGTTCTTCATTCTCCTTTACTCCAGGTGAGTTGGGACCAATTGATGCATCTTAGATGGCAGCTTGCTATCTTTTAAGACCCCAGAGGCCACTCACCAAAGTAGGATGCAGAATATTTTCTTAATAAACTTTGATATGCCAATTAAGCTAGATGTTCCCTGAAAGCATGGTCCCCAGACCCTCGCCCCTGCTACTCTGTCCATTGAAGTGTTTGATTGTATTCAGGAAACTTCTTAGCTTTGGTTTAGTCCACTTGTGCTGGCTTCCCCTGTAGTGTGTGCTGTCCTTCCCTTCACCTAAGATAATTCTTGTCTACTATCTAGTTAGTGAATAAACCTCACCTTCCCTCCCCAGCCTCATAACCATCAAAGAATGTTTTCTTCTGTGTTTAAACCTTTTCTTGAGTTCTTATAATAGTGGTCTTATACAATATTTGTCCTTCTGTGACTGACTAAATTCACTCAGCATAATACCCTTCAGATTCCTCCATGTGATAAAATGTTTCATGGCTTCATCATTGTTGTTTATTGGCTACGGCTTCCAGCACAATGTTGAATAAGAGTGGTAATAAAGGACATCCTTGTCTGGTTCCCGTTCTCAAGGGGAATGGTTTCAAAGTCTCTTCATTTAGGATGACGTTGGCTGTTGGCTTTGTATAAATAACCTTAATTATGTTGAGGAATTTCCCTTCTATTCCTATTTTGTGGAGAGTTTTTATCACGAATGAGTGTTGGATTTTGTCAAATGCCTTTTCTGTATTGTTTGATAAGATCATGTGGTTCTTGTCTTTTGTTTTATTAATGTGATGGATTACATTGATTGTTTTTCTAACGTTGAACCATCCCTGCATACCTGGTTAAATCCCACTTGATCAGGGTGAATTTTTTTTTTTAATATGTTGCTGAATTCTATTGGCTAGAATTCTGTTGAGGATTTTTGTGTCTATGTTCATGAGGGATATTGGCCTGTGATTTTCTTTTTTGTGGTGTCTTTACCTGGTTTTTGTATCAGGGTTATGCTGGCTTCATAGAATGAGTTTGGGAGTATTCCATCCTTTTCTATACTCTGAAATACCTTTAGTAATAGTGGTATTAACTCTTCTCTGAAAGTTTGGTAGAATTCTCCCATGAAGCCATCTGGGCCAGGGCTTTTTTTTTTTTGTTTGTTTGGAGTTTTTTTAATTACCTTTTCAATCTCTTCTTTTGTTATAGGTTTATTCAGTTGTTCTACTTCTGTTTGTGTTAGTTTAGGTAGGTAGTGAGTTTCTAAAAATTTGTCCATTTCCTCTAGGTTTTCAAATTTGTTAGAGCACAGTTTTTCACAGTATTCTGTCATGATTCTTTTAATTTCAGTTGCATCTGTTGTGATATCACCCATCTTATTTCTTATACAGGTTATTTACTTCCTCTCCTGTTTTTCTTTTGTCAGTTTGGCCAATGGTTTACCAATTTTGTTGATCTTTTCAAAGAACCAGATTTTGGTCTTATTAACTCTTTCAATTTTTTTTTCCATTCTCTA
Organism: Dugong dugon; assembly: GCA_030035585.1. Taxonomy (NCBI): domain Eukaryota; kingdom Metazoa; phylum Chordata; class Mammalia; order Sirenia; family Dugongidae; genus Dugong; species Dugong dugon. The sequence continues at coordinate 1,765,179 of CM057475.1, read as the reverse complement.
TTTCATTTAATTCTGCTCTAATTCTCATTATTTCCTTCCTTCTGGTGCCTGAGGGCCTCTTTTGCTGCTCTCTTTCTACTTGTTCCAGTTGTAGGGTTAAAGTTTTGATTTTGGCCCTTTCTTCTTTTTGGATGTGTGCATTTATTGTCATAAACTGACCTCTGAGCACTGCTTTTGCTGTGTCCCAAAGGTTCTGGTAGGATGTGTTTTCCTTCTCATTTGATTCTATGAATTTCTTTATTCCATCCTTATTTTCCTCTATGACCCAGTAGTTTTTGAGCAAGTTGTTGATCAGTTTCCATGTGTTTCATTTTTTTTCCCTTGCTGTTTCTGTTATTGATTTCTACTTTTAAAGCTTTATGTTCAGAAAAGATGCTTTGTAATATTTCGATGCTTTGGATTCTGTTAAGGCTTGCTTTATGACCTAATATATGGTCTATTCTGGAGAATGTTCCATGTGCGTTGGAAAATATACTTGGCTGCTGTTGGGTGGAGTGTTTGGTATATGTCTATGAGATCAAGTTGGTTGATGGTAGCATTTAGCTCTTCCGTGTCTTTGTTGAGCTTCTTTCTGGATGTTCTGTCTTTCACCTATTATTGTGGAGCCATCTCTCTTTTCAACGCTGTTAGAGTTTGTTTTATGTATTTTGGAGCCCTGTCATTGGGTGCGTAAATATTTATTATAGTTATGTCCTCCTCCTAGTGTATTGACCCTTTAGTCATTATATAGTTTCCTTCCTTATCCTTTGTGGTGGATTTTACTTAAAAGTCTATTTTGTCAGAGATTAATATTGCCACTTCTGCTCTTTTTTGATTGTTGTTTGCTTGATATATTTTTGTCCATCCTTTGAGTTTTAGTTTGTTTGTGTCTTTAAGTCTAAGGTGTATCTGTTGTAGCAGCATATAGATGGATCATGTTTTTTAATCCATTCTGCCACTCTTGTCTCTTTATTGGTGTGTATAGTCCATTTACATTCAGCATGATTATTGATAGCTATGAGTTTAAGTGCTGTCATTTTGATGTCTTTTTTTGTGTGTTGTTGACACTTTTTTTGTTCCACTTAATTTTCTGTGCTGAGTTGTTTTTCTTTATGTATTTTCATCTTTTCCATTGTTGTTGATTTTTGTATTTGCTTAGTCTTTATATTTTTATTGTTTTTTATTTTGACATGCAGGATTGTTAGTTTCCTTTGTGGTTACCTTAATATTTACCCCTATTTTTCTAAGTTTAAACCAGTCTTTTATTTCCTTATATTGCTTTGACTTCCTCTCCATACGAAAATCTATGTCTACATTTTTTAGTCCCTCTTTTTTGTTTTAATGTTGTCATCTTTTACATATTGACATTTCTGTGTCCCTATTTTCAGTGTTTTAGCTTAGATTTATTTTTGTGACTTCCCTATCTGGGTTGATATCTGGTTGCTCTGTCCTGTTTTCTAGTCTTGGGTTTTATCTGATATTATTGATTTGCTAACCAGAGGACTCCTTTTTGTATTTCCTGTAATTTTGGTTTGGTTTTGCAAATTCCCTAAACTTCTGTTTATCTGGAAATACCCTAATTTTGCCATCATATTTGAGAAATAATTTTGCTGGATAAATATTTCTTGGCTGGTAATTTTTTTTTTCCTTTAAGCCTTTATATATGTCATCCCATTGACTTCTTGACTGCACGGTTTCTGCTGAGTAGTCCAAGCTTACTCTTATCGACTCTCCTTTGTAGATGACTTTTCATTTATCCCTAGCTGCTCTTAAAATTCTCTATCTTTAGTTTTGGCAAGATTGATTATAATTTGTCTTGGTGATTTTCTTTTGGTACCTACCTTATGTGGGGTTCAATGAGGATCTTGGTTAGATATCTTGTCATCTTTCACAATATCAGGGAACTATTCTGCCAACAAATCTTCAACAATTCTCTTGGTATTTTCTGTTATCCTCCCCTGTTCTGGTACTCCAATAATTCATAGGTTATTCCTCTTGATAGAGTCCCACATATTTCTTAGGGTTTCTTCATTTTTTTATCCTTTTATATGATTATTCCTTAAATAAGTTTATTTTCAGTCTCACTAATTCTGACTTCCATTGCCTCAGTTTTGCTCCTGTGACTTTCCACTGCATTATCTAATTCTGAAATTTTATTGTTAATCTTCTTGGATTTCTGATTGCTGTCTCTCTATGGATTCTTGTAGAATATTAAATTTGTCATTATGCTCGTTTCTAGTCTTTTTAAGTTCCTGTATTGGGGGGTCTGCTTTTTGCCTAGTTTCCTTCCTAATGTCCTGAAGAGTTCTGTATATCAATCTTTTGTATTCTGCCTCTGGTAATTCCAAGAAATTCTCTTCCTCCAGAAAATTTCTATATTCTTTATTTTGGGAGATTGCTGAAGCCATCATGGTCTGCCTGTTTATGTGATTTGATATTGACTGTTGTCTCTAGGCCATCAATAAGTTATTATATTTATTTATGTTTGCTTACTGTATCCTAACTTCTTGTTTTAATATACCCAAATAGTCTGCTCATGTGAACTAGCCCTGTCACCAGTGCCTCTGAAGCTCCAATGTCCTGCCACCAGGTGGCTAGACCTGTCACTAAGCATGTGAGCCCAAGAGTCTGCCCACTCCTCCTGTATGTATTCATCTCACGTGTCAGGTAGTCAGCCACCAAGTGTGTGGTGCAGCCTCTCACCTAGAGTCCTAGACAGGCTTGGGTGATTCGTGTAGGCACAGGCATCCAGCTGCAGCAGGAGGACACAATGAGCAAGGCGGGAGGCCGAAGGCCACCCCTGAGTGTCTGGGAGGAAAGCATGTCCCTGTTCCCTACAGCATGCAGCTGGGTGGGTTTTGCAGCCAGACTATGAGCACCCAGTGCTGTTGGCTGTAAGGACCGGGGGGCACCTCTTTTTTTTGGGCCCCTGTCACAGGTGGCTAGGTGGTGTGGGTGGAGCCACCAGTCCTCAGGCCCCTGATGTGGGTAGGTGAAGACCCTGCTTAATGGATAGAGCAGTGTCAAATGTCGTGAACCTCCCACTTCACAGCTGAAACAGTTGAAGTTAGTCTTCAGCTCTATACCCTGTTGTACTATGGTAATGAGGGCCTACGCTGTTGAAATGGGTCCACACAAGTCCATGCAGGGGGAAAGGTACTCAAGGTCCGTTGATTCGTTATGCCTGTGCCTAGGCAAAGGAGCTGTACCTACCCTGTGCTCCTGGCTTAGGGGAGCCAGCAGATTATTTTTCCCTGTTTGTTAGTTTGTTCACTCTCCAAGGCCAGGAGAATGGTTCAGGGTGTGTGACGGGTCCTACTTCCAGCCCAGGGGACTCTGCAATTGCTGAAGCTGTCCCAGACCCAGTGCAGAGTAGGGAGCAGGGAGGTAAATGGGAGAGAGATTTTTCCCTACGGGGGTTGTTTTTGATCTGCACAGTAGGCCAGATGCAAATAATTATCTTTCGCCTCAAGGGCTACTTCTCACTGGTTCTGGATGGCTGAGTAGACCCTCTGCTGCTGGGTCTCCCGCGGTGTGGAAAACGCCTACAGAGCACTGCTGCTTGCCTGCCTTACCACGCACCCCGAGCTGATCTGGGCTGAACCACTCAGGCTTTCGCCGGGTCAGTCAGGTCTAGCATGTCCTCGTTGCTTCCAAACCGTCTCTCCCTCCCACTACCACTCTGTCTGATTCCTCACTTTGCCTTTGATGTTCAGGGCCCTTAGATTGTCATATATAATTGAGTCACTTGATTTTTCGGGTCTTTGTTGTAAGAGGGACCACTGGTAGCATCTGACTTCTCCACCATCTTGGCCTCGTCCCCTTTTCATGAGTTTTTACAGTAATGTCCTCATACAGTATTTGCCCTTTTGTGATTGACTTATTTCACTCAGCATAATGCCCTCCAGCTTCATCTGAGTTATGAGATACTTCACAGATTCATCTTTGTTCTTTTTCGTTGCATAGTAACATTAATTATTTTTGCAATTTCAGAAAGCACCTGTGTGTTGTATATAGCTGTTGATTTAGAACCAAAATTAAAGCCAATTATATTAAATATAAGAATGTTGTTGTTAGCTGCCATTGCATTGGTCCCTGACTCATGGTGACCCCATAAAAAATACCTGTTGCCATTGAATCAATTCCAACTCATAGCAACCCTCTAGGACAAGTAGAACTGCCCATAGGGTTTCCAAGGAGCAGCTGGTGGATTTGAACTGCTGACCCTGAGGTTAGTAGCCAAGCTCTTAATCACTGTGCCACCATGCACAATGGAAAAAAAAAAAATGCTGCCCAGTCCTCTGCCATCCCCACAATCAATTGTGGATAAGACTATTGCAATCCATAGGGTTTTCTTAGCTGATTTTTGGAAGTAGAGTACCAGGCCTTTCTTCCTAGCCTGTCTTAGTCTGGAAGCTCCATTGAAACCTGTTCAGCATCATTGCAACACGCAAGCCTCTCCTGACAGACAGGTAGTGGCTGTACATGAGGTTCACTGGATGAGGTCTTCTGCATGGAAGGCAAGAGTTCTGCCACTGAACCAACACTGCCTGCCCCACAAATATAAGAATAGTTGTTATAATAAGTTTGCTTTACTGATGGGCTTTACTTTTTAAGTAGGCTTAATTTTATTCAGAGGTGGTCATTCTTTTCTGGGCAGATTAACAAATAAAGAAACAGATATTCAGGAATCTAATTTCCTCCAGTTTCCCTAAGTAAATGCCTCCTCATTTGTATTGCCTCTCATATTTTTCTATGTGGATCACCTGCACAAGCTCTCTTCTACCACTCGGACAGCCAGGGAGAATCCTTCTCAGTTGTGCTCTTACCTCATCAAAGTGATCAGAGTCATTACTTAGGAATCACTCTATAGAAATCATGCAAACTGATGACTGACATTCTTCCTTTTCAGGAGTGTGGAAAGAAACAGTCAATGCAGGAGAAGACATTTATGCTTTACCTGGCTTTGATGTCAACCTGACCTGCCAAACATGAAAAAAAGACTTCTTGGTGCAGATGCAACAGTCCAAGGTCACCAATAAGGTGGACCTAATTGCCCTTTATCAACCTCAACATGGCTTCTACTGTGCCAGTGAGAGTCCCTGTGAGTCACTGTGGTGACTTTCACAGAAACTGCTGGTAATATGTTAAAAGGGACTTTGCACTTAAGGAAGGTGTCTTCCTCACTCAGTGAAAAGTATGAGTATAGCTTTACTCTGTATCCAGAGGGCACTCAGACTAAAATATACAACCTTCTAATTCAGACAAATGGCAAGCATAACTGGTAGAGGTAAGGAAGCACATTCAGCTCTCACTCATTCAACAAATACGTATTATCAGTCAACATGTGCTAGGCCTGGTATACAAAGGTTGAGCAGAACCTCTATTAGGGGAGACTGAACCTAGTCAAATAATTACACAAATAAACACAAAATTGCACTAGTGACAGTTGCTAATAACCAAAGCAGTGCCATGAAAGAGCATATAATAGAGGCTATAAAAATTGTCCACAAGGAAGTAACATTTGAGCTGGGGTGTGAGGATGGAGTAGATGATAATGGGATTTATGAAGGTGGGGGTTTGTGAGTGATCCAGAGAGAGGGAGCACCATGTGTGAAGGGCTCTGTAGTGTCTCTGGAAATGGGGAAATTACAATGGGACTACACTGCAGAGATTAAGGGATGGGGCTGGAGATGCGGTAAGGACCAGATCATGCTTGACCTTGTCAATCATGTTCAAAGCTTTGACTTTTATCCTAAAAACCATGGGATGGCATTGAAATATCTACAACAAAATGATGGCATGACATTGTTAGCATGATTGTGTTCACATTATAAAAAGACCATGCTGGCTGCAGTTTGAGAATGGAGTGAGGGTGTACAAGAAGGAAAATGTGAAGACAAGTTAGGAGATTACCTCAGTAGCCCAGAGGGTGAGAGTGGTGCTTTGAGTAGATATAGAAGTAAAAATAACAGATTTTATACTTAGGGCATAAAACAGATATGATTTGGTAATAGGTTGGATAAAGGAGCAGGGGAGCATGGGTGAAGGAGAGGGAAAAGTGGAAGATGACATCTGAGTGTTTGGTCTGCTCACCTGGATGGTGGTGCTATTCACTGAGATGGAAGGCAAAGGAAGGGGACCAGGTTTGTGGGGAAATTTATGAACGAGGTTTTGGATATATTGACTATAGGACAGATAAAGATGGCAAAGAGACCATTGGACATGTAGTGTCCTGTGTGCCTGTATTTGGAGGCAGGAGTCCTAGCTTTAAAGTCTAGTTCCTTTCTAGTCATGTTACCTGTCACACAAACTTGCTGAGTCCATCTGGAAAATGATAAAAATGCGTACCATAAATTACTTGGTCCTAAAGTAAATTATTTCCATTTCTAATGAAAATGAAAGCCAACAAATGGAAAATATGCTGGAAATGGAGTGTTTTTAACCCCGGAGCAAAGTGATGTAATATAATCTAAGAAAAAACAACAAAATTTAACTCATTAAGGCCATGCTAAAGGAAGCAGGGGGCTGCCCAGGACAAGCAACAGGTATGGATTTATTACCTCCTCTCTGTGGCTTATATCTTACCTGCCCCAAGAACACAATATTTAAATGGTACCTTTATAGACCAGGATCCCCTCCATCACTACTTAACAATGCTCTGTTTTCATTGCTGTTTTACAACTGAAAAAGTACTTGAGTTCATTTGGGAGTGGGGCAGGGTATAGATGAAGTGAAGAGAAATAAGGAGGCCTACATGAAACAATGTTTAGTTATACATACTTTGGTGTCAGGTAGCCTGTGTTTAAGGGTTTGGCTCTGCCACTTATGTAGATACGTATATATGATCTTTGGCAAGTGATTTCAAGTGTCTAAGGCTTTGTTTCCTTATGTAAAGCATATGGATAATAATAGTACCTTCTTCATTCCAGTTGCTGGAAAGTTTATTCTGACTCATGGCAACCCCATGGGTGTGAGAGAGTAGAACTGTGCTCCATAGGGTTTACAATGGCTGATTTTTCAGAAGTACGTCACAGGCCTTTCTTCCAAGGTACCTCTGGGTGGACTTGAACCACCAAATCTTTTGGTTAGAAGTCCAGCCTTTAATCATTTACACCACCCAGGGACTCCACTTCCTTCATAGGTACCTTTATTTTGATGATTAAATGAAGTAATCTGTGTAAAGGACTTAGCATAGTTTTTTCCAAAAGGTAAGAGTTTGGTAAATGTTCGTTTGCTTTAAGAGCAGTAATGATAATAATAATGAGTCAATTCTATTTCTTAATTCTTATTAAAATAAGCCCTCCTCCCTACTTTTTTATATTGGTCTAATTTGGAACTCAACGGGACATTCGCCATTTGCATTAGCACAAATCACATCGACCTTGGCTTTAGACATAGATTTTGTACCTTCTGTTCAAACCAGTAAACTATATTATTGTATGCCTGAGGACCTAACGTTTATTACATTGAAAATCGGCAATATCAGTTGATGTACCATATAGAAAACAGGATATGTGATGGCTCAAAATGAAGACAGCAATGGGGAAGAGGTACTATGTTACTCAGAAAGGACAGTGGGTGTTACTTCTAAGGAAAGTATATTTCTTAACATAAAGGGCAGCCTAAATGGGCTAAGCTCGCAGCTTTTACCAACTGCAAATCACTAGAGAGGCAGAAGTCATAACTAACCTTTGTAGCTAGAAAATGCCCAGTCTTCAGATTCTAAATTTGCTGCAGTCAGCTGGATCAGATGAAAAGCAATGGCTTTAGCCTTAGAGAAATAGTTCTGGTGTTGTGTATTTGGGTACAGTGGAAGCAAAACAGAAAAAAGTAAAACAGAAGGGGAAAGAAATCCTGTGCCACAAAGTGACCAAAAAATAAACTTGATTAAGGGCAAAGGATTAGACACTTAACTAGAGGAGGCAGTTGCCTTCTGAGACCCCTATCAAGTCCCCACCCAGTGGCACATCTTCCTTTCCTCCTTTGTTCTTTTCATCTTTTCTAGCTTTTTCCACTTGAGCCACTTCCCTCTGATATCTTTGTACTACCTTCAAGTTTACAAACTAGCTGGGTAAGCAAAGGACACATGAAGTGCAAAGACTTGTGAAGTGCATAAACAAATGCAAATGGAAGGAGTGTACAAAAATCTAAATACGAAAATGCAAGCGATCAGCAAGAGTTGGGTCAATCATCTCTTTCTGTGATGATCTGAATTATTCTCTTTCTTGTCTATGGACAAAACAGTGTGTCTAAATCCTGTCCCCCTTGAGTGGGCAGTCACATTGTGGAGGTTGTAACTAATGTCACAATACAATACGTGTATAAATTTTTGTATGAGAAATTAACTTGAGATGTAAACTTTCACCTGAAGCACAATTAAAAAAAAAAAAAAACTGAAGACATTATCTGAATATATCAAGTAGATTTCTACTAAAAATAGACTCATTTTTTCTTACTCTATATGTAAACTTTACGTAGACCCTTTGACTTACACATATTTTGTAAATACTAAACTAATAGATCAAATTAATTCGAATTTACAGATTGTGTTTCTTTGTTTAACTGAGTAAAGTCCCGCAAATTAAAATACTGAAGAGACTGGGATAAAAATATATTTTCTGTGTTTATGCAGGTAAAGGATACACATCGACAATATGTAAACAACTCTTTCAAATATGTAAGAAACAAACAACCCCAAAGAAAAATGAGCAAGGACTATGAACAGACAATTCACAGAAGGGAAAATACCAGTAATAAGAAAAATATAAATAATAAGATACAATTTTATACCCATCATAGTCTCAAAAACATTAATTATCTGAAAATACCAAGAGTTGATGGAGATGTGGGTAAAGGCAGACTTGTATTTTGCAGGTGTTGGTGTAAAATAGTGAGCAGTTTAGAGAATAACTTGGCAGTATATGCTAAGGTTGAAAATGTACCTATCCTATGACCCAGAATTTCACCAGCTCTAAGAAGGTAAATACGCTATAACAAAACAACCAAACTCTTCTCTTGGATGTACAAAGGGAAATGTATGCGAACAAATTTACTGCAGAATTATTTTTAATAAAAAATACATGTAAATAAATATATTTTAAAATATATGGAAAGAAGCCAAATGTCCATTAATAAGGAGGTAGATGAATCTTGTATATTCATAATAGTATATTAAAAATAAATAAATCCTGTCCCCCTGCTCCCGGAAGGCATAGCTGAGAAGGGATTCTGTTCTGTTTTCACAATATTTTGTCCCTGTATGTGTCTTAGTGCTCCAAGGGTGTGAATGAGGGGAAAATCTGATCAGCAGTTTGGTATTTGCTTCTTTTTCATTTTCATTTGGCAATGTTTCCCCTTAGGTTAGGAGCTTTAGAATTATTCCAAGAACACAGTACTCTGACTTAAGCCTTGGGTTACTGCTACCTTCTAAATTTTTATAATTTGAATGTTACTGGATCTCACCTTGCATTTTAAAACTTGAAATTAATAGTATTAGTTTTAATGGTACAACATGGTTTTAGTTTCTTAGATTACAACAAAAACCTTAAACTAGTTGTCATCAAGTTGATTCCAACCCATGGTGGTTCCATGTGTTGCAAAGTAGAATGGTGCTCCATAGGATTTCCAGGGCTATAATCTGTATGGAAGAAGATCACCAGGTCTTTCTTCCAAGGCACATCTGGGTGAGTTGGAACCACCAACCTTTTGGTTAGTAACTTTGAACTTAACCATTTACGCCACCCAAGTTCTCCTTAATAAAAGCCTTAGGGAGTTGTTAATGTTATCAAAAATAGTAGTAGTGGGAAGAGGAGGAGTTGTGATAGAATTAGTAGTAACAGTAGTAATCCTGTATAGAGACATAGTTTGCTCTTGAATCTGAATGCTGGTTCTCCTGAAATTCTTTATTCAACAGTGTTGTGGATCGAACGGTATCCTCGAAAAATATCTGTCAACTTGACTAGGTCATGATTCCCAGTATTGTATGATTGGCTACCATTTTATCATCAGATGTGATTTCCCTATGTGTTGTATATTCTATCACTATGATGTAATAAGATGAATTAGCGGCAGTTATACTGATGAGATCTACAAGATTAGATAGTGTCTGTCATGGTTTGAATTATGTCCCCCCAAAAATGTGTGTATCAGTTTGGCTAGGCGATGATTCCTGGTACTGTGTGATTTTCCTGCATGTTGTAAACTTGCCTCTATGATGGTAATGAGGGAGGATGGGTGGCAGTTGTGTTAGTAAGGCAGGACCTGATCTACAAGACTGGATTGTGTCCTGAGGCAATCTCTTGAGATATAAAAGACAGAAGTGAGCAGTGAGACAGGGGGACCTCATACCATCAAGAAAGCAGTGCCGGGAGTAGAGCTCGTCCTTTGGACCAGGGTCCCTGCACCAAGAAGCTCCTAGTCTGGGGGAACACTGATGAGAAGGCCGAAAGAGAGAAAAAGACTTCCCCTGGAGCTGATGCCCTGAATTTGGACTTTCAGCCTACCTTACTGTGAAGAAATAAATTTCTCTTTGTTAAAGCCATCAACTTGTGGTATTTCTGTTACAGCAGCACTAGATAACTAAGACAGTGTCTTAAGCCAATCTCTTTCGAGAAATAAAAGACAGAAGCCACCAGAAAAGCAGAGGACCTCATACCACCAAAAAAGCAGTGCTGCGAGCAGAGTATATCCTTTGGACCTGAGGTTTCTGTGCTGAGATGCTCCCAGACCAAGGGAAGACTGATGACAAGGACCTTTCTCCAGAGCCGACAAAGACGAGAAAGCATTCCCCTGGAGCTGACCCCCTGAATTTGGACTTGTAGCCTACTGGACTGTGAGAGAATAAATTTTCTCATTGCTAAGGCCATCCACTTGTGATATTTCTGTTATAGCAGCACCAGATGACAAAGACAGATTTCTTTTTGTGTGTGTTCTTATAGTGGTAGGCACCAGGGATATAGGGATGTACAAAATGAACATGACCCTGCCCTCAGGAATCATGAAGTCCCGTGGGAAGAGACAGACATTAACCAAATGAACAAACATTGTCAAGTTACAATAAGAAGTGCAATAGCAGTGAGGAAGTAATAGATAATGTTATGAGAGTGTCTGCTGGGAAGTTCAGGAAAGCTTCCTGGGCAAGTGATGCTTCAGCAGGAGTTAACCAGGTAAAAGTGGGGGAATACAGAGCATTACAGATCAAGAACAGGACATGCAAAGGCCCTGTGGTGGGAAATGTTATCAACAAAAGAGGATTTTAAAGGGTATTATGGCTAGGAAGGAGCACTGGCAGTACAGTGGTTAAGTGTTCAGTTGCTAACAGAAAGGTTGGCCGTTCAAACCCACCAGCCACTTCATGGGAGAAAGATATGGCAATCTGCTTCCATTAAAGATCACAGCCATGGAAACCTTGTGCTATAGTTGTACTCTGTCCTATAGGGTTGCTATGAGGCAGAGTTGACTCAACAGCATACAACAACAACATGGTTGAAGCAGAACAGTTGAGGGAGAGGCAGCTGAAGGTGAGACTGCAGAGACTAGTCAGATCTATGTACAACATGATAAAGAGTTTTGTCTTTATCCTAAGATCTGTGGAAACTGAAAGATGGTCATTTTGTTTGATTTCTTTGTTATGCATTTTCAAAAAATATCTTTGTGACTAAAGTGTAGAGAATGAATTGGGCAGAGAGAATAGTGTCGATCAGTTAGAAGACAATGGCAGAAAGCTAGGCGAGAGATGCTGGCAGCTTTGAGTGGTAGTGAGGTAGATGGAGAAGAATGTTGACAATGGAGACATAATTAGGAGATTCACTGTCCAGAACTTGGTGGCGAATTGCCTATGTGCAACAAAATAAAAAGCAGTGTCAAGGATGATGTTCTGGTTTCTGGCTTGTGGAACAAATGAGGAAATGACTCACTGTGCTAGGGAACACTACAAGATGATCAGGTTGTGCAGGGATTATTTTAAATTTGATTTTGCACATGTTGAGTTTGGGGTATGTCTTAGTCATCTAGTGCCACTATAACAGAAATACCCCAAGTGGATGGCTTTAACAAAGAGAAATTTATTTCTTCACAGTAAGGTAGGCTGAAAGTCCAAATTCAGGGCATCAGCTCCAGGGGAAGCCTTTCTCTCTCTGTAGGCCTTCTCATCAATGTTCCCCCAGACTAGGAGCTTCTCTGCTCAGGGACCCTGGGTCCAAAGGATGCGTTCTGCTCCTGGCACTGCTTTCTTGGTTGTATGAGGTCCCCTTGTCTTTCTGCTCCCTTCTCTCTTTTAGATCTCAAAAGAGATTGCCTCAAGACACAATCCAATCTTGTGGATTGAGTCCTGCCTCACTAACACAACTGCCACCCATCCTCCCTCATTAACATCACAGAGGCAGGATTTACAACATGCAGGAAAATCACACAATACCAGGAATCATGGCCTAACCAAGTTGACATATATTTTTTTGAGGGACATAATTCAATCCATGACAGGGTGAAATAGAGACATACAAGAGATGGCATATGAACAGGTGGGTATATGATTCCTGATCTAGGGGAGGGGTTTAAACTGAGGAAACACATTGGTGAGTCATCTGAGTATGGGTGCTAATTGAAGTTCTGGAAATGAAAGAAATCAACTAGGGAGAAAAAATGGAATGAGAAGAGCGAAGTGGGGTTTCCAGAGTCCGTGTTGCTGGGTGGAGAAAGATAAGTCTTCAAAGCATTATAGGAATAAAAAGTAAAGTTATAGTAGTAAAATCAGGAGAGTTGGGTCACAGAAACCTAAGAAGATAATATTGCACAAAAGGAGTAGCCATCAATTCTGATATTTGTGAGAGGAAAAAAATGATTGTATTTAAAAACACAGAAATCATCGATCACCTTAGCAAGAGCTATTTCAGTGGCATTATAAGTTAGGAGTCAGGGTGGAGAGAGAAGAGGAGGGAGTAGAAGAGAAGAAAATAGAAACAGCAAGTGTTAATAAATGTTCAAAGAAATTTATCCGTAGTAGTGGGAAGGGTAGAGGGCTCACATGAGGGTTTTTAATGAGGCTGTTGTGGTGGTGGTGGTGGTTTTCGTTAGTGAAAGACACTTGATTATGATTAAGAGCCAATTGGCATTATTGTCCAGATGACAGAGAGCAGTTAAATACACCATAGAGAATGTAAAATAAAGTAAGGTTTCTGAGAAGATGGAGAAGAATGAGATCCACAACACAACTACTAAGACTATCTTGAAATGGAAAAAAAGGAAAGCTTTTTCTCTTTTTAAATCTACAGGAGGGAAAATAGAATGAGAGCATATGATGAGGGAAGTGCTATCTTCTATTATTTCCTTTAAAATAATAAACAAAATAATTCTTATAGAGGAAGGAGGCTTCAGAAAAGGAGATTGGACAAGGTATGGTGTAGCTGCTGTGGACAGGGAAAATGTGTTTAGTATGTAAACGTATTTGGATTTACGGTCAATGTTTAACACCCATTTGAGTGTGGTATGAAATTGTAGTGAAAACAACTTGTACTCTTGTGTGACTTTCTCCAGAAGCTCTTGGCTGCACTGGGCATTCAAAAGTGGTTAGTTGGATTTAGCCACAATTGAATTCTTTTAAGATTGGTGCAAAGAAAAGTAGCAAGGGGATTTGGGAGTATTAGCAAGAGTGTTATTGAAATGATGGACTACGCAGCTTTAGCTGGATAATGAGGGAAGCAAAGAAAGAAGAAAGCTGATGAATTGAGAGACAGTAGAGAGATCAGATCATTAAAAGACCCAAAGAAATTAGAGAATATTTGAGGTGGAACTAGTTGCACAAACCGGAAGAAAAGATATTTGTAGGCAGACAGTGGGTGGTTTGAGTTAGTGATTTTGGAGATGGGACAAGTAAAAGTGGTAACAAGGAGGTCCAAGGTGTGACTGTGAGAGTGAATGGCTGAAATGGTATGGAGATGAAAGTGAGTAGGACTGAGAAGCCAGGTATTGGATAGGTTAACTACATGGTCACTGATATACTCAGGTTTACAGCAGACTGAAGCTGGAGAGGAGGATTGCAATCCAGGTATCAAAACCTTCCTATAAATAATGGAGGATGACTGGGATATTAGAGCAAGGGTATGCAAACTTTTTCCCTGCAGTGCCAGCTAGTAAATATGTTAGGCTTTGCAGTTCATATGGTCTCCGTTAGGATTTACTCAACTCTACCAGTGCAGCATGGAAGCAACTTTAGAAAATATGAAAATAAGTGGGCCTGGCTGTGTTCCAATAAAATTTTCATTACAAAAACAGGCATCAAACCAGATTTGGCCTACAGACCATAGTTTGATTAGATTAGAGAATAATAGCAATGAATTGGGAAAGAGAAAATTGTTTAGTTTTTCTCACTGTGTTACGCATAGCTGGCAGTGCTTGAGATGATTTTAGATGATTGATGAAGAAACTTTAAAAATTTTAATTAAGAAAAAATTCAAATATATACAAAATTATATAGGATAGTATAATAAACTCCTATGTAGTGATCACATAACTTTAACAATTATCAACTCATTGTCTATCTTATTTCATTTAAACCCTTATCTATTGCCCCTTTCCCAGATTACTTTGAAGAAAATCCAAGATATCCAACTCATTTAGTGTGAATCTTTGAAAGACAAGAATCTTGTAAACACATATACATACACACACACACACACACACACACACACACACACACACACACAGCCAGAATACCACTATCAGACCTTAAAAATTTTAATTAATCCTCAGTATCATCAGATAACTAGTCAGTCCTTGATTGTTTCATTTTTTTTTACATTTTGTTTCAATTAGGGTTCATATAAATTCCGTATATTGTGATTATGTAATAAATCTCTTTTAATCTGAAGGTTAGCTTACATCTTTTATTTTTCCTTTTATTTGCTGAGTAAATTAGATCATTTGTCCTGCAAAACTACGCGAAGGAAGCCTGGATTTTGCTCTTGCATCTCCGTGATACTCTGATGCTCTTTTTTCACCTGGTAGTTAGATATACAGACTTGTTCAGGTTAAGGTTTTTTGTATTTTGTTTGTCGGCAAGAGTACTTCATAAATGATGTTGTATAGTTACATCTGGAAGTGCATAATGTCTGGTTGTCACTCTTGGTGTGATTTAACAGCCACTGATGAGCATTGCCTAGATCCATTAATTCATTATGAGTTGCAAAATAGTGATATTCTATCATTCCTTCATTTATGAGCTGGCATATTCCTATAAAAATAAACTTACCCTCATCAACTAATTATACATCAGATATACAGACTGTATAGGGAGATAAAATAAATTCTTGATTCTTTTCCTTTATTTACCAGTTTTAAAAATGAGGTGGTTACCTAGCATCCTAGAAAATGACTAGTATTATCACAAGTTTATATGAATTTAGACAAATTTGACAAGTTTCAATTAATTATAGTTATTAATGTTATATAATAGTTCCATATAGTTATATAATGTTCCATTATATAAGAGATAGCAACCCTTTGTGATATAATTATGAATATTTCCCCAAAACCAAAAAGAACCAAACCTGTTGTTGTCGAGTCAATTCCAACTCATAGTGACCCTATAGGACACAGTAGAACTGCCCCATATTGTTTCCAAGGAGTACCTGGTGGATTTGAACCACCAATCTTTTGGTTAGCATCCACAGCTCTTAACCACTACACCACCAGGTTTTTTAATATTTCCCCAGTTTTCTCATTTATCTTTACTTTCTTATGATATTGTTTGCCATGCAACATAGTCTGAATTTTTATGAAAAAAATATATCATTCTTTTACTTCATTGGTCCTGGTTTTGAATCATAATTAAGAAAAGTTTTCCCCATTCCTAGATTATATAGGAATTCAATCATGTTATTTCTAACCCATGAAACTTTTTTCTGTTTTTTTTATATTAACATTTAAATTTGTGCTGTTAGGTTTGTGGTATACCAATGTATCTAAATTTATATTTTTATATATCTCTAATGATCTCTTCTATGTTTTCCACTTTTTTCCTTTTTGTGATTCAGTTTAGGTAGTTTCTATTGAGCTGTCTTCCAACTCATGAATCCTGTTTTTTGTAGTGTTCAATACTTTTTTTTAATATTTTATTATGGTTTTGGTGAAAGTTTACACAGCAAATTAGGTTCTCATTTAACAATGTTTATACATATTGTTCAGTGACATTGGTTACATTTTTCAAAATGAGCATTCTCATTATTTCCATTCTGATTGTTCTGTTTCCATTAATCTAGCTTCCCTTGCATTCTCATCTTTGTCTGAGGGTAAATGTTGACCATTTGGTTTCATTTAGATGATTATTTAGAGGAGCACAGTACTCATGGGTGATATTTATTTTATGAGCCAATCTGTCATTTGGCTGAAAGGTGACCTCTGGGAATGGTTTGAGTTCCAAGTTTAAAGAGTATCTCAGGGTGAGAGTTTTGAGTTAACTAGTCTCTACCAGTCCAGTAAGTCTGGCCTTTTTTTAAGAATTTGACTTTTGTTCTACATTTTTCCCCCATTCTATCTGGGACCATCTACTGTGTCCCTTGTCAGAGGGTCAGTAGTGGTAGCTGGACACCATCTAGTTCTTCGGGTCTCAAGGTAGGTGAGGCTGTGGTTTGTGTCGACTATTAGTCCCATAAACTAGTTTCTTCTTTAAGTCTTTCATTTCCTTCTTTCTCTTTTGCTCTGGTTGATTACAGACCAGTAGCTCTATCCTAGATGGCTACTCCCAAGTTTTTAAGACCCCACACACTCACAAACTAGGATGTAGAGCATTATCTTTATGAGCTATATTGTACCAATTGACCGAGTTGCCCTACAAGACTATGGTCCTAAGACCTCAAACCCAGTAAACCAATTCCATGAGGTGTTTGGTTATGTCTAGGAAGTACCCGCAACTGTTCCTCTTATGTGCTTTATTTTATATATGAATATATATGCAGCACACATAAAAATATATATACATATGCCTACAGATACACCTATACATGTACACTCATATATTCATATGTTCCTTCCTATACATATATATGCATACAGATCTATGTAACCATACACATATTTTTTGGGTGTTATTACTGTTGTTGCAAAATTGTGTATGTTATAGCATTTACAAAATTGTCCCTTATTCTTTTGTATTTCTTAGTGTTATCATTTACCTTGGTCAAGTTCACTTTTATTCGGTATTGCCTTTCCCATCACCAAAGCTAACAAATGTCTATTGTCTAGAAAGTGATTCTCCCTCCCTCTCCTCCCATTCTTGGTAACCACCAAAGAACCTTGCTTTCTGTATATATAGAGAGAGACAGATATAGATCTATTCTAGTCTTTTTATAATAGTGAAATCATACAATATTTGTCACTTTGGGATTGACCTATTGTTTCAGTCAGCCTAATATCCTCCAGATTTATCTATGTTACAATATATTTTGAGAACTAATTGTGATTCCTTATGGCTGCATAATACTCCATTGTGTATCTGTATCACAATTTGTTTATCCATTAATCTGTTGATGGGCTCTTAGGTTGTTTCCATCTTTTTGCTATTGTGAATAATGTTGCAATGAACATAGGTGTGCATATGTCTATTTGTGTTACTGCTGTTAGCTGTCTAGGGTATATGCCTAGGAGTGGGATTGCTGGATTACAGGGTAAGTCTATTTCTAGCTTTCTTTTTAAAATTGTGCTTTAGGTGAAAGTTTACAGAGCAAATTAGTTTCTCATTCAAAAATTTATACACAGATTCTTTTGTGACATTGGTTGCAATCCCTGCATTGTGTCAGCACTCTCCCCCTTTCCCTTTCCATCCCAGGTTCCCTGGTTCCATTCCTTCAGTTTTCCTGTCTCTTCCCATCTTCTTGTCTTTGTTTTTGGGCAGGTGTTGCCCATTTGGTCCCCTATATTTGATTGATCTGAGAAGCACATTCCTCACGTGTGTTATTGTTTGTTTTATAGTCCTGCCTAATCTTTGGCTGAAAGGTAAATTTCCGGAATGGCTTCAGTTCTGAGTTAGAAGAATGTCCGGTGGCCATAGTTTCGGGGTTCCTCCAGTCTCTGTCAGACCAGTCAGTTGGATCTTTTTTGTGAATTTGATCTTTTGTTCTACATTTTTCTCCAGCTCTGTCCAGGACCCTCTGTTTGATCTCAGTCACAGTAGTCAGTGGTGGCAGCTGGGCACCATCTAGTTCTTTGGAGTCAGGGTCATATAGGCTGTGGCTCATGTGAACCATTAGTCCTTTGGACTAATTGCTCTCTTGAGTCTTTAGTTTTTTTTCACTCTCCTTTGCTCTGGACCGGAAGAGACTGGTAAGTTATATCTTAGATGGCCAGTTACAAGCTTTTAAAGACCTCACACCCGATTCACCAAAGCAGGATGTAAAACATTGTCTTTAAGAACTATGTTGTGCCAATTGACATAGATGGTCCTTTGCCTTTGAGCCTGGGAACTTCATCCCATGAGGTGTTACCTATGTCTAGGAGGTTCCCCTAACTGTGGCCCTTGTGTGATCTATTGTCTATATTAATATATAAGGAGCATCCACAGTCATGTATTTAGAAATTTCCACCACCAATCCTGTATCTGCTGGTGGGTGTGCTCCCTTACTCCCTCTGCATCTCTTGGCATATTTATCCATCTATTTATGTATCCATTCATAGATTATTGTTTGTTCATACTATTGTTGCATGATTGTCTATGTTATAGTAGTCACCATAAACCAAAAACCAAACCCATTGCCACTGAGTCAATTCCAACCCATAACAACCCTGTAGGACATGTGGTCTCCAAGGAGCGGCTAGTGGATTTGAACTGCTGACCTTTTGGTTAGCAGCCTACGCTCTTGACCACTGTGCCACCAGGGCTTCATAGTTACCATAGTTGTCCTTTATTCTTGTGTTCTTCTCAGTGTCTTCTTTTGCCTTGGTCATGTTGTGCTGACTTCTCCCACATTGTGTATTGCCTTTTCCTTCACCAATATTAACATGTGTCTACTATATCTTTGATAATTTTCCCTCCCTCACCCACCCATCCCTGGTAACCATCAAAGAGGTTTTTTTTCTTTTTTTTTCCCTGTGCTGTGTGTAAACCTTTGTTACTTTATAATAGTGGTCTCATACAATACTTGTCCTTTTGCTATTGACTTATTTCACTCAGCATAAGGTCTTCCAGGTTTATCCATGTTGTGAGAAGTTTTGCAGGTTAGCCATTATTCTTTATTGCTGTATAGTATTCCATTGTGTGTACGTACCACAGCTTGTTAATCCATTCATCTGTTGATGGGCACTTAGGTTGCTTCCACCTTTTGCTATTGTGAATAATGCTACAATGAACATGGGTGTGCATGTGTCTATTCATGTCACTGCTGTTATTTCTTTAGGGTGTATACCTAGGAGTGGGATTGCTACATCATTTGGTGTTTCTATTTCTAGCTTTTAAATAGATAGATAGTGGCTCAACCAATTTACAATTCCACCAGCAATGGAGCAGGGTTCCATCACCTGGCAACCTGTCTAGTATTTGTTATTTTCTGTTTGTTTGTTTGTTTTTTAATCAGTGCCATTTTTGCATGGGTAAGATAGCATGTCATTGTGGTTTTAGCTGCGTCTCTCTGATGGCTAATGATTGTCAGCATCTTTTCATGTGTTCGTTGGCCTCTTGTTCAATATATTTTTAATCCCATCAAATTAATTCTTAATTCTGATATTGACTATTTAAGCTATTAATTTTTTGCTATATTTTAATTCTTTGATGAAATTGTCCATCTTTTCATCCACTTTCCCCATTTTCATTTTATTTTGTTTGATATATTAAAAGGAGTTATAGTTCATGTTGAATAACTGCAATGTCAGGATCATTCATGTGTATGATTCTATTGTCTATTTTTCTCTTGTTTTTAACTCCCACATAGCTCCTCCCACTTCCTTTGTGTTATTATTGTTTCATATAGGTACAGACATAGATATAGACGTAGCCTAGCCCCTGAGCTGAGGGCTGGGGATCATGGTCTCAGGGCATATCTGGCTCAACCAGCATAACATAGTTTATAAAGAAAATGTTCTATATCCTACTTTGGTGAGTAGCATCTTGGGTTTTAAAAGCTTGTGAGTGGTCATCTAAGATACTCCACTGATCTCACACCATTTGGAGCAAAAGAGAGTGAAGAAAACCAAAGACACCAGGGAAAGATTAGTCCAAAGAACTAATGGACCACAACTACAACAGCCTCCACCAGACTGAGTCCAGCACAACTAGATGATGCCTGGCTACCACCAGCACCTGTTCTCACAGGGATCACAGTAGAGGGTCTTGGACAGAGCTGAAGAAAAATGTAGAACAAAATTCTAACTCCCCCACCAAAAAACAAAGACCAGACTTACTGGTCTGACAGAGACTGGAGAATTCCTGAGAGTACGGCCCCTTGGCTCCCTTTTAACTCAGTACTAAAGTCACTCCTGAGGTTCACCCTTCAGCCAAAGACTGGACAGTCCCATAAAACAAAATGAGACTAAATGGGCACACCAGCCCAGGGGCAAGGACGAGAAGGCAGGAGGGGACAGGAAAGCTGATGATAACAGGGAACCCAAGGTCGAGAAGGAGAGCGTGTTCACATGTTGTGGGAGTGGCATCCAATGTTACAAAACAATATATGTATTAATTGTTTAATGAGAAACGAATGTGCACTGTAAACCCTCATCTAAAATACAGTTAAAAAATCAGCTAAAATCCTTTTAAACTATTTATGTCTAAGGAATGGTTGCTTCTACCTGGGGTGGAGGTTAGGGGTGGTAAGGAAGGATTGCTGGTGAATTTTGTTTTGTTTTTGTTAAAAAAAAAAAAAAAAACTACAAACTGAAAGGTTGGCAGTTTGAACCCATTCAGAGATGCCTCAGAAGAAAGACCTGGAAATCTGCATCCAAAATTTATAGCCTTGAAAAATCTTATGGAATGCAGCTCTACTCTGCACACATGGGGTCACCATGAGTCATAATCAACTCAATTGCAACTCATTTGGGTTTTTAGTGCGTATGTATATATGGAAACCCTGATGGTGTAGTGGTTAAGCACTATGGCTGCTAACCTAAAGGTTGGCAGTTCAATTTCACCAGGCGCTCCTTGGAAACCATATTGGGCAGTTTTACTCTGTCCTATAGGGTCTCTATGAGTCAGAATTGACAGCAATGGGTTTGGTTTTTGGATTTTTTATATACGTGTATCTATATATGCAACAAGAGAGAGAGCTCTGGTGGTGCAATGGTTAAGTGCTCAGCTGCTAACTGAAAGGTCGGCAGTTGGAACCCACCAGTGGCTATATGGGAGAAAAGACCTGGCAATCTGCTCCCAAAAAGATTACAACCTAGAAAACTTTATGGGGCAATTCTACTCTGTCTTATAAGGTCATTGTGAGTTGGAATCAACTCGATGACACATAACAACAGCATACATAAATACATGCATACATACAAATATATATATATGTAAGCTGTAAAACTGACGTGGGGACACTGTCTGAACTCCTCTAACTTCACAAGGGGGAGGGAGAATCAAGTTCAACAGCCCAAGGCTGATTCCTATGAGGTGGAGGTCAGGGATGCCTCTTGTCTCCACCATCTTTACCAATTCTGACACCAACCATCCCTCCCACAGCACTATCTACTTCTCTGCTGTGTTCAATAATTCATTCATTGCAATGGACACACAGAACTCACAGCCCGTACTCACGGTTATGGGGTATATTAGAGAAGTAATAGGTTACCATTCAGACTCAGAAATGCTTAAGGATACAGTTCTTCCATCAGGACAGCCTCTTCCCAGCTGTGCTTGCAGGTACTCCTCTCCCTGGCCCTAGGCCTCTCCCCAAAGGTGCTCAGCTTTTCCTCCATGGGCTGGAAAGCCCACAGCGATGTCTCCTGCTGCTGGGTCTCTCCTGCCACTGTTTTTCAGTATTTTCAGTCATTAGTTTTGCAAAATTCTATCATGCGATCTCCGACATCATTTGTATCACCAAGACCATATTTTCCAACTACTATTTCTTCTTTATTTCCAACTTTCACATTCCAACACCAGTAATTATCAATGCATCTTGATTGCATGTTTGATCACTTTCAGATTGCAGATACTGGTAAAAGTCTTCAGTTTCTTCATCTTTGGCCTTAGTGGTTGGGGCACAAATTTGAATAATAATCGTATTAGCTGGTCTTCCTTGTAGGTGAATGGATATTATCCTATCACTGACATGTTGTATTTCAGGATAGATCTTGAAATGTTCCTTTTGATAAGGAATGCAACTCCACTCCTCTTCAATTTGTCATTACAGGCATAGTAGAGGATATGATTGTCCCATTCAAAATGGCCAATACCAGTCCATTTCAGCTTACCAATGCCTAGAATGTTGATTGTTTATGTGTTCCATTTACTTTTCGATGACTTCCAGTTTTCCTAGATTCATACTTCATACATTCCACATTCCGATTATCAATGGCTGTTTGTTTGCAGCTATTTCTTCTTATTTTGAGTCTTGCCACATCAGCAAATGAAGGTCCTGAAAGCTTGACTCCATCTAAGTCATTAAGGTTGACTCTACTTTGAGGAGGCAGCTCTTCTCCAGTCATCTTTCGAGTGCTTTCCAACCTGAGGAGCTCATTTTCCAGCACTATTAGACAATGTTCCTGTGCTATTCATAAGGTTTTTACTGGCTAATTCTTTCATAAATAGGCTACCATGTCCTTTTTCCTAGTCTGTCTGAGTTTGGAAGCTCATCCCAAACCTATCCACCATGGGTCACCCTGCTGGTATTTGAAATACTGGTGGCTAAGCTTCCAGTATCACAGCAACAAGCAAGCCACCACAGTACAACATAGTGACAGACACGTGGTGGCATTTGAAAATACCATAGGGGAAAACAGTAACCTATGGAAGCCCTGGTTTCAATTAAGGAAAGGAGAAGGAAGGCATTATCAGGATGAGGATACCTGATACAGATGAGAAATTAAAATATAGCAATGATCTAGGCAGGAAAAAAACTTCAATTAGGTCTGAGGGTGAAAAACCCTCATTTATCAGCTAGAAGAGACCAATGTGATAAGCCACAAATGGGGAAGCACTGAAACTTTGTTAGCTTAACTTTGTGGCCCCACTTGGGATAAGTGGCATACCAGATAAATATTTAACTTGGAGATCCTGGAAATGAGACAGCCACAGAATGACTGAGCTAAGTCCTCTCCATATCCCTGGCTGACTGGGAAACTACACACATTAATGGGAGGGACCGGAGAGAACCTAGCAAAATGTAAAAATCAAGGGAAACTAGAGAACTGGCTGCAACACTGAATGCTCTCCCTAACACACAACATTTATGTGCAGAAGATGGAAGCTCAATGGGCTAGTGGTATTTGAGCACAATCTTTGCCAAAATTATTGGTGGACAAACAAAGGGAATTTGTTAATATAGGGGCAACTCCCAGGAAGCCAAAACTAAAAAATAAGACTCAGAATAAAAACCTAAGCAAAGAAATCAAAGACTACATGCTGCAAAAGAGACAAATTTAAGTGCAGGTAATTTAAGAAAATTTAAAAAAACTCAGCAAATTAATACATAATCTAGAGTTGCTACATTATATATTTAAGATATCCAGTTTTCAATAACAACAACAAAAATATGAAGCATAAAAGAAACAGGAAAATGTGATCCATGCTCAGGAATAAAACAGTTAATTTGAAACTGACTGAATGGACCTAGATGTTCCATTTAACAAAGACTTCAAAGCAGCTATTATAAATATAATCAAAAGAGTAACACAAAATATGACATTCACTCAATAAATAGAGAATCTCAGTGGGGAAACAGAAAACTATAAAATGAATCAAATGATTATTCTAGAGTTGAAAAATAAATAACCAAAATGAAAAAGTCACTAGAGGTGCTCGACAGTAGATTTAAGATAGTAGAAGAAAGAATCAGTGCATTTGAATAGTGATCAATGTAAATTGTCCAATCTGAAGGACAGGGAGAAAAAGGATTGAAGGAAAATGAACAAAGCCTTAGAGACATGTAGGATAATATTAAGTGTACCAACATATATATAACGAGAGACACAAAGGAAGAAGAGAGAGATGGGGGACAGAAAAAAATTAGATAAAATCATGACCAATAACTTCACAAATTTGATTTTAAAAAATTTCCCCAAATTAATATACACATCAAAGGTTTGCAACAAAACCCAAATAGGATAAACACAGAGATCCTCACCTAGATACATCATTGCCAAGCTGCTAAAAGACAAAAACAAATAGAAAATCTGGAAAACAGCAATTAAAACCAGCAAGAAGTCTTCACATGAAAGGAAGCAATAATACAATTAATGACTCACTTCTCATTAAAAACAGTGGAGGGCAGAATACATATTCAAAATATGAAACAAAAAAAGGTCCACCAAGAATTCTATATCCAGCAAAAACCTCTTTCAAAAATAAAAAGAACAGAACCACAAGTAACAATGCACAAACACCAGAAGAGATACCTGGAATCTCCTAAAAATCAAACACTTATGCTCTCAAAAGACTTCACCAAAAGAGTCAAAAGACAACCTACAGACTGGGGAAAAAAAAAATTGGTTACAACAAATCTGATCAGCCTCTAATCTCTAAAATCTACAAGATACTGCAAAACCTCAACAACAAAAAGACAACCCAATTAAAAAATGGGCAAATGATATGAACAGGCGCTTTGTCAAAGAAGACATTCAGGTGACTAACAGACACGTGAAGAAATGCTCTCGATCATTAGCCATTAGAGAAATACAAATCAAAACTACAATGAGATATCATCTCACACCAACAAGGCTAGCATTAATGCAAAAAAACACAAAATAATAAATGTTGGAGAGGTTGTGGAGAAACTGGAACACTTATACACTGTTGGTGGGAAAGTAAAATGGTACAACCATTTTGGAAATTGATGTTGTGCTTCCTTAAAAAGCTAGAAATAGAAGTAGCATACTATCCAGCAATCCCACTCCTTGGAATATATCCTAAAGAAATAAGAGCCGTCACACAAATAGATATATGTGTACCCATGTTCATTACATCACTGTTCACAATAGGAAAAAGATGGAAACAACCTAAGTGCCCATCAACAGATGAATGGATAAACAAACTATGGTATATTCACACAATGGAATACGATAAAGGACAATGATGAATCTGTGAAACATCTTATAGCATGGAGGAATCTGGAGGGCATTATGCTGAGTGAATTTAGTCAGTTATAGAAGGACAAATACTGTATAAGACCATGATTATAAGAACTCAGGAAAAGGTTTAAACACAGAAGAAAACATTCTTTGATGGTTACAAGGCTGGGGAGGGAAGGTGAGGTTTATTCACTAACTAGATAGTAGACAAGAATTATCTTAGGTGAAGGGAAGGACAGCACACACTACAGGGGAAGCCAGCACAAGTGGACTAAACCAAAGCTAAGAAGTTTCCTGAATACAATCAAACACTTTGATGGACAGAGTAG
Source organism: Dugong dugon (assembly GCA_030035585.1). Classification (NCBI taxonomy): domain Eukaryota; kingdom Metazoa; phylum Chordata; class Mammalia; order Sirenia; family Dugongidae; genus Dugong; species Dugong dugon. The sequence continues at coordinate 1,739,674 of CM057475.1, read as the reverse complement.
CAGGGGCAAGAGTCTGGGGACCATGCTTTCAGGGAACGTCTAGGTCAATTGACATATCAAGTTTATTAAGAAAATATTCTGCATCCTACTTTGGTGAGTGGCCTCTGGGGTCTTAAAAGATAGCAAGCAGCCATCTAAGATGCATCAATTGGTTCCAACTCACCTGGAGTAAAGGAGAATGAAGAACACCAAAGACACAAGGAAAGCATTAGCCCAGGAGACAGAAAGGGCCACATAAACCAGAGACTTAATCAGCCTGAGACAAGAAGAACTAGATGTTGCCCAGCTACCACCAATGGCCGCCCTGACAGGGAACACAACAGAGAGTCCCTGATGAAATAGGAGAAAGGTGGGGGGGGGGGCAGAACTCAAATTCTAGCAAGAAGACCAGACTTAACGGTCTGACTGAGACTGGAGGAATTCCAGAAAGCATGGCCCCCAGACTCTCTGTCAACCCAGAACTAAAACAATCCCCAAGGCCAACTCTTCAGACGAAGATTAGACTGGACTATGGGACATAAAATGATAATTGTGAAGAGTGTGCTTCTTAGCTCAAGTAGATACACGAGACTAAATGGGCAGCTTCTGTCCAGAGGTGAGATGAGAAGGCAGAGAGGGTCAGGAGCTGGTAGAATGGACACGGGAGATCAGGGGTGGAAAGGAGGAGTGTGCTGTCATAGTATAGGGAGAGCATCTAGGGTCACATAGCAATGTATGTATAAATTTTTGTATGAGAGACTAACTTGAACTGTAAACTTTCACTTAAACTACAACAATAACTGTTTTTTAAAAAAGAAAAATAAATAAATAAATAAATCATGGCACTACACACACATACACAAAAAAGAACAAAACTATGAGAATTCATTGCTGGCAGATCTGTCCTGCATAAAATATAAAGTAAGCCTTCCAGGCTGAACGAAAATGACTATATAGTAACTGCAATCCACGGAATGGGATGAAGAGCTAGAAATGATAAATATGTGGGTATATATAGAAGACTATATATATATATTTTTTTTCTTCTTTTAATTCGTTTAAAGAACATGAACTTCTTTAAAGCATAAATTATAACACTCTACTGTTGGGCTTGTGGCATACGTCGGTCAGTTTGTCGTACTCTGGTGGCTTGTGTGTTGCTGTGATGCTGGAAGCTATACCGCTGGTGAGAATGTTCCAACTCCTTAACTTATTAATTCTACCTCTGGGACTTCATCTTAAGTAGCTGAATGGTTGGTAAAAAAAAAAAAAGAAAAGAAAAATACTATTGCTATAAGGAAACTTCTTGCCACATAGCAGGTAATAGTTTAAAATAAAGGAAAACCTCAAACTGAAAGAGCATATTGATTCAATAATTGGAAATGATTAAAACAAAACCATAATGAGTCTATGTGATAGAATAACATAAAGCCTCTAAAATGTGAATCATGAATAGCTCAAAAATCATATGAAATTTTTAAGTAAAAATGTATCATTTGTCGGTAAAATAGAATTGCAAAGCATAGGAAAGCATACAAGCTTACACAAAAGATTTGTATAAAAAAAAGGTAAGATATTTAAAGTATTAGGCTGATAGTATTATTTTTAATTTGCAAAGTGTTCATTGATGTTATTAGTTTATTTACAAGTTTATATGTATGTTTACATTGCTTCCCCAAAAGGAGAGACTACAAAATGGATACTTACTTCAAAAATGTGAATAATTAATGATGCTTCTTCAGAGTTTGCTTGTATATTTTTCCACATCATTTCTTTCTTTGGAGGAATGTGTCTAAGCTCTAAAAAGAAAATTAGAGGTTGGGTTATGAAGTTTGATACTCTGTCTGATCAAGGAAATATAAGACGAGGACTGAAGCTCTAATCTGAGGTTAAAGCTGAGGAACATGCCAGTTATGAGCTGGATTCTGATAGTTTCCCTGTAGTATTTCCATGATACGCAACTCTCTGTCCTTTTCGGTGGTTTGGTTTTGCCATCTATAAAATGAGGTCTAGAGTGGGGTTTTGCCTGTCCACTTCATAGGTGTGTGCTGAGGACAGATGAGCTTGTATACTAAAACTGTTTTCGTTTCTTGAATGAAAAACACTTTATAAACCAATCAAAGTTCCAGGTCTTTTCCACCTTATATTTTGTTACAGTTTCATAGGCTGAGCAGAGAAGCAATCATACAATAGAAATAGAGATAAATAAGACTCTGGAAATACCATGCTTTCAAAACATCTCAGAAGTTGCGTCTGTGTTCACCTTTGCCTGGTTGGTGATAAGTGTTGCCCTTTTCAGTGAAAAACTGCAATGATCTTTAAATATTAATGAAGTGAAAATGAATAACAAGTAATAGCAGGGGAGGAATCACCCTGGATGAGAGGCAGGCATTATGTAGGAGGTTGGGGTAGGGTCGGGGCAGCAAGAAGGCATTAATTCCTTCTAATCAGCGAGCCTCGGAATCGATGAATACAGTCAATTAATTAGAAATTGGCTCCTAAAGGTTAGTTTCTATTTCGAACGAGATACTAAACCATGATTACAGAGAGAACAGGATGTGATAGTGCACTGAAAAGGAGCCGCATCCAACAGAAGCCCCTCCTCAGAAATATTTGTTTTACAAACAAAATATGCAGAGGGATAGACCTCTTTTCAGAACCTTTACTCCTGACTTGGGAAAACCAGAAAAACCAAACCCGTTGCCATCGAGTCGATTCCGACTCGTAGTGACCCTATAGGACAGAGTAAAACTGCCCCATAGAGTTTCCAAGGAGCACCTGGTGGATTCGAACTACAGACCTTTTGGTTAGCAGCCATAGCACTTAACTGCTATGCCACCGGGCGAGGTATATATTATATATATCCTATTGCTTCAGATCGGGGAACACAAACTCTATGCTTATAAAACGCAGGTAGAAAATGTACAAATGAGAAGCAGGACCTGTATGAGAAACAGCCACTCAACTCTAGTGCATTATTACCACAGGGGCTGCAGGCTCATGGTTGTCATATTTTCTGAATTAAAAAAAGAAAAAACTAGAAATCTGGATTTTTAGGAGATATTTTCAAATTTTAAAAACAAAGTGTTGAGCAAAAATAAATACTGATCTATTAGTTTGAAAGAGCAGTTTACTAACGTCCCTAAAACATAAAACTAACATTGTTAAATTATCAAGTAAGAAAAAGATTCCCGTGACTCTTCACTTCTATATTATAGCTAGTTAACACTTCCATGTTAGTTTGCACAACGATGACTTCCATTCCTCTTAGGAGGAAGCAATTGTGATATGGCTGCTATATATTAATTTCTGTTGAGCTGCTTGTTATGTGCTGTGTGATGAATGAATTCTCCCACTATTTTTCTCTGCTTGAAATATTGCAATGCCATAATTTAATTCACATACTTTCTGTAAAATTATTCTACTATATTGTCATTTTATTTTGAAAGCCTAAATTTAATTTGAAGGAGCCCTCGTGATGCAGTGGTTAAGCACTCACTTGGCTGCTAACAGAAAGGTCAGTGGTTCAAACCTACCAGCTACTCTGTGGGAGAAGGATGTGGCAGTTTGTTTCCATAAAGATTACAGCCTTGTGTCTATCAAATGGCAATTATCACAGTTTTGTCTCATAACAGGTAAACAGAATCAACATACGTATAATAGTAGATATGGGACACTTGTATTGTTTTAACCTTCATGCAAGCTAACCAAATGGCGGCCAGATATTTAACCAAATAGTAAATATCTGTGACTATTAAGTCAGTTGATAATATGAGATTAACACAATTATAAAGATAACCGTAAACACAGGCTCTAGAATCACACAGTAAGGTATTCACTTAAATGATACAGAATACGGTTATATTAATTTTTTCCATTTATTATCAAAATGAAAACATAAGGTTAAAAATCCTTATAGAACTCTTGGATCTCCATGAATGTAGCAGCTGATGCAGTTTAAAAAATGCTGTATTTGCATGATTAATCAGTCATATTATAAGTTAGCTATATGTTGTAGACTGACTTGGAAACTAGACTCTACATATAAAAAGATTTCCCTGGGGATGTGCCAAATCCATAATAACTAACTTTCAAGTAGGTCTTAACATACAACCTACTGATAATTTTTCACTGCCTAGATGTGCTTTTTTATTATTATGAAGATGTTTTACATAAGGTCACCATGAATTGGAGCTGACTAGATGTTAACAGCAACAGATATATTTTAGATAGTCCATAGGATGAAAACAACAATCTAAAATAACTTCCTCAGACTATCTAAAATCTACAGTGTATCTTTTTCATCTGTCGCAAAGCACTTTTTTTTTTCCTTTACACATTTTGGTTTTCAAGATGATCGAGTCTTCCTGGGTATTATGTCTATCATTAGTATAGGTCAATTGCTCTTAACAAACATGATATAATATGGCTTTTAGAAAAAGGTTAAAAAGTGGAGATGAGCTCAGGAGGGCAGAAACTTACTATACTAAATGTTGAGGTAATGGAAATGCACGTTTTATACTTTGCTTACATCATTAACATTTTCCACTAATAAGGCAAAAAGTTACTATCCTCATTATCACAAATTCACTGTCAGTGAGAATCAGGCCAATAGAACTCTACTGTAGAGATAAGTTGATCTGTTAAGTGCTTGGCTGCCCAGAAAGTTGGGAGGTGGAGTCCAACTGGAGACACCTCAGAAGAAAGGCCTGGTGATCTATCTACTTCCAAAAAATCAGCCATTGAAACCCCTATGGAGCATGGTTCTACTCTGACATACATGGGGTTGCCATGAGTTGGAGTTGACTCCATGTCAATTGTTAGGTTGTAAATTGATCTGTAGTATTCTTAACTTGTCTTAGGGGCGTGTAATCTATTTTTCCAAGCAAATGTAAAGTTTCCAGTCAGCCTTTTGTGTGTCTTTTGTGTCTCTGAGCTTCTCCAGGCTGAGAAGTTACATCATTCACTTCACAAATCCCTAGCACCTAGCATAGAGCCTGAAGCATAAAAGGTACTCAATAACTACTTGGTAAATATTTAAATGGACTTGTTTCTCTCCGATGGCTTTCCCCACAGTCCAGTCATTGCCCTTATGTTAAATTGATGCTCATTAAATTCATGCTGACTGATTGGTTGGTTGATGAGTGGCGTTTCACTTAGTGTCAATGATTAGATAACTGATAAGGCTTCTTTATCTACTACTTTTCTTCAAAGACACTATGAAGGCTGTGTAGACATTATCTTTGGAAACCTGTCAAGACTTTTAGGATAAATGAGGGTCAGAGAGAGTGCAGGTAAGGTCATGCAGTGAGAGGGTGACTCCTAAACTCCTACTAGAACCTCACGCCATGCTGTCACCATGAATATACCAGATACAGAATTTTGCAAAAGAATCCTCTCTTCAAAGAGAACACTGTGTTGGCAAATGCGGTGATTAAATTCCTACTGTGCTTTCTGTTTTTGAATGTCAAAATCCGCTTGCTCCTCTGATTTACATCCTTGCTCCACAATGTTGATGGTTGCGGGATTCAGCAAGTCTGACTAAGAAACCATCTAATCTCCTTATATTAGGGAGTAAACTGCAGCTTTTCATGAGATGGTTGTTATATTTCTGCAGAGAACATAAATCTCCCCTCCAATCCATGTTTTAGGCTTTTAGTCTATTGTTAAACTGGCAATAAAAATCATCATGGTAATGATAAACTAATTTTTCCAGAAAACATGATAATGTGGCTTTTAGAAAAACATTAAAAAGAATAAATGGTGCTGAAGAGCTGATGAGGGCAGAAATCTGTTATACTAAACTGTGTAACCCTGAGAAACTGCAAAGGCCTTCCCACCCCAGACACTTCTTTAAACCCTGGAAACAATCTTACAAACCAAAACTGTCTAGATCACTGGAAAGCAAGCCATGTCTTTTTGTATGTGGAATTTTAAAAATTCAAATTCTCTTATGAACCTCATGGGAAAGGTTATTACTGCGATGCTTAATTATCATCCACAAAAAAAGGTATTTACTATGTGTACCTGGTACCATGCTAAGACTGTGTTAAATGTGTTTATGGAAAGGATCCTTTGCATTTTGGAAAGTTATATTCCAGGATTGTGACTACACTGAAGTAGACAGGCATCATGAGAACTCATCAGTGGAAGCTGAGGGTCTAAGTGAATGGTGGAGTGATATATAAGAACTCCTAGGTCATGCATGTTCGATGGGATGTAGTTGGTAAAGGACAAGCAATATTCTTCCCACTTTATGTCCTGGGACACAAGCATACAATCATCAGGGAAATTCTGCAAGCTTATTCTGGGTGCCTCTAAATACATGCTGGTCCTGGGTGGTGCAAACAGTTAAACTCTCAACTACTAGCTTAAAGGTTGGTGGTTAAAATGCACCAAGAGGCACCTAGGAAAACAGGTCTGGAGATCTTTTCCTGAAAGGCCAAACCTTGAAAACCCTATAAAGCAGTTCTACTCTGCACATATGGGGTCACCATGAGTCAGAATCATCTTGATGGCAGCTAATTCCAACAACTAAACACACTCTAATATTCTGTTATTATTCCATACTATCATTCTTGTTTCCCACAGTCTGAATTTTAACTCAATCCAGTACACATATGTGAGTCTGTTGTGAGTGCTAGACTCTGCAGGAATACAAAACTGTGTTGGACATGTTTCCTGCCAAGAAATAACCATTAGGTGAAGTGTAAACAATAACAACATAGGGGGAAAAATAGCTTGATTCTGACTAGATGGACCTGGGAAAGCTTCATAGAAAAAGTTGCATTTGAGCTGGACAATGAAAATGACAGACAAATGACAAAGCAACATTGTTGATTTTAAAAGTTTGAAGAAGTTATTTTAGAATTTTTTTTCTTTTCATCCTAGACTATCCAAGACCCTGAGACCCATGATTACAAGGGGGTAGTTGGGGTAGGAGGTAGAGAATGCTTGTTCCCCAAGTCAGCAGATAAACAGAAACCCAAGGTTTCTCTCTTAAAACCATGACAGAGGAGGAGGGGAACATTTCAGATTCAAACAGTTCAATATTAATGATAAAAGCAAATAATTAAAATCTAGAGGCTTATATTTCTTTGAAATTTATCTATGAAGTATCTGTCTTAGTCATCTAGTGCTGCTATAACAAAAATATCACAAGTGAGTGGCTTTAACAAACATAAATTTATTTTCTCACAGTTTAGGAGGCCAGAAGTCCAAATACAGGGTGCCAGCTCTAGGGGAAGGCTTTCTGTCTCTGTCGGCTCTGGAGGAAGGTCCTTGTCTCTTCTGAGCTTCTGCTCCTGCGTGATCTTCCCGTGACTTGACATCTCTCTTCCCCTGTTTCTGCTTCCTCGCTTGCTTGTTTAATCTCTTTTATATCTTAAAAGATACTGACTTAAGACACACACTACACTAATACTGTCTCATTAAGGTAACAAAGAAAATCCATTTCCAAATGGGATTATAACTACAGGTATAGAGGTTAGGATTTACAACTCATATTTTGGAGGGACACAATTCAATTCGTAATAGTATCTTTTTAATATACTGTTCTTTAATATTTGTGTTATTTTATATTTAAACAAAAAGCAAAATTATACTGTAAGAATACTTGTTTCCCATGTTTATGAGAAGCCTAGCTATTCAGAAAGTAAAACGGTAACCCTTATCTGATGGCAAAAAAGAAAAAAAAAAGTTGCTATGGACGTGAAGCTGATTCTGACTCATAGTAACCCCACTGTGTCAGAGTAGAACTGTGCTCTACAGGGTTTTCAATGGCTGATTTTTTTGAAAGTAGATCTCCAGGCTTTTCTTCTGAGGTGCCTGCCTCTGGGTGGATTTGAAGCTCTAACCTTTCAGTTAGCAGCCGAGCTCGTAAACCTCACCCTAATTGTTGTATTCACCATAATCAGAAACAAAGTGCTAGCCTACCTACAAAATGCTGACAACCAATAGTGATGACCAAAAAAAAAAAAAAAAAAAAACAGTATTTGGTTGTTTTAAAAAATAGACCCAGGGAGCTTTGCAAGCAGCCTGCTTTCACAGCACTGACTAGAAAGAGAATAAATGGAGGAAATGTGAAGATAGGAAGTAGTTTGGAGATAAAGAACCAATCAATACAGTTAACAGCGTTTACTGAAGGAACACTGTACACTCAGCCACATACTCTGGTCAACAAAGCCAGCTCTGACATGCTCTTGCCTCCTAGGAGCTTGGGCCAGCCAGGGGATGAGATAACATCACTAAGTCAAATAGTAATGAGGTCCCTTTTCTGGACTGACGTTCTGGATAAAAATTCTTAGTGAATTGTTTAAGGATGTGTCAGGTCTTTAAAAATTTAGGCAAAAAATTCATGATGTACAAAACATCAAAACTGAAAATAACAGTAGGTTGTTGTCATATGTTTGGCTAGAGACCCTGCCACAGTATCCTCCAACCAATCTGTGGTTCCCGGGCTTTCTCAGCCATGTTCCCAGTAGGTGGGTTTATGAAGGTTAAAAAAGGATGAAAACGTACTAGGCAATGGATGACTTTGTGTAGTCTTTTTTTTTTTTTTTGAATTATTGTTCCTTCATTAACTTTTTCCTCTTGCTTAAAATATGGGAAGTGAGATGAAATCCTTGACAACTTCAATCTTTTCTCCGTTTATCATGATGTTGCTTATTGGTCCAGTTGTGAGAATTTGTGTTTTCTTTATGTTGAGGTGTAATCCATACTGAAGGCTGTGGTCTTTGATTTTCATCATAAGTGCTTCAAGTTCTCTTTGCTTTTAGCAAGCAAAATTGTGTCATCTGCATATCATAGGTTATTAATGAATCTTCTACCAATCCTGATGCCACGTTCTTCTTCATATAGTCCAACTTCTCAGATTGTTTGCACAGCATACAGATTGAATGAGTATGCAAATACAATCGACTATGCGGATCATAACAAATTATGGATAACATTGTGGAGAATGGGAATTCATGCCAGATACTCCAGAAAGTTTTTTTGTTTGTTTGGTTTTTGTTAGTACGTATTATTTTTGAGGTTTATTTGTCCCTGATTCTGGTCATCTGTGCCTTTTGATGATGTGACTTAAATACTTTCTTTTCTGTGTGAACTTTGAGCAAGTTATTTTACCAAAGTTAACTCATCATTAAAATTGAGAACCTGTACGTAGATTAACAGGCAGTCATTCTAACAGAACAAGGGGATGCTTCATGGTTCAAAGTCAGGAAAGGTGTGGGTCAGGCTGTATCCTTTCACCATATCTATTCAATCCATATGCTGAGCAAATAATCTGAGAAGCTGGTCTATACACAGAAGAACGGGGCATAAGGATTAGAAGAAGACTCATTAACAACTTGTGTTATGCAGATGACACAACCTAGCTTGCTGAAAGTGAAGAGGACTTGAAGCAGTTACTGATGAAGATCAAAGACCACAGCCTTCATATGTATTATACCTCAACATAAAGAAAACAATAAGCAGCATTATGATAAATGGAGAAAAGATTGAAGTTGTCAAGGATTTGTTTTACTTGGGTATCAAAACCCATGTAAGCAGCAGTCAAGAAATCAAAAGACACATGGCATTGGGCAAATCTGCTGCAAAAGACCTCTTCAAAGCATTGAAAGCAAAGCTGGGTGATGCATAAGGAAGACCGAAGAACTGATACCCTTGAATTGTGGTGTTGGTGAAGAATATTGAATATACTACGGACTGCCAAAAGAACAAACAAATCTGTCTTGGAAAAAGTACAACCAAATGCTTCTTAGAAGCAAGGATGGTGAGACTTCGTCTCACATACTTCGGACATGTTATCAGGAGGGCTCATCCCCTGGAAAAGGACATCATGCTTGGTAAAATAGAGGGTTAACGAAAAAGAGGAAAACCCTCAAAGAGATGGATTGACACAAAGGCTGCAACAATGGGCTCAAACATAACAACAATTGTGAGGATGGTGCAGGACCAGGCAGTGTTTTGTTCTGTTGTACATAGGGTCGCTATGAGTGGAAACCAACTCGACGGCACCTAACAACAACAACAAGATTGGGAAAATAATTCTGCCAATTCTTTGGGTTGTTATGAGGAGTAAATGAGATAAAACTTGAAAGAATTTTGCCCAGTGCATACAAAACTGTTGTCGTTGTTAGGTGCCATCGAGTCAATTCCAACTCACAGTGACCATAAATGTCAGAGTAGAATTGCCCCATAGGGTTTCCTAGGCTATAACTTTTACAGGAGCAGATTGCTATGCCTTTATTCCTCAGTGCTGCTGGGTGTGTGTGAACCTCCAACATTTAGGTTAGTAGTTGAGCACAAATCATTTGGGCCACCCAGGGACCTCTTCCTGGAACATAAACCCAAAAAATCCAAATCAGTTGCTGTCAAGTCGATTCTGACTCATAGTGACCCTGTAGCAACCCTATAGGACAAAGTAGAACTGTCCCATAAGATTTCCAAGGAGCAGCTGGTGGATTTGAACTGCCAACCTCTTGTTTAGGAGCTGTAGCTCTTAACCACTTTGCCACCAGGGCTCTGCCTAGAACATAGTAGATGCTAAATAAATTTTAGCTTTGGGTAATAAGAACATAAAATTTTAGTAGTGGTCATTATATAATATTAGCATAACTTCTCCCCCTCCTAACTGTAAGCAATTTGTTGTTTATCTTCTGCACTAGTGTTTTTCACCTTTCCTCCCATTTGCCCTGAAAAGGCAGCCGTTTGCGTACAAGTTCTTGCCATGGCCCCCTTTGTAAGTGATGACTCTAAGATCTCTCAGAATCTCCTAATGTTGTTGGCCTCAGGGCACCCTTTTGCAACTGAATCCCATCATTCCCAATGAAGGTACAAATCCATTCCTTTTTAGCAATCACCCAGCAACAAAACCTTCTGGATAAGTTGGGGTTTCTTGGCATATCTTTCCTCCATCCCTTGAACCACCCTGGCCAGTCACACCCTGCTACCCAGTAAATGAAGAAGTAGTTTTTCTCACCAGTCTCCAACCTCAATCTGTGACTACCTTTGTCCCTACAACTAAGTGACAGATGGAAATGTTCCAAATGGCTAGTCATTTACTAAATGAGCAAGAAGTGTTTTAAACTCCATAATCCTTACAAATACAGTCCCCATGCATAAAGCAAGAGGCTGTAAAAACTTATTTTGTGCCAAAGGATCTGTAGGGAAGCCTGCTTCCTTCATTATTGACTTCCCTGAAATGCCTTCCACTTTCTTTCTTTGGGGGAAAACAATCTTTCTTCATTAGGAAGACAGCAGCACTGACAGGACCTTCTTTATGAGGTTATAAAGATGGAAATTGTTCAGGAGTAAGATTTTATTAGAGTATGGATTCTTTGCAGGTAGTACTTATAGTTCTATTGTTGATGTTGTTAGCTGCCGTTGAATCAGCCTGCCCCCGACTCACAGCAATCCTATGCACAATGGAACAAAGTACTCTCTAGTCCTGCACCATCCCCATAATAGATTGTGGATAGGACTGTTGTGATCCATAGGGTTTTCATTGACCAGGCCTTTCTTCATAGTCTGCCTTAGTCTGAAAGCTCCACTGAAATTGCTCAGCGTCATTGCAACAAGCAAGCCTCCACTGACAGGCAGGTGGTAGCTGTGCGTGAGGTGCATTTGCCTGGAATCGAACCCAAGTCTCCTACATGGAGACAAAGACTTCTACCAATGAACCACCGATGCCCTCACTTATGGTGTTTGTGGTGGTTAATATTATGTGTCAATTTGGCTAGGCTATGAGTCTCAGTAGTCTGGCATACATCAAACTGATTGCTCTTCCATAATGTAATATAATATAATCACCTCCATGATAAGATCTGATACAATGTAATCACCTGCATGATAAGATATTCTATTAACAGGAAGTCAGTTGAAAGGGGAATTTCCTTGGGGGTGTGCCCTGCCTCCAGCAAAGATCACTCTGCCTCTGGATCCTGCATCCGACTTGTCATCATCTGACCTCCAGTTCTTGAGACATGAGCCAACAGCCTGCCACCAGAACTGCACATTTTGAGATTTGCCAGCTCCCACCGTGAGCCAGCAGCCTGCCATCTGACCCATGGATTTGGGACTTGCCAGCCTCCATAACTCCATGAACCATTTCCTTGAATTAAATCTCTCTATATATTTATGGGGCCCTGGTGGCCCAGAGGTTAACAGCTCGGCTGCTATCTAAAAGGTTGACAGCTTGAATTCACCAGCCACTCCTTCGAAAAACAATAGGACAATTCTACTATGTCCTATAGGGTTACTATGAGTGAGAATCTACCCACCGGCAACAGATTTTTTTGGTTTTTTTATATGTATATATATACACGTTTTATTGGTTTTACTCCTCTAGAAAACCCAGACCTAAGATGGTACTACCTGCATGTAAAGCTGAAGCAAATCCTAGCCATATCCAGCTAAGGAATTGTGTCTTATATAAGAGTTTCTACTAAGTATATTCTGGAAATGTTTATATAATTAAACTATTTGGGAAGCTTACCTTCATGTTTCTACTCTGTTTCTGATCCAAGCAGACAATTGAATTCGTTTGCTTACCTGGTTTCCATTTTTTTCTACCCTGAATCTTTCTAATATTTTAAACTGGAGATTCAAAGTCACAGTTTTTTTTTTTTTTTAATTTCATTACTTCTTACTTCCCTGCTCACAATTCTCCATTCCAGTTCCTTCCATTTCCCAACACCTACACACCATGATTTATCCATTGTTTAGAATCTGACCAGTGATTCTCAGCACTGTCTCCCCGGAGGCCTTTAAAAAATAAATACCTGCACCTGAACCTCACCCCAAACCAACTAAGTTAGAATCAGGAGACTGTACACCAGAATGCTTTCAATGCAACTGGGATTGAGAACACTGAGTTATACTAAAAGGGTCTGAGGACTTAACTCTTCTTCTACCCTTGTGCTCCTCACCAGTCCCTGCCTTGGCACATTTACTGACATTGGCCATCATGGTGACACCCCAGAGGCCTCTTCAATGGAAACTCTGGGTAAGGAAGAAACAACAGGGACTTTCCTTCATAGACTCAAGAAAGGATGTGGAACGGAGGAACCAAGCACACCAAATAAATTCTGATCTTCAAAACCAGATTAACATTTACTACCTCCTTTTTGTAATGCATCTTCTTTGAAGGTAGCACAAACACACAGATAATGGCTAGGACTGTGACTAGGGTGAGGTAAGGAAGTAAGGAGGCCCATCCAAATAAAAACCAAGCCAGTTGTCACTGAGTCCAACTCATGGTCACACCATGTGTGCACAGTAGAACTGAGCTCTATAGGGTTTCCAAGGCTGTGACCTTTCAGAAACAGATCTCCAGGCCTGTCTTCCAAGATCCTACTGGGTGAGTTTCAACCACCAATCTTTCCATTAATAGTCAAGGGCTTTATATTTCATATGCCCTGTAACATAATTTTATTTTGTTGTTAAAAAACATGAAGGACGAAACATTTAGAATTATCAAGTATGAATATCTTATTATTAGCCCTTCTACTTGTCCAAGTATTAACCTTTACTAGGGATCTTTCTTTTTATGTATAGCTTTTAATTGCTTTCTAGTGTCTTTTCCCTTCCATTTACAGAATTCTTTTAGTTTTTTTTTTTTTTTTTTTTAGGGTGAGTCTGGTAGATATGAACTTTCTCAGCTTCTGGTAGTCTGGGAAGGTTTTAATTTCACCCTCATTCTGGAAGGATAGTTTCACTGGGTATAATATTCTTGGCCGACAGGTTTTTTTGTTTTTTTGTTTTTCCCTAATGCTTTATATCATTCCATTGCCTTCTGTCCTCCAATGTTTCTGAAGAAAAATTGGCACTTAATCTTATTGGAGATCCTCTGTATGTGATGTTTGCTTCTGTCTCACTGCTTTCAGGATTCTTTATTTATCTTTAATTTTTGAGAGACTATGATGTATCTTGGTGTAGATCTCTCTGGGTTTATCCTGCTTGAAGTTCTTTGAGATCCTTGGATTTGTAGATTCGTGTCTTTCATTAGATTGGGGAATTTTCTGTCATTATTTCTTAAAATATTCTTTCTGTCCTTTTCTCTCTCTCATTTCCTTCTGGAATTCCCATGATGCATATATTAGGTCTCTTGTCATTGTCTCATAATTCCATTAAACTGTATTCAGCCTTCTTGAGCCTCCATTCTTGTTGCTCTTCAACCTCTGTCATTTTAACTATCTTATCCTCAAATTCACTGATTCTTTCCTCTGCCTGATTAAATCTGTTGGTAATTTTTTATATTGTGTTTCTCTTTTCAGTTGTCCCTTTCGGTCGTAATATCTCTTTTTCTTAGATCCTCATTTTGTTCTTGCATTGTTTTCCTTATTTATTTTAGTTCTTTATATTTTTCCTCAGTTCTGTAATTATGTTTAATGTTGTTGTATTATATTCTTCCTTTTTTTTTCATTATTTGGTCATCCCTAGATGTGCTTTCAATCCCTTTGTCATGTTCATTTGGATAGGCTGTCATTTCTGTGTATTTTGTGTGTCTTGTGATTTTTTTGTTGGGACACTGGAATTTTGAAAGAGTTAACTTTCTTAGTTTTCCCCAGTATTTAGTGTTTTTCCTGCGTTACTTTTTGCAAGAAACTCTTAGGTAGGCAGAGCCTTCATCCTTTGTTTACCATTTCCTCTCCCTCTTTGTAATAGCTCCTTCCTCTCCCACCCCATTTTAATTAGAATTCAAAAGTTCCACATCTCATTTTTCAAGTTACAATCTCTTCCAAAGACACCAGAGAACATGCTCCAATAAAAAGGCAGAGACTGGAAGAATGGAATACATCTGCAATTAAAAAACACTTTGTGTTGCACACATGAGAATGTTGCCTGTATATTCTCTTACTGGGAAAAGAATGCAAAGTTTCTCCCATTCAAGTACATGAAGCCACTAGAGTTATAGATGTTTTCAATATGCCATTTGTGTTACCTGGAGGTGAATGTGCCTTTCTCCTTCTCCAAAACAGATAGCAATGCAGTTTCCCCGTTCACTTTAAGGATGGCAATATCGGTGAAGTTTTGCTAAGTAAATCTTGTGTAACAAGAACATGCATGCTCCTAACTGACTGCATGAAAGACAAACAAAAATTGAATTTCTTTCATTCAAATTGATTAAGTCAGAAGGGTTTAATCTGTTATTGAAAAACATTTTGTGTTACATGCACGAGAATGTTTCCTGTACATTCTTTTACTGGGAAAAGAATGCAGAGTTTCTCCCATTCAAGTACATGAAGCCACCAGGATATTAGTTTTCAGTATGCATTTTGTGTTACCCTGATGTGAATGTGCCTTTCTCATTCTCCGAAACAGAAAACAATGCAGAGTTTCTCTCATTCAAGTATAGGACGACAATGGCAATGAAGGTGTGCTAAGTAAAACTTGTGTTACAAGAACTTGCATGTTCCCTGTTCACTGCATGTAAGCGAAAACAAAATATAGTTTCTTTCGTTCTAGTTGACAGGATCTGAGGGTTTTATCTGTTTTTTAAAAACATGTGGGTACATGCCTGAGCTCATTTCTTATACATTCTCCTACTGAAAAATAATGTGAAGTTTCTCCCTATCAAGTACATTAAGCTACCAGATATTGGGCTGTTTTCAATATACACTTTTTGTTACCCGGACATGAATGTGCCTGTCACATTCTCTGAAACAGAAAACTGTGCAGAGTTTCTCCCACTCTCATATAGAAAGGCAGTAGCAATGAAGGTATGCTAAGTAAACCTTGTGCTACAAGAACGTGAATGTTCCTAATTCACCGCATGTAAGAAAACAAAATAGTTTCTCTCATTCTAGTTGTCTGGATCAGAGGGATTTATCTGCTTTAATAAAACATGTGCATACATGCCTGAGTGCTTTTATTATACATTCTCCTACTGAAAAATCATGAAAAGTTTCTCCTTTTCAAGTATGATAAGTTACCAGGGTTTCTGATGTTTTCAGTATGTACTTTGTGTTACCAGTCACATTCTCTGAATCAGAAAACAATGCAGCATTTCTCCTGCTCACATATACGACAGCAAGAGAGATGAAGTTTTGCTCAGTAAACCTTGTGTTACAAGAACATACATGTTCCTAATTTACTGCAAGAAAAAGAAAAGAAAAGAAGTTTCTCTCATAAAAATTGATTAAATCAGAAGGGTGTAATCTACTATTGAAAAACACTTTGTGTTCCATGCACAAGAATGTTGCCTGTACAGTCTCTTACTGGGAAAATAATGCAAAGTTTCTCCCATTTAAGTAAGTGAAGCCACCAGTGTGTTAATGTTTTCAATCTGCCCTTTGTGTTACCTGAACATGAGTGTGTCTTTCCCATTCTCTGAAACAGAAAACAATACAGACTTTCTCCCATTCCCGTATACCACAGCAAAAGCAATGAAGGTGTGCTAAGTACACCTTGTGTTACCAGAAGGTGCATGTTCCTAATTCACTGTATGAAAGAGAAACAAAAAATAGAAGGGTTTAATCAGTTATTGAAAAAACACTTTGTGTTACATGCACAAAAATGTTGCTTGTACATTCTCTTACAGGGAAAAGAAGGCAAAGTTTCCCCCTTTCAAGTACATGAAGCCACCAGGATTTTCGATGTTTGCAATATGCCGTTTGTGTTACCTGGACATGAATGTGCCTTTCCCATTCTCTGAAACAGAAAAAAATGCAGAGTTTCTCCCGTTCATGTGTAGGACTGCAGTAGTGATAAAGGTGTGCTAAGTAAACCTTGTGTTAAAGAATGTGCATGTTCCCAAATAACTGCATGTAAGCAAAAACAAAATACAGTTTCTCTCTTTCTAGTTGACTGGATCAGAGGGATTTATTTGCTTTTAAAAAACATGTGCATACATGCCTGTGATTTTTTTCTTAAAAATTCTCCTTCTGGAAAATTATGTAAAGTTTCTCTCTTTAAGCTACCAGGGTTTCTGATGTTTTCAATATACAGTTTGTGTTACCTGGACTTGAATGTGCCTTTCACATTCTCTGAAACAAGAAACAATGCTGAGTTTCTCCCATTCACATATACGACCACAATAGCTATAAAGATTTACTAAGTATACCTTGCGTTACAAGAACATGCATCTTCCCAATTCAGTGCACGAAACAGAAATGAAAATACAGTTTCTGTCATTCAAGTTGATTAAGGCAGAAGGGATAATCTACTATCAAAATACATTTTGTGTTAGGTGTACAAAAATGTTTCCTGTACAATTTCTAACTGGGAAAACAGTGCAAAGTTCTCCCTTTCAAATACGTGAAGAAACCAGGGTGTTAGATGTTTTCAATGTGTGCTTAGTGTTACGCCAACTTGACTGTTCTTTTCCCATTTATCTGAAACAGAAAACATTGCAGTGTTTCTCCTGTTCAAGTATAGGATGGCAATAGCGATGAAGGTATGCTAAGTAAAACTTGTGTTACAAGAACTTGAGTGTTCCCGATTCACTACATGTAAATGAAAGCAAAATAGTTTCTCTCATTCTAGTTGATTGGATCAGAGGGTTTTATCTGCTTTTAAAAAACTTGTGTGTACATGCCGGAGCTCGTTTCTTATACATTCCCTTACTAGAAAATAAAGTCAAGTTTCTTCCTCCCAAGTACGTTAAGCTACCAGGGTTTCTGATGTTTTCAATCCATACTTTGTGTTATCCAGACTTGAATGTGCCTTTCACATTCTTTGAAACAGAAAACAATGCCAAGTTTCTCCCATTCACATATACGACGGCAATAGCTATGAAGGTTTACTAAGTAAAACTTGCAATACGAGAACGGCTACGTTTCTAATTCACTGCATGAAAGAGAAATGAAAATGCAGTTTATCTCATTCAATCTGATTACATCAGAAGGGTTTAATCTGTTCCTAAAAAACACTTTGTGTTACATGCACGAGAATGTTGCCTGTACATGCTCTTACTGGGAAAACAGTGTAAAGTTTCTGCCATTCAAGTATGTGAAGCCACCACGGTTTTCGATGTTTTCAACATGCCGTTTGTGTTACCCGGCTGTAAATATGCTTTTCCCATTCTCTGAAACAGAAAACAATACAGAGTTTCTACAGCTCACGTATGCAGTAGCAGTAGCAATGATGGTGTGCTAAGTAAACCTTGTATTACAAGAATGTGCATGTTCCTAATTTGCTGCATGAAAAAGAAAAGAAAATACAGTTTCTCTCATTCAAGTTGATTGCATGAGAAAAATGCTTTTGTTATTGAAAAATGCTTTCAGTTACATGCACAACAGTGTTGCCTGTACATACTCTTAATTGGAAAAGAATGTAAAGTTTCTCCCATTCATGTACGTGAAGCCATCAGGGTGTTAGATATTTTATTTTATGTTTTTTATTGTAATTTAGAAGAAGGTTTACAGAACAAATAGTTTCTCATTAAACAGTACACATATTGTTTTATGACAATGGTTAACAACCCTACGACATGTCAACACTGTCCCTTCTCAACCCTGGGTTCCCTATTACCAGCTTTCCTGTCCTCTCCTGCCTTCTAGTCCTTGTCCCTGGACTGTTGTGCCCCATTAGTCTTGTTTTGTTTTATGAGGGTTTCTAATCTTTGGCTAAACGGTGAACAGCTTAAGTGACTTCATTACTGAGCTAAAAGGGTGTCTGGGGACACTACTCTCAGGGTTTCTCCAGTCTCTGTTAGGCCAGTAAGTCTACTCTTTTTTTTGAGAGTTAGAATTTTGTTCTACATTTTTCTCCAGCTCTGTCCAGAACCCTCTATTGTGATCTCTGTAGGAGCAGTCAGTGGTGGTAGCCAGGCACCATCTAACTGTACTGGACTTTCTGGTGGAGGCCATGGTAGCTGTGGTCCATTAGTCCTTTGGACTGATCTTTCCCTTATATCTTGTTTTCTTCATTCTCCCTTGCTACTGAAGGGGTGAGACCAATGGAGTATCTTAGATGGCTGCTCACAAGATTTTAAGACCCCAAATGCTATTCACCAAGGTAGAAAGTAGAACATTTTCTTTATAAACTGTGTTATCCCAAATGAGCGACATGTTCCCTGAGACCATGGTCTCCACAGCTCTCTGCCCAGCAATTCGGTCCCTCAGGGAGTTTGGATGTGTCTATGGAGCTTCCATGTCCTTTCCTTGTCCAAGTTGTGCTGGCTTCCCCAGTATTGTGTACTGTCTTACCCTTCACCAAAGTTACTACTTATCTATTGTCTATTAAGTTTTTCCCCCCGCCACCACTCCCATCCCTCGTAACAAAGATTGCTTCTTTTTGTCTGTAAACTTTTTCATGATTTTTTACAGTGGTGGTCTCATACAATATTTGTCCTTTTGTGATTCACTTATTTCACTCAGCATAATGTCCTCCAGTTTCATCCACGTTATGAGATGCTTCACAGATTCATCATTGTTCTTTATTGTTGCATAATACTCCATTGTGTGTATCTACCATAGTATGTTTATCCATTCATCTGTTGATGGGCATCTAGGTTGTTTCCATCTTTTTGCTATTGTGAACAATGCGGCAATGAACATGGGTGTGCATATGTCTATTTGTGTGATGGCTCTTATTTCTCTAGGACGTATTCCTAGGAGTGGGATTGCTGGATCATATGGTATTTCTATTTCCAGCTTTCTAAGGAAGCACCGTATCATTTTATAAAATGTTGTGTCATTTTGCATTCCCACCAGCAGTGCATAAGATTTCCAATCTCCCTGCAGCCTCTCCAACATTTGTTATTTCCAGTGTTTTTGATTCGTGCTAGTAATGCTGGGGAAAGATGGTATCTCATTCTGGTTTTCATCTGTATTTCTCTAATGGCTAGTGATAGTGAGCATTTCCTTATGTGTGTGTTGGCCACTTGAATATCTTCTTTGGTGAAGTGTCTTTTCATTTCCTTTGCCCATTTTTAAATTGGATTATTTGTCTTTTTGTTGTAGGGGTGTTGGATTTTCTTGTAGATTATGGAGATTAGAAGTTTGTCTGACTTGTACTGTCCAAAATTTTTTTCCCAGTCTGTAGGTTCTCTTTTTACTCTTTTGGTGAAGTCTTTTGATGAGAATAAGTATTTAATTTTTAGAAGATCCCAGTTATCTAGCTTATCTTCTGGCTTTTGTATATTGATGGTTATGGTTTGTATCCTGTTAATGCTGTGTTTTAGGGCCTCTAGCATTGATCCTATTTTTCCTGCTATGAACTTTATAGGTTTTGGCTTTATATTTAGGTCTTTGATCCATTTTGAATTAGTTTTTGTATATGGTGTCAGGTATGGGTCCTGTTTCATTTTTTTACAGATGGACATCCAGTTTTGCCAGGACCATTTGTTAAAAAGACTGTCTTTTCCCCATTTGATGGCGTTTGGGCCCTTGTCAAAGATCAGGTGACCATAGGTGGTTGGATTTCCATATGGGTTCTCAATTCTGTTCCATTGGTCGATGTTTCTGCCATTGTACCAGTACCAGGATGTTTTGACTACCGTAGATGTATAGTAGGTTCTGAGGTCAGGTAGTGTGAATCTTCTTACTTTTTTCTTCTTCAAAAGATTAATTTCTTTAGCTTTGTGCCTCAGGTTAAGACAGCTACAGAGGCAATCAAAAGAGCTGAAAATGGGGACTTGATTCTTTGCCACCTATAATAGAAGACAGAGACTTTTAATGACTCAAAGTTGTAAAAAAAAAAAAAAAGGCCACAATGGAAACCTCTTGTGGCTGTTTATCCAACACATGTTTCCAGTCCTCTGCCTTCACTTTCAAGCTCTATAAAGAATCAGTATCCTCCACTGGTTCCTGAGCACCTACTGCCTAAAGCAGCTGCTGATGCCTTTTAATGCTGAGCCACGCTACTGCAACACTCAAAGAGTATGAATCTCAGGAAATAACACTTAGTTCTAGATAAAAGTTAGCCAAGTAGCACTTCAGGAGCGAAGGGTATGTAGTTCAGTGAGCACATGCTTTGCGTGTATGAGGCCCTGGATTCAATCCTCCACACTTCTACAGTTTTTCTCTTCTACAACACTATTTAAACCCAATCTTGAAGGAATCTAAATCCACTTCTCCTAATATTTTCCATTAAATTCCTGCACACATAGATAGCAAAAACGTAACCCAATGGACGTCCTTGAAAACTCTTCCATTTCTGTGCTATGAGTTTCTATATCCCTTAAGCTGACTGCGACAGCAGAAGGAAAATCACAAGGAAAGGGAGTAAAGAAGAACCAGATGCTAACAGAATCTCTTCAATCACCTAAAACAAAAGCATGCAGATTAAGGTCCCATTCTGTACTATTATTAAAGAAACAGAAAGACAGATAAAGGGTGGGGGGTTGAAAGGGTCCTGTGGACAGTTTTCTTTTTTTAACCAACTAAACCACAAATCCCCCTAGTGAGACTCCCCGCTGGGCTACCTCCAAATATGCTGATATCTAAATTATTTCAGACAAAACTGAGTACATAAGCTTTCCTGCTCTTTGATTCTGTTTCCCTCGATTCCTGAGGAGGTTGCCCAGTGGTTAAAGCGATGGACTGCTAATCCGTTGTGCGTTGCACGCGTGGGTTTGAATTCCATCCTCGTCGTTCCTTCCTTTCCCCACTGTGTCGTGGAAGTGAGATTTGGATCCCTCGTGGCACAGTGGGTTTTTTTTGCTAACCAAAATGTAGGCAGCTGGAATCCACAAGGCTCCTTGGAAACTCTATGGGGAAGTTCTACTCTGTCCTATAGGGTCGCTGTGAGTCCGATCGACTAGAGGGCAACGAGTTTGGTATTTTTGTTTTTGACTCCTGACAGGTACATAGTGTCGCCCAAGCAGTGAAACACAGCTTTGGACTATCATCTTTCATTCAGCCAAGCACGGGTTCTCCAGACAAACATTGTTTTCCTCTTGCTCTTCATAATCTCACTGTATTTGGCATGGAGCCCTGATATTGTCTCAGAGAAACTTTCAGGAGGCAGGAAAAAACCGTAAGAGATAAGAAGTCTCCATAAAGCAATGGGAATCCGTATTTGGACGTGTTTCCCAGGGAAAACTAGTTGGCATTGAGTGGATTCCGACTCATGGCAACCCCATGTGCGTCCGAGTAGAAGTGTCCGATACAGGTTTTTAATGGCTGATTTTTTGGAAGTAGATCGCCAGGCGCCTCTGGGTGACTGGAACCTCCAGTCTTTCAGTTAGCAGCAAGGAAGTGTTAACTATTTAAGTCCACTAGGGACTCCTTTTCCAGGGAAAAATAAAAATCTGGCTGCCCCATAGGGTCTCTAGAGAGTGGCTATGGATTGGAACTGCCCACCTTTTTTGCTTCGCAGCTAAGCTTTTAACCACTTGTGCCACCAGGACTCCTTCTAGGGATAGAGAGCAGTTAAACCCTAGGACATGAAGTCTCAGCCATGGGCATGCATAAAAACCCAAAAAAACCCACTGCCTTCAAGTCAATTCTGACTCTTAGCAGCACCATAGGGTTTCCAAGGCTGTAAATCTAAGGAAGCCAACTGCCACATCTTTCTCCAGCAAAGCCGCTGGTAGTTTCAAACCACTAACCTTTCCGTGAGCAGTTGATCGCCTTAACCACTGTGCCATAGCCAGCATTAATTCAAGTAGTGCAGCTTGAAACTCCGAATTAGTTGCTCCTTCTCCACACAGTCTTCCTGGTATTACGAATTTTCCAACCATCACACCAGGGTCCTGCACCACCACTACTTCTGGCTATCTGAGCCACAACAGATAATTCTAGGCAAAGGATTCAAAAGAGCAGAACTTGAGACTTTTAGCAACATGGCACTCTAGGCAGAAGCACCAAGCCATCCCTCCACAGCAAAGATCCAAAAAACTAAGCCAAACAGAGAAAACAGCAATCCTGAAACCCTAAAACATCAAATGAAGAGATAAAGAACTCAGCCAAGGAGCAAATGGAAAAAGAAATTGACAGAGAACAGAGAGCAAGGAGACATACATGGAGAGGTCCCTATCAGCTAGCGCAGCACAGATCCACCATCTTGGACTCCTATCAGAGACCAGTGAACAGGGAGTACCAGAAAGCAGCTTCACGGAGCTTCCAGCAGTAGACAGAACAACCGGTAACTGGTGATATACACTTTCCCATCCCCCACCCTTCTTCACCCCCACTCAGCCTCCTCTGCTTCCTGCTGCCACAGTCTCTTGGCCGGGAAGCACTGGCTGCTTGGATTCCACCTGCCCACACTGGCCAACTCCCTGAATGCCATTTGTCAGCTGCTGGTGTTGCTTTTTAATGCTTCTTTTGATTTCTTCTCACCACCTCCCCCTCCTTTCGCTCAAATACCAGGCTCTGTGCGCCATCTTTGCTTCTTCCCAAGGGGCTGTGGAGCTCCATTTGAGTGTAAAACTGCTCTCCAGTGAATACTGCCATGCTGGTGGGATCCTGGGGCTTTTTTTTTTTTTGTTGTTGTTCACTTGTTTTGAATTGTTTGTTTTCTTTTTCTTTTCTTGAGTTGGGAGCCCCTTCTGGCCTGGCAGTGCCGTGCCGCTTGGGACCTACCCACTCAACTTGCACAGAAGCACAGAGGGATCCCTGAGAACATTTCTTTTTTCTGGTGGTTTTTTTTTTCCTTCTGTTTTTGGGGTGTTTTTCTTGTTCTTTTTTAAAAAATTTGTTTTGTTTTCTTTTCCCTCTTTTTCCCTTTTTGTCTTTCTTCATTACTAAGATTCTTTTCACTCTATGCCTTCCTTCTCTTCCTGTCTCCTGAGTACCTGGCGCAGAGTGACACCTCTACACCTTCCATCCAGGCTGTCCTTCAACACCTGGAACAACTTCCCCAGACCTCATAGCTGCACCGGTGGGATCCCTGGGAGCTTTGCTGTTCTTTTTTTTTTTTTTTCCTGATTTTTATTTATTCATGCTTTTCTTTTCTTTTTTTTCCTTCTTCTTTGCCTTTTTGCTTTTCTCCATTTCATAGTCTCTCATTTCTCCACTCCAATGGCAAGCTCCCCTAGCACTCTTTTTTGTTTGTTTGTATGTTTTTGGCTCCCGTTCCTCTCTCCTCTCTACCATACCCATCTTAGCACCACACATCACAATCTTCCCCCTACTTCCTGCCTACCTGCACTGTGCTCTTAACGTCACACCACCAAGCAGCACAGGCATGGCCTACTGGAACCTGCCCCACACTGATTACTGACCTGCCCTGGTGGCTGTAGTAAGTGCCACAAAAAAACCATCCCAGCACCTCCTCTTCAGCTAGATCTGCCCTGCTGTACCATATCTGAGTGACTGACCCTGTTAATTGGAGAAGGAGGCGAAAAGTATCATGCTCCCAGACAAGAAAACAGCAAAGAACAAACAGCCCACCTGCTCAGACATAGCTAAATTTTTTTTAAAAAAGGATGAAACAAACAAATCTACAATCAATAAAAGAGAAAAATAACCACTGAATGCCCCAAAGAGAGCAGACAACATCAAAACGTTTACAGAAACAGGACAGGATGGCTCCAGTAGGCATCCAAAATAAAACACCAGATGACTTTGCAGTAGAAGAAAAGGCACTAGAACTACTTGATAGGGAATTCAGATCTCTAATACTCAGAATTATCTAAGAGTTGAAGCAAAAAGCAGACAAAAATGAGGAAAAACTAGACAAATGCATGGAAAAGGCAGAGAAATTCATGGAAAATACAGACAAAAAATGTAAGAATTCAGGAAAATAATGCAGGAACAAAATGCCAAAATAAATTCACAACTAGCGATTATACAAAAACAACAATTAGAAATCAAAAAGCTAAAAAACAAGATTTCAGAAATGGACAGTGTCGTAGAAGGGCTGAGGAGCAGATTTGAAACTGTGGAAGACAGGATCAGTGGAATTGAAGACAAACATTTGGGTACAACTCTGTTTGAGGAAAATTCAGAACAAAGAAAAATGAAGAGACCCTGAGACTTATGTGGGATACAATCAAAAGCAAAAATTTGTGAGTGATTGGAGTTCCAGAACAGGGGGAGAAAACACAGAGAGGATCATTGAAGAACTGATGACAGAAAACTTCCCCAATATCATGAAAGATAAAAAGCTGGCCATCCAAGAAGCTCAACAAACCCCATATGGGACAGACCCCAAAAGAAAATCACCAAGGCATATTACAATCACACTCACCATAACCAAAGACAAACAAAGAATCCTGAGAGCAGCTCATGAAAAACAAGAAGTCATATACAGAGGAGAAACAATAAGACTAAGCTCAGATTATTCGGCAGAAACCATGCAGGCAAGAAGGCAATGGGATGACATATATAAAACCTTGAAAGAAAAATATTGCCAGCCAAGAATAATGTATCCTGCAAAACTTTTGTTCAAATATGATGGTGAAATTAGGACATTTCCAGAAAAACAGAAATTAAGGAAATATGTAAAAACCACACCAAACTTACAAGAATTATTTAAGGGAGTCCTTCGATCTGACAACAAACAACTTCAGCTCACAGGCTGAATCTAGGACACAGGATTGTACCAGCCAGATACCAATCTAGGAAATGAACTCCCAAGGACTATCCAAAACCAAAAGAAATACAACAGGGAATCAGAGCAGTTAACCTGTAAATGACAACAACATCAGAACAATAAAAGAGGGAATAAACAGTGTATGTATAGAACCTTCTAATGGAGAGGAAGGCAAGGCAATACCAAGTAATAATAGACTGCTTCAAACTTAGAAATGTAAGGGTAAGGGCCACGTAAAGCAAAGACTTCATCAGCCTGAGACCAGAAGAACTAGATGGTGCCCGGCTATCACCAATGAATGTCCTGACAGGGAATACAACAGAGGGTCCCTGATAGAGAAGTAGAAGGATGGGGTGCAGAACTCAAATTCTACTAAGAAGACCAGACTTAATGGTCTGATTCAGACTGGAGGTGCCCCAGAAAGCATGGCCCCTAGACTCTCTATCAGCCCAGAACTAAAACAATTTCCGAGGTCAACTCTTCAGACAGGGATTGGACTGGACTGTGGGACATAAAGTGATACTCATGAAGAGTGTGCCTCTTAGTCAAGTAGATACAAGAGATCAAAGGGGCAACTTCTGTCCAGAGGTGAGATGGGACGGCAGAAAGAGTCAGGAACTGGTTGAACAGTCATGGGGAATCAAAGGTGGAAAGGAGGAATGTGCTGTCACAGAATGGGGTGAGCAATTAGGGTCTCATAACAAAGTATGTAAAAAATTTTTTTGTATGGAAGACTAACTTGAAATGTAAACTTCATTTAATTACAACAATAAAAAAGAAAGAAAGATAAGGGTAAATTTCACGGTAACCACAAAGAAAGTTAACAAACCTACTCATAAAAATAAAGAAGAAAAACAAAGTCTCAGTAAAAACAAAACCTACGAAAACAAAAGAAATGGGAAAAAAAAATCCACAAACAAAAGGAATTCAGCACAGGAGAGTAAGAAGAACAAAGAAAACATATGAATCTGTGCAGCACCTCATAACATGGATGAAACTGGAGGACATTATGTTGAGTGCAATAAGTCAATCACAAAAGGACAAATATTGTATGAGACCTCTATTGTAAAAACTCATGACACAGGAAAGTACACACAAAAAGTAACAATCTTTGTTGGTTACGAGGGATGAGGGGGTGCGGGGGAATACTAAATAAGCAATAGATAAGTGGTATCTTTGATGAAGGGTGAGATAGTACACAATACTGGGGAAACCAGCACAACTTGTACAAGGAAAGGTCATGGAAGCTCCATAGACACATCAAACTTCCTAAGGGACTGAATTGCTGGGTGGAGGGCTGTGGGGACCATGGTCCCGGGAAACATCTAGCTCAATTGGCATAACACAGTTTATAAAGACAATGTTCTACATTCTACCTTGGTGAGTAGCTTCTGGGGTCTTAAAAGCCTGTGAGCAGCCATCTAAGATACTCCACTGGTCTCACCCCCTTTGGGAGCAAGGGAGAATGAAGAGAAAAAGATTCAAGGAAAAGATTAGCCCAAAGGACTAATGGACCACAGCTACCAAGGCCTCTACCAGACTGAGTCCGGTACAGCTAGATGGTGCCCAGCTACCACCACTGACTGCTCTGACTGGGATCACAACAGAGGGTTCTGGACTGAGCTGGAGAAGGATGTAGAAAAAAATTCTAACACACACAAAAAATACCAGATTTACGGCCTGAAAGAGTCGGGAGAAACCCCAAGAATATGGCCCCCAGACACCCTTTTAGCTCAGTGGTGAAGTCACTTCCGAGGTTCACCATTCAGCCTGGGATTGGACAGCCCCATAAAACAAAATGGGACTAATGAGGCACAGCAGTCCAGGGACAAGGACTAGAAGGCAGAAGGTGACAGGAAAGCTGGTGAAAGAGAACCCAAGGTTGAGTAAGGACAGTGTTGACATGTAGTGGGGTTGTTAACCATTGTCATAGGGGAACATGTGTACTAATTATTTAATGAAAAATTATTCTGTTCTGTAAACCTTCATCTGAAGTGAGAATAGTAGCACAACTGGAAGAACATAATCGATGTCACTGAAATGTGTATATAGAAATTTTGAAACAGTGTATCTTTGGTTATGTATATTTTCACCAAAAAAAAGGTCAAGAAGGGAGAGGGTTGACATGTCGTGGGGTGGTTAACCAATGTCATAAAACAATATGTGTGCTGACTGTTTTATGAGAAACTATTTGTTCTGTAAACCTTCACCTAAAGTACAAAAAAAAAAAAAATGATAACAGGAAAAAAAAGAGCAGAATTCGAAAAGTTGCCTTGGGAAACGTAGATCCAGATGGAAAGAAAAAAACAGATCCTAATGGAAAAACGGTAAGTATATGGCGTCACGGACAGTCACTGTTCTAACAAACCCTGGAGTCCAAAACACTGGTTGTGAAATTGAGCAGTGGCTTTGTCTAGTGAAGCTGCAGCTAGGGTTTTGAGAACCACACAGAAGCATGAGGGAGGCATGTTGGGGGCTGAGCAAGAACTGCAAGCATATGAACCTTTTGTAAACATCCCATTGTGTTCCTGGACAGGCATTCAAACCTCAGCCATCACAAAGTGAAAAAGAATAGAAGCTTCAGCCTCTTGCCAAAATTTTTGGTGTCAGTCAACCCACATATGAGTTTTAGGAGGTAATCCTTACTCATTGTGTCTTCTCTTGCTTTTAGTTTTCATTCTGATATTTTTTCCACTGTGAGAGGTTTGTATCTTCCTGAATATTTGAATACATTATATACCAGCTCTTCAGTTCCTCCCCAGTACTAGTCTTCTCCCTTACCCTAACCCCCCTCAAATAACCGACTGAGGCTTAGTTGGTGTTGGGAAGTAGCTGACGTGGGTGCTAAGAGGCGGGAAGACATTACAAGGTTAACATGGTGAGTAACAAAGTCCAATACAGAGTTAAAAGGGAAATAAATATCTTAGATCAGAATGCAGTGGTTCCCAAACCTGGGGAACTGCCTGGGAACTTTATGAATATATGTAAACCTGATTCCACCTCTATAGATGAAGAATGGACTGAGAATCACAGGATGAGGAGAGGATGGGATCTATGTTGTTGAAAAATCTCCACAGATGTTTCCAATTTTCAGCCATGTTTGCGAACTGCTAGCCTAGGAAGTGGTGCTGAGGGAACTGGAATGAACAGAGCTGCTAGAAAATTTTCCTTAGGAGGAAGCACTGGAGACAAGATAAAAGGGGGCTGAGAGAGGGAAAGTGAAAGTGACACATTGTATGATGAGGAAAATGAAGGGGAAGATAGGAGGGGGAGATGGGTGTGGGTGTGGATGAACTAGAAGAGAAGGTGAAAGAAGGTTTGGAACTAGGTGTTTAGGATGCATAGAATTTGGTTGGCCCAGGAGGTAGTTTGAGCCTGTCAGGGTTGCCTATGTCTTCTCTGCTCTCTCTACAATGTAGGAGGTCAGCAAGTTCCCTTCCTCCTAAGGAAAATGGACTAAGGGTGTTTTTCCCATAGGAAGATGCAGCTCATTTTGCCCAAGACCTTTGTGGCTTTAAGAGAGCCTAGCAGCTCTTTCCATCTCGTGAAATAATTTTCTCAACTGTGGATGCTGGAAGACTCAAGGTTTCCTGAGAAATGCCTTTTGTCTCGATAGCATCCAAATACTTCTTCACCATTAACAAAGAGTTAGGATCACAGATCTCTGTCGTTGGGATCATAGATCTCCGTGACTGGTGATTGGACCGACCTTTTGCTGACCAAGATTAAGTGGGTGGGCGTGGAAGGGTTGGAGGAATGGGAAAAAGAAAATCAGAAGGAAACTTTTCTCCTGAACCTGCTATCTGTCCACTGACACAGGCACAGATGAGGGGAAAAACAGAAGACTCAAAAGGAATTTGTCCAGCAGTCACTTCCCCCTCCCCCTGCATCTGTCTTTTTCTTCCCTACTTCTTAATAATAATGAGAAATTGTAGTAAAGGAGAACAGGCCATCTACGACGTGGTGGAATGTTGTTGCTTCACCGTCAGCAGATCCTGAGTGAGCACCTTCTTTTATTCCAGTTCCTTCTGATTTTATTGTGCTTAAGCAGTCAGGTTGGGAGCCCCAAGGAGTGTCAAGGACAAGTGAGTAACTATCAAATGATTTTTCTTTTCTATAAAAAGGAAAAACACAAGAAAAGCCATTCACAAAGAGAAAAGGGGGGAAGTATGAAAAACATTGCCAATATTCAACTGTGAAAAGGTGAGGGAGACAACCATAAATGGCAAGGCATGCTAAGCACGCCCTCTACCACTGAGGTACACCTGCTGTTATATAGCATTATGAGACTAGTCCATAATACTGACTTCCAGCACAGTCTGCAGGCGTTTTAAAACCTAAGTTTTCACAAGTCAAAATCCATTATGTGTTCCTGCACTGGATCCTCGTAGCTATGCCAGGAGAAGGAAAAAAACGCATCCCGGACCAAACGACTCTGAGATCTTCTGGAAGTCATGGGCTTCTTGAAGGAGTCTTTTAGCCAACTGCCTGAGTGGTAGTCAGTTCCAGTCCACCACTAGGGAGAGTCGTGGTATTGAACATTTTGATAAGTCTTCTGATTGTCTTCTTGAAAAGTCATTCTTCTCTGCCTATGAAGCTTACAGAAAGACATAAAAGATAGTACAGGGGGAATATAAAGATGAGTTTGTGAGCGCTGTGGAGGAATGAAGATCCAGGTGGAGAGATAAGACTAGAGATTAATTAATTCACAGTATTTGACAGAAACGGGAGCCCTGATGGCGAGCTGGTTAGGCACTATGGCTGCTAACCATAAAGGTTAGCAGTTCGAATGTACCAGCCCTCATTGTGAACCTTAGGGGGTCGGACTGACTCCATAGCCTCTGGTTAATCGGACCAAAGCAAAGAGGGACGAGTACTGCCATCGCTCTTGCCAATGGCTGCATCCAACACCTGGATTTGGAAACGTGGTTTTGCCTCCCCCATGCTGTAGCTCTGATTTTGAGAGAGGAGAAAGATGGACGCTCCTGTCATTAAAGAGTCTCTTCTAGACCTAATTATTTCTTTAATGAGGAAAGTACGAGAAAAGAGCTTTATGGGCTGGCCACAACCTTCAAAACAAACTCACTCTTTGTAAACTTTCCCTGCTCCTGGAGAAGTCCGCAAATTCCTGATGTGGTGCGACTGTTAATCTAGATATGATGGAGAAAACCCAAATCTTCTCGGGCGGAAGGGACCAGTGCCAGTAATCTATAGATGAAGTTACATCTGTATTAGAAGGATACCTGTCAGGGAAATGGAATGCGAGGAGGAGTGGGTGCTAGGAAGGCAGTGAATAGGAGAGACAGCAGGGTTTATGGCAGCAAAAAGGAGAATGCTGAGCGGAGGGGAGAAGCAGCGGCAGAGGAGTAGAAGGCAAAGAGAAGAAGAATAAGGTTTGGAAATGGGTCTCTAAGAAAGGATAGGATAGGGACCTTCACGGAGGTAGAAAGTGATCAACCTCCCATCATTACTATGCTTTCTGCAGGCCCTCGGGAAAAGAGAGGCTAAAGTAAGTGCTTTCAAAGCTTATGTCCCACAAAAAGATACAACTCGTTTTGCCCAAAATTTCGTGACTGAGTGCCTCGCTGCTCTTTCCATCACTGAGCATTTTGGAAAGTGCAGGTGTGGTTACGTGTTTATGGAATGGCAGTTGTTGGTATTGGAGGCTTTGGAAAAAGCCACAGAGTGGCGGCGTTGTCCAGATCCCACGTGCAAGCACAGCTGCGTGTAGCATAGAAAGCAGAATCCACCACCCCCACCCCCCGCCACCAGGGTTTTGGGCTAGAATATCTTGTATTTGCAGTCACTTAGTTTTAGCTGTGTTTGGGCTTAATAGTCAAGGGAAAGAATAAGGAAGAAAGGTCAAGGAGTGACAGAAAGTTTTTGGTTAGAATAGACTCTTACTGAACCCACCAAACTGCTGGAGAGCTCAGTGCACCTGGCCTCTAGTCTGAGGATCTAGGATTCACCACCCTGTCCTGGTGTAGATACTTTCAGTTTTCCCATGCTTCTTTCTAACTCATACAAAAAAGGCTACAGAGCCCAGCATCAGGCTTTTAATCTGAGGGTCCAGGGTTCAAGTCCCTATTTAGGCTTTATTCTCATTTTACTCTAGTTATTTCTCTTAGAAGCCTATTGACATTCTGCTTCTTCTTAGAGAAACCCGTCCCAGCATTTACCATAGGCATCTTGACTCCTCTGTTCCTTCTCTTTGAGCAACAAGAATAGGAATAGAGCAAGGAGAGCAGGGAAAGGGCAAAGAGTTCAATTACTAGCCAAAAGGCTGGTGGTGTGAACTCACCCAGAGGTGCCTTAGAAGATAGGCCTGGTACTCTGCTCCTGAGAGGTGACAGCCTTGAAAACACTATGGAGCAGTTCTCCACTGCACACATGGGGTCAGTAAAAGTCCAGGCAGCCCAGTGCTTCCAAATGAAGTGAAGATTTCTAAAAACAAACTTCGCTGGTACTGCACCTCATCTTTTGCAACTTAGATTCTTCGCTGGGATGCCCTAAGTGAGGGTTTCTAACAAAGGAACTCCATTAAGAGACAGACATCACTTCCACTCACAGCAAGTAGTTACTTGGAGGGGAGGGAAGGGGAAGGTGAAGAGAGGGCTAGAAGTGTCGAATTCAGCTACAGAGTCTCCCTTAAAAGCTTTGCTCCCTTAAATTCCCACAAAGCCAAAGCTGAGCACTGTAAGGACTCTAATCATAGGTGTAGAGCATCTTGGGGGAAGAGGGAGGCAAACTGAGTCCAGCTGGCCACACGGGGAGCCTGATCCAGGCATGGTCCTCCTAAGGTGAAGAGCCTTAAGCCTCCAGCGAACCACTGCTGTGCCCTCAACTCCCCCAAGGCCTGGTTTGAAGCGCATTAGTGAGCTGAAATGGACTAGTATTGGCCATTTTGAATCGGACAATCATATGGTCTACTATGCCGGGAATGACAAATTGAAGAGGAGTGACGTTGCATTCAATGTCAAAAAGAACATTTCAAGATCTATCCTGAAGTACACCGCTGTCAGTGATAGGATAATATCCATGCACAAAAAGGAAGACCAGGAAATACAGCTATTTTTCAAACTTACACACCAACCACTAAGGCCAAAGATGAAGTAATTGAAGAGTTTTACCAACTTCTGCATTCTGGATGTCACAAGAGACTCTGAAACTTGCTCTTGAATGTCAAGTAGCTAAAGCAAATGGAAAAAATGTTGAAGTAGATGAGTTGAACAGAAGATTTCAAATGGCAGCTCAAAAAGACAAAGTATTATAATGATGTGTGAAGACCCAAAAGGGAAGGACATAGTTGGCATTTCTCAAGATGAAAGATCTGAAGAAAAAAGTCAAGACTCAAGTTGCAATATTGAAGGATTCTATGGGCAAAATACGGAACGAAACAGGAAGCATCAAAAGAAGATGGAAGGAATACACAGAGTCATTGTACCAAAAATAATCGGTAGATGTTCAGTCATTTCAGGAAGGAGCATATGATCAAGAACCGATGATACTGAAGGAAGAAGTTCAAGATGCACTGAAGGCATTGGCGAATAACAAGGCTGCAGGAATTGATGGAATAATAATTGAGATGTTTCAACAAACTTACTGATGGAGATCAAAGACCACAGCCTTCAGTATGAATTACACCTCAACATAAAGAAAACAAAAATCCTCACAACTGGACCAATAAGCAACATCATGATAACCGGAGAAAAGATTGAGGTCATCGAGGCTTCCATTTTACTTGGATCCACAATCAACACCCATGGAAGCAGTGGTCAAGAAATCAAAAGACATATTACATTGGGCAAATCTGCTGCAAAACATCTCTTTAAAGTGTTGAAAAGCAAAAATGTCACCTAGAGGACTAAAGGTGCTTCTGACCCAAGCCATGGAGTTTTCAATCGCCTCATATGCATGCGAAAGTTGGACAATGAACAAGGAAGAAGGAGGAAGAGTTGATGCCTTTGAATTGTGGTATTCATGAAGAATATTGAATACACCGTGGACTGCCAAAAGAATGAACAAACCTGTCTTGGAAGAAGTACAACCAGAATGCTCCTTAGAAGTAAGGATGGCGAGACTACGTCTCACATATTTTAGACATATTATTAGGAGGGGTCAGTCCCTGGAGAAGGACATCATGCTTGGTAAAGTAGAGGGTCGGCTAAAAAGAGGAAGATCCTCAGTGAAATGGATTGACACAGTGGCTGCAACAACGGGCTCACGCATAACAAGGATCATGAGGATGATGCAAGACCGGGCAGTGTTTCCTTCTGTTGCCCATAGTGTCACTGAGTCAGAATAGACTCACCGGCACGTAACAACAACAACAGCATACACATGTAGTTCAGCTATGTATAGGAGACTAAATGAGAATACCAGCTCAGGGGCAAGTACCAGAAGGCAGAAGGGGACAGAAAAGCTGGACAAAGGGAAATGGGAAACCCAGGTGGAGAAGGGGAGAGTGTTGACACCTCACGTGGTTGGTAACCAATGTCACAAAACAATATGTGTATTAATTGTTTAATGAGAAACTAATTTGCTCTGTAAACTTTCACCTAAATCACAATAAAAAAAAGACAAGCCAAAACAAAACAACGACAACTAAAACAGTGAACAAAAAACACATAAGCAAAGTGGAAAAAAAAAAAAAAAACCAGAACAAACTATGGAGAAAATATCTGTAATTTCCCTAATATGTAAAAGGTAAACATTAATTTCTCTAATATGTAATATACAATAGAGTAGATTTGGAAAGTATAAAATGTGGGGAAAATAATAGATTCCTATTGGCTTTTTTGTCCCTGGGTGCTAACCAGAAGATTGGAAGTTGTAGTCCACCCAGAAGCATCTCGGGAGAAAGCCTCGTAATCTAATTCCAAAAAATCAGCCATAGAAAATCCTACGGAGCACAGCTCTACTCTGACACACATGGAGTCTCCATGAGTCAGAGTTGAGTCCATGGCAACTGGTTATTTGCTTGTTTATGCAAATAATATTCCTTGCAGGTAACCCCATACTAGTATACTTGCTTGGGTAGGCAGAATTCAGGGCAGGTGGAATGAGAAAGGGAGGCAGTGGAATGGGAAGATTTTTACTGTATATCAACTCTTTTGTTTTTGAGATTTGTAAATATGTGAAAGTTACATTTATTTCAACGTAAACATTTTAAAATCTTAAAAAATTGTCCCCTTGGGCACACAATGCTGTTCTTAGACATAGAGAACATACAGAAATTACAACAGTCTGATACTCCTTATAACTCCGCAGTTGGTCTTAACCTACTGTTAAACCAAAAGCCAAACAAGCTGCAGTGGAGTCAACTGGTGTTTTCTAATTTCCACCCTTTCAGTTAGTAGTCGACCACTTTAACCACTGCGCCACCAGCACTCCAACACGATGTTAGGAAGATAAACACCTTCTTTAAGTTACCAGCCCCAGGCAAACGTTTCACCCACAACCTGCGGTGGGATTCCAAACCACGTCCCCTGCCCCCACCGCCGGCAGACACTAGAGCCTTAAACCAGAGATCTAGCACCTTAGGCCGCTCAGCCACACTACCACACGTCCTGACAGTCTTTAAATCTATTATTTGCAAAGCAACAAGAATGTTTTCCAACACATTACTCTTTTCTTACAACAGTTCTACACACTAGTTATCCAAAACACCGATAAATAACAACTAAAATTTATTAGAAACTTATTATGAGCTACGCACTCTCCTTACATTTACTGTCATTCAGTCCTCCTAACTGCCTCAAAAGATACGTACTTTCGCTATGATCTCCATTTTCCTGATGGACAATATGAGGCACAGAGATGATAAATAACTTGCTGGATGTCACCCAGCAGAAACTGATGTTTAAAGCCCAGTGGAAAACTTCACTCTGTTGTATGTTTATTTACTCCAGGGTAAAATCCTGAAATAATTTTGATCTAGGTTACCGTGACAAAGGCAGAGCAACAGCAAACTTACATATGACGTAGCATCAATTCCTTTTGGGGCATGGAGCTGTATAGCATATAAAAACCTTATGCTTCGGAAATTTCACTGAGGGTTCAGATCGTTCCAGCTGAGAGTTTTACTAAAAGGTGTTACCATAAGTTACCATATTGTAGTAGGCAGCGTGTCAGTCTCATAATCTGAAGGTCCTGAGATCGAGTCTCAGAGGGCATTGGAGGTTTTTGTTCTTTTCTGCATACACTCACTTGAAAAAGAGACCCGGTGCTGGGAAAATTATTCCACTGATCAAGTTTTTGAGTATGAAGCACAGATTCATAACGAATCAATTTCATGTGATGCAATTATAACTTGACCAGTACAACTGTGATTTTCTTAACACTCTGACAAGAAACACTTCAAGAACTTTATTCGTCTTCCTTGGTAACAAGACAGCTTTTCAGTACACTGACTATAATATGACCTAATACCATACTATGGATTAGTTACCTGTTGCTACTGTACCAAATTACCACAAATTTAATGGCTTAAAGAAAAAACAAAAATTTATTATCTCTGGAGGTCAGAAGTCTGAAGTGGGTTCTTTCAGGGCCGGATTAAGGCATGTGAGATTCCTAAACGCTGATAATCTATGGTGTCCCCTCCTCTGCTGACTCTGTCATTCCAACGGGACATGTGAGTTACATATATACGTGCATATATATATGTGTGTGTGTACGTGTTAGCTCTCCACGCAGTAACTTCTTTTTAAATTCGACTTATAGTAGAATATATATTAGTGATTGAACAGAAAAGTGGCATATGCCCTTTTAGCAGAATAAGATGAACAGACTATAAAAATTTTAGTGGATGTGGGATACTCAGATTTTTACTATATAACTAATTTTCTACAAAAAGAATATTCTCCATATTCTACTACAAAGAAAATAATTCAGAACTTAGTTGTTTCAACAATCCATGTAAAATTCTGTTGCTCTCCCACAACAAAAAATTGACTTTCACCACTTTTGCTTTAAATGACTCATACTTCAATTTGGGTGCTTGTTTCACAATAAATGCTACAATTATAAATGAACAAATGAAAAGATGTCTTAAAAGAAAATTTAATGATCAGAAAACGAGTATTACAACAAATTACTGTATTTTATTTTTAGGTAGATCTTTCATCTATAGTGTGTTATAATTAAAAAACTTTCTATATTTTGCTCTTACACATTTTTCAATGATTTAATTACAATTAAGCTGATGAACAAGATCTACTTCCATACATAATAAGGATAATGGATAGTCTTTCTGGAATCACTGTTGTACGCTGAGGGTTTTTGAGTCTGTGTAGGAACGAAAACGAGCATTGTGTTGTACAGTTTGTGACCATTAAAGTTATGAATACGAGTAATTTCAACACTGGGAAATACACGTTGTATTTTATCTTCTGTTATGGAGTCATACATGCCAGATAGGTAAAATTTGTCTTTCCTGAATCTGCAAACTTAGTTCTCATGTAAAAATGAGATTGTGGCACTTCACCAGAAAAGTTTATATTTAAGTCATGGGGATGAGCCTGCACTAATTTCTTGGATGCCTTCACGCATTCTTCATCAGGTATATCCACATTGTTTAAGGAAAATCTATTTGGAAGAACTTTATACACGTTCACCCTTCTTTTCATGGAAGATTCAAGTGTGTCAATGATGGTGTACTATGTGGTTAGGAGAAATTGACCTCTGGCACTCAGTGATACTTCAGGAGCACTTCCATCATTTTACCTGTTACTTTCTAATGCATCTGCGATGGAGAACTGCTTGATAATCAGTATTTGGCAGTATTTGTATTGTTGTGTTTTCAAATTTTTCAAAATCTTCTCCTAAATTATGTAAATACCCTGTTAATGACTGGTAGAGATCTCTGCATGCCTTCAGTTTACTTGTGAATCTTGGAGAGCTTGACTCGTCTGATGAAAACGCTGCAATATGTTATTCCACATGATCAACATAAATACATACTCTAGTGTTTGCATTTTGTTGGTGATGTTTTCAGTTTCTCTTTTGGTAGCTCCTTTTTGTGGCTGATCTTCAGCAATATTTTCTAAGGCATCTAGAATCTGAGAGTACGATTCTAGGATTGCACTCATTGCTGCAGCACGGGCTTCCCAAAGTGTATTAGAAAGACAATTTAATACAGGATCATTGCCTAAGTATGTTTGAAGAACTGCCCATTGGTGAGCAGAGGTGGCAAAACGTGTAGAATAACTGAACAGTGGGGAAAAAAATCAAATGATTCCAAACAACAATCTCCTGCAGCTACGTCCTTCAAGATGAAGTGAATGTGCAGCACATGGTATGAAAATGGCATATTCAGTAGGTTCTAAAAATTTCTGCCCTCTATAAAATTGTGTGCCTTCATAATGCCCTGGCATATTTGCTGCATTGCCATAGGACTGACCTCTGCAATTAGAAAAATCAGTTTTGCAAACTTCACGTAAATAGTGAAGCACTTGATTTTCAATTTCTTCTCTGGCATGACTTTTTAAGCTAGTAAATGTGATAAATTGCTCAACAGGTTTTCCATCTGTTGGAGATACGTATCGTAGAACAATACTTAGCCGATCTGTATGAGAAAGGTCAGGAGTGGAATCTACAGACAAACTGAAATATCAAGCTATACTTATTTCACTGAAAATAATTGATCAAACTTTATCAGTTATTAAGTTTATTAATTCTTCACATGTTGTTTTAGACATACATGATGGGTTCCCTTTCTTGTGTTACCATATTTTGAAATGTGACCTGCTAAAAATGAATCAAACTGAGAAACAAGTTCAAGTAAACCCTAAAAATTTCCGTTTCGTGGGGACCCAAACATTTCATTTCTTCCTCAAAAAGATACTCCACGTGCAGTGATTTTTATAATGACAGCACCAACGCACAACGAAATGGCTTTCCAATACTGACATTCTTCATCAGTTTGTGTTTCCTGTTCATGAGTTAAGAGAAAACAATGTTTTTGGTTCAATTATGATAACATACAGTATCTGTGAATTTAACTGTTTCCATGTTTATCAATCGTATTCAGGTTGTTAAATCCATCCATAGCAAATTGAGAATTAAATTTTAGGACTGAATAGTTTGCAAACAAAACAATATACAGAGCCAACTGATGGAGAATCCCTCTTATAATTTTCATCATTAGCTTTGCACCCTAGAAATATATTCTGGCTAGAGAACCTTGTTTGTTTACCATCCATAAAATTTCGAGAAATGAATTTTCAAATGGTCCACTGTGGTATTGACAATCACTTGGCCTTCTTTCCATCCAGTGATTTACATCATTAGAAGAAAAATTATTCCACAAAGCAGGACCTATATTTCTGTTATTTGTGGGGTCCGCAGATGCTACAATTTCAGATTCTAAAACAGTTTCACTTTCTACACCATTATTAATTATTTTTTTACTACAGCAAGGAACAGATGCAGAATTTGAAACAAATTCTGTTATATTCGTATTGCTACTAGTAATTTCAGCACTAGCATTACCAGTACAATGATTTGCACCCATTAAAACCAAGACCTTAATGGAAGAAGTCTCTTCTGATTCATTATGTTTTGAAAAGGAAGTTAATTTTGGAATTGTCTTTAGGAATTCACAAATCTTTTTCTTTTTTCTTCTGCTAGGTTTTGTTTTTGCACTCTACTTAGTTTAAATTTAACTTTTAAATTTGGTTGTACTTTAGCAAATAAATTTGAATAATTGACAATAAATACAATTTATAAAACCAGTAAAATTTATAAAATGAAATATACATTCAAAATTGGACATTAACACAAAAAATTATGCTTGGAAATTGGTAAGTAAAAAAAAATCATTTAGAACGTGTAATTTTATTCTTCAGGTCTGAGATAGTCAGAAGAAATAGTTCTTACAAGATAGCCAAAAAATAATTTCTTTCATTTGTGTATGATGTTTTTTGGTGGGCCCTTTGCGTATCTCCATGAGGGTTTTCGGTCTTGAAATAATACTTAAAAACTTGTACACTCACTTTCCGTACCCTGATGCTGCATCTTCACAGTTCATTGGACTACTGTTGATACTGGACAGAGGCGAGAATGATGGCAAAGAGCATGATACAAATACAAGAGTATGCTCAATCTGAAGATGCATTTTGGTTTGCTTTGGGCAGGACCAGATACAACATGAGTCACATGATTATAGTGCTGCTGGCATGTCCTTCTGTGATCTACAAGAGAGAACTAAAAGTGAGGTTATACTCTATCAGTCTGAAATTAAATGGAAATGGAAATGTTACTGTAAACAAAATTTATAAAATGAAATCAATTTCATTTAGTGCCCTGCCAGTTCCCTTCCACCATGGTGTTTGCTTTTCCTCGTGTCTTGTCTGCTTGGCATATATAGGTCTTTGCTTTGGAAACTGGTGCCCCTGTCTTGATGATACCCTAAGTATATGCTTACCATGTTTATTGGGTAATCCATCCCTGGTTCCATAGGTCTAAACTCAAGATGTTGGTGGAGATGCATTCTTTCTGGAGACTCTGGTGGAGAATTCATTCCTTGATTTTTCTGGCTTCCACAGGCCACCCACATTCTTTGACTTACGGCTGCATCACTCTGACCTCTGCTTCCTTTGTCTCTTTCCCTTTCCTGACTCTGGCCCACCTGTCTCCTTCTTACAAGGACCTTGTGATTATACTGGGTCCACCCAGAAAATCTAGATTAATTTTTCCACTGCTCCATCCTTAATTTAAGCAAATCTGCAAAGTCCCTTTTGCCATGTAAGGTAACATATTCACAGCATTTGGATATCACGAAATGGATATCTTTGTTGGGGCATTATTACACCTACCACAGTCTGCCCTCTTGTCTCAAAGATTCACATCTGTCCCACATGCAAAAACATTTATTCCATCCCAACAGCTCCCCAAATCTCAACTCTTTACAGCATCAACTCAAAGTCCAAAGTCTCATCTAAATCTCATCAGCTCAAAAGTCTTAAATCTTACCATCTA
The DNA here is from genome assembly GCA_030035585.1 of Dugong dugon. Classification (NCBI taxonomy): domain Eukaryota; kingdom Metazoa; phylum Chordata; class Mammalia; order Sirenia; family Dugongidae; genus Dugong; species Dugong dugon. Next base: position 1,699,282 of record CM057475.1, on the reverse strand, counting down.
AATTCTCTAAATTAGGTATGGGTGAGGCTCTGGGTATAATCCATCCTGAGGCACAATTGCCCTCTATATGTGAATCTGTGAAATTCAAGGAACAAGTTAGCTGCTCCCAAAAATACAGTGGTGGGACAGATATAAGATAATAGTTATAGACATTCCAATTAAAAAAGGGATGAAAGGGAAAGATAAAAAAGGAGTCACTGGTCCCAAGAAATGTCTAAATCCAGCCAGGCAAATGTTAGCTTTGAAGGCCTGGAATTAATGCTCTGTGGTTTGATGGCTCTGCCACAGGAGTCATCCTCTCAGAGTCATCCTTCTATTTTCACGAAAGGTAGCATGTGTTTGCAGCTGAGTAGTTTTGGCAGCCTGTTTCCTGTCTGTAGAATATTAAGAGTGTGAGACAGGGATTGAGGGGTATGATTTATTGAGGGAGTCATTTTCATGGAGAGGGAAAGTAGCTAAGCAGTAATGTGTTCTCAGGTGAGGTCTAGATTTGGCCCGACCCATGTGACAGAAGTGCTGGGGGGTAAATCGAATAGCGTTGTCCTTGAGTCAAGGGGTTTGGACTTTTGCACCTTCCACCTTCTCCAGTCCATCATTGGCTGCTGCTGGGAATGGAGTGGTGGCATAATCTACTAGGAGTCTTCAAACCAAGGGCAAATCACTGGAGAAGGTCACAGAGATAAACCATTGCAGCGGCTGTAAAAAGAAAGTGGACAAATAAAAGAAGTTGGTAGGGGTACTAAGATCATGCACTATTGTAAAACGATTAGATGAGTGGAAGATATTTTAGGTTTATAATTTTACAACTGAAATGCGAATGTTGTATATAGCAGCTTTTAATTTAGGAAAAAGAACAGATTTTATTTACTTGCTGGTATAAATCATGTATTTTATTTTAATGCGTGGGACTTTTATCTGTAGATTTTGGATAATACTCAGTGTTGTTGAAAGGATTAAGTACTTGGCACAAAACAATTGTTCAATAATAAAATAAAGAGGATAAGGATAAAAATGTGGACCCTAGGTGGCGAATTAGGTTTGTGCTGGACTTCTAGGCCAAAGGTTGGAGGTTCCAACTCACCCAGCGATTTCAGAAGGCCTGATGATCTGCTTTCATAAAGATTACAGTCAAGAAAACCCTATGATACAGTTCTACTCTGTAACACTTGGAGTTGGAATTGACTTCCTGGCAACTAACAACAACAACAACAATGATTAAAAACAACAATGATAGTTGTCTTAGTCGTCTAGTGCTGCTGTAACAGAAATACCACAAGTGGATGGCTTTAACAAACGGAAGTTTATTCTCTCACAGTCTAGTAGGCTAGAAGTCCAAATTCAGGGCATCAGCTCCAGGACAAGGCTTTCTCTGTCACTCTGGAGGAAGGTCCTTGTCATCAGTCTTCCCCTAGACTAGAAGCTTCTCAGCACAGGAATGCCGGGTCCAAAGGACACGCTCTGCTCCTGGCACTGCTTTCTTGGTGGTTTGAGGTCCCCCTGTCTCTCTGCTTACTTCTCTCTTTTATATCTCAGAATCGATTGGCTCAAGACATAATCCAATCTTGTAGATTGAGTCCTACCTTGTTAACATAACTGCTGCCTATCCCACCTCATTAACATTATAGAAGTAGGATTTGCAACACGTAGAAAAATCACATCAGATGACAAAATGGTGGACAATCACACAATACTGGGAATCATGGCCTAGCCAAATGATACACATATTTGAGAGGGACACAATTCAATCCATGACAATAGTGAACATTAATGATTGCTGATTTATGTGCCAGCTATCTTTCTAAAGTATTTTATGTATAGTTACTCGTTAAGTCCTCCCTTCAACTCTATTACATAGTTTTATTACTATTGCCATTTCACATATTGGATATTGATGCCCAGTGAGCTAAAGCAGCTTATCAAAGTTCCCTTAGCTATTAAGGAGAGAAGCTGAGGGATGAATACAGGCGGTGTGACCTTGTTCAACACGGTCTCACTCAAAATGAGCAAGGTGAGGTCTAGACTTAGTTGGGGGATAATTTTCTAACTACAAGAAGCCCCAGGTTACCAAAGTCCAACTTATATACAACCTGCAGTTATGAACCATCCCCTGTAAAGCCTATTATATTAAAAATTTCAGGTACATACAATGGTTCATAATAACAAACAGGTACTACTTCTGGATTTGCATCAAAATATTATTATTACTACTGTATTATTATGTTAAAGATGTTTTAGTGTATCTGGAAATGTTTAATTTTTTTACACATAGGAAAGTACACTACATACTGTATTCTATACAAAGAGAAACATTTGACTAACTGACGTTAGATACGAACCATACCTAACCGTTCCAATTTACATACACATTTGTTTCTACCTTACTTAATAAGAGAAGTCCAGTGTACTGGCATGTCAAATTGATACAAAAGTTTCTAATGCTCACAATCAGGTAAAAAACAGTTCCTAGACAGGCACAGTCTGCAGACCACAATTGGAACAGCACTAATGGGATCACCATGAGTCAAAATCAACTTGACAGCACCAAAGAACAACAACAACAATGAGGACATACGATGTACTGGAGGTGGAGCCCTGATAGTGCAGTGGTTAAGAGATCAGCTGCTATCTGAAACGTTGGCTGTTCAAATCTACCAGCTGCTCCCTGAAAATCCTATGGGGCAGTTCTACTCTGTCTCATAGAGTCACTCTGAGTCAGAATTCACTTGATGGCAATGGATTTGGTTTTTTTTGGGAGGTGAGGAAATATCCAAGGAAATCTTTCCCTTGTTTTCTGTTTAAACTGAGGCTAGATTCACATACAGTGAAATGCCTAAAACTTAAAATTATTAGTTTGATGAATAATACATATGTATACACCATGGAACCAACATCCAGACCGAGATGAAGAAATTTTCACCTCCCAGGAGCTCCCTTGTAACTCATCCCAATCAATTCCAATCTTTGAATCTCTACTAGCATAGATTAGTTTTTCCTGTGCTTTGAAATAGAATAAATGAAATGATATAGTATGTGCTGCTTGTTTGAGTATGGATTCTTTCACTTACTTTGTTTTTCATTAGATGAATCCATACTGTTTCTAGTAGCAGTATTTCTTATTGCTCTGTCGTATTCCATCATATGAATTCTGGACATCAGGCTTTTTTCATTCATTTTGCTATTGTTATACATTTGAAATAGCTAATGCCGCTATGAACTTTCTTGTACATGTCTTTCAAGGGCAATAAGCATGCATTTATCTAGGGTCTAATTGCAGCTGTGCAGTTTCTAGGTTGTAGATTGTATATATATCTTGCTTGAGGCAATATTTCCAAATAGTGTACCAATGTGGGCATACCAGTGGACAGCCTCATCAGCAATGTATGAAAGTTTCAGTTCCAAATCCTCAGAGACACTTGATATCATCAGTTATTCTAACTAAAGCAATTTTGGTGAAAGGTAGTATTATTTCATTGTGTTTATTAATTTGCATTTAAATATATTCTTTAGTGAAGTCTTTACTCTTTCTCAATGAGGTTCAGTCTTTTTTCTTAGTGTTTCATAGGAGTTCTTCATATATTCCACATCAGAGTCCTTTATCAAATGTAAGTATTGAAATATCTTCTCCTAGACTGTCGTTAATCCTCTCTACTTAAGGAGAAGGGGGCTTAAAAAACTTTGTAAGAAGAGAAGAAAAGAAAACGTGGATAGAGAAAAAAGTTGAAAAAACAAGAGAAAGTTCCATCATACATCTTTCCCGGTGGTTGCAGGAAAAAAATGGACAAGGCAGTTTACTAAGGTGGAAACCTTGGAGGAGTATAGTGGGGTGGAAAGTCCTAGGAGCAGAAAGTGTTTCTTGGGTCTGCAATCTCTTTACATATTTCCTGCTATAGTTTAGACGTTTAGAAATAGTGAGATTTCAGACAGTGGATTTTCTCTCTGGTCAACTATTGGATCTGCCAAAACCCCTTAGAAATATGGCTAACATTTCAAGGAGGATCTTCATGACGTTTCTGCCGTGAGAGAGGTGTGGCTCAATAGGAGAGTGTCCTTTCCTTGAAAGGGTTCAAAACCATACACATTCGCCTGCATTTTACAATTCCCAACAGTTTCGTACTTTTCTCCTTTTAAAAACACGTTTTGTGTGCTCATAGTTATTAAATACTATCCGACCGATTGCTTTGAAATGTTTCCCCGTTTATTCTCCCTGCGGCTTCTCACCACCCAGGGCACCTGTGTCAGCCCAAGGAAGACAAGGAAAAAGGAAGGAAGTAGAGAAAACAGAACTGGCTTGCTCAGGATTTCCTCAATTAGAAGCAAGAAGTCCGCCACCACATTAACCTGCTCCCCAGTCCTCTGTTCTCTTGTCCAGTGTCGTTGAAGAGCAGGACAGAAAAAGAAGGACTGAAGAGAAGAAGAACAGACTCGATCATTTCATTTGAAATTCCCTTAGTTTTCCGAGCAGTGTTTGGAGAGAGAAAGAGCCAGAGGTTACCAAGCTGAAAAGCATCGCCCTGTTTTACCTATTGCTGCCGTTTGGCGCCCTCCTCATCCTTTACCAACCCATCCACGGTCTCGGAAAATTGGATCCCATTTTTAAACATGGATGGCAGTGGAGCCTTTCTAATTTTACCTGAGTGAGCGCATAATGTAGAGTAAATTAAGACTAAATATTTGAAAACACAACAGCCATAATACTACTTTTGAACGAACGACTAAAGCGAACCTTCACAGGTTGCCAAAATAGCTTAGTTGGGAAAGCGTTAGACTGAAGATCTTAAGGTCCCGGGTTTCGGAAACTTATGCTAATTTTGTGGAATTACTTTCTTAAAAAACATTTGCATTCCCAGGCTTTGGATTCTAATAGAACTACAGCTATCCAACGCAGAACTATTGAAAAAAGCAAAACAAAGAAACAAGGAATTTTGTTGGTGCAGTCTTTAAGCTTTCGACTAGTTACAAAAGGTCGGTGGTTCCAACCCATCCGCTGCTCGGGGAGACAAATAGTGGCGGTCAGCTTCGGTAAAGACTTACAGCCTTGGAAACTGCATAGGGCACGTGTACCCTGTCCTAGAGGGTCTCTATGAGTCGGAATCTACTGGACGGCAGTGGGTTTGTTTTCGTTTGGTTCTGAGGTCTTCCAAGAAGTGTTAACTGACACTTTGCATATTTTATTTACAATTTTAACAATAAGGAACTGAAATTTAGTGAGGAAACCTAGGAAATGATGGAGCAAGGAATTCCAATATGGTACATGCTGTTGCACTTATGATTCATTTCTGTTCTGATATTACGCATCACGTGTGTAGGAACGGTGGGGGCATGGGATGTTTTTAATCACAAGAAATGTTTAAAAATCCTGTTGAAAAAGAATCACTACACTATATGAGGAAGGTCCTCACATGGGCAAATGGTTGCGCTTGCTAACCTAATGGTAACCGAAAGGTTGGCTGTTGGAACTTAGCCAGCTGCACGGTGGAAGAAAAGGCCTGGCAATCCGCTTGCTTAAAAATTGTTGTTGGTTGCTATCCAGGCGATTCTGACTCATGTTGACCCCATGTGGTGACCCCACGTGTGGGCTGGAATCTTAAATGAAGCATCTTCAGGCTAGCAGTCAAGTGCAGTTGTGCCCCTGGTCATCTGTAAAGATGAAACCAAAAACCCAAAACCACTGCGGTGGAGTCCATGCCGACTCACAGCTGCAATCTTTCCCCGTAGACTGCCTTTTTTATCCCGCATAGCCGCTGGTTCGTTCGAACCGCCAACCTTTTGGTTAGCCATTCAGCGTTTAACAACCAGGGCAGCTCCCTACAGATTACAGCCAAAGAACCTTACGGAGCAGTTCTATCCTGTAACACTTGGGGTCTCCATCCATGAGTTGGAATCGATTTGACCACAACGGAAGAATACCCATCCAGCACCAACAGTGAATTTCTTACCTTCCCTCGTTCCGATTTTGTGTTTTCCTTCTGTCTCCCACAGTGAGAGCGCTGGTTTCCAACAGCCTCAATACGTGTACTTATTTTCTCAAGCCTAAAATTTACACCAAATAATATCAGAATTGCTACACTGATAGCATTATTTAGAAAAATATAGTTACTTAGAGTTTAATATTTGCTTTCCATTCTTCTTGTCTTACAATGAGGACAAAGCACTACGGAAAACATTTACTTGAATCTGTTCTTTTTTTCCTCCAATTTGGATAAGTTATTCTTTCAATTGATTTGTTTCTATTTGTATTTAATTTTAAAGTATTTTCACAAACACTTGAGTTAGTTATATTTAATTATTTGCCTATGTAAAACATTGATATGTTTCCAAGAGTCAAAAGAATACAGAAAGTTATATTCAGATAAGTTCCAAGAGAATGTTGTATCCCAGGATTTACCCAGGTGATGGAAGCAGGCTCTGGGAAATCTGCTGGAAAACCATGGACCAGGAACAATACCTTTCTTTTTCTAGCACTGAAATATCCTTCTCTAGGTTTGTCCGTGTCCAAGAGAGTGCAGTGTAGGGAGTTTGGAAACAGTGGAATTGAGCATAAAGTGATTTTTATCTTGACTTAGTCCTCAAAAACTCAGAGAATAGTCATGAAGATGTCTCTGAAAAAGCAGGCTTATCTGGGGCTACGCCTCTGTGGTAGAATGCGTGCTTAGCATGCACAAAGCCTTCGGTTCAATACCCAGTAGTTTCATTGTTCTTGCCTCACATAGGCTCAAAGATCCTCTTACTCTCAGAAACTGACATCATTCTTGAGTTGTTTTGGCCTTGGTGTTTCTTCATAACTAACTCATTGGGACAATGGTGCTCACTTAGAGTTATTTCTTGTCATTTCTATTATCCACACACTGCTCCAAGCACTCTCAACAATCACTGGTATATAGGCCACTGTCTGCACCGCCCAAAGACTAAGCAGTCCGTTTAAGAGGGTTTGGGGGAAAGTTGGGTGTTAAGAGGCTAGAGAACCTGAAAGAAGAAAAATCTGATCTAGCGCTTGGGAAAAATCAATGTTCCTTCTCTAGGATGGAGAACCCAAGACTCTCAGATAATGTCAGGCAAAGAGGAATTCATTTCCTGCCAAAGAAGAGAACCATTTCTTTGTCTCTTCTCCTCTGGCATGTTCTAAAACATTGAAAAGTAGATGTTTAATCCACGTTTAGGCTGAGGAGGCAAAGACTTGCTGCCAAGTCTCCTCTGCCTCACATTCACGCACATGGATATAGAGGAAACAGAAGTCATTGAAGTGCATAGCAACGTCTCTGTCCATCTGTCCTGAACTCAGTCTCTGGGTGGTTGGGGGAGTTCCACTTCTTGAAGAGGCTGCAGAAGAAGAAGTGGAGCACAAATCCTAAACACTCAGGGGTCAAAAGAGGAGAGCACAGACACATTAACCCAAAGACCTCGGGTAAGGTCTACATTGTTTCAGGATAGTTGCCACATCCTTGTGGAACGACTCTACATTTCCTTATAAATATTTGCAATTATTGATCCTGAGAATAATAATAACAATCTTGATGAATCAATGTGGATTTGATCATACAATCCAGAATATGAACTAAAAGGATTTTTGTGTTTTGACCTAAACTAGGAGAAAATCTTGAGGAGGGACCTTATAGAGGAAGGCTTGAAGGTGAGGAAAAGGGTAGTTTTTCTGTAGGAAAGGGGGATCAGTTATGATAGATGAGGTGAGAAGCCAAAAGACCTGGAGGACTTTTATAATGCATCTTCCCCTTTTCTCTTCTCTCCAAAAACTAATTATCCACCTCCTACCAGTCTATCACAGGCCATCCCTAAGCCAATTTTGAGGTCATCTACCTGACTTGCAAGGGACTAACCTACATTTCCTCTGGGGCTATACTAGGACTGAGGAAAAGGTGGCTGAGTATGTAGTTATTACCGATTTATGGAATCTCTGAATTTCTGTGGACACATTTCCCCTCTTTAGACTCCTTTTGAGCTAAGGACAGAATGTGAAGAGTAAGGAGCCAGGCAGAATTTCTTTAGGAAAAAGTTGGGTTTCGATGGGCTTCATTAAAGAGTTAGAAACACATGGAGCAAACAAATGAGAACTTTCTTTTTTATTATCTATATATCAAGCAAAGCCTAGTAAACTGCCTCAGTCACAGTGGTTTAATCTTAAAGCTGACTGCCCATCTCCCTTCTACTCTCAACACCGCTCCCACCATATCCACGCACGAAAATCGTGAAATTCCTGCAGCTCCCGCTAAAACCACCAATACCAACAACGTTTGAATTGCAAATAAGAATTCCGTCTCACATGCGCCCTCCACAGTGCTCAAACTCTACCCGGTGAAGGAAAGTAGTGAATCGCTCCCAAAGGCAGGGCAGTCTTGGGCAAAACGAACCGAATCCGCTTCTGTCACAAGCCTGCTTCTCTTTTTCTTGCCCTTTTCCTCTCCCTTTTCTCCTTTTTTTCCTTCATTTCACCTCACCTCACCTCTTTTTCTGTCTCCGTCAGCTGATGCTCCTGTCTCTCCTTCCTCTTCCCTCTTGTGCACTGCAGTAACGTTTTCACAGTAGTTCAGCGCACTCCTAGTCCCGTACTTGCCCATTTTAATCTCTGTATTGAGATTCACAAGTAGTTGATGTTTATTTACCGTATCAACTTGATAATTTCTTTCCTCCCCTGATACGCCCAGCATAACATCTACACCGCAGAGGCGGAACGGAGCGTTTCTTCTTTATTTTCCGTTCTCTTTATTTTTTTCAGTCACGCCCGAAACCTGTTTTTACACCACAACTCTCTGGCGCGTATACATGCTACTTGTCTTCTGGTTTCGCTAGCCATCTTAACCTTGTTTCCCACATGTAAATTAGAGGTACAAATAAATAATATTAATTTTACTTCCCTGTTTAGTTAATGGAGTCCCTTACTGGTGCAAATGATTAACACGCTGGTCTGATAACCAAGACGTTGGGTGTTGGAATCCACCCAGAAGCGCTGTGAACAAAGGCTGGACCATCTACATCTGAAAAAAATCAGTCATTGGAAACCCTACGGAGAGCGATTGTACTCTGACACACATGGAGTCACCATTCATCAGAATCAACTCGAAGGCAACTGGTTTGTTTGGTTGTTTTTTGTTGTTGTTGATTTGTTTTATTTTAGCTAGTAATGGTAAATTATAAATATAGGAAGCAAGCTTGATTAAGATTAATATCATTCTAAAATAACAAATTATAAAAGTAAATAATCATATTTCCTCAGATTTGTATATTATTCTGGGTTCTAGGTATCAAATCAATCTCACAGTATCATAAATGGCAACATAGTTCTAGTGCTTGATGATTAAGTGGCCAGCACCACATTCCACTCACCCAATTCCTGAAATTGTTTCTACTTTATTTAACAGGAAGAGTCCAATATCCTAGCACAGTTACATTGATACAAAAGTTTCTAATGCCCACAGACAGGTAAAACACAGTTCTCAGAAGGCACCAATCTGCAGACCACAATTTGAACAGCGCTACTGAAGGGACAGGATGTACTGGAGGTGTGAAGATATCCAAGGAAATTTTTCTCTCTCCCTTCTGTTTAAATTGGGGCTTAGTTCACAGAGTAAAATGCATAAAACTTAATTATTCAGCTTGATGAGTCATTACATATGTATATCTCCTATAACCAACATCCAGACTAAGAAAAAGAATTTTTTCAGCTCCAAGACGCTCTCTTGTATCTATCCCAAGCAATTCCAATCTTCTGACGGCTACCACCACTTTCCTGTACTTTCAAGTACTATCAATGGAACCATACAATCTGTGCTCATTTGAGAATAGATTCTCTCACTTACTATGTTTTTATCACATACATCCATATCGTTGCTGGTAGCAGCAGTTCTTGTTTGTTGCTGTCATATTTCATCGCATCAATACGGTATATCACAATCGTCTGATTCATTTTGCTGTTGGTGTACGTACAAAACAACCAACGATGGCACGAACATTTTTGTACACATCTTTCAACAGCCGTACTCATTCCTTTTTCTCGGGTCTAAACGCAGCTGTGGAGTTTCAGGGTTATAGGTTATAGGTATATAGCTTTAGGCAATGTTTCTGAAGTGTGGATGTGCCAGTTGACAATGTCATCAGCAACATATGAAAGTTTCCGTTGTTCCATATCATCAGTAACACTTAATATTTTCTGTTCTGTTATCTTAAGCCATTTTGGTGGAGTATTATTTCAATGTGTTTTTAATTTGCATTTTCCTTATAATTAATGACGTCCAGCTGTTGCACCCCACCAGACCAGTTGCGGGAATAGCTGCGAGGGGCACAGGTTAGATTCCGGAAGGGGACTGGGGAAAGGCAGTAAGGAAATCAGTGGTAGTTGTGGCCGAGTGGCTAAGGCGGTGGACTAGAAGCCCATTGGGGTTTCGCCACGCAGGTTCGAATCCTGCCAACTACGGACTATTCCGAGACCTGGTGCTGCATTGGTTAAGAGTGGCTCCTTGGCCACCCTAAGTGGTGGTTTTACTCTGCCCTATAGGGTCGCTGTTAGCTATGACTAGAAGTGGATTTTTCTTAATGCCCCGTGTGCACGTCCCCCCCGCCCGGCCCAGAGGAGCCGAGCTCTTTGACGGAGCTGCCTGGCCCTTCATGATGAGAAATTTTTGAGGCACTTCTCTCTGCCCGTGTAGTTGATAGTTTGGGCGATGAAGAAATGGCCCGCAGTGTCAAAAGCTTTCTCCAGGACCTTGCCAGGGGAATCTAGGACTCCATCTGGGTTATCTATACCATCGCAAAGCTGGAGGCTCGAATACTGCAAAAGCGGGAGGAAGAGCGTCAAAGAAGGACAAGGAGTGTCCTGACGCAGAGGAGAGCCCAGAGCATACAGCAAAGCAAGAGAGCGAGCCACGTATTGTTGGGAGAATGGAGCTGCTGGGAGAATGGAGCTGCTGGAGGTGAACAAGCAGAAAATCTTCTTCCTGTTTTACCTGTTCCTCCCCTTTGTCACCCTCCTCCTGTACTACCAACCCATCCACTGTCTCAGAAAATTGAAATTTATTGTCAGACATGGACAGTAAAGAAGAACATCTAATTTTGGTGAGTGGGTGGATAATATTGATATGTTAAGGTTAGGTATTTACAAACACAAGGGCCTTGCAAATAAAAAGTAATATTTTGAAAGAATGGCTAAAACAGGTACTTTCAGGCAGTTGAAATAGCTTAGTTGGGATAGTATTGGTCTGAGTATCTAGAGCTCTGTGTTTCAATCCTGGGCTTTGGTAGTTGTGTCTAGTTTTCTGAAATTACTATGATCCCATTGATTATAGAATCATTACATCCCAAGGCTTTGGGATTCTAACAGAGCGGAGTATAGCACAGTAACACCTGCAAAAACTGGAACCTGTGGAAGGCAGAAACCTGTCATAGAAGGAAAACCCAAATATTTTCCACTACAAGGAACCATGGAAAAGTGATAAAACTGCACACTGTCAAAGGCAGAAAACTTGCAAGACCAAGAAAAACAAGGCAGTCGCGTCGAGTCCGGCCTGCAACAGAGGAGTATGTAAAAAAGGTTACATTAATATCTATATAATCTCTCGCTACAATTTTTACTGATTTTTTCAACTCCAATCAAGTTGTGCACATACATATTTTTATCATTCCTTTATTTACACATTCCTGAGGTCTTCCATGAAATGTCAACTGACATTTTGCATCTTTTGTTTTTCTTGTTTTTAACTGACAACAGATAACAACTTATTTACAATAATAATAGTAATTTAAAAAAAACTAAACTCATTGCGGTCCAGTCCATTCCAACTCATACCACCTAACAGGACAAAGTAAAATGGCACCGTAGGGTTTCCAAGGAGCGACTGGTGAATTCTTGGTTGGCAGCCGAGCTCTTAACCACTAGGCCACCAGACTCAGGTAATAATAGCGATTATATGTTGGTTGATTATAGCTTAACGCTAAATGAAATGTATGTTGGCAATGCTGCAAGCGATGGGAGGGAAGAGTCCAGAATACTCATTAGTATCTGTTCTGCTTGTGAAGTGACATGGTGTTATTCAGAAGTGGACTTGGATTAGTTGTAGATGTATATTGCAAAATCTAGGGCAACCAGTAACGAAATTTTAAAATGAAATGTAGCTGATATGCTGAGAGGGGAGAAAATGCAGTCTGTCCTTTTCGTCCCTACTTCTTAATAACAATGAAAAATTGCAGCAGAGCGCTGTGAGCAGATCGTGAGTGAGCACTTTGTTTTACTCCAGTTCATTCCTGACTGTATTGTGCTTAGGCAGTCACATTGGAAGGCCCAAGGAGTGTCAAGGACCGTGGTCCAAGTGAGTAAGTATGAAGCTATTTACCCTCTCTGTGAGTAGGAAAAACACAAGTAAAGATATTCACAAAGAGAAAAGTGGGAAAAGTCGGAAACAAACTTGTCAATATTCTGTTGTGAGTGGGGAAGGAAAAAAACACATAGACACATGGAAGTGCTGGGGATTGAACCCAGGGCCTCATGCATGCTAAGCATGCACTCTACCACTGAGCTACACCCTCTTGGTAGGTGCTAGTTTCAGACTATTACATAATACAGATTTACACCATTGTCTGCAGGTGGTTTAAATCTTAAGCTTCGACAGGCCAAAATTCATTACATGCAATTCTTCTGTTCCTGAATCGGACCCTGCCTCGCAGCCTGCCAAGAGAAGCAAAACAAACAGACAAACAAACAAAAAAACCACATTCCAGACCAAATGACTCTGGCAGTCATTGGCTTCTTCAAGGACTGCTTTCAGCCAACTGCCTCAGTGTCAGTTCCAGTCCACCACGAGGGAGAGTCCCAGGACTGAACATTCTTGTAGGTTTTCTGATTTTCTTCTTGAAAAGTCTTGTCTGCCTATGAAGCTTGCAGAAAGACACAAAAGATAATGCAGGCGAATACAAAGACGCGTTCTGTGAGCGCTGTGAGGGAGTCAAGATCCAGGTGGGGAGATAAGACTAGGGGCTAATTAATTCACAGTATTTGACAGAATCGACGAGCGACAAGTACATGTCTCAAACAGTCCCGCTCCTGCATATGGCTGCGTCCAGCACCTGGATTTGGAAACGTGGCTATAGCTTTGTCTCCGCGATGCGGTAGCGCTGGTTTTGAAGAGGCGGAGGTCAGAAGGGAGCGGAGAAAGGTGGACGTCCCTGCCTTTAAAATGTCTCTTTTAGACCAAATTATTTTCTTAATGAGGAAAGCAAAGGAGAAGCGCTTTATGGACTAGGCACAGCCTTCAAAACAAATTCACTCTTTATAAATTTTCCCTAAGCTTGCAGAAGTCTGCAAATCTATAAGGTCGCTATGAGTCGGAATCAACTCGATGGCAAACGGTTTTTTTACTTGGAGGCACAAAAAGTAGACGCTTCCCAAGGTTAAGCAAATATGTGGTGCGACTGTTAATCCAGATATGATGGAGAAAATCCAAATCTTTTTGAATGGAAGGGATGGGTGCCAGGAATCTATTGTTTAAGTTACTACTATGTTAGGAAGACACCTGTCTGGGAACTAAAATGAGAGGAGGAGGGGGCGCAAGGGAGGGGGTGAATAGGAGAGAGTGGCGGGCTTTATGGCAGGGGACATGAGGACGCTGAGTGCAGGAGAGAAGAAGCAGCAGAGGAGTAAATGGCAGAGAGAAGAGCAATAGGGTTTGGAAATGGGTCTCTAAGGACAGGTAGGATAGGGACCAGCGCGCAGGTCGAAAGTGACCAAGTTCCCTTCTTTACTGTGCTTTCTGCAGGCCCTGGGGAAGGGAGAAGCTAAAGTAAGTGCTTTCAAAGCGTATGTCCCACAAAACGATAGGATTCGTTTTGTCCAAAATTTCACGACTGAGAGAGTCTCGCTGCTCTTTCCATGGCGGAGCATTTTGGAAAGGGGGCTTGTGGTTGAGTGTATGTAGAGTAGCAGCTGTTGGTAGAGGAGGCTTTGGGAAAAGCCACAGGGAGGCCCCATTGTCCAGATCCCTCCTGCTAGCACAACAGCGTTGAATTTAGAAGCAAAATCCCTTGACGGCTTTGGGCAAGAATATCTTGTATTTGCAGCAACTGGTTTTTAGCGTCTTTGGGCTTAATATTCAAGGGAAAGAATGAGAAAGAAAGGTTAAGCAGCGGCCGAGTGTTTTGAGTTTGAATAGACTCTTACCGAACCCATCAAACTCCTGGACAACTCAGTACACCAGGTCCCTAGTTTGAAGGTCTAGGATTCACAACCCTGTTCTGGTGTAGATACTTCCAGTTTTCCCATACTTCTAATTCATACACAAAAGGCTACTGTGTCCAGCTTTCTCCTGGAGCAGCTCTGGGAATATTTACAGTGCATTTTGCTACTCTAATACTCTCTTCTCTCCAGGGGAGTCTGAAGTGGAAAGTTAGACTCACAACATTATTTGAGAGCTGTTCATTCAATGTGCCCAGCAACATTATTCTCTGTCCTACTGTCAAATGAACGAGCAGAATAGGGGTGTAAGGGTTGAAAAGGAAGACACAGGGTAGAGAGTTCAAGGTCGATGATGCAATTTAGATTTGGAAATCTGGAGAGCAGGATAGAAGGTGGAATGTTTTTAGGAAGATTCCCAGGTCTCTGGAAAAGGAGGAGTGGGCTTTACCACTTGTTGTTAGGTAGTTTTCTTTTTCTTTGGGGGCGTTGGATAGGGTTCGAAAGGGGGGAGAAGGAGCTTGATTTGGGACTTCATTTATTTAGGATACTTATGAATTTAAGGAGCAAATTCATATCAATGTTTAATAAGCATGGTGATTCCTGAGACTAGAATGTTACAAAGATTTCTTACCTGGAGGTTTTTATAAAGCATGTGGCTGTAGAGGAGAGAGTCTCTGCACAGAGGTAGAGTGAGCCCTGAAGAGAGTCTGTTGTAATTTGAAGATTTGGAGCTCCTTAAAGGTATTCGTTGAAAACCAAGGGACAAGCTTTGCCTTTAGAGTGATCTTGAACTCTGTAGTTCATACTGATTACCATTATCTTCCTGAAATTTCTAAGAGATCTAATAAGCAGCAGCTCCCAGGTGAGATGACTTGTATCTCTTCTTTGCCTACTTCTGCCCCAGTAAGAATCTTCTCCATGTTCACAGGAATCCCATGAAGTCTCCTTATAACTTGGGATGACTCCATTTTTCTAACAGAACTTGCCTCCCAGCTGACCCACAAGGCAGCTCATCATAGCAATTGAATGTGAGAAAAGTAAAGGGAAGTGAAGGCCTCCTTGAAGGAGTGCATCAGACAGATGTCAGACACAAAGATATGCAGTCACTTGAGTATGGGCAGAATGATAGAGCAGGGATTAATTTGGCTCCTGGTCTGGAGAAGCACAATTAGGGTAGATCTGGGGTAACTGTGAAGTCATTGATTTATACCGTAGCTAGAGAAATGTGGGTGCCAAATATACCCTTGTAAGTTCCCGATATGGAGGGATGCAGGGATACATTCTTGTTAAATCAAGTTGTACTTGAAAGTCTCAAAAGTGTATTTTATATATTATTTGTGAGAAGGTCCAATCTGCTGTACAAAGCACTGTTTGAACATCTCCTCAAAGGAGGGACTGTGGTAAGAGTTCTTAAAGTATAGGATTTTATGAGGTATTAAAGGTTGAAACTTAGTAGGAAAAAAATACATATGGTCTCTGTGTTCTATTCAGCAAATCCAAAACATTTAAATTGCATGTATAATCCTTGTAGTTCCTGCGAAGAATATGAGTCAATCTGTTTTGGAAGGATTCTCAGAAGTGCAGGTATGGAGAACTGTTTTGAAGGTAAGGAGTTATATATTATGCTCTGTGTTGTACAGACTTCATTTGCCTACATGATCTCCTTTGATTTTTATGAAAGCTTTTTAATATAATCATTATTGGTCTCGCTTTACAGGTATGGAGAGGATATACAATTTGCCCTGTTCCACTGATTTATTAATGGATGAGGGTTAAGACACAAACAAGATTGTATGTTTGCAAATCTTGAGTTCTTTCCTTATAATTCCATACCATGTCTCTCTCTCTTTCACACACACACACACATAAACATACACATTTAGTATTTCCCTCTGTGTCAGGCCCTGTATCCATCGTATGAAAAATCATAAATGTAATTAGACAGTAACAAAATCAATAAGATTATCATCAATTACCTAGTTCTGCTCACAACCCTTCTTAGTCTAAGACTGATTTTAGGAATTTAGTTGTTATTGGCTTAATGAAGTTCTAGCATCCATGTAGGATCTCTGGCAGAAGAACCATAACCATCACATCCTGGGTCAGCTTCCAGAAGTTATATCAGATAGCTCTTATCATTCCTGTAATTTGGAATAAGAAGAGACGGGAGGAGGGGGAGGAAGGGAGTAACCATGAAGGGCCTGGAATTGATGGATAAGGTAAGACATCTTATACAAAGTAAAGAGAAAGGAACATAGTGAGAACTTGTGGTTCAAAATAGTTTGCAGAGTAAGATTCGCTAATATCTTGAAGAAAAGAAATAAACACCCACTGAAGCCTTGAGAACTCATTACAAAGAAGTAATAAACTAAGAGGACAGGATGATAATCATCAGTGGGTGTGTGGTTTTCTCTCATGTCTTTTTGCGACTTGGCCCATTTTAGGTTTCCAAAACCTCTTTAACGCTAATTATTGATTTGTGAAAAAAGAATCGTAGCTTACATCACTTCTCCCCTCCAGCAACACCTCAGGAAGCAGGCCCTGTCGGAAGATTTCTACTTGTGCAACAAGGGGTAAGCGACCACGGAGGGACTCGAACCCTCAGTCTTCTGATCCGGAATCAGACGCCTTATCCATTAGGCCACGTGGCCACTCTGCATTTTCTTCTATACAAATATATAAGTGAAAGTACTGAAAGGGAGCATTAGCTTTATGTTTTCAAAGTTTTAATTTTGTAATTGGAGGAAACTTTAACAACATTCAAGAAATGAGTCAAATATCACCTGAAACCTCTGAAACAATTACTTAGAATTCATAAACTGTGAGATTGTGACAAGTGTGACCTATTTCTTCGAGGGCGCTTTGGTCTAAGTCACAGATAGTGATGACTCGTATGGGTGGAGAAATATGAGCTAAGAACTGAACGCTGCAATGAAGGGGTGCACATGACAGCATGAAGGGAAGGAGCTCCAGAAGTTATGTTCCGACCCTTTCCGCCTCAAAGATAAAATGGCCCTTACTCTGGGGAGAAAGATCTGGAAGCTCAAACAAGGGCCCCTCTTGTCAGAAATGCCTACTTTTTAAAGCCAGGAAAATATTTTATTATAATCCATTCATAATATAGGTTTGAACAATTTGATCGTCTACCAAGAAATAGAAGAATCACCCGATACGGAGGTGAAACGAGGTAGTGGGTCCCAAACCTCCCTGGGAGAGTGGTCCCGATAACTGAAGTGCAGCTTGGAGACTTCCAGGCACCGCGAACAGAGGGAACCCTGGTGGCGTAGTGGTTAAGAGCTACAGCTGCGGACCAAGCGGCTGGCGGTTTGAGTCTTCCAGGCGCTCCTGGGAAGCTCTACGGGGTAGTTCTACTCTGTCTTATACGGTCGCTGTGAGTCAGAATTGACTTGACGGGGACGCTCGTCTCATTGAAATGCCAACTAACCCCCAGGTATTTTGCCTAAAAGTCGTTCTCTAGTTTCCCTGCGGATTGATCACAAAACCACCCAAGGAGATTTTGTGTGATCCACCCTCAACTATGTCTTGTACCGTGGTAGGGTAGGAGAGTTAAGAAATCCAGATTCCTAAAGCAAAGCAATTACAAATTCTCTCAGGTTTCACATCGTCTTGGTTTCTTGGAGGTGCCGAGTGATTTGGAAGAAGTAAACAATAGTTTTTACCCTTGTCCCAGGATGTCTTTGCTCCCCAGAGAAGTTAGTGTTTCTTTCACCCCCGAACTTCCCCATTTGTTCCCGGATCCCCTGTACAGTATTTTCTCCAGGCTTAGGTCAAAACTCGCGAACTATCTTAGATCATACTCTGGATGGAATGTCCTAATGTGCACTAATTCATCGAGATAATTATCCTTTTCCTTTGAAGGTGAGCAGCAAACAGTAAAGACGTGAAGGAGGAAGAGATGGAGGAAGAAGAGGGGGGAAAAGCGGAAAGAAGATGAAAAGAAGGAGGGGCCCACAGACAGCAGAGAAGTTGCATCATGAACTTAAGCAAGCAGAGACATGCAGATTACATCCAGGCACCTTTGCTTCTCCACCATTATGGAACGTTCTCGTCGGTCTTCAGATTTTCCCTCCTTCAACTCTTTTCTCCTCTGCCTTCCAAAGCTGCAGAAAGAGATACACGACAATGCAGAGGGATACGAAGTGGAGTAGCATGGGTGTTGCTTTGAGAAAAATAGATACGGGGGGAAGTAAGAAACAAAGGAATCAAATCACAACCATTGGCAACAATGAAGCTTTCTGGGTCTAGCAATGTGGTCTGAAACCCGGCAGTGCTTTGTCTAGGCGCCTCAGCTATGTTTCTGAAACTCTAAAGAGAACACGAGACAGAAGGAAGCGAAGTTCTCCTAGTGATTATATCTTTGAAACAGGAAGGTCTCTGAAAGGAGAAGAATTAAAAGGAAGTCCGTCGGGACGTGGAGGGCTGTTGGCGTGATGGTTAAGAATTTGGCTGGTAAACAGAAGGGCAGCTGTTCGAACCCACCGGTTGCTCTTTGGAAACTCTACGGGTTATTTCCATTCTGTGCTATAAACTCGCAATGTGCGGCATCTACCACGTAGCAAAGGTTTACTTTTTTTTTTTGGTTATTTGGGAAACACAATATGAAAGGTAAAACCAGTTGGCCTACATAAAATCTACCTCAGGTACTACTAGCATTAGCATGAGGGAGCCTGGGTAGTTCAGTCGGTAGCAAATTTAACCTTACGGTCCAGGGTTCAGGTCCCCTTCCCGGCGTAATCCTCGTTTTACCCTATTATTTCTCTTAGATGTCTGTTGAGATTCGGCTTCCACTTAGAGAAACTCATCCCTGCATTTACTACAGGCTGCTGCTTCTTTTTTATTTTTATTTAAATTGTATTGTACTTTAGGTGAGAGTTTATAGCTCAAGTTAGTTTCTTGTTCAAAAATTTATACACATTGTTTTGTGACATTGATGGCAATCCCCGCAATGTGACCACATTCTTCCCCTTTACACCCCGGGTTCCCTGTGTCCATTCCCCCGGTTCCTGTCCCTTCCTGCCTTCTAGTCTTGCTTTTGGGCAGGAGTTGCCCATTTGGTCTGTATATTTGATTGAACTAAGAAGCACGATCCTCACGTGTGTTATTGTTTGTTTTATAGGCCCGCCTAATCTTTGAAATGTGGGCTTCCGAAGTGGTTTTGGTAGTTCTGAGTTAGCAGGGCGTCCAGGGGCCATAGTCTCTGGCGTTCCCCCAGTCTTTGTCAGACCAGTAAGAGATACACTCAAAAGTTCTATAAATTAAAGTGGAATAGTAAAAACAATGTTTAAGTAATGCATAAAAAATTTCTAGTAAGTCGGAGATCTCCATGTGTGTCCAATTGGAAGCTGAGCTTGTGATTGATCTCTATTCCTTGTTATGTTTCTTGAGGGAACTAAAATGAGGATACTTTAGTTTCTCCTAAGGTTAGAAATATGAGCTCGTCTTTTAAATTTTGTCTTCATATTGCTAAGCCTTTTCTAATCTAAGTAGTAGTATGCAAAGGCTTTGGGGGATGAGAGAATGGAACTGATTTTGATACATTCCCCAAACACATGACTTCCACAGAAAGCAAAGTGTAGAACAATGGTAGACTATAGTTTCTACTGACTCCTTAACAGGTGTTTCTTTTGGAAATACTAGCAATTTATACAACTATTCTTATTCCCCATTCTGTTAGCTGGAAACTCTGGTGGTTTAGTGGTTAAGAGCTATGCCTGCTAACCATAAAGGTTGGCACGTTCGAATGCAAAACGGCTCCTTGGAAACCCTATGGGGCAGTTCTACCTTGTCCTATAGGGTCACTATGAGTCAGAATCGACTTGACAGCAACAGGGTTTGTTTGTTTGTTTGTTTACTATCTTAATTATCCAGTGCTGCTGTAACAGATATACCACAAAGGGATGGCTTTAACAAACAAAACTTCATTCTCTCGCAGTCTAGAGGCTGGAAATCTGAATTCAGGGTGCCAGCTCCAGGGGAATGCTTTCTTTCTCTGTCGGTTCTGGGAGGAAGGTCCTTGTCATCAATCTTTCCCTGGTCCAGAAGCTTCTCATCGCAGGGACACAGCATCCAAAGGATGAGCTCTGCTCCCAATGCTTCTTTGTTGGTGGTATGAGTTCCCTCTCCTCTCTGCTTGCTTCTTTTTCAACAAGAGGTTGACTCAAAATACAAACTAATCCTGTAGATTGAGTCCTGCCTTATTAACATAACTGCCTCTAAACCTGCCTCATTAACATCATAGAGGTTAGGATTACAACACATAAGATAATCACATCATTTCACAAAATGATGGACAACCACACAATACTGGGAATCATGGCCTAGCCAAGTTGACACACTTTTTGGGGGGGGCACAATTAAATCTATAACATTCCACCCTTTGCCCTCTCTCCCTAATTCAAGTCCTTGCCAAATGTAAAACACATTCATCACGTCACATCACCCCGGAAGTCCAACTCCAAATTCCCAAAATTCCTCTTCATCTCTGAAATGTAGAATACAAGTTTTCTGCTTCCAAAGTACAATGGAATGGTGGAACAGGTATGAGATAGACATTTCCATTACAAATGGGAGAAATTGGAGGGAAAGAAGAGATAAGAGGCACCAAGCAAGTCAGCAGAACACATTAGTTCTCAAGGCTTAAAAACAATCCTCTCTTCTCTGAGACCATTTAGGCAATGGCCCTGTCCTCCAGAATCTGGGTGTTGGCCACACTGCCTGGATTCTGAGTGGAGGCCTCTCAGCCCTGGGCTTCAGCTCCACCATCCAGGCCAACTGGAACAGCAACTCTGCTCCGTCGCGTTTGGGAGGCCCCATTTTCCTAGTCCATCTGAGTGGCAACCCTACACCCTTGGGCCCGACAGGCCTTGTTCTTCCACCAACTGGGCACAGCAGCCCCGCCCCCTCAGTTTTGGGCAGTGGATCTGTTTACTAGTCAAATTCTTTTGTTTACTAGCCAAATTCTTAACCATTACACCAACAGGCCTCCACTTTCCAAATGACTTCGTTTTAATTTTTCTACTGGCACTCATGAAAAGCAACCCCACACTCTGGAACTGAGTTGGTGAAGATCTGACTCTTTGAAACCTAGGAGGCTGTGGCCCCACCCTTTGAAATCCCAGAGGCCATGGCTCCACCCTTTGAGACCCCAGGGTTGTGATCCTACCCTTTGAGACTGAGGCAGCTCTGCTTTCTGAGTTCCTGGTCTCTTCAACTTCTGCTTCCTGATTCCTTGGCCTCCCGGCCACTTGGGTCTCCTGGGCAAGCCTGGAGTCTGCCCTGCTTAGGTAAGTGTTACAAAGCTGTTTAGCTCTACCAGTGTGTGCCTGGAGGTGCCCTACCCTCGATACCAAATGTCTTAGGCTGGGTTCTCCAAAAAGGCAAAACCAGTGAAGCATGTATATGCTGTTATATATATATTTATTTATATATGTATATCGAGAGAGAGAACGAGATTTATCTCAAGGAAATGGCTCATGTGGTTGTAGAGGCTGTCAAGTCCCAAGTCTGTGGGTCAGGAGTCAGGCTGGAGGCTTCTCCTGACTCACCTAATTGCAGGGACTGATGAACCCCAAATCAGCAGGTCAGATGGCAGGCTGCTGGCCCAAGTCCCAAGAACTGGAGTTCAGATGCTGACAAGCCAAGTGCAGGATCCAGAGAAGAGCAAAAGCCAGCGAGCTTAGCCAGAAAGTCCACATATATTGGATGCAGCCATACCCTCAAGGAAACTCCCTTTCAGTTGATTGGCTACTCATAGCAGATCCCATAATGGAGGTAATCACATTATATCAGATCTCACCATAGAAGTGATTACATCATTATACGACTGCCATTCTACTTCATAACTGCCAAACCACTGAGAATCATGGCCCAGCCAAGGTGACATGCAATTTTAAAAATCACAACCCCCTAAACACCTTTAGCCCCATCTCCCTCGGGCACCCTCAGTGAGGTGTTACCTTGTTGTTGTTGCTGTTAGCTACCTAAGGGTTCGAGTTGACTCAGACTCATGTGACCTTATGTACAACAGAAGGAAATATTTCTGGCCCTGCTTCATCCTCACAATGGCTGGCACATTCAAGTTTATTATTGTGTTTATTGTACCAATCCATCTCATCAATGACCTCCCTCACCTTTGATGGCCCTCTACTTCACTAAACATGATGTCCTTCCCTAGAAATTGTTTCCTCCTAATGGCATGTCCAAAGCAAGTGAATAGGACAATATTCTGTTTTGATTCATAAGGTTTTCATTGGCTAATTTTGGAGGTAGATCACCAGGCCTTTCTTCATAGTCTGTCTTAGTCTAGAAGCTCCACTGAAAACTGTACACAATGGTTGACCCTAATGATATTTCAAATACCGGTGGTGTAGCTTCCAGCATCATAGCGACACACAAGACACCACAGTAGGACAAAATGACAGACAGGTGGTATTACCTTTGCTGTTATGAACTCATTTAAAGAGTATAGAACAAAACCTGAAGCTCAGTGAGGAAATGCAGAAGGTAAGAAATTTAAACCCGCTATTGGAATCCACTAGACGGCATTGCTCCTGCGATTTTACTTTAGCTTGGCATTTTGGCTTAGAGGGTAGAGGGCAGTTGGTGGATGTATTGTCTGTAAACCTCCTGTGAACTTCCAGTTCATAGGGACCAAAATTACCTGTGCTTCGGAAACTGGGGATGAAACCTTGAAAATCTGTTGGTGGAATGCTTGCTCATCTAAGCTATTCCGGCGAACCTGAGAGCTGGCTCCCTACTCCAAATTATGTTTTAAATGTTCGTGTGGCAAAGGTTTAGCTAAGTGCCACTGTACTTTTGTCCAACGCCTACCCATTTATTCACTCGGAAAAACTTGGGACCTAAGGCCCAGTACCTCTGCTTCTTGGATTCAGTTCTCTGAGGTGGTGACTGAGGGAGAGCAGACAAGAGAGGCATTAGGAAACCAGTGCTCTTCTGCCTTAGGCTACCCAGTGCTCGTAAGACTAAGGAAACACATGAAGTTTTTCTCGGAGCTGCTTATTTTTTCTCATTTCTGATCTTCTTTTTCTGTCCTGCTCTTTAATGATACTGCCAAATGGAACTCAAGTTAATGGATCCATTAATGTGGTTGCTGAACTCATGCTTCGGGTGGACAAGATTCTGGTGGTGGTGGTGGTGGTGGGTTTTTTTTTTCTTCCATTCTTCTTTCCTCTGTCGATGCCGGTGCTTTGGGTGGCACTAAGGCCCTTGGGGGAGGAATCGTATACTGTTAAAGGCAATTCATTGTACAATTTTTTTTAAATTGTACTTCAGGTGAAGGTTTACAGAAAAAAATAGTTTCTCATGAAACAGTAGTACACATATTGTTTTATGACATTGGTTAACAACCGCACAATATGTCAACCCACTAACTTCTCAACCTTTTTTTTTTGTGTGGTGAAAATACACATAGCCAAAGATACACCATTTCAAAAATTTCTACATGCACAGTTCAGTGACATTGACTATGCTCTTCCAATTGTGCTGCTATTCTCACTTAAGATGAAGGCTTACGGAACATAATAGTTTCTCATTTAACAGTTACTACACATGTTGCCCTATGACAATGGTTAACAATCTCACAACACATCAACAATATCCTTACTCAACCTTAGGCTCCCTATCACCAGCTTCCTTGTCCCCTTCTGCCTTCTGGCCCTTGTCGCTGGACTCCTGTACCTCATTCGTCCCATTTGGTTTTACAGGGCTGTCCACTCCCAGGCTGAATGGTGAACCTTGGAGATGATTTCACCACTGAGCTAAAAGGGTGTCTGGGGGCCATACTCTCGGGGTTTCTCCAGTCTCCTTTAGGCCAGTAAATCTGGTCTTTGTTTTGTCAGTTAGAATTATGTTCTACTTCCATCTCCAGCCTTGTCCAGAACCCTCTGTTATGATCCTGGTCAGAGCAGTGAGTGGTGGTAGCCGGGCACCATCTAGCTGTACTGGACTCAGTCCAGTGGAGGCCTTGGTAGCTGTGGACGATTAGTCCTTCGGACTAATCTTTTCTTTGCATACTGTTCTCTTCATTCTCCCTTGCTCCCGAAGGGATGAGACCAGTGGAGTATCTTAGATGGCCGCTCACAGGCTTTTAAGACCCCAGGCACTACTCACCAAGGTAGAATGCAGCACATTGTCTCTATAAACTGTATTAGGCCAATTGAGCTAGATGTTCCCCAAGACCATGGTCCCCACAGCCCTCCGCCCAGCAATTCAGTCCCTCAGGGAGTTTGGATGTGTCTGTGGGGCTTCCATGACCTTTCCTTGTACAGGTTGTGATAGTTTCCCCTGTATTGTGTACTGTCTCACCCTTCACCCAAGATACCACTTATCTATTGCCTATTTAGTATTTCCCCCCGCCCCCATCCCTGGTAACCGACAAAGATTGTTACATTTTGTGTGTGAACTTTTTCATGGATTTTTACAATAGAGGTCTCATACAATATTTGTCCTTTTGTGATTGACTTATTTCACTCAGCATAATGTCTTCCAGTTTCATCCATGTTATGAGATGCTTCACAGATTCATTGTTGTTCTTTCTGATTGCATAGTACTCCATTGTGTGTATGTACCATAGTTTGTTTATCCATTCATCTGTTGATGGGCATCTAGGTTGTTTCCATTGTTTTGCTATTGTGAACAATGCTGCCATGAACATAGGTGTGCATATGTCTATTCGAGTGACGGCTCTTATTTCTCTACGATATATTCCTAGGAGTTGGATTGCTGGATCGAATGGTATGTCTATTTCTAGCTTTCTGAGGAAGCGCCATATCATTTTCCAAAATGGTTGTATCATTCTTCATTCCCACCAGCAGTGCATAAGAGTTCCCATCTCCCCGCAGCCCCTCCAACATTTGTTATTTCCAGTGTTTTTGATTCGTGCCAGTAATGCCGGGTGAGATGATATCTCATTGTGCTTTTAATTTGCATTTCTCTAATGGCTAGTGATCGCATTTCCTCATGCATCTGTCGGCCATTTGAATGTCTTCTTTGGCGAAGTGTCTGTTCATTTCTTTTGTCCATTTTTTAATAGGATTTTTTGTCTTTTTGTTGTAGAGGTGTTGGACTTTCTTGTAGATTATGGAGATTAGACCTTTGTCTGACTTGTACTGTCCAAAAACTTTTTCCCAGTCTGTAGGTTCTCTTTTTCCTCTTTTGGTGAAGTCTTTTGAAGAGCATAGGTGTTTGATTTTTAGAAGATCCCAGTTATCTGGCTTATCTATTGGGGTTTGTGCATTGATGGTTATGGTTTGTATCCTGTTAATGCCGTGTATTAAGGCCTGTAGTGTTGGTCTTATTTTTTCTTCAATGAACTTTATAGTTTTAGGCTTTATATTCAGGTCTTTGATCCATTCTGAAGTAGTTTTTGTATATGGCATGAGGTACGGGTCCTGTTTCATTTTTTTGCAGATGGATATCCAGTTTTGCCAGCACCATTTGTTAAAAAGACTGTCTTTTCCCCATTTGATGGACTTTGGGCCCTTGTCAAAGATCAGGTGACCATAGGTGGATGGATTTACATCTGCATTCTCAATTCTGTTCCATTGGTCAATTTATCTGTCGTTGAACCAGTATCAGGCTGTTTTGACTACTGTAGCTGTATAGTAGGTTCTGAAGTCAGGTAGTGTAAGTCCTCCAACTTTATTCTTCTTCAGTAGTGCTTTACTTATTAGGGGCTTCTTCCCTTTCCATATAAAGTTAATGATTAGTTTTTCCATCTATTTGAAGAATGTTGTTGGTATTTGGATCGGGATTGCGTTGTATTTGTAAATTGCTTTGGGTACTACTGTCATTTTCACTATGTTGAGTCTACCTATCCATGAGCATGGTATGTTTTTCCATTTATGTAGATCCCTTTGAGTTTCTTGCAGTAGTGTTTTGTATTTTTCTTTGTATAGGTCTTTTACATACCTGGTTCAATTTACTCCTAAGTATTTTATTTTTTTAGGAGCTATTATAAATGGTATTGTTTTTCCTGATGTCCTTTTCATCGTTCTCTTTATTGGTGTATAGGAATCCAACCAATTTTTGTATGTTTATCTTGTATCCTGCTATTCTGCTGAACCTTTCCATTAGTTCCAGTAGTTTTCTCATGGAGTCTTTAGGGTTTTCTATGTATAGTATCATATCATCCACAAACAGGGACAATTTAACTTCTTTATTACCAATTGGATGCCCTTTATTTATTTTTCTTGCCTTACTGTTCTAGCTGGAACTTCTAGCACAATATTAAATACAAGTGGTGTTAAAGGGCATCCTTGTCTTGTTCCTGTTCTCAAGGGGAATGTTTTCAGCCTCTCTCCATTAAGAATGATGTTGGCTTTTGGATTTGCATAGATGCCCTTTATTATGTTGAGAAATTTCCCCCATACCTGTTTTATTGAGAGTTTTTATCAGGAATGGGTGTTGGACTTCGTTGAATGCCTTTCCTGCGTCAATTGAGATGATCATGTGATTCTTTTCTTTCCTTTTATTTATGTGGTGGATTACGTTGATTGATTTTCTAATGTTGAACCATCCTTGCATACCTGGTATGAATCCTACTTGGTCGTGGTGTATTATTTTTTTGATATGATACTGAATTCTGTTGGCTAGAATTTTGCTGAGAATTTTTGCATCTATATTCATGAGAGATATTGGTCTGCAATTTTCTTTTTTTGTGGCATCTTTGCCTGATTTTGGTATCAGGGTATGCTGGCTTCGTAGAATGAATTCAGAAGTGTTGCTTCCATTTCTATGTTCTGAAATAGTTTCAGTAGTACTGGTACAAGCTCTTCTCTGAATGTTTGGTAGAATTCTCCAGTGAAGCCATCTGGGCCAGGGATTTATTTTGTTGGGAGTTTTTTTTTATTACCTTTTCAATCTCTTCTCTTGTTATGGGTCTGTTCAGATTTTCAATATCACTTTGTGATAGTTTGGGTAAGTAGTGTGTTTCTAGAAATTTATCCATTTCCTCTAGGTTTTCAAATTTGTTGGAGTATAGTTTTTCATAATTTTCATAATACTCTGTTATGATCCTTCTTATTTCAGTTGGGTCTGTTGTAGTATACCCCATTTCATTTTTTATTTGGGTTTTTTGTGTCCTCTCCTGTTTTCCTTTTGTCAGTCTGGCCAATGGTTTGTCGATTTTGTTGATTCTTTCAAAGAACCAACTTTTGGTTTTGTTTATTCTTTCTATTGTTTTTCTGTTCTCTATTTCATTTATTTCTGCTCTAATCTTTATTATTTCTGGTGGCGTGGGCTTTTTTTTATGTTCTCTTTCTATAGGTTTGAGTGGTGTAGTTAATGCCTTGATTTTGTCCCTTTCTTCTTTTTTAATGTGTGCATCTATTGCTATAAATTGTCCTCTGAGGACTGCCTTGGCTGTGTCCCAAAGGTTTTGGTATGATGTATTTTCATTCTTGTTTGATTCTAGGAATTTTTTTATTCCATTTCTGATTTATTCTATTACCAAGTGATGTGTAAGCAGGGTATTATTCAGTTTCCATGTAATTGATTTTTTTCCTTGCTCTTTCTGTTGTTAATTTCTACCTTGATTATTTTGTGGTCAGAGAAGATACTTTGTAGTATCTCAACGTTTTGGATCTTGTTGAGGATTGCTCTGTGGCCTAATATGTGGTGGATTCTGGAGAACGTTCCATGTGCATTGGAAAAGAATGTGCACTTTTCAGCTGTAGGGTGGAGTGTTCTATAAATGTCTATGAGGTCAAGTTGGCTGATTGTGCCCTTTAGGTTTTCTGTATCTTTGCTGAGTTTCTTTTTAGATGTTCTGTCCTTTACCGAGACTGATGTGTTGAAGTTTCCTATTATTGTGGAACTGTCAAGTTCTCTTTTCAGTGCTGTTAGAGTTTGTTTTATGTATTTTGGAGCCCTGTCACTGGGTGTGTAGATGTTTACTATGCTTATGTCTTCATGATGGATTGTTCCCTTAGTCATTACATAGTGTCCTTCTTTGTCTTTTATGTGGATTTTGTTTTAAAATCTATTTTATCTGAGATTAGTATTGCCACTCCTGCTCTTTTTTGGTAGTTGTTTGCTTGATATATTTTTTCCATCATTTGATTTTTAATACATCTACTTCTTTGTTTCTAAGGTGAGTCTCCTGTAGACAGCATATTGATGGATCCTGTTTTTTTTTTTTTTATCCATTCTTTCACTCTCTGTCTCTTTATAGGTGCATTGAGTCCATTTACATTCAGTGGAATTATTGATAGGTGTGAGTTTATTGCTGTCATTTTGTAGTGCTTTTTTCCATGGTGCTGACATTTCCTTTGTTCCTGTTACTCTCCTGTGCTGAATTCCGTTTGTTTATGGATTTTTTTTCATTTCTTTTGTTTTTTTTTAGGTTTAGTTTTTACTGAAATTTTATGTTTTTCTTCATTTTGATGAGTAGGTTTGTCAAGCTTCTTTTTGGTTACCATGAAATTTACCCTTATCCTAGTTTGAACCAGTCTATTATTACTTGGTATCGCCTTGCCTTCCTCTCCATTAGAAGGTTCTATACCTATACCATTTATTGCATCTTTTCTTGTTCTGATGCTGTTGTCAATTACAGACTAATTGTTCTGAATCCTTGTTGTATTTCTTTTGGTTTTGGATAGTCTTTGAGAGTTCATTTCTTAGATTAGTATCTGGCTGGTATAATCCTGTGTCCTAGATTCAGCCTGTGAGCTGACATTGTTTGTTCTCAGATTAAAGGACTCCCTTAAATAATTCTTGTAAATTTGGTTTGGTTTTTACATAGTCCCTTAATTTTTGTTAATCTAGAAATGACCTAATTTCACCATCATATCTGAATGAGAGTTTTGCAGGATATATTATTCCTGGCTGGTAATTTTTTTCTTTCAAGGTTTTATATATGTCATCCCATTGCCTTCTTGCCTGCATGGTTTCTGCTGAGTAATCTGAGCTTAGTCTTATCGTTTCTCCTCTGTATGTGACTTTTTGTTTTTCTCAAGATGCTCTCAGGATTCTATGTCTTTGTTTTTGGTGAATGTGATTATAATATGTTTTGGTGATTTTCTTTTGGGGTCTATCCTATATGGGGTTCGTTGAGCTTCTTGGATGGCCAGCTTTTCATTTTTCATTATATTGGGGAAGTTTTCTGTCAGCAGTTCCTCAGTGATCTTCTCTGTGTTTTCTGTTTTCTCCCTCTGTTCTGGAACTCCAATCACTCACAAATTTTAGCTTTTATTGTATCCCACCCACATAATTCTCAGCATCTCTTCATTTTTCTTTGTTCTTTTTTCTGATTTTTCCTCAGAGTTGTATCCAAGTGTTTGTCTTCCATTTCGCTGATCCTGTCTTCCACTGTTTCAAACCTGCTCCTCAGCCCTTCTATGATACCGTCCATTTCTGAAATCTTGTTGTTTATCTTTTGGATTTCTAATTGCTGTTTTTGTATGATTTCTAGTTGTGAATTTATTTTGTCATTTTGTTCCTGCATTATTTTCCTGAATTCTTCCATTTTTTTGTCATATTTCCCATGAATTTGTCTTATTTTTCCATGAGTTTGTCTATTTTTTCCTCATTTTTGTCTGCT
The DNA here is from genome assembly GCA_030035585.1 of Dugong dugon. Classification (NCBI taxonomy): domain Eukaryota; kingdom Metazoa; phylum Chordata; class Mammalia; order Sirenia; family Dugongidae; genus Dugong; species Dugong dugon. Next base: position 1,669,532 of record CM057475.1, on the reverse strand, counting down.
TTTTGCTTCAACTCTTGGATATCTCTGAATATCAGAGAGTTGAATTTCCTATCAGGTAGTTCTGCCTTTTGTTCTACTGGAAAGTCATCTACTGTTTTATTTTGGATGCCAACTGGAACCATCTTCTCCTGTTTTTGTAAATGTTTTGATATTGTCTGGTGTCTTTAGAAATTCGGTAGTTATTTTCCTTATTTATTGATTTTAGATGTTTTTTTTGTTTTGTCCTGCTGTTTTGTTTTATTTGGCTATGTCTGAGCAGGCGAGGTCTTTGTTCTTTGTTGTTTGCCCGTCTTTGGGCATGATAGTTTTCGCCTCTTTCTCCAATTGGCAGGGTAAATTGCTCAGATATGGTACAGCAGGGCGGGTCTAGCCAAAGAGGAGTTACTGGGCTGTGTTGTTTGTGGCACTTACTATGGCCAGCAGGGCATGCCGATAATCAGTGCAGGGCAGGTTCTGGTTGGCCATGCCTGGGCTGCTTGGTGATGTGATGTTCAGCACACGGTGCAGGTAGTTAGGATGTAGGGGGGAAACTGTGATTTGTGGAGATAAGATGGGTATGGGAGAGAGGACACAGGAACATGAGCCAAAACATGCAAACAAACAGAAAAGAGAACTTGGGGAGCTTGCTGTTGGAGTGGAGAGATGAGAGACTATGATATGGAGAAAAACAAAAAGCAGAAAAAGAGGGAAAAAAAAGAAAAGAAAAAACGAATAAATAAATTAGGGAAGAAAGAAGAAAAGCTCCCAGGGATCCCTCTGGTGTGGCTGTGCAACTTGGGGAAGTCGCTTCACAGCCTGGCTAGAAAGGGTAGAAGTGTCACTCAGTGCCAGGTATTCAGGGGACAGGAAGAGAAGGAAAGTATAGAGAGGAGAAACTGGGTAATGAAGAAAGACAAAAGGGGAAAAAGAGGGAAAAGAAAACAAAACAAATAAAAAACAGAAAAAGCCCCCCCCCCCAAAAAAAAAACAAGAAAAAAGAAATACCATCGAGTATCCCTCTGCTCATCTGCACAAACTGAGGGGGTAGGTCCCAAGCCATGCAGTACTGCCCTGCTAGAACAGGCTCCCAATTTGAGAAAAGAAAAAGAAAGCAAACAATTCAAAACAAATAAACAAAAATCCCTGGGATCCCACCAGTGTGGCAGCACGGGCCGGAAAGCAGTTTCACATTCAAGTAGCATTTCACAGCCTTTCAGGAAGCAGCAAAGATGGTGCACGGAGCCAGGTATTTGAAAGAAAGGAGGGGGAGGTGGTGACAGGTAAGGAAGAACTCTAAAGAAGAGGAAAAAAGCAACACCAGCAGCCAACAAATGGCACTTAGGGTGCTGTCCAGTGAAGGTGGGTGGAATCCAAGTGGCACTGGAGTGAAGGTTGTGCTTCCCAGCCAAGACAGTGGCTGCAGGAAGCAGAGCAAGCTAAGTAGAGGTGAAGAAGGGTGGGGGGCTGGAAAGCGTATATTGCTGGTTACTGGTTGTTCTGTCTCCTGCTGTAAGCTCTGTGAAGCTGCTTTCTCATACCCCCTATTTGCTGATCTCTAATAGGCTTCCAAGATGGCAGATCCATGCTGTGTTAGCTGATAGGGGACCTTTGCATGTATCTCTCCTTGCTCTCTGTTCTCTGTCAGTTTCTTATTCCATTTGGTGCTTGGCTGAGTTCTTTATCTCTTCATTTCATGCTTAAGGTTTCAGGATTGCCGTTTTCTCTGTTTGGCTTAGTTTTTCGGATTTTTGCTGTGTAGGGACAGTGTGGTGCTTTTGCCTACAGTGCCATGTTGCCTGGAACCTGTCCTTTGATTTTTTGTCTGCTGATTCTATGGGTATTGGTTGTGGATCCAAGTAAAATGAAATCCTTGATGACTTCAATCTTTTCTCCATTTATCATGTTTCTTATTGTGAGGATTTTTGTTTTCTTTATGTTGAGGTATAATCCATACTGAAGGCTGTAGTCTTTGATCTTCATCAGTAAGTGATTCAAGTTCTCTTCCCTCTCAACAAGCAAGGTTGTGTCATCTGCGTAACGCAGGTTGTTAATGAGTCTTCCTCCAGTCCTGATGCCATATGCTTCTTCGTATAATCCAGCTTCTTGAATTATTTGCTCAGCATTACAAGTTGCATAAGTACAGTGAAAGGCTACAACTCTGACACAAAATTTTCCTGACTTTAAACCACACAGTATCCCCTTGTCCTGTTCGAATGACAGCCTCTTGGTCTAAGGACAGGTTCCTCAATAGCACAATTAAGTGTTCTGGAATTCCCATTCCTCGCAACATTATCCATAATTTGTTATGATCCCCACAGTCAAATGTATTTGCGTAGTCAATAAAACACAGATAAATATCTTTCTGGTATTCTCTGCTTTCATCCAAGATCCATCAGACATCAGCAATGATATTCCTTATTCCACTTCCTCTTCGGAATCCGGCTTGAATTTCTGACAGTTCCCTGTACTGCTGCAACCATTTTTGAATGATGTTCAGCAAAATTTTACTTGTGTGTGATATTAATGATATTGTTCGATAATTTCTGCATTCTGTTGAATCACCTTTCTTTGGAATTGGCATAAATATGGTAGCTGTCTTTCAAATTACTTGGCATAGACGAGTGACCACCTCCAGCGCTGCATCCTTTTGTTGGAACATCTCAAATGGTATTTCGTCAATTCCTGGAATCTTGTTTTTTGCCAATGCCTTCAGTGCAGCTTGGACTTCTTCCTTCAATATCATCGTTTTTTGATCAGAAACTACCTCCTGAAGTGGTTTTATGTCGACCAATTCTTTTTGGCACAGTGACTCTGTGTATTCCTTCCATTTTGTTGCTTCCTTCGTCGTTCAATATTTTGTCCATGGAATCCTTCAATATCGCAACTTGAGGCTTGAATTTTTTCTTTAGTTCTTTTAGCTTGAGAAATGCTGAGTGTGTTCTTCCCTTTTGGTTTTCCAACTCCAGGTCCTTTCACATTTCATTATAACCATTTACTTTGTCTTCTCGAGCTGCCCTTGTTCAGCTCTTTTACTTCATCGTTTCGTCCATTCGCTTTGGATACTCTATGTTCAAGAGCAAGTTTCAGAGTCTCTTCTGACATTCATTTTGGTCTTCTCTTTCTTTCCTGTCTTTCAAATGATCTTTTTCTTTCTTCATGTCATCTCACAATTCATCTGGTCTTTGGTCATCAGTGTTCAATATGTCAAATCTATTCTGAAGATGGTCTCTAAATTCAGGTGAAATATACTTAAGGTCATATTATCGCTCTCATGAATTAGTTTAAATTTTCTTCAGCTTCAACTTGAACTTGCATATGAGCAACTGATGGTCTGTTCCACAGTTGGCCCCTGGCCTTTTTCTGACTGAAAATATTAAACTTCTCCATTGTCTTTTTCCACAGATGTAGTCAATTTGATTCCTGTGTATTCTATCCAGTGAGGTCCATGGGTACAGTCCCCATTTATGTTGTGGAAAAAAGGTATTTGCAATGAATAAGTCATCGGTCTTGCAAAATTCTATTATTTGATCTCTGGCATCATTTCTATCACCAAGGTTATGTTTTCCAACCACCAATCCTTCTTCTTTGTTTCCAACTTTCACACTGCCATCAACAGTAGTTATCAATGCATCTTGAAAGCATGTTTGATCAGTTTCAAAAGTTGGTAAACTTCAACTTCTTCATCTTTGTCCTTAGTGGTTGGTGTATAAATTTGAGTAGTAGTCATATTAATTGGTCTTCCTTGTAGGTGTATGGATATTATCCTATCACTGACACTGTTGTATTTCAGGATTGATCTTGAAAAATTTTTTTGACGATGAATGCATTGTCATTCCTCTTCAGTTCGCCATTCCCAGCATAGTAGACCATATGATTGTCTGATTCAAAATGGCCGACACCAGTTCATTTCAGCTCACTAATGCCTAGGATAATGATCTTTATGCATTCCATTTCATTTTTTACAAAGCCCAATTATTAATGGATTTGCAGCTGTTTCTTCTCATTTTAAGTTGTGGCACATCATCAAATAAAGGTCTTGAAAGCTTTACTCCACCCACATCATTCAGGATGACTCTACTTTGAAGAAGAAACTCATTTCCAGTATTATTTTGAGTGCCTTCCAACCTGAGGAGTTCATCTTCTGGCACTATATCAGACAACGTTCCCTGCTATTCATAAGATTTTCTCTGGCAATCTTTTTTAGATGTAAATGATCAGGTCTTTCTTCCTAGTCTTAGTCTGAAAGCTCCATTGAAACTTCTACACCATCGGTGACCCTGATAGCATCTGAAATTCCAGTGGTATAGCTTCCAGCATCACAGTAACACACAAGCTACCACAGTACGACAAACTGACAGACGAGTGGTGGTTGCAAATAGTAGCCCACATGAAAAAGCTGATTAATCTGGTGGCTACTTGCTGCTTTGCAATTATTTCTTCCTTATGTTGTCTCAATCACCCTATGTAGTGGCATCCATTGGGTCTTGTGTTTACTTTGCTAAGGAGCAGGAAATGGGGCGGGGGGAAGGGAATGAAATGAGCCCATTCCATATTACCAGAGTTGTAGGTATTAAATGTATTGGGGACAGAAAAAGAAAGCTTTCCTGGAAATTCGGGTAATCAAACTCAGAACCTCATGCACACAAAGCATGCACTCCACCATTGAGCTACACTCCTCGGCTCTTCTGCAACCTTCTGTGTTATCCTTGAAATATAATACTTATTTTCTGTGGCTCCTTGAAACTTCAGTTTTTGAAAGTGGACAGTCCATTCTGTTAAACCCACTATTTCTAAAACCTCTACACTTTTTACACCTATGATAAAGGAAGGATAATTAAATTCTGGAACATATGACACTGTTTTTACTCCTAGAATTCTACCTGCCTAGTCAGTCCTCTCCTAGATCCTCTCACCTACTGAATGCCTCTTTTCTATTTTATTTTTGAGCCACTTCCTTGCAAAGTCCCACGTTGGAATTTTCTCTTCAGTCTTCCACTCTACCATTTCTTTCTCCTATGCTATAGACCATTTTACTCAGACTTCCTTGACCATCTTGTCCATACTGACATGTTCAAGAATTATTGATCTTCTGTTAATTCTTGCCTTCGTTTTCTATGCCATACTCTGCCTTCCCCAACAAGTTAAGCCCAGGAAATAACTCCTGATATTGCAACAACAGCTTGACACCATTATGTGCAGAATAAAAAGTATTATCTCCTATTTGTAATTATCTTGTTTCCCTCAATTTTATAACTTGAGAAATGGCTTCATACTACAGCTGGTAAGACCAGAGAAGAGTAGGTTACCAGGTAGTCTTGTGGGTTTTGATGCGTTTAACTTCTGGTCCTCAATCCCAAATACTTCAGGTCAAGGACCACTTCGTTCACATCTTTGAACCAAGTGATTAACCCAATGATTTCTCCATAATAAATAGCCAAAACATATCTTTGACTGAATGCATGAAAGAATATGCACAGGTACTGATTTTGATTCTTCTTAAAAGGAAAAAATGGCTATATCAGATTCTTTTCAAGTAATGACAGCAGAAAAATAATCCCCACTAATTTCTTTGGTCTAGATTTATAATTCTCCTTTAAGGGCTGAAGGATCATAGCTTCATATCTCAAAGGTACGGTAATAATAAATTCCCTAGGTGGCGCAAATGGTTTGTGCTCAACTGCTAACCGAAATGTTGACGGCTAGAACCCCCCCAGAAGAAAAGACCTGGTGATCTGCTTCCATTAAGATTACAGCCAAGGAAACCCTATGGAGCAGTTCTACTGTGAAACATGGGGTCACAATGAGTAGAATCAACTTGATGACAACTAACACCAGCAGGAGTTTCTATCTTCTGCCTTTAGACCTTTATCGGTATTATCTGGCTTCTTCCAGATTCTTCCAAATCTATTATCCCCATTACCTCCTTCAGTACTGAATAAATTTCTCATTTACATTGGGAAGTTCTCCGTCTTCTTTCTCTTTCATTTACTCCCCATTTTCCTTCTTCTTATCCTCCTTTTATCATTTTGCTCTTGTCTCTTCAAACTTTCCTCTATTTCCAGTCCTTGTTTCCACTCAATTTCTATGCTGAGGAAGATTTTTGTTTTTAAATATCAGGTCAGTTTTTATATGAGTAAGCCTTGTTTCTTAAATAATATTGCAAATTATATGGCTCCTCACATACCTCTTTAAACCATATTTAACTTCCAAATAAAGAAAATGTCAGTCATGCTTACCCTTGACTTTGATCACAGGTCATGAGATTACTAAGAAGTACCCCAGGAAATCTTGCTTTCCAGACATGTTCCTTCATGACCCCTTTGTGTAGTGACAACCCAATTTAAACTTGAAAATCAAGATCAATCACTATAGCCAGTGTAGTAAGCCTCTTCTTTGCCTGTTGATTCATTGAAATGAGAAGTCCAAAGTGGTCAGGTGACATTTTCAACTTCCAGTTTAATGGAACAATTACTGTGTACTCCGATTGAAGAATTTATCCCTTGGGAACATTGACTTCTAAAGCAGCAAGTCCAAACTTGCAAGAGCCAAAAGCAAAATTTTGCCAGTGGAAGGTTCAGTTTTCTATGGTGATAGAGTCCACCACCCTATATCTCTTCTGCTAATTATAACTAAAACTCTGGGCAATAAAAATAAACTTGCCAAAGACTCTAAAAAGTAAACCAACACAGGCAAGTTACATGAGACTTAAAACTTGTAGGAGTGACCTGCAAGGGGCGAGGAGTGATTTTCCAATTTTTAAAGTATTTTCCTTGATGGCCTTGCACTGAGTGCAGGCCCCTGTCATAGAGCAGTTGTATAGGCAACAAAAACTGAGAGAAACTTCATCTTTCTAGCCAAAGGAACCAGCAAAAGAGAACACTGCAGGCTGGGAAATTGAGAATTCTAGAGAGGAGACATCTTAAGAAGGGATTTCCCTAAGTCTGCATATGAATCTACATAAGTCTTAAGCTCTGAAATGTTTGTGCTTTGTACAGACCCAAACCAGCATAACAAAGGCTTTGCAAACTAAAATTATATTTAAACCAAGACCTCAGTCTCAGACTAACCTGAGCGGCACATGCTCAGGGAAGGCCTGAAGCAGTATATTAAAGTATTGGAGAACTAAATTGAGATTGGGACTACCATCCATAAAAAGAGAGACAAAACTTTCAGTCTGAACATAACCAGGTAGTTATCTGCTGAAAACAAACAAAAATCAGCATTCTCCAAAGATTATAACAGGACCTATAGTTTACACAACATGACATTCATAATATCAAGGATACCATCCAAAACTACTCAACATGCAAAGAACCAAGAGAATAAGATAAATTTTCAAGAGAAAAAACAGATGCCAACTCCAAGATAACCCAAATTTTGAAATTATCAGGCCAGGACTTTGAAGTATCTATTATGAATGTGCTCTATATGGTAAAGTTAAACACACTTTAATGAACCAAAATGTAAATGTTCTCAGTAGAGAAATAGGGATTATATATATAAAAAAAAAACTAAATGGAAATTTCAGATATGAAAAATATAATATCTGAAATAAAAATTCACTGGATAGACTTAATGTTGAAGCAAAGAAAAATTAATAGATTAACGATAGATCAATAGAAATAATCTAGTTTGAAAAGAAAGAAAATAGAAGAATGAAGACAGTGAATAGAAACTCAGGGTCCTATAGGACAATATTAAATGGTATAACATAGTGTCAATGGGTCTCAGGAGAGGTGAAAGAGATTGGGATAGAAAAATATTTGAATAAATAATGACTAAAATTCTCCCAGATTTATCTTTGGACATAATTTACAGATTCAAGAAACTCAGTGAACTACAAACAGTATAAGCTGGAAAACACACACATACACACACAGAAAGACACATAATAATCCAACTGCTGAAAACAAAAGATAAAGGGAAAAAAAAGTTGAAAGCAGATACAATATAATACATTATTTATAGGGAAACAATTCCCAAAACTGCAGACTACTTTGTAGAAACTATGGAAGCCAGAAGACAGTGAAATAATGTCTTCAAAATAATGAAAGAAAAAAAAAAAAACTCAATATAATTCTATATCCAGAGAAAGAAACCCTCAAACATAAAGGTAAAATAAAGATATTCCCTAAGAAGAAAAGCTAAGAGAATTCATTAACAGTAGAATTTTTCGACAAGAAGTATTAAAGGAATTCCTTCAAGCTAAAGGAAAATGATATCAGAGGCAAACCTGAATCCTCAGGAATGAAGGAAGAACAAATGCAATGATAACAATCTGCATAAATATAATGGACTATTTTTCCTCCTAAGTTTTTAAAAAATATATGAATGTTGAAAGCAAAAGTTACAACGTTATCTAGTAGAATTATCAATGAGTATAGGTGTAATACACTCATTGACAGGTGCATATGTAGCTGTATATGACAAATATAAAGCTGGTGGAGGTGTAAAGGGTCCTATATAGTTGCCAGGATTCTACACTTACTTTAAGTGATACAATATCAACTCTAAGTAGATGGTGAAATGTTAAGTATGTATATCATAATTTCTAAAGCAATCATTAAAGGAACAATGCTGCCAGATATAGAAAAAAAAAGCCAATAAATAAGTTAAAATGGAATACTGAAGATATTAAAAAAATCCAAAGAAGGCAACAAAGGGTAAACAGAATAACAATAAAACAACAAAAAAACATTAAAAGAGACAAAACAGAAAACAAACAATAAAATGGTAGCTCTGAATCCAATCATACCAACTACTATATGAAATGTTAATAATCTAAACACTCCAATTAAAAAAGCAGAAACAGAAGAGTGGATTAAACAACAAATCTATGGTATATGCTATCCATAAGAGCATATTTTAAGTATAAAAACACAGATACCTTGAAATTAAACAGACATAAGAAAGTTGTAATGGCTTCAAGACAAAGATTAAAGAGGGATATTTCTTAATGAAAAAGGACAATTCACCAGGAGAACATAACAATTAGAAATGCATATGAACTTAATAACAGGGTCTCAAAATATATGAAGCACAAAATACGCAGAATTAAAGGAAGAAATAGACAATTCCACAATTACAGCAGGAGAGTTTAACATCCCTCTCTCAGCAAGTGATAGAGCAACTAAATTAAAAATAAGCAAGGGCATAGAAGAACCAAACAACACTATCAACTACCTTGATCTGACATTTATAGAATACCAAATCTACAATTATATTCTTCTCAAATTTTCATAGCATGTTCACCAAGATAGATCACAAATGTTGGGTTATAAAACAAGTCTTAATAAATTTAAAAGAATTAAATTAGAAGTCAATAAAAACAAGATATCTAGGAAAAGACCAAAAGTATGGAAGTAGACAACACACATACAAATTATTTGTGAGTGAAAAATGAAAACACAAAGGAGACAAGAACATATTTTAAAGTGAATAAAAATTAAAAGACAACATATCAAAATGTGTAAATGTAAATAAAGTGGTGCTTAGAGGGAAACTTACAGATTTAAACACTTTTTATTAGAAGAGAAGAAAGATCTAAAATCAATGACCAAAGTTTCCATCTTAAGAAACTAGACTGAAGTAAACTTAAAGTAAATAAAAGGAACGACAGCATAAAGAGCAGAAATCAACAAAATAAATACAGACAACAAAGAAATTTATAAAACTCTAGCTAGTATGATCAATAAAAATAAAAGAGAATGCAAGTTACCAATATCAGGAATGCAAAATGGTTATCACCAGGAATTCTACATGCATTGAAAGAATAATAAGAGAACACTGTAAACAACTTTATGCCAGCAAATATGAAAATTTAGATGAAATAAACAATTTTTTAAAATACAATTTACTAAAAATTGACATTTGAAGAAACAGAAAATTTGAATTGCTCTATTCTTATTAAAGAAAGTGAATTTGTTATCAAAAACTTCTACAAAGGAAACTCTAGCCCCAGATGATTTTTCTGGTAAGTTCAAACTTTTTAAGAAAATACTGAATTTGTTTTATGAGGCCAGCACATCCCTAATACCAAAACTTGACAAAGATATTTGAACAAAAGTTTACAGATCAATATTCCTTATAAACATGGATGCAAAAATCCTTTACAAAATGTTAACAAATCAAATCCAAAAATATATAAAAATGATAAATCATCATGACCAAGTTGGGCTTAACCTGGAAATGCAAGGTTTCTTCCATCATTCTAAAATCAATCATGCAATTCACCATATTAACAGAATAAAGAGAAAAACCTACTATTTCAATAGATGTAGAAATGTATTTGACATAATTTAATACCCATTCATGATTTAAAAAAACAAACAAACAAACTCTTAGCCAGGAATAGTAGGAAACTTCCTATTACAGGTAAACGGCATCTATGAGAAACCTACAGGTAACATCATATTTAATGGAGACAGATTGAACTAATTCCTCCTGAGATTAAGAACAAGGCCATGATGTCCACTTCTGTCACTTTTATACAATGTTATCCTGGGGAACCTAGTCAGTGCAATAAAACAAGAAAAAGAAATTTTAACAGTCTAGATTGGAAAGAAGCAAAATGTTCTCTGTTTTCACATTGTAAGATTATTTACCTAGACAGTTCTAACAAATCTGTAAACAGGTACTAAAGCTAATTAATTCATCAAGGTCAAAAAATATAAGGTAAACATACAAAAATCAATTTAATTCTTTACATATTAGCAGGAAAAATAGGAAAGTGACATTTTAAAAATCTCAACAGTAGTGCCAGAAAATACAATAAACAAAAAACCAAAACCGTTCAGTGCATTCTGACTCATAGCAACCCTACAGGACAGAGTAGAACTGCCCCATAGGGTTTCCAAGGCTGTAATCTTTATGGAAGCAGACTGTCACATCTTTCTCCCACATCTTTCTCCTGTGGATCAGCTTATGAGTTTGAACTGCCACCTTTGGGTTAGCAGCCTAGTGCTTAACCCCTGTGCCACAAGGGATCCTCATAAAATATAAAACCTAGGGATAAATCTAACAAAAGATATTGAAGTCTAATATATTGAAAACTACAAAACATTGCTGTGAAAATTTTAAGAAAACCTAAATAGATGGAAATATGTTTATATTCATGAAATGGAAAACTCAAGATAAAATTCTCCCACAATTTATCTGTACATTCAATGCAATCCCAGCAGGCTTTTTGTAGAAATTGGCAAACTTGTTCTAAAATATATATGGAAATGCAAAAAACCCGGGGGGGGGGGAAGCAATTTTAAGAAGAGTTAGGAAGATAAGGGAGAAGAGGAGAAGGAGGAGGAGGTAGGGGAGACTTTCAAGACCCAAGGAGAAACACCATACCCTTTAGCCATTATTCTCCAATTCCTAAATTTCCCCATCAGTTAGATGGTATAAAACTTAAACTCTTCAAAACCAGTAATGGCTGTCATGAAACCTATTACTGTCAAGTCAATTCCAACTCATAGCAACCTCTATAGGACAGAGTAGAACTGCCCTATAGGGTTTCCAACTGCCCTATAGAGCTGCTGGTGAATTTCAACCACCAACTTTTTGGTTAGCAGCCCTAGCTCTTAACCACAAGTTTCTCACTTGAACTTTGAATGAAATGTACATTTTGGATGAAATAAATTTTACTTTCTCAGTGTTTTTTTTGCAAGTCTCCTCCCCTTTTCTTACGCACTAGATATTATTCAAAAGCACTGTAATCAAATTAAACTAACCATGTTGTATGTATAATGACTATATATTCCTTCCATCTTCTTTTAATGCTTCCTCTGTAGTTTAATATTTCCCCCCATAGAATCCTTCACTATTGCAACTTGAGGCTGGAATTTTTCCTTCAGTTCCTTCAGCTTGAGAAATGCCGAGTGTGTTCTTCCCTTTTGGTTTTCTGTCTCAAGCTCTTTGCACATGTCATTATAATACTTTATCTTCTCAAGTTGCCCTCTGAAATCTTTTGTTCAGTTCTTTTACTTTATCATTTCTTCCTTTTGCTTTGGCTGCTTGACTTTCAAGAGCAAGTTTCAGAGTCTCTTCTGACATCCATTTTTGTCTTTTCTTTCTTTCCTGTCTTTTTAATGGCCTCTTGCTTTCTTCATGTGTGATTTCTTTGATGTCATTCCACAATTCGTCTGGTCTTTGGTCTTTACATTCAACGCATCAAATTTATTCTTGAGATGGTCTCTAAACTCAGGTGGAATATACTCAAGGACATACTTTCCCTCTCGTGGACTTGTCCTAATTTTCTTCAGTTTCAGCTTGAATTGCATATATGGAATTGATGGTCTGTTCCACAGTCGGCCTCTGGCTTTCCGACTGATGATATTGAGCTTTTCCATGATCTCTTTACACAGATGTAGTCGATTTGATTCCTGTATATTCCATCTGGCAAGGCCCACCTGTATAGTCACCATTTATGTTGTTGAAAAAAGGTATTTGCAATGAAGAAGTTGTTGGTCTTGCAAAAGTCTATCATTCGATCTCCAGCATCGTTTCTATTACCAAGGCCATATTTTCCCACTACGGATCCTTCTTCTTTGTTTCCAACTTTCGCATTTGAATCACCAGTAATTATCAGTGCATCCTAATTTCATGTTAGATTAATTTCAGACTGCAGAAGCTGGTAAAAATATTCAGTTTCTTCGTCTTTGGCCTTAGTGGTTGGTGCATATATTTGAATAACTGTCGTATTAATTGGTCTTCCTTATAGGCCTATGGATATTTCCTATCACTGACAGTGTTCTACTTCAGGATAGATCTTGAAATGTTCTTTTTGACGTTAAATGCAACATCATTCATCTTCAAGTTGTCATTCCCAGCATAGTAGACCATATGATTGTCCAATTTAAAATGGCTGAATACCAGTCCATTTCAGCTCACTAATGTCCAGGATAAGGATGTATATGCATTCCATTTCATTTTTTACAAAGTCCAATTTTCCTAGATTCATACTTCGTACATTCCACGTTCTGATTATTAATGGATGTTGGCAGCTCTTTCTTCTCATTTTGAGTCATGCCACATCAGCAAATGAAGGTCCCGAAAGCTTGACTCCGTCCATGTCATTAAGGTTGACTCTACTTTGGGAAGGCAGATCTTCCCCAGTCGTCTTTTGAATGCCTTCCAACCTTTCACCATACATATTCAGTCTGTATACTGAGTAAATAATCCGAGAAGCTGGACTATATGAAGAAGAACGGAGCATCAGGATTGGAGGAAGACTCATTAACAACTTGAGTTATGCAGATGACACAACCTTGCTTGCTAAAAATGAAGAGGACTTGAAGCACTTACTGATGGTTATCAAAGACTACAGCTTTCAGTGTGCATTATGCTTCAACATAAAGAAAACAAAAATCCTCATAACTGGACCAATAAGCAATATCATGATAAATGGAGAAAAGACTGAAGTTGTTGAGGATCTCATTTTACTTGGATCCACAATCAAAGCCCATGGAAGCAGCAGTCAAGAAATCAAGTGAAGTATTGCATTGGGCAAATCTGCTGCAAAAGACCTCTTTAAAGTGTTGAAAAGCAAAGATGTCGCCTTGAAGATTAAGATGCACTTGACCCAAGCCATGGTATTTTCAATTGCATCATATGCATGCAAAAGCTGGACAATGAAAAAGGAAGATCAAAGAAGAATTGACACCTTTGAATTGTGGTATTGGCAAAGAATATTGAATATGAATATTGAATTGAATATGGACTGCCGAAAGAACAAACAAATCTGTCTTGGAAGAAGTACAACCAGAATGCTCCTTAGAAGCAACGATGGCGAGACTACATCTTATATACTTCGGACATGTTGTCAGGATGGATCAGTCCCTGGAGAAGGAAATCATGTTTGGTAAAGTACAAGGTCATTGGAAAAGAGGAAGACCCTGAATGAAATGGATTGACACAGTGGCTGCAACAGTGGGCTCAAACATAACAAAGATTGTGAGTACGGCGCAGGACTGGGCACTGTTTCGTTCTGTGGTACATAGGGTGGCTATAAGTTGGAACTGACTCGATGGCACCTAACAATAACAACAGCAAGTTGCATGTATTCAATAAAGGATTACATGAAAACAATGAAATGCAGAGCACTACATACAGTAAACTACAATATTTACTGGTTGTTTTTTTATACCACTCATGTCTTCTTTTACCAATGTAAGCAAAATGCATAACTAATCTATTTCTAACCACCCCCTTTTGTTTTATCTACATCTAAGATCATCCACATAGAGATAACTGCTGTAAGTCTGTCATTATTTTAAATAAAGATTTAAAAATTTTAAGGGAAAAAAGCTGAAACTTACTAAGAAAATCTAGAATGTTTAGAAGGTGAGGATTTCCAATACACGGTTCGCTAGTGCTCTAGTGAAAGCATGTCATCTCCAGAGTCAAGTGTGTGTGTTGCCTTTGGTCACAAGACATGTGAAAACAACCTGTGGAAAAAAAAGTTACCTACTTGCCAAAATTCAGAATCAAGCCACAGATGTTTAACCAATTCGATTATGATGTGCCTTGGTGTAGTTTTCTTCATGCTTCTTGTGCCTGGAGATCATGAGATTCTTACGTCTGTGGGTTTATACGTTCATCAAAGTCAGAAAATTTTCAACAATTATTTCTTCAAATATTTTGTTCTTATTCCGTATACCACTTTGGAGATTACAATTATACGTATATTAGTTCACTTGAAGTTGTAACACAGCTCATCAATGCTCTATTTTTTTAATCAGTCTTTTATATCTCTGTGTTTCATTTTGGATAATTTCTATTGCTATGTTTTCAGGTAAGGAGCCCTGGTGGTACAGTGGTTAAGCACTCAGCTTCTAACTGAATGGACAATTGTTTGAACCCACTAGCTGACCCATGGGAGAAAGATGTGGCACTCTGCTTCCATATACATTTACAGCCTTGGAAGCCCTATGGGGCAGTTCTACTCTGTCCCATAGGGTCACTATGAGTCGGAATAGACTCGATCGCAATAGCTTGGGTTTTGGGTTTTATGTCTTCATGCTCAATACTCTTTTTGTCTGCACTGTTGAATGTGATGTTAATCCCATCAGTGTAATTTTTATCCCAGACATTGTAATTTTTTTCTCTAGAAGTTTTACTTGGCTCTATTATAGCTTCCATAACTACGGCTTCCTCCACCTTCTTGAATATATGGAATGTATCTATGATAGTTGTTTAATGTTCTTATGTACTAATTCTATCACCTATGTCATTTTAGGGTCTTCTTTTTCTTTTTTTTTTTACACACAACAAGTTAATATCTTTAATATATAACGAACTCATACAAATTTATCAGACCCCAGTAGATAGGGGCAATGGACGTTGACGATCCACAAAATAGGAAATACAGCTGCTTAACATGAAAAGATGTTCTGCTTTGCTAGAAGTCAAATAAAATGCAAACGGAAACACAATACTATTCTTCATTATCAAATTAGCAAATCTTTAGCCAGATGATAATAACCAGTACTGTCAAAATGGTGAGATGTACACATTCATCCTTGCTGATAGCAGTAGAAACTGATACACACGTTTCTGGAAACTGATATTTTGATATATAACAAGAGCCTCAAGAGTTTTTATACTCTTAATTCAATAATCCTACCTCTGGGAATCTATCCTAAGAAAATAACTTGACATTCAGAAAAAGCTTTATACACAAAGAAATTCATCTATTTATAACAGTGAAAACTTAGCAACAGCACTGGGATCTAGTGCTGCTCTAACAGAAATATCATAAGTGGGTGGCTTTAACAAACAGAAATTTATTTTCTCACAGTTTTAGGAGGCTAGAAGTCAGAATTCAGGGCACCAGCTCTAGAGGAAGGCTTTCTCTCTCTGTCAGCTCTGGGGGAAGTTCCTCGTCTCCTTTCAACTACTGTGGGCCTGGTGTTCCTTGGAGGTCTCCGTGTGAATTGGCATCAATCTTCCCCTGGGCCTAGGATGGTCTCGGTACAGGGATGCCAGGTCCAAAGGACGTGATCCACTCCTGAATCTTCTTTCTTGGTGGTAGTGAGGGCCCTCATCCCTGGGCTTCAGCTCCACCCTACAGGCCCAATGGAACAGCAACTGTGCTTCTTCGACTTTGGGCTGACCCATTGTCCTGGTCCATCGAGTGGCAACCCCACTCTCTTGCCCTGGCAGGCCCCGTTCTTCTGTCCCTTGGGCATGGCAGACATACCCGCTCAGCTTTGGGCATCAGATCCGGCCACATCCCCCTGGCACTTGTGAATGACAGCCTCACACTCCAGAACCGAGTTGGTGAAGATCTGACTCTGAAACATAGCAGGCTGTGGCCCCACCCTATGAGACTCAGCAGGCCTTGTGTCATGGTTTGAATTGTGTCCCCCGAAAATATCTGTTAACTTGACTAGGCCATGATTCCCAGTATTTTGTGAATTGTCCACTATTTTGTCATCTGATGTGACTTTCCTATATGTTGTAAATCCTGTCTCTGTGATGTGATGTGATGAGATGGGATTATCAGAAGTTATGTTAATGAGGCAGGACTCAATCTACAAGATTAGATAGTGTCTTAAACCAATCTCTTTTGAGACATAAAAGAGAGAAGTGAGCAGAGATCCAGGGGGACCTCATACCACCAAGAAAGCAGCGTGTCCTTTGGACCTGGGGTCCCTGTGCTGAGCAGCTCCTAGACCAGGGAAGATTGATGACAAGGACCTTCCTCCAGAGCAGACAGAGAGAGAAAGCCTCCCCCTGGAGCTAGTGCCTTGAATTTGGATATCTAGCCTACTAGACTGTCACTTGTGGTATTTCTGTTTTTGCAGCACTAGATATCTAAGACACCGAGCTTCCACCTGTTGAGACCCCAGAGGTTGTGGCCCTACCCTTTGAGACCAACGTGGCTCTGCCTCCTGTCCTCCTTTACTCTTCAGCTTCTGCTTCCTGGTTCCTTGGCCTCTCAGCCCCTCGGCCCCCTCAGGCCTCTTGGGCTGTCCCAGCCTCTGCTCTGCTCAGGCTATTGTTGCTAAGCTCTTTAACTCTACTGATTAATGTCCAGAGGCACCCCACTCTGCCAGTAAGCCTCAGAAGGAAGGTGATCAGATCTCTTGCTCCTTGGGTCAGCAAGCTTAGGTCCACCAGTAAGTGTCTGGAGGCACCTCACTCTGCCAGCAAGCCTCCTGCCTGAAGGCACTCAGCTCTCTCCCACTGTGGGTCAGCTCCCGGTCTGTCTCACTCTGGTCTCCTGGTTCTGCAGCCACTGTTTCTCTGCTGCTGCTTCTTGCTGTCTGTGCCATCTCCAGTATTACAGCTCTTCACTCCCTTCTTAGCCCTCAGCAAAATTGCCTTTGGTGTTCATAATTTCACCAATAGTCTCTTCAAGGCAATCTAGGCTTTTACTATTAGGCACCTTAAAACTCTTCCAGCCTCTACCCATTCACAGTTTCAAAACTGTTTCCACATTTTAGGTATCTGTTAGAGCAGCACCCTACTCCTGGTACCAAATTCTGTCTTAGTTATCTAGTGCTACTATAACAGAAATATCACCGGCAGATGGCTTTAACAAACAGAAGTTTGTTGTAGGAGGCTAGAAGTCCAAATTCAGGGTGCCAGCTCTAGGGGAAGTTTTCTGTCTCTGTCACCTGTGTGTGTGTGGGGGGGCGGTCCTTGTCACCAATATTCCCCTGGGTCTAGGGGTTTCTCAGCACAGGGATATGCTCCACTCCCAGTTTTTCTTTCTTGGTGGTAGGAGGTCTCTCCTCTCTGCTTGCTTCTCTCTCCTTTTATCAACTATAAGATAAAAGGTGTGAATCAAGTAAGGGTGGTTCTTCCCATCCTATCCTCATTAACATAAAAGACAACTCACTCCCAAATGGGACTGTAACCACAGGCACAGAGGATAGGATTTACAATACATAATTACATCAGATCACAAAATGGAGGAAACCACACAATATAGGGAATGATGGCCTAGTCAAGTTGACATGAATTTTGGGGGGGAGGGGGGACACAATTCAATCCATGACAGGAGGCTAGAAGTCTGAATTCAGGGTGCAGGCTGTAGGGGAAGGCTTTGTTTCTCTGTTGGCTCTAGAGGAAGGTACTTGTCTCTTTTAGCTTCTGCTCCTGGACAATCTTCATGTGGCTTGGCATGTGTCTTCCCCCTCTCTGCTTCTCTTGCTTGCTTGTTTAATCTCTTTTATATCTCAAAAGAGATTGAACTTAAGATACACCCAACACTAACCCTGTCTTTTAATCACAGGCATAGAAGTGAGGATTTACAACACAAATTTTGTGGGGACATAATTCAATACATAACACCATCTAGCCATTCCAAAATAAAATCAGTAAGAACATGAGGGAAATGCCTGGGGTGTGTTAACAGAAAACAGCTACACTAAATTACAGAAGGTAGTATCACAACTATGGTAGAACAAAAAGAAAACTATGGAATGCTTCACCAATTTGTATATCATCCTTACACAGGAGGCATGCTAATCTTTGTATCATTCCAATTTTAGTATATGTGCTGCTAAAGTGAACACTTCATTGGTTTTTTTCTTTTTGCCTCATTTTAAGTCATAATTCCCTGATTCTTTGCATGTCTAAACAATCACCAAACCCACTGCTGTCAAGTTGATTCCTATGGACAGAGTAGAACTGTCCCATAGGGTTTCCAAGGAGTGGCTGGTGGATTCACTTCCCTTTTGGTTATCAGCTGAACTTTTTAAAAAAAATTTTTAAATTTTATTTTATTGTACTTCAAGTGAAAGTTTACAATTCAAGTTAGTCTTTCATGCAAAAATATATACATAAGTCGTTATGTGACCCTCATCGCTCTCCCTGTACTGTGACAGAACATTCGTCCTTTCCACCCCTAATGTCCTGTGTTCATTCAACCAGCTCCTGACCCTCTCTGCCTTCTCATCTCACTTCTGGACTGAAGCTGCCCATTTAGTCTCATGTATCTCATGTATCATGTATCATTTTATGTCCCATAGTCCAGCATAATCTTTGACTGAAGAGTTGGGCTCGAGAACAGTTTTAGTGCTAGGTTGACAGAGTCTGGGGGCCATGCTCTCTGGGGCTACTTCAGTCTCAGTCAGACCATTAAATCTGGCATTTTCACTAGAATTTGAGTCCTGCAGCCCACTTTTCTCCTGCTCCAACATGGACTCTCTGTTGTGTTTCCCGTCAGGGCAGTCATTAGTGGTAGCCGGGCACCATCTAGTTCTTCTGGTTTCAGGCTGTTGCAGTCTCTGGTCTATGTGGCCCTTTCTGTCTCTTGAGCTAATGCTTTCCTTGAGATTTTGGTGTTTTTCACTCTTTCTTTACTCCAGGTGGGTTGGGATCAATCGATTCATCTTAGATGGCCACTCGCTAGCTTTTAAGATGCCACTGACTAAAGTAGGATGCAGAACATTTTCTTAATAAACTTTTTTATGACAATTGACCTAGATGTCCCCTGAAGGCATGGTCCCCAGACGTCTGCCCTGCTACTTTGTCCCTCAAAGTGTTTGGTTGTATTCAGGATACTATCTTTGGTTTAGTCCCGTTGTGCTGACTTCCTTGTAGTGTTTGCTGTCCTTCCCTTCACCTAAGATAATTTTTGTCTAATATCTAGTTAGTGAATAACCCCTCCCTCCCTCCCCACCCTTGTAACCACCAAAGAATGTTTTCTTCTGTGTTTAAACCTTTTCTTGAGTTCTTTTAATAGTGGTCTTATACAATATTTGTCCTTCTGTGACTGACTAAATTCACTCAGCATAATACCCTCCAGATTCCTCCATGTTATAAAATGTTTCATGGCTTCATCATTGTTGTTTATTGTTGCATAGTATTCCATTGTTTGAATATACCATAATTTGTTTATCCATTCGTCCGTTGATGGGCACCTAGGTTGTTTCCATCTTTTTGCTATCGTGAACAGTGCTGCAATAAACATGAGTGTGCATATATCTATTCGTGTGACAGCTCTTATTTCTTTAGGATATATTCCAAGGAGAGGGATTGCTGGATTGTATGGTACTTCTATTTCTAGCTTTTTAAGGAAGTGCCAAATCGATTTCCAAAGTGGTTATACCATTTTACATTCCCACCAACAGTGTATAAGTGTTCCAGTCTCTCGCCAACCTCTCCAACATTTACCATTTTGTGGTTTTGGGATTAATGCTAGCCTTGTTGGGGTGAGATGGTATCTCGTTGTGGTTTTGATTTGCATTTCTCTAATGGCTAATGATCGTGAGCATTTCTTCATGTATCTGTTAGCTGCCTGAATGTCTTCTTTGGTGAAGTGTCTGTTCATATCCTTTGCCCATTTTCTACTTGGGTTATTTATCTTTTTGTTGTTGAGGTTTTGAAGTATCTTGTAGATTTTAGAGATTAGATACCGATCAGATGTGTCGTAGCCAAAATTTTTTTCCCAGTCGGTAGGTTGTATTTTGACTCTTTTGGTGAAGTCTTTTGATGAGCATAACTATTTGATTTTTAGGAGCTCCCATTTATCTAGTCTCTCTTCTGGTGCTTGTGCATTGTTACTTATGGTTCATATTGTGTTTATGCCATGTATTAGGGCTCCTAGCTTTGTCCCTATTTTTTCTTCCATAATCTTTATCATTTTCGATTTTATATTTAAGTCTTTGATCCATTTTGAGTTAGTTTTTGTGCATGGTGTGAGGTATGGGTCTTGTTTCAGTTGTTGTTCTACCTCTGTTTGTGTTACTTTAGGTAGGTAGTTTCTAGAAATTTGTCCATCTCCTCTAGGTTTTCAAATTTGTTAGAGTATAATTTTTCATAGTATTCTGTTATGATTCTTTTAATTTCAGTTGGGTCTGTTGTGATGTCACCCATCTTATTTCTTATATGGGTTATTTGCTTCCTCTCCAGTTTTTCTTTTGTCAGTTTGGCCAATGGTTTATCAATTTTGTTGATCTTTTCAAAAAACCAGCTTTTGGTTTTGTTAACTTTTTCAACTGTTTTTCTATTCTCTATTTCATTCAATTCAGCTCTAATTTTTATTATTTCCTTTCTTCTGGCATCTGAGGGCTTCCTTTGTGCAGCTGAACTCTTAACAGGGCTTAACAGCAGGGCTCCTTTGCATGTCTAGTATATTTAATTCACATGCCTGACAGTGTGAATTTTACACGGTTAAGTGCACTTTTTTTTTTAAATTTGTTTTGGTATTGTTTTAAATAATTTTGAGCTTTCTTCTGGGATACAGTTTGATCCCTTTAAGGCTTGCTTTTAGGTTTTATTAGGCAGGACCAGCACAAATATTATATAATATTTGGTCCCATTACTGAGACAAAATTCCATTCTGAGTACTCTACTCAATGCCCCAGGTATTACAGGTTTTCTTCACTCTGGCTGATGGAGACATAAACTATTCCAAATCCTGTGTGAGCTACAGAAATGGTTCCACCTCCCCCTTTCTGGTGGTTTTTTCTCTGATTTTGAGTAGCTTCCTCACATAGATGCACCGAACTACTTACTTCAAACCCCAGCATTTGCCACCTATGATAAACTACTCAATGGAGTGAATTTCCATCATTCCTTCCTTTGTAAAAATAGGATTGATGAAGGAATTTTATATTGAACATGTTAAATGTCCCTGGTTTAATCCAGAGTTTGACAGAAGATTTGCTCTAGTCCTACCTGATGAAGTAAATTCCACCCCAGGACTGATTGGATGCTTCACCATCATCCGTGCTCCTGCTGACACTCATTGCTCATTCACACCATCTAAGATTGTCCTTAGTTCCTTGATCCTTACCTTCATCTCCACAATTTCTTTTAGGTTAGGTGACCAGAGTTTTATAATAAAAGATTAAAACTACACTAGATTTAAACAGACTGATTATTTCCAAGTGTGGGGATGGTGGTAGACTGACTAATGACTCCCAAAGATATCCAGGTCCTGATTTCTGGAACCTGTGAATGTTACCTTATATAGCAAAAGGAATTTTGCAGGTATAATTAAATTAAGGATCTTAAAAATGGGAAGATTATCCTAGATTATCAGGGTGAGCCCTAAATGCAATCATAAGTGTCCTTGTAAGAGAGAAGTAGAGGATATTTGATACGGAAGAAGAAGGCAATGAGACCACTGAAACAAAACACTACTTTTCTCCCTTTGAAGATGAAGAAAAGGGCCACCAACCAAGAAATCAAAGAAATACAGCTCTAGAACCTAGAAAAGACAAGAAAACAGAATCTCCCTTAGAGCCCCCAGAGGGAGCTTGGCGCTGCCAACACATTGATCTCATTCCAGTGAAACTAATTTTGGATTTCTTACTTCCAGAACTGTAAAAGAATAAATGTGTCTTGTTTTAAGCTACCAAGTTTGTGGTAATTTGTTACAGCATTCATAGGAAACTAATCCAGAGGTAAAGAGGGCAAGGACAGACACAGATGGAAGGAGTAATGATGGCAGACCAAGTAAAAGCTCCAAACTCACCTTTATTCTCAAAATGCATTAATACAACAGGAGAGATTCATATGGATATAGGTATTTGAAGGAATGCAACCAAATAGCCTAGGAATACTTAAAAAGTTACCATCTTTGGGCATCAGTTTTGAGGAGTTCATGGATAATAAAATGTAGATAGAATTCGATTGACCTAGAAATAGCAAATCCAATGACTATCCTCTCACCAAGGTGAACGAGTTCAGCACCCCTGTGATTAGTTCGCCCTAATCTGTGCAGCTGATATTTTCCCTTTACACTCCAAAAATAGACCCTGAGGTGTTTCAAGCAAGAGTTCATTTAAAGATTTTAAAAAGAATAACAAAAAATATGTTGTGTGGAAGTCAATGAATAATTGAGAGCATTGAATTCTGTTTCTCTCTGTGGCATTGCTTGAAGTAATGACTTTTGGAAGCGGATGCAGGAGGGTGTCTGTGATCAGATGACTTGTGTAAATGATTTGGTAGTTAATAATTCATTTTTACAAAAACAGACTACCTTTCAAAGGGAAGATTGGGAACTGACTGGGGACTTGTAGGTCGTCCACCAAAAGCTCTCCCAACTGAGCTATTTTAGCACACCAGGATACTTCTACAAATAATTTTCTCAACTGTCCAGTTTGGAAGCCTTGAGGATCATTAAGAGAAGTCATTGCCCATTCAGTGTTCACCCACTTTCTCTCTGAGAAGGAGCAGGGATCACAGCTCTCCATGAAACATACTTTTTCAGGCCAAGAGTGTGGATAGGGGTGCAAGGGTAAGGAAGAGCAGGAAAAAGAAAGGAAAGTGAAGTTTTTCTCTTCCTAAGTCAGTCTAGTGTGACACAGGCACTGCAGAGACAGAAATCTAAAGGAAATTGTCCACAGGATTCTTATTCTTTTTTCTCTTTCCATTGGTCTTTTTCTTTCACAGCTGAATACTTAGTACTAATTCATATAGACTCCAAAGGCCTTGACTCCTCCCAACCTGGCTGCTTTAACACAGCAACAATACTTAGAAATGTCATCAAAGTAAATAGTCTGTTCATATGTTGGTGGCACGCTTGTGAGTTAGCATTCAGGAGATCCTGAGGGAACTGTTTCTTTTACTCAGGTTGGATCCGGACTTTGTTGTGCAGAGGCAGCCAGGTTAGGAGAAGTCAAACCCATGGGGTAAAAGTGAGTTAGTAATGGAGGTGGTGGGGGTAGAACCCAGGGCTTCGTGCATGCACACGCTCTACAACTGTGCTATGCCCCTGTCTATTGGACCCCAGGGTAGCCTATACAATTGTCAGCTACTGTTATCTACAGATGTTCAGAGATTTGAATTTGAGGTCAAAGTCTATTCAGTTAAATTCTGCTGTTTCTAAAATCCTCAATAGAAGCGGCATTGCATTCTAGGTTGAAAGATACGTTTCCTGCACTAGTATCTTTCCACAACTGTTGACACTTCCAAGGACTGCTCCAAGTGGAGTTCCTGCATGGCAGTTCCAGTTTACCACCAAACACAGTCCCAGGACAGAACAGTCTCTTAAATCAACTTCTTTCCTTTCTATCAAGAAAGCTTCCAGAAAATACAAAAGGTAGTGCTTGGAGATACGAAGACCAGTACTATGAAAGTTGTTCAGGAAATTCAGGTCCAGGTAGGGAGATAATACTGAAGTGTAATTAATTCACAATTCATTCCCAGGGACAGAAGACAGGGAGGAGGAAGTTAGAAAAGATGCATCTGCCGAAATAGCACCTCTTTCAGACAGAATCCTTTCTGCAATGAGGTGAGTATAGGGGAAGCCAGAGAAAGGAATTTGCTCTTTATAAACCCTCCCTACATCTGGACAGGTCTTCAAACCCTGTCTGTCTCTGAGGCACAAAAGTAGACATTTTTGTCTTTATACAAAATGTGTGCAACGTTCAGCCTAGACACTTGTTTTGGAGGACATCTTGTCATGTGCAGGGGCAGAAATATATATAGTTTAAAAATTTCCCCAGGTGATTCTAAAAATCAGCAAGGTTCTGTTACTACTAGACTACAAAGTCAAATCTTTGAGAACTGGAGAGAACTGAAGAGGAGAAATGGAGAGGAGGGAGGGGATAGAGAAGGGAGAGTATTGTAATGAGAGAGTGGGGAAAGAAAGGAGACAGGTGGAGAAAGAGAAACATTGAAAGATGAGCAGGAGACAGGAAGAGAGACAGGAAGAGATCTGGGGATGGGACTTGAAACACTGATAGCATTTGGATAAACGAGGATGTTTGAGATGTACCCAAGTTCCTCATCTCTCCTGTGCTTTCATCAGGTGCATGGTAAGAGAGAAGTGTCTTGTATTTCTCTGTTGAGACTTTCTAATTTTTTGTTTCAATTGTGTTCATACTCTGTTGAAGCATTTTTACAATGGCTTTTTGAAATATCTTTCTCAAGTAATTCTACCATCTTCTTGGCAGAAGGTAATAGGTATCTATTGATTGTCTTTTTTCATTCAGTTCAAGATCTTCCTTGTTCTTAGTTTATGACCAGTGATTTTCAGTTGAAACTGAGATATTTAGGATAATGTGAGACTCTGGATCTTATATAAACATTCTGTTTTAGCTGACTACCTCTGACACTGCTCTGGCTGGAAAAAGATGGGTATCACCTGGTTATTGCATGAAAGGGTGGATGTCCCGATTCGCTACTCAGCCTTTGCTGATACCTGTAGGGGGGGTGGTGCTAGAAGCATCTCCTTACTGCTCCTCATGTGGCTTCCACCGACAAGACTGGGGTTGAGTTGTTCATCTGGGTGTTCTTGACTCTACAGGGATCTGAAATTCTCTCTTCCTGCAGGGGATCATAATGCATTTTGTGTTTTACACAGTAGACCTAAATGCTTGGTATGTTTTGTAAAATGCCCCTGATCAATAGAGGGAAGTGTTCTTTATGTTTTCATGAAGAGCTTCTGCCCTGCCAGCCCTGCCAAAATTGGCCCCACCTGACACTACGTGCAAGAGGAGAATCACCTTACTGGGCCCTGCACAAATTTCTTATCCCCAGAAATTTAAACCAATAGAATGGTTGTTGTTTTAAACTTCTAAGTTTTGTAGCAGTATGTTACCAGAAATAGATAAATAATAGTCTTTCCACTCCCTACTCTTTCTCATCCTTTGCTTTGCATTCCAACCACAAGGCTCTAAAATTCAACTGCCCCCACCAAAAGTAGAGCTGCTCAAACCCAGAGCGGCCAGGCCCATTCTCCCACACCCGGCGCTGCTTCTACGGCAACCGCATTGGAATTGGGGCAATCGGGTTTTCCTATGGCTCTTTTGGAGCCGCCAAAACCAACGGCTACTTTAGGCAGAAAAAATCTAAATCACAGGAGCATGCTTCAAAATGCTCAGTTTGTATATTCAGTGATGGGATGAAAGCAAGACGCTTTCAAATCAACGAAAGTCTTGGGGGAAATTTGCCATTTTTTTTTTTTTTGTGTGTGTGTCTATCAAAAGCCTTCACCCGACCTTCAAATTCTACATATTTTCAAAATCACAGGTTCAAGTCTATTTCCCTTTTTCCTCCTCCACCGCAGCCACCTCCCTCCCTTGCTGCCTACCTTTCCTTAAGACCCCGGGAATCATTCGGCCTGCCCCTCTCCTTCCCAATCACCTCTTCCTGGTGACTTTTCCCAGCAGATTATCTCACTCACTTCCCTCCACTCAACTTTCTAGGTCAGTGGTTCCGAAATCGGGCTGACCAACACAATCAATCTGGGGAGGATTTTAAGTGATAAATATTCCTGTCTTCCTATCTTATTTTTTAATTCATTAAGGAGTAGAAAAGTGGGCCTAGAAATCCATATATTTAGTTCTCAGCCCACTCCCCAAGTTTGACATTTTCTACGTTTATGTATCTTTTTATCCCTACATTAGGAGGTCTATTGTGGTTAATTTCTTCATAACACTTTGTTAATATATTTTAATATTTATTTACCATATTTAATTATAGTTTAATAACATATATTTTAGTAACATCCTAGCTCCAGCTGAGCTTCTGTCGTGTCTTACTGGCCTGGTTGGGGAGGGGATCTGTGCTGAAGAGGAACCAGAGAGTTGACATGTTTTTTCAACCTTAGGAAGACACAGGCTAAGAGAAGTTCGAAGGAAACTTTAAAATAAGGCAGAAGATAAAATCATTTAGAATTACCTAATATATAAACTCGTGTCTGGGTTGACTGACATGCGCAAAAGAGACGAAAGGCAAATGGTGTCTACTCTGTGCCTCGATGGTGGAGGAGGTTTGAAGACCTGTCCAGTTGTACGAAGGATGTGACAAAAATGTTCATTCGCTTCTCAGGTCGTGCCCCACGCCCACAGATCGTCTCCTTCCTGCTCTCATTCTGGAGAACTCGGCTGAAAATAGACTCAGTATTCTATAGGAAGGTCTCAGTCTTCCGTCTTTGGGGCTGCGGCTCTAACAGCCAGGAGCACTGGAGGTGCAGGGATCTCGGTTGTCGGGGTATGGAAAATGCCTGGTACCGAGAGTGGGGCCCCTTCTGGAGAAAAAGTAGCCAACCAGGTGAAGCCTGTGGGTGTCTCGCTGCCCGGCATTTGGCGCTGGCACCGACAAGTCTAGGTAACCCTGGCTACAAGCAGACAAGGTAGAGAGCTGGAGGCCCTTACTACGGTTTTGCTAGTCCCTTCCCTTGGGGAAAATAATCCATCAGAATATTGATTCCCTTGCAAATTACGGTGGCCACTGTACCAAGGTTCTCTGAGGGAATCTGCGCATAGTTTCTTCTCTTTGATCTTGCTTGAATTTTGCCTTCTGCCTGCGTTTTCTGTGCAGTTTGGAGACTCCAAGCCAAGTACAGTGATGTTATTTAGAGCAAGTAAAAAAAGATGACTGGTGAATCAGTGCTTGGGTCAAAATTATTGATCACTGTCTGTGTGGCTCTGAGCCCAGTCAAAAGCCAAGTGAACGAAAGTCCAAGAGAGTAGCAGTTTTTCTTCTATTAAAAAAAAAGAAATGAACATACAGCTCTTGTCTCAGGTTCTATTGTGAAATACATGAATAGGACAAAAATACTCTCTGATAGAGGAAACTGAAGTGATCCTTCTTAAGGGCTCTGTGGCTTAGTTGGTTAGAGCACCTGTCTAGTAAACAGGAGATCCTGGGTTCAAATCCCAGCAGAGCCTCACTAACTGGTGTCTGAGTAAATCAGTGGTAGCTTACCTCTCTGAGGGAGCTATTTCCTTTTTCTTCTTAAAATCTGACCTTCACAGATTTTTTTTTCCCCCTCCTACCACCCTTCCCCCTTCGAATATAACAAGTAGCCTCCAAAGGCTTTGGAAACAACTTGGAACTCATTTCAGCAGATTCATACAGCACAAGACTCTCTAAAGTAAGTGAAGAGTAGGACTGTAATTACATTGTATTATCTACCCTGGTGGCATAGTGCTTAAGAGGTTGGCTGTTGACTGACAGGTCAGCAGTTCAAATTCACCAGAACCTCCTTGGAAACCCTATGGGGCAGTTCTACCTTATTCTGTAGGGTTGCTATGACTTGGAATCAACTCGGCAGCAATGGGTTTGGTTTTGGTATTGTCTTGATGTTTCCTTTTGGAAATACAGTAATACCTGTGAAAACTGGAACGTGTCTAAGGCAGAAACGTGTCAGAGAAGGAAAACTCAAATATTTTCCACTAAAAGGAGCAATAGAAAAGTGGTAAGACTGCACCCTGCCAAAGGCAGAAAAACTGTGAGGCTCGGAAAACAAGATACTTCAGTCGAGTTCCAGCTCTCACAGGTTTCAGTGTACAAACCACATCTTCCCTTAGCATTTTTCGTGCAGTGTTATCTCAGGTATCCCAATCCTGATTTCATAGAAAGATTTAAGAACAACTAATTGAAGTTCAGAGAGGGAGTGTAGAAGGTGGGCATGGAATTTAATAACATACTCGCGCCGGTCTTTCAAACACAGGTGTATGTGTGGGATGAGGCGTTGGCATTGGTAGTGGATGTCTTCAACCCAAGAAATTTGTGAAACCATCCTATGAATGTCTATTTAATGTTGACCAGGGCCAGCTACAGAATGTACGGCCACAGTGCGAAATGAAACTGTGGGATCCCTTATTCAAAAAGCAGGGGGAAATGCTGATGAATAAAGTACTAAACTATACACCTTTTTCCTTCCTTCCTCGGTGTCTCTCTAGATTGTCATGGTGTTTTTTTTATTTGTGATTTCATGTCATTCTAATGAGAGAAAAATGATATTTTAAATTATTAGCATGCATTTTACTGTTTATTTTGTGCAATACTAAAATTCATGAGGCATTTTTAAAAGAATAAAAAAGAGATCATTGATTTGTACAGAGATAGGTAATAAGCAAGGAACCTACCAAGACAGAAGAGAAAAACCCCTACATAAAGGAAAGCATACAAGTACCTTTGAGATTCGAAATGGTGATCTCTCAGTCCCTAAAGAAGAAGCATAACAAGTAAGGGGAGGGGGTCTTTTTCTACTGCCACAACTTGAAAGGAATCAGATACAGTCAGTCTTTACCTTAAGAAGATTAACAGTATCTGCTCACATTGACTTCCATTCATTCTTTGAAGGGTAACTATGGACCATTTATTGTCATTAGATAATCACTTGATTAAAGGTGAAGATGATGTGGTCCCTGACTGGAAGGAGTTGAGACTGGAGGAGGTCTGAAGGTAAATGCATCAAAATCCACAAGAGTATCTACTAACTGGGAGAAACACTAACTCTTCTCTGGACTTAACCATTTTCAAGATATGGAATTTAGGGAAACAGCACAATAGAAAAAAGTGTATAATGATTTTCATTTTGCACATATTGATAACAAGGTGCTGTCTGGATTTTTCAAGGGGAAGGTATCCTGAACTTTACTTATAGATACAACTTGCAATATGCAGATGACACAACCTTACTTGCTGAAAGTGAACGGGACTCGAAGCACTTACTGATGAAGATCAAAGACCATAGCCTTCAGTACAGATTACACTTCAACACAAAGAAAACAAAAACCCTGACAACAGGACCAATAAGCAACAACATGATAATCAGAGGAAATATTGAAGTTGTTGAGGATCTCATTTTACTTGGATCCACAATCAAAGCCCATGGAAGCAGCAGTCAAGAAATCAAGTGACGTATTGCATTGGGCAAATCTGCTGCAAAAGACCTCTTTAAAGTGTTGAAAAGCAAAGATGTCATTTTAAGGACTATGGTGTGCCTGACCCAAGCCATGGTGTTTTCAATCACTTCATATGCATACAAAAGCTGGACAATGAATAAGGAAGACCAAAGATGAATTGATGCTTTTGAATTGTGGTGTTGGCAAAGAATATTGAATATACCATGGACTGCCAGAAGAATGAACAAATCTGTCTTGGAACAAGTAGAGCCAGAGTGTTTTTTAGAAGCTAGAATGGTGAGACTTCATCTCATATACTTTGGACATGTTAGCAGGAGAGACTAGTGCATGGAGCAAGACATCATGCTTGGCAAAGTAGAGGGGGACCGAAAGAAAGGAAGACAATGAGATGGACTGACACGGTGGTTGCAACGATGGGCTCAAGCATAGCAATGATTGTGAGGATGGGTCAGGACTGGGCAGTGTTTCGTTCTGTTATACACAGGGTTACTATGAGTTGGAACAGACTCAGCGGCACCTAACAACACTTAGAGATTGATGGTGAGAAAGGCAAGGCTGAGTATAGAAAGTGAAGAGAGAGGCTGACTAACTACGGATCGAAGATACTTAAAAACATGAGTAGAACAAGATCTCCAAGAGAGACTATGTAAAGTGGTCTATGCGAGAAAGAAATGTAGAAAGAAGAGAATGAAGACAAGAGAGAATTCCATCCTAGGACTTTGCATGGAAGTGGTTAAAAAAAAAGAAAGAAAAGCAGGCATTTGGATGGGAAGTAGATCTTGGAGAGGACTGACGGGGATAGAAGGAACCTGGGAGCTGAAACAGAATCATTTAGTCTACAATTCAGTTAACTTTCTTGAGCATAGCTGCAAGAAAAGAAAAGGATCCAGTTTAAAGATTATAGAAATGACAGAGTTAATAGAATAGTCTTCCTACTGACCAAAAAAAAAAAGAAAAGAAAAGCTTTTCAAAGAAATACAGAAAATGGGTATCATATTTCCTAGTGAATCACAAAACAACCATAAGCATTGCCTGGGGGTGTAGCTCAGTGGTAGAGCACATGCTTTGCATGTATGAGGCCCCGGGTTCAATCCCTGGCACCTCCACAGCTGCTTCACCTTTTTGATCTCCAACACTCTTTCTACCCAAGAATAACTTTGGCAATATGGAGTTGGCTCGCCTAGTTTTCCACTTTTTGTTATCTCCCCGGACTCAACACTAATTTCTTTCTCACGCGGAATATAAGCATGGCTGCTGTGACAGCAGAAGTGAAAAATAAGAGAAGAAAAGAAAATAACCATCTTACCCACATCCTCAAAAACCATCAAGCTAGCCACCTTTTCCACCTAGACTACCATTTTGCAATATTACCAAAAGAGAGAAGACACAAACAAAAAGAAATGCACACACAATTTCTTTAGTCATAACAATTAATGCAGAAGACACTAATCACTGGGGAAAATTAAGAGTGCTGTAAGGTTACAAAAATAGTAGAAGTGATAGTCCTCTGAGGGGCTGGTGTCATTGATGTTGTTTCCTTTCATAGATAGCCTTAAGAGATCTGCAGTTGATGCTTTTTCTTCTCTTAGAAAACTCCACCTTGGAAACTGCCATGTGAGAAATCCGACTATTATAGGACTACCATGCTATGAGAAAGCCCAGTCTATCAACACGGAGAGAGAAAGGCTAAGAGAAAGCCACATAGAGTGGCACTGATAACACTAGTCACATGAGTGAAGCCTAGCTGAATGCAAAGCAGTAAACAATCCCAGTTGACATCTGAGGAGCAGAAGAAATGTCCAGCCATGCACTGCCAAAATTTCTGACCCAGAAAATTGTGAGCAAATGAAATGGGTAGGTTTTTAAAGCCATTAAATTTTGGAATAGTTTGATATACAGCATTAGATAACTAAAACGGTCCCCGATTAACAAAGGGGACAGATGGGCAAAGGAGAAATAATATTGCACCAATTTAGCAATTACAGCAAGGGCACTTCCTGAAATCTAATCAAGGTGAACATGTGTCTGAATTTCCAGGCCAACTCTAAAGTCACTCATCTTGTCGTACTTCATTTCCATCAAATATGATGAATTGATTCTTTTTTATCTTTTCTCCCCATTATGACCTAAATTTTCTGAGGCAGTGCACATGCCACTCTTTGTGTTTTTCTGCACTATCTCTTGTGTCTTGTAGCAGTTTTCTAGGCAGAGAGAAAGGAAGTTGAAAGAAAGAGAAGTGGAGACAGAATAGTCCAACCTGGGACTCTCCCTTGTGGTGAAACGGAGCCACTCTGGTAGCCTGTAGATGAGCAGAACTTTGAGCTGGCTGACTGGGTTGGGAAACAGGAATGGAACCTTTTGGTCTCGCAATGCAGTTATTTTTCTCATGGCCTAGCTGAAAAAAAATATATATATAGTCTAGGATTGTCTGAAATAGAGAAGTTAAATACTGTACAGTAGACCTTGTCCTACTAACTATTAAGTCCTAGAATACCCAGAAACCAGAGTGGTGACCAGTTACAGAGAAATTAGTTAAGTATAGAGGATTTCCTGTTGTATAGCTTGGTGGTAGAGCATAGCCTAAGCATGAAGGAAGGACCAGGTAATCCCAGGCTCCTTTCATTATTGTTTTCTCTTTCCCCTTCAGTGCTGTATTTCAATAACTTATCTAACTTCCCTTCATTATTGAAATTTCTTTAATCACTTTTATTCCCTGCTCACATCCAAAGTAATTCCATCATCCAACTGATTGCCTCTAGAACTGATCTATTTCAACTCCATGACCTGGCAACTACCAATCTGACTGCATCAGCCCAAGTAAGATAAGGAGGAATGAGAAAGAAATAAAGATCTGGCTCACTTGAGATCTCCAGAAAGGAGAGGAACACGTGTGCCACCACCACATAAGTGAGCCTATGCTTCTTTAGTTCCATTTCAGTTTACTGAGGAAAAGGAAAGAAAAAGAAGGACAGAAAGAAAAGAATAAGTAAGAGGCTAAGAGAAGGATATCTCTCAAGGAATGCAGTTTTTTCCAAACTCCAAAGTGATAGTGAAAGCAAAGGTGTGGTCGACATTTGGGAGAGCTCCGGAGGAAAGGTCTATACAGAAGGTCAGTAACTTTGGTCAAAACAATTCTCATTCCTGCAGCAAGTCACCCAACAACAAACACCCTCTGCACTTGTCGCAGCGGTGATGATTGTCGGGGCGGTGAAGACAGTAGCCAAACACAACTTTTACAGAGAAATGGGGCCAAGGAGGGTCACTCAGAGGAGTCGACCCTGGCTTCAGTCCCAGGAGTTTATTTATAGTCAATACAGCAAGTAATAAAGCCAATAACAGAACAATGGGCTTTGGGTGAATAACAATAAGTTTCGGGCAAGGGAGAAGGAATTCAGGTAAACAAGCCAATCAGACAATAGGTTTGGGAAAACAAGTCATGCCTAATCTTCTCCTCATCGCTGACAAGTCTCAACATGTCCTGTGCAGCGTATAGGGCTTTGAGGGGCTGAAGTTGTCAATAGTGTAGCCATGTTTAAATGGCATATATCCCCACATGCACTCACTTTCTCAAGGAGATTTTCTAGAAGTCTAAGGCAAGGAGAATTGGAATTACATGTCTTCAGTCGTCCTTGTCTTCACCAGTAAACACTTTTGTTCAGTGTTTTGTTCAGCCTTTAAATGAAGCTATGCTGGAATACTTCTATCAGTATCAAAGGAGGATCCTGATAAAGAAGCAGCATAATAAGGCTTTGGACTCAATATGGAGATCAGCAATCCTACATGTTGAGCTGAAGGCATCCCAGTGAGAGAACAGCCGCTACCTTTGCTCTTTCCCAGTGAATCCAACCCAGTCTGCTTTGCAGTTTCCAGGACCTCCTTCAGTTTATCAATTCACTGAGGGCAGACACTCTTTGAAGGTTTCCAGGGCTCTTTGGATTTACTCTTTGAAATATCTAGATCTATAGCAGACTTTCCCATTGTGATAATGGGTTGTCAGAAGGGCGGCAGTTTGACGACTTTGCTGGGTTCCCCCATATCCTTGTTCCACCGCCCTGAGTTTGCTCTTGCCTTATTCATTCTCCTACTTGGGAAAAAAACCAGTTATTTAAAATTGATGGAATCTTGAGAACGTTTTTGGTTGTTCGTTTGCTTTTTCCTAAATTCCTTTGTGTACACCATCCTCAAAGGAGGACTAGAGATGGAAGTGTGAAACCAGAACTGAGGGCAATCACAGAATGTGTGACAGGTGAACCAGGATCGAGAGTCAGCTGGAAAGTGGATGGTGGTGGGGCATCTGACACAACTTGATATAGTGTTGAATTCTTAGGTTCAACTAAAGCTGGCGGCTTCCTCTGGACTAAGGAGCACTTCATTTGCTCTAGTATGGCTGGAGATTTGTGTTGGAAATCTGTGATTTTTCTGGTACTTTTCCTGGTGGAGTCAATTAACTTTCACCCAGTTTGCTGGTGAGTGGACTTAAGAGCAAACTAACAAGGAGTGAGAAGGTCCCAGGATCACCAAAGGTGTCATTCGGACTACATCTAGTTGCCTTTCTCCTCGTGAAGCTGCTAGAGTATCCAGTTAAGAAATTTCACAAAGAGTGGAATAGACCAGAAAAGAAAACACAACTAAAACTTTACAGATGGTTCCAAACAACACCTTCTGCTGCTCAGGGGTGTAGCTCAGTGGCAGAGCATGTGCTTTGCAAGTATGAAGTCTTGGGTTCAATCCCCAACCTCCAGTTGCCTTCTTCTCAACTATCTCATTCCCTCACCAGTTCTTTCTATCTCTTCTTCTATTCTTTTGTACATTTTGACACTTTTTTCATGCTCACATTAAAAAAAAATACAGTAAATTGCTTTTAACAGCGTACCATTTCCCTCCCGAGGGTCTTAGTGTCACCCAAAGCACAGGCATCGACAGAGGGAAGGATCGAAGAGAAGAAAAGAAGGAATCACACCCATCAGAATCTTGTCCACTGGAAGTATGAGGTCTGCAACTGCATAAATAGACCCATTAACTTGAGTTCCATTCGGCGGTATCATTATAGAGCAAGACAGAAAAAGAAGACTGGAAATGAGAAAAAATAAGCAATTCCGTGAAAAAACTTAATGTGTTTCCTTAGTCGTATGAGCAATGGATCATCTAAGGTGGAAGAGCACTGGTTTCCTAACGCCTCTCTTGTCTGCTCTCCCTCAGTCGCTGCCTCGGAGAATTGGATCCAATGAGCAGAGGTGCTGGGCCTTAGGTCCCAAGTTTTTCTGAGTAAGTGTGTAGACGTTGGACAAAAGTATGGTGGCACTTAGCTAAACCTTTGCCACACGAACATTTAAAAACATAATTTGGAAGACTGTAGGGAGCCAGCTCTCAGGTTCGCCGGAACAGCTTAGATGAGCGAGCATTCCACCAACGGACTTTCAAGGTTCCATCCCCAGTTTCCGAAGCACAGGTAATTTTGGTCCATAGGAACTGGAAGTTTACAGGAGGTTTACACACAATACATCCACCAACTCCCCACTACCCTCTAAGCCAAAACACCAAGCTGAAATAAAATCGCAGGAGCAATGCCATTGAGTCGATTCCAATAGAGGATTTAAGTTTCTTAGCTTCTACATTTCCTCACTGAACTTCAGTTTTTGTTGTAGAATATTTAAACGAATTTATAATAGCTAAAGTAATGTGGAACCCTGATGGCAAACTGGTTCAAGAGCTTTGCTGCTAACCAAAAGATCAGCAGTTCAAATCCACTAGTCGCTCCTTGGAAACCTTGTGAGGCAGTTATACCCTTTTCTTGGAAATCCTATGGGGCAGTTGTGCCCTGTCCTGTAGGGTTATTATGAGTCGCAATTGACTCCAGGCAATGGCTGTTTTAATATGACGTGGCCCTGTGGCTTAGTTGGTTAAAGCGCGAATCCTGGTTTCGACTCCTGGTAGGGCCTCAAGGTGTTGGAGCTCTGGTCGCACAGTACTTTTAAGATCTCGGCTGCAAACCAAAAAGTCTGCAATTTGAATCCACTAGCCACTCCTTGGAAACCCTGTGGGGCAGTTCTACTCTGTCCAATAGGGTTGCTATGAGTTGGAAACAACTAGACAACAACAGGTTTTCTTTTTTTAAAGTAATACCACTGTCTGTCAGTTTATCCTACTGTGGTGTCTTGTGTGTTGCTATGATGCTGGAAGCTATATCACCAGTATTTCAAATATCACCAGGGTGAACCATTGTGGACAGGTTTCAGCTGAGTTTCCAGACTAAGACAGAGTAGTAAGAAAGGCCTTGTGATCTACTTCCAAAAATTAGCCAATAAAAGCCTTATGAATCAGAACAGAATACTGTCCTACTTGCTTGCTTTGGACAAGCCATGAGGGAGAATCAACTGCTAGGGGAGGACATCATGTTTAGTAAGGCAAAGGGCCATCGAAGGTGGCGGAGAGCCTCAATGAGATGGATTGGGACAATAGACTCAATAATGAACTTGAACATGCTGGTGATTTCGAAGATGATGTAGGGCCTGAAACATTACCTTCTGTTGTACGTAAGGACACCATGAATCAGAATCTAGTCAAAGGATTAGGCAGGTAAAAACAAGGTAACACCTCACTGAGGGTCCCAGAGGGAGATGGGGCTAAAGGTGTTTGAGTGGGTGTGATGGTTAAAGTTGTGTGTCAACTTGGCTGGGCAATGATTCTCAGTGGTTTGGCAGTTACGAAGTAGTTTGGCAGTTGTATAATGATGTAATCACCTCTATGATGAGATCTCATACAATGTGGTCACCTCCACGATGGGACCATTCTTTCAGGGGACATCTAGGTCAATCGGCATAACAAAGTTTATTAGGAAAATGTTCTGCATCCTACTTTGGTGGGTGGCGTCTGGCATCTTAAAAGCTAGTGAGCGGCCACCTAAGATGCTTCAATTGGTCCCAACCACCTGGAGTAAAGGCGAATGAAGAACACCAAAGACACAAGGAAAGTATTAGCTCAAGAGTCAGAAAGGGCCACATAAACCAGAGACTTCATCATCCTGACACCAGAAAAACTAGATGGTACACACTACCACCAATGACCACCCTGACAGGGAACACAAGAGAGTCCCTGATGGAACAGGAGAAAGGTGGGATACAGAACTCAAATTCTAGTAAAAAGACCAGAGTTACTGGTCTGACTGAGACTGGAGGAACCCCAGAAAGCATGGACCCCAGACTCTCTGTCAACCCAGAACTAAACCATTCCTGAGGCCAACTCTTCAGACAAAGATTAGACTGGACTATGGGACATAAAATGATACTCGTGAAGAGTGTGCTTGATAGCTCAAGTAGATACATGAGACTAAATGGGCAGCTTCTGTCCAGAGGTGAGATGAGAAGGTAGACAGGGTCAGGAGCTGGATGAATGGACATGGGAAATCAGGGGTGGAAAGGAGGACCTTGCTGCTCATAGTAGAGGAAGAACAATTAGGGTTACATAACAATTGTAAACTTTCACTTAAACTACGATAAAAAAAATCATGAAAAGGTTTCCATACAAAAAGAAACAATCTTTGATTTTTAAGAGGGAGGGGAAGGGGAAACACTAAATAGACAATAGATAAGTGGCAACTTTGGTGAAGGGTAAGACAGTACGCAATACTGGGAAATCCACCACAATTTGTACAAGGAAAGGTCGTGGAAGCTCCATAGATACAACCAAACTCCCTGAGGGACTGAATTTCTGGGCGGAGGGCTGTGGGGACCATGGTCTCGGGGAACATCTAGCTCAATTGGCATAACATAGTTCATAAAGAAAATGTTGTACATTCTACCTTGGTGAGTAGCGTCTGGGGTCTTAAAAGTCTGTGAGTGGCCATCTAAGATACTCCACTGGTCTCACACATTTGGGAGCAAGGGAAAATGAAGAATACAAGATATAAGGGAAATATTAGTACAAAGGACTAATGGACCACAACTACATGGCCTCCACCGGACTGAGTCCAGTACAACTCGATGGTGCCTGGCTACCACCACCGACTGCTCTGACAGGGATCACAGTACAGGGTCCCGGACAGAGCTGGAGAAAAATGTATAACACAATTCTAACTCACAAAAAAAAAAAAAAAAAAATCAGACTTACTGACCTGATAGAGACTGGAGAAACCCTGAAAGTATGCCCCCGGACACGCTTTTAGCTCAGTAATGAAATCACTCCCAAGGTTCACCATTCAGCCAAAGATTAGACAGGCCCATAAAACAAAATGAGACTAATGGGGCACAACAGTCCAGGGACAAGGACTAGAAGGCAGGAGAGGACAGGAAAGCTGGTAATAGGGAACCCAAGGCTGAGAAGGGACAGTGTTGTCATGCCGCAGGGTTGTTAACTAATGTCATAAAATAGTATGTGTACTAACTGTTTAATGAGAAACTGTTTGGTAAACCTTCATCTAAAGTACAATAAAAAACATTTAAAAAAAAATAACTAATGTGTGTATAGCAGTTTCTGGCATGTATTTACAAAAGGCTTTTAATTCTATTATTTCATTTAATCCTCCTCACACACCATAGGGGTGATGATGTTAACCCTCTTTACCAACCAGGGAACTTAGACACAGTGAGATTAAATGATTGGCTCAAAGTTACACCTCCAGTAAAGGAGCATGAATTCATTTGGTCAGAGCCTGTGCTTCTTCCATAACCTCCCACCTGACTTCCAAATTCAGTTTGGTTGAATTATATTGAGAAATTTGATATTTAATATATAAAAATCAAAAGGGCCTCTATGTCATTATAGATAGGTCTCCCGAGGGGAAGAGGGAAGAGAACATCTCAGTTAGACGTTTCACGAATGACGAACTGTTTGGTCATTATAAGAAAGGCTTTGAAATTCTAAACATAAAAGAATTCTCTCTCATTAGCTCTCTGACCAAACGGTACAGGGCACTTAAAGTATATTAAGTACTGAGCCTTGAGACCATGAGTGTCCCACTGCCATAATTATAGGTATTATGATATTGTGCAGGCAATACGTAGCCACTGGGTCTTTAAGAAAAGAACTGCTGAGGAGGCAGGGCCAAGATGGTAGTCAGTCGCTTCCCATGGTCGCTCTTACAACAAAGACCAAAAACAAACAAACAAACAAACAAACAAGTGAGTCAATTATATATGACAATCTAGGAGTCCTGAACATGAAAGAAAAAGTTGAGGAGTTGGACTGAGTGGCAGGGAGAGGCAGAGACAGTTCAGCAGCAAGGATTTGCTAGACCTGACCTGGCCGGTGCCCTGCAGGCTGGATTGGCCAGTGCATGCAGGCTGGGGCAAGCAGTAGTGCTTGGGATGCATTTTTCACAATGGGAGAGTCTGAGCGGCAGAGAGTCTGCACAGGTCTCCTGAAACGGGGAAAAGCGGTGCTGAATCTGTGAAAGTTAAGTGTGAGCATCTAACCTGGCAGCCTTCCACCCACTGGGATGTACCTCTTTCCCATTTACCCGCCCCCTCACTGCTCTGCTCTGGTCCCACTTAGGCTTCAGTGATTGCTGCACCCCCTGGGCCGCAAGTTGGACCCGTCGTGCACCCTGAGCGATTCTCCCAGCTTCGGAGAGGGAACAAATTAACAAACAGGAAAAAATAATCTGCCAGCTCCCCTAAGCCAGGAACTCAGGGCATCACAGCCCTTTGCCTAGGCACAGGCATAAGGGGTCTATGAACTCTGAATTCCTTTCACCCCTGCCTAGAGCTGTGTAGGCTCATTTCAACAGCCTAGGCCCTCATTAGCACAGTACAATAGGGTATATACATGAAGCCTATTTTCAACTGCAACAGCTAAGGGGGAGTGGCAGATTTGTGACATGTGACTCCATCCTGCCCATTAAGCAGGGTCCTCACCTATCCATATCAGGGACCTGAAGACTGCTGGCTCCACCTAGGCATCTGCAACAGGGGTCTGATAATAAGTGGTGCCTCCCAGTCCTTACAGCCAAACGGCATTGGGTGTCCAAACTCTGGCTGCAAAACTCACCTACCTACATGCTCCAGCGAAGAGGGACATGACTTTCACCCAGGCATTCAGGGGCAGCAGTCAGCCCCCTAGCTTGCTCAGCACAAAACCCCCTACTGCAGCCAGATACCTGGGCCTACTCCTATCATCCCTACATAGCCCTGCCTGACTAGGACTGTAGGTGAGTGCTGCGCCACATACTTGGTGACCGATGACCTGGACACCTTAGCTGAATCCACACAAGAAAAGTAAATGGACTCCTGGGTTCACATACCTAGTAACAGTTCTAACCACCTAGTGACAGGACATGAGAGCTGCAAAGACACCAATATCAAGGTAGCTCAAATGACCAGCCTATTTGGGCATATCAAAACAAAACAAAAGAAGAAGCTAGGACACAGTAAACAAACATTAAGTAAATGTAGTAACTTATTGTTGGCTTGGAGAGAACAGTCAATATGAAATCACATAAAGAGGTGGATCATGATGGCTTCAGCAAGTGACCAAAACAAAAAACAAAGAAATCTACTGCAGAAAGGTCTTGGAATTACTGGAGGTAGAATTCAAAACATTAATACACAAAGCTCTTCAAGGGATCAGGAAGCAGATCAATCAAAAGGCAGACCAAGTCAATGAACACACAAAGCAATAGAGTAACTTAAGAAGGTTATACAAGAGCATGATAACAAATTTAACAAGCTGCAAGAATCCACAGAGAGACAGCAAACAGAAATCTAAAAGATGAACAATAAAATTTCAGAATTAGACAACTCAATAGAAAGTCATAGGAGCAGAATTGAGGCAATGGAAGTCAGAATTAGTGACTGAAGAGAAAGCACTTGACATGAATTTATTTGAGGAAAAATCAGACAAAAGAATTTTTAAAAAATGAATAAAACCTAAGAATTATCTGGAACTTCATCAAGAGGAATAATCTACAAGTGATTGGAGTGCCAGAACGGGGAGGGGGGCGGGTAACAGAAAATACAGAGAGAATTGTCAAAGATCTGTTGGCAGAAAACTTCCCTGATATTGTGAAAGACAAGATATCTATCCAAGCAGCTCATTGAAACTCACACAAGGTAGATCCCAAAAGAAAGTCACCAAGACATATTACAATGAAACCTGCCAAAACCAAAGATAAAAAGAGAATTTTAAGACTGCCTAGGCATAAAAGAAAAGACATCTACAAAGGAGAGTC
This sequence comes from Dugong dugon, assembly GCA_030035585.1. Lineage (NCBI taxonomy): Eukaryota > Metazoa > Chordata > Mammalia > Sirenia > Dugongidae > Dugong > Dugong dugon. The sequence continues at coordinate 1,628,828 of CM057475.1, read as the reverse complement.
AATAGGGCTAAACTCTAATTACTTAGCAGAAATTATGCAGGAAAGAAGGCAATGGGATGACATATGTAAAGTCTTGAAGGAAAAAACTGCAAGCCAAGAATTATATATCCAGCAAAACTGTCTCTCAAATATGAAGGTGAAATTAGGGCATTTCCAGATAAGCAGAATATAAGGAAATTTGTAAAAACCAAACCAAAATTACAAGAAATACTAAAGGGAGTCTTCCGGTTAGAAAATCAATAATATCAGATAAAAACTGAAGACTAGAACACAGGACACAACAAGTAGATATCAACCCAGATAAGAAAGTCACAAAAATAAATCAAAGCTATAACACTGAAAATAGGGAAACAGAGACATCAATATGTAAAAGATGACAACATTAAAATAAAAAAGAGGGACTAAACAGTGTAGTCATAGAACTTTCATATGGAGAGGAAGTTAAGGTGATAGCAAGAAATGAAAGATTGCCTTAAACTTAGAAAAATAGGGGTAAATATTAAGGTAACCATAAAAGAAACTAAGAATCCTACACATCAAAATAAAACAAGAAAAACATAAAGACTTAGCAAATAGAAATTCAACAATAATGAAAAAGATGAAAATACATAAAGAAAAACAACTCACTACAGAAAATTAAGTGGAGCAAAGAAACTGTCAACAACACACACACAAATACATCAAACTGACAGCACTAAATTCATACCTATTAATAATTACACTGAATGTAAATGGACTAAATGCACCAGTAAAGAGACAGAGAGTGGCAGATTGGATAAAAAAACATGATCTGTCTATATGCTGCCTACAAGAGACAATCAAAGACACAAACTAAAACTGAAAGAATGGAAAAAAAATATATCAAGTAAACAACAATAAAAAAAAAGCAGGAGTGGCAATATTAATCTCTGACAAAATAGAATTTCAAGCAAAATCCACCACAAAGGATAAGGAAGGATACTACATAATGATGAAAGGGTCAATACACCATGAGGACATAATCATAACAAATATTTATGCACCCAACGACAAGCCTTCAAAATACATAAACCAAACTCTAACGGCACTGAAAAGGTAAATAGACAGCTCCATAACAATTGTAGGAGACTTCAACACACCACTTTCAGTGAAGGACAGAACATTCAGAAAGAAGCTCAGTGAAGACATGGAAGATCTAAATGCCACAATCAGTCAACTTGCTCTCATAGACACATACAGAACACTCCACCCAAAGTAGCCAAGTATACTTTCCAATGCACATGGAACATTCTCCAGAATATACCACATATTAGACTACAAAGCAAGCCTTAACACAATTCAAAACATTGAATTATTACAAAGTATCTTTTCTGACCATAAAGCCATAAAAGTAGAAATCAATAACAGAAAAAGGAAGGAAGAAAAATCAAATACATGGAAACTGAACAACAACTAGCTCAGAAACTACTGGGTTATGGAAGAAATCAAGGACAAAATAAAGAAATTTACAGAATCAAAAGAAAATGAAAACACGTCCTACCAGAATCTTTGGGAAACAGCAAAAGCAGTACTCAGAGGTGAATTTATAGCAATAAATGCACACACCCAAAAAGAAGAGAGGGCCAAAATCAAAACATTAACCCTACAACTCGAACAAATAGAAAGAGAACAGCAAAAGAAGGCCACGGGCACCAGAAGAAAAGGAATAAGTAAAATAGAGAATAGAAAAACAATAGAAAGTGTTAACAAGTCTAAAAGCTGGTTCTCTGAAAAGATCAATAAAATCGATAAACCATTGGCCAAACTGGCAGAAGAAAAACAAGAGAGGAAGCAAATAACACAAATAAGAAATGAGATGGGTAATATCACAACAGACTCAACTGAAATTATAAGAATCATAACAGAATACTATGAAAAATTGTACTCCAACAAATTTGAAAACCTAGAGGAAATGGACAAATTTCTAAAACACATTACCTACCTAAACTAACAAAAAGGTAGAACAACTAAATAAACTTATAACAAAAGAAGAAATTGAAGAGGTAATTAAAAAACTCCCAACAACAACAAAAAAAAAGCCTTGCCCCTGATGGCTTAACTGGAGAATTCTACCAAACTTTCAGAGAAGAGTTAACACCACTACTACTAAAGGTATTTCAGAGCATAGAAAAGGATGGAATACTCCCAAACTCATTCTATAAAGCACACATAACTCTGATACCAAAACCGGGTAAAGACACCGCAAAAAAAGAAAATTACAGATCAATATCCCTCATGAACATAGATGCAAAAATCCTCAACAAAATTCTAGCCAAAAGAATTCAACAACATATTAAAAAAAAAAATTCACCATGACCAAGTGGGATTCATGCTAGGTATGCAGGGATGGTTCAACATTAGAAAAAACCATCAATATAATCCATCACATAAATAAAGACAAGAACCACATTATCTTATCAATTGATGCAGAAAAGTCATTTGACAAAGTCCAACACCCATTCATGACAAAACTCTCAACAAAACAGGAATAGAAGGGAAATTCCTCAACACAATTAAAGGCATTTATAGAAAGCCAACAACCAACATAATCCTAAATGGAGAGAGTCTGAAAGCATTCCCCTTGAGAATGGAAACCAGACAAGGATGTCCTTTACCACCACTCTTATTCAACATTGTGCTGGAGGTCCTAGCCAGAGCAGTTAGGCTAGAAAAAGAAATAAAGGGCATCCAAATTTGTAAGGAAGAAAGTAAAAGTATCCCTATTTGCAGATAGTATGATCTTATTTACAGAAAACCACAGAGAATCCACAAGAAAACTACTGCAACTAATAGAAAATTTCAGCAAAGTGTCAGGATACAAGATAAACATACAAAAATCACTTGGATTTCTCTACACCAACATGGAGAACTTAGAAGAGGAAATCACTAAATCAATACCGTTTACAGTAGCCCCAAAGAAGATAAAAGACTTAGGAATACATTTGTCTTAGTCCTCTAGTGCTGCTATAACAGAAACACCACAAGTGGATGGTTTTAACGAAGAGAAGTTTATTTCCTCACAGTTAAAGTAGGCTAAAAGTCCAAATTCAGGGCATCAGTTCCAGGGGAAGGCTTTTTTCTCTCTGTCAGCTTTCTTCTCTTCAGTGTTTCCCCAGACTAGGAGCTACTTGGCACAGGGACCCCAGTCCAAAGGACACGCTCTTTTCCCAGCACCGCTTTCTTGATGGTATGAGGTCCCCCATCTCACTGCTCACTTCTGTCTTTTAAATCTCAAGAGATTGCCTCAGGACACAATCCAGTCTTGTAGATCAGGTCCTGCCTTACTGCTACCCATCCTCCCTCATTAACATCATAGAGGCTGGTTTACAACATACAGGAAAATCACATGTACCAGGAATCATGGCCTAGCCAAATTGATACACACATTTTTTGGGGGACATATTTCAAACCATGATATTCTACCCTTTGGCCCCCCCAAAATCACATCCTTGCAACATGGAGAACATATTCACCCCATCATATCATAGCAAAAGTCTTAACTCCAAGTCCAAAATCCAAAAATTCCTCTTCATCTGTGAAATCTAGACTACAAGTTATCTGCTTCCAAAGGTACAATGGCAGAACAGGCACAAGCTAGACATTTCCATTACAAATGGGAGAAATTGAAGGGAAAGAAGGTATAACAGGCACCAAGCAAGTTAGCAGAACACATTACGTTAGCCATCAAGGCTTTGAAAATAATCCTCTGTTCTCTGAGACAATTTACACGATGGCCCGCCCTGCTCTCCAGACTCTAGGTATTGGCCACAGTCTCTGGATTTTGAGTGGTGGCCCCTCAGCCTGGGCTTCAGCTCTGCCTTCCAGGCCTACTGGGACAGCAACTCTGCTCCCTTGGCTTTAGGCGCACCATTCTCCTAGTCCATCGGAGTGACACATCCACCCTTAGAAACACCAGAGGCCATGGCTCTACCCTTTAAAACCCCTGAGGTCCTGGCCATACCTTTTGAGATTGAAGCAGCTCAGCTTCTTGTGTCCCTTGTCTCTTCAACTTCTGCTTTCTGTGGCCTCTTGGCCCTTGGGCCTCACGCCCGCATCTGCCCTGCTGGGGCAACTGTTCCAAAGCTCAGTACCTCCACTGGTAAGTGCCCAAAGGCACCCCACTCCACCAGGAAGCCTCCTTCTCACAGGCATTCAGCTCTCTCACTCTGTGGGTCGGTTCCAGCTCCATCTTGCACTGGTCTCCTGGTTCTGTTGCTGTTGGTTCTCTGCTGCTGTAGGTTCTCTGCTGCTGCTGGTCCTCTGTCACTGCTGCATGTCTATCCATTCACAGTTTTAAAACCGCTTCCACATTTTAGGTATCTGTTAGAGCAGCACCCCACTCTTGGTACCAAATTCTGTCTTAGTCATCTAGTGCTGCTATAACAGAAACACCACAAGTGGATGGTTTTAACAAAGAGAAGTTTATTTCCTCACAGTTAAAGTAGGCTAAAAGTCCAAATTCAGGGCGTCAGCTCCATGGAAAGGTTTTTTGTCTCTGTTGGCCTTCTTCACTTCAGTGTTCCCCCAGACTAGGAGCTTGTTGGTGCAGGGACCCCAGTCCAATGGAGACCATCTGTTCCCGGCACCGCTTTCTTGATGGTATGAGGTCCCCCTGTCTCACTGCTCACTTCTGTCTTTTATATCTCAAGAGATTGCCTCAGGACACAATCCAGTCTTGTAGATCAAGTCCTGCCTTACTAACACAACTGCCACCCATCCTCCCTCATTAACATCATAGAGGCAGGTTTACAACATACAGGAAAATCACACTGTACCAGGAATCATGGCCTAGCCAAATTGATGCACACATTTTTTGGGGGACGTAATTCAAATCATGACAAAATCTAACCAGAGACGTAAAATATGGATACAAAGAAAACTGAAAGACATTACAAGAAACCAAGAGACCTACATAAGTGGAAAAACATACCTTGCTCATGGATAGGAAGACACAACATTGTGAAAATGTAGATTCTCTCCAAAGCAATCTACAGATACAATGCCATCCCAATCCATATTCCAATGACATTTTTTAATGAGATGGATAAACAAATCACTAACTTCATACGGATTGGGAAGAGGCCCCAGATCAGTAAAGCATTAGTGATGAAGAAGAACAAAGTACGAGGCCTCACACTACCTGATTTTAGAATCTATTATACCGCTATGGCAGTGATAACAGCCTGGTACTGGTACAACAACAGATACATAGACCAACAGAACAGAATTGAGAACCCAGATGTAAATTCATCCACCTATGAGCAGCTGATATTGGACAAAGGCCCAAAGTCCATTAACTTGGGAAAAGACAGTCTCTTTAACAAATGGTGCTGGCATAACTGGATATTCATCTACAAAAAGCTGAAACAAACAAGACCTATACCTCACACCATGCACAAAACTAACTCAAAATGGATCAAAGACCTAACTAGAAAATCTAAAACGATAAAGATCATGGAAGAACAAACAGGGACAACGCTAGGAGCCCTAATACACTGCATAAGCAGAATACAAAATATAACTAACAATGCACAAATTCCAGAAGAGAAACTAGATAACTGGGAGCAACTAAAAATCAAACACTTGTGCTCATCAAAATACTTCACCAAAAGAATAAAAAGACAACCTATAGACTGGGAAAAAAATTTTGGCTATGACATATCCGATCAGGTTCTAAATCTCTAAAATCTACAAGATATGGAAAACTTCAACAACAAAAATACAAATAACCCAATTAAAAATGAGCAAAGGATATGAACAGGCACTTCACCAAAGAAGACATTCAGGCGTCTAACAAATACATGAGGAGATGCCCACGATCGTTAGCCATTAGAGAAATGCAAAGCAAATCTACAATGAGATACCATCTCACCCCAACAAGGCTAGCCTTGATTAAAAAAATTACAAAATAATAAATGTTGCAGAGGTTATGGAGAGACTGGAACACTTATATACTGCTGGTGGGAATGTAAAATGGGACAACCCCTTAGGAAATTGATTTTGCACTCGCTTAAAAAGCTAGAAATAGAAGTACCATTCGATTCAGCAATCCCACTCCCTGGAATATATCCTAGAGAAATAAGAGCCATCACACGAATAGATATATGCCTACCCATGTTCACTGCAGCACTGGTTCACAATAGCAAAAAGACAGAAACAATCCAGGTGCCCATTAACAGATGAATGGATAAACAAATTATGGTACACACACACAATGAAATCCTATGCAACAATAAACAAAAATGATGAATCCATGAAACACCTCACAACATGAATGAATCTGGAGGGCATTATGCTGAGTGAAATTAGTCAGTTGCAAAAGGACAAATATTGTATGAGACCACTATTATAAGAACTCAAGAAAAGACTGAAACACAGAAGAAAACATTCTTTGATGGTTACGAGGGTGGGGATGGAGGGAGAGGGGAATTCACTAACTAGGTATTAGACACGAATTATCTTAGGTGAAGGGAAGGACAACACACAATACAGGGGAAGTCAGCACAACTGGACTAAACCAAAAGGCAAAAAGTCCTCAATGCAACCAAACACTTCAAGGTACAGTTGCAGGGGCAGGAATCTGGGGACCATGGTTTCAGGGAACATCTCAGTCAACTGGCATAACAAAGTTTATTAAGAAAATGTTCTGCATCCCATTTTAGTGAGTGTCGTCTGGGGTCTTAAAAGCTTTCGAGTGGCCATCTAAGATGCATCAATTGGTCCTAACCCACCTGGAGCAAAGGAAAATGAAGAACACCAAAGACATGAGGAATATGTTAGCCCAAGAGACAAAAGAGCCATATGAACCAGAGACTCCATCAGCCTGACACCAGAAGAACTAGATGGTGCCTGGCTACCACCAATGACTGCCCTATCAGGGAACACAACAGAGAGTCCCTGCTGGAGCAGGAGAAAAGTGTGGTGCAGAACTCGAATTCACGTAAAAAGACCAGACTTAATGGTCTGACTGAGGCTAGAAGACATGGCCTCTAGACTCTCTGTTAACCCAAAACTAAAACCGTTCCCTAATCCAACTCTTCAGACAAGGATTAGACTGGATTATAAAACATAAAATAATACTCGTGAAGACTGTGCTTCTTAGTTCAAGTAGATACCCTAGACTAAATGGGCAGCTCCTGTCCAGAGGCGGGATGAGAAGGCAGAAAGGGACAGGAGCTGGTTAAATGGAAACGGAAAACGCAGGGTGGAAAGGGGAAGTTTGCTATCACATTATAGGGACTACAACTAGTGTTATGTAATAATATGTGTATGGGTTTTTGTATAAGAAATTGACTTGAACTGTAAACTTTTACCTAAAGCACAATTTTAAAAAAAAAGGAAAAAAACCCTGCTGAATCTTATCGTTTTATACAATTATATGAATAATTCAAACCATGATTTGCCTAAGATGCCGAGCAAAACAAGATGGAAAAACATGATTTTTAGCAGGAGAAGACAGATCACAAGTGCTACTCAGGGAGACACCTGAAGGCGTTACCTTGAACTTCTTCAGTTTATTCATTGTTTTTGAAAACTGACAGTCACTTACTTTACCCAGGTTTGGAAAAAAAAAACACCAAAACAACATCACAGTAATAACAATCAGTTTGATCTTTGGGTATGTTTTTATGCTTTCCCTTTGAAAACATCATTAGGATCTTTAGGGGCCCATCCTCCAATCATCTCAGGTTAAATTAATAAGGAATAACACGAATGTAATTTTATAAGTACCTTGGGAAAAACTAATGTTCCTCAAAAATGGATATACATGCCAGAACAGAGAAAGATGAGATAGAAAAGTGCTAATTTATTTATGCTAATAATGCTCTGGGAAGTGTGGGACCAGATGATAGAACTAGCATACAATGAAGGAATTTTTTAAATCAGGTTTTTAAAATAAATATTTGTGCTCCAAAGCTCTGCTTTACTAGCACTGGTGGAAAGATGACCTTATTCCTAGGACTGTTATCAACAAGGCTATTGGAAAGCTTCTCCAGGTAAATTTCCAATGATGGCTACCCTTGCCTGCCACACCCCTCAGGAAAATATTCACCCCTCAAGATGGCTGTTCATCTTATGGCAACCTGTCAAAAGATAGCCTGTGGTTTTAAGATGTGCTTAATAGGCTAAGGAAACAAAGATGGTTTTAAATTATGGTATCCCACAGAAAAAACACATGTAACTAGTCTAGCCATCATATCAATGTTATTTATTCTTATTCTGATGAATGATTATACAGCTCTACACAATTAAGCTTTTTAAACATGATGCCACATTTTGATGTAGGTAATCTATTCCATAGGAGCCCTGGTGGTGCAGTGGGAAAGCACCTGGCTGTTAACCAAAGGTGGGAAGTTCAAACCCACCATCAGCTCTGTGGAAGAAAGATGCGGCAGTAAGCATCTGTAAAGATTACAGCCTTAGAAACATTATGGGGCAGTTACACTCTGTCTGTCCTACAGACTCATTGTGAGTCGAAATTGACTAGATTGCAATGGTTTGGCTTGGTTTTGGTTAATCCATTCCATTTCCTTTTTTTCCCTGATACTTTTATTTCCACTTTCTCTCTCTCTCTTTCCCCCACCCATCACATTCTCCCTCTCACTACCTCTTCCCTTACACTCACCACACTCGTCTATAAAAGTTAACTCTTCCCCTAGACACCCTTTTAGCTCAGTAATGAAGTCACTCCTGAGGTTCACCCTCAAGCCAAATATTAGACAGACCCATAAAACAAAACAAGACTAAAGGGGCACACCAGCTGAGAGGTAAGGACTAGAAGGCAGAAGGGGACAGGAAAGCTGGTAATAGGGAACCCAAGGTCGAGAAGGGGAGAGTACTGACATGTCGTGGGGTTGGTAATCAATGTCACAAAACAGTATGTGTAATAGTTGCTTAATGAAAAGCTAATTTGTTCTGTAAACCTTCATCCAAAGTACAATAAAAGAAATTTAAAAAAATTAACTCTTGAGGACTTTATACATATTATGGTATTGGTGACCAAAAAATCACTTCTCCACGAGGTGAAAATAATCTTTTTCCTCTCTGTTTCCTCAGAACATTTTCTCCAAGTTTTTTGTAGTACACGGTAATAATGAAGCATTCCCCCTTTCCCTCTGCTGTTACAGTCAGGCTGCTGGTTATTCACAACTATAAAATCTCTCCCAGAAGTTACTTGAATGCACTGGAAGCCAACTCTACTGGAAATTCCTGGGAATGGGAGATTCCAAATTACACAGGCGGAATAGGGACAGGACTTAGAATGTTACATAACTTTGCCATGTTTTCTTTTTCTCATCTATAAAATAATGAAAGAAGTAAGATACCAACTTTGAAGAATTTTGTGATGATCAAAGCTGTTCATAGAGTAAGAATTTAACAGTTTTCAGCCATTTTTATTCTGAAACGTCTTAGTGCATTTTATAATAGAACATTTTAGATAAATTCAGTCATTATGTCCTAAGGTTTTATGCATCAACTCCTACTAGACATCTCCAGGTCTAGCCAAGAAATAAGGTAGACGATTAGAAGAATGGATGGAATAAATCCCAAGTTTACCACCAGACTTCGAGAAAGCAGCAGTCTGAGCTTTCACTATATAGAAAATTAATATTGAACTCAGACACAGAAGACATAAATTACACAGTCAAAAATCTTTCCAGGACTCCTTTTCTGCCTCTGTCTCTCTAGTAGATAGGCAAAGAGGACAAAGACCCAGAGAAATACTGAATATTCCAATAGAGAATATCAACATACTCCTTGTAATTTCCTAATATCCATGGCTTACACTGGTATGGAAGAATATCGAGAAAAGTCATACCTTAGTTCCTCAACTCCTCAAGGGGAGAAGCTACATCAAATATCTAATAGATTCTGGAGTCTTTCCCATAGTGTCCCATACATTGATAGTCATATTGTAAATGACTGATCAATTCATGATAGACGAAGTTAAAGTCAATCTGCATACCAGCAGAGAAGAGGTTATGTTTCAAAGGAAATAATAATAAGGTATAACAAAGGAGAGACAAAGAAATCCATGGCAAGGAAACATCACATACTAGGACAACTATGCAGCGGGGGGGGCAACATGAACCACAAGCAACCACAAGAACCAAGGTACCTACCACCTCAAAGACTTCATCATTTTACATAATTATGACTTTATTATTACTTTATTTACAAAATACTGTACATACAAATGGCATGTAAGAAAATTCATGAAAAGACGAATTACACGAAAGATGGCAAATTCATGAAAGAGTCAAAGAGTCTGACACTGGGAAGAGATAATGCAGGTCTGTGGCCTATTAAGAGGGCAAAACAACCAGTGAAAGAAACCATTCAAACACTTGGGATCTCGAGGCAGTTCGCCTGCTGTCTGTGGCCAGGCATCCAAACCCCACAGACAAGCCAGAGAATGGGTTTTAATTCCAAAGATCGCTGGGAAGTAAAATCACCTAGAAGTAATTTCACATTAAACGTATTTCTTATCCCAGGGCTTTCTGAAACATGCCAGCTATGGACAAAAAAGAACTATCAAATGAATATAGTAATCACGATTTTAATTTTTTATTCTATCCTAAGGCCCACAGTAGGAGATAAAAAGTAACTTGTTGAGAGAATAAAGAAATGTCACGTTCTTCAAAGCTATGAAAAACACTAGAGCAAGAGTGACTAGCTCTAGATTGCTTAATGCAGTGATTAACAGCTCGGCTGCTAACCAATATGTTGGCAGTTGGAATCCACCAGCTCCTCCTTGGAAACCTGATATAAGCTGAGAAGATCTACTGTGCCCTATAGGGTTGTTATGAGTTGGAATTGAGTCGATGGAAACTAGAGGGACCAAGACTCCTAAAACACGAGTTTCTTCACCTCAGTTGCATCATTAACACTCCTCTCTGTGGCCAATGGGGTTAGCAGTACAGTGGTAGAATTCTCACCTTCCATGCAGAGAGCCATGTTGGATACCAAGCCAATGCATCTCAATATGCAGCCATCACCTTTCTGTCGGTAAAGGCTTGCACATTGCTACGTTAATGAACAAGTTCCAGTGGAGCTTCCGGACTAAGACAGACTAGGAAGAAAGGTCTGGTGATCTACTTCTGAAAACCAGCCAGTAAAAACCCTATGGGTCACAACGCTCCAATGCCCAACTGATTTTGGGGAAGATGAAGGAACGTGCTGGGTTTCCATCTGCTGTGCATGGGGTCACCATGAGTCGAGGGCTGACTAGATGGCAGTTAACAACAATAATGTGTCCAACACTGGTCTAAGTATTTAAAGGATTAAACAAAATTGTACACGCAGATTCAAGTCTCCAGAACTTTTAATCCAGTAGAGAGTAGACTGCCATCTAGTCAGTGGGAAATACACATTTAAGTATTAAAAAAATAGTATTTTAAATTGTGTCATCAATTATTTCAAAAATCGTTTTTTGGGCTAAAAACCATAACGAATTTATTTTTTGTTTCTTTAATTTTATTTTTTTCACACATTCTTGGCATGAATTAGTTTCTAATTCAAAAATTTATACACAAATTGTTTTGTGACATTGGTTAAATCCCCACAATGTGTCAGGGAAACAATGCAAGAACAAAGTGACAGATACCATACAGAAGCAGCAACTAGAAATCCAAAAGATTAACAATAAAGTTTCAGAATTAGATAAGTTAACAGAAGGTGACAGGAGCAGAATAGAGACAATGGAAGTCAGAATCAGTGAGATTGAAGAAAATCCCTTGACACCAATTTGAGAAAAAAAAACAGAAAAAATAATGAAGATACCTTAACAATTCCGTGGGATATTATGAAAAAGAAAATCCTACGAGTGATCGAAGTTTAAGAATAGGGGGTGAGGGAATAATGGAAAACACAGAGAAATTTTAAAGGCTTGATGGCAGAAAATTTTCCTAATATCATAACAGATGACATGATAATTATCCAAGAGGCTCATTGAACCCATACAGGAAGGTCCCAAAGGAAAGTCACCAAGACATACCATAATCAAATTTCACAAAACCAAAGACAAAGAAAGAATCCTGAGAGTGGAGATGAGGTCTGTTTACTAAGCAGAAACCATGCAGGCAAGAAGGCAAATGGATGACATATATAAATCCTTGAAGGACAAAAATTGCCAGCCAAGAATTATATATTCAACATAATAGTCCCTAAAATTGATGGAGATATTAAGTCATTTCCATATAAACAGAAATTAAGGGAATATAAAAAACCAGATCAAGATTAAAAATATATAAAAGGGAGTCATCTGGTTTGAGAACCAACATCAGAGAACAACCCAAGACAAGGACACAGGACAGATCAACCAGATACCAACTCAGATAGGGAATTCTCAAACATAAAACAAAGCTAAAAGACTGAAAATAGGGAACCAGAGATGTCAATAGGTAAACGAGCAAAATATCAGAACAAAAAAAGAGAGAAAAAATGGTGTTGACACAGAACTTCCATATAGACAGGAAGTTAGGACAATATCAAGAAATAAAAGACTGGATTAAACTTAGAAAAATAAAGGTAAATTTCAAAGGAAGCTAAGAAACCTATCCATCAAAATAAAAGAAAAACATAAAATGTCAGCAAAAACAAAATCAACAATAATGAAAGAAATGATAAGAAAATCCATAAACAAAAATAACTCAGCACAAAAATTCAGCAGAACGAAGAACCTACCAGCACCACAAAAACAAACTGACAGCAGAAAAGTCATACCGATCAATAATTACACTGAATGTAAATGGCCTAAATGAACCAGTAAAAGAGAGTGGTAGAATGGATAAAAAGAAAAAAGATCCATCTATATGCTGCCTACAAGAGACTCCTGAGACACAAACACCTAAACAAACTAAACTTCAAAGGATGGAAAAAAATATATATCAAGCAAACAATAACCCAAAAAGAGCAGGAGTGGCAATATTAATCTCCAATAAAATAAACTTTCAAGCAAAATTCACCACAAAGCACAAGGAGGGTCACTCTATAATGACTAAAGTGTCAATACACTAAGAGGACATAACCATAATAAATATGTATGGACACAACGACAGTGCACAAAAATGCATAAAACAAAGTAACAGCTTTGAAAAGAGAAATAGACAGTTTCACAATAATAATAGGAGACACTGACACACCAATTTTGGTGATGGGCAGAACATCTAGTAAGAAACTCATTAAAGATACAGAAGATCTAAATGCCACAATCAACCAACTTGACTTTATAGACATATACAGAACACTCCACCCAACAGCAGCAAAGTACACATTCTTTTCTAATGCACATGGAACATCCTCCAGAAGAGACCACATTTTAGACCCTAAAGCAAGACTCAAAAAATTCCAAAACATTGAAATTATACAAAGTATCTTCTCTGGTTATAGTGCCTTAAAAGTAGAAATCAATAATAGAAACAGTAAGGAAAAAAATCAAATACATAGAAACTGAATAACATCTTGCCTAAAAACTACTTGGTAATAAAAGAAATCAAGGATGGAATACAAATTCATAAAATCAAATGAAAATGAAAATACATATTACCAACATCTTTGGGACACAGCAAAAGCAGTGCTTAGAGGTCATATTATAGCAAGAAACACACATGCCGAAAGAAAGGGCCAACACACCAACGCTACAACTCGAACAAATAGATACCTGCAAAAGAAGACCACAGGCATCACAAGGAAGGAAATAATAAAGATTAGAGCAGAAATAAATGAAATAGGAACAGAAAAATATAGAATCAATAAGACTAAAAGATCGTTCTTTCAAAAGATGAACAAAATAAACCAGTGGCCAAACTGACAAAAGAAAAACAGGAGAAGAAGCAAATAACGCAAATAAGAAATGAGAGAGATGATTATCACAACAGACACAATTAAAATAAAAAGATCTTAACAGAATACTATGAAAAATTTAAATCCAACAAATTTGAAAATCTAGAGTAAATGAACAAATTTCTAGAAACACTCTACCTACCTAAACTAACACAAACTGAGGTAGAAAAACTAAGCTGTCCCATAATAAAGGAAGAGATTGAAGACATAATAATAAAAAAAATCTTCTACCACCACCACCACCGACAAAAAAGGCTGTGATCCTTAGGCTTCACTGGGGAATTTTTTGTTCAAACTTTCAGAGAAGGGTTCACAACAATACAGTTCAAATTATTTCAAAGCATAGAGAAAAAAAGTAATAGTCCTGAATTCATTCTACGAAGCTAGCATTACCCTGATACCAAAGCCAGGTAAAGGCACCACAAAAAAAGAAAACTACAGACCAATATGTCTCATGAACACAGATGCAGAAATTATCAAGAAAACTGTAGCCAATAGAATTCAACAGCATATGAAAAAATAATACATCATGAACAAGTAGGACTTATACCAGTGATTCAAGGTAGTTTAACATTAGAAAATCAGTCAACATAATTCGACACATAAATAAAACAAAAGAATCACATGATCATCTCAATTGATGCAGAAAACGCACTGGACAAAATCCAATACCCATTCTTTATAAAAACTCTCAGCAAAGTAGGAATAGAAGAGAAATTCCTCAACATTAATACAGGGCATTTATGCAAAACCAACAGCTCCTATCATTCTAAATGGAGAGAGACTGAAAGCATTCCCCTTGAGAACGGGACACGGAGAAGGTTGCCCTTTATCATCACTCTTATTCAATGTTGTGCTGGAAGCTACAGCACAATAATAAATAAATAAATAATAAATGCATCCAAATTGGTACTAAAGAGGTAAAACTACTCCTATTCCCAGATGATGTGACCTTATACGCAGAAAATCCCAAAGAATCCACAAGAAAGCTAAGCAGCAAAATACAAGATTAACATACAAAAATCAGTTGGGAACATGGCAGTATATATAGAACAACCACACTGTCTTTCCACAGCAAAAACCTGAAAAACTAAGTAAAATAGAGACAGAAGTCAATTCTGGAACCCTAAGCATCAAATAAAGGGATAAAGAACCCAACAAAACACTAAATGGAATAAGAAACTGACAGAGAACCGAGATCTAGGAGAGTTACATAGTGGAGGTCCCCTATCAACCACCGCTATTAATATAACCATTCACATAAAAGAATTAGTAGAAATAGAGGGAAGGAGGTAAATTCTACAGATAATTAGTACTTGGCAACCAGCTAGATATGGAATGCCAGAGGGAAAGATAGGCTAGGATGACATCTAGTTAATGGATGATGCCATTATGAGGGAAGGGGATACAGGTTGGAAACAGTGCATGTTCACCTTATAAAGTCAATAGGATACCCAGAGAGATCCAGAATAAGTATTTGGAAATATTGGTATAGAGTTTACATGAGAAATCAGGATAGGCAATTAAATTTTTGAATCACTGTTTCACCAAAATAGGGCATTTCATGGGGCGTTGGTGGTTCAGTGGCAGAGGTCTCATGTTCCATGCTGAAGACCAGAGTTTGTTTCCTGCTAATGTACCTTATGTGTAGTAAAACTTTGCTGAGGATAATTAAAAAATGGCTGCAACAGTACATCAACAGGGAACTGCCAGAAATATAAGCCATATTTAGAAGTGGAAGTGGAATGAGGGCTTTCATTACTGACGTCAATGGATCTTGGCTGAAAGCAGAGAATAGCAGAGACTTGTTTACCTGTTTTTCATTGACTATGCAAAGGCATCTGACTGTGTGTGGATCCTAACAAATTATGAATAACATTGCAAAGAATGGGAATTCCAGAACACTTAATTGTGCTCACGCAGAACCGGTACATAGACCAAGAAGTAGTCGTTCGAACAGAACAAGGGGATACCGCATGGTTTGAAACTAGGAAAGGTGCGGTCACTGTTCTATCCTTTCACTATAATTATTCAATCTGTATGCTAAGCAATAATCCTGGAAGCTTGACTATATGATGAAGAACGTGGCATCAGGATTGGTAGAAGTCTCATTAATAATCTGTGATATACAAATGACACAACCTTGCATGCTGCAAGTGAAGAGGAGTTGAAGCACTTACTGATGAAGATCAAAGACTACAGCCTGCAGTATGGATTACACCCCAACAGAAAAAAAAACTTCACAATTGGATGAGCAACAACATGGTAAACAGAAAAAATATTGAAGTGGACAAGGACTTCATATAACTTGGATCACAATCAATATCCACAGAAGCAGCAGTCAAGAAATCAAATGACGCATTGCCTTAGGCAGTTCTGTTGCAAAAGAACTCTTTAAAGTGTTCAAAAGCAAAGATGTAACTTTGAGGACTAAGGTGCACCTGACCCAAGCCATGGTATTTTCAGTCACCTCATATGCATGTGAAAGCTGGAAAATGAATAAGAAAGATCAAACATGACTTGATGCTTTTAAATTATGGTGTTGGCAATTATGATGTTAGAATGTGAGAAGAATGAACAAGTCTGTCTTGGAAGAATTACAGCCAGATTGCTGCTTGGAGGCAATGATGGCGAGAATTCGTCTCATGTACTCTGTACATGTTATCAGAAAGGACCATTCCCTGGAGAAAGACACCATGCTTGGTGAAGTAGAGGATCAGCGAAAAAGAGGAATACCCTTGATGAGATGAATGACACAGTGGCTGCAACAATGGGTTCAAACATAACAACGTTTGTAAGGATGGTGCAGGACCAAGCAGTGTTTCATTCTGTTGTACACAGTGTCGCTGAATCAGAAGCAAATCAATGGCACCTAACAACAACAACAATGCACCTCATGTGTAGTCAACACTTGTCTGTCAGTGGAGGCGTGTGTTGCTGTGATGGTGAATTGATTTCAGTGGCTCTTCCAGACTAAGATAGACTAGGAAGAAAAGATGTTCGACCTACACCCCAAAATCAAATTACGCAGGCAGGATGCAGCAGGACTTAGAAGAGGGAGTCAATGACTGTGGCTTAATTGGGGTGCAAAAGACCAACTTCTCTCCTCTTTGGAGTCTTTCTTGCTCTAGAGCCTCTCCATGGGATCAGACTGAGGTTCTCCTTCCCACGTTCTGTCCTGGCTTCCCTCACAGTTTGCCCATGAAAGCATTCACTCAATCTACTGTTTACATAAGAATTCCATCTCAGACTCTGATTTCAGGAAATCACCTGAAAGCTATCTCTATTCCACATCTCTTCCACGTTTATTCCACACCTATTCCACATTGTATATTCCATGTCTTTTCCACCTCTATTCCACATCTACTGCACACCCATTCCATGTCATCTATTCTACACCTATTCCACATCATCTATTCCATGTCTATTTCACCTGTATTCCACATCTATCCCACCTCTTCTATTCCACGTCTATTCTGCATCATCTTTTCTACGTCTATTCCATGTCTATTTCACCTCTATTCCACGTCTATTCCACATATATTCCACATCTATTCCACTTCTTTTCCATATCATCTATTCCACATCTATTCTCCCTCCATTTCATGTCTAGTTCATGTCCATTCCATTTCCATTCCAGGTATATTCCACCTCTATTGCACGCCTATTCCACGTCAATTCCACGTCCATTCTACATCCATTTCACCACTAATCCACCTCTATTCCACACCAATTCCATGTCTATTCCATATCATCTATTCCACATCTATTTCACAGCTATTCCATATCTATTCCACATATGCTCCACATATATTCCACATCGTCTATTCCAAGTCAATTCCACATGATTTATTCCATGTATATTCCACATCTATTCATACCTCTTCCACATCTATTCCACATTATTACACATCCATTCCACATTGTCTATTCCACATCTATTCCAAATTGTCTATCCCATGCCTATTCCACGTCTATTCCATATCCATTTCTTATCTATTCCACTTCTATTCCACCTCTATTTCACATCTATTCCACATCATCTATTCCACATCTATTCCACACTTATTGCACATCTATTCCACAACTATTCCACATATTTTCCACATCGTCTCTTCCACATATATTCCGCAACTATTCCACGTCTATGCCACATCTATTCCATTTTTGTTCCACATCTATTACACATCCATTCTACCACTCTTTCACATCTATTCCACCTCTTCACATCTTTTCCACATCTATTCCACACCATCTATTCCAAAATTATTCCATGTCTATTCCCCATATATTCCACGTCTATTCCACATGTTCCATATCGTCTATTCCACATCTATAGCACGATTTATTCCACGTCAATTTCAAATGTATTCCTCATCTATTCCATGTCTATGCCACATCTATTCCACCTCTATTTTTTGCCCATTCCACCTCAATGATACCTCTATGCTACCTTTATTCCATATCTCTTCTGCATATTTTCCGCATCTATTCCACAATGTTTTCCCACATAAATTCCATATCTATTCCATGTGTACTCAGTGCCTATTCTACTTCTATTCTACCTGTATTCCTCATCTATTCCAAGACTATTTCACGTCTATTCCACCACTATTCTACCTCTGTTTCACCTCTATTCTACATATGTTCCACATAGGCTATTCCATGTCAATATAACATCATTTATTCATGTCTATTTCACTTGTATTCCACCTCCATTTCATCTCTATTCCAAGCTCCCAGACTGACTCGCCTGTCTCCTCCTCCTCCTCCCACTCCATCTCCTCCTCCTCCTCCACCTCATCTCGTCTCCTCCCCTCCTCCACAACCACATCTCATCCTCCTCCCCCCGGCCCCACCCTATCTCCTCCTCCTCCCCCCTGCAGGGAGGATAGCCCATCCCCTGCTGTGCTTGCAGGCATGCCTCTCTCTGGCCTTCAGTCTCTGCCAAAAGGCACTCAGCTTTATTCATGGGCCAGGAAGCCCACCACATCATCTCCTGCTGATGGGTCTCTCTTTCCTTGTTGGTGGTGGGTTCCTCCTCTCTGCTCTGAAATTGGCTCTTTTTAAGGCAAAACTGACCAATCCCCTTGGTAGGCCACAATTACCCTATCATACAATCACCTGGTGGGAGTTACAAGCCCGTGTCTAGAAAGGCCACACATAAAAGTAATTAAATCAGTAATCCATATTGTACCACAGCTGCTGGTATGGGGATCCTCAGAAGCTTCGCTGTCCAGCCATGACTCACACACAGCTTTGGTAAATGGTGGAGGAAAGTCATCCAAGTTCTCCTCCAGGGTTTCCAGGATCAGTCAAGGAGGTGAGGGTGGAGGAAGAGCTTCAAATGTGGGGTTGGAAGTAGCACTGGGTTGCAAGTCCTTCACAAACACTTCATTGTCACAATCCTCCGGAGGTGGTGAGGAGGCCTGCAGGACCGACTCAAATATTTGAGGGAAATATTCTCTGGAATTCTTGGTGCCCCTACAGGCGTGTCTGGCTCAGAAATGCTGCTTGAACGTGGAAGACTCTGCTGTTTTTTATAGTGCTTCAGGTTTACAAATTCCAGCAACAATGATCCCTCAGGAAGGCTGTTCTCTTGGATTTTGTAGGCCTATCTTACTCAAGGGGGAGGACTCTGAGGTAGCAAGAACGTTTTCCTCATCCCCTCCTCTATCCCTTTCTCTGGGCTGGTGAATTCCAGGCCTCTGGGACTTGGAGGCTGGGTAAGGCTGGGAATGTTGCTTCAGGGGGTTATTGCAGGGTGCAGGGCAATAGAGGCTGTAACCATGCTTGACCATCCTTCTCAACCTGCTGGCCGGTAGCATCCTGTGAGCAGTAGGTGGAGAGCACAGTGGACAGCAGAGTGAAGCTGAGTAGGGACAGTGGTCCTATCCTGGTGTCTGTGAGATGGTCCTGCATTCCTGCTGGAAGTAGCCCTGGGGCAAGGTGTCCTGCTAGCTTCTCAGTGACGGTCCAGGGTTCTAGCACATTCACTGGGAACTGAGGGGCCACCAATTGCTCTGCAGCCTGCACCACCCCAAAGAGGTCTAAGATGGTGTGTGAGCAGTGCCATCTCTTCACGGCCTCTTTCTGAACAACTGAGTGACCTAGATTCAGGGCCAACCAAGGAGCATGGATTCTTCACAAGAAGACCAAAGCTACCGCTGTCCCTCAAAATCATATCCTGGTGCTTTTTGTCTTCAATGGGAGATGACCTGAACTGTACATGGATATAGATGGCGAGGACATCCCAACGCTGTAGCAAGTCCTGGCTGACTTGGACTTCCCAGTCTTCCCAGTTGTGGCTTACCAGGAGGACGGCTCCCCAGGGGTCCTGTCCACCCTCTGGGGACCCCGAGGCCCACAGTTATCTCCACCAAGCAGCTTTGGCCTGTTGGCTCCCTTAAGGCCTCATGGTCTCTGTACTGCAATTCCCATAGGAGGTGGTCTCTGGCAAAAGAGCTGCTGCAATCCCCAGGGGCCCATGGCTGCTCCCCCCAGCCACCTGCGCTGAGGCCAGCAGGAGGGAGGCCTCCCTGCTAGGCTGCAGGCTCAACTCCTGCAGTGAAATAAGGCTGAAGTCTGTGGCCGTTGGGAGCTGCGGGACCGAACTAGACATAAGTGCTTTGGGTGTGCTCCCGCAGAGCTCCAGGCTCCCAGAAGCCACAACGCACAGAGGTTGATGGCCGCTTGTCATTTTTTAACTGAATGTAGTTGTCCACGGGGCTCTGCTGGAACTGCTTCAGCTCCAGGCCCTACAGGCTGAGCATCCAGCAGGCTTTCACTTTGCACTCGAAGATCCGGTGGCGGCTGGCCATCGTAGTCTCTGGAAAATACAGCCCCTTCCTCTGGACCCAAGTGCATTGGCTTAGCCTCATTTGAGACCCCCATCTTGTTCATCTTCTGGGGCTCCAAACAGGAATGCTTCTTATGCTTGGGGGCCAGGCGCTGGCATGCCCCTCTTTGAGCAGCTGGAGGATGCTGGCTGGGCCGGTCCTCCCTTGGCCAGGGTGAGCTGTGCCGCTCACAGGGCATGTGTGGAGAAGGGAGGCTTTTGCTGGTGCCTCAGGAATATGCAGCCCCATGTGGCCAAGGCAGGCCAGGGCCACCAGGGTCTGGATGCCCGGGAAACCCCAGTTCTAGGTGCCTCCATCAAAAGGAGGTGGCCCTAGGACACGGGACTGTGTCCTTGATGCTGTTCCATTAGGTATGGCTGAAGGGGGCATTCAGCAGGGGTGACTTGGGAGTGGCAGGCCTGTCATGCAGCCACACAGTCGCCTTCTCAGCCTCATTGAAGAGCTGAAAGGTGCTCTGGCTGCAGAGGAGGGAAGCATCCCACCTAGGGGGCTCACCTCCTTGGAGAGGGGGGCCACAGCCACCATCTGCACCCATACTCAGCTGTTTCTTATATGGCTGCCAAGAAACCTCTTTCAACTTTGTCTTTCTGTATTTGAAGTGCCACTCCCCATTGCCTAGATGCTCAATGTATTCAGAAAAATAGGTATTGGCTCTTGCCTCCTCAAATTCATTCCCAGAAATACTGGAAGTTGAGACCGTCCTGTTGGTCCTATAGGTAGGGCCTAACTGGAGCAGCCTACACTTGAGGGTCTCTGGCTACCTTGCTCTCGCTGCTCTATTTTGGAAACCTTCTCCAGCACCAAGCTGTGGGGCTTCCTGTACTGAAAGCCCTGCAGAGCGGAGGCCATGCCTGAGCTGAGCCTCCTTTGGCCCAAACTGGATGTCTGCTGGTGCAATGGGGAGGAAGGCTGTTTGTACCTTGGGTATGGACTGTGGAAAGAGGCAGAAATGCTCGTTCTCCCCTTGGGTCTTTGATAGGGAACTGGCCTGTCCAGATGGCTCCTATGGTCAGGACCAACTTTCTTTCCAGGGTCCTCAGCCTTGATGTTGAGGCTGGTTTGCCATCTGGATAGCCTTCCTGAGATCCCCCTTCTAGCTCCAGGCTTTCCCATCTTAGAATGTTGTGGAGAGATGAGAAGGCTGACTTGGTCTTGCTAAAGCTTCTCGACAGAATCTGGCTTAGACTTTCTGCTGCCTTCTCTCTGGAGGTTAGCATTGTAGTCTTCCTGGAAATCCACCTCCCAAGGCTCTGAGGGCCTGGAAGATCTCTGTCTTCCACTTGCCAGGCTGGAGCCTGAGGGGTTTGAGGCTGTGGTGATTAGAATATGGTTAGTTGCTGTGGGTGCTCTTTTTCTCACTGGAATGTGTCCTATCACCTTGCAGAGATGTGAGATGTCTCCTCACATTTTCAGGCACTGATGGGAAATGAACTTTGTAGGGGACCAACTTGGCTATAGTTTCTGGTTTCCTCTCCACTGGGGACAATAAGTCATGTTCCAGAGGCTGGTAGAAGGCAAACCCAGGCCTGCTAGACCAATTCCCATTCTCCTCAAAGGTAGCTGTCTTCTCACAAGATTCCTGAAGGACTCTATAGACACTCTCCTTGGCCAATGAATGGTAAAATATACCTTTACTGTTCCTGGAAGGCTAGGGAACCTGGGCAAAGTGTGGCTCCACAGAAGGTACGGGGTAGGTGCCAGTCGGGAGCAGAGGTTGTTCTGGTTGCACCTTCTGGGTATAATTACACTTGGGCTTCACTAGGGGGCTGCTCTCTAGACTCTTCTCTAGTACAGTATGCAGCTGTTACCCTATGAAAGGAGACTTCAGGGAGCCTGACAAGTTTTCCTGAGACAGAACCATTTCTGATCAAGGCTAGACCATGAGCTGTGCTCATCACGGTGCTGGATGGCTACATATCTGTCACTCTCAGGAGGTTACTTATCAGTGGCCGTCTCAAAGGAACTGGGGCATTTCTGGTTCCAGGATGGGGGTGGCACTCCTTTGCCCCGAGGAACATTATGCCATTTATCATAGCTCTGATCTTCTACTGATACTCGGGCCTCCCTACCTTGAAGAAGCAGGGTTGAAGCGTTTACTTAATACTCCTCTGAGACTTCCCTCTGAGTATCACACTGTCTTGACATAGTGAATGTCTCCCTGCCTCATCCCTTCCAGGAGGCCACCTCAAGCAGAAGGGGTATCCATGGAGCCTGAACGTTCCTGACCAGAGATGCCGGGAGGCAGATACTCTAGGATGCTGGAACTGGTGGAGAAGGAGCTGTAAGCAGAGTCTCTCTTGTTATGCAGGTGGCTGAGCTGGTCAGATTGACCAGCTGTGGATTGACTTGGCAGAGGAAAAAAGATGGCAAGGAGAGTATCCTGTTCTGGGCTCCAGGTTCTCCATGCTCCCCTGGGAGATGCACTGGTCAGGGCTCCGCCTCACATAATTACAGTCACAGTTGGAGAGGTCACTTGTAGAGGAGCTGGAATGGTAGCCTTGGTGCCAAGGAGTGCCAATCATGTCCTGGGATATTTGCATCATGCTGGCATCCTGTTGGTTCTCCCCAAGTTTGTCTGAATGCCAAGAGTGAGGTTGGCCTGCATGTTCATAATGCCTGTGGTTTAGCCCAAGTTTAACTGCTCCTGACCACATTACTTTCCTCTGCTGGCAGTGAGCGGTGAGGTGCTCAAGGCTGAAGAAGTTAGAGGCAGCAATATCCTCATGGCCCTGGTCTGCACACGTCTCATCGCAGCTCATGGGCTACCACCCTGGGCCCCGTGGGGCTCCAGGCCGGCACCTATGCCAAGATCAAACCTCACCACTGCTCCAGGGAGGTAGCACAGGGCATCACTGGCGGGACTCGCCAAGCTCAACAATGGGCAACTTCACCGTGCCCTGCACAGCCATGTCCCAGCTACAGCGGCTGTGGTGAGGAAGACACAAGGCACGCGGCTGGAGGGGTTGAATCAGGCTGTGGGGGGCACGGAGGCCCCAGGGGTGCCCAACACAATGACTCCCTGGTGGGGGAACGCACATCCCAGTGCCCTGCAGCCTTCCATGGAAGGGTTATAGCTCCCAGCACGCTTACCTGGTAAATATTAACCAAGCAAATAAAACCAGATCACCCAACCACTTGTTCTCTCTCCATATGCCTCTGTTTAGTGTTCCTCAAAGGCAAGGGCATTTAATAGAGTGGTGGAGAGAGTAAGGGTGTGTTCAGAATTCATTCTGAGGGAGTTCAAACCCCAGCTCTGCCATCTATTAGATTTGGGTCTTGGGAAAGTTACATAACTTTGTCATGTTTTCTTTTCTTCATCTGTAAAATGAGGAAAGCAGTAAGATACCAACTTTGAAGAATTTTTTGAGGATCAAAGCTGTCCATAGAATAAGAATTTAACAGTTTTCAGCCATTTTTACTCTGAAATGTCTTAATGCATTTTATAATACAACATTTTAGATAAATTCAGTCATTATGTCCTAGGGTTTTATGCATCAGCTCCTACTAGACATCTCCAGGTCTAGCCGAGAAATCAGGCAGACGATTAGAAGAATGGATGGAATAAATCCCAAGTCTACCACCAGACTTTCAGAAAGCGGCAGTCTGAGCTTTAACTATATAGAGAATTAATATTGAACTCAGACACAGAAGACATAAATTACATGGTCAAAAATCTTTCCAGGACTCCTTTTCTGCCTCTCTTTCTCTAGCAGACAAAGAGGACAAAGACCCAGAGAAATACTGAATATTCCAATAGGGAATATCAACATACTCCTTGTAATTTTATAATATCCACAACTTAGACTGATATGGAAGAATATTGAGAAAAGTCATGCCTTAGTTCCTCAACTCCTCAAGGGGAGAGGCTACATCAAATATGAAATAGATTTTGGAGTCTTTCCCATAATGTCCCATACAGTGATAGTTAAATTGTAAATAATCGATAAATTCTTGATGGACTAATGGAAAGTAATTCTGCATACCAGTAGAGGAGAAGTTATGTTCCAAAGGAAATAATAATAATAAGGTATAACAAAGGAAAGACAAAGAAATCCATGGCAAGGAAACAGCAAAGACAAGTACAGTTATGCAGCAGTGAGAACAACATGAACCACAAGCAACCACAAGAAAAAAGGTTCCTCCCACCTCAAAGACTAGATCATTTTTCATAATTATGACTTACCATATTATCACTTCTATTTACAAAATTCTGTTCATAGAGATGGTATTTCACAAATGCATGAAAGATGGATTCAAAGAGTCTGACTTTAGGGAGCAATAATGCAGGTTTGTGGCCTATGAAAAGGGTAAGACAGTCAGTGAAAGAAACAGGTCAAACACCTGGGATCCTGAGGCAGTTGGCCTGCAGTCTGGGGCCAGGCATCATAACCCCCAGACAAGCCAGAGAATGGGCTTTAATTCCAAAGGTTACTGGGAAGTTAAATTACATAGGCCCAATTTCAAGTAAAACATATTCCTTTTGACAAATTTCTTATCCCAGGGATTTCTGAAAATTATCATTTGTGGGGAGAAAAAGAACTATCAAATGAATATAGTAATTATGGTTTTAATTTTTTATGCTAGCTCAGGCACACAGTACGAGATAAAAAGTAATTTGTTGAATGGATAAATAAATGCTACATTCTTCACAGCTATGGAAAACACTGGAGAAAAATTGACTGGCTCTAGATTACTTAGTGCAGTGGTTATGAGTTTGGCTGCTAAAAAAAGGTCAGCAGTTCCAATCCACCAGCTGCTCCTTGGAAACCCTGTGGGGGCAATTCTACTCTGTCCTATCAGGTGGCTATGAGTTGGAATCGACTCAACTACAACGAGAGGGACCAAGACTTCTAAAACACGATTTTGTTCACTTCATCTCAATTTGCATCATTAACACTCCTCTCTGTGAAGAACGGGGTTGGTGTTTCAGTGATAGAACTCTCACCTTCCATGTGGAGACCCAGGTTGGATTACCAGCCAATGTACCTCCTACACAGCCATCACCCTTCTGTTAGTGAAGGCTTGCATGTTGCCATGTTACTGAACAGGTTTCAGTGGAGCTTCCAGACTAAGACAGACTAGGAAGAAAGGACTGGTGATTTGGTTCTGAAAATTAGCCAAGGAAAACCCTATGAATCACAACAGTCCAATGCCCAACTGATCTTGGGCATGGTGCAGGACTGGGCAGGTTTTCCATCTGCTGTGCATGGGGTCATCAGGAGTCGAGGGCTGACTATATGGCCGTCAAAAACAATGTGCCCAACACTAGCCTAAGTGTTTAGCAGTATCAAAGAGAGTTGTACACGCAGATTTAAGACTCAAGAAACTTGTAATCCAGTTTAGGGTACTTACAATCTAGTCAGTGGGAAATACACGTTTAAGTATAAAAAATAGTATTTTAAATTGCTTTCATCTTACATTATTTCAAAAATTCTTTTTTTAGCTTAAAAACCATAATGAATTTATTTTTGTTTCTTTAATTTCATTGTGTCTTTGTCTCATGTTTACAGCACAAATTATTTTCTCATTCAAAAATTTATACACAAAGTATTTTGTGACATTAGTTGCAATTCCTTGCAATGTGTCAGGGAAACAATACAAAAAAAATGACAGAATAAAGCGGCTACTAGAAACCATACAAAAGCAGTAACTAAAAATCCAAAATAATGAAGAAAAATGAAGAAAGCCTAAGTATTATGAGGTAAATATGAAGACGAAAAACTTATGAGTGTCTGAAGTTCCAGAATAAGGGGGGGTGGCGGAGTAAAAAAGAAAAACAGAGAATTGTTGAAGTTTCTGGTGGAAAATTTTTCTAATATAATGAAAGATGAGAAGATATCTATTCAAAAAGCTCAATGAACCCACAAAGGGTAGATCACAAAAGAATGTCACCAAGGCATATTATAATCAAACCTGCCAAAACCAAGGACAAGGGAAGAATCCTGACAGCAGCTAGGGATAAATGAAAAGTAACCTACAAGTGAGAATAAATAAGACTAAGTTGTAATTACTAAGCAGAAACCACGCAGGAGAAAAGGCAATGGGATAACATACATAAAGCCTTGAAAGACAAATATTTCTAGCCAAGAATTATATATCCAGCAAAATCTCTCAGATACACTGGAGATATTAGGTCATTTCCAGATAAACAGAAATTAAAGGAATATGTAAAAACAAGATCCAAATTACACAAAATATTAAAAGAAGTTGTGTGGGTTAGAAAATGGACAAAATTAGAAAACAATCCAAGACTAGGACACAGGACAGATCAACCAGATACCAACCCAGACAGGGGATTCTCAAAAATAAAACAGCTAAACGACTAAAAACAGGGAACCAGAGACTTCAATATGTAAACAACCACAATGTCAGAACAAAAAAGATGGAAAAAATGGTGTCACAGAACTTGCATATGGGGAGGATGTCAAGGCAAAATGAAGACATTAAATACTGGTTTAAACTTAGAAAAAAAGGTAAATTTCAATGGAACCACAAAGGAAGCTAAGAAACCTACCCATCAAAATAAAAACGAGCAGAACATAAAAACTCAGAAACCACCAAATCAACAATGAAAGAAATGAAAAAATACATAAACAAAAAGAACTCCACACAAAAAATTAAGTGGAGGAAACAATCAGTCAGCACCACAAAAGAAGACATCAGTAAATTCATACCCATCAATAATTATACTGAATATAAATGGCCTAAACGCACCATAAAAGACAGAGAGTGGCAGAATGAATAAATAAAATGCAATCCATTTATATACTGTCTATAAGCAACATTCCTGAGACACAAAGACATAAATGAACTAAATCTCAAAGGATGGAAAGAAAAATATCAAGCAAACAATAAACAAAAGAGAGCAGGAGTGGCAATATTAATCTCCAATAAAAAAAACTTTAAAGCAAAATCCACCATAAAGCATAACGAAGGTCACTCTATGATGACTAAAGTGTCAATACACTAGGAAGACATAACCATAACAAATATGTATGCACCCATTGATAGGGCTCCAAGTACATAAAACAAACTCATAAAACAAACATCATAGAAAGACAGTTCCACAGTAACAATAGGAGACTTCAGCACATCAATTTCACTGAAGAACAGAAAATCTAGAAAGAAACTCAATAAAGATACAGAATATCTAAATGACACAGCCAACAAACTCAACCTCACAGACATACAACACTCCACCCAACAGCAGAAAAGTATAGGTTCTTTTCCAATACACATGGAAGGTTTCCAGAATAGACCACATTTAGACCACAAAACAGCCTCAACAAAATCCAAAACACTGAAATAATACAAAGCTTCTTCTCTGATCATAATGCCATAAAAATAGAAATCAATAACAAAAACAGCAATGAAAAAAATCAAATACATTGAAATTGAACAATATCTTGCTTAAAAACTACTGCGTAATAGAAGAAATCAAGAATGGAATAAAAAATCAGAATCAAACGACAATGCAAACACATCTTACCAACACACTTGGGATGCAGCAAAAGCAGTGATTAGAAGTCAGATTATACTAGTAAACATACATATCAAAAAAGATAGAAAGCAGAGGAGGCGGTGCCAAGAAGGCAGAGTAGTCAGATGCTTCCAGTGTTCCCTCTTACAAAAAAGACCCCAAAAAACAAGTGAATTGATTGTATATGACAATCTAGGAGCCCTGAACATCAAAGGCAAAGTTTAGGAACTGGACTGAGTGGCAGGGGGAGGGAGAAATGGTATGGAAGCAGTGAGGAGTTGCCAGACCTGACCCGGAAAGAGCCTGAGCCCTTCAGGCCAGATCAGCTTGGGGGTAAGCGGTGAGGCAGGCAAGTAGCCATGCTCGGGAGGCGTTTTCCATACTGGAAGAAAGTCTTCTCAGCCATCCAGAAACACTGAGAAGCAGCCCTCGATTGGTGAAAGATAAGCACTTGCGTCTGGCCTACTGCATGGATCAAAAACACCTCCCTTAGGGAAAAACCTCTCTCCCATTTACCTCCCCTCTCCCTGCTCTGTACTGGGTTCCCAACCAGTTTCAGCAATTGCCGAATCCCCTGGGCTGGAAGTAGAACCCGTCATGCACCCTGAGCCATTCTCTCAGCCTTGAAGAGTGAACAAATTAACAAACATGGGAAAAAAATAATCTGCCAGCTCCCCTAAGCCAGAAATTCAGGGTAGGCACAGGTCCTTTGCCTAGGCACAAGCATAAAGGGTCCCTGTACTTTGAGTGCCTTTCCCCCTGCGTAGACTTGTGTGGGCCCATTTCAACAGCATAGGTCCACATTACCGCAGTACAACAGGGTAGATACCTGAAGTCTAACTTCCATCTGTTTCAGCTGTGAAGTGGCGGGTGCGTGACATTTGACACTGCTCTATCCATTAAGCAGGGTCTTAACCTACCCACATCTGGGGCCTGAGGCCTGGTGGCTCCACCAATGCCACCTAGCCACCTGCAACAGGGGTCCAAGAGATGCACTCCAGTCCTCAGAGCCAAAAGCATTGGGTTCTCATAGTTTGGCTGCAAAACCCACCCATCTACACGCTCTATGGAACAGGGACACACTTTCCTCCTGGACACTCGAGGATGGCAATCAGTCCCCTGCTTTGCGCAACCTGTGTCCCCCTGCTGCTGCTGGATATCTGTGCCTACACCAAATACCCATGCCTGTCTAGAACTGTAGGTGAGAGTCTGCACCACACACTTGATGGCCAGACTACTTGGACACCTGAGCTGAATCCATACAGGATGAGTACGCCGACTCCTACACTCACATACTTAGTGGCAGGTCTGGCCACCAGGGGGCAGGACATTGCAGCTTCAAGGGTGCTGGAGACTGGGCTAGCTCACACGAGCAGCCTATTTGGGCTTATCGAAACAGAACAAGAAGCTAGGACACCATTAGCAAACATAAAGTAAATAAATATAGTAAGTTATTGATGGTTCGGAGACAACTGTCAATACAAAATCAGATAAAGAGGCAGTCCATGATGGCTTCAGTAAGCTCCCAAAATAATCTAGAAATTTTCCAGGGGAAGAAAATTTCTTGGAATTACCAGAGGCAGAATTCAAAAGATTAATATACAGAACTCTTCAAGAGATTAGGAAGGAAATTGAACAAAATGCAGAACATGTAATAGAGAAAATTAAGAAGATTAGATAAGAGCATAATGACAAATTTAACAGGTGGCAAGAATACATCAAGAGACAGCAATCAGAAATACAGAGGATTAACAATAAATTCTCAGAATTAGACAACACAATAAAAAGTCATAGGAGCAGAATTGAGGCAATGGAAGTCAGAATTAGTGAGATTGAAAAGAAAGCACTTGATACCAACTTATTTGAGAAAAATCAGATAAAAGATTAAAAAAACAAAGAAACCCTAAGAATTATGGGGGATTCTATCAAGAGGAATAACCTACAAGTGACTGGAGTACCAGAACGGGGGGGGGGGGTAATAACAAAAAATACAGAGAGAATTGTTGAAGATTCTTTGGCAAAAAAATTACCTGATATCGTGAAAAATGAGAAGATATGTATCCAAGATGCTCATCGAAACCCACATAAGGTAGATCCCAAAAGAAAGTCACCAAGACATATTATAATCAAACTTGCCAAAACCAAAGATAAAGAGAGAATTTTAAGAGCGGCTACTGATAAATGAAACTTCATCTACAAAGGAGAGTAAATAAGAATAAGCTCAGACTACTCAGCAGAAACCGTGCAGGCGAGAAGGCAATGGGATGACATATATAAAGCCTTGAAGGAAAAAAGATTGCCAGTGAAGAATTGTATATGCAGCAAAACCGTCTCTCAAATATGATGGAAAAATTAGGGCATTTCCAGATAAACAGAAGTTTAGGGAATTTGCAAAAACCAAACCAAAATTACAAGAAATACTAAAGGGAGTCCTCCGGTTAGAAAATCATTAACATCAGATAACAACCTAAGACTAGAACACAGGACACAGCAACCAGATACCAACTCAGATAGGGAAGTCACAAAAACAAATCAAAGCTAAAACACTGAAAATAGGGAAACACTTGTCAATATGTAAAAGATGACAATATTAAAACAAAAAAGAGGGACTTAGAAATGTAGACATAGATTTTTCATATAGAGGAAGTCAAGGCAATATAAAGATATAAAAGACTGGTATAAACTTAGAAAAATAGGGGTAAATATTAAGGTAACCACAAAGGAAACTAACCATCCTACAAGTCAAAATAAAAAACAACAAAAATATAAAGATTCAGCAAATACAAAATTAACAACAATGAAAAAGATGAAAAGAAAATACATAAAGAAAAAAGATTCAACACAGAAAATTAACCGGAACATAAAACTATGAACAACACACACAAAAAAATCAAAATGACAGCACTAAACTCGTATCTATCAATAATTACGCTGAATGTAAATGGATTAAATGCACCAATAAAGAGACAGACTGGCAGATTGGATAAAAAAACATGATCTGTCTATATGCTGCCTACAAGAGACACAGCTCAGACTTAAAGACACAAACTAAAACTCAAAGGACTGAAAAAATATATCAAGCAAACAACACTCAAAAAAGAGCATGAGTGGCGATATTAATCTCTGACAAAATAGACTTTAAAGTAAAATCCACCACAAAGGATAAGGAAGGACACTATATAATGATTAAAGGGTCAAACATCAGGAGGATATAACTATAATGAATATGTATGCACCCAATGACAAGGCTTCAAAATACATAAAACAAACTCTAACAGCACTGAAAAGAGAGATAGACAGCTCCACAATAGTAGTAGGAGACTTCCACACACCACTTTCAGTGAAGGACAGAACATCCAGAAAGAAGCTCAACAAAGACATGGAAGAGCTAAGTGCTACAATCAAACTACTTGATCTCATAGACATATACCAAACTCTGCACCCAACAGCAGCCAAGTATACTTTCTTTTCCAAAGCACATGGAACATTCTCCAGAATAGACCACATATTAGGCCATAAAGCAAGCCTTAACAGAATCCAAAGCATCAGAATATTACAAAGCAAATTTTCTGACCATAAAGCCATAAAGGTAGAAATCAATAACAGAAAAAGCAAGGGAAAAAATCAAGCACATGGAAACTGAACAACACCTTGCTCAAAAACTACTGGGTTATAGAAGAAATTAAGGAGGGAACAAAGAAAGTCATAGAATCAAATGAGAATGAAAACACATCCTACCAGAACCTTTGGGACACAGCAGAAGCAGTGCTCAGAGGTCAGTTTATAGCAATATATGCACACATCCAAAAAGAATAAAGGGCCAAAATCAAAACATTAACCCTACAACTGGAACAAGTAGAAAGACAGCAGCAAAAGAAGCCCTCAGGCACAGGAAGAAAGGAAGTAATAATAATTAGAGCAGAATTAAATGAAATAGAGAATAGGAAAACAACTGAAAGAGTTAACAAGACCAAAGGCTGGTTCTCATCAAAACTGGCAAACCATTGGCCAAAATGACAAAAGAAAAACAGGAGAGGAAGCAAATAAACCGTATAAGAAATGAGATGGGTGATATCACAACAGACCCAACTTAAATTAAAAGAATCATAACAGAATACTATGAAAAACTGTAATCTAACAAATTTGAACACCTAGAGGAAATGGACAAATTTCTAGAAACTCACTTCCTACCTACACTAACACGAACAGAAGTAGAACAACTAAATAAAATCATAACAAAAGAAGAGATTGAAAAGGTAATTAAAAAACTCCCCCCACCCAATAAAAGGCCTGGCGAGGACGGCTTCACTGGAGAATTCTACCAAACTTTCAGAGAAGAGTTAACACCACTACTACCAAAGGTATTTCAGAGCATAGAAAAGGATGGAATACTCACAAACGCATTCTATGAAGTCAGCATGACCCTGATACCAAAACCAGGTAAGGACACTACAAAAAAAAGAAAATTACAGATCAATATTCCTCATGAACATTCACACAAAAATCCTCAACAAATTCTAGCCAGTAGAATTCAGCAACATATAAAAAAAATAATTCACCATAATCGAGTGGGATTTATACCAGGTACGCAGGGATAGTTCAACATTAGGAAAACAATCAATGTAATCTATCGCATTAATAAAAAAAGACAAGAACCACATGATCTTATCAATCAATGCAGAAAAGGCATTTGACAAACTCCAACACGCATTCATGACAAAAACTCTTAACAAAATAGGAATAGAAGGGAAATTCCTCAACATTATTAAGGGCTTTTATACAAAGCCAACAGCCAACATCATCATAAATGGAGAGAGTTTGAAAGCATTCCCCTTGAGAAAGAGAAATAGACAAGGATGCCCTTTATCAGCACTCTTATCCAACACTGTGCTGGAGGTCCTAGCCAGAACAATTAGGCTAGAAAAAGAAATAAAGGCATTAGATTGGTAGGGAAGAAGTCAAAATATCTATATTTGCAGATGATATAATCTTATACACAGAAAACCCCAAAGAATCCACAAGAAAACTACCGGAACTAATAGAAGATTTCAGCAAAGTTTTAGGATACAAGATAACTATACAAAAATCAGTTGGATTCCTTTACACCAACAAAGAGAACTTCGAAGAGGAAATCACAAAATAAATACCATTTACAACAGCCCTCAAGAAGATAAAATACCTAGGAATAAACCTAACCAGAGACGTAAAAGACCTATACGATGAAAACTACAAGACACTACGGCAAGAAACCAAAAGAGACCTGCATAAGTGGAAAAACATAACTTTCTCATGAATAGGAAGACTCAACATTGTGAAAATGTCAATACTACCCAAAGCGATCTACAGATACAATGCAATCCTGATCAAAATTCCAACAGCATATTTTAATGAGATGGAGAAACAAATCGGCAACTTCATATGGAAAGGAAAGAGGTCTCGAATGAGTAAAGCATTACTCAATAAGAAGAACAAAGTGGGGGGCCTCACACTACCTGATTTTAGAACCTATTTTACTGCCACGGTAGTCACAACTGCCTGGTACTGGTATAACAACACATAGATACATAAACCAATGGAACAGAATTGAGAATCCAGACATAAAGTCTTCTACCTATGAGTAGCTGATATTTGACAAAGGCCCAAAGTCTGTTAATTGGGGAAAACACAGTCTCTTTAACAAACGGTGCTGGCATAACTGGATATCCATCTGCAAAAAATGAAATAAGACCCATACCTCACACCATGCACAAAAACTAACTCAAAATGGATCAAATACCTAAAGATGAAATTGAAAACGATAAAGATCATGGATGAAAAAATAGGGACAACGCTAGGAGCCCTAATACATGGCATAAACAGAATACGGACCATAAGTAACAATACACAAACACCAGAAAAGAGACTAGATAACTGGGAGCTCCTAAAAATCAACCATTTATGTTCATCAAAAGACTTCACCAAAAGAGTCAAAAGACAACCTAAGACTCGGAAAAAAATTTTGGCTATGACAAATCCAATCAGCATCTAATCTGTAAAATATACTAGATATGGCAAAATCTCAACAACAAAAAGACAAATAACCCAGTTAAAAATTGGCAAAGGATATGAACAGTCACTTCCCCAAAGAAGAGATTCATGTGGCTAACAGACACATGAAGAAATGCTCACGATCATTAGCCATTAAAGAAATGCAGATCAAAATTACAATTAGATATCATCCAAAAAGCACAAAATAATAAATGCTGGAGAAGTTGTGGAGAGACTGAAACACCTATACACTGTTGGTGGGAATGTAAAATGGTACAACCACTTTGGAAATCTATTTGGCACTTCCTTAAAAAGCTAGAAATAGAAGTACCGTATAATCCAGCAATCCTGCTCCTTGGAATACATCCTAGAGAAATAAGAGTCGTCACACGAATAGATATATGCACACCCATGTTCATCGCAGCACTGTTCAAGATATATGCACACTCATGTTCATCGCAGCACTGTTCACAATAGCCAAAAGATGGAAGCAACCTAAGTGCCCATCAATGAACGAATGGATAAACAAATTATGGTATATTCACACAATGGAATACGACGCAACGATAAAGAACGATGAAGCTGTGACACATAACATGGAGGAATCTGGAGGGCATTATGCTAAGTGAATTTAGTGAGTCACAGAAGGACAAATATTGTATAAGACCACTATTATAAGAACTCAGGAAAAGATTTAAACACAGAAGTAAACATTCTTTTATGGTTACGAGGGTGGGGAGGGAGGGTGAGGGTTATTCACTAACTAGATAGTAGACAAGGATTATCTTAGGTGAAGGGAAGGACAGCACACGCTACAGGGAAAGTCAGCCAAACTGGACTAAACCAAAGCTAAGAAGTTTCCTGAATACAACAAACACTTTGAGGGACAGAGTAGCAGGGGTGGGGGTCTGGGGACCATGCTTTCAGGGGACATCTAGGTCAACTGGCATAACAAAGTTTATTAAGAAAATGTTCTGCATCCTACTTTGGTGAGTGGCGTCTGGGGTCTTAAAAGCTTGCCAAGCTGCCATCTAAGATGCATCAACTGGTCCCAACCACCTGGAGTAAAGGAGAATGGAGAACACCAAAGACACAAGTAAAGTATTAGCCCAAGAGTCAGAAAGGGCCACATAAACCAGAGACTTCATCAGCCTGAGACCAGAAAAACTAGATGATGCCTGGCTACCACCAATGACGGCCCTGACAGGGAACACAACAGAGAGTCCCTGATAGAGCAGGAGAAATGCGGGGTGCAGAACTCAATTTCTAGTAAAAAGACCAGACTTAATGGTCTGACTGAGACTGGAGGAACCCAAGAAAGCGTGGCCCCCAGATTCTCTATCAGTCCAGAACTAAAACAATTTTCGAGGCCAACTCTTCAGACAAAGATTGGACTGGACTGTAGGACATAAAATAATGCTCGTGAAGAGTGTGCTTTTTAGCTCAAGTAGATACATGAGACTAAATGGGCCACTTCTGTCTGGAGGTGAGACGAGAAGGCAGAGAGGTTAGGAGCTGGTTGAATGGACATGGGAAATCTGGGGAGGAAAGGAGGAGTGTGCTGTCAGAGTATAGGGAGAGCAGTTAGGGTCACATAACAATGTAGGTATAAATTTTTGTCTAAGAGACTAACTTGAGATGCAAACTTTCACTTAAACTACAACAATAAACAAACAAACAAAAAAGATAAAAGGGCCAAAACAAAACACTACAACTAAAAAGCAAAATACAAAGAGAACTGCAAAAGAAGCCCAAGTGTATCACAAGGAAGGAAATAATAAAGATTAGAGCAGAAATAAATGAAATAGAGAATGAAACAAAAACAAACAATAAATAGTAGAAGGAATCAACAAGACCAAAAAGTTTGGTTAGTGGACAAACTGACAAAAGAAAATAGGAGAGGAAGCAAAGAACATGAATAATAAATAAGAGAGGCGGTATCAAAACAGACACAATTAAAATAAAAAGCGTCATAACAAAAAACTATGAAAAATTGTACTCAAACAAATTGGAAAACCTAGAGGAAATGGACAAATTTCTAGAAACACACTACCTACCTATACTAACACAAACAGTTAGAAAAACTCAGCCAACTCATAACAAAAGAAGGGATTGAAGAAGTAAAAAAAGAAAACTTCCCCACTGCCCCCACCTGCAGCAACAACAACAAACAAGACCTGACCTGGATGGCTTCACTGGGGAATTCTATCAAACTTTCAAAGTCCACACTAATACATCTCAAATTATTTCAAAGTATAGAAAAAAGTAACACACCTGAATTCATTCTATGAAGTCAGCATAACCCTGATACCAAAGCCATGAAAAAACACAAAAAAGAAAACTACAGACCAAAATGCCTCATGAACATAGATGAAAAAATTATCAGCAAAATACTAGCCAATATTAATCATCAGCATATAAAAAAATACATCATGAACAAGTGGGATTTATATCAGTTATTCAGGGATAGTTCAACATTAGAAGATCAATCAATGTAATCCACCACATAAATAAAACAAAAGAATCCCATGATCATCTCAATTGACACCGAAAAGGTATTTGACAAAGTTCAACACCAATTCCTGATAAAAACCCTCAACCAACTTAGAAGGGAAATTCCTCCAGATAAGGGGCATCTATACAAAACCAACAGCTCACATCATGCTAAGTGTAGAGAGAATGAAAGAACCAGACAAGGATGTCTTTTGTCACCACTCTCATTCAACATTACGCTGCAAGTCCTAGCTACATCAATAAGGTAAGAAAATAAAGTGCAGTCAAATTGGTATGGAATAGGTAAAAGTATACCTATTCTCAGATGATGTGATGTTATACACAGAAAACCCCAAATCATCTAAAAGAAAGCCACTAGAACTAACAGATTTCAGCAAAGTAGCAAAATACAAGATTAACATAAAAAAATCAGCTGGATTTCTTTACACCAACAAGGAGAACTTCAAAAAAGGATTCAGTAAATCCATGCCATATACAATAGCCCCCAAGAAGATAAAATATTGTTGTTAGGTGCTATCGAGCTGGTTCCAACTCAGGCACCCTATGTGCAACAGAACAAAACACTGTCTGGTCCTGCGCCATCCTCACAATCATTGTTATACTTGAGCCGATTGTTGCAGCCACTATGTCAATCCATCTCATTGAAGGTTTCCCTCTTTTTTGCCGACCCTCTACTTTACCAAGCATGATGTCCTTCTCCAGGGACTGATCCCTCCTGAAAACATGTGCAAAGTATGTAAGATGTAGTCTCGCCATCCTTGTTTCTAAGGAGCATTCTGGTTGTACTTCTTCCAAGACAGATTTGTTTGTTCTTTTGGTATTCCATTGTATGTTAAATATTCTTCTCCAATACCACAATTCAAAGGCTTCAATTCTTCTTTGGTCTTCCTTATTCACTGTCCAGCTTTTGCATGCATATGAGGCGAATGAAAACGCCACGGCCTGTGTCAGGCACAGCTTGGTCTCCAAGGTGACATTTTTGCTTTTTAACTGTAAAGAGGTCTTTTGCAGCAGATTTGCCCAATGTGATACATCTTTTGATTTCCTGACTGCTGCTTCCATGGGAGTTGATCATCGATCCAAATAAAATGAAATCCTTGACAACTTCAATCTTTTCTCCATTTATCGTGATGTTGCTTATTAGTCCAGTTGCGAGGATTTTGGTTTTCTTTATGTTGAGGTGTAATCCATACTGAAGGCTATAGTCTTTGATCTTCATCAGTAAGTGCTTCAAGTCTTCTTCAATTATAGGAAGCAGAATTGAGTCATCTGCATGATGCGGGTTGTTAATGAGTCTTCTCCAATCCAGACACGTGGGGGAAGAAGATAAAATACTGAGGAATAAATCTAACCAGGAACATAAAACCTATATAAAGAAAACTACAAAACACTACTGCAAGACACTAAAAGAGACCTACCTAAGTGGAAAAACATGTCATGCTCATGGAAAGGAAGACTCAACATTATGAAAATGTCAATACTCCCCAAAGTGATCTACAGATATAATGTAATCCCTATTCAAATTCTAACAGCGTTCTTTCAAGACATGGACAACAAAATTACTGCATTTACCTGGAAAGGAAAGAGGCCTTGTATGAGCAAAGCATTAATAAAAAAGAAGAAAAGGTGGGAGGCTTCACACTACCTGATCTCAGAACCTATTGTACAGCCATGGTAGTAAAAACAGAATGGTTCTTGTACAACAACAGTCACATAGACCTACGGAACAGAATCGAGAACCCAGATGTAAATCCATCCACCTATGACCAGCTGATGTTTGACAAAGGGCCAAAGTCTACTGAATGGAGAATAGACAGTCTTGTTAACCAATGGTTCTGGCATACCTGGATGTCCATCTATAGAACAATGAAACAGGATCCATACCTCACACCATACACAAAACTAACTCAAAATGGATCAAAGACTTAAATATAAAACCTAAAACAATAAAATCATGGAAGGAAAAAAAAGGGACAATGCTAAGGGTCCTAATACATGGCAAAAAGAGAATATACACCATAACTAACAATGCACAGACACCAGAAGATAAACTAGATAACGGGAAGCACCTAAAAAGTAAACTTAAGTTCATCCAAAGACTTGACCAAAAGAGAAAAAAGAGAGCCTAAGGACTGATAAAAAAATTGGCCATGGCATTTCTGACAAGGATCTAATTTCCAAAATCTATAGAATAATTTCACATCTCAATAACAAAAATACAAAGAATCCAATTTAAAAACTGGCAAAAGGATATGAGCAGGTACTTCAACAAAGACATTCAGGCAGCTATCAGACATATGACAAAATGCTTGTGATCACAGGCCATTAGAGAAATGCAAACAAAAAAAAACTACAATGAGACATCATCTCACCCAGCCATTACTCGCACTACTAAAAACAAGGAAAAAAAATTTTGGACAGGTAACAAGGAGACTGGAAGCTTTATGCACCACTGGTGGTAATGAAAATGGTGCCACCAGTACAGAAAACAATATGGTGCCACCTTAAAAAGCTAGAAATAGAAATATCATAAAATCCAGCAATTCCAGTCCTAGGAATATATTTTACAGAAATAAGAGCCATCACACGAGTAGGCATATACACAGGCGTCTTCTTTGGAGGATTATTCACAATAGCAAAAAGCTGGAAACAATCCAAGTGCCCATCAACAGATGAATGGATACACAAATTATGATACATACACACAATGGGATACTATTTAATGATAAAGAACAATGTTGTATCTATGAAACGTCTTACAACACGGATGAATCTGGAGGGCATTATGCTGAGTGAAATATGTCAATCACAAATGGACAAATATTGTATGAGATCAGTATTATAAAAACCCAAGAAAAGGTTTACACAGAAAAAAACAATATTTCATTGTTATGCGTGAGGGGAGGGCTAGGGAGGAGAGAAATCACTAACTTGATAATAGACAAGTGTTAACTTTGGTGACGGGAAAGAGAACGCACAGCCTAGGGGAAGCCAGAACAACCTGACCAAGGCAAAATCATAGAAGCTTCCTAGATGCATACAAACACCCTGAGGCACTGAATTATTGGGGATGAGGGCTACGGACTATGGTCTCAGGGGACATCTATGTCAATTGGCATAACATAGTTCATAAAGAAAATGTTCCACGCCCTACTTTTTGGAGCAGAATCTGGGGTCTTAAAAGCTTATCAGCAGCCATCTAAGATTCATCTATTGGTCTCATCATGTTCTGAGCAAAGGAGAATGAAGAAAACCAAACACACAAAGAAAATATTATTCCAAAGGACTCATGGGCCACATGAACCACAGCTTC
The DNA here is from genome assembly GCA_030035585.1 of Dugong dugon. Taxonomy (NCBI): domain Eukaryota; kingdom Metazoa; phylum Chordata; class Mammalia; order Sirenia; family Dugongidae; genus Dugong; species Dugong dugon. The sequence continues at coordinate 1,588,771 of CM057475.1, read as the reverse complement.
CACTAGCCTGAGCCAAAAATCTAGATGGTGTGAGGCTACCACTTCCAACAGCTCAGAAAAGGATCACGATAGAGGGTTCCAGAAAGAGCAGGAGAAAAATGTAGAAAAAAATCAAAATTCACAAAAAAAGACTAGACTTACTGGTCTGATGGAGACTGGAGTTGTCCCTGAAAACATGACTGCAGACACTGTGCTAACTCAGTACTGAAGCCACTCCTGAAGTCGACTTTTCAGCCGAAGATTAGATAGACCTATAAAACAAACAAACAAAAAATAACACACATGAGGAACAGGCTTCTTAGTTCAATCAGTATACAAGACCAAACGGGTAACATCTGCCCAAAAGCAAAGATGAAAAGACAGAAAGGGACAGGAAAACTGGATGTATGGACACAGAGAACTCCAGGTGGAAAAGGAGTGGGTAAGACTGTTGACGTATCACAAGGATTGCAACCAATGTCACAAAACAATTTGTGTATAAATTTTTGAATTAGAAACTACTTTGTGCTGTAAACTGTCATCTAAGACACAATAAAATTAAAAAAAAATAAGGGAAGGGACAAACGAGTTTTTTGACCTTGTCTTATTAAAACGTGTTAAAAATTTTAAAAACTCTATAATCAACTCTGCCACTGTATAATTGAGAGACTGTGAGCAATGCTTAATCTATAGGGGTTTCTCTTTGTAAAATGAGGGTTATTTTGAGTTTGCTAAAACACACTGTGGGGAATATTTGGAAAGAGACAAAAATAAATGTAGCTAGTTATACAACCATCCACATAAAATAATTAATAGAAATGGTGGGGGTACGTAAATTCTAAAGATAATTAGTACTTGAGAACCAGCTAGATACGGAATGGTAGAGAGAAAGACAGACTACAAAAGCATCCCATTGATGGACAGTGCTATACCAGGAATTGACAGTAAAGGCTGGGAAAAGAGCATGTTCACCTTGTAAAGTCTATAGGATATCCAGAGAGATATACAGAATAAGAGCTTGGATGCACTGGTCTATGCTTTAAACGGGAAATCAGGATAGGCAGTTAGATTTTTGAGTCGTTATTTCACTGAAATAGGGCATTTCAAGGGGCATTGGTGGTTTAGTGGTAGAGTTCTCACATTCCATGTGGGAGCCCAGGGTTTGTTTCCTGCTAATGTAACTTATGTGTAGTAAAATTTTGTTGAAGATAATTAAAAAATGGTTGCAGCAGTACAGCAACAGGGAACTGCCAGAAATTCAAGCCAGATTTAGAAGAGGACATGGAATGAGGGATATCATTACTGATGTCAGATGGATCTTGGCTGATAATTGCAAAAAGATGTTTACATGTGTTTTATTGACTATGCAAAGGCATTTGACTGTGCAGATTATAGAAAATTATGAATAATATTGCAAAGAATGGGAATTCCAGACTAGTTAATTGTGCTCATGTAGAACACGTACATAGAACAAGCAGAAGTCCTTTGAACAGAACAAGAGGATAATAAATAGTTTAAAATGAGGAAAGGTGTGGAGTAGACATTGTTGAATAGATGCGGAGTATCTGTGTAATCAACGTCAAATAGACATAGAATAGATGTGGAATAAATCAACTGGTATAGACGTGGAATAAAGGATGTGGAATACATGTGGAATAGATATGGAACAGATGTGCAACACAGATGGAATAGAGATGGAATAGTCATGCAATAGATGTGGAATAAAGAGATGTGGCATAGATGACGTGGAATAGATGTGCCATAGACGTGAAATAAATGCGGAAGAGACGTGGAAAATTTGTGGAAAAGATGTGTATTAGGTATGAAATAAGTATGTAATAGACATCAAATAGATTTGGAATAGATGTGGAATAGATGTAAAATAAATGTGAAGTAGACGTGGAATAAATCAACTGTTCCACATTGTTCCATGTCTATGCCCCTTGATTTTCCACCTGTTCCACGTCTATTTTAGGTCTATTACTCATATATTCCACATGTATTCCACCACTATAAGACCTCAATTCCACCTCTATACTACATCTATTATACAATTATTCCATATCATCTATTCCAGTCTATTCCACGTCTATTCCATAACTATTCAACATCTATTTCACGTCTATTTGACACCTACTCCATGGCTATTCCACTACTATTCCACCTCTATAATACCATTATTCCACCTCTATTCCATATGTATTCTACATCTGTTCCACATCATCTATTCTCCATCTACTCCATGTCTATTTAAAACTTATTCCACGCCTATTCCACATGTATTCCATGTATATTCCACCACTATTCCACCTCAATCCATATCTATTCAACATATATTCCACATGTTCCACATCGTCTTTTCCATATCTGTTCCACATGTATTCCACATCTATTTCACCTCTATTCCATGCTAATCCCACACCTATTCCACTATTCCACATCATCTATTCCACTTCTATTCCACGTTTATTTACCTTCTATTCTGTGTATTCCACCTCTATTCCACCTGTATCCCACATCTATTCAACATCTATTCCACATTGTTTATTCCTTATTGATTCCACATCATTTATTTAACGTCTATTGTACATCTATTTCATGTGTATTCTTCACCTATTTCATGAATCTTCCATGTCCATGCCACATCTATTACATGTCCACTATGCATCTATTCCACATCTTTTCCACATTGTATCCACATGTATTCCACAACTATTCCACATCATCTATTCCACCTGTATTCAACATCTATTTCAAGTCTATCCCACCTATTTCACATCTATTCTACATCTACACCACATCATCTATTCCACGTCTATTTCACATGTATTTTACATCATTTATTCCACATCTTTTTCAGGTGTATTCCTCGTCTATTCCACATCTATGTCACATCTACTCCACCTCTATTCCACGTGTTACACATCTATTCTACCTCTAGTTTAAATCTATTTCACATCTATTCCTCATATATTCCATGCCTATTCCACATCTATTCCACACCTATTCCACAACTATTACATCTCTATTCTATATATGTTACACATTGCCTATTCCATGTCTATCACGCATCATTTATTCCACGTCTGTTACACATATATTTCATGTGTATTCCTCATCTATTCCACGTTAATCCACGTCTATTCAGAATCTATTTCTCGTTTATTCCATATCTATTTCAGCTCTATTCCACCATTATTCCACCTGTATTCCGTATCCATTCCACATCTATTCCATGTTACACATTGTCTATTCCATGTCTAATCCACATGATTTATTCCATGTCTATTTGACATCTATTCCACATCTACTCCATACCTCTTCCACATCTATTCCACAACTATTCCTCATCATTACTACATCTATTCCACCTCTATTTCTTCTAATTCCACATCTATTCCACATTATCTATTCCCCATCTATTCCACATGTATTTCACCTATATTCCTCATCTATTGCATATCTATTACACATCTATTCCCCATCATCTATTCCACGTCTATTCCACATCTATTCCACGCCTATTCCACTTCTATTCCGTTTCTATACCAAATCTATTCCATACCTATTCCAAAACTATTACATCTCTATTCTACATATGTTCCACATCATTAGATGTCTATGGCACATCATTTATTCCACATCTGTTTCACGCCTATTTCATGTGTATTCCTCGTCTATTCCACATCAGTTTTTCACTTCCAGTCCACGTCTATGCAACCTCTATTCCATGTCTATTCAATGTCTATTCCACGTCTATCCAACATCTAGTCCACCACTATTCAAACTCTATTCCATATGTATTCCACATCTATTCCATATGTTCGTATTGTCTATTCTAGGCTGTTCCACACCATTTAATCCACATCTATTCCAGTTCCATTTCGTGTGTATTCCTCATCTGTTCCATGTCTATTCCACTTCTATGCCACGTCTATTCCACCTCTATTCTCTATCACACATATATTCTACTTCTAGTCAACGTCTATTCTACATCTATTCCTTGTCTATTCAACATATATTTCACAACTCTTCCACTTCTATTCCACCTTAATTTCATCTCTATTCCACATCTATTCCCCCATGATCTAATCCACTATTCCTCATCTATTCCAAGTCTATTCTATGTATATTCCACAAGATTTCCACATTTATTCCATATCTATTCTACATCTATTTCCCATATGTTCCACATCATCTGTTCCTTATTGATTCCATACCATTTATTCTATGTCTATTCCACTTCTATGCCACATCTATTCCACTTATATCCTACCTCTGTTCAACCTCTATTCTTCCTCTATTCTACATGTATTTAAATTCTATTCCACAGCATCTATTCCATGTCCATTGCACCTTAATTCCACATCTGTTCTATGTCTATTCCACCTGTATTCCACATCAATGCCACGTCTATTTCACACCTATTCCACATCAACTCCACGTCTAGTCCACAACTATTTCTCATTCATTTCACCTATTCCATTTCTATTCCATATCATCTATTCCATATATATTCCACAGGTATTCCACACCTATTCTATTACACGCCTATTCCACATAAATTCAACATCTATTCCAAGTTTTTTCCATATCTATTCTACTTCTATTCCATCTCTATTCCATATCTCCTCAACACCTATCCCACATTTACTCCACATATACTCCACATTGTCTTTTCCAAGTCCATTCCACATGATTTATTCTACATCTATCCCACATGTATTGCACAATTATTCCAGGTCTATCCCACCTCTATTCCATATATGTTCCACATCATCTATTCTTTGCCAATTCCACATCATTTTTATATGTATTCCTCGTATATTCCACATCTATGCCAAATCTATTCAACCTCTATTTCACGTCCATTACACATGTACTCTACCACTATTCCAATTATATTCCACATCTATTCCATAACTCCTGAACATCTATTCGATGTCATCTATTCCATGCCTAATCCATGCCTATTTGATGTCTATTCAACAACTATATCACATCCATTCAACTTCTTTTCTGCCTCTATTTTTCCTCTATTTCACATCTATTCCACATCATCTATTCCAGGTCTATTCCACCTCTATTCCACATCTATTCCAAATACATCCCACATCGTCTGTTCTTTGTCAATTCCACATAATTTATTCCATGTCTATTCCACATCTATTTCATAAGTATTCTTCATCTATTCCACATCTACTCAACTGCTATTCTATGTCCATTACACATGTATTCTACCTCTATTCCAAGTATATTCCACGTCTATTCCACATCTGTCGCACATCTATTCCATGCCTAATCCACATCTATTCAACATCTATATCACATCTGTGCCACTTCTATTCCATCTCTATTTTTCCTCTATTCCACATCATTTATTCCACGTTTGTTTCACAACTATGCCACATCTAGTCCACATTTATTCAACATCTATTCTACCTCTATTCCACGTCTCTTCCATGTCTATCCCACATCTATTACACATCTAGTCTACATTGTCTATTCCATGTCTACTCTATGTCTATTCCAAGTCTATTCCACAACTATTCCACATCTATCACTCCTCTATTCATTTCCATTCCACTCCTATTCCACATACACTCCACATCTATTCAACATCATCTATTCTATGTCTATTGCACATCTATTGCACATCTATTCCATATCTATTCCACATCTACACCATGTCATCTATTCCAAGTGTATTCCAATTATTCCATCTATGTTCCACACCATCTATTCTATGTCTATTGTACATTATTCATTCCACATTAGTTCCACAACTATTTCATGCGAATTCTCTGTCTATTCCATGACTATGCCACATCTATTCCACCTGTATTTCATATCTGTTACACATCTATTATATCTCTTTTCCAAGTCTCCTCCACGTCTTTTCCACACCTTTTACACATGGTTTGAATTATGTCCCCCCCAAAATTTGTGTATCATTTTGGCTGGTCCATGATTCCCAGAATTGTGTGGTTGGCCTCCATTTTGTGATTGTAATTTTATGTTAAAGAGGATTAGGGTGGGATTGTAACACCACCCTTACCCAGGTCACATCTCTGATCCAATGTAAAGGGAGTTTCCCTAGGGTGTGGCCTGCACCACATTTTACCTTACAAGAGATAAAAGGAAAGGGAAGCAAGCAGAGAATTGGGGACCTCATACAACAAGAAAGCAGTGCTAGGAACAGAGCATGTCCTTTGGACCAGGGTTCCCTGCACAGAGAAGCTCCTAATCCAGGGGAACATTGATGAGAAGGCCGACAAAGAGAGAAGGCCTTTCTCTGGAACTGACACCCGTAATTTGGACTTTTAGCCTACTTTACCATGAAGAAATAAATTTCTCTGTGTTAAAGCCATCCACTTGTGGTATTTCTGTTATAGCAGCACTAGATGACTAAGACAATATCCGTTCACCGTCTCTTCCACATCTATTGCCCGACTACTCCATGTCTATTCCATATCTATTTTTCCTCCATTTCACATCTATTCCATATGTATTCTGAATCTATTCCACATTTTCTATTGCATGTCTATTCCACGTGTATTCTACTTCTATTCCACGTCTGTAACACCTCTTTTCCATGTCTATTCCACACCAATTCCACATCTATTCAACATCTATTCTATATCATCTCTTCCACGTCGAACCCATGTCTAGTCTCCACGTACTCCACGTCTATTCCACATCTATTACAACTATTCCATCTCTAGTCCACCTCTATTCCATATATATTCCACGTCTATTCCACATGATTTATTCCACGTCCATTTCACACCTCTTCCACATCTATTCCCATCAAGCACTGCACGTTCTTGGGGGAGCCTGGTGCTAACTCATTCATAAAGGACCAGTTTCTGGGTCGGGGTTTCATACATAGCAGAGCAGCTCCCTAGCTGGATGTACTGACAAGAGATTGTCTTATACATTCACAATTGGAGCCCTCTCTCTAGCGCTCACTCTCCTTCCCAGGGGTGTCCTGCGGTGTCGCTGCCGCTGCCAGCCGCCATTTTCACCAAGGCATTTTGGTGACCTTGCGACCCCCGCTCCGTGAGAGTGGAGTGGTGGATGGTCTTGCGGATACACACCCAGCCGGCCAATCTGTGGCAAGGCGCGCATCCCGCCACGGGGCTTCTCGGGCCAGAAGATGGCACGCGCGCAGAGAAGGTGTACTGGCGCTGCTCCACACGGGGGATGCTGCCACAGCGATCACTCTTTGCGCCCCTCGCTTCTCCCCGCATCCTGCCAGGGTGTCCCATGCCCCTGGGCTGGGATGGGGAGCAGAAGAGGTGGCGGGCGATGGCCAAGGCCTGGGCAGTGAAGAGCCACCCTCGGCCCCTTTCCTACTGGGCGTGGCTGGCCGGATGGCCGTCTGGTGCCCTCAGTCCGCATTCCCCAGGTCCTCTCTTCCCTGCCGGTGCGCGCGGTGGCAGGGAGGTCCGGGGCCTGACATGGCACATGCTTGCTCCCCACTCCTTTCCTCAAGGTCCAGGTTGACCAGGCGAGTTGAGCCGGTCTGAATGTTGGGGTTGTGGGGTTGTGCGGCAGGAGAGAGAGTGAGGCGGCAGTGGTGGAGCAGCGGGGCCGAGGCCAGCCACACGCATCCCGCGGGTCTCAGAAACTCGAGCCCCGGCCAGGGAACCGAGGTGGACCAGCACCACGATGAGGCGATTGAACCTGACTTGGTCGGTTTCCGAAGATGCAGACTTAGGTTTTTTTTTTTCTTTTCCCCGTCCGCAAGGATCCAGGTCAACCAGATATCTCGCTTAGGGTCTTGGTCCTGCCTCCTTGGCGAAGCTGCAGCTTCAGTCGATTTTGTGGCTATGTTGGCTGTATGGATCCATCAATATGTTGTGTGTGTTGTGTCTGTGTCTCCGTGGGTGCTGTGTGTGTGCGCACGACTATGTGTTATTTTGTGTGTGTCAGAGTGTCTTTGTTCGTATATTTTGTGTGTGTTTGTGTGTGTTCTGTGTGTCCAATTCTATGTTTGTGAGTGTCCCGTGTATTGTGTAGGTGTGTGCGTGCATGTGTGTCTTGTTTCTGTGTCTGTTATTTGTATTTTGTGTGTGTTTGTGTGTGTTCTCTGTGTCTATGTCTGCATCTCTGAGTGTGTTGTATATTGTGTATGTGCGTTTGTGCAGGTGTGTGTGTTTTGTCGGTGTTTGTGTATTGTGTGTGTTCAGCTGTTATTTGTTGTGTGTGCGAGTTGTGGGTTAGATTTCAGGTTTGTGTGTGCATGTGTGTGCGCATGTGTGTGTATCCACTTGCTTGTCTGCGTCTGTCACTGCTACCACATGTCAGTTTGGGTTGAGGTTGGAGTCTGATGTCCTGGCTGATGCTCTGTGTTAGGAGATTGTGTCTTGTGGCCAGGCAGTTCTGAGAACCTCATTTCTTTCCACGGGGACTGGGCCGCCCACATGTGTCCCGACTTCAGGATGTACTGCTCATCTCAGCCTGGAGGGTGGCTAGGTGGGCAAGGGGCTTCACGTGTAGCGAGGGAGATGGGAGCAGGGGTTCGTGGTCTTTGTGGGCGGGGCTTCATAGAGCCGGAGAGGGCAGGACTCCCTGGCCTGGCATGGTGCCCCTTTCTGCCCCTTAGCCCATCAAGTCACCCAGTCCCTCTGGGGATCTTTTCCTTCCTTTCTTCCCTCCGCTCAATCTCTCCTCCTCCTCCACCACCTCTAACTCTCTTCCCCCAGCTGGCGGGCGCCACTAGGTGTCCGCATTTGACTGGCTCTGGATATCAGCAACGTGGAATCCCAAGGAATGGCAGAGCCTCTCACTACAGGCTGAGCTGGGGGAGGCCGTGGATCTCGTCCGCAGTGGCGCTACCGCTGCTGATAGGCCCTTACAATTTCTGTTGTGATTGTGACATTGAATAACGTTTCTCCATCCAAGGGGAGTGTTCTCAGTTGACTGAGGATGATGACAGGGGCTTGCTGTCCATCTAAGAACACACATGCTGGGCACCCGGAAACTATGCCACGTCCTCGCACCCTCGGCACTTCCCAGTCCTCACTCCACCCCCCACGACTTAGGCACCCACACATGCGGGAGCTGCTGGAGATCTCCCAATGGCCCCGGATGCACCATTTTCTTGAGTCCGCAGGGAGTCCACAACCCGACCGCCCATGCCGGCCACCTGAGGGTCTCTGGGTAGGCGTACTCAGCTAAATTCCCTAAGTCTGGCCTCACTCCCCGGTGCCTCCTAGGCCTCCGTGAGATGATTCCAAGTCAGCCCGGAGCCGGTCAGAACTGGATTTGGGAAGGCATCACCGGGCGGTCTCTGAGTACCTGCTTGCCTGGCCGCACTCCGTATCCTTCCCCCATGTCCCCAGCAGGGTCCGTGCCCGGCACCTCCGGCCTGCCTGCACTGCAGAAGAATTAAAAGAATTCAAAAGAAAACCTGTGGTGATGGTTTTGTTTTTAATTTGGATGGTGGCAAAACCACAGCTAAGAAAACATTTGCCCCTTCCGCATTTTTCACATGCATGTTTCAACGGCAGGGATGACCTTTCATCCTGTTCTTCAACCATCACCCCTGTTTCCAAAGGATTCCACCACCATTAAGAGAGAAACTCGGTGACCCCTAAGCAAACACTCCCCCTTAACCTCCCTCACTCTGTGAAAAATGTTTCCAAGTCAGGAACCACCTGTGTGAGGGCCTTTGGGTGAGCCTCTCAAAAAATTTTCCAAGATCCTAGGAGGAAACCTCCCTACCGTTTGTCTGTCTGCCCACCTGCCTGCATCACAGGAGAATTGAAAGAATTAAAAATAAAACTTTGGTGGTGGTTATTTTGTTTCATTTGCGGTGGCAAAAATACAGACCAGAAAACAGGTCCATTGGACACTTTCGACATGCTCCCTCCTGACCCTGGTAACCACTCATCCACCTTGACATCTACCATTAGGTCCTTTCAGGAGCCTGCTGGGTGCATAATGCTCCCAGCAATTATCCCCGTGGATGAAAGGGAGTCTGCCCCCGGACCAAGGGGCCCAAGAGGACCCGCTCCGCAGACACAACCCGTGCTGTGGCTAGCCCCACCATCTTCCAACCACCTGCGCCCAGAAATGTATTCCGTGGTGCTGGTGGGGGTTAAAGTTAGGGTTAGGGTTAGGGCAAAATATACGAACAGACGTTTCACCAAAGACACTCAGGCAGCTAGCAGACACATGAGGAAGTGCTCGTGATCACTAGCCATAAGAGAAAAGCAAGTCAAAACTACAATGAGTTACCATTTTACCCCTACATTACTGGCACAAATTAAAAAAAACAGAAAATGACAAATGTTGGAGATGCTGCAGGGAGGTGGGGACTCTTATGCGCTGCTGGTGGGAGTGTAAAATGGTACTACCATTTCAGAAAACGATATGGTGCCTCCTTAAAAAGCTAGAAATAGAAATACCATATCTTCCAGCTATCCCATTCCTAGGAATACATCCTAGAGAAATAGCAGCCATCACATGAATAGACATGCACACCGAAGTTCATTGCAGCATTATTCAAAATATCAAAAGAATGGAAACAACCTAAGTTGTTGAATGGATAAATAAACTATGGTACATACACTCTATGGAATACTACCCAACAATAAAGAACATGATTAATCTGCGAAACTTCTCACAACATGGATGAATCTGGAGGGCACTATGCTGAGTGAAAGAAGTCAATCATAAAGGACAAATACTGTATGAGAGCACCATTATAAAAACACATGAAAAGGTTTACACACAGAAAGAAACAATCTGTGATGGTTACAAAGGAGGGGAGGGGTAGGGAAGGAAAAACACTAACCTGACAATAGATAAGTGGTACCTTTTGTGAAGTATAAGACAGTACATAATGCTGGGGAAGACAGCACAGCTTGTCCAAGGCAAGATCATGGAAGCTTCATAGACACGGCCAAACTCTCTGAGGGACCGAGTTACTGAGCTGAGTGCTGGGGACCATGGTTATGGGGGATAACTAGCTCAATTGGCATAACATAGTTTACAAAGAAAATGTTCTACATCTTAGTTGGTGAGTAGTGTCTGAGGTCTTAAAAGCTTGTGAGTGGCCATATAAGGTACTCCATTGATCCCACCCTGTATGGAACAAGGTAGAATGAAGAAAACCAAAGGCACAAGGGAAAGGTTAGTCCAGTGGACTAACAGACTGTAACTAGCAGAGCCTCCACCAAACTGAGTCCAACACAACTAAATGGGGACTCATCTACTACCACCAATCACTCTAACAGAGATCACAATACAGGGTTCCAGACAGAGCTGGAGAAAATATAGAACAACTTGCAAATTTACAAAAGAAGACCAGACTTACTGGTCTGGCAGAGATTGGAGAAACTCTGAGAGTAATAGCCCCCCCAGTACTCAGTACTGAAGTCACCTCGGAGGTTCAACCTTCAGGCAAAGTTTAGGCAGGCCTATAAAACAAAATGAGACTAAATGAGCATATTAGCCCAGGGGCAAGGATGAGAAAGCAGGAGGGACAGGAAAGTTGGTAATGGGGAACCCAAGGTTGAGAAGCAGACAGTGTCGATACGTCATGGGGCTGGCAACCAATGTCACAAAACTATATGTGTATTGATTGTTTAATGAGAAACTAATTTGCTCCATAAACCTTTATTAAAGAAAACAAGGAAAAAAATTAAATGTAGCTCACATTAATTTCTTACCTGGCATTCGTATAAGATACTTAATATTATGATTGTCATTCAAAAACTAAAGCTCTATCTAAACTAAGTAACCAGACAAAGGTCATGAATATCCCACTGTCATAATTATAGGTATTATGACATAGGAGGTGGTGGTCTTGTAGAAGAAATATGTATCTACTGTGTCTTTAAGAAAAAAACTGCTGAATCTTACCATTTTATAAAATGATGTGTATAATTCAAACCATGATTTGCCTAAGATGCTGAGCAAAACAAGAAAGAGAAACAAGATTTCTGGCAGGAGAAAAGAGATCATAGTCCCCAAGCCTGGAAATTGATAAGCATTTGAACGCTTCACTTTGAACTTCATGAGTTTATTCATTGTTTTTACAAACTTACAGTCACTTCATTTACTCATGTTTGGAAAAAAGAAAAAACAAAATAGCGTCACAGTAATAAGAATGAGCTTGATCTTTGGGTAATTTTTTATGCTTTCCCTTAGAAAAAGTGATTAGGATCTCTAAATATCATAATTTATAAAATCTAAAGGGCCTATCCTTTAATCATCCCAGGTTAAATTAATAAGGAATAACACTAATGTAATTTTATAAGCACCTTGGCAAAATCTAATGCTCCTCAAAAATGGATGTGTTATAGTACATGTCAGAACAGGGAAAGATGAGATAGAAAAGAGCCCATTTATTTATGCTAATACTGCTCTGGTAAGTGTGGACAGATGGTAGAACCAGCACACAATGAAGGAATTTTCTTAAATCACGTTTTTAAAATAAATATTTGTGCTCCAAAGCTCTGCTTTACTAACACTGGTGGAAAGATGACTTTATTCCTAGGACTGTTTATCAACAAGGCTACTGTAAAGCTTCTCCAGGTATATTTCCTATGATGTCTACACTTGCTGGCCACCCTCCCACCCCATAGGAAAATATTCACATCTCAAGATGGTTGATCTGAGATGTTTGCAGAAAAGACTATGTTCATCTTACGGCAACCTGTCAGATGATAGCCTGTGGTTTTAAGATGTGCTAAATAGGCTAAGGACACAAAGTTATTATTTAAAAAGCCTCAAAGCTGGTTTTAACTAGGGTATTCCAGGGATAAAAACACATGTAAGTAATCTAGCCATCATATCAATGTTACTTATTCCTATTCTGGTAAATGATTATAAAACTCTACACAATTAAGCTTTTTAAACACCATAGCACATTTTGACATAGGCAATCCATTCCATAGGATCCCTGGTGGTGCAATGGTAAAGCTTGGCTGCTAACAAAAGGTGAACAGTTCAAACTCACCAGTGGCTCTGCAGGAGAAAGATGTGGCACTCAGATTCTGTAAATATTACAGCCTTGGAAACACTACGTGGTAGTTATACTCTGTCCTGTAGCGACATTGTCAGTCGAAATTGACTAGATTGCAATGGCTTTGGTTTGCTTTTGGTTAATGCACTCCATTCCCATTTTTACTTTGATACTTTCTCTTTCTCTCTCTCTTTCTGTCTCACTCTCTCTCAACTTCCCTCTCTCCCTCCCTCTTCCCTTCTAACACTGCTTTATCAGATTTAACTCTTGAGTGCTTTTTCATATTGTGTTAATGACCAAAAAAATTACCTCTCCACCAGGTGAAAATAATCTTTTTCCTTTCTGTTTCCTCAGAGCATAGTCCAGGTTTTTTGTAGTAAATGGTAAAAGGGAAGCATTCTCCTTTTCCCTCTGCTGTTATGAGTCAGGCTGCTGCTGATTCGCAACTATACCTTCTCCCAGGAGTTACTCCAATGTTCAGGAAGCCAATTCTACTGGCAATGTCTGGGAGTGGGAGTTTCCAAATTACACAGACAGGATAGGGTGGGAGTTAGAAGGGGGAGTCAATGACTGGCTTATTTGGGTACAAAAGACCAACCTCTTTCCTCAACTCCTCGGAGCATTTCTTTCTCCAGAGCTGCTCCATGGGATCAGACTGAGGTTCTCCTTCCCGTGTTCTGTCCTGGCTTCCCTCACAAGTTGCACCTGAGAGCATCCACTCACTATACCATTTACATAAGAATCTCATCTCAGACTCTGCTTTCAGGAAACCAGACCTAAGACACTTCTGTTAGAGTACCTGTCACCCTTTAACTTGCGAAGCTCTTTAAACATCTGCTTGAATGATGATATTTCAGCATATTGCCTCACCTATTAAGGCATTTTGTATGTTAGCCTGTATTAATGATTACATCCAAGAAAACCCTACGTCGCACTTCTACTCTGTAACACACAGGGTCATCATGGGCCAGAATCTACTCAGTATCAACTAACCACAGCAACAATAACCATGCCTTAAGAGAAAGTTATGAAAATATGAAGAGTAAATTTTTTGTCATTGTAGGTGATTCTTTTGCACATCAGAGGCCTTCAGAAGAAGTCACACCGATGGCTGGGGATACTGCCTTTATCCATTCAAGTACCCTAAGTATTATTTATCTTTCCTCATAGCTTCTCTAAATAAATATGTGAACCAGGAACTTAAAAATGCTAAGTTATATAGGTCAATAATTATTAACCAATCAAACAAAATCGAGTCACTGAACCACTTGTTTCTGTCTCCATATGCCTCTGTTTAGTGTCCCTCAAAGGTGAGAACATTTAGCAGAATGGTTGAGACAGTCAGAGTGTGTTCAGAAAGCATCCAGAGCTGAGTTCAAATCCCAGCTCTGCCACCTATTAGTTTTGGATCTTGGGAAAGTTACATAACCTTGCCTTGCTTTCTTTACTGATCTGTAAAATGAGGGAATCAGTAAGATACCAACTTTGAAGAATCTTGTGAGGATCAAAGCTGGCCACAGAGTAAGAATTTCACAGTTTCCAGCCATTTTTATCCTAAAATGTCTTAACGCATTTTATAATAGAACATTTTAGATAAAATCAGTCATTACTTTCTAGGGTTTTATGCATCAACTCCTACTAGGCATCTCCAGGTCTAGCCTAGAAATCAGGAGGATGATTAGAAGAATGGATGGAATAAATCTCAGTTTACCACCAGGGCTTCAAGAAAGCAGCAGTCTGAGCTTTCACTATAAAGAGAATCAATATTTAAATCAGACACAGAAGACATAAATTACAGAGTCAAAGCTCTTTCCATGATTCCCTTTCTCCCTCTGTCTCTGTTGTAGATGGGCAAAGAGGCCAAAAAATGTAGAAAAATACTGAATATTCCAATAGGAAATATCAACATACCCACGGTTTAGACTGCTATGGAAGAATACCAAGAAAAGTCCTTCCTTAGTTCCTAAACTCCTCAAGGGGAGAGGCTACATCAAATATCAAGTAGATTTTGGAGTCTTTCCCATAGTGTCCCATACAGTGACAGTCATATTGTAAATGACTGACAAATTCTTGAAGGGCTAAGCTACAGTAATTGCATACCAGAAGAGGAGAGTTTATGTTTCAAAGGAAATAATAAAATAATGTATGACAAAGGAGAAACAAAGAAATACATGGCAATGAAACATCACATACAAGGACAATTATGCAGCAGTGAGGACAACATGAACCATAAGCAATCACAAGAACAAAGGTTCCTCCCACCTCGAAGACTTGATCATTTTACATAATTATGAAATACCATGTTATCATATTTATTTATAAAACACTGTAAATAGAGATGACATCACACAAATTCATGGAAGATTGAGTCAAATAGTTTGGCATGCTGAAGAGATAAGGCAGGTTTGTGGCCTATTAAGAAGGCAAAACAACCAGTTGAAGGTAGCAGTTCAAACATTTGGGATCTCGAGGCAGTTGGCATGCAGTCTGGGGCCAGACATCCTTACCCCACAGACATGCCAGAGAATGGGCTTTAATTCCAAAGGTCATGGGGAAGTTGTATCACCTGGGCCTAATTTCACATAAAACACATCTCTTTGGGCAAATTCTTTATCCCAGGACTTTCTGAAACTTACCAATTGTGGGAAAAAAAAAAAGAACTATCAAATGAATATAGTAATCATGATTTAATTTTTTATACTATCCTCAGACCATGGTAGGAGGTAAAAAGTAACTTGTTGAATGAATAAATAAATGCCAAGGTCTTTGTGGTTATGACAAACACTGGAGCAAGATTGACTGGCTCTAGATTGCTTAGGAGTAGAGGGACCAAGACTCCAATAACAGGATTTTTCTCACTTCATCTCAATATGCATCATGAACCCTCCTCTCTGTGCCCATTGAGGACATTGGTGGTTCAGTGGTAGAATTCTCACCTTCCCCACAGAGACCCAGGTTGGATTCCCAGACAATGCACCTCATATGCAGCCATCACCATCCTGTCAGTGGAGGCTTGCATGTTGTTATGTTGCTGAACAGTTTTCAGTGGAGTTTCTAAACTAGCATAGATTAGGAAGAAAGGCCTGGTCATCTGCTTCTGAAAATCAGCCAAAAGAAACTCTGTGGATCACAATAGTCCAATGTCAAACTGATCTTGGGGATGGTGCAGGATGAGGCAGGCTTTCCATCTGTTGTGCCTGGTGTCATCATGAGTCGAGGTCTGACTACATGACAGCTAACAACAACAACGTGCCCAACACTAGGCTTTGTGTTTAGTGGTTATAAAGAGAATGGTACACACAGATTCAAGCCTCAAGAAACTTGTAATCTAGTTTAGGAAGCTTAAAATCTAGTAGTGGGATATATACATTTAAGTACAAAAAATAGTATTTTGAATTGCATTTTGCCATCACCCACACTGTCGCTACAACATGTGTCAACTTCACCACCTGAGATACTGTCATCACCACTTCCAACTCCACCACGTGTGCCACCACCACCTGCATTGCTGCCACCACCTACACAGTTACTGCCACTTGCAATGCTACCACCCCCCATGTTGAATCCACCACCCATGCCACTGCCATATTCCATGCCAACTGTACCACCTGTAGCACTGTCACCATCCATGCTGCCACCACCACGTGCAACATGGTCACCACCCACTCCATTGTGACAACCCATGTCCCCCCACAACCTGTGCCACTGTCACCACTGCTGCCACTACCATCACTTGCTCCACCACCACCACCTGCATGATGGCCACCGCCCACACTGCTGTCACCACCTGCAATCCTGCCACCACCCACAGCATGGTCACAACCAGCACTGCTGTCACCACCCACATCTTGGGCACCACTCACACCAATGCCACCACTCTTATCATGGGCATCTCCCACACCGATGCCACCACCTGCAACCCCATCACTACCCACATCATGGTCACCACTCACTCAACCATCACCCCTGTATCATGGTCACTACCTCCACTGTCCAGACAACTCACATGGAATTCACCACCCTCACCACAGTCATCACCTGCATTGCAACCACCACTTGTACCGCCACCACCATCCACACCACTGCCACTACCCACATCATGATCATCAACCCCATCACCACCACTACCTGTATCATGGTCACTGCCCGCACCACCATGACCACTGGCAACAACTGCACCACCCGCCATGCCACCACCATCCACATCATGGTCACCACCCAGAATGCCGTCACCATCCTCATCACTGTCACCACCCATATCATGGTCACTCCATCCCAGCCACCTGCATTCCCGCCACAGTGCTACCCCCACCCACACGCTGACACCATGTGCACTGCCACCACCACCTGCATCATGGTCACAACCTGCACCACCATCACCATCTGCATCATAGTCAACACCTGCACTGCCATCACCACCCACACCTCTGCTGCCATCCTCTCTTCTGCCACCACCCTCTCCGCCAACACCATTCATGCTGCTGCCTCCACCTGCATCACCACCCCACCCGTGCTGTAGCCAATATCAGTGCCGCCACCGCCACCCACATTGTGGTCATTACCCACTCTGCCACCATCAACCGCACCGCTGCCACCACCCAGGTCGATGCCACAACCCATGCTGGTGCTGCCACGACTCCACCACTGCCAGTGCTGCGCCCACCACTCACACTGACTCCATCACTTGTGATGCTGCCACCCCCTACATCATGGTCACCACCCACACTGCTGTCACCACTTGCTCCACAGCCACCACCCACATCACGGTCCCCACCTGCATTGCCTTTACCACCTGCATCATGGTCACCACCCACACTGATGCCACCACCACACCTCCACCACCACCTGAGCCACAGACATCAGCCACACCACCACCACAACCCACACCACTGCTGCTGTCAGTGCCACTGGTACCACCCAGATCATGGTCACCACCACACCTCCACCACCACTCGCATCATGGTCATCACCTACATGGCCACCACCCCTGGGAAACAGAAGGGAAATTCCTCGACATAATAAAGGGCATCTCTACAAAACCAACAGGCAATATCATTCTCAATGGAGAGGGGCTGAAAGAATTCCCTCTGAGAATGGAAAAAAGACAAGTATGCCCTTTATCACCACTCATATCTACCACTGGGTTAGAAGTCCTAGCTAGAGTAATAAGGCAAGAAAATAAAGTGCATCCAAATTGGCATGCAAAAGATAAAATATACCTATTTGCATATGATATGATCTTACACACAGAAAACCCCAAAGAATCCACAAGAAAGCCACCGGAACTAATAGAAGATTTCAGCAAAGTAGCAGGTTACAAGATTAACATACAAAAATCAGTTAGATTCCTCTACATCAACAAAGGGAACTTCAAAGAGGAATTCAGTAAATCAATGCCATTTACAATAGATCCCAATAATATAAAATACGTAGGAAATAATCTAACCAGGGACACAAAACGTATACCAAGAAAACTACAAAACACTACTGCAAGAAACCAAAAGAGACCTAACTAAGTGGAAATGCATACATGCTCAGGGATAGGAAGACTCAACATTGTGAAAATGTCAATATTCCCCAAAGTGATCTACATCTACAGATACAATGCAATCCTGATCCCAATTCCAATAGCATTCTTTAAAGACATGGACAACTAAATCACTACCTTTATACAGAAAGGGAAGAGGCCCCATATAAGCAAAGCATTAATAAAGAAGAAGAAAAAAGTGGAAGGCCTCACACTAACTGATCTCAGAACCTATTACACAGCCACTGTAATCAAAAGAGACTGGTACTTGTACAACAACACACACATAGACCTATGGAACAGAATCGAGGACCCAGAAGTAAATCCGTCCATCTATGAGCAGCTGATATTTGACAAAGGGCCAAAGTATACTGAATGGAGAATAGAGAGTCTTGTTAACAAATGGTGCTGGTATAACTGGATGTCCATCTTTAAAAAAAAATGAAACAGGACCCCTACCTCACAACATATACAAAAACTCAGAATAGACCAAAGATGTAAATATAAAACCTAAAACTATAAAGATCATGGAAGAAAAAATAGGGACAATGCTAGGGGCATTAATACATGACATAAAGATAACATACATCGTAACTAATAGTGTACAGATAAGAGAAGATAAACTAGATAACTGAGAGCACCTAAAAAGTAAACTTAGACTCATCAAGAAACGTCATCAAAAGGGAAAAAAGAACCTACAGACTGGAAAAAAGTTTTTGCCTACGGCATTTCCAACAAGTGTTTAATTTCTAAAATCTATAGAATATTTCAACACCTCAATAACAAAAAGACAACTAATCCAATTAAAAAATAATCAAAAGATATGAACAGAGACTTCACCAAAGAAGACATTCCGGCAGCTATCAGACACATAGGGAAATGCTTGTAATCATAAGCCAGTAGAGAAATGCAAAAAAAAAAAAAAAAAAAAAAAAAAAAAGACACGGAGATACCATCTGACCCAGATATTACTGTCACTAATAAAAACAACCAGAAAGAAAAAAACAAACAAACAAATTTTTGACAGATATCAAGGACATTGGAACTGTTATGTGCCGTTGGTGGGAATGTAAAATGGTACAACCACAGTGGAAAATGTTATGGTGCCTCCTTAAAAAGCTAGAAATAGAAATACTATACAATCCAGCAATTCCACTTCTAGCAATATATTCTAGAAAAATGAGAACCATCACATGAGTAGGCATATGCACAGACACATTCATTGCAGTGCTGTTCAGTAGCAAATAGATGGAATAGCAAAAAGATGGAAACAACCTAAGTCCCCTACAACGGATGAATGGATAAACAAATTATGATACATACACACAATGGAATACTACATAACAAAAAAGAACAATAAGGAGTCTGTGAAATATTTTACAACATGGATGAATCTGGAGGGCATTATGCTGAGTGAAATGCCTCAATCACAAAAGGATGAATACTGTATGAGACCACTATTATAAAAACCCAAGAAAAGGTTTACACCCAGAAAAAAACGATCTTGGATAGTTACAAGTGAGGGGAGAAATGGGGAGGAGAGAAATCACTAACTAGATAGTAGACAACTGTTAACTTTGGTGAAGGGAGAGGAAACTCACAATATAGGGGCATCCAGCACAACTTGACCAAGGCAAAATCATACCAGCTTCCTAGGCACATCCAAACACCTTGAGGGACTGAGTTACTGGGGCTGAGAGCTAGGGGCTGTGGTCTCGGCTGACATCTAAGACAAATGGCATAACATACTTCATAAAGAGAATGTTCTACACCCTACTTTGGTGAGCAGAATCTAGAGTCTTAAAAGCTTGTGAGTAGCCACATAATGTGCATGTATTGGTGCCATCACGTTGCAAGCAAGGAGAATGAAGAAAACCAAAGACACAAGAAAAATATTAGTCCAAAGGACTAATGGACCACAAGAACCACAGCTTCCACCAACATAAGCCCAGAAGAACTAGATGGGGCCTGGCTATCACCAACCACTCTGACAGGGATCACAACAGAGGGTCCTGGACAGAGCAGGAGAAAAATATAGAAAATAATCCAAATTCAGGAAAAAAAGACTAGACTTATTGCTATGACAGAGAGTGAAGGAGTCCCCAAGACTACGGGCCAGGACATCATGCTGAAGCCACTCATGAAGTCCACCTTTAAACTAAATATCAGATAGGCTTATAAAGCAAAAAAATAACACATGTGAGGAATGTGCTTCTTAGTTCAATCAAGTATATGAGACCAAATGGGTAACATCTGCCCAAAAGCAAAGACGAGAAGGCAGAAAGGGACAAGAAAACAGGATGTATGGATACAGAGAACTCAGGGTGGAAAGGGAGTGGGAAAGAGTGCTGACACATCATGGGATTTGCAACCAATGTCACAAAACAATCTGTATATAAATTTTTGAATGAGAAACTATTTCGTGCTGTAGACTTGCACCTAAAATACACTTAAAAAAAAAGAATTAAGGTAAAGGGAAAAAGAATTTTTTGAGATTGTCTTATTAAAATGAATTAAAAAATTTTATAAAATCTATATTCAACACTTTGGATATCCATTCATTCATTCAGCAAGCATTTAGTGAGTGCTTATTTTGTGCCATGTACTTATGCTGGTGTTAGAAATAAAACAAGTATACCTGCCTTCATGAAGTTTACAATCTAGTGAATATAGATGTCGTTATCCAGAGATAAAAACATAACTACCATTTTTGTGACTTTATTCTACAAGCCAAAGTAATTTTTTTCCAACAAATCACCTAATTCTACAAGACCATTATTAAATAAGAAATAAATATTACAGTTTGAATTTATACATAATAGATCATCTGAAATTAAAAAAAAATTTCTCCAAGCCATACAGCTAGTAGTCAGCGGAATCAGAATTCAAACCTAGTTTTTTGTGACTCTAATGCCCTTAACTCCTACATTGTATAGATAATAAAAGACCCTTGAAGAAGCAGCCTGAGAAATGTTTCTATATAAGGGAGGCCAGCAGAAGATAGCCCACGAGCAATGTAGGGAAGGAAGCGGAGACTTAAAAGGAAAGAGACTTGCCCCTGATAAGAAGAAACACTTTGGGGACAGATGGGAAGGAGGTAAAAAAGGACAATCCACTGCGCTGAAAGCTCCCAGAGGTGTGAGGCCACACAGTGTGCACAGAAGCAACAGAAGTCAGTTATTAGAAGGTGAGTGAGTGACCAGAGAGCAGCCAGAGCCAGAAATGGAGGGCCGATGGGAGACAAGCAAGTGGCAACACTGCCTTTGAGAATATATCGTGTAACATAATTGGAGAGAATCTGGGAAGGAGAGTAGAGATCTCCCCTTAGTAATGGGGAATTAGAATCAAGATGGTAGTTTAACTGAAATAATCTACCTTGTATGTTGTAGAGAAATTTCAGATTTTTTTTTGAACAAAAAATCTTCATATTGCTATAGTTTGGGAGAAGTTTTGTTCCAGAGTAATTGGATGAAGACTGTTCACTTCTTGCAATTTTATATCTGCCAGAATTCTATTGATGTTTCATTTGAGGATAAAAGTAAATGCTTGTAAAAATTAAATGTAGTTCACATTAATTTCCTATGTGACCTTTGTATTAGATACTTAACACTATGATTCTGGTTCAAAATGCAAAGCTCTACCCAAATCAAGTAGTTGAGACAAAGGTCATGAATACTCCATTGTCATAATTATGGGTATTATGACATAGGAGGTGGTATGCTTTGTGGAAGAAATATGTAGCTACTGAGTCTTTAAGAAAAGAACTGAATATTATCATATTATAAAATGATGTGTATAATTCACACCATGATTCTCCTAAGATGCCAAGCAAAACAAGATGGAAAACAGGATTTCTGGTGGAAGAAAACAGATCACAAGTGCTACATAAGGAAGCAGGCCCCAAGCCTGGAATTTGAGGAGCTCTTGAAGGCATCACCTTGCTCTTCACAAGTTTATTCATTGTGTTTGGAAACTTAAAGTCACTTAATTCACCCACATGTTGGAAAAAAGAAAAGAAAACAAAACAACATCACAGTAACAACAATAATCTTGATCTCTGGGTAAGTTTTATACTTTCTCTTTGAAAAAGTCATTAGGATCTTTATAGGGCCCATCCGTTAATCATCTCAGCTTAAACTAATAAGGAATAACACCAATGTAATTAGTATTATTTTTGATACTTTCTCCTTCCCATTCCCCTCCAACACTCCTTTATAAAAATATAACTCTTGAGTACCTTATTCATATTACAGTGTTAATGACCAAAAAGTTATCTCTCTACTAGGTGAAAATAATCTTTTTCCCTTATGTTTCCCCAGAGAATTTTGTCAATGTTTTGTAGTTGATGGCAATGGCAAAGCATTCCGCCTTTCCCTCAGCTGTTATTAGTCAGGCTGCTGATCATCACAACTATAACCCCCCGGGAGTTACTCTGATGCACTGGAAGCCAACTCTACTGGCAATGCCCAGGAGCGTGAGATTCCAGATTACACAGACAGGATGGGGCCCGAGTTAGAAGCGGGAGTCAATGACTGGCTTATTTGAGTACAAAAGACCAACCTCTTTCCTCAACCCCTCGGAGCCTTTCTTTCTCCAGAGCTGGTCCACGGGATCAGACTGAAGTTCTCCTTCCCGCGTTCTTTCCTGGCTTCCCTCACAGGTTGCACCTGAGAACATCCAGTCACTATACCATTTACATAAGAATCCCATCTCAGACACTGCTTTCAGGAAACCAGACCCAAGACACTTCTGCTAGAGTACCTGCCACTCTTTAACTTGTGAAGTTCTGTAAATATCTGCTTGAATCATGATCTTTCAGTATATTGCCCTACCCACTAACGCATTTTGCATTTTAAACTGTACTAATGATTACATCCAAGAAAACCCTATGTCACAATTGTACTCTGTAACACATGGGGTCATCATGGGCCAGAATCTACTCGACATTAACTAACCACAACAGCAATAACAACGCCTTAAGAGAAAGACATGAAACTATGAAGACTAAATTTTTGTCATTGTCATTTTGTCTTTTGCACACCAGAGGCCATACCCGTGGCCGGGGATGCTGCTGTAGTCCAACCCAAGTACCTTAAGTATTATTTACCTTTCCTCATAGTTTCTCTAAATAAATATGTGCATCAGAAACTTAAAAATGCTGTTATATAGGTAAATAATCATTAGACAACCAAAAAAAATCAAGTCACCTAACCACTTGTTTCTGTATCCGTATACTTCTGCTTACTGTCCCTCAAAGGTGAGGGCATTTAACAGATTGGTTGAGAGATTCCGTTTTGAAGTGTAAATATTCAAAATTAATATTTGTAATTTATATATATGAAATGATTTTACATTTGAAAGTTTTTACACAGGAAGTATGATAATTTATGAAATATGTATATATGAAATATTTTTACATGTGCTATATACTTACATATGAAATATTTTTACATAAGAAATAATTTTATACATGAAATATTTTTACAGATGAAATGATTTTAAAAATGAAATGTTTTCATTTATGAAATATTTTTATACATGAAATACTTTACATATAAAATATGTTTAATATGTAAAATATTGTATATATGAAATATTTTCACACATCAAATATATTTACATTAAATTTTTTATATATTATTTTATATAAAAATATTTGTGTATAAGAAATATTTTTATATACAATGTAATTTATTAAATGTTTTTATATATGACATGTTTTTACATATGAAGTAGTTGTATATATGAAATTTTTTATACATGAAATGATTTTTATATATGACATGTTTTTATATAAGCTCATTTTTATACATAAAATATGTTTATGCATGCAATATTTTTTATCAATGAAATATATATGAAGTATACTTGTATATGAAAAATATTTATATATGAGAGATTTTTATATATAAAATATTTCTATAAATATTCTTTATGTAAATATTGTATGTGAAATATTGTTATAAATATTTCATGTATGAAATATTTTAAAATGTGGAATATTTTACATGGAATTATACTTACATATGAAATATTTTTACAAATGAAATATTTTTCCATAGGAATTATTTTATATATGAGATATTTGTATATAAGAATTTTATTTATATAAATAATAAACTCATGTATACAATGTTTTTATATATAAATTGTTTTTATATATGAAATATTTTATATATGAAGTAGTTTTATATACAAAATGTTTATGTATAAGAAATATGTTTATATTTGAAATATTTTTACATTTAAAATATATTTTACATATGAAATATCTTTATGAAATACTTTTGTATATGAAATAATTTTATACATGAAAAGTTTTTATAGATGAAATAATTTCATATATGAAATGTTTTTATATGAAATATTTGTGTACATATATATTTTTACATATGAATATGTTTATAAATGATATATTTTACATATAAAATATTTTTAAATATTGAATTTTTTACATGTGAAGTATTTTTACATATAAAACATTTTTATGCATGAAATATTTTTACATAGTAAATATTTTATATATGAATTATTTTTATAAATGAAATATTTGTATAGAAGAAATATTTTTGTAAGAAATACTTTTATACAAAATGTTTTTATATATGAAATGTTCTTATGTACGAAATGTTTTATGTATGAAGTAGCTTAATATATGAAATGTTTTCATATATGAAATTTTTATGATTTTTTTAATGAAATATTTTGTGTGAAACATGTCTTTATGACGAAACATGCCTTTATGCGTGAAACAAATTTATGTGTGTAACACGTCTTTATGTTGAAAACATCTATTTGTGTTAAACACATCTTTATGTGTGAAACATGTTTTCATGTGTGAAACATGTCTATGTTAAGACACGTTTTTTGTTAAATTCATTGTTAAGTTTGAAACTCGTCTTTATGTTGAAACACGTCTTTATGTATGAAACAAGTCTTTCCATGTGAAACACGTATTTCTGTGTGAAAACGTCTTTATGTTGAAAGATGTCTTTATTTTGAAACACGTCTTTTTGTGTGAAACACATATTTATCTGTGAAACGTCTTTATGTTGAAACACGTCTTTACTTGTGAAACACATCTTTTTGTATGAAACATGTCCTCATGTAAGAAACTCATCTTTATGTGTGTAACACATATGCAAGAATGAAACACATATATGAAAATAGATATATATGAAATGTAGTTATATTTGAAATATAATTATATATGAAATAGATTTATATATGAAATATATTTTTATATGAAATATTTTAATACTAGAAATAATTTTATACTTGAAAAGTTTTTATACATGAAATTTTATATATGAATTGATTTTATATATGAACAATTTTTATAAATATTTTTACGTATGAAATATTTTTATACATTACATATTTTATGCATGAAATATTTTTACATATGGAATATTATTACATGTGAAATTATTTACAGCTGAAATATTTTTACACAGCTAATACATTTATTTAGGAATTATTTTTATACATAGAATACATGTATATAAGATATATTTTTATATAAGAAATAATTTTTATATGAAATGCTTTCACATGTATAAAATGTTACATATGAATTGTTTTAATGTATATATTAGTTTTATATATGAAATGTTTGTATATATGAAATGATTTTTATATATGACCTGTTTTTGTATGTGACCTGTTTTTATAAGACACATTTATATCCATGAATATTTTATGAAATATATTTTATGAAATATATATGAAATATAGTTATACATGAAAAATATTTCTATACAAATATTTTTATATTGAAATATTTTAATATATGAAATATTATGTATTAAATATATTTATAAAGGAAATATTTTTACATATCAAATATTTTTATACAACAAATATTTTTATAAAAGAAGTATTTGTATATGGGAAACATTTATATAAGAAATGTTTCCCTATATGAAATGTTTTTTTGTATGAAACTGTTTTATATAAAAAATGTTTTTACATATTAAATTTTTATACATGTGTTTTTATTTGAATTTGTTTTTATAAAACAAATACTTTAATGTTAAATATTTTTATGTATTAAATATTTTATGTATGTATGAAATACTTTTATATAAGAAAATTTTATATATGAAAAGTTATATATGACATGTTTTTAAATATAAAGTGATTTTATACATAACATATTTTTATTCATGAAATATTTTTATACAAAAATTATTTTGCATGAAATACTGTTCTACATGAGGTATTTGTATACATAAAATATATTTATACAAGAAATATTTTTATACATGAAATATTTTTATTTATGAAATATTTTATATTTCAAATAGTTTACATATAAAATAATTAATATGTAAATATATAATATTGTATCTATTTATATATATAAATAGATAAAATATTAAATTATGAGGTAAATTTATATATAAAATATATTTAAGAAATATATTTGAAATATTTTTATGTATAAATTATTTTTACATATGAAATATTTTATATAAGAAATAATTTTTATACTTGAAATATATGTATGAAATATTTTACATATCAAATATTTTTAATTTAAGAAATATATTTGTATAGGAAATATTTTTATATATGAAATGTTTTGTATGTGAAAAATGGAATATTTTATGTGATAAAAGTGTCTTTATGTGTGAAACATGTCTTTATATGTGAAACACATATTTATGTGAGAAAAACATCTTATGTTCAAACACATCGTTATTTGTGAAACACGCCTTTATGTGTGTAACACGTCTGAAGTGAAACACGTCTTTATGTTTTAATACATCTTTAAGTTGAAACACGTCTTTATTCGTGAAATATGTCTTTATGTTGAAACACGTATTTTTGTGTGAAACACGTCTTTATGTTAAAACGCGTCTTATTTTTGAAACTCATCTTTATGTTGAAAGACATTTTCATGTGTGAAACTCTTGTTTACGTTGAAACAAATCTTTATGTTAAACACATCTTTATGTGTAAAACGTCTTTATGTGAAAAACTTGTCTCTATGTTCAAACACATCTTTATATGTGAAATATGCTTTTATTTGTGAAACACGTCTTTTTAAGTGAAACACGTTTTTACATTGAAACACGACTTTATGTTTAAATACATCTTTATGTGTAAAACGTCTTTATGTTGAAACATGTCTGTGTTGAAATATATCTTTATTTGTGAAACTGGTCTTTAAGTGTGAAACACGTCTGCATGTTGAAACAGGTCTTTATATGTGAAACACGTCTTTTTTGTGAAATAAGCCTTAATGTGAGATACATCTTTTAGAGTGCAACAAGTATGTATGTGTGAAACACATATGCAAGTATGAAACATATATGAAATGCAGTTATATTTAAAATATAATTATATATGAAATATGGTTACATATAAAATATTTTGATAATGAAAAATTTTGACATAATACATATTTTCATATATGGCATATTTGGAATATGAAATGTTTTTATATTTGAAATATTTTTATATAATAAATATATTTATATACAAAATATTTTTATATAAGAAATAATTGCATATATGAAATGGTTTTTATATGTGAAATGTTATTATACATAGAAGTTTTATACATGGAAATTCATAGATATAAAGTAATTTTATATAGTTTTATATGAAATATATTTAAAATGAAATGACATATAAGAAATATTTTTACTTTGACAACATTTAAACAAATATTTTATATATGAACTGTTTTTACAGTATATATTAATATATATATTTATATACAAAATACTTTTATATTTGAAATCTTTTACCCTAGAAATATATTTATTTGAAATGCTTTCATATATGAAATATTTTTCTATTTGAAATTGTTTTACATATGAAATATTTTCACACATGAAATATATTTATATAATATAGTTACATAAGATATATTTACATAAAATATATACAAAATATTTTATATAAAAATAGTCTTAGATGGAAAGTTTTTTTGATAAAATGATTTTTATGTATTTGTGGTTGTTGTTATGTGTGATGGATTGAATTGTGTCTCCCAAAAATATGTGTATCACTTTGGCTAGGCCATGATTCCCACTATTGTGTGATTGTCCACCATTTTGTCATCTGATGTGATTTTCCTATGTGTTAGAAATCCTACCTCTATTATGTTAATGAGGTAGGATAGGTGGCAGTCATGTTAATGAGGCAGGGTTCAATCTACAAGATTGGATTGTGTCTTGAGCCAATCTCTTTTGATATATAAATGAAAGAATTGAGCAGAGAGACAGTGGGACCTCATACCACTAAGAAAGCAGCAGAGAGCAGAGCCGGGAGCAGAGCGCATCCTTTGGACTCAGGGTTCCTGCGCAGAGAAGCTCCTAGTCCAGGGGAAGATTGATGACAAGGACCAGCCTCCAGAACAGACAGAGAAAGTCTTCCCCTGGAGCTGACCTGAATTTGGACTTCTAGCCTCCTAGACTGTGAGAGAATAAACTTCTGGTTGTTGAAGCCATCCACTTGTGGTATTTCTGCTATAGCAGCACTAGATAACTCAGACGGTAAGTTTAAGTATTGCCTTCCAAACTAGGGGGTTAATCTTTCAGCACTATATCAGACAGTGTTACATAGTAATCCACAAGGTTTTCATTGACGGATTTTCTAAAGTAGATCGCCAGGCCTTTCTTCCCAGGTTGTCATAGTCTGGAAGCTCCAATGATAACTACCTATCCACTATGGGTAACCCTGCTGGCATTTGAAATACTGGTGGCATAGCTTCCTGCATCAGCAACGTATCAGCCACCACAGTATGACAAAGTCACAGATGGGTGGTGGCAGTTTGATATGCTAGTACATTTACTTGTTTGTGACTACATTTACTTCCAAGGTTTGCTTTCATTTTGATTATTCCTTTAACACATAAAACTTTCACGTGGTTCAAAACTAAAGAT
This sequence comes from Dugong dugon, assembly GCA_030035585.1. NCBI lineage: Eukaryota > Metazoa > Chordata > Mammalia > Sirenia > Dugongidae > Dugong > Dugong dugon. The sequence goes on along the minus strand of CM057475.1, from coordinate 1,559,382 downwards.
ATATATGAGAAAGGTGTATTCTGAGGGCTGGCTTCCTCCTGTACCACCTATGCTCTGTTAATATCGCCACCAGTTGCTCACCATTTCCATTTTAATGGTTTCCTGTGTAACCTTTCAGTGTTTCTCAGAAAATATCTCCCCCAGAATATAAATACATACATAAATGTATTTTTTAATCATGTTTTCTTCACTTTTTCCCACTTGACAATATATAGTGGACATCAGTCTAGCATAGAGGAGGCCAAGGCAGAAGTGTTGGCAAAGGCTGTGCATGTGTTCAGTAGAGCTCAGGAGGGTTGGTAGGTGTTTTACTTCTGTCCCCAAATGTCCTGGATCAGTGTTGTTGTTGTATGCTCACGAGTCCATTCAAACTCATAGTGAACATATAGGACAGAGCAGAACTGCACCATAGGGTTTCCTAGACTGTAATCTTTTTTTCCCTTTGAAATTTCTTTTTTTATTGTTGTAATCAAATGAAGTTTACATTTCAAGTTAGTCTCCCTTACAGAAATTTTTTTTACATACATCGTTATGTGACCCCAACCACTCACCCCATTCTGTGACAGCACACTCCTCCCCTCTCCCCCTGATTCCCCATGTACATTCAATCAGCTCCTAACTTTCTCTGCCTTCCCATCTCACCTCTGGACAGAAGCTGCCCCCTTGGTCTCTTGTATCTACTTGACTAAGAGGCATATTCTTCACGAGTATCACTTTATGTCCCACAGTCCAGTCCAATCCTTGTCTGAAGAGTTGGCCTCGGAAATTGTTTTAGTTCTAGGGTGATAGATAGTCCAGAGGCCATGCTTTCTGGGGTGCCTCCAGTCTCAGTCAGACGATTAAGTCTGGTCTTCTTACTAGAAATTGAGTTCTGCATCCCATCATTCTACTGCCCCATCAGGGACCCTCTGTTGTGTTCCCTGTCAGGACGTTCATTGGTGGTGGCCGGCCACCATCTAGTTCTTATGATCTCAGGCTGATGAAGTCTCTGGTTTATGTGGCCCATTCTGTCTCTCGGGCTAATACTTTCCTTATGTCTTTGGTGTTCTTTGTTCTCCTTTACTCCAAGTGGTTGGGACCAATTGATGCATCTTAGATGGCCGCATACAAGCTTTTAAGACCCCAGACGCCACTCACCAAAGTAGGATGCAGAACATTTTCCTAATAAGCTTTGTTATGCCAATTGACATAGATGTGCCCTGAAAGCATGGTCCCCAGACCCCCCATCCCTGCTACTCTGTCTCTCAAAGTATTTGATTGTATTTAGGAAACTTCTTAGCTTTGGTTTAGTCTAGTTGTGCTGGGTTCCTCTGCAGTGTGTGCTGTCCTTCCCTTCACCCAAGATGATTCTTATCTACTATCTAGTCAGTGAATAACCTGCACCCTCCCTCCCCACCCCTGTAACCATCAAATAATGTTTTCTTCTGTGTTTAAACCTTTTCTTGAGTTCTTATGCTAATGGTCTTATACAGTATTTGTCCTTCTGTGACTGACTAAATTCACTCAGCATAATAAGTTCCAGCTTCCACCATGTTATACGATGTTTCACAACTTCATCGTTGTTCTTTATTCTTGTGTAGTATTTCATTGCGAGGATATACCATAGTTTGTTTATCCATTCATCCGCTGATGGGCACCTAGGTTGCTTCCATCTTTTTGCTATTGTGAACAGTGCTGCGATGAACATGGGTGTGCCTATATCTATTCGTGTGACAGCCCTTGTTTCTCTAGGATATATTCCAATGAGTGGGATAGCTGGATAGTATGGTACTTCTATTTCAAGCTTTTTAAGGAAGTGCCAAATGGATTTCCAAAGTGGTTGTACCATTTTACATTTCCACCAACAGTGTATAGGTGTTCCAGTCTCTCCACAACCTCCCCAGAATTTGTTATTTTGTGGTTTTTGGGTTAATGCTAGCCTTGTTGAGATGATATTTCATTGTTGTTTTGATCTGCATTTCTCTAATGGCTAAAGATTGTAAGCATTTCTTCATGTGTATGCTAGCTGCCCAAATATCTTCTTTGGTGAAGTGCCTGGTCATATCCTTTGCCCATTTTCTAATTGGGTTATTTGTCTTTTTCCTGTTGAGGTTTTGCAGTATCTTGTAGATTTTAGAGATTAAATGCTGATCAGATTTGTCGTAGTCAAAAATTTTTTCCCAGTCTGTAGTTTGTCTTTTTACTCTTTTGGTGAAGTATTTTGATGAGCATAAGTGTTTCATTTTTAGGAGCTCCCATTTATCTAGTCTCTCTTCTGGTGCTTGTGCATTGCTACTTACGGTTTGTATTGTGTTTATGCCATGTATTAGGGCCCCTAGCATGGTCCATATTTGTTCTTCCATGATCTTTATTGTTTTCGATTTTATATTTAAGTCTTTTATCCATTTTGAGTTAGTTTTTGTACATGATGTGAGATATGGTATTGTTTCAGTTTTTTGCATATAGATATCCAATTATGCCCGCACCATTTGTTAAAAGACTGTCTTTTCCCCAACTAATGGACTTTGGGCCTTTGTCAAATATTAGCTGCTCATAGGTGGATAAGCTTCTATCTGGATTTTCAACTCTGTTCCATTGGTCTATGTATCTATTGTTGTACCAGTACCAGGCTGTCTTGACTACCGTGGCAGTATAATAGGTCCTAAAATCAGGTAGTGTAAGGCCTCCCACTTTGTTCCTCTTCTTGAGTAATGCTTTATTTATTTGGGGCCTCTTCCCTTTCCATATAAAGTTGGTGATTTGTTTCTCCATCTCATTAAAAAATGCTGGTGGAATTTGGATCGGGATTGCATTGTATCTGTAGATTGCTTTGGGTAGAATTGACATTTTCACTATGTTGAGTCTACCTATCCACGAGCAAGGTATATTTTTCCACTTATGCGTGTGTCTTTTAGTTTCTCGCAGTAGTGTCTTGTAGTTTTCTCTGTAAAGATCTTTTACATCTCTGATTAGATTTATTCCTAAGTATTTTATCTTCTTGGGGGCTATTGTAAATGGTACTTGATTTGGTGATTTCCTCTTCAAGGTTCTCTTTGTTGGTGTAAAGGAATCCAATTGATTTTTGTATGTTTATCTTGTATCCTGAAACTTTGCTGAAATCTTCTATTAGTTCCAGTAGTTTTCTTGTGGATTCTTTGGGATTTTCTGTGTATAAGATCATATCATCTGCAAATAGAGATACTTTGACTTCCTCTCTACCTATTTGGATGCCTTTTATTTCTTTTTCTAGCCTAACTGCTCTGGCTAGGACCTTCAGCACCATATTGAATAATAGTGGTGATAAAGGGCATCCTTGTATGGTTCCTGTTCTCAAGGGAATGCTTTCAAAGTCTCTCCATTCAGGATGATGTTGGCTGTTGGTTTTGTATAAATGCCCTTAATTATATTGAGGATATTCCCTTCTATTCCTATTTTGTTGAGAGTTTTTATCATGAATGGGTGTTGGACTTTGTCAAACGCCTTTTCTGCATCAATTGATAAGATCATGTTGTTCTTGTCGTTTGTTTTATTTATGTGATGGATTACGTTGATTGTTTTTCTAATGTTGAACCATCCCTGCATACCTGGTATAAATCCCACTTGCTCATGGTGAATTATTTTTTTGATTTGTTGCTGAATTCTATTGGCTAAAATTTTGTTGAGGATTTTTGTGAGGGATATCGGTCTGTAATTTTCTTTTTTTGTGGTGTCTTTACCTGGTTGTGGTATCAGGGTTATGCTGGCTTCGTAAAATGAGTTTTGGAGTATACCATCCTTTTCTATGCTCTGTAATACCTTTAGTAGAAGTGGTGTTATCTCTTCTCTGAAAGTTTGGTAGAATTCTCCAGTGAAGCCATCTGGGCCAGGGCCTTTTTTTGCTGGTAGTTTTTAAATAACCTTTTCAATCTCTTCTTTTGTTATAGGTTTATTTAGTTGTTCTACCTCTGTTTGTGTCAATCTAGGTAGGTAGTGAGTTTCTAGAAATTTGTCCATTTCCTCTAGGTTTTCAAATTTGTCAGAGTACAATTTTTCATAGTAATCTGTTATGATTCTTTTAATTTCAGTTGGGTTTGTTGTGATATCACCCATTTCATTTGTTATATGGGTTATCTGCTTCCTCTCCTGTTTTTCTTTTGTCAGTTTTGCTAATTGTTTATCACTTTTGTTTATCTTTTTAAAGAACCAGCTTTTGGACTTGTTAACTCTTTCAATTGTTTTTCCTATTCTCTATTTCATTTAATTCTGCTCTAATTCTTATTATTGCCTTCCTTCTGGCACCTGAGGGCTTCTTTTCATGCTTTCTTTCTACTTGTTCCGGTTGTAGGGTTAATGCTTTGATTATGACCCTTTCTTCTTTTTGGATATGTGCATTTTCTGATGTAAACTGACCTCTGAGCACTGATTTTGCTGTGTCCCAAAGGTTCTGGTAGGATGTGTTTTCATTCTCATTTGATTCTATGAATTTCTTTATTCCCTCCTTAATTTCTTCTATAACCCAGTAGTTTTTGAGCAAGGTGTTGTTCAGTTTCCATGTGCTTGATTTTTTCCCTTGCTTTTTCTGTTATTCATTTCTATCTTCATGGCTTTATGGTCAGAAAATTTGCTTGGTAATATTTCGATGCTTTGGATTCTGTTAAGGCTTGCTTTATGGCCTAATATGTGGTCTATTCTGGAGAATGTTCCATGTGCTTTGGAAAAGAAAGTATACTTGGCTGCTGTTGGGTACAGTGTTCGGTGTATGTCTATGAGATCAGGTTGGTTGATTGTGGCATGTAGATCTTCTGTGTCTTTGTTGAGCTTCTTTCTGGATGTTCTGTCCTTCACCGAAAGGGGTGTGTTGAAGTCTCCTACTACTATTGTGGAGCTTTCTATCTCTCTTTTCAGAGCTTTTAGAGTTTGTTTTATGTATTTTGGAGCCCTGTTGTTGGGTGCATAAATATTTATTATAGTTATGTTCCCCTGGTGAATTGACCCTTTAATCATTATATAGTGTCCTTCCTTATCCTTTGTGGTGGATTTTACTTTAAAGTCTACTTTGTCAGAGATTAAAATTGCCACTCCTGCTCTTTTTTGAGTGTTGTTTGCTTGGTATAGTTTTTTCCATCCTTTGAGTTTAAGTCTGTTTGTGTCTTTAAGTCTAAGGTGTGTCTCTTGTAGGCAGCATATAGATGGATCATGCTTTTTTATCCACTCTGCCACTCTCCATCTCTTTATTGGTGCATTAAGTCCGTTTACATTCAGTGTAATTACTGATAGCTATGAATTTAGTGCTGTCATCCTAACATCTCTTTTTGTGTACCATTCACAGTTTCTTTGTTCTCCTCAGTTTTCTGTGCTGAGTCGTTTTTCTTCATGTATTTTTTTTCATCTTTTTCTTTGTTGTAGATTTTGTGTTTGCTGGGTCTTTGTGTTTTTCTACTTTTTTATTTTGATTTGTAGGATTGTTAGAGTCCTTTGTGGTTACCTTAATATTTACCCCTATTTTTCTAAGTTTATACCAGTCTTTTAATACTTTATATCAGCTTAACTTCCCCTCCATATAAAAAATCAATGTTTACATTTTTTAAATCCCTCTTTTTTGTTTTAATATTATCCTTTTTTATGTATTGATATCTGTTTCCCTATTTTCAATGTTTTAACTTTGATGTATTTTTGAAATCCATACCTGAGTCAATATCTGGTTGCTCTGTCCTGTGTTCTAGTCTTGCATTGTTAGCTGATGTTATTGATTATTTAATCGTAGGATTCCCTTTAGTATTTCTTGCAATTTTGCTTTGTTTTTTGCAAATTCCCTGAACTTCTGTTTATCTGGAAATGCCCTACTTTCGCCATCATATTTGAGAGACAGTTTTGCTGGATATATAATTCTTGGCTGACAGTTATTTTCCTTCAAGGCTTTATATATGTCATCCCATTGCCTTCTAGCCTGCATAGTTTCTGCTGAGTAGTCCGAGCTTATTCTAATTGACTCTCCTTTGTAGATGACTTTTCTTTTATCCCTAGCTGCTCTTAAAATTCTCTCTTTATCTTTGATTTTTATCAAAATCAAAATTTTACCGGTTTGATTATAATATGTCTTCTTGACTTTCTTTTGGGATCTACCTTCTGTGGGGTTTGATGAGCATCTTGGATAGATATCTTCTCATCTTTCATGATATCAAGGAAGTTTTCTGTCAAAAAATCTTCAATTTTCTCTGTATTTTCTGTTATCCCCCCCTGTTCTGGAACTCCAATCACTTGTAAGTTATTTCTCCTGATAGAGTCCCACATGACTCAGAGTTTCTTCATTCTTTTAAATTATTTTATCTGATATTTCCTCAGATAAGTTGGCATCAAGAGCTTTCTCTTCAATGTCACTAATTCTAACTTCTACTTCCTCACTTCTGCTCCTATGACTTTCTATTGATTTGTCTAATTCTGAAATTTATTGTTAATCTTCTGGATTTCTGATTGCTGTCTCTCAATAGATTCTTGCAGCCTATTAAATTTGGCATTATGTTCTTGAATAAGTTTTTTAAGTTCTGCTAGTACTTTGTCTGTGTGTTCCTTGGTTGTTTCTGAATTCTGTTGAATTTTCTTTCTTATTTCTAGAAGAGTTCTGTATATTAATCTTTTGTATTCTGCCTCTGGTAATTTGAAGAAGTTCTCTTCCTCTGGAGAATTTATTGATTCTTTATTTTGGGAGCTTGCTGAAGCCATCGTGGACTGACTTTTTATGTGACTTGATATTGACTCTTGTCTCCGAGCCATCAGTAATTTATTATAATTTTATTTTCTATTTGTTCAGTGAGACCTAGCTTCTTCTTTTGTTTTATTTTGATATGCTCAGATAGGCTGCTCATGTGCAGTAGTTTGATTTTTGACACCCTTGGATATCGTCCTGTCACCAGGTAGTTAGTTCTGTAACTATGTATGTGCACACTGGAGTCCATTAAATTTTCCTATATGGATTCAGCTTGTGTGTTCAGGCAGTCGGTCACCAAGTGTGTGATGCAGGCTTTCACCCCCAGTCCTAGAGAAGCATGGGAGATTGGTGCAGGCACTGGACCCTGGCTATGGTAGGGGATCACGCGCTGAGCCAGGCAGGGGGCTGACGGCTGCCTCTGAGAGTCTGAAAGGAAAGAATGTCCCTATTGTCTACGGTGAGTAGGTAGGTGAGTTTTGAAGCCAGAATATGAGCACCCCACTCTATTGGCTATAAAGACTTGAGGGCACCACTTTTTCTTGGACGCCTGTAGCAGGTGACTAGGCACTTTAGGTCATATCACCAGTCCTCAAGCCCCTGCTGCAGATCAATAAAAGTGCCTACTTAAAGGGCAGGGCTGTTTCGAAGGTCACAAATCTGCCAGTTCACAGCTGAAACAGTTGAAGTTAAGCTTCAGATGTTTGCCCTGTGGTACTGTGGTAGTGAGGGCTAATGCTGTTGAGATGGGTCCCCACAAGTCTATACAGGGGTGTAAGGCACTCAGAGTCTGGGGATCCCTGATACCTGTGCCTAGCAAAGGAGCTGTGCGGACCCTGTGTTCCTGGCTTAGGGGAGCCAGGAGCTTATTTGTTCCCTCTCCACGTCCAGAAGAATGGTCAGGGTGCCTTTTGGGATCTACTTCCAGCCCAGAGGACTCCCAGTGCAGAGTGCAGACGGAGGAGGTAAAAGGGAGTGAGGTTTTTCCCAAATCCCCCATGAAAGGGTGCACGCATGTACTTAGCCTCTTGGGAGCTGTTTTCACTGGTTCAGAGCGTCCAAGCAGAATCTCTACTGCCGGATCTTTCTTGATGTGGAAACTGCTCTCTGAGTGGGCGCATAGCTGCTTGCCTGCTTCACTGTGGACCGGCGGGGCTGGGAAGTTGCCGGTGCAGCTGAAGAGCTGCCTTCTCGCCACTGCTGCCACCACTGTGGTGCTGCTGGCCTCTTCCGAACCATCTCCCTCTCCTCCTGCCACTCAGTCTGACTCAACTTTGCCTTGTTCAGGGCTCCTAGATATTCATGTATAATTAAATCATTTGTTTTTCCAGGTCTTTGTTGTAAGATGGATATAGGAAATGTCTTAGTACACTGCCATCTTGGCTCCGCCTCTGAATCTAGGCTGTAATCTTTATAGGAACAGATCTCTAGGTCTTTTCTCCCATAGCGTCTGCTGGGTTCTAACTGCTAATTAGCAGGGAAGCACTTGCCTCTGTGCAACCAGGGCTCCTTCGTGGTCAATAACCGTGTGTAAATATCCTGACTATTCACCTAATGGTACTTTGTTAGGCTTGCTCATCCAGTGGTGAAAAAAAGAAGCAAACCCCTTAAAGTCTTTTTCTTTTTGCATGTAGATTGAACATTTTCAGTTTTAAACTTATGGTTGAAATGTTTACCTGTAATATCAGTGTTATATATAATTCCTAGCACTTTAAGGTCCTTCTATTTATGGACAGGTATTTTATGGAGGCTAGTCACTGTGAGAAGCCCTGGTGGTGCTGTGGTTAAAAGCTACAGCTGCTAACCAAAAGGACGGTATTTGGAATCCACCAGCTGTTCCTTGGAAACCCTGTGGGGCTGTTCTACTCCAGCCTGTAGGGTCACTAGGAGTTGGGATTGACTTGACAGCAATGGGGTTGTTTTTTTTTTTTTGGTTTTTAGTCTCTATGAAGAAACCCTGGTGGCATAGTGTCTAAGGCACTGATCTGCTAAACCAAAGGCTGGCAGTTTGAACCCACCAGCCTCTCTACGTGAGAAAGATGTGGCAGTCTGCTTCCATAAAAATTTAAAGCCTCAGAAACCCTATGGGACAGTTCTACTGTGTCCTTTGGGGTCGCTATGAGTCAGAACTGACTCAACTGCAATGGGTTTGGTTTTTTTGGTTTAGTCTCTGTGAGCCACCGCCCATCTGTCACTTTGTTGTATTGTGGTGGCTTACATGTTGCTGTGGTGGCTGGAAGTATGCCACCAGTATTTCAAATCCCAGGAGTGTCACCTACATGGACAGGTTTCAGTGGAGGTTCCAGATTAAGATGGGCTAGGAAGAAAGGTCTGGCAATCTATTTCTGAAAATTAGCCAGTGAAAATCCTATGGATCAGAACAGGACATTGTCTGATGGGTATCAAATATGCCAATGATCGTGAAGATCGCACATGACCGAGCAACTTTTCATTCTGTTATATATAGGCTCGCCATGAGGCGGAGCCTAATGGGCAGCTAAAAACAAAATCTCTGTGACAGGCACACACAGACCTTAGAAGGGGTTGGGATTTCTCAGCCACAGATCTGCAGTTCTGAGTGGCTCTATTAAATGATGCTAATGATCCTCTTAACCATTCTTAAATCCTTCTGTGTCTAAGCAGGTGTTTCATTCATGGGATGTCTGAAGAGGTCATGAAGAAAGAGATACTGAGATTTTTTTAAGTCTCTGTTTTGGGGGCCCCGATGCTGCAATGGTTAAGAGTTATGTCCAGTAACCAAAAGGTTGGCAGTTCAAATCCACCAGCTGCTTCTTGGAAATCCTACGCCGCAGTCCTACTCTCTCCCGTAAGGTCACTATGAGTTGGAATCGACTTGATGGCAATGAGCTGGGTTTTTGGGGATTTTTTTTTAATGTAGTAGTAACAACAACGTCAAAGTACTACAAAACTGATCTTTTCTCTGCCACGAGAGTTGAAACTTTCAGTTTTAAACCCAGGCTTCCGATTGTGCAGATCTAAGAGTCCAACTCCACCTGGCTCTGACAGGATCACGTTTCTATGTGTGTGGTTTAAAGTGCTGTGGAGACCTGGATTATGATTGTTTAAGTTCGAGTCTGGAAAAAAGAATCACTGACTTCTCGAAATCCTCAGGTCTTTGCCCATGGAGAAGAGAGGGGACAAAAAGCCCACAGGAGGGTTCCTAGTGGGCGAGATGTGAGACTTGGACCCCTTTTCCCTCGCGGCTGCCCAGTCCCCTTTTTGCTTGGGAACGCCTGTGTTTCCCCTGGTGGAGACCTTCTGGAGTCAACTTCCTGCCGACCCCTTTTCTTAGCTGTGCAACCATGAGCAACTTACTGGACTTGCTGTGCCTCTATTTCCTCGTTCTTAAAAATGAATAAATTATGTCTTTCTGGCACATTTATCACCCTAACTCTCAGACACTGCTACCTGACCCCACCTCTCAGTCCCGCTCCCCAGGCTGATGCTGATGCTTCCCCGACGTCTCTGAGAGATCTCACCGCATTTCTGCTCTCAGCCTGAAGAGCCCAATAGGTGTTGGGACACTCAGGCCCCTGGATGCTCACTTGCACTGTGGCCAGTAGAGAGGCCTGAGGAGGGAGGGACGGTCAGCACCAGGGAAGACGTGGGCTCACACCGCTCTCCACGTTAGAGGGGCCACCTCATCAGGCTGAGTGACCCTTATGAAAACGCCATCCTACAACCACTATGCTTACCCAGGGCTGTAGTTTCTTTTGAAAGGAAGATTAGTTCCATAGGCAGTTTTTCTAAGGACTGCCTAGAATCCCTCCTCTGCCCCACATCAGGTCAGCATGGAAGTCCCAGCACCCCGATGTCTGAGTCACACCAGCCTCACAGCACACAAGCCTCCACCAGCCCTCAGAAAGGCCTTTAACATTCTTCCCCTTTTTATGAGGAAAATGTCTCAGCTTCCAATATATGTGGCCGACAGATGCTAGTCTGACCCTAAATTGTTCGAGACATAAACTCAAAGTAGGCAGGCAGCAGCTCTGATCCAAAGGACACCAAAGTGATTCCTATGGCTGAGAAGGGTGAGAATCAAGTTCTGTTGGGCTCAAGGACTTGCAGGCCCAGAAATTCACGGGGGCCTGGAAGGATGATCCGGCTCGGCCCGTCCTGGCCCCGCCCCGGCCTGACCCCGCTTCTGCACCAGCCCCGCCCCATTCAAGCAACTTCGGGCCCAGGCCTGGCACGTCCACGCCCCGCCCCCTGCATTGCCCCGCCCACATCCAGCTAACCTGCTCTCTCCTGCTATCCCGGAAGCTCACTGCTCTGAGCCAAGGTCCCCGCGGTGAGTTTCTGTCTTTCCGGTTCAGAGCTGTGCTTGGCGTCCTTTCCAGCTCTCCTCCTCACTCGGTCCTTCACACCCGAACGGGGGTCGCTGCGGTCGGTAAAGTCCCTGCACCGCCCACCCCATGCCGGTCCTGCCCCGCCACGCACGCCTCCTCGGCTGGCCGAACCCTGTCATGTGGTGAATTGACCCTTATTAACGACCCTTTATGAAAAATGCTGCTTTCAAAAGTCAGCCTGTTCACACACAAAAACATTTTTATTTAGACACTGACAAAGTAAATAGACATGCTGTTTGGAGAACGTATCAAATAGTTTTTAGATGTGGAAAACAGTGAAATTTTCCTCCCTGCCCAACTACCTTGTGGTAAACTGCACTTGGCTTGACCTTGCTTGACCAGAAGTTTTATGTACATTATGTGTGCGCTTTGTCCATTTATAGTGGTGTCATTTTAAACATTACCAATAGGGACCGCACACCCACTCCTGTGCAGCTGTGGCGTCTGCCGAGGAGGGAGGAGCCCCAACCTCAGGCTGCAGACACGGCCTGCCCTGGCGGCTCCTACAGGGGAAGGCGTCGGTGGGACTTGTTTCTTGGAGGACCGAGGACCACACAGGTGCGTGGTGTTGGGGAGGTACACCGTGACAAGTGATGAGTCCTGGGCTGGCTGGAGTCACTGGGCTCTGAGGCAGCTAGTCGGAGTCAGGGTGGCCCAAGGCCCACTGTCTCCAGACAGGTGACTTCACCCTGAGCGTGCACCTCTCACCTGTAAAGAGGATGTTGCGGTGTGGATCCCTGTCCAGGCCCCTGCACTCCCCCTCAGCACCTCCTGAACAGCACCTGCTGCCTCCACAGCGGGAGAGGCAGCACCTCAGAGAAAAAACACCTTCTCTGATGACCCCAGAAGCTAGGGGTCTGCAGGCCCAACTGAGAAAGGTTACTGCCCAGATGTCACCTTTGGACCCAGAACTGTACCATCTTGGGGGAGTCACCCCACAGTGCATGGGCTTCAGGGGAGATGCCAGGGCCTTGATCCCCACTTGAGATGGGTGTGTCCCTAGACACCATTACCCTACCTTAGGTGCTAAGCACTTGTTGGTGCTCAGGGTGGGGATATGGGGGTCAGAAGATCTTTGATGTGCTTTTCCTTTTTGAATAATGGTCAGCTCCCATCTCCCTCGGGGGGACACATGCCTCATGTGCATCCAATATATATGCGGACGTTCTGGGAAAACTCGCTTGCTTGCTCTGAATTCTGCATCCGGCTTGTCATCATCTGACCCCCAGTATTGCCTGCCGATCTTGGGATTCATTGGCCTCCACATCCTGTGAGCCAGCAGCCTGCCATCTGACCTGCCAATCTTGGGTTCATCAGCTCCTGCAACTACGTAAATAAGGAGAAGCCTCCAGTCTGACACCTGACCCACAGACTTGGGACTTGCCAGCCTCTACAGTTGCATGAGCCATTTTTTTAAGGTAAATCTCTCTCTCTCTCTCTCTCTCTCTCTCTCTCTCTCTCTCTCTCTGTGTGTACTTCACTGGTTTTGCTTTTCTAGAGAACCCAGCCTAAGACATAGGGTTAGCCTTTGCATAGCTTTGTAGAAGCTGTGAGACGTTCTTCCAAAGTAGCTGCATCATTTTGCATTTCTACCAGCAATGAACGAGAGTTCCTGTTGTTCCATGTCCTCACAAGCATTAGAGGTTATCGGTGTTTTAGATTTTAGCCATTCTGATAGATCTGTAGTGGAAAATATGGTGGAAAACTCAGTAGGACATCCTCATCTAGATATTTAGGAAGCACATATGACCTTCCCAGATACCTGATTTCAGTCATGAAACCACCACATGGGGTAGATTGTCACCTCAAAGAGGGTTGATTCCAATAGACTTCAGAAGGAAGTCTTCCAGATAAAAACACTTCAAAGACTAGCTCATCCATTTGGGGATGAGGCAGCTGAAGAGGAATTATAACAAAACTGAGAATAAGACTCGACTTATAAGTCAGGAATTCCCCAAGCAAAACAAGCAGAGAGGCCAATCTTGCCTCATTAACCACAGGCAGAAATTAGCATTTACAACATATAGGAAAATTATATCAATGACAAAATGGAGGGCAACCACACAATACTGGGAATCATGGCCTAGCCAAGTTGACATGTATTTTTTGGGGACACAATATAATCCATGACAAACATCAACAGAAAATGATCATGAAAATTCAGCCAGAAAAGGCACCATTGAGAGACAGCTGCTTTTATTTTGGTTAATTATACTGTTGGTTTGCATGTACCACAGGTTTCTTTAAAAGATGTTTTATCATTTCATTAATAAGTTTTGTGTATTTTTCCACATAGCATTAAATATTTTTACACTGTCATGTTCATGAAAAAACCTGGTAGTGGAATGGTTAAGGGCACAGCTGCTAACTGAAAGCCTGGTGGTTTAACCTACCCAGCTGCACTGTGGGAGAAAGACCTGGCAGTGTATTTCCATAAAGATTACAGCCTAGAAAACCCTAGGGGCAGTTCTACTCTGTCACATGGGGTTGTAAGGAGTCAATATCCACGTGACTGCACCTAACAACAACAACAACAACAACAACAACAACAACAACAACATCATGTTAAAGCCAAGAAAACCAAACCGGTTACTGTTGGGTAAATTCTGACTTACCGTTTATTGGTCCAGTCGTGAGGATTTTTGTTTTCTTTATGTTGAGGTGTAATCCATACAGAAGGCTGTGGTGTTTGATCTTCATCAGAAAGTCCTTCAAGTCCTCTTCACTTTCAGCAAGCAAGGTTGTGTCATCTGTATCTCACAGATTGTTAATGAGTCTTCATGTAATCCTGATGCCCCGTTTTTCATATCGTTCATCTTCTCGGATTATTTGCTCAGCATACAGATTGAATAAGTATGGTGAAAGGATACAACCATGATACACAATTTTCCTGACTCTAAACCATGCAGTATCCCCTCGTTCTGTTCGAATGACTGCCTCTTGGACTAAGTACAGGTTCTTCAAGAGCACAATTAAGTGTTCTGGAATTCCCATTGTTTTAGGCATGAAATCTTAACCATCACATCCATTCTTCTCAGTGTTAACTAGAGATGCATTTACAACCCAAATTTGGTTCTCATTGATGGTAGACAAAGCCTCAAGCTAATTAGCTGATTGTTGAACATTAGCTGAAATTGATCTCTCCATGAAACAGTGCTGGCAGATTATTGTTTCTTTAATTAGTAGACTTTACTTTTCAGAATGGTTTTAGATTAACATCAAAATTGAGCAGATAGAGGAGAAGATTCCTACATTCTTCCTCACACTCACACACACAGTTTCCCCTAGAATTAGCATCTTACTTTAGGGTGATTCATTTGTTATAATTAATGACACAATATTAATACATTATCATTAACTAGAGTCTATATTTACATTTTGCTTCACACGTCGTATTATAGAGTTGTATGGGTTTTGATAAAGGTGTGATGTTGTGTGCCCACCATTGCATTATCACTTAGAATAATTTCACTACCCTAAAAATCAGTTTGGAATGTTACTATTGATTCAATTTCTTCGTAGATATAGGCCTATTCAGATTATCTTTTTTCTTTGTATAAGTTTTAGTAGCTTGAATTTTTCAAGGAATTGGTCCTTTTCACCTAAGTTATAAAATTTATGGGCATAGAGTTGTTCATGATATTCATTTATTATCTACTTATTGTTCATAGCATCGTTAGCGGTGATCCTTCTTTCATTTCTGATATTGATAATTTGTGTCCTCTCTCTCTCTCCTTTTTTTCCTCTTATCCTATCTAGAGAATTATCAATTACATTGATCTTTTCAAAGGCTCATTTTTGGTTTCATTGATTTCTGTATTTCCTATTTTCAAATTCATTGATTTCTGCTCCAATTTTTTTTTATGTTCTTCTGCTGCCTTTAAATCACATTGCTCTTCTTTCTCTAGTGTCCTAAATTAGAAACTTAGATTTTTTATTTTAAATCTTGTGGGGATATATGCCATTTAAACCTGGCTGCACTGTTGACAACTGCAGCCCCCACGGGCCTCTATGGTGCACAACATGTTGAAACTTGTCCCCAACATGTTGAGACTTGTCACGACTTGTTTTCCCAAACCTATTGTCCCTTTACTGATTGGCTTGTTTACCTGAATTCCTTCTCCCTTGCCCGCACTCAAAGCCCATTGTTCTGTTATTTGCTTCACTGCTTGCTGTATTGACTATAAATAAACTTCTCAGAGTGACCCTCCTGGCCCCACTTCTCTGTAAGAGTTGTGTTTGGTTACTGTCTCCGCCGTCCCGACAACGTCGCCACTGCGACAGATGGTGCCCCGTGCGAGGATGCTGTAGAATCCACGCACTCAGTCCCTGAAGGTGGTAAGTACAGGACGCGTCCATTTTGGGCTGCTCTTAACAGCCCTGGGAGCGGCGGGGTTTTTCCGCCTGCGGAACTTTCCCAGACGTTCTCATCTCGGGCTGCTATAGCCCCGGGAGCGGTGGGTCTTTATTGTACGCTCCCTCAAGGGACTTCAGGCTTCGGGCCAGGAGCTTTCCTATCATTCTTTTCTTCATTTTCCTATTCCTCCTCGCTGTGAGGAATTCTCTTTCTCCTGAACAACATCAACACAAAACCCAGTTGTTGGGATTGTTAAAGGCCTCTAAGCTTAAGGTGTCAGAAGCCCTTACCCAACTTCTGCTTTTAATTGAGTCTGCCTGTCCTTGGTATCCCTTGCGGGGAAACCTTGATGTAGAAGCATGGGAACGTATCGGTAACATCATTCGTGACAAGAACATCCCAGCTTCAGTTCTTATTGCTTGGCATCACTGCCGCCTCGCTTTACAGCCCCTACAGGCAGCTCCTTCTGCTCCCTCCCCTAGTAAAGAAAATGTTTATGACCCTCCTCTTTCCATGCCTACCAAGGCTGATTTCTCTCAACATGAGTCTCTTATGGAAAGATGTTTGCTGGAGGGCCATGAGAGAGGGGTTTTCTGCTTATCCTGTCATTCGGGGATCAGGATCGCCCTGTCACAGTGGCCTTGACTTTCAAGTTTTTAAAGAACTCCGTAAGAGCATGATAGAGAATGGTTTACAGTGTTCCTTTACAAAAGGAATTGTAGAAGCTATAGGACAAAACTATGAGATGACCCCCTGGGATTGGAACGTTTTAATGTGAACAGTCTTAACCCCTGCTCAATTTAGCGTATGGAGTCAAGAATACAAGGAGCATTGTAACCTTTATGCCATGGACAATCTTAACCATAATATCCCTGTTAGTCTTGACATGCTCCTGGGTGTTGGGAATCATTCCACTCCCCAGGCCCAGAGTCAGATGAATAGGCAAGCATTCAGTCAAGCCTCCGATGCTGCCACCAAAGCCTGGAGTAAAATCCCTGACTCCAGAACACCCACCAGCTCATTTGCCACTATTTGCCAAGCGGCAAACAAGCCTTACATTGATTTTATCAACCGCCTCTAAACGGCCATTTCCAGACAGGTAGATAATCAGCAAGCGGCTGAGGTTCTTTGTCTCCAGCTTGCTTACGAAAATGCTAATGCTGACTGTCGAGCTGTTTTAGCCCCCTTAAAGGCACAGAATCTTAATTTAGCTGAAATGATTAGAGCATGTCAAAATGTTGGCACAGAAACTCATAAGGCACAAGTATTAGCGGCAGCTCTCCGTCCATCCATTGCCACCTGTTTTGGGTGTGGTAAACCTGGACATTTTAAGAAGGACTGTCACAGTTTAAAAAACAAAAATGCCAACACTGAATTTCCAACCCGAAAGTGTCCCCGCTGTGGTAAAGGCGGTCATTGGGCTAAGCAGTGCAGATCTTAATTTAACAATCAAGGCAACCCTATGTTGGGAAACGGGAAGAGGGGCGAGAGGTCTCGCACCCTGAAAAATCCAGGGAGCCCTTGAGTGTGGAGTGTGGAGACCACAGCATAGACTCCAAACAGCAACGTTTGCGAGTTAATGATTTAAAAGCAGCTACTGAAGGGAGTGCAGGATTAGATTTACCCTTGACAGAAGGTGTCATAATAGATGAGGCAGGAAAAGTTTTTCTTATAGCAACACAGGTTTGGGGACCCCTGCCTCGAGGATATTTAGGACTCCTAATGGGTCGCTTTAGAATTACATCTCAAGGTCTAACTGTTCATCCTGGTGTAATAGATTCCGATTATGAAGGTCAAGTTAAAATCATGGTTTCCAGTCTCTCTTATTGGAACATTACTCCCTCTGATAAGATAGCACAGCTAATTTTACTTCCCTTTGTAGTCCTCTCCGCTCGCACTACCCCAAGACGGGCTGGGGGTTTCGGCAGTACTGACGCTTTTTGGGTTGGTAAGTTACAATCTTCCCGACCATTTTACTGTTCAGGTCAATGATCGCATGTTTAAAGGGCTCATGGATTCTGGGGCAGATGTAACTGATTCCTGGCCCTCTTCTTGGCCCAAGATGCAAACTGCTGAAACCCTCACAGGAGTTGGAGGAGCACAGTGTCCTTTTCAAAGTACACTTCCCATTGTTTGCTATAGCCCTGATGGACAGCCTGCTTCTATCTGTCCCTTTATCCTTCCTTTGCCTACTATATTATGGGGACGAAATTTACTCTCCCAGTGGAATATTCAAATTGGCACCCCTCGGGATTTTTCATAGGGGCCACTGCTTAAACAGACACTCCGTTATAACAAAGTTAACCTGGATACCTGGCCCTCCTGTTTGGGTTGAGCAGTGGCCCATTAAAGAAGAAAAATTAAAACACCTTAAAAAACTTTTCTAGGAACAGTTAGAGGCCGGACACATCCGGCCTTCCTGCAGCCCTTGGAATACACCTATTTTCTGTATCCCCAAAAAATCCAAAAAATGGAGGCTCCTTCATGATTTACGGGCTGTTAATCAACGTCTTGTCCCTATGGGACCTCTCCAACCAGGAATTCCCAATCCAGTCTGTATTCCTCAAACATATAATATTATTATTATTATTGATCTTAAAGATTGCTTTTTTACCATCCCACTCCATCCCTAGATTGTGCTAAATTTGCCTTCTCAGTTTCTTCTATGAATAATTGTCGTCCTATGCAGCGTTATGAGTGGACTGTTCTCCCACAGGGCATGGTCAGCAGTTCAACTATCTGTCAATATTATGTTGATAAGGCTCTTAAGCCAGTCCGAAAGGCCTTTCCCTCATGTCTTATATATCATTATATGGACGACATTCTCCTAGCCCATCCCAAACCAGAACAACTTGATTCGCTTCTTGTCTCTGTTCAACACGTGTTACAAGGTTTTGGCTTACAGGTAGCCCCTGAAAAGGTTCAGTTTTTCACCCCTGGCAGTATCTGGGATACTGTCTTGACACCCATATCGTTTGCCCTAAAACACTGGAAATTATAATTCCCAAGGCTTTAACTCTAAATGACCTCCAAAAGATCCTTGGTCATATTAATTGGCTGCGACCTTCACTCGGCATAACAACCTTTCAACTAGCCCACTTATTTGAGACCCTTAAGGGTGACCCTGCTCTAACCTCTATGAGGACACTCTCTCCCCAGGCATGCCATGAATTAACACTTGTTAACCAAGCCATTAAAGAAAAATTTTTGACTCATTTACAGATAAATCGTCCTGTTTACCTTCTCCTATTAAATACTCCTCATAGTCTTACAGGCGTGCTCTGTCAATTTACTCCTGACTTCAGAGCACTTGAGTGGCTTTTTCTTCCTTATCGCCCTCCGCAACAGTTGTTTACATGCTTCTCTCAGCGCATTAACTTATTAATGCAAGGACGCACCCGCACTCAACAGCTTTTGGGTTCTAACGCAAAAAGATCATGCTCTTCTTAATTCTGAAGAGCTCCTGATTGCTTTGGCTGATTTTACTGGGCAAGTAATTTATTCTTATCCCACTTCAAAGCCACTCTCTATCCTACAACTTCTTCCTTTACAATTTCCTACTATGCTCTCTCCTTCACCTCTTGCTAACACTCCTACTGCCTTTATAGACGGATCAGGAAAAACTGGAAAAGGAGCGGTCACTTGGCAAACAGATGGTGTCTGGCAACATTTCATTACACAAAAGTCTTCCACTACACAGTGTGCTGAGCTGTTGGCAGCTGTTGCTGCCTTTGAAATTTTTAAATCAATGCCGTTCAGTTTAATTGCTGATTCTGCTTACGTTGTTCACACTATTCAACATATTAAAGATGTAACTCTTCAACTTAGTCCTGATTATGGGTTATTTACTTTATTCAAAAGGCTTCAAACCTTGCTTAATAGCCGTAACTCTCCCTTTTTTGTGGTACACGTGCGCTCCCATACGCCCTTGCCGGGGCCTCTTTCTGACAGCAATTCTCGCGCTGATTTACTTGATGGCTCTGCCTTTTCTAATGCATGAACTTCTCATAATTTCTTTCATCAAAATGCACGCGGACTTCAAAATTAATTTTCTATCTCCCTTACTGAAGCACAACATATTGTTTGCACCTGTCCTGACTGCCAATGCTTTTCTCCCGCGTCCTTTGCTGCTGGCATCAACCCACGTGGTCTAATAGCCAATCAATTGTGGTAAATGGATGTAACACACTATCCTCCCTTTGGGAAACTTAAATATGTCCATGTATCCATAGATACATGTTCTGGGTTTCTTTATGCCACACCCCTTTCTGGGGAACGTTCTACTCATGCCTGTCGTCATTTCACCCAAGCCATTGCAACTATGGGATGTCCCCAAGCTCTTAAAACTGATAATGGGCCTGCATATACTTTGGCTAAATTTCAACAGTTTTGTGCCACTTGGAATATTCTTCATTATACTGGCATTCCTTATAATCCTCAAGGGCAAGCCATAATTGAACGTGCCCATCATACTCTCAAACAGCTTTTAAATAAACAAAAGGGGGGAGATGGCGGGTCTAGAGTATGTGAACAGAATGAAAGACTTGCCAAAGCTCTCTTTACTTTTAACTTTTTATCAGTTGCCAAAGATGGTCGTACTGCTGCAGAACAACATTTTACCCCCCCTGACACCGACCTCACCCACAGGTCCTCTATAAGATCCTCAAAATCCCTCTGTCTGGCAAGGACCTGTAGAATTATTAACCTGGGGGCGAGGGTATGTGGCTGTTTTGTCTCCCACAGGTCCACTTTGGATTCCTGCCCGATTAGTAAAACCATATCATGACCCAGGGACAGCCACCACCCTTCCACTGGGAACCACTGCCACCACCCCTGCTGCGGCTGCCAGAGCCGCCATCCGATCCGACTCCAGAGCCACAGCTGACATCATCACCCCCTCCCCTGGGGAAGGAGAATGAACAACAGAGCTTTGCAATACCAGTAACATGGGGAAGTCTGAAAGCCCTCTCCTCAAAAGCCGAACATATCCCCTCAATTACAGGTGCCCCACCTACACCTAAAAATCTATTCCTAACTTTGGTGTGTGTTCTCCTCCTCCTCCTTTCTCAGATACCAGCAATCTCTGCCCCAACCACCTATTGGGCTCATGTTCTTAGCCCCCCTGTCTTCCACCCAGTTACTTGGGAAGAACCAGAGCCCCCTCTTTCCTCTAATGATATCGTTACTGGGGGACAATATTTGGCCTATTCCGAACCACTTACTAACTCCCCTGAAGAGGGATGGTTTGTACTGTCTACAAATTGGACACTCTATGCTGACGCCCTTCCTTTGTGTTTCACTACCCTGCCACGCACTGCTTCTGCGTGCGTGCCTATACTAGAACAATGGTATATGAATTACGTTTACTACAGTGGCACCTATAAGCAACCAGCCTATTCTAAGCAATTGTTCATTAAAGCCATAGGCATTAACGGCACGTTCAGTGCCTATATTACTCACTCACCCCCTTCCATCCCTGTATGTCAACACCCACAGCTATGTCTTACAGACCCTATCGATAATACTTGGGTTACTTGTCGAACTACTAACTTTTCTTCATACTCTCTCCCTTTCAACATTTCACTAGAAAATTGGGGCCCTCAAGGTTTAATTTTATTACCAAATCACTCTACTTGGCAGTGGGCAACCCCATACCATTACCTAGGACATTCTAAGTCCTGGAACCCTGGCCTAGCTGGACCCATTCTTAGCTTATGTTATTCAACTACTCATTTTTCCCCATTAAAAATCCTTTCTTGGTGATTAGGTCTCCCTTTTTATGAAAGAACTCTCCATTCGGGAACCTTTGTGAGGGGGACAAAGGATGCCAAGAACCCACTCCCCAAATTACAATGGACCCTCCATGACCATAACAATTCTGTGCTTACATGCACGTCTCGACCATACATTTTTGCTGTAACTTCTAGTCCTCTGGATATCATTAAAATAAATGCCTGTTTTCAATTAACGTTATCCAGTGGCTCTACTTGGATTACTCCATGTCTGTCCAGGCAAAATGTCTCCACTCTTAAAATCAATTCTGTATTTGTTCTTTGACAAAAAAGCCACCTTTGGCTGCCTGTTAACTTTACACGCCCTTGGCAAGATAGCTCCCCACTCACTCAGGTTGTTTATACATTACAGAAAATACAAACTAAAAGGTTTCTTGGAATTCTCATAGCCTCTATTATCACAGCCACTGCTATTGCCGCTATGGCAGCTACCGCCGCCGTAGCTCTCTCCCAATCTATTCAGACCGCCCGGCAGTTTAACACTTATATGCAAAATGTTACTTCTGAAGTGCAAACTATGGCACATATTGATCAAGAGATCCTCAAGCGTCTGGGTGTTTTAGAAGCCTCAGTCCTTTGGCTTGGAGAATGACAAGAAGCCCTATGGGAACATTCTCAATTAACCTGTGATGCTGAATACACTCGCTTCTGTGTTACAGCCCTTCCATATGAGTCCTGGAAGGATGTTAAAAATAATCTTATGGCTAGCTTCGCTTCTCCATTGAAAAGTGATATTCAAAAATTACAATTCCAATTACAAGAACAGCTCTTGAGATTACAATCAGAGTCTAATAAGGCTACACTTAATACACTTAATGATTTTTTCTACTGGCTCAATCCCACACATTGGTTCTCTGGACTCAATGTCCGTGTCTGGATCCTTTTTGCTATAGGATGTTTAATAGTCTTGTGCCTCCTTATAGTCATCCAATGTCTCTACTCGCTGAAGATCTCCCATCACCAGTAGAAGTCGGCCTTCTACACCTGGACCATTCACTACCAGTTACCTAAACAGGAGACAGGAAAAATAAAGACCTCCTCTTAAGAAGGCCCTTCCTATGTTATTATTTTGATAATCAGTAATTACCTGTATTTGGTTAATCAGTAAGTTCCCAATGAAAATTTGTTATGTGTAAATTCCTCTATATTTTCTGCTGCTTCTAGTTAGATGCTTCTGTATAAATAGATTTCTAAGTTAGATGATTCCTTTCCAATTGATAGTAAATTTGTGTAAATCAGTGTTTGATTGTTAAATCTGTTATGATGTGTAAATTGCCCTTCCTAGTGATTCCCTTCCAAGTAATAGTGAAGCTGTGTAAATCATTGATTGTTTGATAGTTAATGAATCTTTGAGCCTTTATAAATCTTTAAGCCTTTAAGAATTATAATTTTAGTGGATGTTAAAAGTTAGTGTTTACCTGACAAAATGAGAGTCAGAGGAAACCCATGGGTCCAACAATTGGGATATTACTAGTGCAGAGGATTGTATTATCCTCATAAGATCATCCTGTATTGTCTTACATACCTAAAAGGCACATTGAGTCCGCTCACTCCGGCTATGCAATTGATAAGAGCATCGCTCTTACTTAGTAACCTGGTGAAGAACCAGATGGTATCCGGTGGAAAACCAGCACCGTGAGTTTAAAGAGCCTGCTACGGCTGCCATCTAGGAGACTAAGTCCAGGTGTTACTCATAGCTGTGCTACTTCTCCTTAAACATAGGGAGTGTGCCCCAGCCGTAGCTGGGCTCACAAGGACTCACTAAGACGCCAGGCCCTGAGGTGTGGAGACAGTAGCTGAGATAATCTTAGACTTTATCTCATACAAAAAATTTTACTTTATCCTACCAGACACTTGTTGGACCACTGGAAACCCTCTTGATTCTTATTTCATTAACTAAAAAAAGGGGGGGAAATGTGGGGATATATGCCATTTAAACATGGCTGCACTATTGACAACTGCAGCCCCCACAGGCCTCTATGCTGCACAACATGTTGAGACTTGTCCCTAACATGTTGAGACTTGTCACAACTTGTTTTCCCAAACCTATTGTCTCTTTACCGATTGGCTTGTTTACCTGAATTCCTTCTCCCTTGCCCACACCCAAAGCCCATTGTTCTGTTATTTGCTTCACTTGTTGCTGTATTGACTATAAATAAACTCCTCAGAGTGACCCTCCTGGCCCCACTTCTCTGTAAGAGTTGTGTTTGGTTACTGTCTCCGCTGTCAGATGGTGCCCCGTGTGAGGGGCTGTGACAGAATCTTTCTTTTCTGATATATATATTCAATCCTACAAATTTCCCTCTAAGCACTGCTTTTGCTGTATCCCACAGATTTTGCAAAGTTGTATTTTTATTTTATTCAGTTCAAAATGTTTTCTCTTAAATTTCTGTTGAGACTTCTTCTTTGACCTATGTGTTATTTAGAATGTGTTGTTTAATCTCCAAATATTTTTGGGATTTTCCAGGAGTCTTTCTCTTGTTGATTTCTGTATTAATTCCTTAATCATCTGAGAGCATACTTTATATGGTCTCTATTCTTTTAAATTTGTTGAGGTGTGTTTTATGGACCACCATGTGGTCTATCTTGGTGAATGTTCTACATGAGCTTCAGAAGAATGTGTATTCTGCTGTTTTGGGATGAATTATTCTATAAATGTCAGTTAGATCCTGTTGACTGATAGTGCTGTTCAGTTCAGCTATATCTTTATTAATGTTCGGCCTGCTGGATCTGTCAATTAATGTTAGTGGGGTGTTGAAATCTGCAACTATAATAGTGGATTTATCTCCCATCCCTTTTAATATTGATGTAATTTATTGCACTTTCCCATATGGTATATTCACTCAACAAATTGTTGCTATTACTTTGAACAAATTGGTACCTGCTAGATAAGTTAAGAATAAGAAAAACTAAAGCTTTTATTTTACCTTCTTTTATTCCTTCTTTAATCTTTTCCCTTTTTCCATGTAAGTCCACATATCTGATCTATGACATTTTTCCTCTCTCTGAATAATTTTTTTTAACATTTCTTGCAAGGCAGATCTGCTGACAAATTCGCTCAGTTTTTGTCTGAGAAAGTATTTCTCTTTCACTGTAAATTTTAAATAATAATTTTTCTGAATATAGAATTCTAGGGAAGTGATTTTTTTCTTTGAAAACACTAAAATTTTCACTCCACTCTTCTCTGACTTACATGGTTTCTGAAGATAAGTGATCTAATTTTATCCCTGTGTTCTCCCTACCCCAACTTCTTTCAAGATTTTCTCTTTGCCATTGCTGTTATGCAGGCTGAATATGATATGATTATATGTATATATATTTTTTGATTTATCCTGATTACTGTTCTCGGAGCTTCTGGTTCTCTGGTTTAGTGTGTGTCATATTTTTTGGAAAATTCTTAGCCATTATTACTTCAAATATTTATTATGCTGTTTTCTATCTTTCTTCTTTTCCTGGTATTCTATTTGGCATGTGCTACACCTTTTGTAATTGCCCCACAGTTCCTGCATATTCTGTTATTTATTTAGTTTTTCTGTTTCCATTTCTGTATCAGAGGGCTCTATTAACATATCTTCTAACTCTTGATTTTTTTCCGTGGCCTGTGTATAGTCTACCGATGAGCCTGTCAAAGGCATTCTTCATTTATGTTACATAGTTTATTTATTACTAGCTTTTCCCTTTGATTCTTAGAGTTTGCATTTCTTTACTTACATTATCCATCTATTATTTCATGTGTTCTAAGTTTTTCTTTAAATCTCTTGAGATATTAGTCGTAGTTATTTTAAATTTCCTATATGACAGTTTCAAAATCTGAGTCATCTGTCAGTCTTGTTCTGATTCATGCTTTCTTCTAGACTGTGTTTTTCCTTGCCTTTCCGCATATCTTGTGATTTTTTGATGAAAGCCTGACACTGGGTCATAGAAACTAAGGTAGATAACCTTTCAGTGTGACTTTTATGTTAATCTGGCTAGGAGTTGGGCTGTGTTTAATATTTGCTGTAGCTTTCAGTTCTGGAGGGTTTCATTTCCCTTAGTGGAAATCAGGCTTTGCAGTGACAACACAGTGAGTTAGCCCCATGTTCCTGAAGGAGCATATTATTGGCTTGTTTGAATAATTTCATGTGCTGGCAAGGTGGCAGAATCCATTAGGTTGAGGACCAGGTGGAGTGCAGCTGGTCTGTCTGATAGGAGAATAGACAGGTGGGGACAATTTTTTGCTGGTTAAGGAGCATATCTAGTGACAGATGGGAACTCATAGCTAGGCTTTTGGAGGCGCTGTGAGCCTCAAAGATGTCATGGAACCACGTGGAATTTCAGGCCTTACTGTATATTTGACCCCTTAATGCCTTGACATCAAACATCTGTTTTAGTGATGACTGATACTTTTAGGAAGTATGAAAAGTACCTTCCTAGAAAACGAAATATTCAACTTGACCAGGAGTGAGGAAGCCACATAGTGAGGTGGTCATCAAAAACATGAACCTTAGAGGTTCCCCATTTTATGACCAACAAAGACTTGAGGGAACCATGTGGCATTTCTGTAAGGAGTGTGTATCCATAGATGGCAAAAATTTTGAGTAATCAATGTATATTGATTGAGATGTCCATTTGTCATTTTGAAACTTAAATAGGAGTTATTTGAGATGTCTGCTAGGCCTTCAATTAAATCAGCTGCTCAGGGCCTGTCTGGGAATGAAAGTCCCAATGAATGTCTTTTCCAGTAGCACCATGAATTCTGAGAAGTAAAATGTGTATCTTGTTCACTATCAGTAATGTATCAAATTCTGAAGGGGAAGATATTCCCGATGTTCTTTACCAAAGGGTCAACCTTGGACAAGGAGTTGTTGTTGCTGCCATTGGCTGGACTGGACAGCCAGACCATAGGCAGTGGCCCACAAATCTGTTAAAAGTGTACAGATGGGGCCATTTCCTGGGGAGGGCATCCAGTGATAACTGCCTGAAGTGTGGCCATTGTGCTAACTCTTGGGTCCTGTCCTTTTTCAGAGGGCATCCTTGTTATGGGATGAAAAGTAGTAACATTCTACTGAGCTCTGTCACTTCTGTTGATAGCGTTACAGTACATAAAATTTATCAGCTCCTTTTTCTCTTTACTCAAGGGGCTTCCCAGTTAGGTAAGGAGGCCTAGGTAGCCGTGCTAAGCTTGTGAGATGCTGCTTCCATGATACAAGGTATAAGGGGCCACTAGGTACACAGGATCAGGGTCTGTCAGAGCCCCTATATCCAGGAGAGCCTAGTATGTGTCCAGCAATTGCTGCTCTAATACAACAGGGACAAGATGAACAGTTTCTTACATCAGAAGCCCATCAGCAATGTATGGCCATCATTAGTAGTCCAGAGACTTCAGGAAGCAATATATGAGGTTCCTAAGTTTCTAGAATGAAGGAGTCTCTTAGAGCATGGGTGCTTGTTAATTTCAATTTGGGTAGATTCTAGAGACCTTTGTTGTAGGGTGCCAAATTAAAAGTGGGCCAATCTATAAGGAACAGCCTCAGTGATATTAAACAAATTTGTAAGTAAGGAACATGTTACCTCCAGAACCCAAAAGGACTAAAAGATGTTGTGCTTATATGTCCTTAATGAGTATGTCAAATGAATCTTGTCGGACAAGGGTGCCATCAATGTTATGTCATACCTGAGCTCCTGAAGAAAAGTGGATGCAGATAAGATCTTGCATGCAAAGATTGTGTGTGATGGCGAGGCTTTTGAGGTGTCCCATAGGTAGTCTTCTAAAGGTGTACTGTGTCCCTTCAAAGACAAAGTCAAACTGCAGCTAAGAGGCTGTTGAAATAGCCACTAAATAGAACTTAGAAAAATCTTTAATAGCAAAATACTTACTATTGCTGAGTGAATTGAGTTAATGATTTCAATAATAATTGAGTCTTGGAATGAGGTCCTTAGTGAATGGGACCACAGCATCAAGTTTGCAGTAAACCACGATTAATCCCTATTCATTCTTTCCAGATTTAAGAGCAGGCAAAACTGAGCTGTCAGTTGGAGACATAATATGCCTAATCAACCTTTACCAAGTAGTTCTTGTATAATAAATTTCAAACTCTGAATCATTTTTTTACACTTAAATTGGGTCGTATTAACTATTTCAGCTGGATACCGTGGCATCCCATTTTGTTAAGCCAATCTGCAAGCGCCACAGACTTCTTTTATTCCTCATGGTGTCAGAGTGTCCATGCCCACTATGGGATATTTTAAGGCAGTCAGTGCTATGACTATGGGAAATGTAGGCAAGGACATAGTTTTTGTGGTTAAGGTGAGGCATACTTATTAGTCTCCTGTTTTGTATTTAGTTATTCCCCTAATCTTATGGGGTATACCATGTCTAATTTAGTGGGAATCCTAGATATGATGTAATTTAAAACTCAGTGTTAAGTTCATGAAGGTTTGCCAGTTGTGCTTTCCCACCAGATGTTAAAATTATTCAGAACCTATATTGTAGAGGCACAAATGGCAATGAGAATCCTTTTATCTTTTTGCTGTATAAAATATTTTAGTAAACACTATATTGCCGGTTGGGTGGAATTGTGAATCCTTGCTTCAAATTTTTTATTTGTTTGTCTCCCCTCCCCCTTTATTGAGGATTCATTCTTTTATTACTCTTTTTTTTGTGTGTCTTTATTTTTCAACTGATATAATTAAGGTGGGTGAAGGTCCTCTCTACCCTGTTCATATTTATAAATTTCTTCCTCATGCAAGCTTCAAACAAATATAATCAGGTTTAGGGCCTTCTCCTTGGCAATCAATGTATATTTTAAGAACCCTGGGGTTAAGTCATGTTTGAACTGATGCCTTTGTTTTGCCATAGGAATATCATGGGTGTTTTTGCCATAATTATGATGATTAGATTGTTTGTTGTGATACAGTTATAAACTCCATTAATGTCAAAAACACTTAAGTGAATAGAGACATAAGTTTATTAGTGTTTAGTAGGGGTGGGAGGGAGAGAGGGGAAAAGGGGACTCATTGCTTTGGGAACACTGAGCTTCTCTTAAAGGTGATTGGAAATTTGGAAATGAATAATGGTTATGGTTGCACAACATGATGAATACAATTAATGTCACTCAATTGTACATATGGAGAATGTTGAAAAGGCACCGGTTTTGTTACACATATATTTATCACCATCAAAATACTCTAAAAAATACACTACATAGAAATCCCAGATGCTTCTAGTCAGAACAAAGAGTCTGACAGTTGAGAGACACCATGAAGAACATTCTGGTCAAATTTTGTAAACGCTGGGATCATTCTTTAGCATCTGTTCCAAGAAAGATAAGAATTTGGGAGGTATTTTTGTGTTACTTGATAGCATTATCACGACAAGCCCTAGAAATGCTCAAACCCTGACAGATACGCAGTCCAATAACAGTGTCAAATAAGAATTTAAAGCACCACTTAGTTATTAAACTTGTGTCCAGCACCTTTCTCTGAATTATCTTGTACAGCTGGGTTACAGAACAACAATACTCAGCCAGTGCCTCCCCTCTGTAATAAACTACCCCACTGTTGGATGGCTGTTGATAGCATGGACATCTACCTCACTCAATAAATAAACACATGGCATAAAAACTAAAACAGGAAGGAAAAATATCATGATTATTAGTGGTTACTTAACAAAGGTAGAATTTTGGTGTTTTCAAATCTTCCATAATTGAATATCTTTATAATGAAATTAAGGAGCCCCAGTGGCACAATGGTTAAGTGCTTGGCAGTTCAAACCCATCCTGGAGCTCTGTGGCAGAAAGACCTGGTGATCTGCTTCCATAGAGCTTACAGCCAACACATAGCATAGGTCATAAAGAAAACGTTCTGCATTCTAGTTTGGTGAGTAGTGTCTGGAGTCTTAAAAGCTTGCGAGCAGCCATCTAAGATACAGCTATTGGTCCCATCACCTTCAGAGCAAAGGAGAATGAGGAAAACCCAGCACATAAGGAAAATATTAGTCCAAGGGACTAATGGACCACATGAAACACAGTCTACACCAGCCCGAGCCCAGAAGAACTAGATGGTGCCTGGCTACCACCACCCTCTGTTCTGACAGGGATCACAATAGAGGGTCCCAGACAAAGCGATAGAAAAATGTAGAAAAAAATTCAAATTCACAAAAACAGACCAGATTTACTGGTCTGACAGAGACTGGAGGAACCCTCAAGACTATAACCCCTGGACACCCTGCTAACTCAGAACTGAAGCCACTCCTGAAGTTCACCATTTAGCCAAAGATTAGATAGGCCTATAAAACAAATAATTACACGTGTGAGGAATGTGCTTCTTAGTTTAGTCAAGTATACGACACCAAATGGGCTACACCTGCCCAAAAGCAGAGCTGAGAAGGCAGGAAGGGGCAGGAAAATTGGACAAATAGACACGGAGAACTCAGGGTGGAAAGGGGGAGACTGTTGACACATTGTGGGGATTGGAAACCAATGTCACAAAACAACTTGTGTATACATTTTTTAATGCAAAACTAATTTGGACTGTAAAATTTCACCTAAATCAATAAAATTTACACAAACAAAAAAGATTACAGCCAAGAAAACCCTATGGGGCAGTTCTACTGTGTCACATGGGGCCACTATGAGTTGGAATTGACTCAAGGACACCAAACAGTAACAACAACAACATAATCAAGTATTAGTAAATAAACATAATATTTTGCCTAGAACTGAATTCAGTTCCTCAATAACGTTGCATATAATCAAGTGAAAAATCCTATTGAAGAGATGATAAATTTAGCGGCAGCATATGTGGACCCATTGAGTCTGCAATGGTTTGGGAAAATGTCAAGATACTAACAATTTAGCTGTGCTTCAAAATAGGCAGGAGGAGATAAGGGACCGTCATTGAATCATAATGTGTTTTAGTAGCAATTACAGATTGAATATTTCAAGTTTCTTTAGTTTGCCTTTGGCTACAAAGCCAAGAATGCTTTCTTATTTCTCTCCTGCTGTTCTTAGTTGCCTCTCTTCCATGAAGGATTGCCCAGTTGTAGCTCAATTCATCCTTTTTAACTATCACATGCATACACTCTAGACCCTTGTCCAAGTCAAGCAGAAATCCCTGAGTCATTCATTAGCAATACCACTAATGTATTAACATTTACTTTGTGTCTTCCTAGATCCTCCTGCTGGGCAATTGGAGAATCCTCAAAGTGGTGAAGTAGATGTGGAGGCCGAGGTAATGTCACCTATCTTTGTTGGAGACAAAAATGGTAAGTTCTTGAATTCCTTCTTTTTCGATTGCATTCAGAAATGAAACATGATGATGTACATTGTAGATATTAGATATTGTTTTCCTGGGGTTGGGTGGGAGTTTGGAGGGTAGACTCTGACCATCTGATACCTGATTCAAGTGAGCATTTTAAAATGGCAGCATGAGGTCATGAACTGTATGAAGGGTTCATTTCTCAGCATCCATTTCACTTTGCATTAAGAATTTTGTGATTACCAAACAAAATCACCTTGAGGGATACAACCTCCAGGTGAAGCCTGTGCCTTTCCCACAAGTGACCTCTACACTTGCTTATGGAGACTTTGACTTGACCACTGTTTCCTGTTTGGTCTTCTGATGCCATCAAGAGATCAAAGACCTGGGCAAACCACACACAACATTAACTGATCCCTCACGGTCATAGATTTTTTTTTTTTATATAGAGTTGCAGGTTGCCTTAACATGAAATGAAAATGGTATATATTCTGTGATGAGTCAATTGCTAAGGAAAAAAAGTCTAGATGTTAAAAAAGGTTGGACTTCCTTTCTGGCTTTAATCTGGAGAGCCACTGTGAGTTGAGCTTCCTGGTGAATGAGGATTGAGGGTGTGGTGAAAGAAACTTATTATTCAATTAAATAATTATGGTCATGTTTCTGCTGTCCCTGAAAGCAGCTGTGGTCCCTTAGATGTTGTGAATTTGTGTGCATGGAGGATGGAGGGTGTCTATGTGTCAGTCTATGTGGTGTGATTGTCAGTGTGTGTCCATGTGTGGAGTGTTTCCCCAGGAGATATGTCCTGTTTGCACAGTACAATATCCAGTGTCAACCTTGTCAAAAAAACCCAATCAGCACTGAACACTTTATATATAGTAACTCATTCAGTCCTTAACACAGTCATACCTGGGAGTTTGATTACAATCCCCACTACTCAGACGGAGAAACAGAGGTACAGAAAGTAATGGCACAAGTTCTCAAGCTCATTAGTGGAAGAGCTAAAATGTGAAGCCAGGCATATAGCTCTAATTTTGACGTTCAGAACTACTGAATTGTACTTGTCATTTATGCATGAGATCATGATCATCGAGCAAGGGAGTTCCAGCATCTTCACATATGCCTAGAAGTATCTGAGGCTACAGTGATCCTAAACAATGTCCATCATTATTAGGAGCCTCTTTGTTCTTATGAGGCCCTAGCAGCACAGTGGTTCGGTGTTTGGCTGCTAACCAAAAGGTCAGCAATTGGAATCCACCAGCCACTCCTTCAAAACCCTTTGGGGTGGTTCTACTCTGTCCTGTACGGTCGCTGTGAGTTGGAATCTACTCAACGGCGACGGGGTTGGTTTGGTTTTGTTCACATAGAACAACGTAGCTATTGGTTCACATTACTGCAGACTCTCGCTAAGTCATTAGTGTGCAAAGTACATAGAAATCCCACATGGTTCCAGTCAGCTCACAATTCTGAGTTTTGAGGCATCAACAGGATCACAATGAGTTGGAACCAACTCAATGGCAGTGGGTTTGGTTTTTCTTGTTTTTGGTAGGACCATTTAGGTCTTCTTCTGTCAGTGCTGTGGTCATCCCTCAGCAATCTTTCTTTTTCTGACACAGATGTGTTGCTTTTTAAGGTTTTTTCTTTTATACTAAAATTCAGAATTATAGTGTGTATTTGAGTTCCATTTGCAGATTGACTATTTCAGTTTGCTTTAAGCTGCCTTTAGTTACAAAGCCAAGGTCTTTTTCTCATTGTTCCTGACCCTCTCATTTCCCGTCCTCGTTCCATCAAATACGATGACCCAGCAACAACTCAGTCTGTGCTTGTTAACCAGTCACTTCGATACACTATAACCTTGTTCAAGTAAAGCAAATATCCCTGAATAATTGATGAGTCATAACAGTAGTATATTGTCAGATAATCTGTGTCCTCCTAGCTCCTCATGATGACTCACTGGAGATAATTCATCTGGACAAGACAGATGAAGAGGTCTCATCTGATGACCAGGTAAGGTTGCCTTTCTCTTTCTGAGGTACAATTGTTGCTTTCCTGGGGTCCTCCTTTTTCAGTGGAGTTCAGGTATGAAATTCTAACCATGTAAATTACAGATGATATACACAATTTCCTTGGTGAAGTATGTGTGGAGTGAGACTCTCTTATCAACTGTTAGCTAATTGAAGAGGTCATTCACAAGTGGCAGCATGAGGTCATTCACTGTATGGTAGGGGGCCTTTTCTCAGCAGTGACTTCTTCTTGGATTAGGAATTTTGCAATTGCCAAACAAAGTGGATATAAGAGATACGACCTTAAGGAAAATGTCATGTCTTTTCTACAGGTGTGCTCTATGCTTGCCTTAGTGGCCTTAAACTCACCCACTTTTTCTAATCTGCTTTTCTAAAATCACCCAGAGAATAAGAGTTCTGTTTAAACACTACACAACATGATCTGATTCTCATATTGTCTCCTTTATTTCAAGTGGCCTCAAGTACAAACAAAAATGGTATGTATTCTGGAATCAGTCAATTTCTGAGGAAATACATAGATAAGAGTTGGAGCTTTTTTGCTAACTTTTATCTGAAGAGTCACCCTGATTTCTTAAGCTTTCTGGTAAGAATAAGGATTGGGGGTGGGGTTGAAGAAAGTGATTTTCCAGGTATAGGACCATGGACATGTTTCTAAAAGCACCCTATAGATGTTGTAGTTTGTGTGCATGGGGATGAAGTGTATCTCCATGTGAATCTACATGGTGTGATTCTCAGTGTACAGGTGTTTGTGTGTTTCCCTAGGTTTATGTACCCCTAAATAGAAAACTAATGTAGACTTTCTCAATCAAAATGTCCATCCCAATATATATGAGTATATATTATTTTCAAATTTATCAAATTCTATTGTTCAAATATGGGCAGTTTATTGTACGTGAGCAATACTTCAATAAATGCAGAGAAACATGGGGACCTCATACCACCAAGAAAGCAGTGCTGGGAGGAGAGTGGGTCCTTTGGGCCTGAGGTTCCTAAGCTGAGATGCTCCCAGACCAAGGGAAGACTGATGCATCACAAGGACCTTCCTCCAGAGCCCACAGAGACAGGAAGCCTTCCACTTGAGCCGGCGCCCTGAATTTGGACTTCTAGCCTACTGGACTGTGAGAGAATAAACTTCTCTTTGTTAAAGCCATCCACTTGTGGTTTTTCTGTTATAGCAGCTCTAGATTACTAAGACAAAGTGGAATCATAATATGTGGTGGAGTAAGACTTGCCAGGGCTTCTAGAGTGATGCATGAAGACCTGGATCACAGGAGGGACAGTCTTCAGCACCAGATGCCACCATAAAGAAGATCCTGTTATCGCCATATGGGCTGTCTGCTGAGCAGCTGCTGCTCTCCACCTGCTCCTGGAAAAAGGGATGCAGGACGCTGCTGCCAGCTGAGGCCACATGCCCAGATATCCGTGTTAAACATCCAAATGGAACTCTAGGAGTTGACTGGGAGTGTCCAGGCCTCCTCTCCCTTCTGTATCACTGTCACTTGGACATCCCTTGCTTTCTGAAAGTGTGACTGGGACAGGTGCAGGTATCCAGATGGTTCTAGTTGTCGATTGTCTCTAAATTTTCCCATTTTTGTGACAACTATATAATTTATAACTCTCCCCTGAAACATCCGTAATAAGTAAATGTATTTCATTGACAAATTATTTATTACAAGAAATAGAATTAACTTACCCATTTTTACCTTTTTGTTGATGTTGTTAGGTTACATCGAGTTGGTTCCGACTCAAAGCAACCCTGTGTACTACAGAACAAAACACTGCCAGGTCCTGTGCCATGCTCACAATCGTTGTTATGCTTGAGCCCATTGCTATGCTTGAGCCCATTGCTGCAGCCACTGTGTCAATCCATCTCATTGAGGGTCTTCATCTTTTTTGCTGACCCTGTACTTTATCAAGCATGATGTCCTTCTCCAGGGAATGATCCCTCCTGACAACATGTCCAAAGTATGTAAGACGTAGTCTCGCGATCCTTGCTTCTAAGGAGCACTCTGGTTGTACTTCTTCCAAGACAGATTTGTTCATTTTTTTGTCCATCCATGGTATTTTCAGTATTCTTCACCAACACCACAATTCAAAGGCATCAATTCTTCGTCAGTCTTCCTTATTCATTGTCCAGTTTTCACATGCATATGATACGATTGAAAATACTATGGCTTGGTCAGGGGCACCTTAGTCTTCAAGGTGACATCTTTGCTCTTCAACACTTTAAAGAGGTCTTTTGCAGTAGATATGCCCGATGCACTGCGTCTTTTAATTTCTTGACTGCTGCTTCCATGGGTGTTGAGCGTGGATCCAAGTAAAATGAAATCCTTGACAACTTCAGTCTTTTCTCCCTTTATCATGATGTTGTTTATTGGTCCAGTTGTGAGGATTTTTGTTTTCTTTATGTTGAGGTGTAATCTATACTGAAGGCTGTGGTCTTTGATCTTCATCAGTAAGTGCTTTAAGTCCTCTTCACTTTCAGCGAGCAAGGTTGTGTCATCTGCATAATGCAGGTTGTTAATGAGCCTTCCTCCAATCCTGATGCCCCATTCTTCTTCATGTAGTCCAGATTCGCGGATTATTTGCTCAAGGTATAGATTGAATAGGTATGTTGAAAGGATACAACTCTGATGCACACCTTTCCTGACTTTAAACCATGCAGTATCCCCTTGTTCTATTTGAATGACTGCCTCTTGATCTATGTACAGTTTCCTCATGAGCACAAGTAAGTGTTCTGGAATTCCCATTTTTCGCAATGTTATCCATAATTTGTTATGATCCACACAGTCGAATGCCTTTCATAGTCAATAAAATACAGGTAAATATCTTTCTGGTATTCTCTGCTTTCAGCCAGGACCCATCTGACATCAGCAATGATATCCCTGGTTCCATGTCCTCTTATGAATCCAGCCTGAATTTCTGGCAGTTTCCTGTCTATATACTGGTGAAGTCACTTTTGAATGATCTTCAGCAAAATTTTCCTGGCCTGTGATAGTAATGATATTGTTCAATAATTTCCACATTTGGTTGGATTACCTTTCTTGGGAATAGGCATAAATATGGATCTCTTCCAGTCAGTTGGCCAGGTAGTTGTCTTCCAAATTTCTTGGCATAGATGAGTGAGCACTTAAGCACTGCATCTGTTTGTTGAAACGTATCAGTTGATCTTCCATCAGTTCCTGGAGCCTTGTTTTTTGCCAATGCCTTCAGTGCAGCTTGGACTTCTTTAAGTACCATTGGTTCCTGATCATATGCTACCCCTTGAAATGGCTGAATGTCTACCAATTCTTTTTGGTATAATGACCCTGTGTATTCTTTCCATCTTCTTTTGATGCTTCCTGCATCATTTAATATTTTTCCCATAGAATCTTTCACTATTGCAACTTGAGGCTTGAATTTTTCCTTCAGTTCTTTCAGTTTGAGAAATGCGAAGTGCATTCTTCCCTTTTGGTTTTCTCTCTCCAGCTCTTTGTATATGTCATTATAATAACGTTACTTTGTCTTCTGAGACCGCCCTTTGAAATCTTCTGTTCAGTTCTTTTACTTCATCATTTCTTCCTTTCCCTTTAGCTACTCGATGTTCAAGAGCAAGTTTTAGAGTCTCTTCTGACATGCATTTTGGGCTTTTCTTTTTAATGACCTCTTGATTTCTTCATGTATGTCTTTGATGTCATTCCACAACTCCTCTAGTCTTTGGTCATTAGTGTTTAATACGTCAAATCTATTCTTGAAATGGTCTCTAAATTCAGGTAGGATATACTCAAGGTTGTACTTTGGCTCTCGTGGACTTGTTCTAATTTTCTTCAGTTTCAACTTGAACTTGCGTATGAGCAGTTGATGGTCTTTTCTGCAGTTGGCCCCTGGCCTTGTTCTGACTGATGATATTGAGTTTTTCCATCGTCCCTTTCCACAGATGTAGTTGATTTGATTCCTGTATATTCCATTTGGCGCAGAAAAAAAAAAGTTTTTATTAAATGTGACTGGGCCTGGAGATTTACGTACATTTAATTATTTAGTTCTCAAATAACCCTATTTATTATGGTTTATTTTTCAATTTAACAAATTCTTTCAATTTACCGGAGGTTCAGAAAACATTAGTACGATGCCACAATTGCATACCTAGACAATCACACAACTAGAATTTGAACTTGCTCTGCCTGTCTCCTAACCTCGAATTAATAGTTACACATCACATCTGGCTTTTACCTGGAATGTCACCTCTCACATCAATAATCATAGGCCTCAGCCTATTATTGCACATATCTCTCACTGCTTTTTCACAAAATTACACCCTATGCCCAAGATCTCCTGGTTCACAAAAACCTCCAGGGCATTGATTCCACTTCCCAGCTATTAGCCGCTATCTCTTTTCATTTCTGCTGCCCAGTTTAATCCATGGTTACTCAGGTCCAACATGCAGTTATCAAGACCAACATTTCTTATGTCCCTGTGAGTATGATATTTGCTGATCAAGACACCAATAGAAGAGGATATCAAATTCTTCCATGAATGCATCTTACACGGATCATGACTACAATATTGTTCCTGATCTAAGCACAGTCACTACTCCTAGTATCTTGTAAATCCGACAATTCTACTTGCCTCAGTAATTTTCCATGCTCCATAAAGTTTTCAAATCTTCGCTATGCCTTTTGAATCTTACAAGTTCTCACCTTTTCCTTTACTTTCAATAGATGGGATTACCTCCTGCTAAGAAGGTGAATGACATAATTCAACAAATTACTTTAGCTTATCACCAAAATATCTATACATATTCCTGCACTCATGCCCACTGGTTACTCTTTCTCTTCTATTAAGTTGGAGACTCATCTCTACCCCAGGTTAAGTCCAAGGTCTCCTGTCGAAACTCCTTCTTTCCTGGTTTGTCAGGAAAGATAACTGATTATAAATTAAACCTCCTTTACCAGAAACCTCTGCTTCTTTTCACAATCCACCTCATCATTTAAATTTGTTATGCCTCTTCCATCTTGAAACAAAAATCTTTTTGATTTAAATAATATTTTTATTGTGTTTTTGGTGAAACTTAGCACAGCCAATTATGTTCCCATTTGACAGTTTTGACAGAAATTGTTCAGTGACACATTTTTCACAATATGTCCAAATTCTCTTTAATTCTGTTCTGATTGTTGCATTTCTATTATTCTAATTTCCCTGCCCTCTTATTTTCTCATCTTTGCTTTAGAATAATTGTTGACCTTTTGGTCTCAAACAGATGGAGAACGATACTCATGGGTAATATCCTGTATTTTGTGTGCCAATCTATTGTTTTGCTAAAAGTTGGCCTCAGTGGATAGTTTTGGTTTAATGTTTATAGAGTATCTCATGGCAAAAGTATCAGGGAGTCCTCTAGTCTCAACTGGTCCAGTAAGTTTGGACTTTTTAAGAAAGTGATTTCTATTCTGCATTTTTCTCTTGTTCAGTCAGGGTACATCTATTGTGGTCCTGATCAGAACAGTTGGTAGTGGTAGCCAGGCACCATCTAGTTCTTCTGGTCTTAGGGTAGATGAGACCATGGCTCACGTAGGTTATTAGCCCTGTAGACTTTTTCTTCTCTGAAACTTTGGTTTCTTTCTTTCTCTTTTGCTGTTGATGAATAGAGACCAATAGATGCATCTTAGATGGCTTCTCGAATTGTTTTAAGACCTCAGATACTACTCACCTCAGCAGGATTCAGAACATGAACATTGTGAACTACATTATGCCAATTGACTAAGTAGTCCCATGAGACTAAGGTCCTAAGCCTCCAAAATCAGAAAACCAATCTCACGAGGTACTTGTTTATGTCTGAAATCTATCTGTAACTGTGTCCTCTGTGAATATATATGCATGTGCATACATACCTGTACAGACATGTCGATAAAGATACTTCTATCTGCACACATATATACATACCTACTCCTGTTCCTACTCCTACACCCATATGTGACTATACACTCATTTTTTATTGTTGGTGTTGTTGAAAAATTATATATGTCATATTCTTTAGTACAAACATCCTTTTATCTCGTGGGCTCTGTTAGTGGAATTGTTTACTTGTTCAAGCTGTGCCCATTACACCCGCATTCTGTGCTACTTTTCCCACTGCCAAAAATAACAAGTATCTATGATCTAATGATACACTTTCCCCCACCTCATTACCCCACACTCATCCCTAGTAACCACCAATGTACATTGGTCTCTGTATATGTATCTATTCTTGTCTTCTTATAAAAGTGGAATCATACAATATTTCTCCTGATGTGATTGAGTTATTTTCACTTTGGAGTATGTCCTCTAGGTCCATTCATATTATAATGTGTTTTGCTGACTCGTGATTGTTCTTTATGGCTGCATAGTATTTCATGTGTGTATATACCACATTTTGCTTATCCATTTGTTCATTGTTGGGCACTTAGGGTGTTTCCTTTTTTTGCTATTGTGAATAATGCTACAATGAACACAGGTGTGCATATATCTGTCCATGTCTCTTTTATTAGATCTCTAGGGTATACACCTAGGAGAGGGATTCCTGGATCATAAGGTATTTCTATTTCTAGCTTTTTGATGAAGCGCCATGTAGTTTTCCATAGTGGTTGTACCATTTTACAGCCTCAACATTTTATAGAAATGAATAAAGTTTCCAGTGTCTCTACATCCTGACCAAAATTTGTTTTTATCTGTTTTATCAGTGCCATTTTAGCCAGGGTAAGATGGTATCTCAATGTAGTTTTGATTTGCATCTCTCTAATGTCTAGTGGGAGCCCTGATGGCACAGTGGTTAAGAGCTGGGTTGCTAACCAAGAGGTCGGCAGTTCAAATCCACCAGCCCCTCCTTGGAAACCCTATGGGGCAGTTCTACCCTCTCCTATAGGGTTGCTGCTATGAGTCGAAATCGACTCGAAGGCAGCAGGTTTGATTTGGTTTGGTTTTTAATGGCTAATGACCTTTAGCATCTTTTTCTGTGTTTCTCGGCCACTTGAATGTCCTCTTTGGTGAAAAGTCTGTTTATGTCTTCTGCCCAAGTTTAAATTGAGTTTTTGTCTTTTTGTTGCTGAGTTGAAGTTTTCTACATATTTTAGAGATTAGACCCTTATCAGATATGTCATTTCCAAAGATTTTTTTCCCAGTCTATAGGTTGTCTTTTTACACTTTTAATAGTCTTTTGATGAGTATAACTACTTAATTTTTAAGGGGTCCCAAATATCTATTTTGTCTTCCGCTATTTGTGTATTAGTAGTTTTGTTTGTTAGCCTATTTAAAAAAAATCAGGTCCCATAGTTTCTCCCTATTTTTTCTTTCAGGAACTTTCTAGCTTTAGGTTTAACATTTAGGTCTTTGATCCATTTTGAGTTTCTTTTTGTGTATGGTATGAGGTATGGTTCTGTTTCGTTTTTCTGCAAGTGGATATCCAGGTTTTACAGCACTGTTTATTAAAGATACTCTTTCTTTTCCATTGAATGAATTTTGACCCCTTGTGGAAAATCAGATTTCCATATATGAATGGGGGCTTCTCAGTCCCTTGCTGGGCTGATTAAGGAATAGAGTCCTGCCTGGCGGATGCATGCACAGTGATGCAGCCTCCAGTCAGGTGAGGGAGGGAGGAAGGGGCTGCTGGGGAATGCATGCACACTCATGTCTCCCCTTCTCCCTTGCCCCTCACTGGGCAGGTTGAGGGAGAAAGTGGCATCTGGTGGATGCCAGCACAGTGATGCCACCTCATGTCAGGCTGGGGTGGGGGGATGGAAGGGGCTATCGGGGATGCACGCACAGTCTGGGCTCATCTACACCTTGCTGGGTGGGTTAAGGGATGGAGTCCTGCCTGGTGGATGCCTCTCCAGGTGCTGCCTGGAGCCGGATGGGAGGAAGGAGGAGGGAGCAGTAGGCGAGCTCTCTTGCTGTCCCACTGCTGCTGCCCTCCCCCCGGGCCCTGGAGGGGGATGGGTAGGTGGCAGGTGGGCACAGTCATGGGGGCATTCCTAGTCTCACTCATCGGGTAGACAAGTGGGAGTAGTGAGTGGGGTTTGGTGGGGAGGGGCAAAAAGAATAGACATACCTTATGGTTTCCCAGTCAGGCAAGGTAGTCAGCCTATGGAACCCTCTGCGTCCTCTGATCAGGAGGATGGGTTCAGGGGAAGTGCGTTCCTCTGGCTAGGATACGTGGTGCCAGGGCACCTCACGTCAGCTGCAGCCAATGAGCTGGACCTGTTTCTCTCTGGAGTGCGAGGAGGGGTGCTGCCCGGGGACCGGTTGGGTGGGAGAGGTCCAGTCGACACTCCACAGGTCCACCACCTTGTTCGAGCCACTCACCTCTGAGATCCAGGGCCGCAACTCCTGAGTATCTCCGGTTCTGGATCTGGCACCCTCCCTGTCTCTGCTTCTTTCCTTGTATGTCGATAGAGGTTCTCTGTCCCTTTTGGGAAAATCGTGAAGTTGCCTTGCTATTTTCTTCACACAAGGTTGCTGCTGGGTTGTCCTAAGTTAGCTGCAGCAGGCCAGGACCGCTGGCTGAGCTCCTCCATTTGGTGTTAACTCCGCTTTCGCTGCCTTCCTTATTCCTTCTAATCGATGTTTGATTCAGTTCTTAGACTTTCTTTTATGATGTTCCAGGTTCCCGGATTGTTATCTGTCTACTTCTGTTTCGCTTAATTTTTTGGGTCTTTGCTGCAGAGGGAGGTTATGGTGTGCGTGACTAAGCCACCATCTTGGCTTCGCCATCCATCACACCCCTGGTCTGTGGTCAACTAGTTCCTCATAAGGCATCCTGTGTGGCAGCCCAAGGCCACTTCACTACTCCCCGTGTGTATTCGGATATATGCAATAAGCAGCAAGGCTGTGCTTAGATGAACTTCATGCGTCACACCCCGGAAAACACACCCCCGTCTTCCGTGGAACTGCACCCTCACACGTTAATTAGTTCCTGGAAGTGCCCAAGTATTCTCAGAAGCTTCGTAAATTATGCGTAAATTCCCTATCCCGAACCTTATAACTACCCTGGAATCCCCAGCCTCAGGGAGCTTGACTTAGTCTCCCAGATCCTTGCTTGACCAGCTTGCCATAAAGTCTGCTTTCTCTTTCTCAAAGGCCTGGTGTCTCTCAGTTGACTTAGGGGTGGCAGGGGACAGGAACACCCTGATAGTGTTACACCAGGCCCCGCCCCCTGCACAGCCCTGACTCTTGCCATCCAAGGCCCCTCCCCTTGCACAGCCTCACAGGCAGCGCCGTTTTTTGCCCAAGGAAAGAGGCTTACTCTGAGCGAAGATCTCACAAGGTTGAGTGAATGTCGTTTTTCTAATTCAAGCTCGCGGTTGGTGTCCCCTCCAGCCCTGTGTCCTCCCCGCTTGGAGTCCGGGGGTCCCTGTGGACTTTAAAGTCCCTGCACACACTCTGCTGCCGCCCTGGATTCGCCTCTGTTTCTGGTTAAAGCAGCTGTGAGCCGGTCCGACCAGCCTTTACCCGTCCGGGCAGTGGACCTGCCTGTCCCCTTTCCTGTTGGAGCGCTTCACCAACTCCTCCCCAGAAAGGCCCCACGGGGCTTGTCACCTTCTCCCCCAGCCTGTTTCCTTGGGATCTCAGGGTGGCGCTGCCTGCCGCGCCCCATGCCCCGAGGCAAAGCAGGAAGTTTTGTTCGTTCTGTCCTTTTCAGTCAAATAACCTGTTTCTTCCTTTTATTCTTGAAGCTTATCATTTCTTTAAACTTGTATTGATGTTTACTTAATTTTTGGT
Organism: Dugong dugon; assembly: GCA_030035585.1. NCBI lineage: Eukaryota > Metazoa > Chordata > Mammalia > Sirenia > Dugongidae > Dugong > Dugong dugon. The sequence goes on along the minus strand of CM057475.1, from coordinate 1,517,218 downwards.
ATGAAATTTGAGTCTCATTTTTCCCTATTAGGTTTACAGATTTGAACAATCGGTTTACTACTTTTCAACGCCCCCTGCCGCCCCCACCCCTTTTTTTGAAGGTCCCTGTGTGGCGCAAAATGTTTGTGCTGGTGTAGCAACCTAAAAAAAAGGTTGGCGGTTTCAATCCCACCAGTGGCTCTGCCGGAGAGACCTGTGCTTTTGTAAACGTTACAGCCAAGAACACCCTATGCAGCAGTTCTCCTCTGTAACACGTGGGGTTGCCATGAGTCGGAATCCACTCCAGGGAATTTTTTTTTCTTTTTTTAATATTATATTTTTAAAGATACAGTTATTTCAAGATGATTGCTTTGACCACCTTCTCTGGTTTTGAGTACTTTGATTCTTCGTGGTGACAATGACTTTAAGTTGGTCGTTTACCAGTTGTCACATAGATTATAAAAAACTTTTCTTGTGATCACATTCTAAGTGTATAAACTATCTTTCCCTTTTTGATTTGTTTAGTTTTGTTTGCACTGTCTGATTTTTTTTTTTTACTTTCATTTTTATTTCACTGTGCAAGAACTGTGGCCTACCTAATATTTCCTTTTCTTCTTTTGAGATTATTTCACAGATTTATTTCTAATTGAAGACAACACAATATCCAGTAATATGAAAATTGTTAACTACAGTAAGATATTGTCTTGTTTGTAATTAGCTGACAGTTTCTTTATGACTCACTACAGGGTCATATTTGATGAATGTTCAATCAGTGTATCCAAATGTCTTTGATAAAGGTTCAGTTTATATTCATTAATTTGTTGTTGTTAGGTGCTCTCAAGTTGATTGTGACTTATAATGACACCATGTAACAGAGTAGAACTGCCGTATAGGGTTTTCTAGGCTGTAATCTTTATGGACAGGTACTTTGGACATGTTACCAGGAGGGACGAGTCCCTTCAGAAGGACATCATGCTTGGTCAGCAAAAAAGAGGAAGACCCTCAACGAGATGGATTAACACAGTGGCTGCAACAATGGGTTCAAACATAGTGACGATTGTGAGGATGACGCAGGACGAGGCAGTGTTCTGTTCTGTTGTACAGAGGGTCGCTATGAGTCAGAACCTCCTCGATGGCACCTAACCACAACAACAATCTTTATGGGAGCAGATTGCCAGGTCTTGAGTTCAAATGGCCAACTTTTATTTAGCAGCCCAGTGTTTCACCATTGTGCCATCAGGGCTCCTTATTCACTAAGTTAGATACACTAAATTCTCAACGTGCTTACATTTTATTGCATTATGAACATGGTGATTTCAGTGGGAATTGTTTTTAACTTTTCAGGCTTAATGATTAATCAGTTTTTCTTTAATTTTTACATTTCTGTTTAGTCGTTTTTCCCACATACATTTTTATGTGCATACATAGACATGAATATGTTTAATTTTCCTTTTTGTTACTTGCCATCGAGTTGATTCTGTCTGATGACAACCCCATGTGTTACAGAGTAGAACTGTTCCATAGGGTTTTCTTGGCTATAATCTTAATGGAAAATGAAAGCACTATTTGTTTACTGCAGGTTCTTATTGCAGCAGAGATGCTCTAATGGGCAGTCATGCTGGTTTCCTTTTTAATCCACACAAATGTCCCAAGAGCAATCTTCCTTCTTTTCTTTTTTAAAAGATAATTAAATACTACTGGAGTTAAAGTACTACCATACTTAGCCAAACTTGAAGCTAACACCAGTTCTCCAGACTGCCAGATCTGTCTGGGACATCTGAAACCAACTGCAAGTTAGGGAGTTTACCAGAACCACCCTCAGGTTCCATATAGAAAGACTCTCAGAACTCATTGGAAGCTATTATACTCTTGATCATGTTTTTACAGGGAAAAGATAGAAATTAGAACCAGCCAAAGAAGAGACACATAGGGCAGAGTATAGGAGGGTTCCAAATGCCAATCTTCCATATCCTCAGGATGTGATTGATAGCATCGATGGTGACAATACCTATGGATTATTGCCAACCCAGGATGCTCACATGAGCTTCAGTGTCCAGCATTTTTTTTGAGTCTTCATCACATAGGCAGGATTGATTGAATTATTGCTCATGTGGCTGCACTCCAGCCCTCCACTTGCCGTCCCACACCCCAAGTCAGGCTGATACCATGGGGCCCAAAGCCCTGTGATAAACCCAAACTCCACTGTGTAAATGCCTCAGCATCTCTTTACTTCCATCCTGAGCTTAAACATTACTTATTTCAAAGACTGGTACTGTTCACCTTCCTAATCAACTCACCCTCACACCCACATGAAAATCCCAGATAACCATCCAGAGGAAGTTCCTCCTCTCACTGGTTCTCCCTTTCCCCACCCACATGTCACATCTTGGAACCTAGATGAAGACCCCAAGCCTTCAGCCAAATTTGCACCCCCTGGTCACCCCATCTTCCTGCCACTTACTTTAAATTACCCGATAGTCCCTAAGCTCATGAAATAAACAGCACTCCCCTTGCCTCGACCTTATTAAAGGCCAAGCCCAGGTCAGTTTGCACTCTCTTTGATTCTCCCCTTCCTCTCTTGTGAACTCTGTGTGGCCCTTGAGTGTGCTCCCCTTCCAGGCCCTGTGAGTAATAGTCATTTCTTCATTTTGGTTGTTGAATGTTAAAGTGCAGCTTTGTAACCAAAGAAACGCCCACGCTAATTTCCACATAGGTGGTCTCACCAGCTGACCACCTCTGGGATGGCTGTGTGTTTCCTCCTGCAGTGGGCTCTCATGTACCTGTTCATATTTGTCTGATATTTGCACAAGCCCCAACTCTGTAGTCACATGACCAGCTTCCACCTCTTTAGTATAAACCATCAGGTGTGGATCAGAGGGTCCACCATGAATCACAAAGGCAGTCCTATCACTCTGGAAATTCCAAGGATTTAGAGGTTACCTCCCAGGAGCCAGGACAAAGGCCAGAACTCTCTTTGTTGTTGTTGTTAGTTGCCATTGAGTCCATTCTGACTCATGGTGACCCCATTGTCCAGAGTAGAACTGCTCCATACAGTTTTCAAGGCTGTCACCTTTCGTAAGCAGATGGCTAGGCCTGTCTTCCAAGGAAGCTCTGGGTGGGTTTAAAATGCCAACCTGTTGTCTAGTAGTCAGCACTTAATTGTTTGTGCCACCCAGCCACCGTAGTGCTCTCTTTAGGTAAGATCACATTCCTTACTACAAAAGTAGAATTCGATCATGTCCATTGTACTAAAATACTGAAAGATATTGTCTTAGTTATCTAGTGCTGCTATAACAGAAGTTCAACAAGTGAATGGCTTTAACAAAGAGAAATTTATTTTCTCACAGTCTAGTAGGCTAGAAGTCCAAATTCATGGTGTCAGCTCCAGGGGAAGGCTTTCTGTCTGTGTTGGCTCTTATCATCAGTCTTCCCCTTGACTAGGAGATTCTCTGTGCAGGAACCCCGGGTCCAAAGGACACGCTGTGCTCCCTCTGCTGCTTTCTTGGTGGTATGAGGTCCCCAACTCTGCTCACTTCCCTTTACTTTTATCTCTTGTAAGGTAAAAGGTGGTGTAGGCCACACCCCAGGGAAATTCCCTTTACATTGGATCAGGGATGAGCAAGGGTGTTATATCCCACCTTAATTCTCTTCAACATAATCCAGTCTTGCCTCGTTAACCACAGGCAGAGATTAGGATTTACAACATATAAGAAAATTATATCAATCACAAAGGGAGGACAACCACACAATACTGGAAATCATGGCCTAACCAAGTTGACACATATTTTCCGGGGACACAATTCAGTCCATGACAAACATCAACAGAAAATGATCATGAAAATCCAGCCAGAAAATACATCATTGAGAGACAACTGCTTTTATTTTGGTGAATTATACTATTGGTTTACATGTACCATAGGTTTCTTTAAAAGACATTTTATCATTTCATTAATTAGTTTTATGTATTTTTCCCATGGCATTAAATATTTTTACACTATCATGTTAATGAAGAGCCCTGGTAGTGGAATGGTTAAGTGCATAGCTGCTAACTGAAAGTCTGGTGGTTTAACCTACCCAGCTGCTCTGTGGGAGAAAGACCTGGCAGTCTTTTTCCATAAAAATTACAGCCTAGAAAACCCTATGGGGCAATTCTGCTCCATTGCATGGGGTTGCTAAGACTTGGAATTGACTTGAGTGCACCTAAGAACAACAAGAACATCGTGTTAAAACCAAAAAACCCAAACCTGTTGCTGTTGTTTACGACTCATAGCAACCATACAGGACAGTAGAACTGCGCCATAGGGTTTCCAAGGAGTGGCTGGTGGATTCACACTGCCGACCTTTTTGTTAGCAGGTGAGCTCTTAACCACTGTGTCACCAGGGTGCCAGCATCATGTTAAAAGTAGTAAGATGTTGTTGTTAAGTGCTGTTGAGTTGGATTCAACTCCTAATGAACCTATGTACAAGAGAACAAAACACTGGCTGGTCCTGTGCCATCCTTACAATCATTGCTATGTTTGAACCCATTGTTGCAGCCACTCATTGAGGGTCTTAGTCTTTTTCGCTGACCCTCTACTTCACCAAGCATGATGTCCTTCTGCAGGGACTGGTCCCTTCTGATAACATATCCCAAGTACATGAGATGAAGTCTCGCTCATCGCTTCTAAGAAACATTCTGACTGTACTTCTTCCAAGACAGATAGATCTGTTCTTTCTTCTTGCAGTCTATGGTATATCCAGTATTCTTCACAAACACCATAATTCTAATGCATCCATTCGTTTTCAGTCTTCCTTACTCATTATTCAGCTTTCACATGCATATGAGGTGATTGAAAATACCATAGCTTGGGTCAGGTGCATCTTAGTCCTCAAAGTGACATCTTTGCTTTTTAACACTTTAAAGAGGTCTTTTTCAGCAGATTTCCCTAATGCAATGTGCCGTGTGATTTCTTGACTGCTGCTTCCGTGGATGTTGATTATGGATCTTAGTAAAATGAAATCCTTGACAACTTCGATATTTTCTCCATTTATCATGATGTCACTTATTGGTCCAGTTGTGAGAATTTTTGTTGTCTTTATGTTGAGGTGTAATCCATACTGAAGGCTGTGGTCTTTGATCTTCACCAGTAAGTCATTCAAGTCCTCCTCACTTTCAGCAAGAAAAGTTGTGTCATCTGCAGTTTGTTAATGAGTCTTCCTCCAATCCTGATGCCCCGTTCTTCATACAGTCCACCTTCTCGGATTATTTGCTCAGCATACAGATTGAACAAGTGTGGTGAAAAGATGCAACCCTGATGCACACCTTTCCTGATTTTAAACCACACAGTATCCCCTTTTTCTGTTCAAACGACTGCCTCTTGGTCTATGTAAAGGTTCTGCATGAGCACAATTAAGTGTTCTGGAATTCCCATTCTTCACAGTGTTACCCATCATTTGTTATGATCCATACAGTTGAATACCTTTACATAGTCAATAAAACACAGGTAAACATCTTTCTGGTATTCTTTGCTTTCAGCCAGGATCCATTTGACATCAATAGTGATAGCCGTTGTTCTACATCCTCTTCTGACTCCAGCTTGAATTTCTGGCAGCTCCCTGTCAATGTATTGCTGCAACCATTTTTGAGTTATCTTCAGCTGAATTTCACTTGCGTGTGATATTATTGATATTGTTGGATAATTTCCACATTCTGTTGGATCACCTTTCTTTGGGCACAAATTGTATCTCTTCCAGTCAGTGTGCCAGGTAGCTGTCTTCCAGATTTCTTGGCATAGACAGGTGAGCACTTCCAGTGCTGCATCCATTTGATGAAACATCTCATTTGGTATTTTGTCAATTCCTGGAGACTTGTTTAAAAAGTAGTAGTAGTAAAAATAGTAACTAATTATGTTTATGCATATATATGTGCATATATAATGAGCTTTTTACTAATTCTTCATTGTTGATTTCTAAGTTGTTTCAAGTTTTCTGAGTTAGGAAACCCTCTGCCAATGTCATTTTTTTTTTTGCCAATGTCATTTCAGTGGTGTATATTTTACTTGACTTTTTGATTCCCTGTGTTCAGTTCTAGAACCCCAGCCATCTGCATTCTGCCAATTATTAAGATGTTTGACCCAAGATGAGTTAGAGCCTCTGACACAGTTTTGTTCTCTCTCAAGTGAGAAAAGATCATTTCTGTTATGATCACAGAGTAGATCCTGACCTTTCTTTAAAGACTCTCGCTGAGGCTTTGTCATCCGGAATGGGATGAATTGTTGGTCTGGTTCATCTGAGAAATTATACATGACTTGGTGAATACCAAAACCAAAAAACCAAACCCATTGCCTTGAGTCGATTCTGACTTATAGTAACCCTATAGGACACAGTAGATCTGCCCCATAAGGTTTCCAAGGAACAGCTGGTAGATTTGAACTGCCAACCTTTTGGTTAACAGCCTTGGTAAAGAAATCCACTTGTTGAATTGTTTTTTCATTTCTATATTTCTTTTATCATCCATACAAATATAAAATCCACAGTGGATCTCATGTCCTTGGTGTCCCTCAAGCAATAACTCCCCATTCTTCACTCCACTTAGTCCCTGGTAACAACTAGTAAATTTTGATCTCTGTGCTTTAATCATAGATTAAAATTAGGGATCTATAACTTGATAAAATTATCTTATATGAGACTTAGTCAAAACTGATTAGTATACCTCTTGCCTCCCTTCATATTATGTGAAAATAAGAACAACCCCTCACCACCAATACCACTCAGTGGACCATTGGAGAAATGTGTTTTTCATGCTAGCTACCAGTGACATACAAGTAATTGTCCCTACATTTCCCCCAGAAGGAGTGGGTGTGCTTGGATCCTGCTCAGAGGGCTTTGTAAAGGGGCATAATGAGAACTACAGGAACCTGGTCTACCTGGGTGAGGTGGGAGAAGCCAGGATCGACCCTTGGATGTCTGCATTTTCCATTGTGAGTCTCTTGAGACCCCTGCCTTTTTTGACTGAATTTGCTTTCCTTTCTTTATGGGAATGATTGAGGCTTTGTTGATTGAGAACTGAGGCGCTTCATAGTGTGGCATCTAGACTTTTACCTTCCCTTTTCTTCATTGATGGTGGTTTCAAACGTTGAGTGTGTGTAAAACCAGTGGCCAGCATTTCAAGCATCCAGTGTCCTGGTTACTCCCGTGCCCTTTTGAACCACCAGTGCCTCCTAACTTTTTGAGGAATCTCCAAAATGTTTTCCCTAGAGGCAGTACCATTTTAAATTGCTACCTTAATAATAGCCATCCTAGTAGGTATGAAATGGCATCTCATTTTTGTTTTGATTTGCATTTCCCTAATCACTAATGACTTTGAACATCTTCTCGTGCTTACTGGCCGTTTGTATATATCTTCTTTGAAAAATGTCTATTCAGATCCTTTGACCATTTTTTATTGTGTTGTTTATCTTTTTCTTGTTGAGTTGTAGGAATTATTTATGTATTCTGGATATTAAACCCTTATGTGGTATATAATTCCAGAATATTTTCTTCAATCTGTAATTTGTACCTTCAGTTTCTTGATAAAGTCCAATGCACAAAAGTTTTAATTTTGATGAAGTCCATTTGATCTATTTTGTCTTTTGTTGCTCATAGTTTTGATGTCACATCTAAGAATCTATTGTCAAAAACTAGGTCCAGAAGCCCTGCTCATACATTTTTACTCTAAAAGTTTTATAGTTTTAGTTTATATATGGTCATTAGTCTAAGTTAATTTCATATGTAGTGTGATATCTGGATCCAAATTCATTCTTTTGTATGTGGAGACCCAGTATTCCCAGCCCCATTTGAAGTTCAAGAGACTATTTTTTTTTTCACACTATAAGTTTTTGACCTTTGTGGTAAATCAATTGACCATAAATGTATGGGTTTATTCTGGAGTCTCAATCCTATTCCATTGGTCTTTATGTCTGTCCTTATACCAGAACCAGACTGTTTGGATCATTGTAGCTTTACAGTACATTTTTTAGTACAGATGAGTGAGTTGTCCTACTTTGTTCCTTTTTTTAAGATTGCTTTGGATTGATTCATGTCTTCTTTCAATTCCATAAGAATTTCAGGATTTGCTTTTTGGCTGTTAAAATTTTGATAGAGATTCCAATCAATCAATAGATCACTTTGGGTACTATTAACATCTTAATAATATTAAGTCTTCCAATCCGTGAACACAGGATGTCTTCCCATTTATTTAAACTGGAAAAAAAATGCTTTTGAGTTGATTCTGACTCTTGACCACCTTGTATGTTCCAGAGTAGGACTGCACTCTATAGGGCTTTCAATAGCTGGGACTTTTGTCAGTCTGGCCAGTGGTTTGCCAATTTTGTTGATCCTTTTCAAAGAACCAACTTTGGTGTTGTTGATTCTTTCTATTGTTTTTCTGTTCTCTATTTATTTCCACTCTGATTTTTATTATTTCCTTTCTTCCTTTCTTGGCTGAGGGCTTTTTTTGGTTTTCTCTTTCTGTTTGTTCAAATTCTGTAGTTAATGTTTTGATTTTGTCCCTTTCTTCTTTTTTCAATAGCTGGGACTTTGGGAAGTAGATCTCTAGGCCTTTCTTCTGAGGTGACTTTCATTTATTTATATCTTTTTAATTTCTTTGCATAATGTTTTATAGTTTTCCATGTACAAGTCTTTCACCTCCCTAGTTACGTTTATTCCTAGGTGTTTCTTTTCTTTTAGATAAAGTTTTCTGGAAGGAGTTGAAAATGAATCAAGCTTCAGAGAAAGAGGGCTGGCCAAGGTGGGGGCTGGAGGTTAAGCTCCCTCTGTACCCTGCCTGCCTCAGAGCCCTGGGACTGAAGCCTGGCCTTGGGGGCTGGGGGAGCGGTGAGCGTCACATGGCGAACATGCATGATGGTGATGCAAGGGAAGGAAGGGGTCAAAAACAAGGTGTGCACTTCTCTAGTAGCCTGGCCTTTGCAGATCAGTTTGCTATGGGCCCTCACCTCCCCCTTCCTGTCCTGGCCTCCTCAGGCCTCCCAGCCTCCCTCAGCTCCCTGAGGGTGAAAGGAGCTGTGTGGGAATGAGGTTGTGTAGGCCTAGCATCCTGGGTATTATAGTATTGTTATTGCATAGCTTTCATAGTTCACTTCTGCATGCTCCTGTGATTCTGGTTTATTATCCACTCCTGCATGCTCCTATGATTCTGATTTATTTTCCTTCTCTGTTTCCTCCTGTTTTCCCATGATTTTATAAAAGTTTAAAATTAACCTAAGTTCCTCTTTGAGAGGTAGAACAAGTGCTAAAATCTAAAAGTGAGACAACTGAACGAAGGGGCCCATCTTGTGACTGAAACCAGGATGGTGTCAGAGATCTTCAGGAATACCGGCAGAAGGTCAGCCTGTCTAGAGGGTAGTCATTGTGCCCATCTCAAAGGGGAATTAACATTCCATGGATCCTTTAGACCTTGACTCTGTCCCTATAAAATCCTCTGATTGGCCTCCAGATTTTGGAGGAGCCCATTCCCCTCTGTCTCCTGTATATCAGTATACAATAGAGACCCTCTTGCTGCTCACCTCACCCCGTCTCAGTATTGGCTTTTGCGGCAGGCGGCTCAGACTCGTGTTTTGTGGTAACAAGGGTCGGCAAAGGGCAGTGCCAAGGATCTCCAGCCGGCCCTACCTGCTGGAATACCCACTCCTGCCTTCCAGCACAGCCTTTCCCCACCACGCTCTTCTTGTGTGCCCCACCTCTCCAGGCTCCTGGTGGGACGTGATCCACAGTCTCCAGCACGGGGGTGAGAACTGGGCTCTGGTCTCCTCCCTTCCCCTTAGGAGAGGGAGGTCGTCACAGAGACACCCTGGAGCCAGGTCAGTTGTGCCACCCCCTCGCCGTCCCCCAGCGTGTGCCATCTGCCACCTATCAGCCTCTCTTCACAGGCTTCCATCTCAGGCTCTGATGAAGGTGGGGATGAGGCTGATTTGAGCCCTCTTTTTTCTGGATCCTTCTGAAGCACTTTGTGGCCTCTGTCCTCACCTTGGCCTTTGGAACCCCCTCTTTGCCTAGTCCCGGCCATCCCTGGGCTATGGGGAGCAGCTCCCAGTCTTTCAAGGAAGGATGAGATACTGGACACCCTCAGACTCATGAGCTGGGGAGGGTGGGAAGGAGGCAGCCTTCAGGGCCTGTGTCCCAGTTATGGGATGGCTCTGTCCTGGTTCAGGCTCCAGGGATTCTCCCTGTCTGTCTCCTGGTGTCTGGGTGCCCACCTCTACGAGGGGTTTCACTGGTAACCCACAATCTACTTCGGATACAGCTGTGGGTGCTTGCATGGGCTCCCACCACCTCTTCATGCCTCTCTCCACACACAGCACGCTCTAGCCCTCGGGGTGTAGGGGCCCTAGGTGGCATATACCTTAAGCAATAAGCCCAGAATGGGCTGGAGGCTGGGACAGGCAAGCAGCACCCGGCTGGACCACCGAAGCCAGCCAGCCAAGGAGCGGGGGATGGGGGGGAGGGGTGTGGACATGGCTAGTAGGTGGGCTGAGACAGGACATCCAAGATAGAATGTTCCTTCCTTCAGTTACAAGCTCTGGAGCAGGGAATGCTTGGATGTGGATACCCCAGGGATCTTGTGCAAATGCAGATTTTTATCTTGGGTGGGGCTTGAGATTCTCTATACTCACAAGCTCCCAATTTAAGCTGAAAATAACTATTATAGAAGTAGGATGGAGCCACTAGTATATGGATTATGCGAGAGACAGAGAAAATATTTACACTGAATCCAAGAAATAAAGGAGTACGAGTCAGCTGCACGGGATCGTGCGGGCAAGAACAGAAATGGGAACAGACTGCTCCTTAGAGAAAACTTAATGATTGTCTGATTTACTGGTTGACTGATGATTGTAAGGTTGAAAGAGAATGTGTTCAGGAATTCTTCCAGATTTCTGGAAAGCTTGGGAACTGGTGGTGTCATAGCCAAAGAGTGAAGAAAAACAAGCTAAAAACCTAAAGGGGAGGAAGGAAATGTTGTAAAATCAACAGGAAAAATACTGATCACATAGTATCATGCTATAAATGAAAATTTTAAAAAAGCAAAGCACAACAGAAAACTTTCAACTGCACATAATTAGAAATCACTGATGTATGATGAGTTCATTGACTTGAACTTGAAAAATACATTCTTGCTGAAAATCCAGCCATGTTGATATCAGATAAAATGTGTGCGTTCTATAAAGGTGAACCCTTAACCTCATAGGTGAACCCCCAACCTAAGCCATGGGTCCCTGATACCCTGGAGGAAGCCAGGTTCGGGTTCTCCAGCCTGGGCAGGCCTGGATGCCCCTCATGGTCTGGGATGAGGAAGCCCCTCCCTCTGTGACTTTGTTGCCAAAGGAAGAGCTGCATGAAGAATGCAAGTGTGTGCTCTGGAAGGCTGGAGCAGGATCTGCCTTAAATGCAGATGTCCTCAGAGTGGAGCATGGCCTTGAGCCTGGGGGGAAGCTCTAGGCAGGGAAAGAGCTGAAGGCCAGGAACCTGTCACTTCCTCCTTACCCAGCACTGTCTCCTTCTTCCATTTCAGGTCCCAGGAGTGGCACAGGGAGAGCTAGTCCAGTCTAGGCAGCAGGGGACTGAGGGCGGCCATCTTGCACAACCATGCAATCCCAAGAAAGGATTTTAACTGCTCTGACTGGCTGTGTGGACCAAACATCATTCATCTGCCTCCAAACTGCCTAGCGGCCCTGCTTCCACTGCCATCCTTCTTCCTGAAGTGGCTTCATGGGCTTAGAGAGCACATTCAGTTAGACTTCCAGAAACTGGAGTCAGGATATGGTGAGTACTACAGAGAACTGGGGTATTGTAACTACAAGGGGTGAGGCTAGATACGAATTGTTGGGGGACCGTGTGTTCCGGGCCCTGTGGTTCCTCAGTGAGGTAAAAAAGGTGGCTGAGATGGCCAAGGGTCTGAGCCCCAAGACGCATCCTGAGGCCCTGCTCCACTGTCACTGGGCCCTTTCTCTACACACGTGGATTTTCAAGCCTTGGAAGCCTGGGGCCACCTTCCTTAAGTGACTCTCAGGGTTGACATCATGGGGCATTAACATCCCTGTCCTGGGCCTTGGTTCTCTGTGTTGAACGACAGAGCAGCTGTGGCTGAGAAGACCAAGCCCCGGGTCCTCCAGAGCCATCCTTGTCCCATCCTTGCAGTTTTCTTGGCTTCCCCCAGGCACTGGAGCCTTTTTTGTGCAGTTCTAAAACTACAGCTCCCGTCTCACACTGTGTGGTGTGGTAGAAAATGGGGGAGAAGTTAGTAGCAGAAGGCCCTGACTGTTAAGGGGGCCCTGGGTGGGGTTTGGTCCTCTCATAAATTCACCAGTGAAATGAGGCAGGCGACAGTGAGTCCAGCTGGTTGGTGTGTGGGGTCTCCAGATCCATCCTTTTTGGAGGGATGCTTTTTCCTTGAGGCTTTCCGGTGTGTGGGAAGCATGTTCCCCCAGTCTGTCTTTGTCCTCCCACCCGTCTCTGCTAGAGCTGCTATAAAGTCCCTCTAATTTTCAACTGCTGTCCACCTGCTCTTCACAGTCTTTAACTGGAATCTAAAATAAAAGTTTATTTTTTGTTAGACAAGCTTAGCTTATGAGATGGTGTTTTTAACTTCTTTGGTTTACAGTTTCCATTTCAGGAAAATTTCTAGATCCCTTTATGTTTGTACTGAGAATTTTTCAGCTTAATGGATATAAACTTCTCAAACACAGAGAAGTGCCTATTTTAACTTACGTAAGAGTGAAAATTTAAAAGTGAAACACAGTATTTCTCCTGTTCTGTTAAACAAAAGGTAGCTTGGAATTTACACTTGGTTTCTAATTAACAGATTTTCCTGGAGATCTTTTTGTAACAATACATAGATAGAGAACTTAAATCTAAATTCATATAAAACTTCGTAATACTGCATACAGTTGATGTTTGTTTTGACCATATTGCCACAGTGAACACTTGGATTGTGTCCAGTATTTTGCTTTTACAAAGCTTGATCTAGTGAATATAAATGTCAGTTTCTGAGATCCAGGTATCAAAAGTTTAGCCATGTAAGTCCTTCTGAACTAAGACAAGTTAAAACGAAGGGGTTTTCACATGACTTTGTAAAATTATTTTATGAAAATTACATTTCTTTCATATTTTCAGCCGTTGCTTTATGCTTTTATTGACAACTATATCATAAACAAGGAGTGCATAAATGGTTCATGTATAGTTTAAGTAACAGCAGTCTAAATCCCTGACAATAAATAGACCTTGTGAGTTTTTATGGCCTCCCAGTGTGTCCCACCCTGATCTCATCTATTTTCTGCCTGGACATTATTGCTATCTGCATTTGAGAAGTTTATTATTATTACAGGGATTGTATCTTTGACACCCAAGTCTTTTATTTATTTTTTTAAACAGCATCTTATCGTTTTTTCAGTAAAGGTTTACACAGCAGTTTAGGTTCTCATTCAGCAGTTTCCACACAAATTGTTTAGTGACACTGGTGACATTCTTCACAATTCATAGACATTCTCAATATTTCTGTTCTGGCTCTTCCCTTTCCATTAAGCTAGTTTCTCTGCCCCTTGCATTGTTAACTTTGTTTTAAAATAGCTGTTGACCATTTGGTCTCATGCAGATAATTTTTAATGGAGCACAGTACTCACAGGTGATATTCTTTATTATGTGAGCCAATCTTATTTAGTTAAAAGGAGACCTCAGGGGGCTAGTTTTGGTTCAAGGTTTAAAGAGTATCTCAGGGCAACAGTCTTGGGGAGTCCTTCAGTCTCAACTGGTTTTTTTGTTTGTTTGTTTGTTTTTAGGAATTTGAGATTCTGTTCCACATTTTTCTCCCATCTGTCAGGGTCCTTCTACTGTGGCCCTTATCAGAATGGCCGGATGGCCGGTCATGGTAGCCAGATACCATCTCATCTAGTTCTTCTGGTCTCAGGTTCATGTAGACTGTTAGCCCTGTAGACTAGTTTCTTTGAGTCTTTGGTTTCCTTCTTTCTCTTTTGCTCCAGATGAGTAGAGACTAATAGTTGTATCTTACATAGCCACTCACAAGCTTTTAAAACTCCAGACATTACTCACCAAACTAGAATGTAGATCATAGACTTTATGAAGTATATTATGTCAATTGATTGAGATGTCTCACAACACTATGGTCCTAATCCTTCGATCCCAGGAAACTAATCCTGCTGGTTGTTTGGTTACATCTAAGAAGCATCTGTAAATATGACACCCACGTCTGAATCCGTAATCTCTATATTGTTTAGTTTTGCCTCTTTTGAGCTTTGTGTAAATTTAATTGTAACTGTGTCTGGGTTCTTCCACAACTTGTTTTTCTCAGAATGCGTTTGAGTTTCGTACATGTTTTTGTAGCTCTAGTCTACCCAAGTTGCTACGCACTCATGCTCACATTGTATGAATGGGCCAGAATTTACCTATGCATTGTAGGGTTTAGAGGATTTGGGTGGTTCAGGTGTAACTTTTGCTCTTGTGAATATTGCTCCATTGTCTTTCCAGACTCCAGGTGCAATCACTCTCTAGTGAAGGGGAAATCATTGAGTCACAGATCATAAAAACCTGTTGCTGCTGAGCTGATTCTGACTCACAGCGACCCTGTAAGACAGAGTAGAACTGCCCCATAGGGTTTCCAAGGAGAGTGTCTTGGTGGATTCCAGCTTTGAATTTTTGGTTAGTGGCCAAGCTCTTAAACACTGTGCCACCAGGACTCCTGTAAAATCATAGCCAAATTTTAATTTACTAAAAGAGATGATGCATTTTACCAATTTTCTGTCCCACAAAATATGCATATATATCTTATGTGTTCCATCTCTTTATCTAATAATTTTTGATGTGGTAATCAGTGTATAAAACCATGTCTTGGTTTGATTTTATTGTTCAAGTCCCTTACTATACTCCACTACTGAAAAGGCTGTGCGTATTTTCTCATTGTTAATTTATACCTCTATGACTTTTTAAGGCTTCTTTATAAACTTTGGAAAAATTTCCCCTATTGTGTAAATTATCTTCTCACTCATTTTGTTGCCCTTTGATGAACTGTGAGTTTTAATATAGATGAATTTATCAGTCTTTTCCCTTGTGACTTATTCTTCTTATCAAATTTTTTTTCTCTATTCTGATGTAATAAGACCATTTGGTTATAACTTCTGAAAGTAGTATAATTTTGTATTTCCATAATTTAAGCTGATCTATATGGAATTGAGTTTTGCATGTGGAGTACATAGGAATAGACTTCCAGTCAGATAATTATTTGATAAAAAACAAACCTTTTGCCTTCTACTTGATTCCAACTTATGGTGACCCCATGTGTTTCAGAGTAGAACTGCACTTCATAGGATTTTCAGTGGCTGATGTTTTGGAAGTAGATCATCAGACCTTTCTTCCAAGGTGCCTGTACCTTGCCTTCAACCTCCAGCCCTTTGCTTTGTAGCTGAGCACTTAATTGTTTACACAACCAATTAGTTGATTGTTCCCCACATATTATAGTGTGAGTGGTTTCTGTGTGTCGTGAATCAACTTTACATAGAGATTGGTGGGCCTTTTCTGGGGCTGTTTATTTATTTTTTTGTTGGTCTGTTACATATGCCTATAATGATTCTATACTGTCTAATATATTATAGGTCCATTTATAAAATAAATCTGTATGAATACAATCTTATACATGATATGTGTGGACAAGCCCATTCCTTATTCCGTAGAGTATCTTGGCTATTTGTGGACATTTTCAATTACATATACATATTTGAAGAATTTTTGTGAAGTTCAAAAAAGTAAAATTGGTTGGAATTTTGTTGAAGTTCATTGGAAATAATGATCTATTTGTGGAGAACAATTGTCTCAGGGCATGCACTATCTTTTCATTTATTACAGTCTATTTAGATCTCATTTCATAATGTTTTATAATTTCCCCCTTAGGATGTCTTATTAATTACAGTCCTTTTTGATGCATTTTATCCTTACTACAAATATGTTATATTTTTAAAATTAATTTCACAAATGCTTAGTGCTTGCATATATAAATGAAATATTTAAAATAAATCTTAACTCAATATTTATTTTGCAACCTGAATACTCTCAGTCCTGTAATTGTCTGTACCATCTTTGGGGCTTCTACGTATACAATTATTTAACCTTAAAATATAAAAACATTGGATTTTTAAAAATTTTTAACATTCTTCTTTACCTTTTTTCTTCCTTTTTATTTTCTGGTGTGTATCGGCTGCAACCTCTAGGATAACGTTGAATAGGAATGGAATAATGGGTATCCTTGTTTTTTACCTCCTGTTACTAGAAGAGTGTTGACATTTTCAGTAAGTATGTTCTTTGATGTACATTTTTTGTGTATGCCCATTTTCATCATTTCTTATCTGATTATGGCCATAACCTTCTAACATACCTGCCAGCATTTACATTTGCCCCCTACAACTTCTTTATGTTCTTTAAGAGCTGTTATATTATTTTCTGTCTCTCATCAAAGGCGTTAAATTGCTCTGTGTGTCACTCAGATGGGAAGCCAGCACTTCAGAAATGCTTTTCAGAAGCCAGCACTTTCCCCAGAACATGATATGCCCGCTGGCTCCAGTCGCCTCCCCAAACTCCTGCACTGTCACTCCACAGCATCTCACTCTGCCCAGGCCATGCTGGGGTTTGGGTCTCCCTAAAACATACCAGGCATGCTCCCACCTGCTGGCCTGTGCTCTGGCGTTTCCTCCTCCTGGAACAGTCTCTTCTCAGCTGTCCCTTCAGTCATACCTTTGCACCTTTCAAGTCTTAGATCATTCTTTTCAATGAAGCCCACTCGGAATACCCCAACTAATACTGCTGCTCGCATTGTCAGTGCTGTTGGTATTTTGCATTGCAATAATCAGGTCTCAGTCTGGTAGTGAACCTGGGCCCATGGGCAGTGACTCACCTGTGTTTCTCTGCTTCTCCCCTCTCCCACTGTGGTGAGACAGGAAGCCTGCATGGGGCTGAGGTTGGGTATTTTACTACTCCAGGTCTGTTAGACTCTGGTAGTTTCCCTTGAGACCAGGCCTTGTGAAGCAGAACAGAATGCTCTGGGTAAATTTCAAAATGGCTGCTTTTCTACTGGCCCCCACTAGCAGGACAAGGGACTTTTTCTCTGATCTTCACACTGAGACATGGTAGGATTCATGGAGGTTAAACTCACAAAACTGTGTGGGTGCCCCTAAGACGAGCCCCCTGGCGTATGTATCCCTGAGGCTTGTGCACACCAAGCATGGTACTGATCCTAGCGGTGGTTTCTGCTCCTGGGCTGCTGCTCTGGAATGATCTGCCTATTTGTCCCTCTAGGGTTGGGGGCAGTTGTTTGCTCTGTGACCTTAATACTCTGAGTTCAGTATGTTCAGCTTTTTTTTTCTCTTGAGGATGAGAGTGGTGACGTCCAAGCTCTTCACATATCAGACCAAAACCTGTAAGTCTTCCTTCATTTGTGTTTTGTATAATTACTGTTGTCTATTTTCTTTTACTTCCTTGATAGTATTTACCCATGCTGCTTTCGTTCCTCCACCGCCCCAATGCACGTGTTTACACTTTGCTAATGACTGTTTCATTCTGTGAATAACCAGTGTATCTTCCCTTTCCCAGCCATGAAGGCCAGTAGCGCCGTTGACTCCTGTGCCCCTACGTTGGGAGTTGTTGAAGTCGATGAACATCAGAAATCTGTATGAGCGTTTGCAAAATCATCACAGAGCACTTCCAAGGTTTTAGAATTGATTTTGGCAAGTTTGATTATAATATGTCTTGGTGACTTTCTTTTGGGATCTGCTGGTGGTCAATGTGCATCTTGGGTAGATATATTCTCATCTTTCACAATATCAGGGAAGTTTTCTGCCAACAAGTCTTCAACAATTCTCTCTGCGTTTTCTGTTATCCTCCCCGTTCTGGTACTCCAAATACTTGTAGGTCATTGCTCTTGATAGAATCCCACATAATTCTTAGAGTTTCTTCATTTTTTTAAATCCTTTTATCTGATTTTTACTCAAATAAGTTGGTGTCAAGTGCTTTATCTTCAGTCTCACTAATTCTGACTTCCATTACCTCAGTTCTGCTCCTATGACTTTCTATTGGGTGGTCTAATTCTGAAATTTTATTGTTAATCTTCTGTTTTTCTGATTTCTGTCTCTCTGTGGATTCTCGTAGCCTGTTAAATTTGTCATTATGCTCTTCTCTAATCTTTTAAATTTCCTCTATTACGTGTTCTGTGTTTTGCTTAATTTCCTTCGTAATATCTTGAAGAGTTCTGTATGTTAATCTTTTCTATTCTGCCTCTGGTAATTCCAAGAAATTTTGTTCGTCTGGAAAATTTCTTGAGTCTTTATTTTGGGAGGTTGCTGAAGCCATCATGGACTGCCTCTTTATGTGATTTGGTAATTGACTTGTCACTGAGCCATCAATAAATTATTATATTTATTTATTTTATATTTGCTTACTGAGTCCTAGCATCTTGTTTTGTTTTGTTTTGATATGCCCCAATAGGCTGCTTCTGTGAGCTAGCCCAGTCACCAGCACCCTAGAAGCTCCAGTGTCCTGCCCCCAGGTGGCCAGACCTGCCACTAAATATGTGAGCCCAGGAGTCTGCCCACTTCTCCTGTATGGATTCAGCTGAGGTATCCAGGTAGTCGGCCAACAAGTGTGTGGTGCAGGCTCTCACCTATGGTTCTAGACAGGCATGGGTGCTTGATGTAGGCACAGACCTCCGGCTGCAGCAGGGGGACACAGGCTGAGCAAGGCAGGGGGCTGACGGCCATCCCCAAGTGTCCAGGAGGAAAGTGTGTCCTTGTTCCCTAGAGCACATAGATGGGTGGGTTTTGAACCCAGACTCTGAGCACCCAGTGCTGTTGGCTGTAAGGACTGTGGGGTACCTCTTATTCTTGGGCCTCTGTAGCAGGTGGCTAGGTGGCGAGGTTGGAGCAACCAGTCCTTAGGCCCCTGATGTGGGTAGGGGAAGACGCTGCTTAGTGGGCAGAGTAGTGCCCCTGGAGGGCGAGCAGTGTGGATGTGGGCCTATGGATGACCAATGTCCCATGGCAGGAGTGAGCCTTGAGCCACAGTCTGGCTGGATATGGGGCTCTAGGATCGTTGGCACCGTTTCCCTGGGCCTTGGGATCTGCTCCCGTGAATGTGTGCACTCCAGCTGCATTTCTCTTCCCATCGCTCTGATTTCACCTCCACCCATTATGAAAGTCTACATGTGACCCCTGTAGCACTATCAGCAGTGCCACAAGTCTCTAGATACAGAGGCTCAGGCTGACCTTTGCTGTCTTCTGCCCCAGGCAATGGCCCTAATGCTTAAAGTCCCAGAAGTTAACACGTGGCCCCTGGAGGACTTTATTCCAGATCCACTCAGAAGTCTAAGTGAGGGTCTGCAGGCCATGGAGGCCAGGTCAGTGTCGGCTTGTTTACCATCACCATAGAGGTAGCCCCTGGAAGCAGTGGGCAGAGCTTCTGACAGGGCCAGGTCACAATGATTGAGCCAATAGCAGAGATCTGGCCAGGCTGGCTGATTCCCCAGGGCCCCTCTTGGTGGTCTATGGGACTTAGCAGCCACTTCTGGTACTGGCCACAGAATTTGGGCTCACCCAGGGAAAAGCTTGGCTGAGGGGTGCCCCTGATACTACAGTTTCAAGGCACTGGATGAACAGGCCAGATACCTCTTTTCTACATACTTGAGGGCATCAGTAGGCATGGTATCCCCTCTTGGCACGTATTTTCTCTCACTGTGTCAGTTCTGCGACATCTTTAAATTCTCCTTCTGAGAAGTATCACAACAAGGACAGCTTCTCAGGCTCTTGGGAAGACTCTTGGCAGCGTAGTCCTGCCTGGAAAGTGAGTTGGTTATGATCCTAGCGATATCCTGGCTATGGGGGCCAGGATAGAGTTTGAGTATCTGACAGCCTCTTTCCTGAAGTCCCTTCTATTGGCTGCCAATGCGGTGCGCACCTGCTCATGGGTTGTCGTTCCCCTGTGCAGGGTGGATTCCCCACACCTTTCCCCGCCCTTTCCCCGCCCCCCTACCCACGCCCACCCAGCATGATGCTGGGTTGGATGGAAGGCGGGGAGGGGGGTCAGGATGGGCGGGTGCGGGTGCAGTCCACGCCCCTCCAGGCCCCCTCCTGTGTCTGTCGGGCTCTCAGTTTTCCTCGTGGGTTCCCTCAAGTTCACCATCGCGTGGCTGGCCTCTCACGGTGTGCCCCTGCGGCGTCCGTCTGTCCTCTGGCTGCGGGTGTTGAAATTGCGTGACTTCAAGGGAGTGTGTGTGCCTCCGCAGCGGGGTTCTCTCCCCTCCGCCTCCGCGACCTGGTCCTTGTCCGTTCGTCCCCGCTGTGCCGTGCGCTAGCCGAGCCCATGCTTTCCTCGCTCTCCCCTCCTCTGCCTCTGCCTCTTCTTGCTTGGTGCTGAGAGGTCCCTCTCCTCTCTGTTAGCTTCTCTCTTTTCTGTCTCAAAAGAGATTGCCTGGAGATAAAACCTAACCCTGTAGATTGCCTCTTGCCTCATTAACGTAACTGCCTGTAGTCCTGCCTCATGAACGTCATAGAGGCTAGGATTTACAACACATAGGATAATTAGGACAGATCACAAATCCCAGGACAACCACACAACACTGGGAATTCTGACCTAGCCACATTGACACACATTCTGGGGGCGCACAGCTCAATCCGTAACACCAGGGTATCTCAGAACAAAGCCACCACCACCGAGTGCCTCTAGAGGGAAAGGACAGGAACAGGGGTTCTAGCCCGCCACCCGTGGACAGTGCACCTACAGAAGGAGTCCTGTGGGGCGGGGCTGAGTGCTGATCAGTTGAGTGACTTGGGTCTTCCCAGAGATTGGTTCCTTTAGGCTGGCTTCCCTGTTAGCAATCCCGCGTCCCCACCACGACCAGTCAGCCTGCTGACCAAATGGAAGGATTGCGGTGGAGAAAAGGCGGATGTCGTCAGGTGTCGACCGGGTCAGGCTTTGTTTGGGTCCTGAGACGCAGCCCGGTTCCAGCCCTGCCCCCCTCTTCTGGGGCCTCTGGCTCCGCCTG
This sequence comes from Dugong dugon, assembly GCA_030035585.1. Taxonomy (NCBI): domain Eukaryota; kingdom Metazoa; phylum Chordata; class Mammalia; order Sirenia; family Dugongidae; genus Dugong; species Dugong dugon. The sequence goes on along the minus strand of CM057475.1, from coordinate 1,496,175 downwards.
TTCCTATGACCTTGCCCCCATCCACTGCCTCATACCCACCACTCCCCCAGCCTCCCTCTCCCTGCTCTCCTTCCCTTTCTGCCAACTCCATGCATGCCTACTCCTGCCCCCATCGCCATCACCTCCAGCCCTGTATTCACCACCACCCTCTCCCCTAAAGATTTGCAGACTTCACCCCTGTGGAGGGGACTCTTCAGGAGGGTTCCTCATGAAAACTCAGCTGGACCCAAGCAAGTGGGACGGGTTACCAGGACAGCAAGCCCCATGACTGGGCATGCGGGCTCCATTTCTCCAGGCGGCGCCAGCCTCACCGATGGGGAAGGGAATGCAAAAGGCCCAGGCTGGGGGAGGGAGAGGTGGGTCCCTGAGGAAGGAATGGCTGGGCATGGGGACTCAGGAGATGGTGACCAAGGCGGGACCACCTCCACCCAGCTAAGCTTAGCACTCCTCTGTCCATCTGTTTTTTGTTTTTTGTTTTTATTTTGGCATCATTTACCAAGCTCCCATTATCACATCGCCTAGTATCCCCGAGTTTCTTCTCCAAGCTCCAGGAACTCTTTGCAAAGTTGAGAGACAGAGAGAACTTATCTAATAAAGGACTCTTTTTTAAAAAGAAATGCATCATTGGCCACTCGATTTGGAACCATGTCAAAAGCATGTGTTACAAAGTAGAACTGCTGTCTTGGGTTTTCTTGGCTGTAATCTTGTGTGGAAGCAGATAGCCACGATTCTCTGCTGCACCGCTGAGTGGGTTTGAAGAGTCAATCTTTTGATTAGTGGCCCAGAGCGAACTGTTTGAGCCACCCAGGAACCCTAATGTGAGAAGACATTCTCCTAAAACAAGTCGGGGGCACCCAGAGTGACATTCCCCCAACACAGTCCTCTTTCAGGGAAGCTCGGGTCTCCTTCAGCCCTCCTTCGTGCTTTCCCTTGATAACTGTACACAACGCACCGATGTATGGAGGGTCGGTCATGATTATTTTCACACCTATACTGTCCCATTTCACCGTTTGTTCCGAAGCAAACGCCGAAGGTGTCCTCCTGGGGAAGCGATGGAGACCCGCTCTTGGTGAGAAAATCCCTTGGCACTGCTAGGTGTAGTTCGCTGAACTGTTTGCCCAGGAGGTGTTCTACCTGGCCAGAAAGAAAAAGGAAACCATTATTTATTTCAAACAAAAGGAAAAGAAAGGGGATTCGAGTCTCCACATACAGTGGCGTCACTAGAGTTCGCGTCACACAGTGCAGTTAGAAATAGTGTCGCCCATGTCATCGACCTCCTCCCACACCAGACTGTACGGAATCCTTGCTATGGTCTTTGTACTAATGTTAACCGTAAATCGCAATTCCCATATATCGCTCCTTATTTTCCTTTAAATTCCTACTTCATTCTCAACATGTGTATATATATTTCTCTCTCTATATATATCTATTATATATACACACATAGGTTCAGAAATACTAATTACCACGATATTGCCCCTAGAACACCAGAAACTTTGACCAAATTGGCGACTACAGAAACCCCAGCAGCAAAGAAAACAACAGCAGACAAACCTCGAAACCACGGGTTTCCAAGCGTCGTTGTAATTGCATGAAACTGACAGCTCTCTGCAGAGGGCGTTATAAGGTTCCCAAAGTCAACTAGCATAGTTCTGTTAACCTTGTAGTTAGTTATATGGATACACGTAAGCCAGGCTTACGAAAACTGTTTCTGGAGTTATATCTAACTACAGGGATATTGTTTTAAAAATAATACATTTCTGCCGAAACACAGCGGAAGAATGTCTGGACAGTCATTTCAGCGGGCCTCTGACAGTGTCGCCTGGCGTGGGTGTGGTCCGCATCGCCCCTACCCCCCAACCCGTGACGCCCCTGGAAAGACTAGGTAAATCCCTTTGGGTAGTCACGTAGGCACGCACGTGTATGGGGATACATTGGCTCTTTATCCGTTGAAGTTGTCGCAGACTCATTCCCGGAGTCACCTCGGTACCCCTCCATTAGCAGCCGCCCAGGCTCTGGGTCCACCGTGGTGCTGGGCTGGGGCCTCCAGAGGGCGCGGCCTCTCCCGCAGAGCAAGGCCTGGTCCCCTCCAGGCGCTGGGAGCCCCGGGCTTCCTGTTCCAGCCTCGCGCATTCGGAATCCGCCTTGACCCGGTGAGCCCGCCTCTGCCGAGGTTCCAGGACGTGGCGCGGACCTCGTCGCCTCTTTTAGCTCTCACTGATTTGCTCTTGAACACACTTTTGTCCAAACTCTTCCCCCCGACCCCCGCCGCCCTCCGCCCCTCTCTGTTCGGCCGCTTTTGGCGGGCAAGAAGGGTTTAGGGCCTCTGAACTCGGCCGTGATCTGATCTTGAAGCCCGGACAGCCCGGTGTCGCCAAAACGTGGACTCATGAGCCCAGACGGACTGAAGTAAATTAGTCTTGTGTCTCAAACATTCTTTCCCTCACTTGCTTTTTTCTGCTTGCTCCTTCCTTTAACTCATTTGTTCCTTTTAGAGACCTAGCCGACTGTCAAAGATCACAAGATTCGGTGACACACTAAGTTGGCGATGCTGTGGGCAAATTGGCACTTTCACACGGGGCCGGCAAGCAGTGGGGACACAGAAGGCGTCAGGCAGCCAGAGGCGGGCTGCCTGGACCAAAGGCCTAGATGCCAGCAAAGGAGGAAACCAGCAGGACGAAGAAGAGTGGGCAGTGTGGCCTCATTCCTAGTTAGAAGGGGTGGGGGGAGCGCATAGAGGTCTGGGATAGGGGTAGGAGATTGGGGCTTCTAGGAATGGAGCTGAGGTTCTGCAGAGACACCTACTTGTCATTTCACATTCCTTTGTGCTATTGAGATGTTTTTTCAGACGCATGTTCTCCGGCTTTAAAAAGTGGGTTATTTTTTGTGAACCTTTCAACTGTGTTTATTGTACCAACGAAAATTCTCATCCCGCTGGATAATCTATATCGTGTTTTAGAGGCTCCCACTTCCCACGACGACTGGAGGAGTCTGAGATGAAAGACGATAAGAAAGAGGACTTAAGTTTATATACAATAAATTTATTTTTCATGAGATAGGCAAGCATATGGAGAGACATGACCCTAGATATATATATAACTCCAAACAAGCGTGACAATAATTACATTGATACACTTTGTTCACTGATGGAATGGTGTTGCCCTAATGCCTCACTGTCCATTTTCTGTGGGTTGAAAGTGGCTCAAGGAAATCATACATTTGCAGGGGTGTGATCGCTCTGGGACATAACCTGTGCCCAGGGGTGTGATCGCTCTGGGACATAACCTGTGCCATCATTCCTTCAGTGATGGATATGGAACAAACTCTCTTCCAGTCCCCAATTCCCACTCTCAAAGCTAAGGAGAAATGAACAAGCAAGAAAAAAAATCCCTCATTTTCAGAAAATCTCGTTATGAGTACAGAGAGCATCCTCTCATTCTCTACACATCAACCTAATTTCCATTTTGACTTCCCATCTCGTCAGAAGGGAAAGAAGTTGAGATGTGGGAAAGGCAGACCTACTTGCCTTGCTGGAGTTTGGTTGCAGTTCATGAACTGCCCAGATTGCCAAGGAGGTGATGGTCACAGGGAGGAGTTCAGGTCAGTCACGAGAAGGCTTTTGTTCACGTGGCTTTAGTGAATGGGTCCACTGCCTGGTGTCCGTGGTGCCTCTGGAGGCAAAATGGAGCCTCCGAAGGATGGGGCACCCAACGACTTGAAGACACACCGTCAGTGCCGTGTCAGTGTGCTAGGTCGAAGTTTCCCAGAGTCTGGTCCATCTTCCTGCGTTCATTTTGCTCCCGAACACCATTCTGATTCCTCCACAAGGGATAGGATGCTTGGATGCGGGTTTAGACAGCCCCCTCCTAAATCTGAAGCCCTGGCGAGTCTTGCAGCACATCAAGCAGAGCCTGAAAGTCAATGTTGCTGAGGGAGAGTTCGAGCTGTGGAGGGACCTCCTTCTGTGGATCCACGTTCAGAAAGGCTTGGGCTTTTTCCTGAAACTCTGTGATGGAGAGGAGTTCGTCTAAAAGGCTCATGGTTTCTAGACAGTCTTGGTCCAGTGGACGAGATGAGCCTTGAGCTGATTGTGCCGGCTCTTGCCACAGGTGTGTCTTGGGGTGTCCGGGCTGCTGAAGTGTCTCCTGGGTAGGCTCCCATGTGGCTATCACACCCTGGGCCACCTCACAGCCCCACTGCATGAAGGGAGCTGGGCCTTGCTGAGCCAGAGCCTGCCAATGCTTCTTTGGATTCTCAGGCTAAGGACAGTCTTGGCCACGCAATTTTGCCGAGACAGTGTGCTGGTTGGGATCCTGGCCATGTCCTGGGTATTGGAACCAGGAAGGAGTCTGAGTATCTGACAGCCTCTTTCCCACAGTCGGTTCTGTTGGCAAAGGATTCAGGCCTGTCCCCGGGGTGTGAGAGGTCTCTGCTGTCTGCACATCCAGGGTGGGCTGGACCATCATGACACCTGGTGCTTGGCTGACACAGCCCCTGGTGGGATGTGAAGCAACAAAAGGTGTGTGGGACTCCAGGAGAAGAGGGAGGATGGCTTGGTTGCTGCTGGAGGGATGGGAGGGTAGGCCATGATGAGACATGCTCTGGACACAGGACAGGTTGCTTTGGTCAAGTGGAAGCATCCCATGAGTTGGGCTCTCTGCCAAGGACTTCACTGGTGGTGCACTTGTGCTCTGCACTGGGTTCCAAGTTCTTTGGTTCTGAAACGATAAGTGAATTCTGGATTCCAGAAGGCCCATTTGTTGAGCCAGTTCTTTCCTGGCCTCGATACCAGGGTATCAGTTCTTCTCAAAGGCTTAAACTAGGAGCTCCTTTGAGAGCTGGTGATGGATGTGTGCTTTCGTCTGGCTGCTTTGGGGAAATTTTCCGGAGACCAAGGCTGAGGCTCTTCCTGACCCTGGAATGGCTCTTCTTCTAAGGCACATCCAGAGGCCGAGCAGCTCTTCTTCAGGCGACGTGCTCTGCGGTTGTGAAACCGTATGTGAATTCGATCCTCCGGAATGCCAATTTTTGGGCGAGTTCTTCTCTGGTAGTGATACCAGGGTAGGGGTTCTGTTCAAACGATGCTCACCGGACCTCTTTTTGACTCGGCTTCAAAACCAACCTCTTTCGTTGGCCTTGTGTTTTTGGAGAGTGACTTGAAGTGCCGATCAGATCCATATTGGCAAGTCAGCTGGATTGCACGGAGACTAGCGGCCAAGTGAACAGCTTCCGGAAACACAGGACTCAGCGATGCCCAGAATGCTTTGCGGAGCAAAGGAAGGTGCCAAGGCCCATTTCTTAAATGCCTTCCCACTGGAGCCCTTCATTAAACACCTAAGACCTTGGAGGAAATCTTGAAAGGGCAGGATGACTCCTAAGTGGAAGTGGAGATTTTATCAGGGGATTTGGCAACCATCATTCTATTAACATGTTGCATCAGAGGTTTTCATCTTCCAGTTGCTTTTAAAAATAGGTTAGCACTTTCAGGTAATGTATGTCAGTTATGTGTTCTAGAGACCTCTGGAAGGTGGGCTAAGCCCCTGCCCTAGTCATCTAGTGCTGCCATAACAGAAATACCACAAGTGGATGGTTTTAACAAAGAGAAGTTTATTTCCTCGTAATCAAAGTAGGCTAAAAGTCCAAATTCAAGGTGTCAGCTCCAGGGGAAGGCTTTCTCTCTCTCCGCCTTCTCATTAGTGTTCCCCCGGACTAGGAGCTTCGCGGCGCAGGGACCCCGGTCCAAAGGACGCGCTCCACTCCCGGCACTGCTTTCTTGATGGTATGAGGTCTCCCTATCTCACTGCTCACTTCTGTCTTTTATATCTCAAGAGATTGCCTCAGGACACAATCCAGTCTTGTATATCCAGTCCTGCCTTACTAACACAACTGCCACTCATCCTCCCTCATTAACATCATAGAAGCAGGATTTACAACATATGGGAAAAATCACACAGTACCAGGAATCATGGCCCAGCCAAATTGATACACCCATTTTTTGGGGGACATAATTCAATCCATGACAGCCCCCAAGGCCTGTGGAAAAACCTTTCACTCTGGAGGAAGGTCATACCAAAGAGGAGTGCTGTTTCAATGGCTTCTTCTCTCATTGACGGTTGACAATCCTCCCAGCTCACAACCTGGTCTGACAACCACCCCAGGCTGGCTGGGCAGATAGGACTGTGTGTACTGTTTAGGAGGGCCACCCTTTTCTCAAACTGAATAGTCCATGCATTTTCAACCTACAAAAGAGACTAATCAACTGGTAACCAGTTGTCATGGAGTCACTTCTAACTTACGGCAACCCCATGTGTGTCAGAGGAGAACTGTGCTCCATAGGGTTTTTCAAAGACTGATTTTTCCATAGTAGATCACCAGGACTTTCTTACAAGGTGTCTTTGGGTGGACCTGAACCCCAGCCTCTTGGTTAGCAGCCAAGTGCTTAACTGTTTGTGCCTCCCTGGGACCCCTTAAAAAGACTAAGGAAATATTTAATTTTCTCAACTTTATTTTATACATATACATTTACATAGACTGATCCTGGTGCAATCAGTTAACACAATGAAGCCCTAGTGGACCCAATTTTGTAATTAGGAGCTGGTCAGCTACAGGCTTACTTCACCTTGACAGTCTAATTTGCTTCAAGTGCCCAAGGAAAAAGTTGACACACACCGACTACTAGCTGCAAGTGGAAACTATTTTCTTTTGTCTGCAATTTCAGTTAAACTCACTCAGGATTTTGTAAGGAGTCAGAAGAAATTTCTGTTTCAAAGTTGAATCATTAACAAAATCTAACAACTGTTCACATTCTTTATCAAAAAAAACAGAGGATGAACAGAGGGATCCTGCTCCCCACAGCTTACAAAGGATGCGCTCTGCTTCCAGCTCTTCTTTCTTGGTGGTAGTCATGTCCTTCCTCTCTCTGCTTGCTTCTCCCTCCTGTTATCTCTTGTAAGATACAAGGCATGACTCAATCAAGGGTGTGACTTCAGTAAGGTTGGTGACTTAGGATCCATCAGACCCTAATTCTGCCTTATTAACATAACACACGGAACCTTGTCTTCATTAACAAAAAAAACATAAATTTATGCTTATTAACAACCAAAACCTGCCTTCTGAACATAATCAACACAACCCATTCACAAATGGGATTACAACCACAAGTAGAGGTCAGGATTTACAACACATTAGAAAATGGAAGTTAAGGAGGCGGAGCCAACATGGTACTATAGTCAGAAGCATCAGGCTGTCCCTTTGCAGCCAAGACCTTAAAAACTAGGCAAAAGTGATACAAACATCAATCCTGGAACTCTAAGCATCAATGAAGGAATAAAGAACTTGATCAATAACCAAATGGAACAAGAAACTGACAGAGAACCCCTAGCAGCTAACACAGCAGGGATACCTTATCTTGGACTATAGCCACCAAGGAACACAGACAGGGAGTATGGGAAGGCAGCTTCATGGAGCTCCCAACAGGAGACAGAGCACCCAGTAACCAGGGATACACGCTTTCCCACCCTTCTTCATTGTATGAGGTCTCCATTGCTTGCCAATGGGAAACAGCCAATCGGACTGAGAGATACCACTTCACTGCTGCCTGGAGTAGTCATCTTGGACCTCAGTCACCAAGGACTGTGGACAGGAAGAACAAGAGGGCAACTTCAAGTAGCTCCCAACAGGAGACAGAGCACCCTGTAACCAGATATACATGTTTTCCCACCCCTACACTCCCCACTTATTACTTCTATGAGGCCTGTGCCATTTTCAAACAGGCCACCATCGCTCAGCCAGAGAGACACTAGCTCACTCTTCCTCGGGTCTACCTCGCTCCCACCAGCTGGCCCCTTTAGTGCAATTTTTTTTTTTTGTTATTGGCTTTTTGTTTTTTTCGTTGTTGTTACTGTTGCTTCTCTCTCTCTCCCTTCCTTCCTTTCCTTTCTCCTGCGCAGCTAGCTTCACTGTTTCTTCTTTCTTTCCTTTCCTTCCTTGGTTTGTTTACTTCTGTTTTTTTATTTTGTTCTTTTTTTTTGTTTCTTCTCTCTCTCCTTTCCTTACTTTCCTTTCTCCTGCCACCTAGCCCTGTGCACCATACCTGATCCTTCTAGAGTGTCTTTGCTGTGCCACTTGGCAGAAAATCACTGGCATGTGGCCTCCCAGGGTTTGTGCCTTCATCACTGACCAGCTTCTTCAGTGCCATTTTATTAATTAATTTATTGTTTGTTTGCTTTCTTTTGGTTTTGGATTTTGGTTGTTTTTTTCTTTTTGGGTGTTATTGATTCTTCTCTCTCTCTCCCTTCCTTTCTTTTCTCCCACCCACCTAGCCCCATGTGCCACCACTGCTTGGTAGACTTGGTAGACTGTGCTGTACCTCTTGGCTGGATAGCCTCTGGCAAATGGTCTTCCCAGGTCTGGGTTACTGAACAGGCCAGCTCCCTCAGCTCCATATTTTTTGTTTTTCTTTATGTTTTGCCTTCTCCCTTTTCCTTCTGCCTCCCACCTAGGCCCTGTGTTGCCTCTGCCTCTTGCTGATGAACCGTACCATACCACCCAGTGAGAGAGACATTGGCTTGCTAACATTCCATTTCTGTCCTGCCCCACTTTCCCACCATCGTATTTTTTTCTGTTGTTACCGTTTTCATTTTATTTTATTGTTGGTTGATTCATTTCTTCTCTCTCTTTGCCTTCTTTCCTTTCCTTTCTCCCACCTCCAAGCCCCTTCTGGAAAGACTGAAATGCTCTGCTCAGTCACCAGCACAGAGTCTCACACTGCCTACCCCACTCACATCCACCAAATCACACCCTGCCACGATTTTATTTACTTTTTTCTTATTTCCTTCACCTTTTTATTTTTCTATTTTTAATTCTCTCTCTTCTTTCACTTACCCACTTAGCTCCACAGATAATATCCTTTCCCTTCCCTCCAGCCTATGAGTACCTCACGCTGAGTGCTGTGCTCCTGAGAGGTTCCCACATGGTCCCTGGACCCCACCCTGACTATCCCTCAGCCCCATCCACTCGGGAGCTCAGAGGTCAATTTATATCAATAGATGCACACATCAAAAAACAAGAAAGGGATTAAATCAGAACTTTACCTGTACAACTCGAACAAATAGAAAGGGAACAGTGAAAGAAGTCCACAGACACGGGGAGATATGAAGTAATAAAGATCAAAGCAAAAAATAAATGAAATAGACAATAGAAAAAGAATAGAGAGCATTAACAAAATCAAAAGCTGGTTCTTTGGAAGGATCCCCCAAACTGACAAACCATTGGTCTAATTGACAAAAGAAAAACAGGAGAGGATGAAAAATAACCAAAAAAAGAAATGAAATGGGGGGCATTCCAAGAGTCACAACTGAAATAAAAAGGATTAAAATAGAGTACTATGAAAAACTATACTCCAACATACAAACTTAGAGGAAATGGACAAATTTCTAGAAACACACTACCTCCCTAAACTAACACAAACTGAGGTAGAAAATGTGGACAGACCTGGAACAAGAGAAGAGAGTGAAAAGATGATTTAAAAAAACTACCAACAACAAAAACAGCCCTTGCCCAGATGGCTTTACTGGATTGCTACCAAACATTAAGAGAAGAGCTTGTGCCAGTACTACTTAAAATAATTCAGAACATAGAAAAGGAAGAGATACTTCTGAATTGAATCTATGAATCTAGCATATCCTTGATACTAAGAACAGGAAAAGATACCACAAAAAAAGAAAATTGCAGAACATTATCTCTCAGGAACATCGATGCAAAACTTCTCAACAAAATTCTAGCCAATAGAATTCAGCCTCATACCAAAAAAAAAAAAAAAAAAATACACCACAAAAAGTGGGATTCATACCAGGTATGCAAAGATGTTTAAACATTAGAAAATCAATCCATCCACATACATAAAAGAAAAGAAAAAAATCACTTGTTCATCTCAATCAACACAGAAAAGACTTTTAATAAAGTCCAACACACACCCATGGTAAAAATTCTCAATAAAATAGGCATAGAGGGGAAATTTCTCAACGTAATAAGAGGGCGTCTATAGAAAACCAACAGCCAACATCAGTCTTGCTCTTCATAGCAAGTCTATTATTGTTCTTGTTGTTTTACTGGCAGCAAATTTAAAAAAAGGACATAAATTTTGGAGTGATTGCTGGGAGTTTGGATTCTTATGCACCACCAGTGAGAATGTAAAATGGTACAACCATTTTGCAAATCGCTATGACACTTCCTTCAAAAGCTAGAAATATCACAGCAATCCCATCCCTAGGAATATATCCGAGAGACATGAGAGCCATCACACGAATAGACGTATGCACACCCATGTTATTGCAGCACTATTCACAATAGCAAAAACATGGAAACAAACTAAATGGTCATCAACAGATGAATGGATAAGCAAATTATGGTACATACACACAATGCAATACTATGCACTGATAAAGAACAATGATGAATCCTGGAAACATTTGACAACATGGCTGAATCTGGAGGGCATTATGCTGAGTGAAATGTCAGTCACTAAAGAACAAACATTGTATGAGACCACTCAAGAAAAGGTTTAAACACAGAAAAAAAGCATTATTTGATGGATAAAAGGGTGGGGAGGGAGGGAGAGGAACTTACTAACTAGAGAGTAGACAAGAATTGTTTCAGGTGCAGGGCGGGAAACACCCAATACAGGGGGAAGTCAGAACAACTGGACCAAAGGAAAAGCTAAGAAGTTTCCTGAACACAAGGAAAGACTTTGAGGATGGAATAGCTGGGGCTGGGGGCTGGGGATCATGATTTCTGGTGACATCAAGGTCAGTTGGCATAACAAAGTTTATTAAGCAAATGTTCTGCACCCCACTTTGGTGAGAGGCGTCTGGGGTCTTAAAAGCTTTCGAGCAGCCATCTAGATGCATCAATAGGTCCCAACCAACCTGGAACAAAGGAGAATGAAGAATACCAAACACACAAGGAAAATATTAGTCCAAGAGACAAAAAGGCCACATAAATCAGAGACTCCATCAGCCTAAGACCAGAAGAAACTAGATGGCTCCTGGCTACCATCAATGACTGCCCCGACAGGGAGCACAACGGAGACTCCCTGACGGAGTGGGAGAAAACCACAGCGCAGAACTGAAATTCACTGCAAAACACCAGACCTAAGTGTCGATCAAAAGATGGATAAACAAACTATGCTACATACACACAATGGAATACTATGCAACAGAAAAGAACAATGATGCATCCATGAATCATCTCACGACGTGGATGAATCTGGAAGGCATTATGCTGAGTGAAATATTCAGGCACAAAGGACAAATAAATAGTGTATGAGACCAGTATTATAAAAACTTATGAAAAGGTTTACGAACAGAAAGAAACAATCTTTGAGTTTCTAGGAAGGGGAGGTGTGGGAAGAGAAAAATCTAACTAGACAAGAGATTCATGGTAACTTTGATGAAGGATAAGACAGTACACGGTGGAACCCTGCTGGTGCAGTGGTTAATATCTTGGCTGCTAACCAAAAGCTTGGCAGTTCAAATCCACCAGGTGCTCCTTGGAAACTGTATGGGGCAGTTCTACTCTGTCACATAGAGCTGCTATGAGTTGGAATCCACTCGACCTCAAAGGATTTGATATTTTGTTTGTTTAGTTTTTTTTGAAGACAGTAACCAATATTGGGAAGGTCAGCACAGCCTGACCAAGGTAAGGTCATAGAAGTTTCAAAAATACATCCAGAAACCCTGAGGGATGGAATTACTGGGCTGACAAGTGCGGACCATGGTTTCAGGGGTCATGTAGCTCAATTGGCACCACATAGTGTCAGGTATTGAATTTTGTCCCCCAAAAATGTGTGTATCAATTTGCCTAGGCCATGATTCCCATTATTGTGTCCTCCATTTTGTGATTGATGTGATGTGAGGCAGGATTGGGCCATGTTGGAGAGGATTAGGGTGGAATGTAAAAGCCTTTCTCGAAACACATCCCTGATCAAATGTAAAGGCAGTTTCCCTGGGGCGTGTTCTGCATCACCTTTTATCTTACAAGAGATAAAAGGAGAGAGAAGCGAGCAGAGAGTCGCAGACCTCATGCCACCAAGAAAGCAGCTCCGGAAGCAGAGCGTGTGCTTTGGACCCAGGGTTCCTGCGCATAGAAACTCCCAGACAGAGGGAAGACTCCTGCATCACAAGGACCTTCCTCCAGAGCTGACAGAGAGAGAAAGCCTTCCCCTGGAGCTGGCGCCCTGAATTCAGACTTCTCACCTGCTAGACTGGAGAAACCCCAAGAAGATGGCCCTTGGACACCCTTCAACTCAGTATGGAAGTCACTCCTGAGGGTTACCCTTCAGCCGAAGACTAGACAGGCCCATCAAACAAAAGGAGACTAAATGAGCGCACCAGCCCAGGGGCAAGGAAAAGAAGGCAGGAAGGCACAGGAAAGCTGCTGATGGGAAACCCAAGGTCGAGAAGGGGAGGGTGTTGACATGTTGTGAGGTTAGCAATAAATGTCACAAATATGTGTATTGTTTAATGAGAAACACACTCACTCTGTAAAGCTTCATCTAAAGTACAATTAAAAATTACATCAGGTCACAGAATAGAGGAGAATTGCATGATAGGAACAGGTGCTGTCACTGAACAATAAGACCACATTGGGCCGCCCTAAGTCCTGCAGTATCAGTTTCAGCTCAGCCAGATAGCCTCGAAGATTCCACAGGTCGAGAGTACCTTGGAGGCCCTCATAACACTCCAGAGGGACAGGAAACAGTCCGAGTCTGAACTTGCTCAGCAGGACGGTGTGCTGCAGCAGGCTCTCTAGGGTCGCTGCGGAGACTGGGTTTCCATGGAAGCTGAAGCTGGTGAGCTGGGAGCGGTGGCCCAGAGCAGGCAAGACGGAGGTTAGCTGGTAGTCCATGATTCTGCACCCATCTAATTCCAGGAAGTGGAGGGTGGCTGAGGATCTCTCTAGCAGCACTTGCAGGAACTCAGGACTTAAGCCCATCATGTTGAAATCACTCAAATTCAGGTACTTTAGGTGGCTGGTGTTCAGGTATGACAACAGGTATGTCAAGTTGGACTCCAAAAGCAAGCAATTAGTTATCAAGAGACTCACCAAGGGGGTCTTCAGGCACCTGAGCACCTGGTCTAGATGGCCTTCCGGGAAGAAGACAGAATCCAGGTAGAGCTCTAAGCAACTGAGAGCTGAACTGGAAAACTAGCTTCTCCACTTCTTCCGCCACCCAGGGAATGAAGGAATTCATGAGGATGTGAGAGACAAAGAGGCTGCTCAGATTAACCATCTGGCCCAGGGGAGGAGCAAACCTGGTCAGGGTGAACAGGTCCCAGGAGCCATTCACTTCTACCTCTTGGACACAGTCCAGCTGCACCATTTTCAGGATCTTCTGAAGATGTCCAAATGGCATGTCAACAAACTACAGCTTCCTACAGCACAGGTATGGTAGACCTTTTCTCTGCTTGGCCCACTTCATGAGGAAGGTGAGGTATTCATCTGGGGTTGCTTTCTGGAGGCAAAGGTCTTCTAGGAGCACCTGCACAGGGGCCAACAGTTGCTTTTCCTCCTTCCTGGAATTGTCCACTTTTCGCCTCTTAGTCTTACGCTGGATGGCCTCTGGCCCCTCGAATGAGCACACAGAGGACCCGTCCCAGGTTCCAGACCGTATGTTCCAGAAGCTGGTGTTGGCATTCACCCGTAAATCCAGCACTTGCAGTTTCCATCTCCTGGGGCTGATCTTCTGGGCAAGCAAGACATCGAGCCCATCCAGTGCAGCTTTTAAGACGTCCTGGTGAGGCTGCTGAGCCTTCATCAGAGCCCCCAGGGGAAGTTGGGTGAAGGGCCAGGCCCGCACCATTGCCTTCAGAGTCTCACTGTGTCTCCCAGTCACAACCTCCATGAACAAGGGTGGAAAGAGTTACATTGGCAGTGACTCCAGAGCCACAATGGCCCAGGCTTCCACCCGCAGCAGACTCTGGGTTGCAAGGTCCAAGAGCCTGGGTGGGCCTGTGCTGTTCATGCTGATATCTGCTCCAAAAGCAATCCTGATGTGTGGTTGGCACAATGGGTCTTCTAAGACCTCAGGGAGAGCCAAGGTGATGACTTCAGCGCTCCACGTTGTGGGTCCCTCCTTAGCTCCTTAGCTCCTTAGCTCCTCAGAAACCTTTATACACCCTTCTGGCCACACTCTCCCTTCTTTCAACTCATGGTTGTAGGGTCTGGCAAGTTCCAAATTTTGGGTTCAGACGTCAGGCTGGAGGCCTCTCAGGATTCATGTAGCTGCAGCAGCTGACAAACCCAAGATCCTAACACCACACCACTGTCACTGGCTCATGGGCTGCAGAGGCCAAGGAATCCAAGATCAGCAGCTAAGATGGCAGGCAGCTGGCACAAGTTCCAAGAACTGGCAGTAACTTGGTAAGGAGCTGGATGCACGATCCTGAGTGAAGACAGCCCTGCTGGAACATCCAGCTATATGTACTGGAGGCAGGGCACACCCCCAAGGAAATTCCCCTTTCAGCTCATTGGCTACTCATAGCAGATCTCATCACGGAAGTGAGTATGTGATATGAAATCTCATCATGGAGGTGATTGGCTTATATTAGATCTCATCGTGGAGGTCATTGCATTATTACGTAACTGCCAGACTACCACCGATCTAACAAATGACTGAGAATCCTGGCCCAGCTAAGTTCCCACATAACCTTAACCATCACAGTCCCCCCAGTTCAAGCCTAGTTCGTCAAATGACAGCCTCAGCAGCTCCCTAATTTTTTTCTCACTAATTTTCTCACTAGAAATGCCATCACCATTTGAAATAACTCCACTTGTGGAATGTTCAGAATCATTTGGATTGTCCCTGGGAATGGTCATGGTGTTTCTGGTCAGAAAATTAGTGAGAGTTTTCTGTATGGTCCTTCCCCACCGCATATATTACCCTAAAACATCTCACTGCTTCCTGAATCTACCTATCAACCTTAGCAAAGTGATCAGCTTTTGAGTCCACGTTTTCAAGCAACTGATTTAGTTTAGAAAACACTCCAGCTCCTCCTTTCACTGTCAAATGTTTTAAAAATTTCTATCCTTCCTCTTCCTCATTTCTTTCTTTCTTCTTCAACATTTCTTTCACCTTCAAAATCCATCAAGTACTTTGTCTTGGATCGAATTTTGTCCTCCCAAAATATGTGTCAACTTGACTGGGCCACAATCCCCAGAGTTGTGTGGTTGTCCTCCATTTTGTGATCAGATGTTATTATACTCACTTTTCTAAATCCTACCCTCTATGATGTTAATGAGGCAGGATTAGAGGCAGTTATTTTAATGAGGCAGGACTCAACTACAGGATTATGTTATATCCTGAGTCAATCTCTTTTGACCCGGAGTCTCTCCTCTGAGAAACTCTTAGACCCAGGGGAAGATTGATGATGAATACCTTTTATCCCCAGAGCTGACAGAGATAGAGGAAGCCTTTCCCTGAAGATGGCACCCTGAATTTGGACTTCTAGCCTCCTAAACTCTGAGAAAATACATCTCAGTTAAAGACATCCACTTGTGGTTTTCTGTTTTAGCAGCACTAGAAAACTAAGAGACTCATGATGGGTCAATTTCCCTTCATTGTGATCTGTCAGCTATTCTACATCGGCAATATCAAGCTCTAAATTCAGCATCCTTGCCACATGGATGACTTTTCCACCAATCTCTTCCATCGTATTATCCCCATCAAAAGCTTCGAGCAAGATCACTAAACTCTCTCAAACTCATCACATGCACACAACTTTTCTACAGCGTTGCTATGAGTCGGAATCGCCTCCACGGCAACAAGTTTATGCCAATCGTGAAAATTTCTCCATGATTTCTGTACAACAGGTTTCAAGGGTGATTCATTTCTGCGTTATAGCTGTAAGGGTCACAGAAATCAGATTCAATGACTGGGAAAACTATAACCACCATATTCAGTGAGGGTTTACTAAAATACAAGCTGCCAGTGATTGGTGTAGGACCTTTATTCCTCCTCCACAAGCTTAGTGCCTCAGGAATTATTCCTTCTCCTGTGTGGCTTTCCTCAGAAGAAAGGCCTGGTATCTAACTCTAAAAACCTCAGCCATTCCAACTTTATGGAGAACAGATCAACTGTGACACACATGGGGTTGCCATGAGTCACAATTGACTCAAGGGCAACTGGCTTTTGACCCGCCCCCTGTGCATTCTTCTGTCTAGCACTGTGCTAAGTGCTGGGCATGCATTCCTTCTTGCTCTTTACAACAAGCCTGTTGTTGTTTCACTGGTAGGAGTTAAAAAAAAAAGAAAATAACAAATTTTGGAGAGGCTGCGTGAGCTTGGATGCTTATGCACTGCAGGTGGGAATGTAAAATGGTACAACCATTTTGGTAATCGATATGGCATTTCCTTAAAAAGCTAGAAATAGAAATATCACAGCAATCCCACCCCTAGGAATATATCCTAGAGAAATAAGATCCATCACACGAATAGA
The DNA here is from genome assembly GCA_030035585.1 of Dugong dugon. Lineage (NCBI taxonomy): Eukaryota > Metazoa > Chordata > Mammalia > Sirenia > Dugongidae > Dugong > Dugong dugon. Next base: position 1,479,680 of record CM057475.1, on the reverse strand, counting down.
CATATGCACACCCCTGTGCATTGCAGCCCTATTCACAGTAGCAAAATGTTGGAAACAACCTAATTGCTCATCAAAATATGAATGGATAGGCAAATTATGGTACATACACACAGTGGAATAGTAGGCAACGATAAAGAGCAATGGTGAATCTGTGAAACATCTCACAATGTGGATGAATCTGGGGGGCATTATGCTGAGTGAAATGAGTCAGTCACAAGAGGACAAATATTGTATGAGATCACTAGTGTAAGAACTCAAGAAAAGGTTTAAACAAAGAAAAAAGCATTCTTTGATGGTTATGAGGATGGGGCGAGAGGCACAGAGGAAATCACTAACTACACAGTAGACAAGAGTCGTCTTAGGTGAAGGGTAGGATGACACACAATACAGGGGGAAGTCAGCACAACTAGACCAAACCAAAAGCTAAGAAGTTTCCTGAACACAACCAAACACTTTGAGGGACAGAGTAGCTGGGGCTGAGGGGTGGGGATCATGATTTTCAGGACATCTAGGTCAATTGGCATAACAAAGTTTATTAAGCAAACGTTCTGCACCCCACTTTGGTGAGAGGCATCTGGGGTCTTGAAATCTTGCAAGCGGCCATCTAGAGACATCAGTAGGTCCCAACCCACTTAGAGCAAAGGAGAATGAAGAATACCAAAGACATAAGGAAAACATTAGCCCAAGAGACAAATGGGCCACATAAACCAGAGACTCTATCAGCCTGAGACCAGAAGAAACAAGATGGCGCCTGGCTACCATCAATGACTGCCCTGACAGGAACACAGCAGAGACTCCTGACAAAGCGGGAGAAAACTCCGGCACAGAACTCAAATTCACCTCAAAACACCAGACCTAAGTGCCCATCAAAAGACGCATGGATAAGCAAACTATGCTACATACACACAATGGAATACTACACAACAATAATGAACAATGATGCATCCATGAATCGTATCACGACATGGATGAATCTGGAAGGCATTATGCTGAGTGAAATAAATCAATCACAAAAGGACAAATGAGACCACCATTATAAAAATTCATGAAAAGATTTACCAAATGTTTCATATATACAAATATTTCACATGTAAACATATTTTATATGTAAAATATTTCATGTATAAAAGTACATAAAAACATTTCATTTATAAAATCATTTCATCTATAAAAACATTTCATATATAAAATTATTTCCTATATAAAAATATTTCATGTGTAAATATATATTACATGTAAATATATTTCAAATAGAAAAATATTTCATATATAAATATTTCATAAATTATACTTCCTATGTAAAAATATTTCAAATGGAAAAATATTTCATATATAAAAATTACAAATATTAATTTCAAATATTTACATTTCAAAACAGAATCTCTCTACCTCTCTGCTAAATGCCCTCACCTTTGAGGGACAGTAAACAGAAGTATATTGATAGAGAAACAAGTGGTTAGGTGACTTGATTTTATTTGATTGTCTAATGATTATTGACCTATATAACAGCATTTTTAAGTTTCTGATTCACATATTTATTTAGAGAAACTATGAGGAAAGATTAATAATGCTTTGGGTTGGACTACAGCAGCATCCCCAGCCATGGATGTGACTTCAGAAAGGCCTCTGGTGTGCAAAAGAATCACCTACAATGACAAAAAATTTAGTCTTCATAGTTTCATGTCTTTCTCTTAAGGCGTTGTTATTGTTGTTGTGGTTAGTTGATGTCGAGTACATTCTGGCCCATGATTACCCCGTGTGTTACAGAGTACAATTGGGACATAGGGTTTTCTTGGATGTAATCATTAGTAGAGTTTAAAATGCAAAATGCCTTAATAGGTGGGGCAATATGCCGAAATATCATCATTCAAGCAGATACTCACAGAACTTCACACCTTAAAGAGTGGCAGGTACTCTAACAGAAGTGTCTTGGGTCTGTTTCCCTGAAAGCAGATTCTGAGATGGGATTTTTAACGTAAATGTTATATTGAGTGGATGCTCTCAGGTGCAGTATGTGAGGGAAGCCAGGACAGAACACGGGAAGGAGAACTTCAATCTGATCCCGTGGACCAGCTCTGGAGAAAGAAAGGCTCCAAGGAGTTGAGAGAGGTTGGTCTTTTGTACCCCAAATAAGCCAGTCATTGACTCCCCCTTCTAACTCCCACCCCTATCCTGTCTGTGTAATTTGGAATCTCGCACTCCCGGGCATTGCCAGTAGCGTTGGATTCCAGTGCATCAGAGTAACTCTGGCGGGGGGTTGGGGAGAGGGGTTATAGTTGTGATGATAAGCAGCCTGATTCATAACAGCTGAGAGAAAGGGGGAATGCTTCGCCATTACCGTCTACTACAAAACATCAACAAAACGCTCTGAGGAAACAAAGGAAAAAGATTATTTTCACCTTTTTGGTCATTAAATCCATAATATGAATAAGGTCCTCAAAAGTTAAATTTCATAAAGGAGTGTTGGAGAGGGATGGGAAGAAGGAGAGAGAGAGGGGAGGAGAGAGAAAAAGTATCAAAAATAATACTAATTACATTGGTGTTATTCCCTATTATTTAAGCTGAGATGATTAATAGATGGACCCTTTTTAAGATCCTAATGACGTTTTCAAAGAGAAAGTATAAAACTTACCCAAAGATCAAGATTATTGTTATTACTGTGATGTTTTCTTTTCTTTTCTTTTTTCCAACACATGGGTGAATTAAGTGACTGTAAGTTTGCAAACACAATGAATAAACTTGTGAAGAGCAAGGTGATGCCTTCAAGAGCTCCTCAAATTCCAGGCTTGGGGCCTGCTTCCTTATGTAGCACTTGTGATCTGTTTTCTTCCACCAGAAATCCTGTTTTCCATCTTGTTTTGCTTGGCATCTTAGGAGAATCATGGTGTGAATTATACACATCATTTTATAATATGATAATATTCAGCAGTTCTTTTCTTAAAGACTCAGTAGCTACATATTTCTTCCACAAAGCATACCACCTCCTATGTCATAATACCAATAATTATGAGAATGGAATATTCATGACCTTTGTCTCAACTGCTTGGTTTGGTTAGAGCTTTGCATTTTGAACCAGAATCGTAGTATTAAGTATCTTACAGAAATGTCACATAAATTAATGTGAACTACATTTAATTTTTACAAGTGTTTACTTTTTCCTCAAATGAAACATCAATAGAATTCTGGCAGATATAAAATTGCAAGAAGTGAACAGTCTTCATTCAATTACTCTGAAACAAAAGTGCTCCCAAAGTATAGCGATATGAAAATTTTTTGTTGAAAAAAATCTGAAACTTCTCAACAACATGTAAGGTAGGATTATTCCAGTTAAACTACCATCTTGATTCTAATTCCCCATTACTAAGGGGAGATCTCTACTCTCCTTGCCAAATTCTCTCCAATGATACTACGTGATATATTCTCACAGTCAATGTTGCCACTTGCTTGTCTCCCATCGGCCCTCCATTTCTGGCTCTGGCTGCTCTCTGGTCACTCACTGACCTTCTAATAACTGACTTCTGTTGCTTCTGTGCACACTGTGTGACCTCACACCTCTGGGAGCTTTCAGCCCAGTGGATTGTCCTTTTACTCCTTCCTGTCTATCCCCAAAGTGTTTCTTCTGATCAGGGGCAATTCTCTTTCCTTTTAAGTTTCCACTTCCTTCTCTACATTGCTCATGGGCTATCTTCTGCTGGCCTCCCTTGTATAGGAACATTTCTCAGGCTGCTTCTTCAAGGGTCTTTTATTATCTATGCAGTGTAGGAGTTAAGAGCATTAGAGTCACAAAAAACTAGGTCTGAATTCTGATTCTGCTGACTACTAGCTGTATGGCTTGCAGAATTTTTTTTTAATTTCCAATGATCTATTATGTATAAATTCAAGCTGTAATATTTATTCCTTATTTAAAAATGGTCTTGTAGAATTAGGTGATTTGTTGGAAAAAATTACTTTGTACAGTATTGGCATGTAGAATAAACTCATAAAAATAGTAGTTACGTTTTTATCTCTGGATAACGTCATCTATATTCACTAGATTGTAAACTTCATGAAGCCAGGGATACTTGTTTTATTTCTAACACCAGAATAAGTATATGGCATAAAATAAGCACTCACTAAATGCTTGCTGAATGAATGAATGGATATCCAAAGAGGTGAATATAGATTTTTAAAAATTTTAAATTCATTTTAATAAGACAAGCTCAAAAAATTCTTTTGCCCTTTACCTTAATTCTTTTTTTTTAAATTGTGTTTTAAGTGAAAGTTTACAGCACAGAATAGTTTCTCATTCCAAAATTTATATACAAATTGTTTTGTGACATTGGTTGCAAATCCCATGATGTGTCAGCATTCTTTTCCACTACCTTTCCACCCTGAGTTCTCTGTGTCCATACGTCCTGCTTTCCTGTCCCTTTCTGTCTTCTCGTCTTTGCTTTTGGGCAGATATTACCCATTTGGTCTCATATACTTGATTGAACTAAGAAGCACATTCCTCACGTGTTTTGTTTTGTTTTATAAGTCTATCTGATATTTAGTTTAAAGGTGGACTTCATGAGTGGCTTCAGCACGATGTCCTGGCCCATAGTCTCGGGGATTCTTCTACTCTCTGTCATAGCAGTAAGTCTAGTCTTTTTTTCCTGAATTTGGATTACTTTCTACATTTTTCTCCTGCTTTGTCTGGGACCCTCTGTTGTGATCCAGAGTGGTTGGTGGTGGTAGACAGGCACCATCTAGTTCTTCTGGGCTTAGGTTGGTGGAAGCTGTGGTTCATGTGGTCCATTAGTCCTTTGGACTAATATTTTCCTTGTGTCTTTGGTTTTCTTCATTCTCCTTGCTCACACCCTGACAGCACCAATAGATGCATCTTATGTGGTAACTCATAAGCTGTTAAGACCCCAGATTCTGCTCACAAAGTAGGGTGTAGAATATTTTCCTTATGAAGTATGTTATGCCATTTGTCCTGGATGTCAGCTGGGACCACGGCCCCTAGCTCTCAGCCCCAGGAACTTGGTCCCTTAAGGTGTTTGGATGTGTCTAGGGAGCTTGTATGGTTTTGCCTTGGTCAGATTGTGCTTGATGCCCCTATATTGTGAGTTGCCTCTCCCTTCACCAAAGTTAACAATTGTCTACTATCTAGTTAGTGATTCCTCTCCTCCCCGTTTCTCCCCTCACTTGTAACCAACTATTTTTTTCTAGGCGTAAACCTTTTCTTGGGTTTTTATAATAATGGTCTCATACAGTATTCATCCTTTTGTGATTGAGGCATTTCACTCAGCATAATGCCCTCCAGATTCATCCATGTTGTAAAATATTTCACAGACTCATCATTGTTCTTTATCATTGTGTAGTATTCCATTGTGTGTATGCATCATAATTTGTTTATCCATTCATCCGTTGATGAGGACTTAGGTTGTTTCCATCTTCTTGCTATTCCATCTATTTGCTACTGAACAGCACTGCGATGAACATGTCTGTTCATATGAATACTTATGTGATGGTTCTCATTTTTCTAGAATATATTGCTAGGAGTGGAATTGCTGGATTGTATAGTATTTCTATTTCTAGCTTTTTAAGGAGGCACCATAACATTTTCCACTGTGGTTGCACCATTTTACATTCCCACCAACAGTGCATAACAGTTCCAATCTCCTTGATATATATATCTGTCAAAAATTTGTTTTTTTTTTTTTCTGGTTGTTTTTATTAGTGACAGTAATATCTGGGTCAGATGGTGTCTCAGTGAAGTTTTTTTTTTGCATTTCTTTACTGGCTTATGATTACGAGCATTTCCCTATGTGTCTGATAGCTGCCTGAATGTCTTCTTTGGTGAAGTCTCTGTTCATATCCTTTGATGATCTTTTCAATTAATTGTCTTTTTGTTATTGAGGTGTTGAAATATTCTATAGATTTTAGAAATTAGACCATTGTCAGAAATGCCGTAGCCAAAAGCTTTTTTCCAGTCTGTAGGTTCTCTTTTTTCCCTTTTGGTGACGTTTTTTGATGAGTCCAAGTTTAGTTTTTAGGTACTTCCGGTTATCTAGTTTATCTTCTCTTATCTGTGCACTATTAGCTATGATGTATGTTATCTTTATGTCATGTATTAATGCCCCTAGCATTGTCCCTATTTTTCTTCCATGATGTTTATAGTTTTAGGTTTTATATTTACGTCTCTGGTCTATTTTGAGTTTTTGTATATGTTGTGAGGTATGGGTCCTGTTTCATTTTTTTTAAAGATGGACATCCAGTTATACCAGGCCCATTTGTTAACAAGACTCTATTCTCCATTCAGTAGACTTTGGCCCTTTGTCAAATATCAGCTGCTCATGGATGGATTTACTTCTGGGTTCTCGATTCTGTTCCATGCGTCTATGTGTGTGTTGTTGTACAACTACCAGGCTCTTTTGATTACAGTGCCTATATAATAGGTTCTGAGATCAGTTAGTGTGAGGCCTCCCACTTTTTTCTTCTTCTTTATTAATGCTTTGCTTATACAGGGCCCCCTCCCTTTGTGTATAAACGTAGTGATTTAGTTGTCCATGTTTTTAAAGAATGCTATTGGAATTTGTATCAGGATTGCATTGTATCTGTAGATCACTTTGGGGAGTATTGACATTTTCACAATGTTGAGTCTTCCTATCCCTGAGCATGGTATGTGTTTCCACTTAGGTAGGTCTCTTTAGGTTTCTTGCAGTAGTGTTTTGTAGTTTGTGTTTTGTAGTTTTCTTTGCACAGGTTTTGTGTCCCTGGTTAGATTTTTTCCTATGTATTTTATATTATTGGGGTTTATTGTAAATGGCATTGATTTACTGGATTCCCCTTTGAAGTTCCCTTTGTTGGTGTAGAGGAATCTAACTGACTTTTTAAAATATTTTTATTGTAATTTAGATGAAGGTTTATAGAACAAATAGTTTCTCATTAAACAGTCAGTACACATATTGTTTTATGACATTGGTTAACAACCCCACGACATGTCCACACTCTCCCTTCTCGACCTTGAGGACCTTTATTTGGTGAAAATATACATAGCCAAAATTACACCATTTTGAAAGTTTCCACATGTACAATTCAGTGACATTGATTACGTTCTTCCAGTTGTGCTACTATTCTCACTATCCTTTCCCAAATTATTCCATCACCATTATCTTCAACTCACTGCCCCCTAGGCTTCCCATCAAACCTTTTGAGTTGCTGTTGTCAATTTGATCTTACATAGATAATTCTTTTTTTGTACCTTAGATGAAGGTTTGCAGAACAAATAGTTTCTCATTAAACAGTTAGTACACATACTGCCCTATGACAATGGTTAACAAACCCATGACCTGTCAACACTGTCCCTTCTCAACCTTGGGTTCCCTATCACCAGCTTTCCTGTCCCCTCCGAATCTAACTGATTTTTGTGTGTTAATCTTGTATCCTGCTACTTTGCTGAAATCTTCTATTAGTTCCAGTGGTCTTCTTGTGGATGCTTTGGGGTTTTCTGTATATAAAATCATATCATCTATATTTTATCTCTTGCATACCAATTTGGACGCACTTTATTTTCTTGCCTTATTACTCTTGCTAAAACTTCCAGCCCAGTGGTAAATATGAGTGATGATAAAAGGCATCCTTGTCTTTTTCCATTCTCAGAGGGAATTCTTTCAGCCCCTCTCCATTGAGAATGATATTGCCTGTTGGTTTTGTAGAGATGCCCTTTATTATGTCGAGGAATTTCCCTTCTGTTTCCCAGGGGTGGTGGCCATGCAGGGGATGACCATGATGCGAGTGGTGGTGGAGGTGTGGTGGTGACCATGATATGGTTGGTACCAGTGGCACTGGCAGCAGCAGTGGTGTGGGTTGTGGTGGTGGTGTGGCTGATGTCTGTGGCTCAGGTGGTAGTAGAGGTGCAGGTGGTGGCATCAGTGTGGGTGGTGACCATGATGCAGGTGGTAAAGGCAATGCAGGTGGGGACCGTGATGTGGGTGGTGGCTGTGGAGCAAGTGGTGACAGCAGTGTGGGTGGTGACCATGATATAGGGGGTGGCAGCATCACAAGTGATGGAGTCAGTGTGAGTGGTGGGCGCAGCACTGGCAGTGGTGGAGTCGTGGCAGCACCAGCATGGGTTGTGGCATCGACCTGGGTGGTGGCAGCGGTGCGGTTGATGGTGGCAGAGTGGGTAATGACCACAATGTGGGTGGCGGTGGCGGCACTGATATTGGCTACAGCACGGGTGGGGTGGTGATGCAGGTGGAGGCGGCAGCATGAATGGTGTTGGCGGAGAGGGTGGTGGCAGAAGAGAGGATGGCAGCAGAGGTGTGGGTGGTGATGGCAGTGCAGGTGTTGACTATGATGCAGATGGTGATGGTGGTGCAGGTTGTGACCATGATGCAGGTGGTGGTGGCAGTGCACATGGTGTCAGCGTGTGGGTGGGGGTAGCACTGTGGCGGGAATGCAGGTGGCTGGGATGGAGTGACCATGATATGGGTGGTGACAGTGATGAGGATGGTGACGGCATTCTGGGTGGTGACCATGATGTGGATGGTGGTGGCATGGCGGGTGGTGCAGTTGTTGCTAGTGGTCATGGTGGTGCGGGCGGTGACCATGATACAGGTAGTGGTAGTGATGGGGTTGATGATCATGATGTGGGTAGTGGCAGTGGTGTGGATGGTGGTGGCGGTGCAGGTGGTGGTTACAGTGTGAGTGATGGCTGTGGTGAGGGTGGTGGATTCCATGTGAGTTGTCTGAACAGTGGGGGTGAGCACTATGATACAGGTGCGATGTTGGAGTGGGTGGTGAACATGCTGTGGGTGGTGGTGGGATTGCAGGTGGTGACATCACTGTGGGTGGTGGCCATGATGCAGGTGGTGATGGTGGAGTGGGTGGTGACCATTATGCATATGGTGGTGTCAGCATGGATGGTGATGGTGGTGCATGTTGTGCAGTTGGCATACAATATGACAGTGGCATGGGTTGTGGATTCAATATGGTGGCGGTGGCGTTGCAAGTGGCAGTAACTGTGTAGGTGGTGGCGGCAATGCAGGTGGTGGTGGCACACGTGGTGGAGTTGGAAGTGGTGGTGGCAGTATTTCAGGTGGTGAAGTTGACATGGGTTGTAGTGGCAGCGTGGGTAGTGGCAAAATGTAATTAAAAATACTGTTTTTTATATTTAAATGTGTATATCGCACTACTAGATTTTAATCATCCTAAACTAGATTACAAATTTCTTGAGGCTTGAATCTATGTGTACCATTCTCTTTATAACCACTAAACACAAAGCCTAGTGTTGGGCACGTTGTTGTTGTTAGCTGTCATGTAGTCAGACCTCGACTCGTGGTGACACCAGGCACAACAGATGGAAACCCTGCCTGGTCCTGCACCATCCCCAAGATCAGTTTGACATTGGACTATTGTGATCCACAGAGTTTCTTTTGGCTGATTTTCAGAAGCAGATGACCAGGCCTTTCTTCCTAATCTATGCTAGTCTAGAAACTCCACTGAAAACTGTTCAACAACATAACAACATGCAAGCCTCTACTGACAGAATGGTGATGGCTGCATATGAGGTGCATTGTCTGGGAATCCAACCTGGGTCTCTGTGGGGAAGGTGAGAATTCTACCACTGAACCACCAATGTCCTCAATGGGCACAGAGAGGAGGGTTCATGATGCATATTGAGATGAAGTGAGAAAAATCCTGTTATTGGAGTCTTGGTCCCTCTACTCCTAAGCAATCTAGAGCCAGTCAATCTTGCTCCAGTGTTTGTCATAACCACAAAGACCTTGGCATTTATTTATTCATTCAACAAGTTACTTTTTACCTCCTACCATGGTCTGAGGATAACAAGAAAAATTAAATCATGATTACTATACTCATTTGGTAGTTCTTTTTTTTCCCACAATCGGTAAGTTTCAGAAAGTCCTGGGATAAAAGATTTGCCCAAAGACATGTGTTTTAAGTGAAATTGGGCCCAGGTGATATAAATTCCTGGTGACCTTTGGAATTAAAGCCCATTCTCTGGCTTGTCTGTGGGGTAAGGATGCCTGGCCCCAGACTGCATGCCAACTGCCTCAAGATCCAAAGTGTTTTAACTTCTTCCTTCACTGGTTGTTTTGCCCTCTTAATAGCCCACAAACCTGCCTTATTTCTTCATTATGCCAAACTGTTTGACTCAATATTTCATGAATTTGTGTGATGCCATCTCTATTTACAGTATTTTATAAATAAATATGATAACATGGTATTTCATAATTATGTAAAATGATCAAGTCTTCGAGGTGGGAGGAACCTTTGTTCTTGTGATTGCTTATGGTTCATGTTGTCCTCACTGCTGCATAATTGTCCTTGTATGTGATGTTTCCTTCCATGGATTTCTTTGTTTCTCCTTTGTCATCCCTTGTTATTATTTCCTTTGAAACATAAACTCTCCTCTTCTGGTATGCAATTACTGTAGCTTAGCTCTTCAAGAATTTGTCAGTCGTTTACAATATGACTATCACTGTATGGGACACTATGGGAAAGACTCCAAAATCTATTTGATATTTGATGTAGTCTCTCCCCTTGAGGAGTTTAGGAACTAAGGAAGGACTTTTCTTTATATTCTTCTGTAGTAGTCTAAACCATGGATAATAGAAAATTACAATGAGTATGTGGATATTTCCTATTGGAATATTCAGTATTTTTCTGTGTCTTTGGCTTCTTTGCCCATCTACAAGAGAGACAGAGGGAGAAAGGGAATCATGGAAACGGCTTTGAATGTGTAATTTGTGGACGGTGTAATTTGGAAACTCCCACTCCCAGACATTGCCAGTAGAGTTGGCTTCCAGAACATTGGAGTAACTCCTGGGAGAGGGTATAGTTGCGAATCAGCAGCAGCCTGACTCATAACAGCAGAGGGAAAAGGGGAGTGCTTCCCTATTACCATCTACTACAAAAAAACTTGGACTATGCTCTGAGGAAACAGAAAGGAAAAAGATTGCTTTTACCTGGTGGAGAGGTAATTTTTGGCCATTAACACAACAATATGAATAAGCACTCAAGAATTAAATTTTATAAAGGAGTGTTAGGAGAAGGGAAGAGGGAGGGAGAGAGGGAAGTTGGGAGAGAGTGAGAGAGATAGAGGGAGGGAGAGAGAGAGAGAGAAAAAAAAAAGTATCAAAGTAAAAAAGGGAATGGAATGTATTAACCAAAAGAAAACCAAAGCCATTGCAATCTAGTCCATTTTGACTGACAGTGTCACTGCAGGACAGAGTGTAACTGCTGTACAGTGTTTCCAAGGCTATAATATTTACAGAATCTGAGTGCCACATCTTTCTCCTGCAGAGCCACTGGTGAGTTTGAACTGTCCACCTTTTATTAACAGCCAAGCTTTACCACTGCACCACCAGGAGTCCTATGGAATGGATTGCCTACATCAAAATGTTCTATGGTGTTTAAAAAGTTTAACTGTGTAGAGTTTTATAATCATTTACCAGAATACGAATAAGTAACATTGATATGATGGCTAGATTACTTACTTACATGTGTTTCTCTCCCTGGCATACCAGAATTCCAGCTTTGGGCCTTTTAAAATAATAACTTTGTGTCCTTAGCCTAGTAAGCACATCTTTAAACCACAGGCTATCATTTGACAGGTTGCCATAAGACGAACAGTGTCTTCTCCACGAACATCTCAGATCAACCGTCTTGAGAGGTGAATATTTTTCTGGGGGATGTGGCAGGCAAGTGTAGACATCATAGGAAATATACCTGGAGAAGCTTTACAGTAGCCTTGTTGATAAACAGTCCTAGGAATAAGGTCATCTTTCTACCAGTGCTAGTAAAGCAGAGCTTTGGAGCACAAATATTTATTTTAAAAACGTGATTTAAGAAAATTCCTTCATTGTGTGCTGGTTCTACCATCTGTCCACACTTACCAGAGCAGTATTAGCATAAATAAATGGGCTCTTTTCTATCTCATCTTTCCCTGTTCTGACACGTATTGTAACTAATATATCCATTTTTGAGGAGCATTAGATTTTGCCAAGGTGCTTATAAAATTATGTTATTGTTATTCTGTATTAATTTAACCTGAGATGATTAAAGGATAGGCCCTTTAGATTTTATAAATTATGATATTTAGAGATCCTAATCACTTTTTCAAAGGGAAAGCATAAAAACTTCCCCAAAGATCAAACTGATTGTTATCACAGTGATTTTGTTTTGTTTTTGTTCTTCTTTCCAAACATGAGTAAATGAAGTGACTGTAAGTTTGCAAAAATAATGAATAAACTGATGAAGTTCAAGATGAAGACCTCAAGTGCTCATCAAATTCCAGGCTTGGGGCCTGTGATTTGTTTTCTCCTGCCAGAAATCTTGTTTCTCTTTCATGGTTTGAATTATATACATCATTTTATAAAATGGTAAGATTCAGCAGTTCTTTTCTTAAATACACAGTAGATACATATTTCTTCTAAAAGAACACCACCTCTTATATCATAATACTCGAAATTATGGCAGTGGGATATTCATGACCTTTGTCTCAACTACTTAGTTTGGATACAGCTTTAGTTTTTGAACCACAGTCATAATATTATCTTATACAAATGCCAGGTAAGAAATTAATGTGAACTACATTTATTTTTTTTTCCTTTTTTGTTCTTTAGATGAAGGTTTATGGAGAAAATTAGTTTCTAATTAAATAATTAATGCACATATTGTTTTGTGACATTGGTTGCCAGCCCCATTACATATCAACACTCTGTGCTTCTTATCCTTGGGTTCCCCATTACCAGCTTTCCTGTCCCCTCCTCCTTTCTCATGCTTGCCCCTAAGCTTGTGTGTTCATTTAGTCTTGTTTTTTTTTATGGGCCTTTCTAATATTTGGCTGACAGGTGAACCTCAGGAGTGACTTCAGTACTTAGTTAAAATGGTGTCTGGGGGCCATACTCTTGGGGTTTCTCTAATCTCTGTCAGACCAGTAAGTCTGGTCTTCTTTTTTTGTGAATTTGCAAGTTGTTCTATATTCTCTACAGCTCTGGAACACTCTATTGTGATCCCTGTCAGAGTAGTTAGTGATGGTAGATAAGTCCCCATTTAGTTGTGTTGGACTCAGTCTGGTGGAGGCTCTGGTAGTTGTAGTCTGTTAGGCCATTGGGCTAATCTTTCCCTTGTGCCTTTGGTTTTCTTCATTCTGCCTTGTTCCAGACAAAGTGGGATCAGTGGAGCATCTTAGATGGCCACTCACAAGCTTTTAAGACCTCAGACACTACTACCAAGTAAAACAATTTCTTCATAAACTGTGTTATGCCAATTGAGCTAGTTGTTCCCCATGACCATGATCCCCAGGCCCTCAGGGAGTTTGGATGTGTCTATGAAGCTTCCATGATCTTGCCTTGGACAAGCTGTGCTGCCTTCCCCAGTATTGTGTAGTCTTACCCTTCACAAAAGGTACCACTTATCAATTGTCAAGTTAGTGTTTTTTCCTCCCTACCAATCCCCTCCTTTGTAACCATCAAAGATTGTTTCTGTGCATAAACCTTTTCAGGAATTTGTGTAATGTTGGTTTCATACAGTATGTGTCCTTTATGACTGACTTATTTCAGTCAGTACAATGCCCCCCAGATTCATCCATGTTGTGAGAAGTTTTGCAGATTCATCATTGTTCTTTATTGTTGGGTAATATTCCATTGTGTGTATATACCATAGTTTATTTATCCATTCGTCTGTTGATGGGCACTTAGGTTGTTTCCATTTTTTTGCTATTTTGAATAATGCTGCAGTGAACTCCAGTGTGCATATTCATGCGACGTCTGTTATTTCTCTAGGATGTATTTCTAGGAGTAGAATTTTGAATCGTATGGTATTTCTATTTCTAGCTTTTTAAGGAAGGACATATCATTTTCTGAAAAAGTTGTACCATTTTACATTCCCACCAGCAGTGCATAAGAGTCCCCATCTCCCCACAGCCTCTCATACATTTGTCATTTTCTGATTTTTTAATTCATGACAGTAATGTAGGGGTAAGATAGTAACGCATTGTAGTTTTGATTTGCATTTCTCTAATGGCTAGTGATCAGGAGCATTTACTTATGTGTCTGTTTGCAGCCTGAGTGTCTTTGGTGAAGTGTCTGTTCATATATTTTGCCCTAACCATAACCCTAACTTTAACCACCACCAGCATCACAGAATATGTTTCTGGGTGCAGGAAGATGGTGGGGCTGGCTACAGCGGGGTCTGTGTCTGCCAAGCAGGTCCACTTGGGCTCCTTGCTGGGGGGGCAGACTCCCTTTCAGCCATGGGGATAATTGCTGGGAGGGTCATGTACCCAACAGGCTCCTGAAGACACCGAATGGGTAGATGCAAAAGTGGATGAGTGGTTACCAGGGGCAGGAGTGAGCATGTCAAAAATGTGGAAGGGGCCTGTTTTCTAATCTGTATTTTTGCGATCACAAACAAAACAAAATAATCACCACCAAAGGTGTTCTTTTTAACCCTTTTAATTCTCCTGTGATGCAGGAAGGCAGGCAGGCAGGCAGGCAGACAGACGGTGTCAGGGAGGGGTGATGGTTGAACAACAGGATGAAAGGTCATTCCCCGTCGCTGAAACATGCATGTGAAAAATGTTGAACAGGCAAATGTTTTCTTAGATGTGGTTTTGCCACCATCCAAATTAAAAACAAAACCACTACCACCACAAGGTTTCTTTTGAACTCTTGTAATTCTTCTGCAATGCAGGCAGGCCAGCAGTGCCGGGCAGGGACCCTGCTGGCGGACATGGGGAAATGATATGGAGGCTGGGGGGTGGGAGTGCAGACAGGCAGGCAGGCACACACGGGCTGGCCTGCGATGCCCTCCCAAATCCGGTTCAGACCGGTTCCGGCCTGACTTGGAATCATCACATGGAGGTCTGGGAGGCACCCAGGAGTGAAGTCATACTTAAGGAAATTTAGCTGAGGACGCCCCACCCAGAGACCCTCAGGTGGCCGGCATGGGTGGTTGGTTTGCGGACTCACTGTAGACTCAAGAAAATGGCGCATCTGGGGCCATTGGGAGATCTCCAGCAGCTCCTGCATGTGTGCGTGCATAAGCTGTGGGGGGTGGAGTGAAGGGGAGAGGAGAGGGGGATGCTGAGAGAGCAAGGACGTGGCAAAGTTTCCACGTGCCTAGTAAGTGTGTTCTTATATGGACAGCAAGCCCCTGTTATCATCCTCAGTCACTTGAAGACACTCCTCTTGGATGGAGAAACGTTGTTCAATGTCACCAGCACAATCACAACAGAAATTGTGAGGGCCTATCAGCAGCGGTAGCACCACTGCGGACGAGATCCACGGCCTCCCCCAGCTCAGCCTGTGGTGAGAGGCTCTGCCATTCCTGTGGACTCTACGTTGCTGATATCCAGATCCAGTCAAACGTGGCCACCTAGTGGTGTCTGCTAGGTGGGGAAGAGAGTTGGAGGTGGTGGAGGAGAAAGAGGAAGGGGGGGGGGGGGGAGGAAGGGAAGGAAGGAAAAGATCACCTGACAGGTGAAGGGATGGAAAGGAGCACCATGCCAGGCCAGGGAGCTGGCCCAGGGAGTCCTGCCCCCTTTGGCTCTGTGAAGCCCGTCCCACACAGAACATGAATACTCCCTCCCCCTCCCTCACAACACGTGAAGCCCTTTGCCCACCTAGTCACCCTCCAGGCTGAGATTAGCAGTACGTCCTGGATTTGGGCCCATGTGGTTGACCCAGTCCCTGTGGAAAGACTTGAGGTCTTCAGAACTGCCTGGCCACAAGACACAAATCTCCTAGCACAGAGCATCAACGTCCAACCTCAACCCAAACTGACATGTGGTAGAAGTGACCAACGCCGACACGCAGGTGGACACAGACACATGCACACACACACGTGCACACACAAACATGAAATCTAACCTGCAATCCACAAACAACACAAAAAATACACATAGAATGGACATACACAATACACAGAAAAACGTGTGAACACACACACACAATACATAGCACACGCAGAGATGCACACACTGACATGCAGCACACACAAAATACACAAATAACACACACTCAGACACAGAGACACAACACATGCGCACATGCACACACCCGCACAATACATAGCACACTCACAGACACAGACGCGGACATTCAGACACACACAACACACACCAAAATACATGAACACACACTGACACACTCAGACACACACACAGACAAAGCATATGGAACGGTCACGCACAAACCCACAACACACACACAGCATCCACAGAGATGCAGACAGAAACATGCACAGTTAGACATGGACACACAACACACCCACAACACACACAGACATAAGACACGTATGCAGACACAACATGCACAACACAACACATTGATGGATCCATACAGCCAACATAGCCACAAAATCAATTGAACTGCAGCTTCGCCAAGGAGGCAGGACTAAGACCCTAAGCGAGATATCTGGTCTACCTGGATCTTTGGGGGTGGGAAAAAGAAAAAAAAACTTAAGTCCACCTCTTCGGAAACAGACTGAGTCGGGTTCAATCATCTCATCGCAGTGCTGGTCCACCCTGGTTCCCTGGCCGGGGTCCAAGGGTCTGAGACCTATGGGATGTGTGGCCACGGCCTTGGACCCTCTGCCTCACCACTACACTGCCGGCGCCTCACTCTTTCCTCCGTCACCCCCCGCACAAACCCGAGATTCAGACTGGATCAACCCGCCTGGTCAACCTGGACCTTGGGGAGATGGGTGGGGCACAAGGGCATGTAATATCAGGCCCTAGACCTCCCCGTCACTGCACCCACCGGCAGGGAAGAGAGGATTCGGAAACACGGACTAAGGGCATCAGCTGCGCAAGCGTGTGTGAAGCCGCTAGCCATCCAGCCCATGATGCCGCCTGGGAGAGGGGCCGAGGGCCGCTTCTCACTGCCAAGGCCTCTGCTGTCCCCTGCCACCTCTTCCGCACCCCAGCCCAGCCCAGCCTGGGGGGACAGTGCACCCTGGCGGGGTGTGGAGAGAAGAGAGGGCAGTGAAGTGCAGTCACCACGGGAGCATCCCCCTACGCGGAGTGGCGCACGTACACCCCCTCTGCATGCATGCACGCATGCACGCACGTGCCATCTCCTGGCCCGAGAAGCCCCGTGGCAGGATGTGTGACTACCCACCGATCAGCCGGTCATATTCGCGTGCGTGAGACCCACCACTGCTCCACTCTCACAGAGCGGGGGTCACAGGGTCACCAAAATGTCGTGGTGAAGATGGTGGCTGGCAGCAGCGACACCACAGGACACCCCTGGGAAGGAGAGTGAATGCTAGAGAGAGGGATACAATTGTGAAAACATAAGACAATCCCTTGTGTAGAGGGCTTACTTTCAATAGATCAGCAAGGGAGCTGCTCTGCAGCATATGAAACCCCAACCAAGAAACTGGTCCTTTACAAATGGATTAGCACCAGGCTCCCCAAGAATGTGCAGTGCATGATGGGCATAGATGTGAAAGAGGTGTGGAATAGACAATGTGGAATATGTGGAATGATGTGAAATAGAAGTGGAATATATATGGAATAGAGTTGGAATAGTGGTGGAATAGTCATGGAATAGATGTGGAATAGATGTGGAAAGGTGATGTGGAATAGATGTGAAATATATGTGGAATAGACGTGGAGTAGATGGGAAATAGATTGGAGTTCAATGTGGAAAAGATGATATGGAATAGATGTTGAATAGATGTGGAATAGGTGTGGAATATACATGGAAAAGAGGTGTTACAGACTTGGAAAAGAAGTGGAATACATGTGGAATAGACATGCAATACAAGATGTGGAATAGATTCAGAATACATGTGGAATAGATGTGGAATACAGGAAAATAGATGTGGAATAGACATGGAGTAGTCCGGGAATAGACGTGGAAGAGACAGTGAATAGATGTGTAAAAGGTGTGGAAAAGACATGGAGAAGACTTGGAAGAGATAGATGCATAACAGATGTGAAATACGGGTGGAATAGATGTGGCATAGTCGTGGAATAGACGTGGAATAGATACAGAATACATGTGAAATAGTTGTGGAACCGATGTGAAATGAATAATGTGCAGTAGACGTGGAATAGGTGATGTGGAACGTAGGAGGAATAGATGTGGAATAGGCATGGAATAGATGGCATGGTATAGATGTGGAATAGAGGTGGAATAGAGATGGAATAGATGTGGAATAGAGGTGCAGTAGTCATGGAAGAGATGATTTGGAATAGATGTTGAAGGTATATGGAGTATATGTGAAATAGGTGTGAAATAGACATGGAATAGAGGAGTAATAGATGTGGAATAGAGGTACAATAGTTGTGGAATAGACTTGGAATAGACATAGACTAGATGTGGAATAGACGATGTAGACTAGGTGTGTAATAGATGGGGGACAGGTGTGGAATAGAAGTGGAATGGAGGTAGAATAGATGTTGAATAGACATGGAATGGAGGCGGAATAGATGCGGCATAGTCGTGAAACACGTGGAATAGATGTGGAATAAATGATGTGGAATAGAGGAAAAAATAGAGATGGAATAGAAGTGGCATAGATGTGATATAGATATTGAATAGACATTGAATAGACGTGGATTAGGTGTGGAACAGATGTGGAATAGATATGGAATACACTTGGAATAGAGGTAGAATACATGTGTAATGGACATGGAATACCAGTTGAGTAGATGTGGAATAGATAATGAATACATATCAGATAGAAGTGGAATAAATGATGTGGAATTGACAAAGAATAGACGATGTGGGATGTATTTGGAATAGAGGTGGAATAGACCTGGAATAAATGATGTGGAATAGATGTGTAGTAGAGAAAGAATAGAAGTTGAGTAGACGTGATATAGATGTTGAATAGACATCTAATAGACGTGGATCAGGCATGGAATAGATGACATGGAATATATGTGCAATAGATGTTGATTAGATGTGGAATATAATTGGAATAGTGGTAGAATACATGTGTAATGGACCTGGAATAGAGGTTAAACAGATTTGGCATAGATATGGAATAGATGTGGAATAGACGAGGAATACATATGAAATAGACTTGGAATAAATGATGTGGAGTTGGCAAAAGAATAGATGATGTGGAATGTACTTGGAATAGGTATGGAACAGAGGTGGAACAGATCTGGAATAGAGATGGAATAGTTGTGCAATAGATGTGGAATAAATCATGTGGAATGGATGTGGAAAAGAGAACATGGAGTAAATGTGGAATAGATGATGAGGAGATATGGAAAAGAAGCGGAATAAAGGTGGAATAGTGGTGGAATAAATGTTTCAAAAACTTAGAACAGATGTGGAATTTATGTGGAATAGGCATATAATAGAGTTGGAATAGACGTGGAATACCTGTGGAATATACGTGGAATAGAAATGGAATACAAGAAAGAGATGAGAAATAGATGTGGAATAGACGTGGAGTACATGTGGAAACTACGTGGAGTTGATGTGGAATAGGTGTGGAATTCAGGTGGAATAGACAAGGAATAGATGATGTGGAATAGAATTTAAATATGTGTGGACTAGAGTAAGAATAGAGGTGGAACAGAGGTAGAATAGAGGTATAATAGATGTGGAATAGAGATGGAATAAATGTGGCATAGAAGTGGATTAGACATAGAATAAATGATATGGAATCAACAAGGAACAGACGATGTGGAACATGTGAAATCAATGTAGAATAGTTGTGGAATACTTGTAGAATAGAGGTGGAATAGACTTGGAGTAGAGGGGGAATAGATGAGGAATAGTGGATTAGATCATGGGGAATAGATGTGGAAGCGAGATGAAATTAAGTTGGAATAGAAGTGGAAGAGTTGTGACATAGATATTGAATATATGGGGAATAGATGTGGAAGCGAGATGAAATTAAGGTGGAATAGAAGTGGAAGAGTTGTGACGTAGATATTGAATATACAAGGAATAGATGTGGAATAGACATGGAATAGTCGTGGAATAGATGTCGGGGGATAGATGTGTAATAGATGTGCAATAGACATGGAATATAGGTGAAGTACAAGTGGAATAGACGTGGACTAGATGATGTGGAATAGATATGGAATTAGGAGGAATAGAAGTGGAATAGACGATGTGGTAATGATGAGGAATAGTTGAATGGATGTGGAAGAGCTGTGGAATAGATGTCAAGTAGACATGGAATAAATCATGTGGATTAGAGATAGAATAGACAATGTGTAACGTGAAATAGATGTGGAATAGACAAGGAATACAGGAGGAATAATGGTGGAATAAACGTGAAATAGATGTGGAATAGACAAGGAATAGATGCTGAATAGACATGGATTAGACGTGGAATAGATGATGTGCAATAGATGATGTGGAACATATGTAGAATACAGACGTAATAGTGGTGGAATAGGTATGGAATAGATTTGGTATAGAAGTGGAATAGGCGTGGAATAGAGGTAGAATAGATGTGTAATACATGTGGAATAGAGGTGGAGTAGATTGGACATAGATGTGGAATAGACGAGGAATACACATGTAGTAGACTTGGAGTAAATGATGTACAATAGACATAGAATAGACAATGTGGAACGTATGTCAAATAGGTATGGAATAGAGGTGGAAAAGAGTTGGAATAGACATGGAATAGACAGAATAGATGTGGAATACATGTGGAATAGACAGAACAGATGTGGAATAGATGTGAAATAGAGGTGGAATAGATGTTGAATACAGGTGGAATAGGCATGGAATAGTTGTGGATTAGATATGGAAAAGACATTGAATAGAGGTAGAATAGGCGTATAAGGGACGTAGAATACATGTGGCATAGATGTGGAAGAGTCATGGAATAGACAAAAATACACATGAACTCGATGGAGAATAGACGTTAAATAAATGATGTGGAATCGACAAGGAATATATGATGTGGAACATATGTGAAATAGATGTCAAATAGATGTGGAGTACATATGGGATACAGGTGGAATGGAAGTGGAATACACGTGGAATAGAGGTGAAATAGACGTGGAATACTTCATGTGGAACAGATGTGGAAAAGACGATGTGGAACATGGGGAATAGAAGTTGAATAGATATGGATTGAGGTGGAATAGTGGTGAAATAGGCATAGAATAAATGTTGAATAGACATGGAATAGATGGAGAATAGATGATGTGAAATAGATATGGAGAAGAGGTGGAATAATGGTGTTGTAGAAGTGGAATAGTGGTAGAATAGCCATGGAGTAGATGTGAAATCGCTGTGGAATAGGTGTGTAATAGATGATGTGGAATAATGGGATAATAGATGTAGTATAGAGGTGGAATAGAGGTCTAATAGTGCTGGAATACAAGTGGAATAGATGAGTAATAGATGTCAAATAGACATGGAATAGATGTGGAAAAATCAAATGGAATAGACAATGTGGAACAATTGATTTATTCCACATCTATTTGACATCTATTCCAAATCTATTTGACGTCTATTCCACACCTATTTCACACCTAATACACATATTTCCCACAAATATTCCACGACTATTCCATATCATGTATTCAAAATCTATTCAGCATCTATTCTGTGTTTATTTTGTGCCTGTGCCACATCTATTCCACATCATCTATTCCAAGTATGTTCCACATCTATTCCATATCTATTCCACATATGTTCCACATCGTCTATTCCACGTCTATACCACTTGATTTATTCCACATCTATTCTACGTCTATTTGACACTGATTCCACATCTATTCAACAATGTCTTCTCCACACCTTTCCTGATTTTAAACCATGTAGTATCCCCTTGTTCTGTTCAAAGGACTTCTGCTTGTTCTATGTATCTGTTCTACATGAGCACAATTAACTAGTCTGGAATTTCCATTCTTTGCAATGTTATCCCTAATTTGTTATAATCCACACAGTCAAATGCCTTTGCGTAGTCCATAAAACACAGGTAAACATCTTTCTGAAATTCTCTGCTTCCATCCAAGATCCGTCTGACATCAGTAATGGTATCCCTCATTCCATGTCCTCTTCTAAATCTGGCTTGAATTTCTGGCAGTTCCCTGTTGATGTACTGCTACAAACATTTTTAAATTATTTTCAACAAAATTTTACTACACATAAGTTACATTAGCAAGAAACAAACCCTGGGCTTCTACATGGAATGTGAGAACTCTCCCACTGAACCACCAGTGGCCCTTGAAATGCCCTATATCAGTGAAATAATGACTCAGAAATTTAACTGCCTATCCTGATTTCCCATCTAAAGCATAGATCAGTGCATCCAAGCTCTTATTCTGTATCTCTCTGGATATCTTATAGAATTTTCAAGGTGAATGTGCAGTTTTCCCAACCTGCACTGCCAATCCCTGGTATAGCACTATCCATCAACAGGATGCCTTCGTAATCTGTCTTTCTCTCTGGCATTCCATATCTAGCTGGTTCCCAAGTACTAATTATCTTTAGAATTTACCTCCCCCCATTTATGTTAATTATTTTATGTGGATGGTTGTATAATTAGCTACATTTCTTTTGTCTCTTTCCAGAATATTCCCTACAGTGAGTTTTATCAAACTCAAAATATCCTCATTTTACAAATGAAATAACAGAAACCAATATAGATTCAGCATTGCTTACAGACAGTGGCAGAGTTGATTATAGATTTTTTAAATTTTTAACTGATTCTAATAAGAAGAGCTAAAAAAACTCGTTTGCCCTTTCCCTTAATTTTTTAAATTTTATTGTCGTAGATGAAAGTTTATAGCACAAAGTCGTTTCTAATTCAAAAATTTATACACAAATTGTTTTGTGACATTGGTTGCAATCCTTATGATATGTCCAAACTCTTCCCCACTCCTTTTCCACCTGGAGTTCTCTGTGTCCATACATCCAGTTTTCCTGTGCCTTTCTGCCGTTTCATCTTTGCTTTTGGGCAGATGTTACCTGTTTGGTCTTGTATACTTGATTGAACTAGGAAGCACGTTTCCTCACGTGTTTTTTTTAATAGGCCTATCTAATCTTTGCCTGAAAGGTCGACTTCAGGAGTGGCTTCAGTACTCAACACAGTGTCTGGGCCATATTCTCAGGGACAACCCCAGCCTCTGTCAGACCAGTAAGTCTAGTCTTTTTTTTTTTTGTGAATTTGGATTTTTTTCTACATTTTTCTCCTGCTGTTTCTGGAACCCTCTATTGTGATCCTTTTTTGAGCTGTTGGTAGTGGTAGCCTCACACCATCTAGATTTTTGGCTCAGGCTAGTGGAAGCTGTGGTTCATGTGGCCCATGAGTCCTTTGGAATAATATTTTTCTTGTGTCTTTGGTTTTCATCATTCTCCTTTGCTCAGAACGTGATGGGACCAATAGATGAATCTTAGATGGCTGCTCATAAGCTTTTAAGACCCCAGATTCTGCTCAAAAAAGTAGGGTGTGGAACATTTTCTTTATGAACTATGTTATGCCAATTGACCTAGATGTCCCCAGAGAACATGGTCCCTAGCCCTCAGCCCCACTAATTCAGTGCCTCAGGGTGTTCGGATGTGTCTAGGAAGCTTCTATGATTTTGCCTTGGTCGAGTTGTTCTGGATTCCCCTAGGTTGTGGGTTCTATTTCCCTTCACCCATGTTAACAGTTGCCTACCATCAAGTTAGTGATTTCTCTCCTCCCGAACGCTCCCCTCACTCATAACCATCAAAGATTGTTTTTTTTTTGTGCGTAAACCTTTTGTTGGGTTTTTATAATAGTGGTCTCATACAATATTTGTCCTTTTGTGATTGACGTATTTCACTCAGTGTAATGCCCTCCAGATCCATCCATGTTGTAAGATGTTTCACAGATGCAAAATTTTTCTTTATCATTGCATAGTATTCCATTGTGTGTAGGTATCATAATTTATTTATCCATTCATCTGTTGATGAGCACTTGGATTGTTTCCAACTTTTTGCTATTGTGAATAATCCTCCAAAGAAAATGCCTGTATATATGCCTACTTGTGTGATGGCTCTTATTCTTCTAAAATATATTCCTAGGAGTGGAATTGCTGGATTGTATGGTGTTTCTATTTTTACTTTTTAAGGAGACACCATATCGTTTTCCATAGTGCTTGCACCATTTTACATTCTCAACAGCAGTGCATAAGGCTTCCAATCTCCTTGCTACCTGTCCAAAATTTTTTTCTCTTGCTTTTAGTAATGTCTGGGTGAGAGGATGTCTCATTTTGGGTTTTTTTTTTGTTTGCATTTCTCTAATGGCCTATGATCACAAGCATTTCTTCTTGTGTCTGATAGCTGCCTGAATGTCTTTGCTGAAGTACTTGTTCATATCCTTTGCCAATTTTTAAATTGGATTATTTGTCTTTTTGTTATTGAGATGTTGAATTATTCTATAGATTTTAGAAATTAGATCCTTGTCAGAAACGTTGTAGCCAAAAATTTTTTTATCAGTCTTTAGGTTCTCTTTTTTCTGTATTGGTCAAGTCTTTGGATGAGCTTAAGTTTAAGTTTTAGGTGCTTCCTGTTATCTAGTTTATCTTCTGGTGTCTGTGCATTGTTAGTTATGATGTATATTCTCTTTTTGCCATGTATTAGGACCCTTAGCATTGTCCCTTTTTTTTTTCTTCCACGATCTTATTGTTTTAGGTTTTATATTTAATTCTGATCCGTTTTGAGTTAGCTTTGTGTGTGGGTCCTGTTTCATTTTTCTATAGATGGACATCTAGGTATGTCAGCACTGTTTGTTAACAAGACTGTGTATTCTCCATTCAGTAGACTTTGGCCCTTTGCCAAACATCAGCTGTTCATAGATGGATGGATTTACATCTGGGTTCTCGATTCTGTTCCATAGGTCTATGTGACTTTTGTTGTACAGTACCATTCTGTTTTGACTACCATGTCTGTACAGTAGGTTCTGAGATCAGGTAATGTGAGGCATCCCACTCTTTTTTTCTTTTTTATTAATGCTTTGCTTATACAAGGCCTCTTCCTTTTCCATATAAATGCAGTAATTTTGTTATCCATGTCTTGAAAGAATGCTATTGGAATCTGAACCGAGATTGCATTGTATCTGTAGATCACTTTGGGGATTATTGACATTTTCACAATGTTGAGTCTTCCTATCCGTGAGCAAGGTATGTTTTTCCACTCAGTAGGTATCTTTTGGTTTCTTGCAGTAGTGTTTTGTAGTTTTCTTTGTATTGGTTTTATGTCCGTGGTTAGATTTATTTCTGAGTATTTTATCTTCTTCCCCCACGTGTCTGGATTGGAGAAGACTCATTAACAACCCCCATTATGCAGATGACTCAATTCTGCTTGCTATAATTGAAGAGGACTTGAAGTACTTACTGATGAAGATCAAAGAGCACAGCCTTCAGTATGGATTACACCTCAACAGAAAGAAAACAAAAATTCTCGCAACTGGACCAATAAGCAACATCATGATAAATGGATAAAACATGGAAGTTGTCAAAGATTTCATTTTATTTGGATCCATGATCAACACCCATGGAAGCAGCAGTCAGGAAATCAAAAGATGCATTGCATTGGGCAAATCTGCTGCAAAAGACCTCTTTAAAGTGTTAAAAAGCAAAGATATCACCTTGGAGACTAAGGTGCACCTGACCTAAGCCATAGCGTTTTCATTTGCCTTATATGCATGTGAAAGCTGGACAATGAGTAAGGAAGACCGAAGAAGAATTGAAGCCTTTGAATTGTGGTGTTAGAGAAAAATATTGAACATACAATGGAATGCCAAAAGAATGAACAAGTCTGTCTTGGAAGAAGTACAACAAGAATGCTCCTTAGAAGCAAGGATGGCGAGATCACGTTTCACATAGTTTGGACGTGTTATCAGGAGGGATCAGTCCCTGGAGGAGGACATCATGCTTGATAAAGTAGAGGGTCAGCAAGAAAGAGGAAAACCCTCAACAAGATGCAGTGACACAGTGGCTGCAACAGTGGGCTCAAGTATAAAAACGATTGTGAGGATGGCACAAGACCGGACAGTGTTTTGTTCTGTTGTACGTAGTGTGGCTGAGTTGGAGCCAACTGAATGGCACCTAACAACAACATTTTATCTTCTTGGGGGCTATTGTATATGACATCTATTTACTGAATTCTTTTTTGAAGTTCTCTTTGTTGGTGTAGAGATATCCAACTGATTTTTGTATGTTAATATTGTATTTTGATACTTTGCTGAAATCTATTAGTTCCAGTAACTTTCTTGGAGATGATCTGGTGTTTTCTGTGTATAAGATGACATCATCTGCGAATAGGTATAGTTTTACCTCTTCCATACCAATTTGGATGCACTTTATTTTCTTACCTTATTGATGTAGTTGGGACTTGCAGCATAATGTTGAATAAGAGTGATGAGAAAAGCCATCCTTGTCTGGTTCTTTCAGTCTCTCTCCATTTAGAATGATGTAAGCTGTTAGTTTTGTACAAATTACCCTTATTATATGGAGGAATTTCCCTTCTATTCCTATTTGGTTAAGAGTTTTTATCAGGAATTGTTGTTGAAGTTTGTCAAATGCCTTTTCTGTGTCAATTGATATGATCATGGGATTATTTTGTTTTATTTATGTAGTGGATTACATTGATTTTCTAATGTTGAACTATCCCTGAATAACTGTTTTAAATCCCACTTGGTCATGATGGTTTTTTTTTTTTTCATATGTTGTTGATTAATATTGGCTAGTATTTTGCTGATAATTTTTGCGTCTATGTTCATGAGGCATATGTCTGTAGTTTTTTGTGTTTTTGCATGGCCAGGGTTATGCTGGCTTCATAGAGTGAATTCAAGCGTATTAACTTTTTTTCTATGCTTTGAAATAATTTGAGTTGTATAATTGCGAACTTTTCTTTGATAGTTTGGCAGAATTCCCCAGTGAAGCCATCCAGGTCAGGTCTTTTTTGTTGTTGCTGCTGGCATTGGTGGGAGTTTTTTTTTTTTTTTTTTTTACTTCAATTTCTTCTTTTATTATGGTTTGGCTGAGTTTTTCTAACTATGTGTTAGTATAGGTAGGTAGTGTGTTTCCAGAAATTTGTCCATTTCCTCTAGGTTTTCCAATTTGAGTGAATTTTTCATAGTTTTCTGTTATGATCCCTCTTATTTTAATTGTCTATTTTGATACTACCTCTCTGATTTCTTATACATGTCTTTTGCTTCCTCTCCTGTTTTCTTTTGTCAATTTCTCTACGGACCAAACTTTTTGGTCTTATTGATTCTGTTGTCTTCTGTTTGTTTGTTTTTATTTCATTCTCTGTTTCATTTATTTCTGCTCTAAACTGTATTATTTCCTTCCGTGTGATGCCTGTGGGCTTCTTTTGTAGTTATCTTTCTATTTTTGAGTTGTAGGGTTAGTGGGTTTTTTTGGCCGTTTTTATCTTTTTTTGTGTGTGTGTTTACCGCTATAATATGACCTCTAAGCACTAGTTTTGCTGTGTCCCAAATGTGTTGATAAGATGTGTTTTCATTCTCGTTTGATTCTGATTTTTTTATTCCATTCTTGATTTTTTTCTATTACCTGGTAGTTTTTAAGCAAGGTGTTCAGTTTCAGTGTATTTGATTTTTTTGTTGCTGTTTTTGTTATTGATTTCTATTTTATAGCATTATGATCAGAGAAGATGCTTTGTATTGTTTTAGTGTTTTGGATTTTGTTGAGGCTTGCTTTGTTGTCTAAATGTGGTCTATTCTGGAGAATGTTCCATGTGTGTTGGAAAACAATGTATACTTTCCTGCTGTTGAGTGGAGTGTTCTGTATGTCTGTGAGGTTGAGTAGGTTGATTTTGTCATTGAGATCTTCTGTATCTTTATTGAGTTTCTTTCTAGATTTTCTATCCTTCAGTGAAATTGGTGTGTTGAAATCTCCTACAGTTATTGTGAAACTGTCTATTTCTCTTTTCAGTGCTGGTTGTTTAATGTATTTGTTTTATGAGTTTGTTTTATGTATTTGGAGCCCTGTCAGTGGGTGCATACATATTTATTACGGTTATGTCTTCCTGGTGTATTGACACTTTAGCCATTATAGAGTGGCATTCCTTATGCTTTATGGTAGATTTTGCTTTAAAGTCTTTTTTTTCAGAGATTAATATTTTCACTCCTGCTCTCTTTTGTTTATTGTTTGCTTGATATATTTCTTTCCATCCTTTGAGATTTAGTTTGTTTATGTCTTTGTGTCTCAGGAATGTTGCTTATAGACAGTATCTAAATCTATTATATTTATTCATTCTGCCACTCTGTCTTTTACTGGTGCATTTAGGACATTTATATTTAGTGTAATTGTCTTAGGCTGGGTTCTCTAGAGAAACAAAATCAGTAAAGTGTGTATATATATATCAAGGAAACAGCTCACACGATTGTAGAGGCTAAAACGTCCCAATTCCGTGTATCAGGGTAGAGGCCTCTCCCAATTCATGTAGCTGCATAAGCTGGTAAGCCCAAGATTGGAAGGTCAGAGAGCAGAGCTCCTGCTCACAGGCTGTGAATGTCGATGAATTCCAAGATTGGCAGGCAAGAGCACAATGTTTCTTGTGATTCACATATCTTCAGGGGCCGGTGAACCCAAGATTGGCAGGTCAGAGAGCAGGGCTCCACTCACAAGCTGTGAAGGTCGACAAATCCCAAGTTCGGCAGATAAGCTGACAGCTCAAGTCCCAAGAACCAGCGGTGAGATGACAGGATGCAGCCACAGGATCAAGAGTGAGCAAAAAGCCAGAACGTCTGCTTATATTCAGATGCAGGCGACATTCCCAAGGAAACTCCCTTTCATCTGGTTGGCTACTCACAGCATATTCAATCATGGGAGTGATTACATATAAGCACTGAGAATCATGGTCCAGCCAATTTGACACACTATCTTAACTATCACTGTAATTATTGGTAGGTATGATTTTACTGATTTTTTTTTGGTGGTGCATATGGATTCTTTGGTCCACTTAATTTTTTGTGCTGAGTTCTTTTTGTTTATGGATTTTCTTTTCATTTCTTTCATTATTGTTGATTTGGTGTTTGCTGAGTTTTTCTGTTCTTCTCCCTTTTATTTTGATGGGTAGGTTTCTTAGCTTCCTTTGCGGTTACCTTGAAATTCACCTTTATTTTTCTAAGTTTAAACCAGTCTTTAATTTCTTGATTTTGCCTCGACATCCTCCCCATATGGAAGTTCTACGACCACACTGCTTTTTCTTTTTCCTCTGACATTGTGGCCATTTACATATTGATGTCTCTGGTTCCCTGTTTTCAGTCTTTTAGCTGTTTTATTTTTGAGAATTCCCTATCTGGGTTGGTATCTGGTTGAACTGTCCTGTGTCCTAGTCTTGGATTGTCTGCTGTTACTGGTTTTCTAACCGAGATGACTCCCTTTAATTTTTTTTTTTTTTTTGTAATTTGGATCCTGTTTTTACATATTCCCTTAATTTCTGTTCATCTGGAAATGACCTAATGTTGCCATTGTATTTGAGAGACTATTTTGCTGGATATATAATTCTTGGCTAGAAATATTTGTCCTTCTAGGCTTTATATATTTTATCCCATTGCCTTTTCTCCTGCATAGTTTTTGCTCAGTAATTAGAGCTTAGTATTATTTATTCTCACTTGTAGGTTACTTTTCATTTATCCCTAGCTGCTCTCAGGAGTCTTCCTTTGTCTTTGTTTTGGCAAGATTATGATATGCCTTGGGGAGATTCTTTTGTGATCTATCTTGTGTGGGTTCGTTGAGCTTCTTGGATAGATATCTTCTCATCTTTCATTATATTAGAAAAGTTTTCTGCCAGAAACCCTTCAACAATTCTCTCTGTTTTTTGTTTTACTCCCCCACCCTCTATTCTGGAACTTCAGTCACTCATACATTTTTCCTCCTGATAATTACCATATAATAGTTAGGCTTTCTTCATTATTTTGGATTTTTAGTTGCTGCTTTTGTGTGGTTTCTAGTAGGATCTTTTTCTGTCATTTTTTCCTTGTACTGTTTACCTGACACATGGCAGGGAATTGCAACTAATGTCACAAAATAATTTGTGTATAAATTTTTGAATGAGAAAATTTGTGCTGTAAACATGAGACAGAAACACAATGAAATTAAAGAAACAAAAACAAAAAAATAAATTCATTATGGTTTTTAAGGTAAAAAAGAATTTTCAAAATAATTTAATATGAAAACAATTTAAATTACTATTTTTTTTACTTAAATGTGTATTTCCCACTGACTATTGTAAGCACCCTAAACTGGATTATGAGTTTCTTGAGGCTTAAATCTGCGTGTGCAATTCTCTTTAATAAATCTAAACACTTAGGCCAGTGGGGGGCATATTGTTGTTGTCAGCAGTCATATAGTCAACCCTTGACTCCTGGTGACCCTATGCATGACAGATGGAAAACTTGCCTGGTCCTGAACCATGCGCAAGATTAGTTGGTCATTGGATTATTGTGATCCAAACTGTTGGTTTTCCTTGGCTAATTTTCTGAAGCAGATCACAAGGCCTTTCTTCCTAGTCTGTCTTAGTCTGGAAGCTCCACTGAAACCTGTTCAGTAACATAGAAACATGCAAGCCTTCCCTAACAGAAGGGTGATGGCTGCATAGGAGGTACATTGGCTGGGAATCCAACCTAGGTCTCCACATGGAAGTTGAGAATTCTACCACTGAACCACCAACCCCATTGGGCACAGAAAGTAGTGTTAATGATGCAAATTGAGATGAAGTGAACAAACTCGTGTTTTAGAAGTCTTGGTCCCTCTCTTTGCAGTTAAGTAGATTCCAACTTATAGCCACCCTATAGGGCAGAGTAGAATTGCCCCCATAGGGTTTCCAAGGACAAGCTGGTGGATTGGAACTGCCGACCTTTTGGTTAGAAGTTGAGCTCATGACCACTGCACTAAGTAATCTAGAGCCAGTCAGACTTTCTCCAGTGTTTTTCAATCTGTTAAGAATGTAGCATTTACTTAACCATTCAACAAGTTACTTTTTATCTCCTACTGTGGGCCTGAGGATAGCATAAAAAATTAAAATCATAATTACTATATTCATTTGATAGTTCTTCTTTTCCCCACAACTGAAAATTTTTTATTGTACTTTGGATGAAGGTTTACAGAACAAATAGTTTCTCAATTAAACAGTCATTACACATATTGTTTTATGACATTGGTTGACAACCCCACAACATGTCAACACTCTCCCTTCTCGAACTCGAGGACCTTTTTTTTGGTGAAAGTATGCATAGCCAAAGTTACACCATTTTGAAAGTTTCTACATATACAATTCAGTAACATGGATTACATTCTTCCAGTTGTGCTGCTATTCTCACTATCCTTTTCCAAATTACTCCATCACCATTATCTTCAACTCACTGTCCCCTAGGCTTCCCATCAAACCTTTTGAGTTGCTGTTATCAGTTTGATCTCACACAGATAATTCATTTTTTTTGTACCATAGATGAAGGTTTGCCGAACCGTTTCTCATTAAACAGTTAGTACACATATTGCCCTATGACAATGGTTAACAAACTCATGACATGTCAACACTGTCCTAACTCAACCTTTGGTTCCCTATCACCAGCTTTCCCATCCCCTCCTGCCTTCTAGTCCTTGTCCCTGGACTGTTGTGCCTCATTAGTCCTGTTTTGTTTTATGAGGCTGTCCAATCCCCTGCTGAATGGTGAACTTTGGGAGGGGCTTCACCACTGAGCTAAAAGGGTGACCAGGGGCCATACTTTCGTGGTTTCACCAGTCTGTCAGGCCAGTAAATCTGGTCTTTTTTGTGAGGTAGAATTCTGTTCTGTATCCTTTTCAAGCTCTGTCCAGGACCCTCTATTGTGATCCCGGTCAGAGCAGTCAGTGGTGGTAGCTGGGCACCATCTAGATGTAGTGGACTCAGTCTGGTGGAGGCTGTGGTAGTTGTGTTCCATTAGTCCTTTGGACTAATCTTTTCCTTGTATCTTGTTCCCTTCATTCTCCCTTGCTCCCGAAGGAGTGAGACCAGTGGAGTATCTTAGATGGCTGCTCACAGGCTTTTAAGACCCCAGACACTACTCAACAAGGTAGAATACAGAACATTGTGTTTATAAACTGTGTTATGCCAATTGAGCTAGATACTCCCTGAGACCATGGCCCCCACAGCCCTCCAACCAGCAATTTAGTCCTTCAGAGAGTTTGGAAGTGTCTATGGAGCTTCCTAGACCTTTCCTTGTACAAGTTGTGCTGGTTTCTCCAGTAATGTGTACTGTCTCACCTTTCACCAAAGTTACAACTTATTTATTTAGTTCCCCCACCCCTCCCATCCCTCGTAACCAACAAAGATTGTTACTTTTTGTGTGTAAACTTGTATATGCATTATACAGTAGAGGTCTCATGCAATATTTGTCCATTTGTGATTGCCTTATTTCGCTCAGCATAATGTCCTCTGGTTTCATCCATATTATGAGATGCTTCACAGATTCATCATTGTTCTTTATCGTTATATGATACTCCATTGTGTGTATGTAACATAGTTTGTTTATCCATTCATCTGTTGATAGGCATCTAGGTTGTTTTCATTTTTTGCTATTGTGACAGTACTTCAATGAATATGAGTGTGCATATGTCTATTAGTGTGACAGCTCTTATTTCTCTAGGATATATTCCTAGGAGTGGGATGGCATTTTGTAGTGCTTTTTTTGTGCTGCTGACGTTTTCTTTGTTCCTCCAACTTTCCTGTGCTGAGTTCCTTTTGTTTGTGGATTTTTTTTCATTTCTTTTGTTTTTGTAGGTTTTGTTTTTACTGGGACTTTATGTTTTTCTTTATTTTGATGAGTAGGTTTGTTAACTTTCTTCTTGATTACCTTGAAATTTACCCTTATCTTCCTAGATTTGAACCAGTGTATTATTACTTGGTATCCCTTGACTTCCTCTCCATTAGAAGGTTCTATACCTATACAATTTATTCCCTCTTTTATTGTTCTGTTGCTGTTGTCATTTACAGATTAACCTCTCTGGTTCCCTTTTGTAATTCTTTTGGTTTTTCATAATCCTTAAGAGTTCATTTCCTAGGTTGGTATCTGGCTAGTACAATTCTGTGTCCTAGATTCAGCCTGTGGTCTGATATTGTTTGTTCTCAGATCATAGGGCTTCCTTTAATAAGTCTTGTAAGTTTGGTTTAGTTTTTTCATAGTCCCTTAATTTCTGTTTTTCTGGAAATGAGCTAATTTCACCATCATATTTGAGTGAGAGTTTTGCAGGATATATTATTCTTGGCTGGCAATTTTTTTCTTTCAAGGTTTTATATATGTCATCCCATTGCCTTCTTGCCTGTATGGTTTCTGCCGAATAATCCGAGCTTAGTCTTATTGTTTCTACTCTGTATGTGACTTTTTGTTTTTCTCGAGCTGCTCTTAGGATTCTTTGTTTGTCTTTGGTTTTAGCAAGTGTGATTATGATATGCCTTGGTGATTTTCTTTTGAAGTCTATCCTATATGAGGTTCGTTGAGCTTCTTGGATGGTCAGCTTTTCATTTTCATGGTATTGGGGAAGTTTTCTGTCAGCAATTCTTCAATGATCCTCTCTGTGTTTTCTGTTTTCTCCCTTTGTTCTGGAACTCTGATCACTGGCAGATTTTTGCTTTTGATTGTATCACACATAATTCTCAGGGTTTCTTCATTTTTCTTCATTCTTTTTTCCTGATATTTTCTCAGAGTTTTATCCAAGTGTTTGTCTTCCATTTTGCTGATCCTATCGTCCATCGTTTTAAACCTGCTCCTCAGCCCTTCTATGACACTGTTCGTTTCTGAAATCTTGTTGTTTATCTTTTGGTTTCTAATTGTTGTTTTTGTATGTTTTCTAGTTGTGAATTTATTTTAGCATTTTGTTCCTGTATTATTTTCTTGAATTCTTCCATTTTTTGTCTGTGTTTTCCATGAATTTGTCTACTTTTCCCTCATTTCTGTCTGCTTTTTTGCTTAAACTCTTGGATAATTCTGAATATTAGAGATTTGAATCCCCTATAAGTTAGGTCTAGTGCCTTTTCTTCTATTGGAAGGTCTTCTGGTGTTTTATTTTGGACACCTACTGGAACTGTCCTTTTCTGTTTTTGTAAATGTTTTGATATTGTCTGCTGTCTTCAGGGCATTCAGTGGTTATTTTTCTCAGTTATTGATTGTAGATTTATTTGTTTCCTCTTGCTTTTTGTTTTATTTGGTTGTGTCTGAGCAGACAGGCTGAACATTCTTTGTTGTTTGCTTGGTCTGTGGGCACGATACTTTTCACCTCCTTCTCCAGTCGAGTGGGTCAGTCACTCAGGTATCGTACAGCACGGCAGGTCCAGCTGAAGGGGAGTTGCTGGGATAGGTTTTTTGTGGCATGTATCAGGGCTGACATTGCAGACTGGGAATCAGTGCATGGCAGGTTCCCGTAGGCCGTGCCTGTGCTGCTTGTGAGTGTGATGTTCAGCACACAGTTCAGGTAGGCAGGAAGGAGGGGTATATTGTGATGTGTGGAACTAAGATGGGTATGGGAAAGATGAGAGAGGAACAGGAGCCAAAAACATACACACAAACAAAAAAGAGAGCTAAGCGAGCTTGCCATTGGAGAGATGAGAGACTGAGAAATGGGGAAAA
Source organism: Dugong dugon (assembly GCA_030035585.1). Lineage (NCBI taxonomy): Eukaryota > Metazoa > Chordata > Mammalia > Sirenia > Dugongidae > Dugong > Dugong dugon. The sequence goes on along the minus strand of CM057475.1, from coordinate 1,445,144 downwards.
ACAAAAATAAAAAGAGAAAAAGGGTAAAAGAAAAAAATGAATAAATCGAGAAACTAGAAATGAAGAAAGACAAAAAGGGAATAAGATAGAGAAGAAAACTAAACAAAGAAATAAAATAAAAAAAACAAACAAGAAAACGAAATGCCCCCAGGGATGTCCCTGTACATCTGTGCAGAGTAAGGGACTAGCTTCCAAGCCACATGGTACTGCCGATCTAGAAGGGGCTTCCAAGCTGAGAAAGGAAAAGAAACAAACAAATCAAAACAGAAGAAATCAGAGCAAACAAACAAACGAAAAAACCCTGGGGGTCCCACCAGTGTGGCAGCATGGACCAGGAAGCAGTTTCACAGTCGAGTCGTGTTTCGCAGCCTTTCAGGAAGAAGCAAAGATGGCGCATGGAGCCAAGTATTTGAGATAAAGGAGTGGGAGGTGGTGAGAGGTAAGGAAGAAATTTAATGAAGTGGAAAAAAGCAACACCAGCAGCCCAAAAAGTTACTCATGGATCTGGCCATGTGGGCAGGTGGAATCCAGGCAACACTGGCTGAAGCTGGTGCTTCCTGGCCAGGAGATTGTGGCTGCAGGAAGCAGAGGAGGCTGAGTGGGGATGAAGAAGGGTGGGGGTGGTGTGGGAAAGCCTATATCGTGGGTTACCGGTTGTTCTGTCTTCTGCTGGAAGCTCTGTGAAGCTGCTTTCTTGAACCTCCTGTTTGCTGATCTCCGATAGGAGTCCAAGATAGTGGATCCATGCTGTGGTAGCTGATAGGGGACCTCTGCATGTATCTCTCCTAGTGATCTGTTCTTGGTCAGTTTCTTGTTCCATTCGGTGCTTGGCTGAGTTCTTTATCTCTTCATTTGATGCTTATAGTTTCAGGATTGATGTGTGACTCTGTTTGACTTAGTTTTTCTGATCTTTGCTGCAGAGGGATGGCGTGGTGCTTATGACTATAGCGCTATGTTGTCCCCCACAACTGATAATTTTCAGAAAGCCCTGGGATAAGAAATTTTTCAAAAGGAATGTGTTTTACTTGAAATTGGGCCTAGGTGATTTAACTTCCCGGTAACCTTTCTAATTAAGTCCCATTCTCTGGCTTGTCTGTGGTTTATGAATGCCTGTCCCCAGACTGCAGGCCAACTGCCTCAGAATCCCAAGTATATGAACTGTTTCTTTCACTATTGCCTTACCCTCTTCATAGGCCACAAACCTGCATTATCACAACCTACGTCAGACTCTTTGATTCCATTTTTCATGAATTTGTGAAATACCCTCTCTCTGAATAGAATTTTGTAAATAAAAGTGATAATATGCTAAGTTGTAATTATGTAAAATGATCTAGTCTTTGAGGTGGAAGGAATCTTTGTTCTTGTGGTTGCTTGTGGTTCATGTTGTCCCCACTGCTGCATAATTGTCCTTGTCTTTGCTGTTTCCTTGCCATAGATTTCTTTGTTTCTTCTTTGTCATACATTATTATTACTTCCTTTGAAACATAATCCCTCCTCTACTGCTATGCAGATTGACTTTCGATTAGTCCATGAAGAATTGATTTATTTACAATATAACTATCACTGTATGGGACACTATGGTAAAGACTCCAAAATCTATTTGATATTTGATGTAGCCTCTCCCTCTGAGGAGTTTAGAAACTAAAGGATGACTTTTCTCGACATACTTCCATACCAGTCTAAGTCATGGATACTAGAAAATTAGAAGGAGTATGTTGATATTCCCTATTGGAATATTCAGTATTTCTTTGGATCTTTGCCCTCTTTGCCTATCTACAAGAGAAACAGAAGGAGAAAAGGAGACCTGGCAAGGGCTTTGATCGTGTAAATTGTCTTCTGTGTCTGACTGAAATATTGATTCTTTTCATAGTGAAAGCTCAGGCTGCTGCTTTCTTGAAGGCCTGGTGGTAAACATGGGATTTGTTCCATACATTCTTCTGATCATCCGCCTGATTTCTGGACTAGACGTAGGGATACCTAGTAGGATTGGATGCATAAAACCATGGGAAATAACGACTGATTTTATCTAAAATGTTCTATTATAAAATGCATTTAGATATTTCAGAATGAAAATGACTGAAAACTGTGAAATTCTTACTCTGTAGCCAGCTTTGATCCTCACAAAATTCTTCAAAGTTGGTATCTTACTGCTTTCTTCATTTTACAGATGAGGAAAAGAAAACATGACAAAGTTACATAACTTTCCCAAGACCCAAATCTAATAGGTGGCAGAGCTGGGCTTTGAACTCACCTCAGAATGCACTCTGAACACACTCGTACTCTCTCAGCCACTCTGCTAAATGCTCTCACCTTTGAGGAACACTGAACAGAGGCATATGGAGAGAAAAACAAGTGGTTAGGTGATTTGGTTTTATTTGACTGGTTAATAATTATTGACCAAGCAAGTGCGCTGGGAGCTGTAACTCTTCCACCTTCCCAGAAGGCTGTAGGGCGCTGGCATGTGTGGTCCCCCGCCAGGGAGTCATTGTTTTGGGCACCCCTGGGGCCTCTGTTCCCCCTGCAACCTGAATCAACCCTTCCAGCCTTGCACCCCGTGTCTTCCTCTCTGCAGTCGCTGTAGCTTGGACATGGCTGTGGAGGACGCAGTAGAGTTGCCCACTGTTGAGCTTGGCGAGCCCAGCCACTGATACCACTCACTACCTCATTGGAGTGGTGGTGAGGTTTGAACTTGGCATAGGTGCCGGCCTGGAGCCCCATGTGGCCCAGGGTGGCAGCCTGTGAGCTGCGCTGAGCCTTGTGCAGAACAGAGCCATGCAGATATTGCCGCCTCTAACTTCTTCAGCCTTGAGCACCTCACCTCTGACCCCCAGAAGAGGAAAGTAATGTGGTCAAGAGCAGTTAAACTTGGGCTAAAAGCACAGGCACAGTGAACCTGCAGGCCAACCTCACTCTTGGCATTCAAGCAAATTTGGGGAGAACCAACGGGATGCTAGCATGATGCAAATATCCCAGGGCATGATTGGCACTCCTTGGCACCAAGGCTACCATTCCAGCTTCTCTACAAGTGACCTGTCCAACTGTGACCATACATACCTGAGGTGGATCCTTAACTCATTGCAGTTCCCAGGGGAGCATGGAGAGCCTGGAGCCCTGTACAGGCTACTCACCTTGCCATCTTCTTTCAAGTCAACCAGCAGTATTGACCAACTCAGCCACCTTCATAACAAAAGAGACTCTGCTTACAGCTCCTTCTCCACCAGTTCTAGCATCCTAGAGTTTCTGCCTCTTGGCATCTCTGGTCGGGAACGTTCAGGCTCCATGGATACCCCTTCTTCTTGAGGTGGCCTCCTGGAAGGGCTGAGGCAGGCAGACATTCACTGTGTCAAAACAGTCTGTGATACTTAGAGGGGAGTCTCAGAGGAGTATGAGGTAAACCCTTCAGCCCTGTTTCTTCAGGGTAGGGCGCCCCAAGCATCAGCAGATCAGAGCTATGATAAACGGCATAATGTTCCTCGTGGCAAAGGAGTACCACCCCAATCCTGGAACCAGAAGTACCCCAGTTCCTTGGAGATGGCTGCTGATAACCCACCTCCCAAGGTGGGTACACCCATTCCCCAATCTGGGAGTGACAGATATGCAACCATCCAGCACTGTGATGGGCACAACTTCTGGTCTATCCTTAATCAGAAATGGTTCTGCCTGTCTTAGAAAAACCTGCCCGTCTCCCTGAAGTCTCCAATCATAGGGTAACAGCTGCGTACTGTAAAAGAGAAGAGTCTAGAGAGCAGCTCCCCAGTGAAGCCCAAGTATAATTATACCCAGAAGGTGCAACCAGGAATACCTCTGCTCCTGAATGGCATATACTCTGTACCTTCCGTGGAGCCACACTTTGCCCAGGTGCCCCAGTTTTCCAAGACTAAAGTTATGCTTTACCATGCACTGGCCAAGGAGAGTGGATATACAGCCCCTCGGGAAGCTTGTGAGGACAGTCTCAATTTCCAGTATTTCTGGGAATGAATCCCACTTGATCATGGTGAATTTTTTTTTTTTTTTGATATGTTGCCAAATTCTATTGGCTAGAATTTTGTTGAGGATTTTTGCATCAATGTTCACGAGGGATATTGGTCTGTAATTTTCTTTTTTTGTGGTGTCTACCTGGTTTTGGTATCAGGGTTATGCTGGCTTCATAGAATAAGTTTGGGAGTATTCCACCCTTTTCTATGCTCTGAAATACAATTAGTAGTAGTGGCGTTAACTCTTCTCTGAAAATTTGGTAGAATTCTCCAGTGAAAGCCATCCAGGCCAGGGCTTTTTTTGTCGGGAGTTTTAAAATTACCTTTTGAATCTCTTCTTTTGTTATGGGTTTATTTAGTTGTTCTACCTCTGTTTGTGTTAGTTTAGATAGGTAGTGAGTTTCTAGAAATTTGTCCATTTCCTCTAGGTTTTCAAATTTCTTAAAGTAAAATTTTTCATAGTATTCTGTTATGATTCTTTTAATTTCAGTTGGGTCTGTTGTGGTATTACTCACCTCATTTCTTATACGGGTTATCTGCTTCCCCTCCTGTTTTTCTTTTGTCAATTTGGCCATTGGTTTATCAATTTTGTTGATCTTTTCAAGGAACCAGTTTTCTGTCTTGTTAACTCTTTCAGTTGTTTTTCTATTCTCTATTTCATTTAATTCTGCTCTAATTCTTATTATTTCCTTTCTTCTGGCACCCGAGGGCTTCTTTTGTTCCTCTCTTACTACTTTTTCCAGTTGTAGGGTTAATGTTTTGATTATGGCCCTTTCTTCTTGTTGGGCTTCTGAGCACTGCTTTTGCTGTGTCCCAAAGGTTCTGGTAGGATGTGTTTTCATTTTCATTTGATTCTGTAAATTTATTTATTTTATCCTTGATTTCTTCTGTAACCAAGTAGTTTCTGAGCAAGTTGTTGTTCAGTTTCTATGTACTTGATTTTTTTCCTTCCTTTTTCTGTTACTGATCTCTTCTTTTATGGCTTTATGTTCAGAAAAGCTGTTTTGTAATTTTTCAATGTTTTGGATTCTGTTAAGGCTTGCTTTGTGGTCTAATATGTGGTCTATTTTGGAGAATGTTCCATTTGCATTGGAAAGTATATTTCGCTGCTGCTGGGTGGAGTGTTCTGTGTATGTCTATGAGATCAAGTTGGTTGATTGTGGCATTTAGATCTTCCGTTTCTTTACTGAGCTTCTTTCTGGATGTTCTGTCCTTAACTAAAAGTGTGTTGAAGTCTCCTACTATAATTGTAGAGCTGTCTATGTCTCTTTTCAGTGATGTTAGAGTTTGTTTTATGTATTTTGGAGTCCTGTCGTTGGGTGCATAAATATTTATTATGGTTATGTCCTCATGGTGTATTGACCCTTTAATCATTATATAGTGTCCTTCCTTATCGTTTGTGGTGGATTTTGCTTGAAAGTCTATTTTTTCAGAGATTAATACTGCCAGTCCTGTTCTTTTTTGATTGTTGTTTATATATTTTTCCCATTCTTTCAGTTTTTGTTTGTGTCTTTGATTCTAATGTATGTCTTTTGTAGGCAGCATATAGATGGATCATGGTTTTTTTTTTTTTTTTTTTTATCCATTCTGCCACTCTCTGTCTCTTTATTGGTGCATTTAGGCCATTTGCATTCAGTGTAATTATTATTAGGTTATGAGTTTAGTGCTGTCATTTTGATTTTTTTTTTGTGTGTGTGTATTGTTAACAGTTACTTTGTTCCGCTTAATGTTCTGTGCTGAGTCATTTTTCTTTATGTATTTTCGTTTCATCTTTTACATTATTGTTGATTTTGTATTTGCTGAGTCTTTATATTTTTCTTCTTTTTTAATTTTGGTGTGTAGGATTCTTACTTTCCTTTATATCACCTTAATATTATATCCCTATTTTTCTAAGTTTAAGGCAATCTTTTATTTCTTGATACCGCCTTTACTTCTCCATATGAAAGTTGTATGACTACACTATTTAGTTCCTCTTTGTTTTAATGTTGTCATCTTTTACATGTTGATGTATCTGTTTCCCTATTTTCAGTGTTTTATCTTTGCTTTATTTTTGTGACTTCTCTATCTTGGTTGATATCTAGTTGTTCTGTCCTGTGTTCTAGTCTTCGGTTTTTATCTGATAGTATTGATTTTCTAACTGGAAGACCCCGTTTAGTATTTCTTGTAATTTTGGTTTGGTTTTTACAAATTTCCTTAACTTCTGCTTATATGGAAATGCCCTAATTTCACCTTCATATTTGAGAGACAGTTTTCCTGGATATGTAATTCTTGGCTTGCAATTTTTTTTCCTTCAAGTCTTTATATATGTTATCCCATTGCCTTCTTTCCTGCATGGTTTCTACTGAGTAGTCAGAGTTTAGTCTTACTGACTCTCCTTTGTGGATTACTTTTTGTTTATTCCTAACCACTCTTAAAATCCTCTCTGAATCTTTGGTTTTGGCAAGTTTGATTATAATATGTCTTGGTGACTTTCTTTTTGGATCTACCCTGTGTGGGTTTTGATGAGCTCCTTGGATAGATATCTTCTCGTCTTTCACAATATCAAGGAAGTTTTCTGCTAACAAATCTTTGACAATTCTCTCTGTATTTTCTGTTATCTCCACCCCAATTCTGGTACTCCAATCACTTGTATGTTATTCCTCTTGATGGAGTTCCAGATAATTCTTAGGGTTTCTTCATTTTTAAAAATTCTTTAATCTGATTTTTCCTCAAATAGATTGGTGTCAAGTGCTTTATCTTCAATCTAATTAATTCTGACTTCAGTTGCCTCAGTTCTCGCTCCTATGACCTTCTATTGAGTTGTCTAATTCTGAAATTTTATTGTTAATCTTTTACATTTCTGTTTGTTCTGTATGGATTCTTGCAGCCTGTTCAAATTGTCAGCATGCTTTTGTATAACCTTCTTAAGTTCCTCTGTTGCTTTGTTTGTGTGTTCCTTGGCTAGATCTGCATTTAGCATGATCTCCTTCCTGATGTCTTGAAGAGCTTTATGTATTAACCTTTTGAATTCTACCTCTAGTAATTCCAAGACCTTCTTTTTCTGCAGTAGGTTTCTTGGTTCTTTGCTTTGGTTGCTTGCTAAAGCCATCATGATCCACCTCTTTATGTGATTTGGTATTGACTATTGTCTCCAAGCCAACAATAAGTTATTACATTTATTTATTTTATGTTTGCTTACTGTGTCCTAGCTTCTAGTTTTGTTTTGTTTTGATATGCCTGAATAGGCTGGTCATTTGAGCCACTTTGATTATTGGCGTCTTTGCAGCTCTCATGTCCTGTCACCAGGTGTCAGAACTGTTACTAGGTATGTGAGCCCAGAAGTCCACTGACTTTTCTTGTGTGGATTCAGTTCAGGTGTCCAGGTCATCAGTCACCAACTGTGTGGTGCAGGCACTCACCTACAGTCATAGAAAGGCAGGGCTATGTAGGGGTGATAAGAGTAGGCCCAGCTATCTGGCTGCAGTAGGGGGTTATGTGCTGAGCAAGGTAGGGGGATGACTGCTGCCCCTGCATGCCTGGGTGGATGGCATATCCCTCTTCCCTGGAGCACATAGATGGGTGAGTTTTGCAGCCAGATTTTGGGCACCCAGTGCTGTTGGCTGTAAAGATTGGGAGGCATCACTTATTCTCAGACTCCTGTTGTGGATAGCTAGGTGGAGTGGGTGGAGCCAGCATTCCTCATGCCCCTGATCTGGGTAGGTGAGGACCCTACTTAATGGGCAGGACAGTGTCAAATGTCATGAATTTGCCACTCTCCCTTAGCTGTTGCGGTTGAAAATAGGCTTCAGGTATATACCCTGTTGTCCTGTGCTAATGAGGGTCTAGGCTGTTGAAATGGGCCTACAAAGCTCTAGGCAGGGGTGAAAGGAATTCAAAGTTCATAGACTCCTTATGCCTGTCCCTAGGCAAGGGGCTGTGACTGCCATGAGTTCCTGGCTTAGGGGAGCTGGCAGATTATTTTTTCCTGTTTGTTAATTTGTTCCCTCTCCAAAGCCAGGAGAATGGCTCAGGGTGTGCGACGGGTCCCACTTCTGGCCCAGGGAGTGCGTCAATCACTGAAGCCAAACTGGGACCAGAGCAGAGCGGTGAGGGGGCAGGTAAATGGGAGAGAGATACTTCCCAGTGGGTGGAAGGATTTTTTTGATCCCACATGGTAGGTCAGATGCTTGCACTTAGCTTTCACAGATTCAGCACTACTTTCCCCCATTTCCGCAGACTTGTGCATACTCTGCCACTTAGTTTCTCCTGGTGTGGAAAATGCATACTGAGCACTGCTGCTTGCACCAGGCTACACGCACTGGCCAATCCAGGCTGCAGGGCACCGGCCAGATCATGTCTGGCAAATCCTCATTGCTGAACTGTCTCTCCCTCCCCTTGCTACTCAGTCCGACTCTTCAACTTTGTCTTTCATGTTCAGAACCCTTAGATTATGATATATAATTGATTCACTTGTATTTTCAGGTCTTTGTTGTAAGAGGGACCACAGGAAGCGTCTGACTACCCTACCATCTTGGCCCTGCCTCCTCAGCAGTTGTTTTCTTTTTTCTTTTGTAATTAAATGAAGTTTACATTTCAAGTTAGTCTCTTACACAATGTTTTTTTACATACATTGTTATGAGACCCTATCTTAGGCTGGATTCGCTAGAGAAGCAAAACCAATAAAGTGTATAAATATATATAGAGAGAGATTATATCAAGGAAACAGCTCACGTGATTGTAGAGGCTAGAACATCCCAAGTCCATGGATCAGGGTAGAGGTCTCTCCCAAGTCACACAGGTGCAGAAGCTGGCAAACCCAAGATCGGCAGGTTGGAAACCAGGGCTCCCACTCACAGGCTGTGCAGATCAATGAATCCCAGGTTCAGCAGATAAGCTGACAGCTCAAGTCCCAAGAACAGGAGATGACAGGACAGGAAGCAGCCACAGGATCCAGAGAGAGCAAAAAGCCAGAACGTTTGCTTATATACAGATGCGGGCCACACCCCAAAGGAAACTCCCTTTAATCTGATTGGCTACTCACAGTATATTCAATCATGGGAGTGATTACATTAAAACACTGAGCATCATGGCCCAGCCAAGGTGAGACACAATCTTAACCATCACAGACAACAATTGCTCACCCCATTCTGCGACAGCACACTCCTCCTTTCCGCCCCTGAATCCCCATGACCGTTCAACAGTTCCTAACACTCTCTGCCTTCCCATCTCACCTCTGGACAGAAGCTGCCCGTTTGGTCTCCTGCATCTAAGTAAGAGGCACACTCTTCACGAGTATCACTGTATGTCCCACAGTACAGTCCAATCCCTGTCTGAAGAGTTGGCCTCAGAAATTGTTTTAGTTCAGGGCTGATAGAGAGTCCAGGGGCCATGCCTTCTGGGGCACCTCCAGTCTCAGTCAGACCATTAAGTCTGGTCTTCTTACTAGAATTTGAGTTCTGCACCCCATCCTTCTACTGCTCCATCAGGAACCTTCTGTTGTGTTCCCTGTCAGGATGTTCATTGGTGGTAGCTGGGCACCATCTAGTTCTTCTGGTCTTAGGCTAATGAAGTCTCTGGTTTATGCGGCCCATTCTCTCTCCTGGGCTAGTACTTTCCTTGTGTCTTTGGTGTTCTTCATTCTCCTTTACTCCAAGTGGTTGGGACCAATTGATGCATCTTAGATGGATGCTTGCAAGCTTTTAATACCATAGACACCACTCACCAAAATAGGATGCAGAACATTTTTTTTTATAATTTTTGTTATGCCAATTGACCTAGATGTCCCCTGAAAGCATGGTCCCCAGATCCCCCATCCCTGCTACTCTGTCTCTCAAAGTATTTGATTGTATTGAGGAAAATTCTTAGCTTTGGTTTAGTCCAGTTGTGCTGCCTTCCCCTGTAGTCTGTGCTGTCATTCCCTTCACCTAAGATGATTCTTAGCTACTATCTACTTAGTGAATAACACTCACCCTCCTTCCCAACCCCCGTAACCATCAAAAAATGTTTTCTTCTGTGTTTAAACTTTTTCTTGAGTTCTTGTGATACTGGTCTTATACAGTATTTGTCAGTCTGTGACTGACTAATTTCACTCAGCCTAGTAAGTTCCAGCTTCCACCATGTTATACGATGTTGCACAGCTTCATCATTGTTCTTTATCATTGCATAATATTCCACTGTGTGGATGTACCAAAGTTTGTTTATCCATTCGTCCATCGATGGGCACTTAGCTTGCTTCCATCTTTTGGCTATTGTGAACAGTGCTGCGATGAACATGAGTGTGCATATATCTATTCGTGTGACGACTCTTATTTCTCTAGGATATAGCCCAAGGAGCGGGATAGCTGAATCGTATGGTACTTCTATTTCTAGCTTTTTCAGGAAGCGCCAAATCGATTTCCAAAGTGGTTCTACCATTTTACATTCCCACCAACAGTGTATAAGTGTTCCAGTCTCTCCACAACCTCTCCAGCATTTGTTATTTTGTGTTTTTTGGATTAATGCTGGCCTTGTTGGGGTGAGATGATATCTCATTGCAGTTTTGATCTGCATTTCTCTAATGGCTAATGATCGTGAGCGTTTCTTCATGTGTCTGTTTAGCTGCCTGAATATCTTCTTTGGTGAAGTGCCTGTTCATATGCTTTGCCCATTTTTAATTGGGTTATTTGTCTTTTTGTTGTTGAGGTTTTGCTGTATCTTGTAGATTTTAGAGATTAGATGCTGATCGGATTTGTCGTAGCCAATTTTTTCCCCCAGTCTGTAGGTTGTCTTTTTACTCTTTTGGTGAAGTCTTTCGATGAGCATAAGTGTTTGATTTTTAGGAGCTCCCATTTATCTAGTCTCTCTTCTGGTGCTTGTGCATTGTTACTTATGGTTTGTATTGTGTTTATGTCATGTATTAGGGCTCCTAGCGTTGTCCTTTTTTTTTCTTCCATGATCTTTATCGTTTTTGATTTTATATTTAAGTCTTTGATCCATTTTGAGTTAGTTTTTGCACGTGGTGAGAGGTATGGGTCTTGTTTCAGTTTTTTGCATATAGTATCCAATTATGCCAGCACCATTTGTTAAAGAGACTGTCTTTTCCCCAGTTAATGGACCTTGGGCCTTTGTCAAATATTAGCTGCTCCTAGGTGGGTGAGCTTATATCTGGATTCTCAACTGTGTTCCATTGGTCTATGTATGTGTTGTTGTACCAGTACCAGGCTGTCTTGACTACCGTGGCGGTATAATAGGCCCTAAAATCAGGTAGTGTAAGGCCTCTCACTTTGTTCTTCTTCTTGAGTAATACTTTATTTATTCGGGGCCTCTTCCCTTTCTGTATGAAGTTGATTTGTTTCTCCATCTCATTAAAAAATGCTGCTGGAATTTGGATCAGAATTGCATTGTATCTGTAGATTGCTTTGGGTAGAACTGACATTTTCACTACGTTGAGTCTACCTATCCATGAGCAAGGTATATTTTTCCACTTATGCAGGTCTCTTTTAGTTTCTTGCAGTAGTGTCTTGTAGTTTTCTCTGTAAAGATCTTTTACATCTCTGGTTAAATTTATTCCTAAGTATTTTATCTTCTTGGGGGCTATTGTAAATGGTATTGATTTTGTGATTTCCTCTTCAAGGTTCTCTTGTTGGTGTAGAGGAATCCAATTGATTTTTGTATGTTTATCTTGTATCCTGAAACTTTGCTGAAAATTCTATTAGTTCCAGTAGTTTTTTTGTGGATTCCTTGGGGTTTTCTGTGTATAAGATCATATCATCTGTGAATAGAGCTACTTTGACTTCTTCCCTACCTATTTGGATGTCCTTTATTTCTTTTTCTAGCCTAACTGCTCTGGCTAGGACCTCCAGCACAATGTTGAATAATAGTGGTGATAGAGGGCATCCTTGTCTGGTTCCCGTTCTCAAGGGGAATGCTTTCAAAGGCTCTCCATTCAGGATGATGTTGGCTATTGGTTTTGTATAAATGCCCTTAATTATACTGAGGAATTTCTCTTTCCTATTTTTTTGAGAGTTTTTATCATAATGGTTGTTGGACTTCATTGAATGCCTTTTCTGCATCGATTAATAAGCTCATGTGGTTCTTGTCTTTAGTTTTATTTATGTGATGGATTACGTTGATTGTTTTTCTAATGTTCAACCATCCCTGCTTACATGGTATAAATCCCACTTGGTCATGGTGAATTTTTTTTTTTTGATATGTTGCTGAATTGTATTGGCTAAAATTTTGTTGAGGATTTTTGTGTCAATGTTCATGAGGGATATCGGTCTGTACTTTTATTTTTCTGGTGTCTTTACCTGCTTTTGGTATCAGAGTTATGCTGGCTTCATAGAATGAGTTTGGGAGTATTCCATCGTTTTCTATGCTCTGAAATACCTTTAGTAGAAGTGGTGTTATCTCTTCTCTGAAGGTTTGGTAGAATTCTTCAGGGAAGCCATCTGGGCCAGGGCCTTTTATGTTGGCAGTTTTTTAATAACCTTTCCAATCTCTCATTTTGTTATGGGTTTATTTAGTTGTTCTACCTCTGTTTGTGTTAATTTAGGTAGATAGTGAGTTTCTAGAAATTTGTCCATTTCCTCTAGGTTTTCATATTTGTTAAAGTGCAATTATTCATAGTATTCTGTTAATGATTCTTTTAATTTCAGTTGGGTCTGTTGTGATATCACCCATCTCATTTCTTATACGGGTTATCTGCTTCCTCTCTAGATTTTCTTTTGTCAGTTTGGCCAATGGTTTATCAATTTTGGTGATCTTTTCAAAGAACCAGCTTTTGGACTTGTTAATGCTTTCAATTGTTTTTTTATTCTCTATTTCATTTACTGCTCTAATTCTTATTATTTCCTTCCTTCTGGCACCTGTAGGCTTCTTTAGCTGCTCTCTTTCTACTTGTTCTAGTTGTAGGGTTAATGCTTTGATTATGAGACTTTCTTGTTTTTGGATGTGTGCATTTATTGCTATAAACTGACCTCTGAGCACTGCTTTTGCTGTGTCACAAAGGTTCTGGTAGGATGTGTGTTCTCGTTTAATTCTATGAATTTCTTTATTACGTCTTTAATTTCTTCTATAACCCAATAGTTTTTGAGCAAGGTGTTGTTCAGTTTTCATGTGTTTGATTTTTTTTCCTTGCTTTTTGTGTTGTTGATTTCCACTTTTATGGCTTTATGGTCAGAAAAGATGCTGTGTAGTATTTCTATGTTTTGGATTTTGTTAAGGCTTGCTTTATGCCCTAATATGTGGTCTATTCTGGAGAATGTTCCATGTGTGTTGGAAAAGAAAGTATACTTGGCTGCTGTTGGGTGCAGAGTTTGGTATATGTCTATGAGATCAAATTGGTTGATTGTATTATTTAGCTCTTCTATGTCTTTGTTGAGCTTCTTTCTGGATGTTCTATCCTTCACCAAAAGTAGCGTGTTGAAGTCTCCTTCTACTATTGTGGAGCTGTCTATCTCTGTCTTCAGAGCCATTAGAGTTTGTTTTATGTATTTTGGAGTCCTGTTGTTGGGTGTGTAAATATTTATTATAGTTATGTCCTCCTGGTGTATTGACCCTTTAATCATTATATAGTCCCCTTCCTTATCCTTTGTGGTGGATTTTACTTTAAAGTCTATTTTGGAAGAGGTTAATATTGCTACTCCTGCTCTTTTTTGAGTATTGTTTGCTTGATATATTTTTTTCCATCCTTTGAGTTTTAGCCTGTTGTGTCTTTAAGTCTAAGTTGTGTCTCTTTTAGGCAGCATATAGATTGATCATGCTTTTTTATCCAATCTGCCACTCTCCGTCTCTTTATTGGTGCATTAAGTCCATTTACATTCAGCGTAATTGTTGATACCTATGAGTTTAGTGCTGTCATCCTGATATCTCTTTCTGTGTGTTGTTCACAGTTTTTTTGTTCTCCTCAATTTTCTGTGCTGAGTCGTTTTTTTTTTCTTATGTATTTTTTTCATCTTTCTCTTTGTTGTAGATTTTATGTTTGCTGGGTCTTTATGTTTTTCTACTTTTTTATTTTTATTTGTAGTATTGTTAGATTCCTTTGTGGTTACCTTAATATTTACCCCTATTTTTCTAAGTTTATACTGGTCTTTTATTACTTTGTATTGCTTTAACTCCCCCTCCATATAGAAAATCAATGTCTCCATTTTTTAAGTCCCTCTTTTTTGTTTTAATATTATCCTTTTTTTACATATTGATATCTGTTTTCCTATTTTCAATGTTTTACCTTTGATGTAATTTCCATTTCCGTATCTGAGTCAATATCTGGTTGCTCTGTCCTGTGTTCTAGTCTTGCGTTATTAGCTGGTGTCATTGATTATCTAACTGTAGGACTCCCTTTAGTATTTCTTGTAATTTTGGTTTGGTTTTTGCAAATTCCCTGAACTTCTGCTTATCTGGAAATGACCTTATTTCACCATCATATTTGAGAGACAGTTTTGCTGGATATATAACTCTTGGCTGACAGTTATTTTACTTCAAGGTTTCAAATATGTCATCCCATTGCCTTCTAGCCTGCATGGATTCTGCTGAGTAGTCGGAGCTTATTCTAATTGACTCTCCTTTGTAGATGACTTTTCTTTTATCCCTAGTCACTCTTAAAATTCTATCTTTATCTTTGGTTTTGGTAAGTTTAATTATAATATGTCTTGGTGACTTTCTTTTGGGATGTACCTTATGTGAGGTTCGACGAGCATCTTGGATAGATATCTTCTTATTTTTCATGATATCAGGGAAGTTTTCTGTCAACAAATCTTCAACAATTTTCTCTGTATTTTCTGTTATCTCCCCCGTTCTGGTACTCCAATCACTTGTAGGTTATTTCTCTTGATAGTCCCACATGACTCTTAGAGTTTCTTCATTCTTTTTAATTCTTTTATCTGATTTGTCCTCAAATAAGTTGGCGTCAAGAGCTTTCTCTTCAATGTCACTAATTCTAACTTGTACTGCCTCGTTTCTGCTCCTATGACTTTCTGTTGCATTGTCTAATTCTGAAATTTTATTGTTAATCTTCTGGATTTCTGATTGCTGTCTTTCTATGGCCTCTTGAAGCCTATTAAATTTTCATTATGTTGTTGAATAACTTTTTTAAGTTCTGCTACTACTGTGTCTGTATGTTCCCTGGATGTTTCTGCATCGTGTAGAATTTCCTTTCTTATTTCTAGAAGAGTTCTGTATATTAATCTTTTGTATTCTGCCTCTGGTAATTCCAAGAAGTTCTCTTCGTCCCGAGAATTTATTGATTGTTTATTTTGGGAGCTTGCTGAAGCCATCATTGACTGCCTCTTTCTGTGACTTGATATTGACTGTTGTCTCTGAGCCATCAATAATTTATTATAATTTTATGTTGTGTTTGCTTAGTGAGAGCTTTTTATTTTGTTTTGATATGTCCAAATAGCCTGCTCATGTGCAGTTGTTTGATTTTTGACACCTCTGGAGCTCTAATGTCCTGTCACCAGGTAGTTAGTTCTGTAACTAAGTATGTGCACACAGGAGTCATTTAAATTTTCCTATATGGGTTCAGTTTGTGAGTTCAGGCAGTTGGTCACCAAGTGTATGATACAGGCTCTCACCCCAAGTCCTAGAGGGGCATGGGTGATTTGTGCAGGCACTGGACTCTAGCTGTAGTAGGGGATCACACGCTGAGCCAGGCAGGGGACTGACGGCTGCTCCTGAGATTCTGAAAGGAAAGCATGTCCCCATTCTCTAGGGTGAGTAGGTAGTTGAGTTTTGCAGCCGGACTAAGAGCACCCCACTCTGTTGGCTGTAAAGACTTGAGGGCACCACTTTTTCTTGAACTCCTGTATCAGGTGACTAGGCACTTTTGGTGCTACCACTAGTCCTCAAGACTCTGCTGCAGATCGATATAAGTGCCTACTTGAGTGGCAGGGCTATTTCGAGGGTCACAAATCTGCCTGTTCACAGCTGAAGCAGTTGAAGTTAAACTGCAGATGTTTGCCCTGTTGTACTGTGGCAGTTAGGGCTAACACTTTGAGATGAATCCCCACAAGTCTATACAGGGGTGTAAGGCACTCAGAGTCTGCAGACCCCTGATACCTGTGGCCAGGGAAGGAGTTGCGCTGGCCCTGTGTTCCTGGCCTAGGGGAGCCAGCAGCTTACTTGTTCCCTCTCCAAGGCCAGGAAAAAGGGTCAGGGTGCCTTTTGGCATCTACTTCTGGCCCAGTGGACTCCCGGCACAGACCGTGGAGGCAGGAGGTGAAAGGGAGAGAGGTTTTTCCCAAATCTGGTGCAGAGTGCAGAGGGAGGAGGTGAAAGGGAGAGAGGTTTTATCCAAATGGGCTTTTTTTTTAATCCCCAAAAAGGGTGCATGCATGTACTTATCCTAGCTTCTTGGGAGCTGCTCTTCACTGGTTCAGAGTGTCCAAGCAGAATCTCTGCTGTTGGGTCTCTCTCGATGTGGAAACTGCTTCCCGAGCGTGCGCACAGCACAGCTGTTTGCCTGCTTCACTACGGACTGGCGTGGTTGCGGCTCTGCAGTTTCACCGCCACGGCTGTAGCCCTCCTCACTTCTTCCAAATGGTCTTCCTCTCCCCTATAACTCAGACAGATTTCTTAACCTTGCCTTGTTCAGCACTGACAGATGTTCACATAGAATCAAATCACTTGTCTTTCCAGGTCTTTGTTGTAAGAGGGATATAGGAGATGTCTAACTACTCCACCATGTTGACCACACCCCCTACTTTCTGTTTTTTTGATTCGTGCCAGTAATGTTAGGGTGAGATCGTATCTCACTGTACTTTTGATTCAGATTTCTCTAACGGCTAGTGATAGCGACCTTTTCCTCATGTGTCTGTTAGCCACCTGAATGTCTTCTTTGGTGAAGTGTCTGTTCATATCTTTTGCCCATTTTTTAATTGGTTTATTTGTCTTTTCATTGTAGATTTGTTGGATTTTCCTATAGATTTTAGAGATCAGTTCATTGTCGAATTTGTCATAGCGAAAATTTTTTCCCCGTCTGTAGGTTCTGCTTTTACTCTTCTGATGAAGTCTTTTGAACAGCAGAAGTGTTTAACTTTTAGAAGATCCCAGTTATCTAGCTTGTCTTCTGGTGTCTGTGTATTGTTAGTTATGGTTTGTATCTTATTTATGCCATATATTAGGTTCTCTAGCGTTGACCTTATTTTTTCTCCTAGGATTTTTATAGTTTTTCGTTTTATATTTGGATCTTTTATCCATTTTGAATTAGGTTTTGTGTATGGTGTGAGGTATGGGCCCCGTTTCAGTTTTTTTTACAGATGCACATTCAGGTTTTCCAGAACCATTTGTTAAAACGCTCTGTCATGGTTTGAATTATGTCCCCCCAAAAATGTGTGTATCAGTTTGGCTAGGCCATGATTCCTGGTACTGTGTGATTTTCCTGTATGATGTAAACCTGCCTCTATGATGTTCATGACGGAGGATGGGTGGCAGTTGTGTTAGTAAGGCAGGACCTGATCTACAAGACTGGATTGTGTCCTGAGGCAATCTCTTGAGATATAAAAGACAGAAGTGAGCAGTGAGACAGGGGGACCTCATACCATCAAGAAAGCAGTGCCAGGAGCAGAGCGCGTCCTTTGGACCGGAGTCCCTGCACAAAGAAGCTCCTAGCCCGGGGGAACATTGATGAGAAGGCCAACAGAGAGAGAAAGACTTCCCGTGGAGCTGACACCCTGAATTTGGACTTTTAGGCTACTTTGACTATGAGGAAATAACTTCTCTTCATTAAAACCGTCCACTTGTGGTATTTCTGTTGTAGCAGCACTAGACGACTAAGACACTCTCTTTTCCCCATTTAATGGATTTTGGGGCTTTGTTGACGATCAGTGACCATAGGTAATGGATTTACATCTAGGTTCTTGATTCTGTTCCATTGATCAATGTGTCTGTCGTGCTACCAGTACCAGGCTCTTTTGACTACTGTAGATGTACAGTGGGTTCTGAGATCAGGCAGTGCAAGTCCTCCTACTATATTCTTCTTCAGTAATGCTTTACTTATCTGGGGCCTTTTTCCTTTCCATATAAAGTTAATGATTAATTTTTTTCCAGCTCGTTAAAAAATTCTGTTGGTATTTGCATTGGGATTGCATTGTATATTTAGATTGCTTTGGGTAGATTTGACATTTTCACAATATTGAGTCTTCCTATTCATGAGCATGGTATATTTTTCCATTTATGTAGGTCTCATTTGGTTTCTTGCAGTAGTGGTTTGTAGTTTTCTTTGTATAGGTCTTTTACTTCGGTGTTTAGATTTATCAGTAAATATTTTACTTTTTAAGGAGCTATTATAAATAGTATTGCTCTCCTGATTTCCTTTTTGCAGTTCTCTTTATTGGTGTATAGGAGTCCAACTGATTTTTGTATGTTTATCTTGTATCCTGCTACTCTACTGAATCTATTAGTTCCAGTAGTTTTCTTGTGGTGTCCATTGAGTTCTTTATGCATAATATCATATCATTCGCAAATAGGAATAGTTTTACTTATCAATATGGATGCCCTTTATTTCTTTAGCTAGAATTTCCACCACAATGTTAAATTGGAGTGTCAATAAAGGGAATCCTTGTCTTGTTCCTGTTCTCAAGGAGAATGTTTTCAGCCTCTCCCCGTTAAGAATGATGTTGGATGTTGGTTTTGTATAAATGCCATTTATTGTGTTGAGGAATTTTCCTTCTATGCCTATTTTATTGAGCATTTTTATCAGGACTGGGTGTTGGACTTTATTGAATGCCTTTTCTGCATTGATTGAGATGATCATGTTATTTTTTATTTTATTTATGTGGTGGATCATGTTCATTAATTTTCTAATGTTGAACCATCCTTGTATTCCTGGTATGAATCCCACTTGTTCATGGTGTATTATTATTTTTTATATGTAATGCTGAATTGTATTGGCTAGAATTTTGTTGAGAATGTTTGCATCTATAATTCCTGAATGATATTGGTCTGTAATTTTCTTTTTTTGTGGTGTCTTTGCCTGGTTTTTGTATCAGGGTTATGCTGGGTTCACAGGATGAATTCAGAAGTATCCTTTTCTTTTTTGTGTTCTGATATAGTTTGAGTAGTACTGGTGCAAGCTCTTCTTTGAATGGTTGGTAGAATTTTCCAGTGAAGCCATCTGGGCCAGGACTGTTTTTTGTTGGGAGTTTTGTTTTTGTTTTTTTTTTAACTTTTTCAATCTCTTCTCTTGTTATGGGGCTGTTCAGATTTTCAACCTCAGTTTGTGTTAGCTTAGATAGGTAGTGTGTTAGTCCATCTCCTCTAGGTTTTCAATTTTTTTGGAGTACAGTTTTTCATAGCACTTTGTTATGATCCTTTTTATTTCAGTTGGGTCTGTTGTAATGTTCCCCATTTCACTTCTTATTTTGATTATTTGCATCCTCTCCTCTTTTTCTTTTGTCAGTTTGGCTAATGGTTTGTCGATTTTGTTGATTCTTTAAAAGAACCAACTTTTGGTTTTGCTGATTCTTTCTATTGTTTGTCTATTCTCTATTTCATTTACTTCTGCTCTGATATTTATTATTTCCTTTCTTCTGCTGGCTGTGGGCTTTTTTTGCTCTTCTCTTTCTGTTTGTTCAAGATGTGTAGCTAATGTTTTGATTTTTGTAATGTTTGTTCCCTTGTTTTTTGATGTGTGCATCTATTGCTATAAATTGACCTCTGAACAGTGGCTTAGCTGTGTCCCAAAGATTTTGGTGTGATGTGTTTTTGTTCTTATTTGATTCTAGGAGTATTTTGATTCTATCTTTGATATCTTCTATTGCCAGATGGTTTTTTAGCAAGGTGTATATGCAGTTTCCATGTATTTGATCTTTTTCCTTACTCTTCCTGTTATTAATTTCTACTTTTATGGCATTGTGATCAGAGAAGATGCTTTGTATTATATCATGCTTTGGATTCTGTTGTGTGTTGCTTTGTGGCCTAAGATGTGGTCTCTTCTGGAGAACATTCCATGTGCATTGGAAAAGAATATATGCTTTGCTGCTGTTGGGTGAAGTGTTATATATATGTCTATGAGGTCAAGTTGGTTGATTGTGCCCTTTAGGTCTTCTGTATCTTGTTGAATTTCTTGCTAGGTGTTCTGTCCTTTACTGAGAGTGGCGTGTTGAAGTCTACTATTATTGTGGAACTGTCAATTTGTCTTTACAGTGCTGTTAGAGTTTGTTTTATGTTTTTTGGAGCCCTATTATTGAGTGCCTAGATATTTATCATGGTTATATCCTCATGGTGGATTGTCCCTTTAATCATTATATAATGCCCTTCCTTGTCTTTTATGGTGGATTTTGTTTTAAAATCTATTTTATCTGAGATTAGTTTTGCCACTCCTACTCTTATTTGGTTGCTGTTTGCTTGGTACATTTTAGTCCATCCTTTGATTTTTAATGTATTTATGACTTTGTTTTTAAGCTGTGTCTCTTGTAGGCAGCATATTGATGGGTCCTATTTTTTTATCCATTCTGTAACTTTGTCTCTTTATGGGTGCATTTAAGCCATTTACATTCAGTATGATTATCTATAGGTGTGATTTTATTGCTGTCATTTTGTAGTAATTTTTTGTGATGCTGATGTTTTCTTTGTTCTTCTTACTCTTCTGTGCTAAATTCCTTTTGTTTGTGGATCTTTTTTTTCATTTCTTTCATTTTTGTAGATTTTGTGTTTACTTAGACTTTACGTATTTCTTCTTTATTTTGATGAATAGGTTTGTTAACTTTCTTTGTGGTTACCTTGGATTGTACCCCTATCTTCTTAAGTTTAAACCTGTCTTTTATTACTTGATATTGCCTTGATTTTCTCTCCATTTGAAAGTTCTATACCTACCCCATTTATTCCCTTTTTTATTATTCTGAGGCTGTTATAATTTCAGGATTAACCTCTCTAGTTCCCTGTTGTAAATCTTTTAGTTTTATCCTTGAGAGTTCATTACCTAAGTTGATATCTGGCTGATGCTGTCCTGTGTCCTAGATACAAGCTGTTCTCTGATGTTTTTGGTTCTCTAACTGAGGGACTCCCTTTAGTATTTCTTGTAAGTTTGGTTTGGTTTTTACATATCCCATTAATTTCTGTTTATATGGATATGTCCTAATTCCACCATCATATTTGACTGAGGATTTTGCAGGTTATATTATTCTTCATTGACAATTTTTTATTTCAATGTTTTATATAAGGTATCTCATTGCCTTCTTGCCTGCATGTTTTCCGCCTAGTAATCAGAGCTTAGTCTTGTTGTTTCCCCTTAGGATGTGACCTTTTGTTTTTCTTGAGCTGCTTTCAGAATTCTTTCTTTGTCTTTGGTTTTGACAAGTGTGATTATGATATGTCTTGGTGATTTGCTTTTGGGGCCTATTCTATATGGGGTTCATTGAGCTTCTTGGTTGGTCAGCTTTATGTCTTTCATGATATTAGGGAAATTTTCTGTCAGCAAATCTTCAGTGATCCTCTGTCTTTCACTTTCTCCCCCTGTTCTGGTACTCTGATCACACACAGTTTTTTCTTTTTTTTTTTTCTTTTTTCTTTTTTTTTAATATATATATTTTATTGTACTTCAGGTGAAAGCTTACAGAGCAAATAGTTTCTCATGAAATAGTAGTACACATGTTGTTTTTTGACATTGGTTAACAACCCCACAACGTATTAAGCCTCTAAATTCTCAACCTTTTTTTTTGATGAAAATTACAGATGGCCAAAGATACACCGTTTCAAAAATTTCTACATTCACAGTTCAGTGACATTGACTACGCTCTTCCAACTGTGCTGTTATTCTCACTTAAGATGAAGGCTTACAGAACAAAATAGTTTTTCATTTAACAGTTACTACACATGTTGCCCTATGACAATGGTTAACAATCTCACAGCACATCAAGAATATCCTTACTCCACCTTGTGTTCCCTATCACCAGGGGGCTTCCTTGTCCCCTTCTGTCTTCTGGACCTTGTCAGTGGACTATTGTACCTCTTTAGTCTCATTTGTTTATTTATTTATTTATTTATTTATTTTTATTTTATTTAAACACCATTTCAAAACTTTTTACTTACACATTTAAGTGATATTGACTATGCTCTTCAAATTGTGCTGCCATTCTCGCCCAAGATGAAGGCTTACAGGACAAAACAGACTCCCATTTAATAGTTACTACAAATGTTGCCCTATAGTAGTGGTCAACAATCTCAAAATACATCGACAGTGTCCTTATTCAATTTGTGTTCCTTATCATCAGTTTCCTACTCTCCCTCTGCCTTCTGGCCCTTGTCACCGGACTCCTGTACATCGTTAGTCCCATTTAGTTTTACTGGGGTGTCCAGTCCCAGGCTTAACATCGAACCTTGAAGGTAACTTCACCTCTGAGCTGAAAGGGTGTCTGGGGGCCACACTCTCGAGGTTTCTCTAGTATTCTTTAGGCCAGTATCTCTGGTCTTCTTTTTTTTTTGGGGGGGAGTTAAAATTATGCTCTACATCCTACTCCAGCTCTGCCCAGAACCCTCTGTTGTGATCCTGGTCAGAGGAGTCATTGGTGGTAGCCGGGCACCATCCAGCTGTACTGGACTCAGTCCCGTGGAGGCCTTGGTAGCTGTGGACCATTAGTCCTTCGGACTAATCTTTTCCTTGTATCCTGTTCTCTTCGTTCTCCCTTGTTCCCGAAGGGATGAGATCAGTGGAGTATCTTAGATGGCCGCTCATAGGCTTTTAAGACCCCAGACACTACTCACCAAGGTAGAATGTAGAGCATTATCTTTATAAGTAGTGTCATGCCAATTGAGCTAGATGTTCCCCGAGATCATGGTCCCCAGAGCCCTCCGTCCAACAACTCAGTCCCTCGGGGGGTTTGGATGTGTCTATAGGGCCTCCATGACCTTTCCTTGTGCAGGTTGTGTTAGTTTCCCCTGTACTATGTACTATCTCATCTCTCACCCAAGTTACCACTTACCTATTACCTATTTAGTATTCCCCCCCCCTCCCATCCCTGGTAACCAACAAGGATTGTTACATTTTGCATGTGAATTTTTTCATGGGTTTTTACAATAGAGGTCTCATACAATATTTGTCCTTTTGTGATTGACTTATTTCACTCAGCATGATGTCCTCCAGTTTCATCCATGTTATGAGATGGTTCACCGATTCATTGTTCTTTCTCGTTGCATAGTACTCCATTGTGTGTATGTACCATAGTTTGTGTATCCATTCGTCTGTTGATGGACATCGAGGTTGTTTCCATCGTTTTGCTATTGTGAATAATGCTGCCATGAACATAGGTGTGCATATGTCTATTCGAGTGATGACTCTTATTTCTCTAGGATATATTCCTAGGAGTGGGATTGCTGGATCGAATGGTACGTCTATTTCTAGCTTTCTGAGGAAACGCCATATCATTTTCCAAAATGGCTGTATCATTTTGCATTCCCACCAGCAGTGTATAAGAGTTCCCGTCTCCCCGCAGCCCCTCCAACATTTGTTATTTCCAGTGTTTTTGATTCGTGCCAGTAATGCCGGGGTGAGATGGTATCTCATTGTGGTTTTAATTTGCATTTCTCTAATGGCTAGTGATCGCGAGCATTTCCTCATGTGTCTGTTGGCCATTTGAATGTCTTCCTTGGTGAAGTGTCTGTTCATTTCCTTTGCCCATTTTTTGATAGGATTGGTTGTCTTTTTGTTGTAGAGGTGTTGGATTTTCTTGCAGATTGTGGAGATTAGACCTTTGTCTGACTTGTACTGTCCAAAAATTTTTTCCCAGTCTGTAGGTTCTCTTTTAACTCTTTTGGTGAAATCTTTTGAAGAGCATAGATGTTTGATTTTTAGAAGATCCCAATTATCTAGTTTATCTGTTGGGTTTTTTGTGTTGATGTTTATGGTTTGTATCCTGTTAATGCCATGTATTAAGGTCTGAAGTGTTGGTCCTATTTTTTCTTCTATGAATTTTATAGTTTGAGGCTTTATATTCAGGTCTTTGATCCATTTTGAAGTAGTTTTTGTATATGGTGTGAGGTATGGGTCCTGTTTCATTTTTCTACAAATGGATATCCAGTTTTGCCAGCACCATTTGTTAAAAAGACTGTCTTTTCCCCATTTGATGTATTTTGGGCCCTTGTCAAAAATCAGGTGACCGTAGGTGGATGGATTTACATCTGAGTTCTCAATTCTGTTCCATTGGTCAATGTCTCTGTTGTTGTACCAGTACCAGGCTGTTTTGAGTACTGTAGCTGTATAGTAGGTTCTCAAGTCAGGTAGTGTGAGTCCTCCAACTTTATTCTTCTTCTTTAGTAGTGCTTTACTTATTCGGGGTTTCTTCCCTTTCCATATAAAGTTAATAATTAGTTTTTCCATCTCTTTGAAGAATGTTGTTGGTATTTGTATCGGAATTGTATTGTATTTGTAGATTGCTTTAGGTAGAATTGCCATTTTCACAATGTTGAGTCTGCCTATCCATGAGCATGGTATGTTTTTCCATTTATGTAGATCCCTTTGGGTTTCATGCAGCAGTGTTTTGTAGTTTTCTTTGTATAGGTCTTTTATATACTTGGTCAGATTTATTCCTAAGTATTTTATCTTTTTAGGAGCTATTGAAAATGGTATTGATTTCCTGATCTCCTTTTCATCGTTCTCTTTACCGGTGTATAGTAATCCAACTGATTTTTGAATGTTTATCTTGTATCCTGCTACTCTGCTGAATCTTTCTATTACTTCCAGTAAATTTCTCGTGGAGTCTTTAGGGTTTTCTATGTATAGTATCATATCATCTGCAAACAGGGAGAGTTTAACTTCTTCATTACCAATTTGGATGCCCTTTATTTCTTTCTCTTGCCTTACTGCTCTAGCTAGAACTTCCAGCACAATGTTAAATAGGAGTGGTGATAAAGGGCATCCTTGTCTTGTTCCTGTTTTCAGGGGGAATGTTTTCAGCCTTTCTCCATTAAGAATGATGTTGGCTGTTGGTTTTGCATAGATGCCCTTTATTATGTTGAGAAATTTCCCTTCTATACCTATTTTATTGAGAGCTTTGATCAGGAATGGGTGTTGGACTTTGTCAAATGCCTTTTCTGCATCAATTGAGATAATCATGTGATTTTTTTCTTTCCTTTTCTTTATGTGGTGGATTACGTTGATGGATTTTCTAATGTTAAACCATCCTTGCATACCTGGTATGAATCCTACTTGGTCGTGGTGTATTATTTTTTTGATATGATACTGAATTCTATTGGCTAGAATTTTGTTCAGAATTTTTGCATCTATATTCATGAGAGATATTGGTCTGTAATTTTCTTTTTTTGTGATGTCTTTGCCTGGTTTTGGTATCAGCGTTATGCTGGCTTCATAGAATGAATTTGGAAGTGTTGCTTCCTCTTCTATGCTCTGAAATAACTTGAGTAGAACTGGCACGAGCTCTTCTGTAAATGTTTTGTAGAATTCTCCAGTGAAGCCATCTGGGCCAGGGCTTTTTTTGGTTGGGAGTTTTTTTTATTACCTTTTCAATCTCTTCTCTTGTTATGGGTCTGTTCAGATTTTCAATATCACTTTGTTGTAGTTTGGGTAGGCCGTATGTTTCTAGAAATTTATCCATTTCCTCTAGGTTTTCAAATTTGTTGGAATATAGTTTTTCATAATATTCTGTTATAATCCTTTTTATTTCAGTTGGGTCTGTTGTAATGTCCCCCATTTCATTTCTTATTTGGGTTATTTGTGCCCTCTGCTGTTTTTCTTTTGTCAGTCTGGCCAGTGGTTTGTCGATTTTGTTGATTCTTTCAAAGAACCAACTTTTGGTTTTGTTGATTCTTTCTATTGTTTTTCTGTTCTCTATTTCATTGATTTCTGCTCTGATCTTTACTATTTCCTTTCTTCCGGTGGTTGTAGGCTTTTTTTGTTGTTCTCTATTTGTTTGAGTTCTGTAGTTAATATTTTGATTTTGTCCCTTTCTTCTTTTTTGATATGTGCATCTATTGCTATAAATTGTCCTCTGAGGACTGCCTTTGCTGTGTCCCAAAGGTTTTGGTATGATGTGTTTTCATTTTCATTTGATTCTAGGAATTTTTTAATTCCATCTCTGATTTCTTCTATTACCCATTGATGTGTAAGCAGATTATTATTCAGTTTCCATGTGTTTGATTTTTTTTCCTTGCTCTTTCTAGTGTTAATTTCTACCTTGATGGCATTGTGGTCAGAGAAGATACTGTGAATTATCTCAGCATTTTGGATCTTGTTGAGGATTGATCTGTGGCCTAAGATGTGGTCTATTCTGGAGAACGTTCCATGTGCATTGGAAAAGAATGTGTACTTTGCAGTGGTTGGATGGATTGTTCTATATATGTCTATGAGGTCCAGTTGGCTGATTGTGTCCTTTAGATCTTCTGTGTCTTTGCTGAGTTTCTTTTTAGTTGTTCTGTCCTTTACTGAGAGTGGTGTGTTGAAGTCTCCTACTATTATTGTGGAACTGTCAATTTCTCTTTTCAGTGCTGTTAGAGTTTTTTTTATGTATTTTGGAGCCCTGTCATTGGGTGCATAGATATTTATTATGGTTATGTCTTCATGATGGATCATCCCCTTAATCATTATATAGTGTCCTTCTTTGTCTTTTATGGTAGATTTTGTTTTAAAGTCTATTTTATCTGAGATTAGAATTGCCACTCCTGCTCTTTTTTGGTAGTTGTTAGCTTGATATATTTTTTTCCAACCTTTGATTTTTAATAAATTCACATCTTTGTTTCTAAGATGTGTCTCTTGTAGACAGCAAATAGATGGATCCTGTTTTCTTATCCATTCTGCCACTCTCCGTCGCTTTATGGGTGCATTGAGTCCATTTACGTTCAGTGTAATTATTGATAGATGTGAGTTTGTTGCTGTCATTTTGTAGTGCTTTTTTTTGTGATGCTGAAGTTTTGTTTGTTCTTCTTACTCTCTTGTGCTGAGTTCCTTTTGTTTGTGGATTTTGTGTTCATTTCTTTTGTTTTTGTAGGTTTTGTTTTTGTTGAGACTTTATGTTTTTCGTCTTTATTTTTATGAGTTGGTTTGTTAACTTTTTTTGTGGTTACCATGAATTTTACCCTTATCTTTATAATTTTGAAGCAGTCTACCGTTACTTGGTATCGCCTTGCCTTCTTCTCCTTTAGAAGGTTCTATACCTATGCCGTTTGTTCCCTCTTTCATTGTTTTGATGTTGTTGTCATCCTTTGATTGATTTCTCTGATTCCCTGTTGTATATCTTTTGTTTTTGGAAAGTCGTCTGTAGTTCAGTTCCTAGAATGGTATCTGGTTCATGTTAACCTGCGTCCTAGGTCCTAGGTCCTGCCTGAGGGCTTAAGCTGTTTGTCCTCAGATCGAAGAACTC
Organism: Dugong dugon; assembly: GCA_030035585.1. Taxonomy (NCBI): domain Eukaryota; kingdom Metazoa; phylum Chordata; class Mammalia; order Sirenia; family Dugongidae; genus Dugong; species Dugong dugon. The sequence continues at coordinate 1,417,906 of CM057475.1, read as the reverse complement.
CCTTTAATAATTCTTGTAAGTTTGGTTTGACTTTTGCATATTCCTTTAGTTTCTGTTTATCTGGAAATGACCTAATTTCACCATCAAATTTGAATGAGAGTTTTGCAGGATATATTATTCTTGGCTGACAATTTTTTCCTTTCAAGATTTTATATATGTCATCCCATTGCCTTCTTGTCTGCATGGTTTCTGCTGAATAATCTGAGCTTAGTCTTATTGTTTCTCCTCTGTATGTGACTTCTTGTTTTTCACGAGCTGCTCTCAGGATTCTTTGTTTGTCTTTAGTTTTAGCGAGTGTGAATATGATATGTCTTGGTGATTTTCTTTTGGGGTCTCTTCTATATGGGGTTCGTTGAGCTTCTTGGATGACCAGCTTTTCATCTTTCATGATATTAGGAAAGTTTTCTGTCAGCAGTTCCTCAATGATCCTCTCTGTGTTTTCTGTTTTCTCCCCCTGTTCTGGTATGCCAATCACTCGTAAGTTTTTGCTTTTAATTGTGTCCCACATAACTCTCAGGGTCTCTTCATTTTTCTTTGTTCTTTTTTCTGAGTTTTCCTGAAACAGAGTTGTATCCAAGTGTTTGTCTTCAGTTCCACTGATCCTGTCTTCCATGGTTTCAAATCTACTTCTCAGCCCTTCTATGACACCGTCCATTTCTGAAATCTTGTTGTTTATCTTTTGGATTTCTAATTGTTGTTTTTGTATAATTTCGAGTTGTGAATTTATTTTGGCATTTTGTTCTTGCATCATCTTCCTGAATTCTTCCAAATTTTTGTCTGTATTTTCCATAAATTTGTCTATTTTTTCCTCATGTTTGTCAGCTTTTTGCCTCAGTTCTTGGAAAATTCCGAGTATTAGTGATTTGAGTTCCGTATCAGGTACTTCTAGTGTATTTTCTTCCACAGGAGAGTTATCTGGTGTTTTAATTTGGACGCCTATTGGAGCCATCTTGTCTTGTTTTTGTAAATGTTTTGATATTGTTTGCTGTTTTCGGGGCATTCAGTAGATATTTCTCTCGTTTATTGATTGTAGATTTTTTTTTTTTCGTTCTTGTGGTACACCTGGGCAGATCTAGTTGAGGAGGAGCCACTGGGATGGGTTGCTTGTGGCACTCACCGCAGCCACCAGGACGGTCGGTAGTCAGTGCTGGGCAGGTTCCAATAGGGCGTGCCTGCACCGCTTGGTGATGTGATGTCTAGTGCACGGTGCAGGTAGGTAGGGTGCAGCGGGAAGATGGTTATGTGTGAAGCTAAGCTGGATATGGGAGAGAGGAGAGAGGAGGAGGAGCAAAAAGCGTACAAACATAAAAGAATGCTAGGGGAGCTTGTCGTTGTAATGTACAGATGAGAGACTATGGGATGGAGGAAACCAGAAGGGGGAAGAGAAGAAAAGGAAAGAATGACCAAATAAAAATCAGAAAAGTTAAAGAACTGCAAAGTTCCCAGGGATCCCACCGATGCAGCTATGAGGTCTGGGGGAGTCGGTCTCAATTTTCACAGCTCAGCCTGGCCAGAAGGTACAGAGGCATACATCGCCTGGTATTCAGGGATCAGAAAGAGAAGGAAGAGATAGAGAGACAAGAAATTAAGCAATGAAGAAAGACAAAAGAGAAAAAGAGGTAAAAGATGACAAAACTAATCAAAAAAGGAAGAAAAATAAAATTGAGAAAAAAAAAAAGGGCAACACCAGCAGTCAGTGCCTACAAATGGGACCCAGAGAGCCCCCACTCAGGGGCGCGAATTCCATGAAGCCGGTAGTCTCGGGGTTAAGTGACCGTGGCCACGGGAAGCAGAGGGGCCAACGAACAAAGGCCCCAGGATCCCACCCGCGTGGGAGCCCAGACCTGGAAACAGCCACACGCCCGAACGCAGCCCTACAGCCCCACAGGAGAGAGCAGAGACAGCACTGGGAACCAGGTACCCAGGCAAAAGGAAGGGGAGGCGGCAGAAAAAGGCTCGCTAGCAGCCAGCAAACGGCTCCCAGAAAGCCCCCAGTCCGGGCGCACGGAATCCAAGCACCGGCACCCCCCAGCTCAGGGACTCCAGCAACGGAAAGCAGAGGGGCGAACGAACAAAGGCCCCGGGATCCCACCCACGCGGGAGCCCAGACCTAGAAACAGCCACATGCCCGCACGCAGCCCTACAGCCCCGCAGGAGAGAGCAGAGACGGCACTCGGAACCAGGCACCCAGGCAAAAGGAGGGGGAGGCGGCAGAAAAAGGTTCGCTAGGTGCCAGCAAACGGCTCCCAGAAAGCCTCCAGCCCGGGCGCGTGGAATCCAAGCACCGGCGCCCCCCAGCTCAGGGACTCCGGCCACGGAAAGCAGAGGGGCGAACAAACAAAGGCCCCGGGATCCCACCCACGCGGGAGCCCAGACCTAGAAACAGCCACACGCCCGCACGCAGCCCTACAGCCCCGCAGGAGAGAGCAGAGACGGCACTCGGAACCAGGCACCCAGGCAAAAGGAGGGGGAGGCGGCAGAGAAAGGTTTGCTAGCTGCCAGCAAACGGCTCCCAGAAAGCCGCCAGGCCGGGCGAGCGGAATCCAAGCACCAGCACCCCCCAGCCCAGGGACCCTGGCCACGGAAAGCAGGGGATCCCCAGCTGAGGCGGAGAGGGGTGGGTGGTGGGAGAGCCCGCACCGCAGTTTACCGGTCGTTCTGTCTCCGACCAGATGCTCTGCAAGGCTGCTCTCCCGTTTGCTGGTCTCCTATAGGAATCCAAGATGGTGGATCCGCGCTGCGTTAGCTGGTAAGGAATCTCTGCATGAGTCTCTCCTCGCTCTCCGTTCTCTTTTAGTATTCTCACTCCGTTTGGTGTTTGGCTGAGTTCTTTATCTCTTCATTTGGTGTTCTAGGGTTTCAGGATTGTTGATTCTCTGTTAGGCTTAGTTTTTCGGATCTTTGCTGTGGAGGGACGGCGTGGTGTTTCTGCCTAGAGCGCCATCTTGCCCCTCCTCTCCACAGTTTTTTCTTTTGATTGTATCTTACATTGTTCTCAGGACTTCTTCATTTTTCTTCATTCTTTTGTGTTATTTTTCCTTAAACAAAGTGATATCCAATGATTTTCTTCAATTTCTCTGATCCTGTCTTCCATTGTTTCAAATTTGCTCCTAAAGCTTTCTATTACACTGTCCTTTTCTGAAATTTTGTCATTTATCTGTTGGGTTTCTGATTGCTGTTTTTATATGATTTCTAGTTTTTTGACATTTTGTTCCTGTATTATTTTCCTGAATTTTTCTATTGCTTTCTTTGATTTTGTCTGTATTTTCCGTGATTTTGTCTATTTTGTCCTTATTTTTGTCTGCATTTTCTTTCATCTCGTGGAGAACCCTGAATATTAGAGTTTTGAATTCCTTATCAGGTAGTTTCAGAGCCTTTTCTTCTACTGGAAGGTTATCTGGTGTTTTATTTTGGTCACTTTCTGGAGCCATCCTGTCTTGTTTTTTATATGTTTTGATATTGTGTGCTGTCTCTGGGACATTCAGGAATTATTTTCTTCATTTATCAATTGTAGATTTGTTTGTTTTATCCTGCATTTTCATTTCATTTGGCTATGTCTGTGCAGGTGGGTTGGGCATGTTTTGTTGCTTGCTTTTCTGTGGGCATGATACTTTTCACCACCTTGTCCAGGTAGTCAGTGCTGGTTACTCAGCTATGGTGAAGCAGGGCAGGTCCAGCAGGGAGATGGGTGGGGATGGGTCATTTGTAGCACAAACGGGCCTAGAAAGTGGGGCTGGGTGTAGTGCAGAGTGGAGTCCAGGGGACTGCATTGGTGCTAGTTGGGAGTGCAGCTCTCAGCTCTTGGTGCAGATAGACAGGATGGAAGGGAGAAAATGTGATGTGCAGAGATAAGCTTCTGATAGGGTCAGGTGATAATGAGTGAGCCAATAGCAGAGAGCTGAACTGCCAGGCTGCTTCTCCAGGGCACTTCACTTCAGCCTATGAGACTCAGAAGCCCCTTTGGACTGTGGCCACTGGCGAACGCCCAGGGAAAAGCTTCGCAGAGGGCAGTGCCTGATTTGGAGAGGGTCAAGACTCTGGGCAAGCAGGCCAGGTACCTCTTTTCTGCTTACTTGAGGACATCATCAGGCAAGGTATCCCCATTCAGCCTCTATTCTCTCTCTCTCTCTCCCTTTAAGTCTCTCTGTGTGTCAGTTCTGCCACATGTCTGACTTGTACTACTGAGAAGTATCACAAATGGGAAAACAGGAGAGAGAGAGCCTAGAGATGGAAGGGGGATGTCCTGCGGTGGTTTTGGTTGCCCATGGGCAGAGGATAGCAGGTAGGCCTTCTGGATGGACTTCAGGATATTGGGCATTTTGGGGAAGTTAGTCCAGGTGCGGACCCTGGCCTGTTTAGCTTGTTTGCAGACGGGAGCCCCTCCAGCAAGTGCTCCCTCCAGCTCATACTTTGTATCCAGAATCCCCTCCCAGTGACCTAGGCCAAAAACACTCACACGTACCTGCGAGAGGCCTCTCCTGGGTCTGGAGAGCCCAATGTGGTATCCACTATTTCATCCTCTCAGCCCACACCTCTCTTGGACTCATAATGTCAGCCTTTCTCGATGAGTCCCACATCCAACTAGGACCCAAGTGTGCCACCCATAAATATTTATTATATTTATCATGATTTTGTCTTTAGGATGGATTATCCCTTTAATAATTATATAATGCCCTTCTTTGTCTTTTATGGTGAATTTTGTTTTAAAGTCTATTTTATCTGAGATTAGTTTTGCCACTCCTGCTGTTATTTGGTTTCAGTTTGCGTGGTATATTTTATATTTCCTTTGGTTTTTAATGTATTTATGTCTTTGTAAAGTGTGTCTCTTGTAGGCAGAATATTGATGGATCCTGCTTTTTAATCCATTCTGACACTCTCTGTCTCTTTATGGGTGCATTTAGACCATTTATGTTCAGTGTAATTATTGATAGGTGTGAGCTTGTTGCTGTCACTTTGTCATGCTTTTTTTTATAGTGCTGACGTTTTCTAACAAAGGAACAACCTCTTAGTCTCCTGTGTTGAATTCCTGTTGTTTATGGATTTTTTTTCCTTTTCTTTTGTAGATTTCATTTTTACTGAGACTTTTTTCCTTCTTTATTTTATTAAGTTTCTTTGTGATTACCATGAAGTTTACCCTTATCTTCCTAGGTTTGAACTAGTATTTTATAACTTGGTATTGCCTTGCCTTTCTCTTCATTAGAAAGTTCTATACCTACACTGTTTATTCCCTCTTTTATTGTTCTGACGTTGTTGTCATTTACAGATTAACTTCTGGGTCCCTGTTGTAAATATTTTAGTATTGAATAGTCCTTCAGAATTCATTTCCTAGGTTAATATATGGGTGGTGCATTTGTTCTCAAACTGAAGGACTCCCTTTAATAATTCTTGTAAGTTTGGTTTGGTTTTTACATATTCCCTTAATTTCTGTTTATCTGGAAACGTCTTAATTTCACCATCATACTTGAACAAGAGTTTTGTAGAATATATTATTCTTGGTTGGCAATTTTTTTTCTTTCATGGTTTTATATATGTCATCTCGTTGGCTTGTTGCCTGCATCATTTCTGCCAAGTAATCAGAGCTTAGTCTGATTGTTTCCCTTCTGCATGTGGCTTTTCTTTTTACTCCAGGTGCTCTCAGGATTCCTTCTTTGTCTTTGGTTTTAGCGAGTATGATTATGATGTACCTTGATTTTCTGTTGTGTTCTATCCTATATGGGGTTCGTTGAACTTTTTGGATGGTTAGATTTTCATCTTTCATGATATTAGGGCAGTTTTCTGTCAGCAATTCTTCAGTGATCCTCTCTGTGTTTTCCATTTTCTCCCCCTGTTCTGGAACTCTTATCACTGACTAATTTTTGCTTTTGATTGTATCCCACATCATTCTCAGGGTTTCTCCATTTTTGTTCATTCTTTTTTTCTGATTTTTCCTCAGAGTGATATCCAAGTATTTGTCTTCAGTTTTGCTGATCCTGTCTTCCATTGTTTCAAACTTGCTCCTCCAACCTTTTATGACGCTGTCCATTTCTGAAATCTTGTTGTTTATCTTCTGGATTTCTAATTGTTCTTTTTGTATGATTTCTAGTTGTGAATTTATTTTTATATTTTGTTCCGGTATTATTTTCCTGAATTCTTCCATTTTTTTGTCTGTATTTTCCATGATTTTGTCTTCGTTTTCCATGAATTGGTCTATTTTTTCCTCATTTTTGCCTGCTTTTTGCTTCAACTCTTGGATAGCTCTGTATAGTAGAGATTTGAATTCCCTATCAGGTAGTTCCTGTGCCTTTTATTCTCCTGGAAATTCATCTTGTGTTTTATTTTAGATGCCTACCAAAACCATCCTGACCTTTTTTTAAAAAATATGTTTTGGTATTTTCTGCTGTCTTTGGGACATTCAGTAGTTATTTTGTCCATTTATTGATTGTAGATTTGTTTGCTTCATTTTGATTTTTTGTTTTATTTGGTTATGTTTGAGCAAGAGAGCTATGCGTTCTTTGTTGTTGCAACAAAGAAATGGCACTGAAGGAGCCGCTTGTTGTGGGTGAGTCGAATCCAAGCCTCAAAGGGCCAGTGCCTCCAGGCTGAGCAACGGTGGTCTGCTAGGAAGCGGCAGAAACTGAACAGGGGAAAGACGGGTGGGGGTGGGTGGAAAAACATGTATCACTGGTTACCAGGTGCTCTGTCTGCTGAGAGCTCTGTGAAGCTGCTTTCCTGTACTCTGTATCCACCAATCTCCAACAGGAGTCCAAGATGGTAAATCCGTGCTTCTTTAGCTGATAAGGGACCTCTATTCCATATCCTTCCTCAGCCTCTGTTCTCTTATTCCATTGGGTGCTTGGTTGAGTTCTTTATCTCTTCATTTGATGCTCAGGGTTCCAAATTGACGTTTGTCTCTGTTTTATTTAGATTTTCATGTCTTTGCTATGGAGGGACGGTGTGGTGCTTCTGTCTATAGCACTACCTTGCCTCCCACTCATCATTTGATTGCTTGACTGCTGCTTCCATGGACATTGATTGTGGATCCAAGTAAAATGAAATCCTTGAAAAATTCAATATTTCTCCTTTTATCATGATTTTGCTTGTTGGTCTAGTTGCGAGGATTTTTGTTTTCTTTATGTTGAGATGTAATCCACACCGAAGGCTGTAGTGTTTGGTCTTCATCAGTAAGTGCTTCAAGTCATCTTCACTTGCAGCAATCAAGGTTGTATCGATCATATATTGCAGGCTGTGAATGAGTCTTCCTCAATTCCTGTTGCTGGGTTCCTCATATTGTCCAGCTTCTCAGATTATTTGCTCAGCATACAGATTGAATAAGTATAGTGAAATTATGCAACCCTGATTTACACCTTTACTGATTTTAAACCACTCCGTATGCCCTTGTTCTGTTTGAATAACTGCCTTTTGTTCTATATACAGGTTCCTCATGAGCATAATAAAGTGTTATGAAATTCTCATTCTTCTTAATGTTATGCATAATTTGTTATGATCCATAGAGTCCAATGCCTTTGCGTAGTCAATAAAGCACAGGTAAACACTTCTGGTGTTCTCTGCTTTCAGCCAGGATCCATATGACACAAGCAATGATGTTCTTCATTCCACATCCTCTTCTGAGTCTGGCTTGAGTTTCTAGCAGTTTCTTGTTGAAGTACATCTGTAACCACTTTTGAACTTTCTTCAGCAAAATTTTACTTGCCTGTGATATTAATGGTATTGTTCAAAAATTTTTACATTCTGTTGAATCACCTTTCTTTCTAATGGGCAGTAATATGGAACTCTGCCAGTCGGTTGGCCAGGTAGCTGTCTTCCAAATTTCTTGGCATAGAAGAGTGAGTACTTCTAGAGTTGCATTGGTTTGTTGAAACATCTTAATTAGTATTCTGTCAATTCCTGGAGTCTTATTTTTCACCAATGCCTTCAGAGCAGCTTGTTCTTCTTCCTTCAATACAGTTGGTTCTTGATCATATGTTACCTCCTGAAATGGTTGAATGTCAACCAGTTCTTTTTGATACAGTGACTCTGTGTATTCCTTCCATATTCATTTGATACTTCCTGTGTCATTTAATAGTTTGCCCATAGAATCCTTCAATATTGCAACTGAAGGCTTGAAGTTTTTCTTCTGTTCTTTCAGGTTGAGAAATGCCAAGCATGTTCTTCCCTTTTGGTTTTCTGACTTAAAGTGTTTCCACATTTCATTATACTTGTCTTTGTTTTCTCAAGCCACTCTTTGAAATCTGTTCAGCTCTTTTACTTCATTGTTTCTTCCATTTGCCTTAGCTACCTTATGTTCACAGCAAGTTTCAAAGTCTCTTCCCACATCCATTATGGTATTTTCTTTTCTGTATTTTTACAGATATTTTGATTTCTTCATGTATGATGTCCTTGATGTCATCCCATAACCTGTCTGGTCTTCGGTCATTAGTGTTCAATGTGTCAAACCGATTGTTGAGATGGTTTCTAAATTCAGGTGAGATATACTCAAGGTCTTGCTTGGTTTCTCATGGACTTGTTTTAATATTCTTCAGCTTCAACTTGAACTTGCATAGGAGCAACTGATGGACTGATTCATAGTCGGCCCCTGTCCTTGTTCTTTTTGACTTATAATATTGAGCTTCTCTTCACCTCTTTCTACAGATGTAGTCTATTTGATTCCTGTGTATTCCATCTGGCGAGGTCTACATGTATAGTCACCATTTATGTTGTTGAAAAAACATATTTGCATGAATAAATCATTGTTGTTGCAAACTTCTGTGAGGTCTGTCACCAAGGCTTTATTTTCCAAATACTGATCCTTTTTCTTTGTTTCCAACTTTCACATTCCAATCACCAGTAATTATCAATGCATCTTGATTGCATGTTTGATCAATTTCAGACTGCAAATGTTGGTAAAAATCTTCAATTTCTTCATCTTTGGCATTAGTGGTTGATGCATAATATTGAATCATAGTCGTATTAATTGGTCTTCCTTGTAGGTGTACGGATAATATGCTATCACTGAAAGCATTGTACTTTGGGATAGATCTTGAAATATTCTTTTTTATGATGAATGTGATGACATTGCTCTTCAGTTTATCATTCCCAGTATAGTAGACCATATGACTGTCTGATTCAAAATGGACAAAGTCAGTCCATTACAGCTCACTAATGCCTAGGATATTTATCTTCAAGTTTTCATTTTTGACGACTTCCAATTTTCTGAGATTCATGCTTCATAAATTCCACATTCTGATTATTAATGGATGATTGCAGCTGTTTCTTCTCATTTTAAGTCATACCACATCAGCAAATGAAGGTCTAGAAAGCTTTACTCCATCCACATCATTAAGATCAACTCTCCTTTGAGTAGACAGCTCTTCTCCATTCTTAGTTTGAATGCCTTTCAACCTGAGGGCCTCATCTTCTGACACTATATCAAACAATGTTCTGCTGCTGTTGTTAAAGTTTTCATTGGCTAATTTTTTTAGAAGTAGACCACAACGTCTTTCTTCTTAGCCTGTCTTGGTTTGGAAGCTCAGCTGAAATCTGTCCACCACAGCTGAGCCAGGTGATATTTGAAGGACCAGTGATATAATCTCCAGCATCATAGCAACACACAAGCCACCACAGTATGACAAACTGAGAGATGTGCAGGGAGAAGTAATATATCTCCACAAACATGATACAAGGAGTATGGAAGGCAGGTAAGAATTGGGTGTGCCAGGAACCTAGATAGGAAGAGGAGTTACTGGCTCCTGAGGAGGTAGAAAACTATGCCCTCTGGAGGCATGTTTAAAGTATGGAAAGTATGGCATGCGCCCTGGGTATCACTTGAAGAGCGGGGAGGGCACCGAGCAGGTTCTGTTAACTATGGCAGTGAGAGATCATTCAGCAAGTTAAAACATTCGTCTGTGTTTGAGAGCCTCCATGGGTCAAGGCAGATTGTGTGCTCTTACTCTGCTGAGTGTTGAAAGAGGAGAAACTGAAAAAAAAATGACTTTGAGCACATCATAGACCAATTTTCATTAATGAAAGCAAGGAAGGTACAGTTGTAATTTTCATGTAGTGTCATAATGTGTTAAGCAAAAGATTAATGAGCTTGATTTGTATTTTTGAGCTGATATTATGGTAAAGTTATCTACAAGACAGGTGTCAGATGTTCAGACAGGGGCGCAATTTCAGTACTTGCCGTAGGTGATATTTTCCATAGATGTGCCTCAGAGCACTGCCCTTGCCACTGGGCCACCTACCATAACTGGTAGTGGCTGCAGCAGAGGAAAAATGCCAGGGGTTTCAGAAGCCTCTCCCTGGATTTACACACGCAAATTCCCCAGAGTGATAGCTGCCTCAGGGATGATACTGGGCTCAGATCCACCCCAGTGGCCACTCCAGGACTGTGGGTCCTCCAGAAGGACGGGCCTGCTGGAATGAAAGGTTCCTCCCAATTTTCTTAGATGCATGAAGGGTCCCAAGAATCTTCTGCGGAAGCTCACCTCTAGCCCCTGATAGGCTGCTCGGCTCCAGGACAGTTGCCCCAGGGGCCTTCAGGATGGTGCCTCAGAGCTGCAGAATGGTTTAGTGTTCATTCCTAATGCCTATACACTCTAGTAAATCTCAGGCCAGAAATGGCTGGCCCAGGACTAACTCACTTAGTGACTGCCAGGGAAGAAGGGCAGCAGCAGGGAATTGCAGGCAGTCCAGATGTCCAGAAGCTTCAGTTGTCTTCAGATAGGCCAAAGGCCAATGTGCTGATTTGAGTGATAGGTAGGCATTAGGGCTGCATTCAGACCCCTCCAGCACATGTGGTCAAGCTACCGTCAAGGGATTGTCCCATGAGCAAAAGCTATCAGCCTCAGCAGGATTGTTCTGCCTCAGAAAATGCAAGAAAGGTAGCTTAAAGGTGGAAGACCCAATACTCCCTGGCAGTCCAAAAGTAAGAGCAGCCCCTGAAGACCAGTCAGCTGGCATTTAAGCTCTTGCTGGCATATAGAGACTACACTTCCTTAGTGCCCAGGTCTGGGTTTCTGCAGGGTAGCCTTTTCATGGATCTCAGATGACCCTTTGAATAAGACACTGCAGAGCCGCAGCATGAGCTCCTTGACCAGTACATGAGCTCCTGTGGTTCCTACATCAGCAAAAGTAACCCCATTACAAGCTGGAATATATCCAGATTTTGCACACTTTGGTCTAGGGACTTCCAAACACTGTCCAGACAGCCCCCAGCAGCAGCACTGCAAACTTCAGAGGTCAGAGAAGTCCCAGGCCAGTCTCAGCCACAAACCCCACCAGCCATTCTGCAGTAAAGTTCATGGGCTTCATCTCCACCCTAACCTTCAACAGTCCCTTTGTCTCTAGCACTAGGTTATCTATTCCACTCCCACCAGAAGCCCACCCCATGTTTTGAGCCCCAGGTAGGTAGTAACAGGGTATTACCCAACCAACCATGGCCTAAGTTTTAATAGATCTTTTCCTCTGGAAACTTAGCAGGCCTGGCCACAACTCAAATGCCTACCCCATGTCTAGTCCTGACAGTGTTTCCCAGCCAGATTCAGTGAGATCTTGCTTTGGAAACCACATCACCCTCCTTTGTAGGCCCTGTCAGTGCCCAGCCTAGCTGTCCTTTACATCAGTGTCTGGACCACCTTTGGCTTTGGAGAAACCTTTAACACAGGAATCTTTGAAGACTTAACCCTGGCCATGGGGTTTAGAGGCCCAGTGCTTGCACCCTGCTCTGATGGAAGAAGGTCTTCCATAATGTTGTCCTTTCATTTTCTACTGGGTTGAAATTCACACCAGGGGCACAGGTCCAAAAGCAGCAACCATGCAAAAACTAGTCTGTGTCTACCATGCTCCCACCACAACCTGGTCCTGAACTCTACTGAGAAGTGCCATACCCTTGTATTTGTCAAGCAAATCTACCCATTTTCTGGCTTCAGCCACTAAGGAGGTGATGATACCTCTGTGTCTTCTCTTCTCCTTTCTTAGGAATCGAAACATCCTAGTGGGAGAAACAAGAGAATCCATGCAGAAGCCACCCTTTGGACTTGGACCTATCTTTCCCTGCCTTCCACTCCTCTGTTTCCAGGGTCAGCCCAGTCCTGCCTTTTCTCTGTGAGCAAACTTCCTTGGTGTTTGGGAATACAGCCCTCTCACACTTGCTCTTTGTCAACAGAAACCTCTATTCTCCTAAAACTTTCCTTTCCTTTGCCTGGCTCTAATGATCAATTCTCTTGTCATGAACCCTTGGGAGTTTGCCCATTACTTGCAGTTTGTCTCCTCATTTTTCTTGGAGTAGCCTTTGCTTGGATGTTCTTGGATGACCTTTGCCTTCAAAACACCAGGCTACCCTTGAGTATATTTGCATTTAATGCTTTGGAATCCCAGAGGCCATTGGATCCCAGGCTCCTCTCTTCCTTCTGATAGGTCTTACTTATCTTCTGATCTCACTGAGATCTATGCTGTCCATCTTGCTAGCCACTAGCCTCTTGAGGCTATTGAGCACTTGAGATGTGGATAGTGTCACTGAGGAACTGAATTTGGAATTGTATTTAATTTTAATTAATTAGAATTTAGATTAAAAAAACTAAAACAGTATAAAGTATTTTTGCATTAAGCACAACTTTATTTCTTTCGGAAGGGCTGCATTTCATTTTAATTGTTGCATGCTTTAAGATTTTTTTTCCTAGTGTGGTGGTGGGCATGTGTGTCATTTCTGAGACTACACATAACTATTTCACCTATCTAGTCAGTGTCAATAGAACACTCAGTTCGAGCTATTTTTTTCTATATTCTTATGTAACATTTGAGTATGTTTACTTGAATATTTTATTCAGGAAGCAAAAGTTATACAGGTTCCTATATAAGTGATAATATCTATTAAATTAGAATACTGTTATTATTATTTTCCAAAGTCCCTGGTAGTGCGAGCAGTTAAAACTTGGGCAACTACCTGAAAGGTTGGTGGTTTTAATCCACTTAGAGGTGCCTCAGAAGAAATACCTAGTGATTTACTTCTGAAAAGATCAGCTATTGAAAACTCTATGGAGTTTAGTTCTACTCTGAGACACTTGGGATTGTCATGAGTAGAAATTGACTTGACAGCAACTTTTTTTCAAATTATTATTTTAATTTTGATACAACTGAATTATTTTTATAATGTAAAAAAAGTGTGGACTCTTTTAAGTTTAAATGCAGGCATACTAATGATGTAGAATTGAGTGAAGATACAAAGCTATCATTCTACTAGAAGAGTAAAGAAAAAAGCTTGGAAGGAGCTACATCACACATTTCAAGATAAATGACAGTTGTGATTTGTTGCTCCAGAGCAAAAGGAAAAAGATGCATATTATGAAAAAAGAAACGTTTTGAATAATAGAGTGAACAACATTAAGACATTTTCAACAAATTAATACTGAAATTGGTAAGAAGTTTTCTTTCAATAGTCAAAAGTATCAGTAAAATTAATCACTTAAAATCAGAATTAAATATTCAATAAAATATTAAAGTATTGAGCTTATATTTTGGCCAGCTCTAAATTGACCAGGATAATTGCACAAAAATTAAGTCATTTTTATATGAAGCAATGGTAAAAGAAATTTTTATTTCAGTTGTAGAAATTTCGTTAGAAAATTATGAGGAAAGACTTAAAAATATAATTTTCCCAAACTACCAAAAACCAAACCTGTTCCTGTCCAGTTGATTCTGACTCATAGAGACCCTATAGAACAGAGTTGAACTGCCCACAGGGTTTCCAATGGGAAGCTGGTGGATTCAAACTGCTGACCTTTTGGTTAGCAGCCAAGATCTTAACCAGTGCACCACCAGGCCTCCAGAATAAAGGATGTCTAATGTTGCGGTGGTTAAGAGTTACAGCTGCTAACCAAAAGGTCGGCAGTTTGAATCTACCAGCAGCTCCTTGGAAATCCTATGGGGCAGTTCAACCTTGTCCTATGAAACCCATTACCATCGAATCGATTCCGACTCATAGTGAACCTATAGGACAGAGTACAACTGCCTTTAGGGTTTCCAGGGTGTGCCTGGTGGATTTGAACTGCCGACATTTTGATTAGCAGCCCTAGCTGTTAACGACTGTGCCACCAGGGTTTCCCTTGTCCTATAGGGTCTCTATATTACACAAATATTTTATAGGGTTCAGACAAAGAACAGAGCTTACAGTATTTTGTTTTGTTTTCAGGCAATCAGGGAAGTTAGAGGCGGGCTATCTCACAGTGAGGCTGAATGATTGGATTAAATGATATATGTACTAAAAATTGGGTCATCAGACTAATGACAGGACAGTGTCAGGTCAGGGCTTGTTCCCATAATTAAACAGCAAACAGGTTTGCTAGGTATTGATTAACTATACATATACATATGTATGTATATATAGAGAGAGAGAGGAAAAGAGGAAGAGAGAGATACAAGTAGGGAGAGAGATCACCTTTAATTAGTGTATAGTGAAAATTCTCATCTCAGAAGGCGCTCTCCTTTTGTTTTCATTCTCATTGACCCACCCTTGATTATTCCAGCCATTCTTACATTAGTTAACCAGAAGCTTGAGTATATGTATAAGCTTAAGTAGAATCTGTGCAGATATGCACAATATGCAATTTTTTACATAAATGCTATGGTTTTCGATATACTAAGTGGGTAATATTTTCTTTTTATGGAGGAGAACACTAACGGTGATCATCATGGAGATGGAACAGATAGATTATTCATCACTTGGTTTCAGTTTTCATATTTTTCAATCATTCATACTTCCAAACAATATTAAATATTACCCTTAAAAAAATTATCTAAGAATCTTTATAAGCTTTCACATTTTTCCTTTGTATTCAATATTTTACCCTTTGTTTGCCTTCTCTTCAAAATAAGGAAGAAACAAATTCACACACAAGATAAATATCATTAGGAGATGAATTCAGAACTGTCTATGCCCTCCAGGGTGCTGAGCTCAAATGAGGAGAATGTGTCTTTGCCCAAGGACTATATTTTTATATGAGGAGAGGAACACATTTATCTATATCTCATCACTCCCCTCTTTCACTCTCGACTTGACACTTAAATCAATGCATAAGCTGAATATGCTCTTGTGATCAAATATTAAGCTGGGAGGAGAATTGTATGTTTAAAAAAGTATCAGATAAGAAGGTATATATTCATAATTTTTTAAAATTTTAGCTAAAAGATGACTAATGTGTAATTCTTTGAATTGTAGCATATAAAGCATATTTATTAATGAAACCATTAAATATTTTAAGAGCAGACAGAAAAACAAACTAATCCTGGTGAATAAAGAAAATTCTGGAAATAACATAATGTGCTATAAATAAGAACATATTATAGAGAACCTCTTCAAAAAATCATGCATTTATTTCAGAAAATGAGAGATTAACACAATCAAATAATTTCTCCAGAAGTTTTCATTCATTTATTGTTTCCATAAAGACTATTTGGACCAACTATGTGCAATTTATGTGTCATATAAAAAGGAATCAAAATAATAAATTGAAATTCTGCCCTCAAGATATCACTGGCAACAATGAAGGAGACAAGAAAAGAAAATAAGTTATATTTTACTGCTTACTATGAAAGGGATATTGCCGAGTAATTAGAGGAAGGAGAAGAATGGTATAACTGATTCTGTCTGCAGCTGAGGGAGCCATCTTTGAAAGGGTGCTTCTTACCTTTAGGGACATACACATGTAATGTTTCTTCTCAGTACAGGCTTTATCCTGACATACCTGTGGTTGGGCAAAAGGTATGCAAGGAAGTTACATAAATTATATAGGGAACAGAAGAAGATGAATTCATAGGGTTAATTAGGTTCCAGATGAGGCTGGAATTCAGCAAATTAGTAGAACCAAGCACACTGTATTTTCATCACCAGCATGACTCACGTATCTTAGTATAGAGACAACAAAGTGAGTATGAGGTTGATGTTAGAGTAAGACTTTGGAGAAAGAAGGGATGGGGGATTAGAGGGAGGAATCGAAATTGGCTGAACTGGAAATGAAAAGAAGAAGCCAATCTGATAGATTTTGAGTAATGTGAGTAGAGTTCACGAAAAGGTTGAAGATAAGTAAAGGGAAATGAGACAATAAGAGCTAGACGTATAAGAAACTAGAGTAAGAGAGATGTTCATATTGAAGTTTTGGAAGATGAGGAAATTATAAATGATATAAAAAATATACCTAATAAAAACTAAATAAATAAACTCATGGCCCTGGAATATGTTCCTGAAATGAGACCTACGTACAGGTCATTGGAATTGAGATCAAGGAATGTTCTGAGAGACAGCGATTTTGTATGAACTTTGTATGTATATAAATTGTTGATAGAAGTGGGGATAAAGAAGAAATCTCCAAACGAGGTGGCAATGTCTTTAATAAATGAATAAGATTCTCCTGACTTTTGGTAAATGGCACAGTTGATGGAAAGAATCAGGAGGGAATATAATATCATGAACAGTAAAAGAAGAATTCATTCCTGGAAAAGTGAGGTCATCATAGTCAGGAAGCTGCTATGGGAAAGTGTTTTCTTATTCTTACCCTTTCATTCACAGCCCAGTGACAAAAAAATTAGGATTTTGATCTGGTTGTTTTATAACTTCAAGAGTGACAATAGATTAACATAAAGTAAAGTGTAAAGTGCAGTTTACCAAGCTTTTTTTTGAGAAAATTGCATCTACTTAAATAACAATGGGACAACTAAATGATTTAGTAATAATGAAAAAAGAAAGGAGATGGCGTACGTCAGAAATAGTAAAATTTTATAGTGTCTATGATAATTTGAAAATCTGATTACTATATTAAAGGGGTGGTTAATAGTTAAACATATTGTTACTTGCTGTGGAGTTAATTTCAACATATGGAAACCCCATGTGTATGGAGTAGAACTGCTCCATAGGGTTTTCAATGGTGTGACCTTTCAGAAGCAGATGCTAGGCCTATTGGTGGGTTTGAACTGTCAACCTTTCGGTTAGTCATCCAGGTTTAGCCATTTGCACCACTCAGTTAGGCACATCTATGTCAAATAATGAAGAATCAACATGAAGCAAAAGACATGGGATTTCATTCATTGTCCCACAATGACTTTCCTAGACACCTTTTTGCTTGAGAGTCCAGTGAAGGGTTTCCAAAAAGCAAGACACTCAATAAAGGTTTTAATAGGTATGGGAGATTACTGCTGCCTTCTCCAGAGAAAGCAGCACATGTGAGCTGCTACGAGGAAGGGCCATGGAAACCCAATTCACAGCACTGGGCACTAAAGGACTTCTAGGCTAGCCAGAGACTGCATCAAGTGGTCAGCAGGAGACCAAAGGATAAATATTTAACCCCGGGAAGAGGATACTTGGGAATATCAGTATAAAATTGTATTCTTACAAGAGGAAATAAGGAGGTCTGTCATTGGGGGTATAAATTTCAGATTGGGAAGAAAATTATTCATTAAAAATACATATTTCGAGTGGTTCAAAGTAAATGTTATGATTTCTAATGTAAATAAATTTAATTAATATGATCAACTATTAACTGTATGATTACTGTGGACAAAACAATATAATTGGCAAAATAAAGAAGTCCTTATTCAAAAAATGTACATTTAGATTTGGAAAAAGAAAGCATTCTTTTTTGAAAGTAATTGAGATTGGTCTGACCAGCCTATCTGTGTGAATATGCAAACACTATATCAAAATAGGAGCCCTGGCGGTGCAATGTCTAAGTTCCCCACTGCCAACATAAAGGTCAATGTTTTGAACCCACTCAGCAGCTCCAATAGGATAAAAGACCTGACAATCTGCTACAGTCTAGGAAACCTTATGGGCCAGTTCTACTCTGCCTTATAGGGTTGCTAAGAGTCGGAATTGACTCAACAGCACACAACAACAAACTATCATAAAAGATGCGTTTGGAAAGCTTTCGGGCAAGCAGGGTCTGAATGGTGCTTTTTTACATACACACAAACACACGCACATACACACATCCTCAAGAATGAGATGGTCTCTATAAAGTAATATTTTGTTCTTCTAGATTTGCTGGGAAAATGGAAAGGGGAAATCTAACAGTTATCAGTGAATTTGTCCTTCTGGGACTTTCCAGTTCTGTAGAGCAGCAACACCTCCTGTCTGTACTCTTCCTCTGTGTGTACTTAGTCACTGTGTCAGGGAACATCCTCATCATCTTGGCCATTGGCTCTGACTCTTGCCTTCATTCCCCTATGTATTTCTTTCTTAGCAACTTGACCTTTGTTGACATCTGTTTTACTTCCACTGTAATCCCCCAAATGGTAGTGAACAGCTTGACTGGTACATGGACTATCTCCTTTTCAGGCTGCCTCACTCAACTTTTTTCTTCATTTCTTTAGTGAATATGAACAGCCTCCTTCTCTGTGTGATGGCATATGATAGGTATGTGGCAATATGCCACCCTTTACATTATACCGCCCTAATGAATCCTCGGCTCTGTGTCCACTTGGTGGCTGGACCCTGGGTAGTTACCTATCTTTACGCCCTTCTACACACTGGACTAATGGCACGTCTGTCCTTCTGTGCATCCAACATCATCCATCATTTCTTCTGTGATCTCAACCCACTCCTACAGCTCTCTTGCTTTGATGTCTCCGTCAATGTGATGGCCATTTTTACAGTGGGAAGTGTATTGGCTCTCACACCCCTTATCTGCATCCTCATATCTTATGGATTTATCTTCTCCACCATCCTGAAGATAACTTCTACTCAAGGGAAGCAGAGAGCCTTTTCCACCTGTGGCTGCCACCTGTCAGTGGTGGTGGTGTTCTGTGGCACAGCCAGTGCTGTTTACTTCAGCCCTGCCTCCTCTCATACCCCTGAGAGAGACACTCTGTCAGCCATCATGTATACTGCGGTGACTCCAATGCTGAACCCTTTCATCTACAGTCTAATGAATAAGAATATGAAGAAAGCACTACAGAAAACATTTTGTAAGGGCAGAGTCTTTTACCAAAAATCATGAACTCCCCAGTTGTATTAAATATGTTTGTTCGGTGATAAAATAAAATGTATTCCTAGGGGAAATAAGAGCAGTCAACTGTTATTAAATGTCTCTTTTATGCTTAAATCTGTGTTAACCACTTTATCTCGATATAACATTTAATCCTTTGATTAAATACACGAGATTTAGGACCTATTTTTCAAATAAGGAAAGTGAATCAGAGAAGTTCCATAGTGTGCATTCCGCCCACAGATTGTAAAGGAAGAGTCTCTGATTTAGTATATATATATGCTCTAGTGATGAGATGTAAGTCTCTGTGACTTTTCTAGATATTAAGATAAATTGTGATGAAATTAATATTTATGAGTTCAGATTTGTAAATAGACACGAACACCAATGCTAGCTTTCCAACTTAGTGAGTACTGAAGTCATATCATTTTTAACACTACATTCCCTTAAAAATTCTCAAAGAATTTATTTGTTTTAAAGAATATATGCTTTCCTCCAACCCCTTCTCCCTACGAACATAGCCAATGAATTTATTCTCTTGACCCAAGTCCTTGTCATACTTGATTGATCTCAAAATCTCTTTCCCAGCTGCTGCCACAGGGCAGATGCAAGCTGATCCCCTTCAAAGTGCATTTCGTGTTTGGAGAAACTTTGCTTTTGATTTTTCAAAGTTGTAAGGGTATTTTCCTTTTGTTTTGGTCAAGTATGTGCCTTCAATCCGTAGAAACCCTCAAATTCCTTCAAGAGGAAGGCACACTTCCAAACTGGTGGGTTTTATTTTATCCTATGCCCCACAAAAAACAGTCTTACACAGTATGCCAACATTATTATACTGGGGGAGATTTTGCAATCTAATAAACTGCATGTTGGGTATTGGCAGTCAAATCCAATATCTTTGTATGTTCAACCCACCTCAGTTCCCTTTTACATTCTCACATCCAAGTATGAGTTACGGTCATGCTTGCCTGATCTTTTTCAGCCTTAAAAAAATCTCAGCTCTAGGATCCTTGTAAAAAATGGCTTGAGGGAACATATATGCACATATGCCCTTTAAACACACGACACACACACCTCAAAAAAAAGCAAATACTTTCAAGCCTACCAAAACTTAAATCAATTCAGGAAAGAATAAAATAATGTGCCTTCCAAAAATTCAGCATAGCTTGTAAAAATGTCTTATCTCTTCTAACTTATTTACAAGGAGTCCCTGGGTGGTGCAACAGTTAAGCGCTCAACTGCTAGCCAAAAGGTTGGCAGTTTGAACCCACCCAGGGATATCTTGGAAGACAGACCTGGCTATCTGCTTCCAAAAAGTCACAGCATTGAAAACCCTATGGGCATTTTGACTTTGTACACATGGAGTTGTCATAAGTAGGGATTGACTCCACAGCAACTAGTAACAATAACATATGTATCTAATTTACAATATCTAGGAAAGAACACAGATTCACAGGATTAAAAAAACAAAAGATAACATATATATATATAGCATTGGTTAGGTTATTTGTAATTTAACACCTTGCAAATTCAATCCCTCACTATGGATTTAGGTGCAAGAAACTGCTCAGGGTTGTGTGAATGATGGAATCCAAGTTCCTACAAGCACCTATTTGCTTCACTTTTTGCTGAACCTCATCACCAGGCAGGTGGATGTTTGTGAGACATTTGTGAGAGGATGATATAGAATTGTATTTTATTTCATTTTGGATGGAAGAAACACTCAAGTCTAGACTGAGAAAAGTCTAATACAGGGTAATATAAGTAGAACAAATGAGGCTTCTTGCAGTGGATGGGGTCAGTTCATTTGCTACACAGCATGCGCATATATGATACATTCCAACTGCCTGAACATGAGCCAGTGTATTTTACAGTCATGTAAATATTTTTTCTACAAAATGCATACATATCCATTAAATCACACAGAAGTTTTTTTCTCTATATATTGCACAAACCCATTAGTTCCTTGTCCGTGTGGAAAATACAGTTTCTGATCATGTAAACTGCATATGTACATAAGTCCGTAACTACTTCAGAAGAATGATTATAATCCATTGCCTTTGGAATAAATTAGAAAGCAATCCACTACAAATACAGAGATAATACGTTAAGCTCAGATTAATGATAAGAAAAATAACAAAAATTTTGTGGGATCAGGAAAAGAAGTGGGTATTGCCTACTAATCCATATACTAAATAAATACCCACTGTATTTCTACTCTAGGTCACACCCTAAGTTAGGCATGGGAGATACAGCATCTGTCCACAAGGATCACGTATTGTAATGAAGAAAAACATAACAAGGAATTACAGAAATAAATCTTAAATTACAACTAAGAGAAATGCTATGATGGATAAGTAAAGGCTACTAAGAAGTCATCTAACTGGAGCAACTGGACTAGTCTGGAGAAACCTAGGTAAAGGTAACGTCATGGACCAATGTACTGGGGGAGGAAAATACAACACTAGATCAAGAATGGAGACATAGTCTTACGATCATAAGTGAGTTGTATAGCCAGACTTCGGAAGCATTTGTCACAAACAAAAGTGTCTCTATAAGGAATGCCTAGGTAGAACAAATGGTTAAGTACTCAACTACTAATTGAAAGACTGATGGTTTACACACACTCAGAGGTGTCAGAAGAAAGGCCAGAGATCTACTTCCGAAAGGCCACAGCTTTGAAATCCTGTGGAGTGCAGGTCTACTCTCCATACATGGGGTTGCCATAAGTCAGAATTAACTCGAAAACAACTGCTTTTTTGTTTGTTTGTTTTCAGTTAAGATGATAAATATAAGGTCTGCATATATCTGCCCAGTTACAAATGGAACTACTTGTTTTTCCACTCACTTGATCTAGTGATAGTGCCATTTAGTAGCAATGTAATGAGTACAACCAGAATTTTCATGGTAATTCTTACTTTAAATATCCAATATTATTTTCAGACTATGAAACCAGATTGTTCGGACAATTATGTCAGTGGTTGAAAGATCATGATACGTGTGACATTAACTCTTCTATTTTGAAAGGCAACATCTACTTTTTTTTTTGATAATTCTTTTTTTTTTTTGTACCTTAAATGAAGATTTACAGAATAGTTTCTCATTAAACAGTTAGTATACACATTGCCCTGTGACAATGGTTAACAACACCATGACATGTCAACACTATCCCTTCTCAACTTTGGGTTCCCTATCACCAACTTTCTTGTCCCGACCTGTCTTCTAGAACTTGTTTCTGGAATGCTGTCCCTCATTAGTCCAGTTTTTGTTTTATGGGGCTGTCCAATCCCCAGCTGAACGGTGAATTTCGGGTGTGACTTCACCACTGAGCTAAAAGGGTATCCGGGGGCCATACTCTAAGGACTTATCCAGTCTCTGTCAGGCCAGTAAATCTGGTCTTTTTTTTGTGAGTTAGAATTTTGTTCTACATCCTTCTCCAGCTCTGTCCAGGACCCTCAGTTGTGATCCCGGTCAGAGCAGTCAGTGGTGGTGACCAGGCACCATCTAGCTGTATTGAACTCAGTCTGGTGGAGGCCGTGGTAGCTGTGGTCAATTAGTCCTTTGGACTAATCTTTTCCTTGTATCCTGTTCTCTTCATTCTCACTTGCTCCCGAAGGAGTGAGACCAGTGGAGTATTTTAGATGGCTGCTCATAGGCTTTTAAGACCCCAGGTACTACTCACCAAGGCAGAATGTAGAACATTGTCTTTATAAACTGTATTATGCCAGTTGAGCTAGATGTTCCCCCAGAACATGGGCCCCACAGCCCTCCACCCAGCAATTCAGTCCCTCAGGGAGTTTTCATGTGTCTATGGAGCTTCCATGACCTTTACTTGTACAAGTAGTGCTGGCTTCCCCAATATTGTGTACTGTCTTAACCTTCACCAAATTTACCACTTATCTATTGTCTATTTAGTTTCCCCCCTCCACCCCTCACATCCTTCGTACCTAACAAAAATTGCTTCATTTTGTGTGTAAACTTTTACATGAGTTTTTATAGTAGAGGTCTCATACAATATTTGTCCTTTTGTGATTGACTTATTTCACTCAGCATAATGTCTTCCAGTTTGATCCATGTTATGAGATGCTTCACAGATTCATCATTGTTCTTTATGGTTGCATAATACTCTACTGTGTGTATGTACCATAGTTTGTTTATCCATTCTTCAGTTGGTGGACATCTAGGTTGTTTCCATTTTTTGCTACTGTTAATAGTGCTGCAACGAATATGGGTGTGCATATGTCTATTTGTGTGACGGCTCTTATTTCTCTAGAATATATTCCTAAGGGTGGGATTGCAGGATCAAATGGTATGTCTATTTCTAGCTTTCTGAGGAAGCGCCATATCATTTTCCAAAATGGTTGCATCATTTTGCATTCCCACCAGCGGTACAAAAGAGTTCCAATCTCCCCGCAGCCTCTCCAACATTTGTTATTTCCAGTGTTCTTGATTCGTGCCAGTAATGCTGGGGTGAGATGGTATCTCATTGTGGTTTTAATTTGCATTTCTCTAATGGCTAGTGATCGCGAGCGTTTCCTCATATGTCTGTTGGCCGCTTGGATGTCTTCTTTGGTCAAGTGCCTGTTCACTTCCTTTGCCCATTTTTTAATAGGATTATTTGTCTTTTTGTTGTAGAGATGTTGGATTTTCTTGTAGATTATGGAGATTAGACCTTTGACTTGTAATGTCCAAAATTTTTTCCCATTCTGTAGGTTTTCTATTTACTCTTTTGGTGAAGTCTTTTGAACAGCATAAGTGTTTGATTTTTAGAAGATACCAGTTATCTAGCTTATCTTCTGGGGTTTGTGTGTTGTTGGTTATGGTTTGTATCCTGTTAATGCTGTGCATTAGGGCCTCTAGCGTTGATCCTATTTTTTTCTATGAACTTTATAGTTTTTGGCTTTATATTTAGGTCTTTGATCCATTTTGAATTAGTTTCTGTGTATGGTGTGAGGTATGGGTCCTGCTGAATTTTTTTGCAGATGTACATCCAGTTTTGCCAGCACCATTTGTTGAAAAGACTGTGTGTTCCACATTTGATGGACTTTGGGCTGTTCTTGAAGATCAAGTGACCATAGGTGGATGGATTTACGTCTGGGTTCTCAATTCTGTTCCATTGGTTAATGTATCTGTCATTGTACAAGTACCAGGCTGTTTTGACTACCGTAGATGTATAGTAGGTTCTGAGGTCAGGTAGTGTGCGTTCTCCTACTTTATTCTTCTTCAATAGAGCTTTACTTGTCCAGGGATTCTTCCCTTTCCATATAAAGTTAATGATTAGTTTTTCCATCTCTTTAAAGAATGTTTTTGGTATTTGGATCGGGATTGCATTGTATTTGTAAATTGCTTTGGGTAGAATTGTCATTTTCACTATGTTGAGTCTACCGATCCACCAGCATGGTATGTTTTTCCATTTATGTAGATGCCTTTGGGTTTCTTGCAGTAGTGTTTTGTGGTTTTCTGTGTGTAGGTCTTTTACATCTCTGGTTAGATTTATTCCTAAGTATTTTTTAGGGGCTATTATAAATGGTATTGCTTTCCTGATTTTCTTTTCATCATTCTTTTCATTGCTGTATAGGAATCCAACTGATTTTTGTATGTTTATCTTGTACGGTGCTACTCTGCTGAATCTTTCTATTAGTTCCAGTAGATTTCTCATGGAGTCTTTAGGGTTTTATATGTATAGTATCATATCATCCGCAAACAGGGATAGTTTAACTTCTTCATTACTAATTTGGATGCCCTTTATTTCTTTTTCTTGTGTTATTGCTCTAGCTAGGACTTCCAGCACATGTTAAATAGGAGTGGATATAAAGGACTTCTTTGTCTTGCTGTTGTTTTCAAGGGGAATGTTTTCAGCCTCTCTCCATTAAGAATGATGTTGGCCATTGGTTTTGCATAGAAGCCCTTTATAATATTGAGAAATTTCCCTACTATACCTATTTTATTGAGAGTTTTATCAGGAATGGTTGTTGGACTTTGTCGAATGACTTTTCTGCATTAATTGAGATGATCACGTGATTATTTTTATTTATGTGGTGGATTACATTGATTGATTTTCTAGTGTTGAACCATCCTTGCATACCTGGTATGAATCCTACTTGGTCGTGGTGTATTATTTTTTTGATATGATGCTGAATTCTGTTGGCTAGAATTTTGTTGAGAATTTTTGCATCTTTATTCATAAGAGATATTGGTGTGTAATGTTCTTTCTTTGTGGCGTCTTTGCCTGGTTTTGGTATCAGGGTTATGCTGGCTTCATAGAATGAATTTGGAATTTTTGCTTCCTTTTCTATGTTCTGAAATTGTGTGAGTAGTACTGGTACAAGATCTTCTGTGAATGTTTTGTAGAATTCTCCAGTGAAGCCATCTGGGCCAGGGCTTTTTTTGTTGGGAGTTTTTCTTTTTTTAATTATCTTTTCAATCTCGTCTCTTCTTATGGGTATGCACAGATTTTCAACATAACTTTGTGATAGTTTGGATAGGTAGTGTGTTTCAAGAAATTTATCTGTTTCCTCTAGGTTTTCAAATTTGTTGCAGTATAGGTTTTCATAGTACTGTTATGATCCTTTTTATTTCAGTTGGGTCTATTGTAATGTCCCCCATTTCTTCTTATCTTGGTTATTTGCATCTTATCCTGTTTTTCTTTTGTCAATCTGGCCAGTGGTCTGTTGATTTTGTTGATCCTTTCAAAGAACCAACTTTTGGTTTTGTTGTTTCTATTGTTCTTCTATTCTCTATTTCATTTATTTCTGCTTTGATCTTTATATTTCCTTTCTTCTAGTGGTGTGGGCCTTTTTTTCTCTTCTCTTTCTATTTGTTCAAGTTCTGTAGCTAATTTTTTCCCTTTCTTCGTTTTGATGTGTGCATCTATTGCTATAATTTGTCCCCTGAGGACTGCCTTTGCTGTGTCCTAAAGGTTTTGGTATGATGTGTTTTCATTCTTGTTTGATTCTAGGAAATTTTTGATTTCATCTCTTGTTTCTTCTATTACCCAGTGATGTGTAAACATGGTGTTATTCAGTTTCCATGTAATTGATTTATTCCCCTTGGTCTTCCTGTTGTTAATTTCTACCTCGATGGTGTTGTGGTCAGAGAAGATACTTTGTATTTTCTCAACATTTTGGATCTTATCGAGGATTGTTCTGTTGCCTAAGATGTGGTCTCTTCTGGAAAATGCTCCATGTGCATTGGAAAAGAATGTACTTTGCTGATGTTGGGTGTAGTGTTCTATATATGTCTTTGAGGTCAGATTGGCTGATTGTGCCCTTTAGGTCTTCTGTATCTTCCTGGTGTTTCTTTCTAGATGTTCTGTCCTTTACTGAGAGTGGTGTGTTGAGAGCTCCTATTATTACTGTGAAACTATCAATTTCTCTCTTCAGTGCTGTTAGAGTTTGTTTTATGTATTTTGGAGCCCTGTCTTGGGGGCGTAGATGTTTATTATGGTTATGTCTTCATGATGGATCGTCCCCTTAATCATTATATAGTGTCCTTCTTTGTCTTTTATGGTGGACTTGGTCTTAAAGTCTATTTTATCCTAGGTTAGTGTTGCCACTTCTGCTCTTTTTTGACAGCTATGTGCTTGATTTATTTTTTTCCATCCTTTCATTTTTAATAAATTTATGACTTTCTTTCTAAGGTGTATCTCTTGTAGACAGCACATTGATGGATCCTGTTTTTTTTTTTAATCCATTCTGTCACTCTCCATCTCTTTATGGGTGCATTGAGGCCATTTACATTCATTGTAATTATTGATAGGTGTGAGTTTATTGCTGTTATTTTGTAGTGCTTTTTTGTGGTGATGACATTTTCTTTGTTCCTCTTACTTTCCTGTGCTGAATTCCTTTTATTTGTGGATTTTTTTTCATTTCTTTTGTTTTTGTAGGTTTTGTTTTTACTGAGACTTTATGTTTTTCTTTTTTCTTTTGGTGAGTAGCTTTGTTAACTTTCTTTGTGGTTACCTTGAAATTTACCCTTATTTTCCTAAGTTTGAAGCAGTGTATTATTATTGGTATCGCCTTGCCTTCCTCTCCATTAGAAGGTTCTATACGTACATCGTTTATTCCCTCTTTTATTGTTCTGATGCTGCTATCATTTACAGATTAA
The DNA here is from genome assembly GCA_030035585.1 of Dugong dugon. Lineage (NCBI taxonomy): Eukaryota > Metazoa > Chordata > Mammalia > Sirenia > Dugongidae > Dugong > Dugong dugon. The sequence goes on along the minus strand of CM057475.1, from coordinate 1,390,853 downwards.
CCTCTCTGGTTCCCTGTTGTACTTCTTTTGGTTTTGGATAGTCCTTGAGATTTCATTTCCTACATTGGTATCTGGCTAGTACAATCCTGTGTCCTAGATTCAGCCTGTGGTCTGATGTTGTTTGTTCTCAGATTGAAGAACTTCTTTTAATAATTCTTGTAATTTTGGTTTGGTTTTTACATAGTCTCTTAATTTCTGTTTATCTGGAAATGAGCTAATTTCAACATCATATTTGAATGACAGTTTTTCAGGATATATTATTCTTGGCTGGCAATTTTTTTCTTTTAAGGTTTTATATATGTCATCCCATTGCCTTCTTGCCTGCATCGTTTCTGCAGAATAATCTGAGCTTAATCTTATTGTTTCTCCTCTGCATGTGACTTTTTGTTTTTCTCAAGGTGCTCTCAGAATTCTTTGCCTTTGATTTTAGCGAGTGTGATTATGATATGCCTTGTGGATTTTCTTTTGGGGTCTATCCTATAGGGGTTTGTTGTGATTCTTGGATGGTCAGCTTTTCATCTTTCATGATACTGGGGAAGTTTTCTGTCGGCAGTTTTTCAATGATCCTCTCTGTTTTCTGTTTTCTTCCCCTGTTCTGGAACTCCGATCACTCACAAATTTTTGCTTTTGATTGTATCCCACATAATTTTCAGGGTTTCTTCATTTTTCTTCGTTCTTTTTCTGATTTTTCCTCAGAGTTGTATCCAAGTGTTTGTCTTCAATTTTGCTGATCCTGTCTTCTATCGTTTCAAACTTGTTCCTCAGCCCTTCTATGACATTGTCCATTTCTGAAATCTTGTTTATCTTTTGGATTTTAATTGTTGTTTTCGTATGATTTCTATTTGTGCATTTATTTTAGCATTTTCTTCCTGTACTATTTTCTTGAATTTTCCATTTTTTTGTCTGTATTTTCCATGAATTTGTCTATTTTTTCCTCATTTTTGTCTGCTTTTTACTTCAACTCTTGGATAATGCTGAGTATTAGAGATTTGAATTTCCTATTAGGTAATTCTAGTGCCTTTCATTCTATTGGAAAATCATCTCGTGTTTTATTTTGGATTCCTACTGGAACCATCCTGTCTTGTTTTTGTGTATGTACTGATATTGTCTGCTGTCTTTGGGGCATTTAGTAGTTATTTTCCTCATTTATTGATTGTAGATTTGTTTGTTTCATCCTGCTGGTTTTTTAAATTTGGTTATGTCTAAGTAGGCAGGCTGTGCATTCTTTGTTTTTTGCTTGTCTGTGGGCACGATACTTTTCACCTACTTCTCCAATGGGCATGGTCTGTCACTCAGGTATGGTACAGCAGGGCAGGTCCAGCTGAAGGGGAATTACTGGGATGGGTTGTTTGTGGCACATACTAGGGCCAACAGGGCTGGATGGTAATCTGTGCAGGGCAGGTTCCAGTAGACATGCCTGTGCTGCTTGGTTGTATGATGTTCAGCATATGCTGCAGGGAGACAGGAAGGACAGGAGAGACTGCTATGTGTGGAGCTAAGGTGGGTATGTGAAAGAGGGAAGAGAGGAGAGAGGAACAAGGGCCAAAAACATACACACAAAAAAGAGTGCTAAGGAATCTTGCTACTGGAGTGGAGAGATGAGAGACTGAAAAATGGAGAAAAAAGAAAAAGGGTAAAAGAAAAAAATGAATAAATCGAGAAACTGGAAATGAAGAAAGACAAAAAGGGAAAGAGAGAGAGAGGAAAACAAAACAAGGCAACAAAAAACCCCAAGAGAACACAAAACCAAAAAAAAGAAAAATGAAATGTTTGCAGGGATGTCACTTTGCATCTGTGCAGAGGAAGGGAGTAGCTCCCAAGCCATGCAGTACTGCCCGGCTAGAAGGTCTCCCAAGCCAAGAAAAGAAAAAGAAAACAAACAAACAAATCAAAACAGAACAAATAAGAACAAACAAACAAACAAAAAAAGCCCTGGGGCCCCACCAGCATGGCAGCATGGGCCGGGAAGCTGTTTCACAGTTGAGCAGTGTTTCGCAGACTTTCAGGAAGAAGCAAAGATGGCACATGGAGCCAGGTATTTGATCAAAAGGAGTGGGAGGTAGTGAGAGGTAAGGAAGAAATCTAATGAAGTGGAAAAAGGCAACACCAGCAGCCCAAAAAGGTACTCATGGAGCTGGCCACATGGGCAGGTGGAATCCAAGCGACACCAGCTGAAGCTGGTGCTTCCCGGCCAAGAAAGAGACTGTGACCACAGGAAGCAGAGGAGGCCGAGTGGGGGTGAAGAAGGGTGGGGGGTGGGGTGGGAAAACATATATCACTGTTAACCGATTGTTCTGTCTCCTGCTGGAAGCTCTGTGAAGCTCCTTTCTTGTACCCCCTCTTCTCTGATCCTGATAAGAGTCCTAGATGGTGGATCCGTACTGTGGTAGCTGATAGGGGACCTGTGCACTTATCTCTCCTCGCTCTCTGTTCTCAATCAGTTTCTTATTCCATTCAGTGCTAGGCTGAGTTCTTTATCTCTTCATATGATGTGTAGGGTTTCAGGATTGACATGTGACTCTGACTTAGTTTTTCAGATCTTTGCTGTGGAGGGGTGGTGTGGTGCTTCTGACTATAGTGCCATGTTGACCAGAAGTTGTGACATTTGCTTTTTAACAGTCTTTTTAATGTCATCTTCATATCCTTATTTCTCAGACTCTAGATGAGGGGATTCATGGTGGGTGGCACCGTAGTATAGAATTATGACACTAGCAAATCCAAGGGTGATGGAGATTTGGGTAAGGGTCGTAAATAGGCAAAAATACCAGAAAAGAGAAAGAGAGTCACAACAGTGAGGTGAGGCAAGCATGTGGAGAAACTTCTATACCTGCCTTCTCTGGATGGCATTCTCAGAATGGTGGAGAAGATGTGAATGTAAGAAATATCAATCAACACAAAACAGCCAAAATCTAACACCATGCTGAGCCGAATGACTACTAATTCCACCATGTTATAAGAACAGGCAAGGGAGAGCAGTTGCGGAACATCCAGAAGAACTGATGGACTTCAGGAGACCCACACACAGGTATGCAGAAGGTAGAAGCTGTGTGCAGAATTGCATTGAGAACTCCACTAACCCATGAGGAAGCTGCAGTCTGCATACAGGCTCCATGGCTCATGTTGATTTCATACCTGAGTGGGTGGCAGATGGCAATGTAGCGGTCATAAGACATCATTTTGAGGAGAAATACTTCCTCAGTGGCTGAGAGGACGAAGAAAAATACCTGTGAAACACAGCTGAGAAATGAGGTGGTCTTGTGATTAGCTAGAGAGTTTGTGATGGATTTGGGAACAGTGATGGAAATGAGGCAGAGATCCAGAAAGGACAGGTTCTTCAAGAAGAAGTACATAGTGGTGTGGAGTCGATGATCCTTGGTTGTGAGGATGATGATGAGAACATTCCCTAGTGCAGCTGCCAGATAAATTAGCAAAAACAAGACAGCATGTAAGATCTGCATCTCCCGAAGATCAGAAAACCCCATTAGGAAGAACATGGTCACAGAGGTGAAGTTGTTCATTTCTCTGGATGGTTGATCAATGACTCTAAAAAAATAAAGGGAACAACTTGTGATTTACTGAAGGAAGTTTACTTTTGTATTTTCTCAGCTTCACTTTCTGCTACTCACATGTGCACGTATCAGATAGCATATAAGAGTAACACCACCAAGTATTCAGCAAGGTAATTTAACATAAATAATTACATTAAATGCATGACTGAAACTGATCATCAGTCAAGTCCAAATCATCCACCTTGCAATTCTATGTTGATTAAGGCTAATACTCCACATCTGACTCAGATAGAATTTCATATACTTTATACTGAAATACGTAGTGAGAAAAGGCACAAATCTTGGACCAGTCAGTCCTGAGTATAAATTGCGGCTCAGCTGTTTACAAGCTATGTGATCTTGGATACATTTTTTATATATCATTTTATTCAACCTACAGTGTGATCATTATCACTGGATCATTATTTTGATTCAATTAAATAATTCACATCAAATTCTCAGCATAATTATTAGATAAGAAGACACTTAACTAATACTATTTCCTCTACTCATTCCATCTTCCTTCATTATGCCAGTTTCAGGAAAAATTGTGAAAACCTTTGAAATAGGGGAAAAAACACTGAGTCTCCTGTCTAGTGCACTGGGTTATTTTTGTTATTTTTTGTCTTTGAGCTATCTTACAATTGCAGGAGCTGTATAAAGCTGTTAGTAATGTGAATTATTGTCTGTACAAATAGAAGTTAGTTTTGTCTTAGTGGAATGCAATTGATATTTTCTCTGTAGATAGACCGATTTTGCATCTATTGGTTAATTCTTTCAGCATTGCTTATCCGTCCTTTTATGTGTGAAATTTTGATTTTGATGCTGAATCAGTTGACTATCTTACTAATTCTGTCAATCATTAATGAATTATATAAAATATTTAGCATGTGTTTGTTATATATATATTGCAATCATATTTTATGTTCTTTAAAATAGTTATCTTTATCATCTGACATGGATAGCAACCACTGACACTTAGAGTCAAACCTTATGAAAAGGTTTGAGATATCTTAGATGGAAACGTTTGGGCAATTTATTAGGAACATGGACAACAGAAAAGTACCCTCTATTCTCTATCATTTCATGTTATATTTTGTTCTACCAAAACCTGTCCCTAAATTTAGCAATCACTTGAAAGTAGAACTGAAGTAATTGAACTGTGCAGAAAAAAATATTCACATTCATTTCATATGTCTTAGAAGTGTTTGTCTTCTTGGCAGATTCCACAATATTGCTGCTGCTGACTTCTAGGAGCTAGTCCAGTGAATCAGCTGTTTGCAGCCAAATCTCATGCCTAATTAGCTAGGACAATACAATTTCCTGCAGTCATTTATTAGCTCTTGTTATTCATAGCTGCTTGGTCAGCTGTCCTTTTCACCTTGCTATTCCCCTAGCACATTCTTCCCAGCTGCCCTTAGCTCTCACCACTCTTCCCGTTCTCTCCTTCCACAGTCATCTCCAAGGTTAAGAATAGTAAAGATTCTCTTTATTTCTCCACAAATATACTGTCTTTCTCTCTTTTTTGCCTTCCTTTCCCCTTGTCTTAGAGGAAGAGCTGTCCTTTCCTTTATAAATTTGTAGTGCTGTATTGTACAATGGAAATGTACACTGATGTCTTAGTATAACTGTTTAATTTACGTACTCATAAGTGACATTCAGGGGAGGTAACCTATGCAGAATTCCACTATGAAGCTATGCCAAGTAGGTTTATAATTTTGCCTAGTATTTTGGATTCTTAATCTAATAATTGTCTATTCAATGAATGCGTGTTTGTTTTTCTTGAACTATACAATTGATGGGATCTCAGTGGCACAGTGGTTAAGCATTTGGCTGGTAACCAAAAGGTGGGAAGTTCTAATCCACCAGCTGCTCCTTGGAAACCCTGTGGGGCCATTCTACTCTGTCTTATAGGGTTGCTATGAGAGGGAATCGACTTGAAGGCAGAAGGTTTGGTTTTGTTTGCTTTTTATACCATTGATAGATGCAAGTTACGCCTTTTGTCTTGATCATGATGTAATTTGTGTATCTGAAGGTTTGCTATCTCATTTTTCCTTTCTTTCCTGCAATTTGAATATCATTATGTAAATAATCACTAAAAAGTTTAGGAAAAATTTTGATGTTGATTATTTATAAGTGTGTGGGCCCTACGGAAGAAGTAGTCAAGAAATCTAAGGAGTTATTGTGTTAGGCAAAAAGACCTCTTTAAAATGCTATAAAACAAAGATGCCACTTTAAGAACCTGACACAAGCCATAGTATTTTCAATTGCTCATAAGCATGTGGAAGCTTGACAATCAATAAGGAAGATCTAAGAAGAATTGATGTATTTGAATCATGGTGTTGGCAAAGAATACTGAATATACCAGGGGCTGCCAGAAAAATGAACAAACCTGTCTTGGAAGAAGTACAGCAGAATGCTCCTTAGAAGCCAGGATGGTGAGAGTTTGTCTAATCTACTTTGGGCATGTTATCAGGAGGGACCAGTCCCTGGAGAAAGACATCATGAGAGTCAGTGAAAAAGTGGATGACTCTCAACCAGGTGGATTGACACACTGGCTGCAGCAATGGGCTTAAGCATAACAATGATTCTGAGGATGGTGCAGAACTGTGCTGTTGTATATAGGGTGGCTATGAGTCAGAATCAACTTGATGGCACCTAACAACAACTACAATAACAAGGCCCTATGAAAGAAATACTGGAAGTATGTACTGTACTAGATATTATTATATATAATCATAAAATAACTGAAATGCAGTGCAATGCAGTGTGCGGGATGGATTATATCAAACCTTTTGAAGATAAGTGGCATCTAACTCTTCAAAGTCGATTCTGGCTAGAACAATATTCTGTGTAGCTCTGTTCTCCCAAAACACATTTTCTCATGATCTCATATTCAACTGGGTAGTATTCTAATTTATCTCACCATATACTTCATGCTTCCTGAAAATTGATGTCTGTAACCTTCCAATTCATCTATTTCATCCATAAACCCATTGATAACTTATGTCATAAAAGCAGTCAATCAGCCAACAAACAAAAAACAAAATGAAGTGTGTAAATGGCCTTCTATTTTCCAAAAATCAATGGTAGCCCTTCATAAATTCATTTTCTCCATGAACACACCTCAGGATTTACAGCAAATATATATTTTTGTCAAGATTGTCTCTCCTCAGCTCCCGATTCCCTAGACCAGTGATTCTCAAAGCCTGGTCCCTGGCTCTACAAGAGCAGTATCACCTAGGAAATTGTTATAAATTGTTGTAGGGGAAAAACATCATAAAGTTGAGTAAAGCAAAACATAAGTTTTATTTAGCGTATATTCAAAAGGGCAGAAGTGAGAAAACAGAAAAGTATGCTGCCTCAGCCATGTCTGCTGGAGTCCCAAGACCATTACAGAATCATCAGTATATATTAACATTACAAATGGACAAAACCATTGAAAGCTTAGCCTTTTCAAATTGGTGAGAAACTATGATCCTACATTTTGAATTGTCTTTCTTAACAATCATTGATACAGGTTTCAGGAACAAGAGTCAGGAGGGTCTTCGTTGGTCCAACAAATTTCTATTCACTAAATGTTAATAGAAATAGATAAGAGTGGAAAGTCTTTTGTGCTGTGTTTGATCGGATTTATGTGAGTTTCCCTAAGAGATATTTTCCAAGATTTAGCTATTGTCTTTATACCTAGGGCCCAGATGATGTGTCCTTGTGAGCCCAGCTTCAGCTGGATCACATTCTCTATGCCCAAGGAGAGGGAATAATAACTCCAATATTATTTCCTAAATCATTCCCTTCTTTTGATCAGAGATTGGAGATACCATATCAATGATCAATACCTGGACTTAGTCGAGCTCCTAGATGGCGGCATTGCAGGCTCTTTAAACTCACGGTGCTGGTTTTCTACTGGATACCATCTGGTTCTTCATCAGGGTCTAAAGTAAGAGTGATGTTCTCATCAATTGCACTGCTGGAGTGAGCAGACTCGATGTGCATCAGCATTTTAGCCTGAGGCCTTCTTTGCCTTTTAGATGTGTAAGACAATAGAAGATAAATTTTATTACGCCTAATACTATCAGGTTGTAGACTAAGAATATTACTATTCCTTGCAATACTGATCTAGCCCATGTAATTATTCCTTATGGTAACCAACCAAACAAATCTGGTGTTTGTATGAGTGTTACAGTGTATAACCAAGTAGCCTGCTGTCTAATTCTATGTATATCTTGTTCTCCTTCTCCTGTGTTATTTATCCAAATGTAACAAGAGGTATTTGCTACAGCACAGACTACACTAATAAAAAAATCCAAGGCTATTTTGTTATCTTATGTCACCTTGACTTATGAGATCAGAGATCACTGTTGTGCTTCCATCTCATATGTTATTTGTCCCATAGTGACTGACAAATTTTCTTAAAGATTTCTCCACTTCAGATAAGCAGGAATTAAGCTGCCAACCATACCCTGAGTGTTGGACCAATGAGTTTTCTTCTGACTTTCATTTTATAATGTGTAACAAATTAACATTGTCTTTCCAATATTTACTAGCATTGTTACTATGAATACTTAAACATAACTCTAAAGTTCTCAGAGTACATTGTCCATACATTCGTCAGGAATCTTAACAAGAGATTGCCCACATAAATTCACTATCAGTTGGAAAGGGATCATCTAAATTAGTACAGTTGTATCTATCACACAGAACATATACCCATAAAGAGCACACATAGTTTGTCTAGAGGAAATAGAAAATATAGAAAAATTTACATGTGACAACAAAGTTTCCATTAGAGAACTCATAATTAGCAAGATAATACTGGATAGACCTTTCCTGTTGGAGGTCTTCATTCAGTTAATGTCTTTAAAACATACTAAGTGTTCTTCCTAAGGGCAAGCTGCCCCTGCTTGGTTTATCTATTAACAGTCATGGGTCACTTTCTCAGAAGCAGAAATGGAACGTAAGACAAAACAGAGTCGGAACCATGAGGCCGATCTCCTCTGAGAACTTGGTTTAAGATGCATAATTTTCCGTACAGTAAGAGGGTGACAGTTTGATTACAAACAGTAGATAGGTATTTCATACGACATTGTCTTAAAGACTGATTAAACTAATTACTAATTTACCCTAAACATAACTTAGTCTGATCTTTGTAGTTAGTTTCCTAAAACACTGAATTCTTTAAAAAAAAAAAAAAAAAACCCAGAGCAAAACGGTCTTACTAGTTTATCTGGACCATTGTTGGACTCAAAGTGGCTTCAGGAACCAGTTTTTTCTCAAAGCTCGGGGTTCAAAAAGACACCCAAAGGCAATAGCCTTGTGTGGGTTACCCCAACCTCCATGAAAACCAGAAATCTAGATTCCAAGAGAATTACATACAATTCTCTCATTATTCTTTCCTTTGGATCATGATCTTGCTATAGAATCTTTTATCAAAAATGCTCAATAAATGGTAACTGGGCATCATCAGGTCTTAAAATCCCAGGTACCATACAGCAAAGTAGGAAGTAGAATAGAAACACTAACAATAATATTAGGCCGATTGTCTGAAATAACCAATGAAACCTTGACACTAAGGTCTTTGAACAAAGGAAACAAACCTCATGAGGTGTTTGTTTATACGTAAGCAGCATCGGTGACTTTCTCATGTGCCTCAACAGCAATTACATTCTGCAAAACCTCAGACTATTAATATAAAAACAGCAACATTTATCTATTAAGACACAAAACTGTTTCTTGGGAGAACTAATAGGAAATCTAATGCTATTATATTCTGTAAAATCAGCTCAAATTTCAGATACTTCTCTGGTTATGATATTTACAACTTTGCTAACTTTACCAACTGGAACTTCTAATTCAAGAGTTACAATATCTAAACCCAACTGTTATGTAATTTAGGAGAAAGGAAGATAGTTTCTTATATCCAGAAAATAGGTCCTTAAAACATCAGCAATATTCCCATGTAAAACTCATAGTTTCCTTTCATTTATTCACTCTTATGTGGTTAATTTCTGTTACATGTGATCCTGGATCAGCCACAGTCTGTGAACTCATCAGCTTCTGCATAAGAGTTCTGGAAATCTTGACTGAGTTAAGTCACAGTCTTTTTTGCAAGTCCAATATAGTCCATTTTTTTGTTGAGATATTTTGGTCAAATGTTTTCAGCAAATCAGCAAAGTAAAAACTTATCTGCAGATGACAAAACTTAATATGGCCATGATTAATTCATAAACAGAGTATCCTTAATAGTAAAAGACCTGATAGAAAATAATTACAATGTAAAGGCCAAATAAATCAGTTAAAAAAAAAAACTTTAGATACAAAATATTTCTAAATATAACCATTAACTGTATTCTTAAAGAGCTTCAGATATAATACATAATGATTTTGAGACAAAATACCATACAGTCAGGATATACCAAGAATATACCAAGATTATTGAATCTCTAAACACCTGAATAGTAATAAAAAAAAATCATAGGTGAATGATACGAATTCCTCGATTAAACTATTGGCTTTGATAATGCTAGATTCAAAAAAGTAAAGTTGTGACCAAGTTAACAATAAAGAAATAATAGTATTGTAGTTCACGTGAAACACTAAAGTTATTTAACCAAATATTTTTTAATTAAAAATACTTTATTGCTAAAAATGTTAACCATCTGAGCCTTCAGCAAGTCTTAATCTTTTTGCTCGTGGAGGGTCTTATCAAGATGGTTGCTGACTTATCAAGGTGGCAGTTGCTGAAGGTTGGGGTGGCTGTGATAATTTCTTATAATAAGACAACAGTGAAGTTTGCCACATCAGTTGACTCTTCCTTTCATGAAGGATGTATCTGTAGCATGCGACACTGTTTGATAGCATTTTACTCACAGAACTTTTTTCAAAATTGGAGTCAATCTTCTCAAACCTTGTCAATGTTTTATCAACTAAGTTTATGTAATATTCTAAAGCTTTGTTTTCATTTAAACAAGATCACAACATCTTCAGGAGAAGTAGATTCCATCTCAAGAAACCATTTTCTTTGCTTATCCATAACCAACTCCTTATCTGTTAAAGTTCTATCATGAAATTGCAGCAATTCGGTCCCATCTTCAAGCTCCATTTCTAATTCTAGTTCTGTCTCTATTTCCACAACATCTGCAGTTACTTCTTCCACTGAAGTATTTTTTTTGTTTATGGCTGTATAATTATCACCTTTTTAAATTCTACTTTAGGTGAAGGTTTACAGAACAAATACTTTCTCATTGAACAGTCAGTACACATATTGTTTTATGACATTGGTTAACAACCCCACGACATGTCAACCCTCTCCCTTCTCGACCTTTTTTTTTTTTAGTGAAAATATACATAGCCAAAGATACACCATTTCAAAAATTTCTACATGCACAGTTCAGCATCATCGATTATATTCTTCCAGTCGTGCTGCTGTTCTCACTTTAGATGAAGGTTTACAGAACAAAATAGTTTCTCATGAAACAGTACAAATGTTGCCCTATGACAATGGTTAACAATGCCACTACATGTCAACACTGTCCTTACTCAACCTTGGGTTCCCGATCACCAGCTTTCCTGTCCCCTTCTGCCTTCTAGTCCTTGTCCCTGGACTGCTGTGCCTCATTAGTCCCATTTTGTTTTATGAGGCTGTCCAATCCCAGGCTGAACTGCGAACCTCAAAAGTAACTTCACCACTGAGATAAAAGGGTGTCTGGGGGCAATACTCTCAGGGTTTATCCAGTCTCTTTCAGGCCAGTAAATCTGGTCTTTTTTGTGCATTAGAATTTTGTTCTGCATCCTTCTCCAGCTCTGTCCAAACCCCTTTGTTGTTATCGCGGTCAGAGCAGTCAGTTGTGGTAGCTGGCCACCATCTAGCTGTACTGGACTCAGTCTGGTGGAGGCCGTGGTAGCTGTGGTCCATAGTCCTTTGGACTAATCTTTTCCTTGTATCCTGTTCTCTTCATTCTCCCTTGCTCCCAAAGGGATGAGACCAGTGGAGTATCTTAGATGGCTGCTCAGAGGCTTTTAAGACCCCAGACACTACTCACCAAGGTAGAATGTAGAACATTGTATTTATAAAACGTGTTATGCCAATTGAGCTAGATGATCCCTGAGACCATGGTCCCCACAGCCCTCCACCCAGCAATTAAGTCCCTCAGGGAGTTTGGATGTGTCTATGGGGCTTTCATGACCTTTCCTTGTATAAGTTGAGCTGGTTTCCCCTGTATTGTGTACTGTCTCACCCTTCACCTAAGATACCACTTATCTGTTGCCTATTTAGTATTTCCCCCCTACCCCTCCCATCCCTGTGAACCAACAAAGATTGTTACATTTTGTATGTGAACTTTTTCATGAGTTTTTACAGTAGATGTCTCATACTATATTTGTCCTTTTGTGATTGACTTATTTCACGCAGCATAATGTCCTCCAGTTTCATCCATGTTATGAGATGCTTCACAGATTCATCATTGTTCTTTATTGTTGCATCGTACTCCATTGTGTGTATGTACCATACTTTGTTTATCCATTCATCTGTTGATGGGCATCTAGGTTGTTTCCATTTTTTGCTGTTGTGAACAATGCTGCCATGAACATGGGTGTGCGTATGTCTATTCGAGTGACGGCTCTTATTTCTCTAGGATATATTCCTAGGAGTGGATTGCTGGATCATATGGTATTTCTATTTCTAGCTTTCTAAGGAAGTGCCGTATCATTTTCCAAAATGGTTGCATCATTTTGCATTCCCAGCAGAAGTACAAAAGAGTTCCGATCTCCCCGCAGTCTCTCCAACCTTTGTTATTTCCAGCATTTTTGATTTGGGCCAGTAATGCCAGAGTGAGATGATATCTCACTGTGGTTTTAACTTGCATTTCTCTAATGACTAGTGATCGTGAGCATTTCCTCATGTGTCTGTTGGCCGCTTGAATGTCTTCTTTGGTGAAGTGTCTGTTCATTTCCTTTGCCCATTTTTAAACAGGATTATTTGTCTTTTTGTTGTACAGGTGTTGGATTTTCTTGTAGATCATGGAGATTAGACCTTTGTCTGACTTGTACTGTCCAAAATTTTTTTTCCATTCTGTAGGTCCTCTTTTTACTCTTTTGGGGAAGTCTTTTGAAGAGCACAGGTGTTTGATTTTTAGAAGATCCCAGTTATCTATCTTATCTTGTGGAGTTTGTGTGTTGATGGTTTATGGTTTGTATCCTGTCAATGTTGTGTATTAGGGCCTTTACCATTGGTCCTATTTTTTCTTCTGTGAACTTTATAGTTTTTGGCTTTATATTTAGATCTTTGATCCATTTTGATTAGTTTTTGTATATGGTGTGAGGTATGGGTCCTGTTTAATTTTTTTTCAGATGTACATCCAGTTTTGCCAGTACCATTTGTTCAAAAGACTGTCTTTTCCCATTTGATGGACTTTGGGCCCTTGTCGAAGATCAGGTGACCTTAGGTGGATGGATTTACATCTGGGTTCTCAATTCTGTTCCATTGGACAATGTATCTGTCATTGTACCAGTACCAGGCTGTTTTGAGTACTGTAGCTGTATAGTAGGTTCTGAGGTCAGGTGGTGTGAGTCCTCCAACTTTATTCTTCTTCTTCAGTAATGCTTTACTTATTCGTGGCTTCTTCCCTTTCCATATAAAGTTGATGATTAGTTTTTCCATCTCTTTGAAGAATGTTGTTGGTATTTGGATCGAGATTGCATTGTATTTGTAAGTTGCTTTGGGTAGAATTGTCATTTTCACAATGTTGAGTCTACCGATCCATGAGCATTTCATGTTTTTCCATTTATGTAGATCCTTTTGGGTTTCTTGCAGTAGTATTTTGCAATTTTCTTTGTATAGGTCTTTTACATTCCTGGTTAGACTTATTTCTAAGTATTTTATTTTTGGGGGGAGCTATTGTAAATCGTATTGTTTTCCTGATTTCCTTTTAATCCTTCTCTTTATTGGTGTATAGGAATCCAACTGATTTTTGTATGTTTATCTTGTATCCTCCTACACTGCTGAATCTTTCTATTAGTTCCATTGGATTTCTCATGGAGTCTTTAGGGTTTTCTACGTATAGTATCATATCATCTGCAAACAGGGATAGTTTAAATTCTTCATTACTAATTCGGATGACTTTTATTTCTTTTTCTTGCCTTATTGCTCTAGCTAGAATTTCCAGCACAATGTTAAATAGGAGTGGTGATAAAGGGCATCCTTGTCTTGTTCCTGTTCTCAAGGGGAATGTTTTCAGCCTCTCTCCATTAAGAATGATGTTGGCTGTTGGTTTTGCATAGATGCCCTTTATTATGTTGAGAAATTTCCCTTTTGTACCTATCGTATTGAGAGTTTTTATCAGGAATGGGTGTTTCACTTTGTCGAATGGCTTTTCTGTGTCAATTGAGATGGTGATGTGATTCTTTTCTTTCACTTTATTTATGTGAATTGTGTTGATTGATTTCCTAATGTTGAACCATCCTTGCGTACCTGGTATGAATCCTGCTTGGTTGTGGTGAATTACTTTTTTGATATGATGCTGAATTCTATTGGCTAGAATTTTGTTCAGAATTTTTGCATCTATATTCATGAGAGACATTGGTCTGTGATTTTCTTTTTTTTTTCTAGCTTGCAATGTTTATTGTTAGTGAAATAATTATTTCTATTCATTCATACATGCATATGCAACCAAAATATTTACTGGGCATTTACTATATGACAGAATTGTTCTAGGTGCTAGGGTCACAGAAAAAAAAACAAAAGTCCCTTCCTTCGTGGAACTTAAATTCTATAATCAGATTTAATAACAGTAATTACATAGTTATGCAAACAAAGCATTATAAGTTAACAGAAACTATAGAACAAAATTAAATGTCCAGGCTCTGATGTGAGGTGAAGCTGATTTTCTGCCATTTATCATTGTGTTCTTGAAAAAGTTATAAGATCTCCTTAAGCCATGGTTTCCTCCTCTGTAAATTAGGGATAAGAATAGTATCTACTTCATAGAGTGATTGTGAGGATTCAATGAGATCATGCTTAGAAAACATATATTGCTGTTGTTGAGTATTTGCTTTTGTTATCATCATCCCCATTGTTAGTCAACAAATACCTACTATGTCAGGCACTGGGGTAGGACTGGAATTTCAGCAACATCAAAGCATAAGAGAGGCCATAAAGAAGTGTCTGCCATCATGAAACTTAGTGTCTAATTTAGAGTCTAAGTAATGTAAAGGGGGCCAGAGATTCCAAAAGAAGCAGGGAACTCTGAAAGCACATAACAGGCTAACTGTAGTTTTCTTTTTTTGTGGCATCTTTGCCTGGTTTTGTTATCAGCGTTATGCTGGCTTCATAGAATGAATTTGGAAGTGTTGCTTCCTTTCATATATTCTTAAATAGTTTGAGTAGTACTGGTACTTGTTCTTCTCTGAATGTTTTGTAGAATTTTCCACTGAAGGCGTTTGGGCCAGGACTTTTTTTTTTTGTTGGGAGTTTTTTTTTTTTTTAAATTACCTTTTCAATCTCTTCTCTTGTTATTGGTCTGTTCAGATTTTCAACATCACTTTGTTGTAGTTTAGGTAAGTAGTGTGTTTCTAGAAATTTAACCATTTCCTGTAGGTTTTAAAATTTGTTGGAGTGTAGTTTTTCATAATATTCTGTTATGATCCTTTTTATTTCAGTTGTGTCTGTTGTAATGTCGCCCATTTCATTTCTTATTTGGGTTGTTTGCATCCTGTCTTGTTTTTCTTTTGTCAGTCTGGCTAGTGGTTTGTCGATTTTGTTGATTGTTTCAAAGAACCAGCTTTTTGTTTTGTTGATTCTTTCTATTGTTTTTCTAGTCACTATTTCTTTTTTTTCTTCTCTGATCTTTATTATTTCCTTTCTTCCGGTGGCTGTGGGCTTTTTTGCTGTTCTCTTTCTATTGGTTTGAGTTGTGTAGTTAATGTTTTGATTTTGTCCCTTTCTTCTTTTGTGATGTGTGCATCTATTGCTATAAATCGTCCTCTGAGGACTGCCTTTACAGTTTCCCAAAGGTTTTGGTATGATGTGTTTTCATTCTCATTTGATTCTAGGAATTTTTTGATTCCATCTCTGATTTCTTCTGTTACCCAGTGGTTTGTAAGCAGGGTGTTACTCAGTTTCCATGTGATTGATTTTTTGTTTTTCCTTGCTCTTTCTATCGTTAATTTCTACCTTGATGGCATTTTGGTCAGAGAAGATACTTTGTATTATCTGAACGTTTTGAATCTTGTTGAGGATTGCTCTGTGGCATAAGATGTGGTCCATTCTGGAAAACGTTCCATGTAAATTGGAAAATATTGTGTTCTTTGCAGCTGTTGGAGTGTTCTATATATGTCTATGAGGTCAAGTTGGCTGATTGTGCTCTTTAGGTCTTCTGTATCTTTGCTGAGTTTCTTTTTAGATGTTCTGTCCTTTACTGAGTGTGGTGTTTTGAAGTCTCCTAGTATTATTGTGGAACTGTCAATTTCTCTTTTCAGTGCCATTAGAGTTCGTTTTATGCATTTTGGAGCCCTTTCATAGGGTGCGTAGATGTTTATTATGGTTATGTCGTCATGATGGATCGTCCCCTTAATCATTATATAGTATCCTTCTTTGTCTTTTATGGTGGATTTTGTTTTAATGTCTATTTTATCTGAGAGTAGCATTGCGATTCCTGCTCTTTTTTGGTACTTGTTAGCTTGGTATATTTTTTTTAACCTTTGATTTTTAATAAATTCCCATCTTTGTTTCTAAGGTGTGTCTCTTGTAGACAGCATTTTGATGAATTCATTGTTTTTATCCATTCTGTCACTCTCCGTCTCTTTATAGGTGCCTTGAGGCCATTTAAATTAAGTGTAATTATTGATAGATATCACTTTATTGCTGCCATTTTGTAGCACTTTTTTTTGTGGTGCTGACGTTTTCTTTGTCTTACTCTCCTGTGCTAAATTCCTTTTGTTTGTGGATTTTTTAAAATTTCTTTTGTTTTTACTAAGACTTTATGGTTTTCCTCTTTATTTTTGTGAGTATGTTTGTTAACTTTCTTTGTGGTTACTGTGAAATTTACCCGTATCTTTCTAAGTTTGAAGCAGTCTATTATTACTTGGTATCTCCTTGCCTTCCTCTGCATTAGAAGGTTCTATACCTACACCATTTATTACCTCTTTTATTGTTCCGATGTTGTTGTCATTTACAGATTAACTGCTGTGATTCCCTGTTGTATTTCTTTTGGTTTTGGATAGTCCTTGAGAGTTCATTTCCTATATTGGTATCTGTCCTAGATTCAGCCTGTGACCTGAAGTTGTTTGTTCTCAGATCAAAGAACTCCCTTTAATAATTCTTGTAAGTTGGTTAGCTTTTTACATAGTCAATTTCTGTTGTTCTGGAAATGTCCTAATTTCACCATCATATTTAAACAAGAGTTTTTCAGGATATATTATTCTTGGCTGGCAATTTTTTTCTTTCCAAGTTTTATATATGCCATCCCATTGCCTTCTTGCCTGCATGGTTTCTGCTGAATTATCTGAGCTTAGTCTTATTATTTCTCCTCTGTATGTGACTTCTCGTATTTCACGAGCTGTTGTCAGGATTCTTTGTTTATCTTTAGTTTTGACGAGTATGATTATGATATGCCTTGATGATTTTCTTTTGGGGTCTCTCCTGTATGGGGTTCGTTGAGCTTGTTGGATGGCCAGCTTTTCATCTTTCATGATATTGGGGAAGTTTTCTGTCATCAGTTCTTCAATGATCCTCTCTGTGTTTTCTGTTTTCTTCCCCTGTTCTGGAACTTCAATCACTCGTAAATTTTTGCTTTTGATTTTATCCCACATAATTCTCAGTGTCTCTTAATTTTTCTTTGTTCTTTTCTCTGAGTTTTCCTCCAACAGAATTGTATCCAAGTGTTTGTCTTCAATTCTGCTGATTCTGTCTTCCACCATTTCAAATCTGTTCCTCAGCCCTTCTATGACACTGTCCATTTCTGAAATCTTGTTATTTATCTTTTGGATTTCTAATTGTTGTGTTTGTATAATTTCTAGTTGTGAATTTATTTTGGCTTTTTGTTCCTGCATTATTTTCCTGAATTCCTCCATTTTTTGTCTGCCTTTTCCATGAATTTGTCTACTTTTTCCTCATTTTTGTCTGCTTTTGCTTCAACTCTTGGATAATTGTGAGTATTAGAGATTTGAATTCCCTATCAGGTAGTTCTAGTGCCTTTTCTTCTACTGGAAAATCATCTGGTGTTTCATTTTCAATGCCTATTAGAACTAATCTGTCCTGTTTTTGTAAATGTTTTGATATTGTCTGCTGTCTTCGGACATTCAGTAGTTATTTTTCTCATTTATTGGTTGTAGATTTGTTTGTTTTGTCCTTTTTTTATTTGGTTATGTCTTAGCAGACACTCTGTGTGTTCTTTGTTACTTACTTGTCTGTGGGCACGATACTTTTTGCCTCCTTCTCCAATTGGCAGGGTCAGTCACTCAGATTTGGTACAGCTGGGCAGGTCTAGCTGAAGAGGAGTTACTGGGATGGGTTTGTAGCACTTACTACAGCCACAAGGGTGGGATGGTAATCAGTGCAGGGCAGGTTCCAGTAGGCTGTGCCTGTGCTGCTTGTGATGTTAAGTGCATGGTGCAGGTAGGCAGGATGAAGGGGGGAGGTTGTTATGTATGGAGCCAAGATGGGTATAGGGGAGAGGAGAGAGGAACAGGAGCAAAAAAAAATACAAACAATAAAGAGTGGTAGGGGAGCTTGCTGTTGGAGTGGAGAGATGAGAGACTATGAAATGGAGTAAAACAAAAAGGGGAAGAAGAAAAAAGAAAAGAATGAATAAATAAAAATTAAAATTAAAAAACCGCAAAGCTCCCAGGGATCCCACCAGTGCAGCTAGGAGGTCTGAGGAAGTTGTTCCCAGGTGTTGAAGTACAGCCTCACTAGGAGGTGTAGAGGTATTCAGCACCAGGTATTCAGGGGACAGGAAGAGAAGGAAGGTATAGAGAGACAAGAAAGTGAGTAATGAAGAAAGACAAAAAAGGAAAAGAAAACAGAACAAATTTAAAAAAGAACAAGAAAAACCCCCAAAACCCAGAAAAAAACAAAACATGAAAAAAGAAATGCTCTCAGAGATACCTCTGTGCGTCTGCGCAAGCTGAGGGGTAGTTCCCAAGCCACATAGTGTTGCCCAGCCAGAATGGGCTTCCAGCTTGAGATAAGAAAAAGAAAAGAAACCAACAATTCAAAGCAAACAAACAAAAAGCTGTGGAATACCACCAGCATGGCTGCACAGACCGGGAGGCATTTCCACACTCCAACAGAGCTCCACAGCCCCTCAGGAAGTACCAAAGTTGGAGCATGGAGCCAGGTATTTGAGAGAAATAAGGGGGAAGTGGTGAGAGGTAAGGAAGAAATCAAAAGAAGCAGAAAAAAGCAACACCAGCAGCCAACAAATGACACTCAGGGAGTCGGCCAGTGTGAGCGGGTGGAATCCAAGCAGCCAGTGCTTACTGGTCAAGAGACTGCGGCCGCTGGAAGCAAAGGTGACCAAGTGGGGGTGAAGAATGGTGGGGGAGTGGGAAAGCATATATCTCCAGTTGCTGGTTGTTCTGTCTCCTGCTGGAAGCTCTGTGAAGCTGCTTTCTGGTACCCCCTATTTGCTGGTCGCTGATAGAAGTCCAAGATAGCACATCTGTGCTGCGTTAGCTTATAGGGGACCTCTCCGTGTATGTCTCCTCAGTCTCTGTTGTCAGTTTCTTTTTCCATTTGGTGTTTGGCTGAGTTCTGTATCTCTTCATTTGATGTTTAGGGTTTCAGGACTGCTGTTTTCTCTGTTTGGCTTAGTTTTTTGGATCTTTGCTTTGGAGGGACGATGTGGTGCTTCTGCCTAGAGCGCCATGTTGCCAGAGGTTGCCGAACCAAAGATCTTAAAGTAAAATCTTAACTTTCTTTTCTAAAAGCCATTTGACTTTGTTTTCTGCTCAGGAATATTATTCTAATGAGAGGCCAAACCTCTGTCTTCGAGGCAGATTGCATGAAGAATAAATTAATCATTTAACTCAGAAATCAAAGAAAATTTTGTTATTTTAACAGTGAGAAATCCAGTTCTTTTTTAATGTGTTACTTAACATTAAACTCCTAAAAATCTCATAAATTAAACTATTAAACTTTAGTCAGACAGATAAAACTTGACCGTATCAAATAAATTTCTTTTTCAATAAACCTCTTAAACGTTGCCTCAGTTGTGTATCTCTTATAGTGCATCCCTTTAAATGGCAAAAATGAACACACTTATTAGCAGACTTAAATATATATATACATCTTTTCTCTTTTGACATAAAAAACAAAAGTACATAAGATTAAATTATGACAGATATCTATTAACTCAATTTAACATCTGTAAGTTACCTAAAATGTCTTTGGAATTATTTTAAGCCTGTATATCATAAAACATAACTGTTGTTGAAAGAAAAGTCTGTTTAAACATTCTAGGATTTAATTCGACTTTTACTATTTCTCTTGTTTTTCCCAATCTAATTTTAGCCGTTAAAATTGTATCAACTGGCTTTGGAAATCACAAAGTATCTGTTCAATTGACCAAGTCATTGATGTGGTATAACCTTAAGTGTCTGGCTGGGAGTGGAAACATTTTTCCAGGCCACTTCAGGTGTGTCTCATTGTGATTTCTATTGCTTGAGTTGTTATAGTTCCTCTATAATAGAGACAAGTTGTTTACAATTCTATGATCAGGATCCACTAAATTTCTGATAACTACAGTAAAGCAGCATTTTTTCTTATTTTTTGTCTTAAAAGAGTCTCCACCTAGTTGGAAAGGGTCTTTCAAAAGCTTCCCTGGAGCTACAGGTCCTTGGAGACCAGGGACTGGAGGCTGAGGAGGCCTGATCATGCCCCGCCCTCACACTCGTGACTCATGGAAGACATTTACGTATATTTAAATTGATGGAGGCATTTTGAAAGGTTATCTACCCAGTAAATACCAAAGCTCTTTAGCAATTTTGTAAATGAATTCAACAATTCTTGGCTAGGGAAACTAGGCTAGGGGTGTCTTCCCAATTCATTTACATATGTTTAAATTGACCTAGGAATTTTGAAGGGCAAAAGGTAACTAATTTATTTCTCTTTACTATTCTGGAACTGCTACTTTTACATTAAGACAAAACTATTCTTTTCCTTAATAAAACACGTTTCATATAATATCTAGCTTAAGTTACTTAAAAAGGTTTCACTTTTAAGATTGACATAGTATAAAACATAAAGACCTTAGTGTACTTTTCAAATAGACCAATTTATATCAAAGTTTCTCCAAGTAGCTATTATAAGTCTAAATCATAAGACACAGACAAGACGCAGTTTTTTCTGGACTAAAAAAGAACTGAATTTCTTTGACTAGTCTTACAAAAAACAGCAATTCTTAGCCATAGCTACCAATCTAATACAAGACAAACTTAGACACAATGCTCTAGACCAGAAGCAAGCTCTCAGGACAAAAGGAGACAGAAAGATCACATAAACTCACCAGACAATACTACACAAAACAAGGATATGGGGATCCTAGTTTCTTAAAGTGTATATAGCAATTTTTGGTAAGATCAGCTCGGTTCAATGGAAAAAACAGGTTCTAGATAAAACTTATTAACTTGCCAGAGCTTCAGATGGAGGAATATTAGACTTTCTGACAAAAACTGAGCATCAAGCAAAATTTCCCTAAACGAAAGAATAGACAACACAAATGAAAGCTCATTTTCCCAAAGTGGTCACTGAAATTACTAGTTACTTCTAGCATATTCAGTTTATAGTGTTTTTAAATATGAACCCCAAACCAGTGTCTCACTAGTAGCAGGGAAATCCAGGCTCATTTGTCAAAGATGTTAGGCTCTAAGGTTCAAGCTTTTGGTTTCCTTCTGTTTGAATTTAGTTCATTCTGCTGGCTAGAGACCTAGTCTCTTATTTTAGAGCTTAAATATACTGGTTCTTCCAATTGGAAAGTACTTTAAAGCTACTAATGATTTTAATTTTAACATTATGATTCTTTATTGAGAAACTATCATAAAAAACATATGGAACTACCGCTTCTCCCTCAAATTTCATAACACAGGTCAGGAGCTCCCACCTCCCCTTGAGAATTTGGCAAAACAGAGCACTATTTTACAGGTTTTCTCTCAGCCACTAAAAGGCCTGAATTTTGCAGCTTACAGTGACTCAAAGCTCTTTGAAAATAGAATTACCTCTTTAAAGTTTCAAATGCCTGAATCCGGACCCAAACTGCAGTTCACTAAAACTAAACATCACTCCTAACCAAATGATCAAGCAAAAACCTAAGAAAGATTCTCCTTCATCAAACAGCTGGGTTTTCAAACAAATATGCTGAATAAAGCTTACGAAAACATGAGAAAGAGAACAAAAAAGAGTAATCAAAGGCTCGTTTTCCCAGAGTACTCACCCTATCTGTGATGAAATGGACATGGAGTGGGAACACATAGGTCCAGAAGATAGGACCTCTATTTGCTAGCTTCTGCTCCGCAGTCCAAGTCTCTTCAAGGTTGACTGGATTCTTAGCTTCGGAATCCTTGACAACTACGCCATAATCTGTTGTAGGGGAAGAACATCACAAAGTTTAGTAAAGCAAAAAGAAAGTTTTATTTGGCATGTATTCAAAAGGGCAGAAGTGGGAAAAGGACAACCATGCTGCCAGAGGCACGTCTGCCTGAGTCCAAGGAAATATCACAGAACAGACAAAAGTGGGAAAATGGACAAGCATGTTGCTAGAGCCATGTCTATCCAAGTCCAAGGAATATTACAGAATAGGCAAGAATGGAAAAATGGACAAGCATGCTGCCACAGCCATGTCTGCCCAAGTCCCAAGACCATTGCAGAATGATCAGTATATATTAATATTACAAGTGGACAAAACCGTTGAAAGCTTAGCCTTTTCAGATTGGCGAGAAACTGTGATCCTACATTTTGAATTGTCTTTCTTAACAATCATTGATACAGGTTTCAGTAACAAGAGTCAGGAGGGTCTTCATTGGTCCAACAAATTTCTACTTAGTAAATGCTAATAGAAAAAGATAAGAGTGAAAAGTCTTTTGTGTCATGTTTGATCCGATTTATGTGAAAGTTTCCCTAAAAGATATTTTCCAAGATTATCTTAGCTATTGTCTTTATACCTCATGGCCCAGTTGCTGTGTCCTTGTGAGTCCTTGTGAGCCCACCTCCAGCTGGGTCACATTCGCTGTGCTCAAGGAGAGGGAATAACTCCAATATTATTTCCTAAATCAAAATGCAGATTTTCTGGACTCAGTGAACCCTAGATCTGCTGAATCAGAAACCTTGGGGTGGGGTCTAGTGAGATGTGCTGTAATTGAGCTGAGTAGTTATAATGTTAATTCAAGTTAGTGTTTTTGACATAAGATAAAAAATAAATACAAGTGATTTTGATGATCCCTAGAGTTTTAAGATCAGTAACTTAAGGGTACGTGATTCACATCTAGCTGTTCATAAAATGTCTTTGTCTTTTTCACTGCCAAACTTTTCATGTGCTATTTTCTCTTAAAAGTAGGTCGCCCCTCCAAAAATAATTATTTCACTTTTCTTTGGTTCTATCCCTAAACTTTCCTTTGGTGATATACTCAGCTGAAATAAGTTCTTGGCAACAACCTCAACTTATCTTTGGAGATCCAGTTCTTTACCGCAAAATTAAAATTGTCAAGGAGAAAAGTCAAAAACAGACATCTTCCTTTGATTTTATGATTTTTTTCTTACCCACAAAACCTAGTATTAACCATAAAAATTCCTGACCCAAAATTAATCATGCCAGGGGTTTTTGTCACCCCAAATTTTCCATCTTTTCTTTCCTGTTCAAAGCCAGGCTTATGTAATTTAAATTTCAAAAGGTATCATGGCTGCTGGTGGGTGGAGGGGCAGAGACCAATTTGTGACCTGATAACAGTTGATTTCAGTAAAGGGGAGGAGGGCAAGGTACAGTCTATCATGTTAAGATTAGACAATGGTTGGTCTTCTGTTGTTCTCCCTCCTCTTCTAGTTATAAGCTTCATAAGCTTCATTGTAACTAACCTAAGCCTAATCATTTGCTTTTTTTTTTTTTTTGAAATCAGAATGATCTCCCTAAATGAATATAGAATAACTGCTAGGATAAAACTTATATTTCAATTTCATTGAGTTTTCATTATTTTTAACAATACTCTGAAATTGCATTTTAATTGCTCAACAAATAATTTATGTTTTCCTAACGAAAAATTACAATAAACATGTAAGATGCTGTCTATTGAGACAAATGAGGGTATATAGTATGTGCTTCAGGAGAGATGAGGGAATTAAGGTACATTTCATGGAAAAATGTGGGAAATAAAATGATTAACCTTTGGCAAATGGGAAATACTTAGGAAGGAAAAAGTGAAGAGAACATCTTTTAATCCAGGCTACATGGTCTGAACAAAGCAGAACCTTGGCAGTCTGAAGGGTGTGCAGGTAGAACTGTCTGTAGCAAGGATCACTAAATTGGTCTCCTGTAAGAGAGAGAGGAGAGTTGAGGACATGGGTAATAGGTCTGTATCTTAAAAGAGTTAGAATAATAAAGGTGGAATTTTCTAGAAAGTAACTGTGCTTCATATTTAGTAACCTTTCAAAGGAAGACATTTTTAAGGTTGAGAGACAATTCTATTAAAAGATGGCCTGGAATAAGTGGTGACAATAAGAATGAAAGGGAAAGAAAAGACACAAAATAATTTAAACAAGATAAAATGAATGAACGAAGTGCTATTTTTTTTAACGCAAGTGAAATGAAGGTTAAAATAAAATTACGGACACAGCGGTGTGGCTATAAATTTTTCCACCTTGGCTACAAAATTGAGAGGGGGGTAGAACATGCTGCTCTGTGCTGGCCTCGCATCCCTGCCCCTTTCCCACAGTGGCAAATTTTGTCCCAGCCTACCTGTGCCCTGTGCCCCAGGCTTACAGCAAACCTTTCTACTTATTAGAGCACAAGATGTGACCACAAGAGAGCAGTGAACAACAATCTATTTATTGGTGTCACCATCCTTCTTGAATTGGCAGCCATATGCAGAAGGTGTTCTTACTACATGAGAGTGTTCTTACCTCAGGGAGGATGGGCAACAGGTCTTACTTCTTTATTTTTAATTATGAAATTAAAAAAAAAAGATTAACACTGGTCTTAAGAAGGTTCTTGAATCACTCACTGGCTGTCAGCTCCCTGCACCCCACTTGTCTCTGGAAGACCGCCTGCTGTGGGGAACCACCCATTACATTTGGCTGTCAATGCAGGGTGAGGGGGGTGACACCAATAAATAGCTTGTTGCTCAGTGCTAGCTTGTGGGCATATCTTTTTTTTTTTTTTTTTTTTGGATCATGAATTCCCTGGAACTCACTATAGACCCCAAGCTGTATGTTTTGAAATAATGGTCAAACACTTAACTGTCTTTGACCAATTCAAGGAAAAGCTTACTAATACACGGATTCAGATAAATCAGTTAGAGCAAATCATTATCAGAATAAAATTAAAGATTCTTAGAATTTCTCTAGGTCCACAAATAATGTTGCATGTGAACTGTCCACTTCTTGCTTTTTAAATAACCCAGAGTCTAGGTCCCTGGGTCATGGTGAGACTGTGCCTTATGGTTAACTAGGGTCCCTCTCCCTGACTCTAATTCTTCCAAGTATAGCAGGGTATTGTTTTATTTTCTTCAAAATAAGAGGATCTGAGAAAAACACTTATTTTTATTTTGGATGGTTGGTAGAAGCCAGGGATGATTTGCAGTTTGAGAAATGTACTCTTGGGAAAGTGAAATCTTGACCAGTCACCCTGCAATGGCCACATTCTAAGATATCTCCATGCAGTATTTAATATAACTTACATCTATGCTCAAAGCAACCCATTATATGCCCATTATACTGAAGATCTGGACCTGTAGAGAGCTTAAGGGATTAGCTTCACTCCAAACTCTTGGCTTCTAGTTTCCGGGCTAGACTATCTGACACAACGTTGTGGACTCAGACACGCTCAGCTGTATCCCAGGTCATCATCATAAAATAGATTTTGCAAAAATGACTCACCAACCCTCCTCTTCAGCATGATGCTTCTCTTTATTTAAAACAAACCTCACATCTTAATTCTTCCTATTTCTGAAAGGTGACTTTGAGTTTATTTCAACTCATAGCAAACCCATGTGACAGAGTAGAACTGTCCCTTAGGATTTTTTAGGTTGTAATCGCTATGGGAACAGATCTCCAGGTCTTTCTCCCATGAAGCCACTAGGTGGGTTCAGACCACTAATCTTTCCGTTAGAAGCCCAGCGCTTAACCATTGGGCACAGGATACACAAAAGTTCAACAGCTGGTAAGGAGCTAGTTTTGTGAGGTCCCCTCCTATCTCTTGAACTTCTAGGGGATTACACTAAGAGCTAATATTCATGAGACTTTTACTTTGTCCACCTACTCATATCACTTTGGAGCCTCACAGCAGAACTATTATCCACACTTCAAAAATGAGAAAATGAATACTTAACAAAAGTGAAGACATCTGATAAAGGGTGACAAAGTTAAGTAGGAGGCAAAAACAAGTTCAGTACAAGGACTGTCTGATCTTACCTAGGTTCTTCCATCCACAGTGCAAGATCTTATACACAGTCTTGTCTCTGACAGAGCAGATTAACCATGGATTGCCGACGTGTTTCCTCCCTATTTTAATGACTTCTCCTTGAGTTGGGTAAGAATGTACTCTTTGAATAGAGCCAAATTAACCACCACATTGTCCTCAGAAGGAAAGGGAAATTACAGGAGTTACCTCACTTATCTCTAGAGCTGCAAAGAAATCTCAAAAGATTTTTACCCGGGACCAGCATTCCTTAACATTGTGATAAGAAAAGTATAACGCCTCATTCCTTGAATGTGAATATATTCAATTGTCAGTAAACCTAAGCAAGTTTAACAGTGCACTAGTTGTTTGTCTTACTTTTTATGTGAGACTTTTTTCATGTTTTCTCTATTTTTATTGATTTTATTGCTTTCTTTAAATTTTCTGTGTGTTAGGAACTTTAGCTTTGTCATACTTCTTAAGTATGAAAATGTTAGGTTTTTTATTTTATTTTCCCCGCAGGTTTTATTTAATATACTAGTCCTTTTCTGTAATGCTCTGGCTTTGGAGTCTTGCTTGAAAGTTTTTTTTTCCCCTCTTTGGTTTGGGTTGTACTATTCAAAAAAAAGATATAATTTCCTATTTTTTAAGCCTTCATTTTTTTTTAACATAACTTAGGGTATTTTAATTTATTTTTCATATCAGCATTATGCAATTCTTCTTAGGTTCTTCTACAAGTGATTTAAATAATAATTTTTTCATCTAGTTTGAATGTATTCTTCTATTATATTTCACAGATATTAACAATCTAACTATATATAAAACAGAATCATTTATTTATGTAGCTTTTCTAACAGCCACTGATTGAATTACCTTATTGCATCAGTATGTTACTTTTAGTTTTCCGTATATACAATCATAATCATCAAAGAATAAAGTTAATTTTGCCCTTCCTTTCAATTTTCAAAGTCTATATTTATTTCACGTATCTACTTTTACTGACAAACACAAAATAATACTGACTAACAAATACACATCTCTTGTTTCTGTCATTATTGGAAATATCAGTCATGCACCCTTAACAATAAATCTACTATTAAATGATTAACAGCTAAATTATTATTAAGAATCAATGTTGAATTTGGTGATGGCATAATTTTCTTTAATTTAATTAATGGTGAATATATTAACAGATTTCCAATTACTAAAGCCTGTTTCATCCCTGAAAATAACCAGTTTTTGTGCTGTACTTTTTACCTGTTTTTGAATAATGGTTGATACTGCTTTAGGTATACATGTTTCTTTGGTTTCCAGAAAAATAATGTATAGTTGTGTAGGGTTTTTTTTTCCCTTTAGTATGTATTTTTAAAAATAAAAATAAAAAACTGTATCTTGTTAATATCCCCCCCAGTTTCTCTCCCTCAAAGTACTGATACATAACATGGATGAGTCTTGAAAACACTATGCTCAGTGAAAAATGCCACACTGATAGAAGGCCAAATGATTCCATTTTTAATGAAATGTCTATGATAGGCAAATCCATTCAGATAAAAACCAGATTTGTGCCTGCTAGGAGAAAGGAGTAGGGAAAATGGGGAGTAATGGATATAGGATATTTTTTAGAAGTGATAAAAATGTTCTACAATTGGATAGTGCTAATGACTGCACAATTCTCTGAAAATGTTAAAGCACACTGAATTGTACACTTTAAAAGGGTAAATTGTGTAGTATATGGATTATATCCCAATAAAAGATTATTTCTATTGCCATTATTTTTGTTTTACAAACAATGTTTCAAGGAACATGTGCTGCATATAATGTGACACACAATCCTGAATTTTGTTGTTAGGTGCCGTCGAGTCAGTTTCAACTCACAGTGACCCTATGTTTACAAATAAGATAAACTACTTGAGTATGCACCACTGAGTTAAGAGACAAGAGCCCTTGAGAGGTGCCAATGGTTAAGGCACTCAGCTGCTAACAAAGTTCGGTCGTTCCAGTCCACCCAGAGGTGCCTCGAAAGAAAGGCCTAGTGATCTACTTCTGGAAAACACATTGAAAGCCCTATGGAGCACAGTTCTACTCTGACACAGATGGGGTGTCCATGAGTTGGAGTTGACACCATGGCAACTGATTACTGGTAAGAGACGAGAACGTTTTGGTGTGTACTGATACATTGCATCATCTAAATACGTTTTCCATTTACATTTATCCATATGACATAAAGGTGTGTGATTAACTCTGATGTCTTATTCTATATAATGTCTTCTCAAATAATCTATACATTTCTGATTTGTTTTATTTGCATGTTATTTCACTGTAATAGCTTGGGGGTATTTTTTATCTGACTCTAATTCACCGGTTAGGTAAATATGTATTTTATCATTTCTTGAAACTTTTTTTCTGGATTAACAACTGTACTTAATATTTACTATTCACTATTAAAATTTAAAAAAATATGTTAGCACATCTAACTTCCTGTCACATTATCTCTTTATCATCAAGTTTTCCAGTTTAGTTGTTTCTAAATCAATATTAATCTTATTTTAGTTATTCCAGCGGTAATTGTTAAAGTCAATAAATATTTGGTGGTTTTGTATGAAAACCAACGCACAACTTTTTGTTTATCTGAGGGAATTTTAGAGTGAGTAATCGTGGTGGCATAATGGCTAAGAGCTACGGCTGCTAATGAAAGGGTCAGCAGTTTGAATCCACCAGGCACTCCTTGGAAACTCTATGGGGCACTTCTACTCTGTATTATAGGGTGGCTATGAGTCAGGATCGACTCGACAACAACAGGTTCTTTTTTTTATTGGTTTTTGGTCTCCTGTTGAGAATATACCAATTATTCAGAATACTGTTGTTTTTCATTTGTGTCCTTAGGATTGTTCTTTATTTTTTTGTCTAGTATTTTTTTTTTTTTTTTTTTTTACCATGGAGTCCCTGGTGGCACAAATGTTCAAGTATGTGGGTACTAGTCAAAAGGGTGGCAGTTCAAATCCACCAAGAGGCAACTTAGAAGAAAGGCCTGGTGATCTACATACAGAAGATCACAGTCATTGAAAACTCCATTGAGCTCAGTTCTATGCTGACACACATAGGATAATCATGAGTCAGCATCGGCTCAGTGGTAGCTGACTTGGTGTCTGTTTTCTTTTTTTTGGTTTATTTTTCACCAATATATGTTTCTTTGTTTGCCAATCTGCATCACCTATTTACTGAAACATGGTGTACACTGTAAATCTGCCAATTAAAACAGTTTTGCTATAAAATTATTATTTTCATTTTATGTTTTCTTCTTCAGGAAAAAAATAAACAATTATGTTGGATCCCCATTGCTTATCTTCTATTTTTATTAATTTCTCTCTTACACTTGTATAGCAAGCCTGGACAGGTCAGGTGCTCATCTCTAGAGCTACTGATCCTTGGTCAATGCTGTGTAATCTACTAACGGAAGATGAATGGTACTCTGTCACCATGGGCCCTTGAGTTGTTTCACAGCAGGATATATAAGCTTGTCTGTATTGTTTAGTAACAATAATTAGATTTATGATTTGGACCTGAGGGGAGCTGAGGGTGAGAGAGGTATGCAATGGGATGAAGGTAAACCTTTTTCCGAGTACGAACTGCTTGAGTCCCTTGAGTCCTTTCAATAATCCAGTGCTTAAGTGAATAATGTATAATTACACATCATTTTAAACATCATACTGAATTTTAATTAGTTTTTATCAAACTTAGCTTCAGTGTCCATGACTGTATTATCAGCAGCATCAGTTATACAATTTTCCATTTCAAATGTCTTTCATACCTTTAATGTCTTCATGTCATTTATTTCATGATCATTGAGAGATTAAATTATTTATGTTATATTTTTATCTCTCATTTTTCCAATACAATTCTTTCCTTTCACACTCCTTTAACTCCCTTAGCCCTTTCTGTCTGTCTTATTCACTTGATAAAATCCTGATTTGGGTTCAATCCAAAGCATTACCTATTCTGGGCCAATCCTTATAGCTTAACATACTTTCAGAAAAAGACATCACCTTGCTGAATGGTTTTACTTAAATTTATGATGTAAAAGTTCAAGCGACATATCAATATTGCCATCAATCTATTGTATTTGTTTTATTCTCTCTTCAAACTTCAGCTGTCTTTCCACCCCAGTCTCAGAAAATGAATATTATTTTCATTGTAATGAGAAAGTAAGAACCTTCCGCTATCAAATATACACTGCTCCAAATGTGGTTTCATTGCTACACAAATTAGCATATCCCTTGGTACTTCATACACAGCTATTGATCAGGCAAATACTTTTATTTCTGTATCTGTTAGTAGAGACCACCAGAAACTTGTTTCTATCAGTTGGCAAGGCCAGCAATATACCTTAACTGTTGTACCTAAGAGGTATATAAACACTCCAACCTATGTCATAATTTAGTTTGTGGGGAACTTGGTCAACTTTCCCTTAAACAAGACATTACACTGGTGCATTGTATTGATGATAGTATGCTGATTGAACTTAGTAATCAAGAAATAGCAACTACTCCAGACTTAAAGGTAAGACAATTGTGTGCAAGACAGTGGGAAATAATTCTGACAAAAATTCAGAGGTCTTCCATCTCTGTGAAATTTCTAGGGTTCCAGTGAGATGGGGCATATTGGGATATCCCTCCTAAAACGAAGGGTAAGTTATTACATGTGGTCCTCCATACAGCTGAAACAGGGGCACAATGCATAGTGACACTTCTCAGATTTTAGAAGGAACATATTCATCATTTCAGTTTGCTATTCCAGCCCATTTACTGAGTGACTCAAAAAGATTCTAATTTTGAGTGGGGCTCAGAACAAGAAAAGGCTCAACCAAAGATTCAGACTCCCATGCAAGCTGCTCTGCCACTTGGGCCATATAATCCAGCAGATCCAGTGGTTCTTGAAGTATGAATGGCAGATAGAGATGATATTTGGAACCTTCTACAGGCCTCTATCAATGAATCACAGTGCAGATCCTTAGTCATTTGGAGAAAAACCCTGCTATCCTGTGCGTATGACTACTTTCCTATTGAGAAACAGCTTTTGGCTTGCTACTGGGCCTCAGTAGAGATTGAATGCTTTACCATGGGCCACCAACCTGTAACCCAAGTTTCCTACCATGAACTGGGTATTGTCTGACCCACAAAGCCATTAAATTCAGTGTGCACAACAACACTCCATCATCAAATGGAAGTGGTATATACGAGACTGGGCTAGAGCTGAAGCCACAAGTAAGATACATGAGAAAGTAGCCCAAATGCCGGTGGTCCTCATTGTATTACCTTATCTCTGAAGCCTACAGCTCTGGCTTCATGGGCAGTGCCAAATGATCAGTTGACTGAAGAAGAGAAAACTTGTGCCTAGTTTACAGATGATTCTGCAAGATATGCAGGGCACCACTCAAAAGTGGACAGTTGCAACACTGCAGCCCCTTTCTTGGACTTTCCAGAAGGACAGTGGTGAAGTGAAATCCTCCCAGTGGGCAGAATTTCAAGTAGTGCACTTGGTTGTTAATTTTACTTGGAAGGGAAATAGAGGTACTAGTACATATCAATTCATCGGCTGTAGCCAATGGTTTGGCTGGTGTGATCATTAAGGTTATGTGTCAGCTTGGCTGGGCCATGATTCTCAATAGTTTGGCAGTTATGATGTAGTTTGGCAGTCATGTAATGATATAATTACCTCCATGATGAGATCTGACATAATGTAATCACTTCCATGATGAGATATGCTATGAGTAGCCAGTCAGTTGAAAAGGTGTTTCCTTTGGAGTGTGTTCTGCAACTAATATATATGGACTTTCTGGCATAGCTGGATGGCTTTCAGCTCATCAGCACCTGACCTCCAGGTCTTAGGACTTGGGCCAGCAGCCTGCAGTATTACCTGCCAATCTCGGATTTGTCAACTTTTGCAGCCATGAGCCAGAAGCCTGCCTTTTGACCTGTGGATCTTGGGTTTGTCTGCCCCTACAGCTACGTGAGTCAGGAGAAGCCTCCAGCCTGATGCCTGACACCTGCCCCACAGACTTGGGACTTACCATCCTCTAGAACCACTTGAACCACTTCCTTTAGATAAATCTTTACATAAATTATATATATACATATACCTATATACTTAACCGGTTTTGCTTCTCTAGAGAACCCAGCCTAAGACAGCTGGATAGTCAGGGACTTGGAAGGGACATGATTGGAAAATTGGTGACAAAGAAGTTCAGGAAGAAGTATGTGGATAAACCTCTCTGAATGGGTAAAAAAATATGAAGGTATTTGAGTCCTATGTGAATGTCCACCAAAGGATGACCACAGCAGAGGAAGATTTTAATACTCAAGTGGGTAAGATGGTGCATTCTATGAATACCAGTCAGGCTCTTTTAGCAGCCACTCCTGCCATTGTCCAATGGGCTCATGACAATTCTGGTGGTCTCTACTAACAGATACAGAAATAAAAGTATTTGCCTGATCAATAGCTGTGTATGAAGTACCAAGGGATATGCTAATTTGTGTAGCAATGAAACCACATTTGGAGCAGTGTATATTTGATAGCGGAAGGTTCTTACTTTCTCATTACAATAAAAATAATATTCATTTTCTGAGACTGGGGTGGAAAGGCAGCTGACATTTGAAGAGAGAATAAAGTGGCTATCGTGACAATTATTAAAAACACTATCCACAATTGATAAACTTTATCAAAACACTACAAAATCAAACACATTTACTCTTCAAAAGACTCTAATTAAGAACAATGGAAATACAAGTCAGAGACAGGGAGAAAATATTTGCAAATCATGTTGCTGAAAAAGGACTACATCTAGTATATATAAATAATTACCACACAATAATGAGATAAAGCACCCGATTACATATTGGCAAAATATTTGAATATCCATTTTATTAAAAGAGATATGAATAAAACTGTATTATTGTTGTTAGGTACTGTCAAGTCGGTCCCGACTCATAGTGACCCTATGTACAAGAGAAGGAAACACTGCCTGGTCCAGTGCCACTGTCAGAATCATTACTATGTTTGAGACCATTGTTGCAGCCACTGTAAACTATATTAGATATAAATAAACATTTTATTTATATAAATAAAGCTTATTATATATAGTGTCGGTTTGATCATGAGTTTAAGCTAATCTACAGAGTAGATTTTTTGTTTACTTCTTTATCCTACCCATTATTCATATACCTAGTATGATTGATGTCTTTGATGTCATCATCCTAAGTTTTCTATTTTTTTATTTTTATATTTTATAACTTTTCTGATGATACTAGTTTACATAACACTTTTTCCATTTTTGTGGCAGTTTGACAGTTCTATGTCATATTTATTTATTAGTGCATATACTGGAATTTTTATAGTGTTTGAACCTATATTTCTCTATCAATGAAAAATACAAAATACTTCTCCACTCTACCAAATGTTAAACATAATATTAAACTTTATAATTAAAACTGAGTGACACAGGCATTTAAGTTGATAGACATATCACTGATGGATTGAAAATCCATAAATGGACACTGTGTATAAAATTTTAGTATATGACAAAGACAGCTTCTAAAAAGGATTTTTCAGTAAATGGGGTAGTAATAACTGGATACCTATATGAAAAATATACAATTGGATCTATTCATCACACCATATATTAAGATAAATTACTAATAAACCATGGTTTTTAATGTGTAAAATGAAACCACATGAATATTAGAAGAAAACATGGAGAATTTATTTATTGGTTGAGATTGAGAAGAAATTTCATTAAAAGTAACAAATTCAGAAGCGATAATTTCAAAAGATTGATAAATCCAATTAAATGACATAAAATTTAAATTGCATAAAAAATTCAGGGTGAATAGCTATAAAACAAAATTAGTGACAAATATTTGCAATGCCTGAAACTGACACCTCAGATACAGTATCAAACAGCCCTGGAAAGATATGCTTATTCTCCTTTGTGAAATGAACAGTTGCATGATTAAACAGCCATAGGAAATCAATTTTATATATACATGCTCTAGAATTTCATGGTCTTTTCCCACAGGAAATGGTCTCTCCTTTAATCATTGGGCTCTGTGTCTGAGACCTTCTCAAGTCTGTAAACTTAGCAAGGCATCCTGATTTTCTATTGGGACTGCTGACGTAAGATTTCCATGCTCTGGGTCTTATAATAGGAAATTTAACTAGCAGTGCAGTAAGACAATGAGGATGGACTGAAGTTCCCACCCCAGCCCCCAGCTGAAATAAACTATTGAGGTGGATTAATTCCTTTTGTCTGTGGCCTTTATAGCCATGGCCTTATAAATCCCACCCAGGTGAGTGGGCGGGACTGTGATAGAGTAATTGTCGCCCACCAAGAGGATTTGTCAGTTTTGCCTTAAAACAGCCAATTCCAGAAGAGAGAGAGAGTCCACTACCACCAAAGAAGGAGAGACTCACAGGAGACGGGGCAGTGGGCTTTTCCAGCCCACGGAGTGAGAAACCTGAGTGCCTTTGGACAGAGGCTGAGGGCCGGGAGAAGTCTACACCTGACCCACGAATTTGGGACTTGCCAGCCTCCACAAGGGCGTGAGTCATTTCCTTTATTTATATGGTTCATGAGTTCTGTGAGATGTTGCAGTGAATAAGGGAACCCAAAGATAGAAGGGAGAGTACTGAGGGGAGGAGGAGTAGTTGATGTTAGAGATGATGGAGTGGTACAGCAGCTTGGAAAAGTTGGACATTTGGGACATCTTTAACCTCTGCCTCATAGGAACCATCTTTGTGCTGATGCTTATAAAATAAATTATTCATTTAACTACTATTTTCATCCTTGAAGATTGACATTAGGAGCAACAATCTAACATACTCAAGGCTAAATACAAGGGGTTGGTCCTTTGTTGATTGGTTCTAGCAAAAACACATGATTTGGGAAAGCAGCTGCATTTTGAGTCACCATGTGATTGACTTTACAATTCTCCACAGTCGTTCTCCAAGATCCACTCAGCTTTTCATCAGCAAAACAATCACCACCCCTGCAAATTACAAGACTAATCTTTCAAAACACTTAAGAACTAATCTCTGGAAATTTTTCACGGTTTTAATACTGCAGTTGGTTTCCTGCTTTCATAGGAAGGATGTGATATATTTAATTACTGGACCTGTTTATTTCTTCACTAATAGTAGTACTATCCATCTATATCCTTATCATGGCCTCCTGATATAAGGAGTGTACTTCCCTGCCTTAAACGCTGGGCTTGGTCATGTGACCTGTTTGGTCAATAAAATTTGGGCAGTAGTGGCAATGTGTGAGTTTGGAGCTTGAAGATGCATTATGGTTTTCTTCTCCTACATCTGGGAACTTCTATTTCATGAGAACAAACCTCAAGTAGCCTTGGCTTTGTTTTGGGGCCAATGAATGATATCCAGGGGGAAGTGCCACCACATTGAGCTGCCTACCTGCCGCCTCAATTAGTACCCACACTGAGCTGCACACCTGTAAGAGTGAGAATAATTGATTGTTTTCTTAAACCACTGATTTCAGGGTGGTTTGTTATACAACATTACTATGAAAATACCTCACTGACAAATAACTTAGTAATGTGGCATCATTAAAACAAGAAAAAATATGTGACATTGGTCCTGGGACTGAAGAATAAGTAGTGATAAAATTGTTAGAAGTCACTTGAAAATATGACAAGCAATGTCATATAGTGCCAAAATATGTAGTACACTGTCACTATCATAGCTAGGACAAGAGAAAATGTACCCAATTATCTTGCAGTTTTGATAAGGATGTTTTGAGGGAGAAAGTTTAAAGTGGTAATTTGTATTTTTATTAGCTGATTTGGTAAGGTGGTATAAAAGTTCAGAAAAAAAGAAAAGAAAAATAGCTGATTTGCAAGCCCATTTTGTAGGAAATATAGAGTTCAGGAATTTCAGGATTGTAAAATGATGCTATTTTCTTGCCAAGTCACAGTCTGATCATAAATCTGTGGGCTCATGGAAAAGATCAAACAATGTCACTGCTAGTAACATATTGCCTTAGTGCAAACATTAAATCAAGTCTGTGCCTTAACTTCTTAATTAATAAATGATTAAGAGGGATCTGGGGAGTCTGTGGTGTAGTGGTTAAGAGCTACAGCTGCTAACCAAAAGGATGGCAGTTCGAATCCACCAGTCACTCTTTGAAAACCCTCTGGGACAGTTCTACTCTGTCCTATAGGGTCACTATGAGTCATAATCCACTCGACAGAAACGGGTTTGGTTTTGTTATTGTCTCAGTCATCTAGTGCTGATCTAACAGAGATACCACAATTGGGTGGTTTCAACAAAGAAAAGTCCATTCTCTCATGATCTAGTAGGCTACAAGTCCAAATTCATGGCATCAGCTCCAGGAGAACGCTTTCTCCATTGGCTCTGGAGGAAAGTCCATGTCATCAGTCTTGCTTTGGTCTGGGAGCTTCTCTGCACAGGAAC
Source organism: Dugong dugon (assembly GCA_030035585.1). Classification (NCBI taxonomy): domain Eukaryota; kingdom Metazoa; phylum Chordata; class Mammalia; order Sirenia; family Dugongidae; genus Dugong; species Dugong dugon. The sequence goes on along the minus strand of CM057475.1, from coordinate 1,354,222 downwards.
CTCAGGCCTAAAGGACACGCTATGCTCCCAGCACTGCTTTCTTGGTGGTATGAGATTCCCATGTGTCTCTGCTTACTTCTCTCTTTTATATCTCAAAAGAGATTGCATTAAGACACTGATCTTGTCAACCTCATCCGTATAACCTCATCACAGTGATAGAATTTATAACACATGAGGAGATCACATATAATCTCATCATAGTGGTAGAGTTCACAACACTTAAGGACATCACATCAGATAACACAATCATACAATACTAGGAATAGTGACCTAGCCAAGTTGCTACCCACATTTTTTGGGGGACACAATTCAATCCATGACAGTTATATATAAGACCATCTGTGAAAAAAGATACTTTTACTTCTTTCTTCCTGATTTGGATAGCTTTTATTTCTTTTTCTTACCTAATTAGTTTGACTGTGACTTCAACTACAATCTTAAGTAGCAGTGGTGAGAATAGGGAGACAAGGAGAGAGTCCTGAAAGCAGCAAGACAGTATAACGTAGAAGGGGCCGTCGATTATAATTAGTGTGGTTTTCCACTAAATAGACAATAGATAAGTGGTAACTTTGGTGAAGGGTAAGACAGTACACAATACTGGGGAAGCCAGGACAACTTGTACAAGACAAGATCATGGAAACTCCATAGACACATCCAAACTCCCTGAGGGACCTAATTGCTGGGCGGGGGGCTATGGGGATCATGGTCTCAGGGAACATCTAGCTCAATCGACGTAACACAGTTTATAAAGAAAATGTTATAAATTCTACCTTGGTGAGTAGTGTCTGGGGTCTTAAAAGCCTGTGAGCGGCCATCTAAGATACTCCACTGGTCTCACCCCTTCGAGAGCAAGGATGAATGAAGAAAAGTAAAGATACGAACGAAAGATTCGTCCAAAGGACTAACGGACCACATCTACCACGGCCTCCACTAGACTAATTCCAGTACAATTAGATGGTTCCTGGATACCACCACTGACTGCTCTGATAGGGATCAGAATAGAAGGTCCCAAACAGAGAAGGAGATGAATGTAGAACAAGATTCTAACTCACAAGAAAGACCAGACTTACTGGCCTGACAGAGACTGGAGAAACTCCAAGAGTACAGCCCCCAGACACACTTGTAGGTCAGTAATGAAGTCACTCCCGAGGTTCACCCTTCAGCCAAAGATTAGACAGGCCCATAAAACAAAATGAGACTAAAGGGGCACATCAGCCAAGTGACAGGACTAGAAGGCAGGAAGGAATAGGAAAGCTGGTAATAGGGAACCCAAGGTTGAGAAGGGAGAGTGTTGACATGTCATGGGGTAGTTAACCAATGTCATAAAACAGTATGTGTACTAACTGTTTAATGAGAAGCTAGTTTGTTTTGTAAACTTTCATCTAAAGTACAATTTAAAAAAAAAGAATTAGTGTGGTTTTATCCTGAGAAACCCTGGAAGCCAAGGAGAGTAATTTCTTTCTTTCTGTTTCCTTTTTTTCCCCTTCTTTTCCTTTATAACACCTTGAAGAAAAAGAACTATGTTGGAGGACTCACCAGTTTCAAAACTTACAGTAATCAAAACAGTGTAGTGCTGGTATTAAACACATAGTCCAATGGAATAAAATTTAGACTCCAGAAATAAACCCGTAAGTCTCTAGCCAATTAACTTTTGATAAGGGTAGTAAGAGCATTCAATAGAGAAAGAACAATCTTTTCAACAAATGATGCTGGGGTAACTGGGTCTCCACATGCTAAAGAATGAAGTTAGATATATACCTTACACAATATACAAAAATTAATTCAAAATGGGTCAAAGACTAAAACTATAAAAACTATAACTATATAAACTATAAAACTCTGTGAAGACAACATAGGAGAGAAGCTTAATCACCTTCAATTTGGCAACATATTCTAAGCATTGGAAGCAAAAACAACAAAAGATAAATTGAACTTCTTCTTTTAGAAGACTTTAAACAGGATTGGTGTCAATTCTACTGTAAATATTTAGTACAATTCCCCAGTAAAGCCATCTGGTCCATGACTTTTTTTTGTAGAGAGGTTTTTAAGTGCTGATTTAATCTCTTCACTTATTTTGGGTCTTTTGAGATTTGCTATCTATTTATGAGTGAGTTTAGGTAGTTTGTGTATTTCTAAGAATTTTGCCCATTTCTTTTAGATTATCCAATGTGTTGGTGTACAGTTGTTCATAGTATTTTGCCATAATTCTTTTTATTTGTATCGGATCAGTTGTAATGTCTCCAGTTTTATTTCTTTGGATCGTTTCCCATATTTTTTTTTCCTTTGTCAGTTTAGCTAAAGGTTTGTCAGTTGTACTGATCCTTTCAAAGAACTAACTTCTGTTTATGTTGATTTTCTCTATTGTTTTTTGTTTTCAATTTTATTTCTGCTCTAATCTTTGTAATTCCTTTTGTTTACTAGTTTAGGTTTAACTTGCTTTTCTTTATCTAGTTCTTCAAGTTGTAAACTTATTTATTTGAGATCTTTTCTCTTTATTAATGTAAGCATTTATTAGCATAAATTGTCTCTGAGGACTGCTTTTGCTGTGTCCCATAAGTTAATCTCAAGGTCTTTTTTTTTTCTTTTTTGATTTCTTCCTTGATCCATTGGTTGTTTAGTAGAGCATTGTTTAATTTCCATGTATTCATGTGTTTTGTAGTTTTCCTTGTAATTAATTTCTGATATTATTCCTTTGTGTTGGAAATGATACTTTATATAGTTTCAAATAAAAAAATTGAGATTTATTTTGTGGCCTAGCATATGATCAATCTTGGAGAATGACCCATGTGCACAGAAGTAAAATGTGTATGTTCTCATGATGGACGTAGTGTTCTATATATGTCCATTAGGTCTAATTGGTTTACTTTGTTGTTTAAGTCCCCTATGTCCTTACTTATCTTCTTTTTAGATGTACTATCGAGTTTTGAAAATGGTGTATTGAAGTCTTCAGCTATTACTGTGGAATTTTCTATTATTCCTTTCAGATTTTTCAGAATTGGTTGCATATATTTGGGGCTCTGATGTCAGTTGCATAAATGTTTATGTCATCTTGATTGATTGAATCTTTTATTTTTATATAATATCCTTATCTCTTATAACAGATTTTGATTTAAAATCAATTTTTTTCTGATATCAGTATGGCCACCCCTGCTTGCTTATGGTTAGTAGCAGCATTGAAAAATTTTTTCCATCCTTTCACTTTCAGTCTATTTGTGTCTTTGGGTGTAAAATATATCTCTTGTAGTCAGTATAAGGATGAATCATGTGTTTTATTTATTTAAATCCATTCTGCCACTCTCTGCCTTTTGAATGGACAGTTTAAACCATTTATATTAAGGTAATTACTGAAAATGAAAGACCTACTTCACTCATTTTGCTAATTTTTTTTTGTGTTGTATATCTTCTTTGTCCCACAATTTCCATACTCCTGTTATTTTTGTGTTTACTTTCTTTTTTATTTCAGTCTTTTTGATTTCTTCTTTCTCCCTGTCTGTGCATATTTTCTAAATATTTTCTTAGTGTTTATCACAATATTACATTTAACAACTGTCTTAGTTATCGAGTGCTGTTATATCAGAAATACAACAAGTGGATGGATTAACAAAGAGAAATTTATTCTCTCACAGTCTAGGAGGCTAGAAGTCCAAATTCAGGGTGTCAGCTCCAGGGGAAGTCTTTCTCTTTCTGGAGAAATGTCCTTTTCATCAACCTTGTCATGTACAGGAGCTTCTCAGCACAGGGATCCCAGGTCCAAATGATGTGCTATTTTCCTGGCTCTTGTTTCTTGGTGGTATGAGAAACCCCTGTCTCATTTCTCTCTTTTATATCTCAAAAGAGATTGTCTTAAGACATAACCTAATCTTGTAGATTGAGTCCTGCATCATTAACATCATAGAGGTAGGATTTACAACACATAGGAAAGTCACATCAGATCACAAAATGGTGGACAATCACACAATACTGGGAATCATAGCCAAGCCAGGTTGACACGTGTTTTTGGGGGACACAATTCAATTCATGACAATTTACAATTGTACCAAATTGTTTTAGCTTGATGCCAATATTTAACATACAAACAACTTGTAAGATATAACATTTACATAGTAAAACTCTATTCTATTTTGCTACTCCCTCCCCCATTTCTGTTGTTGTGACGCCAATTACATCATTATACATCCTATGGTCATTAGGTTAAGTCTGTATTTATTTCTCACACATTTGATGTTATATTGTTTATGGAATTTAACTACTAAGTTTGCCCTGGAAATACCATACAACTAGCCTTTATATTTGCTTATGTCGTTATTTTTATTGGCAATCTCTCTCTCTTTCTCTTTCCCCCACCCACAATGTGCTGATTTGAGTATTTGTCTAGTGTTCTTTCCTTTCCATCTGAAATACTCCCTTAAGTAATTTTTGCAGAACAGTTCTAGTGGTTACAAATTTCCAAAACTTTTGCTTATTTGAGAATGTCAAGATTTCACCCTCATTTTTGAATGGCAACTTTGCTGGGTAAAGAATTTTTGGCTGACAATTTCTTTCCTTTAATACATTATACGTGTCATTCCATTGCCTCTCAATCGTTGCAGATTGATTTTGTGTTGGGGTACTTTTCAATGATTATCTAGTCCATTCATTTAAAATTCTGCCTTATCTCTCACTCCCTTCTTATGCTGAACCTAAAGATTAGCTGGAAAAGAAAGCTTAGCATCTTCCCATATCTTTTTTTAGTTGTATTTTAGATGAAAGTTTACAAAACAAATAGTTTCTCATTAAACCGTTAGTACAGATATTGTTTTATGACAACAGTTAACAACCCCACGACATGTCAACACTGTCCCTCAAACTTGGGTTCCCTATTACCAGCTTTCCTGCCCCCTCCTGCCTTCTAGTCCTTGTCCCCGGACTGTTGTGCCTCATTAGTCTCATTTTGTCTTATGGGGCTGAATGGTGAACCTCAGAAGTGACTTCATTACTGATCTAAAATGGTGTCCGGGGGCCACGGTCTCGGGGTTTCTCCAGCCTCTGTCAGGCCAGTAAATCTGGTCTTTTTTTTTTTTTTTTTTAATATATATTTTATTGTACTTCAGGTGAAAGCTTACAGAGCAAATAGTTTCTCATGAAATAGTAGTACACATGTTGTTTTTTGACATTGGTTAACAACCCCACAACGTATTAAGCCTCTAAATTCTCAACCTTTTTTTTTGATGAAAATTACAGATGGCCAAAGATACACCGTTTCAAAAATTTCTACATTCACAGTTCAGTGACATTGACTACCCTCTTCCAACTGTGCTGTTATTCTCACTTAAGATGAAGGCTTACAGAAAAAATAGTTTTTCATTTAACAATTACTACACATGTTGCCCTATGACCATGGTTAACAATCTCACAGCACATCAAGAATATCCTTACTCCACCTTGTATTCCCTATCACCAGGGGGCTTCCTTGTCCCCTTCTGTCTTCTGGACCTTGTCAGTGGACTATTGTACCTCTTTAGTCTCATTTGTTTATTTATTTATTTATTTTTATTTTATTTAAACACCATTTCAAAACTTTTTACTTACACATTTAAGTGATATTGACTATGCTCTTCCAATTGTGCTGCCATTCTCGCCCAAGATGAAGGCTTACAGGACAAAACAGCCTCCCATTTAATAGTTACTACAAATGTTGCCCTATAGCAGTGGTCAACAATCTCACAATACATCGACAGTGTCCTTATTCAATTTGTGTTCCTTATCATCAGTTTCCTACTCTCCCTCTGCCTTCTGGCCCTTGTCACCGGACTCCTGTACATCGTTAGTCCCATTTAGTTTTACTGGGGTGTCCATTCCCAGGCTTAACATCGAACCTTGAAGGTAACTTCCCCTCTGAGCTGAAAGGGTCTCTGGGGGCCACACTCTCGAGGTTTCTCTAGTATTCTTTAGGCCAGTATATCTGGTCTTCTTTTTTTTTTTTTTTTTTTTGGGAGTTAAAATTATACTCTACATCCTACTCCAGCTCTGCCCAGAACCCTCTGTTGTGATCCTGGTCAGAGGAGTCATTGGTGGTAGCCGGGCACCATCCAGCTGTACTGGGCTCAGTCCCGTGGAGGCCTTGGTAGCTGTGGACCATTAGTCCTTCGGACTAATCTTTTCCTTGTATCCTGTTCTCTTCGTTCTCCCTTGTTCCCGAAGGGATGAGATCAGTGGAGTATCTTAGATGGCCGCTCATAGGCTTTTAAGACCCCAGACACTACTCACCAAGGTAGAATGTAGAGCATTATCTTTATAAGTAGTGTCATGCCAATTGAGCTAGATGTTCCCCGAGATCATGGTCCCCAGAGCCCTCCGTCCAACAACTCAGTCCCTCGGGGGGTTTGGATGTGTCTATAGGGCCTCCATGACCTTTCCTTGTGCAGGTTGTGTTAGTTTCCCCTGTACTATGTACTATCTCATCTCTCACCCAAGTTACCACTTACCTATTACCTATTTAGTATTCCCCCCCCCCTCCCATCCCTGGTAACCAACAAGGATTGTTACATTTTGCATGTGAATTTTTTCATGGGTTTTTACAATAGAGGTCTCATACAATATTTGTCCTTTTGTGATTGACTTATTTCACTCAGCATGATGTCCTCCAGTTTCCTCCATGTTATGAGATGGTTCACCGATTCATTGTTCTTTCTCATTGCATAGTACTCCATTGTGTGTATGTACCATAGTTTGTGTATCCATTCGTCTGTTGATGGACATCGAGGTTGTTTCCATCGTTTTGCTATTGTGAATAATGCTGCCATGAACATAGGTGTGCATATGTCTATTCGAGTGATGACTCTTATTTCTCTAGGATATATTCCTAGGAGTGGGATTGCTGGATCGAATGGTACGTCTATTTCTAGCTTTCTGAGGAAACGCCATATCATTTTCCAAAATGGCTGTATCATTTTGCATTCCCACCAGCAGTGTATAAGAGTTCCCGTCTCCCCGCAGCCCCTCCAACATTTGTTATTTCCAGTGTTTTTGATTCGTGCCAGTAATGCCGGGGTGAGATGGTATCTCATTGTGGTTTTAATTTGCATTTCTCTAATGGCTAGTGATCGCGAGCATTTCCTCATGTGTCTGTTGGCCATTTGAATGTCTTCCTTGGTGAAGTGTCTGTTCATTTCCTTTGCCCATTTTTTGATAGGATTGGTTGTCTTTTTGTTGTAGAGGTGTTGGATTTTCTTGTAGATTATGGAGATTAGACCTTTGTCTGACTTGTACTGTCCAAAAATTTTTTCCCAGTCTGTAGGTTCTCTTTTAACTCTTTTGGTGAAATCTTTTGAAGAGCATAGATGTTTGATTTTTAGAAGATCCCAATTATCTAGTTTATCTGTTGGGTTTTTTGTGTTGATGTTTATGGTTTGTATCCTGTTAATGCCATGTATTAAGGTCTGAAGTGTTGGTCCTATTTCTTCTTCTATGAATTTTATAGTTTGAGGCTTTATATTCAGGTCTTTGATCCATTTTGAAGTAGTTTTTGTATATGGTGTGAGGTATGGGTCCTGTTTCATTTTTCTACAAATGGATATCCAGTTTTGCCAGCACCATTTGTTAAAAAGACTGTCTTTTCCCCATTTGATGTATTTTGGGCCCTTGTCAAAAATCAGGTGACCGTAGGTGGATGGATTTACATCTGAGTTCTCAATTCTGTTCCATTGGTCAATGTCTCTGTTGTTGTACCAGTACCAGGCTGTTTTGAGTACTGTAGCTGTATAGTAGGTTCTCAAGTCAGGTAGTGTGAGTCCTCCAACTTTATTCTTCTTCTTCAGTAGTGCTTTACTTATTCGGGGTTTCTTCCCTTTCCATATAAAGTTAATAATTAGTTTTTCCATCTCTTTGAAGAATGTTGTTGGTATTTGTATCGGAATTGCATTGTATTTGTAAATTGCTTTAGGTAGAATTGCCATTTTCACAATGTTGAGTCTGCCTATCCATGAGCATGGTATGTTTTTCCATTTATGTAGATCCCTTTGGGTTTCATGCAGCAGTGTTTTGTAGTTTTCTTTGTATAGGTCTTTTATATTCCTGGTCAGATTTATTCCTAAGTATTTTATCTTTTTAGGGGCTATTGAAAATGGTATTGATTTCCTGATCTCCTTTTCATCGTTCTCTTTACTGGTGTATAGGAATCCAACTGATTTTTGAATGTTTATCTTGTATCCTGCTACTCTGCTGAATCTTTCTATTACTTCCAGTAAATTTCTCGTGGAGTCTTTAGGGTTTTCTATGTATAGTATCATATCATCTGCAAACAGGGAGAGTTTAACTTCTTCATTACCAATTTGGATGCCCTTTATTTCTTTCTCTTGCCTTACTGCTCTAGCGAGAACTTCCAGCACAATGTTAAATAGGAGTGGTGATAAAGGGCATCCTTGTCTTGTTCCTGTTTTCAGGGGGAATGTTTTCAGCCTTTCTCCATTAAGAATGATGTTGGCTGTTGGTTTTGCATAGATGCCCTTTATGGTGTTGAGAAATTTCCCTTCTATACCTATTTTATTGAGAGCTTTTATCAGGAATGGGTGTTGGACTTTGTCAAATGCCTTTTCTGCATCAATTGAGATAATCATGTGATTTTTTTCTTTCCTTTTATTTATGTGGTGGATTACGTTGATGGATTTTCTAATGTTAAACCATCCTTGCATACCTGGTATGAATCCTACTTGGTCGTGGTGTATTATTTTTTTGATATGATACTGAATTCTATTGGCTAAAATTTTGTTCAGAATTTTTGCATCTATATTCATGAGAGATATTGGTCTGTAATTTTCTTTTTTTGTGATGTCTTTGCCTGGTTTTGGTATCAGCGTTATGCTGGCTTCATAGAATGAATTTGGAAGTGTTGCTTCCTCTTCTATGCTCTGAAATAACTTGAGTAGAACTGGTACGAGCTCTTCTGTAAATGTTTTGTAGAATTCTCCAGTGAAGCCATCTGGGCCAGGGCTTTTTTTGGTTGGGAGTTTTTTTATTACCTTTTCAATCTCTTGTCTTGTTATGGGTCTGTTCAGATTTTCAATATCACTTTGTTGTAGTTTGGGTAGGCCGTATGTTTCTAGAAATTTATCCATTTCCTCTAGGTTTTCAAATTTGTTGGAATATAGTTTTTCATAATATTCTGTTATAATCCTTTTTATTTCAGTTGGGTCTGTTGTAATGTCCCCCATTTCATTTCTTATTTGGGTTATTTGTGCCCTCTGCTGTTTTTCTTTTGTCAGTCTGGCCAGTGGTTTGTCGATTTTGTTGATTCTTTCAAAGAACCAACTTTTGGTTTTGTTGATTCTTTCTATTGTTTTTCTGTTCTCTATTTCATTGATTTCTGCTCTGATCTTTACTATTTCCTTTCTTCCAGTGGTTGTAGGCTTTTTTTGTTGTTCTTTTTCTATTTGTTTGAGTTCTGTAGTTAATGTTTTGATTTTGTCCCTTTCTTCTTTTTTGATATGTGCATCTATTGCTATAAATTGTCCTCTGAGGACTGCCTTTGCTGTGTCCCAAAGGTTTTGGTATGATGTGTTTTCATTTTCATTTGATTCTAGGAATTTTTTAATTCCATCTCTGATTTCTTCTATTACCCATTGATGTGTAAGCAGATTATTATTCAGTTTCCATGTGTTTGATTTTTTTTCCTTGCTCTTTCTAGTGTTAATTTCTACCTTGATGGCATTGTGGTCAGAGAAGATACTGTGAATTATCTCAGCATTTTGGATCTTGTTGAGGATTGCTCTGTGGCCTAAGATGTGGTCTATTCTGGAGAACGTTCCATGTGCATTGGAAAAGAATGTGTACTTTGCAGCGGTTGGATGGAGTGTTCTATATATGTCTATGAGGTCCAGTTGGCTGATTGTGTCCTTTAGGTCTTCTGTATCTTTGCTAAGTTTCTTTTTAGTTGTTCTGTCCTTTACTGAGAGTGGTGTGTTGAAGTCTCCTACTATTATTGTGGAACTGTCAATTTCTCTTTTCAGTGCTGTTAGAGTTTTCTTTATGTATTTTGGAGCCCTGTCATTGGGTGCATAGATATTTATTATGGTTATGTCTTCATGATGGATCATCCCCTTAATCATTATATAGTGTCCTTCTTTGTCTTTTATGGTAGATTTTGTTTTAAAGTCTATTTTATCTGAGATTAGAATTGCCACTCCTGCTCTTTTTTGGTAGTTGTTAGCTTGATATATTTTTTTCCAACCTTTGATTTTTAATAAATTCACATCTTTGTTTCTAAGATGTGTCTCTTGTAGACAGCAAATAGATGGATCCTGTTTTCTTATCCATTCTGCCACTCTCCGTCGCTTTATGGGTGCATTGAGTCCATTTACGTTCAGTGTAATTATTGATAGATGTGAGTTTGTTGCTGTCATTTTGTAGTGCTTTTTTTTGTGATGCTGAAGTTTTCTTTGTTCTTCTTACTCTCTTGTGCTGAGTTCCTTTTGTTTGTGGATTTTGTGTTCATTTCTTTTGTTTTTGTAGGTTTTGTTTTTGTTGAGACTTTATGTTTTTCGTCTTTATTTTTATGAGTTGGTTTGTTAACTTTTTTTGTGGTTACCATGAATTTTACCCTTATCTTTATAATTTTGAAGCAGTCTACCATTACTTGGTATCGCCTTGCCTTCTTCTCCTTTAGAAGGTTCTATACCTATGCCGTTTGTTCCCTCTTTCATTGTTTTGATGTTGTTGTCATCCTTTGATTGATTTCTCTGATTCCCTGTTGTATATCTTTTGTTTTTGGAAAGTCGTCTGTAGTTCAGTTCCTAGAATGGTATCTGGTTCATGTTAACCTGCATCCTAGGTCCTAGGTCCTGCCTGAGGGCTTAAGCTGTTTGTCCTCAGATCGAAGAACTCCCTTTAATAATTCTTGTAAGTTTGGTTTGACTTTTGCATATTCCTTTAGTTTCTGTTTATCTGGAAATGACCTAATTTCACCATCAAATCTGAATGAGAGTTTTGCAGGATATATTATTCTTGGCTGACAATTTTTTTCTTTCAAGATTTTATATATGTCATCCCATTGCCTTCTTGCCTGCATGGTTTCTGCTGAATAATCTGAGCTTAGTCTTATTGTTTCTCCTCTGTATGTGACTTCTTGTTTTTCCCGAGCTGCTCTCAGGATTCTTTGTTTGTCTTTAGTTTTAGCGAGTGTGAATATGATATGTCTTGGTGATTTTCTTTTGGGGTCTATTCTATATGGGGTTCGTTGAGCTTCTTGGATGACCAGCTTTTCATCTTTCATGATATTGGGAAAGTTTTCTGTCAGCAGTTCCTCAATGATCCTCTCTGTGTTTTCTGTTTTCTTCCCCTGTTCTGGTATGCCAATCACTCGTAAGTTTTTGCTTTTAATTGTGTCCCACATAACTCTCAGGGTCTCTTCATTTTTCTTTGTTCTTTTTTCTGAGTTTTCCTGAAACAGAGTTGTATCCAAGTGTTTGTCTTCAGTTCCACTGATCCTGTCTTCCATGGTTTCAAATCTACTTCTCAGCCCTTCTATGACACCGTCCATTTCTGAAATCTTGTTGTTTATCTTTTGGATTTCTAATTGTTGTTTTTGTATAATTTCGAGTTGTGAATTTATTTTGGCATTTTGTTCTTGCATCATCTTCCTGAATTCTTCCAATTTTTTGTCTGTATTTTCCATAAATTTGTCTATTTTTTCCTCATGTTTGTCAGCTTTTTGCCTCAGTTCTTGGAAAATTCCGAGTATTAGTGATTTGAGTTCCGTATCAGGTACTTCTAGTGCATTTTCTTCCACAGGAGAGTTATCTGGTGTTTTAATTTGGACGCCTATTGGAGCCATCTTGTCTTGTTTTTGTAAATGTTTTGATATCGTTTGCTGTTTTCGGGGCATCCAGTAGATATTTCTCTCGTTTATTGATTGTAGATTTTTTTTTTTTTTTTCGTTCTTGTGGTACAGCTGGGCAGATCTATTTGAGGAGGAGCCACTGGGATGGGTTGCTTGTGGCACTCACCGCAGCCACCAGGACGGTCGGTAGTCAGTGCTGGGCAGGTTCCAATAGGGCGTGCCTGCACCGCTTGGTGATGTGATGTCTAGTGCACGGTGCAGGTAGGTAGGGTGCAGCGGGAAGATGGTTATGTGTGAAGCTAAGCGCAGTTTACCGGTCGTTCTGTCTCCGACCAGATGCTCTGCAAGGCTGCTCTCCCGTTTGCTGGTCTCCGATAGGAATCCAAGATGGTGGATCCGCGCTGCGTTAGCTGGTAAGGAATCTCTGCCTGAGTCTCTCCTCGCTCTCCGTTCTCTTTTAGTATTCTCACTCCGTTTGGTGTTTGGCTGAGTTCTTTATCTCTTCATTTGGTGTTCTAGGGTTTCAGGATTGTTGATTCTCTGTTAGGCTTAGTTTTTCGGATCTTTGCTGTGGAGGGACGGCGTGGTGTTTCTGCCTAGAGCGCCATCTTGCCCCCTCTTCTAAATCTGGTCTTTTTTGTGAGTTAGAATTTTGCTCTACCTCCTTCTCCAGCTCTGTCTGAGACACTCTGTTGTGATCCCGGTCAGAGCAGTCAGTGGTTGTAGCTGGGCACCATCTAGTTGTACTGGACTTAGTCTGGTGGAGGCCGTGGTAGTTGTGGACTAATCTTTCCTTTGTATCTTTAGTCTCTATGAGTCACTATGGATTTGTTGGCTTTATATTATTTCTTACAACTGCATATGAATCTACAATTATCTCAAAATTTTTTAAAACTTCGATTAAAGTCAAATATAAACAAAAAAAGTGACTTATTAAACTATAATTTTTTATCCTAAAGATATTATTAAATGTTGTTCAAATTTTCCTGTCATTTTTGAGGTCAGTTTTAGGAAAGATATTTTGTAGGTAGGTCAATCAATGGTAGGTAAGACCTTGTTCCTTAGCCATCTCAGAAGAAACCAAAAATAGAGAAGAAATTACAGAACAATTACATCTATCTTTGGTTTCTTCTGAGATGGCTGAAGAGCAAGCTGTTAAATTTCCTAGAGGGTTTCTAATTCGATTGAGAAAATCTGTAAGAAATATTCTTACTCTCTTTTGACTGAATACTTTGACCTTTTGATCTTGCAAAACTTTCAGCAAAAGGTATTAAAGGCACACTCTTAGCACTTTATCTAAGCCATGTATTTGGAAATCATTTCTGAATTTTAGAATTTTTGACATTTGAATGGGCTGAAAATTTCTTATATCGTCAAGTCCTGGCTCTTTTTTATTCAACATTTCTTCCTTCAATTTACCACTCTTCGCTCGATGTTTGCTATAAGTAGCAGGGCAAAATCAGCCTGCATCTTCAGCAATTTGCTTGGAAATGTTACTCAACTAAATATCCAAGTTCATCACTTGTGAGTTCTGCTCTCCACATGACTGCAAAACATAATTCCACTAAGTTTTCTGCAACTGCATATTCAGAATCTACGTCCAGGTTTCAGTAACATGTTCCTCACTTCCTTTTAAACCCATAGAGGTACCATTTTTAAAGTTGAAATTTCTACTATTAGCCTATTCATGGAGATTAAGGTGATTTAAAACATTTTTATAATGCCCCTTATTTCCTTCTAAACCCTTATCAGTATCATCTTTATTGTCCGTATTTCAACTATCAATTCAAAGAAATTCAGGCCTTTTATATCATGTTTCTCAAATTTCTCTAGCATCTGCCTACTGTCCAAACTTGTATTTTATTGAAAGACATAAAACTGACATTATTGTTGGATAAAGTAATTAAATGTCAAAAATTTTACATAGTTTAACCTAATATATGTTTAGTTATATAATATGACCTTCCATAAGCAAAGTTTATATTATTATACTTTTGTTCTTTCCTTAAAAAATTAAAGCCATTTAATGGTTTTATACCTCCCAATTGCTTTTGGAATTTAGAACATTTTCTCTGTTTTAAAAAAAAAATCCTGCTTCATACTGATTGTGATTTAATTGATTTATCTGGAAAGAATTTAAATTTCCATAATTTTTAATCAAACAAAATAAGAATACATCTATCTGCCTTTGCTAAGTCAAATTTTATTTATTTGATTAAGTTTCAATTTATTTGTCTTAATTAATATTTACACATTTTTAGAAAATCATGTGTTTATTATTCACTTTATTCTTACAAGAACAAAGTTACATGCAACTGATTCTTTTACTATATCTCTTTTGGGATTTACATCCATAAAGTCATTGTGTCCGACAGAGCAAGTGAGGCTCCTAGATGAATGAGACATTATTTACACTGGCTACAAACATGACATTGAAAGACAAATTTTATCATAATAAAAAAAAAATTCCAGTATGCAGGGAGTATACTGTTCATCATTGTTATCAGCAATGCCAGCTCATTCGCTTTGTCCATCACAAGAAACAATTCCAATGTGTTGCCAGAACTCTCTTTTGGAAGAAACTGGCTACATCAGGATTTTTTTTTAACAAGTATAATTCAATTGATGGAACTCTTTTTAGTATAAGGTCATTGACAATTGAAGAAGCTCTGATGAATACGCAGTGATTCTGGGCAGATGGTACTCTTTCTTTGCCTTGTGTCTTCCTTGAAACTGGTCAATGCTTTGCTTCAATTGTTAGTTTACCTGTTTGTTTTGTCAACTGTCAATGGTTGAGAGTAGCATATATCAGAAAATAGTATTCCTTTAAGACTCGATAATCCCTTTGCCCCTTTCTTAGTAGAAACTGACACATGGTTCAAACCTTGGAGAAATGCCTTGACTTCTGATCCCCAGAAGTCTCACTGGTGTGGTAGGTCCACAGTAAGAATTTTCTCTCTGAGGCATATATGAACCTGAACATCTTGTATACATTCTGTTTCCTACAGTACTATGGCTACAATATGAATGTTTTCCTCCACATGTGGGGAAAAAAAGCACAAGAGATTATTTTATACTTTGGAGCCAGAATTTTGGAATTTGAGTTTATCATTTTCACTCCAAATCTGTGAAGATCAAGAATGGTAGATGCAAGCCACATGTGGCTAATTAAACTTAACTTTTAATTAATTAAAGTTAAATTAATATTTTATTTCCTCCATCACACTAGACATATTTCTATCCTTGAAAAAGTCCATTGCACAGTGCTGCTGTACAGCATCCAGTGCCATTAAGAAGGATCTATCCCATACTTGGGGTAACTCACAACTTTTACTGTTGCATCAGTTTACCGGACCCTATGAGCAGTTCCTTCAGTGAACACATAGTGGCAGATGACCCCTGAAATAACGTAAGTGATGGTTTCACCAGTATCTCTTCTGAGATCATCACCTGGAATTTTGTCATTTTCAACCTCTTCTTTGCCAGATATCCAACAAAAAAATACTAAATACAGGACTTCCGGGAAACATGGTGCTATAATCAGAAGCACCATGCCGTCCCTCCACAGCAAAGATCAGAAAAACTAAGTCAAACAGAGTCACACATCAATCCTAAAACCATAAGCATCAAATGAAGAGATAAAGAACTCAGCCAAGCATCGAATGGAATAAGAAACTGACCAAGAAAAGAGAACAAGGAGAGATACATGCAGAGGTCCCCTATAAGCTACCACAGCACGGATCCACCACCTTGGACTCCTGTCAGAGATCAGAGAACAGGAGGTATGAGAAAGCAGCTTCATGTAGTTTCCGACAGGAGACAGAACAACTGGTAACCCGCGATATAGGCTTTCCCACCTCCCACCCTTCTTCACCCCCACTTAGCTTCCTCTGCTTCCTGCAGCCACAGTCTATTGGCTGGGAAGCACGAGCTCCCCTCCAGGGCTGCTTGGATTCCACCTGCCTGCACTGGCCAGCTCCCTGAGTGTCATTTGTTGGCTGTTGGTGTTGCTTTTTTCTGCTTCTTTAGATTTCTTCCTTACCTTTCACTACCTCCTCCTCCTTTCTCTCAAATACCTGGCTCTGTGCTCCATCTTTGCTTCTCCCTGAAAGACTGCCAGGCGCCGGTCGACTATGGAGCTGCTTCCCGGCCCGTTCCACCAATCTGGTGGGGCCCCCGGGCCTTTTTTCTTTGTTTGTTTACTCTCATTTGTTCTGTTTTCAGTGTTTGTTTTCTTTTTCTTTTCTCGGCTTGGGAGCCACTTCTAGCCCAGCAGTGCCGCACAGGTTGGAGGCTACTCCCTTGCTCTGTGCAGACACACCGGGACATCCTTGGGAGCATTTCTTTTTTCCTGTATTTTAATTTTTTTGTTTTGTTTTGTCTTTGGGGATTTCTTCCATTTCTTTGTTCTGTTTTCTTCTCTTCTTATTCCCTTTTTCCAGTTTCTTGATTTATTCATTTCTCTCTTTTACCCTTTTTCTTTTTTTCTTTTTGTTTTTCCCCATTTCTTAGTCTCTCCACTCCAATAGCAAGCTCAAATAGCACTCTTTTTTGTTTGTGTGTATGTTTTTGGTTCCTATTCCTCTCTCTCTTTCTCATCTTAGCTCCACACATCACAATCTACCCTCTCCTTCCTGCCTACCTGCACCATGCTCTGATCATCACACTCCCAAGCAGCACAGGCATGGCCTACTGGAACCTGCCCTGCACTGATTCCCTGTCTGCACTGTCAACTCTGGTACATGCCACAAAAAACCTATCCCAGAAGCTGCCTTTCGGCTGGACCTGCCCTGCTTTACCATACCTGAGTGACTGACCCTGTCCATTGGAGGAGGTGAAAAGTATCGTGCCCACAGATGAGCAAACCACAGCCAACCTGCTCAGACATAACCAAATGAAACAAAAAAGCAGGACAAAACAAACGTATCTACAATCAGTAAATGAGGAAAATAAACACTGAATGCTCCAAAGACAGCAGACATTATCAAAACATTTACAAAAACAGGACAGGATGGTTACAGTAGGCATCCAAAATAAAACACCATATGTCCCTCCAGTAGAAGAAAAGGCACTAGACCTAACTGATAGGGAATTCAAATCTCTAATGTTCAGAATTATTCAAGAGTTGAAGCAAAAAACAGACAAAAATGAGAAAAAAATAGACAAGTTCATGGAAAAGGCAGACAAATTCATGGATAATACAAAAAGGGAAGAATTCAAGAAAATAATACAAGAACAAAATGCTAAAATAAATTCACAACTAGAAATCATACAAAAGCAACAATTGGAAAGCCAAAAGATAAACAAGATTTCAGAAATGGACAGTATCATAGAAGAGCTGAGGAGCAGGTTTGAAACGATAGAAAGGTAGGATCAGCAAAATTGAAGACAAACACTTGGATACAACTTTTTGAGGAAAACTCAGAAAAAAGAACGAAGAAAAATGAAGAGACCCTGAGAGTTATGTGGGATACATCAACAGCAAAAATCTTCGAGTGATTGGAGTTCCAGGACGGGGAGAAAACAGAAAACGCAGAGAGGATCATTGAAGAATTGCTGACAAAAAACTTCCCTAATGTCATGAAGGATGCAAAGCTGACCACCCAAGAAGCTGAACAAACCCCATATAGGATAGACCCCAAAAGAAAATCACCAAGGCATATCGTAATCACACTCACTAAAACCAAACACAAAGAATCCTGACAGCAGCTCGAGAAAAACAGTCACATACAGAGGAGAACCAATAAGACTAAGCTCACATTATTTGGCAGAAACCATGCAGACAAGAAGGCAATGGGATGACATGTATAAAACCTTGAAAGAAAAAAAATTGCCAGCCAAGAATAATATATCCTGCAAAACTCTCGTTCAGATATGATGGTGAAATTAGGTCATTTGCAGATAAACAGAAATTAAGGTATTATGTAAAAACCAAACCAAACTTACAAGACTTATTAAAAGAAGTCCTTCAATCTGAGAACAAACAATATCAGACCACAGGCTGAATATAGGACACAGGATTGTACTAGCCAGATACCAACCTAGGAAATGAACTCTTAAGGACTATGCAAAACCAACAGAATTAAAACAGGGTACCAGAGAGGTTAATCTGTAAATTACAACAGCACAGAACAATAAAAGAAGGAATGAACAGTGTAGGTATAGAACCTTCTAATGGAGAGGAAGGTAAGGCGATACCAAGTAATAATAGACTGGTTCAAATCTAGGAAGATAAGGGTAAATTTCAAGGTAACCACAAAGAAAGTTAACAAACCTATTCATCAAAATAAAGAAGAAAAACATAAAATCTCAGTAAAAAAAAACCTACAAAAACAAAAGAAATGACAAAAAAAAAATCCACAAACAAAAGGAACTCAGCACAGGAGAGTAAGAGGAACAAAGAAAACATCAGCACCAAAAAAAAAAAAAAGCACTACAAAATGCAATCACACTACTAGGAACGTATCTTAGAGAAATAAGAGCTGTCACACTAGTAGATATATGCACACCCATATTCATTGAAGCACTGTCCACAATAGCAAAAAGATGGAAACAACCTAGATACCCATCAACAGATGAATCGATAAACTATGGTACATACACACAATGGAGTATTATACAAAGATAAAGAAAAATGATGAATCTGTGAAGCATCTCATAACATGGATGAAACTAGAGGACATTATGCTGGGTGAAATAAGTCAGTCATAAAAGGACAAATACTGTATGAGACCTCTATCGTAAAAACTCATGAAAATGTTTACACCCAAAAAGAAACAATCTTTGTTGGTTACGAGGGAAGGGAGGGGTGGGGGAACTAAATAGACAATAGATAAGTGTAGCTTTGGTGGAGAGTAAGACAGTATACATTACTGGGGAAGCCAGCACAACTTGTACAAGAAAATGTCATGGAAGCTCCATAGACACTTCCAAACTCCCCGAGGGACTGAATTGTGGGCAGAGGGCTGTGGGACCATGATCTCGGGGAACATCTAGCTCAATTGGCATAATACAGTTTATGAAGACAGTGTTCTATATTCTACCTTGGTGAGTAT
The DNA here is from genome assembly GCA_030035585.1 of Dugong dugon. Lineage (NCBI taxonomy): Eukaryota > Metazoa > Chordata > Mammalia > Sirenia > Dugongidae > Dugong > Dugong dugon. The sequence goes on along the minus strand of CM057475.1, from coordinate 1,335,355 downwards.
CGTCTGGGGTCTTAAAAGCCTGTGAGCAGCCATCTAAGAGACTTCACTGGTCTCACCCCTTTGGGAGCAAGTTTGAATGAAGAGATCAGGATACAAGGAAAAGATTAGTCCAAAGGACTAATGGACCACATCTACCACGGCCACTACCAGACTGGGTCCACTACAGCTAGATGGTGCCCAGCTACCACCACTGACTGCTCTGACCGGGATCACAATAGAGGGTCCTGGACAGAGCCGGAAAAGGTTGTAGAACAAAATTCTAACTCAAAAAAAGACCAGATTTACTGGCCTGACAGACTGGAGAAACCCCGAGAGTATGGCCCCTGGACACCCTTTTAGTTCAGTGGTGAAGCCCCTCCCGAAGTTCATCATTCAGCCGGGGATTTGACAGCCTCATAAAACAAAATGGGTCTAATGAGGCACAACAGTCCAGGGACAAGGACTAGAAGGCAAGAGGGGACAAGAAAGCTGGTGATAGGGAGCCCAAGGTTGAGAAGTGACAGTGTTGACATGTCATGGGGTTGTTAACCATTGTCATAGGGCAATATGTGTACTAACTGTTTAATGAGAAACTATTCTGCAAACCTTCATCTAAGGTACAAAAAAAAAAAAAAACCGGAATTATCTACATGAGATAAAATTAACAACAGCAACTCAAAAGATTTGATGGGAAGCCTAGGGGACAGTGAGTTGAAGATAATGGTGATGGAATAATTTTGAAAAGGATAGTGAGAATAGCAGCACAACTGGAAGAATGTAATCGATGTCACTAAATTGTACATGTAGAAACTTCCAAAATGGTGTAACTTTGGCTATGTGTATTTTCACAAAAAGAAAAGATCCTCAAGGTCGAGAAGAGAGAGCGTTGACATGTCGTGGGGTTGTTAACCAATGTCATAAAACAATATATGTACTGAATGTTTAATGAGAAACTATTTGTTCTGTAAGCCATCTAAAGTACAATAAAAAATAGTAAAAAATAAAAAGATAAAAAAATACTAAATACTTCCATTAAATTATGTTGTCTAACACCCAATCTATTCCCTTTTTCCAAGTTCTGTATCAGTTAAATGACTGGTTATCCTAAAGAGAACATCAATTTATTTATACAAAGTAGCTCACAGAATCAAAGTCAAAACTGAAATATACGATTCAAAAATGACAGAATCAAACAGAGTCCAGAAAATCTAGCTGTGAGAGATTGATGCTCTCAGATCATGTAACTGGGATGAATGAACTCTCGGTATCATCAGCTCTTCTGCCGTTCAGTTCAAATTTCTCTCTTCACTGAGAATAAATAATTGAAATTCATGGCTTAAGTTGGGAGATTAAAAACAACAACAAAAACTGATTGGTGGTCTCAAAATGAAGTAAAAAATACGATGGAGATGTTTGCTTCGTGATCAATGACTGAAGCCACAAATTCATTCTACTTAGTCATTCACAGGTACCATCCCCACTTGTAACCCAATCGAATAAATCTACATGATGTATCATCTCAATTTGAAATACTTCAAAGAATATGTAGTGTATCTTGTATATGAGAGAAATTACATAAAATAATTAAAAGGTAAGGTAATTTTGCCAAGAAGTATCTTTCTTAGAGCATCTTTGATACGTTTATTACTCAAGTTGTAGATCATGGGATTCAGAGTTGGAGGCACCAGTGTATGGAAGACAGATAATAAAAGATCCTGAATAGATGGATTATCTGACTTGGGAATCAAATACTGTGTAGTTCCAGTTGAGAAAAATAAGATCATTACAAGAAGATGAGGCAGGCAGGTTAAGAATTTAGGTATTCCCTGTGCTGATGGGATTCTCAGTACAGCAAGAAATGTGTAAGTGTATGACACTATGATAGAAATAAAGCACCCCAAGGCCAGAGAAAAAATATAGCAGTTGTGATTTTTTTTTGCTTCCTAATGGTGTAAACTTGGGAGGCAGAAGGTGGTTTCCATTTAGGCACATGGTTTCTTGAGCAATACAATTCAATAAAAGACTTACTAGGTTTCTGATCTATTTGCTTTCAGTCAATTCCAAACACCAGTAGGCGTACCTAAAGTTTGTTCTTAGACATAATTCTCAAGCCAAATAGATTTTTTTCCTAGACTCCCTTTCTTCCTTTATTTTTTTAATTGTACTTTAGGTGAAGGATTACAGAGCAAATAATTTCTCATCAAACAGTCAGTACACATATTGTTTTATGACATTGGTTAACAACCTGATGACATATCAACACTCTCCCTTCTTGAACTTTTTTTTTTTGTGAAAATATACATAGCCAAAGATACACCATTTAAAAAATTTCTACATGCACAATTCAGTGATATCGATTACGTTCTTCCAATTGTGCTGCTATTCTCACTTTAGATGAAGGTTTACAGAACAAAATAGTTTCTCATTGAACAGTTAGTACTCATGTTGTCTATGACAATGGGTAACAAACCCACTACATGTCAACACTGTCCTTACTCAGCCTTGGGTTCCCTATAACCAGCTTTCCTATCCCCTTTTGCCTTCTAGTGCTTGTCCCTGGACTGCTGTGCCTCATTAGTCCCATTTTGTTTTCTGAGGCTGTCCAATCCCCAGCTGAACGGTGAACCTCAGAAGTTAATTCACCACTGAGCTAAAAGGGTGTCTGGGGGACATATTCTCAGGGTTTCTCCAGTCTGTCAGGCCAGTAAATCTGGTCTTTTTGTGTGTGTCTGTTAAAATTTTGTTCTACATCCTTCTCCAGCTCTGTCCAGAACCCTCTGTTGTGATTCCGGTCAGAGCAGTCAGTGGTGGTAGCCTTCCACCATCTAGCTGTACCTGACTCAGTCTGGTGGAGGCCTTGGTAGACGTGGTCCATTAGTCCTTTAGACTAACCTTTTCCTTGTATCCTGTTCTCTTCATTCTCCCTTGCTCCCAAAGACATGAGACCAGTGAAGTATCTTAGATGGCTGCTCACAGGCTTTTAAAACCCCAGACGCTACTCACCAAGGTAGAATGTAGAACATTGTCTTTATAAACTGTTATGCCAATTGAGCTAGATGTTCCATGAGACCATGGTCCCCACAGCCCTCTGCCCAGCAATTAATTCAGTCCCTCAGGGCGTTTGGAAGTGTCTTTGGAGCTTCCGTGACCTTGCCTGGTACAAGATGTGCTGAGTTCCCCAGTGTTGTGTACTATCTCACCCTTCACAAAAGATACCACTTACCTATTGTTGGTTTAGTATTCCCCCCCCCGACCCCTACCATCCCTCGTAACCAACAAAGATTGTTACTTTTTGTGTGTAAACTTTTTCATGAGTTTTTACAGCAGAGATCTCATACAATATTTTCCTTTTGTGATTGACTTATTTCACTCATCATAATGTCCTTTAGTTTCATCCATGTTATGAGATGCTTCAAATATTCATCATTGTTCTTTATTATTGCGTAGTACTTCATTGTGTGTATGTACCATAGTTTGTTTATCCATTCATCTGTTGATGGACATGTAAGTTGTTTCCATCCTTTTGCTATTGTGAACAATGCTGCCATGAACATGGGGGTGCATATGTCCCTTCATGTGACGGCTCTTATTTCTCTAGGATATATTACTAGGAGTGGGATTGCTGAATCACATGGTATTTCTATTTCTAGCTTTCTAAGGAAGCACCATATCATTTTCCAAAATAGTTGTATCATTTTGCATTCCCACCAGCAGTGCATAAGTGTTCCGATCTCCCTACAGTCTCCATTTGTTATTTCCAGTGTTTTGGATTCCTGCCAGTAATGCCGGGGTGAGATGGTATCTCATTGTGGTTTTAATTTGCATTTCTGTAATGGCTAGTGAATGGGAGCATTTACTCGTGTGCCTTTTGGCCACTTGAATGTCTTCTTTAGTGAAGTGTCTGTTCATTTCCTTTGCCAATTTTTTAATAGGATTATTTGTCTTTTTGTTGTAGAAGTGTTGGGTTTTCTTGTAGATTATGGAGATTAGACCTGTGTCTGACCTGTACTGTCCAAAATTTTTTCCCCCAGTCTGTAGGTTCTCTTTTTCCTCTTTTGGTGAAGTCTTTTGAAGAGCATAGGTGTTTGATTTTTAGAAGATCCCAGTAATCTAGCTTATCTTCTGGGGTTTATGTGATGATGGTTATGGTTTGTATCCTGTTAATGCCGTGTATTAGGGCCTGTAGGCTTGGTCCTATTTTTTCTTCTATGAACTTTACAGTTTTGGGCTTTATATTTTGGTCTTTAATCCATTTGGAATTAGTTTTTGTACATGGTGTGTGATATACGTCATGTTTCATATTTGTGCAGACGGATACCCAGTTTTGCCAAGACCATTTGTTAAAAAGACTGTCTTTTCCCCATTTGATGGACTTTCGAAGATCAGGTGACCATAGGTGGATGGATTTACATCTGGGTTCTCAATTCTGTTCCATTGGTCAATGTGTCTGTGGTTGCACCAGTATCAGGCTGTTTTGACTAAAGTAGCTGTATAGTAGGTTCTGAGGTCAGGTAGCGTGAGTCCTCCTACTTAATTCTTCTTCGTCAATACAGCTTTACTTATTCAGGGCTTCTTCCCTTTCCAGATAAAGTTAATAATTAGTTTTTCCATCTCTTTGAAGAATGTTGTTTGTATTTGGATCAGGATTGCATTGTATTTGTAAATTACTTTGGGTAGATTTGTCATTTTCACAATGTTAAGTCTACCTGTCGAAGAGCATGGTGTTTTTCCATTTATGTAGATCCCTTTGGGTTTCTTGCAGTAGTGTTTTGTAGTTTTCTTTGTATAGGTCTTTTATATCCCTGGTTAGATCTATTCCTAAGTATTTTATTTTTTAAGGGCTATTATAAATGGTATTGTTTTCCTGATTTCCTTTTCATCTTTCTCTTTATTGGTGTCTAGGAATCCAACTGATTTTTGTATGTTTATCTTTTATCCTGCTACTCTACTGAATCTTTCTATTAGTTCCAGCAGATTTCTCGTGGAGACTTTAGGGTTTTCTATGTATAGTATCACAACATCCTCAAACAGGGACAGTTTAACTTCTTCATTACCAATTTGAAATTCCTTTATTTCCTTTTCTTGCATTATTGCTCTAGCTAGAACTTCCAGCACAATGTTGAATAGGAGTGATAATAAAGGACATCCTAGTCTTGTTCCTGTTCTCAAGGGGAATGTTTTCACCCAGTCTCCATTAAGCATGATGTTGTTTGTTTGTTTTGTATAGATGCCCTTTATTACATTGCGGAATTTGCCTTCCATACCTATTTTATTGAGAATTTTTATCAGGAATGGGTGTTAGACTTTTGTCAAATGCCTTTTCTGTGTCAATTGAGATGACCATGTGATTCTTTTATTTATGTGGTGGATTACGTGGATTGATTTTCTAATGTTGAACCATCCTTGCATACATGATATGAATCCTACTTTGTCGTGGTGTATTATTTTTTTGATATGAGCTGAATTCTATTGCCTAGAATTTTGTTGATAATTCTTGCATCTGTATTCATTAGAGATATTGGTCTGTAATTTTCTTTTTGTATCATTTTTGCCTGGTGTTTGTATCAGGATTATGCTGGCTCCATAGAATAAATTAGGAAGTGTTCTTCCTTTTCTATGTTCTGAAATAGTTTGAATAGTACTGGTACAAGATTTTCTGTGAATGCTTTGTAGAATTCTCCAGTGACGCCATCTGGGCCAGGGCTTTTTTATTGGGAGTTTTTTTTTTTTAATTACCTTTTATATCTCTTCTCTTCTTACTGGTCTGTTTGGATTTTCAACATCACTTTGCTGTAGTTTGGGTAGGTAGCATGTTTCTAGAAATTTATCCATTTCCTCTAGGTTTTCAGATTTGTTGGAGTATAGTTTTTCATAATATTCTGTTATGATCCTTTGTATTTCAGTTGGGTCTGTAGTAATGTCCCCCATTTCATTTCTTATTTGGATTGTTTGTGTCCTCTCCTGATTTTCTTTTGTCAGTCTGGCCCGTGGTTTGTCAATTCTGTTGATTCTTTCAAAGAACCACCTTTTGGTTTTGTTGATTCTTTCTATTGGTTTTGTGTATTTCATTTATTTCTGCTCTGATCTTTATTATTTCCTTTCTTCTGGTGGTTGTGGGATTTTTTTTTTCTGTTCTCTTTCTCTTTGTTTAAGTTGTGCAGTTAATGTTTTGATTTTGTCCCTTTCTTCTTTTTTGATGTGTGCATCTATTGCTATAAATTGTCCTCTGAGGACTGTGTTTGCTGTGTCCCAACAGTTTTGGTATGATGTGTTTTCTTTCTCATTTGATTCTAAGAATTTTTTTATTCTATCTCTGATTTCTTCTATTACCCAGTGGTTTGTAAGCAGGGTGTTATTCAGTTTGAATGGAATTGATTTTTTTCCTTAATCTTTCTTTTGTTAATTTCTACCTTGATGGCATTGTGGTCAGAGAAGATACTTCGTATTATCTCAATGTTTTCGATCTTGTTGATTATTGCTCTGTGGCCTAAGATGTGATCTATTCTAGAGAATGTTCCATGTGCGTCAGAAAAGAATGTGTACTTTGCAGCTGTTGGATGGAGTGTTCTATATATGTCTATGAGGTCAAGTTGTCTGCTTGTGCCCTTTAGGTCTTCTGTATCTTTGCTGAGTTTCTTTTTAGATGTGCTGTCCTTTACTGGTGTGGTGTGTTGAAATCTCCTACTATTATTTGGAACTGTCAGTTTCTCTTTTCAGTACTGTTAGTTTGTGTTATGTATTTTGGAGCCCTGTCATTGTGTGTGTAGGTGTTTATTATGGTTATGTTTTCATGATGGATCCCCCTCTTAATCATTATATAGTGTCTTTCTTTGTATTTTATGGTGGATTTTGTTTTAAAGTCTATTTTTATCTGAAATTAGTATTGTCACTCCTGCTCTTTTTTGGTAGTTATTATCTTGGTATATTTTTTTCCAATCTTTGATTTTTAATAAATTCACATCTCTGTTTCTAAGGTGTGTCTCTTGTAGACAGCATATTGATGGATCCTGTTTTTTATCCATTCTGTCACTCTCCATCTCTTTATAGGTGCATTCAGGCCATTTACATTCAGTGTAATTATTGATAGATGTGAGTTTATTACTGTCATTTTGTAGTGCTTTTTTTATCGTGCCGTTTTCCTTGTTCTTCTTACTCTCCTGTACTGAATTCCTTTTGTTAGTGGATTTTTTTCTTTTCTTTTGTTTTTGTAAGTTTTGTTTTTACTGAGACTTTGTTTTCCTTCTTCATTTTTATAAGTATGTTTGTTAACTTTCTTTGTGGTTACCGTGAAATTTATCCTTATCTTTCTAAGTTTGAAACAGTCTATTATTACTTAGTATCACCTTGCCTTCCTCTCCATTAGAAAGTTTTATACCTACACTGTTTATTCCCTTTTTTATTGTTCTGATGTTGTTGTCCTTTACAGATTAACTGCTCTGATTCCCCATTGTATTTCTTTTGGTTTGGGATAGTCTGAGAGTTCATTTCCTAGATTGTTATCTGGCTGGTACAATCCTGAATCCTAGATTCAGCTCATGAGCTGAAGTTGTTTGTTCTCAAATTGAAGAACTCCCTTTAATAATTCTTGTAAGTTTGGTTTTGTTTTTACATTCTCCCTTTACTTCTGTTTATCTGGAAATGTCCTAATTTCACCATCATATTTGAACGAGAGTTTTGCAGGATGTATTATTCTTGGCTGGCATTATTTTTTTCTTTCAAGATTTTATATATGCCATCCCATTGCCTTCTTTCCTGTATGGTTTGTGCTGAATTATCTGAGCTTAGTCTTATTGTTTCTTGTCTGTATGTGACTTCTTTTTTTCATGAGCTGCTCTCAGGATTCTTTGTCTTTTATTTTGGCGAGTGTGATTATGATATGCCTTGGTGATTTTCTTTTGGGGTCTGTCCTATATGGGGTTCATTGAACTTCTTGGATGGCCAGATTTTCATCTTTCATAATATTGGAGAAGTTTTCTGTCAGCAGTTCTTCAATGATCCTCTCTGTTCCCGTTTTTCCTCCCTGTTCTTGAACTCCAGTCACTCGAAAATTTTTGCTTTTGGTTGTATCCCACATAACTCTCAGGGTCTCCGTTTTTCTTCATTCTTTTTTCAGTTTTCCTCAAGCAGAGTTGTATCCAAGTGTTTGTCTTCAATTTTGCTGATTCTACCTTCCATCGTTTCAAACCTGCTCCTCCACCCTTTTATGACACTGTCCATTTCTGAAATCTTGTTTGTCTTTTGGATTTCTAATTGTTGTTTTTGTATAATTTCTAGTTGCGAATTATTATGGCATTTTGTTCCTGCACTCTTCATTTTTTTGTCTGTATTTTCCATGAATTTGTCTTTTTTTTCCTCCTTTTTGTCTGCTTTTTGCTTCAACTCTTGGATAATTCTGAATAAAAGAGATTTGAATTCCTATCAGGTAGTTCTAGTGCCTTTTCTTCTACTGGAAAGTCATCTTGTGTTTTATTTTGGATGCCTACAGGAACCATCCTGTCCTGTTTTTGTAAATGTATTGATATTGTCTGCTGTCTTTGGGGCATTCTGTAGTTATTTTTCTAATTTATTGATTGTCCTTTTTTTGTTTCATCCGTTTTTTATTTGGTTATGTCTGAGCAGGCGAGCTGTGTGTTCTTTGTTGTTTGCTCATCTGTGGACATGATAATTTTTGCCTCCTTCTCCGATTGATAGGGTCAGTCACTCAGATATGGTACTTCAGGGCAGGTCTAGCTGAAGCGGAATTGCTGGGATGGGTTGTTTGTGGCACTTACTACAGCCGCCAGGTATCCTGGTAATCAATGCAGGACAGGTTGCAGTAGGCCGTGCCTGTGCTGCTTGGTGGTGTGATGTTAAGCACATAGTGCAGGTAGGCAGGATGGAGGGGGAGATTGTGATATGTGGAGCTAAGATGGGTATGGGAGAGAGGAGAGAGTAATAGCAGTCAAAATTATACAAACAAACAAGAGTGCTAGGGGAGATTTCTGTTGGAGTGGAGAGACGAGAGACTATGAAATGGAGAAAAATGAAAAGGGGGAGAAGAAGAAAAAAAAAGAAAAGAAAAAAATGAATAAATAAAAATTAGAAACAAAAAAGAAGACCAAAGCTCCCAGGAATCCCACCGGTGCAGCTACAAGGTGCGGGGAAGTTGTTCCCAGGTTTTGAAGTACAGCCTGGCTAGAAGGCATAGAGGTGTCACTCAGCGCCAGGTATTCAGGGAACAGGAAGAGAAGGAAGGCATAGAGAGATGAGAAACTGAGTAATGAAAGACAAAAAGGGAAAAACATGGAAAACAAAACAAATTAAAAAAATAGGTCAAGAAGCCTCCCCCCAAAAAACAGAAAAAAATACCCACAAAAAAAGAAATGCCCTCAGGGATGTCTCTGTGTGTCTGTGCAAGCTGAGGGGGTATGTCCCAAGCCTCGCAGTACTGCATGGCTAGAAGAGGCTCCCAATTTGAGAAAAGAAAAAGAAAACAGACAATTCAAAACAAACAAGCAAACAACATCCCCGGATCCTACCAGCATGGCACCATGGACCGGGAAACAGTTTGACGTTTGAGCAGAGTTTCACAGCTTTTTCAGGAAGAAGCAAAGATGGCGCATGGAGCCAGGTATTTGAGTAAAAGGAGGAGTAAGTGGTAAGAGGTAAAGGAGAAATAAAAAGAAGCAGAAAAAAGCAGCACCAGCAGTCAACGAATGGCACTCAGGGAGTCAGCCAGTGCAAGCAGGTGGAATCCAAGCAGCCAGTGCTTCCTGGCCAAGAGACTGTGGCTGTGGGCAGCAGAAGAGGCCAAGTTGGGGTGAAGAAGGGTGGGTTGTGGGAAAGCGTATATCGCTGGTTACTGGTTGTCCTGTCTCCTGCTGGAAGCTCTGTGAAGCTGCTTTCTTGTACCCCCTGTTCACTGGTCTCTGATGGGAGTGCAAGATGGTGAATCTGTGCTGCGTTAGGTGTTAGGGGACCTCTGCATGTATGTCTCCTCGCTCTCTGCTCTCTGTCAGTTTCTTATTCTATTTGTTTCTTGGCTGAGTTCTTTGTCTCTTCATTTGATGCTTAGGGTTTCAAGGTTGCTGTTTTCTCTGTTTGGCTTAGTTTTTTGGATCTTTGCTGTGGAGAGTAGGCGTGGTGCTTCTGCATACAGTGCCATGTGCCAGAAGTCCAGTTGTGATATTTTTAACAACTTTTGTACTGACACATGAAATCTTCATTAAGGAAGGGACATCACAGAGAAATGGTTGTATGAGGAAGCCACAGAAAGTTAATGCAAAAGTGCATGCCCCCATTTATGCCCCGACTAAGCCAAGAAACTGCCACCAGGTGCATACAGAACTTCCTGCTCATGATGACCTCATAGCGTAAGTGATGACAAATGGCCACATAATGGTCATAGGCCATCACTGGACTAAGACGAACCCTGAAAAGTCCAGGTAAAGGACTAATAACAGTTGTGTGGCACATCCCAGGAATGAGGTGGACCTGGTGTGTGTTACTGAATTAATGATAGGTTTGGGTACAGTGACTGAGATGAAACAGGAATCTAAAACAGAGAGGTGCTTCAGGAAGAAGTACGTAGGAGTAGAAAGACGCTGGTTAAGAGACGTGAGAATGATGTAAGGATATTTCCCATCAGAGCAGTCATGTAGATCAATAAGAATAGTACAGCATGTAAGATATGAAGTTCATCAGTGTCAGACAATTCCATGAGAATGAAGTCTCTCACCATAGTGAGGTTGGCCATTTTCAAAATGTGAATTCCTTCAGCTGAATAAGATAAAAAATGTATATTAGGAAGAAAAACATGATCCTATCAAGATTAGCCAGCATCTCAATTTTGTTCTCAGTGTAGATGAAAATTTTGTTATCTGTCACTATCTCATTCCCTCAACAAATATATACAATTGTTTTACCAACTACAAACATTAAACTAATTCTCAGGCATCTTTCTCTTCCCAAAGGAGCATAGTTCCAGTTTTTAGTGAGAACGTATAATGAGAAACTTAAAGCCACCTTATATGAATCTAAAGGAGCCTTTGTGGCACAATGGTTAAGCACCCGGCTGCTAACTCAGAGGTTGGCGGTTTGAACCCACCAGCAGATATGCAGGAAGAAAGACCTGGTAATCTGTTCCCATAAATATTGCAGCCTAGGAAACCCTATGGGAAAGTTTGTCTCTGTCATACAGGGTCTCTATGAGTCGGGATCAACTTGACAGCACAAAACAACAACGTATGAATCTAAGACTTTCCTGATTACACCCTTTGAACAGTTTCAGTCCAAGAAACACATAAAGACATACAGAAGTCAAAGGAAAATGTTATTTAATTTTTCAGTTAATCTAAAACAGTTTATGTATAATGCAGAATTTTCTTCATACTCTCATTTGTATGTATTAAGATGTATATCAGGAAATAAAACAATCTTGAGAACAATACATTTACATGGATAATCTTCTCATAGTAAGAAATAAACCAGCTCAGTAACTAGAATGTAATCAAATTTGAATTTATATTTTCACATTCTCTTTTGTTGCAGTTGATTTTCTAGCCTAGCATTTCTTTGTATTGAATTCCTGGGAATGACAAGGAGGTTAGCTATAAATATAAACACATACAACCTGATTAGCACATGGGACTCAGGAACTCAGACCCTGTTTTGGCTCTGGTCTTAATGAGGAGAATGATTTCCATTTGGACCGGAATCCATAAAACTGCAAAGAATAATACAAAGTAATTGCTTATTAATATAATAAGTTGATGTTTAAGATCAGAGATTTCTCCTCAAGTTTTTCAGGCATTTGAATTGCATACAGACAAACAAATCAGTTTTGAGACTTATCTCAACTTTTCCTTCCAGGATCACCTGTTCAAAAATACCATCAGTAAAAGTATAGAGTCTGTGGATAGTTGTTTAGAGTTCTATTTATGTTAGAGAATATGACATATGAATTGAAAATCATTAAAAACCTTGTAAGAAAAATAGTCAAATAACAAGTAATGAGCCAGGTTAGAAAACCAATCTTGTTTTACATTAAGATAATAATCCTGATATATCAGTCAGAACCCTACTTCTAGTTCAGATTTTCCATATATGAATATACACAAAAGACAGCAACAGGACAATTCAGAAATAAAAACCACCATCCTAAAGACAGCCCAAAATAATAGAACATAACAGTGATGAGTAACAATAAGAGGGTGAGGCTCTCCTATAACAAAATTAATTCCCACAAAATAATTGAATACCATTTGGGATATGTCTACTTTTCCTAGACTATCTGATCAAGTTTATCAACATCCAAATCAATATTCATTTTAAAAAAGTGATTTAGGAGTTCCGGCAAAATGACGCTCTAGGCAGAAGCACCACGCCGTCCCTCCGCAGCAAAGATACGAAAAACTAAGCCGAACAGAGAAAACAACAATCCTGAAACCCTAAATGAAGAGATAAAGAACTCAGACAAGCACCAAATGGAGTGAGAAAACTGACAGAGAACAGAGATCGAGGAGAGATTCATGCAGAGGTCCCCTACCAGCTAATGCAGCACAGATCCACCATGTTGGACTCCTATCAGAGACCAGCAAATGGGGTATGAGAAAGCAGCCTCACTGAGCATCCAGAGGGAGACAAAAGAGCTGGTAATTTGCGGTGTGCGCTTTCCCACCCCCCACACCTCTTTGCCCCCGCTAGGCCTCCTCTGCTTCCCGTGGCCACGGTCTCTTGACCGGGAAGCGCCAGCTGCTTGGATTCCACACACCAAGCAGGCAGCTCTCTGGGTGCCATTTGTTGGCTGCTAGTGTTGCTTTTTTTTTCTGCTTCTTTTGATTTCTCACTTGCTTCTCGCCACCTCCCCCTCCTTTTGCATGAGTACCTGGCTACGAGCGCCAACTTTGCTTCTTCCTGAGGGGCTCCAGAGCGTTGGCAATTTGTGATATACGCTTTCCCACTCTCCACCCTTCTTCACCCACACTCGGCCTCCTCTGCTTCCTGCGGACACAGTCTCTTGTCCAGAAACACCAGCCCACACTGGCTAGCTCTCTGAGTGCCATTTGTTGGCTGCTGGTGTTGCTTTTTTTTTCTGCTTCTTTTGATTTCTTGCTTGCCTCTCACCGCCTCCCCCTCTTTTCGCTCGAGTGCCTGGCTCCGAGTGACATTTTTGCTTCTTCCTGAGGGGCTGTGGGGCTCCATTCGAGCGTGCAGCTGCTTCCCGGTCTCGGCTGCTGCGCTGGTGGGATCCCATGGCTTTTGTTTGTTCCTCTGCTTCCCGCAGCCATGGTCTCTTGACCGGGAGGCGCCGGCTGCTTGGATTCCACACACCCAAGCGGGCGGCTCTCTGGGTGCCATTTGTTGGCTGCTAGAGTTGCTTTATTTTTTCTGCTCTTATGATTTCTCACTTGTCTCTCACCACCTCCCCCTCCTTTCACTCAAGTGCCTGGCTCCGTGCGCCATCTTTGCTTCTTCCTGAGGGGCTCCAGAGTGCCATCAATTTGTGATATACACTTTCCCACTCTCCACCCTTCTTCACCACACTTGGCCTCCTCTGCTTCCCGCAGACACAGTCTCTTGTCCAGAAACACCAGCCCGCACTGGATGGCTCTCTGAGTGCCATTTGTTGGCTGCTGCTGTTGCTTTTTTTTTTTTTCTCTTCTTCTTTGGATTTCTTGCTTGCCTCTCACCGCCTACCCCTCCTTTCGCTTGAGTACCTGGCTCCGTGTGCCGTCTTTGCTTTTTCCTGAGGGGCTGCGGAGCTCCATTCGAGTGTGGAGCTGCTTCCCAGTCTGGGCTACCGCGCTGGTGGGATCCCGGGGCTTTTGTTCGTTTGTTCATTTTGAATTGTTTGTTTGTTTTCTTTTCATTTTCTTGAGTTGGGAGCCCTTTCTGGCCAGGTGGATCTGCGTGGCAAGGAACTCCCCTTTGGCTTCCACAGATGTGTGGAGGGAACCCTGAGGACATTTCTTTTTTCATTGGTTTTTTTTCCTGTTTTTTGGGGGGTTTTTTCTTGTTTTTTTTAATTTGTTTTGCTTTCTTTTCCCTCTTCTTCCCTTTTTGTCTTTCTTCATTACTCAGTTTCTCATCTCTCTATATCTTCATTCTCTTTCTGATCCCTGAATACCAGGCATTGTATGCCTCTGTGCCTTCTGGCCAAGCTGTGTTGCGACACCTGAGAGCGACTTCCCCAGACCTCATAGCTGCATCAGTGGGATCCCTGGGAACTTTGTGGTTCTTTAACCTTTATGATTTTTACTTGTTCATTCTTTTCTTTTCTTGCTCTTCCCCTTTCTGTTTTTCTCCATTTCATAGTCTCTCATCTCTCCATTCCAACGGCAAGCTCCCCTAGCATTCTTTTTTGTTTGTTTGTATGTTTTTGGCTCCTGTTCCTCTCTCCTCTCTCCCATATCCATCTTAACTCCATACATAACCATCTCGCCGCTGCATCCTGCCTACCTGGACCGTGCATTTGACATCACACCACCAAGCAGCACAGGCATGGCCTACTGGAACCTTCCCAGCACTGATTACCAACCCTCCCTGGTGGCTGTAGTGAGTGCCACAAACAACCCCTCCCAGTGGCTCCTCTTCAGCTAGACCTGCCCTCCTGTACAATGTCTGAGTGACTGAACCTGCCAGTTGGAGAAGGAGGCGAAAAGTATTGAGAGCACAGACGAGCAAACAACAAAGAGCACGCAGTCTGCCTGCTCAGACGTAGTCAAATTTTTTTTAAAAGGGATGAAATAAACAAATCTACAATCAATAAACGAGAGAAATAACTACTGAATGCCCCGAAAACAGCAGACAATATCAAAACATTTACAAAAACAGGATAGGATGGTTCCATTAGGCGTCCAAATTAAAACCACAGATGACTCTCCTGTGGAAGAAAATGCACTAGAAGTACCTGATAGGGAATTCAAATCTCTAATACTCGGAATTTTCCAAGAGCTGAGGCAAAAAGCTGAAAAACATGAGGAAAAAATAGACCAATTCATGGAAAATACAAAAAATTGGAAGAATTCAGGAAGATGATGCAGGAACAACATGCCAAAATAAATTCACAACTAGAAATTATACAAAAACAATTAGAAATCCAAAAGATAAACAAGCTTTCAGAAATGGATGATGTCATAGAAGGGCTGAGAAGCAGATTTGAAAACGTGGAAGACAGGATCAATGGAACTGAAGAAAAATACTTGAATACAACTCTGTTTCAGGAAAACTCAGAAAAAAGAACAAAGAAAAATGAAGACACTGAGAGTTATGTGGGACACAATCAAAAGCAAAAATTTACGAGTGATTGGCATTCCAGAACATTGGGAGAAAACAGACAACACAGAGAGGATCATTGAGGAACTGCTGACAGAAAACTTCCCCAATATCATGAAAGATGAAAAACTGGCCATCCAAGAAGCTGAACGAAACCCATATAGAAGAGACCCCAAAAGAAAATCACCAAGGCATATCATATTCACACTCGCAAAAACCAAAGACAAAGAATCCTGAGAGCAGCTCGTGAAAAACGAAGTCACATACAGAGGAGAAACAATAAGACCAAGCTCAGATTATTTGGCAGAAACCATGCAGGCAAGAAGGCAATGGGATGACATATATAAAACCTTGAAAGAAAAAAATTGTCAGCCAAGAATAATATATCCTGCAAAACTCTCGTTCAAATTTGATGGTGAAATTATGTCATTTCCAGATAAACAGAAACTAAGGGAATATGTAAAATTCAAATCAAACATACAAGAATTATTAAAGGGAGTTCTTCGATCTGAGGACAAACAGCTTCAGCCCAGAGGCAGAACCTAGGACGCAAGATCATACGAGCCAGATACCAATCTAAGAGATGAACTCCCGAGGACATCCAAAACCAAAAGAAATACAACAGGGTATCAGAGCAGCAATCAATGGATGACAACAACATCAAAACAATGAAAGAGAAAATAAACGGCATAGGTATAGAACCTTCTAATGGAGAGGAAGGCAAGGCGATACAAAGTAATGGTAGATTGATTGAAACTTAGAAAGATAAGGGTAAAATTCATGGTAACCACAAAGAAAGTTAACAAACCAACTCATAAAAATACAGACGAAAAACATAAAGTCTCAGCAAAAACAAAACATACAAAAACAAAAGAAACGAAAAAAAAAAATCCACAAACAAAAGTAACTCAGCACAAGAGAGTAAGAAGAACAAAAAAACTTCAGCATCACAAAAAAAAGCACTACAAAATGACAGCAACAAACTCACATCTCTCAATAATTACACTGAATGTGAAAGGACCCAATGCGCCCATAAAGAGACAGAGAGTGACAGAATGGATAAGAAAACACGATCTATCAATATGCTGTCTACATGAGACACACCTTAGAAGCAAAGATGTGAATTTATTAAAGTCAAAGGTTGGCTGCACAAGGAAAGGTCATGGAGGCCCTATAGACACATCCAAACCCCCCGAGGGACTGAGTTGTTGGACGGAGGGCTCTGGGGACCATGATCTCGGGGAACATCTAGCTCAATTGGCATGACACTACTTATAAAGATAATGCTCTACATTCTACCTTGGTGAGTAGTGTCTGGGGTCTTAAAAGCCTATGAGCGGCCATCTAAGATACTCCACTGATCTCATCCCTTCGGGAACAAGGGAGAATGAAGAGAACAGGATTCAACGAGAAGATTAGTCCAAACGACTAATTGTCCACAGCTACCAAGGCCTCCACCGGACTGAGTCCAATACAGCTGGATGGTGCCCGGCTACCACTAATGACTCCTCTGACCAGGATCACAACAGAGGGTTCTGGGCAGAGCTGGAGAAGGATGTAGAGCATAATTTTAACTCCCCCCCCCCAAAAAAAAAGACCAGATTTACTGGCCTAAAGAATACTAGAGAAACCTCAAGAGTATGGCCCCCAGACACCCTTTCAGCTCAGAGGTGAAGTTACCTTCGATGTTAAGCCTGGGAATGGACATCCCAGTAAAACTAAATGGGACTAACGAGGTACAGGAGTTCGGTGACAAGGGCCAGAAGGCAGAGAGAGAGTAGGAAACCGATGATAAGGAACACAAATTGAATAAGGACACTGTCGATGTATTGTGAGATTGTTGACCACTGCTATAGGGCAACATTTGCAGTAACTATTAAATGGGAGGCTGTCTTGTCCTGTAAGCCTTCATCTTGGGCAAGAATGGCAGCACAATTGGAAGAGCATAGTCAATATCACTTAAATTTGTAAGTAAAAAGTTTTGAAATGGTGTTTAAATAAAATAAAATAAAATAAAATAAAAAAATGAGACTAAAGAGGTACAATAGTCCACTGACAAGGTCCAGAAGACAGAAGGGGACAAGGAAGTCCCCTGGTGATAGGGAACACAAGGTGGAGTAAGGATATTCTTGATGTGCTGTGAGATTGTTAACCATTGTCATAGGGCAACATGTGTAGTAACTGTTAAATGAAAAACTATTTTGTTCTGTAAGCCTTCATCTTAAGTGAGAATAACAGCACAGTTGGAAGAGCGTAGTCAATGTCACTGAACTGTGAATGTAGAAATTCTTGAAACGGTGTATCTTTGGCCATCTGTAATTTTCATCAAAAAAAAAAAAAGGTTGAGAATTTAGAGGCTTAATACGTTGTGGGGTTGTTAACCAATGTCATAGAACAACATGTGTACTACTATTTCATGAGAAACTATTTGCTCTGTAAGCTTTCACCTGAAGTACAATATAAAAAAAATAAAAAATAAAATGAAAAAAAAAAAGTCAAAGGTTGGAAAAAAATATATCAAGCTAACAACTGCCAAAAAAGAGCAGGAGTGGCAATTCTAATCTCAGAAAAAATAGACTTTAAAACAAAATCCACCATAAAAGACAAAGAAGGACACTAGATAATGATTAAGGGGATGGTCCATCATGAAGACATAACCATAATAAACATCTACGCACCCAATGACGGGGCTCCAAAATACATAAAAAAACTCTAACAACATTGAAAAAAGAAATTGACAGTTCCACAATAATAGTAGGAGACTTCAACACACCACTCTCAGTAAAGGACAGAACTAAGAAGAAACTCAGCAAAGATACAGAAGACCTAAAGGGCACAATCAGCCAACTTGACTTCATAGACATATATAGAACACTCCATCCAACCGCCTCAAAGCACACATTCTTTTCCAATGCACATGGAAAGTTCTCCAGAATAGACAACACCTTAGGCCACAGAGCAATCCTCAACAAGATCCAAAACGTTGAGATAATTCAAAGTATCTTCTCTGACCACAATGCCATCAAGGTAGAAATTAACAATAGAAAGAGTAAGGAAAAAAAATCAACTACATGGAAACTGAATAATACCCTGCTTACACATCAGTGTGTAATAGAAGAAATCAGAGATAGAATCAAAAAGTTCCTAAAATCAAATGAGAATGAAAACACATCATACCAAAATCTTTAGGACACAGCAAAGGCAGTCCTCAGAGGACAATTTATAGCAATAGATGCACACATCAAAAAAGAAGAAAGGGACAAATTCAAAACATTAACTACACAACTCAAACAAATAGAAAGAGAATAGCAAAAGAAGCCCACAGCCACCGGAAGAAAGGAAATAATAAAGATCAGAGCAGAAATAAATGAAACTGATAACAGAAAAACAATAGAAAGAATCCACAAAACCAAAACTTGGTTCTTCGAAAGAATCAACAAAATCTACAAACCACTGGCCAGACTGACAAAAGAAAACAGGAGAGGACACAAATAACCCAAATAAGAAATGAAATGGGGGACATTACAACAGAACCAACTGAAATAAAAAGGATCATAACAGAATATTATGAAAAACTATACTCCAACAAATTTGAAAACCTAGAGGAAATGGATAAATTTCTAGAAACACACGGCCTACCCAAACTACAACAAAGTGATGTTGAAAATCTGAACAGACCCATAACAAAAGAAGAGATTGAAAAGGTAATAAAAAAACTCCCAACCAAAAAAAGCCCTGGCCCAGATGGCTTTACTGGAGAATTCTACAAAACATTTACAGAAGAGCTTGTACCAGTTCTACTGAAGCTATTTCAGAGCATAGAAGAGGAAGCAACACTTTCAAATTCATTCTATGAAGCCAGCATAACGCTGATACCAAAACCAGGCAAAGACGTCAACAAAAAAGAAAATTACAGACCAATATCTCTCATGAATATAGACGCAAAAATTCTGAACATAATTCTAGCCAATAGAATTCAGCATCATATCAAAAAAATAATACACCACGACCAAGTAGGATTCATACCAGGTATGCAAGGATGGTTTAACATTAGAAAATCAATCAACGTAATCCACCACATAAATAAAAGGAAAGAAAAAATTCACATGATTATCTCAATTGATGCAGAAAAGGCATTTGACAAAGTCCAACACCCATTCCTGATAAAAGCTCTCAATAAAATAGGTATAGAAGGGAAATTTCTCAACATCATAAAGGGCATCTATGCAAAACCAACAGCCAACATCATTCTTAATGGAGAAAGGCTGAAAACATTCCCCCTGAAAACAGGAACAAGACAAGGATGCCCTTTATCACCACTCCTATTTAACATTGTGCTGGAAGTTCTCGCTAGAGCAGTAAGGCAAGAGAAAGAAATAAAGGGCATCCAAATTGGTAATGAAGAAGTTAAACTCTCCCTGTTTGCAGATGATATGATACTATACATAGAAAACCCTAAAGACTCCACGAGAAATTTACTGGAAGTAATAGAAAGATTCAGCAGAGTAGCAGGATACAAGATAAACATTCAAAAATCAGTTGGATTCCTATACACCAGTAAAGAGAACGATGAAAAGGAGATCAGGAAATCAATACCATTTTCAATAGCCCCTAAAAAGATAAAATACTTGGGAATAAATCTGACCAGGAATATAAAAGACCTATACAAAGAAAACTACAAAACACTGCTGCATGAAACCCAAAGGGATCTACATAAATGGAAAAACATACCATGCTCATGGATAGGCAGACTCAACATTGTGAAAATGGCAATTCTACCTAAAGCAATTTACAAATACAATGCAATTCCGATACAAATACCAACAACATTCTTCAAAGAGATGGAAAAACTAATTATTAACTTTATATGGAAAGGGAAGAAACCCCGAATAAGTAAAGCACTACTGAAGAAGAAGAATAAAGTTGGAGGACTCACACTACCTGACTTGAGAACCTACTATACAGCTACAGTACTCAAAACAGCCTGGTACTGGTACAACAACAGAGACATTGACCAATGGAACAGAATTGAGTACTCAGATGTAAATCCATCCACCTATGGTCACCTGATTTTTGACAAGGGCCCAAAATACATCAAATGGGGAAAAGACAGTCTTTTTAACAAATGGTGCTGGCAAAACTGGATATCCATTTGTAGAAAAATGAAACAGGACCCATACCTCACACCATATACAAAAACTACTTCAAAATGGATCAAAGACCTGAATATAAAGCCTCAAACTATAAAATTCATAGAAGAAAAAATAGGACCAACACTTCAGACCTTAATACATGGCATTAACAGGATACAAACCATAAACATCAACACAAAAAACCCAACAGATAAACTAGATAATTGGGATCTTCTAAAAATCAAACATCTATGCTCTTCAAAAGATTTCACCAAAAGAGTTAAAAGAGAACCTACAGACTGGGAAAAAATTTTTGGACGGTACAAGTCAGACAAAGGTCTAATCTCCATAATCTACAAGAAAATCCAACACCTCTACAACAAAAAGACAACCAATCCTATCAAAAAATGGGCAAAGGAAATGAACAGACACTTCACCAAGGAAGACATTCAAATGGCCAACAGACACATGAGGAAATGCTCGCGATCACTAGCCATTAGAGAAATGCAAATTAAAACCACAATGAGATACCATCTCACCCCGGCATTACTGGCACGAATCAAAAACACTGGAAATAACAAATGTTGGAGGGGCTGTGGGGAGACGGGAACTCTTATACACTGCTGGTGGGAATGCAAAATGATACAGCCATTTTGGAAAATGATATGGCGTTTCCTCAGAAAGCTAGAAATAGACGTACCATTCGATCCAGCAATCCCACTCCTAGGAATATATCCTAGAGAAATAAGAGTCATCACTCGAATAGACATATGCACACCTATGTTCATGGCAGCATTATTCACAATAGCAAAATGATGGAAACAACCTCGATGTCCATCAACAGACGAATGGATACACAAACTATGGTACATACACACAATGGAGTACTATGCAACGAGAAAGAACAATGAATCGGTGAACCATCTCATAACATGGATGAAACTGGAGGACATCATGCTGAGTGAAATAAGTCAATCACAAAAGGACAAATATTGTATGAGACCTCTATTGTAAAAACCCATGAAAAAATTCACATGCAAAATGTAACAATCCTTGTTGGTTACCAGGGATGGGAGGGGGGGGGGAATACTAAATAGGTAATAGGTAAGTGGTAACTTGGGTGAGAGATGAGATAGTACATAGTACAGGGGAAACTAACACAACCTGCACAAGGAAAGGTCATGGAGGCCCTATAGACACATCCAACCCCCCCGAGGGACTGAGTTGTTGGACGGAGGGCTCTGGGGACCATGATCTCGGGGAACATCTAGCTCAATTGGCATGACACTACTTATAAAGATAATGCTCTACATTCTACCTTGGTGAGTAGTGTCTGGGGTCTTAAAAGCCTATGAGCGGCCATCTAAGATACTCCACTGATCTCATCCCTTCGGGAACAAGGGAGAACGAAGAGAACAGGATACAAGGAAAAGATTAGTCCGAAGGACTAATGGTCCACAGCTACCAAGGCCTCCACGGGACTGAGCCCAGTACAGCTGGATGGTGCCCGGCTACCACCAATGACTCCTCTGACCAGGATCACAACAGAGGGTTCTGGGCAGAGCTGGAGTAGGATGTAGAGTATAATTTTAACTCCAAAAAAAAAAAAAAAAAGAAGACCAGATTTACTGGCCTAAAGAATACTAGAGAAACCTCGAGAGTGTGGCCCCCAGACACCCTTTCAGCTCAGAGGGGAAGTTACCTTCAAGGTTCGATGTTAAGCCTGGGAATGGACACCCCAGTAAAACTAAATGGGACTAACGATGTACAGGAGTCCGGTGACAAGGGCCAGAAGGCAGAGGGAGAGTAGGAAACTGATGATAAGGAACACAAATTGAATAAGGACACTGTCGATGTATTGTGAGATTGTTGACCACTGGTATAGGGCAACATTTGTAGTAACTATTAAATGGGAGGCTGTTTTGTCCTGTAAGCCTTCATCTTGGGCGAGAATGGCAGCACAATTGGAAGAGCATAGTCAATATCACTTAAATGTGTAAGTAAAAAGTTTTGAAATGGTGTTTAAATAAAATAAAAATAAATAAATAAATAAATAAACAAATGAGACTAAAGAGGTACAATAGTCCACTGACAAGGTCCAGAAGACAGAAGGGGACAAGGAAGCCCCCTGGTGATAGGGAACACAAGGTGGAGTAAGGATATTCTTGATGTGCTGTGAGATTGTTAACCATTGTCATAGGGCAACATGTGTAGTAACTGTTAAATGAATAACTATTTTTTCTGTAAGCCTTCATCTTAAGTGAGAATAACAGCACAGTTGGAAGAGCGTAGTCAATGTCACTGAACTGTGAATGTAGAAATTTTTGAAACGGTGTATCTTTGGCCATCTGTAATTTTCATCAAAAAAAAAGGTTGAGAATTTAGAGGCTTAATACGTTGTGGGGTTGTTAACCAATGTCAAAAAACAACATGTGTACTACTATTTCATGAGAAACTATTTGCTCTGTAAGCTTTCACCTGAAGTACAATAAAATATATATTAAAAAAAAAAAAATAATACACCACGACCAAGTAGGAATCATACCAGGTATGCAAGGATGGTTCAGTATTAGAAAATCAATCAACATAATCCACCACATAAATAAAAGGAAAGAAAAGAACCACATGATCATCTCAACTGATGCAGAAAAGACATTTGACAAAGTCCAACAACCATTCCTGACAAAAACTCTCAATCACATAGGTATAGAAGGGAAATTTCTCAACATAATAAAGGGCATCTGTGCAAAACCAATGGCCAACATCATTCTTAATGGAGAGAGGCTGAAAACATTCCCCTTGAAAACAGGAACAAGACAAGGATGCCCTTTATCACCACTCCTATTTAAAATTGTGCTGGAAGTTCTAGCTAGAGCAATAAGGCAAGAAAAAGAATGGGCATCCAAACTGGTAATGAAGAAGTTAAACTCTCCCTGTTTGCAGATGATATGATACTATACATAGAAAGCCCTAAAGACTCCACGAGAAATCTACTGGAACTAATAGAAAGATTCATCAGAGTAGCAGGATACAAGATAAACATTCAAAAATCAGTTGGATTCCTATACACCAGTAAGGAGAACAATGAAAAGGAAATCAGTAAAACAATACCATTTTCAATAGCCCCTAAAGAGATAAAATACTTAGGAATCAATCTGACCAGGGATGTAAAAGACCTATACAAAGAAAACTACAAAACACTACTGCATGAAACCTAAAAGGATCTACATAAATGGAAAAAGATAACATGTTCATGGATAGGCAGACTCAACATTGTGAAAATGGCAATTCTACCCAAAGCAATTTACAAATACAATGCAATCTCGATCCAAATACCAACAACATTCTTCAAAGAGATGGAAAAACTAATAATTAACTGTATATGGAAAGGGAAGAAACTCCGAATAAGTAAAGCACTACTGAAGAAGAAGAATAAAGTTGGAGGACTCACACTACCTGACTTCAGAACCTACTATAGAGCTACAGTAGTCAAAACAGCCTGGTACTGGTACAGCGACAGAGACATTGACCAGTGGAACAGAATTGAGAACCCAGATGTAAATCCATCCACCTACGGTCACCTGATTTTTGACAAGGGCCCAAAGTCCATCAAGTGGGGAAAAGACAGTCCTTTTAAGAAATGGTGCTGGCAAAACTGGATATCCATTTTCAAAAAATGAAATAGGACCCATACCTCACACAGTATTCAAAAACTACTTCAAAATGGATCAAAGACCTGAATATAAAGCCTAAAACTATAAAGTTCATAGAAGAAAAAATAGGACCAACACTACAGGCCTGAATACACGGCATTAACAGGATACAAACCATAACCATCAACGCACAAAACCCAACAGATAAGCTAGATAACTGGGATCTTCTAAAAAACAAACACCTATGCTCTTTAAAAGACTTCACCAAAAGAGTCAAAAGAGAACCTACAGACTGGGAAAACATTTTTGGACAGTACAAGTCAGACAAAGGTCTAATCTCCATAATCTACAAGAAAATCCAACACCTCTACAACAAAAAGACAAACAATCCTATCAAAAAATGGGCAAAGGAAATGAACAGACACTTCACCAAGGAAGACATTCAAATGGCCAACAGACACATGAGGAAATGCTCGCGATCACTAGCCATTAGAGAAATGCAAATTAAAACCACTATGAGATACCATCTAACCCCGGCATTACTGGCAGGAATGAAAAACACTGGAAATAACAGATGTTGGAGGGGCTGCGTGGAGATGAGAACTCTTATGCACTGCTGGTGGGAATGCAAAATGATACAACCATTTTGGAAAATGATATGGTGCTTCCTTAGAAAGCTAGAAATAGACATACCATTCGATCCAGCAATCCCACTCCTAGGAGTATATCCTAGAGAAATAAGAGTCGTCACTCGAATAGACATATGCACACCTATGTTCATGGCAGCATTGTTCAGAATAGCAAAACAATGGAAACAACCTAGTTGCCCATCAACAGATGAATGGATACACAAACTATGGTACATACACACAATGGAGTACTATGCAACGAGAAAGAACAACAATGAATCTGTGAACCATCTCATAACATGGATGAAACTGGAGGGCATTATGCTGCGTGAAATAAGTCAATCACAAAAGGACAAATATTGTATGAGACCTCTATTGTACAAACCCATAAAACAGTTCACACACAAAATGTAACAATCTTTGTTGGTTACCAGGAATGGGAGGGGTGGGGGGGAAATACTAAATAGGCAATAGATAAGTGGTATCTTGGGTGAAGGGTGAGACAGTACACAATACAGGGGAAACTAGCACAACCTGTAAAAGGAAAGGTCACGGACGCCCCATAGACACATCCAAACTCCCTGAGGGACTGAATTGCTGGGCGGAGGGAGGGCTCTGGGGACCATGGTGTCGGGGAACATCTAGCTCAATTGGCTTGACACATCTTATAAAGACAATGGTCTACATTCTACCTTGGTGAGTAGTGTCTGGGGTCTTAAAAGCATGTGAGCGGCCATCTAAGATACTCCACTGGTCTCATCCCTTCGGGAGCAAGGGAGAATGAAGAGAACAGGATGGATACAAGGAAAAGATTTGTCCAAAGGACTAATTGTCCACAGCTACCAAGGCCTCCACCGGACTGAGTCCAGTACAGCTAGATGGTGCCCGGCTATCACCGCTGACTGCTCTGACCAGGATCACAGCAGAGGTTTCTGGACAGAGCTGAAGAAGGATGTAGAGCATAATTCTAACTCACAAACAAACAAAAAAAAGACCGATTTACTGGCTTAAAGGAGACTGGAGAAACCCCGAGAGTATGGCCCCCAGACACCCTTTTAGCTCAGTGGTGAAATCATCTCCGAGGTTCACCATTCAGCCTGGGAGTGGACAGCCCTGTAAAACCAAATGGGACGAATGAGGTACAGGAGTCCAGCGACAAGGGCCAGAAGGCAGAAGGGGACAAGGAAGCTGGTGATAGGGAACCTAAGGTTGAGTAAGGATATTGTTGATGTGTTGTGAGATTGTTAACCATTGTCATAGGGCAACATTTGTAATAACTGTTAAATGAGAAACTATTTTGTTCTGTAAGCCTTCATCTTATGCAAGAATAACAGCACAATTGGAAGAGTGTAGTCAACGTCACTGAACTGTGTATGTAGGAATTTTTGAAACCGTGTATCTTTGGCTATGTGTATTTTCACCAACAAAAAAAAAAGGTTGACAATTTAGAGGGTTAATATGTTGTGGGGTTGTTAACCAATGTCATAAAACAACATGTGTACTATTGTTTCATGAGAAACTATTTGTTCTGTAAGCCTTCACCTGAAGTACAATAAAATAAAAGAAAAAAAGTGATTTATCTTTTATGATCAGAAAAAAGGAAAATATGACCACTTTGAGAGCATATGTAATTTCCAGTTTTATGCTAAACCTATAATAAACCATGCTTTGAGTTAATCATTAATATGTTCTGTAATTTTAAGGCATTCACCCTTTTTATCACTTACCCAATATACATAGTAAGAATGCCTACCACACCACAATATGAGATTGCTGAAAGCCTAACCTATTATCATTTGTCTATGCCAGTCAGTAATTCTCTATTATTTATTGTATTGAGTCTTCATTATTCCTTTGACTGTTTAGTATTGACTAGTTTTCACCTCACCTATTCATATTCATTTCTCCGTAGTTCCCTACATAAAAAAAGTCTGATGTCAGGTACATTTAAAAGACTGTACAGTATCTTATGCTGCAGCATGTTTCATAATATAATTTTCCTCTTTAATATACATCCAGATATACAGGATGTTCTAATATCAATTTTCTTTTTCCAAACCTATATAATCTTACACGTTTTTCATTGTCTATCATATAATGTGCATTCATTATTAGTACATTAAAATGATTATTATAAAATGTATCACCATTGATTATGATTATTTTAGATACATAGTTTTTGCAGTTAAGTTTGTGGTTGAGTCTGAAAATTGTTTTTCAGTCCAGAAATATGAAATAGAAAACATCAGCACAGACATAATGGCAATAAAATAATCTTAATAAGCAATCATTACTATTATTAATGACAAAAGTAATAAAGCAAATAAAATTACAACCTGACAGGCACATGTTTTTGGACTTAGACATTGTTTATTTTTCTGCAAGTCTGTACTTCTTGAGAAATGGACAGATTCATTTGAAGATTATCTACGAATTTCTGATAGTCTGACCCCACGAATGGTGAAATATTATGCAGATTGGATGATATACAATGTTTCTGTGAAACTTAAATCTGTGTGTTTTCCTCTTTTCTTCTGAGTAATAGATAAGACAATAACTAGTTTGTTAAATCACGCCCTTACGTTCATCCAGCAGCTTTTAAATCTTCACCAGCTACTTCTCTTAGCAGAGCAAACATGAATCTCATCTTGAAAGTAAGACTATCTCACATGAAGGCATGTTCTCAAGAGATATACTCTCATAGAAATTTAACAGATTAACAATTATAGTTAATTGTCTGGTATGTACAATTTAAGATAAGCAATCCCAAAGGACTGGTGACATCAAAACATCAGTGTTTCTTGTGGATAGCTTTATTGCTGTTTTTCAGAATTATAAAAATAGTACAGAAACTTAAATTTCAGAAATTACTAGGAAGTCAAACATGAATGGCTATATAATATTAACATTTAGATAAGTATCCTTCTCTCCCTTCTTCCCTTCCTCCTTTTCTTCCACAGTTGTTTATTAAATTCCTGTTTGGTTGTAAGTAGAGTCCTTGATGGTGCAGTTAATGCACTCAGCTGCTAACTGAAAGTTTGAAAGTTTGATTCCACCTAGAAGAACCTCAGATAAAAAGTATGATGATATACTTACGAAAAATCAGCCATTGAAAACCCTATGGAGCACAGTTCTTACTCTACTTTGACACACATGGGGTTTTCATTAGTCTCAGTCTACTTGATAGCAACTGGTTTTGGAGTCCCTGGGTGGTGCAAATGATTAACGTGCGTGGCTGATAACTGAAAGTTTCGAAGTTTGAGTACACCCAGAAGTGTCTCAAAGAAAGGCCTGGTGATATACTTCCCAAAAAGCAGCCTTTGAAAACTCTATGAAGTGTAATTCTACTCTGACACACATGAGGTCTCCATAAGTCAGAATGCACTCTGTGGCAGCTGGTTTTGGTAGGTTGTAGGCAATTGTCTTATGAGTGGTATATTGAAGCATAGGAATAAAAGAAATTCAAAATCACCAATGTTTGATGATTTCTAGGCACTAAAATTAGGACTCTGTGGCTGAAGCCACATATGTTGTACAGTATGGGAAAAACAAAAGGAAATAATGTCAGAGACAGCTAATGGCTAAATATGTACTTTATCGTATCTAAATAAGATGAAAAATATTTTGAAAGATTTTGAGGAGAAAATAGTATGCAGACATTGAATAAAAACATGAGCATATGAGGAGAGAAAAAGAAAAAATTAAAGAATTAAACAGAATTTCTAGAGATAAAAATGTAATACCAGAAAAGAAAGAAAAAAAATCACTGGATGTGAATAATAGCTGGCTGTACACTTCAGAAGAAAATCAATAAACTTGAACACATGGAAAAAGAAACAGCACAGAGTGAAAAGAACTAGAAAAATGAGGAAACTAAGCCTAAAGCTACCAAAAAGAAGTAAATAACACAAACTAGAACAGAAATAAATGAAATAGAAAATCATACAGAAATTCAGCAAAACCAGAAGCTGATTCATTGAAAAGATCAATAAAATTTGCAAACATTTAGCTAGACTGGCAAAGAAAAAAGTGAAAAGATGCAAATAACCAACATAAGAAAATAGAGACATTACAACTGACTCAACAGAAATAAAACAATTCATAGTAAGATATTAGGAACAACTGCACACCAAAAAATTTGACAATTTAGATGAAATAGACAAATTTCTTAAACACATACAACCTATCTTAACTGATTGAAGAGGAAATAGAAAATCTTAACAAACCCATTGTGATGGTTAAGGTTGTGTGTCAAATTGGCTGGGCCATGATTCATAGCAGCACCAGATAACTAAGACACTCATCACAAGTAAAGAGATTAAATCCAAAAAAAGGAAAGATCCTGGACCAGATGGCCCAATGGAAAATTCTACCAAACATTTAGGGGAGAATTTGGCATTGATCTTCACACTCTTCCAAAATGTAGAGGAAGAAGGGATGCTCTCTCACCCTTTTTATCAAGCCAGCATTACCCTGAGAACAAAGCCA
Organism: Dugong dugon; assembly: GCA_030035585.1. NCBI lineage: Eukaryota > Metazoa > Chordata > Mammalia > Sirenia > Dugongidae > Dugong > Dugong dugon. The sequence continues at coordinate 1,306,219 of CM057475.1, read as the reverse complement.
AAGATACCATAAGGAAAAACAAAACAAACAAAAAAACTACAGATCAATATATTTTACTAATATAGATATAAAAATTCTCAACACAATATTAGTGAACAGAATCCATCAGCATATTAAAAGAATTATACACCAAGTTCAAGTGAGATTTATTCCGGGAATGCAAGGATGATTCAACATTGCAAAATCAATAAATGTAATACATCTCGTTAATGGAACAAACAAAGAAGAAAAAACAAACAAAAAAAACCCACAATACGTTATCATCCCAACTAATATAGAAAAGGTATTTGATAAACTCTAGCACACTTCCTTGATAAAAACTCTCAACCAGACAGGAATAAAAGGGAAGTTTCTCAGTATTATTAAGAACATATATTAAAAATCAATAGCCAACCTTATGCTCAATAGAGAAAGAATAACAGCTTTCCCTTTGAAATCAGGAACAAGACAAGGATGCCTGCTCACACCAACCATATTCGATATTTTATTGGAAATCCTATCGACAGCAATAAGGCAAGAAAAAGAAATAAAAGATATCCAAATCAGAACAGAAGAAGTAAAACTATCTGTCTGCAGTTAAGATGATCCTGTATATGAGAATCCACAAGAAATCTTCTAGAGATAATGGAGGAATTCAGCAAATTTGCAAGGTACAAAGTTAACACACAAAAATCAGTTTCTGTTCTATACACAAGCAATGAGAAATCTGAAAAAGAACTAAGAAAACAATTACATTTACAATAGCATCTAAAATAATAAAATACCTAGGAATAAAATTAACCTGGGGTGTGAAAGACTTATACAATGAAAATTACAAAACACTGCTGAAAGAGATTAAAGAAGACTTAAATGAAGACTTAAATAAATAAAGGTAAAGACTTAAATAATCATGGATTAGAAGATTGAGTATTGTTACTAGGTCAATATTACACAAAACAATCTATAGATTCAATGCAATCACAGTCAAAATTTAAACTTTTTTACAGAATGGAAATACGAACTTTCACTTTTATATGAAAAGGCAGGGACTCTTGAAAGCTGATGTAATTTTGAAGATGAACAAAGTAGGAGGACTCATATTTTTTTTATTTCAAAACATACAGCTATTTACATATATATTGCCTGGTATTTGGTGTAATAATATACACACAGACCAATGGAATAGAATTGAGAGTCCAGAAATAAACCCATACATGTAAAATCAACTGATTTTTGACAGAAGTACTAAGTCCATTCCATGGGGAAAGGAAGACCCTCTTCTATAAATGGTACTGTGAAACTTCGATTTACACATGCAGACGAATGAATCAGGACTCAAGTCTCACACCACACATTAAACAAAAAATTTCGAAGTGTACTGAGGACTAAATGTAAAAAATAAAACCATAAAATTCATAAAAGAAAATATAGAAGCATGGATGTCAGGCCTAGATTTTAACGATGGATTATCTGAGATGATAACAAAAGCACAGTTCAGCGAAAGACTAAATAGATACAAGGGACCTCATACGAAAGAAATAATTTTGTTCATCAAATGATTTTTTTTCTTTTTTTTTATGGTACTTTAGGGGAAGGTTTACAGAACAAATAGTTTCTCATTAAACAGTCAGTACACATATTGATTTATGACATTGGTTAACAACCCCACGGCATTCTCAACACTCTCCCTTCTCGAATTTATTTTTTTTGTGACAATATACAAACCAAAGATGCACCATTTCAAAAATTTCTACATGCACAATTCAGTGGTATCAATTACATTCTTCCAATTGTGCTGCTATTCTCACTTTAGATGAAGTTTTCCAGAACAAAATAGTTTCTCACTAAACAGTACACCTGTTGCCCTTTGACAGTGGTTAACAACCCCACTACATGTCAACATGTCAATCCTGTCCTTACTCGACCTTGGGTCCCCTATCACCATCTTTCCTGTCCCTTTCTGCCGTATAGTACTTGCCCTGGACTGCTGTGCCTCATTAGTCCCGTTTTGTTATATAGGGCTGTCCAATCCGCGGCTGAACGGTGAACCTCGGAAGTGACTTCATCACTGAGTTAAAAGGGTATCTGGGGGCCATATTCTGGGGTTTCTCCAGTCTCTTTCAGGCCAGTAAGTCTGGTCTTTTGTGTTAGAATTTTGTTCTTAATCCTTCTCCAGCTCTGTCCAGAACCCTCTGTTGTGATCCCAGTCAAAGCAGTGACTGGTGGTAGCCGGGCACCATCTAGCTGTACTGGACTCAGTCCGGTGGAGACGTTGTTAGATGTGGTCCATTAGTCCTTTGGACTAATCTTTTCCTTGTATTCTGTTCTCTTCATTCTCCCTTGCTCCCAAAGGGGTGAGACCAGTGGAGTATCTTAGATGGCTGCTCACAGGCTTTTAAGACCCAGACGCTACTCACCAAGGTAGAATGTAGAACATTGCCTTTAAAAACTGTGTTATGCCAATTGAGCTAGATGTTCCCCAAGACCATGGTCCCCACAGCCCTCCACTCAGAAATTCAGTCCCTCAGGGAATTTGGATGTGTCTATGAAGCTTCCATGACCTTGTCTTGTACAAGTTGTGCTGGTTTCGCCAGTATTGTGTACTGTCTCAATCTTCACCGAAGATACCACTGATTTATTGTCTATTTAGTATTTTCCCCCTACACCTCCCATCCCTCATAACCAACAAAGATTGTTACTTTTTGTGTGTAAACTTTTTCATGAGTTTTTACAATAGAGGTTTCATACAGTATTTGTCCTTTTGTGATTGACTTATTTCACTCAGCATAATGTCCTCCAGTTTCATCCATGTTATGAGATGCTTCACAGATTCAACATTGTTCTTTATTGTTGCATTGTACTCCATTCTGTGTATGTACCATAGTTTGTTTATCTATTCATCTGTTGATGGGTATCTAGGTTGTTTCCATTGTTTTGCTATTGTGAACAATGCTGCCATGAACATGGGTGTGCATATGTCTATTCGAGTGACGGCTCTTATTTCTCTAGGATACTTTCCTAGGAGTGGGATTGCTGGATCGTATGGTATTTCTATTTCTGAGTTTCTAAGGAAGCACCATATCATTTTCCAAAGTGGTTGTATCATTTTGCATTCCCACCAGCAGTGCATAAGAATTCAAATCTCCCCACAGACTCTCCAACATTTGTTATTGCCAGTGTTTTTGATTCGTGCCAGTAATACTGGGGTGAGATGGTATCTAATTATGGTTTTAATTTGCATTTCAGTAATGGCTAGTGAACAGAGCATTTACTCATGTGTCTTTTGGCTGCTTGAATGTCTTCTTTGGTGAAGTGTCTGTTAATTTCCTTTGACCATTTTTTAAGAGGATTATTTGTCTTTTTGTTGTAGAGGTGTTGGATTTTCTTGTAGATTATAGAGATTAGACCTTTGTCTGACTTGTACTGTCGAAAAATTTTTTTCCCAGTCTGTAGGTTCTCGTTTTACTCTTTTGGTGAAGTCATTTGAAGAGCATAGGTGTTTGATTTTCACAAGAGCCCAGTAATCTAGCTTATCTTCTGGGGTTTGTGTGATGATTGTTATGCGTTGTATCCTGTTAATGCTGTGTATTAGGGCCTGTAGCTTTAGTCCAATTTTTTCTTCTATGAACTTTATAGTTTTGACTTTATATTTTGGTCTTTGATCCATTTGGAATTGGATTTTGTATATGGTGTCTGGTATGGGTCCTGTTTCATTTTTTTGCAGATGGATATCAGTTTTGCCAGCACCATTTGATGGACTTTGGGCCCTTGTCGAAGATCAGGTGACCATAGGTGGATGAATTTACATCTGGGTTCTCGATTCTGTTCCATTGGACAAGGTATCTGTCATTGTACCAGTACCAGGCTGTTTTGATTACTGTAGCTGTATAGTAGGTTCTGAAATCAGGTAGTGTGAGTCTTCCTACTTAATTCTTCTTCTTCAGTAGTACTTTACTTATTTGGTGCTTCTTCCCTTTCCATATAAAGTTAATGATTAGCTTTTCCATCTCTTTGAAGAATGTTGTTGGTATTTGGATCGGGATTGCATTGTATTTGTAAATTGCTTTGGGTAGAATTGTCATTTTCACAATGTTGACACTACCTATCCATGAGCATGGTATATTTTTCTATTTATGTGGATCCCTTTGGGTTTCTTGCAGTAGTGTTTTGTAGTTTTCTTTGTATAGGTCTTTTATGTCCCCGGTTAGATTTATTCCTAAGCATTTCATTTTTTAGGGGCTATTAATAAATGATATTTTCCTGATTTCCTTTTCATCTTTCTCTTTATTGGTGTATTTGTATGTTTGTCTTATATCTTGATACTCTGCTGAATCTTTCTATTAATTCCAGTAGATTTATCCTGGAGTCTTTAGGGTTGTCTATGTATAGTATCATATCATCTGCAAACAGGGACAGTTTAACTTCTTCATTACCAATTTGGATGCCCTTTATTTCTTTTTCTTGCCTTATTGCTCTAGCTAGAACTTCCAGCACAATTTTAAATAGGAGTGGTGATAAAGTGCATCCTTGTCTTATTCCTGTTCTAAACGGGAATGTTTTCAGCCTGTCTCCCTTAAGAATGATGTTAGCTGTTTGTTTTGCATAGATGTCATTTACTATGTTGAGAAATTTCCCTTCTATACCTATTTTTTTGAGAATTTTTATCAGGAATTGGTGTTGGACTTTGTCAAATGCCTTTTCTGTGTCAATTGAGATGATCATGTGATTCTTTTGTTTCCTTTTATTTATGTGGTGGATTACATTGATTGATTTTCTAACATTGAACCATCCTTCCATACCAGGTATGAATCCTACTTGGTCGTAGTGTATTAATTTTTTGATATGATGTTAAATTCTATTGGCTAGGATTTTATTGAGAATTTTTGCATCTATATTCATGAGAGATATTGGTCCGTAATTTTCTTTTTTTGTGGTGTCTTTGCCTGGTTTTGGTGTCAGGGTTATGCTGATTTCAAAGAATGAATTCGGAAGTGCCTCTTCCGTTTCTATGTTTTGAAATAGTTTCAGAATTCCTGGTACAAGCTCTTCTCCAAATGTTTTGTAGAATTCTCCAGTGTAGCCATCTGGGCCAGGGCTTTATGTTGTTGTTGGGAGTTCTTTTTATTACCTTTTCTATCTGTTCTCATGTTATGAATCTGTTCAGATATCCAACATCACTTTGTTGTAGTTTGGGTAGGTAGTGTGTTTCTGGAAAATTATCCATTTCCTCTAGGTTTTCAAATTTTCTGGAGTATAGTTTTTCATAATAGTCTGTTATGATACTTTTTCTTTCAGTTGAGTCTGTTGTAATGTCGCCCATTTCATTACTTGTTTGGGTTATTTGCCTCCTCCTGTTTTTATTTTGTCAGTCTGGCCAGTGGTTTGTCGATTTTCTTGATTCTTTCAAAGAACCTACTTTTGGTTTTGTTGATACTTTCTATTGTTTTTCTCTATTTCATTTATTTCTGCTCTGAACTTTATTATTTCCTTTCTTCTGGTGGCTGTGGGCTTTTTTTTTTTTTTCTTTTGCTGTTCTCTTTCTCTTTGTTTGAGGTATGCAGTTAATGTTTTGATTTTGTCCTTTCTTCTTTTTTGATGTGTGCATCTATTCCTATAAATTGTCCCCTGAGGACTACCTTTGCTGTATACCAAAGGTTTTGGTATGATGTTTTTTCATTCTCATTTGAATGTAGGAATTTTTTGATTCCATCTCTGATTTCTTCTTTTACCCAGTGGTTTCTAAGCAGGGTGTTATTCAGTTTCCATGTAATTGATTTTTTTCCTTGCTCTTTCTGTTGTTAATTTCTACCTTGATGGTATTGTGATCAGAGAATATATTATGTATTATCTCAACGTTTTAGATCTTGTTGAGGGTTGCTCTGTGGCCTAAGATGTGGTCTATTCTGGAGAACGTTCCATGTTCATTGGAAAAGAATGTGTACTTTGCAGCAGTTGGATGGGGTTTTCTGTATATGTCTATGAGGTCAAGTTGGCTGACTGTGCCCTTTAGGTCTTCTGTATCTTTGCTGAGTTTCTTTTTAGTTGTTCTGTCCTTACTGAGAGTGGTGTGTTGAAGTCTCTTACTATTATTGTGGAACTGTCAATTTCTCTTTTCAGTACTGTTAGTTTGTATTATGTATTTTGGAGCCCTGTCATTGTGTGTGTAGATATTTATTATGGCTATTTCTTCATGATGGATCATGCCCTTCATCATTATATAGTATCTTTCTTTGTTTTTTATGGTGGATTTTGTTTTAAAGTCTATTTTATTTGAGATTAGTTTTGCCACTCCTGCTTTTTTTTGGTAGTTGTTATCTTGATATATTTTTTCCTAATCTTCGATTTTTAATAAATTCACATCTCTATTTCTAAGATGTGTCTCTTGTAGACAGCAAATTGATGCATCCTGTTTTCTTATTCGTTCTGTCACTCTCAGTCCGTTTATGGGTGCATTTAGGCCATTTACATTCAGTGTAATTATTCATAGGTGTGGGTTTACTTTGTCACTTTGTAGTGCTTTTTTGTGGTGCTGACGTTTTCTTCGTTCCTCTTACTGTCCTGTGATGAATTCCTTTTGTTTGTAGATTTTTTTCATTTATTTTGTTATTGTACATTTTGTTTTTATTGAGAATTAATGTTTTTCTTCTTTATGAGTATGTTAACTTTCTTTGTAGTTACAGTGAAATTTACGCTTATCTTCCTAAGTTTGAAGCAGTCTATTACTTGGTATCACCTTGCTTCCTCTCCATTAGAAGGTTCTATACATACACTGTTTGTTCCCTCTTTTGTAGTTCTGATGTTGTTGTCATTTACAGATTAACTGCTCTGATTCCCTGTTGTGTTTCTTTTGGTTTTGCATAGCCCTTCAGAGTTCATTTCCTAGATTGGTATCTGGCTGGTATGATCCTTCATCCTAGATTCAGCTTGTGCACTGAAGTTGTTTGTTCTCAGTTCAAAGGACTCCCTTTAATAATTCTATTTTCTTTTTTTTTTTTTATATATTTTATTGTACTTCAGGTGAAGGCTTACAGAACAAATAGTTTCTCATGAAACAGTAGTACACATGTTGTTTTATGACATTGGTTAACAACCCCACAACATATTAAACCTCTAAATTCTCAACCTTTTTTTTTTTTTGATGAAAATACAGATAGCCAAAGATACACCGTTTCAAAAATTTCTACATACACAGTTCAGTGACATTGACTACGCTCTTCCAACTGTGCTGTTATTCTCACTTAAGATGAAGGCTTACAGAACAAAATAGTTTCTTATTTAACAGTTACTACACATGTTGCCCTATGACAATGGTTAACAATCTTACAACAAATCAAGAATATCCTTACTCCACCTTGTGTTCCCTATCACCAGGGGACTTCCTTGTCCCCTTCTGTCTTCTGGCCCTTGTCACTGGACTACTGTACCTCATTAGTCTCATTTGGTTTTTTTTTTTTTTAACACCATTTCAAAACTTTTTACTTACACGTTTAAGTGATATTGACTATGCTCTTCCAATTGTGCTGCCATTCTCATCCAAGATGAAGGCTTACAGGACAAAACAGCCTCCCATTTAATAGTTACTACAAGTGTTGCCCTATAACAGTGATCAACAATCTCACAACACATCGACAGTGTCCTTACTCAACTTGTGTTCCTTATCATCAGTTTCCTACTCCCCTTCTGCCTTCTGGCCTTTGTCACCAGACTCCTGTACCTCGTTAGTCCCATTTAGTTTTACTGGGATGTCCATTCCCAGGCTTAACATCGAACCTCGAAGGTAACTTCACCTCTGAGCAGAAAGGGTGTCTGGGGTCCACACTCTTGAGGTTTCTCCAGTATTCTTTAGGCCAGTAAATCTGGTCTTTTTTTTGGGGGGGGGGAGTTAAAATTATGCTCTACATCCTTCTCCAGCTCTGTCCAGAACCCTCTATTGTGATCCTGGTCAGAGCAGTCAGTGGTGGTAGCCGGGTACCATCTAGCTGTACTGGACTCAGTCCGGTGGAGGCCTTGGTAGCTGTAGACAATTAGTCCTTTGGACTAATCTTTTCGTTGTATCCTGTTCTCTTCATTCTCCCTTGCTCCCGAAGGGATGAGACCAGTGGAGTATCTTAGATGGCCGCTCATAGGCTTTTAAGACCCCAGACACTACTCACCAAGGTAGAATGTAGAGCATTATCTTTATAAGTAGTGTCATGCCAATTGAGCTAGATGTTCCCTGAGACCATGGTCCCCGGAGCCCTCCGTCCAACAACTCAGTCCCTCGGGGGGTTTGGATGTGTCTATAGGGCCTCCATGACCTTTCCTTGTGCAGGTTGTGTTAGTTTCCCCTGTACTGTGTACTATCTCACCTCTCACCCAAGGTACCACTTATCTATTGCCTATTTAGTATCCCCCCCCCATCCCTGATAACCAACAAGGATTGTTACATTTTGCATGTGAATTTTTTCATAGGTTTTTACAATAGAGGTCTCATACAATATTTGTTCTTTTGTGATTGACTTATTTCATGCAGCATAATGCCCTCCAGTTTCATCCATGTTATGAGATGGTTCACAGATTCATTGTTGTTCTTTCTCGTTGCATAGTACTCCATTGTGTGTATGTACCATAGTTTGTGTATCCATTCATCTGTTGATGGGCAACTAGGTTGTTTCCATTGTTTTGCTATTCTGAACAATGCTGCCATGAACATAGGTGTGCATATGTCTATTCGAGTGACGACTCTTATTTCTCTAGGATATACTCCTAGGAGTGGGATTGCTGGATCGAATGGTATGTCTATTTCTAGCTTTCTAAGGAAGCACCATATCATTTTCCAAAATGGTTGTATCATTTTGCATTCCCACCAGCAGTGCATAAGAGTTCTCATCTCCACGCAGCCCCTCCAACATCTGTTATTTCCAGTGTTTTTCATTCCTGCCAGTAATGCCGGGGTTAGATGGTATCTCATAGTGGTTTTAATTTGCATTTCTCTAATGGCTAGTGATTGCGAGCATTTCCTCATGTGTCTGTTGGCCATTTGAATGTCTTCCTTGGTGAAGTGTCTGTTCATTTCCTTTGCCCATTTTTTGATAGGATTGTTTGTCTTTTTGTTGTAGAGGTGTTGGATTTTCTTGTAGATTATGGAGATTAGACCTTTGTCTGACTTGTACTGTCCAAAAATGTTTTCCCAGTCTGTAGGTTCTCTTTTTACTCTTTTGGTGAAGTCTTTTAAAGAGCATAGGTGTTTGTTTTTTAGGAGATCCCAGTTATCTAGCTTATCTGTTGGGTTTTGTGCGTTGATGGTTATGGTTTGTATCCTGTTAATGCCGTGTATTCAGGCCTGTAGTGTTGGTCCTATTTTTTTCTTCTATGAACTTTATAGTTTTAGGCTTTATATTCAGGTCTTTGATCCATTTTGAAGTAGTTTTTGAATACTGTGTGAGGTATGGGTCCTATTTCATTTTTTGAAAATGGATATCCAGTTTTGCCAGCACCATTTCTTAAAAGGACTGTCTTTTCCCCATTTGATGTACTTTGGGCCCTTGTCGAAGATCAGGTGACCGTAGGTGGATGGATTTACATCTGGGTTCTCAATTCTGTTCCACTGGTCAATGTCTCTGTCGCTGTACCAGTACCAGGCTGTTTTGACTACTGTAGCTCTATAGTAGGTTCTGAAGTCAGGTAGTGTGAGTCCTCCAACTTTATTCTTCTTCTTCAGTAGTGCTTTACTTATTCGGGGCTTCTTCCCTTTCCATATACAGTTAATTATTAGTTTTTCCATCTCTTTGAAGAATGTTGTTGGTATTTGGATCGAGATTGCATTGTATTTGTAAATTGCTTTGGGTAGAATTGCCATTTTCACAATGTTGAGTCTGCCTATCCATGAACATGTTATGTTTTTCCATTTATGTAAATCCTTTTAGGTTTCATGCAGTAGTGTTTTGTAGTTTTCTTTGTATAGGTCTTTTACATCCCTGGTCAGATTTATTCCTAAGTATTTTATCTCTTTAGGGGCTATTGAAAACGGTACTGATTTCCTGATCTCCTTTTCATCGTTCTCTTTACTGGTGTATAGGAATGCAAATGATTTTTGAATGTTTATCTTGTATCCTGCTACTCTGATGAATCTTTCTATTAGTTCCAGTAGATTTCTCCTGGAGTCTTTAGGGTTTTCTATGTATAGTATCATATCATCTGCAAACAGGGAGAGTTTAACTTCTTCATTACCAATTTGGATGCCCTTTATTTCTTTCTCTTGCCTTATTGCTCTAGCTAGAACTTCCAGCACAATGTTAAATAGGAGTGGTGATAAAGGGCATCCTTGTCTTGTTCCTGTTTTCAAGGGGAATGTTTTCAGCCTCTCTCCATTAAGAATGATGTTGGCCATTGGTTTTGCATAGATGCCCTTTACTATGTTGAGAAATTTCCCTTCTATACCTATTTTATTGAGAGCTTTTATCAGGAATGGGTGTTGGACTTTGTCAAATGCCTTTTCTGCGTCAATTGAGATGATCATGTGATTTTTTTCTTTCCTTTTATTTATGTGGTGGATTACGTTGATGGATTTTGTAATGTTAAACCATCCCTGCACACCTGGTATGAATCCTACTTGGTCGTGGTGTAGTATTTTTTTTATATTATACTGAATTCTATTGGCTAGAATTTTGTTCAGAATTTTTGCATCTATATTCATGAGAGATATTGGTCTGTAATTTTCTTTTTTTGTGATGTCTTTGCCTGGTTTTGGTATCAGCGTTATGCTGGCTTCATAGAATGAATTTGAAAGTGTTGCTTCCTCTTCTATGCTCTGAAATAGCTTGAGTAGGACTGGTACAGGCTCTTCTGTAAATGTTTTGTAGAATTCTCCAGTGAAGCCATCTGGGCCAGGGCTTTTTTTGGTTGGGAGTATTTTTATTACCTTTTCAATCTCTTCTCCTGTTATGGGTCTGTTCAGGTTTTCAATATCACTTTGTTGTAGTTTGGGTAGGCCATATGTTTCTAGAAATTTATCCATTTCCTCTAGGTTTTCAAATTTGTTGGAATATAGTTTTTCATAATATTCTGTTATAATGCTTTTTATTTCAGTTGGGTCTGTTGTAATGTCCCCCATTTCATTTCTTATTTGGGTTATTTGTGTCCTCTGCTCTTTTTCTTTTGTCAGTCTGGCCAGTGGTTTGTCAATTTTGTTGATTCTTTCAAAGAACCAACTTTTGGTTTTGTTCATTCTTTCTATTGTTTTTCTGTTCTCTATTTCATTGATTTCTGCTCTGATCTTTACTATTTCCTTTCTTCTGTTGGTTGTAGGCTTTTTTTGTTGTTCTCTTTCTATTTGTTTGAGTTCTGTAGTTAATGTTTTGATTTTGTCCCTTTCTTCTTTTTTGATATGTGCATCTATTGTTATAAATTGTCCTCTGAGGCCTGCCTTTGCTGTGTCCCAACGGTTTTGGTATGATGTGTTTTCATTTTCATTTGATTCTAGGAATTTTTTAATTCCATCTCTGATTTCTTCTATTACCCATTGATGTGTAAGCAGATTATTATTCAGTTTCCATGTGTTTGATTTTTTTTCCTTGCTCTTTCTAGTGTTAATTTCTACCTTGATGGCATTGTGGTCAGAGAAGATACTGTGAATTATCTCAGCATTTTGGATCTTGTTGAGGATTGCTCTGTGGCCTAAGATGTGGTCTATTATGGAGAATGTTCCATGTGCATTGGAGAAGAATGTGTACTTTGCAGCAGTTGGATGGATTGTTCTATATATGTCTATAAGGTCCAGTTGGCTGATTGTGTCCTTTAGGTCTTCTGTATCTTTGCTGAGTTTCTTTTTAGTTGTTCTGTCCTTTACTGAGAGTGGTGTGTTGAAGTCTCCTACTATTATTGTGGAACTGTCAATTTCTCTTTTCAGTGCTGTTAGAGTTTTTTTTTATGTATTTTGGAGCCCTGTCATTGGGTGCATATATATTTTTTATGGTTATGTCTTCATGATGGATCATCCCCTTAATCATTATATAGTGTCCTTCTTTGTCTTTTATGGTAGATTTTGTTTTAAAGTCTATTTTATCTGAGATTAGAATTGCCACTCCTGCTCTTTTTTGGTAGTTGTTAGCTTGATATATTTTTTTCTAACCTTTGATTTTTAATAAATTCACATCTTTGTTTCTAAGGTGTGTCTCTTGTAGACAGCAAATTGATGGATCCTGTTTTCTTATCCATTCTGCCACTCTCCGTCTCTTTATGGGTGCATTGAGTCCATTTACGTTCAGTGTAATTATTGATAAATGGAAGTTTGTTGCTGTCATTTTGTAGTGCTTTTTTTTGTGGTGCTGAAGTTTTCTTTGTTCTTCTTACTCTCCTGTGCTGAGTTACTTTTGTTTGTGGATTTTTTTTTTCATTTCTTTTGTTTTTGTAGGTTTTGTTTTTGTTGAGACTTTATGTTTTTTGTCTTTATTTTTATGAGTTGGTTTGTTAAATTTCTTTGTTGTTACCATGAATTTTACCCTTATCTTTATAATTTTGAAGCAGTCTACCCTTATTTCGTATCGCCTTGCCTTCCTCTCCATTAGAAGGTTCTATACCTATGCCGTTTGTTCCCTCTTTCATTGTTTTGATGTTGTTGTCATCCTTTGATTGATTTCTCTGATTCCCTGTTGTATTTCTTTTGTTTTTGGAAAGTCCTCTGTAATTCAGTTCCTAGAATGGTATCTGGTTCATATGAACCTGCGTCCTAGGTCCTAGGTCCTGCCTGAGGGCTGAAGCTGTTTGTCCTCAGATCGAAGAACTCCCTTTAATAATTCTTGTAAGTTTTGTTTGACTTTTGCATATTCCTTTAGTTTCTGTTTATCTGGAAATGACCTAATTTCACCATCAAATTTGAATGAGAGTTTTGCAGGATATATTATTCTTGGCTGACAATTTTTTTCTTTCAAGAGTTTATATATGTCATCCCATTGCCTTCTTGCCTGCATGGTTTCTGCCGAATAATCTGAGCTTAGTCTTATTGTTTCTCCTCTGTATGTGACTTCTTGTTTTTCACGAGCTGCTCTCAGGATTCTTTGTTTGTCTTTAGTTTTAGCGAGTGTGAATATGATATGTCTTGGTGATTTTCTTTTGGGGTATCTTCTATATGGGGTTCGTTGAGCTTCTTGGATGGCCAGCTTTTCATTTTTCATAATATTGGGAAAGTTTTCTGTCAGCAGTTCGTCAATGATCCTCTCTGTGTTTTCTGTTTTCTCCCCCTGTTCTGGTATGCGAATCACTCATAAGTTTTTGCTTTTAATTGTGTCCCACATAACTCTCAGGGTCTCTTCATTTTTCTTTGTTCTTTTTTCTGAGTTTTCCTGAAACAGAGTTGTATCCAAGTGTTTGTCTTCAGTTCCACTGATCCTGTCTTCCATGGTTTCAGATCTACTTCTCAGCCCTTCTATGACACTGTCCATTTCTGAAATCTTGTTGTTTATCTTTTGGATTTCTAATTGTTGTTTTTGTATAATTTCGAGTTGTGAATTTAGTTTGACATTTTGTTCCTGCATCATCTTCCTGAATTCTTCCAATTTTTTGTCTGTATTTTCCATGAATTTGTCTATTTTTTCCTCATGTTTGTCAGCTTTTTGCCTCAGTTCTTGGAAAATTCCGAGTATTAGTGATTTGAGTTCCCTATCAGGTATTTCTAGTGCATTTTCCTCCACAGGAGAGTTATCTGGTGTTTCAATTTGGACGCCTATTGGAGCCATCTTGTCTTGTTTTTGTAAATGTTTTGATATTGTTTGCTGTTTTCGGGGCATTCAGTAGATATTTCTCTTGTTTACTGATTGTAGATTTTTTTTGTTTGTTTGTTTCGTCCTTGTGGTACAGCTGGGCAGATCTAGCTCAAGAGGACCCACTGGGACGGGTTGTTTGTGACACTCACCGCAGCCACCAGGACAGTCGGTAGTCAGTGCTGGGCAGGTTCCAATAGGGCATGCCTTCACAGCTTGGTGGTGTGATGTCATGTGCACGGTGCAGGTAGGTAGGGTGCAGCGGGATGATTGTTATGTGTGAAGCTAAGCTGGATATGGGAGTGAGGAGATAGGAGCAGGAGCAAAAAGCATACAAACATAAAAGAATGCTAGGGGAGCTTGTCATTGGAATGTACAGATGAGAGACTATGGGATGGAGGAAACCAGAAGGGGGAAGAGAAAGAAAAGGAAAGAATGACCAGATAAAAATCAGAAAAGTTAAAGAACTGCAACGTTCCTAGGGATCCCACCGATGCAGCTATGAGGTCTGGGGGAGTCGGTCTCAGTTTTCACAGCACAGCCTGGCCAGAAGGTACAGAGGCATACATCGCCAGTCATTCTGTCTCCCACTGGATGCTCTGCGAGGCTGCTCTCCCGTTCGCTGGTCTCCGATAGGAATCCAAGATGGTGGATCCGCACTGCGTTAGCTGGTAAGGAATCTCTGCATGAGTCTCTCCTCGCTCTCCGTTCTCTTTTAGTATTCTCACTCCGTTTGGTGTTTGGCTGAGTTCTTTATCTCTTCATTTGGTGTTCTAGGGTTTCAGGATTGTTGATTCTCTGTTAGGCTTAGTTTTTTGGATCTTTGCTGTGGAGGGACTGCGTGGTGCTTCTGCCTAGAGAGCCATCTTGCCCCGGCTCCCCTTTAGTAATTCTTGTAAGTTAGGTTTGTTTTTTACATATTCCCTTAATTTCTCTTTATCTGGAAATGTGCTAATTTCACCATCATATTTGAATGAGAGTTTTGCAGGATATGTTACTGTTGGCTGGCAATTTTTTTTCAAGCTTTTTAATATATCATCCCATTGCCTTCTTGCCTGCATGGTTTTTGCCGAATAATCTGAGCTTAGTCTTATTGTTTCTCCTCTGTATGTGACTTCTTGTTTTTTACGAGTTTCTCTCAAGATTCTTTGTCTTTGGTTTTCGCAAGTGTGATTATTGTATGCCTTGGTGATATTCTTTTGGGGTCTGTCCTATATGGGGTTTGTTGTGCTTCTTTTATGGCCCCGTTTTCATCTTTCATGATATTGGAGAAATTTTCTGTTGGCAGTTCTTCAATGATCCTCTCTGTTTTCTGTTTTCCCTCCCTGTTCTTGAACTCCAATCACTTACAAATTTTTCCTTTTGATTTTATCTCACATAACTCTCAGGGTCTCTTCATTTTTCTTTGTTCTTTTTTCCGAGTTTTCCTCAAACAGAATTGTATCCAAGTGTTTGTCTTCAGTTCCTCTGATCCTGTCTTCCACTGTTTCAAATATGTTCCTCAGCCTTTCTACGACACTGTCCATTTCTGATATCTTCTTGTTTATCTTTTAGATTTCTAATTGTTGTTTTTGTATAATTTCTTGTTGTGAATTTATTTTGGTATTTTGTTCCTGTATTATTTTCCTGAATTTTTCCATTTTTTGTCTGTATTTTCCATGAATTTGTCTATTTTTTCCTCTTTTTTTTTCCTTCTACTTTTAAGCTTGAACTCTTGGATAATTCTGAGAATTAGAGATTTGAATTCCCTATCAGGTAGTTCTAGTGCCTTTTCTTCCACTGGAAAGTCATCTGGTGTTTCATTTTGGATGCCTACTGGAACCATCCTGTCCTGTGATTGTAAATGTTTTACTATTTTGTGCTGTCTTCCGGGCATTCAGTAGTTATTTTTCTCGTTTATTGATTGTAGATATGTTTGTTTCATCCTTTTTTTTTTTTTTTTAATTTGGGTATGTCTGAGCAGCCGGGTTGTGTGTTCTTTGTTGTTTGCTCATCTATGGGCACGATACTTTTTGCCTCTTTTTCTGATCGACAGGGTCAGACACTCAGATATGGTACAGCAGGTCAGGTCTAGCTGAAGAGGAGTTGCTGGGATGGTTTGCTTGTTGCACTTACTACGGCCACAAGGGCATTGCCAGTAATCAGTGCAGGGCAGGTTTCAGTAGGCCGTGACTGTGCTGCTTGGTGGTGTTAAGCGCATGGGCAGGCAGGAAAGATGGAGGAGGGAGATTGTGATGTGTGGAGTTAAGATGGGTACAGGAGAGAGGAGAGAGGAACAGGAGCCAAAAAAGTAAAAACAAAAAAGCGTGCTAGGGGAGCTTGCCCTTGGAGTGGAGAGATGAGAGAGTATGAAATGGAGAAAAACAAAAAGGGGAAGAAGAAAATAATGAATAAATAAAAATTAGAAAGAAAAAAGAAGAGCAAAGCTCCCAGGGATCCCAGTGGTGCGACTAGGAGATGTGGGGAAGTTGTTCTCAGGTGACGAAGTACAGCCTGGCTAGAAGGCATAGAGGTATCACTCAGCACCAGGTATTCAGGGAACAGGAAGAGAAGGGAGGTATAGAGAGATGAGAAACTGAGTAATGAAGAAAAACAAAAAGGGAAAAAGAGGGAAAAGAAAAATAAAACAAACTTCAAAAAAGAACAAGGAAACCCCCCCAAAATACAGAAAAGAAAACATGAAAAAAGAAATGCCCACAGGGATGCCTCTTCATGTCTGCGCAAGCTGAGGGGGGGTCCTAAGCTGTGCAGCACTGCCTGGCTAGAATGGGCTCCCAATTTGAGAAAAGAAAAAGAAAACAAACAATTCAAAACAAACAAACAAAATGCCCCAGGATCCCACCAGTGTGACAGCACGGGCCGGGAAGCAGTTTCACATTCGAGCAGAGTTTCAGAGCCTTTCAGGAAGAAACAATGATGGGTCTTGGAGCCAGGTAGTTGAGCGAAAGGAGGGGGAGTAGGTGAGAGGTAAAAAGAAATCAAAAGAAGCAGAAAAAAGCAACACCAGCAGCCAACAAATGGCACTCAGGGAGTTGGCCAGCATGGCGGGTGGAATCCAAGAAGCCAGTGCTTCCTGGCCAGGAGACTGTGGCCATGGGAAGCAGAGGAGGCTGAGTGGGGGTGAAGAAGGGTGAGGGGTGAGAAAGCGTATATCACTGGTTACTGGTTATTCTGTCTCCTGCTGGAAGCTCTGATAGGAGTGCAAGATGGTGAATCCGTGCTGTGTTAGGTGTTAGGGGACCTCTGCATATATGTCTCCTTGCTCTCTTTTCTCAGTTTCTTATTCCATTTGGTGCTTGGCTGAGTTCTTTATCGCTTCCTTTGATGCTTAGGGTTTCAGGATTGCTGTTTTCTTTGTTTGGCTTAGTTTTTCGGATCTTTGGTATGAAGGGACTGCATGGTGCTTCTGCCTAGAGCGCCATGTTGCTGGCTGTCCTCATCAAAGGATTTTATTGAATAAGTGAAAAGACAACCTGCATGTTGGGAGAAAATGTTTGGGAATCATATATCCAGTAAAGATTTATATCCAAAATTTGTATATAAATTCTACAACTCAACTACAAAAAGGCAAATAACACAATTAAAAAATGGGCAAAAAATGAACAGACAGTCCACTAAAGAGTATACCCAATAGACCAACAAACACATGAAATCATTCTTAATTTTTTTAGCCATCAGAATGAATCAAATCAAAACCACAATAAGATACCACCTCATTCCCACTAGGATGGCAAAAAAAAAAAAAAAGGAAAATAAGAAATGTTGTGAGGATGTGAGATATTGCAACCCTTATCCATTGCTGGTGGGTAAGCGAAGTAGTACCCCGATTGTGGAAAACAATGTGGTGGTTCTTCAAAAAATGAAGAAGTAGAACTACCATATGTCCAACAATTCCACTCCTAGATTATACTCAAGAGACTTAAAAACAGCAACACAAAGAGACACTTGTATGTCAGTGTTCATTGCAGCACTATTCACAATAGCCTAGTAATGGAAGCAACCCTAATGTCCTTCAACAGATGAATGGATAAACAAAGCATGGTACATACATACAATGGAAGACTACTCAGCCATAAGGAAAAATGAAGTCCTGATATATACTACAATATGGATGAACCTTGAGGACATTATGCTGAGTGAAATGAGTCAATCACAAAAGGGTAATTATTGCATGACCTCACTTAAACAAAATTACAAGAATAGGCAAATGTGTAGAGACCAAAATTTACTAGTGTCACCAGGGGTGGAAGGGATGCAGAGCAGGCAATCATTGTTTGGGAAGCAGTGAGTTTCTGTTTATGGTGATTGGAAATTTGGCATTGATTAAGGGTAATGGTTGTGCAGACAAATAATGTAATTTATTTCACTAAACATCTGAAAAAGGTTGAATTGACAAGTGTGTTATATATATTCTTACAACAACAAAAAAAGAGAGAATAGTTACTGATAATTATGTACTACCAAACAGCTCATGGCATTTGTTATCTTGTTTCAGAGATTTATAGACATGGTTTCATGGGATATTCTAGTCAATTGTCATAATATGGTTTTTAATGCATCTATTCTAGATCCTAGTTATTTATGTAGTTCCTGGGTTCTTGAAAGCTTGGAAGCAGCCTTCCAAGGTACAACAACTGCATTCTCCTGGAGCAACAGAGGAAGAAGGATAAGCAGCAATAAGAGGAGGGTCTGGAATATGTGTCTAATTGTCTTCATGAACAACTAACTCTTTGCCATGAGACCAGAAGAACTGGATAGTGCCTGGCTACCATTGGTGAACATTTTGATCAAGGACTCAATAGATGAATCGTGATAAAAAGGGAGAAAATGTAGAACAGAATTTTAAAATCTCATGGATTACAGACTTTCTGGAGCCATTGAAACTGAATGACCAGCCCCCGAAACAATTGCCATGAAGAAACATTTAAACCTTGAACTGAAACTATCTCCTGAAATTATATTTAAGCCAAACAATAGTTTAGCTTAATTAGTAGAGAATATTTGCCTTGAGTATTGAGCATTTTAAAAGGATTATTTACATGTAATCAAATTGACAAAAGCAACTTGAAAGGTTAAATGAGAAGCTGGAGGTAATGATTTTATATTAATTGTGGTAAAATACTCTGGAAAAGGATATTGAGTAGGGTGGCACAACTTCAAAAATGTATCCAATGTCACTGAATTATATATGTAGAAATTCTTGAATCAGTGTATTTTTTTTTTATAAAAAAAACAGGAGAACTTCTAAATTGGATAGGAAGAAGTAAAGCTATCTCTATTTGCATATTTTATGATTCTATATAGAGAAGAATCCCAAAGTTCCACAACAAAGGCACTAGAGCTAATAAATTCAGCAAATTTGCAGGGTAAAATATCAACATGATAAAATTTAGTTATGCTTCTATAAACTATCAATGAACAATCCCAAAAGAGAATTAAAACAATTCCATTGACAACAGCATGTAAAATAATAAAAATTCTGGCAGTAAATGTAAACAAGGAGGTGAAAGACTTGTATACTGAAAACTATACAACATCAGTGAAAGAAATTCAAGAGCATCTAATTAAATGGAAAGACATCCTGTGTTCCTGAATTGGAAGAATTAATATTGTTATGATCTGAATAGTATCAAAAATAATCTACAAATTCAGTGCAATCTATAAAAATTCCAATGGCCTTTCTGTTGCAGAAATTGAAAATACAATCCTCAAATCCACATGGGATTGCAAAGGGCATCAAATTGTTTTGGCTAGGAGTGGAGGAGAAAGATGGCAATGTGAGTAGATGCTCCCATTTACTCCTCAGAAACTAACCCACTGAACAACAAATAAAAACAAGCAGAGACTGATATTTCAGAACTCCAGGTGGTAGCTGAGGTGTTAGAGAGTAGGAGTGGTCCAGAAACGGGATAGAAGAGGAGCAGGGATGGTACAGAAGCTAGGAGAACCCACTTGCTAACATCAGGAGCACTTAATCATTGCAGCCATTTTGGGACAGGGTTGGGTAATACCCCAAACAGAACACAAAGAAGGAGCTAATGTTAGGAAACTGCAACTCATTTTTTTTAAAGGCGACACGAATTGGTCTTGGGAATTCGTGGGTCATAAAACTGGGAGGGGGCAAAGGGAGATCTTGGTGTTGCAAGAGAGTGTTGTTGAATCTCACTGTGGCCCAAAACAGATGGGCACTATGACCAGGAGGAATAGCAAGGGCAGCAGCATAAGAGGAATGCTCCAAACTGACTGGCAACAGAGAGGGAAATGGCCCAGAGCAGGACACTGTGAGAGAGCCTGTGCAGGGGTGCCCATGAGGGAAAGATATAGACAGCTCCCACCTTTGCCACAGGAAAGTCAATTCTTACAGCTTACATCAGTGTCTGCAGCCAGATAAACTCCCCACTCCTGCACATGTGTATTGAATGTTAAGAGATCAAGCATCCAGAATTGCTGCATCAGCACTTAAAAAAAAAAAAAACGGATAAGAGTGTCCTCTAGGGTTCTCAGGAGAAGATATCAAACCCTTTGCTGCTGAATTAATTCTGACTTATAGAATCCCTCTGGGGATGAGTGGAGCTATTCTGTGGTGTTCTCAGGGCTGTGAGTCTTTGTGGAGGTGGGCTGTTTCACATTTCTCCCATGGAACTGCTGGTGGACATAGGCCCTGGCCTTTCAGTTGGAAGCTGGGCACTTGGCTGCTACACTACCACAGTGCCCAGTTGGAAAATTGAAAACCAAAATACAAAATTCAAAGTGAAAAAAAGAAAAGGCTCAAATTTAACAACAACAGAACACTAAAACACATAAAATCACAAAACAAGAAGTACGAATCAAATGCAGAACATGAAGAAGAGGAAATTTCTCTTAACAAAGGCCAGACTATTGCAAAGAATTGATAATTTTCAGACTATGATGATAAATATGTGCATTTCTAACATGCATAAAACCGAAAACATACTACACCTCTTTACACAGAAAACAAACTATTGGAGATCAGGAAACAAATGGAGGAACAAAATGAGAGACTCATCAAGTAAATTGAAAACATCAAAAAAAAAAAAAAAAAGAGAGAGAACTACTAGAACTGAAGAATAAAGTAACTGGATTAGAAAAAGCAAGAGAAACACTCAACAATAGAGTCAAACAAACAGAAGATAGAATAAATGATCTAGAAGATAAAATCACTGAATGTATCAAGTCTCAAGAGAAACGAGAGAAAAAAACAAAGAAAAGCAAAAAAACCCAAAAGGAAAATTAGGATTCAATTAAGAAATCTAACATTAGAAGTATTGGAATCCCAGGACACAGTGACAACAATAAAGGCACAGAAGCGATTTACCAAGAGATTATCAGAGAGAATTTCCCAGACCTGAACAGAGAATCAAGCTTGCAAATACAGGAAGCTACAGGAACCCATGGGGACCCTATCTTATTCTCTAGAGAAACAAAACCAGTGAAGGGTATGTGTATATGTGTGTATACTTTACCAAGCATGATGTCCTTCTCCAGGGATTGATCCCTCCTGATAACATGTCCAGAGTACGTGAGACATAGTCTCACCATCCTTGCTTCTAAGGAGCATCCTGGTTGCACTCCTTCCAAGATGGATTTGTTTGTTCTTTTGGCAGTCCATGGTATATTAAGAATTCTTCACCAACACAATTCAAAGGCATCAACTCTTCCATCTTCCTTATTCATTGTCCAGCTTTTGCATGCATATGAGGCAATTGAAAACACTATGGCTTGGGTCAGGCACACCTTAGTCCTCAAGGTGACATCTTTTCTTTTTAACACGCAGTTGTAGAGGCCAGTAAGTCCCAAGTCTGTGGGTCGGGCATCAGACTGGAGGCTTCTTCTGACTCATGTAGCTGCGGGGGATGACCAACCCAAGATCCACAGGTCAGATGGCAGGCTTTGGGCTCATGGGCTGCAAAGGCTGACAAATCCAACATCGGCAGATAAGACGGCAGGCTGCTGGCCCGAGTCACAAAAACCAGAGGTCAGATGGTGATGAGCCTAATGCAGGATCCAGAGCAGAGCAAAACTAGCAAGTTTTGCCACAAAGTCCACAGATATTGGATGAAGTCATGCCTGCATGGAAACTCCCTTTCAACCAATTGGTTATTCATAGCAGATCTCATCATGGAGGTAATTACACCATTATATGACTGCCAAACTACATCATAACTACCAAACCACTGAGAATCATTCCCCGGGCAAGTTTATACACAAGCTTAATGATCATGTCCATCTCTTGTCAACTTGGCACCTGTACCCATCTTAAACTATACATAATTTCTGAATAAAGACAATTATAAAATCATACTTTTGCCTAACAGGATACAACTAACACACATAAAGCAGAAAATGCACTAGACCTGTTTACATCTTGTATTTTATAAGTGAAGAAAACATAAATATTTGACGCGCACATTCAAGGCAGAAATACTGATAACAATTACAGTACTAGTTTCTGCAACTGGTCATGTGGTGGTAACTGGTATTTAGAACTACTAGAACAATAATCTCTACAATCTCTCCAGGAAAGAAGTATTGCTTTTGGTTTACTATTTTCCTAGACGGGGGCAGTTATAATGGCTTCCACTTGGTTTTTTCTAAAATAATACCCCTTACTCCATTTGTCAAGGATCCAATATGGGGGTTCTGCCACTTGCTGAGTATATCTATTCCAATTATTCTTTCTGGAACTGAGGAAATCATTACAGGATGGGTTCGGGGACCCCCTGGACCTACTGGGAGATGGACATGAGCTAAAATTTAATTAATAACCTAAACTCCTTATTTCCTACTCTGACTGTTGGGCCACAGTGACATTTTGGGCCTCCTGGAATTAGTGTCATATTCGAGGGGTTATGGGTTTGTAAACTTGCTCAAGTCTTGGAATTGATTGAGGGGCTGTGGCTCTGTATTCTGGTGATTCAAGTTAGACTGCTGTTCATTTGACTTAGAATACATGTGCTTGTACAGAGAAACTAAATATTTAGTAGATTTCCTATCTATTTCACTCTTAGGACACCATGACGAAGTAGCCAAAGTCATAGGTCCATATGATTCAGACTATTGTGATTACTGCTTTGACTCCGCTGTCTGTTATAACGATGCCCATCCTGTGTTTGTCAACTGAGTGCCACCACTTGGCCCCTACCACCACAGGGTCATATCAGACCTATTGTAATTTGGTGTCTAAATTCAGTTAGAGCACCTCCCACTGTCAAATATGACTTACACAAAATAGCAATCACAGCGGTCTTCGAGAATGAATGGTCTCCCTTCACAAATTTTTTCCTCATCATTGTGGTGAAATGTGTGTCCTCTGCACTCCATATGTGGGTCTATGGGTCTAAACTTATGGATCCACTGTAACATGCCAATTTCCCTAAGCCTTAGGATACCTTATGCATCAGTATACCAAGACAGGTCTGGTATTTAGTGTAGGCCACTGTATAGTCCATGCTTCAGCAATCCAACCAAATAAACTAATAGATTCTTCCCTAACCTCCTGAGCTGAAACACTGAATGAAGAATCTGTGCTTAGTTGGCCCATATTAATAAATTCAGACGGATCCATGTTTATTTTCCTTGCACCATTATCCTACACCCTCAACAGCGATTCCTACACATATTTCCCAGGCTTCTGTATGAGCATATTAGAAAAGTCAAGCAGTTCTTTTGGAGTGTAGAGTACCTACACTTGGATCACATTTTGTATTTCATCTTTTGGGACATGTTGGGACTTAAGTCTAGTTATAGGTTTAGAAGCAAAAATAGGTGGTTGGGATGTGTTATGAGAACATTTAGCATCGTCTTATAAGGCACCTTCCTCAGGTGATACCTCAGGCAATGACTCAGCCACCTCTCCAGGGGATGACTCAGATGTTGCACCAGTCAATATCTCAGATAAAGGCTCCTCAGACACAGCTGGGTTAATCTCATCAGATGGGGGTGAATAGACTAATGGTTTTGTTAGCAGGAGCAATTCAACTGAATTTAGGGACTTAGTGTCTCCAGCTTCCTGATGATCTGTCCATATGTCCCCATCCCAATTTTCAGTATCCCATTTTATTCTAATGAGTACCCTCACTTTAGCTTCAGACACCATTCAAGGTTGGGAATTAAACTGGCATTGTATTTCAGCCACTGTTACAATAAGACTCTGAGTTTGAATTTCAGCAATATCGGCTTTGTTACTATAAGAAACAAGACTTTCTTTCATACAAGTGGCAACTTTGAGTTCGTCTATGTGGTGCTTGAGCTTTGACTCTGAAACCCTGAGCTCATTTCTTTCTTATATCAATTTACCTAGTGAAAGTAGGACTACCAACAAGCTTCCTTATGCTTCTTATTCTGACAAATTGTAGAAAAGTATCAAACGTGATCACCCATAGCCTTGCCTCTCAACAATACTTGATGTATTGGTGGTTATATTTTGCATATTTCTATTGCCACCTCACACCATGGATTAGCAGTGCCTTCTTTACTACTGGAAGCAGAGTCATCAACATCTTTAAGACTACCAGACTTGAAACTGATTTAAAAAACTCATCCACAATTTTGTTTCTCTAGAACCACTCTCAGTATCAAATGTCTTAGTGAAGAGTACAAAATTATACACCAATATACCTTATGAACATAGACGTAAAGTTTTTCAAAAAAATTCTAACCAAAAGACTTCAGCAACATATAAATAAACACATCAAGTGGGACTTATACGAGGATTACAAGGGTGGTTCAACCAGGGCCTCTAACCAGTTTGAAATAGTTCAGTTATGACCAATGGAAACAATGGCTGCATACGTGATTCATAGCAACCAAATTTCTTGAGCATTGGATTTTGACCCAAGTAGAAAATAGACAGCACTGCCCCACTCAAAGATGGTGGATAACCACACTGCAACACATATTCAAAGTGATGCAATCGGCCACCGTCTTTGAGTGGGGTACCACTGCCTATTTCCTACTTGGGTCAAAATCTGATGTGCAAGAGACTTGGTTGCTATGCAACACGTATGCTGCCCTTGCTTCCATCAGCCATGACTGAACCATTTGAACCACTTAGAAGCTCCGGATTCAACATTAGAAAATAAATCAATGTAATCCACCACAAAATAAAACAAAACAAAACAACCATATAATCATATCAAATGATGCATGAAAGGCTTTAGATAAAACTCAACACCTTTCCTGATAAAAACTCTCGGTAAAATAGAGAATAGAGGGGAAATTTCACAACATAATTAAAGGCATATATTCAAAACTAACAGACAACATTATACTCATTGGAGAAAGGATGAGAGCCTTCCCATTTAGAACAGGAATGAGAGAAGGATGTCCATTATCACCACTCTTATTCAATATTGTACTGGAAGTCCTAGCCAGAGCAATAAGACAAGAGAAATAAAAAGCTCTTAAATAGGAAAGAAAGAAGTAAAACTATATTTGCAAATGGCATAATCCTATACATAGAAAACACTAAAGATTCTACAAGAAAACTGCAGGAACTAATAGAAGAATTTAGAAACATTGCAGGGTAGATGATCAACACTTAAAATCAGTTGGGTTTCTCTATACGAAAAAAGACTAGTCTGAAAGAGAAATCAAAACAATACCATTTATAATATCCCTCAAATAGATGAAATACCTAGGAATTAACCTAACCAGGGACATAACAGACTTATACAATGAAAATTATAAAACACTACTGCAAGAGACTAAAAAAGACCTACAAAAATAGAAAGCCATCTGTCATGGATTGAATTGTGTCCCCCAAAAAATGTGTGTAGCAACTTGGCTGGGTCATGATTCCCGGTGTTGCATGATTGTGTAATCTGATGTGATTTCCTTATGTGTTGTAAACCCCATTACTATGATGAGATTATAAGTGATGTCCTTATGTGTTGTAAATTCTATCACTGTGATGAGGTTATACAGATGAGGTTGAAAAGATTAGATAGTGTCTTAATGCAATCTCTTTTGAGATATAAAAGAGAGAAGTGAGCAGAGACATATGGGAACCCCCTACTACCAAGAAAGCAGTGCTGGGAGCAGAGCACATCCTTTGGAGCTGAGGTTCCTGCGCAGAGAAGCTCCCAGACCAAAGGAAGACTGTTGCATCACAAGGACCTTCCTCCAGAGATGACAGAGAGAAGGTTTTTCCTGGAGCTGATGCCCTGAATTTGGATTTGTAGCCTACTGGACTGTGAGATAATAAACTTCTCTTTGTTAAAACTATCCACTTGTGGTATTTCTGTTGGAGCAGCACTAGATGACTAAGACACATCCTTTGCTTAAGTATTGGACAACTTAATATAGTGAAAATGTCAATTGTACCTAAAGTGATCTACGGGCACAATACAATCCCAATACAAATCCCAACAACATCCATTCTTTACTGAAATGGGAAACCTAACGACCAACTTGATATGGAAGGCAAAGAAACCCAGAATAGCCAAAGAAATACTGAAGAAAAAGAACAAAGAAGGAGGACTCACACTCCCCAATATCAAAACATACTATACAGTCACTGTAATCGAAAATTCCTGGCACTGGTTAAACAATAGATACATAGACAAATTAAATAGAATTGAGAACTCAGAATTAAACCCAGCCATGTATGGACAACTGATTTTGACAAAGGATCAAAGTTTTCATTTGGTGGGGCCGAAACAGTCTCTTTAATAAATGGTGCTGGCAAAACTGGATATTCGCCTGCAGAAAAATGAAACAGGACCCATACCTCACACCATACACAAAAACTAATGCAAAATGGATCAACGATCTAAATGTTAATCCTAAAACTATAAAGCTCCTGGAAGAAAACAGAGGGAGAAAACTATGGGACCTGATATTTTATAAAAATAGGATAATGAACATAACAACAAATGCATGGATAGAAGACAAAACAGATAAATGGGACCTCTTAAAAATTGAAAACTTATGCTCATCAAGAGACTTTATTGAAAGAGTAAATAGATAACCTACAGATTGGGTAAAAATATTTGGAAAGACTTATCTAATAATGGTTTGATCTCTAATATCTGTAGAAAATGGCAACAACTCAAAAATAAAAAGACAAACCACCCAATCACAAAATGGGCAAAGGGTGTAACAGAACCTTCACCAAAGAGGACATCCAAGCAGCCAACAAACATATGAAAAGATGTGCATGATCATTAGCCATTAGAGAGAAAAAAATCAAAATTACAATGAGATACTATCTTACTCCAGGCTAAAATGACACTGATAAGAAAAAAAAAAGATAGCAAATGTTGGCAAGGATATGGGGAAATTGGAACCCTTATCCATTGTTGATGGGATTGTAAAATGGTACAACCACTATGGAAAACGGTATGGTACTCTGTCAAAAAACTAGATCTACCTATAATCCAGCAATCCCATTCTTATGTACATTCCATAAACCAAAGCAAACCAAACCTATTGCCATAGAGTCAATTCCGACTCATAGCGACCCTACAGGACAGAGTAGAGCTGTCCCATAGGGTTTCCAAGGAGTGGCTGGTGGATTCAAACTGCCGATCTTTTGGTTAGCAGCTGAGCTCTTAACCACTGTGCTACCAGGGCTCCGGTGTATACCCTAGAGAACTAAAAATAATGACACCAACAGACATATGCACACCTATGTTCATTGATGCTTTATTCCCAATAGCATATAAATTGAAACAACCAAATTGTCCATCAACCGATGATTGGATAAGCAGATTGTGGTACATACATACAATGGAATACTACCCAAACAATGAATGAGTCCGTGAAACCTATTATAACATGGATGAACCTGCAGGGCATGTTGCTAGGTGAAATAAGTCAAGCATATAAGGATAAATATTCTATGATCCCTCTTTTATAAGAAGACAAGAATAGATATAGACAGACAAGTGTTCATCGACGTTTACAGGGGAGGGGAAGGGGAGAGGAAAGTATACTTTGGACTGTAGAGACTTGTTATTTTTATCGATGATGTTAAAAGTGGCAGTGAATGTGGATGTAGTGAGCACAGTGCAACCAAAGTAAAAATGAGTGTTTGAGCACATATAGATGGATATAGGCATATGGTATACGGGTAGGTACAGGTGTGTACATAGGTGAGAACATCTAGAAATAGCTATAACCAAAAACCAAACCCACTTCCATCAAGTCACTTCTGGTTTCTAAAACCCATAACCCGTAACCCGTTGTCTTTGGGTCGATTCCGACTCATAGTGACCCTATAAGACAGAGTAGAACTGCCTCATATGGTTTCCAAGGAGCATCTGGTGGATTCAAACTGCCCAACTTTTGATTAGCAGCCATAGCTCTTCACCACTACACCATCAGAATTTCCTTGGTATTTGTAGGTACGTGTAATTACAAATATATGGGTGCAGACAAATATATTCATTGAAGACACAAATATTCCACAGACATAACCAAGCATCCTCCAAGATTGGTTTTCTGGGTTTGAAAGCTTAGAATCATAATCTCATGGGACAATTCAGTAAATTGGTATAACATAGTTCACAAAAATCATAATCTGTATCCTAGTGAAATGAATAGCATGTGGCGTCTTGAAAGTTTGCTAATGGCCATCTGAGACACAACTATGGCTCTCTACTTTCCAGGAGTAAAACAGTAGGAAAGTAAACAAAACCTCAGAGAAGAAACTAGTCTAAATGAGCCACAACCTCATCTTCCCTAAGACAAAAAGAACTAGATGGTGTCCAGCTACCACCACTGACCATTCTGACCGGGGTCACAATAGATGTTCCCCGATAGAATGGAAGAAAAATATGGAGCAGAACTCAAATTCTTTTTTTAAATTATAGTTTAGATTAAGGTTTACAGAACAAACCAGCTTCTTATTAAACAATTAGTACATACATTGTTTTGTGACATTGGTTGCCAACCCCATGTTATGTCAAGAGAAAGATGATGGCACTAGATTAAAAGATAAGAGTGGTGATAGTAAAAGGAGGTTGATTTTGAAATTTTTAATGCAAATTCAATAGATTTGCTTGAAGTGATATGATTTGAAAGAATAAAAAGAGAGAGGGGGAGAGAAATCACCCATGAGTCCAAGAAATTTTTTTTTTCTTAGAACATCATGTCACTTAGCAAAATAAAGACTAGATAAGGGGTGGGTTTTTGAGGAAGAGAATGTTGAGAATCTGTGGTTATTTGTCATCATGTCATTTGACATCTAAGTGGAGGTGCTGGGCAGGAAGTAGAACGTGTGAGCCTGAGTTTCAGGGGAAGTAGGAAGTTAAATATAAATGTTTGGGAATCATCATCATATTTACAATACTTGAAGACATGAGTTACCAATGAGGTAGAAGGGAAACAACTGCCATAGTCTCTTGGAAGATGACTGAAAACGATTATTTTAGTCAGTTGGGTAATAAGTCACATATGATGCTGTGAGAGAACAATCTAAGATGAAGTATAAGTGTTTCTCATGAGATTCAGAAATGTAGAGGGCATTGTTTACCTTATTGTGAGTTGTTTCCAATAAGTAGTGGGGATAAAAACCTAGTTAAAAAGGATTTATGAGAGAGTGGAAGGAGAGAACATTGAGACAAAGAATAGACAATCCATTTGAGAAGTTTTCTACAAATCTGTGCAGATGAATATAGAGGTGAGGGTGGAGTAAAAGAAGTATGATTTTTAAAAATGTTTGTAAGCTAATGAGTATGATCCAATAATAGTGACATTGCAAGAATGAGTTAGAATAAATGAAGGAGCAATGTTCTTGAGAGGTTGAGGTCCTGCTAAAGGGTTGATTTTAAGTAGAAGCAAGGATAGTTCATCCACTTTAACAAGATAACAGAACGGAAGACAGAGTCTGTGGGTACAAATATAGCAGTTTTGTATATTTTATAGTGGGAAGGCACTTTCTCATTACAGTAAAGACAATATTCATCATCTGAGACTAGGGTGGAAAGGCATCTGATTGATGGCAGTATTGATGTGTCACTTGAACTTTTACATCATAAAATTAAGCAAAACCATTCAGCAAGGTGATGTCTTTTTCTGAAAGCATGTTAAGCTTTAAGGATTGGCCGAGAATAGGTAACGCTTTGGGTTGAACCAGAGCTGGGATTTTACCAAGTGAGTAAGACATACAGAAAGGACTAATGGAGTTAAAGAAGTGTGAAGGGAAAGAATTATATTGGAAAAATGAGAGATAAAAATATAAATAATTTAAAGTAATCTGTCAATGATCATGAAATAAAAAAAGAAGACATTAAAGATGTGAAATACATTTGAAATGGAAAATAGTATAACTGATGCTGCTGATAATACAGTCATGGACACTGATGCTAAGCTTAGAAAAATTAATAAAAATTCAGTATGATGTTTAAAATGATGTGTAATTATATATTATTCACTTAAGCATAGTATTATTGAAAGGACTCAAGGGACTTAAGCAGTTCTTACTCAGAAAAGGTTTACCTTCATCTCATTGCATTCCTCTCTCACCTTCAGCTCTCATCAGGTTCAAATCATAAATCCAATTATTGTTAGTAAACAATGCTGACAAGCTGATATATCCTCTCTGAAACAACTCAGAGGCCCACGGTGACAGAGCTCCATTCATCTTCAGTTAGTAGATTACACAGCATTGACCAAAGATCTGTAGCTCTAGAGATGAGAACCTGGCCTGTCCAGGCTTGCTATACAAGTGATAAGAGAGAAATTAATAAAAATGGAAGATAGGCAATGGGGATCCAACATAATTTTGTTTTTCTGAGGAAGAAAACATAACAAAATGAAAACAACATTTTTATAGCAAATCTGTTTGAACTGACAGATTTAAAATGTATGCTGTGCTTCAGTAAATAGGTGATGCAGATTGATGAACAGAGACATAAATTGGTGGAAAATAAACAAACAAGAAAAACAAAGACCAAACCAGTTGCTGTCGAGTTGATTCTGACTTATGATTACCCTATGTGTGTCAGGTAGAACTAAGCTCCATAGAGTTTTGAACAACTGTGTTCTTTTCAAAGTAGATCACCAGGTCTTTCTTCTAACGTGCTTCTGGGTGGATTTGAACTGCCACCCTTTTGACTAGCACCAAAGTGCTTGACCATTTGTGCCAGCCAGGGGCTCCACAGTAAAAAAAAATACTAGACAAAAAAATAAAGAATAATCCTAAGGACACTATTGCAAAACAACAGTATTCTGAGTAGTTGGTATATTCTCAACAGGGGAAGTCACTCTAAAGTTCTGTGAGATAAATAAAATTTGCGTGTTGATTTTCATACAAAACTCCCAAATATTTATTGAATTTAACAATTACCACTAGAATAAGTAGCATAAGATTAATATTGATTTAGGAACAACTGAACTGGAAATCTTGATAAAGAGATGATGTGACAGGAAGTTTAAGTGTGCTAATTTTTTTATTTTAATAGTGAGTAGTCAATATTAATTACAGTTGTTAATCTAGAACAAAAGTTTAAAGAAATGATAACATACATATTTACATAACAGGTGAATTACAACCGATAAAAAATCCCCCAAGCTATTAGAGTGAAATTGCATTCGAATAAAAAATCAGAAATGTACAGATTATAGACAGTAAGACAACGGAGTTAATCATACACCTTTATGTCATATGGATAAATGTAAATGGAAAATGTATTCAGATAAGGCAATCTATCAATATACATCAGAATGTTCCTGTCTCTTACTACTAATCAGTTGCCATGGTGTCAATTCCAACTCATAGACACCTCATCTGTGTCAGGGTAGAACTGTGCTCCACAGGGGTTTCAATGTGTTTTCCAGAAGTAGATCTCCAGGCCTTTCTTTCAGGGCACCTCTGGATGGACTTGAACCTCCAACCTTTCAATTAGCAGCTGAGCGTTTTAACCATTTGCACCTCTCAGGGACTCTTGTCTCTTAACTCAGTGATGCATACTCATGTAGGTTCTCTTATTTGTAAACATAGGGTTGCTGTGAGTCAAAACTGACTCCAGGGCAACCACAAAACTCAGAACTGTGTGCCACATTATATGTACACATGTTCCTTGCAACATAGTTGTAAAAAAAAAGAAAGTAATGACAGTAGAAATAACAAGTGTTCATCAGGAGAACACCAAACAAAAAAACAAACCCTTCGCCGTTGAGTAGATTCGGACTCATAGTGACCCTATAGGAGAGAGTAGAACTGCACTACAGGGTTTCCAAGGAGCGTCTGGTGGATTTTAATTGCCAACATTTTGGTTAGCAGCCAGGCTCTTAACCCCTGCAACACAACTGATAAGTGTTCATCAGTAGGGCACAGATGAAAGAGTATTTTGCTATTAAAAAAAATGAAAGTGTTGTATGTAGCTGGATTTTTACAGATACACCCTTAAATGTACAAAGAATTGCATTGATCTGTGCATTAAAACAATCTGAAATTATGTGTAAGACATAGTAGATGGTGCTTACTTCGTTTTTGTTTTTAATATAACATCTTTTATTGTAATATAATTCACATGCTATACAATTTACCCTTTTAAAGTGTACAATTCAGTGCATTTTAATATTTTCAGAGAACTGTGCAATCATCATCACTATCTAATTGTACATTTTCATCACTTCTAAAAACATCCTGTACACATTAATCAGTCACTCCCCATTTTTCCATCCTCCTTGCTCTTAGCAGGCACCCGTCTGGTTTTCATCTGTCTGGATTTGCCTATTATAGACATTTCATTAAAATGGAATCATTTGGCCTTCTATCCGTGTGGCATTTGTCACTGAGCATAGTGTTTTCAAGACTCATCCGTGTTATGTATCCGTGCTTTGAGGGAGAGAAACTGGGGAATATTAACAAGATACTGTTTTTCATTTCATTTTTTTTTATTGTTGTAATTAAATGAAGTTTACATTTCAAGTTAGTCTCCCATACAGGAATTTTTTTTTACATACATTGTTATGAGACCCCAACCGCTCACCCCATTCTGCGACAGCACACTCCTCCCCTCCGCCCCTGATTCCGCATGAGCATTCAACCAGCTCCTATACTCTCTCTGCTTTCCCATCTCACCACTGGACAGAAGCTGCCCCTCTGGTCTCTTGTATTTACTTGACTAAGAGACACATTCTTCACAAGTATCACTTTATGTCCCACAGTCCAGTCCAATCCCTGTCTGAAGAGTTGGCCTCGGAAATTGTTTTAGGTCTGGGGTGGTAGACCAGGGGCCATGCTTTCTGGGGCTCCTTCAGTCTTAGTCAGACCATTAAGTCTGGTCTTCTTACTAGAATTTGAGTTCTGCATCCCCTCGTTCTACTGCTCCATCAGGGACCCTCTGTTGTGTTCCCTGTCAGGACGTTCATTGGTGGTAGCTGGGCACCATCTAGTTCTTCTGGTCTCAGGCTGATGAAGTCTCCGGTTTATGTGGCCCATTCTGTCTCTTGGGCCAATACTTTCCTTGTGTCTTTGGTGTTCTTCATTCTCCTTTACTCCAAGTGGTAGGGACGAATTGATGCATCTTAGATGGCCGCATACAAGCTTTTAAGACCCCAGACGCCACTCACCAAAGTAGGATGCAGAACATTTTCTTAATAAGCTTTGTTATGCCAATTGACATAGACGTCCCCTGAAAGCACGGTCCCCAGACCCTACATCCCTGCTACTCTGTCTGTCAAAGTATTTGATTGTATTGAGGAGACTTCTTAGCTTTAGTTTAGTCCAGTTGTGTTGGCTTCCCCTGTAGTGTGTACTGTCCTTCCCTTCACATAAGATGATTTTTATCTACTATCTAGTTACTGAATAACGGTCACCCTCCCTCCCCACCCCCGTAACCATCAAGGAATGCTTTCTTCTGTGTTTAAACCTTTTCTTGAGTTCTTATAATAGTGGTCTTATACAATATTTGTCCTTCTGTGACTGACTAAATTCACTCAGCATAAGTGCCAGCTTCCCCCAAGTTATATGATGTTGCACAGCTTCATCAATATTCTTTATCATTGTGTAATATTCCATTGTGTGGATATACCATAATTTGTTTATCCGTTTGTCCATTGATGGGCACTTAGGTTGCTTCCATCTTTTGGCTATTGTGAACAGTGCTGCAATGAACATGGGTGTGCATATGTCTATTCGTGTGACGGCTCTTGTTTCTCTAGGATATATTCCAAGGAGCGGGATAGCTAGATCGTATGGTACTTCTATTTCTAGTTTTCTAAGGAAGCGCCAAATCAATTTCCAAAGTGGTCGTACCATTTTACATTCCCACCAACAGTGTATAAGTGTTCCAGTCTCTCCACAACCTCTCCAGCATTTGTTATTTTTTGTTTTTGGATTAATGCTAGCCTTGTTGTGGTGAGATGATATCTCATTGTAGTTTTTATCTTCATTGTAGTTTTGATCTGCATTTCTCTAATGGCTAATGATCGTGAGCATTTCTTCATGTGTCTGTTAGCTACCTGAATATCTTCTTTGGTGAAGTACTGGTTCATATCCTTTGCGCAGTTTTTAATTGGGTTATTTGTCTTTTTTCTGTTGAGGTTTTGCAATATCTTGTAGATTTTAGAGATTAAACGCTGATCAGATTTGCAGTAGCCAAAATTTTTTTCCCAGTCTGTAGGTTGTCTTTTTACTCTTTTGGTGAAGTCTTTGATGAGCATAAGTGTTTGATTTTTAGGAGCTCCCATTTGTCTAGTCTCTCTTCTGGTGCTTGTGCATTGTTACTTATGGTTCATATTGTGTTTATGCCATATACTAGGGCTCTTAGCGTTGTCCCCATGTTTTCTTCCATGACTTTTGTTGTTTTCGATTTTATATTTACTTCTTTGACCCATTTTGAGTTAGTTTTTGTACATGGTGTGAGACTTGGGTCTTCTTTCACTTTTTTGCATACAGATATCCAGTTATGCCAGCACCATTTGTTAAAGAGACTGTCTTTTCTCCAGTTAATGGGCTTTGGGCCTTTGTCAAATATTAGCTGATCCTAGGTGGATGAGCTTATATCTGGATTCTCAACTCTGTTCCATTCGTCTATGTATATGTTGTTGTACCAGTACCAGGCTGTCTTAACTACTGTGGCAGTATAATAGGCCCTAAAATCAGGCACAGTAAGGCCTCCCACTTTGTTCTTCTTCTTGAGTAATGCTTCATTTATTTGGGGCCTCTTCCGCTTCCATATGAAGTTGGTGATTTGTTTCTCCATCTCATTAAAAAATGCCTGTGCAATTTGGATCGAGATTGCATTGTATCTGTAGATTGCTTTGGGTAGAATTGACATTTTCCCTATTTTGAGTCTGCCTATCCATGAGCAAGGTATATTTTTCCACTTATGCAGGTCTCTTTTAGTTTCTTGCAGTAGTGTCTTGTAGTTTTCTCTGTAAAGATCTTTTACATCTCTGGTTAAATTTATTCCTAAGTATTTTATCTTCTTGGGGGCTATTGTAAATGGTACTTGATTTGGTGATTTCCTCTTCAAGGTTCTCTTGTTGGTGTAGAGGAATCCAATTGATTTTTGTATGTTTATCTTGTATCCTGAAACTTTGCTGAAAATTCTATTAGTTCCAGTAGTTTTCTTGTGGATTCCTTGGGGTTTTCTGTGTATAAGAACATATCATCTGTGAATAGAGCTACTTTGACTTCTTCCCTACCTATTTGGATGTCCTTTATTTCTTTTTCTAGCCTACCTGCCCTGGCTAGGACCTCCAGCACAATGTTGAATAATAGTGGTGATAAAGGGCATCCTTGTCTGGTTCCTGTTCTCAAGGGGAATGCTTTCAAAGGCTCTCCATTCAGGATGATGTTGGCTATTGGTTTTGTATAAATGCCCTTAATTATACTGAGGAATTTCCCTTCTATTCCTATTTTTTTGAGAGTTTTTATCATGAATGGTTGTTGGACTTCGTTGAATGCCTTTTCTGCATCGATTAATAAGCTCATGTGGTTCTTGTTTTTAGTTTTATTTATGTGATGGATTACATTGATTGTTTTTCTAATGGTATAAATCCCACTTGGTCATGGTGAATTTTTTTTTTTTTTTGATATGTTGCTGAATTGTATTGGCTAAAATTTTGTTGAGGATTTTTGTGTCAAGGTTCATGAGGGATATCAGTCTGTACTTTTCTATTTTTCTGGTGTCTTTACCTGCTTTTGGTATCAGAGTTACGCTGGCTTCATAGAATGAGTTTGGGAGTATTCCATCGTTTTCTATGCTCTGAAATACCTTTAGTAGAAGTGGTGTTACCTCTTCTCTGAAGGTTTGGTAGAATTCTTCAGGGAAGCCATCCAGGCTTTTATGTTGGCAGTTTTTCAATAACCTTTCCAATCTCTCATTTTGTTTTGGGTTTATTTAGTTGTTCTACCTCTGTTTGTGTTAATTTAGGTAGGTAGTGAGTTTCTAGAAATTTGTCCATTTCCTCTAGATTTTCATATTTGTTAAAGTGCAAGTCTTCATAGTATTCTGTTAATGATTCTTTTAATTTCAGTTGGGTCTGTTGTGATATCACCCATCTCATTTCTTATACGGGTTATCTGCTTCCTCTCTAGATTTTCTTTTGTCAGTTTGGCCAATGGTTTATCAATTTTGGTGATCTTTTCAAAGAACCAGCTCTTGGACTTATTCTTTCAATTGTTTTTCTATTCTCTATTTCATTTAATCCTTCTCTAATTCTTATTATTTTCTTCCTTCTGGCACCTGTGGGCTTCTTTTGCTGCTCTATTTATACTTATTCCAATTGTAGGGTTAATGCTTTGATTATGAGCCTCTCTTGTTTTTGGATGTGTGCATTTATTGCTATAAACTGACCTCTGAGCACTGCTTTTCCTGTGTCCCAAAGGTTCTGGTCGGATGTGTTTTCATTCTCATTTGATTCTGTGAATTTCTTTATTCCATCCTTAATTTCTTCTATAACCCAGTAGTTTTTGAGCAAGGTGTTGTTCAGTTTCCATGTGCTTGATTTTTTCCCTTGCTCTTCTGTTATTGATTTCTACCTATATGGCTTTATGGTCAGAAAATTTGCTTTGTAATATTTTGATGCTTTGGATTCTGTTAAGGCTTTCTTTATGGCCTAATATGTGGTCTATTCTGGAGAATGCTCCATGTGCTTAGGAAAATAAAGTATACTTGGCTGCTGTTGGGTGCAGTGTTCGGTATATGTCTATGAGATCAAGTTGGTTAATTGTAGCATTTAGCTTTTCTGTGTCTTTGTTGGGCTTCTTTCTGGATGTTCTGTCCTTCACCGAAAGTGGCGTGTTGAAGTCTCCTACTAATTGTGGAGCTGTCTATCTCTCCCTTCAGAACTGTTAGTTTTATGTATTTTGGAGCCCTGTTGTTGGGTGCATAAATATTGATTATAGTTATGTCCTCCTGGTCAATTGACACTTTATTCATTATATAGTGCCCTTCCTTATCCTTTGTGGTGGATTTTACTTTAAAGTCGGTTTTGTCAGAGATTAATATTTCCACTCCTGCTCTTTTTTGAGTGTTGTTTGCTTGATATATTTTTTTCCATCCTTTGAGTTTTAGCTTGTTTGTTTCTTTAAATCTAAGGTGCTTCTCTTGTAGGCAGCATATACATGGATCATGCTTTTTTATCCAGTCTGCCACTCTCTGTCTCTTTATTGGTGCATTAAGTCTGTTTACATTCAGCATAATTATTGATAGGTATAAGTTTAGTGCTGTCATCGTGATATCCGTTTTTGTGTGTTGTTCACAGTTTCTTTGTTCTCCTCAATTTTCTGTGCTGAGTCGTTTTTTTTAGGTATTTTTTTTTCATCTTTTTCATTGTTGTAGATTTTATGTTTGCTCGGTCTTTATGTTTTTCTACTTTTTTGTTTTGATTTGTAGGATTGTTAGATTCCTTTGTGGTTACCTTAATATTTACCCCTATTTTTCTAAGTTTATACCAGTCTTTTATTACTTTATATTGCCTTAACTTTACCTCCATATAGAAAAGCAATGTCTCTATTTTTTAAGTCCCTCTTTTTTTGTTTTAATATTATCCTGTTTTTACATATTGATATCTGTTTCCATATTTTCAATGTTTTAGCTTTGATGTATTTTCGATATCCGTATCTGAGTCAATATCTGGTTGCTCTGACTTGTGTTCTAGTCTTGCATTGTTAGCTGGTGTTACTGATTATCTAACCATAGGACTCTCTTTAATATTTCTTGTAATTTTAGTTTGTTTTTTTGCAAATTCCCTGAACTTCTGTTTATCTGGAAATGCCCTAATTTCGCCATCATATTTGAGAGACAGTTTTGCTGGACATATAACCCTTGGCTGACAGTTATTTTCCTTCAAGCCTTTAAATATGTCATCCCATTGCCTTCTAGCCTGCATGGTTTCTGCTGAGTAGTCCGAACTTATTCTAATTGACTCTCCTTTGTAGGTAACTTTTCTTTTATCCTTAGCCACTCTTAAAATTCTCGCTTTATCTTTGGTTTTGGTAAGTTTTATTATAATATGTCTTGGTGACTTTCTTTTGGAATCTACCTTATGTGGGGTTCAACGAGCATCTTGGATAGATACCTTCTCATCTTTCATGAAATCAGGGAAGTTTTCTGTCAACATATCGTCAACAATTTTCTCTGTATTTTCTGTTATCCCCCCTGTTCTGGTACTCCAATCACTTGTAGGTTATTTCTCTTGATAGAGTCCCACGTGACTCTTAGAGTTTCTTCATTCTTTTTAATTCTTTTATCTGATTTTTCCTCGAATAAGTTGGCTTCAAGAGCTTTCTCTTCAGTGTTGCTAATTCTAACTTCTACTGCCTCAATTCTGCTCCTATGACCTTCTACTGAGTTTTCTAATTCTGAAATTTTATTGTTAATCTTCTGGATTTCTGATTGCTGTGTCTCTGTGGATTCTTGCAGCCTATTAAATTTGGCATTATGTTCTTGAATAACTTTTTTAAGTTCTGCTACTACTGTGTCTGTATGTTCCTTGGATGTTTCTGCATCCTGTCGAATTTCCTTTCTTACTTCTAGAAGAGTTCTGTATATTAATATTTTGTATTCTGCCTCTGGTAATTCCAAGAAGTTCTCTTCCTCCAGAGAATTTATTGATTCTTTATATTGAGAGCTTGGTGAAGCCATCATGGACTGCCTCTTTATGTGACTTGATATTGACTCTTGTCTCCAAGCCATCAATAATTTATTATAATTTTATTTTGTATTTGCTTAGTGAGACCTAGCTTCTTGTTTTGTTTTGATATGCTGAAATAGGCTGCTCATGTGCACTAGTTTGATTTTTGACACCTTTGGATCTCTAACGTCCTGTCACCAGGTAGTTAGTTCTGTAACTAAGTATGTACCCACAGGAGTCCGTTAAATTTTCCTGTATGGGTTCAGCTCGGGTGTTCAGGCAGTTGGTCGCTGAGTGTGTGATGCCAGCTCTGACCGCCAGTCCTAGAGAGGCATGGGTGATTGGTGCAGGCACTGGACTCTGGCTGTGATAGGGGATCACAGGCTGAGCCAGGCAGGGGTCTGACGGCTGCCCCTGAGAGTCTGAAAGGAC
This sequence comes from Dugong dugon, assembly GCA_030035585.1. NCBI lineage: Eukaryota > Metazoa > Chordata > Mammalia > Sirenia > Dugongidae > Dugong > Dugong dugon. The sequence goes on along the minus strand of CM057475.1, from coordinate 1,267,013 downwards.
AGCTTGTCCCTATTCTTTATGGCGAGTAGGTAGGTGAGTTTTGCAGGTGGACTATGAGCACCCCACTCTGTTGGCTGTAAAAACTCAAGGACACCACTTTTTCTTGAACTCCTGTAGCAGGTGACTAGGCACTCTAGGTGCTACCACCAGTCCTCAAGCTTCTGCTGCAGATAGATATAAGTGCCTACTTAAGGGGGAGGGCTGTTTCAAGGGTCACGAATCTGCCAGTTAACAGCAGACGCAGTTGAAGTTAAACTTCAGATGTTTTCCCTGTTGTACTGTGGCAGTGAGGACTAACGCTGTTGAGATGTGTCCCCACAAGTCTATACAGGGGTGTAAGTCACTCAGAGTCTGTGGACCCCTGATACCTGTAGCCAGCAAAGGAGCTGTGCCGACCCTGTGTTCGTGGCCTAGGGGAGCCAGCTGCTTATTTTTTCCCGCTCCAAGGCCAGGAGAATGTGTCAGGGAACCTTTTGGGATCTACTTCCAGCCCAGCGGGCTCCCGGTGCAGAGTGCAGAGGAAGGAGGTAAAAGTGAGAGAGGTTTTTCCCAAAAGGGCTTTTTTTTTTTTTTTTTAATCCCCGTGAAAGGCTGCACACATGTACTTATCCTAGCCTTTTGGGAGCTGCTCTTCACTGGTTTGGAGTGTCCAAGCAGAATCACTGCTGCCGGGTCTCTCTCGATGTGGAAACTGCTTCCCAAGCAAGTGCACAGCACATTTGTTTGCCTGCTTCACTGCGGATGGCGTGGCTGTGGCGTTGCAGTTTCACTGCCAGGGCTCTAGCCCTCCTCACCTCTTCCAAACAGTCTCCCTCTCCCGTATCACTCAGACGGATTTCTTACCCTTGCCTTGTTAAGGGTTGCCAGATATTCACATAGAATCAAATTACTTGTTTTTCCAGGTCTTTGTTGTAAGAGGGATATAGGAAGCATCCAACTACTCCACCATATTGACCACGCCCCTCTCGTTTCAATTTTTTTTTTTTAATATATATTTTATTGTACTTCAGGTGAAAGCTTACAGAGCAAATAGTTTCTCATGAAATAGTAGTACACATGTTGTTTTTTGACATTGGTTAACAACCCCACAACGTATTAAGCCTCTAAATTCTCAACCTTTTTTTTTGATGAAAATTACAGATGGCCAAAGATACACCGTTTCAAAAATTTCAACATTCACAGTTCAGTGACAGTGACTACGCTCTTCCAACTGTGCTGTTATTCTCACTTAAGATGAAGGCTTACAGAACAAAATAGTTTTTCATTTAACAGTTACTACACATGTTGCCCTATGACCATGGTTAACAATCTCACAGCACATCAAGAATATCCTTACTCCACCTTGTGTTCCCTATCACCAGGGGGCTTCCTTGACCCCTTCTGTTTTCTGGACCTTGTCAGTGGACTATTGTACCTCTTTACTCTCATTTGTTTATTTATTTATTTATTTATTTTATTTTATTTAAACACCATTTCAAAACTTTTTACTTACACATTTAAGTGATATTGACTATGCTCTTCCAATTGTGCTGCCATTCTCGCCCAAGATGAAGGCTTACAGGACAAAACAGCCTCCCATTTAATAGTTACTACAAATGTTGCCCTATAGCAGTGGTCAACAATCTCACAATACATTGACAGTGTCCTTATTCAATTTGTGTTCCTTATCATCAGTTTCCTACTCTCCCTCTGCCTTCTGGCCCTTGTCACTGGACTCCTGTACATCGTTAGTCCCATTTAGTTTTACTGGGGTGTCCATTCCCAGGCTTAACATCGAACCTTGAAGGTAACTTCACCTCTGAGCTGAAAGGGTGTCTGGGGGCCACACTCTCGAGGTTTCTCTAGTATTCTTTAGGCCAGTATATCTGGTCTTCTTTTTTTTTTTGGGAGTTAAAATTATGCTCTACATCCTACTCCAGCTCTGCCCAGAACCCTCTGTTGTGATCCTGGTCAGAGGAGTCATTGGTGGTAGCCGGGCACCATCCAGCTGTACTGGGCTCAGTCCCGTGGAGGCCTTGGTAGCTGTGGACCATTAGTCCTTCAGACTAATCTTTTCCTTGTATCCTGTTCTCTTCGTTCTCCCTTGTTCCCGAAGGGATGAGATCAGTGGAGTATCTTAGATGGCCGCTCATAGGCTTTTAAGACCCCAGACACTACTCACCAAGGTAGAATGTAGAGCATTATCTTTATAAGTAGTGTCATGCCAATTGAGCTAGATGTTCCCCGAGATCATGGTCCCCAGAGCCCTCCGTCCAACAACTCAGTCCCTCGGGGGGTTTGGATGTGTCTATACGGCCTCCATGACCTTTCCTTGTGCAGGTTGTGTTAGTTTCCCCTGTACTATGTACTATCTCATCTCTCACCCAAGTTACTACTTACCTATTACCTATTTAGTATTCCCCCCCCCATCCCTGGTAACCAACAATGATTGTTACATTTTGCATGTGAATTTTTTCATGGGTTTTTACAATAGAGGTCTCATACAATATTTGTCCTTTTGTGATTGACTTATTTCACTCAGCATGATGTCCTCCAGTTTCATCCATGTTATGAGATGGTTCACCGATTCATTGTTCTTTCTCGTTGCATAGTACTCCATTGTGTGTATGTACCATAGTTTGTGTATCCATTCGTCTGTTGATGGACATCGAGGTTGTTTCCATCATTTTGCTATTGTGAATAATGCTGCCATGAACATAGGTGTGCATATGTCTATTCGAGTGATGACTCTTATTTCTCTAGGATATATTCCTAGGAGTGGGATTGCTGGATCGAATGGTACGTCTATTTCTAGCTTTCTGAGGAAACGCCATATCATTTTCCAAAATGGCTGTATCATTTTGCATTCCCACCAGCAGTGTATAAGAGTTCCCGTCTCCCCACAGCCCCTCCAACATTTGTTATTTCCAGTGTTTTTGATTCGTGCCAGTAATGCCGGGGTGAGATGGTATCTCATTGTGGTTTTAATTTGCATTTCTCTAATGGCTAGTGATCGCGAGCATTTCCTCATGTGTCTGTTGGCCATTTGAATGTCTTCCTTGGTGAAGTGTCTGTTCATTTCCTTTGCCCATTTTTTGATAGGATTGGTTGTCTTTTTGTTGTAGAGGTGTTGGATTTTCTTGTAGATTATGGAGATTAGACCTTTGTCTGACTTGTACCGTCCAAAAATTTTTTCCCAGTCTGTAGGTTCTCTTTTAACTCTTTTGGTGAAATCTTTTGAAGAGCATAGATGTTTGATTTTTAGAAGATCCCAATTATCTAGTTTATCTGTTGGGTTTTTTGTGTTGATGTTTATGGTTTGTATCCTGTTAATGCCATGTATTAAGGTCTGAAGTGTTGGTCCTATTTTTTCTTCTATGAATTTTATAGTTTGAGGCTTTATATTCAGGTCTTTGATCCATTTTGAAGTAGTTTTTGTATATGGTGTGAGGTATGGGTCCTGTTTCATTTTTCTACAAATGGATATCCAGGTTTGCCAGCACCATTTGTTAAAAAGACTGTCTTTTCCCCATTTGATGTATTTTGGGCCCTTGTCAAAAATCAGGTGACCGTAGGTGGATGGATTTACATCTGAGTTCTCAATTCTGTTCCATTGGTCAATGTCTCTGTTGTTGTACCAGTACCAGGCTGTTTTGAGTACTGTAGCTGTATAGTAGGTTCTCAAGTCAGGTAGTGTGAGTCCTCCAACTTTATTCTTCTTCTTCAGTAGTGCTTTACTTATTCGGGGTTTCTTCCCTTTCCATATAAAGTTAATAATTAGTTTTTCCATCTCTTTGAAGAATGTTGTTGGTATTTGTATCGGAATTGCATTGTATTTGTAGATTGCTTTAGGTAGAATTGCCATTTTCACAATGTTGAGTCTGCATATCCATGAGCATGGTATGTTTTTCCATTTATGTAGATCCCTTTGGGTTTCATGCAGCAGTGTTTTGTAGTTTTCTTTGTATAGGTCTTTTATATTCCTGGTCAGATTTATTCCTAAGTATTTTATCTTTTTAGGGGCTATTGAAAATGGTATTGATTTCCTGATCTCCTTTTCATCGTTCTCTTTACTGGTGTATAGGAATCCAACTGATTTTTGAATGTTTATCTTGTATCCTGCTACTCTGCTGAATCTTTCTATTACTTCCAGTAAATTTCTCGTGGAGTCTTTCGGGTTTTCTATGTATAGTATCATATCATCTGCAAACAGGGAGAGTTTAACTTCTTCATTACCAATTTGGATGCCCTTTATTTCTTTCTCTTGCCTTACTGCTCTAGCTAGAACTTCCAGCACAATGTTAAATAGGAGTGGTGATAAAGGGCATCCTTGTCTTGTTCCTGTTTTCAGGGGGAATGTTTTCAGCCTTTCTCCATTAAGAATGATGTTGGCTGTTGGTTTTGCATAGATGCCCTTTATTATGTTGAGAAATTTCCCTTCTATACCTATTTTATTGAGAGCTTTTATCAGGAATGGGTGTTGGACTTTGTCAAATGCCTTTTCTGCATCAATTGAGATAATCATGTGATTTTTTTCTTTCTTTTTCTTTATGTAGTGGATTACGTTGATGGATTTTCTAATGTTAAACCATCCTTGCATACCTGGTATGAATCCTACTTGGTCGTGGTGTATTATTTTTTTGATATGATACTGAATTCTATTGGCTAGAATTTTGTTCAGAATTTTTGCATCTATATTCATGAGAGATATTGGTCTGTAATTTTCTTTTTTTGTGATGTCTTTGCCTGGTTTTGGTATCAGCGTTATGCTGGCTTCATAGAATGAATTTGGAAGTGTTGCTTCCTCTTCTATGCTCTGAAATAACTTGAGTAGAACTGGTACGAGCTCTTCTGTAAATGTTTTGTAGAATTCTCCAGTGAAGCCATCTGGGCCAGGGCTTTTTTTGGTTGGGAGTTTTTTTTATTACCTTTTCAATCTCTTCTCTTGTTATGGGTCTGTTCAGATTTTCAATATCACTTTGTTGTAGTTTGGGTAGGCCGTATGTTTCTAGAAATTTATCCATTTCCTCTAGGTTTTCAAATTTGTTGGAATATAGTTTTTCATAATATTCTGTTATAATCCTTTTTATTTCAGTTGGGTCTGTTGTAATGTCCCCCATTTCATTTCTTATTTGGGTTATTTGTGCCCTCTGCTGTTTTTCTTTTGTCAGTCTGGCCAGTGGTTTGTCGATTTTGTTGATTCTTTCAAAGAACCAACTTTTGGTTTTGTTGATTCTTTCTATTGTTTTTCTGTTCTCTATTTCATTGATTTCTGCTCTGATCTTTACTATTTCCTTTCTTCCGGTGGTTGTAGGCTTTTTTTGTTGTTCTCTTTCTATTTGTTTGAGTTCTGTAGTTAATGTTTTGATTTTGTCCCTTTCTTCTTTTTTGATATGTGCATCTATTGCTATAAATTGTCCTCTGAGGACTGCCTTTGCTGTGTCCCAAAGGTTTTGGTATGATGTGTTTTCATTTTCATTTGATTCTAGGAATTTTTTAATTCCATCTCTGATTTCTTCTATTACCCATTGATGTGTAAGCAGATTATTATTCAGTTTCCATGTGTTTGATTTTTTTTCCTTGCTCTTTCTAGTGTTAATTTCTACCTTGATGGCATTGTGGTCAGAGAAGATACTGTGAATTATCTCAGCATTTTGGATCTTGTTGAGGATTGCTCTGTGGCCTAAGATGTGGTCTATTCTGGAGAACGTTCCATGTGCATTGGAAAAGAATGTGTACTTTGCAGCGGTTGGATGGATTGTTCTATATATGTCTATGAGGTCCAGTTGGCTGATTGTGTCCTTTAGGTCTTCTGTATCTTTGCTGAGTTTCTTTTTAGTTGTTCTGTCCTTTACTGAGAGTGGTGTGTTGAAGTCTCCTACTATTATTGTGGAACTGTCAATTTCTCTTTTCAGTGCTGTTAGAGTTTTTTTTATGTATTTTGGAGCCCTGTCATTGGGTGCATAGATATTTATTATGGTTATGTCTTCATGATGGATCATCCCCTTAATCATTATATAGTGTCCTTCTTTGTCTTTTATGGTAGATTTTGTTTTAAAGTCTATTTTATCTGAGATTAGAATTGCCACTCCTGCTCTTTTTTGGTAGTTGTTAGCTTGATATATTTTTTTCCAACCTTTGATTTTTAATAAATTCACATCTTTGTTTCTAAGATGTGTCTCTTGTAGACATCAAATAGATGGTTCCTGTTTTCTTATCCATTCTGCCACTCTCCGTCGCTTTATGGGTGCATTGAGTCCTTTTACGTTCAGTGTAATTATTGATAGATGTGAGTTTGTTGCTGTCATTTTGTAGTGCTTTTTTTTGTGATGCTGAAGTTTTCTTTGTTCTTCTTACTCTCTTGTGCTGAGTTCCTTTTGTTTGTGGATTTTGTGTTCATTTCTTTTGTTTTTGTAGGTTTTGTTTTTGTTGAGACTTTATGTTTTTTGTCTTTATTTTTATGAGTTGGTTTGTTAACTTTTTTTGTGGTTACCATGAATTTTACCCTTATCTTTATAATTTTGAAGCAGTCTACCGTTACTTGGTATCGCCTTGCCTTCTTCTCCTTTAGAAGGTTCTATACCTATGCCGTTTGTTCCCTCTTTCATTGTTTTGATGTTGTTGTCGTCCTTTGATTGATTTCTCTGATTCTCTGTTGTATGTCTTTTGTTTTTGGAAAGTCGTCTGTAGTTCAGTTCCTAGAATGGTATCTGGTTCATGTTAACCTGCGTCCTAGGTCCTAGGTCCTGCCTGAGGGCTTAAGCTGTTTGTCCTCAGATCGAAGAACTCCCTTTAATAATTCTTGTAAGTTTGGTTTGACTTTTGCATATTCCTTTAGTTTCTGTTTATCTGGAAATGACCTAATTTCACCATCAAATCTGAATGAGAGTTTTGCAGGATATATTATTCTTGGCTGACAATTTTTTTCTTTCAAGATTTTATATATGTCATCCCATTGCCTTCTTGCCTGCATGGTTTCTGCCGAATAATCTGAGCTTAGTCTTATTGTTTCTCCTCTGTATGTGACTTCTTGTTTTTCACGAGCTGCTCTCAGGATTCTTTGTTTGTCTTTAGTTTTAGCGAGTGTGAATATGATATGTCTTGGTGATTTTCTTTTGGGGTCTCTTCTATATGGGGTTCGTTGAGCTTCTTGGATGACCAGCTTTTCATCTTTCATGATATTGGGAAAGTTTTCTGTCAGCAGTTCCTCAATGATCCTCTCTGTGTTTTCTGTTTTCTCCCCCTATTCTGGTATGCCAATCACTCGTAAGTTTTTGCTTTTAATTGTGCCCCACATAACTCTCAGGGTCTCTTCATTTTTCTTTGTTCTTTTTTCTGAGTTTTCCTGAAACAGAGTTGTATCCAAGTGTTTGTCTTCAGTTCCACTGATCCTGTCTTCCATGGTTTCAAATCTACTTCTCAGCCCTTCTATGACACCGTCCATTTCTGAAATCTTGTTGTTTATCTTTTGGATTTCTAATAGTTGTTTTTGTATAATTTTGAGTTGTGAATTTATTTTGGCATTTTGTTCTTGCATCATCTTCCTGAATTCTTCCAATTTTTTGTCTGTATTTTCCATAAATTTGTCTATTTTTTCCTCATGTTTGTCAGCTTTTTGCCGCAGTTCTTGGAAAATTCTGAGTATTAGTGATTTGAGTTCCGTATCATGTACTTCTAGCGCATTTTCTTCCACAGGAGAGTTATCTGGTGTTTTAATTTGGACGCCTATTGGAGCCATCTTGTCTTGTTTTTGTAAATGTTTTGATATTGTTTGCTGTTTTCGGGGCATTCAGTAGATATTTCTCTCGTTTATTGATTGTAGATTTTTTTTTTTTTTCGTTCTTGTGGTACAGCTGGGCAGATCTAGTTGAGGAGGAGCCACTGGGATGGGTTGCTTGTGGCACTCACCGCAGCCACCAGGACGGTCGGTAGTCAGTGCTGGGCAGGTTCCAATAGGGCGTGCCTGCACCGCTTGGTGATGTGATGTCTAGTGCACGGTGCAGGTAGGTAGGGTGCAGCGGGAATATGGTTATGTGTGAAGCTAAGCTGGATATGGGAGAGAGGAGAGAGGAGGAGGAGCAAAAAGCGTACAAACATAAAAGAATGCTAGGGGAGCTTGTCGTTGGAATGTACGGATGAGAGACTATGGGATGGAGGAAACCAGAAGGGGGAAGAGAAAGAAAAGGAAAGAATGACCAGATAAAAATCAGAAAAGTTAAAGAACTGCAAAGTTCCCAGGGATCCCACCGATGCAGCTATGAGGTCTGGGGGAGTCGGTCTCAATTTTCACAGCTCAGCCTGGCCAGAAGGTACAGAGGCATACATCGCCTGGTATTCAGGGATCAGAAAGAGAAGGAAGAGATAGAGAGACGAGAAATTAAGCAATGAAGAAAGACAAAAGGGAAAAAGAGGTAAAAGATGACAAAACTAATCAAAAAAGGAAGAAAAATAAAATTGAGAAAAAAAAAAAGGGCAACACCAGCAGTCAGTGCCTACAAATGGGACCCAGAGAGCCCCCACTCAGGGGCGCGAATTCCAAGAAGCCGGTAGTCTCGGGGTTAAGTGACCGTGGCCACGGGGAGCAGAGGGGCCAACGAACAAAGGCCCCGGGATCCCACCCACGAGGGAGCCCAGACCTAGAAACAGCCACACGCCCGCACGCAGCCCTACAGCCCCACAGGAGAGAGCAGAGACAGCACTCGGAACCAGGTACCCAGGCAAAAGGAGGGGGAGGCGGCAGAAAAAGTTTCGCTAGGTGCCAGCAAACAGCTCCCAGAAAGCCTCCAGCCCGGGCGCGCGGAATCCAAGCACCGGCGCCCCCCAGCTCAGGGACTCCGGCCACGGAAAGCAGAGGGGCGAACAAACAAAGGCCCCGGGATCCCACCCACGCGGGAGCCCAGACCTAGAAACAGCCACACGCCCGCACGCAGCCCTACAGCCCCGCAGGAGAGAGCAGAGACGGCACTCGGAACCAGGCACCCAGGCAAAAGGAGGGGGAGGCGGCAGGAAAAGCTTCGCTAGGTGCCAGCAAACGGCTCCCAGAAAGCCTTCAGCCCGGGCGCGCGGAATCCAAGCACCGGCGCCCCCCAGCTCAGGGACCCTGGCCACGGAGAGCAGGGGATCCCCAGCTGAGGCGGAGAGGGGTGGGTGGTGGGAGAGCGCGCACCACAGTTTACCGGTCGTTCTGTCTCCGACCAGATGCTCTGCAAGTCTGCTCTCCCGTTTGCTGGTCTCCTATAGGAATCCAAGATGGTGGATCCGCGCTGCGTTAGCTGGTAAGGAATCTCTGCATGAGTCTCTCCTCGTTCTCCGTTCTCTTTTAGTATTCTCACTCCGTTTGGTGTTTGGCTGAGTTCTTTATCTCTTCATTTGGTGTTCTAGGGTTTCAGGATTGTTGATTCTCTGTTAGGCTTAGTTTTTCGGATCTTTGCTATGGAGGGACGGCGTGGTGTTTCTGCCTAGAGCGCCATCTTCTGTTCTCAATTTTTAAAAATACATACTAAGGAAAAAATAAAACTACACAACTATATATTATGTTTCTGAAAACCAAGGAAACATGTATAACTAAAGTCATATTAACCATTATTCAAAAGCAGGCAGAAAATACAGCACAAAACCGGTTGTTTCCAGGGATCAAATAAGCTTTAGTAATTGGAAATCTATTTATACATTCACCATTAATTAAATTAGAGAAAATTGTCATTACCAAATTCAGTACTGATTCTTAATAATAATTTAGCTGTTATTACTTTAGCAGTAGATTTATTGCTAAGTGTGCATGACAGACATTTAAGAAAAATATTAGTGAATATTATTTTGTATTTGTCCATAAATATAGATATGTGAAATAAATATAGGTTTTGAAAATTGAATGAAAGAGCAAAATTAGCTTTATTCTTAGATGATTCTGATTGCATATCTGGTAAACTAAAAATAGCATATTGCTGTATTAAGATAATTTAATAAGTGGCTGTTAGAAAAGCTACATAAATAAATGTTTTACATGTAATTACACTGTTAATATCTGTGAAATAGAAGAATAGATCCAAGCTAGGTGAATAAATTATTATTTACATTGCTTGTATAAGAACCTAAGAAGAATTATATAATGCTGCTATGAAAAATAAATTAAAATACCCCTGAGTGATGTTAAAAAAAAAAAAAATGTGGAGGCTTAAAAACTAAGAAATTATATCTTGTTTTTTTTTGATAGTACAACCCAAACCATAAAAGGGAGAGAAAATCTTCTCAGGCAAGACTCCAAAGCCAAAGCATTAAAGAAAAGGGTTAGTATATTTGACTAGATTAGATAAAACTTGTGGGCAAAATATCAGCACAAATAAAAAACCTAAATTTTTCATACTTAAGAAGTGTGACAGTGACAGAGGCTAAACTTCCTAACACATAGAAAGTTTAAAGAAAACAATAAAATCAATAAAAATAGAGAAACATATGAAAAGATGTCTCATATAAAAATTAAGACAAGTAGTTCGTGCACTGTTAAAGCTTGCTCAGGTTTACTGACAAATATATTCACGTCAAAAGAATGAGGCGTTACATTTTTTCTTATCACAATGTTAACGAATGCTGGTCCCAGGTAAAAAGCTGGAATAATCTGTGTCTTTTGATATTTCCTTGCAGCTCTGGAGATAAATGAGGTAATTCCTGTACTGTCCCTTCCCTTCCAAGGACAATGTGGTGGTTAATTTGATTCTATTCCCAGGGTATATTCTTACCCAACTCAAGGAAAAATTATTGCAATAGGAGAATAGGCCAGCAATCCATGGTTTAGTCTACTCTGTCCGGAGCAAGATTGTATATAAAATCATGCGCTGTGGATGGAAGAACCTGGGTAAGGCCAGACAGTCCTTGCACTGAATTTGTTCCTGCCTCCTACATCCCTTTTCAACCCTAATCAGATGTCTTCACTTTTGTAAGTATTCATTTTCTCATTTTTAAAGTATGGATAATAGGTCTACTGTGAGGCTCCAAAGTGACATGAGTAGGTGGGCAAAGTGAGAGTGTGATGAATATTAGCTGTTAGTGTCATCCCCTGCAAGTTTACAGGAAGAGATTGGAGGGGTTCCTGTAAAATCAGCTTCTTACCAGCTGCTGGACTTTTGTGTATCTTGTGCCCAATGGTTAAGTGCTTGACTGCTAATGGAAAGATTCGTGGTTTGCACCCACCAACTGGTGATCTGTTTGCATAAAGATTACAGCCTTAAAAACCCTAAGGGAGGGAAAATCAGGGTGGAAAGGAAGAGTGTGCTGTCACAGTATAGGGAAAGCAACTAGGTTCACGTAACGATGTATGTATAAATTTGTGTATGAGAGACTAACTTGAATTGTAAACCTTTACTTAAAGCCCAGCAATTAAAAAAAAAAAAAAAAACCTAAGGAACAGTTTTCCTCTGTGACATAGTGTCATTATGAGTTGAAACACACTCAAAGTTACCTTCCAGCAATAAGGAAGCATTAAGATGTAAGGTTTGTTTTAAATAAAGAGAAGCACCATGCTGAAGAGGAGGGTTGATGAGTCATTTTTGCAAAAACTGTTTTATGATGATGATCTGGGATATACAGCTGAGTGTCTGAGTCCACAATGTTGTGTCAGACATTCTAGCTCAGCAACTAGAAGCCCGAGGTTTGGAATGAGTCCACCTGTGTTCAAATCCCAGCTCCACCATTGTGTGAATTGAGGCTAATCCCTTAAACTCTCTATGGGTACAAGCCTTCAGTATGATGGGCATATAATGGGTTGCTTTGAGCATAGATGTAAGTTGTATTAAATACTACATGGAGAGGTCTTAGAATATGGCCATTGCAAGGTAAGTGGTAAAGATCTCACTTTCCCAATAGTGCATTTCTCAAACTGTGAATCATCCCTGACTTCTACCAGCCTTCCAAAATAAAAGTAAGGGGTGTTCTCAGACCCCTAATTCTTAAGAAAACAAATCAATAGCCTGCTATACTTGGAAGAATTAGAATGTGTGAGGGGTATCATAGTTAACCATATGGCACATCCTCACCATGACCCAGGGACCTAGACTCTGGGATATTTAAAAAGCAAGAAGTGGACAGTTCACATGCAAAATTGTTTATGGACCTAGAGAAATTTTAACAGGCCTATCAAAATATAAGAATCTTTAATTTTATTTTGATTTTGATTTGCTCTTATTTATCTGAACCATATATTAATAAACGTTTCCTTGAATTGGTCAAAGACAGTTAAGTGTTTGAACATTATTTCAAAACATACAGCTTGGGGTCTGTAGTGAGTTCCAGGGAATTCATGATAAAAAAAAAGATATGACTACACAACAGCATTGAACAACAAGCTATTTATTGATGTCACCCCCTCAACTTGCATTGGCAGCCAAATGCAAGGGGTGGTCCCCCACAGCTAGAGCTCTTTCAGAGGCAGGTGGGGTGCATGGAGCTGACAGCCAGTGAGTAATGCAAGAACTTTCTTAAAAACAGTGATATTTTTCCTTTGTTTTATTTCATAATTAAAGATAAGGGAAAAGTAAAACTTGTTGTCCATCCTCCCTGAGGTAAGAACACTCTCATGTAGTAAGAACACCTCCTGCGTATGGCTGCCAATTCAAGAAGGATGGTAACACCAATAAATAGATTGTTACTCACTGCTCTCTTGTGGTCACATCTTGTGCTCTAATAAGTAGAAAGGTTTGCTGTAAGCCTGGGGCACAGGGCACAGGTAGGCTGGGACAAAATTTGCCACTGTGGGAAAGGGGCAGGGATGCGAGGCTAGCACAGAGCAGCATGTTCTACCCCCCTCTCAATTTTGTAGCCGAGGTAGAAAAATTTATAGCCACTCCTCTGTATCTAAAAGTTTAATCCTCATTTCACTTGCATTCAATCAATAGCATGTTGAAGCCTTTCATGCATCCTCTTTAAATCTTGTTTAAATTATTTTGTGTCTTTTCTTTCCCTTTCATTCTTATTGTGACCACTTATTCCAGGCCATCTTTTGGTAATTCATAGCTATACTATTGGATTACTATCCTGAGTTGTCTCTCTACCTTAAAAATATTCCTTGCAAAAGTTACTAAGTATGAGGAGTAGTTACTTTCTAGAAAATTCTTTTATTATTCTAATCATTTTTAGATATGGACTTACTACCCGTACCCTCAACTCTCCTTCCCTCTTACCGGAGACCAATTTAGTGACCCTTGCTACAGAGCATTCTACCTACATACCCTTCAGACTGCCAAAGTTCTGCTTTGTTCACACCATGTTGTCAGGATTAAAAGATGTTCTCTCCACTTTTTCCTTCCTAAGAATTTCCCATTTTTCAGGGTTAATTATTTTATTCCCCATTTTTTTTTACATGAAATATACATTAATTCCTTCATTTCTTCTGAAGCACTCTAAACCATCATTTGTCCCAATAGGTAACATCTTACATGTTTATTGTAATTTTTTGTCAGGAGAACATTTATTATTTATTGAGCAATTAAAATGTAAATTCAGGGCATTGTTAAAAATAATCAAAACTCAAATAAATTGAAACATAAGGTTTTTTCTGAGCAGTTATTCTATATGCACATAGGTAGACCATTCTGCTTCCCAAAAAAAGCAAATGGCTCAAAGTAGGCTCTTACAATGAAGCTTGTAACTAGAAGAGGAGGGATAAGAATAGATCAGCCATTGTTTAATCTTAACATGATAGAATGTACCCTGCCCTCCCCCTTTTACTGGGATCAACTGATATCAGGTCACAAAGTGGTCGCTGCCCCTCCTGAAGCCATGACACCGTTTGAAGTTTAAATTAAATAAAACTGGTTTTGAAGAGGAAAAAATATTAACAATTCGGGGTGACAAAAGCACTTGGCAAGATTAATTTAGGGTCAGAAATTTTTATGGTTATTATTTGGTTTTGTGGGAAGAAAAAATCATAAAATCAAAGAAAGATGTCTGTTTTTAATTTTTCTCTTTGACAATTTAATTTTGAGATAAAGAACTGGATCTCCAAAGACAAGTTGAGACTGTTGCTGAGAACTTATTTTGACTGAGGATATCACCAAAGGAGACTTTAGAGATAGAATAAAAAAAAAGTAAAAGACTTTTTTTTTTTGGAGGCAAGATCTACTTCTAAGAGAAAATAATACATGAAAAGTTTGGCAGTGAAAAAGACAAAGGCGTTGTATGAATGGCTAGTTGTGAACCAGGTACCCTTAAGGCACTGGTTCTCAAACTCTAGGGAACATCAAAATCACTTGTATTTATTTTTTCATCTTATCTCAAAAATACTAACTTGAATTAAAACTTTAATTACTCAACTCATTTAAAGCATATCTCATTGGACCCCACCCTGGGGTTTCTAATTCAGCAGATCTAAGGTGCATTGAGTCCAGAAAATCTGCATTTATAAAAAGTTCCTAAGTGATACTGCGCTTGTGGAGTCAGGAACCAGGCTTTGAAAATCACTTGTCTCGGGAATTGGGAGCTGAGGAGAGACAATCTTGATAAAAAAATATAAAGTTATTTGCTGTAAATCCTGAGGTGAGTTCATAGAGACAATAAATATATGAAGGGATCACACTGATTTTGGAAAACAGAAGGCCATTTACAAACTTAATTTTTTTGTTTCTTTGTTGGCTGGTTGACTGGTTTTATGATATAAGTTATCAGTGGGTTTATGGAGGAAATAGATGAACTGGCAGGTATCAAGCAATTTTCAGGAAGTATTTGAAGCATATGGTGGGAGAAATTAGAATGCTACCCAGTTGAATGTTAGATCCTGGGAAGATACGTTTTTGGGGAACAGCGCTATGCAGAATATTGTTCCAGCTAGAACTAACCTTGAAGAGTTAGATGCCACGTATTTTCAAAACGTTTAACATATCCCATGCCACACAGAGCATTGCACCACATTTCAGATATTTTGTGGTTATATATAATGATACCTAGTAGAGTACATACTTTCAGTATTTCTACCATAGAGCCTTGTTATTGTTGTTGTAAGGTGCCATCAAGTCGGTTCTGACTCATAGTCACACTATATACAATAGAATACAACACTGCACAATACTGCACCGTCATCAGAATCCTTGTTATGCTTGAGCCCATTGTTGCAGCCACTGTGTCAATCCATCTGGTTGAGAGTCTTCCACTGTTTTGCTGACCCTCTACTTTACCAAGCATAATGCCCTTCTCCAGGGACTGATCCCTCTGGATAACATGTCCGAAGTACGTGAGACGAAGTCTTGCCATCCTTGCTTCTAAGGTGTGTTCTGGCTGTACTTCTTCCAAGACAGATTTGTTCGTTCTTCTGGCAGTCCATGGTATAGTCAGTATCCTTCACCAACACCATGATTCAAATGCATCAATTCTTCTTAGGTCTTCTTTATTCATTGTCCAGCTTTTGCATGCATCTGAGGTGATTAAAAATACCATGGCTTGGGTCAGGTGCACCTTAGACCTCAAAGTAGTACGTTTGTTTTTTAACACTTTACAAGTTTTTTTTCAGCAAATTTGCCTAATGCAATACATCTTTTGATTCCTGACTACTGCTTCCATAGGGTCTAGACTCTTATAAATAATCAGCATCAACATTTTTGCTGAACTTTCAAGTGGTTATTTGCATAATGGTATTCAAAATGCAGGAGAGAAAGGCAAAGTGAGATAGCAAACCCTCAGGTGCATAAATTATATCATGCTCAAGACAAAAGGCATAACTTGCTTATTAATGGTATTAAAAAAAAAAAAAAACTCTGCCATCAAGTCAGTTGCCATTCATAGCAAACTTGTAGGACAGAGTAGAACAGCCCCATAGGGTTTCTGAGGACTGGCTAGTAGACATTTTGGTTAGCAGCCAAATGCTTAAGCACTGCGCCACCAGGACCCCATCAATTGTATAGTGTAAGAAAAACAAACATGCATTCATTGAGTAGACAATTATTAGATTAATAATCCAAAATACTTGGCAAAATTATGGACCTAATTGGTATGGCCTCATAGTGGGATTCTACATAGGTTACCTCCCCTAAATTTCACTTATGAATATATAAACTGTTATTCTAAGACATCAGTGTACATTTCCATTGTACAATACAGCACTACAAATTTATGAAGGAAGGAACAACACTTCCTCTAAGACAAGGGGAAGAGAAAACAAAACTAAGAGATAAAGGGAGTATATTGGTGGAGAAATAAGGGGAATCTTTACTATTCTTAACCTTGGAGATGACAGAGTAACTCATTGAGGAAGGAGAGAACGGGAAGAGTGGTGAGAGCTAAGGGCAGCTGGGAAGACTGTGCTAGAGGAATAGCAAGGTGAAAAGGACAGCTGACCAAGTAGCTATGAATAACAAGAGCTAATAAATGACTGCAGGAAATTGTATTGTCCTAGCTAATTAGGCAGGAGATTTGGCTGCAAACAGCTGATTCACTGGACTAGCTCCTAGAAGTCAGCTGCAGCAATATTGTGGAATCTGCCTAGAAGACAAACACTTCTAAGACATATGAAATGAATGTGAATATTTTTTTCTGCACAGTTCAATTACTTCAGTTCTACTTTCAAGTGATTGCTAAATTTAGGGACAGGTTTTCGTAAAACAAAATATAACATTAAATGATAGAGAATAGAGGGTACTATTCTGTTGTCCATGTCCCTAATAAATTGCTCAAATGTTTCCATCTATCTCAAATCCTTTCATAAGGTTTGATTCTAAGAGTCAGTGATTGCTATCTATGTCAGATGATAAGGATAACTTTTTTAAAGAACATAAAAAATGACAGACATACATATATAAAACAAACACGTGCCAATATTTTATTTAATTCATTAATGATTGACAGAATTAGTAAGATAGTCAACTGGTTCAGCATCAAAATCAAAATTTCACACATAGAAGGACAGATAAGTAAGGCTGAAAAAAATACAAATAGATGCAAAATGGGTCTATCTACAGAGAAAATATCAATTGCATTCCACTAAAATAAAACTAATTTGTATTTCTATGGATAATAACTTGTATTAACAGTTTTATACAGCTTTCACAATTGTAGGATAGCTCAAAGACAACAAAAAACAAAGATAACCCAGTGCACTAGACAGGAGACTCAGTTTTTTCCCTATTTCAAAAGTTTTCACAATTTTTCCTGACACTGGCATAAGGAAGGAGGATGGAATGAGTAGAGGAAATAGTATTGGTTAAGTGAGTTCTTATCCAGTAATTATGCTCAGAATTTGTATATGCATTGTTTAATTGAATCAAAGTAATGAGCCAATGATAATGCTCACACTGTAAGTTGAATAAAATGATATTCAAAAACTGTATACAAGATACAAAGCTAGTAAACAGCTGAGCTGATATTTGTACTCAGGACTGACTGGTCCAAAATTTGTGCCTTTTCTCACTACATATTTCAATATAAAGTATATGAAATTCTATCTGAGTCGGATGTGGAGTATGAGCCTTAATCAACATAAAATTACAAGGTGGATGATTTGGACTTGACTGATAATCATTTTCAGTCATGCATTTCATGAGATTATTTGTGTTAAATTACCCTGCTGAATACTTGGTGGTGTTACTCTTGTATGTTATCTAATACATGCACATGTGAGTATCAGAAAGTGAGGCTGAGAAAATAAATACAAGAGTAAACTTTCTTGACTAAATCACAAGTTGTTTATTTTTTTAGAGTCATTGATCAACCATCCAGAGAAATGAACAACTTCACCTCTGTGACCATGTTCTTCCTAATGGGGTTTTCTGATGTTCAGGAGATCCAGATCTTACATGCTGTCTTGTTTTTGCTAATTTACCTGGCAGCCGTACTAGGGAAAGTTCTCATCATCACCCTCACAATTAAGGATCATCGACTTCACACCCCTATGTACTTCTTCTCGAAGAACCTGTCCTTTCTGGATCTCTGCCTCATTTCCATCACTGTTCCCAAATCCATCGCAAACTCTCTGGCTAATCACAACACCATCTCATTTCTCGGCTGTGTTTCACAGGTATTTTTCTTCATCCTTTCAGCCACTACGGAATTATCTCTCCTCACAGTGATGTCTTATGACCGCTATGTTGCAATCTGCCACCCACTCAGGTATGAAATCATCATGAGCCATGGAGCCTGTATGCAGATGGCAGCTTCCTCATGGGTCAGTGGAGTTCTCAATGCAATTCTGCACACAGCTTCTACCTTCTGCATACCTGTGTGTGGGTCTCCTGAAGTCCATCAGTTCTTCTGGATGTTCTGCAACTGCTCTCCCTTGCCTGTTCTTATAACATGGTGGAATTAGTAGTCATTCGGCTCAGCATGGTGTTAGATTTTGGCTGTTTTGTGTTGATTGATATTTCTTACATTCACATCTTCTCCACCATTCTGAGAATGCCATCCAGAGAAGGCAGGTATAGAAGTTTCTCCACATGCTTGCCTCACCTCACTGTTGTGACTCTCTTTCTCTTTTCTGGTATTTTTGCCTATTTACGACCCTTACCCAAATCTCCATCACCCTTGGATTTGCTAGTGTCATAATTCTATACTACGGTGCCACCCACCATGAATCCCCTCATCTAGAGTCTGAGAAATAAGGATATGAAGATGACATTAAAAAGACTGTTAAAAAGCAAATGTCACAACTTCTGGTCAACATGGCACTATAGTCAGAAGCACCACACCACCCCTCCACAGCAAAGATCTGAAAAACTAAGTCAGAGTCACATGTCAATCCTGAAACCCTACACATCATATGAAGAGATAAAGAACTCAGCCTAGCACTGAATGGAATAAGAAACTGATTGAGAACAGAGAGCGAGGAGAGATAAGTGCACAGGTCCCCTATCAGCTACCACAGTATGGATCCACCATCTAGGACTCTTATCAGGATCAGAGAAGAGGGGGTACAAGAAAGGAGTTTCACAGAGCTTCCAGCAGGAGACAGAACAAAAGGTACCACTTATCTATTGTCTATTTAGTGTTTTTCCCTCCTACCACTCCCCTCCCTCGAAACTATTAAAGATTGTTTCTTTTTATATGTAAACCTTATCATGAGTATTTCTAGTAGTGATCTCATACAATATTTGTCCTTTTGTGATTGACTTATTTCACCTAGTGTAATACCCTCCAGATTCATCTATGTTGTGAGATGCTTCACAGATTCATCATTGTTCTTTATCGTTGCATAGTACCATAGTTTATCCATTCATCCTGTTGATGGGCATCTAGGTTGTTTCTATCTTTTTGCTATTGTGAACAATGCTGCAATGAACATGGGTGTGCATATGTCTATTTGTGTGACAGCTCTTACTTCTCTAGGATATATTCCTAGGAGTGGGATTGCTGGATCATATGGTATTTATATTTCTGACTTTTTAAGGAAGTGCCATATCATTTTCTATAATGGTTGTACCATTTTGCATTCTCACCAGCAGTGCATAAGAGTTCCAATCTCCCTGCAGCCTCTCCAACATTTGGTGTATTCTGTTTTTGTTTTTGTTTATTTTTTTTTGATTCATGCCAGTAATGCTGGAGTGAGATGGTATCTCATTGTGGTTTTAATTTGCATTTCTCTAATGGCTAGTGATCGCGAGCATTTCATGTGTCTGTTAGTCGCTTAAATGTCTTCTTCGGTGAAGTGTCTGTTCATTTCCTTTGCCCATCTTTTAATTGGATTATTTGCTTTTTGCTGTAGAGGTGTTGGATTTTCCTGTAGATTTTAAAAATTAAACCTTTGTCAGATTTGTCACAGCCAAAACTTTTTCTCAGTCTGTAGGTTCTCTTTTACTGTTTTGGTGAAGTCTTTCGATGAGCATAAGTGTTTAATTTCTAAAAGATCTTATCTAGCTTATCTTCTAGAGTTTACGTATTGTTAGTTATGGTTTGTATCCTGTTAATGCCTTGTATTAGGGCCTCTAGCATTGATACTATTTTTTCTTCTATAATCTTTATAGTTTTTGGCTTTATATTTAGGTCTTTGATCCATTTCAAATTAGCTTTTAATAAATTCACATCTTTGTTTCTAAGGTGTGTCTCCTGTAGACAGCATATTGATGAATCCTGTTTTCTTATCCATTCTGTCACTCTCCATCTTTTTATGGGTGCATTGAGTCCATTTACATTCAGTGTAATTATTGATAGATGTGGGTTTGTTGCTGTCATTTTGTAGTGCTTTTATTTGTGGTGCTGACGTTTTCTTTGTTCTTCTTACTCTCTTGTGCTGAGTTACTTTTGTTTGTGGATGTTTTTTCATTTCTTTTGTTTTTGTAGGTTTTGTTTTTGATGAGACTTTGTTTTTCCTCTTTTTTTTATGAGTATGTTTGTTAACTTTCTTTGTGGTTACCATAAATTTTACCCTTATCTTTCTAAGTTTGAAGCAGTCTGCCATTACTTGGTATCGCCTTGCCTTCCTCTCCATTAGAAAGTTCTATACCTATGCCGTTTATTCCCTCTTTTATTGTTTTGATGTTGT
The DNA here is from genome assembly GCA_030035585.1 of Dugong dugon. NCBI lineage: Eukaryota > Metazoa > Chordata > Mammalia > Sirenia > Dugongidae > Dugong > Dugong dugon. Next base: position 1,246,585 of record CM057475.1, on the reverse strand, counting down.
TGTCATTTACTGATTAACTGCTCTGATTCCCTGTTGTATTTCTTTTGGTTTTGGGTAGTCCTCGAGAGTTCATTTCCTAGATTGGTATCTGGCTGGTATGATCCTGCGTCCTAGGTTCTGCCTATGAGCTGAAGCTGTTAGTCCTCAGATCGAAGAACTCGCTTTAATAATTCTTGTAAGTTTGGTTTGACTTTTACATATTCCCTTAATTTCTGTTTATCTAGAAATGACCTAATTTCACCATCAAATTTGAACGAGAGTTTTGCAGGATATATTATTCTTGGCTGGCAATTGTTTTCTTTCAAAATTTTATATATGTCATCCCATTGCCTTCTTGACTGCATGGTTTCTGCCGAATAATCTGACCTTAGTCTTATTGTTTCTCCTCTGTATATGACTTCTGGTTTTTCACGAGCTGCTCACAGGATTCTTTGTCTTTGGTTTTGGCGAGTGTGAATATGATATGCCTTGGTGATTTTCTTTTGGGGTCTCTTCTATATGGGGTTCATTGAGCTTCTTGGATGGCCAGTTTTTCATCTTTCATGATATTGGGGAAGTTTTCTGTCAGCAGTTCTTCAATGATCCTCTCTGTGTTTTCTGTTTTCTCCCCCAGTTCTGGAATTCCAATCACTCGAAGATTTTTGCTTTTGACTGTGTCCCACGTAACTCTCAGGGTCTCTACATTTTTCTTTGTTCTTTTTTCTGAGTTTTCCTGAAACAGAGTTGTATCCAAGTGTTTGTCTTCAATTCCACTAATCCTGTCTTCCCGTTTCAAATCTGCTTCTCAGCCCTTCTATGACATCGTCCAGTTCTGAAATCTTGTTGTTTATCTTTTGGATTTCTAATTGTTGTCTTTGTATAATTTCTAGTTGTGAATTTATTTTGGCATTTTGTTCCTGCATTATTTTCCTGAATTCTTCCAATTTTTTGTCCATATTTTCCATGAATTTGTCTATTTTTTCCTCATGTTTGTCAGCTTTTTGGGAGAATTCTGAGTATTAGAGATTTGAATTCCCTATCAGGTAGTTCTAGTGCATTTTCTTCCAGACGAGAGTCACCTGGTGTTTTATTTTGGACGCCTACTGGAACCATCCTGTCCTGTTTTTGTAAATGTTTTGTTATTGTCTGCTGTCTTTGGGGCATTCAGTAGTTATTTTTCTCATTTATTGATTGCAGATTTGTTTGTTTCATCCCTTTTTAAAAAAATTTGACTATGTCTGAGCAGGCAGACTCTGTTCTTTGTTGTTTGCTTATCTGTGGACACAATACTTTTCACCTTCTTCTTCAACTGGCAGGGTCAGTCACTCAGATATGGTACAGCAGGGCAGGTCTAGCTGAAGAGGATTTACTGGGACAGGTTGTTTGTGGCACTTACTACAGCCACCAGAGCGGGTCGGTAATCAGGGCAGGTTCCAGTAGTCCGTGCCTGTGCTGCTTGGTGGTGTGATGTCAAGTGCATGGTGCAGGTAGGCAGGATGCAGTGGGGAGATTGTTATGTGTGGAGCTAAGATGGATATGGGAGAGAGGAGAGAGGAACAGGAGCCAAAAACATACAAACAAACAAAAAAGAATGCTAGGGGACCTTGCCGTTGGAGTGGAGAGATGAGAGACTATGAAATGGAGAAAAACAGAAAGGGGAGGAGGAAGAAAAGAAAAGAATGAATAAATAAGATTCAGAAAGGTTAAAGAACCACAAAGTTCCCAGGGATTCCACTGGTGCAGCTATGAGGTCTGGGGAAGTCGCTCTCAGGTGTTGCAGTACAGCCTGGCTAGAAGGTGTAGAGGTATACAATGCCAGGTATTCAGGGAACAGAAAGAGATGGAAGATATAGAGAGATGAGAAACTGACCAATGAAGAAAGACAAAAAGTGAAAAAGAGGGAAAAGAAAACAAACAAATTAAAAAAACAAACAAGAAAGACCCCCAAAGAAACAGGAAAAAAAAAAAAACATAAAAAGAAATGCTCTCAGGGATCCCTCTGCACATCCGTGGAAGCCGAAGGAGAGTCTCCCTGCCACGCAGCTCAGTCTGGCCAGAAAGGGTCCCAACTCAAGAAAAGGAAAAGAAAACAAACAAACAATTCAAAACAAACAAACAAAAGCCCCGGGATCCCACCAGCGCAGCAGCCCAAACCGGGAAGCAGCTCCACACTCAAAAGGAGCTCTGCAGCCCCTCAGGAAGAAGCAAAGATGGTGCAAGGAGCCAGGTACTTGAGCGAAGGGAGGGGGAGGTGGTGAGAGGCAAGTAAGAAATCAAAAGAAGCAGAAAAAAAAAAAAGCAACACTAGCAGCCATCAAATGGCACTCAAAGAGCCAGCTAGTGCGGGCTGGTATTTCTGGACAAGAGACTGTGTCCGTGGGAACCAGAGGGGGCCGAGTATGGGTGAAGAAGGGTAGAGAGTGGGAAAGCATAGATCACAAATTACCGGAGCTCTGCAGCCCCTCAGGAAGAAGCAAAGATGGGGCACGGAGCGAGGTACTCGAGCGAAAGGAGGTGGAGGTGGCGAGAGGCAAGGAAGAAATAAGAAGCGGAAAAAAAGCAACACCAGCAGCCAACAAATGGCACTCAGAGAGCCACCCATTCAGGTGTATGGAATCCAAGCAGCTGCTGTTTCCCAGTCAACAGACTGTGGCCGCAGGAAGCAGAGGAGGCCGAGTCGGGGTAAAGGGGGGTGTGGGAAAGCATATATTGCCAATTACTGGTTGTTTTGTTTCCTGCTGGAAGCTCTGTGATGCTGCTTTCTCGTACCTCCTGTTTGCTGGTCTCCGATAGGAGCCCAAGATGGTGGATCCACGCTGCGTTAGCTGGTAGGGGACTTCTGCATGAATCTCTCCTCACAGTCCATTCTCTGTTAGTTTTCTCACTCCATTTGGTGCTTGGCTGCGTTATTTATCTCTTCATTTGATGTTTTAGGGTTTCAGGATTGTTGTGTTCTCTGGCTTAGTTTTTCGGATCTTTGCTGTGGAGGGACAGCATGGTGCTTCTGCCTAGAGCGCCATTTTGCCGGAACTCTCAAATTAGCTTTTGTGTATGGTGTAATATATGGGTCCTGTTTCATTTTTTTGCAGATGGATCCAGTTTTGTTAGCATCATTTGTTTAAAAAACTGTCATTTAGCCATTTGATGGACTTTGGGCCCTTGTAGAAGGTCAGGTGACCGTAGGTGGATGGGTTTACATCTGAGTTCTACCACGCGTTTTGACTACCATAGCTGTATAGTAGGTTCTGAGGTCAGTAGTGCAAGTCTTCCTACTTTATTTTTCTTCTTCAATAGTGTTTTACTTATCTGGGGCTCTTTCCTCTCCATGTAAAGTTAATGATTAGTTTTGCTATCTCTTTAAAGAATTCTGTTGGTATCTGGATCGGGATTGCATTGTATTTGTAGATTGCTTCGGGTAGAATTAACATTTTCACAATGTTGAGTCTACCTATCCATAAGCATGGTATGTTTTTCCATTTATGTAGTTCTTTTAGTTTCTTGCAGTAGTGTTTTCTAGTTTTCTTTTATAGGTCTTTTACATCCCTGGTTAGATTTATTCCTAAGTATTTTATGTTTTTTAGAGGCTATTATAAATGATTTCTTTTTCCTTATTTCCTTTTCATCGTTTATTGGTGTATAGGAATCAAACTAATTTTTGTGTATTTATCTTATACCTTAATACTCTGCTGAATCTTTCTATTAGTTCCAGTAATTTTCTCTTGGAGTCTTTTGGGTTTTCTATGTATAATATCATATCATCTGCAAATAGGGGAGATTTTTACTTCTTTACCAATTTGGATGCCCTTTATTTCTTTTTCTGGCCTTACTGCTCTAGCTAAGATTTCCAGCATAAAGATAAATAAAAAATGATGATAAAGAGCATCGTGGTCTTGTTCCTGTTACTAAGTGCAATGTTTTCAGCCTTTTTTCATTAATAATGATGTTGGCTGTTGGTTTTGTATAGATGTCCTATATTGAGGAATTTCCTTTGTATACCTATTTTGCTCAGAGTTTTTATCAGGAATGAGTGTTGGATTTTGTCAAATGCCTTTTCTGCTTCAATTAAGATGATCATGTGATTCTTTTATTTATGTGGTGTATTACATTGATTGATTTTCTAATGTTGAACCATCTTTGCATACCTGGTATGAATCTCACTTGGTCATGGTGTATTATTTTTTTGATAAGATGCTGAATTCTATTGGCTAGAATATTGTTGAGAATTTTTGCATCTATTCCATGAGACATATTTGTCTGTAATTTGCCTTTTTTGTGGTGTCTTTGCCAGGTTTTGATATCAGGGTTATGCTGGCTTTATAGACTGAATTCGGAAGTATCCCTTCCTCTTCTCTGTTCTGAAATAGTTTGAGTTGTACTGGTGTAAGCTCTTCTCTGAATGTTTGGTAGAATTCTCCATTGAAGCCATCTGGGCCAGGGGTTTTTTTGGTTGGGAGTTTTGTTGTTATCTTTTCAGTCTCTTCTCTTGTTACAGGTATGTTCAGATTTTCCATGTCAGTTTGTGTTAGTTTGGGTAGGTAGTGTGCTTCTAGAAATTTGTCTATTTCCTCTAGGTTTTCAAAGTTGATAGAGTTTTTTCATAGTACTCTGTTATGATCCATTTTATTTCAGCTGGGTCTTTGTAATGCCCCCCATTTCATTTCTTATTTTGGTTATCTGCATACTCTCTTGTTTTTCTTTTGTCAGTTTGGCCAGTGGTTTGTCAATTTTGTTGGTCCTTTCAAAGAACCGACTTTTAGTTTTATTGATTCTTTCTATTGTTTCTCTATTCTCTATTTCATTTATTTCTGCTCTGATCTTTATTATTTCCTTTCTTCTGGTAGTTGTGGGCTTCTTTTGCTGTTCTCTTTCAATTTATTCGAGTAGTGTAGCTAATGTTTTGATTTTGTCCCTTTTTTTCTTTTTTGACGTGTGCATCTATTGCTATAAATTTACCTCTGAGGACTGCCTTTGCTGTGTCCCAAAGGTTTTGGTATGATGTGTTTTCATTCTCGGAATTTGTTTTTATTCCATCTTTGATTTCTTCTATTATCTAGAGGTTTTTAAGCAGAATATTATTCGGTTTCCATGTATTTGATTTTTTCCTTCCTCTTCCTGTTGTTAATTTCTGCTTTGATGTTGTGATCAGAGAAGATACTTTGTATTATCTCAGTGTTTTGGATTTTGTTGAGGGTTGCTTTGTGGCCTAAGGTGTGGTCTATTCTGGAGAATATTCCATGTGTGTTGAAAAAGAAGGTGTACTTTGCACCTGTTGTGTGGAGTGTTCTATATATGTCTATGAGATCAAGTTGGCTGATTGTGGCCTTTACATCTTCCGTATCTTTGTTGATTTTCTTTCTAGATGTTCTAGATGTTCTGCCCTTTACCAAGAGTGGTGTGTTGAAGTCTTCTAGTATTATTGTGGAACTGTCAATTTCTCTTTTCAGTGCTGTTAGAGGTTTTTTTTTTTTTCTCTTTTTGTATTTTGGAGCCCCGTCATTGGGTGCGTAGATATTTATTATGGTTAAATATTCATGGTGGATTGTCCCTTTAATCATTATTTAATGTCTTCTGTCATAGACTGAATTGTGTCCCCCCAAAATATCTGTCAACTTGGCTAGGTCATGATGATATGTATTTATAGTTTATTTATATGTATTTATAGTTCTATTATTGTAAATAAAGGCTTTACAATTATGATCCAGTTTGTACTTGATATTATAATAATCACAATTCCCTGGCTGTACTTGTGGCTGAATATTGAAGGATGCTATTCTGCAAATTTATTTTAAAAGGTAACTACTATGGACAGTGGTAGGTAAGGAAGCCACCAAGGATGCTGTTCCTTCAGTTGCTGTGAAGACATTGCTAACACCTCCCACAGTCTCTTCACTCTTTCTAGTCCTGGAAGAAAGCACTCTGACCCTTGCCAAAGAAAAGTCCTCAGGGAGCTAGAGTGGGTGTCCCCAGGTAGAGGGCAGCTTTCCAAGGTTCCAAGATGATGACATCATAAAAACGCCTCTCACAAAGGGGATCTCAGGCTGTGTTTTCCTGCACTCTGGCCAAATAAAACATTAAATGTCTGAAAAAAAAACAGGGAGTTTGGTGTTTGTCTACAGCATAGATGCCGTGTGATAGCCAATGTCATAGCATCAACGTTAAAGGATATGCAGCAACTAGTAGTGGGAAATAGTTTATTTCCCTTATGATTCAATGGAATGTAGTTTAGGCTTCAATACATAGCCTTCCTGAAAAGAAGAGTTGACGAGGAAATTTAACTAATAACATTTCGTTTCCGATATATATAACAAAACAGAATATAGGCTATGAGTATACCTGGAACGTATTATCCCTGCTGTTCCTCACTTGCCTAGAGAGTAATGGAGGGTTAGGCCAAATAATTTACACAACAGTGTTCATAAGTTTAGATATTTCTATTATTTGGAGTAATATATTTCCTCAGACATTCACTTTAGCATGTGGAGATGATTATAGTTTTAAAATTAAACCCACAAATACATACGAATTATTGTAAGCTTGTGCATTTTGTTTTTTTTTTTGTAAAACTATTTATTTAGAATTAATTTTCTCTACCTTCCAATTTACCCTTAAGCTTATACATCGTTGTAGAGCCTGTAACTCTAATTCTGATGAAGACAGAATTAGAAAAACATGATATGTCTTAGAAAAATGGAAAGGAGTGTCTCGTTGACGTGGTGTTGACATGAATCTGTTTTAAAGTTCTAGTTGTAGTCTTTTCAAATATGTAAGTTTTTGGTTTTTTTTAATCTTAGGAGAAAAGTAACCACATAATAGTCCTTTCATAATGGGAGTAAGAAACAACTTGGGCCCTTGCTGTTACATGAATAACATAAATGTGAATTTTTTTTCTTAAGAAACCAGATAATCAAATCAGGAAAAGATTGTAAAAATATAGTCCAAGCTCTTTTATGCAAACAGTTTTCTTACAAGATTGCTAGTCATAATATTTTTCAAAATCTGTTTTGAATAGAGGTATTGACTGCAAAAGGTCCAATTTTATTTTTGTTACTCAGAGAAATATGGTAAAATCCTTAGTATGTTAAAGGTATTAATATCTAAAGGTTAGTCTTGTGATACAATCAAAATATCTTCTGACCTCGTTAACATTACTTGACATTTTAACTAGATATAACTAATAATTGCTGAGAGATATATCTTGAAATTTTCCTACTTTATCAGAGGTGCACCACAGAGAATATTGATATTGTGGTATGATACCCATATATTCTTTTTCCCTCAATAGAGTTTTATGATGTAAAACCTCCATAAAGTTTAAATCCAGAAATCCACTGGTAGGAACACAATTAAACTAATGTTTTATTCAGATGTTCTTTCCACTGTGATACAGAAGATTTCCAGTTTATGTCTTTACTGCAGGATTTTTTAAATACTAAAATAAAAAAAATCATGTATACACAGCGATTTTTACTATGGATGTTAAGAAAAGTTTTCACTTTACACTGATTATCTGAATATTTTGACACAAAAACATGTTTATTAACATCCAATGAGAATTCCTACTTTCTCTAATGACAAGATTTCTGACTTTTTCTTTTTTTAACATTTTTTGCTTGATTGTTCCTAACCACTGTGAGAAGGACATATTAGTTCTAAAAATAAAAAAGCTGAGTATTAGGGAAGTTAAAAGAATATGTAAGAACAAAATATCTTTTGCACAGATTTTGAATTTTACTCTGTATTTAGTTTTCTGGAAATAGTATTTATCCATGTATGGATCTCATCTGAAATGTAACTGATGACATAAATCAAGGGTCATGAAGTTAAAATGACAGGTACCTCTTTGTTTCAACACAGTAACTTGTGTGGCTGAGAAGCTCCAGTCTGGGAGGCCCCCAATCCACTGGTTTTCAACCTGCATCATGCTGTTGATTTCTCCATTATCCTCTAATCTCTCAGACCAGAATTTCTCAATAACGGGACAAAGCCATTTTCTTCCACCTAACCATATTTCATGCATCAGTTGGACTGTGATTTTTAAATCAACCTTCCTTGATTCAAAATTTGCCACACCAACTTAACGGTGATATAACTGTGGTAAAGCTACATACTCCCTCAATTTCTTCATCTGTATCCTTCATGCATTTACCTAGGAGATTTATTTTGAAAATACAGTAAGATAATCCATGTATTGTGTTTATAAAAGTGCCAATTATTTTTTGTCAGCCATTATTTTCTGTTACTGTTAGGGGTCTATTATCATTGGGGGAGGTCCCTGGGTGGCAAAAACCATTTGAACTTGAGTACTAACCGAGTATGGAGGTTCAAACCCACTCCACAACTCTGAAAGAAGGGCCTGGCATTCTTTTTCCAGAAAGATTACAGCCAAGAAAACTTTATGGAGCAGTTCTACTCCTCACTCTCACTGAGAACTTATATTTAAAAGATATTCCCAGGTGATTGACATGCACATTAAATTTTGAGAAGCACTGTTTTAAGCAATGAATATTTTCAATATTGTTTTTAATGACAAGAGAATACAATGAAATTGAGAGCCTGCCAATATTTGAAATTTTTCTTAAATTTTGACATGTGATTCTCTGGAATATATATACTAAAATACAAAACTTTTCTGAGTGTCTAATTTGTTTCTATTTTTAAAGTGATGCACATTGACAGATGCTGTTCTCAAAGTATCTTTACATGTAATTGTGAAACTACACCACGCAAAATCTTTCCTAATCCCTCCATTTCCATCAATTATCAAAAGCTATATACAAAATATCACAATATTAGTGAAATACTCTGTATCAGAGCACATCAATTTCTGTGTGCCCTTTCATATAAAGAGAAATTTTCTTAACTCATAAATGGCAGTGATTTTTCAAAATTCTGTGTCATTGGGAGAATGTATGTTAATGTATGCATATCTAACTCAGACTTCCTTTTTTCACTCCATCCTTCCCAAACATATAATTGGGTTTCCTTCTTGGCTAGGGTAAAACTTATCATGTGGGTAGTTTTGAGTGTGGGTGACAATGAGTAAATAAATGTGGTTGTCCCATTCATTCATTTTTATCCTGATATTTTTGTAAATTCATAGATCCAGTATTTAAAAAATGCAATAAATATGATGAGAGTGATTTCCCTATAAAGAGGTAAATATGATAATAATTATATTTTTATCGGAATTATGTATTAAAGCAGATAAGCTTGAATAGTAGAATGCATGCTGCTGGAGATCTTCATAAAATAGCAGCAAGAAACAACATTCAAACATGAGTCAATGAAAACACTGATGATAAAGGGAGTCAAAGTAGTGTCAGAGAACATTTTCTTTCATTTGATTATAAAACTAGGACAATACTTGAAGTAAATTTGAAAAATATAAAAAACACGAGATATTTTTTAAAGAGGACAAGATTTATTTACAGGCTGTTTTTTAAAAAATCTTGATAATACTTTTATACACATATTTTCATCAACTGGGATGACTATATATGTAAAGTTACATTTTATGAGTAAGCAACGTACCGTGTTAATAATTTTAAAAAATGTTTGATTTGTTTGTACATATATTATTCTGTGGTATAAATTTCTTAAAATACATGGTATCATTTATATTTTGAATGTTAAATTTCTGTTCCTCTGTTCTTGAAAATGCTGTTGCAATGAATTTCCATGTAAAGTATATGCATCGCTGGTTATTTCCTTGTGAAAACAAGTTTTAGCAGTAAAACTCTTCATATACAAAGCTAAATAAAGCTTTATTCCACCACCCCTAAAGGAAAAAAAATGTATTATTTTATGTAATAGTTCTGCATCCATTTATGTTGGAAAGCCAAACATCTGAGAATCCCATGATGTCCCCTACTCCATCAGTCATCATAATCAATCCATCACCAGTTCTTGTTATTTTTCCTATTGACTTCTTTTGCAATGCATCAACGTATTTCCATCTTCACAGCCAATACTGCAAGCCCCTCTATGAACATCTGTATTTGGGATGTCACAGTGCCTTTCTCAAGGGTCTGTCCATTTCCTCTCAGGATATCTTCCAAGTAATCCTCCAGACCATAACCAGAAGGAAAATTTTACAATGTACATCACATCATGTTTTCTTTCTGCTTAGAAAAGATCAATGCCTCTACCTGGCTTTAAACATAAAACTAACTTCCTCGTCTCAACCTAGAAAACCTGCCTGGCCTTGTCCTGTCTTATCTCCAAGGTCTGTCTTGCTGTTGGACCAAAAGCCAAACTAGATTGTCTAACCACTATATTCCTGCCATGCTCATCCCCAACAAGCCCTTGCACTTGCTGCTTATTCTATGCCCCAGCTAACACCTTCCTAAAGAAGTTTCCCTGGCCTCATTAACAGAAAACTCAAAGCTATCTAAACCATTTTCTTCCAATCACCAGATACCTTTCACTCAAATTTGTTCAGTTATAATTCACCATATTCCATATGATTATAAGCTCATGGAATTTAATTCATGTTATTTTATTTCTAACAACAGATTACATCACACGGTTCAAAAATCAAAATTATATATGATATAGATAGTGTGGTGCAATGGATCACTTTGGTGTGAACATTCTTGCCATGATCTTATAACTCCCACCCAAGTGATTGGTTGGGACCGTGCAAATAAGTCCTATGGAACCCTAAAAGAAGGGATCGATCAGTTTTTCCATCCCGCTTAGCTTAAAATGAGCCATCCCAGAGGTGGGAAGGAGAGGATCTCACCACCACCAAATAAGAAGAGACAAGAGCTTAGCACATCTTTAGACCTGTACCACTGAAGACTGTGAGAAGTGGTAGCAGAGAAATGGCAGCAAGAGGGTCCAGCAGGAGAGACTGGAAAGAGATGATACAGTGGGATTCACGGAACCACAGAGCAAGAAAGCTGAGCACCTTTGGGCAGAAGGCTTGCTAGAGGAGTAGGGTGCCTCTGGGAACTTGGTGGAGCTAGGTTTGCTGACCCACAGAGCTAGAGTTGATAGCCTTTGGGCTGAGGCTTACTGGAGGAGTAGGGCGCCTTTAGGCACGTATAGGCAGAGCTGAAATAGCTTTGTAACAATTGCCTAAGCAGGGCAGAGGCTGAGGGACCAAAGGAAAGTGTGCCTTTGGGCACAGCTGCAAAGAAGCTCTCCTGATGGAAGAACTATCCTGAGCATTCCTGAACCTGAATTGTAACCTGTTACTTCCCTAATAAACCCCATAATCGTGAGTGCCGTCTGTGAGTTCTGTATGATCCTTGCAATGAATTATCAAACCCAGCAGAGAAATGGTGCCTTGGGAGGGACAGTTGGTGTCAGAATTGGTAAAGATGACGAAGAGAGGAGGCATGTCTGACCCCTGCTTCATAGGAATCAGCCTTGGGCTATTGATCTTGATTCTCATTCCCTCTCTTGAAGTTGGAGGAGGTCAGACATTGCCCCCACACTATTTTTACAGATAGAGATAGATAACTGTCATTGAATTGATTACTACTCACGGCAACCTTATGGTTATCCATGATGCAGCTTATGTACAACAGAACACAATACTGCCTGGTGCAGTGTCATCCTCAAGATAACGAGCATGTTTGAGTCTATCGTTGAAGTTATTGTGCCAATCCGTCTCACCAAGAATCTCCCTCACCCTTGCTGACTCTACTTCAGCAAACATGATATGTTTCTCCCTCCATTGATCTCTCCTGATAATGTGTCTAAACCAAGCAAGTAGCACAATGCTTTTTTGTGATCCATAAGGTTTTCATTGACTAATTTTCCTAAGTAGATCACCAGGTCTTTCTTCCTAGTCTGTCTTAGTTTGGAAGCTCCACTGAAACCTGTCTATCATAGGTGACCCTGGTGGTGTTTGAAATATAGCTTAGCTTCCAGCATCACAGCAACATGCAAGCCACCACAGTATGATAAAGTTACAGACATATGGTGGTATTAGTCCATACTCTTTACTTATTATGACTTCATATAGCTGGAATTTTTTCCTTTGAGTGATTTCAAAATTGTTTTTCTATTTTTCTTTAGTTGTTATAACTTTATTCTGATATCCTTAGTTGTAGGAGTTTTTTGTTTGTTTGTTTTTAATTTACCTTAACAAAATTTGAGGAAGAGAAGAAAGAATAGATAGAATTTTTCACTGGAAAACTTCCAATAAAGAACACAATGCAATCCTCGAAAACCTTCAATATGCCTTTTTTTTTTTTTTACTCTAATGTGTACTTGGAGTTGCAAAGAACCAAAGCAATTTTGAAAATTAAAAATAAAGTTGGATAACACACGTTATATGTTCTTAAGATTTATTATAAAACTTCATTAATCAAGACTATGTGTTATTGGCATAAAAAATAGGCACTGTCAAGAAAAGGAAGACAAAGACAACAGACTAGAAAAGGATTTGCAGAATTTATATCTAATAAGGAAACCCTGGGGGCATAGTCATTAAGAGCTATGGCTGCTAATCAAAAGGTTGGCAGTTTGAATCCAGCAGGCACTCCTTGGAAACTGTGTGGGGCAGTTCTACTCTGTCCTATAGGGTCACTATGAGTCGGAATCGACTCGATGGCAATGACTTTTTTTTATATCTAATAAACGACTTGTAATTAGATTTATAAAGAATAGTTAAAACTCAATGATTAAAAGGCAGATAACTCATCAAAAATAAAACATTTGAAAATACATTTTTCAAAAAATACATGAATGTACAATTAAACATATTCAAAGTTGATCATCATCATTAACATCTGGGTAAATATAAATTAAAACTACAATATTATACTACTATTGACTTAGGAAATAAAAACTGACATCTTCTGCCTATGCATATAAGGAAGGAATGTGACCCAGCTGGAGCAACAAAGACACAACATGAGAGCCCTGAGCTGTAAAACCAATAGCTAAGACAATCTTGGTAAGCATCTTTTAGGAAATAATTCACACAAACAAGATGCCTAGAACACATTAAGACCCACCTATTTTCCACTCTTATCTTTTCCCCTTAGCATAATCGTTAAGATTTGTTGGACCAAAGAAGACACTCCTATCATTACTGAAACTTGTACAAATGATTATTAAGGAAAACAATTTAAAATGCTGAATCACAGTGATCTAGCAGTTTTTAGCCAATCTGTGAAAATGTGAGGCTTTTAAAGATTTTACGCTTTTGTAATGTCTATATGAACTATAGGGTTGCTGTGAGTTGGAATTGACTCGACAGCAATGGGTTTTTTTTTTTTTTTTAATGTACTCATGATTCTTTAACATTTTTAGATTCAGACAGACACAGCTCTGGCAGCATGCTTGTCTGTTTCCCACTTTTGTCTCTTGGAACATGTGCCAAATAAAATCTTTCTTCTTGCTTAACCAGAACTTTGTGGTGATTTTACCCAAGGACAATAATTGGAGTAGTCATGGCAGGATTTTCTGAAGCAAAGAACCCAGTCAATCCCAAGGAGGCCTGGACTGCAGAGCAGAAGCCAGCAAAGAGAATTTCTATCTTCTGGAACCCATAGTTCACACTCCACATCCCTTTGACACCAACGGGGTAAGTGCTCTCAGAAAACGAGTCTTTGCTTATTCTTTTTTGTGCTAGTTCTCACAACTTCCTAACTTTTGTTTGACATATTCTTTTGAAAACTGGTTGTCTTATTGGGAGATTTTTTTTATTAACTTTTCAACATCTTCTGTTGTTATGGGTCTGTTCAGATTGTCAACATCACTTTGTTGTAGTTTGAGTAGGTAGTGTGTTTCTAGAAATTTGTCCATTTCCTCTAGGTTTTCAAATTTGTTGGAGTATAGTTTTTCATTTAGTCCATTTATATTCAGTGTAATTATTGGTAGGTGTGAGTGTATTGCTGTCATTTTGTAGTGCTTTTTTTGTTGTGCTGACGTTTTCTTTGCTCCTCTTACTCTCCTGTGCTGAATTCTGTAAGTTTGTCCATCTTTTTCATTTCCTTTGCTTTTGTAGGTTTTGTTTTTACTGAGATTTTATGTTTTTATTCTTTATTTTGATGAGTAGGTTTGTTAACTTTCTTTGTGGTTACCTTGAAATTTACCATTATCTTTCTAGGTTTGAACCAGTATATTATTACCTGGTATTGCCTTGCCTTCTTCTCCATTAGAAGGTTCTATACCTACAGTGTTTATTCCCTCTTTTTATGTTCTGATGTAGTTGTCATTTAAAGATTAACCTCTCTGGTTCCCTGTTGTAATTCTTTTGGTTTTGGATATTCCTTGAGAATTCATTTCCTAGGTTGGTATCTGGCTGGTACGATCCTACATCCTAGATTCAGCCTGTGGTCTGATGTTGTTTGTTCTCAGATTGAAGGACTCCCTTTAATAGATCTTGTAAGTTTGGTTTGATTTTTACATAATCCCTTAATTTCTATCTATCTGGAAATGTCCTAATTTCACCATCAAATTTGAACAAGAGTTTTGCCGGATATATTATTCTTGGCTGGTAATTTTTTTCTTTAAAAGTTTTATATATGTCACCCCATTGCCTTCTTGTCTGCATGGTTTCTGCCGAATAATCCGAGCTTAGTATTATTGTTTCTACTCTGTATGAGACTTTTTGCTTTTCTCAAGATGCTCTCAGGATTCTTTGTTTGTCTTTGGCTTTAGTGAGTGTGATTATGATATGCTTTGGTGATTTTCTTTTGGGGTCTATCCTATATGGATATCTTTCATGATATTGGGGAAGTTTTCTGTCAGCAGTTCTTCAATGATCCTCTCTGTGTTTTCTCCTCCTGTTCTGGAACTCCAGTAACTTGACAATTTTTGCTTTTGATTGTATCCCACATAATCCTCAGGGTTTCTTTATTTTTCTTCATTCTTTTTTCTGATATTTTCTTAAACAGAGTTCTACCCAAGTGTTTGTCTTCAATTTCACTGATCGTGTCTTCCATCATTTCAAACCTGCTCTTCAGCCCTTCTATGACACTGTCCATTTCTGAAATCTTGTTTATCTTTTGGATTTCTAATTGTTGTTTTGTATGATTTCTAGTTGTGTATTTATTTTAGCATTTTGTTCCTGCATTATATTCATGAATTCTTCCATTTTTTTGTCTGTATTTTCCATGAATTTGTCTGCCTTTTCCATGAATTTGTCTATTTTCTCCTCATTTTTGTCTACTGTTTGCTTCAACTTTTGGATAGTTCTGAATATTAGAGATTTGAATTCCCTATCAGGTAGTTCTAGTGCCTTTTCTTCTACTGGAAATTCATCTGGAGATTTATTTTGGATGTCTACTAGAACCATCCTGTCCTGTTTTTGTGCATGTTTTGATATTGCCCGCTGTCTTTAGGGTATTCAGTAGTTATTTTCCTCATTTATTGACTGTAGATTTGTTTCATCCTGCTTTTTTGTTTTATTTGGTTATGTCTGATCAGGTGGGCTGTGAGTTCTTTGTTGTTTGCTTGTCTGTAGGCATGATAATTTTTGCCTCCTTGTCCAATGGGCAGAGTCCTTCACTCAGGTATGCTACAGCAGGGCAGGTACAGCTGAAGGGGAGTTGCTGAGATGGGTTGTTTGTGGCACGTACTAGGGCTGACAGTGCGGACCAGGAATCAGTGCAGGGCAGGTTCCAGTAGGCCATGCCTGTGCTACTTGGGGGTGTGAATTTCAGTGCATAGTGCAGGTAGGCAGGAAGGAGAGGGAAGATTGTGATGTGTGGAGGTATGATGGGTATGGGAAAGTGGAGAGAGGAACAGGAGCCAAAAACATACACACAAACAAAAAAGAGTGCTAAGGGAGTTTGCCATTGGAGTGGAGAGATCAGAGACTGAGAAATGGAGAAAAACAAAAAAGAAAGAAAAAGGGTAAAAGAAAAATAATGAATAAATAAAAATTAGGAAAAGAAAAAAAGATCCCTCAGGGATCCCACTGATGTGGCTGTGAAGACTGGGGAAGTTGCTCCCAGGGTGTGAAGTACAGCCTGGCTAGAAGGTGCAGAGGTGTCATACAGTGCCAGGTATTCAGGATACAGGAAGAGAAGGTAAGTATAGAGAGGAGAAACTGAGAAATGAAGAAAGACAAAAAGGGAAAAAGAGAGAGAAGAAAACAAAACAAAGAAAAAACCCAAAAATCAAAAACCAAAAGAACAACTCCCCCCAAGAAAAACAAGAAAAAAGAGAGCCCCAGGGATGCCACCATGTGTGTGTGCAGAGTACAAGAGTACCTCTCAAGCCGTACAGTACTGCCTGGCTAGAAGGGGCTCCCAAGCCAAGAAAAGAAAAAGAAAACAAACAAACAAATCAAAACAGAACAAACAAAAACCCCGGGGGTCCAACCATTGTGGTGGCACGGATTGCGAAGCAGTTTCACCATCTAGCTGTGTTTTGCAGCCTTTCAGGAAGAAGCAAAGATAGGACATTGAGCCAGGTATTTGAGTAAGAGGAGGGAAAGGTGGTGAGAGATAAGGAAGAAATCTAAAGGAGTGGAAAAAAACACCAGCAGCCAACAAACGACACTCAGTGAGCCAGCCCTTGTGGGCAGGTGGAATCCAAGCAGCTTCAGGGTGAAGTTAGTTCTTCCAGGCCAAGGGATTGTGGTCACAGGAAGCAGAGGAGGCTCAATTGAGGTGAAGAAGGGTGAGGGGTGGGAAAGCATATAATACTGGTTACCGATTTTTCTGTCTCCTGCTGTAAGCTCTGTGAAGCTGCTTTCTCGTACACCCTGTTTGCTGATCCCCAACAGGAGTCCAAGATGGTGGATCCGTGCTGTGGTAGCTGATAGGGCACCTCTGCATGTATCTCTCCTCACTGGCTGTTCTCTGTCAGTTTCTTATTCCATACGGTGCTTGGCTGAGTTCTTTATCTCTTCATTCGATGCTTAAGGTTTCAGGATTGATGTGTGTCTCTGTTTGACTTAGTTTTTCAGATCTTTGCTGTGGAGGGATGGCGTGGTGCTTCTGTCTATAGCACTGTGTTGTCCGGAAGTCTCAAAAACTGGTTGTCTTGATCAAGGAGAATCTTAGACTTTTGTTTGATCATTTGGTTAAGAGTGACATCTAGTGACTCTTTTGGTGAATTGTAGTTTGGTGTCAGGATATGGGCATTTGATAAAAAGTTAAAGAGTTAATTCTATTTTCAAAGTGCTCTGAATCAATATAAGCCACAAAATTCAGGCACAGGTAGATCATTAAAAGCCATTAGGGCAGTAACCAGCACTCAAAGGAGCACTAAAGACTCCTATAACAGAATAAATTGGTCACAAGACAGGCCAGAGCACTAGGCTGCCTGCCACTCATAAGCAATCTCTTACACAATGAAGGTACACACTGGTCCAAGCAAAACACTGTCCAAACACTAAGGCATTCCTCTTTAGGTTTCTTTTTGTGACCCAGAGAAAATCTTGAAAATAGTACTCCTTCTTAAAATTTTTCTTCTTCCCTTTTAATTTAAAGAAGGAAATAAAGAAAAGAGTAAAATTAACAGTGCATCATCCAGCAAACCCGCTGCCTTTATGGAAAAAAAAATTGAACCTAATTCAACACAATATTTAGAAAAATGACATGATTTAGCAAAAGAAAAGTATTCTCTACAATGGACTACATGGGGAATTTTGAATTGGTTAAGTCTTTTTGAGGTGTAAGTTAGAAGCAAAAGGATCTAAAATAAACCAAAATCAGTGGGTAGTATTTTTTAATTGGTACTTTGAATCCTTGAGAAGACAGAAAATGAGTACTTTCGCTTCAGCCAAGGAAAATATTGCTAAACAGTCAAAACAAATTTTGGCATTACAAAAGGGTCCAGTAGCATTATTAGATTCAATAATGCATAAAACTCCTATGAGTATAGGAGACAACAGAAAAACTTAAAGGAATAAAATAGGAAAAAAGAAAAATCTGCTTCTCTATATCCTGATTTGACCTCTAGTTCCCTTTTAGCTGAAATGCCTTTTCATCCTAGTGATACACTTGAATCTGAGCCTCCATCTCCTTTGATGCCTTTAGTAGTTAAACAGCCCAAATTAACATGAGGGCTGGTGAAAGTAACAGTAATCCCTTGGTCTAAATCAGAACTTAGGGCAATTGTAAAATATTTTCCTACCCCTTGTGAAAATGCTCAGAAAATTTTACATGAATTTGGTATATTGACTAGTACCTATAAGCCAGGTCCTTTGGATTTATGTAATTTGTTGCATATGCTACTAAGTTCAGGAGACGCAGCTAAATGGATGGCTGAAGCTAAGTGAAAGGACCCAGAAGCAAGTTTAGTTTAAAAGACTTGAAGATACCGGAACAGAAGAGATGAGGTTCAAAGTTTGATTACAGAATTAATAAGTGCATTGCCCAAAGCTTTTCAAAAGAAGGCTGACCGGACAAAAATTTGGGCTTGCAAACAGGGAAAAGGAGACAACTTATATTCTTTTATAGCTCATTTCTACAAATTATTTTAAGAACAATCAAGCTTAAAGACAATTACAAAAAAATCAGTCTATATTAAACTTTATGATTTTAGGTGGCCTATTGCCTGAACTGGAAACCCTGGTGGTGTACTGGTTAAGAGTTTGGCTGATAACTAAAAGGCTGGCAGTTTGAACCCACCAGGCACTGCTTGGAAACCCTATGAGGCAGTTTCTACTCTGTCCTATAGGGTTGCCGTGAGTTGGAATTGACTCAGTGGCAATGGGTTTGTTTGTTTTTATTTCCTGAACTAGCAGCTTTGGTAAAAAGACACAATTTAAATTGGGAAAATGTAAACCCTTCAGAATTGGCTGCAGTGGCTTACAAATTAGCTGAAACTGAAGAAGAAAAAAATAGAGAAAGTGAGGTAAAAACTAGAGAGCTCAAAAATAAATCAATGACTTTCCAGTTACAACAGCTGCAAAGTAGAGGCAGTGATGATAGAATTCTGACCAAGTGACAGCCTCAAACAAATACATCTCAAAATGAGCAGTTTGCAACTACCATAAGAAGTCCCGACATTTTAAGAGGACTTGTTTAAAACTTGAGAATAAACAAAGTGTTACTTCTTCAGCACCTCCATTACCATCACAGTGACGGTGCTTACTTGCTTTCTACTGGAAAAATCAACAATATATGGGGACAGCTCTCCCACAAGTGTTTACAGAAAGTCCTACTTATTTTTCACAAGTATTATATTCAGACTTAGTTCTGTTTTAATTTAAATGTAAAAACAAAAAACCAAACCCGTTGTCATCGAATCAATTTTTACTCATAGCAACCCTATAGGACAGAGTAGAACTGCCCTATAGTGTTTCCAAGGAGTGGCTGGTCGATTTGAACTGCCGACCTCTTGATTAGCAGCAGAATGCTTAACCACTGCACCACAATTTTCTCAGTCTACTGTTAAATGTTTCGGACATCTAATTTCAGATGAAGTATTTCTAAAGATTCAAAAAGAAAGGAAGCTGTGTTAATTTTTCCTTTGCCTACCACAAAAAAAAAAAAAAGTTTTTTAGGTCTTTGTGGATATTGTGAAATTGGATTCCAAATTATTTCATTGTTAGCCCAACCCTTATATGACTATATGAAAAAGAAGTAGCTCTTCTTTTTTCCTTTCTGAAGAAAGTATAGGGTATAGGTGCACTTCAACAAGCCTTTCTAACCACTGCCACTTTGGGGTTCCCAAATTATGCTTTGAGATTTTCCCTGTGTGTGAAGGAACAAAATGGAAATGTTTGTGGCATTTTTACTCAGAAACTTGGGAATCATAAGAGGCCTGTAGGGTACTGTCTTAGTTATCGAGTGCTGGTATAACAGAAATACCACAAGTAGATGGCTTTAACAAACAGAAATTTATTCTCTCACAGTCTAAAAGGCTAGAAGTCCAAATTCAGGGCACCAGCTCCAGGGGAAGGCTTTCCCTCTCTGTTGACTCTGGAGGAAGGTCCTTGTCATCAATCTTTCCCTAATCTAGGAGCCTCACAGAGCAGGGACCCTGGGTCTAAAGATGCACTCTGCTCCTGGCACTGCTTTCTTGGTGTTATGAGGTCCCCAAGTCTTTCTGCTTCCTTCTTTCTGTCTCAAAAAGACTGACTTAAGACACAACCTAATCTTGTAGACTGAGTCCTATCTTATTAACACAACTGCCCCTAATCCCACCTCTTTAACATCATAGAGGTAGGATTATAACGCATAAGAAAATCACATCAGATGACAAAATGGTGGGCAGTGACACAATACTGGAAATCATGGACTAGTCAAGCTGACATACATTTTTTAGGGGACACAACTCAATCCATAGCATTCCACCCTTTGGTCATCAAAAATTCATGTCCTTGCCACATGTAAAACACATTCACCACACCATATTATAGCAAAAGTCTTAAATCAACTCCAAATCAAAAATCAAAAAAAATTACTCTTCACCTATGAAATCTAGAATACAAGTTATCTGCTTCCAAAGTACAATAGTGGAATAGGCACAAGGTAGACATTTCCATTACAAATGGGAGACGTTGGAGGGAAAGAAGGAATAACAAGCACCAAGCAAGTCAGCAGAACACATTACATTAACCCTTAAGGCTTGAAAATAATGCTCTGTTCTCTGAGACCATTCAGACAACGGCCATGCCCTCCAGATTCTGGGTTTTGGCCATACTCTTTTGATTCTGGGTGGAGACCCCTCAGCCCTGGGCTAAAACTCCACCTTCCAGACTCACTAGAATGGTAACTCTGCTCCCTTGGCTTTGGGCAGCCTCATTCTCCAAGTCCACCTAAGTGATGACTCCACCCTTTGAGACCTCAGAGGCCATGGCTCAACCCTTTAAGAATGAGGCAGCTCTGCTTCCTGTGTTCCTTGTCTCTTCAGCTTCTGCTTCCTGGTTCCTTGGCCTCTCGGCCCCTCGGGCCTCACTGCCCATGTCTACCCAGTTGGGGCAAGTGTTTCAAATCTCTGTAGCTCCACCATGCCTGGATGCGGCCCACTCCGACAGTAAACTTCAGACGGAAGGTACTCAGCTCTCTTGCTCCCTGGGTCAGCAAGCCTAGCTTCACTGATAAGTACCTGAAGGCACCCCACTCCACCAGGAAGCCTTCTGCCAAAGGCACTCAGCTTGCTTGCTCCGTGGGTCAGCTCCAGTGCTGTCTTGTGCTGGTCTCCTTGTTCAGCTGCTGCCTTTTCTTTGCTGCTGCCATTTCTCTGCTTCTGATTCTTGCCGTCTGTACTATCTCCAGTGTAACAACTTTCCTCACTTCCTTCTGAGTCCTCACCAGAATTGTCCTTGACGTCCATAATTTCATCAACAGTCTCATCAAGGCAATCTAGGCTTTCACTATTAAGTACTTTAAAACTCTTCCAGCCTGTATCCATCCACAGATTCAAAACAGCTTCCACATTTTATGTATCTTCTGGTACCAAATTCTGTCTTAGTTTTATAGTGCTGCTATAACATAAATATCACAGGTGAATGGTTTTAACATTTATTCTTTCACAGCCTAATAGGCTAGAAGTCTGAATTCAGGACACCAGCTCTAGGGGAAGGCTTTCTTTCTCTGTTGGCTCTGGAGGAATGTTCTTGTCATCTATTTTCCCCTGGTCTAGAAGATTCTCAGCGCAGGGACAGCAGGTCTAAAGGTCACGCTCTGCTTCTGGCACAATTTTCTTGGTGGTACGAGGTCTCCAGGTCTTTCTACTTGTTTCTTTTATATATCAAAAGAGATTGACTTAAGACACAACCTAATCTTGTAAACTGAGTCCTGCCTCATTAACACAACTGCCCGTAATCCTACCTCATTAACATCATAGAAGTAGGATTTACAACACATAGGAAAATCACATCAGATGACAAAATGGTGGGCAATCACACAATACTGGAATCATGGACTACAAGTTGACACACATTTTTTGAGCGATGCAGTTCTATCCATAACAGGTACTATTGTCTTCAATTAGAGCCTGTTGCTCGTGCTTATCCTCCATGGTCAAGGTCTGTAGCAGCAACTTCTAAATTAGTAGAAAACACTAAAGATAAAGTTTTGGGTAATGCTTAGATTTATTTGTTTCACATACAGTAGCTACTATTCTCAGATTTACTTTAACTCAGCATCTATCTGCCAGCAGGTTAACCTCTTATGAAGCCTTATCATTGACAACCTCAAATATTCAAATACATGTCGTTAAATTGTTAAATTCAGCTACTCTTTTCCCTGACGAAGAAGGAGTACCACATGACTGCTTTTATTTGACAGATCAATTTCTGACCCCAAGAGGAGATATCCAGGAAACTCCTTTAGATAACCTTTCTGTGGTTTAATTTGTACATGGTTCTTATTTAAAACCAAGTTCTACTTCAAGCAAATATCAGGGAGGATATCCAGTAACTTCTTCCTCAGAGGTATTGGAGAGTGGACCTTTGCCTCAGGTAACCTCAGCACAACAATACAAGTTAGTGCCTCTTACCCAAGCTTGTAGATTAGCAAAAAATATCAATCTGTGACCATATCTATGGATTTAACATATATTTTGATTCATGACTTTGGGATGTTATGGAAATAGCAAGGATTTTTAACAATGGGAGAATCTCCCATTAAGAATGGAAAATATGTAGCTGAACTCTTAGATGCGTTACTGTTACCATCAGAAATAGCTGTGGTTAAGATAAAGGCACAGAAGTCAAAACAGCAGCTTCGGACTGAGGAAGTGATTGGCAATGAATTAACTAACACTGCAGCAAAAATAGTAACTGATAAAGAAACTCCAATACCCAACCCAACTGTATTTGAAAATCCCTTAAGGTTAGTTAAAACAGAATCTGTTGGGACTACATCCCTTCCAAAGTTTATACAAAATCAAAAATTATGAATGCAGAGACTAGCAAGTCCTCGTTTTTAATACAGAATCCAAATTTAGAGATATTGAGAAGGTATCAAAAATCATCCCCTGAAACTGAAATGACTGAACAGACAGCAGGTAAATGCCATCTTAATAAAGAAAATGAATTGTGGATGGGCCCTGGAAACAGGATTATTATTCCTGAGGGAATACGTGTACCTTTTTTATCGACCTGCTTATTAGAATTTGAGGAAGAATGGAATGAAGATTTGATTGCATTTTTAGATAAACACTTTTGGGGAAACTTTGAAGATGCAGCTTACTATTTACATGACAAACATGATACCATAGATAGACTTCTATTAATGGTTGAAGGAACAGCATTAGATAACTACCATCTTGAATACACTCATTTTGGGAATAGAGAAAAATGTGAATTTTGCTGGGATTGAAATCAAGTTTATATCCGCTAGTAATAGAGGATCCATAGAAAACAACACAAGCTAGGTGACACAGTTTACCTTTACACCAAAAGTCTATGCTTCCTCCAGAACAACGTATATAGGAAAAGGAGGGATGTACTTTAAATTCTGATGCAGACCATTGAATAGGACCTGACCAAACTCTGGTCCTGCCAAAAAAATTACATCTTCCTGTAGTTTATAGATTCCACCAAAAAAATAATTTGGGAAGAGAAAAAACTCTACAAATTTTTTAAGAAAATATGTTATTGGGGTCATTTCTGGAAACTATGAATGATATGGTGAAAGATTGCACTATCTGCCAAGAATTTAACCCATGAAGAACTTATTCTGCTCTTCAGAGTTGATATCCCCTTCCAACAGGACCCACAAATGAATGGCACAGGGATTTTATACAACTTCCCCTGGCTCAAAATTATAAGTATGTTTTAGTTATTATATGCAGATATTCTCATTGGGTAGAAGCATTTCCCTGTCAGAATGCTACTGCAACATTTGCTGCTAAAAACTTGTTAAAAAATATTCTTCCTACATGTGGCACTTCTCATACCCTGTGTGGTGATAGAGGTTCTCACTTTACTGGCCTAATTTTTGGCAGCAGTTTTTGACATTTTACCTATCTTGCAACAATTACATTGCCCATGTCATTCACAATCTTCAGGGTTGGTTGAAAAAAACAAATGGAATAATAGAAGTTCAGTTAGCTAAACTTACCGTTTCTTTAAAAAGCACGTGGACTCAAGTGCTTCCAATTGTGTTAATGAATCTACGATCCACTCCTTTTGGTCCTCACAAGTTAACTCCATTTGAAATAGTGACTGGACACATTATAACTCTTCCTTATAATGCTATAATTACTGATTTAAATTTGATCTCTAGTAATTTGTTAAAGTATTGTCAAAGCTTAGTACAGTATGCTAAAGTCAATGATAAAGTACTGAAACATGCTTATGCTCAAATTTCTTCTAATTACATAAGATTTGATGTGCCAAAACCTTGTGACTATGTATATTAGAAACAACACCAGATAAAAGACTCTTTAGAACCAAAATGGAAAGATCCTTATTTAGTGTTACTAATAAATGAATTTGCTTTGAAATTACAGGGTGTAAAATCCTGGGTACATCTTTCCCAATTAAAGAAGACCAAGGTTCCTGATTGCGTTACTGCACCGGCAGGAGGACTGAAATTTAAGTTGAGACACCCACTCAAAACAACCACCAAATGACCTCCTGGAATGAGTGACTCAAAAAATACAATCTAGATATCTTGCTTGCTATTTGTTATATTCTTTGTCACTTTATTAATCTGTATTAATTAATTTTTTTATTCAGAAAAGTGTTGATTGTTTAGTTACCTTTTTATTTTTTTGAGGAATAGGTACTTGGGATGAAGTGCATTTGTATGATTATCAAAATTGGTAGTGAGTGCTGGTAATTTAACATAATGTTGATTTGTCATCAAAATGCTCATTCTGTTAAAGAAAATTCTGACACTTTAGCATCCCCATCTTAAATTATCATTTGATTCCACCTCCTACTTTAAATTCTAGTAAAATTTTATCCTGAGCTATTAAAGTTAAATTATAAACTTCTCCATTTGTAACCCAAACACCTTGAATACCATGCTTTTATATCACTTAGATCCCATTAAACAATTACTTGTGTGACACACAGTTACTTCAAAGATATCCTCATTTGCTTTGTAATAAGGGTGGATATCCTATAGAATTATGTCAACATCCTCCTAGAGATTTAGACAACTGGTGTAAAGACTGCTATAATAATCTAGTTGAAATTTCAACCCATAATCAGCTAGCTTGTCCTCATGCTTATAATAATTAATGCTGGAAAAATTTTTACCTATACAGAATTATGACTAAGAAGACTATCTGTGATAATTCTCTAATGGAAACTTGGTTGTCACATGTAAATTTTCTATATCTTCTGTTTTCCCCAGACAAACTTTGTGTTCTCCTTATTGGATATATGTTTTTGTGTGATGGATCTAATTATTCTAGTCTAGATGATCCTACTCCAACTGACAGTGAGTTTACGTGGGCAATTCCTTGTTTAGATTCCTGACCGGTGTGTAAAGTACTTTGGGAACTTAGGATTACTTTTAGATATATATAGTGATAATGCTAGTAAATATTGGAAAAGTGAAATTCAGTTGTTACATATTGTAAAATAGAATCAGAAGAAATCTCATTGGTCCAACATTCAGGGTGAGGTTGGCCATTTCTAAGAGCTTTAATTCCTACTTATGGTATAGTTGGATTAGAAAAATCATTCCCGAACCTATCAATCACTAGGGACAAGTAGCAGACAAAATTGCTAATGGGATTGAAGCACAACAGCGATCTCTGACCTCATTAACCAAACTGGTAATATATAACAGAATAGCCTTAGATTTTTCATTAGCCCAAGAAGGTAGAGTCTGTGCTGTAGAAAATACCTCTTGTTGTGCTTTGATAAATAACACAGGAGAAGTAGAACAAGATATACACAGAATTAGGCAACAACCCACTTGCTTACACACTATAAAACCCTTACAAACACCAGATTTATTTGGTTGGTTACTATCAGGTGTAAGTACATGGGCTAGATCACCACTGCAAGGAATGGTAATATTTTTTGTTTGTATCCTGACAGTATTAGGCATAATAAAACTTGTCTTCTATTGACTTACACACATAAAAGGAAAAAGAAAGGCTCGGGCTAAAATGTTGATGTACATTGATTCTGCTCATTTCCGCAATGCAATTAAGGGGAAAGTCACTTTTACTTAAGATCCTGGTGAAGAACCAAATGGTATCCAGTGGAAAATCAGCTCCATGAGTTCAAAGAGCCTGCCACAGTTGCCATCTAGGAGCTCAACTAAGTCTAGGTTTTGATCATCAATGCGTTATCTTCAATCTCTGATCAAAAGGAGAGAGTGGCTTAAGAAATAAAAATTGACATCTTTTGCCTGTGCATATAAGGAATGTGATCTAGCTGGAGCAACAAGGACATATCAGCTGGGCCAAGAGCTATAAAAACAATCTGGGAAACCACATTTAATCACAAAATCAAAAATTAAAAAAGATGTAGTACTAATCTTGTTTTTATTTTTTATGTTTCTATCAGTTTTTGTAACTTGTTTTGTGGAAGTTTATCAATTTCACCTAAAGTATAAAATACTTTATCACAAAAATTGTCATTGTATCTTCTATGACTTATCCATTGCATTTGTTTTTTAGTAGATTGTACTAAGCTTTTTGTTGTTTTGTTTTTTAAAGATTAATATTTGCCTTTGTTGAACCTCTATTATATGTTTATTTTCTAGTTTATTAATTTCTATATTTGTCTCATTATTTATTCTTTTTGTGCTTACTTTTTTTTCTAACTGATTTTCAGTCTTACTTTTTTCTATTCTGTAATATTTAAGCCTGTAAGTTCCTACTAAGCAAGAATTTCACTATATTCTAAAAGTTTCAATATGTCTTATTATAATTATTATTATTTTCAAATACTTTATAATTTTGATTGTGATTTCTTTTTGAACTATTAGTTAGAAGCATATCACTAAATGCCTAAACATGTAAGGATTTTCTAGTTATCTAAAAATGAACAAAAACCAAAAAAAAAAAAAACTTAATTTACCGTGACCATAGGACATATTGTATAGGTTTTATGATCTGTTAAGAGTGGTTTACAGTTTAGCTGCAAGTTTCTCAACCACAGTGTTATTGACATTTTAGAAGAGATAATTGTTGGTGGTGGGGGTGCTATCCTGTACAATGTAGAATGATCAGCATCATCCCTGATCACTACCCATTAGATGTCAGTAATGCCCCATTTCCCCCAGTCATGACAATCAAAAGTGTCTCCAGACATGGCCTAATGTTCCCAGGGGTGCAACATCACTCCTAGGTGAATATCACTGGTTTTACCATATGCTAAATTTTGGTAGACATTCCTTGTACACTTAATAATGTGTAAACTGTTGGATCTAGGATTCTATATGTCACTTGTTCAAGTTTATATATCATTTTGTTTTAACTTTTTTATCACTATTAATATTAGTTATTGACTCAGGTGTGTTAAAGTTTTCAACTATTTATAATCATGGATTTGTTTATCTTTTATTTTCATTAACTTCTGTGTCTATTTTGATGATATGTTATTCAATTTATACAAATTTAGAATAGCCACATCTTAATGGATGAGCACTCTTTCTTCATGTATTCTTATTTCTGGTATATTTGAGTTAACTTTAATTTACTACATTTCATTTTCTACTTATCTCGTCTGTTCCATTCTTCCTCTCATTTCTTATAGTCATTTAAAAAAAAATTTTGTTGTACTTTAGATGAAGGTTTACAGATCAAATAGTTTCTCATTAAACAGTCATTACACATATTGTTTTATGACATTGGTTAACAGCCCCACGACGTCAACACTTTTCCTTCTCGACCTTGAGGAACTTTTCTTTGGTGAAAATATACATAGCCAAAGTTACACCATTTTGAAAGTTTCTACATGTACAATTCAGTGGCATCGATTACATTCTTCCAGGTGTGCTGCTATTCTCACTAGCCTTTTCCAAATTATTCCATCACCATTATCTTCAACTCACTGTCCCCTAGGCTTCCCATCAAAGCTTATGAGTTTTTGTCAATTTGATCTTGCATAGATAATTCTTTTTTTTTTTTGTACCTTAGATGGCTTGCATAACAAATAGTTTCTCATTAAACAGTTAGTACACATATTGTCCTATGACAATGGTTAACAAACCCATGACCTGTCAACACTGTCCCTTCTCAACCTTGGGTTCCTATCACCAGATTTCCTGTCCCCTCTTGCCTTCTAGTCCTTGTCCCTGGATGACTGTGCATCATGAGTCCTGTTTTGTTTTATGAGGCTGTCCAATCCCAGGTTGAATGGTGAACTTCAGGAGAGGCTTCACCACTGAGCTAAAAGGGTGTCCAGGGGCCATACTCTCAGGGCTTCTCCAGTCTGTCAGGCTGGTAAATCTGGTCTTTTTTTTGTGAGTTAGAATTCTGTTCTACATCCTTTTCCAACTCTGTCCAGGACCCTCTATTGTGATCTCGGTCAGAGCAGTCAGTGGCGGTAACTAGGCACCATCTAGATGTACTGGACTCAGTCCGGTGGAGGCCTTGGTAGCTGTGGCCCATTAGTCCTTTGGAGTAGTCTTTTCCTTGTATCCTGTTCTCTTCATTCTCCCTTGCTCCCAAAGTGGTGAGACCAATGGAGTATCTTAGATGGCTGCTCACAGGCTTTTAAGACCCCGGACGCTACTCACCAAGGTGGAATGTAGAACATTGTCTTTATAAACTGTGTTATGCCAGTTGAGCGAGATGTTCCCTGAGACCATGGTCCCCACAGCCCTCTGCCCAGCAATTTAGTCCCTCAGGGAGTTTGGAAGTGTCTATGGAGATTCCATGATCTTTCCTTGTACAAGTTGTGCTGGCTTCCCCAGTAATGTGTACTGTCTTACCCTTCACCAAAGTTACTACTTATCTATTTAGTTTCCCACCACTCCTCCCATCCCTCATGTCTTAGGCTGGGTTCTCTAGAGAAGCAAAATCAGTAAAGTGTATAAATATACATACAGAGAGATTTTTTTCAAGGAAATAGCTCACGCAATTGTAGAGGCTAAAACGTCCCAAGTCCATAGATCAGGGTAGAGGCTTCTTCCAGTTCACGTAGCCACAGAAGCTGGTGAACCCAAGGTCGGCAGGTCGGAGAGGGGCTCCCGCTCACAGGCTGTGAAGGTCAGTGAATTCCAAGATCAGCAGACAAGACAATCAGGTTTCTCCTGATTCATGTAGCTGCAGGGGCTCGTGAACCCAAGGTCAGCAGGTCGGGGAACTGGACTCTTGCTAGCAGGCTGAGAAGTTCAACGAATTCTGAGATCAACAGGTAAGCTGCTAGCTCAAGTCCCATGAACCGGAGGTGAGATAACAAGAGGCAGCTGCTGAGTCTGGAACAAGCCAAAGTCCTTGGCAAGGCGAGCAGGCAGAAGGTAACTGGTGGAAGTCAGAGAGATGAAACTGAGAGGGCAGTGAGCTGCCATAGGCCCCACCTCCGCCAGTACCACACAGCAGATTCCATCGTGGGGGTGATCACAACATTATACAACTAGTAAAACACCGAGAATAATAGTCTAGCCAAGTTGGCATACAGTCTTAACCATCACACCTCGTAACCAACAAAGATTGTTTCTTTTTCTGTGTAAACTTTTACATGTATTATACAGTAGAGGTCTCATACAATATTTGTCCTTTTGTGATTAACTTATTTCACTCAGCATAATGTCCTCCAGTTTTGTTCCTCTTACTCTCCTATGCTAAGTTCCTTTTGTTTGTGGATTTTTTTTTCATTTCTTTTGTTTTCGTAGGTTTTGTTTTTACTACACTTTATGTTTTTATTCTTTGTTTTGATGAGTAGGTTTGTTAACTTTCTTTGTGGTTACTGTGAAATTTACCCTTATCTTCCTGGATTTGAACCAGTCTATTATTACTTGGTATTGCTTGACTTCCTCTCCATTAGAAGGTTCTATATCTACACTGTTTATTCCCTCCTTTTTGTTCTGATGCTATTGTCATTTACAGATTAACCTCTCAGGTTCCCTTTTGTAATTCTTTTGGTTTTGCATAGTCCTTAACAGTTACTTTCCTAGGTTGGTATCCAACTAGTACAATCCTGTGTCCTATATTCAGCCTGTGGTCTGATATTGTTTGTTCTCAGATTGAAGGACTTCCCTTAATAACTCTCATAGTTTGGTTTGGTTTTTCCATAGCCCCTTAATTTCTGTTTATCTGGAAATGACCTAATTTCACCATCATATTTAAACAAGAGTTCTGCAGGGTATATTATTCTTGGTTGGCAATTCTTTTCTTTCAAGGTTTTAAATATGTCATCCCATTGCCTTCCTGCCTGGTTTCTGATGAATAATCCGAGCTTAGTGTTATTGTTTCTCCTCTGTATGTGACTATTTGTTTTTCTTGAGCTGCTCTCAGGATTATTTGTTTGTCTCTGGTTTTAGCAAGTGTGATTATGATATGCCTTGGTGATTTTCTTTTGGGGTCTGTCCTATGTGGGATTCGTTGAGCTTCTTGGATGGTCAACTTTTCATCTTTCATGATATTGGGGAAATATTCTGTCAGCAATTCTTCAATGATCCTCTCTGTGTCTTCTGTTTTCTCCCCCTGTTCTGGAACTCTGATCACTCGAAGATTTTTGCTTTTGATTGTGTCCCACATAATCCTCAGGGTCTCTTCACTTTTCTTTATTCTTTTTTCTGAGTTTTCCTCAAACACAGTTGTATCAAAGTGTTTGTCTTGGATTCCACTGATCCTGTCTTCCACCGTTTCAAATCTGCTCCTTAGCCCTTCTACGACACTGTCCATTCCTGAAATCTTGTTTTTTATCTTTTGGATTTCTAATTGTTGTCTTTGTATAATTTCTAGTTGTGAATTTATTTTGGCATTTTGTTCCTTCATTATTTTTCTGAATTCTTCCATTTTTTTGTCTGTATTTTCCATGAATTTGTCTGCCTTCTCCATGAATTTGTCTATTTTTTCCTCATTTTTGTCTGCTTTTTTCTTCAACTCTTAGATAATTGTGAGTATTAGAGATTTGAATTCCCTATCAGGTAGTTCTAGTGCCTTTTCTTCTACTGGAAAGTCATCTGGTGTTTTATTTTGGACACTTACTGGAACCATCCTGTCTTGTTTTTGAAATGTTTTTGATATTGTCTGCTGTCTTCAGGGCATTCAGTAGTTATTTTTCTCATTTGATTGTAGATTTGTTTGTTTCATCCTTTTTTTAAATTTGGTTATGTCTGAGCAGGCGGGCTGTGCATTCTGTGTTGTTTGTCGGTGGGCACGATACTTTTCGCCTCCTCCAATTGGCAGGGTTAGTCGCTCAGATATGTTACAACAGGGCAGGTCTAGCTGAAGAGGAGTTCCTGGGATGGGTTGTTTGTGGCACTTACTACAGCCACCAGGGAGGGTCGGTAATCAGTGAAGGGCATATTCCTGTAGTCCGTGCCTGTGCTGCTTGGTGGTGTGATGTTAAGCGCATGGTGCAGGTAGGCAGGATGGAGAGGGGAGATTGTAATGTGTGGAGCTAAGATGGGTATGGGAGAGAGGAGAAAGGAACAATATCCAAAAACATACAAACAACAAAAAGAGTGCTAGAGGAGCTTGCCGTTAGAGTGGAGAGATGAGAGACTATGAAATGGAGAAAAACCAAAAGGGAAAGAAGAGGAAAAAAAAAAGAAAAGAATAAATAAATAAAAATTAGAAAGAAAAAAGAACAGCAAAGCTCCCAGAGATCCCACCGGTGCATCTACGAGGTCTGGGGAAGTTGTTCCCAGGTGTTGAAGTACAGCCTGGCTAGGAGGTGTGGAGGTATTCAGCACCAGATATCCAGGCGACAGGAAGAGAAGGAAGGTATAGAAAGACAAGAAACTGAGTAATGACAAAAGACAAAAAGGGAAAAGAAAACAAAACAAAACAAAAAAGAACAAGAAAAAATCTCCAAAAAACAGAGAAATGCCATCAGAGATCCCTCTGCATGTCTGCACAAGCTGAGGGGGTAGGTCCGAAGCCGCACAGCACCGCCTGGCCTGAACAGGCTCCCAACTCGAGAAAAAACAAAAGAAAACAAACAGTTGAAAACAAACAAACAAAAAAATCCCCGGGATCCTACCAGTGTGACCGCACAGACCGGGAGGCAGTTCCACACTTGAATGGAGCTTCACAGCCCCTCAAGAAGAAGCAAAGATGGCACACAGAGCCAGGTATTTGAGCAAAAGGAGGGGGAGGTGGTGGGAGGTAAGGAAGAAATCAAAAGAAGTGGAAAAAAGCAACACCAGCAGACAACGAATGGCACTCAGGGAGTAGGCCAGTGTGGGCAGACGGGTGGAATCCAAGCAGCCAGTGCTTCTCGGCCAAGAGACTGGCTGCAGCAAGCAGAGGATGCCAAGTAAGGGTGAAGAAGGGTAGGGGGTGGGAAAGCGTATAACGCCATTTACCAGTTGTTCTGTCTCCTGCTGGAAGCTCCGTGAAGCTGCTTTCTCGTACCACCTATTTGCTGGTCTCTGATAGGAGTCCAAGATGGCAGATCTGTGCTGCATTAGCTGATAGGGGACCTCTCTGTGTATGTCTCCTTGCTCTCTGTCAGTTTCTTTTTCCATTTTGTGCTTGGATGAGTTCTTTATCTCTTCATTTGATGTTTAGGATTTCAGGATTGCTGTTTTCTCTGTTTGGTTTAGTTTTTTGGATCTTTGCTGTGGAGGGACAGCGTGGTACTTCTGTCTAGAGCGCCATGTTGCTGGAAGCCTAGTCATATTTTTTAAAGTAAAATCTAGTCACTTTATTCAAGGAATTCTTATGAAAACAAGTAGAGTTGTTAAAAGTAAACAAGAGGCACATTCTTCTCTCCAACCTCTGTGCAAATCTTTGCTCTCAAAGCCTATATCACACACCTTCAAGGCCGTTCTCCCTCTATGAAGTGAATGAAACTCTTAAGCTAACAATACCATTGATTTCTTAGTGATACTTTCTTCCTTTTCCCCAACTCCATGCCAAAGTCAAAGAGCTAAGCTGAAAGAATGTGTGTGCCTATCGTAAAAAGGGTGACTATTTCTACTTAGAGACACAGGAAGTGCATTTAAGTGCTAAGGTGTATCATAGCAACCCTATAGGACGGAGTAGAATTACCCCATAGGGTTTCCAAGGAGTGGCTGGTGGAGTCAAACTGTTGACCTTTTGCTTAGCAGACCATTGCTTAACCACTGAGCCATCAGGGCTCCAAAATGTATCTTAATGAAGTATATGAGTCAAGGTACAATGTGATGAAACATCAATCTAACATGGCATATCTGATCAGGCTCTGAAACTCACAAGATTGGATGTCAAGCTAAATTCTAGTTCTAACATTCTCAGGAATAGTTTCTCTTCCAAGAGAAAATTGATACAGCATGCCCAATTCCACTCCAGTTATTCAGGACAAAAATAAATCACACAGAATCTCGAGGTTTTACCATAATTTTAAAAATAAATTTAACCGCTGCTAATATACTTCCTAGAAGGCACTCCAGGTAACCCTCTGTGACTAGACATTTTTATTTTAAAACATGTTTATTATCTATTTAAATTTGAATAAATATCCACCAGTCTTATTGTCCTTCCTTAAAAGGAGAGTACTAATAAGGCAGCTCATGTAAAGAAAAAGTCCTCTAATTTCTACTTTATCTACATCCCACAGATTTTGATTACTGTATTTTCTTCTTAGATCAATTAAAAATAGTTCCTCTTAGATACATAGATTATTTATAACTTTACTGTTTAACTTCCATGTGGTGAGAAATTATCATTTTATCTGTCTGTTATTGGCTTTAAGTTTGATTTCATTACTGTCAGAGAACATATTTTGTATAGTTTCCATCTTTTTTTAAAATTTATTAATGCTTGTTTTATAAAAAAGGACACAGTTATCTTGGTAAATATTCCATGCATATTTGAGAGAAATGTGTATCCTGATGATATTGGGTAGAGTGCTTTAGAAATGTGAATTAAATCAAGATGATGGATGGTATTTTTCAGTTCTATATACTTGCTTATTTTCTGTCTACTAGTTCTACATATTATTGAGAGGAATGTTGAAGTATGTAAATATTATTGTGAATTTATCTGTTTCTTCTTTCACTTCTGTCAGTTTTGTTTCATACATTTTGCACCTCTCTTGTTAGGATTATGTCTCCTTGGTAAATTGATCATTTTACCATTATATAATGTCTCTCTCCACTCCTGTTAGTTTTCTTTGTTCTAATGTGAACATAACCACTCCAGCCTTCTTTTGATTAGTGTTTGCCTAGTATAACTTTTTTTCATACTTTAATTTTAATCTACTTATATCTTTATATTTAAAGTAAATTTGTAGATGGCATATGGTCGAGCCATTTTTAAAAAACTATTCTGGTAATTTCTGCCTTTTAATCAGTGTTTTATATCATTTATTTTAAATATAATTATTGATGTGATTAGATAAGATTATAGATTTTTTAGTTGTTTTCTGCAACTTTTAAATCATTTCTATAGAGAATCATTTATGCTCAAAAGTTAAAAAAAATAAATAAAGATAGCAATTAAGTTCTTCTACCAGGTATAAATTTCCTGAAATTGGGTCATATCAGTACCTGGATTCAGATCTTTAAAAATTGCCTGTCACAAAAAGGCACTAATAATTTATAAACCAATTTACAAATCTAACAGACCAAATGGGTATTGTTGTTACTTGTGTGATGTGACTCTTGGACATCCCTGTGCATGACTCATGAGGCTGGATTCAAAATCTAGCCTCTCTAGGGCTTCAGATCCCAAGCTGTCCAAGGTCTCATAGGAAACAAACAAACAAAAAACCTGATAAAAATTTCTGGCCAGTTATGTCCCACTGCAGTTAGACACTTGTGAACTCCAGAAAATGCTCACATCTTATAGCACTTTAAATCTAACCATGAAGGAAGGGAGAAAATTATGATTTTGTATTGAACAGGCATCAAGAAAGCAAAGCCATAATAATACAGTCATTTTCATCCAGACCCAATTTCTCCAGAGGGGCTGTTTGTGTGTTTGAAAAATGGATATTTATTATCCCAACTTCTGCCTCCAGCTCTACAGTGTCTAAGGAATGCCCTAGTGGGGGGTGATGGAATTCAGAAACCCTGTAGAATTCTATATGGTGAGTTAATCCCTCCCAATTCTTTCATGTCCCTATTGAGTGGGATTGTCACTTACCGTTAGCCCATAAGAGGATATATGATTAATAAAAATATATGCTACATCCCTTTAACATATCTTGTAGGTTATTTTATTTCATCTGCTTCCTTTCTCCTGACATTCAGGGAGATGAAATAGTAGGAGATGACTCCATGCTCTAGTAGTCATGACTATTATCAGGCCAATTTAGTTCAGTACTTCTGAGAAAGACAGTATCTGATGAGCTAGTATATCTCTATTTTTCTTTATTCTTCCACTAAACAGATTGTTCTTGTTCTGTACAAGCCATAAAACCTCTGATCGTGTTCTCCTTTCCTTCTGATTGTTCTCTTGGTAACTGGGACACTAATTCAATTGTCCTTTTTCATAGAGAAAAAATCACTACCATTCTTTTAGGGGAAGTGTAAAGCAAGATTAGATATGCAATTTCTAATTTTTTCTCACATCTCTGTCAAATATACATATATACTTGTACATATGTAGATATATACATACATACATATGTACATATATATATATATATATATAATTTCCCCAGTGGAGCAGCGGTTAAGAGCTTGGCTGCTAACAAAAAGGTTGGCAGTTTGAATCCACTAGCCACTCCTTGGAAATCCTATGGGGCAGTTTTGCCCTGCCCTAGAGAGTCACTATGAGTCAGAATCGACTTAAAGGCAGTAAGTCAAATATATACACACAAATACATACATGTGCATACACACAAATACACACTTATATACTTCCACAGAAACTTATAACAAGGATAATCTTAAGATAATTTTACCATGCTATAACATTGTCTACTTTCTTTATTTTGTCTTCTAACTATCCTGCAACATTTTACACAGTTCTGGAAAATCCAGGGCATTTCCTTAATTGTGGAAAAGTAAAATATTTTTGTTGAGGATCATGAGCAGTGCAAGCATATCTAAGAAATTTTTGGTAGAACATGTAGAAAAAGGGAAAACATATTTTTTCATCATTTCAGTAAAGGAATTTAGCTTTTATATTCAGGATATGCTCCTAAGCCACTGCCTCTCCCTTCCAAACACCCAAGGCGCTGCAAGAGGTTGCCAACTCACAGAAAAGCTTATTAATGTCAAAAACTAAACTAAAAAACCCACTGCTGTCAAGTTGATTTCAACTCACAGCAACCCTGTAGGACAGAGTAGAACTGCCCCATAGGGTTTCCAAGGCTGTCAATTTTTATGGAAGCCAACTTTCACATCTTTCTCTCGTGGAGAGGCTGGTGGGTTCAAACCATTAACCTTTTGATTAGCAGCCAAGCACTTTAACCATTGCATCACTAGGGCTCCCTTATTAATGTTCATATTAGTATAATTCACTCTACATATTTTAAAAGAAAATGAATTCTACACAATGGGATTAGCCTATATTAGACTGAAGACCTGAAGAAAACCGTTAATAACAGGGGAGAATAAAGGCTTTGAGAGTAAAGCTGTGATAGAAGAGAACAGGTAGAATAGAGAAGAGATCAGTGAATGAGAATATTGTGCTTTCTTTTCTATTTTCTCTGTGAAAAATCAGCATGTCTGAGAAATTTACCAACATGACTATCATGATGGAATTCTTGCTCATGGAATTCCCCGATGACTGGGTGATACAGACACTCCATGCAGCACTCTTCTTCCTCATTTATCTGGCAGCACTGATGGGGAACCTCCTCATTTTCACCTTCACCACTGTAGACCAGCACCTCCAAACCCCCATGTATTTCTTCCTGAAGAATTTGTCCTTGATTGACATGTGCTACATTTCTGTCACTGTCCCCAAGTCCGTTATGGACTCTCTAACCAACAGCCATTCCATCTCCTTCCTAGGATGTGCCTCACAGCTTTTTCTTGTTATTTTTTTCGCGGGCACAGAGAATGTTCTCCTTATAGTCATGTCCTATGACCGCCATGCTGCCATCTGCCTCCCTCTGCAGTATGAGATCATTATGAATAGAGGCGCCTGTGTGCAGATGGTGACTGCATCCTGGCTCAGCGGATGTGGCTATGGATCCATTCATGTAGCAGGTACATTCTCTGTCAATTTCTGTGGGTCCAACGTAGTGCACCGGTTCTTCTGTGAAGTTCCGTCACTGCTTACACTTGCTTGTTCTGAGGAGCATATTCTAGAATATGTGTTTGTCATCGTTAGCTGCTGTTTTGCTTTCGTATGTTTTATTTTAATGGTTGTTTCTTATGTTCATATTTTTTCCACCATTCTCAGGATCCCATCTGCAAAGGGCAGAGTGAAAACTTTCCCTACCTGCATGCCCCACCTTATTGTGGTGACACTGTTCCTCTTTTCAGGGATTATTACATATTTATCAAAAACTTTCAAATCTTCACTGAAAATCTTGATATCTGTGCTTTACACTATCTTACCACCCACTTTTAATCCTCTCATCTATAGCCTGAGAAACAAGGACTTGCAGATGGCCCTAGAAAAATCGACAGCTGGCATGATGTCCAGAGTATTTCCTTGATTTACATATACAAAATTTAATTTAAATGGATGATTTGACTGACGATAATTATTTCAAGATGAAGAGATATATTTATTCTCCTACTTCTAGTCTACAAAATAAGACAATATGTTGTCTAACAGACTACCAGGTCAAAATTTTATTATATCATTTGTTGTGTAGTGAATGAGTAGCTTGGGAACTTTTCAATTCAACAGCTCTCTTTCCGGTATTGATTTTAGGGAGCAAATTCTGAATGTCTTATATTCATTCAGTGTTTCCTAACTCTCTGCAATTTTGTATTATTTTGGGGAGTAGTCATGCAAAATAGCATGTTTTACTGTAATTCGTGGAGTACCATTTATTTTTATGTGTCTGTAGTTAAAGTGAAGATATGGGATTGTTTATAACCTGACCTTAGGAGTTCTATTTGTTTATGCAAATTAAATGTTTAATTGTGGAGTTCACAGTAGAATCATCAGAGAGTGGTCAAATTGCTGTGGTTATGGCCACTTAGGTATTAAGAATGTCCAAAAATGGTGATGACAATATTTTTATAAAATGTCAAGTTTCAAAACAGAATCTTAACAGAAATGTTTATGTTTATGTTGTTACAAATAAACCCAGAATATCACAATCCTAAAGTAATTTTGTACAACTCTCTTATCTACACATATTTATTATTCCAGCTATCCTTTTCCTAATTCAATCAAAACAAGAAAATCCAAACCCATTGCCATGGAAATCGATTCCAATTTATAAAACAGAGTAAAACTGCCCCATAGGGTTTCCAAGTCTGTAATCCTTATAGAAGTAGACTGCCACATCTTTCTCCTGCATGGGTGGGTTTGATCCACCAACTGAGAACTTTAATTAACCACTGTACCACCAGGGTTCTTGATGGCTCTTCTCTAATTCAGTATCCTTCCACAAATTTTGTGCATTACCTTTCCTTCATTCTTTAATTTTTCCTTTCTTCTGTTGTTCCTTCCTCCATCCTTCCTTTCAACCCTTCCTTTTTTATGTTCTTTATTGTCTTTCTTTTTTTCTTTCACTTCTTTATTCATCCCTTCTCCTTTTGTCTCTTTTTTTCTTTCTTCTCCACTTTAAGAATAGATTCATTTTTCTTGTCTCCACAGTTACTGCTATGTGTCATTTTATGTCTTTTCCTACTCACATTACCCTACTACATACCTAAAAAAACCACTTTTACTTTCTTTGGTGTGGAAATGACCACTGCTGCCTCTGTGGGTACAAATGTTGCACACATTGTGACCTGCACCAGTGGACGGGATTGGTCTGAACTTGGTGTTACTCATGTATCATAATACCTTCCTTTTTTTATTCCTTCCTTTTCTCTGTATTTTAATGTTAATGACTTTTTAAAAGACCTCTCAAGAGGAAATAGTTTACCACAAATACTGAAATTCCATGTCCCTTTTCTTAGATACATATGATGTTTTGTATCATTAAATTTAATTTATGCTTATTACAATTCACTATTTTATGAACTGATGGTCTTCCCACTAAACATTCTCCTCTGTATGTCAGCTAATCATCAGTCCATCTTTCCATTGATCTCAGTGTGATTCCCACTCATTTGGTTTTCTCTCTCAACTACATCTAATAACAGCAAATCCTTTTCTCTCTGTTCTCAAAATATATTCAGGAGTTCACCACTGCTTACAAATTACACTGATACCACCCTGGGTCACACAACTATGACCTGTCATTTAGACTGTGGCTACAGCCTCCAACCTGGTCTACCTGCTTCCTCCCTCACCTGCCTTCTGACTATCCTCAGTGAAGCAACTGAGCTGGTTTGTGGGATCAACACTAACTGCACCTCAGCTCACACCCAGAACAAGCCAGTGTCTGCTCCCTGTTCGTCAAAGTTCTCCATCATCTATGCTTTAGTTATGTAATAGTCCTGAATTTTCTCACTCATTACCCCCTTCAAGTCCCAGTGCCCTCTTCGCTTCTGCTTCAGGCACCGTTCGCCATTGATGCTCCCACTAGTTGGAATGCTGTTCTTCCAGATATCTGCTCAGTTACTTCCTGTTCTTCCAAATCATGGTTTTGTAAAATGCTGAATGAAACAGAACTCTGTTTCTCTCTCTCTATTTCTCTTTCAAGCTGTGTGTGTTTGTCTGTGACCCGTAGTAAAACGTGTTCTTAGCTTCTGTAAGTCAGTCCTCGCCCCATGGTGAACCCGTGCATAATGGAAACAAACACTGTCTGGTCCTGTGCCATCTCCATAATTGGTTGTGAATCAGACCATTGTAATCCATATGGTTTTCGTTGGTTGGTTTTTGGAATTAGGTTGCCAGGCCTTTCTTCTTGGTCTGTCTTAGTCTGGATGCTCCACTGACACCTGTTCAGCATTATAGCAACACACAAGCATCGACTGACTGGTGGGTGATGGCTATGCTTGAGGTGCATTGACTGGGAATTGAACCGAGGTCTCCTGCGTGGAAGGCAGGAATTTTACCACTGAACCACCACTGCCCACAGTAAAATATGGTTACCCTAAATTAAAGCAATCACCTGGATTGAAGACTCAACTGACCTAACACACCCTGTAGTCAATTCTCTCATGTAGAGATATGCAGTTATGCAACAGGGTAAATCCTGAATTAGTCTGATGTTCTAAACAGTTTAGACTAGATTCATCTCTTACACGTTTCCTTCCAGTGAAGGATTTCTGTGAGTTTAGATTTCTGTTCATGTAGAGGCTGCTCATATTTATAACCATGATATTGGGGGAGGAGGGTGGATCATAAATAAGCACACTGAATATTCAGCTTTATACTGAAAGATTATGTAATAAATACAATTAAAATATATGTTATACAGTCTTGAAAGGGACATTTTTACCTTCTGTAAAAATCCTCTAAACTTTGCCATTGATTCATAGGAATCATTATTTGATAAAAGAGCCTTTTATTTATTATTATATGTCTTCTGTATGCACTCAAATACTGAAGTCATGCTTTAGTGTACTTTTATATAAGTTTGTATTGTTTTATAATAATATAAATGAGAGCAACTAAAATACCAAAGTACAGAAAATCACATATTTATGTTAACCTATATTTTAACCAGTATAAGTAACATTATGTATCACTATACTTTCTTGAAATAGAGCATATAGTCAATTACTGTATAGTACTCAAAGATATATCAAATTGTTATAGTCCTTAACCTATTCTTATAAATATAGATTGTCTCTAGCTTATTGCCCTTATAAATAAGTATTCAGTTAACTCATTAGTGTATACCTTGTTTATATATATGGTTATAATTACAACTGATGCTTAACAATATAACTTCCAGGCCAAAGGATGTTAATTATTTATTTAAATGGACTCCAAGAGCTTCGCATCAATTTCCACCACTACCAGCACGATACAAGGGTGTCTGTCTCACCCCTTTCAACCCACTTTAAAACAAACATTTTTGAAATCCTTTTTTATTTTCATACATGAAAATTGTTGATGTATTAAGACATTATTATTGAATTCAATATTTTTCATTTGTACATTTCACTTGTATGATTTTATTTATATACTTTTTTTTTCTTTTTATTGTACTTCAGGTGAAGGCTTACAGAACAAATAGTTTCTTATGAAACAGAAGTACACATGTTGTTTTACAACATTGGTTAACAACCCCACAACATATCAACCCTCTAACTTCTCAACATTTTTTTTTTTTTTTGGTGAAAATACACATAGCCAAAGATATACCATTTCAAAACTTTCTACATGCAAAGTTCAGTGACATTGACTATGCTCTTCTAATTGTGCTGTTATTCTCACTTAAGATGAAGGCTTACAGAACAAAATAATTTCTTATTTAACAGTTACTACAAATGTTGCCCTATGACAGTGGTTAACAATCTCACAACACATCAACAATATCCTTATTCAACCTTGGGTTCCCTATCACCAGCTTCCTTGTCCCCTTCTGCCTTCTGGCCCTTGTCACTGGACTCCTGTACCTCGTTAGTCTCATTTGGTTTTACGGGGCTGTCCACTCCCAGGCTGAACAGTGAACCTCGGAGGTAACTTCACCACTGAGCTAAAAGGGTGTCTGGGGGCCATACTCTCAGGGTTTCTCCAGTCTCGTTTAGGCCAGTAAATCTGGTCTTTTTTTGTGTGTGGGTTAGAATTATGCTGTACATCCTTCTCCAGCTCTGTCCAGAACCCTCTGTCGTGATCCTGGTCAGAGCAGTCAGTGGTGGCAACCGGGCACCATCTAGCTGTACTGGACTCAGTCCGGTGGAGGCCTTGGTAGCTGTGGACAATTAGTCCTTCAGACTAATCTTTTCCTTGTATCCTGTTCTCTTCATTCTCTCTTGCTCCTGAAGGGATGAGACAAGTGGAGTATCTTAGATGGCCGCTCACAGGCTTTTAAGACCCCAGACATACTCACCAAGGTATAATGTAGAGCATTGTCATTATAAGCTGTGTTATGCCAATTGAGCTAGATGTTCCCCTAGACCATGGTCCCCACAGTCCTCCGCCCAGCAATTCAGTCCCTCAGGGAGTTTAGATGTGTCTATGGGGCGTGCGTGACCTTTCCTTGTACAAGTTGTGCTAGTTTCTCCTGTATTGTGTACTGTCTCACCTTTCACCCAAGACACCATTTATCTATTGTCTATTTAATGTTTCCCCACCCACCCCTCCCATCCCTGGTAACCAACAAAGATTGTTACATTTTGTGTGTGAACTTTTTCATGGGTTTTTACAATAAAGGTCTCATACAATATTTGTCCTTTTGTGATTGACTTATTTCACTCAGCA
Source organism: Dugong dugon (assembly GCA_030035585.1). NCBI lineage: Eukaryota > Metazoa > Chordata > Mammalia > Sirenia > Dugongidae > Dugong > Dugong dugon. Next base: position 1,204,309 of record CM057475.1, on the reverse strand, counting down.
TAATGTCCTCCAGTTTCATCCATGTTATGAGATGGTTCACAGATTCATTGTTGTTCTTTCTCTTTGCATAGTACTCCATTGTGTGTATGTACCATAGTTTGTTTATCCATTCATCTGTTGATGGGTATCTAGGTTGTTTCCATCGTTTTGCTATTGTGTACTATGCTGCCATGAACATAGATGTGCATATGTCTATTCGAGTGACGACTCTTATTTCTCTAGGCTATATTCCTAGGAGTGGGATTGCTGGATCGAATGGTATGTCTATTTCTAGCTTTCTGAGGAAGCGCCATATCATTTTCCAAAATGGTTGTATCATTTTGCATTCCCACCAGCAGTGTATAAGTGTTCCGATCTCCCCGCAGCCCCTCCAACATTTGTTATTTCCAGTGTTTTTGATTCGTGCCATTAATGCCGGGGTGAGATGGTATCTCATTGTGGTTTTAATTTGCATTTCTCTAATGGCTAGTGATCGCGAGCATTTCCTCATTTGTCTGCTGGCCATTTGAATGTCTTCTTTGGTGAAGTGTCTGTTCATTTCCTTTGCCCATTTTTTGATACGATTATTTGTCTTTTTGTTGTAGAGGTGTTGGATTTTATTGTAGATTATGGAGACTAGACCTTTGTCTGACTTGTACTGTCCAAAAATTTTTTCCCAGTCTGTAGGTTCTCTGTTTACTCTTTTGGTGAAGGCTTTTGAAGAGCATAGGTGTTTGATTTTTAGAAGATCCCAGTTATCAAGCTTATCTTCTGGGGTTTGTGTGTTGATGGTTATGTTTTGTATCCTGTTAATGCTGTGTATTAAGGCTTGTAGTGTTGGTCCTATTTTTTCTTCTATGAACTTTATGGTTTTTGGCTTTATATTTAGGTATTTGATCCATTTTGAATTAGTTTCTGTATATAGCATGTGGTATGGGTCCTGTTTCATTTTTTTGCAGATGGATATCCAGTTTTGCCAGCACCATTTGTTAAAAAGACTGTCTTTTCCCCATTTGATGGACGTTGCGACTTTGTCAAAGATCAGGTGGATGGATTTACGTCTGGGTTCTCAATTCTGTTCCATTGGTCAGTGTATCTGTCGTTGGACCAGTACCAGGATGTTTTGACTACTGTAGCTGTATAGTAGGTTCTGAAGTCAGGTAGTGTGAGTCCTCCAACTTTATTCTTCTTCTTCAGTAGTTCTTTACTTATTCGGGGCTTCTTCCCTTTCCATATAAAGTTAATGATTAGTTTTTCCATCTCTTTGAAGAATTTTATTGGTATTTGGATCGGGATTGCGTTGTATTTGTAAATTGCTTTGGGTAGAATTGACATTTTCACAATGTTGAGTCTGCCTATCCATGAGCATGGTATGTTTTTCCATTTATGTGGATCCCTTTAGGTTTCATGCAGTAGTGTTTTGTAGTTTTCTTTGTATAGGTCTTTTACATCCCTGGTCAGATTTATTCTTATGTATTTTATCTTTTTACGGGCTATTGAAAATAGTATTGTTTTCCTGATTTCCTTTTCATCGTTCTCCTTAGTGGTGTAGAGGAATCCAACTAATTTTTGAATGTTTATCTTGTATCCTGCTACTCTGCTGAATCTTTCTATTAGTTCCAGTATATTTCTCATGGAGTCTTTAGGGTTTTCTGTGTATAGTATCATATCATCTGCAAACAAGGACAGTTTAACTTCTTCATTACCAATTTGGATGCCCTTTATTTCTTTTTCTTGCCTTATTGCTCTAGCTAGAACTTCCAGCACAATGTTAAATAGGAGTGGTGATAAAGGGCATCCTTGTCTTATTCCTGTTCTCAAGGGGAATGTTTTCAGCCTCTCTCCATTAAGAATGATGTTGGCCGTGGTTTTGCATAGATGCCCTTTATTATGTTGAGAAATTTCCCTTCTATACTTATTTTATTGAGAGTTTTTATGAGGAATGGGTGTTGGACTTTGTCAAATGCCTTTTCTGCGTCAATTGAGATGATAATGTGATTCTTTTCCTTCCTTTTATCTATGTGGTGGATTACTTTGATTGCTTTTCTAATGTTGAACCATCCTTGCATACCTGGTATGAATCCTACTTGGTCATGGAGTATTATTTTTTTGATATGATGCTGAATTCTATTGGCTAGAATTTTGTTGAGAATTTTTGCATCTATATTCATGAGAGATATTGGTCTGTAATTTTCTTTTTCTGTGACATCTTCTCCTGGTTTTGGTATCAGCATTATGTTGGCTTCATAGAATGAATTTGGAAGTGTTGCTTCCTCTTCTATGCTCTGAAATAGCTTGAGTAGGACTGGTACAAGCTCTTCTGTAAATGTTTTGTAAAATTCTCCAGTGAAGCCATCTGGGCCAGGGCTTTTTTTTGGTTGGGAGTTTTTTTTTTAATTATTATTACGTTTTCAATCTCTTCTCTTGTTATGGGTCTGTTCAGATTTTCAACATCACTTTGTTGTAGTTTGGGTAGGCTGTGTGTTTCTAGAAATTTATCCATCTACTCTAGGTTTTCAAATTTGTTGGAGTATAGTTTTTCATAATATTCTGTTATAATCCTTTTTATTTCAGTTGGGTCTGTTGTAATGTCCCCCATTTCATTTTTTATTTGGGTCATTTGTGTCCTCTCCTGTTTTTCTTTTGACAGTCTGGCCAGTGGTTTGTTGATTTTGTTGAGTCTTTCAAAGAGCCTACTTTTGGTTTTGTTGATTCTATTGCTTTTCTGTTCTCTATTTCATTGATTTGTGCTCTGATCTTTTCTATTTCCTTTCTTCCTGTAGATGTGAGTTTTTATTATTATTTTTTTTTCTGTTCTCTTTCTACTTGTTTGAACTCTGTAGTTAATGTTTTGATTTTGTCCCTTTCTTCTTTTTTGATATGTGCATCTATTGCTATAAATTGTCCTCTGAGGACTGCCTTTGCTGTGTCTCAAAGGTTTTGGTATGATGTGTTTTCATTCTCATTTGATTCTAGGAATTTTTGGATTCCATCTCTGATTTCTTCTATTACCCAGTGATGTGTAAGCAGGGAATTATTCAGTTTCCATGTAATTTTTTTTTTCCTTGCTCTTTCTATTGTTAATTTCTACCTTGATGGCGTTGTGGTCAGAGAAAATACTTTGAATTATCTCAACGTTTTGGATCTTGTTGAGTATTGCTCTGTGGCCTAAGATGTGGTCTATTCTGGAGAACGTTCCATGTGCATTGGAAAAGAATGTGTACTTTGCAGCGGTTGGATTGAGTATTCTGTATATGTCTATGAGGTCCAGTTGGCTGATTGTGTCCTTTAGGTCTTCCGTATCTTTGCTGAGTTTCTTCTTAGTTGTTCTGTCCTTTACTGAGAGTGGTGTGTTGAAGTCTCCTACTATTATTGTGGAATTGTCAATTTCTCTTTTCAGTGTTGTTAGAGTTTGTTTTATGTATTTCGGAGCCCTGTCATTGGGTGAGTAGATGTTTATTATGGTTATGTCTTCATGATGGATCATCCCCTTAATCAGTATATAGTGTTCTTCTTTGTGTTTTATGTTGGATTTTATTTTAAAATCTATTTTATCTGAGATTAGAATTGCCACTCCTGCTCTTTTTGGTAGTTGTTAACTTGATATATTTTTTTCCAACCTTTGACTTTTAATAAATTCACATCTTTGTTTCTAAGGTGTGTCTCCTGTAGACAGCATATTGGTGGATCCTGTTTTCTTATCCATTCTGTCACTCTCCGTCTCTTTGTGGGTGCATTGAGTCCATTTACATTCAGTGTAATTATTGATAGAAGTGGGTTTGTTGCTGTCATTTTGTAGTGCTTTTCTTTGTGGTGCTGACTTTTTCTGTGTTCTTCTTACTCTCTTGTGCTGAATTACGTTAGTTTGTGGATTTTTTTTCATTTCTTTTTTTTTGTAGGTTTTATTTTTGCTGAAACTTTATGTTTTTCTTCTTTTTTTATGAGTATGTTTGTTAACTTTCTTTGTGGTTACCATGAATTTTACCCTTATCTTTCTAAGTATGAAGCAGTCTACCATTATTTAGTATCACCTTGTCTTCCTCTCCATTAGAAAGTTCTATACCTATGCTGTTTATTCCCTCTTTTACTGTTTTGATGTTGTTGTCATTTACTGATTAACTGCTCTGATTCCCTGTTGTATTTCCTTTGGTTTTGGATAGTGCTCGAGAGTTCATTTCTTAGGTTGGTATCTGGCTGGTACGATCCTCTGTCCTTGGTTCTGCCTGTGAGCTGAAGCTGTTTGTCCTCAGATCGAAGAACTCCCTTTAAGAATTCTTGCAAGTTTTGTTTGAGTTTTACATATTCCCTTAATTTCTGTTTATCTGGAAATGACCTAATTTCACCATCAAATTTGAATGAGAGTTTTGCAGGATATATTATTCTTGGCTGGCAATTATTTTCTTTCAAGATTTATATATGTCATCCCTTTGCCTTCTTGCCTGCATGGTTTCTGCCGAATAATCTGAGCTTAGTCTTATTGTTTCTCCTCTGTATGTCACTTCTTGTTTTTCATGAGCTGCTCTCAGGATTCTTTGTCTTTGGTTTTGGCGAGTGTGATTATGATATGCTTTGGTGATTTTATTTTGGGGTCTCTTCTATATGGGGTTCGTTGAACTTCTTGGATGGCCAGCTTTTCATCTTTCATCATATTGGGGCAGTTTTCTGTCAGCTGTTCCTCAATGATCCTCTCTGTGCTTTCTGTTTTCTCCCCCAGTTCTGGAATTCCAATCACTCGAAGATTTTTGCTTTTGATTGTGTCCCACGTAACTCTCAGGGTCTCTTCATTTTTCTTTGTTCTGTTTTCTGAGTTTTCCTGAAACAGAGTTGTATCCAAGTGTTTGTCTTCAATTCCACTGATCTTGTCTTCCACAATTTCAAATCTGCTTCTCAGCCTTTCTATGACATTGTCGATTTCTGAAATCTTGTTGTTTATCTTTTGGATTTCTAATTGTTTTCTTTGTATAATTTCTAGTTGTGAATTTATTTTGGCATTTTGTTCCTGCATTATCTTCCTGAATTATTCCAGTTTTTTGTCTGTATTTTCCATGAATTTGTCTATTTTTTCCTCGTGTTTGTCAGCTTTTGGCCTCAGTTCTTGGAGAATTCTGAGTATTAGAGATTTCAATTCCTTATCAGGTAGTTCTAGTGCATTTTCTTCCAGAGGAGTGTCATCTGGTGTTTTATTTTGGATGCCTACTGGAACCATCCGGTCCTGTTTTTTTAAATGTTTTGATATTGTCTGCTGTCTTCAGGGCATTCAGTAGTTATTTTTATCATTTATTGATTGTAGATTTTTTTGTTCCGTCCCTTTTTTTAAAAAAAATTGACTATGTCTCAGCAGGCGGACTGTGTGTTCTTTGTTGTTTGCGCATCTGTGGGCAGAATACTTTTCGCCTCCATCTTCAACTGGCAGGGTCAGTCACTCAGATATGGTACAGCAGGGCAGTTCTAGCTGAAGAGGAGTTACTGGGATGGGTTGTTTGTGGCACTTACTGTAGCCACAAGAGTGGGTCAGTAATCAGTGCAGGGCAGGTTCCAGTAGGCCGTGCCTGTGCTGCTTGGTAGTGTGATGTCAAGCACACGGTGCAGGTACGCAGGATGCAGTGGGGAAATTGTTATGTGTGGAGCTAAGATGGATATGGGAGAGAGGAGAGAGGAACAGGAGCCATAAACATACAAACAAACAAAAAAGAATGCTAGGGGAGCTTGCCATTGGAAAGGAGAGATGCGAGACTATGAAATGGAGAAAAACAGAAAGGGGAGGAGGAAGAAAAGAAAAGAACGAATAAATAAGAATCAGAAAGGTTAAAGAACCACAAAGTTCCCAGCAATCCCAGCAGTGCAGCTATGAGGTCTGGTGAAGTTGCTCTCAGGTGTTGGAATACAGCCTGGCTAGAAGGTGTAGAGGTATACAATGCTAGGTATTCAGGGAAGAGAAAGAAAAGGAAGATATAGAGTGGAGAAACTGAGCAATGAAGAAAGACAAAAAGTGAAAAAGAGGGAAAAGAATACAAAACAAATTTAAAAGAAAAAGAACAAGAAAAGCCCCCAAAAAAACTGAAAAAAGAAATGCTCTCAGGGATCCCTCTGCACGTCTATGCAAGCTGAAGGGGTAGTCTCCTTGCCACGCAGCACCGCCTGGCCAGAAAGGGCTCCCAACTCAAGAAAAGGAAAAGAAAATAAACAAACAATTGAAAACAAACAAATGAACAAAAGCCCCGGGATCCCACCAGCGCGGCAGCCCAAACCGGGAAGCAGCTCCACACTCGAACGGAGCTCCGCAGCCCCTCAGGAAGAAGCAAAGATGGCACACGGAGCGAGGTACTTGAGCAAAAGGAGGGGAAAGTGGGGAGAGCCAAGGAAGAAATAAAAAGAAGCAGGAAAAAGAGCAACACCAGCGGCCAACAAATGGCACTCAGAGAACCACCTGTTTGGGTGTGTGGAATCCAAGCAGCTGCTGCTTCCCAGTCAAGAGATTGTGGCCGCGGGAAGCAGAGGAGGCAGAGCTGGGGCAAAGAGGGGTAGGGGGTGGGAAAGCGCACAGCGCAAATTCCTGGTTGTTTTGTCTCCTCTGGATGCTCCATGAGGCTGCTTTCTCATACTCCCTGTTTGCTGGTTTCCGATAGGAGTCCAGATGGTGGATCTGTGCTGCGTTAGCTGGTAGGGGACCTCTGCATGAATCTCTCCTCACTCTCCATTCTCTGTCAGTTTTCTCACTTCATTTGGTGCTTGGTTGAGTTCTTTATCTGTTCATTTGTTGTTTTAGGGTTTCAGGATTGTTGTATTCTCTGTTCAGCTTAGTTTTTCAGATCTTTGCTGTGGAGGGATGGCGTGTTGCTTCTGCCTAGAGCGCCATTTTGCGGAACTCTTACCTATTTATATACTTTTTGTTCAGATTCTTTTCCTATTTTTTTCTGTGAAAGTTAGTTTTCCTTTTTCTTACAAATTTTCATGAAATATTTATATATGAAAGATGAAAATCACATTATATCTATGAAATGTTTTCCCTTTGTAGTTTTACAATGACTTTTCTATATGATGTGCATTCATAAACTCAAATGTAAATTAATTTTAAGAATCCAAATATAACTTTCTAAAATGCTTTCTTCATATTGATTAAATATTTGCCTCCAGACATTTTCTAGAACTTACTCATAACTCTGGACTTTGGAATTCATTAAAGACATCTAATTTACAATGCACACACATTAGTATAAATTTAGAAATAGTCCAAAAATGATTTTTTAACCTTGTTGACTAGCAGTTCAGTTAGCTATTTTAGGATACATACTCTAGAATCCAAAACCAAACTCACTGCCACTGAGTTGATTCTGACTCATAGCAACCCTATAGCACAGAGTAGAACTGCCCCATAGGGTTTCCAAAGCTGTAAACCTTATTGAAGCAGACTGCCACATCTCTCTCCCATGGAGTGGCTGACGGGTTTGAACAACTGAGCTTTTGGTTAGCAGCCGAGTGCTTAAGCACTGTGCAACCAGGGCTCCTTCGAGTCTAGAAGAAATATCTGTTTTTTCTCTATTACTTTTAAATTTGTTGTTATTATTGAAAAAATATCATATAATCAAACAATAAAAGTAGTAGCACATATAAGAACACAGACAGTCAAGGGATGGAACAGGAAAATGTGCAGTGGTGGTGAGGGGAGGAGGGAAGTGTGAAAATAAAGGAAGTCAGGGTCTCACCATATGTGCCCTCAGTTCATATCCTGGAGTCCCCTCCTCTCTCCTGCTGTTTGCTGTTCTCGGGTCCCATTTGCTGCACATCCGGCCAAGATTATGCATATGGTGGAAATAAGACCGCAGACTCAGAAATGTAAGGGAAAGCTCATTGTTGTTTACTGAGGATATGGATAAAGAAGAGGAAAGTATCCATCAGACAGAAGATGGAGCCTAATGTATCTCCACTTACCTGCCATTGATGTTTTGATATACCTATAACATTCAGTCACCTTAATATATTCGGTCATTTGTATAAAAGTTGATTATGGATAAATTCGATTGTGTTAGTCAGCAAACATGTCATTTCTAAAGAACGGGGTTTTATTTCCTCTTTTCAAATCCATTTGCCTTTTATGTCTTTCTCTTGCCTCATTTCACTGATTATAACCTTCAACACAATACTTAATAAAAGTGGTGATAGTGCTTAATTCTGTGTGTCCCCTATTTTAAAGAAAATAATTTAACAATTCTCTATCTTGTTGTTTTTTAGAGATAAAAGCTATCAAGTAAAGGATGTTTTGTTGACATTGTATTATTAAAGGGTGTTGAATTTTTTTCATTATCTTTTCTGCACTGAATGTCATGGCAATATATTTTTTTTCTCTTTTAACCTATATGTACACAAAAAATTAGATCACAAGTATATACCAAGTCTAGATAACATATTTTAAGCATTCTAAACATTGACTGAATATATAGTATATGAATGTGTGCATGTATATGTGTTGTTGTTAGGTGCTATTGAGTTGATTACAACTCATAGTGAACCCATGAAACAGAATAGAACTACTCCATAGAGTTTTCATCACTGTAATTTTTACAGAAGAAGATCACCAGGTCTTTCTCCTGTGGAGCTACTTGGTGAGTGCAAATCTCTAACCTGCCAATTAGCAGCCAAACGCTTAACCATTGTGTAACCAGGCTCCTTGCATGTATATGCATAGACATGTACCTACACAAACATACATATGTAGACATGTATCTATATATCTACTTATATATATATATATATATATATACACAAAATCATTGCCATCCAGTTGATTCTACTCATAATGACCCTATAGGACAAAGTAGAATTCCCCATAGGGTATCCAAGGCTGTAAATCTTTATAGAAGCACACACTGTCACATCTTTCTCCCAGGGAGCAGCTGGTGGGTTCTAACTGCTGACCTTTTGGTCAGCAGCCGAGCACTTAACCACAGCGCAACCAGGGCTCCTCTGTTTATATATATATAAACAAACCTGTTGTCATCGAGTCTATTCCGTCTTATTGAGACCCTATAAGACCGAGTAGAACTGCCCCATAAGGTTTCCAAGGAGCAGCCCAGCCAATGGATTTGAACTGCCAACCTCTTGGTCAGCAGCCGATCTCTTATCCTCTGTGCCACCAGGACTCCAGGAGCAACTGGTGGGTTCCAACTGCTGACCTTTTTTGGTTAGCAGCCATAGCTCTTAACTGCTGAGCCAGACATGCATATATGTAGACATGTGTGTGTGTCCATATATATATGTATATATATACACGTATTGTTGTTGTTAAGTGCCTGTCCAGTAGATTCCAACTCATAGCTACCCTAAGTACAACAGAAGGACACACTGCCCAATCCTGCACCATCCTCACAATTTTTGTTATGTTAAGCCCATTGTTGCAGCCACTGTGTCAATCTATCTCATTGAGGGTCTTACTCTTTTTTGCTGACCCTCAGCTTTAACAAACATGATGTACTTCTCCAGGGCCTGATCTCTCCTTGGTATAACATGTCCAAAGTATGTGAGACTTAGTTTCCCCATCTTTCCTTCTAAGCATTATGGTCATACTTCTTCCAAGACAGATTTGTTTGTTCTTTTGGCAGCCCATGATATACTCAATAGGCGTGTGTATATAGACATGTGTGTACACAGACATGGTGCAAATGCTTAACAGACTTGGCTGCTAATTTGATGTCCATCTGGAGAAGCCTCAGAATAAAAGCCTGCTGATCTACTTCTGAAAAGTTAGACATTGAAAACCCTAAGAAGCATAGTTCTGCTCTGACACACATGGGGTCACCAGGAGTCAGGATCAACTCAATGGCAACTGTTCTGGTTTGGATGTACAGTGAAACCTGTGAGAGCTAGAACTTGATGGAACTGCCTTGTTTTTCTGGATCTTGCAAGTTTCCCACCTTTGACAGGGCACAGACTTACCACTTTTCTATTGCTTGTTTTAGTGGAAAATATATAAGTTTTCCTTCTCTGATAGGTTTCTGCCTTATACAGTTTCTGGCTTTGGCAGGTTTTACATATCTATATATTCAGATCTAGATCTAGTTCTAGATCTAGATCCAGATCATATAAATATATATATTTATTTATATTTCTACAATTCAATAAAAAGATAAATGCCTAGGGTCTTAAAAGCTTGCAAGTGGCCAGCTAAGTTGCAACAATTGGTCTCTATTCTCCTGGAGCAGCAGAAAAAGAGGGAGGGTCAGGAATAGGAGGAGGAGATGGAATGTGCGCCTAATTACTTCCATGAGCAAATGCCTCCTGTGCCATGAGACCAGAATTTCATAGTGCCCAGCTTCCATTACTGAACATTTTGACCCAAGATTCTATGGAAGAATCCTGATCAAAAGGGGGAAAATGCAGAATAGAAATCCAAATTCTCATATAAACCAGATTTTTGGGGGCCCCTGGGGATGGATGAAACCCTGAAACTGTTGCCCTGAAATAATCTTTAAATCTTCAACTAAAAATATCCTCTGAAGTCTTCTTTAAACTGAACAATAAGTTAACTTATTTAGTAAAGAATGTTTGCTTTGAACATCATGCTGTTTTGAAGTGCTATCTATATAGGATCAAATTGACAACAATAACTCAAAAGATCAGATAGGAAGCTTACGGGGCAGTGACTTCATGTTACTGGGGGAAGAAAAATTCAAAAAAGGAGAGTGAAAATGGTTGCACAAATTGAAGAATGAAATCAATGTCACTGAATTGTACATGTAGAAATTGTTGAATGGGTATATGGTTTGCTTTGTATACTCTCAACAATAAAAAATGAAATATATACGTGCATATATATACAACACACACATATATAATTTATAAATGCTCTTAGCCAAATATGGTATCCAAAATCCTGTTATAACTGGAGGATGCAATTTGGAATAATAATGTGATTTCAAATTTAGTAGTAAAATTCACAAATATTAAATGTATATTAACAAAGTTCTGTTGTGAGAGATATGGGTTAATTGAAAACACTTAAAGACTTAGAGTATACCTTTGCAAACTTTTTGGGAAGCATAAATGTACAATCGATTATCAATAAATCAATTATCAAATTGTGTCAATTATTAAAGTGTACTATATCAATTAAACTGCAAGAACTATTCCTAAACAACCACATACACATGTGTCCAGAGAATGTGATTACTATTATGTTAATCAAAAGTTTGCTTGTAAAGAGAAGACAGGATTTTCAAATACTGAATACTAACGTCATGGAATAATAAGGGGCACTGGTGGTGTAACTGTTAAGTGTTAGGCTGCTAACTGAAAGGTTGATGGATCAAATCTACCCAGCCATTCTGCTGGAGAAAGACTTGGCCATCTGCTTCTGTAAAGATTACATCAAGAAAACCCTACTGGTACAGTTTTACTCTGTCACACAGGGTCACTATGAATCAGGATCGACTCGAGGGCACCCAACCACAGCAAAACAGATAAAAACACATAGCCATGAGGAATATTGCTATGTATGAAAACAATCTCTGAACCATGCATGGTGAATGTCAAAAGATGTATTTTTGTAAATATGTATGCCAAGTAATAGGAAGATTTTTGAAGGAAACATTCCCAAAAGTACAACTCTAGTTTTCCATGGGAAGAAATTTGTGAATGAGGCTCTCCAGGAATGTTTCACATTTATTGAGATGTTCCTACATTGCTTTATTTTACACAGATAATATTTTCCTAGATACTAGTATTAAAAAAAAAAAAAAAGCAGAGCTAAGGAAAAATGAAGCAAAACAGCATTTCTGACCTAATATGTGTTCCTGAATATAAATTTCAACACTTGAATTCAAATATTCTATTTTCTACTAAAAAGTTAGTGTTGTAACACAATGCATTAATTAGTAGAAAGAAATAAGCTGAACGTATTCATACAGTTGTATATTCTTATACAGAAAACCCCTAGGTGCATTTGAATTACCCCTCTGTGTGGTCCTAAGTCCTGGTGTTCTTGGGTGTCAGAGCCTAAATCCCACCACAATTATACAGCAGTGACCTCATATGAAGTGCACAGATTGTTAACCTTGAAATAATGCCTGAGGCAGAAGGGGAGGGAAGCCTGAAACTCAGAAGACACACAGGACTGGTAAGGTAATTAAGCAGTCTTGGTCATGGAACACCCTACAATTCCAGAATGAAACTGTCTGTTGAGGGCAGACAGATAATTGTCCTTGGCTTCCACATGTATAAGAGCACATACAGTGGAAGGATGGAAGAGAGAAAATGTGTCCCATCCTACTGCTACTGTGCCTGTTGAGGTCTTCCCAGTTCATGCCTATCTCCCAGGTCTAATCAAAGGGAAGAGAAATCTCTATGAATTTTGATATGTTTTGATAAATTCATTCAACTCTTTCCTTCTGATGTTCTCAGAAAGAAGAAATTCTAACATTGTCATCTGTATCCATGGAAGAAACCTTGTGCTAATTGGAGAGACTATTATCCACCCAATTTGTTTCTAGCTGAGAAAGGATCAGAGAATGTTCTGAGGATCCTAGGTGTTTCTTGACCATCCCACTGCATGTGTAGACTATACATGTTTTGGTTAATGGAAAGCTAGGGCTGAGGGGAGAGAAAATTAAAAAAAAAAAAAAAAGAATGATACCTTTGTAAACGCGAGAATGAGGAAGTAGTCTCTATTTATTTAAGTAGACATTGAAAAACTCATTGTATTGTCTCAGGCTAGACCACTGTCATGATTGTAGTTTGTAGGGAGAGAGTAGATGTTTCATCACAGCAGCAGTCAATCTCTACTCTCTAGTAAATAGGTCAGAAGTGACATTCTGGGCATCTGAAACTATTAAAAACTTTTTATTTGACATCAACTAGAAAAGATACCATCTCAGTGTGATACTAAGGTAGGCCTCTCCCCAGTTCTGCCTAGGACCTTCTCTGTATTATTTTTAAACATCATTCACAACCCCGTGCTTTTCTATTTATTTTACTATATTTTATTTTATTTTCACCAAGGTCAAGAGCACTGTTTATCAAATGACTTCTGGAAGTAGTCACCAGAAAAGAGAAGGGTTGTGTTAATTGCTTTACATGCAGAATATATCCTAAACAGCCTACCCATAAAACTGCACCCCTTGCTGTTTAGTCAGTTCTGACTCACAGAAACTCTGTAGGACAGACTAAATCTGCCCTTTAGGGTTTCCAAGGGAAGAAGACTACTACATCTTTCTCCCGTGGAGCAGCTGGTGGGTTAGAACCACCAACCTTTTGGTTGGACCTTTTGCTTAGCAGCAGAGTGCTTAACCACAGCTCCTCCAGAGCTGAAAACCCCTACACCTGCCTAGTAATTTCCTAAGGTGTAGGAGGTGATACAACCTTTTCTCGCTTCCTGGGCAGACAGAATTTTTGCGTTCTCTGACTTTTTCTAAACTGCCTTTAATGCCAATCATATTTCAATTCTCTTTCTCTGATATCACAAGAAAAAAAACAGTTGCGCTCGAATTCATTCATATTCATAGCAAGTCCATTCTTGTCAGGGTACAAAAATTCTCCATAGGGTTTTCAATGGCTAATTTATTGGAAATAGATTATCAGGACTTTATTCAAAGACAGCTTTCAGTGTACTCAAATCACAAGCCTTTTGGGTAGCAGCCCAATACATTAACTGCTTCCATCAGCAATAAGAAAGTGGAGCTCTACTCTATAATGCTATTTTCCTGGGACTTTTCTGATAAGCTTCACTCCAAACAGAATCAAGCCATGTTAAGGAAGAAGCAAAGACAAACATAATCAGAAGATCCAGACTACTGAGTTCATATCTGAGTAGACTAGTTATCAGTGTTATCTTTATTTTCACAGACAAGAATCAGCATGCTTGAGAAACTAGCCAACATAAGCATCATAATGCAATTCTTGCTCATGGGATTCCCTGATGACTGGATGCTACAGAGACTGTATGCAGCACTATTCTTCCTCATTTACCTGATAGCACTGATGCAGAACCTCCTCATTGTCACCCTCACCACCATTGATTAGCATCTCCATGCCCCCATGTATTTCTTCTTTTTTTTTATTGTTATAGTTTAAATGAAGTTTACATTTCAAGTTAGTCTCCCATACAAAATTTTATACATACACTGTTATGTGACCCTAACTGCTCACCCCATTCTGGGACAGCACACTCCTCCTTTATGCCCCTGATTCCCCATGTCCATTCAACCAGCTCCTAATCTTCTCTGCCTTCCCATCTCACCTCTGGACAGAACCTGACACTTTGGTCTTTTGTAACTACTTGAGCTAAGAGGCACACTCCTCACAAGTATCACTTTATGTCCCACAGTCCAATCCAATCTCTGTCTGAAGAGTTGGCCTCAGAAATTGTTTTAGTTCTGGGCTGATAGAGAATCCAGGGGCCATGCTTTCCGGGGTACCTCCAGTCTCAGTCAGACCATTAAGTGTGGTCTTCTTACTAGAATTTGAGTTCTGCACCTCATGTTTCTCCTGCTCCATCAGGGACTCTCTGTTGTGTTCTCTGTCAGGGCAGTCATTGGTGGTAGCCGGGCACCATCTAGTTCTTCTGGTTTCAGGTTGATGAAGTTTCTGGTTTATGTGGCCCTTTCTGTCTCCTGGGATAATACTTTCCTTGTGTCTTTGGTGTTCTTCATTCTTCTTTACTCCAGGTGGTTGGGACCAATTGATGCATCTTAGATGGCTGCTTTCAAGCTTTTAAGACCCCAGACCCCAGTCGTCAAAGTAGGATGCAGAACATTTTAATAAGCTTTGTTATGCCAGTTGACCTAGATGTCTCCTGAAAGCATGGTCCCCAGACCCCTACCCCTGCTACTCTGTCTCTCAAAGTATTTGACTGTATTCAGGAAACTTCTTAGCTTTGGTTTAGTCCAGTTGTGCTGCCATCCCCTGTACTGTGCGCTGTCCTTCCCTTCACCTAAGATGATTCTCATCAACTATCTAGTTAGAAAATAACTCTCACCCTCCCTCCCCACCCCTGTAACCATCAAAGAATCTTTTCTTCTGTGTTTAAACATTTTCTTGAGTTCTTATAATAGTGGTCTTATACAGTATTTAACCTTCTGTGACTGACTAAATTCACTCAGCATAATAAGTTTAAGTTTCTCCATGTTATATGATGTTTCACGGCTTCGTCGTTATTCTTTATCATTGCGTAGTATTCCATTGTGTGGATATACCACAATTTGTTTATCCATTCGTCCGTTGATGGGCACCTAGGTTGTTTCCATCTTTTTGCTATTGTGAACAGTGCTGCAATGAACATGGGTGTGCATATATCTATTCGTGTGACAGCTGTTATTTCTTTAAGATATATTCCAAGGAGCGGGATAGCTGCATCATATGGTACTTCTATTTCTAGCTTTTTAAGGAAGCGCCAAATCGATTTCCAAAATGGTTGTACCATTTTACATTCCCACCAACAGTGTATAAGTGTTCCAGTCTCTCCACAACCTCTCCAGCATTTATTATTTTGTGTTTTTTGGATTAAGGCTACCCTTGTTGGGGGAGATGATATCTCATTGTAGTTTTGATCTGCATTTCTCTAATGTCTAATGATCTTTAGCATTTCTTCATGTGTCTGTTAACTGCCTGAATATCTTATTTGGTGAAGTGCCTTTTCATATCCTTTGCCCATTTTTTTAATTGGGTTATTTGTCTTTTTGTTGTTGAAGTTTTGCACTGTCTTATACATTTTAGAGATTAGACGCTTATCAGATTTGTCATAGCCATAATTTTTTTCCTAGTCTGTAGGTTGTCTTTTTACTCTTTTTGTGAAGTCTTTTGATGAGCATAAGTGTTTGATGTTTGGGAGCTCCCATTTATCTAGTCTCTCTTCTGGTGCTTGGGCATTGTTACTTACGGTTTGTATTATGTTTATGCCATGCATTAGGGCTTCTAGCGTTGTTCCTATTTTTTCTTCCATGATCTTTATCATTTTGAGTTTACATTTAAGTCTTTGATCCATTTTCAGTTAGTTTTTGTGCATGGTGTGAGGTATGGGTATTGTTTCAGTTTTTTGCAGATGGATATCCAGTTATGCCAGCACCATTTGTTAAAGAGACTGTCTTTTCCCTAATTAACGGACTTTGGGCCTTTGTCAAATATCAGCTGCTCATAGGTGGATGAGCTTATATCTGGATTCTCAACTCTGTTCCATTGGTCTCTGTACCTGTTGTACCAATACTAGGCTGTTTTGACTACCGTGGCAGTATCATAGGTTCTAAAATCAGTTAGTGTAAGGCCTCCCACTTTGTTCTTCTTCTTGAGTAATACTTTATTCTGTGCCTCTTCCTTTTCCGTATGAATTTGGTGATTTGTTTCTCCATCTCATTAAAAAATGCCTGTGCAGTTTGCATCGAGATTGCATTGTATCTGTAGATTGCTTTGGGTAGAATTGACATTTTCACAATGTGGAGTCTAGCTATCCATGAGCAAGGTATGTTTTTCCAATTATGCAGGTCTCTTTTAGTTTCTTGCAGTAGTGTCTTGTAGTTTTCTCTTTTACGTCTCTGGTTAGATTTATTCCTAAGTATTTTATCATCTTGGGGGCTATTGTAAATGGTATTGATTTGCTAATTTCCTCTTCGAGGTTCTCTTTGTTGGTGTAAAGGAATCCAACTGATTTTTTGTATGTTTATCTTGTATCCTGAAACTTTGCTGAAATCTTCTATTAGTTCCAGTAGTTTTCTTGTGGATTCTTTGAAGTTTTCTGTGTATACGATCATATCATCTACAAATAGAGATACTTTGACTTCTTTCCTACCTATCTGGATGCCCTTTATTTCTTTTTCAGCCTAATTGCTCTGGCTAGTACCTCCAGCACAATGTTGAATAAGAGTGGTGATAGAGGGTATCCTTGTCAGGTTCCCATTCTCAGGGGGAATGCTTTCAAAGTCTCTCCATTCAGGATGATGTTGGCTGTTGGCTTTGTATAAATGTCCTTAATTATATTGAGGAATTTCCCTTCTATTCCTATTTTATTGAGAGTTTTTTTCATGAATGGGTGTTGGACTTTGTCAAATGCCTTTTGTGCGTTGATTGATAACATCATGTGGTTCTTGTCTTTTGTTTTTTTTTTTTTATGTGATGGATTACATTGATGGTTTTTCTAATGTTGAACCATCGCTGCATACCTAGTATAAATCCCACTTTATCATGGTGAATTTTTTTTGATATGTTGCTGAATTCTATCGGCTAGAATTTTGGTGAGGATTTTTGCATCAATGTTCATGAAGGATATTGGTCTGTAATTTTCTTTTTTTGTGTGGTGTCTTTACCTGGTTTTGGTATCAGAGTTATGCTGGCTTCATAGAATGAGTTTGGGAGTATTCTATCTTTTTCTATGCTCTGAAATACCTTTAGTAGTAGTAGTGTTAACTCTTCTCTGAAAATTTGGTAGAATTCTCCAGTGAACCCATCGGGGCCAGGGTTTTTTTTTTTTGTTGGCAGTTTTTTAATAACCTTTTCAATCTCTTCTTTTGTTATGGGTTTATTTAGTTGTTCTACCTCTGTTTGTATTAGTTTAGGTAGGTACTGAGTTTCTAAAAATTTGTCCATTTCCTCTAGGTTTTCAAATTTTTTAGAACACAGTGCTTCATAGTATTCTGTTATGATTCTTTTGATTTCAGTTGGGTCTGTTGTGATATCACCCATCTCATTTCTTATATGCATTATCTGCTTCCTCTCCTGTTTTTATTTTGTCAGTTTGTCCAGTGGTTTATCAGTTTTGTTGATCTTTTCAAAGAACCAACTTTTGGACTTGTTAACTCTTTCAATTTTTTTCTATTCTCTATTTCATTGAATTCTGCTCTAATTCTTATTATTTCCTTCTGGTGCCTGTGGCCTTCTTTTGCTTCTCTCTTTCTACTTGTTCCAGTTGTAGGGTTAATGCTTTGATTATGACCCTTTCTTCTTTCTGGATGTGTGCATTTATTGCTATAAACTGACCTCTGAGCACTGCTTTTCCTGTGTCCCAAAGGTTCTGGTCAGATGTGTTTTCATTCTCATTTGATTCTATGAATTTCTTTATTCTATCCTTAATTTCTTCTATAACCCGGTAGGTTTTGAGCAAGGTGTTGTTCAGTTTCCATGCGTTTGATTTTTTTCCTTGCTTTTTGTGTTGTTGATTTCCACTTTTATGGCTTTATGGTCAGAAAAGATGCTTTGTTACATTTCGATGTTTTGGATTTTGTTAAGGCTTGCTTTATGTCCGAATATGTGGTCTATTCTGGAGAGTGTTCCATGTGCATTGGAAAAGAAAGTATACTTGGCTGCTGTTGGGTGCAGTGTTCAGTATATGTGTATGAGATCCAGTTGGTTGATTGTAGCATTTAGCTCTTCTGTGTCTTTGTTGTGCTTCTTTCTGGATGTTCTGTCCTTCACTGTAAGTGGCATGTTGAAGTCTCCTACTACTATTGTGGAGCTGTGTATCTCTCTCTTAAGAGCTGTTAGAGTTTGTTTTATGTATTTTGGAGTACTGTCATTGGGTGCATAAATATTTATTATAGTTGTGTCCTCCTGGTGTATTGACCCTTTAATCATTGTATAGTGCCCTTCCTTATCCTTTGTGGTGGATTTTACTTTAAAGTCTATTTTGTCAGAGATTAATATTGCCACTCCTGCTCTTTTTTGAGCGTTGTTTGTTTGATATATTTTTTCCATCTTTTGAGTTTTAGTTTGTTTGTGTCTTTAAGTCTGAGGTGCATCTCTTGTAGGCAGCATACAGACGGATCATTCTTTTTATCCAATCTGCCACTCTCTGTCTCTTTTTGGTGCATTAAGTCGGTTTACATTCAGTGCAATTATTGATAAGTATGAGTTTAGTGCAGTCATCCTGATGTCTCTTTTTTTGTGTTGTTCACAGTTTTTTTGTTCCCCTTAATATTCTGTGCTGAATCATTTTTCTTTATTTTTTTTCTTTACATCATTTTCATTGTTGTTGATTTTGTGTTTGCTGAGTCTTTATATTTTTCTAGTTTTTTATTTTAATTTGTAGGATTGTGAGTTTCCTTTCTCGTTACCTTAATATTTACCCCTATTTTTCTAAGTTTATACCAATCTTTTGTTTCTTTATATTGCCTTGACTTCTCCTCCATATGAAAACTCTATGTCTGCATTTTTTAAGTCCCTCTTTTTTGTTTTAATGTTGCCCTTTTTAACATATTGATATCTCTGTTTCCCTATTTTCAATGTTTTAGCTTTTATGTGTTTCCAACTTCCCTATCTAAGTCAATATCTGGTTGCTCTGTCCTGTTTTCTAGTCTTGTGTTGTTATCTGATGTTATTGATTATCTAACTGTAGGACTCCCTTTAGTATTTATTGTAATTTTGGTTTGGTTTTTGCAAATTCCATAAACTTCTGTTTATCTGGAAATGCCCTAATTTCACCATCATATTTGAGTGGCAGTTTTGCTGGCTATATAATTCTTGGCTGGCAGTTGTTTTCCTTCAAGGCTATATATATGTCATCCCATTGCCTTCTAGCCTGTATGGTTTCTGCTGAGTAGTCGGAGTTTATTCTTGTTGACTCTCTTTTGTAGAAGACTTTTCTTTTATCCCTAGCTGCTCTTAAAATTCTCTCTTTATCTCTGGTTTTGGTAAGTTTGATTATAATATGTCTTGGTGACTTTCTTTTGGGATCTACCTTATGTGGGGTTCGATGAGTATCTTGGATAGCTCTCTTCTCATCTTTCATGATATCAGGGAAATTTTCTGTCAACAAATCTTCAACAATTTTCTGTTATTCCCCCCCCCCCCCAATTCTGGTACTCCAATCACTCATAGGTTATTTCTCTTGATAGAGTCCCACATAACTCTTAGAGTTTCTTCATTCTTTTTAATTCTTTTATCTGATTTTTCTTCAAATAAGTTGACATCAAGATCTTTAGCTTCAATGTCACTAATTCTAACTTCTACTGCCTCAATTCTGCTCCTAGGACTTTCTATTGAGTTGTCTAATTCTGAAATTTTATTGTTAATCTTCTGGATTTCTTATTGCTCTCTCTCTATGGATTCTTGTAGCCTATTAAGTTTGTCATTATGTTCTTGAATAACTTTTTTAATTTCTGCTACTACTTTGTCTGTGTGTACCCTGGAAATTTCTGTATTTTGTATAATTTCCTTTCTAGTTTCTAGAAGAGTTCTGTATTTTAATCTTTTGTATTCTGCCTCTGGTAATTCCAAAAAATTCTCTTCCTTCAGAGAATTTATTGATTCTTTATTTTGGGAGTTTGCTGAAACCATCATGGTCTGCCTCTTTATGTGATTTGATATTGTCTGTTGTCCCCGAGCCATCAATAAGTTATAACTTTATTTTATATTTGTTTAGTGTGTCCTAGCTTCTTGTTTTGTTTTGATTTGATATGCCCAGATAGGCTGCTCATGTGCACTAGTTTGACTATTTGCACCTTTGAAGCTTTAACGTCCTGTCACCAGGTTGCTACTTCTGTAACTAAGTATGTGCACACAGGAGTCTGTTAAATTTTCCTGTATGGGTTCAGCTTAGGTGTCCAGGTAGTTGGTCAGCAAGTGTGAGGTGTAGGCTCTCACCTACAGTCTTAGAGAGGCATGGGTGATTGGTGTAGGCACTGGTGTCTGGCTGCAGTAGGGGGTCACGTGCTGAGCCAGTCAGTGGGCTGATGGCTGCCCCTGAGTGTCTGAAAAGAAAGCATGTCCCTATTCCCTAGAGCGAGTAGGTAGGTGAGTTTTGCAGCCAGACTATGAGCACCCTATTCTGTTCAGTGTAAAGACTCAGGGGCACCACTTATTCTTGGACCCCTGTAGCAGGTGACTAGGTGGCATAGGTGGAGCCACCAGTCCTCAAACCCTTGGTGCAGACAGGTAAAGTTGCCTGCTTAAAGGGCAGGGCTGTGTCAAGGGTCACAAATCTTCCACTTCACAGCTGAAACAGTTGAGGTTAGACTTCAGGTGTTTATCCTGTTGTACTGTTGTAGTGAGGGTTTATGCTGTTGAGAGATGGGTCCACACAAGTGTATACAGGGGTGGAAGGCACTCAAAGTCTGCAGACCCCTTATTCCTGTGCCTAGCAAAGGATCTGTGCTGACCCTGAGTTCCTGGATTAGGGGAGCCAGTAGCTTATTTGTTCCCTCTCCAAGCCCAGGAGAATGAGTCAGGGAGCCTTCTGGGATCTGCTTCTGGCCCAGGGTATGCAGAGACTTGGAAGCCTGGACCAGTGCAGAGAAGAGACAGAGGAGGTAAAAGGGAGAGAGATTTTTCCCATATGGGATTTTTTTAGAAAAAAATCCCCTTGAAAGGCCACTCCCATGTACTTATCTTTAGCCACTTGGGAGCTGCTTTTCACTGGTTAGGAGTGTCCAAGCAGAATCTCTGCTGCCGGATCTCTCTCGATGTGGAAACTGCCTCCCGAGTGTACCCCCAGAGCTGTATGCCTGCTTCCCTGGGTACCTCCCACCCAGTTGGGGCTGAAGAGCTGCAGCTCCCGCTGAGCCAGGTCTGGCACTTCTCACTTCTTCTGAACCATCTCCCTCTCCCCCAGCCACTCAGTCCAATTCCTCAACTTTGCCTTGTTCCTGGCTCCTAGATATTCATATACAATCAAATCACTTGTTTTTCCAAGTCTTTGTTGAAGGAGAGATCTAGGAAGCCATCTGACTACTCTGCCATCTTGGCCCTGCCTCTCCCATGTGTTTCTTCTTGAAGAATTTGTCACTGATTGATATTTGCTACATCTCTGTCACTGTCCCCAAGTCCATAATGAACTCTCTGAGTCATTGCATCTCCTTCCTAGGATGTGCTTCACCAATTTTTTTTTTTGCTGGCACAGAGTATGTCCTCCTTATAGTCATGTGCTATGACCACTATGCTGTCATCTGCCATCCTCTGCACTGAGACCATTATGAACAGAAGTGCCTGTGTGCAGATGGTGACTGCATTGTGGCTCAGCGGTTGTGTCTATTGATCCATTCATGTAGCAGGTGCATTCTCTATTTCTGTGGTCCTAACATAGTGCACGAGTTTTTCTGTGATGTTCCATCACTACTTACACTTGCTTGTCCCGGGGAGCAAATTTTAGAATATGTGTTTATCATTGCCAGATTTTCCTTTGCTTTTTTATGCTTCCTTTTCATGATTGCCTCTTATGTTCACATTTTCTCAAGTGTCTTAAAGATTCCATCTGCTCAAGGTAAGTTCAGAACTGTTTCCACCTGCATGCCTCACCTCACTGTGATGACCTTGTTCCTCTTTTCTGGCATTGTTACATATTTAGGTATAAACTGTAAATCTGCATCATCACTGAATCTGTTAATGCCTGTGTTATACTCCATGTTACCTCCTAGTCTGAATCCAGTCATGCACAGCCTGAGGAATAAGGACATGAAGGTATCCCTAGGCAACTTATTGGGTGATAAAATTTTGCTAAAGATGTAAATATTCTGCTATCTCTAAAATACTTGGTGTGCATTTTCTCTTAAGTCAAAAGAAGTTTTTAGAATGTATTTTGACCCTATGTATCTTTGGAACACATAAAATATCCTCAAGTTTAAAAATTCTCTTCCATATTGACTTGGGACAGCCTTGTTACCTTGATTTCTAGTGATGTTTTCTTGTTTACTTTTCAGCATTACATTTATTTAAAATATAAATTTCTTTTATCACATTGACAATTTGGGCCAAATGTTTTCAAAGATTGAGTTGAGGGTAATTAGGAGAAAGAGATGAAATACTTCTAAATAGCAGTTCTTTGTGTAGCATCTACTGTAGAATAAAGTGTTGAGTAATTCTGCCATGCAATTATATATATATGAGCCCTGGTGGCATAGTGGTTAAGCGCTCAGCTGCTAACCAAAAGATCAGCAGTTCAAATCCTCCAGCCGCTCCTTGGAAACCTGTGGGGCAGTTCTACTCTGTCTCATAGAGCTGGGACGGGCTCAATGGCATCTAACAAAGACAATATTTATATACACATGGCATGCACACTCAATAAAGGCAAATGGGTATGTTATCATTACTATATCCTCTATTTCTCCTGTCACATCTATACTAGACTCTAAATTCTGTAATCAAAATTAGACCCACTGATTCTTGTATTCTTTCTTCGAAGGTTGTGGAGGATCTGGAAACACACAATGCAGTGAATAATCCTGACATTGAGGTTATTCTGGTGGTTTCATCTCCATCATTGTCATTGTCAAACACTGCCTCTTTACATTATTATATATTATTTCTTCTAAGTTAGTATATTATATAAACTTTCTGTCACTGTGTTTCACAACTTTACAACAGCAGAAGAAAAAAAGGAGTAAGAAGAATCCTTTGGCTGTCTTACTATTCTACACATTTTTCTTATCATCATAACTCTTCTTATTTTAGAATTTAAAAATAATAATTCCCCCACTTGAGTTTCTGGAATTATTATGTTCAAAACAGATACATTTAAAAAGTATGAAAATAGTTATGTAAGGATAAGTAAAGCATTACTCAAGAAGAAGAACAAAGTGGAAGGCCTCACGCTACCTGATTTTAGAACCTATTATACCACTACCATAGTCAGAACAGCCTGGTACTGGTACAACAACAGATACCTAGACCAATGGAACAGAATTGAGAATCCAGACATGTATTCATCCACCTATGAGCAGCAGAGATTTGACAAAGGCCCAAAGCCCGTGAATTGGGGGAAAAGATAGTCTCTTTAATAATTGGTGCTGGCATAACTGGATATCTGTCTACAAAAAACTGAAACAAGATGCATACTTCACACCATGCACAAAAACTAACTCAAAATGGATCAAAAACCTAAATATAAAATTGAAAACGATAAAAATCATGGAAGAAAAAATATGGACAATGCTCGGAGCCCTAATACATAGCATAAACAAAATATGAACCATAAGTAACAATGCACAAGCACCAGAAGAGAGACTAGATAAATGGGAGCTCCTAAAAATCAAACACTTGCTCAACAAAAGACTTCACCAAAAGAGTCAAAAGGATCAGAGGGGCAAGATGGCGCTGTAGGCAGAAACAACACGCCGTCCCTCCACAGCAAAGATCCGAAAAACTAAGCCTAACAGAGAATCAACAATCCTGAAACCCTAGAACACCAAATGAAGAGATAAAGAACTCAGCCAAACACCAAACGGAGTGAGAATACTAAAAGAGAACGGAGAGCGAGGAGAGACTCAGGCAGAGATTCCTTACCAGCTAACTCAGCGCAGATCCACCATCTTGGATTCCTATCGGAGACCAGCAAACGGGAGAGCAGCCTTGCAGAGCATCTGGTCGGAGACAGAACGACCGCTTAGCTTCACACATAACCATCTTCCCGCTGCACCCTACCTACCTGCACCGTGCACTAGACATCACATCACCAAGCGGTGCAGGCACGCCCTATTGGAACCTGCCCAGCACTGACTACCGACCGTCCTGGTGGCTGCGGTGAGTGCCACAAGCAACCCATCCCAGTGGCTCCTCCTCAACTAGATCTGCCCAGCTGTACCACAAGAATGAAAAAAAAAAAATCTACAATCAATAAACGAGGGAAATATCTACTGAATGCCCCGAAAACAGCAAACAATATCAAAACATTTACAAAAACAAGACAAGATGGCTCCAATAGGCGTCCAAATTAAAACACTAGATAACTCTCCTGTGGAAGAAAATGCACTAGAAGTACCTGATACGGAACTCAAATCACTAATACTTGGAATTTTCCAAGAACTGAGGCAAAAAGCTGACAAACATGAGGAAAAAATAGACAAATTTATGGAAAATACAGACAAAAAATTGGAAGAATTCAGGAAGATGATGCAAGAACAAAATGCCAAAATAAATTCACAACTCGAAATTATACAAAAACAACAATTAGAAATCCAAAAGATAAACAACAAGATTTCAGAAATGGACGGTGTCATAGAAGGGCTGAGAAGTAGATTTGAAACCATGGAAGACAGGATCAGTGGAACTGAAGACAAACACTTGGATACAACTCTGTTTCAGGAAAACTCGGAAAAAAAAACAAAGAAAAATGAAGAGACCCTGAGAGTTATGTGGGACACAATTAAAAGCAAAAACTTACGAGTGATTGGCATACGAGAACAGGGGGAGAAAACAGAAAACACAGAGAGGATCATTGAGGAACTGCTGACAAAAAACTTTCCCAATATCATGAAAGATGAAAAGCTGGTCATCCAAGAAGCTCAACGAACCCCATATAGAAGAGACCCCAAAAGAAAATCACCAAGACATATCATATTCACACTCGCTAAAACTAAAGACAAACAAAGAATCCTGAAAGCAGCTCGTGAAAAACAAGAAGTCACATACAGAGGAGAAACAATAAGACTAAGCTCAGATTATTCAGCAGAAACCATGCAGGCAAGAAGGCAGTGGGATGACATATATAAAATCTTGAAAGAAAAAAATTGTCAGCCAAGAATAATATATCCTGCAAAACTCTCATTCAGATTTGATGGTGAAATTAGGTCATTTCCAGATAAACAGAAACTAAAGGAATATGCAAAAGTCAAACCAAACTTACAAGAATTATTAAAGGGAGTTCTTCGATCTGAGGACAAACATCTTAAGCCCTCAGGCAGGACCTAGGACCTAGGACGCAGGTTAACATGAACCAGATACCATTCTAGGAACTGAACTACAGACGACTTTCCAAAAAAAAAAGATATACAACAGGGAATCAGAGAAATCAATCAAAGGATGACAACAACATCAAAACAATGAAAGAGGGAACAAACGGCATAGGTATAGAACCTTCTAAAGGAGAAGAAGGCAAGGCGATACCAAGTAACGGTAGACTGCTTCAAAATTATAAAGATAAGGGTAAAATTCATGGTAACCACAAAAAAAGTTAACAAACCAACTCATAAAAATAAAGACGAAAAACATAAAGTCTCAACAAAACCAAAACCTACAAAAACAAAAGAAATGAACACAAAATCCACAAACAAAACGAACTCAGCACAAGAGAGTAAGAAGAACAAAGAAAACTTCAGCATCACAAAAAAAAGCACTACAAAATGACAGCAACAAATTCACATCTATCAATAATTACACTGAACGTAAAAGGACTCAATGCACCCATAAAGCGATGGAGAGTGGCAGAATGGATAAGAAAACAGGATCCATCTATTTGCTGTCTACAAGAGACACATCTTAGAAACAAAGATGTGAATTTATTAAAAATCAAAGGTTGGAAAAAAATATATAAAGCT
Organism: Dugong dugon; assembly: GCA_030035585.1. NCBI lineage: Eukaryota > Metazoa > Chordata > Mammalia > Sirenia > Dugongidae > Dugong > Dugong dugon. Next base: position 1,178,114 of record CM057475.1, on the reverse strand, counting down.
AACAACTACCAAAAAAGAGCAGGAGTGGCAATTCTAATCTCAGATAAAATAGACTTTAAAACAAAATCTACCATAAAAGACAAAGAAGGACACTATATAATGATTAAGGGGATGATCCATCATGAAGACATAACCATAATAAATATCTATGCACCCAATGACAGGGCTCCAAAATACATAAAAAAAACTCTAACAGCACTGAAAAGAGAAATTGACAGTTCCACAATAATAGTAGGAGACTTCAACACACCACTCTCAGTAAAGGACAGAACAACTAAAAAGAAACTCAGCAAAGATACAGAAGACCTAAAGGACACAATCAGCCAACTGGACCTCATAGACATATATAGAACAATCCATCCAACCGCTGCAAAGTACACATTCTTTTCCAATGCACATGGAACGTTCTCCAGAATAGACCACATCTTAGGCCACAGAGCAATCCTCAACAAGATCCAAAATGCTGAGATAATTCACAGTATCTTCTCTGACCACAATGCCATCAAGGTAGAAATTAACACTAGAAAGAGCAAGGAAAAAAAATCAAACACGTGGAAACTGAATAATAATCTGCTTACACATCAATGGGTAATAGAAGAAATCAGAGATGGAATTAAAAAATTCCTAGAATCAAATGAAAATGAAAACACATCATACCAAAACCTTTGGGACACAGCAAAGGCAGTCCTCAGAGGACAATTTATAGCAATAGATGCACATATCAAAAAAGAAGAAAGGGACAAAATCAAAACATTAACTACAGAACTCAAACAAATAGAAAGAGAACAACAAAAAAAGCCTACAACCACCGGAAGAAAGGAAATAGTAAAGATCAGAGCAGAAATCAATGAAATAGAGAACAGAAAAACAATAGAAAGAATCAACAAAACCAAAAGTTGGTTCTTTGAAAGAATCAACAAAATCGACAAACCACTGGCCAGACTGACAAAAGAAAAACAGCAGAGGGCACAAATAACCCAAATAAGAAATGAAATGGGGGACATTACAACAGACCCAACTGAAATAAAAAGGATTATAACAGAATATTATGAAAAACTATATTCCAACAAATTTGAAAACCTAGAGGAAATGGATAAATTTCTAGAAACATACGGCCTACCCAAACTACAACAAAGTGATATTGAAAATCTGAACAGACCCATAACAAGAGAAGAGATTGAAAAGGTAATAAAAAAACTCCCAACCAAAAAAAGCCCTGGCCCAGATGGCTTCACTGGAGAATTCTACAAAACATTTACAGAAGAGCTCGTACCAGTTCTACTCAAGTTATTTCAGAGCATAGAAGAGGAAGCAACACTTCCAAATTCATTCTATGAAGCCAGCATAACGCTGATACAAAAACCAGGCAAAGACATCACAAAAAAAGAAAATTACAGACCAATATCTCTCATGAATATAGATGCAAAAATTCTGAACAAAATTCTAGCCAATAGAATTCAGTATCATATCAAAAAAATAATACACCACGACCAAGTAGGATTCATACCAGGTATGCAAGGATGGTTTAACATTAGAAAATCCATCAACGTAATCCACCACATAAATAAAAGGAAAGAAAAAAATCACATGATTATCTCAATTGATGCAGAAAAGGCATTTGACAAAGTCCAACACCCATTCCTGATAAAAGCTCTCAATAAAATAGGTATAGAAGGGAAATTTCTCAACATAATAAAGGGCATCTATGCAAAACCAACAGCCAACATCATTCTTAATGGAGAAAGGCTGAAAACATTCCCCCTGAAAACAGGAACAAGACAAGGATGCCCTTTATCACCACTCCTATTTAACATTGTGCTGGAAGTTCTAGCTAGAGCAGTAAGGCAAGAGAAAGAAATAAAGGGCATCCAAATTGGTAATGAAGAAGTTAAACTCTCCCTGTTTGCAGATGATATGATACTATACATAGAAAACCCTAAAGACTCCACGAGAAATTTACTGGAAGTAATAGAAAGATTCAGCAGAGTAGCAGGATACAAGATAAACATTCAAAAATCAGTTGGATTCCTATACACCGGTAAAGAGAACGATGAAAAGGAGATCAGGAAATCAATACCATTTTCAATAGCCCCTAAAACGATAAAATACTTAGGAATAAATCTGACCAGGAATATAAAAGACCTATACAAAGAAAACTACAAAACACTGCTGCATGAAACCCAAAGGGATCTACATAAATGGAAAAACATACCATGCTCATGGATAGGCAGACTCAACATTGTGAAAATGGCAATTCTACCTAAAGCAATCTACAAATACAATGCAATTCCGATACAAATACCAACAACATTCTTCAAAGAGATGGAAAAACTAATTATTAACTTTATATGGAAAGGGAAGAAACCTCAAATAAGTAAAGCACTACTGAAGAAGAAGAATAAAGTTGGAGGACTCACACTACCTGACTTGAGAACCTACTATACAGCTACAGTACTCAAAACAGCCTGGTACTGGTACAACAACAGAGACATTGACCAATGGAACAGAATTGAGAACTCAGATGTAAATCCATCCACCTACGGTCACCTGATTTTTGACAAGGGCCCAAAATACATCAAATGGGGAAAAGACAGTCTTTTTAACAAATGGTGCTGGCAAAACTGGATATCCATTTGTAGAAAAATGAAACAGGACCCATACCTCACACCATATACAAAAACTACTTCAAAATTGATCAAAGACCTGAATATAAAGCCTCAAACTATAAAATTCATAGAAGAAAAAATAGGACCAACACTTCAGGCCTTAATACATGGCATTAACAGGATACAAACCATAAACATCAACACAAAAAACCCAACAGATAAACTAGATAATTGGGATCTTCTAAAAATCAAACATCTATGCTCTTCAAAAGATTTCACCAAAAGAGTTAAAAGAGAACCTACAGACTGGGAAAAAATTTTTGGACAGTACAAGTCAGACAAAGGTCTAATCTCCATAATCTACAAGAAAATCCAACACCTCTACAACAAAAAGACAACCAATCCTATCAAAAAATGGGCAAAGGAAATGAACAGACACTTCACCAAGGAAGACATTCAAATGGCCAACAGACACATGAGGAAATGCTCGCGATCACTAGCCATTAGAGAAATGCAAATTAAAACCACAATGAGATACCATCTCACCCCAGCATTACTGGCACGAATCAAAAACACTGGAAATAACAAATGTTGGAGGGGCTGCGGGGAGACGGGAACTCTTATACACTGCTGGTGGGATGCAAAATGATACAGCCATTTTGGAAAATGATATGGCGTTTCCTCAGAAAGCTAGAAATAGACGTACCATTCGATCCAGCAATCCCACTCCTAGGAATATATCCTAGAGAAATAAGAGTCATCACTCGAATAGACATATGCACACCTATGTTCATGGCAGCATTATTCACAATAGCAAAACGATGGAAACAACCTCGATGTCCATCAACAGACGAATGGATACACAAACTATGGTACATACACACAATGGAGTACTATGCAATGAGAAAGAACAATGAATCGGTGAACCATCTCATAACATGGATGAAACTGGAGGACATCATGCTGAGTGAAATAAGTCAATCACAAAAGGACAAATATTGTATGAGACCTCTACTGTAAAAACCCATGAAAAAATTCACATGCAAAATGTAACAATCCTTGTTGGTTACCAGGGATGGGAGGGGGGGGGGATACTAAATAGGTAATAGGTAAGTGGTAACTTGGGTGAGAGATGGGATAGTACATAGTACAGCGGAAACTAACACAACCTGCACAAGGAAAGGTCATGAAGGCCCTATAGACACATCCAAACCCCCCGAGGGACTGAGTTGTTGGACGGAGGGCTCTGGGGACCATGATCTCGGGGAACATCTAGCTCAATTGGCATGACACTACTTATAAAGATAATGCTCTACATTCTACCTTGGTGAGTAGTGTCTGGGGTCTTAAAAGCCTATAAGCGGCCATCTAAGATACTCCACTGATCTCATCCCTTCGGGAACAAGGGAGAATGAAGAGAACAGGATACAAGGAAAAGATTAGTCCGAAGGACTAATGGTCCACAGCTACCAAGGCCTCCACGGGACTGAGCCCAGTACAGCTGGATGGTGCCCGGCTACCACCAATGACTCCTTTGACCAGGATCACAACAGAGGGTTCTGGGCAGAGCTGGAGTAGGATGTAGAGCATAATTTTAACTCCCAAAAAAAAAAAAAAAAAAAGAAGACCAGATATACTGGCCTAAAGAATACTAGAGAAACCTCGAGAGTGTGGCCCCCAGACACCCTTTCAGCTCAGAGGGGAAGTTACCTTCAAGGTTCGATGTTAAGCCTGGGAATGGACACCCCAGTAAAACTAAATGGGACTAACGATGTACAGGAGTCCGGTGACAAGGGCCAGAAGGCAGAGGGAGAGTAGGAAACTGATGATAAGGAACACAAATTGAATAAGGGCACTGTCGATGTATTGTGAGATTGTTGACCACTGCTATGGGGCAACATTTGTAGTAACTATTAAATGGGAGGCTGTTTTGTCCTGTAAGCCTTCATCTTGGGCGAGAATGGCAGCACAATTGGAAGAGCATAGTCAATATCACTTAAATGTGTAAGTAAAAAGTTTTGAAATGGTGTTTAAATAAAATAAAAATAAATAAATAAATAAACAAACAAAGGAGACTAAAGAGGTACAATAGTCCACTGACAAGGTCCAGAAGACAGAAGGGGACAAGGAAGCCCCCTGGTGATAGGGAACACAAGGTGGAGTAAGGATATTCTTGATGTGCTGTGAGATTGTTAACCATTGTCATAGGGCAACATGTGTAGTAACTGTTAAATGAAAAACTATTTTGTTCTGTAAGCCTTCATCTTAAGTGAGAATAACAGCACAGTTGGAAGAGCGTAGTCAATGTCACTGAACTGTGAATGTAGAAAATTTTGAAACGGTGTATCTTTGGCCATCTGTAATTTTCATCAAAAAAAAAGGGTGAGAATTTAGAGGCTTAATACGTTGTGGGGTTGTTAACCAATGTCAAAAAAAACAACATGTGTACTACTATTTCATGAGAAACTATTTGCTCTGTAAGCTTTCACCTGAAGTACAATAAAATATATATAAAAAAAAAAAAAAGAGTCAAAAGACAACCTACAGACTGGAAAAAATTTTGGCTACGACAAATCCGATCAGGGTCTAATCTTTAAAATCTACAAGATACTGCAAAACCTCAATAACAAAAATACAAATAACGCAATTAAAAAAATAGGCAAAGGCAAAGAAGATATTCAGGTGGGTAACATACACATGAAGAAATGTTCACGATCATTAGCCATTAGAGAAATGCAGATCCAAAGTACAATGAGATATCATGTCACCCCAACAAGGCTGGCATTAATCCAAAAAATAGAATAAATGCTGGAGTGTTTGTGGAGAGACTGGAACAGTTATACACTGTTGATGGAAATGTAAAATGGTACAAACACTTTGAACATCGATTTGGCACTTCCTTAAAAAGCTAGAAATAGAAGTACCATACGATCCAGCAATCCCACTTCTTGGAATATATCCTAGAGAAATAAGAGCTGTCAAAAGAATAGATATATGCACACTCATGTTCGTTGCAGCACTGTTTACAATAGCAAAAAGATGGAAACAACCTCGATGCACATCAGCAGACGAATAGATGAGCAAATTATGGTATATCTACACAATGGAATATTAGACAATGGTAAAGAACAACGATGAATCCGTGAAACATAACATGGAGGAATCTGGAGGATATTATGCTGAGTGAATTTAGTCAGTCACAGAGGGACAAATATTGTATAAGAACACTATTACAAGAACTCAAGAAAAGGTTCAAACATAGACGAAAACATTCCTTTGATGGTTACGATGGTAAGGAGGGTTGGTGAGGGTTATTCACTAACCACATAGTAGACAAGTTTTATCTTAGGTAACAGGAAGGACAGCACACACTACAGGGGAAGTCAGCACAACTGGACTAAATCAAAGGTAAGAAGTTTCCTGAATACAATCAAACACTTCAAGACACAGAATAGCAGGGGTGGGGGGTCTGGGAACCATGCCTTTAGGGGACATCTAGGTCTATTGAAATAACAAAGTTTATTAAGAAAATGTTTGGAGGTGGGGCCAAGATGGTGGAGTAGTCACATGCTTCCAGTGGATCCTCTTACAACAAAGACCCAAAAAAACAAGTGATTTAATTATATATGGCAATCTGGGGGCTCTGAACATCAAAGGCAGAGTTGAGGAACCAGACTGAGTGGCAGGGGAGGGAGAGAACATTCAGAAGCAGCGAGGAGGTGCCAGACCAGACCAGCGAGAGCCTGAACCCTTCAGGCCTGAGCAGTTGGGTGGTGAGCGGTGAGGCAGGCAAGCAGCCGTGCTCAGGAGGTGCATTTTCTGCACCAAGAGAGATCCAGCAACAGAGAGTCTACATGGCCACTCAGACCCAGTGAGAAGCAGCCCTCAACGAAAGATAAGTACTTGCATACGGCCTACTATGGTGATCAAAACCACCGCTTTTAGGGAAAAATCTCTCCTTCATTTATCTCCCCGCTCCCTGCTCTGCCCTGGGTCCTGGACTGGCTTCAGCAATTGCTGAGTCCCCTGGGCCAGAAGTAGCACTCCTCACACACCTGGAGCCATTCTCCCTGCCTTGGAAAGTGAACAAATTAACAAACAGGGGAAAAAGTAAACTACCAGCTCCCCTAAGACAGGAACCCAGGGTAGGCACAGCTCCTTTGCCTAGGTACAGGGATAAGGGATCCACAGACTTTGTGTGCCTTTCCCCCTGCATAGACTTGTGTGGGCCCATCTCAACAGCGTAGTCCCTCACCACAGTACAACAGGATATATACTGGAACTCTAACTTCAACTGTTTCAGCTGTGAAGTGGCAGGCTCTTGACATCTGACACTGCTCTGCTCATCAAGCAGGGTCTTCACCTACCACATCAGAGAGAGGCCCATGAATAAGGGTGACCCCCCCGTCCTTACATCGAACAGCATTAGGTTCTCACAGTTCAGCTGCAAAACTCACCCACCTATGTGCTCTAGGAAACAGGGACACGCCTTCTTCCTGGTCACTCAGGGGTGGGCATCAGCCCCCTGCATGCTCAGAGTGTGTCCCCCTCCTGCAGCCAGTTGCCTGTGCATACACCAATCACCCATGGTTGTCTAGGACTGTAAGTGAGAGCCTACACCACACACTTGGTGGCTATCTACCTGGGCACCTGAGCTGAATCCAGACAGGAGGAGTGGGCGGACTCCTGATTTCACATACCTAGGAACAGATATAGCCACCTGATGACAGGACATTAGATCTTAAAAGGTGCCAATAATTAAACAAGTTCATACGAGCAGCCTTTTGGGAATTATCGAAACAAATCAAGAAGCTAGGACGCAGTAAGCAAACATAAATAAATATAATAACATATCGATGGCTCGGAGAAAATAGTCAAGATCAAATCACATAAAGAGGCAATCCATGACGGCTTCAGCAAGCTCCCAAAATACAGAATCTAGAAATTTTCAAGAGGAGGAAAATTTCTTGGAATTACCAGAGGCAGAATACAATAGATTAACATACAGAACTTTTCAAGAAATTAGGAAAGAAACTAACGAACTGCAGAACATGCAATCGAGGAAATTAAAAAGATTAGAGAAGAGCATAATGACAAATTTAACAGGCTGAAAGAATCCATAAAGAGACAGCAATCAGAAATCCAGAAGATTAACAATAAAATTTCGGAATTAGACAACTCAATAGAAAGTCACATGAGCAGAACTGAGACAATGGAAATCAGAATTAGTGACACTGAAGATAACGCACTTGACACCAACTTATTTGAGGAAAAAATCAGATACTAGGATTTAAAAAAATGAAGAAACCCTACGAATTATGTGGGAGTCTATCAAGAGGAATAACCTACCAGTGATTGGAGTACCAGAACAGACGAGGATAACAGAAAATACAGAGAGAATTGTTGAAGATTTGTTGGGAGAAAACTTCCCTGATGTCATGAAAGATGGCAAGATATCTATCCAAGATGTTCATCAAACACCACATACGGTAGATCCCAAAAGAAAGTCACCAAGACATAATTAAACTTGTCAAAACCAAAGGTAAAGAGAGAATTTTAAGAGCAGCTAGGGATAAACAAAAAGTCATCTACAAAATAGAGTCAACAAGAATAACCTCCGACTACTCAGCAGAAACCATACAGGCTAGAAGACAATGGGATGATATATATAAAGTCTTGAAGGAAAACAACTGCCAGCCAAGAATTATATATCCAGCAAAACTGTCTCTCAAGTATGATGGTGAAATTAGGGCATTTCCAGATAAACAGAAGTTTATGGAATTTGCAAAAACTAAACCAAAATTACAAGAAATACTAAAGGGAGTCCTCCCGTTAGAAAATCAGTAACATCAGACAAAAACCCAAGACTAGAAAACAAGACACAGCAACCAGATATCAACCCAGATAGGGAAGTCACAAAAATTAATCAAAGCTAAAACACTGAAAATACAGAAACAGATATCTATATGTAAAAGATAACAACATTAAAACAAAAAAGAGGTACTTAAAAAAAGTAGACATAGATTTCTCATATGTAGAGGAAGTCAAGGTGATATAAAGAAATAAAAAACTGGTATAATATTAAGGTAAATACAAAGGAAACTAACAATCCTACAAGTCAAAATAAAAAACAAGGAAAATATGAAGACTCAGCAAAAACAAAATCAACAACAATGAAAAAGATGTGAAGAAAATACATAAAGAAAAATGACTTAGCACAGAAAATTAAAGGGAACAAAGAAACGGTGCACAACACACAAAAATGACATCAAAATGACAACACTAAATTCATACCTATCAATAATTATGCTGAATGTAAATGGACTAAATTCACCAATGAAGAGACAGAGAGTGCCAGATTGGATAAAAAAATACGATCTGTCTATATGCTGCCTACAAAAGACATACCTTAGACTTAAAGACACAAACAAACTAAAACTCAAAAGATGGAAAAAAATATATATCAAGCAAACAACCCTCAAAAAAGAGCAGGAGTGGCAATATTAATCTCTGACAAAATAGACTTTAAAGTAAAATCCACCACAAAGGATAAGGAAGGACACTCTATGATGATTAAAGTGTCAATATACCAGGAGGACATAACTACAATAAATATTTACACACTCAACGACAATGCTCCAAAATACATAAAACAAACTCTAACAGCACGCAAAACAGAGTTAAGCAGCTCAACAATAGTGGTAGGAGACATCAATGTACCACTTTTGATGAAAGACAGAACATCCAGAAAGAAGCTCAAAAAAGACACGGAAGAGCTAAATGCTACAATCAACCAACTTGGTCTCATACACATATACCGAACACTGACCCAACAGCAGCCAAGTATACTTTCTTTTCCAATGCACATGGAACATTTTCCAGAATAGGCCACATATTAGGCCATAAAGCAAGCCTTAACAAAATCCAAAGCATCGAAAAATTACAAGGCATCTTTTCTGAACATAAAGCCATAAAAGTAGAAATCAACAACACAAAAAGCAAGGAAAACCAAACACATAGAAACTGAACAACACCTTGCGCAAAAACTACTGGGTTATAGAAGAAATTAAGGATGGAACAAGGAAATTCATAGAATCAAACAAGAATGAAAACACATCCCACCAGAACCTTTGGGACACAGCAATAGCAGTGTTCAGAGGTCAGTTTATAGTAATAAATGCACACATCCAAAAACAATAAAGGCTCATAATCAAAACATAACCCTACAACTGGAACAAGTAGAAAGAGAGCAGCAAAAGAAGCCCTCAGAAGCTAGAAGAAAGGAAATAATAAGAATTAGGGTAGAATTAAATGAAATAGAGACTAAAAACAATAGAAAGAGTTAAGACAAAAAGCTGGTTCTTTGAAAAGATCAATAAAATTGATAAACCATTGGCCAAACTGACAAAAGAAAAGCAGTAGAGGAAGTAGATAACCTGTATAAGAAATAAGATGGGTGATTACACAACAGACCCAACTAAAATTAAAAGAATCATAACAGAATACTATGAAAAATTTGTATTCTAACAAATTTGAAAACTTAGAGGAAATGGACAAATTTCTAGAAACTCACCACCTACCTAAACTAACACAAACAGAGGCAGAACAACTAAATAAACCCATAAGAAAAGAGGGAGATTGAAAAGGTAATTAGAAAACCCCCAACGAAAAAAACCCTGGCCTGTATGGCTTCACTGGAGAATTCTACGAAACTTTCAGAGAAGAGTTAACACTACTACTACTAAAGGTATTGCAAAGCATAGAAAAGGATGGAATACTCCCAAACTAATTTTATGAAGCCATCATAACCCTGATACCAAAACCAGGTAAAGACACCAGAAAAAAAGAAAATTACAGACAAATATCCCTCATGAACACTGACACAAAAATCTTCAACAAAATTCTAGCCAATAGAATTCAGCAACATATCAAAAAAATAATTCACCATGATCAAGTGGGATTTTAGACCAGGTATGCAGGGATGATTCAGTATTAGAAAAACAATCAATGTAATCCATCACATAAATAAAACAAAAGACAAGAACCACATGATCTCATCTATCGATGCAGAAAAGGCATTTGACAAAGTCCAACACCCATTCATGATACAAAATCTCAACAAAATAGAAATCGAAGGCAAATTCCTCAATATAATTAAGAGCTTTTACACAAAGCCAATAGCCAACATCATCCTAAATAGGCATACTCTGAAAGCATTCCCCCTGAGAACAGGAAACAGACAAGGATGCCCTTTATCACCACTCTTGTTCAACATTGTGCTGGAGGTCTTAGCCAGAGCAATTAGGTTAGAAAAAGAAATAAAGAGCATCCAAACTGGTAGGGAAGAATTCGAAATATCTGTATTTGCAGATGATATGATCTTATATACAGAAAACCCCAAAGAATCCACAAGAAAACTACTGGAACTTCTGGAAGCTTTCAACAAACTTTCAGTATACAAAACAAACATACAAAAATCAATTGGATTCCTTTACACCAACAAAGAGAACCTCAAAAAGGAAATCACCAAATCAATACTGTTTACAATAGCCCCCAAGAAGATAAAATACTTACGAATAAATCTAACTAGAGACTTAAAGATCTATACAAGGAAAACTACAAGACACTACTGCAAGAAACCAAAAGAGACCTGCATAAGAGGAAAAACATACTTGCTCATGGATAGGTAGACTCAACGTTGTGAAAATGTCAATTCTACTGAAAGCGATACACAGATACAATGCAATCTCAATGCAAATTCCACCAGCATTTTTTAATAAGATGGAGAAACAAATCACCAACTTCATATGGAAAAGAAAGAGACCCTGAAAAAATAAAGCATTACTCAAGAATAAGAACAAAGTGGGAGGCCTCACACTACCTGATTTTAGCCCTATTATACTGCCACGGTAGTCAAAATAGCCTGGTACTGGTACAACAACAGATACATAGACCAATGGAACAGAATTGAGAATCCAGACATAAATTCATCCACCTATGAGCAGCTGATATTTGACAAAGGCCCAAAGTCCATTAATTGGGGAAAAGACAGTCTCTTTAACAAATGGTGCTGGCATAACTGGATATCCATGTGCAAAAAAATGAAACAAGACCCATACCTCACACCACGTACAAAAACTAACTCAAAATGGATCAAAAACTTAAATACAAAATCAAAAAAGATAAAGATCATGGAAGAAAAAATAGGGACAACACTAGGAGCCCTAATACATGGCATAAACACAATATGAATCATAAGTAACAATGCACAAGCAGCAGAAGAGAGACCAGATAAATGGGACCTCCTAAAAATCAAACACTTATGCTCATCAAAAGACCTCCCCAAAAGAGTCAAAAGACAACCTACAGACAGGAAAAATTTTTTGCCTATGACAAATCTGACCAGTGTCTAATCCCAAAATCTAAAGATACTGCAAAAACTTAACAACAAAAAGAAAAATAACCCAATTAAAAATGGGCAAAGCATATGAACAGGCACTTCACCAAAGAAAATATTCAGGCGGCTAACAGACACATGAAGAAATGCTCACGATCATTAGCCATTAGAGAAACAGAGATCCAAACTACAATGACATATCATGTCACTCCAACATGGCTAGCATTAATCCAAAAAACACAAAATAATAAATGCTGGAGAGGTTGTGAAAAGACGAGAACACTTATACACTGTTGGTGGGAATGTAAAATATTCCAATCACTTTGGAAATCAATATGGCACTTCCTTAAAAAGCTAGAAATAGAAGTACCATATGATCCAGCTATCCCACTCCTTGGAATATATCCTAGGGAAATGAGAGTTGTCACACGAATAGATATATGACACCCATGTTCATTGCAGCACTGTTCACAATAGCAAAATGATGGAAACAGCCTAGGTGCCTATCAACGGACAATGGACGAATGGATAAACAAATTATGGTATACCCACTTAATGGAATACTATGCAACAATAAAGAACAATGATGACATGGTGTAACATCTTATAACATGGAGGAATCTGGAGGCCATTATCCTGAGTGAATTTAGTCAGTCACAGAAGGCAAATATTGTACAAGACCACTATTACAAAAACTCAAAAACAAAAAAAAGTTTTAAACACAGAAGAAAACATTGACGGTTATGAGGGTGGGGAGGGTTATTCACTAACTAGATAGTAAACAAGTATCTTAGGTCAAGGGAAGGACAGCACACACTACAGAGGAAGTCAGCACAACTGGACTAAATCAAATTTAAGAAGTTTCCTGAATACAATCAAACACTTTGAGGGACAATGTAGTAGGGGTATGGATCTGGGGACCATACTGTCAGGGGACGACTATGTCAGTTGGCATAACAAAGCTTATTAAGAAAATGTTCTGCATCCTACTTTGATGAGTGGCATCTGGGGTCTTAAAAGCTTGAAAGCGGCCAGCTAAAGTGCATCAGTTGGTCCAAACCACCTGGAGTAAAGGAGAATGAAGAACACCAAAGACACAAGGAAAGTATTAGCCCAAGAGACAGAAAGGGCCACATAAACCAGAGACTTCATCACCTGAGAGCAGAACTAGATGATACCTGGCTACCACCAATGACTGCTCTGACAAGGAACACAACAGAGAGTCCCTCATGGTGCAGAACTCAAATTCTAATAAAAAGACCAGGCTTAACGGTCTGACTGAGACTAGATGAACCCCAGAGAGCATGGCCCCAAACTCTCTGTCAACCCAGAACTAAAACAATTCCTGAGGCCAACTCTTCAGACAAAGATTAGACTGGACTGTGGGACATAAAATGATACTCATAAACAGTGCACTTTTTAGCTCAAGTAGATACATGAGACTAAATGGGCAGCTTCTGTCCAGAGGTGAGATGAGAAGGCAGAGAGGGTTAGGAGCTGGTTGAATGGACATGGGGAGTGAGGGGTGGAAAGGAGGAGTGTGCTGTCACAGTATAGGAAGAGCATTTAGGGTCACATAACAAGGTATGCATAAATTTTTGTATGACAGACTACCTTGAAATTTAAACTTTCACTTTGACTGCAACAATAAAAAAATAAAAATAAAAAAAGAGTTCTGTAGCTAAGATCATAAGGAGCCCTTGAGGTGCAATGGTTAAGCACTCAGCTGCTAACTGAGAAGTCATAGGTTTGAACCCACCAACCAATCTGTGATTGAAAAAACCTGAAGATCTGATCCTGTAAAGATTATAGTCTAGAAAACTGTTGGGACAGTTCTGCTATGTCGCAGCTACAATCACAGATCAATCATAATCCATAAGGATGATTATTACAATAAATAAATAAAAGTTACTATCAAGTCATTTCTGACTCAAGGTGACCCCGTGTGTGTCAGAGTAGAAGTGTGCGCTGTAGGATTTTGGAAGTCTAGTTTTCCAGAAGTAGATTACCAGCCCTTTCTTCTCAGGTGCCTCTGGGTGAACTTGAAACTCCATCCTTTTGGTTAGCAATGCTTAACTCTGCACCACCTAAGGATTCCTCTTACCTCATAAACAGCATTAAATGCTCCAGCATTCATGAAGTCAGGAACTCTTTTTTCTTCTATTTCTCTATTTACTTACCTTCCATTTCTGTCACTATATCCACTCTCCTGCCCTGCTTTTGATGAAGTTGGAATAAGATAGATGGCATCTTTCCATGTCTGCGTTAGCCAACTGAACTGAGTTCTCAGAAATGGACTGTGTTCTTTCTCTAGAATATATTCTTCCCCCCAAACACATCCAAGATCTCTGACTGCTCCATTGGTAGCTACCTACTCCTTCAATTTTCTCATCTTTGCCTGCATTGTATAACTGTCTGTTTTTAAGACATTAATTATATTGCTAAGCATTTGTTGTAGAATAATATCAGGTGATATTTTTAGTAAAATAGTTGATACTGATATTTCTTTTTGAATAAAATTAATGTTATTTTATTTCAGTATTATAAAAATGTATATGTGAAAAATAACTGTGGCCTTTTGAGGAAATGAATGCTGTCTGAATTCTTTTTTGCTCTAGATCAGCACTGACCAACAGACATACAATACAAAACATATTTGTAATTTTAAACTTTCTAGTCGCTGGCTAGAAACTCTGGTGGTGCATTGGTGAAAGCACTGGGCTGCTGACTGAAAGGTCTTTGGTTCTGCTCTGCAGGAGAAAGAAGTGACAGTCTGCTTCTGTACAAAGATTTACAGCCTTGGAAAACCTATGGGGCAGTTCTACTCTGTCCTACAGAGTCACTATGGCAGTGGGTTTGTTTTTTTTTCTTTTTTTGGTTTTTAGTAGCTTGTTTATAAAAAAGAAAGAAGTGAAGTCAATCTTTATTAATTTGTTTATTTAAACAAATATAAATAAAATATTATCATTTTAGCATGCAATGCATAGAAAATTATTTATGAGATTTTTAATATAGTTTCATACTCATTATTTCATCTAGTGTGTATTTTACATTTGCAGCACATCTCAGTTTGTAACACTTACATTTCAAGTGGTCAGTGACCACATGTGTGTTATGGCTGCTGTCTTGGACAGTTGAGTCTAAGATCCTAGCTATGAGTTAGAATTCAGTAAATATGAATTCTATTTTACCTTATTTGATTATATAAGAATACCATTAATTACGTTTTTATTAGAAATTGTCTGTAACAGTGTGTGTGTGTGTTGTGTATATGTGTAATTGTTTGCCCAATGTTGTTGATGTTACCTTCTGTGGAGGTGACCTTTAACTCAGGGCAACCCCATGCACAAATGACTAAAAGGCTTCCTGCTCATGCACCATTCACATGATGGGTTGTGGATTGAACTATTGTGATCAATTGGGTTTTCACTGGCTAGTCTTTGGAAATAGATTGCCAGGATTTTCTTCATAGCTCACAAAAACCAAACAATCAAAAACCCTATTCTTCTCAGTAAGATTGGCCACCTAAACTAAAAGCTTAAGGCCTAATCAGTAATAACTTTCTGTTACATCATAGGATGTCAGCAGATTTTCCTCCCAGTACAATTTAAATTAATGAGCTGATTTGGACTAGACTAATGTTCGTTCATGCTTCATGTGATGGCATTATAATACTATATAATCTACTTAGTAAGTGACCACCCATTTATATAATAATATTGTCAGAGGAAATATTAACAGCTATACTTGATGGAAATCTCTCCATCACTCATTATAACTTTCTTATTATTTCTCCAGAAAAAATTCCAAATTTCCTTACTATGAAATATTGAAACTTCTTTTCCATATTTTATTACTAATTATGAACTCTCACACAGATGCCCTCCTTTGATGATCACTTTCACTTTCCTGCTCATTTCAGATTGCAATCACATGTAACTTTTGTTACTTTCCAATTAAGTAGATTTATAATCATCCCATACCCTACCACCAGAGCAACATATGTTACTGAAGTTAACATTGATATGCATAATATTGCTTTAATATAGTCATCCCAGATTACAGGAAAATATAATACTCCATTAAAGGGTTTTCCATATTAAGTTATATGATCTTTTTTCATTATTAAATATGATAATTTGAATATTATATTCATTGTATTTATTTTCCAATGTCACCTTTTTATTATAAAATAGACATAACACAGTATTCACTGATTAAATATTTTTCATATGTATAATACAGTACCACCAGTTACATCAATCATTATTATTGGATAAAGTATGCACCCAAAGTTAACTTTGCTCTAGTTTTGATCATCTAAAAATGACATTGTAATCAATTCTTATTTTATTATCATGATTCCTATATATTTACCTACCTCTGTTTTTATATTTATTTACTTTATCCTTCTACATTCTTAAACTCACAGTCTTTTAATATGGTTTTCAGCTGTAATGCTTGCTTCTTTTGTGCTAAACAAACTTTTTTTTAGTTGTAGTTCAGGTGAAGGTTTACAGAACAAATAGTTTCTCATTAAACAGTAGTATATGTATTGTTTTATGACATTGGTTAACAATCCCACTACATGTCAACCCTTTCCCTTCTCGAGCCTTTTTTTGGTGAAAATACACATAGCCAAAGATACACCATTTCAAAAATTTATACATGCACAGTTCAGTGACATTGACTACACTCTTCTGATTGTGCTGCTATTCTTACTTTAGATGGTTTACAGATCAAAATAGTTTCTCATTAAACAGTATACATGTTGCCCTATGACAATGGTTAACAACCTCACAACACATCAACACTATCCTTACTCAACCTATCACCAGCTTTCCTGTCCCCTTCTGCCTTCTAGCCCTTGTGCCTGGGCTGCTCTGCCTCATTAGTCCCATTTCGTTTTATGGGGATGTCCACTCCCCTGCTGAACGGTGAACCTTGGAAGTGACTTCACCACTGAGCTGAAAGGGTGTCTGGGGGCCATACTCTCGGGGTTACTTCAGTCTCCTTTAGGCCAGTAAATCTGGTCTTTTTTTGTGTGTGTTAGAATTTTGTTCTACATCCTTCTCCAGCTCTGTCCAGAACCCTCTGTTGTGATCCTGGCCAGAGAAGTGAGTGGTGGTAGCCAGGAACCATCTAGCTGCCCTGGATTCAGTCTGGTGGAGGCTGTGGAAGTTGTGGTCCAATTGAGTAGACTAACAATTGTCCCATACCCTACCTTCGGACTAATTTTTTCCTTGTATCATGTTCTCTTCATTCTCCCTTGCTCCCAAAGGGATGAGACCAGTGGAGTATATTAGATGGCTGCTCACAGGGTTTTAAGACCCCAGACGCTACTTACCAAGGTAGAATGTAGAACATTGTCTTTATAAACTGTGTTATGCCTATTGAGCTAGATGTTCCCCGAGACCATGGTCCCCACAGCCCTCTGTCCAGAAATTCAGTCCCTCAGGGAGTTTGGATGTGTCTATGGAGCTTCTATGACCTTTCCTTGTACAAGTTGTGCTAGTTTCCCCTGTATTGTGGACTGTCTCACCCTTCACCCAAGATACCACATATTTATTGCCTATTTAGTATTTCCCCTCACCCCTCCCATCCCTGGTAACCAACAAAGATTGTTACTTTTTGCGTGTAAACTTTTTCATGGGTTTTTACAATAGAGCTCTCTTATAATATTTGTCCTTTTGTGGTTGACTTATTTCAGTCAGCATAATGTCCTCCAGTTTCATCCATGTTATGAGATGCTTCACAGATTCATCGTTGTTCTTTCTCGTTGCATAATACTCCATTGTGTGTATGTACCATAGTTTGTTTATCCATTCATCTGTTGATGGGCATCTACGTTGTTTCCATCTTTTTGCTACTGTGAACAATGCTGCCATGAACATAGGTATACATATGTCTATTCGAGTGACGACTCTTATATCTTTAGGATGTATTCCTAGGAGTGGGATTGCTGGATCGTACGGTATGTCTATTGCTAGCTTTCTAAGAAATTGCCATATCATTTTCCAAAATGGTTGTATCATTTTGCATTCCCACCAGCAGTGCATAAGAGTTCCGATCTCCCCACAGCCCCTCCAACATTTGTTATTTCCAGTGTTTTTGATTCGTGCCAGTAATGCTGGGGTGAGATGGTATCTCATTGTGGTTTTAATTTGCATTTCTCTAATGGCTAGTGATCTAGAGCATTTCCTCATGTGTCTGTTGGCCATTTGAATGTCTTCTTTGGTGAAGTGTCTGTTCATTTCCTTTGCCCATTTATTAATAGGATTATTTGTCTTTTTGTTGTACAGGTGTTGGATTTTCTTGTAGATTAGGGAGATTAGACCTTTGACTTGTACTGTCCAAAATTTTTTCCCCAGTCTGTACCTTATCTTTTTACTCTTTTGGTGAAGTCTTTTGAAGGGCATAGGTGTTTGATCTTTAGAAGATCTAGTTATCTAGCTTATCTTCTGGAGTTCATGTGTTGATGGTTATGGTTTGTAACCTGTTAATGTCGTGTATTAGGGCCTGTAGCATTGGTCCTATTTTTTCTTCTATGAACTTTACAGTTTTGGGCTTCATATTTAGGTCTTTGATCCATTTTGAATTAGTTTCTTTATATAGCATGAGGTATGGGTCCTGTTTCATTTTTTTGCAGATGGATATCCAGTTTTGCCAGCACCATTTGTTAAAAAGACTGTCTTTTCCCCATTTGATGGACGTTGCAACTTTGTCAAAGATCAGGTGGATGGATTTACGTCTGGGTTCTCAATTCTGTTCCATTGGTCAGTGTATCTGTCGTTGGACCAGTACCAGGCTGTTTTGACTACTGTAGCTGTATAGTAGGTTCTGAAGTCAGGTAGTGTGAGTCCTCCAACTTTATTCTTCTTCTTCAGTAGTGCTTTACTTATTCGGGGCTTCTTCCCTTTCCATATAAAGTTAATGATTAGTTTTTCCATGTCTTTGAAGAATTTTGTTGGTATTTGGATTGGGATTGCGTTGTATTTGTAAATTGCTTTGGGTAGAATTGACATTTTCACAATGTTGAGTCTGCCTATCCATGAGCATGGTATGTTTTTCCATTTATGTAGATCCCTTTGGGTTTCTTGCAGTGGTGTTTTGTATTTTTCTTTGAATAGGTCTTTTATATCTCTAGTTAGATTTATTCCTAAGTATTCCTGATTTCCTTTTCATCATTTTCTTTATTGGTGTATAGGAATCCAACTGATTTTTGTATGTTTATCTTGTATCCTGCTACTCTGCTGAATCTTTCTATTATTTCCAGTAGATTTCTCCTGGAGTCTTTAGAGTTTTCTGTGTATAGTATCATATCATCTGCAGATAGGGACAGTTTAACTTCTTCATTACCAATTTGGATGCCCTTTATTTCTTTTTCTTGCCTTATTGCTCTAGCTAGAACTTCCAGCACAATGTTAAATAGGAGTGGTGATAAAGGGCATCCTTGTCTTGTTCCTGTTTTTAAGGGGAATGTTTTCAGCCTCTCTCCATTTAGAATGATGCTAGCCTTTGGTTTTGCAGAGAAGCCCTTTATTATGATGAGAAATTTCCTTCTATATCTATTTTATTGAGTGTTTTTATCAGGAGTGGGGTAGGACTTTGTCGAATGCCTTTTCTGCACCAGTTGAGATGATCAGGTAATTCTTTCCTTTCCTTTTATTTATGTGGTGGATTACGTTGATTGATTTTCTAATGTTGAACTATCCTTGCATACCTGGTATGAATCTTACTTGGTCGTGGTGTATTATTTTTTGATATGATACTGAATTCTATTGGCTAGAATTTTGTTCAGAATTTTTGCATCTATATGCATGAGAGATATTGGTCTGTAATTTTCTTTTTTTGTGGCATCTGTGCTTGGTTTTGGTATCAGGGTTATGCTGGCTTCATATAATGAATTCGGAAGTTTTGCTTCCTTTTCTATGCTCTGAAATAGCTTGAGTAGTACTGGTACAAGCTCTTCTGTGAATGTTTTGTAGAATTCTCCAGTGAAGCCATCTGGGCCAGGGTTTTTTTTGTTGAGAGTTTTTTTTATTACCTTTTCAATCTCTTCTGTTGTTATGGGTCTGTTCAGATTTTCAACATCACTTTTTTGTAGTTTGGGTAGGTAGTGTGTTTCTAGAAATTTATCCATTTCCTCTAGGTTTTCAAATGTGTTCGAGTATAGTTTTTCATAATATTCTGTTATGATCCTTTTTATTTCAATCGGGGCTGTTGTAATGTCCCCCCATTTCATTTCTTATTTGGGTTATTTGTGTCCTCTCCTGTTTTTCTTTTGTCATTCTGGCCAGTGGCTTGTCGATTTTGTTGATTCTTTCAAAGAACCAACTTTTGGTTTTGTGGATTCTTTCTATTGTTTTTCTGTTCTCTATTTCATTTATTTCTGCTCTGCTCTTTATTATTTACTTTCTTCTGGTGACTGTGGGCTTCTTTTGCTATTCTCTTTCTATTTGTTTGAGTTCTGTAGTTAATGTTTTGATTTTGTTGCTTTCTTCTGTTTTGATGTCTGCATCAGTTGCTAGAAATTGACCTCTGAGGACTGCCTTTGCTGTGTCCCAAAGTTTTGGTAAGATGTGTTTTCATTCTCATTTGATTCTAGGAATTTTTTGATTCCGCCTCTGATTTCTTCTATTACCTAGTGATGTGTAAGCACGGTATTATTCAGTTTCCACGTAATTGATTTTTTTTCCTTGCTCTTTCTATTGTTAATTTCCACCTTGATGGCACTGTGGTTAGAGAAGATACTTTGAATTATCTCAACGTTTTGGATCTTGTTGAGGATTGCTCTGTTGCATAAGATATGGTCTATTCTGGAGAACGTTCCATGTGCATTGGAAAAGAATGTGTACTTTGCAGCGGTTGGATGGAGTGTTCTATATATGTCTATGAGGTCAAGAAGGCTGACTGTGCCCTTTAAGTCTTCTGTATCTTTGCTGAGTTTCTTTTTAGTTGTTCTGTCCTTTACTGAGAGTGGTGTGTTGTAGTCTCCTACTATGATTGTGGAATTGTCAATTTCTCTCTTCAGTGTTGTTAGTGTTTTTTTTATGTATTCTGGAGCCCTGTCATTGGGTGTCTAGATGTTTATTATGGTTATGTCTTCATAATGGATCGTCACTTTAATCATTATATAGTGTCCTTCTTTGTCTTTTATAGTGGATTTTCTTTTAGGTCTATTTTATCTGAGATTAGTATTGCCATTTATGCTCTTTTTTTAGTTGTTAGCTTGATATATTTTTTTACAACCTTTGAGTTTTAATAAATTCATGTCTTTGGTTCTAAGGTGTGTCTCTTATGGACAGCATATTGATGGATCTTGTTTTCTTATCCATTCTGTCACTCTCCGTCTCTTTATGGGTACATAGAGTCCATTTAAATTCGGTGTGATTATTTATAGATGTGAGTTTGTTGCCGTCTTTTTGTAGTGCTTTTTTATTTGTGGTGCTGACTTTTTTTGTTCTTCTCACTCTGTTGTGCTTGAATTACTTTTGTTTGTGGATTTTTTTTTCATTTCTTTTGTTTTTGTAGGGTTTGTTTTTGCTGATACTTTATGTTTTCCCTCTTTTTTTTATGAGTATGTTTGTTAACTTTCTTTGTGGTTACCGTGAAATTTAGCCTTATCTTTCTAAGTTTGAAGCAGTGTATTATTACTTGGTATTGCCTTGCCTTCCTCTCCATTAGAAGATTCTATATCTACAGCATTTATTCCCTCTTTTAGTGTTCTGATGTTGTTGTCTTTTACCGATTAACTGCTCTGATTCCCTGTTATATTTCTTTTGTGTTGGATAGTCCTTGAGAGTTCGTTTCCTAAATTGGTATCTGGCTGGTACGGTCCTGCATCCTAGATTCTGCCTGTGAGCTGAAGTTGTTTGTTCTCAGGTCAAAGGACTCCCTTTAATAATTCTTGTAAGTTTGGTTTGATGTTGACATATTCCCTTAATTTCTGTTTATCTGGAAATGTCCTAATATCACCATTATATTTGAACAAGAGTTTTGTATGTGATTTCTTGTTTTTCACGAGCTGCTCTCAGGATTCTTTGTCTTTGTTTTTGTCGAGTGTGATTATGATATGCTTTGGTGATTTTCTTTTGTGGTGTATTCTATATGGGGTTCGTTGAGCTTCTTGGATGGCTAGCTTTTCATCTTTCATAATATTGGTGAAGTTTTCTGTCAGCAGTTCTTCAATGATCCTCTCTGTTTTCTGTTTTCTCCTCCTGTTCTTGAACTCCAATCACTCACAAATTTTTGCTTTTGATTGTATCCCACATAACTCTCAGGGTCTCTTCATTTTTCTTTTTTCTTGTTTTCTGAGTTTTCCTCAGAGTTGTATCGAAGTGTTTGTCTTCGATTCCACTGATCCTTCTTCTGCCATTTCAAATCTTCTTCTCAGCCCTTCTATGACACCGCCCATTTCTGAAATCTTGTTGTTTATCTTTTGGATTTCTAGTTTTTGTTTTTGTATAAGTTCTAGTTGTGAATTTATTTTGGCATTTTGTTCCTGCATTATTTTCCTGAATTATTCCAATTTTTTTTGTCTGTATTTTCCATGAATTTGTCTATTTTGTCCATATTTTTGTCTGCTTTTTTCTTCAACTCTTGGATAATTCTGAGTATTAGAGATTTTGAATTCCCTATCAGGTAGTTCTAGTGCCTTTTCTTCCCCTGGAAAGTCATCTGATGTTTTATTTTTGGCACCTACTGGCACCATCCTGTCTTGTTTTTGTAAATGTTTTGATATTGTCTGCTGTCTTTGGGGCATTCGGTAGTTATTTTTCTCGTTTATTGATTGTAGATTTGTTTGTTTTGCCCTTTTTTTATTTGGTTATGTCTGAGATTTCAGGCTGTGTGTTCTTTGTTGTTCGCTCATCTGTGGGGACGATACTTTTCACCTCCTCCAATTGGCAGGGTCAGTTACTCAGATATGGTACAGTAGGGCAGATCCAGCTGAAGAGGATTTGCTGGGATGGGTTGTTTGTGGCACTTACTACAGCCACTAGGGTGGGTCAGTAATCAGTACAGGGTAGGTTCCAGTAGGCCATGCCGGTGCTTCTTGGTGGTATGATGTTAAGCGCATGCTGCAGGTAGGCAAGATGGAAGGGGGAGATTGTTATGTGTGGAGCTAAGGTGGATGTGGGAGAGAGGAGAGAGGAACAGGAGCCAACAACATACAAACAAACAAAAGAGTACCAGGGGAGCTTGCTGTTGGAGTGGAGAGATGAGAGACTATGAAATGGAGAAAAACAAAAAGTGGAAGAAGAAGAAAAAAAAAGAGAGAAGAAAAGAATGAAGAAATAAAAATCAGAAAGGAAAAATAACAGCAAAGTTCCCAGGGATCCCACCGGTGCTGCTGCGAGGTCTGGGGAAATTGGTCTCAGGAGTTGCAGTACAGCCTGGCTAGAAGGCATAGTGTTATTTAGCACCAGGTATTCAGGGAACAAGAATAGAAGGAAGGTATAGAGAGATGAGAAACTGAGTAATGAATAAAGAGAAATAGGGAAAAGAAAACAAAACAAATTAAAAAAAAAAACAAAAGAAACAATAAACCCCCCCAAAAAAACAGAAAAAAAAAACCCACAAGAAAAGAAATGCCCTCAGGGATTCCTCTATGTGTCGGCACAAACTAAGGGGGTAGGTCCCGAGCTGTGTAGCACCGCCCAGCCAGAATGGGCTCCCAACTCAAGAAAAGGAAAAGAAAGCAAACAATTCAAAACAAACAAACAAAAGTCCCGGGATCCCACCAGCGTGGCAGCCCAGACCGGAAAGTTCGTTCCAGACTCGAACGGAGTTCTGTAGCCCCTCAGGAAGAAGAAAAGATGGTGCACGGAACCAGGTATTTGAGTGAAAGTAGGGGAAGGTTGTGAGAGGTAAGGAAGAAATCAAAAGGAGTAGAAAAAAGCAATACTAGGGCCAACAAATGGCACTCAGTGAGCTGGCCAGTGCAGGCGGGTGGAATCCAAGGAGCCAGTGCTTCCTGGACAAGAGACTGTGGCCATGGGAAGCAGAGGAGGCCGAGTGGGAGTGAAGAAGTGTGAGGAGTGGGAAAGCATCTATCGCAAATTACCGGTTGTTTTCTTTCCCACTGGAAGCTCCATGAAGCTGCTTTCTCATACCCCCTATTTGCTGGTCTCCGATAGGAGTCTGAGATGGTGAATCTGCACTGCGTTAGTCGATAGGGGACCTCTGCATGAATCCCTCTTCGTTCTCCATTCTCTGTCAGTTTTCTCACTCCATGTGGTGCTTGGCTGAGTTCTTTATCTCTTCATTTGATGTTTCAGGATTGCTGTTTTCTCTGTTTGGCTTAGTTTTTCAGATCTTTGCTGTGGAGGGATGGTGTGGTGCTTCTGCCTACAGCACCATATTGCCAGAAGTCCCACTAAGCCAACTTTTTGTAAGGTAATTTTTTAAATAATTTGAAAGTTAATAAAATTATGAGAAAATTTTTGCAGTCAGAAATGTATAGGTTAAGCTTAATTTGAATGGTTTAATCAAATCAATTAATTCAGGAGAATATGTAACACTTAGCAAAAAAATGGGGAAAAGTGGACGGAATAAACAAGTGATTTTGCCTTTAACAACCTCAAAATTAAGATGAGGAAACAGCACGCTAATGTTCAGTGAGGTGAAGCCAAAACTCCAGTGTCCAGCTGCAATTCTAGTGCATGGTCAATATTAGAGGGTGCCTTGGTTTGGAAGAATTGAGAAAGCAACAACTTTTTCACTGTATTCAAGGCAGAATGAAGACACCAGTGATGCTTGAGCACAAATAGTGGAAGGCAAGTAGCCAATGGCTGTAATGAGCCTAATTTAACAACCTAAGACATAGGTGTAATTGGAATGTATTAAGATAGGATTCTTTTAAGCAGGACAGTGCCTGAGAGCAGATTGAGAGAGAGCAGTGAGCATATGGAGGACCAGATAGAAAGTAATTTCATTGCTACAGAGGAAGTTGTGCTTGGTTTGCAGGCAGTATTCCGCTCCCCCTTCTCTTGTGCACTACTGATAGATGAAAGCTGAAATTTTATTTTCTAACTTCCATATCTTGTAGATACTTTAAACAAACAACAACAACAAAAAACTCAGGTGATTTTATGTCTTGTATTAAATGTTATGTAATATTCTCTGATTTTTTTTTCTAGATAACCAATTTTCTTTTTCACACCATGAGCTTCACATCTAATTCAGTGAATACAGTATTTATTTATTGATACTCACTTTACCTCCTTCTAAATTGCCTGTTTTCACACGAATGTCCTGGTTAAAGATTTATTCCCTCCTTTTATATTTTTCTGTTTCTTTAATCTCCTAGACACTTTATGTAGTCTCTCTGGGTGACTTTTTCGCTCAGGTTCTTTGAGGTTAACTTGCTGCCTGGGGTTGATTCCACTGCATGAAATGGTTTTACTGACTTAGTCACTGGGGTGTATTTATGCACTGTGGGTGTGGAAGTAAATGGGACATCATTTGAGACAAGTATATGCCAGTGATTCCTGTAATTTCAAACATTCTGGGTGGTTTTATGTTTACTTTCCATCTGGCTTCCTCACGTCACTTAAAGAGTGTATATAACAAATCCTTTGAGGGTGGCGGGGCTTCTAAGTTTCATAAATGTCATTTCCCATGCAAATCTCTGACAGAGGATATGCTTTGGTATTGCTTCCTGGGCTACTCAGTACAATTTTTCTGTTAGTTGAGGGATAATTAATACTTTTACAGGTTGACTCTTCCTGTTTCTGGATTAATTGGGCTATCATTTTCTCTTTCCATGTTTTCCTGAAACAGTTGTTATACAGCAGTAAACACAACAAAAGGAATTGTGGCATTTCTGAATAAAAATGTGAATGTTTATTACATGAAAACATTGAGACTTTATGAATAAAACTACAAAACTTGATGAAGATATGAAAATGACATTTTGAATATTCTAGGGAAAATAATAATTTCCCATTGTATATGTTTGATGCCGTTGAAATTAATAACAAATATAAATGTTATGATTATTTTATCTTGTGGTGCTGAATTTCAGCTGGAACATAAAAAAGAAGGAACAACTCTGAACAGCAGAAAATATTCTCCCATACAGAATTTCATATAAAATCACATTTTAATTGTGAAAATGACTACTCAGTAAAAGACACTAGGATAAATAGCTTAACTATTAGAGAACATTGAAAGATACTTCATTCTATAGATATCCCATAAAGTTTAGGACAACTGAAAAATGAAATGTGATAATTAAGTTAAAGGACAAGAAGGAAAATTAGAATAATATTTTCTCATTTTATAATATAGTATAACTTTCCAGGAAAATTAAATAAATAAAAATAACATATTATAAATTCACATCATATAAATAAAAAGTATTCATTTAAAATATAAACAAATGAAAGAACACATGACTTAGAAAAATATTTGCAATATGTATTGATGACACATTATCAATGTAAATAGATAACGCATATGAGCATCATGTAATTCATTGTTAGTAGAAAGAAGGTCATGGGGGATGTTTATGGCAGTGGGATGAGGCTGAAAATATGGCAATGGAAATTGTATAACAAAGTGTTGTTGAAGTTTTAGGGACATTATAAACAAAATCCGTTTTCATCTCCAGGGTTCAAAACATATTTAGAAAGAACTTCAGAAATCAAATCAATGGAGAGGAAAATGTCACTGATAAAGTATAATGTTTAGGGCAGGGCTTTAGCATGTGACCAATCCACACACTAACATAGATGTTGGAAAATGGTTAGTTATGGTTGGGTCTAGAGTGCAAATAAAGAGACCCAGGGTTACTATGACGAGGGGAAAAAAAAACAACAACAGTGCTAACAGCTTTTCTAATACATCAGCTATACAAAATCAAACATTTGTCCAATTCTATCATTTATCAGGTGTTTTACCCTAGGTGGTGAAAATGGTTAATGTTCTTGACTGCTAGTAGAAAGATTGGGGGTTCAAGTCTACCCGGAGACATCTCATAAGAATGGCCTGGTGATCTACTTCTGGAAAGATCACAGTCACTGAAAATCCTATGGAGCTCAGTTTTACTCTGATGTACATGGGATCACTACGAGTGTTGACTAGACAACAACTGGTTTGGTTCTAGGGAGAAGTGAATAGGGCACGAAGCAAGCTCCCACAGTTATTATTAAGAAGTAACACCTCCTCATTGAAACACAAGGCAAAGGTTTAAGTACTTCATCCCCACCAGTATTTCACAGCCATCTGTCTACGGACAGAAGAGTTCATGCTGGGCACCAGGGTCATGGATGTCCACCTCTTGAGAGGGAAAACCATCTTTATATCATGCTGTCTTGTTCTTACATGCATGAGGTTGCTCCTCCTTATTACCACAGCTGTTCTGAGTGTCATTCTGGGACATCTGGTTGGTATTTCAATTTTGAACATAACAAGTGATTGACTCCTACTCATAGTGGCAATATAGGACACAGTAGACTGCCCCATTGGGTTTCCAAGGCTGTACTCTTTAAGGAAGCAGACTGCCACATCTTTGTAATGTGGAGTGTCTGGTGGGTTCAAACTGTTGGCCTTTTGGTTAGCAGGCAAGCACCTAACCATCATGCAACCAGAGCTCCTATTTTCCACATAGACCACTCAAAAAAGGGACTCATTGTAGCCTATATTAATGCCAAGTCCTTAATGCACCAAAAGGTGAAAACTTACTCAATATTGTATTCAACTCCTCAATGTTGTCCAGTCTCTTTTTTCCGCAGCTTTTTTAAAAATTATTTTAGTTTAAATGAAGTTACATCTCAAGTTATTCTCCCATACAAAAATTTATACATTCATTGTTAAGTGACCCTAATTGCTCTCCCCACACTATGACAGCACACTTCTTTCCACCCCTGATTCCCCATGTCTATTCAACCAGCTCCTAACCCTTTATGCCGTACAATCACACCTCCAGACAAAAGCTGCCTATTTTAGTCTCTTGTATCTACTTGAGCTAAGAGGGACACTCCTCATGAGTATCCTTTTATGTCCCACTGTCCAGTCCAATCTCTATCTAAACAGTTGGCCTTGGAAACTATTTTAGTTCTGGGCTGATAGAGAATCCGAGGGCCAAGCTTTCTGGGGTACCTCCAGTCTCAGTCAGACAATTAAGTGTGGTCTTCTTACTAGAATTTGAGTTTTGCACCCCACCTTTCTCCTGCTCCATCAGGGACTCTCTGTTGTGTTTCCTGTCAGGGCAGTCATTGGTGGTAGCCGAGCACCATCTAGTTCTTCTGGTCTCAGGTTGATGAAGTCTCTGGTTTATGTGGCCCTTTCTGTCTCTTGGGCTAATACTTTCCTTGTGTCTTTGGTGTTCTTCATTCTCCTTTACTCCAGGTGGTTGGGACAAATTGATGCATCTTAGATGGCATGGCAGCTTGCAAGCTTTTAAGACCCCAGACACCACTCATCAAAGAAGGACGCAGAACATTTCCTTAATAAGCTTTGTTATGCCAATTGACATAGATGTCCCCTGAAAACATGGTCCCCAGACCCATACCCCTACTACATTGTCCCTCAAGGTGTTTTATTGTATTCAGGAAACTTCTTAGCTTTGGTTTAGTCCAGTTGTGCTGACTTCCTCTGTAGTGTGTGCTGTCCTTCCCTTGACATAAGATACTTGTCTACTATCTAGTTAGTGAATAACCCTCACCCTCCCTCACCACCCTCGTAACCATCCAAGAATGTTGTCTTCTGTGTTTAAACCTTTTCTCGAGTTCTTATAATAGTGGTCTTATACAATATTTGTCCTTCTGTGACTGAATAAATTCACTCAGCATAATGACCACCAGATTCCTCCATGTTATAAGACGTTTCACCGTGTCATCGTTGTTCTTTATCTTTGCGTAGTATTCCACTGCATAGATATAACAATTTATCCATTTGTGCATTGTCCGTTGATGGGCACCTAGGTTGTTTCCATCATTTTGCTATTGTGAACAGTGCTGCAATGAACATGAGTGTGCATCTGTCTATTCGTGTGACAGCTCTTATTTCTCTAGGATATATTCCAAGGAGCGGGATAGCTGGATTGTATAGTACTTCTATTTCTAGCTTTTTAAGGAAGTGCCAAATTGATTTCCAAAGTGGTTGTACCATTTTTCATTCCCACCAACAGTGTATAAGTGTTCCAGTCTCTCCACAACCTCTACAGCATTTATTGTTTTGTGCGTTTTGGATTAATACTAGCCTTGTTGGGGTGAGATGATATCTCATTGTAATTTTGATCTGCATTTCCCTAATGGCTAATGATCCTTAGCATTACTTCATGTGTCTGTTAGCCACCTGAATGTCTTCTTTGGTGAAGTGCCTGTTTAAATCATTTACCCATTTTGTAATTGGGTTATTTGTATTTTTGATGTTGAGGTTTTGCAGTATCTTGTAGATTTTAGAGATTAGACACTGATCGGATTTGTTGTAGCGAAAATTGTTTTCCCTGTCTGTAGGTTGTCTTTTGACTCTTCCGGTGAAGTCTTTTGATGAGTATAAGTGTTTGATTTTTAGGAGCTCACATTTATCTAGTCTCTCTTCTGGTGCTTGTGCATTGTTACTTACGGTTCATATTTTGTTTATGCCATGTATTAGGGATCCTAGCGTTGTCCCTATTTTTTATTCCATGATCTTTATAGTTTTTCAGTTTATAGTTAAGTCTTTGATCCATTTTGAGTTACTTTTTGTGCATGGTGTGAAGTATCGGTCTTGTTTCAGTTTTTTGCAGATGGATATCCAGTTATGCCAGCACCAATTGTTAAAGACACTGTCTTTTCCCCAATTAACGGACATTGGGCTTTTGTCAAATATAAGCTGCTCATAGGTGAATGAATTTATGTCTGGATTCTCGATTCTATTCCATTGGTCTATGTATCTGTTGTTGTACCAGTACCAGGCTGTTCTGACTACCGTGGCAGTATCATAGGTTCTAAAATCAGGTAGTATGGGGTCTCCCACTTTATTCTTCTTCTTGAGTAATGCTTTACTTATTCGAGGCATCTTCCGTTTCCATATGAAGTTGGTGATTTGTTTCTCTATCTAGTTAAAAAATGTCATTGGAATTTGGATTGGAATTGCATTGTATCTGTAGATCGCTTTGGGTAGAATTGACATTTTCACAATGTTGAGTCTCCCTGTCCATGAGCAAGGTATATTCTTCCACTTATGCAGCTCTCTTTTGGTTTCTTGCAGTAGAGTCTTGTAGTTTTCATTGTATAGGTCTTTTACATCTATGGTTAGATTTATTCCTAAGTATTTTATCTGCCTGGGGGCTATTGTAAATGGTATTGATTTGGTGATTTCCTCTTCAAAGATCTCTTAGTGGGTGTAAAGGAATCCAATTGATTTTTGTATGTTTATCTTGTATCCTGAAACTTTGTTGAAATCTTCTATTAGTTCCAGTAGTTTTCTTGTGGATTCTTTGGGGTTTTCTGTGTATAAGATCATATCATCTGCAAATAGAGACACTTTGACTTCTTCCCTATCAATTTGGATGCGCTTTATTTCTTTTTCTAGACTAATTGCTCTGGCTAGGACCTCCAGCACAATGTTGAACAAGAGTGGTGATAAAGGGCATCCATGTCTGGTTCCCGTTATCAAGGGGAATGCTTTCAAACTCTCCATTTAGGATGATGTTGATTGTTGGCTTTGTGTAAATGTCCTTAATTATATTGAGAAATTTGCCTTCTATTCCTATTTTGTTGAGATTTTGTATCATGAATGTGTGTTGGACTTTGTCAAATGCCTTTTCTACATCGATTGATGAGATCATGTGGTTCTTGTCTTTTGTTTTATTTATGTGATGCATTATATTGATTGTTTTTCTAATGTTGAACCATCCCTGCATACCTGGTCTAAATTCACCTTGATCATGGTGAATTATTATTATTATTTTTTTTTTGATATGTTGCTGAATTCTATTTGCTAGAATTTTGTTGAGGATTTTTGTGTCAGTGTTCATGAGGGATATTGGTCTGTAATTTTCTTTTTTTGTGGTGTCTTTACCTGGTTTTGGTATCAGGGTTATGCTGGCTTCATAGAATGAGTTTGGGAGTATTCTATCCTTTTCTATGCTCTGAAATACCTTTAGTAGTAGTGGTGTTAACTCTTCTCTGAAAGTTTGGTAGAATTCTCCAGTGAAGCCATCTGTGCCAGGGCCTTTTTTGGTTGAGAGTTTTTTAGTTACCTTTTCAATCTCTTCTTTTGTTATGGGT
This sequence comes from Dugong dugon, assembly GCA_030035585.1. NCBI lineage: Eukaryota > Metazoa > Chordata > Mammalia > Sirenia > Dugongidae > Dugong > Dugong dugon. Next base: position 1,146,888 of record CM057475.1, on the reverse strand, counting down.
TTATTTAGTTGTTCTACCTCTGTGTTAGTTTAGGTAGGTGGTGAGTTTCTAGAAATTTGTCCATTTCCTCTAAGCTTTCAAATTTGTTAGAATACAAATTTTTCATAATATTCTGTTATGATTCTTTTAATTTTAGTTGGGTCTGTTGTGATATCACCCATTTTATTTCTTATACAGGTTATCTGATTCCTCCACTGTTTTTCTTTGGCAGTTTGGCCAATGGTTTATCAATTTGGTTGATCTTTTTAAAGAACCGGCTTTTCGTCTTGTTAACTCTTTCAATTGTTTTCTAGTCTTTATTTCGTTTAATTCTGCTCTAATTCTTATTATTTCCTTTCTTCTAGCTTCTGAGGGTTTCTTTTGCTGCTCTCTTTCTACTTGTTCCAGTTGTAGGGTTAATGTTTTGATTATGGCCCTTTCTTCTTTTCGGATGTGTGCATTTATTGCTATAAACTGACCTCTGAGCACTGCTATTGCTGTGTCCCAAAGATTCTGGTAGGATATGTTTTCATTCTTGTTTGATTCTATGAATTTGTTTATTTCATCATTAATTTATTCTATAACCCAGTAGTTTTTGAGCAAGTGTTGTTCAGTTTCTATATGTTTGATTTTTTCCTTACTTTTTGTGTTGTTGTTTTCTACTTTTATGGTTTTACGTTCAGAAAAGATGCTTTGTAATGTTTCAATGCTTTAGATTTTGTTAAGGCTTGCTTTATGGCCTAATATGTGGCCTATTCTGGAGAATGTTCTATATGCATTGGAAAAGAAAGTATACTTGGCTGCTGTTGAGTGGAGTGTTCGATATATGTCTATGAGATCAAGTTGGTTGATAGTAGCATTTAGTTCTTCTGTGTCTTTTTTGAGCTTCTTTCTGAATGTTCTGTCCTTCACTGAAATTGGTGTGTTGAAGACGCCTACTACTGAGGAGGTGTCTATCTCTTTTCAGTGCCATTAGTATTTGTTTTATGTATTTTGGAGCACTGTCGTTGGATGCATAAATATTTATTATAGTTATGTCCTCCGGGTGTATTGGCCCTTTAATCATTATATAGTGTCCTTCCTTATCCTTTGTGGTGGATTTTAAAGTCTATTTTGTCAGAGATTAATATTGCCACTCCTGCTCTTTTTTGGGTGTTCTTTGTTTAATATATTTTTTCCATCTTTTGAGTTTTAGTTTGTTTGTGTCTTTAAGGTGTGTCTTTTCTAGGCAGCGTATAGAAGCGTCGTGTTTTTTATCCAATCTGCCACTCTGTGTCTTTATTGGTGCATTTAGTGCATTTACGTTCAGTGTAAGTATTGACAGGTTTAAGTTTAGTGCTGTCATTTTGATGTCTTTTTTTGTGTGTTTTTCACTGTTTCTTTGTTCCGCTTAATCTTCTGTGCTTAGTCGTTTTTCTTTATGTATTTTCTTTTCAACTTTTTTCATTGTTGTTTATTTTGTGTTTGCTGAGTCTTTATATTTTTCTAGTTTTTTATTTTGACTTGTAGGATTGTTAGTTTCCTTTGTGGTTACCTTAATATTTCCCCCTATTTTTCTAAGTTTATATTAGTCTTTTATTTCTTTATATCACCTTGACTTCCTCTCCATATGCAAAGTCTATTTCTAAAGTTTTTAAGTCCATCTTTTTTGTTTTAATGTTGTCATCTTTCACATATCGACATCTGTTTCCCTATTTTCAGTATTTTAGCTTTGATTTTTTTTTTTGTGACTTCCCTCTCTGGGTTGATATCTGGTTGCTCTGTTCTGTTTTCTAGTCTTGGGTTGTTATTTGATGTTACTGATTTTCTAACTGGAGGACTTCCTTTAGTATTTCTTGTAATTTTAGTTTGGTTTTTGCAAATTCCCTAAACTTCCATTTATCTGGAAATGCCCTAATTTCATTATCATATTTTTTTTAAACAAAAAGAAAGTTCTATTCAGCATATATTTAAAAAGGGCAGAAGTGGGAAAAGGATAACCATGCTGCCACAGCCATGTCTGCCAGAGTCTAAGGAAATATCACAGAACAGACAAGAGTGGGAAATCAGACAAGCATGCTGCTAGAGCCATGTCTGCCTGAGTCCAAAGATTATTACAGAATAGTCAAGAACAGGAAAACAGACAAGCATGCTGCTACAGCCATGTCTGCCCGAGTCCAAAGACCATTACAGAGTCATCAGTATATATTAACATTACAAATGGGCAAAACCATTGAAAGCTTAACTTTTTAAGATTGGCTAGAAACTGTGATCCTACATTTTGAATTGTCTTTCTTAACTATCATTGGTACAGGTTTCAGTGACGAGAGTCAGGAGGGTCTTCATTGGTTCAACAAATTTCTATTCACTAAAGATAAGAGTGGAAAGTCTTTTGTATTCAGTAGAGTGTCTTTATGTGGAAGTTTCCCTAAAAGATGTTTTCCAAGAGTATCTCAGCTATTGTCTTTATACCTCAGGGCCCAGTTGATGTGTCCTTGTGAGTTCTTGTGAGCCCGGCTCCAGCTGGGTCACATTCTGTATGCTCAAGGAGAAGGAATAAATGATCTTAATATTAATTTCCTAAATCATTCCCTTCGTTTGATCGGAGATTGGAGGTAACACGTGGATGATCAATACCTGGACTTAGTCGAGTTCCTAGATGGCAGCCATTGCAAGCTCTTTAAACTCATGGTGCGAGTTTTCCACTGGATACCATCTGGTTCTTCACCAGGATCTTAAGTAAGAGTGATGTTCTCATCAATTGTATTGACGGGGTGAGCAGACGCAACGTACATCAACATTTTAGCCCGAGGCCTTCTTTGCCTTTTAGGTGTGTTCGCCGTCATATTTGAGAGACAGTTTTGCTGGAAAGATAATTATTGGCTGGCGTTTTTTTTTCCTTCAAGACTTTATATATGTCATCCCTTTGCCTACTTGCCTGCATGGTTTCTGCTGAGAAGTCTGAGCTTATTCTTATTGACTCCCCTTTGTAGATGAATTTTCGTTTGTACCTAGCCGCTCTTAATTTTTTCTCTTTATCTTTGGTTTTTGCAAGTTTAATATGTCTTGGTGACTTTCTTTTGGGATCTACCTTATGTGGGGTTCGAAGAGCATCTTGGATAGGTATCTTGTCATCTTTCACGATATAAGGGAAGTTTCCTGTCAACAAATCTTCAACAATTCTCTCTGTATTTTCTGTTATCCTCGCCTGTTCTGATACTCCAATCACTGGTAGGTTATTCCTCTTGATAAAGTCCCACATAATTCTTAGGGTTTCTTCGTTTTTTTAAATACTTTTATCTGATTTTTCCTCAAATAAGTTGTTGTCAAGTGCTTTACCTTCAGTGTCACTAATTCAGTTGCCCATTGCCTCAGCTCTGGTCCTATGACTTTCTATTGAGTTGTCTAATTCTATAATTTTATTGTTAATCTTCTGGATTTCTGATTGCTGTCTCTCTATGGATTCTTGCAGCCTGTTAAATTTGTCATTATGCTCTTCTCTAATCTTTTAAATTTCCTCTATTGCGTATTCTGCATTTTGATTAATTTCCTTCCTAATTTCTTGAAGAGTTCTGTATATTAATCTCTTGTATTCTTCCTCCAGCAATTCCAAGAAATTTTCCTCCTCTGGAAAATTTCTAGATTCTTTATTAGTGGGAGCTTGCTGAAGCCATCATGGATTGCCTCTTAATGTGATTTGATCTTGACTGTTGTCTCTGAGACATCAATAAGTTATTATATTTGTTTATTTTTTGTTTGCTTACCGTGTCCTAGCTTCTTGTTTTGTTTTATATGCCCAGATAAGCTACTCGTATGAGCAAGTTTATTAGCACCTTTGAAGCTCTAATGTCCTGTCACTAGGTGGTTCGATCTGTTACTAGGTATGTGAGTTCAGGAGTCCGCCCACTCCTCCTGTATGGATTCAGCTCAGGTCCCCAGGTAGATAGCCACCAAGAGTGTGGTATAGGCTCTCACCTACAGTCCTAGACAGGCATGGGTAATTGGTGTAGGCACAGGCATCTGGCTACAGGAGGGGGACACACTCTGAGCAAGGCAGGGAGCTGATGGCCACCCTTGAGTGTCCAGGAGGAAGGCATGTCCTTGTTTCTAGAGTGCCTAGGTGGGTGGGTTTTGCAGCTGGACTATGAGCACCAAGTGCTGTTGGATGTAAGGATGGGGGTCACCTCTTATTCTTGGGCCCCTGTCACAGGTTGCTAGGTGGTGTGGGTGGAGTCACCAGTCCTCAGTACCCTGACGTGGGTAGGTGAAGACCCTGAACAATGGGCAGAGCAGTGTTAAATGTCACAAACCTGCCACTTCACAGCTGAAACAGTTCAAGTTAGACTTCAGGTATATACCCTGTGGTACTGTGGTAATGAGGGGCTACACTGTTTAAATGGGCCGACACAAGTCTCTGCAGGGGGAAAGGCACTCAAAGTCTGTGGATACCTTATGCCTGTGCCTAGGCAAAGGAGCTGTGCCTACACTGGGTTCCTTCCTTAGGGGAGCCGGCAGTTTATTTTTTCCCATTTGTTAATTTGTTCACTCTCCAAGGCTGGGAGAATGGCTCAGGGCAGTAGATGGATCCTACTTCTGGCCCAGGGGACTCAGAGATTGCTGAAGCTGGTCCAGGACTCACTGCACAGCAGGGAGAGGGGAGGTAAATGGGAGAGAGTTTTTTCCCTAAGGGGGATGTTTTTGATCCTTGTGGTTGGCCATTTGCAAGAACTCATCTTTTGCTGATCTAGGGCTGCTACTCACCGTTTCTGGTGGCCAAGTAGACTCTCTGCAGCTGGATCTCTCCCGGTGTGGAATGTGCCTCCCAAGCACCGCTGCTTGCCTGCCTCAAGGCTCATCCATGTGCTGATCAGGCCTGAAGGGATCAGGCTCTCACTGGGTCAGGTTTGGCAACTCCTTGCTGCTTCTGAACTGTCTTTCCCTTCCCCTGTCACTCAGTCTGGTTCCTCAACTTTGCCTTAGATATTCAGGGCTCCTAGATTTTCATATATAATTGATTCACATGGTTTTTTTTTTAATCTTTTTTTGGTCTTTGTTGTAAGTCTCTTTATTCAGATTAAATATTCCAATTTTCTATGATAAGATTACATGTCTTGAAAAAAAATCCAATTTATTCACAGGGGAGACATAATCCGTTACAAATTCATTATCAGTATCTCAGAGAGAGACAAGATATACAAAGATGAAATCCCCTTTCACTTAAATGCAAAATAAGTCTTCTAATGTATTATCATGTTTGTGTCAGTTAGAGGGCTTGTCATGCCTTAGAATTGATGGATTCTATCTGCTTCCACTGCCTGCACTGCTTCTCATTTGGAGTAAGAGTAATTCTTTCAGGGATTCACAGATTAATTTACTTCCAAACATCCAATGAGCCAAAGTTTCCAGTCACACAAGAACATCACACCATTGACCCCTGCACACCAAACTTGGAGCACATGGAATGACTTTCAGTAAATGGAAAGTGATGTTCTTTGATTACAGTAACAGTAAGAAAGGTACTGGAGATACCTCTTTTGGATTTCAGCCTTGCTAGAATGATATGATTCTAGAGTTCATGACCTATGAATCTGACCAATTGTTCTCTATTACTCATTTCTTAACTGTTACTTTGTCTTTAATCAGGCTTCTCTCCATTCCACAGGCCCCGAACTCTGCTTGCCTCAAGTCTGACCAAGCACTAAAAAAGTGCAATGTGCTCCCCCCACCCATTATCAACTTCTAGGAATCAGCTGGCCACAGAGAAACTCTTGTCTTCTCAGACTCCATTCATCATTTCCCATTGTTTGTCAGGCTTCTCCTTAAAAAAAATTCTGCTAATCTCAGCTTGCCTCTCCTTATCCTATGAGAGAAGTCTTCTTCTGTTTGATTTTGAGTCACCTGCAAATTTACAAGATCAGATCATTGTCACAATTATCTTTCCTTATGAATAAAGTCTCTCCCTAAATAAGTCCAACTTTGTTTTTATTTGACAACCTTAAAGTCAATTGGCACAATTTTCCCATTCAAATTTTGATTATAGCCAACATTTGTCATGTCTGGGGAAAAACACACAACAATTACCTACCTTTTATCTCGTTACTTTCTAGAGAGGGTGAATGAATTATTCCTTCTTTGCTCTTGATTTGGAAAATTTTCAAAGATGAACAAGCATTTGACACTACTTTACTTCTAGTAATTTCTTTTTACTTTCTGCATATTCATCACGTTTTAATGCCTTCTTTCCCTTCAAGACTTGTGTTTTCAGATTTGCAGGACAAAGTTTATAGAAAACTTCTGAATTCTGATGACTTTGTGACTCATTTACTTCTTTCAGAAAGGCTCAGTAGAGTTTCTCATTTCGACCCCCTTTCTTCTTGGCTACACATTTTAGTGCTTAGTATTGCTTTCTGGCCAAGGCTTTTTATTCCTTAGTCTATACAGTTTGTTTTGTATGACTTCTCTTAGCAAGAGATGCAAAATCTGAGTTCCACTTCTTGGACAGCATATACTCTTCAAACAATCTTGGCAATTTCCCCTCAAGATAATGGTTTCAAGGTTGAAGCAAGTTGTAACGTGTATCAGCACTTCATTCTTATTTATTGTCAAATAATCCATTTTATGTACATACCACTTTTGTTTACCAATCATTTGTTGATGGACAATTTCTACAAGTTAATTCAGTGACATTGGTTGCATTCTTCAAGTTGTGCTACCATTTTCGCTATCCTTTTCCACCAGCATTACCTTAAACTCCCTACCCAAATAAGCTTCTGACCCAAACTTTCAAGTTGTTGTTTTCAATTTAATCTCGTGTGGATACTCCTTTAAAAGATCACAATGCTCAAAGTAGACACACTTTATGAATTAAAATAAGTTAATTTTTGGTTCAAAGAACACTTCAAAGGATAGTTTTGGTTTATGGTTAAAGTTTAAAGATTATCTCAGGGCAATAATTTCAAGGATTCATTCAGCCTCAGTGACTCCAGAAATTCTGGATACCATTGAGAATTTGAAGATTTGTTTTGCATTCCCCTCTCCCTTTTGATCAGGATCTGTGTATGGAATGACCCAGCAATTCCACTCTTAGGTACATACCCAAGTGCCTTAAGGGCTGAAAAGCAAACAGGCATATGCACACCAGTGTTCATTGTAGCACTATTCACAATAGCCAAAAGATGGAAACAAACTAAATGTCCATCAACAAATAGTGAAACAAAAGATGATACACATATGCAGTGGAATACTACTAAGCCAGAAAGAGAAACGAAGTACTGATACAAGCTACAGCATGGATGAAGCCTGAAGAAATTATGCTAAGTGAATCACAAAAGGACAAATAATAAGATCTCACTTATATAAAATGAAAAGAATAGGCAAATATATAGAGATTGAAGTTTATTAGTGGTTATTGGGGGTAAAAGAGGAGCCGTGGTGACACCGTGGTTAAGTATTTGACTGCTTACTAAAAGACTGGCAGTTCGAATCCACCAGCCACTCCTTGGAAACTCTATGAGGCAGTTCTACTTTGTCCTGTAGGGTTGCTATGAGTCGGAATCTTCTGGACGGCAATTAGTTGTTTGTTGCTTGTTTCGTTGGGGGTAAAAGAGAGGGGAGAAGAGGATCCACTTTTGAGGAAGCAGTGAGTTTTTGTTTATGTTGATGGGAAATTCGACATCAATTAAGGGCAATGTTTGTAGAATTGATTAATGTAATTCATATCACTAAGCTGTACACTTTAAAAACGTTGAATTGGCAAATATTGTTTTTACAAAAGAAGAGGGGCTGGGCAGTGGTTGAGGCTGCTTATGCATAACCAAACACCTCACAAGATTTGTTTTCTTTGTTCGGAAGCTTAGGGTCATGGTTTTGAGGGATATTCCAATTAATTAGCCTAATATTGTTTCCACGTACTTGTGTTCTCTACCTCCTAATTTGTTGTGTAGTGACTGGGGTCTTAAAAGCTAGCAAGTTGACATTCAAGATATCTCCATTCACTGGAGCAATAGAGCAAGAAGGAGAGTCAGGCATTGAAGGAGAACATCAAATACATGTCTGGCTGCCTCCATGAATAACTGCCTTATTTGTCATGAGACAAATAAGAACTTTTGTCATGAGAACTGGATGGTACCCGACAACTATTAATGAACACTTTGATCTCCATTTAGTTTGATCTGCCTTTATTTCTTTCATTAGCATTTTATAGTCGTCTTTGTACAGATTCTGTGCATATTTTACTATAGTTATACCCAACTATTTCATTTTTTGGTGCTAATGTAAATAGTATTGTGTTTTTAATTTGAATTTGAATTTCCTATTACTGTTATATAGAAATTAATTGACATTTGCATATTAATCTTGTATCCTGAAACCTTGCTTTAATCAGTTATTAGTTTCAGGATTTTTTTGTTGATTCTTTGGGATTTTGTATCAAGCATGGCATCTTTAAATAAAACCAGTTTTTCCTTCCTTCTTAACCGTACATGTTTTATGTTACTTTATCATTGCATCACTTTAGGAATGACTTCCAGTAAAATGTTGATTAGGAGTGTTCCCGACCTTACAGGGAAAGCGTGCAATCCCTCACCATTAAGTATGAAGTTATTGTTGTTATGTGCCATCAAGTCAATTTCAAATCACAGTGGCCCTATGTGACAGAGTAGAGCTGCCTCATAGGGTTTTCTAGAGTGCAATCTTTATGGGAGCAGATTGTCATGTCTTTCTTCCACAGAGTCACTGGATGGCTTCTAACTGTAAACCTTTTGTTAGCAGAGGAGCTTTTAACCAAGTGTGATGTTAGCTGTAGGGTTTTTGTAGATATTCTTTATAGAGTTGAGAAAGTTTCCCTGTATTCTTAGTTTGTTGAGTGTTTTTAACACAAATGAGTGACAATATTCATTATACTTTATTTAGAATAACTTTATACCAACTTAATTTCAGTGAAATTTGGAAACTTTATTCCCATACCGCTCTATTCTGCCCCTTTTTTGGTATTACTGATATACAGATTGCATCTGTATGTGTTATATACCTAACCGTACAATGTTATTATTTTATATCGTCTTAGATTTTAAGACAACAGAGAGAAGACAAAAGAGCAGGTATATGTTTATACAATTTCTTATATTAGCTTTTTTTATTAACTTTTATTACCTTCACTTATTCCTGTTGATTTGAGTTACCATAGGGTGTTATTTTCTTACTCCAATAGAGATTTGTTCTAACTTCTTACTATATCTTAATGTCAAATGTATTTCATTTCTAAGTGTTGTAAGCCTGACAGCAACAATATGTGTCTATCTTCAGTTCTATACTTCATTAGGAATAATGTAGCTGCTAATGACATCAACAATGGGATAATTTTTTTCCTATAGAGATAGTTTTTGCCTGTAAGTTTAATAAAAATTAATAAAAAAAAATCTCCAGTATAGGCAAGTATGTATGTAAATGGAATGCTGTAGGTAGGAGTACAAATTTGCCATGTGCATTTGGAAGATTAATTTGTGGCATTGATAAACATTTCAAAGCTATTTGATCAATTAACTACTCTCAAATAATTTATTTTAAGAAAATAGGTGTGCATATATATATAAATGTATATGAAATAACTTTACTACTTTTTTGTAATAGAAAACAAAATTAGAAGAGTTTTTAAAATAGTGCATGCATATTTTGAATCACATGCAAACATTAAAAAGCAAGAATTAAACATTTGTAACAGTATTGGCAAATGTTTCTGAAAAATATGTTCAGTGAAAAATAATCATATAGAACAAAGCATGGAAAGATCTAACTTAAGCTAAAATGTATCTTTTTTGTACTTGTATGTCATAAATTTACAGAAAAATGAAAGAAAAGAAATACAATAGAACATTTAGAATACCACTCTGGGAAGGAAAATGGAGTGGATGAGAAAGAGAATTTAAGTTTCTCATTTTCTGGTAGCTTGGTTATTTTGTATGATGGAAGGACTTATGCTTATGATAAATAAAAACAAAAGTAACATCAAAATAAACACTAAAGTCAAGTGACATAGCTGATTGCTTGTATCCAGATATGAGTTTATGAATATAACTTTTTTTTCATTTTTCACCAAATGTAAAGTTCCACACAGTCTACTGAGGGAAGAAACCCAACAACAAATTATTCTACAGCTGATGAGATAGGTCTCATAACAGGAAACCCTAATGGGTAAGCAATCAAACCATGGACCTAAATCTCTGCACTCCAAAGCTTCCATGTCCATAATAACAGCATCTTCCAGGAAATGATGTTAGTTGTAACTTCTTACAAAGATGCAGGACAAATTACAAGTATCCTTTGAATCTGTGGGTGTCCAGGAATTTTAAACTTTAGAAACTTGTATTTATAAGTTGAAATAAATCTACTTGTTAGGTTGTTAGTTGCTGTTGAGTCTGTTCAAACTCATAGTGACCATACACACAACGTAATGAAACACTGCTCAGTCCTGTGCCATCCTCACAATCGTTGCTATGTTTTAGCCCATTGTTGAATCCATTTTGTCAATCCACCTCATCAAGGGTCTTCCTCTTTTTTGCTGACCCTCTGCTTTACCAAGCATCATATCCTTCTCTATGGACTGGTCCCTTCTGATAACATGTCTAAAGTATGTAAGATGACGTTTTCCTATTCTGGCTTCCAAGAAACACTCTGACTGCACTTCTTTCAAGACATATTTGTTTGTTCTGGCAGTCTATGGCATATTCAATATTCTTTGCCAACAGCATAATTTAAATGCATCAATTCTTTTCCAGTCTTTCTTACTCACTGTCCAGCTTTGGCATGCATATAAGACTATTGAAAATACCATGGCTTGGGTCAGGGGGACCTTAGTCCTCAAAGTGACACCTTTGCTTTTTTACACTTTAAAGAAGTCTTTTGCAGCAGATTTGCCCAAATCAATATGTCATTTGATTTCTTGACTGTTGCTTCCATGGGCATTGATTGTGGATCCAAGTAAAATGAAATCCTTAACTTCAATTTTTTCTCCGTTTACCATGATGATGGTTATTCTGAGGATTTTTTATGAGGATTTTCATTTTCTTTATGTTGAGGTGCAATCCATACTGCAGGCTGTAGTCTTTGAACTTCATCAGTAAGTGCTTTATGTCCTCTTCACTTTCACCAAGCAAGGTTGTATCATCTGCATAACGCAGGTTGTTAATGAGTCTTCCTTCAATCCTGATGCCCTGTTCTTCTTCATATAGTCCAGATTCTCTTATTATTTGCTCAGCATACAGATTGAATAGATATGGTGAAACGATACAACCCTGACGCACACCTTTCCTGACTTTAAACCACGCAGTATCCCCTTGTTCTGTCTGAAAAACTGCCTCTTGATCTATGTACAGGCTCCTCATGAGCACAAATGAGTATTCTGGAATTCCCATTCTTCGCAATGTTATCTATAATTTGTTATGATCCACAAAGTCAAATGCCTTTGCATAGTCAATAAACACAGGTAAACATCTTTCTGGTATTCTCTGCTTTCAGCCAGGATCCATCTGACATCAGCAATGATATCCCAGTGATACATTAAATATATGACTGCCTGTGTGGACAAATGGTTAAGTGCTTCAGGAATAACCAAAAGTTTGGCATTTCCAGAGGCACCTCCAAAGAATGTCGTGGGATCTATTCCTAAAAGATCACAGCCATTGATAACCATGAGGAGTACAATTGTACTGTGACACACACTGGGTTGCTATGTGTCCAAATCAATTCAATGGCAACTGATTTATGTAGGTGTATATATGGTTTCTATATACCATACATTTATCAAAATGCTTTGCAATTTTGGCCAAGTAACTTGATTCAGCTTTCTTTTTCTATAATCTGTGTAATACATAAATTTGCTATTTAAACATTAATGCCCTTATCACCTATAACTTAATTCCCACACAGTGCACTGAGTGCCCCCCCCAAAACAAAATCAAACCCATTGCTGTTGAGTCGATTCCAACTCATAACAACCCTATAGGACAGAGTAGAACCGCCCCATAGGGTTTCCAAGGAGCAGCTGGTGGATTAGAACTGCTGATCTTTTGGTTAAAATCCAAGCTCTTAACCACTGTTCCCCTAGGCACCACAATAAACTCAATGACACAGCAGAAATATTCTATATTCTTTTAGGATGTCAGACATTATGTTTATTTCTTATAATAAAAATTGTCTGGTAATTGCAAAATGTGATAATAATGATTGGAGTGATATCCCTGTGTAGGCAACAGGGTACCAGGTACCTAGCAGTGTTTCAGAGAAACATTTGGTCTCAAATGGGAGCTTATACAGCCCACCTGTCCTTAAATAAGAACTCAAATTACAGGCACGGATTTAGGTAGGTGAGTACAAGCGTTGGGAAACGTTGTGTTTTTCCCTTCTGTTTGCTTATAATTCCTTATAAACAATACAAGCTAGGCAATCATATGAGAGTGAGGATAGACATGAAAGCCTTTAAAGTTTGAGAAGAGATGTGTAGATGAAGTAGTCCTTTATGAAAGTGAAGGAATAAATGAGCTATAATTTTTGAATAAGAGTGTGAGCACTACTAACAACCATGTGAGGCAGGTATGATTTTCTGTGATGCTGGTCAACCTGGCTGTTTTATTTTATTTTATTTTATTTTATTATTGTACTTCAGGTGAAGGCTTACAGAACAAATAGTTTCTCATGAACTAGTAGTACACATAATGTTTTATGACATTGGTTAAAAACCCCACAACATGTCAACCCACTAACTTCTCAAACTTTTTTTTCGGTGAAAATACACATAACCAAAGATACACCATTTCAAAAATTTCTACATGCACAGTTCTGTGACATTGACTACGATCTTCCAATTGTGCTGCTGTTCTCACATAAGATGAAGGCTTACAGAACAAAATAGTTTCTCATTTAACAGTTACTACACATGTTGCCCTATGACAATGGTTAAAAATCTCACAACACATCAACAATATCCTTACTCAACCTTGGGTTCCCTATCACCAGCTTCCTTGTCCCCTTCTGCCTTCTGCCACTTGTCACTGGACTCCTGTACCTCATTAGTCTCATTTGGTTTTACAGGGCTGTCCACTCCCAGGCTGAACGGGGAACCTCAGAGATGACTTCACCGCTGAGCTAAAAGTGTGTCTGGGGGCCATACTCTTGGGGTTTCTCCAGTCTCCTTTAGGCCAGTAAATCTGGTCTTTTTTTTGTGAATTAGAATTATGTTCTACGTCCTTCTCCAGCTCTGTCCAGAACCCTCTCTTGTGATCCTGGTCAGAGCAGTCAGTGGTGGTAGCCAGGAACCATCTAGCTGCACTGGATTCAGTCTGGTGGAGGCTGTGGAAGTTGTGGTCCAATTGAGTAGACTAATAATTGTCCCATACCCTACCTTCGGACTAATTTTTTCCTTGTATCATGTTCTCTTCATTCTCCCTTGCTCCCAAAGGGATGAGACCAGTGGAGTATATTAGATGGCTGCTCACAGGGTTTTAAGACCCCAGACACTACTTACCAAGGTAGAATGTAGAACATTGTCTTTATAAACTGTGTTATGCCTATTGAGCTAGATGTTCCCCGAGACCATGGTCCCCACAGCCCTCTGTCCAGAAATTCAGTCCCTCAGGGAGTTTGGATGTGTCTATGGAGCTTCTATGACCTTTCCTTGTACAAGTTGTGCTAGTTTCCCCTGTATTGTGGACTGTCTCACCCTTCACCCAAGATACCACATATTTATTGCCTATTTAGTATTTCCCCTCACCCCTCCCATCCCTGTAACCAACAAAGATTGTTACTTTTTGTGTGTAAACTTTTTCATGGGTTTTTACAATAGAGGTCTCATACAATATTTGTCTTTTTGTGATTGACTTATATCACTCAGCATAATGTCCTCCAGTTTCATCCATGTTATGAGATGCTTCACAGATTCATTGTTGTTCTTTCTCGTTGCATAGTACTCCATTGTGTGTATGTACCATAGTTTGTTTATCCATTCATGTGTTGATGGGCATGTAGGTTGTTTCCATCATTTTGCTATTGTGAACAATGCTGCCATGAACATAGGTGTGCATGTGTCTATTCGAGTGACAACACTTATTTCTCTAGGATATATTCCTAGGAGTGAGATTGCTGGATCGAATGGTATGTCTATTTCTAGCCTTCTGATGAAGCGCCATATCATTTTCCAAAATGGTTGTATCATTTTGCATTCCCACTAGCAGTGCATAAGTGTTCCGATCTCCCGGCAGCCCCTCCAACATTTGTTATTTCCAGTGCTTTTCATTCGTGCCAGTAATGCCGGGGTGAGATGGAATCTCATTGTGGTTTTAATTTGCATTTCTCTAATGGCTAGTGATTGTGAGCATTTCCTCATGTGTCTGTTGGCCATTTGAATGTCTTCTTTGGTGAAGTGTCTGTTCATTTCCTTTGCCCATTTTTTAATACGATTATTTGTCTTTTTGTTGTAGAGGTGTTGGATTTTCTTGTAGATTATGGAGATTAGACCATTGTCTGACTTGTACTGCCCAAAATTTTTTTCCCAGTCTGTACCTTATCTTTTTACTCTTTTGGTGAAGTCTTTTGAAGAGCATAGGTGTTTGATTTTTAGAAGATCCAAGTTATCTAGCTTATCTATTGGGTTTTTGCGTTGATGGGTATGGTTTTATCCTGTTAATGCCGTGTACTAAGGACTGTAGTGTTCGTCCTATTTTTTCTTCTATGAACTTTATAGTTTTAGGCTTTATATTCAGGTCTTTGATCCGTTTTGAAGTAGTTTTTGTATACGGTGTGAGGGATGGGTCCTGTTTCATTTTTTTGCAGATGGATATCCAGTTTTGCCAGCACCATTTGTTAAAAAGACTGTCTTTTCCCCATTTGATGGACTTTGGGCCCTTGTCAAAGATCAGGTGGCCGTAAGTGGATGAATTTACGTCTGGGTTCTCAATTATGTTCCATTGGTCAATTTATCTGTCGTTGAACCAGTACCAGGCTGTTTTGACTACTGTAGCTGTATAGTAGGTTCTCAAGTCAGGTAGTGTGAGTCCTCCAACTTTATTCTTCTTCTTCAGTAGTGCTTTACTTATTTGAGGATTCTTCCCTTTCCATATAAACTTAATGATTAGTTTTTCCATTGATTTGAAGAATGTTGTTGGTATTTGGATTGGGATTATATTGTATTTGTAAATTGCCTTGGGTAGAATTGTCATTTTCACAATGTTGAGTCTCCCTATCCATGAGCATGGTACGTTTTTCCATTTATGTAGATCCCTTTGGGTTTCTTGCGATAGTGTTTTGTAGTTTTCTTTGTATAGGCCATTTACATCCTTGGTCAGATTTATTCCTAAGTATTTTATCTCTTTAGGGGCTATTGAAAATGGTATTGTTTTCCTGATTTTCTTTTCATCGTTCTCCTTATTGGTGTATAGGAATACAACTGATTTTTGAATGTTTATCTTGTATCCTGCTACTCTGCTGAATCTTTCTATGAGTTTCAGTAGATTTCTCGTGGAGTCTTTAGGGTTTTCTATGTATAGTATCATATCATCTGCAAACAGGGACAGTTTAACTTCTTCATACCAATTTGGATGCCCTTTATTTCTTTTTCTTGCCTTATTGCTCTAGCTAGAACTTCCAGCACAATGTTAAATAGGAGTGGTGATAAAGGGCATCCTTGTCTTGTTCCTGTTTTTAAGGGGAATGTTTTCAGCCTCTCTCCATTAAGAATGATGTTGGCTGTTGGTTTTGCATAGATGCCCTTTATTATGTTGAGAAATTTCCCTTCTATACCTATTTTATTGAGAGCTTTTATCAGGAATGGGTGTTGGACTTTGTCAAATGCCTTTTCTGCGTCAATTGAGATGATCATGTGATTTTTTTTCTTTCCTTTTATTTATGTGGTGGATTACGTTGATGGATTTTGTAATGTTAAACCATCCTTGCATACCTGGTATGAATCCTACTTGGTTGTGGTGTAGTATTTTTTTGATATGATGCTGAATTCTGTTGGCTAGAATTTTGTTGAGAATTTTTGCATCTATATTCATGAGAGATATTGGTGTGTAATTTTCTTTTTTTGTGGCATCTTTACCTGGTTTTGCTATCAGCGTTATTCTGGCTTCATAGAATGAATTTGGAAGTGTCGCTTCATTTTCTATGTTGTGAAATAGTTTAAGTAGTACTGGTACAAGCTCTTCTGTGAATGTTTTGTAGAATTATCTAGTGAAGCCATCTGGGCTAGGGCTTTTTTTGTTGGGAGGTTTTTTTTAATTATTATTATCTTTACAATCTCTTCTCTTGTTATGGGTCTGTTCAGAATTTCAATATCACTTTTTTGTAGTTTGGGTAGGCTGTGTGTTTCTAGAAATTTATCCATTTCTTCTACGTTTTCAAATTTGTTGGAGTATAGTTTTTCATAATATTCTGTTATAATCCTTTTTATTTCAGTTGGATCTGTTGTAATGTCCCCCATTTCATTTTTTATTTCGGTTATTTGTGTCCTCTCCTGTTTTTCTTTTGTCAGCCTGGCCAGTGGTTTTTTGATTTTGTTGATTCTTTCAAAGAACCAACTTTTGGTTTTGTTGATTCTTTCTATTGTTTTTCTGTTCTCTATTTCATTTATTTCTGCTTTGATCTTTACTATTTCCTTTCTTCCTGTGGTTGTGGTGGGTTTTTTTTGTTTTTTTTTTGTTTGTTTTTTTTTTTTTTTGCTCTTCTCTTTCTATTTGTTTGAGTTCTGTAGTTAATGTTTTGATTTTGTCCCTTTCTTCTTTTTTGATATGTGCATCTATTGCTAGAAATTGTCCTCTGAAGACTGCCTTTGCTGTGTCCCAGAGGTTTTGGTATGATGTGTTTTCATTCTCATTTGATTCTAGGAATGTTTTGATTCCATCTCTGATTTCTTCTATTACCCACTGATGTGTAAGCAGGGTATTATTCAGTTTCCATGTCATTGATTTTTTTTCCTTGCTCTTTCTATTATTAATTTCTACCTTGATGGCATTGTGGTCAGAGAATATACTTTGAATTATCTCAAAGTTTGTATCTTGTTGAGGATTGCTCTGTGGCCTAAGAGGCTGTCTATTCTGGAGAAAGTTCCATGTGCATTGGAAAAGAATGTGTACTTTGTAGCGGTTAGATGGAGTGTTCTATATATGTCTATGAGGTCAAGTTGGCTGATTGTGCCATTTAGGTTTCTGTATCTTTGCTGAGTTTCTTGTTAGTTGTTCTGTCCTTTACTGAGAGTGGTGTGTTGAAGTCTCCTATTATTATTGTGGAACTGTCAATTTCTCTTTTCAGTGTTGTTAGATTTTTTTAAATGTATTTTGGATCCCTGTCATTGGGTGCGCAGATGTTTATTATGGTTATGTCTTCATGATGGATCATCCCCTTAATCATTATATAGTGTCCTTCTTTGTCTTATATGGTATATTTCATTTCAAAGTCTATTTTATCTGAGATTAGAATTGCCACTCCTGCTCTTTTTTGGTAGTTGTTAGCTTGATATATTTTTTTCCAGCCTTTGACTTTTAATAAATTCACATCTTTGTTTCTAAGGTGTGTCTCTTGTAGACAGCATATTGATGGATCCTGTTTTCTTATCCATTCTGCCACTCTCCATCTCTTTATGTGTGCATTGAGTCTATTTACATTCAGTGTAATTATTGATAGATGTGAGTTTGTTGCTGTCATTTTGTAGTGTTTTTTTTTTTTGTGGTGCTGACGTTTTCTTTGTTTTTCTTACTCTCTTGTTCTGAGTTACTTTTGTTTGTGGATTTTTTTTTTTCATTTCTTTTGTTACTGTAGGTTTTGTTTTTGCTAAGACTTTATGTTTTTCCTCTTTTTTTGTGAGTATATACGGTGGAGGCTTGTGTGCTGCAACCAGAACGCTCCTTAGAGCAAGGATGGTGAGACTATGTCTCACTGATATCAAAAGGTATCAGTCCCTGGAGAAGGGCAGCATGCTTTGTAAAGTAGAGGGTCAGTGAAGAAGTGGAAGACCCTCAACAAGATGGATTGACACAGTGGCTGCAATAATGGGCTGAAGCATAACAATGATTGTGAGGATGACACAGGACAGGGCAGTGTTTCATTCTGTTTTACACAGGGTCACTATGAATCAGAACCCACTCGATGGCATCTAACAACAACAAGAACCCCCACTAACTCACTGCCTCTTACCTAAACCCCTGAACACAAATCTGATGCCATGGGCAAACCCATCTATGCAGCTTCTCTGCTTACTTCAATCGCCTGGAGTCTTTATATACTGTCATTTGTTATAGCTCTTCATTTCTGTAATATCCATGAATGATTTATACTATGTGTGTGTACCCATAGTTTTAAATAAAGTTTTTGATTTGCATATCTTTTCTCTCCTCCTTGGTTATAAATTCCTTTTTTGTAAAAACAGCATCTTTTACACAAATGAGCACATTATGACTAATAAAAATATCAATATTGTGATAACAATTACTGTAACTAATAATAGCTCTCATTGCAGACAATAATACTTCAAGTTTTATTTACATATCATATATGTTCCTCCAAATATCAGGAACTCCAAAATGGTAGGACTGGAATTTGCCTAATTTTCCTATCACATCCTAGTAAGTGTAGGGAACACCACAAGATCTGCAACAGAGGCAAAACATTTTTTAACAACACACTTTGCCACTCAGTGGGAGGGACCAGAGAAAGAAACAAATTAAAGTAAATCATTATCTCAGTATGCCAAGAACTTAGAATTCCTTCTCTGTCGTCTAAATTAACAACTAGAGCTGCTATTTGTTGATACTGAGACAGGCTTTTTACTGAGTAATCTACAAGTTTCAACTGATTTTCTACCCTCAAAGCCCTATGAAGGAGGCCCTTAGATAGCTGAGGAGAATGAGATACAGGTGAAGTAATATTGCTGTGATTCACACAGCAAGGGAAGGACAGTCTTAGAGGATTTATCATCTACAACAAAACAATTGTTATATTACCCATCGCTTTTGTTGAAAGCCTTTTACTAGAGCTTATTACTATGCGTATGACTCAGGTTAAAGAGTCTTTTTCTTCTTCTGCTGCTGCTGCTTCTTTTCTCTCTCTATATATATGTGCATATATTTGTTGTTGTGTGCTGTCAAGTCAATTCTGACTCATAGCAGAAGGTCAGAGTTGAACGGCCCCACAGGGTTTCCTAGGCTATAATCTTTATGGGTGCAGATTGCCAGATAGTTTCTCCCATGGAGCCACTGGTGGGTTAGAATTGCTGACCTTTTGGTTAGCAGGCAAGCGCTTAACCATTATGCCAACAAGGCTTCATATATCTATATAGGTATCTATACAGATATATATATATATATAGATATATAGATATATTTTTTTTAAAAAAACAAAAAACCAAACCAGTTGCTGTCAAGTCAATTCCGACTCATAGCAAGCCTATAGCAGAGTAGAACTGCCCCATAGGGTTTCCAAGGAGCAGCTGGTGGATTCGAACTGCTGACCTTATGTTTAGCAGCCTCAGCTCTTTACCACTGTGCCACCAGGGCCCCTATATGTATATATAATTTTTTATATCTCTTTATCTATCTATCTATAGATGTTATTAGTTGCCAGTTGAGTTGGCTCCAACACATAGTGACTTTATATATAACAGAACAAAATGTTGCCTCATCCTCCTCCACCTTAATGAGCATTGGTATATATATATTTATTGCTCTGATACATATATGTATACATATGTGTGTGTGTGTGTATATATATATAGTTTGTTGTCCTCTATAAATTTTACTTGGTATATATGTATGTGTATAAATGTATATATATGCATACAGATACACATACACATATATATCAATTAAAATTTAATTGATATCTATAAATTATACTTGATAGATATGTGTATTTGTGTATATATATACTAATATACATATGTATATATATATCTCTCAATTAAAATTGCAGAGGGCAATAAACAATGTTTTGTAATTGTCTTTATGTAGGGATCCCTGGTGGCACAGTGCTTAAAAGGCTCAGCTGCTAATCGAAAGGTCAGCAGTTTGAACCACCAGCCACTCCACAGTAAAAAGATGTGGCAGTCTGTGTCCGTAAAGACTCAGCCTTGGAAAACCTATGGGACAGTTCTACTCTGTCCTACAAGGTCACCATGAGTCAAAATCAACTTGATGGCAATGGGTTTGGTTTTTGGTTTGTGTCTTCAAATAGATCACCAGTATTATCAAAACAGCTTTCTAATTAAGCAAGAGTATTCTGATATATAGTTACTTAGGCTGTACATTTGATTTCTAAGCAGAAAGATCATATTTTAATGTGAATAACAGAGAACAGAAGTATACTATTTCTAGTATGTGCAATATCATCAACCAGTATTTTGGATAAAAATAAGTAGCAGGACCCTGATGCCCTCTTTGACCACTCCCTGATACCACAGCTTTCTAAACTGTTGAATGAATGACATCTTGATTTATAAATAAATGGGTCCTACAGAAAGAAGCAATAGAGAAATGGGTAATAAGTCAAAATCAACTTCTCAGAGAACTTAGAAATGTGTAATGCTATCTTTCTTCTTTTAAATAATACAGGAAATAAAATGCATTGGACACAGGTATTTTTATTATTTGATGAGGCCCAGTGGGGCTTCACCTATTATCTTACTATGAGAGTGATAATAACAAGGCAGTGAAAAGTGAGGCAACAGTTACTGGTGCAGGGGTCACAGTGCTTTAGAAGTTCAAATATAGCAATCAGACTGCCTTTAATACCTCCCAGGAGAACCTCACTTTCCAGGCTTTGCTTTTTCTTAAAAGAAATTGTGTAACCCTTTGGAAATGATTTCAGCAAATTCAAAAAGTTAAGAAGAGGTATCAGATTTGCTGTTCTTCACAGACATTCTTTTTTCATCTTCTGGAAAGTAGAAGACCTTCAGACATCAGCCTTAAAAAAACAAGCAAACTTTAGAATGCAGCAAAGTGCAAACTTTCTCATCTGACCAAGTGAATCTAATGTTGGGGGTTCATAAATGTGAAGGAAAAAGAATTGGATCTTTCCAGAGTCCTCATCCAACCTGATGACAAGGAAATCTATCCTAGGACAGGATGTGTCAAAAAACAAGACAAAAAGAACTGTGGTATCTAAGGTCTTTTGATGTCCAAAATTCTATGTGTGTCTTTCTTAAGTTTGAGTCTTACACTGAGGCTAGACTTTAATGTTCATGCCTGCAGTTGATCATCGTTTAGAATACTCTTACTAAACTCACCACTATTCTGTTATAATACACATCCTTCAGAGAGTGAATATTGAAAGCTCATTGGCCTTTGAAAGCAGAAATTTATCTCCCATGTTCATAGTCTTTATTCTAAAGTCACAGCATACAGTGTAACATGCCTATAAAAACTGAAAAAATTTCAACCAAGAGCCTGGTTACTAAATCCTGAATTAGTAAAACTGGTTAATTTTTGAAAGGCCAAATATCTTACATGGATAATTACAGAAATTTAGACAGGTTAGAATTCTAACTCTGCCCCTTACCACCTGGAGATCTTGATTAAGTTTATTAACGCTTTAAGTCTCTTTTTCTGTACGTTTATGTATCTATATATAAGGAGGACATGGAGGCAGCTCCGAAGCCCAGACCCAAGGAACTGCTGAGTCTCCTGCCCCAAATTCTGGACCCCAAGGCCTTGCCTTCTGGGCTGGCACTTGGGGAGACCTGGGACCCTGCTGTTGGACTAGAGGCACAGTTAGCTGCTCTGGGGCTCCAGCAACTGGTGGTGCCGGGGGTCAAGACGATTGGTGGGGGTTGCTGCCCATTCTGTGCTCCCCTGCAGCTGCCCCTTCTGAAATCCCAGCTACCTGCTGCTGCCCTGCAGGCAGGCCCCAGTGAACCCCAGGGAAACCAGTGGCATACAGCTGGTCTTGGATGGCTTGGGATCAGAGCCTGAGAGCCTGGAGACTAATAGCTGCTCAGAAGAGGGGCTCAGCAGCATGGGTTGTGGAGGATGAGGGGACAGCCGGCTTCTGCTTCATTCCTCCAGACCCCAAATTACCCCCAGTACTCTTCCCACTGCAGTACTTGGTCCCTCCAGGGCGCTTGAGTAGAGGGGAGCAGCAGCAGCAACCTTCCTGCCCCTGCCTCCTCCTGGGCCCCTCCGCCAATCCCAGGCCCTTCTCAGAAGGGCTCCCTCAAAATCCACCTCAGTGGCCTCTTTCACACAAAGAGTTACAAAGGTGGATCTGGCAGTGGGGATGGGACCAGCAAGAGGCCTTCTGGAGATAGAGCTGGCTGCTTCAGCTGCAAACCTGACAGACTTGGGTGGCTCTGGGCAGGAGCTGGATGCTGGGAGAAAACCCAGGTTAAGGCACAAAGTAGTTACATAATAGATTTGTTGCTATTGTTGTCACTGTGAAATGTGGATAACCAAATAGTCTGTAAGTGAGGAGTACTCTAATATTTCCTCCCTATTTCAAAATCCTACTTCCCTTTAACAGAATACATTTTTCAACTGTCTTTTCTAAGTGAAAGAACTCTTTATTCTCCCTGAAACATCAATTTTTCACTTAAATATTACCTACACATTATGTCCTCTTTCTGTTTGTAGTGAAGATTTATTCTCTGTAGACTCTCCCTGATTTCAAACATGCATGATATAGGGTGAGTGGAGTGACTGGGGGTAAGGGACGGGTTTGGGTAAATGTAAATGTGTCTGCTAGATTGTGAAAAGAATTAGGCATTTTACTTCCCTTTAATACTTTTGTTTCTATTTTTCATTTCCTACTAAAATTACATTTCTAATATTCCTTCTAACATATCCTTTTTTCTCTATTTTCTTATCTACCTTGCGTTAACTTAGACAAAAAGAAATGTGAATTGCCATTTTGTATTACACAGTATGAGTCAACTCTGTTACAGGTATAAAAATTTGTTATAAAATTGGGATTTATCCATTAATATATGTTGTCTAAAGAAAAGAGATAGCATCACCACCTTCCTTCGTTTGAGGAGAGGGCATGTGCATTATGTCGTTTCACTTAAAAGCGAGGTCTTTTTCATTGTAAACTGACAAAGAATGTGGATGTTCAGAAAATAGTATGGGGAGAGTTTTCAAAACATTAAATGAGTAGTCTGCAAAAAAAAAAAAAAAATACAGCTTCAGGGAGACTTGTTAAAGTTACTAAATTCCATCATCCCATAGGAGGCGCAATAGAGTCAAGTACATGGCCAACGTTACAGTGGAGATGGGATTTTTCCTCATGGAATTTGCCCACACCATGGAACTCCGGGTCCTGCATGCCTTTCTGTTTTTGCTGATTTACTTGGCGACTCTAATGGCAAATCTTCTCATTATTGTCCTTGCCACCCTGGACCAGTATCTTCACACCCCCATGAACTTCTTCCTGAAGAACTTGTCCTACTTTGATCTCTGTCTCATTTCCATTATAGTTCCCAAATCCGTTCTCAACTCTCTTACTAACAAGAGCACCATTTCTTTGCCAGGATGTCTTGTTGGTGATTCACTTTGCTGGGGCTGACGTGTTCATCCTCACAGCTATGTCCTATGATCGCTATGTGGCCATCTGTCACCCACCACACTATGAGGTCATCATGAGTGGAGGAGTCTGTGTATGGAAGGCAGCTGCCTCCTGGTTCCTTGGAGGAGTCTTTGGAAGCTTATATTCAGCTGGCACTTTCTCTTTATCTTTCTGTGGCTCCAGAAACCTCCCTCAATTTTTCTGTGATGTACCATCACTATTAAAGATTTCTTGCTCAAAGTCACATATAACTGTTAATGTCAGTGTGGCAATTGGATTATTTTATGGTTTCTTTTGTTTACATGCCACTGTTTTCTCATATACCTGTATTTTCAATACAGTGCTAAGCATCCCATCTGTACAAGGCCAGTCAAAAGCCTCCTCTACCTGCCTACCCCATCTCATAGTTGTGACCATCTTTCTCCTGACAGGAGCCATTGCCTATCTGAAGCCAGTGCCAGACTCTCCCTCTCTCCTGGACTTGCTGCTGTCTGTTTTGTATTCAGTGCTGCCTCCCATCCTGAACCCCATCATCTATAGCCTCAGGAACAAAGAAATTAAGGCAGCACTGAGAAAACCCCTGTGGAAACTTGGTGGCAATATGAAGTAGTGAAAATGAAATAAAGTTATAAAATATTCGATTTTTATTTCCCATCCTAACGTAAAGTCTTTCTAACGTTACTAGCTATGCAATTTAATTCTGCTGAATTAATTTATTTCATTTAGCTTTTTTTAATCTATGGGAAGTAGAATAGGTTTCTTCCAGGTTGTAAAAAGCTCTAGAATTCTATGTCAAATTATTTTTTTAGTGTGATTTACCCCAATTTTTCTTATCGTATCCACTGTTGTTGTTGTTAGTTGCCATGAGTCAGCTCTGACTTATGGTACTCTTATGTGTAACAGAACAAAATATTGTCCAGTCTTGCACCATAGGAATCTTAATTTCATACAATAAAAGATTTTATAGCTTGTCAAAGAATCTGGACATTTATATCTGCATCCCATTTTAAAAACATTTAAAAATTCTATTTTTATCTAGTTCAAAAAATTATAGGAAGATAATAGAGCAATCATGCAATTAAAAGCTCCTTACTTGAATTTTATAGATATTTGCACTCACATATTTTTATTACTATATGGACATTAATAAGTAGTCGACCTTCCACCATACCTGTGTTGTATTAGAAAAATTATATCTAGAGATTTACATATGCCATCATTATATGCTAGGGTGTTGCATACACTATTGTTAGTTACTAATTTCATTTGTGTGATATATTTTAAAGCTAACTTTTATCAAAATGGTAATTAACTACATTATTTCGTATTATTACTCACATGCTAATAGAAGCGTTGCTTTTAAAAGAAAATAAAAAAGAATTCAGAAACATAGTTTAACTTTTATAATTTATCACCCTAAGGGAGGTTTTAATTGATGTCATCAATTGCCCATTTCTGTGTTTATTGCCCTGTAAGAATGATACTGAAATGAAACTAGAAGAGAGCGGGCAAATATTGTGCTATATTCCCCAACATTTGTAATTGCACCTTAATGCCATCCATATTTGAGCTCAGAAACACTTGTACAAATTAAACTCAACCTCAAAGTCAGAAAATGGATTTCATTATGAAAGAGCAGAAACCCTTCATTATGGCAAAAAAGAATTCCTCAACGTGCCATTTTAGTGTAAGTAAACTTTGGCAAATTTTAAATTTTCTTAAACATTTACTTCTGTATTTGTAGAATGATAATATCTACATATTTCTTTAAAAGACTGATATGATAAAGAAATATTAGTAAAAATATACAACAGGTAGAACATTTAGAGTCTGTTGCACACTACCATAAGCATTTTATAAAAATAATGATGAAGATAATGGTAAATAATGAAGACAATAGTGATTTAAAGCAATAGAGTAATGTAATTTTAGAGATAATGTGTTTTAGCAATTATTTAGTCTTATCGTCTAATTATGCTGAAGATGGAAATAAGATTTTTATTCCCCAAACCAATTCTAATAGCTTTACAGTTCACTTGCAATGCATTCCTTACTAAATTAATGTTATGTTGCTCTCTATTACAAAATCTGACCACATTACCTCTGGTACATTAGGACTTTTGGTGTAATAGAGGTTTCCAGTGTTCAACAATGCCTGGGTTACCTCTTCTTTCTCAGTGCCTAGAAAGACCACTTTTCCTAAACATCCTTGCAATTATGCCAGGGGTTATGTGACTGAGTTCAGGTTGTTGGAATGCAGATAAAGATGATGAAAGCCTTCTCCAGGACTGATCCTTTGACACATTCCACACAAGTCTTTAGTCCTCACTCCTCCTTCTGTGGTGACTTTTATGCCATAGATGAGGTAACTACAAGATGCAGTTACCTGGGTTTGTGAGTCAGTTCTTAAGGAAAGCCATCCAGAAGCACATGGACTGCAATGGATTTTAAAATGAGCAAGAAATAAATATTTGTTTTACACCACTGATATTTTGTGATTTTGTTACAGCAACTGATTGGTATTATCTTGATTCAAACATACGACACTGTGACTTGAAACAAGATGGTATAGACTCATCTTTTCCTCTTTCTGCCTCTTAAGTACAACCAAAAAACCTGGAAGTAATATGGGAAACAATTATACAGGAACCCTGAAAAGTAGATAGAGTAAGGCAGAACAACTAGAGATCCCAGAGCTGTCTTCAGTGGCAGAAGGCATCCTACGTTTGAAATCACTTGACTCTCCACCTAATAACTGAAGGTGGCACAAGTAGGTGATTTTCCCCTGATGGAACCAACAGAGACAAGTGGGAACCCAATGACACTGGTGCTTTTAATTCTCAGATTAAAAAAAAAAAATCTAAAAAAATGGTCACTAGTAGACCTACTGTTTATTTTTCCCCCTTTTTATTGTGGTGAAAATATACACACCAAAACATTCACCAATACAACAACTTACTCATGTATAATTCAATGATATTGATTACATTTTTCATTTTTCACCATTATTACTAACTTTTCCAAATATTTTTTCCACCATTACCATAAATCAATGCCCTGAAATAAAAACTCCCCTTTTCCCTCTCCATCCCATCTCTGGTAACCATCTTTGGTCTTTATATATTTGTTGATATCATATAAGTGAGGTCATATGGTATTTGTCCTTTCACAATTGACTTATTTCATTCAGCATAATGTTTTCAAGGTCCATCCTTGTGGCATGCATCAAAGCTTCATTTTTCTTTATGGCTGCATAATACTCCATTTTATGTGTATACCACAATTTGTTAATACATTCAACTATTGATGGACATGTCGATAGTTTTCACTTTTTGGCTATTATGAAAAGTGCTGCAATGAATATTGTTAGAGCATACTTACTTTTAAAGAATGCCTAAAGGAAGTTTTCCAAATAGAAAGAGAATGATGTCAGAAGAAACCCTAAAACGTCAAGAAAAAGAATATTAAAAAGAGTAAAAATGGAAATACATAATCTATTGTATTTAGGCCATTTTTATTTTATTTATTTTACCTACTTGTTAGTTTCTTAAATCACATTTGATTATTGAAACAAAAATTAAAATACCATCTAATGTAGAGCTCAGTGTATGTAGAAGGAATATTTAACATGATTATATTAAAACAATTACATTTAAATGTGGGGAGGGTAAAGGAACCTAAATGGAAGTGTCTACATTATACTCAAGGTAGTAAAAAACTGATACCAGTAGTTTAGTATGTTGCATATGTATATTGCAATAACTATAACAACCATTAAGAAAATTATGCAAAATGATGTATTCAATACACTATAAGTAAATTAAAATGGAATGCTAAAAAATATGTTCATAGCACAAAGGAAGGCAAGAAAGAAGAAAAAGAGACTTCTGGGCAATATGGTGCTCTAGGCAGAAGCACCACACTGTCCCTCCACAGCAAAGATCCAAAAAAACTAAGCCAAAAAGCGACAACAGCAATCCTGAAACCCTAAGCATCAAATGAAGAGATAAAGTACCCAGCCAAACACCAAAAGGAGTAAGAAACTGACAGAGAACAAAGAGTGAGAAGAGATACATGCAGAGGTCCCCTATCAGCTAATGCAGCACGGATCTGACATCTTGGACTCCTATCAGAGACCAGCAAACAGGGGTTACGAGAAAGCAGCTTCATGAAGCCTCCAGCAGGAGACAGAACAACCGGTAAACAGTGATACACGCTTTCCCACCTCCCACCCTTCTTCACCTCCACGTAGCCTCCTCTGCTTCCCACAGCCACAGTCTCTTGGCCAGGAAGCACTGGATGCTTGGATTCCACCCGCCAGCACTAGCTGACTCCCTGAGTGCCATTTGTTGGCTGCTGGTGTTACTTTTTCCACTTCTTTTGACTTCTTCCTTACCGCTAACCACCTCCCCCTCCTTTCTCTCAAATACCTGGCTCTGTGAACCATCTTTGCTTCTTCTTGAAAGGCTGTGAAACTCCACTTGAATGTGAAACTCCTTCCCGGTCCGTGCTGCCATGTTGGTGGGATCCCAGGGCTTTTTTATTTGTTTGTTTTGAATTGTTTGTTTGTTTTCTTTTTCTTGTCTTGAATTGGGAGCCCATTCTAGCAGGGAAGTACTGCAAGGATTGGGACTACCCCTCAGTTTGCACAGAAGCACAGAGTAATCCCTGAGGGCATTTCTTTTTTCGTGTTTTATTTTTTTTCTTCTGTTTTTTGGGAGATTTTACTTGTTCTTTTTTTAATTTTTTTTTTTTTTTTTTTTTTTGTACTTCAGGTGAAGGTTTACGGAACAAATAGTTTCTTATGAAACAGTAGTACACATATTCTTTTACGACATTGGTTAACAACCCCACGACATGTCAACCCTCTCCCTTCTTGAACTTTTTTTTTTTTTTTAGTGAAAATGCACATAGCCAAAGACACACCGTTTCAAAAATTTCTACATGCACAGTTCAGTGACATCAACTACACTCTTCTAATTGTGCTGCTATTCTCAATTTAGATGAAGGTTTACAGAACAAAATAGTTTCTCATTAGACAGTTAGTACACATGTTGCCCTATGACAATGGTTAACAACCTCACAACACGTCAACACTATCCTAACTCAACCTTGGGTTCCCTATCAAAAGCTTTCCTGTCCCCTTCTGCCTTCTAGTCCTTGTCCCTGGACTGCTGTGCCTCATTAGTCCATTTGGTTTTATGGGGCTGTCCACTCCATGGCTGAATGGTGTGTTTTGTTTTCTTTTCCCTTTTTGTCTTTATTCATTGCTCAGTTTCTCATCTCTCTATACCTTCCTTCGCTTCCTGTTCCCAGAATACCTGACACTGAGTGACACCTCTACACCTTCTAGCCAGGCTGTACTTCAAGGCCTAGGAGCAACTTCCCCAGACCTTGCAGCCACACCAGAGGGATCCCTGGGAGCTTTTCTTTTCTTTCTAATTTTTATTTATTCATATTTTCTTTTCTTATCTTCTCCTTTTTGTTTTTCTCCATTTCATAGACTCTCATCTCTCCACTCCAAGCTCCCCTAGTACTCTTTTATATTTATATGTTTTTGGTTCCTGTTCCTCTCTCCTCTCTCCCATACCCATCTTAGCTCCACACATCACAATCTCCCCCCTCCATCTTGCCTACCTGCAGCATGCACTTAACATCACATCACCAAGAAGCACTGGCACGACCTAAGGGAACCTGCCCTGAAATGATTACCAGCCTGCTCTGGTGGCAATAGAAAGCACCACAAACAACCCATCCCAGCAAATCCTCTTCAGCTAGACCTGCCCTGCTGTACCATATCTGAGTGACTGACCCTGCCAATGGAAGGAGGTGAAAATTATCGTTCCCTCAGAAGAGCAAACAACAAAGAACACACAGCCCACCTGCTCAGACATAGCCAAATTAAAAAAAAAAAGATGAAACAAACAAGTCTACAATCAAAAATGAGAAAAATAACTACTGAATGCCTGGAAGACAACAGACAATATCAAAACATTTACAATAACAGGACAGGATGGTTCCAGTAAGCATTCAAAATAAAACACTAGATGACTTTTCAGTAGAAGAAACGGCACTAGAACTACCTGAAAGGGAATTCAAATATCGGATACTCAGAATTATCCAGGAGTTGAAGCAAAAAAGCAGACAAAAATGAGGAAATGATGGACAAATTCATGGAAAATACAGACAAAATGAGGGAAGAATTCAGGAAAATGATGCAAGAACGTAATGCCAAAATAAATTCACAGCTAGAAATCATACAAAAGCAACAATTAAAAATCCAAAAGATAAACAACAAGATTTTGCAAATGGACAGTGTCATAGAAGGGCTGAGGAGCAGATTTTAAATGGTGGAAGACAGGCTCTGCGAAATTGAAGACAAAAACTTGGATACAACTCTGTTTGAGAAAAACTCAAAAAAGAATGAAGAAAAATGAAGAGACCCTGAGAATTATGAGGGATACAATCAAAAGCAAAATTTTGTGAGCAATCAGAGTTTCAGAACACGGGGAGAAAACAGAAAACACAGAGAAGATCATTGAAGAACTGTTGACAGAAAACTTCCCCAATACTATGAAAGATGAAAAGCTGGCCATCCAAGAAGTTCAACGAACCCCATATAGGATAAACCCACAAAAGAAAATCACCAAGGCATAACATAATCACACTCGCTAAAACCAAAGACAAAGAATCCTGAAGCAGCTCAAGAAAAACAAAAAGTCACATACAGAAGAGAATAATAAGACTAAGCTCAGATTATTTGGCAGAAACCATGCAGGCATGATGGCAATGGGATGACAGATATAAAACCTTGAAAGAAAAAGATTGCCAGCCAAGAATAATATATCCTGCAAAACTCTCATTCAAATTTGATGGTGAAATTAGGACATTTCCAAATAAACAGAAATTAAGGGACTATGTAAAAACCAAACCAAACTTACAAGAATTATTAAAGGGAGTCCTTTGATCTGAGATGAAACAACTTCAGCTCACAAGCTGAATCTAGGGAGCAGGATCATATCATCCAGATACCAATCTAGGAAATGAAATCTCAAGGACTATCCAAAACCAAAAGAAATACTATGAGGAATCAGAGCAGTTAATTTGTAAATGACAACAACATCAGAACAAAAAAGAGAGAATAAACGTGTAGGTATAGAACCTTCTAATGGAGAGGAAGGCAAGGCAATACCAAGTAATAATAGACTGCCTCAAACTTAGAAAGATAAGGTTAAATTTCACAGTAACCTCAAAGAAAGTTAACAACATTCACATAAAAATAAAGATGAAAAGCATAAAGTCTCAGCAAAAACAAAACCTACAAAAACAAAAGAAATGGAAAAAACCCACAAACAAAAGGAATTCAGCACAGGAGAGTAAGTGGAACAGAGAAAACGTCAGCACCATAAAGGACGGACTACAAAATGACAGCAATACATTTACATCTATCAATAATTACACTGAATGTAAATGGACACAATGCACCCACAAAGAGACGGAGAATGGCAGAATGGATAAAAAAAACTTAATCCATCAATATGCCATCTACAAGAGACACACCTTAGAAACAAAGAGGTAAATTTATCAAAAATCAAAGGTTGGAAAAAATATAACAAGCAAGCAACTACCAAAAAAGAGCAGGAGTGGCAATACTAATCTCAGATAAAATAGATTTTAAAACAAAATCCACCATAAAAGACAAAGAAGGACACTATATAATGATTAAGGGGACAATCCATCATGAAGACATAACCATAATAAACCATAAAAAAAAAAATGCACCCAACAACAGGGCTCCAAAATACATAAAGCAAACTCTAAGAGCACTGAAAAGAGAAACTAACAGTTGCAAAATAATAGTAGGAGACTCCAACACACCACTCTCAGTAAAGGACAAAATATCTAAAAAGTAACTCAGCAAATATACAGAAGACATAAAGGGCAAAATCAGTCAACTTGACCTCATAGACATATATAGAACACTCCATCCAACAGCTGCAAAGTACACATTCTTTTCTGACGCACATGGAACATTCTCTAGAATAGATCACATCTTAGGCCACAGAGCAATAATCAACAAGATCGAAAACATTGAGATAATACAAAGTATCTTCTCTGACCACAATGCCATCAAGGTAGAAATTAACAAAAGAAAGATTAAGAAAAAAAAATCAATTCCATTCAAACTGAATAACACCCTGCTTACAAACCAATGGGTAATAGAAGAAATCAGAGATAGAATCAAAAAATTCTTAGAATCAAACGAGAAAGAAAACACATCATACCAAAACCTTTGGGAAACAGCAAAGGCAGTCCTCAGAGGACAATTTATAGCAATGGATGCACACATCCAAAAAGAAGAGAAAGGACAAAATCAAAACATTAACCACACAACTCAAACAAATAGAAAGAGAGCAGCTAAAAAAGCCCATGACCACCGGAAGGAAATAATAAAGATCAGAGAGAAATAAATGAAATAGAGAAGAGAAAAACTATAGAAAGAATCAAAAAGACCAAATGTTGGTTCTTTGAAAGAATCAACAAAATTGACAAACGATTGGCCAGACTGACAAAAGAAAAACAGGAGAGGATGAAAATAACCCAAATAAGAAATAAAATGGGCAACACTACAACAGACCCAAATGAAATAAAACGGATCATAACAGAGTATTATGATAAACTATTCTCCAACAAATTTGAAAACTTAGAGGAAATGGATAAATTTCTAGAAACACATTACCTACACAAACCGCAACAAAGTGATGTTGAAAATCTGAACAGACCCATAACAAGAGAAGAGATTGAAAAGGTAATAAAATAACTCCCAATCAGAAATAATCCCTGACCCAGATGGCTTCACTGGAGAATTCTACCAAACTTTCAGAGAAGAGCTTGTACCAGTACTACTCAAAATATTTCAGAATATAGTAAAGGAAGCAACACTTCCGAATTCATTCTATGAAGCCAGCATAATCCTGATACCAAAACCAGGCAAAAATGCCACAAAAAAAGAAAATTACAGATCAATATCTCTTATGAATATACATGCAAAAATTCTCAACAAAATTCTAGCCAATAGAATTCAGCATCATATCAAAAAAAATACACCACGTCCAAGTAGGATTAATACCAGGTATGCAAGGATGGTTGAACATTTGAAAATTAATCAGCGTAATCCACCGCATAAATAAAAGGAAAGAAAAGAATCACAAGATCATCTCAATTGACGCAGAAAAGGCATTCAACAAAGTCCAACACCCATTGTTGATAAACACTCTCAATAAAATAGGTATAAAAGGGAAATTTCTCAACGTAATAAAGGGCATCTATGAAAAATCAACAGCCAGCATGATTCTTAATGCAGAGAGGCTTAAAACATTCCCCTTGAGTAAAGGAACAAGACAAGGATGCCCTTTATCAACACTCATATTTATCATTGTGCTGAAAGTTCTAGCTAGAGCAATAAGGCAAGAAAAAGAAATAAAGGGCATCCAAATTGGTAATGAAGAAGTTAAACTCTCCCTGTTTGCAGATGATATGATACTATCCCTAGAAAACCCTAAAGACTCCACAAGAAATCTACTGGAACTAATAGAAAGATTCAGCAGAGTAGCAGGATACAAGATAAACATACAAAAATCAGTTGGATTCCTATACATCAATAAAGAGAACGATGAAAAGGAAATCAGGAAAACCATACCATTTATACTAGCCCTTAAAAAGAAAATACTTAGGAATAAATCTAACCAGCATTGTAAAAGACCTATACAAAGAAAACTACAAAACACTACTGCAAGAAACCCAAAGGGATCTATACAAATGGAAAAACATACCATGCTCATGGATAGGTAGATTCAACACTGTGAAAATGACAATTCTACCCAAAGCAATTTACACATACAATGCAATCACGATCCAAATACCAACAACATTCTTTAAACGGATGGAAAAACTAATCATTAACTTTATATGGAAGGGAAGAAGCCCTGAGTAAGCAAAGCACTATTGAGGAAGAAGAATAAGGTAGGAGGACTCACACCACCGGACTTCAGAACCTACTATACAGCTAGGGTAGTAAAAACAGCTTGGTACTGGTACAAGGACAGATACATTGACCAATGGAACAGATTTGAGAACCCAGATGTAAATCCATCCACCTACAGTCACCTGATCTTTGACAAGGGTCCAAAGTCCATCAAATGGGGAAAAGACCGTCTTTTTAACAAATGGTGCTGGCAAAACTGGATATCCCTCTGCAAAAAAATGAAACAGGACCCGTACTTCACACCATATACAAAAACTAATTCAAAATGGATCAAAGACCTAAATATAAAGCCAAAAACTATAAAGTTCATAGAAGAAAAAATAGGACGAACGCTACAGGCCCTAATACATGACATTAACAGGTTACAAACAATAACCATCAACACATGAACTCCAGAAGATAAGCTAGATAACTAGATCTTCTAAAAATCAAACACCTATGCTCTTCAAAATACTTCACCAGAAGAGTAAAAAGAGAACCTACAGACTGGGAAAAAAATTTTTGGACATTACAAGTCAGATAAGGTCTAATCTTCATAATCTGCAAGAAAATCTAACACCTCTACTACAAAAAGGCAAATAATCTAATTAAAAAATGGGCAAAGGAAATGAACAGACACATCACCAAAGAAGGCATTCAAGCAGCCAACAGACACATGAGGAAATGCTTGCGTTCACTAGCTGTTATAGAAATGCAAATTAAAACCACAATGAGATACCATCTAACCCCGGCATTACTGGCTCGAATCAAAAACACTGGAAATTAGAAATGTTGGAGAAGCTTCATGGAGATTGGAACTCTTATGCACTGCTGGTGGGAATGTATAATGATACAACTATTTTGGAAAATAATATGGCACTTCCTTAGAAAGCTCGAAATAGAAATACCATTCGATCCAACAATCCCACTCCTAGGAATATATCCTAGAGAAATAAGAGCTGTCACATGAATTGACATATACACACCCATGTTCATGGCAGCATTTTTCACAATAGCAAAAAGATGGAAACAACCTGGATGCCCATCAACAAATGAATGGATAAACAAACTGTGGTACATACACACAATGGAGTACTATGCAACGGTAAAGAACGATGAAGAATCTGTGAAGCATCTCATAACATGGATGAAACTGGAGGACATTATGCTAAGTGATATAAGTCAATCTCAAAAGGACAAATATTGTATGAGAGCTTTATTGTAAAAACTCATGAAAAAGTTTACACGCAGAAAAAGTAACAATCTTTGTTGGTTAAGAGGGATGGGAAAGGTGGGGGGAACTAAGTAGACAATAGATAAGTGGCAACTTTGGTGAAGGGTAAGACAGTACACAATACTGGGGAAGCCAGCACAAGTTGTACAAGGAAAGGTCACGGAAGCTGCATAGACACATCCAAACTCCCTGAGGGACTGAGTTTCTGGGAGGAGTTCTGTGGTTACCATGATCTTGGGGAACATCTAGCTCAATTGGCATAACACAGTTTATAAAGACAATGTTCTACATTCTACCTTGGTGAGTAGTGTCTGCGGTCTTAAAAGCCTGTGAGCAGCCATCTAAGATACTCCACTGGTCTCACCCCTTCAGGAGCAAGCGAGAATGAAGAAAACCGAATATAAGGAAAAGATTAGTCCAAAGGACTAATGGACCACAGCTACCAAGGCCTCCACCAGACTGAGTCCAGTACAGCTAGATGGTGCCTGGCTCCACCACTGACTGCTCTGATTGGGATCACCACAGAGGGTTCTGAACAGAGCTTGAGAAGGATATAGTAAAAAGTCGAAGACACACAAAAAGATCAGATGTACTGGCCTGATACAGACTGGAGAAACCCTGAGAGTATGGCCCCCAGACACCCTTTTAGCTCAGTGGTGAAGTCACTCCCAAGGTTCACCATTAAGCGGGGGATTGGACAGCCCTATAAAACAAAACGGGACTAATGAAGCACAGCAGTCCCCGGACAAGGGCTAGAAGGCAGAAGGGTACAGTAAAGCTGGTGATAGGAAACCCAAGTTTCAGTAAGGACAGTGTTGACATGTCGTGGGTTTGTTAACCATTGTCATAGGGCAATATGTGTACTGTTTAATGAGAAACTATTTTGTTCTGTAAACCTTCATCTAAAGTGAGAATAGCAGCACAACTGGAAGAATGTAATCGACGTTACTGAATTTTACATGTAGAAATTTTTGAAATGGTGTATCTTTGGCTGTATATATTTTCACCAAAAAAAAAAGTTCCTCCATGGCCATGAAGGGAGCATATTGACATGTCATGGGGTTGTTAACCTATGTCATAAAACAATATGTGTACTGACTGTTTAATGAGAAAATATTTGTTCTGTAATCATTCACCTGAAGTACAATTTAAAAAAAAGTTAAAAAATCACAAAAAAAGAAAGAAGGAAAAGAATGAGAAACTGAGGAACAAACAAAAAATAATAAAATGAGTGTTATATGCATATCAAAAATTAATTTAAATGTAAATTATCTAAATACACCAATTAAAGAGATTGCCAGAGTGGATATAAAAGTATGACTCCAACTATGTGCTGTCTAAAAGAACCCTACTTAAGCTGAAAATCAAAGGATGGAAATAGATGCATTATGCAAAGATCAACAAAAATGCAGACTGGCTATATTGATATCAGATAAGTAGATTTCAGAAAAAAGAAAACAACTAGTGACAAAAGCACACGTCACATAATGATAAAAGCATTGATCTACTAAGAAAAAATTAGTGATCCTAATGTGTATGCACCAAACAATACACTGAAATACATGAAGCAAAAAATTACAATGCAAAGCAGAAATAGTTAAATCCACAATTATAGCCAAGGACTTCAATACTTGACTCTCAAAAATTGATAGGAAATTTAGACAGAAAATCAGCAATACCATCATCCAGTCAGATATAATTGACATGTATAGAACACTTCACCCAACAACAGCAGACAGCACATTCTTTTCAAGTGCCCATTCACAAAGACTGACCATATCCTGGGCCACAAAATAAGAATCAATTTTTTTTTTAATATTGAAATCATGTAGAGAATGTTCTCTGAACGTAATGAACTTGAACTAGAACCAATACCAGAAAGACAACAGAAAAATCTCCAAACATTTGGGAAGTATGCAACACATTTCTAAATTTTCACAGTTCAAAGAAGAAATCTCAGAGAAACTTCATAGCACTAACTGCTTATATTACAAAAGAGTAAATATCTCAAATCAATAATTAGCATTCCAGAAAAATAAAATAAACTCAAAACAAGTCAAAGAAAATAAATGATAAAAATAAGAACAGAAACCAATGACACTGAAAAAAGGAAAACACTAGAAAATATAAATGAAACAACAAGTTTGTGTCTTCAAAAAAATTCAATAAAATTGATAAAATTCTAACAAGACTGACATAGTTAGAAAGAGAAAAGAAACAAATCAGCAATGTAAGAAATAGAACAAGGGCTATTACTGCAGATAAGAAGTCAGTATTTAAAATACTCTATAGGACTCCCTTAAGGTCTGTCTTAGTCAGCTAGTGCTGCCATAACAGAAATACCACAAGTGGATGGTTTTAACGAAGAGAAATTTATTTCCTTACAGTAAAGTAGGCTAAAAGTCCAAATTCAGGGTGTCAGCTCCAGGGGAAGGCTTTCTGTCAGCCTTCTCATCAGTGTTACCCCAGACTAGGAGCTTCTCTGCACAGGGATTCCAGTCCAAAGGACGTGCTCTGCTTCCAGCACTGCTTTCTTGATGGTATGAGGTCCCCAGTTCTCTGCTTGCTTCCCTTTCCTTTTATCTCTTGGGAGATAAAAGGTGGTGCAGGCCACACCCCAGGGAAACTCCATTTACACTGGATCAGGGATGTGACCTGGGTAAAGATGGTGTTACAATCCCACCTTAACCCTCTTTAACATAAAATTACAATCACAAAATGGAGGCCAACCACACAATTCTGGGAGTCATGGCCCAGTCAAATTGATACACACATTTTTGGGGGGACATAATTCAAACCATGACATTCCACTCTTTGGCCCCCCAAAAAATCACATCCTTGCAACATGCAAAACATATTCACCCCATCATGTCATAGCAAAAGTCTTAACTCGAAGTCCAAAATCCAAAAATTCCTCTTCATCTGTGAAATCTAGCATACAAGTTATGTGCTTCCAAAGATACAATGGCAGAACAGGCACAAGCTAGACATTTCCATTACAAATGGGAGAAACTAGAAGAAAAGAAGTGATAACAGGCACCAAGCAAGTCAGCAGAACACATTATATTAGCCCTCAAGGCTTTGAAAATAATCTTCTGTTCTCTGAGACAATTTACACAATAGCTCTGCCCTCTAGACTCTAGGTATTGGCCACAGTCTCTGGATTCTAAGTGGAGGCCCCTCGGCCCTGGGCTTCAGCTCTGCCTTCCAGGCCCACTAGGGCAGCAACTCTGCTCACTTGGCTTTAGGCGCACCATTCTCCCAGTCCATCTGAGTGGCAACTACACCCTTAGAAGCACCAGAGGCCATGGCTCTACCCTTTGAAACCCCTGAGGTCATGACCATACCTTTTGAGACTGAGGCAGCTTGGCTTCTTGTGTCCCTTGTCTCTTCAGCTTCTACTTCTGTTCCCTGTGGCCTCTTGGCTCTCAGGCCTCATGCCTGCATCTGCCCTGCTGGGGCAAGTGTTCCAAAGCTCTGTAGCTCCACTGATAAGTGCCCGGAGGCACCCTACTCTGCCAGGAAGCCTCCTGCTTACAGGCACTCAGCTCTCCCACTCTGTGGGTCAGCTCCAGTGCCGTTTCACACTGGTCTCCTGGTTCTGCTGCTGTAGGTTCTCTGCTGCTGTTGGTCCTCTATCACTGCCGCACATCTATCCATTCACAGTTTTAAAACCACTTCCACATTTTAGGTATCTGTTAGAGCAGCACCCCACTCCTGGTACCAAATTCTGTCCTAGTCATCTAGTGCTGCCATAGCAGAAATACCACAAGTGGATGGTTTTAACGAAGAGAAGTTTATTTCCTTACAGTAAAGTAGGCTAAAAGTCCAAATTCAGGGTGTCAGCTCCAGAGGAAGGCTTTCTCTCTCAGCCTCCTCATCAGTGTTCCCCCAGACTAGGAGCTTCTCTGCACATGGATTCTGGTCCAAAGGACGTGCTCTGCTTCCAGAACTGCTTTCTTGATGGTATGAGGTCCCCAATTCTCTGCTTGCTTCCCTTTCCTTTTATCTCTTGAGAGATAAAAGGTGGTGCAGGCCACACCCCAGCGAAACTCCCTTTACACTGGATCAGGGATGTGACCTGGGTAAAGGTGGTGTTACAGTCCCACCCTAATCCTCTTTAACATAAAATTACAATCACAAAATGGAGGCCAACCACACAATTCTGGGAATCATGGTCCAGCCAAATTACACACATTTTTTGGCGTACATAATTCAAACCATGCCAAGGTCAAACTTCAATCAGCCAATCTAGAAAACTATTAATGTTATATTCTGGCCCTCAAGTAAAAACGTTAAATTCCAAATCCTGGATGAATATACCAATTTCAATAAACGTTACATCCTTTTTGGTCTAAAGCAAAAAAAAAACCTAAACTCGTTGCAGTCAAATCAATTCCAACTCATAAAACCCTATAGGACAGAGTAGAACTGCCCCATAGGGTTTCCAAGTAATTGCTGGTGGATTTGAATCGCTGTCCTTTTGATTAGCTGGCAAACACTTAACCACTGTGCCATAATTCACTCCCATAAAAACTCCCCAGACTTCTGCCAGAACAAATTGCCAAGATCTTACAACTCTTAATTATACGAGTCATAATCCTCACTGCAGGTTTTCTTTTCTTCTACTGCATTATTTTGAGAACATAATCTCTGTATAGTATTGGAGGAAATGCGGGATAGTGAGAGACATGCCCAAGAAAAAAATTATATCCCCTGTAAACAGTTCCCCAAGTGAAGTCCATAATATATTTCTATGTACGGAGTAGCCAATTCCTTCACATAAGGATAAGGGCTATGGAATTCTTACACCAGCAAGGAATGTTCAGAGTTTTCAGCGTCAAAGTTTCCAGTCTTGTCTGTGTATACACAGATGCCTTTCTGAGTCTTACTACTTCCCAACCAGTGTCCCTTAGCATGAGAGAAAGTAGG
This sequence comes from Dugong dugon, assembly GCA_030035585.1. Lineage (NCBI taxonomy): Eukaryota > Metazoa > Chordata > Mammalia > Sirenia > Dugongidae > Dugong > Dugong dugon. The sequence goes on along the minus strand of CM057475.1, from coordinate 1,107,205 downwards.
TGCCCAAACGTTCGATTGGTGATAAAACTTTGCACCCCTGACCATCTTAGGACTGTCAGTCTGAGATTATTTATGTACCCAAAAACATGTATAACAGGATTAGCAAAAGTGAGAAATCTGAAAAGGCTAAGTAAGACTGGTTTCCTGTACTTGACAAGGGTGGCAGTTGGTGACAATAGCATTGGTGACAATAGCTGTGTACTTAGGTATACAAAGAGAGCAACTTCCAACCTATGGCCTGGCAAGGATGAAGTAGACGTAAATATCCTGATCGCTTTCTCTCCTCTAGCCCTCATATTTCATAAGCTGAATCAATCTGGCAGACATAGGGCAAGTACCTCAGTGACATAGTCCCCATAATTCAGCCTCTTAGAAAAAAGAGTGGAGAAGTATTAAAAATGAATCTGAAGCAGCAGAGATTATCTAGCATCCACAATTTCATTACCCACTACTCCACTGGGATCTCATTTTCTTCCTAAGCCTGTTCTGTTTCTATAATCTGTATTCAGTCCCTGAAATTTAATTCACTCCTCCACTCTTTTTCTTCCCTATGTGGAAAAAATTATGAATTTGGTTGAAACCAACCATCTGAATGCCTGAAATTGAACAGCTAAAAATAGATGAATATCAACATACAACTCCTTTGACTGGTATCACAAACCTTAGATGGACACTCAGTTCTGAGAAGGAGTCCTACCGCCCTTTCCTTGTGTTTTCATGCTACCACTCCAAAAATGACCTTATCTTGCCTTTACCCAACACCAGGAATATCTGCTGCATATACTTCACTAAGAAAGTATGAGCAACCCAACTGGTGTTCTTATCTTACCAGCACTAAATAAAAAGTAGTATCTGAGTACCTTAAAACATTTTTGTTTTCATTCTTGTTACAGTAGAGAACTAAAATCTCTCTAAGTTGTTTCCTGGGCTCCATACTTAACTAATTTTTTTAGAGACATTACTTCTGCATCTTCCCTATCAGATTCTTTCCAGTAGTGTACAATACACAGATATAGCTTAGATTATAGTCCATATATGTATATATGTTGAATATATGTATACGTATATATATTCAACTTTACAAGAGGTGCTCAACAGCAGATTTCAGCAGACAGAAGAAAGAAAGAATCAGAAAACTTGAAGCTAGGTCAAAGAAAAATATTTAGTCACAGGAGCAAAAAGAATGAATAAAAATGAGCAGAGCCTAAGAGACCTGTGAAACACCATCAAGCATACCAATATTTTCATAATGGGAAACCCAGAAAGAGAGAGAAGAGAGAAAAAGCGTAGAAAAATTACTTAAAGAAACAATGCTCAAAAATATTCCAAATTTTATAAAAGTCATGAATTCACACGTCCAAGATGTTCAACAAAATTCCAAGTAGGATAAACTCAAAGACATCTACATGGACATACATTATAATCAAACTTTCAAAAGACAAATATAAAGAGAGAATCTTGAAAGCATTAAGAGAGAAGCAACTCATCACCTAAAAGTGATTCTCAATAACATTAACAGCCAATTTCTCATCAGAAACCATGGAGGCCAGAAGATAGTAGAATTACATATTTAAAGTGCAGAAAGAAAGAAAAAAAACACCTGTCAATCAAGAATTCTACAACCAGCAAAACTACCCTTCAAGAATAAAAGAGAAATTAAGACGTTTCCAGATAAACAAAAGCTAATGAACACCCATTCCTCACTTATAGACATAGTTAAATTCAAAGACCAGGTTGTTATGTGAAAATCAGCATTATGCAAAAATGGAGGATGACCACATCAGATCACAAAATGACCGATGACTACATCATTACGTAACTTCCAAATTACATCATTATGTAACTGCCAAACCACTAAAGAATCATGACCCAGCCAAATGGACACATAAACTTAATGATCACAGCCAGCGTTACTCTTGCCTTGCACCTCTGTGTTCATTACTGCCAGACATACACTGTTAATGCGCAAAATAGTTGGATAGTAGATTATTTACTATTGTAAATTTGAAATGTTGGATAACGAGATAGTAGATAAATGAGAAGTAGATGCATTTCATTACCAGTAGACTTGCTTTTCAAGAAATGCTAAAGGGAGTTGTTTAGAATGAAATGAAAGGACACTAGACAGTAACTCAAAACTATAAGAAAAGAAATAGAGAACACTATTAATGGTAACTTCATAGGTGAATATAAAGACAATCTTATTGACCTTTAGATTTGGTTTGTAGTTTCTCACTTTTACCTATATGAATCGAAAGACAAGTGCATCGAACAATAATTATAAATCTATGTTAATGGGAATACATGGCATAAAGATGCAATCTGTTACAATAGCTATGTAAATGGGGAAGAGATGTGTAGGAACAGAGAGCTTTTTCCTCTCTCTTTCTTCAATTAAATGCATTTCTTTAATCAGATTTTATCTACCCCTCTTTATTGAAAATTTTGGAGTTTTCAAGAGAAAATCCAAAATTCCTTGGTAAAATATGCACGTGTTTTAATACTACTGTTCCTTTACAGTCTGTTCAGTCGATATGTTACCATTTCCATTGTTACACTCAATCTTTCAATTATAAAGTATGCAGTTACACAAGCATCATGTTATTCCTATCTGTCTTTACATATATTGTTTCCTTTCCCTTAAAACCCCATACTTTGGCCACATCTTTTGAAATGAACTAGCTTCTACTCATCTTTCAAAGCTCAGTTCAGGTGTTATTGCCAATGGTACTGAACTTTTGGCCCGTTTCCACTCTCAAGCCCTGCCTGTTAGGTGTTCTCTCTAAGCTTATACTGGCTGCTATAACACCATTTTTCTCAGTCTGCTATAATTGCCTGTGACCTCCTTGTTTCTGTAGCCACTACTTGGCACATTGGAGTAGTTACATCAATGCTTATTAAATAAATGGGTAACACGACAAAAAAAATTCACTTTGCTATTGTGTTAAGAATCAAAAAGAATGAAAATGGGATGAAGAACTTTTGAGTTACATGGACCTTATAAATAGTTTATCAATTTTTTTTTTTTGGTTTTGTTTTAAAAGTAAGGGGAAAAGAAAGTGTCCACATTAAGAAGTATAGAATTGTTTACAGACACAAACAACAACAACAACAACAACAACAAACTGCAGTTGGAGGCAGATGATTATAATTTAAAATCAACCCTGCAACTTAATAGTTTGTATCCTTGAAGAAGCCATTTAAACTTTCTAAACTTATGTTTATCAGTTAGATTTAACAACCTCATATACTTTTCAAACTCATTGGATAGTAAGACTTAAATACAGTAGACTGAAGAAGATGATTTAGGATCTACATTGCTTTCCTCAAATATTATTTACTGTGTTGAAGCCCCTGGTCATGAAGCTATTTAGGCGACAGAACCAGGGCTAGAAACCTAGGCTTATTCTCTCTCCGGTATATAGATTTGGTTAGGACCTGGCACTGATTGAATCTGTTATGCTTCCTGTGGGGCCAAGTGTGGCCTGGATTGATCACAGCTCACAGGCTAGTCTGCTTTGGCTATAGTCAGCCTTTACCATTTTCCCAACGTATGTACAAATTATAACCGTTACACCTTGTGCAGTGATGAGAACACAGTCAGAGAGGCTATCCCTCACCTAACCAAACCATGGTCTGTCCTGGTTGCTACGTACTTGTTTGTGTTTCAGGTAGAACGTTCACAGGGTTGGGTAGGCCATTTAGGATGAAATGAAAGGACACTGGACAACAACTCTGCCTGCTTGCCAGAGGCAGAGCTGAGGTGCCTTTTGGCGACGTTGAGAGCCTGCTAATGGCTACAATGATGTCTTTCAGCTAGTTCTGTGGCTGCTGTGCAGTGTTTTCCTGGTGCTGTCTGAATTATGGATATGGGGCTTCAGTGTACTTGAGTTTGTCTTGGAAAATATGGTATATGCTTTTTTGATTACTTTTACAGTGAAAAGCCAACATCCTTTGAGGTAAAAAGAGCAAGCCAAGTGATTTTCTTCATAAGTTGAAGAGTATAATAAAATTGTTGTTGTTACTTGCTGTTGAGTAGGTTCTTACTCATGGCGACCATATGTATAACAGAACGAAACATTGCATAGTCCTGTTCCATACTCACAATCTTTGGTGTGTTTAAGACCATTGTTACAGCCATTGTGTCAATCCATCTCTTGGAGGGTTTACCTCAGTTTTGCTGCCCCTCTGATTCACCAAACATGATGTCCTTTTCTAGAGATTGGTTTTTGCTGATGATATGTCCAAAGTAAGTAAGACAAAGTCTTGCCATTCTGGCTTCTATGGAGTGTTCTGGTTGTACTTCCTCCGAGATGGATTTGTTTGTTCTTCAGGCATTCCACGGTATATTCAATATTCTTCACCTACACCAAAATTCAAACGCATTAATTCTTCTTCTCTCTTTCTATTTTATTGTTCAGCTTTTACATTCATATGAGGCTATTAGAAAGACCATGGCTTGGGTCAGGCACACCTTAGTCATCAAAGTGATATATTTGCTTTTTAACACTTTAAAGAGGTCTTTTTGCAGATTTTCCCAATGCAATTCATCATTTGATTTCTTGACTGCTGCATCCATAGGTATTGATTGTAATCAAAGTAGAATGAAATCCTTGACAACTTCAACTTCTTTGCCATTTATCATGATGTTGTTTATTGATCCACTTGTGAGGACTTTGCTTTCTTTATATTCAGATGTAGTTTATACTGAAGACTGTAGTCTTTGTCCTTAATCAGTAAGTGCATCAAGATATCTTCTCTTCCTGTAAGCAAGGTTAAATCATCTGCATGTTGTTAATGAGTCTTCCTCCAATTCTGATGCTGAATTCTTCTTTATATAGTCCTGATTCTCAGATTATTTGTTAATCATACAGATTGAATAAATAAGGTCAAAGGATACATCCCTGGTGCAGACTTTTTCTCATTTTAAACCACTCATTATTCCTTTGTTCTGTTTGAACTACTGCCTCTTGATTTATGCATAGATTCTGCATGAGCACAACTAAGTGTTCTGTAATTCTCATTCTTTGTAATGTTATTCATAATTTATTAAATCATAGAATTTGTTAAAACATAAAATTAGTAAAGAGATTTGACAGATTACAGAAGCCTTTTAAGCCCTTAAGTCACCTGTGGTGTAGGCCAGTCCTCTAAACTTACAATCTCTGTGTTTGGCAGAAATTTATAAATTTGTGAACAGGTCTAACTTTTCACTGGAGGATACAGTAGGTTTTATCAACAGACAATAGAAAATATAATCCTGAACATTTCATTTCATAAAATGATGAAGTCTCTTCTAGAATAAAAGACAAGATCACTTGTAGACGCAAAAGATCCCTCCAACCTGAAGTGACTGAACCAAAAAATATCTTAAAAACATCTGAGAAGAATGTTGAACAATGTCTAGAAAAATATTTGATGGTTTCGATGAAAACACTAAGCTTCTGGAAAGCCTAAAGCTGCTTGTCCAAGATGATAAATGAAAGGAAAGAGTACAAGAATTGAAAGAAGAGAAAAAAGTTTGACAACTTCAACACACAAAAGGAATAGATTGTAAATGATAAGGCAGCCAGTTAAAATTTCTGTCTGAAACTGTAGTGAAGATAATAAACTTACCAGCTTTCTTTAAACAAGATAACAGGGACAATGGCAACCAGGACAATGGCAAAAAGAATGAACCAGAAAATGAATGACACTATAAAATAAATAGACTTAACAGGCTTATATATAACACTCCACCCAACAACAACACAATATACATTTTATTCCACTGCATGTGGATCATTCTCCAGGATAGACCACATGCTAGATCATAAAGCAAACTTTAGTAAATTTAAAAAGATTGAAATCATACAAAGAAATTTCTCTGATCATAATGGAGTGAAAGTAGAAATTAATAAACAGAAAGAAAACTGGAAAATATACAAACAAATGGAAATTAAATGGCACACTATTAAACTACCAATGGGTCAAGGAAGATATCAAAAAGAGAAATTAGAAAATACAGACAAAAGAAAATGAAAGCACACTGAACAAAAAAGACCAGACATACTGGCCTGATAGAGACTGGAGAAACCCCAAGAGTATGGCCCCCAGACACATTTTTAGCTCAGTAAAGAAGTCACTCCCGAGGCTCACCCTTCAGCCAAAGATTAGACAGCCCCATAAAACAAAATGAGACTAATGGGGCACAACAGCCCAGGGACAGGGACTGGAAGGCAGGAGGGGACAGGAAAGCTTGTAATAGGGAGCCCAAGCTTGAGAAGGGAGACAGTTGACATGTCATGTGGTTATTAACCAATGTCATAAAACAGTATGTAGTTTATTCTGTAAACCTTCATCTAAAGTAAAATTTTAAAAAAGAAAAACAAGTTTTGCCTTATGAAAACCTAGAGGATGCTCTTACCCATGACACTATAGATTATCTTGTTAAATGTTGTTAAAAATCTATGCACTGTAACCAATAAATAATATTTTAGCTAAGCTATAAACTAATCTTTACAAGTAGCTAGGTGACTGTTGTTGTTGTTAGGTATTGTTGAGTCATTTCCAACTCATAGCAACCCTATAGGACAGAGTAGAACCGCCCCATAGTGTTTCCAAGAAGCAACTGGGTGGATTTGAACTACCAACCTTTGGGTTAAGAGTTGAGCTCTTAACTACAACACCACCAGGGCTCCAGCTAGGTGACTCGGCCCACTGAAACCAGAAGGCTGATTTCATTATTCATTAACTTTCACTTAAATTTATTATTCCATAAATAATCAAAATTAATAAGTACATGCTATTTTAAAGATTAATAAACATATACTTTTTTCAAGATTAACGAACACATCCTATCTTCAAATGAACATCTTGTTTTCAAGATTGATGAACAAATTCTGTTTTCAAGATTGATGAACATATCCTGTTTTCAAAACTTCTAACCAACACTTAATGATCTTCTGATTGTCTTGTAATTGTTTAGGAAAGTTATGTAAATATCAACCAATCAGAAATTTTGTTCTAAAGTTCATGATATTTTTGTATATAAGCTCTTTAAGAATCCTAACTAATCAGAGCACTCATTTACTGGGTAAATGATGTGCTGCCCAACTTTAAAATTGTCTATTAAATCTGCATAACAATCTACTAATGGTGTTCTGAGTTGTTTATGGTTTGACAGTGTACAAGCTGGAAAGCAAACACACTCCCTGTATTCTTGCAAGAAGAGGAAGGAAGAAACTTGAGCTCTTTTGTAGCTTCTCTTATTCAAGTGATGCTGCAATCTTAAACCAAAAAAAAAAAAAAAGAAATTGCTGTTCGTGTTGATGCCCACTACTAGTGACCTTATATGACAGTGTTGAACTGCACCATGGGGTTTTCAAGGCTGTAGTCTTTATGGAAGCAGACTGACACTTTCTCCCATGAAGGGGCTGGTAGGCTCGAACTGCCAACCTTTAGGTAAGTAGCTGAGCGCTTTAAGCAGTGAGCCTCCAGGGTTCCTTGCTGCATCCCTACTTTAGGAAAATTACTGGCTTCTAAGTCTGGTACAGAACGAATGGGTCATAGCAGGGTATCAGTTCCTAAACCACTTAAAGAGATTGGAGGAAGAGTCTCCCTTACTTTTGCTATTGTTTGACACCTCATGGCAGCTGTTAGAACACTAGCCAGCAGCTTTTGAGTTTTCTGAAACTTACTTGGCTGTGCAGTACCTGGATTGTACTGTTTGGTGCTTTCCTGTTCAACTGTCCTTACCAGTGGGTGAAGCAAAGCACATTAATCAATGTTGTGGTGCAGTTAGTTTTTTTTTTTATAATAATTGCAGTGCACTAAATTGTGTATTGGATATATAAAATTTAAAACTCTCTTAACTACCATTTTAAGCTGAAATTTCTGTATGAGTTTAAAAAATTATACAAAAATCTAGGAATTTACTTTATTTTTATGAATGAACATTTTATGTGTTTCTCTCTGATGTAAACTGTTGATAGCCAATTAGTTTAAAGACATAAAATATTTCACCCACCTAAAAAAAATAAAAACCTAAATCAAATGTCCACCAGTTAAGCATATCAATTCACATTGTATCATGTAAATGTAAAATGACATTTAGGTAGTGCTCATAAACATAGAAAGAAAATACCTGAGTTAATAAATTTATTCTGTATACTCCCAGTTATTTCCTTCAGTTAACATTGAATCTTGGATAAAATTCCATGTCATACTGACTTACCGCTTTAAAAGCTAGAAGCCACTGTCTCCTTGTTTTCACTGTAATGAGATGAGCAGCAGATGTGGGAAAATGTGTTGAAGGTAACTTTTATTGAGAGCAATACTAGACATTGCTTTTGAGGTCTTGATAGTTAGTGACTCACCTATGGAAACATAAATGCTATTTGTCTTCAAGGGAAATGGTCTGACTTTTATCAGTAGTTTTAATATTTACCCCATGACCTAAGCTTAGAAATATTGGAAGTATAGTTATGAATTTGAAACTCATGCTCATAGTGAATAAAAGAGGGAAGCACACTAGGTATAATTTGAGTATTTATGGTAACATAAAACCAGAACAAACAAACAAAAAGCAAACCTGCTGCCGTTGAGTCAATTCAGACTCATAGTAACCCTATAGAACTGCCTCATAGGGCTACCAAGGAGCGGCTGGTGGATTCCAACTGCCGACGTTTTGGTTAGCAGCCGCGCTCTTAACCACTGCGCCACCAGGGCTCCTTATGGTAACATAGGAGGTAGAATTTCAACATAGACATACTTACTGATTATTAATGTTCATCACTCACACAATGAAATATTTGTCCTATTTCCCTCAAGCCCCTCTACCTCTCCATTTTTGATTGGGGACCTGGAAGAGGTTTCAAATAATGCAAACAAACAGGATTTAGGGAAAAGCTGCTACTCAGCATACAGGCTTTCTCCTATGGGAAAGCACCCTCATTGTACAGGTGGAAGCCAATGCAGAACAGGACACACAGAATACAGCTGCAGCCTGGTTCAGCTTGCAGGGCCCTGGTCTGCTTCCTGTAATCTAGAGCCATTGGAAAGTGCTTAAATGAGGGAAATGAACATTTCCTGTGCTGATGGTTTAAAAACGGTCCTGTATTGGTTCCCTAAGGGATGTATTCCTTTGGAGAAAAATAAAATACACTGTATTGATAAACTAGTGTATACTAGTATATACTATACTACTGTAATTAGCAATACGTTATTTTTCCTCTGAAGCTACTGGACGCTTGGATTAACATTCAGAACTCTATTAGTTTTGTGGTTTCTATGAATCAAAAATGGGCTCCACAGAACAAAACTACAACAGCAGGACAACACACTGTTATGCAAAGACTTCTACTGATCTGTCAAAACCCTACCTCATCCTGATTGTCTCCTTTTTACTTTTCATTTCCCACATTTTACATTGCTTAATAAATTATCCTTGTTAAACAAATGTGGCACGTTATACTTGCAGTTTCTAATTCCGTATGTATCTATGTTATCCAAAAACATATTACACTAAGATGATGGAACACCCTGAATTCAGTTATGCTTTTGTTTGAACTTTTCCTATTTCTCATATCCCATACTTCAGAAATATCATTATTCTCAAAATTGTTCACTTTTGTGGTTAAAAATGAAAAAAAAAAAAACTTTAAAAGGGGCAACAATTTACAGTCCATTTAGTAAAATATCCTTCTCACAGCATACGTGCTCCTAGTTTTATAAATGGAACTCAAGGGAAAATTGAATTCATACAAAATTTTGCTTAAAAATCAAAATTTACTGACAGCAAACACTCCCATTTCTATCATATACAAGACAGTAGAGCAAACATGCTTAGCTTTTTGTTTAGTTTGAAAAGTTTTTCATTTGTTTTTCCCCCTTCCCTGCACATAAGGTCCTCCATGAGTCCTAATCAACTCTATGACAGTGGGTTTGGTATTGTGGAAGGTTGGCTTTGTCTTTGCATATTCTTACTTGAAATCTCTGTACATATATTTACATAATTTACAAGAGATTTGTTATGTTAGAAGCAACCTATTTTGTCTTCCATTTCTTTAGCAATGTTTCTCTTACTTCCTTGTTACGTCGCGTATAGATGAAGGGGTTTAGAACTGGAGTCACCACAGTGTTCAGGACATGGACAGCCTTGGTCAGATCTAAGACATCCTTGACTGAGGTGCGGACATGAAGGAAGATGGTGGATCCATACCAGATGAACACGACAGTTAGATGAGAGGAACATGTGGAGAAGGCTTTACTCCGGCCACTGGCGAGGGGATCCTGAGGATGGTGCTAATGATGAAGATGTAGGAGACCAGAGTGATGAGGCAGGAACTTAGAATGACCACAAAAGCGATCACAAAGGCCACGAGCTCCACTGCCTGTGTGCTGGTACAGGCCAGGGCAATCCAGGGGGTAATGTCACAGAAGAAGTGATTGATGGCATGTGGGCCACAGAAAGAGAGCCCACTGATGAGGGCTGTGGGCACCGCAATGGCCAGGAAGCCACACACCCAGGATCCCAGGGCCAGCTGTGCTGAAAGCAGGCTGCTCATGATGGCTCCATAGTGTAGAGGATAGCAGATGGCGAGATAACAGTCATAAGCCATGGCTTCCAGGAGGAAGTATTCCGTGCAGCCTAACGAGAAAACAAGGTACATCTGCAAAAGGGGGCCAGTGAATGATATGGTCTGGCTTCTCCCGAGGAGGATGGCCAGGGCCTTGGGGCCTGCAGTTGTGATATACCAAATCTCCAGGAAAGAGAGATTACTCAGGAAGAAGTACATGGGGGTGTGGAGCTGGTAGGAAGTACTCACTAAAATCAAGATAGCAACATTACCACCAACTGTGAGGATGTACATCACCAGAAAAAGCATGAAGAGAGAGAGCTGAAGGGCCTGGGAGCCTGGAAAGCCCAACAGGAGAAATTCCTGGGAGACGTTTCCATTGTCTGTGCCCATTGTGGTAAGGAAATAAAGCAGGAAACAGAGACCCAAGACCGAAAGACTTTGAAACAAATTACACATTCCTAGAAAAATAGAAGTAAACGGATTCATGAAACAGTGTCAACTGATTGTAGCCATTCAGATGAGGTCTAACATCTGTGAATGCCTCTTTTGCACCTGGAAGAGTACATGGTTAATGTCAGTTAATTTAATGCAACAGTGAGTCATTTGTTATTATAACCAAGTATTAATTTAAGAAGCTAATGTGTAAATAATTTTATCTATTTTTGTAAAGACTGCAAATTTAAGATACAAGATTCAGATCCAACCTCTGTGCCTCCATCAGCCTGTTCTAGGCTTTACCATGCATTTGCTTCAGCCATAGATTACATCTAAACCCACAAGGACAGTGCTTGCTTGGGCAGCACATATGCTAAAATTAGAACCATACAGAGAAGATGAGTATGGCCCTTGCACAAGGATGGCACGTAAATTCGTGAAGCATTCCATATTTTTGTATAAATTTTTGTATGAGAGAATAACTTGAATTGTAAACTTTCACTTAAAGCACATCAATAAAAATAAATAAATAAACCCACAAGTACCGATCCCTTTTCAACTGGATTCACTATTTTCTAAGTCAACTGCTCTCTGGTCCTTGAATAAATCATGTAACTTTGTCTTTGTTCCAAAAATCTGCCTCCCAAACAGGTTTCTGTCACCTGCATATTTGACAGTAATAGCTTCCCAATTGCTCCTCTAATTTACAGGCTTTGTACTCAAAAGTACCCAAGTGTCCATCAATGGATGGATAAAAAATGTGATACATACATATGGAATATTATTTGTCTATAAATAGAAACGAACTTCAAATACCTGCTGAGACAGAGATGAACCTTGAAAATATTACAGTGAGTGAAATAAGTCACACAAAAGTACAGAAATTGTATGGTCCTACTTATATGAGATATTCAAAATAAGCAAATGCATTAGTGAAGAAGTATTGCTTCAGGGGTACTGAGGTTCTATTAAGAATAGGAAACATACAGAAATGGACAGTTGTGATAGTTTCACCACATGACCAATAACTGATATCACTAAATTGTAGACGAGAAATTGTTGAAATGACAGATGTTGTAATACATATTTCATCACAATAGTTGAAGTAGTCTTCAGAAACTGTAAGAATTTTTAAAAAGTTTCAAAATGACTTTCCTCTTTTCACAATTTGACTATGGATCTTGATTGCTTCATGTTTAAACTCATTAATATGATACGCAAATTGTCTATTACACGGATACATTGTTCACACCAAGAAATATTTCTATATTGAGCAATACACTTAGGGTATTGCTTCCACTGTGGTGACTTCACTCTTGGAATTCCCTTTTTTCCCTCTTTTCTTCTCCATGTATCACACTTTTAAACTCAACAAATGTCCTATACTCCATCACTCTCAGTTTTTACTACATGTATTCAGCATCAGTGAGTGTATATAGACCACAAAATGTGTCTACAAAGTAAACGGTCTATGCATCAGCCATACCTCATTTATGGAGGAAAGGATTTTAAGGTCATCTAGATCTGAGCTTCTCAAGTACTACTCAGCATGTCTGTCACCTGGGGTTGTTGTCAAAATGCAGATTCCAATTCAGTCATCTTGGATGGGGCCTGTGAGTCTGCATTTCACACAAGCTTCCAGAAGATGTCCCTGGTCAGGAATCACATTCCGCAGTAATGATTTTGTTTCCTTCTAATTTTTAAACAAATAATCTACAGTTCAAAGATGGCATTAGTTTTCTAAGATGTGCTTGCTTAACCCAGTGGTGTCTGGACTCATAATGGCCCTATTGTACAGAGAAGAACTGTCCCACAGGGTTTCCTAGGCTGTAAATCATTACTGAAATAGACGGCCACATCTTTCTCCTACACATTAGCTGGTGGCTTCTAACTGCCCCTTTAACTTAGCAGCCACCAGGGCTCCCTTAGGTAGTGCAAGAACCCAGATCAATAGTTAATTATACAGATAGAGAAAAACATTTCAATTGTCTTAACTTTGACTGAGGGGTGAGTAGTACAATAGGGAATGCAAAGAAAGAATGTCCCATATCAATTAATGCTAAATCATGACTTTCACAAATTTCTTGGAGGTATTATCTCCCAGTATCTGTGTCATTCTTGGTCAACCAGTATACATATCAACTCTTTTCTAGTACAAGTATCAGTATTCATTATTAATATCCTTTAGCACGGTACATTTGTTCTTTTGATAAGAAATCGTCAAGGATAAACCATTTAAATGTCAAGTTATAATAACAGCTAACAATAGCCAATGTATAGTGAATGCCTATTTGCCAGAAATTATTCTAAGCATTTTCATCTACTGTGTAATGAATTTTTGTAAATTCTACTAACTTAGTTTTATTTTTATCTTACTTGAATTGCAGATAGGAAAATTGAAACACAAAGAGGCTGACGAAGTTGTACAAAGTGAAGCAGTGACTTTTAATCACAGAGACACATTATTTTGCAGACAAAAGTTGGCAGTTTTCAGGGACTTTTTTTGTACATCTCTGTTGAATCTGATTAGCAGGCTTAAGGAAATGATAATTTATATTCAAATATGAGTCACTGCTCAAAGTCATTTCCACAATCTCCTAATACGAACAGGTTCTAGTTTAAATCTCAAGAGTCAAGTAAATAAAATAATATTTGTCAAATTCCATTTTCAAAATTTCAAAATCAATTTGTGATGATGGTAGCTTAGAGAATTAATGGAGTATTTATTACCATATTATGAAATGATAGTTTAAAATTTTAGTTTCAATTACTCTGCTGAATTGTCAGATATCAGGATCTCATTTTTTTGCAGTATGTGATACTCATGTCACACATTTAATACCTAAGTAAATTGTTCTTTATTTTAATATTTTTAGTATTAATTCTAAGATAGTATATATGGGATTGTGCATATGATTTAACAAAAGTTAAAGAAAATCAGAAAGACAGTTTGATTTACTGTTTTTAAATAAATGACCTTTAGATTTTTCAAATTAATTTATAGCTCGATCTATTTTATATGGAATATATCCAGTTTCTAATAATTTACTGAACAAAGACAATAACTAATTTTAATATCTTACATTTGGGAAGAATTTGATTTTGAGTATATAAAATAATGTCTTTTTCATACAAACATGAAATATTTAAGCAAAAATAGCTGTATATAGATTATTTCTAAATTGTAGCATATTTGAAATATTGATTGTCTGTTATGATGGCTCTATCAATGGTACAGATTTGTGATAATATTTGGACTCATTGATCAATCATTGGATAGAACATGTCAGATATATAATCCCATTCACTCACCCAGTTGCAACTCTTTCTACCATAAATGCAAGTTTCATAGACTCTGTCTTTTGGTTTCACCTTTTTTCACTTTTATTCTTCCACCATTTTCTTATTTCAAAAGAGGTATTTTTTGTTTCCATCATTCCCTTTGTCTCTTTTTGTTTATTCTATTTCTTTATTATTAACACTCATTGCTCTTCAATTAGCTCAATTTCCCATAGTCTTTGAATCTTATTCTTATGCATTTCCTTATTTCCTTTTGTCTTGTAACTCTGAGGCTGTGCAGTGCTGGTTCTATTCTAACTTCTCTCCAGGTATGTTACATTTTCTCTGTCTCACACTTTCTCATAATGAGTTCCATAATGACAAAAAGTTGCTATTAAATAATGGCTTAAATATTTATGGCTAAATCTTCTGGGAGAAGCTGAAATATTACATCTCTCTCGGGAACTTAAGGCTAATGCAAAGAGAAATGACCTTGTTTATAGATTTTTGTTAGATTTGACTGAATGAGTGGTTTCAAAAAGTTATCAATGATTTGATTTAAAGAAATAATTGCAAAATTACTGGAACAGGAAAGGGGAATTTCTTTGGGGTTTTAAATATTTTAACCTAGTTCTTTTGTCATGCTTAGCTCTCTTAGCAATTGAAAACGTTTAATGGGTTCAAGAAATTTCTGAAAAGCTCTTTAAAACAAATTAAGCAAAATGCAATTAAACAAATGATCTAAGTAAATACATGGTAATTTAATGTAAGAATGATGGAACTGAAAACTAAAAATTAGCTCAAGACAAAATATATAAACCTGGCTGTCCATCAGGTTAAAGTAGCAGGCAAAGATAAAGCCAACTTTAAATACGTTGTTAGGTGCTGAGTCCCTTCCGATTCAATAGTGACCCTATCTACAACAGAACAAAATATCCAGTCCTGTGCCATCCTTACAATTGTTACTATGTTTGAGCCCACTGTTGCAGCCACTGTGTCAATTCATCTCGTTGAGAGTCTTCCTCTTTTTCACTGACCATTGAAGTTACCAAGCGTGACGTTCTTTTCCAGGGATAACATGTCCAAAGTATGTTTGACAAAGTCTAGCTATCCTGGCTTCTAAGGAGCATTCTGGCTGTACTTCTTCCAAGACAGATTTATTTGTTCTTCTGGCAGCCCATGGTATGTTAAATATTCTTCACCAACAACATACTTCAAAGGCATCAATTCTTCTTTGGCATCCTTGTTCATTGTCCAGCTTTCACATGCATGGTGAGGCAACTGAAAATACTATGGCTTAGGTCAAGCACACCTTTGTCCTCCAAGTGACATCCTTGCTTTTCACACTTTAAGGAAGTCGTTTGCAGCAAATTTGCCCAATGCATTACGTTGTTTGATTGCTTGACTGCTGCTTCCATGGGCTTTGATCGTAGATGCAAGTAAAATAAAACCTTGACAACGACAGACTTCTCTTCATTTATCATGATGTTGCTTATTGGTCCAGTTGTGAGGATTTTTATTTTCTTTGTGTCAATGTGTAAACCATCCTGAAAGCTATAGTTTTTTATCTTCATCAGTAAGTGCTTCAAGTCATCTTCCTTTTAAGCTACCAAGGTTGTGTCATCGGCATATCGCAGTCTGTTAATGAGTCTTCCTCCAATCCTGATGCCACATTCTTTTTCTTATAGTCCAGCTTCTCAGATTATTTGTTCAGCATACAGATTGAATAAGTATGGTGAAAGGATACAACCCTGATGCACAACACCTTTCCTGATTTTAAACCACGCAGTATCTTCTTGTTCTGTTCAAACGACTGCTTCTTGGTCTATGTGCAGGTTCAGAACGAGCACAGTTAAAGAGTTCCGAAATCCCCATTTTTCACAATGTTACCGATAATTTGTTATGATCCACATAGTCGAATGCCTTTGCATAGTCAATAAAACACGGGTAAATATCTTTCTGTATTCTCTGATTTCAACCAAGATTTATCTGACATCAGCAATGATATCCCTGGTTCCACGTCTTCTTCTGAATCAGGCTTGAATTTCTGTCAGTTCCCTGTCAGTGTAGTATTGCAATCATTTTTGTATTATCTTCAACAAGATTTTACCTGGGTGCAATATTAATGATATTGTACGATAATTTTCACGTTCTGTTGGATCACCTTTCTTTGGAATGGAAATATGTATGGATCTCTTCCAGCATACTGTCCAGGTAGCTGTCTTCCAAATTTTTTGGCAAAGATGAATGAGCACTTCCAGTGTGGCATCTGTTTGTTGAAACATCTCAGTTGGTATCCTGTCAATTCTGGTAGCCTTGTTTTTAGCCAATGCTTTCAATGTAGCTTGAACTTTTTCCTTTAATACCATCAGTTTTTGATCATATGCTACCTCCTGAAATGTTTGAACATTGACCAATTTTTTTTGTAACGTGACTGTGTATTTATTCCACCTTCTTTTGCTGCTTCCTGCATAATTTCATATTTTGCCCATAGAATCCTTCAGAATTGCAACTTGAGGCTTGAATTTTTTCTTCAGTTCTTTCAGCTTGAAAAATACCGTGTGTGTTCTTCCCTTTTGGTTTTCTATCTCCAGGTCCTAGCACATTTCATGATAATAACTTACTTTTTTTTTCTTGAGCCACCCTTTGAAATCTTCTGTTCGGCTCTTTTACTTCCTCTGGTTTTCAGTTTTAAATATAATAAGAAATAATTTCAACCAAGGACATATGCCATTGCAAAGTATCATACAACTCCCTTGTTTGAGTGATTACTGCTTTATTACAGTGCGAAACTTTCTTCTTTAAAATTTCTGACTCTCAAAAACATTGATGTTTGGAATTATATGAGGAAGAATGAAATATCCAACCCTTGCTAGGAGGAACTATATCAGTTCTACACAGCCTCACTTTCCAACCCAAATGAAGAGCTTCAGATAAGGAATTTCTGAGCAGAAAAATTCCACATACATCTTTACTTTGTATTTTCTAAAGAAACGGTCTTTTGGTCCAGTTTACAGTTCAGATCTGATTTTGACCACTTTAAACATAGCCCATTTTTCTTTCAGGCTATTGAAACACTCCTTCTTTTAAATTTCACCAAAACTTTACCTTTCTGCAAAATCTATAACTCTTTTACTTTGTTGATTACTGTGGTTTTCAGCCTTCTTTATTGCCGTGAGTTGATAAACCTGACTTTGTTGGACCAGTGGTGTGTCCCTAGTGGCCTTAGGCTGATTGGGCTGGGACAGAACAAAAGGAAGAGTGCAAACACATGTCAAAAATCATATATAGAAATATTTTTAACCCTAACAAATTCTTTGTATGCACTCACTTGTAAGCTTATATATTGTGCTGCTTAATTGGCTTTTATTTTCAAGCTACTGTTTATCATCATCTTTGTGTTAATAAGCATTCATCTGATAACCACTATACAATGAAATTTAAGGGATAGAAAAGAAATAAAAGAATTTCTATCTCTCCTTTGTTTTTCATATCTAATAGATTTTGTTCATTTGTGAAATGATCTGAAAATATTTTGTATAGTATCACCACTAATGCATAATAAAAGTAGATTTCTTTCATAATAGCCAAAAATAAGTGATGAAAATTAATGTCCAGTTTACAGATTGAATGCTTTGAGTTTTCAGAGGGTCTTTAATTAGGCAGAAGATTTAAAGAAAGAGGTAGAAGACATTGTAAGGAAAATAATACCCTTAGAAAACTGAGGCAGTAGGTTATTATTTTTATTTAGCCATTATTTTTTGTATTAGTGAATGGTTCTGGTTAAAGAGCCATAGGAATAAGCATCTACAAAAGTCTTGAAATCCAAGACTAAGGTATCATATTCAGTTATTGAATATAATACATTAATTAATAAGGTAACATGTATGTATTTGACCAAAGCATGAAAATGAAGATATGCTATACTTGTTTCTTAAAATTTTTAGTGTCATGTCTTTGATTTGTCCTATTCCTGAAATAGAGTTGAATTTTGAAGAAATGAAATTAATTAAACCTTTAAATTACAAAACTACTGATACTGAAAAATAAAAAAAAAATTGATGTAAAGTAATTTTTTTTAATAGTTGTTCTGCAAGGCAATTTGGCAGAAGCCTTCTCTCCTCTGAGCAATGACTACGGTACCTAACTTCTGGAAAAAATTTCTAGCATTTTTACTGTAGTTTATCCTTCATGTTTGCATTCACAAAAATTATCTATATCAAGAATGGGAAAAAGTTACTTTCTCAAGTGTGAACTTATTTAATATGTAATGACTGTTCCAGTAATGACTGTATGAATGACTTCCACTGGGAGGAGGAGTGGGTGCTTTGATCTCTTATCAGATATTGGCATAATGACTATCCTGGTGCAAGTTGAAGGGGAAGGTGGCACTGAGATGTGAAGGGTGGCTAGGATGGTCTGCAACTGTTCCCTCCAGCTCCACAACCACCCACCCATAAGAAGGAATGTTTATATCATAATTACTAGCTTTCCATCATTACCCTTTTATAACTTCAATCACTTATGGGTCAGTAATTTTACCTACCTAAGATTTTCCAAGTGAAGTGCTGATATTTTTGTAATTTCAACTTTTATTAACACTGACCACATACAGATCTTATGCCTTCATTTTTAACCTCTGAAAGGTAATGACATCACCATTTACTATTCTTGCCTTTTCAATGAACATCAAATTTGCCCCAAGATTTTCATTATCATAATTTATTTTGCGATAATTATACTTGGCCACTCCTTGCTGAAGATACCCCTGGTTGCACAGTGGTTAAAATCTTGGCTGCTAACCAAAAGTCAGCAGATGAAATCCGCCAGCCACTCCCTGAAACCCTATGGGGCAGTTCTACTCTGCCCTATAGGGTTGCTATGAGTTGGCATTGACTTGATGGCAACGAGTTTGGGCTTTTTGTTTTTGCTAAAGATAGAGGCTACACATTCTCAAGGGAATATACTTAGACGTTAATTATAGGGTTATATGAAATTACATTCTGAGCAGTAGTAGAGAGTCATTTCCATTTCTGCACATTGTTGCCAAGATTTGGTATTTCTAGTCTTTGAAAGATTTATTTATCCAGTGAATAAAAAGAGATATCTAATTTTTATGTTAATGTGCATTTTCCTGATTACTGGTGATTTTGACCATCATTTCAATGTTATTTGCCTTTTGGTGTCTTCCATAAATTGCATCATTATATGCTTTATTTTCCATTAGATTATTTGTCCTTTTAAATGATTTATGGTACTTGTTTTATATTCTGGGAACTGATTATGTGTTATATATTTTGTGAACATATTTTCTGAGAATCGTTCCTTATTTTCCAACATTATTTACTGTGTTTGTTTTATAGAAAAGTTTACCCTTTGATGCAGTCACATTTACCAGTAATGTCCTTTAGGACTTTTTATTTTGGGGTTTTATTGAAGTAATTCTTAACTGAACATGTAAAAAATAATTCAACTGTTTTCTTTGAAGTATTTTGATGTTCTGAGTATACAATTTATGTTTTTATCTCACCTAAATTTTACTTTTGTGTACCCTGTGAGATGGATTTTTTTAATTTAGTTTTAATTCTTCCAACATCATTTTATTCCATAGTTCTTTCTTTTCCACTGATGCTCAATGATTCCTCAGTTATATTCTGGTCTCCATTCATGACTGGACTGGGTTCTCTTCCCCAGCTTCATTTGCTATCACTGAATAACCACTGTTTTAATGGTTATATGTTAGAGAAATGCTGGTATCTTTGTTAGGCTCAGTATTTCTCAAGCTGAAAGAACTGAAGAAAAAATTAAAGCCTTGAGTTGCAATTTTGAAGGATTCTATGGGCAAAATATTGAAGGACACAGGAAGCATCAAAAGAAGATAGAAGGAATACCCAGAACTGGTTGATGTTCAACGATTTCAGGAAGTAGCATATGCTCAGGACCCGGTGGTACTGAAGAAAGAGTTCCAAGCTGCACTCAAGATATTGGTGAAAAACAAGACTGCAAGAATTGACGGAATACCAATTGAGATGTTTCGATAAAAGGATGCAGCACTGGAGGTGTTCACTTGTCTATGCCAAGAAATTTGTAAAACAGCTACCTGGCCAACCAACTGAAGAGATCCATGTATATGCACATTCCAAAGAAAGATGGTTCAACTGAATGTGGGAATTATCGAACATTATCATTAATATCACAAGCCAAAAAGCAGAAAATATCAGGAAGATGTTTACCTGTGTTTTATTGACTATGCAAAGACATTCAACTGTGTGGATCATAAAAAATCATAGCTAGCATTGGGAAGAATGAGAATTCCAGAATACTTAATTGTAGTCATGAGGAACCTGTACATAGACCAAGAGACATTCGTTCGAACAGAGCAAGGGGATAGCGCCTGGTTTAAAATCAGGAAAAGTGAGTGTCATGGTTGAATCCTTTCACCATACTTAGTCTGTGTGCTGAGCAAATAATCCGACAAGCTGGACTATATGAAGAAGAATGTGGCATCAGGATTAGTGTAAGACTTATTAACAACCTGCAATATGCAGATGACCCAACTTTGCTTGCTGAAAGTGAAGAGGACTTAAAGCACTTAAGATTAAAAATTCAGTATGGATTACACCCGAACATAAAGAAAAAATCCTCATAACTGGAATAATAAGCAACATCGTAATAAATGGAGAAAAGAATGAAGTTGTCAAGGATTTTATTTAATTGGATCCACAATCAACATCCATGGAAGAGTCAGGAAATCAGACAACATATTGCGTTGGACAAATCTGCTGCAAAAGACCTCTTTAAAGCATGAAAAACCAAAGATGTCACTTGGAGGACTAAGGTGCGTCTGACCGAAGCCACGATATCTTCGATAGCCTTGTATGCATGTGAAAGCTGGATAATGAACAAGGAAGACCAAAGAATCGATGCCTTTGAATTATGGTGTTGAAGAGTATTGAATATACCATGCACTGCCAGAAGAATGGACCAATCTGTTTTGGAACAAATACAGCCAGCGTGATCCTTGGAAGCAAGAATAGCAAGACTTTGTCTCACATACTTTGCACATGTTATCAGGTGGGACCAGTCCCTGGAGAAGGTCATCATGCTTGGTGAAGTGAAGGTCATTGTAAAAGAGGAAGACACTGGATGAGACAGATTGACACAGTAGCTGCAACAATGGGCTAAAATATAACAACAATTGTGAGAATGGCACAGGACCAGGCAATGTTTTGTTTTGCTGTGCATGAGGTTTCTGTTAGTCTGAACTGACTCGATGGCACCTAATAACACCACCAGTAATTCTGAGGCTTTATTTGATTCTGGTTTAACATTTTTTTAAAAAGATATTTCAAAGATGATGTATTCTATATTTTACACTACATAAGACACATAATGACAGGTGGTTTAACTACTCTTCAAACTAACTGTGATTGCTCACTTAGGGAGACTATGATCAATTCTCTCCATTGCAAATATAAAATAAGTAACTCAAAGTTGAAATCTTGGCACTATGAGACTATCTCATTCTCTTACAGGCACTCTCCTAATACTCTTAGCAACCATTTCTGATTCTTTCTTAAACTAGTTACAACATAGGTGATTAAAAATGATGACTTTTCTAATTATATCATACCTTCTATACTTATATAGGGTCACTATGAATTGGAATCAACTCGACTGCAGTAGTTTTTATTTATTTTTATTTAATGTCAATCTTCTAAAGACAACAAACAAATAACTTTTTCATGAGTGTTTTCCAAGTAGTAAAAACATATAGACAGTGAGTGTACTGAAAAATCTCCAGGGACTTCTCATAAGGTGTACAATTTCTGAAATATTTAGATCAATACCACTTTACCACTACAATTATACATAAGGACAGGCTAAGAGTCTTTTATCTTTTGACAAGTATGCTCATGCAACTCGAGCAATGGTACACATCGAACATATCCAATTATGTTTAACAAAAATCCTTCTCTAAAGGAAAAGAACAAATGATTTTAAGATTTTTCATGGGCCCTCTGGGAAAACTTAAAGATCATTTTATGTGTAAGAGATATCATGAAGATATTATTTTATTTATAGAGTCTGACTTGGTATGGTAAAAACCAAAAGAATTGTCAGAGGATATTTTGGGACATGATAAAATAAGATGGTATGTGACTGGGAAATAACACCTGTTCATCTATTTAATCCAAGTGACAATAGATCATTGGTAACATGATTGAAAAAAAAAACCTTCACAACCTTTTTTTTAGATAAATAATGATATAAAAAGTTAATATAAAACACAGGAAAGTATTCTGGTAAGACACAGACTCTCGAGGTTCATTACATAGAAATTATAGAAGAACTTCTAAAACTGTAGGCACTAGTGAATAAACCAAAGAACTAATACCACAACCAAGTAAATTCTGACTCATGGCAACCCCATGTGTTACAGAGTAGAACTGTTTCATAGGGCTTTCTTGATCGTAATTTTACAAGAGCAGATGACCAGGCCTTTCTTCTATGGGGCTTATGGGCATATTCGAACCACTAACTTTAGGTTAGCAGTTAAATGCAAATTGTTGTCACCACCCAGGGCTTAGCCTCCCATAGAAGAAAGACCATCACAATTGAGTCACTTCTGCTATAAATTTAACATATTTCATTGCTTCTTTTCAGACTCATATAACCACACACTCACACCCCCACACCCCCACACACACATTAAATGTGACATAGGGGAGATAAATATCTTTCTGAATTGTGGGCATATAATTTTTAGACCTCTTCCTGGTATCTTTCTGGAAATACCATTTACCTGAATGACCACTGTTCATCTTCGAGAACTAGGCTCAGATGCATCTTCCTCCAGGACTTTGCCTCTGCTTTGGATATCTTCCTGAGGATTGTTTAAGGACATGGGCTCACCTGTATAATGACCCTTAGTCTTCTTTGTTATTTTGTCTGTCTATTGCTTTGCATCAGCACCAGATAGATCCTTCAGGGAAGGTACGTGTGAATTTCAACTTAGTGTTTCCAAAGTTTTTCATGGTACTATAGTCATTAAAGGAGCCCCAGTGGCTCAGTGATGAAGAGCTTGGTTGCTAACCAAAAAGTTGGCAGTTCAAATCCACCCACCGCTCCTTGGAACCCTACCGGGTCGCTATGAGTCAGAATCGACTAGATAGCAACAGGTGTTTTGCTTTATAGCCATTAAAACAACTCAATATATTTTGTTTGTTTTATTTTCAGTGAATGAAATAGAGAAAATGAGCTGTTAAATGATCAAAAATGAAAACTTATCCTGAAAAACAGAACCAGTTCTTCCAGAGAAATATACTACAGAGGGAGAGATGTTTTGTTTTATAAGAGCACAAATGAGAAACATGACACCTATGTGATATCCTGGTCTGACCTTAGAAACAGTCACTAAGGTTCATGAGTGTTTATTTCCTTAGTACACTGCTTTCTCTTCTGAGGTCTTTCCAAAGTTATAAGATAATTTATGAGAAAATTATTTGTGATCTATAAGATACTGTATCACTGACAGATTCTTGGAAATGTTAAATGCTGTGAGCCTCTTGACATGTTTTTTTGAAGCAACTTCACAAGAGACTGTTTCATGTCCTTGTTTCTGACGTTGTAGATTATAGGGTGAATATTGGAGGTACCACATTGTAGATGACACAAAGCAGCTTGTCAATAACTGATAGTGTATTTGAGAAATTAAAAAGAATTTTTTAAATTGTGCTTTAGATGAAGGTTTACAGAGCAGATTAGTTTCTCATTAAACAGTTAATATACATATTGTTTTGTAACATTGGTTGCCAACCCCACAACATGTCAACACTTTTCCCTTCTTGACCTTGAGTTCCACCATTTCTATTTGTCCTGATTTCCTGTCACCTCCTGCCTTCTTGTCTTTGCCCCTGGGCTGGTGTGTCCTTTAAATCTATTATACATGGTTGAGCTATGTGTATTATTGCTTGTTTTATAAGCCTGTCTAATCTTTGGTTAAAGGGTGAATATCAAGGGTGACTTCAGTAATTAGTTAAAAGAATGTCCGCGAGCCATACTATCAGGGTTTCTCCAGTCTCTGTCAGACCAGTAAGTCTGATCTTTTTGTGAGTTCAAATTTTGTTCTACATTTTTTTCCAGCTCTGTTCAAGACCCTCTATTGTGATCTCTGTCAGAGCAGTCAGTGCTGGTATCTGGTCACTATGTAGTTGTGCTGGATTCAGTCTGGTGGAGGCTGTGGTAGTTGTGGTCTGTTAGTACTTTGGATTAATCTTTCCCTTGTGTCTTTTGTTTTCATCATTTTCCCTTGCTCCAGATGGGGTGGGACCAGCGGAGTATCTTAGGTGGCCACTCAAGAGCTTTTAAGACCCCAGACGCTACTCACCAAAGTAGGATATACAATATTGTCTTAATAAACTCTCATGCCAATTGAGTTACATGTCCTTGGAAACCATGGTCCCCAGGCCTCAGCCCAGAATTCTGTCCCTCGGGAGTTTGGAAGTGTCTATGGAGCTTCCATGACCTTGCCTTGGACAAATTGTGCTGGCTTGCCCAGTATTATGTACTGTCTTACCCTTCACTAAAGTTACCACTTATCTATTCTCTAGCTAGTTTTTTTTCTCTCCCCACACCTCCCTTCCCTTGTAACCATCAAAGATTGTTTCTTTCTGTGTGTAAACCTTTCCATGAGTTTTTATATAGTGGTCTCATACAAGGTGATTGACTTATTTCATTCAGCATAACGCCCTCCAGATTCATCCATGTTGTGAGATATTTCAAAAATTCATCATTGTTTTTTAAGGTTACATAGTATTCCATTGTGTGTATGCACCATAGTTTGTTTATCCATTCATCTGTTGATGGGCATCCAGGTTGTTTCCATCTTTTTGCTATTGTGAAATATGCTGCCATGAACATGGGTGTGGATATGTCAATTCATGTGACAGCTCTTATTTCTCTAGGATTTATTCCTAGGAGTGGGATAGCTGGATGGTATGGTATTTCTATTTTTAGCTTTTTAAAGAAACATCATATTGATTTCCGAAATGATTGTACCATTTTACATTCCCACCAGCAGTGCATAAGAATTCAGATAAGTCTCCCCTCACTTCTCCAACATTAGTTATTTTCTGTTTTTTTTGTTGTTGTTGTTGTTGTTGTTGTTGATTAGTGCCAGTAAGGTCCGAGTGAGATGGTATCTCATTACGGTTTTAATTTGCATTTCTCTAATGCCTAGTGATCTCGAGCATTTCCTCATGTGTCTGTTAACTGCCTGAATGTCTTCTTTGTGAAGTGTCTTTTCATATCCTTTGCCCATTTTTAATTGGATTATTTGTGTTTTTGTTGTAGAGGTATTGGATTTTCCTATAGATTTTAGAAATTAGGCCTTTGTTGGATTTGTCATAGCCAATTTTTTTCCCCAACCTGTAGGTTCTCTTTTCACTCTTTTGGTGAAATCTTTTAATGATCACAAGTGTTTAAGTTTTAGAAGATATCAGTTATCTAGCTTATCTTCTAGTGTTTGTGCATTGTTAGCTTTGGTTTGTATGCTATTTATGCAGTGTACTAGGGCCTGTAGTGTTGACTCCGTTTCTTCTTCTATGATCTTTATAGTTTCTGGTTTTATATTTAGGTCTTTGATCTATTTTGAATTAGTTTTTCTGTATGGTGTGAGGTATGGGTGGTGTTCCTTTTTTTTTACAGATGGACATTGAGTTTTGTCAGTACCATCTGTTAAAAAGACAGTCTTAATATGTGTACTGACTGTTTAATGAGAAACTATTTATTCTGTAAATCTTCATCTAAAGGACAATAAAAAAATTTTTTAAAAAAAGACAGCCTTTTCCGTATTTAATGGACTTTGGGCCTTTGTCAACAATCAGATGACCGTAGGTGGATGGATTTATATCTGTTTTATCTATACTGTTCCATTGATCAATGTGTTTGTCATTGTACCAGTACTAGGCTGTTGTGACTACCATAGCTGTATAGTAGGTTCTGAGGTCAGGTATTGTGAGGCCTCCTACTTTATTCTTCTACTTCAATAGCACTTTACTTATCCTTGGCCTCTTTACTTTCCATATAAAGCTAATGATTACTTTTTCCATCTCATCAAGCTGTTGGTATTTGGATTGGAATTGCTTTGGGTAAAATTGTCAGTTTCACAATTTTGAGTCTACCTATCCATGAGGATGGTATGCTTTTCCATTTATATAGGTCCCTTTTTGTTTCTTGTAGTAATGTTTTATAGTTTTTTTTTTTTGTATAGGTCTTTTATGTCCCTGGTTAGATTTATTCATAAGTAGTTTACTTTTTAGGGGCTATTATAAATGGTATTGCATTCCTGATTTCATTTTCGTAATTCTCCTTATTGGTGTATAGGAACCCAACTCATTTTTGTATGTTTATCTTGTATCCTGTTCCTCTGCTGAATCAATTAGTTCCAGTAGTTTTCTTGTGGAGTCTTTGGGGCTTTCTATGTATAATATCATGTCATCTGCAAATAGTGATAGTTTTACTTCTTTGTTACCAATTTGGATGCCCTTTATTTATTTTTCTTGCCTTATTCCTCTACGTAGGATGTGCAGCACAGTGGTGATAAAGTCCATCCTTTTATTGTTCCTGCTCTCAGGAGGAATGTTTTCAGCCTCTCTCCATTAAGAATGATGTTGAATGTTGGTTTTGTATAGATGTCCTTTATTATGTTCAGGAATTTCCATTTTATACTTATTTTATTGAGAGTTTTTATCAGGAATGGGAGTTGGATTTCATCGAATATCTTTTCTGTGTCAATTGAGATGATCATGAGATTCTGTTATTTTCCTTTATTTGTGTGGTGTATTTCATTGATTGATTTTCTATTGTTGAACCATC
The DNA here is from genome assembly GCA_030035585.1 of Dugong dugon. Taxonomy (NCBI): domain Eukaryota; kingdom Metazoa; phylum Chordata; class Mammalia; order Sirenia; family Dugongidae; genus Dugong; species Dugong dugon. The sequence continues at coordinate 1,080,050 of CM057475.1, read as the reverse complement.
CTTGCATAGCTGGTATGAATCCCGCTTGGTCATATTATTTTTTTGATATGATGCTGAATTCTATTGGCTAGAATTTTGTTGAGAATGTTTGCATCTATATTCATGAGAGATAGTGGTCTGTAATTTTCTTTTTTTTGTGGTGCCTTTGCCTGTTTTTTGTATCAGGGTTATGATGGCATCATAGAAAGTATTTGGAAGTATTCCTTCCTTTTCTATGTTCTGAAATAGTTTGAGTAGTGCTGGTGTGAGTTCTCTGAATGTTTGGTATCATTCTCTAGTGAATCCTTTTGGGGCAGGACTTTTTGTTGTTGTTGGAGTTTATTATTATTATTATTATTATTACATTTTCAATCTCTTCTCTTGTTATAGGTCTGTTCAGATTTTCAACCTCAGTTTGCATTAGTTTAGGTAGGCATTTGTCCATTTCCTCTAGGCTTTGAAATTTGTTGGAGTACTGTTTTTCATAGTGCTCTGTTATGATCCTTTTTATTTCATTTGGGTCTGTTGTAATATCCTCATTTCATTTCTTATTTTGGTTATTTGCATCCTCCCTTGTTTTTCTTTTGTCCATTTGGCTAGTGGTTTGTTGATCCTTTCAAAGAACCAATTTTTGGTTTTGTTGATTCTTTCTATTGTTTCTCTATTCTCTATGTCATTTATTTTTGCTCTGATCTTTATTATTTCCTTTCTTCTCGTGGCTGTGGGCTCCTTTTGCTGTTCTCTTTCTGTTTGTTCCAGTTACATAGCTAATATTTTGATTTTGTCCTTTCTCTTCTTTTCAGATGTGTGCATCTATTGCTATAAATTGACCTCTGAGCAGTGCCTTTGCTGAGTCCCAAAGGTTTTGGTATGATGTGTTTTCATTCTCGTTTGATTCTAGGAATTTTTTGATTCCATCTTTTATTTCTTCTATTACTCATTGGTTTTTAAGCAGGATGTTATTCAGTTTCCATGTAATTGATTTTTTTCCTTGCTCTTCCTGTTGTTGATTTCTACTTTGATGGTGTAGTGATCAGAGAAGATACTTTGACTTATCTCAGTGTTTTGGATTTTGTTGAGGGTTGCTTTGTGGCCTAAGATGTGGCCTATTCTGGATAACCTCCCATGTGAGTTGGAAAAGAATGTGTACTCTGCTGCTCTTGAGGGGAGTGTTCTATATATGTCTATGAGGTCAAGTTGGTTGCTTGTGGCCTTTAGATCTTCTGTATCTTTGTTGAGTTTCTTTCTAGATGTTCTGTCCTTTACTAAGAGTGGTGTGTTGAAGTCTCCTATTATTGTGGAACTGCCAATTTCTCTTTTCAGTGATATTAGGGTTTGTTTTATATATTTTGGAGTCTCTTCATTGGGTTTGTAGGTACTTATTATGGGTATGTCCTCATGGTACATTGTCCCTTTAATCATTATATAATGTCCTTCCTTGTCTTTTATGGTGGATTTTTTTAAAATCTATTTTATCTGAGATTAGTATTGACACTCCTGCTCTTTCCTGGCTATTGTTAGCTTGACATATTTTTTCCATGCTATGATTGTTAATATATTTATGTCTTTGTTTCTAAGGTGTGTCTATTGTAGACAGCATATTGATGGGTCCTGGTTTTTTAAATCCATTCTGCCACTGTTTCTCTTTTTGGGTGCATTTAAGCCATTTACATTCAGAGTGATTATCGGTAGATGTGAGTTTATTGTTTTCATTTTGTAGTGCTTTTTTAGTGCTGTTCTTTTGCTGATGTTTTCTTTGTTCCTCTTATTCTCCTGTGTTATATTCCTTTTGTTTGTGGATTTTTTGTTTCTTTCCTTCTTTCATTTTAAGAGATTTTTTGTGCTTACTGAGACTTCATGTTTTTCTTCTTTATTTTGGTGAGTAGGTTTGTTAGCTTTCTTTGTGATTATATTTAAATTTACCCCTATCTTCCTAAGTTTAAACCAGTCTTTTGTTAGTTAATATCACCTTGACTTCCTCTCTATTTTTAAGTTCTAAACGTACACCATTTATACCCTCTCTTATTACTCTGAAGTTGTCATTTATAGATTGACCTCTCTGGTTCTCTGTTGTAAATCTTTTAGTTTTATCATTGAGATATCATTACTTAGATTGGTATCTGTTCAATGCTGCCCTGTGTCCTAGATTCAGGTTTTTTTTGATGTTGTGGTTCTTTAACCAAATGTCTCCCTTTAATAATTCTTGTAAGTTGGTTTGGTTTTTACAATTCCCCTTCATTTCTGTTTTTCTGGAAATGTCCTAATTTCACCAACATATTTGAATAAGAATTTTTCAGGATATATTATTCTTGGTTGGCAATCTTTCTTCTTTCAAAGTTTTATATATGTCATCCGATTGCCTTTTTGCCTGCATGGTTTCTGCCGAGTAATCAGAGCTTAGTCTTATTGTTTTCCCTTTGTACGTGACTTTTCATTTTTCTCAAGCTGTTCTCAGCATTCTTTCTTTGTCTTTGGTTTTTGCGAGTGTAATTATGATATGTCTTGATGACTTTCTTTTGGGGTCTATCCTCTTTGGTGTTTGTTGAGCTTCTTGAATGGTCAGCTTTTCATCTTTCATGATATTAGGGAAGTTTTCTGTCAGCAAATCTTCAATGATCTTCTCTGTGTTTTCCATTCTCCCCCTTCTTCTGGAACTCCGATCCCATGCAAATTTTTGCTTTTGATTGAATCCTAAATAGTTCTCAGGGTTTCTTCATTTTTCTTCATTCTTTTTCCTCATTTTCCTCAAACAAAGTGATATCCGTGGATTTTCTTCAGTTTTACTCATCCTGTGTTCCACTGTTACAAATTTGCTCCTAAAATGTGCTATGGCACTGTTCATTTCTGAAATCTTGTTTATCTTTTGGATTTCTAATTGCTGTTTCTGTATGACTTCTAATTGTTTATTTATTTTGACATTTTGTTCCTGTATTATTTTCCTGAATTCTTCCATTGCTTTGTGTTTTCCCTGAATTTGTCTATTTTTTCCTTATTTTTGTCTGTGTTTCCTAATCCCTTGGAGACCCTTGAATATTAGACTTTTTAATTCCTTATCAAGCAGTTCCAGTGCCTTTTCTTCTACTGGAAAGTCACCTGGTGTTTTATTTTGGTCACTTTCTGGAGCCATTCATCCCTTTTTTTAAATATGTTTTGATATTTTATATGTTTTTAATGTCTCTGGGACATTCAGGAATTATTTTCTTCATTAATTGATTGTAGAGTTGTTTGTTTTATCCTGCTTTTATTGTTTTATTCATTTATGTCTTGGCAGGTAAGCTGGGAGTGTTTTGTTGCTTGCTCATGTGTAGGTACAATATTTCTCACTACCTTGTCCAGGTAGGCAGAACTAGATGCTCAGCTATGGTGCAGCAGTGTAGATCCAGCAGTGGAGAGTGACAAGGATATTATTTTGTGGCATGAACTGGGGCCAACAGGGTTCATCCGTGGTGCAGTGTGGGGTGGGGTCCAGGAGTCTGGATGTCCAAGCCAGTACCACTCAGGGGCACAGTGTTCAGTGCATGGTGTAGATAGGCAGGATGGAAGGAAGAAGATGTGATTGTGGAGCTAAGTGGATGAGAGAAAGAAGAGAAGGAAGGGAGAGAAGCCAAAAAAATGAAGAAAATAAGCCCCCAAAAATAAATAAAATGGCATTGCAGGAGTGGGGCAGACCCATGGAGGCTGAGAACTGGTGGCTCACTAGCTGAGAGGTGTGGCTTGGCCTGTCAAGAAGAGGTGTTCGTGGCACACAGGGCTAGGTGAGTGAAACAGTAAAGGAAGGAAGGGATAGGGAGAGAAGAAACAAAAACAGAAACAAATAACTACAAATGAATATGGTGCTGAGAGAGCCAGCTGTTGAGTGTGGGATGGAATTGAGGTTGTGAGTGAGTGATGTCTTTCTATGGTGCATCAGGAATGGGTGGAGGCAGTGCAGGGCCTAGGTGAGAGGGAGAAAGAAAAAATATGGAGCTGAGAGAGCCGGCCTGAATCTGTGAAACATCTCAAAGCATGGATGAATCTGGAAAGCACTATGCTGAGTGAAATTAGTCAGTCACAGAAGGACAAATATTGTATGAGATCACCATTATTAGAACTCAAGAAATGGTTTAAACACAGAAAAAAACATTCTTTGATGGTTACTAGGGTGGGGAGGGAGGGAGAGTGTTACTCACTAACTAGACAGTAGACAAGAATTATCTTAGATGAAGGGAAGGACTGCGCACACTACAGGGGAAGTCAGCACAACTGGACTGAACAAAAAGCTAAGAAGTCTCCTGAATACAACCAAGCACTTCAAGGGACAGAGTAGCAGAGGCGGGGGTCTGGGGACCATGGTTTCAGGGGACATCTAGGTTAACTGACATAACAAAACTTATTAAGAAAATGTTCTGCATCCCACTTTGTTGAGTGGTGTTGGGGGTCTTAAGAGGTAGCAAGCGGCCATCTAAGATACACTGATTTCTTCCAACCCACCTGGAGCAAAAGAGAATGAAGAACACAAAAGGTACAAGGAAAATATTAACCAAGAGACAGAAAGGGCCACATAAACCAGAGATTCTATCAGCCTGACACCAGAAGAACTAGATGGTGCCCAGCTACCACAGATGACCACCCCGACAGGGAACACAACAGAGAGTCTCTGATGGAGAAGGAGAAAGGTGGGGTGCATAACTCACCTTCTAGTAAAAAGACCAGACTTAATGGTCTGACTGGAGGGAAACCAGAAGACACGGCCCCCACACTTTCTGTTGGCCCAGAACTGAAACCATTCCCAAAGCCAACTCTTCCTACAAAGATTAGGTTGGACTTCAGGACATAAAATGATACTTGTGAAGAGAGCGATTCTTAGCTCAAGTACATACATGAGACTAAGCAGGCAGCTGCTGTCCAGAGGCGAGATGAGAAGGCAAAAAGGGACAGGAGCTGGTTGAATGGATATGGGAAATCTGGGTTGGAAAGGAGTGTGTAGTCATATTACAGGAAGAGCAACTACAGTCACATAGTAATGTGTATATAAACTGTTGTATGATAAACTGACTTGAAATGTAAGCTTTCACTTAAAGCACAAAAAAGTTAAGTGGGTAATTATGTTTTAGGAGATATAGGCTTTTACCTTGTAGTTTCAATAAGATCTCAAAATTTGAATTGAAATAATACTTATTGTGAGGAATAAATTAGATACTTCAGATATAATACTTGTATGATTTAGAAAACAAGAATTGAATTGATTGAAAATAAATCAAGTTAATTTGCCAGATAAAAGTCTTACATAAATATAGTAGTTCTGTTCTTTTCTAATAAAATTATTCTCTTTAGTCATACTGCTGTTGCTAGCATCGATTCTTGGATAAATTACTCATATATGACAGGCTGTGTGTATGGTTGTTGAAAACAGTCTTTTTTTATATTCTCATTTAATAAATTTGTTGATAGATACTCCTTGAAATGTATGAAATTCCTCATATTAATATCAGCTTTGTTTCTGGATCAAGACTCAAAATCAATCATTTAGATTTCAAGCAAAGGCACAGCGAGGGTAAGGAGAGCCCAGGGGCAATCTCTAAATTTGCAACCCTCCTCCTGGAGGAGGTATGGTTTGCCAGCTGGCTTCATCTGGGGCCCACTTGGACTTGCATCCTTGGGCAAATTCCCCCCCCTCTAACTCCAATTTGCTATGCCTCTGACTTCGAATCCCAATTCTTTTCCTATCAAACAGAATACTTACACCTCAAAATTCAGTCCCCACCCAAGAACCAAAGTAACATCCATTCTCTGAGTTTCATCCTCCAATATTTATCTATCAAATCTCCAATGATTAAAACGAAGAATTTAAGTAAAGAGTAAAGGAAAAGTTTGGGGTGCAAAGATTTTTGTGTAGCTTGACATCCAAGAAAGTCCCTTTGTGGAAATCAGTCTATTATGTTGATATCCTACAAATTATTTTAGGCTCCTGGAATGGAAGCTAGAGATATATTTGGTGTATAATGCTAGAGTTTCATCATTTCAGCCAATCTAGTTCAGGATAATCACTTAATAGATATGACAGGGGAAACTTAATGACTAGGAAAACTACGTATCCATTAACCTGAACAGGAAAACAAATATTGTCTAGAATGCAAGGACTCATGTTAAATTATAAGCATATTAAACTGTTGTTAAATATGTGAATTATATCTCCCTAGCCGCTCTTAAAATTCTCTCTTCATCTTTGGTTTTGGTAAGTTTGATTATAAAATGTCTTGGTGACTTTCTTTTGGGATCTACCTTATGTGAAGTTGGATGAGTTTCTTGGATAGATATCTTCTCATCATTCATGATATCAGGGAAGTTTTCTGTCAACAAATCTTCAACAATTTCCTCTGTTATCCCCCCTGTTCTGGTACTCCAATCACTCTATCTCTTGATAGAGTCCCACGTAACTCTTAGGGTTTCTTCGTTGTTTTTAATTCTTTTATCTGATTTTTCCTCAAATAAGTTGGCATCAAGTGCTTTATCTTCAACGTCACTAATTCTAACTTCTACTGCCTCAGTTCTGCTCCTAGGACTTTCTATTGAGTTGTCTAATTCTGGAATTTTATTGTTAACCTTCTGGATTTCTGATTGCTCTCTCTCTATGGATTGTTGCAGCATATTAAATTTGTCATGTTCTTGAATAACTTTTTTAAGTTCCACTACCACTTTGTGTGTGTGTTCTTGGAAGTTTTTGCACTTTGTCGAATTTCCTTTCTAATTTCTGGAAGAGTTCTGTATATTAATCTTATTCTGCCTCTGGTAATTCCAAGAAATTCTCTTCCTCCAGAGAATGTATCGACTCTTTGTTTTGGGAGCTTGCTGAAGCCATCATGGACTGCCTCTTTATGTGATTTGATATTGACTGTTGTCTCGGAGCCATCAACATGTTATTATAATTTTATTTTATATATTTTTAGTGAGTCCTAGCTTCTTGTTTTCTTTTGTTTTGATATACCCCAATAGGCTGCTCCTGTGCACTAGTTTGATTATTGGCACCCTTGAAGCTCTAACGTCCTGTCACCAGGTAGTTCTGTTAGTAAGTATGTGCACTCAGGAGTCTGTTATATTTTCCTATATGGGTTCAGCTCGGGTGTCCAGGCAGTTGGTCACCAAGTGTGTGGTGCATGCTCTCACCTACAGTCTTAGAGGCATGGATGATTGGTGTAGGCACCGGTATCTGGCTGCAGTATGGGGTCAGGTGATGAGCCAAGCAGGGGGCTGATGGCTTCCCCTGAGAGTGTGAAAGGAAAGCATGTACCTATTCCCTAGGGCGAGTAGGTTGGTGAGTACTCCACTCTGTTGGCTGTAAAAACTCAAGGGCACCACTTATTCTTGGACCCCTGTAGCAGGTGACTAGGTGGCGTTGGTGAAGCCACCAGTCCTGAAGCCCCAGGTGTGGATTGGTAAAGGTGACTGCTTAAAAGGCAGGGCTGTGTCAAGGGTCACAAATATGCCACTTCACAGCTGAAACAGTTGAACTTAGACTTCAAATGTTTACCCTGTTGTACTGTGGTAGTGAGGGCTAACGCTGTTGACATGGGTCCCCACAAGTCTATACAGGGGTGTAAGGCACTCAAAGTCTGCGGACCCCTTATGCCTGTGCCTCGCAAAGGAGCTCTGCGGACCCTAAGTTCCTGGCTTAAGGAGCCGGTAGCTGATTTGTTCCCTCTCCAAGGCCAGGAGAATGGATCTGGATGCCTTTTGTGATCTACTTCCGGCCCAGCAGACTCAGACTTCAGAAGGCCAGACTAGTGCACAGCGGGGAGGAGGGAGGAGTTAAAAGGGAGAGAGGTTTATCCCAAATGGTCTTTTTTTTTTTAAATCCCTGCAAAAGTTCGCGTGCAGGTACTTATCTTTAGCCACTTGAGAGCTGCTTTTCACTGGTTCAGAGTGTCCAAGCTGAATCTCAGCTGCCGGATCTCTTTTGATGTGGAAACTGCCTCCCGAGCGAGTGCCTGCAGCTTTTTGCCTGCTTCGCTACATACCTCAGAGCCAGTGGTGGCTGAAGAGCTGTGGCTGTAGCCAAGTGAGTCTGGTCTGGCACTTCTTGCTTTTTCAGAACCGTCTCCCTCGTGGAGGACCTTTTGTTGGTGAAAATATACACAGCCAAAGATACACCATTTCAAAAATTTCTACATGTACAGTTCAGTGACATAGATTACATTCCCTAAGTAAGTTTATTTCTATTTGGATTCACAGTGTTGGCTATGTAATTACAACTGTAATAAGGAGTAACTTTTCTATTTATGAACATTAGCCTACTTGATGCAAGTTTTGGTGTGAGTTAGAAGTCATGGGTGAATTTCTGTTTGCTGCACAGTGCAGTCTGTTAAAATAGTAAATTATGAGGAGATACTATAATTGATTAGCCAGCCTGTCATTATAGGATATGAAGCTTCTTTCCCATTTTTTCCATAGATATATGAATGCTTTGGTAAAAATTTCATTATGGTGGTTTTTTTTCCCTTTTGTGTAGTTATCTAGTATAACACACACCACTCATTGCCGTCGAGTCAGTTTCAACACCCTACAAGACAGAGTACAACTGCCCCTTAGGGTTTCCAAGACAGTAACCTTTACAGAAGCAGACTACCACATCTTTCTCCCTCAGAGCAACTGTTGGGTTCAAACTGCTGATGTTTCTGTTAGCAGTTGAGCACTTTAACTACTGCACTACCAGGGCACCTTAGATACAGAGTTATCTACTATAGTATACATACACACACACACACACACACACACTAGAAAGCTAATCTAGTTATTTGACAAATTGGTTTTCAACTGTATTGTGCCATTTTTCATGAAGAGAGCCCAACCTGAGGCTACAAGCCTGATGTTTAATATAATATTCTAGGTAGGATTTAATTAACCACAAGAATCAACAAACATAGATGAGGACTGCATCTGATGAGAGAGGCAGAGTACCCTCCTATCTTAAAGACTCACAGGTCAGATCATCTCAGGTCATTGTTGTTGTTGTTAGTTGCCCTCGAGTTGGTTCTTCACAGTGACCGTATGTACAGCAGAACAAAACACTTCCTGGTCCTGCACCATCCTCAAAATCGTTGTTATGTTTCAGCTCATTGTTGCAGCCACTGTGTAAGTCCATCTGGATGAGGGTCTTCCTTTTTTCGCTGACCCTCTACTTTACCAAGCATGATGTCCTTCTCCTGGGGCTGGTCCCTCTTGATAACATGTCCGAAGTATGTGAGACGAAGTCTCGCCATCTTTGCTGCAACCCAAAATTGGTCTAGAGTCATGTTTCCCTCCCTCAGACTACTCTTGTCTTAAGAGCCTATCTTTGATTTTACTTCAGCATCACTTCAATGGCAATTTCTTCACTTCCCCATGTAGTCTCCCATACTTGTGGCTTTTTCAGAAAACACTCTAATATCAGGAAAAAAAAAAGCTCTGATGTACATGGCTCTAATTATGCAGTGACTACAAAAAGTGGAAGGACTCTCTCCCTCACCCCTGCAACATTTTTTCATCAATCTGTTCTCAGTCAGACTTCTGAAAAGTCCTTGACCTGGGCCTATCACAGCTACATTATCCTTCTCTATGACAGTTGTATTTACATGTGATGACAACATGCTACAGAGTTTCTTCTGAGAGCTAAAAGTACTGGGATTCATAATAATTTTCCTTGTTAGACCCTTTCACCTATAGAAAGTCTTGCATTATTTTAAGCTTGGTTCTTTAATTGTCTTAGTTCCCCAGGACTTAACACAGTGGTTGTACAACTGAAATGAGGGCAGTCACTGTTCATTCTCTTTGCAACAATGCGTCAAATTTTGACAGTCACTCCTTGTCCCTACTTAAATATTTCTCCTCTCCACCTGGAAAAAATGGGCTCAGGATTTCCACAGGCTCTTTATGTAGTTTCTGCACCTTTCATGTCATGGTTTCTTAACAATTGACAAGATCCATTTTGTTCATCTATTTCTTAAACTGTCGTTCCAAGAAGTGGAAACTAGAATATACATACTTCGTCTGCTCTGAAGTGCGGTTTCCTTTCATAATCTAGACAAAAGTTTTGAAAACTGCGACCAGTATTTATGTTAATATCTGGAAGATACACATGCTGGTTTCACCATCAAATGCAGTTCTTAACATTTTTTTCTAATTTAAAATCCTCCTATAGTTTAATATGATGATTCTATCATCTGGAGTAGATTAAATTTAAGCAACTGAAAAAAAATTATTTTCTATTTTTATCTTATAGAAAAAAATTCCTAGAAGCCACTTAATTATAAACAATTAGTATATGATTTGGAAAATAAATTGTCATATTTTAAAGAAAAGCAAAAATATTTATATGTAAAAATCAAGTAGTTTAAAATAGTTAACAGACCTGAAACTATGGCCCACAGATGATCTGTCAACTAAGAGCTAAAACCATTCCCGAAGCCTACTATTCAGACAAAGATTAGACAAGACTATAAAACATAAAATAATACTCGTGAAGTGTGCTTCTTAGTTCAATCAGATACACAAAACTAAATGGGTGGCTCCTGTCTGGAGGCAGGATGAGAAGGCAGGAAGGGACAGGAACTGGTTGAAACCCAGGGTGGAAAGGTGGAGTGTGCTGTCACATTATAAGGATAGCAAATAGTGTCACATAACAATGTGTGCATATAAATTTTTGTATGAGAAATTGACTTGAGCTGTAAACTGTCACTTCAAGCACAATTAAAAAATAATAATAATAAACTTATCAGACACTATATATAGTTTTTTAATATTCTGATTCCATATTTATTTTCAAGGGTTTTGAATTACTAGCAGAAAATTGAGTAAATAGTAGAAAAAACATTACAAGGAAATAAATCTTTTAGGAATTACATTTATTTTATTTTTAATTAAAAGCAAAGGTTAGTACTAAAAAGAGAGTAACGTAAAGGAGAAAAGAGAACAAAAAGTGAACTGAAAATTCAATGTGGTTAAAAAAAAAAAACCATCATTGTTGAGTCAATTCTGAGTCATATAGACCCTATAGGGCAGAGTAGAACTGTCCCATAGAGTTTCCAAGGAGCAGCTGGTGGATTTGAACTGCTGACGTTTTTCCCACTAAGCCGCCAGGGCTTCCAATGTGGTTTTAGTATATTAAAAAAAGATGACATATTGATTGTGAATAACAAACAAGGCATCTGGTGCCCCTATCAACACTATGCACATGTACACACACACATAGACCACCCTCACACACAAAACATACACTCAGACACGTACACATACACTCACACACAAACACAGACCCATAAACATAGACACACACAGAGGGCCATATACACACAGAGGCATACACCCAGACACACACTTAAACACACAGGCACGTACACATAGAAACACTTGCATGCCAGGCACACACAGACACATAGACACTCACACAGACATACACATATCCTGTACCGCTCTCCAAAAGGTGTGCTTTGTAAATCAGTCTAGATTCATATAGTCATCATGTTAAGAAAAAAAAATTCTTGTTATTTCAAATATAGTGATACTTGTTTACATAAATTTTCTGTAAAACATTCAGTTATTTTCTAAGAATGATTTCTAATCCTCAGCACTTTAAGGATAATGACGTATGTAATTTTTATGGTATATGATTGACTTGAAGTGAATCCAATGAAACCTTGGGCAAAATTTCAGTGATGAGAGGAGAAAGAAGGGGGTGGTTTAAAAAAAAAGAAAGATACTGAAGTGTAAGAAAGAAGAGAACCTGATAGCAATGTTTACAGACTTCAATTAAAAACTAGAGAGAGTTTCAAGAGAAAGAGAAACAGCATCATCTGAGAAACAGCATCATGTGCTGCAGAGATTATCATGAAGTAACAAAGAAATAATCTTAACTCTGTTTATGAGACTAGCTTTGATGAATTATAAGGGAGCTAATTGATAGAGCAGCACGATATGAAACTGGGTCAAATGAGATTAAGGGACAAAAAAACACATTATATTTACTCTTTTCATATGCTGGCAATTGAAACCTAGACTAAATATAGAGCTATTCATTATGTGATCAGTGGTGCAGAACAATTTTTTTTTAATCTTGAGCATTGAACTTACAATTCCTTAAATTCAAAGATACAGGAAAAAAGGTAGCATGATAAACGCAAGACAGAGTGAGAGATAGAGGGAAATGGAGAGAAAGGAAAGAGAAAGTAAAAAAGAATGGGGATGATGAGGGAGGTAAAGAGAGTAGTACACGTTAATGGAACAATATTTTGGGAGAAGAGAGCTATAGGAACAAGTACATTTGAGGGCATAGAAGATTTGATAGGGAAAAAGCAACTTTTCCTCTGGAAAACGAAAAGAAGAATATAACGGTAATTTCTTGAATGGAAGCAGATCATTTCAATATGCCTTGGTTTTATTTTCTCTGCATAAATATACTAAGAGGGTTAGAAAGAGTATATACCTTCTCCAGGATGAGCACTCATACCCCTAGCTTTCAGAAAACCTATCCATTCCAGCACAGCTGATTTTCTGAGGAGTAGACTAACAAGTGCTTTGAGGTTCAAAACTCATAAGCAATTGGCAATTTCATGCTACTTAGCAGGATTTGAATAAATTTGTTGGAGAAAGATGGCACTGCTAACACCTTTAGCGCAATGAGGGAGAGTCAACACATAACATGTAACTCCTGATGAACTAGATGTTGCTATTATCAAGCAAAGTCAGTAGGAACTGCATTTATAGAATAAGACTAATAAAATGCTGTCTCAGAGAGGCGGGGCCAAGATGGCAGAGTAGTCAGACAGCTTCCTATATCCCTCTCACAACAAAGTCCTGGAAAAGCAAGTGATTTGATTGTATACGAATATCTAGGAGCCCTGAACAAGGCAAAGTTGAGGAATCAGACTGAGAGGTGGTGGGAGAGGGAGACAGTTCTGAAGAAGCGAGAAGTGCTGGACCAGACTTGACTCCAGATCCTCAGCCCAGACTGGCCCCGAGGTATGCAGTAAAGCAGGCAAAAATCTGCAGGTGGGCCCTGGGAGGCAGTTTCCACATCAAAAGAGATCTGGCAGCAGAGATTCTGCTTGGACACTCCGAACCAGTGAAAAGTAGTTCCCAAGTGGCTAAAGATAAGTACTTGCCTACAGCCTCTCACATGGATTTAAAAAAAAAGCAAAAAAGCCCATTTGGGAAAAAATGCTCTCCCTTTTACCTCCTCCACCCTAGCTCTGCACCAGTCCGGCCTTCTGAAGTCTGAGTCTGCTGGGCCGGAAGTAGATCACAAAAGGCATCCAGATCCATTCTCCTGGCCTTGGAGAGGGAACAAATCAGCTACCGGCTCCTTAAGCCAGGAACTTAGGGTCCGCAGAGCTCCTTTTCGAGGCACAGGCATAAGGGGTCCGCAGACTTTGAGTGCCTTACACCCCTGTATAGACTTGTGGGGACCCATGTCAACAGCGTTAGCCCTCACTACCACAGTACAACAGGGTAAACATTTGAAGTCTAAGTTCAACTGTTTCAGCTGTGAAGTGGCATATTTGTGACCCTTGACACAGCCCTGCCTTTTAAGCAGTCACCTTTACCAATCCACACCTGGGGCTTCAGGACTGGTGGCTTCACCAACGCCACCTAGTCACCTGCTACAGGGGTCCAAGAATAAGTGGTGCCCTTGAGTTTTTACAGCCAACAGAGTGGAGTACTCACCAACCTACTCGCCCTAGGGAATAGGTACATGCTTTCCTTTCACACTCTCAGGGGAAGCCATCAGCCCCCTGCTTGGCTCATCACCTGACCCCATACTGCAGCCAGATACCGGTGCCTACACCAATCATCCATGCCTCTAAGACTGTAGGTGAGAGCATGCACCACACACTTGGTGACCAACTGCCTGGACACCCGAGCTGAACCCATATAGGAAAATATAACAGACTCCTGAGTGCACATACTTACTAACAGAACTACCTGGTGACAGGACGTTAGAGCTTCAAGGGTGCCAATAATCAAACTAGTGCACAGGAGCAGCCTATTGGGGTATATCAAAACAAAAGAAAACAAGAAGCTAGGACTCACTAAAAATATATAAAATAAAATTATAATAACATGTTGATGGCTCCGAGACAACAGTCAATATCAAATCACATAAAGAGGCAGTCCATGATGGCTTCAGCAAGCTCCCAAAACAAAGAGTCGATACATTCTCTGGAGGAAGAGAATTTCTTGGAATTACCAGAGGCAGAATAAGATTAATATACAGAACTCTTCCAGAAATTAGAAAGGAAATTCGACAAAGTGCAAAAACTTCCAAGAACACACACACAAAGTGGTAGTGGAACTTAAAAAAGTTATTCAAGAACATGACAAATTTAATATGCTGCAACAATCCATAGAGAGAGAGCAATCAGAAATCCAGAAGGTTAACAATAAAATTCCAGAATTAGACAACTCAATAGAAAGTCCTAGGAGCAGAACTGAGGCAGTAGAAGTTAGAATTAGTGACGTTGAAGATAAAGCACTTGATGCCAACTTATTTGAGGAAAAATCAGATAAAAGAATTAAAAACAACGAAGAAACCCTAAGAGTTACGTGGGACTCTATCAAGAGATAGAGTGATTGGAGTACCAGAACAGGGGGGATAACAGAGGAAATTGTTGAAGATTTGTTGACAGAAAACTTCCCTGATATCATGAATGATGAGAAGATATCTATCCAAGAAACTCATCCAACTTCACATAAGGTAGATCCCAAAAGAAAGTCACCAAGACATTTTATAATCAAACTTACCAAAACCAAAGATGAAGAGAGAATTTTAAGAGCGGCTAGGGATAAAAGAAAAATCGTCTACAAAGGAGAGTCAATTAGAATAAGCTCGGACTACTCAGCAGAAACCATGCAGGCAAGAAGGCAATGGGAGGGCATATGAAGCGCCTTGAAGGAGAAAAGCTGCCAGCCAAGAATTACATATCCAGCAAAACTGTCTCTCAAATATGATGGCAAAATTAGGGCATTTCCAGATAAACAGAAGTTTAGGGAATTTGCAAAAACCAAACCAAAATTACAAGAAATACTAAAGGGAGTCCTACAGTTAGATAATCAATAATATCAGATAACAATGCAAGACTAGAACACAGGACAGAACAACCAGATATTGACTCAGATAGGGAAGTCAAAAATACACCAAAGCTAAAACATTGAAAATAGGGAAACAGAGAGATCAATATGTAAAGAAGGACAACATTAAAACAAAAAAAGAGGGACTTAAAAATGCAGACATTGATTTTTCATATGGAGGGGAGGTCAAGGTGATAGAAAGAAATAAAAGACTGGTATAAACTAAGAAGAACATGGGTAAATATTAAGGTAACCACAAAGGAATCTAAGAATCCTACAAATCAAAATAAAAAAGTAGAAAAACATAAAGATCCAGCAAACGCAAAATCTACAACAATGAAAAAGATGAAAGAAATATATAAATAAAAACGACTCAGCACAGAAAATTAAGGGGAACAAAGAAAATATGAACAACCCACAAAAAGAGACATCAGGAGGACAGCACTAAACTCATACCTATCAATAATTACGCTGAATATAAACAGACTTAATGCACCAATAAAGAGACAGAGAGTGGCAGATTGGATTAAAAAAGCATGATCCGTCTATATGCTGCCTACAAGAGACGCACCTTAGACTTAAAGACACAAACAGGCTAAAACTCAAAGGATAGAAAAAATATATCAAGCAAACAACACTCAAACAAGAGCAGGAGTGGCAGTATTAATCTCTGACAAAATAGACTTTAAGGTAAATCCACCACAAAGGATAAGGAAGGGCACTATATAATGATTAAAGGGTCGATACACCTGGAGGACATAACTATAATAAATATTTACCCATCCAACTACAGGGCTCCAAAATACATAAAACAAACTCTAACAGCACTGAAAAGAGAGATAGGCAGCTGCACACTAGTAGGAACAAACTTCAACATGCCACTTACAGTGAAGGACAGAACATCCAGAAAGAAGCTCGGCAAAGACAAGGAAGAGCTAAATGCTACAATCAATCAACTTGATCTCATACACACATACCGAACACTGCACCCAACAGCATCCAAGTATACTTTTTTTCCAACACACATTCTCCAGAATAGACCATATATTACACCATAAAGCAAGCCTTAACAAAATCCAAAACATGGAAATATTACAAAGCAAATTTTCTGACCATAAAGCCATAAAAGTGGAAGTCAACAACACAAAAAGCAAGGAAAAAAATCAAACACATGGAAACTGAACAACACCTTGCTCAAAAACTACTGGGTTGTAGAAGAAATTAACGATGGAATAAAGAAATTCATAGAATCAAATGAGAATGAAAACAAATCCCACCAGGACATTTGGGACACAGCAAAAGCAGTGCTCAGAGGTCAGTTTATAGCACTAAACACACACATCCAAAAAGAAGAAAGGGCCATAGTCAAAACATTAACTCTACAACAGGAGCATGTAGAAAGGGAGAAGCAAAAGAAGCCCACAGGCACCAAAAGGAAGGAAATAATAAGAATTAGAGCAGAATTAAATGAAATAGAGAACAGAAAAAAAAAAAGTGAAAGCGTTAACAAGTCCAAAAGCTGATTCTTTGAAAATATCAACAAAATTGATAAACCATTGGCCAAACTGACAAAAGAAAACCAGGAGAGGAAGCACGTATAAGAAATGAGATGGGTGATATCACAACAGACCCAACTGAAATTGAAAGAATCAGAACAGATTACTATGAAAAATTGTACTCTAACAAATTTGTAAACCTAGAGGAAATGAACAAATTTCTAGAAACTCACTACCTACCTAAATTAACACAAACAGAGGTAGAACAACTAAATAAACTCGTAACAGAAGAAGAGATTAAAAAGGTTATTAAAAAACTCTCAAAAAAACATATCCCTGGCCCAGATGGCTTCACTGGAGAATTCTACCAAACTTTCAGAGAAGAGATAACACCTCTTCTACTAAAGATATTTCAGAACATAGAAAAGAATGGAATATTCCCAAACTCATTCTCTGAAGCCAGCATACCCCTGATACCAAACCCAGGTAAGGACACCACAAAAAAAGAAAATTACAGACTGATATCCCTCATAACATTGACGCAAAAATCCTCAACAAAATTTTAGCCAATAGAATTCAGCAACATATCAAAAAAATAATGCACCATGACCAAGTGGGATTTATATCAGGTATGCAAGGATGGATCAACATTAGAAAAACAATCAATGTAATGCACCACATAAATAAAACCAAAGATAGGAACCACGTGATCTTATTAATCGATGCAGAAAAGGCATTCAACAAAGTCCAACACCCATTCATGATTAAAACTCTCAATAAAATAGGAATAGAAGGGAAATTCCTCAATATAATTCAGGGCATTTATACAAAGCCAAAAGCCAACATCATCCTAACGGGAACCAGACAAGGATGCCCTCTAGAACCACTCTTATTCAACATCGTGCTCTAGGTCCTAGACAGAGCAATTAGGCTAGAAAAAGAAATAAAGGGCATCCAAATTGGTAGGGAAGAAGTCAAAGTATCTCTATTGCAGATGATATGATCTTATACACAGAAAACTCTAAAGAACCCACAAGAAGACTACTGGAACTAATAGAAGATTTCAGCAAAGTTTCAGGATACAAGATAAACATACAAAAATCAATTGGATTCCTTTACACCAAGAAAGAGAACCTTGAAGAGGAAATTACCAAATAAATACCATTTACAATAGCCCCCAAGAAGATAAAATACTTAGGAATAAATCTAACCAGAGACCTGAAAGATCTATACAGAGAAAACTACAAGACACTACTGCAAGAAAGTAAGAGACCTGCGTAAGTGGAAAAATGTACCTTGCTCGTGGATAGTTGGACTCAACATAGTGAAAATGTCAATTCTACCCAAAGCAATCTACAGATACAATGCAATCCTGATCCAAGTTCCACCAGGATTTTTAATGAGATGTAGAAGCAAATCACCAACTTCATATGTAAAGGGAAGAGGCCCTGAATAAATAAAGTATTACTCAAGAAGAAGAACAGAGTGGGAGGCCTCACACTACCTGATTTTAGAACCTATTATACCACCATGGTAGTCAAAACAGCCTGGTACTGGTACAACAACAGATACATAGACCAATGGAACAGAGTTGAGAATCCAGATATAAACTCATCCACCTATGAGCAACTAATATTTGACAAAGGCCCAAAGTCCATTAATTGGGGAAAAGACAGTCTCTTTAACAAATGGTGCTGGCATAACTGTATATCCATCTGCAAAAAACTGAAACAAGACCCATACCTCACACCATGCACAAAAACTAACTCCAAATGGGTCAAAGACTTAAATATAAAATCAAAAACGATAAACATCATGGAAGAAAAAATAGGGACAATGCTAGGAGCCCTAATACATGGCATAAACATAATATGAACCATAAGTAAAAATGCAGAAGCACCAGAAGAGAGACTAGATAAATGGGATCTTCTAAAAATTAAACACTTATGCTCATCAAAAGACTTCACCAAAAGAGTCAAAAGACAGCCTACAGACTGGGAAAAAAATTTTGGCTACGACAAATCCGATCAGCTTCTAATCTCTAAAATCTACAAGATATTGCAAAACCTCAACAATAAAAAGACAAATAACCCAATTAAAACATAGGCAAAGGATATGAACAAGCACTTCACCAAAGAAGATATTTAGGTGGCTAACAGAAACATGAGGAAAAGCTCACGATCATCAGCCATTAGAGAAATGCAGATCAAAACTACAATGAGAGACTTCTGGCAAAATGGCGCTCCAGGCAGAAGCACCACACCGTCCCTCCACAGCAAAGATCTGAAAAACTAAGCCGAACAGAGAAAACAACAATCCTGAAATGCTAAAACATCAAATGAAGAGATAAAGAACTCAGCCAAGCACCAAATGGAGTGAGAAAACTGACAAAGAGGGGAGAGCGAGGAGAGATTCATGCAGAGGTTGCCTATCAGCTAATGCAGTGCGGATCCACCATCTTGGACTCCTATTGGAGACCAGCAAACAGAGGGTATGAGAAAGCAGCCTCACGGAGCTTCCAGCGGGAGACAAAACAACTGGTAATTTTCGATATACACTTTCCCACCCCCCACCCTTCTTCACCCCCACTCGGCCTCCTCTGCTTCCCACGGCCACAATCTCTTGTCCAGGAAGCACCAGCTGCTTGAATTCCACCCACCCAAACGGGCCGGCTCTCTGAGTGCCATTTGTTGGCTGCTGGTGTTGCTTTTTTTCCTCTTCTTTTGATTTCTTCCTTACCTCTCACCACCTCCCCCTCCTTTCGCTCAAATACCTGGCTCCATGCACCATCTTTGCTTCCTCCTGAGGGGCTGCAGAGCTCTGGTAATTTGTGATATATGCTTTCCCACCCCCTACCCTTCTTCACCCACACACGGTCTCTTCTGCTTCCCACGGACACAGTCTCTTGTCTGGGAAACACTGGCTGCTTGAATTACGCCAACCCACACTAGCTGGCTGTCTGAGTGCCATTTGTTGGCTGCTGGTGTTGCTTCTTTTCCTCTTCTTTTGATTTCTTCCTTACCTCTTACCACCTACCCCTCCTTTTGCTCAAATACCTGGCTCCATGCGCCGTCTTTGCTTCTTCCTGAGGGGAAGTAGTGCTCCGTTCGAGTGTGGAGCTGCTTCCCGGTCTGGGATGTCGCGCTGGTGGGATCCTAGGGCTTTTGTTTGTCTGTTTTGAATTGTTTGTTTGTTTTCTTTTCCTTTTCTTGAGTTTGGAACCTGTTCTGGCCGGACGGTGCTGCATGGCTTGGAAAATACCCCCTTTGCTAGCCAAGATGTGCAGAGGGATCCCTGGGGGCATTTCTTTTTTCATTGGTTTTTTTCTTTTTTTCTGTTTTTTTTTGGGGGGGGCTTTTCTTGTTCATTCTTTTTTTAAATTTGTTTTGTTTTCTTTTCCCTCTTTTTCACCTTTTGTCTTTCTTCATTACTCAGTTTCTCATCTGTCTATATCTTCCTTCTCTTTCTGTTCCCTGAATACCTGGCATTGTATACCTTTACACTGTCTAGCCAGGCTGTACTGCAACACCTGAGAACAACTTCCCCAGACCTCATAGTCTAATTGATGGGATCCCTGGGAACTTTGCTGTTCTTTAACTTTTCAGATTTTTATGTATTCATTCTTTTCTTTTCGTTTTATTTCTTCCTGTTCCCCCCCCCCTTTTTTTTCTCCATTTCATAGCCTCTCAAGTCTCCACTCCAACGGCAAGCTCCCATAGCATTCTTTTTCATTTGTTTGTATGTTTTTGGCTCCTGTTCCTCTCTCCTCTCTCCCATATCCATCTTACCTCCACACATAACAATATCCCCGCTACATCCTGCCTACCTGCACCGTGTGCTTGGCATCACACCATGAAGTAGCACAGGCACGGCCTATTTGAACCTGCGCTACATTGATTACCAACCCGCCCAGGTGGCTGAAGTAAGTGCCACAAACAAACCATCCCAGTAACTCCTCTTCAGCTAGACATGCCAAGCTGTACCATATCTGAGTGACTGACCCTGTCAATTGTAGGAGGCGAAAAGTATTGTGCCCACAGATGAGCAAACAACAAAGAACACACATCCCGCCTGCTCAGAAACAGCCGAATGAAAAAAAAAGGGACAAAACAAACAAATCTACAATCAATAAAAGAGAAAAATAACTATTGAACGCACTGAAGACAGCAGACAATATCAAAACATTTATAAAAACGGGACAGGATGGTTCCAGTAGGGGTCCAAAAGAAAACACTAGATGACTCTCCAGTGAAAGAAAATGCAGTAGAACTACCTGATAGGGAATTCAACTAATACCCAGAATTCTCCAAGAGCTGAGGCAAAAAGCTGACAAACATGAGGAAAAAATATACAAATTCATGGAAAATACAGACAAAAAATTGGAAGGATTCAGGAAAATAATGCAGGAACAAAATGCCAAAATAAATTTACAACTAGAAATTATACAAAGACAACAATTAGAAATCCAAAAGATAAACAACAACATTTCAGAAATCGACGATGTCATAGAAGGCCTAAGAAGCAGATTTGAGTTGGTGGAAGAAAGGATAAGTGGAATTGAAGACAAACACTTGGATACAACTCTGTTTCAGGAAAACTCAGAAAAAAGAACAAAGAAAAATGAAGACACCCTGAGAGTTATTTGGGATACAATCAAAACCAAAAGTCTGCAAATGATTGGAGTTCCAGAACAGGGGGAGAAAACAGAAAAAACAGAGAGGATCATTGAAGAACTGCTGACAGAAAACCTCCTCAATATCATGAAAGATGAAAAGCTGACCATCCAAGAAGATCAACAAACCCCATATAGAAGAGACCCCAAAAGAAAATCACCAAGACATATCATAATCACACTTGCTAAAACCAAAGATAAACAAAGAATCCTGAGAGCAGCTCATGAAAAACAAGAAGTCACATACAGGGGAGAAACAATAAGACTAAGCTCAGATTATTTGTCAGAAACCCTGCAGGCAAGAAGGCAATGGGATGATATATATAATATCCTGAAAGAAAAAAATCGCCAGCCAAGAATAATATACCCTGCAGAACTCTCCCTCAAATATGATGGTGAAATTAGGTCATTTCCAGATAAACAGAAATTAAGGGAATATGTAAAAGCCAAACCAAACTTACAAGAATTATTAAAGGGAGTTCTTCGATCTGAGGACAAACAGCTTCAGCTCACAGGCAGAATCTAGGACGCAGGATCGTACCAGCCAGATACCATTCTAGGAAATGAACTCTCGAGGACTATCCAAAACCAAAAGAAATACAACAGGGAATCAGAGCAGTTAATCAGTAAATGACAACAACATCAAAACAATAAAAGAGGGAATAAATGGCATAGGTATAGAACCTTGTAATGGAGAGGAAGGCAAGGTGATACCAAGTAATGGTAGACTGCTTCAAACTTAGAAAGATAAGAGTAAAATTCATGGTAACCACAAAGAAAATTAACAAACATACTCATAAAAATAAAGAGGAAAAATATAGTCTCAGCAAAAACAAAACCTACAAAAGCAAAAGAAATGAAAAAAAAAACCCACAAACAAAAGTAACTCAGCACAAGAGTGTAAGAAGAACAAAGAAAACATCATCACCACAAAAAAAAAGCACTACAAAATAACAGCAATAAACTCACATCTGTCAATAATTATACTGAATGTAAATGGACCCAATGCACCCAAAAAGTGATGGAGAGTGACAGAATGGATAAGAAAACAGGATCCATCAATATGCTGTCTACAAGAGATACACATTAGAAACAAAGATGTGAATTTATTAAAAGTCAAAAGATGGAAAAAAATATATCAAGCTAACAACTACAAAAAAGAGCAGGAGTGGCTATTCTAATCTCAGATAAGATAGACTTTAAAAGAAAATCCACCATAAAAGACAAAGAAGGACACTATATAATGATTAAGAGGATGATCCATCATGAAGACATAACCATAATAAACATCTACACACCCAATGACAGTGATCCAAAATACATAAAACAAACTCTAACAACACTGAAAAGAGAAATGGACAGTTCCACAATAATAGTAGGAGACTTGAACACACAACTCTCAGTAAAGCACACAACAACTAAGAAGAAACTCAGCAAAGATACAGAAGACCTAAAGGGCACAATCAGCCAACTTGACCTCATAGACATAGATAGAACACTCCATCCAACCACTGCAAAGTACACATTCTATTCCAATACACATGGAAAGTTCTCCAGAATAGACCACATCGTAGGCCACAGAGCAATCCTCAACAAGATCCAAAATGTTGAGATAATTCAAAGTATCTTCTCTGACCACAATGCCATCAAGGTAGAAATTAACAATAGAAAGAGCAAGGAAAAAAAAATCAGTTCATGGAAACTGAATAATACCCTGCTTACACATCAGTGGGTAATAGAAGAAATCAGAGACAGAATCAAAAAATTCATAGAACCAAATAAGAATGAAAACACATCATACCAAAACCTTTGGGACACAGCAAAGGCAGTCTTTAGAGGACAACTTATAGCAATAGATGTACATATCAAAAAAGAAGAAAGGGACAAAATCAAAACATTAACTACAGAACTCAAACAACTAGAAAGAGAACAGCAAAAAAAGCTCACAACTACTGGAAGAAAGGAAATAATAACGATCAGAGCAGAAATAAATGAAATAGAGAACAGAAAAACAATAGAAAGTATCAACAAAACCAAAAGTTGGTTCTTTGAAAGAATCAACAAAAGTGATAAACCACTGGCCAGACTGACAAAAGAAAAACAGGCGAGGACACAAATAACCCAAATAAGAAATGAAATGGGGGACATTAAAACAGACCCAACTGAAATAAAAAGGATTATAACAGAATATTATGAAAAACTATGCTCCAACAAATTTGAAAACCTAGACGAAATGGACAAATTTCTAGAAACACATTACCTTCCCAAACTACGACAAAGTGATGTTGAAAATCTGAAGAGAACCATAACAAGAGAAGAGATTGAAAACGTAATAAAAAAACCTCCCAACTAGCAAAGGCATAGCCCAGATGGCGTCACTGGAGAATTCTACAAAACATTTACAGAAAAGCTTGTACCAGTACTACTCAAGCTATTTCAGAGCATAGATGAGGAAGCAACACTTCCAAATTCATTCTATGAAGCCAGCATAATGCTGATACGAAAACCAGGCAAAGACGTCACAAAAGAAGAAAATTACAGACCAATATCTCTCATGAATATGGATTCAAAAATTCTGAACAAAATTCTAGCCAATAGAATTCAGCATCATATCAAAAAATTAATACACCATGACCAAGTAGAATTCATACCAAGTATGCAAGGATGGTTCAATATTAGAAAATCAATCAACGTAATCCACCACATAAATAAAAGGAAAGGAAAGAATCACATGATCATCTCAATTGATGCAGAAAAGGCATTTGACAAAGTCCAACACCCATTCCTGACAAAAACTCTCAATAAAATAGGTATAGAAGGGAAATTTATCAACATAATAAAGGGCATCTCTACAAAACCAATGGCCAAAATCATTCTTAATGGAGAGAGGCCGAAAACATTCCCCTTGAAAACAGGAACAAGACAAGGATGCCCTTTATCACCACTACTATTTAACATTGTGCTGGAAGTTCTAGCTAGAGCAACAAGGCCAGAAAAAGAAATAAAGGACATCCAAATTGGTATGAAGAAGTTAAACTGTCCCTGTTTGCAGATGATATGATACCATACGTAGGAAACCCTAAAGACTCCACGAGAAATCTACTGGAACTAATAGAAAGATTCAGCAGAGTAGCAGGATAGAAGATAAACATTCAAAAATCAGTTGGATTCCTATACACCAGTAAGGAGAAAGATGAAAAGGAAATCAGGAAAACAATACCATTTTCAATAGCCCCTAAAAAGATAAAATACTTAGGAATAAATCTGACCAGGGATGTAAATGACCTATACAAAGAAAACTACAAAACACTACTGCAAGAAACCCAAAGGGATCTACATAAATGGAAAAACATACCATGCTCATGGATAGGCAGACTCAACATTGTGAAAATGACAATTCTACCCAAAGCAATTTACAAATACAATGCAATCACGATCCAAATACCAACAATATTCTTCAAAGACATGGAAAAACTAATCATTAACTTTATATGGAACGGGAAGAAGCCCCGAATAAGTAAAGCACTATAGAGGAAGAAGAATAAAGTTAGAGGACTCACACTACCTGACTTCAGAACCTACTATACAGCTACAGTAGTCAAAACAGTCTGGTACTGGTACAATGACAGAAACATTGACCAATGGAACAGAATTGAGAACCCAGATGTAAATCCATCCACCTATAGTCACCTGATCTTCGACAAGGGCCCAAAGTCCATCAAATGGGGAAAAGACAGTCTTTTTAACAAATGGTGCTGGTAAAACTGGATATCTATCTGCAAGAAAATGAAACAGGACCTATACCTCAAGCCGTATACAAAAACTACTTCAAAATGGATCAAAGACCTGAATATAAAGCCTAAAACTATAAAGTTCATAGAAGAAAAAATAGGACCAACACTTCAGGTCTTAATACGCGGCATTAACAGGATAGAAACCATGACCATCAATGCACAAACCCCAAAAGATAAGGTAGATAACTGTGATCTTCTAAAAATCAAACACCTGTGCTCTTCAAAAGACTTCACCAAAAGAGTAAAATGAGAACCTAAAGTCTGGGAAAAAATTTTTGGACAGTACAAGTCAGACAAAGGTCTAATCTCCATAATCTACAAGAAAATCCAACACCTCTCCAACAAAAAGACAAATAATCCTATTAAAAAATGGGCAAAGGAAATGAACAGACACTTCACCAAAGAAGACATTCAAATGGCCAACAGACACACGAGGAAATGCTCATGATCATTAGCCATTAGAGGAACGCAAATTAAAACCACAATGAGACACCATCTTACCCTGGCATTACTGGCACGAATAATCAAAAACACTGGAAATAACAAATGTTGAAGGGGCTGCGGGGAGATCAGAACTCTTATGCACTGCTGGTGGGAATGCAAAACTATACAACCATTTTGGAAAATGATACGGCGATTCCTCAGAAAGCTCGAAATAGACATACCATTCGATTCAGCAATCCCACTCCTAGGAATGTATCCTAGAGTAATAAGAGTCGTCACTCAAATAGACATATACCTACCTATGTTCATGGCAGCATTGTTCACAATAGCAAAACGATGGAAACAACCTAGATGTCCATCAACAGACGAATGGATAAACAAACTATGGTACATACACAGAATGGAGTACTATGCAATGAGGAAGAACAATGATGAATCTGTGAAGCATCTCGTAACATAGATGAAACTGGAGGACATTATGCTGAGCAAAATAAGTCAATCACAAAAAGACAAATATTGTATGAGACCTCTATTGTAAAAACCCATGAAAAAGTTCACACACAAAATGTAACAATCTTTGTTGGTTACCAGAACTGGGAGAGCTGGGGTGGGGGGGAAATACTAAATAGGCAATAGATAAGTGGTATCTTGGGTGAAGGGTGAGACAGTCCACAATACAGGGGAAACTAGCACAACTTGTAGAAGGAAAGGTCATGGAAGCCCCATAGACACATTCAAACTCCCTGAGGGACTGAATTGCTGGGCGGAGAGCTGTGGGGACCATGGTCTCGGGGAACATCTAGCTCAATTGGCATAACACAGCTTGTAAAGACAATGTTCTACATTCTACCTTGGTGAGTAGTGTCTGGGGTCTTAAAAGCCTGTGAGCGGCCATCTAAGATACTCCACCGGTATCACCCCTTTGGGAGCAAGGGAGAATGAAGAGAACAGGATACAAGCAAAAGATTAGTCCAAAGGACTAATTGTCCACAGCTACCAAGGCCTCCACCAGACTTAGTCCAGTACAGCTAGATGGTGTCCGGCTACCACCACTGACAGCTCTGACCAGGATCACAACAGAGGTTTCTGGACAGAGCTGGAGAAGGATGTAGAACATACTTCTAACTCACACACACAAAAAAGAGCAGATTTACTGGCCTAAAGGAGACTGTAGAAATCCCGAGAGTATGGCCCCCAGACACCCTTTTAGCTCAGTGGTGAAGTTATCTCTGAGGTTCACCGTTAAGCCTAGGAGTGGACAGCCCTGTAAAACCAAATGAGACTAACGAAGTACAGTAGTCCAGTGACAAGGGCCAGAAGGCAGAAGGGGACTAGGAAGCTGGTGATAGGGAACCCAAGGCTGAGTATGGATATTGTTGATGTGATGTGAGATTGTTAACCATTGTCATAGGGCAACATGTGTAGTAACTGTTAAATGAGAATCTGTTTTGTTCTGGAAGCCTTCATCTTAAGTGAGAATAACAGCACAATTGGAAGAGTGTAGTCAATGTCATTGAATTGTGCATGTAGAAATTTTTGAGATGGTGTATCTTTGGCTATGTGTATTTTCACCAAAAAAAAAAGGTTGAGAAGTTAGAGGGTTGACATGTTGTGGGGTTGTTAACCAATGTCATAAAACAATATGTGTACTACTGTTTCATGAGAAACTATTTGTTCTGTAAGCCTTCACCTGAAGTACAATTAAAAAAAAAAGTGGAAGTTAGGAAGTTAAATCACCTTCCTTGTTCTGTCGCTGACTAGCTGTTTGCAATTATTTCTGTTTAGAGATCAATATATCATGAATCCTTGTTGATGATAATCTCAGGTTATCAGTTTTAACAGAAAGTACGTCTTCTCCTATAATCCTTCACTTTACATAGTTTATTTGTATAGAAATTATGAAGTTTTTCCTATTATTCACATTTCATATTGATGATTTTGACTCTTGTTCTGAAACCACTCATACATGAGGTTGTATGCGTGTCTAGTTCATCCAAAACTTTCATCTTCCCTGGTATTCTCTTTATTTAGTTAATGCTTTAATATCCTAGATTTTCCCATCTATTTATTTTATTGATTCAGCTTTCTTAGTAGCTTCTGAATTTATCTATTTGTTAATTTGATTTTAACATAATTTTGCAGTTCTTAAAAATGTACTATTAATTTTATTAAAAGTTTCATTTGGTTGACTAATATATGTCTGAGAATGAAAATTATACAATTACTGCAATTGCTCACCCATTCCTAAGATTTCCGAAAAGAGTTTTGTATCTTTCTTCTTTTGATGTAAGTCATATTTTTTGAACACAGATTTTTTTGGCCCTTTATTGAGACTTCCTTTCATCTAATACATTGATTCCTGACAATGAGCTACTTCTTTCTATATTTCATTGGAATTTCTGAAAGTATCCTCTGGCACTGCTTCTCACAATGTGATAAATCCCAGATCCTACTTTTCGCAGACTGTTAGCATCATGTAACATTCGCAATACCGTAAAGATGCATATTTAGGTGTGGTGTAAAACAGATTTATTTATTATTTTATTTCAAATGTTGTCTTTAACCATGTGATATATAATATGCTTTTTATCTCTCTATATTGTAGATATGTGACTATATATATCTCTCTGAGTGAAGACTGTGTTCAGGATTTTACAATACAATTTAATATATTAAAATGCTTATTTTAAAGACTATCAGTAGATAATTGAATAAAATGTTTAATTCTAGTCATTTGACTGCTTGTTCAAGGAAAGTAACTGTCAAATGACGTTGGCTGCATTCCAGAGGATGGACAATGTGATAATGCAATAGACGATTAAAAAGATGACAAATACTTATTATTTTAAGTTACAAGTTTAGTAAACTTATTTATTGAGATCATGATTTAGTACCTCATAACGTCAAAAGCATCCAAGCAGAAAGGACACAGGAAAAACACACAAAAGTGCCAGAAAATCTTAAGCTCTGAGGAAACACTCATTTGAGAATAAAAATAGTTCATTGAATTAGGGGTAGAAACTCTATAATTAGAAGCAGATTATAAAACTAGAGCTATCTAGAACTCTATCAGCAAATATGGCACCACTGAACACATGTTGCTACTGAGTACTTTAAATGTGGATAGCATGACAGAGAAACTGACTGATTTTAGTTTAAAAGCTGATACTTGATTCAGTTTTTGGAAATTTTTAAAGTATGTTTAGAACAACATGGCTATGTGAATATACTTTTTAACTGCAAACTTCATGAAATCTAAAGACAAGTTAGGTACTTCCAATGAAAGTTTAGTGTCCAAAATGAGTGTTTCTCTAAATGAATTTCAAAGAATTTTTATAAAAAAGAATGCAAAATTTCTCATTAAAAATTGTTTATAAATATTTAATATTGAAATTATGTTTTACATATACTGAGTTAAAATATATTATTAAAATAATTTCACTTGTTTCTTTTTAATTTTTTAATATAGCTACTAAAAATGAAAATGACATATGTATATATCTTGCCTGTATTCCTACTGGAAAATCCTGATCTGGAACAAACATATATATGCCAATTCTGTTGATTTCTGATGTGCACCATATGGCTACTTAGAGGCTGTCATACAGAAGAACTGTTATTAATAATGATAATAACAACCACAAGTAATTATGTGCTAGACATCCTTCTAAGAGCTTACGTGCTTTTTTCTTTAAAATAGCCCCAGTAGCTGTATGTGTTATGGATTATCAGCTTTACTTTTACATTGGAGAATGATTGAAATGTGATTCGAATAATGACTCTAAATAGAAAGCATTATTTCAGTTGTCTGAATTTGAAGCGAAGGGGAGATAGAAATCTAGACAGAGAATTAATGTCCAAGAATGTCAAACAAATAAAAAGTAATAAGAAAATAAAACTAGTAATTTGCAAAGCCCATGGTCAGATCAAAAAATTTCACTCCCGAGTCCACACTTTTAACCAAGAAACTGGAACATTATTAGATTATTCAATGTACTGGCTATTTGTTGAGTCACTCTGGCTCTATGTGACAAAAACTCTGATCCTGAGCCATCTTCACAATGGTTGGTATACTTGAGTCCATTGTTGAAGCTGTGT
Source organism: Dugong dugon (assembly GCA_030035585.1). Taxonomy (NCBI): domain Eukaryota; kingdom Metazoa; phylum Chordata; class Mammalia; order Sirenia; family Dugongidae; genus Dugong; species Dugong dugon. The sequence continues at coordinate 1,050,489 of CM057475.1, read as the reverse complement.
CAATACTGAGTGTCTTCCAACCTAGGGGGCTCATTTTCCAGCATTATATTGGGTAATAGTCTATGTGTTGATTAGGATTGACTAAATGGTTATATTGTGATCCTGTTTTTATTTGTTTAATGGGTAGTGCAAGAAAAATGGATCGTTTTTACTTTTCTATGTGTGTAATTTCAAATATCCACTGTAATAATGAAAAAGAGTACTTCACTTTTAATTCTCCTTCAATTCAATAGAATTTTAAGGCAGATTTGCATGGAGACAATAATTATATATATGTGAAGAAGTGATTTCACCACAAATACTCTCACCCTGGTATTGATCACCATGTCAACATCCTTCATCTTTATGAGAAAATGTAAAAAGTGTCCTGTGTCCACCAAAAATGAAGCCAGCACGGGGGAATTCAGATAGGATGAAGCAAATTTTCATAGCATGTTTAAACTTTGGTTAGATAATCTGCTAATAACATGCAGACCGCTGTGCATAAGACCAGGAAAACCAGGCTCTGGCTCAGAAAATGTTTCACCTTTGGCAAACATTGTAAATCTCTACATATCTCTGATGAGGATTCTACAGGAACACATTGCAGTGGGTGGGGTGGGGGACAAGAAAAAGCAAAACTACAGAATACATTTAATATTATGCAGATCATTATTCATTATGTATATTGAATTTCAGAAATAGTTTATTCACTGCATAAAAACAGGAACTGAAGATGTGAGAACACACACACGTGTATGTTTGTATATCATCTAAAATTGTGAATACAGACACACACGTGTATATATGTATATACATAGATAATCTGGAATTTTACTTGTGTAATCTTTAATTAAAAGATCCCTGGGTGATGCAAGTGATTTACCCTCCGTTACTAACTGAAAGATGGTTTCCCTTCAAACCTTCTCAGCAGTGCCTCAGAAGAAGGTCTGCTGATCTGCTTTCATTAAAGATGTTAGCCCATTTATGAGTGACACGTGTTGCAAATATCTTGGCTTGATATTTGTCTTTGACTTTGCCTACGACGTTTTTCCTCATGCTTTTATTTTTATATAGTCAGATTTATCCAACTATTCTTCTATTGCATGTGCATTTTGAGTCTTGGTCAGAAGGTCTTTCCCTAGCTTATAGAGAAATTGTCCCATTTTTTATCGTAGTATTTGTATCATTTCAATTTTTACACTTATAACACACATTCGTCATTATTGTTTTCTTGTAAGTGGCATGAGTAATAGATCTAATTTTATTTTTGGTAAATGGCTATATAGAGTTGTTTTAATATCATTCATATCAAAGATTATCTTTGCCCCAGTGATTTGCAATACCACCTGAACCATATGTTAGATTTCTACATGTAGTAGGATCTATTTCTAAGTTTGTATGCTATTCTCCTGTCTTCTCATCTCTTCTCTCATGTGACGTTCTTTTCTTCTACTTCTACACATGCAGCTATAGTTCACTGTTTTATTATAGTCCTTGAATTATTGTCAATAGTTGGTAGAGCAAGTCCTCCCCCATAACTCTTCCTGTTCTGTGTTTTCCTAGCTAACCTTGTGTATGTATTTTACCAAGTGACATTTAGGATTATTTGTCTAGCTCAACAAGAAAATGTCATTGAATTTTTATTTATATTGTATTATATTTATAAGCTAACTTAGAACTGGTTGAGACTTGCTATCTTAGGACATGGAATGCCTTTCCATTTGATCAATCCTGACCTTTCAGTTACCAGCTGAGTGCTTAACCTTTGTGCCACCAGGCATCTTTATGAAAAGACATAGAAGGACCTTAAATGCATATTACTTAGTGAAAGAAGCCTTTGTGAAAAACTTACATACTGTATGATTCTATCTCTATGAAATTCCAGAAAAGGCAAAAATGTAGAGTATTAAGATCAATGGTTACCAGGGATTCACAGGGGAAAAAGGAAGGGAGGAATAGATGGATCACAGAACATTGTAAAAGCCAGTGAAAGTATGTTGCATGATACTGCAACTTGTCAACTACATGGTATTATGTATTTGTCAAAACTCATATAACGGCATAACATAAAATTGTTGTTGTTAGGTGTCATCGAGGCAGTTCCGACTCACAGCAACGCCACGTACAAAAGAATGAAACACTGCCCAGTCCTGCCCCATCCTCAACATTTGTTGTTATACTTCAGTCCATTGTTGCAGCCACTCTGTCAATTCATCTCATTGAGGGTCTTCCTCTTTTTCCAAGACCCTCTATTTTACCAAGCACGATGTCCTTCTCCAGGGACTTGTGCCTCCTGATAACACGCCCAAAGCATGTGAGAAGAAGTTTTGCCATCCTGGATTCCAAGGAGCACTCTTGCTGTACTTCTTCCAAAACAGATTTGTTCATTCTTCTGGTAGTCCGTGGTATATTCAATATTCTTTGCCAGCACCATAATTCAAAGGTATTAATTCTTCTTTGGTCTTCTTTATTCATTGTCCAGCTTTTGTGTGTGTCTGAGCTGATTGAAAATACAATGGCTTGGGTCAGGTACACCTTAGTCCTCAAAGTAATATCTTTCCTTTTTTAACACTATAAAGAGGTCTTTTGCAACAGATTTTCCCAATGCAATATATCATTTGATTTCTTGACTGCTGCTTCCATGGGTGCTGATTGTGGATCCAAGTGAAATTAAATCCTTGACAACTTCAATATTTTCTCTGTTTATCATGATGGCCCTTATTAGTTCAGTTGTAAAGACTTTTGTTTTCTTTATGTTGAGATGCAAACATACTGAACGCTGCAGTCTTTGCTCTTCATCAACAAGTGCTTCAAGTTCTCTTCACTTTCAGCAAGCATATAGCAGGTTGTTAATGAATCTTCCTCCAATCCTAATGCTAGATTCTTGTTTACTAAGGCAAAAAATAAATAAATAAATAAAAATAATAACCTACTGCCTCATTTTTCTAAGAGTATTACTTTCCTTAAAATACTTTCTACCTCTTTTTTAAAATCTTCTGTCTACTTGAAGATCCTCTTAAAACTTGAAGCATTTGATGTGTAATCTGATCACCAATTTTCATCACGTTTTTGGCTGTTATAAAATAAATCTACTTATATTAAACATTAGTTATGATACTGTATAAAATATTTTCAGATCATTTCACAAAGGAACGGAATCTATTAGATATGAAAAAACAAAGGAGAAGTAGAAATTATTTCATTTCTTTTCTATCCCTTAAATTTTATTGTACAGTGGTTTTGTTCTCAGTGGTTATCAAATGAATGTTTGTCAACAAATAGATGATAATCAACAGTATCTTGAACATAAAACTCAATTGAGCAGCACAGTATGTAAGCTTGCAAGTGAATGCATATGAGGAATTTGTTAGAGTTAAAACAAAAATTCTGTATATGATTTATGGCATGTGTTCACGCTCTTTCTTTTGTTCTATCCTCACCCAGTCAGTCGAAGACCACTAGGAACATACCACTGGTCCGACGAAGTCAGATTTATCAACTCATTGCAATAAAGGAGGCTGAAAACCAGACGGACCAGCAAAGTAAAAGGTAGAATTGTTATAGATTTTGCAGCAAGGTGTAGTTTAGGTGAAATTTAATAGAGGGAGTATTCTGATAGCCTGAAAGAAAAGTAAGACTTTATTTAAAGTAGTCAGAATCAGATCTTAATTGTAAACTGGACCAAAAGATGGTTTCTTTAGAAAATACAAAGTAGACAATGTGAGTTTTTTTTCCCCACAGAAACTTCTTATCTGAAGCTCTTCATCTAAATTAGAAACTGAGATTATGTAGAAGTGACATCGTTCCTCCTAGCAAAGGGACTTGATAACGTCTAACAACAACAACAACAGCAAGTGTTGACTATTTCATTCTTACCCATATAATTCAAATGGCAAAGTTTCTAATAGTCAAAAATTTTAAGGAAGAAAGTTCATCATCGCAATAAAACAGTAATCACTCAAAGAAGGGAGTTGTATGATACTTTACAATGGCAACAGGTCCTTGTTTGAAATTATTTCCATTTAAAGCTGTTTTTCTCTTAGCCTGCTATTTTAGTCTAATACACAACCAGGTTTATATTTTTTAATTTTCTTATCCTGAAAATATATTTTTTTTAATTTTCAGTTCCATGATTTTTTTATATTAAATTATCATGTTTTGTTTAGGTCACTTGTTTAATTGGATTATACTTGATTTTTTTTAACAAGCTTTTCAGAAATTTTTTGAACGCATTAAATCTTAGCATTAGCTAAGAGCTCTAGGCAAGACAAAAGAACTAGGTTAACATATTTAAAACCCAAAGGAAATGCTCCTTTCCTGTACCAGTAATTTTACAATTTAGTTGTTTAAATCATTTTATTGATCAGTATTTGAAACCACTCATTCAGAAAGAACTAATTAAAATCTATCAATAAGTTCATGTCTCCTTGCACTAGCCCTAAGTACCCAAGAGATGCAATATTTCACCTTCTCTCAGAAGCTTTGTCCATAAATATTTAAGCCATAATTTAATAGGAAATAGTAGGGAGCTCATTATGAGGAAGCGTGAGACAAAGAAAATGTAAGACATCGGGAGAGAAGTTAAAATAGAATCAGGACTGGACAGGGTCAGAGAGACAAGACAAAAGGAAACACAAAAATAGTATTAACAAAGTTCAAAGACTATGAAAGATTGAACTAACTGAAGGGTAATGAGTGTTAATAATAATTAAATAATAAGATAAACAAAAAGAAAAAAAGAGAGACAAAGACAGAAACAAAAAAAATAAAAGAGGCAAATCATGGAAGAAGAGAACTGAGAAAAGGTGGAATCAAAGGACAGAGTCTATGGAACTTTCATTTATGGTAGAAAAAGTTGCAACTGGGTGAGTTATAGGGGTTACTATGTATTTGACATGTTCTATCCAACAGTTGATCAATGGGTAAATGTGTAATCACAAATTGGTGCTACTTGATAGATCCATCAGAACAGACAATCAATACTTCAAATATGCTATAATTTAGAAACAATCTACATGGAGTTATTTCTGCTAAAATATTGCATGTTTGCATGAAAAAGACATTATTTTGTATACTCAAAATCAAACACTTTCTTAATGTAGTAAATTAAATTAGTTATTGTCCTTGTTCAGTAAATTGTCAAAAACTGGATATGCTCTATATAAAATAGATCGAGCTATTAATTAATTTGAAAACTTTAAAGGTAATTTATTTAAAAATAGTAAATCAAATTATTCCTCTTTATGTTTTTAATTCTTGTTAAGACGTAGGCATAGAGTCCCATATACAGTATCTTATAACTAATACTAAAAATAATCAAATAAAAAGTAGTTTATATATGTACTAAAATATGTAGCATGATTATCACATACTTCAAGGAAGTATGAGTTCATGATATCTGACACATTCAGCAGAGTAATTGGAAGTAAAACTTGAAATACTATCTCATCATATAGTAGTAAACACCGTATTTATCCTCTTATTCACCATCCTTGCAAACTGATTTTTCGTTTTGAAAATGGAATCTGATAAATCTTATTATTTTATTCATATGACTTGTGATTTAAAATAGAAGCTGTTCATATTGGTAGATTTTGGAAATAACTTTGAGCAGTGACTCATATTTGAATATAAATTATCATTTCCTTGAACCTACTAATTAGATTCCACAGAGATGTATTAAAAATTCTCTAAAAACAGCCAACTGTTGTCTTCAAATAATGTGTCTCTGTGATTAATAGTCACAGCTTCACTTCGTACAACTTCTTCAGCCTTTGTGTTTCAGTTTTCCTATCTGTAATTCAAGATAATAATAAAACTAAATTAGTAGGATTTACAAAAATTCATTAGAGAGTAGATGCAAATGCTTAGAATAAAAAAAAATTGCAGTTGAGTCAATTCTGACTCATGGTGACCCTATATGACAGAGTACACCTGTCCCACTGGGTTTCCAAGGAGCACCTGCCTGGTGGATTCAAACTGCTGACCTTTTGGTTAGCAACCATAGAACTTAACAACTGCGCTACCAGGGTTTCCAGTAGAATAGTTACTGGCAACTAGGCATTAATTATACATTGACTATTGTTTGCTGTTATTATAAGTTGCCATTTAAATGTGTTCTCCTTGACTATCTTTTATCAAAACAGCAAGTGTACAGTGCTAAAGATATTAACAATGAATACCGGTACATGCACTAGGAAAGAGTTGATACATGTGGTGGTTGACTGAGAATGATACAGATACTGGAAGATAATAGCTCCAAGAAATTTGTGAAAGCCATGATTTAGCATTAATTGATATGGAACATTCTTTGCATTTCCTATTGTACTGCCTCACCCCTCAGAGTCACAGTTAAGACAATTGAAACATTTTTCTCTATCTGTATAATTAACTATTAATCTAGGTTCTTGCACTACCTAAGGGAGCCCTGGTGGCACAGTGGTTAAATTAAGCTTTCAACTGCTAAGCTAAAGGGGCAGTTAGAACCCACCAGCCAATCCAGGGAAGAAGGATGTGGCAGTCGGCTTCACTAAAGATTTACAGCCTTGGAATCCCTATGGGGCAGTTCTACTCTGTCTCATTGGGTCACTGTGAGTCTGAATAGACTAGATAGCAATGGATTAACCAAGCCTATTTTGGAAAACTAATGCCATTTCTCTGATCTGTAGATTCTTTGTTTAAAAATTAGAAGAACACTAAATCATTGCTGCTCAGAGTATAATCCCTGACCAGGGACATCTTCTGGAAGCTTGTGTGAAATGCAGACTCACAGATCCCACCCTAGATGACTGAATTGGAATCTGCATTTTGACAACAACCCCGGGTGATTGACATGCTGAGTAGCGATTGAGAAGCTCAGATCTAGATGACGTTAAAACCCTTTTCTCCATAAATGAGGTATGGCTGATATATAGACCCGTTTACTTTATAGAAACATTTTGTAGTCTATACATACTCACTGATGCTGAATACATGTAGTAAAAACTGAGAGTGATGGAGTATAGGACATTTGTTGAGTTTAAAAGTGTGATACATGGAGAAGAAAAGAGGAAATAAGGGGAATTCCAAGAGTGAAGTCACCAAAGTGGAAGCAAGCTTTACGTGTCTTAGATAAAGGAAACAGTTTGCCTGAGTGCATTGCTCAATATAGAAATATTTCTTGGTGTGAACAATGTATCCAAGTAATGGAGAACTTTGAATATCACATTAATAAGTTTAAACATAAAACAATCAAGATCCATAGTAAAATTGTGAAACAAGGAAAAATCTTTTTGAAACTTTTTTTTTCAAATTCTTATAGTTTATTTCTGAAGACTACTTAAAAAATATTGTGGTAAAACGTATATAACAAAACATCGTTTCAACAATTTTGTACATTCAATTCAGTGACATTGATTATTGGTCATGTGGTGAAACTATCCTTTTCCAAGTGTTTGCAATCTTTAATAGAAACTCAGTACCCACCAAGGCATTTGCCTATTTTAAATATTTCATGTAAGTACGACCATATAATATATGTCCTTTTGTGTGACTTATTTCACTCACTGAAATATTTTCAAGGTCCATTCATGTCTTAGTAGGTATCTGAACTTCTTTTCTCTTTATGGATGAATAATATTCCATTGTATGTATGTATCACATTTTATTTATGCATTCATTTGTTAATGGACACTTGGATACTTTTGAGGACAAATCCTATATATTAGAAAAGCAATTGGGAAGCTATTACCGTCAAATACGCAGGTGACAGGAGCCTATATTTGGGAGGCAGATTTTTGAAGAAAGAAAAAATTACATGTTCTTATTCAAGGACAATGCACAAAAGTTGACTTAGAAAATAGTGAGTCCAGATGAAAAAGGGTCAGTCCCGTGGGTTTAGATGTAATCTATGGCTGAAGCAAATACATGGTAATGCCTAGAATAGGCTGATGGAGGCAGAGAGGCTGGATTTGAATCTTGTATCTTAAATTTGCATTCTTTGCAAAAATAGATAGAATTATTTACACATTACTTCCCTAAACTGATACTTGGTGGTAACAAATGGCTCACTGCCACATTAAATTGACTAATATTTTAACCATGTACTACTCCAGGTATAGAAGAGGCATTGATAAGTGTAAGAAAATGTCTGAACAGCTACATTCAGTTGACACTCTTTCATGAATCCATTTACTTTTATTTTTTGAGGAGTGTGTAATTTGTTTCAAAGTCTTTCAGTCTTGGGTCTCTGTTTCCTGCTTTATTTCAGTACCACAATGGGCACAGACAATGGAAATGTCTCCCAGGAATTTCTCTCTCTTCATGCTTTTTCTGGTGATGTACGTCCTCACAGTCAGTGGTAACATTGCTATCTTGATGTTAGTGAGTACCTCTCACCAGCTCCACACCCCCACGTGCTTATTCCTGAGTAATCTCTCTTTCCTGGAGATTTGGTATACCACAGCTGCAGTCCCCAAGGCCCTGGCCATCCTCCTCGGGAGAAGCCAGACCATATCATTCACTGGCTGCCTTTTGCAGATGTACCTTGTTTTCTCGTTAGGCTGCACGGAATACTTCCTCCTGGCAGCCATGGCTTATGACCATTATCTCGCCATCTGCTATCCTCTACACTATGGAGCCATCATGAGCAGCCTGCTTTCAGCACAGCTGGCCCTGGGATCCTGGGTCTGTGGCTTCCTGGCCATTGCAGTGCCCACAGCCCTCATCAGTGGGCTCTCTTTCTGTGGCCCACATGCCATCAATCACTTCTTCTGTGACATCGCCCCCTGGATTGCCTGGGCTTGTACCAGCACACAGGCAGTGGAGCTCGTGGCCTTTGTGATTGCTTTTGTGGTAGTTCTAAGTTCCTGCCTCATCACCCTGGTCTCCTACATCTCATCGTTAGCACCATCCTCAGGATCCCCTTGGCCAGCGGCCGGAGTAAAGCCTTCTCCACATGCTCCTCTCATCTAACTGTGGTGTTCATTTGGTATGGATCCACCATCTTCCTTCATGTCCGCACCTCAGTCAAGGACGCCTTAGATCTGACCAAGGCTGTCCACGTCCTGAACACTGTGGTGACTCCAGTTCTAAACCCTTTCATCTATACACCACGTAACAAGGAAGTAAGAGAAACACTGCTAAAGAAATGGAAGACAAAATAAATTGTCTCTAACATAACAAATTTCCTGTAAATTTTATACACATATATAGAGTCTCCAAGTAAGAATATGAGAACACAAAGCAAATTGTCCATGAAACCAAACCCACTGTCATAGAGATGACTATGACTCATTGGGGACCCGATGTGTAGGGAAGGGAGGAAAAACAAAACAAATAAAAAACAGTAAATTTTCTCTACTGTTTAACTTATTATAGAAATGGGAGTTTTTGATGTGAGCACATTTTGCTTTTTAAGAAGAATTTTGCCCTTGGGTTCCATTTATAAAATTAAGAGCACATATGCAGTGAGATGGATATTTTACTAAATGAATTATAAGTGCTTATCCTTCTTTAAGTTTTTCTTTTGATCACAAATGTGAAAAATTTAAGAATAATAATATTCATGAATTATGAGATATGAGAAATAAGAAAAGTTTAAACAAAAGGATAGGTGAAATCAGAACACGTATTTATTTCAGCATAATATTTTTGGATAAAAATATGATAAAATAAATACATATGGAATTAGGAACTGCAAGTATAATATGCCACATTTGTTTAACAAGGATAGTTTTCTATGCAATATAAAATGGGAATGATGAAAAGTGAAAGTAGATAATCAGGACAGGGGAGAGTTTGGATAGAGCAGTAGAAGCTCTTTGCATAAAAGTGTGCTGTCCTTGTTTGTTGTGTGCCATGGAGTCTATTTTTGACTCATAGAGACCAAAGGAGTAATGGGAATCTGATTTTCAGTTCACGCAAGTCACTGAGGGCACAGTACCCAGTGGCTTCAGAGGAAAAAATAATGTATTGCTAATTATAGTAGTTATTTGATGTTTCTCCAAAGGGACTCATCCTTTAGGAAACCAAAGTATGACCCTTTTTAACCATCAACATGTGAAAGATTCATTTCCCTTCATTTAAACACTTTTCTATGGCCCTGGGTTAGAAGAAGCAGACCAGGAGGGCCCTGCAAGCTGAACCAGGCTGCAGGTATATTCTGTGTGTCCTGTTCTGCTTTGGCTTACACTTGTACAATGAGGATGCTTTCTCATAGGAGAAAGCCTGTATGTTGAGTAGCAGCTCTTCCCTAAATCCTGTTTGCATTATTTGAAACCTCCTCTAGGTCCCCAATTAAAAATGGAGTGGAAGAAGAGTTTGAGGGAAATAGGAAAAAATATTTCATTGTATGAGTGATGAATATTATTATTCAAAAAGTGTGTCTATGTTAAAAATCTACCTCTTGTGTTACCATAATAAATCAGATTATACCTGGTCAGCTTCCCTCCCTTATTCACTCTGAGTTTCAAATTCATGACTAAACATTCAATATTTCTAACCTTATATCATGGGGAAATCTAAATGATTAAAAGTATACTCACTTTCCTTGAAGACAAATAGCATTTACATTTCCTTAGGTGAGCCATGAACTCTCAGGACCACAAAAGCAATGTTTAGTATCACTCTCAATAAGTTATCTTCAACAAATTTTCCCACATCTGCTCCTCATCTCACTACAGTAAAAACAAAGAGATAGCAGTTTTTAGCTTTTAAAGTGGATAAGTCAGTTTGACATGGAATTGTATACAAGATTTAATGTTAAGTGAAGGAAATAATTGGAAATATACAGAATAAATTTATTAACTCAGGTATTTCCTTTCTATGTTACTGAGCTCTACCTGACAGTAATTTTGCAATTACATATATGCTATATTGTGAAGTGATATACTTAACTGGTGGATTTTTGATTTAGTTTTTTTTTCTAGATGATTAAAATAATTTATGTCTTTTAACTGGTTTATTATGAATAATTTACATTAGAGAAAAAGGCATAAAGTGCTCATTCATAAAAATAAAACAAGTTCTTAGATTTCTATACAATTTTTTAAACTCATACAGAAATTTCAGCTTAAAATAGTTGCTAAGAGGGTTTTAAATTTTATATATCAGATAAGCAGTTTATTGTACTGCAATTATTAAAAAAAAAGTAGCTGTGGCCACAGCATTGCTTGATGTGCTTTGCCCTATGACAGTGGTGAGGACAATTGAACAGGAAAGTGCCGAACAGTATGATCCAGGTACTTCCATACAGCACAGCCAAATAATTTCAGGAAACTCAAAAGCTTGCTGGATAGTGTTCTACAAGCTGCCATGTGGCATTGAAAAGTAGGAAAATAAGGGAGAGTCTTCCCCCAATCGCTGTAAGTGTTTGCCTCTGTTTCAAAATTGATACCTTGCCATGATCCACTCCTTCTGTACCAGACTCTGAACTTTAATAATTGTCCTAAAGAAAAATATTAGCCCAAAGGACTAAAGAACCACATGAACCAGGACTCCGCCAGCCTGAAACCAGAAGAACTAGATGGTGCCCAGCAACTACCAATGACTGCCCTGACAAGGAACACAACAGCAGGAGAAAACTGTAGAACAGAATTCAAATTCACGTAAAAAGACCAGACTTAACGGTCTGACAGAGTCTAGAGGAACCTCCAAAAGTATGGCACCCAGAAGCTCTGGTGACCCAGAAATGAACCCAATTCCAAAGCCAGCTTTTCAGATAAAGATTAGACAAGCCTATAAAACCAAAAATTAATACACATGAAGAACGTGCTTCTTAGTTCAAATATACGAGACTAAATGGACAGCTCCTGTCCTAAATCAGGATGAGAAGGCAGGAAGGGATAGGAACTGGAAAATGGACACAGGGGACCCAGGGTGGAAAGGGAGAGCATGCTGTCGCATTGTGGGGATTACAATCAATGTCACAAAACAATATAAGTATAAATTTTTTAATGACAAATTAACTTGAGCTGTAAACTTTCACCTAAAGCACAATTTAAAAAAAATAATAAAAATAAAGTAAGGATGCAGCAAGGAGGCTTGGTTGCTCAATGGTGAAAGCCCTCTGCTACTAACCTAAAGATTGGCAGTTGGAACTCACCAGCTGCTTCACAGGTGAATGATGCAGCAGTTGCCTTCCATAAAGATTACAGCCTTAAAAACCCTATGGGGCAGTTCTGCTCTACCCTATATGGTCTCTATGAGTCAGAATCAACTCAACAGCAATGGATTTGTTTTTTGGTTTGTTTTGTTTAGGGATGCAACATCACTTGAATAAGAGAAGCTACAAAAGAGCTCAAGTCTTTTCCCCCCTCCTCTTGTAAGATCACAGAGAGAGTTTGCTTTCCAGCAGATATACAGCAAAAAAAAAACAAAAACAAAAAACAAAAAAACCAACTCAGAACATCATTAATAGATTGTTACGCAGATTTAATAGACAATTTTAAAGTTGGGCAGCACATCATTTATCAAGTAAATGAGTACTCTGATTAGTTAGGATTCTTAAAGAGCTTATATAGAAAGATATCAGGATCTTTTGAACAAAATTTCTTATTGGTTAACATTTATGTGACTGTGCTAAACAGTTACAAGACAATCACTAGATCAGTGAGTCTTGCTTAGAAGACCCCTGAAGTTTTGAAAACACGATTTGTTCATCACTCTTGAAAACAGGATATGTTCATTAGTTTTGAAGACAAGATATGTTTATTAATTTTGAAAACAGTATGTGTTTATTAATCTTGAAAACAGTATATGCTTATTAATTTTGATTGTTTTATGGAAGAATAAATTTAAGTGAAAGTTAATGAATAATGAAACCAGCCTTTCTGGTTTCAGTGTTCCTAGTCACCTAGCTAATTGTAAAGGTCAGTTTATAGCATAGCTAAAATATTATGTATTTGTTACACTGCATAAATTTTTAACATTTAACAAGATGAATTTTAGTATTATGGGTAAGATAATTCTTTATGTTTTCATAATGCAAAACTTATACTGTTTGACAACACAACTTCTGCTGAAAGTTTAGGGAATGCCCTTACACATTCCGACCCTGAGTACTTGCCACTGAAGATAACCATTTCTCATCAGTTTCTTCAATGGGTTCATGAACACATAGCTGCTGAAGTTTTACAAATACTGCCTGCTCCTCTTGGATATTAGGCAAGGTTATATCCAAATCTGACTGGTAAACATCACTTCTCCATGGATGATTTTTAGTTATTGCATTACAAATCCTTTGATCCTTTTTTCTCTGTTGCAGTACATCTTATCAGGGCCATTCTCACAAGCGCACTGCCTCTGGCATGCCTCAAGTACTACGACTGCATCCTTCTTCCAACAAAAAAGGGTACAAGGTCTTTAGAATTTGGTCAGCTAAAGAACTTGACATTACAAAATAAAGGCAAGCGGTTATCATATACCCCTTGTTAATGGAACAAACTCTACACATGGAAGCACCTGTCCTCTTGATTTCTGTCGCAATCTGAGTCAGTTTCAAACAGTGTAGTTTTTTGCCTACTGTCACCACCCAGTCTACCACCCACACCCAGTCCACTTCCTGAGGGTATTCCATTTGTATTTTTGGCTCAATTGCGGTATTATTTCCTAACAGGGTCAAATGCAAAGAGTAGCTGGAGGTCTGCAGACTGATAATAATGATTTATTGCAAGGCATATCTTTCTGGCACTTTCAGGGCCTGATTCATCAAAGCGAATTCTGACAATTCTGAAATCATTACAATAAATAATCAACTCTGTTGGATTAAATTTCAGTTTCTGCTTGAGACCTAGGACTTTCTGTATCCTCTGTGGTCATTTACTGTGACAGTTTACTCAATACATGTTAAAGGAACATGTTTCCCAAGAAGAAGTTTTTTATAATGGAATTTCTGTAATGGCGTTGTATCATCCCTAATAAAGAACATTTCGGAATTACTGCCGATCAGCTTTTTCCCGCAAATTGTACTGAGTCGTATCTGTTTCAATGCATTTTCTCACAAAATTGGCTTTATTTATGACAATTTCTCCTGGCAAAAGTACTACCATCAATTTTTTTAATCTTTGGTTCCAAATTAATCTTATGAACAGTCTGGACAGTAGCAGAAGGTAGAACCTGAAGATGGGTTTGGGCAACTGAAGGGACATCAAGGTGCCTCCATCTAGTTGCCCCACGTGGTCACAGTCCAGGACTTAGAGTAAGCCAGACCAATGCAGGCGCCAACTTGATTTTGTTTTTCACTTCCTTCTTCCTCTTTTACTTCTTATTCTTCTCTTTTCTTCTCTTTCTCCTTCTTCTTCTCCTCTTCTTTCTTTTCTTCCTCCTCCTCCTCCTCTTCTTCCTCCACTTTCTCCTTCTCTTCTTCCTCTTCCCTCTCCTCTTCTCATTCCTCTTCCTCCTCTTCCAACTCTTTTTCCTCTTCCCCTTCATCATCTTCCTCTATTTCCTTTTCAGCTTTCTCATCGTCTACTTCCTCCTGTTCCACGTCATCTGCTTCTATTTTTTTCTCTTTCTCCTTTTATTCTTTCTCCTCTTCTTCTTCTTTTTAACTGATAACTTATGAAAGAAAGAACAATTTTGGTGACAAAATATATTATTATTCAGAATTATCTTCTGGTGGTAAATTGCTGGAAGTGAAACCAGAAAGCCTATGCTAAAGGATTTTTGAGTCACTAACCCATTTTGCCAAATTTCTTTCTTAAAACAATTATATTCATATACAGAACTTCATGTCTAGGTAGTCTGTTTCACACCATCTTAGTCTATTGAAAGATAATTTCAGCTTTTTAAAAAAATTCATGTATTCGTCTACAAAATAAATTGGTAGTATTAATCTATTTAATAAAAGATGCAACACTGGAAGTTCTCACTTATCTATGCCAAGAAATTTGGAAGACAGCTATTTGGCCAATTGACTGGAAGAGATCCATATTTATGTCCATTCCAAAGAAAGGTGACCGAAGCAAAGTGGAAATTATCAATGTCATTAATATCACAGACAAGTAAAATTTTGCTAAAGATCATTCAAAAGCCATGCCATCCTCTTCAGATAACCAGTCTCCTTTAGAGAAACAGCATTTACCTTGTTACTGGACCTTAGTAGAGACTGAATGCTTAACCATAGGACACCAAGTCACCATGCGGCCTGAGCTGCCCATCATGAACTGGGTGTTGTCTGCCCCACAAAGTCATAAAGTTGGACGTGCACAGCAGCACTCTATCATTAAATGAAAGTGGTATATATGAGATTGGGCCTGAGCAGGACCTGAAGGCATAATTAAGTTGCAAGAGGATGTAGCCCAAATGCCCAGAGTCTTCACCCGTCACATTACCCTCCATCTTCCAGTCTGCACCTATGGCCTCATGGGAAGTTCCTTATGATCATTTAACTGAGGAAGAGAAAACTAGTGCCTGGCTTACAGATGGTTCTGCAGAATATGCAGGCACCACAGGAAGGTAGACAGCAGCAGCTCTACAGCCCCTTTCTGGAAACCTCCATGAAAAACAGTGATGAAGGGAAGTCTTCCCAATGGGCAGAACTTTGAGCAGTGCACCTGATTGTTCACTTTGCTTAGAAGGTGAAATATCCAGATGTGTGATTGTATACTTACTCATAGGCTGTGACCAATGGTTTGGTTGGATGGTCAGGGACTTGGAAGTAAATAAGATTAGAAAATTGGATACAAAGCAGTATGGGGAAGAGGTATGTGGATATACCTCTCTGAATGGACCAGAGAAGTGAAGCTATTTGTGTCTCATGTGAATGCTCACCAAAGGTGACCTCAGCAGAGGAGGAGTTTAACAATCAAGTGAATAGGATGATGCATTCTGTGGAAACCAGTCATCTTCTTTCCCTAGCCACTCTTGTTATTAACCAATGGGCTCATGAACAAAGTAGCCATGGTGGCAGGGATGAGTGTTATGCATAGGCTCAGCAGCATAGACATTCACTCACCAAAGCTGACCTGGGTACAGCCACTTCTGAGTGCCCAATCTGCCAGCAGCAGAGACCAACACTGAGTCCTCGATATGGCACCGTTCTTTGAGGTGATCAGCCAGGAAGCTGGTGGCAGTTGATTATATTGAACTGCTTCCATCATGAAAAAGGCAACGTTTTGTTCTTACTGGGATACACACTCTGAATACAGATTTTCCTTCCCTGCACGCAGTGCTTCTGGCAAAACAACCATCTGTTGATGCCCAGAATGCCTTGTCCACCATTATTGCATCCCACACAGCATTGCCTCGGATCAAGTGACTCACTTCACAGCAAATGAAGTGAAGCAATGCTCATGGAATTCACTGGTCTTACCATGTTCCTCATCACTCTGAAGCAGCTGGCTTGAGAGAATGATGGAATGGCCTTCTAAAGACTCAATTACAGCACCAGGTAGGTGGCAGTACCTTGCAGGATTGGGGCAACGTTCTCCAGGATGCTGTATATATTCTAAACCAGTGTCCAATATATGGTGCTTTTCCTCCCATAGCCACTATTCAGGGGTCCAGGAATCAAGGGGGTGGAAATGGGAGTGGCACCGCTCACTATTACCCCTAGTGATCCACCCCGAAAATTTTTGCTTCCTGTCCCTGCAACCCTGCGCCCTACAGGTCTAGAGGTCTTAGTTCCAAAGGGAAGAATGCTCCCACCTGGAGACGCATCACTGATTCCACTGAACTTGAAGTTAAGAATGACACATGGCCACTTTGTGTTCCTTATGGTTCTGGATCAACAGACAAAGAAGGGAGTTACCATATTGGCTGGTGTGATTGATCCTGATTACCAAGAGGAAATTGGATTGATATTACATAATGGAGGCAAAGAAGAGTATGCCTGGAATGCAGGAGATCCCTTAGAGCATCTCTTAGCACCACCGTGTCCTGTGATTAAAGTCAATGGAAAACTACAGCAACCCAATTCCAACATGACTACTAACGGCCCAGACTTTTCAGGAATGCAGTTGTGTGTCATCCCAATAGGAAAAGAACCACTACCAGCTGAGGTGTTTGCTGAGGGCAAAGGAAATATGGAATGAGTGTTAGAAGAAGGTAGTTCTAAATACGAATTGCAACAACATGACCAGTTGCAGAAATGAGGACTGTAATTGTTATGAGTTTTTCTTCCTTGTTGGTGCGTATCAAATATTTTTGTTTTCTTCACTATGAGTCAGAACTAACTCGACAGCACCTAATATCCTGCAACATCTTCACGATTATTGAATGCTTGAGTCCATTGTTGTGGCCACTGTGTATCTTGAGAGTGCCTTCCAACTTTGGAATCTAATCTTTCAGCACTATTTTTATATTTTTACAAGTGGGAAGAATTTAATGTAATTCTTTGTTATGTTAATTTATTGGTTCCAATATCTAGAGAAGTTTGGTTTGTTGACAGCCAATTTCACACAGGAGAGGGCCTTTTCTTGTTTAGGCACCCAAGTGGAGCTAAGATAAAATTTTACTTCTCTAGACTGCTTTAATATCAACTGAGGTTTAAAAGTTTTACCATTAATTTGTCACTACGACTTGACAAGACCTTAATTTTAGCACTTGGGAACTCCTTTATGAACATCCAATGTTCTCCCTGCTGACTATAATAGCAAGCTCCGGGAGGAAATAAATAATATACTGACTCTATCTTGGTTTGAAATCTCTATTAATTTTTCAAGTATATCTTCTTTCTTCTTTTGCTTCCCATGTATTTTCCCCTGATAATTGATACTTGAATATTAAGCTTGAATTGTTATTATTTTAACCTCTACATTGTCTTTCTTTCTTTTTTTTTCATTTTTGCCATCTTGCAGAGTGATCGTCTATTTGTCCTAGTTTGTCCAAAGTATCTAGTTCTCATTTCTTTGCAATATATACCTTTTTTTTTTAATTATGCTTTACTGGGATATACTTTACATACGTTAAAACTCACCAATTTTAATTATACACTTAGATGAGATTTGTAAAATGTATAGAGTTGCATAACCACCATCACTATTATGATTTAGAACATTTCCATCACTATTACAATGGTTTTACATTTTTCTAGAACTTAGGAGATAAGGTTGTGGACGCATAACTATTTGAGGATCTGCAGGAGTAATTTTCATTTTTCCATATAAAACAACAGTTAGTCTTTCAAAGTGTGAGACTGATCAGCCTCTTCTTTTTATTACAAATGTATCTTTTGTATTTTGGTTGAGTTCTCACCAGGGGACAATTTTTTAAGCTGTCTCTACCCATTTTCATCTGCAATTATCAGGATTTTATTTTAGCCTGAACAGAATAGATTTACCTGGCCTGTCATCTCTATACACAATCACAGATTTTTTTTTAGCTTGTTTTTATTTTCCTATAGAGACAGCTTATTAATTGATTTTAATCTTACCAGTAAGATTAGGTGGTAAGACTTCAATTCCAGCTGAATATTTATAGAGTATTTTATAATTTTGAGAAATTTGGAGGAGCTATTTCTAATCTGTGGAATATTAGAGTCAAGGTTATCCTTTAGTTGTGACGATCATGAGGACCTCATATGAAGCAGACCTGACTAAGTTTCTTGTATGGTTTTGTTCAGTTTTATGAATATCAATAAATCTATAGGTTGGAATGTCTACAGGATCTTCATGTCCTTCTGTACAGCATCAGTTATGAGAAAATACTCCAAAGTTAAGTTTTAGGATTCAACATCCAAAATTCCTCTTGATTGAGGAAAAAATGTGTGAACTATCAAAGCAGTATACTCCAAAAACGAATATTAAGAGTGTAATTACCATGTAGTAGTGTAAAGATTAGAAAAAAATTATTTATTTTGTGCATAATAAGTTATTAACCCTGTAAGAAAATCCTCTAGTTTCTCCAGGTTAGTAGGTTATTTTTATTTGCTTGTGTTTGTGTTTGCTTTTGTTTGTGCTGTTGTTGTGACTAAGGATTTCTACCTTTTTTTTAAAAAGTTGCCATCTAGTCAGTCCTGACTCATGACAGAAAACCTCAAGTGTTTCTGAGTAGAACTGCACACTATCGGGTTTTCAATGACTGCGATCTTCCAGAAATAGATCATTAAGTCTTTACTTCTGAGGTGCCTCTGGGTGGATACAAACTTCCAACCTTTCAAGCCAAGTACATAACCATTTGCAACACCCAGAGATTTCAAGATTTGAAAAGAGGAGATTAAAAAGATCATCATCTATAGGTGGCTTGTAAGTACTATTCTTCAATTTTGGAAGATATTATTTTAATTATTCGTGTGATCTTTAAAACTTAAGCCTTTGATTCTGTGCTTCATTCTCTAGAATCCTGCTTCCGACTGAAGGCGCCACCCATTCTACAGAGAACTTTTGACTCCATGGCTTCTTAATAAAATACATTGGTGGTCAAATTTCTCCAAATCCAACATGATAGTAGCAACTGCAGTTTCCTAGTATCTCAGGATAATAAATGATATCTCCTCGTAAATCTCTAAATATCTTTTTCATAATTTTAAAGTGACTCAAAATAAAATTCCTTTAACTACATTGACTTTAAATTCTCTCATTATGGCAGACTGAATACTTTGATGAAATTTCCAAAGAAACAAAAAACATTTCAAAGACAATAAAAATGAACCCACAACAGAGTCAGAAAATAGATTTAGAAGACAAGAGTATTGAAATAGCTCATTCATATATTCAAGAAAGTAGAGGATGAAATGGAGGAAATAGATGGAACGATGGAGTTAAAAAGAATAAAATGGAAATTCTAGGAACATATATGCTGTTGTTAGGTGGTATCATAGCGACCCTGTTACATACAACAGAATGAAACACTGCCCTGTCCTTCACTATTTTCACAACCATTGTTATGCTTGAGCTCATTGTTGCAGCCACTGTGTCAATCCATCTTGTTGAGCGTCTTCCTCTTTTTCCAAGACCCTCTACTTTACCAAGCATGATGTCCTTCTCTGGGGGCTGGTCCCTCCTGATAACATGTCCAAAGTACGTGAGATGAAGTCTCGTAATCCAAGCTTCTAAGGAGCATTCTGGCTGTACTTCCTCCAAAACAGATTTGTTAGTTCTTTTGTCAGTCCATGGTATATTCGCCAACACCACAACTCAAAGGCATCAATTCTTCAATCCTCCTTATTCATCGTTCAGCTTTTGCATGCATATGAAGCTATTGAAAACACAATAGCTTGGGTAGGTGTACTTTAGTCTTTAAAGTGACATCTTTTCTTTCTAACACTTTAAAGAGATCTTTTGCAGCAGATTTGCCCAATGCAATGCATCATTTGATTTCTTGACTGCTGCTTCCATGGGTGTTGATTGTGGATCCAAGTAAAATGAAATCCTTGATAACTCAGGGAGACCACAAGACTATCTGTTGTCTAGTTAGTGTTTTTCCCTACCTACCTCTCCCATCCCTTATGACCATCAAAGATTGTTTCTTTGTGTGTGTAAACCTTTTCATGATTTTTTATAATAGTGGTCTCATACAGTATTTGTCCTTTTATGATTGACTTATTTCACTCAGCATAATGTTCTCCAGATTCATTCATGTTGTGAAATGTTCCACAGATTCATCATCGTTCTTTATTGTTGCATAGTATTCCATTGTGTGTATGTCTGTAGTTTATTTATCCGTTCATCTGTTGATGGGCATCTATGTTGCTTCCATATTTTTGCTATTGTGAATAATGCTTCCATGAACATGAGTGTGCATATATCTATTCTTGTGACAGCTCTTATTTCTCTAGGATATATTCCTAGGAGTGGGATTGCTAGATCATATAGCATTTCTATTTCTAGCTTTTTAAGGAAGCACCATATCATTTTCCAAAAAAGGTTGTACATTTTACATTCCCACCAGCAGTGTATAAGAGTTTCAAGCCCCCTGCAGCCTCTCCAACATTTATTATTTTCTTTTTTTTTTTTTTTGAATTTTCACAAGACACAAGGGAAAGATTAGTCCAAAAGACTAATGGACCATGCCTACCACAGCCTCCACCAGACTGAGTCCAGTACAACTAGATGGTACCTGGCTACCACCACCAACTGCTCTGACAGGGATCACAATAGAGGGTCCCAGATAGAGCTGGAGAAAAATGTAGAATAAAATTCTAACTCACAAAAAAAGACCAGAATTATTGGACTGATAGAGACTGGAGAAATCCTGAGAGTATGGCCCCCAGACACCCTTTTAACTCAGTACTGAAGTCACTCCTGAAGTTCACCCTTCAGCCAAAGATTAGACAGGCCCATAAAACAAAATGAGACGAAATGGGCACACCAGCCCAGGGGCAAGGACGAGAAGGCAAGAGGAGACAGGAAAGCTGGTAAGAGGGAACCCAAGGTCGAGAAGGGGAGAGTGTTGACGTGTTGTGAGTTTGGCAACTGACTTAGTTATCTAATGCTGCTAAAACAGAAATACCACAAGTGAATGGCCTCAACAAAGAGAAATTTATTCTCTCATAGTCTAGTAGGCTACAGGTCCAAATCCAGGGCATTGGCTCCAGGAGAAGGCTTTCTGTCTTTATCAGCTCTGGTGGAAGTTCCTTGTAATCAGTCTTCCCTTGGCCTGGGAGCATCTCAGCACAGGAACCTCAGGTCCAAAGGACTCACTTTGCTCCTGGCACTGATTTCTTGGTGGTATGAGGTCCCCCATGTTCTCTGCTAATTCTCTTCTTTATATCTCAAAAGAGACTGGCTTAAGACACTACCCAATCTTATAGACCTCATCAATATAACTGCCACTAATCCATCTCATTATGTAGGGGAATCACATAAAATGGTAGACAATCATACAATGCTGGGAATCAGGATCTAACCAAGTTAATAGAAATTTTTGGGGGACACAATTCAATCCATGACAGCAACGAATGTCACAAAACTATGTGTGCATTAACTGTTTAATGAGAAACTAATTTTCTCTGTAAACTTTCGTCTAAAGTACAATAAAAAAGAAAAAATGTGTATGGGAACATTACTATAATCATAAGGAAATGAAAAAGAGCACAAGGGAATACTATGAAAAACTATAAACCACCAAATTTGATATTCTATATAAAATAGACAGTTCCCTAGAAACATACAAATTACATAGACTGAAGAAGAAATAGACTGTCTAAACAAATGTATATATAACAAGAGAAGAAATTGAATCAATAATCAAAAACAACCCAACAAAGAAAAGTCAATTCTACCAAATATTTAAATCAGAATTGACATCACTCCTTACCAAACTTTTCCAAGATACGGAAGAGGAGGGAGTACATGCTAACTCATTCTGTTAGGCCAGCATTACTCTGATACCAAAACCACATAAAAACCCTACCCAAACAAACAAAAAAAGAAACCACTGCCATCAAGTCATAGTGACCAATAGGGTTTCCAAGGCTGTAAATCTCTATGGAAGCAGACTGCCCCATCTTTCTCCCACGGAACAGCTGTTGGTTTTGAACTGAAGACCTTTCAGTTAGCAGTCAATCACTTTAACCACTGCACCACCATGGTTCCTTAAAGACACTACAAGAAAAGAAAATAATAGACCAATATCCCTAATGAATACAGAGGTGAAAGTGTCCAACGATATACTAGCAAATCCAATCCAGCAGCATATTAAGAAAATTACATACTATGAACATGTGAGATTTATCCCAGGAAGGTAAGGGTGGTTCCACATAAGAAAATGAATTAATGTACTACACTACATTAATGGAATGAAGGGGAAAAAAAAGAAAGAAAACCAGAAAAACAGGATCATTTCAAGTGGTGCAGAAAGCGCACTTGACAAGTCCAACAATTGGCAACACAACAGCATTTTAAACACTAGAGATAGAAAGAAAATTGCCCAACACGATAAGGACCTTTTAACAAAAACTCACAACTAACATCATACTCAATGGTGAAAGTCTGAAACACTACCCTTAAGATCAGAAACAAGACAATGATATCTGCCTTCACTACTGCTATTCAGCACTTAGTGGTAGTTCTAGCCAGAACAATTAAGTAAGAAAGGAAATGGAAAACATCCAAACAGAAAAAAAAGAAATAAAGCTATCTCTATTCACAGTTAACTTGATCCTATAGAGAAAGAATCACAAATATTCCCCAAGCAAGCTACTACAGCTAATAAACATATTCATCAACACATAAAAATCTGTTATGTTTCTGTACAGTAGCAAAATAAATATAAGAAAACACTTCATTTATAATGTAATCTAAAAAAATAAAATATCTCAGTATAAATTTAATCAAGGAGGTGAAAGATTTGAACACTGAACACATTCTAACATTGCTGAAAGAAATTACAAGAGATCTAAGTAAATGGAACATAAATAAGAGCTAAATCCATAAATAAATCCTGTGTTATGGATTGGAAGATATAATATTGTTAATATGTCAATATTACTAAAGGTGTTGTATAGGTTCATTGGATCCCCATCAAAATTTCAACAGCTTCTTAAGCAAAAGTGGAAAAATAGGTCCTTAAATTCATATTGAACTTTGAAGTGTCCCAAATAGCCAAAATAATCTTGAAGTAAGTAGAACAAAATAGGAGAAGTCACATTCTTGATTTCAAAACATGCCACAAAACTGCAGTAATCAAAACAGTGTGGTACTGGTGTAAGGATAGACATATAAAACAATGGAATAGAATTGGGAGGTAAGAAATAAACCCATACATCTATGACAACTGATTTTAAACAAGAGTGCAGGTCCATCAACTAAGGAAAGATTAATCTGTTCAAAAAATGGTAACAGGGTATCTGAAGCTGGGTTCTCTAGAGAAGCAAAACCAGTGAAGTGTCTATATCTACCTATCTTTATATATGTATAGCTATATGTAAAGAGAGGGATTTATGTCAAGGAAATGGCTCACATGGTTGTAGAGGCTGAAAAGTCCCAAGTCCGTGGGTCAGACTGGAGGCTTCTCTTGACTCATATAGCTGCAGGGGCTGGCGAACCCAAGATCAGCAGGTCAGACATCAGGCCTTTGGCTCACAAGCTGCAGAGAGAAATCCCAAGATCAGCAGATAAGCTGTTAGCTCAAGTCCCAAGAACCAGAGGTCAGATGAACAGGAGCCAGATGCAGGATCCAGAGCAAGCAAAAGCCAGCCAGCCTTGCCAGAAAGTTCATCTATACTGGATACAGGCTACACCCCCAAGGAAACTCCCTTTCACCTAATTGACTATTCACAGCAGATCCCATTATAGAGGTAATCACATTATATCAAATCTCATCATGGAGGTGACTACATCATTATATGACTGCCAAACTAAGTCATAACTGCCAAACCACTTGAGAATCATGGCCCAGCCAAGCTGACACACGAGCTTAATGAACACATGTGGCAACTGGATTTCCACATGCAAAAGAATGAATTTAGATCTCTACCTCACAAAATATATGAAAATTAATTCCAAAGGGATCAAATATCTAAATATAATAGCTAAATCCATAAAATTTTTAGAAGAAAAATAGGGTTAAATAATCAGTACCTCATACATGGCAATGGATTCTTATATATGACATCAAAAGCATGCACAATGAAAGAAAAAATAAATTGGACATCACTAAAAAATGAACACAAAACTGTACATCAAAGGACATTGACAAAAAAGTTAAAAGTCAACCTATGGAATAGAAGAAAATATTTGGAAATTACATGTCTAATAAGAGTTCGATATTCAGAATATATAAAAAACTCTGACAACTCAACAACAAGAATGTAAACCCAATAAAAAAATGGACAATGGACATAAGTAGACATTTCTCCAAAAAAGACTACAAATGGCCATTATGCACATGTAAAGATGTGCAGCATCATTATTCATTAGACAAATGCAAATCAAAACCACAAGGAGATAACACTTTGTACTCAACAGTACGGCAGAGAGAGAGAAAAATATCGATTGTTAATCATGATGTGAAATAACTGGAAACTGTGGACATTTCTAGTGGGAAAGTAAAATGATGCAGCCACTGTGTAAGGCAGTCTGGTGAATTCTCAAAAAGTTAAACAAGAAATTATCATTTGACTCAGCAATTCCACTCATGGGTATATACCCAAGATAAAAAAGCAGGGATTGAAACAGATATTTGTACACTAATGTTTACTGGAGAACTATTCACAATAGCCACCAGATGGATGGATAAACACAATGTTGCATTTACATAGAATTAAACATTATTCAGCCATAAAGATAAAAGCTGTGATACATACTACATCATGGATGAACCTTACAAACATTAGGCTAAGTGAAAGAAGTCAGGCACAAAAGGACAAATTTTGAATGCTCTAGAAGAGGCAAATGCAGAGAGACTAAAGTAGATTCTTGGTTATCAGAAGTAGAGAGGAAAGGGAAGTGGGGAGTTATTGCTCAATGGATACTGAGTGTCTGTTTGGAGTGATGAAAAAGTTTTGGAAAAACATATTAATAATGGTGGCACAACATTATGAGTGCAATTAATGTACAGAATTATACGTGTAAAAATGGTTAAAATGAAAAATTTTATGTTATACATATTTTTACCACAATAAAATTAAAAATATGAAAATATTAAAAATCAGAAGTAGAGAGTTCCAGCAAAATGGCGCTATAAGCAGAAGCACCACGCCACCCCTCCACAGCAAAGATCTGACAAACTAAGTCCAACAGAGAATACAACAATCCTGAAACCCCAAAACATCAAATGAAGAGATAAATAACTCAGCCAAGCACCAAATGGAGTGAGAAAACTGACAGAGAACAGAGAGCTAGGAGAGATTCATGCAGAGGTCCCCTACCAGCTAACGCAGCGCGGATATGCCATCTTGGACTCCTATCGGAGACCAGCAAACAGGGGGTACGAGAAAGCAGCCTCACGGAGCTTCCAGCGGGAGACAAAACAACCAGTAATTTGCGATATACGCTTTCCCACCCCCCACCCTTCTTCACCCCGACTCAGCCTCCTCTGCTTCCCGTGGCCACAGTCTCTTGAACGGGAATCACCGGCTGCTTGGATTCCACACAACCGAATGGGCCGGCTCTCTGAGTGCCATTTGTTGGCTGCTGGTGTTGCTTTTTTCCGCTTCTTTTGATTTCTTCCTTACCTCTCACACCACCTCCCCCTCCTTTCGCTCAAATACCTGGCTCCGTGCGCCATCTTTGCTTCTTCCTGAGGGGCTTCAGAGCTCCGGTAATTTGTGATATACGCTTTCCCACTCCCTACCCTTCTTCACCCACACTCAGCCCCCTCGGCTTCCTGCAGACACAGTCTCTTGTCTGAGAAACACCAGCCCACACCAGCTGGCTCTCTGAGTGCCATTTGTTGGCTGCTAGTGTTGCTTTTTTTCCTACTTCTTTTGATCTCTTCCTTACTTCTCACCACCTCCTCCGCCTTTTGCTCAAATACCTTGCTCCGTGCACCATCTTTGCTTCTTCCTGAGGGGCTGTGGAGCTCCATTCGAGTGTGGAGCTTCTTCCCTGTCCGTGCTGCCGTGCTGGTGGGATCCCGGGGCTTTTGCTCATTTTGAATTGTTTGTTTGTTTTCTTTTCCTTTTCTTGAGTTGAGAGCCCTTTCTGCCCAGGTGGTGCTGCGTGGCAATGAAACTTCCCCCTCGGCATGCATAGACATGCATAGGATCCCTGAGGGCATCTCTTCTTTTTGTTGGGTTTTTTTTTTTTTTTTGTCTTTCTGTTTATTTGGGGGCCTTTTTTGTTCTTTTTTTTTTTTTAATTTGTTTTGTTTTCATTTCCCTCTTTTTCCCTTTTTGTCTTTCTTCATTGCTCGGTTTCTCATCTCTCTATATCTTCCTTCTCTTTCTGTTCCCTGAGTACCTGGCATTGTATACCTCTAAGCCAGGCTGTACTACAACACCTGAGAGCGACTTCCCCAGACCTCATAGCTGCACTGGTGGGATCCCTGGGAACTTTGCGGTTCCTTAACCTTTCTGATTTTTTATTTATTCATTGTTTTCTTTTCTTCCTCTTTCCCTTTCTGTTTTTCTCCATTTCATAGTCTCTCATCTCTCCTCTCCAAAGGCAAGCTCCCCTAGCATTATTTTTTGTTTGTTCATATGCTTTTGGCTCCTTTTCCTCTCTCCTCTCTACCATAGCCATCTTAGCTCCACACATAACAATCTCCCCTCCACATCCTGCCTACCTTCTCCGTGCGCTTGACATCACACCACAAGCAGCACAGGCACAGCCTACTGGAACCTGTCCTGCACTGATTACCAATCTGCTCTGGTGGATATAGTAAGTGTCACAAACAACCCATCCTAGTAACTCCTCTTCAGCTAGACCTGCCCTGCCATACCATATCTGAGTGACTGACCCTGCCAGTTGGAGAAGTACTGTGCCCACAGACGAGCAAACAACAAAGAACACGTAGTACGCCTGCTCAGACAAGGTAAAATAAAAAAAGGGACGAAACAAACAAATCTACAATAAATAAACAAGAAAAATAACTACTGAATGCCTTGAAGATAGCAGAAAATATCAAAAAAATTTACAAAAACAGGAGAGGATGGTTCCAGTAGGCATCAAAAATAAAACATCAGAGGACTTTCCAGTGGAAGAAAATGCACTAGAACTACCTGATAGGGAATTCAAATCTTTAATACTCAGAATTCTTCAAGAGCTGAAGCAAAAAGCTGACAAACATGAGGAAAAAATAGACAAATTCATGGAAAATACAGACAAAAAATTGGAAGGATTCAGGAAAATAATGCCAGAACAAAATGCTAAAATAAATTCACAGCTAGAAATCATACAAAAGCAACGACTAGAAATCCAAAAAATAAAAAAGACGATTTCAGAAATGGACGGTGTCATAGAAGGGCTGAGAAGCAGATTTGAAATGGTGAAAGACAGGATCAGTGGAATTGAAGACAAACACTTGGATATAACTCTGTTTCAGGAAAACTCAGAAAAAAGAACAAAGAGAAATGAAGAGACCCTGAGAGTTATGTGGGATACAATCAAAAGCAAAAATTTGTGAGTGATTGGAGTTCCAAAACAGGGGGAGAAAACAGAAAACACAGAGAGGATCATTGAAGAACTGCTGACAGAAAACTTCCCCAATATAATGAAAGATGAAAACCTGACCATCCAAGAGGCTCAACGAATCCCATATAGGAGAGACCCCAAAAGAAAATCACCAAGGCATATCATAATCACACTCACCAAAACCAAAGACAAACAAAGTATCCTGAGAGCAGCTTGTGAAAAACAAGAAGTCACATACAAAGGAGAAACAATAAGACTAAGCTCAGATTATTTGGCAGAAACCATGCAGGCAAGAAGGCAAAGGGATGACATATATAAAATCTTGAAAGAAAAAAATTGCCAGCCAAGAATAATATATCCTGAAAAACTCTCATTCAAATTTGATAGTGAAATTAGATCATTTCCAGATAAACAGAAATTAAGGGAATATGTAAAAGTCAAACCAAACTTACAAGAATTATTAAAGGGAGTTCTTCGATCTGAGGACAAACAGCTTCAGCTCACAGGCAGAATCTACAACACAGGATCATACCAGCCAGATACCAATCTAGGAAATGAACTCTCGAGGAATATCCAAAACCAAAAGAAATACAACAGGGAATCAGAGCAGTTAATCAGTAAATGACAACAACATCAAAACAGTAAAAGAGAGAATAAACATCAAGGTATAGAACCTTCTAATGGAGAGGAAGACTAGGTGATACCAAGTAATGGTAGACTGCTTCAAACTTAGAAAGATAAGGGTAAAATTCATGGTAACCACAAAGAAAGTTAACAAACATACTCATTAAAAAAGGGGGGAAACACATAAAGTCTCAGGAAAAACAAAACCTACAAAAACAAAAGAAATGAAAGAAAGAAAGAAACAAACAAAAGTAACTCAGCACAAGAGAGTAAGCAAAACAAAGAAAAGTTCAGCACGTCAAAAAAAGCTCTGCAAAATGACAGCAACAAACTCACACCTGTCAATAATTACACTGAATGTAAATGGACTCAATGCACCCATAAAGAGACAGAGAGTGACAGAATGGATACAAAAACAGGATCCATCAATACGCTGTGTACAAGAGACACACATTAGAAACAAAGATGTGAATTTATTAAAAGTGAAAGTTTGGGAAAAAAATATATCAAGCTAACAACTACCAAAAAAGAGCAGGAGTGGCAATTCTAATCTCAGATAAAATAGACTTTCAAACAAAATCTACCATAAAAGACAAAGAAGGACAGTATATAATGATTAAGGGGATGATCCGTCATGAAGATTTAGCCATAATAAACATCTATGCTCCCAATGACAGGGATCCAAAATACATAAAACAAACTAACAATACTGAAAAGAGAAATTGACAGTTCCACAATAATAGTAGGACACTTCAACACACCACTCTCAGTAAAGGATAGAACAACTAAGAAGAAACTCAGCAAAGATACAGAAGACCTAAAGGACACAATCAGCCAACTTGACCTCATAGACATATATAGAACACTCCATCGAACCACTGCAAAGTACACATTCTTTTCCAATGCACATGGAACATTCTCCAGAATAGACCACATCTTAGGCCACAGAGCAATCCTCAACAAGATCCAAAACGTTTAGATAATTCAAGGTATCTTCTCTGGCCACAATGCCATCAAGGTAGAAATTAACACTAGAAAGAGCAAGGAAAAAAAATCAGTTACATGGAAACTGAATAATACCCTGCTAACACATCACTGGGTAATAGAAGAAATCAGAGATGGAATCAAAATATTCCTAGAATCCAAAGAGAATGAAAATACATCATACCAAAATCTCTGGGACACAGCAAAGGCAGTCCTCATAGGACAATTTCTAGCAATAGATGCACATATGAAAAAGGAAGAAAGGGACAAAATCAAAACATTAACTACAGAACTCAAACAAATAGAAAGAGAAGAGCAAAAAAAGCTCACAACCACCGGAAGAAAGGAAATAGTAAAGATCAGAGCAGAAATAAATGAAATAGAGAACAGAAAAACAATAGAAAACTTCAACAAAACCAAAGTTGGTTCTTTGAAAGAATCAACAAAATCGACAAACCACTGGCCAGACTGAGAAAAGAAAAATGAGAGGACACAAATAACCCAAATAAGAAATGAAATGGGAGACATTAAAACAGACCCAACTGAAATAAAAAGGATTATAGCAGAATATTATGAAAAAAGCCCCAGCCCAGATGGCCTCAGTGGAGAATTCTACAAAACATTTACAGAATAGCTTGTACCAGTACTACTCAAGCTATTTCAGAGCATAGAAGAGGAAGCAACACTTCCAAAATCATCCTATGAAGCCAGAATAATGCTGATACCAAAACCAGACAAAGACGTCACAAAAAAAAAAAAATTACAGACCAATATCTCTCACGAATATGGAGGCAAAAATTCTTAACAAAATTCTAGCCAATAGAATTAAGCATCATTTCAAAAAAATAACACACCACAACCAAGTAGGATTCATACCAGGTATGCAAGGATGGTTCAACATTAGAAAATCAATCAACCTAATCCACCACATAAATAAAAGGAAAGGAAAGAATCACATGATCATCTCAATGGATGTGGAAAATGCATTTGACAAAGTCCAACACCCATTTCTGATAAAAACTCTCAAGAAAATAGGTATAGGAGGGAAATTTCTCAACATAATAAAGGGCATCTATGCAAAACCAATGGCCAACATCATTCTTAATGGAGAGAGGCTGAAAACATTCCCCTTGAAAATAGAAACAAGACAAGGATGCCCTTTATCACCACTCTTATTCAACATTGTGCTGGAAGTTCTAGCTAGAGCAATAAGGCAAGAAAAAGAAATAAAGGGCATCCAAATTGGTAATGAAGAAGTTAAACTATTCCTGTTTGCAAACGATATGATACTATACATAGAAAACCCAAAAGACTGCACAAGAGATCTACTGGAACTAATAGAAAGATTCAGCAGAGTAGCAGGATACAAAATAAACATTCAAAAATCTGTTGGATCCCTATACACCAATAAGGAGAATGATGAAAAGGAAATCAGGAGAACAATACCATTTTCAACAGCCCCTAAAAAGATAAAATACTTAGGAATAAATCTGACCAGGGATGTAAAAGACCTATACAAAGAAAACTACAAAACACGTCTGCATGAAACCCAAAGGGGTCTACATAAATGAAAAAACATACCATGCTCATGGGTAGGCAGACTCAACATTGCGAAAATGATAATTCTACCCAAAGCAATTTACAAATACAATGCAATCCCGATCCAAATACCAACAAAATTCTTCAAAGACATGGAAAAACTAATCATTAACTTTATATGGAAAGGGAAGAAGCCCTGAATAAGTAAAGCACTACTGAAAAAGAAGAATAAAGTTGGAGGACTCACACTACCTGACTTGAGAACCTACTATACAGCTACAGTAGTCAAAACAGCCTGGTACTGGTACAACAACAGAGACATTGACCAATGGAACAGAATTGAGAACCCAGAAGTAAATCCATCCACCTATAGTCACCTGATCTTCGACAAGGGCCCAAAGTCCATCAGATGAGGAAAGGACAGTGTTTTTAACAAATGGTACTGGCAAAACTGGATATCCATCTGCAAAAAAATGAAACAGGACCCATACCTCACACCGTATACAAAAACTACTTCAAAATGGATCAAAGACCTGTATATAAAGCCTCAAACTATAAAGTTCATAGAAGAAAAAATAGGACCAACACCACAGGCCTTAATACATGGCATAAACAGGATACAAACAAAAGCTATCAATGCACAAACCCCAATAGATAAGCTAGATAACTGGGATCTTCTAAAAATCAAACACCTATGCTCTTCAAAAGACTTCACTAAAAGAGTCAAAAGAGAACCTACAGACTGGGAAAAAATTTTTGGACAGTACAAGTCAGACAAAGGTCTAATCTCCGTAATCTACAAGAAAATCCAACACCTCTACAACAAAAAGACAAATAATCCTATTAAAAAATGGGCAAAGGAAATGAATAGACACTCACCAAAGAAGACATTCAAATGGCCAGCAGACACGTGAGGAAATGCTCGCGATCACTAGCCATTAGAGAAATGCAAATTAAAACCACAATGAGATACCATCTCACCCCGGCATTACTGGCACGAATCAAAAACACTGGAAATAACAAATGTTGGAGGGACTTCCGGGAGATCAGAACTCTTATGCACTGCTGGTGGGAATGCAAAATGATACAACCATTTTGGAAAATGATATGGCACTTCCTCAGAAAGCTAGAAATAGACATACCATTCGATTCAGCAATCCCACTCCTAGGAATATATCCTAGAGAAGTAAGAGTCGTCACTCGAATAAACATATGCACACCTATGTTCATGGCAGCATTGTTCACAATAGCAAAACGATGGAAACAACCTAGATGCCCATCAATAGATGAATGGATAAGCAAACTATGGTACATACACACAATGGTGTACTATGCAATGAGAAAGAACAACAATGAATCTGTGAAGCATCTCATAACATGGATGAAACTGGAGGACATTATGCTGAGTGAAATAAGTCAATCACAAAAGGACAAATATTGTATGAGACCTCTATTGTAAAAACCCATGAAAAAGTTCACACACAAAGTGTAACGATCTTTCTTGGTTACCAGGGATGGGGGTGGGGTGGGGAGGGGAAATACTAAATAGGCAATGGATAAGTGGTGAAGGGTGAGACAGTCCACAATACAGGGGAAACTAGCACAACTTGTAGAAGGAAAGGTCATGGAAGCCCCATAGACACATTCAAACTCCCTGAGGGACTGAATTGCTGGGCGGAGGGCTGTGAGGACCATGGTCTCGGGGAACATCTAGCTCAATTGGCATAACACAGCTTATAAAGACAATGTTCTACATTCTACCTTGGTGAGTAGTGTCTGGGGTCTTAACAGCCTGTAAGCGGCCATCTAAGATACTCCACTGGTCACATCCCTTCTGGAGCAAGGGAGAATGAAGAGAACAGGATACAAAAAAAGATTAGTGCAAAGGACTAGTGGTCCACAGCTACCAAGGCCTCCACCGGTCTGAGTCCAGGACAGCTAGATGGTGCCCGGCTACCACCACTGACTGCTCTGACCAGGATCACAGCAGAGGGTTCTGGACAGAGCTGGAGAAGGATGTAGAACATAATTCTAACTCACAAAAAATAAGACCAGATTTACTGGCCTAAAGGAGACTGGAGAAACCCCGAGAGTATGGCCCCCAGACACCCTTTTAGCTCAGTGGTGAAGTTATCTATGAGGATGACAGTTCAGCCTGGGAGTGGACAGCCCTGTAAAACCAAATGAGACTAATGAGGTACAATAGTCCAGTGACAAGGGCCAGAAGGCAGAAGGGGACAAGGAAGTTGGTGATAGGGAACCCAAGGTTGAGTAAGGATATGGTTGATGTGTTGTGAGATTGTTAACCATTGTCATAGGGCAACATGTGTAGTAACTGTTAAATGAGAAACTATTTTGTTCTGTAAGCCTTCATCTTAAGTGAGAATAACAGCACAATTGGAGGAGCGTAGTCAATGTCACTGAACTGTGCATGTAGAAAATTTGATATGGTGTATCTTTGGCTATGTGTATTTTCACCAAAAAAAAAAAAAAAAGGTTGGGAAGTTAGAGGATTGACATGTTGTGGGGTTGTTAACCAATGTCATAAAACAATATGTGTAGTACTGTTTCATGAGAAACTATTTGTTCTGTAAGCCTTCACCTGAGGTACAATAAAAAATAAAAAAAATTAAAAAAAAAAATCAGAGATAGGAGGAAACTCCAGGAAAGTTGGCTGAGAGTGGGCAGTAAATTAGAAGAAAAACCAAAAGAGCATGTTGCCCTATAAGCCAAGGAAAGAAAAAAGTATTTCAATAGCGAAAGGGCCAGCAAAAGAAAAATGTCATAGAATGAAAACTTAAGAAGGTAGTTAAAATGATCTAATAACCACCTATGTGCCTTTTCTCTAAGATAAGCAAACAGAGGAAATACGCCTGTATGGTAAATATTAAAATGTAGTTTGGGTAATCATGGATATTTTAAACTATAATATTACTTAGCAGGAGGACGAGAGGCAATGTTATTTGACTGCGAGTCCATCCCACAGTTTAACTGCATTTGTGGATGGATACACTCAGTTCCCTGGTGGTGTAGTGGTTAAGAGCTCCAGCTGCTAAGCAAACGATTGGCATTTCAAACCCACCAGGCTCTCCTTGGAAACCCTATGGGGCAGTTCTACCGCTCCTATAGGGTTGCTATGAGTCAGAATCAACTCCACCCCAATAGGTTTTTTTTTTAATACTTAGTTCTAGAATGATGAATGAAATCAATTTTCAAACGATTCCATTCAATTTTGAAAGAAATTTACCTGAAAAGTTTATTTTGTCCTATTCATTAACTGAAAACTAAATATCATCCCATAGTGTATTTGCAGGTGCCCCCACCCTCTGCCCCAGCCTAGAGGACTGAATGAACTGGTACAGTCTTTTCCTAGTCTTTGAGTTCATTTCCTACCACCCTTCCCACTGTGTAGTTTCTATTGAAGTAGGGGGTGTCTCTCAAGCCGCTGTAATTGTTCTTTATAAATATGTTCATCCATTCTTTGAATCCTCTCCAGGACTCCTAGTGTCTCTCATTACTCAGATATCCTACTGCATGGAGGTATTATCATGGGATGGCTTCTGGTCTTTATAGATAAATGACGACATCCAAAGTTCACGTCATTCCACATCATTCTTTAGTAATCAGTGCAGCGTTGTTTTAACTGTTCCTCAGAGGTCCGTTTTAATATAACTGTAAGAAACTCAGTCCGAGATACTGTTCCCTGGGGCCCTTTACACTTGAGTCAGGAAACGTGCTTTTGATTGATCTTAAATATAAAAAAACTAATACTTAAGCAAGCATGAAACAGGTCTGTTGACAGCAATCCAAAAGAGGCTATCATCTTTATTTTCAGTTTTTGTTAGTGATTTAACACTGACTAACATTTGAACATGATGATACAGAGAGCTAAAGTATTTGTGAACATGGTTCTAATTTTAATGGTTGCCATGCAATCATAACCTGAGTAGGGATATGTATGAACCAAGTAACTTATTTAGTTCCTTTTTTAGGAATAGGACAAAAGAAAAATCTATCAGGTGATCGCAATTCAATCCAGAAACAGATTTAACTGTTATAATAGTTTTCCTTTTCAATTTTTAAAATATGTATGGAATACAAGAACACAACAAGATTATTCACGTAGAAAGCTGGATGCATAACTTTTATTTCGGATTATAAGGTAAATGTTTTTAATATGACAGCATTGCATTAATCAATTCATGTGACATTTCAGATGTTGCTTGTTATAAAACTCTACATGCCCATATTTTGGCTGTAATATTTCCATGCAAATATTTCTCACAGGACATATGGACCTAAAATTAAAAGATTTACTTCTAAAGAGGTATAACATTTTTTACAAAAATTAACAAAATATTTTAAAATGTCTGTCTTTATTAATAATTAACTATTCTCTGAGGAAGCCTGGTGGAGAAAATGGTTAAGCATGGGACTTCTAACAAAAAGGTTGGTGATTTGAATCCACCCAGCCACTCCTTGTGAAAAAAGATCTTCTGATCTGCTTCCATAAAGACCATAAACATTCCAGCCAAGAAAATTCAATGCGGCAGTTCTACTCTGTCACATGGAGTCGCTATGAGTACAAATTGACTCCACGGCACCCAACAACAAAAATAGCAGTTATTCTCTGTTAATCTATATGACTAGATCAAGTTCGATATATTTACGGTATCTCTAGAGAACAAGATTCCACATCTCTGTTAATCCTATTTGTATAATTAGAATTTCTTATGTGGAATTTTATGATTTCTTTTAAGGAGATATAAAAAAAATTTTTTGAATGTGTCATATTTCGGAAATGCTATTAAGGAAGTTCAGGAAATGGATCTGATTCATCTGGTACCACTATTCCTCCAGTCCCCTGCTCCAAAAGCACTGTGGAACTCTGCTAGCCATCCTGAAAATATGTCCTGATGTGCTAATGTTTATTGGAGCTACTTATCAAAATAGTGTAAAAGACATATGCTGTCATTTACCAAAGTTGGAAAAATTACTCATTAAATCACATATCTACCAACAACTAGATTGCAGTTCACTGAAAACAGGAATAGTTATTTGGTTTGACATTTATTTCTATTGTCTCCCTGCTTTGTTAAAGTTATTTCTTTCATATTGAATATGTGGAAATTGGAGTTTAGAACACAGCCAACTATATGTAGGTTAAACAGTGTTACCATTGTGATAGGAATGATTAATATGTTTGGGAAATTATTTTACAATATGTAGTGTATTCATTACCCTGAATGTTTAGTTAGAAAAATGATTAAAAATGAGTTTCAAAGCATCTCATTGTGACAGGATGCTCTAAGCGGATTCATACACCCGGCCAAAGTAAGGCTTATATGCAAATGTGATTTACTCACTTAATGTGCATAGTCTACCTTTGAGAGACTGGAATAAGGACAGTGGTGGGTTTAAAGTTAAATTTGGAAAATAATCTCTCCACAAAGTTCGAGAGTAAAGTGCGCTGGGAGTTATAAGTGGCTGGGATTCTCAGAAAGGGGCACCGCATTTGTTTGCCATACCCTGGGAAGACCAACCATCGCAGTTAGCCTGGGACTGATCAGTTTCCTAGGACACTGATCTGGACAGTATCAGGCTAACCAGAATGATTGATCATTCTGCCTTGGTAGCGCCGTGGTTTGTACCCGAGCTCTAGACACACTGCCCTAGTCCCAGCCTTTTTTGTCTAGGCTGCACTCCATTTCCTAGACACTATGTTCTTCCATTCCTTCCTCTGTCTCACTGATCACTTTAAAGCCTTAGAAAATTGAGAATATCCATTTTCAGCTCTCTTTCATTACTTAGCTGGGAAGCTAAGCTGAAGAAAATACAGCATTATCTTTGAACACGGCTTTAACTAGCACCACCTTTAACTTAACTTGGAGCAATCGTTAAGCTCTTGGCTAGAAACTCATGAAAGCAACCACTGTGTTCTATGGGAATAGAGAGGTAAAATTTACTCTATACTCTCACAATCCTGGAAGAGTTCTGTCAGACAGTTTTGTTCTAGGCAGCTCTCCACAGTTGTGTGCCATCAAGTCGATTCTGACTCATAGTGATTCTGTAGGACAGAGGAGAACTGCCCCACAGGGTTTCCTAGGCTGTAATATTTTCTTTTTTTTTAATTGATGAAGTTTACGTTTCAAGTTAGTCTCCCATACAAAAATTAATACATACATTGTTATGTGATCCTAATTGCTCTCCCCATACTGTGACAACACACTTCTTCTTTCCACCCCTGATTCCCCATGTCCATTCAACCAGCTCCTAACCCTCTCTGCCTTCCCATCTCACCTCCGGACTCATGCCGACCCCATATGTGACTGAGTAGAATTGTCCTCCATAGGGTTTTCAGTGGTTGTGATGATTCAGAAATAGATTGCCAGGTCTTTCTTCTGAGATGCCTCTGGGTAGGTTCGAATGGCCAGCCTTTTGATTTGTAGCCAAGCACCACCGACGCCCTTTACAATAGTGTCTATGTTGTTCATGTTGGCACTGAAGATATTATTTAAAAAAAGAAGATGATGATGCAGAATAACTTGTGCTCTAGGCATTGGCAGCAGCCTAACATGGGCTTATAGATCATGATATGACTTTTGACGTTAGACTCCCTGGATTCAGATCCTAACATCACTGATGTGATGTGACAATGAACAGGTGTGTTAACCTTGTCGTGCTTCAAAGTCATCATAGGTAAAGTAGGGATATAGATATTCTTAATTCCTAATTACTCCAGTTATCAAGATTAAACAAAGCAGCACAGTGAATGGCACATCCATAAAGCACCAAAATGAACTGCTACTGACTGTTGTGTTAGAGTCAGCAAACAGGGTGACCTCAATTTAACCCCTTTAAGAAGGAGTTGCCAATGTTTATTTGGCAATGTGCCTGCATCCTGATGAATAATTAAAATGAACATATTTAGTGTAGGTTTATCTATTATACAACTTTATATATGTGAATATATATGTGTGTGTGTATGTATATACATTATAATATTAACTATACTGTAGTATGTATTGAAGCACTGGTGGCACAGTGGTTAAGAGCTCTGTTGCTAACCAAAAGGTCGGTGGTTCGAATCCACCAGCCACTCCTTGGAAATCTTATGGGGCAGTTCTCCTCTGTCCTAC
Organism: Dugong dugon; assembly: GCA_030035585.1. Lineage (NCBI taxonomy): Eukaryota > Metazoa > Chordata > Mammalia > Sirenia > Dugongidae > Dugong > Dugong dugon. The sequence continues at coordinate 1,012,286 of CM057475.1, read as the reverse complement.
AGGGTCGCTGTGAGTCACAATCGACTGGACGGCAATGTGTTTGGCTTGGTTTTGGTAAAATATGTATTAAATGACTTATGTATCGATTATGTAACTTTCATTTTATTCTAGTACTTAATCTTTATAAATAAATCCTAGTGTTAAACTTACTAAAATTAATGCTCTTCCACAAACCAATTAGTGCTTGTAAATGCAATCTCAGCCCAATCTGGACAACAAAATATCTCCCTTGAATCCACCCTCTTGTGTTGCCTGTGGGATGTCTTTCTAAAATTTTGGCACACCACATATTAGTTCCTGTCACATAAACATCCAGTTTCTCCCTTATTGCCTACTGAAGCATAAAATAATCCCTTAGAGTATAATAATCTGAACAAGACCATTATGCCTCACCTCTCACGGTACTTCCTCTAAGTACACAAAGCTGCTACCATATTATAATCAAACTACTCCCAGACACATTTTGTACTTCATAAGTCTTACTTTCACACGTAAGTATTTTTGCTTAGAATTTATTTTCTCTTCTCTCTCACTTTTCCCTTCACACCTCTATGGAACTGCTTACTTTCAGGGACAATGTAACATGCATGTTTTTTATTAGTCTTTCCATGATCTTATCTAATTCCAAATTAAATGTGTTTACTAAATTAAACCATTCCTACTTCTAGTAATTTGCTCATTATATCGACATATGAAAGCTGATTGTACTTGTGTTTGTTTTCACCATTAAACGTCAGATAATTGAGAACATGTATTACTTTTTCTACATTATAATCGAAGACAATAACATGCTTATTATTATAAAGCATGATCTATAAAAGCATCTCTACTGTAATTAGAATTGATTGACTTATCTTTTACTGTTCCAAACCAATCTTCTTATTATTACACTATAATAGTCATTCAATTATTTCAAATACAATTTTAGAATTTTTTTCTTCCAGTAGATATTAAAAATTGTCGTATATTATTTTAAAAAACTATATACTAAAACATTAGACTTTTGAAAATGACTGTGTTTTGGGAACTAAATAATAATTATAATTACCTTAACTGGGAGCTCAATATGGGCCCAGATTGGTATAATGATTTACATTAACTATTTAATCTAAAAATCATCCCAGTGAGGTTACGACTGTTACTATCCCATTTAATCAAGGAAGATATTGATATTTGGAAAATGTAAATTAAAAATGCAAGACCACAGGCAGAAAGTGCCAGGATTAAGAGTTAACTCCTCTCTGTTACCATGATTCAAACCAAATTTCACTGATTTTTCATCTCCAAATATTAAACAGTAGACAATCCTAGCCAGATTCAATGTAATTACTACAGCAACATTGATCATTCCAAATGAGATGACCAGAAAGAGACATGACCAATAATAAATGGCTTTTGATTTGTAAGACTTAGAAAAACAGACTTTCATGCTGATGTGGGCAGGACTGAAAGCTGTGGCCCTTGGGGATATTACAGTAATTTACACAAGTCAGACCAATCTCACTTTCAAAATTTCAGGAGAAATTATTGACCACTATTTGGACACCTGTGGATAATGGACAATACATATCTCCAGCTTGGAACAAAAGTAGACATTCTGTACAAGGGTGTTATAGCCAATATATTCCCTCCCTTCCTAGTGAAATATGTCGCAGTCCCCTTCTGGGTTCAGCCTCCTCTGTACACAGTAACCATCCTTACTCATGGAATCAGTACTGGGAAGAGAGCCTAATCGATGTCATTGTTCCTGTGAAGGAGAATTGGTGGCATTACAAGAGGAGGTGAGAAAAAGAATCTCCCAATTCTCTCACCTTTGCTCTTAACTCAGAGATGATGGACAAGATGTGTACTTCCCTATCTCCTTGTAACTGGTGTTTTGTGAAATATGGCTTTGTATCTTGGTACCAAGCTTCAGAAGATTTGATAGGTAACAATTATACAGATAAGTCACTTTGATAAATAATATTGTTTACATTGATAAATAATAGTTCTGTAAGGGAAAATTTAAGTTTTTTTTTTTTCAATGAGGAGGTTTTAGTTTATATTGGATGGGGTAAATGTTTAATACTCTCAACTACTAACAAAATGGTTTGAGATTTTAGTCCACCCAGAGGCATCTCAGAAGAAACGGCTGAGGATCTCTTTCCAAAAACTCAGCCACTGAAAACCCTATGGAGTACAGTTCTACTCTGAAACACATAGGGTCATCATCAATTAGAATTGACTCAATGGCAACTGAGTTTTTTTGTTCTTTGTAGTTAACATCAGGTAGTCTGAAAGGGGCCTGATTTTTTTATAGATTAATCTCAAGAAGCTTTGATGTCATCTCTAATTCAGATGATGTGACCATACCACATCCTTTTAATATCATTTGAAACCATATTCAACACTCAGTATTTTAATGATTAGTTAATATAACTTAGTCCTGTATCAAATTTTTTAAATGTTTGAAGACAACTAATTAGTGTATATTTTCCTTCTCCAAATAATATCTTATTCAAAATAAACCTTCCATGTTTTTTGAAATATTTCTATCATTCATGTGTTGTATAATTTTGTTCTGTTTTGCCTAAAGGCATATATCAGAAAAGTTGATAGTAATTTTTTTGGAGTCAGACAATCTAAGTGTCAATCTTGGCCCATCCATTTAAGAGATGTGTAAATCTATCCATGGTTACTTTAACTCTCTTTTCAGTGTTTCCTTGTCACAACCAGATGGAGACTTTAATCTTCAGTAGTGAAGTCTTCATGTAGGATGAGGATTAAATTACATTAGATCTACAGAACCTGTCACATATCATATAGGCAAGTAATGGCACTTGTTGTATTTCTGCACTGTGGAGAAATGAAAATTAAAGCTAAGGATCTTCAACTTTGATTATGTATGACAAAAGCTTTTTTTTTTTTTTTAATTCTTGATCTGAACAGCTGTCAATGAATCAGTCAGTAACTTAAATTTATTTAGCCAGTTAAGTAATTGAGGCCGCATGTCTGCAAATTAGGCTAGACTGTGGACCCACATTCAAAAATGATTTTTACTTATTTTTATGTTTAGGTATCAGAGATAAATTAAAACAATAAAGCTATGAATAAATTCATGAGTATTTTGAAAACTTCTACTAAATTCACCTAATCATAATAGTTCTTTTGAATGGCATGAATTCATGCTTAAAAAAAAAAAAAAGAACTAACAAAGTAATTAAGCAAAAAAGAAAACAGGTAGCAGAAATGCTAGAGAAGTTTGGGGAGGAATAAAATAGCACAAGAATTTCCTTTATGCTCATAGTGGCTGCTTTCCAGAAAACTGTTTCCAGCTACCTCTTTTCTTTGGTTATCCTTAAGAAACTTTAGCTCTGTCTATATAATACCTGAGTGCCCGGGTGGTGCAACAGTTCAACCTTCAACTGCTAATCAAAAGGTTGGTGGTTCAAGTCCATCCAGAGAGTCCTTGGAAGAAAGTCTGGAGATCTAATTCTGAAAAATCAGTCACTGAAAACCCTAGAGAGAACAATTCTGCTTTGACACACCTTGGGTCTCTGCGAGTTGGAATTGACTCAACAACGACTGGTTCGGTTCTAGTTTTTATGTAATTTCTAATATTTATCCCAAATTATCCAATTTCTTAGAACTAAGTAATCTGAAGTTTATGAAGTTTAAATGGTTAACTTAAAACTCTATTGAAAAGAAGATGCAATCCTAGATCATCTCTTTTTAAATACAGTTATCTTGCCATTATATGACAGTGCAGCAAGTGATTAGTTCACTTAGTTTTAGCAATATGCTTGTCAAATTAAAGAAAAAATGTCAAGGCAGACGTATGATTAAATTGTTTAGTATTTGAACTGCAATAATTAATGTTAGATTATTATGATGGGCATGTTTCCCTGAAATGTCCCCACTGTAATTAGCCCTGTTGTTCCAGTTATTCCTACTGATATATGTCTCGAGAAAGACATCTAAGAATATCATGTAATTTACCAACTTAAAGAGATATGTATTCATTTATATTATATTTTCATGGGGTATGTACATAAGAACATAAATTATTCTTAGGCAAGTTTCAACTCAGAATAATAATATTGAAATATCTGAACAGACTTACTTTTCTCATCTTTTTCTTCTCAACCACTGGCTTTAGTTTGAGTCATCAATGGAAGAACACAAGTCAGAGAATGGTATATGTATGAAAATTAGAGGGTATAGACTGGAAGAGAGAACTCCATCATAAAGGAATTCCTACTACAGAGTTATAGCAAATTATTAAATTCGTACACATGCACACTCAACACAGAAAATCTCCTGATAACATCATGCAGATCCCTTTAATTCCTGGTCATTCAATCTGTGCAATGCCAGCCATTTAATCGCCAAAGCAGGATGAACTACAGCATTATGACTGAGTTAATAATTCTGGACCTCACCAGAAATCCTGAACTCCAGGGAGTTCTCTTTGTCATCTTTCTCTTCATCTACCATGTGGCTTTTCTTGGCAATATGCTCATTGCCATTGACATAATTTATAACACCACCTTGCATACCCCCATGTATATTCTCCTTCTGACACTGGCTATAGTGAACATCTTCTGCACAACAAGCATCCTACCCAAGATGCTATGGACCATGCTCATGTCAGAGAAGACCATCTCATATGGGGGCTGTTATGTCCCAGCTCTTCTTCTTCACATGGTCCCTTGGGGCTGAGACGGTTTTCTTCACCACCGTGGCCTATGACTGCTATGTGGCCATCTGCTTCCCTCTTCGCTAAAGCACTATTATGAACCACCATATGTGTGTGGCCTTGCTCAGCATTGTCATGACTATTGCAGTGGCCAATTCCTGGGTGCACATGGGTCTCATCCTGAAGCTCACTTCTTCTGCGAGATGCCTCCCCTTCTAGCTTTGTCCTGCAGTCCCGTGAGAGTCAACGAGGTGATGGTATGTGTTGCTGACTTTACCCTTGCCATTGGTGACTTCACCGTCACCTTCATCTCCTACCGTTTTATTATTGCTGCTGTTCTCTTAATTCACACAGCAAAAGGCAAGAAGAAGGCCTTTTCAATATCTCACCCCACCTCATAGTGGTTTTCCTTTACTATTGCCCTGTAATCTATACCTATATTTGTACTACTACCAGCTACACACTTGACAAGGACAATGTGGTAGCTGCGCTCAATACTACTGTGACCCCCACATTAAGCCTGACTGTGTATAGTTTCTGAAACAAGGAGTTACAGGTGGGAATTAAGAAAGTGTTTGCTTCTCTGAAACATTAGTGGTTTTAAGAGAATATCAACTCTCTAGGCTAGAATCATGTCCTAGAACACCTCAGATTTTAACATCCTTTCATAGTTGCCTCTACCCCACTTTTCCCGTTCACTCTTAATAGTAAATGTGTTTTACTCCACTGTAAGTCACTTCCTTAGCTCCTATTTTCTCATGTACACTTATTCTCTTACCATTCCAACTATATTGACTTCTACACATAATTCCACAAGTTTTTGAAATACTATTCTTCATGAAAACTTTCAAACCTCATCCCAGGGATCACAGTGGGTGTAAAATATTTATCTTTTTCCTACCGGCTCTTAGCATTCTCAGTGCCTCCACAAATGTCATGTTCTTCATGTAAACAGTGATTGCAATACAATCCACATACATTCTTACATAAACATACATACAACCTTACGTAAATATACATACAATAATTAAAATAATCACATTATATATCACAATGTCTATCCCAATGTCCTCCTAAAATATATACCTAATTTCAAATCTTACAAATGCATATACAAAAATATTTATCTACACACATATTCACACATCAAACACACATAAATAATAAAGATTACTTTTAATAGTACAAAATTAACTGTTCTTAATTGTCTTCTTAGACCCAATCAAGTCCGTGCCATTTTTGCCTGCTTTCACTATTTTACTCTATGGATACAATAACTATGTATTATTATTAAAAGTCCATTATACAACATTTAACAGCAAATATCTAGTACATAAATACCTAACATACAGCAACAGAATAGATTTCTCTCAATGCCCTCCAGCTAAAGACTGCCATGAAAATACATGCATGTGAACATGTTGAGATTATTTGCTCATCGCGATGACTGAAAAAGCATATAATGGGAAGTTGTGCAGGGTCGCAGTAAGAGGGTGTTGGAAGGGACTTATTTTGAATCGTGTTAGTTGATTTCAAGAAAGATCAAGGAAGTGACAATTTTTCCTGGATTGGTGGTGTCAAAGATGGGGGCAATTATATCTAGAAGGCAGGAGGAATGAAACATTGCTAAAGCTGTAATTGGTAAAGAAACAACAGTCACTAATATTAAATGGGAAAATAACATAGTGACCATTTCAGATGTTTGGGCAGTTTTCTTGGTTTTGTCTATGCTCTGACACGTCTATTGAGTAACCTCCATCTTAGTAACCTTTTACTGATGCTGGTGTTCAGTAATTTTTTTTATTTTTATTAAATAATCAAGATGAGAATGCCATAACCCACCTGATTGAGCCAGGCCAGTTCAGCTGACAGCTGTGAGAGACTGCTTTTCCTTTCTCACTTTTTAAATGTTAAACTCATAGACTACCATCTCCATTATGTTCCCATCCTTGTCAAAGAAAACTATGTGGAAGTCAATTCAACAATACAGGTTTGACTTTACAGAGGCTGAATGTTACTTAACCACCTGAATGTGTTCTTTTTATGACATTATGCAGTTATAAACATGGTCTGAAATACTGAGATCATCATTTGAAACATTCAAATGCATTTTTTTTTCATTTTTTTAACTTTTTTTTATTTAATATTTTATTGTACTTCAGGTGAAGGCTTACAGAACAAACAGTTTCTCATGTAACAGTAGTACACATGCTGTTTTATGACTTTGGTTAACAACCCCACAACATTTTAACCCTCTGAATTCTCAGCTTTTTTTTTTTTTTTTTTTTTTTTTTTGGTGAAAATACACATAGCCAAAGATAAACCATTTCAAAACTTTTTACTTACACATTAAGTGACATTGACTATGCTCTTCCAATTGTGCTGCCATTCTCGCCCAAGATGAAGGCTTACAGGACAAAATAGCCTCCCATTTAACAGTTACTACAAATGTTGCCCTATAACAGTGGTCAACAATCTCACAACACATCAACAGTATCCTTACTCAACTTGTGTTCCTTATCATCAGCTTCCTACTCCCCCTCTGCCTTCTGGCCCTCGTCACCGGACTCCTGTACCTCGTTACTCTCATTTAGTTTTACTGGACTGTCCACTCCCAGGCTGAACATCGAACCTCGAAGGTAACTTACCTCTGAGCTGAAAGGGTGTCTGGGGGCCACTCTCTTGAGGTTTCACCAGTATCCTTTAGGCCAGTAAATCTGGTTTTGTTTTGTTTTTTTTTTTGGGGGGGGGGGAGTTAGAATTATGCTCTACATCCTTCTCCAGCTCTGTCCAGAACCCTCTGTTGTGATCTTGGTCAGAGCAGTCAGCGGTGGTAGCCGGGCACCATCTAGCGGTACTGGACTCAGTCCGGTGGAGGTCTTGGTAGCTGTGGTCAATTAGTCTTTTGGACTAATCTTTTCGTTGTATCCTGTTCTCTTCATTCTCCCTTGCTCCCGAAGGGATGAGACCAGTGGAGTATCTTAGATGGCCGCTCAGAGGCTTTTAAGACCCCAGACACTACTCACCAAGGTAGAATGTAGAGCATTATCTTTATAAGTAGTGTCATGCCAATTGAGCTAGAAGTTCCCCGAGACCATGGTCCCCAGAGCCCTCCGTCCAACAACTCAGTCCCTCGGGGAGTTTGGATGTGTCCATAGGGCCTCCATGACCTTTCCTTGTGCAGGTTGAGTTAGTTTCCCTTGTACTGTATACTGTCTCACCTCTCACCCAAGGTACCACTTATCTATTGCCTATTTAGTATTCCCCCCCCCCCATCCCTGGTAACCAACAAGGATTGTTACATTTTGCATGTGAATTTTTTCATGGGTTTTTACAATAGAGGTCTCACACATTATTTCTCCTTTAGTGATTGACTTATTTCACTCAGCATAATGTCCTCCAGTTTCATCCATGTTATGAGATGGTTCACAGATTCATTGTTGTTCTTTCTCGTTGCATAGTACTCCATTGTGTGTATGTACCGTAGTTTGTTTATCCATTCATCTGTTGATGGGCACCTACGTTGTTTCCATCGTTTTGCTATTGTGAACAATGCTGCCATGAACATAGGTGTGCATATGTCTATTCGAGTGATGACTCTTACTTCTCTAGGATATATTCCTAGGAGTGGGATTGCTGGATCGAATGGTATGTCTATTTCTAGCTTTCTGAGGAAACGCCATATCATTTTCCAAAATAGTTGTATCATTTTGCATTCCCACCAGCAGTGTATAAGAGTTCCCATCTCCCCGCAGCCCCTCCAACATTTGATATTTCCAGTATTTTTGATTCGTGCCAGTAATGCCGGGGTGAGATGGTATCTCACTGTGGTTTTAATTTGCATTTCTCTAATGGCTAGTGAACTCGAGCATTTCCTCTTGTGTCTGTTGGCCATTTGAATGTCTTCTTTGGTGAAGTGTCTGTTCATTTCCTTTGCCCATTTTTTGATAGGATTGTATGTCTTTTTGTTGTAGAGGTGTTGGATTTTCTTGTAGATTATGGAGATTAGACCTTTGTCTGACTTGTACTGTCCCAAAATTTTTTCCCAGTCTGTAGGTTCTCTTTTGACTCTTTTGGTGAAGTCTTTTGAAGAGCATAGGTGTTTGATTTTTACAAGATCCCGGTTATCTAGTTTATCTGTTGGGTTTTTTGTGTTGATGTTTATGGTTTGTATCCTGTTAATGCCATGTATTAAGGCCTCAAGTGTTGGTCCTATTTTTTCTTCTATGAACTTTATAGTTTGAGGCTTTATATACAGGTCTTTGATCCATTTTGAAGTAGTTTTTGTATATGGTGTGAGGTATGGGTCCTGTTTCATTTTTCTGCAAATGGATATCCAGTTTTGCCAGCACCATTTGTTAAAAAGACTGTCTTTTCCCCATTTGATGGACTTTGGGCCCTTGTCGAGAGTCAGGTGACTGTAGGTGGATGGATTTACATCTGGGTTCTCAATTCTGTTCCATTGGTCAATGTCTCTGTTGTTGTACCAGTACCAGGCTGTTTTGACTACTGTAGCTGTATAGTAGGTTCTCAAGTCAGGTAGTGTGAGTCCTCCAACTTTATTCTTCTTCTTCAGTAGTGCTTTACTTATTCAGGGCTTCTTCCCTTTCCATATAAAGTTAATAATTAGTTTTTCATGTCTTTGAAGAATGTTGTTGGTAGTTGGATCGGGATTGCATTGTATTTGTAAATTGCTTTAGGTAGAAATGACATTTTCATAATGTTGAGTCTGCCTATCCATGAGCATGGTATGTTTTTCCATTTATGTAGATCCCTTTGGGTTTCATGTAGCAGTGTTTTGTAGTTTTCTTTGTATAGGTCTTTTACATTCCTGGTCAGATTTATCCCTAAGTATTTTATCTTTTTAGTGGCTATTGAAAATGGTATTGTTTTCCTGATCTCCTTTTCATCGTTCTCTTTACTGGTGTATAGGAATCCAACTGATTTTTGAATGTTTATCTTGTATCCTGCTACTCTGCTGAATCTTTCTATTAGTTCCAGTAGATTTCTTGTGGAGTCTTTAGGGTTTTCTATGTATAGTATCATATCATCTGCATACAGGGAGAGTTTAACTTCTTCATTATCAACTTGGATGCCCTTTATTTCTTTCTCTTGCCTTATTGCTCTAGCTAGAACTTCCAGCACAATGTTAAATAGGAGTGGTGATAAAGGGCATCCTTGTCTTGTTCCTGTTTTCAAGGGGAATGTTTTCAGCCTCTCTCCATTAAGAATGATGTTGGCTGTTGGTTTTTCATAGATGCCCTTTATTATGTTGAGAAATTTCCCTTCTATACCTATTTATTGAGAGCTTTTGTCAGGAATGGGTGTTGGACTTTGTCAAATGCCTTTTCTGCATCAATTGAGATGATCATGTGATTTTTTTCTTCCTTTTATTTATGTGGTGAATTACGTTGATGGATTTTCTAATGTTAAACCATCCTTGCATACCTGGTATGAATCCTACTTGGTCGTGGTGTATTATTTTTTTGATATGATACTGAATTCTATTGGCTAGAATTTTGTTCCGAATTTTTGCATCTATATTCATGAGAGATATTGGTCTGTAATTTTCTTTTTTTGTGATGTCTTTGCCTGGTTTTGGTATCAGCGTTATGCTGGCTTCATAGAATGAAGTTGGAAGTGTTGCTTCCTCTTCTGTGCTCTGAAATATCTTGAGTAGAACTGGTACAAGCTCTCCTGTAAATGTTTTGTAGAATTCTCCAGTGAAGCCATCTGGGCCATAGCTTTTTTTGGTTGGGAGTTTTTTTATTACCTTTTCAATCTCTTCTCCTGTGATGGGTCTGTTCAGATTTTCAATATCACTTTGTTGTAGTTTGGGTAGGCCGTGTGTTTCTAGAAATTTATCCATTTCCTCTAGGTTTTCAAATTTGTTGGAATATAGTTTTTCATAATATTCTGTTATGATCCTTTTTATTTCAGTTGGGTCTGTTGTAATGTCCCCCATTTCATTTTTTATTTGGGTTATTTGTGCCCTCTGCTGTTTTTCTTTTGTCAGTCTGGTCCGTGGTTTGTCGATTTTGTTGATTCTTTCAAAGAACCAACTTTTGGTTTTGTTGATTCTTTCTATTGTTTTTCTGCTCTCTATTTCATTTATTTCTGCTCTGATCTTTACTATCTCCTTTCTTCCGGTGGTTGTAGGCTTTTTTTTTTTTTTTTTGCTGTTCTCTTTCAAATGCATTTTTATCTGTCTATTTAAATTTTAAATACAGATATTTGAAAACAAACTTTTTTGAACTCATGCGTGTCAGAGCTTGTTCCACCATAGTTCACGCATTATTCTTGCACATTATTGCATCAAGCATTGCATTTTAAATGTGTGTATAAAGAAATACCACATCAATATGTTTTGAACTGTCTTACATGATTTTATAACTAACCCATTATAGTGCAACATATACCTCACACAACATAGGAGATAATTAACTATGTATATCTAGTTGTCTAGAACATTTATGTGTATATTATCTACAGGTCTCTAGACTGTGAAGTTGAAATTACATCTTTTCCATATTTCCTTACACAGTACTTATACCCTTAACAGTGTAAATATCCATATTAAATTGTGAACTTACTGATCTTTCTAAGTTTCAAAGTAAAGGAGCAAGAATGATTTGAATATTTTGTGCATTTTTTTGTTGATATGTGAATAAGTGATTGGGAGAACTAGGTTGTATAATGGATTTGAATTTCACTGCATCGAGTACTTTAATAGTATTTTACAACTGGCTGGGCTAGTTTGCTTAGAATGGTCCTCATTTGATTTATTTTTAGTTCACTGAATAAAAAATGTCATTTTACTGAAAGAAATCGTAAGGTAAATCCTTGTTAAGTCTCTTATATGGTCAAGTACCAATAACAGAGAAAACTACAAATGTTATTTTAAACCAATGAGGAGGCTTATGCTCATGCAACAGAATTCTGATGTTAGGCAATCAATGGTATCTCTAGCAGCTCAGTGAAAGAACTAGGTTTCTTCAATCTTCTTTTCTAGGATCATGAATAGCCTCTGAGTTACTAAGCATCACATCCATGGCCCAAGCAGAATGAAGGCTAAAAGATGAAGATGGCAAAGGGGAAATAAGGCTTTGTCTATTAATTTTATAAGGAGCACTCATGATACAAGCACTATATTGGCCATAACTACTTCACTACCTAATCTCAAGCTGTAAGTGCTGCTTGGAAGTGTAAGTTTTTAAACTGGGCAGTTGGCATCCCTCAACAAATTTGTGGTTAACATATGTGGGGAAGGACAGAGGAGTTCATATTATGTTGGTTACTAGTAATGTCTATCACAACAAATGTATCTTACTTGAAGATCTGAGGTCACTCACTTAATTGTTGAATAAAATATAGATTGAGAAAGGGAGGATGCTAAAACTGAGAACACCACCATAACACAAACTTCAGTATCCCACTGGTAGAGACTGTAAGGTTTGCCAGGATTTAATATGATTTGGTTTTCCAAAATAGGTATTCAGAATTTTATTCCTCTGTGCTATATTATGTCAAGTAGCGAGTAATGCTGGAATTCAGATAATTATTTAAAATGTAGGTTTCCTTGTAATACAAATATGGGAGTAAAAATGTCAACTCTGGCTGAGGATGTGGAATGAAATTCTCTTCCTCCAGAAAATTTGATTATTCTGGGAGCTTGCTGAAGCCATCATGGTTTGCCTCTTTATGTGATTTGATATTGACTGTTGCCACTGAGCCATCAATAAATTATTATATTTATTTATTTTATGTTTGCTTAATGTGTTCTAGCTTCTCGTTTTGTTCTGATGTGCCCAAATAGACTACTCTTGTGAGATAACCTGATCACCAACACCCCTGAAGCTCCAACATCTTGTCACCAGGTGGCCAGACCTTCCACTAATATATGAGCCCAGGAATCCGCCCACTCCTCCTGTATGGATTCAGCTCTGGTGTCCAGGTAGTCGGCCACCAAGTGTGTAGTGCAGGCTCTCACCTACAGTTCTAGACAGGCATGGGTGATTGGTGTAGGCACAGGCATCCACCTGCAACAGGGGGGTCACACACTGAGCAAGGCAGGGGGCCAACTGCCACCCCCAAGTGTCCAGGAAGAAAGCGTGTCCTTGTTCCCTAGAGCACATAGGTGGGTGGGTTTTGCAGCTGGACTATGAGCTGTTGGCTGTAAGAACTAGGGGGGCACCTCTTATTCTTGGGCCCCTGTAGCGGGTAGCTAGGTGGTGTGGGTGGAGCCAACAGTCCTCAGGTCCCTGATGTGGCTGGTGAAGACCATACTTAATGGGCAGAGCAATGTCAAATGTCATGAACTTTCCACTTCACAGCTGAAACAGTTGAAGTTAGACTTCAGGTATATACCCTGTTGTACAGTGTTAATGAGGGCCTACTCTGTTGAAATGGGCCCACACTTGTCTCTGCAGGGGGAAAGGCACTCAAAGTCTGTGGATCCCTTACTCTTGTACCTAGACAAAGGAGTTGTATCTACCCTGAGTTTCTGGATTAACGGAGCCTGCAGATTATTTTTTCCCCTGTTCGTTAGTTTATTCTCTCTCCAAGGCTGGGAGAATGGCTCAGGGCAAGTGACGAGTCCTACTTCTGGACCAGGGGACTTGGCAATTGCTGAAGCCATCCCTGGACCCAGTACAGAGAGGGGGCGGGGAGGTGAATGGGAGACAGGTTTTTCCCAAAGGAGGGTGTTTTTTATCCACGCAATAGGCCAGACGCAAATACTTATCTTTCCCTGATCGAGGACTGCTTCTCAGTAGTTCTGAATGGCTGAGTAGACTCTCTGCAGCTGGCTCTCTCCTGATGTGGAAAATGCCTCCCGAGTGCTGCTGCTTGCCTGCCTCACTGTGCACCATGAGCTGATCTGGCTTGGGGGTCAGGCTCTTGCCAGGTCAGTTCTGCCAAATCCTCACTTCTTACGAACCTTCTCTCCCTCCCCTTCCCACTCAGTCCGATTCCTCAGCTTCACCTTTAATGTTCAGGGCTCCTAGATTGTCATATATAATCAATTCACTTGTTTTTTCAGGTCTTTGTTGTAAGAAGGACACCAGAAACATCTGACTACTCCGCCATCTTGGCCTCGCCTTCCCAGAGTCTCTGATATTTGTTACCACATACCCTGGTGTATGCTACTCCATTTAAGTAGCCTGCATTCATGCCTTCCATTATTGTCTGTCTAATTGAATACATGTACTATGTGCAAAACAATGCATTAAAAAAAAGTTGTCAAAAAGTTGATGCAGACTCATGGAGATCCCATGTATATCAGAGTAGAACTGTGCTACATAGCATTATTTGTAATGGCTGATATTTCAGAAGTATCAGGCCTTTCTTCCAAGGTGCCTCTGTTGTTGTTAGTTGCTATGGAGTCAGTTCCAACCCATAGTGACCCTATGTAAAACAAAATGAAACACTACCTGGTCATGCATCATCTTCACAATGATTGTTATGCTTGAGCCCATTGTTGCAGCCACTGTGTCAATTCATCTTGCTGAGGGTCTTTCTCTTTTACGCTGACCCTCTACTTTACCAAGCATGATGTTCTTCTCCAGGGACTGGTACCGCCTGATATCATGTCCAAAGTACATGAGACAAAGTCTTGCCATCCTCGATTCTAAGGAGCTTTCTGGCTGCATTTCTTCAAAACAGACTTATTCTTTCTTCTGGCTGCCCATGGTATATTCAATATTCTATACCAACACCATAATTCAAAGACATCAATTCTTCTTCAATCTTCCTTTTTCATTGTCCAGCTTTCACATGTATTTGAGGTGATTGAAAACACCATGGCTTGGATCAGGAACACCTTAGTCCTTACAGTAACATCTTTGCTTTTGAACACGTTAAAGACGTCTTTTGCAGCAGATTTTCCCAATGCAATGCGTCTTTGATTTCTTGACTACTGCTTCCATGGGGGTTGATTGTGGAGCCAAGTAAAATGAAATCCTTGACAACTTAAGTCTTTTCTCCATTTATCACGATGTTGCCTTTGGGTAGACTCAAATCTACTAAATCTACATTTCGGTTAGCAGCTGAGCACTTTAACCACTTGCACCACCCAGAAACTCAAAACAATGCTCTAGACAGTTGGGACACATTAGCAAACAATTCACGTTTTAGGGTGATTGTGTGTGTGTATGTGTGTGAGGCAGACACTAAAAATAAACATAATAAATAAGTAAATAAACAATAAATAAATGCATAAGTAAGTTATATAGTATGTTAAAAGGTAACAGGTGCTTTGATAAAAAGAAAAGTAGAGCAAAAGTCGGGAGGACCAAGGGTGGTGGTGTTAGTGGTGGTTGGAATGTTCATAGTGGGTCAGTCCTGCTAGGTCTCATTGAGTAAGTAACGTTTGAGCACTGATTACAAAGAAATGAAGAAATTATTCCCATAGACATTTAGGGAAAAGCACTCTAGTAAAAGTAAACTCTTAGTACACCAGTCCTGAGGCAGGACTGTGGACCTTACGTTCGAGACGCAGCAAGGATGCCAGTGTGGTTGGAATAGAGAGGGGGTAGATGAAAGCAGTAAAAGGTAAAGTCAGAGAATAACTTAAAATTAGTCAGGACAGGACCCTGGGAACTTTATGAGGAGTTTGAAATTTGTTCTATATTAGAAAGTCATTGTAATGTTTTGAGCAGAGAAATTACACAATCTGGTTCACATGTATGATTCTGGCTGCTCTGTCGAGGGTAGGCTGATGAGGGGCAAGGGTAGAAGCAAGGAGATCAGCTGAACATTGCAGAAATCCAGGTGAGACATATAGGTGGCTCAGAGCAGAGTAGTAGCAGTGGAGGTGGTGTGAAGTGGAAAGATTCTGGCTGTGATTTGAGATAGTGCCAGCAGAAGTCCCAGTGATCTGGACGTAGAGTGTGTGTTGTAAAGAGCACTCATATGTGATCCCAAAGCTTTGGAGCAATTGAAGAATATCATTACAATCAAAAGGGGTGGGGAAGGATGTGCCTGAACAGGTGTGAGATGGGGGAGAACAGGACACAAGCTTGGACTTGTTACACCTTAGAAGTCTAAGAGCCATTCAAGTGCTAAGCTCACATAGGCAATTGGACATGAGACTGAATTAGCAACTAATATATATATGTATGTGTATATGTGTAATCTTTAGGAATATTAAGATAAAAACAAATGACAGTTCATGGAAATCATGGATGATAAATAAATACATCAAATACAACTCTGTATCATTATAGTAAGAGAAACAAAAATCAAACCATTAGCTATTATCCCATACTCATAATTTTGGCAAATATTTAAAAAAGCAAACATATCATGTTTGGATGAGGATGTGGAAACAAAATGAACTCTGATGGACTAATGGAAGGAGTATAATTTGTTTAATTGCTTTAAATAAAACACCTAAGAATTACCTAGTAAATATTCGATTACCCTTTTATTTATGTCCTAGTGTTCATCCTAAAACAACGTCTGCTTTCACAAGGAGACTTGTACAAATATACTCAATGAACTCTTGTTTGTAATAGCAGAGCATTGGGTAGGTTATTTACTTTTTTGTAAAAATAGAATAGTATATAGCAATTATAAAAAGTGAATTACAATCATCAGCACCTGCACGAATCTCCCAAGCAAAATGTTGACTGAAAAAAAAAAGACAAAAAGACACTTTGGTATGTTTCTTTTAATATAAATCTCAGAACAGACACACACACATTTGAAGATACAAATATTTATACAAAAAACAAACGATAAGTTAAAACAAAATTAAGATATCTTACATCTCTGGAGAGGGTGGGAGGAGATGTATTGTTGATGTGCAATTCCTATACATGTGATGATTACAGGTTATTTTATTTTTAAGTTGTAAATATTTAATAGACTTATTTTCTTGTGCATATAATATATTTGGTAATATAAAATAAATTTAAAGTGATAAGCCTATGGTAAACACAATAAAGCTTAGATTAGATGAAAGTAGAAATCAGCAAGTGAGTAGAAAATTCACAGCAATGGATAGTACAACGGCTAACAAATATATTAAAAGATCATCACTTTTATAACTAGTCTATAGACAGCAATTTAAAACAACAATAAACTATTACTTTATTCCCATCAGAACGACGATAAATTTTATGCCATGCTCATAGCATCCAAAACAATTAAAAAAGACACAAAACTACATAAATGTCAAAACAAACAAACAAACTACTGCTCCAGGCACAGACCAAAGACTAACAATACGTATATCAAATGTTTGCATGTTTACATATTAACAGCTTCCTCCGACAGAAAACTCCGGATCTCTGCAGATATGAAACATTGCAGAGTGCCTGGGACTGACCTATTGGTTTTCTGACTGTGGTAACAGAAGCAGGAGGTGGCAGCTTCCCAGGGAGAAAAGTAAATGAGTCTATGGAAGACGGTGGAGCAAGACCCTTGGTGTGAAGCCAGAGGATGTGTGTGCCTCTAGCCTATTCTAAAGGGGCTAATAAAAGCAACAACATAATATTGTCTGAGACTTCCACTGGCTTCCTTTGGGCACTTCATCAGGAAGGACTGATTGCTGAAGGACTGTTTGGTAAATGGGAAGGCCAGAGAAGGCAAGGGAAATCCTCAATGAGATGGATTGACACAAAGGCTGCCATGATGGACTCAAACATACCAAGGATCATGAAGTGGCACAGAAGCAGGAAATGTTTCCTTCTGTTATATATAAGGTTGCTGTGTCTGAGGCTACTCATAGCCAGCTAACAACAATCAAAGAGAGTAAAGTGGCTGTAGGTGTTTAAGCTGTTATTGGAAGCTTTAAGTTATGAAAAATAGTTTGAAGGCTCCGTGTCACTGCTAGAAACTGAGCCAGACTGAGCCAAACTCTGTGGATCTGTAATAGCTCTAATCCTTGTGGGAAAGGAGATTTAAGTTATGAATGATAGCAATCAGTTTTAAATTTGAATCCCAATTGGATGCTGTGAGAAATTTATAAAACTGTTAGAAAAAAAGAAAGAGCACAGACAGTGGGAGCCAGAACATAACTTGTGTGACAAAGAATGAGAGACAGAAAGATCTGTGAAAATAAACTCATAAACCAATATTACAAAACACACGGTTAAGTCTGTTGCAAAGAAAACTTTGTTCAATGAGTCAATTAAAGTTAACGGGGTTTATTGAAGTGAGAAGCTGGTTTCAACTAGGGAGCATCCAAGCAGAAAGATGTAAGGTACTCATTTACAGGGTTTTTAAAGGGAGATAGAGGATTTCCAGTAGGGAAGTTACAATAACTTGATCTTAGATATGTCTATAATTGAAGGGAGGGTCTTACAAAGCAGGGGCCTTTCTGTCACTGGTTTTGTAAGTACTCGTCTGTTGGGAATTGGAGTCTGGTATAGTGAATCATAAACATTTTTAACTGTCACGTTGTTCTTTTCAAAAAAGCTTTTACAGTTAGAATACTTTGAATATTCTCTATTGGTCTGTCAAGGTTTACACCTGGCACAAATGGCCATTTTGATTTATTTGTTCTTGGATAGGTTTTTGCACTTGGCATAAAAAAAAAACCCCACTGCTGTCGAGTCTATTGCCAATTTGGTCTCATAGCAACTGTATAGGGTTTCCAAAGCTGTAAATCTCTGCGGAAGCAGACTGCCATATCTTTCTTCTGTGGAGCCACTGATGGTTTTGAACCACCGACCTTTCGGTTAGCAGTTGATCACTGTAACCACTGTGCCACTAGGGCCCTGGCATAAAAACCTTTATTTTTGTACTTAACAAGTCTAATGATAAGAAAAATAGCCCGAAACTACCACAGTAATAGAAATGCATTACCAATGGAGTTTATTTTGTGGATCAGAAGTCTTACAAAACATATGCACACACACACAATCACACAAACATGCACGCAAGCAAACCTTTAATTTAACGAAATGAAAGTGTAACATTAATTTTAAAAGAACAAGGAATTATGAAGCAAATCCAGAAGGATGAAAGAAAATGGGTATAAAATAAACAAAAACAAAAAATCTTGGAAACAAAAACTATTCAGGTAAGTAAAAAATAAAATAAATGACACACACGCTAGTCTTCATATAGTAAAAGAACAATTTACTTAATTAGAAGACAATAGTGAGAAATTTACCCAGAATGTAACATAACTATGAAGATAAAAAATATGAAAATTTAGGAAATGGCGAGAGTGATGCGATCATGTGGATAATTTCTGGTAAAAGCAGCTATGCCTTTTGCAAATAAACAAAGACTAAACACCATACAGTTTGTTTAAAAAATTAAAATTTTCCAAATTATAATTAATTAAATATTTAAATTACTATATACATCTTCTATATAATAATTATAATTATATTATTATCTTATTTATGGAATTAAAATCACCACAAGTAGAAATGGTGGTAGGAAGATTTTGGGACACCTAAGAAATGCATCAACAGGAGCCCTAGCTGTTCAGTAGTTTAGCATGAGGCTGCTAATGGAGTGATCAGGTCTATGCTGTTGTATAGGGTCACTGTGAGTAGGAATAGACTCCACTGAAATGGGTACAACGTGCTGCCATCCAGTGAGTATATTTAAGCAGTTGGGAAGATAGAATACTAAGTAGAAAAAGATAACAATAATTTTGAGCAGGGACATAGTCATCAAACTAGCAGGAGAGACAGCTGATAAATAATTGTTATTAAGTGCTGTCGAGATAGTTCTGACTCATAGCAACCCTATGTACAACAGAACAAAACACTGCCTTGTCCTGTGTCATCTTCACAATCATTGCTATGTTTGAGCCCATTGTTGCAGCCATTGTGTCAGCCCATCTTGTTGGCAGACTTCCTCTTTTTTCCTGACCATCTATTTTACCAAGCATAATGTCTTTTTCCAGCGATTGGTCTCTCCCGATAACATGTCCAAGTACATGAGACAAAGTCTCATCATCTATGCTTCTAAGGAGCATTCTGGCTGTACTTCTTCCAAGACAGATTTGTTTCTTTTTCTGGCATTCCATGGTATATTTAATATTTTCGCCAACACTGTAATTCAAATACATCAATTCTTCTTTGGTCTTCCTTATTCATTGTCCAGCTCTTGCATGCATATGAAGTGACTGAAAATATCATGGCTTGGGTCAGGCACACCTTAGTGCTCAAAGTGACATCTTTGCTTTTTAACACTTTAAAGAGCTCTTTTGCAGCAGATTTGCCCGATGCAATACGTCGTTTGATTCTTGACTGCTACCTCCCTGGGCGTTTGTTATGGATCCAAGTAAAATGAAATTCTTGACAACATCAACATTTTCACCGTCTATCATGATGTTGCTTATTGGTCCAGTTGTGAGGATTTTTTGTTTTCTTTATGTTGAGGTGTAATCTGTACCGAAAGCTGTAGTCTTTGATCTTCGTCTATAAGTGCTTCAAGTCCTGTTCACTTTCAGCAAGCAGTGTTGTATTATCTGCGTATTGCAGGTTGTTAATGAATCTTCTTCGAAACCTGATGTTGTATTCTTCTTTATATAGTCTAGCTTCGCAGATTATTTGCTCAACATACAGATTGAATAAGTATGGTGAAAGGATACAACACTGACGCACACCACTCCTGATTTTAAAACATGCAGTACCCCCTTGTTCTGTTTGAAAGACTGCCTCTTGGTCTATGTACAGGTTTATGTGAGCATAATTAAGTATTCTGGAATTCCCATTCTTTGAAAAGTTATCCATACTTTGTTATGATCCACACAGTCAAATGCCTTTGCATAGTCGATAAAACACAGGTAAACATCCTTCTAGTATTCTCTGCTTTCAGCCAGGATCCATCTGACGTCAGCAATGATATCCCTTCTTATCAGACTTCTTCTTAATCTGGCTTGAATTTCTGGCAGTTTCCTGTCAATTTACTGCTGCAACTGTTTTTTTAACTATCTTCAGCAAAATTTTACTTGCATGTGACATTAACCCTTTCATGGACCATAAGATATATATGCCAGTATCATATTTTCTGGTCCTGGAGGTCTGTTGGCAGGCATTTGGGGCACTTTAGCACATTCTGGTGTCTTTACAGATACTGGTGCAACTGCTGAATAATCAAGCAAGTTGATCTGTGCCGTATATGAATTTTTAGAGCCATTTGTATGAGAGGATGTTTTCTGAATGGGTGATTGTATGAAATTTTTGTGTCTTTTGGCTTCTGTATATTGAGATAAGACGTGCAAGTATGTTTATTATTTCCTTTGTGCTATTGGGAAGGTACAGTTATTGGCAATCGAAAATATTCAAGTAAATGAGTTGTTTTTGGCATGAAAATAATTTGTGAAGTACTTCCTGGGCCATGGGACTGGTATGTACCAAGTGTGTAGTGTGCTTCATTGAACATGGTGCTGATACGGACCACTCTAAATCATATCGATAACAATTACGTGCAACAAGTGCAATGTTTATTTAGTGTGCATTTTTGGAAAGTTGAATAAAATATTTTATGGCTCAAGTGTTACCAGGAAGTATGATGCACTATGGGACAACATGTTCCACATGTGTGATGTGCTTCATAGAACCTGAGACTGATATATCCTGCTGGCAGTTGGTACCCCATTTTTTCAAATAAAAAACTAGCAACAATGATTCAACATCCATACAATTAGTGAAAAAACATGGCATCACCAAAAAGTTCCAAAAATATATAATTTACCCATTAAAGGTTTAAAGATACTATTCGATAATTTCCACATTTTGTTGGATCACCTTTCTTTGGAATGAGTACGTATATGGATCTCTTCTAGCTGATGGACTAGGTAGCTGTCTTCCAAATTCATACAGACGAGTGAGTATCGCATCTGTTTGTTGAAACATCTCATTCGGTATTTCGTCAATTCTTGGAGCCTTGTTTTTCACCAGTGCCTTCAATACAAGTTGGACTCCTTCCTTCAGTATCATTGGCTCTTGATTATTTGTTACCTTCTGAAACTGTTGAATATCAACCAATTATTTTTGGTACAATGGCTGTGTGTTTTTTCCATTTTCTTTTGATGCTTCTTCTGTTGTCCAACGTTTTTCTCATAACTCATTGCTGTCGAGTTGATTCTGACCCATAGCAAGCCTATAGGACAGAGTAGAAATTCCCTATAGGGTTTCCAAGGAGCAGCTGGTGGATTCGAACAGCCAACCTTTTGGTTAGCAGCCATAGCTCTTAACCACTGTGCCACCTTGAAACTCAAGGCTTAAATTTTTTCCTCAGTTCTTTCAGCTTGAGAAATGGCCAAGCGTGTTCTTCCCATTTGGTTTTCTAACTCCATTTCTTTGCATACTTCATTATAATCCATTACTTTGTCTTCTAAAACTGCCATTTCAAATCTTCTGTTAAATGGATAGATAACAGAGCTTCTCTTATCCTAGGAATTCTCCAGGATAATAAATGATTTTTCTTATATTAAGTTTGAAATTGAATACTTTGACTGAAATAATTTGTCAATTAAATCTATCCTAGGATTTTCGTGTTTTTCACTGACTTAGCTGAATGTTTTACCAAATTGATAGCATTTTTTTTGAGTTCTGTTTTTGAGAATTCTAGCCCCCAGTTCTTCTGACCTTATAAGTGAAATTTGTTTGCAAACTTTAAACATTCAAATAGATTCTTTGAAGGAAAAGTGTTGAATAGCATGTCTTTCTTAACAACAAAAAAAAAATCATACTTTTAATGCAGTTGCAGTTTTACTATAAATTTTGTGATGTAGTCAAAATATTTTTTAAAAACTTAATTATGAATTTAAAGTTATATCTTCAATACTGAAATAAATGGTCATGTCAGGAAAATGAGTTCTTTCTTTGGATCGATGGGTTTACTTCAACAGCCAATCATGTGGAGACAACCTCTTGGAGGTTAAACGTAGGAGTTAAAATGAGCCCAAAGGCACCAAGGGGAGATCATGTTGCTGTTCTACTACATCAAAATAATGAGCACACTATTGTGCTTCTGCTCCCAATACACTTGCAAACAGACCTGTTTCTAATAAGCTTATATCATGTATGATAATTGCAGCTGATCCCAGGAGAAACCGAAAACTTTTTCTCAAAGTTTGTCTTTGATTTCACTGTTGTGAATTTCCTGGCAGGGCTCCCTTTTTCATTTTTAAGAGGGTAATTGTCATCCTCCTAAGTAAAGAAAACAAAGCTGCTTTTCAAGGCTTTTTTTTTTTTCTCTTCTTTTTTTAATGCTCTGTGAGAGATAAATTAAGTCTTTACTCAGTCCCTATGCTTTTAACCTGCCCATATTTTAACAAAGTGTCTCACTGGGATGCCAAGTGATTATCAAGTTAGAGAAATCAAACTCCTACCATCTCAAAGGAAGGTCTCTCTGCAACATGTTTGATCAGTCAAAGCAATCAGACTTTCAATTGAAATTATTGGGTAATACTTTTGCTTTTTCTTTGTTCTCAAACAAAAGCTTTTTGTTTTAGTTGCTTTTTTTCACATGTACCCAAACTCACTTTTATGACTACATTGGCTCCCCCATTGCTAAACAGGCTTCATGAGAAAAGATACTAACATTTATCAGTTTAGATTTTACGATCTAAAAGACTCATACTCCACCGCCCCTTTGCATATCCTCTTCCTACCCACCCTTCCCCACAAAAACAAACAAGCATGACTGGTTGCTAGACATAGGCTAAGATACTAAATAACTGATTACTGATTGGGTCATAAACAGAACTGGGAGTACACGACTGGCCAATCAGAGCATGTGATGAAATGAATAATAAATGTAAAACCGTGACATTCAAAGCACAAAGAGCTCTTTTTTGGATGTTGAAAGTCTCACTGAGGGATTTATAAGTTTCCACTCTTTTTTCCAGTCTCCATCTTCATTTTTGTCCTTAACTTTGTTCTTAATATTTTTATTTTGGAAAATGCTACATTTTTTAAATAATCTTAGCTTTCTGCTGACAAACTGAATATCAATAAATAACAGTTTTGTCTAAAGGTGCTTCTTGCCACTACTATTTTATAATTTTCATCACTTATTATTTTAGCCATTTTATGGAGGTAATTTATATATTTAAATACTTGATTTGAATGTAAGTTTTTTGGAATGAAGATTGAAATACAGATCCTGATATGTTCTCCCTCAGAACCTATGCCTGTCATGGGAAATATGCTTCATCTCACATGCAAGGTAGCTCTTCTCAGGATTCTAAGGCAATTTGGGGCACATCAGGAAAGGTGGTTAGATCGATACTGGGATTTGCAGTGACTTTAGGAATGGGGAGTGACAGAACATGGACCAAGACTGAAAAGCCACGTATTCCCTTATTTATTTTGTTTAAAGTGCTTTATTTGTCCTATATGGAATTTTCGTGTATTGAAGTTTGGCCATCTGTGACAATGTTCTCACTGAATTTTCTGCACAAGCATTATTCTTATTTAATTAGTATTGCCTTATACTACTTTATTGTTTTGTGTCAGTGCTCCCTATTAGCCTTACAACTACTCCTCACTTACTGACTACATTACTATCCAACATTTCATATTTACAACAATAGTAAAAAATCTACTATCCAACTATTTTGCACATTAACTACGTACATCTGGCAGTAACGAATGTCAAGGTGCAAGGCAAGAGTAAAGCTGCTATGATGGTTAAGATTATGTGTCAGCTTGGCTGGGCCATGATTCTCAGTGGTTTGGAAGTTATGTAATGATGTAATTTGGCAATTATGTAAGATATATTTTGGCAGATATGTAATGACATAATTCGTTAGTTGTGTAATGATGTAATCATCCTCCATTTTGTGATCTGATGTGGTCTTCCTCCATTTTCTCATAACAGCAATTTTCACATAACCACCTGGTATTTGGACCCTTGCCATGTCGATACGTGAGGAGTGAATGTACTTTTTAATATATTTCCTGAAAATTCTTCAAACATAATTACTTGTGTTCTACTATTTAGTTATGGAACTGCAAGCAATTATAATACATATAATTTGCCTCCCATTCTTAAATGAAAATTAGCATTTCTATAACTCATCTATACCTCATTTTCTTTTTTACTTAAAAAAATACATGTATGTGGGTTAAATCCATCTATCATCATGTTTTCTCCTCCATTATGTGAAGGGCAGAGCAGTTTTCAACAATCCCTTGTCCATGCTACCTTCAGTAGCCTTGTCAGTACATCCATTTGAATACGGGTAGGCATATCTATAGTTTAAATTCCTAAGCACAGATGACAAATAGGAAAAAAAATTTACCTCATATGAGTTATACAACTTTATTATCTCATCAGTCTTGCTTTTACACAGCCTTGCCACTAACATATTTTGTCAAATTTTCTATTGTTGCAAACCTCACTGTACTTTTAATCAGCATGTTTTCATTATGAATGAAGCTCAGCATATTTGTCAAATGTTTTAAAACAAATTTTCTCTATTTTTTGATGAGCTATCTCTTAATTTCCTTTCCTATTTTTTCTGTTCATTTGTTGGTATTATTATTCTTGGTTTCTAAGAGCCCCTTTTCAAGGTTATATGTTGAAATTTAAAAAAAAAGAATAAAATGTAATGAAGTAAAAAATTCCTTCAATATTGTAAAAATGGTATAAAAATTAAAAAATATATTTCCCTTAGACATGGTACATTTTTCCATGCAGATTATTTTGTACTTTTTGTGTCAAACTCATTTATATTTCTTTCATCAATTCTTGATTTTGAGACATATAAAGAGCTGCCCCAGACTGATTGTGCACATGTACATTCCCACTAGCAGTAATTAGAATTCTAGTTACTCCATGAATTGCATGTCTTTTCCATTTTATACATTCTATGTGGTATGAGGTAATACTATATTTTATAGATTTAATTGGCATTTTTATGATTCCTAACAAACTTGAGTACACTTTAGTGTTTACTATTGGATATCGTTTTCAGGAAAGTCCATATTCAAGACTTTTATCCATGTATCTGTTGGGAAAAATCTAAGTCCTTGGGTGGTGCAAAAGGTTTGCACTGGACTACTAATGTAACCAAAAATCCATTGCCGTTGAGTCAATTCCAACTCATAGTGACCTTATACGACAGAATAGAACTGCCCCATAGGGTTTCCAAGGCTGTAAATCTTTACGAAAGCAGATTGCCACATTTTTATCCTGTGCAGAGGCTAGTGGGTTTGAACCACCAACCTTTTGGTTAGCTGCAGAGCACTTAACCACTGTGACATCAGGGCTCCTGGCTACTAAACTAAAGGTAGGCAATTCAAACCCACCTAGCAGCACCATGAAAGAAAGGCCCGGAGATTTGTTTCCATGAAGATTAC
This sequence comes from Dugong dugon, assembly GCA_030035585.1. Classification (NCBI taxonomy): domain Eukaryota; kingdom Metazoa; phylum Chordata; class Mammalia; order Sirenia; family Dugongidae; genus Dugong; species Dugong dugon. The sequence goes on along the minus strand of CM057475.1, from coordinate 986,321 downwards.
AGCCTTATGGAGAAGTTCTACTCTGTAACACAAGGGGTCATCGTAAGTCAGACTTGACCCAACAGCAATAGGTTGTTTTTTGTTTTTTGTTTGGTTTGTTTTTATATTTATTTTGTCGTTGTTTTTTCCTATTGAGATAACTGAATTTTTATAATTAATTTGTAGGAATCCATTTTATATTGCAGACATAAGTTTATCGACAGACATTTGTATTCCAAGTTCTTATCAAACTCTCTGGGTTACATTTTCACTTTGCTAATAACACCTGTTGATGAGTAGAAGTAATTAATCTTCAAATAATCCAATTTTTTTTCTCCTTTATGGTTAGTGCTTTTTTTTTTAACCTGGCTTAATAAATATTTGTCCACCCAAAAGCATAAAGATAGCCTTCTATTCATTCTCTTAGAACTTTATTGTTTTATTTTTCCAATTTAGATCTATATCCGTTTATAATTTATTTTTGTGTATGGTGTGAAGTAAGAGTGAAGGTTAATTTTTTTCCTATATTGATATCCCATTGATACAGTACCATCCTGAAAAGACCACCATGGCTCTTCTGTACTATTTTGCCATAAATCATCTATCTGTATCTGTTCTGAAAATATTGCTATAAAGTTGATGTTGACTCCTGGTGGCTCCATGTGTTACAGGGTAGAACTGAACTCCATAGGGTTTAATCTTTATGGAAGGAGATCTTAGGCCTTTCTTCCATGCTGCTGCTAGGGTAGGTTCAAACAGCCAACCTTCTTTTAGTAGTCAAGTACAAATCGTTTGTACCACCCTCTTGAACTCTATTTCTATCTCTATGTCCCTTTCTATCTCTATATATGTTAGTCCCTGAGTGGTGCAACTGATTGATATGTTTGGCTCCTAAATGAAATGCTGGAGATTTGAGTCCACTAAGAGATGCCTCAGAAGAAAAGCCTGGTGATCTTCTTCCAAAATATCAGCCATTAAAAACCCCATAGAGCACATTTCTACTCTGACACATATGGGGTCACCATAAGTTGGAATCGACCAGATGGCAACTGGTTTTACACATCTATATATAATCTCTCTATATAGAGATATATAGATATGACAGATACATAGATTGATACATTGATACATAGATAGATACATAGAAAGACAGAACTCTATTCTGTCTCATTGGCCTATTTGTCTATATATCAACAATTCCACACAGTCTTAGTTATTATGGCTTTAGAGGAGGTCTTGATATTTGGTACAATGTGTTCACAGAACTTAGTTAATTTTTCAGACTTGCCCTGGCTGTTCTTAGGCCTTTACCTTTCTTTGAGAATCAACTTCCTGATTAAAAACAAACACAACTGCTGGAATTGTTACGGAGATTGCATTAAAACTATAGACAATTTGGAGAAGGGAGTTGTGATCTTTGAACTATTGTCTTCCAATCCATAATCATGGTGCATTCTTCCATTAACCTAGGTCTTCTTAAATTTTTCTCAATTATATTTTATAGTTTTCATTGTACAGGTTTTACATAACATTTGTTGGACTTTTTACTAGCAATTTGGCTTTTTTGATGCAACTGTAAATGAAATAATATTTTATCAAAATTTCATTTTCTATTATCTGTTCATTACATATAGAAACCCAATCGATTTTGTTTATTTATTTTGTATGCAGCTACCATGCTACATGCACTCATTAAGTCTCAGATTGTCTGTAAATTCTCAGTATTTCTCCGTAATTCATGTTGCCTGTGAATAACAACACATTTTCTTTCTTCCTTTCGTATCATTAGCCCTTTTATTTCTTATCCTTGCTTTATTGCATTTGCTTAACTTCAAACATAATGTTAAATAGAACTAGAGACAGTGGAAATCTTTGTTTATTTTTCATACTCTGGGAGATAATTATGAGATATTTCACTATTACATATGTTTGCTATAGGGTTTTTTTTGAAGATGCTGTTTATTATTTGGGAAAGATTTCTGTCTTCTAATTTGCTAAGAGTTTGAATCATAACTGGAAGCTCTGGTCGCGCAGTGGTTAAGAGCTCAGGTGTTAAGCAAACAGTCAGCAGTTCGAATCCACAAACCACTACTTGGAAGCACTATGGGACAGTACTTCTCTGTCCTATAGAGTTGCTATGAGTCAGAATTGACTCGACAACAATGGGTTTAGTTTTTTATCATAGCTGGATATTCAATTTTTGCCTCTATGCTCTTAGGAAATATTGAACTGTAATTATACTTTCTTTAATTATCATTGTTAGTCTGGGTATCAATGTTATGTTGTCCTTATACAAGAAATTGGAGATGTTCTTTTCCTTTTTATATTCCTTTCCCTTTCAGCGTATGCAAGATTTGTTCTTTTCCGCCTTCACTGGCCGGCTCCCTGAGTGCCATTTGTTGGCTGCTGGTGTTGCTTTTTTCTGCTTCTTTTGATTTCTTACATACCTCTAACCACCTCTCCCTCCTTTCTCTCAAATACCTGCCTCCATGTGCCATCTTTGCTTCCTCCTGAAAGGCTGCAAAACACTGCTCAACTGTGAAACTGCTTCCCGGCCTGTGCCTCCATGCTAGTGTGATCCCTGGGGCTTTGGTTTGTTTGTTTTGATTTGTTTGTTAGCTTGTTTTCTTTTTCTTTTCTTGGCTTGGGAGACCCTTCTAGTGGGGCAGTACTGCCAGACTTGGAAGCTACTCCCTTACTCTGTGCAGAGGTGCAGTGGGATCCCTGGGAGCATTTCTTTGTTTTTTTTGCTTTTGTTATTTTGGGTTTTATTTGTTTTGTTTGTTTCTTTGTTTTGTTTTGTTTTAGCTCTTTTTCCCTTTTTAATCTTTCATCATTTCTCTGTTTCTTGTCTCTCTATACTTACCTTCACTTCCTGTCTCCTGGTGCTGTGTGATATCGCAAACCTTCTACCCAGGCTGTACTTCACTGCCAGAGAGCAAATTCCCCAGTCCTTGCAGATGCACCAGTGGGATCCCTGTGGGCGTTTCTTTTTTTTTTTTTTTTCCCTCCTAATTTTTATTCATTCATTTTTCTCTTTTACCCTTTATTTCTATTTGTTTTTCTCCATTTCTCAGTCTCTTGTATCTCCACTCCACCAGCAAGCTTGGCACTTTTTCATGTTTCTTTGTTTGTATGTTTGGGGCTCCTGTTCCTCTCTCCTCTCTCTCCTCTTTTCCATACCCATCTTAGCTCCACACTTCACAATCTCCCCCATCCTTCCTGCCTACCTGCACCATGTGCTGAACATCACACCCCAAAGCAGCATAGGCAGGGCCTACCAGAACCCACCCTGCACTGATTCCCAGACCACCCTGTCAGTCCTAGTACATGCCACAAACAACCATCCCAGAAACTCCCCTTCAGCTGGACCTGACCTGCTGTACCATACATGAGCAACTGACTCTACCCATTGGAGATGGAGGCAAAAAGTATCATGCCTACAGACTAGCAAAGGACCAAGACTGCACAGTCAGCCTGCTCATACAAAACCAAATATAACAAAAAAGCAGGATGAAACAAATTTACAATCAATAAATGAAGAAAATAACTACTGAATGTCCCTAAGACAGCAGACAATAGCCAAACATATACAAAAACAAAACAGGATGGTTCCAGCAGAAGTCCAAAATTTAAAAAAAGGTGACGTTCCAGAAGAAAAAAAGGCAGTAGAACTACCTGATAGAGAATTCAAATCTCTAATATTCATAGACATTCAAGAGTTGAATCAAAAATGAGGAAAAAATACACAAATTCACGAAAAAGGTAGGCACATTCATAGAAAATACAGAAAAAAGATGGAAGAATTCAGGAAAATAATACAGGAACAAAATTCTAAAATAAATTCACAACCAGAAATCATACAAAAACAATTAGAAATCCAAAAGATAAAAAAAAAGATTTCAGAAATGGACAGTGTCATAAAACGGCTGAGGAGCAGGTTCGAAACAATGGAACACAGGATCAGCGAAACTGAAGTCAAACAAAGGGGGAGAAAACAGAAAACACAGAGAAGATCATTGAAGAACTGCTGACAGAAAGTTTCCCCAATATCATGAAAGTTGAAAAGCTGACCATCCAAGAAGCTCAACGAACCCCATATAGGATAAACCGCAAATAAAAATCACTAAGAAATATCATAATCACACTTGCTAAAACCAAAGACAAAGAATCCAGAGAGCAGCTTGAGGAAAAAAAAGTCCCATACAAAGGAGAAACAATAAGGTTAAGCTTGGATTATTTGGCAGAAACCATGTAGGCAAGAGGCAATGGGATGACATATATAAAACCGTGAAAGAAAAAAATTGCCAGCCAAGAATAATATATCCTGCAAAACTCTCATTCAAATATAATGGTGAAATTAGGACATTTCCAGATAAACAGAAATTAAGGAACTATGTAAAAACTAAACCAAATTTAACAGAATTATTAAAGGGAGACCTTCAATCTGAGAACAAGCAACATCAGACCACAGGCTGAATCTAGGATGCATGATCATACCAGCCAGATAACATCCTAGACAATGAACTCTCAAGGACTATCCAAAACCAAAAGAATTACAACAGGGAACCAGAGAGGTTAATCTGTAAATGACAAAAACATCAGAACAATAAAAGAGAGAATACACAGTGTAGGTATAGAACCTTCTAATGGAGAGGAAGGCAAGGCGATACCAAGTAATAATAGACTTATTCAAACCTAGGAAGACACAGGTAAATTTCAATGTAACCACAAGGAAAGTTAATAAACATACTCATCAAAATAAAGAATAAAAACATAAAGTCTCAGTAAAAACAAAACCTACAAAAACAAAAGAAATGAAAACATTCCACAAACAAAAGGAATTCAGCACAGGAGAGTAAGAGAAGCAAGAAAATGTCAGCACCACGAAAAGAAGCAATAGAAAATGACAGCAATAAACTCACATCTATCAGTAATAACTCTGAATGTAAATGACCTAAAGGCACCCATAAAGAGATGGAGAGTGATGGAATGGATAAAAAAACAGGATCCACCAATATGCGGTCTACAAGAGACACACCTCAGAAACAAAGATGTAAATTTATTAAAAATCAAAGGATGGAAAAAATACATCAAGCAAACAACTACCAAAAAAAAAGCAAGAGTGGCAATACTAATCTCAGATAAAATAGACTTTAAAACAATATTCTCCATAAAAGACAAAGAAGGACACTATAAAATGTTTAAGGGTACAGTCAGTCATGAAAACTTAACTATAATAAACATCTATTCACCCAATGACAGGGGTCCTGAATACACAAAACAAACTCTAACAGCACTGAAAAGAGAAATTGACAGTTCCACAGTAATAGTAAGAGACTTCAAAAACATCACTCTCATTAAAGGATAGAACATCTAAAAAGAAACTCAACAAAGATACAGAAGACCTAAAGGGCACAATCAGCCAACTTGACCTTATAGGCATATATAGAACACTCCACCCAACCACTGCAAAGTACACATTCTTTTACAATGCACATGGAACGTTCTCCAGAATAGACCACATCATAGGCCACAGAACAATCCTCAAAAAGACCCAAAACTTGAGATAATACAAAATATCTTCTCTGACCACAACACCATCAAGGTAGAAATTAACAAGAAGAGCAAGGAAAAAAATCAATTACATGGAAACTGTATAACACCCTGCTTACATACCACTGGGTAGTAGAAGAAATCAGAGATGGAATCAAAAAATTCCTAGAATCAAACGAGAATGAAAACCATCATACCAAAACCTTTGGGACACACCATAGGCAGTCCTCAGAGGACAACTTATAGCAATAGATGCACACATCAAAAAAGAAGAAAGGGACAAAATCAAAACATTAACTACAGAACCCAAACAAATAGAAAGAGAACAGCAAAAAAAGGCCAAAACTCCTAGAAGAAAGGAAATAATAAAGATCACAGCAGAAATAAATGAAATGGAGAATAGAAAGACAATAGAAAGAATCAACAAAACCAAAAGTTGGTTCTTTGAAAGGATCAACAAAATCGACAAACCACTGGCCAGACTGACAAAAGAAAAACAAGAGAGGACACAAATAACCCAAATAAGAAATGAAATCGGGGACATTACAACAGACCCAACTGAAATAAAAAGGATATAACAGAGTGTTATGAAAAACTATATTGCAACAAATCAGAAAACCTAGAGGAAATGATAAATTTCTCTAAACACACTACCAACCCAAACTACCACAAAGTGATGTTGAAAATCTGAACAGACCCATAACAAGAGAAGAGATTGAAAAGGTAATAAAAAAGACTCCTAACAAAAAACAGCCCTGGCCCAGATGGCTTCACTGGAGAATTCTACCAAACTTTCAGAGAAGAGCTTATTCCAGTACTACTCAAAATATTTCAGAACATAGAAAAGGAAGCCACACTTCTGAATTCATTCTATGAAGCCAGCATAACCCTGATACTAAAACCAGGCAAAGACGTCACAAAAAAAGAAAATTATAGACCAATATCTCTCATGAATATAGATGCAAAAAATTCTCAACAAAATTCTAGCCAATAAAATTCAGCATCATATCAAAAAAATAATACACCACGACAAGGAGGGTTCATACCATGTATGTGACGATGTTTCAACATTAGAAAATCAACCAATGTAATCCACCACAAAAATAAAAAGAAAGAACCACATGATCATCTCATTTGACACAGAAAAGGCAATTGACAAAGTCCAACACCAATTTCTGATAAAAACTCTCGATAAAATAGGTATAGAAATTTCTCAACATAATAAAGGGCATCTATGCAAAACCAATGGCCAACATCATTCTTAATGGAGAGAGGCAGAAACCATTCCCCTTGAGAACAGGAACAAGACAAGGATGCCTTTTATCACCACTCCTATTTAACATTGTGATGGAAGTCCTAGCTAGAGCAATAATGCAAGAAAAAGAAATAAAGGGACTCCAAATTGGTAATGAAGAAGTTAAACTGTCCCTGTTTGCAGATGATAATGATACTATACATAGAAAACCCTGAAGACCCCACAAGAAAACTACTGGAACTAATAGAAAGATTCAGCAGGTATCATGATACAAGACAAACATCCAAAATCAGTTGGATTCCTATACACCAATAAAGAGAACGATGAAAAGGAAACAAGGAAAACACCATTTATAATACCATCTTAAAAAAAAATACTAAGGAATAAATCTAACCAGGGATGTGAAAGACCTATACAAAGAAAACTACAAAACACTGCCGCAAGAAACCCAAAGGGATCTACATAATTTGAAAAACATACCATCCTCATGGATAGGTAGACCCAACATTGTGAAAATTATTATTCTACCCCTAGCAATTTAAAAATACAATGCAATCCCGATCCAAATACCAACAACATTCTTAAAAAGATGGAAAAACTAATCATTAACTTTATTTGGAATGGGAAGAATCCCCAGATAAGTAAAGCACTATTGAAGAAGAATAAAGCAGGAAGTCTCACACTACCTGACCTCAGAACCTACTATACAGCTACGGTAGTCAAAACAGCCTGGTACTGGTACAACAACAGTTACATTTGATCAATGGAACAGAATTGAGAACCCAGATGTAAATCCATCCACCTACAGTCACCTGATCTTTGACAAGGTCCCAAAGTCCATCAAATGGGGAAAAGACAGTCTTTTTAACAAATGGTGTTGTCATAACTGGATGTCCATCTGCAAAAGAAATGAAACATGACCCATACCTCACACCGTCTAGAAAAACTAATTCAAAATCGATCAAAGACCTAAATATAAAGCCAAAAACGATATAATTCATAGAATAAAAAATATGATCAATGCTACAGGTCCTAATACATAGCATTATCAGGATACAAACCATAACCAACAACACACAAACTTCAGAAGATAAGGTAGATAACTGAGATCTTCTAAATATTAAACACTTATGGTCATCAGAAGACTACACCAAAAGAGTGAAACGATAACTTACAGACTGGGAAAATTTTTTTGGACATTACAAGTCAGACAAATGTCTCATCTCTAAAATCTACAAGAAAATCCAATACCGCTACAACAAAAAGACAAATAATCCAATTAAACAATGGGCAATCTAAATGAACAGACACTTCACCAAAGAAGACATTCAAGTGGCCAACAGACACATGAGGAAATGCTCAAGATCACTAGCGATTAGAGAAATGCAAATTAAAACTACAATGATAGGCCATCTCACCCCAGCATTACTGGCACGAATCAAAAAAACTGGAAATAACAAATGCTGGAGAGGCTGCAAGGAGATCACAACTCTTAAGCACTGTTGGTGGGAATGCAAAATGATGCAACCATTTTGGAAAATGATATGGTGCTTCCTTAGAAAGTTAGAAATAGAAATACCATACGATCCAGCAATCCCACTCGTACGAATATATCCTAGAGAAATAAGAGTTGTCACACGAATGACATGCATGCCCATGTTCATTGCAGTATTGTTCACAATAGCAAAAAGATGGAAACAGCCTAGATGTACATCAACAGATGAATGAATAAACAAAATATGGTACACGCACACAATGGACTATTATGCAAGGATAAAGAACAATGATGAATCTATAAAGCCTCTCATAACATAGATCAAACTGGAGGACATCATGCTGAGTGAAATAAGTCAATCACAAAAGGACAAATATTGTATGAGACCTCTACTGTAAAAACTCATGAAAAAGTTTACACATAAAAAGAAACAATCTTTGTTGGTTACAAGGGATGGGAGGGTTGGGGGAGAAAATACTAAATATAAAAAAATAAGTGGTAACTTTGGTGAAAGGTAAGACACTACACAGTACTGAGGAACCCAGCACAAGTTGCACAAAGAAAGGTCATGGAAGCTCCGTAGACACATCCAAATTCCTCAGGGGACTGAATTGCTGAGCAGAGGGCTGTGGGGACCATGGTCTCGGGGAACATCTAGCTCAATTGGCATAACACAGTCTATAAAGACAATGTTCTACATTCTACCTTGGTGAGTAGTGTCTGGCGTCTTAAAAGCCTGTGAACAGTCATCTAAGATACTCCACTGGTCTAACCACTTTGGGAGCAAGGGAGAATGAAGAGAACAAGATACAAGGAAAAGATTAGTCCAAAGGACTAATGGACCACTACTACTGTGGCTTCCACTAGACTGAGTCCAGTACAACTAGATGGTGCTCGGGTACCAACATTGACTGCTCTGACTGGGATCACAACAGAGGGTCTCAGACAGAACTGGAGAAAAATGTAGAACAAAATTCTAACTCACAAAAAAAGACCAGATTTACTGGCCTGACAGAGACTGGAGAAACCCTGATAGTATGGCCCCGGACGCCCTTTTAGCTCAGTAGTGAAGTCACTCCCGAGGTTCACCATTCAGCCAAAGTTTAGACGGCACCGTAAAACGAAACAAGACTAATGGGGTACAACAGTCCAGGGACAAGGACTAGAAGGCGGGAGAGGACAGGAAAGGTGGTAATAGGGAACCCAAGGTTGAGAACGGACAGTGTTGACATGTGGGGTTGTTAACCTTTTACATAAAACAATATGTGTATTAACTGTTTAATGAGAAACTATTTTTTCTGTAAAACTTCTTCTAAAGTACAATAAAAAAAAGTTTTGTTGTTTTTCTTCCTTAGTGCTTGGATGAATTCACAAAGGCCATGAGGGCACCACCTAGGTCTGATTTTTTTTTTTTTGTAATAATGGATTTAATATTTAATATACATATCAGAGTACTCAAATTTTTAATATTTTTTGTACTTTCGCCATGTGCCTTTTATAAAAACATCCATGTCATCTAATTTTTCAAGTTTATTGACATAATGTTTTAATTAATATCCTTTTGTTATCTTTTTGGTGACTATAGGTTCTAGAGCAATGCATCTTTTATTCCTACTATTTCTTATTTGGGTTTTTCCCCCTGTCTTTTCATTACTGTTATTGGGTTTATCAATTTTATGAATATTGCATGGAATACATGTCCAGATATGTTGATTTTCTTTATTGTAACTTTGTGTTCTGTTTACTCCTTTTATTATTATTTTTGCTTTTTTCTGAATTCATAGGTTTGGTTTGCTATTCTTTTTCTGGTTTGCCTTCATCTCCCAAATTAGGCATTTTACATCATTATTATTGTTAAAGTAAAAATATTTTCTAATTTCCTGTTTGTATGTTTTAAATCAGCAATTATATATTGTTGTTGTTAGGTGACGTCAAGTTGGTTCCGACTCATAGTGACCCTATGTAAAACAGAAGGAAACACTGCCCAGTCTTGTGCCATCTTAACAAACATTGCTATGTTTAAACCCATTGTTGTAGCCACTGTGTCAATCCATCTAGTTGAAGGTCGTCCTCTTTTTACCTGACCGTCTGCTTTACCGAGCATGATGTATTTCTCTAAGTACTAGACCCTCCTGATAACATGTCCAAAGCTTGTGAGATACATCAGTATATTATTTAATTTTCAAACAATTGAGAATTTTAAAAAATATATTTAATTTTCTTCTACGTGTTTCTAGCTAAATTTCAGTATAGTCAAGGAACAGACTATTAAGTATTTTACCCTGTGGAATTTGATGAGGCGTGTTATATGACCCTACAAAGGGCCAATTTTACAATTCAAAAGTTTATGAATTTGGTCCCTGTGGTTCAGTGTTCTCTATATGTCAAATCTACTTTCTTAATTGTTGTTCACATCTTCCTTTTCCTTATTAATTTATCATCTGCATATTATTTATCCAATAGTAAAGGAATGTTTAAATCTCATATTATGATTATAGTTTTGTCTTTCCAGGGACTGGTCCTTCCTAATAACACATCCAAAGTATATGAAATGAAATCTCACCAACCTTGCTTGTAAGGAGCATTCTGGTTGTACTTCTTCCAAAGTAGATTTATGCATTGTGGTATATTCAATATTCTTCACCAACACCACCGCTGAAAGGCACAAATTCTTCTTCTGTCTTCCACGTTCATTGTTCAGCTTTTGCATGTGTAAGAGGCAATTGAAAATACCATGGCTTGGGTCAGGCACACGGTAGTCCTCAAAGAGACATCTTTGCTTTTTAACCACATTAAAGAGGTCTTTTACAGCAGATTTGCCCGATGTAATGTGCTCTTTGATTTCTTGACTACTGCCTCCATGAGCATTGATTGGGGATCCAAGTAAGATGAAATCTTTGACAACGTCAATCTTTTCTCCCTTTGTCATGATGTTGCTTATTGTTCCAGTTGTGAGGATTTTTGTTTTCTTTATGTTGAGGTGCAATTCATTTAGGAGTCTGTAGTCTTTGATCTTCATCAGTAAGTGCTTACAGTCCTTTTCACTTTTAGCAAGAAAGATTGTGTCATCTGCATAAAGCAGGCTGTTAATGAGTTTTCCTCCAATCCTGATTTGACATTCTTTTTACAGTCCAGCTTCCTGGATTATTTGCTCAGCATACAGATTGAATAAGTGTGGTGAAAGGATACAACCCTGACGTACAGCTTTCCTGACTTTAAAACATGGAATATCCCCTTCTTCTGTTCGAACAACTGCCTCTTGGTCTATGTATGAGTTCCTCATGAGCACAATTAAGTGTTCTGGAATTTCCATGCTTTTCAATGTTATCCATAATTTGTAATGATCCACACAGTGGAATGCATTTGTATAGTCAGTAAAACAAGGTAAACATCTTTCTGGTATTCTCTGCTTTCAGCCAAGATCCATCTGACAACAGCAGTGATATCTCTTGTTCCCTGTCCCCTTCTGAATCTGGCTTGAATTTCTGGCAGTTCCCTGTCAATGTACAACCACTTTTGAATGATCTTCAGCAAAATTTTACTTGAGTGTGATATTAATGACATTGTTCAATAATTTTCACAACCTGTTGGATCACCTTTCTTTAGAATGGGTGCAAATATGGATCTATTCCTGTTGGTTGGCCAAGTAGCTGTCTTCCAAACTTCTTGGCATAGATGGCGAGCACCTCCAGCACTACCTCTGTTAGTTGAAACATGTCAATTGGTAATCCATCAATTCCTGAACCTTGTTTTTTTGCCAATGCTTTCAGTATAATTTGGACTTCTTCCTTCAGTACCATTGGTTCTTGACCATATGCTACCTCCTGAAATGGTTGAATGTCAGCAAGCTGTTTTTGGTACACTGACTCTGCGTATTCCTTCCATCTTCTTTTGATGCTTCCTGTGTCATTTAATATTTGCCCCATAGATTCCTTCAGTATTGCAGCTTGAGGCTTGAATCTTTTTTCAGGTCTTTCACCTTAAGAAATGCCAAATATGTTCTTCACTTTTGGATATCTAACTCCAGGACTTTGCACACGACATTATAATACTTTACTGTGTCTTCCCCAGACACCCTCTGAGATATTCTGTTCAGCTCTTTTACTTCATCATTTCATCCATTTGCTTTAGCTACTCTATGTTCAAAAGCAAGTTTCAGAATGTCTTCTAACATCCATTGTGGTCCTTTTGTTTCTTTCCTGTCTTTTTAATGACCTCTTCCTTTCTTCATGTATGATGTCCTTCCATCACTTGTATTATTATTGGACATTAGTGTTCAATGCATCAATTCTATTCTTGAGACAGTCTCTAAATTCAGGTAGGGTATACCCAAGGTCGTGTTTTGGCTCTCATGGACTTGTTCTTCAGCTTGAACTTCAGCTTGAACTTGCATATGAGCAATTGATGGTCTGTTCTGCAGTTTGCTCCTGGCCTCATTATGACAGATGATACTTTTTCCCTTCTCTCTTTTCACAGATGTGGTTGATTTGAATCTTACGTATTCCATCTGGAGAGGTCCACAAGTATAATCACCATTTGGGTTGTTGAAAAAAGATATTTGCAATGAAGAAGTCATTGATCTTGCAAAATTCTGTCATTCAATCTCTGGCATTTTTTCTATCACCAAGGCCATATTTTCCAATTACTGATCCTTCTTCTTTGTTTCCAAGTTTTGCATTCCAATCATCAGTAATTATAAATGCATCTTGATTGCATGTTTGATAAATTTCAGACTGCAGAAGTTGGTAAAAATCTTCAACTTCTTTATGTGTGGCCTTAGTGTTTCGTGTATAAATTTGAGTAATAGTTGTATTAACTGGTCTTCCTTGTATACATGTGGATATTATCCTATCACTTACTGTTTTGTATTTCAGGATAGATCTTGAAATGTTATTTTTGACAAGGAATGTGATGCCATTCCCCTTCAATTTGTCATTCCTGGCATAGTAAACCATATTATTGTCTCATATCAACATAAGCTTAATGTACCTTTTTTTTGCATGACATTTGCATAGTATCTCTTTCTCTATTCTTTTACAAGACTTTTCCCTGGTTAGCAGCATATGGTTTTATTTTCGAGTCTGTGAGTAATTGCAGAACTGTCAAAGAGAAAAAATTAATAACACACATCTTACTTTGTTTTTAAAGCTTTCTTACCTGTAAAACCAAATATTCACTCTAAAGAAATTCCTGATAAAAATTTAATACTGTCAAGGCTTTTGTGTCACTGAAAGTTGCTAATTCTTTCAATATTGTTCACAGCAAGACTTATTAAATTCGCATTTCAAAATATATGGTTGGGTAGAAGGCCAGAGGACATCTTGTGATCTGATATTAGTTGATCTGAATAAAAAGGGGAAGGCAGCTTTCAATCAATCATGTTAAGATAAGCCAATGGTTGGTTTTCTATATTCCTCACTTCTCTTCTCTTTGTAAGCTTCAGTGTACCTAGCTTCTTCCAGACATTTGCTTTTTTCTAGAATCAGAATGGTCTCCATATATACATACAGAATAACTGTTAAGAATAATCCTTATGTTCAAATTTTGATTATTTTTAACAACACAATAGAATATTATATGAGTATACATACACACATTCACACAAATATACATGCTTTTTTTATTAACAAAATTTTATGCATTTTTACTTTGTAACCTGGTGATAATATTGGCTTTCACACTCAAGAAATATGCTATATCATCAGTTACCCTTGTATAAATTAAAATTAAAATGCCATGTCTCTGAGCCACTCAAAAACTGAAAATTAGCCTGTTTGGAAGAAATTTGCACCTAAGAACTAGGGTAAGGTATATCACAGAACAAATAAATACATTAAATGCCAAACTCTGTAAGTAGGAATTGACTCAGCAACAATGGGTTTCTTTCTTTTTTTTTTTTTTTTGGTTTACCCTGGAGTGTTATCTGCTATGAGATCATTAAACTTGCGAAATTAAAAGAACTCAGGTAGTTATTTCAATTACAATAGTGCCTAGAATTTGGACTGTGTGTTCAAATTAAATAAATAATTTCATACTTAAAGAAATAATTTGCTTTGGTGTACTCATTTAAGCAATAATAAAGTTTCCCATGGTGTTTACTCCTCTTTCCTTACTCTACATGCACACAATAGTGTCCCAATCATTTACTGTTTTTAAATTATTACTTTTTTAAAGAGGGCTTTGAAAGACAATCATAAGATAGCAGAAAATAATATTTTAATCTAACACTAATTTAAATAATTTAATGGATACAGAACTATAATTTAAATTTTGTAAGTGTTTATTCTTCAAGACAGCCACTCTAATGTTTTTCAGTATAGGTAATCTGCTCCATTTCTTTGGAGGCTTTTTAAATATTCTCTTTGTCTTTGAAATTTTACAGTGTTTTGATTGTACATTTTTGCTAATATAATTTTTTACATTTTTGGATGCTTTTAAATCAGTCATATGTTTTACTTTCCTTTTGGGGTTATTCTTGGTCATTATATCTTCAAATATTATCTTACCAAGATGACTTTTTGCTCTTTACAGGAGCTCTGGTGGTTCAGTGGTTAAGCGTTTGCCTGCTAACCAAAAGGTGGACAGTTTGAATCCACCAGCCGCTCCTTGGAAACCCTATGGGGTATTTCTACTCTGTCCAATAGGTTGACTTGGAGGCAAATTTTTTTTTAATTGTACTGATGTTGCTATTTCTATTTCTTTATACAGGCTTTTTTTTTTTTTAAAGTTCACATTTAACATGGCAAGAACACCCACTTGTAGTAATGTTCCTGATGCTCTGGAGGATACTAAACCTACCTACTCACTTAACGTTGCCTTTATATTTCTGATATAGTTATCCCTTCTGGGTGCTTCTTAGGAGATTTTTTAAAAAATCTGAAATTCCAGCTCAATAATACAATATATGATTATCTCCTTTCAGATTTACATTCTATCTATTGAATCTTTAAGTATTTCTTTGTTTACAATCAGTTTTCTAATTGTTTTTATACCCTCACATTTCTACCTAATGTTCCAATAACATTCCAATGTCCTCACTTTTGCATTGAAAACATTTGTTTTATATCTATAACTATCTATCTATTTATCTATATATATAAGACAGTTGAGTTATCTTTGGCCAATGTTGTTTTTAGATGCCATCAAGATGGTTCCAAAACGTACAGACCCTATGTACGACAGAACTAAGCACTGCTCAGTCTTGCGCCATCCTCACAATCATTGTTAAGCTTGAACTCACTCCTGCAGCCTCTGCGTCAATCCATCTCACTGAGGAACTTTCTCTGTTTTGCTGACCCTTTTACTTTACTAAGCATGATGTCCTTCTCCAGGAACTGGTCCCTCCTGATAACATGTCCAAACTACGTGAGACAAAGTCCTACCATCCTCCCTTCTAAGAAGCATTCTGGCTGTACTTCTTCCAGCATAGATTTGTTCATTTTTCTGGCAGTCCATGGTATATTCAAAATTCTTTAACAACACCATAACTCAAACTCATCATTTCTTCTGTATTCCTTATTCATTGTCCTGCTTTCTCACACATATGAGGTGATCTTTACTTTTTAACACTTTAAAAGAGGTCTTTTGCAGAAGATTTGCCTAATGAAATATTATCATTTGACTTTTTGACAGCTGCTTCCATGGGCGTTGATTATGGGTCCAAGTAAAATGAAATCCTTGACTTCAGTCTTTTCTCCACTTACCATGATGTTTATTGGTCAAGTTGTGAGGATTTTTATTTTCTTTAGGTTGAGGTGTAATTCATACTGAAGGCTGTAGACTTTGATCTTGATCAGTAAGTGCTTCAATTCCTCTTCACTTTCAACAAGCCAGGTTGTGTCATCACAGGTTGTAAATAAGTCTTCATTCAATCCTGATGTTTTATTCTTCTTCATATCGTCCAACTTCTCAGATTATTTGTTCAGCATACTGATTGTATAAGTATGGTGAAAGGGTACAACCTTGACATACACCCTTCCTGATTTTAAACTATACAGTATCCCTGTTCTGTTTGAATGACTGCCTCTTGATCTACGTATAGGTTCTGCATGAGCACAAGTTAGTGTTTTGGAATTCCCATTCTTTGCAATGTTATCCATAATTTTTTTTATGAAACATACAGTCCATGTCTTTTCATATCCAATAAAACACAAGTAAACATCTTTCTAGCGTTCTCTGCTTTAAACAAAAATCCATCTGACATGAGAAATGATATCCTTCATTCCACATCCTCTTCTGAATCTGGCTTGAATTTCTGGCTGTTCCCTCTCGATGTACTGCTGCAACAATTTTTAAATTATCTTCAGAAAACTTTGTGTGTGGTATTAATGATATTGTTTGATAATTTCTGCATTCTGTTGGTCATTTTCCTTTGAAATGGATATAAATATGGATCTCTTTCAGTCAGTTGGCCAGGTAGCTATCTTCTAAATTTCTTCACAGAGATGAATGATAGCTTCCAGCATTTTATCCATTTGCTGAAAAATGTCAGTTGGTATTCCATTGGTATCTAGAGCCTTGTTTTTCACCAATGTCTTCAGTGAAACTTGGACTTCCTCCTTCAATATCATTGTATCTTGATCATATGCTCCTTCCTGAAATGGTTGAAAGTTGACCAATTCTTCTTCATACAGTGGCTCTGTGTATTCCTTCCATCTTCCAATACCTTGCTCATAGAATCCTTCAGTATTGCAGCTCAAAGCTTGAATTTTTCTTCATTTCTTTCAGTTTGAGAAATAATGTGTGTAAATAACCCCCAAAAGGATAAAATAACTAGGAATAAATGTAACCAGAGATGTATAAGACTTATGCAAGGATAACTACAATACACTACTGCAGGAAACCAAAAGAGACCTACATAAATGTAAGTACATAACATGCTCATGGATTGGAAGACTTAACATTGTGAAAATGTGACTACTACCCAAAACGATATATAGACATAAAGCATCTTGATTCCAATCCCAATAGCATTCTTTAATTAAGTGGAAAAAAGAATCTACAAATTTATATGCAAAGGAAAGGGGCCCCGAATACCTAAAGCATTATTGAAGAAGAACAAAATAAGAGGCCTTACACTTCCTGATCCCAGAACTAACTATACAGCCATGGGAGTCAAAACAGCCTGGTACTGGCACAATGATAGACACATAGACAAATGATACAGAAATGAGAATCCAGAAGTAAATTCATCCATCTAAGGACGGCTGATTTTTGACAAAGAGTCAAAGTACGTTCAATGGGGAAGAGAGATTATCTTTAACAAATAATGCTGGCAAAACTGGATATCCATTTGCTGAAAAATGAAACAGAATCCATACTTCACACCATACACAAAACCTAACTTAAAATGGATCAAATATGTAAATATTAAACCTAAAATTATAAAGTTCCTGGAAGATAACATAGGAACAAACCTGGGAGTCCTAATCTATGGCATAAATACACTATCAAACATAACTAAAAATGCACAAACAACAGAAGATAAACTAGATAACTGGGAACTCCTAAAAATTAAATACTTATACTCATTAGAACATTTTACCAAAAGAGCGAAAAGAGAACCTACTGACTAGGAAAAAAAAATTTTTGGCTACAACATACCTGACGAATGTCTAATCTCTAAAATATGTAGAAAACTTCAACACCTTAACAACAAAAAGACAAACAATTTAATCAAAAAAAATGGGTGAAGGACTTGAACAGGCTTTTTACCAAAGAAGATATTCAAGAGGCTAACAAACACATGAAGAGATGCTAGTGACTGTCAGCCATTAGAGAGATGAAAATCAAAACTACATTGAGATACCATCTCACCTCTTCGAAAATGGCACCAATCAAAAAAGCAGAAAAAAACAAATGCTGGCAAGGTTGTGGGGACATTGAAACTCTTACACACTGCTGGTGGGATTGTAAAATGGTATAACCACTATGAAAAACAGTATGGTGCTTCCTCAAAAAGTTATAAATAGAAATGCCATATGGTCCAGCAACCCCACTCCTTGGAATATATCCAAGAGAAATAAGACTAATGACAAGAATATACACATGCACAGCCATGTTCATTGCAGCATTATGCACAATAGCAAAGTGATGCAACAATCTAAGTGTCCCTCAACAGATGAATGGATAAACAAGCTGTGGTACATACATAAAGTGGAATACTATGCAATGATAAAGAATAATGATAAGTCCGTGAAACATTTTATAATATGTGTGAATCTGGAGGACATTATGCTGAGTGAACTAAGTCAATCACAAAGGACACATATTATATGCTGTCACTTTTATAAAAAGTTAAGAATAGGTAAACACACAGAAAGCAATGTTCTTTGATGGTTACCAGGAATGGGAAGGAGAGGAGCGGGATCACTTTCTGGATAGTAGACACTTGTTATTTTTGGTGATGGGAAAGGCAATACCCAAAATGGGTGAAGTCTACACAACTTGTCCAAGATAAATGAAGACACTAAGAAGTACACAAGAATAAGGAACAACTTTGGTAAATGCTCTAACATACACAATTCTGCAACAACAGTAATAACAACTAAAAATTTATAAGTGGTTTTATAGGTAAGTAATAGCAACTAAAAATTTATAAGTGGTTGCATAGGTAGATATGTATGCTATAAAATGTGGGAAGGCATATGGGAATACATACAGGTGCACATATAGGTACAGTTTTGGGCACTTGTATATACATATTTGTATGTGCTGCATATATATTCATATACTGTATTTTTACGCAAATAATACATGCCTTCTACATTTGTTTGGAGCCCTGGTGGTGCAGTGTTTAAGAGCTCAGGCAGTTAACCAAAAGATCAGTAGTTCAAATCAATCAGCCGCTTCTTGGAAACCCTATGGGGCAGTTGTACTCTGACCTATAGGGTCGCTATGAGTCGGAATCAATTTGACGGCAATTGGTTACCTTTGTTTACCAAATGATCCCTCCCCCACAGGAAGTATTTATGTAAACACGCTATGCTGATTTATTTTTACAGCAACATGTAAAAAAATTGGCATAGAAGGCACACATTATTTGCATAAAAATGTGGTATATAATAGAGCACTCAGAAGGTACAGTTATGAAAACTTCTTAGACATATCCAAACACCTCATGGGACTGAGTTACTGGGCTTGAAGTCTAGGGACCACAGTCTCAGGGGACATCTAGGTCAATTGGCATAGCATAGTTGATAAAGATAATGTTATACATCCTAGTTTTGTGAGTAGCACCTGGGGTCTTAAAAACTTGAGAGCAACAATTAAGATACAGCTATTGGTCTCTTCCAATCTGGAGCAAAGGAGAGTGAAGGAAACAAAAGACTCAAGGAAACTATTAGTCCATAGGACTAATGGCCCACACAAATGACATCCTCCTCTAGCCTGAGATCAGAACTAAATGGTCCCCAGCTACTACCAACAACCACTCTGATGAAGGACACAATATAAGATTCCAGTTAGAATGGGAGAAAAATGTAGAGCAAAACTCAAGTTCATAAAAAAGACTAGATTTACTGGATTGATAGAGACTGGAGGAACCCCCAAGACTATTGCCCTAAGACACCCTTTTAGCGTGGAACTGAAGCCATTCCCACAAGTCACTTTCAGCCAAATAGTAGATTGGCCTGTAAAATAATCAACACCTGTGAGGAATGTGCTTCTTAGAAGAATCAACTATATGAGATGAAAAGGGCAGCAGGCAACATTTGCCCAAAAGCAAAGACAAGAAGGCAAGAAGGGACAGGGAAATTGGAAAGACTGAAATGGGGAAGGCAGGGTGGAAATGGGGCGAGTGCTGACACATCTTGGAAATAGCAACCAATGTCATTGAACTAACTGTGTATAAATTATTGAATGGGAAACTAATTTGCTGTGTAAACTCTCACCTAAAACCCCATAAAATATTTAAAAAAAAAAAGGCCATGGCTTGGATCAGGTGCAACTTAGTCATCAAAGAGACATCTTTACTTTTTACAACTTTTAAGACATCTTTTGTAGCAATCTTTCACCAAATGCAATAGACAGTTTGATTTATTGACTGCTGATTCCATGAGTGTTGATTGTTGATCCAGGTAGAATGAAATAATTAACAATTTCAAGATTTTCTCCATTTATCATGATGTTGCTTATCGGTACAGTTGTGAGGATATTTGTTTTCTTTATTTTCAGGTGTAATCCCTGCTGAAGGCTGTTGTCTTTCACCTTCATCAGTAAGTGCTTCAAGTCATCTTCATTTTTTGCTAGCAAGCTCATGTCATCTGCATATTGCAAGTTGTTAGTGAATCTTCCTCCAGTCCTGATGCTTCATTCTTCTTCATATGTAATCTGAGCTTCTCAGATTATTTGTCCAGTATACAAACTGAGTAAGTACTGTAAAAGGGTACAACCCTGCCACACCTATTCCAATTTTGAACCAGGTAATAGTCCCTGGTTCTTTTCAAATAACTGTCTCTTGATCCATGTACATATTCCACATGAGCAAATTAAGTGTTCTGCAATTTCCATTCTTCCTAATGTTATCATAATTTGTTTTGATCCACACACTCAAGTGCTTTCACATAGTCAGTGAAACACAGCTTCACATCTTCTGGTATTCTCTGCTTTCAGTGAAGATTCATCTTATATCAGCAACAATGTCTCATATTTCATGTCTTTTTCTGAATCCAACTTGAACTTCTGGGAATTCCTATCGATATATAACTGCGGTCATTTTTAAATTAACCCTGGCAAAACTCACCGTGTTTTTTCCCAGACTTGGTAGATTGTGCAAGCTAAGTGAATGCCATTTCTTCAGCTGCAGTGTTGTGGATATTAGAGCAAGAAAACTTGGGTGATACTATAAAAAAGTGCACATGAAGAGTGGATTTTATATACTAGTGCTATGGATTGCTAAAGAAGACCTTGGGATGATGCTAGGCATTCAGAGTTATATGCTTGGAAGTATAAAAGCCTCCATCCCTTTCCATGTACCTCTTCTTTTCACTTACCAGGTCCTTGCACTTGAAAAGCAGAATATCTTTGCTACCAGAATGTATATTTCTCCCATGAGTTCAGCAGATATCTCCGACTTGTCCTCTTAACTTCACCACATTTGTCTCCATGAATACCCTTTACCATGTGTGGCGATTAAGGTGAACTGCAGCATCTATATTATTTACATATCAAGATGCCCATGTTCAACAAGCCTATAACTCAGTCATCTGAGAGATACTTCAGGTTGTGACAAATAGAGATGACAAAAATGACCACTTTATTTTGGGAGGACAATCCAAGACTGGAGATCTTTGCTGCCAACAATGTCCAAAGAAGCTATGACAAAGGACCATGTTTTGATATTAGAGTTTCCTAAACAAGAGATTCTAACCAGTGTCAAGTGTTACTAATAATTTTGAGAATATGTGCAATCAAGGGGCACAGGCAAAACAAGGAATCAAGAGAAAATTCCCAGGTCTTTCCTTCTTGCATCCCTCCTCCCTGTTTTCTGGATCAGGGTAATAAAGTCTCTAAGTGATGTGTGGGCTACCTCACAAAGTAGGAGAACATTTAGATTTTGAAATATCTCCATTTTATACCCAAATACTCTCACGGCTTGTGCCATATGTGGCTGTCTTATAAATGCAGGTTTGCTTACCATAAATAATCTGAGCAGAATTAACCTACTAAAAACATTCCAAGGAAAAGGACCTTTCTTCCAGAAAAATTTTAATTCTACTTACCTGAAGATCAAGTATCAGCATATTTACAGGGCAATTATATTCTGTTCCCTGACTTCCTTTTTTCCCTGGGAGAGTTTTCCCAGACATGGAAATAAAACAGGCTAGTTTAACACCATCATCCCAAGCAGAGAAAAGACAGATATTCTTGTCAGAATGTGACCCAATAATTAATGTCCTTTTGAGATCATTGCAGGAAAAATGGATGAAGAAATATTCCCTTATAATCTATAATTTAGAATCTGACTCTCTGTAATGATGGGACAGAGGGGAAGGTAAAATCTAAACTTGGCTCAGTACCCTGAGAAAGGTGCACTCAGAAATAATACAATGGAAGAGAAGCTGAAGATCTAGGAGGATCCCTCATTATGAAAGTTCAGCCACAAAAGCTAAGAAACATACCATAAATTTCATGATTGCCAAAATGCAAAGTGTCTTAGTTACCTAGGGTTGCTATAACAGAAATACCATAAGTGGATGACTTTAACAAACAGAATTTTATTCTCTCATAGTTTAGGAGGCTAGAAGTCTGAATTCAGGGTGCCAGATCTGGGGGAATGCTGTATCAGCTCTGGGGGAAGATCCTTGTCTCCTTTCAACATCTGTGGGCTCGGAGTTTCTTGGAGATTTCCACGTGTCTTGGCATAAGTCTTTCTCTGGTTCTAGGAGGTTCTCAGTGCAGGGATCCCAGGTCCAAAGGATGCACTCAGCTCTGGCTCTTCTTTCTTGGTGGTAGTTAGGTCTGTCTTCTCTCTGCTCTCTTCTCTCTTCTTTTGTCTCTTGTAAAATAAAAGGTGTGACTCAAACAAAGGTATGGCTTGAGTAAGGGTGTGCCTTAAATAAGGGTGGAACTTGAGTTAAGTCCTCTTGTAAGGCTGTGACTCAAGATACAACCCAGCCTAACACTGCCTCATCAACATATAGAGGTTAGGATTTACAACACATATCACAAAATGAAGGATAGTTACATTACATCACAAATGGAGAGCAATCATACAATATTGGGAATCACAGCCTAGCCAAGTTGACATATATTTTTGGGTGACACAATTCAATCCATGACACAAGGTAATAGGTGCCCTGGGACTGATTCCAAGTACACTAAGTGCCCAAGGGTAAGAGGGGAGAAAAATACAGAGTGCTTACTATTAAAGACTCATAGCGACACTATGATCAGAATAGACTCAACGGCAACACGTTTTGTTTTTTTTTTTGGTTTTTTTTTTTTTTTACTACTAAAGAGTCGTGTTTCAGGGTTGGGCAAAGAATCCAGCCGCAGTATGCAGTCAGATAAAGATATCTTTCTCCTTACCCCCTCTACTGTAGCTCAATCATTCGAGCTTCCTGCCACTGAAAAAAAAACCTGTAATCACTTTGTGATATGGGACCTAAGCTCTCAGAAATGATTTCCTCTTTCCTTTTGCTACATGCACAGAATTTACTCTTTCACTTTTAGGGCCACTACTGTCACTACAAATACCTGGTAGAGTTCAGTGGTCTCCTGTTGCTCAACAACCCACCTCTTTGATGTCCTGTTACAGCTGCCATTCTTGCCACCTAGGTGCAGACCTCCAGGCCCAATAACCTGGCTTCCCTGTTCACTCTCTGGACTTCTAGATGGTTGGCACATGTGCTGCTGTGGTTGCAGCTTCTTTTACTGCCGCAGCCCTTTCTACATTTGTGTCTCTTGTATCTGAAATGAGCATGGGAGACATTTGTTAGTCTACCCAGAAGATATCCCTTCCCCAAATGGTAATTAGCTCATCCATTCTTTTATTTATTGAACCGTTATTTGTAGTTGTTGTTGTTAGCTGTAATTGAGTTGACTCCTACTCATCTCATAGCTACTCAATGGGACCCCGGATATTTAGTCAGAGCCTAATACTTGTGAGAGGTCCCTTAGTGAAAAAACAGTTTGTGCTCGTCTACTAACCTAAACGTTGATGGTTCAAACCCACTCCTAGGTGCCAAAAAAGAAACGCCAGGCAAGCTACTTCCACAAATATTAAGGCCAAGTAGACCCTATTGAGCAGTTCTACTCTAACAGGAGGCCTAGTGGCACAGCGGCTAAGAGGTTGGCTAATAACCAAAATGTCGGCAATTCTAATCTACCCAGCTGCTCCTTGGAAACTATATAAGGCAGTTCTACTCTGACCTATAAGGTCACTATGAGTAGGAATTGACTTGATGGCAATGGGTTTGTTTTTTTTGGTTTGACTCTGTAATACACAGTGTAGCCAAGAGTCGAACATGATTGGATGGCAACAGGTTTGGTTTTTTAGTTTTGGAATATGTATGAAGAAATGTTCTAGTTGCTGAACATATGGCTGTGGCAAAGACAAAGCTCCCGGTTCTCAGAACTTTATATTGTAGTGGAAAAGATAGAAAATACACATAAAAACTAATCAAAACAGAAAATACATTAGATAGTGACAAATACCAAAGAGAAAAAAAATATAAAACAAGGAGAGGGGAAGTAAAGTGTGGGATTAAAATATCAACTAGAAAAGGGCCCACTGAGAAGGTAATATTGTAGTAAAGATTTAGAGGAAGTAAGAAAGTGAGCTGAGAGGATTCTGGGCAAGACAATCCCAGTACAAAGAACCTGTGGGTACAAAGGGCCTCAGACAGAAGGTCGGTAGCCTACTGCTTTTGAAAAACAGCAAGATGGCCAGAGGCAACATAAAACAAAGTACCAGGGTAAAGAGATTTTTTTTCAACTATAGGATGCCTTGGCTACTGGGCTCACCTA
Organism: Dugong dugon; assembly: GCA_030035585.1. Lineage (NCBI taxonomy): Eukaryota > Metazoa > Chordata > Mammalia > Sirenia > Dugongidae > Dugong > Dugong dugon. The sequence continues at coordinate 961,566 of CM057475.1, read as the reverse complement.
CTCTGGGACTGAGTTGACAGAGATCAGCAAGGCAACCACAGCAGCAACTGAAATCTTGGCCTCTTTTGAATTAGAATTAATTTTATTATTTTAACCATCGCTTCCTCCCTGTTTACTGCCAGCAGTTTTTTACTTCCTTCTGACATTTCCTTCAGTCTTCTTGGGCTTCCTTGCATATATGATTATTGTCAGTCTGGCTTTTAAATAATCAATATAAGATGTCAAATTATTTACAGAGGTACCAATTATTCAAATCTAGTGAATTAGCTGCCACTTCTGTGTGCCTTGAATATTAAAGGATTATTTTAAAGCTATTTGAAGGCTATTTTAAACTGGACTATGCATTCAAGTTGCTGCTGAAGTCTCAGCTACATCCCATGAAAAGTTGCTCAGCATGTAACTGTCAAGTAATTTGACCATTTTTTTTTCAGATAATCGTGACCTTCAGGGATGAGAGAGGGTTAAATAGAGACGTATCCATTCCTTAGTTTTCTCAAAGACAGCAAACCATAATGTCTTCAAGATAAAAAGCATGCGTTTATCAAATTACTACCAGTCATAGATTTAGGCAGCAACATCTACCCAAGGCATGGGGAAGTATATCATAAGCCAAGGCCAGCCAGCTTAAACATTTAGTTTCAAGTTCTAAACAGTCCTCCCCAAACATGTCAGGGCAGAAGCAGAGAGAAATCATTTTATTTGTACTTTAGGAATATTTTTTCCTTCACCTAGTAAGAGGAAACTGTAATTATCATGATGCCATCAACATTATTATTGTACAAATAAAATAAAAGTTTGTTTAATAAGCATGGAAAATTCTGTAACTTATTTTTTTAACATTTTTCCAACAATCTTCTCCAGTTTTGGTCAAGGCCAGAAATGTGGTAGATTTGGTGAGATACACACCATTTATGACAAGAGAGAGTTTAGATTACACAGTGGTCTGCGTAACACAGATGTAAGACCAATATTATAATCAGTTTAGTGAAACAAAATCACTCAAATGAGAGATGAAATATTAAATAAATATTTGCATTTCAGATATCTAGAATGAATACATGGTTGAGATTTTAAGATTTTATTCAATTTTGTGTAAGATTACATTTAACAAATTCTAGGAATTTTTTTAATACAATGAGATCATTACTTATTATGCTATAGAGAATAAAATGAAAGAAGACACAATAAAACAAATCTCACCTGTGTGTTATTATTATTTCATTTTCTTAATCAAGTCTGTATAGATTTTTCCTTTGCATCTAAAATTAAATAACAGGTTTTTGACCAACTACAACTACGAACAGCCCTGGAACATGTAGAAAATACAAATTGGGACATTGATGAATTTTGGGAAGTGTAATTGATATAAAGCATGGAATCTCAAAGCACTAGCAATCCCTAACCTGTGAGACAAAGGTGCATAAAGTAAGACTCTTTCTTGATAAAGCACTGATAATAAACAAAATATCAACAACAGGTTAGAGGAGGAGAGACCAGGATGACTTGGAAGGTTATAAGAACACACCAGTAGAGACATGACCACTTCACTTAGTCGTAAAAGAAGAACAGAATGCTGCTAAGAGGAATCCAGAGATAATATTAAACGCCAGAGTATAAGACAGAATCAAAAATGCAGAGAGTGACAGATACTGCTTGTGATATCAGAACATACTCAAATGTAATCACCAGACTGGGGGCTTTTTTTTTTTTTTTGGAAGTAATTGAGGTGCATAGAGTTAGGGAAAAATATAGAGAAATTCATATATCATTGCTGACCTAATATTGTATATTACATAATTAGTAGTCCAGAGATAAAGTGTTCGTATTTCTGTAGGTTACAGGAAATGAGAATGGAGAGTAATTCACTGTCGGAAACAATAGCTCTCTATTCGCACTGACTGGAAGTGCTGAGAACTAAGGCAAAGCCCAGGCTAATGCCTTTTTTGCATTTATTGATAAGATCATGTGGTTCTTGGCTTTTGTTTTATTAATCTGATGAATTACTTTAATTGTTTTTTTAATGTTGAACCACCCTTGCATAGCTGATATGAATCCCACTTGGTCATGGTGAATTATTTTTGATTTGATATGTTGCTGGATTCTATTGGCTAGAATTTTGAGAATTTTTGTGGCAATGTTCATGAGGGATATTTGTCTGTAATTTTCAAAAAACTACTGTTTTATGATAAATTTTATGTTCCCAGTAGATAGAAGTAAATATAGACGTATAACCAAAAATACCAGACCCTTTGCCAACAGGGCTATTGAGATTCATAGTATAAATAGATACAAACCGGTTGCCAAAGAGTAGATTACGACCCTATAGGACAGAGTAAAACCGCCTCATAGGATTTCAAAGACTGTAATCTTTATGGAGTGCCCTGGTGGCACAGTGATTAAGAGCTCTGCTGCTTAACAAAAGGTTGGCAGTACGAATCCACCAGCCACTCCTTGGAAATCATATGGGGTGGTTCTACTCTGTCCTATAGGGTTGCTATGAGTTGAAATTGACTTGACGGCAATGGGTGTTAGTCTTTTTGGAAGCAAACTGCCACTTCTTTCTCCGTCTGAGCAGCTGGTGGGTTGTAAACCTTGACCTTTTGTTTGGCAGCTCAACACTTAACCACTGCTCCACCAGAGCTCCTTATAGATAGGTATAAGTATAGTTATATGTTTATGTACGTGTGTATGAATTTAGATATATACATAGGTATGCCCATTCTTTGGCAATATAAAATTATTATTCCTAGGAGTTCTTCCAAATCTTCCATGAATTCAGATTAAGTGGAATGCTAAATGAGTAATATCATCCTTGCGGTAAACATATCTTATGGCATAAAAGTTTCCTGAGTGCTCCTTTTACCTCTGTGTTTCTCAGGCTGTAGATAATGGGGTTTAACATTGGGGTAATAACACCATACAGCATTGAGATGAGCCTGTCTCTGGCTGGGGAGTGGTGAGTGGAGGAGGGGCATGTATAGGTAAATATTGTTGTACCATAGAACAAACAAACCACAAGGAGGTGGAAAGCACATGTGGAAAAGGCTTTGCGCTTCCCTTCAGCTGACAAGATCTTCAGAATGGTGGATATGATGTAGGTATAAGGGATACTAGCTATCAGGAAAACGTTAATCCCTAAGATACCTCCTACCACTGAGACAAACATTTATGCTACGTATGTGGAAGAGCAGGTGAAGGCCACTACTGGAGGGATGTCACAGTAATACTGATTGACCATACTGGATTTACAGAAAGATAGGTGGAACGTGAAAACCGTGTGCAGAAGAGAACTGAGAAACCCTGCTGCCCAGGTACTGACAATGAGCTGGACACAACACCTCTTTGTCATGATGAGGGTGTAACGAAGGGGGAAAATATGGCCACATACCGGTCATAAGCCTTGACAGCGAGAAGGAACACTTCGGTCCCTGCCAGGGCCACTAGGAAAAAAAGGTTGCAAAGCACATCCAAGAAAAGAAATGCTTTGATTCTTGGTCAAGAGGTTTTTGAGCATCTTCGGAACAGTAGTTGATGGGCATAAAATAACTAAGGGACAGATTTGCCAAAAAATAATACATGGGTGTGTGCAGGTTTTGATCAGTCCCAATGGCAAGGAGAATGGTCCCATTTCCCACCAAAGTGACTTGATATATGGCGGCAAAGACCACAAAGAAAGGGTAGCGCATCTCTGGGACGTCAGAGAGCCCTATGAGGATGAATTCTGTAATGGTGGTTCGGTTGTAGACATCCATCTCCTCTCTCCACAGGGGTCTTTCTGGAAGGAATGAAATCAGCAGATACAGGTTAGACTCAAAACGAAGGCGCCCAGTGATGAGAAACACTTGGGAAATAGTGGATGTGTGTTTGATGATGAATTATGCTAGCCCTAGTACATCAGAGACTTCAAATATTGCAACCACTGTAGTCAAGATATTTCTTAGATTATTATAAAACTATTACTCACCCTTAACCCTTTCATGGGTGAATTTTTTCTTTTTTGGAAATTTTTGGTGTGCCATATTTTTTTCACTAATAAAATGGATGCTAAATCATTGTGGGTAGTTTTTTATTATTTGAACAAATGGGGAGGGAGAGACAAGAGAGTGGAGTAGTCAGATGCTTCCTGTGGTCCCTCTTACAGCAAAGGTCTGAAAAAAACAAGTGAATCAACTATATATGACAATCTAGGATCCCTGAATACCAAAGGCAAAGTTGAAATCAGACTGAGCAGCAGGGGGAGGAAGGGACAGTTCAGAAGCAGCCAAAACTTGCCAGACCTGATCCGAAGGGGACCAGCACCCTGCAGGCCAGATTAGCTGGTGTGTGCAATGAGGCAAGCAGTGACACTCCAGATGCTTTTACCACATTGGGAGAGACTGAGCAGCGGAGAGTCTACTCAAGCCTTCAGAACCAGTGAAAAGTGGCACTTAATTGGTAAAAGATAAGTTAATGTTTATAACCTACCTAGTGGATCAAAAAACTCTCCTTTGGGAAAAACCTGTCTCCCATTTACCTGCCCCCTACTTGCTCTGCAGTGAATCCCAGGCTGACTTCAGAGATTGCCACATACCCTGGGCTGGAAGTAGGACCAATAATGCACCCTGAGCCATTCTCTTGGCCTTGGGGAGGGAACAAACTAACAAACAGAAAAAAATAACCTGCCAGCTCCCCTAAGCCAGGAACTCAGGGCAGGCTCAGCTCCTTTGCCTAGGCACAGGCATAAGGGCCCAAAGACTGAATGCCTTTCACCCCTGCATAGACATGTGTGGGCCCATTGGGCCCATTTCAACAGCATAAGCTCTCAGTACCACCGTACAACAAGGTCTATACCTGAAGCCTAACTTCAACTGTATCATTACATGGTGAAGTGGCAGGTTTGTGACATTTGACAGCACTCTTCCCATTATGCAGAGTTCTAACCACATCAGGAACCTGAGGACTGGTGGCTTCACCCATGCCACCTAGCCACCTGTGACAGAGATCCAAGAATAAGTGCTCCCTCCCAGCCCTTACAACCAACAGCATTGGGTGGCCATGGTCCAGCTGCAAAATCCACCCCCCTACTTGCTCTAGGGAACAGGGACACACTTTCCTCCTAGACACTCAGGGGCAGCTATCAGCCCTCTGCCTTGCTCACCACATGACACATTACTGCAGTCAGATACCTGTGCCTACATAAATCACCCCTGCCCATCTAGGACTGTAGATGAGAGCTTGCAACACACACTCAGTGACAGACTACCTGGACACCTGACTTGAATTAACAGAAGAAAAGTAAACAGACTCCTGAGCTCACATAATAACAAATCTAACCACCTGATGACAGGACATTAGAGCTTCAAAGTCATCAATAATCAAACTACCTCATACGAGCAGCCTATTTGGACATATCAAAACAAAATAAAACAAGAAGCTAGGACACAGGAAGCAAACATAAAATAAATAAATATAATAACTTATTGATGGCCCGGAGACAACAGTCAATATCAAATCACATAAAGAGGCACACCAAGATGGCTTCAGCAAGCTCTCAAAACAAAGAATCAAGAAATCTTCCAGAGAAAGACACCTTCATGGAATTACCGGAGGTAGAATACAAAAGATTAATATACAGAACTCTTCAAAATATCAGGAAGGAAATTATTCAAAACACAGAACAAGCCAAGGAACATACAAACAAGGAAAAAGAGGAACTTAAGATTATAGAAAAGCATAATGACAAATTTAACAGGATGCAAGAATCAATAGAGAGACAGCAAACAGAAATCCAGAAGGTTAACAATAAAATTTCAGAATTAGACAACTCAATAGAAAGTTATAGGAGAAGAATTGAGGCAGTGGAAGTCAGAATTACTGAGATTGAAGATAAAGCACTTGACACAGACTTACTTGAGGAAAAAACAGATAAAAGAATTAAAAATAATGAAGAAACCCTAAGACTTATGTGGGACTCTATCAAGAGGAATAACCTCCGTGTGATTGGAGTACCAGAACAGGGAGAGATAACAAAAAATACAGAGAGAATTGTTGAAGATTTGTTGGCAGAAAACTTCCCTGATATTGTGAAAGATGAGAAGATATCTATTCAAAATATTCATCGAACCCTACACAAGGTAGATCCACAAAGAAAGTCACCAAGACATATTATAATCAAACTCTGCCAAAACCAAAAATAAAGAAAGAATTTTAAGAGAAGCTAGAGATAAATGAAAAGTCATCTACAAAGGAGAGTAAATAAGACTTAGCTCGGACTACAAAGCAGAAACCATGCAGGCAAGAAGACAATGGGATGACACATATAAACCCTTGAAGGAAAAAACAATGCCAGTTAAGACGTATATATCCAGCAAAACTGTCTTTGAATATGATGATAAAATTAGGGCTTTTCCAGATAAACGGAAGTTTAGGGACTTTGCAAAGCCAAACCAAAATTACAAGAAATACTAAAGGGAGTCCTCCTGTTAGAAAATCAAAAACATCAGATAACAACCCAAGATGAGAACACAGGGCAGAGCAACCAGATAACAACACAAATAGGGAGGTCATAAGAATAAATCAAAGCTAAAACACTGAAAATAGGGAAACAGAGATGTTAATATGTAAAAGATGACAACATTAAAACAAAAAAGGAGGGACTAAAAATGTATTTATAGATCTTTAATATGGACAGGAAGTCAAGGCGATATAAAGAAATAAAACATTGGCTTAAACTTAGAAAAATAGGGATAAGTATTAAGGCAACCACAAAGACAACTAACAATCCTACACATCAAAATAAAAACAAGAAAAACACAAGGACTCAGCAAATACAAAAATCAACAACAATGAAAAAGATGAAAAAAATACATAAAGAAAAAGGACTCAGCACAGAAAATTAAGTGGAACAAAGAAACTGTCAACAACACACAAAAAAGACATCAAAATGGCAGCACTAAACTCATACCTATCAATAATTACAGTGAATGTAAATGGACTAAATGCACCAATAAAGAGACAGAGAGTGTGCAAATTGGATTGAAAAACACAATCCGTCTATATGCTGCCTACAAGAGACACACCTTATACTTAAAAACACAAACAAACTAAAACTCAAAGGATGGAAAAAATATATCAAGCAAACAACACTCGAAAAAGAGCAGGAGAGGCAATATTAATCTCTGACAAAATAGACTTTAAAGTAAAATCTACCACAAAGGATAAAGAAGGAAACTATATAATGATTAAAGGGTCAATACACCAGGAAGACATAACTATAATAAATATTTATGCACCCAACAACGGGGCTCCAAAATACATGAAACAAACTCTAACAGCACTGAAAAGAGATAGACAGCTCCACAATAGTAGTAGGAGACTTAAACACACCGCTTTGGGTGAAGGACAGAACATTCAGAAAGAAGCTCAACAAAGACAGGGAAGATCTAAATGCCACAATTAACCAACTTGATCTCATGAATATATACCGAACACCCCACCCAAGAGCAGCCAAGTATACTTCCTTTTCCAACACACATGGAACATTCTCCAGAAGAGACCACATATTAGGCCATAAAGCAAGCCTTAACAAAATCCAAAACAGCGAAATATTACAAAGCATCTTTTCTAATCGTAAAAGTAGAAATCAAAAAAGAAAAAAGTAAGGAAAAAAATCAAACACATGGAAACTGAACAACACCTTGCTCAAAAACCTCTGGGGTATAGAAGAAATTAAGGAAGGAATAAGAAATTCACAGAATCAAATGAGAATGAAAACATATCCTACCAGAACCTTTGGGGCACAGCAAAACAGGGCTCAGAGGTCTGTTTATAGCAATAAATGCACACATCCAAAAAAAAGAAAGGACCAAAATCAAAACATTAACCCTTCAACTTGAACAAAGAGAAAGAGAGCAGCAAAAGAAACCCACTGGCACCAGAAGAAAGCAAATAACAAAAATCAGAGCAAAATTAAATGAAACAGAGAATATAAAAACAACTTGAAAGAGTTAAGAAGACCAAAAGTCGGTTCTTTGAAAAGATCAACAAAATTGATAAACCATTGGCCAAACTGACAAAAGAAAAACAGGAAAGGAAGAAATAACCAGAATAAGAAATGAGATGGGTGGTATCACAATAGACTTAGTAAAATTAAAAGAATCATAACAAAATACTATGAAAAATTGCACTCTAACAAATTTGAAAACCTAGAGGAAATGGACAAATTTCTAGAAACACACTACATACCAAACTACCACAGAGGTAGAATAAATAAATAAACCTATAACAAAAGAAGAGATTGAAAACGTAATTTAAAAACTCCCCCCCCCCAAAAAAAGCCCTGGCCCTGACAGTTTCACTGGAGAATTGTACCAAACTTTCAGAGAAGAGTTAACACCACTACTACTAAAAGTATTTCAGAGCATAGAAAAAGATGAAATGCTCTCAAATTTATTCTATGAAACCAGCATAACCCTGATACCAAAACCAGGTAAAGACATCACAAAAAAAGAAAATTACAGACCAATATCCCTCGTGAACATTGAAGCAAAAATCTTCAATAAAATTCTAGCCAATAGAATTCAGCAACATATCAAAAAAATAATTCACCATGACCAAGTGAGATTCAATGCAGGTATGCAGGGGTAGTTCAACATTAGAAAAACAATCAATGTAATCCATCACATTAATAAAACAAAAGACAAGAACCACATGATCTTATTGATTGATGCAGAAAAGACTTTTGGCAAAGTCCAACACCCATTCATGATAAAAACTCTCAGCAAAATAAGAATACAAGGGAAATTAGTAAACATAACAAAGGGCATTTACACAAAGCCAACAGCCAATGTCATCCTAAATGGAAAGAGTCTGAAAGCATTCCCCTTGAGAACGGGAACTGGACAAGGATGCCCTTATCACCACTCTTCTTCAACACTATGCTAGAGGTCTTAGCCAGAGCAATTAGGCTAGAAAAAGAAATAAACGACATCCAAATTGGTAATAAAGAAGCAAAAGTACTTCTGTTTGCATATGATATAATCTTATACACAGAAAATACACAAAGAATCCACAAAAGAACTACTGGAACTAATAGAAGATTTCAGCATAGTTTCAGAATACAAGATAAACATACAAAAATCAGTTGGATTCCTCTATACCAACAAAGAGAACTTCCAAGAGGAAATCACCAAATCAATACCATTTACAATAGTCCCCAAGAAGATAAAATACTTAGGAATAAATCTAACCAGACAGGTAGAAGAACTATACAATGAAAACTACAAGACACTACTGCAAGAAACCAAAAGAGACCTGCATGAGTGGAAAAAGATACCATGTTCATGCTTTGGAAGACTCAACATTGTGAAAATATCAATTCTACCCAAAGAGATCTACAGATACAATGCGATCCTGATCCAAATTCCAACAACATTTTTTAATGAGACGGAGAAACAAATCAGCAACTTCATATGGAAAGGGAAAAGAGACCCCAGAAAAGTAAAGCATTAATGAAGAAAAAGAACAAAGCTGGAGGACACACATTACCTGATTTGGGAACCGATTATACCACCAAGGTAGTCAAAACAGCCTGGTGCTGGTACAACAACAGATACATAGACCATTGGAACAGAATTGAGCGGCTGATATTTGACAAAGGTACAGAGTCCCTTAAATGGGGAAAAGGCAGTCTCTTTAACAAATGGTACTGGCATAATTGGATATCTATATGCAAAAAACTGAAAAGGACCTATACCTCACACCATGCACAAAAACTAACTCAAAATGGATCAAAGACCTAAATATAAAATCAAAAACGATAAAGATCGTGGAAGAAAACATAGGGGCAACACTAAGAGCCATAATACGTAACAAAAACAGAATGAAAACTATAATTAACAATGCACAAACACCAAAGAGAAATTAGGTAACTGGGAGCTCCTAATAATCAAACACTTAAGTTCATCAAAAGACTTCACCAGAAGTGTAAAAACACAACCTACAGACTGGAAAAAATTTTTTGGCTATGACTAATCCGATCAGTGTCTAATCTCTAAAATCTACATGATGTTGCAAAACCACAAGATCAAAAAGACATATAACTCAATTAAAAAATGAGCAAAGGATATGAACAAGCACTTCACCAAAGAAGACATTCAGGCGGGAAACAGATACATGTGAAAACGTACATAATCATTAGCCATTAAAGAAATACAAATCAAAACTACAAGGTGATACCATCTCACCCTAATAAGGATAGCATTAATACAAAAAAACACAAAATAATAAATGTTGGAGAGACTGGAACACTTATACACTGCTTGTGGGAATGTAAAATGGTACAACTACTTTGGAAATTGATTTGGTGTTTCCTTAAAAAGCTAGACATAGAAGTACAACACAATCCAGCAATCCCACTCCTTGGAATATATTATAGAGAAAAAAGAGCTGTCACACGAATAGATATATGCACACCCATGTTCACTGCAGCATTGTTCCCAATAGCAAAAAGATGGAAACAACCTAAGTGCCCATTAACAGATGAATGAATAAACAAATTATTGTATATTCAAACCATGGAATGCTACACGATGATAAACAACAACAATGAATCCATGAAACGTCTCATAACATGGAGGAATCTGGAAGGCATTTTGCTGAGTGAAACTAGTCAGCCGAAAAAGGACAAATATTGTATAAGACCACTATTATGAGAACTGAAGAAATGGTTTAAACACAGAAGAAAATATTGTTTGTTGGTTAGGAGGGTGGGGAGGGAGGGAGAGGAGAATTCACTAACTAGATAATAGACAAGAATTATCTTAGGTGAAGCGAAGGACAACACACAATACAGGGGAAGTCAGCACAACTGGACTAAACCAAAAGCTAAGAAGTTTCCTGAATACAACCAATTACTTTGAGGGACAAAGTAGCAGGGGTGGGAGTCTAGGGACCATGGTTTCAGGGGACATCTAGGTCATTTGGCATAACAAAGTTTATTAAGAAAATGTTCTGCATTCCACTTTGACGAATGGCGTCTGGGGTCTTAAAAGGTAGCAAGCAGCCATCTAAGATGCATCAATTGGTCCCAACCCACCTGGAGCAAAGAATGAAGAACACCAAAGACACAAGGAAAATATGAACTCAAGAGATAGAAAGGGCCACATAAACCAGAGGCTCCATCAGCCTGAGACCGGAAGAACTAGATGGTGCCCAGCTACCACCAATGACCACCCTCACAGGGAACAGAACAGAGAGTCCTGATAGAGCAGGAGAAAAGTGGGATGCAGAACTCAAATTCTAGTAAAAAGACCAGACTTAATGGTCTGATTGAGACTGGAGGAACCCTAGAAGTCATGGCTCTTGGACTCTCTGATAGCCCAGAATTAAAACCATTCCCGAAGCCAACTCTTCAAAGATTAGGCTGGCCTATAAGACAGAAAAAGATACTCTTGAAGAGTGTACCTCTTAGCTCAAATAGATACATGAGACTAAATGGGCAGCTCCTATCCAGAGGTGAGATGAGAAGGCAGAAATGGACAGGAGCTGGTTGAATGGACACAGGAAATTGGGTGGAAAGGAGGAGTGTGGTGTCACATTATAGGCAGAGCAACTAGTTTTACATAGCAATGTGTGTATAAATTTTTGTATGAGTCACTAACTTGAACAGTAAACTTTCACTTAAAACACAATAAAAAAATGGGGTGCCAATTGCAGTCTGGGCATATCAGTTCTGTGTTACATGAAGCACAACACACTAAGCAGGTATCACCACTGATAGACACTTTATTCTGCCCTGTATTGTCTAAATGTGTATAGTTATATGCACTATCTCAATACTAAGTACCTTGAAGGTAGAAGCTGTGTATTATTCCTTGAAATACAGATGTTACTAACTCTTAGCAACCAGAAAACACAAGGTAAAAAGTAGATACATAAATGTTGAGTTCAGGAATGACTTAATTGTGTGTTACCTGCTCCAAAAAGGTGTTTCTCCATACCTTCAAAATCATACTTATTTAAATATGAACATTGTCTTACTAATTTCTCAGACTATACTTTAATAAAAGTAAATTTCATCTGTAAAATATAAGGAAACCTAGCTGATCATGTCTGAATGTGACCCAAACAAGTGAAGACATACTCACATATATGTTCAACTCCCCTTTCCCTTAAAATTTGCATTTTTTACCATGTGTCCAAGAATACCTAAGGAAATTTGAGATTTCCAAAATTGTATGTGATGCAACATACATAACTCATATTTAGTCTTTGTTAATTTAATAATTGCATATGAAAGTACCATAATAGTCCAAAAACTCACCGTGTTTAGGATGCCTTACAAAAAGACTTTAACTGAATGTCTGCTAATCAGTACTTCTGTGGATTTTTTATGTCACATTAAAAACTAATTTCTTTCTTTTTTTTTTAATATTACACATGCATGACAGAAAATTGAGAGAGAAGATGTGATTACATATTAAAACCCAATACTCACTTTCTATGACCATTCTATTTATTTTGCCTAATGGAAACTGGTGATGATTTCTTGACTCAGATAAAATGTGGGATATATGTAATTATTTCTTTGCACAAATGGAAATATATTCTTTTCTACCACATTTTTTTCTTTCCTGCACCATTTAATAAAAATCGTTGAGAGTACTTGGAAGACGTTACTAGTCTTTCTTCAAGCAGCACTAAAGAACAGCCCTGTACTGCACTGGAGAAAAAAAAAAAAAAACAAAACTCTTATGGATGCTCTTCAAATTATGAAATTTAGAAAGTAAATCTATTATGATAAGCACAAAGTGCTGGGTAACATTACTTAATCAACTAAAGTTTGTTGAATGAGTGAATGAAGCAAGATTGAAACAAACAAGAAACGCCTACTGTGTCGATTCTTAAATTCTCAAATGTTTGTTTCCAAAGAGTAATTTTTTGTCTATATTTTTATACATTAATACTTTGAAAATATAAAAAACTAATTTAAGAGATTAAAAAACGTAATTTTATTATAAGAAATAATATCTTGAAACTGTAAATATTATGTTCTATATTAAAGACCTACTTTCTTTTTAACTACACTTACTAATTTGACTTAGTTCGTTTAAACAAGGATTATAAGAAACAAGTCAACAACCTGCTGATAAAAACACCCAGACTGGCTCTACATCAGGCTACATTATCAACATATATCCTACAAATATTAAGAATGAATTATCCCTAAATTTTGTACTTGATTATTTATATTTTAAATCAAACTTACAGTCTTGGCATACAGAATGCAGAAATTGCTCAAGTGGGAAAGAAACGTATTAATATTAGCAATCTCCTCTTTTTGAAGCAAATATTAAATCTTATGCATTTGTCCATCTAATTAGAAAAATAGGAGATATGTTTTTATTAATAATATGTTTTTAAGGACAATAATCTTCCTTATTAGCCCAATGGACCTATAGCTCTTTTAGTAGAAAATCAGAAACGTCCACATGTAATGTGAGCTTTCCATCTGCTTTGTAAGATCACTCGGTGTAAATGTAAGCATATGAAGACAGGAGAACACATACTGAAGTCAGCTTTTATCAGTCATAGACAGTCAAAGATGTAATGAGAATCTAGAGTAAGGGGCCTTATTACCCTGGAAAAGTACCCAGAAATGGAAGGTTTTTTTGGGGGGGTAGGGGTTGAGGGTTGGTTGTTTTTTAATTTCTGTTTTTCTTTTACACATGGTCAAAAGCAAGGATAGCTTATATGAAGCCTTTCTTTGTAGGCACTTCAACTTTCAACTACATAGAGAAAAAGAAAATTAGTTAATTATGCAAAGTCATCACTGAAATATCTTAGATCTTAATATAATGCAAAATTTATAATTATTTAGTATATATTATCATCAAGGAAACAGTATATTTAAATTTTCTTAGAAAAATAAGATAGGATATTGAATATTCTCAAAAATATGTTTCTAAGGAAGAGATTCTATAATGTTTATTTTCAACACAACAGATTGATAAGTAATAAAATTGATAAATAATAAACTAGATTAATAACTAATAAACTGATAGCTATTAAACTGACAACAAAAAACTTCTAAAGTGTAGTTTTTCCACCTATTTTGTGACATCCTTATTGTCTGTTATGTCCAAAGGATGCAATTTTCTAGGAAACATGAATCCAGATGCATGGGTCAGAAACATTCCTTATTAGACACAGCAAATATTTACATACAAAGGATCTGGATGCACACTTAGGTGGACGGGCGCATTAATCAAATAATTTTTTATACATTGATTTATTCAACCACCCTAAAATATTAAAAAATACTCACTTTATCCTACCATTTAATGTTCAGTTTTAATTAGTCCTTCAAATGTGTAAAATTTCACAGCGTATTACCATCTGTACAAACACCAGTTTTTCACCTTAGCTTAGAAAGTCCAAAATTTAGCACACAATTTCCTTGTATTTTCTGTTTCAGAGATTTCATTACCAATGTAAAGTTTCCACAAGAAGAAAGTAAAATGATTCAACCAATAAATATGCAACAGTAAAGAAAACCAACCTTCTCATTTCTGTATAAAGCTCCTATTAGAATTTATCATGTGACTCATATTACGCCCTTTTTCCCCTTGGGGGGAACAAAACAAAATAACACTTAGAATTATAAAGGGAATATGCTTCTCATCTTGATAAATCTAAATTACTATTAACCAAATAATGGACACTCATTTTATGGCTAATGTTTTAATATAAGTTGAAAAAGAAATCTAAATTGTAGGGAGTGATAATTTTCTTTCTTGTAATGGTCTAGGTTAAGAAAAAACAAATTTTTTTCCAAGAACTGCATTGACAGACAAAACTAAATAATAAATTATTACTATGTTATTTTTTCTATTAAAATAGTCATTCCAGAAAAATATGATTATGCATTAATTTTTAATATTTTGAATTCCTCGTGGTAGGTTAATTTTAACACTATTTTGGTGCATTATTACACACATTTATATTGTTAAGACTACTTACCATGCACATGAAAAAATTGTATTGTTCAACTTTTTAGACCCAAATTGAGTAAAATTTGAACCTTATTTCTATCGTAACTGCTAACTGGATTTTCCAGCAGTGTAATGATTTTAATAGGGAATGTAAGGATACGCAAATAAATACAATAAAAGTACTATTAATCAAATCATATGTACTTTAAATGTATATTTTAGGAACATGTGGGCTCATACCAATACTTCTAATTCTAAAAATAATAGATAAAATACCTTGAATTTAACTTTCTCTTATTCCTCATTCTACTTCTATAATTCCCATTTCCCACAATGAAAATCCTAGTTCTCAAGAATATCATCATTTTCCTCAGTTGCTCTAGCTTACAATAAATACCTCTTAATTTTGTAAGTTTTACATCAGTGTTACTACCACCACTAATAAACAAAGTTCAAGATTACTTTACAGTTCTTTTTGTCTTTAGAATATATTTCACTAAATTTGTATACACAGGATATTGCTTTCATATGTTGTTGGATTTTTTTTCTTCATGGCGATATTAGAAATTTGATACATAGTTAGGTTGCTTTTCCTATTTTCATTCAACATTTATAACTTATTTCATTCACTTAAATAAAATATTTTTAAGGAGAACATATACAATTGTATTTCTATATAAAATGTATGCTTAGACTTTTCACTGTCATCCTCATTTCACTTACCCTATTTCCACCCACTATAATGATATTCTATTTTTTTAATTTATTGTGTCTGTATTTCTTGTTAAAATTTAATTAAATATGTACATATCTCTGTGTGTACTTTTATTTTCCTTTTTTTCTTACACTAAAAAATGCATTCTATATACATAATTAACATCATGCTTTTTAAAAAACTTAAAAATTTATCCTGGAAATTTTGAATATCAGTTTATAGAGAAATATATTCTTCATTCTTTTTTATGACTTAATAATACTCCTTTGCATAAAAGGATTATATTTTATACAACTGTGAAGTATATTCTATAACATAATTTTATTAATTATATGTTATATATTTTTAGTATATAGAGATATGTAATAATGGAGAGTATGCCTCATACCCTAACCCCTGGCAACTTCTGTTGTGTTTCCCATCACTATAGTCTCACCGTCTCAAGAATATTATGTAAACATAAATATACGGTATTTGAACTTTTGACAGTTTTTTTTTCAATCAACATAATGTCTTTGATATTCATCCAAGTTGTTATATATATTAATACTTTGCTCCTTTCTATTGTTAAGTAATATTCCATTCTATGGATGCACCAAAGTTGGCTTATCCATTCTCTTATTGTTGTTTTCAGATTTGGGTGATTAGAAATTTATGTTTATAAAACTTCACATAAATTTATTTGTGTGAAAGTAAATTTTCATTTCTTTCATATAAAGACCTAAGAGTGATATTTATTGGCAATATGATAAGTGTATGTTTAACTTGGTAAGAAGCTGGACAATTTTCTAAAGTGACTGTTCCATTTTTACATTCCCACCATAACGTGTGAGAGTCCCTGTTGTTACGCACCCTGAGCGTCACTTGGTATTCTCGGTGTATTTTACTTTAGTCAGGGCATCTACTGTTAGTTTAAATTTTCATTTCCATAAGTTATACAAACAATTTATCTGAATCTACCAAAAGCCTCTTTGTGTTTTCACTGCAATTCTGCTCAATGTATATGATCAATATCGTAAGAAGTGGAACATTAATGTGTTGATTTCTGCAGTCCCTAAACACAGTATATCTCTCCACTTAGATATTTGATACATTTTATCAAACATTTCATAATTTTCTGCTCACCAAACCTGTACATATTTGATGGTATCATTAATCATACTGTTCTTTTTTTAGGTTTTTGCTTGCAATTTTTCTTCACTAGTACATAGAAATATAATTGATTTACTTGTGTTAAGCATGTATCCTGTGATTTTGATAACCTCACTTATTAGTTCCAGAAAGTTTATGCACTTTTTTTTAAAATTTATTTATCTATTTATTTTGTGAATTCCTTGGGGGTGTCTATATAAAAAACTATGTCTTCTGCAAATAGGAAAATTTTTATTTCTTCCTTACAATATGTATGGATTTTATTATCTTATTTGCCTTTTTACTATGGCTAGGACTTACAGTATAATGTTGCATAGGAATGGTGGCAATGAACACACTTGCCTTGTTCTCAATGCTAGGAGAAAAGCGTACAATCTTTCATCATTAAGTATGGTGTTAGCTGTAGTTTTTTTTTTTTTGTAAATGTCCTTTAACAGTTTGAAGAAGTTATCTTTTATTCCTTGTTTATTGAGAGTTGTTATTATGAATAAAAGTTTAGTTTTGTAAAATATTTTTCTTCATCAATTGATAATGTCATGTGAGTTTTTCTTCTCTAGACTATTATAATATGGGATACATTGATTCTCCAATACTGAACTAGCTTTGCTTTCCCATTATAAACCGCTTTGGCCATAGTTTATTATTTTTTGTGCATGTTTCTGGATTCAAATTGCTAATATTTTGTTGAGCATTTTTATGTCAATGTTTATAAAATATATTTTTGGTAATTTTATTTTCTGGAACTGTTTCTGTGGTCCTTTGATACTAGAGTAATGATGGCCTATATAATAAATTTTCTGGAAAAGATTCTTTAGCATTTGTATTATTTCTTCATTAAGTATTTGGAAGAATTTTCCAATGAAAAAATTTGGCCCAGAAAGTTTTTTCTGAGGTACTGTAGCTACATATTCAATTTCTTTAGAGTTATAGGACACTTTGTATTATGTATTTTATCTTGGGTGAATTTTGGTAGCTTGAGAATTTTGAGGAATTGTTCTATTTCTTTTAAGTTGCCAAATTTGCGTGTATAGTTGTTCATAGCATTCGTTATTTTTCTTTAAATATCTTATTCCTTCATTCTCAACATTTATAAAGTACATATAATATCTTATGCTTGTCATTTATAGTATCTGTTGATTAACTTTATTAATATTTTCAAAAATCCGCTTGGTGTTACTGATTTTTTTTCTACTGTTTTTCTGCATTGAATTTCATTGATTTCTGCTCTTATTCTCCTTATTTTATTTCTTTAGTTTATTTTTGTTTTACTTTCATCTTACTTTTCTAGTTTATTTAGGTGTAAATTTATATTATTAGTTTGTGACCTTTTCTATTTTCTAATATTTTCATTTAATGACATATATTCCCTCTAACTACTGTTTTAGATATATCCCACATCTTTAATATGTTTTATTTTCAGTTCTAAGTGTTTTCTAATTTCCTTCATACTTGATCGTTGAACCATGGATTATTTAGAAAGCTATTGTTCAATTTCCAAGTGTTTGGGGAGCTTTTCATATATGGTTTTTTTTTTTTTTTTTTTGTCAAATTTTGCCATGTAACAGCAAAGTGCAATTTTTGGATGCATTTGAGTACTGAATTTGGATAGTGGCTACTCCCTTCCTAGGCATTGCTGAAGATATTTCCTGTTGCTACCTACCAGTGAAAGAAATTTCAGAGTACATATCAGACCATAAATATATGACCTGTCTTTTCACGTGTATATCCATACCCCTCCTGGTCATAAAAATACTAGTAGGTACAAGCTTTCATAAGTATTTTATTGAATTAACACAAGATTTTTGGATTGCTATTGCCTTTTTTTAAGATTATAGGGCATCTGAATTTTTTTCTTTAATAAGTTTTTTTCTCATACAAAAATTTATACACATATTGTGACATTAGTTGTAATTCCCACAATATGACAGCACACTTCCCCTTTCCACCCCGGGTTCCCCATGTCAATTCATCCAGTTCCTGTCCCTTCCTGCCTTCCCATCCTGCCTCCAGACAGGAGTCGCCCATTTGGTCTCATACGTCTGATTGAACCAAGAAGCACACTCTTCACGTGTATTATTGTTTGTTTTATACTCCTGTGTAATGTTTGTCTGAAGCGTGAGTTTAAGGAATGGTTTCAGTTCCGGCTTAACAGAGTCCGGGGGCCATAGTTTCCAGGGTTCCACCAGTCTCTGTCAGACCATTAAGTCTGATATTTTTATTTGAATTTGAGTTCTGCTCCACATTTTTCTCCTGTTCCATCCAGAACTCTCTGTTGTGTTCCCTGTCAGGGTGGTCATTGGTTGTAGCCAGGCACCATCTAGTTCTGGTCTCAGGCTGGTGAAGCCTCTGGTTTCTGTGGTCCTTTAATCTCTTGGGCTACTATTTTCCTTGTGTCTTTAGTTTTCTATTTTTGTTATTGCTACTTTATTTAATTTCATTTTGGTAAGAGAACATAGTGCTGGTAAATTCAATTCTTTTACATTTGGGAAAGTTTTTTTTATTTACCACGGATGTTTTGGTTAATGTTTCGTTTGCACTTGAAAATAATTCTTACCATGTGGTTATGAGTTGGAGTGGTCTATAAATGTCAATATTGTTGACACCGCTGTTCATTTCTTCAATACCTTTGGTGTTTTTCTGTCTACTATTTCTTTCAATTACTGAGAGTAGAAAGTTAAAGTCTTCAAATAAATACAATATGAATTTATCTCTTTCAGTTTTTCCATTTGTTAGTTTTTTTTTTTTTTTTCCTTTTAAGCTCTATTATAGTTGCATTCACATTTAGTGTTGGTATAACTTCATGGCTAATTCACTCATCACTATGTAATGTCCCACTTTGTCACTGGCATTTTTTATTTGCAATGACATATACTTTATTTTGTATTAATTTAGCTATGAATACTTCAAAATAAGATGGAAGGAATACACAAAGTCACTGTCCCAAAAAGAATTTGTAGACATTCAAACATTTCAGGAGGTAGCATATGATCAAGAACCAATGGTACTGAAAGAAGAAGTCCAAGATGCACTGAAGGCATTGGTGAAAAACAAGGCTCCAGGAATTGATGGAACACCAAATTATATGTTTCAACAAATGGATGCAACACTGGAAGCGATCACTTGTCTATGCCAAAAAATTTGGAAGACAGCTACCTGGCCAACCAACTGGAAGAGATCCATATTTTTGCCCATTGCAAAGAAAGGTGATCCAACGAATGTAGAAATTATCAAATATCATTAATATCAGACACAAGTAAGATTTTTCTGAAGATAATTCAAAAATGGTTGCAGCAGTATATCAGCAGGGAACTTCCAGAACTTCAAGTGGGATTCAGAAGAGGACATGGAACAAGGGATATCATTGCTGATGTCAGATGGATCTTGGCTGAAAACAGAATACCAGAAAGATGTTTACCTGTGTTGGTTGACTATGCAAATGCATTCGACAATGTGAATCATAACAAACTATGGATAACATTGCAAAGAATAGGAATTCTATAACACTTAATTGTGCTCAGGAAGAATCTGTATGTAGACAAAGGGGCAGTCGTTTGAACAGAACAAGGAAGGGGATACTGAGTGGTTTGAATCAAGAAAGGTGTGTGTCAGCATTGTATCCTTTCACTATACTTGTTCAATAAGTATGCTGAGCGAATAATCCCAGAAGCTGGACAATATGAAGAAGAATGCAGAATCAGGACTGGAGGAAGACTTATTAACAACCTGCATTATGCAGATGACACAACCTTACTTGCTGAAAGTGAAGAAGACCTGAAGCACTTACTGATGAAAATCAAAGACTACAGCCTTCAGTATGGATTACACCTCAACATAAAGAAAACAAAATCTCACAAGTGGACCAATAAGCATCATCATGATAAACAGAGAAAATAATTGAATTTGTCAAGGATTTCATTTTATTTGGATCCACAATCAATACCCATGGAAACAGCAGTCAAGAAATCAAACGATGTATTGCATGAAGCAAATCTGCTGCGAAAGACCTCTTTAAAGTGTTTAAAAGCAAGGATGTCACCTGAGGCTAAGGTGAGCCTGACCCAAGCCATGGTATTTTCAATAGCCTCATATGCATGTGAAAGCTGGACAATGAATAAGGAAGACAGAAGAAGAATTAATGTTTTTGAATTATTGGTGTTGGCAGAGAATACTGAATACACCATGGACTGCCAGAAGAACAAACAAATCTCTCTTGGAAGAAGTATAGCCAGAATTCTTACAAGTGAGGATGGCGAGACTTAGTCTCATGGACTTTGGACAATATCAGGAGGGGCCAGTCCCCGGAGAAGGACATCACGGTTGGTAGAGAGTCAGGAAAAAAAAGGAAAATCCTCAAAAAAATGGATTGACACACTGGCTACAACAATGGGCTCAAACATAGCAGCAATTGTGAGAATGGTGCAGGACTAGGCAATGTTTTATTCTGTTGAACATAGGGTGGCTATGAGTTGGTACCTACCTGACAACAACAACATAGCCACATGGGTCTTATTTTGCTTAGTGTTTGCATGATGAATTTTTCAATCATTTTACTTTCAATGTACTTATATCATTTTATTTGAAATGAGTTTCTTCTGCTCATAATATAGTTGGGTCTTTTTTTAATTCTGAAAATACCTGTTTTTTTGGTATACATTATTTATATAAATATATTATAAAATGTGTTATATACAATGTATGTATAATATTTAATATATAATTATGTATATTACATGTAATATAGAATGACATATGTGTAATATATATTATATATTACCAAAAAAAAATGAACCCCGTCTCATTGAGTCAATGCCAACTCATAGCGACCCAATAGGACAGAGTAGAACTGCCTCATAGAGTTTCCAAGGAGCACCTAGTGGATTCGAACTGCAGACCTTTTGGTTAGCAGCTGTAGCACTTAACCACTACACTACCAGAGATTCCATATATAATATTATACTTTAGATATATATAATTTACATTTAAACTTCTTATTGTAATATTTGATTTAAGTCTATCATTATGTTATGTTTTCCTTCCCTCCTCCTCTATTTTGAATAATGAATAATACATTTTCTTAGTTTTCCTTGTTATTGTACATTACATTCATTTCTGAAGGATATTTTTGCATAAAGAACTCTGGATTAGTTCATTTCTTTTTCAGCACTTTACAAATATATTTCCACTTTCTTTTGGCTCCATAGTTACTAATAAGAATCCACAGTCATTTGAATGATTGATTTGTCTTAGGCAATGTTTTATTTCTCTCAGATTGCTTTCAATATTTTTTCTTTGTCTTTAGATTTTGATAGTTTTATTACAAAGTCTCTAGTCATGTATCTTTGGGTTCATCTCAGTTAAGTCTCCTGAAACGTCTGAAATTTGTAAATGTATGCCTTTCACCAAATCTTGGATGTTTTTACCATAATTTTTTCAAATATATATTTTCTTCTAAACTGTACTTTTCTCTACTTCTGCGACTCCGTTGATATGAATGTTAGACCTTCTGTTATATTTCCAGAGGTCCCATGGTCTCTGTTCATTTTTTTAAGCAATATTTTATGTCACTGTTTTTCAGATTGGATAATGTCTATGTACCCATTTTAAATTTATTGACTCTTTTATCTGTGTTCTCCTCTCTGTTACTGAGCAAATGTAGTTGATTTCTTTATTTCAGTTATTATATTGGGCAGTCTAAAGTTTCTATTTGATTACTGAATTTTCATTTTTATTTGTTTAGTTTTTTGTTAAACTTTCTAATTTCTATTTATTCCAAGAGGGTTTACCTTTAATTATTTAATTATTACTATAATAACTGCTTTTCTTCCTCCAGATAATTCCAACCTCTGTGTCATTTCAGTTTTAGCACTTATTGTCTTTTCCGTTGCAAGTTAAAGTTTTCCTGGTTCTTTATAGGCCAAGTAATTTTGGTTTGTATCCTAGTAATTTTTAAATACTTTATAATGTGACTCTGCGTTTTCTTTAGATCCTAAGAGAATATTAATACTTTTGTTTGTTTTCACAACAATACTCTCACTTGGGCTTATGGTGCAAGTTCTTACCAGCTTCCTCTGCTTTGTGATTTTAATGCAGTTCCATTTTTGAAAACTTTGCAATTCCATTTTGATCTGTCCCCATGTGAAACACTCAGTATACAGTATGAGACCTGTTTGGTGGTCTATTTGCTGGTTCATTCCTCAAAGTCTATAGTGTTCTCTTTAAGATAAGATCCATACATATGCAGCTTGGACTTCATCCAGGAGTTCATAAACAATTCTATGGAGTTGTTTTACTTGGCTTCACCCTTTCTAAAATCTAGTAGATAACTTTCTGGTTAAATTCTAGTCTTCTTCTGAACTCACCTACTATTGATTCCTTTTCAGAGTCTTCAAATATCCCCTCATACTTTCTATATGAGTTCAATAATTGTATTGAGTGGCAGAGACAATGTTGAATATGCTTACTCCAATTTAACTGTGACCAGAACCTCCAGATCCCATGTAGAATAATATAGTATCAGCAGAATTTATCATGGTCTGCACTCCAACAAATTCTCTTTGCTCCTGATACTCCATATTTCTCTAGAGTAATTTTGAGAATGGCCTCGTGAGTAGGTGAAAAATAGATGGTAGAGTTATTCAGCTTCTTGTTGTTGTTATTGTTTCTAGGTGTCTTCAAGTCAGTTCCAACTCATAGAAACCTCATATACAACAGAACAAAACACTGTCCAGTTCTGTGCCATTCTTATAATCATTGTTATGCTTGAGCCAATTGTTGCAGCCACTGTGTCAATCCTTCTTGCTGAGAGGCCTCCTCTTTTTCGCTGGCCTTCTACTTTACCAGGCATGAAGTCCTTCTCCAGGGAGTGATCTCTCCGGATAACATGTCCAAAGTATGTGAAACGTAGTCTCACCATTCTTGCTTCTAAGGAGCATTCTGATTGTACATCTTCCCAGACAGATTTGTTTGTTCTTCTGGCAGTCCATGTTATATTCAATATTCTTTGCCATCATCACAATTCAAAGGCAGCAATTCTTTGGTCTTTCTTATTCATATTCCAGCTTTCACATGCATATGAAGTGATTGAAAACACCATGACTTGGGTCAGGCACACCTTAGTCTTCAAGTTGACATCTTTGCTTTTCAACACTTTTTAAAGGGGTCTTTTGTTGCAGATTTGCCTAATGCAATGCATCTTTTGATTTCTTGACTGCTGCTTCCATGAGTGATTGTGGATCCAAGTAAAATGAAATCCTTGACAACTTCAGTCTTTCCTCCTTTTACCATGATGTTGCTTATTGGTCCTGTTGTGAGGATTTTTTTTTTTAGGTTGAGGTGTAATCCATACCAAAGTCTGTGGTCTTTAATCTTCATCAGTAAGTGGTTCCAGTCCTCTTCACTTTCAGCAAGCAAGGTTGTCTCATCTGCATAACACAGATTGTTAATAAATCTTCCTCCAATCCTGGTGCCACTTTCTTCTTCTTATAGTCCAGCTTCTTGGATTATGTGCTCAACATACAGATTGAATAGGTATGGTGAAAGGATACATCCCTGATGCACACCTTTCCTGACTTTAAATCACATAGTATCCCCTTGTTCTGTTTGAACCACTGCCTCTTAATCTATGCACAGTTTCCTCATGAGCACAACTATGGGTTCTGGAACTCCCATTCTTCAAAATGTTATCCAAAATATGTTATGATCCACACTGTCGAACGTCTTTGTATAATCAATAAAACACAGGTAAACATCTTTCTGGTATTCTCTGCTTTCAGCCAGGATCCGTCTAACATCAGCAATGATATCCCTGGTTCCACATCCTCTTCTGAATCTGGCTTGAATTTCTAGCAGTTCCCTGTCAATATACTACTGCAACTGCTTTTGAATGATCTTCAGCAAAATTGTACTTTCATGTGATATTAATGACATTGTTTGATAATTTCCAATTCGGTTGGTTCACCTTTCTTGGGAACAGGTGTAAATATGGGTCTCTTCCAGTTGGTTAGCCAGGTAACCGTCTTCCAAATATCTTGGCATAAACGAGTGAGCACTTTCAGTGCTGCATCTGTTTATTGAAACATCTCAATTGGTATGCTGTCAATTCCTGGAGGCTTGTTTTTTGTCAATGCCTTCAGTGAATCTTGGACTTCATCCTTCAGTACCGTCGCTTCCTGATAATCCGCTACCTCCTGAAATAGTTGAACATCGATTGGTTCTTTTTGGTTTAATGACTCTTGTTTCCTTCCATCTTCTTTTGATGCTTCCTGCATCATTTAATATTTTCACCACAGGATCCTTCACTAGTGCTACTGGAGGCTTTAATGCTTTCTTCAGTTCTTTCAGCTTGAGAAATGCCGACTGTTCTTCCCTTTTCATTTTCTATCTCTACTTCTTTGTCACTATAATATTTTACTTTGACTTCTCCAGCCACACTTCAAAATCTTCTGTTCAGCTCTTTTCCTTCATCATTTCTTCCTTTTGGTTTAGCTACTCAGTGTTCAAGAGCAACTTTCAGAGTTTCTTCTGACATCCATTTTGGTCCGTACTTTCCTGTCTTTTTAATGACCTCTTGCTTTCTTCATGTATGATGTCCTTGATGTCATTCCACAATTCGTCTGGTCTTCGGTCATTAGTGCTCAATGCATCAAATCTATTCTTGCGATGGTCTCTAAATTCAGGTGGGATATACTCAAGGTAGTACTTTGGCTCTCAAGGACTTGTTCTAATTTTCTTCAGTTTCTACTTGAACTTGCATATGAGCAACTGATGACCTGTTCCACAATCGCCCCTGGCCTAGTTCTGACTGATGATATTGAGCTTTTCCATCATCTCTTTCCACAGATGTAATCAATTTGATTCCTGTGTCTTCCATCTGGAGAGGTTCACGTGTGTATTCACTGTTTACTTTGTTGAAAAAATGTATTTACAATGAAGAAGTCTTTGGTCTTGCAAAATTCTATCATGCTATCTCCAGCATCATTTCTATCACGAAGGTCATATTTTCCCACTTCCAATCCTTCTTTGTCTCCAACTTTCACATTCCAATCACCAGTAATTATCAATGCATCCTGATTGAATGTTTGGCTGATTTCAGGCTGCAGAAGTTAGTACAAATCTTCGATTTCTTCATCTTTGGGCTTAGTGATTGGTGGGTAAATTGGAATAACCGGTCTTCCTTGTAGGCATATGGATATTATCCTGTTGCGAACAGTGTTGTACTTCAGGATAGATCTTGAAATGTTATTTTTGGTGATCAAAAGCAATGCCATTCCTCTTCAATTTGTCATTCCTGGCATAGTAGACCATATGATTGTCATATTCAAAATGGCCAATACCAGTCCATTTCTGCTCACTACTGCCTAGGATAACGATGTTTGTGCATTCCATTTTATTTTTGATGATTTCCAATTTTCTTAGATTCATACTTCGTGTATTCCAGGTTCTGATTATTAATGGATGTTTGCAGCTATTTCTTCTAATTTTGAGTTGTGCCACATCAGCAAATGAAGGATCCGAAAGCTTGAGTGCATCCACATCATTAAGGTCAACTCTTCTTTGAGGAGGCAGCTCTTCCCCAGTTGTCTTTTGAGTGCCTTCCAACTTGAGGGGCTCATCTTTTAGCACTATATCATACAATGTTACGCTGCTATTCATAAGGTTGTCACTGGCTAATTCTTTTCAGAAGTAGACCACCGAGTCCTTCTTCCTAGTTTTAGTCTGGAAGCTCAGCTGAAACCTGTCTGCCATGGGTGACCCTGATGGTATTTGAATACTAGTGGCATAGCTTCCAGCATCACAGCAACACTCAAACCCCAATAGTATGACAAACTGACAGATGTGGGGGATTGAGCTTCTTAGCCAGTTGTATTTCAAAACTTGGAGGGCTACCTTCCCAGTGTCATTGCTTGTCAGTATTATATTTCTATTATGCTTTCATTGCTGGGGTAAGTAAAGTGCCTAGTACATCCACAATATAAGCAGGATTTGTCTGACATAAACTATGATGCTTGATCATGGATATCATAGGCAAGATGTGGTGTATGAAAGAAAACTAGAAATACCCAGGCTAACTTTCTAACATTCACATGTCCAGTGATAGGATTTAATGACGATAACATTGATCATATACAGGAAGGATAACCTAAAACACAAAAAAATGAGACCTTAATTGTTGTTTTTAGGTGCCACTGAGTCAGTTCCAATTTGTAGCAATGCTATGTATAACAGAACGAAACGCCACGCAGTCCTACACTATCTTCATAATCTTTGCCATGTTTGACCCGTTGTTGGAGACATTGTGTCAATCCATCTCGTGAGTCTTCCTCTTTTTTACTGACTCTCTAGTTTGCCAACTACAATATTTTTCTCCAGGGACTGGTCCCTCCTGATAACATGTCCAAAGCATGTGAGATGAAGTCTCACCATCCTCACTTGTAAGGGGCATTCTGGCTGTACCTCTTCCAAGACAAATTTGTTCGTTCTTCTGGCAATCCATGGTTTATTCAATATTCTTTGCCAACACCCTAATTCAAAGGCATCATTCTTCTTCAGTCTTCCTTATTCACTGTCCAACTTTTGCATGAAAATACCACTTGTGTCAGGTGCACCTTAGTCTTCAAGATGATATGCTTGCTTTTTAACACTTCAAGGAGGTCTTTTGCGGCAGATTTGCCCAATGCAATAGGTTGTTTAATATCTTGACTGCTGCTTCCACGGACATTGATTGTGGATCCAGGTAAAATGAAATCCTTGATAACTTGAATGTTTTCTCCGTTTATCATGATGCTGCTTATTGGTCCAGTTCTAAGGATTTTTGTTTTCTTTATGTTGAGGTATAATCTGTACTGAAGGCTGTAGTCTTTGATCTTCATCAGTAAGTGCTTCAAGTTGTCTTCACTTTTAGCAAGCGAGGTTTTGTCATATGCATACAGCAGATTATTAGTGAGATTTCCTCCAATCCTGATGCTGCATTCTTCTTCATTTAATCCAGTTTCTTGGATTATTTGCTTAGTATACAGATTGAATACTTATGGTGAAAGATACAATGCTAACTCACACCTTTCCTCATTTTAAACCATGCATTATCCCCTTGTTAATTTAAAATGACTGCTTCTTGGTCTATGTACAGGTTCCTCATGATCACAATTATGTGTTCTGGAATTCCCATTTTTGGCAATGTTATCCATAATTTGTTATGATCCATATAGTCGAATGCCTTTGCATAGTCAATAAAACACAATAAACATCTTTCTGGTATTCTCTGCTTTTAGTCACGATCCATTTGACAGAGACAATGATATCTCTCCTTCCATGTCCTCATCTGAATCTGGCTTCAAATTCTGGCAGTTCCCTGTCAGTGTACTACTGCAACCGTTTTTTGAATTATCTTCAGCAAAATCTTACTTGCATGTGATTTTAATGATATAGTTCGATAATTTCCACATTTTGTTGGATCACTTTTATTTCGAATGGGCACAAATATGGACCTCCTCTAGTCAATTGTCCAGGTTGCTGTCTTCCAAATTTCTTGGCATACATGAGTGAGCACCTCCAGCATTGCATTGTTTTGTTGAAATATCTCAATTGGTAGTCTGTGAATTCCTGGAATCTTGTTTTTTGCCATTGCCTTCAGTGCAGCTTGGACTTCCTTCTTCAATACTATCGGATCTTGACCATATGCTACCTCCTGAAATAGATGAACATTGACCAGTTCATTTTGGTACAGTGACTCTATGTTTTCCTTCCATCTTCTTTTGATGCTTCCTGCATAGTTCAATATTTTACCCATAGAATCCTTCAATATTGCAACTCGAGGCTTGAATTTTTTCTTAAGTTCTTTCAGCTTGAGAAATGCTGATCATGTTCTTCCCTTTTGGTTTTCTAACTCTAGGTCTTTGTGCATTTCATTATAATACTTTACTTTGTTTTCTTGATCAGTCCTTTGAAATCTCAAGTTCAGCTCTTCATTATTTTTTCCATTTGCTTTTGCTACTCTACATTGAATAGTAAGTTTGAGTCTCTTCTGATCTCCACTTTAGTGTTTTCTTTCTGTCCTATCTTTTTAATGACCTTTTGCTTTCTTCATGTATGATGTTGTTGATGTCATCCCACAACTCATCTGGTCTTTGTTTATTAGTGTTCAATGTATCGTATCTATTCTTGAGATGTTCTCCAAATTCAGGCGGGGTATACTCAAGGTCTTACTTTGGCTCTTGTGGAGATAAGACCTTAAACCACGTAAATAATCCTGTATTTTTGAGGTAATAACAAAAGGTCTATAGAATAATTTGCTAAACTTCAGAATTGATAGTAGAAGTGTGGAAACAAATCCCTAAATTTTTTATTCCTTTGTTGTGTCATAAAAAATAAAAAGAAATATATGTACATACATGTACACACACACACACACATATATCCTCTTCCTTTAATTTACTATTTTGTATGTAATATGTGGGCGATTATCATTTTCAAACTTTTTTGCAATGGGTATTACACAAATAAAGAAAATTACATAAAAACATTGATGTACACATATTTAAATTTTTTGAATCAAATATATCCATTTTGTTTAGTGTAGCTGTAAATTTATCACATTCATCGCTGTATGGTACTACAATAAACCAACGTGCTACAACGTATACATATATATCCATTCTAATATTGCTGAACATTGGAGTTGTATTCTAATGTTTCTCTAGGTAATAATGCTCATTCTAAACATTTATATAAATGTCTTTTGGAGTATGTACATACACGTGTGTATCTGTTGTTGGGAGTGGACTTGTTTTAACTTAGTAGATACTGACATGCCTATTTAACACCATGGCATGTGAAAGTTCAGTTTGCTTCAAATCTTGACACCTGTTATTTTCATTAATTTTAGCCATTCTGGTATGGGTGTATTAGGGGAATTGTGGTTTCTCACTGTGGTTGCAATTTATATTTTCTGATGGATAATGGATATCATTAGTGTTGTAGGTGATGTTGGTGCCTTGCCCACATCCTTCCACACTCATCATTGTGTTGCAAGCCCAACTTCATATGGCAATCTCTACTGACTCACAAGCCTAAGGTATCTCTCTAGCTGCAAGGATTTGCCTGGCCCATCAGTTGCACAGAGTAAGAGGCCTGGTGAGTCGATGGCCCCAGGAGAAAACTCCCCTCAATGACAAACAGAGTTGTAATAAATACCCAAATTTCATGCCTCATGGATGAGGCAATTCCGAGACTTTTTCTTAGTTTTCTCCACAATTCATTTACCAGAGGGACTCAGTCACAGTTACCCTCATTGGTGACTTTCTCATTAATGGACCAGAATTTGATTTCCTCCTGACTCCTATCTCAAATCCCTAATCTACTATCTGTATAGCCTAAGATTAATTATCCAATAAACTATTTTCCCTCACATCCTAGTCTCAGGTTCTTCCTCTCCAGAAACCCAAAATAAGTCAATTAACAATATATCCTATTGGTTGTTCTCTAAACTTGCTATTTATTTCAGGCGTTCTTTTTATATTTTAGATACAAACCTTATGTCAGTTATGATTTGCAAAAGTATTTTCTCTTTCCCTCTCTCTCTCATCTTCCCTCCTTCTCCCTACCTCTAAGGCTTGCATTTTCCCTCAATAAGCAAGTTAATTACTTTCCTTTGCTTTTAATGTTGTTCATCTAAGTAATATTTCAGCTTCCCTAGATTATAAAGATCATTCCCAAAATTATTTTGAAACTTTTACGTTTAGATCCACTATTCACTTGGAACTGAATTATTTGTGTGGTGTGAAATAGAGATATCAGGTATTTATCCCCCTCTGATGTGGATATCCAATTATTTCAGTGCCTAGTAACAGTTCTTAGAATCTTGTTACCTTTACAAGAATCTTGTTTCACCTTTGCAATAGATTAAAGGTCCTCCCATATGTGCATCCATTTCTGGATACTCATTTACTCATTGCTTATATTTTTTTTATACATATGCTATACTATTTTAATTACAGTAACTGTTTAATACCTCTAGATAACCTGAGCATAAACTCTCACACATGATGTCATCTACAAGATTGTCTTGTATATTCTTTGTCTTTTACAGATTACAGTAAAATTAATTGCTAATCAATTTTTGATTAATAAAGCTACTATAAAGGCAATAAAACATAGACTAGTCATTTCCATTTGCATAAAATGCAAGCTAAATTTTTAAAACAATTTGTATCATCAGATCATTTAAACAAGTCTACTTATAATTACTTCTATTTTTCTGTAATTTAACATATATTCTTATAGGGTATAATCAAACATTTTTACTTGTTTCTATTTGTTATACTAAATTACTGTATAATAGAAAAATAGGTAAACAAACTATTATAAAACAATTAAAAATTAATTTTGGTCTAGAGTTTTCTATATTAATAGAGACCATTATAAAATACTAACAATTCTCATTCTTATATGCAGTATACAACAACCACCGCCTTCTGAGAGTTATGAGGATAAAATGACAAACTGTATGAATGGACAAACACTTAAAAAATACATCATGCCTTCATTACATTTGGTATTCAATCACCAGATGTAGAGTTAATATTTTGATTTACATTTCAAATTAATAAGTATTAATTTTTACTTCTTAAAATTAATCAAATTTTCCAAATTATTATTACCAATTTATGGACTTTACTTGAGTGTTGATTACTCAAAATATTGTATTAATGAAAATCACATTGTCTTAGTCATCTAGTGTTGCTACAACAAAAATACCACAAGTGGATGGCTTTAACAAAGAAATTTATTCTCTCTACAAGTCCAAATTCAGGGCATCAGCTCCAGGGGAAGGCTTTTTGTCTCAGCTCTGGAGGAAGGTCCTTATTATCAGTCTTCCCTTGGTCTAGGAGCATCTCAGTGCAGGAACCTCAGGTCCAAAGGACATGCTCTGCTCCCAGCACAGCTTTCTAGGTCTTCCAGCTCTCCGCTCACTTCTTTTTTTTATATCTCAAAACATTGCCTCAAGATTTCTGGACAACATGGCATTATAGTCAGAAGAACCACGCCATCTCTCTGCAGCAAAGATCAGAAAAACTAAAACAATTCTGAAACCGTAAGCATCAAATGAAGAGATAAAGAACTCAGCTGAGTACCGAATGGAATAAGAAACAGACTGAGACTAGAGAGTGAGGAGAGATACATGAAGAGGTCTCCTATCAGCAACCACAGCACGGATCTGCCATCTTGGACTGCTATCGTAGATCAGCAAACAGGGTTATGAGAAAGCAGCTTCATGGAGCTTCCAGCAGGAGACAGAACAACTGGTAACCAGCAATATAGGCTTTCCCATCCTCCCCTTTCTTCACCCCCACTTAGCCTCCTCCGCTTCCTGCAGTCACAGTCTCTTGGCCAGGAAGCACCAGCTTCACCCCAGTGTCACTTGGATTCCACCTGCTCACACTGGCTGGCTCCCTGAGTGCCTTTTGTTGGCTGCTGCTGTTGCTTTTTTCTGCTTCTTTAGATTTCTTCCTTACCTCTCACCACCTCCCCGTCCTTTCTCTCAAATACCTGGTTCTGTGTGCCATCTTTGCTTCTTCCTGAAAGGCTGGAAATCACTGCTCGACTTTGAAACTGCTTCCCGGTCCATGTTGTCACATGGGAGGGACCCCTGGGGATTTTTGTTTGTTTGCTCTGATTTGTTGTTTTGATTTGTTTGTTTTCTTTTTCTTTTCTCAGCTTGGGAGCCACTTCTAGCTGGGCAGTACTGCGCAGCTTGGAAGATACTCTCTTACTCTGCACAGACTCACAGGGACATCCCTGGGGACATCTCTTTTTCCTTGTTTTTTTTTTTGTGGTGGAGTTGGTTTTTTGTTTCTTTCTTTTGTTTTCTTCTATCTCTTATTCTCTTTTTGTCTTTCTTCATTTCCAGTTTCTTGATTTATTCTTTTTTTCTTTCACCCTTTTTTTATTTTTGTTTTTCCCAATTTCTCAGTCTCTCATCTCTCCACTCCAATAGCAAGTTCCCTTAGCACTCTTTTTTGTTTGTGTGTGTGTTATTGGCTCCTGTTCCTCTCTCTTCTTTCCCATATCCATCTTATCTCCACACATCACAATCTACTCCCTCCATCCTGCCTACCTGCACTGTGCACTGAACATCACACTCCCAAGCAGCACAGATATGGCCTACTGGAACCTGTTCTGCACTGACTCCCTGTCTGAACTGTCAGTCCTGGTACATGCAACAAACAACCCATCCCAGCATCTCCCCTTCAGCTGGACCTGCCCTGCTGCACCATACCTGAATGACTGACCATGCTCATTGGAGAAGGAGGTGAAAAGTATCGTGCTCACAGACCAGAAAACAACAAAGAATACACAGCCCACCTGCTCAGACATAAGCAAATAAAACAAAACAGCAGGATGAAACAAACGAGTGTACACTCAATAAATGAGGAAAATAACCACTGAATACCCCAAAGACAGCAGACAATATCAAAATATTTACAAAAACAGGATAGGATGGTTCCAGGAGGCATCCAAAATGAAACACCAGATGACCTTCCAGTAGGAGAAAAGGCACTAGACCTAACTGATAGAGAATTCAAATATCTAATATTCAGAATTATTGAAGAGTTGAAGCAAAACACAGACAAAAATGAGGAAAAAATAGACAAATTCATGGAAAAGGCAGAAAAATTCATGGAAAATACAGACAAAAAAAAGGAAAAGTTTCAAGAAAATAATACAGGAACAAAATGCTAAAATAAATTCACAACTGGAAATCATACAAAAACAACAACTAGAAATCCAAAAGATAAACAACAAGATTTCAGAAATGAACAGTATTATAGAAGGGCTGAGGAGCAGATTTGAAGTGATGGAAGATAGGATTGACGAAATTGAAGACAAACACTTGGATCCAACTCTGAGGAAAAGTCCGAAAAAAGAACTAAGAAAAAATGAAGAAATCCCTGAGAATTATGTGATATACAATCAAAAGCAAAAATCTGTGAGTAATCGGAGTTCTAGAATGGGGAGAAAACAGAAAACACAGAGAGGATCATTGAAGAATTGCTGACAGAAAACTTCCCCAATACCACGAAAGATGAAAAGCTGACAATCCAAGAAGCTCAAAGAACCCCATATAGAATAGACCCCAAAAGAAAATCACCAAGGCATATCATAATCACACTCACCAAAACCAAAGACAAAGAATCCTGAAAGCAGCTTGAGAAAAACAAAAAGTCACACACAGAGGAGAAACAACAAGACTAACCTCGGATTATTCGGCAGAAACTGTACAGACAAGAAAGCAATGGGATGACATATATAAAACCTTGAAAGAAAAAAAATTGCCAGCCAAGAATAATATATCCTTCAAAACTATCATTCAAATATGATGGTGAAATTAGGTCATTTCCAGATAAACAGAAATTAAGGGGCTATAGGAAAACCAAACCAAACCTACAAGACTTATTAAAGGGAGTCCTTTGATCTGAGAACAAACAACATCAGACCACAGGCTGAATATAGGACACAGGATTGTACTAGCCAGATACCAACCTAGGAAATGAACTCCTAATGCAAAACCAAAAGACTTACAACAGGGGACCAGAGAGGTTAATTTGTAAATGACAATAGCATCAGAACAATAAAAGAGGGAATAAACGGGTGTAGGTATAGAACCTTCTAATGGAGAGGAAGGCAAGGTGAGATCAAGTAATAACAGACTGGTTCAAACCTAGGAAGATAAGGGTAGATTTCAAGATAACCACAAAGAAAGTTAACAAACGTACTCATCAAAGTAAAGAAGAAAAACATAAAGCCTCAGTAAAAACAAAACCTACAAAAACAAAATAAATGAAAAAAATCCACAAACAAAAGGAGCTCAGCACAGGAGAGTAAGAGGAACAAATAAAACGTCAGCACCACAAAAAAAAAAAAAGAAAAAAGCACTACAAAATGCAATCCTATTCCTAGGAATATATCCTAGAGAAATAAGAGCTATCACACGAATAAACATATGCACACCCGTATTCACTGCAGCACTGTTCACAATAACAAAAAGATGGAAACAACCTAGACACCTATCAACAGATGAATGGCTAAACAAAGTATGGTACATGCACACAATGGAGTACTACACAACGATAAAGAACAATGATGAATCTGTGAAGCGTCTCATAACATGGATGAAACCGGAGGACATTATGCTGAGTGACATGTCAATCACAAAAGGACAAGTATTGTATGATACTTCTACTGTAAAAATTCATGTAAAAGTTTACACAGAAAAAGAAACAATCTTTGTTAGTTACTAGGTATGGGAGGGGTGGGAGGAAACTAAATAAATAGATAAGTGGTAACTTTGGTGAAGGGTAAGACAGTACACAGTAGTGGGGAAGCCAGCACAGCTTGTACAAGGAAAGGTCATGGAAGCTCCATAGACACTTCCAAACTCCCTGAGGGACTGAATTGCTGGGCAGAGGGCTGCGGGGACCATGATCTCATGGAAAATTTAGCTCAATTGGCATAACACATTTTATAAGCACAATGTTCTTCATTCTACCTTGGTGAGTAGCATCTGGGGTCTTAAAAGCCTGTGAGCAGCCATCTAAGATACTCCACTGGTCTCACCCCTTCAGGAGCAAGGGAGAATGAAGAGAACAAGATACAAGGAAAAGATTAGTCCAAAGGACTAATGAACCACAGCTATACCGGCCTCCACCGGACTGAGTCCAGTACAGCTAGATGGTGCCCGGCTACCACCACTGACTGCTCTGACCGGGTTTATGATAGAGGGTCCTGGACAGAGATGGAAAAGGATGTAGACCAAAATTCCAACTCACAAAAAAAGACCAGATTTACTGGCCTGAAGACTGGAGAAACCCCGCGAGTATGGCCCCCGGACACCCTTTTAGCTCAGTGGTGAAGTCACTCCCGAAGTTCACCGTTCAGCCTGGGATTGGACAGCCTCATAAAACAAAACGGAACTAATGAGGCACAGCAGTCCAGAGACAAGAACTAGAAGGCAGGAGGGGACAGGAAAGTTGGTAATAGGGAAGCCAAGGTTGAGAAGGAACACTCTTGACGTGTTGTGGGGTTGTTAACCATTGTCATAGGGCAATATGTGCACTGTTTAATGAGAAACTATTTGTTCTGCAAACCTTCATCTAAGGTGAAAAATAAAGAATTATCTATGTGAGTTCAAACTGACAACAGTAACTCAAAAAGTTCGATGGGAAGCCAAGGGGGCAGTGAGTTGAAGATAATGGTGATGGAATAATTTGGAAAAAGATAGTGAGAATAGCAGCACAACTGGAAGAATATAATCGATGTTACTGAATTGTACATGTAGAAACTTTTGAAATTGTGTAACTTTGGCTATGTATATTTTCACCAAAAAAAAAAAGTCCTCCAAGGTTGAGAAGGGAGGGTGTCGGCATGTCATGGGGTTGTTAACCAATATCATAAAACAATATGTGTACTGACCGTTTAATGAAAAACTATTTGTTCTGTAAACTTTCATCTAAAGTACAATAAAAAAAAAATTTTTTAAACAGTTTGTCTCAAGACACAATCCAGTCTTGTAGATTGAGTCCTGCCTCACAACACAATTGCTGTCCATCCTCCCTCATTAACATCATACGGGCAGGATTTACAACATACAGGAAAATCACACAATACCAGGAGTCATGGCCCAGCTAAACTGATAGACACATTTCTGGGGGGACTTAATGCAATCCATGACACACATAAACCCCAAGTTTTGCCCCACTTCCTTAATTCTCTACATCATATTATTTTCTAGTCCCAGTTACCTCCTGAACAGTGTAGTTTACTCCTTCCTTCAGAGCTATTTGGACACCCCTGTTTCTCAGACTATAGACTGAGGGATTGAGAAGAGGTATGAGCATTGTGTAGAGAAGTGAGAAAATCTTGTTCAGATTGAGCGCTGTTCCTGAGGCTGGTGTCATGTACACCACAACCATAGTGCCATAAAACACACTCACAACAATCAGGTGGGAAGAGCAGGTGGAAAAGGCTTGGTATCTCCCTGTAGAAGAAGAAATCTTTAAAATGGAAGACAGAACACAACCATAAGATAACAAAGTCCAAAGGAAAGGAGACGGGGATAAGAAAGGCCACCATCTCCACTGTTGTCGTGTCTGTACAGGGAGGCTTCACCAGTGGGAAGAAGTCACAAAAGAAATCATCAATGATGTGGGGACCACAGAAGGTTAATGTGGCAAGCAAAATCAGCACAGATCCCACAAAGAGAAAACCACCAATCCATGATCCACCTACCAGCTTAACACAAGCTCTTCTGTCCATAAGCACTGAGTATCTCAGGGGCCAACAGATGGCCAAGTAACGATCATAGGACATGATGGCCAGGAGGAAACTCTCTATGGATAGCAGGGCCCCAACAGCATATACTTGCACCACACAGGCAGTAAAGAAAATAGTGACACCACCAGACAAGACCTCTCTCAGCAGCTGAGGGGCAATGCTGCTCATGTACCCAACTTCCACACAGGATAAATGGCACCAGAAGAAATACATTGGAGTATGAAGGAGTGGGTTTGTCTGGAGGTGAGGATCAGCAGCAGGTTACCACACAGTGTGACAGCATAAAGGCTTAGGAACAAAGGGAAAAGGGCAGTCCCAACTTCAAGGTCCCCAAATCCCAGCAAGACCACATAAGTAATAGTGGAGATATTTCCTCTCTTGTTGTCTTCCATCTAGGACAACAGATAAAATACAATGTTGTAGGGTGAAGTAATTTAAAATGACATATTTCCAAGAGACCCTGTTGCTGCATAACCAGGAAAACACATTTTCCAGTAAGCCCAGTGATGTTATTCTTCTCCAAAAATTTTTTCTCATCTCTGAACTGGCATCCTAGATTGTAGTATTATGTCTTGCATTCTGAACCTACATGTGAAAAATGCCTAGAAGCCAGGTCAGTTTGGGGTAAGGGCTAAAAAAATGAGTATGTATAAGCTTTGGTAATTTAACTTTTAATCCTGCTTGTCAGTGAACCTCTTGTACCTCTCTCATACTCTGTATTCACAGCCTTACTGTGGTGATGCAAAAATGTATTTCTCTTTCATTCTGCTCCCTTAAAAGGTGCAAATACAAACAAAGTAGCTAGAATGAGGATAATGCTCATGGAAACAACAATAGAATCAGGCCCAGAGCCTCTCCTGACAAAATTATGAATTGAGAATATTTGACTTGAGCCTTCTCATTCTGTTGGCCTATTTTGTTTCCCTCTTTATGCCTTAACATCAGACTGGGACACTAGGAAAAAAGCTTCTTATTCACAATTGGAATTCTCAGCCTCAAGGAAGGTGTGTATGTGAAATGGTTCAAGACGTTGCACATAGCCAGGCCTTTATCTGAAAAGACATTTGTTTTTCAGTAGACTTTAAATTATCACACACTTTTTTGTTTGAATCTAAGAGAGTGGATATCTGTTCCTTAAATTTTGAGCACAATGATGGTACCTAATTTGCAAAAACTTGAATGATAAAAAGCAGAATGCAACATATGGAAAATTAACTCATTGCAGTGCACTGTAAATATTATTCACTCAAATTTTAGGAATTAAAAATGTCTTTACTGTAAAACAGGAATGGATTATTGGGAAATAAAAAAGGAAGGTAGAGTTTGTAACTGGAAGTAAAGAGTGAATAAATCAGATGCTGTAAACAGAAATTGAGCTCAGAAAGTCAAGCAATTATTTTCATTGAGGTGGTCTATGTCTGCTCTCTCCTGTTGATTTTTTAAATCATCTGAATCGGTAGTTTTAATACTTACCTTTATCTGGAGCCGAAGATAAAGCCAGTGCTTCTCTGGTCATGAGTGATTGAAGTCTTGAGCTCCTAGTGAGGACGTAACTCAGAGAAAATTAACTTTCTCCGTAACCTTGGTTATTTACCAGAATCCTGCATAATGTCCTTGCATTTTGCAGAATCTGAAAGCCTCAATATTTTATTTCTTTGCATGACTTTAAGAACATACAATCAATATTTTTTTTAAATCCACTTATATATTTAAATTGCAACTTCATTTATGCCAAAGAGAGATTACCTAACATTGCTTAGCACTCATTTTCACATCATTATCCAAAAGTCAATACTGAAATTGAATATTCTCACGTATACAATGTTCAGAACATGAACTTCTGATTGCATTAAACCCAATATACATTTTTTAAAATTTCTCTGTATTTTATAGTCGTAAGCTTTAGCTCCATAACTCCCAGGATACACAAACATTTAAAAATAAATTCTGGTGGGAGAATCTTACCTGAATTTTAATTAACCAAGAGAATTCCTATTGAGAAAACAGCATAAATGTTTACCATCTACATGATTTTTAAGAGAAAGGCAGCTAAACTGACAATGGGATCATAGGGCTTTGAAATATTTGATAGAGTTGAGTACTTTACCAAAAACTCCATTTATTCTTCTCTAGTCATTCCACCACTTCCTTTTTTTTCTTTATTTCTCTTCTCCTATTTTCCCCTTTTCCTACAATTTATCTTCCCTTCTCCTCTCCTTTCTTACTCTTTATCCCCATTTTATCTTATTTTGGTAAAAAGTAAACATACAAGAGATAAAAGACTATGAACTGCACACACATTTTTTTTATTTTTAATTTTGTTTATTGTACTTGAGGTGAAGGCTTACAGAACAAACAGTTTCTCATGAAACAGTAGTACACATATTGTTTTATGACATTGGTTAACAACCCCACAACATGTCAACCCTCTAACTTCTCAATCTTTTTTTTTTGTGGTGAAAATACACATAGCCATAGATACACTATTTCAAAAATTTCTACATGCACAGTTCAGTGACATTGACTACACTCTTCCAATTGGGCTGCTATTCTCACTTAAGATGAAGGCTTCCAGAACAAAATAGTTTCTCATTTAACAGTTACTACACATGTCGCCCTATGACAATGGTTAACAATCTCACAACACATCAATATCCTTACCCAACCTTGGGTTCCCTATCACCAGCTTCCTTGTCCCCTTCTTCCTTCTGGCCCTTGTCACTGGACTACTGTACCTGATTAGTCCCATCTGGTTTTATGGGGCTGTCCGCTCCCAGGCTGAACGGTCAGCCTCATAGATAACTTCACCACTGAGCTAAAAGGGTGTCTGCAGGCCATACTCTCGGGGTTTCTCCAGTCTCCTTTAGGCCAGTAAATCTGGTCTTTCTTTTGTGAGTTAGAACCATGCTCTACATCCTTTTCCACCTCTGTCCAGAACCTTCTGCTGTGATCCTAGTCAGAGCAGTCAGTGGTGGTAGCCAGGCACCATATAGCTGTACTGGACTCAGTCCGGTGGAGACGTTGTTAGATGTGGTCCATTAGTCCTTTGGACTAATCTTTTCCTTGTATCCTGTTCTCTTCATTCTCCCTTGCTCCCAAAGGGATGAGACCAGTGGAGTATCTTAGATGGCCGCTCACAGGCTTTTAAGACCCCAGACACTACTCACCAAGGTAGAATGTAGAGCACTGTCTTTATAAGCTGTGTCACACCAATTGAGCTAGATATTCTCTGAGACCATGGTCCCCAGAGCCCTCCTTCCAGCAATTCAGTCCCTCAGGGAGTTTGGATGTGTCTATGGGGCCTCCATGACCTTTCCTTGTACAGGTTGTGCTAGTTTCCCCTGTATTGTGTACTGTCTCACCCTTCACCCAAGATACCACTTATCTATTGCCTATTTAGTATTCCCCTCCCCACCCCTCCCATCCCTGGTAACCAACAAAGATTGTTACATTTTGTGTGTGAACTTTTTCATGGGTTTTTACAATAGAGGTCTCATATAGTATTTGTCCTTTTGTGATTGACTTATTTCACTCAGCATAATGTCCTCCAGTTTCATCCATGTTATGAGATGCTTCAGAGATGCGTTGTTGTTCTTTCTGGTTGTGTAGTACTCCATGTGTGCACACACCAATTTTTAAGGGATAAAATATTTCTTGGGGGCACTCCTCTCTAAATCACTGCATAGTTTAGTTGCAGGGACCCCAAGGACAATTTAAAAAGTTATTGATTACAGTAGTGATAGAAAATCCACTGGAAAATGGTATAAAATCTAGTTCATGGAGGATTGAGGATTAAAATTGTAGACTTAGAAATAAATAATGCTTAGAAATGAAGAAACACATTCACAATATATGTCTATGTGAGTTCTAGTTTAGTATGACAGTTTCACAAAAGCCTTAGTCATCCATCCTTTCTGATACTACAATAAGTAAATATTAATTTATAGTTATCATAACAATGTACATAATGAGAAGGCAAGCATATATTGAATAAGAACACAATGTAAACTGTTGATGAGTAAGGAAAATTGTGGGAGCAGAAGCCCATAACTAATGTGCAGTTATTGTAGCAAAGAAGAGTGAATTTGTTGAGGGGCAAGAGGAGTGGATGGCCTCAGAAAAGTTTTAAACTTAGAGCAAGGATGTACAGTAGCAGCAGATAGAAGTAAGAAAGAGTCCCCAACTAGAAAAGTTGACTTTTAAAAAAATCTGCTGATAGATCATCATTTATTTCCCCACATCAATACTCACCTTCTTTCTCTTACATTTACCAACTGTGGCTGCAAAATAAAGCAACCCAACAATCCACATGGAGGCTCTTGAATTCCTCTCATTCCATAGACCTTTTCACTGAATGCTCATCCTGAAATCCTGTCCTTAAATAAAGAATTCCAGAGAAAATTAGACAAACCAAAAACAAGACAAAACAAACTCTTTTTCCTTCATGATTAAGAAACACACAGTATGTGCTTAAAAAAAAGCAACAGTCCTACATTCTTAAATACTAATGAAAACCACAAAACCTGTAGGAAAAAAAATGTACAGAAGATAAAATCCAAGCTACTTGAACAAAACACTTGACTCTGAAAAGAAAGAATATATTTGGAGAGAAAACTGCAACTTGATAATAGTAAAACAGAAACATAACTTTTACCCAGAAACCCCCAGGAAATTTTAGAAGATACTTGCAGTACATAAAAGAACCTGATATTACAGGACAGGAAACACCTGAAAAACAAAGAACTCTAAGTAAAACTACGAGAAACTAAGAGCTTCTAGAGAGAAGAGATATCAGGTACAAATGAAGGAACATTGGACTGAGATCTAAACTCTCATCACAGGTACACAATTCTAGAATATAATCTAGAAGTGCCATGAAACTTCTTAAAGGGGAACTTCTTGTTTTTTTAATCTAAAGTTGTATACCCAACCAAAATCAAGTATATGGACAAAATACATTTTTTCATGTGAAGGCTCATAAAATTCATTACCTATGTATTTTATCAGAGGAAGAAGAAAATTCCAATATAACAACTAGACAGGAGTACCACAAAGAAGTTAGTACAATTATGGCAATATTTATTGAGGTACAAGAAAAATATTGCAAAAATTTTAAAAAGGAATTGAATCACATCAAAGCAACACAAAAATATCCTAAGGACTGAATTAATTTGGTCAATGTTTGTTGTTCTTATTTCCCACCGAGTTGGCTGTGACTCACAGTGACCTTAGGTATAACAGAACTGATCTTTACCTTGTCCTGTGCCATCTTTGTGATTGTTGGTATTCTCTCAGTAGAAAAAAAAAAGGGTATTTGTATCTAAAGAAGGTCAAAAAGACAAAGAAGGAGGAGGAGAAAAAAGAGGGAAAAGGTAAAAAGGAAATAAAAAGGGAGGAAGGCAGGAGTTAGAAAGAGGGAGAAAGGGAAGGAGTGAGAGAAGAAAGGAGACAAAAATGTGATAGCCAAAAATATACCAAAACTAAACTCACTGCTTTCAAGTTGACTCTGACCCATAGCAACCCTATAGGACAGACTGGAGCCCTGGTGGTGCAGTGGTTAAGAGCTTGGCTGCTAACCGAAAGGTCGGCAGTTTGAATCCACCAGCCACTCCTTGGAAAACTTATGGGGTAGTTCTACTGTGTCCTATAGAGTCACTATCAGTCAGAATTGACTCAAGAGCAACAAGGTAGGACAGAGTAGAAATGCCCCCCATAAAGTTTCCAAAGTTGTAAATTCTTAAGGATGCAGATTGCCAAATCTTTCTCCCATGGAGTGGCTGGTGGCTTCGTACCACTAAACTTTTGGTTGGCAGCTGAGCTGCTTAACCACTGTACCATCAGGGTTCCTACCTTAATATGAAGGAAACTAAACATTAGTAAGATTTTGTGGAATTAATTGGGTATAAAAAGTAGAATCGATATACCCTTGGCAATTGAAATGTATTTTTTTCTAATTCCCAAGCTCAGGATATAAAATCTACCACAATTCTCTAGTTTTTGGATTGATATTAATAAAGGTAAGCTAGTGGCTTATGTAAAAAAAATTAAAACTTCAGATTAAATCTTAAAAAGTTGATATTGTTTCAAAAGAGAATTTTAAAGTTATCTAATATTTGTTTAAATAATATATTGTTGAGGCCAAAATTCTATTACCTATCTTATTAACTCAACGATCAATAGTTCATATATTAGAGATACAGAAATGTCCTATGAAGTGATATATCTTTAGTATGACCCAAAGAAATCTGTGGGTGTCTTGAAAGGTCTTTCAGGTGAAGCATAGGAAGTGATACTTATGCAGGAAGGCCATAAAACAAAAATAATTTAATACAATTCCGAGAAGGGAGACCACAGCACCTCGACATGGGTCCATATAGGGTATTGCACCTGGGAAAAGGTAACAAAAAGTTCAAACAATAGGAAAGGACTTCTGTACGGCAAGCAGGGAAGGGTTTCAGGGTTACCACACTGAAGACTTATTAGTGAGTGTTCTTGACTGAATTGTGCCCCCCAAAATTATTTGTCAACTAGGCTATGCCATGATTTCAGTATTATATAGTTGTCCTCCATTTTATAATCTGATGTAATTATTCTAAGTGTTGTGACTCCTAACTTTCATGTTGTTAATGAGGTAGGAATAGAGGCAATAATGTTAATAAGGGAGGACACAGTCTACAGGATTAGGTTGTATCTTGAGTCAATCTCGTTTGAGATATAAGAGAGAGAAGGGAGCAGAGAGACAGAGAGAAGGACCGCCTTACCGCCAAGCAAGAAGAGCCAGGAGCAGAGCACATCTTTCAGACCTGGAGTCCCTGTGCTGTTTGTTAAAGCCATCCACTTGTGGTATTTCTGTTGTAGCAGCTCTAGATAACTAAGACAATCAGTTTAAAAGTTCCAAGTTTGTTAGCACAGGAAAAGGGAGAAATTTTTATCCCAAAAAATCATATACGACATGGTCAAGATGGGTGAGGGTTAACTACTGCCTTTG
Organism: Dugong dugon; assembly: GCA_030035585.1. Lineage (NCBI taxonomy): Eukaryota > Metazoa > Chordata > Mammalia > Sirenia > Dugongidae > Dugong > Dugong dugon. Next base: position 917,411 of record CM057475.1, on the reverse strand, counting down.
AGAGACTGGGTTACAAGATAGTAACAGGTTTTTATCATGGGAAACCTAATAGGCATGGCCAGTAGGGAGACTTAGAGACTACAACTGTTGAGAGACTGTGTGACAAGTAGGAATGGCCATATCAGAAAGTGAGTGAAAGGACAACTAGGAGAAATTAATGGATGCCAAGGCAACAAACTATATATACTGTAAACTAGTCTTATGGCAATAGACCCTGTGATGGCTTGGCATCATTAGTATGTATGTGAGACACTGGTCATTTGTATTGTTAAATGTGAATGACATTGAGTCACCCAATCGTTTAACACAATTGTTGTAGTTTAGTTGGGTCTGTGGTGTGTACCACAAATGGTAAGACTGCCTGCCTGGCGTAGGACAGGTTGACCAGGAAAACGTCTAGTGTATTTCCAAGACCCTAGTGATCAGAGTCACAAATGATTAGAGTGTTCATGGTGATTTATCTCCAACAACTAACTCTTGGGTTGTGGTTAGTTCATGTAAAGCAGTGTCATCGGAGGTGGTGTGGGGAGACACCCCGGAAAAGTGTAGCTTTCCCAAGTGGCTATCCACTGGGGATATGTTGAAGCATTTAGGGACATGGACTTATGATATATTTTAGTTGCCTCATATAAAATGTTTCTACCCTTAACCTTGAGACCGCTAGTGCTGCAGATCTGTTTTACATTTTTAGAGTCATCAGCTGTGAAATGAGAAAATGCTGTGGCTGGTTTTTGTAGGCTTTGGCTTGGGTCTTTGATCCGCAGCTGAGGAATGTTCTGGGAGCATTGGTAAGCCATCTGGAGGGTTAATTTATAAAGCCTTTGACCCAGGACTCTATAAAGGCAGAAGAGGACATTATTACAGGGCCTCATATCTAATAAGTTTTTTTTTTTAATACATGTAGAAGTGAGACACATCTCCTTTTAAATATAGGAAGACGTGACAGGAAGGTTTTGGGTTGTTTGTTTTTTTTTATGTTGGTGTGAGGTCTAAGTCAGCTAAAAGTCGTTAGACAGATTAAGGTCTGGGGCCAGAGTGCACCCATTTAGGAATCTAATGGCTATTTTATAACTTATATAGGAGTTTCTGAGGATACCAATATGTCTCTCAAATGAATTAACAGCCTGAGATTAACCAGAGAGATGAAAGTTTCATTGAATGCCTTTTTTCAAGATCCCAGCATTGGGAAGTAAAAAGTGTGCCTGAGTCACTATCAGTAATGTCTGGAATGTGGAAGGATAGGAAGCTTTGTATTATGGCCTTAGTTTATATAGAGACTTGTGTGACCTTGACTTTACTTTGTTTCTCGATCTGTCCTTTGAAATCTCAAGTTTAGCTCATTTACTTCATCTTGTTTTTTCCATTTGCTTTAGCTACTCTACAAGATATACCCAGAGTTTTTACCCCAAAAGAGACAACTCCAAGGCTATTGCCCAAGAGTTCATTTAAAAAAAGAAGAAAAAAAATACGTAGATGAGTCCATTTGTCAGCCAGGGCATCCAGTGCTAAGATGATTGTCTGACGTCTGGCAAATTGTGTTGACAGATGATAAGGAGATGGAAAGCATCAAAATTCCACTGATCGCCATCACTTTTGTGATGAGGGCAGTGTCAAGTGCATAGTCTACCAACTGTCATTACTGTTCAGTGAGTTAATCCGAAGGGGCTGACCAAGGAGTCAAGGGCCTGGAGGGAGGGTGACCTTCTCCAGTACCATGACACCTAGAAACAGACTAAGTACAGGGATGCCACCCCCTCCTGCAGGTGGAACATGCCACAGAGCCCAGGTGGCTCCATTCTGTATCAAGGAGGATGCCTTAGTAGCCGGGGGCCGAACTTGCGGCATGCAACTTTCATGGTCTGAGCGTAATGGGCAGGTGAGTCACAGCCTTCGTAAAAGCCTCTACTTCCAAGAGACCACAATACTCTGTCAGCAGTTATGGCACTAACAGTACATGGCACGGGGCTAAGAATGGCAGATTCTTGCATCAGAATTCCATAGGCAACTTATGGCCATCATAGGTGGTCCAGAAACTCCAAAAGGTATGAGATGAGTTTCCTAAAGCTCTACAGTGAGGGAATCTCTGAAGGCACTTCCTGGAATGCCTACTGATTTTAATATGGACAGCTTCTAGAGTCTTTCTTTGAAGAGGCCCCATTCATGGACAGCTGCTTTGTAAATAGCAGCAGCAGTGAGATTGAGTAAAATTTGTAAATGAGTAATGTGTTGCCTTTAGGAAACTTCCAGGAGAATTGTAGAGGGATACAGAGACCAAGGAGGGAGCAGAAGGCAGGGCTTAGCCACTGCAGGGAGCACAGGAGAATGGCAGAGAAGAAAAAGGGAAGGGTGGCGGAGGAGGACACTGGGTAGGGTGAGGGTTCCCCACCAGGAGTTGTAGCAAAAGCTCGGGTTCAGTGTGGTCAGATTTTAAAACTTCAATTCTGAAGAGAACTTTAGAACTTGGAGGAAAAGGGAAGTCCCTGGAGCTCAGGGGGCATGGGCAGGCCTTCTGCTGCCTGAGTCCAGGCTGGGTCTGTTGGAGCTTATAGTGACTGACAACTCTGTGTCAGCATAAGGTACTGTGTTCCACCCACTGCCAAAACCCTTCGATATATTTTATTTCTTTTAATTTGTCTCATGATTTATCAATTCAATCTCATTAGAACATATTATAAATAAGTACAAGTATCAGTAATCACCCTTCTCCCTGGTCCTACATCCACTGCCCCAGGTGAACACTTTCCTCCTTCAATCCCATAGACATAAGCAGGAATATTGTAGGCCTAAAACATTGAGTTACTTCTCCCTACTCTGGAAAGCCCTGGGGTCACAGTAGAACCTTATTATTAATCCATTTATGCCTTCATTTATTCCTTCACATCACACACTTTGGTTAATTGTCTACTAAATGTCAGGAAGTACTTTCTCAGGGAAAGCCTTTGTGAGTCCCATCACTGCACATCAAAGCCTTCATCTCTCCTTGTGGCCCTCCTTTCCAGGGAAATATAACCCCTCACTGCCAGCTCCCATTAATCTGGAGAATTTTCCTCCTTATCCTTACCTCGAATCTTAGAGAAAGTCCTCTTCCTCCCATATTGCTGCTCCATCTTGGCTGGGTGAAGATGAGCCAAAAATGATGGTCACTGATAAGATGTTTCTCCCTCCTCCCAATTAGAGATGATGTCCCAAACACTCACAAGTTGGGGACTCCGATTTAGGAATCACTCTCTGTGATTTGTTAGCTTAAGTCGCTCTCCCACAAGAGACCTCAGATGGACAACCTCTCCAAAGAACAGCTGGGATTTGAGTGAGCACCAAGGCTTCCAGTATCCCTTGTGTGACATCATCGCTGACATCACTCAGTTCCAAGGGCCCATTTTGAATCCAAAGATGGCAACAAGGAAAATGTGGCAACTCTTGTGGCAGGGGTTAGGAAGTTGTTATAAGGCAAATACTATAGAAAACATGAATTGAACCTTTACCCCGCCCTCAAACAGGTTATCATCCATTGGGGTGACATGAGAGAGCAGTGAATGATGACAGTGTGATGGCCGCTGCTACCCCTAAAACTTTCCTCTGACCCTGTTTGAACCATGTCACTCCAAACTAGAAACACATGTCCACTCTGAAGCCCTCTCAGGCCTCCTTTGCAGCTGAGGCTTCACATAGGCTGTTTCCTTTGACTGGAAGATGTTGTCTCCGCTCCACTCTGCTGATCCACTCTCCCTAGTGAAGCATCATGGTGAAGAGAACAGACCTCAGCCAAACTCCTGGGTATCAGTTTCAACTTCTCTACTTGCTGGCTGAGTGACCTTGGACGAGGCAGATAATCTCTCCATGATTCACTCCCATCATGTGTCAGATTAAGGGAACTCTATCCGTCTCATAGTGTTGTTGAGAGGATAGAACCACTGTCAACAGTGACTGCTACAGACTAAGACTCTATGAATGCTCACTGTTAGAGGATCCCTGGTGGAGCAATGCTTAAGTGCTTGGTTTCTAACCAAAAGGATGTCGTTTCAAATCCACCTAGTGGCTCCATGAGAGAAACACCTGGTGATCTGCTCCTGTAAATATTTTTTAGGTGCCTTCAAGTTGTTTCCAAAGCATAGTGACCCTATCTAGAACAGAATAAAACGTTGCCTGGTCCTGTGCCATCCTGACAACCATTGCTATGTTTGAGCTCATTGTTTTAGCCACTGTGTCCATTTCCTGTAAAGATTAAGGCCTACGAAACCCTATGGGGCAGTCGTACTCTGTCACATAGGGCCAGTATGAGTTAGAATCTACTCAATGGCACCTAACCACAACAACATTGTTTTACTTCGGGTCATAGCTTGCTGAGGTTTCTCTGTTTTATGTATTCAGAGCACAGTATAATCCCTTCATCATAGCATTCCACTCCTGGTTCATGAGAGAACCTCATTTAAAAATCTGTCTCCTTTAAAAAGAATGTAAACATCTTGGGGGTAAATACAAGGTCTGCATTATCTTCGTAGTCTCATCAAGTAGGGAAGTGCCTGACACACAGTAGGTAAACCCATTGCATTCAAGTCGATTGACTCATAGCCACTCTGTAGGTCAGAGTACTAACTGCCCCATTGGGTTTCAAAGGCTGTAAATCTGTATAGAAGCAGACTGCCACATCTTTTACCCATGGAGTGCCTGATGAGTTAGAACTGCTGACCTTTAGATTAGCAGCTGAGTGCTTTAACCACTGCATCACCAGAGTTCCCTTACAGTAAATAAGGGATATATATTATTTGGATTAGTGAATGAATGAATGATAACTCTCCCAAATTACCCATCCTTTATAGACAGCCAGTGGAGAATAGAACACTTTGATGTGGAGCCTGAAGGCACCATCACACATGGGTAGGCTGTTGACCAGAATTCACTGACCTTCCTGGTTCTGAGCCCTAGAATTTGTTACACTTACCCTTTTGCAAGCTTTCCCTTGGGCCTTCTGGAAAAATGTTAGGATTATGGCTTCACAGAAAAGCAATGAGGCTTAGAACTTCCACGGTCACCCTACTAGGATGTCTAGGAGAGCCCTCAGGGAAAGGCTCAGTGTTAACGTGCTTGGGCTGCACCTTTGCTTTTGTTATGGATGGTATTTAGAAAAGAAACCAGTAAACTGTAGAAACATTTGAGCAGGGGTTTTAGAGAGCTGCTGTTGATGGACAGAGAAGAACATGACAGCTCCAAGGAAGATGATATCAGGGAGAGAGAGGAGCCTTCCTTTCCAGCTGAGTACATTTTAGACCTGTTGGCCCCCCAGCTGACCTGTGACACATGAGGGAGCCCAGATGAGAGCTGCTGAGACTGACCCACACCACAAGAACCCAAATTGTCAACCTTAAAAATTGTAGGTACGGTAAATGGTTGTTATGTTATGCCACTCCACTGTGGTGTCATTGTAACACAGCAATGGAAAACTGACACACTGTTTGAATTGGCTGTTTCTATCATCAAATAATGAGGAATCTTCTCTTAGTCATTTCATTCTCAAGATCATCTGGCATAGCTACTGACATCTAGTAATCTTTGTTGACTCAGTAGATGAATGATACGTATTTGTAAGTATGAACATAAAATCAGGTGTAAAAAAGCATCTCATTTTTACTATTTCTTAAAATAAGCTAACTTGCACCTCAGAGCTCCCTCTTTCCACATTGGTGAAAAATTTTTTACTTATTCTTGGGATACCACCCACCCAGACTGGAGTGATGATTCCCAAGTCTAATGACAGACCAAGACATTGTACTAGAGCTTCAACACACCCATTCCCCTCAGCTCCAGTTCACTCAACGCGATCACTCAGTGAGCTGCGGATTTTACAATAGACCCTAAGAGCCATACACTTTAGTCAGCGTCTGCCTTGCTGAGCCCAACTACCTACTTGAGAAAGAGATCTGAAAGGAATAAAACTATAGGAAGATTGTATATGCAGTATGAAGTTTAATAGCACACCCCTAGGCCCTTGGGAGTCACTGGAAATAGGACTTAATCCTTCACCCCTCACAAAGTGTGTGTTTGAGTCCCCACAGCAGTAGCTGATTTGTGTCCTCCTGTGAGCTGCACAGTTAGGTTAAAAATTAAAAGCTGACAAGGAATCGGATAATATCCAGTAAAATGAAATTGAAATAAAATTTATTTTTCATATTTATTGACCTCACAGATTCTTTTTTTTTATCATTATTGGTGGTTGTTTTTATTGTTATGATCATATTGACATTATTATATAACATTCTTTTCCAAAAATAGGGTTATGTTATATATAATCTAATTCTTTCAACCTGAATTTTTTGCTTCACAATATATCTTGTACATTTTTTTTTTCTTTTCCTTTTTATTTTTACTTATTTAATTTTATTGTGCTTTGGGTGAAAGTTTTCAGCTCAAGTTAGTTTCTCATTCAAAAATTTATACACATATTGTTTTGTGACGTTGGTTGCAATTGCCACAATGTGACAGCGTTCTCCCCCTTTCCTCCCCAGGTTTACACTGTCCTTTCATCCAATTCCTGTCCCTTCCTGCCTCCGAGCTGCCCATTTGGTCTCATATACATATATATATATATATATATATATAGTGCTTTAAGTGAAAGTTTATAGTTCAAATCAGTTTCTCACGCAAAAATTTATAAACACATTGCTATGTGACCCTAGCTGCTCTCCCTATAATTGACAGCACCCTCCTCCTTTCCACCCCGGATTTCATGTGTCCATTCAACCAGCCCGTCCCTTTTTTTTTTTTTTAATATTTTATTGTACTTCAGGTGAAGGCTTACAGAACAGTTTCTCATGTAACAGTAGTACACATGCTGTTTTATGACTTTGGTTAACAACCCCACAACATTTTAACCAACTAAATTCTCAGCTTTTTTTTTTTTTTTTTTTTGGTTAAAATACACATAGCCAAAGATACACCATTTCAAAACTTTTTACGTACACATTTAAGTGACATTGACTACTCTCTTCTAATTGTGCTGTTATTCTCACTTAAGATGAAGGCTTACAGGACAAAATAGCCTCCCATTTAACAGTTACTACAAATGTTGCCCTATAACAATGGTTAACAATCTCACAACACATCGACGGTATCCTTACTCAACCTTGTATTCCCTATCATCAGCTTCTTACTCCCCCTCTGCCTTCTGGCCCTTGTCACTGGACTCCTGTACCTCGTTAGTCTCATTTGGTTTTACTGGGATGTCCACTCCCAGGCTGAACAGTGAACCTCGAAGGTAATTTCACCACTGAGCTAAAAGGGTATCTGGGGGCCATACTCTTGAGGTATCTCCCATCTCCTTTAGGCCAGTAAATCTGGTCTTTTTTTTGTGAGTTAGAATTATGCTCTACATCCTTCTCCAGCTCTGCCCAGAACCCTCTGTTGTGATCCTGGTCAGAGCAGTCAGTGGTGGTAGCCGGGCACCATCTAGCTGTACTGGACTCAGTCTGGTGGAGGTCTTGGTAGCTGTGGTCAATTAGTCCTTTGGACTAATCTTTTTGTTGTATCCTGTTCTCTTCATTCTCCCTTGCTCCCGAAGGGATGAGACCAGTGGAGTATCTTAGATGGCCGCTCACAAGCTTTTAAGACCCCAGACACTACTCACCAAAGTAGAATGTAGAGCATTATCTTTATAAGTAGTGTCATGCCAATTGAGCTAGATGTTCCCTGAGACCATGGTCCCCAGAGCCCTCCGTCCAACAACTCAGTCCCTCGGGGAGTTTGGATGTGTCCATGGGGCCTCCATGACCTTTCCTTGTGCAGGTTGTGTTAGTTTCCCTTGTACTGAGTACTGTCTCAACTCTCACCCAAGATACCACTTATCTATTGCCTATTTAGTATTCCCCCCCCCATCCCTGGTAACCAACAAGGATTGTTACATTTTGCATGTGAATTTTTTCATGGGTTTTTACAATAGAGGTCTCATACATTATTTCTCCTTTTGTGATTGACTTATTTCACTCAGCATAATGTCCTCCAGTTTCATCCATGTTATCAGATGGTTCACACATTCATTGTTGTTCTTTCTTGTTGCATAGTACTCTATTGTGTGTATGTACCATAGTTTGTTTATCCATTCGTCTGTTGATGGACATCTAGGTTGTTTCCATCGTTTTGCTGTTCTGAACAATGCTGCCATGAACATAGGGGTGCATATGTCTATTCGAGTGACGACTCTTATTTCTCTAGGATATATTCCTAGGAGTGGGATTGCTGGATCGAGTGGTATGTCTATTTCTAGCTTTCTGAGGAAGCGTCATATCATTTTCCAAAATGGTTGCATCATTTTGCATTCCCACCAGCAGTGCATAAGAGTTCCCATCTCCCAGCAGCCCCTCCAACATTTGGTATTTCCAGTATTTTTGATTTGTGCCAGTAATACCGGGGTGAGATGGTATCTCATTGTGGTTTTAATTTGCATTTCTCTAATGGCTAGTGAACTCGAGCATTTCCTCATGTGTCTGTTGGCCATTTGAATGTCTTCTTTGGTGAAGTGTCTGTTCATTTCCTTTGCCCATTATTTGATAGGATTGTTTGTCTTTTTGTTGTAGAGGTGTTGGATTTTCTTGTAGATTATGGAGATTAGACCTTTGTCTGACTTGTACTGTCCAAGAATGTTTTCCCAGTCTGTAGGTTCTCTTTTGACTCTTTTGGTGAAGTCTTTTGAAGAGCATAGGTGTTTGATTTTTACAAGATCCCAGTTATCTAGTTTATCTGTTGGGTTTTTTGTGTTGATGTTTATGGTTTGTATCCTGTTAATGCCATGTATTAAGGCCTGAAGTGTTGGTCCTATTTTTTCTTCTATGAACTTTATAGTTTTAGGCTTTATATTCAGGTCTTTGATCCATTTTGAAGTAGTTTTTGTATATGGTGTGAGGTACGGGTCCTGTTTCATTTTTCTGCAAATGGATATCCAGTTTTGCCAGCACCATTTGTTAAAAAGACGGTCTTTTCCCCATTTGATGGATTTTGGGCCCATGTCGAAAATCAGGTCACCATAGGTGGATGGATTTACATCTGGGTTCTCAATTCTGTTCCATTGGTCAATGTCTCTGTTGTTGTACCAGTACCAGGCTGTTTTGACTACTGTAGCTGTATAGTAGGTTCTCAAGTCAGGTAGTGTGAGTCCTCCAACTTTATTCTTCTTCTTCAGTAGTGCTTTGCTTATTCGGGGGTTCTTCCCTTTCCATATAAAGTTAATCATTAGTTTTTCCATCTCTTTGAAGAATGTTGCTGTTATTTGGATCGGGATTGCATTGTATTTGCAAATTGTTTTAGGTAGAATTGCCATTTTCACAATGTTGAGTCTGCCTATCCATGAGCATGGTATGTTTTTCCATAAGTAGATTCCTTTGGGTTTCACGCAGCAGTGTTTTGTAGTTTTCTTTGTATACGTCTTTTACATTCCTGGTCAGATTTATTCCTAAGTATTTTATCTTTTTAGGGGCTATTGAAAAGGGTATTGATTTCCTGATCTCCTTTTCATTGTTCTCTTTACTGGTGTATAGGAATCCAACTGATTTTCGAATGTTTATCTTGTATCCTGCTACTCTGCTGAATCTTTCTATTAGTTCCAGTAGTTTTCTCGTGGAGTCTTTAGGGTTTTCTATGTATAGTATCATATCATCTGCAAACAGGGACAGTTTAACTTCTTCATTACCAACTTGGATGCCCTTTATTTCTTTCTCTTGCCTTATTGCTCTAGCTAGAACTTCCAGCACAGTGGTAAATAGGAGTGGTGATAAAGGGCATCCTTGTCTTGTTCCTGTTTTCAAGAGGAATGTTTTCAGCCTCTCTCAATTAAGAATGATGTTGGCTGTTGGTTTTGCATAGATGTCCTTTATTATGTTGAGAAATTTCCTTTCTATACCTATTTTATTGAGAGCTTTTGTCAGGAATGGGTGTTGGACTTTGTCAAATGCCTTTTCTGCATCAATTGAGATGATCATGTGATTTTTTTTCTTTCCTTTTATTTATGTGGTGAATTACGTTGATGGATTTTCTAATGTTAGACCATCCTTGCATACCTGGTATGAATCCTACTTGGTCGTGGTGTATTATTTTTTTGATATGATACTGAATTCTATTGGCTAGAATTTTGTTCCGAATTTTTGCATCTATATTCATGAGAGATATTGGTGTGTAATTTTCTTTTTTTGTGATGTCTTTGCCTGGTTTTGGTATCAGCGTTATGCTGGCATCATAGAATGAATTTGGAAGTGTTGCTTCCTATTCTATGCTCTGAAATAGCTTGAGTAGAACTAGTACAGGCTCTTCTGTAAATGTTTTGTAGAATTCTCCAGTGAAGCCATCTCGGCCAGGGCTTTTTTTGGTTGGGAGTTTTTTTATTACCTTTTCAATCTCTTCTCCTGTGATGGGTCTGTTCAGATTTTCAATATCACTTTGTTGTAGTTTGGGTAGGTAGTGTGTTTCTAGAAATTTATCCATTTCCTCTAGGTTTTCAAATTTGTTGGAATATAGTTTTTCATAATATTCTGTTATAATCCTTTTTATTTTGGTTGAGTCTGTTGTAATGTCCCCCATTTCATTTCTTATTTGGGTTATTTGTGCCCTCTGCTGTTTTTCTTTTGTCAGTCTGGCCAGTGGTTTGTCGATTTTGTTGATTCTTTCAAAGAAACAACTTTTGGTTTTGTTGATTCTTTCTATTGTTTTTTCTGTTCTCTGTTTGATTTATTTCTGCTCTGATCTTTACTATCTCCTTTCTTCCGGTGGTTGTAGGCTTTTTTTGCTGTTCTCTTTCTATTTCTTTAAGTTCTGTAGTTAATGTTTTGATTTTGTCCCTTTCTTCTTTTTTGATATGTGCATCTATTGCTATAAATTGTCCTCTGAGCACTGCCTTTGCTGTGTCCCAAAGGTTTTGGTATGATGTGTTTTCATTTTCATTTGATTCTAGGAATTTTTTAATTCCATCTCTGATTTCTTCTATTACCCGTTGATGTGTAAGCAGAGTATTATTCAGTTTCCATGTGTTTGATTTTTTTCCTTGCTCTTTCTATTGTTAATTTCTACCTTGATGGCATTGTGGTCAGAGAAGATACTGTGAATTATCTCAGCGTTTTGGATCTTGTTGAGGATTGCTCTGTGGCCTAAGATGTGGTCTATTCTGGAGAAAGTTCCATGTGCATTGGAAAAGAATGTGTACTTTGCATAGGTTGGATGGAGTGTTGTATATATGTCTATGAGGTCCAGTTGGCTGATTGTGTCCTTTAGGTCTTCTGTATCTTTGCTGAGTTTCTTTTTAGTTGTTCTGTCCTTTACTGAGATTGGTGTGTTGAAGTCTCTTACTATTATTGTGGAACTGTGAATTTCTCTTTTCAGTGCTGTTAGAGTTTATTTTTATGTATTTTGGAGCCTTGTCATTGGGTGCATAGATGTTTATTATGGTTATGTCTTCATGATGGATCATCCCCTTAATCATTATATAGTGTCCTTCTTTGTCTTTTATGGTAGATTTTGTTTGAAATTCTATTTTATCTGAGATTAGAATTGCCACTCCTGCTCTTTTTTGGTAGTTGTTAGCTTGATATATGTTTTTCCAACCTTTGATTTTTAATAAATTCACATCTTTGTTTCTAATGTGTGTCTCTTGTAGACAGCATATTGATGGATCCTGTTTTCTTATCCATTCTGCCACTCTCCATCTCTTTATGGGTGCATTGAGTCCATTTACATTCAGTGTAATTATTGTTAGATGGAAGTTTGTTGCTGTCATTTTGTAGTGCTTTTTTTGTGATGCTGAAGTTTTCTTTGTTCTTACTCTCTTGTGCTGAGTTACTTTTGTTTGTGGATTTTGTGTTCATTTCTTTTGTTTTTGTAGGTTTTGTTTTTGCTGAGACTTTATGTTTTTCATCTTTATTTTTATGAGTTGGTTTGTTGGTGGCTGCTGGTGTGGCTTTTTCTGCTTCTTCTGGTTTCTCACTTGCCTCTTGCTGCCTCCCCCTCCTTTTGCTCGGGTGCCTGGCTCCGAGTGCCGTCTTTGCTCTTTCCTGCGGGGCTGTGGGGCTGCATTCGGGCGTGTGGCTGCTTCCAGGTCTGGGCTGCCACGCTGGTGAGATCCCGGGGCCTTTGTTCGTTTGCCCCTCTGCTTCCCATGGCCACGGTCTCTCGACCCGAGACTGCTGGCGGCTTGGAATCCGCGCACCTGAGCGGGGGGTCTCTAGGTGCCATTTGTTGGCTGCTGGTGTGGATTTTTCTGCTTCTTCTGGTTTCTCGCTTGCCTCTTGCTGCCTCCCCCTCCTTTTGCTCGAGTGCCTGGCTCCGAGCGCCATCTATGCTCTTTCCTGCGGGGCTGTGGGGCTGCGTTCAGGCGTGTGGCTGCTTCCAGGTCTGGGCTGCCATGCTGGTGAGATCCCGGGACCTTTGTTTGTTTGCCCCTCTGCTTCCTGTGGCCGCAGTCTCTTCACCGGGGTCCGCAGGCTGCTTGGATTCCACGTGCCCGGGTGGGCGGCTCTCTGCTCTCTAGGTGCCGTTTGTGGCTGCTGGTGCTGCCTTTTCTTTTTTTTCTTTTTTATCCTCCTGCTTCTTTTGGTTTCTCACTTGCCTCTCGCCGCCTCCCCCTCCTTTCACTCGGGTGCCTGGCTCCTTGCACCCTCTTAGCTCCTTTCTGAGGGTCCGCAGAGCGCAGGCAATTTGTGATATACTCTTTCCACTCTCCACCCTTCTTCACCCACACTCAGCCTCCTCTGTTTCCCACGGACAAAGTCTCTTGTCCAGTAACACCAACCCGCACTGGCTGGCTCTCTGAGTGCCATTCATTGACTGCTGGTGTTGGTTTTTTTTAATTTTTTTTCTTTTTTGATTAGTTTTGTCTTCTTTTCCCTCTTTTTCCCTTTTGTCTTTCTTCATTGCTTAATTTCTCGTCTATCTCTTCCTTCTCTTTCTGATCCCTGAATACCAGGCGATGTATGCCTCTGCACCTTCTGGCCAGGCTGTGCTGTGAACCTGAGACCGACTCCCCCAGACCTCATAGCTGCATCGGTGGGATCCCTGGAAACTTTGCAGTTCTTTAACTTTTCTGATTTTTATTTGTTCATTCTTTACTTTTCTTTCTCTTCCCCCTTCTGGTTTTCTCTATCCCATAGTCTCTCATCTGTCCATTCCAACGACAAGCTCCCCTAGCATTCTTTTATGCTTGTATGCTTTTCGCTCCTGCTCCTCTCTCCTCTCTCCCATATCCAGCTTAGCTTCACCATTAACAATCTCCCCGCTGCATCCTGCCTACCTGCACCGTGCACTTGACATCACACCACCAAGCTGTGAAGGCACGGCCTATTGGAACCTGCCCAGCACTGACTACCGACCGTCCTGGTGGCTGCGGTGAGTACCACAAACAACCCGTCCCAGTGGCTCCTCTTCAGCTAGATCTGCCCAGCTGTACCACAAGGACGAAACAAAAAAAATCTACAATCAATAAACGAGAGAAATATCTACGGAATGCCCTGAAAACAGCAAACAATATCAAAACATTTACAAAAACAAGACAAGATGGCTCCAATAGGCGTCCAAATTAAAACACCAGATAACTCTCCTGTGGAAGAAAATGCACTAGAAGTACCTGATAGAGAAGTCACATCACTAATACTCGGAATTTTCCAGGAACTGAGGCAAAAAGCTGACAAACATGAGGAAAAAATAGACAAATTTATGGAAAATACAGACAAAAAATTGGAAGAATTCAGGAAGATGATGCAGGAATAAAATGCCAAACTAAATTCACAACTCGAAATTATACAAAAACAACAATTAGAAATCCAAAAGATAAACAACAAGATTTTAGAAATGGACGGTGTCATAGAAGGGCTGAGAAGTAGATTTGAAACCGTGGAAGACAGGATCAGTGGAACTGAAGACAAACTCTTGGAAACAACTCTGTTTCAGGAAAACTCAGAAAAAAATACAAAGAAAAATGAAGAGACCCTGAGAGTTATATGGGACACAATTAAAAGCAAAAACTTACGAGTGATTGGCATCCCAGAACAGGGGGAGAAAACAGAAAACACAGAGGGGATCACTGACGAACTGCTGACAGAAAACTTTCCCAATATCATGAAAAATGAAAAGCTGGCCATCCAAGAAGCTCAACGAACCCCATATAGAAGAGACCCCAAAAGAAAATCACCAAGACATATCATATTCACACTCGCTAAAACTAAAGACAAACAAAGAATCCTGAGAGCAGCTCGTGAAAAACAAGAAGTCACATACAGAGGAGAAACAATAAGACTAAGCTCAGATTATTCGGCAGAAACCATGCAGGCAAGAAGGTAGTGGGATGACATATATAAAATCTTGAAAGAAAAAAATTGTCAGCCAAGAATAATATATCCTGCAAAACTCTCATTCAAATTTGATGGTGAAATTAGGTCATTTCCAGATAAACAGAAACTAAAGGAATATGCAAAAGTCAAACCTAACTTACAAGAATTATTAAAGGGAGTTCTTCGATCTGAGGACAAACAGCTTCAGCCCTCAGGCAGGACCTAGGACCTAGGACGAACCAGATACCATTCTAGGAAATGAACTATTGAGGACTATCCAAAAACAAAAGAAATACAACAGGGAATCAGAGCAATCAATCAAACGATGACAACAACATCAAAACAATGAAAGAGGGAACAAACGGCATAGGTATAGAACCTTCTAATGGAGAGGAAGGCAAGGCGATACCAAGTAAGCATAGACTGCTTCAAACTTAGAAAGATAAGGGTAAAATTCATGGTAACCACATTATTTGTCTTTTTATGATTGCCTAATTTTACTTAACATGTTTTCAAGGTTCATCCATGCTGTGGCATGTCTCAGGAGTTTATTTCCCTTTATGGCAGAGGAATATTCCATTACATGTATGTACCCCATTTTATTTATCCTTTCATCTATGGATGGATATTAGAATTGTTTCTACAATTTGACTATTGTGAATAGTGCTGCAGTGAACATTGTTGTATATGTATCCGTTTGTCTCACTGCTTGCAACTTCAAAAAATTTGCTTAGAGCTATTTTATGGCAGTATGCTGGTAGTTTCTTAAAATTTATTAATAAACTTCTTTACAACTTGGGCAATACATATTTTTGTTTTCTCCTCCCACAATCTTTTATAGTTGCAAGATTTTAACTTTTGTACCAAACTCTATGACTTTAGGTATATTTCTAAACATATCACAAACATCACAAGTCAAGATGATTAAATTTATCTTAAAATTGTAACCCATTTCTTGTTTCACAGCATTTTGCTTCCTAGTCAAGTTTAGGATATAATGACCCAGTATAGATATGTTGGAGATTCTTCTCCTTCATGATTATTTTTCAAAAGTCAGCCTCAGACCTCCTTGCTGAGGTCAGGCCGGTGCCTTCTGCAGTTTTATCGATACTGTTCAAAAGTGAAGTTGCTGTTTTATCAGGTTTGGAACAGGTTCTGGATTTCAGCGAGGAAGTCAGTGCAAGCCTGTATGGTCTTTTCACTCACTTCATATGCATGTGTACGCTGGACAATAAAAAAGCCAGACCGAAGAAGAATGGGCACATTCAAATTATGTTGGTGAAGAATATTGAATATACTGTGGACTGTCAGAAAAGTGAGCAAATCAATCTTGGAAGAAGTAAGGCAGAATGCTCCTTGGAAGAAAGGATGACAAGCGTGCAAAGCTCACTTACTTTGTATACATCATCAGGAAAGATTAATCGATAGAAAAGGACATCCTACTTGGTAGAAGGTCAGCAAAATCAAGGGAAACCCTCAAGGAGATCAACTGATAAAATTCTTGCAAAAATGTACTCAAACATATTAAAGATCATGAACTGGCAATGTTTCCTCCTGTTATACATAAGGTAACTGTGAGTAGGAGCCTACTTGAAGGCTACTATGAAAACCAAATAGTTACATTAGCCTGGAAAGTCCAATTTTGCAGTCCCTTCTGAGAATCCGTCAGGTACATAATGCAATGGGAATCAGTGTGGCTATGTGTAGCCCTGGGTTTGGACACAGCTGACTATGGAGTAGGAGAAGGAGCCTGGGCCAGGTGGTGGTGTAGGGTCTCATGAGCTGCATCAGGATCTTCAGCTCTGTGTCCCAGGTGTGCCTCAGCATGGGAGTGGAGCATAGTCTTCCCCTGGATCAAGGTTCCCATGCTGTCATCAGTTCTTGGCTTCAACATCTCCTAGTGATCCACCTTATTTTATTGTCTTCATAGCCCTCCTCAATACCAAAGATGATCTTGTCCATTTGTTTGTCTCATTGTTAACTGTTAACTGCACCCTGCACCCCCAAGTCTCTGAGTTTCAGGATAGCAGAGCTGGCTCATCTATATATCACAGCATTCCAGGCCTGAAACACCATCTGCAGCGAACCCCGGCCCACTCCTGTCGGCCACAGTTCATGCTACAAACAACCCGTTCTAGCCCCTCCCCTTCAGTGAGACCTGTCCTGATGCACCATAGCTGAGCTACAGGCTATGCCCATTTCACAAGGAGGTGAAAACCTCCTGCCTACAGACAAGCAAACAACAAAGAATGCACAGCCCGCTTGCTCAGACATAACCAAATAAAACAAAAAAGGGGGACAGAATAAACAAGTCTACACTAAATCAACAAAGAAAATAACAACTGAATGTCTTGAAGACAGCAGAAAATTGAAAACATAAAACAACAGGACAGGATGGTTCCAGTGGGCATCAAAATAAAACCCCAGATGGCTTTCCAGTAGAAGAAAAGGCACTAGAACTACCTGATAGGGAATCCAAATCTCTAATATTCAGAGCTACCCAAGAGTGGAAGCAAAAAGTAGACAAGAATGAGGAAAAAATAGACAAAATCAAGGAAAAGGCAGTCAAAAATCATGGAAAAGACAGATAAAACAATAGAAGAATTCAGGAAAATAACACATGAACAAAATGTCCAAATTAATTCACAACTAGAAATCATACAAAAACAGTAATTAGAAATCCAAAAGATAAACAACAAGATTTCAGAAATGGACAGTGTCATAGACATTCTGAGGATCAGGTTTGAAACAATGGAAGACAGGAACAAGAAAATTGAAGACAAATACTCAGTGTCATGGATCGAACTGTGTCCTCCAAAAATATATGTGAACTTGGTTAGGCCATGATACCCAGAATTGTGTTGTTGCTCTCCACTCTCTGATTGGAATTTGATGTTAAAGAGGATTCGGGTGGGATTGTAACACTCTTACTAAGGTCACATCGCTGATCCAATATAAAGGGAGTTTCCCTGGAGAGTGCCCTGCACCACCTTTTATCTTACAAGATAGAAAAGGAAAGAGAATCAAGCAGAGAGTGAGGTCCTCATACCACCAAGAAAGCAGTGCCAGGAGCAGAGCACATCCTTTGGATCTGGGTTCCTGCACAGAGAAGCTCCTAGACCAGGGGAAGATTGATGACAAGAACCTTCCTCCAGAATTGACAGGAAAGAACTTCCCCTGAAGCTAATGCCCTGAATTTGGACTTTCAGCCTACTAGACTGTGAGAGCATAAACTTCTGTTTCTTAAAGCCATACACTTGTGGTATTTCTGTTACAGTGGCACTAAATAACTGAGACACTTGGATAGCACTCTTTTTTAGGAAAAAATTAGAAAAAAGAACTAAGAAAAATGAAGAAAAGCTGAGAATGATGTGGGATACATTTTAAAGCAAAACTCTGTGAGAGAGCAGAGTTCCAGAACAGGGGGAGCAAACGGAAAACACGGAGAGGATCACTGAAGAATTGCTGACAGAAAACTTCCTTAATGTCATGAAAGATGGAAAGCTGACCATCCAAGAAGCTCAACGAATCCCGTATACAATAAACCCCAAAAGAAAATCATCAAGGCATATCATAATCACACTGGCTAAAACCAAAGACAGTGAAAGAATGCTGAGAGCAGCTCAAGAAAAACACAAAGTCACATACAGAGGGGAAACAACAAGACTAAGCTCTAACTACTCGGCAGAAACCACGGAGGCAAGAAGACAATGGTATGACATATATAAAATCTTGAAAGAAAAAACTGCCAGCCAAGAAGAATATATCCTGTGAAACTCTGGTTCAGATATGATGGTGAAATTAAGACATTTCCAGATAAACAGAAATTAAGGGAATACGTAAAAACCAAACCAAACTTAAAAGAATTACTAAAGCAAGTCCTTCGGTTTGAGAACAAACAACATCAGACTACAGCCTGAATCTAAGATGCAAGATCGCAACAGACAGACACCAACTTAGGAAATGAACTCCCAAGGATTTTTCAAAACTAAAAGACTTACAACTGGGAGCCAGAGAGGTTAATCTGTAAATGACAACAATATGAGAACAAGAAAAGACAGAGTAAAGGGTTTACGTATAGAACTTTCTAAAGGAGAGGAAGGCAAGGCAATACCAAGTAATAAAAGACTGGTTCAAACCTAGGAAGATACATGTAGATTTCAAGGTAACCACAAAGAAACTTAACATGCCTACTCATCAAAAGACAAAAGAAAAACCTAAAGTCTCAGTAAGAAAAAAATCTAGAAAAACAAAAGAAATGAAAAAACAAACCCACAAACAAAAGGAATTCAGTATAGGAGAGTAAGACGAACAAAGAAAATGTCAGCACCACAAAAATAGCACTACAAAATGACAGCAATAAACTCACATCTATCAATAATAGCGCAGAATGTAAATGGTCTAAATCCACTCATAAAGAGACAGAGAGTGACAGAATAAATAAAAAAAACAAGATCTATCCTATACTATCTACAAGAGATATACCTTAGAAACAAAAACGTAACTTTATTAAAAATCAAAGGATGAAAAAATATATAAAGCAAACAGTTACCCAAAAACAGCAGAAGTGATGATACTAATCTCAGATAAAATAGACTTTAATACAAAATCCACCATGAAAGACAAAGATGGGCATTATATAATGATTAAAAGGACGATCCATCATGAAGACATAACCATACTTAATATCTACGCACCCACTACGCTATGTTTCGCCTTCTCTTTCATGCGGTGTATTGGGAACTTATACTTGTTGGTAACGTAGTTTTTACTCAGCAAAACTGCGGTTTTGTCTCTTTTGTGTTCCAGAACGGGAGAAACGCCGTTTCTCTTCTCATTGAGGGATACTGTCTGTAAAGCGGTATTCTCAGCCTCGCAGCACAGAATGCCTTCCGGAATGCTGTAAACCCTGAATGGCTTCAACTACATGAAAGGGAGAAACGTCATACACTTTATCCAGGTAGACAATGCACAGGCAACTTTCTTAGGCATGGAACACAGAGGGATTTTCAAACACAGTAAGTGAATCGTTCTCAATCCCCAGACTGAGAGCAACAATCTCTTGCTTTGTCTTTCTGGCAGTGAAGCTACATGCTCGCGTTAAGCACACAATGTTTAGTCAGCAAAACTGAACCTCTTCTGCCATCCTCTAGCTGAAGGCAAACAATCTGCCTCTTTTGCTTTGAAAGCCAACAGTATGTTCATTCCCTGTTATGCAAAGTTCCCTTTGAGAACCAGGGGATTCAAATACTTGCAAGGCAGGCACCCTCCAGTCTTCTCCCACTGAGAGAACATTTGAGAAAGCAGCTGGTGGTGGGCGGACTGTTTCTTCTAACAAAACTGGCAAAGTTCTCATCTCTAAAATCTAGAGGAAGATCCAACAGCTCTACAACAAAAAGAGAAATAATGCAATTTAAAAAATAGGCAAAGGAAATGAACCGACACTTCACCAAAGAAGACATTCAAGTGACTAACAGACACATGAAGAAATGCTCGCTATCACTAGCCATTAGAGAAATGTAAATCAAAACCACAATGAGATCCCACCTCACCCCAGCATTACTGGCATGAATCAAAAAAACCTTGAAATAACAAACGTTCGAGAGGCTGCAGGGAGCTTGGTACCCTTACCCACAGGTGGTGACAATGCAAAATGGTACAACCGTTTTGGAAAACGATATGTTCCCCACAGCCTTCCACGTAGCAGTTCAGTCCCTCAGGGAGTTTGGATGTGTCTATGGAGCTTCCATGACCTTCTCTTATACAAGTTGTGCTGGTTTCCCCAGTATTGTGCACTGTCTCACCCTTCACCCAAGATACCACTTATCTATTGCCTGTTTAGTATTTCCCACCCACCCCTCCATCCCTGGTAACCAACAAAGATTGTTATATTTTGTGTGTGAACTTTTTCATGGATTTTTACAATAGAAGTCTCCTACAATAATTGTCCTTTTGTAATTGACTTATGTCACTCAGCATAATGTCCTCCAGTTTCATCCATGTTATGAGATGCTTCACAGATTCATCATTGTTCTTTCTCGTTGCATAGTACTCCATTGTGTGTATGTATCATAGTTTGTTTATCCATTCATATGCTGATGGGCATCTAGGTTGTTTCCATCATTTTGCTATTGTGAACAAAGCTGCCATGAACGTAGGTGTGCATATGTCTATTCAAGTAACGACTCTTATTTCTCTAGGATATATTCCTAGGAGTGCAATTGCTGGATCGAATGGTAGGTATATTTCTAGCTTTCTGAGGACTTGCCATATCATTTTCCAAAATGGTTGTATCATTTTGCATTCCCACCAGCAGTGCATAAGAGTTCTGATCTCCCCACAGCCCCTCCAACATTTGTTATTTCCAGTGTTTTTGATTCGTGCCAGTAATGCTGGGGCGAGATGGTATCTCATTGTGGTTTTAATTTGCATTTCTCTAATTGCTAGTCATCGCGAGCATTTCCTCATGTGTCTGCTGGCCATTTGAATGTCTTCTTTGGTGAAGGGTGTGTTCATTTCCTTTGCCCGTTTTTTAATAGGATTATTTGTCTTTTTGTTATAGAAGTGTTGGATTTTCTTGTAGATTATGGAGATTAGACCTCTGTCTGACTTGTACTATCCAAAAACTTTTCCCAGTCTGTAGGTTCTCTTTTTACTCTTTTGGTGAAGTCTTTTGAAGAGCATAGGTGTTTGATTTTTAGAAGATCCCAGTTATCTAGCTTATCTTTGGGATTTGTGCATTGATGGTTATGGTTTGTATCCTGTTAATGCCGTGTATTAAGGCCTATAGTGTGGGTCCCATTTTTTCTTCTATGAACTTTATAGTTTTAGGCTTTATATTCAGGTCTTTGATCCATTTTGAAGTAGTTTTTGTGTACGGCATGATGTATGGGTCCTGTTTCTTTTTTTTTTTTTTTGCAGATGGATATCCAGTTTTGCCAGCACCATTTGTTAAAAAGACTGTCTTTTCCCCATTTGATGGACTTTGGGCCCTTGTCGAAAATCAGGTCACTGTAGGTGGTTGGATTTACATCTGGGTTCTTAATTCTGTTCCGTTGGTCAATGTATCTGTTGTTGTACCAGTACCAGGCTGTTTTGACTACTGTAGCTGTATAGTAGGTTCTGAAGTCACGTAGTGTGAGTCCTCCTACTTTATTCTTCTTCTTCAGTAGTGTTTTACATATTCGGGGCTTCTTCCCTTTCCATATAAAGTGAATGATTAGTTTTTCCATCTCTTTGAAGAATGTTGTTGTTATTTGCATCGGGATTGTGTTGTATTTGTAAATTGCTTTGGGTAGAATTGTCATTTTCACCATGTTGAGTCCACCTATCCATGAGCATGGTGTTTTTCCATTTATGTAGATCCCTTTGGGTTTCTTGCAGTAGTGTTTTCTAGTTTTCTGTGTATAGGTCTTTTACATCCCTGGATAGATTTATCCCTAAGTATTTTATCTTTTTAGGGGCTATTATAAACGGTATTGTTTTCCTGATTTCCTTTCACCGTTCTGCTTATTGGTGTGTAGGAATCCAACTAATGTTGTATGTTTATCTTATATCCTGCTACCCTGCTGAATCTTTCTATTAGTTCCAGTGGATTTCTCGTGGTGTCCTTAGGGTTTTCTATGTATAGTATCATATGATACAAACAGGGACAGTCTCACTTCTTCATTACCAGTTTGGATGCCTTTTATTTCTTTTTCTTGCCTTATTGTTCTAGCTAGTACTTCCAGCACCATGGTAAATAGGAGTGGTGATAAAGGGCATTCTTGTCTTTTTCCTGTTCTCAAGGGGAATGTTTTCAGCCTCTCTCCATTAAGAATGATGTTGGCTGTTGGTTTTGCATAGACGCCATTTATTATGTTGAGAAATTTCCCTTCTATACCTATTTTATTGAGAGTTTCTGTCAGGAATGGGTGTTGGACTTTGTCAGATGCCTTTTCTGCATCAATTGAGATGATCATGTGATTCTTTTCTTTCCTTTTATTTATGTGGTGGATTACATTGATTGATTTTCTAATGTTGAACCATCCTTGCATACCTGGTATGAATCCTACTTGGTCGTGGTGTATCACTTTTTTGATATGATGCTGAATTCTATTGGCTAGAATTTTGATAAGGATTTTTGCATCTGTATTCATGAGAGATATTGGTCTGTAATTTTCTTTTTTGTATGACGTCTTTGCCTGGTTTTGGTATCAGCATTATGCTGGCTTCATAGAATGAATTTGGAAGTGTTGCTTCGTTTTCAATGGTCTGAAATAGCTTGAGTAGTACTGGTACAAGGTCTTCTGAAAATCTTTTGTAGCATTCACCAGTGAAGCCATCTGGGCCAGGGCTTTTTTTGGTTGGGAGTTTTTTCTTATTACCTTCTCAATCTCTTCTCTTGTTATGGGTCTGTTCAGATTTTCAACATCACATTGTTGTAGTTTGGGTAGGTAGTGTGTTTCTAGAAATTTGTCCATTTCCTCTAAGTTTTCAAATTTGTTGGAGTATAGTTTCTCATAATATTCTGTTATAATCCTTTTTATTTCAGTTGGGTCTGATGTAATGTCCCCTATTTCATTTCTTATTTAGGTTATTTGCATCCTCTCCTGTTTTTCTTTTGTCTGTCTGGCTAGTGGTTTGTCAATTTTGTTGATTCTTTCAAAGAACCAGCTTTTTTTTTCTTGATCCTTTCTATTGTTTTTCTGTTCTCTATTTCATTTATTTTTGCTCTGGTCTTTATTATTTCCTTTCTTCCAGTGGCTGTGGGCTTTTTTTGCTGTTCTCTTTCTATTTGTTTGAGTTCTGTAGTTAATGTTTTGATTTTGTCCCTTTCTTCTTTTTTGATGTGTGCATCTATTGCTATAAATTGCCCTCTGAGGACTGCGTTTGCTGTGTCGCAAAGGTTTTGTTATGATGTGTTTTCATTCTCATTTGATTCGAGGAAATATTGGATTCCATCTCTGATTTCTTCTATTACCCAGTGATGTGTAAGCAGGGCATTATTCAGTTTCCAAGTAACTGATTCTTTTTCCTTGCTCTCTCTGTTGTCAGTTTCTACCTTGATGGCATTAGGTTCAGAGAAGACACTTTGAATTATCTCACCATTTTGGATCCTGTTGAGGACTGCTCTGTGGCCTAAGATGTGGTCTATTCTGGATAACATTCCATGTGCATTGGAAAAGAATGTGTAATTTGCAGCAGTTGGATGGAGTGTTCTATATATGTCTATGAGGTCAAGTTGGCTGATTGTGCTCTTTTGGTCTTCTGTATCTTTGCTGAGTTTCTTCTTAGTTGTTCTGTCCTTTACTGAGAGTGGTGTGTTGAAGTCTCCTACTATGATTGTGGAACTGCCAATTTCTCTTTTCAGTGTTGTTAGAGTTTGTTTTATGTATTTTGGAGCCCCGTCCTTGGGTGCGTAGATATTTATTATGGTTATGTCTTCATGATGGATCTTCCCGTTAATCATTATATAGTGTCCTTCTTTGTCTTTTATGGTGGATTTTGTTTGAAAGTCGATTTTATCTGAGATTAGTATTGCTGCTCCTGCTCTTTTTGGTAGCTGTTAGCTTGATATATTTTTTTCCAACCTTTGACATTTAATAAATTCACATCTTTGTTTCTAAGGTGTGTCTCTTGTAGACAGCATATTGATCGATCCTGTTTTCTTCTCCATTCTGTCACTCTCCGTCTCTTTATGGGTGCATTGAGTCCATTTACATTCAGTGTGATTATTGATAGATGTGAATTTATTGCTGTCATTTTGTAGTGCTTTCTTTTGTGGTGCTGACGTTTTCTTTGTTCTTCTTACTCTCCTGTGCTGAGTTACTTTTGTTTGTGGATTTTTTTTTTTTTCATTTCTTTTGTTTTTGTAGGTTTTGTTTTTGCTGAGATTTTATGTTTTTCCTCTTTATTTTTATGAGTATGTTTGTTAACTTTCTTTGGGTTTACCATGAATTTTACCCTTATGTTTCTAAGTTTGAATCAGTCTACCATTACCTGGTATCGCCTTGCCTTCCTCTCCATTAGAAGGTTCTATACTTATGCCGTTTATTTCTTCTTTGATTGTTTTGATGTTGATGTCATTTACTGATTAACTGCTCTGATTCCCTGTTGTATTTCTCTTGTTTTGGATAGTCCTTGAGAGCTCATTTCCTAGATAGGTATCTGGCTGGTACGATCCTGCATCCTAGATTCTGCCTGTGAGCTGAAGTTGTTTGTTGTCAGATTGAAGAACGCCCTTTAATAATTCTTGTAAGCTTGGTTTGGCTTTTACATAGTCCCTTAATCTCTGTTTATCTGGAAATTACCTAATTTCACCATCAAATTTGAATGAGAGTTTTTCAGGATATATTATTCTTGGCTGGCAATTTTTTTCTTTCAAGATTTTGTATATGTCATCCCATTGCCTTTTTGCCTGCATGGTTTCTGTGAAATAATCTGAGCTTAGTCTTATTGTTTCTCCTCTGTATGTGACTTCTTGTGTTTCACCAGCTTCCCTGAGGATTCTTTGTTTGGCTTTGGCTTTGGTGAGTGTTATTATGATATGCTTTGGTGATTTTCTTTTGGGGTCTATCCTATATGGGGTTCGTGAGCTTCTTGGATGGACAGCTTTTCATCTTTCATGATATTGGGGAAGTTTTCTGTCAGCAGTTCATCAGTGATCCTCTCTGTGTTTTCTGTTTTCTCCCCTTGTTCTGGAACTCCAAACACTGACAAATTTTCCTTTTGGTTGTATCCCACATAACTCTCAGGATCTCTTCATTTTTCTTTGTTCTTTTTTCTGAGTTTTCCTCAAACAGAGTTGTATCGAAGTGTTTGTTTCAATTCCACTGATCCTGTCTTCCACCATTTCAAATCTGCTTCTCAGCCCTTCTATGACACGGTCCATTTCTGAAATCTTGCGGTTTATCTTTTGGATTTCTAATTGCTGCATTTGTATAATTCCGAGTTGTGAATTTATTTTGGCATTTGGTTTTTGCTTTATTTTCATGAATTCTTCCAATATTTTGTCTGTATTTTCCATGTATGTATCTATTTCTTCCTCATATTTGTCTGCTTTTGGCTTCAGCTCTTAGAGAATTCTGAGTATTAGAGATTTGAATTCCCTATCAGGTACTTCTACTGCCTTTCTTCCACTGGAAAGTCATCTGGTGTTTTATTTAGGACACCTACTGGAAACATCCTGTCCTGTTTTTGTAAATGTTTTGATACTGTCTGCTGTCTTGGGGGCATCCAGTACTTATTTTTCTCGTTTATTGATTGTAGATTTGTTTGTTTCTTCCCTTTTTTTTTTTTTTTTAATTTGTCTATGTCTGAGGAGGCGGGCTGTGTGTTCCTTGTTGTTTGCTCATTTGGGCCACAATCCATTTCTCCTCCTTCTCCAATTGGCAGGGTCAGTCACTCAGATATGGTATGGAAGGGCAGGTATAGCTGAAGAGGAGTTACTGGGACGGGTTGTTTGTGGCACTTTCTAAAGTCACCAGAGTGGGCCGGTAATCAGCATAGGGCAGGTTCCAGTAGTACCTGCCTGTGCTGCATGGCACATTGTCTACCCGGATAAAGTGTATGACTTTTCTCCCTTTCAAGTAGTTGAAGCTGTTCAGAGTTTACAATACTCCGGGAGGAATTCTGTGCTGTGCAGCTGAGAATACCGCTTTACAGACGGTATCTCTAAAAAAGAGAAACCGCCTTTCTCCCTTTCCGGAACACGAATGAGGCAAAAACGTAGTTGTGCTGAGTAAAAACTTTGTTAGCAGCAAGTGTAAGGTCCCAATTCACCACATGAAAGAGAAAGCAAAATACAGCGTTCTCCTTCAAGCTGCTTAACTGAATCTACTGAAGTTTTCAGTTTTGCTAGAAGAAATGGTCCGCCCACCACAAGCTGCTTTCTCAAATGTTCTCTCAGTGGGAGAAGACTGGAGACTGAGGGTCAAGCAAGTATTTGAATCTCCTGGTTTTAAAGGAAACTTTGTATAACAGGGAATGAAGGTACTACTGGCTTTCAAAGCAAAACAGCAGATTGTTAAGCAGCTTGAAGGAGAACGCTGTATTCTGCTTTCTCTTGCGTGTGGTGAATTGGGAACTAACCATTGCTGCTAACAACGTTTTTACTCAGCACAGCTACGGTTTTCCCTCATTCGTGTTCCAGAACGGGAGAAAGGCGGTTTCTCTTCTCTTTTAGCGATACTGTCTGTAAAGCGGTATTCTCAGCCGCACAGCAAAGAATCCCTCCCTGAATGCTGGAAACCCTGAACAGCTTCAACTACTTGAAAGTGAGAAATGCCATACACTTCATCCAGTTAGACACTACACAGGCAACTTTCTAAGGTATCAAACACAGGAATTTTCAAACACAGTAAGTGAATCATTCTCCCTTCACCCCAGATTGAGAGCAACAAGCTCTTGTTTCTCTTTCAGGCAGGCAAGAGGCTACCTGCTCTCGTTAAGCACACAAGATTTAGTCAGCAAAACTCAACGCCTTCTTGCCTCCACTGGAGAAATCTGCCTGATTTGCTTTGAAAGCCAGTAGTACCTTCATTGCCTGATATGCAAAGTTTCCTTTGAAAACCAGGAGATTCAAACACTTGCTAGGCCTCCACTCTCCAGTCTTCTCCCACTGAGAGAACATTTAAGAAAGCAGCCTGTTTTGGGCGGACTGTTTCTTTTAACAAAACGGAAAACAACAGTAGATTCAGTTAAGCAGCTTGAAGGAGAAAACTTTATATTACTTTCTCTTGCATGTGGTGAACTGGGAACTTAGACTTGCTACCAACAAAGTTTTTATTCAGACTGAGAGCAACAAGCTTTTGCTATCTCTTTGAGGCAGGGAAGCATCTATACACTCGCGTTAAGCACTCAAGTATTAGTAAGTAAAACTGAACCTCCTCTGTCATCTTCTAGCTGAAAGCAAACAATCTCTCTGTTTTGCTTTGAAAGCCTGTAGTATCTTCATTTCCTGTTATCCAAAGTTCCCTTTGAAAACCAGAGGATTCAAATACATGCAAGGCAGGTACTCTCCAGCCTTTTCCCACTGAGAGAACATTTGAGAAAGCAGCTTCTGGTGGGCAGACTGTTTCTTCTAACAAAATGGGAAATTTCAGTACATTCAGTTAAGCAGCTTGAAGGAGAACGTTGCATTTTCCTTTCTCTTTCATGTGGGGAATTGGGATCTTACACTTGCTGCTAACAAAGTGTTTACTCACCAAAACTCCGGTTTTGCCTCATTCGTGTTCCAGAATGGGAGATACACGGTTTCTCTTCTCCTTTCGGAATACAATCTGTAAAGCTGTATTCTCAGCCGCACAGCACAGAATCCCTCTCTGAATGCTCTAAAATCTGAACGGCCTCAACTACTTGAAAGGGAGAAAAGTCATACACTTTATCCAGATAGACAATGCACAGGCAACTTTCTCAGGCATGGAACACCGATGGATTTTCAAACACAGAAAGCAATTCTCTTTCTGGCAGGGAAGAAGCTACAGGTTCCTGTTAAGCACAGAAAGTTTAGTCAGCAAAACCGAACCTATTCTGCAGTCCTCTAGCTGAAGGCAGACAATCTGCCTGTTTGGCTTTGAAATCCAGTAGTACCTTCATTCCCTGATATGCAAAGTTCCGTTTGTAAACCAGTAGACTTAAACACTTCCTAGGCCCGCAGTCTCCAGCCTTCTCCCACTAGAGAACATTTGAGAAAGCAGCTTGTGCTGGGCGGACTCTTCCTTGTAACAAAACTGAAAACTTCATTACATTCAGTTAAACAGCTTGAAGGAGAACGCTGTATTTAGCTTTCTCGTTCATGTGGTGAATGCGGAACGTCCACTTGCTGCTAACAAAGTTTTTACTCAGCACAACTACGGTTTTGCCTCCATCGCATTCCAGAATGGGAGAAACGCGGTTTCTCTTCTCCTTTAGCGATACTGGCTGTAAAGCGGTATTCCCAGCCGCGTAGCACAGAATGCCTCCCAGAATGCTGGAAGCTCTGAATGCCTTCAACTAATTGAAAGGGCGAAAACGCATACGCTTTATCCAGGTAGACAATGCACAGGCCAATTTCTTAAGCATGTAACACAGAGGGATTTTCAAACACAGAAAGTGAATCCTTCTCCCTTCATCCCCAGACTAAGAACAACAAGCTATTGCTTTCTATTTCAGGCTGGGAAGAAGCTACAGGCTCGTGTTAAGCACACAAGGTTTACTCAGCAAAACTGAACCTCAGCTGCAGTCCTCTAGCTGAAGGCAGACAATCTTCCAGTTTGGCTTTGAAAGTCAGTAGTACCTTCATTCCCTGATATGTAAACTTCCCCTTGAAAACCAGGGGATTCAAACACTCGCTAGGCCCGCACTCTCCAGCCTTCTCCCACTGAGAGAACATTTGAGAAAGCAGCTTGTGCTGGGAGGACTCTTTCTTCTAAGAAAACTGTATTCTTCAGTACATTCAGTTAAGCAGCTTGAAGGAGAAGGCTGTCTTTTGCGTTCTCTTTCATGTGGTGAATGGGGAACTTCCACTTGCTGCCTAACCATGTTTTTACTCAGCACAACTAAGGTTTTGCCTACCTCATGTTTCAGAATGGGATAAACTCAGTCTCTCTTCTCCTTAACGATACCGTCTGTAAGACGGTATTCTCAGCAGCACATCACAGAATGCCTCCAGGAATGCTGGAAACCCTGAATGGCTTCAACTACTTGAAAGAGAAAAAATTCATACACTTTATCCAGGTAGACAATGCAGAGGCAACTTTCTTAGGCATGTAACACAGAGGAATTTTAAACACAGAAAGTGAATTGTTCTCCCTTCATCCCCAGACTGAGAGCAACAAGCTCTTTCTTTCTGTTTCAGGCAGGGAAGAAGCTACAGGTTCCTGTTAAGCACACAAAGTTTAGTCTGCAAAACTGAACCTATTCTGCAGTCCTCTAGCTAAAGGCAGACAATCCTCCAGTTTGGCTTTGAAAGCCAGTAGTACCTTCATTCCCTGATATGTAAACTTCCCATTGAAAACCAGGGGATTCAAACACTTGCTAGGCTTGCACACTCCAGCCTTCTCCCAATGAGAGAACATTTGATAAAGCAGCTTGTGCAGGGTGGACACTTTCTTCTAACAAAACTGAAAACTTCAGTAGATACAGTTAAGCAGCTTAAGGAGAAAGATGTATTTTGCTTTCTCTTTCATGCCGTGAATGGGGAACTTCCAGTTGCTGCTAACAAAGTTTTTACTCAACACAACTATGGTTTTGCCTCCCTTGCGTTTCAGAATGGTAGAAAAGCAGCCTCTCTTCTCCTTAAGGATACTGTCTGTAAGGCGGTATTCTCAGCCACGCAGCAAAGAATGCCTCCAGGAATGCTGGAAACCCTGAAGGGCTTCAACTACTTGAAAGGGAGAAAAGTCACACACTTTATCCAGGTAGACAATGCACAGGCAACTATCTTAGACAAGTAAGAGAGAGGGATTTTCAAACATAGTGCATCAATCTATCTCCCTAAATCCCCAGACTGAGAGCATCAAGCTCTTGCATTCTCTTTCAGGCATGGAAGAAGCTACAGTCTGGTGTTAAGCACACAGTGTTTAGTCAGCAGAAAGGAACCTCTTCTGCTGGCCCTTAGCTAAAGGCAGGCAATCTGCCTGACTGGCTTTGAAATCCAGTAGTACCTTCATTCCCTTGTATGCAAAGTTCGCTTTGTAAACCAGGGGATTCAAACAATTGCTAGGCCCGCACTCTCCAGCCTTCTGGCACTGAGAGAACATTTGAGAAAGCAGCTTCTGCTGGGCGGACACTTTCTTGTAACAAAACTGAAGACTTCACTAGATTGACTAAATCAGCATGAAGGAGAACGCTGTCTTTTGCTTTCTCTTTCATGTGCTGAATGGGGAACTTGCATTTGCTGCTAACAAACTTTTTACTCAACACAACTACGGTTTTGCCTCCTTCGCGTTCCCGAATCGGAGAAACGCGGTTTCTCTTCTACTTTATGTATACCGTTTGTAAAGCGGTATTCTCAGCCTCGCAGCACAGAATGCTTCACGGAATTCTGGAAACCCTGAACGGCTTCAACGACTTGAGAGGGAGAAAACTCATACGCTTTGTCCAGGTAGAAAAAGCACGGGCAACTTTCTTAGGCATGTAACACGCAGGGAATTTCAAACAGAGAAAGTGAATCCTTCTCCCTTCCTCCCCAGACTGAGAGCAACAAGCTGGTGCTTTCTCTTTCAGGCACAGAAGAAGCAACAGACTCCGGTTAAGCACACAGTGTTTAGTCAGCAGAACGGAACCTCTTCCGCTGGCAATTAGCTAAAGGCAGACAATCTGCCTGACTGGCTTTGAAATCCAGTAGTACCTCCATTCCCTTGTATGCAAAGTTCCCTTTGTAAACCAGGAGATTCAAACAACTGCTAGTCCCGCACTCTCCAGCCTTCTGCCACTGAGAGAACATTTGAGAAAGCAGCTTCTGCTGGGCGGATACTTTCTTCTAACAAAACTGAAGACTACTCTACATTGAGTAAAGCAGCTTGAAGGAGAACGCTGTCTTTTGCTTTCTCTCTTATGTAGTGAATGGGGAACTTGCACTTGCTGCTAACAAACTTTTACTCAGCACAACTACGGTATTGCCTCCTTCGCGTTCCAGAACGGGAGAAAGGCGGTTTCTCTTCTACTTTAGGGATACCGTTTGTAAAGCGGTATTCTCAGCTGCGCAGCACAAAATGCCTCCCGGAATGCTGGAAACCCTGAACGGCTTCAACTACTTGAGAGGGAGAAAACTCCTATGCTTTATCCCGGTAGACAATGCACAGGCAACTTTCCTAGGCATGTAACACACAGGGATTTTCAAACACAGAAACTGAATCTTTCTCCCTTCCTCCCCAGACTGAGAGCAACAAGCTAGTGCTTTCTCTTTCAGGCACGGAAGAAGCAACAGACTCCTGTTAATCACACAGTGTTTAGTCAGCAGAACGGAACCTCTTCTGCTGTCCCTTAGCTAAAGGCAGACAATCTGCCTGACTGGCTTTGAAATACAGTAGTGCCTTCATTCCCTTGTATGCAAAGTTCCCTTTGTAAACCAGGGGATTCAAACAATTGCTAGGCCCGCACTCTCCAGCCATCTGCCACTGAGAGAACATTTGAGAAAGCAGCTTCTGCTGGGCGGACACTTTCTTCTAACAAAACTGAAGACTTCACTAGATTGAGTAAAGCAGCTTGAGGGAGAACTCTGTCTTTTGCTTTCTCTTTCATGTGCTGAATGGGGAACTTGCACTTGCTGCTAACAACGTTTTTACTCAGCACAACTAAGGTTTTGCCTCCTTCGCGTTCCCGAATTGGAGAAACGCGGTTTCTCTTCTACTTTATGGATACCGACTGTAAAGCGGTATTCTCAGCCGCGCAGCCCAGAATGCCTCCCGGAATGCTGGAAACCCTGAAGGGCTACAACTACTTGAGAGGGAGAAAACTCATATGCCTTATCCAGATAGACAATGCACAGGCAACTTTCTAAGCATGTAACACACAGGGATTTTCAAACACAGGAACTGAATCCTTCTCCCCTGACTGAGAGCAACAAGCAATAAGCTCGTGCTTTCTCTTTCAGGCACGGAAGAAGCAACAGACTCCTTTTAAGCACACAGAGTTTAGTCAGCAGAAGGGAACCTCTTCTGCAGGCACTTAGCTAAAGGCAGACAATCTGCCTGACAGTCTTTGAAATCCAGTATGGTTCCAGAATGGGAGAAACGCGGTTTCTCTTCTCCTTTAGCGATACCGTCTGTAAAGGGCTATTCTCAGCTGCGCAGGTCAGAATGCCTCCCGGAATGCTGGAAACCCTGAAAGGCTTCAACTACTTGAAAGGGAGAAAACTCATACGCTTTATCCAGGTAGACAATGCACGGGCAACTTTCTTAGGTGTGTAACACACAGGGATTTTCCAACACAGAAAGTGAATCGTGCTCCCTTCATGCCCATATTGAGAGCAACAAGCTCTTGCTTTCTCTTTCAGGCAGGGAAGAAGCTACATGCTCGTGTTAAGCACACAAGGTTTAGTCAGCAAAGCTGAACCTCTTCTGCCATCCTCTAGCTGAAGGCAGACAATCTACCTGTTTGGCTTTGAAAGCCAGTAATACCTTCATTCCCTGGTATGCAAAATTCCTTTGAAAACCAGGGGATTCAAATACTTGCTCTCCCTGCACTCTCCAGCCTTCTCCCACTCAGAGAACATTTCAGAAAGCAGCTTGTGGTGGGCAGACTCTTTCTTCTAATAAAACTGAAAACTTCAGTAGATTCAGTTAAGCAGCGTGAAGAAGAACGCTGTATTTTGCTTTCTCTTTCAAGCGGTGAATGGCGAAGTTCCACTTGCTGCTAACAAACTTCTTATTCAGCACAACTACAGTTTTGCCTCCCTCGCGTTCTGGAATGGGAGAAATGCGGTTTCTCTTCTCCTTTAGCGATACCATCTGGCAAGCGATATTCTCAGCCGCGCAGCACAGAATGCCTCCCGGAATGCTGGAAACCCTGAACGGCCTCAACTACTAGAAAGGGAGAAAAGTCTTAGGCTTTATCCAGGTAGACAATGCACAGGCAACTTTCTTAGGCATCTAACACACAGGGATTTTCCAACACAGAAAGTGAATCGTGCTCCCTCCATGCCCAGACTGAGAGCAACAAGCTCTTGCTTTCTCTTTCAGGCAGGGAAGAAGCTACAGGCTCGTCTTACCTACACAAGGTTTAGTCAGCAAAACTGAACCTCCTTTGCCCTCCTCTAGCTGAAGGCATTCAATCTGCCTTTTTGGCTCTGAAAGCCAGTAGTACCTCCATTCCCCGGTATGGAAATTTCCCTTTGAAAACAGGGGATTCAAATACTTGCTAAGCCCGCAGTCTCCAGCCTTTTCCCACTCAGAGAACATTAGAGAAAGCAGCTTGTGCTGGGCGGACTCTTTCTTCTAACAAAACTGAAAACTTCAGTAGATTCATTTAAGCAACTTGAAAGAGAACGCTGTATTTTGCTTTCTCTTTCATGTGGTGAATGGGGAACTTCCACTTACTGCTAACTATGTTTTTACTCAGCACAACTAAGGTTTTGCCTCCCTCGCCCTCCAGAATGTGAGAAACGCAGTTTCTCTTCTCCTTTAGAGATACCATCTTTAAAGAGGTATTCCTATCTGTGCAGAACAGAATGCCTCCCGAAATGCTGCAAACCCTGAACTGCTTCAACTACTTGAAAGGGAGAGAGGTCATACACTTTATCAAGGTAGACAATGCACAGGCAACTTTCTTAGGCATGTAACACAGAGGGATTTTCAAACACAGAAATTGAATTGTTCTCCCTTCCTCCCCAGACTGAGAGCAAGAAGCTCTTACTTTCTCTTTCAGGCAGGGAAGACGATACAGGCTCGTGTTAAGCACAAGAGGTTTACTCAGCAGAACTGAACCTCTTCTGCAGTCCTCTATCTGAAGGCAGACGATCAGCCTGTTTGGCTTTGAAAGCCAGTAGTACCTTCATTCCGTGGTATGCAAAGTCCCCTTTGAAAACCAGGGGATTCAAATACTTGCTAGGCCTGCACTCGCCAGCCTTCGCCCACTCAGAGAACATTTGAGAAAGCAACTTGTGCTGGGCGGACTCTTTCTTCTAACAAAACTGAAGACTGCAGTAGATTCACTTAAGCAGCTTGAAGGAGAACGGTGTATTTTACTTTCTTTTTCATGTGTTGAATGGGGAACTTCCACTTCCTGCTAACAAAATTTTTACTCAGCACAAGTACGGTTTTGCGTCATTCGTGTTCCAGAACGGGATAAACGCGGTTTCTCTTCTCCTTTAGGGATACCCTTGTAAAGCGGCATTCTCAGCTGCACAGCCCAGAATGCCTCCCGGAGTGTTGTCAACTCTGAATGGCTTCAACTACTTGAATGGGAGAAAAGTCATACACTTTATGCGGGTAGAGAATGCACCAAGCAACACAGGCAGGTCCTACTGGAACCTGCCCTACGCTGATTGCCGACCAATTCTGGTGACTTTAGTAAGTGCCACAAACAACCCGTCCTAGTTACTCCTTTTCAGCTACACCTGCCCTGCCATACCATATCTGAGTGACTGACCCTGCCAATTGGAGATGGAGGAGAAAAGGATTCTGCCCCAAATGAGCAAACAACAAGGAACACACAGCCCGCCTGCTGAGACATAGACAAAGTAAAAAAGAAAAAAGGGAAGAAACAAACAAATGTACCATCAATAAACGAGAAAAATAACTACTGGATGCCTCAAAGACCACAAAAAGTATCAAAACATTTACAAAAACAGGACAGGATGTTTCCAGTAGGAGTCCAAAATAAAATACCAGATGACATTCCAGTGGAAGAAAAGGCACTAGAACTACCTGATAGGGAATTCAAATCTCTAATACTCAGAATTCTCTAAGAGCTGAGCCAAAAGCAGACAGATATCAGGAAGAAATAGACGAATACTTGGAAAATATAGAAAAAAGATTGGAAGAATTCATGAAAATAATGCAGAAACAAAATGCTAAAATAAACTCAAAACTAGAAATTATACAAAAACAGCAATTAGAAATCCAAAAGATAAACCACAAGATTTCAGAAATGGACGGTGTCATAGAAGTGCTGAGAAGCAGATTTGAAATGGTGGAAGACAGGATCAGTGGAATTGAAGACAAACACTTGGATACAACTCTGTTTGAGGAAAACTCAGAAAAAAGAACAAAGAAAAATGAAGAGATCCTGAGAGTTATGTGGGTACAACCAAAAGGAAAAATTTACGAGTGATTGGAGTTCCAGAACAGGGGGAGAAAACAGAAAACGCAGAGAGGATCACTGATGAACTGCTGACAGAAAACTTCCCCAATATCATGAAAGATGAAAAGTTGTCCATCCAAGAAGCTCACGAACCCCATATAGGATAGACCGCAAAAGACAATCACCAAGACATATAATAACACTCGCCAAAGCAAAAGACAAACAAAGAATCCTCAGGGAAGTTCGTGAAACACAAGAAGTCACATACAGAGAAGAAACAATAAGACTAACCTCAGATTATTTGGCAGAAACCATGCAGGCAAAAAGGCAATGGGATGACATATATAAAATCTTGAAAGAAAAAAATTGCCATCCAAGAATAATATATCCTGAAAAACTTTCATTCAAATGTGATAGTGAAATTAGGTAATTTCCAGATAAACAGAAATTAAGGGAATACGTAAAAGCCAAACCAAACGTACAAGAATTATTAAAGGGAGTTCTTCGATCTGACAACAAACAACTTCAGCTCACAGGCAGAATCTAGGATGCAGGATCGTACCAGCCAGATACCAATCTAGGAAATGAGCTTGCAAGGACTATCCAAAACAAAAGAAATACAACAGGGAATCAGAGCAGTTAACAAGTAAATGACATCAACATCAAAACAATAAAAGAGGGAAAAAACGCCATAACACCTTCTATTGGAGAGGAAGGCAAGGCGATACCAGGTAATGGTAGACTGATTCAAACTTAGAAACATAAGGGTAAAATTCATGGTAGATACAAAGAAAATTAACAAACATACTCATAAAAATAAAGAGGAAAAACATAAAATCTCAGCAAACAGAAAACCTACAAAAACAAAAGAAATGAAAAAAAAGATCCACAAACAAAAGTAACTCAGCACAGGAGAGTAAGAAGAACAAAGAAAACGTCAGCACCACAAAAAAAAGCACTACAAAATGACAGCAATAAATTCACATCTATCAATAATCATACTGAATGTAAATGGATGCAATGCACCCATTAAAGAGACGGAGAGTGACAGAATGGATAAGAAAACAGGATCCATCAATATGCTGTCTACAAGAGACACACATTAGAAACAAAGACGTGAATTTATTAAATGTCAAAGGTTGGGAAAAAATATATCAAGCTAACAGCTACCAAAAAGAGCAGGAGTGGAAATACTAATCTCAGATAAAATCGACTTTCAAACAAAATCCACCATAAAAGACAAAGAAGGACACTATATAATGATTAACGGGATGATCCATCATGAAGACATAACCATAATAAACAGATACGCACCCAATGACGGGGCTCCAAAATACATAAAACAAACTCTAACAACACTGAAAAGAGAAACTGGAAGTTCCACAATCATAGTAGGAGACTTCAACACACCACTCTCAGTAAAGGACAGAACAACTAAGAAGAAACTCAGCAAAGATACAGAAGACCAAAAGGGCACAATCAGCCAACTTGACCTCATAGACATATATAGAACACTCTATCCAACCGCTGCAAAGTACACATTCTTTTCCAATGCACATGGAACGTTCTCCAGAATAGACCACATCTTAGGCCACAGAGCAATCCTCAACAGGATCAAAAATGGTGTGATAAGTCAAAGTGTCCTCTCTGAACCAAATGCCATCAAGGTAGAAATTGACAACAGAAAGAGCAAGGAAAAAGAATCAATTACTTGGAAACTGACTAATCCCCTGCTTACACATCACTGGGTAATAGAAGAAATCAGAGATGGAATCCAAAAATTCCTCGAATCAAATGAGAATGAAAACACATCATACCAAAACCTTTGCGACACAGCAAACGCAGTCCTCAGAGGGCAATTTATAGTAATACATGCACACATCAAAAAAGAAGAAACGGACAAAATCAAAACATTAACTACAGAACTCAAACAAATAGAAAGAGAACAGCAAAAAAAGCCCACAGCCACTGGAAGAAAGGAAATAGTAAAGATCAGAGAAGAAATAAATGAAATAGAGAACAGAAAAACAATAGAAAGGATCAACAAAAAAAAAAGCTGGTTCTTTGAAAGAATCAACAAAATTGACAAAACACTGGCCAGACAGACAAAAGAAAAACAGGAGAGGACGCAAATAACCTAAATAAGAAATGAAATGGGGGACATTACAACAGACCCCTCCGAGATAAAAAGGATTATAACAGAATATTATGAGAAACTATACACCAACAAATTTGAAAACTTAGAGGAAATGGAGGAATTTCTAGAAACACACTACCTACCCAAACTACAACAATGTGATGTTGAAAATCTGAACAGACCCATAACAAGAGAAGAGACTGAGAAGGTAATAAAAAGTACTCCCAACCTAAAAAAGCCCTGGCCCAGATGGCTTCACTGGTGAATGCTACAAAAGATTTTCAGAATACCTTGTACCAGTACTACTCAAGCTATTTCAGACCATTGAAAACGAAGCAACACTTCCAAATTCATTCTATGAAGCCAGCATAATGCTGATACCAAAACCAGGCAAAGACGTCATACAAAAAAGAAAATTACAGACCAATATCTCTCATGAATACAGATGCAAAAATCCTTATCAAAATTCTAGCCAATAGAATTCAGCATCATATCAAAAAAGTGATACACCACGACCAAGTAGGATTCATACCAGGTATGCAAGGATGGTTCAACATTAGAAAATCAATCAATGTAATCCACCACATAAATAAAAGGAAAGAAAAGAATCACATGATCATCTCAATTGATGCAGAAAAGGCATCTGACAAAGTCCAACACCCATTCCTGACAGAAACTCTCAATAAAATAGGTATAGAAGGGAAATTTCTCAACATAATAAATGGCGTCTATGCAAAACCAACAGCCAACATCATTCTTAATGGAGAGAGGCTGAAAACATTCCCCTTGAGAACAGGAAAAAGACAAGAATGCCCTTTATCACCACTCCTATTTACCATGGTGCTGGAAGTACTAGCTAGAACAATAAGGCAAGAAAAAGAAATAAAAGGCATCCAAATTGGTAATGAAGAAGTGAGACTGTCCCTGTTTGCAGATGATCTGATACTACACATAGAAAACCCTAAAGACACCACGAGAAATCTACTGGAACTAATAGAAAGATTCAGCAGGGTAGCAGGATATAAGATATACATACAAGCATTAGTTGGATTCCTATACACCAAAAAGGAGAACAATGAAAAGGAAATCAGGAAAACAATACCGTTTATAATAGCCCCTAAAAACATAAAATACTTAGGGATAAATCTAACCAGGGATTTAAAAGACCTACACAAAGAAAACTACAAAACACTACTGCAAGAAACCCAAAGGGATCTACATAAATGGAAAAACACCATGCTCATGGATAGGTGGACTCAACATGGTAAAAATGACAATTCTACCCAAAGCAATTTACA
Organism: Dugong dugon; assembly: GCA_030035585.1. NCBI lineage: Eukaryota > Metazoa > Chordata > Mammalia > Sirenia > Dugongidae > Dugong > Dugong dugon. The sequence goes on along the minus strand of CM057475.1, from coordinate 878,979 downwards.
AAAACAACACAATCCCGATGCAAATAACAACAACATTCTTCAAAAAGATGGAAAAACTAATCATTCACTTTATATGGAAAGGGAAAAAGCCCCGAATAAGTAAAACACTACTGAAGAAGAAGAATACAGTAGGAGGACTCACACTACCTGACTTCAGAACCTACTATACAGCTACAGTAGTCAAAACAGCCTGGTACTGGTACAACGACAGATACATTGACCAACGGGAAAGAATTAAGAACCAAGATGTAAATCCATCCACCTATGGTCATCTGATTTTCGACAAGGGCCCAAAGTCCATCAAATCGGGGAAAAGACAGTCTTTTTAACAAACGGTGCTGGCAAAACTGGATATCCATCTGCAAAAAAAAGAAAAAAGAAACAAGACCCATACATCACGCCGTATACAAAAACTACTTCAAAATTGATCAAAGACCTGAATATCAAGCCTAAAACTATAAAGTTCATAGAAGAAAAAATAGGACCCACACTACAGGCCTTACTACACGGCATTAACAGGATACAAACCATAACCATCAATGCACAAATCCCAAAGGTAAGCTAGATAACTGGGATCTTCTAAAAATCAAACACCTATGCTCTTCAAAAGACTTCACCAAAAGAGTAAAAATAGAACCTAGAGACTGGGAAAAATTTTTGGACAGTACAAGTCAGACAGAGGTCAAATCTCCATAACCTACAAGAAAATCCAACACTTCTACAAGAAAAAGACTAATAATCCTATTAAAAAATGGGCAAAGGAAATGAACAGACCCTTCACCAAAGAAGACATTCAAATGGCCAGCGGACACATGAGGAAATGCTCAAGACCACTACCCATTAGAGAAATGCAAATGAAAACCACAATGAGATACCATCTCACCCCGGCATTACTGGCACGAATCAAAAACACTGGAAATAACAAATGTTGGAGGGGCTACAGGGAGATCAGAACTCTTACGCACTGCTGGTTGGAATGCAAAATGATACAACCATTCTGGAAAATGATATGGCACTCCCTCAGAAAGCTAGAAATAGACATACCATTCTATCTAGCAATCCCACTCCTAGGAATATGTCCTAGAGAAATAAGAGTTGTCACTCAAATAGACATATGCACACCTATGTTCATGGCAGCTTTGTTCACAATAGCAAAACGATGGAAACAACCTAGATGCCCATCAGCATATGAATGGATAAACAAACTATAGTACATACACACCATGGAGTACTATGCAACGAGAAAGAACAATGATGAATCTGTGAAGCATCTCATAACATGGATGAAACTGGAGGACATTATGCTGAGTGACATAAGTCAATCACAAAAGGACAATTATTGTAGGAGACCTCTATTGAAAAAGCCATGAAAAAGTTCCCACACAAAATATAACAATCTTTGTTGGTTACCAGGGATGGGAGGTGTGGGTGGGAAATACTAAATAGGCAATAGATAAGTGGTATCTTGGGTGAAGGGTAAGACAGTGCACAATACAGGGGAAACCAGCACAACTTGTGTAAGAGAAGGTAATGGAAGCTCCATAGACACATCCAAACTCCCTGAGGGACTGAAATGCTGCGTGGAAGGCTGTGGGGACCATGGTCCCAGGGAACATCTAGCTCAATTGGCATAACACAGTTTATAAAGACAATATTCTTCATTCTACCTTGGTGAGTAGTTTCTGGGGTCTTAAAAGCCTGTGAGCAGCCATCTAAGATACTCCACTGGTCTCATCCCTTCGGGAGCAAGGGAGAATGAAGAGAACAGCATACACGGAAAAGATTAGTCCGAAGGACTAATGGTCCATAGCTACCAAGGCCTCCGCCAGACTGAGTCCACTACAGCTAGATGGTGTCTGGCTACCATCAGTGACTGCTCTGACCAGGATCACAACAGAGAGTTCTAGACAAGGCTGGAGAACGATGTACAACAAGATTCTAACTCACAAAAAAACGACCGGGTTTTCTGATCTAAAGGAGACTGGAGAAACCCCGAGAGTATGGCCCCCAGACACACTTTTACCTCAGTGGTGAAGTCATTTCCGAGGTTCACCATTCAGCCGCGGAGTGGACAGCCCCATAAAACCAAATGGGACTAATAAGGCACAGCAGTCCAGGGACAAGGGCCAGAAGGCAGAAGGGGACAGGAAAACTGCTGATAGGGAACCCAGGTTGAGTAAGGATAGTGTTGATGTGTTGTCAGGTTGTTAATCATTGTCATAGGGCAGCATGTGTAGTAACTGTTAAATGAGAAACTGTTTTGTTCTGTAAGCCTTCATCTAAAGTGAGAATAGCAGCACAATTGGAAGAACATACTCGATGTCACTGAACTGTGCATGTAGAAATTTTTGAAATGGTGTATCTTTGGCTATGTATATTTTCACCAAAAAAAAGGTCGAGAAGGGAGAGGGTTGACATGTTGCGGGGTTATTAACCAATGTCATAAAACCATATATGTACGACTGTTTCATGAGAAACTATTTGTTCTGTAAGCCTTCACCTGAAGTACAATATTAAAAAAAAAGGAAAATAAAACCATAAACAAAAAACACTCTGGCTGCAGTACAGAGAAGGGACTGTGGAAGACAAAGAGGACTGCTAGGGAAACCAGTAAGAAGGCTGATTGTGGGAGTCCAGGAAGGAAATAGGATGATGTTGGTAAAGAGCTATAAATAATCACAGGTGTTTCTCCCCTTGGTTTCCCAGAGTTACATGTAATCTCTATGGTACTAGTTCTAAGGAAACGATTTTTTCTTCCATTTGAGAGAAGTGGAAATGTGAGACTGATATCTTAAAGTCGTCTTACATTAAGTATAACCCAACTGAAAAGAAAGCAAAAACCTCAAATGCATATATAACTAGCACTATTGACAACGCAGAGCCCTGGTTGCCCAGTGGTTAAGAGCTACAGTGAGCTATGGCTGCTAACCAGAAGGTCAGCAATTTGAATTCACCAGGTGCTCTTTGGAAACCCTATGGAGCAGTTCTACTCTGCCCTATAGGGTCACTATGAGACGGCAGCAGGTTTTATGAACCACACACACAAGCACAACGTTGGTGTGCACACTGTGAAGAATTGCTATTCTCTAGGACTCTAAAGAAATAGTAGTGAGAAATTATATTTAATAAATAAAGTTCTTTACCCCTAAAATTTTAAAATTAAGTCATGTGTGGCATAATCTAGCAAAGGAAATTCTGTTAAGAAAACCTGATAATGAGCATCGCGTGTTTAGCACCACTGAAGCGGAAAGGCAACTAAATAGGAAATGTTGTCAAACACAAGCAGGAGGATTTTCCCTTCCATTTTCATTTCTCCAAAAACAGCAGAGTCAAGTATAACAGCAATCCTTCTTTGCTCTATAGTGGCCAATAACAGATGATTTTAGATGAACACAATTGCCTTTTCATGACTGCCTGAGTGAATCAGAATTTGAGAATCACCTACATATTTCTTAATCTAAAGAGTCTATCAAATGAATTTTAAAATTTATGTTTGGTTTTAAAAACACAACTATATTCACATTATCTTCAAAATCCCATTTGGCAATAAACAATTACGTCAAGTTAACAAATTTATGGAGGAAGTACCAAGGAAATTTGAAGGAAACAAGTTTTAGAGCCCTGTTCTAGTTTGTTCACTGTTACGAGGCTATTGTCACCTTTTTAAAGTTGAAAACATCCACAGGCACAGTAGCTCTTACCTTCCAAATATGCAGGAGTTCCAGCTCAAAGGAAAATGGCTACCTTCCATCCCCGTCCTCCTGATGAGGACCACATGTCCCAAAGGAGCCATTATCTAAACTCTATAGCACAAGCAGCAAAGAATTGGCAGATGTTCCAAAAGGTTTGCCAAAGCCAACAGAAGAACAACTCTTCCACCGCAACAACACGTCGCTGAATAAAACAAAAGGAGGAAAAATGACTCTCAAAGCAAAGGAGCTACAAAGTGACCTTTAGATGACAAATTAGAGTCTCTTGGGCAACGAACCTATTCCACTGCCTACGGCCCACACCTTATATGATTTACATGACTCCTGTCTGAACTCCGGCCGGACCCAGGGCTGCACCCCGAGTGCGCCTCTCATAACAAAACTCTGTCCCCTCCGGCTCCAGAAGCTTCCTGGGGCCCCCAAAGAAACTCAGCCGGATCATTGCGCATAAATTGCGACTCGCTCCCTACAGTTCCCAGTCTAGGACCCCAGGCGGTAACCGAGGACCACTCGGAACCCAGATCACACTCTTGGCGATCTTCCACCAACAGAGCTCAGGCAGCTCCCCGGGAAAGACTAGCTCAAGATCTTCACGAGCTCTGTAACTGTCCCCAAATCGCAAATCCACTCTACACGTCCACCACCCACCGCAGCCAATCACCTACATAGCCTGCCAGCTGCCTGCCGCCAGTCCTCAATGCTGTCAGGTGCCAACTCACAAACGGTCTAGGTGCCACAAATGACTCATGCCCACAAATGGTCAGGCCAGCTGCCGGCTCCCGCTGAGCTGACCACCCAGAAGGAACGGAGGAGTTGGAGGGGGATAGAGTGGGGTTCGCAGGCAAGGGACTGAATGGAACAATTAGGACACTTCATTAGGAAGAAAAACATTATTGTCTTCATAATATCAAACACCCATTGCCTTCCAGTCAATTCCTACTCATGGTGACCCCGTGAATCAGAGGAAAGCATAAAGAGGGCAAAAACGGAACACAATCCCACCAAAACAATAACCTTTCTTGCCTTAATTTACGGCCGAAATAGGTAGAAACGTGATTTGATGTTTCTCACTGCTGGGCTTAAAAAGTTTAAAGTAATAACCTTTCTCCACTTCTTCCATCTCCTCAAAGATAACTATTTTTCACAGTTTCTTGTGTATTTTCCCAGGAATGCAAATATGATTCAGTTTTTCAAAACTACACAGACACACAAAAAGATAATAATATACACATTATTCTATGCTGCTTGTTCTCTGTTTATTAAATCCTGAGGCTATCCTCCTTAATCCGATACTGCCCATTTTACTTGGCTTTTTTTTTGGCGACTGCAGAGTATTCTCTTGTAGGGAACCATGATTTATTTAATTAATTCCATTGTTTCACATTTATGTTTATAATGTTTTCCTATTAGAGATAATTCTGCCATTAAGAAACCTTGTACATTACAGGATGGATGAATCTTAAAATAATCACGCAGAGTGAAAGAAGCCAGATACATAAGAATACATACTAAGCGATTCTGTTTTAAAATATATATATATATATAAACTCTAGAGAATGTAAACTAATCTATAGTGATAGTATGTACAGTAGTGGTGGGAGGAGATGGAGGGAAGAAAGGTGGAATTATAAAGGGAACAAAGAAACTTTGGAAGACGATGAGTATGAGCCCTATATTGATTGTGGAGATGTCACAGTTTATACAACATGATGAAATTTTACACTTTAAATATATGCAGTTTATTGTATGTCAATTATACTTCCAGAAAGACACTTAAGAAAAAATCCTTTTCATATTTTCCTAGCAATCTATTGGGTCAGAAGATGAGTACACATAATATTGTTCTGTGTATTACCAAATGGCCCTCTAGAAGTTTGAACTCATTATTTCTTTCACCACCCATTTACCAGTATGTTGAGATATATATATTACTTCTTTAATGTCAATCTAGTAGATAAAATAACAAAACTGATCATCTCTTTGTTTGGATTTGTGTGTCTTTCCTGGACAGTGATGTTGAACATCCTTCCATGTTGGTGTCTGTAGTAATTTCCTATGGTTGCTGTAACAAGTGAACACAAACTTGGTGGCTCAAAACAACACAAATTTGTGAGTTTATAGTCCTGGAGATCAGACATGAAATGAGTCTCACTGGGTAAAATCAATGTGCCTTCAGGAGGCTCTAAGAAAGAATCTATCTCTTTCCCATTCCCAGCTTCTGGAGGCTGCCCACATCCTTGGCTCTTGACCTCCTTCCATATTTAAAGCCGGTAATGTGACTTAAGTCTTTCTCATATCACCTCACTCTGACTCTCTTTCCTGCCTCCCTCTTTCACTCATATAAGCACCCTTGTAATCACACTGGGTTTACTAGGCTAATCCAGGTTGATCTCCCCTCTAAGGTCTGTTTATCAGCAAACTTCATTCTATCCGCAACCTTAATCCCCTTTTGCCATGTTACATGACGTAACATAGTCACAGGGTCCAGGGATTAGGATGACGATATAGGGGTGGGGGAGAACTATTCTTCCTATCAAAGGGTTCATTACATTTCTTTTACTTATGCACATTGTCTATTTTTCTATTTTTGTTTAAATTTTATCTTGTTAGCCTAAGTTTTTCTTAAATTGAGGACATTAACTATTTGATAATTTATTACAGTTTTCTCTCCCAGTTGTTATTTGTTTCTCTCTAACGTGTAGTTCTTTTTAAAAAAAAGTTGTCATTAAATATCATTGTATCTTGCTTAGGAAGGACTTGTTCATTCATTGGAAGAACTCTCTGAGTTCCATTGTAAAGGAATACCGCTGACTTCTGTATAAAGACCAGACCAGAGGAGGCCAGAAGCAGAACAGGGAGAAACCAGTTGAAGGCCACTGAAAGAATCCAACGTAGGTGGCTGCATGTGGTTGTTTTCCGTATCTAAAGTGAAAGTAGAACTGGCAGGAATTGCTCAGGGATCAGGTGTGTGTATGTGTGTGTGTGTGTACATGTGTAAAGAGAGAGACAGAGAGATTCTTAAAGGTTTTTGCTTGAGCAGTTGGGTGAAAAGGCAGTTTCATTTAGTGAAATGGTAAAGCCTGGCAGGAGGGGGGCTGTCTTTTTGTGTCTGAAGTTCAAGGGTCCAGGGATGTGTTGACATGTAGGTGGTTTTTCAAACCCCCATCCTCAACGATGTCACCTAGAGTACTTGTATGAAAGAAAGAGTAAGGGTCTGAAGGTGGAGCCTTGGAGCCCTCCAACCACAGGAAGAGAGGAGGATTAAGCACATGAATCAGTGAAGGAAGTCAGTGGGGTAGGAAGAAGATCTGGAGACTGAAGCAAGGGAATCTAATGTTTCCAGAAGGAGAAGGGGGTGATGAACCATGCCAAATGCTGCCACGGTCAAGGAAGATGTGGACCGAGAAGTGATCCTTGGTCTTGTCAATCAGAGGTCACTGATGACCATAAGTAGCAGACGAAGGGGTAGGAACAAAAGCCTGATTGGAGGGAATTTCAAGGACAACGGTACCAGGAGAACAGAACCAACACTCTAAAGTTTGGTTCTAGAGGGCAATGAGTCTTTAGCTGAAGGGTGATGGATTTAGGGAGGGGTATTTAAAGATGGAGAAGTTGTTCAACATTCAGTAATAGGTTTATTTTAGCATCCAAACTCTTGCTCAGCCCTATGAGGCCATATATGATCTATCCTCTCCTGGCTCCTTGGTCTTCTTCGTTTTTTTAAATTATTGTACTTTAGATGAAGTTTTATAGAACAAACTAGCTTCTCATTCAACAGTTAGTACACATATTGTTTTATGACATTGGTTATCAACCCCCAAGACATGTCAACACTCTCCCTTCTTGATCTTGGGTTCCTTATTACCAGCTTTCCTGTCCCCTCCTGCCTTCTAGTCCTTGCCCCTGGGCTGGTGTGCCCCTTTAGTCTCTTTTTGTTTTATGGGCCTGTCTAATCTTTCGATGAGTGAACCTCAGGAGTGACTTCCTTACTGAGCTAAAAGGGTGTCCGGGAGCCATACTGTCAGGGTTTCTCCAGTCTCTGTCAGGCCAGTAAGTCTGGTCTTTTTTTTGTAAGTTAGAATTTTATTCTCCATTTTTCTTCAGCTCTGTCCAGGACCCTTTATTGTCATCCCTGTCAGAGCAGTCAGTTGTGGTAGCCGGGCACCATATAGTTGTACTGGACTCAGTCTGGTGGAGGCTGTGGTAGTTGTCATCCATTAGTAAATTGGACTAATCTTTCCTTTGCGTCTTTGGTTATCTTCTTTCTCCCTTGCTCCCAACAGGGTGAGGCCAGTGAAGTATCTTAGATGGCTGCTCACATGCTTTTAAGACCTCAGATGCTACTAACCAAAGTAGAATGTAGAATATTTTCTTTATAAACTATGTTACGCCAATTGAGCTAGATGTTCCCTGAGAACATGGTCTCCACAGCCCTCAGCCCAGGAATTTGGTCCCTCAGGGAGTTGTTTCCATCCACACCCCTTCCCTCCCTCATAACCATCAAAGATTGTTTCTTTTTGTGTGTAAAGCTTTTCATGAGTTTTTATAATAGTGATCTTATACAATATTTGTCGTTTTGTGATTGACTTATTTCACTCAGTGTAATGCCCTCCAGATTCATCCATGCTGTGAGATACTTCATATATTCATCATTGTACTTGCATACTACTCCACTTTACCGCATGTACCATGTACCATAGTTTGTTTATCCATTCATCTGTTGATGGGCATCCAGGTTGTTTCCACCTTTTTGCTATTGTGAACAATGCTCCAGTTTACATGGGTGTGCATATGTCTATTCATGTAACGGCTCTTATGTCTCTAGGATATATTCCTAGGAGTGAGATGGCTGGATCATACAGTATTTCTGTTTCTAGCTTTCTAAAGAAGTGCCATATGGTTTTCCAAAACGGTTGTACCATTTTGCATTGCCACCATCTGTGGGTAAGGGTACCAAGCTCCCTGCAGCCTTTCCAATGTTTGTCATTTCCTGGTTTTTTTGATTCATGCCAGTAATGCTGGGGTGAGATGGTATCTCATTGTGGTTTTGATTTACATTTCTCTAATGGCTAGTGATAGCGAGCATTTCTTCATCTGTCTGTTAGTCACTTGAATGTCTTCTTTGGTGAAGTGTCAGTTCATTTCCTTTGCCTATTTTTTAAGTTGCATTTTTTGTCTTTTTGTTGTAGAGCTGTTGGATTTTCCTGTAGATTTTAGAGATGAGAACTTTGCCAGTTTTGTTAGAAGAAACAGTCTGCCCACCACCAGCTGCTTTCTCAAATGTTCTCTCAGTGGGAGAAGACTGGAGGGTGCCTGCCTTGCAAGTATTTGAATCCCCTGGTTCTCAAAGGGAACTTTGCATAACAGGGAATGAACATACTGTTGGCTTTCAAAGCAAAAGAGGCAGATTGTTTGCCTTCAGCTAGAGGATGGCAGAAGAGGTTCAGTTTCGCTGACTAAACCTTGTGTGCTTAACGCGAGCATGTAGCTTCTTCCCTGCCAGAAAGACAAAGCAAGAGACTGTTGCTCTCATTCTGGGGATTGAGAACGATTCACTGACTGTGTTTGAAAATCCCTCTGTGTTCCATGCCTAAGAATGTAGCCTGTGCATTCTGTACCTGGATAAAGTGTACGACTTTTCTCCCTTTCAAGTAGTTGAAGCCATTCAGGGTTTCCAGCATTCCAGGAGGCATTCTGTGCTGCGAGGCTGAGAATACCGCTTTACAGACGGTATCCCTGAAGGAGAAGAGAAATGGCATTTCTCCCGTTCTGGAACACGAAAGAGACAAAAGCGCAGTTTTGCTGAATAAAAACTACGTTCCCAACAAGTATAAGTTCCCAAATACACCACATGAAAGAGAAGGCAAAATATGGCGTAGTGGGTGCCTAGATAATAAGTATGGTTATGTCTTCATGATGGATCGTCCTTCTAATCATTATATAATGCCCATCTTTGTCTTTCATGGTGGATTTTCTATTAAGGTCTATTTTATCTGAGATTAGTATCATCACTTCTGCTGTTTTGGGGTACCTGTTTGCTTTATATATTTTTTTCATCCTTTGATTTTTAATAAATTTACGTCTTTGTTTCTAAGGTGTATCTCTTGTAGACAGTATAGGATAGATGCTGATTTTTTATTTATTCTGTCACTCTCTGTCTCCTATGAGTGCATTTAGGCCATTTACATTCCATGCTATTATTGATAGATGTGAGATTATTGCTGTCATTTTGCAGTGCTATTTTTGTGGTGCTGACATTTTCTTTGTTCCTCTTACTCTCCTATACTGAATTCCTTTTGTTCGTGGGTTTGTTTTTTCATTTCTTTTGTTTTTCTAGATTTTTTTCTTACTGAGACTTTAGGTTTATCTTTTTTCTCTTGATGAGTAGGTGTGTTAACTTTCTTTGTGCTTACCTTGAAATCTACCTGTATCTTCCTAGGTTTGAACCAGTCTTTTATTACTTGGTATTGCCTTGCCTTCCTCTCCTTTAGAAAGTTCTATACCTACACCCTTTATTCTGTCTTTTCTTGTTCTGATATTGTTGTCATTTACAGACTAACCTCTCTGGATCCCAGTTGTAAGTCTTTTAGTTTTCAAAAATCCTTGGGAGTTCGTTTCCTACGTTGGTATCTGGCTGGTGCGACCTCGCATCTTAGATTCAGGCCCCTAATTTCACCATCATATTTGAACGAGAGTTTCACAAGCTATATTATTCTTGGCTGGCAGTTTTTTCTTTCAAGATTTTGTATATGTCATACCATTGCCTTCTTGCCTCCATGGTTTCTGCTGAGTAGTTAGAGCTTAGTCTTGTTGTTTCCCCTCTGTATGTGACTTTGTGGTTTTCTTGAGCTGCTCTCAGCATTCTTTCTCTGTCTTTGGTTTTAGCCAGTGTGATTATGATATGCCTTGATGATTTTCTTTTGGGGTTTATCCTATATGGGATTCTTTGAGCTTCTTGGATGGTCAGCTTTCCATCTTTCATGACATTAAGGAAGTTTTCTGTCAGCAATTCTTCAGTGATTCTCTCCGTGTTTTCCATTTTCTCCCCCTGTTCTAGAACTCTGCTCTCTCACAGAGTTTTGATTTTAAATGTATCCCACATCATTCTCAGCTTTTCTTCATTTTTCCTAGTTCTTTTTTCTAATTTTTTCCTAAAAAGAGTGTCTCAGTTATTGAGTGCCACTGTAACAGAAATACCACAAGTGTATGGCTTTAAGAAACAGAAGTTTATGCTCTCACAGTCTAGTAGGCTGAAAGTCCAAATTCAGGGCATTAGCTTCAGGGGAAGTGTTTTCCTGTCAATTCTGGAGGAAAGTTCTTGTCATCAATCTTCCCCTGGTCTAGGAGCTTCTCTGTGCAGGAACCCAGATCCAAAGGATGTGCTCTGCTCCTGGCACTGCTTTCTTGGTGGTATGAGGACCTCACTCTCTGCTTGATTCTCTTTCCTTTTCTATCTTGTAAGATAAAAGGTGGTGCAGGGCAGTCTCCAGGGAAACTCCCTTTATACTGGATCAGGGATGTGACCTTAGTAAGAGTGTTACAATCCCACCGGAATCCTCTTTAACATCAAATTCCAATCACAGAGTGGAGGGCAACCACACAATACTGGGTATCATGGCCTAACCAAGTTGACATATATATTTGGAGGACACAGTTCGATCCATGACACCGAGTATTTGTCTTCAATTTTGCTGTTCCTGTCTTCCATCGTTTCAAGCATGATCTTCAGAATGCCTCTGACACTGTCCATTTCTGAAAACTTGTTGTTTATCATTTGGATTTCTAATTACTGTTTTTGTATGATTTCTAGTTGTGAATTAGTTTGGACATTTTGCTCATGTGTTATTTTCCTGAATTCTTCTATTGTTTTATCTGTCTTTTCCGTGATTTTGACTGCCTTTTCCTTGATTTTGTCTATTTTTTTCCTCATCCTTGTCTACTTTCTGCTTCAACTCTTGGGTAGCTCTGAATATTGCAGATTTGGATTCCCTATCAGGCAGTTCTAGTGCCTTTTCTTCGACTGAAAAGTCATCTGGTGTTTTATTTTGATGCCCACTGGAATCATCCTGTCCTGTTTTTTTATGTTTTCTATTTTCTTCTGTCTTCAGGACATTCAGTAGTTATTTTCTTTGTTGATTTATTGTAGACTTGTTTGTTCTGTCCCCCTTTTTTGCTTTATTTGGTCTTGTTTGCTTGTCTGTGGGCATGAGGTTTTCACCCCCTTGTGCAATGGGTAGAGCCAGTAGCTCAGCTATGGTGCAACAGGACAAGTCTTGTTGAAGGGGAGGGGCTAGGACGGGTTGTTTGTAGCATGAACTGTGGCCAACAGGAGTGGGCTGGGGTTCACTGCAGATGGTGTTTCAGGCCTGGAATGCCATGATATATAGATGAACCAGGTCTGCCATCCTGAAACTCAGAGACTTGGGAGTGCAGTGTGCAGTTAACAGTTAACAATGAGACAAACAAATGGACAAGATCATCTTTGGTATTGAGGAGGGCTATGAAGACAATAAAATAAGGTGGATCACTAGGAGATGTTGAAGCCAAGAACTGATGACAGCATGGGAACCTTGATCCAGGGGCAGACTGTGCTCCACTCTCATGCTGAGGCACACCTGGGACACAGAGCTGAAGATCCTGACGCAGCTCACGAGACCCTACACCACCACTTGGCCCAGGCTCCTTCTCCTACTCCATAGTCAGCTGTGTCCAAACCCAGGGCTACACATAGCCACACTGATTCCCATTGCATTATGTACCTGACGGATTCTCAGAAGGGACTGCAAAATTGGACTTTCCAGGCTAATGTAACTATTTGTTTTTCGTAGTAGCCTTCAAGTAGGCTCCTACTCACAGTGACCTTATGTATAACAGGAGGAAACATTGCCAGTTCATGATCTTTAATATGTTTGAGTACATTTTTGCAAGTATTTTTTCAGTTGAACTCCTTGAGGGTTTCCCTTGATTTTGCTGAACTTCTACTAAGCAGGATGTCCTTTTCTAGCGATTAATCTTTCCTGATGATGTACACAAAGTAAGTGAGCTTTGCACACTTGTCATCTTTTCTTCCAAGGAGCATTCTGCTGTACTTCTTCCAAGATTGATTTGCTCACTTTGCTGACTGTCCACAGTATATTCAATATTCTTAACCAATGTAATTTGAATGTGCCCATTCTTCTTCCGTCTGGCTTTTTTATTGTCCAGCGGACACATGCATATGAAGTGACTGAAAAGACCGTACAAGCTTCCACTGGCTTCCTCGCTGAAATCCGGAACCTGTTCCAAACCTGATAAAACAGCAACTTCACTTTTGAACAGTATCGATAACACTGCAGAAGGCACCGGCCTGACCTCAGCAAGGAGCTCTGAGGTTGACTTTCGAAAAATAATCACGAAGAAGAAGAATCTTCAACATATCTATACTGGGTCATGATATCCTAAAGTTGACTAGGAAGCAAAATGCTGTGAAACAAGAAATGGGTTACAATTTTAAGATACATTTAATCATCTTGAATTGTGATTTTTGTGATATGTTTTGAAATATACCTAAAGTCATCCACTTTGGCACAAAAGTTAAAATCTTGCAACTATAAAAAATTGTGGGAGGAGAAAACAAAAATATGTATTGCCCAAGTTGTAAAGAAGTTTATTAATAAATTTTAAGAAACTAGCAGCATACTGCCATAAAATAGCTCTGAGCAAATTTTTTGTAGTTGCAAGCAGTGATGCAAACAGATACATATACAACAATGTTCACTGCAGCACTATTCACAATAGTCAAATTGTAGAAACATCTCTAATATCCATCCATAGATGAAAGGATAAATAAAATGGGGTACATACATGCAATGGAATATTTCTCTGCCATAAAGGGAAATAAACTCCTCAGACATGCCACAGCATGGATGAACCTTGAAAACATGTTAAGTAAAATTAAGCAATCATAAAAAGACAAATAATGCAAGGTTTCACTACTATGAAATACCTAGAATAGGTAAAGGTATAGAGATTAGAGTTTAATAGTGCTAACCAGGGGTGGGAGAGACAGGGAAAGGAGGACATCGTTGCTCATGCAACATAGAGTTTTTCTTTATGAGGTTATGAAATTTGGCAGTGGATACTGGTGATGATAGCACAATATAATTGGTGTAATGTGCTTTATGAAATCGTACACTTGAAAAAGTTGAATTGGCAAACGTGTTCTTCATATGTTTACAATTATAATTTTTTTTTTAATTCAAGTTTCATCAACTGAAGTGAATTTTTAGGATTCCTTAAATAATTGGAATCATTATATAAAAAGACAAAGCGTTTGGATGTCAATAACACTTGGCACCTTTAGGTTAGGAGTCAAATGCTTTAGCCCCTGGCCCACCAGGGCTCCTTCCCAGAAGTGAAAGCAAGAGCAAAAACTGTGTATCCACAGGCACTGCAACCAGGGAATATATGAGTCAGATTCAGGACCATTACGTATCAAACTCCATAAATAGTGCCTCCACCTTTTTGCATATGTAAATTTTGAGGGGTTTGGAGTGAGCCTGTAAAGAATGTCATATAAATGATATTACTGCCTAATGGGGTTTCAAAGGAGGAAAATTATATCTGAAGTATTACAGAGGGAGGATCCAAAAATCTCCCAAAGCAAATAATTTAACTTCTTTCTTTAACCAATGTCATATTTTTTGGCTTCTCAAACTATCAATGAGCAGTATCTTATTTTCAATATGAAAAGAAAAGAAAAAAACCCAAACCTATTGCCCTCGAGTCGATTCTGACTCATAGCAACCCTATAGGACAGAGTAGAAGTAACGCATAAGGTTTCCAAGCAGGGGCTGGTGGATTCGAACTGCTGACCTTTTGATTAGTAGCCAAGCTCTTCAGCTCTGTGCCACCAGGGCCCCACACGAAGAAGACTAATAATTTTATAATAAGTAAAAGTTAATTTATAATAAATCAACAATAAAAAGATGTATTCAATATAGTACATATATTGAAGAAGTAGAGCCAGCATGCTTATTAGAAGCAAGGATGGGGAGACTTCATCTGACATACTTTGGACACCTTATAAGGAGGGAGCAATCCCTGGAGAAGGACATCATGCTTGGTAAAGTAGAGGGTCAGTGAAAGAGAGGAAGACCCTTCACGAGATGGATTGACACAGTGGCTGCAACAATGGGCTCTAACATAGCAATGATTGTGAGGACAGCGCAGGACCTGGCAGCATTTCCTTCTGTTGTACATGGGCTCACTATGAGTCAGAGTAGACTCGACGGCACCTAACAACAGCAACAGGCAATATAAGCTCATTTTTATTATTCTATTCATGTGCAATAATATTATGCTGTCAATTTACTATAACATTATCTCAGTACTCAATTTTAATACTTATTTTGTAACACACCAGTAACAAAGAGTTCATCCACCTATTGGTGGTGCTTCTCCAGCCACAATTCAGCTAACTTTAGAGTAGGTTTCCTTACACCTACTAACAAGTTAAGCTAGCGGACAGTGTTTGCTTTTCTCAAAAACTAGCTTTTCCCACAGAAGCTGGTGAGCAGCAGGTTCAACATTAAGGTTACTCTATATATAGGTGAGGAGAAATACTTAGCAATAGTGGAGACCTTGAAACTGAAGTGCCTATTGATGATATCAGGTGCACTTATGATATGTCTCCTAAGCAGTCCCTTCCTACTGGGTCCTATTGAGCTAGCTTGTGAAGCTTCCTAAAACCTGGGAAAAATAGAAATGCTTAGGACTAACTCTAAACATACAAAATCGGAAGTTTTCAAAGATCGGCCCAAAATTGGGGTGTAATAAAATGCCCCATGGTGGCACAGTGGTTAAGAGCTGAGTTGCTAACCAACAGCTTGGCAGTTCAAATCCACCAGCCACTCCTTGGAAACACTATGGGGCAGTTCTACTCCATCCTATAGGTTTGTTAGGAGTCAGAATCTACTTGATGGCAATGGGTTTCTTGGATGGTTGCTTCTACCCTAAAATACTCTAGTAATAATAGATTCTGTCACCTGGAAGAGTAAAGTTATGCTCCTCTAGTTTCACAGGACATCTGTCTATCAAAACTGGGAAGCATCTTAGACGCTCAGAATTTTCATAATGTGATTGACTTCAGACACATAAAGATGGATGCCTGAGAGACAAAAGGAGTCACACAATAAGGTAAATAAAAGAGTTCACAAGTTTGAGTTCTCAATTTGGGGTGTCTCAACCATAGGTTTGCAAGAAATAAGATCAGGGGATGCTCTAGGAGGCTTTTACAGCGAAAGTGTAAGGCTGACTCACTACTCTTATTTTGAATTATAAAGAGCAAGCATAGATAAGGAACCCTGGTGGCACAGTACTTGGCTGCTAACTGAATGGGCAGCGGTTTGACACCCTAGGTGTTCTCAGGAGAAAAATGTGGAGGTCTGCTTCTGTAAAAATGTACATGGGGTCACAATGAGTCAGAGTAGACTCGATGGCACCTAACAACAGCAACAGGCAATGTAAGCTCTATGGGAATCTCTACTATTTCCTATGGGGTCGCTAGGAGTCATAATTGATTCAACAACAATGGTTTTTGTTTGTTTTTCGTTTTCCCATCCCTCTTGGTATTCCCTGCTACTTGCTTCCCTAACTGTCTGTACTTCCTCTATGAGACCTTATTGTAATTATCCAGGTCTTCGCTAATAATCTATCACGGTAGACAATGATCTTGCCTAGTAAGACTGTCTACCACAGAGCAAATCATTACTCAGTGAATTAAGGTATTTTATTAATACGCGTCTATACATAAGGTAGGGTTGTAAAGCTTTTAGGAAAAATACATTTACAGCGAAATAAACTCACTAATAACCGCTGCAGAATCATAAAAGCTGGTAATGTCTGCTAAATTGACATTAGGAGATCCAAAGCACATCTGGGGCTTCTGTAGGGAAACATTGCTCATTTTTCATTCAAACTGCTCAAGTAATAGTGTAATAAACTCTGGTTGGTGCAAACTTCTATCTTTTGACTCTGGTGGAACTTCCATGTTTCTAAGACTGTTCTCCTCATAGACTGCTAAGATAGAGTTTTCTGGTACTGCAACATCCACCACTGAACTCCGTGATTCCTGTGAATCTGAAAAATAAGAACAGTGCTATAGATTTCTTTCAAATGCAGAAATCATAATTATGGAAACATTTTTGCTATTATGTTCTTTACCAATTTGCTTCTCTGTGATTTTTAGAGACTGTGCTTGAAAAGTGAGTCCAAGGTGCTGCAGTGTGATTGTTTACTTTGTGTGGCCTTTCTAGCCATGGTCTTGTAACTTCCACCCAGATGCTTGGGTGGGAGTGTGTAATAGGGCAGTTGTCGCCCACCAAGGGGATTGGATTGGTCAGTTTTGCCTTGAAAGAGAGCCAATTGCAGAGCAGAGAGGAAGAACCAAGGAAGAACAGCCAGGAGCAGAGAATGCGTCCTTTCGACCTGAAATCCTTGCGCTGAGAGGCTCCTGGAAGCAGAAAGCTGTGAGAGAGAGAGAGAGAGAGAGAGAGAGAGAGAGCAAGCTGTAACCCTGAAGACGGTGAGAAGCGGTGGCAGGAGAGACCCGGCAGCATAGCTCTGGCAGCAGGAAACAGTGCGGTGGACTTCCAGGCCCATGGAGAGAGAAAACTGAGTGCCTTTGAGGAGAGGCCTAGGGTCAGGGAGAGGTGTGCCTATTAGCACGTTTGGGAAGAGGCTGTCCTGATGGAAGAACTGTATTCTGAGTGTCCTTGAGCCTGAATAGTAACTATCACTTCCCTAATAAGCCCCGTAATCACGAGTATGGTCTGCGAGTTCTGTGTGGCCATTACAACGACTTATCAACTCAGCAGAGAGCTAGAGAGTGCTGTGTGAGGGATGGCTGGTGTCAGAATTAGTAAAGATGGTGGATAGAGGATACTTATCTGATCTCCACCTCATGGGAGTCAGTCTTGCAGTGTATATCTCGGTTCTCCTTCCCTCTTGTGGGGTTGGAGGAGGTCAGGCACTGCCTCTCAGTAGTTTGTATAGTTGGCGTCAGAAGCAGGATTCTTTGCAGTGGCTCCAGACTCATGAAAGCATGGAACTTTGTAAGAGAATGAATGAAGGGGCTAGGGAAGAGAAACCTTTCATTCTTGGATGGTTGCTTTGGTTGCTGCCACCTGTAATGGGTGAAAAGTTGCACCTGGAGTGATCTGGGGCAAAAACCAGGCCAGATAAGCAGGAGGATTGATAAGGGGCTAGGGTCTTCTGGTTCCTAGGAACCAGAGGCCCAAGGTCATTTGCATATGAATGGGAAGATAGTTCAGGTGTAGAGAAAACTAAACTGGAATGTTTTAAAAGGGTTACATGTTTAGGATTATGCATTTAACTGAATGTACTAAGGATATTGAATGTTTCCCCTACCTCAGGTTGTAATGCAGACCTAAATGCATGCTAGAAATGAATATTGGGTATTCTGGATTATAGAGAATGTGTAACTCTGCCTTCAGCCAATACTTGATCGGATATGCTAAAAGAGGAAAAGGAAATACACACTGTTGATTTGAATGTAGTAGCCCTGTGTATAGAGTGAGGGCTTAGGTTGAAAACCTGAGCCCCACCAGTATGTTCATTTGAAAAGACAGGCAGAACCACCTAGAACTGCTCAGAGAACAGAAGATGTGCAACAGAAACAAGGATCTGCAGAAAAAGTGACCATCTGTTTTCTGAATTTCAAGCAAGTGGTTTTCTGTTGGATGCTCCGAGGCAGGAAAAGTCCGTGTCCATCAGAAAGAGTCCCCTTTCAGGCCTGGAAGTTAAAGGGAGCTGGCAAGTAGACAGCTTGGTCTGCTCGCTTCTGGTGACCACCTGGATCCACTAATGAGTGGAAGTGGAGGAAGCACCGCAATAAAGAGATGGGCTGAATTTGGACATGTTCCATTGTCTCCTGTCCATCTAGCCCACTGGGGCTAGAGATGAGAGAGACAAGAAAGCCTGGCTGGTCAGAAGTAAAAGGAGTTGTTAAACTCCTGAAGTTTACAGGTGGAACATACTGACCTACCCAAGGGGGCTAAGACTGAGAGTGTTTGAAGGGGCTGACTGAATTGCTGGGAGGTGTGTGTGAACTCTCGAGCCTGAGGCTGCTATCCATTGTAACCTAGGTTGGATGAGCTGACCAGAACCCGAGCGAATGAAGAGAATGATGTTGGACACCGTGAGGCTGGTGTTGACTGCTGCAATTTGATGACTTCCTCTGCAGTGGACTTTGCTTAGGGATGCAGATCCTCAAAGTCCCAACCAGAACAGAAGATTCTTCAAGACCAAGGAACATGGTCTTCAGAGTACTAGTTTGATAGGGATGGACAATTTAAACATTGGCTATCTAAAACAGGGGCAGATAAAGGCATGAAGTGACTGGCTTGCAGGCTTTCATGAGCGTGCTTCCATTAAATGAGGGGGACAAGGGAAGATCTCCACTGAATAGATTTCTCTTTTCCTGATGGGTGTGGGGAAGAGAGGGTGGGGAGGATGCTGATAGGATTATATGATTCAGCTGTTGAGTGTTGCGTGTTAACAGGGTTAATTGTGTGCAGTTGTAGAAGCTGTAAGTGTGAAAGAGTAGACTAAGGGGGAGGCAAGGCTGGTCTGGAGTAGAGTGGCTGGACCTAAAGCCCCTTGAAAGTTTTGCTATGCTGATACATTGTGAGGCTCAGAGCAAGGGAATAATCTTCTCTCAGTTAATTTTATTGGAGGCCAGAAAGTGTGAAGACAAAGTGACTTTTGGAGAAGCTGACCACATCAGATGAACACTTGCAGCAGACCTGAATGTCTGGGACCTGAGTAACCTCACCCTGTGGACTCTTTGCCCTATTGAAAGACTAATTATTAATGACTGTTTTGGACTGGTAAAATGATTGCGAGGGGGAAGTTATCCTCCAAATATGAAAGAACCATGGCCAGAAAATCCAGGGGGTGGCCTGCGTTGTAACTGGCTGTTTTCTGTGGCCTTTCTAGCCATGGTCTTGTAACTCCCACCCAGGTGATTGGGCAAGACTGTGTGATAGTGAGTACTGTGGCCCACCAAGGAGACTGATCAGTTTTGCCTTAAAAGAGAGCCAATTCCAGAGCAGAGAGGAGGATCCTACCACTACCAAGAAAGAACAGCCAGGAGCAGAGATCCTTTGCACCTGAGATCCCTGTGCCAAGAAGCTCCTGGAAGCAGGAGACCAAGAGTGAGAGAGAGACAGGAAGGTGTAACTCTGAAGACTATGAAAAGCGGTAGCAGGAGAGACCCAGCAGCAGAGACCAGCAGGAGATGGCATGGTGGCCATTCTGACCCATGGAGAGTGAAAGCTGAATGACTTTAGAGAAAGCCCTAGGGCCAGGGAGAGTCATACCTGCAAGCATGACTGGGAAGAGGCTGTCCTGATGGAAGAACGGTATTCTGAGTGTCTTCCAGCCTGAACTGTAACTTTTACTTACCTAATAAACCTCATAATCATGAGTATGGTCTGTGAGTTCTGTGTGGCCATTGCAATGAATTCTCAAACCCAGCAGAGAAGTAGAGAGTGCCACGGAAGGGAGGGCTGCTGTCAGAATGGGTAAAAAAAAAAAAATATATTGGAGGGAGCAGGTATGTCTGACCTCCACCTCCCAGGAATCAGCCTTGGTCTGTGTTGGTGGTTCTCTCTTCCCCTTCTGAAGTTAGACAAGGTCTGATGCCTGCTGTGCCCATTTTTACAATTTTTAAACTTGAAAACGTCTACAGAGGATTCTTTTGTTGTGTGGCATTTTGTTGTTGTTTTGTCTTGGTCCGGTTTTGTTTTGTTTCCTGTCATTGATGCATTACGGTCACAGAATATACCTCTTTATAGATCACTGTCTTAGAAACCCTATGGGCAGTTCTATAGTTCTACTTTGTCCTACAGGGTCGCTATGTGTCAGATTCGACAGAATAGCAATGGGTTAGGTTTTTTTATGGTTTTATAGCTTTAGAGTATTCTAATATGTCTAAGTTCGATTTGGCTTTATCACAATAGTCACATTCTCCTCCTATAACCAATGAGCCATACTCACTGTCAATGACTTAAAGTGAGAAACCATTCATTCAAGTACATATAAATGAGTTTAGATCATCATGCCAAGGAATCAAAGTCCAAACCTTGATGATCTTTTCCATCACTTCTTTACACTGTTGTTCTTGACTTTCAGGTTTGTTGCTTCCTTCAGGAACACTTCGGATTCAAACTTTAAGGGCAGAGAATGACAGACCAAGTTTCAGATGAAAGTGTTGTATTCCCTGGTTAAAGTTTCCATATCTGGTGAACGTGCAAGGTCAAGAAACAAACTTCAGACTTTGTTCCAGATATTACCTTGTCCATGGAAGTCAATTTAGAGTTAGTATTTTTACAGTAAACACTTAGATCTACATTGCCTTATGTGTCTTTTGGAATACCATTGTCAGAGTATTGAGACCCAGGTTAATCTCTGAACACTGACTAGACTGAGTAGGATTCAACTATATCCTGAGCGCCATCTGTATGTGAATCTAGTGTAGATGAGAGCAAAATTGTGTTCCCTCTAGTTTGGAAGGAAAATTAGCAAGATTGGTGACTCCTGATGCTTTTATCATCTTGCTAAGTCACATACAGCAGTGTAACCACAGAGCTATACTTCTATTTAATAACATTATCATCTCTTCACTTTTCCACTTAGTTAATCTGTGTCTGAACAAATCCAGGTACATCTTCTAAGGTACATTTAGCAAGATTCATAATTGTTGGGATAGAACTCAGGGATAATTCACAGAACCAAACTTTTCTATATGGGAAACTTTGGCACCTCAGTGGGAGGGCCTGATTTGAATTTAGATATACATCTAAGGAAAATTGGAGGCCGTCAGATATCTGGACTTCTTTCTCTGGGTAGTCAATATCTAAGGACCTTCTTCCTAAGATCCATTTTTTAATTCTTTCTTGGAGATCTTTAACCATTTCAGCTGAGCTCAATTTGAACAACATTTCCTTTGGGGGAATAGTTCTGGTCTCAACAATTTCTTCTTACCTCTTGACTCTCCCTTTCCTGGTGCTTAGTGAAGAGACTCATTCATTGAGCATTCATTCAACAGGGATTTGAGGGCCTAAGATTTGCCACAAGGTTCTGAGGCTCTATGCAATACAAATGAATGCAAATAAATTCCTTTCGTAAAGGAGCTTATACACTAGGAGGAAGAAAAAGACATGTCAATTGTTGGTAAAGTGTTCAAAAAGGAATAAAAGTAGAGCATGTGGACTGATGGACAGCGGTGGGGTGGGGGTTGGTTCAGGGAATACCTCCGGGTCATTTTTACAAATCTGAAAGAAGGTGATAATGTTCTATGAGAACATCTCGCAGAAGACATTAATAGGAAAAGGGAAGAGTGAAGACAAATGCTCCAGACAAAAGCGTGCTTGTATGCTCAATGCATTGAGGGACCAGTGTAACTTCAGAAGTGTAAAGGGGAAAAGGATAAAGGATGGGGCCAAGGAGGTCAGCAGGAGGCAACTGACCCAGAATCTCATAAGTCATGGAAAGGAGATTGGATTTTACTCTGAGTGAGAGGGGAAGCAATTAGAGACATAGGAATCATGTGCCTTGCATTTAGAAGGCTAATTCTAGTTGTGTGGGTAGAAGCAGAGAGAAAATCCTAAGGAGCTTGGAGATGGAGATAATTGGTTGAGAGTAGAAATCGACGAGGTGAATGGGGGTTTAATTCCAGATATATTTTAAAGTAGAGTCTTCAGTACTTGATACTAAATGTTATGTATGAGATAAGAAGGGAATGACTTTATGGGTTTTGAACAAAAATTGAATTGCCCATTTGCTGATATGGGGAAGACTGAGGGACACTGAAGATATCAAGACT
Source organism: Dugong dugon (assembly GCA_030035585.1). Classification (NCBI taxonomy): domain Eukaryota; kingdom Metazoa; phylum Chordata; class Mammalia; order Sirenia; family Dugongidae; genus Dugong; species Dugong dugon. Next base: position 856,380 of record CM057475.1, on the reverse strand, counting down.
TTGGTTGTTGAATGTATGTATGACGTGTCCCTTAGATATCTTGACAGAACAATGGAGAGGGTAGTTGAATATACAGGTTCAGACTACCTCCGAGAGACTGAGATCACATGAGAAAAGACTATGAATGAAATCAGAAGAGATATGAGAACTGAGCTTTGAAGCCCTAAAAGAAAGAGATAGCCAGGGAGTAACTGTGTACTGACTGTTTAATAAGAAACTATTTTTTCTGTAAACCTTCACCTAGGGTACAATAAAATATATATATATATATTTATGTATGAAAGAATGATGTTGGCTCTTGGTTTTGTATAGCTGCCCTTTATTATGTTGAGAGATTTCCCTTCTATACCTATTTTTGAGAGTTTTTATCAGGAAGGGGTGTTGGACTTTGTTGAATGCCTCTTCTGCATCCATTCAGATGATCATGTGATTTCTTTTCTTTTATTTACGTGGTGGATTACGGTAATTCTCTAATGTTGAATCATCCTTCCATACCTCGTATGACTCCTATTTGGTGGTGGTGTATTTTTTTTTTCATATAATGCTGAATTCTATTGGCTAGAATTTTGTTGGGAATTTTTGTATCTATATTCATGAGAGATACTGGTGTGTAATTTTCTTTACCTGGTTTTGTTATCAGGGTTATGCTGGCTTCATAGAATGAATTCAGAATTCTCCCTTCCTTTTCTATGTACTGGAATAGTTTGAGTGGTACTGGTGTAAACTCTTCTCTGAATGTTTCGTAGAATTCTCCAGTGAAGTCTTCTGGGCCAGGCCTTTTTTGGTTGGGAGTTTTTTTTTTTTTTTAATTACGTTTTCAATCTCTTCTCTTGTTATGGATCTGTTCAGATTTTCAACATCAATTTGGTATGTTTCCAGAAATTTGTTCATTTCTGCTAAGTTTTCAAATTTGTTGTAGCATAGGTTTTCATAATACTCTGTTATGATGCTTTGTGTTTCAGTTGGGTCTGTTGTAATGTACCCCATTTTTTTCTTATTTGGGTTATTTGCATCCTCTTCTGTTTTTCTTTTGTCGGTTTGACCAGTGGTTTATCGATTTTGTTGATCCTTTCAAAGAACCAACTTTTGTTGATTCTATTGTTTTTCTAGTCTTTATTTCATTTATTTCTGCTCTGATCTTTATTCTTTCCTTTCTTCTGGTGGCTGTGGGCTTCTTTTGCTGTTCTCTTTCTATTTGTTCAAGTTGTGTAACTAACGTTTTGATTTTGTCCCTTTCTTCTTTTTTTGATGTGTGAGGATTGCCTTTGCTGTGTCCCAAAGGTTTTGGTATGATGTGTTTTCATTCGTGTTTGATGCTAGAAATTTTTTGATTCCATGTTTGAGTTCTTCTATTACACAGTGGTTTTTAAGCAAGGAGTTATTCAGTTTCCATGTAATTGATTTTTTTTCCTTGGTCTTCCTGTAGTTAGTTTCTCCTTTGATAGTGTTGTGATCAGAGAAGATAGTTTGTACTACCTCAATGTTTCGGATTTTGTGGAGGGTTGCTATGTAGCCTAAGATATGGTCTATTCTGGAGAACGTTCCATGTGTATTGGAACAGAATGTCTACTTTGCATTTGTTGGGTGGGGTGTTCTGTATATGTGTATGAGTTCAAGTTGGCTGATTGTGGCCTTTAGATCTTCTGTATCTTTGCTGAGTTTCTTTTTAGATGTTCTATCCTTTCCAGAGAGTGCTGTGTCGAAGTCTCCTCCTATTATTGTGGAACTGTCAATTTCTCTTTTCAGTGCTGCTAGAGTTTGTTTTATATATTTTGGAGCACTGTCATTGGGTGCATAGATATTAATTATGGTTATGTCTTCATGATGGATCGTCCTTTTAATCATTATATAATGGCCATCTTTGTCTTTCGTGGTGGATTTTGTATTAAAGTCTATTTTATCTGAGATTAGTATCACCACTTCTGCTGTTTTGGGGTACCTGTTTGCTTTCTATATTTTTTTCATCTTTTGATTTTTAATAAATTTACGTCTTTGTTTCTAAGGTGTAACTCTTGTAGACAGTATAGGATAGATCCTGCTTTTTTATTTATTCTGTCACTCTCTGTATCTTATGAGTGCATTTAGGCCATTTACATTCCACGCTATTATTGATAGATGTGAGTTTATTGCTGTCATTTTGTAGTGCTCTTTTTGTGGTGCTGACATTTTCTTTGTTCCTCTTACTCTCCTATACTGAATTCCTTTTGTTTGTGGGTTTGTTTTTTCATTTCTTTTGTTTTTCTAGATTTTTTTCTTAAGACTTTTGGTTTTTCTTTTTTCTTTGGATGAGTAGGCGTGTTAACTTTCTCTGTGCTTACCTTGAAATCTACCTGTATCTTCCTAGGATTGAACAAGTCTTTTATTACTTGGTATTGCCTTGCCTTCCTCTCCTTTAGAAGATTCTATACCTATACCCTTATTCTGTCTTTTCTTGTTCTGATATTTTTGTCATTTACAGATTAACCTCTCTGGTTTCCAGTTGTAAGTCTTTTAGTTTTGAAAAATCCTTGGGAGTTCACTTCCTAAGTTGGTATCTGGCTGGTGCGATCTTGCATCTTAGATTCAGGCTGTAGTCTGATGTTGTTTGTTCTCAAACCGAAGGACTTGCTTTAGTAATTCCTGTAAGTTTGGTTTGGTTTTTAAATATTCCCTTCATTTCTGTTTATCTGGAAATTTCTTAATTTCACCATCATATTTGAACGAGAGTTTCACAGGCTATATTATTCTTGGCTGGTGGTTTTTTCTTTCAAGATTTTATATATGTCATACCATTGTCTTCTTGCCTCCATGGTTTCTGCCGAGTAGTTAGAGCTTAGTCTTGTTGTTTCCCCTCTGTATGTGACTTTGTGGTTTTCTTGAGCTGCTCTCAGCATTCTTTCTCTGTCTTTGGTTTTAGCCAGTGTGATTATGATATGCTTTGATGATTTTCTTTTGGGGTTTATCCTATATGGGATTCGTTGAGCTTCTTGGATGGTCAGCTTTCCATCTTTCATGACACTAAGGAAGTTTTCTGTCGGCAATTCTTCAGTGATCCTCTCCGTGTTTTCCGTTTTCTTCCCCTGTTCTGGAACTCTGATCTCTCACCGAGTTTTGCTTTTAAAAGTATCCCACATCTTTCTCAGCTTTTCTTCATTTTTCCTAGTTCTTTTTTCTAATTTTTTCCTAAAAAGAGTGCTATCCAAGTGTCTCAGTTATTGAGTGCCTCTGTAACAGAAATACCACAAGTGTATGGCTTTAAGAAACAGAAGTTTATGCTCTCACAGTCTAGTAGGCTGAAAGTCCAAATTCAGGGCATTAGCTTCAGGGGAAGTGTTTTCCTGTCAATTCTGGAGGAAAGTTCTTGTCATCAACCATCCCCTGGTCTAGGAGCTTCTCTGTGCAGGAACCCAGATCCAAAGGATGTGCTCTGCTCCTGGCACTGCTTTCTTGGTGGTATGAGATCCTCACTCTCTGCTTCCTTTTCTATATTGTAAGATAAAAGGTGGTGCAGGGCACTCTCCAGGGAAACTGCCTTTATATTGGATTAGCGATGTGACCTCAGTAACAGTGTTACAATCCCACCCGAATCCTCTTTAACATCAAATTCCAATCACAGAGTGGAGGGCAACCACACAATACTGGGTATCATGGCCTAACCAAGTTGACATATATATTTGGAGGACACAGTTCGATCCATGACACCGAGTATTTGTCTTCAATTTTGCTGTTCCTGTCTTTCATCGTTTCAAACCTGATCCTCAGAATGTTTATGACCCTGTCCATTTCTGAATTCTTGTTTATCTTTTGGATTTCTAATTACTGTTTTTGTATGACTTCTAGCTGTGAATTAATTTGGACATTTTGTTCATGTGTTATTTTCCTGAATTCTTCTATTGTTTTATCTGTCTTTTCCGTAATTTTGACTGCGTTTTCCTTGATTTTGTCTATTTTTTCCTCATTCGTGTCTACTTTTTGCTTCAACTCTTGTGTAGCTCTGGCTATTAGAGATTTGGATTCCCTATCAGGTAGTTCTAGTGCATTTTCTTCTACTGGAAAGTCATCTGGTGTATTATTTTGATGCCCAATGGAACCATCTTGTCCTGTTTTTTTATGTTTTCAATTATCTGCTGTCTTCAGGACATTCAGTACTTTTGTTTGTTGATTTATTGTAGACTTGTTTGTTCTGTCCCGCTTTTTTGTTTTATTTGATTATGTCTGAGCAAGCGGGCTGTGCATTCTTTGTTGTTTGCTTGTCTGTGGGCATGAGGTTTTCACCCCCTTGTGCAATGGGCAGATTGTGATTGACTTCAGACACATAAAGATGGATGCCTGGGAGACAAAAGGAGCCACACAATAAGGTAAATAAAAGAATTCACAAGTTTGAGTTCTACATTTTGGGGTTTCTCAACCGTAGGTTTACAAGAAATAAGATCAGGGGATGCTCTAGGAGGCTTTTACAGCGAAAGTGTAAGGCTGACTCACTACTCTTATTTTGAATTATAAAGAGCAAGTATAGATAAGGAACCCTGGTGGCACAGTACTTGGCTGCTAACTGAATGGGCAGCGCTTTGATACCCTAGGTGTTCTCAGGAGAAAGATGTGGAGGTCTGCGTCTGTAAAAATGTACATGGGGTCACTATGAGTCAGAGTAGACTCGACGGCACCTAACAACAGCAACAGGCAATATAAGCTCTATGGGCAGCTCTACTTTTACCTATGGGGTCGCTAGGAGTCAGAATTGATTCAACAGCAATGGTTTTTGTTTGTTTTTTGTTTTCTCATCCCTCTTGGTATTCCCTGCTACTTGCTTCCCTAACTGTCTGTACTTCCTCTATGAGACTTTATTGCAATTATTCATGTCTTCGCTAATAATCTATCACGGTAGACAATAATCTTGCCTAGTAAGACTGTCTACCACAGAGCAAATCATTACTCAATGAATTAAGGTATTTTATTAATTCCCGTCTATATATAAGGTAGGGGTGTAAAGCTTTCAGGAAAAATACAATTACAGCGAAATAAACTCACTAATAACTACTGGAGAATCATAAAAGCTGGTAATGTCTGCTAAATTGAACTTAGGAAATGCAAGGCACATCTGCGGCTTCTGTAGGGAAGCATTGCTCATTTTTTATTCAAACTGCTCAAGTAATAGTGTAATAAACTCTGGTTGGTGGAAACTTCTAATTTTTTACTCTGGTGGAACTTCCATGTTTCTAAGACTGTTCTCCTCACAGACTGCTAACACAGAATTTTCTGGTACTGCAACATACACCACTGAACTCCGTGATTCCTGTGAATTGGAAAAATAAGAACGGTTTCTCTTCTCCTTTAGCGATAACGTCTGTGAAACGGTATTCTCAGCCGCGCAGCCCAGAATGCCTATGGAAATGCTGGAAATCCTGTACAGCCTCAAGTACTTGAAAGGGATAAAAGTCATACACTTTATCCAGGTAGACAATGCACAAGCAGCTTTCTTAGGCATGTAACACAGAGGGTTTATCAAACACAGAAAGTGAATCGTGCTCCGTTCATCCCCAGACTGAGAGCAACAAGTACTTGCTTTCTCTTTCAGGCAGGGAAGAAGCTACAGGCTCGTGTAAAGCATACAAGATTTAGTCAGAAAAACTGAACCTCTTCTGCCGTCCTCTAGCTGAAGGCAGACAATCTGCCTGTTTGGCTCTGAAAGCCAGTAGTACCTTCATTCCCCGGTATGCAAAGTTCCCTTTGAAAACCAGGGGTTTCAAACATTTGCTAGGCCCACACTCTCCAGCCTTTCCGATTCATACAACATTTGAGAAAGCAACTTGTGCTGGACGGACACTTTCTTCTAACAAATCTGAAAACCAGTACATTCAGTTAAGCAGCTTGAAGGAGAACCCTGTATTTGGCTATCACTTTCTAGTGGTGAATGGGGAACTTATGCTTGCTGCTAACAAAGTATTTACTCAGCACAACTACTGTATTGCCTAATTCGTGTTCCAGAATGGGAGAAACGCGCTTTCTCTTCTCCTTTAGCGATACTGTTTCTAAAGTGTTCTTCTCAGCCGCGCCGCACAGAATGCCCCCGGTAAGCTGGAAACCCTGAACGGCTTCAACTGCTTGAAAGGGAGAAACGTCATACACTTTATCAAAGTAGACAATGCACAGGAACTTTCTTAGACATGTAAAACAGAGGGATTTTCAAACACAGAAAGTGAATCGTGCTCCATTCATCGCCAGACACAGAGCAACAAGCTCTTGCATTCTCTTTCAGGCAGGGAATAAGCTACATGCTCCTGTTAAGCACACAATCTTTAGTCCCCAAAAATGAACCGCTTCTGCTGTCCTCTAGCTGAAGACAGACAATCTACTTGTTTGGCTTTGAAAGCCAATAGTACCTTCATTCCCTGCTATGCAAAATTCCCTTTGAAAACCAGGGGATTCAAATACTTGCTAGGCCTGCATTCTCCAGCCTTCTCCCGCTCAGAGAACATTGGAGAAAGCAGCTTGGGCTGGGCGGACTCTTTCTTCTAAGGAAACTGAAACCTTAAGTAGATTCAGTTAAGCAGCTTTAAGGAGAAAGCTGTCTTTTGCTTTCTCTTTCATATGGTGAATAGGGAACTTAAACTTTCTGCTAATAGAGTTTTTACTCAGGAGAACTACAGTTTTGCCTCCTTCATGTTCCAGAATGGGAGAAACGCGGTTTCTCTTCTCCTTTAGCGATACAATCTGTAAAGCGGTATTCTCAGCCGCGCAGCCCAGAATGCCTCTCAGAATACTAGATAGCCTGAACGGCTTCAACTTCTTGAAAGGGAGAAACGTCATATGCTTTATCAAACTAGACAATGGACAGGATCTTTCTTAGGCATGTAACACAGAGTGACTTTCAAAACACAGAAACTGAATCGTGCCCCGTTCATCCCCAGACTGAGAGCAACAAGCTCTTCCTTTCTCTTTGAGCCAGGGAAGAAGCTACATGCTTGTGTTAAGCACACAGGCTTTAGTCAGCAAATCTGAACCTCTTCTGCTGTCCTCTAGGTGAAGGCAGACAATCTACCTGTTTGGCTTTGAAAGCCAGCAGTACGTTCATTCCTGGTAGGCAAAATTCCCTTTGAAAAGCAGGAGATTCAAATATGTGCTAGGCCTGCACAATCCAGCATTCTCCCACGCAGGGAACATCGGAGAAAGCAGCTTGTGCTGTGCGGACACTTTCTTCTAACAAAACTGAAAACTTAAGTAGATTCAGTTAAGCAGCTTGAGTGGAACGCTATCTTTTGATTTCTCTTTCATGTGGTGAATGGGGAACTTAAACCTACTGCTAACAAAGTTTTTACTCAGCAGAACTATGGTTTTGCCTCCTTCGCGTTCCAGAACGGGAAAAATGCGGTTTCTCTTCTCCTGTAGCGATACCGTCTGTAAAGACCTATTCTCAGCTATGCAGCACAGAATGCCTCCTGGAATGCTGGAAAGCCTGAACGGCTTCACCTAGTTTAAAGGGAGAAAAGTCATAGGCTTTATATAGGTAGACAATGCACAGGCAACGTTCTTAGGCATGTAACACAGAGGGACGTTCAAACACAGAAAGTGAATCGTGCTCCGTTCAACCCCAGACTGAGAGCAACAAGCTCATGCTTTGTCTTTCAGGAAGAGAAGAAGCTACATGCCCCTGTTAAGCACACAAGCTTTAGTGAGCAAAACTGAACCTCTTCTGCTGTCCTCTAGCTGAAGGCAGACAATCTACCTGTTTGGCTTGGAAAACCAGTAGTACCTTCATTCCTGGTAGGCAAAATTCCCTTTGAAAACCAGGAGATTCAAATACATGCTAGGCCTGCACTCTCCAGCCTGCACTCTCCAGGCCACGCAGGGAACATTGGAGAAAGCAGCTCATGCTAGGCGGACTCTTTCTTCTAAAAAACTGAAAACTTAACTAGATTCAGTTAAGCAGCTTGAAGGAGAAGGCTGTCCTTTGCTTTCTCTTTCATATGGTGAATGGGAATTCGCACTTGCTGCTAACAAAGATTTTACTCAGCATAGCTAGTATTTTGCCTCCCTAGCGTTCCTGAATGGGAGAAAGGCGGTTTCTCTTCTCCTTTAGCAATATCATCTGTAAACCCTTATTCTCACCCGCACTGCCCAGAATGCCTACCGGCATGCTATAAAGCCTGACAGGCTTCAACTGCGTGAATGGGAGAAACGTCATACGCTTTATCAAAGTAGACAATCCACAGGATCTGTCTTAGGCATGTAACACAGAGTGACTTTCAAACACAGAAAGTGAATCGTGCTCCAATCATCCCCAGACTGAGAGCAACAAGCTCTTGCTTTCCCTTTCAGGCAGGGAAGAACCTATATGCTCCTGTTAAGCACAAAAGCTTTAGTCAGCAAAACTGAACCTCTTCTGCTGTCCTCTAGCTGAAGGCAGACAATCTACATTTTTGGCGTTGTCAAACCCAGCAGTACCTTCATTTCTGGTAGGCAAAATTCCCTTTGAAAACCAGGGGATTCAAATAGCCCTGCACTCTCCAGCCTTCTCCCAAGCGGGGAACATTGGAGAAAGCAGCTTGTGCTGGGCGGACACTTTCTTCTAACAAAACTGAAAACTTAAGTAGATTCAGTTAAGCAGTTTGAAGGAGAACTCTCTCCTTTGCTTTCTCTTTCATATGGTGAATAGGGAACTGAAAATTACTGCTAACAAGATTTTACTCAGGAGAACTACCGTTTTGCCTCCTTCGCGTTACAGAACGGGAGAAACGCGGTTTCTCTTCTCCTTTGGCGATACCGTCTGTAAAGCCCTATTCTCACCTATGCAGCACAGAATGCCTCCCGGAATGCTGGAAAGCCTGAACGGCTTCAACTAGTTGAAACGGAGAAAAGTCATAGGCTTTATCTAAGTAGACCGTGCACGGGCAACTTTCTTAGGCATGTAACACAGAGGAACTTTCAAGCACAGAAAGTGAATCGTGCTCCGTTTATCCCCCGACAGAGAGGAACAAGCTCTTGTTTTCTAATTCAGAGAGGGAAGAAGCTACTTGCTCCTGTTAAGCACACAAGCTTTAGTAAGCAAAACTGAAACTTTCCTGCTGTCCTCTAGCTGAAGGCAGACAATATACCTGTTTGGCTTTGAAAGCCAGTATTAACTTCATTCCTGGTAGGCAAAATTCCCTTTGAAAACCAGGGGATTCAAATAAGTGCTAGGCCTGCACTCTCGAGCCTGCACTCACCAGCCCAGGCAGGGAACATTGGAGAAAGCAGATTGTGCTGGGCGGACACTTTCTTCTAACAAAACTGAAAACTTAAGTAGATTCAGTTAAGCAGCTTGAGAGAAACGCTACGTTTTGCTTTCTCTTTCATGTGGTGAATGGGGAACATAAACCTACAGCTAACAAAGTTTTTAATCAGGATAACTACGGTTTTGCCTCCTTCGCGTTCCAGAATGGGAGAAACGCGGTTTCTCTTCTCCTTTGGCGATACCGTCAGTAAAGCCCAATTCACATCTACGCAGCACAGAATGCCTCCCGGAATGCTGGAAAGCCGGAACAGCTTCATCTACTTGAAAGGGAGAAAACCATAGGCTTTATCCAGGTAGACAATGCACAGGCAACTTTCCTACGCAAGTAACACAGAGGGACTTTGAAACACAGAAAGTAAATCGTGCTCCGTTCATCCCCAGACTGAGAGCAACAAGCTCTTGCGTTCTCTTTCAGGCAAGGAAGAAGCTACATGCTCATGTAAAGCACACAAGCTTTAGTCAGCAAAACTGAAGCACTTCTGCTGTCCTCTAGCTAAGGGCAGACAATCTACCAGTTTGGCTTTGAAAGGCAGTAGTTCCTTCATTCCGGGTAGGCAAAATTCCCGATGAAAACCAGGGGATTCAAATACTTGGTAGGCCTGCACTCTGCAGCCTTCTCCCACGCAGGGAACATTGGAGGAAGCAGCTTGGGCTGGGCGGACTCTTTCTTCTCTCAAAACTGAAAACTTAAGTAGATTCAGTTAAGCAGCTTGAAGGAGAACACTGTCTTTTCCTTTCTCTTTCATATGGTGAATAGAGAACTGAAACTTACTCCTAACCAAGTTTTTACTCAGGAGAACTACGGTTTTGCCTCCTTTGCGATCCAGAATGGGAGAAACGCGGTTTCTCTTCTTCTTTAGCGATAACGTCTGTAAAACCCTATTCTCAGCTACACAGCACAGAATGCCTCCCGGAATGCTGGAAAGCCTGAATGGCTTCAACTACTTGAAAGTGAGAAAAGTCATAGCCTTTATCCAGGTAGACAATGCACAGGCACCTTTCTTAGGCATGTAACAGAGAGGGACTTTGAAACACAGAAAGTGAATCGTGCTCCGTTCATCCCCAGGCTGAGAGCAACAAGCTCATGCTTTCTCTTTCAGGCAGGGAATAAGCTACATGCTCCTGTTAAGCACACAAGCTTTAGTCAGCAAAACCGAACCTCTTCTGCTGTCCTCTAGCTGAAGGTAGACAATCTACCTGTTTGGCTTTGAAAGCGACTAGTACCTTCTTTCCTGATAGGCAAAATTCCCTTTGAAAAGCAGGGGATTCAAATACTTGCTAGGCCTGCACTCTCCACCCTTCTCCCAAGCAGGCAACATTGGAGAAAGCATCTTGTGCTGGCTGGACACTTTCTTCTAACAAAACTGAAAACTTAAGTAGATTCAGTTAAGCAGCTTGAAGGAGAACGGTGTCGTTTGCTTTCTCCTTCATATGGTGAATAGGGAACTTGCACCTACTGCTACCAAAATTTTTACTCAGGGGAACTACGGTTTTGCCTCCCTCGCGTTCCAGAACGGGAGAAACGCGGTTTCTCTTCTCCTTTAGCGATACCGTCTGTAAAGCCCTATTCTCATCTACGCAGCACAGAATGCCTCCCAGAATGCTGGAAAGCCTGAACGGCTTCAACTAGTTGCAAGGGAAAAAAGTCTTCGGCTTTATCCAGGTAGACAATGCACAGGCAACGTTCTTAGGCATGTAACACAGAGGGACTTTCAAACGCAGAAAGTGAATCGGGCTCCATTCATCCCCAGGATGAGAGCAACAAGCTCTTGCTTTCCCTTTCAGGCAGGGAAGAAGCTACATACTGGTGTTAAGCACTCACGCTTTAGTTAGCAAAACTGAACCTCTTCTGCTATCCTCTAGCTGAAGGCAGACAATCTACCTGTTTGGCTTTGAAAGCCAGTAGAACATTCATTCCTGATAGGCAAAAATCCCTTTGAAAACCAGGCGTTCAAATACTTGCTAGGCCTGCACTCTCCAGCCTTGTCCCAAGCAGGGAACATTGCAGAAAGCAGCTTGTGCTGGCCGGACACTCTCTTCTAACAAAACTGAAAACTTAAGTAGATTCAGTTAAGCAGCTTGAAGGAAACGCTATGTTTTGCTTTCTCTTTCATGTTGTGAATGGGGAACTTAAATCTACTGCTTACAAAGTTTTTACTCAAGAGAACTTGGGTTTTGCCTCTTTCGCGTTCCAGAACGGGAGAAACGCGGTTTCTCTTCTCCTTTGGCGATACCGTCTGTAAAGCCCTATTCTCAGCTACGCAGCACAGAATGCCTCCCGGAATGCTGGAAAGCCTGAACGGCTTCAACTAGTTGAAAGGGAGAAATGTCATAGGCTTTATCCAGGTAGACACTGAACAGGCAACGTTCTTAGGCATGTAACACAGAGGGACTTTCAAACACAGAAAGTGAATCGTGCTCCGTTCATCCCCAGGCTGAGAGCAACAAGCTCATGCTTTTTCTTTCAGGCAGGGAAGAAGCTACATGCTCCTGTTAAGCAAACAAGCTTTAGTCAGCAAAACCTAACATCTTCTGCTGTCCTCTAGCTCATGGCAGACAATCTACCTGTTTGGCTTTGAAAGCAAGTAGTACCTTCATTCCTGGTAGGCAAAATTCCTTTTGAAAACCAGGGGATTCAAATACTTGGTAGGCCTGCACTCTGCAGCCTTCTCCCACGCAGGGAACATTGGAGGAAGCAGCTTGAGCTCGGCGGACTCTTTCTTCTAACAAAACTGAAAACTTAACTAGATTCAGTTAAGCAGCTTGAGGGAAACGCTAAGTTTTGCTTTATCTTTCATGTTGTGAATGGGGAACTTAAACCTACTACTAACAAATTTTTTACTCAGGAGAACTACGGTTTTGCGTCCTTCGCGTTCCAGAATGGGAAAAACGCGGTTTCTCTTCTCCTTTGGCGATACCGTCTGTAAAGCGGTATTCTCAGCCGCGCAGCACGGAATGCTAGAAAGCCTCACCGGCTTCAACTGCTTGAAAGGGAGAAATGTCATACGCTTTATCAAAGTAGACAATGCACAGCATCTGTCTTAGGCATGTAACACAGAGGGACTTTCAAACTGAGAAAGCGAATCGTGCCCCGTTCATCCCCAGACTGAGAGCAACAAGCTCTTGCTTTCTCTTTCAGGCAGGGAAGAAGCTACATGCTGGTGTTAAGCACACAAGCTTTAGATAGCAAAACTGAACCTCTTCTGCTGTCCTCTAGCTGAAGGCAGACAATCTACCTGTTTGGCTTTGAAAGCCAGTAGTACCTTCTTTCCTGATAGGCAAAATTCCCTTAGAAAACCAGGGGATTCAAATACTTGCTAGGCCTGCACTCTCCAGCCTTCTCCCAAGCAGGGAACTTTGCAGAAAACAGCTTGTGCTGGCCGGACACTCTCTTCTAACAAAACTGAAAACTTAAGTAGATTCAGTTAAGCAGCTTGAGGGAAACGCTATGTTTTGCTTTCTCTTTCATGTTTTGAACGGGGAATTTAAACCTACTGCTAACAAATTTTTTACTCACGACAACTACGGTTTTGCCTCCTTCGCGTTCGAGATCGGGAGAAACGCGGTTTCTCTTCTCCTTTGGCGATACCGTCTGTAAAGCCCTATTCTCATCTACGAAGCTCAGAATGCCTCCCGGAATGCTGGAAAGCCTGAACGGCTTCAACTAGTGGAAAGGGAGAAATGTCATAAGCTTTATCCACGTAGACAATGCACAGGCAACGTTCTTAGGCATGTAACACAGAGGGACTTTCAAACACAGAAAGTGAATCGTGCTCCGTTCATCCCCAGGCTGAGAGCAACAAGCTCATGCTTTCTCTTTCAGGCAGGGAGGAAGCTACATGGTCCTGTTAAGCACACAAGCTTTAGTCAGCAAAACCGAACCTCTTCTGCTGTCCTCTAGCTGAAGTCAGACAATCTACCTGTTTGGCTTTGAAAGCCACTAGTACCTTCTTTCCTGATAGGCAAAATTCCCTTTGAAAACCAGGGGATTCAAATACTTGCTAGGCCTGCAACTCCAGCCTTCTCCCAAGCAGGGATCATTGGAGAAAGCAGCTTGTGCTGGCCTGACACTTTCTTCTAACAAATCTGAAAACTTAAGTAGATTCAGTTAAGCATCATGAAGGAGAACGCTGTCCTTTGCTTTCTCTTTCATAGAGTGAATAGGGAACTTAAATCTACTGCTACCAAAATTTTTACTCAGGGGAACCACGGTTTTGCCTCCCTCGCGTTCCAGAATGGGAGAAACGCGGTTTCTCTTCTCCTTTAGCGATACCGTTGTAAAGCCCTATTCTCATCTACGCAGCACAGAATGCCTCCCGGAATGCTACAAAGCCTGAACGGCTTCAACTAGTTGAAAGGGAAAAAAGTCTTAGGCTTTATCCAGGTAGACAATACACAGGCAACGTTCTTAGGCATGTAACACAGAGGGACTTTCAAACACAGAAGGTGAATCGTGCTCCCTTCATCCCCACACTGAGAGCAAAAAGCTCTTGCTTTCTCTTTCAGGCAGGGAAGAAGCTACATGCTCGTGTTAAGCACACAAGCTATAGTCAGCAAAATTGAACCAGTTCTGCTGTCCTCTAGCTGAAGGTAGACAATCTACCTGTTTGGCTTTGAAAGCCACTAGTACCTTCATTCCTGGTAGGCAAAATTCCCTTAGAAAACCAGGGGATTCAAATACTTGCTAGGCCTGCACTCTCCAGCCTTCTCCCAAGCAGGGAACATTGGAGAAAGCAGCTTGTGCTGGCCGGACACTCTCTTCTAACAAATCTGAAAACTTAAGTAGATGCAGTTAAGCAGCTTGAAGGAGAACGCTGTCCTTTGCTTTCCCTTTCATATGGTGAATAGGGAACTTAAATCTACTGCTACCAAACTTTTTACTCAGGGGAACTATGGTTTTGCCTCCCTCGAGTTCCAGAACGGGAGAAACGCGGTTTCTCTTCTCCTTTGGCGATACCGTCTGTAAAGCCGTATTCTCAGCTACGCAGCCCAGAATGCCTCCCGGAATGCTGGAAAGCCTGAACGGCTTCAACTAGTAGAAAGGGAAAAAAGTCTTAGGCTTTACCCAGGTAGACAATGCACAGGCAACGTTCTTAGGCATGTAACACAGAGGGACTTTCAAACACAGAAAGTGAATCGTGCTCCCTTCATCCCCAGACTGAGAGCAACAAGCTCTTGCTTTCCCTTTCAGGCAGGAAAGAGGCTACATGTTCCTGTTAAGCTCACAAGCTTTAGCCAGCAAAACCGAACCTCTTCCGCTTTCCTCTAGCTGAAGGCAGACAATCTACCTGTTTGGCTTTGAAAGCCAATACTACCTTCATTCCTGGTAGGCAAAATTCCCTTTGAAAACCAGGGGATTCAAATACTTACTAGGCCTGCACTCTCCAGCCTTCTACCAAGCAGGGAACATTGGAGATAGTACCTTGTTGTGGCCGCACACTTTCTTCTAACAAAACTGAAAACTTACGTAGATTCAGTTAAGCAGCTTGAGGGAAACGCTATGTTTTGCTTTCCCTTTCATGTTGTGAATGGGGAACTTAAACCTACTACTAACAAATTTTTTACTCAGGAGAGCTACGGATTTGCCTCCTTCGCGATCCAGAACGGGAGAAACGCGGATTCTCTTCTCCTTTGGCGATACCATCTGTAAAGCGGTATTCTCAGCCTCGCAGCCCAGAATGCCTCCCGGAATGCTAGAAAGCCTCACTGGCTTCAACTGCTTGAAAGGGAGAAATGTCATACGCTATATCAAAGTAGACAATGCACAGGATCTGTCTTAGGCATGTAACACAGAGGGACTTTCAAACCGAGAAAGCGAATCGTGCCCCGTTCATTCCCAGACTGAGAGCAACAAGCTCTTGCTTTCTCTTTCAGGCAGGGAAGAAGCTACATGCTCCTGTTAAGCACACAGGCTATAGTCAGCAAAACTGAACCTGTTCTGCTGTCCTCTAGCTGAAGGTAGACAATCTACCTGTTTGGCTTTGAAAGCCACTAGTACCTTCATTCCTGGTAGGCAAAATTCCCTTAGAAAACCAGGGGATTCAAATACTTGCTAGGCCTGCACTCTCCAGCCTTCTCCCAAGCAGGGAACATTGGAGAAAGCAGCTTGTGCTGGCCGGACACTCTCTTCTAACAAAACTGAAAACTTACGTAGATTCAGTTAAGCAGCTTGAGGGAAACGCTATGTTTTGCTTTCTCTTTCATGTTGTGAACGGGGAACTTAAACCTACTGCTAACAAATTTTTTACTCAGGAGAACTACGGTTTTGCCTCCTTCGCGTTCGAGATCGGGAGAAACGCGGTTTCTCTTCTCCTTTGGCGATACCGTCTCTAAAGCCCTATTCTCAGCTACGAAGCACAGAATGCCTCCTGGAATGCTGGAAAAGCTGAACGGCTTCAACTAGTGGAAAGGGAGAAATGTCATAAGCTTTATCCACGTAGACAATACACAGGCAACGTTCTTAGGCATGTAACACAGAGGGACTTTCAAACCCAGAAAGTGAATCGTGCTCCCTTCATCCCCAGGCTGAGAGCAACAAGCTCTTGCTTTCTCTTTCAGGCAGGGAAGAAGCTACATGCTCCTATTAAGCACACAAGCTATAGTCAGCAAAACTGAACCTGTTCTGCTGTCCTCTAGCTGAAGGTAGACAATCTACCTGTTTGGCTTTGAAAGCCACTAGTACCTTCATTCCTGGTAGGCAAAATTCCCTTAGAAAACCAGGGGATTCAAATACTTGCTAGGCCTGCACTCTCCAGCCTTCTCCCAATCAGGGAACATTGGAGATAGCACCTTGTGCTGGCCGGACACTTTCTTCTAACAAATCTGAAAACTTAAGTAGATGCAGTTAAGCAGCTTGAAGGAGAAAGCTGTCCTTTGCTTTCTCTTTCATATGGTGAATAGGGAACTTAAATCTACTGCTACCAAAATTTTTACTCAGGGGAACTACGGTTTTGCCTCCCTCGAGTTCCAGAAAGGGAGAAACGCGGTTTCTCTTCTCCTTTGGCGATACCGTCTGTAAAGACCTATTCTCCGCTACGCAGCCCAGAATGCCTCCCGGAATGCTGGAAAGCCTGAACGGCTTCAACTAGTTGAAAGGGAAAAAAGTCTTAGGCTTTATCCAGGTAGACAATGCACAGGCAACATTCTTAGGCATGTAACACAGAGGGACTTTCAAACACAGAAAGTGAATCGTGCTCCGTGCATCCCCAGGCTGAGAGCAACAAGCTCATGCTTTGTCCTCAGGCTGGGAAGAAGCTACATGCTCCTGTTAATCACACAGGCTTTAGTCAGCAAAACCGAACCTCTTCTGCTGTCCTCTAGCTGAAGGCAGACAATCTACCAGTTTGGCTTTGAAAGCCACTAGTACCTTCATTCCTGGTAGGCAAAATTCCCTTTGAACACAAGGGGATTCAAATACTTGCTAGGCCTGCACTCTCCAGCCTTCTCCCAAGCAGGGAACATTGGAGAAAGCAGCTTGTGCTGGCCGGACACTCTCTTCTAACAAAACTGAAAACTTAAGTAGATTCAGTTAAGCAGCTTGAGGGAAACGCTATGTTTTGCTTTCCCTTTCATGTTATGAATGGGGAACTTAAACCTACTACTAACAAATTTTTTACTCAGGAGAACTACGGTTTTTCCTCCTTCGCGTTCCAGAACGGGAGAAACGCGGTTTCTCTTCTCCTTTGGCGATACCGTCTGTAAAGCGGTATTCTCAGCCGCGAAGCCCAGAATGCCTCCCGGAATGCTAGAAAGCCTGAACGGCTTCAAATAGTTGAAAGGGAAAAAAGTCTTAGGCTTTATCCAGGTAGACAATGCACAGGCAACGTTCTTAGGCATGTAACACAGAGGGACTTTCAAACACAGAAAGTGAATCGTGCTCCGTTCATCCCAAGGCTGAGAGCAACAAGCTCATGCTTTCTCTTTCAGGCAGGGAAGAAGCTACATGCTCGTGTTAAGCTCACAAGCTTTAGCCAGCAAAACCGAACCTCTTCCGCTTTCCTCTAGCTGAAGGCAGACAATCTACCTGTTTGGCTTTGAAAGCCAATACTACCTTCATTCCTGGTAGGCAAAATTCCCTTTGAAAACCAGGGGATTCAAATACTTACTAGGCCTGCACTCTCCAGCCTTCTACCAAGCAGGGAACATTGGAGATAGTACCTTGTGGTGGCCGCACACTTTCTTCTAACAAAACTGAAAACTTACGTAGATTCAGTTAAGCAGCTTGAGGGAAACGCTATGTTTTGCTTTCCCTTTCATGTTGTGAATGGGGAACTTAAACCTACTACTAACAAATTTTTTACTCAGGAGAGCTACGGATTTGCCTCCTTCGCGATCCAGAACGGGAGAAACGCGGATTCTCTTCTCCTTTGGCGATACCATCTGTAAAGCGGTATTCTCAGCCTCGCAGCCCAGAATGCCTCCCGGAATGCTAGAAAGCCTCACCGGCTTCAACTGCTTGAAAGGGAGAAATGTCATACGCTATATCAAAGTAGACAATGCACAGGATCTGTCTTAGGCATGTAACACAGAGGGACTTTCAAATCGAGAAAGCGAATCGTGCCCCGTTCATTCCCAGACTGAGAGCAACAAGCTCTTGCTTTCTCTTTCAGGCAGGGAAGAAGCTACATGCTCCTGTTAAGCACACAGGCTATAGTCAGCAAAACTGAACCTGTTCTGCTGTCCTCTAGCTGAAGGTAGACAATCTACCTGTTTGGCTTTGAAAGCCACTAGAACCTTCATTCCTGGTAGGCAAAATTCCCTTAGAAAACCAGGGGATTCAAATACTTGCTAGGCCTGCACTCTCCAGCCTTCTCCCAAGCAGGGAACATTGGAGAAAGCAGCTTGTGCTGGCCGGACACTCTCTTCTAACAAAACTGAAAACTTAAGTAGATTCAGTTAAGCAGCTTGAGGGAAACGCTATGTTATGCTTTCTCTTTCATGTTGTGAACGGGGAACTTAAACCTACTGCTAACAAATTTTTTACTCAGGACAACTACGGTTTTGCCTCCTTCGCGTTCGAGAACGGGAGAAAGGCGGTTTCTCTTCTCCTTTGGCGATACCGTCTGTAAAGCCCTATTCTCAGCTAGGAAGCACAGAATGCCTCCCGGAATGCTGGAAAGCCTGAACGGCTTCAACTAGTGGAAAGGGAGAAATGTCATACGCTATATCAAAGTAGACAATGCACAGGATCTGTCTTAGGCATGTAACACAGAGGGACTTTCATACCGAGAAAGCGAATCCTGCCCCTTCATCCCAAGACTGAGAGCAACAAACTCTTGCTTTCTCTTTCAGACAGGGAAGAAGCTACATGCTCGTGTTAAGCAAACAAGCTATAGTCACCAAAACTGAACCTGTTCTGCTGTCCTCTAGCTGAAGGTAGACAATCTACCTGTTTGGCTTTGAAAGCCACTAGTACCTTCATTCCTGGTAGGCAAAATTCCCTTAGAAAACCAGGGGATTCAAATACTTGCTAGGCCTGCACTCTCCAGCCTTCTCCCAAGCAGGGAACATTGGAGAAAGCAGCTTGTGCTGGCCGGACACTCTCTTCTAACAAAACTGAAAACTTAAGTAGATTCAGTTAAGCAGCTTGAGGGAAACGCTATGTTTTGCTTTACCTTTCATGTTGTGAATGGGGAACTTAAACCTACTACTAACAAATTTTTTACTCAGGAGAACTCCGGTTTTTCCTCCTTCGCGTTCCAGAACGGGAGAAACGCGGTTTCTCTTCTCCTTTGGCGATACAATCTGTAAAGCGGTATTCTCAGCCTCGCAGCCCAGAATGCCTCCCGGAATGCTTGAAAGCCTCACCGGCTTCAACTGCTTGAAAGGGAGAAATGTCATACGCTATATCAAAGTAGACAATGCACAGGATCTGTCTTAGGCATGTAACACAGAGGGACTTTCAAACCGAGAAAGCGAATCGTGCCCCGTTCATTCCCAGACTGAGAGCAACAAGCTCTTGCTTTCTCTTTCAGGCAGGGAAGAAGCTACATGCTCCTGTTAAGCACACAGGCTATAGTCAGCAAAACTGAACCTGTTCTGCTGTCCTCTAGCTGAAGGTAGACAATCTACCTGTTTGGCTTTGAAAGCCACTAGAACCTTCATTCCTGGTAGGCAAAATTCCCTTAGAAAACCAGGGGATTCAAATACTTGCTAGGCCTGCACTCTCCAGCCTTCTCCCAAGCAGGGAACATTGGAGAAAGCAGCTTGTGCTGGCCGGACACTCTCTTCTAACAAAACTGAAAACTTAAGTAGATTCAGTTAAGCAGCTTGAGGGAAACGCTATGTTATGCTTTCTCTTTCATGTTGTGAACGGGGAACTTAAACCTACTGCTAACAAATTTTTTACTCAGGACAACTACGGTTTTGCCTCCTTCGCGTTCGAGAACGGGAGAAAGGCGGTTTCTCTTCTCCTTTGGCGATACCGTCTGTAAAGCCCTATTCTCAGCAAGGAAGCACAGAATGCCTCCCGGAATGCTGGAAAGCCTGAACGGCTTCAACTAGTGGAAAGGGAGAAATGTCATACGCTATATCAAAGTAGACAATGCACAGGATCTGTCTTAGGCATGTAACACAGAGGGACTTTCATACCGAGAAAGCGAATCCTGCCCCTTCATCCCAAGACTGAGAGCAACAAACTCTTGCTTTCTCTTTCAGACAGGGAAGAAGCTACATGCTCGTGTTAAGCAAACAAGCTATAGTCACCAAAACTGAACCTGTTCTGCTGTCCTCTAGCTGAAGGTAGACAATCTACCTGTTTGGCTTTGAAAGCCACTAGTACCTTCATTCCTGGTAGGCAAAATTCCCTTTGAACACAAGGGGATTCAAATACTTGCTAGGCCTGCACTCTCCAGCCTTCTCCCAAGCAGGGAACATTGGAGAAAGCAGCTTGTGCTGGCCGGACACTCTCTTCTAACAAAACTGAAAACTTAAGTAGATTCAGTTAAGCAGCTTGAGGGAAACGCTATGTTTTGCTTTACCTTTCATGTTGTGAATGGGGAACTTAAACCTACTACTAACAAATTTTTTACTCAGGAGAACTCCGGTTTTTCCTCCTTCGCGTTCCAGAACGGGAGAAACGCGGTTTCTCTTCTCCTTTGGCGATACAATCTGTAAAGCGGTATTCTCAGCCTCGCAGCCCAGAATGCCTCCCGGAATGCTTGAAAGCCTCACCGGCTTCAACTGCTTGAAAGGGAGAAATGTCATACGCTATATCAAAGTAGACAATGCACAGGATCTGTCTTAGGCATGTAACACAGAGGGACTTTCAAACCGAGAAAGCGAATCGTGCCCCGTTCATTCCCAGACTGAGAGCAACAAGCTCTTGCTTTCTCTTTCAGGCAGGGAAGAAGCTACATGCTCCTGTTAAGCACACAGGCTATAGTCAGCAAAACTGAACCTGTTCTGCTGTCCTCTAGCTGAAGGTAGACAATCTACCTGTTTGGCTTTGAAAGCCACTAGTACCTTCATTCCTGGTAGGCAAAATTCCCTTAGAAAACCAGGGGATTCAAATACTTGCTAGGCCTGCACTCTCCAGCCTTCTCCCAAGCAGGGAACATTGGAGAAAGCAGCTTGTGCTGGCCGGACACTCTCTTCTAACAAAACTGAAAACTTACGTAGATTCAGTTAAGCAGCTTGAGGGAAACGCTATGTTTTGCTTTCTCTTTCATGTTGTGAACGGGGAACTTAAACCTACTGCTAACAAATTTTTTACTCAGGAGAACTACGGTTTTGCCTCCTTCGCGTTCGAGATCGGGAGAAACGCGGTTTCTCTTCTCCTTTGGCGATACCGTCTCTAAAGCCCTATTCTCAGCTACGAAGCACAGAATGCCTCCTGGAATGCTGGAAAAGCTGAACGGCTTCAACTAGTGGAAAGGGAGAAATGTCATAAGCTTTATCCACGTAGACAATACACAGGCAACGTTCTTAGGCATGTAACACAGAGGGACTTTCAAACCCAGAAAGTGAATCGTGCTCCCTTCATCCCCAGGCTGAGAGCAACAAGCTCTTGCTTTCTCTTTCAGGCAGGGAAGAAGCTACATGCTCCTATTAAGCACACAAGCTATAGTCAGCAAAACTGAACCTGTTCTGCTGTCCTCTAGCTGAAGGTAGACAATCTACCTGTTTGGCTTTGAAAGCCACTAGTACCTTCATTCCTGGTAGGCAAAATTCCCTTAGAAAACCAGGGGATTCAAATACTTGCTAGGCCTGCACTCTCCAGCCTTCTCCCAATCAGGGAACATTGGAGATAGCACCTTGTGCTGGCCGGACACTTTCTTCTAACAAATCTGAAAACTTAAGTAGATGCAGTTAAGCAGCTTGAAGGAGAAAGCTGTCCTTTGCTTTCTCTTTCATATGGTGAATAGGGAACTTAAATCTACTGCTACCAAAATTTTTACTCAGGGGAACTACGGTTTTGCCTCCCTCGAGTTCCAGAAAGGGAGAAACGCGGTTTCTCTTCTCCTTTGGCGATACCGTCTGTAAAGACCTATTCTCCGCTACGCAGCCCAGAATGCCTCCCGGAATGCTGGAAAGCCTGAACGGCTTCAACTAGTTGAAAGGGAAAAAAGTCTTAGGCTTTATCCAGGTAGACAATGCACAGGCAACATTCTTAGGCATGTAACACAGAGGGACTTTCAAACACAGAAAGTGAATCGTGCTCCGTGCATCCCCAGGCTGAGAGCAACAAGCTCATGCTTTGTCCTCAGGCTGGGAAGAAGCTAC
Organism: Dugong dugon; assembly: GCA_030035585.1. Classification (NCBI taxonomy): domain Eukaryota; kingdom Metazoa; phylum Chordata; class Mammalia; order Sirenia; family Dugongidae; genus Dugong; species Dugong dugon. The sequence continues at coordinate 834,407 of CM057475.1, read as the reverse complement.
ATGCTCCTGTTAATCACACAGGCTTTAGTCAGCAAAACCGAACCTCTTCTGCTGTCCTCTAGCTGAAGGCAGACAATCTACCAGTTTGGCTTTGAAAGCCACTAGTACCTTCATTCCTGGTAGGCAAAATTCCCTTTGAACACAAGGGGATTCAAATACTTGCTAGGCCTGCACTCTCCAGCCTTCTCCCAAGCAGGGAACATTGGAGAAAGCAGCTTGTGCTGGCCGGACACTCTCTTCTAACAAAACTGAAAACTTAAGTAGATTCAGTTAAGCAGCTTGAGGGAAACGCTATGTTTTGCTTTCCCTTTCATGTTATGAATGGGGAACTTAAACCTACTACTAACAAATTTTTTACTCAGGAGAACTACGGTTTTTCCTCCTTCGCGTTCCAGAACGGGAGAAACGCGGTTTCTCTTCTCCTTTGGCGATACCGTCTGTAAAGCGGTATTCTCAGCCGCGAAGCCCAGAATGCCTCCCGGAATGCTAGAAAGCCTGAACGGCTTCAAATAGTTGAAAGGGAAAAAAGTCTTAGGCTTTATCCAGGTAGACAATGCACAGGCAACGTTCTTAGGCATGTAACACAGAGGGACTTTCAAACACAGAAAGTGAATCGTGCTCCGTTCATCCCAAGGCTGAGAGCAACAAGCTCATGCTTTCTCTTTCAGGCAGGGAAGAAGCTACATGCTCGTGTTAAGCTCACAAGCTTTAGCCAGCAAAACCGAACCTCTTCCGCTTTCCTCTAGCTGAAGGCAGACAATCTACCTGTTTGGCTTTGAAAGCCAATACTACCTTCATTCCTGGTAGGCAAAATTCCCTTTGAAAACCAGGGGATTCAAATACTTACTAGGCCTGCACTCTCCAGCCTTCTACCAAGCAGGGAACATTGGAGATAGTACCTTGTGGTGGCCGCACACTTTCTTCTAACAAAACTGAAAACTTACGTAGATTCAGTTAAGCAGCTTGAGGGAAACGCTATGTTTTGCTTTCCCTTTCATGTTGTGAATGGGGAACTTAAACCTACTACTAACAAATTTTTTACTCAGGAGAGCTACGGATTTGCCTCCTTCGCGATCCAGAACGGGAGAAACGCGGATTCTCTTCTCCTTTGGCGATACCATCTGTAAAGCGGTATTCTCAGCCTCGCAGCCCAGAATGCCTCCCGGAATGCTAGAAAGCCTCACCGGCTTCAACTGCTTGAAAGGGAGAAATGTCATACGCTATATCAAAGTAGACAATGCACAGGATCTGTCTTAGGCATGTAACACAGAGGGACTTTCAAATCGAGAAAGCGAATCGTGCCCCGTTCATTCCCAGACTGAGAGCAACAAGCTCTTGCTTTCTCTTTCAGGCAGGGAAGAAGCTACATGCTCCTGTTAAGCACACAGGCTATAGTCAGCAAAACTGAACCTGTTCTGCTGTCCTCTAGCTGAAGGTAGACAATCTACCTGTTTGGCTTTGAAAGCCACTAGAACCTTCATTCCTGGTAGGCAAAATTCCCTTAGAAAACCAGGGGATTCAAATACTTGCTAGGCCTGCACTCTCCAGCCTTCTCCCAAGCAGGGAACATTGGAGAAAGCAGCTTGTGCTGGCCGGACACTCTCTTCTAACAAAACTGAAAACTTAAGTAGATTCAGTTAAGCAGCTTGAGGGAAACGCTATGTTATGCTTTCTCTTTCATGTTGTGAACGGGGAACTTAAACCTACTGCTAACAAATTTTTTACTCAGGACAACTACGGTTTTGCCTCCTTCGCGTTCGAGAACGGGAGAAAGGCGGTTTCTCTTCTCCTTTGGCGATACCGTCTGTAAAGCCCTATTCTCAGCTAGGAAGCACAGAATGCCTCCCGGAATGCTGGAAAGCCTGAACGGCTTCAACTAGTGGAAAGGGAGAAATGTCATACGCTATATCAAAGTAGACAATGCACAGGATCTGTCTTAGGCATGTAACACAGAGGGACTTTCATACCGAGAAAGCGAATCCTGCCCCTTCATCCCAAGACTGAGAGCAACAAACTCTTGCTTTCTCTTTCAGACAGGGAAGAAGCTACATGCTCGTGTTAAGCAAACAAGCTATAGTCACCAAAACTGAACCTGTTCTGCTGTCCTCTAGCTGAAGGTAGACAATCTACCTGTTTGGCTTTGAAAGCCACTAGTACCTTCATTCCTGGTAGGCAAAATTCCCTTTGAACACAAGGGGATTCAAATACTTGCTAGGCCTGCACTCTCCAGCCTTCTCCCAAGCAGGGAACATTGGAGAAAGCAGCTTGTGCTGGCCGGACACTCTCTTCTAACAAAACTGAAAACTTAAGTAGATTCAGTTAAGCAGCTTGAGGGAAACGCTATGTTTTGCTTTACCTTTCATGTTGTGAATGGGGAACTTAAACCTACTACTAACAAATTTTTTACTCAGGAGAACTCCGGTTTTTCCTCCTTCGCGTTCCAGAACGGGAGAAACGCGGTTTCTCTTCTCCTTTGGCGATACAATCCGTAAAGCGGTATTCTCAGCCTCGCAGCCCAGAATGCCTCCCGGAATGCTTGAAAGCCTCACCGGCTTCAACTGCTTGAAAGGGAGAAATGTCATACGCTATATCAAAGTAGACAATGCACAGGATCTGTCTTAGGCATGTAACACAGAGGGACTTTCAAACCGAGAAAGCGAATCGTGCCCCGTTCATTCCCAGACTGAGAGCAACAAGCTCTTGCTTTCTCTTTCAGGCAGGGAAGAAGCTACATGCTCCTGTTAAGCACACAGGCTATAGTCAGCAAAACTGAACCTGTTCTGCTGTCCTCTAGCTGAAGGTAGACAATCTACCTGTTTGGCTTTGAAAGCCACTAGTACCTTCATTCCTGGTAGGCAAAATTCCCTTAGAAAACCAGGGGATTCAAATACTTGCTAGGCCTGCACTCTCCAGCCTTCTCCCAAGCAGGGAACATTGGAGAAAGCAGCTTGTGCTGGCCGGACACTCTCTTCTAACAAAACTGAAAACTTACGTAGATTCAGTTAAGCAGCTTGAGGGAAACGCTATGTTTTGCTTTCTCTTTCATGTTGTGAACGGGGAACTTAAACCTACTGCTAACAAATTTTTTACTCAGGAGAACTACGGTTTTGCCTCCTTCGCGTTCGAGATCGGGAGAAACGCGGTTTCTCTTCTCCTTTGGCGATACCGTCTCTAAAGCCCTATTCTCAGCTACGAAGCACAGAATGCCTCCTGGAATGCTGGAAAAGCTGAACGGCTTCAACTAGTGGAAAGGGAGAAATGTCATAAGCTTTATCCACGTAGACAATACACAGGCAACGTTCTTAGGCATGTAACACAGAGGGACTTTCAAACCCAGAAAGTGAATCGTGCTCCCTTCATCCCCAGGCTGAGAGCAACAAGCTCTTGCTTTCTCTTTCAGGCAGGGAAGAAGCTACATGCTCCTATTAAGCACACAAGCTATAGTCAGCAAAACTGAACCTGTTCTGCTGTCCTCTAGCTGAAGGTAGACAATCTACCTGTTTGGCTTTGAAAGCCACTAGTACCTTCATTCCTGGTAGGCAAAATTCCCTTAGAAAACCAGGGGATTCAAATACTTGCTAGGCCTGCACTCTCCAGCCTTCTCCCAATCAGGGAACATTGGAGATAGCACCTTGTGCTGGCCGGACACTTTCTTCTAACAAATCTGAAAACTTAAGTAGATGCAGTTAAGCAGCTTGAAGGAGAAAGCTGTCCTTTGCTTTCTCTTTCATATGGTGAATAGGGAACTTAAATCTACTGCTACCAAAATTTTTACTCAGGGGAACTACGGTTTTGCCTCCCTCGAGTTCCAGAAAGGGAGAAACGCGGTTTCTCTTCTCCTTTGGCGATACCGTCTGTAAAGACCTATTCTCCGCTACGCAGCCCAGAATGCCTCCCGGAATGCTGGAAAGCCTGAACGGCTTCAACTAGTTGAAAGGGAAAAAAGTCTTAGGCTTTATCCAGGTAGACAATGCACAGGCAACATTCTTAGGCATGTAACACAGAGGGACTTTCAAACACAGAAAGTGAATCGTGCTCCGTGCATCCCCAGGCTGAGAGCAACAAGCTCATGCTTTGTCCTCAGGCTGGGAAGAAGCTACATGCTCCTGTTAATCACACAGGCTTTAGTCAGCAAAACCGAACCTCTTCTGCTGTCCTCTAGCTGAAGGCAGACAATCTACCAGTTTGGCTTTGAAAGCCACTAGTACCTTCATTCCTGGTAGGCAAAATTCCCTTTGAACACAAGGGGATTCAAATACTTGCTAGGCCTGCACTCTCCAGCCTTCTCCCAAGCAGGGAACATTGGAGAAAGCAGCTTGTGCTGGCCGGACACTCTCTTCTAACAAAACTGAAAACTTAAGTAGATTCAGTTAAGCAGCTTGAGGGAAACGCTATGTTTTGCTTTCCCTTTCATGTTATGAATGGGGAACTTAAACCTACTACTAACAAATTTTTTACTCAGGAGAACTACGGTTTTTCCTCCTTCGCGTTCCAGAACGGGAGAAACGCGGTTTCTCTTCTCCTTTGGCGATACCGTCTGTAAAGCGGTATTCTCAGCCGCGAAGCCCAGAATGCCTCCCGGAATGCTAGAAAGCCTGAACGGCTTCAAATAGTTGAAAGGGAAAAAAGTCTTAGGCTTTATCCAGGTAGACAATGCACAGGCAACGTTCTTAGGCATGTAACACAGAGGGACTTTCAAACACAGAAAGTGAATCGTGCTCCGTTCATCCCAAGGCTGAGAGCAACAAGCTCATGCTTTCTCTTTCAGGCAGGGAAGAAGCTACATGCTCGTGTTAAGCTCACAAGCTTTAGCCAGCAAAACCGAACCTCTTCCGCTTTCCTCTAGCTGAAGGCAGACAATCTACCTGTTTGGCTTTGAAAGCCAATACTACCTTCATTCCTGGTAGGCAAAATTCCCTTTGAAAACCAGGGGATTCAAATACTTACTAGGCCTGCACTCTCCAGCCTTCTACCAAGCAGGGAACATTGGAGATAGTACCTTGTGGTGGCCGCACACTTTCTTCTAACAAAACTGAAAACTTACGTAGATTCAGTTAAGCAGCTTGAGGGAAACGCTATGTTTTGCTTTCCCTTTCATGTTGTGAATGGGGAACTTAAACCTACTACTAACAAATTTTTTACTCAGGAGAGCTACGGATTTGCCTCCTTCGCGATCCAGAACGGGAGAAACGCGGATTCTCTTCTCCTTTGGCGATACCATCTGTAAAGCGGTATTCTCAGCCTCGCAGCCCAGAATGCCTCCCGGAATGCTAGAAAGCCTCACCGGCTTCAACTGCTTGAAAGGGAGAAATGTCATACGCTATATCAAAGTAGACAATGCACAGGATCTGTCTTAGGCATGTAACACAGAGGGACTTTCAAACCGAGAAAGCGAATCGTGCCCCGTTCATTCCCAGACTGAGAGCAACAAGCTCTTGCTTTCTCTTTCAGGCAGGGAAGAAGCTACATGCTCCTGTTAAGCACACAGGCTATAGTCAGCAAAACTGAACCTGTTCTGCTGTCCTCTAGCTGAAGGTAGACAATCTACCTGTTTGGCTTTGAAAGCCACTAGAACCTTCATTCCTGGTAGGCAAAATTCCCTTAGAAAACCAGGGGATTCAAATACTTGCTAGGCCTGCACTCTCCAGCCTTCTCCCAAGCAGGGAACATTGGAGAAAGCAGCTTGTGCTGGCCGGACACTCTCTTCTAACAAAACTGAAAACTTAAGTAGATTCAGTTAAGCAGCTTGAGGGAAACGCTATGTTATGCTTTCTCTTTCATGTTGTGAACGGGGAACTTAAACCTACTGCTAACAAATTTTTTACTCAGGACAACTACGGTTTTGCCTCCTTCGCGTTCGAGAACGGGAGAAAGGCGGTTTCTCTTCTCCTTTGGCGATACCGTCTCTAAAGCCCTATTCTCAGCTACGAAGCACAGAATGCCTCCTGGAATGCTGGAAAAGCTGAACGGCTTCAACTAGTGGAAAGGGAGAAATGTCATAAGCTTTATCCACGTAGACAATACACAGGCAACGTTCTTAGGCATGTAACACAGAGGGACTTTCAAACCCAGAAAGTGAATCGTGCTCCCTTCATCCCCAGGTTGAGAGCAACAAGCTCTTGCTTTCTCTTTCAGGCAGGGAAGAAGCTACATGCTCCTATTAAGCACACAAGCTATAGTCAGCAAAACTGAACCTGTTCTGCTGTCCTCTAGCTGAAGGTAGACAATCTACCTGTTTGGCTTTGAAAGCCACTAGTACCTTCATTCCTGGTAGGCAAAATTCCCTTAGAAAACCAGGGGATTCAAATACTTGCTAGGCCTGCACTCTCCAGCCTTCTCCCACACAGGGAACATTTCATTATATTTGAACTAGTGTTTAACAAGCTATATTAATCTTGGATGGCAGTTTTTTATTTCAAGATTTTATGTATATCATACCATTGTCTTCTTGCCTCCGTGTTTTCTGCCGGTTAGTTAGTGCTTAGTCTTGTTGTTTCCCCTCTGTATGTGAGTTTGTGGTTTTCTTGAGCTGCTCTCAGCATTCTTTCTCTGTCTTTGGTTTTAGCCAGTGTGGTTATGATATGCCTTGATGATTTTCTTTTGGGGTTTATCCTATATGGGATTCATTGAGCTTCTTGGATGGTCAGCTTTCCATCTTTCATGACATTAAGGAAGTTTTCTGTCAGCAATTCTTCAGTGATTCTCTCCGTGTTTTCCATTTTCTCCCCCTGTTCTAGAACTCTGCTCTCTCACAGAGTTTTGCTTTTAAATGTATCCCACATCATTCTCAGCTTTTCTTCATTTTCCTTAGTTCTTTTTTCTAATTTTTTCCTAAAAAGAGTGCTATCCAAGTGTCTCAGTTATTGAGTGCCACTGTAACAGAAATACCACAAGTGTATGGCTTTAAGAAACAGAAGTTTATTCTCTCACAGTCTAGTAGGCTGAAAGTCCAAAGTCAGGGCATTAGCTTCAGGGGAAGTGTTTTCCTGTCAATTCTGGAGGAAAGTTCTTGCCATCAATCTTCCCCTGGTCGAGGAGCTTCTCTGTGCAGGAACCCAGATCCAAAGGATGTGCTCTGCTCCTGGCACTGCTTTCTTGGTGGTATGAGGTCCTCACTCTCTGCTTGCTTCTTTTTCCTTTTCTATCTTGTAAGATAAAAGGTGGTGCAGGGCACTCTCCAGGGAAACTCCCTTTATATTGGATCAGGGATGTGACCTTAGTAAGAGTGTTACAATCCCACCCGAATCCTCTTTAACATCAAATTCCAATCACAGAGTGGAGGGCAACCAAACAATACTGGGTATCATGGCCTAACCAAGTTCACATATATTTTTGGAGGACACAGTTTGATCCATGACACCGAGTATTTGTCTTCAATTTTGCTGTTCTTGTCTTCCATCGTTTCAAACCTGATCATCAGAATGCCTATGACCCTGTCCATTTCTGAAATCTTGATGTTTATCGTTTGGATTTCTAATTACTGTTTTTGTATGATTTCTAGTTGTGAATTAATTTGGACATTTTGTTCATGTGTTATTTTCCTGAATTCTTCTATTGTTTTATGTGTCTATTCCGTGATTTTGACTACCTTTTCCTTGATTATGTCTATTTTTTCCTCATTCTTGTCTACTTTTTGCTTCAACTCTTGGGTAGCTCTGACTATTAGAGATTTGGATTCCCTGTCAGGTAGTTCTAGTGCCTTTTCTTCTACTGGAAAGTCATCTGGTGTTTTATTTTGATGCCCACTGGAACCATCCTGTCCTGTTTTTTTATGGTTTCAATTTTCTGCTGTCTTCAGGACTTTCAGTACTTTTGTTTGTTGATATATTGTAGACTTGTTTGTTCTGTCCCCCTTTTTTATTTTATTTGGTTATGTCTGAGCAAGCGGGCTGTGCGTTCTTTGTTGTTTGCTTGTCTGTGGGCATGAGGTTTTCACCCCCTTGTGCAATGGGCAGAGCCAGTAGCTCAGCTATGGTGCAGCAGGACAGGTCTCGCTGAAGGGGAGGGTCTAGGATGGGTTGTTTGTAGCATGAACTGTGGCCGACAGGAGTGGGCCGGGGTTCACTGCAGATGGTGTTTCAGGCCTGGAATGCGGTGATATATAGATGAACCAGGTCTGCCATCCTGAAACTCAGACACTTGGGGGTGCAGTGTGCCATTAACAGTTAACAATGAGACAAACAAATGGACAAGATCATTTTTGGTATTGAGGAGGGTTAAGAAGACAATAAAATAAGGTGGATCACTGGGAGATGTTGAAGCCAAGAACTGATGACAGCATGGGAGGCTTGATCCAGGGGCAGACTGTGCTCCACTCTCATGCTGACGCACACCTGGGACACTGAGCTGAAGATCCTGACGCAGCTCACGAGATATGATATTAATGTCTAATGGGGTTTCAAAGGAGGAAAATTATATCTGAATTATTACAGAGGGAAGATCCAAAAATCTCCCAAAGCAAATAATTTAACTTCTTTCTTTAACCAATGTCATATTTTTGGCTTCTCAAACTATCAATGAGCAGTATTTTATTTTTAATATGAAAAGAAAAGAAAAAACCCAAACCTATTGCCCTCGAGTCGATTCTGACTCATAGCAACCCTATAGGACAGAGTAGAAGTAACGCATCAGGTTTCCAAGGAGGGGCTGGTGGATTCGAACTGCTGACCTTTTGATTAGTAGCCAAGCTCTTCAGCTCTGTGCCACCAGGGCCCCACATGAAGAAGACTAATAATTTTGTAATAAGTAAAAGTTAATTTATAATAAATCAACAATAAAAAGATGTAGCCAATATAGTGCATATATTGAAGAAGTAGAGCCAGCATGCTCATTAGAAGCAAGGATGGGGAGACTTCATCTGACATACTTTGGACACGTTATAAGGAGGGAGCAATCCCTGGAAAAGGACATCATGCTTGGTAAAGTAGAGGGTCAGTGAAAGAGAGGAAGACACTTCACGAGATGGACTGACACAGTGGCTGCAACAATGGGCTCTAACATAGCAATGATTGTGAGGACAGCGCAGGACCTGGCAGTGTTTCCTTCTGTTGTACATGGGCTCACTATGAGTCAGAGTAGACTCGACGGCACCAAACAACAGCAACAGGCAATATAAGCTCATTTTTATTATTCTGTTCATTTGCCATAATATTATTCTGTCAATTTACTATAACATTATCTCAGTACTCAATTTTAATACTTATTTTGTAACACGCCAATAACAAGGAGTTCATCCACCTATTGGTGGTGCTTCTCTACCCACAATTCAGCTAACTTTAGAGTTGGTTTCATTACACCTACTAACAAGTTAAGCTAGCGGGCAGTGTTTGCTTTATCTCAAAAACTAGCTTTTCCCACAGAAGCTGGTGAGCAGCAGGTTCAACATTAAGGTTACTCTATATATAGGTAAGGAGAAATACTTAGCAATAGTGGAGACCTTGAAATTGAAGTCCCTATTGCTGATGTCAGGTGCACTTGTGATATGTCTCCTAAGCAGTCCATTCCTACTGGGTCATATTGAGCTAGCTTCTGAAGCTTCCTAAAACCTGGGAAAAATAGAAATGCTTAGGACTAACCCTAAACGTACAAAATCGGAAGTTTTCAAAGATCGGCCCAAAATTGGGGTTTAATAAAATGCCCCATGGTGGCCCAGTGGTTAAGAGCTGAGTTGCTAACCAACAGCTTGGCAGTTCAAATCCACCAGCCACTCCTTGGAAACACTATGGGGCAGTTCTACTCCATCCTATAGGTTTGTTAGGAGTCAGAATCTACTTGATGGCAATGGGTTTCTTGGATGGTTGCTTCTACACTAAAATAGTAATAATAGATTCTGTCACCTAGAAGAGCAAAGTTATGCTCCTCTAGTTTCACAGGACATCTGTCTATCAAAACTGGGAAGCATCTTAGACGCTCAGAATTTTCATAATGTGATTGACTTCAGACACATAAAGATGGATGCCTGGGAGACAAAAGGAGCCACACAATAAGGTAAATAAAAGAGTTCACAAGTTTGAGTTCTCAATTTGGGGTGTCTCAACCATAGGTTTGCAAGAAATAAGATCAGGGGATGCTCTAGGAGGCTTTTACAGCGAAAGTGTAAGGCTGACTCGCTACTCTTATTTTGAATTATAAAGAGTAAGTATAGATAAGGAACCCTGGTGGCACAGTACTTGGCTGCTAACTGAATGGGCAGCGCTTTGACACCCTAGCTGCTCTCAAGAGAAAGATGTGGAGGTCTGCGTCTGTAAAAATGTACATGGGGTCACTATGAGTCAGAGTAGACTCGACGGCACCTAACAACAGCAACAGGCAATATAAGCTCTATGGGCAGCTCTACTCTTTCCTATGGGGTCGCTAGGAGTCGGAATTGATTCAACAACAATGGTTTTTGTTTGTTTTTTTGTTTTCCCATCCCTCTTGGTATTCCCTGCTACTTGGTTCCCTGTCTGTACTTCCTCTATGAGACCTTATTGCAATTATCCAGGTCTTTGCTAACAATCTATCACGGTAGACAATGATCTTGCCTAGTAAGACTGTCTACCACAGAGCAAATCATTACTCAATGAATTAAGGTATTTTATTAATTCACGTCTATACATAAGGTAGGGGTGTAAAGCTTTTAGGAAAAATACATTTACAGCGAAATAAACTCACTATAACCGCTGCAGAATCATAAAAGCTGGTAATGTCTGCTAAATTGACATTAGGAGATCCAAGGCACGTCTGGGGCTTCTGTAGGGAAGCATTGCTCATTTTTCATTCAAACTGCTCAAGTAATAGTGTAATAAACTCTGGTTGGTGCAAACTTCTATCTTTTGACTCTGGCGGAACTTCCATGTTTCTAAGACTGTTCTCCTCATAGACTGCTAACATAGAGTTTTCTGGTACTGCAACATCCACCACTGAACTCCGTGATTCCTGTGAATCAGAAAAATAAGAACAGTGCTATAGATTTCTTTCAAATGCAGAAATCATAATTATGGAAACATTTTTTGCTATTATGTTCTTTACCAATTTGCTTCTCTGTGATTTTTAGAGACTGTGCTTGAAAAGTGAGTCCAAGGTGCTGCGGTGTTTTTGTTTACTTTGTGTGGCCTTTCTAGCCATGGTCTTGTAACTTCCACCCAGATGCTTGGGTGGGAGTGTGTAATAGGGAAGTTGTGGCCCACCAAGGGGATTGGATTGGTCAGTTTTGCCTTGAAAGTGAGCCAATTCCAGAGCAGAGAGGAAGAACCAAGGAAGAACAGCCAGGAGCAGAGAACGCATCCTTTCGACCTGAAATCCTTGCGCTGAGAGGCTCCTGGAAGCAGAAAGCCGTGAGAGAGAGAGAGAGAGAGAGCAAGCTGTAACCCTGAAGACGGTGAGAAGCGGTGGCAGGAGAGACCCGGCAGCATAGCTCTGGCAGCAGGAAACAGTGCGGTGGACTTCCAGGCCCATGGAGAGAGAAAACTGAGTGCCTTTGAGGAGAGGCCTACGGTCAGGGAGAGGTGTGCCTATTAGCACGTTTGGGAAGAGGCTGTCCTGATGGAAGAACTGTATTCTGAGTGTCCTTGAGCCTGAATAGTAACTATCACTTCCCTAATAAGCCCCGTAATCACGAGTATGGTCTGCGAGTTCTGTGTGGCCATTACAACGACTTATCAACTCAGCAGAGAGCTAGAGAGTGCTGTGTGAGGGATGGCTGGTGTCAGAATTAGTAAAGATGGTGGATAGAGGATACTTATCTGATCTCCACCTCATGGGAGTCAGTCTTGCAGTGTATATCTCGGTTCTCCTTCCCTCTTGTGGGGATGGAGGAGGTCAGACACTGCCTCTCAGTAGTTTGTATAGTTGGCGTCAGAAGCAGGATTCTTTGAAATGGCTCCAGACTCATGAAAGCATGGAACTTTGTAAGAGAAAGAATGAAGGGGTTTGGGAAGAGAAACTTTTCATTCTTGGATGGTTGCTTTGGTTGCTGCTACCTGTAATGGCTGAAAAGTTGCACCTGGAGTGGTCTGGGGCAAAAACCAGGCCAGATAAGCAGGAGGATTGATAAGGGCCCAGGGTCTTCTGGTTCCTAGGAGCCAGAGGCCCAAGGTCATTTGCATATGAATGGGAAGATAGTTCAGGTGTAGAGAAGACTAAACTGGAATGTTTTAAAAGGGTTACATGTTTCGGATTATGCATTTATCTGAATGTACTAAGGATATTGAATGTTTCCCCTACCTCAGGTTGTAATGCAGACCTAATGCTAGAAATGAATATTGGATATTCTGGATTATAGAGAATGTGTAACTCTGCCTTCAGCCAATACTTGATCGGATATGCTAAAAGAGGAAAGGGAAATACACGCTGTTGATTTGAATGTAGTAACCCTGTGTACAGAGTGAGGGCTTAGGTTGAAAACCTGAGCCCCACCTATATGTTCATTTGAAAAGACAGGCAGAACCACCTGGAACTGCTCAGAGAACAGAAGATGTGCAACAGAAACAAGGATCTGCAGAAAAAGTGACCATCTGTTTTTTGAATTTCAAGCAAGTGGTTTGCTGTTGGATGCACCGAGGCAGGAAAAGTCAGTGTCCATGAGAAAGAGTCCCCTTTCAGGCCTGGATGTTAAAGGGAGCTGGCAAGTAGACAGCTCGGTCAGCTCGCTTCCGGTGACCACCTGGATCCACTAATGAGTGGAAGTGGAGGAAACACCTCAATAAAGAGATGGGCTGAATTTGGACATGTTCCATTGTCTCCTGTCCATCTAGCCCACTGGGGCTAGAGATGAGAGAGAAAAGAAAGCCTGGCTGGTCAGAAGTAAAAGGAGTTGTTAGACTCCTGAAGTTTATGGGTGGAACATACCGACCTAGCCTAAAGGGGCTAAGGGTGAGAGTGTTTGAAGGGGCTGACTGAATTGCTGGGAGGTGTGTGTGAACTCTCCAGCCTGAGGCTGCTATCCATTGTAACCTAGGTTGGATGGCTAGGGATGAGCTGACCAGAACCCGAGCGAATGAAGAGAATGATGTTGGACACCGTGAGGCTGGTGTTGACTGCTGCAATTTGATGACTTCCTCTGCAGTGGACCTTGCTTATGGATGCAGAGCCCTCAAAGTCCCAACCAGAACAGAAGATTCTTCAAGACCAAGGAACATGGTCTTCAGAGTACTAGTTTGATAGGGATGGACAATTTAAACATTGGCTATCTAAAACAGGGGCAGATAAAGGCATGAAGTGACTGGCTTGCAGGCTTTCATGAGCGTGCTTCCATTAAATGAGGGGGACAAGGGAAGATCTCCACTGAATAGATTTCTCTTTTCCTGATGGGTGTGGGGAAGAGAGGGTGGGGAAGATGCTGATAGGATTATATGATTCAGCTGTTGAGTGTTGCGTGTTAACAGGGTTAATTGTGTGCAGTTGTAGAAGCTGTAAGTGTGAAAGAGTGGACTAAGGGGGAGGCAAGGCTGGTCTGGAGTAGAGTGGCTGGACCGAAAGCCCCTTGAAAGTTTTGCTATGCTGATACATTGTGAGGCTCAGAGCAAGGGAATAATCTTCTCCCAGTTAATTTTATTGGAGGCCAGAAAGTGTGAAGACAAAGTGACTTTTGGAGAAGCTGACCACATCAGATGAACACTTGCAGCAGACCTGAATGTCTGGGACCTGAGTAACCTCACCCTGTGGACTCTTTGCCCTATTGAAAGACTAATTATTAATGACTGTTTTGGACTGGTAAAATGATTTCGAGGGGGAAGTTATCCTCCAAATATGAAAGAACCATGGCCAGAAAATCCAGGGGGTGGCCTGCGTTGTAACTGGCTGTTTTCTGTGGCCTTTCTAGCCATGGTCTTGTAACTCCCACCCAGGTGATTGGGCAAGACTGTGATAGGGTGTATTGTGGCCCACCAAGGAGACTGATCAGTTTTTCCTTAAAAGAGAGCCAATTCCAGAGCAGAGAGGAGGATCCTACCACTACCAAGAAAGAACAGCCAGGAGCAGAGATCCTTTGGACCTGAGATCCCTGTGCCAAGAAGCTCCTGGAAGCAGGAGACCAAGAGTGAGAGAGAGACAGGAAGGTGTAACTCTGAAGACTACGAAAAGCGGAGGCAGGAGAGACCCGGCAGCAGAGACCAGCAGGAGATGGCATGGTGGCCATTCTGACCCATGGAGAGTGAAAGCTGAATGACTTTAGAGAAAGGCCTAGGGCCAGGGAGAGTCATACCTGCAAGCATGACTGGGAAGAGGCTGTCCTGATGGAAGAACGGTATTCTGAGTGTCTTCCAGCCTGAACTGTAACTGTTACTTACCTAATAAACCTCATAATCATGAGTATGATCTGTGAGTTCTGTGTGGCCATTGCAATGAATTCTCAAACCCAGCAGAGAAGTAGAGAGTGCCACGGAAGGGAGGGCTGCTGTCAGAATTGGTAAAAAAAAAAATATATATATATTGGAGGGAGCAGGTATGTCTGACCTCCACCTCACAGGAATCAGCCTTGGTCTGTGTGGGTGATTCTCTCTTCCCCTTCTGAAGTTAGACAAGGTCTGAAGCCTGCTGTGCCCATTTTTACAATTTTTAAACTTGAAAACGTCTACAGAGGATTGTTTTGGTGTCTGGCATTTTGTTGTTGTTTTGTCTTGGTCCGGTTTTGTTTTGTTTCCTGTCACTGATGCATTACGGTCACAGAATATACCTCTTTATAGATCACTGTCTTAGAAACCCTATGGGCAGTTCTATAGTTCTACTTTGTCCTACAGGGTCGCTATGTGTCAGATTCGACAGAATAGCAAAGGGTTTGGTTTTTTTTTTTGGTTTTATAGTTTTAGAGTATTCTAATATGTCTAAGTTCAATTTGGTTTTATCACAATAGTCACATTCTCCTCCTATAACCAATGAGCCATACTCACTGTCAATGACTTAAAGTGAGAAACCATTCATTCAAGTACATATAAATGAGTTTAGATCATCATGCCAAGGAATCAAAGTCCAAACCTTGATGATCTTTTCCATCACTTCTTTACACTGTTGTTCTTGACTTTCAGGTTTGTTGCTTCCTTCAGGAACACTTCGGATTCAAACTTTAAGGGCAGAGAATGACAGACCAAGTTTCAGATGAAAGTGTTGTATTCCCTGGTTAAAGTTTCCATATCTGGTGAACGTGCAAGGTCAAGAAACAAACTTCAGACTTTGTTCCAGATATTACCTTGTCCATGGAAGTCAATTTAGAGTTAGTATTTTTACAGTAAACACTTAGATCTACATTGCCTCATGTGTCTTTTGGAATACCATTGTCAGAGGATTGAGACCCAGGTTAATCTCTGAACACTGACTAGACTGAGTAGGATTCAACTATATCCTGAGCGCCATCTGTATGAGAATCTAGTGTAGATGACAGCAAAATTGTGTCCCCTCTAGTTTGGAAGGAAAATTAGCAAGATTGGTGACTCCTGATGCTTTTATCATCTTGCTAAGTCACATACAGCAGTGTAACCACAGAGCTATACTTCTATTTAATAACATTATCACCTCTTCACTTTTCCACTTAGTTAATCTGTGTCTGAACAAATCCAGGTACATCTTCTAAGGCACATTTAGCAAGATTCATAATTGTTGTGATAGAACTCAGGGATAATTCACAGAACCAAACTTTTCTATATGGGAAATTTGGGCACCTCAGTGGGAGGGCCTGATTTGAATTTAGATATACGTCTAAGGAAAATTGGACGCAGTTAGATATCTGGACTTCTTTCTCTGGGTAGTCAATATCTAAGGACCTTCTTCCTAAGATCCATTTTTTAATTCTTTCTTGGAGATCTTTAACCATTTCAGCTGAGCTCAATTTGAACAACACTTCCTTTGGGGGAATAGTTCTGGTCTCAACAATTTCTTCTTACCTCTTGACTCTCCCTTTCCTGGTGCTTAGTGAAGACACTCATTCATTGAGCATTCATTCAACAGGGATTTGAGGGCCTAAGATTTGCCACAAGGTTCTGAGGCACTATGCAATACAAATGAATGCAAATAAACTCTGTTCGTAAAGGAGCTTATACAGTAGTAGGAAGAAAAAGACATGTCAATCGTTGGTGAAGTTTTCAAAACGGAAGAAAAGTAGAGCATGTGGGCTGATGGACAGCGATGAGGTGGGGATTGTTTCAGGGAATACCTCCGGGTCATTGTTACAGATCTGAAAGAAGGTGATAATGTTCTATGAGAACATCTCGCAAAAGACATTAACAGGAAAAGGGAAGAGTGAAGACAAATGCTCCAGGCAAAAGCGTGCTTGTATGCTCAATGCATTGAGGGACCAGTGGAACTTCAGAAGTGTAAAGGGGAAAAGAATAAAGGATGGGGTCAAGGAGGTCAGCAGGAGGCAACTGACCCAGAATCTCAGAAGTCATGGAAAGGAGATTGCATTTTACTCTGAGTGAGAGGGGAAGCAATTAGAGACATAGGAATCATGTGCCTTGCATTTAGAAGGCTAATTCTAGTTGTGTGGGTAGAAGCAGGGAGAAAATCCTAAGGAGCTTGGAGATGGAGATAATTGGTTGAGAGTAGAAATCGACGAGGTGAATGGGGGTTTAATTCCAGATATATTTTAAAGTAGAGTCTTCAGTACTTGATACTAAATGTTATGTATGAGATAAGAAGGGAATGACTTTATGGGTTTTGAACAAAAATTGAATTGCCCATTTGCTGATATGGGGAAGACTGAGGGACACTGAAGATATCAAGACTTTGGTTGTTGAATGTATGTATGACGTGTCCCTTAGATATCTTGACAGAACAATGGAGAGGGTAGTTGAATATACAGGTTCAGACTACCTCCGAGAGACTGAGATCACATGAGAAAAGACTATGAATGATATCAGAAGAGATATAAGAACTTAGCTTTGAAGCCCTAAAAGAAAGAGATAGCCAGGGAGTAGCTGTGTACTGACTGTATAATGAGAAACTCTTTTTTCTGTAAACCTTCACCTAGGGTACAATAAAATATATATATATATATATATATATATGTATGTATAAAAGAATGATGTTGGCTCTTGGTTTTGTATAGCTGCCCTTTATTATGTTGAGAGATTTCCCTTCTATAGCTATTTTTGAGAGTTTTTATCAGGAATGGGTGTTGGACTTTGTAGAATGCCTCTTCTGAATCCATTGAGATGATGATGTGATTTGTTTTCTTTTATTTACGTGGTGGATTACTGTAATTCTCTAATGTTGAATCATCCTTCCATACCTCGTATGACTCCCATTTGGTGGTGGTGTATTTTTTTTTTCATATAATGTTGAATTCTATTGGCTAGAATTTTGTTGGGAATTTTTGTATCTATATTCATGAGAGATACTGGTGTGTAATTTTCTTTTTTATGGTGTCTTTACCTGGTTTTGTTATCAGGGTTATGCTGGCTTCATAGAATGAATTCAGAATTCTCCCTTCCTTTTCTATGTCCTGGAATAGTTTGAGTGGCACTGGTGTAAACTCTTCTCTGAATGTTTCGTAGAATTCTCCAGTGAAGTCTTCTGGGCCAGGGCTTTTTTGGTTGGGAGTTTTTGTTTTTTTTTAAATTACGTTTTCAATCTCTTCTCTTGTTATGGATCTGTTCAGATTTTCAACATCAATTTGTGTTAGTTTGTGTAGGTAGTATGTTTCCAGAAATTTGTTCATTTCTGCTAGGTTTTCAAATTTGTTGTAGCATAGGTTTTCATAATACTCTGTTATGATGCTTTGTGTTTCAGTTGGGTCTGTTGTAATGTACCCCATTTTATTTCTTATTTGGGTTATTTGCATCCTCTTCTGTTTTTCTTTTGTCAGTTTGACCAGCGGTTTATCGATTTTGTTGATCTTTTCAAAGAACCAACTTTTGTTGATTCTATTGTTTTTCTAGTCTTTATTTCATTTATTTCTGCTCTGATCTTTATTCTTTCCTTTCTTCTGGTGGCTGTGGGCTTCTTTTGCTGTTCTCTTTCTATTTGTTCAAGTTGTGTAACTAACGTTTTGATTTTGTCCCTTTCTTCTTTTTTTGATGTGTGAGGATTGCCTTTGCTGTGTCCCAAAGGTTTTGGTACGATGTGTTTTCATTCGTGTTTGATGCTAGAAATTTTTGGATTCCATGTTTGAGTTCTTCTATTACCCAGTGGTTTTTAAGCAAGGAGTTATTCAGTTTCCATGTAATTGATTTTTTTTCCTTGGTCTTCCTGTAGTTAGTTTCTCCTTTGATAGTGTTGTGATCAGAGAAGATAGTTTGTACTACCTCAATGTTTCGGATTTTGTGGAGGGTTGCTATGTAGCCTAAGATATGGTCTATTCTGGAGAACGTTCCATGTGTATTGGAACAGAATGTCTACTTTGCATTTGTTGGGTGGGGTGTTCTGTATATGTGTATGAGTTCAAGTTGGCTGATTGTGGCCTTTAGATCTTCTGTATCTTTGCTGAGTTTCTTTTTAGATGTTCTATCCTTTCCAGAGAGTGCTGTGTTGAAGTCTCCTCCTATTATTGTGGAACTGTCAATTTCTCTTTTCAGTGCTGCTAGAGTTTGTTTTATATATTTTGGAGCACTGTCATTGGGTGCATAGATATTAATTATGGTTATGTCTTCATGATGGATCGTCCTTTTAATCATTATATAATGGCCATCTTTGTCTTTCGTGGTGGATTTTGTATTAAAGTCTATTTTATCTGAGATTAGTATCACCACTTCTGCTGTTTTGGGGTACCTGTTTGCTTTCTATATTTTTTTCATCTTTTGATTTTTAATAAATTTACGTCTTTGTTTCTAAGGTGTATCTCTTGTAGACAGTATAGGATAGATCCTGCTTTTTTATTTATTCTGTCACTCTCTGTCTCTTATGAGTGCATTTAGGCCATTTACATTCCACGCTATTATTGATAGATGTGAGTTTATTGCTGTCATTTTGTAGTGCTCTTTTTGTGGTGCTGACATTTTCTTTGTTCCTCTTACTCTCCTATACTGATTCCTTTTGTTTGTGGGTTTGTTTTTTCATTTCTTTTGTTTTTCTAGATTTTTTTCTTAAGACTTTTGGTTTTTCTTCTTTCTTTGGATGAGTAGGCGTGTTAACTTTCTTTGTGCTTACCTTGAAATCTACCTGTATCTTCCTAGGATTGAACAAGTCTTTTATTACTTGGTATTGCCTTGCCTTCCTCTCCTTTAGAAAATTCTATACCTACACCCTTTATTCTGTCTTTTCTTGTTCTGATATTTTTGTCATTTACAGATTAACCTCTCTGGTTTCCAGTTGTAAGTCTTTTAGTTTTGAAAAATCCTTGGGAGTTCACTTCCTAAGTTGGTATCTGGCTGCTGCGATCTTGCATCTTAGATTCAGGCTGTAGTCTGATGTTGTTTGTTCTCAAACCGAAGGACTTGCTTTAGTAATTCCTGTAAGTTTGGTTTGGTTTTTAAATATACCCTTCATTTCTGTTTATCTGGAAATTTCTTAATTTCACCATCATATTTGAACGAGAGTTTCACAGGCTATATTATTCTTGGCTGGTGGTTTTTTCTTTCAAGATTTTATATATGTCATACCATTGTCTTCTTGCCTCCATGGTTTCTGCCGAGTAGTTAGAGCTTAGTCTTGTTATTTCCCCTCTGTATGTGACTTTGTGGTTTTCTTGAGCTGCTCTCAGCATTCTTTCTCTGTCTTTGGTTTTAGCCAGTGTGATTATGATATGCTTTGATGATTTTCTTTTGGGGTTTATCCTATATGGGATTCGTTGAGCTTCTTGGATGGTCAGCTTTCCAACCTTCATGACATTAAGGAAGTTTTCTGTCGGCAATTCTTCAGTGATCCTGTCTGTGTTTTCCATTTTCTCCCCCTATTCTGGAACTCTGATCTCTCACAGAGTTTTGCTTTTAAATGTATCCCACATCATTCTCAGCTTTTCTTCATTTTTCTTAGTTCTTTCTTCTAATTTTTTCCTAAAAAGAATGATATCCAAGTGTCTCAGTTATTGAGTGCCACTGTAACAGAAATACCACAAGTGTATGGCTTTAAGAAACAGAAGTTTATTCTCTCACAGTCTAGTAGGCTGAAAGTCCAAAGTCAGGGCATTAGCTTCAGGGGAAGTGTTTTCCTGTCAATTCTGGAGGAAAGTTCTTGCCATCAATCTTCCCCTGGTCGAGGAGCTTCTCTGTGCAGGAACCCAGATCCAAAGGATGTGCTCTGCTCCTGGCACTGCTTTCTTGGTGGTATGAGGTCCTCACTCTCTGCTTGCTTCTCTTTCCTTTTCTATCTTGTAAGATAAAAGGTGGTTCAGGGCACTCTCCGGGGAAACTCCCTTTATATTGGATCAGGGATGTGACCTTAGTAAGAGTGTTACAATCCCACCCGAATCCTCTTTAACATCAAATTCCAATCACAGAGTGGAGGGCAACCACACAATACTGGGTATCATGGCCTAACCAAGTTGACATATATATTTGGAGGACACAGTTCGATCCATGACACCGAGTATTTGTCTTCAATTTTGCTGTTCCTGTCTTCCATCATTTCAAACTTGATCCTCAGAATGTTTATGACCCTGTCCATTTCTGAAATCTTGTTGTTTATCTTTTGGATTTCTAATTACTGTTTTTGTATGATTTCTAGATGTGAATTAATTTGGACATTTTGTTCATGTGTTATTTTCCTGAATTCTTCTATTGTTTTATCTGTCTTTTCCGTGATTTTGACTGCGTTTTCCTTGATTTTGTCTATTTTTTCCTCATTCTTGTCTACTTTTTGCTTCAACTCTTGGGTAGCTCTGGCTATTAGAGATTTGGATTCCCTATCAGGTAGTTCTAGTGCCTTTTCTTCTACTGGAAAGTCATCTGGTGTTTTATTTTGATGCCCACTGGAACCATCTTGTCCTGTTTTTTTTGTTTTCAATTTTCTGCTGTCTTCAGGACATTCAGTACTTTTGTTTGTTGATTTATTGTAGACTTGTTTCTTCTGTCCCCTTTTTTTGTTTTATTTGGTTATGTCTGAGCAAGCGGGCTGTGCGTTCTTTGTTGTTTGCTTGTCTGTGGGCATAGGGTTTTCACCCCCTTGTGCAATGGGCAGATTGTGATTGACTTCAGACACATAAAGATGGATGCCTGGGAGACAAAAGGAACCACACAATAAGGTAAATAAAAGAGTTCACAAGTTTGAGTTCTACATTTTGGGGTTTCTCAACCGTAGGTTTACAAGAAATAAGATCAGGGGATGCTCTAGGAGGCTTTTACAGCGAAAGTGTAAGGCTGACTCACTACTCTTATTTTGAATTATAAAGAGCAAGTATAGATAAGGAACCCTGGTGGCACAGTACTTGGCTGCTAACTGAATGGTCAGCGCTTTGATACCCTAGGTGTTCTCAGGAGAAAGATGTGGAGGTCTGCATCTGTAAAAATGTACATGGGGGCACTATGAGTCAGAGTAGACTCGACGGCACCTAACAACAGCAACAGGCAATATAAGCTCCATGGGCAGCTCTACTCTTACCTATGGGGTCGCTAGGAGTCAGAATTGATTCAACAGCAATGGTTTTTGTTTGTTTTTTGTTTTTCTCATCCCTCTTGGTACTCCCTGCTACTTGCTTCCCTAACTGTCTGTACTTCCTCTATGAGACTTTATTGCAATTATTCAGGTCTTCGCTAATAACCTATCACGGTAGACAACGATCTTGCCTAGTAAGACTGTCTACCACAGAGCAAATCATTACTCAATGAATTAGGGTATTTTATTAATTCCCGTCTATATACAAGGTAGGGGTGTAAAGCTTTCAGGAAAAATACAATTACAGCGAAATAAACTCACTAATAACCGCTGGAGAATCATAAAAGCTGGTAAAGTCTGCAAAATTGACCTTAGGAAATCCAAGGCACATCTGGGGCTTCTGTAGGGAAGCATTACTCATTTTTTATTCAAACTGCTCAAGTAATAGTGTAATAAAATCTGGTTGGTGGAAACTTCTATCTTTTGACTCTGGTGGAACTTCCATGTTTCTAAGACTGTTCTCCTCACAGACTGCTAACACAGAGATTTCTGGTACTGCAACGTACACCACTGAACTCCGTGATTCCTGTGAATTGGAAAAATAAGAACGGTTTCTCTTCTCCTTTAGCGATAACGTCTGTGAAGCGGTATTCTCAGCCGCGCAGCCCAGAATGCCCATGGAAATGCTGGAAATCCTGTACAGCCTCAAGTACTTGAAAGGGATAAAAGTCATACATTTTATCCAGGTAGACAATGCACAGGCAGCTTTCTTAAGCATGTAGCACAGAGGGTTTATCAAACATAGAAAGTGAATAGTTCTCCTTTAATTGCCAGACTGAGAGCAACAAGCACATGCTTTGTCTTTCAGGCAGGGAAGAAGCTACATGCTTGTGTTACGCACACAAGCTATAGTCAGCAAAACCGAACCTGTTCTGCTGTCCTCTAGGTGAAGGTTGACAATCTACATGTTTGGCTTTGAAAGCCACTAGTACCTTCATTCCTGGTAGGCAAAATTCCCTTTGAAAACCAGGGGATTCAAATACTTGCTAGGCCTGCACTCTCCAGCCTTCTCCCAAGCAGGGAACATTGGAGAAAGCAGCTTGTGGTGGCCTGACACTTTCTTCTAACAAATCTGAAAACTTAAGTAGATTCAGTGAAGCAGCTTGAAGGAGAACGCTGTCGTTTGCTTTCTCTTTTGTACGGTGAATAGGGAACTTAAATCTACTGCTACTAAAATTTTTACCCAGGGGAACTTCGATTTTGCCTCCCTCGCGTTCCAGAATGGCAGAAACGCGGTTTCTCTTCTCCTTTAGCGATACCGTTGTAAAGCCATATTCTCATCTACGCAGCACAGAATGCCTCCCGGAATGCTAGAAAGCCTGAACGGCTTCAACTAGTTGAAAGGGAGAAATGTCATAGGCTTTATCCAGGTAGACAATGCACAGGCAACGTTCTTAGGCATGTAACACAGAGGGACTTTCAAACACAGAAAGTGAATCGTGCTCCGTACCTCCCCAGGCTGAGAGCAACAAGCTCATGCTTTCTCTTTCAGGCAGGGAAGAAGCTACATGCTCGTGTTAAGGACACAGGCTTTAGTCAGCAAAACCGAACCTCTTCTGCTGTCCTCTAGCTGAAGGCAGACAATCTACCTGTTTGGCTTTGAAAGCCACTAGTACCTTCATTCCTGGTAGGCAAAATTCCCTTTGAACACAACGGAATTCAAATACTTGCTAGGCCTGCACTCTCCAGCCTTCTCCCAAGCAGGGAACATTGGAGATAGCACCTTGTGCTGGCCGGATACTCTCTTCTAACAAAACTGAAAACTTAAGTAGATTCACTTAAGCATCTTGAGGGAAACGCTATGTTTTGCTTTCTCTTTCATGTTGTGAACGGGGAACTTAAACCTACTGCTAACAAATTTTTTACTCAGAACAACTACGGTTTTGCCTCCTTCGCGTTCGAGAAAGGGAGTAACGCGGTTTCTCTTCTCCTTTGGTGATACCGTCTGTAAAGCCCTATTCTCAGCTACGCAGCACAGAATGCCTCCCGGAATGCTGGAAAGCCTGAACGGCTTCAACTAGTGGAAAGGGAGAAATGTCATAAGCTTTATCCACGTAGACAACGCACAGGCAACGTTCTTAGGCATGTAACACAGAGGGACTTTCAAACACAGAAAGTGAATCGTGCTCCGTTCATCCCCAGGCTGAGAGCAACAAGCTCATGCTTTCTCTTTCAGGCAGGGAATAAGCTACATGCTCCTGTTAAGCACACAAGCTTTAGTCAGCAAAACCGAACCTCTTCTGCTGTTCTATAGCTGAAGGCAGACAATCTACCTGTTTGGCTTTGAAAGCCAGTAGTACCTTCATTCCAGGTAGGCAAAATTCCCTTTGAAAACCAGCGGAATCAAATACTTGCTAGGCCTGCACTCTCCAGCCTTCCCCAAGCAGGGAACATTGCAGAAAGCAGCTTGTGCTGGCCGGAAACTCTCTTCTAACAAAACTGAAAACTTAAGTAGATTCAGTTAAGCAGCTTGAGGGAAACGCTATGTTTTGCTTTTTCTTTCATGTTGTGAACACAAGCTATAGTCAGCAAAACTGAACCTGTTCTGCTGTCCTCAAGCTGAAGGTAGACAATCTACCTGTTTGGCTTTGAAAGCCACTAGTACCTTCATTCCTGGTAGGCAAAATTCCCTTAGAAAACCAGGGGATTCAAATACTTGCTAGGCCTACACTCTCCAGCCTTCTCCCAAGCAGGGAACATTGGAGAAAGCAGCTTGTGCTGGCCGGACACTTTTTTCTAAGAAATCTGAAAAGTTAAGTAGATTCAGTTAAGCAGCTTGAAGGAGAACGCTATCCTTTGCTTTGTCTTTCATATAGTGAGTAGGGAACTTAAATCTACTGCTAACAAAATTTTTACTCAGGGGAACTAGGGTTTTGCCTCCCTCGCGTTCCGAAAGGGAGAAACGCGGTTTCTCTTCTCCTTTAGCGATACCGTTGTAAAGCCCTATTCTCACCTACGCAGCACAGAATGCCTCCCGGAATGCTGGAAAGCCTGAACGGCTTCAACTAGTGGAAAGGGAGAAATGTCTTAGGCTTTATCCAGGTAGACAATGCACAGTCAACGTTCTTAGGCATGTAACACAAACAGAGAAAGTGAATTGTGCTCCGTTCATCCCCTGACTGAGAGCAACGAGCTCTTGATTTCCCTTTCAGGCAGGGAAGAAGCTACATGATGGTGGTAAGCACACAAGCTATAGTCAGCAAACCTGAACCTGTTCTGCTGTCCTCTATGTTAAGGTTGCCAATCTACCTATTTGGCTTTCAAAGCCACTAGTACATTCATTCCTGATAGGCAACACTCCCTTTGAAAACCAGGGGATTCAAATACTTGCTAGGCCTGCACTCTCCAGCCTTCTCCCAAGCAGGAAACATTGGAGAAAGCAGCTTGTGCTGGCCGGACACTCTCTTCAAACAAAACTGAAAACTTAAGTAGATTCAGTTAAGTAGCTTGAAGGAAACGCTAAGTGTTGTTTTCTATTTCATGTCGTGAACGGGGAACTTAAACCTACTGCTAACAAATTTTTTACTCAGGAGAACTACGGTTTTGCCTCCTTCGCGTTCCAGAACGGGAGAAACGCGGTTTCTCTTCTCCTTTGGCGATACCGTCTATAAAGCCCTATTCTCATCTACGCAACACAGAATGCCTCCCGGAATGCTGCAAAGCCTGAACGGCTTCAACTAGTGGAAAGGGAGAAATGTCTTAGGCTTTATCCAGGTAGACAATGCACAGGCAACGTTCTTAGGCATGTAACCCAGAGGGACTTTCAAACACAGAAAGTGAATCGTGCTCGCTTCATCCCCAGACTGAGAGCAACAAGCTCTTGCTTTCCCTTTCAGGCACAGAAGAAGCTAAATGCTGGTGTTAAGCACTCACGCTTTAGTTAGCAAAACTGAACCTCTTCTGCTGTCCTTACTGAAGGCAGACAATCTACCTGTTTGGCTTGAAAGCCAGTAGTACCTTCTTTCCTGATAGGCAAAATTCCCTTTGAAAACCAGGGCATTCAAATACTTGCTAGGCCTGCACTCTCCAGCCTTCTTCCAAGCAAGGAACACTGCAGAAAGCAGCTTGTGTTGGCCGGACACTCTCTTCTAACAAAACTGAAAACTTAAGTAGATTCAGTTAAGCAGCTTGAGGGAAACGCTAAGTTTTGGTTTCTGTTTCATGTTGTGAATGGGAACTTAAACCTACTACTAACAAATTTTTTACTCAGGAGAACTACGGTTTTTCCTCCTTCGCGTTCCAGAACGGGAGAAACGCGGTTTCTCTTCTCCTTTGGCGATACCGTCTGTAAAGCGGTATTCTCAGCCGCGAAGCCCAGAATGCCTCCCGGAATGCTAGAAAGCCTGAACGGCTTCAACTAGTTGAAAGGGACAAAAGTCTTCGGCTTTATTCAGGTAGACAATGCACAGGCAACGTTCTTAGGCATGTAACACAGAGGGACTTTCAAACACAGAAAGTGAATCGTGCTCCCTTCATCCCCAGACTGAGAGCAACAAGCTCTTGCTTTCCCATTCACGCAGGGAAGAAGCTACATGCTGGTGTTAAGCACACAAGCTTTAGTTAGCAAAACTGAACCTCTTCTGCTGTCCTCTAGCTGAAGGCAGACAATCTACCTGTTTGGCTTTGAAAGCCAGTAGTACCTACATTCCTGATAGGCAAAATTCCCTTTGAAAACCAGCGGAATCAAATACTTGCTAGGCCTGCACTCTCCAGCCTTCCCCAAGCAGGGAACATTGCAGAAAGCAGCTTGTGCTGGCCGGACACTCTCTTCTAACAAAACTGAAAACTTAAGTAGATTCAGTTAAGCAGCTTGAGGGAAACGCTATGTTTTGCTTTCTCTTTCATGTTGTGAACGGGGAACTTAAACCTACTGCTAACAAATTTTTTACTCAGGACAACTACGGTTTTGCCTCCTTCGCGTTCGAGAACGGTAGAAACGCGGTTTCTCTTCTCCTTTGGCGATACCGTCTGTAAAGCCCTATTCTCAGCTACGCAGCACAGAATGCCTCCCGGAATGCTGGAAAGCCTGAACGGCTTCAACTAGTGGAAAGGGAGAAATGTCATAAGCTTTATCCACGTAGACAATGCACAGGCAACGTTCTTAGGCATGTAACACAGAGGGACTTTCAAACACAGAAAGTGAATCGTGCTCCGTTCATCCCCAGGCTGAGAGCAACAAGCTCATGCTTTCTCTTTCAGGCAGGGAAGAAGCTACATGCTCGTGTTAAGCACACAAGCTATAGTCAGCAAAACCGAACCTGTTCTGCTGTCCTCTAGCTGAAGGTAGACAATCTACCTGTTTGGCTTTGAAAGCCACTGGTACCTTCATTCCTGGTAGGCAAAATTCCCTTTGAAAACAAGGGGATTCAAATACTTGCTAGGCCTGCACTCTCCAGCCTTCTCCCAAGCATGGAACATTGGCGAAAGCAGCTTGTGCTGGCCGGACACTCTCTTCTAACAAAACTGAAAACTTAAGTAGATTCAGTTAAGCATCTTGAGGGAAACGCTATGTTTTGCTTTCTCTTTCATGTTGTGAACGGGGAACTTAAACCTACTGCTAACAAATTTTTTACTCAGAACAACTACGGTTTTGCCTCCTTCAAGTTCGAGAACGGGAGTAACGCGGTTTCTTTTCTCCTTTGGCGATACCGTCTGTAAAGCCCTATTCTCACCTACGCAGCACAGAATGCCTCCCGGAATGCTGGAAAGCCTGAACGGCTTCAACTAGTGGAAAGGGAAAAATGTCATACGCTATATCAAAGTAGACAATGCACAGGATCTGTCTTAGGCATGTAACACAGAGGGACTTTCAAACCGAGAAAGCGAATCGTGCCCCGTTCATTCCCAGACTGAGAGCAACAAGCTCTTGCTTTCTCTTTCAGGCAGGGAAGAAGCTACATGCTCGTGTTAAGCACACAAGCTATAGTCAGCAAAACTGAACCTGTTCTGCTGTCCTCTAGCTGAAGGTAGACAATCTACCTGTTTGGCTTTGAAAGCCACTTGTACCTTCATTCCTGGTAGGCAAAATTCCCTTTGAAAACCAGGGGATTCAAATACTTGCTAGGCCTGCACTCTCCAGCCTTCTCCCAAGCAGGGAACATTGGAGAAAGCAGCTTGTGCTGGCCGGACACTTTTCTCTAAGAAATCTGAAAAGTTAAGTAGATTCAGTTAAGCAGCTTGAAGGAGAACGCTAACCTTTGCTTTCTCTTTCATATGGTGAGTAGGGAACTTAAATCTACTGCTAACAAAATTTTTACTCAGGGGAACTAGGGTTTTGCCTCCCTCGCGTTCCGAAAGGGAGAAACGCGCTTTCTCTTCTCCTTTAGTGATACCGTTATAAAGCTATATTCTCAGCTACGCAGCACAGAATGCCTCCCGGAATGCTAGAAAGCCTGAACGGCTTCAACTAGTTGAAAGGGACAAAAGTCTTCGGCTTTATCCAGGTAGACAATGCACAGGCAACGTTCTTAGGCATGTAACACAGAGGGACTTTCAAACACAGAAAGTGAATCGTGCTCCCTTCATCCCCAGACTGAGAGCAACAAGCTCTTGCTTTCCCATTCACGCAGGGAAGAAGCTACATGCTGGTGTTAAGCACACAAGCTTTAGTTAGCAAAACTGAACCTCTTCTGCTGTCCTCTAGCTGAAGGCAGACAATCTACCTGTTTGGCTTTGAAAGCCAGTAGTACCTACATTCCTGATAGGCAAAATTCCCTTTGAAAACCAGGGGATTCAAATACTTGCTAGGCCTGCCCTCTCCAGCCTTCCCCAAGCAGGGAACATTGCAGAAAGCAGCTTGTGCTGGCCGGACACTCTCTTCTAACAAAACTGAAAACTTAAGTAGATTCAGTTAAGCAGCTTGAGGGAAACGCTATGTTTTGCTTTTTCTTTCATGTTGTGAACGGGGAACTTAAACCTACTGCTAACAAATTTTTTACTCAGGACAACTACGGTTTTGCCTACTTCGCGTTCGAGACCGGGAGAAACGCGGTATCTCTTCTCCTTTAGCGATACCGTTGTAAAGCCCTATTCTCATCTACGCAGCACAGAATGCCTCCCGGAATGCTAGAAAGCCTCACCGGCTTCAACTGCTTGAAAGGGAGAAACGTCATATGCTTTATCAAAGTAGACAATGCACAGGATCTGTCTTAGGTACGTAACATAGAGGGACTTTTAAACCGAGAAAGCGAATCGTGCCCCGTTCATCCCCAGACTGAGAGCAACAAGCTCTTGCTTTCTCTTTCAGGCAGGGAAGAAGCTACATGCTCGTGTTAAGCACACAAGCTATAGTCAGCAAAACTGAACCTGTTCTGCTGTCCTCTAGCTGAAGGTAGACAATCTACCTGTTTGGCTTTGAAAGCCACTGGTACCTTCATTCCTGGTCGGCAAAATTCCCTTTGAAAACCAGGGGATTCAAATACTTGCTAGGCCTGCACTCTCCAGCCTTCTCCCAAGCAGGGAACATTGGAGAAAGCAGCTTGTGCTGGCTGGACACTTTCTTCTAGCAAATCTGAAAACTTAAGTAGATTCAGTGAAGCAGCTTGAAGGAGAACGCTGTCCTTTGTTTTCTCTTTCATATGGTGAATAGGGAGCTTAAATCTACTGCTACCAAAATTTTTACTAAGGGGAACTACGGTTTTCCCACCCTCGAGTTCCAGAACGGGAGAAACGCGGTTTCTCTTCTCCTTTGGCGATACCGTCTGTAAAGACCTATTCTCCGCTACGCAGCCCAGAATGCCTCCCGGAATGCTAGAAAGCCTGAACGGCTTCAAATAGTTGAAAGGGAAAAAAGTCTTAGGCTTTATCCAGGTAGACAATGCACAGCAACGTACTTAGGCATGTAACACAGAGGGACTTTGAAACACAGAAAGTGAATCGTGCTCCGTTCATCCCCAGGCTGAGAGCAACAAACTCATGCTTTCTCTTTCAGGCAGGGAAGAAGCTACATGCTCGTGTTAAGCTCACAAGCTTTAGCCAGCAAAACCGAACCTCTTCCGCTTTCCTCTAGCTGAAGGCAGACAATCTACCTGTTTGGCTTTGAAAGCCAATACTACCTTCATTCCTCGTAGGCAAAATTCCCTTTGAAAACCAGGGGATTCAAATACTTGCTAGGCCTGCACTCTCCAGCCTTCTACCAAGCAGGGAACATTGGAGATAGTACCTTGTGGTGGCCGCACACTTTCTTCTAACAAAACTGAAAACTTACGTAGATTCAGTTAAGCAGCTTGAGGGAAACGCTATGTTTTGCTTTTTCTTTCATGTTGTGAATGGGCAACTTAAACCTACTTCTAACAAATTTTTTACTCAGGAGAACGTCGGATTTGCCTCCTTCGCGATCCAGAACGGGAGAAACGCGGATTCTCTTCTCCTTTGGCGATACCATCTGTAGAGCGGTATTCTCAGCCTCGCAGCCCAGAATGCCTCCCGGAATGCTAGAAAGCCTCACCGGCTTCAACTGCTTGAAAGGGAGAAATGTCATACGCTATATCAAAGTAGACAATGCACAGGATCTGTCTTAGGCATGTAACACAGAGGGACTTTCAAACCGAGAAAGCGAATCGTGCCCCGTTCATTCCCAGACTGAGAGCAACAAGCTCTTGCTTTCTCTTTCAGGCAGGGAAGAAGCTACATGCTCCTGTTAAGCACACAGGCTATAGTCAGCAAAACTGAACCTGTTCTGCTGTCCTCTAGCTGAAGGTAGACAATCTACCTGTTTGGCTTTGAAAGCCACTAGTACCTTCATTCCTGGTAGGCAAAATTCCCTTTGAAAACCAGGGGATTCAAATACTTGCTAGGCCTGCACTCTCCAGCCTTCTCCCAAGCAGGGAACATTGGAGAAAGCAGCTTGTGCTGGCCTGACACTCTCTTCTAACAAATCTGAATACTTAAGTAGATGCAGTTAAGCAGCTTGAAGGAGAACGCTGTCCTTTGCTTTCCCTTTCATATGGTGAATAGGGAACTTAAATCTACTGCTACCAAACTTTTTACTCAGGGGAACTACGGTTTTGCCTCCCTCGAGTTCCAGAACGGGAGAAACGCGGTTTCTCTTCTCCTTTGGCGATACCGTCTGTAAAGCCGTATTCTCAGCTACGCAGCCCAGAATGCCTCCCGGAATGCTGGAAAGCCTGAACGGCTTCAACTAGTAGAAAGGGAAAAAAGTCTTAGGCTTTATCCAGGTAGACAATGCACAGGCAACGTTCTTAGGCATGTAACACAGAGGGACTTTCATACCGAGAAAGCGAATCCTGCACCTTCATCCCAAGACTGAGAGCAACAAACTCTTGCTTTCTCTTTCAGACAGGGAAGAAGCTACATGCTCGTGTTAAGCACACAAGCTATAGTCAGCAAAACTGAACCTGTTCTGCTGTCCTCTAGCTGAAGGTAGACAATCTACCTGTTTGGCTTTGAAAGCCACTAGTACCTTCATTCCTGGTAGGCAAAATTCCCTTAGAAAACCAGGGAATTCAAATACTTGCTAGGCCTGCACTCTCCAGCCTTCTCCCAAGCAGAGAACATTGCAGAAAGCAGCTTGTGCTGGCCGGAAACTCTCTTCTAACAAAACTGAAAACTTAAGTAGATTCAGTTAAGCAGCTTGAAGGAGAACGCTGTCCTTTGCTTTCTCTTTGATATGGTGAATACGGAACTTAAACATACTGCTACCAAACTTTTTACTCAGGGGAACTACGGTTTTGCCTCCATCGCGTTCCAGAACGGGAGAAACGCGGTTTCTCTTCTCCTTTGGCTATACCGTCTGTAAAGCCGTATTCTCAGCTACGCAGCACAGAATGCCTCCCGGAATGCTAGAAAGCCTCACCGGCTTCAACTGCTTGAAAGGTAGAAACGTCATATGCTTTATCAGAGTAGACAATGCACAGGATCTGTCTTAGGTACGTAACATAGAGGGACTTTGAAACCGAGAAAGCGAATCGTGCCCCGTTCATCCCCAGGCTGAGAGCAACAAGCTCTTGCTTTCTCTTTCAGGCAGGGAAGAAGCTACATGCTCGTGTTAAGCAAACAAGCTATAGTCAGCAAAACTGAACCTGTTCTGCTGTTCTCTAGCTGAAGGTAGACAATCTACCTGTTTGGCTTTGAAAGCCACTTGTACCTTCATTCCTGGTAGGCAAAATTCCCTTTGAAAACCAGGGGATTCAAATACTTGCTAGGCCTGCACTCTCCAGCCTTCTCCCAAGCAGGGAACATTGGAGAAAGCAGCTTGTGCTGGCCGGACACTTTTTTCTAAGAAATCTGAAAAGTTAAGTAGATTCAGTTAAGCAGCTTGAAGGAGAACGCTATCCTTTGCTTTCTCTTTCATATGGTGAGTAGGGAACTTAAATCTACTGCTAACAAAATTTTTACTCAGGGGAACTAGGGTTTTGCCTCCCTCGCGTTCCGAATGGGAGAAATGCGGTTTCTCTTCTCCTTTAGCGATACCGTTGTAAAGCCCTATTCTCAGCTACGCAGCACAGAATGCCTCCCGGAATGCTAGAAAGCCTGAACGGCTTCAACTACTTGAAAGGGACAAAAGTCTTCGGCTTTATCCAGGTAGACAATGCACAGGCAACGTTCTTAGGCATGTAACACAGAGGGACTTTCAAACACAGAAAGTGAATCGTGCTCCCTTCATCCCCAGACTGAGAGCAACAAGCTCTTGCTTTCCCATTCACGCAGGGAAGAAGCTACATGCTGGTGTTAAGCACACAAGCTTTAGTTAGCAAAACTGAACCTCTTCTGCTGTCCTCTAGCTGAAGGTAGACAATCTACCTGTTTGGCTTTGAAAGCCACTTGTACCTTCATTCCTGGTAGGCAAAATTCCCTTAGAAAACCAGGGGATTCAAATACTTGCTAGGCCTGCACTCTCCAGCCTTCTCCCAAGCAGGGAACATTGGAGAAAGCAGCTTGTGCTGGCCGGACACTCTCTTCTAACAAAACTGAAAACTTACGTAGATTCAGTTAAGCAGCTTGAGGGAAACGCTATGTTTTGCTTTCTCTTTCATGTTGTGAACGGGGAACTTAAACCTACTGCTAACAAATTTTTTACTCAGGAGAACTACGGTTTTGCCTCCTTCGCGTTCGAGATCGGGAGAAACGCGGTTTCTCTTCTCCTTTGGCGATACCGTCTCTAAAGCCCTATTCTCAGCTACGAAGCACAGAATGCCTCCTGGAATGCTGGAAAAGCTGAACGGCTTCAACTAGTGGAAAGGGAGAAATGTCATAAGCTTTATCCACGTAGACAATGCACAGGCAACGTTCTTAGGCATGTAACACAGAGGGACTTTCAAACCCAGAAAGTGAATCGTGCTCCCTTCATCCCCAGGCTGAGAGCAACAAGCTCTTGCTTTCTCTTTCAGGCAGGGAAGAAGCTACATGCTCCTATTAAGCACACAAGCTATAGTCAGCAAAACTGAACCTGTTCTGCTGTCCTCTAGCTGAAGGTAGACAATCTACCTGTTTGGCTTTGAAAGCCACTAGTACCTTCATTCCTGGTAGGCAAAATTCCCTTAGAAAACCAGGGGATTCAAATACTTGCTAGGCCTGCACTCTCCAGCCTTCTCCCAATCAGGGAACATTGGAGATAGCACCTTGTGCTGGCCGGACACTTTCTTCTAACAAATCTGAAAACTTAAGTAGATGCAGTTAAGCAGCTTGAAGGAGAAAGCTGTCCTTTGCTTTCTCTTTCATATGGTGAATAGGGAACTTAAATCTACTGCTACCAAAATTTTTACTCAGGGGAACTACGGTTTTGCCTCCCTCGAGTTCCAGAAAGGGAGAAACGCGGTTTCTCTTCTCCTTTGGCGATACCGTCTGTAAAGACCTATTCTCCGCTACGCAGCCCAGAATGCCTCCCGGAATGCTGGAAAGCCTGAACGGCTTCAACTAGTTGAAAGGGAAAAAAGTCTTAGGCTTTATCCAGGTAGACAATGCACAGGCAACATTCTTAGGCATGTAACACAGAGGGACTTTCAAACACAGAAAGTGAATCGTGCTCCGTGCATCCCCAGGCTGAGAGCAACAAGCTCATGCTTTGTCCTCAGGCTGGGAAGAAGCTACATGCTCCTGTTAATCACACAGGCTTTAGTCAGCAAAACCGAACCTCTTCTGCTGTCCTCTAGCTGAAGGCATACAATCTACCAGTTTGGCTTTGAAAGCCACTAGTACCTTCATTCCTGGTAGGCAAAATTCCCTTTGAACACAAGGGGATTCAAATACTTGCTAGGCCTGCACTCTCCAGCCTTCTCCCAAGCAGGGAACATTGGAGAAAGCAGCTTGTGCTGGCCGGACACTCTCTTCTAACAAAACTGAAAACTTAAGTAGATTCAGTTAAGCAGCTTGAGGGAAACGCTATGTTTTGCTTTCCCTTTCATGTTATGAATGGGGAACTTAAACCTACTACTAACAAATTTTTTACTCAGGAGAACTACGGTTTTTCCTCCTTCGCGTTCCAGAACGGGAGAAACGCGGTTTCTCTTCTCCTTTGGCGATACCGTCTGTAAAGCGGTATTCTCAGCCGCGAAGCCCAGAATGCCTCCCGGAATGCTAGAAAGCCTGAACGGCTTCAAATAGTTGAAAGGGAAAAAAGTCTTAGGCTTTATCCAGGTAGACAATGCACAGGCAACGTTCTTAGGCATGTAACACAGAGGGACTTTGAAACACAGAAAGTGAATCGTGCTCCGTTCATCCCAAGGCTGAGAGCAACAAGCTCATGCTTTCTCTTTCAGGCAGGGAAGAAGCTACATGCTCGTGTTAAGCTCACAAGCTTTAGCCAGCAAAACCGAACCTCTTCCGCTTTCCTCTAGCTGAAGGCAGACAATCTACCTGTTTGGCTTTGAAAGCCAATACTACCTTCATTCCTGGTAGGCAAAATTCCCTTTGAAAACCAGGGGATTCAAATACTTACTAGGCCTGCACTCTCCAGCCTTCTACCAAGCAGGGAACATTGGAGATAGTACCTTGTGGTGGCCGCACACTTTCTTCTAACAAAACTGAAAACTTACGTAGATTCAGTTAAGCAGCTTGAGGGAAACGCTATGTTTTGCTTTCCCTTTCATGTTGTGAATGGGGAACTTAAACCTACTACTAACAAATTTTTTACTCAGGAGAGCTACGGATTTGCCTCCTTCGCGATCCAGAACGGGAGAAACGCGGATTCTCTTCTCCTTTGGTGATACCATCTGTAAAGCGGTATTCTCAGTCTCGCAGCCCAGAATGCCTCCCGGAATGCTAGAAAGCCTCACCGGCTTCAACTGCTTGAAAGGGAGAAATGTCATACGCTATATCAAAGTAGACAATGCACAGGATCTGTCTTAGGCATGTAACACAGAGGGACTTTCAAACCGAGAAAGCGAATCGTGCCCCGTTCATTCCCAGACTGAGAGCAACAAGCTCTTGCTTTCTCTTTCAGGCAGGGAAGAAGCTACATGCTCCTGTTAAGCACACAGGCTATAGTCAGCAAAACTGAACCTGTTCTGCTGTCCTCTAGCTGAAGGTAGACAATCTACCTGTTTGGCTTTGAAAGCCACTAGTACCTTCATTCCTGGTAGGCAAAATTCCCTTTGAAAACCAGGGGATTCAAATACTTGCTAGGCCTGCACTCTCCAGCCTTCTCCCAAGCAGGGAACATTGGAGAAAGCAGCTTGTGCTGGCCGGACACTCTCTTCTAACAAAACTGAAAACTTAAGTAGATGTAGTTAAGCAGCTTGATGGAAACGCTATGTTTTGCTTTCTCTTTCATGTTGTGAACGGGGAACTTAAACCTACTGCTAACAAATTTTTTACTCAGGAGAACTACGGTTTTGCCTCCTTCGCGTTCGAGATCGGGAGAAACGCGGTTTCTCTTCTCCTTTGGCGATACCGTCTGTAAAGCCCTATTCTCAGCTAGGAAGCACAGAATGCCTCCCGGAATGCTGGAAAGCCTGAACGGCTTCAACTAGTGGAAAGGGAGAAATGTCATACGCTATATCAAAGTAGACAATGCACAGGATCTGTCTTAGGCATGTAACACAGAGGGACTTTCAAACCGAGAAAGCGAATCGTGCCCCGTTCATTCCCAGACTGAGAGCAACAAGCTCTTGCTTTCTCTTTCAGGCAGGGAAGAAGCTACATGCTCGTGTTAAGCACACAAGCTATAGTCAGCAAAACTGAACCTGTTCTGCTGTCCTCTAGCTGAAGGTAGACAATCTACCTGTTTGGCTTTGAAAGCCACTTGTACCTTCATTCCTGGTAGGCAAAATTCCCTTTGAAAACCAGGGGATTCAAATACTTGCTAGGCCTGCACTCTCCAGCCTTCTCCCAAGCAGGGAACATTGGAGAAAGCAGCTTGTGCTGGCCGGACACTTTTCTCTAAGAAATCTGAAAAGTTAAGTAGATTCAGTTAAGCAGCTTGAAGGAGAACGCTAACCTTTGCTTTCTCTTTCATATGGTGAGTAGGGAACTTAAATCTACTGCTAACAAAATTTTTACTCAGGGGAACTAGGGTTTTGCCTCCGTCGCGTTCCGAAAGGGAGAAACGCGCTTTCTCTTCTCCTTTAGTGATACCGTTATAAAGCTATATTCTCAGCTACGCAGCACAGAATGCCTCCCGGAATGCTAGAAAGCCTGAACGGCTTCAACTAGTTGAAAGGGACAAAAGTCTTCGGCTTTATCCAGGTAGACAATGCACAGGCAACGTTCTTAGGCATGTAACACAGAGGGACTTTCAAACACAGAAAGTGAATCGTGCTCCCTTCATCCCCAGACTGAGAGCAACAAGCTCTTGCTTTCCCATTCACGCAGGGAAGAAGCTACATGCTGGTGTTAAGCACACAAGCTTTAGTTAGCAAAACTGAACCTCTTCTGCTGTCCTCTAGCTGAAGGCAGACAATCTACCTGTTTGGCTTTGAAAGCCAGTAGTACCTACATTCCTGATAGGCAAAATTCCCTTTGAAAACCAGGGGATTCAAATACTTGCTAGGCCTGCCCTCTCCAGCCTTCCCCAAGCAGGGAACATTGCAGAAAGCAGCTTGTGCTGGCCGGACACTCTCTTCTAACAAAACTGAAAACTTAAGTAGATTCAGTTAAGCATCTTGAGGGAAACGCTATGTTTTGCTTTCTCTTTCATGTTGTGAACGGGGAACTTAAACCTACTGCTAACAAATTTTTTACTCAGAACAACTACGGTTTTGCCTCCTTCAAGTTCGAGAACGGGAGTAACGCGGTTTCTCTTCTCCTTTGGCGATACCGTCTGTAAAGCCCTATTCTCAGCTACGCAGCACAGAATGCCTCCCGGAATGCTGGAAAGCCTGAACGGCTTCAACTAGTGGAAAGGGAGAAATGTCATAAGCTTTATCCACGTAGACAACGCACAGGCAATGTTCTTAGGCATGTAACACAGAGGGACTTTCAAACACAGAAAGTGAATCGTGCTCCGTTCATCCCCAGGCTGAGAGCAACAAGCTCATGCTTTCTCTTTCAGGCAGGGAATAAGCTACATGCTCCTGTTAAGCACACAAGCTTTAGTCAGCAAAACCGAATCTCTTCTGCTGTTCTCTAGCTGAAGGCAGACAATCTACCTGTTTGGCTTTGAAAGCCAGTAGTACCTTCATTCCAGGTAGGCAAAATTCCCTTTGAAAACCAGCGGAATCAAATACTTGCTAGGCCTGCACTCTCCAGCCTTCCCCAAGCAGGAAACATTGCAGAAAGCAGCTTGTGCTGGCCGGAAACTCTCTTCTAACAAAACTGAAAACTTAAGTAGATTCAGTTAAGCAGCTTGAGGGAAACGCTATGTTTTGCTTTTTCTTTCATGTTGTGAACGGGGAACTTAAACCTACTGCTAACAAATTTTTTACTCAGGACAACTACGGTTTTGCCTACTTCGCGTTCGAGACCGGGAGAAACGCGGTATCTCTTCTCCTTTAGCGATACCGTTGTAAAGCCCTATTCTCATCTACGCAGCACAGAATGCCTCCCGGAATGCTAGAAAGCCTCACCGGCTTCAACTGCTTGAAAGGGAGAAACGTCATATGCTTTATCAAAGTAGACAATGCACAGGATCTGTCTTAGGTACGTAACATAGAGGGACTTTCAAACCGAGAAAGCGAATCGTGCCCCGTTCATCCCCAGACTGAGAGCAAAAAGCTCTTGCTTTCTCTTTCAGGCAGGGAAGAAGCTACATGCTCGTGTTAAGCACACAAGCTATAGTCAGCAAAACTGAACCTGTTCTGCTGTCCTCTAGCTGAAGGTAGACAATCTACCTGTTTGGCTTTGAAAGCCACTGGTACCTTCATTCCTGGTAGGCAAAATTCCCTTTGAAAACCAGGGGATTCAAATACTTGCTAGGCCTGCACTCTCCAGCCTTCTCCCAAGCAGGGAACATTGGAGAAAGCAGCTTGTGCTGGCTGGACACTTTCTTCTAGCAAATCTGAAAACTTAAGTAGATTCAGTGAAGCAGCTTGAAGGAGAACGCTGTCCTTTGTTTTCTCTTTCATATGGTGAATAGGGAGCTTAAATCTACTGCTACCAAAATTTTTACTAAGGGGAACTACGGTTTTCCCACCCTCGAGTTCCAGAAAGGGAGAAACGCGGTTTCTCTTCTCCTTTGGCGATACCGTCTGTAAAGACCTATTCTCCGCTACGCAGCCCAGAATGCCTCCCGGAATGCTGGAAAGCCTGAACGGCTTCAACTAGTTGAAAGGGAAAAAAGTCTTAGGCTTTATCCAGGTAGACAATGCACAGGCAACGTTCTTAGGCATGTAACACAGAGGGACTTTCAAACACAGAAAGTGAATCGTGCTCCGTGCATCCCCAGGCTGAGAGCAACAAGCTCATGCTTTGTCCTCAGGCTGGGAAGAAGCTACATGCTCCTGTTAATCACACAGGCTTTAGTCAGCAAAACCGAACCTCTTCTGCTGTCCTCTAGCTGAAGGCAGACAATCTACCAGTTTGGCTTTGAAAGCCACTAGTACCTTCATTCCTGGTAGGCAAAATTCCCTTTGAACACAAGGCGATTCAAATACTTGCTAGGCCTGCACTCTCCAGCCTTCACCCAAGCAGGGAACATTGGAGAAAGCAGCTTGTGCTGGCCTGACACTTTCTTCTAACAAATCTGAAAACTTAAGTAGATTCAGTTAAGCAGCTTGAAGGAGAACGTTGTCCTTTGCTTTCTCTTTGATATGGTGAATACGGAACTTAAACATACTGCTACCAAACTTTTTACTCAGGGGAACTACGGTTTTGCCTCCATCGCGTTCCAGAACGGGAGAAACGCGTTTTCTCTTCTCCTTTGGCTATACCGTCTGTAAAGCCGTATTCTCAGCTACGCAGCACAGAATGCCTCCCGGAATGCTAGAAAGCCTCACCGGCTTCAACTGCTTGAAAGGGAGAAACGTCATATGCTTTATCAGAGTAGACAATGCACAGGATCTGTCTTAGGTACGTAACATAGAGGGACTTTGAAACCGAGAAAGCGAATCGTGCCCCGTTCATCCCCAGACTGAGAGCAACAAGCTCTTGCTTTCTCTTTCAGGCAGGGAAGAAGCTACATGCTCGTGTTAAGCAAACAAGCTATAGTCAGCAAAACTGAACCTGTTCTGCTGTCCTCTAGCTGAAGGTAGACAATCTACCTGTTTGGCTTTGAAAGCCACTGGTACCTTCATTCCTGGTAGGCAAAATTCCCTTTGAAAACCAGGGGATTCAAATACTTGCTAGGCCTGCACTCTCCAGCCTTCTCCCAAGCAGGGAACATTGGAGAAAGCAGCTTGTGCTGGCCGGACACTTTTTTCTAAGAAATCTGAAAAGTTAAGTAGATTCAGTTAAGCAGCTTGAAGGAGAACGCTATCCTTTGCTTTCTCTTTCATATGGTGAGTAGGGAACTTAAATCTACTGCTAACAAAATTTTTACTCAGGGGAACTACGGTTTTGCCTCCCTCGCGTTCCAAAAGGGAGAAACGCGGTTTCTCTTCTCCTTTGGCGATACCGTCTGTAAAGCCCTATTCTCAGCTACGCAGCACAGAATGCCTCCCGGAATGCTAGAAAGCCTGAACGGCTTCAACTAGTTGAAAGGGACAAAAGTCTTCGGCTTTATCCAGGTAGACAATGCACAGGCAACGTTCTTAGGCATGTAACACAGAGGGACTTTCAAACACAGAAAGTGAATCGTGCTCCCTTCATCCCCAGACTGAGAGCAACAAGCTCTTGCTTTCCCATTCACGCAGGGAAGAAGCTACATGCTGGTGTTAAGCACACAAGCTTTAGTTAGCAAAACTGAACCTCTTCTGCTGTCCTCTAGCTGAAGGCAGACAATCTACCTGTTTGGCTTTGAAAGCCAGTAGTACCTTCATTCCTGATAGGCAAAATTCCCTTTGAAAACCAGGGGATTCAAATACTTGCTAGGCCTGCAATCTCCAGCCTTCTACCAAGCAGGGAACATTGCAGAAAGCAGCTTGTGCTGGCCCCACACTCTCTTCTAACAAAACTGAAAACTTAAGTAGATTCAGTTAAGCAGCTTGAGGGAAACGCTATGTTTTGCTTTCTCTTTCATGTTGTGAACGGGGAACTTAAACCTACTGCTAACAAATTTTTTACTCAGGACAACTACGGTTTTGCCTCCTTCGCGTTCGAGAACGGTAGAAACGCGGTTTCTCTTCTCCTTTGGCGATACCGTCTGTAAAGCCCTATTCTCAGCTACGCAGCACAGAATGCCTCCCGGAATGCTGGAAAGCCTGAACGGCTTCAACTAGTGGAAAGGGAGAAATGTCATAAGCTTTATCCACGTAGACAATGCACAGGCAACGTTCTTAGGCATGTAACACAGAGGGACTTTCAAACCCAGAAAGTGAATCGTGCTCCCTTCATCCCCAGGCTGAGAGCAACAAGCTCTTGCTTTCTCTTTCAGGCAGGGAAGAAGCTACATGCTCCTATTAAGCACACAAGCTATAGTCAGCAAAACTGAACCTGTTCTGCTGTCCTCTAGCTGAAGGTAGACAATCTACCTGTTTGGCTTTGAAAGCCACTAGTACCTTCATTCCTGGTAGGCAAAATTCCCTTAGAAAACCAGGGAATTCAAATACTTGCTAGGCCTGCACTCTCCAGCCTTCTCCCAAGCAGAGAACATTGCAGAAAGCAGCTTGTGCTGGCCGGAAACTCTCTTCTAACAAAACTGAAAACTTAAGTAGATTCAGTTAAGCAGCTTGAAGGAGAACGCTGTCCTTTGCTTTCTCTTTGATATGGTGAATACGGAACTTAAACATACTGCTACCAAACTTTTTACTCAGGGGAACTACGGTTTTGCCTCCATCGCGTTCCAGAACGGGAGAAACGCGGTTTCTCTTCTCCTTTGGCTATACCGTCTGTAAAGCCGTATTCTCAGCTACGCAGCACAGAATGCCTCCCGGAATGCTAGAAAGCCTCACCGGCTTCAACTGCTTGAAAGGTAGAAACGTCATATGCTTTATCAGAGTAGACAATGCACAGGATCTGTCTTAGGTACGTAACATAGAGGGACTTTGAAACCGAGAAAGCGAATCGTGCCCCGTTCATCCCCAGGCTGAGAGCAACAAGCTCTTGCTTTCTCTTTCAGGCAGGGAAGAAGCTACATGCTCGTGTTAAGCAAACAAGCTATAGTCAGCAAAACTGAACCTGTTCTGCTGTTCTCTAGCTGAAGGTAGACAATCTACCTGTTTGGCTTTGAAAGCCACTTGTACCTTCATTCCTGGTAGGCAAAATTCCCTTTGAAAACCAGGGGATTCAAATACTTGCTAGGCCTGCACTCTCCAGCCTTCTCCCAAGCAGGGAACATTGGAGAAAGCAGCTTGTGCTGGCCGGACACTTTTTTCTAAGAAATCTGAAAAGTTAAGTAGATTCAGTTAAGCAGCTTGAAGGAGAACGCTAT
This sequence comes from Dugong dugon, assembly GCA_030035585.1. NCBI lineage: Eukaryota > Metazoa > Chordata > Mammalia > Sirenia > Dugongidae > Dugong > Dugong dugon. The sequence continues at coordinate 793,048 of CM057475.1, read as the reverse complement.
CCTTTGCTTTCTCTTTCATATGGTGAGTAGGGAACTTAAATCTACTGCTAACAAAATTTTTACTCAGGGGAACTAGGGTTTTGCCTCCCTCGCGTTCCGAATGGGAGAAATGCGGTTTCTCTTCTCCTTTAGCGATACCGTTGTAAAGCCCTATTCTCAGCTACGCAGCACAGAATGCCTCCCGGAATGCTAGAAAGCCTGAACGGCTTCAACTACTTGAAAGGGACAAAAGTCTTCGGCTTTATCCAGGTAGACAATGCACAGGCAACGTTCTTAGGCATGTAACACAGAGGGACTTTCAAACACAGAAAGTGAATCGTGCTCCCTTCATCCCCAGACTGAGAGCAACAAGCTCTTGCTTTCCCATTCACGCAGGGAAGAAGCTACATGCTGGTGTTAAGCACACAAGCTTTAGTTAGCAAAACTGAACCTCTTCTGCTGTCCTCTAGCTGAAGGTAGACAATCTACCTGTTTGGCTTTGAAAGCCACTTGTACCTTCATTCCTGGTAGGCAAAATTCCCTTAGAAAACCAGGGGATTCAAATACTTGCTAGGCCTGCACTCTCCAGCCTTCTCCCAAGCAGGGAACATTGGAGAAAGCAGCTTGTGCTGGCCGGACACTCTCTTCTAACAAAACTGAAAACTTACGTAGATTCAGTTAAGCAGCTTGAGGGAAACGCTATGTTTTGCTTTCTCTTTCATGTTGTGAACGGGGAACTTAAACCTACTGCTAACAAATTTTTTACTCAGGAGAACTACGGTTTTGCCTCCTTCGCGTTCGAGATCGGGAGAAACGCGGTTTCTCTTCTCCTTTGGCGATACCGTCTCTAAAGCCCTATTCTCAGCTACGAAGCACAGAATGCCTCCTGGAATGCTGGAAAAGCTGAACGGCTTCAACTAGTGGAAAGGGAGAAATGTCATAAGCTTTATCCACGTAGACAATGCACAGGCAACGTTCTTAGGCATGTAACACAGAGGGACTTTCAAACCCAGAAAGTGAATCGTGCTCCCTTCATCCCCAGGCTGAGAGCAACAAGCTCTTGCTTTCTCTTTCAGGCAGGGAAGAAGCTACATGCTCCTATTAAGCACACAAGCTATAGTCAGCAAAACTGAACCTGTTCTGCTGTCCTCTAGCTGAAGGTAGACAATCTACCTGTTTGGCTTTGAAAGCCACTAGTACCTTCATTCCTGGTAGGCAAAATTCCCTTAGAAAACCAGGGGATTCAAATACTTGCTAGGCCTGCACTCTCCAGCCTTCTCCCAATCAGGGAACATTGGAGATAGCACCTTGTGCTGGCCGGACACTTTCTTCTAACAAATCTGAAAACTTAAGTAGATGCAGTTAAGCAGCTTGAAGGAGAAAGCTGTCCTTTGCTTTCTCTTTCATATGGTGAATAGGGAACTTAAATCTACTGCTACCAAAATTTTTACTCAGGGGAACTACGGTTTTGCCTCCCTCGAGTTCCAGAAAGGGAGAAACGCGGTTTCTCTTCTCCTTTGGCGATACCGTCTGTAAAGACCTATTCTCCGCTACGCAGCCCAGAATGCCTCCCGGAATGCTGGAAAGCCTGAACGGCTTCAACTAGTTGAAAGGGAAAAAAGTCTTAGGCTTTATCCAGGTAGACAATGCACAGGCAACATTCTTAGGCATGTAACACAGAGGGACTTTCAAACACAGAAAGTGAATCGTGCTCCGTGCATCCCCAGGCTGAGAGCAACAAGCTCATGCTTTGTCCTCAGGCTGGGAAGAAGCTACATGCTCCTGTTAATCACACAGGCTTTAGTCAGCAAAACCGAACCTCTTCTGCTGTCCTCTAGCTGAAGGCATACAATCTACCAGTTTGGCTTTGAAAGCCACTAGTACCTTCATTCCTGGTAGGCAAAATTCCCTTTGAACACAAGGGGATTCAAATACTTGCTAGGCCTGCACTCTCCAGCCTTCTCCCAAGCAGGGAACATTGGAGAAAGCAGCTTGTGCTGGCCGGACACTCTCTTCTAACAAAACTGAAAACTTAAGTAGATTCAGTTAAGCAGCTTGAGGGAAACGCTATGTTTTGCTTTCCCTTTCATGTTATGAATGGGGAACTTAAACCTACTACTAACAAATTTTTTACTCAGGAGAACTACGGTTTTTCCTCCTTCGCGTTCCAGAACGGGAGAAACGCGGTTTCTCTTCTCCTTTGGCGATACCGTCTGTAAAGCGGTATTCTCAGCCGCGAAGCCCAGAATGCCTCCCGGAATGCTAGAAAGCCTGAACGGCTTCAAATAGTTGAAAGGGAAAAAAGTCTTAGGCTTTATCCAGGTAGACAATGCACAGGCAACGTTCTTAGGCATGTAACACAGAGGGACTTTGAAACACAGAAAGTGAATCGTGCTCCGTTCATCCCAAGGCTGAGAGCAACAAGCTCATGCTTTCTCTTTCAGGCAGGGAAGAAGCTACATGCTCGTGTTAAGCTCACAAGCTTTAGCCAGCAAAACCGAACCTCTTCCGCTTTCCTCTAGCTGAAGGCAGACAATCTACCTGTTTGGCTTTGAAAGCCAATACTACCTTCATTCCTGGTAGGCAAAATTCCCTTTGAAAACCAGGGGATTCAAATACTTACTAGGCCTGCACTCTCCAGCCTTCTACCAAGCAGGGAACATTGGAGATAGTACCTTGTGGTGGCCGCACACTTTCTTCTAACAAAACTGAAAACTTACGTAGATTCAGTTAAGCAGCTTGAGGGAAACGCTATGTTTTGCTTTCCCTTTCATGTTGTGAATGGGGAACTTAAACCTACTACTAACAAATTTTTTACTCAGGAGAGCTACGGATTTGCCTCCTTCGCGATCCAGAACGGGAGAAACGCGGATTCTCTTCTCCTTTGGTGATACCATCTGTAAAGCGGTATTCTCAGTCTCGCAGCCCAGAATGCCTCCCGGAATGCTAGAAAGCCTCACCGGCTTCAACTGCTTGAAAGGGAGAAATGTCATACGCTATATCAAAGTAGACAATGCACAGGATCTGTCTTAGGCATGTAACACAGAGGGACTTTCAAACCGAGAAAGCGAATCGTGCCCCGTTCATTCCCAGACTGAGAGCAACAAGCTCTTGCTTTCTCTTTCAGGCAGGGAAGAAGCTACATGCTCCTGTTAAGCACACAGGCTATAGTCAGCAAAACTGAACCTGTTCTGCTGTCCTCTAGCTGAAGGTAGACAATCTACCTGTTTGGCTTTGAAAGCCACTAGTACCTTCATTCCTGGTAGGCAAAATTCCCTTTGAAAACCAGGGGATTCAAATACTTGCTAGGCCTGCACTCTCCAGCCTTCTCCCAAGCAGGGAACATTGGAGAAAGCAGCTTGTGCTGGCCGGACACTCTCTTCTAACAAAACTGAAAACTTAAGTAGATGTAGTTAAGCAGCTTGATGGAAACGCTATGTTTTGCTTTCTCTTTCATGTTGTGAACGGGGAACTTAAACCTACTGCTAACAAATTTTTTACTCAGGAGAACTACGGTTTTGCCTCCTTCGCGTTCGAGATCGGGAGAAACGCGGTTTCTCTTCTCCTTTGGCGATACCGTCTGTAAAGCCCTATTCTCAGCTAGGAAGCACAGAATGCCTCCCGGAATGCTGGAAAGCCTGAACGGCTTCAACTAGTGGAAAGGGAGAAATGTCATACGCTATATCAAAGTAGACAATGCACAGGATCTGTCTTAGGCATGTAACACAGAGGGACTTTCAAACCGAGAAAGCGAATCGTGCCCCGTTCATTCCCAGACTGAGAGCAACAAGCTCTTGCTTTCTCTTTCAGGCAGGGAAGAAGCTACATGCTCGTGTTAAGCACACAAGCTATAGTCAGCAAAACTGAACCTGTTCTGCTGTCCTCTAGCTGAAGGTAGACAATCTACCTGTTTGGCTTTGAAAGCCACTTGTACCTTCATTCCTGGTAGGCAAAATTCCCTTTGAAAACCAGGGGATTCAAATACTTGCTAGGCCTGCACTCTCCAGCCTTCTCCCAAGCAGGGAACATTGGAGAAAGCAGCTTGTGCTGGCCGGACACTTTTCTCTAAGAAATCTGAAAAGTTAAGTAGATTCAGTTAAGCAGCTTGAAGGAGAACGCTAACCTTTGCTTTCTCTTTCATATGGTGAGTAGGGAACTTAAATCTACTGCTAACAAAATTTTTACTCAGGGGAACTAGGGTTTTGCCTCCCTCGCGTTCCGAAAGGGAGAAACGCGCTTTCTCTTCTCCTTTAGTGATACCGTTATAAAGCTATATTCTCAGCTACGCAGCACAGAATGCCTCCCGGAATGCTAGAAAGCCTGAACGGCTTCAACTAGTTGAAAGGGACAAAAGTCTTCGGCTTTATCCAGGTAGACAATGCACAGGCAACGTTCTTAGGCATGTAACACAGAGGGACTTTCAAACACAGAAAGTGAATCGTGCTCCCTTCATCCCAGACTGAGAGCAACAAGCTCTTGCTTTCCCATTCACGCAGGGAAGAAGCTACATGCTGGTGTTAAGCACACAAGCTTTAGTTAGCAAAACTGAACCTCTTCTGCTGTCCTCTAGCTGAAGGCAGACAATCTACCTGTTTGGCTTTGAAAGCCAGTAGTACCTACATTCCTGATAGGCAAAATTCCCTTTGAAAACCAGGGGATTCAAATACTTGCTAGGCCTGCCCTCTCCAGCCTTCCCCAAGCAGGGAACATTGCAGAAAGCAGCTTGTGCTGGCCGGACACTCTCTTCTAACAAAACTGAAAACTTAAGTAGATTCAGTTAAGCATCTTGAGGGAAACGCTATGTTTTGCTTTCTCTTTCATGTTGTGAACGGGGAACTTAAACCTACTGCTAACAAATTTTTTACTCAGAACAACTACGGTTTTGCCTCCTTCAAGTTCGAGAACGGGAGTAACGCGGTTTCTCTTCTCCTTTGGCGATACCGTCTGTAAAGCCCTATTCTCAGCTACGCAGCACAGAATGCCTCCCGGAATGCTGGAAAGCCTGAACGGCTTCAACTAGTGGAAAGGGAGAAATGTCATAAGCTTTATCCACGTAGACAACGCACAGGCAATGTTCTTAGGCATGTAACACAGAGGGACTTTCAAACACAGAAAGTGAATCGTGCTCCGTTCATCCCCAGGCTGAGAGCAACAAGCTCATGCTTTCTCTTTCAGGCAGGGAATAAGCTACATGCTCCTGTTAAGCACACAAGCTTTAGTCAGCAAACCGAATCTCTTCTGCTGTTCTCTAGCTGAAGGCAGACAATCTACCTGTTTGGCTTTGAAAGCCAGTAGTACCTTCATTCCAGGTAGGCAAAATTCCCTTTGAAAACCAGCGGAATCAAATACTTGCTAGGCCTGCACTCTCCAGCCTTCCCCAAGCAGGAAACATTGCAGAAAGCAGCTTGTGCTGGCCGGAAACTCTCTTCTAACAAAACTGAAAACTTAAGTAGATTCAGTTAAGCAGCTTGAGGGAAACGCTATGTTTTGCTTTTTCTTTCATGTTGTGAACGGGGAACTTAAACCTACTGCTAACAAATTTTTTACTCAGGACAACTACGGTTTTGCCTACTTCGCGTTCGAGACCGGGAGAAACGCGGTATCTCTTCTCCTTTAGCGATACCGTTGTAAAGCCCTATTCTCATCTACGCAGCACAGAATGCCTCCCGGAATGCTAGAAAGCCTCACCGGCTTCAACTGCTTGAAAGGGAGAAACGTCATATGCTTTATCAAAGTAGACAATGCACAGGATCTGTCTTAGGTACGTAACATAGAGGGACTTTCAAACCGAGAAAGCGAATCGTGCCCCGTTCATCCCCAGACTGAGAGCAAAAAGCTCTTGCTTTCTCTTTCAGGCAGGGAAGAAGCTACATGCTCGTGTTAAGCACACAAGCTATAGTCAGCAAAACTGAACCTGTTCTGCTGTCCTCTAGCTGAAGGTAGACAATCTACCTGTTTGGCTTTGAAAGCCACTGGTACCTTCATTCCTGGTAGGCAAAATTCCCTTTGAAAACCAGGGATTCAAATACTTGCTAGGCCTGCACTCTCCAGCCTTCTCCCAAGCAGGGAACATTGGAGAAAGCAGCTTGTGCTGGCTGGACACTTTCTTCTAGCAAATCTGAAACTTAAGTAGATTCAGTGAAGCAGCTTGAAGGAGAACGCTGTCCTTTGTTTTCTCTTTCATATGGTGAATAGGGAGCTTAAATCTACTGCTACCAAAATTTTTACTAAGGGGAACTACGGTTTTCCCACCCTCGAGTTCCAGAAAGGGAGAAACGCGGTTTCTCTTCTCCTTTGGCGATACCGTCTGTAAAGACCTATTCTCCGCTACGCAGCCCAGAATGCCTCCCGGAATGCTGGAAAGCCTGAACGGCTTCAACTAGTTGAAAGGGAAAAAAGTCTTAGGCTTTATCCAGGTAGACAATGCACAGGCAACGTTCTTAGGCATGTAACACAGAGGGACTTTCAAACACAGAAAGTGAATCGTGCTCCGTGCATCCCCAGGCTGAGAGCAACAAGCTCATGCTTTGTCCTCAGGCTGGGAAGAAGCTACATGCTCCTGTTAATCACACAGGCTTTAGTCAGCAAAACCGAACCTCTTCTGCTGTCCTCTAGCTGAAGGCAGACAATCTACCAGTTTGGCTTTGAAAGCCACTAGTACCTTCATTCCTGGTAGGCAAAATTCCCTTTGAACACAAGGCGATTCAAATACTTGCTAGGCCTGCACTCTCCAGCCTTCACCCAAGCAGGGAACATTGGAGAAAGCAGCTTGTGCTGGCCTGACACTTTCTTCTAACAAATCTGAAAACTTAAGTAGATTCAGTTAAGCAGCTTGAAGGAGAACGTTGTCCTTTGCTTTCTCTTTGATATGGTGAATACGGAACTTAAACATACTGCTACCAAACTTTTTACTCAGGGGAACTACGGTTTTGCCTCCATCGCGTTCCAGAACGGGAGAAACGCGTTTTCTCTTCTCCTTTGGCTATACCGTCTGTAAAGCCGTATTCTCAGCTACGCAGCACAGAATGCCTCCCGGAATGCTAGAAAGCCTCACCGGCTTCAACTGCTTGAAAGGGAGAAACGTCATATGCTTTATCAGAGTAGACAATGCACAGGATCTGTCTTAGGTACGTAACATAGAGGGACTTTGAAACCGAGAAAGCGAATCGTGCCCCGTTCATCCCAGACTGAGAGCAACAAGCTCTTGCTTTCTCTTTCAGGCAGGGAAGAAGCTACATGCTCGTGTTAAGCAAACAAGCTATAGTCAGCAAAACTGAACCTGTTCTGCTGTCCTCTAGCTGAAGGTAGACAATCTACCTGTTTGGCTTTGAAAGCCACTGGTACCTTCATTCCTGGTAGGCAAAATTCCCTTGAAAACCAGGGGATTCAAATACTTGCTAGGCCTGCACTCTCCAGCCTTCTCCCAAGCAGGGAACATTGGAGAAAGCAGCTTGTGCTGGCCGGACACTT